>CM055658.1:16218452-21351636 GCA_029378335.1 Agrilus mali | reverse complement strand
GATTGTAGAGGAAAATTTTTCCCCAGAAGAATTCCCCTGAAAAATATATCCCCAACAAATACCCCAAAGGAAAAAAATCCCCTATTTTTTGGGGAAAATCCCCTAATCTGGCAACCCTGAGACTAACAGTATTTCATTTATTGGGCACACTGACATAAAGCAGGTATAAGACCCTAGCCACGCATACAATTGAACAGGAGACAGATGTTGTCTCGAGGTTACACTGGCGTACGTATAAAATAAGGGACTGGGTTCCATTTTACCTGATATGTCAGAAACGGTGGCTCTTAGGAAAAAAATATTGATACATATTTTATAGAATATTTTATGATCTACAATTTTTGTCTGAAGTATTTTTATGATAAAACTTACCGTTTTGCTGAAAATCGCGAAAAACTCATTTTTTTGACCTTTGAGCTTGAATAATTTTTTGTTCATACAGGGGAAAGATGGGGAACTTTCAAATTTTATTTTTAATCATATTTTAAACAATCTTACTGATTTTCAGCTTGGTGGGAATTTATGTAGCTTCGAATGTCTAAATTGATCGGACAACACTAGAGTATTTCGAAGTTATGGAGTTAATGAAAATACTTGTCACTTTTAATAATTAAATGACAAAAACAAAAAAGAAACTAGTTACATAATACTACAGATGAATAATGAACTGTTACTTAAATTAATGATAATAAAATTTTATGTTTAAAACGAAAAAAAAAATGTTATTGACTGATTTTGTTGAATGCTGATTTTGGACTGATAGTTGAAATGTTTCTATCTGGGGGTGAAAACCGGACCCATTGGGCAGTCAGGGTATTTTGGCCAAGTTACTGACCCTGGAGGGTTCTATTGTATTGCAGGGAATATTTATTTTTATGTTTATATTGGACTTTCCAAATTACCCCGAACGTGCTCCAACAATAGACATCGTCCAGTCGTCCTAAATTATCTCCTAATAAAATTTTGTATGGGACACTTTTACATTTTTCTCTCGTTTTATTACGTAACACTTCAAAGGTAAAATTGTTACTAAATTTATGAACCAAATCTTTAAGCTCTTCGTTACCAAAAATGGGGGAGCTTCTTTCAAATACGATTACTTACCCAATATTTAGATGTTTTTATGGCGCCACTATGAAGTCGTATTCGAATAAGTTATTGTCATCGACTATTTCTAGCCTAATGGGAATCTGAGAAAGAGAATATCTTAAGAAAACTTTCTGTTTTTTAAATTACCGTCAATTGCTTCCCGCGGTTTTATCGGTTTGTTTTTATTTCGTTTTTATTATAATGATTTTCTCAAAAAATGAAGAAAATGAGTACAATCAGTTCCATAGAGCGGAGAGGAGACTTTTAAGAGAAAAGGGATTATTTAACAGATGCCTAGATTCTATTGGTTATTCCAGAGGTTACATCTACTGCGCATCACGCTATAGCACGACTCAAAAGTTAGCTGACGATTAACTGGTGCAACCAATTCAATCAATGCACCACATATTTTCCCCTTCATGCCTATGATGCTGACAGAACATTGAAAGAAATAAAATTTCGTTATAGTGAGGGTGCAGTTGCGTAAATGAGCTTTTACTCTCCAACTTAATCAAATGACACCCTCCTCTGCCTATTTTAATCTCGTAATTTTTAATTCTTCTCGCTGTGCCCTTTGTAGTTTTTTGTGCTGTACTATTTTAATTTTCCGACAGAATTCTAAACCTACAACTTTTTTTTAAATTGTCCTCGACTATCGACGGTTGCGCTGTACCTCTATCGACTGATGTTTAAAGGGAATAGGGCAAGTTCATCCTTCGGAAATAATCTAATCAAGCGTGTTTCGTTTGACGGTCACAGGTGTGGCGCCGTTCATTCGAAAGAGCCAGGCTAATCGTTTGCACCGACTAACCTAACGGTCTATGCTATGATATCATGTAGAGGGAGGCAATATGGCCCGATCCATGGGCATGGCAGAGGTCGGTCTTTATTATATCGTAGAAACGAGGAAAACATCAACGCCGTTTTGCCTTTTTATCGTTCTATTTTACTACAACATTGCATGCTTGAACGACACTAACAGTCTATACCTACACTTAAACAGGTACAAACTCATGAGCTTATTCCATTAGAGATATCTCGCCAAGAGCCTTTGAAAACTAACCTGCTCAACTTAAAGGTTTGGCATTTACCTGTATGTGTACATGTATCAAGGGGGTTGTAGATACGCTCGCTGACATTCATGGTGGAGGTCGGTCGTAGGGGACTGGAAAATACGCGTCTATGAATACGTTATACAGGGAATGGGGATAATCGAACGGTAAATATGTAGGTCATCCCTGTCTTAGACACTATCACACTGCTGAAACAATATTTTCAGTGTGTAATAAAAAATTGTGGAATAAAAATACCAAGTGTTTTGATTTTCTTAATAAAAAAAAACAAATCCAATTCCACTTTCCCGATTTAGGACTGGAATGTTAACCAAATATGGTGAAGGTGCCGGGTATCACATTTATTCAAAAATAAATAAATGAGATAGGGTAATTTCCACGTATATCAAGCTAGCACGACAAAGTTATTTTTCCGATTTCTAACTTGCACTATAATTTGTCGCTAATTTGTTACCAAATCGAAAAATTTGTCGCTCGTGCCGTTTAGCCATAATCAGCTGTAGTGCTAGCTTGATATCAACCTAGCACTACACATAGCGTATCTCGAAAACGAAATGTGGTAGGATATAACTGTAAAGGCCATAATTTGTCGCTAATTTGTCGCTGAAAGATGACACATTCAACGAATTTGTCGCTAGTCTTATCTTCAACTGATAAGCGAAAAACCGTTGGAAAACCATCAAACTGGCACTACATATGGCATATCTCGAGAAGGAAATATCATAGGATATAACTGTAAAGGCCATAATTTGTCGCTAATTTGTCGCTGAAAGATGACACATTCAAAGAATTTGTCGCTAGTCTTATCTCCAACTGATAAGCAAAAAACTGCTGGATGCCGTCAAACTCTCGAAAGGTAACGTGTTGCCCAACTTGGGGGAAACAGGGAAAACCTAATTTAAAAAATTTGGTAAATAAATCCTATCTCTTAAAACAAATGTAATCAAGAACTGCTTGATTAATTGTTTGATGAATTTTCTGCGGTTTTTAGCTTATCAGCTGGAGATAAGACTATTAGCCACAAATTCGTTGAATGTGTCATCTTTCAGCGACAAATTATGGCCTTTACAGTTATATCCTATGATATTTCCTTCTCGAGATATGCCATATGTAGTGCCAGTTTGATGGTTTTCCAACGGTTTTTCGCTTATCAGTTGAAGATAAGACTAGCGACAAATTCGTTGAATGTGTCATCTTTCAGCGACAAATTAGCGACAAATTATGGCCTTTACAGTTATATCCTACCACATTTCGTTTTCGAGATACGCTATGTGTAGTGCTAGGTTGATATCAAGCTAGCACTACAGCTGATTATGGCTAAACGGCACGAGCGACAAATTTTTCGATTTGGTAACAAATTAGCGACAAATTATAGTGCAAGTTAGAAATCGGAAAAATAACTTTGTCGTGCTAGCTTGATATACGTGTAATTTCCTAAACCATCTGAAATATGATGATCTCACAATAAAATCCTTTTTTTTTGTTATTCCAAAGAAAACCTTTTTAAGAAAGTAATTTGAAGTTTAATATTGTTTTTTGAAATATTTTTCGATTTTGTTTTAAGAAATTGCAAGAAAGGTTTGAAAAAATTCTTCCTTAAAATCGTTAAGAGAAATATAACATAAGGTTATAGTAAGAAAAGACAAAACGAACAAAGGTTAGTGGTACCTATTGTGGTCATGTCCTTGTTTACTTCCACCCCTTGCGTCTACAAATATAGATGCTTTAGTTCATTCGATCCATGATACTTTCTTCTTCAATTTAAAGGGTCTCTTTTGTTTATGTTGTTTTCAATTTATTTAAGGCAGTTTTCTACGCAAAAGAATTTTAATTTTAGTAATAAGGTTTTGAACTGTGTCTGTCAAAAAACAAAAACAGCTACAAAAAGTAAATATGAATTTTGTACCTTTAACCCTAAACTAAATGTTCAATCATTGTATTTAAAATCTTCTACGGGTAACTCATCACAAAAATTTTGACGTAATAATAAAACATACTGATCCTTATAATAAGGCAATTGGTTACTTTTACTATTAAAGGAATATTTTGTGACAATTTTAACATTTGATTTAACTGCCTTAAAAGTAAAAAGCTATAAAAATGTGTCAAAGTTTTTGAGCAAGCAAAATTTTGCTAATTTTTGATCCCCATCCCCTTTTATAAGAACAACTTTAAAAAAAGAAAAGACAACGAACAAAGGTTAGTGGTAGGTACTGTGGTCATGTCCTTGTTTACTTCCACCCCCTGCGTCACCAATCTTCCGCTTTTTTTTTATCTAGAAACCCTCTTTCAGTGTTCTTCAAAATTTCCTCCCCAACGCAACGCCCCCCTCTATCCCTTGCCTATCCTAACCAATGGTCACTTCGTGTCCACAATGACTACTTCTTTGCCCCATTTCCTATTTTCCCTTCTATTCGAACAGGGGTCCATAAATCTGTATTACCCACCATTTAAGAAAACTTGATGTGTCTGGTGATATTAATTAACTTAAAAGGCTTTTTAGAATATATTTTTTACTTTATGTAACACATACCTAACTTCTCTCATTTGGAAATTTCTTCTAGTAACCCAATTCAAATTCGTATTGTTATCGGATTTCTGTGAACATTGATTTTTTATGTCACCATGTCCTTACTTAACACAGATTAAATCTTTTCCGATTTTGCACTTTCACACAGTTCACGGCACAAGATGCAGAAGCAGAAACCTTATCCTTTAAATCCACAAACTTGCAGCGGATTTTGTGTTCGTAGCACTTATTGCTGATTACATCTCGCTTCCTTTCAACAATATAAGCTGTTGACACAAACGAGGCGCCTCTGTATCAAGCCTATCAGTTTCATTTCTAATAAATTAAGCTCTCATCATCTTTTTTATCAGGTCTTTCGCAATTTCTTTTTTCATCTCAAAACGTTAAAATCATCTACTACAAATTAATGCTCTTAATGTAGCGTTAAGTTACAGATCGAGTTACAATATAAAAAAAGTGTGTATATGGTAATATTTTTAAGAGATTGCGAGAGGATCAATTATTCAACGACGTACGGCACATAGTTCTATCTCATATTACAAAAGAAAAATACGTGATAAGATTATGTTACGTAGCATAAATAGAAAATTATTTGTAGCATACGTACCTACATGTACATCCCAAAAAAGGTATAACCCACAATTATTTGCTTGTTTTTAAATATTGATTGAAATTGTCCAAAACAACAGTTTCGATTTTGAAAAGATTGGAAATATTTATAATTATGCAGGACTGTGGGTTATTATATAATCTGAAGAATTATTTGGTAAACAAAAATAATAAAATGCAAAGACCTTTTTTTTTCTCACATTAAGAAACAATGTTCCTCAAGTTTTCTCAGGAAATGCAAAAAAACGAAGGGAATTTTATCTAAAAAAACGTGACCGCTGCTATTTTTTTCCAGTAAAAAAGTTGTTTTATTAATTTCTAATTACATTTATGTCATAGAAAATGTCATAATATCAATATACATGTACTTTATACTGATTACGTTATTCATTATATTTTTAAAAACATTAATCCAGTTTTTTTCGTTTTGTTGCATTTCCTGAGAAAACTTACCATAGTAATGTATATTTTTTTTCACACCATTAGAAAGAAGAGATTTCAACGAAGAAAAATCCCACCAACGTTTCTAAAAAAGCAGATATTTTGACATGAGAATTTTCGATTTAAAATTAGGGTTTTTTTTTCGATATTAAGTAAAAATCAAAAAAAATTACAGCGTGTTTGGGATATAAATAGGTAAGTTTTCACCAAATTTCATGAAAAAAAATTTTTTTGTAAAAGAAAAATAAAAAACCAAAAAGTTGGTTATTTGAATTTTTCACATAAATTTTGAGGTTATGTGACAAAAGTGTAAATACAGATCTTTTTATTACCTACAACTTTGCCATTTAACTTTTTTCCATAAGACTTGTAGTTTTTCCGGAAATCAATGAAAACCGTTTCTTACCCTTAAAAACACTCGTTTTCTTGTTTATTCGTACATAGAATGAAAACAATCTCAGAATTTTGTGGGCTTCCAAATTTCTATTTCTTATTCTTAATTTCGTAAAAGCGTTAAATTATATGGCTTTGAAACTTCAGTAGTCGACGTAAATTTGATCTTTTTTGGTTCCCATTTCGAATTAAACATACAGTGAAAAACACTCTGCTTAAAGGATTCAACTTTATAATTATCCGTCACACATATGCATCCAAACTCCTACGGACATTTCCACATTTTTCAACCGGTCGTATTTTGTCGATTTCATGCCAATAAAGTGTAAAAATATTAATTAAAATATATTTTCAAAAAATTACGATGTTTTAATCTGGCAACCCTGAGACTAACAGTATTTCATTTATTGGGCACACTGACATAAAGCAGGTATAAGACCCTAGCCACGCATACAATTGAACAGGAGACAGATGTTGTCTCGAGGTTACACTGGCGTACGTATAAAATAAGGGACTGGGTTCCATTTTACCTGATATGTCAGAAACGGTGGCTCTTAGGAAAAAAATATTGATACATATTTTATAGAATATTTTATGATCTACAATTTTTGTCTGAAGTATTTTTATGATAAAACTTACCGTTTTGCTGAAAATCGCGAAAAACTCATTTTTTTGACCTTTGAGCTTGAATAATTTTTTGTTCATACAGGGGAAAGATGGGGAACTTTCAAATTTTATTTTTAATCATATTTTAAACAATCTTACTGATTTTCAGCTTGGTGGGAATTTATGTAGCTTCGAATGTCTAAATTGATCGGACAACACTAGAGTATTTCGAAGTTATGGAGTTAATGAAAATACTTGTCACTTTTAATAATTAAATGACAAAAACAAAAAAGAAACTAGTTACATAATACTACAGATGAATAATGAACTGTTACTTAAATTAATGATAATAAAATTTTATGTTTAAAACGAAAAAAAAAATGTTATTGACTGATTTTGTTGAATGCTGATTTTGGACTGATAGTTGAAATGTTTCTATCTGGGGGTGAAAACCGGACCCATTGGGCAGTCAGGGTATTTTGGCCAAGTTACTGACCCTGGAGGGTTCTATTGTATTGCAGGGAATATTTATTTTTATGTTTATATTGGACTTTCCAAATTACCCCGAACGTGCTCCAACAATAGACATCGTCCAGTCGTCCTAAATTATCTCCTAATAAAATTTTGTATGGGACACTTTTACATTTTTCTCTCGTTTTATTACGTAACACTTCAAAGGTAAAATTGTTACTAAATTTATGAACCAAATCTTTAAGCTCTTCGTTACCAAAAATGGGGGAGCTTCTTTCAAATACGATTACTTACCCAATATTTAGATGTTTTTATGGCGCCACTATGAAGTCGTATTCGAATAAGTTATTGTCATCGACTATTTCTAGCCTAATGGGAATCTGAGAAAGAGAATATCTTAAGAAAACTTTCTGTTTTTTAAATTACCGTCAATTGCTTCCCGCGGTTTTATCGGTTTGTTTTTATTTCGTTTTTATTATAATGATTTTCTCAAAAAATGAAGAAAATGAGTACAATCAGTTCCATAGAGCGGAGAGGAGACTTTTAAGAGAAAAGGGATTATTTAACAGATGCCTAGATTCTATTGGTTATTCCAGAGGTTACATCTACTGCGCATCACGCTATAGCACGACTCAAAAGTTAGCTGACGATTAACTGGTGCAACCAATTCAATCAATGCACCACATATTTTCCCCTTCATGCCTATGATGCTGACAGAACATTGAAAGAAATAAAATTTCGTTATAGTGAGGGTGCAGTTGCGTAAATGAGCTTTTACTCTCCAACTTAATCAAATGACACCCTCCTCTGCCTATTTTAATCTCGTAATTTTTAATTCTTCTCGCTGTGCCCTTTGTAGTTTTTTGTGCTGTACTATTTTAATTTTCCGACAGAATTCTAAACCTACAACTTTTTTTTAAATTGTCCTCGACTATCGACGGTTGCGCTGTACCTCTATCGACTGATGTTTAAAGGGAATAGGGCAAGTTCATCCTTCGGAAATAATCTAATCAAGCGTGTTTCGTTTGACGGTCACAGGTGTGGCGCCGTTCATTCGAAAGAGCCAGGCTAATCGTTTGCACCGACTAACCTAACGGTCTATGCTATGATATCATGTAGAGGGAGGCAATATGGCCCGATCCATGGGCATGGCAGAGGTCGGTCTTTATTATATCGTAGAAACGAGGAAAACATCAACGCCGTTTTGCCTTTTTATCGTTCTATTTTACTACAACATTGCATGCTTGAACGACACTAACAGTCTATACCTACACTTAAACAGGTACAAACTCGTGAGCTTATTCCATTAGAGATATCTCGCCAAGAGCCTTTGAAAACTAACCTGCTCAACTTGAAGGTTTGGCATTTACCTGTATGTGTACATGTATCAAGGGGGTTGTAGATACGCTCGCTGACATTCATGGTGGAGGTCGGTCGTAGGGGACTGGAAAATACGCGTCTATGAATACGTTATACAGGGAATGGGGATAATCGAACGGTAAATATGTAGGTCATCCCTGTCTTAGACACTATCACACTGCTGAAACAATATTGTCAGTGTGTAATAAAAAATTGTGGAATAAAAATACCAAGTGTTTTGATTTTCTTAATAAAAAAAAACAAATCCAATTCCACTTTCCCGATTTAGGACTGGAATGTTAACCAAATATGGTGAAGGTGCCGGGTATCACATTTATTCAAAAATAAATAAATGAGATAGGGTAATTTCCACGTATATCAAGCAAGCACGACAAAGTTATTTTTCCGAATTCTAACTTGCACTATAATTTGTCGCTAATTTGTTACCAAATCGAAAAATTTGTCGCTCGTGCCGTTTAGCCATAATCAGCTGTAGTGCTAGCTTGATATCAAGCTAGCACTACACATAGCGTATCTCGAAAACGAAATGTGTAAGGATATTATTGTAAAGGCCATAATTTGTCGCGAATTTGTCGCTGAAAGATGACACATTCAACGAATTTGTCGCTAGTCTTATCTTCAACTGATAAGCGAAAAACTGCTGGAAAACCATCAAACTGGCACTACATATGGCATATCTCGAGAAGGAAATGTCGTAGGATATTCCAGTAAAGGCCATAATTTGTCGCTGAAAGATGACACATTCAACGAATTTGTCGCTAGTCTTATCTTCAACTGATAAGCGAAAAACTGCTGGAAAACCATCAAACTGGCACTACATATGGCATATCTCGAGAAGGAAATGTCGTAGGATATTCCAGTAAAGGCCATAATTTGTCGCTGAAAGATGACACATTCAACGAATTTGTCGCTAGTCTTATCTTCAACTGATAAGCGAAAAACTGCTGGAAAACCATCAAACTGGCACTACATATGGCATATCTCGAGAAGGAAATGTCGTAGGATATTCCAGTAAAGGCCATAATTTGTCGCTGAAAGATGACACATTCAACGAATTTGTCGCTAGTCTTATCTTCAACTGATAAGCGAAAAACCGTTGGAAAACCATCAACCTAGCACTACACATAGCGTATCTCGAAAACGAAATGTGGTAGGATATAACTGTAAAGGCCATAATTTGTCGCTAATTTGTCGCTGAAAGATGACACATTCAACGAATTTGTCGCTAGTCTTATCTTCAACTGATAAGCGAAAAACCGTTGGAAAACCATCAAACTGGCACTACATATGGCATATCTCGAGAAGGAAATATCATAGGATATAACTGTAAAGGCCATAATTTGTCGCTAATTTGTCGCTGAAAGATGACACATTCAAAGAATTTGTCGCTAGTCTTATCTCCAACTGATAAGCAAAAAACTGCTGGATGCCGTCAAACTCTCGAAAGGTAACGTGTTGCCCAACTTGGGGGAAACAGGGAAAACCTAATTTAAAAAATTTGGTAAATAAATCCTATCTCTTAAAACAAATGTAATCAAGAACTGCTTGATTAATTGTTTGATGAATTTTCTGCGGTTTTTAGCTTATCAGCTGGAGATAAGACTATTAGCCACAAATTCGTTGAATGTGTCATCTTTCAGCGACAAATTATGGCCTTTACAGTTATATCCTATGATATTTCCTTCTCGAGATATGCCATATGTAGTGCCAGTTTGATGGTTTTCCAACGGTTTTTCGCTTATCAGTTGAAGATAAGACTAGCGACAAATTCGTTGAATGTGTCATCTTTCAGCGACAAATTAGCGACAAATTATGGCCTTTACAGTTATATCCTACCACATTTCGTTTTCGAGATACGCTATGTGTAGTGCTAGGTTGATATCAAGCTAGCACTACAGCTGATTATGGCTAAACGGCACGAGCGACAAATTTTTCGATTTGGTAACAAATTAGCGACAAATTATAGTGCAAGTTAGAAATCGGAAAAATAACTTTGTCGTGCTAGCTTGATATACGTGTAATTTCCTAAACCATCTGAAATATGATGATCTCACAATAAAATCCTTTTTTTTTGTTATTCCAAAGAAAACCTTTTTAAGAAAGTAATTTGAAGTTTAATATTGTTTTTTGAAATATTTTTCGATTTTGTTTTAAGAAATTGCAAGAAAGGTTTGAAAAAATTCTTCCTTAAAATCGTTAAGAGAAATATAACATAAGGTTATAGTAAGAAAAGACAAAACGAACAAAGGTTAGTGGTACCTATTGTGGTCATGTCCTTGTTTACTTCCACCCCTTGCGTCTACAAATATAGATGCTTTAGTTCATTCGATCCATGATACTTTCTTCTTCAATTTAAAGGGTCTCTTTTGTTTATGTTGTTTTCAATTTATTTAAGGCAGTTTTCTACGCAAAAGAATTTTAATTTTAGTAATAAGGTTTTGAACTGTGTCTGTCAAAAAACAAAAACAGCTACAAAAAGTAAATATGAATTTTGTACCTTTAACCCTAAACTAAATGTTCAATCATTGTATTTAAAATCTTCTACGGGTAACTCATCACAAAAATTTTGACGTAATAATAAAACATACTGATCCTTATAATAAGGCAATTGGTTACTTTTACTATTAAAGGAATATTTTGTGACAATTTTAACATTTGATTTAACTGCCTTAAAAGTAAAAAGCTATAAAAATGTGTCAAAGTTTTTGAGCAAGCAAAATTTTGCTAATTTTTGATCCCCATCCCCTTTTATAAGAACAACTTTAAAAAAAGAAAAGACAACGAACAAAGGTTAGTGGTAGGTACTGTGGTCATGTCCTTGTTTACTTCCACCCCCTGCGTCACCAATCTTCCGCTTTTTTTTTATCTAGAAACCCTCTTTCAGTGTTCTTCAAAATTTCCTCCCCAACGCAACGCCCCCCTCTATCCCTTGCCTATCCTAACCAATGGTCACTTCGTGTCCACAATGACTACTTCTTTGCCCCATTTCCTATTTTCCCTTCTATTCGAACAGGGGTCCATAAATCTGTATTACCCACCATTTAAGAAAACTTGATGTGTCTGGTGATATTAATTAACTTAAAAGGCTTTTTAGAATATATTTTTTACTTTATGTAACACATACCTAACTTCTCTCATTTGGAAATTTCTTCTAGTAACCCAATTCAAATTCGTATTGTTATCGGATTTCTGTGAACATTGATTTTTTATGTCACCATGTCCTTACTTAACACAGATTAAATCTTTTCCGATTTTGCACTTTCACACAGTTCACGGCACAAGATGCAGAAGCAGAAACCTTATCCTTTAAATCCACAAACTTGCAGCGGATTTTGTGTTCGTAGCACTTATTGCTGATTACATCTCGCTTCCTTTCAACAATATAAGCTGTTGACACAAACGAGGCGCCTCTGTATCAAGCCTATCAGTTTCATTTCTAATAAATTAAGCTCTCATCATCTTTTTTATCAGGTCTTTCGCAATTTCTTTTTTCATCTCAAAACGTTAAAATCATCTACTACAAATTAATGCTCTTAATGTAGCGTTAAGTTACAGATCGAGTTACAATATAAAAAAAGTGTGTATATGGTAACATTTTTAAGAGATTGCGAGAGGATCAATTATTCAACGACGTACGGCACATAGTTCTATCTCATATTACAAAAGAAAAATACGTGATAAGATTATGTTACGTAGCATAAATAGAAAATTATTTGTAGCATACGTACCTACATGTACATCCCAAAAAAGGTATAACCCACAATTATTTGCTTGTTTTTAAATATTGATTGAAATTGTCCAAAACAACAGTTTCGATTTTGAAAAGATTGGAAATATTTATAATTATGCAGGACTGTGGGTTATTATATAATCTGAAGAATTATTTGGTAAACAAAAATAATAAAATGCAAAGACCTGAAATTAGAATTGAGGAATGCTGAAAGAGAAAAATAAATCCAGATGCGTCAATGTAAATAATGTTTGCTCATTAATTATTTATATGTTTTTCAATATTCATATTACACATAGCTTTAATTTCCGTAAATTTAAACTAAAAATAAAGAAAGTAAGAAATCCAGTATTTTTTTTTTTTCGCCTGAATCGTATCCTTGTGCACGTCAAATGCTATCATAAAAGCTGAGTTAGATTTTTGGAAATGTAGAGATAGACAATAATGTTATGAATATTCGGAAACTTGCTAATTTATTTATAGATCAATAAAATGTGTTCATTTAAAAACCCATTTTAGTCACAGTTGTACTAATGGTTAAAAATATTTTTTTTCTAACGAAATAACCTAATTATCTTCGTTACATATTTATAAGTAAACTGATAACAAAAAAAACAAATATGGAAAAAGTAATTTTTAAGTATCGTTTAAATACGTTGTTCTGTAATCGGATATAAGGAACTAGCTTACGATAAACTCAATAAATGGAGGCATGTTTTAGTGAAACAAGTTTCTCAGTGTTTTTCAACGTTCAAAACGTGTCATTAAAGTCCATGATAAATATTCACTGTAAGTTTTAAGAATTAATTTTAAATGTTTAAGATTTTGAAAATCCTAATTTAATAAATCAATTGAAAAGAGAAAAGATACATAACGAGATGTATGATTGATTTTAGTATTGCAAAATGGACAAGTACAGGGTTTGTTGAAAGAGCTTCAATTAATGATGGAAATTCAAACTCAGTACTTGTCTATAAAGCTTGTTGAAAATGTCAGATGAAAAAAGGTTTATTTTAAAGCTAGATTGGCTTATGAATCGGTAAAGTATCGAACTCTCGTTGCGACAAGCGTTTTTGCAAAACAAACATTTCAGTCGATGCACATTCGCCAGAATTATCGTGAATTAAGGCATCAGACTAACGACAGGCAGACATTTTCATCGTACATAACAGCGTTTATGTTTTGAGTATAATGAAGGTTTTAAAAACCAATGCAACACCCGAAAATATTTCTGTTCTTTCTGTAAGACTTGAAAAAAAATTTTAAAAAGAAAAAATATACGAAATAAAATTAAGCAACGGAGCTTTTTGATGGTAGGTTTCTTAATAAAACATAAAAGGAGATTGTAAATAAAATGCATGGTAGCTTCCCTTAAATTTAATTTTAATCTTTTTTAACTCCTTGAAATTTAAACATTTAAAATAGCACTATCGATATCTCTGGATAAAATGTTTCGTACATGAAACTGTAATGCTCATTTGTTTTTTTGTTGGAGCTTTCAATTGAGTAATTTTTATAATTATTTGCAGGTACATATTATATTAAATTTAATTACAAATGAAACAGCTACAGTTTCTTTAACAATAAGGTGTTTTTCTCGACTTAAAAGCTAAAGTTTAAGTAGCAAGTTTCCTAAATGCAAAGCTTTCAAACGAGACTAGCGTAGTTTAAATGAACATTTAAGTGCTGACCCTAAAGTCGATGAGAACAACGGTCGTTTTATACGAGAATAGGATTGTAAGAAAAATAAGAAAAAAAGAAAAAAAATGGGAGTTCATGTTTGTTTAAAACGAATTGCTCCTCATTCTGCAATTACTTCGTAAACATTTCTCCTACATATATAAATGCTTTAGTTCATTAGATCCATGATACTTTCTTCTTCAATATCAAAGGTCTACTTTATTTGTGTTATTTTCAATTTATTTAGGGCAATTTTCTACGCAAAAGAAAACGTTTTTAGTAATAATGTTCTGTCTGTGAAAAAACAAAAACAACTACAAAAAGTAAATATGAATTCTGTATCTTTAACCCTAAACTAAAAGTCTCATTATCGTCTTTAAAATCTTCTTCACAAAAATTTTGAAGTAATAATAAAACATACTGACCCTTATAATAAGGCAATTGTTTAATCTTACTATTAAAGGAATATTTTGTGACAATTTTAACATTTGATGTGCCTTAAAAGTAAAATGTGTCCAAGTTTTTGAGCAAGCAAAATTTTTGCTAATTTTAGATCTACATCCCCTTTTATAAGAACAAAATGTAGATTTCTCTCTTTTAAAAATGTAGTTATCAAATAATGTTTCTTTTGTTGCAGTTATGGCTCGACGACGCAAACCAAAATTCTCTCCAGACTGATACAATTTCGAATCGTTATTTTTTGGTGCCGGCTGCCTTGATTGTGAGCCACCATGGACCACAGTGTTAAGGCGATGACGTCCCCGCGCCTTTTGGGACGTCTTTTCAACCCTCATCGCTTTGAGAACGACGAGCTCGAACAGCTTTATCAGCGCTATGTCTGCAAATTGCAGCACTCAAGCGTTGTGGCAGTCGTTGCACTTTTCGTTATCCTGACTGCTGTCCTGGCCAACTTGGGGTTGGCCTATGCACAGGGTCCGACAGCACAAAACGTTTATTTAGCGGCTCACTGCGTCCTTTTCATACTCCTTTTGGTCTTCTTGCACACTCGGTAAGTCATTACAATTAATTCATCTACCATTATGTATTATTTATGTATAAAATTAAAATAAGTTTGAAATTTTTGGATACGACGAATACAAAATTGGACGTATTGTGGGTTTCGTATTAAAGATCATTTTTCTTTATTTCAGAAGAAATAACTGACTGTTGACTTTTAAAAAAACGTACCAATTTCTTATTTTCTTTCGTTCTCTGAAGGCTGAAACTTTTTTCGTTTATTACCCTCCTACACGTTTCTTCTCGTAAAAAAAGCGCTTTCACAGGAAAGTTCGTAACCGAATTATCCCATTTCATAAAAAGCTGCGATAAAAATCAACGATACTGAAAGTTTAACGATTGTATTTACAAAAACTGATATTTTCAATGGCTAGAAATAACTACTTCTCACGACAAACTATTCTTTTGATTTTTGAATTTATTTTTAGTTTCTGCTCTGTTAACTTTTGTAATTTTTTCAGTCATCGTACCCATAAAAGTTTAAAATTGAATTTAGAGGTGATAATAATTGAATATTCCGAGTCCTTCTGTTTCAGTCACGGTTTTGTTTATCAAATTTAGAAGTTCAAGTCAATATTAATGTTAAACTTATGTAGTTACCTAAAATTCAAACCGACGAGCTGTTTCGTGGAATTAATATTAATACGTCTTTCCAGATAGGTACTGTTAAACTTTTATTAAATTACTGTTAATCTTACAAAGAACTGTTTAAAAAAAAATCATCGTTTTAGCCTCAGGGTACCATTTAATTGGTTTACCCTAATAAACTTAATTTATTATTGTGTTGTATCTGTTGTTTCAGATACATGCAAGATGCATATTTGCTGTGGGTTTGTTACGCAGTGATGTTTTTCTTGGCAACATTTTGCGTGTTAGCGTTACCTGTATTTTCACCGATGACAACAATTCGGGTGGCTGCAGAGGGCACATGGCAGGTGGTTTTCGTCGCGTTTCTCGCCTATGCCATGATGCCTCTCAAGGTTTGGGTGGCCGCTATCTTCGGACTTCTTCTGTGTTGTGCCCACGTTCTCGTTACAGCGTTTTTTGCCAAAGATTTTCCGCATTTGATATGGCAACAGGTAAGAATTCAAATTTATTTATCTTTTTTTACATGCATTAAGATGAAAGTTTGCCTGTATAATAAATAAAATAATTAGATAACCTCTGTTTCTAAATTAATTGACAGTATTTCATGCCACTATCGAAAAAGGAGTCCTGAAAAACTATAAAAAGTTTGAATTCTGTTTTATTAAGATCTTTTGATCCAAACAGTTTCCGGAAAGTTTTTTTTATTTAGGTATTTTGGTTCTGACTTATTTTTCTTGTAAAGATTTTTTTGCTTCATAATGAAGTAACAGTTGGATTTTGTCGGCTTGTAGAGATGCACGTCGGTGTTTTTGTTCTAATGATTCAAAAATAGCAAAGCAGTTGGTTCAAAGGTGTGTAAAACCGCAAAAAAGCGATTCTAGCACTCCCATTAGATGTCAAAGAAGCAATGGAGTTTTTGTTTTAGTCGGATGTGAAAATAGAACTTACGTGTATCCCACATATATGTCTTATTATATACCCATAGGTACATATATATTTAAACTCCCATTATACCTGTGACGCTCCGGGTCAATTCATGCGAAAATAACCCAGGAAAATGCTTTCAATTTGGTCGCTTTGAATCATGAATTCACTAATGATGGAAAATGGTCTCGTTCGTTTTGAAAGATTTTTAACTTAAACACCCTCCGGCAGTTAAACTCTCAGAGATAACTAGTGAGTTTGGTGTTAAATGAAACTCACTTTTTTGTAGATTCTTTGTCTTAATTATTCTGATAAGGAGGAAGTAATAAGTAGAAACTACAATACTAACATAACGCAAATGAAATATTGTACAGTTACAAATATTTTCCATTAAGAAAATTAATTCTAAACCGGTGAACTTAATTTCTCATAGCAAAAGTGAATTGTCTAAGTAGTAAAATTAACGTTTTAGATAAAATTAAAACTATACTATAAAACATACATAAAAGGGAGAGTACGATTAAAAATAAAAACTAAATTCAATTCGTTCCTGATCTCTTTTCGTACCACAATCTTATAATCTTAAGCAATCAATTGCAATCGTTAATTTTTCGATTAAAGTCATTGATAGAAAACTGACCTGGTCCAATCTAACCTAAAATGCTTTAATTTGACTACTTATTAACTTAAGCTCATAAAGGTATGGCTAGAAAAGATGAGAGAGAAATGCTCTTTAAAAGAAATAAATAAAAATTTGGAAACCGATCTAGGCAAAAATTAAGAAATTTTCCTTTTCATAAAGCATTTCTTTTACAAAAGTATTTATTTACCATTGGGTCACTGGGGTCATTAACATAAACTGTTATGTAAATTAAAAAATTAACACTTAACCATCAAGAAAACCTTTTGATCTCGGAATTAGCCAACTGTTTTCCTTAAGTATACCTACGTAAATAAGGAAGATAAACTTTGTAAATGGAAGTGACATTTTAATTTTATGTCATAAAAAGCATTTGGCACTATAAAGGTTGTTAATGTTACTGATGGTGACGTTTACAACTGAAGTTCTTTGAAATTCGATATCTCCAAAAAAAGGATCACTTATGACATATGAATCGATTTAATAATACGGACATTTTCTTCAGAAAACTAAATAGTTACTTAAATACTTAAATTATTACTCAACGGATCCAAAACGAAACTTAACAAATTATTTTCAACAACCTTATTGTAGAACGTACTAAATACAAATAGATCAAACCCCAACGCCAAAACACGAACTTGAACGTCTAAAATTTCCAGTTATTTAGATCCTCATTGTATAGTATGAATATAAAGATGAGAAAATCTGCGGATCATGCATACTTTCAGATTCTTTAAAATGTTTAATTTCTGTGCTTTGTATCTAGGTTACATCTTTAATCTATTGTATAGAATAGCCCTTATAAAAAAATCTTGTGCCTTTGAATTTTACAAATTTGTCGCTCATCTGCCTCCTTTTGAATTACGTCCTGTTCTTTTGTACATCATCTGTCTAACGGATACCACTAACGTAAAGTTCGTTTTGAAAAAAATTAAATAACGAGGTAATTTTGTGTTTTTTATACGGATATATGTATGTTTGTATATCATAATTACATGAACGTAAACGTATCTATGCAACCTGACGTTTCTTTACATGTACCTACAGGCATACAACTAGGACTCTTTGAGGAATGAAGCTCGTTAACTCTATTCCTATGATAAATTCCCTTAATAAGTTTTTATTATGAAACCAGCGAAGAGGTTTCAGTTCCTTGCATTGCGAGAAGTCTCATTTAAATGCATCTAACTGAACAAGTGACGTAACTATATGTACATGCAATTTGGTTTTCGTTGTTGAATATAAACATAATTTTCACAGTTTATTCTTTCATTTATTCCTGCGGTTTTCGCTACATAACTCAGTTATATTGCATCATAGTTATATGAAATATAGTATTAGGTCGTGAAATTGTTTAAATGAAAATGAAAGTACTGCATTTTAATTTACAATTCATTTCAACTTAACTAGAAAAAAACAAAACATAAAAGAGCTTGTTTACGGACGACCCGCACTCGCCTGTATGGGAAGTAAACAAAAAAAGAAAAATATAAGCATTGTCGTTAACTTTGGTTTCAATTAATGCTAAGACGTAATCTACCATACCTACCGCATGAAGCTAACTCTGTTTTTTTATGAAAAATAAAAAATCATTGGCTTTATAGCTCTTTATAAAAAAATTACAAAGTTCTAAAATTTTATATGTACACTTTCTTAAGAAGACACTAAGCCTAAATATTTTTATCAAATTTACAAAAATACGAAAAGGATAAAAACGATCCCTTAAGTTAATTTGATCGCAAATAATATAGAGTCGAATTATTTCTGGAAACATTTTTTCCTAGAAAGGTACCTTTTGGCAAAATAGAATTATTCCTTAAATAGATTAGGAACTCTAGAACTTTTTAATTTTTTTATAAACAACCCTAGAACTCTGTTCGTAGAATACAGAACTCCAATGATTTTTTATTTTTCTCAAAAAAGTAGAGCTAACTTTATGTGAGTATCTACCACTCGTTTTTAGGGTTCCGCACCTCAAAAGGAAAAAGTGGAACCCTTATAGGATCACTTCGTTGTCCGCCCGTCCGTCCGTCCGTCTGTCAAGACCCTTTTTCTCCGGAACGCGTGGAGGTATCAAGCTAAAATTTATACCCAATACTCAGGTCTATTGTCCCTTGAAGCAGTAAAAAAATCAAACTTCTAAGCCAACTCAATCAAAAGATACAGCCGTTTATGCCCCAAATTTCCGCAAATTTTCGAATCAAAACCTACAGGGTACTTCCCGTGAACTCAGAGTCTCGAAATTTGGTACGAAGCAACGTCTTATAGCACAGGTAAAGGAAAAATTGCGAAAACCGTCAATTGTTAGTTACATCATATAATAAAAATATTTTTAATAATTTTAAAGTTACTACTCCTTTCCTCATGAACCCGTAGAGGTATTAAATTGAAATTAAAATCAAATACTCAGGTCTATAATACCTTTAAGCTGTAACAAAATCAAACTTCTATGTCAACGCAATCAAAAGAAACAGCAATTTAAGCCGCATATTTTAAAACTCGCAACTACTCGCAAGGGAGTCCAGTCGATTTAGAATCTTGAAATTTGGCATGAAGCAATGCTTTATAGCGCATATAAAGGAAAAATTTGGAAAACCTTAAATTTTTAGTTACATCACATATATAGAGGTTTGTACGGAATCCTCGGTGAGCGAGTTCGACTCGCACTTGGCCGGTATTTTTTAATTTGTATTATGATATCTAAATTAGGTAAACGCTGTACGAGAATAAAGTTTGTATGAAAGTCGAAGACACTTTTAATGTCTTACAATTAGTATCAGTCGAGACTAACTCAAACTCATCCATTTTTTAAATAATAGGATGAAGGTAAAATCCCTAATTTTTATGCCAGTCCATTTCTTTGTAGTAATTATCTTAAAAATTTTCATAGATATCAAATTGAAAATTCCTAACGGACACTGCCCGTCGTTTGGCAAGCAAATTCTATTGGAAAGTATTTTCGCGTGTGCATCAGTCTCGGTAACAAAAAGGAATTCCTTCGTTTCAAGTAACAAAAGGGGTTGTTAGCTTCGTTTGACGTCATCCGACCGTGTTCGTTTAAAGAGAAAACTTCATTCAAATCAACGCAACTATTGTGTTCTTTTGAGCCATTTTCCTCCTTCTCATCGGAGGCGCTTGGTATTTTCAAACTTTCCGTATCACACTACATATGAATAGTCTACGGATGCTAGGGAACTGAACTGAAAAACCGGCAAACAAAGCCGTTGCACATCCAAATGTGCCTCGGCTGTTTTTTTACAGTTACGTTATCAAACTGAATAGCCTCACTGGTGTATATCGCGTAAACTGAACTAAAACTTCATTCAAGGGATTTGCAACGTCCTCCGGCGTCACTTTATGTGCCTACCACCCAGTTGCTAGTTGTTTCTAATTGAATAAGTGAAACAATCTAATGGAAAATAGTTTTAGAAGAGAATATGCAGCAATAGAATGATTAATTTGTCTAAATTAAAGAATGTATATGTACGTACTAGCCGGTTTATCACAGACGAGCTAAAACCTGTAAGACTATTATGAAAAGCATGGCTGTTAATGATGAGAGACCATAATTTAAGAAAACCTGTGAAATGAGTGCAACTGAATTGCTAATTATCTGAACATGTTTAATACTTTAATAAATATGTTGCTGATGTGTGCTAGAGCTTCTTTTACCGGAACTTTGGTAAAGAGCGAGACAACATCAAAACTAACCAAAAGATCTTCTGGTTGTAATGGAATATCACTGATTTTTTCAACGAAGTGAGTGAAGGTTTTGGCATAGGAGGGAGTCTGTCCGATGTGGGGTTGAAGAAGAGAGCTCAAATATTTAGCTAGATGGTAGGTGTGAGAACTGATGGCATTTACAATTGATCGTAAAGGCACGTTGGTTTTATGGATTTTGGGTAATCCGTATAGCCGAGGTGGTAGGGCTTCGCTTCTGCATAGATTCTGTTTTACTTTGGAGGGAATGGAGGATGCTTTTATCAGTTGGTTGGTTTTACGAAGGATCTTTGAAGTGAGATCTCTAGTTTGTTGTAAGTTGTTGCGTTACCTTTATCTGCCGGAAGAACAAGGATATCTTTATTCATCCGTAGATCTTGAAGTGCGCGAAGTTCATGCTTCAATGCTTTAATTTTTAGAAAATTTTTTATACAACCAGTTTTTACATCTGTTTTATCTGTTTTATTATTTTATAATGTAACTTTTGAAGATGATATTTTTGAAATTCCATTTTCTATTGAAGTAATAAAAAGATTTAATACTCATGAGCAAAAAGAATTAAACGGTTCCAAAGTGTTAAGAAAAATTATAAACCATCATTAATTTTTTTCATTTTTAGTGGAAAGCAGCAAAGTATGCAAAGTAGACTACATATTTACAATTTGATTGAAAAAAAATTAAAGGTCCACGTAAATCCTCCTTCTTAAAGATTAGAGAGATTCAATTATTACCTCACAAAATTATTGTATAATTTTTAAATATGAAGATTAATTACACATGTGAATTTTTCCTAAATTTTTATTTTCGATTTTTTTTAAAATTAACTAGGAAAGGTAAATTTTTCTTAGACCAACAATTTTTGGATTATTTTTATTCTCTACTTTTTCATCGTCAATAAACTTAAAGTGCATATATATAGATATGTTGAATGATCCCTTTTTGATGGACGCATTAGTATTCCGGTACAAACTTAGCATGAATACTTTCTGTATGCTGAAAATGTTATTGAATAAAAAAGTTACATAAAATAATCGCGACCTGAGTGGGTTACAATGTTGTATAAAATAAAATAATAAAAAATTTGAAACTTGATATCGCTCTAGGGTAGGTAGTTTACGACGAACTCTGCACACGTGCTTATAACAATGTATATAAATTTTAATAATGTATATTTATCATATAATTAAATGGTTTTAATTGTTTGTTTAGATTTTCATATGAGTAAATGAATGAAAGTTGTAAGACGATCAGAAAAGCTTTTACACTTCTAAATTCATTAAACTTAAAAAAAATGGACATTTGTTTCTCATACTGTTGTACACAATATGTTTTATCAGATTTGTCTACGGCGTGCTTATGAGAACCAGACATCCACGTTGTTTACTGAGAATAATTAATCAAATACTATTCAAAAATGTAATTTTTTATGTAAATATACTAGCAGCAATACCGGGCGTTGATGGAACATTCTAGAATATTCGCGAATTTAGAACTATACAGAACATCCCATAAAGATTCAAAACATTCTGTAACTTTTTAACATTCTGAGACATTCTTGAATGATCTTCAAGATTCTGGAACATCCTTGAACATTGCCAAATCATTCTGAAATGTTATAATAAAACATTCGTTTACTTCTTAGAACATAGGTATTTGAACTGCCTGTAACATTCTAAAAAAATCTGCTTCATTCTCATCCCCACTCTGTACTGTTTGCTTGGTGAGTAGTGACATCAGTAGACGCCTGGCGGGGATGACTAATCAATTGATAATAATTGATCAGTTATCGACCACTGAGAGTTGAAGATTATTACAGTAGTAATATGTATCACTATTAAAAACTGGGGGTTGGTGGTAGAAGGGTAAAAATTAAGGGTTATATGTATTTTTTAATGCCAAATCATAAAAAAAATTAAAACAAAATTGTCCAAAAAATAAAAAAGTTAGGGATGGACTACCCTTATCACTTAGGGGTATGAAAAATAGATAGTTGCCGATTCTCAGACCTATTGAATATGACTATAAAATTTCATAAAAACCGGTCAAGCTGTTTCGGATGAGTATGGTAACTAACATTGTTACACGAGAATTTTATATATTGGATATACTAATTATAATCATATATGCTTACCATTACAATAAAATATATATTGTAGGTAGTACTTAGAATAATCGTTTTCATACAACAGATTTTTTTCAATAATGAAAAAAAAAAACGAACAAATCATGAATCATACGTCATTTGAGTACTTACTATAGATAATTTAGCGGCCGCGAGATCAGGCGGAGACAATATTTGAAGGGCTACAGCCCTCATTGCTTGTATTCCCTCAAACGAAATGTATAATCTACCGATTATTTCGTCTTCTTCTCCTCCAATTTGCATTATTTTAAGTGATTGAGATACTTTGTCATCGAAGCTCTGTACCAAATCGAAAAGGCATGTTTCGGTGGTACCAATTTTGAAAGAACACTGTACCTTTGTTATATCTTCGAACGGTTCACTCATAACTGTGAATACAACATTTTCCCTATTTTGTATAGCATTAGCTAACAATTTACAGACTTTTTCATTTTTCTTTATATCAATGTCGAACGTCTTGGTAAAATTAAATTTTAGTGCAGACGAGAAACTGTTCATGTTGACTGATATAGATTTGGTTGACATCTCTTCACCTTCAAATGTTAAAAATTTACATTCAACATACACCATTTCAATTGGAGGGAAGTTTATCCAATCAGCCGTATATTTGTAAAAATCCAAGACGTTAATGTTTAGTTTGACTTCTTTTTTGAATATTTCATCAAAGCTGGAATAATGGCGTAATTTTAATGAAGATGTATTTTTATCTCGCCATTGTCTCCAGTGAACCAAGTGCGGATCTCCACCTCTAAGAATGTCATACTCTTGTAGGGTCCGTTTCCAGTTGTATTCTTCATGAAGCCATTTGGATCGTTCTTTCAATTCAGCGGCTATTTCGGATTGAGTTATTCGTAAAGCTTTATTTCTTGTCAAGACCAAATCTAAAGCTTCTTGAAAATCTTCGATATCCGAATCTGTTTCTGAGCCTGAGCTACTGCTATCATCAATGACGTTAGATGTTACAAGATAATCTTCTTTTGGATCGGTGTTTCTCATTGACGTTGTCTGCTGTCTTAAAAATTGGGAGATTCTAGTTTTTCCTATACTTTTCTTTCTTTCCTTCTTGGAATGAAGGCTTGTAGGAGCTTGTCTGGATTTTAAAGTGCTGACGTGTTGTTCTGTACACACTAACCGAAACCATAACGAAACTTTTCCATAAAATATAACTGCAGCTGTGTTATCTAGAAGTTCTGCTTCATCTGCATTAACTAAATCAATTTCATATGAAAGTTGTGTATTGGGATCATCCAATAAGCTCGACAGAGAAATTTTTCCTTTCGCTAGATAAACTTCCTTGTTTAAATCGAATCCTACTAATTCTAGTTCTAAATATTTTGTATTTGCGTATGATATAAATGCTTCATTTAAGTCTATCTTATAAAAAAACGTCATCCCAAGTTCTACATTGCCTTCTTCTGGTCGAATTGTATGCGTTGTCGATTTTTCAAATGTAAAAAATTTCCAGGATATTTTCAAAATAGCACCGGGTTCTAATTTTTCTCTTACATTGCTTATACCACTAGAACCTATATACATCCTGGTGATATGTAATTCCACAGCGGCTTGGCTATACATTGTGTACATTAGTTCTGAGGTTGGTTTAGTGCTATCTAAAGATAGATTTATTTCATGAAAATGCTGCTTTGTTTTGTCGGTTGCTTTTCGTACAGGTGTTGATGGGATTCGTATAGAACGTATGCCCGGACACACTTTGTTCTTGGGCGGTACCAACGGGTACATTTTTTGTGTTTTAATCGATAAATCGATCTTACTCTCATATTTAGACATTTTCGTCACATTTGATTATATTACTTTGGATTTATGTCAAAAAAAACTATTTTATATGTCATAAACTCCTTAGTTGATCGGTGGTTAAAGAAGAGAATATCTTCGATTGTAAAATGAATACCACATTGCTATCTGTTGGATATTTGCTGTCACTGAAAATTTTCTTGTAATAATCTGTGTGTGATGCACTGATGATATCAATTAAAACGGAAACGTATAGCGGTTTTGACAAATTTTTGACCATAAGTGCATAAACGTTCTTATTAAAATTACGAATGTTTCCGTTTACGTAGAACTGTTTATTTGGTTAGGAGTCTAATGTTTTCCCCTCACATTTATATAAATAATTTTCTCTTAATGCAAATGTGTAAGTACTGTCTTTTTAGGTTTACCATATTTATATTTTTGTTTCAGTTGACTGCAAATTCTGTGGTGTTTCTTTGTGTGAATATTGTTGGTATATTCATGCATAATCTAATGGAACATGCCCAACGAAAAGCCTTTTTAGATACTAGAAATTGTATAGCTGCTAGGCTAGAAATGGAAGATGAGAACGAAAAACTGGTAAGTTTTTATTGAACATAAGTCTTGATTGGTTCAAAAAATCGACTGAGTTTTTATTTTTCGGTGAAATAAGAAACCTATTTAAATTTCAGCCCCTATATGTACATACTTAGTTTTTCATTTTCAATTTTATTAGGTAACATGGGATAAGTTGTTACAACAGCTACTTCTGAATTTATATCTCAGGAATAACTTAATGCAGAGTAATATTTAATGTATCAATAATATTTAACGTAATTTGATGCTCTATAAAAAAAGTCTTTTATATCACACTAATATTATAAAGGCGAAAGTTTGTGATTGTGTGAGTGTGTATATTTGTTACTTCTTCACGTCTAAACGGCTGGAGCGATTTTAATAAAATTTGGTATGGAGTTAGCTGACACCCTGGATTAACACATAGGCTACGTTTTACTGCGGAAAAATATCTTATTCCCATCGGAAAATCGATGAAAATGAATTCGCGGAATATTATAAATGCGAAAGTAACTCTGTCTGTATACTACACAATCTCGCCTAAAATTTACTGAGCCGATTTAAATGAAATTTGGTACAGAGATAGTCTAGAGCCTGAGAAAGGACATAAGCTACTTTTTATGCGAAAAAAGGGATGTAAGGCATTGAAATAGGAAATTTTGTGCGGAAATTTTTAGGCTTTTGATTAGATATATAAATAAATACGACATCCAATATTTGTAAAAATTTTACCCTTTTAGTGTAATGACGTCGTCGAAAAAGCTTACGGCCCAAAAAATTAAAATATTAAGTGTAAAAAGTTATAGAGGTTTTGTTTATTTGGATCAATAAAAGTAGTTGAATACTAAGCTATATATACTATTTAAAACTATAATTAAACTATATTAATCTATAATAATATAAATGCGAAAGTAACTCTGTCTGTCTGTGTGTTACGCATTCACGCCCAAACTACTGAACCGATTTAAATGTGAATTTGGTACAGAGATAGAAAGTACGATAGATATAAAGCTAGAGGCTTGAAACTTATTTTTTAGTCTTTTGATTAGATATAAATACATTTAAAGTTTGTAAAAATTTTACCCCTAAAGGGGGCAAAAATAAGGAATGAAAGTTTTTGTGTAATGACGTCGGCAAAAAGGCTTACAGCCCAGAAAATAAAAATATAGAAGAAAAAAAATTTAAATGCTGCCGAAAGTCACTATTCCACGCGGACAAAGATGGCATAGCTAGCTTTTTGATAATTCAACTCTTTTAAGAACGATTCAAAGTTTTTCGTGATTCATTAAATTGATTTTTATTTATATTTTTAACTAGACAGTACTATTAATATAAATATACACCTGTTTTATAGTTCTATAATGTTTATTAAAGCACGAACTAGGTTTACAATTTACATTGTCGTTCAGTGTCTGTAATGACGCAAAATTTCCTGTGGTATTGTCTTTAGTCTAAAAATAATACTTCATTAGCATAGGTAAATCTTTAGGTTTCGTGTATAAAGCCATTACATCAGACTGAACCTAGGTAGTTAATTGACTAATCATATGTAAATTTCCCGATAATGGAACTCTCAATTTGTCCGTATTTGATTGGCTTTGGTGCGGCAAAAACTGTAAAAATACGAGAAGCTTCCACCAATTAAATAGTGCATGATGCAGCTCTTATCAAATAGTTTACCCTACAAATAAAGCACATTTGCGATAATCAATAAAAGAAAAAAACTATAAACTAAAAATATGTATAAAAAAGCTATTTATTATAGAAAGAGGAGCGAATAACAAATAATTTTATGACTGATTTTTAAATGCCAGTCTCGATTTGTTTTATGTCATTTTTATTATTGTTACACACAATTAATCATAATGCAAATAAAGGAAGTGTTAACCTCGATTATATTAAGTAAGTCAATATTTACATACAAAAAGTACATTCGTATATTTGTGATAACATTAAATTCTTCAAGGATTATGGACTGCAGTTTGTGGCATACAATTTATTTGCTCATATGTAAACTTTACAAAGTATATATATCCTCACGATTTTATTAAAAAGTGTGAACGACCCAACTATAGTTTTTTTTTCAAAACTAACCAATTAAGACGATAAAAGATAAAATAATGTCATATTTGTTCATTACAAATAAAAATTTCAAAAGATGGTAGTAATAATAAAATCTACCATGCTGAAGGATTCGAGGATGTTACCGACACTATAGTGTTAAATTTCTTTCTAGGAACGATTGCTACTATCCGTTCTACCTCAACATGTAGCAATGGAAATGAAAAATGATATTATTTCACCCGTCGAGGGGCAATTCCACAAAATTTATATTCAAAGGCACGAAAACGTTAGGTAAACATCAAAATAGATATATTGATAGATATACATATGGTACATAGTGAACAGAGGGTAGAATCAATATTGTTTTTTCCAGCATATTATTTGCCGATATCGTAGGATTTACAGTTCTAGCATCTCAATGTACGGCTCAAGAACTCGTCAGGTTGTTAAACGAACTTTTCGGCAGATTCGATCAACTTGCTAATGTAAAAACTGTTTGTTCACTTTAAATAGTCACATTAAAATGAAAAGTACAGGTACAATCTGAAAATGACAAAAAATATTAGCTAATAAGCTTTTAAATTACCACCCCAAATGTTTTTATGTTGTATGAGGCTTAGAGTGAAAGAAAAACAGTCGTGTTGGCTAACGTGGAAAATTTTATCCTTTCGCTTTATTTTGCTGACGTACGTGTTTTCATACCCATTTCGGGAGATTTTGTAACAAACATGCATTAGCATAATAAATCTTACAGAACACTTATTAAACAGTTCACGAGCAAAGTTAAAGTTGTTTTGCAACTTAATTGTATTCCATCTTCGTTAAATTAAGATTCAAGTCGCGAACATTGAAATAACAAATAAACTTACGAAAAAGAACCTTAAACATTTAAAATGTTAAAAAGAAGCGAAACTGGAATTTTTCGTATATACAAAACTGTTAATTAAAATAAAAACATATTTTAAAAATAACAAATGAAGCATCAGGATGCAAAACATGGAAGCTAAAAAATAAAAAATATGGGTTTAGCCTCGATCTTGTTGAACAGTTAAATCTTCTGATCGCCCACTTATAAAATTAAACTTTTAAATAAAATTATTTTATCTGAATGTAGGCTGCTGTTTCACTAATCAGATTAACTTTTTGAGTTTGAACTTTTTTCACATCAGGCTTCTTTAAAATAAAAAAACTGGGGATGAAATGGACATTGCTCGTACAACAGTAACAAAAACGAAAACGAAAAACAGTAAAATGCTTCTGGTCTAAGCGGTCATCGCCGTTCTCTAACTGGGGCGTGTAATTAGTAAGAACAGTTTGTAGCTGTACTTTTCATACATAATTTCAATAACACTGTCAACCATCTTTTCCCCTTTCTTTCGAATAGGACAACCATTGTTTGCGAATTAAAATTCTTGGCGATTGTTACTACTGCGTTTCGGGTCTTCCCGAACCACGGTCAGACCACGCTCGCTGTTGCGTCGAAATGGGTTTAGACATGATTGATGCAATTGCTAGCGTTGTTGAAGCAACGGATGTACAACTGAACATGAGGGTTGGAATACACTCGGGAAGGGTATTATGCGGGGTTTTAGGTTTGAGAAAGTGGCAATACGATGTCTGGTCCAACGATGTCACGTTGGCAAACAATATGGAAGCGGGTGGGGAACCAGGGTAAGTTTTTCTTTTACTATTTTTATTGCGAAAAACCTTGTAAATGTAAAATGTCTACAAGATAGTACCTAATTCACGAATATTACTGAAAAAATTGCAATATAACTTTTGATACTTTTTTATTCAAGCATTATGCAAATATTGTTCAAAAACGTCGTAGCAAAAGAATCCCCTAAAACTGCTTACAACAAAATATAAATAAGTTTCTGTTTCTGGAAATGCATACGTTTTCACAATATT
This sequence comes from Agrilus mali, assembly GCA_029378335.1. Lineage (NCBI taxonomy): Eukaryota > Metazoa > Arthropoda > Insecta > Coleoptera > Buprestidae > Agrilus > Agrilus mali. The sequence continues at coordinate 21,322,296 of CM055658.1, read as the reverse complement.
CTATACTTTGTATAATAGCCATTCTCTCGGTTTTATACACGTCACTATTGGTAAATCTCCGTGGTATTTATCTTAAATCAACCCTGTCTCATATATTTTGTGGAACGAGACTTTTCCTTACTTCTAGCCGGGTTCACATAACTCAAGCCACCCTCGATTACCTCGGGGGTGAATATGAAGTGGAACCAGGGATGGGCACTACCCGAAACCAATACTTGAGGGACAACAGCGTAACCACTTACTTCATTGTTCCTCCAGCCAGAAGACGCAAGGTATTGTTTCAAAGAAAACGTATTACACTAATTAATTACTTTTTAAAAATTATCTCCGGCCTTATTAACTGTTAAAGAGGGGGTAATTAATATAGATACATAAGTGCTCCAAAAATTATTATGTTCAAAAAACAAAATTCTTGCTCAGGAGCCAATTATGTTTAGGGTAGTTCACGCATAAATATTTTAGAATTTTAACAGCACATAAATAATAATTTGAGTCATCTAACTCTTCTTTAATTTTTTTTCAGAAACAAGTACGTATATAAGTTGTGTATTAAAAAAAATATTTTTTTACGATCATGGGTAAACTACCTTAACATCTATTGATTAGATGACAATTCAATTAAACATTTTCTAAATTATTTCATACTTAATTGTTGCTTCTATTTATTGCCGTGTTTTGGGAGGTAATGTTTTATGTCTGTCCAAGTTATTCTCTTCTATTTCTTAATATATTCTTCCGATGCACTTTCTTTTAAAAAAGGCTCTGATAAATCTGAGTATATATACCGATGTACCTATACCGTAGATTTTATGGCGAGATATTTCACTCACAACAAAATATTGCAAACATCGGTAAGGAAATTATAAAACCCGACGTGACATTACAATAAAATATTCAAAATCGATTTATAGTAATGATTTTAGTTTTTTCTTGTTTTTATAAACTTTTCTAATGAGTCGTCATGTACAAGCATTCAAATATTTTTTGAGGAATTTCTTATGAAAAGGGATCGAAATTGCTCGTGCGCAAACGCTATAAAGCCTGCATACAAGGCACTTATTAAGCTCTTAATTATAATGAAAGCCTGGAGAAGTCAGTTTTTGTTGATGTTTGTCTAACACAAAGAAGAAAATGGGTTTACCCTTTCGTTGTTAGTTGATCTATGAAAGCGATGTAAAGCGAATAAGACTTGAAATTAAAGGTTACGTACCATCCATCGCGTTACCGTCTTAGAAAAGGTCGGGCTTTAGCGAAATTAATGTAAGGGAAAGAAAATTACGTGTAAAACGAATTTTCCCCTGTATTAGCAATTTTAAGCCTTAAGTGCTGTTTCATTATTATTTTTTTAAGAAAGTGCATTCATTCAAATTTTTGGCTTTTGTTATTAAGATTCACGATATAAATTAGCATACAAATCGAAAATAGAATAAAAATTATTTTATTATCCATAACTCTCTTGTTATTTGAAAATCATTTGTTGACGGTAAAAAAGCTTTAAAATTTTGTGTTCCCTAAAATGTAAGTACTAAAAAAGTACTAAGTGGTTTTTTTTAATTTTGCGAATTGCTGTACCGTTTATAAAAGTTCAAATTCAAGATTTTGAAGAAATCGATTATTGACACGGACTGTTTACGAATAGAAATGTGTACATAAAAAATAACAAGAGTCAAAAATAATGATGTAAATTTTTTGATGTTCTTTAAAAGCTTTCGCATGCACCAAACTTATCCATAATTGTCAACTAATTTACAAATAACTAAAACATACCTTCTACTGCAAACTATTTCAAATTTTAATAAAACATTAAATGTTCACACCTGTTTCAAAAAGATATTAAAAAAAAAACACTTTCCACCCTTTGTCTTTCCATTTTCTTGGGTGTTACCTCCTTCTAATCGAAAAGATGCAGAAGATTTTGAGATAACAAATGCTTGCATGCTTTTCCCTTTTAATGCAAGTTTTATTATCAATCCCGGTTGTGCTAACCCTGTGACTAACCTACCCTCCCCCGGTGTCCCGGCGGATCTCTTCCAGCCTCTGTTGTTCAACACGCTTCAGGTTCGTTCGGCCCTGGGGGCGGCGCAGAGACGGAAGCTGAGCTTCAAGAACGTGTCCAACGTAGTCGTACAACTACTCCATTCCATCAAATACTCTATGGAGGTGCCCTTTTCCAACATCGCCATCCAACCTGCTGATCTTAAGAACGCCACCACCAGAAAAGTGAGTTTCAATTATAGTGTTTTCTTTTAGTTCTATCAAGTGACATTATTATTAGATATTATCTTTAAAAATACTGTTTTTTTTTATTTTGTCCTTCTACCGAAAGGATTCGATATTTGTAAGTGAAATACATGTCTGACTGTGGTCCATTCACCTAATGTTTTTTTTTTATTGAGCAAAAGGCAAACTCCTAGTCGTTTTCCAAAAATTGCAACTTGGTATTTTCCAATTATTTTTATATTACATTGAAAGGCAGATATATTTAATTTTTTTTACTAAACAGCGTTTCTATAGTTTTGTAAGACATATGCTACCTAGATCCTGCAACAGTAGGTCTCATATTTTTTGTAAAACCTGGTGGTAGTGAAAAGGAATTCAAAATTAAAGAAGTCTTTATATTTTCAATTGCATTGTATAATTAAAAACAATAAGAATTACCACTCTTGCTTTTATTTTGATATGAGACCTATACCCCAGTGGACAAAAATTGCCCATAATAACTTGGTTATATATAGCATTTATCTTAAATGTATATGGATATGTTTAACAAATGAAATATTGAAGTAGAATTTAGTATAATTATGCAATTTAAATTGGTGGAGGTAATTAATACATAACAAAAGTAGAGTTGTTACACAATTTTTTAATCGGGACTAATTGAACCAAAATATGGTTTATTATATGTACTAACAATTAATCTTGCACTTGGGTGTTGTGATTGCATGATCGTTTGAATTTTAGGATGCGGTAAGTGTTTTCTGCCACTTCGGTATTGTAAGTAGTCAAGATTGTACTTCTTAGGGTAAGTGCAAAAAAAAATAAATTAAATAATGGCACAATTTGAATAGATATTTAGTGATTATAGTAATTTGTTATTTGTTTTTACAAATTTGCATGTCCTTTTTGTGATTTGCACATTGCAAACAGTACCATGTAGTTAGAAACTTTTTTCTGTAACTGTTTCCACGTTCGAATTTCTCTGTTTGTGTTGTGGATTAAAATTTATAGTTTATACATATTCCACTTGAGTGAATGAAATTTAAAGTTCTAAAAATTCATATTTATTACGTTTTGTTGAATATTGTATAAAAAAATTTTTTGTTTTTTTTTTTGAACTCCAGACCTTTTTCATTGAAGGTAATAGGCGAGACAGTAACAATCTTTAGGGACTTATTTTATTATTTTCATTAAACTATTATAAGTGTTGGATATTATATATTAAAAAAATTGGATAAAGTGACAAACGTTAATACTTTTACAGAAAATGTCGTACAGAGTGCTTGAGCCCGCTTAAAATGGGCAAAAATGTACAATTAGTAGTTTCAGTTAAATTTTGCTTGTATATTTTTTAGTGTAGCTTATCCAACATATCATAAAAATGTTTAAATCGAAGCATGGTATTAACCTTTGTAACGTATTAAGCGGTGGTGTTGTGTATAGTTGGTGTTGTGGCTTGTAGGTGCTAGATCTTCAGAGGATTCTACATGCAGAAATACCACCAAGTGGAGTGACTTCGGTCACAGAAGACGCTAAAGTGAGTTGACTGCTAAAACAACGGATTATATTTCTTTTATTATTATTATTATTATTTTTAATAAATTTTGTACGCCATAATACTGAGTTTCTCATACTTGTTTGCACTGCTTTCATTGAGGCTAAATAATACTGGTTTTACTCACCCTTCTGCATTGTGTCTTAATAAAGAACGGTTTGTATGCAACCCTTACTTTAAAGAAACTGCCGATCTTATTTATTGAAATTACTTTACAACAGCTACGATGTATGATTTTTTTTAATGAATGAAAATTTTTCCGTTTTATTTTACTTGTGTTCACCGAATGTTTTTATATTTAAAGGTCTAGGGTTGATAAGTGTATGAAAAGTGGTTCCCAAATGGTAAGTTAAATAAGTCGCTTAAACCATTTCTTTAGGCATTTGGGCCACTCCTTTTCAAAAGTTAAATACAATTCTTTTTACCATTCCTTTTGTAAGTACAAAAATATCCAAGTACCAAAATTACATACGTTTTCTCCTATTGAACTGATTCTAATTGTTATTAATTAAATAAGTACAAGGAACAATATATTTTTTGTAATTTGTTAAACTCACTGTTATTGCAATCGTTTTAAAAAATTTGTCAATCCTAGTCCTTTCTCTTGGTGTATTTTTTACAACTTATATAATATATTTTACAGCCTTAACTGTGCATTATTATAATTATATTGATTTTTTTAACTTAATGTTACTTAAATCTTTATCACCAATTTTGGAATAAGAAAAATAACTAGGTATCTAAATTTTTTCATACACCAAAACTATCAACAAAAAAAAAACCGCTGCAGATATTGCCTGCTGTATTGCTTTATATTTGCTTTATTTACTTCTCAGTAAAAAGTCAGAACGGATTTGCGAAACGATTTATTTTGCAAGGAGCTGCTGATGTTTTGCACAATTATGCCAATATAAAATCATAGCTGGACATGAAGATTTGTTTGTCATGCTACCTGTTTACGCGGTGGACATTTTTTGCTACTACTATTTTATCCTTCTTTTAGCAGTTTTAAATTTTCATTTATTGGATGTACCTACCTACTATTAAACACAAGCTGACCTTTCATTTGTTGCATTTTGTAACTTCTTTTTATGTGTTTTAGAACAAAGTTACCGAGAAGTTCAAAAGGCCCTTCAAAAAACGACACTCCAGCGTGTACCACCAGCCTTCAAGTAGAGTTAATAAGTATTTAGCTCAAGCAATAGATGCTAGGAGCGTCGACAGAGAAAAATCGACTCACGTTAGTCTTATAACATTATGTTTTAAAGATAAGGACAAGGAAGTACGAGTAAGTAATTCTTACTTATAAAATAAGAACAATAGAGCTAAAGACTTTTTTTATTTTCAGTATCATGATGAACTGGACGTAGGGTTTAGTTCGTCCTTGGCATGTTCGTTGGCTCTTTTAGTACTTCTCGGAGCCTTACAAACTGTGGTTCTTCCCAGAACTATAATTTTGTTACTCTTGTTTCTAACTGCGTTCGTTTGGATTTCTGTCGTTTTAATGCTATTGCTTGCTGTAAGGTTGAGGTGGATTTTATGGGATATATCCCACAGTTTTGTCCTACGACTAGCCATTACCGTTTTTACTATTGTTCTCATCTACACCGTCGCACAGGTGAACGTGGTATGTCCAGAAGGATATTTAAAAACAAAGAAACTCACGTTGCATTTGTTTCTAGTTTACCTGTAGATCAGATACAACATGTATTGCAAGAACGACAACAAATGTAACGTTAGATGATAGTCCAACCGAGAAAGACCATAGGGCTTGCCCCTTGCCCCATTATATTGTAATCTCATGCGCCCTTAGTTACCTGGCTGTCGCCCTATTTTTGCGTCTTCCAATTTTGTTAAAAGCGTCGCTCTTGGTCATAATGTCCACTGTTTATATTCTTCTCATTGAACTTTCGCATATCGACCTATTTTTATGTTACGATCTCCGAGTCAAGTGAGCAATTTTACATTTAAAATATGAAAATATGTTACAATATTTCTATTTTTAGCTCTGTAATTCCAGCACACGTTTTAAGTGTGGTTGAAGTTTTGATGTTTGTTCTGGCAGTTTTACTACATGGACGTCAAGTAGAATGGACCGTACGTCTCGATTTTTTGTGGCAAGTACAAGCCAATGAAGAAAAACGAGAAATGGACGCGTTACAGCATTCTAATAAAAGAATTCTTTTCAATTTATTACCAGCCCATGTCGCCATGCATTTTCTTGATAATCAATTTAGAAGTAACATGGTAAGTATACATCATCGTATTGTACTAACATAAACTGCACGTCCATTTTTGTAATTTGTTTTCTGTCGTCACTTGCATTCATTCATTTACAAAATCATCTCGTTTATTTTCTTATGTTCGAATTCATTTTAAAAAGCTTTCAAAAAATATTTTACTTCTTTTATATGTTGTGCACAGATAGACGTTTGGTGTTCATATATTAATCAAATCACATCTTCATTCGATCATAATTTATTACAGAATACGTTGTCACAGGAACTCTACTATCAAAGTTATTCAAGAGTCGGTGTAGTTTTCGCATCGATAACCAATTTCCACGAATTTTATACAGAACTCGATGGCAATAACCAGGGTGTCGAGTGTTTGAGACTTCTTAACGAAATAATCGCCGATTTCGACGAACTTTTAGGAGAGGAAAGATTTAAAGCAATAGACAAGATAAAAACTGTAGGTTCAACTTACATGGCAGCAGTTGGATTGATGCCTGATCAGAGAATATTGGAGGATGATGAAGCCACAGCTGGTCTGTACCTCAGCATTCTCGTCGAGTTTGTTTTTGCCATGAGAGAAAAACTCCTTTGTATTAATGAAAATTCTTACAACAATTTCATGCTTAGAGTTGGTAAGTTTTAGTCTTTAACATCAAAACTTCTTTATTTACGGCCATTTTAATATAAATAGGAATAAACATTGGACCAGTCGTCGCAGGTGTTATAGGAGCACGTAAACCTCAGTACGATATTTGGGGTAATACGGTAAATGTTGCAAGCAGAATGGATTCAACAGGTCTTCCAAACCACACCCAAGTCACCGAAGAAGTTTATCAAGTCCTCAAAACGTATCCTTACGAATTTCAGTGTCGTGGAAAGGTTAAAGTCAAAGGAAAGGGTGATATGACTACTTACTTCCTCACCGACAGAAAACAACCAGGAACTATAAGGGTCGATGATCTACATAACCTGAAGCAAGGAAATTTAGGTAAGCTTTAAATAAGAGTTAACAATTAGATATTTTAAAGTATCTACAATTTTTTTATTTTGTTTCAGCTTCAAACAATTTATATGGTGGAGTTGCTACACCTTTAGCATTGTTACATCATAGTGAAATGAACGGTCGTGCAAAAATTCATAATTCATTTCAACAAAAATGTTCAACATCAAGGGAAGAAAACTATAATGGCACCCGTAACGCAATACGTTTGTTGCCAGTACGGGATAGAAATAAGGATAATAAGATAAATGAGAGTGAACCTTTGTTATCGTCATTTTGCTTTCAACCAAATAATCGAAATGATAAACCGTTCAATACTGATATAGGTAATCCGCAAGGGCCCCCGTTGCCTCGTCATAAAAATTATCAACCAATTCCTAACTTTCATGTCAAGGATATGAAATATATCCCTCCCTGGTCGCGAAGTCCTGCTCCTGTCCCTGAAATAAAACCCTATTTAAAGCCATTACCTCGTCCTCCTGGAAAGGAATCTCCGAATAGACATCACCGGCGCCATAATTTCCCTGGAGTTCCAACGCAAAACACTAACAATTCAAAACCAATAGAGTACAGTCCAGAACTTATAAGGACCAGGTTGCAAAACCGACAAAGCCCTATACATAGCAGACAAAGTCCCCTTCACGCTAGACGAAGTCCCCATCATAATAGACATAGTCCATTGCAAAGGCATTATTCAGACGAAAGCCTAGGAGGGTTGTATGGATCAACTGCACCCCAACGTATACATTCATCAGTAGATGAAATCAGTTCACTGAATCATTCTCCAAGTATAAGCAGTTCAGACGAAAGCTACAGTAGAACAACAGACGCAGATGTGTCACCTTGCGTTTCCCCTACTCCTGCTGCAGAGCCCCATCAATTTTTATTTCCTTCAGATATTCAAGTAAATCCTTGCTCCTCTCCCGAAGCATCTCCCCGTGCTTCCCTTGACTATATACCACCAAACTGTTGTCTACGAAATTCTAACGAAAGAGGCAATGGTAATAATAATAAGAAACATAACAATTTACCACCAAACGCGGTCATAGCTCTAGCGGCAAACACGAATACGATAGAATCATCAGTGGTGACAAGTCCTCCTGTACTCGACGGTGAAGAGAGCGGAAGAGGGGAAAGTTGTGCCAGTTTTGAATTTGTTACTCGTAACAGACCAAAAATTAACAATTATCCGTTACTAAAAGCTGAAAGTACCAATGGAGCTAATATAAAAAGACCCGAAAGACACCCACGCACAAGGAATGATAGTGATTCAATTATCGAATGTCATAGAAACAACGTCAATTGCAAACGATCACCCAGTTTTAAGGGAATGGATGATATTAAAAAAATCCTCAGAGACAAGGAAAACAGAAGCAGCAGCGAACGCTCGAAGAAAGATGGCTTCAGTCAAACGGACAAAAAAGATATGAAAAGGATGCACACTTCTCCCGATCAACCTTGTAATAATGGTAAAATAAACAACACAAACGGGAGTTCAGAGTGTACGGGTCATTATGAAAAAGAGATACAGAAAATCTTAGAAGATCAAAACCTTCTCCAGAACATCCCACCGAAGACTGAACTGACGCAGCAGAACAAAGAGCTACCATTCGAGTCATTCGGAAGGTACGCTTCTAATAATAACCATCAAGTCGGTCTGGCAGCAATACAGGCTTTGGCACTGGGGTTGCGGGTGAACCCCACTGGCAGCGTTACCCTGCAATGCATGTCTTCACCGCGGGCAAGTAGCAAGGAGGCCTCTTTGAAGAGAGTTAACTCGCCTGGCCCAAGCGAGAGTCATAAGCAACAAAAAATTTCACCCATGGACAGGTACACGCTTAAAAGAATAGTTTGTAGTGGGGCAAAAGGCAAAAGCTTTGGCAGTCGACGTAGAAACAGTAAGAGAGCAAAGTGTCCAAAAATCACTACTTTCGTACGCAAACGTTATTTTTAATTTGATTAGAAAAAGAAAATACGAAAGCAAAAAGTGGTTTTAATGATACTTTGAGCTCTTAATTAATTTATAGCTAACCATCTCCATGCTGCTTGCTCTCTATGCTTTTTTCGTGAAAAAGCTTTAGCAGGAAATACTAATAAAAATCTATTTTATATAAAAATTGCAACTACACAATTCTAAAACATAAATAGACATTTTTATCATTTCTGTTTCTCAACGTTTCCTTCACTTCTAGAAGTCCTAAAATTCAACGGGAAACTGAAAACGACTGTGATATGCTCGAATACCAATATAGTAGGGATGACGACGATACAGATCTAGAAAGTTTTGAAAGGGATGAGAGGCAAATAGAAGAAGAAATTGCTAAGGTAAATTTGAAAAATTTCATCATTTACAGTTTAATTACGAGTAAAATTATTTACATGCAGCCAAAATTAAGGAATATGGTAATTAATCAAACTTTAATTATTATTCTCAAACAAAAATATTTTCAATTATTTCAAAAAAATTTCAAATGTACCTTACTTTAAATTCTAATTGTTTCTTTACATTAGGAAAATGAAATGAAGAGTTTAATGGAAAGAAAAGAAGAGGAGGAACTAGAAACGTGCAGGAGCAACATTGGACCCAAAAACCAAATACAGACAGAAGGGAGTCAGTCGGAGTGGAGCGAAGATGATGATGGTGGTGTTTCTGAGCTTCTTCTTAACGATCGCGAATCAACAGGGTATACGACCGATGATCCTGCACTTGAAAATATTTCAATGATACATGAAGCAGGACTTACAGACGCAGAAGGTAAGAATAACATGTTCAGCGTATATCTTCCCAGTCTACATCTTTATTTTCAAATTGTATTCTTTATTTGCTTCTTGTAATTGTATCTTTTTTTTCAGGTGCTCTTAGTGACGTGAACTCTGCGTATAACGACCATAATCACGAGGGTGACCTAGACGATAACACAAGCATGTCATCCCGCGCTTCCTCCCGGATTTTGGATTCCGATGCTATGATGTCGTTGGATTCACTCAGTGCTTTGTACGATTCTGAATACGACAACTGTTACAGAACGGATGAAGACCTCGGAGCCCTTCCTGATCTAGATCGTATTAATTATTTCTCTGTACCGACTGATAACGTTCATTTGGCAAACATTAGGTCGATGAGTGAAAGCATCACGAGGAACTTTGGACAACCTCGCAGTGAAACTGATCCAGATAGTGATGTTTAAAGAAATATAAGATAGCAGTTAATTATTTCTTTTTTTTTATTAGTGCTGAAGTAAAATAAGACTTTCGTTGTAAGGAAGTTTTTTAGGATAAGTATTGAGGTTGTTTTAAACGTTCGATTCTCCGTTAATTTTATACATATCTAATGGAATTTGTTTTCCTAATTTTTTTTTGGATTTGTTAATAAATCCGATTTTTGGTTTCAATTTTTAATGCGAAACATCACACTTTTTATTATATACAATTGGGAAAAGAATGTGCTTGGTAATGAGCATATCTGCCGCTATATTTAATTACTATTATCATAATTAACCGAAAGGTAGAATTAATATCGATATATTGCGGGCTTGTTTCGATATTTTTCTTTTCTGATTATTCTTTTTCCAGTGCACGAAAGGTGGATAGCTTTCTCAAAATAATAAAAATAATTCTTAATCGACCGTTTTTGATATTAGAAGCTATCGTGCCTCATAATTCGTATATTCTAACTCATTTATTGTATATATTGTATAAGGGAGGCTATTCACAACTTTCGCAAAGAAAAATGTGATTAAGTGATATAGTTTTAACGTTTTCTTTTAATATGTAATGGTGCAAATAATTTTTATGATCTAAACTCATAAGCGCGTGTTTTAACATTTTTTTATTATAACGGTTTAAATTTTCTAATAGTGAAAAAGCAGGCAGCTCTCTTTTGATATTAACGTTTTTAATACATTGTTGTAAATTTAGTGATGCGAAGCAGATTCAAATTTGTAATTTAGAGTATTTCATAGACTAGCAAATTTATTTTAAAAGAGTAATATTATAGATCCACATTATATACCCATTTTTTTTTTAAGAAAATGCTTTTTTTACCTAAAACTTAGTAGGACAATAAATATACATAGTACATTAGCCCCAGAGAAATATTTAAATCATTTTAACGGGGTAGTAAGTTGATCCTGCAAGTTTCAGATCTCTTTCTAAATTTATTTTTCAGTCCTTGAGAAAAAAAACCTTTTACGGTTCAAATTCAAAAACCAAAATTCTTAATCCATGTATACCATTAGTACTAGCAAAGTTTTGAAAAAGGATTCACATAAATCCCTTGAGCTGATTTTCAGAATAATTTTGTCAGCATGTATGTTTGAGAACTTAACCTTTTATGCTAGTGTTGAAATAAATAAAAAGTAACTTTGCATCACTGAAGTAGAACCAAAGAACTATTTGTTTATTGTATTAAATTGTCATACTAATTTTCGATATGTTTATGTGTATATTAATTTTACTAAGTGTATGTGCAATCCAAAAGTGCAGTGAAAAAAAATTCCTGTGTCCTTATGCTGAACGATATAGTTAATTATATTACCGTTTTAATTATCACGTTGTCGTAGATGTTTACATTGTAGATGAATTATCAGCATTTTCGATGTCTCTTGTTGCAGTTATTGCACCTTAAGTTTTAAAAACCCTAAGTGTACTTTATCGGATTTTGACCATGTCGAAATAATGCAGCGGCAATTGTATAATGTTAACTTATTATCTGTTTAACGAAAGAAGTTCAGAATCTGTACTTAAGGGTTTTGTTTTATTTTATTTTTTTTTATATTATTTACACGTCTATAAAGTTAATGCCTGCTGTTATGTAGGTACATTGGAAATAAACAAAACCGACCGTGCAATATGTTAATTTCGACAATTTCATACTATAAAAAAGTGATTTTGTGTTAGTTTTTTTATTTCGCCAAAAATTTCTTGTAATACGATTGTATTGTGTTGGAAGGTAATTTATTTTGTACATATGAAGATTTTAAGTAAAACATTTGCTATTAAATTAAAGTCGTTTTATTTTATTTAGCTTTATAGATCTACTAAAACCACAGGAACATAAGGAAAGTGTGGTTGTAAGTGATATTATGTGGAAAAATAAATAGGTGTGTTTCATAATACTGATAATATATCGTTGATTGCGTGGAAAATGGGGAATAATAATGGTATATATACGTATATAAAACATTGTAGAGTAAATAAAAAATTATTTAAAAATTGGTGGAGGCGCCGGACATTTTGGTTTTGTTAAGCAAAATTTCGAAAATCTGAGATTTTGTATTAGGAGAACATAAGTGTAGGAGGGTTTTTTTAATCCTTTTCCCGCTTTAATTTAGTGTTATTATCATTACTGTTAGTTGTGTAAATAAAACATAATAAAGAATATATACCATATAAAATATTTAAAAATTGGTGGAGGCGCCGGACATGTTTGTTTTGTTGAGCGAAATTTCGAAAATCGGAGATTTTGTATTAGGAGAGCATAAGTGTAGGAGGGTCTTTTACTCCTTTCCCGCCTTAATTTAGTGTTATTATTATCATTACTGTTAGTTGCGTTCATTTATAATGATATAAGTTTATCGTGACTTTTGAAGTGATCCATAAAATAATATTAGAGAAATAGGAAATAAAGTGATCTCAAAACTAAATCCAAAACAAGAATACGTACAAAAATGTTAAATTTTGACATTTTATCCATAATTTTAATGTACATATTACTTAATAAATAAATAATGAGTTTCATACGTATATCACTTAATGGAACGTTTCATGTATAATGAGTAATGACAACCGTTTGTTTACAAATTTAACTAACCTAATTTTAAAGTCGCATACTTTGATTTGAAAAAGTCAATTTGAAAACTAAATAGAGGAAAAAATATCTAGCTTAATATCAAGTCAATATTTAAATGTAATAATGATGAATTGACAAAGTCAAGAATGTTTATTTTACATACCTTCATTTTTCTTTGGGGTAAACATGCAGTACTTTCACTAGGGCTTGGGACTGTGAAGAGGATGTTTCTTAATAGTTTTATCACTGCAATACCTTTAAGAGAACAAAGTTATTTAAAATATTTTTAATAAGAGGTAAACCTTAAAATCTTCTGAACAGTTAATCATATGTAAAATAACACTTTTCTAGCTGTGGTGTCTTGTAAATACAATATAATATACCAATTTTGCTCATGCTATGAACACATTTTCTCCTGGCAATGAGGAAATCTCTTCGAGTATCAAAAGAAACATGGACATTGAGGAGCAGTAACAATATATTGTCCCTTGTTAATTAAAAATGTTTGTGTCTCTTTCTAAAGTTTGTGTATTATAATAAGAAAACTAAAAATGATAAAGTCTAATACAATAATCTATCTATCTGGCTTGACTGTGAAAGTAATTCATAATATGAATTTTAAGTCTGAAATGGTGACTGTATTTTTTTTTACGATTGACGTTTTTAAAACTTTATACATTCAAATGTTTTGCAGTGCAGTTCTTTTTATAGTATCGTTATGAAATTATGAACTAATTAGTGTGTAATTTCATTCTCAATGGGTGCAATCCTAGACAAAGTTACAATCGTATTGGAAGTGTGTTTGTAAACATCTTATCAATCTAAATTGCATGTGTTTTTTACATTGTACTATGCATTGATATCATTAAAATATTTAGGAGTGAAAAACATTAAAACGAACAATCTTTAAAAATGTTAACTTTTGACTTTTACAACAGTTAATTAACAATTAAATAAAATACAAGTGACTATGAACCTAAATATCTGCACTTTATTCCATCATGTAATTAAAATACATAGTTACATATTTTTAAATATTTTATATCAAAAATTGCTTAATTTAATTTCAATTTACCAAATTGCATATTCTCTAATAATTTCGTAAGACAAATATTTGTTCTGTAAGTTTCTTAAGTTGATACAGTTATTATTTCATAATTTATAAAATAAATGGTTAAATGATTTGAGGTAAAAAATAAATAATATCTCTGAAATATACCAAGTCGGAAGATGAATCAGTAGAATTTTTATAACTCTCAAAATATTTTTCTTTAGGAAATCCAAATCATTTGTTCTATGGTTTAAAATGAGCTTTTTCAAGCTATTGAAACTAATTTGGAATTTAACGACAAATATGCTACTACAAAGGGGGGTTTGGTTTTTTGAAATCTGTACAAACCTTTAATTTTCAAATTTTCTTTCTTTTTTGTAAATGCAAACTATCTATCCCATAGTTCAAAATACGCTTTTTCAAACTATGCGAATAAATTTGACATTTAATAATTAATAATACTGCAAAGTTTTTTGGGAAATCCAAACTATTTTGCTTATAGTTCAAAATAAGCTCTTCCACGCTATCTAAATGAATTTGAAATTTAACAACAAATTATCGAGCTAGGATCCTGCAAAATGAGGCGTTTTTTAATTATTTCGGGAAATCCGATCTATCTGCCCTTTAAACAAGTTGGGAAACGGTACAATTCAATGTCCATTCTTCCATTTTTATATCATCTCTTTATGTTTTATATCTCACCTAAAACCCTTAATTATGCGGAATTTATAACAAAAATACGTATTTTAAACTAACAACCAATAGGGCGGACGGTACAAAACAATGTTTCAAATTGTTGTTTTCGCTCGGTCTGTATTGTCTGTGGCGATGATTCTGACGAAGCCGCATTGGCATCAGCAGTCGGTAGCACGTCTTCTCCCGCTGTATTCAAAACAATAATAATTCTACCACAGTACAACTTCCACAAGAAGCCTTTTACCTGTCCATAATCCAGTCCTACAAGTCGGACATTCCTGAAGTGTTTCGCGTGTTTGGCTTCGCGCAGGCATGCGACATACCTGGCGTTCCGTTTCTATTGGTTGGTTGCCCCAGGTGTCAAGGAGGGGGCCCCAAACTCGTTTCAAATTTTTAGCTGTAGTAATAATGAACGGACGCATGCGAGCGCTGGAACACACGTTTCGCTCTTTTTCAAATTTTTAAATATTGTGAGTGCCGATTTTCGGACCTTTTAGGTACTGTGTTCGCGAACTTTGTGACTCGATTATTCAAACCGGCCGCGCCTCAACAATGTTGTAGTCAGTCGACTCGGCAACGGACGATGCAAACCGTTTTCATATCGGCAGGTGTCGTAGTAAACAGAGAGTGTTCACCTGGTGGTCGTCGGTGTGGCATGGCGTCTTTTAAATGCATAGCCAAAGAATTTTAACTCCAACATCTCCTAATAAAAGCTTTGTTTATTTAACATGAAAGTGACCGTTTGTTTCGGCAGTGTGAGGGTAGTTGTGCCTTGTGGAGATGGCAACATTTTTGTTAAAGATCTCATCCGAGAGGCCATCCTTCGATACAGGAAAGCCACAGGAAAGGTCAGTGATTTCTTCTTATGAAACGAATGCTTTTTCTGCATGCAGTGGCGCTCATGATTTCACGTTTTTGTCGTTGTTTAAACTCGATAATACTATGCATTTTGTAGACGCGGTGCGCTATTTGAATTTTCATGAATCACATCGGCAATTTCCGTTACCGCAACGTCTGGCTACGCACGATGCGCTTCTATAGCTCGCGTTATCTTTATCAAATATAACATAGGTACCAAAGTACCGTTCCGGTTTCAATTAGTTACTTACTTTTAGCGCACTTTTTGTTTTCTCATGCAATTTTGTGTTGTTGGCCTTGCGAGTTGTTCTACTTGCGAAACAAACATACAAAATGCTCGATCAACGTCTCCTATATGACAAACATATTCAAGAATTTGCGTCGTCCGTTTATTCATGATGATGATTGTAAACAATTATCATTTACTTCCATAATAATCTCAGGTTCATTCATATTCGTAATAATTAGTTGCAGCCTACTATTTTAGTGGAAATAAGTATATATCTTAATATAAAATGTATGATATTAATAAAAATTTAAATTTTCATCTTCAAACTGTTTGAATGTACTTAATTTGTTAAAATGGAGCCACGGCCTGGTCCTCATTTGAATATCTTTATCTTTATATTGTCTTTGTTTTTATGGTCACTTTTTCACAAATATATGTTTTTTTTTCTCGGAGAATGTTTTCCTCTTGTTTTGTCATTGAAGTAGTCTCTTCAGTATTCTCTTCTTTAATTTCATCTACATAAGTACCTGTAAAAATGGCTCATATTAATTTAATAGCTTAATCCTTTCAGATTATTTATAAGATAGTTGAATTTATCTCTTTTCATATATTAAAGGATATAAATGTGAAATGAAAACTAAATTTTGGATATTTTCTCCAGAAAATAATTGGTCACAATCGTGGTTATTGTTTAATCTGTGAAGTAGGCGTTGTTTTTAAATCTCTTACTCTCTCTCTATAGCTATAAGAAAATTTACATTTTAATCGATTTCAGTTTAAATAAATGTAATTATTACAATACCTACAATATGCGCCTTAAAATTCTTAGAACTTTTGCTGTATGATTCACTTGCGATTTTCTTGTGATATATTCATCGATGTAAGTCATATCAAAATTATACAGTAATAATGTGTCATCATAAATACATTATCGACATACATTTAATTTCTGGAGCATTTTTATGGTTTTAAAATCAATTATTTTAATTAATTCCATAATGTTAAAATTTACTGTAATGTTGTAAGACCAAAAACATCAATATAACATGAACAGATTAATTTTAAAATTAAACACGTGTTATCGCTTGAAACTGACAACTGCCAAAAGGTTTTCAATTAATCGCTTAATTTTTATAAAAAATGACTTTCTTGAAACTAAGTGTCACAAAAAGACAAAAGTGACACCAAGAAATGCCTTCAATGGTTTACTGGCTGGAAGTGCACTTCTTGGGCTTTGTACATTTTGCTACCAGGGTTTTATACATAAGACTAATGAAAAAGTTTGGCCTGATAAACTCAAAAATCACCTGAAAACATTGACTCTGTACGATCAAATATCCTTGACTGTGGCAGTGGTATCTGGTTTGATTTCAATACGATATCATCCATTTTTACGATACACGTATAACCATATCTACATAACTTCGGCCATTGGACTTGGTTTAATTGCTGCTACAGGTATTATGGTCCGCCAAATGCCTTATGAAGAGGATTTTGGATTAAAGCATGCAGCTTGGGTAATCCACGAGATTATTTTAGGAGGATTTGGAGGGAATGTGTTGTTCACTTCTGGGCCACTCCTGATCAGGTTGGTGTTTTATTTTGTAGGGGCTGTGACTTCGCTAAATCTCATTGTTTTGTCTTCACCAAACGAGGAGTTCCTTAAGGTTCGAGGACCAGTTTCCGAATTCCTGGGAATTACAATTTGCGCTTGTAGCAGCCACTGGGTTTTGCCTGCAACGAACATTTACTATTCAAAAATGCAATCTTCCCTACTAACACTTTCACTGTATGGTTGTTTAATGTACGGTTGTATTTTGGAGTGGTTAGATGTGGTACAAAGGATTTTTATCGCAGAATGTCATTCGCAACTAGAAGCGTCGAATAAAGGGCATCCTCTGGACCCCATCAACATAACCATTGCGACAAAAACGTTTGCAAGTGTGGAGAGTTTTCTTTTGGAAAGGGATTGTGGTCAAATTTTAAAAAGTGATTAACGTCCGAATTCTAATATTGGCTGACTTCTTCTAGGTCAATTGAAATAATTTTTAGAGGTTTATTTCGCAATTAAATGTCCACTAGTGTAGATAAATAATTAGTAACAACCAAAATGCAATAAATTTTTACCAAAACTGTGAAATAATGCTTAATATATAGTAGTACATTTTAAATTAGAAGCCTGTTGTATAAAGTAGAAGTAAAATTAGTTCTCACGCATATGCTTCGGTGATCTTGGCATTTAAGTCACTGATGGAGAAAGTAACCACAACTTCGTTTACTGCATTTGAGTCAAGTAATGCACTAGAATTGCTCTTGTAAAATTGTCTGGTGCAATATGATGCATCATGATGGTGAATATTTGTAATTCTACCAAATATTGTGCAGGAGATATGCTACAAACCAAAGAACGAAATGGATGGAGATAAAATGCAATTACGATCACGTTTCAGTATTATTTTCGTAAAAATGTTTTCTTTTTTTATCTAAAGAATATTAGATATTGAAAGCTGCTAAGGCAAACGGATCCAGAATCGATCCGGTGGCCTCTGGATTTTAAGTTATAATCTGAGCTTTTATAATTATATGTAATTTATTTTAATAATTAATTACCTATACCTAATACCGGAAATGTTATTGTTATTATTATACAGCTGTGTCCTTGTTGGCAGCTGTTACCCCTTTAATTTTTGTGTGGCAACAACAAAGGAAGTAAGTAAGCATGCTTCCGTCAACTTGAAATGCTAATAACGTACAAAATACTTATACATTATTAGGTAAAATACATTTAAAAATGTATTTTTCACGTTCATATGTAAGTGTTCATTTTAGCCATTTATGGTCAAAAAAGACGAAGAAACATACTTGCAGTAAATTATATTACATTTTAGAAGTTAAAATTGGAAACACATTGAAAACTGCGAGCTATAGTCTAATTGCCTACAGTTTGTTATTAGGACAGACCGTGATATGCAAAATTTAAATTAAGAGGGCTTGAAGGTTTTTCACATTGTTTGATAATCAATTAGGGCCTGGATAAAACTTGAAGGTCTATAAGATGCTAGCTTTTCAATGAATTAATGCAGAAGGTGAAATCTCACAATCTAATTGTAAGCATAAACTAGGCATGATTATTAATCGATTTCTTTTGAAAAACAACCCTTAAGAGATGTTCTGTTTAGCTTGAAGAAAAAAGAGACTTAACCCATAAAACTACGTTTTTAATTAATATTATCTAATGAAATTTAAGACGAACAGAAAAGTTTATAATTTATAGGGTCGGACTGGGAGTGAAGGGCCCGGATGGCATTGTGATTTTAAAGCTCCCCCACCCACAAGGCTTACTGATTTAAAAATAAAAAACGGTTTGTCTTATTTGGTTTTTTCAAATCAGCGGGACCTCAGAATCAACCATTTTCCGAATTTTTCTGTTTCATTTCTCTCGAAGTATTTTACATGTAGGTCGTCAGCCTGAAGGTAGAAAGGGTAAAGGTGCCAGGCTAGCAAACACCACCCTGACTTTATTTATGTAACTAACCCAATATAAACATTTATATTTTAAATATTATTCATCAAATAAAGTGATGATTAATTTTATTCTTATTATTAAACGATTATTTTAATTTCTTTTAAAAGTTTGTAAGAAAATTGACCACTAAAAGGGCCTTTAGTTATCTCTTTATGCTTACTTATTTTTTTTTTTAATAATAAGTGGTAAATAACTTCAACCTGATGTTTTTAACTGTGTTTATTGCATTTGTATGGTAATTTAATAACATTTTCCCTTTTCTTTGTAATCTTCAGGTTACCTAACTCAAACTGGGTAACTGAGAACAGCAAATCTCTTTAATCTCTTGTTTTGTAACATCTGTACGTGTGTGGGTAATACAAGAAAATAATAAATTATTTAAGGAATACAGCCCATGTTTACCTATTATTTTTGCTTGAGCGATTCAGTACGTGATCTGCGGGTTGTTCATTTTTGTGACCAAGAGAAACAAGCACAAAGTTTTTGTCTTAGTTTCAGGAAATCGATTTGACGCAAGAATTGCTACTTGTCGGATTATATTAAGTAACTATGTCTTAGCAAAAACAATGCAGAATTTGTATGGCAGCCATAAGAAAATCGCGCGTGTGAAAGAATTCAACAATTCGTAACAAGGTCTGCTGCGAACGTTTCCACGTTTCATTAATTTTCTACAATTCTAATTATTTATTCAATTTGCCTTTTAGAAACATACTTACTATAATAGCTCATATACGCAGCTCCTTTCTTTTTTAATTTACCTTTTCTACTATTTCAACTGGTGTACAATCTCATTAAAAGATAACAACAAAGGTTAAGAGGATAATTTATAATTATAAATTTAATTTTATTTTTGTTTATCACTTTCATACTTTTGAGAATTAATTGGTTTTGCTTTCTTTTTAGTATTTTCGTTAATTTATTAAGCCATTTTTATACTTTTTTTTGTTCTGAAAGATTTTTAATCAATGTGTTTCATTTACCTATGTAATCTAACAAGTGTATCTCATAATTTTAGAGATTAGTTCCCTTTTTTGTCTTATCTTGTACACTAGAGATACGTCGACATACATAATATGACTTAGATTATCTTGTTAAATTCTTTAATCTATTTTAATTTTCTAATTATTGTTATGCTTTAATCTAGTCTTTAGATAATAATACGGAGAATATATAGGATTGCACCATAAAATGTCGATTGGAGCAGGAAATAAAATGTAAAAGAATGCTTTTTTGCGATATTTGCATAATGAAAGAAGTTGCGAACTTAGGTAGCGGTTAACGTTTTTCTTCTTAACCACCGTTATCTTGGTATATTAATTTCAACGTTTTTCACAACAACAACACAGGATGACCACTGGCATTAAAATGATATAATAAGTATACAAATTGTTTTGAAATCATATTATGTACAGAGCAGTCACCTCTGTTTGAAGTTTGAACACATTATATGTATCTGCAAGTGAAAGGAAAAACCTAGAAGTTTTTCAGGGCTTGTCCAGTAATATTCATGTTAAATATGAATAAAATTTAATTCTATGAATTTCTTTGTAATATAATATTATTGGACAACTAGGTACTTATAAATTACAAATATTATGCAACCTTGAGTCTACATTTATTGGGGTCATCTGTTATGTAAAGTACATATTTTTTTACCTAAAAGACTAGTTCAATTAACGACATGATAAAACTCATTGAACCTTAATTCCTTTCAAGGTGTATCTTATCTAAATTCAAACACATTATCAAAAATACTTTGATAATAAGAATTTTATATGGCTCAGAATGCTGTAAAATAAACTTGCCGGAGTATATTTTAACACTGAATAAAGAAAAATAATCTGTAACGCTCATTATTAAAGTTTAGTACCTACAAAATTTTTCCAATTTTTTTATTAATATACACAGTTTTATCGAAATTCCCAAATTATATTTAATAGGTAATTTGTCGTATTGTTAAATTACCTAATCAGTTGTTGCATTATATTTTTAGAGATATGTAATTGCAATTTCAATTTATTAAACAGATACCAACATGGCTCAACCACCAAGGACCTTGATCCCACATAAAATTCCTTACTCTGGCTTGTTGACTAACAGCAGTAATACTTCATTTGTAATACCCACTTATTTAATCCATATACGTAAACTGTACGCAGTAGGTATACAGCGCAATTTAAAACAAAAAAGGTACAACTTCTACTTAATATGCACTAGACAGATTATAAAAATGCCCAAGCCGTGAAGACATTTACAGTTCCGCACACAAGTTTAATAATAAACAACAACGTATTGTTCATGTTCACTGTGAAGCTGATATGTAAACGAATTTGACCAAATGTTGGAATAAATTCAATAAGGAAATACATACGTAAATCCAATAGGTACTTAAACTTATTGGAAACAATAGGACCAAAGTATTAAATAAGTGTTGTCCATCAAACAATTACTAATAAGAATAGAACGTGCTGATGCCTTCTAAAATAGTAAAAAGTGAAAAAAAAATATAGTAGGATGAAACCTATTCGAAAAGAAAGAGAATATAACAGAAATGAAAGGAGAAATAATTTACGGGCGATCTGAGGTCGAGAAAGGGATTGGGGTGTCTTATGGAAAAAAGTTAAATGGCAAAGTTGTAGGTAATAAAAAGATCTACAACTTTTGTATTTAAACTTTTTCATATAACCTCAAAATTTATGTGAAAATATCAAATAACCAACTTTTTGGTTTTTAATTTTTATCTTTTACAAAGAATTTTTTTTTCACGAGATTTGGTGAAAACTTACCGATTTATGTCCCAAACACGCTGTCATTTTTTTGATTTGAAATATTCATTTTTTCACCTTATTTTTACTTAATATCGAAAAAACACCTTAATTTTCAATGGAAAATTCTCACGTCAAAATATCTCCTTTTTTAAAAACGTTGGTGGACTTTCTCTTCGTTGAAATCTCTACTTTCTGAGGGTGTGAAAAAAATATACATTACTATGGTAAGTTTTCTCAGGAAATACAAAAAAACAAAGGGAATTTTATCTAAAAAATGTAACCGCTGCTATTTTTTTCAGTACAAAAGTTGATTTATTAAATTCTAATTACATTTATGTCATAGAAAATCTCATAATATATAAACACATGTAAATCGCACTATTGAATTCACATACTTTATACTGATTACGTTATTCATTATATTTTTAAAAACATTAATTTAGTTTTCTTCTACAAAAGTTGTAGATCTTTTTATTACCTACAACTTTGCCATTTAACTTTTTTCCATATAAGACTTGTAGTTTTTCCGGAAATCAAGGAAAACCGTTTTTTCCCTGTTAGAAGTCACCCCAATCCCTTTCCCGACCTCAGATTGCCCGTAAAATTTTTTCCTTTCATTTCTGTTATATTCTCTTCCTTTTCCAATGGGTTTCATCCTACTATAATTTTTTTTTGTTTCAAAAATTATCGACCCTGGTCTATAATTGATAACTTGTTGAAAAATTTTAAGTACTTTTTTGTTTCCCTGAACAATTCACAATAGAATGTGCGGAGTCCTTCTGGTGGGACGAGAATCCTATAAAAATTTCAAGCCATAAACTGTTGAAAATTTCGAAAAAGAATGTGGAATTGAATTTCTAGTAGAATGACATGGGTATGAGTCCATCCATCTGGCCGGACAAAATCCTTCGTACTACGAGCCCAAACAACTAAATGACCTTTTGGCATTAGTACCGTGCAAATGTTTTCTAGCAAAGTCCACTAATTACTGGTTATGTTAAATAACACGCGCTTCGTGAGTTGTCCGAATATTTGGTCGTTAGAATATATTGGAACAATTTTTTTGCCTTCTTTTTAGAAGTTATAAATCAGAAAAAAAATTGTTATTACTGAAATTATACTTGTTTCATACGCCAATATATCTATCGATACAAATTTTACTGTATCTTTTAAATAGGATCGATTACTTTATGGGCTATTTATGATGTCCGAACATTTAGTTGTTTGGGCTCGTGCCTACATCCAGAAGCGCTTCCACATCAAGAGAACTGTCTGTACGCTTTCTATCGTTAAATATTTTCATGATGGGTACAAAAAGATCAATTTTGGGTTTTTATTCAAGTTTCATACATAAACGTCATATTATGTAAATTAGTACACTCTCAAAGTAACTGATATCCACATACATAATAATTTTCTATGTTGTAAGAGTATGCTGTATGTTAGTTAACTAAATTATTCACAGTTCTTGTAATAGTTGCCCATTCCCATTATTATTCATTCCGTTTAACTTGGATAGTCGTCCATAGTCCTATGGTGATATTAAAAGCACAAAGGCAGCAAGCAATTCCATTCGCACATGTCTCGAGCCAAGTGTTATTAGCTGCCATTGTTATGTATGTGTTACCAACTCGGTCTCGTTCTTGTTGAATGTGTCATTTCTTCAGGGGTCGCTCACGCAGGCGACGACAGCTTTGTTGGCCACTAACACTATTTTATCGTTCTTTTCATTGAAACACTGAAACTACATCTGCGAACAATTAGCTCAGCATATCACGTTTCGACCATTCTTTTCCAAGACACAATCACAAAACACCATTATGAGGCCTTTGTCTTTGGAAACGAGGCGATTCGGGCGGGTGTCGAAGACAGGAAGTTGTTACTGATAATGATAACAAATGGCCCAGATAAGGTCAACACCTACTAAAATATCATGCACGTTGTCTTTGTCACGGAATATAGGCAGACAACCTGTGTGTACTTCCTACTGATAATATTCTTGGTTAGAGTCAATATTGGGTTGTTTAAATTTGAATAAAAAGTTATCCAAATTTTGGGAAGGAGGGTTGTTACTTTTGTTTTCGCAAAAGTTGATCATATCTCTGGAAGTCCATGTTTCTCTTCAGCACCATGATTAAGCACTGTTAAAAACTAATTACATCTTAAATGTACCTTGAATGTTTTTCTCTTATCAAAATTGCTAAAAAAGAACTTTCTTCATCGCTTGTACATAACGCCTTTAAAATTCACTTAAATTGTAGTAAATTTTTATGCCAATTTTAGCTACACGTAACAATATTGAACAAACAATCCAGTGCATGCAATAGGTTAACAATACCTACTTGTTATGTCAGATCCTTTAATACATTTTAATAATCATGTAACTTGAACTAGAATTATTTTGAGTTTAATAAAATGTTATTGATTATTTCGAACAACAGAACTAAACGTTAAAATGTCTCTGTACACGCAGTTTAGTTAAATGCTGCGTTTTATATTTTATTTATTTAATATACAACTGCGTAATAAAAATGACGATATTTTACGTCAGGATGATTACCACGAGTTTACAAAATAAATCGCATTTTAATACCTGCTGTAATAGTTATTTAAAAAAGAATTTAGGAATATGCCAAAGATAATAGTAACTTTTCTCATCTCTTCTCATTTAAAAAACCGTTAAATAAAAACATTAGTTTTGAATACATATTAATTTATATACATAAGTCCTTTAAAAGTGGTCAGGTGTTATAATGTTTTAATAATTTTTGTTGCGTCCGTCACGCGTTTTCCAAATTTTCTATTGTCTACTTTTCTGAACATCTTTCAATTTTTTTCGTTACGCTTAGTTAAAAAACGCTTTTGTCTTTTTATTACCGTTGTTAAGATTGAAATATCCTAAATCTATTTCATTGTTGCCTTCCATTTGCTGTCTTAACTACTCATAAATTTTCTGTCAACCTTCTTTGAACTTTCTGATTTTTATTATTTTACTACCCTATTGTCCAGCCTGCCTTCGACAACTGTCAATCAGTTTTCGCCTTAACTAAACTAGTCTGCATCCCTTTCTATCTCTATTATTCTATTCTTTTCTAAAGCAATTTTTTTATCTTACTATCGCACGCGAATTTCAGTTCACAACGATCGTCCTTATCAAAACAAGTTCAAAATTATCTTTCAAGTTCGTGCGCCACACTCCCATTCATTCAATAATTAAGTTTTACGTTTTCCTTGTTTTTTTTATTAATAAATCTTTATCAGTGCCGTTTAATCAAGACTTTTATTATCATTACAATATCAATTATTACAACCAACAATCCAACATCAAGCAGAACTACCTGCACTCCAGTAAATTGTAGTGTAGGACAAAATAACAATTTTCTTAGAATAAATTATCTCGAATATTACGCGTATAGATACGTTTTTAGATACATGTTTGTGTAATTTTTGTAATTATCTTTAGATACGTTTTTATTAGCTAAAGTGTGACATTTGTTCAGGCAATTAATTCCTTAATTAATACACAGAATTTTGTATACATATTTTCAGTAATTGAAAATTCACGTACGATGAAAATATTGTATCTACTAATAATTATTGAGTAGTGTGGATTAAAATTGCGTTACTTTCCACAAAATATACCCCTGGCAAGGGTTGGTAAAAATAATTAAATTTTCTCGAAAAAACTCCACTCTCTTTGCTGCAAGATGTAAAAGTCAACCTTTTTAATACAACCACGTGAAACAGGGTGCAAGCCGATTTTTTCCCCTAACAACCCGTGTAAACTATTCACCAGCTATTTTACAACGTAAACATAAAATTTAAATAAGGCACACAGAACCTTGTTGTGTCCCCAACAACCTGTTTTATTGTGATTACCTGGAGCTTGTCGTCATAGTTGCCGTAGTTGTATCGACGGAAGTTAGTTTTTGGAAATAATATCCTGTTAACAGTATGTAAAACGAAACTATAAAAAGTGAAGCACGTAGCCATCTCTGTCTACCTGATTTAACCGCTAATTATGCCGTTCTTAGAAGCCAATTTGTATCTACTTAAAATTCTCTTCTCCAACAAACAATTTACAATGCACGTTCAAGAAAACCAGTGGCTGTTTTATGAGCCCAAATAGTTTTTTAAGGAAGCATTTCAATAATTGTATCGATCGTTATTTACGGCTTTTGGGGAAGTTTAGAAGATTTAAGAGCGATCGTCCAAGACGGCGATTGATACGGCACCGCCTTTTGTAGATACCATTGATACAACTTTCCGAAAAATTCAAGAACATTCTTCTATAACAATATAAGTAGGTGATGGAAAACAGAGTCGATTAAAGACAGGTGATATACATAACCAGTGCGTAAATGAGGCACCCTAATGGTATAAATCTGTCTTTTTTAACCCTAAAAGCACCAATGGCTTTCCTCAATTACCTAAATACTTTAATTAATTAAAAAGCTCTGTAGAGTACCTATTTTTCTTTTATTTTACCGACAGGATTAAAGAAATTTGTTAAAGTGACTGCAAAATTGCTTCATAAGTGATGCGTAAAAGAGAATTGTTTCCTTAATTGCTTGTCGTCTTGTTTTAAAAAACGCTGCACTTTGCGTGACTTAAACAATTAACTAACTTGAAGAGAAAATGTTATTTTTAAAGAGTTACATTGCAGGTAAGTAACCATCCTATAACTTCGAAAGTTTTTAATAACCGTAATTTTTATAAATTCTAATTTTATTATTAAATCTGCATAAGTAATTAAGTAACTCTTTCATATGAACCATTCTTTGGACAGTTACCCCTTATTAAAACACTCTTATTAATTAACTACTGAATCTGGCTGAACCTAAATAAAAGAAATTGTTGTTCCCATTGTAGGTAGTTTGCATTTTAAAACTGACAGCTACAAATACGATTTTATGCTGGTAGAAACGAATTTTTGGCGCCTGGTTTCTATCAGATGACGAGGCGGCATTATACCAAACAAATGGTCACCACCGCCCCTTCCTCGAATTTCAGAAATGAAACAGAAACCAGATATTTAACGTTTACCACCCACTTGACCTTTTATCCCTTATTATATATACATATACATCCCATTAACTTACTGCTCATTTTTGAAAAGTATCCACTTACACAACTCGTAAAAGGAATTCTCTGAATTTTAAACAGAAAATTCAACTTTCTTAAAATTGACTAAGACTTTTTCATGTTGCAGAAATCTTTTTAACTACTACTTCAAAATAACTTTTTTAAAACTTCAGTTTCCTTGAAATTAGGAAAAGTATTCTTTTCCGTGATAAAAAAATTAAACTATTAATTCGGAAAACTAAATAGCAGAATAACTTTTTAAATATTAATTATGCATTATTTAACTTACTGGTTGTTTTCTTTCCCTATTGTTACGTTTTTATTATTAATGTGAGAAATTAGTCTCTTATGGAATAATAATAGTGACGTACTTTCAGAACAGAAACTGCGTAGAAAGTTTTTAACACCAACCGCTGCTAATAATTGACAATTTTCAAGGCAATTAAAATATTAAATTATTATGCATGCTCTGTATAATTTTTATGGGGAGAGGATAGACGAGCTAGCAGGTGTCATAAAAATGCATGCATTTTATTTTATTACAGTTTCGAATTAACGCTTTAACCCTTTTTGAGGAAATCCTACAATGACTGAGCTTGCTAATTGAACTCATACAAGTTTTTAAGGCCAACGTTCTTTGTAATTTAATTGTAATAATTAAATTAGAATGCATGAAGGAAATTAAAGTGCTCAACGCTAATCAAATGCATTTCAAACTTTTTGTAATTTCCTACCTATCTAATAATTGTAGAAGGAAATTAAAACAGGAATCATTGGGTGTGTTGATAATTTTGTTTTTGAGTTCTTGAACAACTTTTTTATTAACATAATAATTAGAAAATAAACAACGTTAAAGCTACTCTTCTCAGGTTCGTTTTTTTATTCGCAAACTATGTGTTTCCTGTATCAATTGAAGAATGGCAGAACGGATACACCTTAATCAACTTTAATCAACAAACATGCCTTTTAGATATTCCACTTGAAACTTTATAACGTTAATATATTGTACTGTTATAGTAAATATTGAACTGTACAGTTATAATAGGTACAGTTTTGTATGATAATTAAAATTATAATATGTATTAATATTGCTAATAGATAAATAATTTTATGTTAGGGTTACAAAAGTTACACATGATGCAATTATAAAGAAATATTAATTAATTTCCTGAATAATTTTAATATCAGCTCAAGGATTCAATGACTTCAATGCCTAATTTCCAGTGCGTTTGTACAATGAAATTTATAAAAGTTTTGCATTTTTCTTGCATCAAATCTTTGATCTAGAAATGCCTTTTAGAGAAAATTCAGTGTCTAAACCTAAACAATTAAAACGCAGGTAATTTTTAAACTAAATAGGTATTGAACACAATGGAACGACCGAAATCATAAAAAAGCCTCTATTATTCCAACCATTTGTATTGAAAATTGGACAAGGAATAAAGAAGAGCATAACAAAACTATAAAGAATTGAACGAATAAGATAGGACGTTATAACGAGTTGTTGGTTGTTCAAATTGTACAGTATACCAAAATAAATGTGATCATTAAATCTTCCTCTACAGACCAGCACAAATTGGGATTGGTGTCTTAAAAGACAAGGTAGAACAAAGTCATAGCACCTGATCGTTCCGATATAAAACCGTAAGGTATCTATAGCAAAAGATTCCTGTTAACAAATTAAGAATTTTCACAAAGTAAAGTAGATTATCTAACGTCCAAATGGCTTGTAGTTTAAATGGAATACTGTGACAGGAATTTCAAAAAGGAAGCAGGTGCACATCAACGCTATTCGCCCGCCTGTTCTTGTTGTAATAAACGAATGTTCTCTGAGTAAAATAAGAAAGAAGCCTGGAGGCGACCGGATCGGCTTGATGGTGTCACGGAAGGATAACCACCGAATTACGCCACTCAATGCACCCACATGTTAGAGCCAATGGTTGGTTGGTTGGTTGACTAGATGGTGGCCCTCCTTGGCAACCTGACGTGAAGAAGAAACGCCACAAAAAACACCGGAGCAGGGAACGAAAGAAGCGTCCGTCATTAACATTCCTTTTAAAATTTTGCCTTGTGTGAATAATGGAAGAAAAAAGGTGAGCGAGCTTTAAGTTCCACAAGGATAAGAAGGTACATAACCTCAGATGAATCAAATAAACGTACGATAGCACTGGCCGAAAACGATCAAAGGGTGACAACCTTTATTATAATACACTTTAGAAAAGTACAAAAAACAACCGACAGAATGAGAAGCTTGTGAAGTAAACAGCCAGAAAAAAACCTAGGCTTGCGGTTACAATTTGCCACATACTCACTGGTGTAGTTTAGAGTTAAAAAAAAGAATAGCTTTTAAAATCAATTTTGGTCAGTATTTTTTTAGCAAAACAACCAGGATCTATAAGTTAAATGAGGCTACATTTCGTAGTAATAATGTGATTTATGATAAGAGTATCTTCCGAAAAAAGGTAATAAGATTACAAGTTACACAAGTACATACGTTGACAAAGACTTTATGATTTTTAAACTATAAAAAATATAATATCTTACTAACCCCTTTTTATCGTAAATTCACGTCTTCAGAAACTTTGGCTTTTTAAAGCATTTCTAATTAAGTTTGTGATAATTCCTTGAACTTTGATTTACTTACCTACATACTAAATTAGAGTGTATTAAGATAAGCTAGGCTTCTATTTAACATTTCTTATTACTTGTTATAAATATTTCGTACTGATAAAGTGATTTATGATAAGGGTAACTTCACAAAAAAGTGAATAAATTTACAAATTACACAAATATGTACGTGAACAGACTTTTAAGAATTTTGAACAATAAAAAAATTAACATTCTTACTAACGCCCTTTTATCGTAAATTCCCATCTTCAGAAACTTTTGCTTTTTAAAGCATTTCTAATCAAATTTGTGATAATTCCTTGAACTTTGAATTAGTTACCTACATAGTAAATTAGAGTAAATTATGGTAAGATAAGCTGGACTTCTAATATTTATAATAATACTAGCAGCAATACCCGGCGTTGCCCGGGTAAGAATATATTACACGTTTGATGGAACATTCTAGAATATTCGCGAATTTAGAACTATCCAGAACATCCCATAATGATTCAAAACATTTTCTAATTTTTTTTAACATTCTGAAACATTTTGAATGATCTTCAAGATTCTGGAACATTCTTGAACATTGCCAAATCATTCTGAAATGTTATAATAAAACATTCTTTTACTTCTTAGAACATAGGTATTTGAACTTCCTGTAACATTCTAAAAAAATCTGCTTCATTCTCATCCCCAATCCGTGCTGTTTGCTGCGTGAGTAGTGACTAGTGACATCAGTAGACGCCTGGCGGGGATGACTAATCGAATGAGAGTTGAAGATTATTACAGTACTAATATAGCTATTAAAAATGGGGGTTGATGGTAGAAGGATGAAAATTAAGGGTTATATGTATTTTTTAATGCCAAATCATAAAAAAATAAAAATAAAAAAGTTTGTCCAAAACATAAAAAAAGAGTTAGGAGTGGACAACCCATATCACTTAGGGGTATGAAAAATATATAGTTCCCGATTATCAGACCTATTGAATATGCATATAAAATTTCATAAAAATCGGCCAAGCCGTTTCGGAGGAGTACGCTAACTAATATTGTGACATGAGAATTTTATATATTTCTTTCTGCCACCAACAACCACCCACTTCCACCCACCGCGACCAAACTCCCTTACTCCCACCTGGAGACCAAGAAGTATTTACTACCCCAACAGGAAGTTGATTGGAGTAGGTAGAGATAGAGAAAACCCTGTCTTTACGTACGAACATTAGCATTTTATATATGTATTTAGATTTAGATTAATAGATTCCGCGGTAGGATAATTGTAAAACATCTTCAATAAAGTAAAAACACACGCAAGATATTATTATTTTATTAGAAATTCTCTAACAATTCTTTCGACTAATTAGGTCATCATCTGAGAGTTGTACAGAAACTAACTTAAGATTAATCAGTGAGGTCTATTTATGCTACCCCTCTTAATTAGCTTAAGTCTGTGATAGATTTGAATATAGGACTATTTAGCCCTTCTGTTAGATCATTGGTGATATTTAAGTTTGAATTTAGTGCTTTTTGAATTTCAAATTTTTCCAAATAGTTTAATTTATATCCTTTATTTTCTAAGTGAATAACCGATAATTTATTATTATTAATAGAGTGTTTCAATGTAATACAATGTTGTGACAGACCAGTGTTTTTTATGTTCTTTTAGTCTTGTTTCAAAGTTACGGCCAGTTTGTCCTATATAAATCGCATCACAGTCATCGCAAGTAATTTTGTATACACCTGATTTTTTTTATTTATGTATCTTATCAATTTTATTATTAATTAGCTAATATTTAGCATTTATTGGATCTTTAGGTCTTGTTAGTTGTTAGAAACATTTTGTTGTGAAAAAGTGTTTTGTGATAAGTGCATCTTCTGAAAAAATTAAATAAGTTACACAAATACGTACATCTTTAAGATTTTTGAACTACAAAAATTATCGTAATTTCACGTCTTCAGAAACTTTTGCTTTTTAAAGCATTTCTAATAAAAATTGTGATAACTACTTGAATTATATTTTTCACTCGTGTTTTTGCTTGTCATGTTTTTAATAAGTAAGTAAGTGTAACATCTCATTATTTTTGTTTTTAATTTATTAATAAATCAAGACGATCATAAAAACAAGTTTTTCGTGACGTACATAAGGCAAGAATGCAAAATACAGCAAGAAGGTAACTTCATTGAAGAACTTATTCTTGGAACAAATTCTCATTAGTCAAAACAACGGCATGGAATTTTTAATTAAAAAAAGACCATGGTGATGGTAGTAGTCAATCTCTATCTGCATTTGTTTTTTTTTAATTTCCGCTATTTATCAATTCTTCTCAAATTTGCCCACGGTTTTTTTAGGTGTCGAAGGTTTACCTTGGCGGCACATCACACTGTATACTGAAGTATTAAAATCCACGTCATTATTACTAAATATCATTGTTCAGAGTGCGCGTATTCAAGGTCACAAGTGTCCAACTGAGGACGTTTTTGGAATATCCATTGTTTCTTCGACCGTCGTGAACTCTGTTTAAAGAACGCCGGTGACTAAGCGCAATTAAAACTAAATTGAAAAATACTTTTCGTTTTACTATAGGTACATATACGTATACTCAACTCATGCACGTATAAAAGTTTCTATTTAATGGCTTTTTATAGCTTATTATAAAAACAAACGGAGTTACGTAAGGTAGACTTGAAGGAATCAACAACCCGTACATTTTTAGAAGACCTTTGGGTCATTATAAAGTCAGTATTTACGATATATGGATAAAGGATAAAAAATTCAATGATAGGTCAAGCGACAAAAACTTCTCAATGTACAGTGGAGTAGGTACTACGGACACGAAATTCCATAAATTCAATGGTCTTCAAGTGAAAGAAGCATGAAAGAATTCTGCGTTGGATCAAGCAACGAACGCATTGAAATGCAACCGGATAACTTACTTATTAAACCTCGTTAGTTGGAATCCTTACCAAGTACCTAAAAGAAATTTCCTTCAACTGAACCCTTTATTATCTGAAACAATTTTAACTTCATATCTCGAGCTAATTAATAATAGAATAATTATCTTAAGTATATGAAAATTAGTGCATGGTTTATGATTGGTAATTTTTAGGCTTGGTTGGTTAAAAAAGTATTAAGAATAAGGCATAAAAAAATGGAATTGGTTTTACACGTAACAAATTCTACAACCCCTTTTCACCAGCTCTATTTTTATTTACAAATGAAATAGAAGAATTATACTCGGGAAATATTGGAAACTGGAGGATTCTATTTCCTACCATTACATCCCCATCATCTGAATACTGTCGCACCTGATAACTAATTATCCTGAATATTTTAGTCTTTTTATTAAAATTATCAAGGCTTCACTTTGTGTGTATTTGTTTCTAAATAAAATTTATATAAAAATATGAGAAAATTCAACAGTAGATCAAGCCACTTTTAACCTTTTATAATATAAAATAAATGTACCGTTAACTGACGAATCATTTTTTGTTTTGTACGAATTGTTTTCGTTTCGGAGAACAAATTATTAATTTATCAATTTTTCAAGTAAAATATTTAAACAAAAAATTATTCGCATATAAATAGGGAATTAATACGAAACTTGTTTTAACTTTATATTCCGATATAGGTAATTACCATCATTTTCTTAAGTGGACGTTAGTTTGAAGTTTTTACTTGAGAATTTTAGACTTAGTTTTTTTGAAAAACTATCAGAAATAATGAATTGGGAATTAAGTATAAAAAGAAGAGGTTAATCAAACAAATTCAGTATAATACCTTAATTTACAACTGCCAACTATTCAATCATAATTTTGATAAAGATTCGTAACATAGTATATACTTTGGATTGGTTTTACACGTAATAAATTTTATAGCATTTTTTACTACCTATTTTTTTTGTTTACAATTGAAATAGGGGAAGACATGGAAGCTATGAATGAAAGCAATATTTTACCCTGTAATAATCATTGTTTTCGGGCAACACTGGAAATTGTAAGGCTTCATTTCTTTCCGCTTCATCCCCATCATAGGGATTACATTTGACTCACCCTCGCACTGTCTTAGCTGATAACTCATTATTCTGAATGTTTCAACCGTTCTATTAAAATCGTCACGGTTTCACTCTGTTGAGATTAGTTTTTAAGTAATATTAACGTAAAATATGAAAGAATTCAACAGATCAAGAAACTCTTAACCTTTTACAAAATAATAAATGCACCGTTAACTGCTGAATCGTTTTTGGCTTTATATAAAATACTTCTTGGTTTCAGAGAACAAATTATTAATTTATCAATTTTTAAAGTAAAATATTTAAAAATAAAGTAGATATTCTCATATAAATAAATAATAGGAAACGTGCTTGGGTTTAAAAAGAAATTATTACCTACTGCTTTTATTACTTTCTTGTACAACACAACTCTAAGAACTTGAGGACAAACCTTATCTATTTACAATGAGAAGAACATAAAAGTACACGTTTTTTCATAGAAACATGATTTCACAATGAAAATAGTTTTAGCCTTGACAGTACGATTCTACGCCAACAGGTAAGTTTATGGAGACTGGCAGATAGGCAGAATGTAATTTGTGATTCATGTTTAGTGATGGTGTCAGTAACAGGTACATCTACAGTAAATTTACCTTTTATGAGCTACAGCAATATCTCATATTAGGATGTCTCAGGCAGGCATAGAATGAAGCAGCCAACAAAACAATTTAGCTTTAGAGCTTAACCATTTATTTTTCTTTAAGGGATAATTTAACTGATTTTCGAATATAAAATAGTTTCCCACAGTCCTTGGACTAACGAATGACTTAAAATTGTGACTCATTTCAAATTCCTGTCTAATCCTATTTTTATTTTTGCCTCTAACTACCCCTTCGTGTTGTTTCATCAGAAAGTATCCTGCTATCATATTCCTGTTTTTAATAGCTCCCCCTTTTTAACGTTTTTTTCATCATTTTCCTATAACACCACATCCTTCTTACATTTTATTTTCCGTCAGTTGCCCCCACCAACTCTTTAAATTTCATAAGGACTTAAATAAACATATTCCCTCTCAGATTATACATTCCTATACGTTTAACGTATCTCTTTATGTTAAATATATTTATCATACTTTTGTGTAATTATATCACGTATTTTAGTTAGCAATTTTAAGCAATACAAGGCGCCTAGTTTAAGACAAAAAGTGTCTCGCAATGATGGAATTGTGCAACCCGATTTGGTGGACCGCGATTGCTAAAAAGCTAGACGAAATCGACAGTAGTTGTGCAGTTTGGTACCTTACTAAAATAGCAAACTAAATAAGTGTGTAAGAGAGCCAATGAATGAAAACGAACACTACGAGTTCGACAAGGTTTGCGGTTAATTCACGCTTTAATGGAAATCATTTCTGCGATTCCACAGGCGACCTTGATTTAAGTAATACATAACTATTTTATACCTGTATGTACACCTTATTTTTTCAAATAAACAATAATAAAACGTCGATAAACTATGACATATATTAGACCGTAAAATGTGTGTTGTGTGACTAATGTTGCATCGCAATTTAGTATAAAAATGAGAAAAACTAAGACTATAAATAATATTGGATAAAACAATAAAGATCTCGTAAAAACAGTATTTTAATTATTTATTACTATACGTACATTACAATTTTGTTTAATATCGTGTAGATGATGTTTGCAACCTTTTAATAAGTCTCTAATTAGGAAATTATTTTAGTACATTTGAGTATGCCTTTCCTCAAGGTATGGGGTTTAATTTGTGCAACTAAAATATGTTGCAATCATACTGGACATGAAGAAAGAATTATGGCAATAATGTCATTGATAATATGGTATAAAACTAAAAAAAAAAAACAAATAAGTAAAATCACAATAATTCAGTCACACATCGTAAAATTGAAATGTTACAATATTCTTAAAAAGAACTCAGTACATACTTTCGATATATGTCGATGGGAAACGCCTATATTTAATCATCAATTTTTTGTAAATTCATATTAATACGACTTTTTCTTCTCTTAATTAACACATTTCGTTCGAATTTTTCCCATATTCAGAGTAAAGAATTTCCACATTATTATTTATAAAACAGTATGGCTTATTAATATTAATCGTAACTTGCAGTATTATTATAATGCAGTAGATGCAGTAGTTTTTCTTTACAATTTTAATTAAAAAGAAAAAAGTTGTAAATAATTTTGATACAAAAAAAATTTCATAAAAAAGATAATTTACTGTATTCTCTTGATTTGTTTCATTTAGAGATAATAAATGGATTATTCGTACATACATCAATAGACAAATGAAAAATCCGGTTAATTATGCATGCCCGTTAATTAATACTATTTACGAAGTAATTACACGACGTGTATAGGCAGCACACTAGGCCTGACTGTCAACAAGGTTGTCGCATTTTAACTCTACGTTTATAAAAGTAATTCATTAATCAGTTATTACAAATTAGTTTCCATTTGAAAATACTTTCCTTTAAAAAAAATATGAAGGAAAAAATAATTACCCTCCTACATTAATTAAAATTAGTTTGATATTGATTTTTTATACTAAATATAAAACACTTAAAAAAGTGTTTAACGTTCACTCTTCAATTTTAAACAGAGGGTTGAAGACAAATATAATTTATTTTAAAATCCAAATTAACAGTTAGATGATGTCTTCAGCTCCAAGTTAAAAACCTAAGGTTTTTCATTATTTAAAGTTTTTTAATTCTTTAAGACTCAATTACATTTTTATATTTTAAAATCTAAGGACCTTCAATGTAAGAAAAAGCTTCAAGCTCTAAATTTTAAAAAATGTTAAAATTGTTTTTCTCAAACTTGCATTACTGCTAGATACTCCCCCTAATTACTAAAATAGGTAGAATCAAAATCAAAGCTTGTAGGGGTTAAGAAAAATTTATTATCAACAATTTTAACCCTTAAAAGATTTGATGGTCTTTCTGTATCAATCTGAGAATGGTCACAAAAGAAATTGTGTTGAAACATATCCATTTTCCTTAACATTTTTATATTTAAAAAAATGTTTTATTAGTGCATGAGTTAATAACAAAAACGTTAGTCCCTGTTTCGAAACTACACTACTTCATGTATTTTTATCAAACTTGCGGGAGTAGATTCAAAATATATACAATATATGCAAATAGGCATAATGTGCATTACATTGAATGAAACATAAAGGAGTGGTGAACCGAAGAATTCAACTCATAACATGAATTATGCAGGAGACATCTTTGAGACGTTAACACAGACAAAATCCTTTATATTCAAATATGCTGGCAATTGGAACTTCCCACGAGTAAGTAATACGTTTATTTTATAACAAAAGGAACGAAATAATTAAGAGATGAAAGATAGAACTCAATTTTTTTGAATTGTTGTCGTTAATAAGATACGTTGCACGTAAAGAATTGGTTGAAATCATTAACTTTTGTTACGACCAAGTAAGTCTTAAACGCTCCTTTTTATTTAAATTTTTGACTTTTTTAAATAATTATGATGATAATTATTGTATACTTACGCTATTATAAAAATTTAAATTTAATTTAAAATTAAAACGTGCATAAATAAATAAATGTTCAAAGGAAGTCTTACAATGGCAATGATAAAATCATTTTTAACGAACTAAAATCAATTATTCATAAGATGCTTGCATATCTTATTAATAACTACGTTATATGTATTTCAGTAATAATATTCCTTATACGCCCATATTTTACAATGAATAATTTTACCCCTTTTCTTTTGGAAATTGAAACTAAAAAACTTAATAATCCAAAAAAACTTGTTAGAAATACTGTTAAAGACTTTAGTCATAATTGAGATACCATATCTAGTTATTTAGTTTATATCATAAATTTCTAAACAGCAACGTATATATCTACTGCAATTCTTTTTCCTAAAGAATTTGTACAATTGTGATGTAACTCTGCAATACTATTTATACTTATTTATCGGGATTAGGTAAATTTAATGGTGCATAAAACCAACAACAACTAAAGGAAATTGTGTCAAAGGATGTTATAGAGTTCATTCAGTGAAACGTTAAATATAATTGATATATCATCACAACAAAAAAATAAAACTGCTCATTTTATAAAAACGAAAAGAAAAAAAAATACATAGATATAATTTATCAACTGTATAGTCTAGAATAAAAAAGGTGATAAATTTGATTGCCATTTATCAATATGAAAAATAAAATCAATAAAATGAAGTTTGGGGTTTCATGTCATAAGTTTGTCAAAAAATGTCGAAAATCCATGATAAAATCTTTGTAAATGGCGGTTTCGCTTTAAAAGTGGTCGAAGCAGTTTTATGTACATTTGGTACAATTTTACTCCTGAACGTGGACAATTCATGCAACAAGCCACAAAATTCTTGGGCATTTATTTTAATGAATATCTCCCTGGGTGGTTTTCTTCTTATCGAAATGGGGATGATCATAGTATACATGGTTTGTGATGCGGACATTCCATTTCAGACTTTCGAAACGTTCGTTCTACTGATTGGTTTTATTCTGAATAGTTTATCGTCGACAATTGGGATAATGGAGTTCAGGAAGATGGCAAGTTGCACTTGCAAGTCTCGATGTCAATTAGAAATAATTATATTAACGCTAAGTGTAACGGCGGCGGTCGCGAGCATGTTTATGCTCATTGATACGGTACGGGCTTTAAACGTTTTGCAAATTGCACGACTTATGTATCAAAATTACCAAGTTGACCGAGACAATTAGATTAGACATACAATTTTATGAATTACTGTTGCGGCTTCCTTACTGAATACTTTCTAAAATAAAGGTAAGTGCAAAAAATGGGACTTTTACAAATTAGAATTAACTTATTTAAAACATGTGATGTACATTACATTGCACCTTTATTATATATTTCTATTACCTACCTACTCAT
This sequence comes from Agrilus mali, assembly GCA_029378335.1. Classification (NCBI taxonomy): domain Eukaryota; kingdom Metazoa; phylum Arthropoda; class Insecta; order Coleoptera; family Buprestidae; genus Agrilus; species Agrilus mali. The sequence goes on along the minus strand of CM055658.1, from coordinate 21,283,737 downwards.
TATGTGAATTTAATTTTTATATACTTTTATCATTTCTTTCAGCGACATGATATCAATATTGTTTGTTGTCATCTTCTAATTTTATTATTACTTAATACCGAGTTAAGAGCATATGGAATTTACTGAAAATATTTCTCCATTAATTTATTAATTTACTAACTGAAGTAAAAGAATTGACCCCTTCTTTTTCCGGGATAACCCGCCTCTGATCGCGTTTCGTTTATGAGAATGAACTCTTGTATCGTTTGTGCTTACAGTAAAGCCAATTTGAATAAGTATCAGGATTTTCTCGCCGTAATATCCAATTCTATTCTAATCCTTGTCAAGTCAGGTATTGTTCACATAATGGCAGTAATGATAATGCATGTTGCTCAGGGTGTGTATAATGTAAACGACAAAGCAATTTATTCATGTATCTGTAATACTCATATGGATGGTCAATATTATGATATTTACATGACCGGATCTCCAAGAGTTATACACAGGGCGTAACATAATGGCTCAAAAAATGACCCCAGAAAAAATGAAATTACTTTCTTGCAATAAAAACTGCACAAGATTTTTATTCTCCTGATAGCTTTTAATGTAAAGAAAAATATTAAAATATTTTCTATTCATAAATTAATTAACAATGTAACGGTTTTGAACCTCTTTGCTTAAGTTTGTTTGCAAAACCAATAAACCAATTTTATTCCAAATATTGTTTCTAATTTGCGGCATATTTGGAAAGGTATTATTTGTTTAATCAAATCACACTTAAAAACAGAAACGTTTGTTAATCACATAAAAATTAGGGTGTTTCACTGATAATATTCAGCAAACAAGGAGCGGCTTTATTTTATTCTATTTGTTTAACCTTATAAGGAAGTATTAATAAATACTTTGGTTGGCCGTGGCGTTTCATAATAAGCTGAAGTGAATGGTGTTACTGGGACAATACAAGCTTTGACAAATAAAAGCAGCAATTTTGAAATAATAGTGGGAACTTATCTTTTAATACTTTAAACAGAAAAAAAAATAGGTAATAAATACACCCAACCATGTAACCTTTTGTTGTTTGTTATCAAGGTATGTCCTTGCTTAAATATCTCTTCAATAAATATTTTTTTCTCTAACTGTCTTTACCTACAAAATCTTTCAATGTTTTCAGGGCAACAAATTAGCAATAGTTTATCAAACTTCAATATACAAAAATAAAAAGTAAAAGTTTTAAATGAAGGAAGATTTATACATGTAACTTTATCGGTTAAACCTCCAGAAGTTGAATCAACTCAATGAAAATATTTAGAGCAAGCGTGTATAAAATATTACAAGCAAATAGATAAAAACAAGAACTAATATTTAACTATCTTACGAAAGAAAAGAAATATACTTAACACAATATGATAATATTAATAAATAATTTATTCATGAAAATAATTTAAAAAATATATATAGTATTTCATCCCCTTAGTGATTAAAGATAATAAATTCGACATTTGCCCCTGGTTTAAGGATTTTTCATTAAATAATAAAAAACAAACCTGAAAGTCTCAAATCGAAGGCGAAACTTCGGTGTAAATTTTGTACCGATAAATAATTTTACTTCCCCTTAACAACCCTGATTTTATTTCCGTTAATTAAAAAAAATAACTACAGAATTTAGTATATTAAAGAATTTCAAATTACAGAAAACAAAAACTACATTACTTAAAATTAATACAAAGTTTTATGTTCAGAAGGTTCGAAGGTAAGAAAGTATAATAGAGTCAGTTAGTTAATGAAGGATAAAAATAAGAAATAATTGTACAATCTGATACTTATTAATTTTTTTCTTGATCAAGAAACCAATATAATCCCATATTGTCTGGGATTATTGCTTCAGTTTAAGGATTTTTTTATGAGAATATTAGATTAAAGGCAATATTTTATTTCAAGATAATGTCAAAACAAAATAAGAATTTATTAGATGAAGAAATTTCTTTTGATCTTGCCATTTCTTCTCAAAGATAACTAGACTGAAACATGAGCCGTGATCAAGATTAATATTAAATTAGCAAGACCAAGAAATCTTCTAGTGGCATACTTTTGTATCAAGTGGTATCCTCTATTTTTGGTTTGTACCCTTGAGGGGTTAATATTAATCTGCAGGTGAAGATTTTTAAAACAACTTTTTTAAAACAGAAGGAAAAGAAGGAAGCGAGGTACAAAAATAAGAAAAACAACATACTGATTACCTATGAACCAGTGGCGGATTTACACATTTGCCGCCCGTAGGCTATTCAAAATTTGCCACCCCTACTGACACCTGCAATTCTATACCCTAATTCACAATCAATTTTTTGTCAATGAAATTGCAACTTTATGATTGTATTATATTTTTATAAGACTAATCAACAAATATTGATACGAATTCATTAGGATTAAAAATGTAAGAATGTTAAGTAGAACTTTCGTTAAATGGATATTTACAACTTTTATTCATTACAGTATTATAATTATTGTTTTTTTTAATATTATCATCATTCTAAGAAATGTATAGAATTTATGAAATTCTGATCAACAATATGCAATTTTTTACGTGTAAATTTATTAAATTTTTATTCTGCACTCAAACAGGTTGTTAATATCATCAGAAATATCAATAGAATAGTATTAATTTTCCACATATATATCTATACAATATTTTTAAGCAATTTTTTTCGGATCCCATTTTTCTTCGAATAGATATATTTAAGTGTTGAAACATATTACACATTAATTGAATAGTGTGGGTGGGCCTAAAGAAAAATTATGGCAATAATTAATTAAAAAAATAGGTAAAAATACTAAATTTAAAATGTAAAACTTAAACGCTATTGTAATATTTTAAAAATTCAAAATCACATCAATAGTATATTTTATAAATAAGCGTTTAGTAATTTTTCATATACATACGTTAGTGTATTCAGTATACTGTATCTATAGCACTAAAATATTGTAATTTTTGTTGATTTTTTGAGCCTCGTTTTTTTCCGTGTATAAGATAATATTTTTTTTTCTGTAAGACAAAAAAATTTTTGAGCCCCTAAAATCTGCCGGCGTAGGCTCTAGCCTATTCAGCCTGCTGGTAAATCCGCCACTGCTATGAACTATTCGGAGTACCGCTATCAAATAATAGTACCTCCGTCGGTAAAATTGGATAGCTAAAAAGTTAAAACGTACTTATCTATAATATAGCTATGTAAAATAGAGAGAGTAAAAAGTACCTACAGTGTTTAATACCTGAGTGAGTACCTAGTAGTACCACGTACCTAACTCAAAACTACCTCACTCAGTCAGTACAATCGAGTCAGTGGTACGATGTACAGGTGTATCGGCTCTCACCTGGTCTGACGTAGCGATCGTATCATTCGTTTTATACATCGTGCAAGATGCGCCAGTTGGTCAAGTAAAGTTAGTGCAAAAAGAAAACGAAGTAACGAAAAACCCTGTGCGCGAGTAGAAACAAACACTTTCCGATTTTCCATCGGGTACTTACTTATGTACTTATACATACATAAATAAAGTATAGTTTGCGGCGTCTCAAATTTGCAGTGTATGTGAAATTTTTGCGTCAAATGTTTACTTATCTATTGGTTGGTTGGTTGTTAGTTTGTTTCAAATCCAGATATAAATTATTCGCAAAGAAGCTGAACGTACACCAGAAATTGTATTTAGGTATTGATTTAATCCTTAAAGTAACGTCCTTCGAATTAATTATCTGTCCTGCTTCCGACTGTTTCTGATTATAACCAATATGAAAATTTTATAAGCAAATGAATACGTACCGCCGATATATTTACCAAAATTATTATTGCGATATTCGTACAAATTCCAGTAAAAGTTGCTAAAAAATTTCTTGATGTTTTCACCTTCACACTAGTATAAATTTTGTAATTATAAATAGTGAAATTATGATACAACAATAACACAATATTGTAAATAAACAGACAACAATGACTTTGTATTCTCAGGTAACTAATAATATGTAACCAATTCTATTGAAATATTCGTTCCACACCTGGGTAAATATAACAACTCTTACATACACCATTATTACTTTCAATATTATTCAGTAAATAGTTCAATCTCTCTATTTCAACATCTGTCAGAGGAACTCCAGATTGCTAGAATGATTTCTCTTCACATTCCTCAAAATGAAAGTGTCATTATGTATAATAATTTTGTTTTGATTTAATCAATTCGACATGACTTTTTTAATATTTTTACCTGCAAATTTCATTTATTTCTACCAATAATAACTTTAAAATTTTGCAGATTTGTGCAACTGAAATTCAGTACCTACAGGATTCTGATTTTTTAATTTGGTACCTATGTCGTTTTTATTTGTAGCCCAGAAGAACAATATTTTATATGATTTATTAATGAAAGATGTAGGCGTGACCCTTGTGAAACAAAAACAAGGTTGCAAAAGTCTTTTTTAATCTGCACGTCACAAAACTTATCTGATACCTATGTATATACGTCTTAAAAAATAAATAAATTTTACAGCATAAAAATTTACATAATTTTGTACACATTTCGGTGTCATAAAAGTAGGTACTACGTACTATTAAAAAACACTATAAAATTATATAGCCTTAGCGGTACACCGTGTTAATCCATAACATCAATTTTTTGCAAAAACAAATTTTTAAAACTGTGGCCTTTGAAATATCATTACTTATAACGCGACGTGATCGTACCAGTAATTACAGTAATAGTTTAAAGTTTAATTTTAATAAAATCAACAAAAAAGAGGAATGCAACTGGAATAAAAATTCAATTTTTAAAAATATTGTTGATTAATCGATATGCACATTTCTGCTAAATATTTCCTTTTATTTGGTTATATTTCATGGAACTATTATCAGGAAGCAGAGCCTTGATATTTAATAAAAATGTACACAAAATAAAAATCACGAACTCATGAGAACTCTCAAAAAGTTTATAATAAAAAGCAACGGAATGTCAACCATTGTTAAATCTGATAAACAAAACATTATTAGGTAGCGAATTTCTAATTTTGATTGTTGCTACATCTTAATTAGGTATTTCAGTATTGACCTCAACCCTGCTTTTGAATATTTGGACAAACGTATAAGGAACTAACACTTTTTTGTATAATTGCCTCATTAAATACAGGAAACATTCTTTATCACTTTCCTATCATAAATTTTTTGTTTAATACGAAATAGCTTATAATGGTAGCTATATTCCAAAAGAAAACAATGGTATTGTTAGTAGTACACTCCTATATTTGATAGCAGATAAATTAAGTTAATAATCAGGAAGAAAGGAATAATTTTGATATAAAAAAAATGAGAATTATAGTCGTTAAAAATAATTTTTCATCTTCGAAAATATTGACTATTTGGGGTGATAAACACCGATACGATTGAAGGGAAATTAAAAATATTTACTAGTTTAAAAATTAACTTTAATTGATTTTATAGAGTTATTAAAGAACATGAAGTGAATGACCGTTATTGTTGCCAGAAAACAAAGGAAACAATAATCATTAATGTTAATATTGATCGACCACTTTGTTAAGGCAAAATTTTCAACAATTTGCCTTTAATTAAATAAATACATGGAAGGATAGACAAGGAAGCAAATTAATTGAAAAATCCAGTTTAAGGTTCTTAACTCCAACTGAATATAAAATCAACGTATATCAAGCTAGCACGACAAAGTTATTTTTCCGATTTCTAACTTGCACTATAATTTGTCGCTAATTTGTTGCCAAATCCAAAAATTTGTCGCTAGTGCCGTTTAGCCATAATCAGCTGTAGTGCTATGTGCTTGATATCAAGCTAGCACTACACATAGCGTATCTCGAAAACGAAATGTCGTAGGATATTATTGTAGAGGCCATAATTTGTCGCTAATTTGTCGCTGAAAGATGACACGTTCAACGAATTTGTCGCTAGTCTTATCTTCAACTGATAAGAGAAAAACTGCTGGAAAACCATCAAACTGGCACTACATATGGCATATCTCGAGAAGGAAATGTAGGATATTACTGTAAAGGCCACAATTTGTCGCTACAGCTGATTATGGCTAAACGGCACGAGCGACAAATTTTTGGATTTGGTAACAAATTAACGACAAATTATAGTGCAAGTTAGAAATCGGAAAAATGACTTCGGGCGTGCTAGCTTGATATACGTATAAAATCAGTACTTATTTGATTTTTGAATCCAATGTGTTATTAAGACTAGTAGGCAAACAATATTATTATTTTTTATCACGATCGTCTCGAACCTAAGATTTTAATTTATTTGGCCGTCGTTTATGATCAAATATCTTGTTCTCTTCCATTCTTTGAAGATGACGAACTCCCTAAAAATATCGACCACTTCAGGTCAGGAAGCCTTGATTAACAATGGCCAGAAAGCCCAAGAATTAAGAATTGCAATGACTGCAGCAAAATATTGATTGAAAAGTCTGTTTCTTAATATTATTAGCTGCTTCTATTTTTCAATGTTAATTAAAAAAAATATTTTGCTACAAACACAACACATAAGGTGTTGAATTTTTAATTTACTTATATTAAGTCTTGTGTCATTCGCTATATCAAATTTGTTTTTTCCTCCCAGTGCCGAAGAAAATGCGCAAAACGAATCTATACAATAGAACACACAATACCACGTAGTTCATCCGGTTGTTGCTCGATTTATAATTTTTGATACTGTTGAAAAACCATTTGCTTTAATTACGTCGCATTCACTAATCGCATGAGTGAGCGCAGTGACCATTTTTGTAACCGTCCAGTGGTCTGTTCCGTCCGTCAGTCTCTGTCTATAGATGGGATGTGACCTTATTTCAAACGTCCAAGTAATTCGTGTTCAAAATCCGTGGAAAAACGCATTTCCTCTGCGAACGGCGCAACTCTACGTAAATACATCTATTAAATGCAACTCACGTTTTTTCAATGGATCATTAAGCAACTAACGCAAGTCCTTAATCCATTTGAGACTAAAACAATAAAATTTAAGCATCGCATCGGCGAGCTCAGCGGAGCTCTGTTATACATGCGGGGTTGCCAGTTTAATCAGGATAAAAAACAAGTGGATGACAAGAATAAGAACAAGACTAAAAAATTGTAAATGTCTTAAAAGTCGTCTGGAATTATTATTACAGAAACAAATATTATCAGTCCTCGTCGTTACAAATTATTTCTACTTTTCTTTCGTGCAAGTTATAAAAAGAACAGGATTGACTCTCAACTGTCAATGTGTCCGCAGGTGGAGCTTTTTTTTACGTTTCGCCAGTTATTTAGTTGGTTTCCATCATCAGGAAACGTTTCTGAGTCTCTTTCCTGAAGGATGTCAACTGAAGAAGCTGGCGAAACGGCTCACTGAAGATAATCCTGGACTATGGCTATCAAATTTGAACGTCAAACCTCTTCAAATTAGAACACCAGACCAAATGGAATCTGGATACATGGCAACCCTGCATATGTTGTATCGGCCCTTGAGCGGATGTGCAATCATTTAACCTGGTTTTATACAAACATTAAATTCGTATAATGCGTACGGTCTTTCCACATTCTTGCAGTTCTTCGGTCGCTAATGAGTAGAGAGCACATCCATCGGATCGTAAACGCTAACGAGAAGAAACGAAGAAGAAAAACAAACGCGCAAGACCTTATTACTTACGACGATAGCTTTGCGATACGCGAAGTGCTTCGGTTTTTCTTTTTATTCCGATTTCCTTATGCAGTCGATTGCTGTTACTGACATGCATCGTTTTATTTAATCAAAGACTGTGTCGGTGACTGGCCGTCATTTCATAGCTTGCTGCAGTTGCACTATTTCAGGGAAATTGGAAAAGAATAATGTTATCGCATGATCTCCGCTCTTTCACACTTTATTAACTTATTGGGGTGATTAATTTTTCGGTGTCGGAATTTCTTAATAATTTAATTATGTAATTACCGTGGTCACCGTGATAAAATACAACCATAAAATTATGATTATATATTGTCAATCTTGAAATAAGAAGTAAATATTTAATTATTATACATTTGCAGAAATTGGATTTCATAGTCAAACAGAAAAGTGGATAAGTAGTATAATTTTAAAAGACTAAAAATGTCAATACACATAAGTAAATAGACAACGAATGTAAATTAAGGAGAAGCACTAACGGTATCACCACGAGTACTTACACTAACTAATAGGGAATATTGATATGCAAACTAGGACACATAAACCTGCTTCTGTTCCATTACTATACATACTACAAAAGCATTTTATGTTGTTATAAAAGGCCTACATAAATAAATGGTAGAAATTATGCCTAGAAGTATATTAGGTATTGCAACTAGCAAATACGCATCGATATCTCTTTGAAAGTTTTCTTAACTTACGTATAACGGCAACCATTATTTATTGTAAAACATTGACTTGAATACCACACTGCGAATAGGTATTTCAAAAAACTGTAAAAAGTTTTTCTGATATCCATTGAGGTTAACAAAATTATTATTTTTTTCTGTTATAAAATAATTTCAGTGGAAAAAAACTGTAGATATCTCTAAAATAGTTAAATAGGTTCTTATTGGTTTCATTTTGTTTGCCTCGTTTTTCTTTTTTTTACGTTATTTTCCGTCCGTTTAAATATCTCTAAGCAATTTTCATGTACGTATGTATATTCATTATAATTATTGCCGTATATAGAGCGAGTTCCTAATTAGTAATTACCGTAATAAGTATGCAGAATATTGCGGAACAAGTGCAAAACTAAATAAGATAGTTTACATTATAAATTAAAATAAACATACACCGTAGTAATAATAGGAAGTGATTTTCGTTTCGTTTAATTGCATTGCACATACGTATGTTTTTCCTGGCGTTAATTAATCAAAAATTAATAAGCTGAATTATTTGTTTTTCAATTAACAATGTCTTTTGACACTACATTACTACTTCTTTACACAACAGCAGTATAACCAAAAAATGTGATTTCAATAATAGTTATATTCGATGTTGCCTCTGACAACATGATTGTGATTTGGTCGAGGATAAATGAAGTATGCTACAAAAGTATTGGACATAACATTATCAAGACATCTAATAAATACAGTATCTATTGTTGTTGCATATCTGGTAGTAGGTTCTCTTGGATTGTTGTTAATTTGCAATTGAAATTCTTTTTGGAGGAACGTAATTAATGGCATTAATTCATCTTTAGCAAAATTAACATTGAAATCTCCAGCTAAAATCAATGGTAGTTTTATCTTTATTGGTTTTAAAAATTATTGAACCTCTGTGACTGTACGGAAATAATTTCTCATGTAAAAATGAAATATTAATTTTTTTATTAGGTGGAGTGTAGACGAAAATCATAAATTAATTCACTTCCATCTTCTAGTTTACTATAGCAAAAGACGCCGTCGAACCGAGTGGAAAGACACTCGCACAGGCGCTTTCTGCGCTATAGGTACTTTTTAGTTTTCGGTACAATTTCGAATTGATAAACTTAAACAATATTTTTTATACCTACCTATTGTACCTACCTATTCTGCAGTTATTTTTTTTTTATTTTATAAATGACAGTCAGGCAATGTTAACCTTTTTGGTACAATAATTAAAAATTTTTATCTACTTTATCGCCTTATCAAATACTTAAATCAAATAGTAGCACATATCTGGACAAGGCAATCACCTTACTCATGACTGTGACCTTAATATCAACTATTAATGCGTACCTTGAACTCAACTCGTATCATCAATTCACATCACACGCACTTTTGAGCACAATTCGTGCTTTTTCTGGGTAAATTCAATATGTATATGGTATACCTACTATCTATTTTCGGTTTTCGGCGGAATAACCATAAAAACTACAATAGAGTGATAGGATAACTTCCGTCCACTTATTTACACACTTCCTGAAATAAAATTTAATATACAGATATCCTTATCATCGCGTTACCTGAATGAGGTGTATGAATAAAATCGTAACAGTTCATACACGTATGCGATAGTCGAGACAAACCCTTCTGTAAGACACGACAACAACGTATATCAAGCTAGCACGACAAAGTTATTTTTCCGATTTTTAACTTGCACTTTAATTTGTCGCTAATTTGTTACCAAATCCAAAAATTTGTCGCTCGTGCCGTTTAGCCATAATTAGCTGTAGTGCTAGCTTGATATCAAGCTAGCACTACACATAGTGTATCTCGAAAACGAAATGTCGTAGGATATTATTGTAAAGGCCATAATTTGTCGCTAATTTCTCGCTGAAAGATGACACATTCAACGAATTTGTCGCTAGTCTTATCTTTAACTGATAAGCGAAAAACTGCTGGCAAACCATTAAACTGGCACTACATATGGCATATCTCGAAAAGGAAATGTCGAAGGATATTACTGTAAAGGCCACAATTTGTCGCTAATTTGTCGCTGAATGATGATTCAAAGAATTTGTCGCTAGTCTTGTGTTCAACCGATAAGCGGAAAACAAGAGAAATTAGTACTCTTTCAAAAATATACACTAATTAGATAAACAGCAATAACATCTAGAATGCTATTATGAACATATAAACAATATTGATACTTGCAGTGCCACCTAATTATTAAAGCGTTATATCAGTTGATTGTGACTGAACGGGTTGAAGACTAATTTTCGATTTGGTAACAAATTAGAGAATAATTGGCGACAAATTTTGGTCATTACAGTATGTTTCAACTATATTTCTATTTTGAAATATGGATGCCATATGCACTGTCAGCTTATCAGCTGGAGATACGACTAGCGACGGATTAGTTGAATGTGTCATCTTTCAGCGACAAATTGTGGCCTTTGTAGTAATATCCTTCGACATTTTCTGCTCGAGATATGCCCATATGTAGTGCCAGTTTGATGGTTTTCCAGCAGTTTTTCGCTTATTAGTTGAAGATAAGACTAGCGACAAATTCGTTGAATGTGTCATCTTTTAGCGACAAATTATGGCCTTTACAATAATGTCCTACGACATTTCGTTTTCGAGATACACTATGTCTATTGCTAGCTTGATATCAAGCTAGCACTACAGCTGATTATGGCTAAACGACACTAGCGACAAATTTTTGGTTTTGATAACAAATTAGCGACAAATTATAGTGCAAGACAGAAATCAGAAAAATAACTTTGTCGATCTAGCTTGATATAGGTACGTACGACAACAGTCATAGAAAATGCAGTAAATTTAGAAAGACAAGTAGCATAAGAATTGCAACAGACATTTGCATACAGCTGTCGCGCTTACTTCTGCTCGGTTACCTCTTGCTACTTTGTATGATTCGTAATATTTCTTTCAAAACGTAGCAAAGGCTGGTTATGCCCAAGTAATAACGAGAAAAAATATACATCACTTCTCATAGATGATTTATTAGGGACATTGGGGACTTTGCCAGTTAACCTAACCCCTTTTCGTTTTTAATATCGCATAATCTTAGGAACGATATAATACGCAATACGTTGTAATTTAACTTTGTCTTTCCTTGTGCATCATGGACGTAGGTTATTACTGCTTTCTCTGTCTAATATGTTTATGTGTATTTAATATTGTCGACAAATGTGTAGGACTTTTTGATTTTAACCATTTATCCATCTTTAATTTTGTTGTTTTCGATTCTCCTAGATGTACTATTAAATTATTTCGCCATTGTTTTGTTCAGCTCCAGTTCCACCATAGAACGGCAAACGTGAATTTACATAAAAATGAGGTAGTCATGATACTAATAACTGTCAATATGAAATTCCTCTTGTACTGAAACCGGCTTTGCTACAATTGGAATGCACCGTTCAAGAAAGAACGTACTAGGTACCATATGTACCCACTTGCTACGTTTGCATAAAACGAGAATTTCCATATGCTCGATAATATACATTGAGTAAGAAAAAATATTGCACAGGTTATGGTATATACAGATACAAGTAGAAGTAGTAAGCTTAATGCCCGTGTAACTTACAAGGATCTTATGGGCTAGTTTACCATTAACGCACAGGTTGTTATAGCCACTACATCTAGCCTAAGTAGCTGAGATATCGGTAATAAAAATGTAGTGTAATATAGAACTTTAAACAATTTATTACGTAATAAAACCACATACAGGTAACAAAGCATGAATATTAAAAAATACGATTCGTATTGCCTTATTATGATAAAATATATTGTTTTGGTCTACACGGTCGGTCATTGCCATGAGTACAGAAAAGGTTGCTAACTTTAGGCATAATTTTGTAAACGCATATACAAAATAATAGATGATTGACTTTCACACCAATCTTGTAGCTCTATACCGTCTAATTGGAGTTAAAAGTCAACTTTAGGAAAAGACTCACGAATTGAACGAAAGTGTTGAATCAATTTTCCAAGCATTTTACGTTTTATTCACATAGGTATATAAATACTTAATTCCTATGACAATAACAGACAATTACAATACATTAAGCGTTTAGAGATGAATATTTGTTAAGTATGTACTCAATAAAAAGTGACTTCGTGTAGTTAATATACGTGAAAGGCAATAAATAAAAAGCAAAAACCGCATAAAGTGATACGTGAGAGAATTTGAAGGACACTAATTCATTATTATCATGATCTTTAAGAATAAATTCATTTATCACTTATACCTGCGTTATCATAAGTGACACATTGTGTAGGTATTAAGTTGTACACAGGTACGCCAATTAAACATAACACAAACAAACATCAGCAACAAATTTTGTGAAATTGAAACATATCTAAAATAGCCTGTATTTTATTTCATACAACTATAGGTATGGATATTAATCATGCTCTTGTCTAAAATGGGGAATTAACAGAAATAGATTAATAGAACTACATTCACTGGTGTAATTTTGATGAAGCATTTTATCAATAACACAATAAAATAAAACAGTATTTATTTTATTATATATTATTAGCAGCAATACCCGGCGTTGCTCGGGTAAGAATACGTATATCACACGTTCTATGGAACATTCTAGAATATTCGCGAATTTAGAACTATCCAGAACATCCCATAATGATTTAAAACATTTTCTAACTTTTTTTAACATTCTGAAACATTCTTGAATGATCTTCAAGATTCTGGAACATTCTGGAACATTGCCAAATCATTCTGAAATGTTATAATAAAACATTCTTTTACTTCTTAGAACATATTTGAACTGCCTGTAACATTCTTAGAAAATCTGCTTCATTCTCATCCCCACTCCGTGCTGTTTGCTGGGTGAGTAGTGACATCAGTAGACGCCTGGCGGGGATGATTAATCGATTGATAATAATTGATCAGTTATCGACCACTGAGAGTTGAAGATTATTACAGTACTAATATCGCTATTAAATAATGGGAGTTGGTGGTAGAAGGATGAAAATTAAGGGTTATAGGTTTTCTTAATGCCAAATCATAAAAATATAAAATTTTGTCCAAAAAAAAAGTTAGGGGTCGACAACCCTTATTACTTAGGGGTATGAAAAATAGATAGTAGCCGATTCTCAGACCTACTGAATATGCATATAAAATTTTATAAAAATCGGTCAAGCCGTTTCGTAGAAGTATGGTATGTAACTAGGAATAGCTATCAGAGTTATGAATAAACTAGTTGAAACATCCTAAATACTTTTTTATTTTATTGAGAAATATATTATGCATAGAGTATTATCAGCAAATTGATAAGAAAATATAATGAAAATATCTAATAAAGGTGCAATCGAGTCGCTTTTGAATTAATAACATTATTTTATGGTATGTACCATTATTAACAGACCATGAAAAATATAATTATTTAACCTTAGCAATTAGTTTAAAAAAATGATTCGATGATACTGGAAATACTAATTATTTAGTTATTTCTTTTCGAGGTTAGCAGTCGCGGGTTTTCTTTTTAAGAATATATATTTACATAAATAACGATTTTTTAATTTATTATTAAACATATTCAAACAACAATTACTTATTTCAATCAAAATTACCGACATATCAAAATAAAAACTTTATTTGTATCCTAAAATATTTTTTTTTTGTGAAGAATAATTAGGGTGAGTTCTTTTCTAGTAACTCCAAACTATTGGTATATTTCGATTTTGAACCGCATTTTCACCAGGTAAAGTTATTTGAGTTCATATATTATTATCTGAATTTCTACCCTCTCCCTTCTGAGATAAAACCGGTTAGAGGGGTAATTTTATAATAAGATAGGTATTTGGTAAACCCCAACATTCCTTTCTCGTAACATCTAAATTAATATCAATAGTTGCTCACATTTATTGTTAGATAGTCTCAGGTGAATAAGTGAAGTGTACAATGCAGGTAACAAAAATTTTTAAATCGTAAAAGAAAATTATATACATATATAGACAAAAATTCTTTTTAGTTTAACTTAACTATTTTATTAAATTAAATCATAATTATGAAGTACTTAATATGCTAACAAGCACCCATAGAAAATAATTTTATTGCTTACCGTACCTTTCTCTGATTAATTTAAAAATTTAATTCTGATCTTTAGTCTTCTAATGGAGAAACTTTCACAATCTCTTTTGTATTTCTGTATTTCTTTACATTAGTATCAATTAGCCATGGGCTACTTTTAAATAACAATCATTTACTAATTTAATATTATTTATTGTCACTGCTTCATATCTTCTATAATTATATATTACTATGGGAAAGTTAAAAAAATATTAATCGAACAATAAAACGTCGGTGTTTTTAACTAAATTGTCTAAATATTTTTTTAATTGGTATAGAGAATGTTAACACCAATTTTGTTTAACAAGTCCCATTATTATGATAGGAAACGTATTTTTTTGATCAGATAATTTCGTTATTGTAAAATTAAGGGCAATGTTTTGTTAATACATCATTTCAAAAAGTTGAAAATAATAATTCAGGGTGTCCCCATTGCAGATGTAAAAAAAGGATATCTTATCATAAAAAAATAATAATTTATTGGTTACGTATAAGGAAAAAAAATCTTGAATATTAAAGAATTTCATAATAAATAGCAAATAACCCCATGTACCCAGATGGCTGTCATTACATTATTTATACCTATTCGTACAACACGAAAGATTGCTGTGCATATTTAAAAATTAATGACATTTGCGAATCCGACACTACCCCCCTTCAGGGGGTGTCTTTTAATTATTCCCCTTCTTAAGGATAACCATAAAAAATCAATGACATTTCCTAACTGTTTTTGCAATGATTATAATTTTTGAGAACCTTATTCTTCACATTGAGTAAATAGAAAGGAAAATCGTCATGAAAATAAACTTCACAGGTGTAACAAAATATACGTATGTAAGTTCCTTTTATCTTTCTTGGACGGTGTTAATTGAAGGTGTCTAATTCGATTTCTATCTGGAGTGAAACAAATACAAACACGACTTAGAAAGTCGTCGACAACAAACTACGCCAATGGGCAATTAACATAACCAGCGTTTGCACACTTACAAATACTGTATGTATTATTGTGTGCAAACCTTGTATAGTTAGTTTGACCATCGCGACAACAACAACAATAATTATAATATTGCATTTATTTATTTACTTGCAGCAATCTGGACGTTGCCCTGTTACGTATTTTTTAACGGTAACGTAATAACAGGAGTGTGATAGGTCTGTGTAATTTAAAACATGTGCAATGTTTGACTCGTGTCAGCGCGCTGCAACCGGACCCAAATGTGCAGACGTGTCCGAAAAATTAGTGCAACTGTTCGGTTGGCGACAGACGTATAATGTCGCTAAATTGCAAAGGAATATACCTGGACGAGCCACTACTAAAATTTCCCTGGATAAACCCCAAAGGAAACTTAAAGCACAACAGAGTCTCCCGTTAAAAAAGGTAATTTGTCCCAGAATAATTCAGCAAGTAAATCAAACAAAAATTTCCCTGGATAAATTTCAGAGGAAACTCAAAGCACTTTAGAATTTATAGGTAAAAAAAGGTTTATTGTTTCTCATTAAAAGAAGGATGCCAAAACAATTTATAACGTAAATCAAATCAAAATTTCTCTGGATAATTCTGAGGAAACTGAAAGTGTTAAAAAAGGTAATTTGTCTCAAAATAATTCAAAAAAAAATTTCTGTGGATAATCCTTAGAAGAAACTCAAAACACTGTGGTTGTTGCCATTGCATTTACTTAATAGAATAGAAATTGCATTAAATATTACATTACGAGACGTAGTATTTAACAATATGTCAATTATTAAACACATGTAAAGTCTAAATTGTAGACGATTTATATTCGTTAATTGGTTATTAATGACAACGTTGTCGTTGATTACTTCCCATTTGTTTTAATTAGTTTCTATATTTAATAAGAAATATCTACTGTTGTAATCTACCAAAGAAAAACACGTATGGCATTCGAGACAGGAGTCATTACAATAGGATTCTAATAAGAAATTTATTCCTAAGGGTTAATTAATACAAGTTACAAAAGGGGTTGACACTTGTAAGATATGATTTACTGAGAAATATTGATTTTCTTAATTATTTGCTTATCTTCCTTTACAAGACGGTTTATCCGATCGTTTTTCCTTGAAATTAGTTATGTTTTAATACTCAGGCTCCCAAGGGCGATTTACATAAGGACTTTTTGAGCCTATGCCCGAAGCCTCCAAAAAAATGATGCCACAGGTTAATTAAGAATGTTGCATACAGGATGGCAAAATTTAGTTTTTGTATACAATCGTATAACTAATTAGTTGTCCAATATAAATTATAATTAATTTGATCAAGCTATGAAACACACCGAAACAAATAAAATAAAACTTAAAAATATTCAAATTCAATATTTAAAAAAGATTTAGCTTTTTTATTGCAAATTTTTAAAAACACTACTAAATCACATTTTTTAGATACGTCTCCTACGATAATAATACTTTTTTATTATACACCTATTGTTTAGTTTTTTAAAAATAAACCATTTAATTAAATTTTTTAACTATAAACTTGTTAAGTATGTTCATATATTTATAAGAACAAGGAACGTATTTCAGACCATGTCGCTTTTTAAATCACCAAATTTACCCACTCTAAGATAGGGAGGGGGGCATCCCCCCTTTATTTGTGCCTATGAGCCCCCTTTTTGTTAAATCCGACCCCCTGCTCATTTCCAAATATAGAGTAGAGTAAATTTACAATTTTAACTTTGAATGTTTATCTCACATTCATAAACGTTCATAAAAATCTTTAGACGTTCCTGATATCAAACATAATTTCAAAAAAGAGTCTAACTAAAATACTGAGACCCAAAATTCTAAAAAAAAAAATTTTTTAAAATCTTATTCGTAACCTAAAACGGGCGCGAAAGAATCCAGTTTCCTCCAATACATAATGAAAAGCTTTTTGATACGTGACATTTTCAAATGAGAGAATTTATTCCTTAAGCTTTTCCAAATTTATCGTCGCACAATTATTGTGCCTTTAGGACTGAAATTAAGCATCGCTGGTCGGTAATAGCTGGCAAAAACTATTTGACTTTCTAATGGTAGGACACCATAACTTATGGTCTCTGTGCCTACCTGTGCCATTGAAAGTAGTTTTCCTTCGAGTTTTCCAGGAAAAATTCCCACGCAAATTTTTTGCATCCTAAGTGGACCAACCTATAAAAGGTAACTGTTCGTTCGTGTCTGTTCACGTTGTTGTTACAAAATAATTAAAAAAAAAAAGTGTTTAGAATGCATGCGGTCTTTTTTCTTGTGAATGCCTCAAGCTTCCGCCTCTTAAATACTATACGTAGTTACTCTCGGTGTCATTAGATATTCACGAATGCCCATACACGCATTACAGGTGCATTTTCTGCACAAGGTGAAAGACCCTTGGATGAGGAAAAGTCGTAGCAAGAATACATTATAAAAGTATGCATACTTGCAGACACACGTACGATAGTTACGTAGTGTATATTGTAGTACATATATGTATACGAAAAGAGACAGGAGCATGCCGCGTGTATGTAGCGCGCGGCTTTAAAAACGATTGTCCACTTCCATATCTTATAAATATACGAATTCAACAAGAAACTTTCACACTCATTATGATGGCCAATTCTTGTTGACATTTTTACTTTTGTTTTCGTGACGGCACTCACTGATCGAGATGAGCACCAGTGCGAAACAGGCCTGCTGCGCGGCGCGGTGTGTCGTGCACGTCACGGGTCACTTATTACAAGGAATTTTGGAAGCTGAATGCAATCTACACTTAATACATATTATACAGGATCTAAATCACAGTATTTAGTCGGTCAATATTATATCTAGTAATTTAGACGAACCCGGTTCCCATCAGCACGCCATGAGGCAACTGAAGCATGATGACAATCACAGTAGTGACTTATTTATTTAAATAATTTTTGTATAAAACAAGAAATTTAAAACCTATATACTTTTGACTTTCGTTGATCTACTTCAGAATGTGTTCATTGCTTTGTAATTTTTACAAAGGGTCTAGTCGTATTAAGCTACTGAAAACTGCACCAGCGTCTCTTTTAATAATTTCACCTTCAGTTTATTGTTCTCTGTCTGAAACATGCACACATAATTTTAAGTCTCTAGTCCTAAGATTTTGAGAGTTATAGGGGTGACAATCTTTTAAGATAAAATAGAATTTCTTCAAAACTAATTGGGATATCTAAATAATTTTTTACAAATAACGAGAAACAAGAGGCATATTTTAACTTCTATCAATATAATTATTTTAGATATCTCAATTAGTTTACCCTCCTAATTCTCTAAATATTAAGGGGAAAGGCTTAAAATCGTTTGTGTGCTTGTTTCAGGAAGAGGGCGATTAACTTACTGGAAAAATATTAAATTAGAAACGGGTACAGTTTTCAAAAGCTTATACTTTTTTAGTCATGAATAAAAATACAACCCTATCTATAGTTAGAAATATGATTTCTTCTTCGGTTTCTATCAAAACTGGGGATAATTTGTAACTTGTAATTCAAACTAAATATACGAGTACCTAGTGTAAACTATTTATAAAGCCATTGGTTATAAATATAAACTCCTTGTAACGTTGAAATCAGCACAATTTGGTTGGTTTACCTCAAAACCCATACATTGGTTCACTCTTTATAGCGCATCAGTTATTCTTTATTGCCATGAAATTTGTTCATGTTTAGGCGATTACACAGCAAATATTTATTATTAGTATCAGTACCTATACAAAATGCTCGGTCCCTTGAATTTCATTATAAACAGTTTACACTGTACATCATCATTAAAAGTAAAAATGTTACTGAAATCATATAAAGGCCAACGAGTATAAAAATAGACGAATAATGAAAAGTTAAAAGAATTCACCATAAACAATAGATAATTAAATTTTCTGGTTTGATGTGATTTGCAATAGTGCTAATTTGAACTTTTTCTTATTTAAGTACAAATGGTTGAAAACTACAAAACACACTCCTACATAATTATCTTGCCGTTGAGTCATTTTTTTCGAGTTTCAGAAAACAGTAAATTTTATCAAAATTATTTACAGTACTTAGGTAAAGCTTAGAAGTTGCCTTATTTTTTCAGTACAACAAAATTACTTAATAATTGTAAATTTCCCTAAATTCAAGACATTTACTGTTTTTGACTAAAAAAAATTGTTGGTAGGTATTGTTATTGCATGCAGGCCAAGAAAATTGGCACAAAAATGTAATCTATAATAATTGTACTCAAGAAATCCAAGTTCGAAATCAAGATTCACTTCTAATAACGTTTAAAGGTTTGACTTATTAAGAAGTACAAAATTCTCTAACACTTCTAGATTTCCCTGATCTCAAGACATTTACTGTTTTGACTAAAAAACTTTCTGTCGGTATTGTTAACACATACGTGCATACATGTGGGTTCAGACGAAATTGCATAAAAGGCACTTTTGCATGTTGAAGCCCAACTACAGACATTTAACTTTCATCTTTTACTTTACGAAGTCTCGCTGACACATTTCCCACGGTAACAAGCCCAGTTGATCTGCAATGTTTTTACATTTATTTATTTATTGAAGAGGAATGTACTCAATGCCTGCCATACTATTACCGATTGGGTACTGACAAGACACAATATAATAGGCCATTTATTACGTTATCAGTTTTATTATTGAAGGAACTAATTCGAGAGGCTAATAATAACTCGAAGAATATTACGAAGGAGTGGCGCATACCATTCAGTGAAAGTATTAAAGCTACGAAATTAAGAAAATATCGGAGCTTACATGAAGTTGGTGAAAAAATTGCACATTTTCGTTAATTATAATACGATAAAAAAAAATCAGATTATTGGAAATTAGAATAGCAATCATTAGCTAAAGATGAAAAATCACTAACACAATGTTGTTTTTCGAAATGAAACTTCAAGGATTATTGCATAAATAAACAGGGGGGAGGAAGTGATCTTCATAAGTAGGCTTTCAATGAGTATTTTTTCCAGTAAAAGTTGATCAATGTAGTTTTGGCGACTGTGGCTAATTCTTTACTTCATCCTTAATGAAAAATTGATTAAGTTAATTTATTGTGCAGTATAATCGAGTGTCCTCAGTGAGCCGATGGTTTTATTTGTAAATTTTGCTATTCATCGTTCTTCTAAAATTAGTAGCCGTTTAAACACGATATTAGCATATTAAATCATGATGTTCATTCATGTCGGCTTATAGATAACAAAATGACGATAATGTGACATTGCTTTTTTGCTTTAAGGCTAATATTAATTGATATGTACGTCAAATCAGTTTTGTTTGTTACATGTAATTAGTGTAAGTAGATATTATACGTAAGTTAATCGATTCAGACGAAATACAGTTTAAAAACACCCCCCCCACCCAAATCCAAATACAAATTAATATTAGAAAAGTTAAAAAAATTTTATTAACAAATTTCTATTTCTCTTTGTCTGTTACGATGTCTATAATGACCAGAAATATTAAATCTCTTGCGTTCTGCTATAGAGAACTCAGAATTTATACTACTGTCTATAAATATCACCCTATTAAGTGAGGAATTTTTTTCAGAACAAATTAGCGTTTTATAGTTGAGCCATATCCATTAACAATAATTTATTATAAAAATTAAGTGCCCACACGTTTACCTACCGCCAACAGACACTGCAAAACTTTACATCGCAATTAATAAGCGCTCGGTAGCCATGTGAAGTAAGGAAAGTTCATTTTATTACGAAACGTTGCTATTAGCAAGGCTAATTAAATGCCTTTACACAATCAAAATGAGTGTTCACTATGCATTAAAAATTACGGCATGCTAGAGGTTGTCGACCAATATAACCCACGTTACCATATCTTTTCTTTTGCATTCTGCATATTGCACTAAAGTATGTGCAGAATTTATAGATAAGTAGCTAATAAATGCAAAATTGGAATATTTGAGGCAGACATTTCGTTCCACCGGATGACTATAATGTCGGACGTTTGTTACATTAATCTAGATAATAACTATAAGCATTTTCAATCGTATGGAACGAAGAAAACGATTAAAAATCTTTGTAATTTTTAACTATTGAAAAACAAAAGGGACCGACTGGAATACAAATGCGTTGTTGTACTTAAAAACTACATAAAAGCAATTAAATATGATTTAGAAAGATAAATGAGCAAGATTTTCACCATGCTCTACGAATACAGGGACGTGCCATAAAATTTTACTATAAACGAGGAGAGTAAAGCCTTTCAGGGACTGCACCTGTCAGGTTGAGCAGCCAATAGAATCTAGGCACATTTTGCTTCACTAATTTCCTCCTGACATTTTGATAATCCGCTTTTAATTTTAGGAGGTGTCAAATTAACATAATCTCTGTTTAAGGATATGTTGTTAAGCTAGAGATACTATTAGGCCACTGTAGGTAGGTAATTGTTTTAATTTGTAAACTACTGTTTTAATTTGGTTTAAAATATAAAGTTTTTAGACCATAACCGCAATTATTTTTGCCTCAATTCGCAACACAGCTATTCGCCACTTGGGCATAATTCTAAATTCAGTGCACATTAACGTGGTGGCAGTTTTAATTAAGAATTTGTTAATATTTTTACTTCTCTCATTTTTTTATATGGCTAAACGACTTTTAGGTTTCTCGTTAAAAACGTTTTATAACTGCATGTAATTTTTGCTGCTGCTCCACTTTCTCACGTAATTGTGCTTGCATTTCCCAACGTGTGACAATAATTAACTGGCAGTAATTAGCAAAAAAAAGAGTTTCTACAGGTTCGTAAATTTTACCAGCGCCAGCGTTAGAAAGCAAATTAAATTTAAGTTTCCGACTTCCCAAGAGAATAATAAGTGGGTAATAAGCCTTACAATATTTTATTCAACATGGGTTAGTAGGTACCTATGACTATACACATGAAAGTATTTCTGAACAAAACCTGGCATTATACGAGATTAAATTAAAAAACCCTGCCCCAAAGAATTGAAGATACAAATAGATAGGAACTGTGTTTGTTTTAAACAAGTTTGTATTCTACATAGTAAAAGGCGAATTTTTTATACATGGATTGTGTAGAAGGTTACTGGGTATAAAACGTTAAAATGGTACACAATGTGCAACAAGTGCAGTGGTTATTTTTTTTATCGTTAATGCACATGAGTTTCACGGTCGAGGGTTTTAATTGACTTTTTATTGTAATGCCCTGCTGCTCGTTAAGACGAGTGAACGAAAATTAACCGGTATAAACATTAACATTTGCTGCCAGACGTGAATATCTCAGGTATAAAAAATAGTGCAGAAAAGCGAGCACGTAACCAGTAAGAATTTTCAAGGGCATGTGCATCAGACTTGAGCCATTTGGATCGTCAAGCGTACCAGCAACTCTCTATAAAATGCCTTATCTTTCATACTGCATTGTTAAGCATTTGTGGAATGAAAATTAACCAGTTTTAAACACAATGTTGTTTTTAACAAAAGATATTTTCCTAATCAACTCTAGTAAAGTGGCATATTTTGCTACGGCTTTTTAGTGATTATTTCTGTAGAAGTCGGCCATTACGACATGCTTCAAGTAAATTGGTTTCTACAATCTTAACATGTTTTTCAAATCGCAGATTTATTTATGTACTGAAAAGAACAGTCTTCTCAATAAACTCGATGAAAGAACACTGTGCAATAGACATAACTGATATTTATTTATAAAATGGTAACCAAGTACCAAGAAATGGTACATTTCATTTCTTTTTATTTCAAATAAAGATAAATAAATAAATAAATAATGGGTAAAATAATCTCACTATTTTAAGGGCTTTTTACAAAAAGTATTATGTTCAAATATCACGGCCAGATATCTTCAAAAGTTACTCAATTTTATACTTTTGGATACAGATATTAATTAAAGTAAAAATTAAAAATGTTTGACCGTTTCATTTCTTTGTTTCAGAGCCCCGATTCTTGGGTGGTAGTTCACAATTTACAAACCCAGGGGGGTGGCATTTTAGACCACGACGATCGTTTAAACGACGTGGTCGACGACAGGGAACAAATCCTCGCGAGCTTTGAGGATGGCGACGGAAGTCACCATCACGGAGGCGGAGACGGAGCGAGCGGAAGTAGCTCTGTGGGAACCGGAAGTCCAGATATTTTTAATGTAAGTCTGCGGATATTATTAATTAACTTCGATTCACAAATACAACTAGGTAAGATAAGATCGCAAAATGATTAATTCAAACAAAAAAAAAAAAACGTGGAGTAAGATATGCAAAATTAACATTTAATTTAAGGCTTGCAGAAACCGTTTCGTCACAATATACCTACATTAACTAACTATTTTTTTTTGTTTTGTAGGACGGAAACCATAAATACGTGCCATCGTATCCTCGCACTGAAATCGAAGTCACGGGTGAGCAAATGGCCCTGGGGGCTTCTGGGGCGTTGCATGTACGCCGAGGAAGTGAACCGGCACTTAACCAACTTCCGATAGGACCGCCACCACCCTCCGATAATATCAAAAGGTGGAGTGCCGCACCGCTAATCCTCGAACCCACCAACACCAATTACTGTAACAATTCCGACTGGGAAGATTCGCGAAATGAAGACGACGACCCAGGATACTTTAGGATATCGAGGGACGGTAGCAAACGACTCTCCATGCAGTTTTTGGGGGATGGCTCAGGGTGAGTTTGTCATTTAGGCTCCGTTTTATAGGGAACTTGAATTTTCATTGCAAATTTTATTTTTAAACAGATATAGGTGGGCTGAAGCAGCAGAAAGGGCAGCATCACATTCTAGTACTTCATTACCTAGGGGGAGTAAACGAAAAGAACCTTTGGGCCAAGCAAATAACTCTACTAGTCCTGTTCCTTTTACGCAATCCAACAACATCAGGTAAATAAAATAATTAATACATTTATGGGATTAATTAATAAAATTTCGAAAATCATTAACGTTGGAGAGGATCAGAACAGAACACGTGTGTTTATAAGTATCTACTAAAATTGTTTAACAACCGACAATTCCAATCCGTATTCAAATATGCTTTTCGTAATATAATAGACAAATTTAGTTTGCAAGCCATGACAGACAATTAATTACCTTAAAAAAATTAACAGCTGTCACAGTGACGTTATTCCTACATAACTTATCATCTATTGTTTTTACGATATAAATAATTGTACAACCGATGATGGTTACGCAATGCACAAAAACTTTGGTAAACAGTTCTCTTACGTAGGTACCTAGGCTAATTTGTTTTTGGACCGTTTGGCACTAATTACTCATTAAACAATTATAAACTTAAAAGTACCTAAAAGTTAATAAAAATTAGTAATATTTACCTAATACTAAAATTTTCTACGAATAATATTGCTAAAAAGGCGAAACATTTTTACATTGTACAATACATTATAGAAAACTATTCAGGTTGCGGAGAAAAAACACTAAATCACCTACCACCTTTCAGTATAAAAATAATTAAACACTGATTGTGGTTGTGCAATGCATAAAAACAGACTAATTTGTTGTTAAACCGTTTGATACTCATTAAATAATTATGATTATATATTAAATTCAAACAATATTAAAAAAATAGTAGTAGGCATTTAATAGTCCTGAAATTTTCTACACGTAAAATATTGTAAATAAGGCAATTGTGTCGATAAATGCATTTATGTAAATAATAATATGAATCATCAACAACACCTACGACATGGTGTAATAACCGCCTTTTATCGCAAATAGAGTGTACATAATACGGTTTCTATACGATAAAAAACGTTTTGAAGGAAATCATTCATTAATACATTCAATCAATATAAAATTGAAGTCACGAAACTGCTAATTTAGGTTTTGTTCCCTTTTTATAACTAAAACGTGCTACCACCAGAAATGCTAGACACTTATACCCCCTTTGCATCATGCAGAATTTCTAGTACCTAGTTGTTTTAATAAACTAATTTAAAAAACTAGGTACATATATTCTATTGAATTAGGTAATTAATCAGTATAAATTGGTTAAACCAAATATTGGTATTTCTGCTGTATCTATCATAAGATTTTTTTTTTAATTTAAGTTACTATTCATTCAAATCTGTTATAAAACCCTCTTTATACAGTATATATATTTTTCTAGTGAACTCATAGTGATACGCAATGAACCTGGACCATTGGGAATCCACGTGGTGCCCGATTACGATAGACTGGGTCAAGAAAAGGGTCTTCTAGTCCAAGGAATAGAACCAGGTGGTCGAATAGACCGCGATGGTCGACTTGCTGTGAATGACCACATCATTGAAATAAACGGTCAGAGTGTGATTAATATGCAATTCCAAAGGTATGTACACGTAGATTGTTTTGTAGCCTTTAAATTATCCCAGTAACTACCATTATCACGTACAGATCCTGTTCTGTTATTTCAGAGTTCAAGAGCTCTTTAAACTATCACTAACATCAAGTGAATTACGTCTTCGGGTACAGAAAGGAAATAACTCGGATGGAATACATAGGCCTGCCATTTTTCCAAGACTACCAGAAGATAAAGAAAATGTTTCAATGGTGGAATGTGAACAAAAACGTGAGTTGCCCAGAAAACACTGTTTATATACAAGTGATCCTATATTTTGCAACGTTTCTAATTAAATTTTTTTTTTCTTATAGAAAATATTAATACTAAAGTTGCCACAGTATCGCCCACAAAGAAGGTACCTGCCATTTCTCGAAATTTGAAATCCCTTATCACTGCGAATACTAGAAAAATTGGGAGAAAAATCGAGCTAGAGTTAACTAAAGGTCCCCACGGCTTGGGCTTCAGTATTACAACTCGAGATAACCCAGCTGGTGGGAATTGCCCAATTTACATAAAAAATATTATACCGAAAGTAAGTTTCAATTCCTAACAGCTTTTTTGAGATCGAAATTGAAAAAAAAGCGTCTTATTTTAATTTTCTTTCTGTTGGAACAGGGTGCAGCGGTAGAAGATGGAAGACTGAAAATCGGAGATAGACTGCTAGAAGTTAATGGGATCGAAATGACAGGGAAAAGTCAAGGCGAAGCTGTTTCTATTTTACGAAATGTACCACCAGGGAGCAAAGTTCGAATTGTTGTTTCACGGCAAGAAGATGTACCAGACAACAATTTGGCAAGGACAGTAGTAAGTATTTATATTTAATTATAAATGTACATTGAGGTGCCTCGTCTTCTGAACAATTGAGATCGAAGTGGGGGCCAAGTATTTCACTTTGGCAATCGTTTCAATTCAGAAGAGGCTAAGATTAATATTTTATTATCCTAGGTTTTTAGTGGAACTACCTATAATTACTACAAAATTTTAATTGTGTAATAATTTTCAATAGGTCTTGGAAACCGATGAGCGATGTGAAGAAAACAACGTTCCCCAAGTTTTAAATAGACCCCAGGATGAAAATGCCAATCCAGCACCAGCCATTCCTCCTTTACCACAAAGTCATATACAAAATCAACAGATGAGACAGATCGAAAAAAATAACAGCGTGGCCAAAATAATTTCCCAATTTCAAGAAGCAAATGTAATTATTTAACAGGGGATATAACGTGACCTTCTAACTAAGAGTATTTTTTTTATTTTTTAGGAAAAATCAGAGGACGGTCAAATATTTCCGTGGAAGCATCGGGAAATTTTAACTTTTGATATTCCAGTGCACGATTCGGAAAAAGCAGGATTAGGTATAAGTGTGAAAGGAAAAACAAGTGGTTCGCAAGACTTGGGTATTTTTATAAAAAGTGTCATAAACGGTGGTGCCGCTTCTCGCGATAAAAGACTGAGGACTAACGATCAATTATTAAACGTAAACGGAGTTTCTTTACTACATCAGTCTAATAGTGATGCCATGGAAACCCTAAGGAAAGCAATGCTGCATACCGAAGGTCCTGTTCCTGGAAGTATTACATTAACAATTGCAAGAAGAGCATCATCCCCAGGACCAAACAGGAACAATTCTAGACGAAGTTCTTCAGCAGAACTTTTAAATTCCTCTATAGGTAGATAATATAAAATTACTTTAAGATTATAAAATAATAACAAATTATAATTTATAGGCAGCGACATTTACCGTCCCAACGATTCAGAAACGTCTCGTAATGAAAGTTCTGAACCAAGTGGAGGTTCAACAAATACTGTGATTTATAATCCTCGAAAACATTCCTTTGCAGAATCGAGTATTATCCCAAATAATCAAAATTTTAGCCCCATGCAGACCTGGAACCCAGTATTAGATAGACTAACCAATCATAATAAACAACTTAGAAACGAAAGCTATTATATTGTAAGTAACAAACATATAGATACATTAAGGCTTGATGGCTCTTATCCAGTATTAATTTTCTTCTCGTGGGAACACTGATTGAGTGGTTTATCTGACTGTGGTTGAGAATGTAATGAAGGCGTAAAGTTCTTCCTATGGTTGTCACATCAGCCAGTTAAACGACTCCATCGGTGTTTACACCGATGAAGCATGGGGGGGCCAGTTCAAAAGCAGTTATCAAACATAAATGTCTATTTAAAAAATACTGATTGTATAAGCAGATATATACTTTATATTGTATATGAAGTTCTAAATGATATTTTTTATAAAGGCTACCCATGATACCTGGAGTGCAAGTATGCTAGCAGCAGGGAACCAATCTTTAGCGAAAGGTCCCCCTCAAACTGTTAACCTAAATTCTGGCGAAACAATTCTCGTTGAGGATGATTATGGGCCGCGAGTTATACCTCATCAGAACTCAAGGTAAATGCAGTATGATTATAATTATATATTATGTATTCATCAATAAATACAACTTATCATTTTCATCAGTCCATACACAAATACAAAATACAACTTACCCAAATTCGTTCGCCCTTCTGGTGGATTAAACTTATGTGGATTTCATTTTTTGCCACAATATATTACACATAATGCTAATTAACACCTGTTAAAAAAAACACAAAAACGCCACTTTATTTATAAATTAACCGACATATGATTAGTTGCGTTGTGTGGCAGCACTTGTTGACAATGTTTGAAGGTTTGAAGTTCTTCTTTTTCTTAATTATCATTATGGCAGTGGCTATTGTATACAGAACGGTATGTTTACTATATTTAAATTTAATGGCGGAACAACTCAGCATTTCATTTTATTTCGTTGTAATACGTCGCTTTGTATGCTTAAAAACACTAAAATTGCAAGAAAATTGATGTGAAAGTAGATAATTACCCCGCAATTATTCATATTTTACAGAACCCCTCTATCCAGTTGTTCTCCTCCACAAAATAAATCAGATTCTCAAAATAACGTAAATATAACGGATTCCAAACTTCTCCAAAACTGTGATAAAAATACAGAATCATCACAAACAACAGCTAATAACGACGTTACTTATGCCAGTCAGTTATCCCTGGAACAGCCTAATCCTGCAACCTTCTCCAGAGATGCCTTTGGTAGACAAAGTATGTCGGAAAAACGACATGCCACATTAGATGCTAAGAATACAGATACGTACCAAAGAACAAAAAAGATGAGAGAGGAACGAGATAAGAATAAACACCGAGAAAGTAAGTTCCTATACCATTCCCTTAAATATATATTCCTCAAACAGCTGCTTACATTACCGATCAATGTGTTTTAATGTTTCATGGTTATTGAATCATATTTGAATCTAATTCATCTTATTTTTATATTCATTAATTATTTTTAAAATGAATAAAAAACTTAACATTTCATTATACTCTTGGTTACATATTCTTACTTTTTATTATGAAATTTAATAGTTTAAAATAATTAATTTTATTTAAATGTCTGCATGGGTGATTGTCTCAATACCCCTGTTAACTGTCCATTTTTCCTTTTAACAGCAAATTTAGTTCGTGTTGGATCAGTGGAGTCTGTCATAAGTGTTAACCGCTCATCAGAACATCCCGAACGTAAGCTAGAAAACCATTTTTTGCTTTTTATAGTTCCCATTTGCCGTCAATTAGTTTAAATTTTTTATTATTATTTATTTAATAGCCTAATTTTAAAGAGTCTCTATATTTTACAGAGGCAGACAAGTTAGGTCAATTAGGGCCATCATTGGGTATGAAAAAGTCTTCCAGTTTAGAATCATTACAGACAATGGTCCAAGAGGTATGCTTTACTTTTAATTTTAATATTCCGATAATATTAATGTGTATTACATTCTATTTAGATGCAAATGCAAGAAGAGGGAGATCCTGCGTATTGTTATAGAAATAATGCTGGATTAAAAGTAGTTCGCGGTAGGGGGTGTGAAGAGAGTTTCAGGGCAGCAGTTATAGATCCAAATCACCGGAGCGAAACAAGTATTTAAATTTGTTATTTCATAATAATAATATTAGAATTAGTTAATTCACGCTCATTTTTAGCTGCTAAAAAGCATTGGTTATTGGATCCACCTGCCCAAGAAAGACAAATAGATGGTTTTAGTAACGTTAGGGGTGGCCCAAGACAGTCTTCCTTGAACGCAAACTTGGACGGAAAGCATAAGGGAGGAAAAAAGAAACCCGGAATTTTTAAGGGAATTGGTTCTATGTTCAGGTACTTAAACATATTTTAAAACTTGCTTAAATAATTAAACTCATACTTTCCATAGCGCAACTTTAGTGAAACGTGTTAACACTTATTTAAAAAATTGAATAAAACAATGTAGTTTCACTTAATTATTTATTTCGAAAACTCGACAATAAAATTAAACAACTCTTTCTCAGGTTTGGAAAGCACAGAAAAATGGACTTCAATCCACCAGAACAATATAAACCACAAGGCGAAGGAGTTCCAGAAAAATCATCACCTCATCCCTCGCCACAACAGAAGCAACCACAGCCAGAACAAAATCATTCATCACAACCCGAAATCAAAACTGAAAAGTTGGTTGATCAAAGAAATAACAACTGTAGCGAAAGATTAACGGAACAACCACCAGAACCGTTGTATCCCAGGCACGGATTTATACAAGGATATGCTGAACAAGTACAGGTAAAAAATTCGGGGCATTTTTACTAACTATTCTAAATAAAACAAACTACATAACAATATTTAAATTAGGTCATACCAGAAGGCACTGCTCTTACAACTAACAATAGACCCAATATTAATCATGGACAGTATGATCAAAACCATAACAGGGGAGAAAGGAGTCAGTTGATGAGGGCGTATGAGCAAAGGCAAGCTCAGCGACAGCATTACTATCATCAGAATACTGAAAATAGCAAAACAGATCAAGCTGGTAGACAGGTATGTTGAAAAGAATGTTATAATGTTGGGGAAAAGTAAATGAGAATATAATAATTTCAGAGATTAGATCCGGGACCTTACGGAGAATACGGAAAACCAGGAAGCCGATACGGAATTTCCGAGCCCATTCGTTTTACACATTATGTCAATTACGATGAATTGCAAAACCATATCAGGTAAATAACTTACTATTTAAGAATATTTTATTTAATAATTAATCTATGTTCAAAATTACTTAATTGAATATTTCAAGTTATACAATGTGACTAATATCGACAAAACGTTACTAACGTATTCTGCATGAGTTTTGTATGTAAATAATACTACATTTCTTTTAAAATATTTAAAAGAACAAAACCCTTTATTCCTACTACTTCTTCATTGAAACTATGTAAAAAAAGGTATAAATTTAATGAAAACACATTCAAAGATGACGCTATAGGAAATTAACGTAATTTCAATTTAAAAAGGTAATTACATACTACATACGAAGTTTATTTTATAATATGGAATGTTACTTAAGAAAAGTATTGTAATTATTTTGTAATATCCTTATATTTTGAATATTCTGTCCTAACAGCCGAAAAGAGACGCTATCAGACAGTCAAATAAATCAAATGCGTCTTCAAGTTCAACAACAGAGATTAAAGGTGGAGGAAGAAAGGTATGCACAATAAGTAAAAAAGTAGAAATGGTTTTGCACAGGCTTACGGGCTCTTAATGTTTCTTTAATTTGTTTCCCTAAGTAGTTATTTCTTCTTTTTTATGTTCTTTTTACTCCTGGAGAAATTCGTAATGAAGGAAAGACAGAACATTTTTTTCATTTTCCTCTATGCCTGTAGAATTACATTTTTCGATAAACAAGTTAAATAGTTAAATACGTTGAAGCATGTTGTGCTACACTATGCTTTATTTTGTACTAACACTACAATACTGTTAGTGATTTGCGTAGGTTCTCAAAAGTGAATTTTTGAGAACGTTCTTCATAGAAGAAAACTTCGTTTTCTTACCTTGTACAAGTTTTATTCGTATTTTATTCCGAGTGAAGAATAACTCTTATTACTGCATCCAATGGTATCGTATAACTACAAGAAAAATATAATATGTATTTGCTGTTTTATTGTATCTTTTCAGATAAAAACCCTTACCAGTTCTTGTAATAGAAAATCTCTTGTTTCAGTCGCAAACAGCAACAATATCATTCACAGCGACAAATAAGGCAAAATAATCAACTGAGACCCGTCTCGAATTTTTATGAGTACGAGAGTGTTCAGTCGATATTAAATACTCACGGAAGGGCTGATAGACCGGTAGCACCACCAGTAAAACATGTACATCAACATTCAGACTCTTACCAAGAAACCAATTCCAATTCATTGACTAGACATACTGGAGTGCCCTTAAGGACTGCTGCTAATTCCCGTAGTAATCATCCAAACCACTTTGCTCAAAATAGGGGCCCCTTTATAACACAAGTGCTAATAGGAGATCATGCGCAACACACCGGATCTAGGGTATAAAAAGTAATGAGCATGCTGTGCATTTTTAATTAGATATTAAGAAATATGTGTAAATATGTATGAATATGTAATTATTTTGTGTACAAATAAAGATATGTATTTACTGATTTTTTAAATAACTGTTTAATTTTGAGCTGAACGTTTTTATAATAAAAATAAAATAAATTGTCAATAGAGTCTATTTTAAAGTTATTGTATATGTAACCTGCATATGTTTCTAGCAAAAACAACTATTTACAAAACCAGTTATTCTGGTAGACTAGCAAAAATATGCACAAATTCGTATTAAGTAAAAATAATTTTTCATTGTATTGTGAACAGGAAGAAAAACAAAATTTTGCAAGACATTCACTTTAATATAGTGGAAGCAATACTATTCTATTAGTAAAAATTAAATATAAAAAATAGATGAAAACATTTTGGCGAATTATTTGTCTCGAGCAATAAAAAAAAACTAAGTTCGCTTAGATATTTTATTACAGTGACATACACTTTGATACTGAAAATATCAGATCTAAACTAAGGTATCATTTCAATGCACAATTTCGACTTTTCTTGTGGAAAAAGAGTAATGTATATTTACAAAATTTAGTCGTATGATGTGATGACAAAAATTAATGTAACAAAATGTCTTCACCAAAAAAATCCATACACGAATTGGATTTTATGTACAGTACAATATTTACAACTATACATACAATATTTCGATCAACGTATCTTAATACTACAATACTACATTTTATTAAACAATTGCTCAATAAATATTCGTTAGACGAATGGCCGACCAACATCGGTGACGGCAATAAAAGGTCTCAACGGTATTATTTAAACTAGTGAATCATTATCCAACTTTAACTAAAAAACAATTTTGCACGTTTTTGTTGTACTTATCGTTTTTTTTATAAGTAGAAGTAAAAGTCAATTAAAATATGACAAACACAACAATTTCAAAACAAAAAGTTCTAAACTTGCAGTTCCTTCTTTTGCTGCTTCTTTTTCCTACAGTCCGGACAAAACCACTGTCCTTTGGGCGGCACCATAATACCCACACATTCAAAATGAAACCATTCAATTGCACAGTCATTTGCATCACAACCGATCATTTCCGACACCTCATCATATGGACACCGACAGTAGCAGTATAAAGGAACTTGCTGTTGAATTTGTTTTGGGGGAGAAACCGTGATGGGTGGAGAAGCCTCTTCCTCTGAAGTACTTTCGTTAGTGTCTGAAGCGCTATCTTTGTCCTGCATAAGCGTATTCGGCACTGTAGGCTGAGGCGGTGTGAAGTTTCTTATAAAAGGTGGCACGCGCGAAGGCTGAGGTGTGACATAGTGTGTACCCCCCGAAAAACTGTCGTATGACGGTGGTGGAGGCTGTGATGTTTTAATAGTTATTGGAGGAACAAGCATCGGGGAACTGGGAGCAGGTTTCGGACTTTGTGAAGGTAAATCAGCTTTCCTCCATTTTAGAACTGGTGGTTGTCGTTTTTGCTCTTCTTCATCACTGGAATAACCATAAAATTTGTTTGGCACTCTTCTTCTTTTTGACGCTCTTGTTGAAGAATCATCAGAACCTGTAGCAGGAGGAATGCTAGAAATATCTCCTGTGGGAACCGACGAAGTAGGAGGAGTTGCTGGGCAAAGATGAGTTAACGGAGGAGGGGAAATACGAGATAAAGTTAACGTTAATGGAGGAATAGTGGGTGGCTGATGTATTGGAAAACTTGTGCTAGGAATGTTAGGATTGGATCGTGCTTCTTGTTCGTGTTTTTTATTTTTTCGTTTTCGTTTCTTGTTTTTAGATTTTTTTTTGGTTTTTATTTCTTCCGTTTCTGGCAAACTTGGTGTAGAAGGTCTGCTAGATTCTAAAACTGATCCATTTATAAACGATCCTATGCCAGCAAGTAGTTTTTCTTTCTTTTTCGCTAATAATTCCTTAGCAATTTTTTGTGGATGCTTATCATAAAAATCTTCGTCTGTTTCAGTCTCTGTTGTATCTAAATCTGATTCTTCTATAGGAGGTTCAGTTTTTAAGGGTGAAGCTTGAAGATCCGCGGCAAGTGCATCTGCTTTTATTGTATTTTTCGTCTCCTTATTTTTATTTTTAGATTTTTCCCTTGCCCTTTCCCGTCGAGCTTGTTGCCGTCTTCTTCCTTCAGAAGTTGAACTGTCTGAATCAGAGCTCTCAGAACTAGAACTTGAGGATCCAGAAGAAGAACTGCAAGAACAGTTGGAACCACAAGAACAACTAGACGAATCGCTACCACTGCTTGAATCAGATGAACTGTCACGTTTTGTCTTCGATTTAGTTACGACAGGTGACGGTGGTTTAGGTTCTTGGCACGGTTTTGTAGGTGACATAGTAATTTGTTCTCTTGGTGAACAGTAATCGTGATCCATATTTTGAGGAATTTCATTTGATGTCTGCATTTCATCCACCTGTTCTACATTTTCTTTTTCAATAATACAATAGTCATGTTCTTGATTTATAATCGAAAGTAAATGACTTTGTCGCTCTTCTTCCAAAATTTTATCTGATTTTGCAGCATTTTCAGCTGCTTCTACAAGTTTATCAGTCACATTAGTGTCTAAAGCCCCATTTACATTTGACACTAGATTTTCGAGCTTTTCTTTATTTGCCTGATAATTTTTAAAATCATCCCATATGTTTTCTAATACAGGAGCTGACTCTTGGGTTTCAATTTTGTCTGACTCTTGATTTGAACTTTGTTCTAAAATTTCAATATTAGGCGCTTCTTTAAATTCTTCATTTATTTTTTCATGTTGTTCTTTTTCATCAATCTTTTCTTTCGCTTTTTCTTCAGGCAATTTAATTTCTGTTTCAATGGACTTTTGGGTTTCGTTTTCAGAATCGCTGCTATCGCTTTCTGACAAGTTTAATTCTGGAAGATCATAAACATCTACTTTGGGTTTTGACCTAGGTTTTTCTTCTGTACTCTCTAGACCACCTTCCTCAATTTTCTCTTCGCCTTCTTGTGAATTACCTTCATCTTTCTCTACCGATTCCTGTACAGTTTCTGTTTCTAAAATTCGAGGAAT
Source organism: Agrilus mali (assembly GCA_029378335.1). NCBI lineage: Eukaryota > Metazoa > Arthropoda > Insecta > Coleoptera > Buprestidae > Agrilus > Agrilus mali. The sequence continues at coordinate 21,248,448 of CM055658.1, read as the reverse complement.
GGGTTCTTCAGGTGGTTCTCTGTGTTTTAGCTCATGTTTAATAAGAAGTTTTTTAGAGATAAAACTTTCGGTACAATTTTCAAATGTACATGAATGTAATTTTTCATTGTTGTGAATTCTTTTATGTACTTTTAATGCTACCGCTCTAGTGAAATTCAAATTACACTCCTCACATGTAAATGTACTAGGAGGAATACAAAAGTGATAAACATGAGGCCATTTCTTTTGTAAACATTTCTTACAAAGAACACTTTCTGTACCATGCTTCCAAAATAAATGTTTTGTAATATCAGGTTTGTTTCTGTATGCTATTCCACAGCGGTAGCAAAGATGGTGCAGTTTATGCTTCCAAACATGATTGGATAACTTTGATTGATTGTGGCACAAGTCTAAACAAACATCGCAAACGTGATGCCTCTTGCGCAAATGCACCATAAGTCGAAAAGCTGATGGTAGTTCATCACTTACACACATGCAGCAACGAAAACTGACGTCGCCATCCAAGGCATACAACCCTGGGCAAAGATGACAAATAAGCTCGCTATAACTATAAAAATTTGATTTGCACATTATGCAAAGTAAAATTGTTTTGGCGTGCATTTTTCTGTTATGTAAATATAGTTCTTTATGGACTGCTGTTGAAAACCTGCACTGAAAACATTCAAATACATGAGAAAACGTAACTGCTTCTTCACTTGTACTTGCTTCTAAATTAAAGTATGAATATTCTATTTCAGGCAAGCCTTCTTTAATTCTAGAAACAAAACTTTCTGGAATTAGTTCTTCAGCTGTTATGCTGTTAACAACTGCAGAAAAGCGATGTTCAGCAATAGCATGTAAACCAAGTTGCTTGCCATTTACTGCAATTTTTCTTGCATGATTACAATAAACACATGTTGAAGCAGTTGTGCTAAGACATTTTTGCAACAACTCCTTAATATGAAATTTATCCAATGGTTGTTCTAATTCTAACTCTACAACTGGAACATCTGGACCTGCCACTGGTACAAAAACATCATTTATATTTGATTGCTTCTTTTCAGTTTCTTCATTACTATTTTTATTATTTTCTTCAGATGGTTCAACTTCTAGAGTTAATTTTTCACTATCATCACTTTCTTCTGGTTCAGAATTTGTATATGAAGAAACAGTCTTTGGTAGCTTTAATGTAACTTTAGGAACTCTACGTGTGTCCTCAAATTGAGAATCTTCAGAAAATGATTTTAGTGAGTCCTCTAGATCTTGGTGCAAATCACTTAACATTTCAGCTGATTTTCTCTGTTCTAATGAATTTTCAACTTCACTTCCTCCCTCTTTGACTTCTTTTTCTATAGAGTGATTGGAAACAGGTGATCCAACTCTGTTAAACTCATTTAATTTTTCGGATGTTTTTTCTGAATCATCATCTAGATTGAAATTTGACTTATTAGTATCTTCTTGATTTTGATAGCTGTCAATAACACCTTTTGAATTTTCAATGACACTTTGATTATATAAATTGTTTACAAGTGGTTGTCCATCCTCTATACTTTTGGCAGTTTCTGTACAACTTTCATCTTGATTGGGCTGTTCATTCAATTTTTCTATTTCGTTCTTTTCATGAAGTGCTCCAACACTGAGATTTTTATCATCAATATTTTCAGTTAGTTCTGCATCTAAATGATTTTCTTTACTTTTACTTTCATCATCGCTGTTTGAATTATCAAAATGACTATCTGCAGTCACATGCCCAACAAAAGCTTTACTTTTTGCACTTTTTGATCCTTTATTTACAACTTTCTGATTGGCATTATTTCTCACACTACTGTGTTTACTTTTGGATTCTGTAATTGAATGAGCAATTGGTTCACATTGATGATTTATAAAATTGTCCTGCTCACTAAATGCCTTTTCACAATCACAACACACTAAGAAACAAGGTTCTTTATGCAGTTGAAAAAAATCTTCAATACATGTAAATTTGTTTGGCACACAATTATGTTTTGAAACTAAATGTAAAGAAAGCTTTTCTGAGTGTGAGAACATGCCTAAGCAATACAAACAAATGAAGCGCTTATGCACTTCACGCATATGCAAAAACAGATTCCAATTTTCATAGTAAGTTCCACATGCTGAACACAAATACACCTTCCTAGTCACACGAAAATTAGTAGAAGGTGTGGTGGGATTATTCAAATTATTAGAAGGTACTTGTGGTAGCTGCTCATTACAAGTTAAACGATGTTCATTCAACAGAGCTAACGAAGGAAAACCACTTTGAGAGCATTTGGGACATTTAAACTGCACTGTTGGTTGAAGTCCTAAATACTGAGCATATTCACGAAGTTTAGGGCTGCTGGTCCTTTTGTTCTTTTTGTATTGGTCTTTTTTAGAAGGATTTACAACAAAGTTGTTTGCCTCACCTTCAATTACCTCAATATCTTTGGAATTAGAGGAATTAGTTCCTTCACTTGAACTGTTGCTTAATTTTCTATTGTACAATAAATTAATTTTTTGATGAAGTTCAGATAATTCTACTATAGACTCATTAAAATAAGGATTTGTTAAAGGCTCTAATTCTTCATGAGATTTAAGCTTTTTAAAACCTTTAAATCCACTGCTCTTTGAACTCACTTCACCACTTTTAGATTTTGAACCTAACCTCTTCCTTTTTTTTGGTGGTTTCTGAGGATTTTCGTCTATTACCAAATTATGGTCTGAGCTATCAGTATCTTCAGATTCCTTATCTGAATAAGCATCACCGTTTAACAGTAATGTTTCTATTTCATCACTTTTCTTGATATCTTCACTGGTCTCTTTTTCTGGTTCATCACGCACTGGTTTTTCTCCATTAATTACTGGCTCATCATTTCTTTCTGTTGTTTTTTCTTTGAAATCATCTTCCATACCGAAAAAACTACTTTCCTGACCAGTCCGGCATGAATTCCTAAAAATTAAAAGCACATTAGAATGTGGAAATGAAATAACCATTATGAATATGTAAACAGATCTTTTTGGTTATAAAAGACTTGAGAACAATACAAAAAATTTAAAAGTAAAACAACGAAAATTAAAAACGTACATAGATTCGATCTTTAGTAAATAACAAAGAAAACAAAAAACTGCTTAAAGCAAGCCAAAGACAGAGGCTGTGAGGCCATTAACAAATCATTACCCAACAACAGCGTCATGCATTTACAATAAAAGAAAAGTTACATACTGAAAGACTGCGACAATATTCACCTTATTTTCAAAGAAACTTGCTTGTAACTTTAAAGTGAATAACAATTATGCACTAAACTGACGTTTGATGAAATTCTTGGATGTTTTCAATCAATTTACGTCTCCCCGCCTAAAAGGTTAGTAACATGGCGTTCCGTCCATTCCTGGCGTTGAGACAACAGCTACTATTTACATTGTAATTAATTTCTTTTTGGCAGTTTCTCCATCAAACAAGCTACATTTGTACTTTAATTGAAAAAATTAAAATAAAAATAACTTGATTTTGATATATTTATGTGTAATTTTATGGTTTTCCATAAATTCCGTTTCGTTGTGCTATTTTGTGAAAAACGCATGCGCGTAGGCTTGCGTCTAATATGAAAACAAGGAGGGAACTTTTATAAATATTTAATGCGCAATCGTTATCATTTTCATTTAATAATAATACGTGTTTTGATAAGATTTTTTATTCATTAATTTAATTTATTTATTATTAGAAAGGAGCATTCGTAAATGCAATGAACAACATAATTGCTAATAATGATAACATGCAGGTGTTTTCAAGAGAATTTGAAAATATACTTCATGTAAGGTTTTTTTCATTACGCACATTTTATGAAAATCATTATTTTACTTTTTTTAAACAGTACTATAAAAGAAAGAAACAAAGACAAAATGGATTAAGAAATTTGATAGAAATAATTGACGAAATCGAATCATCAAGAGGAAATGAGTTGCAGTTTTATCAGCAACAGCTATCGGAACTCTCAAAAATTTCGGACGATGAAAGCAGTATTACATCAAAATACATTAATGAAAAAGGTGATAAATAGTTTATTTTCTTTGTTCTTTTTATTAATAATTACGTACTTGTACAATTGGTTTAATAATGTAACCAACAGAATTTTGCGACGTTAATTTTGTAGGTGGAAGTTTACATAACACATTTGTTTAACATAATGAATTACCAATAAATTATTCTAAAAATGTATTTAAAATATGCTTATGTACTTAAATGATTTATACAATTTAACTTATTTTTTTATCAAGATCTTATAACGAACTAAAAAGTTTTTGAGGACAATTTTTTTACTTTAATTGCCTTTAGAAAAATGCCACCATTTGGAACAACAACTTTTCATTTTGAATTCAGACACTGAAAATTTAAAACTAAAATGGTCTAAAGAAAAAGAGGAAATAATATTAAATTATGAAAAGCAGTTAGATGATTTACGAAGTGAAAATGAAAAACAGAAACAGAATTATACCAAAAAAGGTAAGAACAATATTTGTGTAAATTAAATTAAACACAATAAATAAAGAATACTTATTTATTTTTAAGAAAACGCTTTGTATAATGAACTGCAAGGCGCGCAAGCCGCTGCTGCTATGCAGTTTGATGAAATGGAAACAAAGTCAAAAAATCTTCTAGATGAAGCAAACCAGAAATGGCGTGAAGCAAATACTTCTTGTAACACATTACGTAGCGAACTTATTCGTACTAAAAACCAAATGAATCAGATGAATTTTATTTTAAATTCTAAGCAGAAGGTAACAAATTAACGATATATTTATTTATTTCTTGAATTGAAGAACCATTTACAATAACTAAAAGCCACGAACTCATATCTATTTATTATTCAGTCCAGATTACATTTATTATCCTGATTTATTTTATTATTTTAATATAGGAATGTCAAGATCTTCAGGATAAATTAAATGCACTAGAAGCAAATTTTTTTAAAGTACATGAAATTAATATATCTGATGATATTGCGAACATATTAGAAAAAGACTCTTCTCTTCATAAAGTAACACAATTCCAAGTAAATACTGATTTCACGTTATCTGATGTTGATTTCAAAACTTCAGTACAAAACCAGGACAACAAATTCATAAAAGACACAAAAAAGGGAACTACTGTATCAACCTATAAACCTCTAAACTTAATAAGAAAAAAAGAAATCACGTCTGAACTTGATGATTTTAAAGTGAAAAATAAAAAAGAAACTCCAAGTTTTAAGAGAAAAGTACAGCTACCGCCATTAATTCAAGTGTCTGAAGCTTCTGAGGGTAAATTTTTTCAAAAGAAACGAAAACTATACAATATAAATGACATTGGAAATTTGAAAGAAATTCAGTAAGATAAAAGGATATTTATGTTACTTTGTGTTAATTTTTATTAAATATTTGTTTAATTATGTATGTATTTTAAATAATTTTTCAAAAATCAAAAATATGACATCAACTTTTCAGTCAAACGTTTGAGTAGGAAAATAATTTTTTTTATTAATAAAAGTCAATAAAAAATACAAATTAATCAGATACAAATAATTTTTTGTAAGCAATAAAGCTATCTACATGATACATTCTAACATAGCATATCACATAGTAAGAAACAATATTTTTGGCACCTTCAATGGTAAAAGTAAAAAATATTTAAGTAAATTACATAAAAAAAGAGAGATCGTATTAACTTAACAAAAAATCTTTATTTTAAATAAAATAAAAAATGCATTCGTTGATATCTCTTTGGACTATAGTGGATTATTGTTTATGCTCTACATAAAACTACATTATTATAGTAACATCATTCTATTGCTATACAAAATAAATAAAAGAATATATGGGTATACAATGTACTATCTATTAAAAGAAATTGATGGCTAAAAAATTTTCCTTTCTTTCGTAGCACATAATAATATAGGTACATGGAATTAAACTTTTCTGAACTTCATTTTTCGATTTCTATGATTCTTCACTGTTTTTCAGATAGCATATGGATTAATTTATCACAGTATGAAACAAACTACAAATTCTAACTATGTAAACTAAATATTATTTGCAAAGTATCTTTTTAATACAATATCCAAAAGTAAAAAATATCCCTTAACTTTTCAAAAATTTATAGTTCTTCACTTGAAGGAGCCACTATATGGCGAAATAATTACTGTAGTTTAAGAAAATATACCATTTATTTATATGTTTTTGATAATTTAATAAATAATAAGTTAGAAGATTAACCAATTTTAACAGTAATAAAGACAAATAATCATCTTCACATTTGATAGTTAATAAAAATTGTAATTAATATGCTAAGTCAAACTTACAAATGACTTATCATCAATCTAAAATGTTAGATGCTGCAAGTTCTACGTTCCAATTTGATTTTTGTAGAGCAGCCTCGCATTTTTCTTTATTTGCTAATCCCAATCTAAATCCAAAATGAAAAATAAATTAATTTAAAAAACCATTTTTTATACATATATACTCACTTTAGCAGTTTATCAATTTTAATAAATCGAATTGCAGCACTGGCGTCCCAGCCACAACTTTGTAAAGCATTTAAACATTGTTCTTTCGTTGCATCAGGCACTTCTTCTCTTACTCTACCTACTTTACTATTTCGAAATTCGGGGGTCATCAATCTCTCAGCATCTGCACTCAACTAAATACAAATTTGTTACATAAAAATACCTACATAATGATTTAAATGTCATTTTTAACTTAGTTAATTTTTCGTAAAAAGTAATTGATTAATAATGTTACCAATTGTTAACTAATAGAATCGTGAATAATAATTTATTTTAAAATCATATTTACTTGTCCCTGTTGTATCTTCCTCTGGATTTGTTGCATACTCTGTGGTTGACCCACAATAACAAGGGGCGATGGTGGAGCTGGCCGATGAGGTAATAGACCTCCGTCAGGTACAACACTGTAATAATTTTCAGGTATTTCTGAATAGACACTTTCTGCTACATCACTGTATAATCTCTGACTACCGTACACTGCATTTTGAGAATTACAAGTACTTCCCGAACTATTATACACTGGTTCAAGAGGACCATAAACAGAGTAGGTCCTTCCAGCAATGTCATAATGCACATCGTTATTTTCAGACGAAACTGGATAATTTAAGGCAGTATTGTTACCATTATTTTGAAATCCAACAGAATTATTTTGATACGTGGATTCGTAAACTTGTCCAAGATTATAGTATGAAGTTCCAGTGTTTGCATTTAAGGGCCTGTTAGTTTTGAACTCTCCAAATTGTAGAGGTGCTTGAGAATAAGGTCGTGTATTAGAATTCCTATATACATTTGTATTTTTTTCAGAGAGCATAGAATGTGAGTAGTGGGGAGTATCTGAGGTTCCTGTTCCTTTTATTGCTGAATCGTACCAAATTTGATTAAATACTGACACAGTATCACAGTTGGAAGAAGTATTATTCTGTATAGTATTTAAACCGAAAGCTCCAGGCTTTTCCTGAACATCGAGGTCTGTGTTCAATTTAAGAGCGGCAAAGTTTTTCGCTCTTATTGAAGGAGGCGGAGGTTCCAGCGTTGGGATATTTCCTGAACTGTTATCCTTACTAATCTTTAAAGAATTTTCAAGTTCCGCAATGAACTCGCTATCCAATTTATTTAAGTTTAAAGTATCAGGAGTAGTATTTAATAAAGTGTTATCATTTCTTTTAACGTTTTCTGTATATGCGTTTATTTTTGTGGGTGTCACAAGAAAGCCATTATTTGTCGAATTTGTATCTATTTTGTAAGGTGTAGGTTCTATATTTGGAAAAACTGACTCCTCCAATGGTGCAACATGCGAATAATATCTGTTAGGTAAATAGGCTTTTGATGTATCAAATGGATCATCCTTGTCACTGACATGTGTTTCACTATTTAAATTATAAGCGTTACCATATGTATGTTCTTCTTGGTATTGTATGCGACTATCAGAAGTTGGTATAGAATTGTCCGACCAAACGTCTAAAACATATACTCTTTTATTATTTAAATTTAGTAAATTTCAATGTGTTATTGTAATTTACATATTTGCAATGATACTGACCTTGCTGTGGCACCTCAATCGGTTCATCCAAAATGGAAACATTTGTAGAGGACAAAATGGGTACCTGACTGCTCTGTTGAAGTAGTGTGTTTTCGTCAGGGGAAATGTCTATTAGAACGCTTTCTTTGGCTTCCGCTTGACGACTGCTTTTGGGCTGAGGAGGGCGTGAGGGTTTATTCTTGGACTTGTCTTCCGCCAATTTTCTGTAATCGAACTGCTTTCCAACTGATTTTCTTGAATAATTAGAGAGCGCTGAGAAGACAAAAACAACATATTTGTGAAACCTGTTTTGACGGACCAATAAATCTAAATAAGGACGAAAACAAATGCGAGATCAATAAAACAACCTCTTTAGAACGAAAACGGCCGTGCACATTGCGGTTATCTGTGAGTGAGGCAAATTATTATGAGTTAAAAAACTTAAGGCGCAAACTTACATTAATTAAGTTTGTAAATGGGTACTTACAACCTTTTGAGTTAGATTTTCTGCGATCGGACAGTTGAGGGGTTGGTTGAGATTCGCTTTGTATGCCGATAACATCCGGAGGCTCCATGGGGTTCTTTAAGTACATTGCATCTATGTAGGCTGGGCTGCCCCAGGATTCCCCAAAAGCTGATCCATGTCCAGTGTGTATAAAGGAATTTTTTAAAGGCTTACTGATATCCTCTGGGGCCGTAGGACGCATTGGATCAACAATACACCTAATGTTTACCATTATAAATATACATAGTGCCATACTACTTATCTAATAAAAACCAATTAATGAATAATATTACGGACCTGGGAAAAACTCCAATATCAAAGGTTCTCTGATTTTGACCTTTCCACCAATAAAGTTCCGGTCGCCCGTCTATGATGGCGACCTGGTCACCGATGTGAATTTTTAACTTGTCTGGTTCATCTTGTCTCATCAGCGCTTTCATAACGGGAGGAGTTGCTTTGCGAAAAAAGTCTTTTATCGCTGCGAAAGTAGGACGTTCTTGTGGGTTTTTTGCCCAACATTGTAAGAGCATACTATAAATATCTGGGGGACAGGCGTCTGGATGGTGTAAACGTTCACCTTCTCTTGCTATTTTCCGTAATATTTCTGAACCTTGGTAGAATAAAGATTTCAATGAGTTAAGGAAGACCAGTAGCTAAGCTAAAATAGTTTATTTATTAAAAAAGACAATTAAAGTTACACTAACCTGTTAAGCCCATCCAAGGTTCTTCACCAAAAGTAAACATTTCCCATACTGTAACACCGAACATCCAAGTATCAGAAGCATGACTAAATTGTCTGGATCTTAAAGATTCTGGAGCACACCAAGGGAAAGGAACCTTTTTGTGTTCTGTCATAACATAGCAATCTTTTTGTTGAGGTAAAGCTCTCATTAAACCAAAGTCGCCTATTTTAACCTTCAGAAACATAATTAAATTATACCTAGCATATCAGATGAAAAACATAAGAGAAGTACTTATATAGGTAAATACCTTATCTTTTGCAGCCAATAGTACATTTCTACAAGCTAAATCTCTATGTAAGAAGCGTTTGCTTTCCAAATATGCCATGCCTGTAGCTACTTGTGTAGAATATTCACTTAAAAGAGTAACAGGTGTATGCTGACATTCTTTCCTTAAACAATCTAATAAAGAACCTAAAGGTGCTAATTCAGTTACCATCATCATTGGTTGAGACAAAACAACACCATATAATCTAAAAATGATATGAATACCATGAACTCAACCTTCAATGTTTAATTGGTCAATGTCTTTATGTGACCTTTCATGGATTAAATTCAAAGTGAAAACTTTAAATAAACAGTTTATTTAAAAATATTTGTGTGTAAAATATTAATTATTAAACATATATTTTTAGTTAGTAATAGATTCTCTGTATGTCTTTCTTTTTTGCTATACTACAATTAATATGTAACGGTATTTTTCAATAGAAATTAACTTACAGCTTCTTAAATTAATTTTATATTACTAATTTTTCTTTATACTCAAACAATAATTAGAAAACGTTATGATGATGACCTTAAACTTTTAAATATAAATTGCATTGAATAAAGTAAAACTATAAACTTAATCTTGTAGTAGGTAAATAAAAAATCATAAATTATGAAAATAAAATTGAATTTTAATTTGTTTTGATGGGCGACTTTTTTGTTACATTACATTTTTTAAAGAAAAACTGTAGGTAACTCACTTAATTAAATTATGATGTTTTAAGGTGTGCATTGCTTGTACTTCTTTAATGAAATCATCAAAAATTCCAGGCTGGGCCAAGGCATCTGCCTTTAACACTTTAACAGCTACTGGTAATGTTCTACCTGTGGGACTTGTCCATTCTCCTATATTATAAAAACAAAAATTATGAGTACATAGGTACTTTCCATGGAATAGAGAAATAATCATTATTTTACAATACTGCTTTGAATTGATTAAAAAATTTGCAGCTGCTTAAAAAACATTAGATTAGATAATTAGTTTCAGTGGATTTAGTCATAATATGATTCTTTCATTTTCGTTATGCAATCTTTTTAAATAAAAAATATAATATAATGATGAACCAAATGAAAAAAGTTAAGTTGTATTAACTATTTCTGATTTACAAACAACTCACCTCTTCTAACGACTCCAAATGAACCATCTCCTAATTTAATGGATAAAGTTACATCTTTTTCTTGAATTAAGCAAGTTAGACTTAGTGACAAAGTGTCTTCTTCAGCCTTTTTGTTACTAGTTTGTTTATTAGAAACTGGAATAAGTTTTGTTAAAAGATTTCGTTTCCAGAGTTGGGCCCTTCTTTTTTTAACTGCATCTAACAATCTTCTGGCCCCTTAAAAACCAAAAAAAAAAAAAAATTCAAGGTACAAAACATTACATATGCATGCTATCTTACCTGGTTTGCTTATACCAACTTTTTTTTAGATCTTCAGGTAAAACATAATCAAAATGTTCTAACCTTGTGATTTGTAAATCATCCCTAATTGATGCTAAAAATTGTGATAGTTGTACATCTCTCAAAATATCCTGTAGCCATTCTATGCCTTCTTCAGACATTATTCTTGATCTGAAGTAAAAATATAATTAATTTGAGAAAATTGGTTTTTAGTCTACAAATTTGATACATTATGTTATGCATTCAATATAATAGCTTTACAATTATTATAATGTAACGAGAATATTAATTTTAGATTAGATAAGTTTGGATACAAATTTAATTTAATGTAATACTTACTATTTCTTTCTCCTATAAAAATACACTTACATAATTTGCAACTTAATGCTATAAGAAGGAAATCGTTCATTAAGGCATTGTTAACGTAAGACTGTTATTGTGGAGAATATTTTTAAGGATTTATTTACTTATTAAAGTATATTTAACTGCAAACAACACAACAATAACTAGCAAACTAACCTGCTCAAGGCCGCATGACACTTCTTACAATTCGGAGCAAAGCCTTACAAAACAAAATCCATTACCAACATGAAAACCATTTAAAAAATCTGCTGATTGCTCTTTCATTTTACACCCGAGTATTTTGGATTGCCTAACGTTCAGAAGTAAAATATAAATTTTACCCAATTTGCGGCAATTTGAAATTAATTAAGAAATGAATATGAATATGTGCAAAAATAGAGAGTGGACGGATAAATAAGTACTCCAAAATGTAATTTACAATAGAATTTCTAAATATACTGATTTTAATAATATCACGTTGATGTACTTTAATTCTTGAAATGTTTACGCATAATTTTTTCAAAGAAAGAGCATCTGTATATATTTTTTATAAACCATTAAAATATACAACAACAGCAGATTTTCTCTAATGTGGTATATTCGTAAGACAGCATTTATCTTCTGTCTTTAGCGTAAACAAGAAAGACTGGGCAAGACAAGTAAAATTTACATTGCATTCGCAGTTTTACGGAAAAAAGAAAGAAGCAAATCTTTCGTGGGAGTCGTAAAGTAAAAAGTGAATTTTGGCACGCAAAGCGTTGCGCTCGCCACTGACTGCAACTGTCCACCTCTTGGATCTGTTCCATATGCATTTAACAGACACCATCAGGAGATATTATTACATTTCCGCCCAATTTACGACCTTTTCTTGAGATTCTAATTTAAATGAACTTAAAAAGTTTTCTTACATCTAAAGTAAGTATTTTGGATAGTTTAGTTGAAAAGGGCTTGAATTTGAATCATTACTTTTTTGTAACTGGGACCTATAGCAAAAAATCAACCCCCAATTGTATAGAGGTTTGAAGATTTTTTAGGTACCTTTTTGCGCCTAAGGCTACAGCCCCATCAGGCCTTTAGTGAGGGCTTTGTGAATGCAATTAAATGAAAGCTATATGGTATTGTAGCCTTCTATTCTCCATCCATGAAGAAGGTTTCGGTTTTCAGCTGCAGGGGTTGGTTTCGAAGATATGAGGGTCATAAGAGTATCACTCCAGGGGTCTTCATATGAAACAATGAAATGAAATTTTCCATCAGATGTAAGAATTTCCCAGAAGCTTCGAGAACGTTCTACAATTTTCCGTAAGGTTCGAAAACGTTCTTGAAGTTTCCATAAGGTTCGAGAATGTTCTAGAAGGTTTTCGAATCTAAAAACTTTTTAACATTCCAGAAAATTTCATAATGCTCCAAACGTTATACAATTTGTTAAATTAATAAGTAGACAAAATAACTTTTATGAAAATAATATTTTTTTTATTTCTGAATTAAATAAAAACTGTGCTTCATTATTATTAATTATTTGAGTTTATATCCTAACAGAAATTCGCAGAATTTGACCAGTTTATAATAAAAATAGAATTTCTTTCGAATAAACTTCAGTTATCAAAACCCTATGGGTACTTTATAAATTGGTTTGCACGTATGGAAGGAAATTGTCACAGTTTTCTTTGCGTAGGTTTGAAAGCAGCTTCATTTTTCATTATGTGTTTATAAATGTGTCTACAAATTACATATAAAAAAAAAACAAATGGGCCGCAACGTGCCTCTAAAAATACCAAGCGCAAATTACGTACCATTTTATAAAAGGTGAGTGACTTGAGCACAAAAATTAAAGTTGTATTGGAATATCAAAATTTTATTACTAAGGTACCTATTGTTAAATCCCACAATGGATAATGCAACAATAAAAAGAATAATGGCCGACAACAACAACAATGCGCAACCAATTAAAAAAGTGTAATGGTCGACAACTGGAAGGGCGCAAAATTCAAATTTACTGTTAACATAATTTTTAATATGTATTTGATTATTTAATTATATTGGTACCAATACTGATTTAAAACATTAGGCAAAAATACATTAGAATACGAAAAATCGTTTTTAAATTGTTTCCTGCTGCTCAATCGGTAGCATAGACTACTCAAAATCGGTAGTTTAATAACTTGTCGCTTTTGTTACTTTTTAAAATCGTGTCAACACTAATGTTAGATGTCATGTTAGAATGCTATACCCGTCAAAACAACACCTATTTTCTGTCATTGGCTACATCGTTAGTTCGTTTAAAAAAATCTTGTTCCAATCTAAAGACAATTTGTCAGAGAATCTATTTTTGAATGATCTCTCGATAAAGAAAGAAATTGTAATTTTGTCGAAGAAAACTTCATATTTTATACAAAGTTAATTGTGTTAGATATTCTTTTTAATTTGGATTTTGATTCAAAAAATTTTTGAAAAATTTACAGGACCATTAAAATAATAAATAATGAAGTTCGATAAAGTTATTGTGTTTTAAGAGTTAAATATCGAAATTTTGAATACAGTTCATTTAAACTGTATGCGTTTTGTTTCTATTGTAAAACAAATATGTATATTTTTTATTTTCAGCAGTAAATCTATCAAAAACAAAGATTTAAGGTATTTTTGCTAATATATACAAAATGTTGTAACATCGCTATAAATTATCTCTAAAATGGCACACATTGCACATAAGTAGATATAGGCCAGTCTCTTTTTCTTTTCTAACAAAAAAAAACAATAAAAGTTATGCAAATGGCCTAAATGTAAATTTAAATACGTAACTGAATTATTTTACTTGAAAAGTTTATAAATTATCTGTATCTAATGTTGTTATTATTTATTTTTATTATTCACTTAATTAAAACATTAAGTAGAGTTGTAAACGCGTTTTATAAGTCCAGGGTATTTAATTACGTGCATTTATTGCTTTAATTTGATTCAACTTTAAATAAACTTTTATTTCGTCAGCATGTCCGGATTTAACAACGGGGCCCATGAGAACAAATTAATTTAATGATCTAAAAAACTTATTTGATTGGATATGTTCTGAAATATTTTAGTTTAGTTTTTTCCACGTACTTTGTAGATTCATCAAATGAAATTTAATTTATTTTAAGCGAGTAAATAATGTAATACAATCGTATACAAAAATATACTTTTACCATCTGGTAGTAAAAAAAACCGTTTTAACATAATATTCGAACACCCTGGGTACAGGACCTAAATGCACTTAAGTATGAAACGGATTGCGGCTGTATTTTACAAAATAATTTATTTATTTGTCGGGGCATGAGAAATAAAACTTACGCATACGACTTTACTAAAACCTACCTAAAAATACACCGTAGCGGGCGTATGGTGTTGCTATCCTATCGTTTACAGTAAAACCGCTATTGGCCAGAATAGGTCTTTCATAACAACCCAGCCGACCAAAAGCTCGTATGTGTTTTTGTAGTGGTAGGTAGAGAGAGAATAATATACGCTAACACAGAGCTTCCTGGAAAGCTGAAAATTTCCAAGTTGACTTGGCGAGAGGAAAACCATTCAGCGCCAGTCTTTCCCAGTTATTAGTGGTGTTAAAAGTTTAGTTAGTGTTAGACCGGATATCACCACAATCTTAATACAAACACGATGGTACTGTTTCTCATTTTACTATCCTTTACATTACATTAACATTGGAATGTTCTTTGTTTGCTCACAAATTTATTAGATTGTAATAGAGATCGCATGCTTAATATTAATAGTACATTTTTTATATTAGTAAAAGTTATGAGAAACTTTCAGTAAGTCTGTGATACGCTTTATTATCTTTTTTTTTATTTTTTGTTAAACTTCTTTGGATTGAACAGGTCCTCAGCAATTTAAAACCCAAAAATTGTGTTGCGGCTATGAAATTGTGAATCTTTTTAATGATCATTTTCCAACTTTCTAACTTCAGTTTTATTTGAATTGAAAAGGTAGTTTTTCCATCAATTTTACTCACAAATTTATTAAATCGTAGTAAAAATCGCATGTTTACTATTAATAATAATAAACATTTTACGAGAAACTTTAAGTAAGTTTTTGACATGCTCTATGATTTTTTTCTTTGGATGAAATAGAATCTCAGAAGCTTAAAACTCAAAATTTGTGTTGCGTTTATAAAATTGTTAATTTTCTTACGGATTTATTAAAATTTTAAAACTTCACTAACCTTAGTTTTATATGAATTGAAAAGATGGTTTAAAGTTTAATTAGTACTAGATCGGATACTATCACACTGTTTTAAAATTCTGACATTAACAACTACTGAAATATTGTTCCATCTACTACATTTACATCCATTTAATCGTAGTAAAAAAACGCATCCTTAATATGAATAATAATTAACATTTTTTATAATAGAGTTACCTAGTAGAAAGTTTGGGTGTTTACTCATATATTTATTATCTGTATAACCATAGATAGGAATCGCATGTTTAATATCAGTAATAACTTATATTTTTTCTATTAGTAATTGTTACTAAAAAGTTTCTGATATATTTTACTTTTTATTTAAAACATGTTGTTCCAATTTCACTCGTATTTTTATTAGCTGTAAGTATAATCTTAGGCAATTATAAAAATTGCATGCTTAATATCAATAATAATCTACTTTTTTAATGTAAAAGATTTTTTTAACTTTTTTCAGATTGAATAGTACTTAAAAAATTTAAAGTTTGCCTTTATAAAATTGTAAGTTTTTATGGATTTATCAAAATTTTCAAACTTCGTTAATTTTAATTTTGTACATGTTATTTTTTATTGGGGTTTTAAAATAGGGGGGGGAAAAAGGACCCCTTTATTTAAAAAAAAAATTGGGGGGGTTTGGGGTTTATTTTTTAAAACCGGGCCCCAAAAAGGTCCCCCCAATTAAAATGATTAGAATTAGACACCGCTCGTTTTTTATTAGTAAAATAAAAAATGGTTGGGAAACTTAAGCATAAGGGTTAATTGTTTTTTTATAAAATAGGAAAATTTTCATTAAATTTTAAAACCCAAAAATTTTATTTTTTACATGATTTGGGTTAGGTACATCAAAGCTTTTTTAAATTTTAATTTACTTTTTTACAAAAAAAATAGGAAAGAAAATTTCACAAAATTTAAAACCCTCAAAAGTTTCACTGGATTTTATGAACAAATTTTGCACTATCGAAAGTTTAATTAAATTTTTGAAACGATAATATATTTCTGCATGAATAGATGAGGTAGATAAGGGTGAATTCTTAATCAATTAATTGTACAAAAGTCCAATAAACTATTTTATAAAATATTATTTCAAATTGATTAAACAGTATTTATTTGCTATGCTTTCCATAGATGATGATACTCAAAATTTTTGTTGAATTTATCGATTTACAATATTGTAAATTTAAAAATTTTTAATAATTGAGTATGACCGGGTGATGTTGTTTAGTTTGAATTAGTTAGTGAATAAATAATAAGTTTTGGGTGGTTACGAATAATATTTGTCAATAAAGACTGTGTGGTGTTTTTTCCGTTCGTGTTTGTTTTAATTGAACAAAAACAGGGTGATTTCTAAGAAACCCTCGAGCAGAAAGGTCTCAAAAAAAGTCAATAAGAAATTAAAAGAAACTAATATGTTAATGCTTTAAGGTTATAGTTTATTTAATTGGATGTAATTATTGTAGTATTATTTTTTTCATAACCGACGATGACGGCACATAAGGAGAGCAGTTTTACTGTTTTACCAAGAATTAAGCCGTACAGCAGCCTACTTAAATATCCTCGCGAACGGGTATAAAAGTAAAATAAATTTTGTGCGCTAAAAATATTACTAATTTAACCGGGGCTAAAAATAAGTTTCAAAAGATCTCTAGTGTTTACTCTACCATAAATGTTGACGTATTTTTAAATATATATATATAGGTAATCGGAATTCTGGCAGGCACGTATAGATCAACGTGAAAAAAAATAATTTATTTACATTGCAGAAATTGACCTAATTTTAAATGTAGCAATGAAAACAATTGTTCACGCCAAAAACAATAAATGGAAGAATTATATCTTCAAGCTGTCACGTTGTACATACATTGTCTAACGGACAGAAATAATTTTTCGAACGATTCAAAATCAAGTACAAAAAAAAGTTTCACATCCTAATATACAGATGAAATTTAGAGTTTAGGAGCGCTGTATTTCAAGCCCGTTCGCGACCAATAAGTTAAGACTTGGTAAACATATTATTTTTCGAAAATTCTTTCTATAATATGTATTTGGAAAAGGGCTTCAATTCAAGTCCTCATGATTTACTTCTTTCCACAAATGCTTCAAACGCCAAACCCCTTGATAAATTTGGAAGTCTTGTGATATAATTCAAGCTCTCATGATTCGCTTCAAACCCTCTTAATGAGTACATCATGACTGTTAATGCATTTGGAGGTCTTGTAGTTCAAGTCAAGCATTCAGGATGTAATTTAAACCTTTTTCACAAATGTTTCAAGCTTATGATGTACTTGAAGCTGTTCTAGCTGAATTTAAGCTTTCATGTTTCGCTTCAAGCCTTCTTTACGAGCGTATCAAGCCTTTTGAAGCTTTAAAGTACATTTGGTTTAGATCTAGCCATTAACACGTGCTTAAAACCTTCTTCGCAAATATTTTAGTTTTATTAATATATTTGTAGCTGTTGTAGTATACTAAAGGTTTTCGACGTACCTAATTACTTTCAATGTTATTGGAATTTGAAGTTCTTGGACTTCAAACACGAGTACACCTTAAATAAAGGTTTTATGCTTGGATGCTTGGAGTCCTTTTTAATAAAATACGTTTTATTATTAATGAACAATTTTTTTAATTATAAGAAGAATTAAATGGGAAAACTATTAAATTGACCTGGGATTATTAAATTTATTTAAAAAAATCTTTTTAAATGTATTCTGTCTTGCCTTTCTACAGTTAAAAATATGATGATAATGAGTGTGCATTTGTAGCATTTTAACGTGTAAATAAGTAGCTACAAATAAATTTAATCGGTAATATCAAATCATTTACTATAAATATGCCACCAGGATTAGCCAAAATTTCCATTTATCATTTTCCGGTTGAAAGGATTAACGACGTTGGCTGAAATTTTTGGCATATTCTCTTATAAATTTGATCAAGATAGAAGTTGTTCACCTGTTTAATGAACTTTTAGCAATTGTATACATGTGTATGTTTTTAAAATGTTGTACTATGCACATCCACGTATTTATCTATTTCTGTTCAACCTGAAGTTGTTGACGCCATGGCTAAATATTAATTTTCTTTTTGCAGGATGAACTCCCACCGGAACAGATTGCTGGTAAGTTAAAATTATTTATGTACCGATTACTGTTAAGATGTATGTGGGTATGTGACTTTTAATTACCTCCTGGTTTATTTATAAAGTTTAATTGCACAATTATTTTGTAATGGTAAATGTTATATGTTCACAAATTTTTATTTAGAATTTTTTTTGCTTTTTTTGAAATTCATCATATATATTAGGTTGTTTTTCTTATCATTTTCACGTTTTTGTGATGTTCTAAGTAGCACAAATAAATGGATAGATAGCGAAACAAGTAATCTTTACAAAAAACTAGAGGTCAAGTGTGAGTGACTCCCATGATAAGGATTTGTGATAAAAATGGCAAATTTTTCAAAAATTTTAATACTGGATTTTTCCTACAACTTTTTTGTAGGTATAATTAAAAAAAAAAAGACTTGAAACCGTTATTCTTTTCGTAATTTCATATAGGTATATCGTATTTTCCCAAAAAACTGGATTCTGGTATATTACATTCAAAAGCTTCATAATTATTTGTGAGAAACATATATTTTCCATGTCCATCCCTAAATGATAACACAATTAAGTAACGTTTTATGTTATTAAAATTCCTATCTGATAGTTCAGGATATTATTAATAAAAATTTGATACAGAATTCAATAAGAATTCCTTTTTTAATACAACTTCTGCGCGTTTGCTCTTGAGATATACCATGCAAATGTTAAAAAAATATATTCTGGGCCTATTTATAGACAGTTCTCTCCAACCGTATTACAACCAGATCGCCTGATGATTCAGAAATGGAAAAAAATAGTGTAAACTCCTCTCGTTTATAAATATTTTTAAGTGCCTATTAATTATCGGAAAAGTACCTACAAATAAAACTTATTTTTAAATTAGCCAAAGTTCTAAGCCAAATGGTTTCTGATAAAAACAATCTTAAAAGAGGATATCTTCATGAAGTTCCTTTTCTCAAGTTACTTCTTATCGTTAGTGTTTATTTTGATATAAATGTATAGCGATCAGAATTGGTGTATTGGTCTCGGCGGTCGCCTTTGTTTGTCAATCGTGGAAAGTGTTTGACAAAATCTCACCCAATCTCATTTTAAATTTTTTTATTAAATAAAGATAAAAAACAAATTTACCTACGTGAGAGGAATATAGGGGGAGGAGTTATCCCGTAGCATAAAGAAGATAACGTGCTTCATTTCAAGATAATTAAGAATTTCTGAAAATATTTGCTTTTCACTTTTCACTTCTTTTTCTGTTCTATCCTCTTAACAAAAATAAATTAAAAGAAAAAACCTTTTTTAAAAAAAGCTTTTATTTATATGCTCTAAAAAGAAGAAAATTTCCTTTAAAATTTCAACTATCAACTTATAACCTTATTATACACAATTTATATGATCATAAAAGCTTGTCGCGAGGTTTGCTGAAATTTAAAAAAAATTAAACTTAGCAGATTAAGTTACTCAATTAAATAGGTACTATAGTTTATTTAAACTTGTAAATCGCGCGACAAGCTTTTATGATCATATAAATTGTGTATAATGAGGTTGTAAGTTGATAGTTAAAATTTTAAAGGAAAATTTTATTTTCTTCTTTTTAGAGCATATAAATAACAGCTTTTTTTAAAAAAGGTTTTTTTTTTTTAATTTATTTTTTACTTTTTAGTTATAGCTGGCTAGTTTTCCGAGTCTGTTCATCTCATTGAACGCATCATTGTTTGCTTTTGGAGTTGTCCTTCTCCTAGGCAGGTTGCAGACCAATGCTGATGTGAAAGTTAACCGATATTACAGGCTCAAAAAATTCTACCTCAAGAATGATTGAGGTCTAGACCAAATTTCAGTAGGATTAGAGCAACGGAGCTTATCTATAATCACCATCTTTTTTTAACCTGCCTTTTTATTCTCAACGAACCTTTTCATTTAATACCCATAGGCACTATAAGAAAGCATAAAAAACTCTCAAAGTCCGCCATATTGGATTAAGAGTGATGTCAGAATATTTTTCTTATTATTCTCGGCAAGCCCTTTCATTTGATACCCATATTGTAAAAGTGCATAAAAAATAACTATTCCGCCATGTTGGATGTTCCGCCATATTGAATTTAGAATGACGTCACACAGCTTGTCGTGTATTGTAATCCAAACTAAACGTGTACACAAAATTTCAGCCCAATCGGTTGAAGTTATCTGCTTCAAAATTGAGTAGTAAGATTCCACCCGAACAAACATTTAAATAAAAGCTTTAAATAACTTTAGTTTTGTAACTTTTTAACATAAAATCACTATTTTTACTAAAAAATTAAAATGTTAGGATTTTATTTTTCTGGATGAGATAAAAACTTTTAAAAGGGGTCTGTTCAATATTCTACCTGGTAGAAACATTTCCAGAATTTTTATGAACATTTGTTTGTCAGTTTCGTATTGAGTATTATTATTACAACTACCCTTACTGCTTTCTCCTCCAGTTCAACATCCTTACCCATCGTAAAATTTACAATCAGCATCCGGTATCAGTATTCCAACTTTCACCCTCTACCTACCGTAACTTGTTTCGCCCTCTTTCCCCCCTTATGTATAAGTCACTTTTGTAAATAGAAATAGTTTTAAGTTTTTGACCGAGAGTCTGCATCATTTCTTGTACAGAACAACATCGTTTTTTCATTATCAATAAAAGGTTAAAAAGTGCATACCTTTTCATTTCATATACATACTATCATAATATAGTAAATCACAAATAAGAAAATATTGAGGTATTTTGATAATATCTCCAACAGGGTCCTTTAAATGTATTTTATCGATAATTTTTCTTGTACTATCACACCGTTTCGGACGGTCACTTGAGTCGGGGACACCCTGTAGGTATAAATAATGTAAATTGATATAGGTAATTTCTATGTATTTCTTTTATACATCTAAATGAACTTCTTTCTTTCTGTGTATTAAATTTGACTTGCTAGTAGAAGGAAGAGGTTTATTTTGAGGTAGGTAGTTAATATGAGTTAATAGAAACAGCATTTTTAGTACCATTTGATTTTACTTTGTCACTTTCTATAAGTAACGATAGAAACATGAAAACCAATCGTCGGTTACCGGAAATTTTAAAATACCTTCAAATTTAGCAGGATGTTACGGCAGTTAATCAAATTTACGAGGAGTTATAACAAAAAGTGCGGCCGGTGGCTGCGCCAAGTTATTTGTGGAATGAAGTAATAAATCGACTACATACAATAAAATAGAAATCGTGAGTTCAATATGTTCAAATCATATACGTAAGAGCCATTAAATATCTCGTAAAATATTAAAGAAAAGTTTTTAAAATTAGTTCTGACATTCACATTATTTATTTATTGTTGGCTACAAAGCGACTGAAGGTGCTAAAAATTTATGAACTTGAAATAAATTGACGTGTACCTACACTAGGAAATTGAAATTGGTCCAAATGTTCATTAAATTCGGCCACCGACATCATTACAGCTATTATATGGTATACTGCATTTTTTTTATAATGTAAAATTTTATTAAATGCGTTACTTTCTTCCTTTGTAAGCAATAAGAAGACAATTGAGTTAATCTGAAACTCGATCAAAGTTTTTACTTTAGAAATTGAAAAATTGGATATAGAAAAACTCATTTTCTTGGGGGTCCTGATGGCAAATTATCCCCATTTTTAAAATTAAATCGTTACAACCCTTTGTATGCCATTGAAGCAGCGTTGATTCTTTTAAATTCAAATAAAATAAAATCGTTTTAATTTTATATAGAAAAGAAAATTTCCAGTTACATACTTCGTTGCATTTTGTTCGTAAATAAAATTTGCAAATTTTGTGCATCTGTGCGCCCGTTTTTCCCTAGTTCAGGATCCAAGATCATTGGCTCGGTAGCGTTTGGTTTATTTGTGGGAGCCGTCATCCTTAATGATCCCGATTTCAGGCTACAGCTGTTCCATTACAGAGGGAACGGTTGATTTATATTCGAGTATTTTGAAATTTATAAACAACGCACTTGCTTGAATTAAAATATTCAGCCACACGCAATATATGGACTGGTTGTGTTATATTCTTAGCTCCAATATTGTAAATCCTGGTGCCTGATGTTGTGTTGAGTTACAGCGATCCTATATCTTGTTGCGAAAGTGTAAAATGCCATTAAAATATATAGAAAGATTTGAAAAGCTAAATTGCAATTTAATGTACGTTAATGTTTGAATCCTGATATTCTAATGCTTTCGATTAAATTCTAATGTTGGCAAATTTTCAAAATAAATATTGAAAAAATCCATTGGTGAAGATATTCGGTATTAAAGAAGTTTAAATGTCTCTGTTTTTATAAATAAATTAAATAGAAACGGAAACTGTCTTAACATTTTATTCTTAAATATATAAAGATATGGTAGCTCAACATTTTTGACAAATAGGTTTATTCTGAAAACAGCCAAATGTTTTCTTAGGGGCCGTTCATAAAATACGTTCGCATACAAGAGGGAGGGAGGGGATTTGCTGAGTGTGAAAAGGGGGGCCGGGGGGTCTACAGCAATGTGACATTCGCCGTTAACCAAAAAAATTTACTGAATTTTTACAGAATCCTTGGACTTCTGATAAATAGAAATATTATTTATTTGTTCGTTACAAAAGATATTTATTAATTTATTTAAATTTTATTATGAAAATAAAATAAATATTTTAGACTATCAAAATTTGTGTATTATCAATCAAAATTTATTACGTTCAGGGGGGGGTTTAGTTTTTGTAACGTAATATTTACAGGGGGGTCACAGAAAGTGTAACACAACGTGACAAGCGGGGGGGAGGGGGTCAAAAAATCTTATTAAATCTAATTAAATGCAAGGAAAGAATTTGAAGACAATTAAGAAAATTTTACGAGAATTTGGATACATTAAAGAAGCTTACAGAATTTTCCAGAACATTCTCAAACATTACAGGATTTTCGACAAAATCTTGGAACATTTTGAAATTAAGAAATTCTAGAAAATTCAAAAATTTCTACAGATAACATTCTACAGCATTTGAAATAATTTAATGGCGAATATTGAGGATATTTTGCAAAGGCTTTAAAACTTTATAGAATTTAGTGGAATTTTCAAAATAAACTATTCTAGAATTTTCTTTTGGAATTTTTTAGAAATATGTAGGAAGTTCTGAAGAATTTGCGAGGATTTTGAAACAATATCAGAACTGATAAAATTCTCCGAAAAAACATTACAGGATTTTCGGAAAAATTTGGATTATTTTGATGTTTAAGGAACTTCTGTAAATTGAAGAAATTCCTGATTTTTTTCAGATAACTTTCTACAACATTTGGATTCATTTGATGTTAAATATTTAGGATATTTTACAAGAATTTTAAAACATTATAGAACGTAGCGAAATTTTCAAAAACATAGAAACAGCGACAACTTTCCATCACTTTGGATACATTTGATATAGCCTTTTAAAGAAATTTTGTGAAAATTTTGAAACAATGTCTAGACTCATAAAGCTTTCTAAATAATTTTGAAACATTCTAGGATTTTCGGCTAATTTTTGATATAAATACTTATTTTGAAGTTTGAGGAAGTTTTACGAAATTCAAAAATTTTTTTATGTTTTACTTCTTATTTAAAATTCAATTAGCTTTATATTTTTTTTTAAGTATAGGAAATTCTAGAAATTTTGAAGTTGTTCCATAACAGTTTCCAACTTCCTCAGAGAAATCCGTATGTTAAAGGCAACTTTGACAATTCTCGCAAAGGTGCTGCACTCATTTATTATATTATACTTCTCGTAGGGGGTAGTAGATAGTTATGACGAATTTTCAAACATACTTTATGCCCACACTAACGAAATCTTGTGAAATGCTTTAGGTACATTTTAGAGAAGTAAAAATTTTGTGGTCACTAATTCTCAATTTTATTTATTTTTTTTTTTCAGTCTTACGTAAGGCGTTTGAAAGTTTCGACAGTCAGAAGTCTGGAAGTATATCCTGTGACATGGTAGGTGATATTCTAAGGCTCATGGGTCAACCTTTCGACAAAAAAATTTTAGAAGAGCTTATTGACGAGGTTGACGCTGACAGTAAGTTAAAAATAAAACTCTTTAGGTACTACTAGGTTTTCAAAACGGTGCAGTTTGCTTTAATTTTATTTATTACAAATTAATTGGACGTTCGTATTGACTATTGTAAAGGTACCTGGCCTTTTCCATGTTTAATTAAAAACATATAATACATATTCAGTTATTCAGATCATTTGATATTTTGACACCTGCTAAAGAGACTAACTTTTGGTGGATGAGCAAGGAACTCAAAAGATATGATTATGTTACAACTGGTTATCATAGACAATAAACGTTTTGAAATCTGACTGTAATTTGATAAATTAATTGTTTATTGTCTACTTTAGAGTCAGGCAGGCTGGAATTTGAAGAATTCGTAACTCTGGCAGCCAAGTTTATTGTTGAAGAAGACGATGAAGCAATGCAGAAAGAACTTAAGGAAGCCTTTAGGTTATACGACAAAGAAGGTAAGTTAATCACTAATTAAATATTTTCACACCTAAACTTACAATTATAAAAAAAACTTGAAATCTTCAAAAGTTTTGAGTTACATGTACACTTATTGTGTATACCTAATGAGGGAAACTTAAAAACATTGCAAAATTTTATAAAAGTACACGAATGCTTTGAAAAAATCATTGATAAAAGCTCATATCGTGAGATATTGAGAATCTTTAGATTTTCTTATAATTTCTCAAATTAAATGCAAGTTGTTGTAAACGTAAATGATGGCGATTTCTTTCATGTTGTGCAACGAGAATAACAAAATGTAGGAATGAAAACAATTATCTGATATAATTTTAGAATTATATGCCATACTGCAATTCAGTGGAGCGTTATAAAGCAACTGGCCAAAATCCGGGAAACGAAAATATGTAGCGTAAAACTGTAAAAGCTATGACACATGGGCACTCGAGCATGTAAATTTAACTACTAATTTGCAAAAGTTGCATGTAGTTTTCGTGTAAATTCCACATTATTTTTTTTTTGGAACACCACAGGCTGCTGTTCATTATAACATTAAATCTATTTTAATATTCAACAAAACACATATTACATTAGATCTGTTCAAAAAGGAACATTAAATAATAAATTTTAGCTGAAGTTTAACAGCTCAAAACCATCAGGGTTACAAAAAATTTTTTTGGCCACAGTATTGCATTATTTCGGAGAATAACGTAAATCATATTATTTTTAAAGTAATGATAAAATTTAGAGTTAAGGGCGTAATATCAGCTCTTTAACTAATTGTAAGATGGCAGGAGTGCTGGAGGTCTGAGAGGTATGGGATCCCCTTATATATGAGAGAATTTCATGAGTCATCCCCCAGGAACAAGAACTAGCATTAATTTTAATATTTTTAAGAATTTCATATATTTTATTTTAAAATTATTAGATGTTAAAATACTATTAGATTGGATAATTCTGTGGTGGAGTTCCCACTGGTTTGCTAAAAAAAATTAAATAATTTATTCAAACTGGTACATTTTATGCCGTTCGTAACTCAACTCAATATAAAGAAGAATTTTAAGAGTTCTAATTTCGTGTATATTCCATAAGGATAAAGATTCAAATCAAAAACCAAATGTAATTTGTAGTATGTAATTCTTTAAAAAATTATAATAAACTGTTTATTGATACATTAAAGATTTCTTGTCTAGTATATTTATAAACTAGGTTCATTGAAATAATAGTAAATTCATCAGGTAATGGCTACATCAAAACGTCTGCACTACGTGAAATCCTGCGGGAATTAGACGATCAATTAACTGACAAGGAACTCGATTTAATGATCGAAGAAATCGACACGGATGGTTCAGGCACCGTGGACTTTGATGGTAATGTAATACAAGATCGGTTACGCTTTTGGTTTTGGTTGCCTTCTATGTAAATTGCTCCGATGGCTAGCTTCTATTTTCATACTTTACGACGTTTAACTGTAATAATACGTTTAAATGTTTACTAGATTTTGTAATGTGTGACGTTGCTTAAAAGGAACATGCTCCTCGCCACGTGCTGACTATATGTACCATATTATTTGAACCTTGAGGAATGCTCGCTATAGTAGATTTCTGTTGCTTATTTATGTACTACATTAACACTGATTAAAAGATGCGCAAAGCTGCATGATATCCGTACCCTATATATACAAAAGTAAAAATAAACTTCATCTATTAAGAATAGAAATGTTGCATCGTTGCAGGCCATTTACGCTAATTTTCTGGTAAAAAGGCACAGGGCACTATGGGGAGGTACAATTATTATAATATTAGGCCAAAGTTTTTTCAGTACCTTACCGTTTTTCTGAATAATAGTTTCATTTCAAATATTGGTTTTTAAGGGTTTAAAAAGTTTCTGTTAGGGGCTTATCTTGAACATGTTTACATACTAAACTTTTGTTGTCTACTTGCGTACACTAACTTTGATTGAAAGATAAGCAAATAATAGAAACAGAAATGTTGAATAGTTGTATGGCGTTTATGCTAATTTTTTGGTAAAACACAGACCATTGCTAAGTACAGGGCGCAAGCGGAGGGGACAATATTGCCCTAAATTAGGTCGAAATTTTTGCTCTTCATTACTTATTTTTCTTATCATTAATATTATTAGGGAATTTTTATGTAGAAGCTTTTGGGTCCTTCACGGAAGTGAATATAAAAGGTTTCTTTAGAGAGGAGCAATGATAAAAGAAACGCTACAATCAAAAAATCAAGAAATTTAAATCGTTTGGCTAGTTAGACTCTGAGTTGTAGGGTTTAAACATTTTACATTAATGGTTATGAGGTTTGAATAGTCTAGGCGAAAGATTTATGATGCCATTTGTGCTAATTTTCTAGTAAAAGGTCCTTTGCTAGGTATAGAACCCAAGTAAGGTAAAATTAGCTTAATATTAGGCCAAATCGAATAATATTTTTCGCTTTTTCTGAGCAGTAATTTCATTTTGAGTTAAAGGAGATTTTTAAAAGAAAACATTTGAATCCTTAAAGGGGATGGATCCAAGAATATTTCTGGGGACGGGACAATAATAATAGAAGGGTCTAGGAACCTTATAATTAAAAATTCAAGAAATTTAAATCGTTTGGATAGTTGGACTCTGGGTTGTAGGGTTTAAACGTTTTACATTAATGGTTATGAGGTTTAAATAGTCTAGGCGAAAGATTTATTATGACATTTGTGCTAATTTTCTAGTAAAAGGTCTTTTGCTAGGTATACGATCCATGTAGGGTAAATTACCTTAACATTAGGCGAAATCGAATAATATTTTTCGCTTTTTCTGAGCAAGATATTAATTTTGAGTTAAAGGAGATTTTCAAAAAAAAGCACTTGAATCCTTGACATGGATGGATACAAGAATATTTTTGGGGAGGGGACAATAATAATAGAAGGGTCTAGGAACCTTATAATTAAAAAGTCAATTAAGAAATTTAAATCGTTTGGCTAGTTGGATTCTGGGTTGTAGGGTTTAAACGTTTTACATTAATGGTCATGAGGTTTGAATAGTCTAGGCGAAAGATTTATGATGCCATTTGTGCTAATTTTCTACTAAAAGGTCCTTTGCTAGGTATAGGATCCAAGTAGGGTAAAATTACCTTAACATTAGGCGAAATCGAATAATATTTTTCGCTTTTTCTGAGCAAGATTTTCATTTTGAGTTAAAGGAGATTTTCAAAAAAAAGCATTTGAATCCTTAACGGGGATGGATACAAGAATATTTTTGGGGAGGGGACAATAATAATAGAAGGGTCTAGGAACCTTATAATTAAAAAGTCAATTAAGAAATTTAAATCGTTTGGCTAGTTGGATTCTGGGTTGTAGGGTTTAAACGTTTTACATTAATGGTCATGAGGTTTGAATAGTCTGGGTCGTAAGATTTATGATGGTATTTGTGCTAATTTTCTAGAAAAACAGGTCATTAAAATGTATAGGGCGTAAATATCGTAAAATTACCTTAATTTTAAGGCAAACCCTGGTATCATTTTTGCTTTTTTTGAGCAATATTTTTACTTTGAATATTAATTTCTAAGAGTTTTTAAAAGCGAAAGCGTTTGAATCATATGACGTGGGTGGATCCAACAGTCACTTTAGGAACGGGACAATGGTAATATAAGGGTGCAGAACCCCTAAAACCAAAAGTCAAGAGATTTAAGTCGGACTCCGGATTGTAGGTTTAAAAAAAATGTAGGTAAAGGGATTTGTGAAGCCCTTTTTGCTAATTTTATGGAAAAAAGGGACATTTCCAGAAACAGGACACAAGTAGGGAAAATAAGGTTACATCCCTTTTATTCCTTACCCTTTTTCAGATCAATATTGAATTTATAAAATAAAAGCTAAACTGAGGGGTTGGTTTTTTTAAGAAGGGGGAAGAACGGTAAAAGAAATATTCAGAGACCCTATAACTGTAAAGTCAAGAAATTTAAATTTAGTTACCAAACTGGACTCCGGGTAAGGAGATTTAAAAAGTTACATTAAATGGTCATGAGGGGTTTGAAAAGTTTGGTACGAAGGTAAATTAAGGAGTTTAAAATAGAACAGGATCACAAGGTTTCAATTATTTAGGTTTAATGTTTTGGGTTATTGGGCTTTTAAATTTCTATAAAGTTTAGGTACTTACTGTATTTATAAGCACTAGAGTTAAGGCTCCTGGAGCCTAATAATCATAAAGAAAAATAGGATCTTAGTCAATTTTATTTTATTTGAGCTACAAGCTGGATAAAACTATAAACAATAATCAATAAAAATCGTCAGCAATGGTCTTCCAATCGCTTAAATAATTTCTAACTCTTCCATTTCAAATATTATTGAAGATTTTCTAGTTTAATCTTTTTACAGAATTTATGGAGATGATGACTGGGGAGTAAATTAAGTAAGTTTTAGGTGTATCTGAAAGACGGTCACAGTGTGTATATATTACATATTTTATTTTCTCATGTCTTTAATTTATTTATTGTAACAACATGAACAACATTATATTAAGATAAAATAACTGTTCACATAGTATATTTGTTCACACATTTCTTTTTTGTTTGTTTTCAAGCATCAATTATTCGCACATAGAAATTTTTACGCTGTATTACCTACTCACTATATTAATTTAAGAAAATAAAAACTATTTTCTCTCTACTACAATTTGTATATACCTATTTTATTAAATATGTATATGAATAATACTGTTTAGAATTTAAAACCTTATAAATACATAACTGGATACGAGTAATCGTTTAATATACAGGCTGTCCGGTGATGTTTGTTTTGTAACTTTTCGAATAATCAAAAGTACAATATAGGACTAAATAGAATCAATAATGTGTGGTAAGTATTACTTATAAATTCGTTGATTTAAATGCAATAATTTTAACTTACTTTATTTCACCTTATGCGAGGTCATCGCACAACAACTTAAATCCACAATTACTACACAGGTACTGGGTCATTAAAAAAGTCGTGGAACGGATTAATTACATGAAATTATGAGAAAACACGTAGTATAACAAAATATTTATAGTGGCAAGTACATTGCATTATTAATAATCTAATAACAAAACATGCACCCAATTCTACTTTTAAATTGGAAGCTTTTTAAACACGATTTAATTTTTAAACAATCGATTATAAAACATGATTCTAAAAAAAATCGAACTCACATGGACTGTATATATGGATGTACGTATATTCTTTTCCTTCTTTTATATACAGGGTTTTTCAAGTTGATGGGCTATTAGAAGTATATGAATTAGTAGAAGGAATTCAATTCTGAAACTTGGGCTCATTTGGTTATTGTTTATGCCGCTTCTTTTAAAAATATTTTCAAGTTCGATTTACATCCGGTTATACCGGAAGTCGACACCAACTTTGTTTTTTTAAAGGGAATGATATATTTTTTACGCTGAATTCGAATAAAACGTGTAATTCTAAGGTAAGTTTGATAATCAACTTGTACACCTATGACGATCGGTTTCTGAGTTAATTTAATTTATAAAAAAAAAATCGCTTCCGCAACCTAAATTATAAAAAATCATAACTTCCACAAAATACGACTTAGAGTGTTGAAATTTTGAAAAAGTATCCATATAAATCGAAAGAGGATAAAAAAAGGAATCGATTGAATAAATAAAAAATAGTAGGTGCCATTTGAAAAAACCAAGTAATTCGTGTTTGAAGTTTTTCAATTTTAGAATTTTATT
This sequence comes from Agrilus mali, assembly GCA_029378335.1. Taxonomy (NCBI): domain Eukaryota; kingdom Metazoa; phylum Arthropoda; class Insecta; order Coleoptera; family Buprestidae; genus Agrilus; species Agrilus mali. The sequence continues at coordinate 21,217,622 of CM055658.1, read as the reverse complement.
TTGAACGCCCTGTATAAATTATTTAATTCAATTTTGTCAAGGCGTTAGCACTAATATTCAGCTATTACTAGTAAAAATTTCACCACTCTAAGTCGTATTTTGTGGAAGTTATGAGTTTTTATAATTTGGGTTGCGGTAGCGATTTTTTTTCTATAAGTTAAAATAACTCAGAAACCCATCGTCATAGGTGTACAAGTTGGTTATCAAACTTACCTTAGAATTACACGTTTTATTCGAATTCAGCGTAAAAAATATACCATTCTATTTAAAATAACAAAGTTGGTATCGACTTCCGGTATAACCGGATGTAAATCGAACTTGAAAATATTTTTAAAAGAAGCGGCATAAACAATAACCAAATGAGCCCAAGTTTCAGAATTGAATTCCTTCTACTAATTCATATACTTCTAATAGCCCATCAACTTAAAAAACCCTGTATATTCTTAGTAAATTTTTTAAAATAAAAATAAATAAAATTTTTGTGTGGGTACATAAAATTAGAATTGAGCAACTTTTTCGTTGTACCTAAACAAAAATCACCGTTTATACATATCTTCATACATATCTACTTATTTAATAAATATTATTTATATGGGTAATGTAAATTGTATATAATATTTAATAAGAAGTTATTGAAAAAACGATATTTCTATAGAAGTATGAGCAAATATTTTGTCTCTGTCTTAAAACTAAAATTGTGCATTTACGATATTACAAATTCGTGATTCATGGAAATCAATAATCAAATACTTATTTGTGCGTGTAAATATAATGAGTGTTTTGATAAAGGTGCACCAAAAAAAAATTTTAAATATTAATCTTATTGTTTGTTATCTACAATAATGTTCAAAATCCTACTCAGAATAAATTCACAATCAGTTTAAGTACAAAGAATTAGGAATGCATAATACGTATTTGGAGTTTGGACCTTTTGTACTGTTATAAACATGTTATACATTATAAGTACATATTTTTAAAAACTATATAGGTATGTATAACTATGAATGCAAAATAAAAAGAAATATATTAATAACATTTTAAAAACAGGACCAAATTAAGTTTTTAATTATCATATTTTTTAGGAAACGGTAGAATTAATATTATAAATATAGCATGCAGATGAATTATTGTTCAATGCAGTTTTAGTTGATTTTGGTCAATATTAGTTTTTCTTATTTGCTATAGGTACCTATTTAAAGATTCCAGTTTATAAATATAAATAACACATCATTATAACTATTCTAATATTTTTAATTTAATATTTTTTTGCAATGATAAGGGAATTTTTAAGCTGCTGCTATTAATATATAAATTATAGTAAAAGTACGTACTTCTTATAAATACCTGATAGTTGCCCTATTAAAACGAAACAGAATAGGGTCATTTTATAAAAAAAAAGTCAATGATGTGTTGTGTAAATTATCCAATGTTATGAGATTTTCTTTTTTAATTAAATATTTCATTCTTAACACGGTTTTTTGTTTCCCACTTTGAAACATTTTAAAATTTAATCGTAATGTTTCAAATATCGTTATTAGAAATTATTTCAATTATGATTAATTATTCATTACGATTAACAATATTTTTTTTAATATTATTTTGTATATATATTATTTTATACAGGGCATCCCCGTCTCACCAAAACGAGATGATAGCACAGGAAAAATTATCGATAAAAAACCTTTCAATTATGCTTAATTATTCATTACGATTAACAATAATTTTTTAAATATTATTTTGTATATATATTATCTTATACAGGACATCCCCGTCTCACCAAAACGAGATGATAGCACAGGAAAAATTATCGATAAAAAACCTTTAAAGAGAAGGAGGGGGTTACGTTTTCTAGATTTTGTTCAATAACTTTACTAAAAACAGATAATTCATTTTTTAGTGTACACATAACAAGTAGGTACCTTAATAAATTTTATGTTAAAAAGTTGTAAAACATATCTACAGTTGTTTTTTGAATGAAAACAGGACAGAAAAAAAGTGAAAACAACAGCAAATATTTTCAGAAATTCTTAATTACCGTTATTGATTTCCAAGTTATTAGCACTATTACCTACAACATAAAATATTTCATTCAAGAGGCACTGGACCATGGCCGCGTTTGTTTGTCCTATTATTTGTTCTTTGCTTAATTTTATGTTTATGTCTTTATTTTGAGCAATTGTTGCAATAAATATTAATTATTTACTCATGACATTTCCTATGTACGATGCAGCCTTATTATATATAGCGCGCTTAGACAAAGTTTATGGAAAAATTGCCCCTTTTAGAGAAGAGTTTTGATTGATTTCATCGCTCCTTTTCAATTTCATTGTAAATAACATTTTTCCATAGCGCTTTTGCACCCCTAAAAGTTGCCATCTTTATGATGCGGTTGGGTATTACCCTATAAATCAGGAACAGCCTCAGATATGCCAAATAAAAAAATAAGGAACCATATCAGTTTAGTAAAGTTATTGAGCAAAATCTTATACGTATATGTATCTACCTATTCTCACAAAAAATTCAAATGCTCAATTTTTTTTCTGGATGAGATAGATCCATCCCCCTTAAAAGTATTTTCTTGATACTTTTTCCTGTATTATCACGTCGCTTCGGATGGTCACTTGAGTTGGAGACACCCTGTATATTAATAGGTGAAAATTGAAAATTATCGTATGCTTTTTTAATACTTATTATAAAAGGGTAATGAAACTTATATTTAATCGACACTGCCTAATCAACTTGTAAGTAATTTTCACTTAGTATTTAGTTTTTGTGTTAATTAGATTACTTCATAATACTCAATTAAACCCTATCGTCATTAAACAAATAAAAAATAAAGAAAATCATAAAACTAAAAAATCAAACGTGCAAAATTATATTAAAAAGCCAAGGAATACATGTGTAAAAAATATATAATATGTATATAAGTATATGGACATAAAATGGTAAACAAAAAAGTACATAAAATAATGTAAAAAAATATTGCAGTATACATTTTGTTCGTCTATGAGCCGCCGTTTGTATCACAGCAAATATATAATAGAATACCTTAAGAATAACCAAAACAATAAGCGTTTACTTAAAATACTGGGGAAACTCGTTTAAAATAGCTTTGACTATATTTTGGTCAGGTTTACTTTGTTCTGTTTCCTCACAGAAGATTCTTGTAAAGCACTTTAAAAACTCTTCCCTTCGATGTAAATGTTCGTGATAATTTGTGTTTCTTAATATTAAACGACACAATTCCAGGTACTGTTGTCTTCTCTAAAATAAACGCAAGCAAAATTATAAATCAAATTCAGTTGTAATAAATATTCTATAAATTACCACGTAATAAAAAGTAAATAAATAAATTGTATGTATTGGTAATTTTAATTAAAAGACAATTAACTTACATTATCTCCTGGAGACAAATCAGCAATGTTACGAACAACAATATCAATTAGAACCTTTATATCATTTGTATAAAATAAATCAGCAGTATTTTCGTTATTAAAGAGATCTAAAAATAATTTTAGAACAGAGTGTGGCGGTGCTGGTTCATGGTCAAAGATTCTCACAGGATCTTCTAAAATTTTTACGAGAAAAACATTAAAAAAATTGATATAATAATATCATTTGATATTTCATTTACCTTCCCTATTCAATAACCAAAGAATTCTTTCTGTAAAACCTTTAGCAGACATAGTTTTTTGAAGAGCATTTATGACAATATTTTCAGATTTGCTTTTAAATTGTAAATTATATGAAATTATGAGATTCAGAAAGAGTTCCGGAATTTGCTCATCAATGTCAGTGTCAGGGGGGTTTTCAATATTATCTAATAGAAATATTATGAATGGAGGGCCCAGCAATTCTAAAATACAAAAAAATAAGGACAATATTATATAAAATGATATAGATAACTCAGTACCAAAATGGGTAATGGGCATAGATTCCCCCATAGAAAACACCATGGTCAGCAGAAGAGCAGAGTAATTCAACTTTGGAATGTTTCTTGGATTAGACATCATATCTCTAAAAAAAAAAAGGCATTCACATTTATGGAAATATAAAATAAATAAATAAATTAAAATTTTATTGAATTGAAATGCAATTTATTTACCTGGCCAATTCTCCAGGCAAAATAGAATTGAGCATAATGTTTATAATAGTTTTATCAAGACTGCAAAGAACACCAAAGGCCTGAAGAAGAAGTTGTCGAATGGACCATCTCACTTCCATTTGATAATACTGAATTAATGTATTAATAACATGGTACTGATTTTGAGAAACCACATGTTTGCAAATGCTAGCATCAGCATTAGACTTGAATTAAATAAAAGCAGTTAGCAGATGATTAAATATTAATTTATTTGTATTATATTTCTTACTTACCAAGATTGAGATTAATTCTCCTAAGTATTCTTTAATAACATCTTCATCTTCATGTAACATCCAACTTCTTTGTTGAGAATCTTCTTTACATGAGGTAAGCTCATTAAATATGATTTTCAATCGACTAGCATCATGTGTTTGGTCTATGTGAACATCATCAGCTATCAAAGAGGTCTGACAATGTGATAAAATTGTGCTTAAATATGGAAAAGTTGCAGCTGGAAGTAAATCATGTAGACCTTGCACCACTGTTTGGACAGCAATTTTGGACATTTCATGGGATAATTGAGTATTTATTCTAACACTCTCAACTAATTCATACACTGACTGGGGAGTTATAACAGGAGAGACTTTACCATTAACATGTGAATTTGTGATGTTTGTTTCTGACTTTTTGTGGCTCTCCTGATCACTTTTAATTTCATCATGGATATTTTCTAATGATTTTCTTAAACTTTCTCTGGTTCTACTTTGAATATCAAATGGTTTAATTGGCTCTTCAACAAAATCATGAAAATGTCTACCTGTAAGTAAAACAAAATGTAATTTTTTACTAACTTTTAAAGCAAACTTCCAGCTTTGAAGAAAAATGTTATAATTGAATTTGTAGATGTAAAAACAACTATACAAAACAATTATAGAAACCCACATAATTTTAATAATGCAAATAGATAATGACAACATTTATACATAATTAAATTTATTATTAAATTAATCACCTTGATCTCTTCTAGTGTCTGGATTTCCAGATGATAATGATGTATTACTAGAACTACATTTACTTATAGTTTCTAACTGCCCTTCTGAGTTTTGAAAAAGTAATGGAGGTAATGGACTAGAGTCATTTGAGCTTATAGAATTCTTAGTGATTTCTGGCAATTGTTCAACATTTTTCTTTATTTGTTGCAACTGCAACAGCAGTTCTCTGCGGTCTGTATTACTTTCACAGGAAAAATCAGGTCTTCTAATGTTTTCTATACATGAATCCAGAAACTGTAAATAAAATGCAGGGCTAACATTTACTTTCTCAATATAGTTTGAAGGAATAAACCCCATTTCACCATTCTCATTTATAACTTCCCACCAATTTTTGTGTTTGGTATTTGTTTGATGAAGAATAAAATATTCTTTTGTTTTAAAACTTAAGGTCTTAGCGTACGTTGCTTTAAAATCGTATAAACTTCGTAACATTTCTAAATTATCTACAAAAACTTGGTAAATTATTCAATAACAAAATTATCACAAATACTTTTACCCATTTCTACGTTTTTATACGACATAATTTTAAAAGTCCAACAAGTACGTAATATTTAATTAAGGCCAATTAAAAGAAAAGGTGCAAGGGAAAGTGGTTTGTACTAGTTCTGCATATTTTAAATAAGTTTACATTTTGTTTTATAACTGTCACAACAAACGTCAAAGTAATTGTCAAATCTTGTCACGCCTTGGTTTTGTTTATTTGCCTGAGAAGTGCTGCCACTGACGGCCATCAATGCAATTAAGTTTTTAAATTCTCCAGTATAGTGCTGCACTCTGTACAGTTTTAAATACATTTCAATTTGAAATTTTGAGGAACATATTTAATTAAAAGTCAATTATTGAGATTTCAAAAGTTTTTAAGATTTATCAAAAGAAATTATGCAGACTTCAGTTCTTAATTTCAAATTATAATTTTTTTTTATATATAACTTCTATAATCTGCATTATCTATAGTGATGGAATCCATTACTTTTAATTTAAATCATAGATTCAATAACCTCAAAAATTCTTTTGAAATAAGACCGGTGGAGTGCTGTTAAATAAATATTAATAAATAATTTAATTTCGGTTGTTTATGTGAAGTGAGTGCTATTTCAGCAATTTAAAACTAGGATATATTTTCCAACATCTAAGGTAACATTAATTTGTATATATTTTCTTATTAATTTTAATATTACCTTACATGTTTGTATTGTACAAGTTTTGTTATAATATTGCTTAGGGATTCATTATACAAGAACAAATTCCTATTACACACCTTCGAAAAAATAATTCGAGTATTAAGTTCATATTTAACATACTTTTATATTTTAATTTATTTAATTGATACTTGCTTTTTATCTGGAATTTGAGCATCCAAGGGAAGTTGTGGTTTTAAAGCTCGATAAGAAGAGAAGTGATGTCTTCTACTCCTTTTCTTTTTTTAACTCAAACATTGTACCTTTTATGTTTAATTTTTATAAACTATACATGTTTTCCTGTTATTTAATATTCTCTACAAGGGAAAGTCATGTTGAAAACTGCTTATGGGAAAATATAAATATATTTTTTATAAACTTGCTTAAAAGTTTTGCCACTAAAAGATATTTCTAATTTTGAGGTAAAAATTATCTAATAAATATTTATTGGCATTCGTAAAAAAATACCTTAAAATTGTTTAATAATCAATCTTGGTTGTATGAAATTTTAGTGTTCTATTATGAACAGTATCTTAGGTACTTTCTTTATATGAACTTTTGTATTATGGTATAAATCAAATTATGCAAAAATGCACTTTTGCATTTAATTGCATTCAATAGGTACCTAACTAGCATCTATTCATTTTAAAACAAAATAATTTTTAAGAAAAAACTTTATTACAGAACATTTTGTACTATTTATAACAGTAAAAAATACAATACTTTAAAATATTTATCAATAGTTTTTACGCGCATGGTATATAATTGGCCATTACAATTAACCACTTAGTTTACAATATAAATTGGACACTTAAATATAAGTAGGTAATACAATTAAAAAATATTTTTATTTTGTAAATACATTTTATATATTTTATCGAGTAAATAAATTCTTCGTGAAAAGCGTTCATGCACTTAAATAGTATCAGATCTTGAATTAGGCAATTAATAATCCCCTATGAGGGCGAGAAGGCATTTTTTGTAGTCTCCCGAACAGTCACTCTAAAATACACAATTTCAAATTATTTATACAATAACAATCAATGCGGCATTTATAATCTGGATTAGTTGGAAACATATTAGAGATAGAAATAGTAGAGGCAAAAGTAGACCCAAATTAAATTAGATGGGGGATTCTTTTGGTTTGTTTCGTCAGGTAACTGAAGATATCTTTAAGACACGAAAGAATGGAGATGATAATAATAGAAAATGGGATTGATATGTTTACCTTTATAGCATCAGCTAACGTTTTTCCATATTGTGCGATGTACTGTTGCTTAATATCTCCCATATCAATTTCACTTCTCGTTACAACAATTCTTATCAGTTGTCTGTCATTTGTTCCCATTCCGGCCATACTGGCATGTAAGCGTTTGGCAAAAAATCCTGGCAAGTTTCGGACAGCTCTAATAATGGCCAAAAGTCCTTGTTTTATATCTCCCGAAAATTCGTTTTTGATTGCCTCCTCTATGTCGTGGCCAGTGATGTTTCGGTATTCGTTGAATATAGCGCTCAACTGATTGTAATTTCTTTGGCACAAAACCATATTAAATGTTGATTCGTCAGTTCCAAATCTTAGTTCTCCTGTTAAAAAATTAATGATAGTATGTAGATTAGTAAAGATATTCTTTTTGAAGTATTGAAGTTGTATCACTAACCTGCTTGGAGAAGTTGCCTGGCATCGTTTGCAGCAGCTGCTTGGTTGACAACTCCACTTTCATCTCTTGAAGCATTGCACAAGGATACCATTAATCTCTTAAAGTTTCCTCCTGTGTCACTCTTCAAATCCGATTCTAACGATTGTCCATACACTGAAAAATAATTTCGGATATTGTTAGTTTTCTTTGCTCAATATAGGTACTTAAAATTTTTATTAAAACTTACTGGATTCATATGCATTGCTAATAGTTCTAACTTCATTATTACTTAGTGTACAAAGAACCTCAATGAGGGTGTCTTCATCGGTACCAATACCAGAAATCGCATCATGTAGTTCGCTTGCATAAAATAGTGGCAAGGGTGTCATCATAGCTACGACCAAGTTCTCAAAGTTTCCACTCAGTTCGCTCTTTAGGTTCTTGATTAAATCCTGGAGGATACAAATAATTAGTTATAAAAAGTGAACCAGTACAATGTTTTCGTAAATTACCTTTCCGTACATAGTTTTAAACTGTAAAGCAATTTCAAGCCTTTGTGCGTTTGTTCTTTTGGTTAGAACATTAATAATGGCCTTTTCGTCTGTTCCAAAGCCTTTCATGGCTTTTCTGAGGACCTCGGCATCTCCCCGTGGATCGAAGGGATTTGCAGGAAGAACTGTGGGGGATCTCTGAAAAAAATAATAAACAATACCACATTACGGGAACATTGTTTTACAATGAGTTTTGCGATTTACTTTTAAAGGCCACGATTTAAAATAAAAATATTTAAGAATTAATTAACCAATATAGGTTTTGCCTATAGTTTTATAAGACATGTTAGTAAGTAATGATAAATGACTATATCATTAGTAAAACTATATTACAGCGGGATTTTTTTTGGAAAATGGCTTTTTAATAAGTGCACTATTGCAATAAGCAAAACGTAAGCGAAGCCTCACCTTTTCCCTAACGAAGTCTTTGCTATGATCATTCGATAAAATTGGGGAGATTGTGGGGTACATTTTTGATGAAGAATTGTTAGACTGAGGGCAAAAATCGGAACCAGAATGCGAATAACCATGTCCTGAAGGAGCTGCAGGATAGCCAGAGCTTGAACCAAAAGTTCCTGAATGTGTGTTGGACGAAGGATAAGGTGCTCCATAATGGGAAGGCGGATATCCAGGACCTGCATTTTTAGGGGGATATTCAGGACCTGTATTGCTAGGGGGATATCCAGGACCTGCATTTCTAGGGGGATATCCAGGACCTGCATTGCTAGGGGGATATCCAGGACTTGCATTGCTAGGAGGATATTTTGGTTGGGAATATGTTGAGGGTGGATATCCTGGTCCTGATGATGGTTCGGATGGTGCAGAAGGTTGAGAAGGTGGAGGGTAACTTGGCATGGGCATGTACATTGGCGCTCCCGCACTAAATCCTAGACTAGGGGGAAAAACTCCTCCTTGAGGAGGGTAGGAAGACGTGCCAGTAGGATAAGATGATCCTCCGCTGGGATAAGGAGCTGGCATGCCGTATGGCGCGTTCGGAGCCTAATAAAATTATCAACGTTGAGTGGAAATAATAGGTAAAAACGTTTTGGATACGAAAAATAGGATCAGTGTGTTCGAGGTGAGGTGTTTAGTACATTAAATTTAGTTGTTATAAAGCACAGAATCATATGAAGGTTAATAAAGTAAACTAAAACACCGACGTTCTTCTAAAAATCATGCAAAACTAAAACAGTTAAATTAACGCAAAAGGAGCGAATAAGGGTAATGAAAGGAAACTTTGAGAGGTAGCCATTATAATCCATTTCATGTTTCAACTTCTTGATATATTTAAGTCTTAATATACCTAGTAATTATCACTAATGATCAGTAAATATCAAAAATAATATCCCTCAACGAATTGAATACATTTTAAATAGAAAACGGATTTTAAATAATATTTTGATTTTAATGGTTGGCGTCGATCAATAAATAAAATACTGAAATATTTTTTATCGCAATTCGTTAAATGTAGCGTACAGGTCTATAAAGGTATTGTAAGTTTATGAACCATAATGCAAGTAGATTTTATTGTTTAGTTCATGGTCACTTTATAATTTTATTAGAAACTCTAGTCGCAGATTAGCATATTTAGGTTTAATATACCCAGGCACCTATTAAATGGTCATAGGTATCGAGAAAATAATTTATTATTTTTGTACCTAAGACGCTGTACGGTGATAAAATATGAAGAAAGTAAATAATATTAACATAAAATGCTCGTTGGGCTTTGATAGAAGTCTTAAACCTTCCTGAAACTTACTTAAAACTTATCTTTCTTTATACCTGGGTAGCTTAATGCATTCTTAGAAATTGTTACCTGCCCTAAGTTTAAACATCTTAAACCATTTCATATACAATGTCAAATAAGTAAAACTACCTTAGTAACAATTTTCTTTTTGGATTGTATTATGTAATTGTGAAGGCGTTTAATTTTTTATACGAAACATAATTTTGTTTATCTTTATTACTTGCTCAAAGACCATTTTATAACTTTCAGTTATGGTGAAAGTTTATAGTAGGTAACTACGCTAATAAACTTTTATATACAGTCTTGTTTATAATTATTCTATTATTACCTGCTACTGTAATTTGTAATTTCCAATAATGTTTGTAACAATTATTGTAATGAGATGCTTAATTGATTTTGTACGTTATTGACTTATTGGCATTCCTTTCAGAAATAGAAAGTTAAATTTCAACAAATACCTAAATATTTTCAGTTATAGTAGAAAACAGCAGCTATTAAGGCTATTTTTTTAATATCTATAATTTTTTGTAGTGGGTATTAATGACACGTTAATTGAAAAATTTCTACATTTATTACGGAATTTATCTTTTACGACAGGAAACAACGAATGCTTTTTATGAACTTCAAATGAAGTTCTTCTACAAGAAAATTTTGAGCGGAAAATATTTTGATATTTACAAAAGTTGGTTAAATATAGTATGAAAGATAATTTACTGGTATATTAGCAGGCTGTAAACTAAAAAACAAACGATTTTCTCGTAAAAAGTTCTAAACTTTGTACAACTTGGTGCATACTGTAATGTTTTATTCTGAATTGTTTGGCGTTGTTTTTTTTATTTTTGGAACTGTGTCATCGGTAATTTTGGCATTATTTTACTATAGGTATTAAATTCGTCATCAGAGCGATATTAACGTTTGTTAATTAAGTACCAATTATCAAATAATCAATCTGTAATAAGTATCTATCCATCATCTATATCTGTATCAAAATCGACAATTAAGTTATTAATTTTAAGTGAACATAACAAGTAGACATCAAAAAAACATGTGTTAAGATTAGGCTTGAGTAAATATTTTGTTAAGGGATAAGGAAAAGTAGTGGATTAGCGTTATCAGACTTATCTATACATACCTGTTGATGAGATGGGTAACCTCCTGGATAACTCATTATTGTGAATATTTTAGTGTAACACAATTTGTTTTTTTTAAGTTAAATTAAGAAAGCACTCGAATGTTTCGCAAGCGAATAGCGGCTTTAGACTGGCACACGATTTCTGTAACGGCTAAGAACCGACTAAAATCCTACTAAAATTTTTACAAAATACAGCTATTGGATGGGCAGGTAGGTAGGTGGTTTATAAGAAGGCAGGTTTCTAGTTTATAATAGTTTAGGTGTTTCGTGTACTTAATAATTGTAAATTCTAATGTAAATGTGGCGAGAGAGAAGGGAGAAACTAACTGATTGCAAGGTCGGTAATTGTGATGTCACATATTGTTAAACGAGGCTATACGATCGTGTATCCACGACCCAAAAGCATTAGCGTTTCTACAAGGAACATTACGAGGATATTTTCAATTTTTTTTTGCGTTTTGGACCTACATGAAATTAAAAATGATCAGATTCGAAAGAAGGTAGGTGTAGGAACTTTGTACTAATTTTGAATATTGTGTCACAATCAACTTCAATACAATCACGACTTAGTGAGGCTGTAATAGTGATATTTAATTACGAGATAGTATTGAATTAGTAAGGTAATATATGAAATATTTGTCTTCGATTTCGTCTACATTTATTGTCTGTTCATCAAATTTAATTTTAAGAAAGCTAAAAATACCTACCTACGTATATCCTAAGATTGTCGAAGATATGAGATTAATTTCCATTGAAATGTGGTTATTAATATTAAAAATAAAAAATATTAAAGGGCACTTTGATTAATCAGAAATCTAGGTACCTTGTTCATCCTTAAAAGTTGATATACCTACCTACGTAATAACTACTTCTTAAGAAAATAAATAAAGTACCTAGTTACCTTACAAAATTTAGTATTTTTTTCAATATCAATACGAATTTTATAGTGTGTTATGTTTAATTGAAATATTTCAATATTTTTTTAATGTGGATATTTACGAGCCGCTACTGCTACTGTTTTCAATCTAAAAGTTTACAAAACGATGTGGCTGTTGTTGTGGTTTTAATTTTGTTTGCTTACGCTTCGGTTATTCCGAAGACAATATTATTTGGAGCCGTTTTGACGACACCGTTATCAGTTTGCTAATGGAAATTGTCTCTCATTCTCATTCATACGTCATAAAGATGAATCAATGCATATACGATTAAGGCGTGGTGATGATGCTCCTGTTTGGTTTTTAAAAAGAAAATGTCCTGTTTCTTTACGTTGTAAATGACTCATAATACGCACGAACTAAGTAACAAAAAAAAGTTCGAGTCATACTTGCGCACCGAGGGTTCCGTAACGTGTTAATTTACTTTTCTTATGTGTAGCTGTTTTTAAGATGCGAAATTGTTGTTTACTGTTGTTTAGATCTTGGTCTTTATTTCGCTACTGTTTTAGAGATTTTTGTAAAAGAAGTGACGTGTAAAACTATGATCTTTTTATTTCATTTCATTTTAGATCCATAGATACATAAATAGTTAGCACTAGCTATGGCCGCGACTTCGTCCGCGTGGAATAGATAGACTTTCGACAGCATTTAAAATTTTTTTCTTCTATATTTTTATTTTCCGGGCCGTAAGCCTTTTTGCCGACGTCATTACACAAAAACTTTCGTTCCTTATTTTTGCCCCCTTTAGGGTAAAATTTTTACAAACTTTTAATGTCGTATTTATATCTAATCAAAAGCCTAAAAAATAAGTTTCAAGCCTCTAGCTTTATATCTACTTATCTATCTCTGTACCAAATTCTTATTTAAATCGGTTTAGTAGTTTGGGCGTGATTGCGTAACACACAGACAGACAGAGTTACTTTCGCATTTATAATATTATAGATTAATATAGTTTAATTATAGTTTAAAATAGTTTATATAGCTTAGTATTCAACTACTTTTATTGATTCAAATAAACAAAACCTCCATAACTTTTTACACTTAATATTTTAATTTACTGGGCCGTAAGCTTTTTGGACGACGTCATTACACAAAAACTTTCGTTCCTTATTTTTGCCCCCTTAAAGGTAAAATTTTTACAAACATTAAATGTCGTATTTATTTATATCTAATCAAAAGCCTAAAAAATAAGTTTCAAGCTTCTATCTTTAAAAATTACGGACTTTCCGCACAAACTTTCCTATTTCAACCCCTTACAAGAAGTAGCCTATGTCCTTTCTCAGGCTCTAGACTATCTGCACCAAATTTCATTTAAATCGGTTCAGTAAATTTTAGGCGAGATTGTGTAGCATACAAACAGAGTTACTTTCGCATTTATGATATTCCGCGAATTAATTTTCATCGATTTTCCCATGGGAATAAGATATTTTCCCGCAGTAAAACGTAGCCTATGTGATAATCCAGGGTGTCAGCTAACTCCATACCAAATTTTATTAAAATCGCTCCAGTCGTTTAGACGTGAAGAAGTAACAAACATACACACTCACAAACTTTCGCCTTTATAATATTAGCGTGATATAATATCCACAATATTAGTTTTCTAAATAACTATTGATATTCCAAACTTATTTATTTATTAATATTAATAAATATGAGCTGGTCATTTTAAACAGTTCTTTAGTTTCCTGATTTTTAATTTGGCGTAAATTATGGCGCAATAATTCGCTGACCCTAATGACTTGCGTGTGACGTAGACATCTTTATGTATTAATTAACTAATGACTAATTACTTACGTCCAGCAAATACTGTGCTTGTGTGCTTTTTGGCCAGTCGAGCATGAGTAATATCACTTTTATGGCTGACTGGCTTTTTACAGTACGTAGTTTTGAATATATTTATTTTTAAATAAATAACTCAAATGAATAGAAAAGAAAAGAACTTTATTTTTAAAATTTGTGTATAAAAGAAGGAACAAAATAAAGTAATAATTAGGTATCTATAGGTACAGTAGTGGTGCTTTTGGCAATATAGCATCACCATCACTTCCCATTCCTAGCTAGAGAAATACATTAAAATATGCATTTATTATTTTAATTTTATTTATAATAATCTTAAAATTATCTTTATTTTGTGTTACTCCTCTCCAGCAACAGCAAGAAGGCAATGTTTATAGTCTCCTGATGTATCGCCCTATAAAAAACACATCATACATGTTAAAATTATTTTTGTAAAAAATTAAAAATTCTTAATTCCTTGTTTTATATGATAGTTTCTTTATATTCACCCTAATAAATTCTGCTAGACTTTTCCCATATTTTTCCTGAAATTTCGCTTTAATATCCTCCAAATCGATTTCCGATCGGGTTACAATTATCCTTATTAAAGTTGTATCGTCAGTTCCTATACGATCCATACTGGAATGGAGGCGTTCCGCAAGAAAATCAATTTTGTCTTTTATGCACTAGTGAAAAAACAAAGAAAAAGGTTATTATTGATGGTATTATTATTATGAGTATTTCGCTTTTTGTTCAAATGATTAACAACAAAAATAAAAATGATTATGTCATATTGTTGTGATACTATTGTTCATATTCAAATCATGTGGGCTATGATGATATGTAACAAATATACATAGATATTGTACATGTTTGTTAATTTACTGTGTTTACATTTAAATTAGGTTTTTATCACAGTACACAATTTGCTCAATCGCATTATTACTCACTGGTTTTATATTCTGAATGTAGCAAAGTGCTTCCGTTGTAACACACTTGAATCATAAATTTGATGTAATTGCGTTCATTTAAGTTAAATTTCGAACAAAAAAATTGTAAATTTAATACTTAATTAAAAAAGCAAACAAAGTTTTTAATGTTGAAAATAAATATTGCTCTGAAAATAATTAAAAAGGAAATTAGTGCAATTAAAATTCTAACTACCCTTTTTACGAGTGGGACACATTGCTAACTTAGCGATTTTTCATTGTATCAGTAACCATGAAAAAAAAAGTAGAAATACTTAGGTAACGAAAATCAAAACAATTTTTGTATTTCTTTTCCATCAGGTAGGTACTAGTGCTTTATGAAACAATCCCTTTATACCAAATTTCAAAACGAAAAGTAGTTCATGTTAAAGATTTCCGTTTTCCCCTTTTCATAAACTTCAAATCTCGAAAATGTACAATTAAATATTTTCTCTTCTCATTTCGTGAATTTTCTATGAATATATTTCTATTTATTTACCTTTACTAAAGCAATGAGTACTCGTTTTGTAGCCCCCGAAAATTCGTTTTCGATGGCCTCTTCAAATCCATGCCCTGTGATATTCTGATAATCTGCGAATATTAATTTAAGTTGTTCTTTATTTCTTTGACACAAAATTTGATTGAATGTAGATTCGTCAGTCCCAGCGAAAAGTTCGCCAGCTCGGAGTAAAGTTTGTGCGTCCTGGTGAGCTTTTTCTGTATCAGTAACGCCAGATTCATCCCTGCAAGCCTAATACAAAAAATCAGAAAACCTAAGTTTAAAATTTGTCAGCGTCTTTTTAAATTTTAAGATTTCCTTACTGTTATGAGGGATACAAAAAGTCGTTTCAGTGTCCCAGAAGTGTCCGATTTAATATCATCTTCTAGGGGTCCATATTCTGAAATACACGAGTACTTTTGAAAATCAAATGAGAATATTATGCAAATTAATTAGGAATAAATTTAAGAGGATACCTAGGTACTTAAGTTTTGGTTGTTGGGTCTATATAAATATAAATAAAAAAAATTCTTATCATATATGTTAAATATAAAATATTTAGTCAAATTATTTTACTTACTAGTTTCGTATGCTTCCCTAATATCTTTAATTTCATCATTTGTGTGAACTCCTAATATTTCTATAAGGGCTTCTTCATCTGTACCCGCACCACTTATTGCTTTGTGTATTTGTTTGGCATAATAATCTACAGTAGGGTACATTAGGGCCACCACTAAATCTTCAAAATTTCCTCTTAATTCACTTTTTAATTCGTCGATTAGGTCCTTAAAAATAACAAAATAAACCACACACATTTTTCTGATAACTTCAGTTAAAAAAGTGTTACAATTATTATTTATAGAATCTTAAGCAAAAGCAAACAAAATTTTGAATTAGTTATAATGTTCAATTAGTTTATTTGTTCTGCTCACCTTTCCGTACATAGTTTTGAATCTTTTTGCAATTTCCTGCCTTTGTTCATTGCTCCTTTTCGCTAAAATTTCGATAACTTTTTTTTCATCCGTCCCAAAGCCCTTGAATGCCTGTTTCAAGGCTTCGGCGTCTTCTGTAGGATTGAAGGGATTTGCAGGACGAACCGTGGGCTATAAATAAAAAATACTTCATAATGCAATGATACCTGTTTAATTTTCACTATAAATAAATAAAAAGGATACTTACATTGACCATATTGAGATCTTGCCGGTCGTTCAATAATCTTTCAATTAACGGATGATGACGTGGGAGAGCGTACGTGAGATTCTTTCGGTTGTTAAACTTGAATAACTCGCGGGTCGGTTTCTGAGCTGCTCTGAGCACTGCCAAGTCTTGCTTGACGTCGCCGTCGGTCAAGAATTCTATCAATCGAGAAAACTAAAACTTGTTGAATTTACTATAGAGGTTGTATTATAAGAGCTTTGTTGCCACATTTTTTAAAAGATTTTGAACATTGTGAAATCGGAAAAAGTATGTTTTATAGAGGATATTTGTTTTTTAATGCAATGGGAAGGACACATGAAAAAATGTTATAGTTTGGATTTTGAGAATTAGAATTTAAGGGACCTATAGCAAAGTGTAACATTAAAAAAAATCGTTTTCAATGACACGTAATAGTAACTTCTTTTGACGAAAATTCAAAAAAAAATTTAATGAAATAGTTTAAAATCATAAGCTCGAAATCCATTGGGGTTTATTGAACGTAGCTGCCACAATTTCTCGGGCAAAATTTTCCAATTTACATTTTTCTCATCAATGAAAACTTGTGGGGTGGTTTATGGTATTTTGGGTCTGAGCACTCCCAAAGCTTCTTTAGCCCGTCGGTCAAAAGAATTCTATCATCCTAAAACTTGTTGAATTTACTATAGAGGTTGTATTATAAGAGCTTTGTTGCCACATTTTTTAAAAAGAATTATTGAACATGGGCATCGAAAAAGTATGATATAGAGGATATTGTTATAATGCAATGGGAAGGGCACACGAAGTTATAGTTTGGATTTTGAGAATTAGAATAAGGGACCTATAGCAAGTGTAACATTAAAAAAAATCGTTTTCAATGACACGTAATAGTAACTTCTTTTGACGAAAATCCATCAATAAATAATTTAATGAAATAGTTTAAAATCATAAGCTCAAATCCCAGTTGGGGTTTATTTGACCACGTAGCTGCCACAATTTCTCTCGCTAAAATTTTTCCAATTTACATAATTTTCTCATCAACGAAAATCTTGTTGGGGTGGTTTATGGTTATTTTAGGGATATTATATTCAATGAGCTTCTTTAGCCATCATTGGCAATCTATTTAAAGAATGTTTTCCTCCTAAAAATTGTAATTTGAATACATTACAGTCTCAGAGGAAGAAACTTTTAAATGTTAAAGAAAATTTATATTTAAATTTGAACTTGTAAAATGATCATATGATAAAAGGAAAATAGTCTTATGATTGGTTAAAGGAAAACTAAAACATTATATGCTGTACGTATACACTAGAGCAGCAGCTTAACGATCTTGTTGGCAACGAAGCTTGGTAAAAAGCAATTAGTCTGCTATTATTAAGTATGATCGCAAGTAGTTTAACTGAATGTATTAAATGCTCGTACAACAAGTAACTCCTTGCTTTTCAGCAGAAAGACAACCTTCAGTACACAGAAGATGTTGCGTAGCCTAAACAAAACGATCCAACATCTCCGTAAATGTGTAAAATAGAAGATGGATTATCAGTAATTAATTTTAAATAAAAATAGATTCAAATTAAAAAATTAACATTGGCATACTGGTGGAAGGGGTTTAAAATTTTCTTTGGGAGTTTTTAAAATAAAATGATTCAGATAATATGAAAACTTCTCAAACTGCTTATCGAAAAAAGAAAAAAAAAAAAATATTGTGTTGTGATAACATTTTTTTAATATTTCTGTATTTGTATCCTGTTGTGGTTGATAAATGAAACACATCTTTCAAAAAACGTTTTATTCTATCAACTATTAATAGTCGAACAGTTTCTATTACTTATGATAACAGTTTCTTCTAAAGTAGGAATTTTCAGCAGTTATCCTAATAATTTATATTTTGATCTATCTTATTGTCAGTGTCACCTGACGACTTAAACTTATAATATAAAATACAGAACACTTTTTGTCTCGAAGTGTTGCATCTAAAAGAAAGCGCATAAAGTTATTTCTTTTTACAAAAGCCTTACCGTTATTCAATTCTATTTTTATTTTCATTTATGGTAATAAAATCCTTTTAATAGTAATTAAACATTTTGATGATTAATGATTAATTAAGGTAATATGCATAACGTCGATATTTCTGTATCGCTGTAGTTATACAGGGTTTTTCAAGTTGATGGGCTATTAGAAGTATATGAATTAGTAGAAGGAATTAAATTCTGAAACTTGGGCTCATTTGGTTATTGTTTATGCCGCTTCTTTTACATCCGGTTATACCGGAAGTCGATACCAACTTTGTTATTTTAAATGGAATGGTATATTTTTTACGCTGAATTCTAATAAAACGTGTAATTCTAAGGTAAGTTTAATAACCAACTTGTACACCTATGACGATCGGTTTCCGAGTTAATTTAATTTATAGAAAAAAAATCGCTACCGCAACCCTAATTATAAAAAATCATAACTTCCACAAAATACGACTTAGAATGTTGAAATTTTTACTAGTAATAGCTGAATATTAGTGCTAACGCCTTGACAAAATTGAATTAAATAATTTATACAGGGCGTTCAAAATAAAATTCTAAAATTGAAAAACTTCAAACACGAATTACCTCGTTTTTTCAAATGGCACCTACTATTTTTTATTTTTTCAATCGATTCCTTTTTTTATCCTCTTTATATCTATATGGATACTTCCTATTTTAAGTAATAATTCAAAATTATTCCAAAATTTTTAAATAAAATAGGAAGTATCCATATAGATCGAAAGAGGATAAAAAAAGGAATCTAATGAAAAAATAAAAAATAGTAGGTGCCATTTGAAAAAACGAGGTAATTCGTGTTTGAAGTTTTTCAATTTTAGAATTTTATTTTGAACGCCCTGTATAAATTATTTAATTCAATTTTGTCAAGGCGTTAGCACTAATATTCAGCTATTACTAGTAAAAATTTCAACATTCTAAGTCGTATTTTGTGGAAGTTATGATTTTTTATAATTTGGGTTGCGGTAGCGATTTTTTTTCTATAAATTAAATTAACTCAGAAACCGATTGACCCTAGGTGTACAAATTGGTTATCAAAACCTTTCACATTTTATTCGAATTCAGCGTAAAAAATATAGCATTCCATTTAAAATAACAAAGTTGGTATCGACTTCCGGTATAACCGGATGTAAATCGAACTTGAAAATATTTCTAAAAGAAGCGGCATAAATAATAATCAAATGAGCCCAAGTTTCAGAATTGAATTCCTTCTACTAATTCATATACTTCTAATAGCCCATCAACTTGAAAAACCTTGTATAAGTTGTCTATTTAATTTTCCAAAATTACGGAAATTGTAAAACAGCGACAAAAAATTATTTTATTCCTAAAATTTTGAAATGTGGAACAGTTAAATACATAAAGGGATCTAATTTCACTTGCACCGTTAGTTACTTTTTAATTTAATTAATTATTTACCGCTGTTTTCTCCCCCTTTCCTTAAAATATGTTTGATAACTTTCGACCTTAACTTGATGAAAATCCATAATACAGGAATAAACTTCACATTAAATCTCATAGAAAATGTAGAAATAAATATATTTAAAAAACAGAAGTTAATTTTAAATGACCAGACAGAAGGAAATAATTTCCCTCTCCTTAATCTTTTTCAATGTCATATCCACCCTCAATGCAACCTAGTATTTAAGATGTAATGCGAAACTAATTTTAGTAGAAAATATTCACTGTCCGAAGAAGCCAAAAATTTTGGCGAAACGTGTTACATTGTTAAATAAAAAATTTTGTGAAAATCTACTTCGTGAAGTTTTATTCCTGTAAAATATTTTTCTTAAAGTAATTCAATATGTGTGAACCATTAATTTAAATACATAAGTATGTACCTACTAAAATATGAAAATATATTCTGCTTGCATGTTTTTCTACAAAAATATAAGACAAACAGTAGATAAAATATATTTAAACGAAAATTGAAACTTCTGAAGTATATTTAATAGATGTTTTATTATAAGTATTTATAGACTATGTTCCGTCGAATACTGTAACGTATTTTACACAATTACAATACTGTATAAATATCAGTTGTCTTTCACTTCACATTACCAAATGAGGGTTGTCTAGGTAACTTTTTTGAAGGCACAGAGCTTATGCACTATTTTTTGGTCTTCCCGGTACTTTAGTTTTTTTTTTTCGAAAATGTTTGCGAGTAATCAGAAAGGGTACCTTTTGCAAATTGTTGGCACTTTAAAAATTATTTTAAGTTTGTGACTCCTTAAGCAAGGACAGTTAAATTAACTTTAACATAGAATGGGATTAAGCACCACATTTTATTATTTTTTGTTTGCTAATAGATTTGTCCAAAACTCAATATTTCTTTCAAGTTTGAATTTAATACTTAATTTAATTAACGTAGGCTTTCAGGGCCAGAATTAAATAAACGAAGACGTAGACGCTGGCTGATGGGCCATGGTCGAAAGGAACTATTTCGGTAGTCATCTTCAGTGGGCAGCTTGATACATAGGTCGAAGATAGTACTTCGGAGTCTCAGTAGCAACAAGTTCCCTTCGACAACGGTCCATCAGTCCTGATCTAGGTCTTCGTTCATTTATTAAAATTATTTCTTCGTCATCAATGTGATTAAAAATTAGCAAATTTGCCTGTCTTTAATTTTGTCAATTTCGTCGTAAAAAAGTTACCTAGATAACGTGACATTGTTTAACAATGGTGTTTTTTCTTAAACATGGTCAACACGGTTTTGAAACACAGACAGATATAAGCACAATGACATTTTCACCCTTTTCATTAGCAGGGATGTATGTACCTAATCGCCTCGATGGTGTTGGCAGTGTTATTAATACCTTTCTTATTTATTACATATTTATTACGTAGCCATGTTAAATGATATGCATTCATACAGAGAACTCGTTATCATTATTTTGAACACAGGTTACTTTCATTTAATTGCAATACTTGTAGACTTTATTACAGTCGATGTTCTATGTACAATTGATTTTTCAATTGAAAATGGTCAGGGAAGGCAACCAATCATTTCAAATTGTCACAATTCAAGTTTCTCTAATAACATGTTAATAGTAATTTAGATGGAACGAGGACTATAAGGATGCTATGCTTAGGGACCTTATTATGCATAAGTTGTGATACTGGGGTAGGCGGATACTTAACCCCTCCCATATCTGACTAAATGCTCGAGTATAAGCTCGTCCTCTAGCGAAACTCACACATTTTATCCTCCTCCTTTGCAGACTCTTGCATTTTAGTACCTACGTATCATGAGAATATTTAATTTTTTGTATAGCTATGAAGGGTTGCTTTCCTTCCCTATATATTTAAGTGTACAGTTCGGTACATATAAATATGAATTATCTACAGAAAAGTTATAAAAGTCAGTCGTAAAGTCCGCCACAATGTACAAAATTTATTATTTTTTAATATTCTACAAAATTCTTGACAGTAACTTTCGTATAATATATTTTAATGACGTTTTCGGTTTCAAAGCCTCAATAAATTAATAAGAGTAGCCTTTTTTTATTTTGAAGTCTGTCGGGCTTTTGTTAAAAAGATCTTTTTCTTGGCAGTGATTTACCAAAAACAATAATATTAAAATGTGAAAGATAGAGGAACGATGTCCTGGTCATCTGGTCATTATGTTAAAGTTCAAGTCCTTTTCGGTTTTATGCTGCATTATTTCTAATAATATGTGTATATACATACATACTATTCTTGACAGTTTATTTCGCCAAAAAACATAATATAAATAATAATTTTTTATTTAATTTTTTTTTGTTATTCACAGTGATAAATTGTTTATCACATGATGCAGTTGGTTTTTAACTCATATCATAATAATTTTCAGAAACCGATGATTACTCAAATATAATTTCATATGTAGCATTTACAAGTAAATATACAGTTATGTACTATTAGCAAAAATGAATAGTTCCGAATGGTCTGGTGTTATACCTGTGTATTGCTTAAAACGTATGGCAGTTGATGTTTATTCATCACAGGCTGAGTAATAATGAACATTTCATCTCAACACGTCCGAGGGTGTTATTTCGTAAAGATAATATTCAACACTTTAGTTTTGAAACCGTCCGTGCAAAACATTTGGTTGGTATAAGAACCCAAACTCGAGCAACAGTCCATGAAATTAATTATAATTAAAAAAAATTATTTTGAAAATGTGCAAAACAATTTTGTGTGTTTTGATTAAAATTCCAAGTATTAGATATTTCTTAAGGATGGGCTGAAGCAAACATATGTTGACTTTTTTTCTTTTACTTTCTTTAAATGATAAATAATATTTCAAATATGAAACATTTTTAAGAAATTTAATTTTTTTATTAAGATTTAAATTGTTGCATATTTATTTGAAGTTTTCCAGCAATTAAAACTCCTCAATGTTCTGGAACACATTACATTTTTTTATACTACCTCATAGTTAAGATTGTCTCTTCGTAAAGGACTGTGCGCGTTGCAGAAATATATTTTCTTTGCACGGATCTCAACGGCAGTGAAAAATTTAATAATCATACCGTTTACATAAACATATACATATACGTTATAGATAGGCATGTAATAAGAATTCTGAAAAACTTTTTACTCGTAGATCCCGTTAAATACGTATAACTAAGTTAGTAATAAATAATTAACGACTTTATTAAAGTCAATTTATATTTATGTCCTTTGTAACCGTAAGCATCCTGAAACGATAATAAGATTTCTTGTCTAACAAGTCCTCCCTGTAATTTTTATTCCTGGATTTCTAAGCCTAACGCTTTAAAGTGGATAAACTCTAACAGGTACTATAACAAATTTATATATATACGCTTTTTACATATTTGTAGTCGAGAAACTGTCAGCTTAGGTACTGGTTTTCTCGAAGATTGGGTAAATAAATTTGAAACTAATAAAGAATTAACACGAAGAATTAGAAAAGTGGTTAATTTACCAGAAAATCAAATTATTAAATTTTCTCTGATTAATTTTTATTAGAAAACTTCCCTTCTAAAAGCGTTGGAATAGAAATGCAATTAAATTTTCAAAAATTGTTGTAAGCTTGTGAGAAATAATCATAGAAAGATAAAGTGCCCTTTTTATTTTGGGCGTTTTAGAGACAAACCAGATCCCAGCTGAATATTGGTCCTTCGCGAAAAGTGTTAGCGAATAACAAGGAAATTCTGTACGATTCTTCGAGACGTAGAGGTCAGACGGTCGTGACCCTGTCGACTTCGACGTATCGTACAGAATTATCGCTGTGTCAGCAAATGATGCCCTTTTCGTCGATGATGGCAGTGTCCGAGGACAGACTTCTCAGTCTCGTTTGAAGGAACGACCTATTCCTTCGTCGTTTGCACACTTTCCACACAACTATGAAGGCTGCGGTGCATAGCAGTACGATGCCCATGAAACCCAGGAACAAATACAGGGGAGGCAGTTGGAAGATGAACGAGCAGTGGGTCAGCGCTTCGTCTATACCAGAAGGGCAGTCTTCGACACCGTCACACCACACTGTCGAGTTTATGCAGGCGTCGATTTCTGGACAACGATAGAGACACTCTTCCGCTTTCGTCCACAGAAGGTTGAGACCGTTGGTTGGGAAAACTCGTCTAAACATATTAGAAGCAGAAATAGAAATAAATGGAAGAGTAAATGGAGAATTGGATTACTGTAGTACGAAAATAGACATGCAGCTTGTTTTAGTTTTCATGAAAAGAGAAAGTTGATCCAGGATAAGAAAGTGGAGGTTTGTTTCCAGGAACTCATCTTTAGACTGTAAAACGCTAGTGTTATAATGGTGAAGAAGATTCGATTTTATTTGGAAAAAAATCGTAAATGATTTCTTCAACAATTCTACACTAATTAACCAATTAATTAGAGTAACTTTACCTTCGTGATAATTCTAGCCATCTGACCGAATAAGTTCCCTCCTCTTTCCCTAAAAACTCCACGACTATGCTCCGCGAAAGTTCGTTGCCTAAATAGTCGATTCCAATTTTATCAACTGCAAATGACTTTGGTCCGTGATCCTTTTTGCGATGCCACCCTTCAGAGAACAGCTCGACCAAATTATACCTTGTGGTAGTCGAATAAGGGCATACGATGGCGGTGTAGAGAGACGTGTGAACTGTAATTCTGTTGGCGCTCAAACATTTCATCGGAGACACCTTTGTCTCATTTCCATCGTGGCTGAAGTGCTGAAGGATGACTCCATGAATTTTAACGTAAAGGTATTTGCGTCCCGTCGGAATTATTACTCTCGGGTAGTTTTCGCAGTTGAGCTGAAATTGAAAAGGTGTAAAAGAACGGAAATGAGCTCTTAACAACTGCTTCCTGAATTCGCACCACGGCAAAACTAGGACAATAGGGGAACGTGGAGTAAAATATCGAGTTGTTAATTTTAATTTAGCCTTAACGAGTACGTAATGAGCCACTCAGAAAGGGGTCTGCTTCTCACATTATAAAATATTGCGTTTATTCGCATCTAATTAATTAGGATTCTTTGTTAGGTTATTAAATTCTTGTCATAGTAATTGTTCTTGGAAAGAGCAACAACTAACAATAATAAATTGTATTGATTTTCTATGATGTAAAGTTTGAATAATTTTCAGAAATTCTTTTACATGAAGTATGTTCTTTAAGCCTGTTTCTGATAGCTGTTCCCGATTGACCTATATATAATCATCGACGTCACGTTTATTACAAACAGTTCTATTCATAGAAATGTTTTTAATTAATTAGAATAGTTCTTTTTTATTATAGTTTTATTACAAACTTGAAACATTGAAGTAGACTTAGTTTAATTGAATTTGTTTGTTTAATAAAGTAAATGAATGCATTCTTATATCCCCAGGAATATAATTTTTGGAACAGTTTCTGTTTTAGAAATGTGCATTAAATTGAACAAATGTAATGTAGAAATATTTACTCGTGTGATATTAATATCCGCCTAGAAAAAACTTAGCTAACTTTAAGTACCCATGTAATTAGTCACAACGAAAGTGGGTTTTAAAAAACGATTCAGTTCGAAATGGTATTCATACTTTACCTACTCTTGGAGTACTTTAGGTTGAATACACGCACGTGGCATTAGTATTCTCATTATTATCTGACAATTATAAACAGCTGCAGATTTTTTAACGATTACTCGTTATTTAGAAGCAGGTTATTATAAAACTACATTTTTCAAAAACTATTCGTATCATTTATGAGTCCCACTGGATAATAATTTTGCTAGTATGAAGGTAAACGTTTATTTTTAGAAACTGTATTTAACAAAAAAAAAAATCAAATTGCAAGGCCTAAATCAAAATCAAAAAATTCGGAGCACTGCTAAATAATAAAAAAGTAAACCATAATCTTTTAGGGGCTGTTTCAGTTTTTAAACGATGATATGACGATTTAGAAGATTAAACTGAAATGTAGAGTTCTTAACAGTCTTGGGTGATTTTGTATTCTTAGTTCTACCTTCGCCAATAAATTAAAGCGGTTTTGTTTGGTTTATGAGTTTAGTGCCTTATTCACGAGGATGCTCAGACTTTACCAAAGTAAATTTAATTATCATTACCTACCTTAGAGTTGGGATGTTTCAATAGGATTTCCCCACTTGGTCCGCTGTTCCGTAAATTTTCATTACATGTAGGGGTGCGAATGAACTGCCAAGTGCCTTCGAAAAATAGGGTGGTGTAGTCGTCCTTAGCGCTCATGTTGGTTGCGTCGAATCTCAATTCCACCACGTTAGACGTTGAGATGTAAGTGATCGGAGATTTTGAGTCGTTATATTCTGAACATACGCAATCTCTGGATATTGGCGGCACATCGTTCCAGGGAATTTCGAAAAATCGCAACGTTGCTGACCTGTTCCCGTAACAGTGGAAACGGTCGGTGTTTGGACTGATTTTGGTCACGCAATTTCGACCTTTTATTATCACTTTTGTCAATGTTATCTTTACCTTTTCGTCTTTTTTTGCTTCAAATCTATATACGCAGCTAAAACGTAAAGTGTTTTTTTCTCATTTCTATTAAAAATTACCTTTTTTTCAGAAAAACAATACCCTCAAAATTTAAACTATCAACTAGGTATAAAGTAGCAAGCTAAATATTTTAAAATAGGAAGTAAAGGGATATGTTGATCGTAAAGCTTGTTTATAATTCGATTTTAATCCCAGTAGGTACTTTGATGATAAAATAATTTTATGTATGCCCGTCCAGGTTTGTGTGTTTATTCGATGACCTCCTTTTTTCCGAAATCGCTTCTATTTTTCCCAAATAATTGCCTAATTTAATCTGAACGACATTTTCCCGGTAATATAAATTAGGTACTTTTAATGAAATCATAAATCGGTTTTACCATGAGAGCTTGATTAGCTCTAATATTAGTTTTGATCAGCCTGCCAACCATATAAAAGAGATTTCATTTGCAAACCTGTTTATTTATGTCATCCAGAATTGACGTATGGATAATTCAATTATATTTGGAAAGGTTGCAATGTTTAATTTCGTAATTAAATATGATCTAGAATACATACGTCTACTCGTTTATTACATATTATTAAAATTGAATTTATTTTATTATTCTCGTAATTAAATTACATATAAATCGAATACTTTGTTGGCTAAACTTTTGGTGCTCATTGTTTTGAAACTAGTTATTGAGATGTAAAGAGAAGTGAAATTATGGCAGAGAAAAGGGTTAAAAAAAAATTACAATAAAGTAGTGAAGAAAATAAAACACAAAATTAAGAATTGGTTGGTTGAAAAAATCACCTTATATTGTCTAATCCTCCCCGTCCATATAAGAAAATGTCCTTTGGGGACTTAAATTTTTGGGTCTGAGACTGCGTGAATTTTCTGCTACAAGGTCCCACACCATATGGTTCCCCATCCTGATGAAGATCTACGAACTCGTAAAACACCCGAAAATTCACCGGTCTACGAAAGAACATACTCTGAAGTTAAAAGGTAATAAATAGTAACTTTTGAAAATTCAATTAACCTTAGAGCTGTAGATTCGATTGTGTTCAGTTCCAAAGTCATGCTGTCGCCTGAGGATAAATAGCTCTCGGTTAAAAAACACGGTCTCGGAAATCTCGTATCGTTGGCCAGCATTACATGGTCACAACTCTTTGGCATGTGCTCTCGACAGTAGCGACCGAGAAGAGTTACGTTTTTGGAAGGTATGCTCCCAGATCGTTGGGGAACTTTTGCACGATCTTTGCTAAAAGAATTATAGGGTGTTTAGATTGAAAATTTCAAAATGGAACCAAAGGGCAGCTTTCTTTAACAAGAGAGAGAAATGATAGATGCTCTGTGGGCTATTCATTGTGTCATTATTTACTAAAGAGACAATTACAAACAAATAAATACAAACCACAGCAAATCTTTGCAAACTGTTGGATTCCAAAGTTGTCCGTCCCACACTTTTAAGCTACTCCTGCATATTTCCGTATCCAATTTGTCCGTTATCCGTGGCCCAGCGTCGTAAAATTTAATCACAGTCAACCAAACGCGGTATCGTGGTGGTGGGAATATAACGCGCGTTTTCGTCCAAATTCCGTCAGGGTAACGAGAAAGAGGTCTGAATGGTACGGGGGATGGTGAAACGGTCGTGTCCATTCCTTGAAGATGGTAAAGACACGTGGTGTTGGCTGGAAGTGAATGGATTGGATTTTCCAGTATGCCTTTGTTCGTTCCTCGTATCCAGAATTCGCATTGCCTTTTCGTTTTTATGTACGTGGGGGATTGTTGGTCCACAAATTTCACCTACGTTAAGAAATTTTGTTTAATTTTGAATAAACATGTCCTAATGAAAATATTTAAATCTATTTGTTAATTGTGGTAAAAAGTTTGAAAGAAAAATAAGGCGATAGTTTTCCTTTAATAAAAAATTCTTATGAAAAATACAGCCTGCAAGATTTTAGAATTTTCTGCAGAAAATATATTACAAATTTTAAGCGTATCCGATGAAGTTGCTTATAATAGTGCCTTAGTTGCATGTCCATTTGCTCTATCACATAACAATTGTTGAATGAATAACAGGATTACAAGACATGCGATTGATTGTGTACGACAAGGCTCAGACATTTTCGATCTCTTATCTGCTAAATCCATAATCCAATTTGTATTGTGCTGTATCTATGATTATTCAGACATAAAAGGGACTTTGGGAAATCGATGCATTCGTTGTTCCTAACTTCATTTACGATATGTCATAATTACATCATCTTATTACTTTCGTACAGAAGTGTTTACCTTTTTTTATTACGTATTAGGCATTATTTCAATTAGAGCAAATGTACTATTTTACTCTCGCAAATTCTTAAACAATATAAACTAAACAGTGGCTGAGTACTTTTCACTAGCAAAGCCGGATCATTGATGCATCCAGCCATTAACATTACACTGGAGGTGGGGATAGGTGTAGTTAATGCCGCATCATACGTAAAAAACTGAGCAAGCGTTTCAATTTGCTCACAATTATAAATGAAGCGCCCTTTGTGCGAGCGAACCATCTCGAACCGCCACTGTCACTGAAAGAGATCAGATTGTGGAAAATACTTTTGAATTGTCTTAAACAAGAAATTTTGTTTGGAAAACGTTTATGAAGAGCACCTTTTGCGTGATTTTCATGTAAAATTCCATCACGATGATTGCAATTGAAATTCGAAAAGCAGGATGCACACTACGGGATAATTCGTCCGACAACTTTATAACTAGCTTGCAAGGGGTAATCTTCGGGTAAACACGTAACCGCGAGATGGTGATGTCGAAAACGAGAAGATCGAACGTGTCTGAAGATCTGCCACTGCTGGCAATGTGCGGAAGGTGCATTAAACTTGACATGAAAATCCCGAACGAGCTCAGCCTCAATTTCAATATGTTAGCAGAAGGAATTCGTAAGTGGCGTTCCCGGTGCAACGACAAGATTACAAGCATTACATTGACCTATATACGTATTTTTAACGTCATAGTTTTACGAAAACCTCTGTATATAAATTGCTGCACAGAAATATTCTCATATTTACACAAGTTTCATTGTTTTATTACATATTAAGCTGACTAAAAAAAAATTTTAAAAATGTTAAATAAATTCATTGGGTTTGCAAAACTTATGAAGAAGTCTGCGTTTTATTAGTTGTGAAATTATTGTAGCACATTGTCAAAACTACTCTAAAAATATATTTTGCCGCAAAAGTAAGTAAACTTAGTAATGTTTGTAAAGTAATGAAAGTACTGTACTGTGTGGATGGCTGTTTTATCAAAATACGTACTTCTACTTCAAGTTGAAATCCGTGTAACGGTTGAATAGGTGTGGGTTGCAGAAAAGTTCCGTAAGGGGATGTGGAAAACTCGACCAGCAGTTCGTGTCCGCTTGAAACAGCTTTCGGTACCGCTTCTCCTCCACCACAAAACTTAAGAATGACAGGATCTCTTGTAGTGTAACCATCGTAAACTGTTACGTAGTCTTGCACGTCGTCGCAGGCGTTCCAAACCTAAACGTCTTCAATTATTGAACTCGAAAGGACATTGGACAGTTTCTAAGGGTCAGTTTACAAATCGTACAAGATTAGGAGGTTATTTAAAGAGGGGTAGATAAAGCGCACGTTTATGTTTATTTCTGAATAATTAATAATTAATTTAGTTAATAATTTTTATTAAAGAAAGGAGCTTGTCTCAATCAGCGAACAACGGCGACTGCTGAATTTAGATACACCAGTTTCAATCCTAACCTTTGATAAGCCACGTGTTAAATTTCACGTTGTCGAATGTAGCATTTATTCCTTATACCACTTTTATTAATGTTTAAAAGCGAAGTAAGTTTGTAAATTACAATTTAAATTGCTGTTCGTGTGACAATTTAAAATCTAAATGAGGTTTAATGTACAATTTCCGTATTAAAATTAATTTACCTACAGCAAACTTGAAGCTAACGTTAACGTACAACGTTCCAGCAATCTTTCCTAACTAAAACTGATGTATCTACTTAATGTGCTCTGTCAGTCTTTCTTCTTTTGTATCCTGGATTATCAAGAAAGTTCTAGAACTCTTTTAAACACCGTATATATATCACAGCTGAGCAAGGTAGCTGTTATTAAAGTTTTCTGAATACTTCCTTTACCGCCTTGTGCCTTTTCTTCTAAGCAGCTTCATATACATAGTTACATAGTTTTAATAGCATATCTCCTTTCAAAATTTTATTCAGGACCAAGCACAAAGTGCTTTATTTCAATATACTGTAATATATACCTTTCGTGTAGAAAAAATATTGAATGGAATATAAAGTAGTGGCATGTTAACATTACGAATTTTATATGTTTTATTTTAGGTCACAAGGTTAGATTTCCTAAAATAATGCTCTGTTCTTATTTCTTCAGGGATACATTTTTTTTATAAAAGAACAGAAAACACTAAATCAAATTCTGAACCAATGCACCGTTGTAAGTTTAAATTTACAGTTGAGGTGGTCATTAGATGGTGTGTGGGCATGACCTGTATTTTTTTTACATTGCTCGAAATAGCAGAAATGTAGTTTTATTTTATAGTGGAGATAGTAACGAGGACATGTATTCTATTTTTTTTTAATCTTACCTTGAGTTCTCGTGTGCTGGCAGTTCCGTATAGGGCTGCCTGGCTCCGTATGGAGACGAGTTGTCCTTTGGGCTGTCGGACGATAATCAGGGCGTGCTTGCCCTGAGGCACTTCATGCTGACGTACTGCGTAATAACACGTCACGTTCCTCGGATACAAACCCGGAAAATTAGGAGACTGCAATCGGCACCGTTTCCGGTCGCAGTCGCTGAATATTCGGGAACAGTAGGTGCCCGAAATCAAGTCGCCCAAGTAGTATTCCGGTTCCGTTAACGACGTGGTTGCGGTCGTTGGAAATGTCTCATTTAACCTGCCTGAAAACAGGATCTTATGGAAGAAAATAAACTCTCTAAAGAAGCTATTTTTATTAGTCAATTATCTTGTGAAAAGACACGACTAAGCCTCAGTCATGGTCACACGTATATCGTGGCCCCATGTCAGAAAAGTAGTAACATTTGTATCATTGTGCAGATTTTTCGTATCAGCCAAAAAAACTATAATTAGCTTTAGAGTTGAGAATTTTTTTTATTCACGGTGTCCTCATTTTTGACGCTACCATAAATTTTCCCTTTTTCTAGACTGAAAATAAGATGTTCTTTTTATTTCCGTTTAAAACCGAATTACCACCTACCGTTGCCCGATAAAATATGATTTTCCGATAATTGGGAGATTTTTGTATGCCACCTCCATCCCAAGAGTTCGTATATTATACGGATAACCAAATGAACACAAATGCAGAGGACATCAACAATTTTTATGGTCTTCGTGAATAAGGATAAAATATTTATTGCGGAGAAAGTATAATAAGAGGGATTCATAAATATCCTTTATTGCTCTGCCAAAATTTAGTCCCATTTTCGCTGGTGTAATAGAGGAAGTTCTTATGTATGTTGTTTGTGACAGACATACATAGGCTATTTATTTTTTATAATGTAAGGATTTCGAAAAAATTGTATGTGAGCCACATACTCCGGGATTAGAAAATGGTGGGAAAAAGAAAGTGTATAGTATATACCTATGGCAGTTTTTTAAATTTATTATTGAGGCTTTAGAACTGGAGAACACGTAAAATGTTTGTGAAAAAAAATATTCAGTTGATTACACACCATAAATTCGTTCATGAGTTCTTAGATGATTTATTATCTTGGTTTTCATATTCACGAACTTACCGATTCTCTCTTTATGGAAAGAAAAAGTTAGATGGTGTTGGAAGCATATTATAAGCAAAAACAGCAGTAAAGGAGCCTGGAATTACAATAGGTATTGAAATGACACCAAATATTATTTCCTACAACTTATACCCACATTTCTATATTTGTTGGTATCAGTGGCGGTTTTACTGTAGGTGCATTTGTTCAGTGAACCCCCTTAAAAATTGAACTACCTACACCATATAATTTTATCCTTTTAATATTTATAATATAATTGATAATTATCGTATAATATAGGTACTACCTTTTTTTACAATTACCCTCATAGTTCATAATTACATACAAAACACCAACCCGTAACCCATAGAAAATATTTCAATTCTTGTCTTGTCGCTGACGAAATTACCTAACTTTTTCGGTTCAAGTTGGATCCTGAACATATCGCGAGAGCGGTACTCTGTGTGTTAAAAAGAGAGCAGTCGGACGCGTGAAATGGAAGATAAAATACGCTCAACATACAGCGTTTAGGTGCAGTGAACGAAAAGTATGTGTACGCTGCGCCGGCGCGGGTATCCAACAGTCTGTTCAAGTCTGCTTTCGGCCGCCGCGGCCGACCAGGTGGAACTACACATAACACTCGAACAGTAAAAAATGTTTACGAAAACGCAGAACATTTAAAGGATGCCTGGAATGTATTATAGACTCTGTAGAAAATTATTATCATAGATATAACCAAGCTGAAATGTTACTGGGCTATCTAAACAATGACCATTTTAAAAATTGGTTTACTTTTTTGGTAAAATCATATGCCTCACTGTGAAATTCCTTTTGATGATTACATGTTCTTCATTTTGTGAACTCTCTTCGTATTGGACCACGAGCCGCCACTGGTTGGTATTAAATCATTTGGTTGATTGTGGATATTTTCGGTGTAATTATGTTGGAGGAGTTACGATAATGCACTTTTGTCACCTTATTTAAAACGATTGTTGGTAGAAAGAAGGGTTGTTGGCCTTTGCCACTTATAAAAGCTCTTTAACTTAATAATACCTACTTAATCATTTATTTATAGGTGGAATGTATACAAGGAAATTTAAGTAGGTACTTCAAGGGCTTTGCGAAGGCTTTGCGACTTTTAAAACGCTGCACTTTTTTTATAAGAATTTCCTTTTAAATTGCCTATTCCGCTTATTTATTACGTTTATTTAGGTAATTTTAATTTAACACCAAATTATAAACTGTAATATGATTAACTGTATCTAAGTTTACTTGATGGAAATTCATGATTCACATTGTTATACTTCTGATGAAGCCTTAGTAAGGTGAAACAATTGTTAAGTACTTGTTAATATATTGTGGAAATTGAAATTTGTGTTTTATTTGTTATTAAGTGTATAAACTGTAACTATAAAATTGTAAGGAAATAAAAATAGTTTGAATAATCCTGAATTATTGATTTTTAGCTGAACTATTGAATTTCTAAAGGAATTACAGTATCTATAAATAAACTTTAAGTCTAATCAAAGCACCTGTTTTATTTGTCTTAACATCTCTGCAAAGCGATGAAGACTAGCAATTCGTAGAAATGAAAATTTCGTTCAAGATGAATGTAGTAGAACTCATGATATATTGCATCTATTTAGAAAGCGCTCGTCATAAAATTGAAACTGTAGTTTTAACCATTTGCTGGAAATCATTTCAAATTCTCTCTGCAGAACTTAAGATAACGAATGGCATGTTGTTAATGATAAAATTCGTTTCTATTTCTCGCTCGTAATGCTCGGCGTTCCAGTTTTACCAAATGCCGCTTTTTGAAGCAATTTACCAAAACTACAATAGAAAGACGTGAAATAGCTCATAACGAAATTTACTGAATTAAAAATTTAATGCGCAATGTAATTAAATTTGTAACGTACCCGGCGAATCCACCACATCAGGTAAATCTGAATTAATTACACTGGATGGTAGGTACAAAACAATTTAAAATAAATTAGGGGTAGTTTAAAGCCGTAATCCGATTAAAATGGCAATTAACAGAACTCTAAAAAGAATTCATAAATACTAGAATGCTGGCAATTACCATTAGGTCTCTGGTACAAAAAGTTTGTTTTCCTTTTCGCAAATTGAGTCTTTCTCAGCCTTTTCTTGATGCTCATATTTAACCTTTTATTGTTTTTTAACAATCCTTTCCAATCCCAGTTATTCCTACATTTTCCAATATTAATCACCTCCCCCCTCCCCTCAAATGCCTCCATACGTTTCTGAATTTTTATTTTCCACCCCATCGGCCTTCTGGGGTCTCTGTTCATCGTTAGATAATGTGATGGGATGGCACTTACCTCCACCGTATCGTACCACAGCTGCAGCTTTTCTTAGGAACTTGTACTCCATCCGGAAGTCAAAGTTGTATCCGCTTTGACTTTTGGAAAGTCGAAGCAAACTGACGCTGACAATGACGCTTTTCGTTTCACTGTAATAGATCGATGGGCCCCACGATGTCCCGCACCATGAGCCGCCCATGTGTGGTCGGTTAGACTCACTTATTTGTAAGGCACCGTCTGGACAACCTTCTGACGTGAACGAAACGAATCGGCCAACCGTGAAACTGTCGAACTTTAACTGAAAACGAAAACAACATTAACAGAATATATCGGAATGTATCCTGACAATCAGTTTTAATTAAAATAAATGACATTTAATCGTTCTTGAGCCAAAGACTTCAATGTATCTTATTGTGGTGCTTTTTATCAGTTTATCTACATCCTGTATTGATTTTTCGTTTATCTGATTAATTTGAATAAAGGCAATGGATTGTGTAACTCGCAATAAAATAAAAGTGGGACTCAAACAGGATCGTACGTCCTCCATTTCGTTGTAGTTATATTATCCTTGCTTTGATCCATGATCATCTCTCATGAAGTGAAATGTAGTGTGACAGTTATTTCGGGAATCTTCGCTAACTGTAACGTAACCCTGTGTACCGATGAATTTATGATGATCGTTTATAAACCGTTTTAACGACCAGTAAATTCAGTCGTTTGTAACGTGGTAGGTACTATCAGTTTGGCCATTATACAGTTGACAACGTTTGGAATTGAAACGCGCTGTAAAACATTAGTGTAAATTTTATTTTCATCGAGCCAGTTATTATTCGGTCTATTATGCAGATAAAACACAACTAACTGTCCGATTGTGTATTCAGGGAATATTCTGCCCGATTGTGGGTTAATACCGAATTATAGAGACATAAAAGTTGCAAGAAGTTGTTTTTGGTGATGCTCTGTTTTATTGATAGTTTTGATGATAGAGAACCTTAAATTTAAATATTTTAAAACTTTATGGTATGTGTTTTAAAATACCTTGCTTTGCACAGAGGCAGAGCTTGTGCTCATCAGCACTGATTGCAGCACAGTTACCAGGCTTGCGCAGTTAAAAATTTTGTCACCCTTCCTACTATTTTAAATTGCAGCTACGTTTACAATGGTAAGCTAAGGTAATCCCTTTTTGATGCTGTACTAACCTTTTTGGTGTATTGAGAGAATACATATTTCAAAACATGAATGTAGATTTGTAGATAGTAATACATATAACCCGGAAATCGATGGAGATGCAAGTTGCTTACATTCCGAAGTTTTCAACTAAATAATAAAAAAGGGGAAGACATTTCAATATACCAACGAAACGAAGGGAGTTCCTAGCATGCCAAACTGACTGAAAGTTTGTTAAAATTTCATAACGTACCTATCATTAAAGTACGGAACGGGATTTATTTTAAGTTTAGGAAAGTTAAGTTTTAGTAACGAAGTGCAGTAAGTAAACGTTGATAACAGGGAATATATTACATCAAAAATAAACACAACTTCAGTTATTAAAATTCTTTAACTTAAGGTTGTGTATGCTTGATGTACCATGATTTCCAATGGCAGGATGATCGAAAGACGTAGAAAATGGATCAGAGCGAGAGTTCATTTATTAACAGTTTCTATGCTTTGTAATGGATAATCAATATTTACTTATGAAAGTTAAGGGTGTGTACGTGTAGGCTCACTTTTTTTCTATCCATTATCTACCCCCAGTGTGTGTGAATGGGGATGGGTGGTGGAAATACTTTCTTAACATTAGTTTCTCATGAGAAGTCGAAAATTGATGTGTTCTGAAAAGTTGTAGAACTTTTAAGAAACTTATCTAATTTTACATTTTCTAAAAAAATTCCAATTTTTATGGAATGTTCTCTCTTTGTTTTCAGTTCCTGTTCTGAATTGTAATAGTGTTTTCTCTTTCCTTTTCACGGTAATTGGCTTGCCCCCTTTGTTAAACATTGTAGTAACTCATTTTCTTTTTATTCCAGGTGCATCGAGTTTCCAGGAGGTACGTTACGTAATCTACGTGAGTTTTTTTATAAATTATTCTATTGCATGAAAGCAGAATAAATTGTCACGTAATTTCTAAATGTATTATGCATGCTTTTTGAGCATAAAAAGGTAGATAGAGGGCAAAATTCATGCAAATTTTAGAATTGTGCGGAAGTCGTTTTCCTGCAAAATGTTTTATGACAGATAAGTCGTGGGTAGCAGGGATAAAAAGTGTTTTTGTTAAAAAAAGAAATAAAGCTTATTTCATAAAAAAATACAAAAGTAAAAAACTTCTCTAAATTAAATTTTTTACGCTACCTACTACCGGTTGATTAGGAACCTTAAAAATACTTATGTACAAAAAAGAAGTAAAACCATAATTTTTAACTCAAATACATAATCTATATGCATAAGTACCTAGGTAGATGCTTTTTGTTGAAATGTTGAAAATAAATAAAACCTATTATCTTTTTATGGAATATGCACGCAGACACCCCTAATTGTGTTCTTCTTGACATAAACTTTCTTTTCAAGGTTTCCCAAATAATAATATTGTACCGTAATTCTCTGAAATATAAATACAATATTCTGTCACCGAATTCGCCCTTTTTCTCGTCCCCATATTTTTTTATTTTTATTACAACGCGAATTGTATTATCAAGGTATCCTCATTAAGTTGTTAACCACAAGAAAGATGATCTCAATAAAAATTTTATTTTATTATTACTGTCGCGGTAAGAATAAAAGAAAACGAAGCGGCTTTATAACAATTTTATCGCACAATAAAGTCCTTGTTTATCTAATACCTTGTCTTATTCATTGAATGTCAGCAGTAACATTTTATCCAACGTTGATGAATATTATCTCCCTTTGTGGTGACTGTCCCTGTCCCCTTGAAGTCATCGGTGTATAAGCCAGTTCCCCTCGAAAGATTTTTTGGTCGCAACCGATAAGGGATTCGGTCAAGGTCACTATTGTATAGGTATCAACTAGCAGCAATACCGGGCGTTGCCTGGGTAAGAATATATCACACATTTGGTGAAACATTCTAGAATATTCGCGAATTTAGAACTATCCAGAACATCCCATAATGATTTAAAACATTCTCTAACTTTTTTTAACACGCTGGAACATTCTTGAACATTGCAAAATCATTCTGCAATGTTATAATAAAACATTCTTTTACTTCTTAGAACATATTTTAACTCCCTGTTACATTCTAAAAAAATCTGCTTCATTCTCATCCCTACGCCGTGCTGTTTGCTGGCTGAGTAGTCACTACTCACATCAGTAGACGCCTGGCGGAATAACTAATTAATTGATAATAAATGATCAGTTATCGACTACTGAGAGTTGAATATTATAACAGTACTGTGGCGATCATATATCATATATATAATATCGCTATTAAAAAATACCGGCCAAGTGCGAGTCGAACTCGCGCACCGTGGGTTCCGTACAAACCTGTATATATGTGATGTAACTAAAAATTTGAGGTTTTCGGAATTTTTCCTTTATAGGTGCTATAAAACATTGCTTCATGCCAAATTTCAAGATTCTAAATCAACTGGAAGTACCCGTTAGGTTTTGATTCCCTTGCGAGTAGTTGCGAGTTTGAAAATATGCGGCTTAAATTGCTGTTTCTTTTGATTGCGTTGGCATAGAAGTTTGATTTTGTTACAGCTTAAAGGTATTATAGACCTGAGCATTTGATATGAATTTCAATTAAATACCTCTACGCGTTCATGAGGAAAGGGGTAGTAACTAAAATTATTAAAAATTTTTCTATTATATGATGTAATTAAAAATTTACGATTTTCGCAATTTTTCCTTTATCTGTGCTATAAGACGTTGCTTCGTACCAAATTTCAATATTCTGAGTTCACGGGAAGTACCCTGTAGGTTTTGATTCGAAAATTTGCGGAAATTTGGGACATAAACGGCTGTATCTTTTGATTGCGTTGGCTTAGAAGTTTGATTTTGTTATAGCTTCAAGGTATTATAGACCTGAGTATTTGATATGAATTTCAATTTAATACCTCTACGCGTTCATGAGGAAAGGGGTAGTAACTTTAAGAATTATTAAAATATTTTTATTATATGATGTAACTAAAAATTTACGGTTTTCGCAATTTTTCCTTTATCTGTACTATAAGATACTGCTTCGTACCAAATTTCAAGATTCTTAGTTCACGGGAAGTACCCTGTAGGTTTTGATTCGAAAATTTGCGGAAATTTGCGGCAGAAACGGCTGTATCTTTTGATTGCGTTGGCTTAGAAGTTTGATTTTTTCACAGCTCCAAGGGACAATAGACCTGAGTATTTGATATGAATTTCAATTTAATACCTATACGCGTTCATGAGGAAAAGGGTAGTAACTTTGTAATTATTAAAAATATTTTTATTATATGATGTAACTAAAAATTTACGGTTTTCGCAATTTTTCCTTTATCTGTACTATAAGATGTTGCTTCGTACCAAATTTCAAGATTCTTAGTTCACGGGAAGTACCCTGTAGGTTTTGATTCGAAAATTTGCGGAAATTTGCGGCAGAAACGGCTGTATATTTTGATTGCGTTGGCTTAGAAGTTTGATTTTTTCACAGCTTCAAGGGGCAATAGACCTGAGTATTTGATATGAATTCAATTTAATACCTCCACGCGTTCCTGAGAAAAAGGGTCTTGACAGACGGACGGACGGACGGACGGACAACCAAGTGATCCTATAAGGGTTCCGCTTTTTCCTTTTGAGGTGCGGAACCCTAAAAATGCTAAATCATAAAAAAAATTAAAAAAACGTCAAAAAAATTAAAAAGCTAGGGGTGGACAACCTTTATCACTTAGGGGTATGAAAAATAGATAGTTCCCGATTCTCAGACCTATTGAATATGCATATAAAATTTCATAAAAATCGGTCACGCCGTTTCGGAGGAGTATGGTAACTAACATTGTTACACGAGAATGTTATATATTAGATTGTATAACATTCCGACACAAAAGTGTAGGCAAGACATTTTTACGTGTGTTGGTCGAGTGAAATGAAGATTTACCGGTTGTGGTTGAACTAGGACTAGATAATGTAACTGACTTAAGATAATGTGATTAACACTGTTTGCAGTATAATTGCAATTGTGATAAATGGATACTGCGGTCGTACACTTTCCAAATTAAACCATAAATTTAAAATCAAAAAGGATGATATCGAAAGCATTAATTTTTATTTAATCATTTTCATACTTTTAACGCGATATTTTCATTTAAAATAAAAATCCGTTACTAATTCCAAAATTACATATAACTTTTGGTACGATTGTAAATTCTTTTAGTTTACTTTATCATTATTGTCAAATTGTCTACTACCTGGGTTTGTAACAGGTTTCTTTTCTTCAAACTAATTTTTTTGCTTCAAATCACCTAAATTTGATATACATATTTCTAGCTAGAAAATGCTATAGCAACGAGACATTTCTTCCACAGACTGATGTGATTTTTTATCATTTTCCATTTTATACTCCCAAGATAAAACGTTCAGAAAAGAGTTTCAAAATGAAATTCCTTGCAAATAAGTTTTTTGCATTACTTGTATGTACGTAGGAGGGCATTATTATTTTCAAATTTACGTGGTAAATCAGGTAGAAGATTAAATAAAGTGAACATGAATCGATCTTATTTTAAGGCTTGAAAGGGCGCTCTCTCTTGTCATGTGTTCACAGTTATCGATATCGAAATCGTTTTAACAACCCATCACAAAAAAACTTAAAACGAACTGGATTTCCAATCGAACAGGTACACAAGTCGGCAATCCCGAAAATTGAATTTCACATTTATCATTCAGTTCACGAATTATACGTTCAGAATTTATCTACCTACGTAACTTCGGAATGGAATCGCTAACGTTTGTTCAGTTTTATTATTGATGATGAATGATCACTCATTTAAAAAAGAAAAACATTTAAGATATTTGAAATAAGTACCTACTTTGTAGGGGTTTTGCTGTTCTAAAATGGATTTACAAAACACAAAATTACAAATACATTATTTATTGTTAATTGAAGAGTAAAATTCACCCTCGACATCTAATTCTGAGCTTGCTAAGGAATGGTGTCGTGGACGTCATTGAAATAACTTTGTTTTCCTCGGAATTCAAAATCTTTTGAAATAATCTACCGCGAAATGAAAAGGTGCTTAATAAAATTCTTACCTGAATAATGTCACCAAATTCACCCCCATTTGCTGTAAATGTAAGGTGACAAATATAAGGGATTTTTGCTTCTTTGGGTCTGTGCAATTCCAAATCGTATGTAATGTCAGCGTCTCCATAATATGTCCTATTACACTCTGTAAAATCAAAAAATACAAGGATTATATAATTTTTTAAAATTTTAGACTACAACAGAATGTTAGCACAACTGTAATTAAATAGGTATTTAAAACAATCTTCTGGTTAATTTGAGACATCTACTTTGTACTTTCTTCTTTATATCCAATCCCTTATTATGAGAGACGTTACTATAAACGGTTTTGATTGGTATCTCCTAATGCTACAAATATTTAAGTTCGTTCCATTCAATTCGACTCTCATTTTAGAACGTCTACGAAAAATACCTAATTTACATAAAGTACACTGTTTCTCATTATCGTTAAGCGAACAACCACCAGTGAGGTGGGAGCTGTAAATTCTAGATTTATGTGTTTAAGGGCGTTTAAAGTAATCGTCGTTAAAGCTTAGAATTCGAAATTTATGTCATCCATGCTAAAGCTAATAATCAAGGCGAGGAAAGGTTAAATTTATCTCTTACAACGTTTGATTTTAATATGAGGGAAAAAGTCGATGATCCTCTGATCGTGAGTGGGAAAACATCGAAATTTTTCGACTATGGGGGAATAAAAAGTACTTAACCAATTGATATTCAATTAATTTTAATTATTAAATTTTAAAGCGGAGGGATGTTTGGATTATAATTTGTAGTCTCATATTCTTGTTTAAATAATTTCAGTGAAGCCAATTAGGCAAAATAATAGAATGTAATTTATCCAATCTATCTCTTCGGAGATGATCAGATGGTACATTTCGGTTTAAAACGAGATGCTTTGAACGGGGTGAAGTTAATTTAATTCCGAACAATGAGGCAGAGCTCTGTTGTACAAGTACACTAAAGTATATTTACCGCGAGCGGTCGATGAATTTATCAGGACCTTTTAATTAGATCTTGAGGAAGCTCGTGGCTGAATTAAATTAACATTTGATGCATCTCGACAAGAACTGTTTGAGGTACCTTATTCTTTCGTAAATAAGCCAGGCTTGTTGATAGAGTTTTATTCGGAACATTTCCCAGAGGATCGCGAACGGATTGATAAGGGACATTCCAAAACAATTACATTACGAACAAACCTGAATAAATATACAAGGATTCGTCAGGATAAAAAATGTTATATAGTATACCGTCTATATAATTTATTGTATAATACTT
This sequence comes from Agrilus mali, assembly GCA_029378335.1. Lineage (NCBI taxonomy): Eukaryota > Metazoa > Arthropoda > Insecta > Coleoptera > Buprestidae > Agrilus > Agrilus mali. The sequence continues at coordinate 21,175,317 of CM055658.1, read as the reverse complement.
TTATGAATCTGGATTGAAATAGAAAGGGAAATATAAATTATTAGAAAAAAATATACTTTTAGAGCTTGTTGTGTTGTAATCTGGGAATAGTCTTCTCTAGGAGGCTAAAAAAAGTCTCTCCAACGTTACGCTATAGTGACTACGTCAAGCATCCTGGGGGATTATTTCTGGGTCGAACTTGTGGGGACAGCGATTCTCATCAATGGTCCTTGGGGATGTGTAAAACAGTTGCTGGCAATATGTTGGGAAAATAATTTTAATTCATAATGAAAGATAACCAAAGATAAGGGAGTCCAGAACTAATGCCATTAAACTGGACAAATGACTTCTTACCAAAAGAAAATTAAGTTCTATAGTGTGAAAATAAAATGTTTGGGTATATTTTCTTTTATTCCGAATATTTCGTCGAAAATCATTAGCGCATTGATAACAGACATTTCAAAACAGTTACATTACGGCTTTACGGCTAAACATGAATAGAGATACGAGGATTGGCCTGGATAACAAAAAATGTATAACGCTTTTATGAATTTCGATTGAAAAAGAAAAGGAGAAACAAACAGATAAAAAAAATAATTTTTCAAGATTGTTGTTGGCTGTAATATGGGAATAGTCTTCTCTACCTGGTCAAAATTGCCATTCCAACGTTACGGTAGAAACTACGACATGCGTCCTCAGGGATTATTTCTGGGTCGACCTTGTTACAGTGTTTCTCATCAATGATCCTTGGAGTTGTTGGCGAAACGTTGAAAAAATAAGTTAATTGATAATAGGGATAACAAAAGGTAGTGGAGTCTAGAACTGAGGCTGTAACATTCGGCAAATAATTTCTTAGAAAAAGCTAAACAAATTAAATTCTAAAGCGTGAAAATAAAATAAAAGTTTCAAAACAATTTCATTACGACTAAACCTGAATAAATATACGAGGATTTATCTGGATGACAAATTTTATAAAATGTATAATTTCTTGTATAATGCTTTTATTAGTCCGGATTGAAAAAGAAAAGAAGAAATAAATTGTTAGGACATTATTTTTCAAAAGTGCTGTTGATTGTAATCTAGAAATCGTCTGCTCTATGATATTCTAACGTTACGGAAGAAACTACGGAATCCTCAGGGATTATTTCTGGGTCGAACGTGTGGTTACACCCTATTCTCATTAAAATATCAAAAATTTTCTGGCAAAACGTTAAGAAAAGAATTTTAATTGATAATAGAGGATAACCAGAAACCTGAAAAATTGTTTTTTAATAAAAAAGGAGAAAATTAAATAGTAAAGCAGTAAAAAAATGTTGGGTATATTTATTAATCCAGTATTATCTGTTCGTAAATTGCTAGCAAGACAAGACAACATAAATATGTCGTTCCTTTTAGATAAAAGTATCTAAGAAAACATTAGTTTTTCTTAATTTACGTTGGGTGGGAGATTAAAATTCATTCTAATACCCAGTTTGGAATGAGTTTCTTTGTTTATATTCACAAATACATTATCGGGTCTGAGGGAATCGATCGTTGGTTGTAATTACAAACCTATCGAAACTGACATTTAATCTGCTTAAAATTAATCTGCCTATTCAGAGGCGCAACGTTAGGCATATGTATTACATAGTTGCACATTTAGATGAAAGTACATATATTACGTGCGTTTGCTCTATCGTTGTATTATGTGTGTCTGACAATGAAGCAATAGAATTTCTGGATGCCGTCAATTGCAGTTTGCCTCTTTTGAATGCAGAACCTTTTATATGTGCACACATTAATTTACTTAAACGTATCATAGATACACACACACATACACCATATGTGCATTCTGTATTACATACATAGATGTTTTATGTCGGAATCAACAATTCAGTTTTGGCGTTACACAAAATTGGGTTTCTGAAAGTGAATGAATATTATGGGGTTTGTTCATTATTGAAATGTTTGAGATATCTGGAAGGGAGTGGGGAATATCTAGGAAGACTTTAAATTTACCAGGTCACAACCAATAGATTTATCAAGCAATTAAGATCATTGTAATTATTGTATCATTAATTATATGAAGAAGAAGTTAATGTCGTAAAATTCGGGTATAACGTACCTGTACAGTTTTCAATCGACTTATAAAGCATTCGAAAAAATTTTATAGTTCAAGTTTTTTTAACGAGTCACCATTAAATCCTGCCCTTAAATGATCTGTAATTTTGAAATGTACATACGTTACAGCGAAAAATTGTGACCTAAGAATAATTTGGGTTTAAATATAGTGCCTCTTGAATAGCTATTTTATATTTTAAACATAAATTAAGACTAAGTTATGCCCGTTCCCTCTGGGCAACTATAATTCCAATTGTCTGTTAAATTCGACAAATAAACGAATTAAGCCGCAACTTTGTCGTCCATAACTTTCGAAGAGCAACTGTGCTCTGCTGTATTCAGTCTGTTCAAACTTTTCATCTTAATCTTCATACACGTCACGTTAAACTCGCTTTTCCGAAAGGTAAAGACTTTTCCTGTTAATCCGATTAAAACTTTTCAGCAGTAAAAACGAATGCCATCAATTCTACTTTTGACATGCAACCACATAGTACCTACTTTTGGAATATTCGAAGAGACATTTGCAACTGCACTCGCTGCAAAGACTTTATTCTTAGATCCCTACTTCAAGTCAAAATTGACATTTTATGAGAGACAGTATGGAAAAGTTTTCAGATTAAGTTAAAAACAAATACTCCTACCAGGTATCTTTGAATATTTTTAATTTTTGATCGTTTTGTTTTTTCAAATCTTTTGTTCTATTGCACAACGATTGGGATCATAAATAAATTTTTCTTTGACTTATTATTGTTAATGTCATTTTGATGTAACAAATAGAATTCAAGTCCTTATCATATTTATTCATGTTACCATAAAAATATTGGGATGGGATGGGGATGTTTGGAAAGCCATTAAAGGCATCCTCTGCTTTCGTGCTTTCGCGAATATATCTTGGTACGCTGCATAATGCAATAACAACAGGATTTTGTGAAAATAATTAAATTACCTACCTATTAGAAATCGACAAAGAAGTTGGTTTGTTGTATTTTATATTTATGAAATATAATTGGCTGGGATGCGATTTCGAGGGCTGAAAACATCATCATCTATTTTTGTAATTCCTCATTTCCGAACCGAGGGATTATTTTGCTCGAATGCCCCTTTATTTATAAAGAACGTTTTCTTATTTAGCAGCACGTAAAACGTAAATTATAATAAACAGAGCAGCAACGAAAAATAACCGTTTGTAATGGAATAAATTATCATTTTGGAGTGTCAAATAAAATCAATTCAACTACCCTAATGTGTCAACTTCATTTACATAGAATAATTAATTTATGTGCAATATAAGGATTTAATTTATTAATTTGCATTTCAATTTTGGAATAATTCTAATTGTGACGCCCTTTCCGGTTCTTTATTTTTGCATTTATTTAGTTTGAATCAAAATTTCTAGTTGGAGGAATTGTTTTTTGTTGATTAAATTCGGGAATATTCTGGTTTTGTGAATTGAAAGCCCACTTACTCGTACAATATCGAGGTTCATCAGAACTGTCGTTGCAATCGTTGATTCCGTTACAAAAACGATTAAGAGGAACGCACTGTTGTCCACTTGCGCATGCAAATTCAGATATTCTGCAAGATCGGGGCGTCGCGACGGCGGTGGCGGCGTTGGTAGCGACGGTAACGACAACAACCACCATCGAAGCAGCCAGTTGCCGCAAAAACGCGACCGTTGTCCGTGACGAGCTGCTTCTGTTGTGGCTCCTTTTTCTTCGCCAAACCATATCTGAAACATGACAGGAATGCAAGGGCAAAGTCGAAGCAATGATTTATTTAAGTCGGGAAAAGAAAAGCGTCTAGTGCAAGAAAGTCCGTGATGGCAAACTGCCAACCGACTGCTTCCGGTAATTAAATACGTCTACATCCTTGCCTTTTGTTTGGAAAATTTTTTATTTCACACAAAAAGGGGAAGCAAATAAGTGAATGGGAAGACTGACGATTTCTATGGACAAGAATTGAGGACAAGGAAGTTTCAGAAAAACCATCTAAGCAATATTTATATATATATTTTTTTTATATAGTTAACTATATTATCATGTCCCTGAGGACCAAAAATTCTCTGAAATGTTTAATGTTAATTAAAGTGTTTAACTGTCTTTTAGATTTTTCTATGGCAATTGGGGAGTAATCAATAAGGGGAGTAGGAATGTAGGGGGTCTTTTTTCGATTTAAGTTGCTCAAACAAGCGGAATCCAATCGACATTATCGTGCATTTAGAAAACCTTTTACTTTACTCTTGCTTTCCATATTAGCTCTTAACTTAATAAAAGTTTCGATATATTAGCAAACTTAACCATGAGTATTTCCTCATGATGGGATGAGTTTTACTATTTTTATAGCTTTCCCTTCCAGTTCTTGTCCAGTACAAAATCTCTAAAGATCAGGTCTATAATATTAAACAAGTTCTCAGTAACTAATCGTGAAATGACGTTATCAACTTCTCGTTTATATAGTTCAAATACGGATTAAATTCTAAACTAAACCGTCAAGCAACTAATACCGGTATGTGAGCAGTTCCACTGCCTAAACTTTAATGCCAAGTTAGTGAGAAAATTGGAGGGCCCCTATAATCAATCACTTTTAGAAAAGGTAGAAATAGATGGGTGGTAGTTAGAGAGAGAGAGAGACGAGAAGGGGCTTTCAATATTAGAACTTAACCGATGGCCCTCGTATATCGATTCGTTAAGAATTTATTGATTGTGTATTTAGAGTTTCTCCTCCAAATTGCTTTCGCCCTATAAATTTCAAAAAGTAAGTGTGACATTAATAAATCGATCCAGCGTATGAGTTTTTAAACGTATCGTCTTTGATGATCGTGTCGATGCCATTAATGGGCCTTCCCGGTGAAATGGGTCGGGGAAGAGTGTGGAAGTTCTATCCGTCAGTTGCAGGGATATACGTATTTCTAGTAAGCTGACCTCTGGGACCGGATAAATAGGTCTCGGACTCCATTTTCAGGATTTCCCGCGACATGAAAAAGAACTCGCCTCATCGAATAGCTGTGTCGTTTATTTCGATTGCGATGTCTCGTGCAGTTTAGGATTTAATAAAGCATGAATTCCGAATTGAATCATAAAGTCATTTTTTTTAAGTGTGGAATTCCGTTCCATCCGCGTTTACCAAAGCGAAAAATCTCTTGTGCATATTCAAGAGGTTTTTGGAAACATAATATAATAAAAATTGTACTTCCAGATGTTTTTTTACTTGCCAATTTCTTATTAGGAAACAGTGTGAAAAAGTATTATAAGAATTTTTAAATTACAAATTATTTAACATAAAACCATTGAACCATACGAAATTGTAATAGAATTATTAGTTGAAAATTTTCTCGTGATTTGTAATAGGGAATTTGAGGTTGTTCAAAATCTTAAATAAAGTACGAGTTTATTAATGTTTACTGTGTGAAATGTTTTGGGCTTTTCAGAATATAAATTTCGTAAGAGAGGGAGGGAACAAATAAAATGGTTTTTCTTTTTGTCCTGATTAGCCTTACCTTTACCTTTATATTTTGTTCTTTAACTGGGAACATTTTTTAAAATAAAATATGTCTGTTTTTTTTTACTTGATAAATGCTCACGATCCAGTTTGTTTAAATAAATACCAATATGGAAACTTTTCACAATTTTTCCCCATACTGTTTGCAGCTTTATAAAGTTTTGTTTATCTTTACGTTGTTATTTATTATTCAATTCGATTAAATCATACAAAAAGCTTTCCTAAATGGATATTTGCCCTTGTTATTTGTACTTGTATATTATTTTGTTAGTGTAGGATAACATTATTTGGTGGAATAGTTTGTTTGATTAACAAATCCAGTTTGCCATTTTCGAGATTGGTTAATTTGTTGGGTTGCGGTCATTCGAGACAAAGGGACGGTAGTGTTGCAGTAGAATTGCGAACTGAAGTGGGATACGGGAATCGGTCCATGTTTGCGTAAATACAAGGAAATTAAGTTAAAGTGAAACGTCGTTTGAAGTGTTTGTTGCGGCGGCTTCTCTCGCAACTATCAGCTCTCAGAGGCCACTGGTGGAAATCTAATTTTCAGTTTGTGTTAACGTGCCACATTTCTCGATAGATTCGAAAAGCTAAATACTATACGATCATTATAAAAAAAAAATAGTGGTTACATTCACAGTATGTGGGAAAGGCATCAATTGATTTGGAACATTGGAATTACAAATTTATTACAGTAAGGATATTTCTTTGTAGTTTCTCCCCTTTAATGTACTCCCCTTAGCTACTGGCCATGCCCATCTCTTCAACCATTTCCTGATATTATAATATGTTATGTCGTCTATAGAGTCAAATCTTCATTGACTTTAATTTTAGAGGGTCAAAAATTTTCTGACAAATCCGACTTTGAATCGATTTTGTCAATAGTTAATTTCTTTATTCTTACATGTCTTACTCTCTTCAAAACATCTACTTTAAATTCTTTGTTCACTATTTTTCAACTTGACACGATTTTATAAAAAATGATCTCTGCCTTCGTAATTAAAAACAACCATTAACATCGTCTTTCTTCATTAGAGGAGTGTATGGTTCCTTCCATTCAAAAGACCAGACCTTGGTCTTCATTCTATTCCCATGAAGTAAAGTTTCATCCCCTGTGAGTCCAATCTTATTAAATAACAAAACTACTCCCATATGAGAATGTGCCCCCAGCATAATTTTATGATTAGCCCCAAATTCTACTTGTGCATATATCTGAGAGGGAAAGAATCAAATGGTAATTTTGTCATCGATTTTTTTAAATAAATATCGTTGATTAGGTACGTAGGAATATTTAATTTAAAAATTTTTGTTTTTTGTGTACTAAAATAGTTAAATCGTCGATGTTCTGTCAAAGCAATGAGAAAGTAACTGCAACACTCAGTTTGTTAATTAACAAATTTTGTTTTCCAAATGTAGATTTTGCTAGTGACAGAAAGTTAATTTGCAGGCGATCACAAAGTAGATTAACAATAACCATGACTGCCGCCGTAGTTAAAGTCAAATTTAAACTAGAAAACACGATTGACGTTTGGTTGTATTACAGTTGTTTTAAAAATTAGAATTGTTGGCGTTTTTACTCTTTTGCTCTGTCTATGTTACGTCATCGTACCTACCTACTACATTATAAACTTTAAAATTTACACGTTGCCAGAATTATTTGCCCGTGAACTAAATTAAGTTTTAGTTGTGCGAGCAAATTTCACTTTCGATCACAATATCATTAATTATTTATTAAAGGAACACAAATTTATTAAACATTTTATGAAAATAAGGGTTTGTAAAAGAAACAAATTACTACCGTAATGAAATTTTTAATGTAACTCAGTTTATTTTGCATAACACACAATAAATATATTTTTATTTTAATACCGTTTGGATTTTTTTTTTGCACTGATATATTGAATGCTTCTGGAAACTTCTTGTACGAATAAATTTCTTTTACATTAGCGTTGTGTGCTGATCTATATATTGATTACATTTCGGTACAAATAAAGTAAAATTATAAGTGTGCACTTTTGGAATTTTGTCAACCCCTAATCCAATCGGTGAACTGAAAAACATAAGAACAGTCATTCTAAGAAGTTTGATAATTTATTGGCCTTCGTATTATCCGCACCAGATCTCCATCTCCAACTCAACGAAACTGAAATTGCTTTGAATTTTGCAAAATATAATTTTGAAAGTTAGAGCGATTGTGCGTAAATTTCTACGGGCCACCAACACTGTGGGAAGGCAAATGTAAATATCAATATTCATAGACGATTTAGTCAAGAAGCTTAAATAAACATCGGTTGCTGAATACGGTTGGCAAAGATTAGTCTTAGATGGGGCTTATACCATGATATCTAACGGCACAATCATTGTGGTAGGTAACTCTACGTTCGAACGCAGCTCCTAATTACGAATTCGGTCACGTTTTGTTTGGGATACTCTGAAAACTTATCGGCTTAAAGTTTAGAGGTTTTGATAGGGGTTTAAATGTGAATGTGTCTTAATTACTTAATGGGTTTGAATTTTAAGGATTACATTGAAATAATATAATAATGCAGTAGTTATTGTGTATTAACGACTCGTTTGTCTGCTATTAGGATTCGTTAAGGATTTTAAAACTAACTTGAATGATTATGGATGAGAAGCGGTGAGAGTGCTCCAGAATATAAACGTAAAATTGCTAATGTACAAATATCCAGATAGTTGGAGTCCCTAAAAAAATAAATCCATTAAAATCCAATTGTGGTTTTTGGTTTAAGAGACCGGCGGACGGCTCTAAAAAATGTTTCATTCCATGACAATCATATACCATAACCAGTGGCGGTTTTACTGTAGGTGCATTTGTTCAGTGAACCCCCTTAAAAATTGAACTAGTTACACCATATAATTTTATCCTTTTAATATTTATTATATTATTGATGATTATCGTATAATATACATCTCTTTTACCATTTCATAGTTCATAGTTACAAAACACCAACCCGTAACCCATAGAAAATATTTAAATTTTTGTTGTGTCGCTGACGATTTCACCTAACTTTTTTGGTTCAAGTTTTGATTCTGAACATATCACGAGAGCGATACTCCGTTTGATGTTTATGTGTTAGAGAGAGAGGCGTCGGACGCGTGAAATGGAAGATAAAATACACTCAACATACACCGTTTAGGTGCACTGCACAAGAAGCCGGAATCAGCCGGAATAATGTCGTGCTACGTCGGCAGGGGTACCCGACAGTCTGCCAGTGTTTTGCAACTTCGGTTAGGCTGCCACCTGGTGAAAATGTCCAGTATGAGTCATTTTTAAAGGCTCTGGAAGCTAGTGTTGGTAGGAACCGATAGTAAAACAATTATGTTCAGAAGCATGTTCAGATTTCAGAGTTCAAAGCCCACTAATTGTAAGGTGTTCGGTAAAATATATTAAAGAAAATTCAAATAATTTTCAAAATCGTTTCGAAATAAAGAAAAGGGGTCCACTTCGCCCAAAACTACAGCTGACACAAGAGTGTACCTTAAAAAATAAAAAGTTCAAACGTGTGTTTAAAGTAGAACAGTATAAAAGAACTTCGTGGTTGTGTGGGTGTAATAAATTAAAGGCATTATTTTGCTTCCGTGCCTGATTTTAGCCGGTAATCCTAATGAAAGTGTTGAGTGGACAAAGACAGGGGTTACGGATTTGTCACATTTGTCGGCAAAACTTAGACGAATGGATTTCCTGTATAAGTAAACGTAAGGTTTTTATTTATTGTGTTATTAAATGCCATAATTATTTGTTTCTCCTTAAAATATTAAAAATCTTCGCCTGCGGCGCATTTACGACATCGTGGAATACGCTTCATGTTCTGATATTACCTGCATGTTATTAACTTTGTGAACCCCCTTCGTATTCGACCACGAGCCGCCACTGACCATAACATAACCTAACCTTTTGGTGGTACATAACAGATTTTGATGGTACGTAGCACTTTTCCATGGTGCCTAGCACTAATGTACCTAAGCATTTATAACTGTATTACAAAATGTCATAGTGATAAACTGACGTAATTATGTGATGTCGTGCGATGGCGTATTAGTAATGTTCATAATTAAATTTCCTTTTAAAACCCTCTCTATATTTAAATTATGGTGGTGCTAAAGAAACTAATCTAATAAACGATTTAGAAAGCCCTCTACGCTTCGGTCTTTTCTTCTCCTTTTGTAAAACCTCGGTGAATGTATGTTTGCTTTCTTTTGCCCTTTGAAGTTTCATAAACAGTCTTTTATTCGTGAATTTTTGATGGTCTGGTCAGAATTAGAGTAGGGACGTCTGGGAATTTTCCACTGAAATATCATTTCCGAAACGAAACGAAAGAATTTGAAAGGAAGAGGAATTACCGCTGCAATTATATCCTTTTGATCTTGAGAAAGCGCCAGAATGAGTAAAAAACTCACATTGTCAGTGATTAATGGGGCTGAAGAGACGAAAATATTCAGATCCGGGAACTTCACGCGAATAAACGGCTCTTTCAGGCACTTTTACCAATCAGAAATTGTGCTTTATGCCTAACAAATTTCCTTTAAAACTGTTACGAATTGATGTAAGAAAACGATTTTTCATCACTTCTTTGACTCCTTGCTTATTTCCTTTTTTCTCACTACATTAAATTTACATTATTAAAAAATGGGAAATACTGAGAAGAATTCAAAGACTTATTACAAAAGAGATTCCAAAATATATGGCTGAGCAACTGATTGTTATGATAATTTGTGGCACATTTTTTTAAGGGGTGTAAATAGGTTTTATAAACACGTTCTGTGTACAAACAATTAATTTTACAAAAGAACTTTTAAATTGATTCATTTGAGTTAAAAAAGTTAATTTTATGATAAAAAAAACGTTTCCCTTTTACTATATTGAAATTGAGTATAACAAAGACGAAATTACCTAAGCACTCTACATAAATCTAATCTAACTTATTATGCGTTAATCTATAATCTTATCTTTGTTACTTGTGTGCGTGAAGGTAAATCCAATCAAATCGAGCTCATATTTCGACATTATAAATGGTTGGTAGGTGCTTTAAAACATAAGTCAAATATTTCTTGGCAATCTAAAAGAAGTCACGTATTTATTGAATGGTGATGAATGAGAATTTCTCATTTTAACCAGCACAGAAGAAAGTACGTGCTTTATTGACAGGGCAAGATACAACATTGTACAAGATCGATTGGCTTATAGAATATTCTAGTCGTCAACCCTATACCTACCTGAAATAATATGGGGTAGGTACTGCGGATTCGACAGCAACATGCAGCTAAACATTCGCATGGATAAAATGTTAGAAAGCAATGAGAAAACGTCCCTTGAATCTCTAACAAGCTTGTTACAAGCTTCTGTTGTATTTTAAGAGAAAGAATTGCGTTTTAGATTTTCTAACTTAATTTTCTTTTGAATATAAGGTGGTTACTCTCAGTGGAAAACTAAAGGAAATTTTGATCGACGGTAGAAATTATTAATTTATGAATTGTGTTGCTTTTGTTCGCCGACACTAAAACAGAGATGATTTCAATTGTGATTGTAATTGAAAAAAATAGCTGTTTATTTTACAAAATACCCTCAATCTATTAATTTCTTGAAAACTGTACAACTCTTTAGGATACTAACCTCTTTGGGCTTTAGAACAATTGCTGTTTTGTTCATTTGTTTACATAGGTTTGTTTCAATTTCAAATTCAATTTAAATGTTTCTTTTTTACCCTACTCCATACATATGCAAATAGACTTTTGAAATGAAAGATTGATAATATGTTCATTTTAAATGAGTATTATACGGTATTCGGGGCATAAATTGGTTTAAGGAAAGGACGGTAAATCCTGAAGGACCGACGGCGTCCCTCCTTTGCCAATCATGCGGAAAAAAAAATGCTCCTTTGGGTTGAAATAAAACAATATTTCTTTCCATTCTTTTGGAGCTGTTTTGATGTTTGCGTATTCATAACCTTTTTGTAATTTAAATGCTTAGGATGTCCTAAATTTGCTATTTTTTTATGTAATGAAAGGGAAGCTCTCCGTTTGCGACACCCTCACAATAATTACGAGTAAAAAAAATGTATAGAAATTATACACAAAAGGTCAGTTATCGATTGGTAATATTCCAATCGGAAATTATTTGATAAGGAAGGGTTGTTCAATATTTTTAGGGTTCCGCACCTCAAAAGGAAAAAGCGGAACCCTTATAGGATCACTTCGTTGCCCGTCCGTCCGTCCGTCTGTCAAGACCCTTTTTCTCAGGAACGCGTGGAGGTATCAAGCTAAAATTTATACCAAATACTCAGGTCTATTGTCCCTTGGAGCTGTGAAAAAATCAAACTTCTAAGCCAACGCAATAAAAAAATACAGCCGTTTATGCCGCAAATTTCCGCAAATTTTCGAATCAAAACCTACAGGGTACTTCCCGTGAACTCAGAATCTTGAAATTTGGTACGAAGCAACGTCTTATAGTACAGATAAAGGAAAAATTGCGAAAACCGTAAATTTTTAATTACATCATATAATAGAAAAATTTTTAATAATTTTAGTTACTACCCCTTTCCTCATGAACGCGTAGAGGTATTAAATTGAAATTCATATCAAATACTCAGGTCTATAATACTTTTAAGCTATAACAAAATCAAACTTCTATGTCAACGCAATCAAAAGAAACAGCAATTTAAGCCGCATATTTTCAAACTCGCAACTACTCGCAAGGGAATCAAAACCTAAGGGTACTTCCAGTCGATTTAGAATCTTGAAATTTGACATGAAGCAATGTTTTATAGCATATATAAAAGGAAAAAATCTGAAAACCTTAAATTTTTAGTTACATCACATATACACAGGTTTGTACGGAACCCTCGGTGCGGGGAGTTCGACTCGCACGTTTGGGCCCGGGATTCTTTTTTAAGTAAAGGAATAGTATTGAATACTTGAGGACTGCAAACACAGTTTGGATTATTTAAAAAACATGTTTGTAAACTACTTAGCATTAAATGTGCGTTAATTACGTATTATTGAACGTTGACCCAAAGATACTTATTATTGATTGAAATTTGAAAAGAAAAGGAGTAGGTACCATTAAAGCTTTTAAGAATTATAAATATTGTGGTAACATTGCAATTTTAAAGTGACACATTTTATTTTAACCCGTCCTCAAGCAGTTTTATATCATTCAGGGTCAAAAACCTGCCTCATGAATCTTCATTTTTGGCCTTCTGAAAGTTGGCTTCTGTTCAAAATCGATAGATAATTTCGGTAGGCATATTAGGACCATAACATGCAAACACCTACAAAATGAAATACCTTTTTTTATTCTCCTTCTTATTGTCTTTCTTTCAATCTATAAAAAGAGAAATCTATCTCAACTTGAACTTTCCTCTTTATGTATTAAGAATCTTTGAAGAAGGAAATGTTTTCAGAAAACAATTTTATTTTATTAAAATCTTTATACGTATATATACCCAAGTTATAATAAATATGAAAATCATGTTAAGCGTTGAGAATAACATTTTCTCGCAAACAATTTTGTTCAAATTTAGTTTACTGAAAATGTTTAACAACGAATCCTGGAAAATTATATCGCAGGGGTGCCACTTCTTCGCATATTATGAATGCTGAAGTAATTTGCTTTTGGGAACAAAGGTCAGGCTCATTTCCAACTCCCCAGTTCAGGTTGTCGGTATACCAGCCCGACTTTGGGGGGACAGACAAATGATAAGTCAACTGAAATAAAGAAGGTCTTTATCTGGCTTTCTCCTCGACCATTTATCTAAAGTTGTGTGGCAACTGCTACGTGATTGCGCCGTGGAAAGATAAACATTGCGGCATTTATGACCGAAGCATGGGATTTTTTTAACCGTAACGACGAAATGAAAGCCTAAGAGAAAACGTTGTAAAAAAGATGATAAATTTGACGTATGTTTTCGATAACTTTGGGTACACCCAAAAGAATTTGCTCTCCTTCTCTGTGTATTTAGACATACAAAGGAGAAAGGAGAATGCTTTCCAGGGAGAAAAGTTTGATCTTACAACAAAAGCTAATTAGAGTTTAAAACTATTGCTGGTGGGGGCGAAGGGTAAAGTTTTTAAAGATAGTATGGAAAAATATGGTACAGATTGAATTAATACTTCAATAGTTTTAGTGGTCGTAGTTTTCATCATTCACCCTGTTATAGTTTAGATTCTCCGTAAATTTTTTAGTAGTAAAAGCTTTGGCTCATTTAAATATTGAGGTCGACGGTTAAAGATTTTTAGGCCTCTTATTTAACAAGTAAATGTAAATAATTATTAAATATTGTAGTTTCTTTTTCTTTTGACAGCAGCATAGTATTTCAGAAGTTTGTGTTTGTACTTGCAATATGCCTACTATATTTAAACAAGAAAGCGCGGTCTATGAATTTTGAATTATTAATTACTGGCTAACTTTTCTTTGAATTTCCCAACATTGGCAGTTGATGAATGCGTAAAAGATCAAATTAAAAACTTCTGTGACTCACTTAAGTTAATAGTCACTATTTATTTTCAAAAATATTCACGTCGCTGGAAGAAATGCTAACATGCTTATCACTTTATTCAGTTCCATATTGCAAGGCTGACATGGTAGATCATTTTCCAGATGACCCTGTAGGAAATCCACCACTAATTCAATTTTTTTCCATTTTTACTGCATTATGTATTTATTCTTCATTTTTATTTTTTTCTTAGTGGGTCGAATGAATTTTCTTTTAATCAAGTTGATATGATCTGGTTCCAAGTATCAAGCATCTTGTCCTAGTTTTTATCACAATTCCAAATCTCCAGGAGCGTTCAAAACCTTTTTACCGAAGGTAATGCGGTCTCCCCAGTAGAACATTAACCAGCCGAGTCGACTGTCCAATATATATAGTCGCGAAAATATATGCCAAGCCAGCTTCGCAATTTTGTCTTTTAATATATATTCCCCGCCCGCACACCAGGGCTGTGCTGCTGCCGTGCATGTCGCATTCGTTAATGAGATTCTCTCTTTTGTTCTTCGGGCGTCTTTTTGTTGGTGGTGCCTAAGACGAGGGTGGTTGCGGCTGTCACGTCGTGGTCCTTACTGTGTCTCACTGATGCAAAAACGCTAATTCACAGTCATTTTTGTTCAATGCAAGCGGGAGGCGAAAGCGGACTCTGACATACAGGTTTTCCATTAATTTCAGTATGCAGCATGAAAATAAAGGTTCGCGCTGCATCGGCAATTTATCACCCATGAATGAATGGACGAATAAGTGAACGAACGGCTTCAAAACTAAAGGAAATATCGCTGCCAGCGATAACTCCTTTATATAGTGCTTTTAATAAAGAAACCATTTCAGTACCGAAAATGAGATTACAAAACCAACTGACTACCTATCAATTTTCTATACCTACCAGTAGGATGGTCTTTTACGAGTAATTCACCCTTTGACAGCACAAAATGTTGCGAATGAAATGAAGTTTAAAATGATTAGAAAATTTTGATGAAATTTAATTTCACTGCTTCTACAATACGTAAATCACAACACATCAGCAGCTTAATGTAGAGGTATTTCAAAAACTCATGAGCCTCGACAGTAGGGTGAGCGAAGATTTGTTTCTTTAAATTTCAACAAATTACTTTATTACAATGACATATCAAGTTATTTTTGCTATTTTTGGACTGCATTATAATTTGTTGCTAATTGGTCGCTAATTTGTTACCAAATCCAAAAATTTGTCGCTCGAACTGTTTAGCCATAATCAGCTGATAAACATGTCGTATCTCGAAATGGAAATATCGTAGGAAAATACTGTACCTAAAGGCTATAATTTGTCGCTCATTTATCGCTAGTCTTATCTCCAGCTAATAAGCAAAAAGCTTGGAAATTCATCAAGCTCGCACTATACATATATTTCAAAATGAAAATATCGCAAGAAAATAAGATATGAATTGTATTTTGCTATTTTTTTTGTGATTTCCAAGTCGATTGGAAATTTGTGTGGGGTTTTCACATTGTCCATTAATAAATACCTAATATAGGTGTTTGTGGGAAATTTATATTAGCGCCACATGCGGAATATAAACTGTTATGTAAGTGTAAAGTTCTGTTTGGGGGTAACTAAAAGAGTACTATGTGGATCATTATAAAAGAATAATCAGAAAAGACAGTAAGACAGCAGTCAGTAACATCAAACAAGCGAATGAGGAGGGTTAGGGTGGTGTAGCGGGTGGCCGCTTTCACTCACCCTAATGTCCTATTGAAACGTCCCTAGTTGATAACTAGTAGTTTCATATATATATTTGTAATTAATTTTAAGTGTTATCCATTTTATAACATTTTTAAATTTAGTAAATCGGTAAAAACACCGTATAAAATTCAGCATATCAGCTGATGTGGCTAAACGGCTGGAGCAACAAATTTTTGGATTTGGTAACAAATAAGCGACAAATTATAGGGCATTTTAGAAATATGAAAAATAACCTAGTCGTGCTAGCTTGATATAGGTACGTATTACAAAGGTTTCTTGGAGTAAATATCTGATTCCTTTTTTATCCTCTTTCGATTTATATGGATACTTCCTATTTTATTTGAAAATTTTGGAATAATTTTGAATTATTACATAAAATAGGAAGTATCCATATAGATCGAAAGAGGATAAAAGAGGAATCGATTGAAAAAATAAAAAATAGTAGGTGCCATTTGAAAAAACGAAGTAATTGGTGTTTGAAGTTTTTCAATTTTAGAATTTTATTTTGAACGCCCTGTATAAATTATTTAATTCAATTTTGTCAAGGCGTTAGCACTAATATTCAGCTATTCCTAGTAAAAATTTCAACACTCTAAGTCGTATTTTGTGGAAGTTATGATTTTTTATAATTTGGGTTGCGGTAGCGATTTTTTTTCTATAAATTAAATTAACTCAGAAACCGATCGTCGTAGATGTACAAGTTGGTTATCAAACTTACCTTAGAATTACACGTTTCATTCGAATTCAGCGTAAAAAATATACCATTCCATTTAAAATAACAATGTTGGTATCGACTTCCGGTATAACCGGATGTAAATCGAACTTGAAAATATTTTTAAAAGAAGCGGCATTAACAATAACCAAATGAGCCCAAGTTTCAGAATTTAATTCCTTCTACTAATTCATATACTTCTAATAGTCCATCAACTTGAAAAACCCTGTATATGTAAGGTGTGAAATCGAATTTTTCTTATGCCCTGGACTTATATAAACTTTGATATATTATTGTTGACAGACTTATATATAAGCCTTCAGTGACTAATGCGAACTTTTCTTAAAATATAAATACAAAAACCATATTATTTCTACTATATAATTTGAATACATGTATCTATATCTATTTGGCTAGCTTTGAACAAATTATCACTGAACATAAGTAAAACAACATACATGATTTTTAGTAATTATTCAAATAGCGTCCCTGAGAAACTAAATATACGAATAGATAATAAAAATATAAATAAAGTTGAAACTATAAATATCTGGTAATAATTTTTGATGCAAATGTAAAATGGGACAAACAA
This sequence comes from Agrilus mali, assembly GCA_029378335.1. Classification (NCBI taxonomy): domain Eukaryota; kingdom Metazoa; phylum Arthropoda; class Insecta; order Coleoptera; family Buprestidae; genus Agrilus; species Agrilus mali. The sequence continues at coordinate 21,158,206 of CM055658.1, read as the reverse complement.
GTTAATAGTAAATAAAACCAAATACTTCATATTTGTATTCTACAAATTATCAAAATTTTTTAAAAAAGAATGTTTATTACTTTTAAGAATTATTTATTTTTTGGGGCCATATGCACTATTCAACCGTATTTAAAAAGTTTAATGGAAAAAAATCTTTGGGAAGCAAATATGCTATAAAGCTTTACGCAGCTTTATGAGTTAGAAGTACTACTTTTCCACTACGAAAACCCTTAAATCACAATTCGAAAGCTCTACTAGTATAACTATAAATAAAAGTATACTAATACCAAAAAGGACCAAAACGGTCAGTATTAAAACAAGCTTAATTAAAGCTATTGAAATTTTTAATAGATTACCAAATAACCTTAAAACTTTGGAAAAAATTAGCAACAAATGTAAAAGGAAAAAATTAAAAGACTGGGTTATTACTAATATATTGCCAAGTTAATTTTACTGATTTTATGAATGTTAAAAATAAATATTATAAAAACATGTTGAAATTGTTATAAACACTACTGTTATACTTAAAATCAGATTTAATCACATTAAATTTTGTTATAGTTTTAAGTTTTATTTTTCTTTTTCTTGTAACCAGTCCCACCAATAGATAATATATTTATCTCTGTGGGAGTTGCGTTAGATTTAAGTAATCTCTCTGTAACTTTTTATATTTTTACTGGTTCAATAAAGATAACATTACATTACATATTATTTGTTTGTAACATCCTTGTATAGACGTACGTGTAGTTGGATAAATGTAAAACAATGGCCAGTGTAAATTCCAATAAAGCTTGTCGCGAGGACATTACGACACGAATGTTCTCTTAAATCGAGAAAGAAAAACACTGAACTACTGTCAACGTTGCAGAAAATACTTCGCTTTTGTCTCCATTCGTAGATACACTAGTAGTAACAGTTATTCATCTACGAAGGAATCAACATCGCACAAGTTAGATTGCGTCTGAAAAGTGAAGATATTATGTTTTTTCCCGTGCTTCGACAATGCACGAGCTTTATATAAATTTCAACAAAAGGGCACAAACATTAATAATAAGACCTCCCTCTACAGAACTACCAAAATATATCGATGTTGTTAAAATAAGTTTAAGGGAAACGCAAATCTAGTTATTGATCCATTCTTTAAAATATTTTTCAATTTAGTTCCTTCCCCTATCTCTCTGTGCTCCTTTGTATTTTATGTAGAGTACCTAGTTTGTTATAGCGAAAGAGGGTCTAGTAGAAAAAATAATGGCTGATTACTTGGTAGTCGCGTTTCATAATGGGGACGTTTCGGTGCTGGTCTTATATTCATATGTTTTATGTGCACTTGAAAGGCCTTGAAAAGCCGAGAAAAACCCCTGGGCCAAGAAGAAAACCAAAAATTTATCTGTATCTATTAAATTGATGAGTCTTTGTGTTCTGGGTGTGTTCGTTCACCCAAACATTCGAATCCGATTCCGATCTTGAGGATTTAGTCCGGTTTTACTCTTTGTAATAAGTTTGTTTGGAAACAGCAGGGGCTTACGAGTTTTGTTTGAGAAAGTTTTCTGCGTTATTAGTTTCTGTGAAGTAGGTACGTTTCGTTAACCAACGCGCATTACAGAAGTTTAGTTCGTCCGGTATATTTAAGATCTTTACCGCGGCGTGGTTAGTTTTCCTTTTCCAGTTACGTTAGCGTTCTTTCTGCGGTGGTATCGGTTACGTGTATATGGCCGTTTTGTTTCATAAATCCTTAGCTCAATAGGTTAGTCGTGGCTGATTTACGAACGCGTAGCAATAAATTTAGCAGAACTTTTCCCCAATTTCTCCGAAAACATGCCGGCTACTACTGACTCAAATACGTTACAGTATCATTTACTCGAATGACATCCAATCGAAACAAATTATACTCCGAACGAAACCCTAGGGATAAAGTAATTGATAGTACAGGGCTCGTTCAATATGAAAATACCAATTCTATTTTTCTTTCGTAATAAAAGTTAAAAGTAAGGGAGTATTCCTAAATCTACAAAAAACGTGATCGAACTCAAAAAAACAAAGAAAAGGGACTTTAGAAACATATTTAGTTGCAAATAGTTAGGGTACAAGATGTTTCAGTTTTCAGGAAATACGAAGGTTGAATCCTGGAAAGGATATAAATACACACACATATATAAACTGCAAGAAAAATGAAATAGTAAAATCTGCTTTATAGGCGGTTTCAAATATTCCAGTGGAAAATCCTTCTTGGCTTTTCTAAGAACACTACCTATGTATTGCAGCATTTCATGGTTTGTAAGCACAATCGTTATGTTAGAGCATAATATTTTTAGTTCCATAACCATCGAGAAAATTTACTGGTTAATATCGTTGAATTATTTTCCATGGCCTGTCCGAGAAGAACGTCGTAGTAAAAATTTAGTACAAACGTGAACTCAGTTGGATACTAGACCTCGGACGACAAATGTGGCTGTAAATAAACCCCAAGAACTAACCGAATTGCACATAAAGAATAATAATGAGATTTTAAAGTGGCCCTATTCAGTTGGCTATAGGTATACATAGATAGTCGAAAACAATTTAAAGAAAACATTTCTTTTCCGGATGGGCATTTAATAACATTCTTTTTAAAACCCTTAGCCAAATTGCGAACTCATTAGTATTCGAGGACTGTTATCCCCCAAACGGAAATTAATGTAATCCTTGAGGCAAAAAACAACGGACTTATCGAGGCTTTAACGATTTTTACATTTCAAAATTATTTTCAAATCCGAAGTATTTTTAATAATGATCTGAATATTGTAAAAACAATGGACTGCCTTTTCCTTCTGATGAAAATGAAATTGACCTTGTTGCAACTTTTTTTTTAATGTTTAGTACCGTTATAGTATAATTACATAAAAAACACTTCGCCTCTGAATATTCTTGACTCTCATGCCAACTCAAGTTATTAGAGCTTTATGATTATTTTTACGACGTTGCTGTTTACAAAATTGTTTAAAAGTTGAAGTAATTTAAAGTAGAGGCTGTAGTCATAAAAAAGAAAAAGGTTTGTAATAACATTTTATCTGTTTCTGGCATCTCCATTAATGATGACAACAATCTAAGGTTTATTAAGTGATAATAATAAGAGATGGAAAAATTATATTTTCATACTCTAACCCCGTATTGATGATGATATCCCCATGATGGACCATGGAGGCGTCAAAGGTGTTCAATATTTTGTCTCGAATCACAAGGAATATCTTCAGGAATTTCACGTTGTCTAACGCTATTGCTGAACTGTTCAGCATCTATATCCTATAATCCTATACATTAATTGATGATTTATGATTATTAACTAAATCAAACCTACTATACATAGCCTCAAATTAATGAGGAAAAATTTTTTGCTGTTGTCATGCCCTCCCCATTGATTTGAGGCTATGTATAGTAGGTTTGATTTAGTTAATAAAAACATCAATCATCAAGTTTAAAGTATTGAAATTTACTACTACTTTCAAAACATTCTTCAATTACATTGTTACAACCTAAAGATATTTTTGCTGTTCATAACAATAAGTGTACAATTTACCTATTTGCCGAATATCATTAAGTTTATAGGACATAATTTAGAAACGATCTATTGTCAATACTTCGTACCATAAAACCATAAAAGTAAATGAGATAACCCCTAATAAATAGCTACCCTCTGGGTCAACGACTGACTGTATCCCGTACACAATGTAAACAAGTTTTAAACTACCTACCACTTTCTTAAAACCACACCCTATGTAACATCTTTAAAATAACGTATAATCTTTGAATCAGGAAATTTCTCATTGAACTTCGATTGTAACAACATCTTTGTACATAGTGGATTAGTTAAGTAGAGATAGCATAAATAACAACGTTTTTTATTTATTCGTCGAGCTTCACGTAATTTTAATATTAAGTTATTTCAACAAACTCCAACTTGAACTAGTACGCACAGAATTTGTTACTTGCATGCCCATAAACATGCATTCTGTATCCTATTTTTGACGCCCCCAATGATCCTCCATGGAGATTTCATTAATAACACGCGGTTAATATCTGAAAATACGACAGTCGTTAAAGCCCCAATCAACTTCTAATAATAAGAGATTATAATTATTATTATGTTTTTGCTAAAAGTACTATAGAACCTTTCATGTACTTGATATGTCATCAATATTTATTCTTTGATTAAAAACACCTTTTTAAAATCGTCTTGGGTGGTGACCATTTGTTGACATTTTTATTGCCTGAGCCGCCTCTTTACATGACTCAGACTATAGGTGAAGTATTTTTAATTGATGGATATTTTCATATCTACATCCACATGAGTGTACTATACATACTTTAGTTCGGTGTTGCAATGTTGCAAAATTAGGCTGGCAGTTGCACTAGGAAGCATCGTGCTTGATAGCGAAATCATAAGCACGCAATTCCTGTTTTATATTCCAATCACGTTCCACTTTGTTAACCTTTCCACTGATTTCCATGAAACAGTCTCCTAGCGTCGTCGTTGTCGCTATCAGGCTGATATACCAGCGGGTAGCAGTTCGATTTCGATATTGCCAGCCCTACTTTGATGGTGATTAAGTGAAGGAGTTGTAAAGAATTTTCATTACAGAAGTGCTCTCTATACATATAATATCTATAAAATATGTATAATATGCACTGCAATATTTCCAATATTGCTCCGACATTTACTTTTACACATAATGTATATGTCTTCATAGGAACTGAACTTGTTATTACCGGCGTAAAATATGATGTACCTTAAAGAGAATTGAACAAAGCTTTTATTTAAACTTGTATGTACAAATTAAATTAGCATTAAACAAAATTATAGTTTAATAAAGTCGCAACAGACTTGACCTGTAGCCTTTTATTATGACAATAGATATGCCCTACAAAATTTAAGATTACATTGGTAGGAGCAATCTACCCTTTACTCGTTTTAATGAATAATAAAAGGATAGAACCCACAAAAACATGTATTTTGTAATTAAATCTATTTAGGAAATCCGTCGTTGGCGATGTATACTTAAAAACAGAGATAACTTGTAAACAATAACGAGTCTTAGCTTTTGTTTAAAATGAACATGGAAGTAATTTGACGTATATCGAGCTAGCACGACAGTTATTTTTCCGATTTCTGACTTGCACTATAATTTGTCGCTTATTTGTTGCTAATTTGTTACCAAATCCTAAAATTTGTCGCTCGTGCCGTTTAGCTTTAACCAGCTGGTATGCTAGTTTGATTGCGTATCTCGAAAAGGAAATGTCGTAGGATATTACTGTAAAGACCATAATTTGTCGCTGAAAGATGACACATTCAAAGAATTTGTCACTAGTCTTATCTCCAACTGATAAGCAAAAAACTGCTGGAAAGCCATCAAACTTTCGAAAGGTAACGCGTTGCCTAACTTGGGGGAAACAGGAAAAATCTAATTTAAAAAATTTAGTAAATAAATCCGATCTCTTAAAACAAATGTAACAAAGAACTCCTTGATTAATTGTTTGATGGTTTTCCAGCAGTTTTTCGCTTATCAGCTAGAGATAAGACTAGCGACAAATTCGTTGAATGTGTCATCATTCAGCGACAAATTAGCGACAAATTATAGCCTTTACAGTAATATCCTAATTCATTTCCTTTTCGAGATACGCTATATATAGTACTAGCTTGATATCAAGCTAGCATACCAGCTGATTGTGGCTAAACGGCACAAGCGACAAATTTTTGAATTAGGTAACAAATTAGCAACAAATTAGCGACAAATTATAGTGCAATACAGAAATCGGAAAAATAACTTTGTCGTGCTAGCTTGATATACATAATAATTTTACTCAATTTCTTTCAATCTGGTATATGTCAGTAATTGTAACGTTTCGGTTGGTTTCTTATATGTTGTTATTTTATCGCTAATATCGACTGCCTATAATACAAAATTGGGTTTGCAGGAATAATGCGTGTATACCATTATTGGAGTTTTAAAAGTAATATAAAATATTTCTGTGATTGAGTTTCCTGTATCTGTGGATTTGCATTAGTATCTATGAAAGGAATTTAAATTTTATATAAATTAAAACGAAACCTTATTTGATTTCAAATTGTTGATTAATGACCCCCATGCAATCTCAATTTTTATTTTCAAACTAGTTGAAATTGTTTCCTGCGTATCATAAAATAGAAAAGTACAAATTCAGTGAATAGAAAACTGATCTTTGCATTGGAATATTCGTTTCAAAATTTTTGATTTTTTTGTGTAAATTCTTGCCTGTATGCCCGTTGATTTTCGTTTGCGCACAGGATATCTAGACCCTGTTTCAACATTGCAATGGGTAGATATATAAAATTTCCTGAGGGATGGTAAAGCAAACAAGTCCGTTTTAATTTTTGCTGCTTTCATCATTTGCTTAGTATGAGTATATACTGAATGTTTTTTTATTAGTTAAAGTAAATTCCGTTGAAATTGCATAGATCGCACCTTTGATACACATTTTATTACCATTTTCAGTCAGTTTGTATGTAGGTACAGCAAATACCTATAGAAAAACGTCATTTATTAGACAATTTTTTAATACTTATACATAATTCACAGTTTCTTACAATTCATCTCAAAAGGAAAAAGTTGCATGTAACTTTCTTTCTTTCTTTCTTTCTAAGTAATAAATTTTAAATTGGTTCAATTTTTGTGACCCGATTGAAAGCTTCAACATGTTCCTTTCCACCTGACTACGTTGACGTGGCTTTTGAAAACTACATTTAAAGATTAACTTCATTTCAGCTTAAATCGAAATTGAAAATTAGAGTTATCCTAACCATCAAAACGTATTACTGAATTGGTTCGTACTTCGTATCCCATCGTGACGTCAATAAATTAAAGAATCATTAGTAAATGTCATTTCGGGCTTAACGAGGAAGCGTTTTCACAGGGGGTGGAAAACAAAAAGTAACATTTAATTCGGGTTCGAAACGTCATTAGGCGTCCTTTCAGTGCTACAATTTTTCTTTTTCGAAAGGTGCACAAAACTTTGTAAGAGACAATAGTACAATTTTTTTTCTAATAGATTAATTTGTTTACCACAACAAAACATGCTTATCCTAACTTATGAGCATAATAACAAATATGATATAGCTTTTCTATCCGTTTGCTATTTGGATTGTTATTAAAATTCTCAGACTTTACCAGAACCACAAAGTTTTTCTCCAATTTTCTCGTTAGACCTTTGGAGCGTGTAAATTTCACAATTTACTCATCGGTAAGTACAAAGGTACCGTTTATCGATTAACAGTCCACGGGGTTTACACAATAGCTACAAGGAGCTGTCCGCAATCCTCATAATTCTCCACAATAAAAATACGTACACTGGTTAATTTTTTTTTTAATTATTTTTTGAACCCCACCCTTTAATATACATAGGTGAAACACTAATGTTATTTATATAAATGAAATTTTGTGCCATTCTCATTTTTAGTTAAAAAGTTCCAGCTTTAGTAGCAGGTACATTTAATGTAGCCGGGAACATCAAAGGTTCCCTACTTCTAAAGCCCTTATTTGATTTTCTTCCTGCACTTCCACTGTTTGCAGTAGGCCGAAACTTCTCGAGCTTGAGAGACATTCTAGTTAACTTGAACCTCATAAGTTGCGTCTAATTAAACCCACGGCGCGTATTGTGTCTTGAGTTCCTCGAGGAGGGTTGTTGTTTTAAACGCAGAACCAATGACTTTTAATACCCAGCAGATGCATGTTTTATTACGTAATTATTTTTACTAAAGTAAAACAACAATTTGGTTGCAGAGTATCTAATCATTTAATAAATATAAGTTTGTGTCAATTTGTCAATAAATCTGTACATTTGTGCATCTATCGGATAATATGGAACTCTGAAATTAGTTGAGTATTTAAACGTCTAACCAAAGGAGGGAGCTAACTGACGCATCTACTTTCGAAATCTGAAATTTAAAATTTTCGTGTTGCAAGTAGAAAAACATTTGGATTAACGATTTTGGGTTTTTAATAGAAAATATTCCCATTTGTTTTGCTCAAAAGCCAAAATGACTTGTAGAAGGTAATTCGGTTTATGAAGCGACGACAGAAAGAAAAACCCTCAGCCGAGTCAAACGAGCTTCGAGAAATTCGATTTTTAACGACGAAAGTTTGGGTAGTTTAAAACTATTTCTCAACTAGGCGGATTTAGGGCACGGCCATTTACTACGTTCATATACATATATGCGCTTCGTACCAAAAGCCGAAATACTTTATCACTAGATATCCCAACCATGGAGTTAGGCCAGTACTTAGTTAATACCTTTTTAGTGCTTAATAGATTTCTGTTATGCCCCAAGAGCCTATAAGCGTATTAAATTAAATGAAATTGTCCATTAATCCTATTAGATTATTATTTTAAATGATATTTTATTGTAGAACAAAATTGGACCATAATATATCTAGTCGTCTAGATTATTTCTTAGCATTCGGGAGGTCACCGATTCGATTTCAGGGCCGACTGCCTTGGTCCAAGTTCTTTCTGTGGTTTTCTTGGATCATTTAGGCAAATGCTGGGGCACTAATATTTCATAGATAGTATTTCACTTCTCTTCTGTCTTCATTTCGTCTGTCTCATCTTTCTTCCTTCAACCACCACCCACTATTCCTAAAGGATTCTGAAGAGATTCTACCGCCCTACCCTCCGACTTTGCACTAGAGTGTATATGCCCACAACATTGGTGGAAAAGAAACACGCAAAATATTTGTTCCCACATTTCACTCTTTTTTTGTGTAAATTTTAGACTTAGGCTTTTCATATACGTCCTTAAAAAATTGTGTATATCATTGAAAGATGAGGTAAATATCCGTGTTTCAAATGTAATTTTCATTCGCACCTTGCAAACGGTCAAAGCGCTGGATTCACAAAAGAAGTGGTGTCGTACAATACGAGTGGAGTACCACATATTTTTCAATGTGCACAGATATGTATGCATATTTTCTTCCATGCCAGGCGTCACTCTCGCGGCTTCATGAAACGTCGCACTCTGCAACTTCCTCTCTTTCATTAACGACCTGCACCACCAACCACTATCGTTGCGGTTTTCATCGGGCTCGAGTGGATCAACAGAGCACCACTGCTGCAGGTATGCAAATTGAAAGTTGTATTGTTTGACACGTAGGAACGTATGTACATTCTGTGTGTGTACGGTACCTGTGCCGATTTTTAAATAAAAGTGTGCCAGATTTTCATTTTCGAAAACCGAGTTCTAGTTATCTACGTAGTATCCTAATAAGCAACATAGCAAGTTTTGTTCAAAAAGGAACACATAAGCCTTTTGAAATCAGTTACACACTTGGAGTTTTCGAATTATCCCAATTTTAGTTATTAAAAAATCATATAGACTAACAGTAAGGCAACAAAATCAAGGGTGTTACATTTGACAATGCTTTCTGTATCTAGAAATGAGTTGTGTAGTGTCCGTAGTGAAGGCGGGCTTTATTACGGCTAGTACGCCCCGCCTTCTATGCGGACACTTAACGGGATCAAATGTAGCACAGGAGTGCGCCATTGTCAGAGTTTTAGCTTATTTGATTAATTAATGTAGTGGAAAAACTTTTTCGAAATTAATTTGAAACGAATGAAAATAAAATTTGAACCTAATGATGCCAAAATTATGTTTACAATTTCAGGTTTATTGATTAATTTTTGAAGTTTTGTGCAAGTATCGAAGTTTAATTTGGTCTAATACATCAATATTTTTCAGAACTCGTCGTATAATATTTTTATGAAAATGTATCGTGTATTTGATCCCAAGTGTCGCATTTTTAAAGATAACTGCATTCTCCATACATATATTGACCTCGTTTAGTACAAATTGAACTATATTGTACAGGAATCAAAACATTCTCAGTCAGGTTGCGGCATTTCCACAGTCGTGTTTTTCCCTAGAGTAACATTTTTACTGTACAATAACTTACACTTCATCACTGACTTATGTACTTCTGCGTGTCTTGCTGTTAGTGTCTATTTTGAAGCTTAAATTTTGCAATTTATTCTAAATCGTTTTGACTTGATAGTTTCTAGTGGAAATGTTAATTTAATTTTGTTATTGTTATCAGAAAAACAAATATCAAATTCTGTGGATTTTTAGATATTCTTAAAATATTCTTTAAATTTTTTTTGTTTGTCAATACCTAATTCTTCTTTAAAAGTAACATTATGTAATTATATTTTTGAACAGAAACCTCTTCAAAAGCTACAGTCGACTAGATCTTTTATATTTAAGTCGTCATTCTTTGAGTTATTTTGTTTAAATTTCTTTTATTATACACCTGTAGTTCATTAGTTCTTCTATTCTCAAAGAAGTCTGTCTGAACTGAAAAACATCTTAAAAGGTTAATGCTGTCTCTTTTTTTCTTCTTTTCTGTGAGTAATTAAATGTACTACAATATATCAGAGCCTTTGCATTTTCTAGTAGAGTTCTCTGAATTAATTTGCACCTCCCTATTCTCATTTTCTTTCTCCATTTCGCCGGTTGCGTGGGGAAAGCATAAACGTTTAAATTTAATTTCGAGCCAACATCAGAATCACACTTTTAGTTTCCAATTTTCACGAGCAATAATGCCAGGGTCTATCAAAGCAGCGAATTGTTTACTCTTCTTTTTCTTAGCGCCAGCCGTGCTTTTGTTTAAATTTTATGTTGCAAATAAACGTTAGCCTTACGATCACTTTGCGATAAACTTTTTGATGGGTTTGAATATCGTAAATCAGAATGCACAAAAACGATATCCGTGTGGTTTAATAGGGCAAACTATAAGCTTATTATAGAATTACGGGGATTTTATAGAGGTGTAAAAATTGGTAATAAGGCAGTGGGCGCGGCAGAAAAGACAATGTTAGAAACGTTAAAATATGGTGTTATAGGCGGATGACAACAATACCGATGATAAAAAAGAGAAAAGTTGAAATTGTCAATAAGAAAAATGGAAGATATGATGATAGAACACTTTCTGGTCAATTCAGGATATGTAAAAAGCATATTTAGGAGTAAAGGCAGAACGGTGAAAGATCATATTACATTAGATTTGCAAATAGCGATTTGAAATGTTCTAGTTTTCGAAATAGAACTGAAAAGAACTCAACACGATTAATTACAGGTCCTTGTAGAAGAGTCCTTTAGCCCTATAGTTAGTCATTAATTATCGACTCTTTTTTATTTGATTCCTAACTAGCAGCAATACCCGGCGTTGCCCGGGTAAGAATATATTACACGTTTGATGGAACATTCTAGAATATTCGCGAATTTAGAACTATCCAGAACATCCCATAATGATTCAAAACATTTTCTAACTTTTTTTAACATTCTGAAATATTCTTGTATGATGTTCAAGATTTTGGAATATTCTTGAAAATTGCCAAATCGTTAAATTAATCTCTTCATTGTTACGATGATAACACTGACGAAAAGTCATTGAATTTCGGTTTATATACCATTAGACATCGAAATTTCTAGTATTAGAACACTAGAACATTCAAATGGTCTGTTCTTTTCCATTTGTCAAAATCACTTAAATTTTTTTGTCACTGTTCGCTCTTGTTTTCAATTGATCTTCACTCGACTGAAAACACAATATAACTAACAGAAAGTCACTGAATGTTGATTTATATATCATCGAACATCGAAATTCCTAGTACCAGAACACTCTAGAATATTTAGATGTACATCACTTTGAAACGTAGTTGTACACTTTTTGAAACTTTCTAGATCATTCAAGAAATTTTTAGAACTTTCTCGAACATTCTAAGTCGATAATAACATTTTGCGTTAATTTTAGAATTTTTTAAATCATTTCAGAAATTTTGAGATCTTTCCGGAAGTCCTTATGACTTAAAAAAGGACAGAAATATTTCTTTTCACCTTTCTGCCACCTACAATCACCCACTTCCACCCACCGCGACCGAACTCCCTTACTCCCACCTGGAGACCAAGGGGGTATTTACCACCCCAACAGGAAGTTGATTGGAGTAGGTAGAGATAGAGAAAACCCTGTCTTTACGTACGAACATTAGCATTTTATATATGTATTTAGATTTGGATTAACCCATTATCTGTTCTGGGCTCTAAACAGTAAGCTAAAATTGTTTTAAAAAATTTATGAAGTTACAACTGTAAGGTTGTAAACGTTATTAGTAAGACGGCGTAACAACTTTGTTATATTTTACGGATTTAAAAGATTATTATTTATAACTTTTGATAAAAGTGGTAAATGTATTTTTGATTTGATTTAATATTCTTCCTCTCAAATCCTTGCCAAAACGTCAATAGCCTACGTGACTTGTCTTCTTGCATTGTATTCCACCAACATCACGTCGATATTGAAGGAAAGTAGTTCAAAGGTTTATTTAAACGTTATTACTGTTAAAATTATAAAAATAAAAAAATTAGCTACTGTATTACCAAATTGTAATGAGTCATCGATTATCAGAAATTTCTATTTTCGGAGAAGAAATTCAGGACTCGTTCCTGCAACATAAAGGATCTATCCGAAGGATTTTATTACGTATAGTAGGAACCGTAACGTAGTTCTATTTTATGTGTAATTGTTAGTCGGTATCCTAATAAAAAAGGATTTAATTGGACATATAAATGGACACTACATTTTAGGAAAACTACAACCCATAAATTTTACGTACACCAGAAGGATATTCAATTAGAATTAAAAGGAATACATTGGCTCTAGAAACCTTTCTAGAATTATTGTTATTGCGATTTTCAAGTTTGCAAGTTAATGCGTTATTAGTCATCACAAATCTACGTATTTTTTAAAGTTATATAATTTTCATTATTTGCGCAAAACAACAGTGGTATTTGATCGCCAGTGTTAATTGTTGTCCTTTAAATAGTATTCCCCTTTGACTTGGATTCTAATCTTGCTTTATTGAAAATAGTCCTTACCATGCATATTTGAAGATAGAGGTCAGTGGGTCGTCGTAACATGCAAGGTCATTAAGAGAGTCCTCTGAGAAGTCCCAGCGAAAACACTCTCGAGACAACCCTAATTAGAGAGTCATTACTTTACAACACGCCGACTTAAAACTTGCAATTAATTATCGCGACCTTCGCGCAATTTATCCCACGATGACACTTGAAACTGTCTAAGCAAACTTAAAAACAGCAACTATGAACCGATTCTATAACGATACGTGACATACTGGAACATTTGAAAAGTTTTTTTTTCGAAAAAGACAACACTCTACTAAAATAAACCTAAGCCACGCAAGTCTAAGGTAATAGAAGTTTTCCTTCAACGGTGTTGGAAAGTGGTGCGTGAGGAAAACGGACGTGCTATTTGCGGTAGGTTACCCCCACGAACGCGCGATTTTCCGCTGCAGACTGAGGTCGCTCGCTGACGTGTTTTAGGCACCCCACTGCAAGCGAGGGTGGCCGATGGATCAATAGCCCATTGTGCGCATGCACCAATCCTTCGCTACCTCCAGCAGTTTGCATAGCGCCACATTTATCAATCACAGTTCCACGTTCCTCTGTAATTGGACAATTTCTGTTATTATCACTTGTCCCTTACGTGTCCCCAGGAGGCCTAAAAGGATGGGTCAAAGTCCTGACCGACGCTCGAAATAAGTCTGAAGGACTTTCCACGATGAGAGGAAAATAGATTAGTTTATCAACTCGCCAATCCATCTGAGACACCTTATCAACTACTACAACTAACGAATCTTTAGACAAGTTCATGTTGACTAATTGCCTCTTCAGTACACTAATACAAATAGTTAGACGAAGCTTTATATGTATGTAGGTGCTAATCTGACCTGTTAATTATGAAAAGAAAAATATGAACTTAATAAACATGATTAATTGTGATTATATAATTTTTAATTGATATTACAATGATCTTTAGGAAGTAAAGTAGTGCTGAGAACTATTTAATAGTCAACATATGGCGATTTTTGATTATAGAAAATGAAGAAACTGCATACTCTTTAATTTTTAGACAAAACAAACCGAACAGACTTAGGTATCATAAAACTTAAAGTTAACGCAGGTATTATTACGTAGGTAAAGCTGTGCATACTCGCCGGTCACCGCAAAGCAAAAAGACATTGTCATTGCTCCGTTCAATAGTTAACTATACTTTCCAGGTAGGGAAGTTTTGTGGTTCCCAAGTCCTCATAATATTTAACTACTGAGCAGGCATTTTAGATTACATGAGGTCAATATTTCGCCCTAACAAATTATTTTGAAATCCTGGCAATTTTTCAAAAGAAATCCCAACATTGAACTTAAGCATTAATTTTTTGGACGTTTCGGTCCGGGGATTTAAGTTAAACAAAAATGCCTTTGATAATTTTAATTTATATATTTCTGTTTAATTAAGTATAAGAGACATCTCTCAAAATGTTTACTAGCACCATGATGTAAATTAAAATTTCTAGAGATAAAATATCCCTTGGGGCGAGTAATCCTATCCAAATACACTAATTTAGTAATGTATGTAGGTAACTTTGCTTCCCAATTACGTTGGTACGTATATAACTTTCATTATATTAAGGTTTTCCATGAAAAGCTTTGGAGTAGTTCGCTGACGAATCCAATTTCCTAATCTAAAGGAGATAGGGTGGTATATGGACTTTTCCACAGATTTACGTACCAAAACGTATCAAATGTGTGAAGCTTCTATACTTACCTAGATCTAGAGAGACGGAACTTATCCAGGTAACGTAAGGATTAATAACAGGATTAGATGGATGTTGTTCCCGCAGTCTTTACAGGATTCTGTGAAATAGAGGTACCTATATATATAGGTGTGTGTGTGTGTTTTTGTATTTTGACGGGATGTAGATTAATAAAAATTTGACTTCAGCAACCCCGTCCACTAACCCCTTTTTTAAAAGACTATGAATTTTTATGAATTTAAACAACAAAACAGCACCATTTAATACTGTTGAATATTACATAGGTAGTTATTATATCGCTTGTGAACGCAGTTAATACTTGGGAGAATGAACAAGCAAGGGGGAATGATAATAACACTGGAGATGAAGAAATTAGAAAACTTTGCTTGTTCACCGTTTCAAACTAAGACTGATTATAAATGCAATGTAAACTTTCTTGCAGAAGGTAAACTTGAGACTTGGCAGATATAAGGAATGAGAAAAAAAAATGTTTGTAGAAGAAAATTGAAATTAATTCATCTTTACATCTTGTACATACTTATAATATACTAGCAGCAATACCCGGCGTTGCTCGGGTAAGAATATATTAAACGTTTGATGGAACATTCTAGAATATTCGCAATTTAGAACTATCCAAAACATCCCATAATGATTCAAAACATTTTCTAACTTTTTTTTACATTCTGAAACATTCTTGAATGATCTTCAAGATTCTGGAATATTCTTCAACATTGTCAAATCATTCTGAAATGTTAAAATACGTTAAACATTCTTTTACTTCTTAGAACATATTTGAACTCCCTGTAACATTCTAAAAAAATCTGCTTCATTCTCATCCCCACTCCGTGCTGTTTTCTGGGTGAGTAATGACATCAGTAGACACCTGGCGGGGATGACTAATCGATTGATAATAATTGATCAGTTATCGACCACTGAGAGTTGAAGATGATTACAGTACTAATATCGCTATTAAGAAATGGGGGTTGATCGTAGAGGGGTGAAAACTAAGGGTTGTATCTATTTTTGTATGCTGTATCATAAAAAAATAAACACAAAAATTTTGTCTAAAAAATTAAAAAAGAAATTTAGGAGTGGACCACCCTTAACATTGTGAGGGATAAAAATAAATGTTGGCCGATTCGCAGACCTAACCGATATGCACACAAAATTTCAGGAAAATCCATCGATTTTTGAGCCACTTCAGAGGAGTTTAATTACAAACACCGTGACACGAGAATTTTATACTCGTATATTAGATTTAAAAAATCCGTCTGTTTTCCACTTTCTTACGGAGTAACCGTCGGTCGAAATGGCCTAAGTTATTTCAGTGGAACTCTAGAAATTACGAAGAGGTTAATGAGAATAATTTAGGTTATTATTCTAAATAATTTAAGGGTTATGACAATTGTATGTAATAATAAAAATTAGACAATGTCGTAAAAAGAACTAGGTAGTTGGAATATAATGCCGGAACATAAAAATAAATAAACTTATTTTTATTACGTCGAGTTTTAGTTTGAAATATAGCACGTTCTTTACGTCGTGATGTTCTTTATTTCTTCCTTTTTTCTTGCTGTTTTCCTTCATTTTCACCTGATGATTGATTTATAGCTTACGAAGTTCCCCGAAAAAAGTTTTTCCGGAAAAAAAATAATCCCCAAACCAGTATTAGAAATGAAAATAAGAATCACGTAAATAATATTGATATATTGTCGGTTTTCAACCCCTAACATCATATATATATTGATATATATGGATAAAAAATAATGAGAACATTTTAACTCTTGAACTTCGTGTTTATGTTGAACATCTTCATTTTCTCCCCCTCCTTTTCCCATTATTTCTCTTGCCATACGTATAGATACACTATTAGATACTTTACTTGTTCAGTTCCCAAGTAAACGAAAATATTTTGTTGATTAAACTTTATTATGCATGCCACAAAATTATCTCGCTACTGGTTGTTAATTTACTTTAGAAAGATGTAGAGCTTAACGGTTACGCTATTATGTTTCACCTATTTTCAGCCCTAATGAAAATTCCCGTTGTTAAGGGTACAAAACCCCTCTAAGCAAACTCTACGAAAACGTTAAAATCAGCCTTCATGCGTTAAACTGCCGTTTCGCATCCACTTCAAAGTTTTCCAGGGATTTGAAATATTTATTCGAGCTAAGTTTACAGTCAAAACAAACCAAATTAAACCAAATAACAAACATTGCTTGCAGGTAATGTACCTAAAACACCAAAACTACCCTCCCAAGTTAAACTTAACCGTTTGAATTTAATGCAAATTTAGGAAAATGAAAACCACCTAATACAGTCTGAGGGGAATTATCTGAGACGTTTTTTAATAAAATAGAAAACTTTTCTTGTTTTTAAATGTACTTTTTTTTTTAAAACTGAGATGTAGGTATTTCCTCAACTTTTTTATTTTTAATAAGAGCTCAACTTTTATCACCAGTTTTGATTAAATCACGTGCAGGTACTCTATGATTAAAGAGAACGTGTGTTAGTGACAAAGTAGAAAATTAAGAACTGATGGGGACAAGCAATTTAATGAGAGCCAAATGGTTGGATTTCAACCGACAATTATTTAAAGGTTAAAATTTATTACTCCCTGTAATTGAAAATAATGACAAGCCGTAATGAGGACTAACAAAATTAATTAGACAGAATGATTTGTTCCAGGGGATAGGGCAACCAATTCTTTTCCTGTATGTCATTAATTAAACCATTTCGTATAAACTCATGTATAATTTTAGAATAATACTTAGTTTAATACTAAAGTATTAAATAGAAACAAACCACATAATAGTATATAAAAAATAATATTAACTATTGTTAAGTATTTATTAATTAATTAGAAACGCTGGTCACTTACGAGGTGGATAGCCAATAAAATTGTAATTAGGAGCTTCAATAATTTATTGTTTTTCTGAGATCTTGAAAATGAATAAAACATTTGCAAAACATTTCCAAAGCGAAGATAAAGAAAGATTAAGGATGATTGATGGTAGGCGTGAATAAATGTTACACTAACGTGTGGAATTAAGCCCGACAGAGATTTATGAAATAAAACATAAATGCAAAATGTAATTGAGAAAGTAGAATTGTTGAATGTGTTCTGAAATGTACTTAGCACATAAATGTGGCCTCAGTTTGATATATAGCATGTCTTTATTTGCTCTTGTTGTTAACATTAATAATAAATATAATTTAGGTCCTTATTTCTGTGTCTGCTTCTAATATTTCTTTAACTAGCCCTTGATGTCGCAGAAAGGTTTTGAAGGCTTTTGATATACACACAACATCACTATAGAACTGAAATTGTAGCGTTAGTGTCATAAACGAAACATTATTGTGTACTTATAGGTAATAACATTGAAATCTCGCATTGTGAAGAAGAGAAATGAAATTGTTATCAGTTTTAAAGTATTAATTTGTTCGTTCAATCTATCAGTATAAAGAATCCTTAATTGAACTGCTTCAATTCGCTTTGTGATTTGAAATTCTCGTTACCAACTACCTTAAGTTTGAATTTGGCGTTTATCTGGTAGAAAGCAGCACTTAAGTCGTTAAGTATTCATATTTCAATCTGGGTTGTACGTAGTAAAAATGAAATCCTTCTTCCCAAAGTGGTTCGTAAATAGGATAGCTCTGGTTGTTACGGCTTACATTAACGGCCTTTCACTAGCTCGCGTTGCGGTTTTGAGCATAATCTCTAGGTGTTTTCGTCCTCTTTAATACATAAAAGGGTAGGTAGAAAGTATTTCGCGAAAATTACTCACTTAATAGTTACATTATTGGCAGACTTTTTTTTTAATTCTTATATGATGATCAATTTTTTAAAATATGGAAGTGTAGACATACGTGAATAAAGGAAAAATCTGGTAAAACAGCTTCACCCAAAGGCGAATGTTTATGAAATTCTAAAGTATCTCTATCTTATGGTTGTTTAGATCTTCGGGCATCCTTTTAATATTTCTGGAATGCCAATTTGTGGAATCCAAGACATAACAACCTAAATTTTAACTTCGGTGCAATAAATTGTTGGCATTGAGCACCTTCTTCACTCATCTATTTGTGTCTCGTATAATTGTAATTCCTTTTTAAAATTGTTGCTGTGATATGAAATAAATTTCATCTTCCTTTTCATTTGGTGGCGCAAATGGCAAAGCGCTTTCGGTAATTGGTACTCTGTGAGTTCTCTTCGAGGTAGATATAAAAGAAACTTTAGCCGAAGTAGTTTGTATCCTGTTGGAGGAAAGTGATTTTAAAGTTAAACAGACTTTCTACGTTGTCGCACGGCTTTTCCGACGCTCGCTGCTGGCGTAAAATGCGGAATTCTCCACTTTCCCAATAATTGCAAAGTAACGACCAGGAAATCTGGGAGTTTCAGCACGACGACGTAATCATTTCGGTCACAATTTAATTTTTCGCTTCTTGAAGACACAGAGAGCACTACCGTCTAATCGCTCAAGCACTTACTAATACTAAAATCTTCTTTTTGTTACAATGGAATGTAAAGTTAAATTTTTGAATGCCATCAAATTCATAAATCGGTGACCAGTGAGAGTCATCTTAAGCCATAAAGGAACGCATGGTATGTCGGAAATTGTGGAATAGAAAGGATTATCATCTGAAATAAAAAATGTGCCTTTTTTTTTATTTAAACACGTCCCGCTTAGTTGACGTGAGAGTTTTATTGGTGTTCTCTCTTTTAATAAGATTTGATGATATTTTGCTGGACCCTATCCTTCATTCAATCAAATATAATCATTATTTTTATCAACAATCTTGAGGTACTGTTCTCCTCAATTTGGTTTTTTATTTGGAGGAGGCTAGGAGTCGTGGGATCAATCCCAACGTTACTCCCAGTGATAACTAATAATGAGAGAGTTCTGGAGCATTTGCTATTTTTTCTGTTGTTTTTTTTTTTTGTAAAATTAATTCAGAAATATTTTTACATTATTTTTATTTATTTTACGTCGGTTCGCATCCTCTGGTCACTGAACTTTGAAGGGCGCTGTTACAATGTAAATCTGGCCAGTCGCATCATATCATCCAGCAATTAATTTAAATAAAATCCCACTTTTATGCAGCGACAGATAGGGGTAGGTGCTCTCGATTTTAACCACTGTTTCTGATGGCTCCTACCGTAGGTCTCATTTGAATTTTGCTACTGAATTGTCATGTCGGGGTCAATGGCAATCCTTATTTATATCTCAGTGCATTAACCTCTTGTAAGCTTTGGTTATCCGCAGTTACAGTTTTAATGAAGTAATTTTTTAGTAAGTATTAATTATTTTTTTGAGTGGTTAAAGGATTAGTTATGCAATGTGCGAAAGTTGCCCCGTGAATTAGAAAAATACGATAAGTGCATGCTGAATAACATTTCAAGAAGTTTATGTAATAGTTCTTTCTTACACAAGTGCATACGTAAGTTTCTATAGTTCTATACAATTTACTATTCAAGTTAACAGTCTGTATTTCTTTTCAGGTGACTGTAGAAGACGGTTCACGGGATGGATTCCATTCTTTCTGAGCTTAATGCTGCATTCCCTGCGAGAAAACAACAAATTGCTCGGCTTTACAACCTTTTCGGGCAAAAGGACGATGTGCTTGTAGATGCCGTCTACGTCTTCGGATGCACGAGTACCGGAAAAACTTCGCTTGTATGTAGTTTGCTTGAAAAGATACACATAAAACATTGCATTGTTAATTTGGTTGAGTGTTATTCAACGAAAGTGTTCCTCGAAAAGATTTTAAACATTTTGGCCGGACATAGTATCGATCCGTCGAATCCATGTCCGTATGCGAAATGCGAAAACGCGATGGACTTTATACAGCATTTAAAAAACTTTTTGTGTTCCGCTGGTGTGGATTCCGTAGTTTTCGTGTTAGATAAAGCTGAGAATCTTCGACTGATGGACCACAACTTACTACCGATTTTTATGTCGTTACGAAAGTTAACCGGGATCGAAATTTCGACGATTTTTATTTCCGAATTGCCGTTTGAAAAGTTTTACGGTTATGCTCACTACGAACCGATTAAAGTATTTTTTCCGCAATATACCAAAGACGAACTGACGGATATATTGGTGAGAGACTATCCTTATTTCAAAGAAGTGTTAGCGAAGGATTTTCCGTCTACAGACTTTTTAAGTGTTGATTTTTTCCGTGCCTACCTCAATGTGTTCTTATCGGTGTTCTATAGAACTTGTAGGGACCTGTCTGAGCTTCGTCACAATGCCAGACTGAACTTTGTATCGTATTGTGATCCCATTTTTCAAAAGAATTGCAGTCCTAACGATTCGATGGCTTTGTGGCGCTTCATAGCTCCAACTTTAAAGTCGTGTTTAGAGGTTTTGTATTTACGAATTGCGAACACCACCGAGACGATCAACGATGATAAGCAGCCGTTAAGTTTAATGTCGTCGAAAGAAAAATTGGCTCAGACGTTGGAATTACCGTTCTACGCCAAATATCTACTTATCGCAGCCTACTTGGCCAGTTATAACTCACCGAAAGATGACAAGAGACTTTTCATGAAATAC
This sequence comes from Agrilus mali, assembly GCA_029378335.1. Classification (NCBI taxonomy): domain Eukaryota; kingdom Metazoa; phylum Arthropoda; class Insecta; order Coleoptera; family Buprestidae; genus Agrilus; species Agrilus mali. The sequence continues at coordinate 21,136,976 of CM055658.1, read as the reverse complement.
CACGGAAAGAAGAGGAAGTCGAAGAAGGATATGAGTCAGAAAAATAAGGTTTCCGAACAATTGAACACGCAACTCGGTCCGAAAGCTTTTAATCTGGACAGGCTTATCGTCATCTTTTATTCGATATTGGACGAGAAAGTTGGCCTAACTCATAACCTTTTAGTTCAAGTTACGACTCTTGTCGAATTACAACTGTTGCTGCTTGTTTCCGAAAATGCCGGAATTGATGCCTACAAATACAAATGTAACGTCGGATACGATTTTATCGATAACGTTTCGAAAATGGTTGGCTTCAATATCAGAAAATACTTAATTACAGACTTCAATTGAGCATTAAAAAAATAAATAAATTTAATAAAATGATTATCATTGGGAGAACATTCCTTTTTGTATTACATATTAAATTTTCAGAAATAGTAAATTAGTTGAATTTTGAATATTACTTTTACGTGATCCAATTGAAAGTGTAAACTCAATTTATTTATTCCAATAAAAGTATTCTCATCTTATAATGAAAACTTTTGCATGTTTAATTTCTACTAATGGTGTTGGTCCTTTGGCAAAGCCGCAGGATAGGACGGTAAACACTCTTTAGTGGTCTTTCAGGAATCCTAGGAATGAGTAAATCATAGTTGACGGAAAAGAAGTAGAAGATCGTCTGTTAACAATTACAGATCCACCATTTGCCTGAGTGATTTAAAGAAAAGAGTGGAGGTGAACCCGAATTTAATCAAACCAGTGAGTAACCCTCTACTGTTCTCTCACATCTAAGAACTTTTATTGGTAAACATGATTAGGTTTTACCGGTTTCTTTCGTACTGAAACGTACTCCTACCTGATGCACAAAACCAAAGGATAAACAATAATGTTTATTCAGAATCATGTGAGTTTGAAATTAGAGAATGTTACTTAATAAGGAATTTGTTTACACCTGTTTGGCCTTTAAAACTAATTTTAAATTGCTTTGATCCAAAGGTCTTTTAATTTTAGATGCACTTTATTTGAAAGTGATCAGTTTGAAAAATTCCCCCCTCAAAATGCTGAATGTTCTCTCCATAATTTATTGATTCGTAAAAGTATTCGCATTGGGAATTGTATTCTGTCTTGTGTGATCTAGATTCTATTTTCATCAAATATCCTTGAAAATACGTAAGGGTGAGACACCCCACACATGTACCTATCTACCCCCTGGGAAGATGTTCAATAAACGTAAAGTACTGTCGTATTTTAAAACAACTCCGACATCCACTTTCTCGTTACCTTTTACAAATCAAATTTAACTCAACATTTGACGGTTATAGCAACCGTCCCATCGTTCGAATTTTTCCAATTCAGCCTGTGACAGACGTGCCCTATTTATATATCAATAACCATTATTTATTTGACCAATTACGATACGGTAGTATCATCATTTTAGAACATATACGACAACCAACCCATCTGTATTCAGTAACATTTATTTGAGAAATGGTTAAACAATTTTGAGGATGAAATAATAAGGAGTAGAAACATGAACCAAACGATATCTCAAGGCGGTCCAGTCGCTTTTAACATGAAGAAATCAATTTCTGTGCTCTCGAACTTATAATTTGAAAATAAAATAAAAGTATTCTTTAGTGTACGTATGGGTTTGAAACAGAATCTATATGTTTAAAACGTGAAGGAATATTAGAATCATAAACCCGAGTAATAGAAAGCAGATAAATACCTAGATTAGATTACTGTTTGTAAATAATGTGATTGGCTTAGGCTTTATTTTACCTGGATATTGTCTGTCACTGACGTTTTATTCTGATCTTGTGTGATCTAGAGCGAAAAATAATTGATACGATGCATGTATACAATCCTGAACCCCAAATAATACGGTAGAAAGCTCTCGAAATTATAAATTGATTTTTATTAACCCTCAAAATACGAGGGACAAATTAAATCAATATTTGTAGGAGTATAAAACATGTCTGCAAACATGTGCTACTAAATTCCGAATATTGAAGAGTGGCATTACCTAATAAATCCAGTAAATGAAATCGTTATTACATTAATAAATCTCATAATTTCAGCAAATGTTTCAAATATTCATATGAATTGTTGCCAATTAGTAGCGGTTGTGTACAACAATTTGGCATAAATTAATGAATTCCAGCACATTTGGTTGTTCACGTTATTCTGCGTAGGTTTTGATGCACGTAGTTTTCACTTTACTTATGAAACGTTAATTTAAACTTTTAATCTGGACTGGTGGACTATGCACCTCGATAATTTTTTTGTTTAATAAATATGGAATAAATAAATTGGACTTTTCCCTCCCTCTTTGTGAGATTTTGTAAGATTTAGTGGGATCCTTCCCATTCTCCTCACGTATTGTTTTTTTAATTACAAGAGGAAAGAAAATTGTAACTATTCTTTAAATAATAAAGTTGATGTGAGATTTTCAATTACTCATCCTCCTTTATGCAAGATTTTGCCTTAAAGCTCATTCAAATAATTGACCTCTTCCTTACTAACAGACATAGCTAGTTTTTCTTATTTTTTTTCTCTTCGCTAAAATCTACCCCTGAAGTAAGAAATTGACTGTAAGGAAATAGATATTTAAGAAAAAGCTATTTATATATACCTATATATATGAGACCTGCTTTTTTAACGAACAATACGATCTATAAATTCCCCCCGTTATTTCCTTCTCGTATTTTTCTTCTAAAAAAGATGTTCCTATTGTATCTGAATTGAAACTCAATCGCGCTATTATTTTCGAATATCTACTCCTGGCATCAAGTTGGATTTAAGTAAACAACACGTTCTTCGTTGTCATGTATTTCCGGTAACCAACAATACATTGTTTTGCTTCCCATGTACCTCGTTCAACTTCTTAGAAATCGTCCACCATTTTTACTTGGTCCGTTCTCGTTTCCGATTGAAAATCCGGAATTAAATTGACTGAAATAGTGTCCGAAACGTGCCACCACAGACCTGGCACATTATAAGAAAAGAAAATATTAAGAGACTGACAAGTCAGTTCGTTTGCGCCTTTGGAGCGAGTGAGGGAATGGCGTTTTTGTCCTGAGGGTTCTGATAAATTCGCTGTGCTCAGCGTATTGCAAGGCACATGGGGAATCAATGAACAGAAAGATATATTTTTCAGGATCGAAGTGAGCCATAAAATGAAAACTCGGTAGTTATTGACGTCATCAGTAAACTCGACTTTTATAACCGACTAATAATTCACTAACTCTAAATTATTTCAGAAAATTAGGAAATATGTGAAACGTGATTTGATGTTAAGTTGTTAAGTTGGCAAATTCAAAAATGAACACTCAAAGGCTTTTTCACGATGTGAAATTCTGTATTTGTTACAGAGTGCCCCAAAAATAATTCTTATAAGAGCCTAAAGCTATTTAAATCTCCTGTATATCTATAGATATATATTAAACTAGCAGCAACACCCGGCGTTGCCCGGGTAAGAATATATTACACGTTTGATAGAACATTTTAGAATATTCACGAATTTAGAACTATCCAGTACATCCCATAATGATTCAAAACATTTTCTAACTTTTGTTTTACATTCTGAAACATTATTGAATGATCATCAAGATTCTGGAACATTCTTGAACATTGCCAAATCATTCTGAAATGTTATAATAAAACATTATTTTACTTCTTAGAACATATTTGAACACCCTGTAATATTTTAAAAAAAATCTGCTTTATTCTCATCCCCACTCTCCGTGCTGTTTGCTGGGTGAGTAGTGACATCAGTAGACGCCTGGCGGGGATGACTAATCGATTGATAATAATTGATCAGTTATCGACCACTGAGAGTTGAAGATTATTACAGTACTAATATCGCTATTATAAAAAGGGGGGTCAGTGGTAGAAGGATAAAAATTAAGTGTTATATCTATTTTTTAATGCCAAATCATAAAAAATAAAAAAATTTGTCCAAAAAATCAAAAAGTTAGGGATGGACAACCCTTACATATAACTTTCATATTTATTCACCTTTTAAATCTTCTCTGGACTTCCACAAATAATTCAAGACCAGAATTAGCCAAATCGGTCCAGCCGTTCTCGAGTTTTAGCGAGACTAACGAACACCAATTAATTTTTATATGTAGATATAAATAGATTTAATAGCCTTTCAGTTGCAATATTTTCCCTTTGGTATTGTTTGTATTATTTATTTTGGAAATTCTCGATCCAAATTAACCTCACTAGAATCTAATGTGATCTAACCTAAATTTAAATACCTTGTTATAGTAGAGTAGAAGACTTCAGCATTTGTTCCTTGCTTAAAAAATGCTTAATTTATTGAAAATTAACAGAAAAATGGAATCTCTTTGTTTAAATTATACCCCTAAAGATAATTGTGTGCTTTGTGAAATTAATGTGGTCATTTGTATTTAAATTTTAATTTGAAAATGAAAACAGATTACTGTTTAACGCTATATTCTGTTAAATAATGTGCTGTGTAATTGAATATATTTACGAAATACGTCGTTGGCGATTTATGCCTTAAAAAAACAGTAACTTTTGGTTAAAATGAACATGGAAATAATTTGACTCAATTCCCCTTAACCTAACTTACCTATATGTCAACCATTTGCCATTTCGTGTGCATTTTGAAATTTTGTTGTTTTTCTAAATATTTTGCTAATATACTATATACACTGCTTTTAATAAAAAAAATCTTTTCAGATATTATGTATATTTAACGACTCTTATAGTTTTAAAAGTAATGTTAATGGTTGAGTTGCATTTATCTATGGTTTTGCGATATTATTTATCGATGAAATTTAAATTTTCTAGAAGTTGAAATGAATTGAAACTTAATTTGAGCCTTAAGTTATTAGACATTATTACAGTTGTAATTTTGACCTCATACAAGATAGATTTTGTAGGATATCTATAATTTATGTGTTCATTAAAATGCTCAAAATGCTTCGAAAAATTTTAACGATAGTTTATACCTGGTTATGTCTCCTTTTATTCAGAAATTTTCAAGGTGATTCGATAAAAAGACTTAAAAAGAAAGTGAAAGTGTTATGTTACGCATCAAGGACTCATCAGGTCAAAGGGAAACGTTTTGCGCAATCTCGTCGTACTGTTGTTTACTCCATTCATGCTATTACAACCCACGTAATTTTCAGTAAAAAAGTTTCTCGTATTGTACCTAGTCGGTTGACGGCAAGTGTTTTGCGGTTACTTGGAGGTTAGTGAAACGGTGTTCATTGGATTATTAATTATTCATCAATTAAAAGGTAAGATTTTTGTTGATATTGTTTTATTGACGTTTTTAATTTCACTCATCTTATAAGTGTATTTATTAACAAAAGTACATGCAGTTGAGGTGTTTAATTAAATAATAGTTTTGCACGGAATCAATTAAGTACTCGATTATAATTTCATATGTATCGATCATGCGTTGGTTAACGATTTAGTTGATTAACGTGAAACTTTTCTCGTGCTATTCTATTATAGATATGTGCTACGGTTTGAATATAAAAAAAGGACAAGTATTTTTGGCAAATTAGGGAACATCCATTAATTGGATAGGTATGTAGACTCAAAATTAAAAGGATGGGTTCAACGAAATCTCATCGAAAATTATTTAAATGGAAAGGGTCATCTAAAATCGTCAACTTTTTAATTCAAATTAGAAGAAATATACCTCACATAGGAAATTAATAAGAGGATTTCTTCTGGTCCCATAAGTATACAATCACATTAAATTTTTTTATCTTCATCTTAAAATCACAGAAGCAAAATTAATTTTTAAGAGTATCCATATCAGAACCTGAAATTATAGACTTTATTGAGGAATGGTACATTGGAGATGGATACTATCTTCATTGTTTTAATATACAATAATAACACTATTAAAAGGCCCTAATTTTGGATTCTTGAGGAAACAAAATTTTAATTATAATCATGTCAGTTATTTCCCCTGAGTTGGAATGATTAGATAAAGAAAATCACTACGATATTTTCATTTTTCTTTGGTCAGTAATTGTCAATTGGTTACTAACAAATTTATGTGACCGTCATATGCAAGCTTTATCCAAAACTGCCATATTTTTTATAACACAAAATAATACTAGGTACTTTTATACACCGAAGAAATCTCAATCTATTTTTTTTGTTAATTCACCCAATGGATTTTGATTATCTACTTTATTGGATTATCAGTACGTGTATAATGGTCGCACGTATCTAATTATCTAACGTTGGACATTAGGTAAATGTAGGTAGATATCTAAGCTGTGAACAGGTAGGTGTAGGTAGGTACATAGTAATTGCGCGTTTGTGGCGGCAACTGTAAACTAATTGAAATTATTAACCGTCCGTCCGTCGTCAAGTGAGTAACTCGTGTAATCAAATTAGTTCGATACAGGAATGTAAAGGGTAGTGTGTAATGGCCCTGATAATACTACGGTACCGCCATTGGTGGTTAAATACCAGACGCTAATGATAGCCATTACACTATAACTGTAGGTACGTAAGTAGATTGAACCATGGAAGTCTCTGAAACTCGTAAAATACCCACGCAAATGTATCCAAATGTTTTAGGGTTACGTACCTAATACTGGGCATTATACTTACAAAAAATGTAGCTCTAACATTTTTAGGGTTCCGTAGCCAAATGGCAAAGAACAGTAGATGTATTCTGTGAACCGCATTAAGATTTTCACACAAAGATAGAAAAAAAAACAATAAATTTTGGGGGTTCCCATACTTAGAACTGAAACTCAAATTTTTTTTTTCATCAACCCATACGTGTGGGGTATCTATGAATAGGTCTTCAAAAATGATATTGAGGTTTCTAATATAATTTTTTTCTAAACTGAATAGTTTGCGCGAGAGACACTTCTAAAGTGGCAAAATGTGTCCCCCCCCTGTAACTTCTAAAATAAGAGAATGATAAAACTAAAAAAATATATGATGTACATTACCATGCAAACTTCCACCGAAAATTGGTTCGAACGAGATCTAGTAAGTAGTTTTTTTTTTTATACGTCATAAATCGTAAACCGCAATTTACCTTTCGTTCAATCAACTCAAATATAAAAATAAAAAAAAAAAAAACATTTATTTTCATAAACATAAACCATATGCATAAACCGTGAACCATTATTTTCTGATAATAAATCTGTAATAGCTGCCTAAGTAAATAATAATTATAATTCGCGCGGGGCGTGGCTTGATCGGTAGCGGGTACAGAACGCGCGGGGGGCAGGTTCCCGACAGCGCTTACCCCAGCACACAAATTGATAATATTTTTGGAAATATTTCTTGTCAAACTGGAAAATATATTAGCTTGTTTAGCTATCACAAGCCTATATGGGCATTGGGCTCGCATATAGTTACATGTAAGTCCCTTCATTTAGGTACCTAATTATGTTTACTTATCAATAACTTAATTTAAAAAAAATACACTATTATTAAAACATCGATCAATGTTACAACGAACTACAAAAACGTTTATATTATGTTACTTGCTGCTAAGGAACCCTTCATGGGCGAGTCCAACTCGAACTTGGCCGCTTTTTTTTATGGATTTTACCTAGTACAAAATAACATGATGATTAGGGATGGGGATAGTGGACAACGAAATAAAAATGGTAGAAAAGAGGAAGCTGTTTAAACGATAGAGAGGGGTGGTTAACAAATTTTTAATATCCTGTTTTGGCTAAGTTAAAAGAAAATAATAATAAAATAGATTGCAAATGTAACTTGTAGAATCATTAAGCGTTTTATCCGATGTGTAGCATATTCATTATAGGGGTGTAATCTGCAAGTTATGAATCAGATCATATTAGACGATATTGTGATTAAAAATATATATTTTTCATAATGTATTTCCACATAGAAAACTGAATTACGGGTGACTGTATTAAAGAAGGGAGTGAACGTAAATATTTGTGTAAGATGTTTAAAATGAGTTTTAGTAACGATAGGTGCGATTGCCAGAATATATAAAATGGATTTTGAATGTTATTCTTTCAAAATTGGCTGAAGATATTATCAAAATCATGATTACAAACACAAATCCCAAATAAACATTGTTTTGTATTAAAATATAATACCTATACCTACATGTACGAAGGTAACCCTACTGAACAGTCTTCTCCATGAACTTATTTTTTCATCTTTCTGAACAGAAAAACAAGATTTTAAAAAACAGAGAATGCATATACTTCTTTGTTAATCTACAGTCCAATATTTTTTCAGTTATCATTTATCAATTCTTTACGAAAAATTCCTGAATTTTTCAATTTTCTTCTCATCTCTCACCACCTTCAGAATTTTAATCGTTTGTTGGAAATTCAACAAAACTATTTTTGTATAGAATTACTTTAAAATTCGCTAAAAGTATTATATTAAAACCATATTGACCAATAAATATTATAAAATCCCATCTAAATTATTGTTTAGAATGGAAATACAAAAGGTTCACCAGATTCTTTGAGATGTCTTACCATTTTAACTTCTTCACTTCCTTACTTTCTTCTTTATGAATACAGAACTAATTTTTGCTTCTGTATTAGTCTGAAAACCAGTGTTATTTTAAGTTATGTTATTTACCAATTCTTTATTGAACAATTCCTTAATTTTCTAACTTTCCTCCCGTCTTTTACCACCTTTAGAATTTTAATCTTCTTGGTTGTAGTTTTTGTATAAAATTGATTTAAAACTCGCTAAAAGTATTATCAAAACTGTCTTGACCAATAGGTAAATGTTATAAAAACCTACCTAAATAATGTTTTAGAATGGAGGGTCACCAGACTAAATCGTTTTCTTCTTGAGGTGTCTTACCATTTCAACTCCTTTACTTATAAACCCAGAATCAATTTTTTCTGTATAAGTCCTGACTTTTTAATTTCATTCCTCTCATCTTTTATCGCTGATTCTTCAATTTTGAACAGAATTTCCTTAAAACTATTTGAAGATATGATCAAAATCGTCATGACCAAAATAATATAAATTTCAAATAAACAATTTTTTAGAAAATAAATACAAGAGAGTGATTAAACTGAATAGTTTCCACTTTAAGGTAGGTACTTTATCATTTCAATTTCTTTACTTGTGCACACAGCACCAAACGTTTAAAAGACAGAAAATACTTCTTTGTTAATCTACAGTCTAGTATTTTTTCAGTTGTATCATTTGTAAGTTCCTTATGGATCTTTGCGATTTTATTTTTCTCTCGACTTTTATTATCGATACTTTAAATTTCGTTTAAGCAATACTCAGTCTGAATGGATCTTTGGGATTTTATACTCTTTAATGTTGGTGATAGTTTCTTTTTTTTTTTTTAGTACAATCCTATTAAAATTGCCTAAAAATATTATGAACATAAAAGTCCGAACTGAACAGATGTTTAAAAACTGTACAAGAGAGTGACCAGACTGAGAACCTACAGTCTCCTCTTTAAGATTTTTTGTGATTTTTTGTCATTTCTACTTGGTCACTTGTGCACTTTCCTATTATGAACACACCACCAAGCGTTTTAAAGACAGAAAAGACAGAAAATTCTTTTGTGGCATCTAAACTTGAGTTGTATCATTCTCAATTCCTCGTTGTTGAACTCTTGAATGTTCCGCTGTTCCTCTCATTTTTCATTGCTTATACATGCTTTAAATTTTACTTAACCAACAGTTTTTTGTTATTATTATTACATTACCTACAAGAGAACGACTAGACCAAATAATCTCATCTTTAAACTTTTAAAAGACAGACAATTCGTTTGTGGAAGTCTAAAGTCCAGTATTTATTAAATTGTGTCATTAACAAATTCGTTATTAAAGAGAACCCCTAACTTTTCCAATGTTATTCCTTTCATTTTTTTTTTAACTTCACTTAAGCTAAATTGGATTGGTCTTCTGAATTTTAATGTTCTTCATTTTATTTTAGCAAAGCTCGATTTGCATGGCTCTTCGGTATTGTAATCTTATTGCGGTAACAAAAATGCATTTTTAGCAATAAGCAGTTTTATCTGTCTAAAATAATTAAGTACGTGCGTAGGCAGCTGTAGTGTAGCGCCTAGATAAAAAGCGTATTTTTTAGTTCGTGTAAAGTTGCTTCATTACAAGATAATAATAGATGTATGTACTTAGTTGCCTCTCGACAGATAATGAGGGGATAATAATTCGCCAGTCTCCCCAGGATTCTCTTGGCGGCTTGGCGTCATTGGTTGTAGCATCAGAAGCGACACAAAGTGCACACTCGGGCTTTGACTTGTCCTCCTCTCTCACCTTCGTCCCATTCCACCCTTCTATTCCTGTTCCATAAACAATCGATCGGAAGGCGCGAAAGGGACCTGCTCCAATGACATAATTTAGCCACCGCACCGCCAAGCGCCAATGTTCGCAAAAGTGCCGTCGTCGGTTTCACATTAGTCTTTTGATTTATTAGCTGTAAAATGCGTATTAATCACTCGTATAACTTTACGCCACGCCATACTAAAGAAGAACACGGTCGCCTTTTGTTTTACTTGACGTCAACGTTTCGGAAAATGGCTGTGCGCGCTTAAGACTCGATTGAAGTAATTTAAAATGAGGCAATGTTATGCACCAACTTTTATACAAAGCCTCCATTCTCTAATAATTAATTAAAATCGATTAAAATACTAAATTTCTATATGAATCCTTCCAATATGATAAATTTGTGTTTTGCTTTTTTATATTTTCATATTATGATTGTATTTTATATATAAAAATATATAAATGAAGTGTCCTTTGAGCTTCGCGGGGAAGTTATAATTTTAATTTCAGATAAAAGCACAAAATTACCAGAAACTGTAATATAGCTAGAAAATTTCACCCTTGTTTTTACCTAAATAATATCTTTATTGCTGAATGTAATATTCGACTTCTCTTTTACGAGAATATTAAAATGAAAACTCTAACTTTTCAACGCCACATTTTTCAGCTCCTTTTGAGTTGATTAATCTGATAAATGGCTGACATAAAAGCTTACAGTGAAGCACTAAAATGTTTCCCTCGTAGATAGGTAACAGTTGTTCTTAAGAGACGACTAAATTTTATGGGTCTTACATGCTACCCATGAATTATAAAATTCGTTAAAACAAATCAGGTACCTAATTGTTTTGTTGTAAAATGCCGAAAAGTCGTTAATTTTTGCTATAAAATTTCTCATATCCATTACAATCCCTTTTTCGGATTATATAACCGTTTAAGGGTTTATTTATTTATCTGGCACATGAGTCAAGTGCGTTTAGCATTACTTCTTTAAACGACTTGAATATTTTTAATTTTCGGGCTCAGTTTGATGTCGTTTAACGTTAAAACGAGATCTTTGTTTTAATTATATGTCCCATGATTATGCCCTAATGGCAACATTTTATAGTTTGGAAAAATAGGAGAAAATGTTGAAAACTGGTTTGTTGTGATTTTTTTATCAATAAAAGCACAATGCAGGCAATTTTGCTTCAAAGGCAACTCTCTTATCTTTTCTTTATTAAGGTACGAAAATGTCAGTAGGAAAATAGATGAGTTCTAGAAAAGTCTGCACGAAATTGTCTTTGGCACATGGCCGACGCGACATCTTCACCTTATTCACGTCTAAATGGAGAAAAGAAATTGTTAGTAGCAACACAACGTTTTATCTGTAACTACTCAAATTCACACACTACACTATTACATACATAGATTCACATAAGAAATCACGTTTAGCCCTCTTTGAATAATGTGAATCTGAATGTGAACGTAATCGTACGTAGTACGAAAGCAGCACCATTATTTCACACATTCGAATGTAAATTGAATTACTAGGGATGTATTTTTGAAGAGGAAGAAGCGGCTGTTCCCTGACAATGTACGTAGCTGCTTAGCACAGAACGTAATCCTGGAGGCGACTATTTCCTATGTCAGCAATCTTATTTAAAAGGCACGACGTTCTGTAAAGAATTCAAAAATGTAACATGAGACACAGGAGACTGTGTTTAAGTTTAAGGTTTTGTTGGTACTAAAGTTCTATAGGATACACCAGAAGATTCGTTCAAGATTAGTGGACCCTTCTTATTATAGATAATTTACAGGGTGTATATATAATTGTATATTATACATTGTCGTAGAGGCCTATTTACGACAATTTATAAAAAATTATTTACTATGACAAATGTTGACTAATACTGATCGAATATTCTGTCCTATGCTATAGAATATGAATATTCGATCCTAAAATAGTTTTAAACGGTAACGTAAACTTTCAAAACAAAACAGAAATAATGCTTGTAGTTATCCAGAATATTTTTTGCTTCGTTGAGTAAGTGTCTTTACAAGCGACTCCGCAAAATAAAAGCCCATTTGCTTCCAATAATTATCGAAAAGTCGCCTCAATTTAATTCAAATCGTAACTACCATAGGGCTAGACGGGGCAGTGCCCCGGGGCCCCCAAGCTCAGGGGGCCCCTCGGACTCTGACTTACAAACTATAAATTGTGTTAGAAATATTCACTGACTTTTATTTAAAAAAAATTATATTAATTCATCCAGTTATTCATTCTGCGTGTAGAACCAGGACGTGCCCTGCTATGCACAATAAAGAACTAATGATAAAGTAGCTTTGCAACTTTAAAGTATTTAAATGTAACTACATATTTATATTTTGAGTTGTATTGATTAAATTTTGATTTGTCGTAATCGAGATTCGTCGTAAAACGTACCTATAGTCGGTCAAGAAAGTGGTGTTATTGGATTAAAAATCTCTACTTAATTAGGATTCCGTACCCAAAGGGTGCTCAACGGGACCCTCTTAACGTGCCTCCGCTGTCTGTGTGTCTAACACAAGACCGTATTTTTGAACGGTAATAAGTAGATATTTTCTTTTATTTTCATAAAATACTTTTAATTTGTTGATTAAAATTAGTTACAATTTGTATTTGGTTTTTTATTTTATTCGACTGTATTACGACGAATCTGGAGTTCGACGAATCTGAAGTATGTCGAATTCGGAATACGACGAATACGGAACAAACGGTTTTAAATAGTTTAATTGGGGGCCTATTTTATTTTTTGCCCCAGGGCCTTTGGTTACCTAGGTACACCACTGCTCAATTATTATTGCTTAATCAAAAATATCTAAAAAACGTCTGAATGTACTCTCCCACTGAAAATTATAATGAACATTGTACTAAATTTTTATAGTAGTGGTAATAAAATCTTTTGAAACCTATTTTTTGCCAACATCGATAAAATGATTGTATATTATTCTGTACAAAATATCTGAAGTATTCCAAATACTGAGTTAATATAATAAAAAGGAGTGATTTTGATTTGTCTATCTTATCAGTTGAATTCATAAATGGTAAATAAAACTTTCCTCCCCTCTATAATAATAAAATGTATAATTTCTCAATATTTGGTGGATGCAAAGGGCACCATTTGATTCCCATTTTAAACAATATAAAATGATCTAAAAGCAATTCCATAACATTTTGTTATAATCCTTACAGTTCATTCTCAAGAACATTACTGACATACTAGCACCAAGCTAAACTGAGTTAATTAAAGGATACTTTTTTTTTTTAATTTTTTTTTCACATCTTGGCTGAGAAAAGATGACACATTAAAATTAGTTTCGATTGTAATTATGCCCGCATTATAAAATATTACTTACAGCATTCATTTACCTGCCCTACCTATTTGTTTGCCAAATACTTTGGTCTTTCATTAACTGCAAATTATGAAACTTTTGTCATTAAAATTTGCGAACGCTACAAGATTTGACTGTCACCTAATTGCCCGGAATTCTTCGTGATTTCGAAGCAAAGCAGAATTTACGAAAGCAGGACCAAATTCAACAGTCGGGTCGATGTGATTTTAATTCTTCACAATTTTCATGGGAATCAATGGGAAACTGCTCCTGAAATATCCACAAAGTTTTAATTAAAAACGGATTTGCCCGTGGTGCGAAACGAATATTCTGAGTAATTGTACCTACTGCAGAAGCGTTTACAAAGTCATATGCACATTAATTAATAACACGAAAGAATTTTTATGCGGACATTTAGATGAATATACATATTCTTCTTGAAATCGTAATAAAAGTAGAAATTATCTGCGCATTGTTATTCCCTAATGAGATATAATTAGCCTCCTCCTTTTTTAACTTTATATCCATATTTAGATTTTGTTAGCTCCAAACAGTAATAAAAGGACGGGTGTTATCGATTTGACGCCTACACGTTTGTGCCCTTTTTAAAAAGTTGTCAAAATAGCAAATACCACAAGAAAACTCAAAAATACATCTATAGATAAGTTATGCAATAACAAGTTAAATATTTTTTTCTTTGTTATGTTCTGGAACATTTCTAGTACGATAGAGCTACTTTTTGGAAGTGCTGACGCTTACTGATACGTTCCTTGTCACGTGCGAGGGTAGTAGTCCCTAAGGAACGCAATAAACTTGCTACAAGAGCAAGGGTTTACATACTTCGTATATCGTATATTGCTAAAGGTTAGGTAACGAGGATCAATGTAAAACATTTATTACTATTTCTACCCTTCTAATGTATCTGCATTGGGATAAATATTTTCTCTTAAAAGACAATTTATTTTTCCTACAAGTACTTTTTATCCACTTTATTAAGCATCGATGAAAGTGTAGTTGCTGTCAAATCAATACCTTAATAATAATCTATTATAATAAATGACCAATAACAGAGGCTTCATTAATCATTTTATGTATCAAATCTATCAAATGTAATTAATTAATGTTTTGATTACTTGGTCTTGCACGAAATAACGTGATTTAAAGTCTTGTTGATGAAAAAGGAGCTGAAACAAAATGGATATATTAACCTTTAATTTAGTTCGAATAAAACTTAAAAAATAAAAAGTTGGGTATATTTAAAAAAAAAATTAATTTTATTTGTTTGTGTTTTGAGCAGAATTTTTATAACGTGAACAATTAGATATTTACAATATACTTACACTAATTATTGCACCTAATCTAGATCATTTTACAATGGTTAAGAAAAGTGTGATAATAAACATTTACATACATTTCAAACAGTTATAAATTAATTAAAAACTAACAATATACAAAAAGAATATGTTGGATTCTTGGTTGTTTGTTTTGCATTTTTACAAAAGACTAGCTTTTTATTACAAAATCAAATAAAAGAAAAAAAAATAATTAAATTAAACTTTACGAAAGAAAACTGAAGGAATAATATACAAAAACGAAAATTTATAATAAATTTTTCATCACAGTTACATTTTTTAACATTCTTAGCCTTACATTAAAATCACAGACTTGGCTATTCTACAATTACACCTAATGTATATTACGTAATTTTTTCTTGATATGCGATCATCGTGGGCAAAACGAATAATGTGGAAATAAATGACAATGTAGTGATAAAAACCTGAAAAAAAAAGAAATTTTTAAATTATTTAACTAAACTGTCAACCTTGTTTGTCAACTTTACATTTTGATGTTTCGTACTGTGTCAAAATGTTAAATTATATGTGTAAAATACATAACAAAAATATTTTATAAACTGAAAAGCAAAAAAAAAACCGAAAAACTATGACTAGTGCAGTACATCGTCGAAAAACCGCACCTTCTAAAAACGTATGCCATTGCGGAACCACCAAACCTGTCAGTATTACATGCACAAAGCCCGCGAACTCAGAATTTTGCGAAAGATTTCAAGACTTAAATTTGAACGAAGAACACCTGAGAGTATTCATGAGAAAACTTTCGAAAGAAATTGATAACGGATTGAGTTTGGAAAATCACGAAAATGCAGCAGTAAAATGCTTTGTAACTCATTTCCAGACCATACCTACCGGAAAAGAATGCGGAGAGTTTTTAATTATGGATGTGAATGCTTGTTCTCTGCGAATCGTGTTTGTTAGTATTAAGCCAAAGAAAAAGCCCTGTGCCATGGAAAAAACATTCGAAATTTCAAAGGCAAAGAGGGTCAACAGTGGTGAAAATTTATTCGACTACTTTGCCGAATGTTTGGTCTCTTTTATTATCGATCACGGACTAGAAGAAAAGGTTTTGCCTTTAGGATTTTCGTTTAATTTTCCAGTACAATCTGAAGGAGAAACAAAAGCGTACCTTACCAGATGGGTGAAAGGTTTTAGTTGTCCGAACACAGAAAAAGAGGACGTGGTGAATCTACTTTGCGAAGCCATCCTTCGTCTTTCAGCAATACCCATCGAATATATCGTTATTTTAAACGACACTATTGGCACATTTATGAGTGGGGCACATTGTATTTCTAAAACAACCCAAATTGCACTTACCATCGGGGATCGTTGCAATGCGTGCTATATGGAAAACCAAGAAAATGCCGAATTATTCAGCGACACCGAAAGTGACTCAGGAAATGTTTTAATAAATACGGAATGGTCAGCGTTTGGAGAAAACGGACAATTGGATTATCTATTGACAGATTACGATAGAGAAATGGACAAATTATCTTCAAGTCCTGGTTTGGAAACATTCGAAAAAATAGTTTCTTATAGTAACTTGGGCGAATTAGTGCGAATCGTGTTGGTACGATTGGCAGAAGAAGGCATTCTGTTTTGTGGTAAACCATCGGAAGAATTGCTACAATGTGGCAGATTTAAAACCGACTATATTTCGCAAATTGAATACGACCCTCCGGGACGATTCGATCGCTGTAAAAATATACTTAACTGCAAATTGAATTTGAAGCATCATAAAGAACGAGATTATATAAACGTTAGGTACATCTGTGAATGTTTTGTTCGCAGAGCTGCTCGATTAATAGCAGCTGGTGCAGCCACCCTGTTGACTCGAATACAAAAGCGAAAAGTTACTATTGCAGTTGATGGTATTTTATTTAAAAGTCATCCATATTTTCCTTTAATAATGCACGAAACGATTGCGGAACTTGTTCCTCCGGAAATGCAGTTCGAACTGGTCCCTGTTGAGGATGGTGCCGGAATTGGAAATGCCATAGCTCTGGCTGTTACTATGAAGCAAAATTCAAAAAGTTCTTCGAGTAGGAATATAAAAGGCTTATAGATTGCAGTAATTGTGGCTTCTTATCGGTTTTTATAAAGAACTTAAGCATTAAATCCAGCAATTAAAAACATAAAAATTAGTTTTATTACAAAATCGTTTAATATTTTGAAAAATCTCGTTCTACTTAGTTTTAAAATACGTATCTCCTGCACATATGTCACAATTTTATTACCGTCGTAGGTACTTAACACTCGCCGTCGATGTTAAAAAACCGAAATCGAAATAGGTAGGTAATTAGCACTAATTGAAAGTGTTTTATAATTGGTGTTTAATATTTACCTAATGCAAAATATTTACTATTTTATTTGTACCTATAGGTACGTTTCAAATTAACATTATTGGTCGTTAGATATTTTCTGTTTATATCAAAATTTATTTACATATTTGCTCATATGATTATATCGCCGTTACCTTGGTGGATAATTATAAGCATTTTGTGCGTTTTGATAAAATACATCGCCTGCTAATTAACTCGTTGGATTTTAGTGGCCTTTGCAAACGTTAATAGCAACGTTGCGTGCCCCGATTTGTGTAATTTTTTTATATTGGTATTGCCGACATCATATTCTGACATAAGTTACGATCCTGTTAAACACACTTTAATTACTGTCACTTTTAAATTCCATCTAATTCAAGCTAAAGTTCCTTATATTCTTCCATCTGGTAATCTTTGAACTTGGTGAAGCTAACAAAAGTTTTAATTAAATAATAATTAAAATATATACCGATATTTAAGGGTTCCAAATTATTATTATACGAATAGATATTAGGATGATCAAGATCATTCAAAAAGTTCCATAAAGTCTTGGACTGTTGAATCCTTGATTAAATTAGGTTCTTTTGATGTGATCTTTTTAATCGATAACAATTAATGGCTTTCAAAAATTTTACAATAACTTAATATAGGTACCTATTAAAAAAAATAAATAAATAAACCGGCCCTATATATATAGAAGCAAAGTTTGGGGGTAAAGTAGCGAACTGAAGTTTGGAAAATGGTTATTTTATAAAAATTAAAGGTTTAACAGTGGCGTGACTTGAGGGTGGCAAGAATTGTCCAATCTAGCATTCTACCAACCAAATAGTCTAGAATAGAATATCTAACACTTGTTTTTATTCAGAAAATCAAACTTAAGCTGATGCCAAATTACTTTGATGATATTTTAGTACCATTTACTGAAAGACACAATCATAATACAAGAAATAAAAGGGGCTGTATGTAAGGTAGGTACCTCAAGTCAATTATAGAAAGACACAAAACTTATATTTTTCAAAGGAGTGAGCAAATATAATGATCTCGAAAAAGACTTAAAAGAGTCTGATTTATTAAAATTTAAAAGACAGCTGAAATTGTGTATGTAAACAGAATATAGTATTATAGGTAGTTAACCACGTAGATACTAGTAAGGATAAGTAGTACGAAGTTGTATAGCTATGCTAAATAAAGCTATTATTAATTAATGTTAATAGTTTGAAAAAAATTTAAAACTTATCATTTGTTTGGAGAAGGGGTTTACGGACCGAAGAAGATTTAGGATGATTAGATAAAAGAAACGTTAAAAAATGTTGAGCACAAGAAGAATCGGAATTTGATCTTGAATAGGTGAAGCCTGAAAACCGACGTGAAATTAGAAAAAGATAATTAACTAGTTATACCATAGAAAATATGCGGCATTGTATTTATAATGAATGAGGAGGGACTTGAAACAAAAAGTTTATATATACATCTCCACATACAAAAGGAAAAAAAGAAATAATTTATTTTCCAACCTAAATTGTATCATTATATATTTAAACTAAGCACTTCCCTTCCTTTTCCCTTATAATCATTTTTTTCCTGTATTTTCCTCCCCCCTTTCCACACCTCTCCTTTTAAAAAATTGTTTCAATAGGGCTAGACCACTACCATCCGCATTTATTATCCTTCCAAGTTCCTCCCTCTCATTATTCCCCGTTACTTCTAATACATGTTCCATTGATTCACTCTTCTCTCCACATACTCTACAGAATCTCTTCCATCCAAAACTTATTCTCATTACACTAATTCCCCATTCTGAATTTAGTTATTATCTCTATACTTTTACCTTCTCTTAGATATCCTGGCACCTCATCCCCTTGCCATTCTAACCATATAAAATCACTCATACCTTTCGCGTATCTTAATTCCCATATTTTTCTCAAATCCTCACCTCTTACTATTTCATTACATCTTTTCCCCACCATCCTATTAACATTCAATCCCTTTCCTCTCCACTCTTCCATTTGTTCTTTACTTATTGCCATTTCTGTTAAGGCCTTATCCTTATCCCTTTCCACATCATATTTATTTTTTTCCCGATCCCCAATATCTTTTTCTTTCATATCTCTTTTCTTAAGTCCCCTTCCGGCAATTCCCTCAATTTTTCTTCATATTTTACAGCTCTCCTTTTTGTTTCCCTTCTTAAAATGTAGAGAAGGGTCTTGTTATTTTCATTTAATTAATAGTTAATCGCGCCAGGAATTGGTGTGTTCCCAACGGTTCACCCGTATGTTCAAACGAGCTGCAGCACGTACCCGCATAAACGAATGCGTTTTATAATATAATCCAGCAGTTCGATCGTTAATTACATTTCTAGTGGCATAAACACGTTCCTAGACGGCCTACAGCTAATCGCCTATTGCAGGTGGGCATTGCAACAATTCGCAGCGGCTTAGATTTATCCATTATTAATTTTCTAAGAAATTAAACCCCAACATCGATAGTATGGTACTTATCTGGAGAATGAAGCAATCAATCTCAAATTGTTTCTGCTCGGGTAATAATTAAAACCAAATAGAATAAGAATTAAATTAATAGGAAGAAAATTAGTAATCAACTTCGTCTGCGTTTAACATTTTAGGTATCCACGTAGGGTCCCAATAAAGTTGAATTAAAAAAAAAAATACTGTTGCTGAAAACAGTTGGGTGGAAAATATTTGTATACTAGAGTTTTTATTTTTTGAAATTTTTCGCATAAGAGCACATGCAAAGGCAGAAAAGATTTGATTTTGAAATTAAATCTTTTTTGTATTGTACTAACTAGAAACATGGAAGATTTAATGTTTAAGGTAGATACAAGGGGTTGTCTTGGTGTCATTGTGGAATACATAAATAAGTGCATTGCGTTCCATTGAGCCTTTGCAAATTGCATAAAAGTAACTAAACGTATTTATGCATGGAATAAATTGCAGTTATGATACACACCTGTACGGATCATGTTTTACATCTAAGCCCTCCACTTTGACCACATTCCATTCGTCCTTGTTACGCGAATAGCTGAAGGATATCTGCAATCAAATAAAACAGGATGTTAATAAATCGCCCTCCAACTGAGACGAATACGACACTATAAAACAAATTAAGGCTATCAACTATTAGTATTCGAAGCAGGTGTTCAGAGACCGCTGTAAATATAGTTTGGTCTCACAATCAGTAACTTGTCTTAAGACTGAATCATGTTAAATTATCCTTAGAATATTATGCCAGATTGCCTTACAACGATAAAAGGTTTCACAAAAAACTTAATGATTCTAATATCAAAAAATTAGGTAACTAATAATCAAAATATATATGTATAAAATTTTAATTATCTTTAAGTTGGCTGTGCATATTGAAGATGTGATGTTGATAATGGGAATTCGTTAGAGCTGTTTTCCTCATATTTTTTATCTTAACCTGAACACCAATTTAATTTTGATACACTTTAAAAGTGCATAGGTACATCTCGATTTTATTATGAGGGTAACCATAAACGTTATCGTGATTCTGCATAAACTGTTTTCAACTCAAAAGACGTTAATAACTTGGTTACTTTATTGAAGTACGTTATAAGTACCACAATATTATCGAAGCAGAACGGATTGAATTATTTGACACAAAAATTTTAATATGTTTCGGTTCAACAGGTATATCTATCTACCTATACGTCTTTTTATTTTTAAACGATTCTAGTATCATCATCATCATCTTTATCATAAAAAGGGGTACGGTACGGCCATTGGTTCTAGTTTTTTACTTGGACGTTGTACGTTCGAGCATGAAATTGGAGGAACGCTCGGAAGGTTCAACATGATTTTATTACTTAATCAATTTATTGAAAAGAAACAAGATTGCATGCACGTGCGCCAACAAAAGAATTTCAACAATAGGAGTAGGTAGGTTTTTAATTGACAAAGTACGAAATGGGCGAAAAAATTAGCGACAAAACCGAAACGTGTTGAGATAATTACTCCGAACTAAAAGTATCGAATATTTTTTTGTTGGTGATGTTTTTTTGTCATCCTGGGTGACTCAAAATTAAAGGACAATTTTAAAAAGGTTTAGTTAAATGCATATTGTAATACAAGTTAAAACGGAATAGAAATTTGTTCTGGTAGAACCCTTGATTTTAATATCTCTTTTTAAAAGCGGTACTATTATATGCAGGAAATGAGGCAGTTCAGTTTCTACGATTAGTTGTCATCAAAACGTACTTTTCAAATTTTACTTTTTAAAGTTTTGATTATAGCAATATTACTTTCAGTAAAATTACTCCGAGCTAAAGGACAAAACGTTTGTTGTTGGCTTTTTGAATTTTTTGTTTTTGGTGTCTTGGAGAATAAAAAATTTAAAATTTATTTTTGAAAAACCTTTTAGTTGCATAAATATTGTAATACAACAGTTTAAAAGGGAGTAGAAAGGTAAAAATCTACTAACTTGTCTTTTAATTTATAATTTTGCAAATGCTAATATAATAAATGAAGTTGTTTAAATATTGAAAAAAAAAATGTGTTAGATTATTTAAACAAATTGAATCACGAACCGTCAATAAGTAAATTAAACTGTAGGTGTGATGTGGCACAAATGTGGACTAGATTTCTTGTTACGAGCGTTTATTTTACTTCTCCCCTCCTTCTTGGTAAATCTTTTATGCTGTAATGAGCCACTCTTCTCCTCGTTCAAAGAGGAAAGAAAATTCTAACAATTCTTTGGATTAAAAAGTTGACGTGGGGTTGTTAAGGAACACATTCCTCGTTTCTTTTATTATTTTGTGACCTGGCTGTTTATAAGAAACATTCGTCATTTTATGGCATCATTTGCTATCTCTTATTGTTATATTTATCTTATTTCATTTTATAGATTGCCTTATTGTATAGCAGTTACTACCATCGAATTCGCTTCTTGGAATGTGCAGTTGAGGGTAGTAACTGCTTTTTGGAATATTTTCAACGTTTTCAATTCGTAATCAATATAGTCTCGCTGGAGATGACTTGTACTTTGATTATCAGTTATATCCTTAATAGACCAGTGCTGAAGTCTTCAAAAATAGTAAAAAGTGAAAACAAATGATAGTAGGATGAAACCCATTTGAAAAGGAAGAGAATATAACAGAAATGAAAAGAAAAATTATTTACGGGCGATCTGAGGTAGGGAAGGGGAAGTCACCCCTTTAAGGGTAAAAAACGGTTTTGCTTGATTTCTGGAAAAACTAAAAAAAGAAAAAAAGTCTTATCAAAAAAAGTTATGATACAAAAGATCTACAATTTTTGTATTTACACTTTTTTCACATAACCTCAAAATTTGTGTGAAAAATTCAAATAACCAACTTTTTGGTTTTTTATTTTTCTTTTACAAAAAAAAAATTTTTTCACGAAATTTGGTGAAAGCTTACCTATTTAGGTCCCAAACACGCTGTAATTTTTTTTATTTGAAATATTTACTTTTTCACCTTATTTTTGCTTGATATCGAAAAAGCACCCTAATTTTCAATCGAAAATTCTCACATCAAAATATCTGCTGTTTTAAAAACGTTGGTGGGCTTTTTCTTCGTTGAAATCTCTACTTTCTGATGGTGTGAAAAAAATATACATTACTATGGTAAGTTTTCTCAGGAAATGCAAAAAAACGAAAAAACTAGATTAATGTTTTTAAAAATATTATAATGAATAACGTAATCAGTATAAAGTATGTTAATTCAATAGTACCATTTACATGTATATTTATATATTATGAGATTTTCAATGACATAAATGTTATTAGAATTTAATAAAACAACTTTTTTACTGCAAAAAATACCAGCGGTCACATTTTTTAGATAAAATTCCCTTCATCTTTTTGCATATCCTGAGAAAACTTACCATATAATGTATATTTTTTTTCACACCATCAAAGAGTAGCGATTTCAACGAAGAAAAAGCCCACCAACGGTTTTAAAAAAGCAGATATTTTGACGTGAGAATTTTCGATTGAAAATTAGGGTGCTTTTTCGATATCTAGTAAAAATAAAGTAAAAAAATAAATATTTCAAATCAAAAAAATTACAGCGTGTTTAGGACATAAATAGGTAAGTTTTCACCAAATTTCGTAAAAAAAATTTTTTTGTAAGATAAAAATAAAAAACCAAAAAGTTGGTAATTTGAATTTTTCACACAAATTTTAAGGTTATGTGACAAAAGTGTAAAACAAAAGTTGTAGATCGTTATATTACCTACAACTTTGCCATTTAACTTTTTTCTATAAGACTTGTAGTTTTTCCGGAAATCAAGGAAAACCGTTTTCTACCCTTAAAAACTCACCACCTTCCCCTTCCCGACCTCAGATCGCCCGTAAATTATTTTTCCTTTCATTTCTGTTGTATTCTCTCCCTTTTCCAATAGGTTTCATTCTACTATAATTTTTTTTGGTTTCAAAAATTATCGACCCTGGTCTATAATACAAACAAAATTATTTCAGATTAGTGCACAAGTTTTGTTAGTTGTTGTAATTAATTATTCTTACGACTCGTCTTTTTATTGGCCCTTGGAGAATAAATGTGATACATTTTGTACAAAAAAGTTCGAAACAGTTAAATAATTTCGAACGTATAAACAGGGATTCTCAATGGCTTCCCTTGATTTGATAAATTCCTGGACCCTCCCTTCCTTATATTGAGCTTACTTATTTAATAGATGTTCCTTGTATTCATAACTTAAGTAAGTCCTTCTGTAAATGATTCTATAAATGCAAATAGAAAGTCATGAGAACGAAAAAAAAACACTTTTCAGAAATTAATTTTTTTTTTTGTATTTTCCACAATCGAAATACAAATAACATATTACACCTTAAAACCTTAGCCAGTTCATTATAATATACCTAGTAATATATTGACAACAGTTGTGTTAGTATGTCGTCAGCGAATGTTCCTACGTACTCAGGTAACTAGGTACCTACCATATACCTAGATTTTGGTAACGATAAAATAGGTACCCATTGGCTACTAACTACGTAACTAACAACTAACACGTCCATTGATTTTACCTTCTTCACGGTTCGACTGTTCATTTTTATTCGGTAACAAATAGTAGGTATACATAGCTTTGATCGGTGCTTTCGACCTTATAATGACGTTAGTACATTTGTAATGGTCTGGCGTGTTCCGATAACGTTCATTAAAGTATTTGATATTCTCGTCGCCTTCGTTTGCGTGTAGACAATCAGGTGCTTCATCGGGTGCCGTTTACAATCACCTACTGTCATCGTACCCGTCGCATCACATGGCAGACCGTGACTTTCGTTCTTCTTCAAGGTGTCTGTCGTTGTCGTCTTCCGAGATTGAATCATTTGTCATTAACTACCTTTTTAGTAGCTTTTTACACGGCATCGCAAGGAAATATCGTGAAACTCGGTTATAACGGACGTTAACGAGACCGAAAATTTGGTGGTTATATGCAGACACTCTCAATAACACCAACTTCATGAATGTTATATGGTATGTAGCCTTTCATCTCCCATTCATGAAAAATATTTCGATATTCAACCGCAGGGGTTGGTTTCGAAGATCGGGATCGTAAGAGATAAATTTCCAAAAGGTTCTTAAAGTTTCTAGAATGTTCAATAATGCTCTCGAATTATTCAGGTTTGAGAATATTCTAGGAAGTATTCGAATGTTCCAGAATCTTTTCCGGAAGTTTGGTAGTGTCAAAACCGTATTCATTGTTATAAAAAAATGACCAAATCTTGAAGGCATTATAAAAGGATGTCTCTGTCTCCAACTCTGGAGATTTTTAGACCACTCAAAAATAAATATTGCATTAAGTTTTAATACAAATTAATTTGTTATAACATTCGGTTTGAACACTCGTAGGTAAGTTAATTCGCTTTCAAAATTCGAAATTGATTGGCTACAATTACATTTATTACTTGACTAGGATAATCGATTGATGTGTACTATTCATTCGGTTTTGACTTTAAATTTAAAACCGTCGGACGGTTGTTCTATTCTGTTCCCCATCCATCACTTAATGTCATCGACTAATTATGTGTTCGAAGCGTAAAAAGTGCCGTCGTATGCTGTATATTAATTGACGTTTGTTAGCGGTCTTAATTAAAGGATTACCTACCTGGTCATGCAGAAGTTCCTTCCTGATGAATTTCATTGGTTCCAAGTGAGAATGGAATTGGTCGACCACGGTCAAAGGTTTCTTTAATAAATGCTCTGAAAACAAAAACCGACACTGATTCTTAAATCTACAGTACATATCAAAATTATTGGAATGCATTTTAAAAGCTGTTTGACATAGTATTCTGGTCATTTTAACTAATTGTTATAGCCTTTACTTTATGGAAATTGGGAATTATAGATACCTACACAAATCGACAAATATACACTTAATTTCTATTTCTTTCTTGATTAAAATTTTTCTTGAAAAAAAAAAATCAAAAGTTATACAAATTCGTCTTCTGAAGATGTCCTGGTAGGGTGAAACGATCGTTATGATTTCAATAAAGCTATTAAGTGCGTCTTTGTTGATTTGGGCATTTCAGTATTAATTTTACAAAATTTAATTTCTTTCCTTTTGTTGGCAGACTTATAATTTCATGATTCATGTAAATAAGCAAATGTCATTTTAGATTGACATTTAATTTGTATTCTTTTCTTTAGTCTGAGGAATTTTCCGAATTACAAAAGTTATTTTATCCGAAATCTGCAATTTAAGTTTGGTATTTTAAGATTGAAATGTCTCGCTTTGATGTTTGATAAAAATCCTATTCAAAATCGTTTATATTCGTTAAGTCCTTTGATAGTTAATAATTAAAATTGAGTCAGTGCTAAAAGGGTTTAAATATTGTTTTGATGGTTTGTTTTTCCATTAATAAATTTATTTACATCTTTTGGCTCTTATTAATTTTATTAGTACATACTAATATAATGAAATCGATTTAACAAGTTACGTTATATTATTTGATTTTCATAGTCAGTGGTCGTAGTGTTTGACGATTTCTTTCGGAAATGTATCTTTAGTATATTTATAAAGATTTCTTTACTTGCACCAATTTGTTGTTAGTTGTACGTGTATTTTCTGTTAAATGCGTAGGTGTGTAAAATACATTTGAACGATTCTAGTCTATTGAACTCAAACGGCAGTTGTTACATTTGGTAAATTGACGTTTCCTCAATTACACCCATCAGTTTAACTTACCAATTATGTAGCCCATTGTGACGTCGTCCGGTAACCTTATTTTCTCACCAGTACCAATAAATTTCCCACCACTGGAACAAAAGTACAAAATGAGGAAAAAAATTCCAATTATACGGCCATTTATTTAATTGCATAAATGATAAACTATATCTAAAAAAAAAGGAAATTTACAAGATTTTGGTGGTGTAATTGCTCGTGATATATACAAGAAGAATATCTTTAAATCCATTTAATAGAGTCAAAAAAGGAAGTGGAATCGAAATTTAAATGTCATAGTACTTACACAAAAAGAAAGAAATATGTATACACATATGAAATTTGCTGATCAGAACATAAGGATTTCAAATGCACAGAATAATGTGTTAGGGTTGATCACGACAGACGGGGTTTGCCTTTCCCTTATCATTCTACCACAATATTCCGTGTTTTTGAAATACATGTAATAGAAATTCCTATGTTCGGGGCAGCAGTGTACAGCATCAAACTGTTCAGACTCTAGATCAAAATAAAATTACAAATTACATATTGTATTTTTAAAATTTTTTTAGGTTTGCATAAAATCATATAAAAAACGTTTCCTGCAATTTAATTTGTCCAATATAATCAATATAAAGCCTCCAATAAAAGGATTGAGGTCAACAATTTTAATTTCGAAAGTAAATGTATGAGGATTAAAGCGTGTGATTTTTATTACATTTATCATCAATAATTTTCCGTGTGCTAATTCACAATTTTATTTGGTTTTAATTTTAAATCAACCTGCCCTTTATTTTTCCATTAGCTAATAGGATTATACTATTCAACACAATAAATAAAAGTGGTTGAACCGTAGCATTAAATTAATTAAATCTAGTTCACTGAAACTTCAAAAAAATATACTCATTTTAAAACAGTTCATAAGGGTTGATATACATAAAATATGAAATTTACTGTCTAAAGCTTTTCTGTTATGGACAAACAAAGAAGCTTTTCGGAGTATTTCTCTATTTATAAAAACAACTGACTACATTCAGTAAACTCAAGAATTGTAACACTAAAAAGGACGTTATTGTGAGGTAGTAATGTATAACATGCCTCTATTGATTGCTCCCTTTAACGACTGACTAGGGTGACAAATAAGTAGAGTAATTAAATGAGAAAAGAAAAGACTCGTCGTCATTGTGTCATAGCTTTTCCTTTATTATTCTTCAGTGGTTACGAAAAGCTACGCAAACGCTTTCAACTGGATAAACAATGCTATCACTTAGGGCTTTTCTTCGACGTTGACGCCTAATTGAAGATTTACTTCAGAATTATCTTTTTTCTCTTGGTGAGTAACCTAACTTAAAAAGTGATACACATCAAATCTTTTTTTTTTTTAATTAAAATGCTCATGAATAATAAAAAATTTTAAATTATAATTCAGTTTCTTTGTTCGCACGTAAAGAAATTTTTACGAATTACTTTTTTGTGTTCAAAAGTGACTTGTTGTCAATCACTAAATGGCTTAAACCCTAACCCCAATACCAAAACACAACGCTAAACTCTCCTAAAAGAGGGAACTTTCTATTTTGGACGTTTGGTGTTATAATTTCTAGATTTATTAATTCATTAAATTAGAAATCTGATTTAGAATTCGTGTATTTTTTTACCATCCACTTATTAGTGATAAATTTATCGAAAGTATTTGAAAACAGCCAAAATCTGCCTACCGATTGCTTTAAATTGAGCGCACAGAAGTTTGATTTAAATTTTAGATACCGATAGAAATCTTTTTAATTAGAATTAAATAGCGGATCGTAAAATAAAAAGAACAATAATACAAGAAACGGCCAAGTTTTAACGAGAAGAGCGAGCTGCTTTCTTAAGGTTTAATTAAATTTAAATTCTTTAGATTGTTTGCTGTCGCGATCGACTTCAAAGGGTCCCTATTTCACCAAATCCCTCTTGTTTTTTGTTTCGAAGACACACAGAGATGTTCGAGATATCTGTGGTGGGACACGACCAATTCTGTGTTTTCATAATTGACAGCTGATAATATATATTGTTTCGGAGCCTTTTATTTAACATCAGAAACGATCCCGATTTGTTGGTCCTTATCAAAATGTCAACCAAAAACACTATTTTAATAGTGTAAGGAGTGGAAATAACACAGTTTCAGTATAAGTAGTTTTTAAAGGAAATATATGGGTATATTAATATATACTTAATTGAAATGAACAAATAGATTAACTAATTCACTACATATCCGTAAAAATACTCGAATTACAACCTTATTAGTTATGTATTAAAAATTGTCAATAAAATACTTGAGACATGCGAGGAAAGAAGGGTGAAAAAAATACCAATAGCCCTCTGAAGCAACAGACACATAAAAAGCGTCTCAATTTCACTTTAATACCCGATAAGAGAAAGTAAGTACCAAACAGATAAAATTCTTGGAATTTCCGGAAATGATAACCCTCGTAAGAGGGCCTGGAAGTTAAAATAACCTCAAGACCTTCATGAAACGAAAGACAGTGTCCAAATTAATAGATTAGAGATCGGGTTAATAGATAGACATAGACGTACATGTATGTGTGTATGTAAAGCCATGTCCTGAGTCGAATCAGCCGTCATAAATTCCTAACAAATTGACCTTAAATCAACGAATACGATACGATAATTAAAGAGTTAATGATGTCGTATATTCCACAAATTTACGAGAAAAGTCGTAATCTTACAAGAAAATCTATGGTGTTAACTATTTTTGGTCAGTTTGTAAACTAGCTGAGAAACCACATAATAAAAATTGTCTGCATAGTTCATTAATTAATGTTGAATTTTGGAACGTTCATTTTTCAGCTCGTTAACTATCGTTGTATATTGTTGAATGAAAATTAATTACATATTCATGGATTCACAACAAAAAAAAACACTTAACAATTCTTTTCAGATTTGAATTTTTAACCACACATTTTTAGTTTTTCGAGGATATAAGTTACATTTTTTTTTAATACTAATTTTATGATAAACCTCAAAGAACATATAAATATCACGGAAAATAATTAGAGAAGTGTTCCTAAAATTGAATTTAAAAATAATTTGAATTACAGAGAATTGTAGTGTTTTATGGTTAAAAGTGCGCTTCAAGTCTTTCGAGTGCTAAGAAGCACTATAATTGAAGTCGTTTCGCAAACAAGTAATTGTGGTAGTCGTATTACACTCTTTTATAAAAGCCCTTTGTAATTTGTATTTCAGAAAGGGATTTCAAGCACTTTGAAAAGTTCGAGGCCCTTTTAAAGTGCTTGGAGCCATCTTTATGTGTTCAATACCCTTTCAAAGTGCTTGAAACACAAGTTCAGGGAAAGACAAAATCATCAAAAGGATGAGGCATTTCTGTTTACATTTGTTCGCAATTTCTTCTGAGTTCATGTTATTGATTTTTTGCATTGATTAGATTCCAATAAAGAAAAATGAACTATGATCATCATTAATACAACGACTTCAAACTTTTTGATGTATTTGAAGCCCTTTTAGTGTATTCATAGTCCTTTTTGTAAGTACTTAAAGTCTTTTAATGTAATTCAAGTCCTTATAATTGCTCAAATTCTAAGTGCTTTTTTCAACCTAATTACTTTTCAATTTAATTAGTAATTCGAAGTCCTTAAATTTTAAAATGTAATTCGTATTTCAAGAACCAAAGCACTTGAGAAAAGGGCTTTAGGCTTAGGGCTTGTAGCCTTTTTGGTGAGGACTTTGTCAAAGCTCTAAGAGAAACCCATTTGTTGAACGCCCTCAACGCCACACAACATACAAAGAGAGCAAGTGTTTTAGTTTGCTCTCAACTTTTAAAATCTTTAACAATGATTAATGCCTCAGTTATATTTTGAAAATAAACAGTCTGTGAAGGGTCGATTGACAGAAACAGAAACCTAATTCATTCTGATGTTAATAATAATAAAGATAAAAATTTCGAACGTTAGGAAAACTGAAATTGGGTTAGATTTAACTAATTTTGAAATGTTAACACCCCATGTAGACCAGGGTCGATATTTTTTGAAGCCAAAAAAAATTATAGTAGAATGAAACCCATTGGAAAAGCAAGAGAATATTTTAACAGAAATGAAAGGAAAAATAATTTAAGGGCAATGTGAGGTCGGGAAGGAGAAGGGGGTGAGTTTTTAAGAGTAAAAAACCGTTTTCCTTGATTACCGGAAAAACTACAAGTCTTATGGAAAAAAGTTAAATGGCAAAGTTGTAGGTAATAAAAAGAACTTTTGTATTTACACTTTTTTCACATAACCTCAAAATTTATATGAAAAATTCTAATAACTAACTTTTTAGTTTTTTATTCTTTTACAAAAAAAAAAACTTTTTCACTAAATTTGGTGAAAACTTACCTATTTATGTCCCAAATACGCTGTAATTTATTTGATTTGAAATATTTATTTGTTCACCTAATTTTTACTTAATATCGGAAAAGCACCCTAATTTTCAATCGAAAATTCTCACGCCAAAATATCTGGCTTTTTAAAAACGTTGATGGGCTTTTTCTTCGTTGAAATCCCTACTTTCTGATGGTGTGAAGAAAAATAAACATTACTATGGTAAGTTTTCTCAGGAAATGCAAAAACGAAGAAAATTAATGTTTTTAAAAATATTATCATGATTAACGTAATCAGTAAAAAGTGTGTGAATTCAATAGTACGATTTACATGTGTAGTTATATATTATGAGATTTTCTATGACATGAATGTAATTAGAATTGAATAAAACAACTTTTTTACTGAAAAAAATAGCAGCGGTCACATTTTCTTAGATAAAATTCCCTTCGTCTTTTTGCATATCCTGAGAAAACTTACCATAGTAATGTATATTTTTTTTCACACCATCAGAGAGTAGAGATTTCAATGAAGAAAAAGCCCACCAACGTTCTTAAAAAAGCAGATATTTTGACGTGAGAATTTTCGATTGAAAATTAGGGTGCTTTTCCGATATAAAATAAAAATAAGGTTAAAAATTTAATATTTCAAATTAAAACAATTACAGCGTGTTTGGGACAAATAGATAAGTTTTCATCAAATTTCGTTAAGAAAAAGATCTTTTTGTAACAAATAAAAATAAAAAACTAAAAGTTGGTTATTTAAATTTTTCACATAAATTGTGAGGTTATGTGAAAAAAGTGTAAATACAAAAGTTGTAGATCTTTGTATTACCTACAACTTTGCCATTTAACTTTTTTCCATAAGACTTGTAGTTTTCCCGGAAATAAAGGAAAACCGACCTCACATCGCCCGTAAATTATTTTTCCTTTCATTTCTGTTATATTCTCTTCCTTTTCCAATGGGTTTCATCCTACTATTTTTTTTTTCTCTTTTTACTATTTTTGAAGGCTTCTAATGAAGAAAAACCTGAGCAGCCACTGATGTCATTCCATTTTCGATCTAAATTAAATCAATCCCAAATCAAATTGACACGAAATAACCCTATAATAAAGAGGGGCGTGTACGAATTAAAATAGGGCTATTTCTGCTGATCATTGTCTGAAATGAACGGGATGAATAGATGGGTCGAACAACCACTGTTTATCGTTGTCTATCTCTTGCAATAATTCCGAGATAATGATGGTGTTTCGAAGAAGATGAAGAGGACGTTGAGGTAGTGGAGGTCGGGACGGTCTTCTGGGTCCAAGTATTAAAAGCCCAAACCCGCACACCACCTGCCGTCTCATCTTTTATAGATCCTGATACACGCACGAACGCACGTGTTCTCTGAAAGGAACTATTCGAAAGGAGATACGACCATCTCCCCTTTGTTTTATCTTAATTCGCACCACAGAGGTGGCTAAACAAGATTCTCGTGTATATATGAGCTGTTGTTTTTTTTTTTTTGGGGCTAATCACAATATAATAATAATAGAGAGGGTTAATTTATAAAAACAATGAGTAAATTTGTACACTAATACAAAATGTACGTCGTCTATCTCAAATGATTTTGAATTTAGTCTTTCTCCTTTCTTCACAGTCCACAGTCCGTTAAAAGTGTATCATTAACGATATTTTTCCTATTTTCCATATTAATTATTTGTTAGCAAAAATGTCGTTTCTGTCGCTTTTTTCATACACTGGTAGCGAAATATTTCCACTTATTAGATAAGTATTTAAAGTACCATCGGATTTATTCCGTTTGTGTAAATGCACCGTTTCCGATTACGAACCTTTCGAAAAGCGATCGTGACTTCCGCGTTGCATTCTAGGTAGTTATAATAACTTTTGTAAAAATGAAATAATAACACGATTACTACGGTAAGTTCAGGAACTGCAGAGCTGCAATTTTGTCCCGCCGCCATAAATTAAAACGGACGCATATAATAAAAGCAACAGCCATGAAACAGATATCACAAGCAGCGAAATGTTGGTAGGTACCTACTGCAAACACGCACGCATGCATAAAATGTGAATATGCATCGTAATATTTTGTTGGGAATCCAACAAATGCACAGCTGTATGTAATGGATCCTTCGATCAATGGAAATCCTTATATACAGTTCTCTTAGTTTCGGAAGGGGAGTCCTTAATCAATTATTTGAGTAAAACTTAAATTTTCTTTATCGAATAGGCTTTAAAACGAGCGGTAACATTTAATTTTGACGCATATTGCATACTATGTTAATTTTTGTTGTCTTTTCCTATCGTAACCTTATGACCTTAAAGCAATCGATTCGAAACGTACAGGGGCGGATTCAGCAGCCTGTCTTAGGTGGGCGATGACTAGAAATTATTCCAAAACCAAAAAAAAAGTAAAAAGAAAAACCTTACTCGGTTTTTTAAATATTTATTGTTAGGTGTCATTTTTTAATCTTGGGAGGAGCGTTTACAACCAATATTGTCATGGTCATGACGTATGTCGTTGATAGTTGATCTAAACATATTCTTTCAATGATGTTATTGTAGCTGTTGGTACCAATAAATGTTAATGTTATGATAAAAAAATTTACTACTATAAATTAGCAGATTATAAAACGCTAGTGCAGTTGTATTTTGTCGTGCCTAAGAAATACAGTGCATATATGCAAATCAGCAGTAATAAATTTATAACATGACGTAAGCAGGTGTGGCGAATAATGATTGATCAGAAGTCAGTAGTAATGCAGGCATTCTTTCACGTTTCTGAACTATAATGTCTGGAATCGGCAGTTTTTTTTTTATAAAAGCTCAATCAACTTGAAGTCTATTTTTATGGAAGTGTTTTGCCCTATGAAATCCAGATTTGATTAATAAATATATGGCAAGTTACTCCAAAACTTAATTTTAATTTTAACTTAAACATTAATGAATTCCATAATGTAAAGGAATGTCAAGGTTTACAGAAACTAACAAGTAATTAACTGAAAATGTAAATCATTTTGATCTCTGATATTAAATTGTTTTTGGAATACAAATTTCTACTAAATTTATATATAAACGAGTTTATTCTCTTTCTAATATCTATACAAACAATAAGTCCACTAAATATTTTGATTTATTTATTATTTTGAAGGTAATTGTGTTCGATAAGTCGAGTATACAGTATTCTAGTTGGAAAAGAAATGTGATGATTCAGGTGCCGTCAGAAACGTCCCCCATTTGTCGTTTTTTAACGAAGGCGACCGACATGGTCAATCTGCCCCATAAACCTGACCGGAGACTGTCGCATCTTTAATTGATATTTTTGGCCAGTGCAATAAAAATTATACACTCGCAGCCCAGTTATTTTCCGGTACTTCTTCTTCGAGAAGGTCGTTAAAAAAGTGGCTGGATCTGTTTGTTTGAATTCGAATCGCGAGCAGGGTATCAAGTGGTCGTCCGAAGAAGTTGAAAGTGAGCCGCTACATCTCATTACGGAATACCTGAACGCTTCTAATTTGAAGTTCGGTGAAAAGACCATATTTTATGGTCTCGTTAAAATCGCTCTCGAGAGTCGCACGCATTTTGCAAATATTCGGGACCAATTATATTAAAACCGTTGCCTATGCTCTTCTAAATTACCTTCGACATCTCTGCTTAAATAAAAGATTCAAACAATTTTTTTTGTATAAAGGTTACAAACTCTAATGGAAAAAGAGCAACCTTATAGACTGTCTGGCATAACCTAGCAGTTTGAAGCATACATACCAAGAAGCTTTGGAGATATTTGTAACGTATCTGTTGCCTAAAATTTCAAAAAGTCCTTACAGAGTAATAATGAAATTAAAGGAAGTCAACTGGATGCCTACGGGACACTGCAGATGACTCCTTTTATAATAAGCTCCCTTAAGAATAATGAGCTGATGCAACTCGTTTTCTTCCACCCCGTTCGTTTGATTTGACATTCAATTTTCCATCTGTCTTACAAATTTATTTCAATTTGATTTTGATGTATTTTTTGGCTTCCACGACAGACAGTTTGATTAATAGAATAAAATGCTAGCCAGTCGGACAAGTTTATTTAAATGTTTTCATATACAAGAGCAATATTTTTACATTTTACCTCTGCTTGCTTTACACAGTTCACTCTTCATTTATGAATGCTGCTCTTCAGAGTTCAAGTTCTGCACATGTTTTTAGCGGACTTCTATTGCAAATTGAAATGTAAACATTCGTGTTCGAAAGGCAGCTCTGGTCGAGTGCGAAAACGGAATTATCGCTTTTGCAAACAACTGTTCAAAGCTTTTTAACTATACTTGATAGTTTTTTTTTTTTTTTGAAAAAATTTATTGCAATAATTCATCACATATATAGTCATGAATTAAAGTGCTAACAAGTAATTTTTTGAGACAATTAATAAATTTAAACATACGTTTCAGTATCAAATACTTTGGACACCACAATAGTCGAAAAATGTTCGTCCTTTACAAAAGTATTTGCACTTCAAACTAAAAAAAGACGAGTACCAAACTAAACATTCAAAAAACTAAATAGTTAAATTTCCTTATTGCAAGCCATAAGGACAAGAGATCATAAGAAATACGATGTTGTAAACCCTTAACTGTTACTGTTTATTCTATGAGAAGTATTGCGATTTGTAAGATGACCGTTATAAATTCAATTTTATTTCGGACATGCTGTCCATGTTAGGAAACTTGGTACCTACTTGATTGACCTTTTATGGATTGGACGAAACAATGTTATTATTATTATAACTGTGTGCGTTCCAATCATCTCTTCATTTAATTAATTGATAACCGCTGGAATGTATTAATTATCGAAACTGGGAGCAATAATAACTCCATCGATACACGTTGATACTGATGTATCATCAGAGTTTAATTAAAAGTTAGGTTGTGAGATAAATTACCTTGCGATGGGCATCATCTTTAGTGCGAGGGCTCGGCTAAGGCAAAATCCGGCACCTCCCGTGGCGAACCAGAACTTCACTTTCTGCTGCAACAAGAAGAAAAATGTGCAATTAGTGAACGCACCAGGAAGCAGAAGAAAAAATACATTTATATTTTTTTTTACTTAAACGTCTCATCTGTTCATTTTCAACGTAACATCGGGGTGCCTTGGTGATGGTAATGAGAAACGCATTAAGTATAAAGAAATCTTCTTTCGTTTTTTTTTTTTTTTTTTTTAATTTAATCCTATTAATTACTGTTGCTCTTAATCACATCAAACCGTTGTGATCAAATTATGTTAAACGAATGTCTAGGCATATTAAATATTAGGGCGTTATTTGGTATTAAGCGGTTCCTATTTATCAGGGCACAGTAATGTATAGACATATATTAAAATATATTTTTTTAAATAATTAATTAAATTAATTTTACAACCATATACCAAACCGGAGAATATATCTAAACGTACTTACAAGAAATATAACAGAAGATGAATTTGAAGCTACAAAATAATTCATTCGTCAAACCTCAAAAAAAATCAACAAAAGTAAACATTTCTACTTATTATTTTTATCCGTATATTTCCATTAATTAAGCTAATTAATTTTGTTGATGATGGGGGGGGGGAATTTGAAAAGAAAATAACAATGTATCCTTCCCAAAAAAGTATTTAAAGTTTTGATAAAATACGAAATTGATTTTCGAGGATTTTGTTGGAATAGGAAGTTTAGGGAAAGCAGACCCCTCTGTCCCTCCATGGCTACACCTATGCCTTCCCCTCTTGCTTTTACTGTACTTTCCAAAACTTCTTTCCTTTTTTCTATCAATTTAATTCAGAATTGCCTTATTTTCTTACAAAATATTTTTTAAACTCTCAATTTACAACTATTTTTCAACCCTTCACAGAGTTTTTATTTTATCAAATTTCTTTTTTTACATTCCTTCCCTTATTTAATTATTTCTCTATTTGCTAATTACTGATGATCATTTCCCCTGATATCATTATCCCTCTCATCACCTTATCCACTTTCTCCACCATTTCTCCACATTTTATTTTATTTATCTAATGATATGTTTTAGGTGGTTGTATGTGTACATTTGCGACCTTTATAACATTACCCCATGTATGATTTTTTTTGATATTTTAGACACAGGGTGCATTTTCTTCTTTGTTTGTTTTATTAAGGAAACAATAAATCGACACAAGTCGTTATTTTAACTCACTTAAGTGGAAAATTTACCGGAGCAAGGGAAATTAGGAGGGCTTTCATATGAAGAGTCACTCGGCCTGGTTTTTTATTTACACATAAATAGACAACTTGGCACTGGGCCGGTTTTTTGCATACATACACATAACAGAAATAATTTAATGACCTTATTTTATTTTATCGCAATTAAATCGCGAAACAATAAAATAAATTATAATTTTAATAACAATAACATGTATTGTCGTCGGTAATTATACTTTAAAAGATAATAATCGTATTGTAAAATTTCTCCGTTGAATAGAGTTGTTTGTCTCTTGCATAGTAACTGATGGCAATACATTTGTCAGGTAAATTAAAGTTGTCCGTGGTAAAACATTAATTAACATATTTTCAATTAATGTTGCTTATCCGCTCTTGTCTGCGAATGATACGCTAATTTATGAAACCTTATCCCCTGCTGTTGCCGTTGAGATGTTCAATTCTTGCTGCAGATGAGTAAGAAAAATGCGCAATTAGTGAGCTCGCCAGGAAGCTGGTCTCGAATTATTTTCCGATTTTTATTGCTCTGTTCCTCGTATTTACGACCTTTTTATGGTGATTTTACCTTTTACTTTGTTCGCCCTTTAATTAAGTTGAAAGGTTTAGGCACAAGATGGAATACAAAACAATCGCAAAATATTCCCAGTTTCCCTTACAATTAATCTGCCTACCAGAGAAGGAATCAGCAACAACCCTTAGCTAATACCTACAATGATGGTTAGTTGTGATTGCAACTTTTTCGATAAATTATTAAATTGATCCCAGGGTTACTGTTTACACCATTTATAAAATTCATGAGTTAGATCTGAGGGATTCGGTAACAATCTTGATCTGAGGGATTCAATAAAAGGTTTGAGGTTCCTCTACATTTTACCTAAAATGTCCATCCCCTTATCTGCAAAATTCAGGTCAATAAATAGTTAGGAATACGCCTTAAAAGATTAAATGTGCACGTTTAAAATAACCGTTTTTTAATAAATAAATATGTTACTAATATAATATTTGAGGGAGATATTTACATATTTATAAAATTTATTGTTTGTGAGATGATGATAAACGGAGTGTTTTCAAAACCATATGTAATTTTTTTGTTGCAGTGTCACAGTATCAGATGAAGTGTGCATTCTACACAAACCCGCAATTTTTCATCGTTATGTCTTCCGACATGTTACAAACCGTTTACATCCCCCTTCGAAATATGACGTTAAGGCAAAAGGTAAGGGAAAACGATTTTTTATATCTACACTATGTTGTGTAAAGAACGATAAAACGATATAACGTCCGCTTTTGAATTTCGTAACTCATGGCGGAATTGATTTATGTGAGTGCGACGTTTTAAACTTCTTAGGGATATGATAATATTTTTAATAACGTCTGTCCACTAAAAAGAAGAAAAAAAAACTAAAATAAGATATAACAAGGTCCTTTACTTGATACAAGAACCAAGAGTTTTTCACAACATTCGAAAACTCATTATGTAGTTTCTTGATCACATCATCAATATATATATTTTTATTATTCTGGGGAAAAGGAGGGGCCAAAAATTATTTATTTTTGTTCAATCTAAAAAATAAATTGTATGAAAACAATATTGTTGAGACCTTAATTTTTGAAATTTACAATTGTTGTAGATCTATTTTTCTTATAATGCTTACAAAGTCCTCCGCTTGTTTCAATTTTATTTTGAATTTTTTCCGTTCAAATTTAAAAATAGCCAACTCCTAGAATTTTTGTAAACGATTTTCTTTAATCGGCTTTTCTTTTTATTTAGTCCAAATAAATTCTTGACGATATTCTTTGTAATAATCCCCATCATTTTTCAAAATTAAAGCGAGATTAATTAAACCACTTTTTGCCCGACATTATTATCTGCCTAACAATCCAACTTAAATCAAAATTAACTTGTGTAGATACCTGTTAGATATTATCAAAGAGGATTTCGAAGTCGAAGCCATTACTTTTGTAAGAAGAACAAACCGAAAAGAACAAAGACGATATATCCTTTCTTTGTAATGGGTGTTGCCCCAATTCAGACGGAACATCAAAAGCTTTCCGTTTCTTTTGACCCGTCTCCATTTTGGGAACGTAGTGGTCAGTTTTTGTTGTATTACCACAGGTCAACATTGGCAGTTAAATTGTGAGCAGACGCGTCAGCTCCGCCCTAAATTAATCATTCCAATATCCCGGCGATTATAAGATCAGTTCTGTGCTACCATTGACGATGTTACCTACTGTAAAAGAAAAACTGGATATGTGAAGCAGCGACATATTTCTTTACAAAAGATAAAAAACTCGCCGAAAGAAGGTCACCTTAATGTTAATTAACAATAGACAGGTGTCTGTTTTTGTCCTGAGAAACCGTATCAAGGACGTGAGATCATCTCATCATTTCTTCTGTAAAAGCATCAACACATATTATATATTTTATTGTATAGGTAGGTAATTAAACAACAAATTTTAATTACAGTGGGTTGTAATAATAGAACATGGTTTTTAGAATCGTTTCAAATCCTGGATGTTCAATTTAATTTTGTAACATTTCGTGTATTTATTGCAATTGACAGCAAAGAAATAACGGAGGATAAAATAAAAAACGATCGTTTGTTGACCGACGGCGTTTATTTTCCATAATAAAGGCTCAATTTCATTCGTCACAGTAGTTTATCGCTCATTCAGAGTAAATGGTGTGTTTTTAAATCGCCCTCCTGCACAATTACTATCAAATTAAGAGAAGCTAATCTACGAAGTTTAGAAGTCTGTAATTATCTTTATAGCCTTTAGTCAGCATTGTAATTTACGGACACGAAAGAACTTTTGTTAGTACGAACATTGACTGGCAATCGAAAAGCGTTGTTCTTCTCGTTCTTGTATCTCTTAGAAAACAATGTGAAGAAAATTGCAGTCAAATATTTTATTAAATTCTTCATATTTTCTCTTGTATTTTATTAAGTAAAAACATATATAGCGGTGAATTCCCTGTAAAATTGGCAAAGCCACTTGCAAAAATTGCACTTCGATCAACTACGAAGTAAAAAAGTCCCAATGCTCGTTGTATCGAGTATAACAAGTTCGTTGTCAGAAAAGACAGACAGTGGAATTTAATAATACTTAGATATAACTTTCCAACCTTATTTTTAATTCACTTTCGTCTAGACTGCCGTTTCTTCTTATTCTTTTTGTGCAAAAACGTAAAAAAGAACGTAAAGGGAATGTCGGGCTAAAATAATGAAAATTCTATTCTAGATATAAAGCAAGACGAGTTTATAAATTGAAAGTAAGAAATTATTTTACATCAGTGGGACACGAAAAGCTTTTATAGGTGTATTTTAAATTAAAAATTGTTTACCTCCTTTAAAACTTAAAGTAAATACATAAATAGATAGTTTAAATTTTGTTGTAAAAATTAAAACCACAGAGTTAAAAGATAAAAAGATGTTGAATTTTTGATATTTTTACTGTTCTTTGATATTTAAAGATACAAAACGATGTTTTCATATTTTTACCAAACATTTCAAATTTTTACCATATTAACAAAACCCTACTTACGTGATTTAGTAAGCATTTGAATAGAATAATCGGAAAATGTACATTGTACTTCAATATTTTTTTGCTGTGAATCCAATTTTTTTGCGTTTTAATAACAAGGCACTCAATCGCCAATACTGCTATTTTAGCCATTCTAAATTCGTTCCAATTTTGTTTCTAAAGCTTTTTACATTTTCAGTTCGCAAAGTAGAGCTTTTTCTTTTTGGTACGTGAAAGCAAATGTTTTTATTTGTTTTACGTCATGTAGGTACATAGGTACGCGTTCGTCCCTCTCTTCGAGTACCCATTTGAGAGCGTAACGTCCGTCCTTTCTCGGACAAGTATAAGCGATGTTCAACATCCGCCTCGGATGTTACTTTTATCCTTTTATCAGTCGGTGGTGCATTTAACAGTTGTCCTCTTTCAACCGTTCCATTCATTACCAACTTTCAATTTATCCCGGCCCGAGTTTATCGAGACGCGTAATCATGAACAGGGACCACACGTATAAATCTACCATTTTCTACGTCTTAAAACATGCTCTACATACTTAACCGTTCGATTGCTTTCAATAATAAATGTACAGTTAGCTAATGTATATCTCACATATATATTTACGTATTATACGTGCTGTGAGCTTTTGTGCAGTGGCGTACATAATCTGAGGGTTAGGTATTTGCAGTGATTACAATTTACAAAGTCATGATGCAGATTCCAATCCTGTACTATTGATATTTAATTGAAAATTTTGAATTGATCAGTTAATAAATAATGATCAACTTATGGTAACTATGTGTTTTCCGAGCTGTTATGCCGTGATCCTGTCTTCCTCCTTTATTAGACGTTTCGCCAGTCTCGACTGCTGGCATCCTCAGTAGATTTCTGCTGCTTTTTCTGCTGAGACTGTCTCACTGAGGATGCCAGCAGTCGAGACTGGCGAAACGTCTAGTAAAGAAGGAAGACAGGACCACGACATAACAGCCCGAAAAACACTTATCTAGTTATCATACGGACGCCGGCCGTGAAAGCCTACGTTCATCAATAATAAGCAACGTTTTGCATAATGATCGTCTGGTGAAGTAAAAGAAATCTACGAAACGTTGCGTAAAATAATAAGTATTTATTAATCGAATAACCTGGGTCCATAATATTCCTCAGAATTTTCAATTAAATTTTATTAAGTATGAACAAAATATTTTCGAAAAATATATTTTTTACAATTATCTTACAATAAAATTGTTTTTAAAACTTGTACTTCGTTTGGGGCGTTGTTAAGAGTAAAATTTTAGCAGGAAACAGAAGTTGTGCACACACAGCAGAATATAAAGTTTAAAGTACTACCTATCTGTGGGATCAAAACAAGTGTCTTTGGTCGTGATAGTCGCTGTTGTTCGCTGATTGGAGCAATTTAACGACAAAGACAAATTTCTGAGTCTAAATAATTTCAGTTTTCTCCCTAGTAGTATGAATGTGCCTAAGTTTTGATTTTACTATCGTGTATCATTATTTTCCAACCCTTATTGTTCTGACCTCCTATCTGACCCCTAATCTTGTTTTAGTCCCCTTAAAGTGAGTTTTGTGTACGCCCCTGTTTCTATAAGTGGCTAGTCCAACTCAATAGTACACTTTCATCGGAATAATCGTTTAATTCTTCTCGTTCACCGTAACCAGATGTAGGAAGAGATTGCAATTCATATAACGAACGGTTCTGACCCAGTAGTTTGTCCTGAGGCTTATAAAACACGACGCATGTTGTCAGCGATTGAAGTTGATAAAGTACTGGGTGTGGACCTCTTGTATACCTACCCGTGATGTTTTGATATACGATGCGAACTTTATACCGAGATTATATCGGTCATTCCACTTGGACGTCTTTTTACAATCACATGTACTGCCTTTCTTCAGTATCTACTGATAAAAAAAGCATAAGAAATCTCTCGGTTTTAATCATAATCATCAATTTTTTTACTATGTATCTCTAGAAGTTAATGTTAAAGCGCCCCCCAATTCGGTTATAATGGACTTCACAGGATAGAGCTCAATCGTTCGACATAACCGAACAAAATACTGAAACCTTGTGGCTTTTATGAAGTTCTGTCGAAATTTACCTACTCTACAACAGCGAATTCCAAATATTAATCCTTTTGAAAAACGGGACGTGTACTCGCCCCAATCAGCGAACAGTAGTGACCGTCGAGGTCAGAAACATGATCCGCTGCTAACTTCAAACTGTCCAATTTTTCCCTCCGTATTTTTTAAAATATGCTTAGAAGTCTGAAGGTACCAAAAGTTCCTTTTTTTAAATAGTTTATCAAAAAAAAATGAGTCATGGCTAGAATTGAAGTAACGTTCTCAATCAACGCGCGCTGGTAATAAGAAGAGAAATAAAAACGTCATTAATGACATGCACCTAACAATTGCGAAAGCGTTTTTACCACTCACGCACGTGAAACAATAACCTATCGAGCCATTCAAAATTTTAAGTGGTTACCTTTTTGAACTTGCGCATGTCATGCACTTTAATACGTTGTTATTCTCGCAGCATATCAGATAAAAGTAGTAATTCAGATCTGATTAACGATAACCCGCGATTACTCCTTGACATACACACACGATGGAGAAATCGCGTGTCAATCATATTTTTTTCTTTCCTTATTTTTTTTTTTTTCTACAATGCGTTCGCTTTTGGTCATGTTTCTTTTGTGCCCGTCCGATTCGTTCTTTGGTTACGCCTTCGACGATTTAATAACGGGCGAAATGTTCCCTCGAAACAGTTGATTGAAATGAGAATGAGAAAATCACGTGCCAGCAGAAATTGTTCCCTTCTTCGCTTCACAATTACTTACTACGTAGGCACTTACTTTACTCATCCACGGTACACTACTCCAGAGCTACAGCGAAGAATTAGTTTTTAATTCAATTACTGTTTCAAAGGTCCAAAGTGTTAATAAAAGTGCACTTAGCATTTAGTAAAGTTTCGAATTGCTTGAACAGTAACGCTCAAGCAAGAGAAAGATACTTGAAAATTAGAAGTTGATTATCTAGTAAATAACTTGGTTGGAGAAGCATTTAAAATTCTCTTCCAGTATTTCTACTATTCTTTTAGATTCAGAAGGGGCACAGGCTAAATGACTGTTTAAACAATATTTTTTTTTTAAAACCGATAAAAAGTGCGTCGCATTCATTGTGAATCATTTTAAAAAATTAAAGAAGCTTTATTTAATTTTCTAAATAAATAAATAAACAGTCCTGTGTTTTTGCTACTCGTCCTTCTTTTTAATACATTTAAGTCAGTCTGGAAGGATGCTCAGGTCAAAAGTTTTACAAACGGTCTATAACATCATTATTCATTAAATAAATGAAGTTTTTTCTGTTAATTTGTGCCTCTCCTTCCTCCCCTTGGTGA
Source organism: Agrilus mali (assembly GCA_029378335.1). Lineage (NCBI taxonomy): Eukaryota > Metazoa > Arthropoda > Insecta > Coleoptera > Buprestidae > Agrilus > Agrilus mali. The sequence goes on along the minus strand of CM055658.1, from coordinate 21,092,996 downwards.
AATAAAAGGGGAAACGAAATTGTAACAATACTTTGAATTCAAGAATTGTGTGAGATTTTCAATGGTCATCCCTAACTATACATTTCTCATTATAATTGAAGTTTTGCTGAACTCTTCCCCCATTTTGAGCTCATGTTATAAATGGATGTTCCCTAAATTAAAGAATAATTAACTCATTTTTAGTGCGAAATAATTTGACTTGATTTTCTTGAGGTTTTTGGGAATACTTTGCTAGTATTCTTTCCCAGCAAGGAGTCCTTTAAAATAGTACCTTTATTAACTTTTATAAATTTTTAATGGGATATAATTGCAATTTCTGTTTACCATACTAGTATATAAATATGGTTTTGAATGGACTTTTTATTTGTTTTTGTTATGTTCATGTTTCTTCGTTGCTATTTCAGCTAGTTCAAAAAATTCCATATTCATAAGTATTTAAACATTTGAACTGCTTTCGATACTATAGTTTATCCTTCATTTTCATTAATTTTTAGAAAACCTTATGAGTTAGTTAGAATTAATTCTGCACCTTTCCATTAATTGCACTCATTAAATCGTCAAAGTAACTTTTTTTTTTGGCTCAAAGTACTTACATTATTTAATTGCCTGTATTCGTAAGCATAATTATACTATCGAATTAATGTAATTATATAAGTTCAGTTTTCCTTAAGTGCGCCATCGCCAGTCGGTGCGGTCATCGGGTTGTATAAGAGCATGGAAAAGCTCTCGACTTAGGGGCATTCGCTTACCTTTCATGACGGCCTCTAGAATCGCGGGATAAAAAAAGACGCCCCGCAGATAGTAATGAACGACTTGCATAAATCCCATCGATTGTACGGATGAAAAAAAAAAATACATTTGTACCGGTATTGCTGACCCGAGGTCTGAGGCCCGGTAGCGTATAGAAGTTGCGTTAAGAGAGCTTTCTAGCCCAAACGGTTGACCGACCACGCCTGGCGCACTCGCGAGGAATGCTTAAACGCTTGAGAGCACTTGACAGGACCGTAATACATCAATTGTAAAATCCTGGATCCTCATGCACACAAATTAAATGAATTTACCCTCACTGTTTTTCAAGATATTATCCAAAAATTTGAAATACTAGAATTAATTTGAACTTATCTTTTGAAGTTATTTGTACGTTATTTCATGAGCATATACTCAGAAATATTCAAATCTACCTTTTAAAATTTCCAGACCTGAACCTAGTAGATACCTACTCTTATTCGTTCTTAAAAAAATGTCGTATTATTCTTTCTAGTTAAAGATTCGTTTATACCAACAGGTCTTCAGGATTTCAGACTTCCTAGTAGTAGTAAAAGAAACCATTCTAGGGTATAAAAAAACATTTTTCTTTTGAAATGTAGAACTTGTTTGAAAGCTGATGTGTTATTTGAAACTAAATAAAAGAAAAATTAGGTGGAACAGTTCAAATTAAATACATACTCGATACGAACGGCAAGCAAGAAAACATATAATTTGCGAAAAGTAAAGTTGTTTTGTACGGTCGTTTTTATAATTCTGTCATAAATAAGCGAAGCTGCTATAATTTTCCTGGAACCATTCAGTCGACTTTAAGAATGAGCAATTACTTAGTCCTCCTCGAGCCATTTCTGCTTGCGAGTCCTTAACTCATTAACAAACTCGTTCTGTTTTATTAACTTAACTGAACGCGTAAACTTGTTTGCATAGCCTTACACCTCAGGTGTTCTGCTTGCAATTTCCTTTTCTTTATTTCAAGTATACCAATATCCATGGACTTTTTACGATAAATAATGAACACGTAAAATTAATGAGCACATTTGGTACCTACCCATGCCTCAATTGAACCATCATCTTTATGCTTTATTTCTAAACCGAAACACGTAATTTATAAATTTTTCTTTATTAATAGATATATTAATTCCTTAAAATTTCTGTTCTTTCTTCGACTTTATTAGGAATGCTTAAAGAGAGAATCCTGAAGGTACGTTAAGTGCCAGAGAATGTAAATAAATGTTAAACTTCTTATAAATAGAATATGTTAGAGGATGGTGAACATATTCTGGAAAGAAAGGGTTAGGATAGGATGCAAGGACACAAAAAGAACGTTGGAGTCTTATGTGAAGCAAAAAAGTGAAAGAGGGAGGGGGTGGGTAGATTTCTTTTCGAACTTAGGTAGGAGTGCGGGATGTTCTAATTTCTAGGAAACGTAAAAGTTGTCTCACAGTTATAAAAAAGTCAAATTTTTCTTTAGACGTAAGACCTAACGGTGATGGCATTTGCAGAATGTCTTAAAACCAAAAAGGAAGAGGGTTTCGAGGGCTGCTCTAAACACCTAAACGATACAACTTATGAATATCAAGGGTGTAGGGTATTCTAGTTTTCGGAAAACGTAAAGATTGGCTCAGAATAATATTAAGAAGTGGTAATACGTGTCCATTTTGTCTTTAGACTGAAAATCTAATGTGATAACATTTGCAGAATGTCTTAAGAAATTTTATTAATTAATGCCAATATAGAAGAAGACCTCAAGAGCTTTTTTAAACACCTGAACGATACAACTTAACATTACCATTCATTCAGGATATTCTGAAGTTTATTAAGGATTCCTAACAAAACAGATAAGGTTTTTAGGCTGGTGATCCGGTACTGGATTACTTTCTCGATGATACTGGACTGATGGTAGGTACTTCTTACAACTGCAACAACGCATTCGTGTGGTACTTTGTGAAAAATCTCGCGCAAGTTAGCGTTCGTCGTATACATAGCATGTACATATTTCACGTCAGTGTGGCTTGCAGTGATCTCGCTACGTTGGTTGACGCGATCGGCGCAGCGTAACGAACGCGCCAGGAAGTGAACCAGAAATTAGAAAGGCCTAACTGAACTGGTCACGATTCGCAATTGTCAGGGATATCTATTTATTTGCACTAACAACAACATACTGTTACGTGTCAGATGTCAGAGGAAGTATTAAGGCAGCAAAAGGCACACGTTCGAGACGTGCATACCACGCCCTGGCGCGGCTCATTTTTTCTCTCTAGGATAAATACCGTGCTAGGTCAGCGATGGTTGCGATATCTTCCTGCCTGCTTGCCTGAGCATAATGATAATAATAATAATGTGTGTCCAGGAGTCATTTATATTTTCAATGACCAGGTAGTCGGTTTGATTAACATCGGAAATAAACAGCAACCGTGGTCACTATAAATCGTCGTAATTAGGTAGTCGGAAACGTATATATTCCTGTTGTGATTGCGAAACAATAATTAATTAAGTACTATTTACCAGATATCTAGGAAGGTCGATAACATCTATGCGCATTTTTTAAACAACAACGTTCAAAAGCAAAAGAATTCTTTGCCTTGTACTAATCCTACCGTATCGTACGTATTAAGGAAGATTACTTGTTATGTTTTCTTTATTAATATGCTTAAACCACGACATGGGGATTCATGCGTAAATAAGCAGCAGAAAAATTTATCAACCAAGGATTATCTCGAAAAGTACAGCTATAGAGAGACTTTTTTGTCGTGGAATTAGTTAGACAACCACATATTTAAAGTAAAAAAAAAGCAACAAAATATTTTTGTTATGTATAAGACAAAATAGAACCTTTAAAATGATTGTATCGAGAAATACGAACTTTGCGATAGTTGTCAGATATTTTTGTACCACGTCTGCTCTCCTTTGGTTGAAAATTACTTTCAAAATAACCACAGGTCCGGAGTAACAGGCAGGCTATAATTATATAGTCGTAGACCTTGTATGTGTTTGCAAGAAAACTGACCTGCTTATCATGCTCCACGCCCAACTCCATTCTCTGTGTGCTAGATACAATCAGTATGGCACAAGCCAAAGAGCACCACATATTTATATATTTCTACAGGAGAAAGGAACTGAACACATACAAATTATTGCCATTGCATTAGCGTTCGCTCTTTTACGGACAAGAAGACGCAGGACCCCTGAAGGTGCAAACCGTTTCTGCATTGCATTGCATGCATGTTGTTGCAGAACAAAAATGATGAGCGGATGCGTGCCTGATCTCATGGGCCTACGGTGGGTGCCCTGCCTGCCAATGCTGAGGCGGGCGGGTTCGTTTTCTACGCCTGCTGCCTCCAGGTGCAGTGGCCAGTCGAGTGGAAAGAAAGAAGAATACGAACGAAGAGAGTATCGAGACCGCCATCAAACTGGCTGCCGGCCAGGAAGCACCAACTCTTTACAGCCCGTCACCGCAAGGCGCATCGTGAAAAATTAGTGCAACTCCTTATGTTCGAAAAATCCAGTTCAACGTTCACGCCTGTTAGCCTCTTATATTACTTTTGATTAACATCTTATCGTTCTATCTTACTTAGCAAATGTACCTACGTAAATCAAAACAAAAACAATAATATAATGGTTTGCAAACTGTAATTTCTTCGACGCTGGTATGTTTATGAGAAACAGGACGATAGGGTGGTTGTTTTAAAAACCCACTTACTAGTAAATTACCCTTGGTTGACACTTGGTTTTACCACCCCTTAAATGCACAATGCTAAACATTTACGTTTTGCTCATGAAAGCCGAAGACAAGTATATGATATTTTATATATTTATTAGTTTTTTGCAAACTTGGGAAATAACAGTTATATCTTTTACAAAATAGGTAGTTACGTTGCTGTATGATGTTGTACGATTAAATTTTAACTAATTTGGAGTGCCCAATAGTAGCGAGAACCTCAGGTATGAGTTAAACTATAGCGAAAACCGGAGAGCAGACATCGGGGATGCCTATCTTTAATGGAGTATATTTATTTATTATAGTTTTCGAGCGTTTTTACGATTTTCCTCTACCGAATGCGTTCTCAATTCTTTCTTCTAGGTAGACTGTAAAATTTTCAGGGACCACGTTACTTTAGTCGACTAGTACCTATATTGGTACAGGTATTAGAAGAAAAACTGACGACAGATGAGTAGACGGTAAATTTTGTGCGAATGAAACTACTTTGTATATCATATTATACATATATATGTAGGTACATAGGTGTATACAAATAACTTTTTTAGTGTTTTGACCATAACATTTCTGTTTGGTTGACGCAGCTATTGGTCAGACTTGTACAAAACATTTTTATAGTGTCATCAAGCTGTTCCACATTTTCTTAAATTACAGCGTCCCAACATTTTAGTGTTTCAGGTTCACTTTCATTCCCAATTTCTTGTAAAATTATTCCTCAATAAGGGCATGAGCTTATGAGCCATCTCATTAACAATAATTTTGCCTGAATATTCTTTTATATTTTCATGTAACTTTTTGGTAAATTATTTCTTTCATATGGTCTTAAATAGTAGAAAATCATGACTTTGGCTTAATTTTTGAGTTTCCTTATTTGATTCCCAATAGGTTTTTATTACAATACATGTGAGCTAACAAACAGTGAACAAGGTAAATTTTAGACATTTCAATTTAGAAATAAAATTAAACTAAAATGTTTAATTTATTAATAAATAAACAGCCCTTTCATTACCAATTAGCTTCCACATTCATTAACCTCCTTTACCTAATTCTATTAACAAATAATAATGATTAAACAAGTAGATTCAATTATCTTATAATCTAACTAAATTATTGCTTTAAATAGCTAATGTTCTGCTATCAGAATAAATTGCGCCATGAAAATTCCTCCTTAAAAAATTCCACTGCCGTAAATTTCAATTACGGCCCGTAACGCTTAATTTGGCGTAATTGAAGCAATAGTTTTACATGGAAAGCCAGGCGACGGTGTTCTCTTTCTCATCTTTTAACACGTGTACCACTATTAAACCTTTAATGGGACTCATTAGCCGTTGAGGGCATTATAAATGGAAGGTTACACGCTTGTCAAAAATGCAATCTGCTGCCTCGCAGTACAACGGACTGAAATTCAATTCGGAACGGTGCAAATGGACAACGAGACGGCCACCTTCTTACAAAATTAAAACTTTTAGCCAGAACGAATCGAGTAATTTGCAGCCGAAAGGGCTCCTGAAGTAGCTCCTTGTTCAATAATTGCTTCATTCGACTCGGTTAAAAAATGAAGTTGCTCTCCAGAACGAACTGCCGATTGCGGAACGAGGTGTCCGTAATTTATAAAACGTATCGAAAAAGAGGGAAACTGTACCACGAAAAGGCTCCACTTTGATCGAAAGATTAATTAAACAATCCATTTTAAACCGCTCTACAATGACAACCGCCTTTCCAATTCTTTCATGAAATAAAGCTTTGGGTGTCACTAATTACCTAAAAGTTCAATGAAGTTATGCGTAAAAAAATTAAGGCAAGTTTTTCACATTAAAATTAGGATGTTATGTTCAATTCAAGTAGGTATGTTTTCGAAATGTCTGCATAGAAAAGGAAAATCTAATATTATTTACTGATATAATTGAAAAATGCATTAAAATTTTAATGAACGTTTGCTTTAGTAACTAACATTTTACAATAAAATCCCCATGGATCTTTTTTACATCGGATATACGTATTACACGAGAAGGCACAGCAAATATTTTAACAATCACAAGGAACTACATGTACCTAAACCGCTTCTAACGTATTTTTTTCGAATTAAACAGCTTGTTTGTAAGACGAATATTCAATAAGGTCTTATCAATAAACGATATACCGATTGCGAAAAAGTAAATCTTATCATGACAATGAAAGTATTGCACTGCTTTCTAGGTACCGATGTTTGTACAATATCATATTTATGGGCGTGTCATCACACAACTTCCAATAGCAGCCAGCAATTGGTGTGCTTGCGCAACTGTACCGGCCTTACTGGTTATTGCTAAATGAAACGAAATGATTCATCTTTTCGCATACTGTATAGACGTCTCCATAAGGTTAAAAAACGATCTAAAAAATTTTTTCAGCGTTGCTATATGGAGTTTTGTGTTTTAGTGTTACTTAAAAAATTTCAACGTTGTTAATTGTTAGGTCCCTAATCCACTTAATGTTTTAGAGATCCAGCGATAAATTGGAAACGAAATAGTGCATTTCTCTCTGTTTGATCACACATCTATTTTAGATTATGTGCTACAATATATAGTTGATACCTACATTTGTAATTATTGTAACGATTGCAGATATCGATAAATAAATCATCACCTAACCAAATTTTAAACATGCGAGTTTGATCGGTTTGCGATGAACCGGTCTGTCTCTGTGTGTGGATTTTCGGATTAATAGAGGCAAGCAAATGAATAAACCATCACGCTTTAGGAAAGGATTTGGTGTTCAATTGGAATATACGAATTCAAATACATCACGGTAGTAAAAATTTAAATACTGTTCGGAATTCACAATATTTTAGGCCTTACCCTCAAAACAATTAATAGTATGCAGAAAATAAAAAGTTTTTCTGGCATTAACAAAGTGGAGAAAATTTTATAATTATAATACAATAATACACTTTGGTAAATATTATATTATAAAACCTTTGGCAAATAAATTTTCTTGCTAATTTAATTATAGATGTCTGCTTATTGACATTATAAATCGTCATATAAAGTACCTATTGCATTTTTTTTTTATTAAGCAACTATGAATACTATTACATCTTAATTTATTTATTCTCAATAAAAAAGCCCATGTTCACTTATGCAAATGGCTAAAATTTAAGGATATATCGATGATCTCAATGTAAATTAACGACTTCTGTGCTAACTTTGTAATTTATTACAATACTTGGAAGCTCGAGTCTAGTGTTTTTTTGTAAATTTTAAAGAACAAGATTAAAACCAAATTAAAACTTGAATAATATTATCTAAGTGAATTCAGGGAGTATACTCGGGACAGTTTTATAAATGTATTTTCAGATTTGTAGGCAATAAAATATACAGGTATTAATTATGCATTCTGTTTTATAATTATTACGATTATAATGTGATAGAGCGGAAACAATATTTTTAATATAACAGTTAGATTGTTATATTTATTATAAGATACAATTAAAAGAACCGATAGCAATCTTACAAATTAAATTACATGTTGGAATTTACACCATCAGCCTAAATTGCTAACGCGACTTCGATTACCTACATTAAAACAACTAATTAATTAACTAATTGGCATGCGTTGTAAAAGCGGAATTGTTTAATTATTTAAAATATTTATGTAGTTACCTATCTGGTTTCCAGCTGATAAAAATAATTGAAGTTCTCTTATTTCCTTGCTCGCTCAACTCATTTTGTTTTATGTTGGCACAAAAAACATTTTATATGTACTTAGTTAATAAAAAAAGAAGAATTTCGCATCCGTTTAAGAATCTTGACAGGAAGAAGTATTACCGTAGGTATTCTTTTAGCCGATGCCTTAATTATTCAAAAAACGACCAGACAGCAGGCAAGATAATAAGGCGTCCAAAAGGACACCCGTCCAATATACGTAACTGCAGCCTTCGTTAAAATGCTTCGGAAATTACAGGCGATGTACATAAGTACACAAAGTGCCGTTTCGATATTTTTCTCTTGTCGTTGCCTTCTTATTGCATATTCACACAAGTACACGCACATACACATACGCAAAATTATCCTTTGTAAACCACATACACTGTGTCCCAAACAAACATCTTTGGGATTGGATGTTTGACTTTATTTGGTGGATACTTTGGGCACCTCTCAATACATATAATGAAAAGTTACTGAATAGTGGTGTCATTTATCGGTATTGCTTTAAAACAGAGTCAACAGCAGCATTTTTAAAAAACTTTTAAATTTTGTTGATTGATATGGATTTCTTGTTCTTCCTTTAGTCCTATAATACAACAAGAGGATACTTCTTTGGGTAATTATTTTAAGTTGTAATTATTCCGATGTGTTTAATTTGGGACAGACTGTATACATGAGTAAATTGTTACGTAAATAACGAACGAGCGAAAGTATATGTATGTGCGAGCTTGTGAGTATCGGGGAGTAATTAGTTCAAGTAGCAATAATCACGCATGGTGGTAATTTAGTAACAATTTATCTGTCGTAATTGTCGTTCACGTCACATTCGACATTAAATTGCTTTTTGTACTTTTTTCGCCAATTTTCACATCACTGGCTGTCCTGTCTTTTATTTTTAAATGACAATCCGATTATATATTATACGGCGAATGGCTTAATTGGGCTTGTTATTATAAGTTCAAATACCGAAAGCTTATAACTAACTGCACATATGAAATACTTGCTGATCACGTTCAAATACAAAAGAATAGGTATAAGAAAAAACAAGAGCCGGAAAGAGCGAAATAAATTTATATATTAATAAAAAACCATCTAATATTGGAGGCTTTTCATGATCAGGTATTATCTTTAAAATTGCACGATCTTAGAGGCGAAACGTTAAATTTATAAGAGAAATAGTTTGGTCGGTGACTGAATTATAAAAGCGTTTTTTATTATATTTTTGTTTTGTTAAATTTATTTCACCCCCTAGTTCGGATTTGTTTTAATATTGCTACAAGGAGAAACAAAATATGTAATATAAATTAAATTAAATACATATATAAAATGCTAATGTTCGTACGTAAAGACAGGGTTTTCTCTATCTCTACCTACTCCGATTAACTTCCTGTTGGGGTGGTAAATACCCCTTGGTCTCTAGGTGGGAGTAAGGGAGTTTGGTCGCGGTGAGTGGAAGTGGGTGGTTGTAGGTGGCAGAAAACGGAAAAGAAATATTTTTGTCCTTTTTTAAATCACAAGGACTTCCGGAAAGATCTCAAAATTTTTGAAATGATCTAAAAAATTCTAAAATGAGCGCAAACTGTTACTATCGACTTAGAATGTTCGAGAAAGTTCTGAAAATTTCTTGAATGATCTAGAAAGTTTCTTAAAGTGTATATCTACGTTTCAAAGTGATGTACATCTAAATATTCTAGTGTACTGGTACTAGGAATTTCGATGTTCGATGATATATAAATCAACATTCAGTGACTTTTTGTCAGTTAAATTGTGTTTGCAGTCGAGTGAAGATCAATTGGAAACAAGAGCGAACAGTGACCAAAAAAATTTAAGTTATTTTGACAAATGAAAGGGACAGGCTATTTGAATGTTCTAGAGTGTTCTAATACTAGAAATTTCGATGTCTGGTGCTGTATAAACCGAAATTCAGTGACTTTTCGTCAGTGTTATCATCGTAACAATTAAGAGATTTATTTAATGATTTGGCAGTGTTAAAGAATGTTCCAGAATCTTGCATTCAAGAATGTTTCAGAATATTAAAAAAAGTTAAAGAATGTTTTGAATCATTATGGGGTGTTCTGGATAGTTCTAAATTCGGGAATATTCTAGAATGTTAGGGATTTTCATTAATACTTTTTATTTAATTATTTCGTTTTGTCATTATCGTCATATGATAAGGTCTTCAACCTCCGCTTCTTTTTATTCTGTCTGTATCTATAGAAAATAATCTAAACTAGGTCTTCCTCTGCCTCTTTTTATTCCTGTTTTTGTTCCTAATATACCTCTAATTGTAACCAGCTCTTCGTGTCTCAAAAGACGCCCCAATTTCCTACCTCTCCTTATAACCTCCATCATGTCCCCTATTCTTTTTTTTTTAATTTCTATTAATCTGCTTTTACTTTTACTGTCCCAATTTTGTTTTGTGGATAATTAAACTAATTAACAGTTTTAATAAAAATCTTCTTTAGCTCTGCTCTTCTATTTAATTTAAATTCTGGTATTCTAATAGAATTTTTCTAATTAAGCAATACCGCGTTAAAACGCTTTATATTCCTTACATTTCCAAATAGTTTTCATGGTACGTCGTAGAGTTAATGTAATTCTTTTAAATGTTCTTTTAATGGTTGCGTGGGTACGTCAAAAAGGCTGATATATTCGGTAATGCCCACGCACAAAAATTCCCATTCCCATAGATACGGTAACGAAATAAGGCATTCGAGAATGGTACGCGTACTTTGATAATACGATACAATCGATCTTTACACTTAATTACCTTTTCGCCTTGTAGTGACCAGCGCTAACGCTTGTTACGGGGCATCCGAACCAGTAGATAATTACCGGCATTTCAGTTATAAAAATTTACATACATAAAATAAGTTGTTCCTCTCTGTCTTTCTCTCCTTTAGTTTTAATAAATAGCACGGTCATGAATAATTTATTTACCTATTATGGTTCGAATGAGTCGGTATTAACAACAATTTTAATTAACAAAACTGGAGTTGACTGCCGAGTCCGGTCGAACGGGGCAAAAAAAAGCAACGGCCGACAATTTAGTGGGCAACAAAAGAGTCAACAGGTTTCTTCGCATAATACTTGAGGTATTTATGAGTTTTATCGAGGTGACTCGCACACCTGCCTTCTTTTATTGAGTGCTAATTGGGTGCATTCGCCTCTAAAACCGTCCGTAATGTATAATACATATAATCGAATTTATCGTCCTTTATATTTATTGAATGCGAAAAATCGTCCTTATACAGCATGTACCATAACGAAATTATTTAGGCATTCTGTTCTTTATTTATTAATATTCTGGACACCACATATTTCGATGTGGCCATTAAACGTGACTTTCAAATACCAAATCAAAATATAAAACTGCACACATCTAATCCTTATATTTTATTCATTGTATATAAAAATAAATTGTAGTAACTATATATATTAGTAAAAAAAATTAATTAACTAATGAATTATTTTATAATAGCTCGTAATTATACATGTTTATACTATAAGCCTAGGGAAATGGCTTTCCTAGAAATAAAATCTAAAAGAATTTTTCTAATATTTAAATATTAATTGTCCCACGTTTAGATTTTGAATTGATTAAAATGTGAAGCATTCCTTTAAATGTTTAAGTTGCATGTGCACAATTAATCCAAATCGACTGACTCTTTACGTATATCTAATAAGGATAAGTTAGCCCACGTAGATTTAGTAAACTTTGCGCAAATGTAAATGTCCTGAGCGAATGTCGATTTATCTTATTACCGCTGCGCTTTATTGACCCAAGCCCGAAGAGTTGCTAGGACCCTCAGAATTTTATCGAAGCCATAAAACCCTCAATTGGCGTACGATTTACGATTTTAGGTACTTATTGAAAAGGACTTTGCCTTTTAAACTGAAAAATACAAGTCAGGAAAACAGATTTCGGTTGACCTCTAATACCATATCGATTCGGGAAAACTACAACTATGCAAAGCTGTGACTCAACTACAAGAAGAATAAAGAATTAGATCATCTTCTAGTTACAAAATTATTTTTCATCTGGCCAACTACAGTCCTTAAAGTTTAATTAGAAGATTTATTAAAGGAAATAATAAAATGGTTTATTGTCCTTGTTAAGGATTTTTAAAAGTTGACTGCTCTAATTGTGCACTTAAACAGTTACAACTGGCGGAAGTTTGGATTAATTTTTCTGATATTGCAAAACGAAGCTATAATAGCAAGTAATTAATTATGTACTAATTACTTATTAAACGTAGCCGCTGCAGTTTCTACATTTCTTTTAGTGATTTCAAAGCGGATGTAGAGACATTATAACGCTTATATGCGTTCTAAACTCGAAGATAAGTTGAGCAGCTTCCAATTACTGTGTTCAATGACAAATTTCGTTAAAAACGCATCAGAAGACCGCGCACGACATTAAAATTAATTCAGGATCTGCAACAGTTTAAAAGTGCAGTAACGGAAAGGCATCAAATGTGAAATTCCGCGCCTGCTCCGGTGAAAAGCAAACAAACTGATCTGCATTTATAATTGAATTGCACCAGATGCATGCGGCAACGGGATGATGATGATAATGACACACATCCGCGGGCTCACTGGCTTGTAAAATGGAGTTGATGCCAATTTGATATTCAACTTTTGCTTAAATTGAAAGCTCGGCCGCTCCAGTTGTTATTACAGATGTTTGCCGAATGCCATTTCGAAAATGTACATATAAAAGGAACCAAGCACAGCAGCACGGATCGCTCAACCGCATTACCCAGTTTTCCCGTCAAAGAATTTCCGCGATAATGCGGCACACAGCAACTCGTTAGTTGCAACGATCAAACGAACCCTCAAGCAAAACCTACTGTAATGAAACAGTTACGAAAAGTTCGGGTATTTTTCTTCAAAAGTTTACCTCGGTCGTGATGTAAATTAAAAATTACTCTGATACTAAGTTCGTTAGGAAACAAAAAGGAAGGGAATGCATCAAGTTAAGAAAGTTGGCTAACCCCTGCGTTTTTCAACCAATATAAGTATATTTGTTTCTTTTAATTTTATCTAATTAGGGAATTAATTGAGGGTTGTTACAAAACAACAAGAAAGATGCATCAATTGAGAGCATGCGTTATACTTCGAGTACGTCTATAAAATTAAAAAAGAATTTTAGTCTTTCATTATACATTTACTGAATAATTAAGAAATAAACCCAACCCCCTTGGTTCCTACTACAATATAGTTTTTCCTAATACATTTGTTCCAATTAATACTGTAATCAGAGATCAAAAAAGAGAGGCGCTTATCAATTTTAGAGGGTCTATATGAGATAAGTTCCTTCGAGTGCGTCTGTTTCGATTATATCTAAATGTATAAAATTCTCGTGTCATAATGTTAGTTACCATACTCCTCCGAAACGGCTTAACCGATTTTTATGAAATTTTATATGCATATTCAGTCGGTCTGAGAATCGGCTACTATCTATTTTTCATGCCCCTAAGTGATAAGGGTTGTCCACCTCTAACTTTATAAAAATTTTTGTACACAATTTTTTTTTTTTATTTTTTATGATTTGCCATTCAAAAATACATATAACCCTTAATTTTCATCCTTCTACCACCAACCCCCATTTTTTTAATAGCTATATTAGTACTGTAATAATCTTCAACTCTCACTGGTCGATAACTGATCAATTATTATTAATCGATTAGTCATCCCCGCCAGGCGTCTACTGATGTCACTACTCACCCAGCAAACAGCTCGGAGTGGGGATGAGAATGAAGCAGATTTTTTTAGAATGTTACAGGGAGTTCAAATATGTTCTAAGAAGTAAAAGAATGTTTTATTATAACATATCAGAATAATTTGGCAATGTTCAAGAATGTTTCAGAGTGTTAAAAAAAGTTATAAAATGTTTTGAATCATTTTGGGATGTTCTGTATAGTTCTAAATTCGCGAATATTCTAGAATGTTCCATCAAACGTGTGATATATTCTTACCCTTGAACTTGAAACAGAAGTTACTTCACATACTTATATTTTCTTTTTTAATTTCCAGGCTATGATATAAAGTAGAATAGGTACATTGTGTACAAATTTTTATCTCAAAGTACGTGGACTAAAACGAATTAATTCACGTTATAAATTGAATCAGTTGCATGCTTCAAAAATTAAATTACTGGCTTGAGTTCGAATCGTGCTTTAATTAAAATTTTAAATGTTAAAGCTGCGTCACACCGTATACATAGATTCATTATAACCCAACCCGGCTGCAGCAAAATTTTAGGATCGCGGATTTGCGAATAACCGGACGGTTGAAATGAGCAATTTCATTCATATTCGAGGTAGGTGCATACATGTAGGTAGTCATTGCAAGTATGCGTAAAAATTGCCTTTTGCTGTATCTATTATTAAACACTTAAAACGATTATCGTCGCCGCGTCGGTCGTCGTGAAGCAAACCGTTAAAATATGGATACAATTTTCTACCTGTGAAAATTATTTAACTTTTATAAATTGTCAAGTTCTTGATCATTAAGAAGTTGCGCTTTCGCCGTCTCTTTTAATTAAATTTATCTCAAAACTTTTCGTCTGGCTTTACAAGGAAATTTAATATTTAAATTAAAAGAATACATACCGTGGTTTTATCCCTGCTGATTATTTCTAAAGGGGCTTGAATACTAGGCTTTCCCAAGTACCAATCTTCTCTTGAGTTGTAATCCCCTAAAAATCGAACCAGCCTCGGTACATTGACGTAATTGTCGTCATCAAAATGGCAAAACCACCTGAAAGAAAATCATACTTAGGAAAGAAGCCACTTACATATTTTTAAAATTATTTTATTGAATAAAATTAATGAAATGTAGAGGTATTGCTCTTAACTCCTCTTGCAAAGTTGTATTTGTCAACTAGTTATTAAAACGGGACATACGTCGTCCATCGAGTTGGTTACGACCATCTAATTGTAGTGCCGTTCGTAATTTCATTAAGTTAATGTTCCCACTCGTCATCCAAATCAAATCGTACGTAACATATTATTGACAAGCTTAATGGTATTGTTATCATCTGACGATTATACATGCAACAGATATCAAGTTGCCGAATGCCACAACATGTAGTGGTCTAGTGGTAACGATAAGTAACCGTTATACACTCGCATCGCCCATCGATCCGACCACGAATTATTTGCATCCCATTTTATATTCAAGTGACGCATTCGCTCTGTTATGATAATTGAATTTGTCGTAGTCTCGACGTTCTTGAACAACCTAATACGGCAGAACGCGATCGCTTTCTGTGTTTTGTATTCGATTTGCATCGAACGAACAGATGAACAGCGACGAATCTCTCTCTCTTTATAACGTCGAAGAAATAACAAGCTTAAGTCTATCCAAATGGATTTTACATTCTATAGAATTGGTGAAATTCACAAGGATATGTAAACGACGAGGACGAAAAAGCCGACATTCATTTCTTAAAGGAACCTATTAGAGACGTTTCAAAGAGCCTCATAAGTTGTGAAGTTCACGGGAACTAGACCAGGGCCGATAATTTTTGAAACAAAAAAAATTATAGTAGGATGAAACCCATTGGAAAAGGAAGAGAATATAACAGAAATGAAAGGAAAAATAATTTACGGGCGATCTGAGGTCGGGAAGGGGAAGCGGGTGAGTTTTTAAGGGTAAAAAACGGTTTTCCTTGATTTCTGGAAAAACTACAAGTCTGATGGAAAAAAGTTAAATGGCAGAGTTGTAGGTAATACAAAGATCTACAACTTTTGTATTTACACTTTTGTCACATAACCTCAAAATTTGTGTGAAAAATTCAAATAACCAACTTTTTAGTTTTTTATTTGTCTTTTACAAAGAATTTTTTTTCACGAAATTTGGTGAAAACTTACCTATTTATGTTCCAAATACGCTGTAATTTTTTTGATTTGAAATATTCATTTTTTCACCTTATTTTTACATAATATCGAAAAAGAACCCTAATTTTTAATCGAAAATTCTCACGTCAAAATATCTGCTTTTTTAAAAACGTTGGTGGGCTTTCTCTTCGTTGAAATCTCTACTTTCTGATGGCGTGAAGAAAATATACATTACTATGGTAAGTTTTCTCAAAACACTAATTCAATTTCTTTTCTGGAATATATAAAAGAAATTCAATACTCTGCCCTGTTAGAAGAAGATCATGGATCGTGATCTTACAATTAGTAATTGGTTCACTGATATGGATCATCTAATCTATAGACAGATAAATGTTCAATTTTCGGCCTACAACATACCTATAGTAGATTAGTATTAGATATACGGTCACAAATACTTATAGTTGAATTGACCACCTGGCAACTGTAGGCAGAGTATTAAAATTTAACACGACATCTTCCTCCGGTATAGATCAAGAGATTACATTCTTCATATTTTTCATGTCAAAAGGTTGGTCTGGTCTGGTCGTCTGATCTATTTGAGTGGTATAATAAATACATGAATGCTCCCGCATCCTTTGTCCTTAGAATATGCTCGTTGGGCACTAACGTGTAATATGTACTTATGTACCTATGTATTTATGAGCTGCCATATACATTAGTGCGTGTGTTGTGTTTATTTCGGACACTACTAGACGTACCACATCCGGATGAAATTTAGATTTCTTTAATTCGGTGATTTAATGCCAGCGTGTGTAAGAGGGTGGATCTGAGGATGAATAATGAACGAATGGGACGAAGTGAATTTGTATTATTTCGGGTTTCAAAGGCCACAGCGGTGGAGTGGCTCAAATATCGTTTAAAGAATTTGTAAGAGTACAATTAGACTTTGTAGCAAACTCAAAAGACAGGTGATGGGAGAACGACATTAATCATATCAGTACCGGATCAGTAAGTTATAAGTGTAAATATCACATGAGTTTTTCCTTAGATAAGATTTATTTGCTCTTCATTCGCTTCCTACATCAAATTGTCTCAAAAATATACTGAAAGCCTTAAAAATTGGATGTCACTGTGTCTGAACCAGATTTGTAATATTGCCCTATGTAATTTATTATTGAAAATGTTATTTCGTGTAGATATGATAATATAATCGATGTTCTTGTATTGGATTGATTATTATAGATGCGATAGAAAGCTAATCCATCTTTTCATTTCTATGAGTAACGGTGACTTAAATCTTGATTGACGGGTCGTACTTATATCTCATCAGTGCATGATCCTGCCTGGCATCATGATCTCGGATAGAACATGCGAAAAGAAAACCATCATCAAGATCAATGAAAAGTAATTATATAGAGTGCGCACGTCGTGTAGGTGATTAGAACTAAGATTTCTGTCGAACAGAACCAGCAGGTAATGGATAAGCAGACAGATATTTTACATTGTTACACGTGCGTTCTCTTTGATAAGATTATTAATTTATTATTGCGTTCCCGATTATTCGAATGATATTTCTTGGTCGGTTTTTTCATAAAGGTTTCCCTTCAATCAAACTAATTAACTGTTAAGTACATCTGTGATGTAATTACATCGCAGCATGTTTATTGTACTTTTTACAATTTTATTTGTAGCAACCAACAGACACGACTGACTAATAAATAACACTTGCAATTCGTTATAAATTGCTGACTTTTTTAATTAGTCATTAATTATTTGATATTCCGCCGAATACACTGAGTACACAAGCCATAACTTTTTAGGATGAATCACAGGCATTTAAAGAAATTGAAGAATTTTGTGTAGTTTGAAAAGAAAATAATTGCCTTGTTACAAATATAACGGAATATTCACTGGTTCTAAAGCGTGTAGTCCGCGAGAAAGAGTGAGTGTATAGCTTTTGTTTATGAAATAATTGGAGCCTATACTTTTGGAAAATATTAGATGCACGTCCATAAAGGTGGTAATGGTAAGATATGGCGTTTTTTTAAAGTTTTTTCCTTGAATAAGTACTTAATTAATATCGTGACAACTTTTATTGTGTTAAACGTTCGACCGGCCTGCAACAAATAATATTGAAAATTATATTTTACAGAGAAATAATTTTAAAATTCCCTAATAATTCCAGGTTTTCCAGGATATTTGTTATATTTTTCCGTAATTTTTGTTTATTGCTTAAAATCAGAATTGAGCAATGAAATATTTTTTATTCGTAATATATTTATCTAACCGACTAATGATTACACAGTAAACTTTCTTTCTAAATATTTATAAATTCAACGATATCGGTGATAAAAAGTGCCTTTTTATATATTCATCAACATCTCAGCGATTAATTATTGTTTAGACTTAATTGAAGCTCGAAAGCTTTCTTATTTATTTGTAAGTACAATGGCTGGTAACTAATTAAATAATCTTACAAAGTATTTTTTAAACAATTAAAATTTAAGTAAAATAAAAATTACGTAATGACTAGTGTCAACTAAAATATAAGATAATTTAAACTTTTGTAAGTATTTGGTTAGTTAATGTAAATTTTTATATTGCTCATCAATCACCTGAATTTCAGCTAAAAGTCTAGCCTTTTTTTATTCCAAATCTTCTTTTTCATCCGCTACTCGTTTCCTTATGCATTTATACAGAAAGAGTATAAATTATTAAACCTATGGAAATTATCATGGCACATCATGGCTATGCAAAAAAATCTTTAAACCGGTTAACCCTATGAAACCAATAACTTGGAATATATATTTAAAATGTCACAATCAATTTTAAATTTCCCTGATATTTCCAGGTTGAATTAAATTCCATGATAATTCCAGGTTTTCCAGATTTATGGTCTCACCCTGTTTTATTACTACTTGGGCATTTCAATTAATAACAGTTTATACATTTTTTATTTTAACAATAATGCAATGAAAAAAGTTTACTTTAAATTAATTAAATCAATTATCATTAATTAATATATTTTTCATTTTACACATAATTAAGAACTCGATATCGTAGAATGAGAGACGTAACGCATTCTGTAAATAACACAATAATTCGCAACATAATCAACGTAGATCAATAATAACTCAATCACCCAATAATAATGCAGATAATCATCAGGTTGGTTATGCCATAAATAACTTGATGAATTTATAATTCCATTACGGAATAATTCGATTTGCAAGATGCACGTACATGTAACATAGATCTGTATGAAAAAGAACTTGCATTACACATTAACCTCAAGCAATACTACCGTTGGTTGGTTGGTAGTTCTGGACTTGTTTCATTCCCAATTTGAACGAGCATTACAGCTGCTGTTATTACCCACATACGTACCTATATTTTTTTATTATTATTAAAGGGTATGAACGTAAAATCCACCGCGGATAATATATAAAAAATAAAAAAATATATGTTTTTTCTTTTGCTGCTTCAGGCTTCAGACAAATACCCAATTTATTCCGTGCTCTCCGTTTTCAGAGGTAATCAATTCGGTAAGTTTTAAATGATCGTCGTAGCCACGGATATTCTTCAGTGGCTGTGGGTGTGCCACCTCTCAATTATTATTACACTTTCTGCTCCGGGCGCATAAATCGTTCTTTGTTCTTCTTTTATGGCCCATAAATGGCACCCGAATATCTTATCGCGCCAATTGGCGCCACACCAAAAAGTAAAAGAAACTTTCTCTAGCTGTATTTTACAGTAAAATAAGACCGTTTAGGTTTTCGAACTATCAAATGCTTTAATGGTTAATAAAAGGAGTTTAGTCGAAAAGTTTGTAAAAGTTATAATGTGTCCTCTAAAGAGACATTAATAAAAATATTTTTAACCCTAACATCAAAGTTTAACAGTTTTATTTTATTTGAAAACTTATTTTTTCGCCAATATTTTTGATATAAGTGCTCTTCAAATACAATAGATATTTACGACTTATATTTCAAGTTTAAGAATATAAATAACTAACTAGAGCCATAATAATAACGAGCAAATGATATTTTTTGTCGTTACTTTCATTGTCTACATCAGTTAAATATCTTTTAATGATGAATAATAACGAATTTAGCTCTTAAAGAGAAGAAGGTTAATTATTCCTTCTTTTTTTTTATAAACCGAATCGGTTTTTGGAGTTGGAAACTTCAAAGGTATTCAGTTTTAATTACACATATAAAACGTTTTGTATTGATATAAAACGTTTCTTCTATGTTACTTCAACGAATGACTGCCACGTATTTAATGACATCGTAAATTGCTTTTTGCTGTCGAATGATCCATAAATTGCAAACTTTTGTAGATTGAAGACTTTTGCGATGCGACGGTATGTTCTTTTAAAAATTACACGTTTTTCAACTAAAACTTCTGCACGTAAGCTGAACTTTAAATACCTGCTGATTTGTATGTTTTTATTTCATATACACAGAAAAAAAAACTATTTTAAAACAAGAAAATATATTGCTTTGAAGATATTTACTCATTTTAAATAAATAAATACTTCTTTTTAGTATTTTGCTTTGTGTTAAGAAAACAAGAATATTTCCTTCAACACTTTTATTTACTTACTGCAATTGATTTAAAGAAAGAATTTTTGTTTTGAAACAAATTTATACAGGTTTCGATCGAAGACTAACTCTGTTCTTAAAACAAGTCAAGGAACTACTTGGAATGAAAATGTTTCTTTTGCTACAACTTTTTGAATGGTTTAAACAAAAAGTAATTTCTTAATTTTAAGACATTTCTGTTTTGAAACAAATAAATATTAATTCTATTCAAGTAGCCGAAAACTGGATTGGATAAAGCACTTCTTCGAAACAAAACAGTTCTGCTTTCGATAAAGCATTATCATTTCATTTTAAAGAACATTTTATTTAGTACAAATATGTGACGCTTTGATGAGCTCCATATTTGTCTCCCGTTTCGATTTTCAATATATTGCGTCATACGTTAATGAACTATCAGTGTAAAGTGAGTTGTTGGTGCACAATAAAATTTTCTGAAAAAGCAGGGGTATATTTTTATAATAAAATGGAAGAATTTTTAAATAAAATTGGCTTTGGAGAAGCATTTGCAAGTAAGTACCCATTAAAATACTTAATTTTTACGAATTTATTTATTAATTATATTTAAAATAGAAGTATGAAATAATGCAAAATTTTGCATGGTAAATATGTAATAGAGCCGCAATATTAGAATTAAGTTTTTAATTCATTCTGTATCACGTTATCTGCTGTATATAGGTACATAAATATCTACAAAACAATTTTATCCACAACGAATCCTCAACGAAGTAGTAGTAAAATAAAACTGTTTTTTAAATAGCAGTAGGTATCTACAGTTTAGCAAAATTTGTAAGCGCGCTTTCTCTCGATAAAGAAAAATGGCTACTACCTACTGCTATTTGAAAATCGTTTATTGTGGATTGTATATGTATAGAAAAAGTTATCTATAATAGAAAATTTACACTTTTAGCAAGTCGATTGTTTGATCGATAAACCAAGAATTCTAGTTTTGATTTTAAATTAAAAACAATAATTTATATTACAGCTACTGGAATCATTTGGACTAAACAACTTCTTATCAAAATGGCAAACTTGAGCAATCACTACGTTACAATAAAGAGCTTATATAAGGTCGAATCAGTAAATGGAAGTAAAGTTCTTATCATGGATAAAAATAAAAAGACGCATTTTCCAGTCATGATGCATACACTCCCTACTGGTGAATCATACGTAACACTAAAATGTCTTAAGCTATTTTTTTTAGTTCCTTTCATACTATTGTTCATGTGTGTATCGTTGTCCTTTTTATTATTTTATATTCAATAAAGATATGTTACAATAATCACATCTTATTTATAAACCATTCCATTGATTTGTAAAATTGCTTTATTATTAAAAATAAAAAATTAAGAGAAAATTAAATTTTCAAACTAATTTTTGTTATTTTAGTATAAAAATGTTTCATGTTTAATATAAACATATACCGCTTTAAACTCAAATATTAATCGAGTTTATTATGAAGAAGTACCATCTTAAATGGAAACATCCGTTTCTTGTGTTGAAGAAAAATAGTATTTTTCCAAGCTCGCAAATCTTATTTTAAGAAAACGAAATTGTTGAAATCAGTAGATAAATATTCTGTTTAAAGGAATACATTATTCTAACGAAGAAATATTATGGTCTTCGTAAGTAAACTCTTTTTCGCTTCAAACGTTGCTGTATTTAACTGAAAGTATATATTCTTAAATGAAACGCAGCATTTGATTACCATTAAAACTTTTAAACTCTTTATTCAAGAAAATATTTATTTGCGTATATATGAAACAAAGATTTTCTTGAATGAAGTGTTATTTATTCACATTAAATATACTCTTTTTTCCGTGTACCTATAATCCCAAAATCAAATTTTTAACCTCTTTTTTGCAACTATTATATTTATTAAAAAGTTTGAGAGAACTTGAAAAGTAAATAATTTTTGAAAGCTCGCAGTAAAGCTTTCAACTTGAGAGCAATCTTCAATCGACTTTTATTATTTTTTGCTGTACCTTCTTCGTATGCCTTGTTTGCCTGTCCGTCTGTCCGACCGAACTTGGATATCGATAATTAAACAAAGCCGTAAAACTAATCTGAATGGTATATCAAATTAATATGCAAACGACGTTCCAATCTGCACTGCTGTCTTCGGATCGAACAAACCGGTCGATCGTCCGGCTGCTAAATAAAATACACCTTACATATAAGGTATACATACAGTCAGTCACAAATATTCACTATTTATACACCCTGCCTTAAAATTAACCATGAGAAATACAGGCTTTGGTACTTTTCATAAGTGCATGTGCCATATTTTTTATATTAATCTTTCTTTCTTTTCTTATCAAGTACAATTAGGATACCTAATGTTTTTCTTTTATTTTAATATAATTTTAATACATACTTATTAGTTATGAGTTAAGTTGAGTGTCACGTTTTAACGTAGATATCTACACAAAACCAGTTACATTAAGTAAATGAAACTAAAGAAGATTCAAACAAACGTATATGGAACATGTGGTTAAAGTTACAACTTACACCTACCAATGTGCCTGATGTGGTGTCCATTAGGGTGGAAGAGTTGGCTGTTGTCCATCAGGACGAAAGATAAAAATTTACACCACAAGAGATCAACAAGTAATACATAAGTAGATAACGGATAATAGCAAACGTTGTTGTTGATTACTTTATGACCAATAAAAATAAACATTTAGAATATTACTTTGTGATAAAGCTTGATGATCCAATTGAGATAAAGAAAAAGTATTTTGAACGATATATAAAATTTTTTACAGCACCAAATCAAATTAATTTTATGGATCATAAAAACAAATGAAAATTCCAAAAAGATAACAAACAGAAACCAAACATTGAAATTAATTCTTTAAACCTTTATTACATTATTTTTTTTTTTAATGTTTAATAATAAATCCTGTGTTAAATTTCATGTAGAGACCAGAAGGCTTATTGATAATTATTCATCAAATCACCTCGTATCATTGTTTTAATATTTCATATATTAGATTATAATTCCTCCCCAAATTATATGTGATTGATAATGCATAGATACGCCAATAACTGACAAGTTTTTTTAAATACGTGCCAATTTTGCCCTCGATCTTCGGTGTGAAAACGAAGGAAGGCTAGCCAGAGAAAAACGAAAGCTAAAAAGTTTTCAAGGAAGAATGATGAATGAGACAATTAAGAACGTGTCAGATTATGAGGGTTGATAGTTGATTAAGGAAATGCTGCAGTGTACTCTAAGTAGGTACGTGTTTTAAGAGGAATCCAGTAATAAGCATTTTTCCGTGTCAGTTCTTCAGTTTGACTGAGTAATTTAAAAAAAGTCATTAGCGGCACCAAAAGGAAATATTTAAAAGACCTGACAAGGGTAATAATTAAGTTTGCCATTATTTTCAATTGTAAATATTCAAAAAAATGATTTTATTGCATCAACTATATATTACCTAGATACCTATACAAAATAAGGCCTAAAAGGTATCAAAATATCTTTAGGGGTAAAATTAAGGTTTTTGTAGCTTGATATTTTAAATTTGTTATTATGGGTGAGCCTTTAAACTAAATATTCCTGCAATTCTAATGCGCGAAAGGTATGATTATAGACCAGTGCCAGCCTTCAAAAATAGTAACAAGTGAAAAAATATATAGTAGGATGAAACCCATTGGAAAAGGAAGAGAATATAACAGAAATGAAATGAAAAATAATTTACGGGGGATCTGAGGTCGGAAAAGGGATTGGGGTGAGTTTTTAAGGGTAAAAAACGGTTTTCCTTGATTTTCGGAAAAACTACAAGTCTTATGGAAAAAAATTAAATGGCAAAGTTGTAGGTAATACAAAGATCTACAACTTTTGTATTTACACTTTTTTCACATAACCTCAAAATTTATGTGAAAAATCAAATAACCAAGTTTTTGGTTTTATATTTAAATCTTTTACAAAATACTTTTTTTGACGAAATTTGGTGAAAACTTACCTATTTATGTCCCAAACACGCTGTAATTTTTTTGATTTGAAATATTTATTTTTTCACCTTATTTTTACTTAATAGGTATCGAAAAAGCAGCCTAATTTTTAATCGAAAATTCTTACGTCAAAATATCTGCTTTTTTAAAAACGTTGGTGGGCTTTCTCTTCGTTGAAATCTCTACTTTCTGATGGTGTGAAAAAAATATACATTACTATGGTAAGTTTTCTCAGGAAATGCAAAAAACGAAGGGAATTTTATCTAAAAAATGTGACCGCTGCTATTTTTTTCAGTAAAAAAGTTGATTTATTAAATTCTAATTACATTTATGTCATAGAAAATCTCATAATATACAAATATTCATATATACATGTAAATCGTACTATTGAATTGACATACTTTATACTGATTACGTTATTCATTATAATATTTTTAAAAACATTAATTTAGTTTTTTTCGTTTTTTGCATTTCCTGAGAAAACTTACCATAGTAATGTATGTTTTTTTTCACACCATCAGAAAGTAGAGATTTCAACGAAGAGAAAGGCCACCAACGTTTTTAAAAAAGCAGATATTTTGACGTGAGAATTGTCGATTGAAAATTAGGGTGCTTTTTCGATATTAAGTAAAAACAAGGTGAAAAAATAAATATTTCAAATCAAAACAATTAGAGCGTGTTTGGGACATAAATAGGTAAGTTTTCACCAAATTTCGTAAAAAAAAAAAGATTTTTTTGTAACATAAAAATAAAAAACCAAAAAGTTGGTTATTTAAATTTTTCACATAAATTGTGGGGTTATGTGAAAAAAGTGTAAATACAAAAGTTGTAGATCTTTTTATTACCTACAACCTTGCCATTTAACTTTTTTCCATAAGACTTTTTAGTTTTTCCGGAAATCAAGGAAAACCGTTTTTTACCCTTTAAAACTCACCCCCTTCCCCTCCCCGACCTCAGATCGCCCGTAAATTATTGTTTCTTTCAATTTCTGTTATATTCTCTTCCTTTTCAAATGGGTTTCATCCTACTACATATAATTTTTTTTTTGGTTTCAAAAATTATCGAACCTGGTCTATACTGAACTGTAGCTTTCACGTTTCGTAATTAATGTTCATTGACAACGTTCTTTTTTCTATTTAACTGTATATATTCGGGTTTTCTTTTGTCAATTTCCTGCCAATGCCATGGTGGCTAACCAATTTTTAATTCGTAATACTCGTAGTAGCATCAGAGTGGTTTTCCTTAAGGGTCATAATTATCTGATTAATAATCGGCACCTGGAGCGAAGATTTATAACGATGTACGAACGAGAAAGGGTAATTTTACCTTCCATCGTAACGAGAAAGCAACCGAGTTATTGACTTCGTTTTCTGATACGTCAGTGATTACTTACTGATTAGTGAAACTGGTTCAGTTCCATCCGATCGTTCCGATTTAGCGTGACATTGGTTTTTTAACCACATAAATTATCAGTTATCAGTTATTTGGTATGATAATTACATCGTTTATTCATGAATCAACAAGTTTCTTATTCCTCTTTTATATTTCCATCAGCATTTTACAAAAAGTGGTCTTTACTATGACTTATCGTCAGTGTAATCACTTAATCATTTCGAAGCGACTGGAACCCAAAATAATTTTCGTTTTAGATATTTATTAACTTATTCAAATTTTATTCTTTCAGTACCAGTGGAGATGTCACCTTTTTCTATCTTTACACTAATAATGTCTCTTTAAAAGCGTTGAGAACGGTCAAAATTTGTAAAATCCACGTTAATTAACAGAACCGATGTATTCGGAGTCATAAAACTGTGATAATTGAATCGCAAGGTTATTTACATAAGTTTCAGTTTGCTTTTGTGGAATAGGTGGGCCCGAAAATATTTGGAAGGGCTACCTTACCGCAGGTGAGAACCACAAAGAGACATAAACACCAAGATGTTCATAAATACATATGCATACATTACACACACAAACATACATATATACATTATGTATTAGCACGTTGCGTAGGCGTTACCATAACGTTTGACGTGTATGTAGAAACATATGGTACACCTGCCATTAATTAAGATCACAAAGCAACTAATGCACCAGATTTCGAATAATTAAATAAATTTCTGCAAAAGCTAAATACCAATTTAAAAGCTTATCAAAGGTATGTGCAACAATTCCCTAATTTTATATTCTTAGGGGTTGAAATTTTATGTACTTTTATTGGGTACATGTCTTTGTAGTTGTTTGTTTGTTGTTCAAAACTTAATAGCGGGGCTTCGGAAAAAACATTTAAAAACTTCTTTACTGAAACTCACTAATGTAAAAACGATAATGCTTTCAAAAGAAAAAGAATCGAAAAAGTTTTCAAATAAAAGTAGCAAAAGAGGAAAGCTCCAAAGTTTAATTAATAGCAACCATTTAAGGATTGTTGTCTTTTGTAATTGTGAAAAGCTCCCGTTTTTGTTAAATAGCTATTAGGTACATTTTACGAGTATGTTTGAGTTAACTATGTATTAGTGTCCCAACAAATTAAGTCGTTTGAAAATTTAATACCTGATTTTAGTGTGAGAATAATCATTGAAAAATAAATTATGTATTATTTGGTAGAAAAAATGTCAAGTCACTGAAAATAAAAAGATATAGATAATGTAAGTTTATAATGCCACGTTTACAGCAGGTGTTTGTTAAAAGTTCTATAGAAACGTACAAAAAGATTTTAATAACTTCTGAGAACCAGATTTGAAAGAAGACTGATGATGAACGGGACAGAATAATAACAGATTGGTACCATACACATTTATAATCTAACAATTGGTTATAACAATTTGAAATTGCGAACGATTACTTTTTTATTTGTTCATGTACCTACCGGAATTAACAATTTTAATGATATTTTTTATGTAGATAGTTATCCATATAAAATCGTAGTTGCAATAAAAATTTTCAGGATTATTTTGTGCGTTATTGTTGATATCTACATTATTTGTTACTGGAAAGTTACGAGAAAGATTTTATATTGTTTTATATCAGAAGTAAGTCTAATGTCAGTAAATGTACGTAGGGAATTGGTTTTTATTATCCCTAAGAAAGCATAACCATTAACTTTTTACTATTCCAATGTCCTCTGATCCGCTACGGTGAACTCGGTAGACGGATCGGCTTGCAGATATAGGATTACAAGGTCCGGAACAGCGTTTGTCGAACCAGTATAAAATTTGAATTGCATGAAAAATGCAAATGTTGCAACGTATAACGTTTTTCATGACACGGTTCAAATACGCCATCACATCGGCCACCACGGGAACACAATGTTAGAAATGTAAATTATTATAACATCAGGAGTCCTCCTCGTTCAATTTTTACTCATAATCAGCACGGAACTCACGGTGAAATATTGTTAAAATTTAGATTTAGAACGTTATTTTAAAATTTTTCAAAATCGAGTTGAGCAGAAAGTCTTGTTAGGGCTTGTACTACCAAAATACCCCTTGCGACTATCAACATGTAAAAAATCATATACTTTTGCAAAAAAAATCCTTAAAATTGCATAGTAGAAAAAGATTTTTTTTCCCCTTAAAATAACAACTGTTGAAAATGTACTACTTTGTTCATGCTTGTTCTGCTAGGTGCTCTAAAAAACTTGTTGATGATCTTAGGCATATGGTAACACTGTTTTTTTCGAACTGATCTGTGGTAGTCCTGTCTTCTTCTTTCACTAGACGTTTTGCCAGTCCCGGGTTCTGGCATCCTCAGTAGATTGCTGCATCCTCTGCTGACACTAGCGAAACGTCTAGTGAAAGCACAGTGTTACCATAAAAAACTTGTTGTTCCCATGTTTCGCTAAAGTTTAAATCTCCCAGATTGATTTCAAGAACACATTAAGTATCAAGGAAAGTGCAATAATGAAGACAAATTTTCCCCCAGATTAAGCCGAGAGACCATCATCCTCTGTAATTAGTAAGACAATTTACCGATAGCCATCTGTTGTGGTGGTATATACATACATACATGTATGTATAAATGTGTCGAGCGTTTTACCAGCAAACACGGAACACGAAACTTGGGTTTCGCTTGAACGAAGCCCGCATAAAAGTCAGGAATTCCGCCTAATTGCTTTTGTGGGAATACATTTTATTCGTAAACCGCTTGTATATGATCAGCTTGACTAACTGTCGTTATTATCTATACATTTCCGATGGTGCTGTTCGAAACAGTTGGTTGCATCCGAATAAGCGAAAATACCACAACAAAATGAAAAGTGATAAACAAAAAAAAATTAAACCCTGAAGTAATTCACGTTGTAGCATTGTTATTTCTTGCCGAAAAAAGAGTATTATCTGGACACAAATTGCTAGGTGCCAGTACCACAAATATTATTATCTTGACCACAATGTATGAGATAAAACCATGTAATAATAATACAGAAGAAGAAGACGTACAATATTTGCTGCAATCTGCTTTTTTAAACTAACAAGTATATGATCCAAATACAAAGTAGTCTTATGGGGGTTGTCAGTATTTCAAGAAATGACCAAAAGTTAAAGATTCATTCATAACAAACCATCGTCGTCTATGTATTATGAACTTCTTATTTTTTCTCTTCAAATAAGATTCAACTCAGGTAAGAATCTTATCCTAATAAACAATATTTTAACAGAATTGGCTTACTATAACCATTGTATGGGAGGGTATAAAAATTTTTTTCGTTTTACGCAACCCTAGATGCAAGAAACATAAATATAATATTTTTCAGTTACCATTCTGTAAAGTTTTCGTAAATATTAAATCAAAACTAAAAGCTATTTAAAGGTGTAAAATGTTTATTAACCTAAAACCAATACCGACGATTTTTGCTTTGTGATGTGAATCTTCTTCAAGGCTAAAAAATACAACTAATTCACTAAATGTATTTTTTAGCCTTAAAGAAGCCTCACACCACAAGACAAAACGTCGGTGTTGGTTTTAGATTAATAAACATTTTCGCCCTTAAAACAGCTTCGAGTTTTGATTTATTAAGCAATAAGGCTAGAATAAGTAATAATTTCGTAAATACCGACATGTACACAACAATAGCAATAATTATTTAATGAAAGTCGTTCTGAAAAATACCACATGAGTCAAATTAATGCGCGAAAAACGCGAGATACGAGACGGTCCTAATTAGCGAAATTAATCCTAATTAAACAGTTTCGCTACATCAAAATTTGAACGTGCAGTTGTCCGCTAAATAAATTGTGTCAACATGTAGAGGATTATCTCACTAAATTCTGTCAGCATTCCAAATTAGGATAAAGGCCCATTAAGTCAATTGCGCGTATACAGCAATTTATTACAATACGACAATAACAATAATCAGCCGATCTAGTTTTGAGACCAATTAAAAAAATTTTAAAGCGTCAGACACGTATATTTCTGGAACTATTGATTCCACTCGTCTTTCGTTGCTTATACAGATTTTTATTTTTTTAAAATTTTAAATTAACATTTTTTCAATAACAAGACTTTTTTATTCCAATTGAATTTGAACAGGTCTTGTTTTCATAATTTTGTCAACTTTCTTCGATATTATTTTACGATGATATTTCACGAAGTGCTCACAAAAGAATTCATTTCAACTACTGTCCTTTTTCTGTTTTTCTTCTACAAAGTTAGATAAATAAATACTCATCCAAGTGTAGGTAATGATTTTGTAAGGAATCTCTCTATAGTCTGAGTCATACAAAGTGGTGTCTCAGGCAATTAATCTGTCAACAAGTGACAGCGTTTTTTAATCCAAAGTGTCGTTGTAATATTTTTCAAACGAAACACGTTTGATATTGTTCTGTTCATCACTTGTTCTTGCAAATCCTCAAAATCATTACAAAAAATAGGTAATAAAATATGGAAATTGTCATGACGTATCAGATACTTGAGAGATCCTATGACACTGTTAAATTTCGACCACAAAAATAGACTCAAAAATTATGTTTTGTCCTTAAATAATTCTTCAATAGTCTTGATGTAAACAAGCTTATAAATCTCTTAAAAGTTTTATAATCACTTTAAGTGACCAGACTAACCAAAATTAACTAATTCAAACATCCCTAAATACAAACGCTAATACATGAAAATTGTTGCTAACAAAATAATGTATTTTGAAATTCCATTTCCCTTCCACGTGGGCGCAAATTTGTTAAGGTAGTTGTTGCGACAGTTAAAAACGGTGTTTCCAATTAAATAGCGTGTACAACGAGCAAAATATGGTATACAACGTGTAAGGTAATGTGTAAATACAAGGAGACATGCCTGTTATAAAACGACTTCGACATGAGCATACATACACATGTCCAAATATACACATATATGGCGGGTTTTACGTGTAAATATTTACACAGCTACTCAAGTTTAAAGTTGCTGCTTTTTATGAGCAAATCCTAATGTACCGTAGAGAAGAAGTTCAGGTCGTCTTCACCACACAATATGCGCGAACAAAAGAGCATAAAGAACAACAGCTACCTCACAGCGAAAAATAATTGTTGAGTACCGCTAATCGCAAAGTTTTCAATTTAATTTGTTTGTGAGGACCATTTGCAGAAAGTTGTCAATGGTTTGTTTTTCGCGAAGGCAAACAGACAGAAACTGATTGGACAATAAAAAAATCTCTTCAGATTTTTTGAGATTCAGAAGCGTGTACAGGATTTTGGATTCGTGACTAAAAACAGCGGAAACTTTTTAATTTGGTTGAGAATATTAGTTATTAATTAGAAGAAGCACTCTAATGCACATAAAAAACGAATTTTCAACTTCAAGAGTCTTGCCTTATTGTATTTAATAACCTTGTACGCCTGATCTTAATTTATTTTTAATTCAATATTTAAAGATAATTCAAGAAAATGTTTTACCCAAGAACTTGAGCAAAAGATCTTGACAAGACAAGTTTCTGGAGTTCTTCATCTTAATATTGTAATTAACTCTCATATGAATATCTTATTTCTGATGTTAAGTACCTTCATTTTCAAGAAAAGACAATATTGAAATGCTATTGGCACTTAATTCCAACAACCCTATTCTGAATATTGTAACTTTTCCTTGATTCTTGATAAAACTTGACAGATTTTATTCTTTTGTGGGTGTTATTACAATATTCAAAGCTCAAAAATGGCTCAATATCAACATATATACCATACAACTTATTAATCAAAATTAAAACAATTTCCGAATGCGTGAATAAAACAATAGTGACTGTTTAACAATCGTTTAATAAATTGAGTGAATAATCTTGCTTTACAATAATCAATCATTTAAATAATACTGATGCAACTTATTAGCAACTACGGTGGTAATTAGAAGTACAATACCTACACAATGTAATTACTCAAAATGTCCTTATATTTTATTGATTGGATACAATAGCGTACGTAAAATATGAATTTCTTATTGTTTTCAAGTCTTTCGCAATATTAAATTAATTAACGATAAACGAGAATTATATTTACACAGTATTGAGAATATACAATATCATTAATTTTATTTTCTTAAATGAGCATGAATTCAATGCAAAATAATTGAACTACCTAAGTACAGTTGTAAAAAGGATATATACAATATAAATCGATCAAAAATCAATATGATTAAATACGTATTATATACAAATGAAATATCCATTGACACAATTAAAGGTAATGTTAAAGTCAAAGTGATAAATTCTCAAGAGTTGTCAAATTAAAATGTCTTCCTGTGAATTGTATTTAAAGGTTCTCTCTCTGTCACGCACTTTCTTCTCTTCCCAATCAACATCATTTTCAAAAATATTTTTTTTCTAGACTAATGAGATTAACTAAACTAAACTAAATCAATTTTAGTCTGTATTTTCAAAACCATTTTTGAAAAAAATATTGATTGGGAATAGGAGAGAGAGAACAAAATTCAAAAGAAATGAAACTAATTTGACAAATAGTTAAGAATTTGTCACTTTAGCTGGATTTAATGGCTGACTATAACACATATATGTTATATAATAGTTAATCGTCGCTGTCCCAACAAAAACAGGAGAATGTGGGTGAGGAACAATGACTGGTGAAATACTCTTCTTAATATGTTGGATTCTCCTGAGAAATTTGAGGAAAAATTTCAAAATGTGCAGTGAGACAAATAATCTATTACTTAAGGAGCTTAAAAAGGCGGGAGGAAGGGGTCCAGCAAAATCTCACTTTAAATTTCACGTTAACATTTCCATTAAAAGAATTGCAGTTATTTTGCTTTGCTGTTTTAATTAAATATTCATTATAAGATTTAAAAAATACGCAGGAGGATAGGAAGGTCCTACTGCATCTTACCAAACTCACTAAGGGTAGGGAGAAATCTAAATTACAATACCTCACGTAATTAATAAGCATCACCTAATGAAGTAATTGGACGAATGTGAAAAACAATTCTAAAAAGTCATGGAATTAAAAATTAAAACTTCTATAATTTTTCAGAATTCTCTATGAACCTTTAAATAATCCAAAATTTGGTAAATCATCAGAATGTTCCACAATATTACCAAACTCTCGTCAAATCTCTAAATTTTCCAATTATAAGGGCATCCCCAAGTATACCGATTTATAAAAAAATTACGAATCTGACAGAAAATTATAGAATTTTAGAAAGACTGCTGGAATATTTCAGAATTATCTATAAAATTCCAATGTTGTAAAAAATCTGGGCTGTTCAGAATGTGTTCCACATTTTCTATTTATAGGAGCATCCCCTAAGTATGTCGATTTATAAAAATGATGCGAGCCTGATACAGTTATAAAAAATTAACGAATTTTAAGGAACCTTGTGAAATTTTTTAGAATTATCTATAAAATTCAAACTGATCCAAAATTATTCGTGTATCTTTCACAAACTTTCAGTAGATTCTACAAAATAAAACTGTTTTTTTACTTTTTATCATTTTATTTCAAATTTTTTGTAGGACATTGATTTTTATGCATTCTATAGTTCATTTCTGAATGAAAAATATTCTAATTAGGTTGATACTTAAGGGTACAAGGTTGCCCTATATTTAACCACTTCAAGGTGTTGGACTGACAAAACATACCAATCAATTTATAGGACAACGGTACTCCTTGATTTCATAAATATTTATTAACCAATTTTGTAAAAATCAGCTTGATGCCGATAAAAACCTACCCTTACGTGACTTACGAGTTATGGATGAAGGACTTGGGGGGCATTCCATAAAATTTATAGGACAAATATTTTACCGTATTTCTACTCAATTATATCCCAACTTAAATTAAAAACAACTTGATGTTCGTAAGTTTTAGGCGATTCACCAGATCAACATGTTTATTGACTTCCAGAAAATTCCAATACCATTTTCCATAATTTTTGTAAATGTAAAAGTTGGGCGTCTCCTCCAAACGAAGTCATTTACGAAATTTTAGCTTGATGCTTATCATACCCAAAAAAGGCACTGGACACCGTTAACTAGATAAATTTTCTTATCATATGGGCATCTCCTAAGTGTACCGATTGATGTATAAAAAGAAGTATAGACAGACGGACGGAGGGACAACAAACTGATCCTATAAGGGTTCCGGTTTTTCCTTTTGAGATGCGGAACCCTAATAAAAAAGGAACGAACGTGACAGAAAATTCTAGATTGTTTAAAATTTTAGAGAAGCTTCTGGAACTTTTCAGAATTCTTTAGAAAAACTATGGATGATCCAAAATTACGTATATCGACTGTTTTTGAACTTTTCACTTCTTTCTACAACATTCTCACAAAATCCACATTTTTTCCTAATTACACCTAACTTCTTTATGCGATTCCTAAAAACAAATTCGTCCAGTTCAGATGATAGATAACCCATTACATGGTCTTAATCGCACATTAGTGTTTAATTTTTTTGTACCAACCAATAGAGAGAAAGAACACCTGTAGCGTTCAAAGCCCCTTTAGTAGATCTTTTAACGACCGAAGATAAAAATGCGATGCGCTTGTGTAAAGTAATAAGTAGGTAGTCTAAAAAAGCTTTCAAGCAAGCGTATTTCGAAAGATACTCGTTTCTTGTTATCATGCCACTAAAGAGGTTGACAATACGTTGCGTCTGAATATCTTGAGTAAATTTACTTACTCTGGGCGTAGTGTGCACGTTCTTCTTCGACATCTCCGCGCCAGAATAAGATACGGTAAACGCTTTGAAATTCACAGAACGATAACCCTGTATAAATGTAAAATCTTATCTTATGTATTTAATGCAGTGCAATACGTATGGTACTTACATACTTACAAACTTTCGACATTTGTAAATATTTTTCTGCCTCGCAAACATTACTATTAACACCCATCCACGGTACGTACTCACATCCTACATACAGATATATGTGTTTATTTAATATTTAAGACAAAATTTCGTCCTTGCTTTACTTTTATTTTGTTTGGAAATGGTAAATTTATTTTAATATTATCAGTTATGTACATATGAGATTGCTGGCTGGAATTCCTATTTCTCTTTCCGCCAGTCGTAAAATATTTTCAATATAGCAGACGATATCTCAGGAAATAAGGCATTTAGCAGACCGGAAACGTGCATCAAGTCAACAATAGACCTGTTACTAAATTCAGAGAGATAATTACGCATCTTATTGCGAACAATAAAACAGTGTCCGCCGCAAATGCTGTGGGAATCTCAGATAAACTTCTTGCTCCACATAGCGTATTGTTTCGCCTCTAATATTGACGATAAAATAGTGTATGAACTCTAAATATGTACTTTAATTATATTCTTTAACTACACATTAACTGAAAACAAAGACTAAAATATAAATAGCTCCTACAAATTGATGTATTTACTTATTTGTAAATTTACGTATACGTTTCTAAAATTTTGAACAAAAGATACAGTAGCACACAACTAGAAGAAAACTATTCCTACAACTTCCTTGTAATTGGTGGTAAATTGTGAATAATCAGGACTACTAGGTAAAGTATTTAAGTAAAGGCTTTCTTAGTATGTACCAACGTATTCAAATATGGATTCAAAGGCATACAAAATGTGTTTGCTAATGTGAGGCTTTATCTAAATACCATGTTTATAGATTCGATGCGTTTAGTAGTAACTTTCAGTAGAAAGTTAAACATTCAGAAGCAACCTATGCTTAATATGAACTAGTTAAACATTTTCTTTTTAAAATATATCTTAATAATAATATGCACTTTCCCTAATCATTTCTCCACAGAATATTTGCAAAATCAACCATTTCACTTCGTAATAGGTACGTCTATATGATGTAGACTGTAATAATAGATAAATGTTTGTGTTAAAAACTTACTTCTTGTCGCTGTTGATGAACGTGTCAAATTCGACGGACATCTTGCAGCAGAGCGCCTTGCGGTTATGAGACGAGGAGCAGTTTGTGTTGATCATGTGGCCATCTGGAATTCATCAGAGAGAGAATTTGTTTTAGTAAATTGGCACTTGAGTTGTCCCAAAAAGGTATACGTTTTTACCCTAGATAACAATAACAAATGCGTCTGGAGGCAAAAAGAAACGGCAACATCTTGCGTCTTCTAAAAACTTTTACGTCCAAGTTCGAAACCCGATTGGATCATAAAGATGACAAATAACAAAAAGTCTCGTTTTATGAGTTCATATAAGTACTACAGAACGACGCGGCCATAACTTTTTATTATTAAGGAGCTTTTATGAAAAAGTAAACTGTAATGTCGATCTAATATTTTGTTTTTTTTAAAGGGGAAATTTTCTATTGATTTAGGGTACAGTTAGTTTAGGTAAAATCAAATATTCAATGTAGAGTTTATGTCACCTATCTCCCAACACTCTTGGAAAGTTTTTTGAGAGGATGACCTGCAGTTTCTCTTGGATCATTACGAATCTTCTTCATTTCAGAAGAAACAGTCGACTAAGGCAATATCTGGAGAATAGGGTGGATATTAAGGTGTTCATGTAACTATTCTTCTGAATATCCTACACAATCGTTTTCCTCACTTCTTAATGGATCCACAAAAGCGATTATTACTTACATCCACCCTACATTCTATATTCCCAAGTGATCTTTTGCTGTATCCAAAGTTGAAACAACAACTGAACAAGAAGAAGATTAACTGACTTCCATTAAAATGATCCAGGAGAAATAACAGACCATCCTTCGTAATATGTTTCGTAAAGGGGAAGACATCCAAAAAGCATTCCAAGCGTGACATAAGTGCAACACAAGATGAGTTGAGCTTTAAGTTTTTCTATCGAGTGCACCAAATAAGCAATTTTATTTTTTATTAACTAATTAATAAATTGTGATTAAATTTATTTGTTTTATTTTCTTAATTCAAGGGTAGCTTAAGTATTCTTAAAAATTTCTTTACTGTCTAAGAAGAATGTTTCTTTTTTCAACCAACTGGTTCAATTTTCCTTTGCTTACAATGCGGAACGTAGACAAAGCAACTAGACCGACCGTCAACAACAAGACAAGATAATAAGAATTGCAAATTAAGATCTGGATGTAATAAAGATCTGTAATCTTAAAGTGTTCCCCCTGTTTTAATTCTAGTGGAACGGACTGTTACATATCACGAAAATGCCAACATACTACATTAAAAAATTAATCAGTAATCGGTCTACTTTTTCACTGTCTAAACCATAAATTTATTTTTATTAAACTTAATTATAATAAATATGTTTAGTAAATTTTTTCTTTCTTTTCAGGTCCAACAAAAAAAGGGATACTAAAATTTAAAAGGGAACCCATTGGAAAATTTTTAGAAATCGTCTTCAGTATCGCTTCAGTGGGGTGATTTTTAATGGGGTAAGTTTCGAATTTATTTTTCAAGGCATCTGCAAATTTAAAAGATAAGATTTTTTTCATATTTTTAAAAGTTACAATCATTGTTAAAAGACTATTTAACACTTTTAGTTCCATCATCATACTGAAAAGAGGGAAAATTATTACTCTTGATTATCACACTAATATTAAAAAAGGCGAAAGTTTGTGAGTGTGTGAGTGTGTATGTTTGTTACTTCTTCACGTCTAAACGACTGGAGCGATTTTAATAAAATTTGGTATGGAGTTAGCTGACCCCTCTGGATTAACAAAATATGCTACGTTTAACTGCGGAAAAATATCTTATTCCCATGGGGAAATCGCTGAAAATTAATTCGCGGAATATTATAAATGCGAAAGTAACTCTGTCTGTATGCTACACAATCTCGCCAAAAAATTTACTGAACCGATTTAAATGAAATTTGGTACAGAGATAGTTTAGAGCCTGAGAAAGGACATAGGCTATTTTTTAATGCGAAAAAAGGATTGTAAGGGGTTGAAATAGGAAAGTTTGTGCGGAAATTCCGTAATTTTTAAAGATAAAAGCTTGAAACTTATTTTTTAGGCTTTTGATTAGATATAAATACGACATTTAAAGTTTGTGAAAATTTTACCCCAAAGGGGGCAAAAATAAGGAATGAAAGTTTTTGTGTAATGACGTCGGCACAAAGGCTTACGGCCCAGAAAATAAAAATATGGAAGAAAAAAATTTTAAATGCTGTCGAAAGTCACTATTCCACGCGGACGAAGTCGCGAGGGATAGCTAGTTTTTTAGATGTTGCGAACGGTTCTAAACCTTGTAAGAGCAGCGTACGTGATACAAATTGACACTAAAAGTACTCGTAGAAAAAAAGACAGCAATTTTCTTATTGACTTCAAACTATACCTAACATGTATCAATTTATCGGAAACTTTTGATATATTACAACCTTTGCAATACTTCTAACTTTTTATATGAAACGGTAGTATCTGTAACGTAATTTGTTCTTTCATTGCAAGTACCGGATGATACGCTTCAATGAATTCTTTATTTCTTGCTGCTGCATCGGCAGAGAGTACAAGACGATATTGATAGCAGCGTGCCTCGTATTTAGCGGCATTTTTATAGAAAAAAGAAACAACTAACAACAGTCTACTACTTCTCGAAACCATTTGCTTTTTTGAAAAAGAACCTAACGGATTTATTTTTATATTAAGCCATCAACGAATTTATGGACAATAGGTATCTGCAACGACACAATCCAACTGAATCTTTTAAGTGAAAGGATAATTCTAGGAATCGCAGAAATCTAAACTTTGCGTGACCATAAGTACACTGAAAAAGAAATCAGTTTTGTATTAACGTCAATAATTGCAGAAATAAAAGAAGTTGCGGGTGTGCAAAAGTGATCTTAAATGTTTATGAAAGAAAAATAACATACAATTAGTCATCTTTCTAATTCGAAGTTACATTACATGAAGATTTTTGCAATTCAATTAGCAAAGAAATAAAAATTTTATTAACTAAAAAAATGTAAATTGGCCCTGACCAATGTTTTATAAAGTTAACGTCATTAACAATTTTAGAGAAAAAAAAAAGAATTTTTAAGATTAGGTATCCAAAAAGGTATTTTCTCAAACAATATTTTGTTGTTTGTATATGTACAGTGTAATATCCAATTTTTTATTTATTTATTTTTAAAACAGATTTTCACCGCGTTTCGCAAACACGTTGGCATTTAGTCGGTCTCGAATAAAATGCCTGAACGCATAACACCACGGTGGATTTTCCACAGCTTTTAACGATGTTTGCCTTCGACGTTATATACGATTCGGTTCTCACAAAACGAAAAAATGGGCGCCATAATACATCGTGTTGTTACTCTAAACCACCTGTTGGGTTGACTCTTAAAGTAAAACATTAAACAACTTTCGTTCCTGCACAGTAATAAATATTTAAAGGAAATAATAAAGGGCATTAACGAATTAACCATCAAAACTTTGTGATCCACTTTTCATAATCTAATTTGATAAATAGGTACAGAAAAAACAGTTAATAGGGTCTCAGCAAAATCTCATCAAATCTTATTTACATCAGGGAGAGGAATTATTGAAAATCTCACGTCAACTTTTTAATCTCTTTTCCTCTTGTAATAAAAACCCGTGATAGGGTTAATCTCACATCTCTCCCAGACGTTGCATTTCAAACGAAAATTTAGCCCCAATCCGTCTATTTTAGCGAGATAATTTCTGATCATCTCTTAAGAATAGATAAGTATGTAAGTATTTACTCACCAGTCCTTTTCTGGAATTCCGAATCGTCAGTGTCGGTGAAGAACCACGTCTGCAACAAGTAAAAAGTAATTACAATAAAGTGCCTTTTGATCCCTCTTACTTTTGTTATGTCGTAAAGACGGGATAATAAGCCGGATGGTATTAAGCACGTAGGTATTGGCCGAGACGGCGCACTCTGTCTGTGGTGTACGTACTTTACAACACCGGCACGTCCGTATTGTTCTCCAATTTAATTAAATTTCTTTTTCCGAAATAAGTACAAAGAGTGACTTGACTGACTTGAAGGATTACGGTTACGAGACATCACAACGCGACATAATTGAACTGAGACGCTCACCGAATGCAAAATTTAATAACTGAACTTAGGGTTAATACAAACATATAAATTGATAGATACATAGGCTAATCCACAAGTTTCGCAAAATACAAGTGTTTATTTATTCAATAACTTTCCACTGTCTCAAAGAGATGTTCTTTCATGGCGAATTTAAAAGAAGTCCGAGGAAGTCATGTCAGGAATACAGGATGGCTGAATGATCCTTGACATCTCATACACTTTGCAATAGAAATACAAGTCCTATTCTGTTCTCAGTAGTTCTTCCTAAGTTTTGAAATTCTTCCTTTTACAAAATTTTTAAATTATTTGACAAAAATCACAAGGCCCAAGCTTTGGGCAGTTGGCAAGATTACTTGCAAATTGTGAGCCCCAACAGGGTTCAAAAACTTTGATATTAGTCTTATCCCATGAAACAGAACATTGTCCTGATGGAAGTACCGAGTACACACATAATTTTCGTCGTAATTTTTTCGTAAGTGTACCAAAAAGAGATAAAATCTTCTTTAAATCAAAGTGTTATGGAGGAACCTACGTATATGTGTCCTTCCGTAATAAAAAGACATTTCATATGTCATATAAAAATTTAAAGGCCGATTTATAGCTACAGCCGTTTTGTATCAGATACTGAAGCCAAGAAAAACTTAACTTTCAGTTTGTTTTACCTATTACTACCGAGATAAATAAAAAATATTTTTACTAGTAATATGAATCGTCCTTGCCGAATCTTTAATTTTATCATAACTTGATATTATTTAATTAAAATTCCTGTCTGCATGCAATAAATTAATGTGCCTCTTCTTATTAAAAACAATAATCACTTTACACCGGACGTCATATCTTCGTTATGTACAGTGACTTGCCGACACTTTGTCGCTTGTATACGTATGTACCTATCTTATAATCTTTTTCCTTTTATAATAACATTATAATTGAATAGACGAAGAAGTTGACACAACCAACAACAGGATGCCCATATAGGTACAACGCCGAAAGTTACAAAAGCTCTGCACGAAGACAAAAAACGGTCCGTGACTAATCCGAAATTTTCTGTTGAACGGAAGCCCGCCGGCCGGTCTGATCGCGAACCGACGTGACGTTTTTATTATTTTATTAAACTCATACTCATCGTCAGTTTTTTTGCAAAATGCACGAGAGAAACGTTTTGATGAAAAGCAAATTTTTTACGTGCTTCATTTTTACAATGTCACTTTCCTTCTGCTTTCAAAGAAGATCTTGCTCTAAACCCATTCTTGCTTCAAAGAAGATTTTACTGATTTTCCTCATTTTGAATTCATATAACTAGAAGACCCGTGCGAATAATTCGCACAATCACTATATATACGAAGAATCCAAAACAGTCTTATCAGAGAAATTTATATCAAGTTTTACAATAGTATATACTGTATATGTTCTATGATTTTTTCTTTATATATTTTATAAAACTTCTTTATAAACAATATTAGTTGCAATAATATGATCTTCATTCACTTTTTGGCCATATGTTTTTTTAACACAAATATAAATAATAAAACCTTGATTAGCATTGAGATTTCTAATTAATATAATAATTGCATTTTATTTTTAAAGTAATTTATGAGGTGGTAAACCGGATGGATTCAAAGATCTCAAAAATTCTATGGGATACAGTTGAGCTTTGTTTGTTTCTTCATGTTGGATATAATCTAACTGATGTAAATTTTTTTTTGTCAGTTTGGAAATTATGGATTCATTGATTTTGGTACAGTCGTCATTTTTCGGACATAAAATCGCTGTTGAATAAAACTGAGAAACATTTTGTTCATTGATTTCTGTAGTATTGAATATTTTGGTAATTGCAATAACAATGTTTTGGGATTTAGATTTATATAAGTTTAATTGACATGCACGTTGGATAGGTTACACATAGATGGCGTTGTCCGTCCGCAGTCAATAAAGTTTTTATGAAATTTTTTAATGGAAACAGGCATTCAAAATATTTAAATATAATTCGTCAATAGTACGAAACATGACCTATAATATGCTATTTTATTTATTGATGTTCATGTAATATTTAAAGAAATATTTAAGACAGACAAAAAAATCCCTTTGAGAAATAATAAATATAAGATAATTAGTGGATGTCCCCAAAACTAATATTATTTTGGGGGTCATTCACCAATTACGTGAGGTCTTTCATTTCATTTGGACCTCTCTCCATTTTCCTTAGTGAAATTTAGTAAGAAGTGATGGGTTCCCACCAATTCTCCCAAATAAGATTTACCCTAAAATGAATTTTTAATTCACAGAAAAAATTAATGTGGAGTTTTCAATATCCCCTCCTCCTTTCAAAGAAGGTTTTGCTTGGCATCTTCTCCCTTCAAAGAAGCTTTTGCGTAGCCCTTCCATCCTTCGCTCTCATTTTGAACTCATATTAGTAGATATCCCCAAAACTATGTACATTAATTACTTGAAGTGTATTTAATTTAATTTGGACTTCATCGTTTACCTTAGTGAGATTTGGAAAGATGTTATAAATCCCCTCCAATCTTAGATTTACCTTACCATTCACCAAACAAAAGTAACGAGTTTTTAATTAAAAGAAGTTTTTAAATTAAAAAGTTAATGAGAGATTTTTTATGTCTTCTGCCGTTAAATGTGATTTGATGGACTTCCTCTCCCCTATTTTGAGTTCACGTAATTAATGCAAAGAATGGAAAAATAGGAAGTGTATGGACAAAAGACTTTTTGTATTGTTCTGTCCTCAAAAAACTTCAGAATATTTATTATGTCCATTAAAATAATTCTTAGGACACTTTAAGCATTCATTTAACTTTTTAATTTTTAAAAAATACTTTTTATATTCCTTATTCTTCAGTAAAACATAGGAATGTGTTTTTGTAGTTCTATTTCACGAAACACATTTAATATAGTGTACGTACTCAATATATTATTTATTGCCAATAAGCCAAGAAATGAAAATATCCACGACTTTCGCTGAATATCAACTGAGCGTGACAAACGAAAAAACGCAACTTTTACTGCAATATCATTGCACTCACTGGTTGCGGAAACAAACAATAGGAATATTCTTGGTAAATTTTATTACATCTATCTATGTATATTGTGTACCTACAGGAAAGTCGGTAGTCTCGTAATTTCGTCCGTGGAAACCCGTGGGAAATGCGGTAAGTGCATGCCCTTGTGTGTACCACGTCTTATTACATAGATGTAAACATACACACACACACATATAAACACGTGTACAGGATCTCTTCTCACACTTCTGTCTAGTCGAAGCAAGGATGCAGAACATCTTATTTCGATGAAAAAAAAGACCACGATTGTAACTTGTAACAAACAAACAACATACATACATACATACATAATGTAATATACCACCGACACTTGAGATTTTCACTGGGAGACATGCCAAGCTTCAGCTACTGTTTGGGATAAATAACGCTCTTGTTTTCCTCCTTATTATACGTTATAATACCACATTGCTCTTGACTGGAGGAACTCGACTCATAAATACAGCACATCGATTGTAAAAGAACAAAAACAATTAAGACACTTGGAAAACATTAATAAGCACTGTTTGTTATTAAGAGTTTCATGAAAAAAGAAAAGATCAATGCACGAGGAAAAAATATAAAAAATTATGAAGCGAATATTTATTCTTAACGTTTATGAAAATCAACAATTAATATATTTACAAGTGTAACAAGATATGAATAACAACATTCCTGCGTTTCTCCTGAAACTTTTATGGT
Source organism: Agrilus mali (assembly GCA_029378335.1). Lineage (NCBI taxonomy): Eukaryota > Metazoa > Arthropoda > Insecta > Coleoptera > Buprestidae > Agrilus > Agrilus mali. The sequence goes on along the minus strand of CM055658.1, from coordinate 21,049,246 downwards.
GACCCTAAAAAATGTGGGAACAAGTGGTACAGTCTGTTTTTTATAAACCATCCTTTGAATGCAGTTTACTATCAATCTCTCCTTTAATAAAAACATGAATACAAAAATGTTAAAGGAAGGGAAAACGTCCCTTAAGTAATTTCTCATTCATGTATTTAGAAAACGTATTTAAAATTTTCTTAACTATTTCACAATAAAATAATTTCGAAACTTTTCCTTATTAAATTTCAATTTAAGGGTATAATGGATCATTAAAAAAGCTTTAGGCTTACTGAATGTTATCAGGTTATCACGTATTTACTTCCTAATAACTGCATTCTGTCATGATTTGTTTATTTTGAAAACAAAAACACTAAAGAAAGGAGAAGAAGACCCCTTAGGTAATTTCTATTTCAAGTATTATCGAAACGTAAATTTTCTTAAATAATTCATAATTTACATAGTTATTGGATTTTATTTACACATAAGTGTATCTTCTTCACTACTCTACTGTTTGTGACGAAATTGTTTAGTGTGCCAGAACATCACTTTAAAGTAAAGACATTACAATAAAACTCTTGTATTATTGAATGCTTTTCCTTGTCTCCATTTAACACGCTCAAATACGTCTTGTCTTACATATATACCCTACATACAGGTACACACGAAATCCTTTACAGAAGAATTCAACAGTTTTCGTATACTGTAGAAGATGTTTATTTACCAAACAAATAACGAAGCCGTTCACAGAATCTTCGATAACAAAGAGGACACGATAAATTGGAGGAAAAGGCAGAATATAACTTCACTAAATTTATCCTTTTGATAATGCCTTTTAAATTATTTTGATTATTCAAAGTATGGGACATTAGGATGTACATACATACATTGATATCCTTTTTACCCTTTTACAAACTTTAAGTCATATTTTGGATTAATATAGTGTAGGAGTAGTACAGTCTTTTAATAATTAATTTAATTAAGTGTTACTAAAGAAAGGAAAGGATAAGTGAAGTAATGTTTCTATACATAAAATCTTACAATACAAGGAAGTAGTTTCACTTGTCGTTAGTATTGAACTTTAAATTAACTTGTCACAAAAGAAAAGTAATTGAAAAGTTGTGGTTAGTTTCATTTACTCGCCTTATAAATAAAAGCGAATTTAGAAAGTGAACTATTGTGATATTTCTTTTATTTGGTAAAATAGGTACCTACCATAAACATACACCATGAAGGTGTGAAAGATGTAGGTTGTTCAAAATCTCATGAACTTATGCTCGGATATTTACGTATTTACGTATTCACTCTCATATTTGCTGTCTAATTTTTTTTAATAATGATAGGAAAGGAGTTGAACATTTTGTGAAACGCTTAATTAAAATACAAATTATAGGATAATAATGTTTTAGCACGTGCGACGAGAATGAAAATTAGTATAAATTTTGTAATTAATCAAGTACCTAAATAAAATAATTTTAAGGATTCCAAGGGAATGAAAGAAAAGAGAAATTCAAACAGAATTCCTGCAACTTTATCCTAAATTGTTGGTTAACGCTCGAACTTTTTTAATAAAAATATAATAATATTGTTCAGTTTGTGTAAGGACATCACAAAAGTAAACTGTTGGTTATAATCGGGTTATTGTTTACACGGTCACGTTAAAGCGGAGGTTTGTGCCAACTCCCGAACACCAAACAAAATTAACAGGCGAGGCACATTGTTGTTTATTACGGTCGTCGCACACTACACACTGCAAATATATAAGGGCAAGGATTTCAAATAATACTGTACGATGCATTCATGTTGTAAGGACATCCATACGTATATAACACATTCATGCAATGTACTACAGTGTGCATTAATAGTGAGTAGTTGAAGTTTATTGCAACGTCATGGGAGAGCTCGTTGCAAATGGAAATACAAGCCCTTAGGTGGCCATTCCTACTTACACACACAGTATTGGAATAATCCTTCGTGCCATCACTCGATTGTTTTAACTCAATGCGTGGTTACTATTATAGTTACTCTAGGTACGTAGTTATACAGGATGTATGTAAATTTTAAAACCAAAATGTTCGCAGGCATCTTCAATAAGGAAGAAGAAGAAGAAACAACATACAATTCTAGAAGTAGTTTTTTAATCAGTGTAGTTTCCCATCCCTTTTTTTATTTTTAATAAAATAATCGATGTTTTGAAAAAAAAATACATACCATCGTACATAATTATAAAGGTGTTCGTTTTAAAGCCAAGATATTTATAAGCACCTCGAAGAAAATGCAAGGCATGCACAGGATTTAGGATTCTGAGAGTAATTTTTAAATCAGTCCAGTTATTGATTTAATTTACTTTTGTATTATGTACCTATTAATACACCTTACACTCGTTTTGGGGGTTCATATTTAAAAAAAAATTGAATTGAGAATAAGCATGGGTTAAATGTCCCCCATAAAAGTCAGGCTGACATTTTTACCTTGACATCACATTAATAAACTACATATTCCCTAAGTTGCGTTGATTTTTCGAATAAAATAATTAATAGATTTATAACAAAAAAAATATTCATATTAATTATTAAATCAGTCCAATTATTAATCCAATATCCTTTCGTTGAATTTTTGTTCTTATAAAAACATTATTTTTGAGGCTCGCACTTCAAAAATGAACAATATAATCCTTATAAGATAATTTTTACCTACCTATTAAAGTGCAAGGCATGCAACAAGAAATGTTATTCATAGAGCAGTTTTAAATCAGTCCAGTTATTAATTTAATAATCATTTTGTATCATGTATTAAGACATCCTACACCGGTTTGGGGGTTCATATTTCAAAAATGCAAAATAAGGTCTTTATAAAATCACTTTTATCTAGCAAAAAATTTATTTATAACCAAAATCACTAGGGCACTGCTAATTGAATTAAGCTAGGACCTTCAAGTAGTATTACAGAATAAGCACGGGTTAAAATGTCTTCCAGAAATGTGAGGATGACATTTTACCTTGGCACCACATTAATAAAAAAACTACATATTCCCTAAGTTATAAGTTTCTGTCTCACACTTCAAAAACGAAAAAGAATCTTTATAAGATCACTTTTACCTACCTAACAAAATGCAAGAAATGTCATTCTTAAAGAAGTTTTTAAATCAGTCCAGTTGTTAATCTAATTTACTTTTGCATTATGCATTCGTTTTGGGCGTTCACATTTAAAAAATAAAAAATACGATAGAATTGCTATAAAATCACTTTTATCTACTTGCCAACAATTTTATTTATAATCAAAACCTTCAGGGTACTTCTAGTTGAGCTGAGTTAGAATCTATAAAGAGTATAGTGATATAAAAATGAGTAAAACACCGCCCAAAAAGAAAAGGTAGACATATTTTTGTCTTAAAATCCCATTACTAAAAGAAACAACATAATCCCCAAATTATCAAAACCCCCTCATGTATTCTGTGGTTTTCAAATAAATTATTTAAACGATTTAAAAAAACATCTTTTTCGTTTGTTGTATGTAATTAGTAATATCTCAAGTTAATTTAGTAGTTGGTTACTCTATTTTTATAAAAACATTGAATTACACCCTAAATATTATTATTATAAATTATTCGATTACCCCTCATCCATTCTGTTCATATATAAGTAAATGATAATTATATATATTTTTAACACTGCTCTATGTAAAGACAATTTCGAAAAAATATAGATATCTATGTTACAGGGTAAGGTGAGACGCATTAAAAATATTTTTTTTTATATTTGGGGCCGTTCATAAAATACGTTCGCATACAAGAGAGGGGGAGGGGTCTTGCTGAGTGTGACAAGATGTGACAAGGGGGGACGGGGGGTCTGCGGCAACGTGACGTTCGCCGTTCATCAAAAAAATTTACAAAATTTTTACAGAATCCTTGGACTTCTGATAAATAGAAATATTATTTATTTGTTCGTTACAAAAGATATTTATTAATTTATTTAAATTTTATTATAAAAATAAAATAAATATTTTTGACTATCAAAATTTGTGTATTATCAATCAAAATTTATCTTGTTCAGGGGGGAGGGGTTTAGTTTTTGTGACGTAATATTTACAGGGGGGTCACAGAAAGCGTGACACAGCGTGACAACCGGGGGTGGGGGTCAAAAAAACCTAATTTTAGCGTGACGGATTTTATGAACAGTCCCTTTGAAAGTTTTCCATTTCATTAATTTTTATATGTTTGTAATTTTAATAGGTATTTTATATGCCTTAAGTACGCCAAATTATCATAAAAGTTTGTTACGTTATAACCAAAAAATATTTTTTTACAATTTTTTTTTATTTAGGTAAATACCAACGCGTGCATGGGTGTGATAACATGTACAACAATTTTTATTACTAATGTGATGTTTCAGTATTATAGAGCCACCCTGTATTTATACCATCAAGTATCTAATTTATTGATAATTAATTAATAACAGACGTCGTGGGAGAAATTACGTACCATATTGTTTCCACCAACCGTATTCATTACGTCATTACAAAACATACTATACTTTGATATGGGGTTCTGCCCTCGTGCGTTCTCCGTCCCCTGAGTTAATAGGGGGAATCGTTTTCCCACGGGTATGTTCAAGTAGACTCTGTGCATATTGCCGCCCGGTCCTTAATAATAAAACACATGTAATGTTTTCTACATGTGTGTATTATAATATGGGTTGTGACACGCGTCGAACAGGCGTCCGATTGTTAATTTAAAAGCACGTGGACTCTGACAATACGGTTCTGTTGTTACCATTATCATTCACATCCAAAGTTCCATCCTTGACCTTTTGATGGGTTTGTTACACTGTCAGACGAGATCTTTATGGTACATCAAACACCAACCACACTTTATGCTTTTTAATGTAAAGAAATGGGATTTATTGACAGTTTTCCGAAAACACATCACGATAAAAAAGTTATAAACAACTAATAAATCGAATGAAACTACCAAAAATAATACCTGAGGCAGTAAAAATGTTTGGCTTAGCTAAAAATCGTTTCTGAATTTTCAAAAAGTGGGTTAAACAATTCAAATTTATTTAGGCAATCTTGTAGGAAATATTTCATTAAATTTTCTATTCAGTAATGTGTCCTTATAATTTTTTCCAGAACAATACCCCCTTTTCTAAAGTGACTTTAATCGTGTGGTATTCAGTTTTGTTTTGTCATTTTGTCGTTTAAATTTTTTATCAGCGGTTTATTCATTTTAAATTGCTTACTACTTTGTAGAACAAAAGTTCATTTCTTTTGCTGCAAAAACCGTCTGTTATAAGGAAATGGCAAACTTTTATACTACTTTTACTTACAGCTCAGACTTTTCGTATAAGTTAAATGACTCATGATTTTTATGTTGTCGTAAAAACAGCTGGAAAATTACCCACAACGAATTAAAATCTACAAATAATTAAAGAAGTTGTAACTACAAAAGAGAGGCATTTGGGCGAAGTAAGAAACCTACCCACATAACTGATTTTGTTCGACTGGAAAACTGTTCATAATTACACATAGCTGAAAATGACAAGTCGTTTTGGATTTAAAAACTTTAAAAAATGCGACGGGCAGTCTAGTAAAACACTTTGTAGTTTTCTAATTAAAAGGAATTTTAATTAGTGGGCAAACATGCAAATACATCGTTGTTTAGTTTTTACAGTCCAGGTTCAAGAAAAAGTTGGCAAATATGTTCGCATCCGTTTTAAATACGTAAAAGAAACTTAAAAATAGCTACAAAACAAATCTTTAAAAAAAGGAGGGCGAATTTTAATAAAACTATGAGAACAATAAACTTTACTTTTTAATTTTACCACTTGTTAAATTTAAAGTGATTTGAAAATACAAATCTCTCCAAGGATATGTATCATATTTATAAATATTATCTTAACTATTTACATTCTTTGCAAGAAAGTTTGCAGTTTCCAGTTATTTTAAATTATTATGAAAGAATGTATAGTAGTACGGTATCTCCCTTTTTTTCAAAATAATTTGCTACTACATTCCTAGTTATTAATATATAATATAATATATAAATGCATGCCAAAGAACACTCTCATAAGTCAATTTAAATTATTAATTCGCAGCTGCTTCCTGCTTTATTAATAAAATGATATTTTCAAACTAGAAGTAGCGGTTTCAAATTCAGTAAAACTTCCAATATACTTATTGGTAATAATTAATACAGTGAAATCGTCGTTAATACCTTTCAATTGGCAAGATTTACGGGGCTTTACGTCTGCATTAATTAGCTGTATAAAATTGCTACAATTAAATACTTAGGTGAAACATGGATATCGACCTGAATTTAAAAAATAGTTGTCTATTTGTGTATTAATCTATTATTTGCACGAAACTTTTGTTTGTATAATGATAAGTAGTAAACAATTAGTTGCCATACACCTAAATACACTTGACTTAATCAACTCATATGATATAAAAAAATTTGTTGATTTTTATGACTTCTAACTCCGATTTCTACAAGTTTTTTACTGAGATGTGATGGGAATAACAGAATATTTAATGACTAATTGTTGAGTTTCAAACAGTTTTTAATGACTTGCACTGCAATTGTTTCGCTACACTGTAGCTTCATCAGTTGACAAAATACATAAATATTACAACTTATTGCTAGTTTTTTTGGGCTAGGAGTAAATACGTTTACATAAAATAAGTTTGAAGAATTTATAATAAGTTATGTTAGTTACAATTTATATGTTTAAATTTAGAAGGCGTGTGTATGTGTGTGAAGCATCTAATTGATAATTAAGTATGGTATTAAGTTTATACGTAGTGTTTATTTATTTCCAATTTTTTTAAGCTTTTATTAATTTGATGTAAAATTTCAAAATTGTTATCAAAACTATGGTTTTCTAATAATAGATGTTCTGCATATTTTGGGGGTGGAGTCTTTTAATCAATAGGCGTTCTGGTGTTCTTTTATTCTTTCTTCGAAAGAGCGTCCTGTTTGTCCAATGTATCTCCACATTTTAGCTTATAAACCCTCGACTTTGACTTTTATTTTTAATGATTTTCCTAAAGATTTATAAGTTATTATAAGCTACTGGAGTTTCGTTAAGTTTCTTTAGTGTTTTTCCTATTTTTAATGGGATATTTTCTATATAGGTATGTATAGGTTTTGAAAATTTTTGATTTATTTGGTTTTATAATAGGGTAGATTGAATTAATTTAAAGTACGTTTAAGAGTTTGTCTATTAAGCTTTTATTACGAGTATAACCGTTATTTTTAGCAATTATGTAAATTCTTTATTGAAATTTTCTGTGGAAAGGGGAACGTTAATTAATCCACGTAGCATTAAATGAAATTTTTTGGGATGAAATTATTTGGAATGGATGATCATATCTGTATGGATCGGTTTATGGTAAATAGAAAATTGATGGATTTATTTATTTTATCTTCAACAGTAAACTTAATTTTTGGATGTGTCATTTCAAAAACTGAAAAAATATTTGCATATTTAGTATCAATAACATGGAAAGCAAAATCTTTGTATCAAAGTTGTTTATTAAAAAATCGTTGTAGATGTCAATAATATAATATGACATGCTTCATTAGGCCCTTATGTAATAATATACAACAAATGGTTTAGTTTGCAAAAATTGTCAGTATATGGAATTAAATTGTTTGATATTTTCTAAACTTGCTACTTACAGGGCATCTTTGGTACAAAATTGGTTTGATCGAATTTATAAAAACTATCTAATGAAATCGAATAAGTTAGAAATATCGATCTTCATTTAGCGTCCAAAAATTTGATACTTTATTGATTCTGGTAGAAAAATTATTAATCATTAAAGGTTTGAAAGTATATTTTATGATAAGTAGCGAGCGTTTCATTGAGTTCTAAAGTGATCCGGTCTTTTAATTAATAAAATTCTAATAAATAATTAATTAAGTAGGTAAATAAATTAAAAAAAACTTGCCTGCTTCTTCGCCAATTGAAACCACGTTTTGAGAATAAGATTAAGTCGACTTTTATGATAATGCTTGGTCGTCTTGACGCTTATAAAGACGTCGTCTAACGTGGTGATCGGTGGTCTGATGGTAGCAGTTGCAGAAGTTACCATATCAGTGGTAAATAGCTTTCGGTCTTTAACCGTAACAGCTGATGGTCCTGCTCGATCCTCAGAAAGATAACGGTAATCATCGTTAGACAACTTAGAACTTTCTGGTATCTGAAATCAAAAAGTTTACAAGCATTAAACCCACAGGACAGATAATGCATTTCTTCTACTTATTTGTAGTAGGTAATACCCATATGTGTAATGTGTATCTTTGTGTATTAAGATACCGATGGTGAAACTTAAAAGTTAATTAAAATCTTGAGGGATGAAGGTGTTTTTAATCCACGGCTTATACAAGAAGTGTTATGACCAATTACATTGAAGTAGTTTATAGTCGATTCTTATGTTAATTTAGTTTATAATAACTTTTCAAAATTTGCTTTTTTAAGAAAATTGAGGTGCTTTTTAATTCAAAGAACACGGTTTCATTGCCAAAATGAGTCCTTACAACTAAATGTTTGATCGCTGGAGTTTTGTCAACATTTGTTGTCATTGTTGATTCCTCTGAATGTAAATAAGATCCTTTTACACAAAATATTTTAATTTTACTCTCAGACAATTAAAAGAGATAAACAAGAATTTATTTGACAGAACTAATCCTCCAGTAATTTGCTAGGCTGCTTGTGTTGATATGAGTGATAGTTACGAGTCGACTTTCCAATCCGTTTCATTATAAAACTTATTTAAATTGCTTGAACAACTTCTTTACAATAATCTACTGGCTTGGAGTGTCTTAAATACAAGTTGATAATTGATAAATCAACTTACTTTAGTTAATAATAACTTCTGATTTACAATATCAAAGAAATAATATAATTATTTGTTTGTAAACGTGTAGAATGGTAAATAACAACTGAGGGTAAGATACCTATCAGTAAGGTGTATTTATGGATTTGTTTAACAGATAATGTAGTGTAAAGTGCATGAGAACCTACAAACACATTCAAATGTTTGTAAGGAAATGGTGATATCTTATGCACACAATTATTAGAACAGAAATAATGGAATAATACGTCTGAAATGGTTTTAAATGAAAAACACATAATTTACAACTCTTTTACTGATGGCCAGTTATTGCAATTAAAAAATAAATTATATGGGAGATTTTTTACATTTTCTTGTGTATAAATTTTCTGACCTTAAACAATATGGTGCCTTATAAAATTTTATGGTAAGAGACTGGTTAAATTTTGCGGCTAATATAAAATAATAGTGTTCAAATATATGGTTGTAGACCAGTGCTGAAGCCTTCAAAAATAGTAAAAAGTAAATAAAAATTATAGTAGGATGAAACCCATTGGAAAAGGAAGAAAATATAACAGAAATGAAAGGAAAAATAATTTACGGGCGATCTGAGGTCGGGAAGGAGAAGGGGGTAAGCTTTTAAGGGTAAACAACGGTTTTCCTTGATTTCCGGAAAAACTAAAAGTCTTATGGAAAAAAGTTAAATGGCAAAGTTGTTGGTAAGTAATAAAAAGATCTACAACTTTTGTATTTACACTTTTTTCACATAACCTCAAAATTTATGTGCAAAATTCAAATAACCAACTTTTTGGTTTTTTATTTTTTTCTTTTACAAAAAAACTTTTTTTTCACGAAATTTGGTAAAACTGGCCTATTTACGTCCCAAATATGCTGTAATTTTTTTGATTTGAAATGTTTATTTTTTCACCTTATTTTTACTTAATATCGAAAAAGCACTCTAATTTTCAATTGAAATCTCTACTTTCTAATGGTGTGAAGAAAAATATACATTACTATGGTAAGTTTTCTCAGGAAATGCTAAAAAGCGAATGGAATTTTATCTAAAAGATGTGACCGCTGCTATTTTTTTCAGTAAAAAAGTTGTTTTATTAAATTCTAATTACATTTATGTCAGAAAATCTCATAATATATAAATATACATGTAAATCGCACTATTGAATTCACATACTTTATACTGATAACGTTATTCATTATATTTTTAAAAACATAAATTTAGTTAGTTTCGTTTTTTTGCATTTCCTGAGAAAACTTACCATAGTAATGTATATTTTTATTCACACCATCAGAAAGTAGAGATTTCAACGAAGAAAAAGCCCACCAACGTTTTTAAAAAAGCAGATATTTTGACGTGAGAAGTTTCGAACCATTTTCTAAATGTTGCTATTTAAAACAATTTACATAATTGATTTTTTTTTTGGTTTATAAAACAATTGCAAAGAATACTGTTTCATTTCTAAAATGTTTATACAGTATTAGGTAAGCATTTATTCCAGACACTTAAGTTTACTTAATTTATATTCTTTCTCTTTTATGTAAATATACCTGTATATATACAAGGACCAAAACCATTAAATCCATTTACGATGACAATGAGTTGGCCTGTGTTTATTATTTTTATACTACACCTACAGACATCAAGTAAATAAAAAAAACTGCCAACAGTAGATACTACATTTTATAGCCTAGAATTATGAAACAATAGCCAAAAACGTTTACAGATTTTATAAAATTAATCTGTTCGCAAATAATTTTATTTGCACTATTTTAGAAATGTATTTTCGCCCTTATTACAAATTGCTCTCGAATTCAGTAATAACGATCATAAAGAAGCTAAAATATTATTCGTTATAGCCGAGTGTTCGTTTTTGTCGATTTTTATTAACATTTTCAGCAATTAATTAAAAATATTTTATTTCAACAATACATTATACCTTGAATATACTTGCAGGTAGAATTTGGTTTTTTTTGCTATAAATTGGAATATTAGATCATTACAATCGATTATAGATCTGTTAATTTCACTTTCATAAACATTCGCTACAAATGCACCTATTCGTTATATCCAAATGTGAATTGTACCTAGGTACGTGCCAAAAGAGAATGTAATTTTGTTCGTTAAAACCAAACATTCATTATTTATAAACAAGTTCGACTTTAAATTAATATTACATTATCGACTGTAAAGTATGAAAAGATTATATTTATTTAATATTAATAAATATTAAATACCTACTGCTACTGTTTTATCTTATCGTTTTATTTATTTTAAATATTAAATTGTTTATATTATTTTCTTCGCTATAAAAATAAAATTTCTTAATAATACCTAACGCATGTTTCATCTGTGTCTGAGTGCGTTTTACGCCTTGCCAGATGTTTTCGGCAATTAATTTTCGACCCAAACGATTTTCAAATGTGTATAAATAGAGCGAAATTCAGGAAGAAAAATAATAATCCTGTCGATATTTACTTACCACATTGTTAAAAGGTCCTGCGCGTGATAACGTTTGATATGCAAGGAGCGTGGTGTAAACTGCTAGAAAAGCGACGAAAAACGTCTGTAAAAGTCTCCGTAACTTTCCGCTCATTTTAAGTTAAGGGCTCAAATGCCTTCACCTGTTCTCCATTTTGCACCTCACGGTAAGGGCCGTCCCTGAAGAAACTTTCAAAGTCATTCAAATTCGAAAAGAGCGCCAATGTAAACATACACGACCGCGTCCGTTTTACCGCTTCCAACCAACTATTCCAACAACAATGTTCCGTCAACTGATGTATTCAAAGTTGGATCAGAATGAACAGGCCGGTTGTTGGAGTGTTGGGCGGTACCCCTGGTACCCCGCCGAAGAACCATTCGGGAACAATCCAAATGCACTCGATTGTTGGGAGGTACTCGTAGTACCAAGAAAAAACTTTTTTTTATAACTTATTTTGACCAAAGAATAGACCCTTATTATTTTTAGGACTAAGATAAGGAAGATATAGTAACATTAATAAAAAAAAATGGGGATTGCAACTGGGCAATAGGTCTTTAGTTCTATCCTTTGGTAAAACAAAAAAAAAAGTCCATCAAACTTTATTTTTCTATTAAAAAAATACAGTATATTTCGTTTATAACGACGATGAAAGGACCATGAAATCCCGTCGTTATATCCGGAAGTGGTTATATAAAAAGGAAGAGAGAAAGAAATAAAGAAGGAAATTGAGCAAGAAAAGTATCCACTAACTGATTTTTGGATTTAACTTTATCAACCTTAACATTTATAAACAAATACTAAAACTGCTGACTATCTGAAAATCTAAACAAAAGATAAAAAAGTTTTGTGTTTAGACTCGGTCGCAATATCAGTATGAAATTTCTAGCACCTTGTAGTTAATAATTCATTAAAATTTGTCGCTAAAACCGAAATCTACGTTACATCCGAAGTCGTTACAGCCAAATTTTATTCTTAAATTCAAGGGTCTTATGTGTTAGGTATGTCGTTATAACAAAAATGTCGTTACAACCGAAGTCGTTATAAATGAAATCCACTGTATTAATAATAACTTTATGTTTTGTGTTTTATAGGTATTTAATAGTACATTTGATAATTAATCAATCGCTTTAGCCATAGCCAATTTAAATTAGATTTTTTAAAATGACAGTACTAGGTAATTTTAATATCAGAAAAAATATAAAACACAAAAGCACATTTTTAGTAAACCTTAAATAATAATGTATTCCTATCTAACACCAGTTAATTGCAAAAAGTGTTTTTTTCTAATTTGAATTTTAAATAAAAAAAGGAAATTATAGAAGTTCTTTGAATTAGAATAAGTTGACTTGAGTCTTGCTGGACCCGTCTCTCCATATTTTAAGCTCACGTTAATACCTGATTGTTTCCTTTTTTAAGTTAATAAAAACATTTAATTCGTTTTTAACAAGTCTAATAATACATGCAACTTTTCTTAGTAGTCATAAATAATTCTTTATTCCTTTATCTATATAGAGTCTTTGCTAAAATTTTGATACTGATTTTTAAGTTTTCCGTTAAAGTTTTTTCAAGTAAAAGTTGGACCAAAATCTTTATCTAAAAAAAAAAACTAAAGATTCACGGAATTTTCTAGAAAATTGTTTGCTGGTATCTTCACCTTGTTCTTTCTCACAAAATCCAAATAAGTTGCATTACAGTTGAAACATAAATATCGTGTTAAAGAGATTTGTATTTTAGAATTTCCAATTTACTTTTTAAAAAAAGTTTCATAGAAATAGTTTTGCCTGCTGTGTAATATTTCTAGATTATTTTTTCAACGTCTTGTATCGTGTAATAAAAAAAATAGACAAATAGCGGGAAGTTTAGCACAGGTGATTTTTTATATCTAATTGCCTATTAATTAATTTTTAACTTTTGTACATCCAAAAATCAAATAATCTAAATTTGTCAGGTTGATAATAATTCCAAATAAGATTCAAAGTTAATAATAATCATATTATACTTTGAGATCATCCTTCAGTCAAATTTGAAGATTTTGAATCAAAGCCAAGGGATACAGCACATTATTAGTTTTGATGATCAATTAGTACCCTAAGTCAATCAACGGACAATAAACCGAGCTTTTTTAAGACAGAATTTCTTATTTTACCTCCTTTCAAAATCAAAATTTCAAAAATCTTACCAAAGTTTTTCCATGTCAAGGAAGGGAAAAATACGGAAATTTACTCTAGATAAGGGAAGGGGTAGAGTAGAGTTATCAAAGGGCGTGAAAATTCTAGGAGTTAAAAGTTATCTGGTCCCGGGGTTTAGATTTCTCTAATTAATTTGTAATAAGAGAGAAAAAAACGGGAATTTAAAAATACTTTTTATTATATAGGACTATACTCTGGGTTCTCATGTTGAACCAGGGTTTAAACATTTCCCTAATAAATTTCTAAGAGAGGAAAAAGGGAGTTTTAAATATTTTTTATTGGATAGGAGTACACACTAGATAAAGGTTGAAGTAAAATGTACAAAGGGTGCAGAAATTCTAGGACCCTTGCTTTAAATGTTAAATGGTCAAAGAGTTATTAACTTAAAATGTTAAATCCTGTGTTCAAGTTGAGATTCAAGCCCAAGCTCCTCCAAACTCCCCTACGGCTAGGCAAACCTTCTCTAGATGTGGATGATGACAAATAAATTGATTAGAATTGAATTAAATCGAGGGATTGTTTGTAAAATATGTTAGGAAGGCAAACCTCTAACACTCATGACAAAACCGTGACTTCTCAAGAACACAAAGGCCAAACATTAAGAAACCCCGTTATAAAAATTTCTTTTTTTTTTTTTGAAGTTATTGAAATGAACGGTGGTTAGTTATATGATGAAAGTTTGTTTTTCGAATCGCTGGTGCATTTTCATGGTACGGTCCATTGCGGACGCCTAAAGAAAGAAACAGTATGCAAGGCACGCTTCTTGCACGGACTGGGCGCACAAGTCGGCGTCTGCCTACCTGCTTGGCATGCTTTATTTTTAAAATTTGAAGGATTTTAAAAGGAAGAGCGAACAAGTCTCGAACAGGTGTATTAGGCTCGAACTGGACATCTAGATTATGCGAATTATTTTAAAAATCTGTTAAGTACTCGAAAGAAACATCTAGTAGGTACGTTGACGTGACGGATGATGGATAAAAGTTTTAAGAAACATTGTTTTTTAATTAAAATTTTACACTTTAATACGCTTCCTTCAACCTTGGATAGCGAATAACTGCCGTGAAACTGAAGCAGAATTTTCATGTTCGTGAAAAAGTTTTCGTTTAGGTGGTGTATTTTATGTTATACGTATGTATATTATAGGTAAAAACTTAGAGGGTTAAAAATATATAAGGGATTGTCTTGCGTTGAAATACATTGTGATTTAAGACTATTTTGCATAAATATGCAGTTATTTCAACATTAGATTTCAATAAATTTGGAGAAAGTTATACAAATATAAATAAAGTAATTCTCGTTTTTCAGGAAAAATCGTGGGCGAAAAATGATAAAAATAATTGCTTTTCTCCTATAGGTATATAAAAATATATACGGGGAATAAATGTACATTCTGATTTAAAATATTCGAGCAAAGTATATACGTATACAATTATTTTAAAATTTAATTCAAAACATTTACCTAAAGTACCAGAAAGTTATACGAACAAGGTAGGTAACTCTTTCAAATAATTGATTGTATCCGCCGTTACTTTATGGAAATTCATTTTTAATAAATAAAAAAACAAATTGGAATGTAATACTTGCAAGAATATATACATAGGACAGACAGGGAGGACTTTTAAAGAGAGACTTAACGAACACATCAAAAATTATGCAGGAAAATCAACTTTTATGAATCATATTAAAAATGAAAACCACGAATTTAATATAGAAAATAATTTTAATATTTTACATTGTTTGGAAAAAAGTAAAAAACTGGACATTTTAGAATCATACGAAATTAAAAAACACAATAAATAAAACAGTGAAATTATTTTGAACGAAATAGAAAACGTATACGAATCAATAATATTAAATAAACTAGTAAATATCACCCCTACCACACCACTGTAAAAGTAATACGTCTTCTGAAGATGCCCTTGTAGGGCGAAACAATTGTAAAGACAAATAAAAATAATAAAGTGGAAATTACAAAATTGGAATTTGGTTCGTTTTATTTATAGGTAACTCTTGTTTTCAGGAAAAACCATTAGCATAATTTTTTTAACTGAGGTGACAGGCCTTGTCTTATATTGTGAAAAGATGTTCCCGGAAATTTTAAAAAATAGTTATCTGTGCTTTTTCTCATTATTTTACTTCAAAAATATGTATTAGGTGGCAAAATATCCAATGGGAATTTTCCACCCCCGAATTACATTCGTGACCACAATAGAAGGTACCTATAATGCGATACGATATCTCGTATTCATCATCACTGAATGACAAAATGAAAAATTCATCAAAGATGACAAAATGTTAACAAGTTGTCTACCTTCTACCTGACTGTAGTAGGTCTGCTATTTTGCAGGTAATTTTTATAATTCAGAAGTACATAATATACCTGTTTGTTATAAGGTTTCTATCTGAACGTCCACTTATCACAGGCCCTAACGACTGAACTTCGTGGTTTTATATTATTAGTCGCAATATTTAAACAGCCTTTTATCATATTTTTTTAAAAGCACCAAATTAATAGGCAGCTTTTGGTGCAATAAAACGGAAAAAAAATCGTCCATATCGGTTATTTTTTAATTACCAAAAACTGACCATTAGTAGAAGTTTGGTAAATATGTGTTTGTCATTGTTGCATTAAAAATATTGCAGACTTGATGTACATATTTTTAATTATAAAACAATTTATATGACGTTTTGATAAACAAAAGTAGGTAGGTACTTAGCTATCAATCGTAATAAAACGTTCTATCTAATACAATTTATTTTTAAATTTTTTGATTTGATAATTTCAATTGTGACTTCTTAGTCAGGTCAATATACTTTTTAAATACGCATTTCTTTAATTAACTTAAATTTACAACAACATTTTCCCAGTTTATGTATCTATACATTACAGAAAAATAAAAATTTTGTGTATTTTTTGTAGAGAACCTTTAAACACAATTTAAAAGAAATGAAACCTTAATTTGACAAATAGTTAATTTATCACTTTAGATCACAATGCACTTATTAATAATAATTTCAATTATATAAAACTTGAATATATTGGCGTATTCAATTCAAATTTAAAGTTCGCGGGCTATTTTACCACGCCTACATCGCTATAATTGGCCGACACGGTGTGGAATTTAAGCTTAGATGACGTACATCCTTCCATGATCCTTCCTGCTCACTGTCTTGTTTAATCGAATGTTCTGCTTGTGACAGTCGTGATTGTTTATCTGTGTTATTGATAAAAATTATGTGAAAACTAATAGTACATATAAAATTTATAGTACAATAGGTGTTCAAATTGTAGTTTTGTGTGAGGTACGTTTTTTTTTTTTTAGAGTGTCGATTATTTGTACGGTTTACGTTAATTTAAGTAAATGGACATCACAGATTTTACTCCGCCATATTTGATAATTAAGGATAAAATTCGTTTTATTAATCAGTATTTATGAACAAATGTTAGCCATCAGTTCAGTGTAGTAAACAAATTGATCATAACGATTTTAAGCAAAATTATGTGCTTAATTTAAACAATTATAATAAAAACGAAATACTTCACACTACTTAATTACGGTTTCGTTTTTTTACAGATACATTTTGGACCTAGTTTGTTTTCCTGCCTTCGACAAACAATTTCTTACTTAAATAGTTCCACCTTCAAAGGCAGTGTACTTGCCATTTTTGCTGTAAGGGAATGTTATTATTGAGAGGTAAGATAAAATATTTTAAAATGAAGCATCTAAAAATTTTGACTATACATTACCTAATAGTATTTATTATAATACAGTTAATGTGTAGTAGTTATACGTTAATTAAAATTAGTTTTTGTTGTTTTTCTGCAGGCTTCAGAATGGAACAAGGAACATAAAAGTCGTCTACATAGAAAAATCAGCATTAACAAATAAATATATCTTTCCAGTTGAGAAGATCTTGTTAATTTGGAATTTCTGAGTAAGAGTTTTAAATTTTTATGTTAGAACTGAATTAAAAACCGCTTACTTTAAAATCAAAAATTTTTAATTCGGTTCAACATGAAATAAAATTTAATAAATATCAGTTTCCACCATCAATAATTTTAAAATTCTGCTGTTACAAGCAACTTTGTCATAAACAGTAGCAGAAGTTTTAGAAGTTAGTTAAAGCTAGTTTTTATGTTATTAGTGTATTTAATAACAAAATTATATTACTAAATGTGTAATTAAAAAGCCTCACATATAAATTTAACAAGCTTCTCTTAGAATTTCAATGTCCCTATTTGTTTTGGGAACTAATGTAAAATAAAAAATTAAATATTTTCAGTTTTAAAATTATTAGTTATTGATGGATGACTTTCTCAACGTGAAGCCTATGGTTAAAGAAAAGTTGAAGGAATGGAATTAGATACTATTTAGACACTTGAAAGGTGAGAATATATTTTGGAACTTGGTTTGTTTATGAATTTTAAATAACTAATAGTTCCAATTTGATATTTCAAGTAATTCAAAAATAGTAAAATTAAGGTTATAGAGGGAAATTTGTTCATTCATTTTTAGAATTGCTTTAAAGGATTATTTAAAAACAAAGTAGGTAATTTTGACATTTGCAGTTACAGTTCTTAAGAAATTAAAAACTAAAGTTTTTTTGTCTCCATTTCTTCAATATTTATTAATTTCACTTTACAATTGCTTCGCCTTGTAATCAAATCTTAAACAGGGCAAGACAGTTGTGAAGTAAAATTAATTACATTGTGTAAATTAATTTCTAAGATTTATTTAAATAAACTGATACTTTCCATAGTGCAACTTTTGTGAAACATGTTAACACTTATTTAAAAAATGGAATGAAACAATGTAGTTCATTACCAAGTATAATTGTTACTCTTGATAATGATCGCCATTGATCGAAACAATATTGTCGGGTTTTCGAAATAAATAATCAAGTGAAACTACATTGTTTTATTCAATTTGTTAAATAATTCGAAATGGATTTCCATCAAAGAAATGTAGAAACAATTAATGATGTATTTATTTGCTTCTGTAACAGTTGTTTCGGTTATTACATCATCTCATAGAATAAGTTGATACTATCAAAATGGTGTAATAATTGAAACAATTGTTGCAGAATCAAGCAAATATATTGTTAAACCTACCAAGTGTTTTTTATTTAACTGAACTGTTTTCATTACTCGCTTATGTTTTAGTTAAAAAGATAATCGTTTCTTTTTAAATAAAACATAGGTAATTATAATCCTTATTTAAAAAAACAAAACTTTATGTATTATGCATTATTTAAAATATATTAGTATATTATATTGTACATGTTATTAATATTTTATTCTTTCATTACCAAAACAGATACCTGCATTTACATTTGAGAGCAGTTCCAACGATTATTGCTCTTCAACAACATGCGTCATCCTCCAACTTATCGAAGAGGGAGGCTCTCTAATTCTGACGGCTTTTAACTGACGAGTTCTACCTTCTGTTAACAAAAATTTCAAGCGGGGGATCCAAGTGATTGGCTGAGCAGAGGTGATCTAGATTATAGAAAGTTTGCTACTATGACACTTCGTTGGACAATTTCTTTTGAACACCACATTCTGCACATTATTGAGGTGAGAATGAATTATGTTTAATTAAATATTGCTTGTTATTAATCAGTTGCCATCGTATTTGTTTCAGGTCGTCGCGGGAGAAGAAAAGAAGATCCCGTTGTTAGAACTTTTTTATTTTTGTTTATTAGATTTCATTTGTTCATTCATATTTTATTTTGCATACTTATCATTCAATTCATTAATTTGTTTGTTGTTTTTTAGAATTAATATTTTATTTTGCATGTTCTCTTGCTTACCTCTTCGCTTTGCTTACTGCAATTCTTACTATCACGCTTCGCATTTACTCTACAAGATCCGCAGGATTCAACGTTTCGTTATCTTGCTTGTTCCTTCTCATCTATGGTTCGAAACGGAGGCCTCCCCGAGTGACTTGCCATAGACTTAGCTTTTTAGTTGTTCTTTGAAGCGTCTTATACGCTTCTCGCGGTCTACTCGAACGTTACTTCCTTTCAGACTGTTTGGTGTGGGTTATCTGGAATAGAAGCAATAGGCGACTGCCCAGCTCTCTCAGACGACATCTGTCCAATCTTTTCTACCAATTCTATTAGTTTTTGCCGTTAGTTCTTTGTAGTTTAGTTGATTAATGCACTGCACTATTCGCTTACAGGTAAAGGACATCGATCGAAGATTGAAGACATCATACTTTATTTTTTTTCATTTGTTTTCTTATATTTTTCTCTTACAGGTATTTATTTGTATTTATAAACTAATTAAAATATTAATATTTAAACGATATATTTGTAACAAAAAAGTCCCTCTGATACTCAAAACTTTTCTAAATTGTCTTTTTGGTAAAATTATTAAAACTAAATTGAATTTTAATAATTAGAAGTAACTGGCGGATAAGGGTTGGCTATAAGGGGTGATTGTGGAGGCCACGGAGTATTAGAGGGGCTTTTTTGTGTTCTTATTATTTTGTAAAATAACCTGAAAATACAAAAACACTTCCAAAGATTTCTCAAAATTGTAAAATTAAATTTGTTGATATGTAGGTACAATCAGTTGATAGACACTTTCTAAATTAAATTATATCTTTTTTCACAGTATTGGTTTTAGAAAAATTTTGTATCTTACGCATTCAATAAATTAATTTCTTAAAACTTTGTTTATTCTCTAATACATTTAATTAACTTACTCCACATACAGCCGTTTCAGAAACTTCTCACTTCGTCACTTTTCTAGAAGAAGACTAAGTATGTAAAAATAGTTTTATCTTTTTTCTTATAATTTTCTTAATAATTTATTTATATTACTCAATTATTTCAGAAGCACTTCATTTGGTCACTTATTACAAAAAACAAATACGTGTTTATTTCAGCCATTTATTTCAAACAAATTACTATTTGTATACAAATAGAAAAACATCATCAAGACACAAAACACTTATACATATACACTATAATATTAACTTCATAATAATTTTTAAAATTAGTAGAATTTTCAATTTGAACCTAGTTTACTTCCTATGCATAGATGGCGCCGTGGAAATTGTTTGAAGCAGTTTGACAATCGAGATATTATGGACTAGTCGCAAAACACTATAGGGTTGGAGGTCGGGGACGGTGGGGGTCTACCTTGCAATATGAAAGGCGCCGAAGGCGCCTTTCATATTTAAACTACTCATCCTGAGCTATGTTGGTAGACCCCCACCGTCCCCGACCTCCAACCCTATAGTGTTTTGCGACTAGTCCATAATATCTCGATTGTCAAACTGCTTCAAACAATTTCCACAGCGCCATCTATGGATAGGAAGTAAAGTAGGTTCAAATTGAAAATTCTACTAAGTTACAAAAATGTTTTAGTAGTCTCAAATATATTTTATACTATGTGTCCAAAGGTGTCCTATAATTTATGTTAATATTATTTACAAAATTATTTTATCCTAGATACTTAAATAAATACCTAAGTATTATATGTTGATGTTATTGATGTACATAAACATTTATTTAATAAAATACCAATTAAATATATGACTTTTTCTTTCCGTTCCTCTATAGACAAAATAATTAATATCTGAAATGAATTTTGATAATTGAAAATTATTGTTATTAAGTACAGAAGGGGTTGTAAAATAACTCCTATAAGAAAATGTAACTTTACATTTTTTATTAAATATGAAAAAGGAAAAAGTTACAACACCTGTAATTTTGATGCTAAGAAGAGAAAAAAAAGCCCAAAACAAGAAGAAAATAATTACCCTTTAAATATCATTACACAAATTTCAAAAAAAAAATATTAAAATTCGGCAATTAAATCTTGAAATTGTAGATGTTTCAGAATCTGTAAATTTTTATTATAAGTCCAAACAATAATCACCCCTAACAATTTTTTTCCTATCGTCTGTAGACAAAATTATTAAAATCTAATAGTGAAATTTTAAGAGCTGTCAATATCATGGCACTCTTAAATTACACAATTGAAATTGATAAACATTCACGCATAAAATAAGGGGTTGAATAATCAACCCCAATAAATTTGACTATGCAGATTTTGTTCATATCTACAAACAAAATTTTCAATATAATTTAAAAAATTGAGGTGCTACATAACTCTAAACTTTGACAATTAAAAATGACAAAATTTCAAGTTCAAAATAAGGGTTGAAAAATTATCCCCAACAAATTTGACTATGTAGATTTTGTTCCTAGCATCTACAGACAAAATTTCGAAGATTTGGTAAATGGATCTTCAAAATTGAAGGTGCTACATCACTCTAAACTTTGACAATTAAAAATGACAAAATTTCAAGTTCAAAATGAGGGGTGAATAATTATTCCCAACAAATTTTACTAAGTAGATTTTGTTTCTAGCATCTACAGACAAAATTTTGAAGATTTGGTATATGAATCTTAAAAAATGAAGGTGCTACAGCACTCTAAACTTTGACAATCAAAAATGACAAAGTTTCAAGTTCAAAATGAGGGGTGAATAATTATCCCCAACAAATTTGACTATGTAGATTTTGTTCCTAGCATCTACAGACAAAATTTCGAAGATTTGGTAAATGAATCTCCAAAATTGAAGGTTCTACAGCACTCTAAACTTTGACAATTAAAAATGACAAAGTTTCAAGTTCAAAATGAGGGGTGAATAATTATCCCCAACAAATTTGACTATGTAGATTTTGTTCCTAGCATCTATAGACAAAATTTTGAAGATTTGGTATATGAATCTTAAAAAATGAAGGTACTACAGAACTCTAAGCTTTGACAATTAAAAATGACAAAATTTCAAGTTCAATATGAGGGTTGAAAAACTATCCCCAACAAATTTGACTATGTAGATTTTGTTCCTAGCATTGTTATATTAATGTAACAATTTATAAAGTACAAAATGATACATTAAAAAGAGAAAATACAAAGCAAATAAAATACAATAAATTATGACAAAAGTACATAAGCTGTTGTATTGTAATTAAATCATTAGAAAAGTTTACAAGTCGTTCGTATTTTAAAAATACTCAAGAAAAGAGAACAAGTTGTTGTTCGTTGTACTTAATTGATTTTCTCACATTATTGTATTGTTAGGCATATTAAAAAGAATTAAATTAATATTCCCATAAGTTCAACAATACGAGTACCAACAACTTCTAACTCTCTTTCAGTATTTATTACAATACGAAAAACTTATAAACTTATATTAATAATTAAACGCTGTATTTGGAGCAAAAAAGCCCCTCTAATACTTTGTAGCCCGCACATCAACCCTTATAGCCAACCCTTATCCGCCAGTTACTTCTAATTATTAAAATTCAATTTAGTTTTAATAATTTTACCAAAAAGACAATTTAGAAAAGTTTTGAGTATTAGAGGGACTTTTTTGTTACAAATATATCGTTTAAATATTAATATTTTAATTAGTTTATAAATACAAATAAATACCTGTAAGAGAAAAATATAAGAAAACAAATGAAAAAAAATAAAGTATGATGTCTTCAATCTTCGATCGATGTCCTTTACCTGTAAGCGAATAGTGCAGTGCATTAATCAACTAAACTACAAAGAACTAACGGCAAAAACTAATAGAATTGGTAGAAAAGATTGGACAGATGTCGTCTGAGAGAGCTGGGCAGTCGCCTATTGCTTCTATTCCAGATAACCCACACCAAACAGTCTGAAAGGAAGTAACGTTCGAGTAGACCGCGAGAAGCGTATAAGACGCTTCAAAGAACAACTAAAAAGCTAAGTCTATGGCAAGTCACTCGGGGAGGCCTCCGTTTCGAACCATAGATGAGAAGGAACAAGCAAGATAACGAAACGTTGAATCCTGCGGATCTTGTAGAGTAAATGCGAAGCGTGATAGTAAGAATTGCAGTAAGCAAAGCGAAGAGGTAAGCAAGAGAACATGCAAAATAAAATATTAATTCTAAAAAACAACAAACAAATTAATGAATTGAATGATAAGTATGCAAAATAAAATATGAATGAACAAATGAAATCTAATAAACAAAAATAAAAAAGTTCTAACAACGGGATCTTCTTTTCTTCTCCCGCGACGACCTGAAACAAATACGATGGCAACTGATTAATAACAAGCAATATTTAATTAAACATAATTCATTCTCACCTCAATAATGTGCAGAATGTGGTGTTCAAAAGAAATTGTCCAACGAAGTGTCATAGTAGCAAACTTTCTATAATCTAGATCACCTCTGCTCAGCCAATCACTTGGATCCCCCGCTTGAAATTTTTGTTAACAGAAGGTAGAACTCGTCAGTTAAACGCCGTCAGAATTAGAGAGCCTCCCTCTTCGATAAGTTGGAGGATGACGCATGTTGTTGAAGAGCAATAATCGTTGGAACTGCTCTCAAATGTAAATGCAGGTATCTGTTTTGGTAATGAAAGAATAAAATATTAATAACATGTACAATATAATATACTAATATATTTTATATAATCTAGATCACCTCTGCTCAGCCAATCACTTGGATCCCCCGCTTGAAATTTTTGTTAACAGAAGGTAGAACTCGTCAGTTAAACGCCGTCAGAATTAGAGAGCCTCCCTCTTCGATAAGTAGGAGGATGGCGCATGTTGTTGAAGAGCAATAATCGTTGGAACTGCTCTCGAATGTAAATGCAGGTATCTGTTCTGATAATGAAAGAATAAAGTACAATATAATATACTAATATATTTTAAATGATGCATAATACATAAAATTTTGTTTTTTTAAATAAGGATTATAATTACCTATGTTTTATTTAAAAAGAAACGATTATCTTTTTAACTAAAACATAAGCGAGTAATGAAAACAGTTAAGTTAAATAAAAAACACTTGGTAGGTTTAACAATATATTTGCTTGATTCTCCAACAATTGTTTCAATTATTACACCATTTTGATAGTATCAACTTATTCTTTGAGATGATGTAATAACCGAAACAACTGTTACAGAAGCAAATAAATACATCATTAATTGTTTCTACATTTCCTTGATGGAAATCCATTTCAAATTATTTAAAAAATTGAATAAAACAATGTAGTTTCACTTGATTATTTATTTCGAAAACTCGACAATATGTAGAGTTTAGGCTTTCACGGCCGGCGTCAACACTAATGGAGTAGTATTTTCCGGGCTGAGTGGCCGTGGTCCATTATTTTGGAGATTTCTAAATGGACCACTAAATCGGCCCGGAAAATACTACTCCATTAGAACGTTCGTTAATTAACTTTAGGCAGCAATTTTTGAACAACAAGCTAGGTTATTGCAACTGAATACATATCTATATTAATAATTAATAATTGTTCTTTTTCTAATTGCAAAAGTTAATATTTCGTGTTTATTTATTATTGACTTACTGCCGTTGAAGGTACAAACATAAACACCCTGAAGTCCTCCACTTTATTTTACAATGAACAAATGTGTAAAAATTGATTACTTAGAATAATTTAGCGAACCAATTGAAAGCCACAAAAATATTCTTAAATAATTTTTCTTACCATCTATATTGTTCAGCAGACTTCTAAAGTGTCCAGAAAGCAATCAAGTTCATTAAGAAAACTTTTTTAGCAATAGACATCATGTTGTGCTCGTCATCTTTTCTTTCCAGAAGAAAAAATTTCATTCTCAGCATTCTTCATTGAAACTAAATAGAGAAGGAAAAATATCATTAATTTTCTATTTCTTTGCAATTCTAATTGTTTATTTTAAAGGAACAGATTCATCAATTAATTTTAATAATTATTTACACCTTATTATTTAGACTACTGTAAAAATTAATATGTATTGATCTTTTTATGGCAAATTCCCTAACATAATTTTTTTTAAATCAATAAATAGAATTTATCTTTTAATCTTTTAAGGTATTTATTAACAAGCAAATATCAATATAAACGTTAAAACTAATAATGACTTAGAATTGTTTAAAGAACAAATTTAAAGATACAAACATATTTTTAAATAATTTTTCTTACCATCCATATTGTCCTGGAAATGACCAACATATCCAAAAAATAATCAATTCCACGTATAAAATTGCTTTAGAAGTAAATTTCTTGTTGTCTTCAGCATCCCTTCTTTTCACGGAAGGAAATTGTGCCTCGTCAAAAAGGAAGTATTCATAGTCAGCTAAAACTTCCTCATAATATTCTATACAGAAGACTGTAGTGTCCTTGCCTTATTTTGAAGCCTGTAAAAAATACTTTCATTACTTTACATCAAACATGTATGTACTTATTGCACTTAACTTTATAAAGCAGTCTACGATTCGCTTATCAGTTTCAAAGTCACACAAATAACTTTACATATTCATGCATTTATTTTCAAAAGTATCTTACCTTCTAATGTTTAAAAAGCCCTTTAACATTTAAGAAGAAAACACTCTATCAGTGAAAGATTGAACTGTTGAAGAGAGAACTATCTCACTTGGTAAAGGCAGGAAAATAAGTGCATTCCCAAATGTATCTGTAAAAAAAGAAACACATGAATAAAACTGTTGTGTCACACAAATTACACCGAAAACAATACATGTTTTACTAAAAACCAAAACATCAAAAATATTTCCCAACCTTGTAGAAAAATAAATAATGTATGAAATACTAAATGAATTAATCACAATCAATATATCTGTAATAAATCGATAATTATTTTTCAAAAAGTCGATTGAAACTAACAAGTCTTCATTTAAGCTTTCCGTAAATTACATATCAACCATAGTATCAACCATGGATGCCTCAACTACCTAACACATAATCAGGCCTTACTTAATTCATAAAAATTGTATAAATAATCCGATCCTCGAATAATAAACTACGTACCACATATTAAGTTGGAATTTCGGAATCTATTGTGACATAAATTACACATGTACTGTAAATCTTCTTTTTAAATTTTTATTAAAAACGAAGACAAATATCCCAACCACACCTCATAATTAACAAGCAACTAAAACTGACAGAATGGACTGAGACACGAATGAGAAGGAACTACGTCATTGACGAGATTATAATAAATACAATATCTATTACACTTTTCTTTTTGGTTACTGCAAATGCCGATTTAAAGACATTTTGTTATAAAATTAATTTATGAAAAAAAAATAAAATTATTCGTTTAAATTAGGGGGTTGAAAGTAAACTCCGGTAATTTATAACAATGAACTTCTTTCAAATGAAGGCAGACTTATTGTTAGATCAGTTGCAGGTTACATGCTTATCTATGATTGCAGGTTGCGGTACCGTCGACAGAGACTCTGCCGTCGAGAACCATAGATACAGACAATAAAATGCAATGTTTTGGTTTGTTAGTATAAATTAGTTTTTTCAAAAAAAATGTAAAAAACATAACAATTTTACGTGATAAGTCAGTATGAAGAAAGAACGGACAGCTGATAATTGTCGTCCATTCAAATTATAAGTGTTTTTTTTTTAATTTTATCTTATAATTAATAAATTATTTAATTTATTCTCATAGGTTATATTTTATTTACAGCCCATCAGATTTTAAGCTTAACCGGTATAAGCTTTGAAAGAAAGAGTATTATCGTAAGAATTTATACTTTAAAAAATGATTATAAACTACGTTTTAACGTTTTAGGGATTTGTTGAATTAACTATAGTTCCCCTAAAAGACAATTTACGAAACATAAAACTGAATGCAAAACAATGTCGTATCTACAGAGCTGTATTAAATGATACTTTTGAGGCACAATTTCAGTATTTTGATCCATTCCTTGATGTATGTCAAGGTGATACAGAAACGTGAGTTACTTTCGTGCAAGTTTTACATATGTAATACAATTTTATTCTTTAGACGTTCTCTGGAAACTTTTTCCAATTTGCACTTAACTGCAGCATTAAAGACAGATCCTGATAATAATTCTGGTGAATTAGTAATCATTGTACCACCTGAAGCTACACATTTAGTAGCTGAGGGTACTGCATTAAGGGTTGGCATAGAATTTTCCCTAGAACAGCCGCAAGGTGGTATACATTTTGTAGTACCACCAACTGAAGGAACATATGCTGAAGTTAGTTTATACATAATTATTTATGTAAATTTTTTTTTTATCTAGATTATGGTATATTGTATGCTGTTTAGGGCTCGAGTATGATTCCTGGGGCGCCACGATTAATGATCCAGCGAATGAAGATTAAAATTTTTTGATATCGCTTGGTTTTCGAGTTATCGAAGTTTGAAAGTTGAAAAATCAAAGTGAAAATTTTTATGAAACAAATGCGTTTTCTTATGTAATTGGTCGTGAAAAACACGAAAAAAATGGTTAAAAAAATCCAGGTACTATATTTTTCGAGATATTAAACCAAAAATGTGAAAAAAAAATCATTTAATTGAAAACAGTTCAGTGCATAGCACTTTTCGGTGATGCATAGCACTTCAAACATTTTAATCAGAGCAATAACCATTCCTTACCGTAACGTAAGCAAAACACCCCTTGGTGGTGCATAGCATTTTTCGGTGGTGCA
Organism: Agrilus mali; assembly: GCA_029378335.1. Lineage (NCBI taxonomy): Eukaryota > Metazoa > Arthropoda > Insecta > Coleoptera > Buprestidae > Agrilus > Agrilus mali. Next base: position 21,021,249 of record CM055658.1, on the reverse strand, counting down.
TAGCACTTCAAACATTTTAATCAGAGCAATAACCATTCCTTACCGTAACCTAACCAAAACACCCCTTGGTGGTGCATAGCACTTTTCGATAGTGCATAGCACTTTTCGGTGGTGCATAGCACTTCAAACATTTAAATCAGAGCAATAACCATTCCATACCGTAACCAAAAACGCATTTGTTTCATAAAAATTTTCACTTTGATTTTTCAACTTTCAAACTTCGATAACTCGAAAACCAAGCGAGATATCAAAAAATTGTATTCTTCATTTTCGTTTTATTTTGGCTTGGTTAGTCTAAAAAAGTTGTCAAATCGTGGCGCCCCAGGAATCATACTCTCCCTCTGTTTAGTAATAATTATAAATTCAGATATTTCTTGTAGAGGGGAGTACACCTTTTTACTTATGGTCATACCAGTGCTTCGAGATTATGGTTTCCTTGTGTGGATAGCTTTGCAGAGCCATGCACTTGGAAGTTAGAATTTACTGTTGATGAGTGCATGACAGCAATTTCAAATGGTGACCTAATAGAAGTAGTTTTCACCCCTGACATGAGAAGGAAAACATTTCATTATGTACTGAATGTACCTACATGTTCACCTAACATTTCACTTGCTGTTGGCCCATTTGAAATTTATGTTGATCCTTTTATGCATGAAGTTACACATTTTTGCTTACCACAACTTTTGCCACTGCTTAAAGTTACTACACGATACATGCATGAAGCCTTTGAATTTTATGAAGAAACTTTATCAAACAGATATCCATATTCTTGTTACAAGCAAGTTTTTGTTGATGAAACTGCAGATGATTATCATGCGTATGCTACAATGAGTATCTTAAGTACTAATTTGTTACATTCAGCTGTAATTATTGATCAGTGCTACATAAGTAGGAAAATTATGGCACAGGCAATTGCTGAACAATTTTTTGGATGCTTTATTTCAATGCAAAATTGCTCAGATATGTGGCTACCTAAAGGAATAACACAGTACCTATGTGGTCTATATTGTAAAAAATGTTTTGGAAATAATGAATACAGAGAATGGATACAAAGCACTATGAATGATCTTGTTAGATACGAAGAACAGTATGGAGGAATCATTTTAGGTGATAATAATCAAAAAAATAATAAACAAAGAATTATATATAAATAACATCATTTTTAGATTCTAGTCAACGTCCAGCTCGCCTATCTATTGCAGGAAGTCAGCCAAATGAGGCACACTTTTATTTTAGTATTAAAAACTTGCACACATTGTCTCCCCTGTACATTGAAGCAATGTACAAAAAGGCTCTGTTGGTTATGAGGATGTTGGAGCACAGAATAGGACAAGAATTGCTTTTGCAAGTGTTTAATAAACAGTTATCTTTAGCCACCAATGCAGCATCTCAAAAAATAGGAAGTGGCTTATGGGGACATATGCTTATAAGTACAAATGTTTTTGCCAAAGCAATTTTTACAGTAACTGGAAAAGATATGGCAGTGTTTATTGATCAGTGGGTCAGAACTGGAGGGCATGCCAAATTTCATTTAAGCTCTGTATTTAACAGAAAAAGGTAGATGATTAAACATATATATTTTTATACACCAATAATATAAATAAACATTCAGATAATGATTTGTAAATTGAAGACAATGAACAAGTTTATTTTCTTAAAATAGCTAATATTTTTTTATTACTTTTATACAGGAACACGATAGAGGTAGAAATAAGGCAAGATGCAACCACGCAAACTGGAATTCGAAAATATGTGGGACCTTTATTAGTACAGTTACAAGAATTAGATGGCACCTTCAAACACACTCTTCAAATAGAAAACACAGTTGTTAAAGCTGATATAACATGCCATTCAAAAAGTAGAAGAAATAAGAAGAAGAAAATTCCTTTATGCACAGGAGAAGAGGTTGATATGGATTTAAGTCCAATGGAGTAGGTTTCTTTTAATATAAAACTTTTGTTTCTGTTGTCGTTTTTAATTTTGATTTTACTTTGTTTTAGTGATTCTCCTGTCCTATGGATTCGATTGGACCCTGAAATGACTCTTTTGAGATATGTGGTAATAGAACAACCAGACTTTCAATGGCAATTTCAATTACGACATGAACGCGATGTGACAGCTCAAATAGAAGCAATAAATGCTCTGGAAAGGTACCCAACTCCTGCAACAAGGCTTGCACTAACAGATACCATTGAAAATGAACAGTGTTACTACAAAGTAAGATGCAAGGCAGCACATTGCCTTACAAAGGTAAATGCACTAAATTTGTAAAAAATACCTATTTTGAATAATATACTGTATTCGTTTTAGGTAGCTAATGCAATGGTGTCGAATTGGGCTGGTCCTCCTGCAATGTTAGCAATTTTCAGAAAACTATTTGGCTCTTTTGCTGCACCTCACATAATCCGTCAAAATAGTTTTACAAACTTTCAGCACTACTTTTTGCAGAAAACCATTCCGTTGGCTATGGCAGGGCTTCGAAACAGTCACGGCATTTGTCCTCCTGAAGTGATAAGATTCCTTTTGGATTTGTTCAAGTACAATGATAACTTGAAAAATAGATATTCAGACAATTATTATAGAGCGGCCCTGGTGGAAGCTTTAGGCTGCACAGTGACTCCAGTGGTTTCTGTAGTCCAACAAGGAATGTTTGAAAATCTAAGTGCAGAAACTAAACTAATTTTAGAAGAGATAACAAGAATGCTGAACTTGGAAAAATCGTTGCCCTGTTATAAATTAACTGTCACCTGTGCCTGTTTAAAAGCTATCAGAAAATTGCAAAAATATGGACATTTGCCAAGCAGTCCTAGCTTGTTTAAGAGTTACGCACAGTATGGAATATTTATAGGTAAATCTTCTTGAGAATTTTATCAGAATTAAACTTAAGTATTTAAAATTTAATTTTATCTACATTTCAGATGTGCGATTAGCTGCTTTGGAATGCCTTGTGGATTTTGTTAAAGCAGATGGACGATTACAAGATCTTCAACATTTAATGGAGATAATCGAAAATGATCCTGATCCTGGCCTAAAACACAAACTTGTGAGAATGTTAATTATGAATCCGCCTTTCGAAAGAGCCCATCGTCATCGCCTGGACGTTCCTCAAATTGTCGACAGAATTTGGAACAATTTTAAGTTAACAATAACAATTACTTTTAATACAAGTTTCTAATTTGTGCTTTTTTTTTAGTTGTATGTTATCCCATGACAGTAGACTTCGTTGTGACTTGGTAGATTTATATTATATACTATATGGCGTTAGACGGCCACTATGTTTACCAATAAAAGAAGTAGAAGGTCTTATGAAACCACAAAAACAACAGCAGTACAATTCAGAAACCAAAAAAGCCAAAACACTGCATTCAACAAACCAGCCTCTAAATGTTCCACTAGATTTAAAAACCAATCCTCCTCCTTTGGTGTCTACACCTATTTCCACTGTAGCAGGCTCAAAAGAAGGTCATAATGATAATATTATAATTGAAGATCCACTCGAATGTATAAACGTAGAAGTTGTTGCAGGAGCAGGCGAAAAAGAAAAGGTAATTCTTAAATACAACTTTAGTTTAGTTGTTGTTTCTTTTTTGTGTATTAGGAAGAGCATATTGACGTAAAACCCGAAGAAATAGAGGTTAAAGAAGAACCACTCATAAAACAAGAATTTTATTCTGATAATTCAGTATCTTTGCCTGGTATGAGCCAACCTGGCCCTGTGGGATTTGAGCCAGGAATGTTCAAAAGTGACCCAGATGGAAAAGTAAAGTTAGACCCAACTGGAAAGGTACAACAATATACTCTTTTAGAATTTCCTAAACCTTATTCAACCTTAACTTTTTAGATTAAAAAGAAGAAAAAGGATAAAAAGAAACATAAGCATAAACACAAACATAAACATGATCACAAGCATAATAAAGAAAAAGAAAAAAAGGAGAAGGATGGTAACAAGTTGAAATTGCGAGAGGAAACATTAAGTTCAATGAGTTCTACACCAAGTCCCAACCCTAGTTCAATAAGTGGAGACGTTCTTTAATATAAATTACAATATTTTTTTCTGTAATTAAAAAAGTGAATAAAGTAAGCTTTTATGAATATTTTGTTATTGTACTGATACAATTTCTGCAATTTTTTGCTTTCCTAATTTAACTGTAATCCTAGTTTTGAGTTGTTTTTTCCTATAATTATTTCTCATATTATTTTACTTTTAAATCTAATATAACAGTAAAAATAAATTATTGAATTAATAAAGAACAATTTTGTAGTTAATAAAAAGTACAACTTTTATAAGTTTTTTTACAGAAATATCTTGATAATTGTAAAATAAGTGTAAAGGCAACATTTTTATAATAAACGTAAATCTAAGACGAATTTAAACCCAATACTGTCTGATATTGTAAGCAATTATTTCTTTTGTGTTTCATCTTTTCATTTGAAAACATTTATAAACCTGACATAAAAACTTAAACCTACAAGGAAAACTAAAGAACATTGAATTCACTTACCTACATACAATACAGATATACTTTGGTGTAAGCTTTAATCTTAAAAATGTTTTTTATGTAAAAAAGTATTTTCAATGTTGCATGTGTTACTAAAATATATCTAAATTTTCATATTTTATAAGTTGTTCGCATGTTTGTTAAGACTTCATTATCACTATAAAAAAAATTCATTCCCTTCGTCGGGTAGGTACAACCACCACTATTGCTACATGCAAAAGTAATGTATTACAATATATTTTCAAGACACAAGGACTAGGAAAGGTTCACATTAACTGCGCTATACTGGTTGTATGATTTATAAATTTTTCACTTACATACTATGTTATCATATCTGGGCTCAACCATTTGGATGACAGCAACCTATTTGTAGACCAGATTCTTTATTAACACTATTTTTGTTGTCCATGTCACAATAGAAGCACTAGGTAACCACTCACAAAAAGAAAAAAATATGTAAGATATAAACACCCTCGCTGTTTTAAACCTTTCCAGTTATATTTAAACACCACTTCTGATTAAAATCACATTATTTTTTTGAGTTAAAATGTAAGAAATTAATTTACTTTTTGCCAAATGAAACCGCTTCAAAGTTAGGTTAGTTTCACACCATAGATACCTGCAGGTATAATGATAAACAAATGGTTACTGTACAAAAACGATTCGTTTTAAAAGTTGATAAATTATTATGCCTCAATAGATTAATAAATTTATATATTCTGGTATATGAATTCACCTAATTGCAGTAACCACAATTTTTGGGGCAAAGTAGCGTTCTTTTTCTTTTGGAAAACTACGAGTCAATTCATCGCAGTATAAATGAACACTACCTTCCCTGAAACGGCAGATATGTAATAGTGACTATAGATAGTAACATTAAATTCAAAAAGAAGCGCGCTGTTAAACAATCCGCACTACCTCAGCCTTTTTTATAATAAACATAAACGTTACTTAAATAATAGATATAATAAATAATAAAATTGATAGAATCTATTTATTTTAAATATCGATTACATAGAATAGGTAGTGTGCTTGTCAAGATAAAATATGAATATTTACAGTCTAATAAAAAAAATTGTACTTAGCAATTTAAAGCTCGTACTAAAAGAAAGTTAGTTGAATTTGAAAGCGATAATACCCAAAAGACAATTTTTCTCGCCTTGTTTTCTTGCATAGATTAAAATTATCAATTAGTTTCAAATCTTTTATCTGTTTCATTAGAACTTTTCATGTATATCGTTTCAAATTCAATTCAACATATCAACAATTTTCTTGTTTATATTTACAGAACGCAATTAATCAAAAAACAATTTATTTGCCAACAAATCGTTGCAAAGTAAAGCATGAAGGGAAACAGAATATAGTTCCTTTCCACAAGACTTATGATATTAATTAATTTAATAAATTTCAAAAGCACTGAATTGCACTTTAGTTACTATTTGAAAACACATCATACTCTTCATGTCCTCCTTTGCACTAACATCCAAAAAAATTATCTAAAAAAGGAACGAAAACCAAACTCCTCATCCTGACAATCATTAGCTATAGCTTGATTTTCTCAAAAATTTTTCGTTTTAACAACAAATACTATCTAATATAAGAAATGAAGAAATTAAGTAATGTTTTGATAAATGTACTTAACTATCTAACTACGTTTAAGAGATTACATGCAATTACAGCGCATGTTTAACAAATGTATAATACATGTATTCATTATTACTATTATACTAGGAGTAAACATGTCATTAATACCTAAAAGATCCATGAAATCATATTGCTGCTATTGCTTCACAATACAATCCCATCCTAAGTGATTATTTCTTATTATTTACATAACTCTTAAACCGTAACACACCACACTGCTGCCTCTCTCACACTCTCTCTGCCTTCCTTCTCTCTCTCCTTGTCGACTTGCAGTCACCACCCATTTATTTTATGTAACTTACGTCTTGTATTGCTACAGTTTGAAGGATACAAATACACAATGTTAGCTTACTTAACCGTTGAATAATTTTGTGACTGATTTTGATTGTTTGCAACCCAAGTTGTGAAGACATCTCTGAAACAATATAAAACAGAAATTAACATAGATAAGTAACTCCAAAAAACTGAATGTGACACACAGTTGGCTAATGTTTAATAAATTGTAACTGAAAACATGATTTTAGTCCTTTCATGGCTTAGAAGCACTTTACTTCAATCCCCCTCATAAACAAATTATTTTATAATTAAATTGAAGTGCTTGAAGCCACCCATTTTTTTAAAGTGAGAAAAAGAAAACTAGTTTTCAAATACATTTTATATTCTTGAAACGTACCAATTATTTCAACTAAATACCATGTAATTTCATGAAAGTAATTTAAAAAGTATGTACATTAATGTTAAACATCAATTTAAATTTAATTATTAACACATTTACAAAAACTGAACAACTAAAACTCAATAAAATTACTATACCTCCAATCCCTCCTTAATTAACAGCAAAAACAAAATAGTTTTTAAATAACTAGTTATTCAGGAATTGTGCTTTAATAAAAACACAAAAATTAAGAGGAGTAAATGTTGAACTTACCGGCAATGACTGACAACACATTCATTACTGCAATACTCATCTTCCCACTCTGGATTGGATATGGCTGGATTAGTACATCCATGACGTATGCATGAATTGGGGCGCATTCCAGGTTGTCCTATGTTTTGTTGAGAAACCGATGATTGGGGTGGTGGCCCCGTGGATGAAACTGGGGATGAACTGGACACCATAGGAGGAGGACTTACATGCTGCATGTGTGGAGGGTGCTGATTTACTTGTTGTTGGGAAACCTACAACAGATGTTTCCTGCATAAATTAACAAATATAAAATAAACTCCATAATATAATTAAATTCAAGGTTATAAACTCAACAAATGCAATGTAATGAAAAACATACCAAATAAAACATTTTAAATTTTATTATTCCAGCCTTTGTTCACCTTGAACGTTAATTAAATGATGACAACGAATTATTTCAATTATTCTACTGCCCTATTGTTAAACATAAACACTTTAGGACACATTTTCATAAATGGCAACACGCAATGAATTGGATTAAGAACCTTTATAAATACACTTAGTTATACTTCTAAAAATAATTCAGGGCACATTTAACAAGCCACAATAAACGACAATAAAAGAAATTATAAGTGTATTCTACCGAATGAATTTTTTTAAATTAATCTTGTAAACAATGATAAGAAAGCAAAACCGAACTTCTATCACTTCGTGTCTCTTTTTAACAAACTAAAACTGTTATATAACCAACCTGTTTTCTTGTCTGTGATAACTCCATCGATCGTACGTCGGCCATCTTAGCACACAAATATCGCGCATGCGTAAATTACTACTCTAATAAGAGGTGAATTTGAAAAAGTTATTTACAGGGTGTTCTTTTTTTAGTGGCAAAATTATTAAATTTTCGAAAATGTCCCGAATTAAAGTATTATAAAAATGATGATAAAATAACCATGTCAACGTCTATCTCAAAAATAAAATAATAAATAGTTTGAATTAAAATGGTTACTAAGATACCAAAACTTCTTGGGCGAAAACTTTGTGGTCTTGCGTTTTCTTTTTAAATTGTTGCATATATGTGAATGGTTATAATTGATATCTAACGATAGATAAATAAATTTGAGTGATAATAATATTCAAAAACAGCAAAAAAAATATGGTAACATTATTCGCCGGACTAAAAGCAGAAAGATGTTTTGAGTAAAACTTTTGCATACCCACCAAAACAAAATAAAGTGAAGCAATTGGTCGAATTTCGACCAGAAGAAGTACTGGATAACTAAATTCATTTAAATTATTACCTGTTGCATGTAGCTGTTGTTGTGTTGTTGTGCCACGTGCTGTTGCATATTCATGTGATTTGGCACGTGTCCCATAGGAGATTGCATCGGTGACGGCATCATTCCCTGGTGTTGCTGGGGTTGTTGGCTGTTCATGTTGCTCATCATGGGTCCCCTCTTACTCATCGTCGACTGTTGCGAAGTGGGAGGAGTGGGTGCCGAAGACATTGGGGGTGAAGGAAGAGCATTTTGGGGTGAATACGCGTTGTATTGGGGAGGTTGTGGAGCACCTCCACCGTAATTGCCATAATTACCGTACATATTTTCATTTTCACCTGCTCCTTTAGAAACAAGACTTGCCCTGTAAGCTGCCAAAGCTTTCAAGTATTCCTTCTTAGCTGCCTCGGTTTTCTTTTTGTAAACCTTTTAAATGAAACAAATAAATAAATAAGTTTCCAATATAACTTTAGTGAGAAAAATTAATAAATTACATTTTTATGTTCGGAATCTAAAGAATCCCACATGGATGCAACAATTTTGGAAACTTCTCCGAAACTGGCGTTAGGATTTTGTCCCTTGATGGCTGCCTGGGTGTCCCGAAAGAATAGCGCGTACGCAGATACGGGCCTGGAAAAAACATTCCTACATAAGAAACGGAGAACTACTTTAATACATCATAATAAAACCAAACCAGTGGAATAACTCATACTTATTATGATAACCGGTTTATTAATGCAATAGAGAAGAAAATTATCAGCTTTTATTTCAGTTAATTACAGAAATAAAGTTAATTTCGCATAAAATTTATTGACCAATAAAGTTAAGTAAAGAACTGAAAATAATTAATTTTCTTATTGAAAAGCATACATATGTTTTGAAGGAATTTAATAACAGGCTTCTTAATAGCGTTCATACTCTTAACACCCATAAAATTATGTTTCGATCATAAATATAGTAAAGGTATAAAAAATTTATGAAACGTGGTGAAAGTTCTTTGAACTTTGAAAAATTTATGTATATTAATAGGCAGATAGAAATTAAATAAAGTAAATGTGTGTGCTACTTAAACCCGTTTTAAACAACAATGTGTTGTGTTCTGTGCTTACCCTTAAATTTATTAAGAGTTGTTTATTAATAAAAATTCTTTTTAACACGATCCTGATAAATTAAGTTTTATTTTTTGCAAAACAAAACTCGTAAATTATTAAAACCAAATATAACTTTGTCGTAACTTATTATCTACCACAATTCTATCCAATTTGCATGAATGAATAGCGAAGAAACGAGATAACAGAAACCTAAATCACTTTCCTCTTTGATTGCGTCTCTTGAAAGGAATATTCCGTAATTTCCTTTTTCCCCGTTCTTCGCCAGCAGGATTAAGTAATGTCAAAGAAAAGCTGGCTAGTTGGAATCATTTATGACCTTTGAGATAAAATATAAAGTTTCATTTCACCGAGTAAATTGCATCAGCGGAGAAGTTAATGCACAATGTAGGAAGATATCGATCGGGACGACTCGCGAATTAATATTTGAAAAAGGGGGAAGTACGACTCACTCGTTTTCTTTTGTATTAGAAGTATGTGGTTAAAAAAATTAATTACCAAAAGGAAAAAAAATTATAAGTGTAATATGTATATCTACATTATTATGCTACTTTTAACACTTCAAATATTTTTTATACCTAAATAAGTTGAAAGTATTAGAAAATGTAAAAATGCTGTATAAGTGAAAACTTTACGCTCTTTTAATTTCAAGTGAGTATACAAAATAGCTTCCGGAATCTGCATGCTCAGTAACTCAGTATATTCAACCGGACGTAACACAATTACCTACATATTAAAAGGAATTTCAAATCCTTCGTCTTCTAAATACATGTATTATATGCTTATCTATGCACATTTATTTACCATTAATTTCTGAGATATAAATATATCTATAATGCATTTTAAATAATCGCAATATTTACATTTAAAGGAAGTCTTAAAACACAAATTGTAAAATTATTAAACCTTTCAAAACATGATATCGAAGTTAAATCTATTTAAATTTTATTTTACTTTAAAGATAAATAAAGAATAAAAATTAATTACATCTTTTTATCCTAAAAACTAAAGCATTTTATTAAATTTTTATTTTATTTTTTATTGCCTCTTTTTTCGCACTTTTTGGTGTGGAATTTAAAGACCATAAAATAATGTGTTTTGGGACTTCACAAAAAATAATCGAATAATAAATTTTCACCTGTCTTGGATTGGAACGTATGAATATCATAAAATAATAATTTGATCTTGGATTGTTGGCTATCTACAGGAAAAATATCACGGTTATTGATTTTCGGAAGGCCATCAAATTGTATTAAAAGCTCTAGAATGCTATTTCCGGTTGTATCTTAGGGAGGGGTAGTTTTATAGCCCATAAAGGCCTCGTTCGTCGTATGCGAGATATAAAACAGATTTATTGTTGCAATTTTCTTTTACATACTATGTAGACATCATTTTTCAGCTTTCACGAATCGATCGTTTTAATTTATTTCTGTCGCTAATAAAATGGAAATTTCTTTGTACCACGTTTTAGGGGCAACAAAGTTTAATAATACGATGCAAATCATAAAAAGTTTTTGTGTCTTAATATGTATTAAAAAATATAATGAAACGTTTTGTTGTCCACAAACACAAAAAGGATTAATTGCAAATTTCCTGTTTTTATTAAACTGAACGGGATGAGTTATGCAATAAATGCATTTATGCATTATTCAATATTTAAATTTTCACATGCATAATTAATTTAAGAGGAAATTAAATGAGAGAATAATTTTTCGATTTATTTTAAAAATACGTAGATGCAGATTTTATTAAATAAAACTAATAAACATCGCAATATTTTACAGTTTATCTGAAATTTGACCATTTAAAAATTTTTGGGCACAAAATTTTTTTGATTTTGTTAAATTTTGTTAATAATCGAATTATTACGAACGATTAAAAATAATTCAAATTGAAACTGAATTTCCGGATTGTGACAGAGTCTTTTTCACAACGTGAAGTTCCTGAAGATGCCCCTTGCGATAGGAGACGAAACGTCGAACACTACTGACGTCACCATGGTCCGTCATGAGGATTTCATAAAAAAAACACAGTCACAATCCGGAAATTCAGTTTCATTAGACGACAACCGTGGAAGTCTAAATCAAATTCGAAAATAATTCAAGTTATTAGGCGGTAATTATTTCCCAGTCCGGCACTGATATAATTATTTCTAGTCTACAGAATTGCAACCTACAGAAGAATGTAATTGTTTTACAGTAAGCGTTTATAATTGCAAAATTATTTCCTTACAATAAATTATAACTGAATGCAGCAGTAATTATTGGAAGATTTAAACAAAAACATTTCCAATTAACTGAAATAATGCAAATTCCTTACTTGTAACACAACGATTTACTTTTTGTATTTGAAAAGCTTAAATGAAATATGCTTTCCAGTTTAAAGTGCTAAAAGCTTTTTATATATTTATTAGTTCTTATTTAAAAGCTCTGACATTTGAAGACTTCCAAAAAAGTAACATTGATCCCACAATGATAACGAATTAAAAATAATCTTTTCTAAATTCTTCAAAATCATTTTAATGGAAGTTTGTAATAACATAAATTAATAAAAAATAAAGTGAATTATTTAACAGTTTTTTAGAAACACAAAACAAATATTTATGCAAAATTTTAGTTATATGAATATTATATTATGACAAATTTAATTGCTTATAAACAATTTAAAAAATTTAAAAAAAAAAAAACATTTAAATGACACAGACCTACACTTAAAATTTTTTAATGGGCCTATAAAAATTTAAATAAATTTTTGTTTCTAGTCGTTATAATAAATCTAACAAGTCCGTTAACGTCAATAAAATCGATTATTATTTATGTACCAAGAATAACGAAAATTCAACCAGTTTCATTTTAATCTTGGGTGGTTCTGTATCTAATCATCATATATGAAGATAGGGGTAACCTTTTTCTGTTAGAATAGAGAGGATAAAAGTAATAAATTGTACCGGATCAGTGCCATAAATAAATCTAAACAAAGGGGCCATCTGATTGGCACGGTACATAAATGAATAAAAAGAAAAAGAAAAAAAAAATAGAAATGGGTGCACTCACTTTTGTGGTTCGTTTGGATCCCTCTTCTTTTTCTTTTTCTGCACCTTCGGCTTCTTCTGAACTTTAGTAAGAGCTTGGTCCGCCGGTTCAGGAGATGGCCTCTTGATTCCCGATAACTGTAACAAAAAACAAACTTCTTTAAACTGATTTTATCGAATATGTCCATATAATAAAATCGTCATATAAATTCAAGGTAACTAAAAATAAATAGAAGCTAAATTTTATTTTGGGTGGACCGTTGGAAACGAACTAGAGAGCTTTTGTGTAGAAAATTCGAATTTCGAAAAATCTCTTGTGCAGGACAACTTAGTTTTGAAAGTGTCACCCAACCCTTAAAATTTGAATAGGGAAAAGGAGACAACAGAAATTTAAAAAAAAAAAATTCGAAGGATTTTTCGAAATTTCTGTACAAGAACTTCTCTGCAAGAATTGGTTTCGAAGATATAAGGGTCAAGAGAGTATCATCCCAGATTTCATATGAGAGAATGAAATGAAATTTTCTAAAAGGTTCGAGAATTTTCTAGAAAATTCCAAATGGTTCGAGAATATTCTAAAATTCTAGAAGAATCAAGTTTTATGATAAACATTTTCTACAAAAAGAAATCTTTCGTAAATTCAAAAGGTTTTTCAAAATTTGAACATATATATACAAGAAGCTCTGGATCGTTATCAACGGCCCACCCTGTATAAAAAACTCATTAAAGGTACATAAGGGCTCTGAATTCCAATATTTGAATATTTAAATAGGTATAACAAAAATAAATTCAATTGGTCTCATATTTTCCTCGTTTTTATGACCAAAAAACACCTTTTTATGGTCTCTCATCTTATCTAAACTTAATTTCCTATCTTCCAAATAGATTAAGCATGCACATAATGATAATAAAATTACATGATTCAAAAAATTTCGTGACGTATTTTTCCTTGCAATCACGACGTTCTTTAAATAAGTCGATAGCAAACCAAGTCACGGCTCCATAACTGTTAAAAAATCGTTCTGACTCAGTTTCAGAAAATATTACCAATTAACGTTAACAACCACTGTGTGTACATTTTTTGCCTTTAACGAATACCAGTTTCTGATGTAAGCACCTATTGATTAAAATAACATCTTTTTTCAAAGACCATTAAACAGTGAGTTGTTGCATTGAAATTTCTGTAAACCTGTACTCACAATAACGCTGTCTCTACACATATAAAATGTTAGAGAGGCCACAAACTGCTTGTTTTTGTGAAAGTGCATTAATTATTGGCACCTTCATAAAAATACTCTAATGAATAACCGATTGGTTGGGAAATTTTTATACAGAGTGGCCCAAATACAACAACCAATATCTAATGAAAGACATGTACTCTTAAATTTCTACTTTAAGCTCTTCTTATGTAAAAATTAATTAAGTTTAAAAGAAAATTTAGTGTTAAATTCGTTTATTTTTTCAAAAAAACAAGAAAAGGAAAATTAGTTGAATATTTGCGGTATAGAAAGATATTTTCTTGAATTCATAAAACGCCCTGTATATGTTTACCATCTTCAGTTGAAAGTATACTTTCGGTTATTTAAATTAACATCAATCTGCTAATAAGAATTTTATATGAGAGCTCAAATTCAATTAACAAAGCCGTAAAAAATTTATTATGAAATTTTGCCAGAAATAGGAAAAACCGATTTAAAAACCAGGAAATATTTTCAATTTCGGACGATTATACGACCAATTTATATACACATATGTATAGGCAACGTCTTCGTATTTAATGATCATAAAATCATAAACAAACACTAAAATGAATCTATACGGTGCCTTTTTTATTATATATGTAGGTATTTATACCGTCAATCTAGGTTTAAAATGTTTATAAAGCCATAAAAGATATCGTCAAATAGAAGAAGGATATATTTAATTAGTTACTCAAAGGAAACAGTAATTTGAAATTTAAATAGTCCCTTTGATCTTCGAAATTAAACTTTTACACGGTTGATTCACATCAAAGGATTTCGCTTATTAAGCACCGAAGGACGATTTATTCAAAGGAAAAGTATTCCAGGTCAACTAGATACTTTGGGCCAATAAAATTTTATTGACCGATAACAGATAGTTGATTTAAAATTTTCGGAATTGGCCATCATATATTTTCTCAGATAAAGTACTTATTAGAAGAACTCTTCCAGAATAAAGCAATTGTTATAAGGCATCTTCTAGAAAAACATCCTTTTTTTATATTATTACATTATGTTATGCAACATTATTAACTTTTTAATTATGTTTTGTGAAAGTTAAAATACTTTCATAGTATTAAATAAATGTAAATAAAAAAATGTTATGATAACAACCTATTAATTTGTTAAACCACAATTACAAACAAATCGTTGTTACAGTAATTTTCCTATTAAAATAATTTGTTAATTATTCTTAACCAGAAGGAAATTAAACAATTACCTAACAAAATTAAAAACTGGTTTCAACTACATAATATTTAATCAAAATAATATATATATAGAGCACAAAATTAAATATTATTGTAAAAATGTAGGTGATACTTAGGCATAAATACAATGTAAATAATGACATGTAATTTTTTATTCAAGGAGAATTTTAATCGATATTTAAATATTATAGTTTTAACATACGGTTTATTAATTAATTACGTACACATCAATATTTCAGACACACCTAGTGGTTATGCTAATTTCCAATACATATTTAAATTGCTAATTTTTAGAGTAGCAGACGATAGATAAATTGCTACCGTTAAGCAATGGAATCAATTTTAGTTTAATTATGGGTATTACACTTAAAAGGTAACACTTTAAAAAAGACAGGCTCAGTGTTCTATATTTTTAAAATTTGCAGATTGCTTTCGAAGATATGGGTTCCAAACGGTTCGAGAATATTCTATGGTAGAAAATAGAATATATGTAGATTGGAGAATATATTGGAGAAACTTCCAGAAGATTTGAGAATGTTCTAGAATTTTCCGAAGGTTCGAGAATGTTCTTGAAGGTTCGAGAATATTATAGAATTCTATAGAAAGTTCTAGAATCTAAAAAATTTTGAAAATTCCAGAAAATTTCATAATCCTCTTGTTCGATAAACAATCTACCACACTGATAGACAAAAAATAACTTTTATGAAAAGGATATTTTCTTGATGATAGAAATCCGCTGACTTTTCCTTAGCGACGCGATTTGACTTGTTATATACATAAAACAATAAAGTTCTTATGATAAACATTTTCTACAAAAAAAAATTACAGAGAAAGGTTTTCATAATTAAATCGACTGACGTATCTAGGTCAACGTAACTTTTCACAACAGGAAACACGTTATGACTATTGGGCAGTTATGTATCGAGTATTTTTTTAAAAAGTATGTTTTTAGGTAGAAATTAGACTTTGAAGAATATTTTTCTAAACACAGTGTGTCCAAGATAAGGATGGGAAGCATTATAGAGCCAATTAAATTAAAGAAAAGTTGTCCATTTTTGAGCCTAAAAATAAACTGTATAAAAAAAAATTAAATTCTGAGCAGAAATTTTTCAAAATCGTTTATTTTTTCTTAGTTTTATTTGATAACGGATATAAATATAAAACACACTTTTGCGTTGCCATTTTTTTCCGGGCTATCCACTGGTGGCAACACTTTTGAAGTCCGACGTTTCGCTTTCGAGGGGGCATCATCAGTTTCATTTTTTGGAATACAGCCTTGTTATTTTTACTACAATTGAATGATATTACTCTGTCAATAGTTTATGTACGCTTTTAGCTCGTTTTAGGCATCATTTAAAATTCTTCTTGAGTAGGTACGATTCTGAACTTTACCAAAATTTTGCTTTGGAGAAGTCGAAACAGTTATGAATGTATTACTCAGAATTTTAAAATTTTCTACACAGCATATTTTTAGACTCAAAAATGCACAACTTGTTTCTAATTTAATTGATTGCGAATCTCTTGCCGTTTACGAGATCGCATCCTTATCTTGGACACACTGTATAATACATTTCTTAAACCAACTAGGAAATTATTCTCCGTGGAAAACATTAAAGAAGAATAAATAAATATAATTATCCAAGATGCAATTAACATCTGTAAACGAGGAAAACCCACGTTGATACATTATGTATTTAATGGACTTGTACATGAACGTACATATACATATATATAAACACGTAAATACAAAGATACTTTGTTAGATATTAATAAATATATGGGTACATAAAAAAAATGCGTGCATGCGTGTGTGTGTTTTTCAAGTATATTTCCTACTTTCTTCTAATTTACCGCACACACTACAACAACCATACACTGGGTTGGTTCTTTCTGTTATTCATTACACAGTGAGCCAACAATACGATAATAGCATCAAGAAAGTTTCTTGACGAGTTAACAAGCGTTTTTATTAACTTCATCGTAAACTCTGTCTTAAGGAACGTTAATCGGACATTCTACTATCTCATTCCATAATAAAAATGATAAAAGCTTTTGTAATGTTCGCAGTAACTGAAGCAAAACGGAACAAGTTTCAAGCTCCGAGTTGACTTAAGCAGCCGAGCGAGTTATTTATATACGAAGCCTTTATGAAACTGTAAATAAATTAGTATGAATAATAGTGCCGAGGAAACGTTTCTAGAACTATAACAATAGCAATTACCATTAGTTAAAAATTAAAACTTATTCTGTTATCGTTCTCAAAAATCTGCCAGACGTTTAAAACCTCAAGTACCTACACGAACTTCTTTTTTGATTTTCATTTTAAAACAGAATTTGAAAAAATATCCTTATGTTGTTTTTGAAGCCCTTTTTCGTGCCTACAAACAAATAGTTTTCCGTTTGTTCATGGGAACATTTTTTTGAGAAAATTTTATTTTGCAAAATATCTCATTTTAAGCGAGTCTAAATCAGTGATGACTGCTGACTTTACATTAGCAAGCAATTAAGCAAACAGCTAAACCTACAAACTTTTGATTGAAATCGATTACATTTCCAGAATCGTTTTCTTGTGCATCGCATCATCATGAAAAATAAAATAAATAACACCTTTGTTTAAATCATCATTTAAATTAGTAATTTTTAAGTTAATAAGTAAGTAAAGTTAGAAAAGGAATTGTAAACAAATTACGTACCGACTAAATAGGATAATTAAATCAATACTAAACAAAAAGGCCTCGGCAATACAATAAGTGGGTGTGTTGCGAGATAAGCTCATAAATAAAAAAAATCGATGTGTTCGAGGTTCCATATTTTATTTATATTTACCCATTTATTACGAGTTCATAAGCCAACACAAATTATTTTCGACTTTCGAAACAATCTCCTTTGAAATATTTTTCTCGCGTTAATTAATTCATGAAAAATGAGTAACAAATCTTAAGGTTATCAACTCTCTGATTAATGTAAGGTCTCTGTTTTGAATGTCTGGAAGGCATTTTTATGTAAATTCGATAAACAAAACAGTTCTCTGTAAATTCATTGGAAGAAAAATAAAATTTCTCAATATATAAATGATTCGAAAGTAAAGTTGACATCAATAGTAAAAGATATAAAAAATCAATTAATAAATTTTAATAACAAAAAGATGCAAATAATTCTAATATAAAATGTTCGTCTCGAGGCTATTTTATTTTATGAGATTTTATTTCACAGTAATTTCTAATAACAGTTATTAAAATCAATAAAATTTATATTTATATTTATACAGATTTATTTATATTTAAACAGTGCGCGAGGTCGATATACGTATAGCTTTAAATTAATTAGAAATTAGTAGACCCAGATAATTTTCCCTTCATCCCCAATAACTCAATAATAATGTAATTTTTTATTGTAGCGTTTTAATGGTCATTTATACAGACAAACTACTCTATCGTAATGGTACAAAGCCGATGGATAGGGCAGAAGACACTTTTCATCTTACATTAGACATAAAAGATTTACTTCACTTACCATGGCTGAATGTGGCGTACTATCATCGCTATCTTCACTCGTGGTTGGTTCTTGGCCAGTTGCAACTGGAGGACTATTTCCACCCCGCTGGGGTGGCGACGTACCATAAGGACCCATATTGTTAGGAGGAGGTTGTCCATGACTCATCATCATCTGTTGCTGTTGCTGATGCTGTTGATGGTTCTGTTGTTGTTGTTGCTGTTGCTGTTGTTGCTGCTGCTGTTGTTGTTGGGCTTGTTGTTGTTGCTGGATCATCAAAAGTTGACTGTTGTGTTGTTGATTAGGGCTAGGCATCGTATACGTAGGTTGTGGACTATGATAGGAAGGGTTAACAATACCTGGAACAACAAAAATCACACTTCTATACTCTTTGTTCTGATTGCAATTTAATATGGGTTCAAAATTTTTTTTGATGATTTTTTGGGCCCTCAAGAAAGTTTTGCATAAATATTTTTTGTAGAGAATTTAACATTTAATAATCTAATATGTAAAATTCTCGTGTCACAATGTTAGTTACCATACTCCTCCGAAGCGGCTTAACCGATTTTTATGAAATTTTATATGCATATTCAGTAGGTCTGAGAATCGGCTACTATCTATTTTTCATACCCCTAAGTGATAAAGGTTGTCCATCCCTAACTTTTTTATGTTTTGGACATAATTTTTTATAATTATATTTTTATGATTTGGCATTAAAAAATACATATGACCCTTAATTTTTATCCTTCTACCACCAACCCCCATTTTTTAATAGCGATATTAGAACTGTAATAATCTTCAACTCTCAGTGGCCGATAACTGATCAATTATTATCAATCGATTAGTCATTCCCGCCAGGCGTCTATTTTCACTACTCACTCAGCAAACAACACGGAGTGAGGATGAGAATGAAGCAGATTTTTTAGAATGTTACAGGAAGTTCAAATATGTTCTAAGAAGTAAAAGAATGTTTTATTATAACATTTCAGAATGATTTGGCAATGTTCAAGAATGTTCCAGAATCTTGAAGATCATTCAAGAATGTTTCACAATGTTAAAAAAAGTTAGAGAATGTTTTTGAATCATTATGGGATGTTCTGGATAGTTCTAAATTCGCGAATATTCTAGAACGTTCCATCAAACGTGTTACATATTCTTACCCGGGCAACGCCGGGGTAGTATAATATAAAAAAGATAACATTAAATCGTTATTGTTGAACCTGATTTAACCATGTAAAAAAAAATCCAATTTTGTAAAGGATCCTTGAAAAAATAAAAGGGTCTCTGTTTAAAAATGGGATTTTTCTTTCAAATTATTTTCTATACCTAAAGCGTTGAAGAAATCCGTTAAAAAATAACGTTTCTTTTTTATTAATATTAGGATATTATCTATTTATACCTGAAAACAATCGCCCTGTTGTTTGTTTTATAAAGAAGATAAGAGTCGCCATAAATATGTGCTGTGATAATTAAGTAACAAGGTTATCATGATACTTAAGTTATATCTTTATAATTTTAATAAAACCAGCCAAAACAAACCCCTATATAAAACCCAATTATATACATTCTTTATCTTCATATAAAAAAGCGTGGCGTGTATATTTAGAAGTTTAATTTTGGAACAATTTCTTTTTATATCAGTCTAACAATTTATGTAGTTATTGAATAAAAACCCCACGATAAAAAAACTCAACTTTCATTACATACAATGATGGTGGAGGATCCTCTTAACCCTAAGAAAATAACAAATGTTCTCTTCGTTTTACATTGTTGATAAAAAAAATATGTAGCGAATTATTTAACTGTTTGAGAAAGCAACTAAGAAAAGATACAGAATTAATATTTTATTGGATTTTTTTGGGCAATGCTATACTTTAGCGATAAAATTAAATTAATTAATTTCACCCTATAGATTTTTGAATT
This sequence comes from Agrilus mali, assembly GCA_029378335.1. NCBI lineage: Eukaryota > Metazoa > Arthropoda > Insecta > Coleoptera > Buprestidae > Agrilus > Agrilus mali. The sequence goes on along the minus strand of CM055658.1, from coordinate 21,000,921 downwards.
ACAAATTTTACGAACTAGATAAGTAATACAAATTAAATATTTATAAGTTGTACTGTAACTTCCGACGGAAAAATAATTTTAAAGTAAAAGTTATATTCATATTTATATTTCCGGCTGATTTGTATTCAGTACTAGCTGCGAAACCCGGCGTTGCCCGGGTTAAAAAACATCGCACATAAAAATCTTTAATTTACCATTAAACATACGTTGTATGTACTGAAGACGAAATTTATTTATTAATTATTCAATTTTTCATTGGTTTTAATTTTTTTTCGTGGGACCCAATTTTTTTTTCAAAAATAAAAGTCGCCTAAGTTACTTCTCATTACATCAGTATCTGCCAGTGAAAGTCCCGTCAAAATCTGTCCAGCCGTTTCAGAGATTAGCCGGGACAAACAAACAGACAGCAGACAGAAATCGTAAAAAAATGTTATTTTGGTATATGTAACCTCATACGCAAGTATATCAGCACTTATTCACATTCGAAAAAATTTGTACGCAGTGTAATTTTAGTAAAAAAATTTAACACTTGTGGAATTTTTACAAGAAAAACATAAAACTTCTATCAAAATATCTACCTACGATGGGCATTTTTGTAAGGATATAATGAGTATTCATAACCGGTTATAACGAATTCCAAAAATAAGCACTCTTGGTGTGATGCAAGAAATATTAACGGTAGAAAACAAAAATTGTCTCGACGAAATAATATGATAAAAAATATTGAAAACTGGTTAAATTACTATTAAGTGTTATTCTTTAGGGGCTGTTCATAAAATACGTCACACTAAAATTACCTTTTTTTGACCCCCCTCCACCCCGGTTGTCACTCTGTGTCACACTTTCTGTGACCCCCCTGTAAATATTACGTAATAAAAACTAAACACCCCCTCCCCTGAACATGATAAATTTTGATTAATAATACACAAATTTTGATAGTCAAAAATATATATTTTATTTTGATACACAATAAAATTTAAATAAATTAATAAATATCTTTTGTAACGAACAAATAAATAATATTTCTATTTATCAGAAGTCCAAGGATTCTGTAAAAATTCAGTAAAATTTTTTGATGAACGGTTAACGTCACGTTGCCCCTTGTTACATCTTTTCACATTTAGCAAGACCTCTCCCCCCTTGGATGCAAACGTATTTTATGAACGGCTCCTTAGCAAATATAATATTATTGTTAGTTAGTCCTGTTGCATGATTAAATATTTTTAAAAAGGAAGTATTCTTCTTTTGCTGTAGTGTTAATTTTTGTTAAAATATACATTTAATAGTTGTTTGACACAATATTAAAAACTTTGGTAAATTAATTTTCACGTTATTATTTATTATCGTTTTAATAATGTATGATTCACATCAGTGGGTTATTAACTGATACGTATATTGATCTGATCTGAACGTGACAAAAATTAATATCTACTTTACACAGTCAATTTTAATATTAAATTTGACTTAATCGCATGTCATGTATAGAGCAATCGCTTATAACAAACAACTATTTTAATATAGATGCCTGTTATATCCGGCATTTGTTGTATTTTATATAGTATTAAACTCACCATGATCGGGTCCTGAGAGATACAGAGGCTGCTGGTACCCACCGGAAGGGTCGTGCATGCCCATATTTTCCTGCTGCATATGATTGTTCATTTGTCCTTGAGACTGGTAGTTTTGCATACCTCCTCCCGGTTGGTCGGGTCCGGAATGTTGCTGGTGTTGCGAGGGATGGTGCTGCTGATGTTCCTGGTTGATCGAGGGGATGTCGAATTCCTCGTCGCCAAAGCTCGGGGTGTGAAACGTCTGAAAAGAAAAAAGAACGAAACATTCATAATTTAGAAGTTTTCGAACAAGTTTTAATGTTAGTTGGTTGGCAGAGTTCCTGTTCCACAACTTTGGAAATTTAGTTGAAACTTTTAAATTGGGTACGAATCGTCAGCGTCGAAGAAAACGGAACTAATGAAAACCGAGGAAACTTTTATTAAAATGCGTTCGTTCGGGTGCAGCGTCTGAAGTGCAATTGAAAATGTTCTCTTTCTGGTCCTGATACCCGCTATTAACGTTTTCGTTCTTTTTCAATACTGTAATTATTATTACAACCAGATAATTTTCTCAGTTCGAGCTGTTTTAATCTGAGAAAAAGAAAACTTCTATCCTCCATCAATTTTTATGAATTTATTTGCTCAGAAAATATATAAGATATAAATATCTATTTGGATCAATTTATTCTGTAAATGTATTCTGAAGATTTTTTTTAATTGTTCCTAAGGTTTTTTAGAAAAAGAAAAATTGAAAAAAGTACCCTAAAAATTGGAAAAACAAAGTTCTTTTTGTACGAATTTAAGGCAGTTTCATTCTGAGGACAATTAAATTTAAAAAAAATACAAAACTTTCTTGTAATAAGTAAGTAATATAAAGAATATATGAGTTTTTTCATGGGAATATTTTTAATTTTATTTGTTACGGATTTATTGCTTATCTCGTTGTTAAAGGATGAAAGACCAGCCCCAGCCCTGAAGGGGTGAGAAATTGTTCCGAAGTGTTGTATAATCCCCACATCAAAAAATTACATCAATAAACTCCAAGCGGAAAATTAAATTCTCCCCATTTTACTAAAATAAAAAGGAAGGCTAATTTCTGAGGAAATTACCATCACAGTTCTTCGTTGGAGTATTGCTCCAAACAGAATTTACATTTCCTAGTCCCTCTCAGGGCAATGAGGGAGAAGTCCATCCTCCACCTCTTCCAATAATTCCCTGTCCCTTCCGAGGCTCAAAATTCAACCTGTACTGCCTTATTTGTCTGGTAGTTTATTATTCATAATTTTCTTTTAATAGGATTTATAATATAATGGGAGTAACTTAAGTAAAACATAATATTCTACACCATATACGAGTAGGTACAATTTATTACAATTATTCTTATGCAGCAGTTATTTTATGAATCAAGTTCATATTTCATCAGTTACTTTTTATGTTTCAACAAAAAATTAGGAATTTTTAATTTCTATGTATATAGCTATCGTACGTAAATTAAACCAATTTTATTTTAATATTTTTAAAATAATGGGTTTTGCTCTGTCCAGGATTATGTTATGGAATGGAATTACGAAATCTTAAATTATAATAAACTGTCTACCTGAGCTCGTAAAAAGTCTACAATATTGTAGAGAACATAAAATCTGACTTTTTATTACTTTTATTATTTAAACAGAATTAAGCAACAATTTGCGTGCAGGAAACTATAAAGTTTTGCTCGACCTACTTGTAGAAGAGTAATCGTATTTTCTGTAAATAATCACTAAATAACAACCTATTTCTTATATAACGAGGTCGTTAACACTCAATGGAATGTCGAAAATTTACGCATTAAATAACACGGAAATTAACATATTCGTGAAAAACACCTTTATAAGGAACTTAATTCCACTTATACCTAGTATAGAAATAATTATCAATTTTTTCCCAGATAGCGTTAACTATATCAGCATCGATAAATGATTGATCGATAATAAACAGAGAATTAAAATTATTATCTGTATTTATATTATACAAATAATTTTATCTGTCATAAATTCTATATTATTTAATCAAACTTTATAGCGACAAGGTTCTGATGGATTTTAAGGCAGTTTTACGAAAACAAATTTTGATGCAGCTTACATCAAAAGTTTTGTTGAAACAGCGTTTTCAAAAGTGGTATTGAGGTTTAGATTTCTCAAGAAGGGGGTCCTTTGATTTTTTTTAAAAATTAGGTGAAACAAAAGGCTGCCGTTTGTGAATTTCCTTTGTTCTTATTTATTGGGATGTTAAAAATCCTGGAACTTGAATTTAAATCGGTTCATCCTACATTACAGGGATCATCTTCAGAGTTCACTCAACTCTCTACGTTTTTTGATTAATAATAAAAAATAACATAAAAAAGAATTCGACGCGGAACTTAATTTATTAAACATGACACATTTAAAATAATACACCTCATTACGACCTGTGGCTGAATGATAAATAGATGTGGCCACTTGTGTAAATAAAAGTAGAAGCATTCTTTACACAAAAAATTACAGCCACCACAAATTAGCGGAAACTTGTTTACGAATAACAATGAAATGACGCAACGTTCATTTTAATTGCTTGCTCATTTAATTTGCTAGCACACTACATCTCACTTAAAATAAACAATGTTAACTTTTGCTGCTTGTTTTCAATCACACGACAAAATTTGTTCAATTTATTTATTATTAAGTTATTACTTGCATTTGCAGTTCTAAGTAAACAAAATTTATTCTGGAAAACAATTGTTAATTTAAGGATCCTTTTATACATTTTCTTAGAATTGCATACACATTGTCTCTTCTAAAAATTTTGGTAACTGTGAATCTTTTAATGAGTTCCTTCTACTACCAAAGTTTTATTATGGTCACCAGTGTCCTTGTACCAAGCAAAAAGTGCATTCTAATATTTTCGAAGAAGTATCTCAGAAATTTTAAACGAACCAACAACAAACTTTAATAGAATTGAGCTGAATGGCCATTGGACATAATTTATTTGGCAGTAACGGGAACAAGTTCTAGAATTTTGTATGAAAATATAAAACGATGTATAAATCAGTTTGGAGAGTCTTTATTTAGTGGTAACAAAATTTATGGCGACAGAAGTTAAAAAAAAATACTTTTAATATCACTTTTGACACTTTTAGAACAAAGATTTAATTTTATTATTATATATTATACAGAAAATCTTAATTCTATTTCCATTTATTCCCCTAACATTAAGATAATAATGTCAGTTTCAGGCAAAAAAAAATTACTTTAACGAAATTGATTTCTGGCTTGACTTGGTGGAATATATTTAATATTAAGAGAAAAAAGAACACTTGGTATTTTGTCCCACAAAAACACAAAATTTAGTTAAATTATAGTCATGAGGTAACGGTAGGAAAGTATAACACAAACGGGATGTGAGTTATGCCCTTCTGAACTGAACAAGTCTCATTATAATTAGTAAGAAATTTTGAAAAACTGAATATGTACTAATTATAGCATATTCATTTTTAATGAAAAATAATAAATAAAAAGTCTCTGAAATCATCCGCTTGCCTCATACCTACATAAACAACAAATCAACAATTTTAATTGGGTTAAGTGTCTTTAATGAAACACATTCAACAGCAATCAACTTAATTAGGTGTTACCGGGCTCTAATACGTATTTCAAATGGATTTACACCATTGTTACATGTAATAAACGTTAATTTTCTACTTGCAGTTGAATAATTCTTTTTTCGAGGAAGTAATTAGGTCCAAGAACTGTAATATTTTTAAACCTAAACGTATAAAAAATTGTGTACATTGTACCTATACAAAATTATAAACGAAATTTATCACGCGATAATTATTATAAATAAAATTTAATTAATCAGATACCCTTTCTGTCCCAAACTAAAAATCTTTGATCCATAACTGACCGCTGATTAATTCATTTAAAAATAAAAATTTCGGTACTAAAATACGAAGAAAACAATATGTTTATAAATAAAACGGTTTTAGAGAAATTTACGATTTTCGGACAGTAAAAGTTTCTAAAATAACAAATTTTGTCTATTTATGTTTTATGTTTGAAAAGATCCAGTTGTTAAAAAATAAACCATCAGTAATTCTACTGTAAATAAAAAATTGTTATTTTTTTCAACTTTAAAACATGCATCATTTTGACTGACATATCTAACTTATAAAATCATTTTTTTCTCGAAAGGTAAGTAAGTAAGTGTACCTATAGATATGTGTATGTATAGATATATAATTAGATGGCTTCTTTTAATTCACCTTTGAAAAGATTCAACGTTAGTAATTATTTTGGTAAGGTTGATGATTGATTTGACAAGGAAGGCAAAAGGTCAACGTCCAAACGAAAGGTAACCTTCACCGAGCACAAGGAAAAGAAGAAGATGATGCGTTCCAGAAATAACTTCAGATCGTGTTACAAAAAAAAAATGTGTACACGCACGCGTGCAAACTAAAACATAATATACAGTATCTAAAATTAACCGAAGGAGCAAATAAAAATTTTATTGGGTATGTAAACATCAAATACGTAAAAATAATAGAGAAATTACAGGAAAAAAAAATTAAAATTGAACAAACGTAAGTTGAATGTATTTCCGGAAATACAGGGTGAAAAAACAGAAGAAAAACAGGTAATATGTTAAAAAAATGTACAATTCAACCAGCATAGGGTTACTTTTCAAAAATTTTAATATAAATGACAATTAACTTAGTTGATATTTGCTTTGAAACAGAAGTTTTTTATGATTTGAAATATCACATGTGCTTTAATATGATTTTTGTTGAATATTCTATAAATTATTTAATATGTAATGAAATTCAAAATGCATACCTATGTAACCAAAAATTTCACTACAAGTCAAGATATATGTGTTGATAATTGAACTAACAAAAACACTTGAATCTTCTGGATCTGGAAGATATTTTAACACTAAAGTAGACTAAAGTCGATGATTTGCCACGTTGAACTGAAGTTTTCAGTTCACCCTAAAACCAGCAGCAGCATCTGGCCGGGGAAAGAAAGAGAGAAAGGCAAACTTCAAATACAAGAGGGTTCCGAGAGGCAGAAATATTTACTACCTGTTTGTATAAGGGTCTTTTATTGGAAATGCCAACATTCGGGAACAACTTTTTGAATTGAATTCATCTTCAGAAATTCCAGTTATTGGATACAACAGATGTTTCAAAAGGAATAAAATAAAACAAAGCAAAATGACGATTTTAAGTAAAGCCATTTATTCAAAATTGCTTTGGTAAAGTTAGAACGAATCGACGAAAATAAACTTGATTGACGGTATTTCAGTTACCGAATACGATATTAAATTGTGTTATGAATTACATATTTTCCGTAAGTGCTTTGAATTTAACAAGAATAACATTTCTAAAAATATCTCTGCCAATTTATCTTGGGCTTCTACATTAATTGTTTTTTGTACCCAGTTTTTAGTAAGTACATACAACAGTTTTATTTTTATATTAATATAGTCAATTAAAATGACTTTTCAGGGCTTTATCGACCTGTTTCCGAATTATACCAAAAAGAGAATATTTTCAAAGAACACCTTAATAAAAAAATTAAGCTTACCTGATCGCTCATACCGTAGCCGTTACTTTGGAATGATTGAGAAATGCTTAACGATACATCTATATTCTCTGATCTCTGAAAAAGAAAAAAAATATTAATTATAATTAATACTTTACTAAAAATAGTTCCTTTTAACTATTAAAATATGTTGGGGGAGATCCATTAGTTACACGAACTTAAGATAATGGGAGTGGCTTAAAAAAACATCATTAAATACAATTTAATGAATCATTGGAAATTTCACCTCAACCTTTATATTCAAAAACAGAATGTTAAAACATTTCTTTTTATTAATCTTCAAAAATTAAAGGATGTTTGTTCCCTTATAATAATTTAATATATATAATATAATAAATAAGGACCAGTTTAGTTTCTTCTTTACAATGTTTTTTGAAAATCGATTAATAAAATTTTGCAAAGAATCCCGATTAATTAACGTAACAAATTGTGTGTTAATTAAGTAATAATAAATTATTACTTTTAACGATTCTGCCTAATTAAGTCGACTATAAATAAAGTAGCAAAGTACTTTCATATTAGATGGCAAATTACAGTAAGTTGCTATTACACAACTTAAAAGTGAATGGAAAACAATAATAATGACAATAATTTATAATTTTGATTGGTTTATCACATTAGACACGTCTTGTAAGATTTGTAAGATTCATAATAGAAGAAAAATCTATTTCTATAATTTCTGTTACTTAATTATGAATAATTGTATTTCTCATGGTTTACTTTTTTTATGTTATCCAATTCGAACTAAATAACTTCCATTCATTTGTAAAAAATTTAATTTTCAAAAGATATGTGTGTACATAAATAAAATTAAAACAATATAAAATAAAAATATATTTTTACGACACATCACGTTACACGATTACGCAATAAAACCTTCAGCCAACACGGAAATGAAAACTTAATCCTAACTCTTACAAAATAAATAAATAATAAGCAATATCAATAATGAAGTTAAAGTACACACAATAAGACTAAAAATAACTATTTTGCGCAAGTATTTAATGGGTCTTTCAACTTATATAACCACTAATAATAGTAAGTCAACATGAAAGAAATACTTAGTAGACAATGAAGAGTATAATATAAAACAGAGTTGCCCAATCACTTTCCTATTATTAGGAAAGTTTTACGTAAAATTTTTACAATTATGTATTTCAAAATTTAATAAGACCATGAACGCACACATAGTATTCAACTACGTCACCCAGGAAATCATAACTTTTAGTCAATACAATGGTTTCTGAATTAACAACTATAGTATATGTTTGAACACTTTATGATTTTATATTTGTGCAATATTTAAGCAGTGTCTTGTCTCTTATCATATTTATTTTTGATGCACCATGCTGTTTCCGACCAAAAAATTGATACACATCTTTTAGTGCAATAAAATCTATCTAAAATATTAGATTAGTAGAAGACTGGTAAATTATTGCGTTAAAAATTATTGTTCTAGCTGTGATATTTTTACGTGTAAAACAAATTATATGACGTTATGATAAATAAAATTACATAATTACAGTAGATAGCCATAATCGCAAAAGAGGTCGAAACGTCGTATTGAGTATTGTTTATTGTTTCTCAAAGGCTATAGGAGGATAACAATGGGTAGGATGCCCTCAAACGGATTGTGCTGATTTTTTTTGTGGTGATTACTACCAACATAAGATTAAGATTTGTCAAGTTTAAGCTCTTAATATTGTACCGTTGGAAAGTGAGGATTAATTGAAAAAAAAAAAATCGAAAAAAATTCATATCTTTTCAACGGTTCAATCTATTTGGCTGAAATTTTAGTATGTTTTGCATATTTTTATAACAAAAACGAGAAAAAATTGTTAATATGAAAAGAAAAATTTAACCCCTCTAAATTAATTATTCCATAAAAAAAAATTTTTTTCGTAAACTTATGGTCTTGGTACAATTACCAGTGTTTTTTTTATTTTTCTAACAGTATTTTTCACAACATATGATTTTTTCAAAATTTTTTCCGGGTGCGTCATAATTGAAAAGAATAAAAGGTCAAAAAATATTTTTTTTTTAGGTTAGGCTTTATGTACAGTCACATAAATTTTTTTGTAGATTTCCAAATGTATTTGACGTTGTATAAAATTTTTTCTAAATTTTCTTTCCAGATGCGTCGCAGTAAAAGCAATAGAATGTCTAGAAATATTTTTTTTTTTTTGGGGTTATGTTAGTTGTACAATTATCAAAATCTTTTTGTACGTTTTTGATCCTATCCAACGCAACATATAATTTTTTCAAAATTTTCCTCTGCGTGCGTCATAGTTTAAAACAACAAAATGTCTAGAAATTATTTTTTTTGAAGTTATGCTTTATGTACTGTCACGTAAATTTTTCTGGAGATTTTTTAATCTATTTGACGTCATTTATAATTGTTTCGGAATTTTTTTTCAAGTGTAACAGAACCTTGCGATACACTCACGCATAAATCAAGTACATTATCTTGAGATATTTCTTCTTGTTTAACTCTCTTATAAGAATTAATTCTATAGCTTTTACTGCGACGCATCTGAAAAAATACATTTGGAAATCTACAAAAATTTACGTGACTGTACATAAAGCCTAATCTAAAAAAAAATAATTTTTTGACATTTTATTTTTTTCAACTATGACGCACCCGGAAAAAAGTCATATGTTGTGAAAAATAGTGTTAGAAAAATAAAAAAAAAATTGGTAATTGTACCAAGACCATAAGATTAAGAAAAAAAATTTTTTTATGGAATAATTTTTTTAGAGGGGTTAAAATTTTCTTTTCATACTAATAATTTTTTCTTCTTTTTGTTATAAAAATATGCAAAACATACTAAAATTTCAGCCAAATCGATCGAACCGTTGAAAGGATATGAATTTTTTTCGATTTTTTTTAATTAATCCTCACTTTCCAACGGTACAATATTAAGAGCTAAAACTTGGCAAATCTTAATCTTATGTTGGTAGTAATCACCAGAAAAACAATCAGTTTGGGGGCATCCTACCCATTGTTATCCTCCTATAGCCTTTTTGACCGAATATTTTCAATTGTGACTTCTTAGGTAAGTGAATATTGAAAATATTCCCAGTACATGTATATATTCAGTAAAATAAAAATGTTTTGTGTATAGAACTTATTCTCATTCAAATAAAAATATCCAAACATTTGCTAGTAGACAGATACTGAATCTTTCAGTACGAATCCTTTTTCTGGGATTTTTATAAAATTTTAATTTAAAATAAGTCGTATGAGAAACAAGTGCCGGTGGATTTTCGTTTATTATTATTGAAAGTCGTTAGGAGAGGGAACCACCGAGACATCCACTTCCAACGAGAAAATAAATGAGACAGGGGAACAAAGCGTGCCCTGAAAAACGCAAAGCTACAATTTACGGTCATTTATATTCGTCGCAATAATTCGTTATTTGAACAACAATATCGAAATAAAAAAAGGAGACAACCACAAGGCACTTTTTGCAAGTTGTAGCTATAAATCGCAAGACAATGGCCGGCGGCGATCACAGCCACCGTGATATGGATTGAAAACAAAAGAGGACTGCTCTCCCATCCTGTTTTATTTAGACTTTTAATTGTTTCGAACGTGGACATAAACAGGCCATGCAGAAATGAAACCCTCTCTAAAAGATACATAACGTAGATACTCTTTTATACAAGTTATATTTTAGTATGATGAAAAATACGATCGCACTCCAAATTTTAGTAATTTGCAAAAATGGGACAAGATTACCTAAAAGAAAACCCGTTATTAATACATATATGCAATCTTACGACTCAAAAACAGACAATAAAAAAAATTAGTTTATGACTTGTTTCCATTAGCACCTATTGCAAATGTAAATTAATAAATAAAATACTGACTTTAAGAAATCAACTCGTTTCGCCTTGTGGTGGATAGGTTTAAAGAAAACAATAGGGGTAGATTAAGTAATTAAGTACTTATTGGCTTTAAGGTTTCTACAATTTTTCGTAGTTGGCAGATATTGAAAATTCGTACCCTAGGAATAAATGCCAAGAAATTATTAAGTAGTAGGCGCAAGATTTTTAAAAAATGACAAATTCAGTTATATAAACATTAGTCGCACTTAATTGTCTTTTTTTACAAAATTTCCGGTATACATTCGAATGAGGAACATTCAATATATTTTGAGCCCGAAAACAAGTTTAAAGAAGTGGCTGAAAAATGGACTCAGTCACTGCTACTCTACCAAGAACCCCAACGAGAAAGACAAGCTCCTCCAAAACTTAAAAGAGAAAACCGTAAAACTAACTAAACGTATTCCAGATGCAAATGTCAATACAACTGCAAAAGCAACTGCAAAAGCAACTGCAGAAGCAGAAAAATCATTGCCCAATCAAAACAAAATACCTAATACCTTAAACACTGGGAAAGAATATATTGGAGTTAAAAACTTTACAATGAAGTCCAAGACTGATAAGGGATCGGACATGAAAAATAAGTCTGAAGTATCAACCGACAAAGTTAACAAAGGAGTTAAATCAGAAAATAAGGATTCACAAAGAGACATGTTTAATGCTTTTGTATCATTTTTTTATGGTGAAACCCCACCGAATAGTGCCAGGCCATGTCATAATCCAAAACCAAAAGAACCTTCTGTTACTACTACAAAAATGAAGGAAAACAAAACAGAAAATATCAAAAAGGTAAATACGAGTGGAATGTCCAATCTTTACACTAAAAAAGAAAAAGAACCGTCATCGTCAACCACTATAATAACAGACTCAAAGAAAGACAAAACAACGGCTAGTAAAAAATCTATATCAGAACCTGATCTGATTTCCAAAAAGTCCACAGCAGCCGTATCAAATAAAAAAAGTAACCTAGTTATGACTCAAAGTAAAAAAGAACAAAAATCTGAGTCCATTCCTGAAAAATCAAGTCTTACTAAATTGAGGAAACATCCCAAAAACCCAACGAAGAAAGTTAAGGTACACAAAGTTAAAGGTTTAGAAAGCATGGCACCATCTAAACAAGTAAGTGTAAAATTGGTAGACGCAAAGAAAAACCCCTCAGGAGCCTATGGTTCACCTCTTCAATCCTTGGCGCCTCCTATACGCACCTCCCTTAATCCCTCCTTACAACAACTAGCTGCGCACAGTTCAAAACAAGATTCAACTGTAGGCGACAACAAAGACAAGGACGCAAAGAATTTTTCTAAGGATTCATTAACTGATTCAAATATTTCTCTAAGCAAAGACAAGAAAGAAAATACCATCACGCCTAAAAAAGATTCGGGTTTAACTAGTTTCCTAAATGAGAAAATTGAGGAAAAGGGAATTCATACCAAGTCAAAATCGACTCCATTGGAAGATTTGAACTTACCTAACGCAGACCATCACGGTAGATCCGTATCTGAAGAAATCAATGAAAGAACACAAACCGATTATACATTTCAATTAAATAAGCAGCCTGATACTTCAACCCAAGTGAAAAAAGAAGTAAAATTACAGTCAACCCAAAAACGTAAAAAAACCAAACTAGCTAAAAAATCAACAAACGAACAAAAATCCGACGCTGTTGGAACAGAAAAGCAAGGAACAAAAGTCAAAACTCCGTTTATCTCAGACCCTGATGCAGTGGTAAATAATAGAAACAACCATAACGTTCCATACTACAACAGTTATAATTACAATAATTACAATTATAACGCTCCTAATTATAACCAACAGCAAGGGTACGACAAAAGTTACAGATACAGTGCCCAGGCAAGTTTCCCGACAAAATCATATTACCAATCGGGAAGAACACAAACGAATCCGTCTCCTTGGGCCCAAAGTCAACCTTACAACACGTCCCAATATAACTACAATCAATACTATAACCAACAAGGCCAAAACTACAATCAACACCCATACTACGTATATCCACAAAATTCGTACACAGGTTATCAGAACCCAAACTACTACAATTACAATTCTAATACTCAAGGAACCACTGGAACTACTGCAAATACTAATACTAACCAAAAAACGTGGAGCAAAGAAGCAGTTGGAGATGACAGCAAACTTAAGAATTCTACCAACAGTAGTACTAGTACACCTGTTGGAACTCCTAATGTACAAACAAAAAGCATGTCTACAGAAACCAAGTTAAGTGATAAAAACGTCATTTCGACCAGTAAAAAAGAGACAACTAAACAAGACACAAGTTCGAAAATAGGGAACCATGCGCAACAGCTTATCCAATCTACCAATTGGCCTGAAATTGAAGACTAAATAAATATCAAAATGTTGTCCTCATTCCGCCGAATAAAAAAAAATTATGCAGAATTAATTTTTATTCAAACAATATTTTTTAGTACAAAAAAAATACTCGTTCATAAAATATTTGCTTTTTAATGCCCTCAAACGTTATTTTTTTTAGTATAGTAGATAAGGTAAAATTAAATTAGTATCCAACCAGCAACAACACCTACCACTGAACTTAGATAACTATCCATATGAACTTGGTTATCTTGTATCGACGTAAGAAGAAAGAATCCTTGTTGGTACGTATATCCTTATAACTCAACACAATCACACTTAATAAAGTTTTATAACAAAAACTTTAAAAACATATGTTGCCACTAAAAACCAGATATTACACAAACTTCGATAAAACGTTAAGCCACTTTCACTATAGATAAGTTTCAAAGAATTAAATAATAATTTTTGTAACGTACTATAACAAACTACAAACTTAAAAATTTCCGACAGTAAGTACCACTTACTTAAAAAGTTCGATATTTTTCACAAAGTTAAACTTATTAAGACGCGAGAGATTTTTGTATTATTATGATCGAACTGAAAACTTCGCGTCCACGTACCCACCACGGCTGGCTGGCTATTCGTCCTGACCGCTTTGCACCGTCTCTCGCAGTCAACTCGAGAAGAAAATAGGAGAGAAGTGGAGACCGGTGAACAATTGGGGGCAAAATCTAATCGTTGAGTTGTAGTAGGAAACGACGCTAAACGAGACGAAATATAACGAACACGCATCTCGCGCTCGCGGTCTCGCGGAGTAACGTTATTGATTAAAAATGTAACCATCTACAATTTCATAACTTATCATTTAATTAAAGAAACAAGACACTTGAGATAAGATTCAGTTAAAAATTCGATCGTCTTTCGTCTAATAAAGTAAATAAAACTTCTTTAGAATCTAACCTAACTCAACCTCGTCCTCAGAACTGGACAAATCCCACATAAAACGAGCATCAGACCCTTACTTAGGGGTCGTTCATAAAATACGTTCGCACACAAGGTGGGGGAGGTGGTTTTGCTGAGTGTGGCAAGATGTGACAAGGGGGGACAGGGGGTCTACGGCAACGTGACGTTCGCAGTTCATCAAAAAATTTTACTGAATTTTTACAGAATCCTTGGACTTCTGATAAATAGAAATATTATTTATTTGTTCGTTACAAAAGATATTTATTAGAAAATAAAATGAATATTTTTGACTATCAAAATTTGTGTATTATCAATCAAAATTTATCATGTTCAGGGGGGGGGGGTTAGTTTTTGTGACGTAATATTTACAGGGCGGTCACAGAAAGCTAATTTTAGCGTGACGTACCTATTTTATGAACAACCCGTTATCTAATGTGCTTTGGTCCTTGAAGTATTATAAATAGACTTAAAAGTTCCAGGTATTTGTGGAAAGGGTTTTGAATGTACCATGAAGGCTTAAAATAAACCAACAGAGCTTCAAATGCATCAAAAGTCTCGAAGCACCTGTGAAAACGGCTTTAATTTCACTACAAAAGCTTGTAACTCTTTGAAAGGGTATCAAGACTTTTAAAAGGGTTTCGGGTAGTAATTACGCTATTAATCTAAAACATATTCGCGCATAATTATATCAATGAACAAGGCACATTATATTAATGAAGCTTCGATTCTCTTTTACTCAATAAAATGAATTAAAAGCAGTTTAGAATTTAACCTAACCTAACCTCATCCTAAGGGTTGGGCAAGCCCCCATAAAGTCCAATGAATTTAGAATTATCAATTACATTGAAGAGTAATAAATTAAGTTCAAAGTCCTAGGAATTAGTAGAAAAGACTTTGAGTATGTATACCATGAAGGCTCGAAATAAATCAAAAGAGCTTTAAATGCATTAGAAGACTTGAAGTACTTATGAAAAGGGCTTTAATCACAGTAAGAATGCTTAAGTTATTCTAAAAGGACTTCAGATCCATCAAAAGGCTTCTTTTTTGTAACTCAAATTTAAATAGAGAGGACTTCAAGTACTCTGAAGAGTCTTGGAGTTCTTTAAAAGGACTTTAAGCCCTCTGAATGGGTTTCGAGCACTTTAAGAAATCTTCAGACACTTTAAGAGACATTTGAGCACTTTAAAAATTCGTTGAACTCCTTGAAAGGATTTCAAACACTTTAAAAAATTCTTTGAGCACTTTAAAATGGCTTTGGATTCTTTGGAAGGGCTTCCAAGATCATAAAAAGGGTTTGAAGCACCTTAAAACACCTTTAAGCACTAAAAAAGGGCTTTAAGCTCTTTGAAAGGACAACAAACAGCTTAAAAAATCATTGAGCATTTTAGACGGGCTGTGGACTCTTTTTAAGGGCTTCACAGCACCTAAAAAGGGTTTAAAGCACTTTAAAGGTCTTTAAGCATTGTAGGCTCTTTGTTTTAGGTACTTTAAAAGACCCCTTTGCACCTTAAAAGGGCTATGAGCTCTTATAAAGGACTTGGTGTTTAAGGGTGAGTCTCTTTTATTTTATCCTAATTACTAACCACAGTTTCTTTTACTGTTCTTCACTTTAGAAATTAATTATTAATAGTTAAGAATTACTGATTATTTATTCATTTGACCTAATTCTTGGATATTTTTTATTATTAATATAACTTTCAAGAAACTTATGTAAACTTTTTTAATTGAAGGGTATTAAAATGAAATCTATTATAGGAAAAATCCAACTTTAATATCTAATACTTCGATATAATGAACTAAGTAAGTAGCTGTCTGTGTACATACAATAAAAAACGAATATCGGTCAGGGATTTTCAAGAAAATCGTTTACAATATTAAACAATGTTGCTTCTCCCTACTTGACAAGTTATTATTAGAAGTTGATGGATTTATAAAACCTGATTGATGAATTGAATTAAGATCCCACGCGCAACACATAATCATTAAAATTAGTTACGTTATTTACCAGTAGGTACAAGAATATTTAAATTTCATTAGGCTTTTGAAAATTCTTCAATTGAGAAGCTTTTATTATCAGGATTTTTAAAATTTAAAGTTTTTCTTTTGGCGTCTATGGCATACTTAACAAAGTGTTCCTAAAACCGGCAACTCTTACTTTAAGAATACTAAAAAGTATATATGTAAGTACTTCAATTTTTAAAAATAACAACCGAAAGGCGAATATTTATTTTTAGTTGAAAATAATCTTAAAATAAAAATTCTATTCATGAAGTCTTGAATTTTTTGTTCGTAGACACTAAAACCATAAAAGTTAAGTACCTAATGAAAAGTCTGGGTGGTACGTATTTATATATTATTAGAAAGCAAAACTTTATAAATGCTTTTGCTCGGTTGTTTTGCATTTTAAAATATTATAAATGTTTTCCCTCGCTCATTGCTTATTGATACCGCAAAACTTTTTATAAACTCGTTTTTCCTTTTCTTTGCTTTCAACTAAAAATACACACAAACGTTTACTTATTGCTGTCAGTTTCTCAAAGGATTTTACTACTGTGGGTGTAATTTGAAAACAAACAAACAAACAACTGTCGTACATAACATACCTCTGGCATAATAATATGTACTATTATTATTATTATGGATGCGCCCATAGCTGCGGGTAATTTATTCGGAGTTGTTTAAATTACAATTTAAACATTATCATTATCTGTATATTCTGTCGAAGATTGAAAGAAGTGGGCGGTTATTTTATTTTCAAGTTTGCTTAACCTCGAAACCTTTGCATGTAAGTAGGCAGGCTTGTATTTAAATTATTTAAAAGTTAATACAAATGAAACATAATACATGTGTAATGAATGCATTGTTTAAAGTTGAAAGATTGAAGAGAGGGTTCAGACACCCCTGAAGGATAAATACATTAAAACTGAATAAAAGTAAAATAAAGAAATAAACACCCAAAAGAAACCCCCAAAATCGATTCATTCAGGAAATAGAATCAGATTTTAAATCTGAGATTGGTCCCTTGTCCCTAATCAATGTCGTTTCTTCTTTCTATACTATCTAAATTTAAGGATATTTGTGAAATTCAAGGCTTTGAAGTAGCAAAGTGTTCGAAGGTCTTTTAAAGTGCATAAAATCGATTAAAGCCCTTTCATAGATCTCAAAGACAGTATAAGATGCTCGAAACCTTTTTAAAGTTTCAAGGCATTCAAAGCCTTTTTAAAGTGCTCAAAGGTTCTTTAAAGTGCTTCACAGCTTTCTAAAATGCTTATAAGCTTTCTAAAGGGTTCGGAAGTATTCTAAAGTGTCTGAAACCTTTTCAAAGAACTTCAAATCCTTTTAAAATACTCAAAGCCTTTTCAAATTGCTTCAATTTCTTTCTAATTCCAGTTACAAAAAGAAACCTTTTGACGTAATTGGGTTTAACTCTAGCCTTTATAAGTGCTCGAAGTCCTTCTCACGAATGCTTCAAATCCATTGAAGTTTTCGACGCTCTTCTGCATCATTGAAGCCCTCCGGATATACTAAGGTAATTTAAATATTAATATTTCTGTTCTTCTTGAATATTTTTTTTAAACGATGTCCCACAAGCACAAGTGAAATTAAAAGTTAGAAACCTATAAATTATCCAGACAGCAAATTTGAGCAGATTTTTTTCTATAGTGTTTTATGCTTGAAAATGTGCTTCAAGATGTTCAGAGTTTAGATAAGAGTGACTTGTAATTTGTACCTCGAAAAGTAGTTTGAAGCTCCTTCAGAGTCCTTTTTAATAATTTTAATGTACTTAAAATTCATTCAAACCGTTCAAATATCTTTTAAAGCGTTCAAAGGTTATTTACAGTACTTGAAACCCTTTTAAAGTACATCAAGTCCCTTCAGAAAGCTCAAAGCCCTTTTAAAGTGCTTAAAAGTCTTTTCAAGTGCTCAAAGGTCATTTAAAGTGATTGAAAAATTTTAAAGTACCTGAGACCCTTTCAGAGGGTTTAAAGTCCTTTCAAAATACTCGAGGCCCTTTTAAAGTGCTTCACTCGTTTCTCATTAAGTTTCAGTTTGAAAAAAGGCCTTTTTATGCATTTGAAGTCTTTTGGGTTTAAATCAAGCCCTTATAGGTGCTCAATGCAATTGGTAATTGGAAGTCCTACAGTTATCAAAATAGTTTGAGTAGGGGCTTTGTTTTGGAGCCCTTTTCCCATGTTATTCCTTTTATTCGTTCGTTAAGTGTTCGTGTTATTTATTTAATTGTATAAATGATGCACCTATGTGTATAAAAAAATTGTAGGCCAAGAACTTATTTATTTATTTAGGAAGTACGATGGAATTGACAGAATGTATGAAATACAAATTAGCAATTATACAGTGCTTCCATTTAAGGGGAAATTGTATCTAAATCGTATCAATTCCATCGGCATTAAACTTTTAGTATCACCGTGTATAAAATGTGGTCGAGAACGGCTGAAAGCAACAAGAAACGAATAAGCACTTAAAATGTTAATGACCATAATTGCGTTCTTATTATTTTAATTAATCTTAATAATAGCCGTGTATAGAAAGTTGTACAGCTAATGGCATCTCAACGTTAAGCCAATCGTAGACGAGTATCTACGAATGTGTATATGTATTGGTCTCTTTATGTGCGTTAATAATAATCTTATATAATACACTTACAAATACAACATTTGACGTGTTCTCTTTTTATCTGTATTGTTAATAATTTCTTGAGTAGATTAAAGGTGAAAAGTAACGGTTCCTTTTGATTGATTACTGTATCGAATCATCTGTCACTTCAGGTAAAACTCATAAACATCTACATTCCTAGATGCTCGCCATAATTGGCAGCAGCAACATTTTAACTACTACTAATTTTTACAATATTTCGTCATAATTTTCATGCAACATTTAGTTCATGTAATAAATTAGGGTTATTCTTCCACGTTTCGGTACTGAAATAATTAACATCTTCATAACAGGCTCTGAAGAAACCCATGAGAGTGTAAAAGAAATAGAAATTTTCTTAATCGTGTCCATTTCTTTTTTCTAGCACACAGTAGTAAATTTAGGGGAGCATTTGCTGCAGAATATCCACTTTATTTTATTACGAGCCGCCACTGATACGAGCTGCAAATAAATTTCGATGAATCTTTATGGTTATTGAAAACAACATTCTCATATTGACATTTTTCAATTTCCCTCAAAAACAAGATATTATATTATTTAGAGACTTTTTGGAAATTTTTCACTTATCTTCTTTAGAGTAACGCCCCCTAAAGTTGTTCCGTAATGTCTGTCATTTTTATGCCACCTTTAACAATAAAAGCAAGTATTTCCGTAATGGTAAAGTTAAAACTCGAGTGAAACATCTTCATAAATTTATGGAGGAAAAGCTCCTCGAACTTCTGACGGGAATGCAAAATATCCGGATGATGTTTTTGCTTGCGGAAAGTAATTTGTAAAGTTTTTACCGAAATTAATTAGTAGAAGCTAAATTATAGCGAGGAACAAACGATGAATGACAAGAAAAACTAATTTGAACTTTTTAATTAAATTCGAGATCTGATGGAGAACACTTGTGCTGTAAATTAACTAACTTATTGTATATGCCCCTGTTTTCCCCTGCTCATCAGAACTGCCTACTTAAAAGAAGGCCAAGTGGGGTGCGTCAATGGATCCGCCAGATGTTTTTTTCAAACTTCGTTATTCAGCTTTCTTTATTACATTAATAATTTACTCAAGATCCATCCATCTCTTATTATTGTTTCTAACTTCAGATTTTTTACGACCATAATGACTCTGGATTTAACTTCAAGGCACACCAATTTCATCTCTAAACAATAAAGAAGCGTTACTTACAAAATAATCCCATTCATTTACACCTATCGAGCGAAAGGAGGAACTTTTGGAAAATAGGAACTAAAATCAACTTTGACGTTCCCCTAATGCCATCGAATTCAAAAGTGTCCCTACCCAGGGCACCCCTTTTATTTATTTCTCTTATAATAACTTTTTTCGATATTACATGACAAATATTGATAGATAAAAATAACAATTAGGACAAATAGAGTAACCCTGTTTCCAGAGCTTAGATATGATATCACCAGTAAAAGTGAATAATAATTACGTAACATTACTCAAAAAATGGACGATAAGTACTGGTAAGGTACCAGAGATATGTACCTGTAATAAGAAATGGAAAGTAAATAACTACAAACAATGTTATGTTATCCTTTGCATGAAGTGTGCAAGTTAAGCCGTCGTGTAAAGTGTAAAAGGCGAACGAAAATGTTACCGGTTTCGCCCCAATTCTTCCAACATTTCCCATCGCGAAAGGCGCCTAACCATGAATGTCACGGGTGGCATGAAAGAGTGACAGACTGTTGGCGTCCAAGTCGAAGCAAAGGTCAGTTCAGTTCTCCATACAAAATAAATTCCTTGCAATTGATAATAATGCCTTCATTGTGGAAAGGAGTTTTAACGGCCTCCCGAACCACCATAACTCACGGGAAAACGTACCTTTAATTAGTACTTGTCGGGAGTATAAATCACCGCGCGAAAATAAATGATTTTATCATGGCGAGTATCGTCGCTGTCGACGTAAAAAACCAACTTCAAGAGAGAACCAGTTCGAACCACTACAGTGCACGTAAATTTACAAGAAATGATTCGAGTTCTTACACGTTCTACATACTTCAAATGCCCATCTTTTTAATACGGCATGTAACTATGCGATATCATTTAAAATTCTAAACGTGCTATTGTCTATCCATGTTACATAGTTTTCTTTTCCCATAAAAAAAAATTGAAACACACAAGCATTTCTCCAAGGAATTGTTCAAACTTTAAGTAAAGGGTCTCATCGATTCCAGAATACAACATAAAAATGAAGACGACCTTTCTTAGAGAACTCCTAGAAGCTAGAAATATTACCAGTTACAAGGCTTTATAAAAAAATTATTGAACGATTCCTGGAGTTCCATTGTATTGAAATATATTACAAGACAGGAACCACTGGGGACCAAAAGAATAGAAAATAGTAAGAGAATAATGTGATATTTTTATTGCCAATGTTTTATTCAGATTTCGTAAGATTATTCAAAGAGTGTTGAAGAAATTGTTGTTTCTTCTGGAGTCCAAGTTACTTCATTTCACTCTTTTATTGATCAACTCCTGAAGTTCAACTGTATTAAAAAATATCACAAGGCAGGAACCATTGGGGACCAAAAGAATAGAAAATTCCCAGGAGTATGATGTGAGATTTACGAATATTTTTGTTGCTGACGTGATGTTTCATTCAGATTTCCTATGGTTCTTCCAAATTATTCTCTTGCACTTTTATCGAACGACTCCTGAAGTTCCATTGTATTTAAATATATTGCAAGGCAGGGATCATCGGAGGCCATTCGGCACGTTTGAACTTAAAATACTAGACCAGGGTCGATAATTTTTGAAACCAAAAAAAATTATAGTAGAATGAAACCCATTGGACAAGGAGGAGAATATAACAGAAATGAAAGGAAAAATAATTTACAAGCGATCTGAGGTCGGGAATGAGAAGGGGGTGAGTAAGGTTAAAAAACGGTTTTCCTTGATTTCCGGAAAAACTACAAGTCTTATGGAAAAAAAGTTAAGATGCAAAGTTGTAGGTAATAAAAAGATCTACAACTTTTGTATTTACACTTTTTTCACATAACCTCGAAATTTTATTTTGAAAATTTCTTTTACAAAATATTTTATTATTCACAAAATTTGGTGAAAACTTACCTATTTATGTCCCAAACACGCTGTAATTTTTTTTGATTTGAAATATTTATTTTTTCACCTTATTTTTACATTTAATATCGAAAAAGCACCCTAATTTTCAATCGAAAATTCTCACATCAAAATATCTGCTTTTTTAAAAACGTTGGTGGGCTTTTTCTTCATTGAAATCTCTACTTTCTGATGGTGTGAAACAAAATATATATTACTATGGTAAGTTTTCTCAGGAAATGCAAAAACGAAGAAAACTAAATTTATGTTTTTAAAAATATTATAATGAATAACGTAATCAGTATAAAGTATGTGAATTCAATAGTACGATTTACATGTAGGCATATTTATATATTATGAGATTTTCTATGACATAAATGTAATTAGAATTTAATAAATCAACTTTTTGACTGAAAAAAATAGCAGTGGTCACATTTTTTAGATAAAATTTCCTTCGTTTTTGCATTTCCTGAGAAAACTTACCATAGTAATGTATATTTTTTTCACACCATCAGAAAGTAGATATTTCAACGAAGAAAAAGCCCACCAACGTTTTTAAAAAAGCAGATATTTTGACGTGAGATTTTCGATTGAAAATAAGGGTGCTTTTTCGATATTAAGTAAAAATAAAGTGAAAAAATAAATATTTCAAATCAAAAAAATTACAGTGTGTTTCGAACATAAATAGGTAAGTTTTCACCAAATTTCGTTAAAAATTTTTTTTATTAGTAAAAGGAAAATAAAAAACCAAAA
Organism: Agrilus mali; assembly: GCA_029378335.1. Classification (NCBI taxonomy): domain Eukaryota; kingdom Metazoa; phylum Arthropoda; class Insecta; order Coleoptera; family Buprestidae; genus Agrilus; species Agrilus mali. The sequence continues at coordinate 20,978,072 of CM055658.1, read as the reverse complement.
ACTTGGTTATTAGAATTTTTCACACAAATTTTGAGGTTATGTGACAAAAGTATACATGCAAAAGTTGTAGATCTATTTATTACCTACAACTTTGCCATTTAATTTTCTTCCATAAGACTTGTAGTTTTTCCGTAAATCAAGGAAAACCGTTTTTGACCCTTAAAAACTCACCGCCTTCCCCTTCCCGATCTCAGATCGCCCGTAAATTATTTTTCCTTTCATTTCTGTTATATTCTCTTCTTTTTCCAATGGGTTTCATCCTACTATATTTTTTTTTAACTTTTTACCATTTTTGAAGGCTTCAGCACTGAGTATACACAAGTTCGTCTTTAGTTTTTCGTCCAAACTTTTTTTCTTTAATTTATGTCGACCAAAAACTGAAGACGAAATGTATTCAATTTTTCTCGAATTTCTTTACTTGTTCTCTGAGACTCTAAGCCGTAAGTCCATTAAATCGCCATTTAAAAGTGGTAATCAGGAAAGTTGAAAACGACACCGCCTATCGCGTATAAAAGGACGACAGGGAAAAGAACACTTCGGTAGAGTCCCGTAGGACCGGAGGAGCCGTCGTCAAAGCCGCCTGGAGCAGCAGGCTGTAATCCGAGCAAACGCTTTCAAGTTGATCCAGTACAGTAGCGGCATTCTTACGCTCGGTGCTTATAATTCCGAACACGCTCTTGCTCGCGAGTCAATTATGTTTCTTTATTACAATTCACGTACTCGAATTGATTCTGACACAACCTGTGAACGTTCGCACGCCTTTAGACAGGAACGGCACAGGACCGGACTCAACACTTTCATCTCGACAACGACATTTTTAAACTTCTACTCCTTTTCTCTTCTGCTCACGTCTCTTTTCATAGATATTCAAAATATTGATAGTGGACTACAATTTTGCGTTTAATGATGTATTTTTAAAATGTGAACAGGATATTTTCATATTTCTGGCTTAATAGGGAAAAAGTGTCTCAAATGATTTGCGGAATAAGGAAGCAACGTAGTGAATGCATGAGTAAATAAGTTTTAATTAATTAGAAATTTAATATTTAAAAGTTCGCTGAGTCAACCCCCATAATTACAATATACGTTCTGTGCCAAAACATTGTGAATTTTTCACAGCATTTGCAATTGCAAATGCTGCACGTTAAATGAATGTAGGTGCCTGTATCCTGCGGCAAAATACCTCTCTGCACTAGGATTATATTATGTAACACTAATCATTAAAAACAAGAAATGTAAAATTATATCGTGAACAGCTATTATTATAAAAATTAAGTCGGTATTTTTTAACTGTTTCACCTGAATTGTAAAAGTATCAAAAGTGACGAAATATCCAATTAAGCCAGCAATTTCTTTGAATGAAACGTAAATTCCATAATCAAATAATCGATCATTAATTTAATTAGGAACAATTTTATAAGCGAGTTAGTGAGAGGCAGCAAGCCGTGGAATTAATTTGCTATGCTTTTGTTGTTACATAAACAATAATTTTCAACTTCAAGGTTTAACACAAACTGTTATTATTACAATAAAGATGTTGTGATTATTTATTGTACAATTCGGTATTAACTAAAAGTAACACGTTCAATGCATAATTGAGATTTTAGGATCATAAACTTTCTATAACACATAGATTTTTTAATGCTATTAAGTATTGAATTGGAATTGTTAACAATAACAATTTCGATCTACTTGCAACCACCCCATACACCTAAAATAAATTTAAACTTTCACTGGCGTATTCTCGATAGTGGGGGTAGAAAATCTGGAAATACAAAATGCCATCCTGAATTGTAAAAATTTAGTTATAAACCAAAAAGAAATAAATATATTGTAACGTTTTTTTTTTTCTATGAAAAATCCCGTTACTGAAGTTTTATTTATTTCGATTCAGTTTGTCTTTGTCTTGGTTCAGTTTTGTTGATTATTTCTTAATGTTGATCGACCTTCCGTCTTATCATCAAGGCTAACAACCTTCGCGCAGGACTAGGCGATCGATGGAGGGATCGATGAAATTTTCCGGTCGGTGCTCGAGGTCTTTCTCCTCGATCCTCGACACTGACGTGACGGGTGTATGTGTTTTTCTGTTGGTGTTCTGTGCTTGGTTTTGCGTGAGAGTTTTTTTGATCCACTTACCTTTGCATTTTAATAGTTCATGTAAAATTCATTCAAATTAATTATTTCTTTTAAAATTTTTTTTCTATTCACTCAATATTCATTTTTTAATGTAACTTTGATTAATTTTTTACAAAATTTTCCTTATTACCACGTGGTCTCTTCTTTAAATATCTAACTGTATATTTGTAACCTTTTGGGCCTTTGTGGCCAATTTTAAATCTTTTCATTTAATTAATTTTTCTCACCTTTTAATTTAAATATTTTTAATAGTTAAAATTTTTTATGGTATCTGGGGTGTATCTTGAGTGCATGTTGGTTTAACGACAGACACCTCTACTCCTCCCTTTTTATCCGTTTTTTTTTAAGCATCTTCAATGCAAACAACTTTTTAACATTTGATTATTATTTTTAGTTTTAGGAAATTTATCAGCACCTTTATTTGTGCCCTTATTTGTCAGCCCATTGAGATTTGCTTAGAATAGGTTCCGGTTGGATTAGGGGGCTGGGATTAAAGGGTAGGGGTGAAGACATCCTGAAAACTATTTTACAAAGGCAAATAGACAAAGCTCTGGTTTCCAACTAGTCTCAATAACCAGTTAGAGGCCGATAAATTCCTGCAGGCGGCCCCCTGAAGATTAAAAGGTTGGTCCATGAAGCTATTTCACTGATATCCTCTTGCCTCACAACACAGCACGAGAAGTCCCCGATTATACCCTGAAACCAGCTTCCAGTCCCTACATTGGTGCAGGGAACTTTTCTTTTTGGTGGGCTACATGTGTAATTGTAAGTTTTGTTGTTTCTTTTGGTGTGTAATTTTTTACTATTAATATACTTTTCAAGTTTTTTTGTTTTTTTAAGAGAGCTTCGAGCTCTCTAAAGCTACAGGATTCTGCAGGAACCACCGATGCACTACCCGGTGCACAATAAAGTTTCTTTTCATTATTCTTTTCTTTGTTCGACAAAGTGGCGCCCGAGCACGTTTTCTTTTTAATATTTCATGATAAATAGAATTTTTCTTATAAAACAAATTATTCATAATTTCAAACCCAAGTATGTTAATAGTTTTGTTAAAATATACAACACACCATTAATAATTACACAACTCTAATTGTTTTGTTTACCCCACTTTATAATTTATGTATTTATGTAAAAGCCCATGTTTAACATCTTAGCCTTAGTAACTATTGTACTCTTGAAAATGACCTTTTAGAGGTCGAAACAATTGTCGAGAAATAAACAGTATTGTTTTCTTTTTCTGTTTCCTTTATTAAAATAAATTTTACATAGTCAATAAGACTTCACAAAGATCTGCTGCTATCCCAAATTTAATGACTAAATCTATGGATAGTTTCCAAATTATTATGCTCTGAAATTCATTAGATAGCTCATTAAAAATGAAGACCATTTATTGATGACTTACAATTAGAAGCATCAAGGTGGACCATTGTATACAAAAACTATGAGTTTTCGATTTTTGATACTGTAGATTATTAATGGAAATTAGTTTCAAATAATAATTTCTCGTACATAAATGTAATCTCTCAACATTAATAACGAAAAAACTGAAATAATAACTGTTTAATCCTATTCAAACAAGTACTGGACGATGTCTATTGTTGAAGTACATTTGGGATAATATGGAAAGTCTAATACAAAACAGCAATAAAATTCAACCGTCCAGGGTCAGTAACATGGCCCAAATACAGGCCAACAGAAATAGCTTGGCCCTTGCAATCTGAACGCCCACTGGTGCGCGATGGACACAGCTGATATTGCAGTGGTGACAGTCCATTTAGTCTTCGTACTTCGATGAAGCACATAGCGTTGTATGTAAACTTGCCCCGTATTATAAGAAAAAAAAAAACATTAAATCAGAAACTTCAACGATAGGGCCAATTAATAATGATTTTCACCTAATTTTAAATTTTATTTAGTTTATAAAACATCGTGCAACTTTTAGCAAATACTTTTCATAATTGGTGACACTCTTGAAGGAAAGCGGACAAATAAAAGAAACACTTAGGAATACATATTTATTCTATAAACTTAATTAGTCAATGTTTCGTTTATTAGTTTATTATTATTATTATAAATATTTTAATATCAATAATAGCTGAGCTGAATACCTCGAAATATTTATTTATTTATTATTTACAGATTGATGTGCGTTTACAACTGTAATTTATTTAATTTAATTACTTACTAAAATCAGTAATCTGAGGAAGAAGTGATTGTAGAAATAACAATACTGGGTACTAAGTTAACCCCATTCAAATAATATTACATACCTATTTAAAATACAAAATGGGAATTCTGTTTCATTTAAAGTGCATTGCCACTTTTCGTGCAAATATTACTAATACCATTAAGACATCCTGAGTGAGTTTACTTGTACAATACGGCCCGATTTGAAACATGGTACAAACACCGAGCGGTAAAATGCATCTTTTTCCTTCCGAATGCGCTTTCTTTCTATCTTTTGCGCCGTTTGCTCGAAGTCTGAGGGGCCACCTTATTTCTGTTGACCTGTACGTCGACTACCCAATGGGTCCATTTTCAGCCCCAGGTAGAAGCAGAGATGTATCATTTTTAAGTTTGTCAGTCCAATATTAGCAACTAAGCAAATCAGTCGCAAACATTTTCCATTTTCATTATTATTAAATCAAGTAGCATTGGAAATATAAAACTATTTTACATGACTTTAAACTAATTAAAAAAAGTAGCATATAAGTTTTCTTATATGATATGTTTTTAAATTCCTGAACTTTTTTTTTATACCTGAATCATAAGTATTTTAAGTATTTAATTTATTTTCCGTTAGTTACACTTTTTAATTTAATTCGAATATTTTGGGCGGGCCCCTATAGTAAACAAAACCAACTTTTTATGCAAAATAATTTTCTTTTTTTATGCTTTACCATAATCTGTATTTGTTTATTTTTTTAAGTACACCAGGAAATTAAGTTTGAGGCATCCACTTTCTTTTAATTATCCATTTACATACCTATATGTACTGTATTGATGAGAGAAAAAAAGCCATTTACGATGGCACAACAATAACGTCCATTCAAATCAAAAGAAACCTTATTAAAAAATAATACCGTAAAATTTGTCTTGATGTTATAGTTTAATGTCGAGATAGATTTTAATCTGCTTTCCCATTGTAATTTATGTAGGTACCATAACATTGACCTGAAAAGCACCTGGTTTTTTGTCTCTTTATAGCGATGCCAAAGAATAGAACTCAATTTGTGTAATTTGTTTAATCCCAGAAACATATTTATTTATTACAATTTACAATGTGTGCATTAAAACAAAATTGTATTCTTTTAAAACTTTCTCTCTCAAAGTATTTTGTAATTTGTTATCCAACATATATTCATTTAGTTTACACAATTTTATAATTATATGTATTTACATATAACAACTAATTACGTAGCTATTTATTAGACAGCAGATTAGTACCTACCTACAGCCCACGTTTGAAATGTTTTCAAATTCCACAAAAAGGTTTAAAAATAAGTACCTCACATATTTTCCTGTCAAAAGGACAAGTCGAATAAATGTAAATTTCAAGCACTTACTTATTGCTTATTACTTTACAAACAACTTTATCTTTCCTTAATACTAAAGAATTAGGACACAATTTGCGTTACAAAATATATATTTACAATTCATTAAGAACAAGAGTAATGGATGTTTACTGTTAATAATTTTTAATTTACATAACGCAGTAAAAACTGCTGATAAGTAAAAACTGAATTAATAAGTAATTTATAAAGCAACGACAAATAAAAGTAAACTGTTGAATATTAACATTGGAAAATTATTAGGCATCAGTTCAATAAAATTGACGTACAAACAAGTTTTAATACCGAACGCTAATTAAAATTTTCAAATTATGAGAAAACTGATTATGGAAAACCATAAAATAATATTGTCAATAAACAAAATACAAAACTTCAGAGTAAAAAAAAAGAAACCTTTGCAATAGAGAATTATCTTTTAAAATATCCGTCGCATTTAAAGGCGTCTGAAAATATAATAGTTTTTGGGTAATACTGTGTAAAAGAAGTAAATATGTTCTTCTCATGAGTAGTACTTTGCCCAAACTACCTATAAAAGACCCACGCATGTGTTGGTATGAAAATTATATGTATTCATGTACTCATTTAAATAAATCGGTCGTTTTTTTTTTTAAATTTCATTAATTCCTTGATAAAATATTTGTAATATACGAGCCTGTCGAGTGCCTGCATTAATAATAATTCTCACGAACTTTTTTCCTATTTCTTTTTTTTTTTCCACTTAGCTTATGACTACTTTCCATTACTAATGACATTACAAGACAGGCAATTAAACGAGTTATATGTATAAAAAAAATAAATACGGATTGTGTAATAATCAACAATTGCTCCGGTTTATATTTTCTATGTCCTTGCTGTGCGTTACTTTCACGAGTATTACAATACCAGGACAACTTGTTTATATTTATTCAGTAGTCGTTACTAATACCAACTCTTTAGAAATAATTAAAACAAAAGCGTATTGTATTTCTGTGATTATTTTTTTCTTTTTTTGAAAAACTACACTTTAAACAAAGCTTGCCAGAATGGACAGAACTATTGCTCCCTTTGGAGTACACAATTAAAAATTAATATAAACTCTAATTTAATGTAATCTACTACCTACTGAAAAAATAATCAGAATTTTCATTTCGTTTGATCATAAATTCTCTGATTTATTAAAAATTTAAGTAGGTACATACATAATTTTCAATTTTAATTTTTAAAATTAATAAGTAATTCATGGAGATTAGAGTAAATAGTGCTGAGTAACAAAAGTAAATTTTTTATCTCCACTTATCTCCAAAGATAAATGGTCTGAAATTAAATTATTATAAGTTTTCCAAATATTTATTTTCAGCAACCTCTTTGATATTCCACTTACAAATATTTTTTATTTGTATTTTAAAGGCGTGTTTCAAACGAACATAATTTTATTTATAAATTACCTGCATTACATACTTATTACTTATTACTCTCTGATAAGAACAGGAAGTATGTTTTCTAATTATTCTAAACGTTTATCTTTATAATATTGTTTGCTTAAAGCAGACCCACTGTGCAAATAAATTAACAATTAGGCAAACAATATTTCAACAAAGACAAGTATTACACAAATATTAGTGATTAAGACGTTTTACTACATGATTCATATTAGAAAATGAAGGCAAATAAATCTGCTTTTTAGTGAAATTTCCAGAAATTCTGAATACATAACTTTTATTTCATTTCCATAAAGACGAAGTATGAACTTTTAATAGGATAAATCTGTTGCATTAGGTACGTACATATATAAATCAATTTAGTTTTAAATTATCATTGAGGTCATACAATAAAAAGCAGATCTCAACATTAATTAAATTTTACAAATTTTGAAAAACAAAATCAATTTTATAATAGTCTCGTTTTTCTCTTCGAATAGAAAGAAATTCTTTTTAGAAAGTTGTATATCGAGATGAATTAATTGTGATGTATAATGTATTTGTCGAAATGTGGATAAAAATGTGCTCCAAAATACAACGCCACTGTATTTCTGAAACTACTGAAAGAGAAAATCATGAAACTGGTAGGATTTTCACAAAAATTCATTTTACTCACACTAATATTATAAAGGCAAAAGTTTGTGAGTGTAGAGTGTGTATGTTTGTTACTTCTTCACGTCTAAACGGCTGGAGCGATTTTAATAAAATTTGGTATAGAGTTAGCTGACACCCTGGATTAACACATAGGCTACGTTTTACTGTGGGAAAATATCTTATTCCCATGGGAAAATTGATGAAAATGAATTCGCGGAATATTATAAATGCGAAAGTAACTCTGTCTGTATGCTACACAATCTCGCCTAAAATTTACTGAACCGATTCAAATGAAATTTGGTAAAGAGATAAGTCTAGAGCCTGAGAAAGGACATAGGCTACTTTTTAATGCGAAAAAAGGATTGTAAAGGGTTGAAATAGGAAAGTTTGTGCGGAAATTCTGTAATTTTTAAAGATTTTTTAGGCTTTTGATTATATATAAATAAATACGACATTCAATGTTTGTAAAAATTTTACCCTAAAGGGGATAAAATTAGCCGATGAAAGTTTTTGTGTAATGACGACGCCCAAAAAGCTTACGGCCCAGAAAATTAAAAATTTCGTAAGTGTAAAAAATAATAGAGGTTTTGTTTATTTGTATCAATAAAAGTAGTTGAATACTAAGCCATATAAACTATTTTAAACTATATTAATCTATAAATTATAAATGCGAAAGTAACTCCGTCTGTCTGTTACGCATTCACGCCCAAACTACTGAACCGATTTAAATGAGAATTTGGTACAGAGATAGATAAGCAGATATAAAGCTAGAGGCTTGAAACTTATTTTTTAGGCTTTGGATTAGATATAAATACGACCCTAAAGGGGGCAAAAATAAGGAATGAAAGTTTTTGTGTAATGACGTCGGCAAAAAGGCTTACGGCCCAGAAAATAAAAATATAGAAGAAGAAAATTTAAATGCTGCCGAAAGTCACTATTCCACGTGGACGAAGTCGGGGGCATAACTAGTATCATTATGAGTAGAGAAACTTTTAGCAAACTGATCAATATTTTTAGTTTCAGAGAAATTCCTCATTTTCTTTATTCGTCAAATTTAATATTGTTATCACTATATTTTTACTAAACAATGCTATTCCAATAAGATTTCAGGGACGATTTTAATTCTTCAGTGCAGAAACTCACTCCTAAAGAAACGTTAAGTAGATTCTTTTTTAAAGACTTAATTAAAATATGCGGTTTGTTTTTAACAAGTTCACACCAGTTTTCAAAATGTAAGTATCCATATATAAAACAAAATATTTACCTATTTATTTTTCATCGTTCTTCTCTACGATATTTTACCTTTTTATAATCCTACAAAACTTTAAAAGTTCGATTATAATTTGCAATTCCTTTAGTAGTCAAACTTAATTTTATTATAGATTCAAAAACAATTTTAATTCTTCGGTACATTAGCTCGTTGCTTAAATTTAGGATTAACAGTTAACCGTTATTTTTATATAAAGTCCCTAACAGTTACTTAACAAAACATAAAATATTAATTCAAATTTAGCCTTAGTAAGGTGAAACGATTCGTCGTGAATATTAAAAATTTTGTTAAACTCTTAAAACTTTTGTGTTTTATTTCTTATACGTTATAATGGAGTTTAAACATATAAGTGCCTCCTCAATTAAATAATTCAAATTTCATCGTATGTCTACGAAATTCAACTCAATTTTAATCTTGCGAAACTATCACACGTCCCTTTTAATTTGCAACTCATTTTAATAGAAGAGGAGCGTTAGTGGGTTTCAGGTAATCACCAATAATTCATAAGCAAATACTAAGCATACCAAGGACCGATTAATTTGGAATATAATAATGTAATTTGTAAAAGAGGATCGGTCATGTTGGGTCCATTTATTTCGTTATTCAATTTAAATTCGGACGACATCGAGTAAGACATCGGGTGGATCTTGTCGTTAGTATTTAATACCGGACCTTAAGCGAATTTATGTATAGAACTAATGCCAGTTCGATTAAATTCCGGCCATTTATTACCGCCATGAATCACAAGTATAAAGGGACCCGTTGCGCCCCGCGCCCTCACTGTCGCCTTTGTACCAACGGCAACATTCATATAAAAAGATTTACGGTAGGAAAATAGCTGGATGTAATGTCTTTTAATTTAACATGTCGACATTATTCTTCCGACAGTGGAAAGTTACGGCCTCCGGGCCAGCCGGGATCGAGCCCCTTGATGTGCGTAACTCTGTCAACTTTTCCATAATGTTCTTTTCGAATACTCTGCATAATTCACGTTATTTAAACTCCAACGGGACGCGTCGCGACACAAATGCGTTCTGATCTCTTTATTTACATCCCCATATACTTTCATCCTTCTTATACGATGCAATTTTATACTATTTATGGCATATTATTTAATAAAAAAGCTCCACAGGGAGACAGAATTATTATCTGTTAAAATTATGTATAAAACATTATTAAAGATATTCAAAAATTGCCCATATTTTGTCCTCCAAACAATATAGGTATTATATATGGATCATCAAAATTCTAGGATTATTCTGTCGTTTGAGAAGGACTATCCTGGATTGTTGCAAAAATGAACAGAAAGGGTGTCTCTTAGTAGAGTTTAAGTGGTTAGTTTTTACGTATGAAGGCATCAAAGTTGATCAAAAAATGTACTCCTGGTTTCTTGATGTTTTATCCCAAAGGACCAATTTGTATTAGATGGATTTTTCTTCTTTGCACGAACTATAGGAAGTTATTTAAACATCTTTGCTTTTACACATTAATTTCATTTCGATAAAAAGAGGCCGATTGATTTTCGACCAACTCAATTCCGAATTTCTTATTATTAACTTGTTTTAAATATTGGAGTAGTTATTAAAATGCATAATGCTATCAAGATGGTGCAAATCCAATCTAAGTTTTTAACGGTGGTAAAGTGCATTCTCGGTCCATGTATTGAACTCGGAAATAGAACGTATCGTAAATGCCAAAGTTGAAATTGCTGTTCTAGCAATGACGCTCGTCCCATATTCGCAGAATTAGATTATGTCAGAGAATTGCTTGCAGTGCGATGTGTATGCATACATTTTAAAATTTATTAATACTCTCACAAATTGCAGTAATTTAGATGAGCTACGGAAATTCACTCAGACCTTAATCAACCAATTACGAGATTAATTATACTTGGCTTATAAACCTATAATCAAATACATAAATACAATCTCAAAGTTTTATGGATTCTCTAAAAAGTAATACTGAAGTTTAATTATTTAAAAATTGAATAAAACTACAACTGACAAAATGAGAATACAACAAGAATTCTAGATAATTTCTTTTATATTCAGAACATTGTTAGTTAATACTTTATCCTACCGATAAATCCTCAAAGTTTGACAATTTTGTATCTCGAACTCCTTTGAGAATTAAGGACGAAATAAATTTGAAAACATCTTTTCGCAAAAACTTTTTGAATCTTCGTTTGAAATATATGAAACCTGGTAAAGAACTAAATCACAATAAATCATAAAGAGAAAAAGCCCTACTAAACAATTTTTTAATTTTATTTTTGTGGTTTGTGCCTGTTACTGTTTGCTTTGAAAGCATATTATACGTATGGTGTTTGCACTCTTTGCCTTCTGGGAAATACGAGACCACAATAAGATCTCACAAGCAAGTTCAGGAATCCACCTTTAAATTTAGTAAATATTTGCTGAGATTGTAGTCAGATTATTCAGCTATTTTTATCAGGGTTATGATTTATTCAGGTGTGGGAAAATTTACTAAAATTGTTAACGGAAAACAAACAGTTAAAAGCTTAAACTATTTTGTTTGTATGAGAGAGAGTCGTTATAGCTGACAACAACATGAGCACTATGGAATACGAATTCGTAAAAAAAAAACTACATAAATAGATGCAAATCATCAAAGTCATAAAAAGGAACTAAATATGTGGAAATTATTTCTTTTATTGGCAAACATAAAATATATATTCTGATATGCACTTTTTTTTAATTTAAATAAAACTTAAAAGATGACACGTTCAGGTTAATAAACTGTTGTCTGAAGATGTAGATTGTGTTTTTGGCATGTAAAAATTGATTACCTTGATTACCTACTTTTTTCGGATTTACCTACACATTTGCCGCCCGTAGGCTATTCAAAATTTGCCACCCCTACTGACACCTGCAATTCTATACCCTAATTCACAATCAATTTTTTGTCAATGAAATTGCAACTTTATGATTGTATTATATTTTTATTAGACTAATCAACAAATATTGATACGAATTCATTAGGATTAAAAATGTAAGAATGTTAAGAAGAACTTTCGTTGAATGGATATTTACAGCTTTTATTCATTACAATATTATCATTAGATATTGTTTTTTGTTAATTATGATCATTCTAAGAAATGTATAATATTTATGAAATTCTGTGCAACAATATGCAATTTTTTACGTTTAAATTTATTAAATTTTTATTCTACACTCAAACAGGTTGTTAATATCATCAGAAATATCAACCGATAAGTATTAATTTTCCACATATATATGTATTATATAATATTTGTTATTGTTATTTTTAAGCAATTTTTTTTCGGATCCCATTTCTCTTCGAATAGATATATTTAAGTGGTGAAACATATTACACATGAATTGAATAGTGTGGGTGGACCTAAAGAAAAAATTATGGCAATAATTAATTTAAAAAATAGGTAAAAATACTAAATTTAAAATGTAATACTTAAACGCTATTGGAATATTTTAAAAATTCAAATTCACAATAGTATATTTTATAAATAAGCGTTTAGTAATTTTTCATATACAGACGTTAGTGTATTCAGTATACTGTATAGCACCAAATATTGTAATTTTTGTTGATTTTTCGAGCCTCGTTTTTTTCCGTGAATAAGATAATAATAATTTTTTGTTTCTGTAAGCCTATTCAGCCTGCTGGTAAGTCCGCCACTGATACCTATACAAAAAGAATCAATGAAATCAGGTAGTGTCTAACAACAGGGAGAATCGTTTTTCAAAAATTCGTGTTTTGTAACGGTTTTTTTTATAATGACTAAGCTTCATTGTATAATTCAGAAATAAATATCAATCAGATTCAAACGAACGAAGCTCAAAAACAGGAATTGCATTGTATCTGATTGTTCTACCATAATACTAACCAGTGCTTACGGTTAACCACAATCGATAAATCCATAATACCAATTAACAAAGCAAAAAGTGCAGACGGTTTTTGAATTTACAAGTAAATTAAATGTAATTAACGTATCGACGATTAGAATACAGATCACGATTTTTGATTTCGTTGCATTTTATCTCATTATTTCGAGATCCTTGAGTACTAGTTCTTGAACGTTAGACTTTATCCGCCTTAATAGTTCAATTAAATAAATCACTTGTACACACCTGCACCGCATTACTAAATAATCTCTGGTAATATAGGGTTCGAAAGTGCATATTATTTGCTATTACTTTAATAACAATCCTGGACAGATTGTTTCCGTTCAAACTTATAATTATATAATCCTCGGTTTCATTCTCTTTGTTATCTGACCTGTAAGTTTATGTTTCCATGCTAATACATACTCTCAAATAACATTTTACATCAAAGTCTTTGTTAACGAATAAAAATCAGCAACAAAAGGTGGTAAAATAATATATACTGTTCCCAACATGGACATATTTAAATGTTAGTAGTAGTACTCAGTAGAATAGTTAATAAAATGTTAGTTGGTTAAATTAATAATTTTGCAAAAGATTTTCGGAAGGTATTTAGTTTAATAAGAACGTGTCAAGTATTAATATAACCCACTTCTGGGCCATTAAAAATATTAAACGTGGAAGGACAATCGATATCAGTAACGAAGTTTTAAATGTTGCGAATTGATTGCCTTTTTTTACAATCGGCAAAATCTACAACTGCAATAAAATGTTGCTAATGCACGAATTATTCCAATATTTTAGATACAACACAAAGGCTGAAATTATCTTCGAGCACGGCAAACGGCAATTATCCTTGCAATAAATTATTGAATTAAGGACAGCCATGAAACAAAAGAGACGTTAAAAATGTCACGTGTGACGTGATTAATTTTTTTAATAAACGTTTTGAAAGGCTGAAGGTATTGTAATCACAAGTATCTACAATCATCCCATTAAAATAAATTGACCAGTGACATTAAATTACCTTTTAGCAAGAATATAAAATTTACCATTTTAGGGAACTTTTTAGAAATATAGAAAGGGTCAAAACGTTCTTTTACTAGTCCATGTATGTAGAAAGATTAAATTCGACCTTTTTAGTTAAAACATTAAGCAGAAAGTTATCATATCTACTTTATCATTTATTATTTATATACTTTGTATCTCCATAATTAAAAAGAAGATCATTCTTCCACCTAAAAATGTTACTGTGTAGCGAAATAATAATTGTAGATTACAATAAATTAATTTGTCACTAAAACTTTGTTTGTTGTGTTTTCAAAAATTGTATGTCTATTGTTTTCTAGAAGTAATGATATTGTAAGAAGGATATCACTGACCAAATGGCCACGAGATCAACTACCTACCACTGAGTGGTGGCCAAGAAAAAATAAAATGACTCGTCACATAACATCAAGACATCTATAATATTTGATCATGAAATTTAAAGAACACTTGCTGTGTCTTTTACATTAATTAAAATATTTATATATGAATGATAGATATATTGAAACATCGGGTGTAATCATGACAAATACATCAAATGCAGCGTTTCCATTAACGTCATAGGAATTCAATTGGATTACATTAGAATCAGGTACATTTTTGCAATTTATCGTTTACCTGTCGATATTAAAAAGCCATTAGACGTTTAGGATAAAACTGCTTTTAAAACGTCAGTTGCAGATGTAACTTTTTCGATTTATATTTCTACATGAGAATAATAAAGACTAGACTTCAAGTTGCAAATTGTTCGATTTTGGTTGAAAAATCGTTTAATTTGGACACTTACCAAAGGAGGACAAAATATTACAAGGGCAGTATTTAATTTTCTTACCCTGGAACAATCTTATGAGGTCTGGGGACCGAACTACTAACCTGCAAAAGAAAAAAATAATTAACGACCATTTTAAAAATATAAAAAACACAATCAAATTATAAACCAGAAATTCTATGCTCCACTTAATAATTCTGTACTGTTTAATAACCAGTAATGCAGGAAAGTCAATAATATTTAACTTAATTGTTTAATTGTAAAACGTACATTTATTATTTTAATAATACCTGAGCTTTTCGAAAATTATACTTTAGCTAATGATAATATAAAACTGTCAATTCATTCTGTGAAGTTTCTGGTCCAGCAATTTACGTATTCAAGTAATTCGAGCATGATAACAACTAATTATATTTTGCAGCACATAATCTAAAGTAAATAATAACTAGTTGCAAGAGGTAACAGAGTCAAATAAATATACGTGTAGTGTAGCATATACACAAATATCTCGAAACATCCTGTTAACCTACTTTTCTCAATTGGGGTCGAGAAATTTCTAAAATGCGATAAATAACTTCTTTAAACATTCGAGCCATTAATTAGAGAAACTTAAAATAAACTGACATTAATTAACGGTATTTTCTACTTTCACTGCAATGTTCGTTTAATTTACTTCGGTCCAATACAATAACACGTTATTAAAAATTGGTAACACGTACAAAAACAGGTATGTGAGAATATACTCGTAGAATTTTTAAAATCAGAAATTTTATGTAAAAATCATGGCGACAAGAAAATAACTAACGAAACCACTTTAGGCACATCAAAAACTTTGAAAAAGAAAAAAATAAAAAATGTATCTATTGCAGGCATGGATCAACAGCTTTATTTTAGGACATCCTTTAAAACATTATTCAACTCAATTTTGCTACCATATATTCTAAATTTCCTTTGCCAAAAGAATTTATATTCCTTCCTAGTGTAAACAAAATCGTCCTAGTTATTCCTACATCATATGCATTAACTTTCATTAAATATTCCATAATTAAAAGCTTTTATTTAACTTGCAATGTATGTTTGTTCGGGTGGAATCTTGCTACTCAATTTTGAAGCATCTTTAAACGATTGAGCTGAAATTTTGTATACACGTTTAGTTTGGATGACAATACACGATAAGTTGTGTGACGTCATTCTAAATCCAATATGGCGGACCATCCAAGATGGCGGAATAGTTATTTTTTATGCACTTCTGCAATATAGGTATCAAATGAAAGGGCTTGCCGAGGATAATTAGAAAAATATTCTGACATCACTCTTAATCCAATATGGCGGACTTTTAGAGTTTTAATGATTTCTTATAGTATGGGTATTAAATGAAAGGGTTCGCTGAGAATAAAAAGGCAGGTTAAAAAAAAGATGGTGATTATAAGCTCCATTGCTCTAATCCACCTGAAATTTGGTGTAGAGACCTCGATTATTCTTAATGTAGAATTTTTTGAGCCTGTAACACGGTTGATTAACTTTGACTTGTGTGATTTGGCGAGATGGGCGTCATCAGCATTGGTCTGCAACCTGTCTAGGAGAAGGACAACTCCAAAATCAAACAATGATGCGTTGAATGAGATGAACAGACTCAGAAACCTAGCCAGCGATAACTAAAAAGTAAAAAATAAATTAAAAGCAAAAAACCTTTTTTAAAAAAAGCTTTTATTTAAATGCTTTAAAAAGAAGAAAATAAAATTTTCCTTTAAAATTTTAACTATCAAGTTATAACTTCATTATACACAATTTATATGATCATAAAAACTTGTCGCGCGATTTACTTGTGTAAATAAACTAGTACCTATTTAATTGAGTAACTTAATCTGCTAAGTTTAATTTTTTTTAAATTTCAGCAAACCTCGCGACAAGCTTTTATGGTCATATAAATTGTGTATAATGAATTATAAGTTGATAGTTAAAATTTTAAAAGAAAATTTTATTTTCTTCTTTCCAGAGCATTTAAATATAAGCTTTTTTTAAAGAAGGTTTTTTGCTTTTAATTTATTTTACTGAATTTTATTCAACCTCTTTCCAGTGGCGTACCTAGGTAACCAAAGGCCTCGGGGGCATAATTTAATCGCGCCTATTACATAAGAACAATTTCGAAAACTCTTTTTCTACTTTGGTACGTCAATTGACCTAAAATGATCTAACATAACATAACATAATTTTGTTTTAGGACTTATCGTTTAAAAAGTTATTCAACTCAATTTTCTTACATTCTAAATTTCCTTTGCCAAAAAGATTTATAGCCCTCCCTCCCTTCTGTATATATAAAATCGTCCTGTTTATCTGGTTATTCCTATATTCTTTTTATTATGGTTTCATATGCTTTCACTTTCATTAAGCGTATCATAGTGTTGCTATCCAACCCTTTCCTTTTAATTTAAATGTCCCTAATATTATACAGGAACAATCTCGACAACTGCTTCATTCTAATGAGTTTTTCACGGTTCCATAAATCCGGTAGGACTTATTCGGGGACACTAAATCCCACTCGAAATACTCCCAATAAATTATTTTATAATGAAGCTCTAAACTTAGGTCTCCAAAAGAGAGTAAGTAATTAATAATTTGCCGAACCCATATATACACAATTCCATTTTAATTACTAAACCCAAACTTGGAATTTGCAGACATGAAAGAAGGAGAATGCTACACATAGTTGTAAGAGAGGTCGCTAAAAGGCTTTTACGGTTATGGCGGACGTAAATGTTAAATCGAATCGTTATGGCTCTTAAAACATATATAATGTCGCCTTTTCAAGCTGACGGGCTGTAAAAGCGACAGTTTATTGTATGTAAATTTTATATCCGGCTTTATTCTTTCGCTTTATTAATTGATAGCGGTCAAAATTTATATAAGTACTACGTACCTAATATAATGTACTTAAATAAAACGTAAATTTACAGTTACCTACATTTTTATGACAGGCAACTTAAACCATATAACCAGCTATTCCTTAAACCAAGATTAAATTTTTGTGAAACATCAGAATGGAATCACAAGGGTTCTTTGAAAATTTTAACACTATGGTAGGAATTACTACATTTTCTATGATGTACTCATGATGATGTATAGTGTAAAACAGACCAGGAACTTGGCAATATTTATTACTTTTTGTTTAAATGCCTGGTATGCACCTAAAATTCTGTAGTGTAGACTCATTTTGATCAAGATCTTTCTAATATCCTTATCAAATATAAGAAGTAATATCGGTAGATAATGTTGTACTGACCGTAACTTGTTGTAAGATTTATAATCAATTTCTTTTAATGAAGCAATTCCTGTTTAAAAATTTCAATAAATTTCTAATCAACAATGGTATTTATTTTTCTATACAAAAAAGCTATTTTTTTTCTGTTACATCAAGAATTCATTTTTATTCTTATTTATATACTACTTAATTACTAAAACCCATGTTAGTATTTATTAACATCCACATTATCCAAAGTGGAATTATTACTTTTTTAATTAGGTTTGTATAATTTGCTTCGTTCTAATATCGTAATATTACAAAAGCACTTAAGTTTTCTCAAGGCGTTTCAGCGATTATTACATAAAACGCAAAGGTCATCTCTCACAACCACTTCTAATTAATCTGGCAGTGAGTTACGTAAAACGATTTTTAAAAAGTGTCCACACTTGTGACTCAGATTTAATAATCATAATTGTTATTGTGTTATTATATAACTAACTACTCATATTCCGGACAATGGCTTCGACGTATTATGTAGTAAGATGTTGCAACTTTGTTCAAATTTTGTCATGAACAATTGTCTTGAAAAACTAACATTCACCACCCTCAATATCATTTTCATTTCTCTTAAAGGGTATGATGGTAACACGATTAAAAATTTTGTAGGCTAATTTGTGGCATTCTTTGCTCCTGCAGTTTATTTGTTCTTTAAATCTTGCTTTATCTCTTATTGTAGTCAACACAATTATTAGGAATGGCCTTGTTTACATTTTTTTGTTATAAGATTATCAGATAAATGTACCTACGTCGTAATTCGTTGTCTTAAGGTAAGGATAAACAAGAATTTATTGCACCTAATATTTGCAGGTACCTACTGTACTTGTGCATTTACATTTCGAAAAAATTATTTTTTTATTAATTAAAACGTAAACCTTGACAATGTTCGAGTATAAAAGGGTTTTATTGCGTCGTCTTTCGCAATTCGCCAACAAATAATGTAAATGATGATGGCAGAGGATCGCCACAACAAGTGTACAGTTGTAGTTGAAAGAAATCTCTTTCAACATCTGGTTTTAACGGAACGAAATTCGTGGGATGATATAAACAACCAATTAACATACATAATTCCGATCCCGTTAGTCACTACCACTAGTAATTTATTCGGTTTGAAGATCAACACTTGAGTATTTGGCCATTTATTTATAGAACACAAAACAACGGACACTTACGAAAACGCCAAAAATTATTTTACGATTGTAACTCATCCGAATTCAGAAATTAAAATGTCAACGACGCTAATAACATACGGGTTGAATTTGCATTGATCGTGTATAAAAAAAGCTCATCTTCACTTTGAGTATGGATTTTTTCGTTTTTTAAACAAATAAAAACCGAAAATTATTCTTCGAGAAAGAAAGGAATGCCGATTATATGCTCAAATTTATTATTCTTCGACCGTTGACTGGGGCAACATTAAACAATTTTTCAATTTAACGGTGCACTTAATCAAAACAATTTTAAAACAAAAAAGTTACAGTTGCCATGA
Organism: Agrilus mali; assembly: GCA_029378335.1. NCBI lineage: Eukaryota > Metazoa > Arthropoda > Insecta > Coleoptera > Buprestidae > Agrilus > Agrilus mali. The sequence goes on along the minus strand of CM055658.1, from coordinate 20,958,559 downwards.
ATCTATTAAATTATCATTTAACTTGGTAATAATGACCACTTTCAACATCTTTACGATCTGGGTCGAAATAATTACCCGATAATTATTTGGTGCCTGGATTGATAATCGATTAACTAGGGGACATCTATTGATGACGTGGGCTCAAATTGGTGGGAAAGAGTCTACTAGCAAAACCTCATACAATTTCCTTTGAAGAGAGGAAGGGTCACTAAATTTTTCACGTCAACCTTTTAATTTAAAGGATTGTTATAATTAATTATTCTTCTTCCTTTAATTTAAAACTAATTATGGAGTTAATCTCACACATGCTTCCTAAATTTCACTGAGGGAGAACAGGATCAAAATCAAATAAGAAAAAGAATAACTCACGCAATTTATTTATTTAATTAGATTCTCTTTCTAATTAAGCTTATATACTTAGTAAACGCAAAATTATGACATCTACCTACTTGAATTGTAGAAATTAGCTACTCTAACTCTTAATTTCCGAACATTTACCTTATGGTACAATTTGTGCAATTTAAAAGTGCTCATGAGGTGTAAAATCGTCTATCGAAACGGTAGTAATCAGAAGCAAGTGCTACAAAATAAACAAATAAAGAAACACATAAACAAACAAATATAAAAAGCACACGTCTCCCCGAACAATGAAAACAAACAAAGGGAGTAAATGTGAGAAATCACAACTAGAAGCGAGAGAAACGAGTGCATGAGAATGGCTCAAGAGCACTCCAGACATGGATTCTACTTTTGTATGTATATGTAGATGAATAATTACTTGTCAATCATTATTCTCGAGACAATGCTTGACACGAAAGAAAATTAATATACCAGTCCTTTAGACATGATGGGTACTGGGTAGGGCACTTTCCCATAAATTTAGGAAAGTAACAGAGACCGTCTGAATCAGTTTAATATTATCAGAACAAAGGTGTGTGCACAATGAAACATGAGGAGACTGCATAGAATAGGAGATTGAAAGGAAGGGTTGAGACTTATTTGGAAAATAATATTCGTCAAACTAATAAATATTCGTTCCTTAAATACACACAAATGTAATAGTTAAATAAAAAGGTAAATAGGTATTTAAATTTATGAATATTTATAGAGGATGTCCATTAATTATGTGAAGTGTTTCTCTTAGTGAGATTTAGTAAGACGTAGGGAGATCTTCCCCCACCTCCCTCAAGAGATTTATCCTAGAATGATTTCTTAATTAAAGAGGAAATTACAAATAAAAAAACTGATGTGAAATCTTTGATTGCCCTCAAAAGTTCGAAACTATTCAGTTTTGCATTTTCGTTATTTTTGTTCAGAAGGGTTGATAGTGGAAACTAACATGGTTATAAAATTTTCCATACAAGTTTACACAAAAAACGACAGAGGGATGAAGCTTTGTGTGATATATGAATAAGAAAAGGGTAATTACCCTAAATCACAAGTGTAAAAATTCAAAACAATAAAAATTGAATTTGTGAGAGAATTGCAAAAAGGTCAATATTTCCTTATTCCTGCAGTATACAATTGAGCAGTTATTTCAACAATTTGATGAAAATTTAAAAACATGGGCTATAACAAACTTGAATTAATTAACTGACCCTCACTTCTCTTTAAATGAGTTTAATGAGATCTTGATGGACTTTTTCTCCCAATTTTAACCTTACACAATTAATAGAAAGGCGAAACAGGTAATATGTCTATAAACGGTGAAAGAAATTTGTCTAATTGTAAGTATTAGTTCCACCCTTAAAATGAGAATAGATAAAGCTCCTGCATTTTCATAATTATCGTTTAGAAGGGTGAAAGAAGTTTTTACTGCATAAAAATAGGTTATAAAATTTTCTATTCAAGTATACTAAAAAAATGCTTGAGATATTTGAACAAAAAAGGCATTGATAAGGGGTAGTCATCCTAACCCGCAAATGGAAAAATGCAAAACAATAAAAATTGAGTTAGTCAGACCGAAAGAGCTGACAAAAAGGTCAATATTTATCGATTCCTGCAGTACACAATTGAGTAATTATTTCAACAGTTTGATGAAAATTTTTGCGGAAAGTCAGTACACAAATCCTTTCAAATATGAACACTATCTGGTTAAAACTGTCAGCTTATTATTGCCAACAATTACCCACAAACTGTTTGATCGTTAAACGTGTTTGTGTCTGTGATCATCAGCTTTACAAACACATACAGAAAGTCGGGTGGATGGATGGATGGATGGATTTAGAAAGACAGACAGAGACAGAGATCCAATAATACATTACATAGGCAGAAACATTTTCGCATTGACTGTGAGTTTGGTTCAGTGGAAACTGTTAATAATGTAGCGAACGTGGACCGACGTTACGTTGATATTTATTTGAATCGAATTAAACGGCGTTGTTGTGTTTATTACCGGTCCGATTTAATTTTGTTCCTTGGGCTCTAATAAGCATTAAATTGCGACCGGATTTTATGACAAGCGCCCGTGCTCACGCTCAAACTCATCGTCAGTCGAATTGTTATTTTGAGCATTGCGTTGTAATAGAAACATACATACCTACTACATTCATAATATAAACAATAAAACAATATAACACCTAGATTCGACGTTATTTACAAACATATTGTATGTACAATGTACATCTTTTAGTATAAATAAACTGGCGGTGTTTTCTGTAGAGACAAATCTGTTCAAATAAGTAAAAGATAATGCATTTAATTAAAATTCAAGGGGTTCTTTTTTACCTTAAATCTTCTTTCATCTATCTCTCTCAGAAAAATGTCTGATTAACATTTTTGTTTATATGGATCATATGAGAATATTCTTGTAGAAATAATAAGAAGAGATGTTGTTGATAAATGATTTCAACGGAACGTTTGTCAATTTTCTCTTGTCGGTTTTTTCATTCATTTTGGTTTTAATTATTGTTGCTAATTTCCAATTCTCATCTTTTCCTCAGTAGGTATTTAAAGAAGAAAAATTATTGTAATACAAATCTTTATTTTATATGGATCACCTGGGAAGATTCTTGTATAAAAATAAAATTTAGAAAAGGTGTTTAAAGGAAAAGGATTTCAATTGGGGTGTTTTTCCCAAAACTTGTTTCAGGGGTTTTTTCCTTTAGGACTGTGTTTTTTGACCATTTGGACATTAAAAATTCGCTAAAATTTAATATTGACTTTTTTTTTTTTTAAAAAAAAAAAAAAAAAAAAAATTGTATCTATGCTTAAATTAAGCCAAAATGGAGATTTGCAAGTATATTTGAATTAGAAGGAAAAATTGATCAAATGACACCCTCTGTCATTGAAGCCTTACTCAGGGATATTTCTTCTATTCACTTCAGCTATACGAGCCCTAACACTCGAGTTTTGTAATCATTTATTGTCATTCTGGATTTCTTTGAATGATAATAACATTCTTACACATTAAACCGAAGAATTTTCATTTCAGTTTTAGGCACATAATTATTGCATTTTTTTAAGTTAATAAAGACTGAAACATGCTTCTAATCCAAATAGGAACTCTAGTTGAATATCATGAACGTTTCGCTATTATTAGCAGATGGCTTCCTGAATATGCCTCAGAAGGCAAACGTCATTCGTTTATCTAATTATAAAATTAAACTGGCCGTGAATTATCCCGGCAAATTAAATGCAAGGGGAAAATAAATAATCAAAAGATAATTTTAGTCAAAAGTTAGTTAATTTTTAAATAATACAAGGTAAACAAGTTCAGAACTCAGAAATACTGCAAACATTATTATCTATCAAGTGTTTTTCGGTTGCAAGTAATATGCGAAAACTCATAAGTACCCTTACGCCCGCCCATTTATACAAATATACCCGACAGTTCAATTTATTTGTTGTCCTTTTATTTGCATTTAATTAGTCGACATATTGTAACGTAAATCAATTTTAATTACCTACCTGACCGTGAGATGCGGCTTATCGCACGCGTAGATCGTTTGGCGTTAATCAAACGAATACAGTCGTTGTACTTCTATCTGGATTAATCACACTCAATCGCGCATGCGTTTGTGATTATCCTTAAAAGGACTCGACGCACAATTTTTCGATAACTGATTAAATTTAACGAAATTTTTCTCAGAAAATTAAACGTCACAATAATTTAGACCTCAAGAAAATTCCTTTAAAGTTTTTATTCAAATTGTTGCTCTCATTTTGATAATTTTTTAATTAATTATAGACAATGAAATTTGCTTTCATCGTTTTTATTGTTGGACAATAGAGGAAGTTGTTAAATCAGTTATTTATGCTCTATTTGAAAAGGCACTCTTCCCTATTTATATAAAATTAATATTATCTACAGGTAAATGTTGTTAATTAAAAAAACTGTACTTTAAAATGGCGGTCACTATGTGCCCATAATAATTTGCAATTAGTCACAGTCATTACCACTTCCTCTCATAACTTATAACATGCGTGAGTATAGTTGGGTTAGTGTAAACTTAAACTTTCAGATAATTTACAGCAACGGTTTATTTGCCTCTTTGAAACATATAACATTAACGGTGTGACAGAATAAATCACAAAGTTAATTTATGGTTTTGATGGAACGTGCACTGATCTCTAAATTGCACGTGCCATGTGTACTACAACGGTCTTAAAACAACAACAACAGCAACAACGTTCTTGTTATTTACAGTATTTGTTAGCTTTTCATGTTAGTGAAAGAGAAGCGAAGCCCTTAACAACCTTGTTAGCGCTTTATTGTTAGTGTCACAGGTTAAATGGTTACTTCAATAAATGCTTCATACCAAATTAAAACCATCAGTCATCTTCTGTCGAAGTTCATTCGTTTTATAACATCCGGGTTTTTAAACTAACTGACTTCGTTCAATTAAGAGATTAAAAGAAACGAAAAAAGGGGGGAACGATGGGGAAACACACGGAAAAAAGAGTATATTTAATGTGAATAAAATACACTTCATTCAAGAAAATCTCTGTTTCATATATACGCAAATAAATATTTTCTTGAATAAAGAGTTTAAAAGTTTTAATGGTAATCAAATGCTGCGTTTCATTTAAAAATATATACTTTCAGTTAAATACAGCAATGTTTGAAACAAAAAGAGTTTACTTACGAAAACCATAATATTTCTTCGTTAGAATAATGTATTCCTTTAAACAGAATATTTATCTACTGATTTCAACAATTTCGTTTTCTTGAAATAAGATTTGCGGGCTTGGAAAAAATAATATTTTTCTTCAACACAAGAAACGGATGTTTCCATTTAAGATGGTACTTCTTCATAATAAACTCGATTAATATTTGAGTTTAAAGCGGTAGATTTTTGTATTAAACATGAAACATTTTCATACTAAAATAACAAAAATTTGTTTGAAAATTTAATTTTTTCTTAATTTTTTATTTTTAAAAATAAATAAATTTTACAAATCAATGGAATGGTATATAAATAAGATGTGATTATTGTAACATATCTTTATTGAACATAAAATAATAAAAAGGACAACGATACACACATGAACAACAGTATAAAAGGAACTAAAAGAAATTGCTTAAGACATTTTAGTGTTACGTATGATTCACCAGTAGGGAATGTATGCATCATGACTGGAAAATGCGTCTTTTTATTTTTATCCATGATAAGAACTTTACTTCCATTTACTGATTCGACCTTATATAAGCTCTTTAATGTAACGTAGTGTTTGCTCAAGTTTGCCATTTTGATAAGAAGTTGTTTAGTCCAAATGATTCCAGTAGCTGTAATATAAATTATTGTTTTTAATTTAAAATCAAAACTAGAATTCTTGGTTTATCGATCAAACGATTCTCATCATAAAACAATCGACTTGCTAAAAGTGTAAATTTTCTATCATAGATAACCTTTTCTATACATATACAATCCACAATAAACGATTTTCAAATAGCAGTAGGTAGTAGCAATTTTTTCTTTATCGAGAGAAAACGCGCTTACAAATTTTGCTAAACTGTAGATACCTACTGCTATTTAAAAAACAGTTTTATTTTACTACTACTTCGTTGAGGATTCGTTGTGGATAAAATTGATTTGTAGATATTTATGTACCTATATACAACAGATAACGTGATACAGAATGAATTAAAAACTTAATTCTAATACTGCGACTCTATTACATATTTACCATGCAAAATTTTGCATTATTTCATGCTTCTATTTTAAATATAATTAATAAATAAATTCGTAAAAATTAAGTATTTTAATGGGTACTTACTTGCAAATGCTTCTCCAAATTCTCCAAAGCCAATTTTATTTAAAAATTCTTCCATTTTATTATAAAAATATACCCCTGCTTTTTCAGAAAATTTTATTGTGCACCAACAACTCACTTTACACTGATAGTTCATTAACGTATGACGCAATATATTGAAAATCGAAACGGGAGACAAAAATGGAGCTCATCAAAGCGTCACATATTTGTACTAAATAAAATGTTCTTTAAAATGAAATGATAATGCTTTATCGAAAGCAGAACTGTTTTGTTTCGAAGAAGTGCTTTATTCAATCCAGTTTTCGGCTACTTGAATAGAATTAATATTTATTTGTTTCAAAACAGAAATGTCTTAAAATTAAGAAATTACTTTTTGTTTAAACCATTCAAAAAGTTGTAGCAAAAGAAACATTTTCATTCCAAGTAGTTGCTTGACTTGTTTTAAGAACAGAGTTAGTCTTCGATCGAAACCTGTATAAATTTGTTTCAAAACAAAAATTCTTTCTTTAAATCAATTCCAGTAAGTAAATAGAAGTATTGAAGGAAATATTCTTGTTTTCTTAACACAAAGCAAAATACTAAAAAGAAGTATTTATTTATTTAAAATGAGTAAATATCTTCAAAGCAATATATTTTCTTGTTTTAAAATAGTTTTTTTTTTCTGTGCAGAAGTAAAAGAATTGCTAAAGCAACTTACAGGTCTAGAGGACATTTAACACAATTAAAATTCCCACAAGAATTATTTAATAGAAACGAAGCGGCGCGCAAAATTTGGCATAAGAAAAAAAAAGTACAGATTTAAAGTTATTAAATGCTTTTTTTTTAAACTGTCAAGGCGAAAATACTCCACATAACTGAACCTTAAAAAACTAAGTATAACTTACTTATTGGGTTTTTGAGGTCAAATTATACCCTAAGAAAAGGATCTTGATGTCTTTTTAAGTACAAAACCCAAATTTCTTTATTAATTACTGTTGCAAAATTATTTAAAAATGAACACCGAAACTAAAAAAAAATTTCTAGCATCTTCAAATGAGAATAGTGAAGAGCAAGCCGGTACAGTTTTTGAAGTTCATTTTCCACCCCATTAATTTTTTTTTAAATCTTGGGAGTACCCCATTCCCAAAAATAGTCGAATAATATGTTGCCGGTTAAACGATTGTGCCTCGTTAACAATTTAACCGAAACAAAAAGCAAATATAATGCATTCGGAATCCGGGAGTTATTTAAGCAAAGGGATGTTAGGCAAATGGGGCGTACAATAGAAGCCTTTGTTGCAACCCCACTCTTGAGGCTTTCTTTCTCCTAAGTGTGTAACCACTCGAGCGAGTTCCTAAGTAATCCATTTTGAATTTCAAGCCAAAGAACCGAGACTGTGTAACGATTGTTTCTAAAGCCATTGTACGTTTTAGCTTCTGTACTGTCTTTTATATAAAGGAAAACTATTATGTCTCTACTGAATTGACATAATATACATATAACCACATGAATACATACAAATACATATACGCAAATATTGTCCCACCATCGGCGACACAACTTCGCCCTCAACAAACTGTCAAAAATGTCCCAGGTGAAATAACTATTGCTATTGCAAAAGCACATCGTTGTATCTATTGTTGTATTCCATTGTTTATTTATTCAGTTGTGATAAATATGGTAAATTTCAAAAATTGGTAATTAACTTTCAATAATTTCTTAATTCCCTTACCCCTGTGAATAACCGCCTTTAAAAGAATTTCTCACGATTCTTCATTTGCATACTTTGTGCATGCTGTCCAACTAACGTCCGTTTCGTAACATGGGACGTCAGAACCACAGAATGCAATTAAACTTCCCGACCCTTCACACTTGGGGATGGAGTTGTTAAGAAATCTCGTAGATTTGCAAAACAAGGGGAATTAAAATTATTCTAACTAGCAAACTAATTCGACAATTTCTATATTGATTTAATTTCCAAAAGTAACCCTTGATGGATGTATTGTTAAAAGAAAAAAATGTAATAAAATTTTATTTGCATAAAGGTTTGTGCAATTTGAATTAATTTACCGTTGGTGCTTGTCGTTCACATTTTAAAAAAATTTACTTGTGGTTAAAATATTTTGCTTAAGAAGTGATTTTCACATAATTATTCTGTCAGTCTCCACACAACTCTAATAATACAACCAGGCAACGATAAATATAATGAAGTTGTCGAGGCATAAACACTTACGTAGTTAAAACTATTCGTTCTTAACAAAGAATTTCCTTTTAAATTCTGAAGAGGAAAATACATTACTGTAAACTACGAACGGATAAACTTCCAAAGAGATTTTGTGCACCAACGAAATAAATGAATTCAAAACCTGAAATAAAATTGTAATTGCATTGAAAGGTTCTGAAAAGCTAAAAGCGTTCGTACATAAATCAAGTTTAATTTGCAAAAATAACTTTCTAATAAGACCAACAAAGGAGGACTTCTTTTGTTAAAGGTCTCGTCCAAACTCTTAGGGTAATTACTCTCATTAAGTAATAAGAACAGTAAAGTTTGAGAAACGGCCCAATTTAAGTGTGTTTTCAAGAGAAATATGTCAGCATTAATGACGGTAAAAATTCTCGAGGGTGGAAAGATTTATAACAATCTCCTGACAAAATCCTTTTTCAAATACGTATTATGTTAAATGAACTATTCAAAAGGAAACTTTTACAATAACTCAAAACAATGGTTAATTTCCTTTAATTAATGACATTTTCGTTAAAGTAATTTTGTTAAAAGATATAAAATATGAACCCTAATGAATATGTAGGAATAAGAAGTACCTATAAAGCATTGAAAAAAATAAAGGATCGTTTTGAGTTCAAAAATTTCAGAGTAGGTTTTCCGTTTTTCTGCAGAATGGGACATTCATATTCATTGCGGTTTTAATTATACAATGCCTTCGTGTCCCTCTTTAATCCATTTATTTATATTTATGTCTCCATGAATTTTAATTTCGCTGCATTATTTCCGTCAAGTTTCAGACTTGGCATTACAGTTTGTTTCCTCTTCTTTATTTTAACTAACGGAGTTTCCTCTTTGGCCCTTTTGAAACCTCACATTATGCTAACGTACAACAACGAATGAAATATTAACATGAATTATTGAAAATAATTAGACACTTTAACCGCATACACATTAGCACACAATAGCAACAAAGCTTTTATAATCATTTATATAAATATGAATTCATCTGATAATGTCACTTAGAAAACTCAAATTAAAATTTATATTTTTTGAAACTTTTTGTCCACAAATGTAGAAATATACTAAAGCAGCGACGGAATTCGTTTTGCGATAGGGCTAGAATTAATTTTCAAAGCTTTTTTCAAATCGTGAGCAAATTGAAATAGTTGCTCAGTTGCTACATACAACGCAACGAGGCGTTGAAGACCACCTTCAATGTAATGTTAAAGGCTGAGCAGAGCAATAATATCTTTTGTGATCCTAATTGTTGTGATTATTTTTTTGTTTTGTTTGGAAAACGTACTAAAAACTGCGGTTTCTACAATTTTTTTTAATTAGATTCCTTTATGATACCAAAATAATTTGTTAATTACCACAGCAACTCTTTAACCAAATCCGGGAACTGGAAGGCTCCAATTTAGATTATTGATTATTGGCTGTAAATAAACATGTTCAGTGAAATGCAATTACCAATATGAACAGAACAATGTGGGTACCTATACATATACTTACAGTTATGTAGAATAGTTATTTGCAATGTAACACAGATACATTATTCAGTTCGATTACGTTAACATTTACAAAGAAAGAAGTCTGATTGATTACCATACCCTGCCGTAAAGCCATTTAAAGTTATCAAACGTCTTCGGAGCAGTTTTAAAAGAAAAAGGCGATAGTTAACTGTGAATAATAACAGTGGCTAGGCAGTAGATCGTTCAGATTTCGAAAAGGACAAAACGAAAGCGCTTTTTGCCCCAGTTTACCGTTAACAAGCGAACATGTACATACAGACTTATGTAGGCATCCCTTGCATAAGTCACGTTGATATCTAATTAGAATTGATCCTTTTGGAGATTAACTCACCGACTTCACTACCGTATACCTTTACCTACCTATGGAATAAACGCTTCAAACCCATACACAGGCTGCTATAAACTTCATAGTCAATTAAGCAAACTAACACACCCTAGTCAAAAATCACACGAAATTGGGAATTTGAGGCTGTATTACACTTTTAGAGACTTGGGTGTGACTTTGAAGATACATTAAAATATGTTGAACATACTAAGTAAGATAATTAATTATAAATAAAAAGAATGGCAGCTTGTTATTTGTCCTACTCTACAATTTATTGGAGTGCAGGTCGTTCTGCTTGATGTTGGATTATTGGTTGTAATAATTGATATTGTAATGAATAATAGAGATAGAAAGGGATGCGGACTAGTTAAGTTGAGGCGAAAAATGATTGACAGTAAGTTGTCTAAGCCAGGCTGGGCAATAGGGTAGTAAAATAATAAAAATCAAAAAGTTCGAAGAAGGTTGACAGAATATTTATGAGTAGTGAAGACAGCAAGTGCAAGGCAATAATCAAATTAATTTAGGATATTTCTATCTTAACAACAAAAGGGTTTTTTAACTGAGCGTAACGAAAAAAATTGAGATGCAATAGAAAATTTGGAAAACGCGTGATGGACGCAACACAGCTGATTACAAAAATTATTTTATATTTAAATTTGAATCTATTTTCAAAAAATATTCTCAGGAGCAGCACCTGCATAATGATTACTTAATTACAACAATCTGTATCATATCTTTTCTCAAGCCGATCATTAATTCAAAAATAAAACTAACGTCTTACTACAAAAACCCTTAAGCATTTTAATTTTTTCTGGGCTATAATCAGACATAACAGTTGATAATAACAATACGTATAGTAGGTATTTGACCGATTTGTGGACTTAATATCAGGATATCAAAAGATTTAATTAATATAATTTTTGTGAAATTTTAAATTGGCAGATGACGTGTAATTATAAGCCTGCATGTTGGGTCAGTTTGATCCTCTGCCAGAATTCTTCGTCTTTATATTAAGAAAGAACATCATAATAATCGTCTGAACGCTGCGGGGCAATCCAAGGCTAACATTTATGGAACAGTTAGTAGGATGCAGTACTACTCCATCTAATTATTTAATTCTGTAAAGTATTTTTATCCACGATCAACTAACTCCTCTATTCGCTTATGGCACGGTACAGATAGAAATGAAACACAGATAGCAAGCACATCAGCAGTATTGGGAGTTGAACTTGTAACTAACGGTATTTTTAATAGTAATATACATTTAATAATGAAAACCGTTTGCTTTCTTTACTGAATTCTAAGAAGCAGATAAACACATAATGTATCGAATTAAATGTAACAGCTTAATGCTACAATCATAAGTAAAAATACATCAGGTTTTTAGACTCTTGTGTCACAAAAAAAAACTGTTTTATTTCTGTTATTCTCAAAAGGGGTTGAAAATCTGGCAGTTTTAAGAAATTAAAATCCTTTGGTGTACAATTCAAATTTGCACTTAATGGTTTTGCTATTATATTTATTAAAATATATTTTTGGATTATCACTCTTCAGTTTAAGATCAAAATAATTAGATAGAACGTTTTCTAAACGCCTTCCAAATTTTGGAAATTAACTGTAGCTTTCATTTTATTCCAGTTCATATTCATACTTCAATGCCATTGTTATGTTAGAAGGACAATGCAGACATATGTGGTTATGTATTTTTATTTAAGTGGGTGCCTGTAAATATCGCCTAAGTAACATTATGTCGTATCAAAAGATGATAAATTCAACGTTCACATCAAATAACGAGTTCAATTACTAAGCAATAGACCGCTTTAAAAGATGAATAAATTTTCCATGCAAGACTATCAAAGAATCAATTTTTCCTGCAGCCGCTTATACCAGAAAGAAAGCTTTTTCAAAGGAACAGAACCATCAAAGGATTTCATGTGTCAAGATATTTTATGTGAAATATTAAACAAGAAGTTCTTTCATCTCGAATCTCTTTTATGTTCACCCTCGTATACGTTAGAAGTTCCATATAAATGAGGAATGGCGCAGATAAAAGGGAAGAATGAAAAGGAAACGACTTTCTTGAATAAGTACTTGTTTCAATAGATCCGTTTTAAGGAATAATGGAATAACTATTGGCGTAGTAATAAATTCTCCACGTCGGAACCGAAAACGCGAACCACGTAATTTTTCATACTAAGTTGAACAATAAAAAAGCGTACAAAAAATAATACAAAAACCCGTTTCTTTTTAGAAATAAAAACAGGATAATAGTTTTTGTTAAAATTTATTGTGTCATATTCCGAAATTCTGAACTTTCCTGTACACTCTAAACATCCCTGCCTTTTCTTGAATAATCAGAGGGTAGATGTAGATTGAAATTTGATTTTAGCAACAAAATTATTTTGGCTGCATTTGAACCGTCTGCAATCTTCGAGTTTTTTTATTTTGATTTGGAAATACTTGCATAATGTCAAAGATTTTTATCCACTCTTAATTCCCAAATTTTCAATTTTAATTTGTAACGTACTATAATATTAAGGTCTTTTCATCATTATTTCTATTACTGAAAATACTTTTTTAATTGAAATCCGATAATGTTGACATAATTGATTTTTCCTTGTAAGTACAATTGAGATTGGAATCATCCTTTATTTTTACTGGAGATTTAGGTTGTATTGTATATTTTTGAATTTTTATTTTTTACAGTCAACTTCAAACCCTAAACTCTTCTTTCATTTTGCTGTTATTTTTTTTTTATTTGAAAACAAGTAACATCCACGACTTGAATACGATAGTCGACACGTTTCTTGATGTATGGTATCACGTTTAACGAAGAATTGGTTAATGTATTAAAGGAAAAGTGGGACATTAAGAATTATTACAACACTCTCATGAATGCCTCTAAAATAAAGTCTGGTTTGCATCGTGTTTCATCAGATGCATTTTGTTGAAATGTTGAAAGCCTTCTCTTGCATAAACTGATGCTATATGCTCTCTTTGCTTTGCCACTATAAACACAATTTATTTCTTAAAGTGAATACTAATGCATAATTTTTTAATTTATGTGCTCTACAATTTTATAAATACTTAACACAAAATAAGCAAGTGAACCAAATTTATACCTAAAAATATATTTAAAATAATTTAGATCTGGTCTGATCTATGAAGTATTACAAGGAATTTAGTAACTATTTTTACTAATTGTTTGACAATTATTTTTTTTAAATATCACCGACTGTGTTTTGTAGCAAGAATTTTATTTTAAAATTCTCCCAAATGTAGCAATTAAGAACATTTGATAAATATTCTAATACATCAAGTGAAAATATTAGGAATACTAAACAAAATTGAACCGTTACGAAATTTAACAATATTTATTTTTGCTAATAGATGTTAATTAAGTACAGTTATGTGTTTCTGTTGTGTTGTCATTAAACCAAATTAACGTTTTGTCTCCAATCAATCGGAATATGGCAAAGTGTCACAGATAGCATAAGAATTTTAAAACTTCGATCTTTTTATCTTTCCGTTTATCGTAGCGATATATCTTTATGGTTAATCAAGAAGATACCAAAGATGGCAAACCTACGTATAACAGGACCATGTCCTGTCATTTTACGGTTGAATTACGAATGAGATTACAAAATTATAGGGCGAATTTCTAGACCACCTTACTTTTTAATAATTATGCGTAATCAATCATTCACGTTAGCTATCACAATGGCAATCAATCTTATTTTTTATGCGCACCTGATGACGCTAAATGATATACTAATCAAACCACTGCTTATGTTATTAAAGTAAGAAGTTTTTGTACTGTTACCAACGGATTTATACCATGGAACTTTCCCTTAATAAATTAAAATTAACTGAGCAGAGTTTATTATATTATAGAGGAATTATTTTTTTTCACATTTCAAGAAGTTTATAAAAACAAATTTTCAAATTAGTCTTTCGAGGATCCATAGGAAGAATTTTTATTTTGTTAGAATCAATTCAACCCTATGCCCTTCACTATTATCTTTTTTGTCATCGTAGTCCCCCTCCCCGTTTTTTCATCTTGGATTATCTAACTTCTTAGATATTGAATTAAGCAAGGTCAGTAAAGCTGGTAAGTTGTAAATTTATTATTTACAGGGGTTTCTACAACTGCCATTTGCTCTAAAGAATATTTAAGAAAGGTCAAGGGGGTGGATGGCATGATGTAAAAGAATATGGAAAATTGTAGATAAAAAATATATCTATGGCCTTTTTTCATATTCCACAAATTTATTCTATTAAAAGGGCCGGTTGGTAGTTGGTATTTATTTTATTATTTCCGTAAAGTTTTCATTTCTCGTAGAGGCTCCTTTCGGGGCAAATAATCAAGATAATGTTGGGGGATTTGGGCCCTGAGAGGAAGAAGTAGGCGGAGTGGCGATTACCGTTATCCCTCCGAGTTTGAATGGGCGACTTTCTAACATAATTTACTTTCCCTTCAGTCGTTTTATTAAACGACCGATAGTATCTTTTAGGAAGCTCAGAAAGACAGTTGAGTACAAAAAGGCATTGACAATAATTGAACAACATGTCCAAATGCATCGTCACTTTTGACGTATACGTCTTTTAATGCAAATTTATTCTACCCGGCACCAGTCTCTTATACTTTCACAATGGACATAAATTCTGCATACTTTTTGTTTGCCTAGTTTATGTAACTGTCTCGGTCTGATCGATTTAGATCAAACGCACTTATATCCAGCAGCATTCTTGCATCTCGTTATTTAATAACGAAGCAAAAGAATTAACGTGACACTTGTAAGCTAATTCAAGGAACATTGATTTTTTTACATCAACAATTCCCCCAAAGATCCTCAAAACAATGAGCAAATCTTTGGATTTGCTCAATAAAACTGAATATTCAACCTTATGAAAATAAAATTACTTTAGTAAATTCCTTGAAGGGAAGCAAAACAAAAAATTATTTCTAACTTTTTGGAGCCATTCTCAAACTGCAGTTATGTAAATTGTAATTTGTATGTATGTGAGTTTCGCAATTCACATACATACATACGTGCAAAATATATATAGGTACATACACATATGGACAGAACTTTGAATTAATTGGAATTTAAGGTGGAGCGTGTTTTGTGAAATAAAATCTGGCCAACTGCTCGGTAGTTGGTCAATTTCGTGAACCGTGAAACGAGAAATTTGACGAGTAAATATTTAATGAAAATGCACGTGTATTTGCTTCAACGATCTAATAACGGTTCGCGCTACGCGGATCTTGTTTCTTGAAGACCACCATGAAACAATCATTCGACAGGTGGCTTGAAAATTGTTATTAAAATGGCTTCTCTTCATTTCGCTACCCCGCCCCTCCCACAAACCACATGAACAAATGTTACCTACAACATAACATTAAAGTCGAAAAATCGAACAAAATATCTTTGATACTTTACTTTAAACTTTTTTGTGTATTTTATTCCCACCAGGTATTAAAGTTGATGGGGGATGATCCGTCCTACCTGTATTCTGGTACAGAGCCGGAGGGTAAGGCAGAAAACATTTATTTAAGAATTCGTGGTAATGGAAAGGTGATATCTTGGAAGAGAAAGATGCAATTAACGAAATGAAGCCAAAAAAAGTGAAAGATATTCTGTACCTGTATTCTATACCACTACTTGAGGGCAGACGAACCTACAATTGAATAGGTGACTTTTTGAACTTTGATATAGTTAGGCGTAAGTACCTTAGAACAGTTAATATTTCTCTTAACGTGCCTTAAAAGAATAAAAACATATTCAAGAAATAAATATAACCCAAGAGAGACTTTCATCGTTAGCGAATATCTCAATTCAAAAAGAACTGCTAGTGGATATTATAAAGAAGAAAGCATTTTATGACGAAATTACAGACAAATTTGCAAGTCTAGATGGAAGATGGAAAAATGTTAAAAGCGGCCGTGATTATTTTTATTTTTCAACTCTTCACTTACTTCTGAAGGCACGAGCCGCGACTGCCTTAGGTGTGTATTGATACAAGAAATAATTATTTCTAACCAATCTCTGCTTATTATTACATCTTCTATTAAGTTATAAATTTGTATAAAAAATCGAACTTGTGTGTAGGTACAGATAAAATGGATTTTCTTGGGACAACCTTAGTTCATGCGAAACGTGATAGAGTAAAGTAATTAGTTACAGACTAATGCAAATTCACACGTGTGTTACCGACTAACCTATTCATCGCATAAATTGATTTCTCCAACTATAAATTATCTGATTGTAATACATTTTAAATGAACTTAAATTAAGGCCTAATGAAGAACTTAAAAGGAAAAAATGTAATTAATTTGACTAACAATAAAAATACTTAATAATTATTATTAAGTTGCTGCACATAAGTGGGCAAATTTAAATAATTTTCATTTACTAAAAATAGTCTATCTAATCTAATAATGATAAAAAGGAGAGTTGTAAATATTAAATTTTGAGTTATTTTACAACCTCAGCTTAATTACTTTTGCTGACTTTAATTTAATTAGACATTTGACAAGCCACAATATTATCCTTTCAAAAGCTGACCTGAACGAAGGAAACGGTTCATAATAATTATACCGACATACATGCACTCTGAAGGCAGTTAATTAAATTCCAATAGAAGAACAAAAAAATTAAAATTAGACAAACGTACGTACAATTAATTATATGCGTGTGTAATATTAATTAATTGTTGATATAGCAGAAGAAACTTTGAGGAGTGATTTTCAACAGGAAATTGAATACCTACTTATTACTTATATGGAAAAAGGAGAAAGCGTTACGTTATAAACTTCTCTTCAATTCTATCCATAATGAATAATTATTTATTAACTATAAGTTAATTGTAAGTACTATTTATAAACGAAGAAATGTATCCAAATTTTTTTATTTCATAACTTTCGGCAGCATTAAAATTTTATTTCTTCTATGTTTTTATTTTCTGGGCCGTAAGCCTTTTTGCCGACGTCATTACACAAAAACTTTCATTCCTTATTTTTGCCCCCTTTAGGGTAAAATTTTTACAAACTTTAAATATCGTATTAACATCTAATCAAAAGCCTAAAAAATAAGTTTCAAGCCTCTAGCTTTATATCTACTTATCTATCTTTGTAGGTACCAAATTCTCATTTAAATCGGTTCAGTAGTTTGGGCGTGATTGCGTAACACACAGACAGACAGAGTTACTTTCGCATTTATAACATTATAGATTAATATAGTTTAATTATAGTATAAAATAGTTTATATAGCTTAGTATTCAACTACTTTTATTGATCCAAATAAACAAAACCTCTATAACTTTTTACACTTAATATTTTAATTTTCTGGGCCATAAGCTTTTTGGACGACGCCATTACACAAAAACTTTCATCGGCTAATTTTATCCCCTTTAGGGTAACATTTTTACAAACATTATATTTCGTATTTATTTATATCTAATCAAAAGCCCAAAAAATAAGTTTCAAGCTTCTATCTTCCGTACAAACTTTCCTATTTCAACCCCTTACAACCCTTTTGTCGCATTAAAAAGTAGCCTATGTCCTTTCTCAGGCTCTAGACTATCTGTACAAAATTTCATTTAAATCGGTTCAGTAAATTTTGGCGAGATTGTGTAGTGTCTGTATGCTAGTTACTTTCGCATTTATAATATTCCACGAATTCATTTTCATCGATTTTCCCATGGGAATACGATATTTTCCTGCAGTAAAACGTAGCCTATGTGTTAATCCAGGGTGTCAGCTAACTCAATACCAAATTTTATTAAAATCGCTTCAGCCGTTTAGATGTGAAAAAGTAACAAACATACACACTCACACATTCACAAACTTTGGCCTTCATAATATTAGTGTGATGAATAAATATATGAATAGAAAATTGAAGATGGACGGTTAAAAATAAATATTGATGAAGTAAACGAATTTACAGAGAACTTGACAACCAATTTAATTAGGAATTAATAACAACAGTATATCATTATTATGGCTGAAAAGAAAAATTATCTTCTTAATACGAAAATCCCAATAAAATATAGATGTTCTGAAGATTTCAGCACTTTTTTGCTCTTCTTTATTAAATTCCTTGGGCGAAATAAAAAATATTAATGTTTTCTATTTGCTTCCACCATTCGCAAACTCCATTTTTCACTACCCTGAAGTGAGTATGATATCACATAATATAAATACCCTACGTATATGTATATTTGTATTTCAATTCGGGTAAAACGTTGTAGCAATTTTCTGTCAAACGGTGAAGCCGTCACATCGAATCTTATGTTTATAATTTAATAGATGTCAAGGGAACTGAACGTTAAATTAGACTGACGAGACCCATCAAATTTGAATATGGACCACTAAATCATTGCCCACGTCACTTACAAATAACTAGGGTGAATTCTACCAGTTATAGGTAGTTATCAAGGAGAACATTTTATTTTATGTATAGTCGTACCCACTTTGCAAAGAACACGATGTAATAAAAGTAATTTTGAAAGAAAAAGTGGGGTGGTAAATAAACAATGAATTAGGCTATTTTTGTAAACATCATAATTTACTTTGTAAAATGTTTTTCTTTTTAAGAATAGTAAAACAGCTTGAAAATACAAGGTACAAAAGTGATCCTACATTTAATATTAGGGTGCCTGGGGACAGAGAGTGAAATTCCCTCCCGCCCATTAAATCGGCTTTTCCAATACAGAGCCTCGCCAAAGAGGGTTTCAATAACCTCTGGAACGTCGATAATCAGAATCGCTGTTTCTGCACAACAAATAAGGAGAATCGACCCCTAATTAAACGTCTTTGAAACGTTATCGTACCGAAAAGAAAATTCGGCACCCTCCAGGGATATTCACAGACATAGTGGGGAAAATTTAAAAGTACTCTCTCTTTCCGTTTTATTGAGAAAACATATCAACAAAATATTAATTCAGTAGGAAGAAAAAGAAATATGTACATGAGAAGAAAAATGCCCTTAGTAATTACAGAGTTAAATGTTATAGTGTATTTAATAAGGAATACAATTTATTCGAAAAAAAAAACTTAAATATGATATTTAAAAAACTCATTATCGATTTTATTTTATTTTAGGTTTAATTCACTTTTTAAAAATTGCACTTATTCCTCAATTTGAAAATATCGACCTTTCAGTTTGTATTACAATTTGGCAATTTTGCTTAGTGCGACCCTCTCTTGAAAATCTCAGTGGAAGACAATTTATTGAATAGCCATAATAATGCAACAGTGGTCCAATCTGATTTTAGATAAAGGTATTCAGCTGACAATGGAAACCTGTTCTCTGATCCATAATGTATGTCCCATTCAAATTTGGGAGCGAATACTTTCTTTTTTTGGTTCTGTAATAGCAACGAGTTTGTAACTTTAATGTGTGAGTGAAGGGGTATAAAAATATATCAGCTTTAGGTACCTCAATATAATGGATCGAAACTTCGAGATTTAAACGGAAAAAAATCCAAAATTGAATATGAATCGGTTAGAATAGTATTGACACTATTTGAATATTCGGACTTGGTGATCATGGTCCATCGAAGAAAACGCTAATGGAGTTGTTAATTCGATGTTTGGCATCTTCTGAGAACTCTGGGAACGAGAAAGTGGCCGAAACAATATTATCGAGATCAATAAATTATTGTTGAAACTTCGTTTGTTTTATTGTTATTATTAAATAATGTTTCATCAAACGGTCACTTTAGAAAGTTGAAAGTATATTCGTTAATTGCGCTTGTTCTGATACTATGGAAAGGTATTACGTCCTTACTACGTTCCCTTAGGATGCTAATCACAGTAGTTAGCGAAAAGTCTTTTCATAATAATTGATACCTTTTTTTTAAGGTACACACTACACAAGCAAGCACTTAGTATAAAAATGTTGTTGTCTGGAAAGTAATATAAACGATAAAGTACGTCATTTTGAAGTCTTTTAAAGTCTAGAGACGTAAATCGTACATTACATTAATCTAATTTTTTATTACGTCGGTGGATGTATTTTATCGTTAGATTTCCGCATGAAAATGGGAATTCGTTCTTCCTTTTTCCTTGGAAAGTTCGTACATAACGGTCTCCATAATGAGCGCGAGCTCGTAAAGCCCTGTTTGGTTTACATTGTCTAATTTAACTTTTAAAATTCCGGACTGAGACTGAGCGGAATTATTGTGAGGCGAATGTAATTTTCATGAATAATGAGAATTTACAATTTAATGCAATTCTCGGGTTTACTTTGTGTTAAAATGACGTGCAACTTCTTAGAATTCCGGCGTTGATTAAAGATTGTGAAAGCTTTTAACTAACTCGAGTTCCATTTCCTACTCCTTTCCGTCATCGTGCTGTTTTTGCATTGTGCCTTTGTTTATTAAAGTTTTCCGCGTTTCCTCTAAAGTGGGTTCCTGCATGAAGAATGAGATGATGGAAAAATGGGAAAGAAAGAAATGTGTCTACAATTTTACAAACTTTTCCGAGATCTACCCACCATTACATGTAGGTACAACTTTTCAACTTTACCAACCCACTTTGCGTTGAAAAATTACCTTACTACAACGTGCTTAACAATGGCCACAGATTTTCTCACATTCTTATCTGCATTTGAAAATGCACGCTAAAATCGTAAATTGCAGAACTATTCTGTTATCAAAAAATGCATGACGTAAACTTACACTAATTACAAGCAGGCGTCATAAACAGCGAATAAAAAAACAATAACTGAAATAACATCGTCATGGCTGATTTTTTTATTACCACGAATTTATTTCAACGTTACGATCCATTCATTCTTTCTATTGCAATTATATATTAGGTATATTTTAATCGATAAATTATCCACCCTATAGGATTTTTATATGTTAATATAGAATAAGAACTTGTACCTATCCAATATTTGATATTCTCAAGTGGTCTGCCATTAATTATCCTTTGAACTATCTTGTATTCATAAAAAAAAACATTGTTAGAACAAATTAAAATTGCGACATTTTCGTTTGAAACAAAAGCGAAATTTAATTTGATTACAAGTTCAAAATTAAACATCTTTCGCTAGGCACATTTGAATTACAACCATTGTGTGAATAAATCAGCCATTGTTTGAACAAATAGCCATTCGATTTTATCCTCTCTCGATCTGTGCACGCGGATGTGTTGTGTGTTGGAACATCGATGTAACTTTCTATTTCCCTCAATTTTTGTGTTTCGCAACAAGCCCATCATGCGACCAATTGGAAAAATTAAATCAATGTACGCATTTGTTCAAATGACACAAAAAACTGATTGATGTGCAACTCAAATGTCTTTTCACTGTAGCGACAACATTCGTTAGAAACATAAAAGCATGAATTATTCTGGATGAACTGCTTATTAATAATATTTTAAGTAAGTATCTTTAAAACTATTTTACAAACAGGGATTTGAATTAACGAGATCTCTTGCTTGCAAGTAAAACAAGACATAAACTGAACAGAAACGTAGGTATAAACGTTTAAAATTTTGCTCATTTGGTTCACAGGTGCGATTGTAAATACGATTTATATTTTACACACGCACTTGAGTGCATTTATTATCGTCGAACATAAAAGCCATGTGTTGTAATAAGAAGCAAACTATCGGAGGATGCCCTTCACCCTTCCGGAGGTTTAGTCTACCGCCCTCTCGGCTCCGGTCTGACCGGATTCCATGCTGTCAAGGTCAAAGGCAAGAAGAAGGTGCTGTTGTTTTTAGTGTTTGCTTTCTTGCTTTCGGCTTCTATTGTCGAGTCGAGAGATCTCTCTACTCTTATGGCACCCACCGTCTCTTCGTAGTCATTTTCCACCTTATTCACTACTCCGGACAACTAATAAGAGTCTGTGCGTGCCTTTATCTTCGACATACACGACAACATTATGTAATGCACCCACCGCAAGAATGCACACATGAAAATCGCAATTGCACATCCTCGAAGAGGGGAAAATACCACTACCAACATATGACTTGGCATATGGATAAATAGCTCGATTGTTCGTATACAAAAGGAACTTAGAAATTAAATTAATACCTAAATACAATTATTTGCACCTTGGAAATCTTGAGCTTACTGTTAGATTTCTTTTGAATGGCAAAACTCGAAAATAGTTATGACACTCAACTCTTCTTGGTGGGGAGTAAAGTATAGAAACGTTGGATATTAAAAACTTAACAAATATATATAAATATTAAGGTTTGACACAAAGGTACAAAAAATGAACTGTGTTCTGCAGAACAACTTACATATATCGTAATAATTCTATACTTCGAAGGTTACTTACTCACTGCTTATTTTTGAGGGGGTTGACAGACCGTCAAGCGACCCTGCTTACAATAACTATCCCTTTGCAGGTAGCGGGCAGTATCATAAAATTAGTATTCAAAAATTTGGAAGGTCAGTGAAAATTTTTTTGGTATTATAGATGACTGGATATTGAATATAATAAGAATAAGAAATTAGAATTAAATCAATGTAAATGTTTCAACATTTAATGGTTTTATATTAGTTGCAATCTTTAAGCAGTTTCATCATTTATTTCTTTAATGATCAGGAAATTGATACACACCTTTTAGTGCAATAAAATGTAAAAAATTGCCCATATCAGTAACTTTTTAATTGCAACGACTTGCCATAAGTAGAAGAAAGGTAAATATGTGTTTGTCCTTATTGCATTAAAAAACTTTCCATTTATTTTTTTTTTGTATTTTTATGTGTAAAACAATTTACATGATGTTCTGATAAGCAAAAGTATCTAGGCTAATGATAGTAACAACAGTAAAAGAGGTGGAAACGTGGTAATGAGTATGTTTTATTGTTTCTTAAATTCTAATTAGTTGAAAGTTGAATATTTCCAGTGAATATTTTTGTTAAATGGGCATATCAATAACAACTAGTGTTTCCACTACATAGAGGGCTGTTCATAAAATACGTCACACTAAAATTAGCGTTTTTTGAACACCTCCTCCCCGGTTGTCACGCTGTGTCACACTTTCTGTGACCCCCCTGTAAATATTACGTCACAAAAATTAAACACCCCCCCCCACCCTGAACATGATAAATTTTGATTGATAATACACAAATTTTGATAGTCAAAAAATTTTATTTTCATAATAACATTTAAATCTAATCTATAAAATTCTCGTGTCACGGTGTTTGTAATTAAACTCCTCCGAAATGGCTCGACCGATTTCCGTGAAATTTTGTGTGCATATCGGTTAGGTCTGCGAATCGGACAACATCTATTTTTCATCCCCTTAAATGTTAAGGGTGGTCCACCCCTAACTTTTTTATTTTTTAGACAAAATTTTTTGTTTTTGTTTATGATACAGCATACAAAAATACATACAACCCTTAATTTTCATCCTTCTCCACCAACCCCCATTTTTTAATATCGATATTAGTAGGTACTGTAATAATCTTCAACTCTCAGTGGTCGATAACTGATCAATTATTATCAATCGATCAGTCACCCCGCCAGGCTTTTACTGATGTCACTACTCATCCGCACTACTCAACAGCACGGAGTGGGGATAAGAATGAAGCAGATTTTTTTAGAATGTTACAGGGAGTTCAAATATGTTCAAAGAAGTAAAAGAATGTTTTATTATAACATTTCAGAATGATTTGGCAATGTTTAAGAATGTTCCATAATCTTGAAGATCATTCAAGAATGTTTCAGAATGTTAAAAAAAGTTAGAAAATGTTTTGAATCATTATGGATGTTCTGGATAGTTCTAAATTCGCGAATATTCTAGAATGTTCCATCAATCGTGTAATATATTCTTACCCGGGCAACGCCGGGTAGTGTTTCTAGTAAATTAATAAATATCTTTTGTAACGAAATAATAAATAATATTTCTATTTATCAGAAGTCCAAGGATTCTGTAAAAATTCAGTAAATTTTTTTGATGAACGGCGAACGTCACGTTGCCGTAGACCCCCTGTCTCCCTTGTCACACTAAGCACAATCCCTCCCCCCTTGTATGCGAACGTATTTTATGAACGGCCCCATATGTATATTGAATGAATAAACATATTTTGTGTAAATACATTATTTTCATTCAAAAAGTCCAGCATGATAACAAATGTCCACAAAACTCGAGTGACTCGAGTCTTTCAAAGTTTTTAGTTGTGGGTAGGGTCAGACTGGAGAATGAAAATCGTTCATTTCTCATGAGAAATCTAATAGTTTCAAGATGTTTTCAATCAAGCTCAGTAATTACCCGTGAGCAGTAAATTTTTCAGAATTCTCAAAAACATCAATATTTTGGAATCTACTTCCTGTAATGTTCTCGAATGTTCGTGAAATATCTTCAGTTTGATTTATTCCTAACAGAGAGCTAACCAGTATTACTGCCAGTTTTTACTCACAAATTAACAAAGTTACTGTTTTGAGCCTTTCTCTGCTAAGAATGTTGCACAATTTATAATATAATCCATAACGGATATATTACCAGACAGTTTTTTTTTCAAGAAACATTATCTCTAACGATGATCATCATCATTCCAGTATGCGATGCACTAATGTCTATTTGTTCGTATGTAAATTAGAATATCCTTGACTCGTAATTGCATTTAATTAAACCGTTTAATAGTGTGTTAAATTATAATGGACCCAATTTACGCGACCGTAAATTTTCCCGTCCAATTTATTTTTATTTCGCATTTAGGGCCTTCTTGTGATGTTGTTAGTAAACTGAAAATTTAATAAAAATACCCCGAAGTTATCTCCAGACGACGACGGCGAGCCGAATAATTTTATTACGCAATCTTATTCATAACAAACTAGAAGAAGGGGCTGCGCCACTAAAAGCAGGTAGCGTTCGTAATTGTACGTTCCAAAAATTTATGTGATGTGGAGCTTATCTCCAATTAATTAGCGACCGCTTTTAGAACAACTTCGATTAAAAACAAAAAATTATTTTCTTATGAGACTTACTTTTTAACAACTTGTAATAAATACTTAACGAACATTTTATTTTAACCATTAAATGTCTCGTAATGTATCTAATGCAATAAAATTTGAACATAGTATCAATTTAAATTTTCTGTTCATACGATATCTTTTTTGTTATTAATTACAGATTTCTAAACTCACCCTCTGGTTTCAGATTTTGTGAAAGGAAAATTGCAACTCACCTGCAAAAGAAAATATATTGTTAGAAATCAATAACAACATGTACATGTACATAATTTAAAAATTAAGGTAATAAACTGACTGAGTCGAAACGATAATGTTTAAGGTGTGTTTCGATGGTGTAGATAAATTAGTCCTTAATAATGGGTACATTAAAAATTCCATTATTATAATTGCATTTTACCCACAATATGAGTAAATTATTTATAAAACGAACGTTAAAGAAATAATGCTGCACCAAAAAAAAGTATAATAGAAAGACAACTATAATTAACGTGTGCATAATACTATCATTATTTCGAATAAATTGCAAAGAACACATTCTTCGGCCATTAAAGGTTGGCCAAGAGTGAAGGAAAAGATAACAGGCTTTTGTGACCTGTTATTACCTCAAAATCCAGTTTGCCGAATAATAACTCCCGCAAATTTACATAATCATTTGAGACAGAATAACAATTTCGGATTAATTAACCAGCCAAATTTGAACACCGCTCGACGGGACGATTATCGCACAGAACCACGATGGTATGTAGCCGTAATACGAGGGCTAAGTTGAAAGTTAACCAATATTTTATGTTGAAATTACTAATGAAATATTGCTGCTTTAATAAAAGACACAAGGGGACAAATAATTATTGATTTAGTGTTGTGTTATTTTCGCTACAACCCTCGTAGGTATTTGTAAAAGGTTTGAAAACGAAACTGTTGCTTGAAATTACCGTCCTCAATTTCAAAAAGGTTTTTAATATGGTCTAGCGAACGAAAGAATTCCAGAATATTTTATTACGGACGTCCAATTTCTAAAGTAAGACAACCAACGATGAGGAAAAGATAACGGGGAAAGTACCTAAGTAATTAAAATGGAAATGATCTGCGATTAAAACCAATGCAATGTAACAAACATAAAACTAAAACATAATGCAAAATAAAGGCCTACTTTTAAAATAATGGGCGATATAAAACTAGTAATTAGCCTCTCATTTACCTATCTTCTAACTAAGCCTTCGGGGCAAAAAATAAAACTAAATACTTAGTTGCTCTGAGCCATCATCATTGTAGATATTTTTAGGTAAGTGCCCCGATTACTTCAGGAACTCACCACAATAAAACTAAAATACCTACTGTAAGTTTTAAAAATAACACATCCTCACTTCTTGAAGACTTATTACGTATCAAATGTTTCAGGTCAAACAAATTTTATTTTACCTTCTATAATAATTAAATTTGAATTTATATGCAAAATTTTTCAAGTACGTAAGAATGAACACTGGGAATGCGTAATAAAGGTAAAAAACGTTCAATAAAGCAATATATGATGCACAGGCGTGAGTACAGTTGACAGTTATAACTCCTCACAATTTATTGTCCGAATAATGGAGTTATAATTTAACGAACTATTCAAATATTAAAAGCACGTAGATTATTGATGGAGACAGCAGTGTTCGCAAGAATACGAAATGCACTCTTGACAGAAAATTTTCTTCAGCTCACTCTATATTAAATTTTAACGAAAAATTAGTTGCAAAGTGTTTTTATACAACATTCTCCAACTTCTTTATGGCTTACGTTAAGCAAAAGTAGTCATAAAAGTTACATTAACACATGGATCAATAAGTCCCGAGACTAACAATGAAAACAACATTTTTTTTGCAAAATTTTTTTTTATTCATCAACATAATCACCTTTTAGGGTAATACAATCGTTCCAACGCTTTTCCAATTTTTCAATACCATGTTTATAAAAAAAATTATCTTTCGCTTCAAAATAAGCTTCAGTTTCAGCGATGACCTCCTCATTTGAGCCAAATCTTTTTCCCTGGAGCATTTTTTTAAGATCAGCAAAGAGCCAGTAGTCACTGGGGGCTAAATCTGGCGAGTATGGGGGGTGGGGAAGCAGATCAAAGCCCAATTCGTTCAATTTTGCCATTGTTTTCATCGACTTGTGGCAGGGTGCATTGTCTTGGTGAAAAAGGATTTTTTTTCTCTGCATGTGCGGTCGTTTTTTTGCGATTTCCTCCTTCAAACGCACCAGCAAGTCAATATAATAATCGCTGTTGATCGATTTACCTTTTTCGAGGTAGTCAATGAAAATCACGCCATGCGTATCCCAAAAAACTGACGCCATGACTTTGCCAGCTGACTGCTGCGTTTTCGGACGCTTCGGACGGCTTTCGCCAGCTGTGCGCCACTCAGATGACTGCCGCTTCGACTCTGGAGTGTAGTGATGTATCCATGTTTCGTCCATGGTCACATAACGACGCAAGAAGTCTTTTTTGTTGCGAGTAAATAGCGATAAACAGCTTTCTGAATCATCGACTCGTTGCTGTTTTTGTTCCATCGAAAGCAATCGCGGCACCCACTTGGAAAAAACCTTTTTCATGCTCAATTTTTCATGAAGGATAGTAAATACACTTCCATATGATATCTGCGTCATCTCAGCAATCTCACGGAGCTTCACTTTACGATCTTTCATTATAATTTTTGTCACTTCACTCACATTTTCCGGTGTAACGGCTTCCACAGGTCTACCCAAGCGTTCCGCGTCATTTGTGTCGGTACGACCACGTTTAAACTCGGCAAACCACCGACAAATCGTTGCTTTTGATGGACAAGAGTCTGGGTAACATTTTGCAATCCATTGTTTCGCTTGCACGGTGTTTTTACCCATTAAAAAACAATGTTTTATCAGAACACGAAACTCGGTTTTTTCCATTTTTTAAACAAACTACAAAACGACTTTACTCCAACCTCGATAACTCAGCTGTTTCTGGTCCGATCGACTTAAAATTTTGACACGTTTCAAGCAAAGGTTAGTACTCTAGAAAGACCTGGTTACTGGTTTACTACGAGCGCCATCTCTGGGTTAGTCTCGGGACTTATTGATCCATGTGTTAAATAATTAAATAAATTGGGCAATTACTAGTTTTTGAAAAGGATTTCACTTTATAATAAAATTACTATTTGCAAGAAAATTAATTATTACACTAGTAAATAATATGGTTCAGCAGGGGCGTAGCTAGATTTTATCTAAGGGGGGAGGGCGAATTTGAAAATAAAAAAGTACCTAATTTAGGTTGACAAGAAACAAAACTGATACATAAAGATACAAAAAAATATTACAAATACTAATTTTCGAGGAGTTTGAGGAAACGGTCAGGTTAGGGGGAGGCCAAGGTTCCTCCTCTTCTCTCTAGCTACGCTCATGTTGTTGAAGCAAGTGAGTTCGTTTCTAACTTCAGAACTGTTGGATAATATTCTCAAGTTCACAAAAAACTTAGACGTTTCTGTGAATACAAAAGTCAAGAGAGTGGTTTCAGAACTGTCTCAACGTCTTCTAATCAAAGAAGAATAAAATTTTGCACTTTCTGTAACCCAATAAGCATGAGACTAGCTAGAACGGTCTCAACATCCTCAAAAGAATAGTTTCAGAACTGTCTCAGCACCCTTATATTAATAAAACAAATTAATTTTGTCTTTCAGTGGGCTTAAAAACTAAGAAAGTGGTTACAGAACTGTCTCAGCCTCTTCAAATAAAAAAAAAAAAAGAAATATGATTTTGACCTTTCCGTGAACCCAATTGCGAAAAGAATGGTTTCAGAGCTTCTCAACGTCCTCAAATTAACCTTCCTGTAACTCAATAACTAGAAGAGTAGTTTCAGTACTGTTTAGCATCCTCAACTTAAAAAACATTCAACTTTAACCTTTTTGTGGACCCAAAAGTGGTTTCAGAAAAATTCAAAGAATAAAATAAAAATTTGACCTCTCTAATAACCCAATAGCCAAAAGAGCAGTTATTTTTTCAATTTACATATATTGTAATTTACTTGTATGGGGTAGGTAGGTACATATAGAACTTTCTATTAATTAATAGAAAAAATTATTGGGCTGAAATCCTTCAACTCTGTTATTATGTATAGGTAGATATTTTTAAATAAATGTGGCACTCTTTAATAATAGTCTTTTGAATTTGCTTTGATATTTTTTTCATTGTAGTCATTACAGCAGCCAGCGTGCTTTTTATTTGTTTCATTAACGCGGGTCTACGACCTCTAGCCTGGGGCGGAACAATGTACTATAACCACCTCTGACCTCGCGCATTCCTCCTTTTGCTTCTCCTTTATTTTTCTCTCTTTGCACAACAACATATACCTACATGTACCTGTGTATATTACATACATACAGACATACACATCGCGCACAGGTACTTAATAACCGTTTCTATTTTCCTTATAGATACTCGTTCAATTTTTAATAAGTAGGTACACATAAAGTACCAACTTACTAATACCCTGTTCTAAAAAAACCGAGTTTAACAACTTGTTTTATCTTTGACAATTTTTTTATTTAATGATTCGAAAAGGGGCAATTGCTCACTTACTCTCATTATAGAGCCGCCACTGCTATTTATTGAAATATATTATAAATTTACAAACATTTGTGAGAATCTTTTGTACTGCTCCGTATTTCTCCATCCACATAATTTTTTTTATTAGCTAATCATGTCAAAGAAAATAAATTTCAAATCCAAAATATCAATTTATGAAACACAAACCAATTAGATACGTCATTAAAATAATTTTAACAATCTATCCAATTTTATAATTAGCAATTAGTTTCCTCAGAAATTTCGAATAATTATTTGAAGCAAACAGGCATAATTGATTTGATCCAGAAACAGAAGCAGATGAATTTTCTAAAATTGAAAATATTAATTAATTTTCGAATAATAACGTCAGATGTAAAATCATTTATTATTGGGTTGTGTTCAACGCCTCCAAAACATTTATTTTGCAATATTGTAGCAATCACCTGCTTCATTTTATTGTATAATCGCTACATACTAGGTATATGTATACTCATCACGATTTTGAATTGTATATACAATGTAAATATAATTGCTAGCAGTAAATGACCAAGTAATTTTTTAATTAAAAAATTCCGGAACGTCCAACGTATGTAGGTATTTCAACGTTTTTCCAATCCTCTCGTTGTAACTTATAATTAACATTTATTAAAATGATTCAGCTGTAATTATTATCGTTCGTTACATTAACATTAATGATAAGTAAAAAAATTAAATCAAAATTAACAAAAAATACAAACAATGTACTTGGATTACGAAAGCTAATTATAAACACATCAAAGCACCTCATCATCTAATGGCTTCTAGTTTCTGTATTAATTCTCACAAAATATCTAGTTTTCAGTTTACTCTTTTTTTAATTAACATTTTATTAAAAAATATTATGTAGCTATGACACAAAGAATAAATTAAAAAATGCTGATTTATGGGCCGATAAAAAACAACAAATAATTCCTTACTATTAACGTTTACTTATTTTTCTTGGTAAATAAGCGGTGACAATGAGTGTTGTTACTTATTTTAATATCCATTACAGAACTGAATTAATATTATGCTGTATTGCGGAATAAAAACTGAATTACAACTAATTAAAAGGCATAATTTCAAGGCCATATTTTTACAGCACCATGACTTTTAAATGGTACGATGAAGCAATCATAACAATATGCATATCTATAGTGTAAATTACACATAAGTAATTATATTTATCTCACAACTTTTAATTTATGACCATTTGTGTATAAAATGCTATGTAATAGAATTAATTTTATTATGGTATAATACCTAATACACAAGTATTTTATAACGTACAGCAACTAATTCTACCAATTTTTTATTTTTACTAAATAATTTAATGTAAGTATATAATTAGGTACAAGCGAGTGAAACTCATACTGACTAATTATTTTTTTTTTCTGAAAATTGTAGAGATCTTTTGTGGTATAGGTACCTATACCATAATAGTAAATATTAACAGCAGACATAAATAATACGTAAGTATTGTAAAAGAGATTTTTATTGCCCATTGTCTAGAGCAGTTGAGTCGGTAAATGTCCAGTACTAAAACGGGTTTCTTGTTATATTTTTCTTTCTTATTAACCTTTGGTGTACGACAGCTTTTTGCGGTCATCAATCATCGCGATTGTACCGATTTGTCTGTCGTTATATTTCTTATCATATTTCAATCTATAAATGCGAGTAATTAATTTTGTTTCTTTCGGATTTGAATAAACCGTAATTCATCATTGGCTTTTATTATTGTGGTTTAAACCGTTCACGAAGCAAAACTATGAGCCATTGTAAATTGCATTAGGTACCTTAAGGAAAATTAAAACGTTTCGCCACAATAAAAATAATTATTGTTGTTCAATTAAACCGCTATTTCATACCAATTAACGTTATTTCCAAGATATAATTACAGCTTCTAATTAATATTGAAACATACTTGAATCACAGAATATTTTTTTTACCTACAACTTAAAATAATGCCTACAAATATTTTCTTCTTATAAAGGTTGTTTGTTACCCCTCATTAGGAATTCAAAAAAAACTAAAAAAATTGTCAATAATTAATCATTTTCAATTGAGAGGTGTCCTGTAGTAAAAAGAATAAAGAAGTGTTACAAATGTAGACAATTGTTGAATTTAAGGCCTGGCCTTTTATGATTATGTATATAATGACCAACAGAGGATATTGACGATATAAATTTACATAAATCAACAAATGTTCCTTTATAATTAAACTAGCTATGCCCGCGACTTCGTCCGCGTGGAATGGTGACTTTCGGCAGCATTTAAAATTTTTTTCTTCTATATTTTTATTTTCTGCGCCGTAAGCCTTTTTGCCGACGTCATTACACAAAAACTTTCATTCCTTATTTTTGCCCCCTTTAGGGTAAAACTTTTACAAAAATTAAATGTCGTATTCATATCTAATCAAAAGCCTAAAAAATAAGTTTCAAGCCTTTAGCTTTATATCTACTTATCTATCTCTGTACCAAATTCTCATTTAAATCGGTTCAGTAGTTTGGGCGTGATTGCGTAACACACAGACAGACAGAGTTATTTTCGCATTTATAATATTATAGATTAATATAGTTTAATTATAGTTTAAAATAGTTTATATAGCTTAGTATTCAACTACTTTTATTGATCCAAATAACCAAAACCTCTATAACTTTTTACACTTAATATTTTAATTTTCTGGACCGTAAGCTTTTTGGACGACGTCATTACACAAAAACATTCATCAGCTAATTTTATCCCCTTAAGGGTAAAATTTTTATAAACATTGAATGTCGTATTTATTTATATCTAATCAAAAGCCTAAAAAATAAGTTTCAAGCTTCTATCTTTAAAAATTACGGAATTTCCGCACAAACTTTCCTATTTCAACCCTTAACAACCCTTTTTTCGCATTAAAAAAAAGCCTATGACCTTTCCCAGGTTCTAGACTATCTCTGTACCAAATTTCATTTAAATCTGTTCAGTAAATTTTAGGCGAGATTGTGTAGCATACAGACAGAGTTACTTTCGCTTTTATAATATTCCGCGAATTCATTTTCATCGATTTTCCCATGGGAATACGATATTTTTCCGCAGTAAAACGTAGCCTATGTGTTAATCCAGGGTGTCAGCTAACTCCATACCAAATTTTATTAAAATCGCTCCAGCCGTTTAAACGTGAAGAAGTAACAAACATACACACTTACACACTCACAAACATTCGCCTTTATAATATTAGTGTGACACTGACATTAAACATTTATTTAAATACTGACTACAAAGGGTTGAAATACTTATCAGTAAAATAGAAACCATGTTATCATTGCAAACGTTTTTGATCGCTGTATTGTGTAACTTAACTCACATGAACGGATAATATCAATTACCCATAAGTGATGTAATAACGTTGCTAGCAAGTTGTCAATTCAAATTCAAACAATCAATTTAGACACACAAAATTGACAAGAACTGCAAATCAGCGTTTAATACGTTAATAAACTACAGCCTCGTAACGCTTTATTATTACAAAATATCGCTATTAAATAAATTAGCTGTTGCTATTGTTATCAGGTTTTAATTAATATTTTAACTCAACATAAACATTTGTTTTTGCAACAACCTACATATTTTAGCGTTTTACTTTTGCGATGTACAATAGAATTATTATTTGATGGTAACTTTTAGTTAACAAGTGTGACCGAGTTTTTAAATTATATTTTACAGTCAGTACAGTAGCTACTCTTTTTATTAGGAGAATTAGTCAATCACAATTTATTTAGATGGGGGCGAGATACAGTAAGAGCAACGTTAAATAAAATAATAAAACTCCGAATCAAAAGTTAAAAGAAAATGGAATATATCAAACAAAAAACAGTTTTTCTTTTTTTATTCTTTTGGGAATATATCGTAATAAGACTGTGCATTTTAAGTAATTTGTTTTCAATAAAAAAATCTTTAATATTAATTAATTATGTATTTAGTTGTTGATAGTTAAGTAGGTAAATATAATATTTAGGATATTAGAATCAATTCTGAAATTCAATTAAGGGTGAGTTTAGACCAAGGAATTGAAAATTTCTTTGTATTTGAGTTTACTATGAAGTTTTTGGTCATTTTTGGCAATTTAGGATTTGTTTGTCCCCCTAGCAAACCATAAAAAAAATTTAATAAATCAAATACAGAATCGAAGTTCTTCTGTAAAAGAAAGGTATTACAATATCAAGTGATTTGCCAATGGACTGTCATCTAATGATTTAATCTTCATTGGTAAGCTTGTTCTTTTGGTTTGTTAGACTACGATAAATAAACATAATGCCAATATGTTCAATTATTTTTCAATATAAACATTGAGAACAAAATTTCTTCAAGTTTTAGTGCCTTTACGATTGGTTAAGGTCCTTTTATTACCTTGAATTGAAGTAAAGGTATTTGAAAGAATATTTTTAATAGGGAAACGTATTCGGTAAAAATATAGAAATGTTTTGCAGAGCACCTGCCTGCTCTAGTTGTGCTGGTATTATGAAGCGTGAGAGGCTTTTGTTTTTCAAATAAGGAACGAAAGTGCAACGGCGATGGCGGCAACTGAAAGATAGCAAAGGCAGTTATCTTTATTGCTGTGAATAAAATTAAGCAAGTTTGCTTTGTGCTCAATTTAGATTATTATCAATAAATGTAATGCCAGTTGGGCATATTATTCCGGTTGGAAATGTCACAGCCATTTAGGGACAAAACCGGAGGCCATTTTGAAAGAATGGCAGACCTGATCTTGTATGCGTGCGCATTTGTTTAAATCACGCGGCTCGTTTACATAAGTTGAAATGATGAATAATTCAAACAAATGTTACATTTTTACGGTTAGTAGAAAACGATCGTTTAAATGTATAGTAAAACTATGCAGAATCTTCATGTTACACAACCATCTGCACTTAACTACCACAGGTGGTCTGCAACAGAAAATGGTATTAATCTCATTCATTAAAACTATTCAGTAATGTAACTCAAGCAATCAAAAATGAACCGGAAGGATGTTCCTTCCAAAAAAATATTTATTACAGTAATTGTCTGCTTATAAAAGAATTCATATTTTTTCTATGAAGGGAATATGGTAGAATGAACAAAATATACTCGTCATATTGACACGACTATTCTAAATCTAAACCATGAAATTGTTTGGAATTTCCTCATTTTTGTTGTATTTCTGTCAATTTAAAGAGTGATAACTTACCGCCCATCGCCATTTAAAAGCGCGAGTACTGTAAATAAATAATATGCACAGGATTTATTTGAAAAATAAGTGATGATGTTCTAGTATATACGTGATAAAACCGATTTTTAATAGATTTCTTGATAATTTAAATTTTCAAGATTAAATGGTCACCATTTCAATGGATCTCAGAGGCTCAAATGGTAATATGCTAGTAGATAAACTCGTAGGTACAAAAAAGGTAAGTGTTAAGATCCATTAAAACCATAAAAACCTTAGCGAATCATAAAATTGCAATCTTCAATTATGCCATAAAATGAGAAAGGCGTATTACCTATCTTCAACCCTCTTGTGCCCTTTTAATAACTTTTAATGCAATGAAACTGTCGTATATCTAACCATTAAGCTTATGATGAATCTTTTCAGACCATAAAGAATTTCTAATCGTAAAGGACGAAGACGATGATGATATTGTAGAAATTGGTGGCGATTTTAATTTCGTAGGTACGGTGCTTCCAATCGAGTTCGATAACGACCTTAATCCGGCCTTTATGCTAGAAATGTCGATAAATGGATACTTACTACATTTGCTATCGAACCGCACCATCGATAAGATTAATTTCACTCGTTTCATAACAATAGTGCCCATTACCAATCAAAATTATTCGACTCGGTTTTATACAAACGTTTTGTTCATATAAATACATATTTTCGACCTAAACTGCTTTCAAACATTTTAATTATTTCCTTTCAACTGTAGCGTATTTAATTAAATCAAATTACAGAGTGTGAACTGTGTTCTTTAAATATTCCAGTTTGTATTGTTCTTCCTCAACGAAGCAAACACTAGTAATAAATGTAATTAAAATGTTCATTGAAATATAAATTAAATTTTCTCAGAAACTGGTTTCCTCCCTTCTAATTCTGTAAATCCATTGAATTATGGAAAGCTCTGTTTCAATAACGCCAACTCTTAATACCGATTACAAAAAAGGGAAAAACAGGGGAAAACATTTCCATTTTAATCACAACCTCGCCAACGTATAAATAATTATAATGTAAATACGTCGCGTCGGCGGCTTTCTCTCAGTAATTTTTATTTTTAAAATAGACTTTTCTCAGAAATATTTTACTAGCACGCGAGAAAATTTAATTTTGTAAACTCATTACTCTTTTGCATAATAGGTCGTACAAATTTATTGAGAAAAATTACTGTAAACAGTTTTCCACTATATAAAGGTGTGAACAACATACACGAGGAGGTTACTGAAGTTCATTAAAAATGAGACCCCACATTTTTAACATAGACTTGTAGATCCAATATGGGTCATGAAATTAGAAAACGTTACACAGGGATAACACCCCCTCTTTCATCATCTGTAATAATCCCAAATAACACATTTCGAAGGTCAAGTATATTTTACACTGATGTTTGAAAGAAGAAAAGAACTTCCAAATATCAACACATTCTCTAATTAATTCGTGACAATTACAAAAATATTATTTAGGTACTTATCTATATCTATAGGTATTCGCTGTTAATTTCAAGTCCTTAATGAGCCTACAACAGTAATAAATAACTTGGTCTCTTTAAAGTCTTCTTAACGAATCTTTCTCCTGCTTCGTTTATAATAAATATCGTTCGCAAATAAAAATTGAATTGAGAGAAACAACTGTAAATGGAAATGAAAGTAGCAAAAATATACGTGCAGGCCTAAAATTAACTTGCCATAAAAGTAACTCGTCTAATGATTGTAAGGTAAACTAATGGAGTTGATTATGAGTGCAGTTAGAAAGTCAGAAAGTACAGAAAACCCCTTTGGTATTAACAAGGAACACTGAGTGTAAATGTAATCACAAAAGGATAAAATTACGGAATAACAGGATACCAATTTAAAGACCAATTTCATTTATAGATTTCTATTTCTAATTCATCGATGGAATGATTGCCAATAAAAAGTTGCTGCTGGTAAAAAGTATTCATGTCGCCAGAAGAAAAGCTAAATATTGCTAAACGTACTTGTACATGGCTAAATAAATACTAACAATAAGTTGAAATTGACACCGAAATATTCTAATTGTAGCTTTTAGTTATACGATTTTACAAAACTCAATTCAATGCCTATTACATTAATTACGAAGGTAGGTAACTAATTTATGATCTTTATTGGTTTTGCAGAGTTACCGGTTTAGAGAGATAAGAAATTCTCACTCACGCTCTCTGTGTCGCATTAATAAAAGAGAATAGATCGTTGTTGTGAATAATAATATCTATCTGATGCGATATTTAAGGAAAAGGTCAGCCCATTCTGTAGATACACGAGACTCCATTGTTAACACAATTAGATACAAATTGCCTCTTAGAAGTTAAATAATGATTCGTGATTATTCACACGATTGACCTAAATTTTAGCCAGGAAGAATGGACGAAACAATTCAGGGAAAGTTTTAATAAAATAACTTATTGAACACTAACACTTCACATTATGAACATGTATACTTTATATACAAGGATTGGAAGTAAATTTGGAAAATATTTTGGGGTCAAATCAATTCCTTTTAAAAGAAACTAATTTTCAAGTAATGTTTTCGTCATTTGAAGAATTTTTTACATAATTTTTTTCTGATTTCTAATACTAATTGATGAATGAATGAATTTGTTTATTAATCAATTAAATATAACACACGCCTGCAGATATAGCTCACGATATTATCTACTGAATATCAGTTAGAGAAAATATCTTATCTCATAGCACGATAAGATGATATTTAATGAGAAATAATAGTATTCTTTCACTCACTGTAAACTATGTGTGTTTCAAAAATATTCCTTATTCATTTACGAATATTAAAATATCTTTACTAATTATACAAAAAACATTTTCATTTTCCCTAAACTCCAAAAACATTAACATTTCTGTAAAAAAAATATATTCAACTTAATCAACAGGAGTTGAAACACGTCCTCCCTTTCTTTGGACATGGAGGTAACTCAGCAATCCAAATGCCACAAGGATCACAACCCTTTGGAGGTTTCAATATCATGGAACACGGCTGATAGCCTCTTGGACAGCCGGGTGGATCAACCACAGGCTTACGGCTTCTTCTCTGGGCTAGCAAAACGGGATCCCTACAAATTGGACTTTTCCCATCCAGTGCTTGGCCACAAGGCCTATTGGGATCCGGTTTCGGAATAAAATCAAATGTCGGATTCTTCCAATCCAAATTGTACCCGTTATAGAAATTATCGTACCGTAGGTCAATTTTTTCTTCTGCTGTCATTATATTTTTACGTTTCGGTTCCCCCGGAAGTTGTAAGGGTCTAACAGGTTCTGGCCTGTATGGAAGAGGTCCTGGAAGTGGACAGCAACCGAGATATACTTGCGCATAAGGTGGAAAACACAAAGGATTACAGTCAGCAGGATTACATGGGGCGCACGCTGGAGGACAACATGCGGGAGGACGGGGACAGGGGGAGCATGGTTTGCAACAATCGTCTATTTCGCTGATAATGTTTTTCATCTGCGCCAAAACGGTTGGAGTACACATTTTGATTAGAATTTTTCAAAATAAAAACAACAAAACCTAAATGTGGTATAAACGCCAACAATAATTTCTGACAACTAAAAAACGTTTGTAACACAACGCCTACTAAAAATCCTCTAAATGGTTAAAACCATTAAACACTTTTACTTTTGGTGCGATCATTTTCACTCACATTAAACCATAATAACTTCGGAACTTCTTGAAATATAAAAAAAATCCTATGATAACAGAGGTAATGTTGGTCTGATCCATCGTCAATAATAAAATTGTTACGTAACAGTGTTATATGTTAACATTTCCAAGTGTTACGAAGCAGATACTTAGTGTAGGTACATTTTATGGCGCAAGGTTGGTCGCCCGTTGCGAGACGCCGATGTCTCTTTGAACTGTTCACTGATCCACTTGGCACGATAGAGGCTTGCTGGATGCTCGCTGTGAATAACAATGTTCCCGAGAAGATAAATGGGACCCGTGGCGGATTCGGACGTCGGCAGAACGTCTGAAGGTACAATAGTGACGCTACGTGTCGGAACTACGGCTGCTTGCAAAAACGGATTTAAATCGGAAATGGAAAAGGCAGCGCAATCGTAAATTCACACCTTAACTTTTCCAGGCACGTGTCATGGAGTTCATAAACGTTTGTTAGCACGCTGTTTTTTACCCCGAGGCGAACGCTTAACTTGGTATCTCACTTGGAATTCTAATAAAGGAATTCGCGATGTAATTGAATGTAATCGCATGAAAAAGAGCTGTAGAGCACATTCCACAGTGGCATCAAAAGAATATATTGGAAAAATGCCCAATCACGATCATTTAAGAAGATGCGAAGTGGGATCAAAAGAAACATGAAACATGGCATAATAATAAAGTGAACATTTTCCGTCTATATAATTATTACAAAATGAATCAATTAATTTCCATAAAAAAGTTCGAAAAGATACCAAACTTCCATCAGTAATATTTGTTGACTCAAAATACAGAGGGAGGATTTGAGTAAAAAACATTGCCCAATTTTTGGCCTTTTCCTTTCGTAAAGGCTTTTATTATTTGTATGTATTAACCCACCATTCCTATAAAAATATATTTACGGTAATTTTAATACAAACGATCAGTTTATCATAGAGAAATATATCAAAAAAGATGTGGTATATAATAACCGACTTATAAAAGAAAATTCAACTTACATAAGTATAGCTTCACTCCCCCCTTTCTCCCCCTAATAACAATCCGTAATATCTTAATAATTTAAATGAATCCCTATCTTTTTTTAATATCCGTAAGTAATTTGAAAACAACCCCAAAGTTTTCCATGCTTGGTAATCTCAATTAAGACTCTAAAGTCACTATAATTGTTGTTTTTAAAGTACCTAGTGCCACTTCTTATGTCATACGTTTACATACAAAAACTGAGGGATACTTTTACAAAAAAGAAATAATGATTAACTGAAAGTGTAGGGTGCACTCTTCGAGAAATTTTGAAAGCAAAAGACGATCACAACAGGAACATACATATGAAGACAATTCGAAGCGATAGGTACGACAATAGAAGCATATGTAGGTACACACTTTATAAATAGGAAGGTTATTGTAGGTAATGTATCCCCCATCCGATT
This sequence comes from Agrilus mali, assembly GCA_029378335.1. Classification (NCBI taxonomy): domain Eukaryota; kingdom Metazoa; phylum Arthropoda; class Insecta; order Coleoptera; family Buprestidae; genus Agrilus; species Agrilus mali. Next base: position 20,918,394 of record CM055658.1, on the reverse strand, counting down.
GAACATCACATCATGTCCTTCAACACCTAGTTTGTCGGTTCGCCCACTGGGTTTGCGGAAGCGTCAACATAAACCGACAGATAGCAGACAAGTTGGCAAAGCCACCGCCGACGGTTCGTTGTGGCAAATGGGATGCCGCCCCCACATACACGCACGCCCGTGTCTTTCAGTGGCACGCGACCGCTGTCCGCCCCCGAGGTCGTCGTTGCTGCTGCTGCTGCTGCTGCTGTGCCGCCAGACAGCACGGCCACCGACCGATGAACGCGCTCTGTGGAGGCGACGTCGACGCGGGACGGTGGCGACGGTGGTGGTGGCGATTGAGACGACGACGGCTGTTGGGCGTCTCTCGTGCACACTTACACATACACATGCACACTCACGTATTCTTCATGTATTACAACGCAAGGCGAACAGGTGTCGGTGTTAACGAGGTCAAAGGTCGAATGATACTCAAGATCGTTGCAAGTCTGTGACGGAAAATGCAATTTTGTAAAAAGTTATCCCAGTGTGCAGCTAAGGAAATTGGAAACACTATACAAGGTGGTGACAGGGTGGCTATAATAGAATCGTCTTACAATGGGATCAATAGGGAAATTATGCCGGATTCTAATGGGGCAGAATATTTGAATATCAAGTATAAAAATAAAGAGAATAAAGAAATATGTATGTGCTAGAATTAGATGTGGTAACGTTTAGAGAGGACACAAAAAGGGTTTCAGAGATTGGTAATGTCGATTATGTGGAGGTACTGAGGAAACATTACTGCATTTGTTTAGTTGTGGAATAGCAATAAAGATTCAAAGAGAGGAAATAAGAGAATTTATAAAAAAATGGAAAGGTGATAGGATAGAGAATGACACGTAGAAGTTGATAGTTGAAACATTAAAAGGCGAAGTATGTGACGAAATTTGCGAATATATTAGGGTTATAGAAGATAGGTTTAGAGGTAAAAATTAGTATAGTATGGATAGTAAGTCGTAATTGTAAAAATGCAATTGTATGGGAGCTAAATATAAATACTCTTGAAGTATATATGTGATTCTATAATAAATAAAAATACAATACATTCTAAAAAAATTCTGAAGAATTTTCGTAATTTTAGAAGTTTCGACGATTTTTTTGAACATTTGGAAGTTTTTTGAAAGTTTCATAATTTTCTAGAACTCTCTATTGTGTTCATGTAGGTACATCGTTAACCCTTTTGCTAGTTACATTTCCCAATTAGGGAATGTTTCTAAAAAATCACGAAGTTTGGAACATTGGAATGTTTTCTAAATGTTTCAAACTTTCTAGAACACTAGATCTTTAACTCATTGGTAGTTAAACTTCTCAATTAGTGAATCTATTCTAAAAACTCATGAAGAATTTTCGTAATTTCAGAAGTTTTGTGATTTTCTGGAATAAGATTTGAAAGTTTTTTTAAAGTTTCGTAACTTTCTAGAATTCTCTGTTGTGTTCGCATTCACCTTTAACCTCTGGAAGTTACATTTCTCAAATAGTGAATGTATTCCAGAAAATCACGAAGTTTTCGTAATTTCAGAAGTTTCGACGATGTTTTGAACCTTTGGAAGTTTTTTGAACTCTCTATTGTGTTCATGTACATCGTTAACTCTTTGCTAGTTACATTTCTCAATTAGTGAATCTATTTTAAAACATATTTTAAAATCCTGAAGAATTTTCGTAATTTCAGAAGTTTCAACAATTTTCTGGAATATTTGTAAGTTTTCGAAAGTTTCGTAACTTGATAGAATTCTTTGTTGTGTTCGCAATTATCTTTAACCCTCTGGAAGTTACATTTCCAAATTAGTGAATGTATTCTAAACAATCACGAAGAGTTTTCGTAATTTTACAAGTATCGACAAATTTTTAGAACATTGGGAAGTTTTCTGAAAGTTTTAAACTTTCTAGAACATTCTAGTGTAAAACTTTACTTCATTGGTGGTTACACTTCTGAAATAGTGAATCTATTAAAAAAAATCCTGAAGGATTTTCGTAATTTTGAATTTCTTAGACATTTCGAAGTTTTATCAAAAGTTTCTTAACTTTCCTGAACGCTCTGTTGTGTTCATGGTTGTCTTTAACGCATTGGTAGTTACAATTCTTAATAAGTGAATTTACTTTATTTTAGAATATTCTGAAGGATTTGTGTAATTTCAGAAGTTTCGCCAATTTTTAGAATGTCTGGAAGTTTTTTGGTTACACTTCTCAAATATCGAATCTATTCAAAAAAGTTTTGAAGGACTATCATAATTTTGTCTACAGATCAGTGGATAGATGTGGATAAAGCTCTGTACCATTTTATTACATTTTAAATACAGGGGTTGTAAAAGGATTTCAAATCCATTTCGTTTAAAAATATTTCTTGACTTGTCTCTAGCTAATAGTAGTGATGCAAACAGAATCTAATAACAACAACGAGAATAACAAACACTGAGTTGTTAGAACAACCACAAAATTTAAAACAATAACAATTACTAAAGATCGTGACAACAAAAATTATATTAAATTTACTGAGTACAATTAACAAGAAAGTGGAAAGCACGTCCAAATTATTCATGCACTAGAAATAATTGTATCGCTCAATTAAATTATGTCATCGGCATCATATTTGTGCGGTATTTATTAGATGAATAAAATACAAAATTAAAGAAATAATTAACGTTATATAACTTGGTTGAAAGAATTAATTCTAGAATCCGTTATGTATCGAAAATTGGAAAGGCGGCCAGAAAAAATGCCTTACTTTTAGGGAACTTTTTATGACCAGTATAGTATAAAGTACCGCATTCTTCAATAGCCAAAATATTTCTTAAAAAAAAACTGTACACATTAAATTAACAATGTGCTTTTAAATAATATATTAACAAAAACAAAATAAGTAGTGAAAGGTTAAAAGCTGTTATTATAAAAATTTAAAATTGCTTCCGTAACCCACATTTTCCTAATAAATTATTACATAATCGGCTTAACAAGAGAAGTAAAAAGTAGCAGACAAATAGTTATTAAAAGTTTTTTTGTTGCTTTACGCACTTGTTTTATTAACGCTCCTTAAAATCGCTTTAATTATACACAGTTACAAATACATTTTAAATACAAATATTGCGAAACAAGCGTGGTTTTTTTTTGTTTAATTTTTGTGAAAATTGGCGGCTTGATGGTAATTAAAAAGATGTACCTACCTAAACTCTTGAATTATGAAATTTTAAAATTGCTTTTCTGATGACTTGAGAAGCTCCTCAATTAAATATCAATTAAGATTGCAACAGAATAACTAATAACTTTATATGAATATTTAGAGACGTATATCAAGCTAGCACGATAAAGTTATTTTTCCGATTTTTGACTTGCACTGTAATTTGTCGCTAATTTGTTACCAAATCCAAAAATTTGTTGCTCGTGCCGTTTAGCCATAATCAGCTGGTTTGCTAGCTTGATGTCAAGCAAGCACTACACATAGCGTATCTCGAAAAGGAAATGTCGTAGGATATTACTGAAAAGGCCTAAATTTGTCGCTGAAAGATGACACATTCAACGAATTTGTCGCTAGTCTTATCTCCAACTGATAAGCAAAAAACTGCTGAAAAGCCATCAAACACTCGAAGGGTAACGTGTTGCCCAACTTGGGGGAAACAGGGAAAACCTAATTTAAAAAATTTGGTAAATAAATCCGACAAATATAACAAAGAACTCCTTAATTATTGTTTGATGGTTTTCCAGCAGTTTTCGCTTATCAGCTGGATAGACTAGCAGCAAATTCGTTGAATGTGTCATCTTTCAGCGACAAATTAGCTACAAATTATGGTTTTTACAGTAATATTTTACATTTCCTGTTCGAGATACGCTTGATATCAAGCTAGCATACCAGCTGATTATGGCTAAACGGCACGAGCGACAAATTATAGTACAAGTCAGAAATCGGAAAAGTGACTTTGTCGTGCTAGCTTAATATACGTTACATAGAGCAAACTTAGAGAGTATTAATAAAAAAACTATCTAAAGATTTGTTATATTTAAATCAAGTTTATTTAAAATATTTTCTTAGCTGTATCAAAAAAACATTTTGCTCAAGCATGAGCCATTAAACTATTAATTAACATGAATGCTAATTTAATTATGTAATTTGAACATTAATGTATTAAAAAATATTCAAATTTTTTGAATGCGATATGAAATCAAATTGTAACAAGGCGTTTCCTGTAACACGTACCTACGAGAGGCAGAGGCAAATTCTGACGACCTGACATGAAAGTTACTTATCCTGAATATTGTAATATTGTATTATTAGTTTCCTACACGATGTTTTTTTACTGACTTACCCAACCAGTTGAATTTTTAAACAGTAAACCGGTTCCCGTGGCTTCAATGTTCCGTTAGAGACGCATTACAATCAAGATTATAATATCATGCATAAGTTCTGTTGAACCTGTACGAACGCCTGAGGATGGTTCTATTTATATGATCTAATGGTAATAATACAATAAACGAACAATACAAACAATTCTGATTGTCATTTTATTAACTTTGTAGAGCATGTCTTCCACCTAAAGCCCAAAGGTTACATCATTAAATTATGCTTCGTTAACTATGTAGATGTATTTATTATAAAAACGTACAATGAGTGTACATTTAAATTAATGATTATTGATAAATTATTCATTTTATTAATTATTAAATTAGCACATTTTATTTTATTGATTTTATACGAATTAAAAAACTAATCGATGAAAATACTGTAAATTTAAAAATGAGGGAGTGGGAGAAAGGAGGAGGCTATAAAAGTCAGAGAACAGGTGATATAAAAAAATAAAAACCCTCTAAAACAAGAAGCCCTAGTTAGTGACATATTAGAAGCAGAAATGGAACTAAAATGTGTAAATGAAGATTTAATACCAATAGTCAAAGAGAAGTAGATCGGCTATCTTTATTTTAAGGAAATACAAATATTGGTTCAAGATAAGATAAAATAGGGGATGCGTCTTCAACAGTCATCATAATGAAGGCCTAATAATGATGATTTTAACAACGATGATCTATTTATTGATTCAAGTACCCCCACAATGTCGTAAGTTGTAATTTTTTTGTTAGCTCATTTAAAAAGAGGAAGGAATTCAAATTATTAATTCCTTTTAATAATAGTTTTTGCTGTCCCAACGAAAACGTAATATTGTAAAATCAATTTGAAAATAAAATCAACATTTTAACGTTATCAATAATCAAAAAAGAAAAATTGCAATGTTCCGTGGCTTAAAGGAAAAGAATCTGAGAAAAACGAACTCTGTAAATTATCAAAGGAACGCCTAATTTACCTTTATGAGTTTTATATTAGCTTACCGTATACCGTTGATTAATTGCGCATAAAGCTAAAATGGCTCTTTCTTTGCGTGGCCAATAAACTATTTCAAGCGACCTACAATAAAAATAAACACCTTTCTAATTTCGCCGATCACGCACATATGGCACAAATTTGTCGAAACACTCGAATGTCTTTATTCACATTTAAAGAAATTCTGTGAATACTGAAACACGGCTTCATGCAAATTAATCCTAATTTGTATATATTAAAAAAGTCAGTAAGGTAAGGTATTAGTATATTAGGTAGAGAAAAATCCACTAAGTTTTTTTTTTTGAACTTAAGCACTTACAGAAGATATAAAAAATACCTTAATTAATAAAATTAATAGCCATGTTACCAGTTTTATTACTTCTATTACCTGGCCAAATTGCATCCGAGACAGAGAAAGCATATTGTTACGGCACAATAAACATTTTTTTGTATATATGTAAAATTTAAGTTGTACATATTAAAAGTCGTATAGTTGCGTTGTATATATTCATGCTTTTTGTAATTTTTATCATTTACTATTCATATTTCATAGTCGTATTTTCAATATTTTAAACTATCATTATTATTATTTGTACATTTATTTAAGTTTCACTTTTAGTAATTTTCGTGCTTATTCAACAGTTACATTCTACCTGAGTTCAGGGATTTGCACATTTCTAAAACCCCATTAGGGTTGGACATTCCAGCCATTATACTATTTTCTATTTTGCATGCTATTTAGGGTTATTGTACCGTAGTCTTCGATTTAAGAACTACACTTATTTGCATTTTATTACTATGCTGCATTCCATTTGCAATTAATTGTATTGTGCATTCTTGTTCTTTTCTTCTCTCTTCATCATCATGATCTTATTGTAACCAGTTTAGGGGGAGAAAATGAATATAAGTTAGTTTTTATAATATTTCAAGAGAGTCCGTATGTAGACTAGCTGAGGGAAAGAACCTCATAAACAGTTATTTTTTACGTTTATAGTTGTAAATATACACTTATCAACTTCTATAGTTTTTTTTTTGTGTTCAACTGTAAGCGTTGGTCCTTCGAGTTAATTTAATTTTTATGTGGTACAGCAGTACACCCGCTGAGAAGTATTTTTATTCTCACGAAATAAACATTGGTCCTTCGAGCCGGATAAGAAGAAAAAATTCAATTCATCATTAAAATCAGTGCGGTCATTCGTGCAATCATCTCGATATTCAACGGCATTTATTCAGGATACATAATATCCGAGTGTTTTCAATAAATACTGTGTGCCTTACTGCTTAGACATTAGCAATAATTTTCGAGGACGCTTCTGGAAGCACATCATTCAACTGTTTTCCAAAGGCCAGTCCGACTCTTCCTTCAGAACTCCAACCGAAACGTCAACCGTCTTCAGGAAGTTGCTGCAGTATACAGCCCAGGGAGCCATTCTTGCGGAACTCTTTTTGTAAGTGCGATTTCCTATATTTCCTTTATTATTTCCTTATATTTAATTTCCTTGGTACTGATTCAATTTGTTAAATCATGAGTACGGAAGTGTTAAAAGAACTCGTTAGTCAACGAAAAACCATTAAAACACGTTTAACTCGTTTCAAAAATAGTGTAAATGATTTAGAGATCCAATCAGAAATAAGTGATAAGGAGATAACACAGTTAAAATTACGCCTGGCAAAAATAGATCCTATTCTGGTAGAGTACGAGCAAATTCATACAAAAATAATCAATCTTTCTGATGACCCAAATCATGAAGTGGATCTAGAGTCTTTTGAGAAGTCATACTACGAAGCCGTAGGTTGCGCTACGGATATTGTTACTAAAATATCATCTGAATCTAAAAATGTTCAAAAATTATCATGTGTAGATCGGGGTTTAGTTCAGTTACCCAGCGTAGCTTTGCCTTGTTTTAACGGAGACTTTGAAAATTGGGTCGAGTTTCGCGACGGGTTTCGTTCATTGATTCACGATAACAATAGTCTGAGTGATATTCAGAAATTTTATTATTTAATATCTTGTTTAAAGGGCGAGGCAGCACAAGCCGTTAGGTCATTGAAAGTTTCTTCAGAAAATTACACAATTGCATGGGACTTACTCTGTAAACGTTTCGAAAATAAGAAACTTATAATTCAAAATAACATTAAGGCACTTTTTAATCTAGAGTTTTTAAAGAAGGAATCGCATCTTTCTTTGCAACATTTTTTAGATGAGATTTTAAAAATCATGCAATCCCTTGAAAATTACAAACAACCAACCGTAGATATGTTACTTATTTACATAGTAAGTGCAAAATTAAGCCAAACTACTCGATTTGAGTGGGAACTATTAGAACACAAAGAAGAATTTCCGAAATTTAGTGAGTTACAAGAATTCTTAGAAAAACGATGCCACTTTTTAGCATCAATAGAAATTAATAAAGGTCAATTTGATTTCGGTAACAATAGCAACAGCAACAAACATAAATCACATATAAAGGGGTGCGTTAGCACTTTAAAACCCTCTTGCTCCTTTTGCAAGGCACCACATGCCATATTTGAATGCAGTGAATTTTTAAAATTAGCTATAGAAGAACGAATTTCTCAAGCGAAACGCTTACATCTTTGCATTAATTGTTTAAAGAAAAATCACAAAACCCGAGACTGCACTTCTCGTCTGTGTCAAATCTGTAATAAAAAACATAACACCTTATTGCATCTTCAGTTTAACGACAATTCTAATATACCTTTTAATCCTTTAAGTAATCATTCAGTAAACTCTCAAAATAATAGTCACAATAATATATATCGACAAGATGCAAATAAAAATAATGATGTAGGCATTGTGAACCCCCCGCAGGTAGAACAAATATCATATTCTAACCACGCTTGTAATCGTGAGACATCCCAAACGTTATTATCAACAGCCCAAGTTAAAGTTATCGATGTTAACGGCAAGGTACACTTATGCAGGGCACTCTTAGATCCGGGTTCCCAATCAAATTTTATTACCGAAGAATTTTTCCACAAACTCGGTTTAAAGAGCGAACGTTTAAATTTAACAGTAAGTGGCATTAGCCAAAATTTATCTAACATAAAGTCTAGAACAAACATTCGCGTGCAATCATGCGTAAATGACTTTACATCCACATTATCGTATTTAATAATACAACAAATTACCAGTCATCTGCCCAATAAGACATTTGATTTAAGTCAATTGAATATACCCTCCCATATTCGTTTAGCAGATCCTAAATGTAATAAACCCGGGAAAATCGACATTCTATTAGGCGCTGGTATATTTTGGAAGTTGTTGTGCATTGGACAACAAAAGTTAGGGAAAAACTTGCCATATATGCAAAAAACAAGGTTAGGGTGGATTATCGGTGGCACATTTGCCGAAAATGATAACATCTCCCAGGTCAATTTGTGTTTAACAAGTAACAATAGCATAGACACACTTAACAAAAATGTTGAAAAATTTTGGAAAATAGAAGATTGCAGTAACAGTAGTAAAATTTATTCTCGTGACGAACAATACTGTGAAGATCATTTCGTTCAGAATACAACACGCGATACAACAGGGAGATTTATAGTTAAATATCCATTAAAGCAGGACGCGTGTGTTATAGGTGATACAAAGTCATTAGCAATTAAACGTTTACATTCATTAGAAAGGAAATTAAATCGCAATCTTCCATTAAGGGAAGAATATAATCATTTTTTATCAGAATATGAGAGCCTCGGTCACATGTCGAAAATTTCTCTCACTGATAAAACAATTACATACTTTTTACCTCATCACCCAGTGGTAAAGAGCAGTAGTATAACTACAAAGCTACGGGTTGTCTTCGATGCCTCAGCCAAGGGTACATCAGGTTTGTCATTCAATGACATTCAATATGTAGGGCCCACCATTCAAAACGACCTTTTTTCAATTCTCTTGCGTTTTCGTAAACATAATTTTGTTTTAACGGGTGATATAGCAAAGATGTATCGTCAAGTAAAAATACATGACGATCAGCAATCCTTACAAATTATTCTCTGGCGCCCAAGTTCAGATAAACCAATTGAACACTACAAATTAAATACCATAACATATGGAATGGCTTCAGCACCCTTTTTGGCGATTAGATGCCTAGTACAACTCGCGAAAGATTATCGCAACGTTTATCCTAAAGCCGCTGACATTATTGAAAATGATTTTTATGTCAACGACCTGCTAACAGGTTTCGATTCCAGGGTGGAAGCAGTTTCAGTTCAAAAACAAATAGTAACTATATTAAATTCAGCAAAGTTCCAATTACGCAAATGGGCATCTAATGATGCAGTTATTCTAAATAAAATTAACGTTGAAAATGATTTAGAGCAAAATATAATCGATATTTCCAAAGATCAAGAATCGAAAACATTAGGAATAGTGTGGAATGTTCAAACAGATAATTTTCAATATTCACTATGCAATCTTACAATGCAAAATCAAGTCACTAAACGAACCATATTGTCTATGATAGCCCAAATATATGACCCAATACGATTATTGGCACCTATAATAATTAAATCAAAGTTACTAATGCAGAAATTATGGCAACATAAATTATCTTGGGACGAATCTTTACCAATCGAATTGCACAGCGAATGGTTAGAATATAGAAATAATTTACTTTCATTAAACACACTAGTTATTCCCAGGCATGTTGTATGTAAAAATTATATATTTGTAGAGTTGCACGGGTTTTGCGATGCCTCAGAAAAGGCATATGGCGCCTGCATATATGCACGAAGTACGAATAGTTCAGGACAAATTCAAGTTTCCTTATTATGTTCCAAATCGCGTGTTGCGCCATTAAAGGCTGTAACACTTCCTAGGTTAGAATTATGTGGAGCTGTATTGTTAGCTAATTTATATCATAAAGTATTGCAATCAATGAAAATATCATTTAACAAATCCATGTTTTGGTGCGACTCAACAATAGTGTTAGGTTGGATTAATGGTGCATCAACACGATGGAAAACATTCGTTTCTAATAGGGTTGCAGAGATTCAAACTTTAACTGACATTAACAATTGGCAACATGTTAGGACTCATGAAAATCCTGCGGATTTAGTATCTCGCGGTATAGAAGCTAGTACTTTAATTGAATCACCACTATGGTGGCACGGACCCCAATGGTTGTCAAAAAACGAATCACAATGGCCAACGCCCTGTAACTTTCCTAAAAATGTAAATTTAGAAGAAAAATGTGTCGTTAATGTATCTACGGAAACAAGTAATTTGGAAATTCTGACTAAATTTTCTTCATTAACAAAATTACAGCGGGTTGTTGCGTATTGTCAACGGTTTATCAATAGCCTAAAAAAGAACATGCAAGCAAGATTAACTGGTCCTATTTTAGCAATAGAAATGAATAGGTCACTCACTTTATTGATAAAAATGGCTCAGCAAGCGAATTATGCAAGCGAAATACATCTTTTAAAGCAAGGCAAACCATTAGACACAAAAAACTCATTGCTTTCTTTGAATCCATTCTTGGATGACGATGGTATTTTACGTGTGGGAGGTCGCATTCATAAATCAGATTTACATTTAACAAAAAACACCCGATTATATTGCATCCATCCCATTTTCTTACTAAATTAATATTCAACTTTGAACATATTCGATTACTTCACTGTGGACCAAATCAATTGCTTTCCTCTATTCGGGATAAGTATTGGCCAGTTTCAGGGAAAAATCTTGCAAAAAAGATAATACACGAATGTATAACTTGCTTTCGGGCAAAACCGAAATCAATAACCCACATTATGGGAAATCTACCTATAGAAAGGATTACTCCATCGCCACCTTTTTTTAACTGTGGTATCGATTACGCTGGTCCCATTTTTATAAAATCAAAAAAGGGTCGGGGAGCTCAATTAATAAAGGCATATATATGCATTTTTGTTTGTTTCTCGACAAAGGCGGTACATTTAGACCTGACAAATAATTTAACAACAGAAGCATTTTTATCGTTACTAAGGCGTTTTATATCAAGAAGAGGGAGACCCTCCAATATTTATTCGGACAACGGAACATACTTCCGTGGTGCTCATAATGATCTCGGCGAAATAGCACATATACTACAGAACAAAGATAATCAGAGTAAGATTACAAACTTTGCAACTGATAATAGAATTACCTGGCACTTCATTCCACCTACTTCACCTCATTTTGGAGGTTTGTGGGAGGCTGGAGTGAAGTCCATAAAAAACCATTTAAAACGAACAGCTAGAAACAGTAATCTAGACTTTGAAGAGTTCTATACTCTTTTAACACAAATTGAGTCAGTACTTAATTCCCGTCCCCTAACTCCGTTGTCTTGTGATCCTAATGATCCTGAACCGCTCACTCCTTCGCACTTTTTAATCGGACGGAAGCTCACGGCGCTTCCAGAGGAAAATATGCTGGATATTCCTGAGAATCGACTCAACAAATTTCAGCACATCCAGAGGTTGCTCCAGCACTTTTGGAAACGCTGGAGCAAAGAGTATATAAGCTTGATGCAGACCCGGACTAAATGGAAGAAAAACATGATTAGCGTCCTGAAGGTTGGTACCCTGGTGTTAGTGCGCGAAGACAATTCTCCTCCGTGTCAGTGGCGTTTAGGACGTGTGACAGAATTGCACCCTGGTGACGATAGTGTCGTACGTGTGGTGTCGGTAAAAACATCAAACGGTGCCATACTTAAGCGCTCTGTTACCAAATTATGCGTATTACCAGTCGATACTAATACATGTGATTAAAGGGGTTTTTGAAAGCAATGCTTTCAAGGCGGCCGGCATGTTACGGCACAATAAACATTTTTTTGTATATATGTAAAATTTAAGTTGTACATATTAAAAGTCGTATAGTTGCGTTGTATATATTCATGCTTTTTGTAATTTTTATCATTTACTATTCATATTTCATAGTCGTATTTTCAATATTTTAAACTATCATTATTATTATTTGTACATTTATTTAAGTTTCACTTTTAGTAATTTTCGTGCTTATTCAACAGTTACATTCTACCTGAGTTCAGGGATTTGCACATTTCTAAAACCCCATTAGGGTTGGACATTCCAGCCATTATACTATTTTCTATTTTGCATGCTATTTAGGGTTATTGTACCGTAGTCTTCGATTTAAGAACTACACTTATTTGCATTTTATTACTATGCTGCATTCCATTTGCAATTAATTGTATTGTGCATTCTTGTTCTTTTCTTCTCTCTTCATCATCATGATAACCAGTTTAGGGGGAGAAAATGAATATAAGTTAGTTTTTATAATATTTCAAGAGAGTCCGTATGTAGACTAGCTGAGGGAAAGAACCTCATAAACAGTTATTTTTTACGTTTATAGTTGTAAATATACACTTATCAACTTCTATAGTTTTTTTTTTGTGTTCAACTGTAAGCGTTGGTCCTTCGAGTTAATTTAATTTTTATGTGGTACAGCAGTACACCCGCTGAGAAATATTTTTATTCTCACGAAATAAACACATATAATATTTTTTGATTTGTTAATTACTTAAGAATTCAATAAAATAAATTAATTTAATCGTTAAAGAAATAAAAGATATATTTGGATATTAATAATTTGGATGTGTGTAATAATAATAATAATAGTAATATTATAAAATATTTGTGTTTGTATCTGGTTCAATCAAGACCAACCAGTTCCTTCTAACAACGGCAAAATGCAATAAATAAAGCGACGTGTCATAAAATATTGCCTCTCACTGACCTACTTGCCGCCATTTACATAATTATGATTGCCACCTATTAGTACATAGAAGATATTGATTGCTCTCAGATCCGCATTCTACCATTTTTATAATAAATTACGGCTGCAGCTTTTAGAATCATTTGTCATTTCTCAGTTTAAATTGGAGCAAATTGCAACATAAATTATTTACTAAGAAATTCGCTGGTATAATCAAAGAGCTCGAAATTATATACTTTTCGAAATTTAAAAAACAACAGTTTAATATTTACGAAATATGGCAGGTAAACATTTTTATGACAAATTATAGTTTAATAGAAGATACAACAGGTGCATTTTTCTGAAGGCTCTCCGTTACATTATGTCCAATGAATTTCTCATTCTTTTTTTAGAATCAGATCATTTATGGAACTTGTTTTAAAATCATACTCTTGACAAATAAATTGCCCCCATGGGGCGTTAGATTCACGTTCAGAAACACTAAGTAAAAGTTATACCAATTTTTATGTTAACAGTAATGAATAAATTAAATAAACATTTGATTCAGTTTTTACTACATCTTATATTTCGTCGAAAACACTAAAAACTGGAAACAAATTATGGTAATCGTTGAGAGAGAAAAGACAGATTTTATTTTGAAAGACATGAGTCGGTAATTTTTCATAATTATTTGGTAAGTAAACCAAATAAAGCAAAAATGAATGATGAATATTGTACCTATACATCATATAGACAATTTATCATTCAACACGCCGATTAATTGTCAGAAATTAATTAAATACTTTTTATCATTACCTACTGTGTTCTTCGAATGAATATTAATAAATGGAAGAGAAGACCGAACTACTGATGTATCACAGATATTATTTATTATTAATTTCCAGAAGCAAAGGGGTTATTTATATTTTACTATTTGTGTATGAAATTAAAATCATTTCCGTAAAGCATTTTTACTGATCGTAAATATCGCCATATGGTTCTCTGAAGTGTTTTTAGATAAAATGTTATGAGCACTTACATACGCATCTGTTCAAAAATCAATCATCATTTTAACCAATGTGAGCGCGACCGTGTTCTTTAAGGTGCTTTTTTGCCTATATTTTCACTGCACATGTTCCATCATTCTCAGGTTTACATAAATATTTAGGTTAGGTAATTTTAGATCAAAACGTAAACAGATTTATCAACGTTTAAACCGAACAAATGCAATTTATGTTATTAAGGTAACCTACACGTGTTCACGAATCATCATCATCATCATGTAATCTATAATTATAATTAAAAGATCAATAGACATAATTTATTTATATATATGGTATTTGTAAAGAAATTTGCGAAAAATATTCATAATAAAGATCCTGTCTGTTGCAATTCATGTGAAAATGAAGGAGACGTTCTGCATCCAATGCAGCTCAATTATCTGCCCTAATTTGCAAACAGGCCTGGTGTTCGGAAACACGAAAAAATTATGAATGTCATTTATATCCTACACAAACCCTATAAATGACAATACAAAATAAACGAAAAACTGTTCAACAAAACCGAATTTTTTCCTCAACAATAATAGGAGTGGGTACACGTACCAGCGTTGCCAGACGTCCCGATTTTTAAATCAAAATTAAATGTCCGGCGCGGGACAGGCTCAGTCCCGCTTTTCGGGGATAACTCGACCGTGCGCGTAAATTTAATGAAAACAGAATTACTCATCCAGTTTAATCTACAGCTATCCTGAGAAGAGTTCTTCATCTTTATTAGAAAGAAAAAGGAAACTTTAAAAGAAGTTAAATCTTCACAGAAATATTATGAATAAGTAATTCTTATAAATAATTATTCTCTTGTTGTAAGTTGCAATTTGTAACACTCACTCCACATACTATTGTTTGAAACGCCGTATTTTTGTAATGAATAAAACTTTTTTGATTTTGATTTTTTTTTTTTTGAAGACGAATAAGACTATTTAACGATAGGGCAAATCTGATTTAAAATATTATATTTTTAGTAAAATACATTTTCTATGGCTATTTTTCTATTGTCACGTAAACGTAATTTTAATTCAAATAAAAAGATAAATATTTGAAAACTTCTGAATATTTTTTTTTAAACTATGTCCCGCTTTCGACGAAAGAATCCCGCTATTTTCACTCAAAAATTTCCCAAAAAGTACCGACTTGGCAAAAAAAAACTGGCAACGCTGGTACGTACCCACTTTAGTGCCCGTTAAAAATCATTTGCTTCATTCCTACAAAAAGTTACATGATATTCACCCAAAAGGCCGATAGGTAAACGAAGAAGAAAGGGAAAGGGGGTTTAAAAACCGTTTTACGCATGGTATTTGTGAAAGATATTCGTCATTTACTGATCAGTGGCGATTCGTGAAAAAAAGAAGGCGAAGTTCTGTTCGTGTTGTCTTTACATACCGTAACCTTGTGAACCTAACCAATCAAACAAAATAATTCTTTGAATAAAAAAGGAAATGTCACCTGACCTCAAAAAGAAAATAAACTGAAAACATTTGTTAAAATTTAATTTCAAGAGAATGTTCTAATGTAATCCGGAGATGCGCCTAGAGGGTAGACTGAAAACCCTGTATATTGTTACAATCGCGATACTTTTTCTTCATTTTAAAAGAAGTTGAACTTAGCTCTTTAAAATCAACTATTATTAAAATTACCTTAACTCATTTTTTGATTTAAGTTTCCCCAAAAAAATTAAAAAACCTTTAAAACCTGGGGAAAAAATAAAAATTTTTTCCCATTAAAATTTTAAAGGTTTAAAAAAAATTAAAGTTTTTTTTAAAAAATATACCCCTGTGTACGTTCAACTGAACATTGCTAAATCACTGAGCCAGTTAAGAAATATTAAAACATAAATTATTTCATTTTTATTTATTTAGTTATTAGTAAACACAAACCCAGACCTCAGGCTCACAAAAATTTATGGATGTCGTTTATACCCTGTGGGTAGGGTTATACCTAATATAAAATATTAAACAAAACCGCATTTCTCTTAACAATAGTAGGGCTGCCCATTTTACTGCCCGTTAACCATCATTAGCTTAATTCCTACAAAATGTTACACGATATTCACCTAAAAGGTCTGTAGGTAAACGAAGAAGGAAGGGGTTAATAACTGTAAAAGCGGTTTCCCTGTGATCTTTATGAAAAGACCACCGTCGTCACGGTGAAAGGCAGTGGTGTAAAACCGCAGATGGGGAGCGGACTAAACATCATGATAAACATAATATAAGCTGCTCATATATGCTGCATGTACAGGTTGGTTTGTTTCATACATAAATACGTATTCTGTAAGCAATAGCAATAGATTGGTTGATCGGTTAGCTCGTTGGTTGTTTTGTGGTTGCGGAGGTGACCTGTTGTACAATGTACATGTGCCTCTCAGCGAGCTTAAGCTCGACTCATTGGAGCCCTTAATCGGATGATCACCACGTCGGTTATGTCGCATATGTCACATTACCATCCACATCCACCCTAACGCTGACAGGGTTTTATTTAGAGCGCCGACCAAAAAGGCACAGGTAGGTAGGTAGGTAGGTAATTTCACGAGTCGATTTGTTTTACTTAACATTATTTCGGTATTTAACGACACGATGTATTTGTATGGCTTCGACCTCAAAATATATAAGTACGTGCGTGTCCTTAACATAATAAGGACTTAAGCGTAGGAGGGAGGGGATGGAGATGCCCCACAAAAGCAACATTACATACAAAAAATAGTCACGAGCCAAAAAAATTGTCAAGTTAACAGCCTTTTTACCGTTTTGTATCGGTTTACTCGTTTCAAAATGTAAATGCTTTAGTTAGATTACTGTATGAGAAAAGAAAATAATTTTCGTTTGCTTTGATTCCATGAGAAGTTCTTTAGTAGGTAAGGAATGGCACCCAATCCATAAAGACTGCGACCACTGGGTCAGGAATAGGTTTAAAAAACTTTAAATCATTATTGGTTTGAACTACAGGTTATAAGAATATAAATCTTACTTTTAGATTCTTCTAGTAAAAAAGAAGAAGCTGTGACAGATAACTAAAAAGTCCCAAGTTGTAATAAGAGTTCTGATTTTCAAAAAAAAAATCTTTCATCTGACCAAATAATTACAAACATCTATAACAGTAAACAATTTTTAGTCTTAATCTCATTAAAATTAAAGACAAACCCAAATAAAAAGTTAAAATATTTGGAAAAATTTCTATGTTCAAAATAAATCATCCAACAGGATGTGAATAAACAACATATGAAATGAATAAAGGTTATCGTATAAAACTCGATTTCACATATGTACCTATATACATTATAAGATACACATACAAATGTATGTATATAGAGTACGAAGACATCGTGAGCCAGACGACCGACCCTTGTCGGTCAGTGGATTTACAACCTGTAAACTGTCGTCAGATGACTTTCCTTATCGCAAAAGGACGAACATCCGGAAAGCAGGTGGTGTTAAAAGGGGGAGATTTATGACGGGCACAGTGAATATACTTATCTATGTAAAGAAATCTTTGGGCTATAGATAGCTAACATACAAGGTGCTTATTTTATTTTACATGAAAAATTAACGAGTTTTATTTCAAATAAAGAAAATAAAATTCAGAAAAACAATTATTTCTGAAAGAATTAGAACATCACAAAAAATAATTGCATACAATTTTAAAATAATAACGTAACAATTTCATCTCAACATAAAAAAATTATTTCAACACAACGACTACTTGAAGATCTTAAAAAGAGAAAGTTTATATTATGAAACGCTTATGAAGTGAAAATAATCAATTAAATTGATTGTATAAGAATTTCAGAACATTAAGGAACATTTTTAGTCTAGTCCATTTTTTGTAATAACTGACCATAAATACCAAAAATTATTTTATTATTATTTTCTAGGTATAGGAATAAATTATGAAACTGCCTAGGGCCTAGACAGTTAAATCAAAAATTTATAATAAGAAAAGTTTGACTAAAAGTTGAGCTAAAATTCGACTTATTGAAGTTACTTATGTACCTACTTATATTGGACAATTTAGTAGAGTGATCACAAAGTGCGTTTATGAACATAAACTCATTTGAGAGGATCATATAGTGGATCATTTATTGACCACTAGTTTGTGTGCTACATAACAGATTCACGTATTATTGTTTATTATTCTCATTCTCGTACAATGGTAGTTGATTAGTTAGAATATTATTCGTTTAGAAAGTAACAGGCACTTAATATTCCTGTCGATATTGTTGTTAGAAAAACAGGGTCAAAAGGCACTAGCAGTCGGTTGATTTTTACGGTAAAAAACGCACGAACAACTGCGTGAAATTGATTACCTAATTCACGATTCAAATACGTACCTACATATCTGTAAGCTACACGACAGCTGGCACGCGAGTTCTGGTTGTCTCAGGTAGCAAAAAGAATCAATTTTGTCAAATTAGCCGATGCTATGCTTTTGTTAAACGAACTGCGAGTTTAATATATTTTACAGTCTGAATGGGACTTGCAACTTTACGAATGTCATCGATGTAATTAAGATTTTTAATTACGAAACCAACTATCCAAGTGTCATCCATTATGGGGTGTAATTATCTATTAATTTACTTGACCTCAATTAACGATGGGTTACAATGTAAAGATACTGTAATGGTTTTTTGGAAAAGTTCTCAGTTTTCTAAATCATTAAACGTATTTCAGAATATGCTAAATGGTTAAATGATTAATGAGTATATCGTTAATATGTTACAAGGTTACAATAATGGTAATTCGAGTTATCGAAGTTTGACTTTACTTGAAACATTGTTACTTCCCTAGCCTAGCACAAGACAGAAATTGTTTTAAAGTAGAAAAGACCACCCTGTTAAAATTATCCATGTAATAATTATATTTTTAGGTAATCTAAGCAACACAATATAACTTTTTATAATAACGGATATTACGAAACGAAGTTGTTCTCTTGAAACTAGCAATAACTCGGCTGTGTTCTCATTATTATAATTACGTATTTTCTAGCTGCTTCCTGCATTAATGTCTTTTGTTGTAAAAAAATAACTGTAAATATTTTAACACGTTCAACATAATAATACGAACAACTTTCTCCTGTGGCAACAGACTTCTTTAACATCAGACAATTACAAGTTTTAAACTTAAAAGATTCTAATTCAATTCACACGGCAATCTTACAAAGTTAAACGACAAGCGGCCACAGCAACTGGTATACAATGAGTAGTAAAAATAAAACTAACATTCGTTCATTTACAGTTAAAAAATTCTTTTAATTTGATGGCCCGTTGACAGGTAAAAAATTGATTCGGGGCCACCAACAGGTCACTGAACCATATTATGTTAGTTCACCAATAGTCGCACTGAATCAAGTTCTGGATGATTCAACGATCATCTTTCCAGAGATAATGCCTTTTATTATTACCGATGTATAAAATCAATAAGTGCAATATTTAATTAAAAAAAAAAACAAAAAGATAATTACAGATGGTACGATAAAGACTTAAAGGACGTTTATCAAACCAGCACAACGTAATTTTTCCGATTTCTGTTTTGTAGTATATTTGTCGCTAATTTGTTACCAAATCTAAAAATTTGTCGCTCGTGTCGTTTAACCATAATCAGCTGTAGCTTGATATCAAGCTAGCACTACACATAGCGTATCCCGAAAAGGATATATCGTAGGATATTATTGTGAAGAGCATAATTTGTCGCTGAAAATGACACATTCAACGAATTTGTCGCTAGTCTTACCTCCAACTGATAAGGAAAAACTGCTGGAAAGCCATCAAACTCTCGAAAGGTAACGTTTTGCCCAACTTGAGGGAAACAAGAAAATCTAATTTAAATTTCTGATTTTGGTAAATAAATCCGATCTCTTAAAACAAGTGTAACAAGAACTCCTTGATTAATTGTTTGATGGTTTTCCAGCAGCTTTTCGCTTATCAGTTGGAGATAAGACTAGCGACAAATTCGTTGAATGTGTCATCTTTCAGCGACAAATTATAGTACAAGTCAGAAATCGGAAAAATTACGTTGTCGTGCTGGTTTGATATACGTACTTAAAGGACAGGAACTTCCAGTCGATGATTTCACGATTGCTATGTTAAGAAGATTAAAATTCGAAAATATACTTGAATTGATAGAATCATGTTTGCTAAATACAATCGAAAGCTCTAAGGATAAAGTGAGGTGAATGATTTAATTTTTTTAGTTATGTACAGTTCTCAAAAAATGAACAGCTGACCTAAACAAAAATTATCGAGCTTTTAATATCCCACAAAAATGTATCGAGCTTTTAATATCCCACAAGAATGTATCGAGCTTCTATCATCCAACAAGAATTTATTGAAGTAAATGAAACTACATATAATACAACAAATTTCTAGAATAGCATTCGGATGTAACTAATTTCAAATAATCAAATACTTCGCTAATTAATTGTAAATTATTATTACTCATCACAAACTAAAGATTCTGTGACAGAAAAGGATCACAAACAGATTCTGAAAGTTAGTTTACAGTTACTTAAATCTACCTAAGTGGAATAGTCGCTACCATCTTCTTCGTGCTTCGTATAAGATCGTTTACTATGTACTGCTCAGTAATTCCTGTTACTATTTGTTACTTTATAATTATTCCAAATTAATAAGAGAACAATTGAAGAAGGAAGTTGTTATGAAGTATGCACTAACAATTTCTATATTAGCGAATTATTAAAGTGTTACTTCGGTATGTACTTTTAGTACATCGTATTCACAGACATTAAATAGCAACATAAATTTTCAATTTTATAGACTACCAATTAGAATTTATGACTCGAAAACTGAAATAATTATTGGTTTGTTTCTGAAAAGAAAGTCGTAAAGTGCAAGACATCTCTGGGAAATATCTTTTTCTGCGGATTAGCATTAATTGACTACATTAAGTATACGCAGGATAATTTACATACATATGTTTAATCGTTAAGTCAGTTATTTCACATAACAAACACTTAATTGTACAAAACTTTAAGATATTTACAACCCCCAAAAAAAAATACAAAACATTACATATTGACTATTTAAAGAAAGCAAAAGCGACAATGATATAACTAATATATAAGTATTTTTTGGTCTTAAAAGTAAATTTCTGAAAATTCAACTTATACATTGTGTCTAATAATATAAAAATTATGTCTTGCATTTTGAAATTTAACTTGATAATTTTATTTACGGAATAGGTATTTATGATTTCCATAGTAGGAAAAACCGTAGAAAGATTTCGTTGCATTAGAAGGTAAAATTCATAACAATATAACTAAATAATGGTGGAAGCACTTGGCGTCGATTTAATTAAATAAAAATTGAAATGTATGTATTTGAGACCAAAATATTTTCTGTAGTATTTTCAAAATATTTAGCACTTTAGAAGAAAATCGGAAACCTAACGCAAAAAGTCCTAAAATAAATTTAAATCTTCAATTCGTTTACTTTTTACCACGATGAATAGAATAAAATTTTAATGTATTGTGATAAAGAAACAAAAATGATAGCGATGATGATACGAGGGCGGATCAAATATAAACGAGCCTTTTAAAATTGAGCGCCGGATAGTGGAAGTGGGGATATTAGGTGACACGGAAACGACTCGTCGTATTGCTGTGTTTGCTTGGTTAGTAGCATCACAATAAGTGAAAAAGAGATGCATAGCAGCGTTGCGCAACGGATTATTATTAAGTTTCTTACACGTGAAAACGTGAAACCAGCTGAAATTTTGCGCAGATTGCTAGCACAGTTCAGAAATGAAACGTTTTCGTGGCAACGGGTAAAAGTTTGGTGCAAAGAATTTAACGAAGGGCGAAATCGTGTCGAAAATGTAAATCATCCTCGTCGTCCGCGCACCTGCATATCGCCGGTTAACATTGCACGCGTTAGAAACCTTATTGAAGGGGACAACCTAGCCACTGTGCTTATCTGTTGAACTCGGCATCAGCTATGGGAGTGTCCACACAATCATAACGAAAACCTGGGGATTCCGAAAAATTTTAGCTCGTTGGATCCCAAAGTTGCTGAGTGAAGATCAAAAATCTGCTCGAGTTCGCATCGCAGCTTTAACGCAGGCCCAAATCAGTGAAATGCAGTAGACTCAATCGGAGCATCATCCATATAACCCAAACTTATCCCCTTGTGATTTCCACATGTTTGGGCCCCTCAAAGAATTACTAGGAGGCGAGCGATTTCAGACTGATGAACATGTGGAGGCATTTGTGCACAACTGGATAGACTCCCGCCCTGCTTCTTTTTATGACTACCAATCCGTTGGGAAAAATGTATAATCAAACAAGAGGGATATGTCGAAAAATAGAGAAATTTGTGTTTTTGTGAAAATTTTCAAAATAAATAAATGTTTTATGAACAAAGGCTCGTTTATATTTGATCCATCCCCGTAGCTTCTTTGGAAACATTCCTCCTCCTCCTGTATCACTGATACTCAACGAAACTTTGAGGTCTGCACAGTTCACCATTTAAATTATGTATGACAACAATCAAGTTCAATTTATTAAATTCTTCATCTATCTTCTTATTCTGCTCGAATTTAGAAGAAATAAATTTCATGTGCACAAATGTGCCAAATTTATGTATTTATTGAAAATGGCACCTACCTAATTTTAAATAAGAATAAATTATTAAGAATAAAGTTTTCATATACTTAAATGGCAGCCTCACCCATCCATAATCTGTACACAGATAACGTCGTTGCATGAGTACTTTGTTTAACAGTAAACAAATTAATTTATTGCCCCAATTATATATTTATAACTTGTTTTTCTGCTCACTTTATTTAAATGCGATAGTGAGCAGGTAATAATGTTATTGTTGACAATCGGAAGCTGATGTCAAATTACTTACTTAAGACTTACAGCATTTGAAAAACTGCATTTGTACCCACAAGTAGTGTTATATTGACAAACGATTATTGCATAATCCAATATTAATGTGCGTACCTATAATTTATGCCATTAAACGCTAGGTAAATTAACTGGCTAAAAAACTGATAATTACTACATCTACCTCAATGCAAAGAGCTAAAGTTAAATTATATTATTGGAGGTTGGTATTACATACAACCAGAGAACAAATTAATCAAATAATACGAAGTAAATTATTTTGATTGATGATTATCGCACCCTCCCATATAATTAAAGTTTTTAGCATTTGTTTGGCTCCTTTTTTAAGCAACACCTTTTTTTAAACATTTGCCATATGATTAATGACGAGAAGAAAAATATTCGTTAATGGCGTTAAGAGTTCTATAGGTCTCAAAGTTTCAAAATAGTTGTTGTAGTTTTTGAACTCAAAATAAAAATTTGTTGCCACCTGATCACATATATTTTTAGAATTTTTTTTTTGTAAATAAAGTAACGATCCTAATTAACGTTTAAAACCTTAAAACGGTTAACTATGGTAAATATCTGTGTATACCTGGTAAAGGAGCAATAAACAAAGCGGTATATTTATAAAAGTCAAGGCGCTTATTAAGCATTAGTAAATCTAATAGGTGCCAATAACAGTCCAGCCCCACAACTGTCCGACTCGATGATCATACACCAAAGAAAACTAACATCGTTTAATTTATGGTAATTGCTCTCCGTAGGATCCTTGCGTCCTGTATAATTACAGGTGGAAACAAACACAGGCTGTAAATAACCTGGCCGGAGCATGAATCAAGATAAGGCCAAAACAAACAGGGGAGGAGAGGATGGCCTGAACTCCACGATAAATTCTCATACTCTCTGTCTTATTTTCTGTTAAACGAACAACAGACTTAACGTAAAAAGGGAAACTTAATCTTATTGTTTGCAATAATCATTAAGGACCTTCCCAAAACTAATTGGGATTGATTCATTTTTTGGAACAAACTTTGGGATCTGTAAAATAAATTTCCTGAAGCTACTTTGAAGAACGTAAAGATATAAAAAACTATTATTTGACAAGCTTTAAAATAACCGTGAGAATGTTTAAATTTAAACAACAATTATCGTGCAATTGTGGGAAAATTCTCTCATTTTATTGCAATAAATGAGGAAATAGTACCATTTATCTACACAACATAATGACATGATTGTTACAAAAAAAATTGATGATCGCAGTGAAACATTACGACATTGAATGTTGACACTTTACCTACTTTAAAAAGAATAAAATAGAGTAAAAAATTATTTTTAAACATTGAAATAACGTCTAGAAGCTGTATTTATTTTCGACTAAAACAATAAGTTAATTTTCGATTATAGTCCGATCCTGTCGAGAACGATCCCTTTCAAGGACACGCCAAGAGAACAAAGTCTTCTTCGTTTGTACATGAAATACGAAACCCGTTCTGAAACTATTTATAATGAACGGAACCTGTAAAAAAAACTAAACCGGTTATAATAAGGCTTTTTACGGGCACAGCTAACTAAACGAATTGTCTAAGGAACAAGAAAATGGGCAGTGAGGAGGAGGTGGTTTATATATTTATGTAGGTACTATATATGCGTGTGTACCTGTGTATGCGGTAATAAAAGTTTAAGAAGGTGCTTGCCATCAAGAACGTCTTACAAACATTTCAGGTGGTACTTTCTCCAACATGCCAAACTTTGATTCACAATTCGGTAGAATGGACATTGATGCCAAAGTATCATAATAATTTTATCAATTTTTAATCGTCCACAAGAATAATTAATAACAATAACGTCATAAAAAAGATCTTCTTAAAACAAAAAAAAATAGCTTAGTTGAAATATATTAATTAAATAAATAAAATTACGCAGTTAGAATTTGTCTTATTACTATATGCACTGGATAATCTTTTGGGATTATTATGCCCTATTAAACATGCTATGAAAAATTTCATCGTTCTCTTTTTTTGAAATCAATTGAAGAAGAACGAAGATTATATTTTCCCACAATTTTCTACATTCATACCTCGATAAAGGCACTTCAATCGATTAAAAATCGATTCATAAAATGAACAACCAAGTAAGTAAGTAAGTAATCGCATTAATGAAGCTTTTTAATAGCAATTACGTAGGCTCACCGTGAGAACACCAGGACTTTTAACCGACACATACCACAGATAGTTACAAATAAAGTAAATAACGACAGAAAAACGTTACAAGGACGTAATAACAATAAACTAACAAAACACATTGTTTATACCGTTTCGTTTAAATTGTTACCTAAAGAAAATTTTCCGATACATAATAGAATTAGTTGTTGTTGCGAAATCAATAAGAAATAAATAAATAAGTATCTTCTTATACTAATTAAAAATGTAAACTTAAATTCAATGCTAGAACTATTATTTATTTAAAGCAAATCGACTGCGGATTGACCACCATTAAATTAATTAGTCTTGCTCTAAAAACTTTACTTCCAGTTTACCGATTACCCAAATTTATTAATCTGTTCCAAATTTCATCCCCAATTACGGTCAATTTAATTATTTGTTTTTCTTAAAAAAAAGTTCATTCAAAAAAGACTCGAAATATAAATAAATGTGACGCAATCAATGTACCGTGAAATAATAAAATTAACGTGAAAGTTTAAGTGCCTAAAGAATTTCATTAGCCAGAAGCATTAAAATTAAAAGAAAAAACTGAAGAGAAAGCTTATGTTTATTGATTTTATAATGAGGCCATTATGATGAATAGTTTTATGAAGGTACATTTAAGAAAAGACAGCTATCTAAACTGATAATCAAAATTAGAAGTACCTAGTCAAGCAAATACATGTATATATTATAAATATAATTATGCTGAATAAAAAAAGATCAACTTATCTGAAGATAAATAATAAATCAGCAAACATCCAACAAATATAATCGAGTCTTTCTTCTAATAAGTAGCTAGTTTATGTTTTCATCATGATAATAAAAATAAACCGTTTGTGATTGCGAGCATACTAAAACACTTGCTCAGTTGTTTGGTATTGTGCGGCACAGGGCGTTCGAGATACAGACTTTCCTACCTCCAATGTAATGTTAACGGATGAAATAAGCAACCTCTGCTCAAAGCAGATGCAAAAACCTTCGAGTGCCTGTGAATATGTAATTATAATGTTATTTTTTATAATCCAAATCGTCCACTGCTTGACCTGATTCATATAAAAAATCAAGGGGTTGGCGTCACTGTGATGGCCAATTATTTCGACAACCTGATCTTACTAGTAAACAAACAGTCCCAAAGGAGACACTTAATTTAAGAAAAGGAAAAAAAATCATTGTAAAGTTTTAATCTTATTTTATCATTGTTAGCAAAAACCGTAGGGCAGTATTTCCCTTTAAATTGACGTAATTAAAAGATAAAATGTTTTTTGTTGGTGCTGGGGTGTTTTTACGCATTATGATCCCACATTATTTAGAAATTGTTTGAAACAGTTCACAATACCAATTTGGAAAACGAGCGAGTGCTCGCATCCCCCGAGGAAATATTCGCAAAAATAAAACCCTCAATATTAATGAATCCGTCGATGCAATTATCTGATAATACCTCCCGTCCTCTTCTAACTTATTACGTCAAGTCCATCAACCTCAAACTACGGAGCACTTAATGTAAATTGCTAAAAGCTAAAAAGTTCCTCGCAACTTTCCTCATAACATTAATCTTCAGTTTAGAAACTTCAATCTGGAGCTTTGTGCCACGACGAGGTGGAGCTTCTTGCCCCACAGCAGCAAGGCAACCCTTCCTTCCTTCCTATACCCCGTCCCTAACCGTTTTACATTTTTAAAAGGGGCCAACAACTTTGGAACGCGTCAATCCTGTTTATGAACTTTCTTAATTATTATTATAGTCCGTGAAACATCCTGATAAACATTCTCGATAATCCCTGGCAACTAATTTAAAAACTTTACTAACTAAATAACACTGGCCGGTAAAACTGCACTACCTACCTACTGCTTTAACTCATAATGGTCTTATCTCCTGTTACAATACCTGATTGCCTCCTCTTCATTTTAACTCGCCATCAGAACAACTTTAAAAGACTTAACCATAAAAATATCTTGCTCAAAGATCTAATTAAAATTCCTTTGCATTCATTGGAACAATATAACTAACTGCCTCGGTATACGTACCTACACGGGTATTTATTGTACGAGTAATGTGCAGAACCAATATAATATAGTTTCAGATTGTAGATAGGTAATTATATTTTCATGGAATTTTGCAGTTAATATTTTTTGTAACTTTTTGCGAAATACCTAAATCGTTTACGTCGAAAATAATTTATTAAAACTGAACGTAAATTTTCAAACTATTAACAATTTCATCTGAATACAATATCATTTACATTAATTACCTGTATTTTAATTAGTGTAGCGACCAGTGACATAGTACGTGTGTGCGATAACAATTTGTGGCATGTACTTGTTATCGCTAACATGCTTACGGCGTAGACACCGCACACGGTACTTTTCGTGATTATCAACTTACAAGATGTAAATCATTCTCCGGCGACAAGTAACAAGTTCAATTCTGGAATAATCGAGGACTTTCTAATTATTACTCATCATTCGGGAATACACAGGATTTCTTCGAGTTTCTGTCTAGAAAGTTCGAAAGATGTATTTATAGTGATCATTATGGACCGGAAAACAGTTAGTTGAAGAAAGCATCAGTGCGCGAATTAAAACCGATAATAGACAAAGTGATATAAATAAATTGTAATATAAATAAGTGAATTGTTGTGATATAAATGGTAGTTCTAAGTTAGTGTTTAAGTGTTATAAATAGTGTTAAATAAATAATTGTTTAAATAAATACGTTGACTAGAAAATTCGTTACATTGGTTTTTTTGTCCGGGGGTTTGATCACGAGGATCAGGGTCTTGCGGTTTTTTAAACCCTCCCAATATAGTGAAAATTTAATTAAAATGGGAATGTAACTTCCAACCCAATCAAAAGCTGTCTGCTAACGTTTTGGAACTTTATGAGAATTCATTTACATAGCGATACAGCCCTCAGTTTTTGTATCCAAACACAAAGGATAAAATAAAAGACAATTCTGCAAAAAAATATTACTGGCGTCATACATTACGAATATTACGAATCTACCGTAACATACAAGTACGTTACTGTTATTACGATGGGATGGTACGTATTAAAGCTACTTCGTAAAGTAATAAAAAGCCAGACATAAACCAAACTGATAAGTTTCTTAATGCATCGTTAACTTAATGCAAGGAGATGCAAAATACGCAAATTAATTAAAGTTCAACCCCAGTAATAACGTAGAAAATTTTAATAGTTTTATGACGATAACTCATGAGCAAAATTAATCTTCGTGTCGCAAAAAAACTAAACTAAAATAAAAACCCAGTCAATCCTTGTAAAATTTAAATGTTGTGAATGTTCTAAACTGAAGACCAGAAGCATTACAAACGCACGGTTCAAGAAAAATATGTTCGTTTAAAAAAGTTCCTAGTTTCGATACTTAAATAACTAGCAAGAGGGTGTTTGTTGAAATCGTTAAATATGAGGATACAGAAATTTTAAGTTTTGTTATGCAAAAATGTAAGACTGTTATTGAGGCAATATCCTGATTACTGATTATTATCAGGACAGGATAAAGCAGTGCATTCAAAGTTAATTCGTTGAAAAATACGCCTAGACGTTTAATTTGGTTTTTAAATAAATTTTATGAAAGATTCTGAACAACTATGTACAAACTTAAAATATTTACATGTATAATAATTGTTAATTGTTAGCAACGTCTTGTTTGTTCGATAGCTAAAATCGAACTCCAACTATCTTTCCAAAATTAAAACGACGCCTTGTGTAGGTAAGCGGGACAGGGGGGGCGAGTCCCTTTCTGAACCTTACGGATGACAAGTGTCTTTACTTGTGCAATTGGATACGCTTTCACAAAATGAGGATGCAAGCAACAAGGATAAACTTATGTTATTTTCTTTTGACCAATTCCTCATATTGACTTGACAAATTTATCACCGTATCATCCATAAGTGTAATTTTAACATTTGGGCACAAAGAGACCCTTCCCCGAAAAACAAAACAATGAATTTGGTACTTAAAGTTGACATTTAAAGAAACTAAATTTTGTGTGACGAATTAGTGAAAGAGACTCGAACAAAGACCAAGACCAAAATAAATAAAAAGAAAAAGTTGCGAATGTTCGAAACCTAGATTAAGAACAGTACAAACACAGAATTCAAGAAAATATTCTCGTTTGAAAAGTTTTGCTACTTAAATAACTGTTAAGGGGTTTGTCCATATGGCTTATTATGAGGACCCGGAAAATTTCAAAATATTGAAGTGTTATTACGACTTGTCCCAATATGAAAACTGAAACAGATTCATCAACAATTACCACAAATTTATTACAATTTAAAAAATTAGTTTTGCCTCATTTTTGTATCAATAGGTGATTATTCACATCCATCACTTTCTGACATTTCAATTAGATATTTAATTAGCTAATATTTTTCTTAAAATGTTTGATAAACGCCTGAATGGTGAAATTAAAGTAAGTAAATAAACTGTTCAGTACTTGAACGGCTTCTGATAACAACTATTTTTCTCTACAACAAACATGTTTGATAAAAATTAACTAGGACAAAATAAAGTCGTTAAGTGGTATTTTTCTAAAATGTACTTTGATATAGATATAGATCTTATCTCATGGATGTCCAATATTTGTTGTACGTAGAAACTAATTTAAATCTAATATCCTGAACACTAGCAAAATTCAATTTTACATGGTCTATTGACCTCCCATACAATAGCTATATGTAGTCAAGACATTTGTTGATTTATATATTAAGAGAAACCATAAATGTATTGTACCTATAGCAAACAAATAAAATGAAGCCCATACAAATTTTCGTATTGTTAAAATGAATAAATAGGTACTATATACAATTCAATTAATTTTCTATGAGTTTACTGAAATTGAAATTGAATGCATCAGTTCTTTAGCAAGCCATAAAAATGCAAACAAACATATTTTAATTGCCCATTTATTATACATAACAAATACTAGTTTTGCAAAATTTCAACCTGGAAATGTAATTAAATCGGCGGCATCAATTCTTTTTCTATTTTTTGTTTATTTGAAAGAGAAAAATAGGAACAAAATAGAAAATTAAAAATAACAAAGAGCATGTTTGGTAAGTTTCATGCATATTAATAACTATTCAGAATCAGCGAAATCACGTCCACTTTTCCCTATACACTCGTCTAATATTTGGATTTTAGCGAAGGGTGGCTCAGCCCTTTTATCATCGAACTAACTACTGAACTGTCAAATTAAAATGCAAATTAGAGATGCTATGTTTATTCAGCTTTTAATTGATATTTATTTTCGTCTGTTTGATTACAGCTCACCATTTTCACTTATGTATTTCAGTTAAAAGTTGGATAATTTTCAAATTAATCAGCGTTTGTTATTTAAATTAGATGAATTTGCGAAACAAGTATTTAACTTTTTGTTTAATAAAATAATTTTCGAAGGAATATGGTACTGAATGAATCCGTAAAAATCAATAAAACCCACCAGTTTAATATAGTATAATAGGTAGGTACTCTAGTCCTACTAACTGCAGATAAGGTTTTTATCTGTGATATTAATTTTCACTGTTGAATAATATCATCATAATCAATTTATGACGTATGAATAATAACAGGTAGGTAGATATGCAGAAAATTAAATGAGTCTCAAAAATAATTAAAATGTTCGTTTCTTTCGTATACTCGCTTCAGTTTAATTTTGCTGGTTTTGGATTATAAAGATTATATTATTATGTTAATAACTTTATTTTTTAATTAGATTATGTATGTACATTGGTTAGTACTAATTACTTTTTAAAAATCATATTAGATATGAGAGTAAAACTTGTCGACCCCACTGTAATTTAAAAAGACTCAGGGAGCAATCGGTTGTATAGTAATAAAAAAGGGACAAACTCAACAAACTGTTCGAATAAGTTTTATAAAGCAGTGTTCGTTACCTGCTACTCGCCGAAAAGGACAAGGGTATATTTCTCATCCTTGCGGTACGTAATATACGAGTTAAAAAGAAAAAAATTACAATTTTGAGATTATAGTCAGTCCAAAACTGGCAACATTAAACTGAACCGACCTTAGTTCATTCAACAGTAATATCAGAAGTGTGTATATGTATTTAAAGGTCTATTTGTGAAGACAAAATGACACCTTTAGACATTTTCTGCTGTCCTGGTTGACGCACCAGACGGTTCGTGTAATTGCTGGGTGTCGGGTGGGTTACAAAAACTTGTTTATAGACAGACAAATAATGATTTCAAAAACTGAATTCTTTAATTTTAAGTGGAAATTTTAAAAAGCCATTATTTAATGACCTTAATTAATTATCCTCGGAAAATCTCAGTTTATTTTTGTACGTACTACCCACGTAATAAGGAAAGCTTTTCTCATCAAGAAAATTTCCTTAATTGAACAATATGACGTCATAGTCATGGTGAGACATTCATTCAGTGGTTATTTAGAGAGCAGGGTTTTATTTTTAAATCATGTTCTATTTTTATAACTGAAGATATATTGGTAGATAGATACTCGATGGAGTAAATGGTAAAAGTTGCGACAGGATTCGTTCGTCCGCAGATACAGGTAATCAAAATGATTTGTCGTACCTTGTACAAGTACTGGTCGAACATCCTGGTGACGTCCATGTCGTTCCCGACGCAATAGGTTGCCTCCATAGTATCGCAAGAGCCGATCAGGGTGTTGATGGAAGCCACGATCGGCCTTAGATGTTCCAGCGCTGCCAGGGGTGTAGTTCGTTGTCCACCGAAAGAATAACAATTGCCCTCTTCCCCCTTTTATTATTGAATTCGCGGAAACGAGATCGGGCGCCTCGTCGTCGTATAAACACAAAAGCTACTAGCACACACTCACACGACCCACGACGACGAAGACGAAGACGGCCACTGAACCCGACTTGTGCACTGTTATTATTACTTATTTCAGAGACGATTGGTCTCTGTAATGTTAATGATGATATTATTTACCTTGTCGAAGAATAATTGAGATGAAATTGTTGTTGTTGATGTCGCGTGTTGACTCTCTGTCAGCATGTTTCCGTTCGCGCGCGTGATATGGATGTTCGCGCGACAAACGCACGGAAGCAAATGGCGCGCGGTCGGTGCACGGACCCCTCCTACCTCCTCTCGCACGCCACCCCGCCCCGCTGCGCGTATTTCCTTTAAAACGTGTCGGGCCCGCGTCGATTTAAATCTCAAAAAATCCATGAAAACGAATAAATAATGCCCCGCTCGTCCTCCTCCACCTTCTCCACTGTATGTACCTCCTCGTTCCTCCTTTCGTTCCTCCGCGATATAATATTACCGCTGTTTCTGTTTCCCTCCGATGGGGTGGCTATAAGCTGCTGACGTTGCCGCTGCCGTTGGCGGTGGCCCAAGCCATCTCCACAGTGGGAGGGGTACGTAATTATTATTAAATTGTTTTTGCAACAACAACCATAATGGTACCTAATGACTAATAACAGTCTTAAGAAAACTCATGAAATACTGTTATGTTAACACGGAATTTTTATATTCTTAAAAAGAAAACGATTCGTAAACTAAATTGGAACACCCAGAATGTGGAGTTTCCTTAGATACATATCTTTGTACCATTATTTTTTCAGTTAACACAATTTTACGAGGGTACCTTAAGTAAGAAGAAAACGCAATCAATTCATAGAGAATCTTCCCAGAAGTCTTATTAGTTTTTATCCTTTCAAGGAAACTTTGCAGATCTTTGCCTACAAAATCTTTAGAGATGAGAATTTCCATCATAAGTCCATTTTCTAAATTACAAAACTTATTTTCTAAAATAGACAATACTGTATAAGATGTGGATTCTTTATGTCACTGCTAACGGTGGCTCTAGCCATCTCCACAGTGGGAGGGGTACGTAATTATTATTAAATTGTTGTTGGAACAACAACCATAATAGTACCTAATGACTAATAACAGTCTTAAGAAAACTCAGCAAATATTGTTATGTTAACACGGAATTTTTATATTCATGAAGAAAACGTTTAGTAAGCTAGATTGGAATAACCAGAATGTGGATTTTCCTTTAATACACATCTTTCTACCATAATTTTTTCAGTTAAAACAAGCAATCTTACGTGGGTACCTATAGTAAGAAGAAAACGCAGTTATTAGTTATTATCCTTTTAAGGACACGTTGCAGATCCTTGTCTACAAAATCTTTAAAGATGATTACTTCTGTCATAAGCCCATTTTTTTAATTCCAAAACTTATTTTCTAAATTAGACCATACTGTATAATATAATATGGATCCTTTATTGCTCAGGATTTCCTTTAACACATATTATTCTCATAGCGTCAGAAGTAGTATTTTGTAAGGAAATCTTATTTGTAGCAGGACAAAAATGCAATCGACCAGGCACTTAATATGATACTCATGTGAAGGACAATAATTTGTTTATCTTTGCCTACGAAGGTAAGAAAGCAAGTTTACAATCAATTTTCTATGTTCCGATATTCATTTCTGAAGGGGACCGTTCTATAAAAGACTAAGGACAATAAAAATCTATATTAACACCAGTATCATTATTGACACAAGCATAGAATACCGGTTTTGCTTCGAAATGTAGTCATAACAAATGCTTTATTCGTACTACTGTCAAAATTATTATCCTTTAATCCTTTGTAGATATAATATGTATAATTATCCCTCCAAAAACATGTTATAAAGGATCTAATATTTCTTCAAAATTTTTTCACTAATTGTAAGAAAGAAAATTTGCTTCGTATCAAATTTCTTTAATTATTATCAAGGAATTTGAGTTGTAGCCGTAATAATAGTCTTAATATTCCTGTTGTTAAAACCATTATCCTTTGAAGAGCAGTGTTCTTTGAAGCGTTCCCTACAAGGACCAAGATGTTTATGCATATTTAGAGATGCTCTTTCTACGCCCCGAAATATTTTATCCTAAACGAAATATTCTGCATCCTTTTATTGTCCAGAACAAAAAGGACTCGGTATACTGCCACAGGTTTTAATAACTTCTATACTCACATAATACGAATTTTACCTACTCCGAAATGTAGCCACAATGACAGCTTTACTTCTCCTATCAAAATTAGTATCCTTTGAAGGACAATAAGTATTCTATGTAACTATCTTTATAAAGAGGAGTAGGTTAAAGGGTATCGATATTTCCACAGAGATTCTGCATTCCAAAACCTTTTCTCTGTAACACATTATTCTTCGTCGTATCAGAATTCAGAATTTTGTTACTTCTAAATGTAGCCATAATCATAGGTATATTCTTTTTCTTGCCGTTAAAACTATTATTCCTTGAAGGACAGTATTCTATGTCACCATCCCTACTAGAACAGGTTAAAAATTGTTTCTGTCTCATTCAAAAATGATTTCTCTTAAACGAACTATTTTGCATCGTATCAGGATTATATTATTGTCCAAGACACCAGGCTTATGTTAACACAGATATTAGTACTGATACACGCACAGGATAAGAATTCAGCCTTAATTATTGATTTATTTCTCCTAATGTCAGAACTATTATTCTTTGAAAGGCAATATTTTATGTAGCAATCCTATAAGAGCTGAAGGAAAGTAAGTGAATATTATTGTTGTTCAAAGGTGTATTTTCTACATTCTAAACTTTTTCGCCTGAATGTAATGATACTGATACACGCAAAGGATAAGAGTTTTACTAAATGTAGCCCTAATGTAAGCTTTGTTTCTCCTACTATTAAACCTGTTATCCTTTCAAGGACAATATTCCATATAACAACCCCTATAAGAACTGTTTTTAAAAGAAATTTGTATATCTTCAACTATGCATTTTCTATATTTCAAAATTTGTTCTCTGAAATAGGATATGCTGTATCAGATCAAGATTCTTTTATTGACAAAGAACAAGGACAAAAAGGACTATGAACTTCATTTCGAAATGTACAGTAAAATTACTCTAGGATGGTCTCCGGGATTACTAGTTCTTAAGATGCGCAATGGCAAAAGGTAATGCCTTGCTGGCGATAGCCACAGAGATGCATTTGCATGCTTGCTTTGAAGCAGAATACTTGTCAGGGTGCATACTAAATCGCCCGACTATTCATTTAAAAATCGTCGAAATATTTTATATAATTATTATATTTTAAAGAATATTAAAGCTGCCAATATAGTGTGCAAAATGCTACGATATTAACACGTTTCATTACTAAAAGGTTATCTATGTATAATAATTTTGGGTACATAACAGTATCGGGAGATTCAGGTATAAACTAAATGAACGACTACCGGAGAGGAGACATCAAACACCTACATATGTGTTAAAACTAGTATATTTATTTGTCGTAATTGTCGAGCGTTGATTGTATCTTTCTTCCTCCGAATGCGTTCTCTTTCTTTCTTCTCTTTAGAGCTCATCTTAGAGTAATCAAGCTGTAGCCAGTTTTGTCCTTTGAAAGACAATATTCCTTGTAATTATTCACGTAAGAGCAGGTTAAAGGGTGTTTATATGTCTTCAGGGATGTATTCTGTATGTACCAAAACTTTTAAAAAGTACTATTATACAAATCAGATCATTTAATTTCTTGGGTTATTGCTTTATTGTTAACAAAAGTTTCATTACGGAAACGTGCAGGATATCATTCTTCAATATACAAGAAGATTAATGCAATCGACTAGTGGTTATCCCTTGAAGGGCAGAATTTCACAAAGGATAAATAAAGTTACCAACCTACATTTATTCAAGGATTCATTTCGTGTCTTCCAAAACGTCTCCTTTGTAACAGATCTTAACCATTTCTGCCCAGGATAATATTTGATTAGTGACCTCTCAAATTTCGTGGCCACCATTAGAGGAAAAGCAAATTCTTGTTATAAATACAATCTTCACGTAATGTTGGAAGGTAAGTCATAAATTCGGACATGATATTACGTACATTAACATCAACTAACCATGTCCTTCAACAATAAAAACAAGAAACTTCATTGTTGAACGGCCATTAATGCGCAAACACAGTTTGACACCGAGGTGTTTAATTATTAACAAAGACATAATCAAGTCGGTTACCATAAAGACTGAATGTGAGATACGTGCTCCCTCTCTAATGAGGGAAAATGCACCCCATTTTAATTGCACTAGACAAACAACGTTTTAAAAATTAAAGCTGTAAACGTTTGCAAACGTCTTTTATTGTTTGAAACATAAACTAGCAGATGTTAGCAAATAAAGCAAGTGCACTTTTAGCAACATGTGTGCCATTGTTTGCTCGAGAGTGTACTCCCCTAAACATCTTGGATAAAAATAGAACGCACGCGTATTCCTGAATGCTATCATTGTTTTTCCGTTCCGTTAACGATTCAATATAAACAATACCAGCTACGTCACACTCTCTTTTTTAACATTTTGGTCCCATTGTCCTAGTCAAAGAAAAAACTTGCTCGAGTATGTAATTTGAAATAGACACGGTGCTTAGAAACGCTATTAACAGTAACAGACGAAATTGCATATGTCCAAATTAAAAAAATCCTGAACCAAACACGTCGACAAACTGTGACAGACGTTTACATCAACATTAACATCATCAACTGTTGAACTGTTCTTGAAAGCTCAGAATCCAATTTCAATCAAACACATGCAGTCTAGAACTATTTCATATATAACAGTGATACATATATATCTACTAGATAACATTGAAATTGGTTTGTCCGTTCAAAAAGTACAATATCATAGACAGACGGAAAAATATTTTCCATAATACACACACATTGTAAATGTTAAAGTTTCTCATGATAAAATCAACGAACGATGTCCCGTCAGGTTTTACAAACTTTCTAATAAAATTTTTCTTGGGATGTCATGAGTATGGGTAAAATAACAAATTACATTTTTTGGAAGCTTTATGTCTTTCGCACTGGTCATTGGTAATATTTTAATTTTGGAAAAGGGTAATTTGGATTTATAGTTTATCCAAAATCTTAATCTTTACGACATTCTAAAACTATTTTCTTCACTAAAATTATGGTTATGGAGACCGGAACATTCCAGTAATATTTTTTTTGTGTTCTTTAAATCGAATTTTAAAATATCTTACAATTTGTCCTTTATAAACAGCAATATTCGGCATTTTAAGGGGTCTTATTACAAAAAACCTTCAATTGGAATAAGTATGTGTTTAATAACGTTTTACATTTTTTTCAACCCCTACCCAAGTCCTTTTTTAAAAAATAATTGTATTTCCAAATTGTTTATTTCGTATCTATTATTAAATCGATGTTAAGATATTTATTTTCAAATGTTCCTCAACATTCCCCTCGATAAGCAATCGCATCCCAAGGATATTTTATAATATATTCTTGCTTGGGAAAGGTCCCTGTGGAAATCGCGTTCGAAATGAAAATAGGAATAAATTTTAAACAGGAGTTCACAACGCACACCACCTTTATACTAAACTAAAGCCTTTGGGCAACGTAATCTTTTGTTAGTTTACTTTGTTGAAGTCACATATGGACGTGGTTAACCGGTTCAACGAGTTACCAGAATGTATAGGTATTATGATTTCATTCGTAAGAACTGTTAAAATGCACTCAGCAAGGTAACAGACGAGACTATACATATGTATACTTATAAGCGTTTGGAATTATGAAATCATACAATACATACAAGGTTTTTATTAAATTAGATAGATAACTTGGAAATCCTCCTGATGCATACGTGTACACAATTATACATATGGAATATATAATACATTCATGTAGGGCCCTTTTAAGAATTAATTAATTAACATTTAACGTTGTTAATTTTATTACAAGAAAACTACATAATCAAATATATCTAATTATAATAACAGATAAATGAATTTATATTTTTATAACACCCCTTTAAGGAGTATTCATCAAAGGAAGAATAGAAGAGTGCTTTTGGTTATTTTTTGTGTACGTTTGCATTTGGAGCACAAACTATATCATGATTTTGTGATAATAGCTTCAAAAATTTTATATTCAAAGTAGTTTTACCCGCTTGCTGAAAAATCTTTAATTTTATTATTTAAATATATCATCTTTTAGACGTAAAGAAAATAGTGATACTCAAATTGAGCACAAACCTTAAACAGGGTATTACCAAGGATTTGTTTATCAATAACCGAATTGCGCATATGCAGCTAAACTAATAATTAAAAAAAAAAACAGATTACCGTTGTAATGTTGCCAAATAGAACATTTTCTATTTAATGTTGTCAAATATATATACACGGTGACCCAACGAAAACTTGTAGGTACTCCCGTAAAACTCAACAAAAGAAACGTTTTAAGAAACACAACGACTTTTATAGAAATGGGACCAATTTTTATGCAATGACCATATTGCAACTCTAGCCCGCAAGACGTATAGGTATCAAGCTAGCACGACAAAGTTATTTTTCCGATTTCTAGCTTGTCCCATAATTTGTCGCTAATTTGTTGCCAAATCCAAAAATTTGTGGCTCGTTTCGTTTAGCCTTAATCAACTGGTATGCTAGCTTGATATCAAGCTAGCACTACACAAAGCGTATCTCGAAAAGGAAATATCGTAGGATATTATTGTAAAGACCATAATTTGTCGTTTAAAGATGACACATTCAACGAATTTATCGGTAGTCTTATCTCCAGCTGAAAGGTAACGTGTTGCCCAACTTGGGGAAAACCTAATTAAAAAATTTTGGTAAATAAATCCGATCTCCTAAAACAAATGTAACAAAGAACTCCTTGATTAATTGTTTGATGGTTTTCCAGCAGTTTTTTGCTTATCAGCTGGAGATAAGACTAGCGACAAATTCGCTGAATGTGTCATCTTTAAGCGACAAATTATGGTCTTTACAATAATATCCTACGATATTTCCTTTTCGAGATACGCTTTGTGTAGTGCTAGCTTGACATCAAGCTAGCATACCAGCTGATTATGGCTAAACGGCACGAGCGACAAATTATTGGATTTGGTAACAAATTAGCGACAAATGATAATGCAAGTCAGAAATCGGAAAAATTACTTTATCGTGCTAGCTTGATATACGTGCCCGCAAGAGGGTAGCGATAGAACAATATCATAAACACGTATAATAGTGAACATCGTTAGTTTATAATCTGATGAAAAATTGTGAATTGCAAAAATTTACTTGCCGTCAAGAAAAACATTTTTCTAAACAACGTTGACTAGGGGGAGGGAGGGAAGAAGGACCCTTAACACGAATGAGGACAACAAAATCTTTGTACGCAATTTATGCCTCCGTATGAGCTCAATTTGAACGCATCCAAGAAAATTATTGACACTAAAATTTAGCTTGTCCAATGAAAAATATTTAATAAAATTCGATGTCTGGAGAATAAGAGTCATTGGAGAATTTTCAGAGCTGCGCAGCATCGACCGTTGCAAATGTATTATTTATATCATAATCTTTAGTCTGGATTATCTAATTGCTGGTGTTATAATAATAAAAATTTCAAAACAATAATCGTTATCTGGGCTGTGTTCCTAAGATTTTTTATTATAACTTTAGGAAAATGACTTGAAAGCACATAGAGACTGTCCTGCAGTTCTGCAATGGTTGTTTTATATGAAAGGGATTATAAGTGGCGGTACAATTTAAAGCAGTTGGACTTTATTTTACGGTAAATTTTCTTTAGCGCCTGCCTGTCTAGCAGGATTCAGGCAAACCCTATCCTGTTTATTTGTTTCCTCTTTCTCTCGTTCCAGACACTTGTTGGCGGGTCAGTCACCTCAAACGAGCTGAACATTTTCCCTAGGGATGCAAAAATACAACTTCCAAACCGAACGTTGCTTTACAACGGATTTCTGTTTAGTAGCTTCGGAGAGCTTTTTAAAGAATTCAACCGCGATACGTTAATGGACTTTTTATTCTATCGCACACATTACCGAAGATCTATTTAATTATTTAATAAAAATTTAATAATTATATTTATTAATTAAAACGAAAATTGAAATAGTAGCGTTACAATGTATGAGATGAGTGACCTGTTATAGATAATTAGATTTGTTAAAACTTTCTATTTTAGAAATAGAAATCGGCCCTCCTCTTACAATTTCACGTAATTAATAATAATTTGAAAACACTTGATTGATAATGATTGGGTTGAAAGATTCCGAATAAAGATTTACTTTATTTAGTCAAATTATAAGCCAAATTAAAATTATAAAAACAGAGAATAATGATGCAAAATTAAACTTTCCTTTTGTGTGTTAAGGAATTATGATAATAACAATAATTGATTAGATTACATAAATACTACACATTATATGAAACGGTTGTTTGTCGAATAGTAAGTGAAAGTGATTTAGGTTTATAAATATTACAACGTAATTTTAAAACAAACACACTTTCCTTTGAAATTTTTCCGTTCCCAAGAGAACAATTTTCAAAAATTAATTACATATCAGTGTTAATAACTTTTTTTATTGCAAAAATAATAATTCCAAATCAACTACATATTGTATAATTGAATAATAAAGATAGCAAGTCAATATTTTTGAAAGTGACCAGCTGCCATAATTAAACTGTAAACACAAAAGACTTTGAGCATGGCTAGTGAGTGCATTAGTAAAGTATGTAATGGTGCTTCTAAGTATAATAATAAAACCAAAAAAATTAATGATGGAGATCCCGTTAACGCCAGTTGGGCCGTTAATAATAAGTATCAGCTGTTAGAAACTTTGTACAAACCATCGGGCTTATGAAAGTTGACTTGTCGTTGATAAACGAATCGGCGACTTTGTGTCTGCATTACAAATAGACTACTGAATAATTTCACTAAACATTTTTTTTTATTCTTCATACAGAATAACTAATAAATTAAATACCTATGAAAGTTTACAGCAAGCATTCTTTTATTTGGACGTTACCTATTTAATTGAGAAATTATAAAAAAAAACAAATAAAAATAATAACCCTTTCTTGTGGATATTTTAGTTTAATACAATTTCCTATTTTTTTAACGTTCGTACTTCGAAACGTATACGAGTGCCATAAAAAGAATCCGATCAAGGTAAAGGTCAGACTTGAGCAGCGTCACGACGCGACCACTGCGACGCCTCTAAAGTGATAACGTCTCTGTGGAGGTTTATAAGAGCAGACGGAGGCAGGTAATACGTTCGTAACGCCAATAAGTCATGTCCATTGAAAAAAGCATGTCACCCTCGTAGGTATTACCTACACTAATTCACAGAGTATGGAAGAAACCACTTCAAATATTATGAAACATGAAAATGAAAATTAAGTAAATTTTATGATACCTACACGCATAAGTTTCATTAGAGCAAAAATAGACTTCATTAATTTTTTTGAGGCTATTAGACCTTAATCCAGTATTAACTAGTGTTCAATAAAAGAAGCCTTAGTATTATTAACTACAAAGGTCACTGAAACTTGTACACGTTTTAAATATTTAAAATAGGTAATATGTAGTTACGTAACTAGTTGATGAAAATGTTGTGATTAATTCAAATTTAATCCCACGTTATTTAAAATTTTAAATTTTTGATAAATGTGGCAAAGAAAAACCGACTAAATCTCAAACTGCAGAAGTTTATCTTTTTAAGAACGAACAACTAAAGACGACTAGATTACAGCGAACCTTCGATAATTCAAACGCCGATAAGTGGAATTTTTGAACGTAATTGGTTGGCAATACCATAAAATAAGTATGAGAAATACGTGTAAGTTTTCCTCGAACTCACGAACTTCTATTACTAGAATATTTTAATAACTTGAAGACAATATCTGATGTCAACTTCGATAAGTCGAATTTTCTAGGGAATTCCCTACGATTTTAAGGGTCTTTTCAATAGCGGTACTATGCAAGCAGTAGGGCAGTGCAGTTTCTACGATAATTTGTCATCAAAACGTATTTTAAAAACTTGCCTTTTGGTCAAAAATTCAATCTTATAAAAAAGTACATGGAAAGTGGTGCACTGAAAAAATTTGTTACCTATATCTGTTTATCTATCTACCTGTAACATGAAATAAATATATAAAAATTTTCATTTACAAAAAATAAGTATCACACTAATATTATTAAGGCAAAAGTTTGTGTATGTGAGTGTGTATGTTTGTTACTTCTTCACGTCTAAACGGCTGGAACGATTTTAATAAAATTTGGTATGGAGTTAGCTGACACCCTGGATTAACATATAGGCTACGTTTTACTGCGGAAAAATAGCTTATTCCCATGGGAAAATCGATGAAAATTAAAGATGCGAAAGTAAGTCTGTCTGTATGCTACACAATCTCACCTAAAACACTGAACCGATTTAAATAAAATTTGGTACAGAGATAGTCTAGAGCCTAAGAAAGGACATAGGCTACTTTTTAATGCGAAAAAAGGGTTGTAAGGGGTTGAAATAGGAAAGTTTGTGCGGAAATGGTAATTTTTAAAGATAGAAGCTTGCAATTTATTTTTTAGGCTTTCGATTAGATATAAATAAATACGACATTCAATGTTTGTAAAAATTTTACC
Source organism: Agrilus mali (assembly GCA_029378335.1). NCBI lineage: Eukaryota > Metazoa > Arthropoda > Insecta > Coleoptera > Buprestidae > Agrilus > Agrilus mali. The sequence continues at coordinate 20,875,818 of CM055658.1, read as the reverse complement.
CTTAAGGGGATAAAATTAGCCGATTAAAGTTTTTATGTAATGACGTCGTCCAAAAAGCTTACGGCCTAGAAAATTAAAATATTACGTAAGTGTAAAAAGTTATAGAGGTTTTGTTTATTTAAATCAATAAAAGTAGTTGAATACTAAGCTATATAAACTATTTTAAACTATAATTAAACTATATTAATCTATAATATTATAAATGCGAAAGTAACTCTGTCTGTCTGTGTGTTACGCAATCACGCCCAAACTACTGAACCGATTTAAAGGAGAATTTGGTACAGAGATAGATAAGTAGATATAGCTAGAGGCTTGAAACTTATTTTTTAGGCTTTTGATTAGATATAAATACGACATTTGAAGTTTGTAAAAATTTTACCCTAAAGGGGGCAAAAATAAGGAATGAAAGTTTTTGTGTAATGACTTCAGAAAAAAGGTTTACGGCCCAGAAAAAAAATTTAAATGCTGCCGAAAGTCACTATTCCACGCGGCGAAGATATATAATATTACGTATTACTATTCAATAACTGGAAAGTCTCGATACCTCGAAGTTTTTTTTTGCGTGACATAGTGATTCGAGTTATCAAAGTTCGACCGGTATTACCTTTTGATTTGGTTAGAGGATGTATGTATTTCTTTACAATATTGAATTTTTGTATCAATCAAAATATGCAATTAATATCAGTAGGTACGAGGGAACGATGTAATAATTATTTGCAAGCAAATGATTTTTGAAGTACGCTTGGACATTTAGATGTTTAACATGTCTAATTTAAAATTTCCGTAGGTGTGTCCTGTATACAAATTACATATTATTAACAGAACAGTTTAAGTTAGGTCGCGGATTCGTGACTTCCTCAACTGATGTGTTTTCCTTTTTGTATGCGAAGAAATGAACATAAATTACTGCACATGACTTTAAACGAGCCATAAAGCAACATGGTTACTCTTGCATCGTTATAAAACAAACCTCAATTACCGAAGAAATGACAGTTATTATCTACCAATACCGAGCCAATATTACCCACCAGCGAGTTTAGAAGCCTCAAGATTAGACACGAATTCACTCTACTCGTATTTGTTTGGTATGGGAAAAATCAGCGAGCTATCAACAGAAATATGAGAAGAACTCACCTAGCCAACAATTCCTATACGAAGGGGCAAATACAGGTATCTTCAATAACGGTGGATAAATCTGTAACAAAATAAAATACAATATAGAAGCTCAATCTATATGGAAGGTAAATACAAATACAATAATTTAAAATTCATAAAAAATGAGAAACATCTGCAGAAAATGCATTGAATGCTGTAAGATGACAAAAATATTAATAATAGCAAGACATTTTTGAATCTGTTTACTAATTACTGATTAGTAACTTAGGGACACCATGACCATGTTTCATTTTCTATTTTAATTTCTCTAATGTTAATCAGCTTCTTTCAATTATACTGATTCGACGTAATTTATTTGGGCTGACGGTACCAGAAAGCCATCATCGTGAGCATTAATAATTTCATAATTCGCCAATAAATTATACAGCAGGTGTGTACAAGCGTCAATGGCAATTATGAAGATGGCGTATCCATCCGGAGAGTTATGCTACGAAATTATTCGTAATGAGCTCTTATGTTGAAATCTACTACAAAATCGACCCAATCGGCTGTTCCTGCCTTTTTTTAACCTTCACCTTGTGCTCGCGACGAATCCCTCACGTAGTCATGCTTGACCGGATAGATTCTCCTCGATTGAGAAGGATTTTCACCAGATCCAATCGGGTTTTATCGCGCATTTCTTCCACTCACGAACACTCCTACTGACGACAATTCTGGTAAAAAGTAATTCAAGTAATCTGCTCATGTTGAGTACTGAATCAGCTTTTAAAAACAAAACAGTTAAAATACATTAAAAAGTAAAGAGGGATGCTAAAGGAGGTAGTTGCAGAAGAAAAAGCACTCTAATGTAATGTGTTCTTCGAGGTGGACTATCTGAGACCATTGAAAGGATGAGTAGAGGAGATATCCCGGAGTGGGGTTTCAATGGGATAATTTACGATCCTATGGATGGTATTTTAGTCAGGGAGGTCAATGTTAGATAATTTTTTCTAACCTAACCGCGGAATCAAAAAATATCCCGCTCGAAATTCAACTAATGCGTCAGAGATTCCCATCCCTCTATTCAATGTTGCAATAAATTCAAATGACTACGGGACCCTAAAAAGAGTGATTATTCTTTTTCAACAAATAACTCAAATCATTTGTTCATATCCAAAGTTAATATTCTTCGACTAATTATTGTAAAAGTTCGCTTGTTTCGCTCCCTTTCACTGGTTGCTATACAGATCAGGTAACTGACGAACCGAACGTAGGAATTACATGTTTCTTTGATACCATGTACTATTTATAATAAGATATCGCCGTCGGTTGCGATTGCATGTAATAGAATATTCCTATGTTCGATTGTTAAGTTACCCGATCTGTATATATCTTCATTAAAATTAAAAGTGATTTTGTACAAAATAAGTCAGGTTAAGGGTAATTACCCTAGACAATTTTTTTTACTCAAAACCTTATGTCATTTCTTTTCTACATTTAAATAACAATGTTTCTTAAACGGGTCAGTCCACTGCCATCGTCTTTTAACAAAGATATACTTTTTCCACAGTTAATCTTTCCTCGTATCCTCCTAACACATGAGTCAGATATTCCTCTTTCTTTCCATATATTTAACATTTCTTTTCTTCGTATTTCTCTCAAAACTTGCATCCTCCACAGTTACTTATCACCATAAAGTCGTAAACACACGCATATCCTTACATCCTACCAAATACTTATATTAGTAACAAGTCCACCTACTAATCGAACCCCATTATGTCCTTCAACCCATTAACATATTTAGAGTCTACACTTTCTCTCACATCTGTTCCCCTTACTATCTTACTAAATCTCTTTTTAATCATCACCTATATTTTCAAACACTTTCTTTCCCAATTAACTAATTGCTCCTCTTCTAACACTAACTCTTTAAAATCGTTTAATCCTTCTTCTGATATTCAAAAACCTTTTCCCACAATTCCTTTCTAACATGCCCCTTTGCTGTTTCCCTAATTGTTCCTTGTATTTCATCTCCCTTTTATGCATTCCTCTAAAAAATTTCCACAATCAATCACTAGATTCTTGTTTTTCAAATTAAGGGAGCATTTTGTCATTAGGGACGTTATTTTTAAAAGTACCTAAGCGAAGAAATTAAAACAAATAAGTATTTAAAAAAAAATATACAGATATCCTTATAGAGTTATTTTTAAGATTATCCGAAGTTTGCTAACAATGCGTCTGCTTTTCTTTCATTCATGAACAAAACCCAGCTGTTTTATCGTAGACTTCTTACTTTTACGTTCGATGTTGTAGGTTGGAATTTGACGCGTCAAGGACCTACCCTTCGGGGACGGAATCAAACGTGAGACGCTAAGCGCCTTTCTGGGTTTTCTCTTCTGCTTCCTTCTATAACACTACTTGTCTAAATTATTCACAAACAATATAAACTTTTCGACAAATTCAGTAAAGTATAGTTCAACTTTTTGGAGTAGAAGCTTCTAATCGTTGAAACATATCGGTAATTTTGAATAAAATACAAGTTCAAGAAAAAATATAATGTTGAAAAATACACACTACAATATTGTTTCACCACACAGTGGCATCATCAGGTGATGATTTGAAACAAATTTGTGTTTTATTCAAAATAAAGTATACTTACCCAGTTAGATACTAGAAAAACATTAAGAGATATTAAATATAATAGAATTAAATGGGGTTGTCCGTGACCGTGACATATTGACCTCAAAAGAAGTGAATGTTAAGCTGGGCAGATAAATTTATGCTATTTTCGGAAGTTCATCATAAAGTTCGACCTTTAACCGGTCAGGTTTCCGATAGTCCCTTTCAATTGATGATAATCGCCTTAGGAGTTCGAAACGGAAGCCGAAAATAGAGACCGAGCAAGCAGTCCCCGAGGGAGTCTCAGTATCTTCGACGGGCCGAATTTTGTCGGCACGCAGTAGCAAATCGCATGACGTGCCGTGAGCCGTTGTAGTAAACGGCCCGGCAAAACATCCAAGCAGCGGTGATGACGGCAACTAAGAGGTAGTAAAAGCGTGTAAACGGTGGCGGCAAAACAGCATCTACTACTACACAGTGCCGAATGACTAAAACGTAGCGGTAGCGACAAATCCTGCTGAGCCGCCAAGTAACACAATACCAAAACTTAACCCGTCTCGTCTCTACTTATACCCATATATACGTACTCTACTCTTTTGGGACTGACAACTTTTTATCTCTCCATTCACAGATTCACACCGTACGTATCCCAACTAAGGTTGTCTGCCACCTTCTGGAGATTCACGATGAGACAACTGACATGAACACAAAAACGGATAACAAGTGTAAAAAGAACATACAAGTAAATCTTTCTTTAACAAGATAACACATTACAGAAATAAAAAATTACTAGTTATTCAATTCACAAGAATTTTCTTAAGAATATGAATTAAAGATAATGTTAGCTAAAATATGTGACTTATTTGTTTTTGTTTGTGCTGGTTAACATTTCAAAATAATAATGAGTTTTAAACACAGGGGACGACACTGGTAAGTAAGATGGGTGATGCTCTAACCGTAGCTCAACCTGTCTAACACGACTTCTTAAGTACCTTATCGTAGATCTCCTTGTAGGATCCTGTGACTGTACCTGCTGATTTCAAAATTAGTAGAAACGCTTACCCAATCTAAAAGTAAGTTTCAATGACATTGTTCATTGTATGATTAGTTTTGATTTTAATTATGTCTGCCAGTTGTTTAAAAATTTTTAGTAAGAAATATCAAACAACTACAGAATACATTTTGTGACGATAAAGAATGTATAAGAATACTGAACTAAACACTTGCTCACTCTAGTTATTTTGTAGCATAGGTGACCCTTTAATTGCAGCCTTCCCCACCTTCAATATAATGCCAACGGGTGGATTGATCAGTGATCTGTCTTTGCTCATAAGAACTGCGGCGACCGACGAGTGCTCAGTGGTCGATCGCAACCGGACGAATTGCAAACCATGAAAATCCAATAATTTCTAAATTTCTTTCATACTGACCACTTTCAGGGGACGTAATTGTTCGCATATTCTCATTCGAAGTAATTTTCTTGTGAATACAATACCTATTACCATTTTATTTAAATTGTGCCAGAAGAATATCTTTTGCAATCTAGTAAATATTAAATAATTTGTTACTAACAAGGTCGTTTAATTCGCAATGTAGATTTTGTTCAGCAACAAAGCGCTTTTCTCATGAATTTGCGGTAGGCGGTCGACCAACAGTGGGTGAGTTGACGCTAGGGTGCGGGCGTCGTTCGTCGTCGTCGTCGTCGTCGTCGCCGGGACGACGTTTTGTAACAGATGATGTAGTAATTTTCGTGCTTGCTCTCGCCTTCCAAAGACCCAGAAAGCGGAGCGTGCCACTGGGACTTTTTCTCACTAACAGAATTAGTGAGCTACACAGTGGATTCATTCAAAAATAAACTCTTTACAGACGAGCTATCGATTGACGATCTTTTCTAATAACCTAAAAATCGATTCTTTATTCCTTATACGAAAACAAAGAAAAAAGCTATACAACCCGTCAAAAGTTCCATATATTATTATCTAATGAATTTTAGAAAATTATGAGAAACATTGATTGTTTACTGAATCATTAGGGGTTTATATTAGTGAAAACCTATTAGGTTTTACCATAAAATATTCATGAGTTTGATAAGTTATTTCAATTTGGCCGAGGCAAGTCAACAACAGCTGCAATAAGGAAGTAAAAGCACTTCCTTTAATGAAATTTCCGGGACATATATTGCATACGTATTTATACGGAAGTTGTTTAAATTTTAGTTTGTCAAATATTGAGGAAGGCATTGTTATTAGAGATCTTCATTTCTCTACAAGTTCTACGACTACGATGACATGGAAAATCGAGATTAGCGTCTCGACTGGGTCGAGAAAAAGAAGTTCATCAACACGTTTTCCTTAAGCGACGCTGAGGAGTCGGTCGGTTGTCGCGGTATTCCGCGACGACCGACGTTGACTTCCGCCACCCTTAGCGACCCAACCCTACCTCACCTCACCTTTCCCCTTTATCCTTCAAGAATATTCGCGTCCCTATCGAAATAAAATTTAAAATCCAAATCTGATTTTCTCGGCCGGCTGCGAAATCCATTTCGCTTTAGCTTCACGTTTGAATTGAATGTTTTGTAGTGTGTTGCTGGCGGGGAAAGGGATGCATGGGGGTGCACCGCCGCGACGACGACGTCGCCGACGACGACGGTGGTGAGGTACGGGACGCGAAAGAGAGAGAAAGAGAGAGAGCCAAGTAGCGGGACGGTCGGCGGGGGAAAAGTGCTCTTGATAAGCGTGATTTAGCAGCCCCGGGGATATTGATTTTTACGCCCCTCAACCTCCAGCCCTCTCTCAGTTTTATATGTCTGTTTTCTTACTGTAATAGCTCGGTATGTTGCGCGCGCCATCATGTTGAAATGAAGAGAAAACAGCGACGGCGGCGGGACAGAGGCAGCCTTCATTGGCGTTGTGTTTCCGCGTCGCGGCGGCGATGGTGGTGGTGGCGACGCCGCCGTTGCCGACGCCGTCGACGGGTGGGGCGGCAACATAGGAAGGCTAGGCAAATTCAGCCATTATGCCCAATATCGCGGCGTCGGCGGCGGTGACGCTGACGGTGGTGGCAACGGTAATGCCAATTGCAAGATTCGAAGACGACCTACCCGTCCATCTCTTTCTACAACATTACTTGTTACCTACATTTATCTTCATATTTAACAAATACTACCCGCGACGACTCTTTTCATCTTTCTCTGGCGATCTGTCTGTCACAGTTTTAACCACAGTCGCTCCTTGGATCAGCTGGCCATTAAGAGCTATGTACGTTATGGGCCGCAAGTGCACACGTACTTGGCTACGTATAAAAGGGACTTTTTTCCTTCTTATTACTTACACCAACCATCAACCATCCAACCCCAAACCCAAACCCTCCAACCAACCTAGATGAAGACAACAGCGACCGACCGAGACCGCTGGCTGCCTGTCTGGCTTACGACGGACGCTCTCAGCGCGGCGCGACCCGGCGGCTTGGCGCGTGCCACAATCGCCCATTGCCTTGGCTGCCTCGAATCGCTTCATCGTCGTCATTGACGGCACGGCATCGTTGCTTGCCGTTAATATTACTGTATGTTACTACCGCTATAGCTTTCAGCCCGTAAAAGCTTAAACGACTGAATTCCTCCGAGGAAAACTAGCGACCTCCGAGCTTTATACGCAACCGACGGAAAAACAAACGACCTTTTAACATCTATGCCAATTATGAAATACGCTTAACGATGCCGATCTTGCTTTTAACCCTCTTTCTATCTTTTGCATGCACTTGCTTAACACCTTAAGACATCTTTTATGTTCTTCTCTATTTATATCTAAGTCAATTACAAATAAATACATATATGTACGTGCATAAATTGCTGACAGTTGACAGGTCCAGATAATGCTCCCTTGGGACCACAGATAATTCAGCAAAAACAAAATGTTACGATGTAAGGGATCATGACGATTAAATTCACTTGTGGAGATTTCGTATTTCGAGTACTTCCCATACATTCAAATTTTAGTTTGGATGATATTATTTGATTTATCCTGGGACTAAAAATTTTACAAAAATATTGATTTGACGTCTACTGGGTGAAAGTTACAATAATGGTTTTTGTAAGGAAAATAAAAACACTTTAAAACTTTCACTTAGATTTAGCATCTAATTTCTTAACACATTTCTTTTTTACCCACAGGATCCATGACCCAAATTAATAAATTTAACAGAATGTTTTTCCTTCTCCTTCCTAAACAAACTACAAATGAGGATTCGAGATGGATAATATTTGAAGCCAGCAATAATTCCTAAGGACACTGTGACCATCTAGAAGAAAATTATATAACATCATCACCATCATCAGCACCTACTCATCTAATTCACTCAAGTCGAGAAGCTTTTCATTTAAACAGAACTGTAAATTAATAGGAGATTTTACAGAGGATACCAAAAATTTCTTATCTTATTTAAAATTATATGAGGTGACTTCAAAGCATGTTTAGAGACAATCTAAAATAAAGAAATTGCATTTTTGGTTATAGTCAAAAGACTGATTTCTTTTGAAAAATATTCAATATACAAAAAAAAAATTAAAATAACCTCTAAAATGACTAAAATAACATGTACATATAGAGGATATAACTTTAACAAACACCCACCCTACAGATTTTGTTTAGAATTCAGAATATTAGGCACGATTTGCTTTTCCAGAATGTACAGAAAAATAACGGTTGAGATCCTTTAGTTTGATAAACGTTATTTTTCAATTTTCTTTTCTCCTCAAATAGAGCGAAAAACGTCAATGTTCGACGACGGCCTACAAAGGGCCGAACACAGAGCGATGGCAGCAGCATTGTAAGTTCAATATCCTTTCGCTAAACAGAGCCACCTTTGTAAGTGAACCGAATAATTAAAAATCGATTTGAATAAATTCCCCACCGATAATAAAATTTAAAACGATATACGCCTATAAATGTACACAGGACTAACATTTTATGATACTAATTAAAATTAATTTAGGACAAAGCTGGACAAAAGGATCTGTAAGTAAACCCTTAGGTATTTGAAGTGCTTTGGTCCTTAAAGTCCCAATTACATATTGAAATCTAAGGACTTAGGGACCAATAACATCGAAAAGTAATTATTATAAGGATTTACATTACGTCAAAAAGGCTTCAATTACATCAAAGAGCTTTTGATGATGTTGCCTTGTACTTTGAAAGGACTTCAAGCTCATTTAAAGCACATTAATAGGACTTTCAGCGTTCTGAAAAGGCTCTAACGATTTAAAAGTGTTGAATATCTTTTTTTAAATATAAGTCACCAAACCCTTTTATAAAGGAATCTGATTATCATGCCCCAACTACCTAAATACAGTTCTTATAAGCCCTGAAAGGTATTTAAGCACATTTCCAAGCACAAAGTAGGTACTTATATTCTGATGCTCATCTCTGATTTAGGCTACATAAGTATTTCTGCAATTTGGGACCATCTAGGAGTACCTACAACAGGAACAGAGGATTTATAAGTGGTAGAAAGGGTTAGAAACAAATAACAATTTACTCAATTTAAAATCAGACGGAAGACAAGTTCTGCGCACTACAAAAATCCACATTAACTGGCATAAAACTGCAAAATTGGACGGGTAATTGAGCTGCATTCAATTAACGAGCATGTGAAATGTACCTACTGCAGTTATTTTATTTATTATGTAGTTGAATAATACCAGATACCGATAAACAGATATTGATATATTCTTGTAAAAAGAAACAATTTAGAGCAAATTTTGTGGAGTTAGCATTTGAGAGGTAGGTACAGAGATAAATTGTTGCAATAAAATAGCAGATTGATATTCGTGTTTATAAATCTTAAAGGTATGTGGGTAAGTGAACACGAATGTATTTCTTGGATATTATATCACTTTTAAAACGTCGTTATCAAGTGATTGGTATGCTGCAAGAGTTGAAATGCAATAACGTATTGGATATACTCTTTCGAAATGTTTGTGATCTAATGGGTACCGGTATATAATCTTTCATAAAGTGCATTTAACGAAATGGCGGATTTATTTATTAGATATACGAGTTTTGAGGAACAAAATAACTGCAGCAATCGTTTAGAAATTACGATATTGCCAATCTCGAAGTCTCCCTTTCTCGACAACACAACACAACACAACACAGTAGAGAGGTTATTGTGCAACGATAACGGGTTATTGCACAATATGTACCACGTTATTTACAATCAAACCTATTTTATCTTATTGCATAAACGTTTTGAAAGTATAGAAAAGTAATTCGAAATATTTTGCATTTGTTCTACAGCTGGCATTGTCATTTGTTCGTTTATATAGAGAGAGAAGAGAAATTGAAATATAACGACAGGGCCGGGGACCGCGAGCGCGGGTTGCTTACTTAGATAGGGTGTGTGTCGGGGGTGGGTGGATGGGATGCCCTCGCTCTAATACGTATTTTGTATTCGGGATGGAACTGCACAAGATGGAAAACGTTATTTCTCCTACATCATTTCTCCTCCGTAATAAGACGTTTTCTTCTTTTAAAATGTAAAATAACTTTCAGCAAACACTAATTTCTTATCTTCCTAATACTATTTCAAGAAAAGAAAAAACACTGAGACATGTAATCATGCTATTTTCTATTCGATTTTTTTATTGAACCACTCACAGTCATGATCTTTTAAGGGGATTTATACCCAGATCTAAGCAGGGCTTTAGTGCTTTATGGTTGAAAATGTGCTTCAAGTCTTTTGACAACTTAGAAGGATATACATATTTAAAGCTCTTTCTTAAACAAATTGTTAAGACCTGGTAATCGAATTACTTTATAAAAGAACTTTCTAATTTATAATTTAAAAAATTACTTCAAACACCCACCTTCAAAGTTGCTTTTTATACTGTTCTCCTCTTTAATGTGTTTCAATGGGCTTGAAATTCTGTTGTTGATTGAAACAGCATCTTCACCGTGTTTGAAAGAAAAACAAAATCATCAAAGGGCTTTAAGCTTTTTATTTTGCATTAAAATAAATACTTTAGTTTAAGCCCTTATAGTGTTCTTGAAACCTTTTTTTAAAAGGTCTTTTGATGAATTTGAAGCCCATTTGATGCACTTCAAATCCTTGTGGTATTTTGCACAGGTGCTTAGGACTTTCAATTTAATTAGTTTTCGATGTACCTAATTGGTAATTCGAAGGACTTGGATTTTAAAATGTATTCTGAACTTCAACAACTAAAGGGCTTTGGGGTTAGGGTTTGATTTCATATTAGTCTTCAGCTCAACATCTAAAGATTTGTATACGTTATTTATAAATATTTAAATCTTGAATGGCTATAGATACTTAGGTACAATACTAAATTGAATTTAATTGAAAATAGAGCAACAAGTTCCGTTTCCGAAAAGCGATTGACCAATTTACTGAATCGTTTCCTTTTGACGATCCGTTCCCTTTCGTATGTTGGTTCGTTTTTTTTTTTTATTTTCGCCTTAAAAGTTAGATACGAGATATATGTCGATTTAGGTAACTGTAAAAATTTGTTGGGTCGTAAAAATTTTTTATGGCCGTATTTGAACCAACTACATTTCGAGGGCCACGTCCATAAACGTTTCCTTTGACTTGTACAATTTAGAAATTACTTCATAAGTAACGATCCAATAAAAAAACGGGCATTTTACGTATAAAAGTATTACAGGATTGCCGAATTTTTGTGCTAGTCTTTTATACAAAATTTATGACATTGATGGACCATTCAGTACAAAGTAAAATCAATATAGAAATACTGTCATAAATAAATTATTTTACCATACATTTATTATGCAGATGACCACTTAATACCATTCATTCTTGTTGATTGAGTAATTTAAGTTGAGCCTTTGTAGGTGAAGATTCATTAAACTTTCACAGGGTCATTCAACCTCATATGACGTGTCGTTTCCATAACGCATCTTTTGCAAAAAAGAATAAAATAATTACCTCTTAACATGCTTTACGTTTGTAGGCTGTTATCAAGCAATAATAAGATAACTTGTAATTTGACTGTCGAGGAAATTGAACAGGTACAAGCAATTTTCTGAACAATGATTTTCGTACATGGAACTTTAATTCACAAATTATATTAATTTAAAACAAATCAAGTAATTCAATCATATTCTTGATTTAACGCAACAGCATAGCTAAGTATTTCTCGACCGTTCTTCTACCACTACAAAATTAATTTATTTCAATAAAGTTCTTAATTAAGTTTCTGATTAGATCTATTATTTCTATTCAACAACAAGCTGCTGTTGTAATGACATCATTCCTGTAAGTGGAACAATTGCGTTTTAAATCATTTAATAACCACTTTTACAAACATACATACATACAAACTTATAATAAAATTCCGGGTTACAATCTAAGAATATGAGTGCAATTTCAAATCAATAAGTACACAAAGCAGAAAATATACATACCTACCTGTTTCTGTTTCCCTGTGAGGTTACTTCATTTGATATTTCTATTCTACCTGGTCGGTTAATTGAATTGTTGATTTTATTTTCTCGTATAATTTATATCATCATACCAATAATTTGTTGATGTTTTATACCGTTTTAATGTATAGGTCATTTTAATTATAGGCCATTTTGAAAAAGCAATCAAACTATTTTAATTCTTCTGAGGCACAAAAAATTCTGTACGAACTGGCATTCTCATTATGTACTAATTGTGATGAAATAGATAAGAAAAACAGTCAGGAAACAATGTACCATGGCTACTATACTATTCCCTACAGAAATTAGTTTAACTGATTCTAAATTGGTCAAACATTTTCCTCACCATTATTTGCTCACTAATTTATATTTTCATATTTTAATTAGCAAAAATTTTGAGCACTGCAGCTACACATCGACAACAATAAACTACTTTTTCTTTCAATATTTTCAAAATTACTTAAAAATATATATACTATATACTAGCTACGCCCGCGACTTCGTCCGCGTAGAATAGTGACTTTCGGCAGCATTTAAAATTTTTTTCTTTTATATTTTTATTTTCTGGGCCGTAAGCCTTTTTGCCGACGTCATTACACAAAAACTTTCATTCCTTATTTTTGCCCCCTTTAGGGTAAAATTTTTACAAACTTTAAACGTCGTATTTATATCTAATCAAAAGCTTAAAAAATAAGTTTCAAGCCTCTAGCTTTATATCTACTTATCTATCTCTGTACCAGATTCTCATTTAAATCGGTTCAGTAGTTTGGGCGTGATTGCGTAACACACAGACAGACAGAGTTACTTTCGCATTTATAATATTATAGATTTATATAGTTTAATTATAGTTTAAAATAGTTTATATAGCTTAGTATTCAACTACTTTTATTGATCCAAATAAACAAAACCTCTATAACTTTTTACACTTAATATTATAATTTTCTGGGCTGTAAGCTTTTTGGACGATGTCATTACACAAAAACTTTCGTCGGCTAATTTTATCCCCTTTAGGGTAAAATTTTTACAAACATTCAATGTCGTATTTATTTATATCTAATATTAAAAGCCTAAAAAATATGTTTTAAGGTTCTATCTTTAAAAATTACGGAATTTCCGCACAAACCTTTCTATTTCAACCCCTTACAACCCTTTTTTCGCATTAAAAAGTAGTCTATGTCCTTTCTCAGGCTCTAGACTATCTCTGTACCAAATTACATTTAAATCGGTTCAGTAAATTTTAGGCGAGATTGTGTAGCATACAGACAGAGGTACTTTCGCATTTATAATATTCCGCGAATTTATTTTCATCGATTTTCCCATGGGAATAAGATATTTTCCCGCAGTAAAACGTAGTCTATGTGTTAATCCAGGGTGTCAGCTAACTCCATACCAAAATTTAATAAAATCGCTCCAGCCGTTTAGACGTGAAGAAGTAACAAACATACACACTCACTTTCGCCTTTATAATATTTGTGTGATACAGTGGATTTCATTTTTAACGACTTCGGTTGTAACAATCGTTTAGTTATAACGACATTACACATAAGTCCCTTGAATTAAAGGAGTAATTTAAGAAAAAAATTTGGCTGTAACGTGAAGACTTCGGATGTAACGTCGATTTCGGTTTAAGCGACTAATTTTAATGAACTATTAATTACAAGATGCTAAAAATCTCATACTTATGGATATTATGACCGAGTCTAAACACAAAACTTTTTTATCTTATGGTTACATCCACCGATAGTTAAAGATAGATAGATAGATAAAGTTAAATCTAAGAATCAGTTACTGGGTACTTTTCTTGCCTAATTTCCTTTTTTTCTTTTTTCCTCTCTTTCTTTTTTTTATATAGCGACGGAATTTAATGGTCCTTTCATCGTCGTTATAAACGAAATGTACTGTATATAATTTAGTATATTTATAATTTAACGTCCAATTGCAATTTTAGTATTTAGGCTTAACAGGAAATTCTATCATAATGGAAACCATTATTTTAAATAATTTTGCAATAGAGACCAATTATCGGCACCAGCTGATAAAAAGAAATATATTACATTCAGGTAATTTACAACGGCCTAAAACGCAGAAAATGCTCGTATTGTATGATCAAATTAATGGAAAATAATAGTAATACTAATGCATTTATTCACTTATTACTTTCGGAAGACTGGATATCATATTGAATTTCTGTGTGTGCAAATTTATAATAAATTCCCTATAATTTCGGCTTATTAAATTTCACTTCCCAATAAAATTATTGATACAGATAATACAATGCTTTTGGTTTTACCAATGTCTGGTGTTAATTTCATTAATATTAATATCACAATTGGGATTTGTTTAAGCTATTATTTTTTTACCTAACAAAAAATAAGTTTCTGGTAGAATTGGAATTTAATTCTTCAAGAAAAAGAAAATCTTTCCTGAATTTGATGATTGTATAAATTTTATATTGCATCTATGTAAATAAAACCTACGTAAAGAAATTACTGTAAGTATTGGACTAGAATTTTCATTACAATGAACCATCCACTCTGGTTCCAATGAAAGCATCTGACTTTTGGAAAACAGACTTTTAAACTGAAGGAGGCTACCTCCTTTATACCTTCGCGACAACGGGACAAGAAAGAGAATAAAAATACGGAGCTAAAACAACTAGAAGAAAATGTTCCTCCAGGAGGTATACGATTTTATCTCTTATCATGTTTCACTTCGATAGATTCTTTTAGTAACAAAAGAATTTCTCCTTCACAATGGAAACGAAAACTATAAAAGCTTGAGTTACTGCAAATTGGAGTTGCAATCGCACATAACTTTAGTTGAGTGAAGAATGTCGAAACCGTGACCGAGCATTATTTGATTCTGAGAACTAGGTATTTTCGATTTCGACGAAACCGTTCCTTAACAACCTTAACATTTTAAATAGTAATTCAGATTTATCTGTCGAAGAAGGAAACAAATCAGAAACTCAAGAAGGGATCATGGAACGTATGTATGTAAAAAGCAACACAAAATATGACGTTCTTTCTCTTTATGTGAACCTCCCTGGTGAAATTCAAGAAGATGTGATAAGTCCTCAATCCTCACTATAGATAATCAAAAAAGGGAAGAAAAACTAACCATTATTTGTAAATAAAAGGTTGAAGTGAAATTTTTAATGAAACTCTTCTTTCAAGCGAGATTGGGTGAGGTTTTGTTAATCTCCTCTTTTCCTATTTTGAGGTCACATAATCCCATCTAGATTTTTAGATAAAAAATGAGGCAGAATTTTAGTTGAACATAATTATTTTTTATCAATTTTCCTTGATTATTGATTCTTTTGAAGATAGAGAAACGCTTTTTCTTTTCAGATTAATGACCATAAATTAAAATTCTGGTATATAAAAATATTTTCGTCTCGTCTCCTCATAATATTGGCCCTCTTTCGTGGCGAAAATAAAATATTTTTTAAATTTACCATTATGTAAAATTTTGAGTTGATACAAATTGAAAAAAGTAGCCATTTCTTCAAGAAACGAATCCCAAGAATTTCCCAGAATTATACACTTAATGGGGGTAAGATATGTTATATTATATAAAATAAATAAAAGTACCTATACGTAATAAAAAGTCGATAGATATTTATATAAATAGCTGAACATCAAAATGCAAAGCATTTTTAATTAAACTACAATTGAAAATACCAAGCATACGGTCACATAAATTGTTAATTAATTTCATCGACGGAGATCCTTCAGTCACTTGTTACTAACCGATATTATTTATTAAAAGTTATAACATGTATGTTGCCTACTAATAAGTAACCCACTTTCTTTCTTTAATAACAAGAAGTCTTGACAGGCTCAAATAAGCACTATTTGTAACTAAAACCGGCATCAATTATTTATTTGCAAACAAATTAATCATTATAAAATTAATAAATGCTTTCGAACATCACTTTCTAATATTAGATATACATACACAATTATTCTTTTCTTTCTTTATTTGAAACTAATTTAAAGTAGTACCTATTAAAAAAAGAAAGAATATAA
The DNA here is from genome assembly GCA_029378335.1 of Agrilus mali. NCBI lineage: Eukaryota > Metazoa > Arthropoda > Insecta > Coleoptera > Buprestidae > Agrilus > Agrilus mali. The sequence continues at coordinate 20,859,620 of CM055658.1, read as the reverse complement.
ATGGGATCATGTACTTATACATATACGTATAATACTAATTAGTCGAAAGCAAATATAAAATTGAAGAGGGTCATTAATTTTTTATTTTTATTTAAATGCTCATTAAATTGATCACGACATTACGATAGACAAAAAATGACGTTCTGAAGTTTAAATCACTTACTTATATCTCGACATTTCGATATGCTATTAGGTTTTTTCTGGGACTGTATTCGAGTTCGCCGACAAAAAAATCAATAAAAAAATGAGAGCTATCGAGTCATTCTCACAATTATATCTTTTCTTCCTTATTCGTGATTATTATCAGATGCTATTTTTCCATTATGAGTTCCCCTAGGAAACTACAAAAAAAAAAAACAATTAAATCCCTAATAAGTTTACCACCGTCACTTGCGTTATTTTGCACCCTTGCTGCTCCATTTTGGTGGCCGTTTTACAATTTTCATTATTCTACGTCGACCATCAATCCGTGTCAATAATTTTTCCCCACACGAGAAACGATTAGACCCTTTACACAACCATCGTCTACTAAAGTGTTAACGTTTCACGCGGAACAATATTCGCCCGTTGTTCTTAAGCTAAATAATGACTGTCATTTGTTACTTGCCGACGAAAACGAAGACCGTAATACTTTAGGATTCACAGAGAAGGCTGACAATGCGGCTGCCAAATACAAAACAACAGGAGAAGGATTGTTGTACCTTCAACAATGCTAAAGAGAATAATACACGTCAAAGTTGGAAATTCCAGCTTTCTAAATCATTTTATATTTCCCGGCTAAATTGGGGAGAAATATTAAAGAACAAATAACCGTCACGGAAATGGAAGGACTCGCATTGTAACAAGGGGTTGTGTCCAGAAATAAACAATTAATTATTACTTTTAAATTTAGTGTTTCATACTTTTTCACCATATGAATTATTTACAAATATATAAAATGAAGCGTTTTACTAGTAAGAGCGAGTGTTATTGGGGCAATATCCTGATTACTGATTATTATCAGGAAAAGGTAAAGTAGTGCATTCAAAATTAATTGGTTACACTATTCGTTGAAAAATAGGTACGCCTAGACGTTTATTGTGGTTTTTAAATAAATTTAATTAAAAATCCTGAACAACTATGTGTAAATTTAAAATATTTACATGTATAATAATTGTTAATTGTGAGCAACGTCTCGTTTGTTCGCTAGCTAAAATCGAACTCTCTACCAAAATTAAAACAACGTCTTTTGTAAGTAATCGGACAGGTTTTCTGAACCTTATAGATGACAAGTGTTTACTTGTGGATTGGATACGCTTTCACAAAATGGGGATGCAAGCAATAAGGATAAATTTATGTCCTTTTCTTTTGACCAAATCCTCATATTGACTTGACAAATTTATCACCGTGTCATCCATAAGTGTTATTTTAACATTTGGGCACAAAGAGATCCTTCTCGAAAAACAAAACAATGAATTTGGTACTGCGACAAAACTATTACTTGAAGTTGACATTTAAAGAAACTAAATTTTGTGTGACGAATTGGTGAAAGAGACTCGAACAGCGAGTGTGGGAAACGACCGCCACAATCTAAAGACTTGACCTACAGAAATCGCAGGATACCCAAATTTTATTGCTAATACAACTAGTGGAAGGATTAAATGATAATGGTCTTGATCACAACTTGGTACAGATTTTGGTTTTACTGTCAATATTAGATTGAAATTTAGGTAATAGTCCTCGCTAAAATTATTACAGCAGTTAGCAAATAACAACTAAAGAAGTAAATTTTATATAATTTTTCATAATTCCACTCGTTTTAATGTATTTACTATGTCCATGTTTTTCAATAGAACGAGATTAAGTCCTAACATAATTCTCCGCAACCCTAGTATTTAATTACTACTTTTAATTTTAGTGCTTAACACTTATAGATTCATCCTACATAAATTTACAGAAATTTAAGCAGATGCAAATGTTCTTGTAAAAATCAGTGAAAAATGATTCGATAATTAATCATCCTATCTAAATTTTGATTTTACTTTCAATATAACGTTGGAATTTAGTTAAAAGTCCTCTTTAAAATTAGTGAAATACATCATAAATAACAGTTGATAAGGGCATTATCAAATGTGATAAATTTTACACATTTTCTTAAAATTTTACTCCTTTTAAATATATTTTCAATGTATTCTATTCATAGTTCTAAATTATAGCACTACTTTTACAGCCCACACAACCCTAATATTTGAAAGACTGCGGAGACGAGCAAAAGTCTAATTTCTATAGAAGAACATTTGATTTATGATATTTAAATGGACTATTGAAGTCCAATTTGCGACAAATTACATAACTTTCATCGTGTAATAAAAATCAAGTTTGGATATTCTTTCTACTCATTTCTTATTTCCTAGTGAAATTGAGGAGAAAATAAAGACGAGGAAATCAGTTACGAAAAGGGAAGGATTTTAATTTTTAATTCTAACAATATGAGGGGTATACAGATATATAACAATTAATTTTATTACTTTTAAATATAACATCAAACGCCTAAATAGTTCTCCTATAGAAAGTCTAGCTTATATAAATACCGTTGCAAAAATCAGTCAAAAAGGGTTAAATAATTCTAGGCTTGAGTAATGGTCTTAACAAGATTTTAATATTATTTTCGATATTAAATTGGAATTTAGCTAAAAGTCCTCATTAAAATGACTGAAATAAGCCCTAAATAACAACTGAATAAGGGCATTATCAATAGCTACCGAATTCTTTTGAATTTTTCATAATTTTTAACCTTTAACGCCCTCACAACTGTAGCATTTGTACGATCTCGGACGGAGTATTTCCTCTAATTAATCAGCAAAATTCTATTTTTTCAAATTATTAAAACAGAATATATTAGATACACCAGCTTGATGTTAATGATGAATTAATTTTTTTCGTGCAATAAAAGAATTATTATTATTAAAATTTACTTAGCCAGAAAGTAAACCAGTTTGAAGTAAACAAGCAAATTGGTTCTGTCATATATCCATTTTAAAAATAAAATCACTTTGATTTTATGCTGAAGAAATCCACGTAATTCTTTTGACTAAAGTAATTGCCTCCGACGTCAGCTGAATTATTCTGAAATAAAAGTTGATTGCAGCTAAAAATACATTTTACTGCAGAGTTGGCATTCAATTTTTTTTTTCTAAAAAAAGTTCTTTATACATGGCTAAGTGTATTGATCTGTTCCCTCCCCTCCATATTACGTTGCGAGCTCAATTCAATTCCTCTCCGCTAAAAACACAATTACAGCCATCAAAGCACAATGAGACGGTGGTATCAGAATCAAGCAATCGTTGCAAATCCTCCGAGCAAAGCCTGGGCCTTCCAGATACTGTTTAACTTCATTATTCCTCTCATCCACAAACACAAATGTAATATCGATATTATCAAACGAGACAACAATAGCAGCTACATCGACACCGGCACCATCGACGTTGTTCCCTTGCTCGAACAGCAAAATGCTTCGAAATTAATAGGGTAGTTTTAGTAAACATATACATACATATATTATAGGTACATATACGTATACAAACATGTTACATGTCAAAATGTCATCAGGCGTACACTTTAATCACAAATTACGTGATACAATTGCATCCAAATAAAATGGATAATGTCTCATATTTTTTTTTCCAAATGATGAAATGGTGGTGGCCTTTATATAAATAGGGACAAGGGGTATAGAAAAGAAAGCTGATAATGAACTATTTTTATCTTGCAACAAATGTTACTAAAATGTTAATGCATTCACAAATGCAAGGAGAAATCAGGAAATTCAAAATTCTCCCCTTCCGCATCTCCTTCCTTTCTCATTTTTGTTTTCCTTTTTTATGATGAAAAAGTATGACACTCAACTTTCCCATTATCTCCTAGCACTCAATAAAAATCGGTCTGTAGAACTGATACAAAATTGAAAGAGTTCCGCACTTCCAATCCAACATGATCCAAGTTGAAAGAGCAAAGTTACTTTATGTCGTGCCACATTTCAATATGAAACCATGTGAACCAATAAGTGACAACTGTAATAGTTTATTAACAACTTGAGGAAGCAATGTAGCGAACAAAATGTGCTCTTGAAACGCGATGTTGTTCACGTTAGTTTAAGGCCAGGTCGCAGACAACTGCTGAGAAGTTACATGCATCCGGGCAAATAAATGATTGCAATAGGAAATCGTAATCATGAAAACACAATCACTAATAAGATTTAACTAACCAACAACAACATAAACATAATACATCACTAGAAGAAGCCGGATCTGAATGTGCATTTTCAGGGGCGGCTTTATAACGTAGAAACTGCAGAAATAAAAAAAATTGTAAAATACGTATAAATTTGTTGAAGTATCAAGAAATTCACAGTAGCTTAACAATTTTATAAAAGATGTACGTTTATATTTAATTACCTATTGTAAAAAGAATTCGTTAAATTAAAATGTATTAGGTATGTTCCAACAAGTAAAAGAAGGTGCGTCTAGAGGTGACATACGGCATCTTTTTACAATTCCAAAGAACTCCCCAGGGATCTCAACTATTTTATTAACAGTTACGATAACGAGGATGCTACAATTAAACTTTTACGGACGTGCATTGAATGCTGGCAATTACTTCTTTTTCTTTAAGCAAACTTCTCTTCTTCGACAAGAGCCAGCTCACTTAAGTAATTTCAAATGACTCCAGATAAAGCAATCAGCTTTTAATTCATGATTAACACAAAAACTTTTGTAGGTACTATGCTATGTACATACATACGTATGTACGTTTCTGTGAAAATTTCCAATATCAATTAACATAACGAGAAAATATTATAAAGAAACATATGTAAGGGCGAGGCAATAAAAATAATTTACTAATTGTTTGTTAAAATAACTTCTCTTTTTATCTGCATCTATCCATCATATATTTAATTAAAAATAAACTTAACCAACTCCGGTTAGCAAGCATATTTGTAATGAAGCTTAACCTAGATAACTTACACAAGTGAATGGTAGATAGGACTTTTTTTATAGAATATGAGACAATCTTACTATGTATACCTACTTACGTATATTCACGAAACATCGCAAGACTTTGAATTTATACGCAGACATTATACTTGACCTGATCTCCATTCGCTACTTGTTAGTTAGTAAAAGTATAAAATACGTACGTTGAGAAAATTTTAGCGCCTGGCGGCTAATTTTTATGACAACATACAACGACTAATAACTTGTCAATATTTTATTTTATTAAGCAATTTCGCTCGGGGCTGCGAATTAATTGGAATCAAAATAACTGTTACGCATGTTCCTGTCCTAGGCCCACGCATTTTATTAGGTTGTTCAGTTACGCAACAGCAACTATAAACATACAATGTTGAACAAAATTATAAATAAAATACATATACATAAAGGCCAAATTCCTTTATTTTTAGTAGGTACATCTAAAGCTTTCTGATTAGTGACGGATTAACCCCTATTAAGATCCCTAAGCATCGAAATTTCGAGAACCAAACTGTACTAAAGCTTTAGAGTAATTTTCGTTTGAGACTGAATCAATTTCAATTTAATCCTTAATTTACAAGACTGGAGCTGGGATTTTCAGGTTGGTAAATACTTTGTCCATTTGTTTGGTAATTAAAAATAGTATCCGGGAAGGTTTTCTAAATTCAATGGATGTCAAATTCATTTCAATATTTAGGTAAATTAAAACTATATTAGTATAATACGTAGATACTTATTTATAGTGTGAGTCATGTAACGTGGCAGCTCAGACAATAACATTATCAAGTCCCTATGCCTAGGTACAATTATTACCACACTAGCCATCCGTCATTCAAACGAAATCAGTTTTGTATTTTGAAAGAGGTTATTACCATAATAACTCGTCTGTACCTCAGAGGTAAGAAGGGAAAGAGAATTGCTGCTAAAAGTGCCATTTTATATGATTCAAACTACAGTTTCTATTTGAAGCTATTCAGTCTTCTTGCAAACATTTTTGTTACCAAAAGATAAAGTATCAGAAGCTTATTTCTCACGCCACAACGTTAAAGTATTAAAACAGTCTCCTCAGAGTTTCTTTTTCCCTTCTGTACTGCAGAAAACGTAAAAAGAATGATTAAGTATTTACTGCATAAAACAAATAGCTATTTACGGGACGACAAGCGGTTAATTAGTTAAAAATTATAGATGCGTGGGTGCAACTAATACCTATGCAAGCTTGAGTGTGCACGGACTCAAGAAGGCAATAGCTCTGACACTGGCCGTTCGTTATTAGTTAGTTTAGTTTGTTAGTGAATAAGCGGAGAGAAAGCTCGGTAAGTGTTGCGAAAGAGAAATTACAAAACGTACCTACACCGCGGACGTGTAAAACTGTCACGAATGGAAAGCTCTGATTTGTTTAAAATGTAGAACGTAAATATCCTACAAATACGGAATAACGGCAATACTTTCATCGAGATCTTTGCCGGATTAGATTCTTCTAACGAGTGCATGCATGCATTCAACTGAAATGCAGATCAAATCATGCTTCTTAACTACCTCCTCCAATCGCGGCACTTTTTAGGTCAAATTCTTCACCAACAACAACAATCCTAACATAAATATTATATCAGAGGCACTTCATCGTTTTGACTTGTTTAATCAGCTAGTTACAATAAATTTTACAACCTCTGCTAAAATCTTACATTTATCTAATAGTTAGTAGTAAACAAACATTTTTATTTCGATGTCCAATAAGAAGAGGTAACATAGATTTTACTGTAGGTAGGTAAACACCCTTATTTACTAATGTGAAAATTTTGTAGGGAGACTGTCACGTATCTACCAGAAATAATTTAAAATAATTTATCATTGTATTTCGATTAAACGAAAGCTTTTGGGTTTCTAATGACAAAAACCAGAAAGTTTAGAACTTTAAAAACTGTGAAAAAAAAGATGAAAACTTTTAGACATGTTTCGCTATCAATACTATAAATAAGAAATATCTTGGGTTCACTAGCTTTGAATGAAATTTCGAATACGTAACCCTAAATATTCGAATAAATATTTCAAGAATATTAACGATGAGCGAGAGAAATTAATAAATACTCCAAAGGGACTGTTCATAAAATACGTCACGCTAAAATTAGCCTTTTAACCCCCTACCCCCGGTTGTCACGCTGTGTAACACTTTCTCTGCCCCCCCCTGTAAATATTACGTCACAAAAACTAAACCCCCCTCCCGGAACATGATGAATTTTGATTGATAATACACAAATTTTGATAGTCAAAAATATTTAGTTTATTTTCATAATAAAATTTAAATAAATTAATAAATAGATATCTTTTGTAACGAACAAATAAATAATATTCCTATTTATCAGAAGTCCAAGGATTCTGCAAATATTTAGTAAAATTTTTTTATGAGCGGCGAACGTCACGTTGCCGTAACTCCCCTGTCCTCCCTTGTCACACTCAGCAAGACCTCTCCCCCCCTCTGTATGCGAACGTATTTTATGAACGACCACAAATGAAAAAGTTTACGTTTCCTGGACTACCCTTTAAAGACTTGGTACAAATTAAAAAAACTGAATAGAACAATTTTTATGAATGAGTAGAGTAATCTAGGTAATTTTCTTAATGTTTTTTTAATTAATTATTCGCTATTTTGTAGATGCAAAGAGTGATTTGAGATAGAAACATAATTAAACAAGAATAGAGGAAGATCTAGAGATATACTATATTGAAAAATGGGAGGATTGGTCCAAAATAGGAAATCCACATCTTCTTGCAAGTGGAGACGCATGTCTAACCAGTGGCGGATTTACCAGCAGGCTGAGTAGGCTGAACCCTAGGGCGGCGGATTTTAGGGGCGGTAAATTTGGGACTTAAGTTTTTCTTATATCTTATAGGATTTACAAATATTCAGACTTAATGTTAGTAAAGTCACACAAACAATTCAACATGTAATATGTTTCACCAATTTATGTACCAAATTATTCGGGTGAGAGGTTTTCTTACTTAAAACGGGTGAAAAATTGCCAAATAGTCCAAAGATCTACCTCAAGTCTGGAAAAAAAGGGTATTATGTAAAACGTTTATAAGCTAATTAATTTGATTTTATTGTTATTACTCGGTTTTTTCCAGATAATTGAATATATTATTTTTAAACTGTCAAGCACAATAAAAATTATTTAATAACATTTACCGAATTTATATTATTGTACGTATAAGTAGTACCACTGCATACCTTATACCATTTTACCAGCAGTACATAATTGAGCTTTTATTAGTTCAGAATTATACCTCGAAACTGTTTCTTATATAATCTTAACCAAAACGTTGTGTTGTAAAAATAATTTAGAAACTATCACGTCGATCCCCTCGTTCACAAGGTGGTGTAATTAGGACAAATAGTTCACAAATCATAAAGTTACAATTTCACTGATTGCAATTAATATGATTTTGAAGTAGGTTATCGGATTGTAGAGGTCGATAGGGTGGCAAAATTTGAATAGCCTATTGGCGGCAAATAAGTAAATCCACCACTGATGTGTCTAACCAGTCTTCGGACTGAAGAAGTTAGGAACTTCTGATGATGATGTTCTCTGTCTCATAATACGAAGATTGCCATATACGTTACTGACCAAACCTGATTTCAGCAAAAAATTGTTTATTAATGGCAATTAAAAATAACTTAAAATTAATAATGATATCAGTTATTAAGACTTTCATCATTGATAAGCGAAAATTAATTCAGATTTTCAGATTATTCCGGTTTGGCATAAACAAAACTGGACTCAGCCAATACATTTCTGGATAAACGTGATTCCCCATATGTCCCTGTTTTTTCCTTGTTCTACCCTAACATGTTCGTTCCTTTTACGTTATGTTTCTGCTATTTTTAAAGCCCATCGTCTCCGAATCGCTCTCAAGAGGTCAATTACAATACACCAGGCGATATTTCAGTACAAATCTGAGAGACATTACTTCTAATGACCGTCTATCTGCTTTTAAAGCAGTTTCGTTTAATTTCCAACGATTCGCGAAACACTTTCCTAACGTTTATACACGCATACCTACAAGCCATTCAACAACACCATCAAATTCGTATTACATTGCAGAGACAGGTGCGGAACGAAATCGACAACAAACACTATTTACAAGTTCACGGTCATGACTACTGCGTACGATAAAGTATGTGAATGGCAAAGCGTCAATGCAAGCGCCAAAACGTTTTGTTTATACACGTACACATGTATGTATGTGTGTGATTGTACGTACTCGTAAACCGCGTCAAAGCCAAAGCGCGCGGCATGCGGCACGCCACAATATAATCTGCTGTCGCACCCATCTACACGTTGCTGCTGTCTGCCTAGCCGATTCGCGTGCGTCGAAAATGAACATTTGCATTCACGATATTTACAATACGCACCGACTGACTGACTGACTAACTGACTAGTTGACTAGCTCACTGATGCTTTTGCCAATGTTAACCAACAAACACAATTACCCGCCGTGTAAAACCTACCACAAGCTTACACCGCAAAACTTTTTTCAAACTATTACGCATACGATCATGGTAGATTGATGGGTTTGGAATCTAAGTCATTCTGGAGGATCAAGGAAGGTTAAAATATGAACACTTCCACTCTTTAAAGTTTTTGAAAACCTTTACGTATACGATCTTGGGATCTAATTATTAGTATGTACTTACGTAGGCACAACTTACCAACCTTTTTCTCTAAAAGTTTTCTAAAATATCGACTTGTACGATACTTGCATGGTTGGGATAGGTTTGAAGTCTAATTCACACCCATTGTTAACATACATCTAGACTGTCATTTTAAATACCTCCACCCGTTTTTATACACCTAGTACATTTAAATATCAAAAAGCGTTTCCATCTACCTTTAAAGTTAATGACAGCTTGTCGCTAATTACTTTTACAAATTAAGCCACGAGAAGACTGTATGGTCAATTTCAAATACGGCCCACGTTAATGACGTATAGTAAGTAGGTTGAGAAGAGGAAGTTAAAATATTATTATTGACTATGAGCTAATTTTAATCATTTAAGTGACATAAAGTAAACAGTGGAGATTGCACTTTATTAAACAACAGTCCGCAGCAGTGTATTAGGTAAATGAATGTCTGCGTTTTTAACATTGAGTCTTCGCTTTCAAGCTTTAGAAACGAATAGCACTAGATGAAAAGCGTTAAGTACACCAATAAGCTCGGGTTTTACTGCCAATATAGGAGCTATTTCAAAACAACCCTCATCGTAACTTACCTAAGCCGATTTATTCATCTGTAGGTATTTTGATTATTCTAGAAAAAAAAAAACTGCTTTATCTACCAAGAATTACAAAATATTATGTTTATTATCGTTAGACAAAAATAAATGATAAAAAACAATGCATAAAGGTGTGTTCCAGTATTGGGTAAGTAATTTCTTTTATTGTGTTACATCCACACCCGCTTTTATGAGAAAAATTTAAAATGTTGGGGGAATAGAAGACTTCCCTTTATATAAGACAAAAATCGTTTTTTAAATACGCAGATTCATTTAAATTGAAAAGATCAAACAAACAACTCTTCTGTTAAATAGAATTGCTCTGACCAAAAAAAAGCAGATCACATAAGTGCTAGAAAATTCATTACAATTTGTAGTTCTTATCGTACGTAAAATGTATGGTCTCCAGCCCTTAGTCTGTTTATGTAATATATACATCAACAATATAGTTAATTCAAATATACAAAGTTATTTTCGGATATGGAAAGGATGATCGCTTTTTCTAGAGATGTTTGTACGTTATTCTGTATTCGTCACGTTAAAAAAAAATGTGCAAAAGTGGACACCGTTTTATTTGTACGGAATCCCCAAGAGTCAGAGGTCAACGGTAGGCCCTGACCTGACTATGTATATAGTCGTCCTAGGTCGTCTACCGGAGTAAACGACGACGTCGTCGACGGCCTCAGCAACGTGGCGACGACGGCCACAACGACGACCGACCGACGTTTGCAATGCACACGACTACCAAGAGTAAAACCGTCCCGTCCGTTTGTCCATTCGGAAACTCGAAAATCAAGCAAAGCAGATCAGACGGCTAGCAAGTAGTCGAGTCGAGCGGACTCGCTATCGCTTTTAGACCGACCGACGAACGGACGGTGTGGTAAGTGCCGACGTTGCTGACCTTATTCGCTATCGTGGGAGACGAATGTCAAGGTCGTAGTTTGACCGATATCACAGCAGACTACGGTGGATTACGTACGACTTATCGTATCATCCGCCACATCAGGTCTGGACGTTTCCTGAATCGAAAAAAGAAAGGACGCCGGTTTAACGGGAACTTATCAGGAATTAAAATTAGAGAAAAGGAAAATAAATCTAATCTTGGTCTTATTGAAAATGTAATAGTTATCTAGACTAAGACTAACATGGCACTTGGGAACCAACAGTCGTGGTAACTTACGAAGAATATTTTGTTAGATCTCGAAGGATAATAATTAAATTCTTCTGCCTCGACATTAAGGAAATTCATCATAATTACGAATATATTATAAATAAATCGTCCCAAAGAGGGTATTTATTTTAATGTTTAGAGGACCTAATCAAGAAAAATAAATGATCCTGATGAGCACAGTCAACGTCTTTATTATTCTGACTGAATATTCTCATTTCTGGAAACAAGAACATCAATTAACAATCTATTTACAAACAATAACCTAATGGAGTTCTTCCTCTTCATCTTTTTACTCCTGTTATTGTTTGTAATATGTGTTAATATAGTCCTTTATTTTTCAGAAAATGTTCTACCTGCTTGTTTGACTTCCAAAGCTCCTTAGCATGGTACGTGAAACAAACAACAGCAGTCTTGTTAAATAATTTACGAAGAAGATTATGTGAATACCTCGAAAGATAATAATTGATTTCTTCTACCTCGATATTAGGGAAGTTCATCACAATTACGTAGAAATTACAAATAAATCATCCCTAGGAGGGTATTTATTTTTGTGTTTAAAGAAACATTTGCAAAACCATTAGGAATAAGTGCAGGCAGGAACTTTCATGAAAATTAAAACAAAAAAAAAGGATAAAAAAACCAAATGATCACTTGCAATCCTGATCAGCACAGTCAACGTCTTTATTGTTCTGATTGAATATTCTCATTTTCTGGAAACTAGAACATCAACTCACACCCCTAATAATGTGCTTACAAGCAGTAACTTAAGTAGCAGTAACGAGTAACGAGATCTTCCTCTTCATCTTTTTACTCCCGTTTCTGCCTTTGATAGGTCTTTACTTGGTCCTCTATGTCTTAAAAGATGTCCTCCTTCCCATTTATCCTTTTCCTGTTTGGCTATCAAAGCTCCTTAAAACGGCACATGGACCAAACTACAGCAGTCTTGGTAACTTACGAAGTAGATTTTATTTTTGTTAACACCTCGATTCCTTCTACTTCTATTTTTTGGAATTCATAATATGTACAAAAATTTGCAAAAATCATCAAGAATAAGTACAGGAACTCTCATAAAATAGAAGCAAAAAAAATAACAAAAGGAAGGACCAAGGGAAACAACAGCATTTAGTTAATACCTGGAAGCATAATAATTGACTCCTTCTTCCTTTCTTTTATGCATATTCATCATAATTAAGAAGAAATTATGAACAAATTAAATAGCTTCCACTGTATAGGTATCTCGAAGGATAAGATCCAACATTTAACGTAAACTTTAACCTTATAAACAGTCCAGTTAATCATGATTCCCTTTATAAAATTAACCATGTCATGTAAAATTGCAAAAAACATTCAGATATTGTTCAAGAGACACAAATTTCCTCTTCCTTTTGTGATGCAACACAGAAGATACCTTTTAATTGATAACAAGAAGGAAAACAATCACTCGTGCACTTTTATGTAAACAGACTTGTTTAGTTGCATTAACCTCATTAAGAAAAGAAGGAAACTTCTAAGAACAAATGCAAGTTTTTAGCATTTTGAAAGTATCCTTAATAGCAAATAAATATCTGTATATATATATAAGTATATGCATATTATATAGGTACATTATGTAAAGCAGCGGGTGATAATATCCAATCTTTAAACTTTCACTTCCCAAGGCAGTTCGTTGCTTCTGGAAACGACGAAAGAACCATGTTCAATCTAAGATTTTTTCGCCGCTGCCACTATGGTGCTCATTCATTATTACTGGAGGCACTTTCTAACATAACAATGGAAAAAATATTTGACATTTATTTAAATATTCTTTGCGAAAAGGTTATTGACAGGCTCCTTTTAGATACGTGGTGCGCTGTTCTGTTGGTTATTGTGCAAGCAAATCTGTATGTTGTTGTTTCTGTTTGTATATTGTACATATTACAATATTAACCAACGAACTCATTATAAGTGTCGCAATATAAGGGGGAAACCTTTTAATTTGAACAGATTACAGAAACGGAACGAACACAAAACCTGCTTGTTTTCGAAATACAACAATATATTTATTAATTGCGGCAATTACAATAACATGCATTTGGAATTGTAACCTACTTTTACAAACTGTGCTAGACATGTGTATACTTCAAAATAAACTCGTTATTTTATAAATTAACGTTTTGTATCTGTAGTATATTTCATGTTAAAACACTTTTTCACCTTCAGTCTTGCTACTACCATGAACCTAGAACCATTTAGTCTTAGGCAACAGTAACTGCCCATATTAAAGTATTCTGGTTTTGGCCCATAATTTGAAATATAATCGTGTCCTGACGCCAACCCCAATAAGTCCATCTCTGGTTTCGATTCAGGTCCCTAAGTCTCGTCAAAAGCTGTTATGGAGTTCCTGAACGACGAGTAGAAACGATGTTTCCATAAAATTGGTCATCAATGAAATTAATAACACCAGTTATCTAGTAACAACCTTTGAGTACAAAAACCAGTCATTTCTCGTTAAAGAACTATTTTAGTTTCCTAGAGGATGGTTAAAAATGTGTTCCCACATCCTTCGACTCCTATAGGTACCACAAGTTCATTTTAGTAATATTCAGACTAAATAATAGGATCTGGGAGAGTAGGTATCACATGTGGTCAGTAAAGTAATGATGTTAAAACGTTATTCCCGAGTTTCATAACTAGAAGGAAGTTTTCATTGAAGGTTTATTCCAGTCTTCCAGAAGACATTTATATAATCACAGGTTCTTCGACCCCTAGGCCATTCAAATGGTAGGACACAGAAGATTATCATATACAGTTAGTGCGTGGAAAATTGTATCTTCAAAAAAAAGGTAGATATCCTTCTTTGCAGTGTGTTGGTATAAAAAAAGAATTAAAGGGGTATAGGTAAGTAGGAATTCTTGGATGAAAGCAACAGGTCCGTGGAATGGTCCCTGACCTTCCTCACGGCTTCGTGATTTCCTAAACCATCGTCTCTATGTTGTCGCTTCCGTGCCGATGATGATACGGCACAGTAACGACGTCGACTACCGGCGCCAACGACGCCAGCATCGTAACGCTGCCCGACCGAACGACGGCCCGCGGCGCCCAAACGCAAGCAGGAAAAGCAGAGGCAGGCGGCAGACAACAATGTCAGGCCAAGTGAACAGGAGAATCCGTGACGACAAGCTGTTCTTTCCTTATTCTTTCTTTATAACCGATTCCCATCACATTCCCACTCACTCGAACTCCCTCGTCGTTTTCTTTAGCCTTACGTTGACCAATAAATGTCCGAATTAGTCACAGATCATCTACCTACCATTCACCTTGTGATCGAATAAAAATAAAGGGATCCAGTATTCTACAATATAAAAGCCCTAAATATTCATGAAGAACCTAAACAGGAATTTGCAAAAACTAGGAGCTTTCTTGAAAATATAAATTCTTTTGCTCTCCTGTTTTTTCCAATATTTCCTTACTTCTACCTTTTCTATTCACGATATTTTCACCAGCAGAAGATTTATATGAAACTATCAGTTTAATCTTTCGTATGCATAGATGATTGTTTGAGAACTTCCTCTTTACGGTACGAAGATTACCATATAAAATATGCTTCCAGGAGGGTGAATAATTGCAGTCTCTCGTCTCCTTGTATTATGCAATAATCTTGGTGGAATTTTAGAGAAAATGCCTCGACAAATGCGGAATGTCTAATAAATGATTTATTCAACGATGTCAAGGCGAGGAAAAGCGTCCGTCGTGGAAAGAGCGTGTTATGTTAAGCGATCCAATGCCGCCTCAGAACGACCGACCGACAGACCGAAAAAGCCATTACACTTGACCGTCTCGCAGTCCTCGCTTTTACTACATACTACTTACTACTCTACTCTACTCTACTATCGTCGCTGCTGATTCTACTTTACTATACACACTACACTACTGCTACTACTGCCCCAGTGAATGAGTTGAGTTGTTGGGTAATAAGAAGTTGCAAACGTCCGCGTTTGTTCGACCATCCATCCATCCGTACGCGGGTGTTGCTCGACCATAATGACACGGAAGAGATTGTCATGTAATCTGGCGTGTTTCCGACCGTTTCCACAAAAGCACCACAGAACAGGTCAACGAGTAAATTAATTAAATGATAAATGCATTGTAAGGCAATAAAGTTCTTAAAGTCCTGATAAATCACTTTAATAAATCCTAGGGGTCACTCAAGCATCATAGGAGCAAATTTCTTATTTTGTTAAATCCTTCGAAACGTTCTTCAAAAAGAGAGTGGGTTGGGTATGGGTGTTTTGGGTTGAAATCGTTAAATGAGAACGAATGAAAACTATATTACGAGACCCTAAAGTCCTAAGGGTCACTGGACTATCATAGGAGCAAATCTCTTTTATGTTAAACCCTCCATGTTTGTTCTTCAAGAGACAAAGTTGTTACAAGCACGTTTCGGGTAAAATTCTTGAAAGAGTTATGATAAAAAAAATACTTTTGGGTGTTTCATTCCCACCAATATTGGTGGGCGGGCTGTCCCCCCCGACCCACACTGTTGTGCAAAGTCAGAGGGGTAGGGCGGAAGGCCCTCTTCAGCCTCCTTCAGGAATCGTGGGAACGGGTGGGTGGTGGTGTGGGGGAAAAAAGACGAGACGGACGAAATGAAGACAGAAGATAAGTGAAAGACTATCTGTGGAATATTACTATCCCAGCATTTGCCTAAATGATCCAAGGAAACCACAGAAAAACATGGACCAGAGTAACCGGCCCCGAAATCGAACCGGTGACCTCCCGAATGCTAAGCAATGATCTAGATTCTAGACCACTAGACTATGCCGCTCGGTGGAGTTGAGATAAATACGAGATCACTTTAATTTATACTCTGGGGATCAAACAAGCTTCAAAGGAGCATACCTTTAATATTTTTTGTACCCCCGAAACGTTCTTCAAAAAGAGAGTGGGTTGGGTGTTTTGGGTTGAAATCGCTAAATGAGAACCACGTTACGAGACCTTAAAGTCCTAGGAGTCACTAGAATATCAAGAGCAAACACCCCATTTTTGTTCATCGAGAAAGAAAATGCTTACAAGGACGTTTCGGGTAAAATTCTTGAAGAAGGTTGTAATAAATATAATATACTCCAGGAGTCAAACGGGCTTTAAAGGAACATTCTTTTAATATTTTTTGTACCCCTCATCGTTCCTTAAAAAAAAGAGAGTGGTGGGGAAGGTTTTAGGTAATCGTTGAAGGAGACCACGTTACAAGACTTTAAAGTCCTAAGTTCTGTGTATACGGTTGATTACAAAAAAAGGAAAGAGTAACATTAGAAGCGGATTTTGATTTTCTAGTTTTCTATTTTTAACCCAGGTGCGTGGGTACTACTGATAGGTCCTGCATTCTGCACCAGTTTTAATAGAATTACCCATTTGTCTTTAAAAGTCCACACACATACATATATGTATATAGGATGTTCACGTAGGAGTGGACACAATAAATGGGCCGCGACTAATAAGATTAACTTTGTTGAAAATAGGACGGGAAGAGAGAGCCGAACGTCGACTGCGCCGTCCTGCTGCTGCTGCTGTTTTCCTTTTGCCGCACGCATATTGTCCTTTGATCAATGTAAAGGGCAGTCGACGCGGAAACGGCCTTTTGCCAGACAGAATGAACCATAAAGCGTTTTCTTCCGGGACGAAATTGGATTAAAGCTTCCGTTTGTCGAACGTGTTCTCGCAATCGCTTTTTTGTTTTATCGCTTACATCGTTGTGGTCAAAAAAAAGTATCTGGCATTATAAAAGCTTTTAAACAACTCGAGGTTTTTGAACCTTAATAGGCCTTACAAAACTAATTATAAATAAATAACGTCATAATAAGGAGGATAGTTATGGGGCGAGTAATTAAACTCGTATCCTAAGAACTTTCAGTGAAAAAATGAATTTCAGGAAGTGCATCTTGGCAACTGACTTTTTACAGGACTCCGTTCCTTTCTGTCCTGAATCAACATTACCATTTCCCGGAAACTAATAACGCCATCGAAATGACGGCAGATAAGGGAGAGTACCCTAAGGACTTTCAGTAAAAAGTCAATTTTAGGTAGTGCATCTTGGCATTACTTTGAGTTTGAGAAAATTAAGTTTTTTACAGGACCCACTTTTAAATTTCTGAAAAAATATTTCCATTTCCAGAAAATCAGTTACGTCATAGTAATAAATAAAGGACTTTGAATGGAAAAATTAATTTCTGGAACTACACTGGGTTTGTGAGAAAACTAACTTTTTTACAGGACTTCAATCCTTACTACGCTGTATTAAATAATATTCCCATTATCTAACATTCTAACAAAGCATTTGAAAATAGTAATATAATGGAAGTCTTCCTTTATCTCCTTACTCCTATTTCCGCTTCCAAGATGTCTGTAAGGAGTCCTTCATCCTTCAAGTTTCAGATGTCCTACCATCCTACCTATTCTTTTCCTTACTGACTTCAGATCTCCTACTTTTTTTATAACCTTCTCATTTCTATCCCTTTCTGTTCACGCATCCCCTTTTACACTACCTTTCAACTGCTTCTACCTTTTTCTATAAAGTGTTTTTTTTCACATATTTGAACATATCTCTAAGTATTCTACAAATTATTTAATTGATTATTGTAATTGTTCCTGTAACATAGATATCACTAAAAAACCCTCCAAACTCTCACAAGCAATTATTCGCCAAAAGCTCCCTTCATTCAGGTGTAAAAAACATTTAAATTGAACAAAAACTAAAATCGGTTCAATAAGTTATCCCATAAAGTCGATGTGCGACCACTATTTGGTTGGAGGGTGGCGGCAACAGTTTCAGCGATCCAATACATCAGTTAACGGCAGACAGCAAGTTTGGTTTCAGGGCAGCACCGAAAGGTGCATATACCCGTAAGGGAAGGGTGCACTCTCTTCGACGCCGACGCTACATCGTTGCCAAACGCTACACTTACCAATTATTACTTGTTTGGCCACGGCAGCTTATAAAATTGATATGCTCAGAAATTAGAAATAAATACATTTGCAGTTAAAAAAACAATTTTTGGATTATCCTAGTGGCTATTCCAATTGATTTTCTCTACAAGCATATTCAAAGAGTTCCTCAAAAAGGCGAAAATTAAATTAATAAATCCTTATTTTTCTTCGTTAGTTGTAAATTTTAAGATTCCTTTTTTTTTAGAGATCACAAAATATCTAGTATTTAGAGATTGGCTATAAAAAACAGCTTTTTCTTCTTTAGTAAGTAAATCTAAAATATTAAGCGTATAATGGATACTTTCTCAAAACCATCAAATCCATTTTTTGTTTAATTCTGGATTCCTGGATGATGATATCTATCATCGATATAAAAAAAGAGCAGCGGGGGTAAGTAAAGGAATAATAAGGGCAATATCAGGCTACCGCCCCCTCCCCCTCCCCGGCCGCCGATGATATATTGTAACGCATTTTTTGCGTACTATTTATAATGGAAGGAATCAATGTTTGCATGCGCGACGTTGCCGCACTGGGACCGTCATCGTCGCCGCGACGCCGACACCACCGTCGCGGAATGCAGCCGCCGCGGCAGCCACGACTGACGTTCGTTCGGCAACCAGGCCCCTCTCTCTGCTGCTTGCTGCGCCGCGAATTGGGAGCGACAGAATTGCATCGAAATTATATAAAAACCGGAATCGAAATTTTCAACTCTAATTTTTATCTCAGGAGTTAGCAATTTTGAATGTAGTGATGATTATTTTCATAGCTATTTATGTAAACGAATAAGACAAAAAGTTTATCCCAAAGGTGTAATTTTTATTAAAAGGAATCTTCTGTACTGATACAAAACGTAATGATTCTAATAACCCGTAAGGGTTAACGGCTGCACTCGCTTTTTCTAACAAAGAATGTGTTCCAAAACCCATTCAACTATTGTAGGATAAATATTATGGGATGGAAGAAAAAGAAGGAAAATGTTATAGTGATAGACAACCTTTGGCCTGTCATTGATATATAATATCAATATTTATGCATGGATGGGAGGGAGTAACGAAAATCTATACTTACATAACAATTTGATTCTCGTGAGAACTTACAACCCTAAAAAGTAGATTCAGTTGTACCTACCGCTTAATGGGTAACGGAATGTTTTCTGGCTTTTCCAAGATTTTGTCAAAATTTATCTCAGAATGTTATCTACAGTTGCACTATTTTCTGTAAGGTTTCAGGATTCTCAAAAACATCCTTAATTTGTTATGGTCTTATTAAACGTTCCTTATCTTCTCTTTAGGGGAAGTATATATATATATATATATATATATATAAGTTATATTGCTCAAAAAATATTCATTACCACCCCTGAATATTGCTTGGGAGGCTTTGGAGAAACGTTATTTAAAAATCTATTAGTTTGTGGAGGGTGCATTTCATACCATCTTCAATTTTAATAATATAAATATAACCCCTACTAAAAAAATGTTCATCACTTGCCAGTGCTTTGGCATGTTTGGAATAACGTTACTTAGAAAAAATCAGTTTATGGAGAACGCATTTGACATCAACCCCAATTTTACATGGACATTTTTTTGGAGAAACGCTATTTACAGGACCAATGTGTTAGTTAAAGGTGCATTTCATGTTATCCTCAATTTTAGTATCATAATTATGACCCCCTTATTCAAAATCCCTTGCTAATATTTACATGCTTTTGGCGAATGAAACTTAGAATTATTATATTAATAAAAATTTTGAATATACAAATAAATATAAAAAAATATACTTTACAATCCCTCATTATTGTTTGAGCATCTTTTGGAAAGTGTTATCTGAAGAATTAACGTTTTGGTGGAGGATGTACTTCATATCCTCCCTAATTTTAAAAACAAAACGCTTATTACGATTACTTCCTTTTACTTGGGGGTATTTTGGGGAATGTTTAATAAGAAAGTTTATGAGGGTGCATTTGATATTTAACCCAATTTTAAAAACATAAATTTGTCCTCCTGGTTAAAAATCGCTCGTTACAATTCCTTGTTTTTACTTGGGCGTCGTTTTTTGGGAAAAGTATTCCTAGAAAACTTTTGAGTTTATGATGGCTGCATTTGTTATCATCCCCAATTTTAAAAACATAAATCGCGTGTGCATTTCATCTATGAGGTCGCCGCCTGCCACGATCGATCCATCCGTCGTCGTCGTGGACGTCCTCCTCGCGGGCCATCGCTCGCAGCAGCGCCGCGCCGCACCGAGTCGCTCCTCGGAGACTCTCGGGACTCGACTTGGGACAAGTTGGGCTGGGCTGGGCCAGGCCGGTTCACTCACTTGCGCCCTACGATAAGATGTCGGCCCGCGAACGGATACCGCGGACCTTGTTGCCAAATCAACCCTAATTATTGTTTCACACAACACAGGAACACTTATTAAGGATTTTCTATATATTATTTACAATAAAGCATAATTAATTATTCAAATTTTAGGAAAATACGAAAAATTCTTATATGTATTTTTATCTATTTGCTACTAATTGTACGTACTACAAATAACTTGGGGATAGAGAGATTTAAACTCCCTGCATTCACCCCTTGCTCATCTAGTGTAACAATATCCCGCATCCTTAACTTTTCCAAGTAAAATTATACATAAACCCCTTCCTATGTAAGTAATTTAGCTCCTAAAATAATCAAATAATTTAGCAGATAACTAAGTTAAGTTCACATTTTTAATTAGATTGATTAGATAAATACAAATCGGTTATTGTAAAAGAAAAAATGACAATTAAGTAGCCAAATTACTATAAAACCCTCATTCTAAGCCAAAAAAATGCAATGACTAAATTTAGTGAAATAAATAGGCACAAATGTATTAAAGACATATTTGGAAATTTTCATGAACTTAGCATATACTGCAAAATGAAAAACTAGAGTAATCTTAAGTGCAAAGCCGGAGGGTGAAATAGAAAATTCTCTTCGGTTATCTTCTAGGAATTGTTGGAGTAGGTAAATGTTATTAGTGGGGGCGAGATAGATAACATGGATGAAATTTAGGTAGAAAATATGTGAAATGTTATTGACGGCAACAAAGGTCTTGATTTTTTATTCAGAAGTTCATTGGTTAATGATTATACCTGCTGCTCTCCAAAATTATAAGTTTTTATGAAATTTTCACGATACTATAAGTATTTTCCATTATTTATAGCCGAATCCTTAAATGAGGATGAATAAAAAAATACTCTTTCGCCTTAATTCTTAAAAAAATTGAAATAATTGAAATATTTAAGATTCTTAAAGAAATATTGATTTTTTGTATCTATACTCTATAAAATTTAAGATTACATGTGTATGAAATAATCGATGAAGACAGCGGCGCGCTATCTATGCTTTACTCGTTTTAATTAATAAAAAAAAATGGATAGAACCCACAAAAGTACATGTGTAACTGAATCTATTTACAAAATATTACGTTGAATTTTGTTTAAAATGTACACGAAAATAATTTAACTCAATCTCTTGTGTCACCTGTTTTGACGTTTTCACTACCTTTTCAAGTATAGCTAACACTTATCCACTGCCTTTAATAAAAAATAAACTATTTTGTTCAGATATTGTGCGTACTTACTAGCTACAGTAAAACTCCGCTTAACGCGCTTCTAAATAAAATATTTATTTTCATAATTGAGCTGTATTCATCTATGGTTTTACATTATTATTTATCAGTGGTATTTAAATTTTATATAAATCGAAATAAAATTAATTTGACTCAAAAGTGGTTGATTCATTGATACAGTCTTAACCAATGTTAAGTTTCATAGGCTATAGGGTATAATTAACAATATTATAAGAAACTAATTTTGTTGTGGAAATGTGCTTTTTTCCAGATTTATAAGAGTCAGTACTTCTTGTTGTGCATTTGCGTGATTTTAAGATTGAACTAAGTCCACACTGAACATCCACATACCCACAAGTGAGTATACATAGAAGACAATCTTTGGATGGGTTGCGGTAACGTGGCAATAGAAACAGCGGGTGGCTATTCATCGTCTGCTGTTCGTAATTGTTTCAAAGCAGCTTAACGGCGTTTAGCCGACCGGCGACTCGTCTCCGGGCGTCATAGCCACACGGAGGGCGTCGGGACGCCACCGTAGCGTACCGCGCCGCCACAAACAGGTGGCACGAAAAGGACACGGGCCAGCTATCCAGCCAACAACATCAAGCGTTTTGAACCAAGTTGTTGCGAGTTCGTGGTGTGCCGGCGTATAACGTTCGCCGCCAACAACGTTCCGCCGGCGGAATCGTTAACAAGCCAAATCCCAACCGAGCCGAGTTCACAATCCCTCGCAAAATCCGGCACGTGTCGAGAAACAACACTTGGAAGATAGACCGCGATTTTGGACGCGTCAGTGCGTGATACCACAACGACGCTTAACCTCTAATCAAACCCCCGTCTCACCTAAATCAGCCCGTGAAAGAAAACTATCCACTAAACGTATATGTTACGGTAAAAGTTTATCTTTGTGGTCATTTAGTTAATGACCCACATTATCTACCTTAGAATTTTTCATAATTAAAGGAAATTCGTGTTTTTCTACTATTACTAAAACATAAGCGCCAACAATATTGTGTCTGTCCAAATTTTTATAGTACCTAAACATTTCTAGAATGCAGCAGGCTATATTTGATTTTGATCCCACAGTCTTCTTATGGCCTATGAAGGAAGGGACAGTTTTGTATAGTTTGCAGTTATTGAACAATTTCCTAACTTAAATGCTTTGTGACTTTTTCTTGAATAATACCCGACAATTTGTCATATATTTTGATACCATCCCCATTTCTATCGTAAACGCCTACAAATTGCAACGGGCCGTATTTGATTTTGACCCCACAGTCTTTTTATAGGCTATGAAGGAAGGGTTATTTTTTTACAGTTTGCAGTTATTGAACAATTTCCTAACTTAAATGTCTGCTGACATTTTCTTCAATAACACCCGAAAATTTTTCATATATTTTGACACCAACCCAATTTCTGTCGTAAACACTTCTAAAATGCAACGGGCCGTACTTAATTTTGACCCCACAGTCTTATGGGGTCTAATGGAGCATGGAACGAAGAGTACAATTTGCAGTTATTGAACAACCAATCAATTGAACAATTTCCAAACTTAAATATCTGTTGAAATTTTCCTCAGTCATGTCGGACAATTTTTCATAAATTTTGACACCACCCCAATTTCTATCGTAAGTACTTCTAAAATGCAACGGGCCGTATTTGATTTTGACCGCACAGTCTTCTTGTGTCTTATGGAGCAAGGAACGAAGAGTACAGTTTGCAATTATAGAACAATTTCCTAACTTAAATGTCTGTTGACATTTTCTTCAATAATACCCGACAATTTTTCATATATTTTGACACCACTCCAATTTCTATCGTAAATACTTCTAAAATGCAACAGGCCGTATTTGATTTTGACCCCGCAGTCTTGTTATGTCTTATGGAACAAGGAACGAAGAGTACCTATAGTTTGCAGTTATTGAACAATTTACATACTTACTTGATTTTTATCAGTCGATTATTTTATTCGACCCATTTAATAAACACTCACTTGTCCATTATATTGTTTTTTTCAAAATCTAAACGAATATCTGTGTCGTAAATAAAAAATTGTTAGTTATAGGTATCGTTTTCTGTAAATCCATGGTTGATTTTTGAAATTTTTAATACTCATTCCCTGTTGTTTAATTAAACCTGTGCATTAGATATGAAATTTTTCGATTTCTGGGAATATGACCTTTACTAGAAGGTTTTTCATAATAAAACTAGTTTCCTATCTACGATCTCCGGTTGGAATGTTTTAATTTACAGGTGTATTACTTATCGATTTTCAATACGGGCGGCGAAATTAAAATTCTCATGTCGGAATAGAAATTGTCTTTGAATGCATGATTGCTTTTTATGACCTCGTTGAATCATACAATTTACGAAAATATTTCAAAGAAAAATGGTTCTCGAAAATTGAACATGTAATATTAAAATATCTCGAGATGCGGGAAATTGGAAGAACGGAGAAAAAGATATAAGAGAAAATCGTTTACACTGACGTTCCTCTTGGTTTTATGAAATATTCAAAAGTGTAATCAAGGAAATCCTGAGAATAAAAAATTGCTATGGTAAAAGAAAAAACAATTTTTCGATTTTTTTGTGTAATTTGAAATGAATGATTTAAACAATTTTCCTCCACACTTTATCACTTTTTATATTTCCAAAAACACTTTCCTTACTAAAATTACCCAAACTCAACTATATTTAAATTACATTGCCAGGCGTGAAAAGCCTTATTACATTAATAACAAATTTGTGCTGAAAACAAAGACAATAAAAGAAATACTCACCCCCAAGTGATAATATAATTACACTTTCGGATCTGAAACAAAAAAAAAAGAAAGTACCTATTAATTTCATTTATCTACCTATTATGTACTACTATAATAGATATCTAGTTCTTTTTGAAATGGTTTTATAGTTGCGCTACGTCATTTTCATCTCATAATGTATTTATTAATGTAACCATTGTATTTAGCAAGAAAAAGAAAGGTCTTTTGTTAAAGATAAATATCGCCTTAATATAATACAAAACTGACACAAAAGAGAAAGGGCTTTATCATTTAATTTATTTTTTCTTCACGTGCCACTTTACAATTACAATTGTATATACCACTAAATGGGATAATTACCCGAAACGAATCTCTCCCACACGAAACTGTGAAACGAAATTATTATAACTTTCGATTATGTAAAGTGAACATACCTACCATTAAATAAATTGTTTGAGTAATGAACCGTTCTCTTTTGATAAAATATTTCATAAGGATCTTTCAACAGCTCAAAGAAATATTATTTATAATAAAAAAAAAAACAAATAAAGCTATCAGGCTTCGAAAATGCCTTTATTCATTATGACCTCATTACGGGAGTATTAATAAAGTCCTTTTTAATTATCATCCTTAACACCAATTTTATTTGAGTTGCGGCAAGACCCGTTTTTGCATTTAAAAAAGTATTGTCGTTTGGTTTTGCAGCCAAAGAAAGTCCTTATCACCACATCTGCATCAACGTAAAAATTACGAAAATCAAAGTAGAAATAAAAGCAAATAAAATGAGAGTATACAGGGTTTTTCAAGTTGATGGGCTATTAGAAGTAAGTATATGAATTAGTAGAAGGAATTAAATTCTGAAACTTGGGCTCATTTGGTTATTGTTTATGCCGCTTCTTTTAAAAATATTTTCAAGTTCGATTTACATCCGGTTATACCGGAAGTCGATACCAACTTTGTTATTTTAAATGGAATGGTATATTTTTTACGCTGAATTCGAATAAAACGTGTAATTCTAAGGTAAGTTTGATAACCAACTTGTACACCTGACGATCGGTTTCTGAGTTAATTTAATTTATAGAAAAAAAATCGCTACCGCAACCCAAATTATAAAACATCATAACTCCCATAAAATACTACTTAGAGTGTTGAAATTTTTACTAGTAATAGCTGAATATTAGTGCTAACGCCTTGATAAAATTGAATAAAATAATTTATACAGGGCGTTCAAAATAAAATTCTAAAATTGAAAAACTTCAAACACGAATTACTTCGTTTTTTCACCTACTATTTTTTATTTTTTCAATCGATTCCTTTTTTTACCCTCTTTCGATCCATATGGATACTTCCTATTTTATTTGAAAATTTTGGAAAAATTTTGAATTATTACTTAAAATGGGAAGTATCCATATAGATCGAAAGAGGATAAAAAAGGAATCGATTGAAAAAATAAAAAATAGTAGGTGAAAAAACGAAGTAATTCGTGTTTGAAGTTGTTCAATTTTAGAATTTTATTTTGAACGCCCTGTAAAAATTATTTTATTCAATTTTGTCAAGGCGTTAGCACTAATATTCAGCTATTACTAGTAAAAATTTCAACACTCTAAGTCGTATTTTATGGGAGTTATGATGTTTTATAATTTGGGTTGCGGTAGCGATTTTTTTTTCTATAAATTAAATTAACTCAGAAACCGATCGTCATAGGTGTACAAGTTGGTTATCAAACTTACCTTAGAATTACACGTTTTATTCGAAGTCAGCGTAAAAAATATACCATTCCATTTAAAATAACAAAGTTGGTATCTACTTTCGGTATAACCGGATGTAAATCGAACTTGAAAATATTTTTAAAAGAAGCGGAATAAACAATAACCAAATGAGCCCAAGTTTCAGAATTGAATTCCTTCTACTAATTCATATACTTCTAATAGCCCATCAACTTGAAAAACTGTATAAAGTACAATCAGCCACATGAATATGCACATTCCATATCTTATTTTTTTTAATACTAAATGTGATGTTATGCTCTGTTTGCATAACCACTAAGTTAGTGTAAGAGAAAAGCAAATTTGTTCAATCCTTTTGGCTTTTTTAAAGTGCATCTACTCCTTTTACAGAATCATCATCTCTTCAGGCTATCATCAGATAAAAGTCAGTTATTCAGGTAATGTATCTCGATTCGATTAGATAGAAGCATAGAAGCAACCGAGTTGATTTGTAACTGCTGCTGGATGCTGCAGTGGCAATATATGTATAGATCGATTCATTTACCTCAAGATTTAATTGCAAGATATTGATTTATTTGGAGAAATAAAATTCCTTAAGTTTTTGGATTTGTCCAAAACGACGTCCATACAAGTTTCATGAGGATGGGAGTGACTGATCGTCTATCGTAAATAATGAGTCAAGATCAACTATTTTAAAAATTTCATATGAAATTAAAAAGTTACGAAAGTGCTCAGACAAACGTTATTGGAAGGGAAAAAGACAAGATTTTGCCATTAAAGAGTACATGAAAATACCAAAAACCACAACTACTCAGCTGTCTATAATGTCTTCTAATTAGTCCTGCCGATTATCCGGATACTCAAAGATCCGAGTATCCGAGATACTCAAAGATCCGGATCTCAAATCCGTAAATCTGATATTCGGATCCGCGGATCTCGGATATTCAATCGATTGTGGATATCGAGATATTCGAATTTTCAATTTAAAACGGTGTCATTATTAAAAATTTGTATCATTTATCAATCATTTATTCAAAATCTTTTACACTTCTATTTACGGATCCGGGCTCAACGGATATTTACGTTGAATATCTTAACAGATCCGTATCTTTGGATTCAATCCGAATTTGAGATCTCATAAGATCCGGATACTCGAACTTCTAAATATCCGGATCTTGTCGGTAGTCCTACTTGTAATACCTATTAGCTGTCCTTATAATTAAGACTCGCGTGTCCTTTCAAAAACCTAAGTTAATCTTACACTTCAAATTCCTTCTTTCGATGAGTAACCCTGAATCAACATAAGTAAGTAGACTTAAATAGGTTCACCATCTAGAGGAAACTCATTATCTGTGCCATTGAAATCCCTAATTATTGTCTCCAAGTTAGAACTACCTACTTATGTAGAAGGGTGAACTTCTTAAAAAGGACATTTAACAGTTATCTAGAAATTTAGAGTTTCTCACTGTCAACCCTAGGTGTGATCTGAAAACGGTTGCTCTTATTTATTGCTTACATAATTTCGACGGAGAGTCATATTTGAGATTCTTTCAATTTCTCTAATGTAACTATTTTTGCCAATAGGTCTTCCCTTTTTGTAAGAGGGAGGTTTAATATAAAATGTCAAATATTTCTAACCATTTTAGCCGTTTCTACTTAAGTCTATCGCCATTGGCAGTTTATATTATTTATATTATAGCTAATGCACCAGTTACGGTTTGTGTTAAGTTATTGTCAATTCAGTGTAACAACTAGAATAAAGTAATCACTTACAGTGTCAGCAAACACGTATAAATGGCTGTATTGTATCAGAAGAATCCGATACTAGCTTTAGAACTCTGGGATTTATTTCAAAAAGCATTAGAACACCCCTTATACAGACCAGATTTGTCATCCTCTGATTATCACATATTTGGCTTAGAAAAAAGCAACTCGAAAGGCACAGATTCGATAACAACAACAATTGTGTATACACATATGAAAAAAATGTAGTGTACAAAAACAATAACGTAATTTCCGAATTAAATTTGCTTCCG
Organism: Agrilus mali; assembly: GCA_029378335.1. Lineage (NCBI taxonomy): Eukaryota > Metazoa > Arthropoda > Insecta > Coleoptera > Buprestidae > Agrilus > Agrilus mali. The sequence goes on along the minus strand of CM055658.1, from coordinate 20,831,084 downwards.
CCTCCCCTCCCCTTTCTTTAGAAAATTCAATATAAAGGCAACTCTATTTGTAATTTGTCTGTAAAATTTCATCTAATACCTAACGATATGACAGTGTTATGGATTTAAGGAACAATTTTGTAACTAAAACGTTTTTTTAGTAGTATAAATTTTGAGTTCTGTAGAGCCCGTGTTCGTACACAAACACTTCAAACCATCTCATCTCATTCCATTCGGCAATGCATAAATCTGAAAATAGACATTTCTTTTTATCTTGGTCGACATTGGCACAAACACAAACGTACATACACACACACATACTTACATGTATAATGCGAACGATTCAGTTGCAAAACTAATTTGAACAGAAAACAAAATTTAATCATTCTTCTGAGTTGAACTGAAGCAGCTTTCATTAGCAATTGTCTGCCAACTTCTCGGCGGCAAAGAGATAAATAAAGAATAACATCGGTCTGAATTGGAAAACGCGTTATTAAATTTGCCCGGGAATTTGTACTCTGTGAGAGAGAAGAGAGGCCGAGAGGAGAAAGAGAAGTTCTCGAAAGCACGGCTCGTCTCGGCTCACGAGCACCACTATACCTACTGTTCCTGCTCATCCTTCACTGTTTATATTACATTTCAAAATAATATTTTGATTCAATTATTCTCTAGTATCTTGTTACGACTTGCAGTATTTTACGTAGTAATTGGAGAACTTTTCTGGATTTCTCTCGACCATAGACCGTACCGTACCTACTACCGTAGGTAGGTATGAAACAAGAGATTGCATTTTTATTCTTTTCAAACCTTCCAAGAAGTACACGTTTACAAGTTCGGAGAATTGTAAACTGCAATATCAAAATATTAAATTGGTTCGATTGATTTTACAAAATATTACATGCACAATCCTTTTTAAGTATATAATTTCTACAATGTATTCTAAAGGATTCATGTGCCAATTTGAAGAAATTTAAAGTTGTGATTGAGGGACAAAATTTCAATTTACTGAAATACAAAATGTAACTATGTACAAGTTTATTGGTAAAAATAATTGCCTAAAAATGGGAACTACTAAATTCCATCAAAGGACATGGGGCCAATTAATTTTTACAATTTACAAGCATTAGATTCCTTCTTGGATATTATAAAAATAAATAAATTAGGTCAGATATTATTGTTCAGTGAGAGTACCTCTTTTGCTTTTAATACACATCTAGTTATTTTTCTTAAGCACATTTATTCTTTTTTTAGTACTGAAGTAAATAGAAACGGTCTTGTTAGTATGATAAGTTGGTTGTTATGACCAAAAAGCGTTCATTTAACTGTCCCACAATTATTTACTTACGAACGCTTATTATATGCGAGTCGATTGCAAGAATTCGCACGAAGATAAATGCCACTTAATTATATTTTGTTGTATGCCACGAACATGAAGTTCAATTTATACGAAAGATTAGTTACCATGCTAACGGGACGGTTTACTCATTATTCATAAGAAAGATGCACACGCGGATTATGGCTTTGACGGTATTTAATATTACATGTTGTATGGATAGAAATTTACCTATCCACGAACAACAATTTATATATATTGTTGTAAAATGAACTTATCCAGATGTTCACAGTTTCATGAGGAAGGTCACATGGTAGAAAAAAAGGGGTGGTTTAGTGTTTCGCGTACGCAGCAGGTCTGTTTTTGAATATGTGAGGGTTGTGGTTTAGTCGACACTCTTAAAAAAGGTTTTAACAAGTTTGACTCCCCTGACGGATCTAAAAACGTCCCACTGAAACCCTACTCGTGAACATTCCCTGTATTTACCTCAGCAATAATTTCAGGTGACCCATTTCTTCTATAAATTTTCCGGATAAATGTGAAAAGATTAAAATTTAGTTTGATTAGTGGGTAAATTTGATAAACGGTCATGATGAACTATTCTATCAACGTCTATAATTAAAATAATTTAATGGAACAATACAGTCCTATTACAGTTTGCTTTGTTGTCCTGAAGGCACCCTTTACGTGTATATGTACGCTACTAATTGGTGACCCAGTTTGAAGCAAGAGTGAAACCCCCACTTTATGCAACTAATTTGAATTCTAAAACACACTTAATGAAGTTACGACTATGATGAATAACCGAGTAAGAATAATTCTATAACTAGATAGGAGCAAGGCATCGGGGGAGACGTAAGAAAGGGAAAGATCAGATTTTCGAATAGGCTTTGACAACACTTCAAAGACGAAAGCTAATTTTGCAAATTAAGAGACAAAAGTCCGGACGTAATTACGAAAGGCAAAAGTCAAACGGCAATTCGTTATCTTTATCGTTCTCTGTTCTCAGACCCCTTTTACGGAATCACCCCCTCCCCATCCCCAACACCTTCACTACCGCAAAAAGTGGAAGTAAGTGGCCTTGGTAAGCGGCTGGTCGGGAACGAGAAAAACGGAAATGAGACAGAAAGAAAATTTCCTCGGAACTGCCTTTTAAAACTTGAATATTCCATTAAACTACATTAAATAAACGGCGGAAAAATAACACGAACATAAAAAGTTCTAAAAGAAACATTCAAATCGACCAAGTTGGAACAGCAAATCACTTTAAAAATTCATATCTGTCGAATGAACTAAATAAATTCTGGTAAAATATTTTATCGAAAAAGGCGAAGAATCAACATAAATCTGAAGAGTTTAGAATTTTTATTAATGCGGAATACTTAAAAGAGCGGAATGTTAAAAACACATTGTAATTTAACACGTCGAATTTTCCTCTTTCAGATATTTGAATTACGTTCAGTTCCATCTATCATAACTCCATAAGTCTTATTGATATTTGCTATCATCAACGACTGTAACACTCTTACTAACAGAAACCATTATTCAGCTTTGGTACTGGAAAATTAAATACCTAACTGAGGACAACATTGGAAAAAGGAAAGCATACACTACACAACACTATTTAGTAAATATCTACAAATAAGATTTAAATGATTTTCTAATATGATGTAATAACATATATAATTGAATACCAAAGGGTCCCTTTAGGCCTCCATTTAGTTTGGGGTTAAATAAAATTAGTTCAAAGAAATTATAGAAAAAATTGCAATGGATTAGAAATCGAATTACAAATTAGGCATTACCTACATCAGCGAATTTTTATACATTTGATAGAGGGAAGTAAATATACAATAGGACTTCTTTAATTCGGACTCCTGATTATCCAATGATCGCTATAATCCGAAATGAAGTGCAAAAATTATAAGCAGAAGAGTATTACAAACTGTTTCAAGAATAATTAACTTTCAATGTTTTTTTAACTTTATAATTAATAAATGATATGTAAACTAAGGCTAAACATGTATTTTATTATCAGTAAATTATGTATCGCATAATATAATCCGAACACCTCCCTAATTCGTAAAGGGTCTGATTTTTGTCTATATCCGGATTAGCGAGGCCCTCCTATACTTACTAAAGGACTCTATTACGATACATATTATATTTTTCTTGTTGCCATTCACACTGTATATTTAGGAAAGGTAATCAGAATATTCCATTTTATAACCAAAATTGATTTTCTAATGATTTTACGTGTAATCCGTTGTAGAACATTTTCCCCCATTATTATGTCCATTTAAATCAGATAAGATTAATTTATCGAAGAAAATGTAAAATTTTACACTCCGGTTTAACGAGGAAGGGTCGATCGAAGAAGCAATCGAAGCACGAATGGAGAGCTTCCCTTAAATCGTAAAATAATACAACGGCTGTTATTTTCGAGAGCACAACAGATGGCCCGTAAAATTCGAGACCCTCACCTTCATAAAAAGCCAATACTAAAAGCAATCTTGGATTCATTAGACGTTACAAGAAACCAAAATGTTTTCACTAGATAAATTTGTAACAAACGTCTCCTTTTAAATAAAAGTAATTATCCCTGTTTCAATTTCTATTAATTAGATAATTAGCAAAAAGAATTTCTTCCTGTTTTACTAAATACCTACCTTATCATTAGTTACTTAGATAGCAGTAGTATAGTAGTTAATAGAAGTTAAACTTATCAACTTTTTTTTAAATTAATTACTTTTATATGTTGATATTACAAACAACAAGTGGGATTGAGTATTTCACGGACAAAACCTTCAAAGACTTCACTGGAATTTTTATATTAAATTTCTTTAAGCAGAAAACAAGAATTTTACATTAAACTCTGAACTTGATAAAAACGTATCATAACGTATGTATCAAACCATTTAATTTAACAAAGTACTAAATCAAATCATCTCCTTCACTTTTTATTTATTCCACATGTAAATAAAGAATCAACATAATAACAATTTAATGATCCAAGTTGAATTTTTTCAGAGAAATTTCAAAAATACTGAACTTCTTAGAAGTATTTATTTTGAGACGTAACAGCAAAAACTTTTCCCCCATCAGAAAAGATTACATTGACGTGTTTTTATTACCTCATTTATCAACTATTCAGTTTGTTCTTTCCATATTTCCATTTTGTGAGTAGGTAAAATAAATATACGAATATTGTATGAAATTTGTTGAAAAGAAGAAAGGACACAAATTTTCTTAGAAATACTAGGGGCAATTGTAACAAGAGATTCTTCTAAGAATGTATAAAAAAGAAATAATAATGTACGAAGAAAAATAATCATGATTTTATTACTTGATGAGTCAAGCAAAATTTGTTTAGTAAATAATACTAGAATTCTCATAAAATGTATTTGGTGGTATAAATCAATTTTTCATTCTTGCTAATAATTAGTATTAGAATAATCAAGCTAAATAGGTCTAGACTTTCTATTCTCTACCTCTTGATTATTTTATCGTGTCGTAAAGAAAAAAATACTAGAGTGAGAATAGTTTAGTAAAATTAGTGATAAGAACTGTAAAAAATGTTTTCTAATCAAGTCAATTTTACTAGAATTCAGTCTCAACACCGAACGTAGATTGACTAAACATTTCTAGTAAAATCTTGAGCGTCTGGTCGTCCATATAATTGACAGATTTTTTAGTCATGTTTGCTAGAATTCTAGCAATATTTTCATGATTGTTTTCTCCATGAACACAAAAAAAATTATTATTAACAATGTAATAACTGAACTAAGCAGGTTAATTAATGGGTACATTATGTAGGTACTGTTCTGAATGGACATTATTTAGTTATAGAAATATTAAAACAGTACAATTTTTTTATTAAAAGGACTAAATAATAAAAAGATGTAAATTTAATATTTTTTAAATCACTTAAGTCTCAACAAAGACTTGTTATGTCAGTAAAATGCATGTACATTTGTACAAGAATGTAGCTGCTTATGTATACATTTGTCAATCAGTTACATTCCTCCGGACGAGTTATTAAACGGTGCTTTAAAGTTTGTTCACCCTATATTCAAGGCCAGACACACGGGCGCACTATAAGACAGGTAATATTTGCTTTTTATTTCGTGAGAAATACTCTACAAGAAATTTTATTCATTAATCAATTTATTACTTTCAAAGCAACGCAATTAGACATTCTAAAAACATGAACTTCACTCAACTTGAATTGATGTTTGTTGCTGAATAACAGTTACATTAATTAATTAGTTCTCCAATTAACATTAGTTTGTAAGCGTCAATAGATTGATTAACAGGGGAAAATATGTGCCCATAATGGCAGATACTTATGGTACACTAAAAATATTTATTTGCAAATAAATTAAAAATACAATAAAGTAATAAATAATACATAATTTAATGAGATAGTCTGGTAGGGATTAATTTAAACTGAGATTTTATTAAGGTAATAACGTGAGTAAGTTGATACAATAACCAAATACGGACACTGTATCGCCATCTATTGGGTATTTACTGCTATAGAAGGCCTGACGAGATCAAATACGATCAAAATTGCGATCTACGTCTATTAAATTACTGACCACGAACATAAACAATAATTTTTCTGCTTTGATGTTTGGTGAAATTGTTATTTAACAACAATACAATTAATAGAGAAAAAAAATAATAAAATGTTAATAAATAGTTATTAAAAAAGTTTGTGCTAAAACAATTGATATTATTTTATGACCTGATCAATCACTTTTATTTCAAGAAAGCTGTTTAAGATACAATTTAACCTTAAGAAGTTACTAACCTCACAAAACGTAATCTTCTTATATTACCCGTTAGTTTAACAACAAAAACACTAATAAATATTTCAACCAACACCAAAACTGCATTGAACAATTTTAAACAGAAAGATGTACGGACAGTTACAATAGCGACTGTTTTTGTTAAATTTTATAAAACCACAATATTTTTATTATCCGAAAGTGCTTTTGACCAAATCGTGTTATAAAAGCATTTCAATAAAAACATACAAATTTGATTTGAACGGTGCGTAAAGGACTAAACGTTGTTTCTACTGTTTAGGAGTCGAAGGGATAAGATGAGAAGGAAAATCCCAGGTAGAACCTTTAAAAGTCGACAGGTGCGTGACAGCCTGTCCCTTAAGGCGTTTGCCAACATCGTCAGGTGTTCAGCTCTCTTACACCCGAACCCTTTAAGGACACGGCGATCATGCTACCACCACCTGTTACATTCGCGTGCTTTCTAAAAAAACACACTGTTTTTTTACCCCTACACTACACAGGTCATAGAGTTAAAGTTGGCCCTTTAAAAGGTTATTTCTGTCAATCTTCCAGAAAAACGGAAGTCATCCTTAGATACAGGCGCACGAGGAATTCTATTTGTATCGCTTCAGTATCAAAAAGAATTAATTTAGTGACTAGACTTAATTTCACCCGACATATGTTCTATTTTATTTGTAAAGTAAACACGTGCGTGCAGTTGCTCTAGGGCTAGGGGAGGAACCATGAAAAAATCAAGGAGGACCAAAATACTGGGTGCTGAGGTCCCAAAATAAACCAAATATATAAATTACAAAAGATTGTAGTGTCTTAGAATACACTGAAATTATTTTTAAAACGATACAGTTGTCGAACCTTATAATAATGTAACGAATTTTCTAGTCAAATTATTTATTTAAACAATTATTTATTTAACACTATTTATAACACTTAAACACTAACTTAGAACTACCATTTATATCACAACAATTCACTTATTTATATTACAATTTATTTATATCACTTTGTCTATTATCGGTTTTAATTCGCGCACTGATGCTTTATTCAACTAACTGTTTCTCGGTCCAAAGATGATCACTATATATACACCTTTCGAACTTTCTAGACAGGAACTCGAAGAAATCCTGAGTATTCCCGAATGATGAGTAATAATTAGAAAGTCCTCGATTATTCCAGAATTGAACTTGTTACTTGTCGCCGGAGAATGATTTACATCTTGTAAATTGATAACACGAAAAGTACCGTGAGCGGTGTTTAGCATGTTAGTGATAACAAGTACATGCCACAAATTGTTATCGCGCACACGTACTGTGTCACTGGTCGCTACAATAAATAAAAACCAATTGCTGTGGTTAAAATAGGTAACATAATAGTCTGCCTGGCATCAAAGAGTTACGACGCGACATGCTGTTATTTAAAAGGATCTTTAAGGATGACATCTCCTGAGTTTTGCTTTTTTATTTTGTGACATATTTTATTCTTATTCAACTTCTTATACTGCCTTGCTATCTCAATCAGAGTAAGTATTGAGAAAATCGACTTTTTGTAAATTGCTCTAAAAAAAATCTTTTTAAAGATTTTAAAATTTATTTGTACATATTTTTGACCATAGATATTATTGGCATACCCAAAAATTATCTATGAATTGTGCCATTACACCTATTTTGTGAGATATCGCTATTTTCATTAAATAGAATGGCTTCAAAACTTAAGATACAGCTTTTATTAATTTAAGGAAAGATTGAGATATAAAAAAACTTCTTACTGTTTTTTCTATGTTTTAAATTTGAAAGCGATACAAAAATAGTTTGGGATGTGCTAAAAACAAAATTCTAACCGGAACAGGATTTAAACTTAAAATTTTCAGAATAGTGTATGTAAGCCGAAGCCACAAATGTCCTTTCGAAGTACATAATAAAAAGGTGGTCCATATTTTAACACAATTTTAGAAAGTCCAATTTTTTATCTCCGTTTATGAACGCTGATGTATCATTTTTTTTTTCTTTTTCGTTTTGATGAATCGGTTAATTTTTGGGAACGTTTCAAGGGATACGAGACGTTTAAAAACTTTATCCCATTTTTCCATTTTGTAAGCATCAAAGGATGGATGGAATATATTACAGTTCTTTTAAACTTCGACATGGAAATATGACCTTGTCTTTCAATTCGCAGTTTTATAAAACGAAATAGGATTTCATCAAATCAGTTTTTATCTTTTGGGCGAACTAATGAGGCGAGCATTTCGAAGCTTTTTCCATCCGACCGTTTACGCGGCACAAAAAAGTTTACGGACATACACGTCAAACGAATGTATTGGACTTAAAAATCATTACTCAGCTCTTTTGTGTCCGCACAAAACGATACATCAGAGTTGGATTACGAAGCCTATACGTATAGACGTACCTATCATTTGAAATTAAAACAAATTGCAGTTGCTTTTAAAAATCTACGGATATGAACAAAACAAAATTAAAAAACTAAAACTCACTCATAACTACATACTGCAGGTTCCCTTCAAAGGTTTTCACTATTAGCAGGAAGCAACTGACATATCGACATCTGCTGAAACTATGAGGAAAGAATAACTAGAAATGTGTCATTTATAGATCTTCGTAATAAAATAATCTAAAAAAGAAAAAATGTAGAACTTCAAGCATAATCCTCAAATTAAAGTATAAAAATGTCATTTTTACATAATACTAAAAATTATGTACGTGCCTCTATGAATCTATGCACCTAACTGCCACTGATCTTAAAAGAGTGTAAATAGGAGTAATTTTATCCTACTTCTTCAATTCAATTCCAATATACTTAACAAATTTTCTGCAGTCGACGTGGAGTGCGAAAGTACAAAATAAAGCAATTTTTATGCAGGAATTTCGGTAAACATCTTCAAGGGTTTGACTTTGCACGAGGCGAGAAGTCGATGAGCGTTGCAATATTGAGTGATAGTAATCCTCGGTTTTCCAGAACACCGCAACTGTGGTGAACAAACAGGAATACATGTCCGGCGTCAGCTGGAAACAACCGAGCAGCCACAGGTGGTTGAATTAACGTGATGTCGAGTGTGACCCACTCGACGACCGAGTTATAGTTCGCGTTCACAAATGCGAATTCGTAGTATTGTTCGAACAGTATCAATTCCGGAAACAATAACAGCATCGATCTTTTGTTAAAACGTATATCCGACTTTCTACTATCCACTTACTCCTTCTTCTTATCCTTTGTATCAAATTAGGGGATGGAAAACAAAATATTCCTTCATCTGGTTTCGAAAACTTATCCAATTGGGTGAGTGGCATTAAATGAAAGATACATAGTTACTTGCAGAGTGTGTCTATAGTTGTGAAAAACTCAACACAATCGATATACTTAATTGGACACTGTCCATTTTTGGTTAAAAGAACGGGATAAGTAACTCATTGAATGACGAGAGGTGCCTCAATTTTGATTAATGTAATAATCACACAAGGTCATGACCGTGATTAGTCGTTTAATAAATTACAACGTGTTTCGAATTTGACTATTATAAAGCAGTAAAATTAAACGATTATGTCAAAAACTGTGCAGACAGTTGTTTTAGTTGGCTAGCTGGGTGATATGTATAAGATTGATTTTTCAATTTTTCAATGCCGTAAAAGTGTAAGTACACTTTAGTGACGGCACCTTGAATAATAATTTGCTCAGAGTCACTTTATGGCTGTCATAAATGTTTCCGAACGTCGTTTCATTCCAAGTGGTTGTAAATTTAAAATGTTGAAACTAAAAGTCACCGAGATTCAAAAGGGCCATTTTCCTCACTCGTGTTAACACTAAACATTTCTATAGGCTTATCATCAAAAAAGGAAAAAAAGGATGGCATAAAAAAACGCCTGAAAGCATGTAAAAACCTCGTAAAAAGCAATGAATACAAAAAACATCCATCATTTTATACCATAACTGGCATTCTACAATGAAAAATCAAGATAAATTAGTATAAATCAAAGTTCTAATGCTTATTCATGTTAAAGATAAGTTTTATTCATAAACCGTTCTGAAAGGTTATATCAGAAACATTTCTAAATGTAATAATAATAACTTTCCGATGATAAGTGGTCCTATTCAGTGATGAATTTAATGATTTCCTGCCCAACATGATTTAAATTGACTTTGGTGGCAATCCTTATAAAAGATAAAGCTATTATAAAGTAAATAGTAAAAATAATGTATCAACTGCCAAACATTAATTAATTCTTCTCATTTAATTATGGCATAAACCTAAAGATTCTACAAATTAAAGCAATAAGCTTAAATATTACAGCGATCAAATCAATCTGTAAAAAGTTCTTGCAATATCATGCAGCTTCAACTCTTTCAACGTAACAATCAATGAATATTTTTTCTTATACCTATCCAGATTGAAATTAAAACACTCTGTATGAGAATGGAGTTTCAGTAAGCACCAAAGAAGTCTACAATAGCTACTTAAATCCTGCTTTATGAGCAATTGGGTCAACTGGGTGTTCTAAAGTTAAGGTTCATACAGTTTCAACCATTTCAGATAAACAGTAATCTTGTCAATCAATCAATAATCCATCACGTACCTATGAAGATTAAAATTTAATCACTGTGCATGAGATGGAGTTTCAGTAAATATATTCCTTTATGAGCAATTGAGCCAACTTCTCTGAAGTTAAGGTTTATACAGCTTCAACTTCTTCAGATTAAAAGTGATCTTCTGAATCAATGAATAATCCCTCCCGTACCTATGCGGATTGAAATTGAAACACTCTGTATGGGGGTGCAGTTTCAGTAAACATCACAGAAGCTCAAAATGGCTACTTAAATCCTGCTTTATGAGCAATTAGGTCAACTGGGTACTCTAAAGTTAAGGTTCGTACAGTTTCAACCACTTCAGATTAACTGTAATCTTGTCAATCAATCAATAATCCATTACGTATCTATCAATATTAAAATTTAATCACTGTGTATGAGATGGAGTTTCAGTAAATATATTGCTTTATGAGCTATTGAGTCAACTTTTCTGAAGTTAGGGTTGATACAGGTTCAACTCCTTCAGATTAAAAGTGAACTTGTGAACCAACGAATAATCTCTGCCGCACCTATTCAGAGTGAAACTAAAACACTCTGTATGAGAATGGAGTTTCAGTAAGCATAAAAGAAGTCTACAATAGCTACTTAAATCCTGCTTTATGACCAATTGGGCCAACTTCTCTGAAGTTAAGCTTCATACAGTTTCAACCACTTCAGATTAACGGTAATCTTGTCAATCAATGAATAATCCATCACGTACCTATCAAGATTAAAATTTAATCACTGTGTATGAGATGGAGTTTTAGTAAATATATTGCTTTATGAGCTATTGAGTCAACTTCTCTGAAGTTAGGGTTAAAACAGCTTCAACTCCTTCAGATTAAAGGTGATCTTGTGAACCAATGAATAATCCTTCACGTACCTATTCAAACTGAAATTAAAACACTCTGTATGAGAGTGGAGTTTCAGTAAATATCAAAGAAGTCTACAATAGCTACTTAAATCCTGCTTTATGAGCAATTGGGTCAAATGGGTACTCTAAAGTTAAGGTTCGTACAGTTTCAACCACTTCAGATTTACTGTAATCTTGTCAATCAATGAATAATCCATTACGTATCTATCAATATTAAAATTTAATCACTGTGTATGAGATGAAGTTTCAGTAAATATATTGCTTTATGAGCTATTGAGTCAACTTTTCTGAAGTTAAGGTTGATACAGCTTCAACTTCTTCAGATTAAAAGTGATATTGTGAACCAATGAATAATCCTTCACGTACCTATTCAGACTGAAATTGAAACACTCTGTATGAGGGTGGAATTTCAGTAAACATCAAAGAAGTCTACAATAGCTACTTAAATCCTGCTTTATGAGCAATTGGGTCAACAGGGTACTCTAAAGTTAAGGTTCGTACAGTTTCAACCACTTCATATTTACTGTAATCTTGATAATCAATCAATAATCCATCACGTACCTATCAAGATTTCAATTTAATCACTGTGTATGAGATGGAGTTTCAGTAAATATATTGCTTTATGAGCTATTGAGTCAACTTCTCTGAAGTTAAGGTTCATACAGCTTTAACTCCTTCAGATGAAAGGTGATCTTGTAAACCAATGAATAATTTCTCCCGTACCTATTCAGATTGAAACTAAAACCCTCTGTATGAGGGTGGAGTTTCTATAAACATCACAGAAATCCACAATAGCTACTTAAATCCTGCTTTATAAACAATTGGGTCAACTTCTCTAAAGTTAAGGTTCATACAGCTTCAACTCCTTTAGATTAAAGGTGATCTTGTGAACCAACGAATAATCCATCACGTACCTATTCAGACTGAAATTGAAACACTCTGTATGAGGGTGCAGTTTCAGTAAACATCACAGAAGCCCATTATAGCTACTTAAATCCTGCTTTATAAGCAATTGGGCAACTTCTCTAAAGTTAAGGTTCATACAGCTTCAACTCCTTTAGATTAAAGGTGATTTTTGTGGGCCAATGAATAATTTCTCCCGTACCTATTCAGATTGAAACTAAAACACTCTGTATGAGGGTGGAGTTTCAGTAAACATCAAAGAAGGCCACAATAGCTACTTAAATCCTGCTTTATAAGCAATTGGGTTAACTTCTCTAAAGTTAAGGTTCATACAGCTTCAACTTTTAGATTAAAAGTGATCTTGTGAACAAATGAATAATCCTTCACGTAGGTACCTATTCAGACTGAAATTGAAACATTTTGTATGAGGGTGCAGTTTCAGTAAATATCAGAGAAGTCTACAATAGCTACTTGAATCCTGCTTTATGAGCAATTGGGTCAACTGGGTACTCTAAAGTTATAGTTGATACAGTTTCAACCATTTCAGATTAACAGTAATCTTGTCAATCAATCAATAATCCATCACGTACCTATCAAGATTAAAATTAAACCACTGTATATGAGATAAAGTTTCAGTAAATATATTGCTTTATGAGCTATTGAGTCAACTTTTCTAAAGTTAAGGTTCATACAGCTTCAACTTCTTCAGATTAAAAGTGATCTTGTGAACAAATGAATAATCCTTCACGTACCTATTCAGACTGAAATTGAAACACTCTGTATGAGGGTGCAATTTCAGTAAACATCACAGAAGCCCACAATAGCTACTTAAATCCTGCTTTATAAGCAATTGGGTCAACTTCTCTATAGTTAAGGTTCATACAGCTTAAACTGCTTCAGATTAAAGGTGATCTTGTGAACAAATGAATAATCCTTCACGTACCTATTCAGACTGAAATTGAAACACTCTGTATGAGGGTGCAATTTCAGTAAACATCACAGAAGCCCACAATAGCTACTTAAATCCTGCTTTATAAGCAATTGGGTCAACTTCTCTATAGTTAAGGTTCATACAGCTTAAACTGCTTCAAATTAAAGGTGATCTTGTGAACAAATGAATAATCTTTCACGTACCTATTCAGACTGAAATTGAAACACTCTGTATGAGGGTGGAGATTCAGTAAGCATCAAAGAAGTCTACAATAGCTACCTAAATCCTGCTTCTCTGAAGTTAAGGTTTATACAACCTTAACTCCTTCAGTTTAACACAGATCATCTGAACTCATGATTAATCCTTCGCGCACATGTAAAGATTTATAATGAGACGCTCTGTGTGAGATTGACAGGCGCCTTAAATAGCTACTCAAATTGGTCAATACGAGCGGCTATAGGTCAACTTCACTGAACATCTGAACTTCAACAGTGATCATGTCAATTAACGAATATTCTTTCATATTCCTAATATCTCTACTAAAACTGAAACACTCTGTATGAGGTCGAGACTGCATTATAGGCGCCTACAATAGCTACTTAAAACCTGCCCCACTTAATCCTATTCTAGTAAACAATAGGACATAATGAACATTCTCAAGTAAACAAGTAAAGCATCGCGAGCTATAAAACGTTTACTACACGGAAACTAAAGCAACAGCAACACAAGAGCAGAGCTTTGGAAAGCATCAACAGCGGCAGCTGTGAAACCAGTACGTACGATACAATGCTGAGGTACTAAAGAAAAACACAATGGTTGTTCATGACCTTTCCGATTAACCGATACCGTGATTTGTAGCTGGTTTGTATCGGATCGAATCTGTTCTTGTAATTAAATGTCATGTCGAATGCAGTAGTTACTTGTACAGTATCACTGCCACAAATCGCTGCCCATGCACTACACCCTCACCTAACCAGCTCAACGAAATTTTCACAACCATCAGCAAGTTGGTACCCTCTTCGAAACAAACCTAAGATTTATTAATTCAATAAAACTGTCTTAAAGAGCAGCTTTAGCTACTATATGAAACTATACATACATACGTAGGTACAGTGTTAACTGATTATATTGTTAAAAACCTGGAGAGATCGATCATTTTCATTAGTTATGCGCAGTTTTAGTTACATTGAAGGCAAATTAAATTTTTAATGATTAAAACTGAAAGCTTCTTCATCTTTACACATTTTTTTCTTTTGCTGATAGAAAACTATTAATTACTTGATAACGTTCTTTTATTTTCCTTGATCTTAATGAATTTATATTTGTAGGTAAAGTAAAACCGTCTTTGTTAAACAGGAGTGACAACTTAAAAAGTTGGAAAGTTCGCAAAATTGCTTTTAAATCAGTGCTAATTACTTTTCTTTATTCTCGAAACATATCCCTTCGTAGGAAACAAAGTTTAGTTTCAAACAGCAAGTAAAATTGAACAAATCGCATTTACTAACTTTTCTATCCCGTTATTTCGCTGCGGGAGTGGGCGGGTTGCCCTCGATCCTTTCAACCCTTAAAAGGTCTTTTGTTAGCTGTTTTTACGATGTCATTTTGACAAAATCATTTTTTCTTTATAACTGTTGGATAAATCTATCAACTCTAACTAAATTTCCATTTGCTTCCATTCATGCGAAAATGCGAGTATGTTTTCATTTTTTATAAATATATTTAAATTCTTAATGTATTTACAAGAAATGAGAAAATATTGGTCGGTATAACTTATTACATATCCAGCTTTGTTTTAATCAAGTGTTTTACTTTTAATTTATTTGGCAACTTTCCATATTCACTAGTTTGATTTTTATAAAATACCTATGAAAATTTTGAGAACTTGCCAACTTTAAAGTAAAATATACTATAAGGAAATGGTTTTGTTTCTAATAAAAAAAAAAACGAAAATGTAATTTGGCACTGATTTTGAATTCAATTCTTTTGATGTCTAAGCAATTTAGTATTTCATTTATTTCAACAAATAAGTCTACAAAATCTTTAATTTAATTTTTAAAAAAGGCAGATTAAAATTACTGTGTAGGTATATTTTATGATTTATATCTTAGTTTATACTTCTTGTCAGATATGTATTTTAATGAACTTTGAAAGTTGCAATGTGTTGAAAAGATCGAAATCTTTGCTGCTTCGTATTTATTTGCTCCGGAACTTCGCCTTAAATCAACTTTTTAAAAAGAAGTCTTTCGTATTTTGTTATAAAATTTCTTCGAGAAGAGAAAAATATTGCATTTTAATATGAAATTGTCCTCGTCGACAGCAAACATAAATCTTTGTCCACGTAAAGAAAGAAATGGGAGAAAAATAAACTCAAAATGAATATAAAACGAGGCCCAGAACTGAGTCAACTGAATATTTTATCTCGGAGGGTCATATAGACGTTTTTCATTTTCGAGCGTTCAGACAGGGATTTGCACCTTCATCAGTATTTATCAAAAATTAACACTACATAAAACAAGAATGGTTGTAACACAATAAATTAATCAAATACTGATTAATTATTTATGTTTGCACAGCGACAAATTGACGTTTATATAAGGCAATCAAATGGAATTTTGTGGTACTTAATTAAGTTAATCACTGAATCCTAAAATTCCACATAAAAGTGTTTAGAATCCTTAAACTCATTTTCGTTAATGGTATAAGATTGGCTGTTGGTAGACGATTTAAAGAAGCAACTCGGGATATTTCCTGCTCCGTTGTTATTTTATAATGTACATCAATAAATCGATAAACATTTAGGTGTAGTTCCTTGGCAAGAAAATAAAAAATTGCATCATGATTTTAATTTCCAGCAAAACGTTTTTTTCTTCTTTGTCGGAAGTGTGAAAAGTCTGGTGAAAGACACCGATTTAAATATTCATCTCCAGAGAATTTACATACATATGGGGAAGCAATATAGAGCCGTAGTCGTTTTAAATTTTAAATTTCATGTAATCATATTCTGAATTAAATCAGTTCATTTTAAAACTCGGAGAGAACTCGATTCAATACCAACTCCAATAATAAGATTGGAAAGTTCCTTTCCAACTTTGGATATAACAAGTTATTTACATTTTCTTCTGTAAAAGTTGCGCTAGTTTTCGCTGATTTAAACTTTTCGTCTTAGTTATAATCAACCGGAGCGGAATTGTCCTGCAGACAGAGGAATGTCCTTATTTTCTTTCAACTCGAGCAGTTTGAAATGGTTTATTGATTGCGAAATTACCAAGAGCCGAAGCAACGAGTAACCCACATCTTTTACACTAAGTGCGTTCGTAGTCTTACGACATCTGCAGACGTTCACAGACAACGGATATTTAAAGGAAACACGAATTTAACAACCCTTTAAACTATCGCTCTACCAAAATCTACTTTCAAAATTCTACAGCAGAGAAAATCAAATGAAACACTTAAAGTACCTACCTACTTGTTCTGAAGTATAAGTATAAATAATTTTTTGTGATATATAGGCCAATAAGAAATCCAGAGGAAAATGAACACGATGAGATTATAAGGAACAGAAACAGGAGTACAAAGGGGTAGTGGACGACATAATTTGTTATAGTCATCAGAAAATACGAAGATTGGATTAAGACAGGAACGAGTGGAACAGTGAAGATGTCAAATAGAAAAACGATTGTAATTACGATCAAAATAATTTTATTAGTACCTACATAATTATTATAGGCCATTCTCTCAAATAGAGAACATTTAAAATCGATAAATTATGGATATTCATTCACACTCATGTCGAAAAATATAATGTCACACTTCTGCTAAAAAAGACCAAGACTAAAACTTAATCTGAACAAGCAAATAAACATAATATGTAAAGTTCGATCAAAAATTCGATTAAAATGCAAATCGTCCTAATTAAAACAAAATATTTTTGGTATTTTTATAACGTGCAGCACACATTAAATTAATTATAAAAAGGCCCTCGTGTTTTGAATATGTAAATATGTACGAGTCAATTGCTCACTTCAATAATACAAATGCAAATTAGAACAAGAAATTCATTTTTAAATAATCTATCTGTATATAAAATTGTCACTGAATTTATTTCAAACTGTCATTAACCGTTTTTATATACTATCAGAATTATTTTCATTCAAAAGTATATATTTGTTAAGTATTTATCCTTTGTGATCTGTTATTTACGATCACAAAATTTGGATGTTCTCACGTACGACAATTACTATTTAATTGATAAAATTCCCCATAGACCGCATTCCCTTAGGTACAATAATCAATAACTCTACCTGAGGGTTGCAAGGGCGGTCATACCACAAGCCCTAATTTCCATAAATATTCATTTTTGTAAATATTTTCAGTTCTGAGTAAATTGGAATAAACATTCCTTAAGACGCTTATTATTCAATAATATTTTATTCGTAATTAAGTTAGTCCGTGTTTAAGTTATTATAAGACGTATTAAAGCTAGCTCGACAAAGTTATTTTTACGATTTCTGACTTGCACTATAATTTGTCGCTAATTTGTTACCAAATCCAAAAATTTGTCGCTCGTGCCATTTAGCTATAATCAGTTGGTATGCTAGCTTGATATCAAACTAGCACAACACAGCGTATCTCGAAAAGGAAATGTCGTAGAATATTACTGTAAAGGCCATAATTTGTCGCAAAAGATGACACATTCAACGAATTTGTCGCTAGTCTTATCTCCAGCTGTTAAGCGAAAAACTGCTGGAAAACCGTCCAACAATTATTTAAGGAATTCTTTGTTACATTTGTTTTAAGTGATCGGATTTATTTACCAAATTTTCTAAATTGGGTTTCCCCTGTTTCCCCCAAGTTGGGCAAAACGTTACCTTTCGAGAGTTTGATGGCTTTCTAGCAGTTTTTTGCTATGCCATATGTAGTGCCAATTTGATGGTTTTCCAGCAGTTTTTCGCTTATTAGCTGGAGATAAGACTAGCGACAAATTCGTTGAATGTGTCATCTTTCAGCGACAAATTATGGCATTTACAGTAATATCCTACGACATTTCCTTTTTCGAGATACGCTATATGTAGTGCTAGCTTGATATCAAGCTAGCATACCAGCTGATTATGGCTAAACGGCAAAAGCGACAAATTTTTGGATTTGGTAACAAATTAGCGAGAAATTATAGTGCAAGTCAGAAATCAGAAAAATAACTTTGTCATGCTAGCTTGATATGTTACGTCATTATAAGTATGTGTACGTCAGATTTTCGGTTAGTTATCAATAGTTTTATTTCATGTGGTACTTAGTACACCCTCGTTGATTAAAAACTAAATCAGCGACAAAACAATATTAATAATTAAGAATAGTTACTGGTGTAAGTAATAGTTTTTGAACTTAGTAATGTAATCTTCGTAATTAAACTTGTATATGGTGAGGGTGAATTAGGTGAGCAACTGGCTAATTAGGCACTTTTAAGAATAAACAAAAAGGGAACGTCCAAGGAGAAGGAAAAGATTTGTATTGCAATACATACGTCGATCGTCCAGGATAAGCTAATTGCACTTGAGCCATCTTTCGTTTTTCTGCTTGGCTGCATTGGAATAAATATTCTTTTGAATCGTGTACAATAACTTATCAGAGTTGCACCCATAAATCGGCCGCCATGAGCACTGGTTGAACTGTAAAGTCGTCGATTTACGAACGGGTTTTTGTTCTTGTTCCGAGAGCTGCAGAAATTTAGTTCAGAACGTGTTTTATTCACGTCTAATTTGAAACAGAAAAATCTTTGTATGGCTCTCTTTTCAGCTATTTACGGGCAACCGCAGTTCGTTAGTTACATACAATCTTGTTATTACTGATAATAGCAAACTACATACGTACACACATGTGCAACTTTGCGATCGAAATAAAATCATAATTTTTACCACGATAACATAACGAGAGGATTTTAATAAATTTATGCAATATAATCAATTATTATTGATTAATTGAAAAATAATTGTAATAAGAAATTGTAGGAAAAGGGTTGCAATTACACACTTGGGCAACATTGAAATCGAAATCAAATCAAAATGACGAGGGAATTTCAAAAAACTTTCCTCAAGATAACTGATTGTTGATTTATTTGTTGATTAAATAATTGTAATGACAGGTTATGGAAAAAAAGGTTGCAATTTTTCTGATAAGAAATGATTTGTAGATATCATATGTTGTTTTCAAATTTTCGCCGAGTATAAATTTAACTCAGCATCGTAATTCTCACTAGTATACGTGGCCAGAAAGCCTTAAATAAGCAGCCATAAAGATAAAATAACTTTGCACAACTTCAACTATAAATCTCAAACTTTATAAATTAAGCTGCGTAAATGGGACTTCGGTAAAGTCAGATTAATGGTTTAAAATAAATGTAAATAAGACAGCAAGAAATGAAGACGATTTATCTGAGCGTGTTTCTGTCTGTTGCTAAGGAGTAGACGGGGATCCACCCCACACTTCTCCTCTACTCCCACTTCAAGAGAATAACCTCCTTACACTTATTAGCGTCAATTTTCCGGACTCATCAATTTTCTAGGATCTTTTACACTCAATATAGCAAACAACTCTCAAATTTTACACCAAACGCCTGAATAACAACAAAATATATTTAAGTCAAAAAGTATTAAACTTATTTAATAATTTTGTAGAAAAAAAAATGTAAAAATATTCATATAATAATGTTATAAAGGAACTTTTAAAGGACTTTTTCTAGTAAGAACCTCTTTTGGCTTGAAGGTAGTTACAATAGTACTCCAAATACATTTTTTAGCGTTTAGGCAGCAAAACTAATTTATCTAAGGGTGTTTTATGATATAGTAGGTTGGTAGCTGATGGGATCAATTTTGTTGTATTTAGAAAGTATTATTCGTTATCCATATCAGTTAAAAGCAGTCTATTTTTTTAGCCTGCAATGATTTAGTTGTCTTGCTGTGACAGCCATAAAACAAAAAAGTTTCATTTTGCTGGAGCGAACGGTAAAAAACGGGCTTGAAAAATTCGTAAATTACAGCAGTGGAAAATGGAGCGCATTCTTGTAGTGATTCATGCGCTAGTTAATATTAAAAAGTAATTTATATGTGCGAGCTTTTTTCGTACTATGTTTGTTTTATTTCGCAGAGAGATCCCCGCCCGTTCGGCCCCATTTCTCTCGCTCTCTCTCTCTCTCTGTTTCGTTCGCTTTGAATTACGCTAAAATGGCTTTTATCCGGGAATCCTTTAATATCCTTTCTGTACAAAACAGAAATGCTATTCTTTATTCTCGAAATGAGCGCCAATTTTAATTTCTATTGCACCAAAAGGATTTTGACAAAGTATACCGAAAATATGTAAATGGACTATTGTTGGCTAACATCAGTAAATAATAACCACCGTTATTCGTTGAAATTACGTTTTAAACAACAATTGTGCTAGAATTTTGCAAAGAAACTTAACTTAAATTTTAAAATAATTAAAACTTTTTTAACAAAGTACAAATATAAATTCAAAAAAGGTCACATATAACTTTATATATTAGAAAAGTTATAATATTTTATAGTACAAAGAAGAGAAAAGTCTTTAACAAAAATGCTCCTACAAAGCCCAAAGCTTTTCAGTTAATGTGCTTTGGTTCAAACTCCAAGATTATCTAAAAGTTACAATATTTCAAATTTCAAAGACTTTGAAGAGGCTTCAAGGACCAAAAAAAGGATGAAGTCATTTAAAATACAACTAAAAATATATTTATAATGTACGTCTAATCGAAGTTATGCATAGCTATAATGATCTTCAGGACTTTTAAGGCTTTTTCTGAACAAGTAGTTTGGGTTGGATAATCAAATTACTGTATAGAAGTGTTTAGTAATTTGTATTTCATTAATTTCAAACTGCATAAAAACCTTTCAAAGTGCTCGAAGTTCTTTTAAACTTTGAAGCTCATTAAATGAGCGTGACGTCCTTATAAAGAGGAAAGCCTTTTAATACATTTAAAGTCCTTTTAATGTAATTCAAGTCCATTTCAGGTAATGTAAGCCCATTTGAACATAATTATTTTTCCATGTCATTGGTAATTCGAAGTCCTTACATTTTAAAATGTAATTAGGACATTAAGTGAAAACTAGAAGCCCTTTTAATGAAAGTTTTCCCAGTTCTGTATATAATTAATTTACATAACCTCAACCACTTCTAAATAAGGGCCAGAAGTACGCTGCTTCTAAGACCTAAGTGATTTGACTAGATCTTCTAACATAAAGCATTAATCAATAAACAGAGGCGACCGCCAAGACCAGGCACTATATCTCTGGTCCTAATCCGGTAAGTAACTTAGAAATCGAACAGATTCTTTAAGAAATATGTCAAATATATTCATACCAACAGGAACTTGCTCTTTTCTGTAATATAAATGAAACAACTCTTACGTCATCACAATTCATTAAATTCACTATTTTATAATAATCTATCACATGGGTTTAATAAGAAACTTACTCAAGATAAGTATGTAAATGAACATATCCTACCTGCATAAGAATGTAAATTGCTGTTTTAATTAAAATACTTTTTGTGCAACACTAGGACGTAAAGAAAGTTTCCTTATACTGACTTATTTTATTTACTTATAAACAAGTACTTATATGAAATATTTCATAAGCCTAAGTAAATTGTTTGACAAATGAAACAGGCAACGCAGCGTAGCGTCTGTTTTCCTAGTGTGGTTAACGTATCAGTTCCTAGTTTAAAACGTTACATAGTTTTAATTGCTCATTTTTTACAAAAAAAAACCAATTTCTTGTGGCGCGAGTGTGCGAGGAGCGATGAACTTTTTCGTACCACTTTCATGTAAAAGTGTTACACGTAAACGTGCGTGTTCGTGTGTGTATCTATTAGAATGCTCGATTATCCTCCTGGCCGTTTAACAACTTCGCCGATAACAGACAACCGTACACAATTTCTTAAAAAAAAATTAAAATACGGAAGTTTGTTTCAAAACATTTAATCAAAATATTTCAACGGTCTGGTGGTCATCACAAGTGTACCTACATGTATGTTGTGTTACCCAATATAAAAAAAAGCGATAAGTTCAAAAATTTATCTTGCAGAAAGTATTCAAAACAGAGGTCGTCACTTTGTTGTTTTTATCGTCCTGGTAGGTGCCTGGTCATGTACTAAAACAATTACTGTAGTAAAGTTCCTTGATGCATACACACGAAACGCCGCGCCGCCCGCCCGCCTCCGTCTCTACCAACTAACTACTACAAGCGTCGCAAAGTAACGTAACGTTTCAATTAAAAAGTTACATTTGCACCGGTCAGTGTACATGTGCGATGAAAAATTGTTCGATCTTAATTAGAAATTTAACCATGAAATTGACTTATAACCGTCCCATATTTTTCATTAACGTTTTCACGCAATTCCATTTTACAATATAAATTCAAAAATACCATAGAAAAGTATTTTCAAATTAAAATTTAGAATTCCTTTTGAATTACAGCCATACTCTAACACTTACTTTAGGTATACGTATTATACATGAGAGTTATCATTTGGGACCATCAATTGACTTAGGAATTGAAAGAGTCAAAGGAACCTTGCGTTAAAGGTTACGGTTAAAAAAAATCTGTAGACTGCTTAAGAATGTAAGGCAGTTCAGTTTCTATGATTATTCATCATCAAAACGCACTTTAAAAACTTTGTCTCTTGACAAAATCAAAATTTTTCATTATTACGTATTACTAAAACAATAAATCTACTAACTCGTACACCTGCCACAAGGAAGAGAATCGTACCGTTGTGTCCTTCTCGGCTAGTAGAACACCGCTTCATAAAATTTATCCCAACGATTTGTTGAGTTTGTCCCTCTTTTATTATTATACTATACTAGCTTAACCCGAAAAGCGTTGCAATGCCTTTCAGGTGGCACAATATGGCATACTCGATTATTTTTGCCAATTTGTTTTACAAATTTTTAATCAGAAATCTTCAAAGGCCGTGTGCACAACAACTCACCAAAGTTTCGTTGTAATTGGATAAACTATTTAGGAATGCATAAAAGACGAACAAACAAATAAACAATCATTTTATTGCTTTCTGAGTCTTTTTAAATTATAGTGGCGTCGACAAGTTTTACTGGCATGTCTAATATAATTTAAAAAAAATAATGTACGTGATCCAATTAAAAAATTGAGTCATTAACATAATATGGGGTAGTTTAGGCTAAATGCTACCTTGCTTATTAATTTTCGTTGTAATTTTCTTGTCTTGAGAATTTACCGTTTACATACTTTAAATTAATTGAATCACATACTTAATTTTATAATATTAATCACTATGATGAGTAATAATCAGTAGTATAGTTATAAACAAACTCTAAAAACTGTTTAAATAGAAAGAAAGATGCACAGTTTTATAAAAAGTACCAATAAATTGTGTTCGTTACTGGCGACTAGCCGAAAAAGGTACGGGTTTCTTTCTCTTCCTTGTGGTAGTGTTCCAGGAAACCACACTAATATTATAAATGCGAAAGTGTTATACAATCTAGCCTAAAATTTACTGAACCGATTTAAATGAAATTTGGTACAGAGATAGTATAGAGCCTGAGAAAAAGGGGCTGTGAAGGGTTGAAAGTTTGTATGGAAATTACGTCATTTTTAAAGCTAGAAGCTTAAAACTTATTTAAAGCTAAAAGCTTGAAACTTATTTTTTAGGCTTTTGATTAGATATAAATACGACATTCAAAAGTTTGTAAAAAGGGGGTAAAAATAAGGGTGAAAGTTGTTTTTGTGTGATGACGTCGGCAAAAAAACTTACGGCCCAGATAAAAGCCGCAAAATCTTTGTTTTGGCCAAAGAAAGAAAAACTAAAAATGTACTTAAATAAGCTATTTGCAGTAAAATACTATAAATAGAGTAAAAGATTTACAATTTTAACTTTTATATTCAAACCAGGCAAAATGTAACTGAACTGACCTTGTCTATCTGTCTATCTATCTATCTGTAACATGAAATAAATACATAAAAATGCTCATTACTTAATAACAATCTTTCAATGCAAAGACTTAAGCTTTCACGGTCGGCGTTTATTAGAAAAAATTGTGAAATCCGTGGTCTAGGATTGTTTCCTATCCGGTTGAGAGACTGAGTCTCAGTACAAACGCAGCGATGGACATTACGCCCACGCTACGTCTCCTGAGGATGCCTACCACAGTTGTTTGGCGAAACGTCGGATAGGAAACTTCTTCAATGTTCTTACCGAAGGAGAAACAATCCTTGACCACGGCCAACAAGCCCGGATTTCATAATTTCTTTTAAACTTTCAATGATACATTTCTTGTGAAACATGGTACATAAATATTAAATAATAACATTATTGATACCTCGAAGTTTATGATTTAAGTTATCGATGTTTGACTGTATTTTTGCAAGTAAAAGTATTCTCCTAAACTATGGAAAACTGTTTTTGTTTGAATATATTTTACAATTAGTTAACGATAAATAATATCAGCCGGTGCCATATTTATATTGAGATAGCAAGCAACGCTCTATGGTCGTCGTTGAGTGCTGTGGGTGCTATTAATATTAATGGTTTGTACGGCAACAAATGTGCTGTTTATGTTAATAGCCATTGCAAACGGTGCTCTCCTTTCTTTGCCGCTTTGTGTTACTTGCAAGCGACGTTTCATAAGAATAAACGACCTCCGTTAAAATATTGAATACTCTATCAGATCCAAGCCTTAATACATGGAAACACCATTTGTGCTCGCACAAGCTGTAAATTTCAACAATTTTTATTTTCAGCTTATTTTATACCTACATACATACATAACGTACGTGGCACACGAAGGAGAGAGAACTAAAACTGTATATAGACAATGATGTACCTATATAGGCTATAATAGTGCATGTTCAGCTACCAAAAATGGTTAAACTATTCTACATGCGGCATGCCACTCTTTAACTATCCTGTGTCAGCTAGTTTAAATATGTTTAAGGAGAACAAAAGAACAAGATTGTGTCCAGATGTAATTCTATAATTCTTTCGTGTTTAATTAATAAATTCTTGATTCTTATGCAGGCAACGTATCCTTTAATTACTTCTACCTCGTATACATATATCTAATCTACACAATTATTTTCTCTTACTTTTTTTTTAAGTATCTGACTTATTCTTTTAGAGTATGAGTACAACAAACAATTTTTTTAAAATTCTATACATCCCAAAGGCGTAATTATTTAAATTTGTTATGCCCAGACAAATAATTTAAAAAGTATTCTTAATTCAATCAATGCTATATTATTTTCTCGTTTCATTATCGCAAAGTATACACGGAGAAAACAATCATGAAAATATTGTTAAGATTCTAGCAAACATGACTAAAAAATTTGTTAATTATATGGACGACCAGTCGCTCAAGCTCAAGGAGATTTTACTAGAAATGTCTAGTCAATCTACTTTTGGTGTTGAGACTGAATTCTAGTAAAATTGACTTGATTAGAAAACATTTTTTACAGTTCTTATGACTAATTTTACTAAACTATTCTCATTCTAATATTTTTTTTTACGACACGATAAAATAATCGAGCGAGAAGGGAGAGAAAAAAAATCTAGACTTAGTTTTGCTTCATTATTCTAATACTAATTATTAGAAAGAATGAAAAATTGTTTTATACCACCAAG
Organism: Agrilus mali; assembly: GCA_029378335.1. Classification (NCBI taxonomy): domain Eukaryota; kingdom Metazoa; phylum Arthropoda; class Insecta; order Coleoptera; family Buprestidae; genus Agrilus; species Agrilus mali. Next base: position 20,805,015 of record CM055658.1, on the reverse strand, counting down.
TACATTTTATTAGAATTCTAGTATTATTTACTACAAAAATTTTGCTTGACTCATCCAGTAACAAAATCATGATTATTTTTCTCCGTGTAATATGTTCCGATAAGTTTGAAAGCTGCAATTGCACAATCAATAAAATCTAAACACCCCTATAAAAGTGCTCTACTGAGAAACTTCGCTCCCCTCTATAAAAAGTACCTAACCTTAGCCTAACCCAATCAGATCTAATCTAAAACGACATACCTAGGTATACTGAAAACTTAAAAAGATTGTTCGTTTGAAATTAATACCATTCCATTCAATGCCTGGTCAAAAACATATGAAATTAACTGTGTCATTTGATAAGGCGTGATATGATAAGTTGTGAAAAGTGGACAACAATGTTGTTCGGATTGTTTTCCTGACACTTAACACGTCAATTTTTGTCGTTGACACAAGTCAATCCGGAGCAGTAAAAGTAAGACAGTTTACTTACATAATGGAATTTATTTTTCTACGATCCAATCGACAATAAATCAGGGTCCGCAGGAGATAAAATGCATTAGTGAAAGTTGTTGTGGCAGCCAATGTTGCGTAAGTGTTTTGCGCATGAACGTTCGTTCTCTATTCGGTAATAATTAACAAGCAGTAATAAAATAAATAAAGTAATTAAAGTGACAACTGCACTTTTTCGCAATTATTTTTGTCCGCTCATTAGCAGAATGTATAACGACATGGCATATCTACCAACTATACAGTTAAATATTTAGTTCCTACACACAACTAACTAACTAGATGAAGCTTCATTTGCGGGGTACCTGAAAGTATTACATTTAGATACACTGATACGTATATGGAGATCTCAGTAAAAAGCTTAACCTAAATAACCGACTTGCGGGTAAATTATTACTCTATTGATGAAAAGGGTGAAAGTTGTTGGTTTCCATTCTAACTAAACATAGATACTAAATCGTATACAGAGCCATTTTAGCATTTTTGGTAAACAAGGACGGGAATAAAAAAAGTTAAATACAAACAAAAGCTTAAAAATTAAGTTTCAAGCCTCTAGCTTTATATCATATCATATCTATCTCTGAACCAAATTCTCATTTAAATCGGTTCAATAGTTTGGGCGTGATTGCGTAACACACAGACAGACAGAGTTACTTTCGCATTTATAATATTATAGATTAATATAGTTTAATTATAGTTTAAAATAGTTTATATAGCTTAGTATTCAACTACTTTTATTGATCCAAATAAACAAAACCTCTATAACTTTTTACACTTAATATTTTAATTTTCTGGGCCGTAAGCTTTTTGGACGATGTCATTACACAAAAACTTTCGTCGGCTAATTTTATCCCCTTTAGGGTAAATTTTTTACAAACATTGAATGTCGTATTGATTTATATCTAATCAAAAGCCTAAAACATAAGTTTCAAGCTTCTATCTTTAAAAATTACTATTTCCGTACAAACTTTCCTATTTCAACCCCTTACAACCCTTTTACGCATTAAAAAGTAGCATATGTCCTTTCTTAGGCTCTAAACTATCTCTGTACCAAATTTCATTTAAATCGGTTCAGTAAATTTTAGGCGAAATTGTGTAGCGTACAGACAGAGTTATTTTCGCATTTATAATATTCCATCGATTTTCGCATGGGAATAAGATATTTTCCCGCAGTAAAACGTATCCTATGTGTTAATCCAGAGTGTCAGCTAACTCCATACCAAATTTTATTAAAATCGCTCCAGCCGTTTAAACGTGAAGTAGTAACAAACATACAAACTCACAAACTTTCGCCTTTATAATATTAGTGTGACAACAAACCTAGAATTTGATTCAGAAACACACTACTTCTCCTAAAACTGCCCCCTATACTACCTACTGAAGTTAACAGCAAGAAAAGGACAAGGTGTTCACTGCCACAAGCTTTTTTTTGTAAAAGTTTCCCTGCAATAAATCGTTCGTTATGAACTAAAAACAATATAATAAATTGTCACCAATATATTTATTGACCACCAAACTTTAAATCCTTTTATGCATTTATTAGGAAAAAAAATGAGATATCTGGAAGGTTACACAAAGTATAAAACATTCAGCAAAGATTATAAATTTTACCTTCTTTGTAAAAAGATGCAATTTGTAAATTCACAAAATTTCCATTATTTTGATACAATTTATGTAAAAGCAATTACATATTTATGTATATTTTACCTAGTATGTAATTTTTAAGCATCAATTTGTTCGTGTTCGCTTTGCAATTTTTTGTTTGTTGCAATTATAAAACGTTCGAATAACTTGCTTCGGTTATTTGCGGCGATAAGTTATAAATTTTCTAATAGCAAACGTATATATGCTATTAAACAGCATGTAATTTAGTCTTCTACTCGCAGAAGGAAGAAAACAAGCGACTGCCTGAGTTTAAAATTATCGTTCAATTACATATGTAATAAATAACTAGAGGGTTATGAATTATTGCTTCGAAACAACGACAGAAAACTAATTGGACTTTTGTTTTACAGATATTCCAAGCTTAAAATAATTCCGTCAATGAATAATGATATAATAACAAAGCTTTCACTCTAATCATATGGAAATTTTACGATAATCGAAATGATACGTCTACTATTCATTAAGTACAGTACAGAGGTATGAAAGCGAAATTCTCAAAAAGAAAAAGTAGGAATATATATAAGCACTGTTATGAGCTACTTCAGCAGGCTATCGATATCGGCGGACTTTTAATGCTCCAGAAAACTTAATAACCTTTCAAGAAAATTGGATCTTTTCTAGTAAAAATTGATTGGTTACATTTACACATGTAATTAAGAATATGACGTATGATGTGTCGAATTTTGTCGGAATTTTAGGTGAAGTTACAACGGATTGATTTTGAAATAGTGCCAAAACGTGTTCGAACGAAATACCGCAAAATAAAGGGAGGCTGTCTTTCGAAAAAGGAAAATCTGGCTGCAAATGTCAGTCTAAATTAGGAAACAAAACGGCATCGGCGATTAATTACCCTGTCCAGGAAAAGTTTCAACCCTTCCCTATTGAAATTAATGATTTTGTATTAAAACCCCCGCCAGCTGCCGACACTTTGTAATCAGGCATTTCGAAAATTGAAATGCATTTTTTTTTTTAAGTAATGGAAAGAAGAGGTATCAACTAACCATCAAAAAAATACTATTACTTCTTTACTCCATAAACACAAGCAGAACAATTAAACCAACAGAAATGCATATTTATAAACCGTAGTTTGTTTCAAGAGTAAGTCTCCATAAGGCGTCTGTTTTTAAAATTCTTGAATCAAGCAGAGATTATTAAGAATTTCCGTAATAATAAATCTTAACGCTTCAAAATCAAAAAAAGAGTTCTTTAACTGGGGTATTAAACAGACGCACTCAAAGTACTGATAGACCAGTGCTGAAGCCTCCAAAAATAGTATAAAATGAAAAAAAATTATAGTAGGATGAAACCCATTGGAAAAAGAAGAGAATATAACAGAAATGAAAGGAAAAATAATTTACGGGCGATCTGAGGTTGGGAAGGTGAAGGGGGTGAGTTTTTAAGGGTAAAAAACGGTTTTCCTTGATTTCCAGAAAAACTACAAGTCTTATGGAAAAAAGATAAATGGCAAAGTTGTAGGTAATAAAAAGATCTACAACTTTTGTATTTATACATTTTTCACATAACCTCAAAATTTCTGTGAAAAAATCAAATAAGCAATTTTTTGTTTTTTTATTTTTATCTTTTACAAAGAATTTTTTTTTCGCGAAATTTGGTGAAAACTTATCTATTAATGTTCCAAATACGCTGTAATTTTTTTGATTTGAAATATTTATTTTTTCAACTTTTTTTTACTTAATATCGAAAAAGCACCCTAATTTTCAATCGAAAATTCTCACGTCAAAATATCTTTTTCAAAAACGTTAGTAGGCTTTTTCTTCGTTGAAATCTCTACTTTCTGATGATGTGAAGAAAATATACATTACTTTGGTAAGTTTTCTCAGGAAATGAAAAAAAACGTAAAAAACTAGATTCATGTTTATAAAAATATTATAATGAATAACGTAATCAGTATAATGTATGTGAATTCAATAGTACGATTTACATGATGTATATTTATATATTATGAGAATTTCTATGGCATAAATGTAATTAGAATTTAATAAATCAACTTTTTTATTGAAAACAATAGCAGCGATCACATTTTTTGGATAAAATTCCCTTCGTTTTTCTTGCATTTACTAAGAAAACATACCATAGTAATGTATATTTTTTCTCACACCATCAGAAAGTAGAGATTTCAACGAATAAAAAGCCCACCAACGTTTTTAAAAAAGCAGATATTTTGACGTGAGAATTTTCGATTGAAGATTAGGGTACTTTTTCGTTTAAGTAAAAATAAAGGTGAAAAAATAAATATTTCAAATCAAAAAAATTACAGCGTGTTTCGGACATAAATAGGTAGGTTTTCACCAAATTTCGTGAAAAAAACAAATTTTTTTGTAAAAGATAAAAATAAAAAAATAAAAAGTTGGTTATTTGAATTTTTCACATAAATTTTGAGGTTATGTGAAAAAAGTGTAAATACAAAAGTTGTAGATCTTTTTATTACCTACAACTTTGCTATTTAACTTTTTTCCATAAGACTTGTAGTTTTTCCAGAAATCAAGGAAACCTGTTTTTTACCCTTAAAAACTCACCCCTTCCCCTTCGCGACCTCAGATTGCCCGTAAATTATTTTTCCTTTCATTTCTGTTATATTCTCTTCTTTTTCCAATGGGTGTCATCCTACTAACATTGTTTTGGTTTGAAAAATTATCAACCATGGTCTATGATCGCATAGACACGTTCCTGATTTGACATTCTCTTATATTCCATAATAATTTCAATATGCATGTACTTCCGCCGAAAAAATCGTACATGCTTTGTTCCTTTTTTACTGACTTTAATGCAGACCAACTTTTATTAAATTTCACATATAGGTCCATCAACATACAACAATAATAAAAGTTTTAGCGAACAATAGGATCAATAAGTTTTTAACCATAGCATTTGTGTGTGTATTATGTATAGTCGATTCATACACGTCGTTTATTTAAAGTTTCGAACTAGTTATCACACCTGCTGGCATAAGCTATAGATTCCCGACTTCATAATTTAAAATGCCAAATAAATTTCTCTCCTTTGCAAGTTTGTTCGGAAAGCGATCGATATCTATGTTTCATCTGTGTAGTCTAGTGTGTTTCCCCTAGCTCACTCAGTGAACATCATAAAAAGAGCAAGCGAATGTATTACAGAATTTCATTACATACTCATCCGAAATGCAGTTTCGCGATGTGGTTTATGAGTTCGGAGAAGAAAGGGTTTGCATTGCGCTTGAAGATGGGGTACGATGTAAACAATCGTGTTTGCCTTAAAACTAGCTTAGCATACAAGGTTATTTTAATTAGTCGGTTACACAACACGAAATATGCAAGTTAAATCCTATTATTTCAACACACATCAACACTAAGATACAAATATTGATTTTACACCCTTCAATAAATTAGCAAGTTTAATATTTATTGTCGTAACAGGCTATAAAATTTCCTTAATGTTGAAAAAAATTTTTTAATCTATCTGTCTATATGGATACATAATCAGGCTGTCCTATTTAGCATACTCAATTCAAAAATATTTTAATATTTTGATTGGCACGACGTCTGAGGATGTTTTCGCGTTGTTGTCCTTTGTTTTTTGTACAGGACGCAACGCTCCCAAGCTGAAACGGAATAGCGAAAATTAGGGCCGAGATTTGCACAACGTTATGTATAAAGAGTCCGGGGCCTAATTAAATAAAAATTCAAATATTAATTTACGAGCTGAGTGCAGTATCCTGTTTATTATAAACGGATTACGTTAGCAAACATAACGAACAAACGAGCGAGTGGACAAACGGACGAACGGGGTAGTAGAGGACAAATTACTGTGCGACGACGACTCTGCTTCGTTCAAAAATAAAAATTTATTAGATTCAGCTCCTGCAAATTCTAAAATTTAAGAGAAATCGAATTAGACCCGTGTTTGTTCCAATCACGTCATTAATTGCCGGGTGCGTTTTAAAACAATTTTCGAAAATATTTATCCTTTTGCTCAACATTAATACTGCAAATATTCCTTTAATAAAGTTTTATTTATATCTATGTATACCTTACTATAAATGATCAGGAAGGTAATTACAGAAATAATTAAAGTTACCTCAACTATTACCAACAAATGTGGTAGATACGTAATTAAAACAAGAAAAGGAACAACTAGAAACTATTGTATATCCAGGCACACTCTATCTCATTACAATACCGACAGTATAAATCATTGGGGGATGCTTGTAGCTCGTTTAATTACTGATTGGGATTGGCCAATTAATGCAACCAATCGCAGCTGTTGTTCCTAGATATCATCTTGTGGAGGATCTTTGCAAAGTTACTCAATGTTGGCAAATAAACAATTGTTAAACTTCCGCAATACACAGTAAGGTAACAAAGCAGGAAATCGCAGAAATATCGTACATTATGATCTGACAGATAATGACTTACGGTGTAATTTAAAATTATCGTTTCATAAATATCTTTCACTGATATAGGTAAACGCTTATTTCTTAATGTGCGTAAGAACAATTTTTATTATGGGACGAGTGTATTACGTTATAATCTTGCACATTATCACATACCATAAGATTATATATGTGTGTACTGTTAAGGTATTAATAAAAAGAAAACCTCAAAATTTGAATAAATAGTGAGGTAAACTCGGTATGCATGCATATTATGCTATTTGCAAGTACCCCAAGGTGCTAAGAGGAATGGCATTGTCATCTTTCCAAATCACGTGTCGTTTGGGGGTTGTTTCTAAGAAAGTAACGCAAGGACCTGATTTGAAGTCTAAAATAGTTCCATTAATTAGCAGTTGAAATTAAAATAAATGAGACCATTTTATGATATGTTGTAAAAATCTTGTGTTTAAAGTGGATGATGATGAAACTACTCTACATACAAAGGGTTAGAAATGAGGAGACATTAAAAACAGCAGGAGAAAGGAGTGTGCTATAAATGAATTCATGAGATAGGGTGGTAGGGTAGCTTTTGAGATGTGAAGGGGTAGTTAGAAAACTATTAGAAGCAGAAAATGGACTAAAGTTGATGCTTATCAAATTAGCATTAGCAATAAAAAATTTTAAGGGCGCACAAGATCAATTAATTGTCGTAAAAACAAAACAACTGTCGTGTTTGTTTTTCAAAAAATAACCTCTGGTAGTTAGTAAAACTACGATTAAATGAAGAATCAGAGAATAAACAATTGCGTGCATAATTGTCACTAATTTGTCGCTGAAAGATGGTGCATTTAAAAATTTTGTCGCTCCTTTTATCTCCAGCTAATCAGCGAAAAACGACTAAAAAGTCATTAAGCTGGTAATACGTCATAGCGTATCTCGAAATGAAAATATCGTAGAAAAATACTGTAAAGACCGAAATTTATCTATGAAATATGACCATTTAAAAATTTACATACAGGGTAATCTAAAGTCAGTGGTCCATTAATCGTTAATGAAAAATTTGAAAAAAATAAAGTAGTAGTTATGGAAAAAAGTATGGGGCGTGCCATTTAAAATAAGGAAGTTGATATTAACCGGAAGTGTTACAAATTTGTAAAAACCTTTAAAATGTAGATTAAATGCCGTAAATACTACATTATATATTACTTTTTTTTTTCAAAATTTTCTTCCATTACTTCTTCATAAATGTCTATTAGACCACTGACTTTGGATCACCCTGTATTAAATTTTTAAATGTGTCATATTTCATCGATAAATTAACGACAAATTTTGGTCCTTACAATATATGTTCTATACGATATTTTCATTTCGAGGTACGCTATACATATTGCCAGCTGATTGAAAAACGATTAGAAGTTTTTCGCTGATCAGCTGGAGATAAGAGGAGAGACCAAATCTTTCAGAGACAATTGTTCACGCAATTGTTTTTTATAGACTGATCCTTCATTTAACCGTATTTTCATTAATTGTGATATTAACTTACGTGTCAAGTTAGTACTACGACCATTTTTTTTTTATATAATTAATGTACCTTGGGCGCCCTTAAAATTTTTTATTGGTAATGGTAACTTGACGGACATGTCAGGTCATGTAAGTAGTTTTCGTAACCTGCAAGGACTAGTTCTGAATCTTTGTGATGAGAGTAAAATTTAATATTGAAATTAGAGCAGAAAGTTATAGATACACTAGAGTTCACGTTTGCAATTACTTTCAGAAAGTTATTAAACTTATGCCTGCAATGAAACATGTTTTGTGAATTAAAATACATTTCATTTGCTCCTCGAACAGTTTACGGGCGACATATTAATTTTATGATTTGAATTAAAATTGTAATGTTGTCGACAGGATCGGGTTCGATGTTAGTGTAAAGAACAAACGGAGAAATAGGAAATAGGAAGGAGAATTTCCTTTCATTAATTCGAGTCGAAGCGTCGACGTCGGCGATAGCAGTAGCAGTAGCAGCAGCAGTGGCGGCAGAGCACCGACGCTGTTTGTTTGTAATTAACGTCGTATTGTTTTAGTAAATTTCATTTAGCCCCAGTAATTTGATTACGAAAACCTATTAACTAAGTATGAGTGAAATGAATGAATTCGGAATAAATTCTGTAATTAATCGTTTTCATTTGAAAACTCTAATTATTCCTGCCTTTGGATTCTACCACCATTCTGTCCCATACCACCATCAACCCCTTTTTGTCGCCGTCCAGCCGTCCCACCCATTCCTCCTCTAAACTTAGACATCTCATTTATTTTAAAGTTTTCTTCTGTCTCTTGTTCTTAAACCTTATTAATTTAATTTTAAATTCAATAATGGATGCCAAAAAGTTTCACTTCCTCCCATCGTTTTCTTTCGTGCCGTCCCTTAAGGGTGCTTTTATTAACACAGTTGGAATTCTTTTTAAATTTTTGATGAAGATTAAGATTTTATTAAATTTCATGTTTTTATAACGAATATTTTGCACAAAAAAGCGTATTTGCCGCAAAACTTTCCCTAACACTTAAGCAGAATAAAAGAAGGGCTCTGTGTCTTTAATAAGCATTATTCGACGTTCTTTCGTTCTATTAAAAAAGTTGGAAACTACTTTAATCAAATGGCCTTTTTTGTGGTATCACCCCTGTCTAAGCTTCAACAAAGGTCACCCTTTTCTGTAATATCACGTAAGTACAACATGATACAAATACAGAAAAACCTGTAAAACAATCAACAGTGGTTTATAATCTTGTGAAATGTGTTATTTTTGTAATTTCTGATACATTTTATGGTTGAGTTTTTGTAATGAATAAACTGCTGCAACCCCTACCGCGTCTCCGATCCTAATACTGAAATTCCTCATTATTTTTTTATAATTATAATTAAAATCCCGTTCTTTTTAAAAATAAACACACAAACATAATTTTGTGAAGGATAAAAACCTAAAAGCCAGTCTTAGGGGTAACAGGGATCTTAAAATAATTAATTAATCAAACTAATTCATTAGGGAGCGATATAAGTAAGTTGTTTCGCTGAATGTGTCAGTTTAATAACTCGGTGTTGTATGCGGTACATACACAGACAGTGTGCGATTGAACTAAACTCATTCGTTAACGAAATACGAATAAATTTATGTAAGACAAGACAATTTACGAGGAGCGAGAACTGAAACCGCAAGCTACTTGAACAGCGATCCTGACTGTTTTCGGAAGGAAGTGAGTGGAGCGTTAACGTAGCTTAACTTTTCTCCTTTCGACAAATCCACAATGCTAAACGTTTCAGAAAGTGACAGCTCTCGTGGTTACTTTAACTACTACACGATAACCAAGTTTCTCGCAATATGAAACAAACCGATTTACGAACATACGACGTTAGTGGCTATTTATGTAGTTTAGGTACAATTAATGTTTTTCAATTACAATTTTTTACACAAATGTAAAATTTATATAACTCTTTCGGTTTGTAATTAAAGTCAGTCACTGGATAGTTAAAGAAATACACATTATAAAAAAAAAGGGAGAGAACGACATTAAAAAGGATCGCAAGATTTTGGTACTGCAACGAACGGACAACAGACGGATACTGGAAATAAAAAGAGAAGAAAAGCGAACAAACATAAGATCACCAGAGAAAAAAATTAATAAAACGACCACAAATATAAAACAACCAACAATACAAGCAGAGTAATCTAAATATAAATCTAAATACATATTTAAAATGTTAATGTTCGTACGTAAAGACAGGGTTTTCTCTATCTCTACCTACTCCAATCAACTTCCTGTTGGGGTGGTAAATACCCCTTGGTCTCCAGGTGGGAGTAAGGGAGTTTGGTCGCGGTGGGTGGAAGTGGATGGTTGTAGGTGACAGAAAGGTGAAAAGAAATATTTCTGTCCTTTTTTAAGTCATAAGGACTTCCGGAAAGATCTCAAAAATTCTGAAATGATCTAAAAAATTCTAAAACGAGCGCAAACTGTTATTATCGACTTAGAATGTTCGAGAAAGTTCTAAAAATTTCTTGAATGATCTAGAAAGTTTCAAAAAGTGTACATCTACGTTTCAAAATGATGTACATCTAAATATTCTAGAGTGTTCTGGTACTAGGAATTTCGATGTTCGATGATATACGTAAAAATCAACATTCAGTGACTTTTTGTCAGTTAAATTGTGTTTGCAGTCGAGTGAAGATTAATTGGAAACAAGAGCGAACAGTGACCAAAAAAATTTAAGTGATTTTGATAAATGAAAAAGAACAGACTATTTGAATGTTCTAGTGTTCTAATATTAGAAATTTCGATGTCTGATGGTATATAAACCGAAATTCAGTGACTTTTCGTCAGTGTTACCATCGTAACAATCAAGAGATTAATTTTGTGTAACTTTATTACATTACATATACACAATGCCAAAGCGTAAAAAAGATTTTACAAAATCAAAAGTGGATTCAATAAGGAGGAAAGTAACACGCCAAAATGAATATGTGTATAGATAATATAATATATAAATACTTATGTTAATAAAACATAAATTTTCCATTTACTAAGCTGTTTCTTTAAATTATTTCAATTCGTTAGTTAGTTCACTCTATCAGATCTATATACACCGTATGTTTAAGGGCCGAACAAGTCTTTCATTATCTACGTTATCTATGATATAAATCTATAATATCTACTTTTAAAATTGATCCATACATATTTTTAATACCTTTAAACATGTGATGTATTTTAACCCGAGCAACGCCGGGTTTCACTGCTAGTAATGTATAAAATAAAGTAGCACATTAGGGACTATTCGCTAATTACAGAAGGTTAATTTGCGTCATTCTTTACCTACCACCCCCCCCCCCGCCCTCATGTAAGGATACATACAATTTTTTCGATCACCTCCCCCTTCTTCCGTAAGATTTTATATACTTTTCTTTAGAAAGTGTTAAATATTATTTATTAATTAGTTTCAAAATGTGTACCTACAAGCGAACGCAAGATTCATTAAACACAATATTGACCAATATAATATTTGAAATAAAAAGCGGAAATAAATTAACTTGACTTATACTAAAATACGTAATAATGACTTTAACACCACCCACCCCGAGGTAAGGTCATGTAGAGGTTTCTAAACATAACAAACGTAACATATAACGTAAGAAGGTCCCAAAAAACCTAATGTATCGTTCTTATGTACTTTATGAATAGCTTATTGGAACAAAAAATTTAAGAAAAGGATAGCCACAAAACGGGTAAAGTCGCATAATTTTTAGCAGTTGTTTTAAGCCACCTACAATCCCTAAAAAATTATCAGAAACAGTAATCGTAAGTCATTTTTAGTATGAAATCTGTTTTCTTCTATCAACAAGTAATAAACTGAAATCCTTAACATCCCTTTTTATATGTAAAAATTAGTAAGTAGGTACATTCATTAAATCAATTCCCATTGTATTGTTATTTAACAAATTTTTACCAAAACGAAGTTACAAACACCATCAGGTGTTGAATTACCATGTTATTCCCAAAATTGCTCCAATCAGGATAATACATAATGATGAGTTGTGTCTATGTGAGTATATTAAGCCTGTTTACCTTTTACTCGTAGGTTTAGATGGTTTCTGTCGAAATTCAGTTGGTAAATATTTATTGTTTATGTTCAGAATTAAGTTTACTTATGCTACTGATTTCTACTTAGTTGCTTTCCTAAAATTTACATTTTATAGGAAATTTTAACTAAACAAACAAACAAATACACTTCATCTATGTATGTAAACTTTATATATTTACATTGTATCTATGTTTAATAAACATGACACAAGGAAAATACATCTGGGCCATTTCATAATAAAATGTACTTTTACAATACGTCTTTGAATGTAAAAGAAAGCACTTTTCTCTTCCAAAAGCACACCTCTTTAAAGAATGCCACATAATTTCGTTTATGTCTAGTTTCACTATCCCGTATAGTTGAAATCCTGGAAGCCTATTCCGATTCAACAAGAAAACAAAAGGAATGCTTATGGTAGCCCTTATGGTATTTGAAATTGGTTTCCCAATTACCATTTATTAATTCATTAACTTCAGAAACTACATTTCAAAAAGAAGCTACTTTTAGTTTATTATTTGTTAAGTTATATTACTAATTACAAATACGTATAAGTACTACGTGTATTTATGGGCACGGTTCAAGGTTCAACTAATATTTTAATTACCACTTGCTGTTCCTTCCATTTAATATACGTATAATTATGAATATAAAAGTTTACTTTGTATTCCCAACTGCATTGCACATCGCCACCGAGATCAAACCGGAAATGCAATGATTATAAAAAGAATCCTGTAGTTACAGCAGAGTTAAAGTCAGCATCTAGTTTCTGGCGATTCGTCGACCGAACGTTATCCAATTATACTTGGATAATTACCCATAATGTAAAATCATGTACAAGTGACTTATTATAACATTTCATAATATGATTTATAGGTACGTTCGTTATCCTACCCCTACAACTAGGTATAACTTTCATATCTGCATTAATGTTTGTCTGGTAGATACAATTATACGATACAATCAAAAACTAAAATTTAACGAAAGAGGAATTATGAGTAGTTCTTTATATAAAAGACGTTTTTGTGTGAAAGGGATGAAATATATTCAAACTAGGTAAGTACTTTTGATGCTGTCGAAACAAAGTTAATACAAGAATCAAAACTGGTGAGTAATGCTTTCTTGAAATCATGAAAACACATTTTCTTTCTTATTCAAACTCAAAGAGGGTAAACAACTCGAACAGATGGATAAAATATGATGATCTTGCAAATTATTCGAACTGTCTGCAATAAACACATAGCAATGGTATTAGGTGGAAGTTGTGGTTGTTAAAAATTGAAAACTTATCCTACCCGTCAGAGTTGTCGAAGTTGCACAGTGTAACAAAAATGTGAAAAAAAAGTTGTTAGTGAGCAAAAAAGTACACACAGAAATCGTCCGAGTTGCTCACTTAAATGAGTAGAACAAGCGGCGCACACAAGTCAAAAGTAATTAACAGTTTATTTGCCTTTGCAACTGCTAATGACTGAGGAGAGTTTGCATGCAAATTAAAAATTTCGACAACCTTGTTAATATTTGCGTACATAGGTACGTTTCCTAGTTTGAGAAGCAGTAATTAAAATTTGTTTAATTAGTTTTAATCTTAATCAGTTTTTCATGAAAGGTAAATGATGTTTACGAAAAGGGGTCACCATCCAAAATTATATTTATGTAAATATTTTGAAAACTAACTAACGAAATAATTACCGTAGAAAGGGTGCGAAGTAAACCTAATTGTTCTGACAACGCTGTCTGTTTGTTTATCTGTCAAAGACTTCTACACTACAAACAAAATAAACAGTGCCAAATCAGCAGGAACATGATTATGTAAACAGTTTCAAATAACTTTTAGTAAAGCATCAAACTGCAAGAAACTTTTGATGAAGCATAAAAATGTCATTGAATCGATTGAACAAAATTATAATCAAGGTTTGTTGGATTATGTGACTATAAATTCGGGAAATTCAGGATAATATAAAACTTATGGGTTCCACAGCTTCAAATGACTTTTGGTAAAGCATCAAACGGCAACAAAATTTTGATGAAGCATAAAAATGTCATTGAACCGATTGAACAAAATTATAATCAAGGTTTTTTGCATTATGTGACTATAAATTCGGGAAATTGAGGATAATATAAAACATATGCGTTCCATAGCTTCAAAAGACTTTTGGTAAAGCATCAAACTGCAAGAAACTTTTGATGAAGCATAAAAATGTCATTGAACCGATTGAACAAAATTATAATCAAGGTCTTTTGCATTATGTGACTATAAATTCGGAAAATTCAGGATAATATAAAACATATGCGTTCCATAGCTTGAAAAGACTTTTCGTAAAGCATCAAACTGCAAGTAACTTTTGATGAAGCATAAAAATGTCATTGAACCGATTGAACAAAATTATAATCAAGGTCTTTTGCATTATGTGACTATAAATTCGGAAAATTCAGGATAATATAAAACATATGGGTTCCATAGCTTGAAAAGACTTTTCGTAAAGCATCAAACTGCAAGTAACTTTTGATGAAGCATAAAAATGTCATTGAACCGATTGAACAAAATTATAATCAAGGTTTTTTGCATTATGTGACTATAAATTCGGGAAATTGAGGATAATATAAAACATATGCGTTCCATAGCTTCAAAAGACTTTTGGTAAAGCATCAAACTGCAAGAAACTTTTGATGAAGCATAAAAATGTCATTGAACCGATTGAACAAAATTATAATCAAGGTCTTTTGCATTATGTGACTATAAATTCGGAAAATTCAGGATAATATAAAACATATGCGTTCCATAGCTTGAAAAGACTTTTCGTAAAGCATCAAACTGCAAGTAACTTTTGATGAAGCATAAAAATGTCATTGAATCGATTGAAAAAAATTATAATCTATGTTTTTTGCATTATGTGACTATAAATTAGGAAAATTCAGGATAATATAAAACATATGGGTTCCACAGCTTCAAAGACTTTTGGTAAAGCATCAAACTGCAAGAAACTTTTGAAGAAGCATAAAAATGTCATTGAATCGATTGAAAAAAATTATAATCTATGTTTTTTGCATTATGTGACTATAAATTAGGAAAATTCAGGATAATATAAAACATATGGGTTCCACAGCTTCAAAGACTTTTGGTAAAGCATCAAACTGCAAGAAACTTTTGAAGAAGCATAAAAATGTCATTGAATCGATTGAACAAAATTATAATCTATGTTTTTTGCATTATGTGACTATAAATTCGGAAAATTCAGGATAATATAAAACATATGGGTTCCACAGCTTGAAAAGACTTTTCGTAAAGCATCAAACTGCAAGTAACTTTTGATGAAGCATAAAAATGTCATTGAATCGATTGAACAAAATTATAATCTATGTTTTTTGCATTATGTGACTATAAATTCGGAAAATTCAGGATAATATAAAACATATGGGTTCCATAGCTTGAAAAGACTTTTCGTAAAGCATCAAACTGCAAGAAACTTTTGAAGAAGCATAAAAATGTCATTGAATCGATTGAACAAAATTATAATCTATGTTTTTTGCATTATGTGACTATAAATTCGGAAAATTCAGGATAATATAAAACATATGGGTTCCATAGCTTGAAAAGACTTTTCGTAAAGCATCAAACTGCAAGTAACTTTTGATGAAGCATAAAAATGTCATTGAATCGATTGAAAAAAATTATAATCTATGTTTTTTGCATTATGTGACTATAAATTAGGAAAATTCAGGATAATATAAAACATATGGGTTCCACAGCTTCAAAGACTTTTGGTAAAGCATCAAACTGCAAGAAACTTTTGAAGAAGCATAAAAATGTCATTGAATCGATTGAAAAAAATTATAATCTATGTTTTTTGCATTATGTGACTATAAATTAGGAAAATTCAGGATAATATAAAACATATGGGTTCCACAGCTTCAAAGACTTTTGGTAAAGCATCAAACTGCAAGAAACTTTTGAAGAAGCATAAAAATGTCATTGAATCGATTGAAAAAAATTATAATCTATGTTTTTTGCATTATGTGACTATAAATTAGGAAAATTCAGGATAATATAAAACATATGGGTTCCACAGCTTCAAAGACTTTTGGTAAAGCATCAAACTGCAAGAAACTTTTGAAGAAGCATAAAAATGTCATTGAATCGATTGAAAAAAATTATAATCTATGTTTTTTGCATTATGTGACTATAAATTAGGAAAATTCAGGATAATATAAAACATATGGGTTCCACAGCTTCAAAGACTTTTGGTAAAGCATCAAACTGCAAGAAACTTTTGAAGAAGCATAAAAATGTCATTGAATCGATTGAAAAAAATTATAATCTATGTTTTTTGCATTATGTGACTATAAATTAGGAAAATTCAGGATAATATAAAACATATGGGTTCCACAGCTTCAAAGACTTTTGGTAAAGCATCAAACTGCAAGAAACTTTTGAAGAAGCATAAAAATGTCATTGAATCGATTGAACAAAATTATAATCTATGTTTTTTGCATTATGTGACTATAAATTCGGAAAATTCAGGATAATATAAAACATATGGGTTCCATAGCTTGAAAAGACTTTTCGTAAAGCATCAAACTGCAAGAAACTTTTGAAGAAGCATAAAAATGTCATTGAATCGATTGAACAAAATTATAATCTATGTTTTTTGCATTATGTGACTATAAATTCGGAAAATTCAGGATAATATAAAACATATGGGTTCCATAGCTTGAAAAGACTTTTCGTAAAGCATCAAACTGCAAGTAACTTTTGATGAAGCATAAAAATGTCATTGAATCGATTGAAAAAAATTATAATCTATGTTTTTTGCATTATGTGACTATAAATTAGGAAAATTCAGGATAATATAAAACATATGGGTTCCACAGCTTCAAAGACTTTTGGTAAAGCATCAAACTGCAAGAAACTTTTGAAGAAGCATAAAAATGTCATTGAATCGATTGAAAAAAATTATAATCTATGTTTTTTGCATTATGTGACTATAAATTCGGAAAATTCAGGATAATATAAAACATATGGGTTCCACAGCTTCAAAGACTTTTGGTAAAGCATCAAACTGCAAGAAACTTTTGAAGAAGCATAAAAATGTCATTGAATCGATTGAAAAAAATTATAATCTATGTTTTTTGCATTATGTGACTATAAATTAGGAAAATTCAGGATAATATAAAACATATGGGTTCCACAGCTTCAAAGACTTTTGGTAAAGCATCAAACTGCAAGAAACTTTTGAAGAAGCATAAAAATGTCATTGAATCGATTGAACAAAATTATAATCTATGTTTTTTGCATTATGTGACTATAAATTCGGAAAATTCAGGATAATATAAAACATATGGGTTCCATAGCTTGAAAAGACTTTTCGTAAAGCATCAAACTGCAAGTAACTTTTGATGAAGCATAAAAATGTCATTGAATCGATTGAACAAAATTATAATCTATGTTTTTTGCATTATGTGACTATAAATTCGGAAAATTCAGGATAATATAAAACATATGGGTTCCATAGCTTGAAAAGACTTTTCGTAAAGCATCAAACTGCAAGTAACTTTTGATGAAGCATAAAAATGTCATCGAATCGATTGAACAAAATTATAATCTATGTTTTTTGCATTATGTGACTATAAATTCGGAAAATTCAGGATAATATAAAACATATGGGTTCCATAGCTTGAAAAGACTTTTCGTAAAGCATCAAACTGCAAGAAACTTTTGAAGAAGCATAAAAATGTCATTGAATCGATTGAACAAAATTATAATCTATGTTTTTTGCATTATGTGACTATAAATTCGGAAAATTCAGGATAATATAAAACATATGGGTTCCATAGCTTGAAAAGACTTTTCGTAAAGCATCAAACTGCAAGTAACTTTTGATGAAGCATAAAAATGTCATTGAATCGATTGAAAAAAATTATAATCTATGTTTTTTGCATTATGTGACTATAAATTAGGAAAATTCAGGATAATATAAAACATATGGGTTCCACAGCTTCAAAGACTTTTGGTAAAGCATCAAACTGCAAGAAACTTTTGAAGAAGCATAAAAATGTCATTGAATCGATTGAAAAAAATTATAATCTATGTTTTTTGCATTATGTGACTATAAATTAGGAAAATTCAGGATAATATAAAACATATGGGTTCCACAGCTTCAAAGACTTTTGGTAAAGCATCAAACTGCAAGAAACTTTTGAAGAAGCATAAAAATGTCATTGAATCGATTGAAAAAAATTATAATCTATGTTTTTTGCATTATGTGACTATAAATTAGGAAAATTCAGGATAATATAAAACATATGGGTTCCACAGCTTCAAAGACTTTTGGTAAAGCATCAAACTGCAAGAAACTTTTGAAGAAGCATAAAAATGTCATTGAATCGATTGAACAAAATTATAATCTATGTTTTTTGCATTATGTGACTATAAATTCGGAAAATTCAGGATAATATAAAACATATGGGTTCCATAGCTTGAAAAGACTTTTCGTAAAGCATCAAACTGCAAGTAACTTTTGATGAAGCATAAAAATGTCATTGAATCGATTGAACAAAATTATAATCTATGTTTTTTGCATTATGTGACTATAAATTCGGAAAATTCAGGATAATATAAAACATATGGGTTCCACAGCTTCAAAGACTTTTGGTAAAGCATCAAACTGCAAGAAACTTTTGAAGAAGCATAAAAATGTCATTGAATCGATTGAAAAAAATTATAATCTATGTTTTTTGCATTATGTGACTATAAATTAGGAAAATTCAGGATAATATAAAACATATGGGTTCCACAGCTTCAAAGACTTTTGGTAAAGCATCAAACTGCAAGAAACTTTTGAAGAAGCATAAAAATGTCATTGAATCGATTGAACAAAATTATAATCTATGTTTTTTGCATTATGTGACTATAAATTCGGAAAATTCAGGATAATATAAAACATATGGGTTCCATAGCTTGAAAAGACTTTTCGTAAAGCATCAAACTGCAAGTAACTTTTGATGAAGCATAAAAATGTCATTGAATCGATTGAACAAAATTATAATCTATGTTTTTTGCATTATGTGACTATAAATTCGGAAAATTCAGGATAATATAAAACATATGGGTTCCACAGCTTCAAAGACTTTTGGTAAAGCATCAAACTGCAAGAAACTTTTGAAGAAGCATAAAAATGTCATTGAATCGATTGAACAAAATTATAATCTATGTTTTTTGCATTATGTGACTATAAATTCGGAAAATTCAGGATAATATAAAACATATGGGTTCCATAGCTTGAAAAGACTTTTCGTAAAGCATCAAACTGCAAGTAACTTTTGATGAAGCATAAAAATGTCATTGAATCGATTGAACAAAATTATAATCTATGTTTTTTGCATTATGTGACTATAAATTAGGAAAATTCAGGATAATATAAAACATATGGGTTCCACAGCTTCAAAGACTTTTGGTAAAGCATCAAACTGCAAGAAACTTTTGAAGAAGCATAAAAATGTCATTGAATCGATTGAACAAAATTATAATCTATGTTTTTTGCATTATGTGACTATAAATTCGGAAAATTCAGGATAATATAAAACATATGGGTTCCATAGCTTGAAAAGACTTTTCGTAAAGCATCAAACTGCAAGTAACTTTTGATGAAGCATAAAAATGTCATTGAATCGATTGAAAAAATTATAATCTATGTTTTTTGCATTATGTACTATAAATTGGAAAATTCAGGATAATATAAAACATATGGGTTCCACAGCTTCAAAGACTTTTGGTAAAGCATCAAACTGCAAGAAACTTTTGAAGAAGCATAAAAATGTCATTGAATCGATTGAAAAAATTATAATCTATGTTTTTTGCATTATGTGACTATAAATTGGAAAATTCAGGATAATATAAAACATATGGGTTCCAAGCTTCAAAAGACTTTTGTAAAGCATCAAACTGCAAGAAACTTTTGAAGAAGCATAAAAATGTCATTGAACGATTGAACAAAATTATAATCAGTTTTTTGCATTATGTGACTATAAATTGGAAAATTCAGGATAATATAAAACATATGGGTTCCAAGCTTCAAAAGACTTTTGGTAAAGCATCAAACTGCAAGAAACTTTTGAAGAAGCATAAAAATGTCATTGAATCGATTGAACAAAATTATAATCAGTTTTTTGCATTATGTGACTATAAATTCGGAAAATTCAGGATAATATAAAACATATGGGTTCCATAGCTTGAAAAGACTTTTCGTAAAGCATCAAACTGCAAGTAACTTTTGATGAAGCATAAAAATGTCATTGAATCGATTGAACAAAATTATAATCAGTTTTTTGCATTATGTGACTATAAATTCGGAAAATTCAGGATAATATAAAACATATGGGTTCCATAGCTTGAAAAGACTTTTCGTAAAGCATCAAACTGCAAGAACTTTTGATGAAGCATAAAAATGTCATTGAATCGATTGAAAAAATTATAATCTATGTTTTTTGCATTATGTGACTATAAATTAGGAAAATTCAGGATAATATAAAACATATGGGTTCCACAGCTTCAAAGACTTTTGGTAAAGCATCAAACTGCAAGAAACTTTTGAAGAAGCATAAAAATGTCATTGAATCGATTGAACAAAATTATAATCTATGTTTTTTGCATTATGTGACTATAAATTCGGAAAATTCAGGATAATATAAAACATATGGGTTCCATAGCTTGAAAAGACTTTTCGTAAAGCATCAAACTGCAAGTAACTTTTGATGAAGCATAAAAATGTCATTGAATCGATTGAAAAAATTATAATCTATGTTTTTTGCATTATGTAACTATAAATTGGAAAATTCAGGATAATATAAAACATATGGGTTCCACAGCTTCAAAGACTTTTGGTAAAGCATCAAACTGCAAGAAACTTTTGAAGAAGCATAAAAATGTCATTGAATCGATTGAAAAAAATTATAATCTATGTTTTTTGCATTATGTGACTATAAATTAGGAAAATTCAGGATAATATAAAACATATGGGTTCCAAGCTTAAAAGACTTTTGTAAAGCATCAAACTGCAAGTAACTTTTGATGAAGCATAAAAATGTCATTGAATCGATTGAAAAAATTATAATCTATGTTTTTTGCATTATGTGACTATAAATTAGGAAAATTCAGGATAATATAAAACATATGGGTTCCACAGCTTCAAAGACTTTTCGTAAAGCATCAAACTGCAAGTAACTTTTGATGAAGCATAAAAATGTCATTGAACCGATTGAACAAAATTATAATCAAGGTCTTTTGCATTATGTGACTATAAATTCGGAAAATTCAGGATAATATAAAACATATGGGTTCCATAGCTTGAAAAGACTTTTCGTAAAGCATCAAACTGCAAGTAACTTTTGATGAAGCATAAAAATGTCATTGAACCGATTGAACAAAATTATAATCAAGGTCTTTTGCATTATGTGACTATAAATTCGGAAAATTCAGGATAATATAAAACATATGGGTTCCATAGCTTGAAAAGACTTTTCGTAAAGCATCAAACTGCAAGTAACTTTTGATGAAGCATAAAAATGTCATTGAACCGATTGAACAAAATTATAATCTATGTTTTTTGCAATTTGTGACTATAAATTAGGAAACTTCAGGATAATATAAAACATATGGGTTCCACAGCTTCAAAGACTTTTGGTAAAGCATCAAACTGCAAGAAACTTTTGAAGAAGCATAAAAATGTCATTGAATCGATTGAACAAAATTATAATCTATGTTTTTTGCATTATGTGACTATAAATTCGGAAAATTCAGGATAATATAAAACATATGGGTTCCATAGCTTGAAAAGACTTTTCGTAAAGCATCAAACTGCAAGTAACTTTTGATGAAGCATAAAAATGTCATTGAATCGATTGAACAAAATTATAATCTATGTTTTTTGCATTATGTGACTATAAATTCGGAAAATTCAGGATAATATAAAACATATGGATTCCACAGCTTCAAAGACTTTTGGTAAAGCATCAAACTGCAAGAAACTTTTGAAGAAGCATAAAAATGTCATTGAATCGATTGAAAAAAATTATAATCTATGTTTTTTGCATTATGTGACTATAAATTAGGAAAATTCAGGATAATATAAAACATATGGGTTCCACAGCTTCAAAGACTTTTGGTAAAGCATCAAACTGCAAGAAACTTTTGAAGAAGCATAAAAATTTCATTGAATCGATTGAACAAAATTATAATCTATGTTTTTTGCATTATGTGACTATAAATTCGGAAAATTCAGGATAATATAAAACATATGGGTTCCACAGCTTCAAAAGACTTTTGGTAAAGCATCAAACTGCAAGAAACTTTTGATGAAGTATAAAAATGTCATTGAATCGATTGAACAAAGTTATAATCGAGGTTTGTTGGATTATGTGACTCTCAATTTCCTGAAAATCAGGATAATAAAAAACATATGGCTTCCACAGCTTCAAAGACTTTTGGTAAAGCATTAAACTGCAGGAGGCTCTGCTAAACCATCAAAATGTCGTTAAATCAAAAGAAAAAAAATATAATCAAGTTTCGAGTATCATGTTTGGTGATCAGAAAAAATACTCTTGATCTTGGTATTGTCTTGTCTTGTATTGGGCTTTACATGAGTGGTTTCAAATGAAAAGTACATGTGTATAAAACTCAAAAACATCGAAAAAGTTATTTCTGGTACTTCCTGCATTGCACGAATGTTTTGATTATATCATCGAAACACCAAGAACCTAAAAGTTTATTCTTTCATACGAATTGGTTTATAGAAGAGCTTTGTGAAATGTCAACAAGGCCCTATTTTCATTTTAAATCGTCACATATGATAATTTTCAGTTTGACGCAAGAAGAAACGGTGTACCCGTGATTCTAAAAAACCATTAGCCACCACTTTTGGCTCTATATTTAACTTTGTTTCGAGATCTATTGTTTCGTAGCAATAACTACCCACTGTTCGTTGCAATTTGTCAGGCGAGCCACAATTCACAGAAACCTCAACGACATTCCTTGTATATATGTATATATGTGTGTGTGTATGTAGTGTATGTATTTGTTAATGTAATGGAAGACATGCACAGCAAAATTGCTCTGGAGTGAAGTCGGATCGATGACCCAACTAGAAGCAGTCGCGTCACAGGAGGGAGTAATTAAATGGAAAATTCTGAAACAAAGCCCCTATGAGTACAAATGAGTTACTTACTTTACATCAAAAACGTTTTGATCAAGAACGGGATAAATCAATAGGAACTAATTTCGAAACTACGGCCGAACTGAGCTCCATGTAACGTTCAAAGGAACAACTTTATAATGGAAGTTCATAAACATTCCATATCTCAAAGTTGATTACACAAACATACATATATCTATGTATGTTTAAAGAAACAATCCTTGCGATAGTATCTTTACTTTAATAAATTAGCGGTGAAATTTTTTTAGTAAGTGTAAGTAAATCTGATTAAACTAAATAGTCAAGGAACTTCTGGCTAAGAAGCAAAAGTTTAAAGGTCACATTGAAATAGTACACAGTCGTTAGATCGAATTACTTGGAAACTTTTAATTAAAAATACACATTTATTAAAACATGCCCTGAAGGTTTCTGGTTTGTCGCACCTGAAAAAGTGCCTTGAATAAAACGTTTCTTTTTCGTCCTTTTCCACAACAGTGTGTTGAAATGCTTTAAATAAGAATAATGGCCAACAATAACGCTCAAAAAGGGTAAACGATTTAAATCAAATTGATTAGCGGCTTAGCCAAAAAGATGTCTAATGAACGAGCAGGGTTCGTTGTTATCAATAAACAAAGGAGTTACCTTACAATGAAATTCGTAAACAATGGTTTCTAAAAAGTTATTCGTGAGTTAAAGCTTAAACTTCTTTTTTGTATCCGCCTTATTTTTCGGATTTGGCTCTGTTCAACATTCACCTCTTCTCCTAACTCAAAAGGAACTTTTACGAACAATAATACAAAATACGGTAAAAGCTTTAGTGGCAAAATACAAATACTTGTCACATGTTAGAAATTTTCAAGACTCCTCTAGGTCCATCAAAAAATAAATATTACTAAAGAACTCTACTTTTAGTCATTGTTTGTATTATTCCAGTATCAGTATAACATATTTACGATTTATATCATGCATGTGTCGTTTCATACTATGTAGTTGTTTGAATCCGCATTTACGAAAAGAACGTCTGTAAATATGTAACGTATTCTGAAATTCATGCCGTAAGTACTTACACAGTAATTATGTTTGGGAGGAAGAAGAAAACATCTAGCATCCAATAAAGTATAAATGGCTGTTAATTAAAAGAAATTTTGTTTTTCGCTTTAATTAATTAAATAAATCATACCCACTTAGCTTCCCTAAATAAAACAGCCAGAAAACTGTCTGGAATAAAAACGGATCTAAGCTCGAAAATGTATCTAAAAGGGACACATTGTTTAATTAATAAATGGGTACCATCTTTCAATTAATAATAAAGGGAGAAATCCATCGTCAAAGAGTTTCCACTGAGTCAGTTTCAATTAACCCTTTTTAAAACAAGCAATCTGCTTTTGATGTTCAGGTTTTTTCGTTCTTTCAACCGTTCATTCATTATAAAACGCTAACAGAAGTTTAACTTTTTCACTGTTTAATTGGATGTGGTACAGTTTTTAACGATTTAAGAAAAAGAAATTAAGCTTTTGGCTCTTTCTTTTTTAAAGCTAAATAAGCCTTATTTCATAATACACCACTCAGAGAGTAAAGAAATACTTGGAAGTTGCAGCACCCCCTCACTCCCACAAACATTTTATTTCAAATTTTCATAATCTAGGAAATTTATCTATTTCACTTTAAAATTTTGGATACTTCCTGGCAAAAATATTTGATTAGTTTGAAAATAAATTACAAATAAATGTCTATACAAGGGAAGAAAATTGCCTTATTCTCAAAACATTGGTTTTTGAAGGTAGTCACTGTAGGCATAAATATTATTCTGTTTTATGAGGGTCTCCTTATTTACAACGTCATGAAAAACAGAACAGTTTTTAAAATACAATATTTGTAAAGCGTTAATCGGAAACTTATTTTAGCAAACTACGATCCTGCTTGAACCTAAATCATGAGACACCCTATATATTTATTAAGAATTTTAATGCTTGTAAACATTGTAATATCTGATTAGTCCATTTTTATCGAAAATATCAGCAATAATAAAGTTTTAATAATCCTGCAGTAAAATATGATTAAATTAGTTGCAATTGAAAGGAAAGAATTTTAAACGAAAACTTGCAGTAGTGTAGTATTATAAGAAAGTTTAAATTGAAACTAATCTAACAAAACAAACAGGTAGTGAATGCAATTGCATTTTGTGTTGTAAACTTTTCAATTACCAGGAAAATTGTAAGAAATCACAGTGCAAGTTCTCTACTCAGAGTTGAAAAGTCTGTATCTAATAGAAACAAATTAAAATCTCCTAACAAAGCGAAGAGAGAAACTTTTGTGAAATACGTCAAGAAAACCGAATCAATGATGGAGATCTCTCGAAAGTTTAAACAGAATTTATATTCTAATTAATTTCATACTTTTTATTCCACTATTTTATATTTATATCTACCACTACAAGACTATGGAAAAATAAATATTATAATAAGATATTTAAGAAAAAAATAATGACGATAACTATTTTATTCGACAAATGAGTCATAATTTTCGGCTTGTGCTGATTTTTTTTTGTTTTCCTTCAACTTACCCTAAAAAATTACATATTCACGCAAATATTAGAAATAACGAAAAATAACCTTTCGGTTAAAGTAGGCTAACGCATCAATCACAAATCTAGTGCAATATTTGTCTCCTCGAAATTCGTTCATAAGAAAAGCGAATATTGGTTTTCTTGCACATATAACACCCTTCCAAATATCATATTAAGGGACGTGCTTCAGTTCATATTAATAACACAGGTGGGTAAAATTCCCAGCAATTTTCGCCCATCATCAAATAGAATGTTGTATGAAAAATCTTGGGATTGTCAATTTTCAATCTTTTATTTAAAAAATATAACTATATATTGCGCTTTATGCATCATAATATTTTTTTTTTCTCGAATATTAAAATTAATTTTCTCATAATATAGGTAGTTTATTTATTTTCGTGCATTGAGCGCGTAATATATATTTTTTAAGAAATAATCATAAAAAACGTTGAAAATGGCAAAAACTCAAGAAATATCCCATGTTTGATGTTTTACTTTTTTCATACGACTTGCTACATTTTTCTTATTAACATAATCTAAATAAACAAATAAAAAATAATAATAAAACAGCTACAATTAAAATTTTGAAATTTTAAATTACTAGAAATTTAACCCATCTGGTTTAATGCAAAAGCACTAAAACAATTTTTAGGTTTACTAAAATCTGACAAATTCACAAATTCATTACGTTTTGAAGGAAGGACTGTATAACAGGATGACGCAAGGCACTCGACTTTTTTTCTTCAACTACTTTAAAGGAAGTTTCACACCACAAATGGTCTTGTCTTGATTACAAAAAATTATGAGGTAATATTTGTAAATAAGTGAATAGTGTATGGTTTTATTTGATTGTTTAGTATCTAACACAATTGCAGTTAATAGAAAGTCATTAATACTGGATTTCCATGGACGTGACTAAGATAGTATTTTATCGTAGATCGGCAAAAGCGTTTTGCCATTTCCGTGCAAAATATACCGTCATCGACCTTTTACTCGATTCCTGTCCCGCAGACATTCGTGTTAGATATCGTCTACAGGTACGTATTTTTTCCGATCCATAGATAAGCCAAGTTTAACAAACATTATAGTTTATTGATAAAGTCTACCGCAAAACGAAACGGATATTATATTGAGTTACAGACCGATGTCGTGCCGTAAAGTTTGCAACAAATGAGAATTTACCTACCTATTTCACCACACTCTTACTACTTCTATACCTACTACTCATTGCTCGTTTGATTTATCGCACCATTCTTTCAAAACTTTCACGATCCGGCTCTGCAATTTTATCCCTTACTCTACAATTTTTTTTACATGAACGCATTAAATTGGTACATATTTTATTAATCAAAACTTAATGATGATGTTCTTACAAATTAAATTATAACGCCACTATTCATCTAAACGACTTATTAACCCCTAATTTCCAAATTGGACTTTTGACATCATTACAGTTGCGGTAGTAATATTATGCACTCACTTCTGCTGATGTGCTTATACTGAGAAGTTCCCTTTGCAGAGTAGATTTTATGAGTCAAATAATAAAGAAAAACGGCCACTTTATTATTTCCTAACGTATATAATAGGTAGATACGGTAAATAAATTAAATTTTAACATGGTTGCAATCGATAAACCTGGTATTTTAGGGTTACATTGTTTTATAACTAGATTTCCAGAAAAATAAAAGTTCGTTTCCTTCCGGAAAAGTTTCCCTGTCAAAGTACCTTTCCGTATTTATTTTATCTTTTAAGTTTTCCACCGTCCATAATCCCTGGGATATTAGAAACGACAATTCAAAGACAATTTTGTCGAGAAAACTCCTAAACTCAACTTCCTAAAACAACCTTGCAAGAACGGAATTGGTGCGTAGTACGTACCTATACCTTACGTAGTAAAAGAAAATGACACTTTTACCTACATAGTTTTCTAAAAGGAAATCTATTAAAAGAAGGATAAAGACAGATGAGCACCCAGGTATAGAAAAGAACCTATAAATTGTATTATTGATAAAATCGCACACATATCACACATGAAGATACCTACACTTATTACAGGTGAAAATCTGAAAAGGTAACTAAATCCGTTTTACAGTTTTTATTTCCATCTATTACATATTATCAACCTTACCTTCAACTTGCCTATATGTTTTTTGTGTTCATTTATCATACACATTTCATCCTCAACTTGCCTTTAATTTTTTTCAAAATGATGTAACCTAATTCGGTAAAAAGAAAGAAGCATATATCCACAATATAAATCTGAAATAAACCTAAAAGGATTTTTTGGTGAATGCCTGGCACCTCCATCAATTACAAAATATAAAACATTTCGAACAAACAAGTCAAATATTTTGCTACATATGTCAGCCTTTTTATTATTTTTGTGTAAAAACTGCTATCCATATCCAATGAAAAGAACTTTATCAAAAATAAATACTCCAATTCAAAACTTTACGAAGTATTGAGTAAAAATAGAATGAAGATAGCCTGAATATACTCCATTACTTTAAGCAAATTGTGACACAATTTTTTAAAATGGAATTTAGTTTTCTGAACCTAGTGTCACATAAACCCTTTACCTAAAAAAAGTCCTAAATGGAAACCTGAATAAATGCAACCCTTTTCTGGAATATATTACGTAAGTGACCAACGTCGAAAACATTTACATACGCATTCAGAAAGTACATCAAAATAAAAGTGAATATGAACCCAAATTGCGCCCAATATATCCAAAAAGATGCCAAAATAATGGGCAAATAATCTTCGTAATGTTATTTAGAAAAGAAAAAATTTCTTTGTTAGACACGTAAATAAATTACCAAACTGCTCTTATTACCATCAACGTAGGAACACACTAAACGATTTTTGGGAAAACCACATATACTGCAATAACTGACGAACCATCTACATTTGCCCAATAACAAATATGGTTACATTGATTGGAAATGACCCTCCCAACAGCCTCCTTTCGTTTGAACGTCTACTTATGGGACACCCTGTATATAAACTACAAGTCTGTAAATCACACCGTATTTTTTTAAATTTGTTTTTTTTTAAACTCCGATCCTTAAGATTTATGTTGATTTTCTTCCGAATATTGAAGGAGGATATTTATTTATTTTTTACATTTATAAATATCTATATACAGTATATTTCGTTTATAACGACGATGAAGGGACCATTAAATTCGGTTGCTATATCCGGAAGTCGCTGTATAAAAAGAAAGAGAGAAAGAATGAAAGAAGGAAATTAGGCAGCCAGAAAAGTACCCAGTAACTGATTCTTAGATTTAACTTTATCAACCTTAACATTTATAAACAATTACCATACTACAACTGCTGACTGTGACTATACACAAAAAATAAAAAAGTTTTATGTTTAGACTGTCGCAATATCAGTATGAGATTTCTAGCATCTTGTAATTAATAGTTCATTGAAATTAGCCGCTAAAACCAAAATCGACGTTACATCCGAAGTCGTTACAGCCAAATTTTCTTCTTAAATTACTCCTTGAATTCAAGGGAGTTATGTGTTATGCCGTTATAACCAAAAGGTCGTTAGAAACGAAGTCATTATAAATGAAATCCATTGTATTAATTTGATTTTGAATAATAATATCTTTCATAGCGATTTTAAAGAACCTTAGGTATATATTTTATAATGTTTCACTTAGAAAAGTTCCGGAACTAATAAAAATAATTTATTATGGGGGCATTTTATTTTTTATTGCATTCTAGGGCATGTAGCCGATTCTCCCTCTGCCTACTTGTCTTTCAACCTTCGTTAAACTAAGAGTGTCTCACAATTAACCAATTTAAATATCAATAAGGGAAAAGATAATTAATCATGAGCTAAATTAAATTAAATGAAAATCGCGCCATATATCACAAAATAGTAAATTACTTGTGAACGAGGATTTAATTTGTAGCCGAGCCTTGTCGGCCAGCGGGTGAACATTTTATGGAGTCTTTTACACTTTTAATTTTAGATTATACATTAGGCGAGGATTTATTAAGCGCCGCCAGTAGTGTGCACATAATTTTTAACAAGAATATTTAAACGTGTGAATGTTTACATTTCCGTGTGCCGTTGGTGGTGTATGGTGGATAATAAGTTGGTAGGCATGGAGAAAGAACGGGAACGAATGACAAGCAAGAGAGAGAGGTGGTGGTTTTGTCGGTGTTGTGTCGACGCCTATGCCGCATTAAAATATGTATCGCCCGTGGCAACAAATTTAAACCATTTAAAATTCAAATAGCATGTTTCGTGCGTTAATGGTATAATAAATATGTAGATCTAGTCGATAAGATTATATAGTACTCGGCGCTGAACAATGGACCTCGCCGCTAATATAAACTCGATGACTTATTAAGATTAAGGAAACTGCCAGGATAACATTAATAGGCTTTTATCATCATCCAATTGTTGTAGTTGTAGTGGATGTATCTGTGTATCGGTTGTTGGTGGTTGAAACCTTTGTTACGAATAAAATGGGCATTTGCAAGTGGCTGCTCGAAAGGTCAGGGGATACGTTTGTATTTGAAGCAGTGTCCTTTTTAGTTCGCGTAAAAATTTATCGTTGCGAAAGCTTCGAACAGGAAAACAACGCCCCCCTTTATTGTTCTGATATTAATTAACGGTTTCTAATAACAGCAATAATTAATTAAGAACGTTTCCGAATGGAAATGTTGGTTGTTTAGATAGATATCCGTAAAAGTGTCCGCCTACAATCTTGCACTCTAAAGTGAAGAAATGTAACTGTTAATTTAGTTAGAATCGTTAATATTCAATCCTAGTGTTCAGAACAACCGCGCCCAAAATAAAACGTCTTTGAAGAACTACATTGCACAGGAAAAAAGTCCTGGTGTAAAGTTCACTTAGGAAATACTTTCTAATTTAATAAGTTACTTAATGATAGGTACTGAAATTCAATGACGAAAAATGTAAAATTTCTTCTTCTTATGAATTATATGACAGGTTCTAAATGTTAGAGTCTTCTTAGACTCCAGATACGCTAAAAGAATGGTAAAATACTACATTACATTTTCTAAAATGAATATAAACATGGTACCTGAAGGATATCGTTGTTTTATTTGAGCCTTGAGTTAGGATAGATCAATCCTACTTATATTTACTTTTGGTGTTACTTTTTATTACAGTATATTCTCTTATTCGAACGGTTACACATTGAAATCGGAATTTTACAGAAATTTCCATCTAAAATATCCATATTTCTCCGGTTTAAGGACCTGTCACTTTATCGTCTCTTAAGCTGCAAAATGGGGAAAGTACGTAAGAGAGGACGCAACGGAGTAGTTTATAGGGATTAGCAAGGGTAATATTAAACACTTTTCAGGAATCGATACCCACAGAGTAGCAATTTAAATGTATGGGGGTAGTAACTGAACAAAATTACAATTTATTTGGAAGATACGATACCAAGAATATCACCACACCAAAAACTTGCATGTAAATATTTAATCGTTTAATCTTCACTCATTCTTAAGAAAGTGAATACATATAAGAAGTAAGCGAGATGATATGATAGGATACTCTCTAGTAAGATACTTATTAGAAGCAGAAGAAATAAGAATAAAGAGGGGTAAAGGAAAACCTAGAATAGATTACTGTTCCAGTTCTGGAAAACTTCTGCTGACAACAATCAGGTAGGTGTTTGTTGTTTTGTTTTCCAGAGCTGGGCAGAGCTTGAGTGCTTTGTGTTTTAAGAAGTGCTTCAAGTCTTTTAGAACAAGCAGTTGAAACTTCGTTATAAAAGTACTTCAGGTACAATTTGTAATTTAAAATAGAACTTTAAATCCTGAAAGTGCTTAAAGTCTTTTCAAAGTGCTTAATGTCATTTTAAAGTGAAGCAAGATTTTTTATAGTGCTCGATGCATCTTGAAAGTGCACGAAGCCCTTTTAAACTGTTTGAAGTCCTTTTAATGAACTTTAAGTCCTTTTAAGTTGTTTCAAGTTCCTTCAAAACGGTTGAGAACAAGACAAAACTATCATAAAGGGTTTTAAGCCTTTTGATGTATTTGTAGCCCTCCACAAGTGCTTGGGGCTTTCAATTTAACTACTTTACGATGTAATTCGCAATTTGAAGCACGGATTTTAAAGTGTAAGTCAGACTTTAAGAACCAAAACACTTAGGGCTTAAAGTAATTATAGTGACAGCTTTGCCTAGCATTCTTTAAAAGGCGAATAATTCTTAGTCTATTTTGTACACAAAAATCTCAGACTACAATTTCCTTAGTTTACACTAATAAAAAAGTGCCTAATTAGTAATCAACAAACCCCTACAGGAAAATGTTAGTACTATCAGATTAAAATTATTTAAATAGAAAATTACGAACAGGTATTTTATATTCTAAACGAATATTCATGTCAATATTTCTAACCCCATTCGCAGTGAACTGTTCAAGGTTTGAAAATGTTTGCAGCTCACGGTTTAATCTGATTAGAATGACCCTTTTTTCAGCATTGTTTCTAGCCGAATCGGTTTGCTTTACTAAGTGTGTTTTTTAAAATACGAATTTCCGAAAAATTAATAACTATTTGTTTAACAAAAAAACAATTCGATTCGAGTTTATGTGTAGGTTTACATAAATATACGAGTGTAAGGCAATGGAAAAAGTAATTTCGCCAAACAACCGCAACACTTCTCTTTCGCCGTCTGATCTTAAGCCGGAATGTAAAATATGTATGAGAATGCATACACAAACTTAAATAGAAAATATTCATTTCCCTGACTATAGCCCTAATATAAAGGGGAGTGGGAGACTAAGGGGTACGTGGGAGGGTAACTGGCACGTGCTACCATGGAAACAGCCCAAATGACGTATCGATCCACGAGCTCTCTGTCGCTCTCCATCTTAAGACGACCACGCCATCTCGCTTCCACCACCATTTACATCACATATTCAACATATTACTTTTTTACGGCCCTTATTTTTCTTTACACTATTTCGGGCTCTTGTTGCCATTCAAAAGGACTCGCGACCGCGCATGTCAAGCATCGAGGAGGAAAAAAGTTTACTTTTGATGATGAGGAAGGACTGTGATAACGCGACGACGACGGACGCCGGCGTCGACCGCCGTCTTTAATTCCCCGTTTCACTTGACCCGGCGCTAAAAACGAAAACAAAGAACAGGAAACGAAAAACAACTTTAAAATTTTGACTCGTTCTTCCCGAAATAAATTTAGAGATCGAGATTTTTCAATGTACATATAAACAGGTTTTAGCCAAAATTAATACAAAACGATGAATTTGGACTGAAAGTAAGTATTCAGATATTCTCTTCGTTTTCAATAAAAGAAAAAAGAGGAATTTAATTTATTGGCATTTAAAATAAATCTTTAAAAGGCTCTTTATACAAGTTTTACATCACAAAATTGCAACAGAAATACAAGTTGAGGAGCAAGGGAACTTAAAAAAAATAATAAATAGGTTATGTGTAAACCACATCCTTTAAAAAATTCTAAAAACCAATTTTTATAAATTGCTAAAACGACAGCAGGCCAATAAACATTGGCAGATTCTACCACATTACGTACCCATTTTTTTTTATAAATTAGTCTGAATTTATTTCCTTACCTTCCCGACTTTTTTCATTAAAAAACATAAACGAGACCTAGGATCGTTGCCATTGTCATTAAAGATTATTATTTAAAGATCTTGTTAAAAAAAAGTACCTATAGCTATTCATAATATAACAGAAAAAGACGTTTGATTGTGACTTTTTCTGTATCATTCACACAAATGTTAAAAAATTACATAAGAATCAGTGTATTTTTAACATTCAACCAATTTTGTGGTTATCAAAACCACTTAATAGTCAAATAACAATTAAAAAAAACATCTAGAAAGAGTTGGATTCGTACCTTAATAACAGATTAAAATATTTTCCGTTTTTACTTTTCCCGTCCTGAACAGCGGCCATTTTTCAACAATTTTCTTTCACAGTTTTGTCAATGGGTAATTTAAGTTTATTCGGTTCTGATACACGATACTGCAGCCACTTTTTCAAACCACTATATATAGACCGATCTATCAATAATTGCGAAACTAATTATGATTTCCAATGATTTTTTACTAATTAATAACACACAATTACTTATCGCGTACCTATGACCCGAAAACAAAAGCTACTACAGTCCTCAATCCTGCACCGACTTGTTTTTGAAATAATAAGTGGCGCATGCGCAATGTCGAGGAAAATGTCAAACTGTCATAATAATTACCTATATGTATTAAGTATGAATGATTTATCTTTTATTTATAAAATAATGAATATATGTTTGCTTATCACTATTGCAAATTTTCGAAAATATCAACGAGAAAAACAATAACAATTTCTGTAAATTCTAAATTCCGTTTATAAATGCAACTTAATTACGAAAATGAAATTTATTCTTTCTTTTAAAACTATAATATTTGGTAAAAATGCATAATATCTGAACAGAACAGCATTTTTTGCCAAAATCAGCGAATACTAGCCACAGACTTGAACAAATAACGAAATTTCAGAAAACATCCAAAATATCAAAACGGATGACACAAGTTAGGTTAAAATGAATTGAGTCAAATTATTTCTATGTTATTTGAATAAGAGTTAACGACACTCGTTTTTATTTCTATTTCGCAAATAGATTCAATTACACAACATATACTTTTGTGGGTTCTATATTTATCTTATTCATTAAAACGAGTAAAAGGCAGATTGCTCCTGCCACCGTTGATTATTTCATACACATGCAATCATATATTTTATAGGGTATATGTTTATTGTATATGTCAAGGATATTTGCTTTAGTATCTTGTTATCAACAAGACAGATGCCTTTTAAAAAGGACATCGTTTAATTAACATCTTAAGTAGCAAAATATTACGAATATTTGTTGTGTAGATGGCGACTTTACAATTATTTCTTCGTTTTATTTTACAACTTTCAGACTAGTTTTTGGAAGACAATATTGAACAGGTATTCTAATTTTTATGCACATGTATAGTAAATATAATGGGGTAATTAAAAAGGAGACTGCTTATCAAATTCTTCCAAATGCGTTGAAAATAAGTGATTAAGTAGTGTACTTATAAAGAATTTTAAACAATTAAAATATGATTTTAAGAAAGATTAATCATCAGTAGCTCAGATTAAATTTAAATTTAAATCTGTTTAAGGTGTCCTAAGTGATCTAGACTGAAACATACCAACTGAGGCAATGTAATTGAATTATATTCTGGACTTTTTCCAGATATGTTTTAGTGTTGAAAGCTGAATTATGCAGAAAAAATACAGTATGTTTCGTTTATAACGACGATGAAAAGACCATTAAATTCCGTCACTATATCCCTAAGTCGCTATATAAAAAGAAAGAGAGAAAGAATGAATGAAGGAAATTAGGCAAGAAAAGAACCCAGTAACTGATTCCTAGATTTAACTTTATCAACCTTAACATTCATAAACAATTACTATGTTAACCTGAATAAATGCCACCCTTTTCTGGAATATATTACGTAAGTGACCAACG
Organism: Agrilus mali; assembly: GCA_029378335.1. Taxonomy (NCBI): domain Eukaryota; kingdom Metazoa; phylum Arthropoda; class Insecta; order Coleoptera; family Buprestidae; genus Agrilus; species Agrilus mali. Next base: position 20,769,588 of record CM055658.1, on the reverse strand, counting down.
TCGAAAACATTTACATAAGCATTCAGAAAGTATATCAAAATAAAAGTGAATATGAAATTAAATTGTGCCCAATATATCCAAAAAGATGCCAAAGTAGTGGGAAAATAATCTTCGTAATGTGATTTAGAAAGGAAAAAATTTCTTTGTTAGAAACGTAAAGAAATTACCAGACTGCTCTTATTATCATCAACGTAGGTACACACTAAACGATTTTTGGGAAAACCACATATACTGCAATAACTGACGAACCATCTACATTCGCCCAATAACAAATATGGTTACATTGATTGGAAAGGACCTTCCCAATAGCCTCCTTTCGTTCGAACGTCTACTTATGGGACACCCTGTAAATAAACTACAAGTCTGAAAATCACACCGTATTCTTTTAAACCTGTTTTTTTTTAAACTCCGATCCTTAAGATTTATGTTGATTTGCTTCCGAATATTGAAGGAGGATATTTATTTATTTTTTTAGTATTTATAAATATCTATATACAGTATATTTCGTTTATAACGACGATGAAGAGACCATTAAGTTCCGTTGCTATATCCGGAAGTCGCCGTATAAAAAGAAAGAGAGAAAGAATGGAAAAAGGAAATTAGACAAGAAGAAAATTACCCACTAACTGATTCTTAGATTTAACTTTATCAACCTTAACATTTATAAACAATTACCATACTACAACTGCTGACTATCTGTGACTATACACAAAAAATAAAAAAGTTTTGTGTTTAGACTCGGTCGCAATATGAGCATGAGATTTCTAGCATCTTGTAATTAATAGTTCATTAAAATTAGGCGCTAAAACCGAAATCGACGTTACATCCGAAGTCGTTACAGTCAAATTTTCTTCTTAAATCACTCCTTAAATTCAAGGGACTTATGTGTGATGTCGTTATAACCAAAAGGTCGTTATAAATGAAATCCATTGTAGTTTATAAATACATTTAATAATTAAATTATTTAATTTCTCCCTGATAATGTAATCAAAGAAAATTGTGAATTAATAAAAATCTTATTTAAAGAGAGGGGGCTCATTGAAAATCTCACATCAATTTTTTTCTTCAAAAAATTGTTACGATTTTCATTCGTCTCATTGCAGGGTAAATCTCATGTGAGAAGGAGGAAGAAGGGTCTCACCGCATATCTTACCAAATCTCGCTAAGGGGGAGGGAGGGATCAAATTAAAATAAAAATACCTCAAGTACTTAATTCATGGACGTCTAGTATTGAATAAGGACTACTAACTAATCTGTAATCAAATTACATTTCTTATCAGAATAGAGTGGTATAACTTTCCCATAAGAACTTAAAAACTCTTTTAATTTTTTGGTAATTTTCATTTGATTACAATGAAAATACGACCCTTAAAAAGCTATTAACTTAAACAGTTCATTGAAAACATCCATAAAACTTGTATTGCCGTTCTATTTGAGGTGGGCAATATTCATCCTCTTTATAGCGCACGTTTATCTAGCCAACTGTAAAATAAATTCATACATTTCATCTTTGCGAAGTAATATTAGGAATAAGAAATTAGGTAAACACATTTCCACTGGCAAATATTTTGGTTAGGCTTTCAGCTCAGCTAGGGGAGAGCCAATATTGACAGATTTTACTTACCAATTTAAAAATGCACGCTCCGGGAACATCACAAGTAGCAGCAGCACAGTTACGAGGGTGGCTAGGAGTGAAGGGGTCGCGCTACTCGCTAGCTAATGGGACCTTTAACTAAAAAGACAATTTATTTCAGAAATGAAAGATAAATCTATATCCACCACTACCATGTCATAAATTTCTCTAAATGGGGTTTATATGGTAGTTTTATTATTTAATCGTTTAAGTAGGTATAGGGGATATTTAAAAAAATCTACTTAAATTAGTCAAAAAAATCAATAATTGTATCCCACTCCTCCCTTTGTGCTTTATATAACAGACTAGCAGAAATACCCGGCGTTGCTCGGGTAAGAATACATTACACGTTTGATGGAACATTCTAGAATATTCGCGAATTTATAACTATCCAGAGCATCCCACAATGATTGAAAACATTCTCTAACTTTTTTTAATACTATGGAACATTCTTGAATGATCTTGAATATTCTGGAACGTTATTGAACATTACCAAATCATTCTGAAATGTTATAATAAAACATTCTTTTACTTCTTAGGACATATGTAAACTCCCTGTAACATTCTAAAAAATTTGCTTCATTCGCATCCCCACTCTGTGCTGTTTGCTGGGTGAGTAGCTGTTCTTTTCCATTTGTCGAAATCACTTCAATTTTTTTGGTCACTGTTCGCTCTTGTTTCCAATTGATCTTCACTCAACTGCAAACACAATTTAACTGACAAAAAGTCACTGAATGTTGATTTATATATCATCGAACATCGAAATTCCTAGTTCCAGAACACTCTAGAATATTTAGATGTACATCACTTTGAAACGTAGATGTACACTTTTTGAAACTTTCTAGATCATTCAAGAAATTTTTAGAACTTTCTCGAACATTCTAAGTCGATAAAAAGCAGTTCGCTTTTAAAGAATTTTTTTAGATCATTTCAGAAATTTTCAGATCTTTCCGGAAGTCCTTATGACTTAAAAAAGGCAGAAATATTTCTTTTCACCTTTCTGCCACCTACAACCACCCACTTCCACCCACCGCGACCAAACTCCCTTACTCCCACCGGGTAGACCAAGGGGTATTTACCACCCCAACAGGAAGTTGTTTGGGAAAGTAGGTAGAAAAGAGGTCTTTACGTACGAATATTAGCATTTTATATATATGACCAGTGATTGCAAAAATACCCTTTTCATTTACAATTTATAGCATTGGTATACGTATATGTGCGTTTGATGGTAGATTTTATAAACAAACGTTTATTAACATTTTTCTGTCATTTCCATCAGGGCATTTCGTCGTTTCAAACAATGCTATTTTTTGGTGGCAAAGCGCACGGTTCGAGTTCGAGTCTTTCACCGTCATCAGAGAGACTCAACCACCCTCAGTAGCAGCAGCAGCAACAACGACTACTCGTTCCCCACATACCTATTCCGCGTTTAATTTCAACTTTTCGGCTCAAAGACATTGTCAGAGATAACAAAATAGAATTCTTTGTGAGGGCGGCATTCATATCGCGATCGTGAATACGCGTTTCTTTCAAAAGGGCCCGTGTTTGTTTTGACTGGGATCCGAAAAACGTACATTCACATATACTATGCTGGCTGGCATCGAGAAGATGTGAAAGGCTGTATTATTTCGAAACGGGCACAAAACAAAGGCCAATTTGAATCTTTCTAGACAAAGACCCGAATCACTGACACCCCGACACTCCCCCCACCCCCTCAACCCCCTGTCGCCATCGTCACCGCCAATTTTAGTTACCATTAAAAGGTTCGTAGTGGCGAAGAATGGCGCACATACAGAATCAATAGACTGCAGGCAATTTTCATTTCAATGTGAAATTTGTCATTCATCCTCGAAATTGGATGGGGATTTGTGATTGAAATGAAAATTGGTAACCCAACGGCCCGGATAAGAAAACGACCAAATTGATACTCGAAATGTGCAGAACCGAGCGCAGGTATTAGATGGAAATATTATCGAGAGCACCGATCGCAAACATCAACGGCCCTGTTGAATGCAAACGCTGCAACAAAAACTTGTTTTCAAATTACTGCCTCCATTTACTTTTCCCAATTATATAATTCCCAAATTTATAAGTTCATTTGATAAATTCACATTAATCCCAATGGGCAAATAAAAACCAAACAAAGTTCAATAAAGGAACAGTGGACTAGCCACCCCCAACTTTCTATTTATAAAAACTTAAAAGTAAAAACAGTTCTGAAATAAGCAAAGCATCCCCTATTTTCAATATGTTATAAGTTATTTATAATTAAGTATGTTGAATTTCATTTTGTTTCATCTTATCATAATGTTTCCTTTTGAACATCAAAAACCATTTAAAATATCTTCATTTACTTCATACTCACAAAATCTCAGAAAATGGCAAATGAGAACGCATTTAATTTTAATTAAGATAATACTTTAAAAAATCTTACAGATTTTTACTGTACATTTTGTCATTCAAGGCATAATCAGAAATAAACATCAGTATACTAAAGTTACACTAATACTTAAATTTAGGAAATATTATTTAACACTTCTGGGTTTAGAAGGGGGTTGAATAGCAAAATGTACAAAAATATTACATTTTAATTGTTATATTATGACAAGTAATAACAATTCTATAAAAAAACAATAATGTGCAATGTTCACAATCCAATTCTACACTATTTTTGAAATAATTTTGAAAGTTATGTAGTGTTTTTTATTTCAAGATATATATTTGACGAGAAGAAATATTGACTATTCTACCTAGTAGCTTACATAATTCCCAAGTTTCTAACTTCATTTGATAAATTCACATATTAACCCCAATAGATAAATAAAATCAATTTAACTTCACGTTTCAAAATGTAAAGTTCATACAAACGAACAGTAGGCGAACAACCCCCAATTTTTTTCCAATAAAAACCGTGAGATTTTCCAAGTGTTTCGTTTTAATTGTTATATTAAAAATCACACCACGAGCTAAGGAATTTCAATTTGTGTTCAAAAACTTAAACAAGTACTGAAACGATCCCAGTCTAATTCTACAATATTCTTGAAATAATTTTGAACGTTAGGTAATATTTTTATCTCAAGAGCTTTTACCATTTGAAGAGAAGAAATATTGACGATAACTCTCCCCAGCAGCTTGTAGATGTTTCTGGGTCAGTAACTCGTTTATTTAACTCTAATTGAATTAACGGAAGAAAAATGCTCGTAAACTTATTTGTTCTGTATTCTGTTTGCTCTTGACGTATGTTAAGTGCTGCCAACAATGAGTTTTTTTTTTGTTGTAACGAATCCATTAGTCAAACACGACCCGGCTCCCCAATCCGGAAATAAATGAAAGCCAAACAAAACGGGGGTTGCTCGTTAGATGAGATACAAATTATCTTTTAAAGCATGTAAGAATGGCTAAATAAACAAAACGAAAACTCATTTTCGATGTTTTCGCTTCGTATATTTTACATTAAACTTGAAGATTGTCGTTTACAAAGAAATAACGAGGAGATTGTAAGTAGGGAGAAGTGGAAAACTTTTTAAATTACCCAATTCCATACCTCATCGGCTTGTCAGTAAAGATTTCAATTAAGATGATGGCCCGTAAGCACATTCTATAAAGTTAATTAAAAAGGGAAATAACGCTATAAGCGACACCTTTTTTATTGCACCAGATACTTCTCTTATCAACTACCAACTTAAATTGATCATTACCAAAAAAAAATTATTCCGGTTCTCATCGGGTACCTTAAAATTAAGGACGTTAATGGAACCATTTTGAAGATATAAGTTATTAATGAATACAGAAATGAAAATTAAGTTTACCCCAATGCTTCGTGAAATTTCATGAGAATCGAAAATTGTGCTAATAGCAAATATGAAGCAACCCCCGTATACAAATGAGTTGCTACTGAAAATTTAGTTTTTTTAATAGTAATTCGTTATACAGGGTTTTTCAAGTTGATGGGCTATTAGAAGTATATGAATTAGTAGAAGGAATTCAATTCTGAAACTTGGGCTCATTTGGTTATTGTTTATGCCGCTTCTTTTAAAAATATTTTTAAGTTCGATTTACATCCGGTTATACCGGAAGTCGATACCAACTTTGTTATTTTAAACGGAATGGTACATTTTTCACGCTGAATTCGAATAAAACGTGTAATTCTAAGGTAAGTTTGATAACCAACTTGTACACCTATGACGATCGGTTTCTGAGTTAATTTAATTTATAGAAAAAAAATCGCTACCGCAACCCAAATTATAAAAAATCATAACTTCCACAAAATACGAGTTAGAATGTTGAAATTTTTACTAGTAATAGCTGAATATTAGTGCTAACGCCTTGACAAAATTGAATTAAATAATTTACACAGGGCGTTCAAAATGAAATTTTAAAGTTTAAAAACTTCAAACTCGAATTACCTCGTTTTTTCAAATAGCACCTACTATTTTTTATTTTCTCAATCGATTCCTTTTTTTATCCTCTTTCGATCTATATGGATACTTCCTATTTTATTTGAAAATTTTGGAATAATTTTGAATTATTACTTGAAATAGGAAGTATCCATATTGATCGAAAGAGGATAAAAAAAGGAATCGATTGAAAAAATAAAAAATAGTAGGTGCCATTTGAAAAAATGAGGTAATTCGAGTTTGAAGTTTTTAAACTTTAAAATTTCATTTTGAACGCCCTGTGTAAATTATTTAATTCAATTTTGTCAAGGCGTTAGCACTAATATTCAGCTATTACTAGTAAAAATTTCAACATTCTAACTCGTATTTTGTGGAAGTTATGATTTTTTATAATTTGGGTTGCGGTAGCGATTTTTTTTCTATAAATTAAATTAACTCAGAAACCGATCGTCATAGGTGTACAAGTTGGTTATCAAACTTACCTTAGAATTACACGTTTTATTCGAATTCAGCGTGAAAAATGTACCATTCCGTTTAAAATAACAAAGTTGGTATCGACTTCCGGTATAACCGGATGTAAATCGAACTTAAAAATATTTTTAAAAGAAGCGGCATAAACAATAACCAAATGAGCCCAAGTTTCAGAATTGAATTCCTTCTACTAATTCATATACTTCTAATAGCCCATCAACTTCAAAAACCTTGTATATCCAGATATATTCTATTTTTATGTATGCACAATACACATAGATCCCTTAGATCTTCGGATGGAATTAGAATATCGTTTTAAAATTGTGGTCGATTGGATTTTTAGAAGAGGCTTGGCGTTTTAAATATTTTAGATCTTTTATCACTTCCGGTTACACCGGAAGTTAACGTCAACTTAGTTATTTTAAATGGAACCCCCATTTTTTTTACATTTACGAATTCCTCATCAAAATTAAGAATAATGTTGGTAATACAATCCTAAATTGATTCTAAATAGTTTTTGAGTTATTTCATTGTTTTAAAATTTTTTTTTCCGTTTGCAGCATCACCTTCTAAATAGAAATAACTGAAAACTATGAAATAACTCAAAAACTGTTCGAGAATCAGGTTTAGGTTGTATTATCAACATGACTCTTGATTTTGATGAGGAATCCGAAAGTGTAAAAAAAAATTGGGAGGCTCCTTTTAAAATAATGAAGTTGACATTAACTTCCGGTAAACCGGAAGTGGTAAAATATCGAAAACATTTAAACGTTAGACCACTTCTTAAAACCCAATCGACAAAAATTTTAAACGAGTCCGGAGATATGTCTAGTGGGTAGGCTGAAAACGATCACCCTACATATTCTCCTATATTCACCACTGAAATTTTTTATTCGCTAGTTTTTTAATAAAGTTCCAACACGTTAAAAAGATACCTTTCTTTTCAACTACCTTAACTTAAATTTATCATTACAAAAAAAATAATAAATTATTCCCTGTCTCACCAGGTAGGTACCTATAAATTAAGGACGTTAATGGAACCATTTTGAAGATATAAGTTATCAATAATTACAGAAAACAAAGTTAAATGTACCCTAATGCTTCGTGAAATTTAACGCAAATTGACAATGATGCTATTAACATTTATGAAACAACCCCTGTATATAAACGAGTTAACATAATAAGTTACTAATAAACGAAAAAAATTTGTGTGCGTATTATATGTTTGTAGTTGTTTATCTATATTACGTTTACACATATTACGAACATACGTATATTCTCCTATCCAATTTTTAAGCCCCTTCTACTTTGTGTTGTTTCGTTAAAATTAAATTCCACCCTTGTTAACTGTTTTTGAAATTCCTTATCCGCTAGTTTTTAATTAGGTTCTGACACGTCAAAAGCGCACAAAAATGCAAGCTTTTTAATAATTCAGATTCTTTCTCAATTCCAATCAGAACAGAACATCAGCCTTTTTTTGCCTTATTACTAAAGTAAAAAAACCCACCTACCTACTTCCGGGGAAATATTTATATTCAGAGACCTTTTGCAATCCATTTAAACTATTTGGTATATGGAGGTAAATGAAGTGCCTCAATTAAAATAAATTTAATATATAAAATTCTCGTCACAATTTTAGTTCAAATATGTTCTAAGAAGTAAACGAATGTTTTATTATAACATTTCAGAATAATTTGGCAATGTTCAAGAATGTTCCAGAATCTTGAAGATCATTCAAGAATGTTTCAGAATGTTAAAAAAAGTTCGAAAATGTTTTGAATCATTATGGGATGTTCTGAATAATTCTAAATTCGCGAATATTCTAGGATGTTCCATCAAACGTGTAATATATTCTCACCCGGGAAACCCCGGGCATTGCTGCTAGTAATATATAATAAAATGAATTTCTACTTTATGACTTCATAAAACATTTTTGGTTCCTATTTCGGGACCAATGGAGAATTATGGAATATAAAGGGTGTCTCAAAACTTCGTATACATAACCAACCACAAGTTTTTGGGGGCAAAATAAGTTTATTTAACTGCATTTATCAATATGCTAAACTGCTTCATTTACCAGTGAGAAGATGGAAAAAGTAAAATGAAAACTCGTTTTCTATTTTTGATTAATTAAAAATACGTAGTACGATTTTAATAAAATTGGGTACGTGACTGACTATAAGGGTACTACTTTCTGAAATTTAAAGTGTTTAGACTACATTTTGACATAATTTTTCTGAAATTTCTTAGAAAGTTAAATAAGTAGTAACTTTTTTTTAACAAAAGATACATGCCTTAGTTTCATTTTTTGTCTCTTATTAAAAGTAGTGTTTTGTCGATGATTTAATTTTTTAGTTTACTTTAAATCAACGAGGGTGTACTAAGTACCACATTAAATAATAAAGTAGCAATCCCACGTAGATAAATTAATTTGAATATTTATGAACACTTTTACTCCAGCGAGTCTATAACAGAACTGAAACATATTTACGAAAATGAATATCTATTGTCACATAGTGCTCATATTTTTCCAAAATTATTTTTCTTTTTAATTGTTTTTTATTCCATTAATTACATATGTTCTAATTTGAAAATGCTACGTAATGGTTTACGCAACAAGGAACCGCCACACGGAAATGCGACATGATTGCACGGCAAAAGTGTGCCGTGACCAACTTGCGAATTTCCGTTTGGGGGTAAAAGAGCACTATGTGGGTCAGTATAAAAGAATTAGTTTGGACAATAATAAAGGAAGTCAGTAAGATCGAGCCAGCGAGTCAAAGGGTTAGGGGGGTGTAGCGGGTTGCCGCTATCACTCACCCTAATGCCCGATTAAGAGTCCCTGCCATTACCAACGCCTCTAGTTGGTAATTAATTAAGGCAAGTAATTTTAAGTTATTTTATAATTAGTTTATAAGTGTTATTTGTATATAAGGCATTATTTATTCAATTAAATCCATATAAAATTTGCTCTTCTACGTTACACTATGGAGATTAGGGCTAGTATGGTATGACCGCCCCTGCAACCCTCAGGTACAAAGTTATTGTAGGTAGGTACCTAAAAACTTTTGGGTGTTTCATTCCCACCAATGTTGTTAAGCGGGCTGTCCCTCCGACCTACACTCTGGTGCAAAGCCGGAGGGTAGGGCGGAAGGTCTTCTCCAGCATTTGCCTAAAAAATACAAGGAAACCACAGAAAAACTTGGACCACAGTAGCCACTGTCCCGGAATCAATCCGGTGACCTCCCGAATGCTAAGCAATGATCTAGAAACTAGACGACTAGACCATGGTGCTCGGTGTTATTGTACCTAAGGGGAATGCGGTCTATGGGAAATTTTATCAATTAAATAGTAATAAATTGTACGTGAGAACATCAAAATTTTGTGATCGTAAAATATTTATAACTTGTCTATTGTTAACAGATCACGAAGGATAGATACTTAACAAGCAGAATCGATAATTTCCGAAAGCAATTTTTAATAAGTTTTGAAATCACTCAAAGATGCATCGGGTTATTTAAATAAAATTTGACATGAAAATTACACTACTAAGATAAAATATGTAGGTAATAATAGTACAATGCCGGTAAAAACTAATTGAAAAAATAGATCGATCCTACAAACACATTACAATCAAAGTTATTTTGGGTTGGGGGTAGTTTTTACCCCATCAGTATCCTATTAAATTTGATCAGCATTTCCGAAGTTAGTATCTTCATAGGAATGTCTTTATATCAAATTTTATTCAAGTAACACGATGCACCTTCGAGTGATTTCAAAATCCTACTTATAAGAAATGTTGTCGGAAATCATGAATACAAACAACATATTTATTTTTTTCTCCGAATATGTTGCAGATATGAATTTTTAATAAGAGTCATGTATCCTAAATTTTTTAAAAACAAGTACGTCAACTGACAGAAATTGGCAAATCTATCATTTGAATGTGTCGAATAGATCATGGGTAGGTACCTAACAAGAATTTGTGTTCGATTACAATCGTAAGGTTAAACGAACAATATTGGCTGAAATAACTAACGCCTTTAAATCCATTGTGGCTCGCAGTTCAGTTGTGTCTTTTATTTTGTTTCTTGCGGGAATTTGTTTTTGCTCACGATAAAATTACGTTAAACGCTTCGACACGACCCAACCGCGCCGATATCTGCTAACTGCAGCAAGTTGCATTACACACACTTTGGCTACGAATAAACATACGTTAAGGTACAAAATACAAGCATACATATTTGTAGTTGTAGCTATTATGTAAATAAGAGGATGTGCACTTGTGCAGCTTCCTCCGGCACACACTCGTACGATCTAGTCGCATAAACACCACAAAAGCTCAATGTATTTCAGTTAGATGTTAATCGCAAAAGTCGAATACATAAACCTTTAATACTTTAACAAATTTACGATAATTGGCAAAAGCTAATGAAATAAAAATAAAAAACAAAAACGATCGCCGTAACGACCACCACCTCTTCTCTTCGTCGTATCCAACTGTTATCTCGTTCCCTATCGTATTTATGTTTATTTTAATTGGTCGAGTTACAGCTTATCAACCATCTTCACGTACAAATTAAAATACTTGCCATATTTGTTAACGTCTTTTACCGGCCGCTAATTAATTGCCGATCATTTCGTCACGTTATTTCTTCTCGGCAACATTTTAAGCTTTATCCTTTTATCAAAGAAAACGACAACCAGCTCAAATCATTCAACGAGGCAAATACATAAACTTCAACAACTAAAACAGTTCCAGAAGCAACAATAAAATTAAACAAATTGTAGAATTGAATCGACGAGGCTTTAATTTCTTGTAACTCCATAATAATGAAAAAAACACACACGTTTAAGTTACAAAACTTTATTGTAAAACCACAATAATTATTTCGCCGACACAGCGGATTCTTCAGGTGGAAGAATAATATATTAGAAGAATCCGCTGTGTCGGCGAAATAATTATTGTGGTTTTACAATAAAGTTTTGTAACTTTAACGTGTGTGTTTTTCTCATTAAACAAATTGTAAAAACACTAGTACAAAGCCGGAAGATAAGGCGGAAAGCTCTCGTAAACCTCCTTTAGCCAGAACTATTTAAGTCAATTTTTGTTTTCGTTATTGCGTTTCCGTCTTTTTCGAAATGATTGATAAAGTTTATTTAGTTGGGCAATACGTCTCATTTAAATAATGCATTAAGGACGTTTACCTTTTGGTTCTTTATTTCTCACACCTACAAGACCACACAGTGCCTGGTGTCTAAAGTTTTAACGTAGTTAGGGCGGCATGAATTATGCATGGGTGCAATTTTTATCCCGGCAACTTCCGCCATATTTTATCAATTTCAACTTTATTTACGTGCAAAGCAGAATTTATAACTTTGGTATTACGTAAGCAGACTATTTCTGAACAAATATGATTTGATATATCTCCGTTTTCAATGCGTTCAAGATCTCCAGCTCTTCGAGAAAAATATCACAACCCTATACACATATTAGTTTCCGGAACCATAAATTTTCTTACTTAAACAGCATCTTAATTTATCTAATAAATTGTGAATAATTCCAAAATAAATCTAAAAGAGAATTAAAAATTCAGTTTTTCATTAAATAAATTTAATTTATTTCGTTATGTCCTGTCAAAAATTTTCACTAGTGTTCAGGTAAAAAAACACAAGTTTTGATAAATTTTTTTTTTCAAAGGTTAAGGGTAATTAATAATTATAAAATGAAGGCGGACATTACGGATTATGAGTTTTGATATCGGACAACTATATTCTTCGGTATAAGCTCCGCCTCTACCGAATCTAGTGTATTTCACAGCACACGTGAACTTTTGACCCGTCCTCTTTGGATAATATTGACAACGTAAATTATAATAAATGTAACATCTTTACATTTTAATATTTTGAACCAGGAAATTGCTTTTTGAAATGATAATAGAACAAATAGAACCCATGAGATTAGAAAACATATTTTCATGATTGATCACAACATCAAATAGCTCTGTGCGCTGGAAATGACAACGTAATTAAACGTTAGTTGCGTAATTAAAACCTCGTAAGACGAAACTGCCGGAAATGCGGTAGCTACAGGAAAGAAACAACAGCGCCGCGTATCATACCGTTCGCAAAATAAAATTCACTCAACTGTTCCGACTGCATTTAACCAAATTTATAAATTGCCAATACGTTTTCCAAACATAGAGGGAACCCGTGTTTCATCAAAGACTTTGCTGTTTCGCTTCGAATCAATCAAATCGAAAAATGAAAAGTGGAAAGCGTAGTCTTTGTCCTTTGCACTAGCACGAGTCATACAAGTTGCGCACACAAATTAATGGGAACTTTTGAAAAACGACCAAAAAATAACACTTTTGAATTTCGTCTACCTTTACCCGGTAATTTGAAGTGAAGAAATTAAGAGTAAAAAATATTTAATTAGAAAGCCCGACAGACGTATGTAAAAGCTATTCGATAGCAGATGTTCGCATCACTTCGCATATCCTTAATTAGTACTTACAAAATAAAAAATAGGTACATTTCCAATTTTTCGTATTAATTAACTTAACGTAGGTACCGATTATCAAAGGACAAAAAAATAAAATAAATACATAATTAAAATTTACTATAGATCTGAACGTACAAGTAATTAATGTAATATTTAAAAATAAAAACGTAAGCTAAATCCCCTATCCATGAAAAAGGTGTCAGTTTTCAGCTACAGGGTTGGTTTCGGAGATATGGGGGTCAAAAGAATATCGATCAGCGTTATCAAAGGATTTTATATGAGAGAAAGTTTTTGAATTTTCCAGAAAGTTTTAAAACTTTCCAGAATGTTTTAGAACTTTCCAGAATGTTCTTAAATTTTCTAGAAGGTTCGAGAATGTTCTAATTTTCCAGAAGTTCGAGAATGTTCTAATTTTCCAGAAGGTTCTAAAATTTTCAAAACGGTTCGAGAATGTTCTAAAATTTTCTAGAAGGTTCGAGAATGTTCTAATTTTCCAGACGGTTCGAGAATGTTCTAATTTTCCAGAAGGTTCGAGTATGTTCTAAAATTTTCTAGAAGGTTCGAGAATGTTCTAATTTTCCAGAAGGTTCGAGAATGTTCAAATTTTCCAGAAGTTCGAGAATGTTCTAATTTACCAGAAGGTTCTCTAAAAATTTCAAAACGGTTCGAGAATATTCTAGAATTTTCTAGAAGGTTAGAAAATGTTCTCTAATTTTCCAGAAGATTCACGAATGTTCTAATATTTTCTAGAAGGTTCGAGAATGTTCTAGAATTTTGTAAGAGGTCCTAGAATAACCCAGAACAGGTTGATAAGTGTTTTATAATTTTCCAGAAGATTTGAAAATAATCCAGAGTTTTACAGAATGCTCTTGAACGTCATAACATCTACCACAATGAAAGAAAACATAACGTTTATGAAAATAATATTTTTTTGGTGCTGATTTTGGTAAGTTTTTGCCTTAACTGTTTAAGTGCATGGCCTAACAGGAGTACGTTGACTTTTCCTAAACGAAAAGAGGGTAATTTGACTCGTAAAAAACTAAAACGAAATTTAAATGTTTTATGAGAAAACTAAATGCATATCATTGAAAAATTGGCAATCAAAACTTGTGCTCCACTTTAAATGTGATATGTTTAGGAAAGCATCTTTAATTATCTTGTAGCCATATTTGTATTCTTAATAGTTTGTCGCGAATTGTTTTGTTTTTATTGCTAATACATTTATTAGCCCAATTTAGAGGAAAGTTTTCACAATTAGTCCAGAATTTAGTTCAACGTCAAGGTGTGCTGTAAACTGTCGGAAACTAAACTTCACCAGGAAGTCTTTGCCAGAAGTGCCAGTAATAGAATTGTTATTTACCGTTGAAACTTTTATCATTAATATAACTGTTCTGACAGATGCAGGAATGAACGATTTGGGTTTTCTATTTGCTAAAACATATAAATCAATGTGTTTGGACCATTCGTTCTTAAACCGGGAATTGTTTGTCTTTAATATTCTGCTCTAATATTTTAGCAGCTAATTGTCGATATTGATTAAAACCCCTTGAAAACATGAAAGAGGATAGGCGGGGTTATATCTCTGAGCAATCCAAGGTCATGGCTCATGAGATTCTAACCAAAACATAGTAAAGCTTTTTATTAAATACAGATGAAAAAGAAAACTCACTGTAATAAACATCTTTTAAGTTATTATATTTTTCTCTATCTTTATTATGAATAACTGCAGAACATTGAGAGTTTCTCTCAATGAATGAAATGATTAAGTGAAGATGTTTCTTTTCTGGCACTTTCTGGAAAGAACCATCAGCATGACACTGAGTGAAAACTATTACGTTTAAAAGTGCCGTAAATGAAACAATAACGGCCAGGTTTATCTCCGCTTGTTGCTGGGCTCTAATCTAACTCCCTGTCTTTTAATACTTGTCCATAATATAGAACTTCATTCCACATTTTTCCGCGGAAACGTCGTCTCTCGTTTCGTCCTTTTCGCACAGCTTACGGTCCCGAGCCGACGTGTAGCCGTCGAAACGATAAATCTTCTATAATGTGACGCCCTTGTAAAATATGCTTTCCATTACGACTTCACATTAAAGATATGTCCCAAAAAGTTTCTGAGGAACGTTTTATTTGTCATCTCAATGATTCATTTTATCTCCAGTAATTCTCTTATTTTGTTTAAGCCCGAAGAGCACCCGTATCAATCATAAATAAAACTCTTCTGTGTCTGTTATGACGTTTAAATGTCCCAGTGTTTTGCAAGCGGAAAGGTTTATTTTACAATGCCACCGTGTGACCTGTTATGTATTACGGCCACTTCATCTTTCGTTGCACTGAACATTAAAACCATTACAAACGTTTTCTCTTTGCTTTCATTAATTGGCGTCATGTTTAAATAGCAAAATTTTAAAAAGAAACAATTCCTTTAGTAATTATTATAAATGTCGAATATGTGTCATGATGTTTAATTATTTCAATCAAAAATTAACTAAAAGTAGCATTAAGGACTGTTCTAATGAAAAGAAATTAGTTAAATACATAAGTTTTCACGTTGCTTTCGTTTTAATTATTTTGTTTAAAGAGAACCCATATTTAAGTACGTTATTATTATATCTATAGATTTTTGCTATATTTAAACATTTTAAGGATTGCCATTATTCATTTAGTATGCCTAAAGATAATAAAATTTCCTTTGATGGAGGAGATGACCCAGTTTCTCCACCATTATTACTTAATTGGGTCAACAATTGTTTGCTAATGGAAGCATTAAAGATACCGATATAGATACAGTCGACAAATAACAGGTAATTATCTTTCTAATACAGAAAAGAGTTTCCCATACAAATTAACTTTTAGAAAATATACCTTTATACATGGCTACATTTTGTACATCCAGAATTGTTATTTATGAAAAATTTACAATATTTTAACTAATTGATTCCAAACAATATCAGAGATATTTCTATTAGTTAAATACCTCTTTTATAGAATATACAACGGTTCGTTTTTAAGTATGAATATATAAAATACAACGAGAATTCTGCAACGATTTTAATGCACAGATAGTGCATTTCTAGTTTCCATTAAGTTCCCAGTAATTCTTCGTAAAGTAGGAAATGAAATATTAAATTTTTATACGGGAAAAAAGTAAAAAATAAACTGAAAACTGTTTCCAAGTAAAACATGATTATAGCTTCCATCTGTGAGATTACTTTAGATGTTTCCTAAGAAGTGGACTTTTCTGCGAACGGATAAAATAAAGAGCCAAAAGAAAAATAAAAGGCTCGCCTCTTTCGCGTACAAAGTATTGAGATAAAAGCTTTCCTGTTATCAGACGTATTCAGATATTGTTCCCTCGATCTCTGTACCCTTTCCCTAAAAACCAGACGGAGCGAGCGCGACCTCTTTTCTAACCCCAGTCTAAATATTCATTCACACAAATCCGACAATAATTTATTTTTAATATCAGATTTTAATTATAAAGGTCATTAAATCACAAACCAGTAAAAACAGGACACCCAGTATATGAAGGAGATATGTATATTGAAATTTGTAATTTTGTATAAATCCAATTCGTCTCCAGAAATACATAATAATTAGAATTATTTAGGGAGAACCTGACCTGGTTTCGCAGAATTTTCATCAACCACAATGCCGCTGTGTTTATTCAAGGCGATTACATTTTAAATTGCGTTTTGCTTCCTTTTTCCCGTAAACAATATCGCTGAAAGTATTTTTCTTTGTAGCTCGCTACATTTATTTAAAGAAGTCCGTCCCTCCCGTTCCCGCCTAACTCCTTTCAGCTCACGGCCTTTATTGGATGAAGTTATGAAACTTTTCAAATACTTTTAAGAAAGCAATTTGCTTTATGTTGCATTGCTATTGAATTTCCTTTTCGCCAAGTCAGTTCTTAGACAATCTTCGGTAAAATATTTGGAAAGTTTGACTTTCTGAACTAAATATGCTCGTTAGGTAGAATGTAAAATTTATCTTAGGGCAAATACATATTCAAAAGGAGCTCATATTAAAATTCACAAAGAAACTACCTCAATCTTTCAAAATATACGTGTACATTTTAATGTCTAGTACAAACAATGGTGTTTCGATTAACTAATACTTAAAACCCTCCCCCCTTCCCCCAAATTAAGGATTAGAAGTTTTAATCCTACACGGAGAAAAACAATCATGATTTTATTACTTGATGAATCAAGCAAAATTTTTCTAGTAAATAATACCAGAATTCTCATAAAATGTACTTGGTGGTATAAACAATTTTTCGTTCTTTCTAATAATCAGTAATCAAGCTAAATAAGTCTAGACTTTTTTTCTCTACCTCTCGATTATTTTATCGTGTCGTAAAGAAAAAATACTAGAATGAGAATAGTTTAGTAAAATTATTCATAAGAAGTGTAAAAAATGTTTTCTAATCAAGTCAATTTTACTAGAATTCAGTCTCAACACCGAACGTAGATTGACTAGACAGACATTTCTAGTAAAATCTCCTTGAGCGTCTGGTCGTCCATATAATTGACAGATTTTTTAGTCATGTTTGCTAGAATTCTAGCAATATTTTCATGATTGTTTTCTTCGTGTAGCGACCATTTCATGACCCTAAGAGAATTAAATGTAATAATGTATACAGCCAACTGTATATCTGATTGTAGACACGCCCTCTTTTATTGCAATTGTCTACATTCAATCGGAAACTGTAAATATCTGAACTTCATAAGGACATAATATTTTACAAAATCCCATGCTACCCCTGTTTATTCAAAATAATTACAGGAACAGTAGGATTTTACTACGTTTTCTCTATGGATAACTGACTGATTGTGAGTAATTGAAATAAATCAGAAGCAAGGAAGCTGTCGAATTTTCGTGTTGAGGAAAAATAAAATTCTAAAACAATTTTTTGCACGCATCTACTGTGTGAGGAGAATACAGAAACAGGTCGGTAATGTATTTCAATCATTACAGAAACCAAAAGCATATATCTCAATAATAATAATAATAATAACAGGAGAAGGAAAAAATGTTTCATTTCGAACTTTAAGCCAATTTAACAGGAGTAAATCGTACTTCGGAATACGAATGTGAATAAACCTTTTTCATTTTAGCTTTTATGGATGGCAACCGTATTGCCCTGAAGGCGTAAGTAAAATTCTTTCCCACGAGAGCCGTAAATATATATAACATTATCATAGCACACAGTCGTAAATAACATTACTCTTTATCCACTGTACGAAAACACACCACACCATATAGCATAAGGAAAAATATGTATACTTATGTTTGTTTAGGGGTAAAATAAAAAATTTTACGACCATATACCATAAAAACATTATTATTATTATTATTATTTGAATAATAAACTATAATAATATATAATTCAGTTATCTAACTTAATTTTTTTTTAAGTGAAAACACTTCCGTACAAGTACTAAAAAAATTGTACTGTATGTACTCAAATAAATATAAAAAGTTTATCTTCAAAGAAAAAAAAAAAAGGAATTTTGTTAGCTCAAAAGGACGAGATAAACTTTTTGAATCATGTGGCTAATTTAGTTCTTCAAGAAATGGCATTTAATTATGCATCACACAAATATTATAAAGGCGAAAGTTTGTGACTATGAGAGTGTGTATGTTTGTTACTTCTTCACGTCTGAACGGCTAGAGCGATTTTAATAAAATTTGGTATGGAGTTAGCTGACATCCTAGATTAACACATAGGCTACGTTTTACTGCGGAAAAATATCTAATTCCCATGGGAAAATCGATGAAAATGAATTCGCGGAAAATTATAAATGCGAAAGTAACTCTGTCTATATGCTACACAATCCCGCTAAAATTTACTGAACCGATTTAAATAAAATTTGGTACAGAGATAGTCTAGAGCCTGAGAAAGGACATAGGCTACTTTTTAATTCGAAAAAAGGGTTGTAAGGGGTTGAAATAGGAACGTTTGTGCGGAAATTACGTAATTTTTAAAGATTTTTAAGGCTTTTGATTAGATATAAATAAATACAACATTCATTGTTTGTAAAAATTTTACCCTAAAGGGGATAAAATCAGCCGATTAAAATTTTTGTGTAATGACATCGTCCAAAAAGCTTACGGCCCAGAAAATTAAAATATTAAGTGTGAAAAGTCATAGAGGTTTTGTTTATTTGGATCAATAAAAGTAGTTGAATACTAAGCTATGTAAACTATTTTAAACTTTAATTAAACTATATTAATCTATAATATTATAAATGCGAAAGTAACTCTATTGTCTGTGTGTTACGCAATCACGCCCAAACCACCCACTGAACCGATTTAAATGAGAATTTGGTACCTACAAAGATAGATAAGTAGATATAAAGCTAGAGGCTTGAAACTTATTTTTTAGGCTTTTGATTAGATATAAATACTACATTTAAAGTTTGTAAAAATTTTACCCTAAAGAGGGCAAAAATAAGGAATGAAACTTTTTGTGTAATGACGTCGACAAAAAGGCTTACGGCCCAGAAAATAAAAATATAGAACAAAAAAATTTTAAATGCTGCCGAAAGTCACTATTCCACGCGGACGAAGTCGCGGGCATAGCTAGTGTAAATATAAAATTATTGAGAATAAATTTATAAGAATGTTCACATATTTATAATACCTATCAAGCAAATTTTTTCAAAGCATACCTATGCTTATCCATTAAGTGCAGTATTTTGCATATAAACTGTTTGGATCACCAAATTTACTCACTCCAATTTATTTGTAGCCATAGGCTTCATGACTGTCAAATGGAATTTGCAGGAAACTTCCAGAAATAATCAAAAATATATCATGACAAGTATCCAACATCCAAAGAAGCATATAACAATGTAACAATGATTTACACATTTATCAAATATTTCTTGTTATATATTAGCAATATAATTAATAAATACAAAATAAAAATAAACCTAGAAACCCCGTTTTTATAATCCCGTTAGATTTTAAACGCCACCACCACCTCATTATTCAATTTTCTTGTGCAGAACGTAAATGAAACGGGAGTATGTAGCTAGTAGCTACTCTACTAAAACCCTTACATAAATGTCAAACCCCACTCATGTGAGAATTGATATTGAACGCGAAAGTTTAGGGCAAACAGCAACGTAAGCGACTTTCTTAATAGCCAATTTTGTGACAGTGGCTCGCTAAATAAACGTAATCAACTTTGCTTAACTCGAAAACCACGTTGTGGACAAATTCACCCGAATACAACACAGACTTATGGACACATATAACGTTAATGTCATTTTGCTTGGTAATCCATTTCGCATTATCGATGATAGGATAAACAGCGGCAGCAAATTTACTCCCTACTTGTAATTAATTTGAATTTTGAATGCCCACAATACCCTTCAAGATATTTTACTAGATTAGAAATTGATTCAAGATTACAAACTGTTAATAATACTGTCAAATGATAAGTATATTATGGATTTTTTGCAGCAGAGTAACTGTTTTTTTATTTATTTATAATAAATTCAGTCAATAGTTTTCCATTGAAATTTGAGTAGAATTGGTGTGATGTGACATTTGTAAGATATATATGCAGTGGTGGATTTACACATTTGCCACCCGTGGGCTATTCAAAATTTGCCACCCCTACTGACACCTGCAATTCTATACCCTAATTCACAATCAATTTTTGTCAATTAAATTGCAACTTTATGATTGTATTATATTTTTATCAGACTAATCAACAAATATTGATACGAATTCATTAGGATTAAAAATGTAAGAATGTTAAGAAGAATCTTCGTTGAATGGATATTTACAGCTTTTATTCATTACAATATTGTCATTAGATATTGTTTTTTTTAATTATGTATCATCATTCTAAGAAATGTATAATATTTATGAAATTCTGTGCAACAATATACAATGTTTAACGTGTAAATTTATTAAATATTTATTCTACACTCAAATAGCTTGTTAATATCATCAGAAATATCAATAGAAAAGTATTAATTTTCCACATATATATCTATATAGTATTTGTTATTTCTCAGCAATTTTTTTCGGATCCCATTTCTCTTCAAATAGATATATTTAAGTGGTGAAACATATTACACATAAATTGAATAGTGTGGGTGGACCTAAAAAAAAATTATGGCAATAATTAATTTAAAAAATAGGTAAAAATACTAAGTAAGTAGGAAGTGAGAAAGCGAATTGGATCAACAGAAAAGATAATGGAGAGGAAAGCAAGAAAAGAAAAGCAGCGACAATCGAAACAGAAGAAAAAGGAATAAAAAAGAAAAACAGGCAACAAAATAGCAGTGGGTTGGCGAGAAGTGACGAAGATAAAATGGACGACATTATGTAGTTCCTAGAGGAGATGAGAATAGAAAATTCATTAAGATGGAATGAAAACATAGAAAATCAAGAAAAAAAAGATAAAGAAGAGGAAAAAAGATGGAGAAATTTAAACCAAAAGATCAAAGAAATACAGGAAGAAAATAAAGTAATTAAACAAAGAATAACAGAATTAGAAAAAAAACTAAGGAGAAACTAGAAGAAATAAACTAAGAAATGGATAAATTAAAAGAAGGAGTGCATGGAAAAAGGGGAGAGAACGGAAAACAGGAAAAGTATGAGAACAGAATAAAGGAGGTGGAAAAAGAGATGGAAAGAATAAATAGAGAGGAAAGGAAAACAAACATCATCATAAAAGGACTAGAACTTGGTGAAGGAGAATGGAAAAAGGAGATAGAAGAATACATAAGAGAGAAATTAGGAGTCCAGGCAACAATACTAAAAGTATGGAAAATAAAGAACGCGATGTTTGGAGCAAAAGTAGCAAATTATGCAGAAAAGATGAATATAATAAGGAACAGTAGGAATCTTAAGGGCACAAATGTGTTCATAAATTGGGATCTAACAAAGGAAGAGAGAAGGATTAGATTAAAAATAGAAGAAAGAATAAGGGAAGAAAGAAGAAAGAAACCAGATATTAAAATCAAAGCGGGATATAAGAAGGTATTTATAGAAGATCAAGTATGGGTATGGAACGAAGGAATCGAAAAATTGGAAGAAGGGGAAGATAAGAAGAAAGGAACGGGGTTTCGACAGGAGATAAGAAGAGCTGGAGGACAAAGTATGGACCTAAATTAAAAAATGGAACGAAGAAGATGTCGACAATTGCATGGAACGTGGCGGGATTAAAGAACAAGGAAAGATGGTTTTGGGAGGAGATAAAAAAACTATGAAATGGTGCTATTAAGTGAAACGGGGGTGGAGGACAAAGACATGGAAGGTTTAGAGAGTAAGTTAGACGGGGGGTACAATTGGAAAAATTATAGTGCGGAAAGGATTAAGAAAAAGGGAAGAGCAAAGGGGGGAATGTTAGTGGGAATTAAAAAAAGAAATAAAGGCTGAAGTTAATGAAATAGAAAAGGGAGTAATTATAGTAGATGGTAGAAAACAAAGGGGAAGATGGGTGATAATATTTGTATATTTGAATGAAGAAAAAAATAAGAAATTAGAAAAGATAGAATTTTGTTCAATAAAGCTCATACTATATTGTGAATAGAGGAGAAAAACAGGTAAGGAAAGGGAGGGAGGGGAAAGACAAAAAAAAGAAGAAAAAAAGGGGGAGTACTCAGTATTAATATATCATGATAAAATTTTTATGTAAGATTTAGAATAAAATAAGTTTTTGTTTATCTGTATAAATAACTTTTTCGTTTCAATAAAGCTCATACTACTAAATTTAAAATGTAATACTTAAACGCTATTGGAATATTTTAAAAATTCAAAATCAGAATAGTATATTTTATAAATAAGCGTTTAGTAATTTTTCATATACAGACGTTAGTGTATTCAGTATACTTTAAAGCACTAAAATATTGTAATTTTTGTTGATTTTTTTTAGTCTCGTTTTTTCCGTGTATAAGATAATTTTTTTTAATTTCTGTAAGACAAAAAAATTTTTGAGCAAAGTTTGCCGCCCCCTAAAATCTGCCGCTCTAGGCTCCAGCCTATTTAGCCTGCAGGTAAATCCGCCACTGTATATATGTACGTTCTTAAGACCAATTGTTCAGTACAAGACAATTCTAATACAAAATGAAGCAAATATATCTACCATTTAATAATTTTAGGAAAATTATTTTTCTGCTTCGGTGAGTACACCGATGGAACAGTGACTAATCCTTCGTACTGAAACTGTCTCGGTGATTATATCCCAATCACTCTAAATTTCCTCAGAATGCAAACAACAGTAGTTTGCCAAACGTTGGATAGAAGACACATCCGTTTCTTATAAAAAGAACAATCAGGCTCGAATATTGAACATTATTTCTAATGATAATTTAATGACAGCATCGCATTCATTGTTCTTTTAAATTATATATAAATTATAGCCTATAACATTTAAAATTATAGTCCATATAACAAATAATTAATCAATGACTACAGGAGCAATCTGTCTTTTACTGGTTACTACAAAATGTATCGCTGGCAATGCAGGCCTAAAAATAGTAAGGAGGCTCTTCACTTTTGTTGAAAATGAACAAGGAAATAATTAGAACTGACTCCCTTTAACCTAACATATTATCCTTTCCATCATGTGACCCATTATTATTGGTAAGTTGAAAGAGAATGCAATATATTTGTCTTAGTTGTAACCATACAGAGAAAGTGCAGTGAAAACAAAACGTATGTTGTTGGAGCATAACTTACGTCATGATGCATTCTCATTTTAATGCACAAGAAAGACAAGGATTAATAACAACGTATTGCGTAGGTATATCATTCATAAAGTTATGCAATATTAGAAACGAAAAGGGGTCAGTTTAGGACTAGTTTTTAATTTCTGTTATTGTGTAGGTACGTAGGTACGTTACATATTAACTGGTCTGAAATTGACGCCCAAATTTTCAAAAAAAAAATCAATTCTCAGACTTCTGAGACGAACATGTATGGTTCTGGAGTTCATAAAATTTTCAATAGTTCTGCAAAATTTCCCAAAAAAAAAGCCACCATCATATTTAGGGGTAGCACCGTAATTTGTTCGTTGAAGAGTTCTAATATTCGATAGTACTCTTTGAGTGCTACCCAGAACTGTACTCAGAACTCCACTCAGAATTCTTCGTGGGAAATAACAAAAAATGCAACTTTTGCGAAAAAATTTTTTTGCAAAACCATTCCCGAAAACAAATTACGGCGCTACCCTTAAATATGATGGTCGCTTCTTTTTAGAAAATTTTGCAGAACTATTATTTATCAATAGAATTTAAATTTTGTACCAATTGAAATGAAACTGAACTCTAAAGCTGTTAATTGGTTGTTACAGTTTAACATTATGGCCGCATACTATCTTAAATTTCATATTCCCCCTTATGGTTTTATTAATTAGATAAAGGTGGATTAAAACCCTTGGGAAGGTCATAATTTGAGACACATACGCATGTTTATAATGTTTGCATTTATATCCAAGTATGAATAAGACGTGTTTAAATTAAATGTAATTTTGTTCTTTAAATTTCCTTCATTAAAACGAAGCTTTCGATATATGTAACTGAATTGAACTCAAACAATCAAGGGAAGGTTGGGTGTGAGGACGTTGCATTGGGTATGAGTAAATTTATTCCGGCAGTAACATTTAATCGAATCCTTTTGGAAATTATCGACAATAGTATTATAGATCAATTTTAGTATGTATTGGTCGTCTAGACACTACACAGAATGATATAACGTCAAATGGTCCACTATTATTGTGGATTATACTAGAATGGTATTCGAAAACGATCGGGTTTGTTATTTAGGTGGATATAGGCACTAACTTGTTTAACAAGTTGTCATCGCTATCAAAGGCAGCACATTTCGAGTCAAACCGTTTAATTAAATCGGAATGTAACGCCATTAGGACGAATTCATCGAGCTCGGACGTATTTGGTCATATACACATTATGTACATATGTAAATTCGAATATGTATAGAAAGGCTTTCATTTCTCATCCCGGGGCGGTATTTTCTTTTAGTCACTTTCGTGATAAAATCAGAATGTAAATCTGCAAATGAATGCGCATACAAAACGAAGCAGCCATAATATTTTAAATTCCGAAGCCAAAAAGAATAAATGCGCATAATCTTTGAACGTTCCGGAATAAATTCCAAACACTACTACCAACTGCCTTCATAGGTAGCGTATTTATTGCACTCCACGTTATTTATTTCTATATCTGGACACTAAGCTCCGCAAATGTAGACTATTGAATATCGCCATCACAGCCCAGTTTTTGCGCCAATAAATAAATGACCATAGGTCGTATTTTCATTGTAACTTGGATGATAACGATAAACACACTGTACCCATATCCATACATACATAGGTACCTACTACTACTTTTATTATACATTCATAAAAGCACACACGTCCTTATCCACTTGTACGGTTATGAATTTCCAATGTACCTACATAATTGCTTAAACTAGTCAGAAAACTGATGAGGGAATCTGGATTAATAACAAAATTGACATTAGGTATATAGAAAAGAACAGACAACTGGTACAAATAAATCATTCTGGGTGGCAATAATTATATTATTCATTATACAGCTTGTCCCTCAAAAAATTAATAAATCCCAAGGATATTTCTAAAATTTTAACTTGTTAAAATTCCACGAACACAAACGACCCTTGTTAGATGGTGCCTTAATAGTGATAAAAGCAGAAAGTAATTACGATAACATTAAATGAGTGTAATATGTCATAAATTTAAAAAGGACAGGTAGGTAGGCCTGGCTTTATTTAGTTGCAACCACTTCATTATTAAACAATGACACCTTCGTTCCCCTGTGTTTCTTGCTAATTGGCATACCAATTGAAGAATTTTCACCAAACATCCAGTTTTCGAAATTATGAAATAAAGCAACAATGAAGTATCGAGTTATTGAATATTAATACATAGGTATACATGTGTATACGCTTATTTTTTATAAATGAGCAATTGTATGTACATATTTCATGTTACAGATAGATAGGTGGGTACATGGGTAGATATAGGTAGGTAACATCTTTTTTCAGTGCACCACTTTCCACTTTTTTATAAGATTTAATTTTTGGTTAAAAGGCAAAGATTTTAAAGTACGTTTTGATGACATATAATCGTAGAAACTGAACTGCCTCACTGCTTGCATAGTACCATTGTTAAAAAGATAAGTTAAAATCGTGCTTATCGAAGTTGACATCAAATATTATCTTTCAGTTATCAAGATATTCAAGTAAAAAAAAGCGAAAGTTCGAGTCGTCAAGTAAAAATTATACGTATTTTTCACATATGAAGCAATTGCCAACCAATTTACTTCCACCTATCAAACATTCAACTTATTCACATTCGAGTTATCGAAGTTTGACAGCATTTTCTTTTACCACTTTTAAAGTTCCTTAAAATAATAGCAATTTATGAACTAGATATTTATTGTTTGTTTGTTCTTTGAGTTAAAATTGAAAAAAAAGGTTTTTTATTTCACCATCAAAATGCAGTAGGTTTTAATAAAAATAAAAAAAAAATCCTTCTTCTCAGTTACTAATATAAATTGAGTATTAGAAAAATACTTACAGCGTTATTATATCTCCCAAAAAACTTTTAATTATAAATCTAATATACAAAATTCTCGTGTCACAATGTTGGTTGCCTACCATACTCCTCCGAAACGACTTGACCGATTTTTATGAAATTTTATATGCATATTCAGTAGGTCTGAGAATTGGCTACTATTTATTGTTCATACCCCTAAGTGATGAGGATTTTCCAGCCCTAACTTTTTTTTAATTTTTTGGACAAATTTTTTTATATTTATTTTTTATGATTTGGCATTAAAAATACATATAACCCTTAATTTTCATCCTTCTACCACCAACCCCCATTTTTTAATAGCTATATTAGTACTGTAATAATGTTCAACTCTTAGTGGTCGATAACTGATCAATTATTATCAATCGATTAGTCATCCTCGCCAGGCGTCTACTGATGTCACTACTCACCCGGCAAACAGCACGATGAGGGGATGAGAATGAAGCAGACTTTTTTAGAATGTTACAGGGAGTTCAAATATGTTCTAAGAAGTAAAAGAATGTTTTATTATAACATTTCAGAATGATTTGGCAATGTTCAAGAATGTTCCAGAATCTTGAAGATCATTCAAGAATGTTTCAGAATGTTAAAAAAAGTTCGAAAATGTTTTGAATCATTATGGGAGGTTCTGGATAGTTCTAAATTCGCGAATATTCTAGAATGTTCCATCAAACGTGTAATATACCATATTCTTACCCGGGCAACGCTGGGTATTGCTGCTAGTATATTATGTAAATAAAAAGAAAGAAAATTTGCCACCCCTACAGTACGTCTAAGAGAAGGAATCACTGTTCTAATTGTGAAAGATTTTTAACAATCTTGCATATTCTGATTGTTTCTGATGGTACGGAGAAAAACTTCGATTTACGCTAAAAGTGTGGATAAAAAATGGTCAGTTTCACCCGACTGCACCTTTGTCAGTAGAAGAAAAGTCTTTTATTTCTATCAGTGCGACTTTTAGATGTTTGGTCAGGTAAAGGTACTGCGAAGAAATCTGCATACTCGCCCAGACAATGGGCTCGCTGATTTATGGAAAACATAATTCGCGTTGTAACGTCGCTTTGATTTGTGACAGTGCAATTGAAAACGATATCGTCGAAAACATAAATCAACTCTAGACGCCATGGACATTGCTTTGCCTTAAGGCCATACCATCGTGACGTCTCGTGTCTTAGAAAATACAATACTGAATTTTCAAATTATAATTTTAAATAAATATTTAAAAGCACGCAGCATCAAAACGAAAAACGTAAGTAACAATTTAAAATACATACATAAAGAATGCATTATAAGTAAATATATTTATCGATTCAAAACCTGAAAAAGTTACAACAAAAAATCGAAAATGTTTTTTTTAGATTAATCTTGGTTTTCTTACAGATTACAGCGAAATTCATTAAAAATCATAAAAGTAAAAAATAATAAATTGCCTGCGCACTCTAAAAATGAGCCTGTACCTATGGACCCCTTGACTGTTAAATCTGGCCATGAACCGAAATATAAATATATAGAGAATTTATTTAGTAAAGTATTTAGGACTGCGTATCTTTAGGTAAAAAAATATCCTTTTTAAGATCCATCCTACTTCATTTGTTAATGCTCATAAAAATTAAAATCTGTTAAGAAGTGGATTATGTTAAGTTAAAACTACTAATAAAAGTTCGTAACAAATGCGAAACTTGTTATTGACTTCATTTGAAACTTTTTTTTAATAAAACTTTAACTACATGAGTACAAATCTTTTGGTAAACGTACAAAAGTTACCAATCAAACTCGATAATACTTAAAAAGAAAAAGAAACTTTCGAAAGGATGTCAACCTCTGCAGTAAACCAACGACCGATATTGAAAAAGGACATTAAAAAAGTATTTTTTTGCAGATAATAGACGTACCTAGTTGTGAAAAATCATCTTGTCAGTGTTAATATGGAAGTGGAATTTAAATAAATAAAGCAATATTATAGAAGTTCGTATAGGCAACACACCTTACTACCAAATAGTACGAACAAAATAATTAAAAATTCTTATTAATCACATTTCGCCCTTCATAATATGATTTTTAAGTAATTAGGTATAATGTGAAAAAGCAAAATGTACCAAAGATTGTTTAGCTTCACATTAATTTCAGTATATGCCTAGATTGTAGGTGTAATTAAAAAAATGATAATAATTTTAAATAAGATGATTCCAAATAAATAGTAAGCGTAATAAAACTAATAATATATAAGTATCTGTATATAAACCTTATTTATACCTACAAAGCTAGGAGCTACAAACAAACATAGAATTCTAAACAATAATAGTCACTCACAGATATTGCCAAAACGATCTCGAATGTGAATGCAAAAACTTCTAATTTCGAAATAAGATTAAATACGTAATATACACGTTTAATTATCCCCCTAATAAATCCACATTTTGCCTGTTGATCCATGCTTCAAATATTTAAAGCACTGATATAATAAGAAATTATAAAAAATAAAACGGGTAGATATTTTACAGATTCTGATGATCATTCGTAAACGAACGAAAGAGCTAATTAGACTATATTTTGTCTAAAATGTCGCAATCTTAATCAAACGTTCGTTATTAATTAAATTATCGAAACCAGTGGGTATTTTATATGAATAATACATTGAGGTTAGGTAAGTGTCTAGTGATTTATATTAATAAAAAACATAATAGCAACTACAACTTACATTTTCAAAAGTCGTCAGCAGTCGTCAGTGCTTTGTTTTCTATTATATGGCCACTGTTAATAACGGAATTAATGCCCAATATTTTGAAATTTCACGATCCGACACGCACACTACCAAAATTTGTTTACATACAAACATCAGAGACAATGCCAACATAAGAATTTCCACCAAAAATCAAGTTTGCAAATTAAGCAACAAGAATGTATCTACGATTTTTTTGAAAATATTATATATTCTCTTACAACTTTTAAAGATCCTTAAAATAGTAGCAATTTTTCTTTTTATTCTCATTTTGACTAAAAAATTTCCCCCATTCACATATTCAATAAAAAAAAAAGACAAAGTGACCATCAGAAACACAAGACTATCGTTTTAATTTAAAATAAAGAAAACGTTGCTTATCACCTTTACTTCTTTACTTAAATTTATTTATTTAAATTCCAAAACAATTTTAAAATATATAATATATTAGAATATTTATTTAATAAGAAACCACCCTAAATTAGTACCAACTTTAAAATACAAAACCAAAAAAGGCGGGCTTTCTTAATCATACTAATCCTAATACTTCATTATTTATATAATACAGATTTGTTTAACAAATGGGAACACTTCATTTATGAATATATGTAAATAAAAGAAAGCAGACTTTATTGTATAATTTATTTAAAATAAAACGAGAATAATAAAAAATCACAGTCACTAAATGTTAAAAAGTTTATTTTCCTTTATTTTTTATCTACGCTAGCAATGTAATGCTTGGGTAAAGAAGAAATTAATGTTTCATAAGCAGAGTTTACAGCATTCTGATTTACTGACTCCAGACAAACTCTAACCATATATGACCTAAAAAACCAAATTCTTTATTCTGTAAATGAAACTCTTCTTCTCTTATTTGAACAAGAATCCATAATGTGAAGACAAAACAATTAATCAAAACAAAAAAAAACATCACTTGCTTTATTTATTTTGATTTTGTCTACATTAAGGTTCTTATTTTAATTTTTGAATGTTTATACATCTAAAAGATCATAGGGTTCAAAATGAATAAAAAAATATACTCAACAAGTTACTTTTTTTCCATATAGGTATCACAGTGTTTCATTTGAACACTTTTTTACCCTATTACTCAGAAAGGATACATACAGTGCAAGTCAACATAGGTTAATATTAAAGCAGACTAAATTTTAGAGCATTTTCCTTTTTATTTATCTCAAACCCTATGAGCGCCTGGGAGCATAAAAATTCAAAGAATATTACTTCAAATTTAATGAACCATACTTACTTATTCATAATTTCTGGATAAGAACCAAATAAAACGTTTGGATTACTTTTAACAACTTTGTCTAAATATGGAGCCATTTTATCTTCTGACACAGTCAAATAAAGCACCTTCGAATAAAACTTAATTGGAGAATAAAAAAGTTCTTTGTGTAATAAATTAAATGATTTCTGAAATAATTGTGGTATTCCAGGAAACATATATACATTTTTTACTCGAACGTTTGGGTAAGATTTGTGGTTTTGAGGATATGTTAATATTGATGACTGAGGCACCTTTAAAAAAACATTAACTACAATGATACCTACCCAACAAAATTATAATTTAACCTACTCTAGATAACTTCATTCCTGGATAATTAACATCAGTTGTGTTAAAAAATTCACAACAAAGTTTATAAAGTTCAGGATGTACTACCAAACATTCATTAAAAGCCAAAGATACGCCTTAAAACAATGCAAATTATTAAAAGAAACAAAATTAATTTGATAAGTGTAAATGAACCTTCAAATGTAACATCATCATGTGTAGGCCCTATTCCACCTGTTGTTATAACATAGTTATACTTTGAGGAGAAACTTCTCACTTCATTAGTTATTTCTTGTAGATCATCACCTATAACTACAATCTGTAAAAGAAAACTAATGAAAACATTTCATAGTTTCACTGCCATATCCGTCACAACTAACTTTTTTAACCTGAACTCCAATTTTGTGAAGTTTAGGTGTCATATAACTAGAATTGGTATCAATTACATCTCCTTTTAGGATCTCATCTCCAATTACTACAAAATATTGATACACATATTAAGTACTAACAGTACAAATAAGGAGAAGCTTACTTATAATCCCTGCTGATTTTGCCCTTTCTCCAATAGAAGTGGTAGAAAATCTACGAAATCTACTTAGCAGCTCAGAGAGAAATTTACTCACGTTGAATATCATATCATTTTTTGCACATTTATTACCTACTAAAATCGAAAAAAATGGATTTTTGTTACATTTCCAAAATTTTGTGGTTAAGGACTACAGAAATTAGGTTATTATTTCCATTTTTCCATAGATAGTTGTTTTAATTTAATTTGTCAAATATTAACTTAAACAAAAAATCAAATTTTAGAGATTCTCAGTTAAGTTAGCGGTTATTGTCTAATGGGAATCCCCCCCCCCCCCCAAATAATATATTTCTGACAGATTCCTTATTCAATTTCTGATAGTATCAACAACATAAAAGATTCACGTTTATAGGTTGATACTACAACCACATGGGAACTAAAAGGGCACAAATATTTTGAGGAATAATTTGAACTACAAACTAAAATAGTATTCATATAGCTAATTTGTAAGAAAAATAGAACTGATTTGTAACATTGTTTACTTTTAATCCTAAATGCTTTTAATAATGCTTTTTGAATGGCGAAAGGTACTCCTGGAAGTGTTACCATTAAAAATTTGTGTTTTATTTCTAAATTTTTTATATCTCACCAAGAGTTAACGGCTTCTTATTTCTTAAAGATTGTAAATTATTATTCATTATTTTATTTGAATTCAAAAAATAGTATTAAAAATATTTCTATGAGAGCGTCAAATTTTAAAATGCATGTATATCTCTTATCTATGCACACTAGTCGTCAATCGCCATCTAGGACACCAAGGACACTTATAGTCATGTGCTTCTTTTGGTAGTTCCCCGCCGAGACTTGTTTATAGATGTTCTTTCCCTCTATGGTCATTCTATGATTGGTAGGCAATTCATTTCACTGCCAAGAAATCTAATATCACTTATCAATTGTTATTATGTACATTATTATGTATACGTATATACACACAAACATACAAACATATCACTGATTACTAATATCGCATTTCGCATATACGCCATACGGAGTGGTGTGTTGATCTGTTAATTCGCTTGGTGAGTACCGATCTCAAAACTATTTATGATAAAATTTAAAAATTGTAGAATATAATATAATAATGTTTACGTAGCAATGTTAAAGAGTTCGCTGCGTCGTTTTTTTGTAGAATTATCTACTTTTTTACGCTTGTCTGGCAATAATATTTAATGGCCACATTCTAATGTTGAATTTAAATTATTTCAAGGCTCAAATTTCTTAAAATTTGTAAATGTTTAAACTGCACTTTCTTTTAATCGCTTAAATTTAATAATACACTAGTAATTATTTTAAACTTTAAATTTAGACGGGTTACTGTTTAAGGGAAATCCCCACAAAATAGTCACCATGGATTTTAATGGCTTATCACATTATTATCTAATATATACATTTTTTTACCTCATTTAATATAATATTTTAATTTTTAATATTTCAAATGAATGATTTTTTTCTTTTTTTTGCAAGATAGCACCATCCAAATATTATATTATGCTGAATTGCACTAGTATTATTATATGTACTTCTCTTAGGCTTTAACATAAGTATCTAGGATTTTTTTACAATTTGTACTGAGGTTTTTCCGTGTTTGGTACAATAAATATATTATTAACACACAAATAAAACATTCACGTTCACAGATCCACAATATAGATATAGGACATCAAGAATATTTATAATAAAAAAACTACAAAATTTAATTATTCAGTATCATGAGTAGTAAAAATGAAGATATACGTGATACATGTTTTAGACACGCAACCGTTGGATTAATAAGTAAGTACATAGAAGTAATAAATAGAATTTGAACATGTTTTCTCTATTTTTCATTCATTGCAGTAATTGGGGATGATATCTTAAAAGGTGCTGTTGCTGATGAGAATTCAAGTTTTGCCGCTACTTTGATGTATAAAAACGGAGTAGAACTCAAAAAGGTGTTTTTGACAATATCATAAGAGAAAATTCCCTTTATAGTTTTAATTTTAGATTACCATTATTTGTGATGATGTTGATAAAATAAGTAATGAAGTACACATATTTTCACAAAAATATGATTATGTAATTACTTCTGGTGGAATAGGAGTTAATTTTGATGATGTAACTTATGAAGGTAAAATGTTTATGTAAAAATATTTTTACATTGTATAAATATTTTGAACTTTCATTTTTAATATTTGCAGGTGTTGCTAAAGCTTTCAATGAACCACTTGAAAAGAATCCCAAGCTTTGTGAAAAAATACCTATTACAAAAAAGGCAAATGTAAGTTCATTTTGTGCAAGCAATTTTGGAGAAATCAAGAAAAATATCAAATAAAATACATAAATAAAATTACAGGTACCTAAATCATCTAAAATAAATACTGTCTACTGTAATCACCGCCGCGTTTATTTGCCGTTTGTGTGTTTCAAAAATGTTTATATTCTTCCTGGCAACCCAGATCTCTTTAAATTGATGTTTGAGAGTGCTCTATCCACATTTGAGTTATTAACAAGATTTTACACCAAAGAAATTTACTTTAAGGTGTTCAAAGAGAAATTCACAGAAACTTTGTCGATTTTAATTAAAGAACACCCTAATGTTAAATTTAGTTCAAGTACCGTTCTTGAAAATCCGTAAGTATATTTTTTTCTGTTTGTTTTGTTGGAACAATTTTTTGGGTTTTAGAAATTATTTTGCAAAAATAACCATGGAATCCAAAGATCTAAAAGATGTGGAATTGGTTTATGAAAAACTTTTAAGTTCTTTTTCTGAAGAGTATCTAGTTAAATTAGGAAAACAGAACTGATTTTATTATAAAAAATGCTTTTTGTAATACCAAATATCATTGTTTAAGTGCCATAAACATTAAATATATTTTTTAATAAAGGATTATAAATTATTCAATTTTCATTTCGAATAGAAAGCAATTTATTCATATAAAAAATATACGCTGTGCTTATTTAAAAGTAAAACTTAAATAATCTGTAGCAAAATTATTGTTTGATTAAAAGCTTTAATTTACAGACATGCTTAAATTACCAGGCAGAAGAAACGTTTTAAGATCCTATTCCGGATATGAGCTTTTGTTTAAGATCTTTTAGCATTCTTATTCGATTTTTCGTAGTATTCAATCGGGCTTCAAGAGTTTCGCATGTGGGTATTGCTATTTTCGAAATTATATGAATAAGAGCTTGAGTTTTGAATGCGTCATTATGCAATTTTGTTAATATATCATTAGTTTTCTTGTCATTTGGGCTATGACTTTCAATCTCTTCCTCAACAAGAATTTTTGGTAAATCCGCTATACCTGTTAAAAAAAATAGCAATATAATGAAAAGTTTTATAAATAAACTTACTGTTGATAATACCTTTTAAATTATAAGCTTCAAATGGAGAAGCTTTTATGACAACTTCAATTTCTCGCCTCTGCAAATTAGAATATGTTTCCTGGGACTGAAAACATATTAGTGTTACATGGTTATCGTGAGAACCCGTTTCTCTTGGGTAAACTGAAAATATCAATCCTACAAATAAGGGATCCATTGTTTGATACATCGCCTGTGTTCGAATATCTATAAACAATATTTGATTTATTAAAATATTGCTTAAGAGATTTGTTATTTATTATACATACCAACGTGACTTGGCCATACTGTTATGTGGGGATGGGAATGATACCATCCCAGAACTCTCATGGGTCGTTTAAGCTCTTGAGCCAGAATTTCGGCTTTACTTGATGCAGAACATAACTGCGTTGGGGAAATTTCAACTCGATCAGGCTGTTTATCACTTCTATTTAGAGTAAAACAAGCAGTTATGTTGGAAACTCCATTTTCTTCGTCAACCTAAAACCAAAATTGTTCCTTATAAGGTCATTTTCATTCTACATCCATAAAAAATTTAATAATTATTTTATCATTTGGATATGCTTTTTGTATAAAAAATAAAACTATTTCTAAGCAGCAAGTTCTTATATATAAAATTAGTCGGTATTAAAGGATGATCTATAAGGGTGGTTTTTGGCACTCCACAATCAAAAAAATCGATTCCCCACAAACGTAACCACATACAACTCTGAAAATCAAAACAAAACCGTGCAATAAATTATAGTAATTAAGCTAAGCAGTGAAACTTAACTATAGCCCTTTTTTGAAAAAAAACTCATGTATGAATAATGGTTGATAAAAAAAATCCGACGGAAAAATCTTATTTATTTGTGTAGTAGAAGTTTATGACCCAATTTTCAATTATGTATTGCAGTAATTATAGTACTTAGTAAAATTTCGTAAGATGTCTAAGTGTAACACCAAAGGTACTAGTTATTGCATATTATCTACATAATGAGTCCATTTTTTAACTAGCATATACAAGCCAGTGTAACCATATAGGTACCTATTTGCGCCGACAGATAATCGTTATTAAAAGTTTATCTTATCTGTTATACAAAGAATTCCATTTTAAGTAGATCATACACTTTTAAATTTCTGTGCTTAACAACCTGTTTATTTAAATGCACAAACAAATGAAATCGTTTCGTAAGAAGGTTTATACCTTTATTTGTTTTATCTACAAACAGACAAAAATTGAGATAACAATGTTTTTATCCAATTTATGTTAATCTTAAAAATCACATTAATCTCGTTAAACTTAAAAAATAAAAATACAATATAAGAAAACAATAAGGTGTATACTTACAATACACTTATAATTCATTTAACATTGGTATGCTTACTAATAAGTAAATAACAAAACACAATTGGTATGCCTAATTGGCATTAACAGGTGCAGGGACAACATTTCATTCTTTTAGTTCTCTCAAAATAGACGTATTCTAATAGAAAAGCTGCTCCCAGAAGAAGAGCTTTGTGCTTTGAATCAGTATTTCGACTAGGAAACTGCACACCCACGTTGTATGCAACTTGTACTTGATCCCACTGATGATAAATACTTCCCAATTGTGTCATTCCATCAGGACTATATATCTTAAAATGTGCTTCTTTAAGTGGTACAAAGCATCCAAAAGACTTTGGACCTTCTATTCTGTACAAATTATTAACTTGTTCATCATATACCAAATATGTTGGGGTATCAAAACTAAATTGTTGTTTAACTGTTCCTATAAATTCACCTGGAGAAGCCCATATTTCCACAACTTGTAAATAACATAAAAATGAACAATTTCCACAAGCTAATCTCCTTCTTATTTCCAATGCTTCTTGTTGAGTTTGATCATACAGCCTTAATGAAAATGATCTACTTGAACCGAAACATGTTCTCTGACAACCTGTAGAATTTTCACAAGCATAAAATAATGTTTCCCCATTTGGAACTTTTATTGTGTAACGATTTTCTGAATCTACACTTGATAAGAGGGCACTTAATTCGACCGTTTGTGTAATAAGAAGGTGTTCAGCACCATTCAAAAAATCTATTCCTTTTAGAGGAATAAACTGTGATAAATTTGTGGTGCGCCAATCTATTGTAGAAACAGGAACAGGTCGTCTGACTTTAGAAGCTGCATCAGTGGAGTCATTTGTAGAAGTTGGTTGTCGCGTAACAATTGGATTATCATCTGAAAAAACTGGTAGCTCCATTCTAGTAGCACTAACTTGCAAACCACTGGCAGTGATATTTAATTCCCTTTCGGCCACATCTGCTTCAGGTGTTTTAAACATTTTACTTGGTTTAACAAAAGCGCAAAAATTACTAATAAATATGGTGTCAAACACGATGATAAAAGCAATCTTATCAGTTGTGTGTAATCAAACTTAATAGGTACACTGTTGTTGTAATCGATTGATACATGCAAACAGTAACTTCTTTTATCAAACAAAATACTTCCTAGATATTGTATTTGTAAATAATAAAGTTGATATAGTTGACAAAGTTTTAATTGAGTGTCGGTTATAATATTAAAAAAAAAATTTTGAAAAATACTGACCTCACCAATAAGTAATCCCATAACTTCCTCCTTTTCGGTTGTAAAAGCATGATGTAAACACACAGCAAAAACATCTGCTGATAAGTAAACTTTACGAAGATATTCAGCCTTATTTCCACTCATTTTTATCACTGATATAAATTTTAACTTAATATAGCGAAAACAATCAAATTAACAAAGAATTTTTCACCATGTAGATAAACATCACATTGACCTTACATTAGAAATTAGTTGGAATATTTTACATATTGGAAAGGAATTTATTACAAATTGTCTGGCAGTATTGTATACGTAGCATAAACAGGGAATTCACTGACAGCTGATGAACTCATGTTAATCTACAAGTTTAAGTAAAAGTATTTATCGAAAACACACTTTTAACATGATTTTAACTGATTTTAACATTAACCTCACATATACAAAACAACGACCTTTACCCACAGACAACAGTAGGCAATAACCATAGATAATAGTCAATGATTTCATTAATCGAAAAAAGATCGAAATTATAAGCAGTTCATATAATTATTGTTTAATAATTGCCGGTAAATTTAAAAATTTACAACATTCATACTCGATAAAAGTGCGTTTAAGATTTAAAATAAACTTACGTAGTGTTAATTATACTTTAATTGGACGATTTCGTTTTCAAATAATGTTATATAATTATAGTTACAATAATTATTTTTATTTATTATGATAAGTCAAAATAAATCTGTTTTTTTTTTAATTGTAAGCAAATAGATATTATAGTAGCATGCAAAAAACATTCATTCGCAAAATGAAACATTTTTGAGAAATTACTTTCAAATAGGAGTATTATCAGTGTTATATTGAAGAAGTAAATCCAAGTCTGCATTGCGCCGCGACGTCGGCGTCTAAAATCCCCCCCAACATGGCGTCATGCCAGTAGTGCGCGTCTGGATACGGTGTAGCGAAGTTTGTATACAGAAAAACGTCGATATGAAATAGAAAATAAAATAATTCAACAACTAAACTACTTCGCTGTAATTTTTCAGGTAGGTTTTCATTCAGTAAAATAATTTTTAGTTAACACAACTTATTTCATTCATGAAATAGTTGCCACCACGCTCTTCTTTAGTTATGGTAAATCAATGAAATATTTTGTTATATAAACCATTCTAAAAATTGCATGTTTTCATGTTTCAAATGTTTAACTGTGACTGAGTTGATGAGTTATTGTTAGTTCGGAAACGTAAAATTTGGAGAATATAATCAATACCTATATTTTGACTATTTTAGGTAACCTACATTTCTCTTATTTAGGTTTTATTTCTGCTTGGAATTTCTGAGAAAATGCTTTTTTTATTTAATTTTAATGTATTGGTAGCATTCTAAACATTAAATATATTTTGTCTTTTAATGTTTAATAGACGTAAGGGTTTTTACAAATAGGTATATATTTTTAAGACGCAAAGAAGTTTTATAACAGGTTTTAAAATTTATTATTTAAAATAATTTTCAATAAGTACCACTTTCCACGTCATACAATTTGGTTTTACTTATTAAATATCTAATACTAAGACTTCTATTTTCTTCTTCTTTCTAAAAGTTGGTTTTTCACAGGCAGCATTTGACCTTTAGGTGGATAAACCGAAGCCTTTAATTAGTTTTTAATTAATGTAAACTTCTTATCTCCTTATTCTTTATTCTGGATGCCTTTTCAGTAACCAGTATTTTACCATAATTAGTGTCGAAAGATCAAAGATTACATTAATTGAATCAATTTAAGACACCTAATTAGCTCTTTTTGCCACTACGAGTAACTAATATAAACTTTACAAAAGTATATCACGATTTACGAATTTCAAGAATCCACTTAAAAAAGCAATTGTTTATAGAACAAAAATAATTTGATTAATTATGGTCTCGTAAAAAATGTACTATGCTGCAGTTTAGAAACTTTAAAAAAATATTTGAAAGTTTTTTATAAGGATAGGAGTTATTTGTTAACAAATTGTTGCCAGTTTATAAAATAATAATTAATTTAAACAATTGTGGTTTTTAAAAAAATACATTACAATTTAGGAACTCTTTTGTAAATATTTTATAGAAATAGAAATTATTTGCCAATGAAAAGCTGCAAGTTGTCTTTAAAAAGCAACAAAGGCGCAATCATTTGCTTAATAAACTCTCTTCATGAATTTATTTGAATAATGGGTTTGATATCAGTTGTGTCATTATTACGTATCAAAACAATTTGATCTAATGAAGATAATTAATAAAGCCCAATGGTGCAGTTGATTACCATCAATTACCTACTTTCAGCATGACAACACACGACGGTATTTGAACTCTATTCAACTTGCTGAATTACTTGTTAATAAAAAATTACCACGAAAAACCACGAGCTAACATAACAGGTCGTTCGAACCGTTAAAAAAATTTTCTTCAGCAGCGTAATTGTTGAGAAATGAAGTGAAGATAAACTAAACTCAATTTTCTGGACGTTAAAAAAATGATGATGGGAATAATTCTTGCTTCGTTCTTACTTACCTGATGTTATCAAACTTTAATAAGCGTCTATCTGTAAGTAAAATCTGCAGTGTAATGTGAATGTCGAGGATCTTATTAGGAAATTACCGTCATGCTTATTAATGAAAATGTCATCTTCTAAATTTCTCTTCTATTAAAAGAATAAAATTTTATAAAGAAAAGTACGACAGGCTTAAACTGATGAACGAAGGAAAAAATCAGTATTTACTTATTTTTGAACATACCAATTAATTTAAAAACTCGTATCAAATTGAATTTGTTTAAAATTTAGGGCCGGATTTATTGAGGGTGTTAGGGGTAACAAAAAAGGGGCCCCAGAAAATTATTACACATTACATATTTATTTCTTTATTTGTGCTCATGGGTTCCATGACTGTTAAATCCGGGCATGGGTTTAGTAATTAATTACCTGATTTTATTGCAGTTCATTTTACTTTCTTTTAATAGGATTTAAATGTTATAGAAATTGAAATAAAACTTAATTTGACAAATTGGTACAGTCTAGTATTAGAACCGCTTCTGCAGCTATGCAGCACCCATACACCATATCCACCACTGACCCTGATTCATTATTAATTTTTCTTATACGTATAACATTTTAAGTGGCTGTTAGATATTGTTATCACAAGATAAAAAAACAGGAAAGTAAAGGCGAAAAAACTGAAAGCAACCTGAAATGAACGAAAACAATTATTTACAATTATTATCTAAAAGTGAACTCTAAGAAAATTAATTCTTATGTGATAGGTAGACTTTAAAATTAAATTTTGTTTCATTTACGCTCCTGTTTGTCCCATATATTTACTGTTTGTTCCAGTAACGACAATGAGGCATGCGTCTTTCCTGTTGCAGGACTGGAAGCAGGACATCCGGCGCCAAGACTCCCCATTTTGGCGCCAATGCCTTCTCACGTCGATCATCATATGTTAACATTTTGGCCACCAACCTAATGGATAATGTAACAACTATTTCAAACAATAAAATGCTCGTCATAGACCATAAGGGGCCTCGATAGAGAGAAAGGTAAGCACTTATTTAAAACTACATTTATGCACTTCAAAGGTCGTGATTTTCCCGGTTGTTTTCCTTTCTAAATCGATTTTCACTAAATCGAATTTCAATTACATACTTGTCAAAATACTAAATCCAGAAATGATATTTTTTTATATAAATTTTAATTATCAGGAAATATAAAGCAGTTGTTTTTAGTTTAGTTAATTGTTTTCTTATAAAATATTTTTTTTATAGTGTTTAACATCAGTCGAGTGTGCCAACCTATAAACTTTGCTTACCATGGCCGTATATCAAGAAAGGAAGTTTTTTTGATGCTAAAATGGCAACTGTTACGGTAAGCCCTTCGTAATTACTTCACTTATTGTAATTGAATTATTTCTTCACCTCATTGTTTAACACAAAAATAACCATCTGTATTGTAATACCATGTGCTTATTGTGTATGAGCAACTAAAAATTTACTGTTGCTAGATATTAATATATACTTTTGTGTTTTGTGTCAATGTTAACAAAGATATTATCGTGTGGTTTCTTTTATGAGCTTGTAATATAATTGCAAAAGAAATCGTTTCACTACGATTACCAATCAACTTACATTCTTTTTTTTATTCAGTTCATTAATTTCTTTACCTCCTTTTTGAAAGTATATACGTATAAGTAATTGATGACATACTAGGTACAATTTGGATGGGTTCTAATTTCTAAAGA
Organism: Agrilus mali; assembly: GCA_029378335.1. Classification (NCBI taxonomy): domain Eukaryota; kingdom Metazoa; phylum Arthropoda; class Insecta; order Coleoptera; family Buprestidae; genus Agrilus; species Agrilus mali. The sequence goes on along the minus strand of CM055658.1, from coordinate 20,727,948 downwards.
AAAAGAAAACGACTTCGGTAGGGAAGAAAACCTAGAATGTTTGAAAAAAACCCATTTCAATCTTTTTCTAGTTACTGAGGTCAATTCTTACGAAGAAATTTCTCGTTAAGTTCTGAAAGTGGTTTCAATGGGACCCAATTTTTTACGGTTTTTAATTTAGTTCCAACCTATTGAATACTCTAATAAATATAGGTAGATAAACCCTCGTTTTTCTACTGATTCTGATTATAACAGGCGAGAAAAAAGATTCTCTAACCAATAGTTAAATTCGTAATTATTTGAAAGATTTTTTTTATTCTTTCTTTTAAATGAAATAAAACACGTTTAATTAGGTACATTAATGGCTAAAACTGTTTCAATATTTATTATAAAAGGAGAGAAATAAAATTTGTATCTATAATAAAAAAGAGGCTTTAACATTGATATAAACAAATTGAAAATAAACTTTGTATGCTGCCTTTTAGGCAGGTAAAAGATTAAAATTAGTTCTATATCGGCAGGAAAACGATCCTGGGCTATTCTTAAAAGCAAATCCGAATACGTACGAATCATTCAATTTTATTCAATTTTTTTAACTATCAAAAGTTAGGCATTAATACAAAAGAGGTGTAGGAGGATAATTATAGTCTTTTTAAAAAATGAAATTGTAGCATTTTTGGGTAAATAATTCCTAACAAAATTACGTTTTGAAAATATTCCAAAAATTTCTAGAAAACTACCTCATAAATGTGAGTAAGCTGCATTCATTTTGTAAATGTATTTTGGGGCTAATTGGATTCAAGACTGACCTCATCTTGAACTTTTGAACCTACCTAACAACCTCCCATTACAATTACCCATCCTTGTCCCTATTTTCTGATTGGTGGCATTCAAGTCTGTAAAAAAACTTATTCAATTGCTCTTTATATTAAAAGGTATTCACTGAATATTTTCTTTTTTCTTCAAAAAAATAAAATGATTAATATCGTATATTCAGAGGGTATGTGAAGTAATTTTGTGATTAAGTACGAAGGGTAGTTTTTTTTTTCAAACAGTCTTTCTAATTAATAGATAACAGGAAAGTCAAGGGCGGACTTTATATTGTAGTTAATACTTTCTTTCTGTTGTGATGTATGTATAGCATAATTAATATTATATTAGGCAATAAATTAACGCAAGAATGTGTAGGTACTGTCTACGTAGAGTTATTTTTATGGTTTTGTCACCTTATAAGAAAAAGGGAGACTTTTAATGGTTTTCTTTGGGGTTTGTAATTCAATTTTTCATTGTTTTTGTATTTCCGTTTTTATCAACACACGCCGTTTACAAGATGCTTCTTTGTTTTCATAGAGGGTTGACCTAATTTTCAAACAGATGAATTTTTGTCCTAGGCAATGAAATTTTTCCAATTTTGCCATTTACTCAACCGTTCTTCACGTTATCGCTTTTTTCAGCAATAACGGTTGCTTATATGTGTCATAAATCAACTTATTAGGCAAATATTATCCGGATATTTGTCTCTCAAAATAATATTGTTGTTTCAAATCTTACGTTACTGGATTAGAAATTAGAATCTTTTACAAACAGCTCATCGATGCTTTCAATAATCACTAAAGTTTAAACACGGAATTCGGAACCCCCCATACAATTTCAATTTGTCCATTTGCAACTCTCAACTGTATATCTAATAATAACATTTTTCGTCTATCTTCCCTACTGCCACTTAAATATTGCCATGATTTCTAAAAGAAGTCTGAAAAGAACCTTATGCCCTATCGTCCAGCTTTGTACTACAGTGTATAGGCTTGGTGAGATGTTTACGTCAATATACGTATCTCAAAACTTTGAAAAAGAGTCAGATTTTTATGTTAGTCAGCCTACAGTAGCTAATTTTAAATTAAATATCAGTTTTTGAGTAAAAGGGTGATAATCTATTACAGTCTAGTAAAAATTACGAGCTCCAACAACTAAATAAATAAAATGTCATTTAGAATTTCTCTGAATTAGAGTAAGATCCTTACACAAAATATTTTATTTTATTTTATTTAATATAAACATTTACTGGAAACACTTTGTTGTGAATTTAAATTACATTAAGGAAATGCACATTAAAAAAAATATAGACTTGATTGATAAGTCACTATCATTGAAAGTATTGTTTATAACAACGTCAAATCAATTATTTTACATATACGTAAATAGATATCACAGCTAGGAAATTTTTTATTGCATTTTTTTAATATTTTATTGCACTTGTTGGCTGAAACCTACTTAAACATTGTGACCAATATAAAACCATGTGAAGCGTTCAAGCATACATAATGTAGTTGTTAGGGCTCGTAAAACTGAAAATTTTTATATAGCTCGTTTCCTACTAAATTTGAAAACAATATAATAAAAACTGTGAGAGTTAAAATATAATTGTGTACAATTTTATTATACAAACGCCTATGACCAACCTACAAATTACAACTCGATGAGAAAACATTTCTTTTTTTATTTTTGTTATCACGCATTGTGTGTCATTTAGACATGTGCGTTCCACTATTATTTATTTCAGAAACAATGCGACAAATTGTTTTTAATATCTTCCGTCTGACATTCAATAATAACAATACGTAAAACCGATTTTAACCGGTCTTTTATTCTTAACTGAGTTCAAAAGAAAACGATAGGTATAGGTAGTTCACTTATTGCAAAAATAGCAATTTCACAACCATAAATTGTTATTAAACCTGCAAAGTACAATACAATAATTGCTTTGATTAATATTTTCTTTTTGCGGAACACGTAAAATAGACAACAATTTTTTTCTGTAGCGATGTTGCAAATTCACGTTGAAGGCAAGACAATTTTTATAAAAGTGATCGTTTCGAAGAAAACGGTAATATTAGACTGCGATTTATAATTTATAAATAGGTTTTACATAAAACAATTACGTTTTAAATGTCTGTTGTGGATTATAATATGAACCAAAAAATACAAGATAGGTAGTACTTATTTAAAGCTGTTTCTGTAAGTAAATATTTTGAAGCAAAACTGAGCAAAAAGGAGCTTATGAGTCCTGAAACAATAGGAATGGAAATTATTTTCATTCGCAGCATAAAAACTCGACAAATTAGATTTGAAATCTTGGCAAACATCGTGTTTTCGTTATTGTCCTATCGATTTTTACAGCAAAAAGTCAAAAAATTGAGAAATAGGACGTAGTAACAATGCAGTAGGTAAAAGTAATGGTAATTAAAAAAAGGTCTCTAGTGCCTATTTATAAAAAATTTAATGATTCAGTTTCTGGTTTTACAACTATTTGTAGTCCACTGTAATTTCTCAATAATATTTAACAATTATAATTACAATTTAAAAAAATGTTAAAGTTTGAAGTATACCTACTACCTACTACCCATTTATACTACTTATTATTAGAGCAAGCCAACCGTTTATAGATTGTGTTTCAATTTGTAAATTAAACTGCAATAATTGTAACTTATTAAAACCAGAAAATACTAGTACAAACGAACAACGGAGTGTAACTAGTTAATCGTAGCAAAATACGTAACAGACAGTGGCGTAACTACCATAGGGCTAGACGGAGGAGTGCCCCGGGGCTCCAAGCTCAGGGGGCCCCTCGCACTCTGACTTACAAACTAATAATTGTGTTAGAAATATCCACCAGCTTTTATTAAAAAAAACCTATATGTATTAATTTATCCAGTTATTCATTCCTAAAGTCTGCGTGTAGAACCAGGACGTGCCCTGCTATGCACAATAAATAACTAATGATAAAGTAACTTTGCAACTTTAAAGTATTTAAATGTAACTACATACATATTTATATTTTGAGTTGTATTGATAAAAATTTTATTTGTCGTAACCCAGATTCGTCGTAAAATATACCTATAGTCGGTCAAGAAAGTGCTGTTACTGGATTAAAAATATTTACCTAATTAGGATTCCGTACCCAAAGGGTGCTCAACGGGACCCTATTAACGTACCTCCGCTGTCTGTGTGTCTGTCACAGGACCGTATTTTTAAACGGTAATAACAGGTAGATATTTTCTTTTATTTTCATAAAATACTTTTAATTTGTTCATTAAAATAAGTTACAATTTGTATTTGGTTTTTTATTTTATTATGGAGTCGACTGTATTACGACGAATCTGAATTATGACAAATCTGAAGTACGTCAAATTCGGAACACGACGAATACGGAACAAACAATTTTAAATAATTTAGTTGGGGCCCTATTCTATTTTTTTCCCCAGGGCCTTTGGTTACCTAGGTACACCACTAGTAACAGAATACCAATAATTAAAAAATACTTTTAAAAAAATAAATAGGTACAATTTTTCGATCATGGTTAAACGATAATCAGTAGACGATGATTAAATGTTAAAATAAACATTAAATATAATTACTTTAACACCTTTGGCCCTATTAAAGCAAAAGCATGCACCTAAACTCACGATCAAAAAACCCCTTTAGGATTTACCTACTAAAAATGTGAACATTTTATGGTTTTATATTAGTAGCAGTCTCTAAACTTGATAATAAGAGTAATAAAAACACTTGGTATTTTACGTTTCACTGGTTTATTGTTTTTTTTTCTCTAAAATATATTTCGGCTATAATGCCATTTTAAAAGAATTTGTAACAACTAACTTAAAGTATTTATTCTGTCCTTTTAATAATTTAACAATCTACTAGGATTTTCAGTATTATTTCTTTATTACCACTCTTAATAAAGAAGAAACCCCAAAAGTCTACTTGTTAATTTAGTAGCATTTTGTTGAAATGTTTCTTAAATTTTTGATCGAATGCTTTCAATTGTTTTTTTTAGTAAGTATTTGTTTTAAGCTCAATTCCTTAATTGAATTCAAATTAAGTAAAATAGATATATTTTTTTATTGTACTTATAAGGACCTTGTTTGTTGTCATTTAAACAAATCCAGAATTATAATAAATGCCTACAAAACTCGACTGTTCAAACATTCAGTTGTTAGGTCTCCCAGCAGCATTTACTTAATGAAGTCAAATCCCTTAAGTTTCCTCTTTTCAGGAGGTGGCGGTAAAAAATTGTGAAGGCGGTCACTATTGCTCTCCCCCTAAGGAATGTTGCAAGCAAGGATGCTGCTATATCATTGCACCAGCGGTTTCCTATCGTCCTCCTAGCCTACCGACTTCTAGTGTTCTTAATCCTATATTTATAGGCCACTGGTAAGTAACAACAAACAACAAGTTTTATATGGACGCTCTCTTAGTTATAATAGTTTGCTCCTCTATTTTATTTGTCTCTCAAACTCGAAAATTTTCTACGTACCTAACAATATAACAGAGTTGTAAGTAAACATTACAAAGTTAAATATGTATAAAATGTCTTCATGAAGTTTTCATATCTGCTTCGTTTTGCAGCTTTCTAGTTATTTGAGGGATCAGAAACGTTTATGAACTTTAAATAAATTTAATAATTTACCATCAGATCTTTAAACAATACCAATATAATTGAAAACGTTATTTTTAATACGTCATAAAAAGACGACAGAAGCAAGTCCAAGCAATTTACAAAAACCACCTCAAGGCAAATTCATTTTGAAAAAGCCCAGTTTATACATTTAATAAATAAAAAGAAAAAACATTAAACTTTAATTTCATTTTACAAGGTCTGTTTTAAGGTATCTCAACATATAAAAGCAACATGAAATGAACACGAACTGGCTATTTATTATGAATTTATTTTGAAAATTATTTCTTTTCTCCCCTTATTTCTATTAATATTAAAATAAGTTAGTAAAAAATATATTTTCTTTTGATCCCAAAAATATACTTGTTCGATGTAGAAATAGATAATGAAAAATCTTCCCGACATAAACAAAAGCACTTTCTGTAACGACGTCGTTTCATAACGACTCTAATTATTATAAAGCCTCATTTTATTATGTTGAGGGTGTTCTACTAGTAACTTCCTTAAAAGTATATGTAGACCAGTGCTGAAGCCTTTGAAAATAGTAAAAAGTGAAAAAAAATTATAGTAGGATGAAACCCATTGGAAAAAGAAGATAATATAACAGAAATTAAAGGAAAAATAATTTACGGGCGATCTGAGGTCGGGAAGGGGAAGGGGTGAGTATTTAAGAGTAAAAAAGGGGTTTCCTCGATTTCCGGAAAAACTTAGTCTTATGGAAAAAAGTTAAATGGTAAAGTTGTAGGTAATAAAAAGATCTACAAGTTTTGTATTTACACTTTTTTCACATAACCTTTTACAAAAAAACTTTTTTTTCACGAAATTTGGTGAAAACTTACCTATTTATGTCCCAAACATGCTGTAGTTTTTTTGATTTGAAATATTTATTTTTTCACCTTATTTTTACTTAATATCGGAAAAACACCCTAATTTTCAATCGAAAATTCTCACGTCAAAATATCTGCTTTTTTAAAAACGTTGGTGGGCTTTTTTTTCGTTGAAATGTCTACTTTCTGATGGTGTGAAGAAAAAATATACATTACTATAAGTTTTCTCAGGAAATGCAAAAAATAGTTGTTCTAAATATTAAAGATATGATTTCAAAAAGGGTATTTTATCTAAAAAATGTGACCGCTACTATTTTTTTCAGTAATAAAGTCGATTTATTAAATTCTAATTACATTTATGTCATAGAAAATCTTATAATATATAAATATACATGTACTATTGAATTTACATACTCCATATACTGATTACGTTATTCATTCTAATATTTTCTTCGTTTTTTTGCATTCCCTGAGAAAACTTACCATAGTAATGTATATTTTTTTTTCACACCATCAGAAAGTAGATATTTCAACGAAGAAAAAGCCCACCAACGTTTTTAAAAAAGCAGATATTTTGACGTGAGAATTTTCGATTGAAAATTAGGGTGCTTTTTCGATATTAAGTAAAAATAAGGTGAAAAAATAAATATTTCAAATAAAAAAAATTACAGCGTGTATGCGACATAAATAGGTAAGTTTTCACCAAATTTCGTAAAAACAAAATTTTTTTTTGTAAAACAAAAATAAAAAACAAAAAAAAGTGTAAATACTAAAGTTGCAGATTTTTTTATTACCTATAACTTTGTCATTTTTTTTCCATAAGATTTGCAGTTTTTCCGGAAATCAAGGAAAACCGTTTTTTACCCTTAAAAACTCACCCCCTGTCCCTTCCCAACCTCAGATCGACCGTAAATTATTTTTTCTTTCATTTCTGTTATATTCTCTTCCTTTTCCAATGGGTTTCATCCCACTATAATTTTTTTTTGGTTTCAAAAATTATCGACCCTGGTCTAATAATAAAGTATGTAGTAACTAATAACACACCATGTGCGTACATGATATGATTATAATAATACGTACATAGTTAAAATTATTTTACGTAACGAAAGGAAGGAGGATGCTATAGACAACGTCAAAACATGTTATCTAAAGCAATTATGTGTCTTTAACTATTCAACAATGATGGATTTTTTTTAGTAAAATTACAAACCGATATGTACTTGAATAGTAAACGAGATAACATATTAATTTGTTACTAAAACGGGTACAAGGATAGGTAATGTGTTTTCCTATTGGAAGAGTTTCTGATAAAATTTATTTTATAATAACGTTTGCAAAATCTTGTTACGTATTATGCCTTTTTAATTTCGATTTTGTTAACGCGTGAAGAGCAAAAATCCTTCAGCTGTTCGAGTTCATAATTGCAGGAATTTACATGCAGATTAAATTCATAGCTGTAGGACTTCGTTATAAAAGATTTATAAACGTTGCATGCGAATAAATATATCGAATTTAAAACACGAAAAGTTAATGCATGCATATCTTTGCATTTTACAGCTACTCCAGCTGCATGCAAGAGGAAATTAGAAACGAAATATTGCTGCAGCGTAGGTATTCACAAAATATGTAAAAATGTTTCCAACTGAACTCTTATATACTATGTGTTAAGCATTTTTTAACAACAATAAGTAAATACATGCACAGATTATTACAAAAAGATGGTTATAAATTTTAGGTGATTTATATGTAGCTACAAATAAAAGAAGCTGCAAATAACTGAATCCAGACAAATATATTATTAGAAAAAGAGACAGAGTTCCTAATGTGGCCTTTATGTTGAATAATAAATATCCCTTTTAGATTGATTACTTTTTTTATTGAGAAGGTTATTTTACGAACCGTTTTTGTGATCGTTAGGAGTTTGTAGCATCGCTCTATATATTGTAGTACAATAGCTAACAGAAATATGCTGTTTCCTCCCTGATCGATTTCTTATTAAAAGACGAACGAGAATTAAGTACGAGACATTAAAACCCTTCTTTTGTGTACTTACACAAACTAAATCAATTTAATTGAACGCCGTATTATTTCAATAAAATTAAATAGTGGAGTCACAATTTAAAGTTATCCCATAACCCATTGATTCAAATAAGGGTATTATAAAAAAGGTCTCGAAAAGTAGTATTAATTCAATTTTAATAAGTTCTGCTTCAATGTTGTTCCTTTTTAAAATAATTTATATAAAAGATGTATAACCTATCTGCGGATTACTATTTCTTCTTTTAGGTACTTTTGGGCAGCTCTAATGGTAACAATAGCTGGCATTTTATGTGCCTGTTCCTTATGGCGAAAACATAGCCAAAATAGTCTAATTTGTTGCAAAAATTCTGGAAGAGATGATCGGGTTTCAGAACCGGACTCAAACGGTTCTTGTTACGCTCCTCCCCAATATAGTCGATGTAACAGTTTCTACCAAGCTCCTCCACCCTATAGTGAGGTACTCCAAATATTGCTTTCTGTTAATTAATAAGTAATTCAAAGAAATTTTTGCTTCAGGTAACCTCAAAGCCTGACATGTATCCCCTTGTAATAAGTTACAATGGAATATCAAACGATCAAAACCACAAATGGGGTGGTACTACAGGGTACCTCATGGTTCAGTATTTCAGAAATTACATCGTTAGGCCAGTAGGTAAAATATGAAGGAGGACTTTCGTAAAAAGTGTATAATTTGAATATATTGTTTTTCTTTTTTAAAGGTTCCCTTTCTGCAACCAGCACAATGGATTCTTTGGGTTCTAGTTTCATTCATTCTGTTAACGAGGTAAGTCAAATAAATATATATTGGTTATAATAGGGTGCACAGTTACAATTGGTACCTTTTTGAACTGCAATGGGTAGGTACATTATTTTCTTTTGATAATCATCAGCATACACCGCCAATTGGTAATGCAAATACTGTATTTAGTATGATAAATGTCTGCCGTTGGCTTTCACCTTCATTAAAATGTATTATATTTTCTTTTATTGGCAAATATTGTTACGTAAATACACAGAGAGAAAATTATACGAGACATTTGCTCGTTTCTTTACAAAATTTCAAATAGGAGGTATCCGTTATCGTTTTTTATTTTTTAGTTCACATAAAATATTTAAACCAGTCTTCAAAGAAAATTGCATTCGTAAAAAACGAGAAAGTAGTTTTATCCTATTCAATAAAAGTCAATGCAGAAAGGTATTCATTCATCTCCGCCTTGGGGGTTATGATGGCACATAGTCCTTGGTGTCCTATTGATAATAACATTAACAGATCTTGGTATTATCGAATATTTGTGGTGTTTAGCAGCAAAAATTATTTTTTAACACATTGGTCTCTTAAGAGACTTAATTAGAATGTTTTGGAGTAGATTGAGTAGCTGAGTAGCAAAATGTAATTGAAAATCCAGGGGTTCAAAATTTTATCGAAGCATTAGAATGTTTTAGAATATGCTTAAAATTTTCACCACATTCTGTCAGTTGAAATTTTGTTTCCTCAGGATTATTTTTCAGAATCCTTTGAATTTTCAAAATGATTTCAAAACTTTGGAATACCCTCAAAAATTCAACTACTTTCTGCCAATTTTCTGAAAAAATCCAAGGGTTCAAAATTTTATCGAAGCATTAGAATGTTTTAGAATATCCTTAATAATTCCACCACTTTCTGTCAATCAGTTCTAATTTCGTTTCGTTAGGATCCTTTTCCTGACTCCTTTGAATTTCTTTAATAATTCTGATTGTCAAAAGTTTTTTTAGAAATTTTAGATGAAATGTTTTAGAATACTTAAAAATTCCACCACTTTCTTCCAATAATTTTTGTAAGTCCGTCACAGTTTCGTTTCTGCAGGATCTCTTTCAAGAAATTTCTAAATAAATCCAAAAAGTTCAAAATTTTACCCAATATTGGAATATTTTACATTATTCCACTAGTTTCTGTCAGTTAGTTATGATTTCGTTTATCCATGATCTTTCAAAGGACTAATCTGGCATTTTTGCTCCATTCTCCAGTGATTTCCATCATGAATAGCACGAAGCTACAAAATCTGTTTACAATTATCGTCTAATCAAATCAATAAATATGTATTATTTCTTAGGCCAACACAATTATACCTCCTCCGTACTCTTGCACTGGTAGTTTGGAAGAAGTTCACGTCGACGGTACGAATTCGGCAGGCGGTGCATCGTTTCCTAGATCGATATCATCGGTGACTTGCAGCGAACATCAATCTGGAAGTCATCGAAGTCCCAGCGTCCGATCGCAAATCAGTACCCAAAACATGGCGACATCGGCCAATAGTTCGAACGTCGTCATGTCATCGGCTCGCATTCCTTTAAGTAGTTCCGCACACAGTACTTTAACTACAAAGTACAACTTCGTAGTCAATCAAAAATCGGCAAATAACACTTCGGAAAGGAATAACAGTAGTAGCACTTGTTCAGTCTGCAACTCCAATAGTTTTGTAAATACCAATGTTATTAATAATTCTAATAATGCAACGTCGCAACAGCCTAGTTCCTCCAGTACCTGTGCACCGTCGCCTCAAAAATCGCTCGCTCTCGATAATGCGGAAACGTTCTCAAGGAACAAACCGGATGTTTGTGATGGAAATTCACCTCCAGCACGCGCGTTCAATAGGACGCTCCTGTGCAACGGGTTCAGTGTCGAATCCGAATCCCATGACGACGATCACAACTTCACTGATCTCTTAAATCTATCCGTCTGCGTCCCCAGTAGCATAACACACTTACCCCTAGCCATTCTCACTAGTTGTCATCAGCAGCACGACATAAATGTAGTCAATAGCATAACCAGTTCGGACGTGAGCAGCCTTGCAAATTTGGGAACTCCCGATTCACCACCCAGAGCCACCAGTCCCACGGGAGAGTTGCGGGATATCCTAGATAAAATTCAACAGTTGCCTCAACAAAGCAGTCCTCTTCCGCAAGGACAAATCACTAACGAGCAAAAGATGCGAAGCTATTTTCATCGAAGCAAAGCGAAGACCATGTACATGCCTTTGAACGAGTCCTACGGTGGCGAAAAGAGACACGTGATGTTTGGGAAGGGTCCCAAAAACTGGATGTCAATTTCGGCCCCCACCACACCATGTTCCAATTTCATTCCTAGTTTTCCTAGTCAGAAGAAGGGATCGGGGAGTCAGAAAGGCAGTCGATCGAAAGTGCACGATGAAAGTCCGCTGCTCAACGAAAACGATGAGTCTGATGATGAAAATAAACGTACGTGATGGAATAATTAGGTTTAAACTTAATGGAGCATTGACTTTTTACTTTCTTTTTTGCTCATAACACATCAAAATGGGAAAATTACTCATTGGTTTCTAATTATATATACCTACTTCAGACGATGATATTCAATCGACCAAAAAATGGTTTATGATTAACAATTAATTAGTGCCATATGTTTTGTTGGTACATAAACATTTATTGTTGGTTGTCTTACTTTGAGCCTTTTGGCCACAAAACTATTGTGTTGATGGATTTACTTTTTTTAGACCAATTGCCTAATTTCCTCAGTCATTGCACGAGAGATTGCGAAAGAAGCCTTTTTTGGTGTCCCGTTGTTTACATTAAATTAATTATCAAGAATTGGTATTTCTTGACATTATTAGAAACTAATGATTAAATTGATTTATTATACTTTACCACCCTCCGCTGTGGAGATCTATCAATTGGACTACATCATCATATAACTGATAATATTTTTTGGATTATCTTCTTTTCACTTCTTCTTTATTTAATTAAAATTCCCAGTAGAAGTTGACGATTTTATAAAAACATGTCATAAGAAGTTCAGGTCCATTAAGTTAATTATATTATGTACAGTGGATTTCATTTATAACGACTTCGGTTGTAACGACTTCGGATGATATTTACAAGATGCTAGAAATATCATACTGATATTGCGACCGAGTTTAAACACAAAACTTTTTACTCTTTTTTGTACATTCACAGATAGTCAGCAGTTGTAGTAATTGTTTAAAAATGTTAAGTTGGATAAACTTAAATCTAAGAATCAGTTACTGGCTACTTTACTTGCCTAATTTCCTTCTTTCATTTTTTTTTTCTCTTTCTTTTTGTATAGCGATTTCCGGATATAGCGAAGGAATTTAATGGTGCTTTCATCGTCGTTATAAACGAAATAGACTGTAGGTACTTACTTTATCTGGCAATGGGACGATACGACGCGTCATAAGTAAAGTTATTAAAGTAATTCTTTGCGCGAAGTTAATAAACATATTAATTAAAAGAGAAAACAAACGCTTATTGTTTTTCAATTGAGCTACCGACAATCAACCAATTGAACTCATTGGATGTAAAAAGTAATCATTATAGACGTATATAATACATAACTTTAAATAAATTATTACAACTATTATATTTACAAGAAGAACCACGCCATCCACACGAATTCTAAAAACTCATTTAAAACTAAAGAAAGGCAAGAATATGCATAGAATTTTGCCAAAAATATTCTTCTTGTTTCCTGACAAAAATATATCATCATATATTTATTAAATACACAAATCTAACGATGTAATGTTGGAATGGATTGAAAAGGTCTTTCAATTTGGACTTATTTTTGAATGTCTCCGAACAAAGTAAAAGGTCAATGCTTTACTTTATATACGTATGTGCAAAAGTTATTTTGAATATGAGAAGTGGATAAATTAAGCGTAAAATGGATTTTAATTTTGCGTGTACCTCGGTGTGTATGTAAGTGATAATAAAATTGCCAAAATAGAAATGAATTTTATGATAGATCTAACAATGCTCATTTGTACATTTTATATTAACTGCTAAAGTGTACTTAAAAATTATTTTTAGGGAAAAACGCTGATTATTTATAAAACTTACTATTATAACACAGCTAAAAGCATGTGATTTTATAAGTGTTAAAATTTAAAAGTTTGCAAACTGACAATATTCGCACTATCTAACACCATTTCTTCTTTCTTCAAAACATAACGAAATTAAACATTAAAATACACACAGAGTGTTTTTTCTTAAGAATTTCAAAGTCAAACTAGAGCTTTTTAAGAATATCAAATTACTTAGAAAAAACTGATTGATCAAAAGCAATAAAGTAAATTCATAATTTTATACAGAGTGTTTGATGATATTCACTTATTATAAAGTATGCATTACACATTGAGTTGATTCTCAAACAAAATTTAACGCCTTGGGTGTAATCAATTCTGTAATCTTATGATATTATTTCAACTTAGTTTTCGAATATTAAAAGAACACAAACTTTTAGAATGCTTTAGATGAAGCTTTCTTATCTAGACGAATTACCTAACTAAGAATGGTCAGTATATGCAAACCAATTGCTTATAGTTGATTATGTAATCAAAAAATAAACATGAAAACTAAAAATCCACTTAAAAATGTAGATATAAATACATATATTTTAAATATAAACTAAATGCAAACGTAAAGTGGATGTTAAAAAAAATGTTTCAGTAGAATGGCACAACGCTCGATATTTGCAATTTTGAAAAAGCATAATATAGTTACCAAATTATTTTTTTCACTTATTTTTTCAATAAGTACCTATATATAATATTGTCTATTGTATATGTCTACGAATTTCAGAATACAATAGTTTATTATCGTAGATGTGAAATATTTTCTTAATAGAATGTGAAAAATACAATGCGAAAACGGCCAAAGTTGTGTATGAATTTAGATGTACTGTTAAATAAAATTATATTCCTTATTTCTCCCTCTTTATTTCTATTTAGAGATAGATATAATAATGAAAAGACAAGTTACAACACAAAAAATGCTAGAACGTTTCGTTTTTGTAACGAAGCTGTAGATAAATTTTGAAATGCACATTTTAATAAAAAATGAGAATCATTTTTATAGGCGCAATTGGAATTAGAACCAAAATAAAATTTTAAATACATATTACCTATCATTTTATAAAATTGATTTCAGTAAATGTTTAGAAATGAGCCATCATATAAATTTCAAATATTTTCTACTATAAATATGTATTAGGAAGATAACAACTATTTGTAGTCTAAACAAAAGTTACAATTCAAAACAGGTGTATTAATTACCTTTATATTTTACGATTAGACATTCGTGTGCACATTAATTATCTTGAAACTAAATAAGTAAACGATCAATAGAGACCGTTCAATTTAATTTTTCCGGTTTTGTATTATAAAGTTAAAATTATAAATATTTTACTTTATGATTTATTACTGGCGCAATAAATTAACTAGCCCCTATACCTACCGTAAGAAAGAGAAGGACACCCCTATCAGTTTTGATAAGATTGAAATACAAGTGATGCAGGTAGTAGTTTAATTCTGCTCATTTCTGTTCTACTTTTATAGTTTGTGTATGTTTGTCTCACTCTCTCTGTAGTTTATAAAGGTCCATACAACAGTAGTACAACAAAATAATAAAAGAGACAACTCTACAAATTTCAAACATAGAAGAGAAATACAGCAGAACCTTGATAACTTAAACCTCGATAACGTAAAAACCTCTATAAATTCATAAAATTTTGTGTTCCCTTCCCCTCGGAGTCCAAAACCTCTTTTACTTAAAATACGAACCCTCTATAACTTAAACGAATAATTTAGGCATCGCACCTCAGTAAGTAATAAAATTGATGTAGAAAGTGTGAATTGTTTGAAAAAAAAAATTATAACTTTTTAAGTAGAATAAAATAAACTTAATTAAAATTACCTTTAACCCTAAAATTAAGTATGTATGTACATAATAACATTTTGAAGTTTCATTTACATTGAACCTACCTCGTCTATCTCTATAATTTCTAAACAACGCTCATAAACGGACCTCTGTAAGTAAAAATATAAACCAATAAAAACTCCCTAACTTAAACCCTTAGTAAGTAAAAACCTCAATAACTCAAATTTTTCAACGTTTCTCTTGGTCTTTATCTTATCGAGGTTCTACTGTAGTAGAAATTGAATTTTCGCAAATCTTTTGGTGAAGCATTTTTTAACTTAACTTATAACTAATGGAAGAGAAATATGCGACAACATTATAAATTGTACCTGCACTGCTCATTATCTCCCACTCGCCAGGAAGGACAAGGGTATCCTTTTTCTTGTAGTAAGTATAGGGGTGAATTAATTTATTGTGCCAATACTTAATACAAAATAAAGTAAAAGATTTATAATTTTGACTTTATGATACAAAACTGGAACGGACTTTATTGACCAAATTTTTGACAATAAAAAAAACATTATAAAATATCCCTTTAAAGTTAAATTTTTATAACTTATTGTTAGTTTAGTTGAAAGTGTTCATTTTTGAAATTAAAAAAGTCTCAACAATTGCCCCTACATATGTATTAAAATTTCATTAGGACTGAACTAACTGACATCTGTTAACTGATGCGTCTAATATTAGATACTGGTTAAATATTAAATAACGTTTTGAAATATTAATATAGCCATTTCAACTCTCAATAGTCAATAATAGTGCTGATTGCCTTAAGTAACTATTAATAAAAATATCAATAAACGCCTTTCAATTACACTGATCAATGACCAATATCTATATTTACAATGCTCTTTTAACAATCATCACTACACCTTATTGTCTGTAAAGTGGCAGAGTAATTCTAAGAAAATATAATTGGAATGGGGTCATAATAATTGTAGAAACTTGAATTATGTTAAATTTAGGTCTCTTTGGTGACTAATGAGTAATAAAAAGGACAACTTGGGTATCGAACTAGGCAGGTACAATTAAAAACAGAAGCAATTGAATGATAAAACCCATAACCATAACAATTTTTGTTGTAAGTGCCTATTTATTGTCATATCTAGAAATTGCGGAAACGGCTTTTTATTATTTGATAAGTGTTTATCACCACAAACACAGATGCGAAGTTCATAATAAATCTCACAATTGTTTAAGTTGTGGTGGCCATGTGTGCAAAAACCTATACAGATAAAAAATTGCGCATTTTGAAATGAACACCAAATACGAATTTGATAAATAAATAGTAGTTAAAATATAAATTAATTTTGGCAAAATTTATTTATATTTTTGTATCTATGGCATTTTAATAGATTAATTCGTAGTTTGTATTAATTAGATAATAATTCTGAAGATCTTTTACCGTGTAATATAATATATCTCTAATTAAGATGGAGCAAAGAAGGTCTTTTTTTAATCTACTAGATATACCTATGAAATTTTCTTATGAATCTTCTGCTTAATTTATATAGTATTATTTTATAAATTTTAAAAATTTGGACCTAAAAAAGTCAGCATAAGGAAACAGGGCTGTAGCTAGAGTCGAATTTGAGGTAGGGCAGCATTGGTTACAGGTAGGGCGGAAGTAAAAAATTGATCATAATTGATCTGCCCTTGAAGCACGGGCTCCTAAATCAATCATCATGTATATCACTCACCTCTAGGTCAGTGATGTACATTCAATAGCTATTCGTAAACAAATAATTTCTGTGACAGAGCATGAGCATGTATCTAAGAACTATTAAATCCTCAGTGATGAAGAACAAGTGAACAAGATGGTTGAACTTCCAAATTTGGATGTAGAGATCCACGTCTGAGTGAGAGTGAGGTAATAATTAATTGTTGGATGGGGTGATACGAGTAAATAGATACGACCGAAAATACCATTTAGATCATATTTTTTCTGCAAACTTTGTGCAATATCAGAAGGAATACCACAGCTAACATTACCAACATGTGTTGACCAACCTGTTGCTATGGAACTAGGAGTAGCAATTGATTTTGTCCACCTGTTTTGAGCAATGATGTTCTTTATGGTCAATTTGCTCTTCAACTCCTCGTTTTTCTCCAAAGAAAACCCGTGTAGGTATACATCGCGAAATCAATGAATCTTCAATTTATAGCAATAAAAATACCAATTGTATCGATTTTTGACTAAAACACTTTACCGTACACTTCACTTAACCAAACTACAAACAATCATAAAAAATCTCTAATTTATGTTTATTTTAGTTTAAAAAGGGATTCTCCGTACCATATATTGCAATATAGCCCATATTGCAATATATGCTACGGGGAATCCTCTCTGCATTACAGATATAATTAAATAGACCCATCGCTTCATGTGATGGCGCTTTAATTGCCGTCTATACACAGAACAAAGAATTATTATAATATGAAATAAATGTCACAAAGTGTGGTATGTTCGGAAAAGTTCAGATACCTACCTATCGCTACAATTTTTTTTATCTCAAACTATGCACAAACAATTTAATTATAATAATTTATCTTAGTTTTTGGAATTTTTAAAGTAGGGCATTGTGATTTCAAGGAAGGGTATTGCCCCACAATGCCCCCCCCTAGCTACGGCCCTGTAAGGAAAATGACAACATTTTGAAATTACCGGTAAACACCATTAACATTAACTTTTCTATTTAAGTAATTAAATAATTAGCTCAATCATTCAATTTGTAAAAAATGAAATTCATAATTTTTGGTCTATCTAAAAAAGACCCTTTTTATTTTGCCTTGTTGGATTTTACTATTCCTATAAATCTTCAAAAATTATACCCATTTCATAAACTATGGTTTTGTAAATTTCATTCAAAATGTTGACCTCAAAAAGACTATGAAAGCTAACGAAGACGAAATCTCTATAAAATAATAATATAAAAATTAAATGTATTTAATTGAATTCATGGTTTTTGGTTTTAACTGAAAGGACCATTTTTATTTTTATAACTTACGAAATTCTACTTTTTCTATAAATTTTCTAAATTATTAAATATATTTAACATGATATGATTTTGTAAATTTCAACATATTGACCATAAAAAGAACCTAAGAGTAGAGAAGACCATAAAGTTTTGGAATCACTAAGGAAATTTCTTACTAGAGAGAAAATCTCTATAAAACAAACCAAAATTAAATTGGATATTATGTTTGATTAGATAATTATCCCATTCAAAATCAAGGAAAGTACGAATTTTTAAAAGAAAAGTTCGTAGTTTTTAGCCCTTACTGAAAGAAACAGTTTTTATTCTACCTTGTAGAATTCAATTATTCCTATATATTTTCAAAATTATTAAACCTATTTTACAAAACATAACTATAAATTTCTTTCAAAATATTGTCCACAAAAAACTAAGAATAACAAAAGCCATAAAGTTTTGAAATCACTAAGGAAATCTCAGTAAAATTTAATACTACATTTAATTGTATAATTATTATATTTAATATTAATGATTAAATTAATTTTACAAGAAAATTAATCATTACTGAAAGTAATCCTTTTTATTCTACCTTATTGTATTTTCTTTCTTCTATAAATATATTCTACTTATTTTACAACATACCTATAGTTTTTAAAATTTATTTTAAAATGTTGCCTACAAAAGAATAAGAATTACTTGAAGTAAAACCTCTTCACATTTAAAGTATATATTTTATCTAATTGTATAATTAGTTTCAATACCAAGGAGAATATGAACTATATTATAATTTTAAAAACTTATCTATCCATCTAATTCTTACTTCTTTTATCTACGTTTTAAAAAAAAATACATTTTTATAATAAAGTAAATGTAGCACTATTCGTAAGAAAAAGTTGTGAATCGAAAAATGTTTTATAAGAAAAAAAATTTATTGATAGCTGTTCCTAATAGACGAAAGATCTAGAATCTGGTGTAAATTTTCGTTGAAGTCCAATAGTCCATCGTAAGCTTGAGCTTTATCGAACTATCTAGTAAATACGCCAGTGAGTCGCTAGTGTCGAATACAGGCCGAGTCTCGAGAAACTGAAGCTTGTGACGTCAAAAAGCTTGCGTGGGGTAGCTATAAATGTTGCTTGAAATCAATATCCGCAACATTTTCGTTATCGTTTTATGAGAGTTTCAATCGAAAGTTGGTGTGCCACGATCGTACCTACCTATGTACGTATTTTTGACAAATGCATGTGAGTGATTTTGAAGCAAACGATACATAGCAGCTCATTCGGTAAGCAGCTTTAAAATTCTTTATTACTTCTCTTATTTGACGTTTATTATTAATCAAGACACTTAACAACAAAGTCGCTGTTGTAAAGACAAAAAAATTGCTGTATTCGGTATGTTCTAATTGGCGTTTAATTTTTTAATTTTTAGAGCGTGGTATGTACAATAGTG
The DNA here is from genome assembly GCA_029378335.1 of Agrilus mali. Taxonomy (NCBI): domain Eukaryota; kingdom Metazoa; phylum Arthropoda; class Insecta; order Coleoptera; family Buprestidae; genus Agrilus; species Agrilus mali. Next base: position 20,708,491 of record CM055658.1, on the reverse strand, counting down.
CAAGTCTTATACCAGCGAGGTTTTTGACACTTGTAGCCCACTTGATAGTTAATATCGTATTATTAACATGGAATACTACGGAGAACGTGAAGAATTGTTTGCCGAAGAATGCCAACCCGATTCTGCTTTCATCCCTTGCTACCAGGTAAGTCTTACTAAAACTTCGAAATGAATTTATTTTCAGCTCATTACTATTGTCGAGCAAGGACCTATCCGGACACCCAAAAAATTATTATAAAACTACTAATAATAGTTTTAAATTTTAGCGTCATGTGGAGTCATAGATTATCTCCATCCCTTTCATAATCGGAATCAAATCGTTTTATTCTGTTGTTGTTAATTTTTGATTGTTTTGCAGCCATGTTTTTGAATCGATTAATGTGGTTACCGATTTCACCACAATTTACTAGATATTTTTTTATGTACTTTAGCAACAATAACAGTTATATAAATACTATCTAATAGATAATAATAATACATTCGGTTAATGTGAAAGGATTGTTTGAATGCTAACTTAACTAATTTGACAGTAAATTTAGTGACCTTAGTCCTTAAAAATATCAGTTAACTTTAGGTAGAAACAAATGTAATTGTGTAGTTCGTTTCAAAATTACGAAATTTTTTAAAAACATTTTAATTTAAGGGGTAAATGAATAAACGAGTGGATGATTGAATGGTTATCGGGTAAAGGATATCCTTTGCAAATAATAGAAAATATCCTTAATTACCAGGACATTTTTACAAAAAAAAAAAAGATAATTTGAAAATATGTAACTCCTTGAATAATTCTGCACAGGGAGGTGTTAATACTTATTTTTTTTGTACAAAATGTTCTAATAAATTTGCTTCAAATGTTTCACTCATATTAGAATACCTAAATACAGTTTTACAGTACTTTTAAAGAATATTTGCGTACAAGTTACTAGCCTCCTTCCACAGTTTATAAATAAAAATTACAATTAGTGTTCGCAATAAGGTGATAAAGTTAAGAAAAGCGCGCTTAGTTGTGTCGCGTCGCAAAAATATCTTCAGCTATTAGGTGAGTAAATATTCTTTTAAGAACACTTCCGACTATGAGTTTTCGACTACATACGTAATTAGCCGGAATTTCCGGTAAATAAATGCTAATAACATGTCTAATGTTTGCGCAAGTTTACATCGTGGCCGAGTGGTATCGACGTTTTTCTTCGTGGAAAATTCAGGAATTTTCCTTTATAACTAGGCACTACTTACAATTAAATTCTGCGCAAATAAAATTCTATCTGCGTATGTATTTAAAATAAAATCTAACTTTCACCTTTTAACAATTCTGTCATAAATTTTACATAATAGGTACACATATATGAATGTATTTAAAGTAATAAAATTGTTTTCCGGAAAACAATACGTTCAAGCAACTATAGTTAATCAATTATAAGTTATCGGGTTTGTTAACAACAATTGTTTATCACAGCAACTGATATTACCTATTATACCTGTACGTAGGTGTAATACGTAACATTTACAGTAGGTAATTATTTATTGGCCGATTTAATAAAAAGTAGTATTGGTTAATCCAAATACATATTTTCAATCGTTTCTATCATTTTTGTTTCAATTTTCTGATTACTTAGCTACTTTTATAGAAGTAAACTTTCCAACGACCTACATATTAGCATTTTTCCATTTTCCAAATTAGGTATTTACATTGACGTAAGTAAATAGAAATAAACACGGTTTAAATCATGCAAATCCAAACGAACGCGCTTTTTTTGCAATTTCAAGTTCAAGTAAATATTTTCTCTTCTTATCAATTTACTGGAATTTAGCAATTCACAATAATTGAGAACCCAAAAGTGAAAATTGTTGCTGAGCTTCAGGGAGTTTTGTAAAAAGTATTTTTTGCTTAAAACAACGAGAAAATAATTATGTAATTTAGAATAAATTTTAGAAGGCTTAAAATTAAGTAATTACCAAGTGTTGTATCCTCATTAAGATTAAGAAAAGCAAAACACTTGGTTTTTTTTTTTGTTCCACAATTTTTTATTAAACACTGACAATATTGTTTCGGCAGTTATGCCATTCTCAAAGTGAAGAGCCAAGCCACAAGTAATTTCGTTAATGTTGTATCCTCACTGACGCCCGTTTGAAAATTTAATTATTATTTTAGAATAAGTAGTTACTTGAAATAACTCCCCAATATTTTCAAAATTAATTTGCTATTTGGACGAAAAGTCTGACATATAATGGAGCTACTACAAGTTTAAATTCCATTCTCGTATAACATTTCACGGTCAAAGACACAAGAACCTGTGTTGGAATAATTAATTTGTAAGTGTGTGGGTAAAGGAAATATTTAAAATAAATTACTATTTAGAACTTAAAACGTACCTACTTTTATGAATTAGAAAAAAGTTGGAGTCTAACTTGTGATCCAAAGTAAATTTCTACAAGGATGTTGTAATATTACCACACATCATTAATTTTTGTAAATTTTGGCCATTTAGAATACTCACTACTGTATGTAGGTACCTACAATAAAATTGATTTTCGTAATATGCCTTCCCACAATAAATAAAATCGATACCACGACAGCCTATGAAAAAATCATTAAAACATTGAATCTCCAAGTCGAAAAACTCATTATAGTCAGATTTAATTTAATTTTAGCATGTACGATAAAAAAGAAAGGGTTGCATAAGAAATTATGAAAATGCATGTTTACGAAACATTTAAGATATTTGCATAATGATTATGTGAAACAGATTCTGAACACCTTTATTTTATAAAACATTAATTAGGCATCAGTTCATAGCAATACTTCATTAAAACAAGTACCTACTACTTTATATTTATATCGTCAACAACACAAAGAGGATATTGTAATTGTACTCAAATACAAAACACCTTTCGAATCAATTTTTCAATAAAAGAATTGTAATGGTCAGCTAATAGTGCACTGCGAAACCAATCAGTTAATTATACAGAATGTTTCTAAACTTAAATAAATCAACAAGATCATTTACCTAGTAACATAATAGACCTGTATAGACCTGAAAAGAATAATTTTAATGCATCTTTAAAATATGAAAATTCTACAGCTGTTTGTAAATTGTAATCACCCTTTCTTGCATCACTCTGTAGGTAAATGTGCATGACCTCCCTTCTCATTTTTGTTTAACAGACTGGATTGAACCAGTTTTAACCGGTATTTTCAGGTTTCATTTGATCTCACCATGAGATCCTTTCTTTGAATTATGTTACCTATTCAAAATGCTGACGTCAGCGTTCAACACCTGTCTAAAATTTGGCCTCTGTAAGCACTTTTTCAAAATAGGCTTTTAACAAAGGAAAAATGTTTAGTTACTCAGTTACATTGTAATACTACGTATGGTAGGCAAATACTTTCGAACTATTTTCATTTTTGCAAAGATCATAAAATGAGAAAATATATTAGAGGGGTAACTACAAAGATAATACACTAAAATTGGTATACAAATTTTGATAATACTTTTGGAAGCGTAATTTAATGCCCCCTGCAAAAAGCAAAAATAATATTCACCTAGAAATTCATGATTCATGGCTAATTAAATGGTTATAATTCCATTGTGCCTCGTTTGTTTCGGTTATTGAGCTGTTGCTGCATTCATTGAGCCAATTTAAAAAAGGTTAAATGCATAATCATAAAATTTTCTTTTAAATGTCGAACAATTAATCACACAATAGCTTTGTATGAGGGCATATTAATCAACTCTGATTACGTTGCTATGAAATACCGTAAATAACAACAAATAAGTACATTATATAATTATACTTGTAAGCTACAACATATTCTCGATATGAACAAGGAACTCTTCACATACCAAGTTAAAAATATTCACAGCAATTTCCTTTAATTTATATTACAAAGTTTGAGTTGATATTAATAAAATTGTATTTAACATGCATTTTCACAAGTTCGTTGCATCCCCTTTAATAAATACTTGTTCAGTCACATCGCCCTCTCTAACAACCTCTCAAAATAGGAAGTATGCCATTTAAGTATTTTATTAAGAGTGATCATTCATACAAAATTCACATCGTCGCACAGTTCGTACATTTTTTAAGTGAAGAAGTAAGTGTTTGGGTCATAACGTGCTGCAAACTCACAACTGCATTGGTTTGGATTTCAGGCTGAATGTGGGATTGAGCGTTGCCGTTGGGATGATTGGCTTTGAACTGTTGGCCTTCCTTGCAGGATTCACCATGTTCAATAACGCCTCATCCTTGCTATGTATCCTTTTCGTTTTCGTCATCGGATTTTAAATCGTCCCCCCAGTTACATAATACAGAAATTTACATCTGTGTACTGTGACCATTGCTAAGTAACATGCCTTAACGATTTATAAATATACCTACTTACTAGATATAACCAGACTAAAAGCAGAATTTTGTGTTTTTAATAATTTAGGAAAATCAAATCGAGTTCTGTGTCTGAAATTCGACAAACACATTTAGAAATCCAAAACAATTTCTGAAAAGTAGCTCAATAAAATTTGTTACACGAAGCAAAGTCCAATAAAGAAATACATTACGTTAAGGACATAATATTTATAAATATATATACAATCGAACTTCGATAACTTGAATTATCATATGACGCAAAAAAATTCGAGGTATCCAGACTTACTGAGTTATTGAATAATAATATATGTACATATGTGCTTATTTTTATTTATTTATTTCATTTTACAGAAAGATAGCTAGATATACTTAGGTAAAAATTTTTTCAGTCCACCACTTTCCACTTTTCTATAAGATTTAATTTTTAGTCAAAAGACAAAGTTTTTAAACTACGTTTTGATGACAAATATTCAAAGAAACTGCATTATACTATTTCTAAAAAGAGCCGTTAAAATCGTACATTATTAAGGGAATTCACCAGAAAATTCGACTTATTGAAGTTGGCACCAACTTTTGATATTCGAGTTTTAGAAGTTCGAGTTATCAAGTAAAAATTACATCTATTTTACATAGTTTATGCTATTTGGCACGACTTATCAGACGTTCGAGTTATGGATGTTTGGTTGTATTTTATTGATCGTTAATTTGTAAAACACTACAAAAATTAGTTAGAGTGAATTTGAAAAATAGAACAAAGTCAATGACCCTACATACATCTTTTTTTGTATTTGCTGTCTCAAATATTTGGCTCCTTACATTAATCAGGTACGCAATAAAAATTAAACGTTGAATTGCGTCTCGTGTTATACAACTTACAAAAATAGTAAAGGTAAATTTTTATATTTATTGCTCTTCTTCAATATTATTTTTGGCTTTTTCGTTTTACAAAAAACTACCATTTATCTTGCTACAGAATATTAACTATTTTGTTAGAACTTAAGTACACAACAAAATCGATCATTTATTAAATTTGTGTCCAAGCTCATAAATTTACCATATACTTAATACTTTTATTGTCCCATAATAATTCAATTTGATAAACGAATTATTTATTAACTGTAGTATTATGTGCGTTGTTAGAAACCAATATCTTTACTTTACGATCCATTGAATAAAACTTTTTTTTTAAACTCCTATACGTAGTTATATATTTTATTTCAACTGAACATCTTCATTAGTATCATTAAAATTATTATTATTATGTACAAATTACGAATATTTAACTAAATCCAAATCAATTTTCTGTATTTTTAAAAGATGCCTCGATGTCTAGCATCAGAGACTTTCTAAGTAAATCATCGGCAGGCGCGCATGTCCTTGCTATATTGGCGCGCAGCTGTTACTTAGCAGATGTTGAAAACTTGGCACAGTTTTTCGCATGTAAATTTCTCTTTTTTCTTTCTCTCTCTCTCGCTCGTTTCTCTTTTACGGAAGTGAAATGCAAGGAGATCCTATTTTATATTCACAGGCTACGGTTGATCTGAGAGTTCGTTCTAGCAAACAAACTTATTGTACTTATTAGATTCATTCTACATTCTATGTTGCCACACTTACGTAATGTCCGTAGGTAATTATTATAATTTGTTTGATAAAAATGGCACGAAACGAAAAAAGAAGCAGGCTTTACAATGGTGAGCTAATAAGCACAAATTGCAGTATTATTTGCAACGATTTTTTCCATTATACTTTTTTATTTATACAAGAATAAATAATTACCTATGAAAACTTATTTTACCAAAAGTCGCGAATATTATCCAAAGCTTCTATATTTTTTATTTTGTACCTTTTCCTCGAAAACTATTGACGTAAAAAATTTTAAATAGTTTGGTACACCTAATGCTCTTGGTATGTACCTACCTAAGTATAACTATTCTGTTTATTGAAATGTCAAATGTACTTCGTACTGTAATGATTTATACCTTTGCCAAACTTATTTTCAAATCCTATTTTGTAGTCGAAACTTTTGGACGATGATTGGTTATAACGTCAAAACAAAAAAAAAACACTGCCTGCAAACATATGCCCTCGTTTCCTTTCTACTAACAATAATATAATAAATAAATATTACATATTATATTTAATGCTGCTTTCAAAGAATATTTCAACTATAAATTGTTAGTTCGTTGGTCGGTAATGGATAACAATTTCTGCAAATAAAAAAGTTGGGTAATTTAAATATTTCCTTCTTGGCATCGTTGGAATATAGACAACACACTAAACACTTGTTAAGCTAAAGTAAAGCATGCGCAAACTGTTGAGTACTAAGCTTGATAGGTGTGTTGCCTAAGTGAGTTTAAAATTTACTTCTCTACATTCTAAAAGAAGTTCGACTACGCATTATCATAACTGTTCTCTTTTTGATAGATACTTGTTTAATACAAAAAATTTAATGAGGGACTTATTTAAATTATTGTCAAAGAAATGTATAACTAAAGCTGAAGTTATTAAATAACACTTGGAGTTAGTTGGTATGGAAAAACAATAGAACAAGAAATTGTTCATTGAAAATGGAGAACTAGCACCTTTCTCGTTACATTACCTGACAAGAACGTTGCTAAAGACAGTATGATTATTTACTTAACACAACTCTACAAGTTCATTAGTTTATACAATTCTCGTAAATATCCGTATGTATATTGTATTAGCTGTGTACATTACAACGGTACTTCAGGTGGAGACAAATGACCGGAAGAATAATGTTCTTCTTTTGCACTTTTTGAATCAATTTATAAAACTATTCGCCGCATTTCTTGAGATCAAAATATCTAAATCACTTCAGCTATACTTATGTATAATATGTTACCTTGTACTTAGGTACGTAATAAAGCGTTCGTTGGTTCGTTTTAACTAAAAATATCTAAACTACTTAAAAAAAATATATAAAATGCTGACGTAATACAAATTTAAATAAATTGATTACCCATTTTTACCTCATCAAACTTTGAATCAAATAAATAAATTTAAAACATATCATCTGTATGTGAGAAATACGTTCTTGGATTTATGTAGATAACTTATTTATGTTAAATTTTGTGAAGTTTCTTCTGCCTGTTTATACGTAGACCATCAAAGCAGATGATGTAATAGATCAAACGATTACGTTTGTAAAACAGGATTTTTAAGTGCAAAATTTACTTAATTTGTTCTCAGAAAGGCAACAAAACAGGTGGGAAGGTGCATTTACTAATAGTTACCAATAAATTTTGTTTTCTAGAGCTAAGACAATTGATTCCTTATTACATTACATATCCAGTTACGTAATTGAAATCTTTATCATAAATACATAATAAATTGACAGTTGAAATGTTAGTTTTGCTTGTGCTTGAAAAAATCATTAGATATGCGTACAGGGTACAGGGTGTCATAAGAAAGAATTTTTATCTACGTATCTGGTATCTGGTGGAAATATTTTTTTATTTGTCTTGAAATTTAATAACAGAAACCAAAATAATTTAGATTTTTATAAAAAAATACTAGTTGCCGGTGATACATGTTCAACCTAGCTAATAAAATGAAAACACAAATTTCAAAATTATATGTTAATATTGCACACAACAATTGTTTCGTTGTATAATGGCTTAATTCTAAACATAAAATTTACAAAATATTTCCTAAATAGCACAAGGGGTGATGGAACAAAATTTGAAAGATTGAAGGGGATTATAGGTAGGTACATATTTATTTAAAATTTTTTAAAACTTGTTCCACCTTCCCTTGTGCTACTTATCGAAGAAATATTTTATTAGAAATATGTAGTTATTAATAAAAAATTCATATACAAGCAAAAAACATAAATCATCATCAATTCTGATAAAAATAAATATTCGAAAATCTCTTTTAAGGCTTTACACCCCACTGGGCCTTTCCTTAAAACCCCCATTTTCCCTTCTTCCCAATATTTCCCTTAATGCCCTCAGCCCACCTTCTTTCTTCAACAATTCCACACATTCTTCCATTGACCTTCTTCTCTCCCCCCCCCTCCCCCCAATACATGCCCGAGTTTCTACCTCTCTATCACACTACCTTTTATACCAAAATTTACACCCTCTACATTCGTTCCCTGTTCTAAATTTAGTTAACACACTTACACTCCTTCCTCCTTTTAAATATCCACCACCATGCCCCCAATATCAATCTCTCCACAAAAATTCCTTCTGCCCCACCGTATGTCCGGATTTTTCTATTTTCCTTAAGTAATCTCCCTCGTTATTCTCCTACATCTTATTCTCATCTTGAAGAGATGTTTTGTAAATTTGATAATTAGTGTTTTTATTACTATCTATTAAACATTAAATTTTTGTATTAAAGAAAATAAGTAGGTAGTTTGTTAATATGTTTGTAAATAATTTTACATCAGCAGGAATCGTAGTTGTTTTTTTTAGAATTCTGAATGTTGCAACCAAAAATTAATTTATATTGGAAGGACAATTTCGTAATATTTTGGACCGCGGGTGCCTATAAATTTGTCTTAACGTACATTTAATATTTGAATATTTTATTAATTTATATCAAGACAAATCAGCTAGTAAGAGATTTACTGAATTATTTCAATTAAAAAAATATTTATTTCTATTATTTTAATTTTAGGACTTGTTTACGATAATTATCTATGCACAATATTAATTATTCAACTAAAAACGTTAAACGCAAAGGAAGTGCAGTCAGTCGGATGTTATGATGGCCTATTCCTCTTTCTATTCTTGCACTTTGCACATGTTTTAAATAACAATAATATTTATACGTAATAATAAATAATTTCAAACATGCTTCGAAATCGAAATGTTTTAAAAATGTAAAACGTGCACCCTCGGCAAGGACAAATCCTTGACTTTAATTTAGTTGTTGTCACTTTACAGACAAGGAAAAGGACCCACATGCAGGTGGGTCAAATGACAACGTGTAACGACAGTGACTGTTCTTGAAACTACTACAAAAGTACAATCAATTTGCACCTTTTAAATATTCACAATGTACAAATGCATGCAACTGGTAAACAACAACGGGAATGTTGCATGACAGTTGTATCAATACCCAAAGGACATTTTTTGATTAATTGCAACAATTAATTTTAATACAATAGTGTCGTATATGTAACAGAAACCACAAAATTTGTATTGCAATAAGAAGTAGAAATTTTTGAGGCCCTGCTCTACAGAAGAGCCTCGCTCAAGGATTTCAACAAAAGTTTAATTTTTTGTAATGTGAACAAGACCTCGATGGACTCTTTCGACGTTTTTAATTTTTATGCACATAAAAACACATAAATCTTTAATTAATTTGATACCAGAATTGTCTCTAATTTTTTGACACAGAAATTTCTTTTATTCCCGTCTTACACTAATTTTAAATTATAGAAAAAGATAACTACTATAATTTTTCTTAAAATATACCTAAAAATGGAAAATTTAGTTAAAATTTCCTGAAAAAACAAATTTACGTGTTCTCTATTTCTTCGGTTGTCCTTATTTCCTTTGTTTCCGACTATATATTTAACATTTTATGAAATAAATTATGATGCTATAATTACCCGTCATCCTGCTTGTAAACATTTGTGAACTATTTCCTTGTGGAAATAATACTGCCAAAATATTGTCTATAAATATAAGCTTCAGTTGCATCGCAAAATCAGTTTGTTATCATTTCCAAAGACGAAGTAATCATTTTAAAAAGGTTCTACAATTGAAACATCGGAAAGGCGCAAAACATATGACTCAGTTTCCAGAAAAAAAATTTGTTATCACTGAAAAAGAAGTTTTTGGTGTAAGTGCATTTTAAACTAATTTTTTTGCCTTGTTTAGTGCTTTTGACTGCTTATTATTATAAGGAAAAGTTTATTCATTTAGTGATGTGTTTTTCTTTAAATTTGGACCCCTCCCTCCCGATACTCGCCCCTTAATCTTCCCTGTAAAATTTACCTCATATAATTAATGGATATTTCCGAATTTTATTCTGTAAAACAACGAACATAAGTGCTGAATGTGATACACTTATAAATAAATGCATTTAACCATTAGAAATTTCCACAAAAGAGTCAGTAAATTGAAAATTCCCTCTAAACTACAAACAAATTTAAATTAATCTGTATATTTTCTTATATTTATTTTGAAATTTTTCAAGAAAACGTATTGTGTGAAACTAATTTAACAATAGTAAAAATATAAGGCCTGTAGCAGTTGTTAACTGTGTATAATGTACTGAAGCTTTCGTTTTCACTCATTCTTGAGATTTTAACGATTGGGTAGAAATTTGAATCGAGATTTTAAAGACGAGCTTTAAAACTACTTTTTAGTAAAACGTGCTGAGACCCCTATAATCTTTCATGTAAAATTTACCCTATTTTGAGATAACATATATTTAAAAGTAAAAACGAAATTATAACAGTTCTTTGAATTGAAAAAGTTACGTGAGGTTTTCAATGTTTCCCCTCCATTTAGTTAAATTTTGATGAGATTTTGCTCTTTGAACTTACGTAAATAATAATTTATTACTGGATGTCTCCCAATTATTGTCTTAAACATTTCTTAATTTCTTAAGCGCTAATTGTGATATACATAATTTTCACAAATGAGACAATCAGTTAGTTTATTTCTGAAACTGAAAATTTCTCTTTACCTAATTACAAAAAAATGATACATATTTGCATGTGTGTAAAATTATATTTATAATTACATATTTTAAAATCTTTTGAGAAGTAGTAGTAGTTAGCAGTTATTTTCTGTTTTTAATAAAGGTCTGAAACTTTCACTATCATTCGGTCAAAAAATCTAAATCGAGATCTTAAAAGACTGTATTTTAAAATTAATGGAGATGAAAAAGTAAAGCTATCAGTGACATGCCCAAAACTATTATATTTCACGCTCATATTATTCTAAAAATGATTAATTGATTGACTTGACCTTTACCTTTTATGAAATTCCGTAGTTAACAAATAAGGATACAATTTATCGATTTATCATCGTTACAGATTTCCACTAAACCACTTCTTTTGTTACAAAACCGATACTCGATATAATGTACATAATAAATTATAAGAAAAGAGTGCAAAATGAGAAGCCATACCGTTCACCGTTGTGTATTGAAAGCTGGAAGTTCAAACGTCTCCCTCGTTTTTCTACGATATTATTTTTTTGACACCAATTATTTCTAATTTCAATTAGGTATTGTGAATTATTTCACCACAAAAGTGAGTAAAAGCCCTGCATTTCTATTTTTCTTGTTTATGATAACAGTCAACGACACTGAACACAACTAGTAGTTTTTTTTTAGTTAATTTATTTTTTATTAATGACTGGTATTTTGACCCGCAGCGATCGAAATGCCTTTGTGATAAATTATTGTAATAAAGTTAACGTATATGTATATATAAATAACAAAAAAAGACAAGAACTTTCGGTCACAGCGATACGACTTCTTGGTCTTCCTCGCATTCGTTTTATCGGTCAGAAACCAGCTTTTGCTGCTAAATATAGCAAGGCTTGGCGCCGTCTTATCCATTAAAAGCTGCGTTAGGATTTTATAAATACACGAATCATTATCATCATTAGAAGGTGCACCAACTCCTTGTCCGTAGTACGTAATGTGTACAGGAATGAATGTAGGACAAAGACCGCTGATCTTTGTAACATCACACATCCGTAAACAAGTAACAGGGCTCCAAATTCTTTTTACTAATGTAATATTATCACATTCTTCTAAAGATATTATATTTTTCTTATCATCATAACGGTCAGAAATTTAAAATATTCGGTCGTCTTCATCCATTTAATTTTTCTCTTATTTATTTTTAACACACATCACGTTAAATTGTTCAAGTAAACAGAAACTTGAATGATAATTCCTATCAGTAATTATTTACCTAAAGAATAAAAACACTTGTATATGATTTTTAAAAATTATTTATTAATTTACCAACATGTTTCACCTTAACTTAGGCTTCTTCAGTATTTACTACTAACTATGAAAACTACTTCGGGCCTTAAATAGCTACTGATAATAAGGGGTGGTATTGGGATAAAACAAATTCAGTAGAGGGGAGTTGTTACATTCTACTTGGTCATTTAAAATTATTTCTAGTTTTTGATATCTGTTTATTTCCAAGTTTTGTAATAACGTTAATTTTTGTCCTTTATTATTTATATGTAAAATCTCGAAATTTTCATTCTACAGTTACATAATTCACATATGTTGAATCTGTTTTGTTTTACATAACTATTTTTGTGTTCTTTTATACGTTTTTTATATGTTCTCCCTGTTGTTAAAGTGTAATTTACATAGAAAATTAGCCTAAAGTTATCGCTGAAACTCATTTCTCTATTCAATAGTTTTTAAATTGATGAGACATTTTATATAATAAACAAAAAAGAGAAAACTGTGAAATAAAAAGCCACTATTGTAAACCTTTTCACGTTCATTAAACAACGACGAAAGAGAGAAAGAAAAACCAATAATTTGTAGATGTAAAATTCGTCACTGATTTTCCTTAATAGTTATTTAGCAACCGTTAGTCACGCCTGTGCTTCGATTTTGTTAAGCTATTTTGCTTTAGCAAATTGGAATTGTTATTGGTTCTGGTGGATTTTTGTATTTGGTTCAGTACTGCCTTTAATTTACGATTTAAAAATCATGTTTGAAGTGATTCGTTACAAGAAGTATTAAGAAAAAAAGTGTTACGTGCACACATTTTTTTCTGGGTAAAAATTCATCCGCATATTATGAAAACAACCATTGTAGTAATGATTACCAAATTTTACAAGAAAATTATTTCTTTTATACGATACTTTTTTACCCGGAAAATGCATTATTAAATTGTTTACAGTCGTTTCTGTGACGACAGTAAAAGAGTTCGTACACTGCTTTTGATCACTTTGTGTGAATTCATTCACTCACAAAAGGATTTTCACTGTGCAACAATAATTAACCAAGTAATTAATAAATAAATAATTTATTGTAAACTGTGATGTACCCACACGATTGACTGACTTTACAAATAGTACCTATTACCTACAGTAAGACGTTATTGTAATGCGACACATGTATTTTATGTAATAAAAAGATCCAGTTTTCAAACTCTTTCTTTTAATTATTTGATTTCTGGTTTTGTGATAAAATAATGTTTGTACAGGACAAAACTGAATATTTTGTGTAATAACAACTACAATAATTGCGAGTTATATGTACATAAATAATAATATAATTTGCTTCTGCCGATAGACCTTGCGGTTCCCTTTCACTGCTGCAATAGTAACCCGCATTTTTATCTAATTTCTAATTCTAGAAAAATTTCGTATAAGTATCTGCAATTGTTGACTCAAAAAACTTCACATATTATGACTTTTAAATGTGCTTATCTAATTCTGGAGAGAACTCCTGCACGATTAAATGTTTGTTATTATTTTCTGTTATTTTCATTTTACAGAAAGGTTTTTGGAATATCATAATTTTCAGGACAAATGTAGCAAGTATCTTTAAGAAAATTGAATCGATTCTAGAGCACAGAGGACTTTTAAAGGATTTTTAATTGTACATATTTTCACTCGGGTAATTTTTCTTGTCATCATCCCCGTAAACGGTTTGGTAAATAAAATATATCCGTTTCAATTTTTTTCCAATCTTCGACAAAGATAATAGGAAGGAGCTAGCTAGCTATTCAGACAGTGAGATCGTATCGATCACTTCAATATTAAATCGATGAGTCACTTAAAAGTCCACCACGAGGTTTAAACGAACCACCTCTTTCGGTTCTTCCAGATTCATGTGGTTTGCCTTCGGTCAAAGAGGTTGGTTGTGCTATTAGTTAGTTATACTACAGTAGTTCTCATTCTCGGTGTGACCGTTTCGCATTACCTTCAGATAACCGACAACTTGTTGTCTTGTCCATCGACTGTTAATCGATCTAATTGAACAACTATTATGAAGCTCACGATTTTAGAATGGTTCCAATCGAAAAATATTTATTCCTTCAAAACGGTACGAAACTTCTCTCCTAAGTTACTTACAATTAGTTTGTTGACTAAAAGATTACAGCGATCCACGAGGGGTGATGTTTAGTTCATAAATGGATAAATAAAATGGTTGTGATTTGGTGCATTGGTTTAATTTCTTTTGTAAATAGTTTATTTTATTCGAAGACTTTTGTGTTTGGTGTTCAGTAAAATCCTGTCGTTTAAGTACAAACACAACAATTTTTAATAATACCAACACATATTTGTATTTAAAAAAAAAACATAAAAACTTAGAAAAAGGCTTTTTGTAGCATTTTGTGGCTTATCACACCACCTACTTAACACATGCACTTTTACTACATATACACTAACTAACTAAAGCTTTTGCTAAATTTTATATGCATAGCAATGAGATGTAATTACAAACCTATTTTAATAAAACTCAAAATACTTTACCTGCATTGTGATATTTATTATCTATTTTTGTCATATTTTGAAACTAACTGAGATGTTTTTGGAAATTAATTAAAACCTGTTGGCAGTAGATTTATAAAAACAAATTTCGAAACCATAAATTAGTATCATTGCCAAGTGTTTAGGTACGTCTTAATTTAAAGTAGTATTTAAGACTAAAGTTAAATACAGTTTCTTATTTTTTTTTGTTTTCTAATAATTTATAAATCTACTGTTTACTTTGTTTTGCCATCGAATTCTTGAACTTATTAAAAACGTAATTAATTAATTATATAGTAATTGTCAACCAATATTTCTTTTCACAGCAGTCTCTAAAGTTTAATTTTTTAATCAATAATACATTCAATTTATTACAGCAGGTCCAGTGAAAAAACTCAGTTTATTCTAATTACCTATTTTTTTTTTTTCAGTTTTTTAACACGTGCTATTTTTATGCAATTTGTCGTTCTTTTAATTTCTGAATGTTATCGTTTTACCTCTTGGAAAATGCATACTATACTCATTTTTTAAACAAGGCATTCATTTTGATATTTTCAACATATGTATTGGTTAGTGTTTTATGAGATTTCCAATAATATCTAATAACGAACAGATGTAAATTCTGAATAGGTACAATTCAAACTTATTTGCATTTTGTATTCGCACAAGTTTCCTTTGTTGCTTTATTTAAATAGTAATAAAAGTATTGTATTAATTGTTGAAGGTCCTTGATAAAGACCATCACCTACACTTTATGTATCACTAACTGCAGATGTTTTAACTAACAATAGAAAGAACCAATTTCACTTATTCATTATTATTGAGTTATAAAACGATTGTATTATACATTTGCAAAGATAACTCTAATTCTCGAGTAACGAACAACTAGATTAAAGTATATGATAACAAACAATAAAAAATATTCTTTTTTTGTGTTTAATTAACCTAAGTTAAAATCTACTAAAAAATAGACCGATATACTTTATTTTTACAAAAACGAGTTGAATGTCCTGGTAAATCCTTTAATTCTATATCATGTAAAAATCCAGTTAAATCTTCCCATGAAATTTACTTAATTTATATGCTACGAAGATGATAGTAAACGTTTATGCATTTTCCAATTAATGACATAATAACAATTAACTTTCTTTCAGGAATGTGTTTTTTGTCAAATTGAAATTTATTTAACTTTAAACCATGCTTGCCTAAGTGGGCTACAATGTTTTGTTTTCAGGATGAGCCTCATAAAGAGGAAAAAAAGGGGTGGACAAAATTATTAATATTAGCGGGAATAACCACCACTTTTGGTTCATCCCTACCTGTGGGATATAATATTGGCGTAGTTAATGCCCCCGCTGATGTAAGTAGGACGAAACAGGCAGAGACAGATTCTTTTTTTCGCTTTCCTGTTGCATGAAATAAATTTAGCTTCATCATTTTATTTAGGTATGTGTTTGGCTCGCTAGAAATTTTACCATAATCACAAAACGATTGCTTGTGTTTTTGAGCTGGTACTTAAGTAAAATAGATGAAAGTAAATTTTTGGAAAGCATCTCATTCATTACTTCCTGACTTTGGTCAAAAACCAATTGCCTGTACATCGTTGGATTGTTTTTTCTTGATTTTATCCATTTTTATGTCTTATTGATGATTACCGTGTTAACATTTATTATGTTAACTCGTGATGAATTCATAAGGGTTGAATGTTTTCTTCTTTGTTTTCGTTTAACACAGTGTTGAGCTTAACACTTTTGTTGATTGCTGTGTTAACATTTCGTGTTGTTCTCTCGTGATTATTTTTGTTTGTGCTGGATAAGAAAATTATTCCCAGTACTGATCAGCTTTATGATTTACCGAGCGGAAATACTTCCAAAAAATTATTAAGAACACAGGATTTAGAAATGTCTTATGAATATCGACAGGATTTTAAATCGCAATATTTCTATTAAAAAAAATACAGTGAGAAAAAATAATAAAATAACAAAAATTGTGACGAATAAATAATTTTACGAAAAATGCGATAGATCCAAAAAACCCATGTGGACTTCTTCGAAATTTGTTATTATTTTTAAGGCGACCTCATAATAAGAAAATAATCAGAAGACCTCAAGACAGAATAAACAAAAAGTGTTCTAATTCAATTTTAAAACTTAATGCCTATGTAATAATGTGTTGAGTGACGTTTAAAAAACTTTCCTAAAACTGTGTTTAAACAATAAGTGCCAATGTTTGAGTTGCTGGTCCTTTTTGTATCGTTGGTGTAGTGCTCAATGGTACCTGTTGGGTGATTTTGTGTTACTGAAAAAGTGCCGTCAGTTAAAAAATGTTACTGTGAAGTAGTTGGTGGAAGTTGGTGACAGTTAACAAGTTGTGACAATGGTGTTTGTGAAATCTTATTAGAATTCCATGACATCTTTTTGTATGTCTGAAGATTAATTGCCACTCAAAATATTAGCTATGTTAGATGTTGGTTGAGTATGTCTGCCTTGTACGGAAAAATTTTCACTAATTTACTGTAAATTATCAGTTTTTAAAATGTTTTATCCGTAGAGGGTAGACAGCACATCCACTGACCACTCAAAATTTTTAGGCAGGTGCTTAAGAATGTTTTCGATACTTATATGTTGGATTTCGTGTGTGTTTTAGATAATAAAAAATTTCTGCAATGAGAGCATGTATACGAGGTACGGCGCCGTTTTATCAGACGCCCAAATGGAATTCTTGTGGTCTGCCATTGTGTCCATCTTTCTAGTTGGAGGAGCGATTGGGTCTTTAACCGGTTCTTGGTTAGCGGACAATGTGGGACGAAAGGGTGCGATTGTCGCAAGTACTGTTTTATTAACAGTCGCTGGAGTACTTTTTATGATCACTCAAGTATCTAATTCCGTCGAGACTCTTATTGCTGGAAGGCTTCTTGCTGGACTGGCAGCTGGTAAGGATTATTGTTAAATTCAATCTGTATGTTCAATCTTATGGTGCACTAGCTATGCCCGCGACTTCGTTCGCGTGGAATAGTGACTTTCGGCAACGTTTAAAATTTTTTTCTTCTATGTTTTTATTTTCTGGGCCGTAAGCCTTTTTGCCGACGTCATTACACAAAAACTTTCATTCCTTATTTTTGCCCCCTTTAGGCTGAAATTTTACAAACTTTAAATGTCGTATTTTATATCTAATCAAAAGCCTAAAAAAATAGTTTCAAGCCTCTAGATTTATATCTACTTATCTATCTCTGTACCAAATTCTCATTTAAATCGGTTCAGTAGTTTGAGCGCGATTGCGTAACACACAGACAGACAGAGTTACTTTCGCATTTATAATATTATAGATTAATTGTTTAATTATAGTTTAAAATAGTTTATATAGCTTAGTATTCAACTACTTTTATTGATCCAAATAAACAAAACCTCTATAACTTTTTACACTTACGTAATATTTTAATTTTCTGGGCCGTAAGCTTTTTGGACGACATCATTACACAAAAACTTTCATAGGCTAATTTTATCCCCTTTAGGGTAAAATTTTTACAAACATTGAATGTCGTATTTATTTATATCTAATCAAAAGCCTAAAAAATCTTTAAAAAATACGGAATTTCCGCACAAACTTTCCTATTTCAACCCCTTACAACCCTTTTTTCGCATTAAAAAGTAGCCTATGTCCTTTCTCAGGCTCTAAACTATCTCTGCAGCAAATTTCATTTAAATCGGTTCAGTACATTTTAGGCGAGATTGTGTGGCATACAGACAGAGTTACTTTCGCATTTATAATATTCCGCGAATTCATTTTCATCGGTTTTCCCATGGGAATAAGATATTTTCCCACAGTAAAACGTAGCCTATGTGTTAATCCAGGGTGTCAGCTAACCCCATCCCAAATTTTATTAAAATTTCTCCAGCCGTTTAGACGTGAAGAAGAAAACGTACACACTTACACACTTACAAACTTTCGCCTTTATAATATTAGTGTGATTTACGTACATAATCTGCAACTTTTAACTATGATGTTGTCAATAATTGCTTTAAAAAATATCTTGTCTGTATCGTATCCCAAAGATTTTCTTTAGCACTGAAAAAAATCTGGCAGACTTAATGATCTTTAATAACCCTGCCAAAGTTTCGCTTAACAGTTTCAATATTTATCAGAGTAGATTAAGAAGCTTTAACAGACTTTTATTATTTTTTTCTTGGATGTGATGGTTACCAGACACATTTCCAGAATAATGATAATGGGGGCTTCTTAAAAAAAATAAATTATTGTATGTACCATTTTTCTAACAAAAATTTACTCGTAAAATAGTGATGGTTTTCTTATTAAAATTTCACGTATTATGTAGGTATATAAATTACTCTTAACAAGTTTATATTTATCATCAAAAAATCAAAAAACTTGGTAAATCCCAACCATTTAAGGATAATAAATCTGTTTAGTATAATCTATGTGGAAATGGTTGATTCTGAACATTTTAGCAGTTCACGTTTTGTTGATATAAATATAAAAAATAAAATACCGTTATGGCATTTAACATAATATTTACAACGTACTTTTTGGCTCTTATAAAAGAAATATAAATTGTGTTTCAATTTACATACAAAATATCTTGTTTAGTGGTTGTATGAACATACCAAACAAGAATAATAATTAATAGCAGATTAATTAAAATAAATATTAAACCACAAATAATTAATTACATAATTTAATAAAAAACAAAAATGGAAGTTTAATCACGTAAAAAACTTTTTTTTAGGACTGGTAACATGCACAATTCCCATGTACTTGACTGAATTAGCCCCATTAGAATTAAGAGGGTCTATGGGAGTTTTGTGCCCTCTTGGCATAAACTGCGGAATATTCATGGGGCAAATCATATCTCTAAGACAAATTTTAGGTAAGAAAAACGTACCTAAATGATTTAACTAATATTGAAATAGAATAGAGATTTAAATTCGTCTTTTTATTTACAGGAACTGAACAATTCTGGCCTTATCTTTTGGGATTTTATACAACTTTAGTCGTTTTATCATCAGTAGCGATACCATTTTTGCCTGAGAGCCCAAAATATTTGCTTTTCGTAAAAAAACAGCCTGAGCAAGCTATCAGACAGCTCGTTAAAATTAGAGATGTCCCGGAGAAGTGTTTGACTGACGAAATTCAAGAAATGCAACTAGCTTCTCAACAAACTGACGATGAAGACGATGTCTGGAATATCCTCAGGGTCCTTACTGATTCAAGTCTATTACTACCTTTACTTCTTGTGATGTTTTTACAAGCTGGACAACAATTCAGCGGTATAAATGCGGTAAGTGTATAAGCACTTAATCTTTTTTTTTTTGTTATTTACTTATTTTGATGTTGCAGGTATTTTACTACTCGGTATCAATTTTCAAGACTGCAGGATTAGACGAATTAAATAGTCAATTAGCATCGATTGGAGCTGGTTCTATCAATCTGCTTATGGCTATCATTTCTATTCCTTTAATGGCAAAATGCAACAGGCGTTCTGTCCTTCAGCTGAGCTGTTTTACTGCCTCATTTTGCCTTTTAATTTTAGGACTTACAATAACGTACATCGTAAGTACTTATTACTTCACTTTTATATTTATTTTACAACATCTATATACAGAATTTTTTCATATTTTGAACCACATTTAATCAAAATTACGAAGAAACCACTTAACTCTCTCTTAATTTTGTAAAAAAAATTTTGGGAATATAAAACGAAATCTCTACTATTTGTTGTTCTGAAGATAAAATAAAATGGAGAACCACAGAATATTCGCCCTTTTGTTGTAAAAATCTTGAATTAATCAAATAAAATTGTAAAATTTCAAGGCAGTTAGTTAACTATTTATTTGATATTTAACAAGAATAAAATAATGGAAATTATTAAATAACCTTGTTTATAAAACGTCTAAGAAATTAATTGATTCAACATTGATTTATTTCAATTACTGTATAATTGTGAATTTATATAAACATTTGAATACATTTTAAAAAATATGTACCTACCTAACAGAAAGAAAAACGAACATTGATTAAATGTGTTTTCTATTCTGAACCTAGAAATTACAAAAATTTTAATATAAACTACTTGGAGAAAATACTTGATAATTCTATAATTTATTTATTTTATTTTTAGGACTTGTTCTCTTGGATGCCATATTTATGTATACTAGCGGTTCTTAGTTTTGTATTGTTTTACGGTGTTGGATTGGGTCCCATCCCGTATTTTATTGGGTCCGAACTTTTCGAAGTTGGACCCCGACCAAGTGCTATGGCTTTAGGGAGCATGGCAAATTGGGGAGGCAACTTCATAGTCGGAATGTCTTTCCCAAGTCTTCAAACGGCTATAGGACCAGGATCATTTTTGATCTTTGCCCTCATTACTCTAGCTCTTTTTGTATTTATAAGGTAAGCAAGTCACAAACCAATTCATATATTTTTTTAATTCTTAATTCTGCTTGTGTTTTAATTTTCATTTTATTTTTTTTTACTACAAATTAACAAGCAATAAGTGGTGAAACTGTTTTCTAAAATTAATTATTTTTTTAGAATCTACCTTCCAGAAACTAAAAACAGAGACCCTGGAGACATCGCATTATTATGCAAACATGGTCTTCGTTCTCGTGTCTTGGACACAGCATCCCAATCATCTGACACCGTGGTCACTGTGCCTACGGACGATAACAATTCCGTTTGACCAATCCCTAAATCATGTTGTTGCTCAATACAGAGATACCATGACGTTTTCTTATAAAGTGGAGACCTTCGTGTATCACCTCCCTTTATTCATTATCACGCCCATAATTCTTTCATATTTTCTACATATTTATATTAATAGAGACAATATTACTATTGATATACATATTGATAAAGCAAACTTCGCTGCCATAGTTCGTTCTAGAAGACACTTTTAAACGCACCTTTGAAACCATTTTCGAAGCAAATAGGGACTTCAGTGCCGTTAAAGTATTATTAGGTACTTATTAATTAGATATTTATTTATTGTCTCTTTTTAATGTCGTCAATGGCCACATTCCTGTAGATTTTTAGATATTATTTGTCCCTATTTGCTCCTTCTTCATCTGTGATCGTGAACAATCTTGCAACGTTTTTACAAGTACAAAAATTCCATCATACCAAAGATGTACTCAATTTATTGGGAGGTTTTCCTTTCCAGTAGCAGTCCAACTTAAAATAAGTTTTATTTATTTTTTATTAATTAATTTATTTATTAATATGTTCATTCTCATTTTCTAAATTTATTTTTTGGATGAAGTATAGCCCAAGTAAAGTATTTAACAAAATGTACCTCTGATTGGATAATTTCTACATAAAGATTTTCAATTAAAACTATCTGAATTGCAATATTGTTTACATACAAAGTTTCAGAGGTGTATATTTATTGAGCTTAACTGCCACTATAATATGTATCTTGTCCCAAAATTTTTATATACCTTTTCTACTTTAATTATGACTTAATTAGAGCATCATCGTATATGCATGTCTTGAAGGCTTCTTACATAAATCGTATAAATTTAGATTAAAAAAATTGCGCAAAAGGACAAAAATTCGAAAATTATTACAGTATAGTATTATTAGTTGAAAATGTAATATGTATAAAAAAGTGTTTAATAATCGACTCCTATAAATAACATTAATATTAGAATAATAATTTTAGTGTTAGTAGAATAATAAATTGTACTATACATGTAGACGCTAGTGCCTGTAGTGGTTTGTACTTACATGCATACTGTATAATGTATATACTATACTGTAGAACCCTGATTGTCCAGGATTGTTGATTATTATCCTTGCTTTGTTAAGGAATTCATCCCAACGCGTTCCAAGGGGATTTTTTTATGTACAAAAACTGATTGTTAATTTTAAAAGTATAATTATTTAAGGAATTATAATTAATTACTAATGAAACAGCATAAAATTTAACAGTAAAATAATAATTACATATTTTTACGTAATTATAACCCAAAATTTAATGCAGCGAAGTACACCCAACAAGGCACCGAGGGTGACTAACTCTGGTATGCAATAGTCATTGTTATAAACCCGTTCAACCGAATTGGATGCATCTGATTGGCTATCGTCAACGGCCATGTTTGTAATCGATACAAAATTAGGTCAAGTCAAACACCTGTTTTTATAATGGGATGTACTAGGCGCCACTTCTTTAAGGAGATAGATCAGTTAGTTCTTAACCGATTTAAATGCGAAGTTCTTAACCGATTTAAATGCGATTTTTACCAATATTTCAAAAATTTATCTCGATAATAATAATAAACAAATAATCCTAAGGGGTTCTATTGTACTTTTTACAAATAATGTGTTTAGAAAAATGTAATAAGATACAAGTAGGTAAGTAGGTAGTATTTATAATACTATGCGGTATATTTATTATAAATAGGGTGTTTATTTATGTTGAAATAAGAAGTCTTTAACATTTTGTACCGATGCTGTGTTTAAGTTAATTTAAAATAAATTAAGTTGTTGATATTCTAACTCTATCTGTCTGTCTTTCTGCAGCACGGGTGCTATTTTTTTTATGAATCTGTTTAGTAAAATAAATTGTCTTCTTGAAAAATAGAAACGAAATAGACTTATGATTTGATTTTTTCCTGTAAATAAATTTCTTATCTGTAAAGAAAAAATATCCGAGATTTTTTTAAAGGTTGTAGGTTTTATTTTATTTAATAATTGGTATCAATAACCCCTAAAAAATTGCTTGGATTTTTTTTAAATTAACCTGACGGGAAGATTCACAGTTTAAAAAAGGAAAAGCGTAAAAAAAGATCTTCTAGTTTATTATGTTTATTTATTTTAATTACGTATTTATTATTTCCAAGTACTCATCTTCAGAAGATGAAGAACTTTTCTTTTTTAACCACGAGCTGCGAGCCACTTCCTTTATGGTAGCCCTTTTTTCAACTTCGGGCTGTAATAACCGCCTAAAATACATAAGTGGTTTTAACTGTAATTTGATTTAAAATTTTCAAATTATTACCCTAATAGTGCCCTTAATTGAGAACTAGTATTTTTCCATAAGGAAGGACTAACTAAAAGTATGTCGGAATTTAATTGAGTTTTTATCATTTTCTTTATATCACTATCATCAAAAGGCATCGATGCAGTAACCAGTACGTAAAGTATACAACCTAAAGCCCAAATATCGTACATTTTGGGGTCATAAGGTATCCCCTAAAAATATACGAAATAAAATAAGATGAAAATTATAAAAATTCGTAATACATTTACTTGTAAAATTTCAGGGGCGGCATAAGCAGCGGATCCACAAAATGTTTTCGACATATCGTTACCGTTTGGGGAATCGCAGTACCGTGCGAAACCAAAATCCGCTAATTTTATATGCTTTCTTGTAAATAAAAGTACATTTTCACATTTTAAATCCCTATGTGCTATATGCAAACTGTGAAGATACTCCACTGCACTAATTAATTGTCTAGAAATAGTTAATATCGTGTTTTTCATAATTTAAATTATTTTCTTTTGTTTTAAATTAATTTAAATTGAAACACAATAATTTAGCTTAAGGGAAAAAATTTCTTAATCTTACTGAAAGTAATATTTTGCTTTCTCTTCCGATAATGGCCCCTGTATTCTGATGTATTCGAGCATATCGCCATGTTGACAATAATCCATAAATATGTAAATTGCATCCTTTATTTCAAATACATTATGAACTTTAACTATGTGAGGATGATCAATAGTTTGCAGTATACTAATACAATAAAATATTAATGCGCTTAATTGAATAGAGAATTGTGTGGGAAAAGTTTAGTAAGTACCCACCTTATTTCTCTTGGTAAAAACTTTTTCATAAAATCTTCCCCAGCAATAATTTTATTAATTTTTTTACATGCCATTTTTTCAGATTTCTCCTTTGAAGTATATTGTGCTAAACAAACTTTACTATACGTTCCCACACCAATTATTTTTCCAATAGAATATCCCATAATTTTTAATATTTTTTTAATGTCTGTAGACTGAGCCATTGCTTTATCAAATACTATTTAAAATTTTGTTAGTCAGCTATAAAATACCTGCGATTTAGACGATTTCTTTCTGGAGCTCTTCTCAGTGTCTGACATTTTTAAAACACTTTACAAGCTAAGAATAATTCTTTAAGACAAATTTTACTGTGAAACTATATAAAAATACAAATGCATCGTCTTATAAATTTTGACAATTACTTTTTAACTGCAAATAATTATTTAAATTGACATTTTTTCTGATTCTTATTTATTTTTCTGCAAAAATTCAACTCACAGATATACATCATTTTTACATAATCTATTATATAAAATTAAAAATTTAACACTTTACCAAGAATGAGAGGCGTCAATATTTGAAAATATAATAAAATAAAATACATAATTAAAGTAATTTAAAGTTTTATCAAGTAGGCGAATTAAAAAAGAAAAACTGAATACGGGTGACATCTTTTGACAACTTCAGTAAATTTTGTGCACGTTAAAAGAACAGGTTGTAAATTTACCTGCCTTTTTACACACCTTATTTTCTATCTCTTTCTAATAATCAAGCAAACCCTAAGGAGAAACAAAGACAAAAGATTAATTAAAAACTTTTGCTTTGCTTGTTTATTAATCACAATTTCAGAACATTCAGAATGAAATTGAACTCGTTAGGGTAGTGCAAAAAGTATGTTTGTCTTGTTATTTCTAAACTTACATGGTTTTAATTTTCTACAATAAGTAAAATGAAGTTCTATCGTACCTTTTATTCATTTTTGGGATTATTTTTATCATTTATACATTTAGTAACAGGTGAGTAACTGTATTTGTGGTTATGTTTATATATTTAATAAATAGGATAACTCACCTTAGGCGGGGTTTTTATTTTACAATTGTATTATTAGTAAAAACAGAGAATCTTTAATAATAATTAAAAAAAGGAATGCTCGTTTTTTATACAATATTTCTAATAAATTTTATTTGTATAAGTAATTTAAATAACCTATATTGTTGATTTAGTAAAAAAATTAAATATTTATTACTTATTTTAATTATTAATTATGGTTTAGTGATGTGATGTTCTATTTTAGTGCAACAAGTATGGGAAAGAGCACCCACACCTTATGGCAAGAACCGCACAATTACATGGTGTGTAGTAAACAAAGAGGAATTTTATAAATGCACAATCCTATCTAAAATGCTACATACCAATATAATAACTGTTGGATATGATGTTATTAGTCTAAAGTGTTCACTAGTAAGTTTTCCTTAAATTTAATCTCATAATATAGTTTCTAATTCTAAATTTATTTAAAGGCTGTCAATAAAGAAGAATGCATGGAGTGGATAGATGAAGAAAAGGCCACTCTAACATCCTTAGATGCAGGAGAAGTATTTGAGGCAGGACGTTTTCACAGTTTAGTACCAATTAGTCAAGAAAGCTATGGTCCTAGTAACAAATGGGATTATTCAGTTGCCGTTATAAAAAAGGGTAGTCTACCTGATGTAGCAAGTATATCCGGTTTAAGAGGCAAAAAGGCATGTTTTGCGAGTGTTGGAAGTTTCTCAGGATGGATTACACCAGTTTATGTTGTAAGCAAATTATTATAAAACAAATTCTATGTTATATAACTTACACATTTATAACTGCTGGGTAAAGCCTTGGTGCTCAGAAAATATACCCTCTGTCCTTTAAATAGAAATATTGCACTCCAAGGCCCCTTTTGTAAACAAGTAAATTCATTATTTTTTTTTATTTGTTACAAAAATGGGCTTCAGACTCATTTAAAGTGCTCTAATTTACAAAATAATTGGTAATTGAAGTTCTTTGGGTTTTAAAATGGGCTTCTAGAATCAAAATATTTTAAGTAATAAGGGCTTCGTATTCTTTTTTTGAGAATTTTAGTCTGTTTCACTATTGTTTTTCAGCTTCTTAGAGAAGGTGGTTTAGAAGTTGTTGACTGCAATAATCATGTGAAGAGTGTAACAAATTTTTTTGGCCCCTCTTGTGCTGTAAAAGCCCTCTCAGATAATTACAATCCACTTGGAGACAATTCTGATAAATTGTGTGTTCTGTGCATTGGTAAGGTACCAGGTGAAAGGTGTACGGAAGGAGATCCTTATGCAGGATATGAAGGAGCTTTCAGATGCTTAGTTGAGAATGGTGAAGTTGCCTTTTTAAAACAAACAACTGTTCTTCAACTGGCAGATAGTAATGAATACCGTAAGTTTTCTTCATTATTACAAAAATAGACTATTAGAATTTATTTGAAACTTTTATCTAAAAATTCTTTAAGTGTAAAATTGTTACCGCATTGTTTACGTAACTTCAGTGTCTAATTTAATAGAGCAGATGTTTACACAATTCATATTTTTTCAAAGCTATAGTTCAATTATAAATGAGAATTAAAATATGTTCAATAAGTGCAAACAATCTGTTTTAATATTTTTATCACCTTTCATTATACAACTATTGTGTTTGTGATCAGGTGTTTGTTTGATTTTAGACTTCTAACAGTAAATAAACTAATAAGCCAGTTAATTCGTTATTTTGAATAAAATTCAACAGTACATGTAAATATCTTTTGTGACTAGATTTTTTTTACATTTTAGTCTTATATTTTTAATTTACTTGTAGCTGGTCTGAGCAAGAATTCATTTGAACTTTTATGTCGTGACGGAAGCCGAGCCCCTGTGGACAATTTTAAAGAATGTAATTGGGGCAAAGCACCTTCCAACGCCATAGTGACAACTTCTGCCGCTTCGTATGAGGATCGTAAACTTTACCAAAAATTTCTTCAAAAGATCTCTGAAAAGTTTTCTACAGCGAAACCAAATACACAACGGGGTTCCACAACAAATAGTCAATATAATCCAAATCAAAATGATCCGTACAATCCAAATCAAAATAATCAATTCAATACAAATCAAAATAACCAGTACAATCCTAATCAAAACAATCAATACACTCCAAATGCATTTAATCCTTACTATCCTTACAGTCCATACAATAGCAGCCAACCACGTTTCAAACGTCAGTCAACAAATGTCGATGATCCTTACATAGATCCTAGTAAACTTAATAGAGATGAATATGGGGTCCGTATTGATCCATATGGTTTACCACCTAAACGTGTTCCATCTTTGGAAGAAACCATCAATGATCCAGATGAAAACAGCACCACCTATGAAAGTTTTGATTTGTTTAGTTCAGATTTATATGGATCACGTAAAAACCTAATTTTCCAGGTAACATCAAAATGTTCTTTAGTTGTTTTAAATTTATCTGTATAATTAACATCGGTTAAGTCGCAAGGAGATTTTAATTTTGTCTTTTTTTATTAGGACTACACACGCAACTTTATATCACTTTCGGAAAGTCAGCAGAGTTATTCTGGTTTTCTGGAAAATTTGTTAAATCTCATTTATGGAGTCCGAAGTTGTCCTGTTGATCATATGACCCTTTGCGTCACATCCGATGCAGAATTCGAAAAGTGCGTTAAAATGAGAGTAAGTACTAATTAATACATGACAACGCATCGGTGTATACTGCAATATAACATAATTTTTCAGGTTGCATTAAAAGCACAGCTTGTAAAACCGGAAATGCGCTGTGAAAAGGGCCATTCGCAAATTCATTGCATGGAAGCCGTAAAATCGGGTGCTGCGGACGTAACTGTTCTAGATGCAAGCGACGTTTATACTGCAGGTCTTAATTACGAATTAGTGCCTTTTATAAGTGAAGTTTATAATTTGGGCGAGCCTTACTATTACGTTGTTGCTGTTGCTAAAGAAGCTGACCCTGACACCGAAATGACCTACCTAAAAGGTAAAATAAACTGATAATGAAGATTTTTGTTTAAATTAAACTGATAAATTAGTTGTTGCATTTTTTGTGAAATAGTTAATTGAAGTTTGAAAATTAAAATTTGTTTCGTGAATTTGACATTATTTGTTTGTTTACAAAAATTCACTGTTTTTCATTGTCATTAGGGAAGTACACATGCCATGGTGGAATCAACACTGCTGCTGGTTGGGTCATACCTCTCGCTTTTCTTATCAGTAATTCTTGGATTCGTCCTTACGGTTGTAATAGTATCCGTGCTGCAGCGGAATATTTTACAAAAAGCTGTGTTCCTGGTGCCTTAAGTACAGAATACAATACAGGAGTGCCTTATGATAATTTATGCGATTTATGTCACGGTAGCAGTTTCAGGTAAATTAAAACATCGTAACATCAAATAACAATAACATTTTCTTATTTAAAAATAATCTAGATAAATATTTGGCGGTTTTGTTTCAGGTACTGTAGAAGAGATGCCTCAGATGATTATTATGGACACACAGGGGCATTTAGGTGTCTAGTAGAAGGTGGAGGACATGTCGCATTTGTCAAACACACAACAGTTATGGAAAACACAGGTGGAAAACGAAAAGAATGGTGGGCTCGTGATGCACTCATGGATGATTTCGAATTATTATGTCCTGATGGTAATTATTTTATTTATTATTTATTTATTTATTTATTTTTATTTATTATCAAATTAACGGGTATAACCCTTTACAATAAAGATACAGGTATTGTATTGTAAATACAGATACGCAAAGAAGAATTCTGAGATGTAAGGCTGACCCAGCCAATCAAATTACATGGGTTCAGCACGACTAGGTATAATAATGCAAGATCGCGTACTACATAATAAACAGAGAAATATGCATGAAAGAAAAACAATACAAATCACCAATAGTTTACGCAAAAATAAAGATAAAGTTAAAGTTACAGAAGCAAACAATTGAAAACGCTGAATTAGTAGAAGCGGAGGCACAATGTCTTAACGCTGGACTTAAAAGTATTTAACGAACTAGAGCTCTTGCATTCAACTGGAAGAGAATTCCAGTCTCTGCATACTCTCGCAAACGTAGAATAGTAAAATTTATTTATTACTCTCTTCCTTTCGACTAGTTTGTACTGATCTCTTAGTCCATAAGTAACCTTCTTAAGTACAAATTCATGACTAAATGGAAAACAATATAACTGACCGTTTAAGATTCTGTAGACTAGAGTGAGGTCATTAACATTATGCACAGATTTTACTGTGTGTATGTTGTATTTTTATTAATAATTATTGAGTATTTTTTAAATTTAACTGAAAACTAAAAGAAACATAATTTGATTAAGTACTAGAGTAATTTAATTACTTGATACATGTATTTATAAATGTTTGTGTTTGTTTTTAGGAACTCGAGCAGAAGTGCAAAATTACCCTACTTGTAATATGGGAAAAGTTAAAGCTAATGCAATTGTAACAAGAGGTGGCTATTCTTACAACGAAACTCAAATCAATGCCTACATAAATCTTTTTGGCTATGCGCAGACTTTGTATGGCAGAAAAAATGCTGACGAATTCAGGTGTGTATTTTTTTTAATACATTTTTTTATTAATAGAATTACTTTCACATGTTTAATCTTGATGAAACATTATCAATTAATAACAAATTAAAATAAAAGAGTATTTGGAAAGTTTCAATTAGTTTATTGTAAACTCTGACAGCTGTTTTGGCCTAACTGGTCACTTTCGAAAAGTTGAAACAGCTGTCAAAGTTTACAATAAACTAGTTGAAACTTTTTAAATACTTCATTTTAATTTGTTACCTTTTTGTTTTTATCATTTTTAACACTGTATAAAACAAATGTTTTGTTCAGTTTTAGCATGTTTTCATCACCACCACCGTTCAGTGATTTGATTTTCCAAGATGCTACTCAGCAGTTAATGATCATTCCTCCAGAGCAACGTTATTATTCTGTATATTTAGGTGAAAATTTTATGAAAGCCAGAAGAATTGTCGACTGTTACGCAGCAGGTGTTAGCATACATTCCTCTTTCTTCATCACCTTGCTGTCTTTGACGATTGCCTTATTTTTAAGTAAGGTATGATCCTTAACATTCCTTTCTTAATAAAGAAAGTCATTAAAAGGTAAAACGAACAAACATAAAATTTTGCTGAGTATTCAATTAAGTACAATTTTGTTTTTCAAATACCATAAATGGGTCTATTTTACACTATTTTTGATATATTTTGTATTATGTGTTTAAGCAAATGCTTAAATGATTTTTAGGACTAATTCTGTATCGATTTCGAATTATGTTCGTAATTTATTAACATTAACATTTTCTACTTTTTTAAGTGAATGTTTGTATCATTATATTTTTATTTCATTTAGTCAAGTTTGAATGACAACATTTTAATATTTCGAGGTTTATTAATTTATATAATTTCATTGATACTCATTTTAGAATCTCTTAAATCTTTTTATTAGAATCTCCGTTTTTACTCATTTTTTTAATGCATTTATTTCTTGTTTATTGTGATAGGCATAGACTTTTGATAGTTTTTAAAAGTTTTAAAACTATTTGAAAATTTACAGTCTTCATTTATAATGTATCTATTTTTAACTATTAAACTATCGTCAATATCGTACAAATGATAACTTTACTTTTATCTAAATAGATAGTAGTACGTAAGTGATTATATGTAACATTAATTTAAAGATTAGTACCTATTTGTAATCTCATTTATAAATACCTGAGCATATTCAGGTAAGTTATTTGTAATGTTTATTGAGTTTTTTTAACGTCCATAAAATCCGTCCATTTTAATTTGTATATAAGAAAACGTTTGTATACAACATTTTAAGGGCTTTGTAGAATTTTATAAAGTAAATATAAATGTGTTAAACCATTACAAATTAAACAGTACATTTCTTTAAAATATTAACATAATATGATATTATAACTAAACAAGTTTGAAAGTAAAGAAACGATATTTTTCCATTTTGAGACAAAATAAATTGTTTTATCCTTTTGTGGCCTCAAAGATAAAAATAATTCAATAATTCATTGTGACTGTTATTTGCTGAATTGGTAGTTTAAAAGAAAAACAATAGTTTACTCTTTTTTTTAAGGTTTTTGACTTTAATTTTTTACATTTTACTTAATTACGCTGATTAAACAAATAAGTAAATACTCCTTTAAATATTATATGTACATATATTGTATATTTCTTTGTTATTATTTATAATCATGATGTATACTTGTAATATAAAAGGAAGCCACACGACATGAAAGGAATTTTAATCAACTTTGGAATGCAGTTAAAAGAATGATATGCAAAAAAAAGACGCTAAATAATGAGTATAAATTATTTGATCGCGTTCATATATTAAAAATCGTTTCGTCCGTTCAACTTTTGATGAATTCGTTTAAAAATAACAGTGCTATTTATAAAAAATATAGGTGTATGTCACTCTATTTTGATTTGGCATTGTAAATAAAGGCACAAAACGCATTTGTTAAAAGCATTCTTTTTATAGAAGTGTAAGCTATTTACTAAACTGAGTTGGAGAATGCCAGTAGTGCTGTGATCGTTAAATAAAAAGAATAATAACGTTAGGTGTAAAGAATTGATTCTTCAATCACAAACTTAACTTTTTGTGAAACTAATCTTTTCTTTTACATTGCAATGATGGACATGGAGGCGCATTTTTTAAAGGGTATTTTTATAACTTAAATATACATACATATGAAGTTAAAGTAAGGAAAAAATGATTATAGTTCAGTAAAGTATAAATTACAAAAAATCTTTTGTTTGAGTCAAGATAGTTAAATTGCTACAGTACTTTTCCTATAGCTTTTCAATTTATGACTATTTTTGTAATTAAGTACTTAATAATAACCTATCCAAAACGCCGGCTGCTTATTCATGTGGCCATATATAATTTTACTTGCGTAATTGAGCAATTAATTTTAAAATCCACCAATTTTTCTTGAATTGTTTTGGTAGTTTTGCATGTTACTAAAGAATAAGTAATAAATTTAAAGGTACTTTCAAAATAACGCGATAATATAGTTTTAATCGTACTATTATGCTAAATAATACGTAATATTTAATTATTAATTAATGATATGAAGTAATAATAAACAGATTCATTATCAATTATTATTATGAATGCATTTTTACAAAATAGTTAAATGAATTGTTTCAAAAAGTTTTTTGAAAAATAGGATGGTAGGTATATAGGAAATAAAAATTTTCGGAATCCTTACGCCGAGTGTTTTATATGAGTCAATTAAGAGTGAAAGCCAATTTAAGATAATTGAATTGTAATGGGCTTGTCTGAGTTGTTTTTATTAGTCATTCCCATACCATTTAGCCTTACCACTCTTTTCACCCTTTCACCAGTGCCATATGCTGCCATAAATCGTACCAAAATGCCAAGTTCATACAGGACAGTATATGCTTTTGCAAGAGAAATGCACCCCAAGACTGTTAAAAGAGACATTCAGTATGGAACAGCCGGATTTCGAGACAAGTAAGCTCAAATAATTTTCTTCTGTGTATCTTTCCCAAAAGTGAGGTTAAAAACCCTGCAGCAACATAATTATATAATTTTTAAATAAAAAAATGTTTCCTTTTTTTATATTAAGAAATGGCAAATGAGAATTTCGTTGATTATTGCATTATATATTTTTTAGAGCTTCTAATTTGGGCTATGTTATGTACAGGATGGGATTATTGTCAGTTCTTCGTGCAAGATATAAGAAAGGTAAAGACAACAAATAAATGAAATAAACTGTTCTTATTTGTTAAAATTTTAGGAATAATTGGTGTTATGATAACAGCCTCTCATAATCCCGAAGGTGATAATGGTGTAAAATTAATTGACCCCCATGGAGAAATGATGGAACAGAGTTGGGAAGAATGGGCTACTAAGTTTGCAAATGTTCAGTAAGTTATCTTATAATATTTAAAACTAAATTAACTAAATCATTATTGGAGTAATAGATAGGTAAACAAGGATGATCTGATTCAATTAACTATTTTGTAGAGATGATGAACTTGAAGCAGTAATAAACGAAATAGTTGACAAATTCAACATTCCAATGACTGACCGAAGTGTTATTTATATAGGAAAAGATACAAGGTAATAAAAAGCTCATGTATACAAAATATTACCAGTTGGGTACAGTTCTCATAAAAAAACTCTAAGGTCCTACTTAAAGTAGTTTGTTTTTTGAGACATTTATAAAGAGAAGTATACTCTTTTTTGAAATACAAATTACATATATTAACTAATTTATATACCAAGCAATTTTTCATGAAAGGAATCTAAATATTGTTCTTCTAAGTTCTGAAAGGACTGAAAGCTGATTATGTAATACAATGCACTAAAGCCCTATCCAATTCTGAAGTTGATTGTTAACTTAATTAAATATATAATTTATATTAATTAATTATGATTTAATTGCTTGAATACTTTTTTTTAGACCGAGCAGTCCTAGTTTAGCAAAATCTCTAATGGATGGCATTTTGGCACTGTCAGGAAAGCCTGTGGACTTTGGCATTGTTACAACACCTCAGTTACATTACATTGTAGCCTGTAGAAATTCACATGAAGAGTATGGCACAGCCACAGAGGAAGGCTACTATAAAAAGCTAGTAACTGCTTTTAAAAAACTCAGGGGAGAAAACTGTGCAAATGGAAATTACGTCAATCGATTATTTTACGACGGTGCAAACGGAGTAGGTGCTAAAAAGATAAAGTTCTTCCAAGAAAGACTGAAAGACTGTATGAAAATCGAACTTTACAATGATGCAGGTATTGGTACTGGAAAACTGAATTATATGGTGAGTTTATAAAACCTGTTTCTTTTTTTAATTCACAATAATACCAAACGCCTATTAAAAGTGTAATGGTTAATAAGAAACTTTTTAAAAAAACTAGGAATAAAAATATATTCATATTAATTATAGAATAACACAATTTAAAAAATCTGCATAGTTAATTTAAATTTTCAGTTTATTTGTCTAATAATAAATTTGAATAGACTTTGGATCTTTTTTAATTTGATTTTATTTCTTAAGGTTTTATTTTTTTGCAAGAAAGTTTAGAATCGTCAATATTTATTTGTTTTATTGACGTTTTATTTAGGACCATCATTTAATCAAATTCTTTTTTAGTGTGGAGCAGATTATGTGAAAACCAATCAAGCATATCCAACGGGTTTACCAATCGATCCAAATGTAAGATGTGCATCTGTGGATGGAGATGCAGACAGAATTGTTTACTATTTTAACGATGAAAATGGCAAATTTCACTTACTTGATGGCGATAGAATTGCCACACTTATAGCAAGTTATCTTAAAGAATGGGTGGAAAAGAGTGGAGTTGATTTAAATTTGGGCTTAGTACAAACAGCATATGCTAACGGTGCCTCCACTGAATACATTAAGAAACAATTAGTAAGTTATTTAATAGAATATACGACGTATTTGATAGATAATACTGATTTTTTAAATGGTTTAGTTATTTTATTAAAATTTCAGAATGTACCTGTTGCCTGTGTTTCAACTGGTGTAAAGCACCTGCATCACAAAGCTCTTGAGTTTGACATTGGTATCTATTTTGAAGCCAATGGACATGGAACTGTTGTCTTTAGTAAAAATGCCAAAGATAAATTACGTTCAGCAGCCAAGGATCCAGAGTAAGACATTAATTCTATAATTTGTATTTAATTTTCTGGTTTTTATTTTTTATTGTAGAACTGGCGAGAAACAAAAATATGCTATAGAAAAATTATTGGCTTTTATTGATACCATAAACGAGACCGTAGGAGACGCTATTGCTGATCTATTAGCTGTTGAAACCATATTATGTGACAGAGGGTGGGACTTAAAGGACTGGGAAAATTCGTACACCGATTTTCCGAATAAACTCATGAAAGTAACAGTAAAAGTAAGAAAAAAAAATATTTACTACTTCCACATTCAATTTTGTGTCAATTGGGTGATTGTTCAATAAAAATGGATAGAAAATTTGAAAATATTTTTGAAAATCATTTATTTCCTGGAAATTACTTAATTCTATTTTGTAGCAAATATTTTTCTTGATTATATGAATTTAATTATATATTTTATTTTTATAAAGGATAGAAACGTTATATCTACTGCTGACGCAGAAAGAAAATGTATTACCCCCGTGGGTCTTCAGGATGAAATTGACAAGTTAGTTTCTCAATATCAGAAAGCAAGATCTTTTGTGAGACCCTCTGGTACTGAAGACATCATAAGAGTTTATGCAGAGGCTGCTACCCGCGAAGAGGTTGATAAACTTGCTGCAGAAGTTGCCAGAGCAGTATACAATTTTGCAGGAGGTATCGGAGAACCGCCTGTTATCCCAGTGTAAAAGGTACCAAATTTAATTTTAAAGCAATCTTTCTTAAAAGGCGAAATAATTGAGTTTTAGTAGGTTTCATAAACATGTTCAGCTAATATGTATCGTAAAAACGATTTCAGTTTGTTAAAACTATACTAATTTTCACGTACAATATTTTTCTTGGTCAAATTTGCTCCTTATGAATCTATTACAGTCTAATTATAAAGGTGCAATACTTTTGAATAGCAATCTTTATAGTTAAACAATCCATATCATATAGGCAATTTTTTGTATGAATGCATTTCTTCGCGTTTTCAAGTAGGTACCTAAATAAGCAATTTATTGTTTCTAGAAAACTAGAAAGCATTATTTTAGATAATTATTTAGTGTACCTGTGATCTAAAGTTTAGACCGTTAAAGTTAGACTGAGGTCAACAGGAATTATAAGGAGTAAAAACGCATTTTACTTTCACTACACTTTTATTAGTTAATTCTTTATATATTTAAGTCTAGTTATTTTTTTTTTAATTAAAATTTTTTGTACCTACCCTTCAAGATGGAATTGAACTAAAAATTGATTTTGTTTATGAGTAATCCCTATGCATAAGTGCCTCACTCGCAAAAGCAAGCTAAAATCCTTATTGACCACTTATTAGACATCACTTCATAATTTCTATGATTTTTCTTTCACAAACGAACTTATGTTTTATTTTTTATTATTGTGGGGATCCTCATTCTTTACATCGATTTTTTAGTTATTGTTAGATTTTTCAGTGCCAAATTGTTTTGTACTATTTATTTTTATGGTTCTGAATTACTTGTTTTAAGTTTTTCAAAATATCCATTTCTTTAATCTTTTTGTATAAAATCTTTATATGATGTTAAAAATTAGTGTGTTCTTTTATTATTGTTATTTGAAAAACTGTGGATTCGTGTCCATTATTTGTTGGCAGAGAATTTCAAATTTATCTCTACATCAAAACTATGTAAATGGTGATGGTGCTAATGATATTTGTAAGTTTTAATTGTGATTTATTTTAGGTAATTTTTTAAGTACAAGTTACCTTGATTGAACTGTTAGATAACGACGTATTTACTTTCTTGAAAAGCACCGTTAATTTTTTTATATATAAATCGTAATTATTGCGTTTATTCTTAATACGTACTGCCATTCCATATTTTTTACTCGATTTATAATGGTTAGTGGATTTTATGGTAAGATTAGTGTGATTTTTGCAATTAGTGAAAGCATTATTATGGAACATATATGCAAAAATTGAGTGCTTGACTATTTATAAACGCAGAGCTTTTATGAACATCATACATGGTGTATAGTTAATTTTTTATACACATTTATATGTATAATGAATTTTACTAATCTAAAAAATATTCGTCTTCTATTTTCATCAATAAAACCTTATATGTACCTAATCAGCAGATTTTTTGCAAATAATTTAAAGCAATGTACCTTTTACTTAAAAGTTGCGTTACATTCATTGTTACTAATTGTTTAAAAGTTAATATTTTTTTACATTAATCAATATTTTCAACTAATATATTTTTTAATTAATTTAAGATTATACTTATGTTCTTATAAGCTTTGAGTTAAAATATAAACTTACAAGTTGTTATCTAAGAATCTTGCATTTTTAAATAAAATACATACACGAGAGTTTAGTTCATATAAAGGTTTTTAGTGTATTTTAAAGTATAAGCTGTAGACTTTTAAATAAAGATCTGCTAAGCATTTTATAAAACATATTTTGTTTCCATGTGATTATTTTGTATCCACTAAAGACAATCATGGTAATGCACAGAAGTACCTACTTATTTATTAGAAAGACAGCAACTAAATTTAATCCTACGATATTCTAGTTCTTCAAAAAGTGGAGGTCAACTGTTCAGCTGCGTTTGCAGTTGCTAAAGCCAAGGTATTAATAATTACAACCTTATAATCACTATATAATGGTATGAAGGTGCTGATTATTTTACAACTTTTAGACCAATTAATGTTACCATAATTATTACTTAAACAAAACTATGAAGCTCTAAACCATTATTGTTTTAGCCTTGATTGTTATAGGTTAGAATACCAGATTATGGTTATTAGCATCTAAAATATCAATTTTCAATCCCAAAACTTAATTTCTTTTCTAGCTCTGTTTCATTTTGAGGCGCAAATAATTAAACAAAAATCCAAAACACATTTAATCTGAGAATTACACGTTTATGTAATCGAATGTTATTTTTATTGTTCAACAAATTGCTACACAATATTGGTAACTACACTGTTACAGTCGGTCCAAGTCGGTCTAGTGATGTAACATCACGTCAATTATCTATAAGAATTACGACTGGTGTTTTTCAATAATAAATGAAAATAAGCATATCAAATAATTTGAATAAATAATTTATTGTCACTATTTAAATGTCAAAACAAAGATCAACATATGATTAGAAGTTAGGGACACACTAAATCAAGTCATGGTAGCCAATCTAAAATCCATTGGCGGTAAGTTCAAAAAAGACCTCTTGCGACTTATGCTCTCCTAATACAAATGTATGAAAATCAGATGTGCGTCGATTTTTCAAACAAGCCGGTAAAATAGGCAACTGAATTACTTATATGTAAAATGGGTTGCCTAGCCAATTTAGAAAAATTATTTTACTTATTAATGTTATAATTACCACATTCTTCAGTTTATTTTTATTGTTTTTTTTTAACAAAACCAACGATAATTTCATTTGGATCTTTTGATGATCACTTTTGCACAAATAAAACAAGATCTAATTCCACTTTTTAATAGTATATTTTTCTTTACAATTGTTTCACTGAACATTAGCATCTTCAGAAGAAGGAAAAAGAATAATGAAGTTCCATAAAGTAGATGCCGACACAATTAAATAATTGGATCTTTTGAGTTATTATAAGTGATTATATAATTAAAACACAATATCATTATTTAACATTATTTATTTTGTTAATTTCATTAAAGGTACAGAGAAAGTACAAATTATATGAAATATCATTATTAACATTTTTGTAATTCTAATTATAATTCCTAGTATGTAATTAATTTCAATAAAACGCTGACAGTACTTTTAGAATTTATTCTTGTTTATGTTTTAACAGTTCCTTTACAAATTGAATTCTGTTATCAAACTTATTATAATAGGCGAAAGCCTTAAACTATTGTAATAACCACTAAACATACAAAAGAAACTAAAAATTAATCATTTACATATTGGCCAACGGTAGGTTTTAAGGAGAGAGAGACGTGGACGCTGGTTACGAGCAGCATCACGTTCATGGCAGTACCTCAACATTCTGTAGCTACAGGAAGAAATGTTATTTTTTTACATTATTTGTAAAACGATTGACAAACATGCAACTTTAGTTTTTTTCTTTAATTTAATTTAATTCAGTTACGAACCAAAAATAGTTGACAAATTATTTCTTTTCGTATGTTGCAGTTCCTTTCTTATATGCTGATCGGCAATTAAAGCGAACTAAATTAACCGTATACAAGGTGATTTATACGATCGCTTAAGACTCGATTGAATAAAACACCTTCAAATTATTATCAATAATATTATCCGTTAAAATATACATACGAGACCAGTATTTATTTAGTTATTAAACATAAAACACATCATCGCTATATATTATCACCAAATCTTAATATAGAAAAAATAATGTTATCCGTTTATTAGGACAAACCCCATGTTAAAAAGAGACAAATACATTTTAATCAGATAATTACTTTGTACATTTGTTGTTTTATATTTTCGTTTGAAAATTTCACCACTTTCCCAACATTTATTTCAACTTGTCAAAGAGCTTACAAAAGAAGCAATTTATTTAAAAGAATCGTCATATAAAATTGTTAACTAAATTATTTACACATTAGTAATTAAACATTATTAGTATAAAGTGCCTTGG
This sequence comes from Agrilus mali, assembly GCA_029378335.1. NCBI lineage: Eukaryota > Metazoa > Arthropoda > Insecta > Coleoptera > Buprestidae > Agrilus > Agrilus mali. The sequence continues at coordinate 20,668,513 of CM055658.1, read as the reverse complement.
TATTAGTTTTTAATAATATAATCAGTACATCTTTAGAAATTATCAAAACACATCTTTGTAGAATAATATGAAAAGATGTTGCCATTAAATATACAAGTATTTATATACAAATCAGTAAATATTGATAGAAATAAAATGAAACATAACTGTACGCTAAACGTTAGATATGATATTAAAAGATGAAGATGATTCCTTGTATGACTTGTATAACAATTAAGTTTTGATGTATTAATTTTGAATCAGTATTAAATTCTATAAAAAAAATAATTTTTATAATTGCAGTAGCTGAATCAAGTTGAAATAACTGTGAGTGTTTTTGAAGGGCTTCCTTAATTTTTCATGTTGCAAACATTATCTCTCAGATTTGATAAAATTTTGTTACGAGATGACTCTTGACAGCAACATAACTTCTTGTATTTTATTGTTATTAGCCCTTGCAATGTATCTACAGAGGGCTCGATATTCGGAATTGGTGGCCCTTGTCTTTTTCAAGAGTGCACTTATGAAGTTTTTTATACGATGTTTCGTCATTTGCTAGATTTGACATCCTCAAGGAACGTAGGTAATATTTTACGCTTTTCCTACATTACCCGAGGATGCCGACCATAGCAGTTGGCGAAACGACTCCATTAGTGAGCTCACTAAAAAAAGAATGGATAAGGATAAGGGTCAGCAAGTCTAAATATCGAGCCCTTTCAGAGGCTATGAAAGCCTTAGCCTTTTCATCTTATAATGTATGATAGCATCCTCAGTTTTGTCGTTAAAAGGACAGCGCTACTACATTATAAAAAATTCCATAAAAGGGAAGATCACAGTCTTTTTACAATGTAGCACTTGAAACCTTTGGTTCTTTTGTAGGTTAGTGAGGAAATTCCATATCCGAATTAGTAGCTAGTTATTATTTATAACGTTTACAAGTACTTCGAACAAAACATACATATCACTTAAGTTACTACTATACTTATTAAATATTGACAGCCAGACTTGCAAATCACTCATGACACTCGTTCCCGAAAATTTGGTGAAACCGATTCAAATGCACGCACAGATTCGTCTACACTCACAACCTTAAACAATCACACCCCTAGAAATTAGTAATTATTAATATTATTATTATTATTATTATAGTAATAATTAATTTTCAATTTGTTTTCTTGTTATGTTATTACATGTACTTAATAAGTCCGTCATTTTTCTTTTTGACGTGTGTAAACAGACATATTTATGGAACAAAAAGAAAAAGAAATTAGCATTGTATTCCCTAATGATTATTACAATAATATTTATATATACTTTGTTTTCAAAATGAGGACAAACGTCACAAGAAAAATTTAACCAACTGTTAAAATGTTGTTGGTTCGATCCAGTCGATGATGTCGGTATGACTGGTGGAAAAGATGAAATGGTTAGCGATTGCCTAAAAATAAACACCTCGTTATTCACCCACCAAGAACGTGCACTTGGTTGTACGATCTTTTTTTTAACATATAATTAAACCCACCATGCAACAATTCAATTAGTTTTCATCCCTCATAAAATTGAAATATTACCAGATTAGTTACTTTTTTTTAAGAATGTCTATGTACAGTACTTACATCTTTTTGTATTTTTTTTAATATGAACATCAAATGTGAAAAACAGAAATCAATTTTAAATATTTAGCTAAATTACATGGGACAAAAATTTAGGGCATTGTTGAACTTTCTTTCACGAACAAATAGTTTGGGTTTGATAAAATAATTGCCTTATAATTTGGTTTTTAAAATGCTTATAGCCTTACTTTTTATAATTGATGATTCCAAATGTTTGGACTTAAAGGACCAAAGTATCTGCTTTAAGCTTTGTTGGTTTCTTCCAGAATAAATGTAAAAAACTAAAGTATTTCTAAACATCTTGGTGCACTAAATTAAAAACTTTTGAAAATTTAATAAGATAAAAACCATTTTCAAATATGGCAATAAAAAGAAATGGAAACCAAAATTTTCACATTTGCTGTTCATCTTCTATGCATGCCTCAAAATAAAAATAAACATTTATATAAAATACTGTAATTTTCCCAAAAACCAAATATTTGCTGAAAAGAAAACGTTTTTTTTAAAACTATATTCGGATTTTTTAATGGACAATATAATGTTGAGGATGAAAACTAACAGTTAGCAGCCTTGGTGTTGCACATCACAGAATTTTTGTTACGACTGGTAGGCCTGAAATAAAAATAAGGTTTGAAAAGCAAAGCGAAAGAAATGTACGAAGTAATTAAAAGAAGGTATAAAGGAAATAAATTAATAAATAAATAAATGTTTCATGTGATGATATATGAAAGTAAAAATTGTTTGATCTCTTTGTATTTATTCAATGAAAACTCAATTTAATTATTAAACAACTTTCGTAAAAAATGAACTGTTATAGTATATATGTATTTGTAACTTACTTTACAACAAATAGAAAATGACACAATGTTGACTAATTTTCACCTATAATTTTTACTTCGTGGAAGAAATAATTTCCTTAACAGAATAATACATTCCCCAGAACTGCACACAAAGTTATCGAACAATTTTAATTTTAATATCACGATAGAATAAAGTGTGAGAATGTATAGCGAAGTCAAAAGAAAAGTAGTTGTGTTTAATTAGGCTTTAAAAGAAAAATCAGTGATAAATGAAAATAAAAACAATTTTTTAACAATGGTTCGATTTATGTAGCTCTAATCAAAAATGGTACAAATACAGGAAAAAAACAGAATTGGTAACAATGGGATGGTCATCAACTCAATGACCTTTAACAGGTTTATTTATTTCGCAAACGGAGCCGTGATTGTATGTATGTGCAGTAGCCTTCGTCGAGTTCTGATTCTTTTCTTTTTCGTTATCTTTAGCTGAAAAGTCGCCAACATTACATTCTCATTTCAAAAAATATAAATACAGGTCGCAATTCAACTTACTAACTCACTAAAATAACGATAAAAACTAAAGAAAAACAATACAAAAATTAAGTGCATATACTATTTTCTAAACAGAAATCTCAATTTCTTTTTTCAGCTTTTTTCTTTAGTCTTTATAAACACGTTATTTATTGTAAATAGAATAAACGTTGTTTGTTTATCATGTACTGGATTGAAGTTGTGTTTCTAGGTTTTTAATGATCAAGTTTTTCTCCTAGAAATAAAAAAAAAAAAATACGTTACAGTAAACTTTGTTCGTATATAATATGTTAATAAATTTAGTAGTTTTAGTTTAATCAGTTCATGTTTAAAATTTTATAATCAGTCGACATAAAAAAAATTAGTAACACATTTATTCCTTAAGTTGTTAATCAAGAAAAAATTTAATTAAGCGCTTATTGGCACACAAAATTATATTTTAAATATAAAACAGTTTAAAAACACCACCTCAACCCAGCCATTAATTAAAAATTAATATCAGACAATGGACAGTTGTTATTACTTATAATATTTACAAAAGACAAGTATATTATAAATATTCTCATCAACATTAAGAATATATAGGACAATTCCGCCCTTTTGTCACCGTACACTCAAAAGTTACTAACATACAAACAACTAAGAAGTCATTGCGTGTCTCGTGTGTTAGATAATTATTTATTATTAAGTTTTTTGTTGTTTTTCCTTCACTTTATTTGAGGACTTGATTACTTACCGGGTTGCTGAGTGATAGTTTGTGAAGTTGATGGTTGAGCGGACGCACCTACGACGCCGGCTGTCTGGGCTGCTTTTTGCTTAAGCATCGTCCAGTCGTATGTGTAGTCGTATTGATGGTTCAGGGTCCTGAACAATATACGGAACAGTTGCCTAAGGTACATGTAGTCGGGAGCCTCCTCGAATCTGAGACCGCGACAGTAATTGAGATACATCGAAAACTCTGCCGGAAATCCCTAAACAAATTTGTTATTAAAAGAAGTGTTTTTCAAAGAACAAAAAGAGAGGAGTACAGACAAGACTCAATTATTTTTTGGAAGATTTAGGAAATCATAATGCATACCTATGGAGAGTGAGATAAAAGGGAAAGGGATGTTATGATCCCAGAGAAAAACGAAACATTTCAAGAAACAAAAGGTAAATAAAAAGGCATAGGAGTGAAAAAAAATTATTTGACCAAACTTACTTTACATAGTACTTCTACAGGTGTGGACATTTTCTTTTCGCTGATCTTTTCGTATTTCTGTTTCTTGGTTGCAGCCTTAAGTCCCTGCCAAGGCAGCGAGCCGCGGTTGAAATACATAAGCACATAACCGAGACTCTCCATGTCATCCCTGCGAGACTGTTCGATTCCGAGATGGGCGTTGATACTGGCATAGCGAGCAGTTCCCGTGAGATTTTTGTCCTCGCGATACGCGATATGACAACGTGTCCTGGCATCCCGAAATTTTTTCGCCAGTCCAAAGTCAATTAGGAAGAGCTTATTACAGTGACGACCGATGCCCATGAGGAAATTGTCCGGCTTGATGTCCCGATGAATGAACGATTTGCAGTGGACGTACTCGATGCGGCCTATCATTTGATCGGCCAGCATGAGAACCGTTTTAATTGTGAATCTTCGTGAACAGAAATTGAACAGATCTTCAAGTGATGGCCCTAACAGGTCCATCACCAATATGTTATACTCTTTCTCTTGGCCATAATATCTACAACAATATAAAAATAAATTATTACAAAAATCTATCCACTTTATCGTTGCATAGCAATAAAATTGAGGCATGGAGTAAAGGAAAAGGATTCTTTAAAAAACAAAAATCCTAAAAATATCTGGCAATTTTTTTTATTTTATAGAATTTGTCAGTGTTTTAATTTCTCTCGTTTTGTTCAATCTGCCTATGCTTTTCTACTTCTTTGCTTGTCATAGATAACAGCACGAGAGAGTGCTAATGGAATATTGCATTATGTATGTCTTTCAGCTTTGGAGTTCTCGTTAAAATTTTAAGCTATTACTGTGATAGATGGGTACGTCTTGTTTCCAAAATTACAGAACAGATTACTTCGGCACGCAATGTATTAGAGTGTAATTTATTGTTAATGTTCTCATTCTCGTTATTGTTGTAGGTTCCTACCATGTTTCAATTAATTTTATAAGCAATAAGAAAATTAAAAGATTGGCAAAAATCAAACGTTCATGTTAATTTTATGACTTTGTTATGGTACTTTTTAAAATAATATATGGAAATATTTCGATTATAATTTGAATAAGCTCACACAGTTTTAAAATTGAAAATTTTTGATATTTTTCAAAAACATGTAGGTATGTAGTGTTAAAAAATGTAAAACAGGTTATATGAGATAGTGTACGTATGTAAATGCAATTCGTTAAAAAAGATTTCTGCTTACATAATATTCTAATTTAAAAATAATAAGGTTTACAAAATTTTACAGAGCGTAAACAAGGACTTTGTAGCAATTATTTTAATTAATTTGTATAACAACATTTGTACTGCCGTACTGCAATTATTTCTGTACGCTATTATACGTAAATATTTAAAAATCGGGCTGTTCATCTCATCATTCATTTTCAAAATGATTTCAAAAATAAAATGAATGGAGGTAATATATTACAAATAACATAGTTATATATGATTTATTATACTTTCCCATTTTTAACTAACATGTGGATAATAGTAGGCATTATTAAACTAATTTTTGTGACTAATTATATATAATATTACATTTATCTTTTTACGCAGCTGTCAGTGTTTAAATTACGCAGAAACATAACATAACATAAAGATTTGGAGTAAAGATAAAACCCGCAGGCATCGAAAACGTTAACAAAAAAAAATGACTATGAAAGTTGTTTTAAATTCTCGATAATTTTGAATGTGGGCTCAAACTGACAAATGTTTATAAACATAGCTCGACTAATATATTTTCGACAATTTTATAATTCGCATTTCCAATTCATAATTTTTTTTAAAGAGTTTCCTGTATAATAAAACCATCTTCGTTCTTGTAGTTATCTTAACTGCAGGCTGACTAATAATGAAAGATAACAATTAGCTTTCTACCCGACATAAGTCACGTTACTGTTATCTATCTAACACATTCGAATTAAAGAAAAAAATATGGACTACAGAATTGAAATTTCAGTTGTTGTAAACTTAAGGTTAATATAAAAAAGATACGTACTTAAATGGGTTAAGGTCATAAACAGTACATTGAAATAACTTTATCTTTATCTATTTTGAAAACTTTTGATAACAATTATATTCAAACGAAAACTGGACTTATGTAGACTAAATGGGTTAAGCTAATAAGAAGCATAAGAAAAAATACTGTGTTAATAAATGTGAAAAACAAATTGAGATTTGAATTCATTTGTTAGCATTCACTCCCAAAATGACTACCTCTACTTCCTCAATACAACGTGCTCAATGCAAATATTCTTAATAGGTCTTTCAGCTAGAAAAACATGTTTAAACCTGTTGGTGGTTTCCAAGTTCAAAAGCTTTATGTTCTTATTCACGTAGGTAGTTGAACATTTGTAAAGCTATATAAAATTACAAATAATTATTCTGAAAATAGATAAATTCTCTTATCAAAATAAGAACTCGTTTTTCAATAGTGCATGAATTCGCTGAACGTTGGTGGTATAATTTAATACATAAATAAAGCAGTTGAATTTTGTAATAGTAAAACGTTGTGTGTGTTTTTTGGCTTCATTAAGATTCCTTTTCTACAACTGTAATTGTAATTATAAAACTTGAGACAAGAATAGCTCATTGTTCTACAATTTTACGTAAGAAGTTTAACAAAGAAAAAGCAGACTAACTAGTTATAGTATAATTTAAGAACATTTGTTATGCCACATTTAAACAGGACCAACAGAAATGTAAAAACTTATTATGTTAAATGATAAGGATTCCTTTTTGTTGTAAATTAATAAACAAAATTTTTAAGGTGCTTAGTTGTACTTGTGTACTCTAATTTAAAAATTAACAATTTCAATAATAAAAAAATTAACTACTCATTGATGGTTAAGACTGTTAGATAAATAATTAATAGTTGGTGACGTTAAAAAGATCGATACGGGGTGCACTTTTAAAAAAGTACAAATTATTAGAAAACGTGAGACCTTAGTAAATTAAATCCAATTTTCTACAGATGAAGGGTGAACCAGTATTTACAGCACATCTTGTATTTCTTCACGGCTCATTTATTAATTAGTTAATTAGTTATTATTATGTACTACCAATGTTTGTCAAAAGATGAAAAATATTTAATCAATTAGTTACCTATTGTGTCTTTAAAAATTCCCAATAGTAGAAATTATGATTGGATAATAATTTAACAGATGATGTATTTATTGCATGAACAAATTAACCGAGTTAATCTAATTTTGCCATTGCTAATATTGATTTAATCGATTTTGTAGAGTAACTACGATATTTCTAGGCAGGTAGGTAGGTAGGTAAACCGATTTCAAGACATGTGCCTAAACACGCAAACACGAACATATATTACGTATATATTTAGTACATATTACAAATACCTTGTAATCCAACACACGTGTTTTTTATCTTTTCACCACCTACATATCTGACCACTGAACCTGAAATTTTGTTCGTTACGTTTCAAATGATGTTACAGAATACAATTTTCTTTGTTGACATTTCCACTCACGATCAATAAATATAATATATATATAAAATATTGTTGCAAAGGGTCTTATCTCCGCCCACATGAAAATCATTTATTCAGTGTTCTGTTAGAAAAACCATTTGAAAGACGATTTGAAATTTAATGTATTTTTAATATTACTCAGGCACATCCCTTTCTATTAATTTTTGGACTTATTCCCACTTTGTACCGTTACCCTTAAATTTCCCATTTTGTGTCGCAACCCAAATTTATACCCGAGGTCATTCCCATTTCCTATTGCGTTCGTAGTAAGCAGGTAAAATTATCTCAGATGTATTTTACAAAAAAAAAAAAAGAAAGCTAAACACAATAAAATAACATATATATTAACAACACGAGCGAAGTATATATACTTCGTTTGTGTTGTCTTTACATACTGTAACCTTGTGATCCTAAGGAATGAATGAAGCAAAATCATTTTTTAATTTTTTTAATTGATAAGTCAAGATAAATAAAAAAGGAAGTATCACCCGTACGTACTAAATAGATTTGTTTCATTAGGTAGAATATTTATTCAGTACGAAACAGGAACACTGATAATTACGTTATAGCCACAGTACGAAAGGAGAATGAAACCAATAGAATATTTACCCGGAACGAAATGGGAATACACCGATTTTTGAAATAATCTCAGATTGTTTATTATGTCGAAGAAGAAATTTGCATATATTGTTTTTTTACTTTACGTAGTAATTATGTTATCGTTACTTTTAAAGTTGTAATTGCCACAACACTCATGTATTTGTATTATATGTATGTATATTTACACGATACTGTGCAGGTAGAAACGTGTTTTGTTTTTAAAATATTTTGCGGCCATGCAGAAGTTTTCGTCTTTCTTAGGTACGATCAGGTAAGTCCATAACAACAATGTAGTAACCGTCAAGTAACGGTTTAAATGATCGTGCACTAGCTTGCAAATTCATCGAGCTTTGTCTTTAAAAGTAAATGTAAAACAAAACAAAGAACTTATATACTTATTAAAAAGAAAAATTGATTACATAAATTTTAAAAAAGATTAACAGAAATGATATTATATGGAATGTATCCAAATTATTTTCAGAATTGTGAGCAGTAGGTACTCCCCGGTGCTTATATTCGATATCGAATCAATTTTGAGTAATAATAAAAACATTATAAATAGCCAAATGATAGGTAATAAAATTTCATAAGTTAAGAATATATTCTGGAATCACTTTTGGCAAAAAAATGCCATTATAATTAAAATTGCCTTGCGTTCTATCCAACTAAAACAATTTACAGTAAGGTGTTTTAAAGCGGTAAATTAATTACAATAAAAAAAGTAGAAAAACGTCTCTGGATTGAAAAAACGAGCACCCGGATGTTGACTGATGATGGTCAATACGATGTCCAATTTTTGGTATGGTTTTGTATTACAAAAGTGTACCAATTCAAGAAGTGCCGTAAAGACACAATGCGTTTCACCAGTTTAGTGACCTCTTACAGTAGATTTACCGGTTGTTGAGAAGGTTACAGGATAGTAAGTTATATACGTATATGCATCTAGGTATATATCGATACAGGATATCCATCCAATGACTCGTTTTTGTATTACTATTAATCAAATGAACTATGCTCACTGTTAATAAATGCAATACACAAGTTTATATGCAAACTAAAAACTAATAAAATTACTAAACGTTCCACTTGTGCATATAAACTGCTTTTATAAAAAACGAGAATGTTATTTCCTGGTAGGTATTGAAATAACGGCGTTAGATTTGTTGCAGACCACTTCCTCAAAATCCAAATGGAAAAGATCGAATTGAATTAAGGATCGTTTCACACTGACAGTACAATTTTTTCTTATTAAGATCATTTGGATATATAATATTCATTCTGTAAGATGTAATTGACTTTTTTTAAAGATTAGATTTCGCATGTAAAATAAACCCACTTGCATTTGGGAACATTGCTCTTGTAAATGCCAAAAATTTATACTTTTACACAATTTATTACTCAGACAAATAAATGCACGTAAAAGGGGAGTGTGCAATGTATGTATCAGAGCTTGTTGATGAACTTGAGACACGCACAATGCGACATGGCAATGTAATGTTAGAATCTTTTAATTTTATACAGTCACGTACATAAAACTCAATAACGTTCTCCACCTTTATATCTATTTATTTCACATTAAATATGGCGTTGGAGGTTTTCAAAACAAATAAGGGATATCGATAAGCTAAAAACAAGAAATATTAACTGAAGTTGTTGCAGTTCTCATTATTTTAGTAAAACACTACAGGGCCCTTAATAATTAACGCCACAATAAATTAAAAGTGACTACGTTTCCTTCACAAATAATCGACAAAGTGAGGTCAAAATGGCTTTTTGGAATATTGTACCCTTTTTGAATTACATCGATTTTTTTAGACTACATTTTTTAGCAGTTTAATTTTTATATATTTATATTTGTTGAAGCCTAAAGAACTACGTGTACAAAAATTACCACGCTAAAAATGCACTCATGCCTAAAATTACTTTAGTAAAAAAAGGTACAAAAGTAGAAAAAAAGGCATTCTGACTTCAATTTGATTTTTCTTAAGAAGAAAACATTTTTACGTTTAATTTATAGTAGTAGTATAAGTTGTTAGTATCCAGTATTGTACCAAACTAATGAGAAACATAAAAAATACACATACAGTTAATTTTTTTTATATTGGGGTCACTTTTCTGCTTCGATTTCGAATTTTTGTAAACTTGGATCGTTGAATATAATGAAGTGAAGGAAAGTTCCTGAAAATTTGTTTTCATATTCCAAAATTGCAGGAATATACTTTAGTTATGGTGTTTTAATTCTAACTCACTTATGAAAAAATTAAGTTACTAATAGTATCATCGCCATACGCTATACAGTACAAAGGTTTGTTAAATCTCTTCGCCCCTCCCTGTCCGCAACTAATATTTATATTTCCCTACAGTTCCCTAAAACTACAACTTTTCACATGTCTAACTAACAGCGAACAGTACGAACAAATTTTTTTTACAGTAATCCATAAAATCAAGTCACATTATGTTTATAAGGTTGAAATGATATCTTTTTTTTTATCCCTCTTCAGTTTTAAGTTTCAAAAAATTTCCAAATTTCTCAAGACTCGAGAGGAGGTCTTTGTACTTTCAAATATCGTGGAATATATTTATAGGTATTGTAAATTAGGGGATGTTTCTGTCTATCTTTCAAACAACGTTTACTGGATGAGTACAAAAAGTTACGGAATGTCAGCAATTTTATTTCGTTATAACCACGAAAAACAAAAAGAAAAACTAAATAGTTAATTATAAAGCGCCTACGAGTAACTTTCGTTGACCACAGTGATCTCCTTTATATTTACATAAGTAGGTCGTGTTTCAAAAGTGTAACGTCAATAATAAGAATAGTGGCATAAAATATTCTGAATCAGCAGCGCATTTTACTTTCCTTTGTGATTTATTTAACGTTGGTAGGTACCATTACCCAGTTGCTTCACTTTTTACTTTTGCGTGCAGTTAATTTTAGTCTCGGTAACCAAAATTGACGACATAAAATAAACGGTCGAAACGTCGCCACAATAATCGTAATTACGTGCACTGCGTCAAACAAAAACCGTCAACATGTTATCGATATTGTTTATACTTTTATTACGTATGCAATAAATGAAACAAATTGGGGAACGTAATAACCGTTATCAACATTACGTTATTTCATTTTTTTGCCTGTCTGATTAGTCTCGCTTTTAGTATTTTTTACCTTACAATAATTAGTACATATATGGTATAATAATAGAACCTTAATCAGAATTTATTTACAGTATCTTTTACTATTTAGCCGTTTTTTGGTTGTTACCTGTGGAGCAGTTTAGTTCCACCCCGTATAAATTTCCTATGCACAGATAAGAATTGAGATAATAACTAATCATTCGTAATCAACCGCATGTTATTATTCAATTTACCAGACAATATTGCTTGTTAAAGAAACCTAATAACAAGGAAGATAAGAGATCACACGCGCTTTTAACGATACATTTATACATACGTCTCCTTACTTATTCATAAATTATTGTATCTTTTCGTTTATTCTTTAATAAAAAGAAGATGCCGTTCGAAAGAGGATACTCCATATGCGAGGCCACAGACAGCGTCGTACGATAGTATTATGTTTATGCTAAACAGATGACATTGTTTAATTGCAGAAAGTGAGGATGACCCACACCGCCCCGCTGTTCCAGTTTAAACAAAAAACATACATAAACATACGGCACATCACGTACAAGAACCAAAACAAAAACAACACGCATAATGAACTGCTCTAATCGTAAAAGAACCGTTACATTAGAAATTCTGATAAATTTACAACTATAAACACCAATAAAATAAAAAAATAGGCAAAGTATTGCTAATTAAAAGTATAAAAAGTAATCGTACATTCAAGCCTTAAATTGAGATAGAGCTAATATAAAAATTAAAGACGATAAAATTCCAGAAGTTGGAAATTTTCGAAATCAGAGTTCTGATAACCAAGATCTGATTTAATAGTCACGGGACAAATACAAAATATTGCACTTAAAAGTTATGCTGTGAAATATTTTACTTGTTATTATAAAGATCTGAACATTCTTCTGAATTTAAAGTTAAAAAATTATTGAATAAAGATTTATTTCATAAAATATAAACAATACATAATAAATAAGTACAAAGACGGGGTGCACATAAGTAACCAAATAGCTAAAGCAAACGCATCTGGGGAGAATATGGGGCATAGGACATAAATTGTGCAGAAATAACTGGGAAATAAGGGTAGTACTATTTAAAACGTTAGTAAAAAGTATAGTCTTTTATGGAGTCGAGATATGGGGATGGAAAGGTATAAAATAGTAGAAAATATTTACAAAAGGTATATAAAATGGGTATTGCGTTTAAAAAAAAATACTCCAGACTACATCTCAAGAAGGGAAACAAAATGTGGTAAAATGGTGGAAGATACAAGAAGGAGGGCTGTAAAATAAGAAGAAAAATTGGGGGAATTACTGGAAGGGCATTTAAAAAAAGGGATATGGAAGAAAAAGATATTGGGGATCGGAAAAAAAATATGATGTGGAAAGGGAAAAGGCCTTAACAGAAATGACAATAAGTAAAGAACAAATGCAGGAGAGGAGAGGAAAGGGATTGAATGTTAGTAGGATGGTGGGGAAAAGATGTAATGAAACAGTAAGAGGTGAGGATTTGAGAAAAATATGGGAATCAAGATACGCGAAAGGTATGAGGGAGTTTATATGGTTAGAATGGCAAGGGGATGAGGTGCCAGGATATCTAAGAGATGGAAAAAATATAAAGATAATAGGTAGATTCAGAATGGGGAATGAGTGTAATGAGAATAAGTTTTGGATGGAAGAAATTAAGAGATTGTGTAGAGTATGCTGTGGAGAGAAGAGTGAATCAATGGAGCATGTATTAGAAGAAGTAACGGGGAAGAATGAGAGGGAGGAACTTGGAAGGATAATAAATGCAGATGGTGGTGGTCTGGCCCTATTGAAACAATTTTTAAAAAGGAGAAGTGTGGAAAGGGGGGTGGGAAACACAGGAAAAAAATGAGTATAAGGGAAAAAGAAGGGAAGTCTTTTTATTTCCTTTATGTGTGAAGATGTATATATAACTTTTTTGTTCAATAAAGCTCTTACTACATAATAAATAAGTAAAACTGTAAGAGACAGATTGAAAAATTCGATTTAGTGATACTTTAAACTGGGTATGTCGTTTTTGATTGGATTTTGATTTTTTTCAGATTTATTTTATTTGGGCAGCTAATTAAAGTAATAAGTAACTTTTATCATCCTGTATACATCCTTCCAACCTTCTTAATCAGCCAAAGGAGTGATATTGATAAAAATTATCTTATAAGCAAGAATAACAGTACAGGTACTCAGAAAACTGCTGATATGGTGCATTTTTTGAGATGATACAAATACAGGTGTAAATTATGTTTATTTGTCTTTTTATTTTGAAAAACCACATAAATAGTTCACGCACATAGTGTACTACTGTTTGCGAGTTTAAAAGAAAGAACCGTGTTCTTGTTTTAGGAAAAATAACAAATAATCGCACAAGAATTGTCAATAATTAATTCAAGCTTTAAAATAAAACAAATAAAAAAAAACCTTTTTAAAAAAGCGAATTCCCAAGACAGAAACGTAAATAAGGCTATTTGTAACTACCTAAATAAATAAACGCGTCAAATTATTCTGTGTGATCCTACAGGGTATCAATTTAGATCATTAACGAATAAAATACCCCATTAAATAGAAAATAACAATTGTATTGTATTCAGTCTTTGAAATTCGAAAGTAAGATACCGAAGTCCTACCCTCTTATCTACACAAAAACGACGACCTTTATTCCTACTATAAGAGGAACCGTTATAGGATTCTGACTGTAAATTTTGCCTTGTATATTTTTTATGTAATATATTATTTTTAATAATTCATTACCATACTAGAAAAAAATATATGTAAGAATAATTTTGAGGCGGCCCTTTTTTGTGTGGACGCCTTGGGCAGAAGTCACAAATGCCCTTATAGAAAACTGTCCTTACAAATAACACAGTTAGGAAATTGCTCACCATAGGAAGAAGTGGAGGTTCTTGTTCTACCATGAATCTTCGAACCGCAAATTTTGTGGTCATTAAATACAACCCCGATGAATATGAGCAGACAATGCTATTAGTGAGTACGAATGCAACTGTGCGAGATTTTATATAATTGAGCTCTTTCAAAATTAGAATGGTATGTTTTTTATTGAAGTTCAACTGGATTCATTTTAAAGGAATTTTTTATTATTATTATAATTAATTAAACAATTTCAATTGCTCAACATCCTACGATTATACTTGACGAACGTTTTAAGAACGTTATTGTAATATTGTTTCATTAAATTTAAATACATATTTTGATTGAAACATGACCAATAGAATCATTCCAAAAACAAGTGTTTAGCAAGTATGATAAGTACGGTAACGTTTTAAGTGTGTAACATGTCTATTAAAAAACCAGTATCATGGTGTAGAAAGCCGAAAAAACCGTTACAGCAACTACAAAATATCTTCAACAGACGAAGGAGAGGAGACGAGGTACTGGCTATATCAAGTTTTGGCTTAGCTCATTGCACTGGCTATCCACGTTTTTCTTTTAGAAAGTGCATCTATCAACTTACTATAGGTACTCGCACTTACATATACACCTTATAGAGATAAAGAAGGCTGAAACTAATTAGGTTAGGTTAGAGATTATCCTAGCGTTAATTTCACTTTTTTGATTTCCAATAAACTGAATCAAATTTTTAGGCGAAGGGAAAAAAGAAAATCGAAATACCGTTTCTTCTTCTTAAACCTCAAAATCTCTTTTACTCAAACAGTTTAATTAATTTAACAATCGAAGGTGGATTGTAATTTAGCATCCCCTAATATGAATGTGAGTGTACTGTATTAAACACAACTTCTAAGGGGGAAGCTATAGCACCAACTAGACGATACCATACAAGGATAAAGATTAAGAGAATAAAACCGAAATACTGTTCTCTCCCTCTTAAGCCACCCACAACACCCCCCCCCCCCCTTACTCAATCAGTTTAGTTAATCCAAATATGAAAGTGAATGGACTATATTTAGAATCCATTTAAGACCAATTTCAGGCCAAATCAAAAAGTTTTTATTTTCTAAAGGGGATACTGACAGCACTACCTCGATAATTTTTATGCAATTCTAAATGTCACGAAACTATATTACTTAACTTTAAAATGTTAAAAAAAAAACAAGGGTTTTCTCAAGCTTACAAAAACAGGACAAGTCTATGAAAAATACTTCAACAAGATATATACGAAGTTTCTAACTTATGACACTTCATGAAGAATTGGGGAAACTTTCAAGTAACTCCTTCAGCTATTGACGATGACACAATTTTTCCAACTTTCAAGGAAAAAGAGGTCAAATAGGTACTGCCTCGAAATAAGAAGTTTACTATACATACATATATGTAAAAATATAATTAGAAGATACATTCTGCATCAATTCTCGGCTTTTAATCTGCAAACAAAATTACTATATATAGCTATTCTCAAGTTCACTATCTAATTTCGCCATCCATTACGAAAATAAAATTACGTATGTTAATTCCGCTCCTTTGTAATTCGTAGTAATTTATCAATCATCAACATTGACTCAAATAATGCAGAAAATGTCGACAGTAGAGTGGAATAATTCGATAAAGTATGCAAATTAAAATTCAGGTTCAACTTCAAAAATAACTAAGTAAATATATAATTATAATGGGTGAATAGATTCAGTTGATTCACATAAAAATTTTTGAAATTCAAATCTAAGTCGTATGTATATTTCCAAGAAATTATATAGGTATTTATTTCAAACAAAAAGGCGTCAACATTTAAATTAAGATTATATATTCCATTGACTTAAAATTCTTACACTTGACTGTATATTTCATTGTCAAAACCAAAGAATAAAATTGAAATAAAAAACAGTAACATAAATACTGAGGGACATTTGCAAACATCGATAAATTGTGCCAAGGATACAATTTCAAAGGTACATTTTATAAAGATATAATAGTAATGCTATAATATTATAACACCGTTTACGTAGCGACATTAAAAAAGTTGTTGAAATCCGAAGTTTTTAAGCTTTTATTTTCTACTTTCTAAAAGTTGCCTTGCAAATTGGTTGACAAAAAGTAGCTCTATTACAGTACCAATTGTTCTGATTATAATTATATAAATTGATGGTGGCTACAATTTTTCAAATTCAAAACAACAGAAATAATACCACCTAGATACATAATTTGTAATTTCTTTTAATAATTCAAAAGTAAACGTTTTACATAAAAAAAATTCGAAAATCAATTAAGCAATGAATGAATTGTTTCGAAACTTGAATTCGAAAGACAGATCATTTACCTACATAATTATTAAATCAATGGATTTAGGAATTCTTGTTTCCATAACAAAAACTCATTTCATTTTTATCACTTCCCATAGCATTGTTTCCAACAAATTACTATTTCGTAAGAGTTGTTAGGTAATTAAAAACTTATTCACAAACCTGTTAAAAAATTCTAATAAAAAACGTGAAACACCTAATGTTTAGTAAAATACAATTCCAATAAAATGTATCGGTACGTATAAAATTCAAATACAATTTCCCCATTTTTACTCAGTCGCTTTCTTTCATATTAATGTTTACATAAAAAATTAGCTTTATTATTCTGGTAAATTCGGTGATTTTCAAATACTATAATTACGCCGTTGTTTACGGTCTATTTTTAAACAAAAATATTTTAAAGCTGAAGGTCACAAGTCCGTCAAAATGTCGGTGTATGTTTACAAAATTTGAGGAAATCAATGGGCGTCAAACGTGAAACAGCGCAACGTTTAGCTACAGATACAAACATTGAATATTTTGTACATTACGCCGAACAGGGTCAAAAATTTAAACGGGGAAAAACTTAATTTAGATCTAGTCTATAAGCCAATCGATACTACAATAATAATCGAATACTGTTCAAATAACCCTTGTCCATTATCCTTTGCTTTTAGGAAAACAAATAAAAATATTGAACCGGAACAATTACTTTGGGTATTTAACCGATAATAAACCTTGTTATCAATGATTCTCTAAAAATTTACTTTTACTGTAAATGTATGTATGTAAAACGTATTAATTGATATTTCAATTCAGTTTTTAGAAAGAGCATAGCCATTAAGTCTATAGGTATAGTATTTATCCAACTTGGTGTACTGCGACATATCCGGACAAACCAAAGAAGTGAAATTTATCATGAAGACATAAAACTTCATGGTTAAGTAAATAAAACGAAAATCGTTGAAAAGAAGAAAGTTATCTACACGATATTATTGACTCATTAGATGGAACTACAAAAGAATAAACAAAGAAGAAAAATTAACGAACAAACGCCTTCACATGATACACATAAATCTAATAGAAAATAATTGACAGTTAATATATTCTATGTTTACAACACATATAATATTCTGACGAAGAATTTTCATGGAAATTAGATAGATACACCGTCTTTAAAAAGTACATTATTACTGCTGTTTATTTTATTAATTTCACATTAATAAAAATTATATCTGTTTTTTTTTTTGTTAATGTCATTGGCAATTGTATATCTATCTGTGACCGACCCATTTCTTGGAATTTAATGAGTAATAGAGTAGTGGACGATTATTAATTAAAACCGATACAGGCGGGCAATTCCTGATGCCATTCGGTCTACCACACTGTATATAAGGCATAACAGTGTTTTGTAAACAGGGACAATAACCTCGAGAGTCAGCGTATGCACTTACGATCGAGTAATTACATACTCAGTAACGTGAAATAAAGACAAAAATCTACATGGATATTAGGCTTGTAATAATAACGCTGTTGTTCGATGGTAGCAAGAAAATAATCAAACACAACCATTATAATTTGATCCGGACACAAATAAATAATAAATAATCTATTGTACTTGTTTACTTTGTTATTAGGTATATCTCCTACATTTAACAACAAAACAACATTGTATGTTTATAAATATACTTTCTATACGAAAATAGTCACTACTGCATCAGTTTATCTGATTTCATAAAAGTAAACAATTTTAGGGCACCAACTGGAAAATATCAACAGCAAACTTTCAGTAAAATTGTCTATAATTTCAAATGTCAATACTGGATTTTCTTGCTAGAAGTTATGATTAAATTGTAGGTTTCGATAATTCATATCAAACAACCCTTTGATAGGAGCACTTAGATATCTAGTACACGTCAAGGGGAAATAATAATTTCTTACTGTATGTTGCATCCTATGCAATAAAATAATTCTTTCATTTTCTATTATATTTCCTGTCCCTGTATTCTTTTCATTGTATTCATTCTAGGTACACAGTAATTTCTATTTTTCCAAATTCGAGTACTATTAATTTTATTATCTATTGTTATATTTTCGATAAAGTCTCTTTGTAAGGTCACGTACCATTTATTATTGTTATTTCCCCTCATTAAAGTTTGCCAAATGTTTGCACTTTTATATGCAGGTCAAATACCTGGAAGAACCAGCCTTTGTCGCTGGGTCCGCCCGCCTCCCTTATTCAGTTGCTGTGCTGGTTCTAACCAACCCTACGTAAAATTTATGATATATAAGATGATTCTAGGCATTAACACCCCGAGCATTCATATAGCAGCATTCGTAAAGTAACATTCAAACTTATCATTCAATCTATTATTCAAGAGCTTACCTAGTTTTGTTATTAATTGTTTTTATAATAGTAATAAGTAGTGGATAAGTGTTACTAATAAACTATCAAAAACCACGATTCTTTCAATCACCGTAACAAATAGTTTACTCGCAATTAATTTTGACGTGTAACAGTGAGATACCAGAAAGACATCTTTCAAATTAAATAATTTTTCTCACGCAAGAAACATAATGGTCCTTTGAGCCGGATTAATAAACGAGTGACTTAAAAAACGTGAAAGTTAGACATCAACAAACGTGTGTCGTGAAAAATATCATCCGGTTGCCAACAACATCCCGTTTGGATTGAGGTCCGTCGATGAAGTATTATCATCCCTATTGTTCCCGTTTGGTACAATTTTGGGGAAATCTTGTTGCATCACATCCCGAGGACGTCACGCTTCCTTGTTGGATTCATCTATCGAACAAACTCTTCTCTTGTGGTCATCCCGTTTGGATCGATCCAAGATTTAGCCGTTCACGGATCCCGTTTGGATTCAGGCCATCATCGGACAACACTGGTAAGCTCTTGAGAATCTCCAATTTTTCCTTTTATTTTAACATCCTTAATTATCCTTCGTATTAAGTTTGATTCAATCTTGTTTAAGATGACTGACCCAAAGATCAAGTCCTTTGTTAAAACTAGATCAATATGTAAAAGTAACATAAAGAGGTTACTTAATTACCTCCTTGAAAACACTGCCTGCGATATAGATGATATTCAAACTCGTAAACATAAATTAGAAGAATACTTTCAATCCTTTTCTAACAATCAATTAGAATTAGAACTTTATATTGAGGAACTAGAAATTACAGATTTAATAAATAAACAAGAAGCTGAACGTTCGGAATTTGAAGACAATTATTTTAAATGTGCCAAAATCATAAATCAGAGATTGCGAAATTTTAGTTCATCTTTATCATCTTCAAAGGTATCTTCACAAAACGCCGAAAGTAATGTTCAACAAGTTAATGCATTGTTGCCTAAAATAATAATAAAACCATTTGATGGCAATCCAATAGAATGGTATAGTTTTCACGATACGTTTCAATCGTTAGTTCATAATGATAAGGCTATTCCGTCGGTTCAGAAATTTCATTTATTAAAAAACGCATTAAGGGGAGAATTGACCTCAATAATCGATCCTTTAACTGCTTCAGAAGAAAACTATTTTGTAGCTTGGGACTTACTGAAACAACGTTGTGATAGGCCGCGCGTAATTGTTCAAACCCATATTAAATCTATTTTAGACATTCCGGATGTGTCAAAGGAATCTCCATATAGTATTAGATCATTATTGGAAAAGGCCTTAATGCATGTCAACGCATTAAAGGCATTGAAACAACCTGTAGATTCCTGGGACGCTATCCTAGTGTATATTATAACACAAAAATTAGATAAGGTTACCCGCAGGACATGGGAAAGAACTCTAGAAAATTCACATATGCCTAGTTTTTTAGAATTAACCGACTTTCTAAGCAAACAATCGCGTGGGGATGAATTAGAATTTTCTATTATTAACACCCAAAGCAAACGGTATATAAACTCAAATCAACAATTAAAATCAAACTTTAAAGCAAGGGCATTTGTAGGAACTCAAAATCCTTTTAATTGTAAATTTTGTAAGGGCAATCACCTCATTTATAAATGTGAGAAGTTTTTAACACTAAGTCCGAAGGATAGGGGAACTGCTGCACGAGAGCGACAGTTATGTATAAATTGTTTAAAAGATAATCATCTAACAAATAAATACTTTGCGTCAGGATGCAGAATATGTCAAAGGCGTCATCATTCTCTGTTGCATTTCGGTATGTCTAATACTAATCAAACAACTACAAATAAAACAGAAAATAACAAAGTCATACAATTTAACACTGATAGTGAAAAGCAGACAGTAGATGATAACAATCCAACGCATTGCTTTTCAGTTACAACAAATACGGAAGTTTTGTTGGGTACAGCACGTATTAATATATATGATAATCGAGGTAATGCACACGAATGCCGAGTTTTATTAGACGGGTGCTCCCAAACTAATTTTACATCTGAAAAATTAGCTGAAAAATTACATTTAAAACAAGAAGGTATAGATCTGCCTTTTGCAGGTCTAGGACAACTTACAACACGTGCTAAAATTCGAGTAAAAACTACTATTGAATCGCTCATAACACATTTTAAAACAAATGTAGAATTTGTAGCTCTTCCGCGTATAACAGGTATTTTACCATCGCGGCAAATCACTAAACACAATTTAAATATACCTAAAAATATTAAATTGGCTGATCCAGAATTTAATAAACCGGCAGAAATAGATGCTTTATTAGGGACCACACTCTTCTACAGGTTATTGAGTGTTGGTCAAATTAAACTTCTTCATAAAAAGAACATTACATTACAGAAAACCCTGTTAGGCTGGCTAGTTGTAGGAGAAGCTGGAATAATCAAAAATAACAAAGTTAAAGTTTATAGCAAGAATAGTTCTTGTCATTTAGTTAGATCGTTAGATGAACAAATTAGTAAATTTTGGGAAATAGAAGAGGTGCCTTATAAAAAACATATGTCTTTAGAAGAAAATTTATGCGAAGAAATATTTCAAAAAACAACTAAACGCACATCGGACGGTCGGTATATTGTAAAACTTCCATTTAATGATAAAAGAGAAGATTTGGGTAATTCATATAATAATGCATTGAAACGTTTTTATTGTCTAGAAAAGAAATTGTCAGAAAATTTACAAATGAAAAAACAATATAACGAAGCACTACAAGAATATTTAGATTTAGAACACATGAGTGAGGTAACCGGTAAGGACAATAAGTCAGAAGGATATTATATACCTCATCAAGTAATAATTAAAAATGATAATTTAACTTCAAAAATTAGAATCGTGTTTGATGCATCCGCGAAAAGTTCAACAAATGTATCTTTAAATGATACCTTATTGCATGGACCCACAATTCAAAATGACATTTTCTCATTTGTTATTAGATTTCGCGTACCAGAAGTAGTTATAGGAGCAGATGCTAAACACATGTATCGTCAAGTTAAGGTAGATGAGTCTCATTGCATGTATCAAAAAATGTTGTGGCGTGAGTCAGAAGAAAATCCAATTCGCATTTTTCAATTAAACACAGTCACTCAGGGTACCAAACCTGCTTCGTATTTAGCAACGAAAACCCTTCAACAATTAGCAGACGATGAAGGTCATAGGTTTCCTTTGGCAGCCGATATTCTAAAGAACGATTTTTATGTTGACGACCTGCTCACTGGAGCAAATAATATTCAGGAGGCTTTAGAAATTAAAAAACAATTGATACAACTTTTAAAATTAGGCGGATTTACATTACATAAATGGGCATCAAATAAAGTGGAAATATTAAATGAATCTCAGAACTTAGGAAAGGTTAATTTTAATTCAGGAGATAAGAAAATATTAGGTATACATTGGAACACAAAAGATGATGTAATTACATATTCTGTAGCAGAAAACCTTCCTGATACTCGTGTGACAAAACGAAACATTCTAACGCAAATTGCTCAGTTTTTTGACCCGTTAGGTTTATCTGGTCCTGTAATTTTACTAGCTAAATGTATCATGCAAGAATTGTGGAGGGCCAAATTAGATTGGGACGAATCAGTACCACAAAGTATTTCAACAAATTGGGTTAATCTAAAAAATGAATTGTCTGTATTAAATAATTTTAAAATACCTAGAAAGATAGTTTTAACAGATTCAATAGATATACAATTACACGGCTTCTGTGATGCCAGCGAGCACGCTTATGGAGCTTGTTTATATTTAAGATCAACTAATAAATCTAATCAATGTTCGGTACAATTAGTTTGTGCCAAATCCCGAGTTGCTCCTCTTAAAACCATGACTATACCTAGATTGGAGTTGTGTGCAGCACAATTACTTTCAAAACTGTTAAAAGCTGTTTGCGAATCGTTAAAGCTACCATTTAGTAAAATCAAATTATGGTCCGATTCAACTATTGTTCTCAATTGGATCAAAACATCCCCACATTTATTAAAAACATTTGTTGCTAACCGTATAGCAGATATACAATCAATAACCAATATTAATGACTGGAATCACGTATCCTCTGAAGAAAATCCTGCGGATATTATATCTCGCGGTCAAATGCCTTCAGATTTAATAAAAAATAACCTTTGGCTGCATGGTCCTGTATGGTTGCTAGAACCTGAATTTAAATGGAATAAATTAAAATTATCAAACATTGTAGTTCCAGAATTACGCGCTAATGTCTCATTAATTGTTAGGGATAAAGTAGATAAAAGGGAATTTAAAAATGATGTTTTGGAAAGGTTTTCATCAATCAATAATTTAAATAGATTTGTAGCTCTCTGTCGCAGACTTATCAGAAATAGGCGTTCAAATGAACAAATTAAAGGCAAAATCACGATTCCTGAAATAAGAAATGCACATTTACAAATAATAAAATTGGTTCAAGAATTTCATTTTGGTAATGAAATTGAAGCATTAAAAGACAACAAAGAATTGAATTCAAGAAGTGAAATTATTTGTTTAAACCCTTTTTTAGATACCGACGGCCTTATACGTGTAGGTGGTAGGTTAAGAAATGCTGCAATTAAGTTCGGTCAAAAATACCCTATTCTTCTGCCTCGCAACAATCATATAACTAATTTAATAATAAAAAATGAACATATAAAAAATTGGCATTCGGGTATACAAACAACGTTGAATTCAGTAAGGAATAATTATTGGCCAGTTAATGGTAAAAATTTAACCCGTTTTATTATACATAAATGCGTTCAATGCTCCAAATTAAACCCCAAATTGCCAAATTATTTAATGGGCGAATTGCCAAGGCCTCGTCTTACGCAAACTAGGCCTTTTGAAAACGTAGGGATCGATTATTGTGGTCCATTTTTGTTAAAGGAAAAGAAATTTCGTAACAAAATTAAAATAAAATCATATGTAGCAGTATTTGTTTGTTTTGTAACCAAAGCTGTTCATTTAGAGCTTGTCACCAAACTAACGACGGAAATGTGTTTGGATGCTATCAAACGCTTTATTGCTCGTCGAGGCAAACCAAAAAACATATATTCGGACAATGCTACTAATTTTATAGGTGCAAAAAATGAAATTGCACGGGTCAGGGCCTTTTTCTTATCTGCTGAAAACAATACTAAAATGACACGTTATTTTGAAAATGAAGAAATTATTTGGCATTTTTCGCCACCACGATCGCCTCATTTTGGAGGATTGTGGGAGGCGGCCGTAAAATCGTTTAAACATCATTTATATCGTACGATAGGGCAAGCAATGTTCACTTATGAACAATTTTATACATGTATTGTCTTGGATGTTAGAGATAATAAAGAATACTCAAATCGACAATTTAATATTATTTAATGAAAAACTATTATTGTTACAAAGAAGGTTTTAACTTAACGCAGGTATATTTCAGACTGACTTTATTTCTTTATTCTTAAATCTAATCGTGAATATTGTGAGTAAACATTTCAGATGCTGCGTGATCGGATTGAGTTCCCCGAAAGCATTGTAGTCTAAATAATGTTTGATTTATTTTCTTACACGCGCTGTGTCGCATGAAGACTGACCTCGATTTCTAATAAAATAATTATTGTTGTATTTGACTTGTTACACTATTTCATTATTATATTATTTCAACACCCCCCCTCAACTATAATTATTTTTTAATTACTCAATCAGACCGGCTTTAACGCATAAATATTGCAATTTTATTTTATTTAGTGGCTTAGTTAACATATCAGCTATCATATTTTCAGTTGTCTTTCTCTTGAACACCCATTTACACGATATTATGCTTTTTGCCATTGGTTTAGGTACTAGATCCCAGGTTTTGTTGTTCTTTAGGGACTGAATCTCCTCTTTCATAGCTGTCTTCCATTTTTCGCATTCTTTACTAGCTATGGCTTCCTTAAAACTTTTCGGCTCCATCTCCAGGTGTTCAACAAAATTTGCCATGTAGCGTTCAGGTGGAACTCCTTTATTTATTCTGCTTGACTGTCTGCGATCATCCATTTGATCAACATTCTCGTCTTGTATGTCAGATTCAATTTCGCTCGGTTCATAGCTATGATCACTTTCATGAAATTGTTCTGTAAATGAACTTTCATCTGTAATATATTCTTCCGTTGAACTTTCTATTTCCTCAGTATTTTCAAAATCTGTTTCTTCTTGTTTCTTCTTGAATTCAATCATTTCTTGTTCACCTTCAAACTTCTTTTCTTTGACTTGAATGTTTTGTTTTGGAAATACCACACTACGACTAATTTTTATACGCCCTGTATTTACATCTAACAATCTATATGCTTTAGATTCAGAAGAATATCCTACAAAAATTAGTAACTCTGCTTTTTCATCAAATTTATTTTTAATTTGTTCCTTTGGAATATGACTATAAACTTTAGACCCAAATATTTGCAAATTTGACACGTCAGGTTTAACTTTATGCCATAATTCAAATGGTGTCTTGTGTTTTGACATGGTAGGTAATCGATTTTGAAGATAATTGGCTGTAATCACTGCCTCACCCCAAAATTTCTTGTTTAAATCCGCATCGATTAACATACATCTAGTCATTTCCACTAACGACCTATTTTTTCTCTCTGCAACCCCGTTTTGCTCTGGAGAGTATCCTGCTGTGTACTGTATTTTTATGCCCTTACTGCTTAGATATTCCCTTAAAGTATTATTTACATACTCCCCGCCCCTGTCTGATCTAATAATTTTCGGAACCCTCCCAAACTGGTTACTCATTAACTGAATAAACTCTTTAATATATTTTACAGTTTCACTCTTATGTTTTAATAAATATATTGTCGTATACTTCGAAAAATCATCTATTAAAGTAAGAATGTAACGTTTACCCCCTGGAGTAACAGTCTTCATGGGACCACAAACATCCGTATGTATTAAATCAAGTACATTAAATGTGTTGCTTTGAGAAAATTTCGGGAAACTCTTACGAGTAATCTTACCTTTCACACAGCAACTGCAAGTTTCCCTAATCATGCAATCTTTAATTTTAATTCCAATTGCCATTTTTCTTTCCATCAAGTGTTTGACTGCCTGTATATCCCGGTGTCCAAATCGTCGATGCCACGTATGCTGACAATCGCTCGTGTGTTCATGAACAACGTTCAGCGCTGCCCCGTCGTCGGCTCCGTCCACGGTTGAGAGTTTGTACAGATCGGGTGCTGGTCTCGCACTCGCTATCACTTTTCCGTTCCCGACGATTTTACATTCACCGTTGTCGAACTGCACGTTATATCCCGCACTTGTTAGTTTTTTAACAGAAATTAGATTTGAATCTAACTGCGGCACATATAACACATCATTTATTTTGAGTTCGTTCACTCCCGCACTGTTTGCGCACCTGATGATTCCTGTTCCTATACCCTGAATCTTGGAGTAAAGCCCTTTCTCCGCTAACCTAACAGCACCTTTTCTGCTACCGTCAAATTGGGTATAAAATTCTTTAAAGTTTACCATGTGGCTCGAAGCTCCTGAATCCACATACCACGAAGCAGAATCCTTTTTGACATCATTAAAGCTTAGTCGTTTACCGTTTACCATAAAACATATGTCATCAGTATTACTTTCAGTAACCTTATTGGCCCTTTCTTTTTTAAACTTTTTGTATTTGAAACAGTCACGTTTAAAGTGACCTTTCTTTTTACAAAAATAACACTGCTTTAAATCTGCACTTGCAGTGGATTTATTTCCGTCACCTTTGTACACTGATTTCATTACTGATTCATCTTGACTTTTTGAAGCTTCTCGACGTCTTCTATATTCATCGATTAATTTACCTTTTACGAATTCAAGCGTGAATTCATTCGATGGTTTACTTTCCAGTGCTGTTATTAAAAAACTGTATGAGTCTGGAAGGCTTCCCAGCAAAATTCCTGCTGCAAACCTGTCTTCAATTTCTTCTCCTAATGCGGCTAGTTTATTCAATAAATCCAGAAATAAACTTATGTGCGACTCCATATCACCATTTTCTTCTAGCGATAGTCTGCAGATTTGTTTCAGTATAAACACCATACTAGATAAACTCGATTTCTGGTGATACTCCTTTAGTGCTTCCCACGCATCACGCGCGTATTCTTTATTTCTGATATGCACTAACTGATTAACATCGACAAGCAAAGCTATGGTTGATAAGGCTTTGTCATTCTTCTTTTTCCAGGTTTTATCCTGAGCCTCCTGTGTTGGTAATTCAGTCGAAATTACGTCCCATAAATCAGCATTTATTAGTAGCATTTTTACTAAATAGTTCCACGACTGATAATTCTGTCCATTTAGCTTTTCGACATTATATTTCGCACTTTCCGCCATTGCACCAGTTTTTCAGAAAATAAATTTCACTCGCGATTAAGTCTTTTATTTATTATCTTTCACAGATGAGTCACGCCACGTATCTCTGGGCCCATAACCTCTTGGATGTTAGAGATAATAAAGAATACTCAAATCGACAATTTAATATTATTTAATGAAAAACTATTATTGTTACAAAGAAGGTTTTAACTTAACGCAGGTATATTTCAGACTGACTTTATTTCTTTATTCTTAAATCTAATCGTGAATATTGTGAGTAAACATTTCAGATGCTGCGTGATCGGATTGAGTTCCCCGAAAGCATTGTAGTCTAAATAATGTTTGATTTATTTTCTTACACGCGCTGTGTCGCATGAAGACTGACCTCGATTTCTAATAAAATAATTATTGTTGTATTTGACTTGTTACACTATTTCATTATTATATTATTTCAACATATTGTACAGATTGAATCAATCTTAAATTCCAGACCTTTAACCCCTTTGTCCTCTGATCCTAACGATTTAGCTGCCTTAACCCCTGCCCATTTCCTTATTGGAGATTACTTAACGAGCATGCCAGAACAGGATATTACTGGATTACCTGTCAATAGATTATCGTTGTGGCAGCAAATACAACAAATTAAACAACATTTTTGGCAAAGATGGCATAAAGAGTATTTAAATGAACTTCATACTAGAAGTAAATGGCACCTTAATGGAGACAAAACCATCAAGGTGGGTACTTTGGTGACTATCAAAGAAGATAATCTTCCTCCCATGCATTGGTGTCTCGGTCGTGTTATCGAACTTCATCCAGGCCAAGACAATATTGTGCGTGTTGTGACGGTAAAGACTAAAAATGGAGTGTACAAAAGAAGCGTTAATAAACTATCACCTCTTCCAGTGGAAATGGACAATTAATGCCATAAATTCTTAATCTTTATCTCGGCAAGATTTAATACCGAGCTATGTTTATATCTATTTTATTCTTATTGTATTTACAATGTTATATTTTTATCTTGTGTAGTATTATGTACATATTTTAAATAATCTTAATTTAGGTATATTCAATTATTTCGAACGGGGTCGTTCAAGGCGGGCGGCATGTTGCATCCTATGCAATAAAATAATTCTTTCATTTTCTATTATATTTCCTGTCCCTGTATTCTTTTCATTGTATTCATTCTAGGTACACAGTAATTTCTATTTTTCCAAATTCGAGTACTATTAATTTTATTATCTATTGTTATATTTTCGATAAAGTCTCTTTGTAAGGTCACGTACCATTTATTATTGTTATTTCCCCTCATTAAAGTTTGCCAAATGTTTGCACTTTTATATGCAGGTCAAATACCTGGAAGAACCAGCCTTTGTCGCTGGGTCCGCCCGCCTCCCTTATTCAGTTGCTGTGCTGGTTCTAACCAACCCTACGTAAAATTTATGATATATAAGATGATTCTAGGCATTAACACCCCGAGCATTCATATAGCAGCATTCGTAAAGTAACATTCAAACTTATCATTCAATCTATTATTCAAGAGCTTACCTAGTTTTGTTATTAATTGTTTTTATAATAGTAATAAGTAGTGGATAAGTGTTACTAATAAACTATCAAAAACCACGATTCTTTCAATCACCGTAACAAATAGTTTACTCGCAATTAATTTTGACGTGTAACAGTGAGATACCAGAAAGACATCTTTCAAATTAAATAATTTTTCTCACGCAAGAAACACTGTACATAAGGGTCGATTTGTTTTATCAACAAGATCTTTCTTTATTTTTAATTTCAAATTCTGTTTCATTCTATTTATACTATCTATCGACTATTGGTGCACAGCAAGGATTTTAGAGAAGTTTGTAGAAAAACTCAAATATGTTTTTGTGATAGTTCCGTCTTTACTCGTAAATACATTTTCTTTAATAAAAAAGGCGATGAGCAGATCGGGTTCAAATTACCGGTTCTATGTTTTTCACATCCGTTTTTATACATAATATATAGACTCTAATCGTTTACATATTTTTCCATGTTGCATCCTTAATGGAAAATTTCAAAGTTTCAAACTCCCTTGAGTACGCCCCTGTTTTATAATAATTTCAACCAAGGGGCAAATTATTAAGGGTAGTTTTTATTTATTGTAGATATTACCTCTCCCATAAAAGAGTTCGAACAAATCAGACAAATTGGCAAGTGTTTCCAAAAATATGAAACCTTAACATCGCAGCGATCTGACATAATTTGTAAGCTATAAACTTATGCATTCTATAATTATATATTTTAAAGCATATTTTGCCAAAACAAAGAAAACATTCTTGGCTGCAACTTCACATTCTCTTACAATTAATTTCTCTGTGACCGATTAAATTAAAACATTTTCTAAATTTTACCAAGGATTCTGATAGGTAGTTGCAATTTTTTGTTCTGTTTCATCGCATCTGAATGCGTTTTCAATTAACTAATTAGCCCGCGTGATGTGTCACGGGGGGGTGCGCCTTTGCAATATGAACTTCTATTTTTATACGTATTGTACATATCATCCATGTCTTCTGTGTGTACGTAAGGGAGCTGTTTTCGACTTGTTTATTGTGTTTGCTCCTTTGTGTATGAATACACATACTCACATACGTAAACGTGGAAATAGAAAGTGGTAGTTGACACGAGCTTATACGTATACATACTGGATCTGTACATGCACACAGAACGTTCAACAAAACTGGCCTCGAAACACTTCTGGTTCGTGTTTTAGACTCTACCTCGACGAGCACGTTGCGGAAGTCAACCTTCTCTCCCATACGATAACCAAACAGTTGACCTTTATAAGTTTATACAATAAGATACACACAAAAGCCCCTAAAAATTACAAAGCGCCCAAATCTAAAAACCTGAATGAATACGTAATGTCTAATTTACTACTGCTCTGATACTCTAATTTCAAATGATCAGAAATTACACAAGGAGGATTAAACAAATAATAACGTAACTAGGAAATTTAAGAAGACTCCCATAGATTAATTCCTAATAGAATTATAGACAATAAGGATACGAATTTATTGTCTTAAAAAAACCTTCATTTTGATTCTGTAGAGTTACTTAATGAATTTTATATTTCATTAAAGGTTACGTCATTTTGTAGCATTTTCTGATTTTGGATGAACTTTTATTAGTTGTATTTTAATTACCGTGCTTTTTCCTAACAAAGAAATAGAAACGACTTTGATGAACATTGGGTGTGTCTTGAGAAGGTAGCTATAATCAAGAGGTGTGCTCTCATTTCAATGCAGCATGTCTTTTAAGAAGAAATATTTAATAACAAACAAGATTCTTAAACAGTTTTCTTTCGACTTCTAAAAGTCTAAAAGGACGACAGTGTCATTATATCTTCATTATCAATTTAATTAAAAATGTTCCAATTGTTTTTATAAGTCATGAACAATGAAATAAAAGACAAACAAATCTTTTAGCTTGGTGAAATAGGTCATTTACACCTTTAATGGCATTAATGTTTCTTTATAGGCTTTGACAATATTCTAATTAAGAAGGTAAATAGTCGTCGGGCAATTTATTGACGAAGAGATAAATATTTGAAAACCCACGCTTATTTTTCTGTAGGTACACCTACCATTGTACAAATACGGGGATATGGTTGTACCTGTATCGGCTTTATTAAAAATATAATTAGCCAGTTACTTTCACTACACATTACAATGAATTTAAATTAAGAACAAATTGCATGTAAGATAAGGATGTCATGGTAATAATTATAAGACTATTCTTCATTCAATATTAAAATACTTCCATCAATGAAATAACGATAAAATAATACTTTCTTTTGTTGATGACAGCAAATGCATTAATCTCTTTCCTAATTTCTTAGAAAATAAAGATTAATAAATGTAAATAAAATTCACCTATTATAGTGTGGATATGTTACACAAAGTTGTAAATGGAATTCGATATACTACAAAAGGGAACAATGAAGAGAAAAAGAATATCTGTCCAATATTGGCTACTTAACCCCAGGCAATGGCCCGGAATGCCGTCGATAAAGTTATTCTGTGCAGGAGCCAGAAAATTAGATTGACAGTAAAGATTGGCAACGTTCATTAAAGAAGAAAAACGAGTGAAGATATTAACCAACAAACCAACTATTCAAACTTGATAAATTAAGTATGTACTTGTAACACTTACTCTTCAATTAAAACAAAGTTTATAGGTGCCATGGAATCTTATGATTTTATTTTCTCGCTTCAAACCGTTGTCTGGTTTCAATAAATACTTATAGAAAAAATTGTACAATTTTCAACTTTAAATACCAAATTGATTTTTTTTTCCGAATGCTAAAATACTGATAAAAATACCCAAATTAAGTTTGTTAATTGAGGTAAAAAATTAACCATAATGATAAAACCAAGTTGTGTGTTGTTTCCTAGTTTTGATCCAATGTTAACCTTAGGACCTTTTTAGTATCACACAGTTAATCAGATATAAGTATATGGTACACATTAGTAAATTTTAGCAGTTGTCTTATTTTGATTAACGAAATTACTACTTTACGTTCGTGTATACAACACTAAAGTAATAAAGATAGAGTTTAATTTAAATCATAAACTATTTTGATTGCAAAAAATAAAAAATTGTTAATAAATGCAAGAAATCTAAATTGAATTAAACTAAAAACATTTATAGAACAAAATTAATCATCTTGATAACATAAAATATAGTAGAAATAGACGTTTTTCATTTTAAGTATTTTTCCAATAAAGAAAATAACAAAAAATGCTATTTATTTTAAATAGGCAGTTTCAAGAAGCAGAAAAATATTTAGAATAGGTACTAAGAACACTATTTTGCTAAAAATTATACGAAACATTCGAAGGTCTGTTAACGGTTAATTCAGTAGGGACGGAAAACAAGTTATGTATTCAATCGATTCCCTAATTTAGCTTTTTTAGAGGGAAAACCGCCTTTCTACCGGAAGTTGTTGACGCCTAAATTACTGAAACTCAATTCCGCGATTATTTTCCTATGGCAAGTTAGATATATTGAGTGCAACGACATCAAATGATATTTAGATACGTATTTTCAAATACATACAATGTGCATATCAAGGGAACTTCACTTTACCATAAATCAGAGCAAAAGATAATAAAAAAGAATCCTTTTTAGATCATTGCAAATACTAAAAGAGGAACAAACATGATATATGCTATTGTATATAAGAAAATATTATAAATCCTTTTTGTGGGCAGTTCAGGGCAAATATAAAAATACCCATTAATTGACGATTAAAAAAATAAAAAATATACAGACAGCGATGTTAGAAAAAATTGGAAATACAGTAACGGTGTTATGTCTTAAATAAATTTAAATAACATATATAAAGCAGTTAATTATAAGTAAATAGTAAGATTGCCTACATTGAATTTCTACGTAATGAAAGTTAATTATTATCAAATTTAATACTAATTAGGTAACTGCAACAATATTCACGCAAACAATACTGCATTTTTATCACTCAAAGCTTCGTTAAAACTGAGTAATTCAACTCAAATTAGCTAACTATTTTTGAAGGACTTTCTATAAGTATTTTTTGAGTGTTTTTATAAAATAAGTATAAGTACAAAAAGTTGGGTAAAATATTTTTTGCTTCTGAGATTTTGACTAGGTAATTTATTATTAAAAAGTTTTAAAAATGAACATGAACAATTAAATAAACTCATAAATCTGATATTTCTGGAAACATAGGTATTCTACTTTTAAGTAACTTGTTGATTATATTCAAGATAATTTTAAATAAGATAAAAACGAAGGCATTAAGGGTATAACACATTTCTATTTGCAACTTATTGCAGTATTTGACAGAAAGGTAAGTAGGTAAAGTAATGTGATACAATCAAGGCTATTGAGAGGGAAGTTTAATTTACCGAAATAAACATTTCCTACCTGATATGTGGGATACCAATACCACCATTTAGAATTTTATACAACTTGCTTTCATACAGCAATTGTGGATGCCTAGCTCTTATTGATTCCAATTTTACCGCAACCTCCTGTAAATAAATTAATATATAAGAAGTCAACAAAAGATTGAATTAACTATAAAAAATAAAGGCCTTGAATTATACCACCAATCTAAATTACAAAACTACAAAGTTGTACAATTGGTGGGTGTATTAAAAGTTTGCACAACAAGTGATTGCAAAATGTCTGTATCAGTTACCTATAGCTTTTAATTAGGTTACAATATTTTTAGTCTGGCAGAAAGCGTCTATTTCCTGGTGAACACTCTATTAAATAAAATTGCCACACTTAAATTATAACCAAAGAAGAATACTGAGTTTTTTAATTTACGATTACCAAGTATAAGTGTGTAATAAATTAATAACAGCTATTCTACCTTACATCCATTAGTTATAAAATACGTGGTTAAAATGCTTCTTAAAAATTTAACTGATATGAGTCAACTTAATTTGTACTACTGTAAAGTCGAAAATTATTTTTATTTTATTTAAAATTTTCTTGGAAGCATTATTCGCCGTAAAGAAAATCCAGCAGCTGATATGGCTGCCAGGGTTAAGTAGACTTGTGACATATATTGTAAAACATAACGAAATTTTTCACTTTACTATTAATAACCATTGATTGCAAATCTAATATTTTAATTAACAGTTATTACTTACTTCTCCATTTGTTTTATTGATACCCAAGTAAATGTCACCAAAAGATCCACTACCAATTTTGCGAACTAAACG
The DNA here is from genome assembly GCA_029378335.1 of Agrilus mali. Lineage (NCBI taxonomy): Eukaryota > Metazoa > Arthropoda > Insecta > Coleoptera > Buprestidae > Agrilus > Agrilus mali. The sequence goes on along the minus strand of CM055658.1, from coordinate 20,634,445 downwards.
ATATTTTCCACCCACTACAAATTCACTTTTAACGGCTGTTGCTGCCATAATTAAAATTTGTTAAAGTATATAAGAGTAAATTTACAATTTTGAACACGGGCCACAATTTCCAAGCACAAGAACTATCACTTGTTCTTACAACACGCCGACATTTCTGTTTCGATGACTGTGACTGATCGTTTTTGTGACGTCACTTGAATGAACTTCACTCTTGCGGCAGTTGAGGAAATTTCAGTTATTAAGCAAAGAAAACTGTTAAGTATATTGAATTAAATTGGACAAAAATACTTTAATTTTAAACAATATTATGTGAAAATGTCAATTTATATAATTTTTGACATATTCGCCTTTCAATAAACAGTAAACATGTAACAGTTGAGCACAGGGTTCATCAATTTCATAAATCGAAAATGAAAAGCGCCATCTACAAAATTCAAATTATTTTACCAACTAATTATTACCACTACCACAATAAAAAAAATGTTACTGAAAATTACAAACTTTGCGAAACAAAATTTCTAGCGAACACTGTGCATTGTTGCCATGTTTATTTTACATTATTTTAATTATTAACCAAAACTTCTTGGAAAAGGAATTATTAATTATACCCTATCAGATTTGCAAATCAATTTCTGCATGAAAAGTAACTTTTAAATATCAGTTTTTTTAAACTAAATTTGTACGAAAATTCATATTCTCCAGATCCTGAAGTAAGTTTGGCAACTCACATCGAGCTGTCACCGTTCTGCGGCATTTCAAATAAGGTTATCTAATTGCGTTAAGGTTCTTCACTTTGTTTTTGTTGTTTAAAAGATTTAAAAGTTTTTATAGTTTTAAGTCCAAAATGTCGTTAATTGGTCGTAATGCATGTCGTTTATTTCTTCAGGTAAGTTAAAATTAGTACTGATGATATAACATGTCATAAGGTCCTTTGATATTAGGCATCCCAGAATGCAGCAATTAGAAATATTCATAGTACTTCGGTCGTTTGTAACCCTCCGGTAAGTTCATAATATATATCTAATGATTATTTTGTATATACTAATGTGAATGCTATAGCCTGAAAGAGAAGAACGCCCAGAACATAGGGTTACATGTACCTTAATACCAGGTGATGGAGTTGGACCAGAATTGGTGTATGCAGTTCAAGAAGTCTTCAAAGCTTCATCAATTCCCGTAGATTTTGAGACGTTTTTCTTTTCTGAAGTTAATCCAACACTAAGTGCCCCTTTAGAACAAGTAGCAGCATCCATAGCGAAAAATCGAGTATGTGTGAAAGGAATTTTGGCAACCCCCGATTACAGCCACACAGGAGAATTGCAGACTTTGAATATGAAACTTAGAAATGCTCTTGATTTGTATGCCAATGTTGTACATGTTAAATCATTGCCAGGAATAAAATCAAGGCACACTGATGTTGATTGTACAATTATTCGGGAGCAAACAGAAGGAGAATATTCTGCTCTTGAACACGAGAGTGTTAAAGGAGTAGTAGAATGTCTTAAAATTGTTACCAAACAGAAGTCTCAAAGGATAGCAAAGTTTGCCTTTGACTATGCAACCAAAAATAACAGAAAAAAGGTAACTGCAGTTCATAAAGCAAATATTATGAAGCTTGGAGATGGACTGTTTTTAAGAAGCTGTGAAGAAGTAAGTTGATTTTTTTGGGAACTAAATATTTGGAAAAAAATAGTAACTGTACTGTGTATTTTATCTAATTGTAAATTTATTTTATAAAGAGAACAATGCAATTATTTATTTTTTGTGTTCATGTCATGAATTTTAAGTGTGTATTTACTTTGTATTGTGTATTGAAATTATCTTCTTAGTTTTTAAAGAAAAGTAACATGTTTATGTTTTAGATGGCAAAATTATATCCAAAAATAGAATTTGAAAGAATGATTGTAGACAACTGTACAATGCAAATGGTATCAAGACCGCAACAATTTGATGTTATGGTGACACCAAATCTGTATGGTAATATTGTCGACAACTTAGCATCAGGTTTAGTGGGAGGAGCTGGTGTTGTTGCTGGGGCTTCATTTTCAGCAAGTTGCGTCGTTTTTGAACCAGTATGTCCATTTTTTTAATCTTTAACTCTTTTTTGACCAAAAATAATTAATTAATAATTAAGTATTACTACCGAGACTTCTACAATAAAAAATTGTAAAACTCAGATGCTAACTGTGGATGACACCCTGGGCTTTGAAATGAATTGTGTTAGATTTCTAAATACTTTTATATGAAACATTACTGTTTCATTTAGTTCATTTACAGAGTAATAAGTTTTATAAAAGGTATTATACCCGTAGCTTCACACAATCCTACTTACAACCATAAAATATTTCATTTAATGGGAAATTATTCAAATAAAAATGATCCATTAAAGGCAAATTTTGACAATTTCTTTCAATTTTTTAAAGGGTGCAAGGCACACATTTTCCGAAGCCGTGGGCAAAAATGTAGCAAACCCTACGGCAATGCTTTTGTGTTCTGCCAAGATGCTCAATCACGTTAATTTACCAGCATATGGTGAAATGATAAGAAATGCAGTGAACAAAGTTCTTGCGGATGGAAAAGTACGTACTAAGGATATTGGTGGACAGTCAAGCACCAAAGAATTTACCTATGCAGTCATTAATAATCTCGTTCCCCTACAAATCTGAGAAAGGGTTTGTACCGAGTATAAGAATGAAATGACTAGTTAGTCCAGTTTTTATTTATGATGAGTGATCTGTAATGTAATGGTTATTATTTATTTGTATTTAAAAAATGTGTACAGTTTATCCTCCTAGATTTTGTTGAATTGGAGATGTTATGATAGATGTATTAAAAATGTATTTTAAGATCCAAACGCCTAGATAATGCAAAAATTTTTAATTGCTAGAATGTTAAATAACAAATATTTTTAGCGAATTTCTTCGAGAAATTGCGTGATTATCTAATTTTAAATCATCAATAAAAGCTCAACAACTTATTTTTCTGTTTTATTTTATTTGTTTAATGTTGTACCTATCTCTTTAAAAATTTAAATAAAAAAACTCGAAGTTATAGAAAAAACGCAATTATCTACCTCCAAAAATATTCAAATCCAACATATATCAAGTCAAACGAAAAGTTTCTATCGTTAAATGTTCTTCAAAGATTTTAATATATTTATAATGTTGAGGGAAGGTAGTATGTCTTTAGATTTTTATTGAATTATTTCTATTTATGTACAACCTTAGACATTAGACTATTTCTATTTTTGTTTCTTATTATTTATACGACCGAAAAATAAAAAAAAAAGAATACTCTCAATTACTTATTTTCGTTCAACTGGTTTTGCTAATTCCTCAATTCTAGGTGTAGGTTTATATTTAAGAGCATTTTTGCTAACTGAGAATGGATTTTCTTTGACGTCCATTTCGGGAGCGTCAGCGCGTTTTCTGGGCGCTGAAATTTCTTCTATTCTTGGAGAAACTAAAGATAAATGATTTGATTAATGTCAACTTCAAATTTCATTTAATATAATTAAGAGACAACTGATGAATAATATCTCATTATTAACTTGAAGTTTAAAGAAAAGAAAATAATCTTAAAACGAAATACATATTAATTGTAACTTTCTTTTAAAAATGTATTAACGATTTTTTTCTTTTTAATGAATTTTGATGATAACAAACTATATCGTCGTATTATTTATCAAAAAATTAATTATACTGTAATTATGCTCAACTCGCTGTGTTTAGTTAAAAGCCCCAAGTTTTTATGGTCGAGGTTATCTGAAGAGATTTAAATTTTAAATGGCCGTAGCCTGAGATTGATCCTTCTATTCGTTTCACTTATTCTTATTGGACGTTTCGTCAACTACTGTGGTTGGCATCCTCAGGGAACGAGGCAAAGGCGTAAAGTACTCTGTACGACGTCTTGCTATGTTCTCTGAGGACGTCAGTGACAATAGTTGATGAAAACTATATTAGTTGACTCACTCATTAATCACGACCATCAAGACGGAATATCAAACCCTTTTTAAGTTAATAAATAAAAAATAGCTAAAACTTTTTAAAATTGCATATAAGACCAAAAGAATAATTGTAATGAATAAATTTTACTTACTTTTGGCCTTAAGGGCACCACGTCTTACCGCCCCTGGAATAATGGGCTTTTCTTTTCTTGTGTACCGTTCAGGAAGTTTATGAGCTAAGTCATCCACACGGGGTGAAATTTGGTATTTCAGAGCTTTGGGTGAAACCTGCAAAACGAGTAAAATACTTTTTTAAGTAATATACACATACAAATAAAAAAAAGCGTCACGAAAATTACTCCTAAGAACCCCTTAAGACATTTTTATTTAAAGACACTCAAAGCCAGAAAAGAGTTTTGTATAAAAAATAAGGAAATACATATGTGGATATAAATCAATAAAGATAAAATAAAACGCATGATGGATTGAACTTCCCGAAAAAAATAAAAATACTTAAAAAGAAACAGAACTGAATCTTTTAATTATGTAGTGTGACTACTTAAGTTGAAATTATATGGAAAACTTTTTATTATTAATTTTACGAAAAAAGTTATTGTTTACAAAAATTTCTGATCGAAAGAAATAAACACGTATCAATTTTTTGCACTCTTATACGAGGTTTGTTACAAAATTTTAATTTTGCTCAAGAGTAGAAAAGTAGCTTTATTTTTGACAAAATCGAAAATTGTTATAAAAAAAGTTGATCAGTATTGAAATACGTAACAGTATTTACTTGTATTAAAAACGACTTTTACTTTGCTTTTTTGAGTATTGCATATATTTTGCAATAAATTTTTTATTGTTATTAAGAGAATAGTTTTCAAAAGTGAATAAAAACTTCTTTTAATTGAAGTAGATAGGCACTTTTGCATATTTGAATGTCGTTTTCAATTCTAATCAACCCTTTCTTGCAATAATTTTCGATTTTGTCACTTTACTCTTTGAGTGATATTAGTATTTTTTAACAAATGAGCCCAAAAAATTAATATGTTCTTATTTAGGTTTTATAAAATAACGTTTTCATAAAATGAATAATAAAAAAGTATTGCATATGATTCCAACTTATGTAGAGACACTGCATGTTTATAAAAAAAAACAATAACAGTAGTGGGCCTAATTTATAATAAAATGTGAGCCTATAAAAATATAAAAAATTGTTAATTTGTGAAATTAAAAACGCATTTATCTACGAGTCATTTGGTTAATTTCTACGCAATTTCCACTTTTCACTTACATTTTCACTTTTTGTGTAGCTGCAAGAGTAAATAGCAAATTAATTAATCTTATATAATAATATTATAATTATAACTAAACAATTGCATTTTAATTGCGAATAATTCTGCAGAGTTTAGAAGAATAAAATAATGTGTACCTATATTTATTACACATTTTTCTATTAAAAAATAAATATGAAGCATATGTAGTGTTGACCATTTGTTCAACATTTTAAACATCACAAACGTTATCAACTCGTTTTGAAGTAAGTACCTATCCGATATCGAAAGGAGGATAAGAGTGTTTGTGACTAGATAAAGTACACAATCGTAAATTGCTTTTTATTATTTTTAATTCCCACAACCGATCCACGTATTCGTAAATTTCATAGCTCATTGTCAGATACCATGAGACTCTCCGTAACAATTTTATCAATTTTCGCATTGTGTTTGTGGGCAGGCGTAAGTTTATTATGGTTTTTCAGTTACGAGAATAGTTTTTTGCGTTCGTTTTCTACAAGACAGTCCAATACAGCTGCTGGTCATATGGGTGCACCGGTTACCTTGAACTTAGATAATCTAAGTAAAAAAGTGCAGCAAAAAATAACGGATAGTTTTGATAAACACGGGTTCAATTCGTACGCAAGTGATCTTATTGGATTTCGACGTTCTCTACCGGACCCCCGTCCATCGTCTTGTAAGAAAAACGAAGAAAACTTACCGAAAACCTCGGTAATAATAACAGTCCACGACGAACCTTTCTCAATTTTAATTAGATCAATTAATTCATTGCTGAATAACACACCAGAAGAACTATTAAAAGAAATTATACTGGTAGACGATGCTTCAACTGATATTGGACTTGAAAAACGTTTGATTGATTATTGGGTCAACGAGAAGAAAATAAAAATAATACACTCAAAACAACGGAAGGGCTTATCACAAAGCCGAATGATTGGATTGAATTATGCAAGTGCAGAAGTTGTAACGTTTGCTGATCCGAATTGCGAGTTTCTCGTGGGATGGCTTGAACCTTTGCTCAAAGAAATTAAAAATAGTCAAAACTCTGTCGTTAGTCCGGTCCTAGATATAATAGATCCCTTTACATTCGAATATAAAATCACCAAACATGTCTTCGTAGGGGGTTTTAATTGGAATTTAAAATTCAAATGGCTTGCGTTTCCCTGCCAAAACAGGATGAAACAGCAGCTGTTGCAACACCAATCCTTCCTGGAGGAGTTTTAAGCATCTCAAAATCTTTTTTGTTAAAAATTGGAGGTTTCGACGAGGATCTTTTGTATACGGGTGGTGAAATTTTCGATATATCCTTCAGGGGGTGGATGTGCGGGGGAATCATGAAAGTTGTGCCATGTTCTCATGTAGGATATTTGTTTCCAACGAAAATATCACAAAGACAGCTGCCTGAGGAGGAGTATTTGTCAAGAAATTTACAAAGGACTGCAGCGGCGTGGATGGACGAATATGCAGGATTCTTTTACCAGAGAACTGGTGTTAGACACATAAAACCACTAGACGTATCAAAACAATTTCAAGTTCGTAGAAAATTAAGTTGCAAAACATTCGACTGGTACTTACAGAATGTTTATCGTGATCTTCATATTCCTAATGATACTGTTTCCGAAGGTCGATTACGTAATTGGGATTTTGGAGTATGTTTGGGCTCACAAATTAACCCTTACAATGTTTTCAACCCGGTAAGTCTGGACGCGAATTGTGAAAGAAGTGAGGAAAACTTCTGGTTGTTCACGAATGATGGTAAAATACGACAGGACGATTTTTGTTTGGAACAAAACGAAGATGAAGTACAATTAAAATTGTGTAGTGATAGTAAGTTTCAGTTGTGGACTTATGATGGGGAAAGCCAAGTGATAACACCCAAGGGTAGTGATAAAGATAAATGTTTGGGAGTGTTTTTCAATACAGCCACTAATGACAGAAATATTGGAGTAAAAGAATGTAATAGTAAATATTTTGGTAAAGTGTGGACATTTGAAATGTTCTGATTTTTAAACTAATTTAATTGTTGTAATTTGTTAATAAACGATAATGTTGTAAATTCTTACTTTTGATGGATCCACGTATTGAGAATCAATTGAAGGCCTCTTGTATTTTCTACCTCTGTGGGGAGGCTCAGATAAAATGTCCAGATGTACGAGTAAAGCATTCCAATCTTTTACTATCTTTCTCTAAAAAATTTAATTACGTATTTGTTTTTAAGTGCATTCTTTCAATCGTATCTCATAATATGAATTTACCGGTTTCGGTGTGGGAACGAAAACTCTCTTGGGGACTGCCATTTTCTTGCAATACTCAATAGCATCTTTGATACGTTCTGTCTTGCTTTTGCCTTTTTTCTTAGTTTTTGAGTCTATGCTTGATCTTGCGGCTGCCTCTTTTCTAATAAACGAAAATTATGAAGGATATAGTAATTGCTGTATATTTCTTTGAAACACTTTGTGCACAAGTATTTCTGTTGTTATATTGTAGAAACCAAAGAAAATTGAAATTGACTTAAAATTTTATGAATACTTCAACTTTTATGTTGCTACTATCAGTTGTAGACTTATAAATATTTTTTTTAGTATTTATATTTAGCTGAAGTTAAAAAGAGGTAGCAAACAATTTTTAGATTCTACACACACACTTACTTCTTTTTAGCTGCTATAGTTTTTCTGTAGTAGTAATAAACAGAATTCCATGTTTTCTTTATGTTTCCGTTTACTGCGTGGAAACGCGTTTTCCTCTTTTTTTTCGGAATCGTTTTACAGGTATTGAAATACTTCTTTTGGATACGCAGTCTCCTGTAAAGAAAATCCACGAAGCAATGTTAAAAGAAGGCATAGGTACTACATTACATTATAACGATTTAAAATACCTAATATTTATGCCCTGAGACGTTCTTAAAGGCAAAAAATAAAAAAAACTAGAGCTGAAAGGTATTCGATTTATTTAAAAACCAACCGTTAAACGGATAATTAAAAAATAAAATAGCTTTTTTTAACTGTAACTGTAACTCAGTAATTAAGTAAATACTCTTGAAAAGGCATAGCTTGCCGAAACAGCTGCACAGTTTTTCTATTAAACCTTTTGGAAACAGAATTTTGATTTTAATTATTTAGTAGGTACTGTCCCAAAAGAGTTTTTTTAATTTCAAATTTTTGGTGAGAATGGCGATACGTATTTTAGATTTTGTTTAATTTTACTAAAAACCAAACTAAATTATTCCATTTTTATTTTACACATAAGTATCAAGTGTCATTAGTTTTATGTTAAAAAAATGCAAAACTATCTACGATTATTTTTTTAATGAGGATAGAAAGAATAGAAGAAAAGTGGAAACAAAAAGCAAAAATTTTCATAAGTTTTTAATTATCTCAAAATTAAACAAGCTGAGCACATTTTTTTTTGTTACAATTTTTAATTTATAGCAAAACGCATATAATAATGCAAAAAAATACTAAAATTTTGTATCGTTATTGGTTTCCAAAATATTAACGTTATTGTTTATAACCTAAATTACGTCATTTATACAACAAACAGTGGACCATGATCGCATTAGTTTGCAGGGTTGGAATGGCCATAAAGTCAAGGTGGCGTTTGCCAGAAATATTCGAAAAATGGTTGATCCTGTGGTTATCTCGGAAACATCCCGCTAATTAGAAAAAAATCGCTTTTTCAACTTTAGAATCAACTAGCTATGCCCGCGACTTCGTCCGCGTGGAATAGTGACTGTCGGCAGCATTTAAAATTTTTTTTTCTTCTATATTCCTGGGCCGTAAGCCTTTTTGCCGACGTCATTACACAAAAACATTCATTCTTTATTTCGTATTTATATGTAATCAAAAGCCTAAAAAATAAGTTTCAAGCCTCTAGCTTTATATCTACTTATCTATCTCTGTACCAAATTCTCATTTAAATCGGTTCAGTAGTTTGGGCGTGATTGCGTAACACACAGACAGACAGAGTTACTTTCGCATTTATAATATTATAGATTAATATAGTTTAATTATAGTTTAAAATAGTTTATATAGCTTACTATTCAACTACTTTTATTGATCCAAATAAACAAAACCTCTATAACTTTTTGCACCTAATATTTTAATTTTTTGGGCCGTAAGCTTTTTGGACGACGTCATTACACAAAAACATTCATTGGCTAATTTTATCCCCTTTAGAGTAAAATTTTTATAAACATTGAATGTATTTATTTATATCTAATCAAAAGCCTAAAAAATAAGTTTCAATCTTCTATCTTTCAAAATTACGGAATTTCCTATTTTAGCCCCTTACAACCCTTTTTTCGCATTAAAAAGTAGTCTATGTCCCTTCTCAGGCTCTAAACTATCTCTGTACCTATCAAATTTCATTTAAATCGTTTCAGTAAATTTTAGGCGAGATTGTGTAGCATACAGACAGTTACTTTCGCATTTATAATATTCCGCGAATTCATTTTCATCGATTTTCCCATGGGAATAAGATATTTTTCCACAGTAAAACGTAGCCTATGTGTTAATCCAGGGTGTCAGCTAACTCCATACCAAATTTCATTAAAATCGCTCCAGCCGTTTAGACGTGAAGAAGTAACAAACATACACACTCACAAACTGTCTTTATAATATTAGTGATTATGTCTGTGTAGGGGCTTTAAAACCACAGTCTGACCCTGTTAGTTTGCCCTTTTGATCTGTCTTTTACTAAATTTTATGTTTATATCTTTAATTTTGAGCAAAACAAATATGCCGCGCTTAGGTTTGCTCCTATAAAGCCGGTACTGTCTGAGATATGTCATTAAGAAGTTAATGCTAATACATTTGAATACTTATATCACAGATATAAATATTACGACACAATTTTAATATATTTTGCATTATTGTAGAAGTTGCGCTGTAGGGTAAAGACGATAACAAAAAAATGTGTGCTTACGTCCTTGATTTCGAGACAATTACGAATTTTTGAAAATATTTGCTTTTTGTTTTCACATTTTTTCTGTTCTAAAATAAAAGAAACAGGAAACCAGCTACAAAAGTTCGGGTTTTAGTAAAGCTATTGAACTAAATCTAGAATGAGTTTACAAAAAATTTCAAATGCCGATATTTTTTTTCTGAATGATCTGTAATCTATACTTTTTCCTTTACTATTACGTCGTTTTGGGCGGTTATTAGACCTTAAAGTTGTACAAATAATAAACGTACCAAAGGGGGGTTGTTTTTACATCTTTCGTTCTTTCAGGAATCTTTCCATTCAACACTGCTGATTTCACGATGGGATCATAGTACCCAATAGGTTCTTTTGTCGGAACGAATTTCTTTGCTATAGGTTTTCTAGGTCCCGATAACTGAGTTAATCTCCAATTGAATGGATATTTTTCAAGGATTTTCAGAATTTTGGGATCAAGATTTGGACGCGGAGGCGGTGTAGGTGGAGGTCGTGGAGGCAGTTTGCGTTCAGGGATAGGCGGACACCGAGGGGGAGTTATAGGCATTTTCGATTATTTTTTTGTTAACTTTTTCTATGTTATTTATTGCATAATACACACAAAAATTTAGACAGGTTGTACAAAAATGGTTTTGAAGGATTGAATGTTTTTTTGTTTAACAGGCATCTTGATAGATCATAAATCTGATTAAATTCAGAGGTAAATTAAAATCCAAACATTTTGATAATTTTTTAAAATATTACACAGAGCTCCTTTTGATTTTTTTTTATTTCGGCTTTTCTAACTTTAATTTCAACATAAATTCCTTTTTAATTTTTTGTATTGTTCTACTGTTTTTTAGTCCGGAATATTTGCCACTATTCGAACTTTAAAAATTGGCATATCATTAATTCTTAGTCGACATAAAATAAACCAAATTACACGGTTATATCATGTGAAATTCCGTACTTAAAAAGCCTAATCGGAGGTTGATTATGAATTATTAAAGAAAATCTGACAGATAATAATTTTACTGTCGCCAAATGTTGAATGTCGGTTGATAATAAAGTACCTCCTTCTTATAATATAATGACTGTCCGGTAAGCAAATTTATGCGGAATACGTTGAATATACCGAAAGGTTAATGTCCTTATTCTGGTCCTACAAAAAAACTGGGTTGTGGATCATACATGGGAAAAGGCGAAGGCGAAGGTCAAATAAATAAAAGACATATTGGAAGACCTATTTTTGTACCTGTTCCAAAGACAGACACGGTTCCTTTATAAGCATCCGAAAGAGCTGTTCAAAACCAAAAAGAAGAGAACTCGAACTAAAAATTATTTGTCATTAATTCCTTTATACTCTTATTTTCAAACAAACACTATATAAATAATTGAATTCAAATTTTTAAGTTCTTCATTAAATATTTCATACATGCATACATACACTAGATTGATACCTGCAATAATTAACGTTAACAATACCAGACAGTCTTCATCTTCGATTTCAAAGCGCATACAAAACGTACTTAATGTTTGCCATGAAAAACTTCAACAAATTACTGTAACTGTCGTGTCATTTGGCACGGGATGCAGTAAAGTACAGTTATCAACTGTTCAGTAAGACATGTGTTAATTTACGCGTCGTTGAAGATGTTTTCTATATGGTGATTGTAATTGTTAATCGTGTATTGTACCTTTAATGTTTACGTTTGATTCACTTTTTATTAAGGGTTTGTTTTTATGAAACAGAACCCAAAAAGAATTTTTAAGGAGAGTGGCAATGATTATTTATCTACCGAAAGTTTGGGGAGGTTGGGAGTATAGTTTAAAAAATGTGTTAAACTGTTAGTATTTTAAGCTTTTTCTGACTATTTACCTTTTAAATTTAAAAGTAGCAAAACACTGAGTTGAACAATTCTACAATGGTAAATATCAATTCCTGAATTGACCATTTGACCAAAATAAAAATTGTTACACTTAAGTAAGTAAAGTAAGTACATAGTAATGTACAATATTTAAATCGGAATTTTAGTATTAATAAGGCTTACATATAAATAAACTATCTTTTCTGGCGATTAAATCAATGGAATTATCATTAAATTTACTGTCTTATGTTTTGCCCAGTAAATAGGTTACTATTAATATATTACACCTATTTTGTAATTATTAAGTATTTTGTATTTTTAGTAACACATAATAAGAGTTCCAATATTCCGCAATTAAATGTAATTTAGATTTCATGTTGTGTCTAAGATCCTATACTTGCGTTGATGTTTTGCCAATGTTAATCTAAAATGATGATAATGAAAAATACTGACTTCACATTGACCTGACGATTTTATTGAATAATACCTCAAACGTTTTTAATGGGGTGCTAAAAGGTACATCGTATGCATATAAACATTTTATAACAATAAAACGAACAAATAAGAATTCAGAGAAAAATTTTACACCATTTGCATTTATCTATTGTTAATTATAATAATGAATCATAAATTGGGAATAATAGAGAAAAAAATAGTGGTGATATTAACAATGAGAGGAAGGGGGGAGTAGAACATAATTTAATAAGTATTTGATTTTATGTACAGCAGAAATATTTTTAAAAAAAATTTTTCCTACTATCTGCAAAGAAGATTGTTTTTAAACAAAAATATTTTTTTGGATTAAATTATTTTTCTATTTTATTAGGATATGATACAAGACTTTAAATCTTATCATTGTTTTGAACGGATAACTGATATAGAAGAGTAGGTGGTACACGGAGAAAAATAATCATGATTTTTATTACTTGATGAGTCAAGCAAAATTTTTCTAGTAAATAATACTAGAATTCTCATAAAATGTATTTGGTGGTATAAAACAATTTTTCATTCTTTCTAATAATTAGTATTAGAATAATCAAGCTAAATAAGTCTAAACTTTTTTTCTCTACCTCTCGATTATTTTATCGTGTTGTGTCGTAAAGAAAAAAATTATTGAATGAGAATAGTTTAGTAAAATTAGTCATAAGAACTGTAAAAAATGTTTTCTAATCAAGTCAATTTTACTAGAATTCAGTCTCAATACTGAACGTAGATGACTAGACATTTCTAGTAAAATCTCCTTGAGCGTCTGGTCGTCCATATAATTGACAGATTTTTTAGTCATGTTTGCTAGAATTCTAGCAATATTTTCATGATTGTTTTCTCCATGTAGAATTGTAAAAATTTTCAGGTCTGATTGACATCGACAGATTCTTGTATTGAATGAAATATATGACTAAAATAAAAATTTATTTAATTATATTTCACAGACCATAGGTCCTTAAAAAAAAAAAAACATTATACATAACAAACATAAGTAAAGTGGCACTCAGAAATGGTTAAGCATAAACAAAAATAATTCTTCTAAGATTAAATTTAAATTTGGAAAAGGACAAAATATCAATAATATCAGGAAAACTATTTTCTTCATTAGAGTTTGCAAGTTCTATAAAATCGATGAGTTGTTAATAACAGATAAATTGCAGATTGGTAGGGAAAATGTCCTTAAAATACGACTAGGCACCTTAAATCGGATTAACTCTAATAATAGGGGGCATCCCATCATGATATTGCCTAAACGAGCTTAAAGAACAGATAGTTATGGGTCTTGCAACTCACACTAAAATTAGCTTTTTTTTACCCCCTTCCCCCCCGATTATCACGGTGTGTCACACTTTCTGTGACCCCCCTGTAAATATTACGTCACAAAAACTAACCCCCTCCCCTCTGAACATGATAAATTTTGATTGATAATACACAAATTTTGATAGACAAAAATATTTATTTTATTTTCATAATAAAATTTAAATAAAGGAATAAATATCTTTTGTAACGAACAAATAAATAATATTTCTATTTATCAGAAGTCCAAGGATTCTGTAAGAATTTTTGATTAACAGCAAAAGTCACGTTACCATAGACCCCCGTCCCCCCTTGTCACATTTTGTCACACTCAGCAGGACTCCTCCCTCCCCCTTGTATGCGAACGTATTTTATGAACGGCCCCTTGGCTAGTTTCTCACAGAATCGTCTGAAAAAGCTTCAAGAAAGCTTGAGAGTGACTTTTAATCTATATCCTCAATGAAAATTGTTTTGAGGATAGTAATATCTCAATTTACTCTTCCCCATGGTGAAGAAAACTTCAGAAAAACTTTTAAGTATCATCTAGAAATGAAAAGGTGTGCATTTGAAACCCAAAGGGCTCAGCATCAGATCCCGATCAAATTGACAATGGATTGAAGATGTAATTGATCTTGCAAATCAAGTAAATTTTGGGGTTTATGACGATGATGATCAAAAACTGCCGAATTTATACAACCAAGGACTGGAAATTGATGAGATTTTAGGAATGCAAGAACAAGAGCAACAGTAAGACATTGAATAATTCGATATTCTCTTTTGACTGAACTAATCATATTTATAGAAAGTTAAAAAATAAAAAATCGACTAATTTTTACTACGGGCCCTAACAACTATTAATTTGTTTGAACCCTTGCTCACATCAGTTACTTTTTACCATAATTGTAATAACTGGTCATTAATTCGTAGAACATGTATTTATGTTTTTGTCATTTTTGCATTAAAAATCGTTCCAGACATGATATGATCTTATGTGAAAAACAATTTATATGACGTTTTGACAAGCAAAAGTAATAAAAGTAAAAGGAGGTGGGTTATAACTATTTGTTGATCGAATACTTTTAATTGTTACTTCGCAGTTAAGTGAATACATTTTTAAAATGGGCATTTCGTAATTTAATTCAAATCTACAACAAAGTGTTCCCAGTAGGTACATGTATATTTTTGGATCCTATTCTCATTCAAAGAAATCTAGATTAAAAATAAATGTTTACAAAACTCGAGTTTTGAATAATTCAGTTCTTAGGGCTCGTAACTGATAATTGGTATCCACCTTCAATGAAGATTATTGTGAGTATTTACAGTAACATCTCGACTTCCTATATATCATAGCGAATCAAACACAAAGAGTTCAAATGTCGCAAAGAGAAAATTGTGTGCAACTTTTTACTACTGAAAGCTAGCGGACTCTGATCTTGTAGAACATTTTACGTTTAAAAACTATTAAATTTACACAATCAGGATTTAAAAATTGATGAGATGAGATTTTAGAAATATATGAGAAGAGCAAGACATTGAGCAGCCTAATGACTCTTCAGACATTGGACTGCTGATGTTCTGATTTTGGGCTAAAGGCCGTCATCGGTTGGAATTGCTTCCTAACGTTTCGCTAGCACGAATGGTAAGCTTCTTCAGACGTCCTTCCATTTCCGATACTGGGTGTAGTCTCTGAAGAAGCTCGCCCCTCGTGCTAGCGGAAATTTGGAAGGACTTCCAACCGACGGCGACCTTTAGCTCCGAATCAGAACATCAGTAGACCTGCAAGTGGCCGCGAAAGCCTTTACTACTTTTTGATAATCACAAGAAAAAATAATTTGACAGAAGAGCTTAATTGAATATAAAAA
Organism: Agrilus mali; assembly: GCA_029378335.1. Taxonomy (NCBI): domain Eukaryota; kingdom Metazoa; phylum Arthropoda; class Insecta; order Coleoptera; family Buprestidae; genus Agrilus; species Agrilus mali. The sequence goes on along the minus strand of CM055658.1, from coordinate 20,618,778 downwards.
TGAAAAAAAAATCGACTCCAATGAAGGGTTTATTTTTTGCTCAAAGCAAGAAAAAAAATTAATTGGTGCCCCTAGAGCATAGGTCGCCAAACGTTTTTGATCATCCACCCCTATATAATTTGTCGAAATCTCCACCGACCCCATAAAAGTAATTTTCTGTTAATTAAAATAAAACTCTATTCGAAACTTTGTTGTACATTTATTTTATGACTTTTAAACATTTGTTTAATTAATGGTACATTGTGTAACAATAGTTTTATGAAAAATATATTAATGATGAAATTTAAATATCTTAATATTAATAAAATAAATAAGTAGAAATAATAAGTAAAGTAACTACAGATTTATTGCTTCTTAATCAATGAGATGTGTGTGCCTGGTGTTTTTTTGCAAGGTTCGCTATATAAGGTTAAAAAATGGTCAATTTTAATCCTAAAACCCCCCGAAACTCCACATTTAATTTATTTCTGTACTTAGTTTAGATTGAATTTACGTGACTGAAACCGGCTTCGACCATATAGGAACTTGGAAATGCTAGCATAAATGGCTGAGCTATTTCGTAAAGTTTTACATATTTTTGCATTGCATTATATTTATATACAGGGTTTTTCAAGTTGATGGGCTATTAGAAGTATATGAATAAGTAGAAGGAATTCAATTCTGAAACTTGGGCTCATTTGGTTATTGTTTATGCCGCTTCTTTTAAAAATATTTTCAAGTTCGATTTACATCCGGTTATACCGGAAGTCGATACCAACTTTGTTATTTTAAATGGAATGGTATATTTTTTACGCTGAATTTGAATAAAACGTGTAATTCTAAGGTAAGTTTAATGACCAACTTGTACACCTATGACGATCGGTTTCTGAGTTAATTTAATTTATAGAAAAAAAATCGCTACCGCAACCCAAATTATAAAAAATCATAACTTCCACAAAATTCGACTTAGAGTGTTGAAATTTTTACTAGTAATAGCTGAATATTAGTGCTAACGCCTTGACAAAATTGAACTAAATAATTTATACAGGGCGTTCAAAATAAAATTCTAAAATTGAAAAACTTCAAACACGAATTACTTCGTTTTTTCAAATGGCACCTACTATTTTTTATTTTTTCAATCGATTCCTTTTTTTATCCTCTTTCGATCTATATGGATACTTCCTATTTTATTTGAAAATTTTGAAATAATTTTGAATTATTACATAAAATAGGAAGTATCCATATAGATCGAAAGAGGATAAAAAAAGGAATCGATTGAAAAAATAGAAAATAGTAGGTGCCATTTGAAAAAACGAAGTAATTCGTGTTTGAAGTTTTTCAATTTTAGAATTTTATTTTGAACGCCCTGTATAAATAATTTAATTCAATTTTGTCAAGGCGTTAGCACTAATATTCAGCTATTACTAGTAAAAATTTCAACACTCTAAGTCGAATTTTGTGGAAGTTATGATTTTTTATAGTTTGGGTTGCGGTAGCGATTTTTTTTCTATAAATTAGAAACCGATCGTCATAGGTGTACAAGTTGGTTATCAAACTTACCTTAAAATTACACATTTTATTCGAATTCAGCGTGAAAAATATACCATTCCATTTAAAATAACAAAGTTGGTATCGACTTCCGGTATAACCTGATGTAAATCGAACTTGAAAATATTTTTAAAAGAAGCGGAATAAACAATAACCAAATGAGCCCAAGTTTCAGAATTGAATTCCTTCTACTAATTCATATACTTCTAATAGCCAATCAACTTGAAAACCCCTGTATACTCAATTAGATATGTCATATGTGTGATTTGTGTATTAAGAACTGTTTTTTCTTCGATCCCCAATCGACCCTTCCATTTTTGTTAAATAGACCCCTGGGTCCTAGAGGAAATATGAGGAGAAAAAAATTTACTCGTTACGCTAGGTTTCTACGTCAAGTAACTGTTGGGTCAAAGGACGAAATTACCCGCGAACAGTTACAGAAGTCTATTGTGTGTTCGCCAGACAGGACCTTGATTTAATTTTGTTGTAAATATTCCGCCAAACGCACAGTACTTACACTTATAAGGAGAAGCAGTTAACAGTATTTTTCGTATTCCATTCATTCTCTCATTCGACGTACTGGTGAATCCGACAAAATTATGTAATTAACAGTACTTGTTTCTGTTCTCCACGGTCCACGGAACTCATCTGGCATACGCATCGTGTTGTCTGTGAATGTTTCTACATACGTACGTAGCTATACATATATGTAACGTAAATGTGGATATATTTAATAGCTGATTACGTACGCAAAGAATAAATTTCCGATTCAAACGAACCGGTCACTATAATAAGAATTACTTCTGGTTTGCGAATCGCGAAATGATCCGACCGACAACATTCTCGTTTTACCTCCAGCGTCTCATGATGCACGTTAAAGAAAAACGAAACCAAAAGCGATTGCTGATATGGTAAAGACAACGATAAATTGAATCCAGTTTTAGCACCCTTATATGGGTTTAATGTCCTTTTTAATATGCCCGTTAACTAAATCGACGAAGAGGAGTTTCTATCGCCGTTATTGTCACCACATTCGTTGTGACAATATGTAATCGAAAGTCAGTTCAATTAATTTAGATATTCCTTCCTAAGATTGAAACAAAGTCTGCTACGAATAAAATGCTAAAGATTAATTTTTGTGGACGTTCCGTAAAATGGTTCAGATTTCATATTGAGGAGGTCCTTCGGGAATATTCATTGATTACGAGAACTCAAACGGGGAAGGTCCAACAAAATCTCATCAAACATTATTTAAAAGGACAGGGAGTCATTGAAAAGCTTACGCTAACTTTGTAATTCGAAGAATTGTTATAATTTCCTATCCTCTTTTAGTTAAACACTTTTTAGAGGGCAAATCTCATTAGTAGAGGATGGGGGCTCCTACCACATCTCACTAAGCAAGAGGGAGTGTTCCAAATTCCAAAAAAAACACCTCACGTAATTAATGAACGTTCTTTTTGTCCTTGTAGAGGTCAATTCTTCATTTTGTAATTATTGTTTAAGATCCTTTCATAATTTTTAAAGTACATAAGGTATCTGTTAGAGATATTTCTTCAGAATGGAAAATTAAGTTCATTTTTATAGAACAGCTGTAAAGTTATTTTGATTGGCTATACTCTCAAAAATTCTAAATTTATTAAACGATTAATTTAGCTTTTTGACCCCCCGGTCCCCATTTTTTGTGACCCCCCTGTAAATATTACGTCACAAAAACTAAATACCCCCCCTCTGAACGTAATAAATTTTGATTGATAATACACAAATTTTGATAATCAAAAATATTTATTTTATTTTCATAATAAAATTTAAATAAATAAATAAATATCTTTTGTAACCAACAAATAAATAATATTTCTATTTATCAGAAATCCAAGGATTCTGTAAAAATTCAGTAAAATTTTTTAATGAACGGCGAACGTCACGTTGCCGTAGACTCCCTGTCTCCCCTTGTTACATCTTGTCACACTCAGCAAGACCCAAAGACCAAAGAAAAATTTAACTTTGAATTTTTACTGCTCACAAAAAAACTTGAATTACAGAATTGGGGGTGGAAGGTAAAAGAAATTTTATGTTCAGCAAAGAGTGACTTATTAAAAATTTAATGATGAATATTTAGGTATATTATCAGCATTGTAACTCGCCATAACTATGGGAACAAGAGTAAATCTTATCATTATCCTTTCATGCTGGTTTCAGGTTTTCCTTTAATTCTTTTATCTTGTTTTGGTTCAAATATTTATCTATTTTCACTATTTACATAAAATATCCTACGAAAACCATCCTTAAATTCAAATTGCGTTTCTAAAAAATAGCTGTTCGTTTCTATGGGTATTATCTTCGGTTTTTGGAGAAAAATTAATAATAATCGATAATAATTCTTTAAAAAAATCGATATATTTTGTTTTCTGATATTTTACTTAATATATGCATGTACTTTGAACACTTTGTTGTGGATTTGAATTAAATTAAAGAAGTGTGCATTCAGGAAAAAATATTCACATAATTATGAAGTAATTCGATCAAAATTTATGAAACAATAAACTATATTCAATACGACGTTTCGACTTCTTTTAGTTTTATTGCTGTCGGTAACTACGTACTTTTGCTTATCAAATTATTACAGAAATTGTTTCACACATGAAATTATATTATCACGTCTGGAAAGGGTTTTAATGCAAAAATGACAAATACATATTCACCAGTATTCTACTAATGGCCAAAATAATTGTTATGGGCTATTTTTAACATTTTGTTGCACTAAAGAGTGTACATCAATAACATGGTGCATTAAGCAAAATATAAATGCTTAAATATTGCGACTAGTATAAAACTATAAAGTGTACAAAGATATAGTTGTTAGGAATCGTAGTTAGGGGTGACTAACTTTTGAAAGAAATTTATTTAGAAGTGTTAGATTATAAATGCATGTAACCCCGATAAATTATAATACACAGTTAATAAATAGTTACAATATACCATGTGGGAACAACAATAGATACTTAAACCTTATCATTGTCCTTTCATACGGGCCGGAGAAACCTTTTCAATTCTATGACCTTGTTTGATTCAAATATAGGTATATACCTACATATTTATCGGTAATGATTAAAAGAAATTTGCTGTAATTATTTAATATTTAATCAGGTACATTTAGAAAAGAACACCAGAAAGTGTTCAATGAAAAGCACCCTCATATAGATACAAATAACGTTTCCAAAAAATTGTATTTCGTTTCTGTGTTTTTTAATTTGGGTTTTTGTAGGCTTACAGTTTTCATTCAAAAAAATTATAAATTACTACCCCTAAAGAAGGACATTTTTCGAATTTAAGATCAATTTAGCTTCAAATTCCTGTTGTAATTTTTGGCGGTTGGTTATCAGAGGCAGTGGCGGATTTACCAGCAGGCTGAATAGGCTAGACGCTAGAGCCTAAGGCGGCAGATTTTAGAGGGCGGCAAACTTTGTTCAAAAATTTTTTTGTCTTACAGAATTAAAAAAAGATTATTATCTTATACACGGAAAAAAACGAGGCTCAAAAAATCAACAAAAATTACAATATTTTAGTGCTATACAGTATACTGAATACACTAACGTCTGTATATGAAAAATTACTAAATGCTTATTTATAAAATATAGATACTATTGTGATTTTAAATTTTTAAAATGTTCCAATAGCGTTTAAGTATTACATTTTAAATTTAGTATTTTTACATATTTTTTAAGTTAATTATTGCCATAATTTTTTCTTTAGGTCCACCCACACTATTCAATTAATGTGTAATATGTTTCACCACTTAAATATATCTATTCGAAGAGATATGGGATCCGAAAAAAAATGCTTAAAAATAACAATAACAAATATTATATAGATATGTATATATGTGGAAAATTAATACTTTTCTATTGATATTTCTGATGATATTAACAACCTGTTTGAGTGTAGAATAAAAATTTAATAAATTTACACGGAAAAAAGTGCATTTTGTTGCACAGAATTTCATAAATATTATACATTTCTTAGAATGATGATAATTAAAAAAAGCAATAGTGATAATATTGTAATGAATAAAAGCTGTAAATATTCATTCAACAAAAGTTCTTCTTAACTTTCTTACATTTTTAATCCTAATGGATTCGTATCAATATTTGTTGATTAGTCTGATAAAAATATAACACGCACAATCATAAAGTTGCAATTTCATTGACTAAAAATTGATTGTGAATTAGGGTATAAAATTGCAGGTGTCAGTAGGGGCGGCAAATGTGTAAATGTGTAAATCCGCCACTGATCAGAGGTACTATAACAGTTTCTCATCGTAGGGGCGAGTGCCCATCTTCCCATGGTGGATCGTCGACCGGCTATCTGTCGCCCCCATGTTTGGTCGCGTCGCGTCCTCGGCGTCAGCAGCTTCACCGTGTGTTTGCCGCCGATGGACCTCTCGCGCGATCGTCTTCACTTATTAAAACCAAGCAGTCCAAGAACTCAGTTCTTCGGCGGATCCGCGACGGCAACATGCTCCTTCGTGGGTGGTGGTGTATGGAATTGTTTTTATTGTGTTTCCTTTTGCTACAGCCGTTCGGACGAAGGTCTGCCACTGTCACGGCAGCCGCAGGTCTGTATCTCATTTTTAAGGACCACCACAATCATTAATTAACAATTATCATTTAAAGTTTTTGAAAAATGGAACCGGCAAACAAAGACATTATTACTGAAAGCTTTTTCTCAATATATTTCACAAGGCTTGAAATTCCAAACTGATGTTTAGTAGAAAATATATTCAAAAAATTTATAAACTAATTTTTGTCAAGCTCCGAAATGTCTTTTTGCAAAGTAAGACGTAAAACTGTGGGAATTAAATTAAATTATCTTCATTTATATTCTACAATTTAGTGCGTAATTAAATCATGGGAATTTTTGTTTTAACTCTTCAAACTTCCAACTATCAAATAAACCCCATAAGGTACCAAAAAGTTTTGACTGTGCATGAAAGAAATTTGTAATTGCATTTGATGAGCTTACTTTTATCATTTTGTTATTATCTGAAAATTTTAATATACATACACATAGAATTATTTTGCTACCTTCTTTCTGATAGCAATTGATTAATTAAAGATCTCCTTTATGTACTCAGGCTGATTGTGAATGGTTAGTGAACAACTTTATTGAAGTATACAGTTAAATATACATATCCACAATTATCTTCATTAATATGAGCACGCGATTTTGTAACGATATATAACGCAAATTTTTGCTATTTCCTTTTTTATTACCTATATATAATAAACATCAGTTTGAAAAAATCGTAACTGCAGTTAAAAAGTTTTAGAACTCTTATTGATTACACCATATATATTATCAGAATCATCAATGAAAGAAATAGCTTACATAATTTGATTTTTTGTTCATTAATTTCACTTAAATAATTATACAGTTATCTGCCGAAGATAACACATTCGCCACAACGAAACACGATACTTTATCGTCAATTTAATTGCGCACAAGCTAATTAATATTCATACGAGAGGCATAAATTTGGTTGATTCTTAAATAAAATATCTATAGGGCGTTTAAAATAACTACCTCTAAGCAGAAATATGTATCTATGACAATTAGCAGTAAAAATTTTATGATTTGGTTATTACTAGGTACGTAAAAATGAAACGAATCTTCGTGACGGGCAAGGCATTATGTAAAACAATTACAATTACAAGGTAGCCTCAGAAACCTTGACACTTGAGTAATTTTAACCTCCGATTCTTATTACCTGGGAAGAATAAACAAACTAAAATGCTTTATTAATATCTATAAGTAAGGCTTAAAATGCAAGGTGAATAAACCTAAAATGTTGCTAAAAATGCTTCGTCTCAAAATATAAAATAATTAAAATTAATTAAAATGAAAATATTTAGAAAACAAAATTATTTATTTTAACGATTATTAATAAAATAACTAATTACCTATATTAAAAAAATCTGAGCAAAATGAGAGCAACTGAGCAATTGCACCACGTACGTACTGAATCTCCAATGTAATGAATCATCTGGATTTGTCAAAAACTTATTAAGTTTATGACAAAATCAAGTATTTTTACTACTATTTACAAAAAGCCACAGCCTAACAAAAATGCAACAGTTTTAATAGAAAATATTTAATGGTCGCGATTGTGAATTTTCTTAGAACATTTAATTAACATAAATCAAAAATAATAACAAGAGCAATAAAATTCCTGCATGTAGTATCACAATGTATTATTACTAGGTATATGTATCAATCATGCGTTTTATCCTTAAGACATCATAAATCCATGGACGCTTTTATGGGAATAAGTTTTTGACTTATATGAAAGTAATATAAATGAAACATGTTCTGTTCCAGTAAATATTGGATTTAAATCCTTCAACCATTTAACTGACTTTTATCACTTCTCACAATCTTTTTAGCTTCTTTTCTTTTAATAAGACGCACCGTGCATGAAAAACAAGAAATAAAACCGTTAAAGTAAAAAACAGGAGAATGTTTGAAATTAACGATAAATGTAACAATTAATAAAAAAATACAGTTGCTTATTTAATGTTATATTGTTGTTTCTTCCACACTTCTTTGCCAATTACAACTAAGGAAACAAAAATAAATGCCAAATGTTAATTAGACAGATGTTTAAGTACAAGAAGTAGAAAAATAAATGAAACGATGAAAATTTATTTGTAAAAGACAGATGGGTTCTTATAAGTCATATTCGTTCTGCTGTTCTTTAGTATGATAAGGTCATTTTTCGTTCACGGTTACGATATCGTATAATTACAAGACTTCCTGATGGTCTCTTTAGATTGTGGAGCAGATACTAAAAAAAATGTTTACTCGAAGTAGGCGGTAATCTGTGCCTATATACTGATATGTAGGTATAATTTGGATTAAGTCTTACCATCATACGTTACAACATCATATATACAAGAAAACATGGTTAAAGAACAGGTTTAGTTTAAAGGCAAAATTAAACAAAATAATACAAATGAGTAGCATTTTGTCAGTATTTTACCAACCTTACCAGTAAACTGAAAAAAAGGTTAAGAAATTTTCCTTTTTCAAAGATTTAGGTATATTAATAAACGTAATGAAATACGCCAATGAGAAACACACTTCATTTCCGGTTAATAATTTTATTGAAATATTCACGATCGTTTCACGCTACCAGGACATTTTTAGAAGTATCTATTGGTATAATTTTTATTGCGCCTTAGGGATACATAATACTGATTTATCCACAATTATTGAAATATACACATTTTCAATTTCATTTAAGAAAATTATGTTCCCCTTTTTCAACATTTTTGATGTCTAAGTTTTCCAATGTGTCTATATTTTCTCCTTCGCTCTTTATATATTAAAATTTTCTATTAAATTGAATTTATCTGTATGTTTATTGTTTTTAATATGATTCATAAACGATAAATTTTCATTATAATTTATTATTTTACCATATTTATCTTTGCTTTTGATTGAATACATAGATTGTGTATTTGCAGTTTGAACGAAAATCACACTAATATTATAAAGGCGAAAGTTTGTGAGTGTGTATGTTTGTTACTTCTTCACGTCTAAACAGCTGGAGCGATTTTAATAAAATTTGGTATGGAGTTAGCTGACACCCTGGATTAACACATAGGCTACGTTTTACTGCGGTAAAATATCTTATTCCCATGGGAAAATCGATGAAAATGAATTCGCGGAATATTATAAATGCGATAGTAACTCTGTCTGTATGCTACACAATCTCGCCTAAAATTAACTGAACCGATTTAAATGAAATTTGGTGCAGAGATAGTCTAGAGCCTGAGAAAGGACATAGGATACTTTTTAATGCGAAAAAAAGGTTGTAAGGGGTTGAAATAGGAAAGTTTGTGCGGAAATTCCGTAATTTTTAAAGATAGAAGCTTGAATCTTATTTTTTAGACTTTTGATTAGATATAAATTAATACGACATTCAATGTTTGTAAAAATTTTACCCTAAAGGGGATAAAATTAGCCGATGAAAGTTCTAGTGTAATGACGTCGTCCAAAAAGCTTACGGCCGAGAAAATTAAAATATTAAGTGTAAAAAGTTATAGAGGTTTTGTGTATTTGGATCAATAAAAGTAGTTGAATACTAAGTTATATAAACTATTTTAAACTATAATTAAACTATATTAATCTATAATATTATAAATGCGAAATTAACTCTGTCTGTCTGTGTGTTACGCAATAACGCTCAAACTACTGAACCGATTTAAATGAGAATTTGGTACAGAGATAGATAAGTAGATATAAAGCTAGAGGCTTCAAACTTATTTTTTAGGCTTTTGATTTGATATAAATACGACATTTAAAGTTTGTAATTATTTTACCATTAAGGGGGCAAAAATAAGGAATAAAAGTTTTTGTGTAATGACGTCGGCAAAAAGGCTTACGGCCCAGAAAATAAAAATATAGAAGAAAAAATTTTAAATGCTGCCGAAAGTCACTATTCCACGCGGACGAAGTCGCGGGCATTGCTAGTTATTAAATAAAATAATTACATGGTTCAATAATTATGGAGAAATTAGTTGATGTATCCCTACTAAGCCACGATTGTAATACGATTTAAGAAAAATTGTAATATTCTACTAGTTTATCTATAAATATTATTGAATTATACACATTTTCTATGTCATTTAATAATTTTTCTTCAAAAAATTCAATCGAGATATATTTAAATGAAATTGGAAAGCTGCAACCCAATGTATATAGGACAAACTGGAGGATCGTTCAGGAAAAGAATACAGGAATAGGTATATACATAAAACTGCATGGTTTCTGTATCATAAAAACAACATAAATATAAATTAAAATTAAAAATTAAAGTGAAAAAGGAAAAAAAATAATTTCATTAAATGAAATTGGAAATACATAAACTTCTAAAATTATGGATAAATTAGTAGTATCCCCCACTTACTACGCCACGATTTTTATAATATTTAAGAAAAATTGTAATAAAAATTTGTACCAATACTTCTGAAGATGCTCTGTTAGGATGACACGATCATTAAGATTTCAATATAATTACTAAGTGGAAATTAAGTGTATATTTCTTAATTTGTGTATTTCAATATGATTCTCAATTTCCATAAAGTAAAATAAAGGCTGAAATCATTAGTTGTATAAATACGTATTCCCTCGTATTTAAAAAATACCTAAGACAAATGTTCAAAAGGGTTAAGGTTACAATTTTCGAAATTGTTATTGTTATTGTTGACAATGCCTATTACTAGTCCTAATAAATCCAGAATGGTAACAAATATTAATATAAGACACAGATCCCTGGAGCATAAATTAAAACTTATTGAAAATGTTGAGATTTTATATTCTGATCCAGTTACTTTTCCATTAATTGTTGTGAATAAAAAATAAATTAAAAGAATCTAATCAAAATTTGATATACTTATTTTTCTAGTTGATTGAGTAAACTATTTTAAAAAGAACCTAACAATCATGTTCCAAAGTCGAAAGCCCTAGGTGAGTCAAAATCAATAATCTATTAATTTTTAATTAAAAGATAAAATGGCGTTGAGTACTAATAACCATTTTTTTTTAAAGCCATCGATTAATTAAATTATTAAAGCCAAGAGCGATGTGCGTTCTGTAATTTGTTTGCATTTAAAAAAAGCAGCTTCCTTATGTGGGCACAAAATTTTTTACTTTTGTTAAAATTGTCTTATATCGCTTTAACATTCATTCGCATAGGTCATTTCTACATTTTATTACCTACATAAATTTAACATGAATATGCCGCTTACATTTTAAATAATGTAATTAGCCACTTTCAGTTCAACACTGATGGCAGTGCAAATTAGCTACTTGCGAAAGCAGAGGAAAAAAAAATATCTAACGACTCCCATGTTAGACGATGAAGTTAACAAATTTGCGGAGGAATCTTCATTTACCTATTCCTGTACAAGACATTAAATCTTTTATGGGAAGTTAGAAATAAAACTGTTGGCACGATAAAAATCAGAAATAAATTATTATACAAATACAAAATTATATTTTATACCACCTTGTTTTATTTTTTTTCTGAAATAATTAATTAGTAGTCGCTGATGATAGTTAACAAAAACAAACTTGTATTGGACAAACCAGTAAGAATATACAAAAACGTTGATTATTTGCATTAAGAATCAATCAGATTCTTCATTATAAATCATGTCACAGGGATGAACCATTCCTTCAACAAAAAAATTATTGCATACCTATACAAATTTTTGAAGTTTCTAATTAATTTCAGATTGTTGGTACGCTGGTAAAAGACACAGAGAATTATCATCAGTTCCTACAACGGAGCCCTGCCTAAACTGTACATGTAAAAAAGGAACCCTTTTGTGTTATTTAAGGGTTTGTCCGGAATTACCCGATCCACCGCCTCCAGGTTGCATTATTGTACACAAATACAGATCCTGTTGTTCAAAATTAATTTGTTCAGGTAAGCTATCCTCTCGATAACTAACATATAAAAATTATTTATTTTTTTCAAAAAAGGGATTCATGTTTCTTCAGAGTTCTCAAAGCATTTTCAAAGTGCATGAAGCCCTTTTAAAGTGTTCTAAGCTCTTTCAAAGTTTTTGAGATCCTATGCGAAAAGGACTTCAAGCTTTTTAAAGCCCTTTCAAAGTGCTAGAAACCCTGTCAAGGTGCTTGAACCTCTTATGAAGTGCTTAAAGCTTTTTTACAGTCCTTCTTTAAAAAAAAAAGTTTCAAGTTCCTTCGAACTTCTCAAAGTACCTATACATATCTAGAATTTTCCTAAATTCTCGAAATTCTTTGAAAAAGTTGGAAGATTTTTTAAGGTGCTTGCAACGCCCATGGAAAGTCCTATGAAAGGTCTGTCAAACTTCTCAAAGAACTTTTAAACTGCTCTCTGCATTTCCAAAGTTCGTAAAACAATTCCCAAATGCTGAAAGCCCCTTTGAGGTGTTTGAAGTCCTGTGAAAAAAGGCCTTCAAGCTCAAGGTTATCAAAGTTCTCGAAAACCATCGAAGCCTCTTTAAGATGTCTGAAGGCTGTTTGAAAGCTTTTGAAGTCCTGAGAAAATAGAACTTCAGATTCTTTTAAAATTTTCCAAGCCCTTTCAAGATGCTCGAACCCTTTTTAAGTACTTAAAGCCTTTTGATAGTTATTGACGTCCTGTTAAAAAGACTGTAAGTTCCTCAAAACTTGACAAAGCAGTTTCAATGTTATCGAAGCACTTTTAAACCTTGAAACCTTTAAAATTCATGAATCTCTTTAAATTTTTTTAAACTTTTCAAAGCATTTTTAAACTGCTTTAAACCTTTTTTAAAATTCTCGAAACTCTTTCAAAGTGTGAAGGCTCTTTTGAGATGCTTTGAGTCATTTCAGGGCTTTTGAAGTCCTTTGAGAAAAAAGCTTCAAGCTTAAGGTTCTCAAAGCGCTCTCAAACTGCTCGAAGCTTTTTCGTAGTGCTCGAAGACCGTTCAAGGTACTCAAAACTCCTTTAAGACGCTTGAAGGCTTTTAAAAGTTTTTGAAGTCCAATGAAAAGAATGTTTCAAGCTCTTTCAAACTTTTCAAAGCCCGTTTAGTACTTTTTGTCAAGACACTATTAAAGTTCTCTAAGCACTTTCAAACCTCGAAACTTTTTTAAAAAACTGAAAACTCTTTAAAGGTGCTCGAAGTGCTTAAAGCCCATTTTCAAGGTACTCGAAGGCAGAAAGGCTTTCTAATGTTTTTGAAGTCGTGTGACAAAAGGACTTCAACCTTTTTCAAACTTCTCATGGTTCTTTCAAAGTTCTCGGAGATCTTTTAAATTGCCTAAAACCTTATCAATGTTTCTGAAATCTTGTTTAAAAAAGGATTCAAGCTCTTTCAAACTTTTAAATCGTTTTCAAAGTGTTTCAAGTCTTTTCAAAGTTCTTAATGTCCTGTAATACAGTTAGTTCATTAAAATAAATTACGACGGATTTTGTATTGGAAGCAATTATTGCCCTTTTGTTGCAGATTCGCTCTTAACAGGGAATGATTTGCAGAGCCGCTCGGAGCCGGATGATTTGCCGTCTTTTTTTGAAGAGCCGGCGCTTCGACAAGGTACAGTTCACGTAGCATTTAATAACAATTAAGTTCAATTCTTTCAAGCCAGCACCTTTGACGATAACAATACGTAAATTAACGACTACAAAAACCCGTTCAATAATACATACCTATGTAACTATTAACCGAGTCGAGATTGGATTTTAATCGCCGTAGGTCTTCGCGAATCCTCCACCTCATTAGGTACTTATTAAATCGAACTGTCATTAACTTTATGAGAGAACAATCATCGTGAATAAGGCATACCTATACATAAAACACACACATATATGCACAAGTTAATTGTAAATAAATTCTGAAAATCATTCCTTTAATAATCTTCTGTTATTTACACCCCTTAGCGGTCTTTTTTCGCAAAGTACCGCTATATACCTGACCATTGGTATGTTTTAACGAACAGGAAAATATTTACAGCTTTTTGACTATGTTGACCTTAACTGAATCTAAATGGAAAATAAATTGTTTGTTATTTCTGTTAATAAAAATTTTACTCTTTTGAAAACTTCTATCCAGTTTATATTATTTATGTATTTGCATATTTTATGTGGTAGTTGTTTTCATCCTCCCACCTGGAATCTACCAGCTCAATGTCTTTGTGTTCAAACAACAGTCAAGCTTGGCAGTTATGAAACAACATTAAAATTTATGACTCTTGGTTCTCGTGGTAGGAATATTCACGTATTTTTTATTGCGATTCTCATAATCTGCCCTACCCTACTACACAAAGGCATGTTCATTCATCAGAAATGAAAATAGAATAAAAGTTAACAGTTTCGTTTAAAGGACAAAATTTACAGGCAGCAGAAAAACACTTGGAGAGGTTTCACAATTTTTTTATTATTATTATTACATCTCAATGTACATTTCGCGTTGTTAGAGCATCTTCAGGAGTTTATGTAAAAAGAATTTGTGAAACCTCTCCAAGTGTTTTTCTTATATATTATATATTCATTAGGTATGTTTCACCAAGTGTCATCGGCAAATTGTTTTTTTAAGATAAAATTTAATCTGGAAGCATTTAGTGCAAAACGAAAACAAAAATCAATACTTTCTCATGGAAAGTTCAAATATGTTTCAGAATGGACATATTTCTAGAAAGATACATTTCGAACTTTTCAGATTATATATAATTTTTAAAACAAAATCCGTAAAATAACCGAAAGCTGAAGTGTTATGTTGAACGAAAAATAAATTAAAATTACAAAACGTTTCCAGGCACATGGCGAATTTTCTAGATTTTTTTAGATTCTTTTAATAACTACATAATAGTAGATAATAGTCCGGTCAATTTAGACATTCGAAGCTACATAAATTCCCACCAAGCTGAAAATCACTAAGATCGTTTAAAATATGATTAAAATAAAATTTGAAAGTTCCCCATCTTTCCCCTGTATGGAAAAAAGGTCAAAGGTCAAAACAAATGAGTTTTTCGCGATTTTCAGCAAAACGGTAAGTTTTATCATAAAAATACTTCAGACAAAAATTGTAGATCTTAAAATTATCTATAAAATATGTATGAATATTTTTTTCCTAAGAGCCACCGTTTCTGAGATAACAGTTAAAATGAAACCCAGTCCGTTATTTTATACGTACGCCAGTGTAACCTCGAGACAGCATCTGTCTCCTGTTCAATTGTATGCGTGGCTAGGGTCTTATACCTGCTTTATGTCAGTGTGCCAAATGAAATACTGTTAGTCTCAGGGTTGCCAGATAAGGGGATTTTCCCCAAAAAATAGGGTTTTTTTTCCTTTGGGGCATTTTTTGGGGATATATTTTTTCAGGGAATTCTTCTGGGGAAAAATTTTCCTCTACAATCTTTTTTCTATTTGCACTAAATATTTTCTAGTTCTTGGGGATTTATTTGTCACATAGCTTATTTTGAGGTATTTTAGAGATACATATTTTATAGATAATTTTATGATCTACAATTTATGTCTGGGGTAATTTTATGATAAAACTTACCGTTTTGCAGAAAATGGCGAAAAACTCATTTTTTTGGCCTTTAACCTTGAATAATTTTTTTTCCATACAGGGGAAAGATGGGGAACTTTCAAATTTTATTTTTAATCATATTTTAAACAATCACTGATTTTCAGCTTGGTGGGAATTTATGTAGCTTTACTCTTATTTTTTGGTCTAATTTGACCGGACTATAAGTATTTGTAGCTAAATAGCAAAGAATAATAGTAAGCGAAAGATGAACGAACATTACAAGATGTTCTAGAAAATTATATAAGTTTTTAATAGATAACTACAATTTTCCAGATTTTTCTAAATTTTTTTAAATAATTTCAGAGTAGACTCGATAACTTGGTACTGAAATGCGAGAATTCCCGAGTACAATAACTGATTAATAATGTGTAAGATGAAATAACTTTACCTATAATATATATAGATATATATAAATAATGTTCTAGAATGTTATGGAAGTTTTGATAAACATTTCAAATTTTCCAAAATATTGTAGATTTCTTTACAGTATTCCAGAATAGATTCAGTAACTCAGTAGTGCAGTGTAATGGTGGATAAAAGATAAAGGAATTCAAAAAATGCCCTAGAAAGTTGTAGAAGTTTCCAGATATCCCTAATTTTGCAGAATTTTCTATAATTTTTTAAACAATTCATGAATAGATTTAATAACTGAGTAGTGAAATGTAATGGTAAAAAAAATTCGGAATAGTATCAATAACTGAATAACAAAGAGGAATAGCGAATGGAAGATTGGAATTATTACATAATATTCTAGAATGTTTCGTGAAACATTCCGAATTTTCCAAAATTTTCAGATTTTTCGTTTAAAACTGACAATAGACTCGATAATTTATTAGTGAAGTGTTATTGTAGATGAAAGATAAATAAACAATACAAAATATTTTCGAAGGTTACAGAAATTTTTCTAGGTACGCTACAACTTTCAAAAATTTTGTAGAATATTTTAAAAATTACAGAATAAACTTAATAACTGAGTAGTGAAGTGCAATAATAAAGGAAGGATGTAGAATTTCTACCAATATTACGTAACGTTCTAGACTGTTATAGAAATTTTAAGAATCATCTCGAATTTTCCAGAAGTTTCTAGAATTTCGGATGTTTTAAAATTTCTGTACTATTTCAGAATAAGTGCCCTTATCTCAAGTGAAAAATTGAAGACAAAACAAAGTATAAATTTGTTTTATTAACATAAAACAGTTGTAAAGTTTATGATGAGTTATATCACAGGACAATAACTTATGTACGAAAAGAAAAACATTCTATTCTCGTTTTTATTACTTACAATTAGTAAAACAATCAGTAATATCAAAAGTAATTTTCAACATTCGGTTAACATATAAACAAATATATACGTGCGAACTTCATTACTTCATTTAGCGTCATTTGGTCATTTATTATGCCATCAAGAAAGCTATTAAATCGTTCTCTTTATTTCCCGTGTGGAATCCGTTTAGGAAAACCTATTACGGTAATATCCCACTTCCAGTGAATGTGTTTCGAATAAAACAAAAACGTTTTGTATGCTAAGGATTCCACGTTCTTTAAATTGGACATTTACTCATCAAAAGAACACGCTCCATTCCAGAAGCATTACGACATTTATGTAACTGTAAAAGCGCAACCTGACCTATCTGACCTCTTGCATTCTGATTCTGTCAGAGCTTTTTTATCTGATTACTCATATCGCTCCAATCAGTTCGTTTAAACGCCGCCAAAGAGGCAGTAAATGAAGATCGGGACGTTGCCCTCGAAGTCCACACAGTTCAGCAGTTCTTATCTGCACTTTTAAAAGTCCTTTTGATTGCAGACACGTTGAGAATCCTTTATGACTTGTTGTTTTATTACTGCAAACAGCATACAATAACAAAAAAATTTACGTGGAAAAAAATTAATAAAAGAGGAAGTAACATACAAATGTTTTTTGGATTCCTCATTAAATATCTACAAATTTCTTCTCTTCAATAACAAAACTTTTCAGCGTGCGAATATGAAGGAAGTATATTCGAGCCTGGTTCGGCGATGACCTCGTCGACCTTTTGCGAGCACTGTTTTTGTATCGGTGGTCAACAACAATGCATTCGACCCAAGTGTTTGCTCCAGATACAGGGCTGCCAACCTGTATACGAGGACTACAGCTGTTGTCCTGTGAGATACGACTGCAGCATCAAGCACCAAGTCCCACCACCACCGCAACGCAACCGTATAGAAGTGACCACCGTGAAGTTGAGCAAAAAGAAAAACAGTGGTGGAGGAATTCGAGGTAGGAAATTTTTGCATATTTTAATGTTAATTGACTGCTTGGAAGAGCGCGCGCTGGCTAGGTTGTTCAATTGGAACGAGAGGAAAAATGAATTCCTTAACTTTTTTCTATCAGTTGAAAAGAAAAGGGGACAGTTCAGAGATAAACATTCTATTGAAACTCACAAAAACAAAGACAATGTCTTCTGCTTTATTACTGCTTGAACTTGGTTTTTGTCTAGCGAATGACAACTATTAATAAAATATAATTGAACGAGAAACAGAATTTTAATACTTGAATGATTACGATATTTACTTAATACGTGAAAATTAATTTATTCCAGTTTGACCCTAAAAGAATTTTTCTTCTTTTATAATTTTCGATTAAGTTCTAAAACCATTCAAGACTGATTTGAGAGATATGGGCTCAATCTAAGGAAACCTGCAGAACACAAAAAAACCTCATAACTTTTCCTATTTTAAACCAAACTAAATTTATTTTAGGTTTTTTTTTCAAATTAAGAAAAATTCATTAATTCCATTTTTATCCTAAAATAGTTTTAAAAACTTTAAAAACATGAGGACTTAGTTCATTCCTTTCAACTTTTTGCTTATTATTTTAGAGGGATGCTTTGTCTCAAAGAAATATTATCCGGAGGGTAGTAAAGTATTAGGATTAGGTTATTCAGTTTGCGACAACTGTTACTGCGTACAGAGCATGGTACGTTGTGAGCCAATGTCCTGTGCACCACCCCTGTTGGGTTGCACCCCCGTTATAAAAGACGGAGAATGTTGTGCCACCAGTTACAACTGCAGTAAGTTTACACAGAGGCTTCCAATCATTTTAGCATTTTCAGTTAAAGTGCAATAATTACAGATAATTCGATCGAGATACAACCGAACCCAAACTATGGGGAATTCCCGGAAATAAGCAAGGAATACGCGAAATTGAGAAAAGAAGTTCCAATGTGGAGCAATCAAGAAGTTACGCAGAAAATATCAGTTGGTAATGGGCTCCACTATGTAATCGCTCAAAGTTTACACAAACCAGAAACGCTGCAACAAAATTCGATAGATGCCGTTAAAGAAATTCATCATAACGCTTACAAAAGGCATACGTCTCCTTCAGCAGCTGCTTCAAAGTATCCTAACGTGTCCAGTAATCTAAAGCAGTTTATAGAAATACAACCAAAACCAACTAAAAATATACCAAAATATGCCTTGGATGGTAGAGTAATAAGAAAGGTTGACAACAAATCACTTGATGGGGAAATAACGACGCCAACAACAACGATAAGAAATAATTCTAACAGTACAACAACAGTTACCTCATTTTCAGAAATTACTTCTCTTAATACTCATGACCCAAACAGCACGACTACAGAAGTTATGACCGAAATGCAAACATCCACATTACCAATTTCTGTTTCTGAAACCGATTCTACTATATCAGACAATTTTATAACTGATAATAACAACGAGACTGTATCTACTGTAATAACAACTGTAGTGTCCAACACCACTTGCCTTGAAACATCAACAAACTTTGATCAAACAACAACAATAGCGCTCACGACAACAGACTCATCAATCGCTGAATCCAAACAGCAAATTGACAATAAAACTATATTTCAAGATGAAAACAAAATCAATGTAATAATAGTTGCAACGTCGAGTAAACGTCCTAATGCAGCAGAATTGGACGGTAAAGTAAACGTTTCTACGCCGACGTTTATCCTTCTTCCGGCAATTTCTCCTTTAATAGGAGGCATTTTGAACGAGTCAACGGCCGAAGACTCTGCAGATTATGATTACAGTGAACCCACACTGCCACCTTCTCTACCTAATCTGAGGTAGCCACAATACTAAAGCGGAGTAATCGACTTTTTATTATGATAACCTTTTATTTTAGGATTATACCGTTTGTAGCAGCCGATGCTGTGGATGAAACGAACGAAGAAGAAAATACTCGGTTCTCACCTGTTACAAAGAGTCCTCCATACACTTTGTTTTCGCCTCCCACAAAAACTGAAGGTATAGTACAGAATTAGTTTTCCTTTATGAAATTTCCTTTTTAAGATTTTCAATTCAAAATTGTTCTAGAGAGTTTCTTCTTGCAAACTATCACTAGATTACTCTGAAACTATTACATAATCTTTATTAAGATACTTTATTTATTAAAATACTTTTCGAGGACCTTACGTTAGCTTCGAAAGTTGGAAATCATTAAAAAATGTTATTACGTTCAAACGTTCCACTTTTAGGTGGATTTGTCCCAAAGGAACCACCCCTGCCTGTAGAACGTTTCGAAAACAGTTTTCATGTGGCGACTACCCACGCTGATTCCGAGAAAGTCTCGTCGATAAAACCCCCAACCGAAATTCCAAACATGCTAAATTGTAAGACAAAATTAGTTTGCTTTTATCTGTTATTAAATGATGTGTTTTTCTCAGACAGTTGCGAAGTGGAAAACACTTTATTTGAACATGGCCAAACTGTCCCTGGTAAGGATACCTGCACAATTTGTACCTGTCTGTATGGTAAAGTAGCGTGTCATGAGCCGGAATGTCCTCCACCTGAAGTCTACTGTCGAGAACCTTCCGCAACAGAAATTTTGACTTGCTGTCCAACACATTATTGCGGTAAGTGAGCGGCGTGGTCCACCAATCTAGACTATAACTTGCCAACGTCCTTTCTCTTTGGACTTTGAATATTCTTCAGGAAGTTTATTATTATTTATTATCAATTATTATCAAGATAACCCTAGGTGAATCATTAAAAAGTAGCAAAAGTTTTCTTTTAAAAATTCTATAGAAATTTGATTGTTTCTTTATAACAGTCTCTGAAATGTTGATTGCTTGGATTTCTGTGTTTTCTTTGGATCATTTGAGTAAACATTCCTTTTTTCATTTTTCTTCTATTTTCATTTCATAAATCTCAACCACAACCTACTGATTTCCTCGATTTTTGATAGGAGACTGAAGAGAGGTTATCTTTCGGCTTTCCCTTTTAGTATTAGATTAAAGAAACTTACTGTCCATCGTCGATGGGAATAAGACTGTTGATTCTTATTGTTAAAGAGCAGCAAAGATTTCCTTTTTAAAATTCTACAAAATCTATAAATCATTTTTGTATGAAAGTTTCTTGAATAATCATAGTTTAGAATTTAATGTTTTCTTTTTTTTTATCATTTAGGTAAATGTTTCACCGATAACCTTTCACTACTCTTCTATCTTTATTCATCCTCGATTTCCCATAACAGACTGGGTAGAGCTTTCCGCTCTATCCTTCGACTTTGCCCTCTAGTGTAGATTGGAGCAACTGGCTCCTCGTAAGCATTTCTTAGGTGGTGAAAATTAAACACCCAAAAGTCTCGATCTTTTATTTTTATTGGTAACTTTCAGAAAATTTTTAAATACCTAGTAGCAAAATTTTTCTTTATAAAATTCTACAGAAACTTCATTATTTATAATATAATATTTATAATTGGCAGAGACGTTAAATACATTATTATAAATAAAATTTCAAAAGTCCCCGTCGATCTTACTTCTGCAAAAAATTTTATCTAAGGTTAAAGTGCAAAATTAAGTTTTTTTCCATTTTTCTCGAAAACGGTCAATTTTATCGTGAAAATAGATCAGACAAAAGTTGTAAATCATACACTTCTCTACAAAAATGGCCAATACACTTTTTCTCGTGCGACTCACCATTCGTGAGATATCGCGGTTTTAACAATTACAAAATTCATATTTTACATAATATGCACACATTTACGCACCACCTATGAGGTAATGTACCTACATGGCGCATTTTTTTAACGTGGTTTCTCCAGTAGGTATACTCCACGATCTGTTGTAATAAAGAAAGTTTGATCAGATCGTATCCTATTAATTGAAAGTATGGTAATATTGCTAATGATCAAAGTGGAATAGGTTGTTTTCTTCTAAATGTTATTATAATAGATAATTGTCTAATTCTATTTCGACAATTATTTCTTCATTTTCATTATCTTCTTCTTGCAGAATTTCTGTTCGCTGTTCTAAGAAATGGGATGCATCAATTGTCTCTTCATTAACATCTTAAATATTTTCATCTGTTGTTTTTCATTCAATATTGGAGCAAATCTGACCCTGACAATTGATGCATACTTGCGAACAAAATAATCCCACTTTTTGATAGCCACAATTCTTACTACAATCCGTCTTGCAGTTACAAAAAATAGTATTTAGCAGTTTTTCTGGAGCAGGCCGGAGTAAAGTTTGAATTAGCTCCAAATAATTATCTGTTAATTTCCAACCCCAATCTTCTGGGTCCAGCTCATTGCCTAGCCACACTTGCCACAAGGTTACCGGCGAAGGGAATTAGGGACTGACAGTAAGTATAGTCTTTTATTTTAAAATACTCATTCAATTTATACAAGTTTTATTGTGTAAGTAACACAAACCAATAGTTTCTTATTTTTATTTATATTGAACGTCCGATGACGTGTATAGGCTGCATTTAAGTGCACATTACGTGAAATATGAATTTTGTAATATTTAAAACCGCGATATCTCACGAATGGTGAGTCGTACGAGAAAAAGTGTATGGATCATTTTTGTAGAGAATTTTATGATCTACAAATTTTGTCTGATCTATTTTCACGATAAAATTGACCGTTTTTGAGAAAAATGGAAAAAAACTTGATTTTGCACTTTGACCTTAGATAAAATTTTTTGCAGAAGTAGTAACGACGGGGACTATTAACATTTTATTTATAATGATGTATTTAACGTCTCTGCCAATTTTCAGCTTTATGCAAATTTTTCCTAAGTTATGACTTTTTTTTGTCTATTTTGACTGGACTACTGCCTTTTTTCTTCTCTGGTAAAAGTCTTTAATAAAGAAGTCTCCTGGTCCTCCCAATCGAATTCGACTGTATTATATCTCTTCAATAGGTGACGATCCGTCAGATGGTCCTGTGGATCGAGTGGATACGTTCGTCGAAACGTTGGGAAATTATTCGTCCAGCAAACCGACAAACGGCGGTAAATCCAACGACCGAGAAGAAATTCCGTTTTCGAATTTAAATTTCAGTCACAGTTCGTTACCGCAGCCGTCAAAACCCACGTCCGAGTACAAAAGCTCATTACCAATGCGCCGCGTTCAGACGCTCAACAACAACAACAACAATAATAACAATATTAATAATGAAAAACCCGACCGGAAACATCTGAACAACGAAATTAACGAAACAGCAAAAGATACAAATCAAAACACGAGCAATAGTCAAAGTGAGTTGGAATTGAATAAGATTTATTATGGTAGTAATAACAAAAGCATGTTGACGATGGTGTCCACGACCACTACCACGATGACGTTGACGAGTCACGGGCACAATGATGAGGTCGACGGAGTCAAAGGAAACAACATCGACGGGACCGTGGGAGTGCTCAAACTTGCCGGATGCAACATCTACGGCAGAATGTATCGGGTCGGGAAAATTATTTTCGAACTATCCGGACCGTGTCTTGAGTGCCGGTGTACAGATGTTGGAGTACAATGTAAATCGAATAAATGCTAGTTTTAAGACAATTTGATTTTCATTTATAATGTGAGAAGTAGCAAGTTGAAGAATCTCAAAGAGGTAAGTAAAAAGTAAATTAAGTAGGTATCTAAAGATTAAAAAATCACAAAGTTAAAAGGTTAAAAGAATATTTTCCTTGGATCTAATAAGAGTTTTCACAGATAGCTCGGCAACTAAAGACGTTGTTGATTTGACGAACACTAATAACTATATAGGGTGTTACTTTTTAGTCTACACCCTAAAGTATTTCCGGATTGAACTGGAATACAGTTTTGAAATTTTGGTGGAATGGGTTTCCAGAAGGTTACCGTTTAAAAATATTTTTGATCTTTTGTCACTTCTGGTTATACAAGTTTATTTTAAATAAAACTCCCCTTCTTTTTTTATAATTTTGGATTTCTTAGCAACAACATTTTTTTCAATTTTTTTCCCAATTGCAATATCTCCCTTTATCACTGTTATCTTCAAAACTAATTGATACCTAATAATAAATTAGTTTTGGATATATTCTTATTAACGTTTTCGTAGGATACCAAATTTTTGAAAAATTTTCCTTTACACCGTTACATCAGTTACTTAATCCTCAGTAAAAAGAATATTAAAGAAATGGATGTATTTTTAAATTGAAATCTTATGAGAAAATTTAAAAAACTGAAACTCAATACCGTTTTGTTACCTTACTGAAAGCCCTTCTGGAAGAACTTCTGCAAAGACGAATTTGTCCTACCAGAAGGACTGAATACTGTATGGTTTTATATTAGTCACAATGTTTAAATAGTCTCTTATATTTTTTTTAATGTAATAAATCGCCAATATCAATTATTTTTTAATTGCAATAACTGGCCATTAGTTGAATACTGGCAAATATGTGTCTGTGACTTTTTGATAAGCAAAATGGTAAAAAAAGTAAAAGAAGTCTAAATGTCGTAAAGAATATAGTTTGCATTCACAATTAAAAAAATGTGTAAGGATCTTATTCTCATTTAAAAAAATATAAAATGGCAACAAATGCCCACAAAATTCAAATACTTAGTTATTAAAAGTCGTAGTTTTTAAAAATAATATGAATTTAATAGCGTCGAAATATTCTAATCACCAAATCACACTAATATTATAAAGGCGAAAGTTTGTGAGTGTGTATGTTTGTTACTTCTTCACGTTTAAACGGTTGGAGCGATTTTAATAAAATTTGGTATGGAGTTAGCTGACACCCTGGATTAACACATAGGCTACGTTTTACTGCGGGAAAATATCTTATTCCCATGGGAAAATCGATGAAAATGAATTCGCGGAATATTATAAATGCGATAGTAACTCTGTCTGTATGCTACACAATCTCGCCTAAAATTAACTGAACCGATTTAAATGAAATTTGGTGCAGAGATAGTCTAGAGCCTGAGAAAGGACATAGGATACTTTTTAATGCGAAAAAAAGGTTGTAAGGGGTTGAAATAGGAAATTTTGTGCGGAAATAGTAATTTTTAAAGATAGAAGCTTCAAACTTATTTTTTAGGCTTTTGATTAGATATAAATTAATACGACATTCAATGTTTGTAAAAATTTTACCCTAAAGGGGATAAAATTAGCCGATGAAAGTTCTAGTGTAATGACGTCGTCCAAAAGGCTTACGGCACAGAAAATGAAAATATCAAGTGTAAAAAGTTATAGAGGTTTTGTTTATTTGGATCAATAAAAGTAGTTGAATACTAAGTTATATAAACTATTTTAAACTATAATTAAACTATATTAATCTATAATATTATAAATGCGAAAGTAACTCTGTCTGTCTGTGTGTTACGCAATAACGCTCAAACTACTGAACCGATTTAAATGAGAATTTGGTACAGAGATAGATAAGTAGATATAAAGCTAGAGGCTTCAAACTTATTTTTTAGGCTTTTGATTAGATATAAATACATTTAAAGTTTGTAAAAATTTTACCCTAAAGGGGGCAAAAATAAGGAATGAAAGTTTTTGTGTAATGACGTCGGCAAAAAGGCTTACGGCGCAGAAAATAAAAATATACAAAAAAAAATTTTAAATGCTACCAAAAGTCACTATTCCAAACGGACGAAGTCGCGGGCATAGGTGGTTATCAATAATTCAAAAAATTCTTTGAAATTTCACCCAGGTCCTCCCTGTAGATTGGCGTTTTGTATTTTATTTCCAGGAACGTACCCACACGTGTATTTTATGTAGGTATGAGACCAAAAAGGGCAAAGTACCTACACATTGTATACAGCACTTATACATACGTTATACGTACGTACGTGATGTTCGATTCTTTTGGTCTTTTTCGTACTTGTTCTTTTCTGTTTTTCGACGGTGTGGTCAGTAACAAACACGGTCGTATTGTAATCGTACTTGGCACAAAGACCGTGTACCGCTCCATCGATACCTGTGTAACCATAAAACATTGTTGTTATTTACGAGGCGTTGCATCAGCGGGAACGATAAAATTAATCGGCTATTTATGTATCAGCAATTCCTTAATGACGTCCGTCTTTCGCGCTTGTGCTTGTTCCTACAAACGCTACACTCGAAGGAGGTACTTTACTGGTTTGCGGCTCGTTCTCGACCAGATCCTCCACTGCAACAACTCTTAGGACACGCTGCAAATGCACTTGAACGCATGCATCTCATTACGCAAGATCTTCTTGTTTCTTTAAATGTTTTAAGGCTGATTTTTAGTATCACTCCTTATCTTTTCACCTTTCCGTTGATTAACTACAAATTAATTTGATAATTTAATAAACTCTAAAAAAATCTAATAATTTACAGAATATTTAACCTTACTCACCCACCTTTCCTGAAATTGTGCCATTAAATATTAATTAAATGTGCTTCACAATTAAATTTCTAAACACAGAAGTATTGTTGAAAGAGCTTAGAGGTCATTATAAAAGGATTAATAAAATTGCCGACCACGAATCCAATTCAAAATTTACACCTGAATATCAAAATTGGTTATTCAAGAGTTTCTGAGATCTTTGACAACAGTATGTCTTTAGTTGAAAAATTCAAACTAACAAATCCATTATAACAACAAGTTACCTAAATCCTCCATTTAGAAACCTCAAAATTTAAATTATCTTGAAATATATTTTTATTTTATTACTTTAGATTATATAGTCCTTCAAGTGCATTTCGTAAGAGCCCTTCATATAGTAATTTTCACTTGTGCAATCTGCAAATCGTTTACTTCTTCATGGCTCCAAGTGCCATGCATAAATAAGCAATTGTGCGTTACAAGTTGAAATAACGTTCACATCGTGGAACCGCAATTTGTACTACAGTTTTAGTGTTCAAATAAATCTTGATTATATCCTGCATCCTGTGGGCAACTATTTCACAACGGGAGAAAACAGAAATTGCAACAACATTACCCACCGCAATTGATTAACCAATTGTTTATTTAACTGTACTTGTGTATCTACTTACCTTTATTACACATTATTCATCTATCAATAGAATATGGTTATTATAGGTACCCAAGCTGTAAATTGCGTTCCCAAATGAACAACATTTCAGTCAAATTAATGTGTTCAGTGTATCAATCAGAGTGGCTAGTACAGTGGCGGATTTACCAGCAGGCTGAATAGGCTAGAGCCTAGGATGTGAGATTTTAGGGGGCGTCACACTTTGCTCAAAAAAATTCAAAAAACAATTATTTTATACACGGAAAAAAACGAGGCTCAAAAAGTCAACAAAAATTACAATATTTTAGTGCTATACAGTATACTGAATATACTAACGTCTGTATATGAAAAATTACTAAAGGATTTTTTTATAAAATATATTATTGTGATTTTGAATTTTTAAATTAATCCAATAGCGTTTAAGAATTACATTTTAAATGCAGTATTTTTACATATTTTTTAAATTAATTATTGCCATAATTTTTTCTTTAGGCCCACCCACACTATTCAATTAATGTGTAATATGTTTCACCACTTAAATACATCTATTCGAAGAGAAATGGGATCCGAAAAAAATTGTTTTAATTAAACTTCAAACACGAATTACCTCGTTTTTTCAAATAGCACCTACTATTTTTTATTTTTTCAATCGATTCCTTTTTTTTATCCTCTTTCGATCTATGTATATGGATACTTCCTATTTTATTTGAAAATTTTCGAATAATTTTGAATTATTACATAAAATAAAAAGTATCCATATAGATCGAAAGAGGATAAAAAAAGGAATCGATTGAAAAAATAAAAAATAGTAAGTGCCATTTGAAAAAACGAGGTAATTCGTGTTTGAAGTTTTTCAATTTTAGAATTTTATTTTGAACGCCCTGTATAAATTATTTAATTCAATTTTGTCAAGGCGTTAGCACTAATATTCAGCTATTGTTAGTAAAAATTTCAACACTCTAAGTCGTATTTTGTGGAAGTTATGATTTTTTATAATTTGGGTTGCGGTAGCGATTTCGTTTCTATAAATTAAATTAACTCAGAAACCGATCGTCATATGTTAGGTGTACAAGTTGGTTATCAAACTTACCTTAAAATTACACGTTTTATTCGAATTCAGCGTAAAAAATATACCATTCCATTTAAAATAACAAAGTTGGTATCGACTTCCGGTATAACCGGATGTAAATCGAACTTGAAAATATTTTTAAAAGAAGCGGCATAAACAATAACCAAATGAGCCCAAGTTTCAGAGTTAAATTCCTTCTACTAATTCATATACTTCTAATAGCCCATCAACTTGAAAAACCTTGTATATGTGGAAAATTAATACTTTTCTATTGATATTTCTGATGATATTAACAACTTGTTTGAGTGTAGAATAAAAATTTAATAAATTTACACGTAAAAAATTGCATATTGTTGCACAGAATTTCATAAATATTATACATTTCTTAGATGATGATAATTAAAAAATAAAACAATAATGATAATATTGTAATGAATAAAAGCTGTAAATATCCACTCAACGAAAGTTCTTCTTAACATTCTTACATTTTTAATCCTAATGAATTCGTATCAATATTTGTTGATTAGTCTAATAAAAATATAATACAATCATAAAGTTGCAATTTCATTGACAAATAATTGATTGTGAATTAGGGTATAGAATTGCAGGTGTCAGTGGGGCGGCAAATGTGTAAATACGCCACTGGGCTAGTATTGATTAGGGTAAAGAAATGAAAATATGTAATAGTAGTAAATTCTATTATTGCTAGGAATTGTATAATCATAAACAAATTCAAATGACCCTCAAGATACGCTTGATGTGTTTTGGTGAATGCTCCTGACATAATTACATAAAGACACAGGTACATTGTTGAACACTTCGAATAAAAATGTGAGGGTGACTTTGTCCTGCTAGCAAAACACCCTCGCCCTTTTCAACTAAATATTGAAACACTCGATTTTTGTAAATATTTGTTGCCATTCTTGATTTCTTCGAATTATAATAAGATTCTTACATTAAATATTTTTAATTAATATGTATATATGCATGTACTGGAAACATTTTGTTGTAGATTTAAATTAAATTAAGGAAATGGGCATTTAAAAAAAAATATTCACTTGGTTAAAAAGTCATGATTGAAAGTATTCGATGAAAAAATTAAGAAATAGCAAACTATATTCAATACGACGTTTCGACCTCTTTTATTTTTATTATTATCAATAGCTACGTAATTTTGTTTATCAAAACGTCATATACACGTAATAATATGTCAGATCTGAAAGACGTCTTCCAATTAATGGCAATTATTTTTGAAATTGAAAATTAACAGATAATGGCGTTTTTTACATTCTATTGCATTACAAGTTGCGCAACAAGCTGAAACATGGTGCATTAAAAAAAAAAACATGACAAAAAACTAGTTAAATATTTCAACTAATGCAAAACCATAAAGTGTTCAAACATATAGAAAAAGGTCCTTCTGTCTGAAGCAATTCCTGTTTACTTAAGTACTTCCAGAAGGACTTCCAACAGAACAACTGCGAGTAACTACAAAATAAAAGCAAGATAATTATAATAATTCTTTTATGGTTTTCCTAAAACTACTTATATAAAATCTATATTTTGTAAAACCAAATTAAATTTAAATACCTCAAAATATTATCTCACGACCTACATACTGATTACAAATACCAGAATGAGTAGGTATAATTAACCCCAATAACAGAATATTGTGATAACAGTAACTTTTTGTGTTTATATGTTTATATCATTAAAATCATTACCCATTCCAGGAGTTTGTCTATAGGTATAAATTTTATTATCAATTTAACCAAGAATTATTCAACAATTTACGGATGCTTTTTATGAACCAACACTCTATTTTTTATATAAATAAATAATTTGTTACACAATCGAATATGACTCTAATGGTGATGCAACGAAAAACATTTTAGGTACTTATTTTATTACTATCACCGAATCTTCATCGATTTTTGAATATGTAATTCAATAATATCCAGTTATAATGCAATCCACCTGTTTGGTATCTAGATATTATCTAAAACGTTCTTATGGAGAAAGTAAAAGGAGCGAAACGTGTGTGGACAGACTGATAGGATGCATGAATTCAGGGACAGCTGACATTCAACAACTTTCTCTCACTTTATATGCAGCACGTTACCACATCGATTCTTAAATCTATCTTAAAAGAAACTGAAAACCTGTTCAAACAACTTATTAAAGTCGATAACGAGTTCAAACAAAGTTTTCCTGCAGGTATTAACTTTCTTTTCGTTTAAACAATTCGGTAGCATCCACATGTAGCAACAACACCATTACATTAAAAAAATTATAAAAGGCGAAGAAGGAAGTAAATAAATAAAAAATAATTAATATGTACAAATGTTTATATTTTCTTTACATGTACAAAATGACATTGGCACTGACAATGGAAGAATTTCTAAGTGCAAAACAATAAATAAATCTCCTACTATTGTAAAATAAAATGAATAAAATGTTAAAAAAATGAAAGTATGTATATAAAAGAATGTAACAGATACATAGGCATTACATAATAAGAAGAAAAAGTGCAACTACCTATTTTAAGAAATTCAAAATTTTATTTGTGTACCTACTATTTATAAATAGTCACAGTAAGGATCATATCAAGGTGGAGAAACGAAGAGTCTTGTAACGATATTAGGAAATAAAAATGAAAAGAAATAATGCTTAAATACCACCGTATTTACAGACGATTATTTCAACGAACTAGGTCAATGTAATTTAATTTCGATTATGTAAAGTGAAAATGAAATATCTATGTTGACTCGCTTGGCCATAATGGCTACATAGAAAATTACGTGAATATTATGAATGTTGTAAATTTTAAAATAAAAGACGTAAATGCTATGCGCGAGGAAAAAAGCCCGCAAACAGGGACTTTTTTGAAATTATTTTTACGCAAATATTGATGTTAATTTTGTTAAAATTGTTTTAAAACAACATCAAAATGTTTAAGGACGCCCCACTTGATCGACTTGTTGCTGCAAGTTATTAACTACTTCTGGAGGAACTTGATCTCCCAAAATTTCGAACAGATTTACTCTCTGGTTACCAGGAATACTTTCATAAGCTCCTATTTCAATTCCTTCGACTACCTAAAAGATAAAACTCAAAAATTAAGGACGAAAAAGGAAAAACTATTGAATATTAGGTGTAATTGTACCTTTTGGATTTGGGCATCCTTAGGGATAAGTCGGGAATTCTGAGCCTGGCGAATAGCTTCATTTGTGTATGATCCTCCTTCTTTTTGGGGAAACGCCGATACAACGGCCAAAAAGAAGAGACCCAAACAAAGTGCTACTCGCATTTTTGTCTACAATAAAATACAGTATTTAAAACGACTACACAATTATTTTAATTAAGTTTAATTTTGTTTTGAATAGTTCGTACTAGTTCTTTTATTTTATGTAAGATAAGGTGATAGCACATTTTTTGATTATATTTTTTAAATCGTTTATAAAAATCGATCGATCAATCATTTAACAAAATCTTTAAAGGAATCAATATTTTTTTCAAAATTATTGAAAAAATATGAACATCTACTGAAAATAATTAAAGGAAAAGTGTTTCAGTAGATGACTAAGTAGTAATTCCCTTTAAAAATCGTTGTGACTGAAGAATTGTTAATAATTTTGAATGTATTTGTTAAAATATTTTGTAGCATTCCATTTTCAAACAAAATTAAAATTTAATAAGATTCACTTTTCTTTGTAATTTTTGGCGCGATTTTTAAAATATGTGTATATGAAAATATTTTCCTAACACTGCCAAAAAGTCAGCAAAACATTTACTATTCCACAATCAATTTTATATTATAAATTACTTTTCTTCAATTTTGCAAAAGATATTACAATATGTTTAAAAAAATTGTACAAAAAGATAAAATAAATCTTCACTCATTACCAAGAAAAATCTACAAATCTTAACAATTGTTTAGTTCTTCAGACACCAAATTAGTATTTACCAAAATAATATTTGCTGTAATTTTTTTATATTTACCAGAAATTTACGAACTAGTACTCACATTTACAAAACACTGTTTGCACAAGTTTTACAAACACAAAAGGATCACACTAACGTTGGTGGACCAACCAATAACTGTTTGTAGATTAAACAAAAAGCGAAGAGAAAAAATTAAACTTACCTCAGCGATATGAAAGTGTAGAAAGAATCTTCGGAGCATTTCACATTTTCACCTTTATATAAGTTCCTATCCCCGTTGACGTCTCGAAACTCTCCTGGCCCCCCTTTTAGCTAAATATGACCTAAATTACGATCTTTGATACTTACGTGTTTGTATGAGGCAATAAAAAGATCCCACAGTCCTACTGAATTCACAGGAAGTCATGAATTTGAAACAATATTAACTAAAGTCAGTTAAGATCTCGTTTTATGAGAAAAAACATTTTATGCGATATTAACCACTAAAAAAAATGTATTTTATAAAAAACGTATCTATATTTATATACACATGATGTTAGATCTGTGCGCAAGCAAGTTAACTTTTGTCCTAGTTTGGTGGCGACTGTGTAGGTCATATTTGCACAAGTATCGACAATACAACACCGTACTTATTTAAGGGGTCATCAAACAATATTCAACGAATATGTTACGAAAAATCAGTTACAATATATTACGATAACTACATAATATTATAAAAAATATTGTGCCAGGGTCAGTAATTTATACATAAATATTGCTTAGGTAATAAAAGGTTGGTCTCTAATCTCTTCTCATTGATACTATAATCGAACTATTAATTAATTATTCAACATCATGTTAAGCAATTAATCTTTGAAAACAAACAAATGTTTTACCTAGTATAAATTAATGATAAAAGCGTTACAAATATAAGTACGTAAGTTACTTAATAAGATTATTTTTGAGAAAGACAAAGGTACTAATGCCTTTTTAGCCTGCAGTTTAAAAATAATTTCATGCAACTCTAACTGAGCTACTGCAAGAGTCGAGAAGAAAAATAAAAGTCCCCAAAAAGAAATTTTCACAGATCACATGGTAAGTTGAGGTGATTATACACCTTCATGGTTACTTGGTTTTTCATTAAAAAAAAATGAAAAAGAGATTAATCTTCCTGGTTCTTGTCTTAAAACTGTCAATTTTAGGCGAATTATGAAACAAACAACAAACCGTAGAGGTGCTTAACTATAAGATTTCTGAGTTTTTCTAAATAATCCTTGACAGAAAATATTTCTCGTCATCCTAACAACTTCTTATATCGTACATTTTTGTATTCTACATAAAAAAAATGGAAAAAGTGAAGTTTTTGAGATTTTACACATTACACTAAAATCAATGAATTCATAAATTATTTTGAATTAAAAAAAGTTATAGACTATAAACCAATACGATCTTTTTATCAAATTGACGTTTCATTTATTTTTTGGTGTCAATTTGATTATGGTATGTAAAGGTTTTCCTTTCTTTTTCCCCTTTCTTAACCGACTTAATTTAGAAAATTGTTTTCTTCCAAAAATATGGACTAAATCAAACTCAACAAAACCCATATTTGCTTATATGTAATCCAGAGTAAAAAAGCATTTTTCTAAATACATAATGATATTTGGGAAAAGGGGCGAAGAGACCTGTACACACCACAACCTAAGTTAAAGAAAAATTAATTCCAGAAAACATTTGTGTGAACGTAATTTTTTATGAAGTCTATTTTAAGCTGTAAAAATTAAAAAAAAAACCTTTTTTTAAATTTGCTTTTTTATGTAGATTACGAAAAAAAATGTAGGAACTCGATTTTGCCATGTAGAAAAAAGAATAGTACTTTAAAAATATAGTTTTTTGGCTTCTAAAATTTTTATATATTTTTTTCATAAATCCGCCATCAAAACAAACAGTTAAAAAATTGCAAAAAGGTTTTCTTGTATTTTTAATCATAAAAAAAGACAAGTGACCGTGCACGTGTATAACTTTAGCTAAGTTAAAAATGTTAAGAAAAACATTTAACTCGTTCTTGTTTTAAGTAACATTTTCTTATTTCCAAAAGAAATGCTGTGACTTTAACTCAGTGGCGGTATTGCACATTTGCCGCCCGTGGGCTATTCAAAATTTGCCGACCCTACTGACACCTGCAATTTTATACCCTAATTCACAATCAATTTTTTGTCAATTAAATTGCAACTTTATGATTGTATTATATTTTTATCAGACTAATCAACAAATATTGATACGAATTCATTAGGATTAAAAATGTAAGAATTTTAAGAAGAATCTTCGTTGAATGGATATTTACAGCTTTTATTCATTACAATATTGTCATCAGATATTGTTTTTTTTAATTATGTATCATCATTCTAAGAAATGTATAATATTTATGAAATTCTGTGCAACAATACGCAATTTTTTACGTGTAAATTTATTAAATTTTTATTCTGCACTTAAACAGGTTGTTAATATCATCAGAAATATCAATAGAAAAGTATTAATTTTCCACATATATATCTATATAATATTTGTTATTGTTATTTTTAAGCATTTTTTTTCGGATCCCATTTCTCTTCGAATATATATATTTGAGTGGAGAAACATATTACACATTAATTGAATAGTGTGGGTGGACCTAAAGAAAAAATTATGGCAATAATTAATTTAAAAAGTAGGTAAAAATACTAAATTTAAAATGTACTTCTTAAACGCTATTGGAATATTTTAAAAATTCAAAATCACAATAGTATATTTTATAAATAAGCCTTTAGTAATTTTTCATATACAGACGTTAGTGTATTCAGTATACTGTATAGCACTGAAATATTGTAATTTTTGTTGATTTTTTGAGCCTCGTTTTTTTCCGTGTATAAGATAATAATTTTTTTTTCTGTAAGACAAAAAAAATTTTGAGCAAAGTTTGCCGCCCCTTAAATCTGTCGCCCTAGGCTCTAGCTTATTTAGCCTGCTGACAAATCCGCCACAAAAACAGTTTTAAATTTATAAAATAATTATATGCTAGGGTCGTAAAAAAAATAAGAAATAAAACTAATTATTTTTTCCGTAGAAAGAATTGAAGTATAGCTTTACTTTCAGAGGGATTAAATATTTTTCTTCGTGATAGTTGAAACTTTATGTCTATATTCTAGGCCATTTATTTGAAAAAACAACTGTTATTAATGTAATAGTTAACTGTTATAATGTACTTAAAAACTTCCGTCCAAAATGATTTTCTTTTCCTCATTAACTTTCACTGCCCCTTATATGGCATTTTTTTCTCCCATAATTTTTTTTTATTGGCCGTCATCAAAAAGATTTGAACCAACGCAATATCCTCAATGAATTGTTGCCAGAAAACAGTATGTTTTCACTTAAATAAACAATTTAACATTCTTTGTCAAAGTCGCACATTATGTACATGCATATGCAATGTATTGTTAGAATTGAAAGTATGTACATGCTTACAAATTTGTTGTAGGTACGTTTAAATAAATAATTATAATTATAAATAAACAACACGCAACGAGTATAATTATTGTGCATAAATAAAAATAAAATGTCATAAAAGCAAATATTAACTTTGCTTACAATTCCAATTTTTTCTGTATATGTGCAATAGTGCAATACTTCGTCATTGGTGTTAAAAAAATTACAGTGTTGGTGAAGAAATATGCCTTGAGGCATTTAACATTTCGGTTCTACAACACTATTTATTGTAAATAATTAAATTGTTCAGCCAAACGCTGTAAGCAGGTCAAAAATCAATTAAAGTTTAAGGCATTTAACACTTAAATGTGACTGAAATAAAACAACAATACCCACAATACTTGTATTCGCAGTTCTTCCTTAGATATGGCAACTTTTTTAATACATACATAAAAAATTGTACGTATATTCTTACATAAAACTTTTGTCTCAATCTACGTAAAAAAGAAGAAAGAACTAAGGTATGTTAAGAAAGGTGTCCTTATTAAAATTAATTATCAATTTGAAATACGAAATCGTTTCATATTTTACAACTTCAGTTCATTAACTATTTTCCACTTCTATAATTGTTATTAATTTTTTCTGTTATTATTTTGTGACTATCTGGATGATAAGTAATTAATTTCTCATTTAGAAACCCCCAGCAAATTAAATTATATATTAAGTTGTCAGGATCGAATATTCAATCACATTATCACACGCTTAAATAATTGCACTCCACATATGAACGATTAACTTATTTAGGAAGTGAAAGGTAAACTTATTTGAAGTAATAGTTTATAGTTATAATAACAATTACGTATACTTATAGATGTATGAACTTCCCTATACGATACGTATTCTTATGTGTAATTTTCATGGAAGATTAGCCAAGTCATTAAAATAATTAAACTTATGCATTTCTGCTTTTTTAAAAAACCAGATTTCTTTAAATTAATAAAAAAAAGAATGTTAGTGTTTTAGTTTAAATGTAGTCGTAATATACTCAAGTTTGTTAACTAAAGGTACCCTTTGTGTTGTTTCTAAATAATAACTTTTGTAATATAATTTATTCCTTGGCTTAAGGTAGATATTATTGTTACTAAAAGATAAAAGATCGAAACTTCTAAGATATGCAATTAAGGAGTAAAAGTATTTCACAAAGCCGTTAATCATTCAAAATGTCGCATTGCACTTTCATTTAACAGCTTCGTGACTTGAATAGGATCCTTTATGAACTCAGATTGTGAGGGCAATCGATTTCATTTTTATATTTCGGATGTTCAAAATTTCACAACGACCATTTAGAAAATTACTTTTACAAATAGTTTTATTAACTTTTAATTCATACACAGTTTAGGGTATCAGCCGGAATTTGTTGAAACTTTTCTATAACAACTAAGTAAAAAAGCACACTAAGTGTCAAAAAATGATTGCAGTCACAATATATCTCCACACAGAATTCATCACCTGATGATACCACTAGGTATGAAACGATATTGTTGAGTGTTTTTTTTTGTAAGTTTGTGTGTTTTAATTACTTAATGAGTTAAAAATCATATATATCCAAAATTCAATAAGATAACATTTTGGGATTTTGTGTATAATTTACTTATACAGAATAATAAATTCAAAATTTCAAAAGTATGTCCAAGTCACTAAGCACTGAGCTTTTACTGTTGATGTGTAGGCAACTTCATTTGCTCAAACGTTTGAATACTGCATAAAATTAGTCATCTTTTAGAAAAAATATTAACTGATTGTGAATGTAAATTTAAAGAAATATCGTTTCATTAGGGTTAATTAAAAATTACATGCATGTATTATTGGACTACAACAATTTTGTGAACTATTTTTTTAATATATGAATATTTTTACTAAATTGTCCTTATCTAATTTTGTTTATTAAATTTTTTACTGAATATTTATTGCCTCTGTTCAAAATATTTATAAATAAAATTATAATTAATTAACCAATAAAAATGAAATAGATAAGTAATTATTGATATCTCATTTACATTTTCGTTGTTCAATGAAATGTGCTATATTGCCAAATACAAAGATTTATTCACATAAGCTTGAAAAAGGCATAAAAATCATAAAAAAAACATAATAATAAAGCAAATAGTAATCATGTGAATATATGTTCATAATATTAAAATAAATATCTTAAAATAACTATTCAAAAAATGTTTAAGCATAATTCAAGAAAAAGCAACTCGACAACATCGCACATTGTGATAGATATTATTATGTATTTCGTTTTATTTTGGTATGAATCGTGGGTTAAAATTGTGTTTTTAAAACCGTAGTTGGAAATTAGAAATTAACGTACGTAAATTTAATTATTTTAAAGAATTTTGAATTTCTTTTTTACAATAATGTCTCTTGAATTCAAATTTAAAGATTTATATGTACATATATCCACATAGAAAAATTGCTATGCTTATATACAAAATAGTGTTTAAAGTACCTTTCATAGGTACCTTTTGGCATCCTATCCAGGCATATAATTTAATAGGTCAATGCAGAGAAATAATTATAAAATATCAGTAAGAGAGGGTTGTACTACTTTTGTTTATTTTAATTATAATTTTCTAAGGAAATAATACATTGTACCACAATTTAATTGCACTCATAAAAATATACCTACAATTTAAGAATGATTTAAGAACATTTTTATTAAAAAATCGTAATGTTCGATTTTTATATTTTAGAACATCCCATATCATATAAAAAACCTAATGTTTTTACAACATGGAAAATGCAGAACCTAATTTAATAACTCATTTTTCAAATATCAAAAAAGAAGACATCAGATGGAAAAAAATAAAAGCTGAAGGATTAGATTTAGATTATGCCATTATTCTCAAGAAAAATATAGCCCAAGAACTGATGAAACAATTACAAAACACTGTAGAATATTTCAAAGACGAAAAGTTAACAAAAGTAAACGCAATGACATATCTTATTAATTTGCAAAATTAAAATACGTAGTTTAACTTATAGGTAAAAGTTTTTGGTAAATGGCACCAAATTCCCAGAGAGCAAACTGCATATGGCGATGACGGTTTGAATTATACATATTCAGGAATAACTGTTTATCCTAAACCCTGGATTGTGCCTCTTGAAAACACAAGAAATTTAATAGAA
Source organism: Agrilus mali (assembly GCA_029378335.1). Lineage (NCBI taxonomy): Eukaryota > Metazoa > Arthropoda > Insecta > Coleoptera > Buprestidae > Agrilus > Agrilus mali. Next base: position 20,580,279 of record CM055658.1, on the reverse strand, counting down.
AAAATAACAGGATACAGATACAATTTTGTTCTTATAAACAGGTTCAATAAATCAACGCAAACATTATTAATCATTAATTAAAGTAATTGTAGATATCGTAACGGACTTGATTACATAGGAGAACATAAAGATGATGAAGCAGAGTTGGATATTCACACCCCTATAGCATCGTTGTCATTAGGGCAACATAGAGATTTTGTACTGAGACATGAAAATAATAGAAAAAGAAAATTGGGATCTCTCCCTACTCCAACAGGTGAATAAAATTATTTAAAAGCGTGCTTAGCGGATTAAAAATTAATTACCCACGTTAATTATTTCCAGTTAAGTTATGTTTGGAGCACGGAAGTTTACTCCTAATGAATTACCCTACAAATAAATTCTGGTACCATTCTCTACCTCAACGAAAAAAAGTTCCTGGAGAAAGAATTAATTTAACATTCAGAAAAATCAAAAACATTGCACATTAAATATATTATATATGTACTGTTATCACTTAAAATGTCCAGTATTAATTAAGTAATAAATATTTTACATAATATATACATATGACAGTAATATGTCATTTTCCGGGTAGACTTTGACTGACCTTGACATGAGTTGTTTTTGGGAGGAGTTGAATTTTTTTTGTTGAGAGCAATATTGTTGTGCCATTAATTTTTATACTATAATATTGTATTAAAAAATGGAATCAAAATTAGACCTAAAAAGTGCATTTGATAGTATGAAACCAAAAGAGTTGGTTTGGAAGAAAGCAGATGGGAAAAATTTGGATTTTATCTACACCGAACTTTTTTCTAAACCAATAGCAGACGAACTTTATCGACAACTTAAAAAGTGGAAATTTGTGAAAGTGAAGCGTAATGTGAATCCTAAAGTCGAATGGCCAAAAATGTCACGTTTAGAAACAATCCAAGAGAATGAAGTAAGAAAAGAAACCAAACACCAGAAAGGCAACATTACTATGAAACTATTTTGAACAGGTCTTTTTCGTATTTGTAGAAATTAACGAATTCATATATTTGCCGACGAAAAAAACGATCTGTATTTAGAAATAAACCAATACGATATGATTTTACAGAAACTCCCCTCCCTGGTAAGCCATGGATACCGGCTTTAGAATTAACTAGAAATTTGATCGAAAGGATAACAAAATATAGATACAACTGTGTAATCATTAATAAGTATGATACTTTATGAATCTAGCTCAAACAGTGTCTATAAAAACAATGTATCCTGCTAGAACTCCTAGCTTTCGTTTAATTATATTACAATACATTTAATTGTAATAGGTACAAAAACGGAATTGATCATTTGAATGAATACAGTGAAGATGAAGACACTGAAAGTTTTTCTGTACCTTTTGCCATACTTTCACTGGGTGGAACGAGAGAGTTCATACTTCGACAAATATCGTTTCATAAATGCTCAAAGGATCTTTCTGCAAATAATCTAAATCAAGGTAGGTATAAGTTTAACAGAATTGAAAGAAATACAAATTTTCTTCTAGTTAAAATAATTATTCAACATGGAAGCCTCATTCTTGTGAATCCATTACACTACAAACAATGGCACCATGCGTTACCACGAAGTTATACACCAAATGGCACTCGAATGAGTCTAACATTCAAAAGAATCGCTTATACATAATCAGGGTTTTATACACTTATGTACTATTCTAATAGTAAATCCCTACTCAAGATTATGTACTGGCTTACAAAAATTTATTGAATAAAAACATATATTTTTCTCATTCACTTACTTTTTTTTACTGATACACATTTTAGTAAACAATGCTATTAATATTTTCACAAATTTCCACTTTTATATATATTTAACGATATTTAGACATTATTTTGAAGTTCCATAAAATACAAGTATTATTTTCAATGATGCTACATTTTCTCTTTAGGTGATTGTACATTCAAACCATTGATATTTTCTATACTATCTATGAAACATTCTATTCATAAATGTCATTGCTAAATATGATAACCATAACCTATCTATACTTAACCTATAAATCTTACTAGTTTATTTACAAATTTACCGATGTTTAATTTAATTAAAAACTAACTGGTATAATTAAAAAAAAATGGTTAATAAGAATTTCTATAACACAATTCTCAGTTTAACATTTTCTCCTGGTGGAAATTATTTAATTGCAGGAGATATCTACGGTCAAATTTCAGTTTTTTAGTAAGTTTCAAACATTAAGATAATTAATAATAAAATACTCAGAGCTTTAAGGGGTAAAGAGTTCATTTATTATAAAAACGACACCAACGTTTCGGTTCTGATGTGAACCTTTATCAAGGCTAAAAAAATATCAGAACCGAAACGTTGGTGTCGTTTTTATAATAAATGAACTCTTTACCCCTTAAAGCTCTGAGTATTTTATTATAAACACTAGGGGAAGAAAAAATGGAAAAAAAAATTAAGATAATTATTTTACTATTAATTAAAATTGCAGTTTAACCAAAATCCTAAATCCAGAAGGAAACTTGACGAAACTTGACCAGACTCCCAAACATACTTTCACAATCGAAAACAACCTTCATATAAACAGTTTATTAACAACTGAGCAGTGTCTTGTTGTGGGAACTTCAGCAGGAATTATTGGCTATGACTGGAAAATTATTAAAAATGGGAAAGAGGCCAAAATATCATGGAAAATTGAACTACCCAAAGCACAGAGTAACTTTGAAAAAATTGACATTAACTGTATGGTTTTAAGTAAAGACTCTGGACTAATATATGTTGGATGCGATGATAACAACATTTATTGTGTTAATATTGAAACGAATACAATTGTTAGAACACTCAAAGGCCATTCAGATTATATTCATGATATTTACAAGCTGTAAGTCAAATGAACACAACATTTATTTAGTATGTACATTTTTTTAACTTTTAGAGGAAATGAACTGGTTTCTGGGGGTGAAGATGGATTGGTTAACATATGGGATTTAAGAGAAAAAGATGTTTCATGCAAAGTAGAACCATGGAAAAGAGATAACATTGCTAGGAATGATCTTGGAAAGTGGATTGGAGCTGTATCATTAAGTGATGATTGGATAGTAAGTTAATTTATTGTATAATAATTGGTAAATGAAGAAAAAAGCTACATTTATTGTATTTGAGTTAATTTGTTTCATTTTAAATTAATTTAAAAGCCTGTTATGAATTATTCAAATTTATATTAGGAATATAAAAGGAACCTGATTATATTAAAAATATTTTCAGTTGTGTGGGGGAGGACCAAGACTCTCTCTATGGCATTTAAAATCCCTAAATAACTCAATGATATTTCCACTTGAAGACAGTGGAATTCATGTAGCAGAACTTTATGAAGACAAAGTATTTGCTGGTGGCAGATCAAACTATTTTTATAACATGAGTGTAAATGGGGACATTGCAGCAGAAATTCCTGTTTCATGTGTGACAATATACAGTGCTATTCATCAAGAAACTCCTCAAAAGACTCTTTGTATAGCAGGTTCAAGTCCAAAAATTGATGTTTGCACTAATTTTACTTATAAGGATCAAGTTTTATCATTATATTAGTTTGGAAATTGTTCATTATAAAATAAAATAATAAAATTAATGCTTTTCGGTTTAAATTGTTTTTTCTTTATAGTTTTAAAGAAATAAATATTCTTGATTAATGCATGTGTATAAAAAGTCATTTGCTATTAAAGAAATCAAAGCTTATTAAATTTCCCGTTGTAATAGAAACAACTCTGTTTTTTTGTCATTTAGTATTTTTTAAAAGAATGTAAAATAAAAGTCTCCAAAAATATTTAAAAAAAGATATGTAGAAAAACTTACCGATTTCACCAAGAGCCCTTTTCTACCTGAAATAAGAAATAAAATGTTAAATCAACTATATACATTTAAAACATAAAAAGTAGTGTTTGCGTTAATAGTATGTACATTTGTCCTATTTGACATTAAAGCTTTCCCTACCCCATACTCATTAAAAATGGGTATAGGACGATTGGTCACACGATTTGTACCATGAGAATATCCAAGAATTTTAGTGAAAAAATATATATTAAAAACAAGGAACAAGATTACACCCTAAGCCCTTACAATTACTAAAAAAACAAAACGTATAACTTTACTTTTTGAAAAAAAAAAAATTAAAACGTAAAAAAGCCATCGTAGCTATATATTAGGTCATTAAGTGAATTCAACAAAACTCCAATTGCACTGTCTGACCCACGTTATATAGTTGAATCTCGGTCGTGGGTGTAAAAATCTCAATTTTCATGTCTTGGCTCAGGTGCGTGCAAGGGGCGTGACGAGCGTGAGCAATTTCGATCCCTCTGTCTGTGAGAAAAGCGAAGAATTTCTGAATGTTTCTTTACCAACAATTTTAATTATCCTAACTATACTGGCAACGTTAATTTCAAAAGAACTGGTCAAAATTTGGTACACTCGCAGAAATAATAAAATGTTGAATAAATCGTAAATCGTAGACACAACAACGTATTACATACTTTTCTGCTTTAAACAGCTGTTAGCTAAATATTTCTGCTATTAAATAACAAACATTTTAATGTAATTAAAAACAATATTACCTATTTTAAATATAGAACGAGTTAACGATGATTCATATTGTGTATGCCACGATAGTTGCATTAACAGATCAGTATTACCGTTTTATTTTTTAGCAATAACACTTGAAACCAGAATTTTTTTACAATAAAGCTGAATTTAAATGGTTTAGTATCCGTACAAAACGTCAAAAGCTTCAGCTGACCTGCTGTTAATTGCATTAATTAGCATTAATAACAGATGACCACGATAATTAATAGCTATTTATAATGTGAAATGGATTTTATTGACCAGGCATTAATCTGCCGACAAATTAGCCGTAAATTATCACAAAACTAAATTAATACTATAATAATCAAATACACAAATTCCGCAAAGGTTCATGAGGGTAGAATAACAGCAAAAGTATCAAAATTGCTGCTTTTGATGATACTTTTATTGTTGACATAAAATATTTTATCGTATCGTAATCAAAGTTTGTCCTGCCCACCCATGAAATTTATTTAAATCTAATAAAATGTAAGTCAGAAATTTATGGAATCTCAAATCATGTTAATAACAGCATGTCTCGTTTGAGTTTCCGCAAAGGCAAGGTAATTCTTTTAACGATTTTACGATACACACATAGTCAGAAATTCTTTTATTAAACCTATCGATAAACGCGTCCATAAAACAAAATTCATTTGATAAAGTGGAAAAGATTATAGTCCTCTTACTCTATTCCCTTATATTCTTGTCGGAAATCTATAATATTGACTGATCCTAAGTCAGGGGCGGCTCCTCAAAGAAACTTCACGTTTTGAAAATTCCTTTATACATAATACATTAGACTAAATATTCTGAATTAAATTATCATTAATAAAATTATGTAACTAAAACCCCAAACCCAATACTGTAGTAGGTATAATCATAACTTTTTTCCGGATGATCGATGCTAAAAACCTTAAATTGAGGACTTAACGAAATTAACCTTTTCCAAAGGGTTTTCACATTTTTCTTGCTGAAAATAGCACAAATCAATACGATTCAAATTTTATTTTAAAGCCCTTGTAGTTCTTTTCATGTTATCTTATTGGAATATTACGATTAATTTAATGGAAAACGTAGGCAAATTGCGAAGTTTAAGTATCCATAAAAAAATTAAACTTTTGTTTTATTATTTTACTCCTTGAAACCTGTTTTACTTTGTTTCATACCTGGATTTCTGCTAAAAATTTTTACAAACATTAAGTACTTTTGAGTTATAGATTAATGATTGGCCGGGGTATAAACTATATTTGAATTTCGTTGTCACTACGCCACTGGATTTAATGAACGCCGTTAAAGAGATGTAAAAGATTGTTCCCTTTTATTAAGATGCTTATTTAGATAATGGGGTACTTTATTGTTGTTTCTCTTATGGGTACTACGTGCATTGCCCTATAACCCAAAATCTTTCGACACAAACATAACCACCGCATTTGCACGATTTTTATTATTATTACAACAACGATCGCCACAGTATAACTTTAGCTGTCGGTACTTTTGCGAACAAAATTGCCTGAAATTGCAACGGGTTACCTTAACTACATACATGTGTATGTGTGCGTGTATAAAAGCTAGGGCCCCATATCATGGTCCCGGACCTCGTCTATACGGCTGCCTTTTCCCACCGTGTGCCCCTCCTTAGCGCATTTGATTACAGATCCGAACGCCCCTTCGGCGTGGGATCCAAAAGAATCCGCCGCCACCACCGCCGCCCGCAATCACCGAACATTATGATACTTGAGAGAAAACACCCGCGAGAAAAAATATTTAAAATTCCTAATATGTTAATTACATTAACCATTTTGTTTTATATTTATTACATGCAGACTTGTCCCAAATTTCAAGCTGTACGGCCACACCTGAGGATCCCAACATAAAAGCAGAAAACAAATTAACTAGAAAAAAAAACATATTCGAAAGATTTTCACAAAACTTTGTTAAATTGTAAGATATTTTTCACCAAACGTTAGCTTCTTGTGACTAAGACGAGTAAATAATTATGTCCAAAAAGTTGACTCAACAATTTTGGAATTTAAAAGAAAAAAAATATGTGCCAAAATGTGCCTGAAATGTGCTATTATGTGCTACGTAAAAAAAAATTATTTAAAAAAATTAACTTATATGACTAGGTCCTTTTTATGATGTTTAGTTAGCTTCACAACATCACTTCAGTCAAACCAAATCAATTCTGTTGTAATGTGCTCAAGATGTGCTATCATGTGCCATTAAAATATTTACTTGAAAAATTCAATTTTTATTGAGACATCCTTTTCGTGATATTTAGTTAGCTCCGAAAAATCACTTTATCAAAACTAAACATATAGTACTGTAATGTGCCCGTAATGTGCTGTTATGTGCCAATGTGAAAAAAAATATTTGAATAAAAAATTTAGATTTTTCGTAAAATTTTAAGTCTTCATTAATACTTTCTACACGCATTGATAAATGTGGTACGATGAAATAGCATAATAATATGCTTAACATAGTATTCGCATATTGTTCATGAAACATCACCATACATTCTTTTACACGTTTTGCAACACATCTTGTATTAGGTAAATACCTGTACTTTTCATTAGTTTACGATTGTATAGAATGTATTGTACACTATAAAATTCGTATTATTATTAATATTATCAATACAAAGTGTTATTAAACCTTTTTTTATTGTTAATAGTAACTTTTTATATTTAATGATAGTTTTCTATTAGTGGAGGGAATAAACTTTTCAAATGGTACCGTTTTAGTGTTATCACAACACATAGACAAAGAGACCGAAATTTTTGCTCATTTATGTACCTGTATATATCTTAGAATAGAAGATTAGTAATTATTAAGTAATAAATATATATTCTTATAAAACAATATGAAAATACTTATGTAGTCAAGTCATTTCCATATTCTCGTCAAAGCAAAATTTCCATTTTTCTTCCTAATAAAATTACTACTAGAGAAAGTACTAATGAAGACAGCATTTTACGAAAAATCTAAACTTTTTATTCAAATATTTTTTTTCACCTTGGTACATAATAATAGCACATTGCAAGCACATTACAGCCATTTATGTTTAGTTTTGATAAAGTGATTTTGCGGAGCTAACTAAATATCACGAAAAGGATGTCTCAATAAAAATTGAATTTTTCAAGTAAATATTTTATTTTTAATGGCACATGATAGCACATCTTGATCACATTACAACACAATTGATTTGGTTTTACTGAAGTGATGTTGTGGAGCTAACTAAACATCATAAAAAGGACCTAGTCTTATAAGTTAAGTTTTTTGAATAATTTTTTTTACGTAGCACGTAATAGCACATTTCAGGCACATTTTGGCACATATTTGTTTTTTTATTCAAAAATTGTCTAGTCAACTTTTAATATTAAATACTCTCGTCTCAATAAACTTTGTAAAAATTTATGATATTTACACAATTGGCACAAATTTCAAGCCGTACGAGCATATCTCAGAATCCCAACATACAAACAACAAAAATTCAACTAAAAAAAAACTATATTCAAAAGATTTTCAAAAAACATGTTTTTTGCCAAACTTTAACTTCTTGAGACGAAGGCGACAAAATACTTTCATCTGAAGACACATTGTTAAATCTATTCAAATTGTTATTTTTTTCTTCAGATGAAAACTATTCAATTAATAAAAATTGCATTCAAAACTCCAAGTCCATAACTATAACTCATATAAATTTAGTATCCAATGTGACCATTGTATATTATTAAAATTAGCAAAATCGACATAACAATATGAAAAACATAACTGGGGTGGAGGTTATCAAAGATTGTGATCAGGGCCGGATTTAACGGTTATAAGATTTATGGGCGCGAAATGAAAGAAACTTATGCCAAATACTGCACTTAAATTATATGTTCTGAAATATTTTACTTGTTGTTATAAAAATAAGAACATTCTCATGAATTTATTGATAAAAAATAATTAAATAAAAATAAACAATAGGTATATAATAAGTGAGTAATTTTAGGAGGCAGATGTGAACAATTCGATTTAGTGATGGTTTTAAAAATTAGCAATAAAAAAATACACATTAAAACTGAATATTAAAAATGAAAAAAAAACTTTTTTAAGCTTAATTTTGATTTTTTTTTTTTGAAATCTAATTTATCTTGAGTAACTAATTAAAGCAAGAATGTATACAAAAACTAACTTAATTAACCTGAAGTTATTTGTAAATATTTACACAAATCAAAGCGTAAAAGTATTCTTTTTATTTATATCACATATCCTGTTTATGGCATATTTATTATTTGTCGCAGTAGTAAGAAAAATAGAATCAAACTTCGATAACTCGAACTAAATTGATTGACAGTAGCATAAACTATAACAAATACGTGTAATTTTTACTCTAGAACTCTTATTCGAATATCTTGATAATTCAGACAACATTTGGCTCCAACTTCGATAAGTCGAATTTTCTGGGGGAATCCCTTAATAATGTACGATTTTAACGCCTCTTTTTTTAATAAAGAGCACTTCAACTTATACTATTATAAGTCTTTCAAACGCTTGTCTTTTGACTAAAAATTAAATCTATAAAAAAGTCGAAAGTGGTGCACTAAAAAAAGATATTACCCATATCTGTCCATCTACCTATATATCTGTAATATGAAATAGATACATATAAATCCTCATTTACAAAGAATACGCACATACATATGTATATGTATTATTATTTAATAACTCCAAATCTCCGATACCACGATGCTTATTTTGCATCACAAGGTGAATCGCGTTATCAAAGTTTGACTGTCTGTTTAAAGATAATTTTTTGGGGGCCTTTCCTCGACAGAGGCCCCAAATGCCTTTATTTAAATCCAGCCTTGATAGTTGTGAAATAACAAGTGCCTAGAATCTATTGGCTCTCTCAGCGGATTGTTGAGGATCAATTGACGTAAAGGCTAGAGGCACAGCCAATAAAACCTAGGCATCACTAAATAGACCAATAGATATCTTCCATATTCTCCCGAGATGCTTCACTTTCCTCATCTATAACAACATATTAATCCTCGAATTGTTATTTCTTTTTTAACACGAAGACAAAGAAAAGTCAGACGTAATTGTCCATCTATAGAAGAATGCATTAGTTTTAAATTTCATTTTATATTTCCCAAACTAATGACTTTTATAAAAATTTTATCAAAATAAAATAATTTATGCACACTTGGTCTTTTTAAATAATCCAATCATATTGACATTGCCACTGAATAACAAAACGGTACATTCAATTAAAAAAGGGTTATCAAAAGTTTAATTTACTACAGTGTATTCTTACGGCGTATATTAAACGCGCATTAGGATATTCAGAATTTAAACGACCTTTTTAAGTGAAACGTATGACTCTATAAAGGCATAAATAATTATTTTAAAATCGAAATTACTCGTATATCTTTGCTAATAGGTGCTTAAGGAGAAGCATCCTCTTCTCAAATGACCATGCTTAATGCTGTTAATGGTTATAACTACCTGTTTACATACAGTAACATTTTATGCAACAGAAAATAAATTAGAAAATAACTTTTCATAATACAATATAAATGTAAACCAGGAAGTTTGCTGAAGTTTACGCCTTCAGTATTTACCTACCAGTTTCTAAATAGAATCTTAAAAACAATTATGTTTAATTATGAAGTGACTCTCAATTTATTTTTACTTCAAAATGAAGCGGTTGAAACTTAAAGTGAAGTCTTTGATATTTTATCTACAAATAATTAATTCACAATTTCGCCAATTTTTGTTAGATACATTATGGGCAGTGGCGGATTTACCAGCAGGCTGAATAGGCTAGAGCAGGGATGGCGAACCATTGGCACGTTTGAAAATTTTGATGGCACGCACAAAAACAAAATTTTTTTTTTAAAGTTATCTTTTTTAATAGAAATGAATTAAAAATTATTAATCTACACTTAATTTATAGTTTATGATATAAATTTGTAGTACTGAATACCTGTCTTAGTATGTTAACTAGAACCGTCAAATTATACATTTTATTATTAAAATATCTAATGAATTCTTTCGAAGTATATACAGATGCGCATTAGACAAAATTTTTGCGTATCCAGTTTCGCCTTCTTTTTGAATTTGAATATTGTTGCTGTCGCAGCGCTCGAATCAAAATTTATTTTATATCCTGATACAATACCATTTGAAAAATTAAATTTAAAAGTCCTTCAGTGGTTAAATTTTAATGAATTAGAAATGGAATTAGTTGAATTTCAGTCAAGTACCATATAGAACCAAAAATTTGTTGATTTAAGAAATGATTTAGAAATTATTGAAAGTAATCGATTATTGGATAAAATAAATAAAATTGCAGAAGATGAAATTCTAACTATACATGGAATTCAGTTCCTGACACGTTTAATTGTTTAAAACTTTAAAAATATTAGCAAAGGCAATTTTATCAATATTTTCATCGACGTGGGCATGTGAATCTCTATTTTCAGAATTAAATTTTATAAAAAATAAATATAGGATTAGAATGACGGATGAGTCGAGCTCTGCATGCGCACTGTTGAAATTAACTAAATATGAATCAGATATTAAATCTTTATCATCTTGTGTACAGCAACAAAAATTACATTAAAAATATTTTTTTTATCGTGAATTTTGTTTCTTTTTGTAAAACATTGATTAATAAAAAATTGTTTAAAGATTAATTGCTTTTGTTTCTGTGTTTAATTATACTTACGTATAGTTTCACCACGCTAACATTTCGAATGTGGCACGTTACCTATTTAAAAAAGAATTTTTATGACTTGGTTCGCCATCCCTGGGCTAGAGCCTAGGGCGGCAGATTTTAGGGAGCGGCAAACTTTACTCAAAATTTTTTTTGTCACAAAACAAAATTATTATCTTATACACGGAAAAAAACGAGGCTCACACAATCAACAAAAATGACAATGTTTTAGTGCTAAACATCATTATACTGAATACACTAACGTCTGTATATGAAAAATTACTAAACGCTTATTTATAAAATATACTATTGTGATTTTAGTATTTTTGCCTACTTTTTAAATTAATTATTGCCATCATTTTTTCTTTAGGTCCACCCACACTATTCAATTAATGTGTAATATGTTTCACCACTTAAATATAATGTCTATTTGAAGAGAAATGGGATCCGAAAAAAAATTGTTTAAAAATAACAATAACTAATATTATATAGATATATATGTGGAAAATTAATACTTTTCTATTGATATTTCTGATGATATTAACAACCTGTTTGAGTGTAGAATAAAAATTTAATAAATTTATACGTACAAAATTGCATATTGTTGAACAAAATTTCATAAATATTGTACATTTCTTAGAATGACGATAATTAAAAAAAAACAATAATGATAATATTGTAATGAATAAAAGCTGTAAATATCCATTCAACGAAAGTTCTTTTTAACATTCTTACATTTTTAATCCTAATAAATTCGTATCAATATTTGTTGATTAGTCTTATTGAAAATATAATACAATCATAAAGTTGCAATTTCATTGACAAAAAATTGATTGTGAATTATGGTATAGAATTGCAGGTGTCAGTAGGGGCGGCAAATTTTGAATAGCCTACGGGTGGCAAATGTGTAAATTCGCCACTGATTATGGGTCATCATACTTTCCTTGATAAAATAAAAATTCTCCCAAGCCCTCACAAGAAATAACTGCATTATTTATAGATCAATAAAAGTTTGTTAGAAAAATATGAGGGAATCAGACATACTACAAATATTTCCGCCTGTATTCAAACCTACTCAACCGTGTTAGTTTTATAATTCTTTTGCTAATAAGCAGTTTATGTTATTAAATAAATTAATATTGTTGCTGGCACGATTCCCAAGCAGCGGACGCTAATTATCAAATCCCAGGAATCCTCTACAGCACCAGGCAGGATTAATTACGCACATTTTACAAATTCATCTTTTTTAATGATAGCCGCATAATGTCCCTCTTAATACAAAGACAATTTAAATATTATTACATATAGAAGATTTATACATAAACGGCAACATTTCCTCTAACGTCCTCAAGACGTTAAACGAATGTAATTCCGCATAATTTCATCCAGGACTTACATAGATACTTATGTAGTCCATTAACTCATTAGCATGATGATGATGATGATGTTTTCAATTAAACCTTCTAATTTATTTCTTTTAGCACAAAATACTAAACGCACATTTTAAGCTTTCTCTGTACCAGTTTTTTTAGTATAAGGAACTGAAATAATTATGTTAATAAATTTTAAATAATAAATTTAATTTGCCAATTACCCGAAAGCCTTTATGTATCTATCTATTGCCACTACTTTGGAGCAATTATATTAAATTAGTTAATGTCGTTAAGTAGTATTTAAGTAAAAATTGTAATGTTTAATGTAATTAAAAGCTTACCGGTATAATAAACTAAAAAAATTGTTAATAAACATTTCTATAGCACAATTCCTAGTTTAACATTTCCAATTATTTAATTGCAAGGGATATTTACGGTCAAATTTCAGTTTTTTAGTAAGTTTCAAACATCAAGATAATTATTTTACTATTAATTAAAATTGCAGATTAACCAAAATCCTAAATCCAGAAGGAAACTTGACGAAACTTGATCAGACTCCCAAACAAACTTTCACAATTGAAAACACTTCATATGAACAGTTTATTAACAACTGAGCAGTGTCCTGTTGTAGGAACTTCAGCAGGAATTATTGACCATGACTGGAAAATTATTAGAACTACCCAAAGCACAGAGTAACTTTGAAAAAATTAACATTAACTGTATGGTTTTAAGTAAAGACTCTGGACAAATATATATTGGATACGATGATAACAACATTTATTGTGTTAATGTTGAAACTAATACAATTGTTAGAACACTCAAAGGTCATTCAGATTATATTCATGATATTTACAAGCTGTAAGTCAAATGAGTACAACATTTATTTAGTATGTACATTTTTTTAACTTTTAGAAGAAATGAATTGGTTTCTGGAGGTGAAGATGGATTGGTTAACATATGGGATTTAAGAGAAAAAGATGTTTCATGCAAAGTAGAACCATGGAAAAGAGATAACATTGCTAGGAATGATCTTGGAAAGTGGATTGGAGCTGTATCATTATGTGTCGATTGGATAGTAAGTAACTTTGTTGCATGATAATTGGTAAATGAAGAAAAAAGCTACATTTATTGTATTTGAGTTAATTTGGTTCATTTTAAATTCATTTAAAAGCCTGTTACGAATTATTCAAATTTATATTAGGAATATAAAAAGGAAACTGATTATATTAAAAATATTTTCAGTTGTGTGGGGGAGGCCCAAGACTCTCTCTATGGCATTTAAAATAAATAAATAACTCAATGATATTTCCACTTGAAGACAGTGGAATTCATGTAGCAGAACTTTATGAAGACAGAGTATTTGCTGGAGTAGATCGAATTATTTTTATAACGTGAATGTAATCCTAAGATACTATTTTTTTTAATAGAAATTATAGTCTTACAGTTCACTAGTATCCTTTAAAAATTTTATTTAATTTGATTTCGTTAATTTTACACCAATTGAAGAATTGCCGCTACATCCTGCCGAACATAAACCGTTCCTAATGCTATTTGGTATAAACAAAAAGCAATAACTAGCAGAATGCTTCGTCATGGTTGATTGTATTCACTTGTAGATTTTAGAAAACAAAAAAAAAAATAACAAAAATCAATCAATCGTAAAACCGCAGTAGCAGAGGCTCGAAGAGCGTTTCCGTCAATTATAAAAATTCAAAAGTAATTCTCTTAATAACAGTTTATTATTGTTGCTTTCAACGCGTTACCCGTAATTATTACGAACAAGGAATGCCAAGTAGCAAACAAGAACAAATTAGCATCTTGTTGGAACTAGTCGTTAGAATGAAATACATCTATATTCAAATCGATTTAGAAAGTCCCCCAGAAAAGTTACCTGTAGGATTTATGTTAGTCACTTTGCACAGTTATTATTAGGAATATCGTGAGATAACCGCAAATCAAACCGATTAAAAATATTAGTTGACTTGTTTCACATTTTATCACATCGAGATCACGTCCGAATACCATTATCATGAGCTGATGTACTCATACATACGATAAGTATACTTATATGCAGAAATAGAAGAAAGTACAAACAAACCCAAAGAATATAGCAGAAATTATCTTTTTATTATAGACTAGCAGCAATACCCGGCGTTGCCCGGGTAAGAATATATTACACGTTTGATGGAACATTCTAGAATATTCGCGAATTTAAAACTATCCAGAACATCCCATAATGACTCTGAAACATTCTTGAATGATCTTCAAGATTCTTGAACATTTTTGAACATTGCCAAATCATTAAATTAATCTCTTGATTATTACGATGATAACACTGACGAAAAGTAATTGAATTTCGGTTTATATACCATCAGACATCGAAATTTTTAGTATTAGAACACTCTAGAACATTCAAATAGTCTGTTCTTTTCCATTAGTCAAAATCACTTAAATTTTTCTGGTCAGTGTTCGCTCTTGTTTCCAATTGATCTTCACTCGACTGCAAACACAATTTAACTGACAAAAAGTCACTGAATGTTGATTTATATATCATCGAACATCGAAATTCCTAGTACCAGAACACTCTAGAATATTTAGATGTACATCACTTTGAAACGTAGATGTACACTTTTTGAAACTTTCTAGATCATTCAAGAAATTTTTAGAACTTTCTCGAACCTTCTAAGTCGATAATAACAGTTTGCGCTCATTTTAGAATTTTTTAGATCATTTCAGAAATTTTGAGATCTTTCCGGAAGTCCTTATGACTTAAAAAAGGACATAAATATTTCTTTTCACCTGTCTGCCACCTACAACCACCCATTTCCACCCACCGCGACCAAACTCCCTTACTCCCACCTGGAGACCAAAGGGTATTTACCACCCCAACAGGAAGTTGATTGGAGTAGATAGAGATAGAGAAAACCCTGTCTTTACGTACGAACATGAGCATTTTATATATGTATTTAGATTTAGATTTAGATTTAGATTTATATTTAGATTAAAGGCAAAACATCTAGCTAAGTAAAAGAGGTCGAAACGTCGTTTTGAATTTAATTTAGATTGACTTTCATACTATTATGATTTCACCCAAAAAATTTTTTTTTAATAATGTCTAAAACAGGCTAAAAATGTGATTATACAATTACAAGTGTTATATCATCTAATTAAGAATTAAAAAAGGTCTTAGATTTTGTAATGAAAATAACAGATATTAGAAAAAATTAAAGTGATGATGACCATTCGAAAACGAAACGTTGGAGTTTTAAGGTTTTGCCACCATTGGATAGTCCAGAAAAAATGGCAATGCTAAATTTGATATCCGTTCTCAACCAAAACCAGGAAAAAAATAAAACGATTTTGGAAAATTTCGTTTTCTTTTTTTTTCGGATATTCCGGAAACTGCTCGAAATTTTAAAATTTTCTGCACGGCATATTGCTAGGCTCAAAAATGTGCAGCTTTTATCTACTTTAATCGACACCGTATCTTTTACCGTTTACGAGATCCCAATGCTATCTCAACCTTGTCTTGGACACACTGTATTAAGTAAAATAAAAAATATTTTGTGTAAGGATCTTATCCTCATTCGAAAAAATCCAGAATGGCAACAAATTACGATTATTCAAACGATTAGATTTTAGTAGTAAGTCAAAAATTAGTTGTAACATTGTTTAGGAAAATATATCTCCCTTTAAATACAGAAATACTGGGAAGAAATTAGCAAAACTACCGAAAGCGCCTCACACTTCAGATTCCTGCTAAATCAGTACAAAAACGAAACTAATTACCTACTGTAGTCGTATAACAACATCTAGCAATTTCATTTACTTTTACACGGACAAAAACAATGATTATATCCAGTTTGTGGACACCGGTATCAGAAGATCTAAAAGAACGTTAACAATCGTAACCATTAAGCCAAATAGCACCTTACATTCTTCATAGAATTCAATTTAACCATTTCCATGTAGGATAGTTCTATAGAAAAATAATTCTTGTACTTTACTCTTAAAGCAATTAAAAGTAAATTTATTTTAAAACGGCCAGCCTTCGATACTTTATTATAGATAAACTTGTAGATGATTATCTTGGATAATCTAGAAATAGAGGTCTTTATTTACATACCAAGTTATTTGGGTTAATGATGAAATGTAGAATCATAAAGTTTATTTATTTTCTATTAAAACAACCGTTCGAACGGTATAATAGATTAATTATTAAAGTTCTTATTTTCAGAATTTGCAAACTAATTAAACTATAAAAAATATAATTTTATGTTTCCAGTTTTACAGGAAACCATTAAAAAATAGTATAGGACTCTTTGTTACCCATCCTGCAGTTTTAAATACTTTTTATACATATAGAAATCCTATCAAGTATAGGGTTACAGGAAATTCGATTCACTCCCTTGGAGGGATTAAAGTAGAATATGAGATTTTGTCATATTTGAAAACTGTTAGTTTTTGAGATAATTGAGACACGAAGGTACAAAAATTCCCCCACAAGAAAATTTTGGTAGCGTTTAAAAATTTTAAATGATGCCTAAAACAGTCCAAAAACAATTACAATTGTAGTATCATCTAACTAAGAATTAAAAATGGCCTTACATTTTGTATGTTTGAGTAATAATAGGGCCGTATATTACGAAAAAATAAACTGATTGGGCCCCTCGAAAACGAAACGTCGGCCTTAAAATGTGTTGCCACCATTGGATAGCTTGGAACAAGTAAGTGGCAATGCATAACCGTTCTCGAATAAAATCAGTAAAAACGTTTTTGAAAATTTTATTTTTTCCAGATATTTCCGGAATTGCCCGAAATTTAAAAATTTTCTACACGACATAATGTGCAACTTTTAACTAATTTAATCGACTCCGTATCTCTCACTGTTTACGAGATCCTAATGCTATCCCAACATTATCTTGGACACACTGTATATTAAGTAAATAAAAAAAAATCTTATTCTCGTTCAAACAAATTCAGAATGGCAACAAATATTTACAAAATTCTAATGTCGTGTGAGTTTTACGAACAACTAAAGACATTGAAACAAATATTTATTATTAATATATTGATTAAAAAATTAAAAAAAGTTTGCTATAAATTTTTCAAATGATAACTACATAATAAGTTCCTTTCATTTTTAAAGCTTGCAACCAAAAATAAGTCAGAAGAGCATTATTCTTGAGGCTAGAGTGAATGCTAAAGTTTTACACCCCTTATAACTTGTAGATAATGACAACATTTCTCTGTAGCGAAAAAAAATCCAGTACCAGGAGAAAGAAACTAAATGTTATGTTAAGACCTTTTGAACTCAGTTCATCATCATGGTATTGCTTCAATTTTGTGTTCATTTCGTTTGGCATTCATTTAACGAGAATTTTTCGTAAAGAGTTTACACTATGTCAAAAAAACAGTCTTTAAAAAAATATAAACAAGAGAATTCCTTAAACCAGTAATGTATGAAAGATATAACCGACAAGTTTCTGGTAAGATATTATGTTGGTTGTTAGTTAGTTGCCGAAGAGGAGCGAGTGATATGGTTATGTGAATCCTGATATCTCTTCACTCATTCGGTCAGTTGAATCCTCGCGGTTCAAACGTTCACGTTTTCCACGAGTGACGCGGCTTCCCATGCGTAAAAATAATTGACCACAAAACCAACCAAACACACTAAAACAAATTGTTTATTTCCAATAAACGGCAAAGTAAAACCTTGAGCCGATTGTAACTTCGATTTAGTGCCCAAAGTGCTTTTAAAACATGGCAATAACAAAATAAGTGCTTTTTAAGTTACTGAAAAGGAAAAATTGAATTTAAAAATATTTTTTATTTTTTACTGACCAAAGTGACTTGGAAACTGCAATAACTTTGAACGAAAAAACATGTTAACAGTTACAGCTGTTTTCCCACACAGCATCTAATGGTAAGTATGAAATTATAATTATTTTTTGTCTAATAAAAATATTTTCTGAAGTCGTTAGATGTTTTATCGGTTGTCATAGGTCTGGTACTTCAAAATGATACGTTCTAATTGACAACATACATACAGATATGATTTACAGCATCAGAAATTGTAAAGACAGAACGAAGATAATCACATCCTTCGTAATTAAAACTTGTAACGGCTAAAAGACTCGAAAGAGACACTGTAAATAATAATATTATTTAATATATAATTATGCAATTACCTTAATGTCGGCAGATTAATAAGAGATTGTTACACCCGGAAGTTTTTCTCACAGTACGAGCCCTAAAAACCATGATATGTTTGAACATTTCATGGTTTTATATTAGTCGTAATATTAAGGAAGTTTTTAAGTGCTCAAAAAATTGATAAAACACTTTTTAATGTCCAAAAAGTTGACTCGACAATTTTGGAATTAAAAAAAAAATGTGCCAAAATGTGCCCGAAATGTGCTATTATGTGCTACGTAAAAAAAACATTCAAAAATTTTAACTTTCATGACTAGGTCCTTTTTATGATGTTTAGTTAGCTCCACAACATCACTTCATTAAAACCAAACCAATTTTGTTGTAATGGGCTCAAGATGTGCTATCATGTGCCATTAAAAAATATATTTACTTGAAAAATTGAATTTTTATTGAGACATCCTTTTTGTGATATTTAGTTAGCTCCGCAAAATCACTTTATCAAAACTAAACATATAGTGCTGTAATTCACCCTCCATATGCTGTTATGTGCCAATGTGAAAAAAAAAATATTTGAATAAAAAGTTTAGATTTTTCGTAAAATGCTGTCTTCATTAATACTTTCTCTACTAGTAATTTTATTAGGAAGAAAAATGGAAATTTTACTTTGACGAGAATAGGGAAATGACTTGACCACATAAGTATTTTCATATTGTTTTATAAAAATATATATTTATTACTTAATAATTATTAATTTTCTATTCTAAGATATATATACATAAATGAGAAAAAATTTCGGTCTTTTTGTCTATGTGTTGTGATAACACTAAAACGGTACCATTTGAAAAGTTTATTCCCTCCACTAATAGAAAACTATCATTAAATATAAAAAGTTACCATTAACAATAAAAAAAAGGTTTAATAACACTTTGTATTTATTATATTAATAATAATACGAATTTTATAGTGTACAATACATTCTATACAATCGTAAACTAATGAAAAGTTCAGGTACTTACCTAATACAAGATGTGTTGTATAACATGTAAAAGAATGTATGGTACTGTTTCATGAACAATATGCGAATACTATGTTAAGCATATTATTATACTATTTCATCGTACCACATTTATCAATGCGTGTAGAAACTATTAATGAAGAGTTAAAATTTTACGAAAAATCTAAACTTTTTATTCAAATATTTTTTTTCACATTGGCACATAACAGCACATTGAGGGCACATTACAGCACTATAAGTTTAGTTTTGATAAAGTGATTTTGCGGAGCTAACTAAATATCACGAAAAGGATGTCTCAATAAAAATTAAATTTTTCAAGTAAATATTTTATTTTTAATGGCACATGATAGCACATCTTGAGCACATTACAACAAAATTGGTTTGGTTTTAATGAAGTGATGTTGTGGAGCTAACTAAACATCATAAAAAAGACCTAGTCATAAAAGTTAGGTTTTTTGAATATTTTTTTTACGTGGCACATAATAGCACATTTCGGGCACATTTTGGAACATATTTTTTTTTCTTTTAAATGCCAAAATTTTGAGTCAACTTTTTGGACATCATTTTTTAGTGCATTAAAATGTAAAAAATCGCCCATACAAGTTATTTTTTGATTGCACTAACTGGCCATTAGTAAAACACTGGTAAATTTGATTTAATGCCAATTATTATTAACAGTCACCTTTCAGGCTCTATAACTTAAAAACTGTTTTGTAGCTAATTTAATTCGTTACAAAATCTCTATATTTATTTTTTACAAAAAAGCTTTTTTTAATGGCGAAAAATCGAGTTGATTGAGCCGCGATTCTATAGTTTTACCAAAAATATTTTGTGTAAGGACCTCATTTTTATTTAAAGATATCCAGAATAACAACAATTGTTTAAACAAACATTTAGCAATTAGGGCTCGTATTAAGAGTAATTTTAAGGCCTCTATAGTAAGCCTAAATGTCCGAAACCCTAATCAAATTTGTCCTATAATTTATTACACACCCTTCAAGTTTACTGAAAAACAGGTTAAAAATCCTACATTCATTTTGATGTGAAAAATTCTAATTTTTCAATAATGTAGTATAAGTACTATTAATAATATCATATTTGTGTTAAAGCCATTTTTTTATACATTTCTAAAAACGGATTTATAAATATTCATCATCAAAAGACTACCTATCAATCTGCTTCATCCTAAGCATTTTATCATGCGTTCCTTACTGGTCTATAATTACTGTTTCCACCGCGGGTTTCTCCTTCGTCCTCCTCCTTTTTTTCTTGTTTCATAAAATAAGAGACCTTTCGAAGGTACTTATCAAATGTCCCGCATTTAGTGCCGAAGATCGTCCGATTTTCAACATGTGGGTTATTAAGAAAATCCACCCACTTGTTCACGTCAAATATCCAGGTATTTGATTTATATTTTGAGCTTGCCGTATTTGCCGAATCAAATTACAATAATCGCATACCATAACTGCGATCTCATCGCGATATAACTCCATGAGAAATCGAAACCGAAATTTACCCTTCACCTTAATAACATTAATTTATGAATATACGAGGAATTTCACACAACAAAACACTCAACGTAATACCTACAAGAGCAAAGTTATCATTAAGTTTGGAAATCTAAAAATACGTTTTATGGGATAATTTTCTATTATATTATAACCGATAAAGCAAAAAACAACAATGCTTTAAATCCTTGTAATTAAAAGCACAACAAACCCAAAATTTCCTTATTCGTTTTATTTGTTGTTATGTGTAATGTTCCTCTTCTTTTTCTTTTTTTTTTATTCTTCAACCCTATCTAAACCAAAATAATTCTAAACTTAATATCTATCAATTTAATTTTCTTTCAGTGACCGCAATTAATCATGATGTTTCTACTCATGTCTACAAAAAAAACAATGTGCCAGTCATTTAATAATGTAAAAATGTGATATGGGTCAAAAGCAGTCAGGAGTGGGTAAAAAGCTATCCGGTATCAAGTTGCCCATCGTATGGGTGTTGCGAAGCCAAAGAATCACCCAAAATCCGAACCCCCAAGAACCGATAAAGTTCCAGTACAAGACGAGGAAGAAACCAATCAGTCTGACTTGTAGAAACGATGTAGATAAAGAAACCGTTATCAACGATGAAAGAAATAACATGTCAGTCAAAACGTTGGGGAAACATAATTGTCGATTGAAAGAAAGTAAATTAAACAACAAACGTGTAGCCGATGTAAAAATTCCGAACACCTGTCGCCCTCCAGCAAGAACTAGATCGGAGCCATCGCTTTATCCCGACAGAAGAGAAAAAAGACTGTACAAAATCAAAAAATCTAAACCACTCAACAGCGAATTCTTTCATTTTCGAAAGGAATTTGGATACGAAATAGAAGACGTGGATGACTTTTTAACAAACGTAAATAAGCCTTTTTTGCTATTTGTAGAAACATAAAAATTATATTAGGTATTTAAAGTATGTACCCAACATATCTAAAAAAATTTAAAAATTTATAAAAACTATGAAATTATTTATTGAAGATAAAAGGAGTAATAAAATAATCCTTGCAATTGATAAACTGATTTATAGTAAGTACCTACCAGGATAAATTCAGATATAAAATTAAATAACTGACTGTTGAATCGCCACAAGAATATTTAATTAAAGTGAACATTAATTATTTTCAGTGGGTAATGTATTTAATTGCATGTTACAGTTTTTGAATTACTTGTTATGTATCTGTAAAGGTGACAGTTTAATGTAACCATGGACGCAATTCCTGATTTATTGTTATTTTAGTCGATCGGAAGACACATTTAAAGATTAAAGCAACGGCTTTTTCGTACCTATCTGCTGACATTTTTAAACCATTTTAATGTTGCATATTAACACACACGGCCTAAATAACAAATTAAAAATATGTATAATTATTGTCATCCAATCAACTAATAACTATACATATGATTCTTATCATATTTTTTTAATACACTGTCTTTTCAAGTTTAGAAAATTGATAAACACATTTTAGTGCAATAAAATATAAAAAATTGTTATCGTTAACTGGCCATTAGTAGAAGACTGGTCCATATGTGTTTGTCATTATTAAAAATCGTTTCAGATATTTTTAATGTAAAAGGCCGGAACGTCGTAATGAATAAATTAAATTAATTTTTTTATCGAATACATCAATTATGACTTCTTAGTCATGTGAATATTTTTTTTAAATACATATTTAATTAATTTAAATCTAACCCACAACAAAATGTTCCCAGTACGTGCGTATATAGTACATATGAAGTTAAAAATATATTTTATGTAAGAATCTTATCCTCATTCAATTCATTTAGTTGTTAAGGCTTATAAAATAGGACTGGGGGGAGGGGTTGTATCAATAATTATTTTCTTTTATTTTTTAGGCTACAATCGAAAAGCCTGCAAATATACCTGTAGTACTAGCATTTCAAAGTATTCTTTACCACACCAGAGCAGGTGGTTTTCAGGCCGAAATACAGCTTCCTCTGGGAATGGTGGTAAATGCGGTTTTTAAAAATGAAAATTGGCTCTACGTTCAAACCCCACATGCTGTAGAAGGCTACGTTAACTACGCTGATTGCTTGCCTTTAGGTAAGACCTTCATGCTTAATTTATTTTTGGTAAAAATAAAAATCAGTGAACTGCGAGCTTGACTCGCTTGCCGAAGGTTCTGTACTTTACCAAATGTATTTTTTTGAATAATAAGAAAAAACATGTAAGATTATGGACTTCTTATATTTCTCCTGTTATCTATATGTTAAGAACTATTTTCTTTATTTATTTCAAAATTTTATGCTCAGTAGTATCGGACATTGGGGGGAGGGGTTGGTCAATTTTCGTCTATTTACGTAAATAACTTTCAACTATACATTTTTATATAATTATTAAAAAAACCTTTCATTTAATATGTCACACGATGCAGTTTGCATTTTTTTTTTTATTTTCCACCTTACCCCCCATATTCAAAATTCGTGTATTCTTGTTATATATCCGTATTTGACTCATAGAAATTGATATGTGTACCAAATTCCAACTTAATCGGTTCAGTAGATTCGGAGCAAATTGACTGTGACACAAACAGACGGAAACACCAGAGATCCTGTAAGAGGAACCCTAAAAATTGTAGCATGTTCTTATACTATATTTATATTAATAACATTAAAAAAATAGCTTCGTATAGATTTCCTGCTTAATAGTTTAAAACGATTAAATCATTTTTGAAATTCTAAAAATCATGTAAAGCCTTCAAATAGCTCTTTAGGTAATTTATACAGATTATTTTTCATAAGCATTCCTAAATATGGTAAAAGAAAATTTTCCCGTACATTAATAGCTTTTATTTTATTAAATTCAATTTGACATAAGCTTTAAGGAAAGTTACGATATACAAATTAGCATATTCTAGTATTTATAAATAGATATAGCTACACATTCGGTTTTAATTATGAATTAAATTAACACTCGGAATATCTGAAAAATGTCATCATATACCATCACTATCGAAGAAAAATTGTTATGGTTCGAAATAGAAGTCAAAGACCCACCATGTAGTTTCTATTCCTTTTAGTCCGGAATGTTTTACCATAAAATAATCTAATTACCCAATTATGAAGTGAACAAAAATTTAATTTAAATAATGTGTTTAAACCTGACCGCTTACTGAGTTTTTATTGAATTACAAACATTAGCAGAATATAAATTAGCCCAAAACAGAAGAATAGTTTTAGTTTATGGCTTTAATCTTACTTTGCCGACTCGGAAATTAATTATTCTTAGCTGTCCGCAGTTAAAATATTTATACTTAAAAATATTTGAATTTAAATGCTCGATAAAAGGCGACAACCACCTGAACCACCTATTTAGAAAGAATTTTTAACATTGACGGTTACATTACTGCAGTAATTGTGTTAATTTGTTTTTCAGGTATAATTCCACCTAAAGACAATTCTTCCCTTCCTCTTTGGGAAAACATTACCGACATTTTCCCTAAACCCTGTGGAAATCTTACCGATACAGAATTGGATATATACAGAAGTCTTTCGGGAAGTCGCAGTGTTTACAGTGCTTGTAGCGAAAAAGATTTTGACAAACTTTATCTACAAGCTACCGGACTTTATAATCGTAATAATTATTATCAAAGTGCCGTTCAAAGACATACTTTGCTTGTGATATCGTCAGATTATAGTAGTGATAATATAGACATGATTAATGTGCGCAGGGGGGATGTTGTTTCGTTACTGAGGCGACCTGTTAAAAATTGGCTTTGGGTAAGGAAAAAAAACGGGGATGAGGGTTTTATACCCGAAACTGTAGCAGAATATCAGTTCCTTTAATGTTTTCACTGCTTTTTCTAATAAAAGTAAAGTTATATGTTTTGCGTGTTTATTTTAAAATACCCCCCACAGTTTCACCTTTAAGAAAATTAATCGCTTTAAATCAGTTATATATAATTATGATTTTATATATGTACCCACTTAAACGAAAAGAGCGGTAAAGTAGATTACATTTAAACACCAACAATTTTTAATTATTCGTTCTAACTTTAAAATACTTAATGTACTTTTTGTCGCAAAAGTACAACTTCATTTATATTTTTCTTTAATTTTGAGTTTATAATTTATATCTAATAATTGCATGTTAATTCTTTATCACACTTTAATAGGCAATTTATAAGATATAATAATATAAGGAATTAAATCAGATACCTATTATGTAAGTGTTCTGAAAGAGCCACAAATAAGTAAGGAAATTAATATTTAAAAAGGAACGACCATTAATTACGTGAGTTGTTTTCCTTTTCAATTGGACCCCTCCTCCTCCTTATTCCTCTCATTTACTCTATAATAAGTCTTAATTTAAAAATGAAAGGAAATTATAATAATTCTTTGAATTACATAGTTGTTGTGAAAATGTCAATGGTACCCCTCTTTTAAACGAGATTTGGTGAGATTTTAATAAGCCCCTACAAACATTTTGAACTCACGTAATTAATTACTTTTTAATTAATTATTATTTATATATTATTTACAATTGTTTATTACCCAGGGATAGTTTTACTTATATTATTTATATAACCTAATCTTAAGTAATAAACCATACTCTATAAATTCCTTTAAAATCGTTAACGAACTAATATGTTGTATACTAATATATTCTTAATCTTGATTTTCTTGTAAGAGCTTACCTATAATATTATAGCCAATATTTCCATATCAAGAACCAAAGCAATCCCATGAATGGCACTACTTTTAATTCACAATGATTTCACGTTTCATTACTAATTAAAAACCATAACAATCCTGTTAAATATTTTCTTCTTTTATATAATCACAAATGTATTATAAACACCTTCATATAACCATATCGTTTAAATTATCTTTTTCAATAAATAATTCGCCATAATTTGAAGTTAATACAAGAGACAAGACCGATCACTCGTAATTATAGGC
The DNA here is from genome assembly GCA_029378335.1 of Agrilus mali. Classification (NCBI taxonomy): domain Eukaryota; kingdom Metazoa; phylum Arthropoda; class Insecta; order Coleoptera; family Buprestidae; genus Agrilus; species Agrilus mali. The sequence continues at coordinate 20,553,969 of CM055658.1, read as the reverse complement.
AACCAACATGACTTGGATTTATTGAGCCATCTATCTTTTGGTTCGGTAACTACCAGTATATGTGGGAAATTTTAAAATTACACCGTCTCGAGCAGTTTTTAAAATATCTACCGATTTCTACACTTTTTTTTTAACGAGAAGCAAATAATTTTAGTAATTACCTATTTTTTGATGGACATTTAAAATCATTTAAAACAAATTAGTAAGTACTAAACAATATACAATATGTAATTCACTAGTTATCCATTTTTAAATTGAATGCAAATCAATAATGCAAAAACGTAAAGATACTGAAGTTTTTTTAATAAAACGGAAAATATCGCACACATTTTTATTGTAAATACATATACTGTACAAAATATAAAAATAATTTAAACTTAACAGGTAATTAATGCTTAAATCTAACATTCTTAAAGCTTACATTAATGTTGGGAACAATTCAGAAACGCTTTTATCCCAAGAGGAAAAGTCATTTTCTTCCAAAGATTGAGGTGATGCTGATGATTCATAGCCATAATCAGATAAACTGGATGATGGAGAATATGATTTTGATTTGTCATTATCAGGAACCTCTAACAGACTCATCCTGTTTGTAAGGTCAAATGTATCTGATATACTGCTTAGATCTTCATTACTAGAAATTTCAGTATCTGAAGTAGTCACCTCACTAATAGCCTCACTTAACTTTTCATTCCCCATAACTATCATAACATTATTTGAATTTCCTTCAAGGGATCCATATAATATCTCATCTGAATCATTCAATTTTGAAACTAATGAGTATTGCTGATTATTAACAATTTTTGGCTGAATAGCTTTGAATTTATTCTTATCAATTTCTTTTTTATCATTTTTTCTTTGATATAATCTTCTAGAATAAGTTTCTTGTAATTTTTGATTGTGTATTTTCTTTAAAGGCTCACTGCCTGGTTTGGCAGAGTAGTTGTGATGTAACAATAAAAATGGTGCAATTTCATCTTCAAGCTTCTTTTCTGTATCAGCTAAGCTTTCAGATCCACTGGATTCCACATCTTCTGATGTGGACCCCACCACTGTTTTGTTGATCTTGTATTCTTGAACAGCAGCTGGTTCCTGAAAATAATTGTGTATTTTTACAGATAGGAAATTTAATTTTACATTTTATAATTGCAAAAATGTTAACAAGTACATACTTCATTATTTGTCTTTTGAGCAGCTGCTTCCAAGTCTGCGGCGATATCTTGTAGGAGGCTTTGTGTGAGTTGTTCCAGGGATTCAAAGTCAACATCATTGTCGAGCTCGTTGAGCAAGTCTGGTAAAGAAGGCAAGCCAAAAGAGTCTTCCACAGTGCTGTCATTAGTATTTGTGGATTCAATGTTCCTGTTGGGCATTTTTGCTTCAGACCCTGCGGCAGAGGGAGGGATTCTGCAGATCCTTTCTGAACTTCAAACCCAACAAAACCATTTTGGCCACAATTTTTACATTCAGCCTGTAGTTCTTTGCGTAAAGATGCATTTTCATTCATTAATTTGTAATTTAGTTGTTTTAGATCATTGCATTCTGCAAGTATTTTCTCATTTTTTTTTAAAAGTTCTTCAATGGTCTTCTCCATCTGGTCAATTTTGGCTTTCTTCCTATCCCTAGAAGTTTGGGCAGCAACTCTATTTTTTAATTTCCTGTGAAAAAGAAAACAACCTGGTTAATAATAAAAACATTTAAAAATGCTTAGAAAACAAACACACCTTGAAGGTGTACCTTTTGTAAATACAGGTACTAATTAATTTTACTTTTGCAAATATATATCTTACAAATCTGAATTTGTTTATCTTTATCTGTTCTTGAAGAGATGTAGTATACGTACTTGCGTTGTAGTTTTTCTTCCCATGTTAAGTGATCGAGCCTCCTTTTTTTCCCTTTCATACTAGAAATTTCATTTTGGTTGATATCCAAAATTTCAAAATGCGTTGTTGGAATGTAATTAAGTACGCCAGATATAACACTCATTTTAAGTTGTGATGTATGCAAATTATTTCCAATTAATACCGAAATTCAATAATATGAAACTGCGTAATATTTAGATTATATTACACAATGTGGATCATTACAAATAAATGCATTTAAGCATTCAAGATACCATGTATCGCGAAGAACTGCACAGATATCTTCCTTATCGCGATAATATAACACCGACATTTATTTTCTGACGCAATTTTTAACCAACGATAATCAACTTGACACAAATATTATTCATTTTGCGTGATTACTACTCAGAATATGTGGTATTTTATGATTGGTCACTTAAAGTGATGCGCGTAAATACGTATCGTTGATTGGTAACCAAAAATAGAAATTTAAATGCATTTATGATTTATGCAATCCAGTTGGAAAATCCTATCTAAGGGAAATCCTGTAATTATATATATATATATACGAATTTAAATATTATTACAAATTATAAATTATTTTATAATCAAAATTTACAGTAATATTAAGTAAAAGTAAAAGAAAACGCATTAACATTATTTCTTTAATCGAGGAAGTAGCAATTACTTACGATAATATTAACATTGGTTACCTACTGTAAATACTATATTTTAATTCTTTATTTTATTATGTACATTCGATTTCGCATTTGCTATAAGCAAGAAAAAGTTTGTAATGCAAATTATTTTTCGGGTTATAAAATATAGCCACTACTGTTCACGTCATACATTAATCACTACCATTTATAAAAATCAATCTTAACCTCAAATTATTTCAAGAAAATAATAACAAATACTTATAAATAATTCCAACAATTTAAATTTTATAACTTGTTTATTCGAAGATATTTAACTATGAATTTATTTAAACATCACATTTTGTAAGAATAGAATGTCAATAATGATAGAAAGTAAATATTTTATTTTTTCTGTACTTTATTTATTTGTTTTACATTTTGGTTCCTTAAATTCAAAAACCTCCACAATGTGGAAGCTTGATCTGAAAGAGAATAAAATAGTGGAAGCAAGCCCCTTTTTTCCAACTGCATCTTTGACTAGCGATCCGAAGAACTCAAGAATTTTACCTGATTATGATCCTATTTTCAAAATCATTACATCGACTATTTACTATGATCAGACATGGGCCAAGCAAGGTAATGATCATTATTGTACTGATTGTCACATATACCAGACCAAAAACGCAGTTGAAAAGTAAGTTACTGGTTGTATTTAAATTTAATACAAATTAAAAAAAATATTTTCCAGTAAAAACATTAATGTTAAGAATTCTACTTCATTCAAGACAGTTAAATACAAAAACAAAGAAGTTGAAGATGAATCACTAGATTGTGGTAAACCTGTCAATTTTACTTACTATGATAGTTTAGTAGGAATTGCAAACAGACAGAATCATCCTAACGTACAGGAACATCAATTAGCACTTATATTAGGTAGTAAGAAGAACTTTGACATTAATGCTTTAGAGCAAAGACTAAAGAAAATTAGAAAAGAGGCAAGTTAAATAATTTTTTTACCCAAACTGAATAATGCTAATCAAAATCATTTTAGAAACCAAAATCTGTTCAACTATATAATCAGATAGGAAATTTCTGGAGATTAAAAGGAGATACTCAGAAAGCAATTGAATGTTTTCGCAGAGGCCTTGCAGTATCACCTCATAATTCTGAAATTCTATTAAATCTAGCCAGGGTTCTTTTTACACTGCAATATTTAGATGATGCCATATACTTAACAAGACGGTCAATTGAAATGCAGCCTCCAGATAAAGGAGCAGCATGGCAGCAATATTTTACATTGGGGGAAATATTCAAAGCTTATGGACATTATCAAGAGGCACAAATTCACTTAAAACACACACTGGACTTAAAACCAGGATTTGCACCTGCAGAAGTAGCACTTCAAGAAATGGAAAGCAATCCAACAATTACTATTCATCTTTATACCATGGTTATCATCATTTGTTTGGTATGTTTCATATCAAATCTGATTAATTTATAAAAACTATAACCGTTTTTTTATGGGTATATATATTAATTATCATTGCTAAAAAAAATGGTTTAAATATTATTTTCGTTTTACATAATGTACATATTTGCATTAATTGGCCATTAATGTCAATTTTTCCTATTTAACTTTTATATAAATTGAATTACACATACATTAACTGAAAAAAAAATCTTTTAGGTATTTGGCGTTCTTCTTGTGATATTGTCGTCTTTCGATAGTGCATCAGAAAACGAACTGGCTGAAAATAAGCCACAGAGACATTTCAATAGAGCTATGGCAATGAGTACCTTAAGAGGTCTACGTATCTCACAAAGAAACAGTAGACACAAAAAACTTGTAGCATAGACTGTATGTTACATTATTTGACTGATTATTATTTATCATTTTATTAAATATTTTCTAGATTGTACCTAAGATGGATACGCCAAATTACATTTTTGAATTATTTTATTTGATTACTGCAAGGCAGTATTTCTTTTTTTATGTATTATATGTACTACTTTTGCACTGCCATCTTTTTTATTTATTTTTTTTTGTATTTATCATAAGTGTCGTTTATTTATTTGTAAGTTATGAACCTCGCCCATATTTGCATTTGTAGTTATTACAAAAATCTGTTTAATCAATGAACTAAATGTTTAATGTGCACTTAAAAAATGTTAGAAAATAACAGTTGTGTTAAAGTGCATGATTATACCAAAATGAACGTTACAATAAAGCAATGAAAACGTGAAATCTTACAAAATATGTTTATTTTGGTTTAACTGAGAAGCACAAAGTGAAATCGCATTTTCATTTTTCATGAAAACGTTCAGGAGACTTGTAAAAATGTAAAAGTTATTATTTTTAAGAATTAGACTATATCTAATGGCATTATTACGTTTCGATAAAAAGTTTATGCAGAATCGTGAATACCCAATCTGAATATGTCATGTTGGACATAAAATGATGCTCCTAGTGGTTTCAAAACGAAAACTTGCGAAAATGCGTGGGGTGGATCTTCATCGGCCTGAAATGGAAATATTTATAAATACCACAAATTAAACAAAATAAATCTCAACATAGAGCTAGGCAATGTTTTAGTACTTTCTGTCTGAAAATGTGCTTTCAGTTCTTTCAGGGCATAATGCATCAAAAAACTGTGCCTCAAGCCATTTTGTGAATAAGTAATTAATGAAATTCATTCAAAGTATCTTATTTTGACTTTGTCCAACTCTGCCTCAACATTAAAAATTAAATTAATTAAGCTTCTAAAAATCTTTGCCAAAATATTTTTGCATAAACGCAATCCTGTAATTACTGTGTTAACTATAATCCGATTATTATTATTAATTACACCAAGTTTTAATGGTTAAAAATAACATATGTAATAAAATATTATTTTTTAAGTTAGTGTTGTGGGATGTTATGTACATGTGCAAGTATTGTTAAATTATATAAATTATTTAGCTGTAATAGGTCACTGCAAATTATTGCTATGGCAAAAAAATAGCTGTGCAAAACCCAAGGATATTAGAATAACAAATTAAAAACCAAGCAAATTAACACAATATCTAAATTAATACATACTGTGCTAAACAGTATCATGAAGAACAAGTCTGAAAATGTCATGTTGAACAAAGAAACTTTGTCCAATTGGTTTCAACACAAATGTCTGAATGTAAGATTGAGGTAGATCTTCATCCGTCTAGTCAGAAAAAGTACAATTTAGTAGGACATAAAATTTTAAAAACAGTTTTTGTTTGTTGATAGATTGTATTCTACTGATCTGATATACAAAAAGTTCAAAAATTTGAGCAATTTGATGAAGAGCTGTTTATATCTTACCTGTAATCGACCTAGTACATTTATTATTACACCTCCATCAAACATTGGTTGAGAGTCTACGGCAGTAATTATTCTATTAATTTTTTGAAAAGTTAAACTCTAAAAAACTGAAATTAATGAAATATATACTTTTAGTGTAAATAACAACATACCGATAACTTTTCCATGATTTTAACTGAACCTTGTAATTGGGTACCTTCAAAAGTCATAAAAGAGCTTTCTACCTAAAACGAGGGTCCAAAATTGAACGAATTTGTTCTAAAACTATAATAATAAATACTCTTACATTATACATATTAGCCAGGTTAGGTCGTTGCACCGGGTCATCAAACAACGCATAGTATTGCTGTACGAAGCCCTTTCCTATAGCTTCATATTGTGGATTTAATGCCATTTCTATATCCTAAATTAAAATATTCTACCTACTTATTAAACTAACCGAATCAGCTACTTACTAGTCGACAAACTTTTTTATTACAAAAAAACGGCCAAGAAATAGACCAACCTCAATAAAAATGACGTTTGAAAAAGTTAACCTTAACTTAACCAACGGACCAAACTGACAGTGTTCATTTATTAAATAATCTTCAAAAGATTTCTGTATTTATTTCAATAATTTTACTTGTTTAATTACTTATTTATTTATTGAAAAAGTAAATATAATCTATATTAAATTATTATATACAAGAAGTTACATACTAATTTTACGTCATTAAAACGTGAATCAATTTATTGCACGTACCTTATTAAATTTAAAAAGCCGCCAATTCGTAATTTAAAAATCCACTTCTAAGTTTTACAAGGTGAAAACTTTTTTTAGCTAACTTTTTGTTGTTTTTAGTTTTAAAAATGCTGCTTTATTAACATGCATATTATTATTTATGAAATTAGCAACAATAGTTAAAAAGGCTAGTAAGTTTATTTTTATTTATTATTTATTTTGTTGAACGTGAGTTGGATAATTACAAATTAAATTAAAAACGCCTTTTTTTGCGGTAATTTATAAATAAAAAGGATTATTTATTTTTTCTTCAAACTTCCAATTTTTTTCTTTTTTGTTCCAATTTTCTTCTTTAATTTCTTAATAGCCTTTTGCTCTACATCTTTAGAGAGTAATTTAGTTTTATTGGAATCTTTTAATTTCTTTGACTGTTGTCCTTTATTTGAGGGACTGTTAACAGATGCTTTACTTAAAGTTTTACTTTTTGATTTGCCTTGACCATTTAGTACCAACGACGTTGTTTCTGTGTTGCTCTTATTTTTGAGCGAATTTAACTTTTCATTTTGGTTTTCCTTATTTATATTTTTTTCTTTTTGCTTCTTAATGGGCTCTTTATTGTTCGTTTCATCAGTTGACGAAACTTGAGCGCTTTCATTATTAAAAGCATCTTCTGTTTCTTCTTCTTTATCTAAGCTACTTTTAGGAATCAGATTAGAAAACTTTTTAAGTTTTGCAACAAAAAATCCGTCCATATTGTGGGTATGAGGATAAAACCTTCTCGTCAATTTTAACGAAGGATGAAATCTATGTTGTCTATAATGTACAAAACCTTCAGTACCAAAATCAAGTCCAGTATCAACCAATTTAACATTTCGTTTTTTAAGAGCAAAGTCAATCACCCATTCATTTTCTTCTGGAAGCACAGAACAAGTGGAATAAACTATGTAACCACCTGTTGTTGATTTAGCGTTAACGCAATCAATCGCTGCAAGAAGCAGTTGTCTTTGAAGGTTGAAACATCTCTGAATATCTTGTTCATCCTTGCCTGTTTTCACACTAGGATCTTTGGCTATAACTCCTGTTCCAGTGCAAGGGGCATCCAATAAAATCCTATCAAAGCCTTTTAAAACTTCTGGAAACTTTCTTCCATCATAACTGCAAATTACTGAGTTAACAATTCCTAATCTATGAAAATTACCAACAACAGCTTTAACGCGATCTTTATTTGCATCATTTGCAAAGAGAATGCCTGTATTTTTCATAATTGCTGAAATATGCGAAGCTTTACCACCGGGAGCTGCACACATATCTAAAATCCTTTCATTTTCCTGAGGAGCTAATGCCATTACAGGTAAAAGACTAGAAGCTCCTTGAATTATGTAATGTCCTGCCAAATATTCAGGGGTGGCGCCCAATGGTATTTGAGAAGAATACACAACAAGACCTACTTTACTCCATTTTCCTACAGGGTCCAAATTAACACCCCTGTTAATTAATGCCTGTGCCAGGTCTCTTCTTCTTGTTTTTAGAGTGTTTGTCCTAATGGTAAGAGGCCTTTGAACTTCACTGGCTTCTAAAAATTCTAACAATTCAGATAGTGGAAATAATTGCATAAACCTATCCATTAAAAAGTCATTGTAGCTATAATACATGCACATATCCTTTTTAAGTAAATCAATATAATCTTTTCTTGAGTGTATTCCATCTCTTAATTTATTAAAATCTGATAAAACAGAAACAACTTCTCGCATCCTTTGCTGAACATCTTGCAGTGTGACAACATTTTCTGAGTCTTCTTCACTAGGAAACTGAAATACTTCCTGCTGATCAATATTTAATTGCAACTCATCTTGAGCATCCTTTTCTTCTTGCTTTTTCTGTTTTTTTAAGATCTTGTTTTCTTTCTCAATTGGCAACAAATCCTCATCATCACTCTGTTCTTCAATGTTTTGTTCAGAAGAATTATCTGAATTAAATTCATCTTTTTCGATATCACTATCATCATCAGTATTGTCATCTTCATTGTCAATTTCATTCAAATTAGAAATTTTAAACGTTTCTTCATCATCTGAATCATCAATTCCATTTTGATCTATTGAATCAATAGTGTTTTCAATATTGTTGATGGTACTTACATTCCACTCATCAGATGTTGAACTATCTATACTAGAATTTACTTTTTGATTTAAAATTGGTTTCTTTTTTGGTTTCAACCAAGAACTATTTTCATCCAATGTATCGTTTAAGGAATCTAGTTTTACATCTCCCAGTTTTCTTTTCTTTCTATCTTTTAATGTAGTTGAGTCCTCATTCAAATTATTTTCATTTACTTCATTTGTGTTCATATTGTCTTCTACATTAGGCAAATTCTTCCTTCCTTCTTTAGTAACTTTTGCAAGTCTCTTTTTCTGTCGTCTCGATAATTTTTTGTTTGAATTATCATGTCCTACAAGTATAACTTGAGATGGTTGCTTAAAACGTATATATATAGCTTACCATTGACCAAGAACTTTGGAAAAACGGGATCTTTCTGTTTCTTAGCTTTCTTACCACGACCAGGCTTTGGTTTCTTCTCTTCAGCAAATTGAGCTTTTCTTCCCATTACCTTTTTTATTTATATTTAAATGTACACACGTGTTTTTTACCAGATTACCTTTCAGCAAGTAAAATTAATACCTAACCTCAATAACAGGAATTAATGTTTCGAAAAATTTAGGTAACCCACATTACACCGCAAAAATTCACAAGTATTATATTTTTATTGAAACTCGATCATTAAAAGAATTTAATTAATATAAATGATACTAATGATTCATTAATTATAAAAGAATTTATTTACTTACTTCAAAATTAGATCAGATAATTAACGTAGTACTTTTGTCATAAAAATTCAGACTAGAACACAAATAGAATAATCAACTTTAATACCCATAAAATAATTTATGAAAACAGGCTGGTGAAAGATGAACTCTGGAGAAAATTTTCACTAATACTTCTACGTACTAATTTGGTTTTGTTTAAATAAAACACTCCAATTACTTTACCATCTATTTAACTTACACAATGGTACTGACAAAAATACAAAAAGAACTCTAAACCTAAACAAGATAAATTACTAGCCGCATAGGAAATTTGCAAGCTAAAACATTAATCATATTTTACCGCAATTATTCAATAATTTTATTAATTTCATTCACAACTACGACTTCTAGGTAAAGATTTTTTTCTGAAGTCGTTAACTTAGTTGTGATCGCTGTTTCCGTTTTCTTTGGGAGCGGAGCGACTTCGGCTTCGTGATCTGGATTTGGATCGGTCGTCTGTGCGGCTGCGACTTCTTCTGGCCGATCTTGATCGCGACTTGGAACGTGACCTGCTGGCAGACCTTGAGGCACTCCTGGATCTGCTGCGTCTATCGCGTGAACGACTGCGCGACCTAGTACGAGACCTGGAATATTTTGTATAAATTATTTCCACTTATTATCTTCCAAGTCCATCTCCTTTTGATAATTTTTGAGCCGTTGAGTTAAAATGTCGTGCAAGTAATTCATGTTTCCAGTTAAAATATTTCGAACATAATTTCCTTAAAATTTTAATTCAATAATAAATGTAAAGAAATCATGTTCAATAACATATAATAATAATACCCTAATTTTTGATATAATTGATGTTGAATATTATTTAGATTACGTAATTAAATTATTACGCTTCTCCCGTAAGTTAAAAATGTTTCAAAAATGTTTCTTTTATATTATTATGAATAAAAAACAAAGACCTTCATTTTTTCTTTTTTATGGTTCTATTATTAAAAGTAAATATCTGCTGCTACTCTTGAAAAAGCTATAATTAAATGGTACCTGAATAAACTTAGGTTTTTCAAGTACTTAGTATATTATCTCACTGTTATTTTCATATAAATCGGTAAGGGTTCCTTGCCTTCACGTACTTGTGTTTTATATTCCAATTAAAAACTTCTTTTGGACAAACTTAAATGACGCCAACGAAAAAGAATTTTCAATAAGTGAAACACAATGAGTTTTTTGTACTTTTAAAAATTTTGAGTAATTTGGAGGAAATACTGTAATAAAGATCCGTTTGTAATTAAAAAGGTAATTTGATCTCCAATATTGTTGATGAGTAAAATCACGCTTTCAGTAAGTTTCCAAATATTAAGAAAAAAGGGGAACGAATACCACCTTTAGTGAAATTTATACAGGTAGAGATAATTAGGTATTAGAAACATACAAATTAATATTTTCTTACTAATAAACTTGATGGTTTGATAAAAACAACAACTTTTACCATTGGTGGGGAGCTCACGAGTCGTGAAGGTAGATAAACGGTAGTAGTAGCTATGTAGATATTGTAGAAAATCAACACTAGCGTACTGCATGTGTGTGTGCGCACACCCAAAAAAGAGGGGGCTGGTAACTCACTGGCTCACGAAGTCTCGTATGTTAAAACAGTCGTACGTGCAGATAGTGCGAGAGCGTCGTAGTAACTACGTGGTGGCTGCAGTCTACGCAGTCAGAAGACGAGACGTGAATGAGACTCAATGGGTTACCTGACTATTGGCCACAGTCTATACCTATAACATGGCAGCACTGTCAGCCACTTTTTTCTTTTATTTTACTCCCGCAGCCTCTCAATGTAATACTTGGTGCAACTGGATTACTGTCCACTCTCACATCGTTTATATGTTCTGAATATTTATTAAAATATACTTATAGTGGACATTACGAGCATAATTTAATAGTTAATGACTCATGTAAAAGCAAATTCGTTTGGATTTCTAAAGTTATGGTGTTTTACTCTCTTGTATTTCACTTTTATTACTTTCAAATTATTGAAACTGTTAGAAAAAGTTTTTAATTTTCTAGCATTAATTATCATGGGATTAATAATTTTGATATTTAAATGTAACATTCATAAAGACAATTTATTATATAACAATTAATACTATTATGCTTGTAACTCTCCTTTAAAGTAAAAGTTTAAATTTAATGTTAACAATACCAAACAGTTTATATATAAAAACATACACATTAAATATATATATATAGATCAAAAATTGCTATTAAAAGAACATAAACAGTGAAATGTTTGTAAGCAACTCGAAAGTGTTAGCAAATCATGAAAAAGTAAGTGCTTTTGTATATGTAATAGAATACAATTGCATATGATCAAGATGGAAGTGCACAAAAATTTAAAAAAACCTTTGTATCCAGTTGCACAAAGCATATGTTTTGTCCAACAGAAACAGCAGAATAAAATAAAGATTTCATTAAATATTTTCAACCAATTTTTACCTGCGCCTCCTTCTATATTTATGGCAGTCACGGGCATAATGACCTCTGTCTCCACATTCGTAACATCTATCATCTGGATGAAACGGTCTTCCACGAGACCGGGGTGGCCCTCTGTATCTTCCACTTCCCCCTTTTCCATTTGACAATTCAACTCGTGCTCTTCTGCCACATATTGTTCTACCATCTATTCATTTAAAAATTGTTTTAAAAAAATGTCCATTTTTGTATGAGTATTACATTACCTAAACCACGTACGGCATCTTCTGCATCACGAGGATCTTCAAATTCAACAAATGCAAAACCTGGAGGGTTTCTTGCTACCCAAACATTACGTAGAGGACCATAATATCCAAAAGCATCTTCCAGCTCTTGCTTTGATGCATTATTACCCAAATCGCCCACATAAACCTTTGTTTCACCGCTGTAGCGTGACATTTTGTATTATTTTCTTGAATTTATTGATCGTCTCTTAAGGACGCACCTACTGCATTTGGCCGGTTCTGTCATAACGAAAATATTAGTTATAACAATAAATAGTAAAAAGCAACAACTTACCAAGCAAGATGTAAATGAATTTCTAACTTCTGCTGCTTTTGCAAGTCTATTGTGTGTTGTTTGTAGAGTTTATTATGCACTCAAAGTAAAATTCTCAAATATAACTACCGAAAATGGCGGAAAGTGGCGGTGAAGTAATTTGTTTACGCGACTCACCAGTGGCTGATGATTTGTATGTATGTGAACCTACAGCGTCAAATATTGGCCAATAGAATGAGAGAAAGCCTATAAAATACAATGTCGTTTACACGCGGGAAGTTGAAAACCAAACGTGTCTTTTTTATTTTAATTTTATAATTGTTAAACAGTTTTCTTATCACTACAGAAGATTAGTGTTATTTTAAAGTGGAAACATCTTAAGTTCAAGAAGATAAGAAGGTAATGTTGATAAATATTTTCTATAAAGTATTTTGAATATCGTGTTGAGTAATTAGTAATAAAGTCTTTTGCGAAACAAGACCGATTGTTTAAAAATTCAAGGTAAGCAAAAATAAATCAGAGCATAAAACTATTTGCTCTAATTGAATTTATATATTTCAATATGTTTTACCTTGTTTTTTTATCTATTACGTGGATATTTGGTTTAAAGTACCAAAGTAAGTATTTGTTTCTGTGTTTACTGTATGTTGTTCGTCCGGAAAATGTACTCGTACTTCGGTAAGATTCAGATAATATTTTTTACTTAATTTTTATTATATTAGCTACATATTGTTTCATCTTATCGTTTACAATAATTATTAAATGTGTTTCATGTGACAGTAATTTCAATTTCTTTAACCAGTTTATTCCAGATTTATTTGCTTTTTTTATAGATAAATTTTCTTCTACTGAACTGAACATGTTTAGAAAGCGTCCGCATAAGTGTTATAGTTACATATCTTTTTCCAATTTTCTCTTTGTTCACCTTTTTATTTCTACCAAAAATTTATAAGTACCTAGTACAATAAAGTTTGAAAATCACTTAATTAGTAAATTTACGTAATATTTATGTAATGATTATCTTTATTATATTTATTTTACGTTAAACAAATGTAAGATATTTTATTATTAATTATATTATGCAACTTTTGTAGTACTCTTATCAAAAATTGTGAAGTGTTTTTGAAGTTATCAATTAAACAATATTTACTTATTTAAAAGTTACAAATAATTAAGTGAACAATAGGAAACTGTTTTGGTTTACATTCCTACTTATTTTTTTACAATAAAAAATATAGTAAGAGGGTACATTTCATTTCCTTTTCTTTTTAGAAATATGGCTCTAAATGCTAATGACCTAAAGGTAGAGTACAAACCTCTCTACACACCACCCCTGGAGGAGTTAGCTGATGGTAAATTAATTATTTGTTAAATTTACACAAAAAATACAACACAATTTCTTTATTAATTTTAGTATTGAATCAAAATCTCACGTATAATTTTGCTGAAGTACATGCCGAAGTAGTTGACTGTCCAGATCTCAGAAAAGAGCCCTTTACATTAGCCAGTGAAGGTAATAAGTTATTGTTATAAATTTGGGGTGGCCAATTTTTACCTGAAGTAAAAGTGTCGCCTAGTGTGTTTACAAACACACTTTCTAAATAAGGATAAAGTACAATTTTTTTTATAGGACTGAGTGGTAATCCAAGGGTGGTTGAAATTGGGGGTGTCCCTTATTTGGCTCCCGTTGCGCAACTAAATAAAGTTTATGATTTGAAAGATGTTGAACGTTTTTCTGGATTAAAATCTGCATTTATTATTGGGGCAGGGGCTGGACCTCATCCTTATGCGGGTGTTAACTGCGAGGTGAACTTTATTTTTTCTTTATTTTGATTTAACGAGAAGAATGTTTGTTGTAATTTTTATTTAAAGGGTATTATAAATATGAATGTGAAACATGGTAAAGTGGACCAGCAAACAAGAATATCAAAAGTGCTTCCAAGTGATGGGTCGCACGTTCAAGAAATCTTACCGAATTCAGAAACTCGAATTGCCCTTCTTGCAAATCTGTTTTATTCTGAAGGAAAACCTGGAAAGGTATATAAATTAATCGTGAATTAAAATACATTATACATATTTAAAAAATGATGAATATTTGGATATATGTATGTATATTTTTGTAGGTGTTAAAAGTACATGCGAAAAAACGAATTGGATCAGATGATTTCATAACCAGTATAAGGGAAACATTAGCTAAAAAGTACTTTGATGATAAAATAATTGGTAGGATTATATGTTGATTACTTTTTAATGCCAAAAACATTTAAAAAGCAGTTTAGGCACTGTCCGCTGATATTATAATTTTTTAAGGTCTTGGTGGTACTTTTCTTTTGAAAGAAGGAAAGGCAAAACAGCACGTTATGCCTGCATTTTCTAAGACACCTCTGAATAGTGGCGAAGATATTGATAAATGGTTAAAATTTTATAACATGTCAGCCCCTTTAATTGCACTTGGAACTCTTGAAACAGGAGATCCTGTAATTTTTTTATTGTGTTTGGTTTCTTTGTATTTATAAAAGTTATATTCAATTTCAGGGTTTAGATCTTCGAGTACAGCATTTTCATAGCTTTAGCCATCACGGAGAAGCCGGTCATTATCATATTGATACAACACCAGAAGTTGCCGAATATTTAGGATTCTTCAATACTGGAGAATATATTTACAGAGTTGATGCGCCTGTATCAAGTCATAAATTTGGGAGAGACTAAATTGTTGTAATTTTAGAAAATTTTAAAGTAATTCAAAAGTTTCTAGAAGGGTATACATGAAAATTAAAAATTGAATAAAGATTTACTTTTAGAAATAGATTTCTTTTCCTTTCCAGAAGATTTTCGTTATCTGTTTTATAACACTTATCTTTAAAATATTTACTTAATAAAGCTCCCTTTTCATTATTAGAAGCGCTATCTATACTTTCATTTACTTCTGTAGTTATTTTTACTTTTAAACGTTATTTAAATATCTGTGATCGTATATTATCTATGATTGTCAAAACTTTTTATAACCTAGATATCACTACAGTTTTTACAAATATATGGGAGTGACAGTTGTGTTAGTATATTAAGAATTGAATTTGTTAATACATATTTGAAAATTAGAAGAAATGTTGAAGAAAATAGTGTACTATGTTTGACTTTATATTAATCGACAGATAGTCGTAAATGCAAATCTGATAATAATGGCAGCTTTTTAGTAAGAGAAAGAATTAGGTAATGCATACCCTGTAGTGAAATTGTTGAAGACACATTTTTGAAATAATGTATAAATTTTAGAGCGAAAGCATTATTGAACGATGTCATCAAACGCTCCCAATACAATTTCAGTAGGAGACAATGAACCTACACCATCTGCTGGTAATCACTTAGTGAATAGGTATGATATAACAATACAGGCCCTTCGTCATGAAGTCAGGAGTAAAATCTCAGCTCTTCTTAACCCATATAAAGTTATTCCCACTGATAATGGTCTCCCAAGGTTTGTAAAAATTATAAATAATTAAAAATATATAGATGCCCATAAAGCAAATGAACAAGACTGAAACCAATGAATTTGTTTAATTGAATATGCCAATTAAGGTGATGTATGCAATGCATATGTAAACAAACTTTTTATAATGCATTCTATCACATTCATTATCTTCAAATACTTTTTACAACAATTATCAATGTACAGGCATATAAAGTTTGCAATTGTATTGCATGTATAGATAATTATTTTATTTGAAACAGTAGAACATCTATTACAACTGCTTGTTTTAATTTAGAGACTGGCAAGGCTTTGCAGAGTTAATAGGGATAACAGGTGAGCAGCTACCACAGTTGGAAGCAGAAAAAGACCCAACAAGCAAACTGCTCAATCTTTGGCAGAGTAAAGAGAAAGAAAAGTGTACAATTAACAGATTGCTGCAATTTTTTGAAAAATTAGATAGATTTGATATCATTGATGACATTCATGCACTTGTAGGTATGAAATTCTTTTGTAACATTTGTCAGTATTATTATCAATTAATATTATATTAATAATCTTTTCACAATTTTGTATATTTATTGACATAAATTTGTTTTATTTAGAGTCAGATGTACAAGTATTCCAACAGAACAAAAACGAATTACCATTACCTGAATCGTCCCCAGAGGCCGATAGATTAATTCTTACTGTAGATGATGTAGCTAGGGTGAACCAAGGTTTAAAACCTCAGCATTATGATGCGTTTGTCTTATATGCAGATGAAGACATCGATTTTGCTACGAAGCTGTTGGAAAATATGGAAAAATTGTACAATTTAAAGTTGTGTGTGAAAGACAGAGACCTGGTGGGAGGCGCCTTCGAACACGACGTCATTATTAAATTAATATCCGAGAGATGTAACCGTTTGGTTGTTATTATCACTGCCGCTTTTTTAAAGAGTTCTGCCAACGTTTTTTTTGTCAGTTTGGCACAAGCTATCAGTATAGGTATTACCTTTTTTCTTAATTTTAATAGTTTAAGTTTGATGAAACGTATTAGGAAAAATAAAAAAGAATACAACAAATTTATTTAACAAAATACTTGATAATTGTTTTTGCTAAAAAGATATACTGAATTTTAGTGTAGTTAATAGATTTTTAGCAAAAACAACTATAAGAAAATTTATTAAATTATTTATAGCTTTTGTATTTTGTACATTTTTATTTTAACAGAGTTTATTCTAAAATAGATATTTAAAAAGTATTTTCCAAATTGTGTAGTCCTTTTTATTTCATACTACAAGTATCTGTTAAAAAAATTGTTGATTGCAATTGCACTCTTTAAAAAAAAATTATATATAATAAGAATTAATTATAAATTAAATGTTGTAGAACAACGACAACGTAAAATAATTCCTTGCCTTTACGGACCTTGTAAGCTGCCTCCAGAAATTAGTTATTATGTTATGTTAGACTACGAGCGATTAGAAAAATTGAAGTGCAATTTTTGGGAAAAGCTCAAGGATTCTATACAAACACCTAAAAAGATTCCCTTGCAAGTCCAGAGAAACCAGAAGTATACAACTTTTCTAGCACCATGGAAATTGATGTTTCAAATAATTTTTTTGTAGAACTTTTAACCGGTTTCTGTCAGACCAAGAATGTAATAGACAGTCTAATGTTTCAACTGATAATAACTTACGATCGTCTTTGCATGATAGAAAAGTCGGCCCCCCAAGGGCGATTGTTAAATTTAGAAGTATGGTCGATTTAAAAAACGAAGATGAAGAAAGTATTAAACCAGATCCTACTTTAAATGTGTGTGCCAGCTCAAGCAACTTGAGTGCTATGAACAACTCAAATTCAGACAATTTAAAATCAAATAAGGCCGTGTTTGTCTTAAGTTTGTTTAAAAAATTTTTTCCAAATAGGGGTGAAAAGAAAACGGAGAAAGGTGACAAAAAACTTCAGAAAAACGGCATAAATGAGCAACAAATGGGTAAAAAAGTGAAACAAGGAAAGAGGAGCAGAAATAAAGTAGGTAACAAACAGGGGCGTCATTACGTTTTTATGCGAGCCCTAGTCAGACTTATTCATAAAGAAAAAAGGAACAGTCCCTCTGTGAGCGAAGTAACCACCCAATAATCCATTGCGTGGTAAGGCTAAGCTCTCAAAGTTGTGTCTTTTTTTTTAATACTACATTTTTCGATAAGTACATATGTACATATTATTAAAACTAACATAACGCCTTTTGGTTGTACCTGTTTATTTTATAGTGTTCGAAAATACAGGGCCAAACAAGTCTTTTAAGTATGTATATTGTTTATGCTCTCTGTTTGTTTTTTATTTTTTAAAATAAATTCTAGTTTATAGTTTTCAACTTCTTGAAGTTACCAATCGTTTGCTTATCAAATTAAATTAAATTTTTAGATAAAAATTACAGGGTAATTGAGAGCTTAGGTTTATGAGATTGTTTTTCCTTTTGTCTTTCGACGTATACATGAAAGAATAATTATGATTTCAGAGGTATGGAAATCCATAGCTAGGTCATGGCCGAGCCCTGGATTGTGCCTTAGCTGTAATGACGCCCCTAGGGAACAATGTAATTGAAAGAGTTCATCACACAAAAGCAAGAAACTATTTGATGTGTTAAAGTGATTTATGTCCACAATTTATGTAGAATAGTCACTATCATTCTAATTGATGCTATAGGATTTAAGATTTGTGATAAGTAAGTCAATTAGAATTTTTTTATATACCCATACAAAACAGAAATTAACCCATGCTTCTAATTTGCCTGATAAAAAATATTTTCAAATTTATTTTTTATCTAAACAAATGAAACATGAATTTGCCTTGTTCTAACCTTCTAAAAGTTTGTGATAATACATGTAAGCACATATATTATTAATACACAGTCTTATGAAAGTAATATTCAGTGTTGGGTCGTAGGAATGTTTGAATAGTAACAATGTGTTCATAAATACATATTCTTCACGGCAAATGTACAGAATAATATTAGGTAGAACTGATATGAAGAAGTGTGCCTTAATAGTAACAACTTCGTCTTATATTATTACTACTTTTGTCTTATATGACACTTTCTTCTGAGGTAGGTACCGTTTCTTTATGGTTTATTCAGTTTTTGATTATGTACATATTTTCTCTTTTTTATATGCATAAGAGAGGATTATCATTTCTCATTTATATCCATATTTTCCTACTTTACTTTATGATATTTAGTAATATGATAGGTAATTACATTGCTAGTTAAAAGTAATAGCCAAGTAATGGAGCGTTCAATTTTACTTAAGCAGAATTTTGCTAATTGTAGATTTCCACTCCATCTATAAAGTGAATATTTGATTGGATTACTAACTTATTTAATTAATTATTATTTAATTACATGGTTTGCTTTCATCCCTATTCTTTTTTTGATAAATATAAGATAAATTTAGCTACGTTTGCTTGAGTAGTACTTGAATGCTCCCTAAGCTGTTGGTGCAGCTATATGCTTCATGTTTTTTGTGCAAGTTACTGCTAGTAGCAGATTGTCCACTTTTAGAGGACAATTTTAAATCAATTGAAGACAGAACTAAATTTATTACTTTTGCTATTATATAAGTGATTTCACTAATTTATTCATATTCCATTTAGTAAATTAATTTTACTTAGTTCTGGATTTCTTTGAAACCTATGCCAGACATTTTGCAAGAAAGACTATTGACTTATTTTTAATAGTTTCTTAAAACAACAATTTCCTAAAAGAAGTTGGTTAGTTATTAATTAATTTTTACAATTTCTTTTTAATTAAGTTTGTCACTGTGACAGTAAAGAAATAAACGAGGTCTTTTTAAAGAACTCGTCCATTTATTAATAGTTACGGAACGAAATTTTGTAATAACCATTTTTTAACGGAAACACCAAAAGACACCGCCAAAATGAAAATGCAAAAAATATTTTTATATACCTTTATTACACTTCTATTTACTGCTGCTTGGAAATGGAATATTAATCTGTAGATATATACAAACTTATTATTATGCATATCATATTCTAATAACTATTAAATATGTGCCACTAAAATTGTACTGTTTTTAAGATAATTGTTTATGTAAATACATTTTTTTAGACTTAGTCACATCTTGAATCCTACTAGTATCTAAAGTAAAATATTAAAAAATTCACAACTATTTTAAAAATTATATAGGTTTGTTTTCTAAAATTTTTATTTTCTTAGTAGTGAATGAATCAATAAGGTATATATTTTTTTGATAAATGTGCCTTTGTGATATCCGATTGCCTCTGGCACAATCAAATATGGAATTTTCAATTGAATCTTCTTCAAAGATTCTTTGGTCAATTTTAATTAACAACATGTACATATTGCAGCTACTACATATTTATTTTTATTAATAAACACTTTACATTTTCAAGTTTGACTTTTATTTAACACGATAAGTAAAATAAATTTATAAAAATTATTTAGTGTCTTCTCATCGGTAACTAAGTGCCGTGAAATTGTATTTTATTTAAAAAAGAAGTTTCAGTTACTAATTTTATATAAAATTGCCAGTTTTCATTTTTATAGTTCACTTGTATACTTTTTTATTTGTGAGGTAATAAACCTTTAACACCCTGTATATAAAATAATACTAGGGTGCATCAAAGGTTGCCTGTAAGTGACTATTAAAATTTGAATTTGAAGAGAAGGTGACGTGGTAATAAGTTGTCGTTGTGTTGTTCCTCTCGTGTTTTTTGAACGTGTGTATGTCAAGTGCGTTAATAAACATGAAGTTTTTGGAATTATTAACAATTTCTCTTTTCATTATTTCAATAAATGCTAAATCTACTTTAGTGCTTTTAGATAATGTTTTAATTAAGGAAACACATTTTACGTTTTTCCAGTCTTTGAGAGGTTTGTGTGAAATAGTACTCATTGAAAGATAAGGTTACCTAATGCCGGTATTTGTAGATCGTGGCTATGAACTTACTTTTAAAATTGCTGATGATTCCTCTCTACAATTAGCAAAATATGGTGAATACATTTATGAGAATTTGATTATCTTTGCTCCTTCTGTAGAGGAGTTTGGTGGATCTTTAAGCGTAGATGCCATTACACAGTTCATAGATGATGGAGGCAACGTTTTAGTTGCAGCAAGTAGCAGTACAGGCGATGGTATCAGGGAACTTGCTTCTGAGTGTGGATTTGAGGTAAATAAAACTAAATATGATTTATTCAAGATTGTTAATAGTTTTCTTATAGATTGATGAAGAAGGGGCATATGTTATTGATCATTTTAACTTTGATGCTTCTGATAATGGTCAACATACAAAAATAATAGTACCATCCAAAAACTTAATTGATGCACCTGTAATTGTGGGTGATAAAACAGAAGCAAATGATGGAAACACTATAGAATTGTCACCACTTTTGTATCAGGGTACTGGTATTTTAGTTGACTCAGAAAACCCTCTCGCTCTACCTTTGTTAACTGCTGATAGTACTGCTTACAGTTACAATCCAAATCAACCTATAAAAGAAGTAAGCTTTCTAAAATAATTTTTGATAATAGTGCAATAAGTATTATAACAGAATGAAATGCAATAAAAGGATAAAAATGAAAAATTATTAACTCAAAAATGTATATTGAAAAATTTCTTACATTAAAAGGCGAAACAAGTGTTGGTTTAGGAAAATAAACATTCTTTTGTTCTTTTATTGGCTTAGATTCTACTAATCCTCAAATAGAAATTGAACATTTTTTATCATTGTAGTATCCTCATGCTGTTGGAAAGAATGTTGTTCTTATAGCTGGCCTTCAAGCAAGAAATAATGCAAGAGTAGTATTTTCAGGATCCTTGTCATTTTTCTCTGATGAATTTATGAGTTCTGCTTTAGAAAAACCACAGGTAGTGCCTTTATTTGTTATTATTAATTATACTTAGTAATAGTAGTTTTCAAGGGTAATGTAGACATTTGTTTATTTGCAGGATGAAATTAAATTTAACAGAACTGGAAATAAAATTGTTGCAGAAGAAATTAGTAAGTGGGTGTTTAAGGAACATGGAACTCTTCGTGTCAGGTCAGTAAAACATCATAAGTTTGGAGAAACAGAACCACCAAAGGCCTACACCATTATGGATGAAGTGGTAAGCTTTTATTATTTTTTTTATTGGTCATTATTTATATGGTTTGCCTTTGTTTGTACATATGATTAATAAATTATTAATTTATACCATCAGGTGTATACCATAGAAATTGATATTCTCAAAGAAGGGGAATGGGTACCATTTGAAGCTGATGATATCCAGCTGGAGTTTGTAAGAATAGATCCTTTTATTCGTACAACATTAAAACGACAGCCTTCAGGCGCATATCAGGCCAAATTTAAAATTCCTGACGTGTATGGTGTTTATCAGTTTAAAGTTGATTATGATCGTATCGGTTATACTCATCTTTATAGCACCACTCAAGTTTCTGTTAGACCTTTGCAACATACTCAGTATGAACGATTCATTCCTAGTGCGTATCCATATTATGCCAGTGCTTTTTCTATGATGTTTGGTGTTTTTATATTTTCATTCGTATTCTTACATTACAAAGATGAACCAGAAAAGAAAAAGAGCGATTAAATTTTGTTATTACTTTCGTTTAAAATTTTTAACATTTCTAAAGTTAATAAATTATTTATAATTTTATTGATTTTCATTATACTGCTTGTTTCACTTTTTAGTACCATAAAAGTTATAAATTTTAAATTCTACTGTAATTGAGAATGCTTGAATTTATAACTGATTATGATATAATTAAAACAAATATGTTTAAATACTTAAATATGTTTTTAATTTCAACTTATTCAATCAAAAATAATTTTCAAAATTGTTATACATTTTATCATCAGATTAGTTATGTAAGCTAGACAAATTATTTTTTCTCTATTTTTAAAAATCCAGATGTGTTTGAAAAGTACTTAGCATTGGCTTCATTTGCTTTGTTTTCAGCAGCCTGAGGATTTACTATTTCTAGACCCTAAAAAAGAACAAATTTCATTTTTATTTAATTAAATAAATGTATTATAAAAGTTAATTTTGGAATTGTAAATTACCTGCAATGGAGTAAAAGCAACACTCGAAGCTGTACCAGAAATTTGTTTCTTTACAGATGTACTGCCACCCCACACATTTTGTTTTTGTAAATTTTTTTGAAGAGTTTTTGAAATGCGTACTTTAGTTTTTTCATCCACTTGTGGTAATCTAATTCTTCCTGTTCCTGATTTACCAATTGTGCCCCTAGTGTATCCTAAATCATCTTGATAAGCATCATCTTCGATCTAAAACCAATTAATAAAAAAAAACTATAATTTTAAAACGTTAAATAATACAAACATCTGCAAAATTCATTCTGTTGGCATGTTTCCGGAATTCTGTTATTGCGTATCTCTCTTTCATTTTTCTTACTCTTTTACCACCCCTTTTTTTTCGAGGAGCCTCTACTGGTTTTGGTAATGGTTTAACAAATTTAACAGGAGGTGGTTCTTGTAGCTTATCTAATTTTTTGATTATGTCCTCTTTAAACATCTTGCCAATTTGCCCATCAGGATTTTCATGACATGCATCTACCCTTGCTGCAAGAATACATTTAGCAGCTACTAATCGAGCAGCTTTCCTTCTTAAATCCTTAAAAATAAATATTAACTAGTTATCTTTTTTTAAAAAGAAAAAATGTTATTTACCGGAGGTGAATTCTGAACAATTTCAGAATAGTAAATAAATCCTGTGTGTGGTAGCATTGTAACTTGTGAAAATCCAGCTAATGTCTTCTTTTGTTGTCCTAATATAAGAACATTACAAGCAGGTATTTTTGATAAATTAGTTAATCCTCCAGCAACTCCCATCATTTTTGCAGCAATAGAGGCACCAACTATTACTGAAATATTTGGTGCTATAAATGCCATTCTACTTTCAACATATTCCAATATTTTAAGTTTGAAATTGTTTAATTCAATACCCATATCACATGCTTCATTTATTTGAGCTCTCTCCATATCTGTTAAATTTGTTCTAAAAGTTATTAAAAAATTAAAATGATGAAATTAAACCATTTTACATACAATTTCATTACCCTTGTGTAGTTGATGCTGTAACAGACACAACCATGATGGTTGCTTGTGTTAAAAACTGCTGAAGTATTTCATTATTTTTAGCTTGATCTAGGTCATTTCCCAATTCCTTTACTGTCCTGATATATTCTAGAGGACTTACAACTAATGAATCTAGTTCTGGAAATCTCTTCTGGTATTTGTCCTTTACAAATTTATGCACTGTTACTAAAAATACAATATCACATAGTTACAATTAATGAGACTCCCGATATAGTATATTCAAAAAGCAATAGGGAGTAAATACCTATTTCATTATCAACATCAGCTGCAACATTATTAGCTTCGACAATTAGCTGATATTCAGGATCGGCTTCAACTGGTCCTTTTAATTCTGAGGCTTTGCGTGGTTGAAGACCATAGCTTGCAATCTGTTTCATGATATTCTGAAGTTTGTTTGAGTCTCGTAACTTACATAATTCCCTTATGGAATTAATTTCAGCCGTGTCCTGCTCCATAGCAATTTGTTTAATATCTGGTTTTTCTTCCTTTTCATCTTTGATGAAGTCAGTGTCCATAAGTTGCTCCAGATCTTCCTGATCATTTTCTTCTAAGTCTGCTAGTAATTCGTCAGCAAGAGACATTTTAGTGAATATTAAATGATACTTATTGTTTTACCTTATTTTATTATTACTTGATGATAAATTTACGATAAAATTATTATTAATATGATATTATAAATTGTTATGAATATCGAATCTGATTAGGTTAATAAGATAGGTTATATTTGTTTACAAGATTATAGCGTCTAGTTTTGGAAGTAAAATAAGTTGTATTCATTAGACTGAACGTGTGTTGAATTGGCTTAGATTTTACTTTACGTTCAGTTAGTTTATTTTGAATAATAGTGCGGTAATTTCAAGAATTGCACAAGGGTAATTTGAAATAGACACTTAAAAGAAACAGATAAATTTCACGGTTTTTTTTAAATTTTGAAAACATTAAGGCAAATTATTTTGGTTAATTTCATGTCTATTTAGCACCGGGAAAATTTAGTTTACAATGTTTCATTCCTTAAGATTACTTTTAATTTCAGAACGAGCTGCACATTAATTGCAATTTGTTCAATGGTTACAAAATAAATAAAATAAGCCGATCAACTAATAAGAATCCTTAAAATTCTTGGACAGAAAGTGTCTGGTAAAGTAATTTCCCAGTGTTTTTCTTATCATTCTTTAAAATGTTCTCTGTCCCGGTTTTGTGACTTACCTTAAGGCGATCGTAACAGTCGAGTTCAGTGCAATCGCTGGATAACAGAGCTTTTATGCGTGGTTTAAACAATTTAAGAGACAAGTGAAGGTAAAACTGGTTGGAATTCGAGTTACGGGTAATTTGCACGACGTTTTGGATTATTTTAATAAAATAATCACTAAAAAGCAACAATTTATAACTGGTAAAACTTTTTTAATTAAGATTAAAAATTAATTGCTCCGAAACAATTGAAAACAAAATTAAGCCAACATATTATCTACACATGAACTAATAAAGTATGTAACTAGTTTTTGTTATTTACTTTTTTAGTTCATGTGTAGGTAATGTGTTGGCAACATTTTGTTTTTATTTGTTTTTAAACAATTAGTGTGCCTAATTATTGGTAAACATTTTAGTCTAAAAAAGGGTTCATAATGTTCTTTATTTAAGAACTTTAAAGGGGTTTAAAAAAAATAATGTTGGTGTTGTAGTTAATACATTAAATGTTTGTGATTAATAAATTTGCGGTACTAGATTTACAGTTTATCGCTTAATATTTTAAAGATTTCCCGAACTAATTTTACAATAGATACCTATAGCTATTGATTGAGCGAAACTGGATTGAAAAGTGAATGTTATGTTAATGTTCTGACCCATAACAATGTTAATTGCGTGGAAATGACCGCTGTCCGTTTTGTTTTTTTTTCTGCGGTTGTTTAAATGTGCTCATCTTATTGCCACAAAAATCTTCGAAATTACTGTCGATGGTACCGGCGTGGTAGTCGCAGTTCGGGTACTGATACGTGTTACTTAAAAACTTTTCGCGAGCAGGTGAGTTTTAATTAATTCCGTTATAACTAACTAACTATCTACACATGCCGATGTTGACCGGTATTGCTATTTATCGCAGTTGATTTGCTCTGTGTTCTGTATCTTATTAAAATTCAAGCAAAAACTCTTACTGTTTAGACAACGTGTTAGGTGTGGGACACGCAACATGGTTTTTCGATCATTCACGTTTGTGCAACACACAATTCCTGCTGTTTAAATATTTATTAATTTATGTGCGTTTCTCTAATTACTTTCCGTCGTGTTTATTTGAATAGAACGTTATTGTGCCATGAATTAAGTTTGGTGTACGATGTAAAAACGTGATTAAATTATATCAGTTTTCGGTCAAGTTGTAAAAACAATGTGTGAACTCAATGTTGGTGTATGGAAGTAGCTGAGGGTGGTAGAATAATTCTGATCAATGGCAAATTTCCATGATTTAGAGCAGGACTGGTTTTCCTTGTGCCAGGATCCGGAGTATTGGACATCATCGGGTAATTGCTTGATTATGTATTTTAATAACGATAAGTTATTTTCTCTTTAATTGGCATCATATTAAACGTGTAAAAATCGCAAACTCGATAGTCATGACCTTACATCAATACAATTTACAGTTTTTAATTTCATTTATATATTTATCATGTAAATGTAAATTTAACCGTAGGTACTGTATTTGAAAACAGCATTGTGCATTTTAAATATCTTAAATAAGTCCGAATTTAAGTGACTACGTGAATGAAGTTTGCTTTATTATATTATGATGAAATAGGATGAATTTTTATCTTAAGACTTGTAAATGAATTGTGAACTGTATTAAAATTGTAAGGTGAAAAAGTCGTATAAAAGAAGCACAGGTGAATTTATTCTGCAATCGTATCTAACATCTTTCACCAAAACGGTAAATGCCAGTGGTGTTTTGCATAAGATGTGTCTGTTTTTACACACCCACATTGAATTCCAGAAAACGGCTTTTTGTGTATCCACATTTACGATTTGTAATGTAATATCTATTAAGTAATCGGATCAAGTGGAATGTTTTGACGACTGGGTCATTTCAACTATTATACCCACTTTATTTTTTTATCCTTTTTGAAATGAGCAAAGATACGCTTGAAAAATCTTAATTAAATATATTCTTTAAATTCATTTTCTTATAAAGGAGACTGCGATAAAATTGAACAGAATAATATCAACGGAACTCATCTATGTACCTATATAATACATAAACTTTTTAGACGTTTCAATGTCGTTTATAAAAAGTTTGTAATATAGAGCAGAGGTGACTCTTAATGAAATAAATGTTACCATAACGGGTGTAATTTAAATGAAATATGTTTTGTTCTTTTAAAATTTCATGATAAAGGATAAGTTTAATATACTTGCAGGGCCAGATTTACGTAAGGGCTCCCTTCACCAAATTATGTTTAAACAATTTTTACGTTCAAATGCAATAAATTGCATACAATTAATCCTTCATTTCTATTTCCCTAATCATTTTCTCCATTTATGATATCAATACAAATCCTCTTGGATCACACTGACGTATAGATTTGTTTAGATACTTACAAATAACCTCAGGCTAATTAAAAAGTTTTGAGGGGTTGCATGCAGGATCGTAAGAGTCAGATCTTGTATAAAATTTTATTACGTTAGTTAGTTGCTCAAGAATAATTATATGGTACTTCATTCGATGAAGCTATAAAGTACATGAAAAGAAACAAAACTAAACAGAAAAAAAATCAAATCTAGTCAAATAGACAAAGTTTAAAAATTATTTTTATTATTTTGTAACATTTAACTTTTTTAAATAAGTGAAACAAAAAAACCAAGTATTTTACTAATTTAACTTTTGTTTTTTATTACAATTTTTTAAAAGCGTGCCTAAATCGGTTTTTTTCAGGTACGTCTATAATAATTAATTTATTGTATATTGTGTATATTTTATTTTTTACCTATAAATTAATAAGAACGTTTATATAATTATAATAAGAAGTATAATATTTGAGAGAATATCTTTTAAGTACAGTATTTTGCATAAGTATTTTAAATCACCTTTGTCTACTCTAATGTTAAGTATTACTTATTAATTAAAGCTATTGAAAGGTTTATTAAAGTTCTCGGTGTGATTTGCTAAATAAATTTTTAACTTAACATTCTTTGTCATGACTCTAAAAATGACACATGATGCTTTATACCTTAGACCTACCTATCTAATTAATATGTATGTCTTCATTACTCAACGTTCAATTGATTTAGCGTTATGGAAATGTTTATTTTTTCGTCCAAATAGTATTTGTCAAGCATAAATATTGGTACATTGGTTGTAGTTTTATTATAATTTTTAATAATGAAGAATGAGGAAAAGATTTATCCTTCAGTTTATGAAAAATTTATTAATACCCTTTTGACGTTTGAAAAATGTTCACAAAAATATTGAGGGTTTCTATTTTCTGTTGAAGTTCATTTTCGATTAAAAAAGTGCTACGTAATGTAGATTTTATAATAAACTCATATTGAACTTCTTTTGGTTGAGGACATTGACCGAATCTTTGCATAAAATATTAAGATGTCAAGACGAATTGCACTAGCGTTTCAATGAATGAACGAACGAGATTACAATAGGGACATTCTTAACAGTTACATGTAATTATCTAAGCACGATTTCATTGGTTGCTAATAGAAAGACTGAATTAAACCAAAGGAATTGTTATTAATCTGTTATGTAATGTTACATGCTTTTATTTGAGCCCAATAATAATAATTGCTTTTATACTAGTCGGATGTGAATGTACGTACCTATAACACTTTTAGAGGTACCTACTTTAATTAAATTGAAATCGATAACTGAAAATCGATACAGTCATAAGGTAGATGCAATTTATCTTTATCTTTGGCAATAACGTAAGATATTTTTGGCTTCAATTTACATACATAGCGTAACAGCTGTCTAGCTATTAAGTGTAGGTACATCAATTCTTGTTAACGGTATTAGAAATAAAAATTATGTAGGTAGGGAGGCACAGGTATTATGTTCATAAGAAATTAGAAAATATGGTAAATGTTAACAAAAATTGCATTAATAACGGTTTGTAACACATAGATATGTCAAAAACATGGGATTATATTACAGGTACAACTGCTGATACTGTCTATGAGCATTTGGTTAATTTTTGAAATGAATGATGAATTAAATGCATCAGTCATCAACATTTTTTTTTGAGAGGATTTTAGACATGTTTACATTTATTTCTACTTTTCATAACCTTAATTATCCTTGTTCGTCTCAACCCTTTCTAAACCTTTCACCTTCTTTATATATGTGATCATTTACTTTCCCATTTCTTTCTCGGTCTCATCGTCCTTTTTTCTTAAATTCGGTACACAAGAATTTTTTATTATGTAAACATTTTATATTTTGAACCCACACTATTGTTTAAAAATAAATTATATCAGTCAAATATCAAGAGCCTCCTGTTTTTAAAAGTCAGTTGAATAATTCATAAAATTTCTATTTTAAGTATAATAAAATAATGTTGGCTCCCATAAAACAAATATTAAAAATGTTCATAATATATTCAATAACTCAACAATTGTTTCGGGCATTGCTCATTTGTATTATTGAAGAGAAGTTATAATAATGTTTCGCAAGGCATGCACCGTCGAAAGTTTAAGTTTAATAAAACAATTTTACAAATCCATTGGCGAGCATTTTTAACGTATTAAATTAATGTTCTGAAATCAAATTAAAACTGAGTATTGCTCATGTAGTTATGTATAATAGGTATACGTAGAAGTAAAAAGGATGAAAGGAAGAAGTTTTCGCGATACTTAACTTACAAGAAATATATATAAGTACCTACAAAGATTATTGGTTGAGAAAGAGGCAGGTGTAATTTAAGGCTTATACATACTTACTTATAACTAGTATCGAAGATTAAAGTGAATAGTGGAACTGCGCCTATATATAAAGGCATTTACATTTCTTGTTTGAAAAGTGCTAAACAATGCTCTGGGCTGATTTATGAGCCATTAGTCTCGTAAGAAACTAATACACTTCGATCTTAAGAGAATTTAATAAATCAATTTTGTACCGTTTATTGAATTTTTTTAATTCTCAAGCTTACGAGCAGGTTCTTACTTACAGATTCGCTTATTACAGAATGTACATAGATAACTGTAAAACAAGAAGAAACTAAAAGATTTAAGTATCGATTAACAATCAAACCGATAAGTATTTTCAAAAATATCTTTCTTTAACATCTTATCATTTATAAAAGAAGAAGGCAAGTTTGTCCTTCGAGATGGGCGATTTGAGATTATTGTAGGAATTAACAGACGGGGCGTTCTACAGTCGATTCCATTGCAATTTTTTCCACTAGATACTTAATTTGATTTTTTTCGTTATTATTGAAAATCAATTCCTAACATTAGATGGCTCATGTTGAACGTCATTAGTCTTCATTAATTCTCAATCAATTTCTTATAAATAATGCGATAATTTTCATGAAAAGCTCCACTTTAAGGATATTTTTAACTATAAGATTTACGACATTCCAGTTCTGCAGTGATATAAGTACTGTTGAATGCTCTTCCTTGTAATAAACATATAAGTTCTATTTTTTTCGATTCAATAAACAAGGAACACAATTTTGATCCAATTTTAATATATATATGTATGTATGTATAAATATCTACATACTTTACTTAGGTATGCTACATAGGCAGTCATGCAAAAACGTAATTAAACCCAAAGATTGGAGGTATATACCGATTCGTGGAATTTCTGATATAGAAATTGTTACGTATTTATAAAATAAGTATCATTTTACTTATCGTTAATTAAATTCAGTCATGTAGTTCTTGAGATGCTTTCTCTATCTATTATTATTGTTGGTTTATACGTGTTATATTAAGAAAACAAAAATAAATTTCGAGACCATCTGACTTATTGTAAAATACGCCTATTTTTAAGCATTAGTATATTTTTGTTTTTAATATCTGAAAGTACCAGACGCGTATAATAATAATAAGTGAAACTTATTAGCAAAAATAGAATTTTCTTTCTGTAAACACTTTCACAAAAGGATAACTAACCTATTTGTACTGAATCCATAAAAAGTTACCATCAAGGAAGATATGTAAGATTACGTACTTGGGTATTTTGTTAGTAATGTATCAAATATGGAGACAGTACCTAAGTAGAAATACCTACTGGCTCTCATTGTTCATTAAACTCATTATCGTTTGTGTTTACCTTGATACTTTGGAAAAAGACACGTTCACTTTCTTTTATGATGTAAAGGACCTTTTATCTAATTAATGTGTTACGCAACTTTTTTGAATAATTTAAGTTTTATTTTAATCATCGCGTGGCATTTTCGTTTCCAATAATTGGTAATATTATAGCACTGTTTCTCAAATGAAATCTCTTTCAGGATTTTACATTATCTAAATCTAAATTATGAAAATCAAAGTAAAATGTGAAAGGAAAGAGAAGGCGAAGGAACGGGGTCAATTTATTTAATTCGCTGGTACTGTAATAATAGTAAATATTCATTAGGGTACTTTGGATGTAAGCAATATCAATAATTGATATAAAAAAATATGATCAGGGAATAGAACTACGAGGATGGATCAAATATAAACGATCCTTTGTTCATAAAACATTTGTTTTGAAAATTTTCACAAAAACACAAAGTTCTTCATTTTTCGATATATCCCCCTTGTTTGATTATACATTTTTCCCAACGGATTGGTAGTTTTTTCATCTCGTGCAGGGCGGGAGTCTATCCAGTTGCGCACAAACGCCTCCACATGTTCATCAGTCTGAAATCGCCTCCTAGTGATTCTTTGTGGGGCCCAAACATATGGAAATCACAAAGGGGATAAGTTTGGGCTACATGGATGGTGCGCCGACTGAGTCTAGTACATTTCATGATATGGGGCTTCGTTAAAGCTACGATGTGAACTAGAGCAGCTTTTTGATCTTCACTTAGCAACTTTGGGACCCAACGAGCTGAAATTTTTCGGAATCCCCAGTTTTTCGTTATGATTGTGTGGACACTCCCATAGCTGATGCCGAGTTCAACAGATATCTGAAGCACAGTGGCGTGGTGGTCCTCTTCAATAAGGTTTCTAACGCGTGCAATGTTAACCGGCGATATGCTGGTGCACGGATGACGAGGATGGTTTACATTTTCGACACAATTACGCCCTTCGTTAAATTCTTTGCACCAAACTTTTACCCGTTGCCACGAAAGCGTTTCATTTCCGAACTGTGCTAGCAATCTGCGCAAAATTTCAGCTGGTTTCACGTTTTCACGTGTAAAAAACTTAATAATAATCCGTTGCGCAGCGCTGTTACGCATCTCTTTCTCACTCATTGTGATAGCATACTAACCAAGCAAACACAGCAATACGATGAGTCGTTTCCGTGTTACCTAATATCGCTACTTCAAGTTGCTAACGCCCGCATGCGCCTTGAACAACTATCCGGCACTCAATTTAAAAACGCTCGTTTATATTTGATCCGCCCTCGTATGAGCTCTCCGAACTATAATAAATTAATGACTTAGTATGAACAACTTTAACATTTAGTTTTGGGATATTTTTGTGGTCACTATTTAGTCCCTTTTACTCTTAAGGTACTTAGTAGTTTGTAACTAAAATAGTTGGGTGGTATAGAAAATCATCTATCTCTCTGAAAATGTTTACAAATTTTGGACGATTTGTAGACCATTCAGTAGACATGGTATCATTTTTGGTCTGTTTAGGTTTACCGCCACCTAATGTTATTTGCTACTAACTGAAGTAGTTCACATGTTACGAAAATAGGTGGCGGTGTACTGGCCTTAACTTCATGGTATATCAACTTGCTTATATGAAATTTTTATGCTGCGGTTAGGTCAGCAGTTTATCGAAACTGCCTATGTCTAGAAGAAATTTTTAATAAATTACTGCTATTTTTGCTGTCCACAATACTACAAAGATGATTTTCTATCAAAAAACAACTATATATTTGGTTTATTTATGTTGTATCCTATCAGTTTACATTTAAAGAAGTACCTTAGCTATTATGGTAAAAACTTACGTA
Source organism: Agrilus mali (assembly GCA_029378335.1). Classification (NCBI taxonomy): domain Eukaryota; kingdom Metazoa; phylum Arthropoda; class Insecta; order Coleoptera; family Buprestidae; genus Agrilus; species Agrilus mali. The sequence continues at coordinate 20,520,868 of CM055658.1, read as the reverse complement.
TATTTTAATAAAGGCGTGTATAAATAATAGAAATATCAGCGAAAAAAGCAGGTCAGGTGCTGAAAGGAAGGTTTACCACTTATACCTGTTATATACAATCTTTCTATAGGATTGCTTTCAGTTTCATCCTTCAAATGCCGTTTCATCAACAACAACTCCAACAATAACACGACATTGTTTTACGTATATCAATCTGGTTCATAGCCATCACCATTGTTCCCATGTCTGTTATATAACCCATTTCCTTTCCTATGTTTTCGATCTTCGTGTTGTTGAAAGTGAGACTTTGTTAACGTATTTGGCAGGATTTAAATCAAGACGTTTTTCTTGTACTTGTCGTGAATGTCGTACCGTTATAGTCATTTATTTAATTTACAAACATTTTGTTTTGTTAAAATTAATATAGATTAATGATAAATATGCGAGGTATCCAGCTTATTCTGTCTTATACAAATAACTAAATATATGTAGGTACCTTACCTAAGTGTCTATTTCTTTTTAAGAAAAGTGGGTAAGTAGGTAACGTGCATAGATAAACATTAACTTTGCAAGAGTGGATAGAGTGTTGATACTTAGTTATCCACGAACATTTTAAATGTCCATTTGTAGCACCAGTAGTATTTAATATGCTATTTTATTGCAGACGACTCTCTAATCACAAGTCGGCATCTTAAGGAATTTATTTTAAGTATAATTGATATTACTCCAAACGTAACAACTCTAGCCCTTTTTAAATTAAAATGCCTTTCTATAAGCAGTTGAACTTAAAATTGCTTAACTATATATGAAAAAATAAAAGATCAAGGAGAATAGTTTATAACAGTCTTATTTATCCCTGATTAGGTTAGGTGAGGGTTGACTTAAGTTACCTAAGTCTGATAAAGAACTTAACGCAACCTAATCTTATCCTGACTTAACTTATCTACCTTAATTTGTAAAAAAAAATTTTTTACAAAAACATTGTTTAGAATATCATCCTATTTACTGATTTTTTATGTCGTATCTGATAGTGTTTTAATTCAACAGTTTTATTAATTCTTTTGGAATCTTTTCTAGACTTAAGGTGGATTTTAGATAATTTTTTACCCATTTTAAGTAAGAAAAGCATCTCTCACCCGAACAATTTGGTACATAATTGGTGAAACATGTTACATTACTCTAATAACACTTAGGTATATAAATAGGAATCTTTTGTTCTATAAGATATAAGTAAATTTTGGTTTTAAATTTACCGCCCTTAAAATTTGCCGCCCTAGGCTGGGAGCTTTCACTGAAGCTTAAAATTTCTTTTTCAATATATAAATATTTCAGATTGATTGATTGATTCAACGATTTATTCATTTAATTTATTTTATATGGGCACCTGTCCTGTTAAAATATTTACAGGTTTTAAAAGCTTTCCTTTTTCATACAACACTTCGAAATGTTACAAAATAAAAAATAGTGAAACACTCCTCTGATAATTTTGCGAAATAATTTTTAAATATAAGATGTAAAATTTATTTAATTTAATTTGTTTACTAAATAATTTGTCATTCTCTGTTAATGATTTGTATGTTTATGGGTGTGTGACGCATGTATAAAGAGGCAAGGAGGCGTTTTTGAACTTCCGGAACCGAATTTCCCGGGTTTAGTTTCTAATAAGGTTATCTGAGTATTTTTGTAAAAACTGTTAAAAATTAGCCAACATTCTTAATCATTTGTATTGTCTGATTTAACTTTGCGTATTGTTAAGTTCATTATAGTTTTATGGTTCTAGTATGACAAAAATGTAAATAGAGAACAAATAACATATATTTATGGTGGAGGCGCCAGGTTAAGTTTTATTAAAAATTTTAAGTGATAAGATATGATAAATAAAATAAGTATAAAGCATTTATAATACATTTTTATAACTATTCAAACGAAATTCGATTGAATTATTTAATTAAATAATTTAAAACAATGTTTCTTGGAAGCCAAAATACGATTCAAAAGAACATATTCATTATTAAAACTTTTACCTATGCATTGTTACAAATAAAAAAACAAAAGCCTTATATTTTAATATTAAATTGAGAACATAGCACTATGTTCCTTGATATGTTACAAATAAAAATTAAAATGTTAAATGCTTTTGAGGCCACTGCATCTATTTAATAAAGGGACACAATAGATAGGTAGGTACGTTGAATAAATTTGTAGGCACAATAAGTTATTACGTTTATTAATTACAAGTTTCTCACTTTGAGTGGGTCGATACATCGTTTTCATTTCTTGTGAAACCGAAAGTTTATAGATAGACAGGGCAAATATAACAGTAACGGCGTGGTAACAATAACACGAAGTCAAATGTTAAGTAATACGTAAAACAAATCAGAGCGTCAAGACAAAATGTAAAACATGGAAATTGATTACAGAGCAATAATGTTTGTATGTATGAGGACAACAGGTTTATTATTACGGAATGCGTGTAATGTATTCAAAGGGGTGTATGTTTACGTAATGTAATGACCATGTAATAATACGGAAAGTCACGCAAATCAGTGGCGGTCCAAAACGGCACAAGATATAACAAATAAAGCAGAATCTGATGATTGTAAATGTGCGATAGGTATACAGTTCAATAATGTAAAAAATTAAAAATAACAATTTTATTGTATCGTAGAACAACATTTCAGTGTTTTTAGCTAGGGGCGAATTAGGGTAGAACCAGAGGGTGGACTTGAAAATTGAATATGAAAAATGATACATATCTAAAGCAGTGAAAGTTGATTGAAGAAGGATGGGAGATGTAGGGGGAGGTATTGTGGTAAATGATGAAATTAAAAAATTGCATGGTTTCATATCTTTTTCTATTATAATTTCATGATACTAAGCAATTTACTAAATGCATCTTTTGGTTAAAACTTGGTTATAGTAGAATTATTTTATCCTTTCCATCACGTGACCTGAATGAGGTGTATGAATGAAATCGTAACAGTTCATGCACGTATGTCATTTGCTGACAAATTGTTGATATTATAAAATTATAGGTTATATTATGTAATAATGTATATTATAGAATCAATTGACGTACTCTAGGTAACAAAAAAAATTAAAAACAGACAATTCTATGACAATTATGGCAGAAAAACTGTTTCAGTCACAATATACTGCACATTTATAAATGAACAATTAACTCATAAGAAAAAGATACTATTAAGCAAGGCAGTGGCGGATTTACACATTTGCCGCCTGTAGGCTATTCTAACACCTGCAATTCTATACCCTAGTTCACAATAAATTTTTTTGTTAATGAAATTGCACTTTATGATTGTATTATTTTATATTTTTATCAGACTAATCAACAAATATTGATACGATTTCATTAGGATTAAAAATGTAAGAATGTTAAGAAGAACTTTCGTTGAATAGATATTTACAACTTTTACTTTTATTTATCATTATTGTTTTTTTTTTAATTATCATCATTCTAAGAAATGTATAATATTTATGAAATTCTGTGCAACAATATGCAATTGTTTACGTGTAGGTAAATTTATTAATATTTTATTCTACACTCAAACAGGTTGTTAATATCATCAGAAATGAAATATCAATAGAAAAGTATTAATTTTCCACATATATATCTATATAATATTTGTTATTGTTATTTTTAAGCAATTTTTTTCGGATCCCATTTCTCTTCGAATAGATATTGTTTTGTCGCGGAACTGGATTCCAAAGAATTATTTATATTAAATGTTCGATTAACTTTTAAAAAATGAACTTTATTTTACTTCTATAATTTACATGAGTCATCCAATCAATATCGTGGTTACAACATGACTAACATTGCGAGCCTGCAATGTTATGATAAAAACTATTGCGTTCTCTTTCTACTTCAATCAAAAACAGGAAATAATAAAATAATTCTACTATATATAGGTTATGTTTCCCTTACTTAAATTACTAACATGAACGAAATGAGTTTGTCTTATCATCTCCCTATTCCACCTTACTGTTCTCACCTAAAATATTCTTTTACAGTATCTACTATAAGGGGTTTCTAAATCCTCCCACAACCAACTCTCCCAAGGGTTTAAACATTGTTTAATAAAAATTTATTAGAGTACCATTTTCAGTTTTCGTTTTCACATATTGAAATTTATAAAGGGTCTACAATTTGTTGGTCCTGTCTGATGGAAATTGGTTATTTAGTGTTTCTGGAGTATCTTAAATATTTTAGCGAAAACGTGTATTTCTTATAAATTCAAAAAGTTATTCGTTTATTTTTCTATGTTGAATCCTTTATTGAGATTATAATCAAAAGAATTAGCAAAGTTCGAAAAGGACTCAAACTTCCAAACGAAAAAGAAATAACAGACTAACTAGAATATTTTATTGAGATACCACGAAGTATTTCATGAAACTTTAAACAACAATGCAATAATGATTTTTATACAGCATCTTTACATAATTCAGTAGTCTAACAAACCTTACTTGTTGTAAAACTTTGTAGATCTTCTTACAAGTAGAATATACAAGAAAACTTGTACAAAGTTTAAACTCCAATATACTAATGTAAAATTTCTTTTAGTTAACATTATCTTTTCTAAATAATTTCCAACTACCTTGAAGCTTGAAATCAATTAGGTGTACTTCTCCGTATGTGAAAACAACGTATCTAATGATCAATATGTATACGTACATTCCTCTAAATTTATATTTTACCCACTGTTTTGTGTTGAAAGTTGCAACAGAGTGTTTACAATTACGTATACTGTTTTATGCTTAATGATAGCTGTGAAATCAGTGAAACATTGTAAATGGTCACTAAAAGATTGTAATGATCGCACTGACCCTTTTTCGTTAGGTAAAAAAATACGTGCGTTCAATTTTATTGTAGGTATGTAGTTAAATCGATTAATAGGGAAAGTAAAGATACCCAAGGTAGAAACATAAATAAGGATGATGACTATGGAGTACTTTTTAATTAAAAAAAATATATATGAAATGAAGTAGTGTATTTAATGGGCCAATGAAGTTTTTAATGCACTATGAAAATTTTATATTTTAAAAGTTAATTTATTTATGTTATTATTTAAGAATATTTATGCATGCAAGAACTCTCCCATGCACCTGTAATGTAATACGCTCACGGCTATTGTTGTATCAACTCGTTAAACCAATAAATGTTTAATTACCTATCAAGCAATAAAAGACACCAATGAGGAACTACAATTGAAAGATCAAGCTATTAATGAGAAATAAACACCTAATTGATAACCATATTAAATTGTACTACGAGTATACCTAACTACCCATAAAAGTGTTGTTCGTCTTTTATGTTACATTTCAAAACACAGTGTAACGAAATTTTCTTTTCCATTACAAAAAACTGCCTTGTAGGTTTCATTTATAACTCATAAATAGCAAATAGACGAAAGAAAAATCACTAATAATGTTATCAGCAATTGTATTAGTCAACCTCAACAATATTGTTTCAGTGGATTCTACTATTTTCAAGAGTACACGAATAATACTAAAGTTTACAGTTATTGATTGATATTTATAGGGAGACTTACCACCTATATAGGAAGAGTGGGGAAGATCACTGATTATTTATTAAGTTTAATTTGAAATATTTGGCTTTTTTTGTTTCTAAGTTTTCTAATAATGATAACTTTTTGCCTTTATTAATGTTGACGTGAAGAATTTTAGTATTTCCCATATCTAAATTATGTTTATGCTGTAAATATGCTCTTTTATGCGTTTTTAATCGCTCTCCCAATTTGTTCGATATAGGTAGGTGGCATTACATGAGTCACAAAATAATTGGTAAATGCCACTTTTTTCTTTATTGTCTTCCTTAGGTTTGTTGTTTACCTAAAGATTTTTTAAAGTTTTTGTGTTGGTCTCTATCGTCGATAAATTAAATTTATTTAACCATAAATGGTATACAGGGTGTCCCATAAGTCGAAGTCCAAACGAAAGAAGGTTGTTAAGGAGGCCATTTCAAATCAAAATGACCATATTGTAAACTATTTTCGTTAAGCAACCGTGCAATAAATAATAATATTTGTTATTATCCGAAGTTGATGGTTCGTAAGATATTGAAGTATATGTGTTTTTTCCAAAAATAGTTACGTTGATGGTAATAACAGCAGCCCAATAATCTCTTTGGGGTTTTTTGTTTTATAATTACAATTTTGAATTTTAGTAATAATAATGCCATGTATTAACACTTTCAAAAATTATGTCGTCTTTGTACTTAAATTTAAAGGCTGCAGTACACCTCAGAAATTAACTCATAAATAATAAAAGAAAATTTTGTTTGTATGTCGACTTTTGGGACACCCTGTATGTATTTGAATATTTACGTATTAAAATTTCTGGTTTTAATACAACGAATCAGTTTAATTAAGTAATTTAAAAGCTGGGGATATTTAGCTTTGATATTAGTAAGGACTTATTAATGGCTTTGTAGTTTCTGCAGTTTGTCACTACGGTGTCGTATGTGGTTGTAATTGATTACAGGCAAAGGCGAAGTTCATAAATTGTCCACTCAAACGCGGTGGTAGCGTGGGCAGAAGCTAGAGACAAATAACAGGACCCGAGATTAGAAACAAAAACCGCAAGGAGTTAACGTTAAATTTATGTGACAACTGGTAGAACTAGTGATAGAATAGAATAGAAAAAATTGTCACCCATAATAACCTAATAAATTTCACACATAGTAACTATGATATGATAGTTTGTGTGGTTCTGGTTACCTTTTTAGGTAAGTACCTATCGGGCTAGAAAAATAATGATACCTAAGTGGTGGCTAGTGCACCTATAAGATTTAAGATTGCGTATTTATTAGAAGATTAATGTAGGCATTACCAACATGTTCTTTATTTGTTTTAATGAACAAGAAACGAATATAATTTTCCAAAGAATCTATTTAAGAAATACGTCGTTGGCGATGGATAACTGAAAACAAAAACAACTTGATGAAAATAGTAACGAGAGTCATCATTTTTATTGAAAACGAACTTGGGAATAATTTGACTAAATTCCCTTCAACCTAAATTGTGTCACCGGTTACCTGAAATTTTGTTAATTCAAATCTATCGTTAATATCCACTCCCTTTAATAAAAAAATTAGATACTGGGTTAAAGTTATAATGTATTTCAATTAGATAAAGATCTATATTTACCGACTATTATAGTTTTATAAGTAATATAAAATGCCTTATTTATAAATTGAATTAAAATTTTAAAAGTTGTTGATTGATTGATGATGTCTAAAGATCAAGACCGCATCCAATTTTAAATTTTATACGATATTACGTGTTTAATAATATTAAAAAATATGCTAATTAATTTACTACTTATTAATGTCTTACATTTCTAATAAATTCAGCCTACGTATTGAACACTTTGTGATGATCGTCAATGTTCCTTATGAATGATGATCCTTGTCAGTATCTAGTGAAAATAATTAGTATCTACAAATTTCATACGATACTTTTATAGTTGTAATAACTTGTAATACTATTCAGATTTTCTGCCTTAAGCTTGATACCTACTTCATGGGCGTTCTTAAGATTATTTATTAGTCACGCATTTGGGTGCTTCCAATTGGAATTACGACCAAATTGGTTAATCCGCTTTGCGATACATATCAATAAACGAATTTTCTGTACCTGCCTAAGGTGACTTTCAATGTGAAAGCTTTAAATTTCTTTTTGTTTTTTAAACTCTTTGGGCTATTTTATTGAATCCAACTAAGCTTCGTAGGATAGCATTGTATTTAATGACTTTCTCAAATTAATTATTAGAACAGTAGGGGTGAATTTAATTTCATGTTTCATTGTCATGCATGAAAAATAATGAAGTAGAAAAAGAAACAATGCCATCATTGTATTGCTTTTTAACACACCGTGCTATAGGTTCTTATAAGATACATGTTTTAAGGATGAAATAAATTTAAACGTTAGGTGCTCTTAGGTACTCTCTTCTAGATTTACAAATTTAGATAACTGAAGTTAAATATTTAGGGGTAAACTACAATTTATTGCACCTAATTAATTAGAGTACATAGTTCAAGGGTCAAAGTTTAGGTGTCCTTCGTTAACTTTACATTCACTTTAGTTACGAATGCATCATTTTTATGATAATAATATTTCTCAAATCTGTTTTTCTTTCATAAGGTTTCGGTAGGAAGAGACAACACAAACTAAGCGAGCATTTTCGTACTTATTTTAAAAGAAATGTTCATTTGAATGAAAATTCACCTCCTATGGTCAAACGCTGGCTACGCCACTGTCATACATTCTTTTACACGTAAAAATATATCACGTCTGCAAAGATTTTTAATGCAATAATGACAAACATGTATTTACCAGTTTTCTACTACTGGTCAGTTATTGTAATAAAAAAAATACCGGCCAAGTGCGAGTCGAACTCGCGCACCGAGGGTTCCGTACAAACCTGTATATATGTGATGTAACTAAAAATTTAAGGTTTTCGGAATTTTTCCTTTATATGTGCTATAAAACATTGCTTCATGTCAAATTTAAAGATTCTAAATCGACTGGAAGTATCCGTTAGGTTTTGATTCCCTTGCGAGTGGTTGCGAGTTAGAAAATATGCGGCTTAAATTGCTGTTTCTTTTGATTGCGTTGACTTAGAAGTTTGATTTTGATACAGCTTAAAGGTATTATACACCTGAGTATTTGATATGAATTTCAATTTAATACCTCTACGCGTTCATGAGGAAAGGGGTAGTAACTTTAAAATTATTAAAAATATTTTTATTATATGATGTAACTAAAAATTTACGGTTTTCGCAATTTTTCCTTTATCTGTGCTATAAGACGTTGCTTCGTACCAAATTTCAAGATTCTGAGTTCACGGGAAGTATCCTGTAGGTTTTGATTCGAAAATTTACGGCATAAACGGCTGTATCTTTTGATTGCGTTAGCTTAGAAGTTTGATTTTTTCACAGCTCCAAGGGACAATAGACCTGAGTATTTGGTATAAATTTTAGCTTGAGAATTGAGAATCTCCACGCGTTCCTGATAAAAAGGGTCTTGACAGACGGACGGACGGACGGGCGGACAACGAAGTGATCCTATTAGGATTCCGCTTTTTCCTTTTGAGGTGCGGAACCCTAAAAATGAACTGATATGGGTGATTTTTAACATTTTATTGCACTACAAAGTGTGTATCAATTTTTCAAACTGAAAATTTGGTAAGAGACTGCTTAAATATTGTGACAAATATAAAACCAAGTGTTCATATATACTGTTGTTTATGTCGTCAATTAAGGACCAAGTTTATGAAGTAAAACTTTCACAGTTTTTTTTTTAATTTTCAATTCGTTCTCTTAATTATCAAAATTTATCACCGAATTTCGCCCAAGCACAGACACGGGTACAATAGTACCCTGCTTGTTTGCTGTTCGAACCTCGTATCAATTTATCACTGCCAACGGTGTGACTTATTTTCGAAGACCGTTCACATATATTTTAAAGTTGTCTTATTAAAGCGACAGCATACATGGGTTATAATTAGGAGCAATGAAAACTCGCGTTGACGAACGGATTCCTTTCTATTTCCTTATTTTATTAACCGAGAGCAGAGACGAGAAAGCAGTGCTCTAAAGAAGGAATACGTCGAACACACCGCTAACTAAGGTGACAAAAAGTAGAAAGTGTTAGTAATTAGGAAATAAGACATTGAAAACGATTTGATTACAAGTTCACTTCGTTACGAGTGATCTTTTTTCTGTAATTAACACTATACCCTTTTAAGAACAACAAGATATGTATGTAAGTGCAGATTAAACTCTCTAAACATTGACAACTGCAACAACAGTTTAAGAAGAAGTACTTTATAAAAGCACATGTTTCAAAAATTTGTTTAAAGTAAAACAACAATTGTTCATCATAAGGGTGACTTCTTCAGGTGGAATATAATTACAATTACAAAAATATGCTTTAAATATTACAACAGAGTTATCGACTAAATTTTGAGAGGTTATTGGGGATTGCTGTAAAGTTTAACAATGAATGAATTTCAAAGGAATAAAATTTTTATTTTTCAAATATAAAATTCCCTGTTCCTCCCAAGGATAATTTTATATGTAAAATCCATAAAACGAAGAATATAAATGAATTAGGTATGCATTTTCCTTTTTATTTCCAGTTTACACTGATACTTTAATTATTTTGCTTCAGGCATCGTTTAGGCGTTAAGAAACAATAAAAAAAAGCTTGTGTATTTCTTCTGATTTCTCTTAATTTTGTCCCCTGAAATCAGCTGAGATTAAGTCAATTAACTCATTTGTGAGTCATTTTAATATTGTTTACTTATTTTAATCGTTATTAAATAATACAATTTCCTTTCTCTTTCCCTATTTAAGTCAATAATGCAGATAAAATTGCTTCCGTTCTCTAATCGGTATTTATTTGTTTTATGGTCACACATCAAGTTTCTAAACCTTATAAACTGTAATTTGAATGAATTTGAAAAGCTTTACATTTTTACCTGAGTTTTTTAATAGTAATTATTATAGAAATAGTTTGTACATTTTTCTGCTAGGCATAGATATGTATCATTTAGTTTTCTTTATTAAAATGAAATTATTTAATTAATTATTATTTAAATCAATACGTTTCTGATAATGATCTAATTATAAATACAGTGTTGTCATTGCACTTGCTTGTGCGTACTCAGATATTAGAAAAAATAGTTTCGTTTTTATGAGTGCTTTCTACTTGATCTCATGAAAAGCTTACTTTAATATATCTAAATGAATACATAATAATATCTTCGAATATTCTACGGGTATAATATATTCCCGAAAGGTATCCTGTTCATTTATAGCAATGTAAAAAAAAAGGGGAACCTTTTGCAAGTCATAATTATCCTCCTTATAGGGTATAAATATATTAAGTTTTAACGATTTTATAAGTAGTAACGTTTTATTGCCTGTACTTTTTCCGATTTTGATTGAATATCATTAGCATAAATGAAAGCGTTTAAAATGTGCTTGTGTAGCCCCGGTCAAAGTAAATCTGCAAGTATACATACGTAGGATGTGTCAAACGCTGTCAGTCCCGTGAGTAATAGTAAGTCAAATTTAAATTTTTAATATCCGTTACGGTGGACACGAACAAAAAAATTACTCTGAAGAGGATATTATATACACATAAATAATGGAGAACTTTCATTTTTAATCAAATTCGCTTTTATAATGGAAACAGTGCTGCAAATCAATCTCAAGGGCAATAAAAAATGCCCCAGTCAAAGGAAATGTTAATCGTTTTATTGGGTGAAAGTAATTGATTGACAAACAGCTCCGGATTAGGGTAAAGGACTTTTTTTCTAGTTCAAAGAACTAAGACGACTTTTATGACAAAATTGAAATAAATGGAAATTATTAATCATTAGAATGAATTTTTTGACTCAACGAAATGCCCAAAACTATACGAAGCGTACAATGATTAACATAAAATGCTTTAGAGTTCTAATTAAATTTTAAAATCTAAATATTTTAAATTGCCAATGACATCTAAAAGAAGTTAAACTCTAAGCACTTGGGGGAAGAACAAAATCTACCATGAAGGATTGAATCAATCAAAAGAACTTTAAAAGGACTTCGAGGACATTGTAAAGATTTGAATTAAACCGGAAAGGTTTCGATTACGTAATGAGGCTTGAAACACTTATGAAAAGGGCTTTGAGGAAATTTTTAGGGTTTAAATTAAACCAAAAAGGGCTTCAAATGCATCAAAAGACTTGAGGCATTTATGGAAAGGTCTTCTAGGATATTATGAGGATTTGAGCTGAACAAGAGAGACATCAAATACATTATGAGGCTTTACGAACTCTAAAATTGGTTTCAAAAACATCAAAAGGCTTGAATAAAACCAGAAGGTCTCCAAATACACCAAAAGACTTAAAGAATTTGTGGAATGGATTTCGAGAACATTACTTACTATATGGTGGTTAATTAGACCAGCAAGGTTTGTAATAAGTACATCAAAAAGTTTGAAGCACATAAATTAAACAATAAGGATATAAGATGACCAAAATCTATTTCAAATATTAGGGCTTTACGACAAAAGAATTATCCATAAAGATCTTTTTTGGTTAGATATTGATAATGTTTAGCTAGTAAGGTTTTAAGTCAACGAATGCGTGAACCACGACCTCTCAAAATAAAGTCTAGACTTCCATAATAAGTACAATAGCGTCTGCGGTACTGTAATAAATTAAATTTTCTTTATCCGGTGTTCAAACCAGACAAAAGAAACCATAAAATTCCATTGAGAATCTTTTTTTAATGAATTTCTTTGTGACGAAAAAACTTTTTGTCTGAACTAAAATTTCATGTGCTGATCTCAATTAACGTAAGTCACACGCTTAATGCATCTTTAATTTTTTTTACTTAGAGAAAAGAGAAATTAATAAATTATTTTCCCTCTCATTTTACCATACACACTTTCGCTTCTTCCATCATCACGCATTAACGATGGGTCATTAGTCATTTTATTCGAAACGTTTCACAATTGAATTGATAACCAATATAATGAATGGTTAACAGTACAGTTTCTTCTTCTTATCCGAAAATAACTTACAAGCATATCGTTAAGTAGATGTTATTGCAGTGGTGCAGTGTAATTAATGATTCGTAGTCTAATCATAAAGAACATTTGAGATATCTTTATTAAAAGTGGATAGGTACTATTGTAGCATATTTTTGATGATTATATTGGTGGCGAAATTTCATTCATATACATAAGCTTTTTTGCATGAGGAGAATATAATAATTTTATAGGAAGTATATTTCAAGAAATTAAATTCATATTGTCAAAAAAGAGAAACATTACTGACATTCTTCAATTGTAAAATACAATTTCTTATTTTATTTTATACAAGTTCTTTTTCTTGATAACATTTCTAACGGGATAAAAATAGTAGAGGTAGCTGATTGAAGACAAGTTTAATATAATTTCTTATGAATGGTCACAATAATCCTGATAAATAACCAATTATTATTATAGAGTGGATAGGTATTAAAGTTACAATGTACGAGACCGATTAAAGTTAATAGTTGAAGAGAAATGTAGTTATTACCGATTATTGTATTTCCTGCTCTTTTTTCATAAGGGAGCAAACGTACTCGAGCAAAACAATTTCAAATACTCTTCTCTTCTCAGTTCAAATTAAGATTTATATGTGATAGAATTTTCATCCGTGACCATTCCGTAGGTTTCCTTTTACTGTTTGTTTACGATAGCGTTTAAAGACTGGGAATACATAAGTTTAATAAGATTAAATTAATTAATTATTATAAACTATGATTGGATAGTTTTTAGTTCCTTTTTTTCTGGATTTCCAGTGTTTCTTTTGCTGTCTTTTGCGAGTTCATTGGTTAGTCACAATTTTGCAGCAGTTAAGATAAATAATGGGAAGAGTAAATACCCAAATATCCAATAGCTGGCGATACAATGCAAAGATGTGAATATTTCTGAAACTTGTAGTAGGTACTCATTATTATTTACAGAATTGTGGCCAGCATCATCATAGTGAATGCCTTACATGAAATTCTCCAACCTTCTTAATTCTTCTCAAATTAAAAAAAATCATTTAAAATTATAAAAAGAACGAAATGCTTACTTGGCATTTATTCTATGATTAATTGATAATTTAATGATAAAATGTTGAATCTATCAAGGAATGGCCAACATTCTGTGTTTTTAGTTCATTAAAGTGTACTTTACTTTACATATTTATCATATTTAGTACCTCATTAATTAAGAACATCGTTAAACGACTTATTATGCTTGAAATTTTTTCCATTTTCTTGTACATGAGTAGATTTAATAAGTATCAAAATATTTATGGTTTATTTTGCCCCTATTACGATAAAATAAATAATTGGCTCTTTTATCTGGATGAATAATTTTTGGTACCTAATTATCAGAAACTTCAATTGGGGTTTTGGTTAATTATACTTATTCATTAAAGAGACAAGTACAAATTAGTATTTTATGTACAAATGTCCTAAGATACAATGATGTTTTCTCCTGTACTCAAGATTTTTTATGTATTACATACATACCTACCTATACATTCATATATGATTCACTTTCGAATTAATTCATTAGCTTTTGTTCCTGCTGCATTGAAGACACGACTTGGTGTTCAATCATCTTTATCTGAATTATTGTATCTCTGCACCACTTTTCTTCTCTAATTATTACCGCGTCAGTTCGCAGGTAGGTAAGCAACTTGTTTGATGGACTATAATTGCCAGAATTTACTGATGACTCTTTGTCTACTGTGTAAAATCTCATGCTTTCTCCGCCCCCTTCGAGCTATACCTAACTGCTTTCGTGGGATGTATGTACATATGTACGTATATTATTCATTGTGTACTAATCAATATTAACATTAGATAAATCGATTCTGTTACAGTGTCTTAGAATAAGAAAAAAAAAACAGCAGACAAGTGAGAGTTTCATTGCCAATGGTGATGAACAGAATGATATAAAAAGTGTCAGAAACAATTTATTTATTGTCCTGTTTGGCTTGTTGCTCTATTTTTCTGTAGGTGTTCGGATCGATAATTTTCTGTATGAATTGTTTATTTAATAACTTCTGACAAGTATGGAACAAATAACAATAAGTAGGTCTTTTTGTATGAATAAATTTACTTGTATCTTCGCCAGTGGCGGCTCTTTAACGAATAATTGATTAGTTGGTCGAAGTAAACTTGTAGGTTGTCGGAGCTCAAACGAGCTCAGCTTAATCGTTAACGATCTATTGGAGGTGAGGATCATTATATTTCGAATGTTTGTAATGCCGTATAATAAATAACAACTGAGCAAATGTTTTAGTTTGCTCGTGGACCAAATGATAATTGTATTTGTGGATACTGTGTTGAAAATGCTTTGTTTTGTGTTTCTGGTGGTAAACCATCAATCAGGGTCAAAAAAAGAAATTGCGTAACATCTTAATCATTCGATAAGTTTGTAAATATGGTCATTTAAATAATTCTTTAATAAATAGAGTGATAGTAAAAAATAAAGTTGGGTAAACTTTTTTGATTATATCTTCCAATATGTAAATTATACACCCTAATAAGGGTTCGTGTCTAAGGATATGGACCAATGTACCTACTTAATGAAACAATAATATTTTGCGGTTTCTTTCACGTTTCTGATGGTACTGTGTATATCTCTTATTTTTTTAAGGGATTTTTTTAATTTCCTGCGTAAGTAGGTACCTAACTGGAAAGGTTTTGTCTTCAAATTGTTATAAATCGTGTCTTCGCTAGCCACTAAATAGCTTAATAAAAATGGAAGTCACGATTTACAATCTTCGTGATATTGAGACGTTACAAAAGGGGGCCAGATAATTACTTTACTCTCATGATACTGTCTTCACTTTCTTTACTAGGAATAAGTTAACTAAAAGTTTCATAAAGGAAACTTCTTCAACTTTTTTTAAAATAATAGATACATACTAAACTAAGTGATAATTTTTCAGGCAATATTTTTAGATAAACATAGCTTATCGTTGTTTATAAAATTTATAATAATCACGCAAATTTTTAGAGACGTTGTTTATTAAATTTCTAATGAATAATTAAAAAAAGATTGTTTAAGAGAAAAAGATCTGCTTCGAGTTTTTGAGTAATAAAGAAAAATTCTGTATTGCCCAAGCAGCATATGGCTTGAAATAAACAGATTTAATGAAATATAGGTCATTGTTATTAATTATAATACAAATTCTTGTAGGTAATAATAACTTTAGTCAAGAATTTATTTTATTGTGCGTAAATGTTGTGGAAGAATAGTATTATAAGCATGAAATTCTTTAGATTACCGATATATCCTGTTCTTTAGATCAACTTCCTACAATTATTAATTATATTTATGCATGTCTTTTAAACGAGTGTGACATGTTATCTGCACAACAATTCCTTCCTGATTAAATGCGACACCTTTTCTTGTGTCGTTTGTTTGTTTATTTAACATTTTCAAAGTGTCCTCCATATTTATTCACTTTCTCCACTTTGCTGTCGAATACTTTCCTCTGGACAAGGAACTGTTCTTTAATAATAACGTCAAGTGCATGAAACAATACATAGTAGTTTATTTGAAGAACGTGAAAAAAATGCTAACTTACTGTCCTTTTGCTTGGACAAAAAAAAGGACGACCATAATTTAATGTTTGTTCAAAAGTTTATAATCTTTTCTTTTTCTTTCAAAAAAAAAAAAAAAAAAAGAAAAAGGAAATGAGTCTTTAGGCCTTCCAAAATCACAAAAATGAAAAATAGTAAATACTCTCTTTGAGATGAGCCATTTCAGATTAGTACAGAAGGAGTTAGGTTAGGATAGCTTGGGGTAGAAAGAAAAACGTCCCCTTGTATCCCTAAAGTTGGTTAATTAAAATAACTTATTATAAAGTTTATTGAATCATGAAATGGAGCTCTATAGGGTTAACAATAAGTCGCTGGAATAACTAAAATTATATTATTAATGGCTTAGGTCAGTTTATCTCCAAAAACTGTCTCCTTTAGGTCCGTCCTGTAAAAGTGTGTCAGGCAAATCACGTTATTTAAACGCAGCTTAATTTTGCTAGTTTTCATTTTATTTCTCAGAAATCTCTTTCTTTAATGTTCGCCGAATCGCAATTCGCATTTTTGATTGTTATATAGGTACTCTTACACCTCGTAAACTTATTGGTTATTGCGAGGGTAATGAGTGTTCAAGTAAAAGATTTCCTAACGAACCATAAGTACCAGTTCGAAGTCATTCACGTGGCTAATAAGTGTGGGTCTGAGGTGATTAACAGTACAATAATTTAGTTGTCGCAAATAACTACGAGTAGATCTAACTTACTGGTCGGACAAATTGAGTATATTTTAAGGACATTAGAAAGCGGGCTAATTGGATCGTATACAGTTGCTTTTGGTTCTAATTCTAAAACCGTATTCGTGCAACGTGGGCGGATATGCAAAATAGATGAAAGTTATGCAATGTAAACAATTTTTCAAGGATAAACATAAACGTAGCGAATAATTGTAAGCAATGAGTAATTATTATACCTATGAGGTGTAAAGTACCTGCCTGTCAGTATGTTCTTCTTCCGTATTTCTAACATTAACGTTATAACAACCGTAAAATGTCAGCTGATTTCTGTACAAAGTATTCAATTAAAATGTTTAACGGTCGCTGTTCTACGTTATACATATTCTACAAAACTTAACATTGTATGCGGATATAATTTTAATCTATATCAATCAGTCAACAAAAGTTTCATTTCGATTTCCACAAAATTTGAGTTCCATTGATAGTATATAATTTTATTTTACTCTTAAAACTGTAATAGTTGGCGAATATGCATTATATATGAAAATATCTTTTATGGAGTCGAGATATGGGGATGGAAAGAGTATAGAATTGTAGAAAATATTTATATGAGGTATATAAAATGAGTGTTGCAGTTAGAAAGAAGTACCTCAGACTACATTTTAAGAAGGGAAACAAAATGTGGGAAAATGGTGAAAGATACAAGAAGAAGTGCAGTAAAATATGAAGAAAAAATGGGGGGAATTACCGGAAGGGGACTTAAGAAAAGAGATACGGAAGAAAAAGGTATTGGGGATCGGGGAAAAAAAATCAATATGATGTGGAAAAGGATAAGGCCTTAACAGAAATGGCAATGAGTAAAAAACAAATGAAAGAGTGAAGAGGAAAGGGAATGAATGTTAGGAGGATGGTGGGAAAAAGATGTAATAAAATAGTAAGAGGTGAGGATTTGAGAAAAATATGGGAATCAAGATACGCGAAAGGTATGAGAGATTTTATATGGGTATAATGGCAAGGGGATGAGGTGCCAGAATATCTACCATAAGAGAAGGAAAAGGTATAGAGATAATAGCTAGATTCAGATTGGGGAATGAGTGTAATGAGAATAAGTTTTGGATGGAAGAAAGTAAGAGATTGTGTAGAGTATGTGGAGAAAAGAGTGAATCAATGGAGCATGTATTAGAAGAAGTAATGAGGAAGAATGAGAGGAAGGAACTTGGAAGGATAATAAATGCGGATGGTAGTGGTCTGGCCCTATTGAAACAGTTTTTAAAAAGGTGAGGTGTGGAAAGGGGGGGAAAGGGGAAATACAGGAAAAAAATGATGATAAGGGAGAAGGAAGGAATGGGCTTAATTTAAATATATAATGATAAAATTTTATAGGTTGGAAAATAAATTATGTTTCTTTTTTTTTTCCTTTTGTATGTGGAGATGTTTATATATAAACTTTTTGTTTCAATAAAGCTCTTATATACACGTGACAGAAGTTAGGTTTAAAGGAAAGTGTGCCAGATTATTTCCTTGTTCCTTTAAAAAAAAGTTGATATTCATTACTACTTACAAATTGTCTTTACATTTAGGAATACATCGCCAACGACGTATTTCGAAAATATATTCAGTTACACAACATATATTGTTTTGGGTTCTATAATTTTCTTGGTCATTAGAATGAGTAAAGGAGAGATTGCTTCCGTCGTCATTTAATTTTATAGAGTAAACTGTAATTGGCTTATGATCCAAAATTCAACTGTATCAGACTGACCATACATGCTTCTTATCACTTATGGAGAAATGCACGTAATTTCATATTTCAGGTACTTTCTAAGTCTTAAGATATTAAACGTTTGTGTATTCATTTGATAATACAATATCTCCAAATAAATAAAGGATATAAATGAACATGACCACAATAACAACACTCACTTTATTCGTGCTGTCTTTTCCTACTGGAACCTTACCAAATTGATTAAATAAAAAAAATCATGTATGATTATGTTTTCCTTGTCGATTTTCTTGATTTGATTCATTAGGATTGCAAAAGGTCATGGTATAGAAAGACAACACGAACGAACTGAGCCTTGTCGTAATCGTGCCTTTTATCTTTTATTCTTCTTTAGGGAAATGCTACTAATAAATTGTCATTTTTACATCTCAGATGAATTGAAGAAAAGTATCAGGAATTTGATTAAATCTCCATTTTAATCATCGTAATTAAGCGTTGAAATTGAATATGTATTAATTAATTAGATACGATGAAAATTAAACAGTTAAACGTACATAGATACGCTAATAAAAATATAAAATACCTGTTACTTAATTATCTTATAGTCTGATAAGGGAGCGTAAAAATGGGTTGAAGACCTGATTAGGATTAGGTTTATTTGTAACTAACGGAATGGCTTATCGGTGGCTTTAAGTACATTAAAATATGGAGATTCAGGCACTATATATGTCTGTGCAATAATGTACCTACTACATGACGCACAGATATGAGTAATGAGATCTATAGATTACAAGATTACAGAAACACATGCATGAGTGACATGTTTGGCTTCATTATCTTAAATCTGTTATGCTTCACTTGGCGCTGATCACTACAGTCAATGGCCGCAATCATATGAAAACATTAACGAAAACGCGAGTACCTATAGAAAATTGAATTCAATAATTCATGATTAATCAAAACTGCAAAACAGTTGCGTGAGAAACAGTATCTTAACTACAGATAAAATGTTTGGGTCAAGTACCTAGATTACGTTTACAAGTAAAAATGAAAGTGGTTGGAAGGAATCTATTTCTTCCTATAAAAATCGAGAACTATAGTCAAAGGGCTAGGGTACGCTACGTAGTTTAAAAATGACTAATTACGGGTGAGGTTAAAAAGTAATTAGTGTTTTAAATTTATTTTATTGCTTTTTATTCTGATAATTATTCATAACATTTAGGATCAGTTTAATAATAGACACAGTCTGAAATAGGTACATTGTTTTTTGGGTGTTTGTGACAGTAGGTATTATATAAAAAAGCTAGCAGCAATACCTACCCGGCGTTTCCAGGGTAAGAATATATTAAACGTTTGATTGAACATTGTAGAATATTCGCGAATTTAGAACTATCCAGAACATCCCATAATGATTCAAAACATTCTCTAACTTTTTTTAGCACTGGAACATTCTTGAACATTGCCAAATCATTCTGATATGTTATAATAAAATATTCTTTTACTTATTAGAACATATTTGAACACCCTGTAACATTCTAAAAAAATCTGCTTCATTCTCATTCCCACTTCGTGCTGTTTGCTGGGTGAGTAGTGACATCAGTAGACGCCTGGCGGGGATGACTAATCGATTGATAATAATTGATCAGTTATCGACCACTGAGAGTTGAAGATTATTACAGTACTAATATCGCTATTAAAAAATTGGGGATTGGTGGTAGAAGGGTGAAAATTAAGGGTTATATAGTATTTTTTAATGCCAAATCATTAAAAAATAAAAATAAAAAATTTTGTTCAAACAATAAAAAAAAGTTAGGAGTGGACAACCCTTATCACTTAGGGGTATGAAAAATAGATAGTAGCCGATTCTCAGATCTACTGAATATGCATATAAAATTTCATAAAAATCGGTCAAGCCGTTTCGGAGGAGTATGGTAACTAACATTGTGACACGAGAATTTTATATATTAGATAATAGCTCGTTCTCCCAATATAAACCATATCGATGTTAATAAGAAATAGGTACAAAAAAAATTGAATGTCAAAAATGATCAAGTTTCACCACCAAAATAATTGAAGTAATCATAAAAATTAATAGATAATGAATTAAATGCATATTAAAATGTATATTACATTAAGAAAAATAGTGAAAAATATATTTTTTTACCATTGTAAAGAACACAGAGTATTAGGATCTCATTTTTCAATGTCGATGATGAAATAATGAGTTCCTGCAGGATTTGATAATCAGCAATATGCTCAAAAGTTAGGTGTGTGTAAAAGCAGTATTTAGTTAGCCTACCTGACAAGTACCTACTACTTGTAAAGTTATTGTTTATTATCATTTAAAGAAAACTGTCTTGCATCCTTTAATTCATTCTTCATTGTGGCACAATAATTTCTTGTCAAATGTAACGCTGGTAAATACAGGAATATTCAAAAGGTTCACATCCTAAAATATGTGCATTTTTACACAAAAAAGCAACAATAACAGGAAAAATAATTACACGTAGCACATAAGTTAAGAAGTAGAGGCTGAGAAAAATTTGAATGAATATCTCACAAAACTAATAGATGCATGAGGTCAAGCATGTAACAACCAGCTAACAGTTAGTTATGGTCCGTTATTTGCAAGAACAACGTGAATTAAGTGAGCCTAACATAAGCGGAAAATTTTATGTACTTACAGTTTTATATTAAATGGATAATTCATTACAATCTGTCTAAGCCTTCGAGGTATCACAGTACCGTAGGAAGCTGCTTAACCTTTTTTACGAGCTATTTGCATTCCATCTTTTTATATATTCCTATATTATATTAGCTCTTTATTGAATATATAACTGCAATTCAGGAGATTCTTTATGTCAAGGCTTTATAAAAAACATAAAGAAATCTACAATACTGTTTACTTAATGTTTGCCCTTATTATCAGTCACAGTCATCAGGGTTCTTTTGTAAAGTTGAATGTTTAAATGATTTATTAGTACAACTGACGATGAGTTCATATCTAATTCATTGTTCGCCTTTCACGAAGAGAACATAAAACTTGTCTATCGTCCTTACTACAACTTGTACTTTCAATCAGGTCTATTAGGTAGGTTAAATAATTTTTAAAACATGCATGTTATAACTGCAGAATGTGCAACTTCGTTCAGTATCTAAGTAATCAAAAAAGGATCGATTTAATTTAATGTATCGAAAAATACAATAGAATGTGTTCCAAAAGTGGTAAGGACAAAGTAATTTAAAGGAAATAGTTATGACGATCGATACGGCGGTACCTTTTGCACCTATGATAGGATCATAAATCATATGCTGATGTAAAGTCTAAAAAGTGGTCTTGAAAATTAAGTCTCATTTTTGGTCTTATATTTTAATGCAACTCTAATTGTTTTTGCTAATAACTGTGATAAACTAGATGCATGCTAGATAATGTAATGCGGATATGAATACTGACGATTATTAAACCGCTGATATTTAAGATTTATGAGTTCATTTAGGACCCTATTCTAATTAAAGTTGTGCCAAGTATAATGAAGTCTTTATCTATATACATAGAATTAATGTGTATTGCCTGTAATGACCACCTGGCGTCAAGCATTAGAAGACAGGAGGCCGACTGTGAACAGTTTATTACATGCTGACCGAGCATAAAAAGTGTATTTGTTAAAGGTCAACACGGATCAAATGTAGTAGGTACCTACTAGTAAAGTTTCCGCTCAATTAGAAATTGCAATTAAACTTGATTGCATTGTGCAGATTGTCACGAAGGTTGCAAAAAGTACGCTCGAAAGTTGACGACGATAACAGAAAGAGACGCTTCTTTTGTTAACTCAATCGCACGATTTGTCCGTGGCAGAAAAAAACGATTAATATCTGCAATTTTAAAATAGAAATGTTAACAGTTACAAAGAGTTATTACCGTAATTTGTAAGTACCAAGTACCTTCTAGTTTGATTGAAATTTCCTTGATTCTGTCACTGGATACGATTGTAATCTTTAGTTTACTAATTGGATTACGTAACAAAATCATTATTTAGACGGGGTAGGTCAACTGTGGTAGATTTATTACTTCTAACAAATGAAATTGTAACGAAATCAACAGAAATTAACAGAATACTCTATTGTGTAAACGTCGGGGGATGTAAACCGATAAGGGGTCATAATGTGACATGCACATGACTGCGTAACAAACTTAGAGAGCTTCTCAAAAAAGTGAAAACTTCAGTTTGAAATATCAAAGAAAGTAGCTGGTAGGTAGTCGATGGGCTGACTTAAACAGGGCGGAATGTCAAGTAATACAAGTTTTTCTAGGGGGTTGAAGCTTTATTATTATTGGTTTTATACCACAATATTAAAGTATAAGTTATTGTAGGTACCAACAGAATTTTAGTGAGGGGTAGGATTGTCAGTTAGTAATACAAGTTTTCCCAGGGGGTAGAAACCTCTGTATTATGAGTTTTCAATTGAAACATTGGGAAACAGGTTCTTGGAAGTCTTGTGGGTGGCATCAGAGCTTTCGTGTTGTTTAAGGTTGTCAGTTAGTAACACAAGTTTTCCCAGGGAGTTGAAACTTTTGTATTATGAGTTTTCCATTGAAACATTGGGAATAGGTTCTTGGAAGTCTTGTGGGTGGCATCAGAGCTTTCGTGTTGTTTAAGGTTGTCAGTTAGTAACACAAGTTTTCCCAGGGAGTTGAAACTTTTGTATTATGAGTTTTCCATTGAAACATTGGGAAATAGGTTCTTGGAAGTCTTGTGGGTGGCATCAGAGCTTTCGTGTTGTTTAAGGTTGTCAGTTAGTAACACAAGTTTTCCCAGGGAGTTGAAACTTTTGTATTATGAGTTTTCCATTGAAACATTGGGAAATAGGTTCTTGGAAGTCTTGTGGGTGGCATCAGAGCTTTCGTGTTGTTTAAGGTTGTCAGTTAGTAACACAAGTTTTCCTAGGGAGTTGAAACTTTTGTATTATGAGTTTTCCATTGAAACATTGGGAATAGGTTCTTGGAAGTCTTGTGGGTGGCATCAGAGCTTTCGTGTTGTTTAAGGTTGTCAGTTAGTAACACAAGTTTTCCCAGGGAGTTGAAACTTTTGTATTATGAGTTTTCCATTGAAACATTGGGAAATAGGTTCTTGGAAGTCTTGTGGGTGGCATCAGAGCTTTCGTGTTGTTTAAGGTTGTCAGTTAGTAACACAAGTTTTCCTAGGGAGTTGAAACTTTTGTATTATGAGTTTTCCATTGAAACATTGGGAAATAGGTTCTTGGAAGTCTTGTGGGTGGCATCAGACTTTGTGTTGTTTAAGGTTGTCAGTTAGTAACACAAGTTTTCCAGGAGTTGAAACTTTTGTATTATGTTTTCCATTAAACATTAGGGAATAGGTTCTTGGAAGTCTTGTGGGTGGCATCAGACTTTCGTGTTGTTTAAGGTTGTCAGTTAGTAACACAAGTTTTCTAGGGAGTTGAAACTTTTGTATTATGAGTTTTCCATTAAAACATTGGGTAATAGGTTCTTGGAAGTCTTGTGGGTGGCATCAGACTTTCGTGTTGTTTAAGGTTGTCAGTTAGTAACACAAGTTTTCTAGGGAGT
Organism: Agrilus mali; assembly: GCA_029378335.1. NCBI lineage: Eukaryota > Metazoa > Arthropoda > Insecta > Coleoptera > Buprestidae > Agrilus > Agrilus mali. Next base: position 20,496,717 of record CM055658.1, on the reverse strand, counting down.
TGAAACTTTTGTATTATGAGTTTTCCATTCAAACGATTGGGAATAGGTTCTTGGAAGTCTTGTGGGTGGCATCAGAGCTTTCGTGTTGTTTAAGGTTGTCAGTTAGTAACACAAGTTTTCTTAGGGAGTTGAAACTTTTGTATTATAATTTTTCCTTGGGATTGAAGTTTTGATTTTGGGGTGGCATTAAACTTAGGAATTCTTGGTTTAAGGTTGGTGATAAACATGTTTTTTAGGGAGTTGAAACTTTTGTATTATAAGTTTTCCAGTTGAAACTTTGGTAATAGGTTCTTGGAAGTACTTGGGGAATAGGTTTTGGTTGTTTAGGTGTCAGTGTTTCAAGTTTTCAAGGTGTATTAAACAATTTTTAGGGATTGAAACTTTGGTAATTAAGTTTTATTTGAATTGGAATCAGACTTTGTGTTGTTTAAGGTTCATTGATATCAAGTTTTTAAGGTTGTTAGTTAATAATAAGTTTTCAGGTTGAAACTTTGGTAATAGGTTCTTGGAAGTCTTGTGGGTGGCATCAGACTTTGGTGTTGTTTAAGGTTGTCAGTTAGTAACACAAGTTTTCTAGAGTTGAAACAAGTTTTCTAGGGAGTTGAAACTTTTGTATTATAGTTTTCCTTGAAACTTGGGGTAGGTTCTGGGAAGCTTTCGGTTGCATCAGAGGTTTCGTGTTGTTAAAGTTTTCAGTTGAAACTTTTGTATTATGAGTTTTTTGAAACATTTGTATTATAGTTTCCTTGGAAGTCTTGTGGAGGTTCATGGATTTCGTGTTGGTGGTAGGCTTTCGTGTAACACAAGGTTTTCTAGGGAGTTGAAACTTTTGTATTATGAGTTTTCCATTTAAACATTGAGTTTTCCTTGTAAAGTTGTAGGTGGCATCAGACTTTGTGTTGTTAAGGTTTCAGTTAGTAAACAAGTTTCTTGGGAGTTGAAACTTTTGTATTAGTTTACTTTTGATATAGGTTTCCATTGAAACTTGGGAATAGGTTCTTGAAGCTTTGGTGTTGTTTAAGGTTGTCAGTTAGTAAACAGGTTTTCTGGATTGAATTTTGGGATTGAAATTTTGTATTAATTTTCCATTGAAATTGGGAAAAGGTTCTTGGAAGTCTTGTGGGTGGCATCAGAGCTTTCGTGTTGTTTAAGGTTGTCAGTTAGTAACACAAGTTTTCCCAGGGAGTTGAAACTTTTGTATTATGAGTTTTCCATTGAAACATTGGGTAATAGGTTCTTGGAGTCTTGTAGGTGGCATCAGAGCTTTCGTGTTGTTAAGGTTGTCAGTTAGTAACACAAGTTTTCCTAGGGAGTTGAAACTTTTGTATTATGAGTTTTCCATTGAAACATTGGGAATAGGTTCTTGGAAGTCTTGTGGGTGGCATCAGAGCTTTCGTGTTGTTTAAGGTTGTCAGTTAGCACAAGTTTTAGGGAGTTGAAACTTTTGTATTATGAGTTTTCCATTGAAACATTGGGAATAGGTTCTTGGAAGTCTTGTGGGTGGCATCAGAGCTTTCGTGTTGTTTAAGGTTTCAGTTAGTAACAAAGTTTTCCCAGGGAGTTGAAACTTTTGTATTATGAGTTTTCCATTGAAACATTGGGAATAGGTTCTTGGAAGTCTTGTGGGTGGCATCAAGCTTTCGTGTTGTTTAAGGTTTCAGTTAGTAACACAAGTTTTCCCAGGGTTGAAACTTTTGTATTATGAGTTTTCCATTGAAACATTGGGTAATAGGTTCTTGGAAGTCTTGTGGGTGGCATCAGAGCTTTTGTTGTTTAAGGTTGTCAGTTAGTAACACAAGTTTTCCTTAGGGAGTTGAAACTTTTGTATTATAGTTTTCCATTGAAACGGGAAAGGTTCTTGGAAGTCTTGTGGGTGGCATCAGAGCTTTGTGTTGTTTAAGGTTGTCAGTTATAACACAAGTTTTCCCAGGGAGTTGAAACTTTTGTATTATGAGTTTTCCATTGAAACATTGGGTAATAGGTTCTTGGAAGTCTTGTGGGTGGCATCAGAGCTTTGTGTTGTTTAAGGTTGTCAGTTAGTAACACAAGTTTTCGGAGTTGAAACTTTTGTATTATGAGTTTTCCATTAAAACATTGGGTAATAGGTTCTTGGAAGTCTTGTGGGTGGCATCAGAGCTTTGTGTTGTTTAAGGTTGTCAGTTAGTAACACAAGTTTTCCTAGGGAGTTGAAACTTTTGTATTATGAGTTTTCCATTAAAACATTGGGTAATAGGTTCTTGGAAGTCTTGTGGGTGGCATCAGAGCTTTCGTGTTGTTTAAGGTTGTCAGTTAGTAACACAAGTTTTCCCAGGGAGTTGAAACTTTTGTATTATGAGTTTTCCATTAAACATTGGGTAATAGGTTCTTGGAAGTCTTGTGGGTGGCATCAGAGCTTTCGTGTTGTTTAAGGTTGTCAGTTAGTAACACAAGTTTTCCCACGGAGTTGAAACTTTTGTATTATGAGTTTTCCATTAAAACATTGGGTAATAGGTTCTTGGAAGTCTTGTGGGTGGCATCAGAGCTTTCGTGTTGTTTAAGGTTGTCAGTTAGTAACACAAGTTTTCCCACGGAGTTGAAACTTTTGTATTATGAGTTTTCCATTAAAACATTGGGTAATAGGTTCTTGGAAGTCTTGTGGGTGGCATCAGAGCTTTCGTGTTGTTTAAGGTTGTCAGTTAGTAACACAAGTTTTCTTAGGGAGTTGAAACTTTTGTATTATGAGTTTTCCATTAAAACATTGGGTAATAGGTTCTTGGAAGTCTTGTGGGTGGCATCAGAGCTTTCGTGTTGTTTAAGGTTGTCAGTTAGTAACACAAGTTTTCTTAGGGAGTTGAAACTTTTGTATTATGAGTTTTCCATTGAAACATTGGGTAATAGGTTCTTGGAAGTCTTGTGGGTGGCATCAGAGCTTTCGTGTTGTTTAAGGTTGTCAGTTAGTAACACAAGTTTTCTTAGGGAGTTGAAACTTTTGTATTATGAGTTTTCCATTAAAACATTGGGTAATAGGTTCTTGGAAGTCTTGTGGGTGGCATCAGAGCTTTCGTGTTGTTTAAGGTTGTCAGTTAGTAACACAAGTTTTCTTAGGGAGTTGAAACTTTTGTATTATGAGTTTTCCATTAAAACATTGGGTAATAGGTTCTTGGAAGTCTTGTGGGTGGCATCAGAGCTTTCGTGTTGTTTAAGGTTGTCAGTTAGTAACACAAGTTTTCTTAGGGAGTTGAAACTTTTGTATTATGAGTTTTCCATTGAAACATTGGGTAATAGGTTCTTGGAAGTCTTGTGGGTGGCATCAGAGCTTTCGTGTTGTTTAAGGTTGTCAGTTAGTAACACAAGTTTTCTTAGGGAGTTGAAACTTTTGTATTATGAGTTTTCCATTAAAACATTGGGTAATAGGTTCTTGGAAGTCTTGTGGGTGGCATCAGAACTTTCGTGTTGTTTAAGGTTGTCAGTTAGTAACACAAGTTTTCCCACGGAGTTGAAACTTTTGTATTATGAGTTTTCCATTAAAACATTGGGTAATAGGTTCTTGGAAGTCTTGTGGGTGGCATCAGAGCTTTCGTGTTGTTTAAGGTTGTCAGTTAGTAACACAAGTTTTCTTAGGGAGTTGAAACTTTTGTATTATGAGTTTTCCATTAAAACATTGGGTAATAGGTTCTTGGAAGTCTTGTGGGTGGCATCAGAGCTTTCGTGTTGTTTAAGGTTGTCAGTTAGTAACACAAGTTTTCTTAGGGAGTTGAAACTTTTGTATTATGAGTTTTCCATTGAAACATTGGGTAATAGGTTCTTGGAAGTCTTGTGGGTGGCATCAGAGCTTTCGTGTTGTTTAAGGTTGTCAGTTAGTAACACAAGTTTTCTTAGGGAGTTGAAACTTTTGTATTATGAGTTTTCCATTAAAACATTGGGTAATAGGTTCTTGGAAGTCTTGTGGGTGGCATCAGAACTTTTGTGTTGTTTAAGGTTGTCAGTTAGTAATACAAGATTTCCTAGGGAGTTGAAACTTTTGTATTATGAGTTTTCCATTGAAACATTGGGTAATAGGTTCTTGGAAGTCTTGTGGGTGGCATCAGAGCTTTCGTGTTGTTTAAGGTTGTCAGTTAGTAACACAAGTTTTCTTAGGGAGTTGAAACTTTTGTATTATGAGTTTTCCATTGAAATATTGGGTAATAGGTTCTTGGAAGTCTTGTGGGTGGCATCAGAACTTTTGTGTTGTTTAAGGTTGTCAGTTAGTAATACAAGATTTCCTAGGTGGTTGAAGCTTCTTTATTACATATTAGTTTTCCATTGTAGTGTTGTAGAATCTTAGTGAGATTTAAGTTTATCGGTTACTAATACAAATTTTCCTAGGAGGTTGAAACTTCTATATTAAGAGTTATTCACTTAAATATTGGGAAACAGGTTGCTTGGAGTCCTTGTAGGTATACTAACACAATTTTTTGTATGGTTTGTAATTTTCAGTTATGTGGACATGGTAACTCGATATAGTAATGTAAGTTTTGCTAAAGGGTTGAAGCTTCTTTCTAATTAGTTTTCCACTGAAATGTTGGGGAAAACAGGTTTTTGAAATTATTGTAGGTATACTTACTAACAGAATTTCGTGTGGTTTAAGATTGTCGGTTAAGTGGACATGGCAACTCCACAGTCTTGTTTCTTCAAAGTGGTCAATGAAGCGTGTCGCCCGCAATATTTTCAGATGTCTTCCCTTGACAGGTTGCCTCGACGTGGCGAAGAGCGAAGCAGAAGAGGAAATAGTTATTGTAGTAGTAGTAGTAGCCCTTGGTTTGTTCGTTATGCCTGCTCTAGTTGGCTCGGTACACAGGTGGTGAAAGGAAATAACGACAGCACGCGGTTGTTGCTTGTCATTATCGTGGCTCGAGATCTTCGCGGCTTTAACATTGCTGGCTGGCCGCCTGTCGTGCCGTGCTCTACACCCAACACAATCGGTTCATTTTTGTGGGAAAGTGAGAACGAGAACGGTAAGAGTCGAGCCACCCTCCCATAATCTTCGCGCCTAGAATCGTGGCATTAAACCGTTTAAAAAATTCTCCTATCTGCTGCACCAATGTTTTGGTTGCCGTATCATCTTGTACTCACAGCAAGCGCGAAACTGGTAATGGTAAAGGTCAGTTACAGAGATAACAATGGATCTTTTATCTACAGGGTGGTACAATTAGAAACTGTCTATAGGTACATTAGTACCACATTCACATCCTGCATTAGAACTTCTCCGGATAATAATACATAAGTTTGGTCCTTCGAGCCTGAAATCGCTTTAATAATTTGACATTTTTTATTGAAATTTAGGACAAGAAAGCGACTAAAGCAAAAAGATTTGGTCGATGAATAATTAAATTACAACAGATCTAGGTATTTACAACTAGTCGGCGGCGAAACATAACGGTATGATGAATGGGACGAGTGCAATGATGCATGTGGTTATACTTTAAATCTTATATGCATATTCTAACGTAAGCAAAATCATCAGTCACATCGAGGAAACGTGGCAATATATCAGGATAGTCGTTTTATTATCTGTCTTGGTCGGAATATATTTCGCAGTCTGAGACGGATTGTACTGAAAGGGGCATTAATTTCGAAATAAAATGAGACATGTAAATGTACATACCTATATTAAAAGCAATAATTATTAAAAAGCTGGGATAACGGAATATTCATATTGACTTGACTGGACCTCATGGTGATTTAAGAACGACGACTTTAATGGCTTGAAAGTTCAAATAGTGGTGTATTTTATTTACTAATGAGCAAGTGAGATCATTTTATTACCAAACTGAAGGGTGTAATCAATCATATTAAAATCTTTTTAGAATTTACTTAAAACCTCAGGATTTTCGTGTATTTATTCCTGAGACTTTGACATTTCAAAGTAGCAAAAGGATTTTACTTTCATTTACTATTTTTATAACAAATTGTAAGATTGTTGTGCGTATATTCTGTCACGTTTTTCAATAAGTACTTCAAGAGAGTTTGTAAACGATCAATCTTTATTATATCTAATACGTCAGTGCTGGAGAAAATTGTCGGCTTCTTTGTGTGCTTCTGGTCTATCATTTATTCAAAATTGAAGCACACACATATTTACCTTTGTGTCCACTTAATGTGACATAGAACACTCGTAATGCTTAAATTACAACTTTTACAGTCCCTAAATAGGAAGATTAGAAAGTATGATAGTATTTTTGAAAGATGAATTTGGGGTTTTAAAGAGCCATGTAGGTACGATATACGTAGTTTGACTGAAAATCCATACACATACAAATATCTATGTGGCACAAGAGAGCGGAAATGTAAAATGTACTTGCAACTCCACCATACTAAGTGCAGAAATACATAGATGAGATATATCTGTTTATATTTATGCGACAATTTCTCTACTTGATATTCCGCTATGTCAATACTCCTGCACACTGGAAATTGTAGGTACATCTATCTATAACTGATCTGTAATATACTCAAGTGTGTTTTTACTTCTTTGGTAGCGTGGGAAATCATATAATAAACGGATCAAGTTTCAAAAGAAATCAGAATGTACGGCGTACAACTAACAATACATGGGAGTGGTAGGTACGTACACATTTTTACATTCGCCTCTGCTGCAAATAAAAAGAAAATGCATCCAGGAAAACAAATAAATTGTATTAAAAACATTTTATTACAGTTGTTGAATATTTACAGCGAGATAAGCTTTTTAAGGCACTGGCGGTGTCTAAACACCCCCAAGGGGTTCCCAGATTTCCTAATTTACCAGAAGTGGTTAGATTAGGTGAAATTAAGATACATGGGATTAGTACGTTTTACATTTTCACATTCGTTTCTACTGTAAATGATAAGAAAATGCATTGCGGAAAAAACTCATAAACTAAATTAAAATATTTTTATAACTGATATTGAAATTTTACAGTGAGCTCAGTCACCTTTCCGTCATTAAAGCACTGACGGTGTTTAAACAGTCTTAAGGGGTTCTCAGATTTTCACATTTACAGAGAAAAGTCAGAAATTCAGTGAAATCCAAAACCCAACCGATGTTTGGTGGATTTTTTGCGAAACATGTTAAATAATAACCAAAAGTAAACACGCAGAAAAACTTTCAGTTTTTTTATTTAATTTTTGAAATTAATTTAATTACTTAATTGTTATTAATCAATTATGGTATGTCACCTATTGTCCGATAGTTTCATTTATTGGCTTATAACTTTTTAACAATTTCATTTGCTAATTTTCAACTAATTTAACATTATCTTCTATGTACATACATCCTTTAGATGTAAATTAATATTTTGCACCTTGATCGGTTTTATAAATTGTAGACCTCATTATTTTGCATACAAAATTAAAGCTTCCTGCCATCCTCGTCATATAAACCACTTAGTACATTTCATTGCTTATTGAGGCAAAGAAAAATGAAATTAAATTATTATAACGATCAGTAATTAAATCGTATACATAATTAGTGGTATCCTAAACCTTCAGATTAACTTCATTAAAAGGTGTTAATATTTTGTGATCGTAATGCGTGAGGAAGTAAGTCATAAATTGTCGTCTAATTATATTGTTGTTATAATAACATTTTTTGTAACGCTTTTGTTTAATTAGTTAATCCATTTCCGTAACAACTTTTGTAGTTTATTTACTAAGTAGTGATAAAAATAAATCGTTTAAATATTCAATGGAAGGTCAGTGACACAAATGCTAAATGTATCGTCAGAATTTTACCTTCGCTTTAGCAAGGCTTTATATCAGGTAAAGACGAAATTTGAACCCTGATCTAGACAAATATTAGATTTGGTGACGGCTTTTTCATAAGTAAACTTTGAGAAAACTAGTCGAGTATAAAGGTTTAGCAACTTCCTTGATTTAGGAAAGGCGGTTTTTTGGAAGGTCTGTCAGATTTCTCAAAACTGAAATCGCATACAAATATTTGTGAAGTATATATTCGTTGTTTGTTAACTTAAAAGTATTAAAATATTTATTAAAGAACGCTTTATTTTAATAAATTAAATGTCCCTGCTAATATTTTTTACGGTATAAGTTGTTATTAACACTAAATGTTGAAACGTTTACGTATTTTATTGTAATTTACTTTCACTTCTCAAACGGAAGTGCCAAAAATCCTGTCATCGGTGTCAAATAACGAATAAGAAGTGTATTACTTTTGTAGATTTCATTTGTCAGTTTTTGGTCCTTCGTGTCTTTTGGATTTAAAGGAACTTTAACTAGTACTATCTCTTGTAATCAACAGCTCTTTAGATTATTACCTTTGACAACATTAATATTTAATTTGACAAGGTGGCATGATGGTTTAAGAGCAGGTACCATTTTCTATTAACAGCAGTAGGTATTAGAAAGCGAAAAAAATTGTGAGGTGATACAATTAATGTCCTTGCATTTTGACCTGACTGATGTATCTGGTTAGATGTGCTAATGGTCGTTACTGTTACTTTCAAAATATCGAAAATCATTTTAGTTAGGAAGAAGCTGTTTCGAATAATATCTTCCTATACGTAATTGCCATCTCTTAGACATACAATATCCTCTATTTTTCATAATGTAAACTAGTCAAGTTTTATTTGTAGTATGCATGATTACTCGAACTACATTTAAATCAACCTTGTATAGTAATTTTTTTATAAATAACAGCATTTTTAAAATTTGCATTCAAGGATAAGCATAAGTACCTTCTAATTTGACTTAAACCGGTTTTATTGAGTACAGACTGATTTTGATATCTTTCAAATTGTTACTGGAACGTTTGTAGAAGATATTTAGATTTAAAATTAATGTTTAAACAGTTACAAAAGAAATGAACTGGAGAAAATGAATGTTATGAAACTAATTTTTGAGAATGACTACAAATATTTGCACGCCAAATATTAATTTGCTAGCTACACGCGAAAAAATGATTAGCGGAAATTGAAATGTCTTGAAGATGTAACGTTCCTGTCACGGACAATCATGGTTTATGGCATATACCATCTGTTAAAAAGTCTTCTACCTGTTTGGTTCATCCGTTAAAAAATGAATGTGTGATATGTAGAAGTTGAACAATCAAATCAGTTTAACAAATAGTTTCTTGTAAATGTTTTAGTTAAACTGATGCGTATGAAGATTTACAAATAGACGAGACTGAGTGTTATAAAAGTTAAAACATTAAAGAGAAAAGTTAATCAAAAGCAGATGTTATTAGAATGTTAGATATGTATTAGGTGTGTGCGTGACTTATAAATAAATAAAACGTTTTGTTTGTTAAAAGTGAAATTCATTAAGAAATATTTGTGCCCCTTTAAAAGCAGTAGGTAATAAGTTAAGCAATCAATTTTTTAACACGATGTATCTAAAGCATTCTGCTTGGTTATTGCAATAAAATTTGTAGTCCCAACTGAATCCTTGGCATTTGGATAGTAACTGTGAATTTTGGAACTGTCTTGTTCTCAATATATTGTGACGTGTTCGGTCACAGAAAACACAACTAACAAAACAAAACAACGAGTTTATTTAATTACTAAAATTAATTTGACTACACTACAGTTATGAACAAGTCCGCACAATTTATTTCACTAAAAGTTTCTTTTAAATCGCCGTTCCGGTAGACACTATTTATCGCTCTCTATGAACACTATCGCCTCTATGGTTCGCCTGTATCGCCTATCGATCGCTTTGCATCAGCTGTTACTGTAAACTGTCAACTGACTCGGTGTGAGTGTCTCGTCCGCTTTTATAGTCTTCTCAGCCTTTTTCTAGGGTATTCTACAGCCGTCTAGTAATTCAATTGTTTTCCCATTGATCTTTGCTGGTGTTTTCTAGATGTTTCAGGAAAGCCGAGAATATTCCTTATGTAATCAGGGAAGATGTTCATTAATTATGTTCACACCAACTTAATTGGCAAGTACTCGTAACACTGCCCCCTTCTTAGAATTGATCGTCCCGATCAATGTCTTGACCTTTGTAGGGCGCCAGGCGGTCCAAGTGTACAACTTTCATCTTGGCCTTTGGTCCTCTCTGAATACGGTAGACCACGTCATTCAGCCTTCTGACCACAGTGTAAGGTCCTTCCCAGGCTCGCTGTAGCTTCGGTGAGCGTCCTTTCCGACGGACAGGATTGTAAAGCCACACCTGGTCCCCTTCTCTGAATCCTGTGCTGTTGGCTCTCCGGTCGTACCTGGTCTTCATGCGGTCACTCCCTACTTGGATTTTGTTACGAACGGCTCTATGGATGGCATCGAGTCGTTCCTCTAGCTGCTGTGCGTAGTCGGTAGCTGAAGGTCGCCGATCTTCTGGGTGTCCAAACCGGATGTCCATCGGTAACTTCAGCTCTCTTCCAAATAAAATGCTGGCTGGTGTTCTGCCGGTGGTCTCATGAACCGCACTTCGATAGGCCAACAGGAACAAAGGTATATGCTGGTCCCAGTCTGTCTGATGATCGTTAACAACCATTTTCAAATTGGTTTCTAGCGTCGCGTTAAACCGTTCGACCATTCCGTCAGATTGTGGATGTAATGGAGTGGTCCTAGTTTTCTGTACTCCTAGCAGCTCACAGACTTCCCGGAATACTGCGGATTCAAAGTTCCGTCCCTGGTCAGAGTGGATCTCCATCGGAACTCCATACCGGCTGATCCATTGGTTGACCAACATTCCAGCGACCGTAGTAGCTTCTTGATTTGGGATTGCGTACACTTCGGGCCATTTGCTAAAATAGTCCATCACTACCAAGATGTACTTATTGCCAGCAGCTGTTGTTGGGAATGGTCCTGCTACGTCCAGAGCTATTCTCTCAAATGGGGCACCAACATTGTACTGTTTCATTCGCCCTCGGCTTCGAGTCTGAGGTCCCTTGGCTGACGCACACGTTGGGCACTTCCTACACCAATTTTCGACGTCTCTTCTACGCTTTAGCCAATAGAATCGCTCTCGCACTTTCTCCAACGTCTTTGTTACTCCGAAGTGTCCTCCACCAACACCTCCATGGACTTCTGTCAGCACCTCGTTGACTCTGTTCTTCGGGAGAACTACTTGATGTCGAATTTTAGTTCCGTCAGGGCTTTCCCACACTCTTTTTAGTACCCCATTCTCGACGATGAGCGAATCCCATAAGGCCCAATAGCTCTTCGTGATGGTACTCGTACTACTAACATCTGCCCAGGTAGGTCGTGCTGTTCCTGCCTTTTTCCACCGCAGTATCGGTTTAATGTCTTCGTCGTTATCTTGATCTTTCGCCAGGTCTTCGTTCTGCCAGTGTTCTTCAGGTTCCACCATCGTCTGACAGATCCTTGCCAAGTTGACTGGTTCCTTCTTTTCGGCGGCCATGCAATGTTTGCAGTTCTTCGAGCATGGTCTTCGCGAGAGGGCATCAGCGTTACCATGTTGTTTTCCAGCACGATGCTCGATGCTGAAGTCGTATACTTGTAGCCGCTGTAGCCATCGAGCCAGTTGTCCTTCTGGGTTTTTAAATTGCAGCAGCCATTTCAGGGACGCATGGTCTGTCCTTAGCAGGAATTTTCGTCCGTAGAGATACTTATGGAAATGTTCGAGAGTTTTGACGACTGCCAGCAATTCTCTACGGGTCACGCAATAGTTTCGCTCCGGCTTTGACAGTGCCTTACTGAAGTAGCCAATGACTTTCTCTTTTCCTTCCTGCATCTGCGACAGTACACCACCAATTCCTACATTGCTGGCATCCGTATCGACAATGAAGTCTGTGTCGAACTGTGGGTACGTCAGTATTGGGGCTTGAGAAAGGGTAGACTTCAGTGTTTCAAAAGCTTGCTGACATCGTTCTGACCATTGGAAAGGGACACCATCCTCTGTTAACTTGTGGAGCGGTCGAGCTATATCTGCAAATCCCTTTACGAATCGTCGGTAATAGGAACACAGCCCCAAAAAGCTTCTCAAGTCGTGTTGGTTCTTCGGAACAGGCCAACTTCTCACAGCTTCAGTCTTGTCAGGATCAGTTCTTATTCCTTCTGGGGTAATAACGTGGCCAAGATATTTCACCTCCTTACAGAACAGATGGCATTTCTTGGGACTGAGTTTCAACTTGGCTGCTGAAAGCTTCTTGATCACTTCTTCGACATTCTGGAGGTGGTCTTCGAATGTCTTTCCCAGTACTATCACGTCGTCTAGGTACACCAGACAAACCTTCCAATTGAGCCCTTGTAGCACATTTTCCATAAGTCGCTCGAAGGTGGCAGGAGCGTTACATAGTCCAAATGGCATAACGTTAAAGTGCCACAGCCCGTAACCAGTCGTGAATGCGGTCTTCTGCTTGTCTTGTGGATCCAGTTCCACTTGCCAGTATCCACTCTTCAAATCTAACGTTGAAAACCATTTGGCACCAACCAAGCTGTCAAGGGTGTCGTCGATTCTGGGTAAGGGATAGCTGTCCTTTAAAGTTACGTCGTTGAGCTTCCTGTAGTCAACGCAGAACCTGGTCGATCCATCCTTCTTCCTAACCAACACTATCGGCGAAGCCCAAGCACTTTGTGATGGTTCGATTACCCCCTGTTCTTCTATGTTCTTCACCAGGTTGTTGACTTCTTCTTGCTTAGCCCATGGAACTCTTCTAGATGGTTGTTTAATAGGACGAGCTGATCCCGTGTCTATACGGTGGTATGTCAGGTTCGTTCTCCCAAAGTCGTTGTCAGAGAGGGCGAAGACGTTTCGATACTTGCTGAGTAGTTCTTCGAATTTTCTAATTTGGTCGCTGTTAAGGTTTGTGGCCGAACGCTGCACTAAGTCTCGAAGAACGGTTGGAAGTGGTTCGCTCTCTGCCATTGAGGGTTCAGCTTCAACTTCGCACTGGAGGATGGACACCACGGGTTCAAGGACTCCTACTTCCATTCCTTTACACACTTTTTGCTCGAAGTCCTTCAGATTGACCACTCTGACAGATGCGTTCGGCGTCCCAGTTCGAATTAGTGTTCGTCCTATCAGTATGGCTTTCTGTGTCAAATCCGGGTTTTTGGCTTCTACTATCCCCACCAAACCATCCGCACCTTCGCCGTCGATGTTTATTTTGAGAACTACCTCGGATCTAGCAGGTAGTAATCGGTCTTCTGCTACGATGACCTTTCGAAGACCGTACTCTTTGGTGGGGTTTGTCATCACCAACTCTTCCTTGCCGATGCGTAAAATGCCGGAGCCCAAATCCAGATTAATTTTGTTTCGTTCAAGAAGATCCAATCCAATGATCACGTCGTCGGCGACATCGGCTACCAGTGCCCTGTGTCGAAGGCATACTTCTCCCAATCTCAATTCGATGTCGCATTCTCCTCTAATCGGCGCTGTTTCTCCGGTAACCGTGGTCAAACGTAGCTTCCTCTGCAGGGGACGGATTCTCCACTCGTTAACGATGTTCGGGCGGATTATGGTCTTAGAAGCTCCCGTATCGACCACCATTCTAACCTTCTTGTTGTTGATGTGACCTTCGACGAATAAGGACTTGCTTCCGTTTAGTTGGGAAACGACGATTTCTGCTGGGGCTTGGTGGGGAGAAGCCAACTTGCGCCCCTCAAAGTTGGCTGATCTTAGTTTCCCGACTGCTGTCGGTCCGCACGGCGTTCTTCGGCCGGGCAGTCTCGCCGTAAATGTCCGTGCCTTCCACATTCCCAGCACCTTGGTCTTCCTTTGTTTTTGTCACAGTCTCGGGAAAAGTGACCGACCTTCCCGCATTCCCAACATTTGGCCGATTCTCTCTTGTCGTTGATGGTAGTCTTCTTGACAGTTTCGACGCATTCTTTAATCAGCCTTGTGACTTCGTTCTTGTATTCGTCGTCTTCAATAGCTGTTTGGCGTACACGCACGTGCCCTTTGGAAGCTTGTTTTGCAGCTTCGAATTCTAAGGCGTGCGCCAGTGCGTCACTCGCAGTCTTGTGGCGGGCCAAACGGAGAACTTGTTGTAAGTCGGTGTCCCTTACACCATCGACGAATGTTTGGACTGCTAGTTGGTCTGCGAAGTCCTGCGGAGCGGTAGGATAGGCCAATCTAACTAGACGTTCCACATCGGCCTCGAACTCCTGTAGATTTTCTGATGTCTTCTGATTGCGACACTTGAGTTGGGTTTGGTACACTTGTTGCAAATGTTTGTCGCCATATCTCATTTCAAGTCGCTCTAACAGCGCAGAGAAGTCCCGTTGTTGGCGCTTTGGAATACCTTGAAGGACGTCCAATGCTTCTCCTCGCAGAGCTATGACCAGCGCCGTTGCTTTCTCAAAATCGTTCCAGTTGTTTGCTTCTGCCGCTGCCTCGAACTGTCGTTTGTATACAGACCAGCAAACTTTTCCGTCGAAAGTCGGTGGTTTAATTCTAATCGTCTTGGCAGTGTCTTCGGACTTTACTTCACTTGCCGGTTTTGTGTTCTCGAACTTCTGTCTCATCTTCTCTACTTCCTTTTGTACTTCTTCTTTCAACTCATCTCTTAGTTTTTCTTGTCGTATCTCCAATTCTTGTCGTACTTCCTGTAACTCTTCTTTTAATCCTTCTTGCTCAATTTTTATTGTCCTTATGTCTTCGACCAATTTCTCTTGAACTGCCTTAATTTCTTCTTTGCTTGCTTTAATTTCTTCCTTCATTTCTTCTTGGGCTAATTTCATTTCGTCCTGTCCAGCTTCCATTTTATTCTTCAATTCTTCCTGGCCTGCCTTCACTTCTTCCTTCATTTCTTCCTGGCCTGCCTTCATTTCTGTTTTCATTTCCTTCATCATTTCCATTAAAGCCTTTATTTGTTCCTCCATTATTGCCGCTTGTTTTCTTGTTACTGGCATAAGGCTTCAAAATTCTTCTTCACTTCGGATCTCTCCTACGATCTGTCGCGCTAACTTTCTTCGGGAATCTTCAATTCCCTTACTATCCCACTCCTGACACCAAATGTGACGTGTTCGGTCACAGAAAACACAATTAACAAAACAAAACAACGAGTTTATTTAATTACTAAAATTAATTTGACTACACTACAGTTATGAACAAGTCCGCACAATTTATTTCACTAAAAGTTTCTTTTAAATCGCCGTTCCGGTAGACACTATTTATCGCTCTCTATGAACACTATCGCCTCTATGGTTCGCCTGTATCGCCTATCGATCGCTTTGCATCAGCTGTTACTGTAAACTGTCAACTGACTCGGTGTGAGTGTCTCGTCCGCTTTTATAGTCTTCTCAGCCTTTTTCTAGGGTATTCTACAGCCGTCTAGTAATTCAATTGTTTTCCCATTGATCTTTGCTGGTGTTTTCTAGATGTTTCAGGAAAGCCGAGAATATTCCTTATGTAATCAGGGAAGATGTTCATTAATTATGTTCACACCAACTTAATTGGCAAGTACTCGTAACAATATAATGTTTGATATGTGAGAACACCAATCTGACGCCACCTAAACTAATCTAATACAATCTGATACAACTTAATCTAATCTAACGCAGTAAGAGCCACTCTACGTAGAGATTTTCGATTTTAATATTTTGTTCCTGACTGTTTTATGTAAACCGGTCGCACAGGGACGATCGGTAGTGTGGGACTCCCAGAGAAGCTGGTATGTATACCCACCAAAAACCTCCCGGTACTTGCGGCTGACACTCCCATTACAGCATCACCCTTCTGGGGTATTCTTTGTGGTGGGCAGCCTTCATTTCAAAATGTAGGCAAACTTTCTTTTTTTCTGTTTTGTCGGTAAGAAAAGAAATTCTTATATAAAAAAAATTTGATGAAATTATGAACAAGCAGTTACGAAGAATACCACAAAACATTTGCACCAAAAGGAAATTTATTGGCTAATTTGGTTTAGGGAAAAACTGCATCGTAATAAAAATGAATACGTGATCAGGTGCAAACACGAAAAGGCCAATTCATCCCATCTAACCTGGTCTAACCCAACCCAGAAGAACCATCCAAAATATAGATTTTCCACTTTCTTTGTGGATTTAGTACCACATACAAGTTGTCTTTTGTCAAAATTTTTCTCGCATCACTTTACTATGAATCGTATATTACATCGATCAACTCAGCCTAATCCTATTGTACCTAACCTAACCCAACCCAGAAGAACCACCCAGAATGTAGATTTTCCACTTTCTTTCTGGATTTAGTACCACATACTTCAAGTTGTCTTTTGTCAGATTTTTTCTCGCATCACTTTACTATGAATCGTATATTACATCGATCAACTCAGCCTAATCTAATTGTACCTAACCTAACCCAACCCAGAAGAACCACCCAGAATGTAGATTTTCCACTTTCTTTCTGGATTTAATACCACATATTTCAAATTGTGTGGTTTGTCAAACTTTTTCACAGTACGATACGAATGCTATATTGTAGTGGCTAACCTAATTTACACCAACCTATTCCCACCAAACCCAACCTAGAAAGAGCTACTCTGCTTGTACTTTTGTAACTTTCTTTTGAGATTCTCTATATACTTAAAATTTTGGTTCTTTAGATTTTTTTTGCATCCTTCTAGTATGTACACTATATTATACTGACCAACCTAACCTAATCCCATCTAACCTGACCTAATCCAAAGGAGAAGAGTCACCCGATATGTAGATGTTCGATTTTTCTTCTGGATTTAGTACAACATATTACAAATTTCGTTTTTTCAAACCTTTTCTCGCATCACTTTAGTGTGCATTTTATATCATACTGAATAACCTGACCTAAATCCACCAAATTCAACCTTGTTGGAACTACCCCTCAGGTAAATTTTTAACTTTCTTTCTGGTTTTTGTACATATTTACTTAAAATTTTGTATTTCTTCAAACTTTCTCTTGCATGTCTCCATTATGTATAGTGACCAATCTAGCTTAATACTACTTAACTTAACCTGCATATAGACCTTTGACTTTATTCCTGAATTCAGTACATCATATCTACATCAAATATTGTTCTTCGTCAAACATTCTCATACATCTCATCAGTATATTTCATATATTACACTAAGCAACCTAATCTAACCTAACTAAACCTAACCTAACCCAACCCAGAAGAGTCACCCAGAATGTAGTTCGTTGACTTTCTTTCTGGATTTGGTACCACATATTTCAAAATGTGTCTTTCGTCAAACTTTTTCTCGCATCACTTTACTATAAATCGCATATTACATCGATCAACTCGGCCTAATCCTATTGAACTTGACCTAACCCAACCCAGAAGAGCCACCTAGAATGTAGATCATCAACTTTCTTTCTGCATTCAGTCCACATATTTCAAAACCTAACCTAGAAAGAGCTACTCTGCTTGCACATTTTTAACTTTCTTTTGAGATTCTCTATATACTTAAAATTTTGTTTATATTATACTGACCAACCTATCCTAATCCCATATAACCTAACCTAATCCAAAGGAGAAGAGTCACCAAACATGTAGATGTTTGAATTTCATTCTGGATTTAGTACAACATATTTCAAATTCCGTTTCTTCAAACCTTTTCTCACATCACGTCAGTGTGAATTTTATATCATACTGAATAACCTGACCTAAATCCTCCAAATTCAGCCTTGTTGGAACTACCCCTCAGGTAAATTTTCAACTTTCTTTCTGGTTTTTGTACGTATTTACTTAAAATTTTGTATTTCTTCAAACTTTCTCTTGCATCTCTCCAGTATATATAGGCTTTTATACTAACCAATCTAGCTTAACCTGACCTGACCCAACCTGAATTAAGACCTTTGACTTTATTTCTGAATTCAGTACATCATATCTACTTCAAATATTGTTTTTCGTCAAACATTTTCATACATCTCATCAGTACATATATTTCATATATTACACTAACCAACTTAACCTAACCTAACCTAAGCTTACTTAATCCAAGATGTTATTAGCCACTTTCTTACTGGATTTAATTCATATATATCTAAAATTGTGAGTTTTGTCACACTTTCTTGCATCATTCTAGTATGTATGTAGGTACTACCTGTATCTACCGAATGGTGCAAGTAAGTAATTTACATATGTTAATGACGACTTGTATTGGATGTTCTTGTATCGAATACGCTTGATCTTTTATGTGTCTCTGTCGCATGGAAAAATATTTCTCGGTTTGCGTCATGACATACCATGGCATAGCGTTGCGTCCACCGCACTGGCCGCTCGATGCAATAACTTTTTAATAATATTGGTGGTATCAGCGACATCGAAGTCGACCCTGAAAACGGCAGCCGACCATGGTTTGTCTCGTTTGTCTGTATATTAACGTAAGTAAGTAACAAACAAAGTAACAACCAACAGAACAGAAACAGTACGCCGAGTTAAGTTAGTTTGTCAGTCATGCAGTCAGCCAGTTCCCCCCCACCTGATAACAATTGCTGTGTAATCACGTCGGTTTTGTTTCAATGACTTTGAATTTTAATCGTTTTTACTAATCGATCAATTTCGTACATCGCGATTTGAGTTTGCGCGATATTTTTTAGCCGTACGAGGCAGGCGCTGGTCGCTTTCGTCGCGACGCCTCAGATGTCGCGACGTCGTTGTCAAAACTGCGAACCACAAAGGGTTGCAAACGCAAAGTGTTTGAGTTGAACAGAGGAAAACACGGTCGCCTTTTACAATTCTGCAAAATTTTATAATCGTAAAATGTCTTCGCGTGGTTTAATTTCTGTTAAGCTATCCGTGAAATAGAAGTCATTGTATGTGCACAAAACATAAGTAATACAAGTGTAGGGGGTTTATCAAAGTCTTGTAAAGGATGAGTGTCTATAAGGATGTTTACGACAGGGCCCCTGATGATTATGCGAGGAATATGATAGACGGTATGTCAATAAATTTAGATATTAAGTTTTATTGAAAACGATAAAAAATCGTGCTGGTAGACATCTGTATTTAGGTATATACTGTCAGGCGATGCCAAAGTTGGTGTATTGATTTTTAGAAAAAGACCCTCCACTATACATTCATGCTAATTTTATCCCCTCTTGTTTGACGTTTCACACAGATTTTCGCCCTTTTGTTATCCTACACCCCCATAGGTACTTCTTTTCCTTTATGAAACTTAACTAAACTAATTACAACTGGGGGGAAGATGGAAATTTATTATTCAGGAGGAAAATAGAAAATAATATCTTTATCATTTTTGCCTACAAAAATTAGGGTGAAAGTATTTTTTTTAAAATATTTTTAGTTTTAGTTTTTGTGGTATCAATTTAAAAATGGATTAAAATTGAAATATACGTGAAAGATAACGTTGAGATAACTTAAGCCATCATATTTATATTAGCAACAACAAGATCTGTGTATAAAACTGAAAACAAATGTGGATGTGTGAAATGTTACTTACGTCATGCTTAATTTATAACAGCCTTGATTTTAATGTAACTAATCATTAATAATAATTTCATCTAAAGGCCAATGATACCCTGTAAAAAGAAAAAATAAATTATTCATTATGTGATTATTTAAATCGCTTCCAATATTTAAAATTAATATTGCAACCAAAAACGAATGTTAAAGAACTAAATAAAATAACAATTATAGATATAAATGTGACATATGTAGGTGTTAAACAAATCAGCGAATGTTTCGGAATAAATGTTTAAATATTATATAATATTTTATTAATTTATAATAACGTTCTCAAGCTAAATAAAGTATTATACCTTTTATTTAATAAATATTTGATAGGTATGATTTTTTGGTTTCTGCCTTGGCAGGTGTAAACATTGGGAACTATAATAACTTTTTGTATTTTGTGTTAAGGTCGTCCATTAACATGACCACGTAACATTTTCAGATGAGGATATAAGGTAATTACGGCTAAACTAATACGTTCATAGTTTTGGAGGCTTTGAAAATATGCTCATGTGAAACTCACAAATATTTATTTTTGTTACTTTTAATAACTAACTATAAAGTAATATTAAAATAAACATAATTTAGTTTTCTACTTTAAGTTTTTTAAGGAAAACATTAATAAAAATTATATACAAAATTGAAAAAAAATTGTATGTGGACTTTAGTATGCAGGTCTTTATTATGAACTTTGACCAGATTTGTATCTAATTGTAAGTAACTCTAAGCCTCTTGAAATTTGAGTTATAGGTTAATTCATTAATTTTTTGGATTATATCTTATCAGTAACAACTTTATTGTTGTAATTCTCAAACGAATGCATATCTATCTATTTTATAATCTACTGCAGTTTATAGATATATGGGAAGCAACCGGAGAGATATCTTCAAAATAGAATTGGCGGTTTTTCTTTTTAGGTGTGGTCATTTGGCCAGTGATCCATATTAGAACTTACAAAGTAATGTAGTGAAAATTAAAAAAGGGAAGATATATCCTGTTAATGTAGTACGAGTGCGCGCACAATATATTGTTAGCGCAGCACTAATAGTGAGGTTTTTAAGTTTGACCTCCCCTGTATATGACCCACGAGTCACCACTGATAAATTGTATCCCTGAGTTATTAACTCACTGAGGTTCTTATTCAATTATTTCTTATAAAACGCTGACATATAATAGCCACACATCAACGTTTTTAAGAGACAATAAATTCACTTGAATAAATAAGACATGTTGTGAATATTAAATTAATTAACAGTTAATAAGGAGAGTAATTTAAGACACAATGTCAGTAAAAATGTAATTGGAAGTGAGTCATACCTCATGTGACGCGATTATTTATCGGCTTTGTAACAAACACTGCAATTAAAATCACTGTGTATCAAGGAATTATTGGCATAAAAGTTAAATTATGCAACTACCTGTTATTTATACGTTTCTGCATTTGGATATTTGTTATCTGATAAAAATGATAACTAGCATATTGATAGTTACATTGTTTCTTCAGTTGAAATTAATTATTTTAAAATTTGTGTATAAATATGTTACCTATTTCTAAAAAAAGTGAATAATTTTTATTTTTATTTTACAGTAGTAACAACAAGAATGAAAAACTAATTTCATGCTTGCTTGCAAATTCGTCGCCTTGTAATTAATGAAAAATTTATATCCTTGTCAAAATTAGTTATCTCAAAAAAGTTGGTGGAAATTATTACACTTGTTTATTTGATTCAAACGACGGAATTATTCAAACAACAGTATGTAATTAAATTATGTTGTTATTAAATACAAAGTCCAGCTAATATTTTATTTATATTCATAAACTCTTATTTATATATGTCGTACCTACTGTATTTTATACTTTTTACGTCATGTATGGTATATCAAGCTAGCACGACAAAGTTATTTTTCCGATTTCTGACTTGCACTATAATTTGTCGCTAATTTGTTACCAAATCCAAAAATTTGTCGCTCGTGCCGTTTAGCCATAATCAGCTGGTATGCTAGCTTGATATCAAGCTAGCACTGCACGTAGCGTATCACGAAAAGGAAATATTGTAGGATATTACTGTAAACACTATAATTTGTTGCTTATTTGTCAATGAAAGATGACACATTCAAAGAATTTGTAGCTAGTCTTATCTCCAACTAAAAAGCAAAAAACTGCTGGAAAGTCATCAAACTAACGTGTTTTTGAAATGGGAAAAAATCTGATTTAAAAAATTTGTTAAATAAATCCGATCTCTTAAAACAAATGTTAACAAAGAATCGATTCTACTTGATTCATCTTAGCATATAGCTTATTACAGTAAGCCTATATTTCTTTTCAGAAGCTAATTATGCGCTTATTCAATAGCAGATAGCTAAAACATTTTTGGATTTGTTAACAAATTAGCGACAAATTACAGTGCAAATCAAAATCGGAAAAATAACTGTCGTGCCAGCTTGATATACGTGTGTACGTCACTTGCTTCATATATCGACTAACTACTACTTCATCTCACTTTTGTCTTGTAATTATATTATTAAGGAAGATTCTTGGCTTTTTCCTGAAGTTCTCATAAATCTTGTCGAACAATGTGTTTGCATACAACTGTGTACCTCCAACAGTTTTTATAAAGATTGTATTGCAATTACATATTTGTATCCAAGGGATTTAAAACTATTCTATGATGACTCACGCGATATGATACTCACACGCATCAATTTTATTTTTTTTTTAAGGAATGTGTTGTATCATTTACAAACTATTATCACCGTGTTTTATAAACGAGGTTTGTGTTGCAGAAACATGATACTATTGTTGCTTCTGACTTCTTGGCTCGTTTTGCTCTAGATATGGAAAGATACCTGATCTTGCGCTCACTTTATCGTAAATATGGATATTTTGTTTCCTTCTTCTCATACACTTGAAGAAACAACACTAACTCGCACGAGCCAGGAGACAAAGATACAGTGCTAAACTTTTTTTGCGTAATAAACACTCTCATAGCTTCTGACTACTATGACTACCATTGCTTCCACTTCATCTTAAACTGATTATGAATCTAACATATGTAACATAAGAAGATTCAAATAAAACCAATTCAGTTTCGATCTTTCCAATGATTATTCATTGAGTAAAAAAGCTACAACAACAATTAAATAGAGGTTTTTGGCAAGATACAGATGGCGTTCTTCATGCTATATGTAGTGGTTTTTTTATAAACAAAAATTATGTATTAGCGAAATGTGTATTAGTAGAATGACGTTAAATTTTACAGATTAGTGTTAAAATCGTAGGTAAATATCAACTTTTTCATAATTGGCTAATCTACATAGCTACGTTGTCGTAAAAAAATAAGGATATCTAAAATATTCCTATGTATAAAGTTAATTTGTTTATGGGGAAATCTATTTGCAAATTAAATTTTTATCACAAATTTGTGGAACTTCGAATGGTAAACTTACTTATTAATGTGGTTAAATTAATGAGAAGTTTATCAGAAATACCCTGACCTTATCCGTTTGATAACATTGCAATCACAATAAAATATTGTATTCAGGAACGAGGAACTTTGAGCAAAAAAAAATGGGTTTTCTATTATTTAACTTTAACGAGCAAAATAATGTAAACAGCTTTGGTGTATGTATTTATTGTTGGGTTTATTATTCGTAATCCAACAAATATTTAAATCTCGAAATTAGATTATTTTGGAAGTTAGTTGACAATTACAGTAAAATAGTTACATGCGTATCTCATTGCGTAGAAGATATGCCCAAGGGAAAATATTTGGATATTTTCTGTAAAGGAAAGGAAATTTTCAGCGATTAAATCTACTTTAAGTGTTATTAATTTTTGTTTTTGTTATCTAAATACAATAGCAAATTAATTAAACAGAAAATAGCCTAAAGGCGACCACTTAATGCTTTTTATTTTAATAAAGGATAAATTACTGGATTGTCCAAGAAGATAACGATTACAGAACTTTCAAAAATTGTGATTAATGTTGTTTCCAAAAAACCATTAGGTACACATTCATGGTAAAAAACACATTCTTAAACACCGAATAAAAAATTAATGCTCAAGAAACAATTTTCAACAACATTACAGCGATGTCGTTAGATATTTTTTGGAAAGTAAACAAAAATATTTACTAAATATTATTTGTTAATCGTAGTTTATCATATGTGTCATATCTAGATTCAGTTATTCCTTGGAAAATGTAAATAAGCCACTGCTGTTTCCTTAAAGATTATTGATAAAGGAAGTTTCTAAATTTGAATTTGTAATAATAACAACATAATAAATAAAAATGGGGTACTGTATTATTGTAGCTACAATTAAGACTGATCGTATGATAACAAGATTTGGACACACAGTGTCTTTTAGGGGTCATTCTGTTATGTCTTGTTAAGTTTTAAGGCTTTGTTTTAGTCTGCAACAAAGTACAAATTTTGAAAAACTAGTTGTAAAACTCAGACTGACGCTAGAATTTAAGACTCAGACTACGAAACGAGGCTAAGGATATAAAACGAGACTAATTTATATATAGAGCGAGGCTAAAGCTAGAAATCGAAGTTAAGGATGAGGATTGAGCCTACGGTTGCAGACCAACCTTAAGATTATAGATTGAATTTACTGCAGCTGCCTAAATCAAGGGCTGTAGAACGGGTCTAAGGCTACAAAAACAGTCTTAAGGGTCTAGAACGAGTCTAATACTAAAGAACAAGTCTAAAGTGATAGACAGAGTCTAAATTTACAAACCGAGCCTGAGGCTACAGATGAAGTCTGAGGTTGCGAACCGAGACTAAGATTATTATTGAGTGAGTCTACGACTACAGAGCCAGCCACTGGTTGCAGCCTAAATTTGAGACTTACAGAATGAGTCTCAGGCTATTTAGGGAGTCCTAGGCCACAAAATAAATTTTGGCTACAGCTACAGAGTGGATTTAAGGCTACAGACCAGATTTAGGGTTACACAGCAAGTGTAAGGCTTCAGAGCGAGTCTCGCACTACAGAGCGAGTCTAAGGTTACATAATAAGGCTAGTTTTATAAAGTTGGCCAACGACTACAGAAAAAGTCTAAGGTTGCAGCCTAATAAAGTGCTACAGAATGAGTTTCAGGCTACTTAGGGAGTCTCATGTTACAAAAGAAATTTGGCTGTAAAGTGAGCCTAAAGTTACAGAGCGGACTTGAGACTACAGACAAGGTGTAGGGTTACAGAGCAAGTCTAATCGTATCGAATGATACTAGGATTGTAAAGTGAGTCTACCCATAGGGCAAACCTAGGGCTACAAACCAGATTTAAGATCACAGAGTGAGTTTCAGGGTACGTATTGAGTCTAAAGCTACAAAATAAGATTAGAATTATAGAGTGGTTCAACTGTTACGGATCAACCTTAAGACTGCAGACCAAGGCAAATCTAAGAATATGAAGTGAGCCTAATGCTACACAACGAGCTTAAGGTTACAAAATATGGCTAGGGCTATAGAGGGTGTCTGAAGTTTCTAAATTTTAGAATTTTATTTTGAACGCCCTGTATAAATTATTTAGTTCAATTTTGTCAAGGCGTTAGCACTAATATTCAGCTATTAACTACTAGTAAAAAATTCAATACTCTGAGTCGCATTTTGTGGAAGTTATGATTTTTTATAATTTGGGTTGCGGTAGCGATTTTTTTTTCCATAAATTAAATTAACGCAGAAACCGATATTCATAGGTGTACAAGTTGGTTATCAAACTTACCTTAGAATTACACGTTTTATTCGAATTCAGCGTAAAAAATATACCATTCCATTTAAAATATCAAAGTTGGTGTCGACTTCCGGTATAACTGGACGTAAATCGAACCTGAAAATATTTTTATAAGAAGCGGCATTAACAATAATAACCAAATGAACCAAAGTTTCAGAATTTAATTCCTTTTACTAATTCATATACCTACTTCTAATAGCCCATCAACTTGAAAAACCCTGTATACAATCAGTGGCAACTGTTATTCTTATGTAATTTTAAATATGCAAATTTTGCAGTATAAGTAGGTACTGTAATCATTTAAACAATATTACAAATCAAAAATTTTGATAATGGGTACATATTGCTGTTGTGTTCTTTAAGCACTTGTTACTTGTGGAGTAGGTACCTATTTCTGATCGTGAGTAACAATGGTTAATGGTAGAGTAAAAGTTGTTTTTGTAACATATACTATAGTAGTAAAACGAATTTGATCCAACCGCTGTTCGTTTATAGCGTTTTAACATCCGTTTCAATGGTTTTATAAGTTCCTGATTTGATACCGTGAAAAGCCTGTTGTTCGTTTTCATTTTATGCTGTTTGTAAAATGCTACTTTACTTGTGCATCTGTCTGAAATTTTTTATAAATATCATACAACTCGACGTGTTGATATGCTAATTATATAATGTCCCTGCAAATTTCAACAGTGTTTATGTTTATTTGACCCCAATAACAAATCTGAAACGTCAAAGATTCGTTTAAAAATCGGACGTGATTTGGTTTATCTCCTTAATTTTTCCGTCAGAGGGAAATCAAAACGAAACATTAAAGGCTAAAGGAACTGTGCCTTACTTTCCAATTATTATTATTTCAGCGAACCGCCGTCATGATTTTAATCAATTATACGTTGTCGGATAATCTTTAAAAAATCAAAACAACTTTCAAGATGGAAAGAGGTAACAAATCAGTACTGGATTGGCAAAATAATGTTCGGTTCTTTTTCACGAAAACTGCTTATTATAAATAATTATTGTACAAATTGTGACCTAGAAAAGACTCGGATTCTCTTGTTTGTGTTGCCGCTCATTATTTATGCAGGTCAAAAACATTTAAAAATTTGCCTACTTGCCTATTTCCTCATCAATTGTAATAATAAATGTTCGATATTAATTTCGTGCACTTACATAGATCGACATATTTAATATCTACTTAGGTAATTTGTTTCATAATTTTTGATAGTCTTGAACAATACGGATAATGCCACAAATGGATTATTTGTCATTTGTTAGAAAGTTATTAGAATTAATTTACAAAGAGGAGTGTGAAGTGCAATTCTCCTCATTTCAGAATAATATGGGATAAGCTGTTAATAAACGAGAAAATAAATGAATGAATGAATGGTCGAGTGCCGATGAAAATAGTCCATAAATATTTTAAACATAAGCAGGCTCCTTAAGGCAACACTATTATGCAAACCAGGCAAATAATAACAATGTTCTAGAGGCATTCGCTCCACCTTGCGTTAAAATATTCGCGTGGGCAATCTTAAGCATTCTTACAAAACACGCCCAGTCCGTTTTTTCTATTTGGGTGTTATTCAATTATAAATTATCACGTTATTATTAAGAAAGTGCATAAAGTCGGTTCTCGCCAGTTACGATTTGCGATAACTAGTACGTACCTATCTCAATAACTAGTTCAAAGGAATCATTTCAGCCTCTTGGTCAGCTTTTGAGATCGCGACGTATTGGAAATGGACTCGGGCTATTGATCTAATCGTTGCTCGTTTTATATTTTAATAAATACCGTCTACGCATGTATAAACATATCTCTGGTTACATGCACCACATGACAATTATGAACAGAAGTCGTATCGAAGTTGATAAGATTTTTGACATACTTATTGTCCAGGTACAAGGCCTATGAAAGCGTAGCCTTACACAAACTGTGATATTAGAGTGAGTAATAAAATTAGTTGTGTTGGTCAGATTTCAAACAACTACAGGCTATTATACTATAAATAAAAATGGGGTACTGTATTATTGTAGCTACAATTAAGACTGATCGTATGATAACAAGATTTGGACACACAGTGTCTTAGGGGTCATTCTGTTTGGTCTTATTAGGTTTTAAGGCTTTGTGTTAGTATGAAAGAAAGTAAAAATTTTGAAAACCAGTTGTAAAACTCAGACTGACGCTAGAATTTAAGACTCAGACTACGAAACCAGGCTAAGGATATAAAACGAGACTAAGCTATATATAGAGCGAGGCTAAAGCTAGAAATCGAAGTTAAGGTTGTAGATAAAGCCTAACGTTATAGATTGAGCTTAGGTTTGCAGACCAACATTAAGATTATAGATTGAATTTACTGCAGCTGCCTAAATCAAGGACTGCAGAACGGGTCCAAGGCTACAAAAACAGTCTAAGGGTCTAAAACGAGTCTAATACTAAAGAACAAGTCTAAAGTGATAGACAGAGCCTAAATTTACAAACCGAGCCTGAGGCTACAGATGAAGTTTGAGGTTGCGAACCGAGACTAAGATTATTATTGAGTGAGTCTACGACTACAGAGCCAGCCACTGGTTGCAGCCTAAATTTGGGGCTTACAAAACGAGTCTCAGGCTATTTAGGGAGTTCTAGGCCACAAAATAAAATTTGGCTACAGCTACAGAGTGGATTTAAGGCTACAGACCAGATTTAGGGTTACACAGCAAGTGTAAGGCTTCAGAGCGAGTTTCGCACTACAAAGCGAGTCTAAGGTTACATAATAAGGCTAGTTTTATAAAGTTGGCCTACGACTACAGAAAAAGTGTAAGGTTGCAGCCTAATAAAGTGCTACAGAATGAGTTTCAGGCTACTTAGGGAGTCTCATGTTACAAAAGAAATTTTGGCTGTAAAGTGAGCCTAAAGTTACAGAGCGGACTTGAGGCTACAGACAAGGTGTAGGGTTACAGAGCAAGTCTAATCGTATAGAATGAGACTAGGATTGTAAAGTGAGACTACCTATAGGGCAAACCTAGGGCTACAAACCAGATTTAAGATCACAGAGTGAGTTCCAGGGTACGTATTGAGTCTAAAGCTACAAAATAAGATTAGAATTATAGTGTGGTTCAACTGTTACGGATCAACCTTAAGACTGCAGTTCAAGTCAAATCTAAGAATATGAAGTGAGTCTAATGCTACACAACGAGCTTAAGGTTACAAAATATGGCTAGGGCTATAGAGGGTGTCCGCAGCTATAGATGGAATTTGAGAAACGTTACATGTAAGTTTGATATTACAGACTGAGACTAATGCTGTAGAACAAGCATATAACTCCAGGGCGAACCCAAAAGCTATAAACTAAGACCAAAGCTTCTGAACATGCCAAAGGCTTAAGGACATGAAGGAATATTATATGATTGAAATTATAATTGCATGATCCAGATCAATTGGTACTATAACAAATGTTTGTTATAATGTCAAGAATTTATTGTTCCTTTTATCGTATTGTTTTATGATGTGGATCATAAGTAGGTAGTAAGGAGGTATAAATTATTATAAAACGTGGGACCTCTTACTTGCCGCCAAGAGTGTCACTAAATAATAGATCTTATCCTTATACGAAATTGAGCAAGGTTGATATTTCCGTTTGTGTCTTAGACATGAATGGATTATTCCTCAACAAACGAATATCATTCATTCTTCGTTCACTTTTACTTTTAATGCAATTCCGATTAAGAGATACATATATTATCATAAAAAATACTGCCAATTGCGACCTCAAAATGACATCCTTGTGCATTTGGCTTACAAAATCTGTTATATTGCTCGTACATATTACACAATGCTAATAATAATTTAATAGAATTAGACTTATGTTGTAAGGTTATTTGTATTGATTTTTGATTAATGAAATACAGTAAGTTAATTGACGTGTAAACAACTCGTGATTTGTATGAAGTTGAGCTCCTGAACTAATTTTTTCTTTCTTTTTTTCAGGTGAGTCGATGAACTTTATGTTATTAAAACATTTGGTGTTCACCTTCGAGTGAGTATTTTACAATATATTAATAATAACATTAGCAATAAACGTTTTAGACTTCAAATACCTGCGAAGATTTAATAAAAGATTGTCGGGGAATTAATTTATTTTACCTAGGTATATTTTTAAAAATGCCTCATTTTACATGTAGTTATATAAGTATTTGAAAAAATGCTTCACGGTCACAAAGAGTAACAACATCAACGTAAAACAGTATAGTTACGTCAAAAGGACCGGTCGCTACGTATTCCGATTTCCAATTCCAAAAACTCGTCGGCTTTAATACAATTTAATTAATAATATCCTTGTAACAGAGCAGCAAGTTGTGTTCGTTCATTTCCGAACGACGGACGACGTTCAAAATGAAATCAGCCAGGTGTGTCTCGGGTTCTTAAAAACTAGCTCACCTGCCGCAAAGACCATTCATGTTTGGTAAGAGCGGAAGAACGAAAAAAAAAAAAAAAAGTTAACCGTGTCCTGAGCAAGAGATATATTGCCGCCGGCACGCTGTGTCGCGGTCCGGTGTCTGTACTCTCGCGTTGCAATAAATAATTAAAACAGAGATGCATTAGAGGTCAATGATTTTTGCATGGTGGCGTAATAAAATTAATAATAATAATAGGTACTTATATTACTGGTATATTGGTATAATAAATAAGCAAAGAACGTGTTTGTTACAACCTTGATCGTTGTATTTTGTGGAAAAGAAAGATCCATTTTTATTTCACTCCATTCATTAATGCAAACCTGAAAAACAAAACCACTCCTGTACATTTGTCCTACGAGGTAGGTCATCTGACATTATAATTACGGGAAGGAATAAAGGGGTTGAATAACATTAACATCCTCTAGCTTTCAATACAAAAATTGAACCCCTACTTGAGGGATTCCTTCTTTGTTCATTTCAGCATATTATTAGATGGACCAGTGAATTTCTCCTTTGATATTTAACACCCCTCTTAGATAAGAAGAATTCTTTCTTGACTTTATATTGGTAATGAAGTTATGTGAAGCATTAAACGGATTATGTCATAAAATTCAATATTTTTTACTCAATTGAGCTTGTTCAGTTTACTTCATCAATTAACGAAGCGTTGTATCATTGTTAGACGAAGTCTTGCTTTAAAAGGCAGATGAAATATTAAGGTTTCAAAGTTTAAAGCGGAAGGAGGGATGGACGGTGATGGTCATATAGCTTATGGAACGTCATCCATATGTTAATATATCGAATGGTTTCGACCTTTGCTTTATGAAATTCCATATTATCGATGATAAAAATGTAGTAACAATAAAACACTGTTCTGGATTTCACTAATTTTAATTTTTAAAAACACAAGATATGTTTCGCCAAAAGATTTGGCTTCGTCAGGTGTTGAGTACTTAGTACTAACTTTTGTTGAGGGATAAATTCTTAAATAGATCTAAACTAAGGAAGGGGTGTTTAAAAGTGCAAATTTTAAAAAAGATTGAAGAAGGTAGAACTGTTACAATCTAATTAGTCGTTTAACAATAAATCTTGTATATATATAATTTATATCCTTTGTCATTTACATGTAATATTTCATATTGATCATTAAAATGGTGTCCTGATTCAGTTACATGGTTAGAGTATGTGGAGTTAGTTTTATTTTTTACATAACTGTTCTTATGTTCTAAAATACGTTTTTTAAAAGTTCTTCCAGTTTGGCCTATGTATATTTTAGGACAAGATCCACAATTTATTATATATGTCGGAGATGGCGCCTGAAGGCGATTATTTCTTATTTATGGTTACATAGAGGCACAATTTACTGTCACCCTTAAGTTTAGTGCATGTTCCTTTTTAAAAGGCTATTAGGTTACAGATGTCGATATTCAGGCCTATTCTGTAACTCCAAATCGAATAGAGATGCTTGAAATCGAATAGAAGTGGTGGGGTAGAATAGAAATTGTACGGAATCGGTATTCTGTAACTCCTCGAATCGAAATGTAAAGTCGACCATCGAAATATGACATTTCGACTGCATGGAAGCTGTCGAAATCGTTATT
Organism: Agrilus mali; assembly: GCA_029378335.1. Taxonomy (NCBI): domain Eukaryota; kingdom Metazoa; phylum Arthropoda; class Insecta; order Coleoptera; family Buprestidae; genus Agrilus; species Agrilus mali. The sequence goes on along the minus strand of CM055658.1, from coordinate 20,465,661 downwards.
TCGATGGTAGAAAGCTCTTCGCACATGCGCCTACTGCTTAAAGTGGTTCTTAAGGCAGTGTGAATTTCACTACCTGCTAAGGGTTTCACTGGACATCTGGTTTACCCTTGGGTACGTCACTCTCAATTCTCGGTATTCAACACAAATTTGCTTTATTAGTTCGGTTAGGTTAAAATAACCACCTGTCAGATGGTTACTAAGGCCCATATTCGCATGAAAAATGCAGTGTTGCCGCGTTTTTCACCTAACGTCTTGTAGAAATCATAAATTTCGATTGTCGCGTCGTCTACTTTAGTTACAGAATACCAAAAATCGACGTTGAAAGACGCAGTAGAAGTGGGTACATTACGATCTCTCCACATCTCGATTCGATGCCTACATTTCTATTGAGTTACAGAATAGGCCTGATTGTTTGTATTAGCAGAATAATAAGATTTCGAAACCATGTTTAAAGTCGAGATGACGAGTGAGATCATCGAACGTAAACACGGGCTGTCCTGTAGTGGTGTTTCTGAGAAATTTAGGAAAAGGGGCCATGTGTTGGGATGATCCCTGCCGCAGGGGGCGGCTGAAGAGGGCACTTCGGTATTGACTGCGAAATAGAACGGACAGCCCGTGTATTCGTTTTCGACTTGTAATAAAATTGAAAGATTGTTATTATGTCCAGTTGTACTCAGTGTTCTTGTTATTTTAATTATCATGGATAATAATCAAGTAAATACTACCATTCGAGAAATTATGCCTGTTCCGACATATATATATTATTACATTTTTATCATCGATGTTAGTATATCGTTGGGGGTGAATACGTGTAGAACGAGAGTGGGGTAAATGATAAAGAGGAGAAGAGGAGGCGGGTTAGGGAGGACCTTGTAGAACATTTTTTAAAATGAAGTTTAGGTGAAGATAAATAAGAAAATGTTTGTTGTGTTGCGATTATTTTCTTCTTTATTTTTTCCCTAGCGCCTCGCCCTTCGGTTTTCAGCTAAACATGCTTTTTCATTATTTTACAAAGTTATCCCTATTTCTCCCCTCATCGATCTATGGCAAGTTTGTGGATATACATATACAATTACCCCCACATTCAATTTTTAGCTTAAATGGTATTCTAGAAAACTTCTTCCATTTCCATGTCTTTATTTCACTCCCTCCATCAGATTCACAGAGTTCAAAAGCATTTATACTTATAATTAATAATAAGTCGTTTGAAATTTTTTTGCTCCTATTTTAAACTACGTGACTTGGATCAGGCGCTCCATAATAAATTAAGGTAGCTCATTAATTCTTCTGATTGTGTGTTAACAATTAAGAAACTAAATAATTACTGATCTTTTTGTGCTCTTTGATTCATTTAATTTTACTTCAATACCTAGTTGATTTTTCCTTGATGTTAACGCTGCCTAATACGTAATAATAACCACTTAGGATTAGTCATTGGAAAAGACGTACGAACAATGATTATTAATGTATTTACTGCAATTATTTATTTCCGCTTAATAAGTTATTCTTTCCGCTAGAAATGAAAAATAGGTTAAGTGCATGAAAAGCGTTTTTATTTAAGTGCAAACAAGCTAATTGTATCTATTTGCTAATGGGAATCGAAATTTAAAACATGTAAAACAATAAAAAATAGTTATGTAAACGAGGGGTTAATAAAATTAAAAATTAATTTATAAAGGAAGAGTATCTATTGGGTACAAAAAAACGGTACAGCTTAGATCCTGATTTGATTCTAATCTCAACTTCACAAATTCTCAGGCGTAATATTTGGCCAAATTATTATAGCGAATGACATGCAATAGTTACTTTCAATGCCGGACGTGATTAATGATAAATAAAACGAAAACTATGAATTTAATTTATAATTACTGTACTTATAATCCTTGAGAAATTATTTATTGGTTTCAATAGAATGTACAAAGTTAGACTTTTGGGATTTAATATCTTACTGAAGAGAAAAACTTAAGAAGCGCCAAATCAGGCTAAATAGGAGGATGCTTCTATACGAAGCCGAAAACTTTTTAATCCATCCTGATATAAACACTCCGTATATGCAATTATTTGTCTTAGGAGGAAGTGGGACATAATTCTGCGATTGTATTAGTTTTTTACATAAAAAAAATATTTCTATTGGTCGTTGAAAATTAGAAACCATTGTGTTGTTGATTCGGAATGTTCGCTAATTCTGTCTCCCACGTCTCCATTATAAATGTACATAAGAACTTGACACAATAGAAAGCCCTGTCAACCAGCAACTTTATTTCTACCGATGAAATCTTTTGCTTCTGTATACTAAGTATGTAAGATGTTAGTTACACAATCGTATTTATTATAATTTGATTGCTTGCTAACTCACAGTGGATATTTCTTCAAGCCATCTCCCGGATTATATGTTGTGTATGGCTTCTGTTGTAGACATTTTTTGCGTTGAGATGTGAACAAATAGTACATAATGAGGGCATCAAAGATAATTTTTTCAACTGTCAGGGGTTTTCACTTTTGATTTTTTTTATCTTGATTGTAAAAAACTGTTTTCCCTCACTTCAAATTACTTGTAAGCGTTGAAAACATTCATTATACAATTGGATGTGAACTGTTTGATATAGGTACTGCTCTAAATTCAACATTAAAAGGTGTTAATTTTTTTATTGGTCGCACAGTTTTTCTTTCTGATTCTTTTTTCAAATAATTTAAGTACAAAAAGCCTTTTTCATTTTACCCTAGCCTTTTTATTCTGGAATTGAAAAGGATTAATTACAAGAATATCAAAACTTTTTTACTTTTGTTGGAGCTATATCCAGATATGTTGCCAAACTATATTTTCCTTCTTCTTCACTTGGAATATTCGGAATATTCAATTAAACGTCCGCTAAGAAGAATTCAGGATGACTGGTCACATGATATTTGCATTCTACTTTGTATTCCGTTTACACTTTACACATTCACAAGGAATTTTGTCATTTGCCTCCCATTACTTAGCTGAAATTATGCATTTGGACTTTAACAAGTGTTTTTGTGCAACCTGCTATTAGTTTATTAGTGAATTCCATAATAATTTTCATTTCGAGCAACTTATCTAATAGCCCATGACGGTTGCAGCTTGGTACAAAGTCAGTTAACGGTCTGGAAGTACCTGCAATGTACCAATTTGCTTGTAAAGACGAATTAAAATAGTAATTTCGATTAAGACGATGAGAAATTGGCGTTTCACGCTTGACCAGAGCCATAATGGCAAATGTGATTGTCATGAACTTAACCGAATGGCTTAAATCATGAAATGTGGCTTGAACACAAGCCGACGAAAGGAATTAGTGCAAAACGTATTTAAACTAATAATGAATCTTTTTAAGACCGGTGGAGGGCCAAATTAGAACATTTTTGTAGGCACGAATCGAATAAGTACTTAAAAGAATCGTTAAAGGTAATAATCTAATAGATAATAACAAATGAATTATCTACATTTTCATGACTTGTTGCTCTATTAATTTTGATAATTGTTTATGTTGTGAACAGATAACATTATTTTAGTGAAATTTCCACTAACAAAGATATGCTGTCACATTTTAAATTTGTCGCACATTCATTAGGATATAACATGAAAAAATAAACTTAAAAAAATGAACTAATAAACATTGTAAAAATTTCTGTATGTTTAGATTTTCAAATTGAATAGATGAGCTATTTTTCTTTTGACCCTAAACTACTTTTCCAGTTGCTTTTATTATTTATAAGCATCAAACATGACATCATTTCAAATAATGAATCAATGTTTATTTTTTAAATTGAAGAATGCTAGTGAGTTGTAAATAGATCTGTGAAATGTAAAAGCACAAAAGTATAAAAGTGGTATCATTTAGTGACCTTTAAAAGTTATTCTCACATTTATTTATAACATTAGATAATAAGGTTAGATACCTTTTGCAAAGAATGGCAGTTCAATGCTAGAATGGTCCCGGCAATTATAATTAATTTGTAAACCACGGTTCTATTGACATAATAATGCGTCCATTGAATTTTATCTGCTAATCCTTATTGTCTGTCAATATATTTGCAATGTTCAATAGTATTAAAAGCTATTGTTAATATACGTATATAGCTCAATGCAAATTTTATTGATCGTTAACGTTTCTGCAGAAATGTATACTTTAGCCTCACAGGAATGTCAATATTTGTGTTGATTTGAACGAAATCAGTTCAATAAATTATTATTTTATCTGCTGACGTGCACCCTTTCGAGTAATAATATTTGCCTTTGTCTCATAAATACCTATATTCATCATTCTTTTTTAGATAATTGTTCAGTTTATACAATAGCTTAAAGTCTAAAATGTAGTGTGTCAAAAGTATATTACATCAACCCTTCTTATTTCTGGAGCTTATTCGAAATTTTATATATACGAGGGCGGATCAAAAATAAACGAGCCTTTTTAAATCGAGCGCCGGATAGTTGTTCAAGGCGCATATGGGCGTTAGCAACTTGAAGTGGGGATATTAGGTGACACGGAAACGACTCGTCGTATTGCTGTGTTTGCTTGGTTAGTAGCTATCACAATGAGTGAGAAAGAGATGCATAGCAGCGTTGCGCAACGGATTATTATTAAGTTTCTTACACGTGAAAACTAGTGATGTGCCGGATATCCGTATCCGTATCCGCGGATATCCGAGGGAGAAGAGAGGTCTGTATCCGTATCCGTATCCGTTAGTTTTTGGCGGATCTTTTACGGATTTTTTTCCTTATTAATTTTAAATTTGTAGATGAAATATATATATATTGTGCCGATCAATATAGATTGAGGCAGTACTGCGTGTATAGATGAGTGCGTGGCGGGTTATTGCCGACAAAAGCGGCAATAAATAAAGCAAAAAATAAATATTAAGAGGGATGCTGCCTGCCACATAATTCACCAAGGACAGAACGCACACGACGGCCGAAGAAGACGGTCGTCTTAAATTGATTAGACGCGACCAGATTATTTTAGTTTTAAACTTATTGTGACATTAATATTGCATTATTGGATTTGATGGTGTTTTGTAGACATTTTTCTTAACTGATATACCAAACACAAACGTTATCTGTGCTGCCCAGTGTCACACTAAACTATACGCGGCGGTAAATATTGCACATGGATCTTTGCAAAGAGACAATCTATTATAAAAGTTAGCTCTTAAAAAGTTTCATAACAGTTTGTCTCTTTCAAAAGGTCGATGTACCTACAATATTTACCGTCGCGTACTCTAAGAAAGTAAAGATCCGTATCCGTATCCGTATTCGCGGATCTTGAGACCAAATATCCGTTTTCAGATCCGTATCCGCGGATATACAATTTTAGCGATCCGGCACATCACTAGTGAAAACGTGAAACCAGCTGAAATTTTGCGCAGATTGCTAGCACAGTTCGGAAATGAAACGCTTTTCTGGCAACGGGTAAAAGTTTGGTGCAAAGAATTTAACGAAGGGCGTAATCGTGTCGAAAATGTAAATCATCCTCGTCGTCCGCGCACCAGCATATCGCCAGTTAACATTGCACGCGTTAGAAACCTTATTGAAGAAAACCACCACGTCACTGTGCTTCAGATGTCTGTTGAACTCGGCATCAACTATGGGAGTGTTCACACAATTATAACGAAAAACTGGGGATTCTGAAAAATTTCAGCTCGTTGGGTCCCAAAGTTGCTAAGTGAAGATCAAAAAGCTGCTTGAGTTCGCATCGCAGCTTTAACGCAGGCCCAAATCAGTGAAATGCACTAGACTCAGTCGTATCCCCTTGTGATTTCCACATGTTTGGGCCCCTCAAAGAATCACTAGGAGGCGAACGATTTCAGACTGATCAACATGTGGAGGCGTTTGTGCCCTGCTTCTTTTTATGAAATTGAGATGAAAAAACTACCAATCCATTGGAAAAAATGTATAATCAAACAAGGGGAATAAGTCGAAAAATAGAGTACCTAATTTGTGGTTTTGTGAAAATTTTCAAAATAAATGTTTTATGAACAAAGGTTCGTTTATATTTGATCCATCCTCGTATATATACCTCTATTAGGGGATAACAATTAATTACTTGGCATTTTTCTTCTAATTTGAACCCTATCCGCTCTTTTAGTGATATTTAATGAGATGTTGTGAGACTCCCTCTTTTTCTATGTGAAATTTACCCTATAACGAATTTTTAATTAAAAATGAAAGGAAATTAAAATTAATTCTTTGTGCGAGACTTTCAATAACCTCCCTTCCTTTAAATCAGATTTGATGAGATTTTGCTTGACTTCTCCTCTCATTTTGAGATCACATAATTAATGGATGTTAAAGAAAGTGTATAAGGAAGATACTTGAATATTATCGGTGGCATTTAGTATAAAATTTGTTTCATTCTTTGAAAGTTGGCTCAAATTTGTTTAGCATGCAGATTCTAAAATGTTAAACTTCCTCGACAGTTTCTAATCTTGCTGTAATTGTCTTTTAGTTGTATTAATTATTTTGTACGTCGCTTTCAAGTATAACGCCTCTATTTCTTTTAAATTGTTTAAATACCTCATTCAGACCAGACATGCATAAAAAACGGAACTTTAATAAACTAATGCCTTTCTTTAGAGATATTTATTATTGTTTTTAACATAAATAATAATTACTCAATGCAGTTGTGTTAACCATAGAAAATTCTTCCGGGTTTCGCCGTGGTCGGTTTATTTTGGTTGACGTTTCGCTGCTCATGCTGTCAACTTCTTCAGAAGGAATCTGACGATCATCAGCAAAATAAACAGACCACGGCGGAACCCGGAAGGATTTTCTGCAATAAATAATCACTCTAATAAGGGTGCAGATATTTATTACTTTTTTATATTATCAATAATGATTACTTTCACCTCTTATTAGCACTTATTCAATATTTTAGAGGAGATTCGAGATATTTTTTTTTATTAACTAATTACCTACTTATATTGTATGAAAATAGAAATGTTTAATATTGTATTAAGAAACAGAGCTCCATTATGATTGTTTTGAGCTCATTTTACTTAGTAATTGTCATCAGAAGTAATTAACAGTAAGAGCCATTAAATAGTATGCTGTAAATATGAACATATTACTTTTACTGCCTTAATTTAATTGAAAATGCTCATTAACCACTGTAATTGTTCATGAAACAACAATGATTGTTTTTTGGTTTGGGTTTTGACAGTCAGTTTACAACGGCTCTTACATAATGCCATGTGCAACTTTTTTTTTGCTAATAACACACATTAGGCTATTTTTATTTCAAATGTCATGCCTGTTACTATAATTTATTTACTTAGCAAACATTATAACTAAAATGATGATGTGACGGTTGACTTTGAAAATGTAATTTTTATAATACACCATAATATACATTTGATAGCATGAATCGTCCAATAAATTAATTTTTTTAAGACAGTTACATACTTCTTGGATTATTTTAGAATTCAAAAGTAGCTGTATGGTTCTCTTAAAATTAAAAAGGCAAAGCAAAACAAATAAAGGTAATTTCATTCTGTATCTATTTGTTATTTAAATTATTATTCCAATCTAGGATAATATTCTTGCCAATCGTTGTTATGTTTCAGCAATATGCATCTCAAGCTATTTCGGTTAATAACGTTTAGAGTTGAAGGTGTAGTGAAAGCAATGTTTATGTATCTGAAGCAGGGCCGTAGCTAGAGTCGAATTTGAGGTAGGGCAGCATTGGTTACAGGTAGGGCGGAAGTAAAAAATTGATCATAATTGATGTGCCCTCGAAGCACGGGCTCCTAAATCAATCACCCTGTATATCACTGACCTCTAGGTCAGTGATGTACATTCAATAGCTTTCTGAAGACAAATAATTTCTGTGACAGAGCATGAGCATGTATCTAAAAACTATTAAATCCTCAATGATGAAGAACAAGCGAACAAGATGGTTGAACTTCCAAATTTGGATGTAGAGATCCACGTCTGAGTGAGAAAGAGGTAATAATTAATTGTTGTGTGGGGTGATACGAGTAAATAGTTACGACCAAAAATACCATTTAGATCATATTGTTTCTGCAAACGAATACTATAGCTAACATTATCAACATGTGTTGACCAACCTGTTGCCATAGACCGAGGAGTAGCGATTGTATTTTGTGCTACCACCTGTTTTGAGCAGTGAAGTTCTTCATGGTCAATTTCCTCTTCAACTTTCCGTTTTTTTTCCATCGCGAAATCAATGAATCTTCAATTTATAGCAATAAAAATAACAATTGTATCGATTTTTGACTAAAACACACTTTACCGTACACTTCACTTAACCAAACTACAAACAATAATAAAAAATCTCTAGTTTATGTTTATTTTAATTTAAAAAGGGATTCTCCGTACCATATCTTGCAATATAGCCCATATTGCAATTCCTATATGCTACGGGGAATCCCCTCTGCATTACAGATATTATAATTAAATACATAGACCCATCGCTTCATGTGATGGCGCTTTAAATGCCGTCTATACACAGAACAAAGAATTATTATAATATGAAATAAATGTCACAAACTGTGGTATGTTCCGAAAGGTTTAGATAGATATCTATCGCTACCATTTTTTTATCTCAAAGTATGCACAAACAGTTTAATTATAATAATTTATCTTAGTTTTTGGTATTTTTAAAGTAGGGCATTGTGATTTCAAGGTAGGGCATTGCCCCACAATGCCCCCCCCTAGCTACGGCCATGATCTGAAGATGCACGAGAGTAAAAGAATAGGAATAGCTGTTTCATTAGATAAAGTAATAGGTCTATTTCAAATAAATCCGCGAATTATGTCTTACTCGCCAATACAGAAACAGATATACAATTGATCATTTAAAACGAAATTTCCAAAGATAATCATGTTCAAGTACCCACAACGCATATGATGATGATAATGCACAGATATTATTATTATAGTAATAAAATTAGTGTTTGACAGCGGCTAAACAGCTTGTAATATGTCATAAAAGTAAAAGTCATATACTAATTAACTGCACTTTTTGTGTTCTCGTTAACTTGATATAGCTTTAAAGACGTTCAGTATTTATTATTGCAAGTGAAAGCTTCCACACGTCCTTTTATACCTATTTGAATTGGTTGCCATTTTTTTAACCGTTAAATAAGCTGTAGATAATCTGAAAGGTTTCGCATTTTGTAATACTGTTAGAAAAAAATTGTTTTCCACTAAATAATTCAACATCGTAACTCTGAAAATTGAATGATATAGAGAGTCTTAGAAAATATTTTTAGATTTGTTTTTGTTAGAAAATCAGATTATAATTAAGGGTTAAAAAATTGAAATTTTTTTAACAGCAACAACTATATTTTGCCTATAATATAAGTGAAAATAAAAAATTTCTGTCTAGTTGTTCAAAAGTATGACCTGTTATTGTTTCTTAAAAAATATTTTTCAGCAAAAGGTCTAAAGAATTTTTGGGTTCGCAGCAATAAAATAGTAACAGAAAAGGAAATTCGTTTCCCAAAAGTCATCGTTCTTTTAATTGCTATTACAACATGAAAATTTATGATAACGTCACTTAAAAATGATTGCAGGAAAATGGCAAGGTAATAAACAACTTCTTTTTATTATCTTGATGATGGCTACTGTGACAGAGCACAGAACTTGTTTGTTCATTGTTAAAATTTCCTCACGCACTCACTAAGCGAGTTTGCTTTAAATAGTCGTTACACACGAAAATTTAACATCACTTGGTTTCTAAAGGAATTCGAATACAATCTTTTTAATGTTTAAATTTTTTTTAAAACAATTCTATTATCGTATGATCCTCCTTCAGTCTAATGAAATCCTTGAACTGCTCCTGTAGGCTTTTATTTAATATGTTTGTTTACTGTAATTGGTTGAGTAATTAAGAAGACGATTAACAGATAATTTTAATTATTTGCATTCATAATAAGATTACAATGACTCGTGTAAAACAATTATGTAACATATAGTAATAAAACAAATTGAGATTTAATCAAAGTTGCTCTTAAGACCGAATTTATCGTTTGTTGAGCTTTAATTCATTGTTGACAGTGGGTTTTCGTTATTTTCATTAATAAGGAATTACTGAAGCACGAAATGAAGCAGGTTAGATGACCTTGTCGCCCACTGTGGTTAATGTGGTCCACGAACAGGTAATTTTTAATGGTTCAGCTGATACAAAACTAAAAGTAAAATTAACAACGAAAAATCTTGTTATTAACACTACATTACAGAAACTGAAGATTTACTTGATGGAAACTCATGGTAACACATATAAAACTTTCTGTAACAATTGATAAGTTTTTAAATAAATTGTGGTGACATACAGTGATAAATGGAAGATTCATTTTTGGGACTCAATTAATTATTTAAGCTAAAATAAAAGGGAGTGGGGTTAATGTTCATCACTGAAAAATTGTTTTATAGTTTCTTTCTTCTTTTTTAAAAAGTCATTTAGGATTCGTCCTACGTGAAGAAGATGGATCCCATCTTCTTATCAAATTTCACCAAAAAAAAGGAAAAAGTTCAACTCCTCGTGTAATTTAAAGACGTAGGCGTCACTATTTTAGAATGATATCTTTAATAAAATCATAAAAATTCCTGCCTGTAGTAATTTCTAGTCTTCATCCACATCCTGATAGCTGACAAAGATTTTATTTGGCAACTCCAACCAACTTTTATTAAGAAGTCAACAAGATAATTATCGGAGTTCCAGTTTTTAGAGTCAATAGCTCCCAAGAAGCCAGACTTTTAACAGCGAAAATGACCTTTAGTGACTCTTAGGCTCAAAATTGAATTATCTTTGGGACTTAACCGGTCCTTGCTTTTCATTATACTGTCAATTTCTGCCAATGAAGGTTTTTATAAATTATTGTACAAACTTGTAGACAGTTCTTTTCGATTTTCCTTCTAATTTTTCTTTAACATTTACTGTTGTTTGTATCAAAGTTCATAAGGACCTTTTACTCAAGATTTGCATTTTGCAATTTCTAAAGAAAATTGGATATCATTAGATGTTTTTATTATTGGAAAGACTCAAGTCAGTGCCTATTTAATCACTAGTAATTGCTTAGTAGTTCATGTCGTCGAATTTGGTCACAGAACTTTTCCGACTGTACTCCTTTTTATAGTGCATATCTCCTTTAAAAAGGATTTTATTTAGCATAACTTTTTATTGAACAAGAATACAATTATGGGATCATTGAATTTCAATGTCAATAGTTTCTCTCAATTCAGGCTCTTAACAGTGCAAAATACGTTCAGTAACTCTTGGACATAAAAATTAATTATCCTTGGGACTTAAAGATCTTAATTTCTCTCAGGAAGTCGAATTTTCAATAGTGGAAAGTACTTTCGGTGACTCTTGGACTCAAAATTTAATTATCCTTGAGACTTAGGGACTTAACATTTCTTATCTTTCATAATACTGTAATGTATTTCTGAAGGCAGTTCTTTTTTATTTTTCTTTAAAAAATTTTGTTTTTCATTAGTTATGATTTACCTACTGTGATTCGTATTAATAGTCATAACTTGTAAGCAGGACTTGCAGCTTGTTTTAAGTATTTTTAAGGTAAATTGGACGGTATGTACTTTTGTGAACACCGCGCCGATTTAATCATTTATAATTGCTGAGCAGTTCAGGAGGTCGACTTTGGTGACGTGCTGCTACGTACAACTTTTTCTTGAAAACGATTTTATTTAGCATAATTTTTTATTGAACAAGAACACAATTATCGCTTTGACTTTTAGTGTCAACAGTTTCGCTCAACTCAGGCCCTTAACAGTGAAAAATACCTTAAGTGATTCTTGGACATAAAAATTAATTTTCTTTGGGACTTAACGATCCTGATTTCCATTAGTACCGTAAATTCGGGGGAGATGTATCCGTAAAGATTTCAGTTTTTTATAATATGTCCCTGAAGACATTTCTTTTTGATTTTTCCTAAAAATTTTCTTGTTTTTCATTAGTTTACAGGAGGTCAACTTCTCTAGACAGGACTTTTATTAAGTTTTTTTTTAATGAAAATTGGACGGTATAAAAATTTATTTTGCCAGCGTCGATTTAATCACTTATAATTGCTGAGCAGTTCACGTCGTCGAGTTTGGTCACGTGCTACGTAGAACTTTTCCGACTGTACTCCTTTTCCTGGTGCAAAGCTGCTCGAGTTGCCTGAACTGCTGGCAGTTCTTGATTACAGGCAGGTCGGTATACCTGTACGGTTACCTGTCGGTACTCTTTAGTCGCTGCTGAACCGGCAGTTTAGATCAATGTACTTTACGTATACTCGCGCGGTAACGCATTTCGATCGTGGTACGAAAAATCAATATTTACAATAGATCGATTATTTATTAGTTCGTTTGCGAACCGCCACTAACTACTATAGTTTATTGTGCAACTTTTCCTAAACCAAACCAAATCGATTGCAATTGGTGTTTGCGTTACACATTAAATTAATTGTTGCAATTGCCTTATTTACAATGTAGCAGTTGCGTATGTTTAAGTATCCACTATTTTTTTTTGTTTAAAAACATAAAAGCGATCGGGATTGGGAATTAATTACACAAGAAAAGCATTATCTAAGTACCATAAAAGGTTACAATGTAAATCCAAAACGAAGGACATTATGGTATATGTAAAGTTTTCTAACAATTATTGTTATCGGTATGAGAAATAAAATACGAGGGTTCAAATGAAAATGGGCGATAGAGAAACTGATTCCTTGCATAATTTGAGTTCTTTGGATTGTTGGGATTACTCAGTAGAGCTGGAATGTCTTCAAGGAACTCAAGGTACAGTTTTATGACACTCTGTTCAAGGTTTATGGGAATTTATGTATCTACTAATTGGTTAGGTTTTTTGGTTTTTCCACCTTCTTTTCTGTTACGTGATCAGTTTTTATTCTTCAGTTAAACTGAAAATTGTACGGTTATGGCATACGTTTCCTGTTTATCATATCTATCGATGTCCATCCTTTAAATATTGTTGTAAAGTCATTTAAAATTATTTAATTAATTATACATTAGCAGTACCTATTAGTAGGTCCAAAGAAATTTGGAAAAACAACTTTCAAGGTCTTTATTAATAGTGTACCTTAAATCTAATTTTTCGCTTATTTTTTTTGATATGAATAAAAGAATGGTAACGAAATCTTTTATTCTTTTAAATACACTATTTCTCCTTACTGATTTAAAGATTCCAACCTTGTGTAGTATAATTGTGAGTATCAATATACCCTGAGGAAGCGGTATTTCCTTAAAAGTAGAAAGATAATGAAAATTGGCTGGATAAAACTATTATCTTTAGTAGAAAACTTCTTAAGCTTTCCAAAATTAAATACCAAAGTATTGATTTTTTACTATAACTATATACACATACGGTTAATTTTCCTGCAATTTTTTTGGCAAGTTCTTTTAAGATTTTCTACAAAATAAAATAAACCTTGACATCCCCAATGTGAGTCTTCCCAAACCAAACGATTCTTGACATTTGTCTTTTAAAGTTTTTTGAGGGGAGAGAGCTAAAAACTTATTGTTTTGAGAAATGTGGGTGTATGGAGGGCGTTAGGCAAATATTCCGCACGATAAAAAAATCTTAGTTCCATATAAATTTCAATTATACAAACAGTACTAGCTAATAACTATATGAGATAATTATTGGACAAATGCAATTTGGAAAATTTGTTTATAGTACTACAGTCTAAGGAATTTATTTACTCCCCACTGGAAGCCCAAATTTATCTTGAAATTATAGACCAAAAATAGTAAAAAGTGAAAAAAAAAATATAGTAGGGTATATTTTGTCTTAATTTCAATTTAATTGTCATAATTTCATTATAATAAAATAATCTAATACCTATATAAGTTTTATAGAATAAGAATTTTGTAACAAATTATTATGTTCAAAACAGTTATAAAAGGTACTTTAATTATTAATTATCTTATGTTTTTTGTTTACCTCTGTAAGGACCAACCTATGTACGGGCATTTTGCCTCCTATAGGTCATTCATATATAATATATATTGATTAATATTATATATGATGAATTTTTGGTTCAAATAAATAAATAAATAAATAAATAAATAAACCCATTGTAAAAGGAAGAGAATATAACAGAAATGAAAGAAAAAATAATTTACGGGTGATATGAGGTCGGGAAGGGGAAGGGGGTGAGTTTTGAAGGGTAAAAAACGGTTTTCCTTGATTTAAAAAGATCTAAAACTTTTGATTTACACTTTTGTCACATAACCTCAAAATTTGTGTGAAAAATTCAAATAACCAACTTTTTGGTTTTTTATTTTTATCATTTACAAAAAATGTTTTTTTCACGAAATTTGGTGAAAACTTACCTATTTATGTCCCAAATACGCTGTATTTTTTTTTATTTGAAATATTTATTTTTTCACCTTATTTTTACTTAATATCAAAAAAGCACCCTTATTTTCAATCGAAAGTTCTCACGTCAAAATATCTGCTTTTTTAAAAATGTTGGTGGGCTTTTTCTTCGTTAAAATCTCTACTTCCTGATGGTGTGAAAAAAAATATACATTACTATGGAACCGCAATGTTTTTACCCTTAAAAAGTCACCCCCTTCCCCTTCCCGACCTCAGATCGCCCGTAAATTATTTTTCCTTTCATTTCTGTTGTATTCTCTTCCTTTACCAATGGGTTTCATCCTACTATAATTTTTTTTGTTTCAAAAATTATCGACCCTGGTCTACAATATTACTTACTTGCTACTTCATATCTTGTTAAATAAAACTCACTAGGACCAATTATTATTTATAAATAAATGTTAGGTAAAAGCTTTTAAATGTTTCAACAAATTAATTTCAAGAGGGATTTTTCCAGAGGCCTTTTGTTCTGGGGGGTTTTCCGGGGTTTCGTTCCCGGAGAACAACTTCAGTCTAAACGCATACTTTGCTTCCCTTTTTTCATATAAATATTTTTATTAGTAAACTAAGGAAAGGTTCAGTAAACTTGCATAGGTTTCACTTTTCCTATTGAGATATCATCTGCGGACAATTAAAAGCAAATATTTTGAAAAAGTTTTGTATCGAATAGGAAAATACCTAATAAACTGACAATGAGCGTTCGTAAGAATAACTTTTCTTGTTGAAAATTGCATTCTTTAAGTTGCAAAACTCGCTCTATAGAATGCCATTGACAAGAAACGAGGCATTTCCGATCGTTGATGAGCGACTTAAAAATCATTTAAAAGCACTTTCTTGCGGTCAGACGTGTTTTTACAATAGTAATAGTGAAAATGTGTCTCGCGATTCGTGAATCAGTTACTTTAATTGTTCGAAGCTGTAGGCAATTTCAGTCGGCTGGAAGTTGTCTCTATTCATCATCAACTACACGTTGCGTAAAAACTTCAATTGCACTCAAGATAAATGGAGTTGTAGTTAATTGAAATATTTGCAATATCATACCTGTCTAATATAAACAATATAATTTCTTACGTAAATTTTATTGTAGGTATTGTTATGTTCATACTTATTTAATTTAAGTATGTTTATGAAATTAAGACATCACATACCTACGTTATTAAATCCATTTAAACGTAATGTTGATTTTTGGCGAGTAATTAAATAATATAGTAGTAACGAGTTTTTGCTGGTCATTATAACTTGGTGAACATCAACATAATTACCAATGCAAATATACATTTTTTTGGTAAAATTTTAGTATCTATCCATGAAACGGAAATTGCGCACGCACACGTGACGGAAATACAATAGTATGAAATTAGCAACATAGCCAAGAATTTGCGAACATATGATTAGAAAGAGGCAGCACTGCACGATATTATTTGTTCAGTAAATACGAAACCAAAATAATTATTTAATAAATATTAGAAATATAATTATTAATATGTAAAATAAAGTTCTTCATTTTCTTCCTTTTTTAGTCCTCTCAATAATATAATAATTTGTAAAGGGTTCTTTAAAAAATGACGATGCATTTGCATATAATTCCCAAGGTTCCGCGTTTGTTTCATAATATATTATGTGTTTTGTGTAGGAAGAAATTATGTACCTATAGGAATAATTTTGTAATGTCCCAGTGATCTTATCTGATTGAAAGTATGAAACAGTTTCGTTGGTACTTACCATATTTGAATAGGTTTATGGATCATGTAAGAACACTGCACATAAAAATGTAGAATTTCATCAACTATAGATAATTTATTTCTCAATTTATTACAGTCTTTGTTTCAACATAACATAAACGAAATGCAAAAGTACATACGACAAACATTTCCTGAATACTTTTTAATTAGGTAGTAACAATAACATTGGTTTTTCTTATTATTTATTCCAATTTGTCATGTGATTTTGAGTGGTTATTTTTACGGTAATTAGACAAATCTGAGCATATTGTTAGATGTTAAAAGCTTATTTAAATAATTCCTTTAAAGCTTCACTATAAGACATATTTAGAGCGTAAATGTAACGATTTTTGCACTTCTTTTAATCGTAAGATTAAACAATAGATAACAAAGCGTTACAAGCTTTAACCATTACTTTTACAACTGACTTAACAAATAATATGTTTACAGTTAATTTTTTCTGTTACTGTTTGAATTTATTTAGAAGCTGTTTATAATTTTCCCACGACTTGGTTTACCTACTTATCTCATTTTCTAAGCAGATCAATTTATTTTGTAAAATATAATAATACAGAAAAGTTGTCATTAAATTTTAGTTCGTATATAATACAACTACAATTGTTAAGATTTTTTTATAATTGTAGGTTTTAATTAATATGTAAGAAATGCTTAATTTAATTTCTAAAATTCATAGTTCAAAAATTTTCTTGTTAAATGTAAAACATTTTGTCCTTGGCTCCGAAGATTTCATCAAAAAATGTTTTCGTATATACGTATACATGCAATGTCAGGTGTACAAATTTATTTCAAAATAATTAATAAGTTAACAACATATTTAAGGTGGGTACTTGAATTATCAAGCAAAATTAAGTGCATACTATACCGTAAGGTTCAATTGAACATAAATAATAAATTATTTGTGTATGTGTAATTACTATGCACAGAAAATTGTACAAAATTCTTATTATTGGTTATTGAGGTAAGGGTAAAGTTAAGTTAACAGTGGGGTGAGTAATGCAGTTACAATTTGTTGAAGGGGGGTGAAAATTTGAACAAACAAAGAGATTATTCTGTATCTTCTAAAATCATTAAGTAATTAGATATTCAACTGAGCGCATCGTCGTTGAATATTCGAGTATTGTGAAGTTAAATCTTTGAAGTGCCCAAAATTCAGTGTAATGGATCATATGAAAAAATCGAACTCTGAGGAAAATATGCATTGTCTGGGTTTTGTTGATTTATACGACGTGGATATAGACAGCATATCCAATATTACAGGTATTTTAAAATTAAATTAGTTAAAACACATATTTAAAAATGATGTTTTGAAATGCATGGTTCGAATTTTATTAAAACTTTTGTTATAGTGTTTTTATTAATTATTGTTTATTAATTTAATTATACCCAAGTGAAGTAAATGAATATAGAAAATTTAAATTAAAGTAAATAAGATAGTTAAATTGTGCAATAATTTCTGAATATATTATGAAGACAATTTTTGTATCAAGCAAATATAATTATAATCATATTCCACGTATGAATATTTTGCGTTGACGTTATTATTAACTTGCGTCTTTGAAATGTTTCAAATGTGTGTTACAACAATAACAACAATCTACTTTTGTGTGTGACGTTGGAAATTAGGACAAAATAATTTGCGTAATGGTAATAATTGTTTTGTATCTTAGTAAGCACTACTTGTGCGTTATTTAAAGTGGTTACTAAAATAGCAATGGTAAAAAACACAATTAGTAGGTATTACAACTTACCGATAACTATTACAAATGGTTTTACTGGGTTTGCTCTGATAATAATAAAACCATTTGCACTAATTTGCCTTTATTTGTTAGCAAGTTTAATTGTAAATAAAATGTTCACATCTTTTTTATCTCCCTCAAATTTCTACTATATTTCTGAATACAAGGTTTACCAAGCAAGTCATTCGTTAGAACTTTCAGTAGAAATGATGGGAATTTAATTTTGAAATCATATAAACTTTTAATGTAAAATATTTTTAATTAGATAAGTTTCACTTCTGATTATACATTAACTTTATTATTTTAAATAGACCACGCTGTATTTTATTATAGGTATCATTGAAAATGTTCCGTTAATTTAGAGGTAAGAGCCTCCCCTAAAACTTCACCGTTTAGGAAATAACAGACCATCATTAATTTTTTTTTGAAAAACTATGTCTCAGAAGTAATTTAATAATACATAACAATTATTAAATTTGAGCGTAATTTACAAAAATCAGTGATGTGTAAAAATATACAAGTTGTTCCATTTAAAATAACAGTTTTTGTTGTCAGATAATTCAGATTACTCACAGTAAACGTTTGTTAAGTAAGCTGCGTTATAATTGACGGTACAAAATTTTTTTTTTGAGACCTTGTTTTTCATATTATGAAACATTTAAATTAACCGAGTATTTTCAATGATTTAATAAAATACAGGGTGTTCCTTTTAAAATAATAAAGCTAGTGTCCATTTCTGGTATAATCAGAAGTGAAACTTACTAAAAATATTTTACATTAAAATATATTAAAATTAATTAACTCGATATTAAGAATGGCAAATTTTCAAAATAAAATTCCCATCATTACTACTATCTTCTAGCACAGAACTTCCTTGGCTAACTAATCCTGTATGCCATTTTCTCAAAACTTTCTATTTTTTCTCTGCATTTTTTTAACACTCCACATCTCCTTGATATTTATTGCGATTTTTACTTTATTATTTAACATTTCTTGTAACTCCATTTTGCAATTCGAAAATTATTATTATTGTTTTGTTAGATTCAACCATTATCAAAAGCAATATTCAAGATTTCGACAAATAATTATATTTTATGTAACTTCAGTTTGTTGTTTCTTCTGTAAAACTAATAGTTATATTATCTATGTAATGGTAAGTATATTATTCCAGTACCTGCAGACTTCTAACATATTATAGGTATTTCCGTCTGCACCTGCTGTTGTAATACTAACTAAAATTGTTCTGCTAAATTACTACAAGGTAGAATAAGTACCTAGATGTAATATCTGTAACGTAACTCTTAAAGGAGTAATAAGAAAAAACAATACCTATGTCTTGATACATTGCTCCGTGCTAGTCCGTTATATAAGAGTATCTAAACACCAACTGGTGCTTAAATATTGAAAACTGAACCTTTCTCTGCTATGATAATTGTAAAAATTATATAAATATGTACCTATCTAAGTGTATAAAACAGTAAAATATAACGGGTACCTCTTCAAAGTCCAACTGTCTGGCAACGGACTAACTAAAATCCAAAAGCTAATAAGAATAGGAAGTCCAGTTTCTTTCAAAAATTTCCTCATTATTATAACACCGATTTTATAACTATAAACTATTGTAAGACATAACTACCACATTTGAAACTGTTGTTAATATTTTGTAATTAATTTATCATCAATTTCGTTTTATTAAACTCCGTGACAAGTTTGTATGTCAAGATAGAAAAGAAATCGAAGACTTATATATTAGGTAATTAAATATTTATGAAATTATCCTTACAATCAAGTAGTTTTATTGCTCAATTAACGTGTGACATTTGCGTTTTAGACACAAACACATGTAAAAAGAACGTTGTGAATTCCTAAAATATTCTTTTTCCATTCCGCGAGTAAATGTACTATCTCTTATCTACACTAAACTTATTAGTAAGCAAGCAATATTAGATATGCTCTACAAATTAACAAATACCTCACTCAACTAAATTACTTCATTTCACTGATTAAAAAGTAACATAGATATTTTTTCACCATGCACCTGAACAGAAATATATACTGTAGTAAATAGTAAATGCGATTTTTGTACTTTCAAGATCACATGTGCAAATTTGCTTACTTTCTCTTTACTCATTCTTTTTTTGCTGATTTTATTTTCTCACAATAATGCGAATCAAATTTTATCCACACAATAAATACAAAATATATTTTAGCAATAATATATTATAGACAGGGAGAGTAGATGGAGACGTTTGATGAATCAGTATAAAAAAATAGAATAAAGGATAAACATTTTTAATAGAAAATATTTATTTTAATTTTATCTTTGGGGGCAATAGAGACAACCACTCCTTCGTTCAAAAATCAACCCCAAAACTATTTCTATTAAGAACGTATTGTCTATAAGAAATTAAAGAAATTAGTTTTTTTAAACCGTACCACAATATAAATTATTTTCTTGTTTAAATTGTAGCAGTTTAAGAGTTTAGTTAAACTTTTGTGGTTAATCCTTTGCTCAAAAATCAATCCCCAACCCCTCCCACGTATCCATAAAAAGATATTGTATTATATTTAACACATTAACTTGAAATAATTACTATTTAAATTACATATTTTTGGAAACTGTTACACTTTAAGGGATTATCATTATTGCTCAGGTCAATTTTTTACCCAATTATCACCCCAAACTCTTTCCACATCATTATAAAAGGATATTGTATATAAAAAATTAAATTTTTTAAGACAATTACAATTTAAATTATGTATTTTTTGAAATTATATTACTGCACTTAAAGACAAAGTCTCATCTTTAGAGGATTTTTATTATCATTGTGATAAATCTTTTGCCCAAAAATCTCTCCAAACCTTTGTCAGATTTTTCAAAAACTTAAATTATTGTTTTTAAATTATACATTCAGTTAATGTAAGTGACTGGTAGTATCCCTTCCTCAAAACAAATCTCCAACGCCTTTGGTTTCTTAAAAAGTAATAATTTATACAAATTTTTTGAAATTATGTGTTAGGAAAAGCATTTCTTTGAAGTATGTAGATATCAGATTTTCTCTTTGAACATCTAAGAACATAATTTTATTTCCTGCCGTGATGTAGATCCAGACTTCACTTCCTCTTTCATGTCCTTTTGCGAACGTTTGGCGAGAGTTTTGTAATAAATACATTCACAGTATATAGATTACATCCAGTTTCAAATAATACAAGTTCTCATTTAACAAAAGTATAATTAATTTCCGTTATGCGGTTAGATTGCGTGGAACTAGTTTCTTACTAGCCGCTTAATAACTAATTAGTTTTCTATTAAATGTATCAATAGTGTGTCATCGTTTTAATTGTTACATTAAGACAAAAAGTCGCAAAAACCTACCAACAATAAATTAATAATATTACTAACGAAGAGTGTATTGATAAAGGAACAACACAGCTTTTTCCTTGCAAAGAACTTTTGAAATATTTTTGAATTTCACTAGGAAGTTAGGACTAATTTGTTCCTTTGGAGCTCTTTTATAGTGTTTGAAACCCTCTCAAAATGCTTAAAGTCCTCTCTATGTCACAGACATTTCTATTCGTAAAATGTTAAGTTGAAACTCATAACATGAAATAGTAATAACATAGCTGAAAATAAGCTTCTAGGCCCAAGGTGTTTTCATCCTTGAAGTTCAATTACATTGATTCACAAATTACATCGAAAACTACCATAATTAAATTAAAATAACATAATTTGAATGAAATCGTTTCATATTATTGTTGTTAACAGCTCCAATAAATTCCTACCCCAGAACTAATTTTTATTAATATATTTTATGCAATAAACACTAGCGTAGGAGTTTGCAAGTAATATTCATTTGAAACATTGCAAATAAGAACTATTGTAATAATACTTCATTCTTCATAGTTATAAAGCATTGTAATGCACACATTGTGCCACGATAACGGTGTCTTCGGGCAAAGAAACTAACAGTTGTATTATTCCTCACGGCTCTATACAGTTATTGTTAATTACAATGCATTATAGTTAAAAACTTTTAACCAGTGACTAGAGTTTGAATGATGTTGATTAATGAAAAATAATTATACGTAATAGCTGTTACCAGAATGTGAACGAGAATATCTTTAAGACAAGACACTTAATTAAGTAAATATTCAAGTGTACAAATTAATAAAACTGAGAGGAATATTTACAATATCTATTACTTACTTTGGTACGAATTTGAGCAAATGATTGTAATACATTAAGTACACTTTTCAATCGGAAAGTGAATAATCATTCTCCTCTTATTATATATTTCTTCACAATGATTATTAATATAATAGGCATTCACATTTTGTATGAAAGCCTCAAATTACGGAAGCTAAAAGACCTTGTCGTAGTTGTTGCTCTTGAACTTTGAATCTTAGTAATCTGTCTTCGAAATGTAATGATGTTGACATTTTTGAACAGGTAGTTTTTTATTAGATACTCACTGAAACTTTGTTGTAATAGTTGCAGTAATAAACAAAAATCCTGTAAAAGAACTGGACAGAGTTTCAGTGGTTTATGCTTCAAAATGTGCTTCTAGTATTTGAAGCTTAGTGAATCACTTCTTTATATTTGTTCTTTGAATTTTACTTCAAAAATATAACATCAAGCTCTTTTAATGTGCTTGAAGCCCCTTTAGAGTACCCGAAGACCTTTCAGAGTCCTGGAAATTCCTTCAGAGTGCTCAAAGTCTATTTAGAATGATCAAAGCCTCTTCAGAGTGTTCGAGGCCTTTCAAAATGTTCGAAAGCCTTTAAATGTGCTTGAAGCCCCTTTAGACTACCCGAAGACCTTTCAGAGTCCTGAAAGTTCCTTCAGAGTGCTCAAAATCTATTTAGAATGATCAAAGCTTCTTCAGAGTGTTCGAGGCCTTTCAAAATGTTCGAAAGCCTTTTAATGTGCTTGAAGCCCCTTTAGAGTACCCGAAGACCTTTCAGAGTCCTGAAAGTTCCTTCAGAGTGCTCAAAGCCCCTTCAGAGTGCTCAAAGTCTATGTAGAATGATCAAAGCTTCTTCAGAGTGTTCGAGGCCTTTCAAAATGTTCGAAAGCCTTTTAATGTGCTTGAAGCCCCTTTAGAGTACCCGAAGACCTTTCAGAGTCCTGGAAGTTCCTTCAGAGTACTCAAATTCTATTTAGAATCATCAAAGCCTCTTCAGAGTGTTTGAGGCCTTTCAAAATGTTCGAAAGCCTTGTAATGTGCTTGAAGCCCCTTTAGAATACCCGAAGACCTTTCAGAGTCCTGGAAGTTCCTTCAGAGTGCTCAAAGCCCCTTCAGAGTGCTCAAATTCTATTTAGAATGATCAAAGCCTCTTCAGAGTGTTCGAGGCCTTTCAAAATGTTCGAAGGCCTTTTAATGTGCAGAAAGCCCCTTTAGAATACCCGAAGACCTTTCAGAGTCCTGGAAGTTCCTTCAGAGTGCTCAAAGCCCCTTCAGAGTGCTCAAATTCTATTTAGAATCATCAAAGCCTCCTCAGAGTGTTGGAGGCCTTTCGAAATATTCGAAGGCCGTTTAATGTGCTTGAAGCCCCTTTAGAATACCCGAAGACCTTTCAGAGTCCTGGAAATTCCTTCAGAGTGCTCAAAGCCCCTTCAGAGTGCTCAAATTCTATTTAGAATGATCAAAGCCTCTTCAAAGTGTTCGAGGCCTTTCAAAATGTTCGAAGGCCTTTTAATGTGCAGAAAGCCCCTTTAGAATACCCGAAGACCTTTCAGAGTCCTGGAAGTTCCTTCAGAGTGCTCAAAGCCCCTTCAGAGTGCTCAAATTCTATTTTGAATGATCAAAGCCTCTTCAGAGTGTTCGAGGCCTTTCAAAATGTTCGAAGGCCTTTTAATGTGCTTGAAACCCCTTTAGAATACCCGAAGACCTTTCAGAGTCCTGGAAGTTCCTTCAGAGTGCTCAAAGTCTCTTCAGAGTGCTTGAGGTCTTTCAAAATGTTCGAAGGCCTTTTAAAGTGCTTGAGGTCTTTTCAATGTTCCTGAAGTACCCTCAAGGTGCTTCAAATCACTTCAAGGTGCCTGAAATGATCTCGAAGATTTTGAAGTTCTATTCTCTTTAACATAGCAAGACTATTAAAACCCATTTTATATATTTGAAGTACTTCTGATTTTAATTGAAATCCTAAAGGACCCCCACATAAGTGCTTTAAGCTTTCTGATTTGTATGAAACTCTGTTGGATAAATTCAAGCTTCCACGGTATATTCAAAATCCTTCTAAAGACTTATGACTTTGAACTTAGTTATTAGGCACTTTTTGATGTAGCTGGTGATTAACTGGTCGCTGTATTTTCAATTTAAAGACGATAAACTTTGTCAATGTATCTGAGACAAACGAAACTTTCATTTTGTATCAGTAAAGACATATTATTATATACAAAGTGTTCGTCGACAAAACTTGAATCTTTTTTGCAAATCGTCCCTCACTCAGGATGATTAATTAATACCGATGAATTGCTTTTATTAAATTTATAATTAATGCATAGTTTTTTTATAATTACGTTGGTTTTCTTATCTTTTCAGATCTCCAATTGGCGGCAGAGTTAGGAAAAACGTTATTAGAAAGAAATAAAGAACTGGAAAATTGCATTAAACAGCAACAGAATGTCATCGATGACCAAGCACAAGAAATACAGGTATGTTAGTATAATGTGGTATAATTTTCTACTTCAGTCTTTACAGACATTTCGACAAATTAGTTGAGTATGCTATTCGTTAAGAATGTATACTATACAGATAAACTTAGTAACCGGAAAGGAATTCAGTTTGATCTTGTCTGTTTCCAAGTTACGAGAAAAAATTATTTAATAACTTAACATGTCTAGCGAATCGTACGGTCTAACTAATTAAATATCTACATTAAAATCTAATTTTCATTTAACAAGAATAATCTATAATGGGATTTATTACTTAAATAACCATTTATTTGAATTCATGTTTCCAAATCAATAAATGTTTACCTTTAATGCAGGGAAAATAATCCTTAGTAAATGCCCAATTTTTTTTCTATTAAATTAATCAAATAATACTTTCAACCACCGCCTTAAAATTCAAAAACTGTTACATTACTAATAAAACTCACAAGAACTCCTACAATTTCAAATTTCATGAATAAACCAATAATAGTTCTCGACCTATTATGATTTGAAAAGTGCTATTTTTAACACTCACTTATTGACTCGTGCATGGAAAATCTAGGCCACTTGTAGATGTTTCAAAAATTCGAAAACTTGCATCAAAGTAGGTACATCATTATATAAGGTGTCTATAAAGGAAAAAATGTAATGTCTTCTAAATGTCTCGTTAAGGGATGGATAAAACTTTTAAGGATAAATTAATGATGTCACGACAGAAACAAAAATCTGAAAAATTTCACCAGTAAAGGATCGACTTGGTGGGGGCACTGCCGTGCTCCCCGATAAACAATGTTCAGGAATGTCGGCTTTGTTGATATAAGAGACGAAACTTGAACTTGTGCCAATATGAATACAAGATCTAATCCAATTACATACTTTGATACAGTAAGGCAATTGAAATTATAATCAGTAAATTATATTTAACGTGATAAATATGAAACTTGCCAAGTTATAAATTCAATATCAAAGAAAATAATTCGATTATACTATTTATTCAACTTTAAACCCAATCAAATGTGAACTCTTTTACTGAAAAAGCCGATGAATCCTTGATATCCTTGTCGTTCTTATACTTTAGTTGAGATTTTAATTATCCAGTCAGGTTGATACATGTAACATAGGTACCTACATATATTATCAAGAAAGTGAATCGTGAAAGATTTTCTGATAACTAATCCGTGCACCTCAGTTATTCAGGGCGCATTACATGCATGAATTAGAACAATGTACTAATCATGACAAACATGGATAACTTATGTTATTAATCAATAAATATTGTATTGTTGGATCCTGCAGAGTTCTAATTTAGGGTCACGTTTATCTTACCCATTATGTTCAAATTAAACTACCTTGTATTTTGAATTTTAAGATAAGTTAGTAGACAAACATGTTATGGTTATACTACGGTAATTTAAGGTTAATTACCCATTAAATGCAGCTACCGGAATGATTATTACGTTAATTAATTATCGCGTTGTTGGCTTTAAAAGGCAAAGGGGTATAGGCATATAAATTCAAATGTTACCCACCTATGGAAAGTATACGTTACATTACATAAACTTTTCACAAAAATATGTTAATTAGATTCTGAACGCTGTCGTAATTTTATAATATGAAGATATTAGTTGTCGTAAGAATTATTGTATCATGTAAATGAGGATGTGCGTACTTTCAAAGTATATACCTACGTGGGCATTCGTTTTATCGTTTTGTATCTTAATTAACTTCTCTGGCCATTCTCTAGAGGTTTAGTACATACTTATATCATCAGATACCTACCTATACATCGGGATTATTAGCAGGATTAATAGTATTGATTAACAATTTTTCAATTTTAATTTTTCTCAAGAGAAAATGTAGTATCTTCACAGCACAATCCTCCAAAGTATTTCGAAAAGATTTGTGAGAACAATTTTAATATTATTCAATTTTTTGTACCATCAGCTTCAAATGCCTCGTGAGAACCATTTTTCATATCTCTCAATTTAGACAAGGATTACTGTTGGAATATAATTGTTTTAATTAATTGATTAAAATAATCCGGGTACTATCTACCAGCAATGGTTTTAATGTTTTTTCTTTCTTCTCTTCCAGTACCTTACAAAGCAAACAACCGCGTTACGAGAAGTCAACGACTCGCGACTTCGAATTTATGAACAACTTGAGGTCAGTATTCAGGATCTCGAACGCGCCAACCATCGTCTTGCCCTCGAAAATGCCTCGGATAAAAAGCAAATTAAATCGTTAACATCCACCATCGAATCGTTGGAGGCCCGTTGTGAAGAATTGCAAGTCAACGTTGACGAACTTAAAGCACAATTGGATATTTACAGACTGAAGACGCAGCGAAGTGGCGTTTCTAATATAGCGGAAAAAAGGGAAAAAGCCAGACCGAATTGTATTAGGTTAGGTGGAGACTTTGGAGAAGACTTGAGTGGTAGTCAAGGACCGGTTAGTCCGGATTCATCGTGCACTGTACATACGGAAAAGGTAAGTTTTCCATTTAACTGAATTATTAATCAACAGTAGTGGTCTTTGAGTATTTGGTGTAGTTGAAGTCCTTTGGGCGAATTCGAAGCTCTTTTTGTTGATGCCCTTACTAAAAGTGCTCAAAGATCCCTCTAACAACGAATACGGTTCTTTAATTTTTATGAAACTGTTTTGTTTGAATTCAAATTCTTGAAGCTTTTTTCAGAAGTGTTTTAAACTTTTTAACGTGTTTGAAGCTCTTTAGATTTAATTAAAACCTAGTATGTATACAAGAACTTTAATCCTTCTGATACATTTGAAACTCTTTTAGTTTTATTGAAACTTTTATAGTGTCCACAAAGAAGTACTTCAAGCCTTTGAAGCCTTTTCCTTAAATTCGAACCCTTATACTACCCTTAAAGACCTTCGAGCCTAATTGAAGTTGTTTTGATTCCATACAACACTTCAAGGAATATAAGCCCTTAGAACTTCCAATTTTTTGGATTAACTAATTGATAATTTGATGTTCTTTTTATTTTAAAGTGTAATTGAGGCTTCAAGGACAAGGTCATTTTAAGTAAAATGTTTGATTTTTAGGCTTGCAATCCCAGTTCTGTGAATATAATAATTTTGTTCTTGTTTACAAGTAGAAGAAATTTTGAAAAGTCTACCCAAAATATCTCAAAAAGTTAAATTTTCTTTTACTTCTGCATTTAAACAAAATTGTTCTATTATTAACCATTCCATTTCATGTCTTTTGCATTAAAGCACAATTAATGTCCTTGCAAGCAAAAAAAAAGTTTTTTAAGTACCTACTCTTAATTTGAGAATTATTGCTTTTATCGTTCACGTGTATCTATAACTTACGTAAACCTCCCATTATAACCAGAACGTGTTTAAAGAAAACTAAACATTTAGATGGTTATCCAAACATGTTAGGTGTATTTTTAACACTAGTTTGATATAAATTTCACAGAAAACTGCCTGTTTCGTCACCAGTGTACTTTGAAAAATACATTTGTTTAACAAACGCTGGCCTAGTCAACCTTGAGAATTATATGGAGATAATTACTATAATAAGCAAAATTATTAATTATTTATTACTGTACCTGTAGTTACCTACCTGTATTTTAACATATCGTTGGCACTACAGAATAATTATACGTATCGTATTTGCACATATAGTAATAACAACATTCACTTGCTTCTTTCAGTTTCTTAGCGTTTTCATTTAAATGATTGTTGATTTAGAATTAGTATGGGAAACGTATTTCATACGCTTTCCTTATCATTTATTTTCGTATTAGTACCTACATATAATATTTGTTTGAGAAAGTATTTAAATGAATAATTTTGTAGTAGATCCTGCTTCCTTTCTTTAATTTCAAACTGAGAATTATTACATACCAGCGAGGCATATGACATTGTCTTCATTTGCTTGTTTTTAGTTCTTTTTTAAGAAATATACCAATACATTACTAAACAGTTTGATTTGGTACAATTATTTAAAAAAAAATATTCAAGAATATTATGAGACAGACAAGTAAACGATTTAAAAGACACTTCACGCCTCAAATTACCTCAAACATTTTTTTAAAGAAGAAATATGTATATGTTGTTCCCAATTTAATCGTCTGGTGTTGACAAGATTTACACTCAGTATGAGCGAGTTATTTTATTAAAAAATTTTTTATTTTGTTAGCAACTTGTTCACAAGTATATTAAAGGAGACGATTTTTATTTAAAAAATTGTTAACTTTTTAGTAGAGTCAAATGTTACTTTTTTTAAATCTCATTTTTTTCGGGCTTTCCTTATTTTGATATTGTGCGCTCACTCGCACTATATATTAGCAATAAATTTCTTTCCTTCTTTAATTCCACTGCATCTCTCCGTCAGCCATAACAAGACTATTAGTTTTCCCAAAATTTCTATTAGCAGTTGATTTCTATAATTAAACTAATTTAAATCTTGAAAACTTAAAGGTTTATGAGCCACTTAGAGTGAAAACATGACCTGGTTGAAGAAAATTTTACTACGGCACAATACTTACAATTAGTATATCTAGTATCTATAGACAGAGGATGCCAATTTTTACGTAAACCATTTAAGGTGTTTATGAACCAATGTGCGATTTTATGTTTGGAGTAATAACAGCATTTGAACCTACGCCGCGCGATTAATTTGCCTATAATCGAGGACGTTTTTTGCCTCGTCAATTTGGGACGTGAGTTTGAAAAGCAAACTGTTCTCACAGTTGAAAGTATTAACACGTTGGGCAATAGTGTAAGTAATTTAATGGTAATAATTCCGCTAATAAAAATAATAGAGGTCGTGATTTTTTTTTTCGTGTGTGTCGTTACTCGGCCTCAAAATTATTGTCGTGATGAAATACGACAAAATGCAATTAAAGTCGTCAAAATTACTTACAAATAAATAGTTGGTGTTGGTAACGGACTGGATTGACTTGGTCACCAAGTAAATTGTATGCAATTATTGTTGTCGGTTTTTATTGTTTCGTAATTTATTTGTAGTTTGCACGTTTACCGTGTTTGCAGTTATTGATTTATCCTACTAATTATTAAGACGAGGAGTATAATTCAGGATTTTGATTTCCTTTTTCATAAACCTATAGTATGTCAACTACACATTCTTGAGAAGCTCGAGTCAATGAAGTCTCTTATTTCCTTGCTAGAAGTTTCTGGATAAATAGACTCATTTTGGATTTATTATTTTCATACAGAAGGAAAATCTTTTAGAATTGGAGAATCACTAAAAAGGGGGGAAAATTCAACATTTTTTTTCATCAAAACAAAATTGTTTTTTATTTTGAGCAACCTTATCCTTTCACAGACGTTGATCCTATTAAGGGTTTAATATTCAAAATTTCGGCAGGTTTTGTTGCTTTATCTATGATGATCTCATGAAACATGGAGATATCTGCCTCTAACTCAGATTTAGTAATACTGACAGCAAAAATGTTATTTTGGGGATCTTCCTGTATAGTAATCATTAAGGACCTAATGTCGTAGCTCTCTTTATCGCCACATTACTTTCCCAAAACCCCAGGTCATCCAACTGAAGAATGTTTCAGAATTCTTGATAATTAATAAAAATCAAATGCAAACTAATCATTATTTGAAAAGTTTTATCACACCGTTTCCTTTTCTTCCAGTACACCGAAAAAATCAACGCCTCATCAAGTCCAAATCCATCAAAGTCTTCATCCGCCTCCCAAAACGCAACCCAGACAACGCCAAACATTAGTGGCAACGAATCTTCTGCTTTCGAAGATAATCGACGTCAAATCGACGAGCTGTTGATTCAACTCGATGAATCTCAAAAAGTATTATCCTACGAAAAACGACGGGTCACCGAATTGGAAGAGCAACTGGCCACGATGGTACAAAGGAATCAGGAATTGGAAAAGAACCTCGTTCAGTTACAACAAAAAGATGAGGAAGCGAAAAGTATGCACGATGAGCTGAATACTCTTGAAGAAGTTCGGTCAGTTAAAAATACTTTTTTTTTCTATAATCTTCGACTTATGTAATGCTCTTTTTTAAATTTCAGACAAGGACAGTTGTGCAGTCGTTGCTTAAGGATGATCGATTCGTCCAGGGCGACCGATAATCTTTCATTCCTTGACGATGAATTGGAAGATGACGATTCAAGTATGATGGAAGCTCTTTTAAACCAGTCTCAAAACCGTTCCTACACCATGGACTTACAGGTGAGCCCTGAAATTGTTCGCTGTCTTGGCTTCTTCAGTCTAACCCAATGCTACTTTTGATATATACCGTATACCTACGTGAGATATACTGTACATACCAAAAAATATATTTTTATGTAAGTGTGCCTTATTGAATTCTTTCTTTTTTTGTTAGTTTTGTGTTGTGGCTGCTTGGGGATTATTTTATTTTTATATATGGCGTGTTTTCTTAAAGAAAAAATGAAAAAACTATCAGAAGAAAACATATTATGAAAGATATGCACTAAACGAAGGAAAATACTGACGGAGTACACTTTAAGAAAACACTCTGTATATTTTATATTATATTTTGAGTATTAGTTTCTTGCAAAATTTCTTGGTAGTTTTTTAGGAAACTATTAGCGAAAATAACTGTTTATGACATTCTTTTATTTCGACATTAGGGACAAAAAAGTATTTTATAGATATTATGAAAAGGCTGTGGATATACAGGATAATTCAGCTTACCAGTTTATTAAAAGATTATTATGGATTTGCCTTGAAATATTTTCTGAAAATTTGGAATCAAGAGTTTTCCAATTTTCTTTTTTTTTGGAACTTATTATACCGAGAGTAGCTATCGACTTTCTTATTTTGTATAGAAATGCCTTATCTGATTTTACACTTTTGGAATCTGTATTAAATTCTACGTTCTTTGATACAGAACAACCTATATGAGAAGTAGATTGTTTTTAGCTACATATATATTTTTTTTTTGAAAATTTGTTTCTGTAGTGTCAGAAGAGTTATGGTAATGCATTTTGAAGTATATATAGTTAGGAGGGCCGATTTGTAATTCGACATTTTATTACCCCACAAGGTGTTCCAAAAATTCCACCTTACTTTGACCAACTTTTTAAAGGCTCGAAAATCAATTTTTTAAGGAAGTCCTATACGAATTGAAAAATCGCTTGCCCTTCTTCTTCCTCTTCTTCTTTGGATAGAGCAAAGAAATACAGGTTTCATTTTAAATAATTGATTTCTGATCGATTAAAGTTGGAAGAGTCAAGCGTATTTTATGAAAGTTATAAAATATCGAGCCACACATGTTTCCAAAATACATTATCATAATTCTTCTTCCCAATCTTTGACAAAAATTTCAATGAGATATTACAAAACTAATTTATAAAAAGGGAACTAGCTAAAAAACTAGTAATATCTCATGTAGGTTTAAATTTAAATTAAAATCTGTTAGGAAATTTTGAAAACCACATTTAAAATTAATTATATACCTACTGTTGATTACACGTTCATTACATGGTGAGATTTTTTTTGAGATATTTGAATTGGAGTGTGGCATTATCGTCAAAGACAACTTCTTTTGCATTTTGCATCAGCATCGTAAGAATGTCTATAAGAGCAACTGTGTAGATACGTATAAATAACTCGACAAATTTGCAAAATGTACCAAATTTGGTTAAAAAGGAAATAGTAGTTTTAAAATAGTTGAATAAACAAGAAAATTTGCTCTGGAAATTAGTAGTAAAAATTCCGGCTTTTTCTAAATTCCCAAAGTTGAGTAGTATTTTCTAAAACTACAGAAGTTTTTTATTATTTTCGTTATTCATTAGTAATGAGTATGACTTTGATACTTTTGAATATTTTCAAGACGATGTGAAGATATTCTCAGTTACCTCTTTAGTGAAAATTTAAAAAATTGAAAATGTAGACAAAATCCGAACAACGACTAATTTATCAGGATAAAATAACACCAGAAATCCTGTACTCAACAATATTCATTTATTGAAAGTCCTGAATAAATACAAAATTTTAGACCCGAAAAAAAATTTCTACTATTTAATAGGATATGAGATTTAGGTTACTTTCTCGAAAAGCACTTTTTAAAGTTTATTTTAATAAACTTAT
The DNA here is from genome assembly GCA_029378335.1 of Agrilus mali. Taxonomy (NCBI): domain Eukaryota; kingdom Metazoa; phylum Arthropoda; class Insecta; order Coleoptera; family Buprestidae; genus Agrilus; species Agrilus mali. Next base: position 20,433,063 of record CM055658.1, on the reverse strand, counting down.
ATAACTACACGCAAAAATATTATAGTTCTTTTTATGGCTAAACTTTCTTCCCCTTTCTTCAAGTTGTTATTTTTGTCGAGTTTCGAGTAAGGTGGAGGTACCGCCGAGATTTTTTTAATTAACTTGTTCAAACATCGCAAAAAAGCATTTACAGAGTAATGTTTTAAGCTATTATATTTTAATTACGAAATCGATTTAAAAAATAACTTAAAAACTTCGTTGCGTTAGCTTTGCCTTACTTTGGGTTTGTTATCAAACGTGTAAACGCTATTGCATGCCATCTTTTAGCTGCTGTATTTATTTCTCAGGCAAAACGACCTGAGATAAGGGATATACTATGCAGAGAAATGTCCGTGCTATGGATGTATGCCGGTCCAACATTGCTCTCAATTATTATAGACTTGCTTCTATACGTTAAAGAACGGTGCATAATGCCCTTTCTTTGTAAACCTTGGAGATATCCTTTTATCCTTATTCACTGTATACTCAAACATAAAATGCACCAAGTTTGAGGTATGTAAATTACTAAAATGCCGTTCTAATACAAATAATTACATAATATAGGTACTTCCTTCTATCAGCTTTAATACATACCCATACGTTTATTATAATGTCATCGTCATTATTAGGCAATTAATAAAAAATTAATTCACTGAGAAATGTCCGCTGACAAAATAATCCACAATATTAATAAAACAGTTCATTGCTGTTACAGAATTTCTTGCAATTTTATTCTAAAACTGTTAATATAATGTCTTTCCTGGTGAACTTTCCTGGTGAAATAGATAACGTAACTGTAGTACAAAGTAGTGATGTCAATATTGTAATGATTCGTTACTCAATACTCGTTACTTGGTAGTAATCGTAGTAATCGAGTACTACTTTGAGAAAGTAATCGTTACCGATTACTTTTAGTTATACCGCGTCCCATCGGTACTCTCGGTACTGTTCGGTACATTAGTCGTAGGAGTCGTAAGACGAAGTAATCGAGGTAATCGATATGCCATGCCAGTTCGATTACCAATATTATGGGAACAAAAAAATGTACCATGTACCTGTTATATTCAATATCTATATTATGTACCTAAGTACATATCTAGGTATATATGATGTATGGGTGGAAATGAAACAGAACGAACACTATCTATGACGAAGACAAGCTCGTGCTTAAAGAACTACTTGCACCATTCATCGTGTTATTATTTTATTATAAACATGTAGATCAGCATCGCGTCGTCGTTGCGTCAACATACGATAATATAAATATCTGTATTTATAGTTATTTATAGTTACGTATAATTTAGGTACTAGGTACAATGTTAAAAAATGGCTTGTTGAATTCTATTGATTTATAAAGAGAGCTGCACTTTTGTTATTGTTATTATTATAAAACTAAATTTCTATTGAACTATTTATTTTTTATTTAGGAATAAAAGATAATACATATAAAAAGGAAATAACATAATTATACATATAGGTACATATTACCGATTATTATTTAATAAAATGAATTAGTAAAATACTTGGTTTTTTTTTTGTTTCACTTATTTATTTAAAACGGACATATTTTATTATTAAAATGTTTCACCAAGAAACTAACGAAACTACAGTTAAATTAAGATTATTATTTATTGGTAATCGCCGTTACTGTGGATCGTACCTAGGTAAACGATATTATGTATTACAGAAAAAGTAACGAGTATTTGTAACGATTACAAAGTAACGAGTATTGATTAATAAAGTAACTGGTACTAACGAGTATCAAAAAGTAATCGTACTTGACATCACTAGTACAAAGAATATAGATAACTGAAGCCCTGTTAGCTCCTCTTCCCATAAGTAAAATCAATAATAATGATAGTGTAAACAGTATTAATTTTAGTACAAAAGTGAATTCTTTGTGTTGTGCTGAACTAATTTGTTCTTCCTATAAATCTTTAAAGCCTGCAATTTTGTTCTTTAACGTTTTAATTTTTTTTATTAAATATTAAATAAATAATAAACTTAGTTAAGTGCGCAGTAAATCATCTATTAATTGGATCAAGTGTTTCAAAAACACTAAAAAATGATATAATATTCCATATTTTATGGAAATTAGTGTAGATTTAATTTTGTAGTTATTTTCAATATCTACAGTATTTCATTAATATTGTCTTTATCGAAAATTTTCTAGGACAATGCGTACTAACTGTAATGTGGAAAATTGTAACAGAAAATTTGAAAGTAAATTATTCTACATATTAAGGACAAAATTACACGGCCCTATTATTAAATTGTGATTTATCTAATGGTAATTTAGTATTTACATTAGAACTGAACAGTCAATTATTATTAGAGTTGATAATTTTTTAATTAATTGGGTACTCGCTAAATTACCATGCCATTTAAAAAAAATCGTATCACACTTATTATAATTACTGTTAATTCTAATACTGTAATTTTTGTTATAATTGCATTGTTAATTTCTGATTTATTACGAGAGAAAATGCCATTTTGCTACTTTTATACATTGTGAAATATATTTTATTTTTATGTAATATTTTGTTACTAGTTATGATAATTAAATAAACACTTATGTAAACAAATTACTCGTTTTACTGCACACGCACTTTAGAATTTTTAATGTTTCTTTTGTATTTGTTATTATGAAAAAAATTACACAGTACGTATTTTATTTTCATCCTTACTAGCACAGTCGTTACACATATTCACAAAAATGCAACAACATGGAGTATAAAAATCGATAAAAAGTTTTTATAAGATTAAAATCATTATCGATTTAGTTTATATTTCAGAACGTCTAACAAATCCATTAATTTTTCAGCTTTTATTTTATTTTGCGAGGGGGATAATGTCGTATTTCTGTTTGGCATGAGTTAATTTTCTTATTAGCTATTCATTCTAACACTTCTTAGTTTAAATTTTAAGCTGTCCAATTCTAATTGAAATGGGTGTCAAGTTTTTGGTTCTACAAAGTTACATAAAGGTATTTTCTATTTTAGGAAACGACCGAAAAAACATCTTCACCGCTTCGCCAAGGAGGCCCGAACTTGTACAGGGAACTTGTAGAAAAATATGAAGCCCTTCTGGAAGTCCAACGAAGCCAAAGCACTCGCAGTCAAAAATCCATGAACTCCTTATCACTACACGAAGAAATGCAAATGTCTGGAGATTTTAGCAACATTCCCAAAGATACGGACGAGGAAAGTGGAAATGGAGACAGTATTAAACGAAATAAAAAAGATGGCAAAACAATTTCACGTACCCCAACAGATTTTTCGGAAGCTGAAACAAATTCGTCTGGGTTTCTTGAAGAAACTAGTAATAAAGCTACCCAAACCGAAGGGAGAGTGGGTTCGTTCTTGTGCACGATCGCTGATGGAGATGACTGTAAATTTAGCATTTACGACGATGCTAGCCCAATTGACTCAAGGTTTAGAAATAGACCAGAATATCGCGAACTATTTAAAGAGATATTCACCGTCTTAAAGAAGGCTGCAGAAAATAAGGACGAAGGTGAACAGCTACCCCTCCTCGATGACCATGCACCAGCTCATAAAGCAATTCCTGAAGTACCCCCTGTGACGCCTGCTACTGAAAATCTACCGGATTTTGCTGACAACATAACTGACGATACTCAAAGCGTCCTTTCATCTACAATGTCTGAATTTTCGACCAGCCAAATTGATGTAACTGCTGGAGATGAAACCATCGAGAAAGCTTCCCCTGAAACTGCTGCTCAAACTAGCGAAAACAAAGAAAATACACCCCAAGAACGTGTTCTAACGCCTTATATCCGCCAACCCTTGGAATATTTGAGCGTAGGCGTTAATATTCGGAAAAGATCTTCTTCAAAACGAAAGAAACAATTTGCTTCAGAACGATCAGATTCGCCGGCAACTCCCATCTTAGGAAGTCCCAAGATTACTTATAGCAACAGGTCATCTTCAGGTCGACGAAGAAGAGATGTTAGAGGAAACCCAACAGATACTAGTAGTGTGTGGAATGGAACAACTTTACATTTCTATTCAAGAAACGTAAATTCACCAACACCACAAAGAAGTAGAGCTAAAGAAGTTTCATATGAAAATGGATTTGGATTTAAGCCCAGTGCAGCTTCACAGGATTTACACAAGTTGAAAAAATTGGATTTGTCTTATGCAGAAGTTTTGCGAAATGCTGACGTAAAGAAGAAAGAAATTCTCCATAGACAGAGACACAAGTAATGAATTATTCTGCTTTAAAAAGATAATTTGTAGCTTTAGGATGCAGTCCAGATAATATATTATATGCCATCACGTTTTTTATCCTTTTTTGTTAATATGTACTTTTTAATTAATTCTTTTTAATCAAAATTATTCATTAAATTAACTAGTCATAAGGAAATATTTTTCTACTTAATTTTTTATTTCTAGCCATTTTTATCAGATATTTATTGTATTGCATATTCACTGCATTTTTTGGAGAAATCAAAAGATATAGCCAATTATAAAAATTACGTTTTTAAAACAGAGGGTTTTGTTAATTAGATGGTTATTTTTATATGTTGTTGCATTTATATAGGTAATTCATCCTCATTATTCAACTAATTACATGTATTACTATGACATTTCTTATGGAAAAAAGTACTTATTTGTAGCAAAGGAACGTATAATTAGTTGAATGAACCACTCATCAACATTGTAAATAATTTTTGTTCAATTACTGTTCTTTTTATTATTTTGCTGACTGAAACCTTTTTTATTTTTATGGCGAAAACGAATCTTTTTGGTTCAAACACATATTACATGAAAACGTGCCAATATTTCAATTAGTTTAGATATTATTAAAATTTTGTGACATTCTTGTGAATTTTTTACAATAGTTAATGCAAATTGAAATATTCCCCTATCTTACCAATTTAATTCATAAGTTTTTATTGCATTAAATAAAAAAGCATAATTTATGTATAAAATACTTAATAAAAGTCATTAAAAACAGCACTTACCTATGTTTCTAATAACAATAATAAACAATTATAATTTTTCCAAAATGTTTAATGCATACTACTGAATAAACCATTATCAATAATAAATGGAATTAGAGGAAAAATACTATTAAAGCTATGCTTGCTTTATTAGGAGCACTGATAACACTCAAAGACTAGAATATTTTTAACAGGTATTTAACAATTTTGATAAACAAACAAATGGCATAATTGAAATAGAATGTAAACGATTCGTTATTTCAATCAAGTTACTACAAATCAGGCAAATACAACTATCGCACATGAACTGCTTTGTTTCAAAGATTAGGGCATTTTCCCATTGCATACAGCTAACTTAGTTTCAATAAATAAGCAAGAATTGGTACATTGATTCTAATTAAATTATGTACTAGTTTCAATCGTCGTCGTCGTCATCATCCGATGGTACAAACAAATCGTTCTCTTCAAGAAAATTTGCTATAGATTTGCTAATTTGAGCTCCTATTAATAATCCGGGAATAACAGTCAGTATAATACCTATAATCCCGAAGGAAGTCCTATGGGGCTCCGGTAAAATTCCTCCAGAACGTGTTTTCACTTTGGTTCTTAAAGGAAGATTTGCTATAGTTGATTTTTGCAGAAAACATCGGGTACGTAGTAAGCTAGCCAAGCTCATGATTTTATAACTAGTAAAGTCAAACTTTAATTATAAGCGTTAACCTGCAAAATATTAATAGTTTTTCGATTAAGATAATAACAATTGTAAATGTATTAACCTGTTAACATAAACCAGGGAAGGAAATAAGGACCAATAAGGACATAAACCAACACAACCTGTAATCTGTAATGTCAGTTTGTCAGTCAAATCTCAGATGTCATATAACTCTGCATATAATCATCAGTCATATCTATGGCTATTGCTGTCGTATGGATGCAAGTATGGATGTCGTTGTCAGCCATAGATCCATAGATTACTTGTCAGCAAAGTAAGTGACGTGTAGAAATTAAATGTGTCTAATTTTTAAATAAAATAAGTAATAATTACTTTTAAGCATTATTAACAATAATGTCATCATTTAAACGAGATAAAAAAGAGGAAGAAGATGGTATTTAGAATTTCAATTAAAACCAATTGCAGTACTAATTAATTTAAATTTTAGGCGGCGGCAATCCCTTTCAAAATATTGAAAAAACAGCTGTACTGCAAGAGGCAAGAGTATTCAACGAAAATCTCATAAACGCAAGAAAATGCACACAAATTTTAACGAAGATTTTGTATCTTTTGAACCAGGTATTTAATTGTACGTGCTATGTGATTGAACATCTATTTAACCTAACAATTTTTAGGGTGAACAACTTGGCTCTACAGAAGCAACTGAGGTATTTTTTGCCATGACTAAATTGTTTCAGTCTAAAGACGTTATTTTACGTAGAATGGTGTACTTAGGTATTAAAGAGTTAAGCTCAGTTGCTAATGATGTAATCATTGTAACATCGAGCTTAACAAAAGATATGACAGGAAAGGAGGATTTATACAGGGCTGCAGCTATTAGAGCACTTTGTAGCATTACAGATGCTACTATGCTTCAAGCAATTGAAAGATACATGAAGCAAGCCATTGTTGATAAGAATCCTGCAGTTAGTTCTGCAGCTCTTGTAAGCTCTTTGCATATGACTAAAATTGCTTCTGATGTTATTAAAAGATGGGTAAATGAAGCACAAGAAGCAATTAATAGTGATAAGTAGGTCAGCCTTACTTTTTTGGACTTTTTAATGTTATTGATGTAATTTCAGTGTAATGGTTCAATACCATGCCCTGGGTGTATTATATCATATAAGAAAATCTGATAGATTGGCAGTAACTAAACTAGTAGCCAAATTAACAAGAATGTCACTAAAATCACCTTATGCAGTTTGTTTGCTGGTGAGTTACAAGCAATGCTTTTGTTCTATTATTTACTTAATTACTTTAATTCTATGTAGATTCGAATTGCCTGCAAACTTCTTGAAGAAGAGGATACAGCAAATGATTCATCTTTGTTTGATTTTATTGAAGCATGCCTTCGTCATAAATCTGAAATGGTCACTTATGAAGCTGCACATGCTATTGTAAACCTTCGGAAAACAACCAGTCATGAGCTTGTACCTGCAATTAGTGTTCTGCAGCTCTTCTGTAGTTCTCCTAAACCTGCTTTAAGATTTGCTGCAGTTAGAACACTGAATCAGGTTGCTATCAGTCATCCTGCTGCTGTGACTGCATGTAATCTTGACCTAGAAAATCTGATAACTGATTCAAATAGATCAATTGCTACACTAGCTATCACAACATTACTAAAAACTGGAGCTGAATCTTCAGTCGACCGATTAATGAAACAAATTGCTACATTCGTGTCGGAAATTAGCGATGAATTTAAAGTGGTTGTTGTTCAAGCAATCAGAGCTTTAGCTTTAAAATTCCCACGAAAACATAGTGTTCTTATGAACTTCCTCTCTGCAATGTTAAGAGATGAAGGTGGGTTAGAATACAAAGCATCCATTGCAGATACAATTATAACCATGATTGAGGACAATCCAGAAGCTAAAGAAGCTGGACTCGCCCATTTGTGTGAATTTATTGAAGATTGTGAACACACATCTTTAGCTGTTAAAATATTACATTTGCTTGGAAAGGAAGGTCCTAGAACTAAACAACCTTCCAGGTAAATATAAACTTTTACTGTACATTTCTTATCAGTAGGTAGTTTTATTATGCAAATATTAATATGTCTTCTTTAAGGTATATTCGATTCATATACAATCGTGTAATTTTGGAAAATCCGACAGTTAGAGCCGCGGCAGTATCTGCTATGTCCCAGTTTGGAGCGATATGCCCTGATTTATTAGAAAATATTTTAGTACTACTAGCGCGATGCCAAATGGACACAGATGATGAAGTCCGAGACAGAGCCACCTACTACAGTCATATATTGAAACAAAAAGATCAAGGATTGTATGAAAGTTACATTTTGGAACCGCTGCAGGTAATATATTCTTCTCTAAATAATTAGCACATTTTCTATTATATTACATGTATTTATTTATTTATCACTATAAGTCAATAATCTTTAATTTTGTATATTTTGATTTTTATTTATTTAAAATTGAAATTGTAAAAAAATCGTCAATTCTTCAAATGAAAAGAATAAAGGCATTTCTTTTCTCTAAGCATTATTTTAACTTAATTTTTATTATTTCAGATTTCTATTCCATGCCTAGAAAGATCTCTCAGAGAGTACCTTGAAGCACCTTCTGATATTCCGTTTGATATAAAATCCGTGCCTTTGGCTGCAGTACCAACTGAAGAAGAAAAGCAGGCAACCGTTCAAAAAACCGAAGGTATTCTTACCATTGGACCACCTAAACCAATACCAGTATCACGAGAAGAAAATTACACTGAACGTCTCAGTGCTCTCCCTGGTATCCAAACCCTTGGGCCTCTTTTTAAAAGTTCGGAGATAATTGAACTCACCGAATCAGAAACAGAATACGTGGTACGATGTGTTAAACATTGCTACACGAAACATATGGTCCTCCAATTCGATTGTATCAACACTTTAAATGATGTTCTGTTAGAAAACGTGCGAATACAATTAGATCCTAGTGAAGGATATATTATTTTATCAGAAATTCCATGTCCCAAATTGCCATACAATGAACTGGCATCTTCCTATGTTATATTACAAATGCCTGAAGATTTTCCCAGTTGCTTTGGGACTTTTGGGGCCGTTCTCAAGTTTATTGTAAAAGATTGCGACCCCACTACTGGACTTCCAGAAACAGACAACGGTAAGCATCACAAATAGTTTTAAAATTTAATTTCTAGTCAAAATCGGATCGGAAGTTATTCTCCAATATTTTCAAATGATTATTAAATATTTTTATTAAGGATACGACGACGAATACATTTTGGAAAACTTAGAAATAACTTTGGGGGATCATATACAACGTTTACACAAAATTAATTGGGTTGCTGCTTGGGAAGCAGCTGCTGCCAAGGGCTACATTGAGATGGAAGATACTTACTCCTTAAGTTCCACGAACACTCTAGAAGAAGCTGTTAAAAACATTGTTCAGTTTCTGGGCCTTCAACCTCAAGAAAGAACCGACCTTGTTTCAGAAGGAAAAACAACCCACACGTTGTTGTTAGCAGGAGTGTTTAGAGGTGGGTTTGAAGTACTAGTTCGAACAAAATTAGCCCTTGCAGACGGGATCACCATGCAATTGACCGTACGCTCACCGGATTCCGATATTGCAGAACTAATTATTTCTGCCGTAGGTTAAAAGTAAGTAAAATAATTTGTTTTTTTTTTTTTCACTTAAGCATAAAAGTATTTTAAAAAGGTATAATGTTCATCAAACATGTGTAAAATTTATATTAAATTATATTCGATTCAAATTTATTTTACAATAATTGTTATTAATTATTAAAGTTCCTTTCTTTAACTTTTTTAGTCTCCCATTAATATATAGTCAAATATGAAGTTTTATAGTACACGAATATGCTTTATAAATAGAAAAATAATTTGCGAAAAACATTTAAAAATGACATTTACAGCTATTTAAAAGATATTGAAGATATACCAAATTGATAATTTTTATTGAATTTTCCATAAAAGAAAAATCTCTTACTGTGAATTACACTTTCTGTACTAAACATATTTAACATACCAAAAAGAAAGTATTTATTGAATGTACAACAAAATTTTTTATTTATATTACAAACTGTTGATTATCTTGTGATTTTGAAATTTCTTCTTTAAATTGTGCAATGGTCTCTTTCGCTAATTTTAGTCTGTTTTTTAAGACTACAATTTCTAATTTCACTTTTTGTTTTGCTTCCATGATTGATTTTAAGGTTCTCTTTTTCTTTTCTTCAACTACGGAATTAAAAAAAATAATTAGACAGGAAATTATGTAGGTAAGTTGTAACTATTTACAGTTAGTGTTGTGTTCCCAAGGTCCTAATGTTAATTGTTTTGTATTTGTTAATAAATGATGCATAAGTTGTGTTGGATCTTGAAAAACTATTTCATCATAACTTTCAGAGACCAATCCTTTGCTCTGTTCAAGAGTCATATCATTACCACTACCAGTATGAAATAATTTCAAAATGTGATACATTGTCACCTAAGAAAAAAGGATTAGTAAAAACAATGCAATTATATAGTAAATAACTTACTGGTCTTTCATTTGGATCATGAAAATGAATCTTAATGACAATTTCAAATTCTCCCCAACCTGTTTCACTTATTTCATAAGGTGGTTTAACAACTATTCGATTCTGATTTGCATAGCTTTCGTGCAACTTAAATTGAACCTTTTTTACATAGGCAGACATGTCTTCATTAAAATATGGTTTAACATAAACAGTCCACTGATGTGTGTGCCCATCTTCTTCTCTTTTCTTTCCAAAATACCTTGCTATGTTCCCATATACAATAGGCTTTACTATACACACACCCTGAAAGCTTCATTATATGCACAAAGAAATAAAAAAATCATCAGGTTATGTTACTTTCATTCGTCCTCCAGAATCTGGCCCAAAATCTGTTGGCAAACTCATTTTTGTTGCATAAATTAATCACTTCTTCAGGTATGCTTCAAACTATACACACACAAATCTGATTTACAACCTAATTTTCATTTTTACTTTTGAACTTATTATAAAACAAGCACTTCCTTTAGTTTGTAGGTTTTTGCTTCAAATAAATATTATGTACATTAAAACTTGTAAGAAGTCACGCAGGTGTATCACAATTTATACGCATAGCCTTATGATTCTAAAGTTTTTACGTTAATATTTTTGTTATCAAGCATTGTATAACGAATTTATTGAATTGAATAAAATTGGTTATAATACGAAAATAACAAACTTAAACAACGGTTGCCATTTTGTTTGCAGTGTTCATTGATGTGGCCTAGTTCATTGGTAGGGTTCATTGGTTCAAATCGTTCAAATCATAGATAGTAGATTTGTAAAAAGATATGCGTCTGTCGCCTACAGCGCACCCTTCCGTCAACTACGGTAACTTTCAGATAGCCTCGTTACCAGTTGCACTTTTCGGCAATTATTTAAATTCAAAAATGCATTGCTTCATATTATTATCGTGAAAAAAGTTACAGTAGGTATATTTTTTTTTAAATTTATTTTATAAAAAAATGTTTTTAAATCGGCATTTTCAGCAATCAAAATAAAGAGTGTGGTAGATATTGTATTTATTATAATCTCGTCAATGACGTATGTAGTTCCTTCCTATTCGTTGTCTCAGATCTCAGCTGCTCCCTAATTCTAAAGTGTGGTTGTGATGTTTGTCTCGTTTTTAATAAAAATTTAAAAAGAAGATTTACAGTACTTGTGTAATTAATATCACAATATATTCCGGAATTCCAGTTTAATATGTGGTAGGTATTTTATTATTCAAGGATCGGATTATTTATACGATTTTTATGAATTAAGTAAATGTGTGTTAGGTAGCTGAGGCATCCATGTTTGATATGTAATTTACGAAAAGCTTGAATGAAAACTTGTTAATTTCGATTGACTTTATGAAAAATAATAGTTATCGATTTATTATAGATAAATTGATTGTGACGAATTAATTTATTATTTCATAATTGTTTACTTTATTTTTCTACAAGGTTGGGTAGTATCTTTGCTGATTGTTTTTGGTGTAATTTGTGTGACAAAATAGTTTTATTGATTTGATTTTTACAGATGTATTTGGGAATGCATTTATTTTCCTGCCTCTAGCAAGTGAGATAATTCTCTCTTCAACAATTCCATTTACAGAGTGTATTTCCTACGTAAATGTTAATGGGCTTTTTAAACATTAGAAGGTAAGATACTTGGGGGTGGGCGAAATTCAAATTTTTGTATAGGACAAAACAGTAACTGTATTAAGAGATACAAAAGAACAAACAGAAGCTACTGGATCTCTTGTTTTTTTTTTTTTTGTCAAATGAATAAATAATCGTTACAATTGTTTGCAATTAATTTGTTCGTTCAAAATAAACAGGTTTAATTAAAAAAGTTTTTCCATGTGCAGTTAGTTTCAATGAAGAGGGATAGGGATGACTTATTATTTTCTACTGTAAAAGGGATGATGATCACAACAAGAAGTCTACTGATGAAGGGATTTGCTGCATGGAATTGATCATTATTTGAATACATTGGGAGTTTGCTGGACAATATAGACGGTAAGAAAAATCATTTATGAATATTATTGTGGCGTTAAATTTGTTCGTCAAACAATTCTAAGTAATTAATATTTTCAATGTTTATATTCATATTTGCTTGTTAATATATAACTTCAAAGTTAGAAGATAAATTCTGTTTGGACTGGTGTTGTCCTTCTTCGGGTGTAAAGGTCGTCGTCGGTTGGAAATGCTTCCTGACGTTTCGCTAGCACGAGTGGCTAGCTTCTTCAGAGGTACTTCCATCTTCGACGGCCTTTACACCCGAGGAAGGACAACGCCAGTCCATCAACTGGCCGCGAAAGCCTTAATAAATAAATTATGTTTATTTATTTTTAGAAAGACTATGTTAGCGAATTTGTCATAAAAAGATTATAATCAATATTACAAAAACTGTAAATAATTAATAAAATTTGTGACTAATTTGTTCCTTTAAATTAAACAATTATAATTGTAAAGAAATGAACATTAAAAAGATTTTTTTAATTTTATTTAGATTCAATGAACAGTCATAAGATTGATATTTATCTCCTGAAAAGAAAAAGGATGACGATCACAACATCACGTCTACTGCTAAAGGAGCTTTCTGTGTGGAACTAATTACTATTTTGATGCACTGCGAGTTTGCTGGACAATATAAATGGTAAGAAAAATAATTTTAAAATTTTTTTGTAGCTTTATGTTTGTACCTTAAACGGTAGTAAATCAATAATTAACAAACCAATAATTCATTAGAAAAATAACAATTATTAATATAGATATGTATTTAGTTGCAATAGAAGCTTGAATTACTTGCAAATAAATCAGTTTTAGATCAAGTTTGTTTGTTCATAAACACCCTAAAATTCTGACATTTTATTTAGAAAACGTATATAAAGGTTTTTTTATTAATGTTTAGATTTATAAACAAACTGCTTTCTTTTTTATGTTTATTATGTATGTAATCTGTGATTGTAGAAAGACTTTAGAATACAATTAGAGAAAAATTGTTCATAATTTAACTGATTTTGTACATCGATATTTGATGAAACCACATAATACACAATAATAAAAAAGGCACTTTTAGTTTTCACTATTTATTAAGAGAAACTTAACAGACATGTTTGTTTACAATTAAATCCTTAGCATAACTGAATTTTACCTTAATTTTGTCTCTAAAATTTGTTTTAGTTTTTAAAAAGTAAAATTTGTCAAATAAATTACAAAATAATTTATATGTACCTACCTGCTCCTGACTTTACTTTTATTAAGTTTTCCTAAATTACTGTCTTAAATAAAACAATAATGTTGAGTTGAATTTAAGTCCTATTTTTGGTTTTTGTTAAAGTAATAGTTTTAAAGTTAGTTGGTTGTTTTATATTAAAATAATTAATATAAATTTACCATATTAGAAACACCAGAAATTAACACAAACGAAAATAGTCAGAATCTCATCGATGAATAACTATCGGTAAATAACTTCAACTCCCCACTGTTAAATTTATTTTAACACCCTTCTGGAACTTCTAACATTTAAGCGTCAAATGTTATGGATAGAATAAGTTTAGTTATAACTTTTACTACGAACGGGAAATAGTAAAACATAGTGAAGGAGCGTTGCGTGAGGGGGTTAAAAATTCAGTAGCGGTTCGTAAAATTGGACAAATAACAAATAAATTAATAAATAAAAATTGTTTTTCTATTTGAAGCTATACATGTAACATTCAATATTAAATTTTGATGGTACCCACTTAAGTACCTACCCAATTGGATAATTAGCACCTCTTGTTTGTTTACATTACTCAGATTTCTAATATTAATCTAACTAGCATGTAATTTCTTACACTTTAATATTTCCATTTATTATTTCTTAATTACTGTCTTACAATTATAATAACAGTAATATATTCTTTGCTTATCTTACGTATGGAGCTTCTGTAAATAGTAATTTACACGCCACTGAGTGAATACAGCTTGTGATTTAAATTGCAAATTGTGCAGTACGCTTTGTTGCCAATTTTAAACGATCTTATTTAAACAATTTCGTTTGTATTGTTATTTAATAGTATTTACAAATAATATTAGCTTAGTAATACCAAAAAGATTCTGAATCTGACAAATGCTGTGCCGTTTTAATTTGTTTACAGCCCTATATTTACTATGATTTGTGGTTAGTATAAAGCGGCACTAGAACAGTGAAAACTACCTGCATATGAATAGACGTAGAATGACTTTCACGTTTCGTAGTGATAATAGTTTGATACTATTTATTTATTACTGTCTATTATTTCCCGTTCGTACTATAGAAAAAAATCACAGGTCTGTTAATAAATTGTGAAATCCAAAAGTGCCCTTTTTATTGATGTTTATTTATTTAATAGAAAGATACACATATATAATAGAGAACAAAAATATATTGCATCTACATGTCATAAATCTGTGATGTCACATCTTTGTGTTTAAATACCGAAATGTTTTGGATATATGAGAATTGTTATTCATTTGAATAACACTGTCGTTACTGTTTGTAATTTTCGTAAGACATTTTCTATATTTAAGAATGAATGGCAATTGTTAAAACGGAATATCCTCCTCACTTTAAAACGAAGAAGGATTCCATAAAAACAGACGCCTACTGGAAATAAAAAAATAAATGAAAAATACGAAAAGAGCTACGAACAGACAATCTTTCTTATTAAATGTTTTTAAACGTCGAATGTATATGCCAAATTGGCAACTGCAAGAGATACAAAAATTACATAGTAATTTCGGGTAAATTTTGCAAATAAATAATATTAATTATGCACAACATTTTTGCTTTAGAAAAATCATGAATAGAAAGAAAATTAACACTTGTCAAGATACATTGTGTATTTATTTATTTTAATAAAACTTGGAAGACAATTTTTTCAATATTTATTAATTTCACTTTACAATTGTTTCGCCTTGAGATAGGGCAAAAACAATTGTGAAGTAAACTTATTTACATTGTGTAAATTAATTTCTAAGGTTTATTTAAATAAACTGATTGTACTCTCTATACTTTTGTGAAACATGTTAACACTTTAAAAAAATTAATATACAAGTACAATTGTTACTCTTGATAATGATCGCCAATAATCGAAACAATATTATCGAGTTTTCGAAATAAATAATCAAGTGAAACTACATTGTTTCAATTAAATTTTTTAAATGATTATTTAAATAATTCGAAATGAAATTCCACCAAGGAAATGTAGAAACAATTAATGATGTATTATTTGCTTCTGTAACAGTTGTTTCGGTTATTAAATCGTTTTAAAGAATAAGTTGATACTATCAAAATGGTGTAATAATTGAAGCAATTGTTGGAGAATCAAGCAAATATATTGTTAAAACTTAGCAAGTGTTTTTAATTTAACTTAACAGTTCTCATTACTCGCTTATGTTTTTGTTAAAAAGAGAATCGTTTCTTTTTAAATAAAACATAGGTAATTATAATCCTTTTTTTAAAATAACGAACCTTTATGTATTGAACATTTAAAATAAAAATAGATTTAAAATATATTACTATATTATGTTGTACATGTCATTAACATTTTATTCTTCTATTACCAAAACAGATACCTGCATTTACATTCGTGAGCAGTTCCAACGATTATTTGCTCTTCAACGACATGACGTCTTCCTCCAACTTATCGACGAGGGAGGCTCTCTAAATCTGACGGCGCTTATATCTTCTGTTAACAACAATTTCAAGCCGGGGTCCAAGTGATTGGCTGAGCAGAGGTGATCTAGATTATAGAAAGTCTACTATTGTGACACTTCGTTGGACAATTTCTTTGGAACATCATATTCTGCACATTATTGAGGTGAGAATAACTTAAAGTTAATTAAATATTGCTCGTTATTAATCAATTGCCATCGTATTTGTTTCAGGTCGTCGCGGGAGATGAAAAGAAGATCCCGTAATTAGAACTTTTTTGTTTTTGTTTATTAGATTTCATTTGTTTATTCATATTTTATTTTGCATGCTTATCATTCAATTCATTCGTTTGTTGTTTTTTAGAATTAATATTTATTTTGCATGTTCTCTTGCTTACCTCTTTGCTTTGCTTACTGCAATTCTTACTATCACGCTTCGCATTTACTCTACAAGATCCGCAGGATTCAACGTTTCGTTATCTTGCTTGTTTCTTCTCATCTATGGTTCGAAACGGAGGCCTCCCCGAGTGACTTGCCATAGACTTAGCTTTTTAGTTGTTCTTTGAAGTGTCTTATACACTTCTCGCGGTCTACTCGAACGTCACTTCCTTTCAGACTGTTTGGTGTGGGTTATCTGGAATAGAAGCAATAGGCGACTGCCCAGCTCTCTCAGACGACATCTGTCCAATCTTTTCTACCAATTCTATTAGTTTTTGCCGTTAGTCCTTTGTAGTTTAGTTGGTTAATGCACTGCACTATTCGCTTACAGGTAAAGGACATCGATCAAAGCTTGAAGACATCATACTTTATTTTTTTTCATTTGTTTTCTTATATTTTTCTCTTACAGGTATTTATTTGTATTTATAAGCTAATTAATATTAAAACGATATATTTGTAACAAAAGAGTCCCTCTGATACTCAAAACTTCTAAATTGTCTTTTTGGTAAAATTATTAAAACTAAATTGAATTTTAATAATTAGAAGTAACTGGCGGATAAGGGTGTAGCTATAAGGGGTTGATGTGGAGGCTACAGAGGGGCTTTTTTGCGCCAATTACAGCGTTTAATTATTAATTTAAGTTTATAAGTTTTTAGTATTGTAATAAATACTGTATTGTTGAACTTGTGAGAATATAAATTTAACTCTTTTTAATATACCTAACAAGACGATAATGTGAGAAAATCAATTAAGTACAACGTACAACAATATGCTTTCTTTTCTTGAGTATTTATTAAAGTACGAACGACTTGTGAACTTTTCTAGTGATCTAATTACAATACAACAGCTTATGTACTTTTGTCATAATTTATTGTATTTGATTTGCTTTGTATTTTCTCTTTTAAATGTTTCATTTTGTACTTTATAAATTGTTACATTAATATAACAATGTTATGTTTAATGTTATTATTTTGACGTTAATTTCTGAACTGTAGTGAATGTATTATATGAGTCTGAAGTATTAAAATGTTTACTATACAATGTATAAGTATTATAAGCAGATATTATTGGTAGTCGTACTGAATTAACTTTTTCGTATTGTACATATAGGAGTATTAATTTAACTCATTTTAATATACCTGCAAATACAATAATATGAGAAGGTCAATTAAGTGCCACAAACAACAACTTGGTGTCTTTTTGTAACTTTCTATTACAACATGAACGACATAAACTTTTATAATGCTGTAATTGAATTTAATTTCTTGTGTATTTTCTCCTTCAGGTATTTTATTTTATTGTTGTTAAAAATTAATATAATAATATTAACTTAATTTTAATCAACATTAACAAAAGTTCGTAATCGCAATTTTTTTTATTTACTGTTTTGTACGTCCATGATACTACTAAAACATTTTTGTAACTTAGTAGAATTTTCAATTTAAACCTAGTTTACTTCCTATCCATAGATGGTGCTGTGGAAATTGTTTGAAGCAGTTTCATAATCGAGATATTATGGACTAGTCGTCAAAACACTATTGGGTTGGAGGTCGGGGACGGTGGGGGTCTACCAACATAGCTCAGATGAGTAGCTTAAATATGAAAGGCGCCGTCGGCGCCTTTCATATTGTAAGGTGGACCCCCACCGTCCCCGACCTCCAACCCTATAGTGTTTTGCGACTAGTCCATAATATCTCGATTATGAAACTGCTTCAAACAATTTCCACAGCACCATCTATGGATAGGAAGTAAACTAGGTTTAAATTGAAAATTCTACTAAGTTACAAAAATGTTTTAGTAGTATCATGGACGTACAAAACAGTAAATAAAAAAAATTGCGATTACGAACTTTTGTTAATGTTGATTAAAATTAAGTTAATATTATTATATTAATTTTTAACAACAATAAAATAAAATACCTGAAGGAGAAAATACACAAGAAATTAAATTCAATTACAGCATTATAAAAGTTTATGTCGTTCATGTTGTAATAGAAAGTTACAAAAAGACACCAAGTTGTTGTTTGTGGCACTTAATTGACCTTCTCATATTATTGTATTTGCAGGTATATTAAAATGAGTTAAATTAATACTCCTATATGTACAATACGAAAAAGTTAATTCAGTACGACTACCAATAATATCTGCTTATAATACTTATACATTGTATAGTAAACATTTTAATACTTCAGACTCATATAATACATTCACTACAGTTCAGAAATTAACGTCAAAATAATAACATTAAACATAACATTGTTATATTAATGTAACAATTTATAAAGTACAAAATGAAACATTTAAAAGAGAAAATACAAAGCAAATCAAATACAATAAATTATGACAAAAGTACATAAGCTGTTGTATTGTAATTAGATCACTAGAAAAGTTCACAAGTCGTTCGTACTTTAATAAATACTCAAGAAAAGAAAGCATATTGTTGTACGTTGTACTTAATTGATTTTCTCACATTATCGTCTTGTTAGGTATATTAAAAAGAGTTAAATTTATATTCTCACAAGTTCAACAATACAGTATTTATTACAATACTAAAAACTTATAAACTTAAATTAATAATTAAACGCTGTAATTGGCGCAAAAAAGCCCCTCTGTAGCCTCCACATCAACCCCTTATAGCTACACCCTTATCCGCCAGTTACTTCTAATTATTAAAATTCAATTTAGTTTTAATAATTTTACCAAAAAGACAATTTAGAAGTTTTGAGTATCAGAGGGACTCTTTTGTTACAAATATATCGTTTTAATATTAATTAGCTTATAAATACAAATAAATACCTGTAAGAGAAAAATATAAGAAAACAAATGAAAAAAAATAAAGTATGATGTCTTCAAGCTTTGATCGATGTCCTTTACCTGTAAGCGAATAGTGCAGTGCATTAACCAACTAAACTACAAAGGACTAACGGCAAAAACTAATAGAATTGGTAGAAAAGATTGGACAGATGTCGTCTGAGAGAGCTGGGCAGTCGCCTATTGCTTCTATTCCAGATAACCCACACCAAACAGTCTGAAAGGAAGTGACGTTCGAGTAGACCGCGAGAAGTGTATAAGACACTTCAAAGAACAACTAAAAAGCTAAGTCTATGGCAAGTCACTCGGGGAGGCCTCCGTTTCGAACCATAGATGAGAAGAAACAAGCAAGATAACGAAACGTTGAATCCTGCGGATCTTGTAGAGTAAATGCGAAGCGTGATAGTAAGAATTGCAGTAAGCAAAGCAAAGAGGTAAGCAAGAGAACATGCAAAATAAATATTAATTCTAAAAAACAACAAACGAATGAATTGAATGATAAGCATGCAAAATAAAATATGAATAAACAAATGAAATCTAATAAACAAAAACAAAAAAGTTCTAATTACGGGATCTTCTTTTCATCTCCCGCGACGACCTGAAACAAATACGATGGCAATTGATTAATAACGAGCAATATTTAATTAACTTTAAGTTATTCTCACCTCAATAATGTGCAGAATATGATGTTCCAAAGAAATTGTCCAACGAAGTGTCACAATAGTAGACTTTCTATAATCTAGATCACCTCTGCTCAGCCAATCACTTGGACCCCGGCTTGAAATTGTTGTTAACAGAAGATATAAGCGCCGTCAGATTTAGAGAGCCTCCCTCGTCGATAAGTTGGAGGAAGACGTCATGTCGTTGAAGAGCAAATAATCGTTGGAACTGCTCACGAATGTAAATGCAGGTATCTGTTTTGGTAATAGAAGAATAAAATGTTAATGACATGTACAACATAATATAGTAATATATTTTAAATCTATTTTTATTTTAAATGTTCAATACATAAAGGTTCGTTATTTTAAAAAAAGGATTATAATTACCTATGTTTTATTTAAAAAGAAACGATTCTCTTTTTAACAAAAACATAAGCGAGTAATGAGAACTGTTAAGTTAAATTAAAAACACTTGCTAAGTTTTAACAATATATTTGCTTGATTCTCCAACAATTGCTTCAATTATTACACCATTTTGATAGTATCAACTTATTCTTTAAAACGATTTAATAACCAAAAGCAACTGTTACAAAAGCAAATAAAAACATCATTAATTGTTTCTACATTTCCTTGGTGGAATTTCATTTCGAATTATTTAAATAATCATTTAAAAAATTTTTAAATTTAAACAATGCAGTTCCACTTGATTATTTATTTCGAAAACTCGATAATATTGTTTCGATTATTGGCGATCATTATCAAGAGTAACAATTGTACTTGTATATTAATTTTTTTAAAAAATGTTAATATGTTTCACAAAAGTATAGAGAGTACAATCAGTTTATTTAAATAAACCTTAGAAATTAATTTACACAATGTAAATAAGTTTACTTCACAATTGTTTTTGCCCTATCTCAAGGCGAAACAATTGTAAAGTGAAATTAATAAATATTGAAAAAAATTTTCTTCCAAGTTTTATTAAAATAAATAAATACACAATGTATCTTGACAAGTGTTAATTTTCTTTCTATTCATGATTTTTCTAAAGCAAAAATGTTGTGCAAAATTAATATTATTTATTTGCAAAATTTACCCGAAATTACTATGTAAATCTCTTGCAGTTGCCAATTTGGCATATACATTCGACGTTTAAAAACATTTAATAAGAAAGATTGTCTGTTCGTAGCTCTTTTCGTATTTTTCATTTATTTTTTTTTTCCAGTAGGCGTCTGTTTTTATGGAATCCTTCTTCGTTTTAAAGTGAGGAGGATATTCCGTTTTAACAATTGCCATTCATTCTTAAATATAGAAAATATCTTACGGGAAAAATTACAAACAGTAACGACAGTGTTATTCAAATGAATAACAATTCTCATATATCCAAAACATTTCGGTATTTAAACACAAAGATGTGACATCACAGATTTATGACATGTAGATGCAATATATTTTTGTTCTCTATTATATATGTATATCTTTCTATTAAATAAATAAACATCAATAAAAAGGGCACTTTTGGATTTCACAATTTATTAACAGACCTGTGATTTTTTTCTATAGTACGAACGGGAAATAATAGACAGTAATAAATAAATAGTATCAAACTATTATCACTACGAAACGTGAAAGTCATTCTACGTCTATTCATATGCAGGTAGTTTTCACTGTTCTAGTGCCGCTTTATACTAACCACAAATCATAGTAAATATAGGGCTGTAAACAAATTAAAACGGCACAGCATTTGTCAGATTCAGAATCTTTTTGGTATTACTAGGCTAATATTATTTGGAAATACTATTAAATAACAATACAAACGAAATTGTTTTAATAAGATCGTTTAAAATTGGCAACAAAGCGTACTGCACAATTTGCAATTTAAATCACAAGCTGTATTCACTCAGTGGCGTGTAAATTACTATTTACAGAAGCTCCATACGTAAGATAAGCAAAGAATATATTACTGTTATTATAATTGTAAGACAGTAATTAAGAAATAATAAATGGAAATATTAAAGTGTAAGAAATTACATGCTAGTTAGATTAATATTAGAAATCTGAGTAATGTAAACAAACAAGAGGTGCTAATTATCCAATTGGGTAGGTACTTAAGTGGGTACCATCAAAATTTAATATTGAATGTTACATGTATAGATTCAAATAGATAAACAATTTTTATTTGTTAATTTATTTGTTATTTGTCCAATTTTACGAACCGCTACTGAATTTTTAACCCCCTCACGCAACGCTCCTTCACTATGTTTTATTATTTCCCGTTCGTAGTAAAAGTTACAACTAAACTTATTCTATCCATAACATTTGACGCTTAAATGTTAAAAGATCCAGAAGGGTGTTAAAATAAATTTAACAGTGGGGAGTTGAAGTTATTTACCGATAGTTATTCATCGATGAGATTCTGACTATTTTCGTTTGTGTTAATTTCTGGTGTTTCTAATATGGTAAATTTATATTAATTATTTTAATATAAAACAACCAACTAACTTTAAAACTATTACTTTAACAAAAACCAAAAATAGGACTTAAATTCAACTCAACATTATTGTTTTATTTAAGACAGTAATTTAGGAAAACTTAATAAAAGTAAAGTCAGGAACAGGTAGGTACATATAAATTATTTTGTAATTTATTTGACAAATTTTACTTTTTAAAAACTAAAACAAATTTTAGAGACAAAATTAAGGTAAAATTCAGTTATGCTAAGGATTTAATTGTAAACAAACATGTCTGTTAAGTTTCTCTTAATAAATAGTGAAAACTAAAAGTGCCTTTTTTATTATTGTGTATTATGTGGTTTCATCAAATATCGATGTACAAAATCAGTTAAATTATGAACAATTTTTCTCTAATTGTATTCTAAAGTCTTTCTACAATCACAGATTACATACATAATAAACATAAAAAAGAAAGCAGTTTGTTTATAAATCTAAACATTAATAAAAAAACCTTTATATACGTTTTCTAAATAAAATGTCAGAATTTTAGGGTGTTTATGAACAAACAAACTTGATCTAAAACTGATTTATTTGCAAGTAATTCAAGCTTCTATTGCAACTAAATACATATCTATATTAATAATTGTTATTTTTCTAATAAATTGCAGAGGTTAATATTTCCTGGTTTGTTAATTATTGATTTACTACCGTTTAAGGTACAAACATAAAGCTACAAAAAAATTTTAAAATTATTTTTCTTACCATTTATATTGTCCAGCAAACTCGCAGTGCATCAAAATAGTAATTAGTTCCACACAGAAAGCTCCTTTAGCAGTAGACGTGATGTTGTGATCGTCATCCTTTTTCTTTTCAGGAGATAAATATCAATCTTATGACTGTTCATTGAATCTAAATAAAATTAAAAAAATCTTTTTAATGTTCATTTCTTTACAATTATAATTGTTTAATTTAAAGGAACAAATTAGTCACAAATTTTATTAATTATTTACAGTTTTTGTAATATTGATTATAATCTTTTTATGACAAATTCGCTAACATAGTCTTTCTAAAAATAAATAAACATAATTTATTTATTAAGGCTTTCGCGGCCAGTTGATGGACTGGCGTTGTCCTTCCTCGGGTGTAAAGGCCGTCGAAGATGGAAGTACCTCTGAAGAAGCTCGCCACTCGTGCTAGCGAAACGTCAGGAAGCATTTCCAACCGACGACGACCTTTACACCCGAGGAAGGACAACACCAGTCCAAACAGAATTTATCTTCTAACTTTGAAGTTATATATTAACAAGCAAATATGAATATAAACATTGAAAATATTAATTACTTAGAATTGTTTGACGAACAAATTTAACGCCACAATAATATTCATAAATGATTTTTCTTACCGTCTATATTGTCCAGCAAACTCCCAATGTATTCAAATAATGATCAATTCCATGCAGCAAATCCCTTCAGAAGTAGACTTCTTGTTGTGATCATCATCCCTTTTACAGTAGAAAATAAGTCATCCCTATCCCTCTTCATTGAAACTAACTGCACATGGAAAAACTTTTTTAATTAAACCTGTTTATTTTGAACGAACAAATTAATTGCAAACAATTGTATCGATTATTTATTCATTTGACTAAAAAAAAAAACAAGAGATCCAGTAGCTTCTGTTTGTTCTTTTGTATCTCTTAATACAGTTACTGTTTATTTACACTCTGTAAATGGAATTGTTGAAGAGAGAATTATCTCACTTGCTAGAGGCAGGAAAATAAATGCATTCCCAAATACATCTGTAAAAATCAAATCAATAAAACTATTTTGTCACACAAATTACACCAAAAACAATCAGCAAAGATACTACCCAACCTTGTAGAAAAATAAAGTGGTAAAACTATAGAATCGCGGCTCCTCCGAAAATTACACGTTTTTTTGGCACTAAATGGCTTTAGTTTAGTCTAAATATCAATAAAATGTGGGGGGAAAGTGATAAATTAATAAAGTAAACAATTATAAAATAATAAATTAATTCGTCTAAATCGATAACTATTATTTTTCATAAAGTCAATCGAAATTAACAAGTTTTCATTCAAGCTTTTCGTAAATTACATATCAAACATGGATGCCTCAGCTACTTAACACACATTTACTTGATTCATAAAAATCGTATAAATAATCCGATCCTTGAATAATAAAATACCTACCACATATTAAACTGGAATTCCGGAATATATTGTGATATTAATTACACAAGTACTGTAAATCTTCTTTTTAAATTTTTATTAAAAACGAGACAAACATCACAACCACACTTTAGAATTAACGAGCAGCTGAGACCTGAGACAACGAATAGGAAGGAACTACATACGTCATTGACGAGATTATAATAAATACAATATCTACCACACTCTTTATTTTGATTGCTGCAAATGCCGATTTAAAAACATTTTTTTATAAAATAAATTTAAAAAAAAATATACCTACTGTAACTTATTATCACGATAATAATATGAAGCAATGCATTTTTGAATTTAAATAATTGCCGAAAAGTGCAACTGGTAACGAGGCTATCTGAAAGTTACCGTAGTTGACGGAAGGGTACGCTGTAGGCGACAGACGCATGCGAATATTTAAAATTAATTAATAAAAAAAGAATAAAATTATTCATTGAAATTAGGGGTTGGAAGTGTACTCCGGTAATTTAAAGCAATAGACTATTTTAAATGATGGCCCAACATATATTTAATACACTTGATACTTTGTTTATCTGATAAAAGAGAAATTCAGTAATTTTTCCAAAAATAAAAAACATTTTAAAAATTAGGGGATGAAGGTGTTGTTTGGTATACATATCTAAATATATATATATATATATATTTAAATTGATGAACCGTAGATAATTTTAATACATTTTGATACTTTCTGTTTCTTTAATGAAGAAGAAAGCAGGTAATTTATCAAAAAACTTCTAAAAAAACATAACATTAGCATTTAAAATAATTTATCAATAGAACAAAGTGCGAGATGCCTTTTGAAAGTTTCCCCTCTATTATTTCTCTACCTTACATATTGTTAGTTTTTTTTTCGCCAAATAAGAATATATTTTTTTAAATTAATTATTCCATATATATTTTACAGATAGTTCATATGCAAATAAATAAATAAAAAAATATATTCGAATAAAATTCCTCTAACATTCAGTGGCTAACTGTATGAAATTTCTATATTCTCAAATTACATCTACAAAATTGTTCTTAAAATATAATTTAGTTCTAATAATTAATTTAAAGTGTCAACTAAGTCACAAGGATTGTATTGACATAACAGTTAAAGTGTAAAATGCTTAACACAGGAAGGACAGTAAGGAAAAGTTTAAAGAAAAATTGATAAAGAATACGATATATTCGGTCTTCTATCGCAAATACCACTGAATGTGAATTGAGTATTACAAGGACTGTAGGTTGTAAATTATTTAAAGAGGGGCAATGCTCGTGTAAAAAGTTAAATAATTAAATTTCATACTCACCATAATGATTGTCAATTCATTTAGTGATTGTAATAAATCGTTTCTTTAACAAATATCACTCTTCTTGTGTTCTATGGAAAAAGGGACTTTAAAATTTTCTTCAGATGCCTACTAGTACTACATCTATCCTTAGGAGAAGATGAGTGTTATGACCAATGCCTCAGGATGGCTGCAGTTTGAATAATGTTCCTGTAACATAATTTGCACATTTAACAATTTTCTCTAGTAGATGTGATAAGAAAATGCAAAGTACACTTTATCTAGAGCTGAGGGTCATTATAATTCTTACTGCAAGCAGACCTAATTTGTAGTATCATGTAGCTAGATAATTTTTCGTTAAATTTCAAATTGGTTTGGACAGATATAAAGAGAGCATATACGTTGAATTTTCCGAAAAATAAAATTTTTTTGATAGTTACGAAAAATTATACAGATTTTAGAAAAGTATACCTCACTTTGCTGTACCACAGCTCGATAAATGATCGTTATTCAAATTTGTTTTGACAATTTTAAGAAGGCACTTTAAGGCGTAGAACAGGAGCAGATAGGGTGACTTTTCTAAAAAAAAAAAAATAAATTATTTCAAAAAAGCAGATTATCAGTACCATAGCTTTATAATTTGTCGTTAAACTACAAATTCGTTTAGGTCGTTTCACAAAGCGCATTTTGAAGACAGATAGGATTTCGGATTTCCCGAAAAATATTTTTTTTACTTCATACAAATAATCTGATGGGTTTTTATCTTCGGTCGGGAAATTCGTGATAATATAAAATGATTAATATATTACTAGCCACAAGTAACCAAGCAGCTAAAGCAAATGCATTGCTGGGGAGAATATGGGGATTAGGACAAAAATTATGCAGATATAACTGGGAAAGAAGGGTGGTACTATTTAAAACGTTAGTAAAAAGTACAGCCTTTTATGGAGTCGAGATATGGGGATGGAAAGAGTATAGAATAGTATAAAATACGTATTTATAAAAGGTATATAAAATTGGTGTTGCGTTTAGAAAGAAGTACCCCAGACTACATTTTAAGAAGGGAAACAAAATGTGGGAAAATGGTGGAAGATTCAAGAAGGAGGGCTGTAAAATATAAAGAACAATTGGGAGAATTACCGGAAGGGGACTTAAGAAAAGAGATGTGGAAGAAAAAGATATTGGGGATCGGGAAAAAATATAAATATGATGTGGAAAAGGATAAGGCCTCAACAAAAATGGCAATAAGTAAAGAACAAATGGAAGAGTGGAGAGGAAAGGGATTGAATGTTAGTAGGATGGTGGGGAAAATATGTAATGAAATAGTAAGAGGTGAGGATTTGAGAAAAATATGGGAATAAAGATACGCGAAAGGTATGAGTGATTTTATATGGTTAAAATGGCAAGGGGATGAGGTGCCTGGATATCTAAGAGAAGGAAAAACTATAGAGATAATAGTGAGATTCAGAATGGGGAATGAGTGTAATGAGAATAAGTTTTGGATGGAAGAAATTAACAGATTGTGTAGAGTATGTGGAGAAAAGAGTGAATCAATGGAGCATGTATTAGAAGAGGTAATGGGGAAGAATGAGAGGGAGGAACTTGGAAGGATAATAAATGCGGATGGTAGTGGTCTGGCCCTATTAAAACAATTATTAAAAAGAAGAGGTGTGGAAAGGAGGGAGAGAAGTACAGGAAAAAAAAATATTATAAGGGAAAAGGAAGGGAAGTGCTTAGTTTAAATACGTAATGGTAAAATTTTATAGGTTGGAAAATAAATTATGTTTATTTTTTTTTTCCCTTTTTGTATGTGCAGATGTATATATAAACTTTTTGTTTCAATAAAGCTCCTATATATATTACTAGCCAGGGTTAAATTATAGTTGAAAAAATTCATTCGGTTTCCTCTATCAAGCCTTATAAAAAGTTTACTTTTTAACGACTATGGAAAATCTCTCGTTTAATTTGTTTTTTTGGTATGAAGACAAAATGACTTTATTATATAAAGTACACCATTGCTCATCTTGTACGCATTTTAACTAATCTTTCCACGTTTAATTGTATAGATTCGAAAAATCCTAATTTTTAAAATTATTATTTGAAGGCAACCTTTGGGGAGTGCATCAGCACTAAATAAAAAGTAACCGCAAATGAAAAAACCTTCAGAACAATGGACCTCATGCAATAGAATTTTTGCATTTTCATCCTTACAGACTTGACATGACAATCCTTCATTCGGTTCACGGTCTGCCGATCTTTGATAGAGAAGAACAAAGGCCTTCCATTCAAAGCCAAAGGGCACGACAGTCACTGCCCTCGCCGCCCTTCCCTAGATCGTTTGCATGTTTTTCGATCCGGGGTGACCCCCATTTAGTTTGCCTGTCCGGAACCGTACAAATCGTCTGAGGTCCGAAGCTCGGGCTCCTGTCCTGTCTACTTTGCCCCAGCCAGCTCTCGCTTGGGTATTATTATTATTTCACTTCTTCTTGCCCATTTAGTTTTGCCGACAGTTTGACGCTGTCGTTGCCGTTCAACGTGCGATCTGTAGCGTATCATTAAAACTATTTAAATCGCGCGCGATAGTTTTCCAAGTGATGATGAAAATGCAGGCGAATGGAAATTAATTTTTCCATTGCACTAAACTGAATAAGTGATGCGTTTTAATCAAAAAAGTTTGCAGGAATAAAATTAGTTGGTTATTGTTGTACCTAACTAAGTGTTTAGTGCGTCATACAGGGTGTTAAAAAACAGATCCGATGAAATGTTACTTTACTGAGCAGACAATTTCTTAAGGTATTTACTTACTAACAAAGCTTTTTCTTACATTTAATTAGTGTGTATCTATGCATAGAACGAAAAACAAAATATGTACATTAAACGTGTAAGGTACCTAATCTTAAAAGTCCAATTTATAAATACCTACACTCAATATAATTTTTCTTCGCTTATTTATTTTTGAATTATTAGCCCACTTATTATTTCAGTAAAATTATTATAAGAAGGTTCAGATTTTTTTTGTTTTAAACACAATGTATGTTTCCTTAACTCCAAACAATTTGATGTATAATTATGAATTATAGACCTAGTTCGGTATGTTTCTTTGAAAAATAGTTTCAAGAACTTTTTTAGTTTTATTTATTTTTCTAAGAAACTTTAAAGTTTTTCTTATTGAAATATATTTTTAAATTCATTAATATTTGCTGTTTTAACTTTTCTGCTCTATTAGTTTTTACAGTTGAACAGGTAGCTGAACATAAATTTCGGAACAAGTCAACATAAATATTTTTCAAATGTACGATAAGGAACTCAGTTACATTTACTGCAAGTTCTGAACGATATATCAGTCCAATTAATTAACAATTCTGTTGGGAAATGAAACTAAGTGAACCCGTATTAGCAATAAAGTAAATTCCAAGTGACAATTTTCGTTAATTAAGTGAAAACTTTTTACTCTTTGTTAAAAATTAAATTCTACTTACATAAAATTGTTTAATTTTTAATTTTGTTTATCGTTGCAAACTTTGTAAAAGAAGGACATAGCTGGTTACTGTTTAAAGTTGGTTTAGATACTTAATACATAATCTAATTGGTTTACTTTTTATTGATTTAAAATACCGCGGAAGAACAGACGTCGGAGTCGATTATGGTGAAGGTTACAGCTCACAACAATTTAATTTTTTTTATCTATTGTAATAATTATACGTCTACGGGATAAAAGAAGATTAAATTTAACTCAAGAACATCAAAACTTTGTAATTATTATTGAAACATAATTCAAATGCTGAGTTGGTTCTCTTTCTAACAAGATTGAGAGAAAAATTACTTCATTGTACGAAACACAAAAAAATCATTTATTTTCTATTAAACTATCATCCACAAAAATATAGATACTTTGATCGAACTTCTTTCTTATCATCAAAGGGAGATTAAGGGCTATTTACTCCCTCTACAAATGGACTTGATACCTATAAGCTATTTGTAAAAATTGATGACAAATATCCCAAACTACTCAATTTTTGGTGATTAGAAAAGTAATGATATTGAAAGAGTAAATAAATTCTAATGAAAACGTTAATTAGGTACATCCTCAGTTTAGGAATTTTAGCTTCATTCATTTCATTCTTCAACAATCTTCAGAGAATGAATTTTTTCTTAAGTTATGGACCCTCATCCTTTGTTTTGTTGCACATAAAGAAGACTATAAAAACGAGATCCAGTTTCAGTTTTGTACTCTCGTAAACAACAAACGTTTAATATACCTGTAGTAAATTCTTGGACCGCAAAGTCAAAAGTTCATCTTACCTCAGGTAGGTATTCATATACTTATGTATGTGGACTACAGGGCAATGATCTGATGTTACTAAATAGTCACATATTATATTTCTGGTTCACGTACAAGAAGTAATACACTTATTTGTTTGATATACTCATTAACATGTGTTTTTTGGCATAAACTTTCTAATCAAGTGGAAATTTTACAAGTCTGTCAATAGCAATTTGCACTACTGCAAATTTTATAGGTTATCATAGACGGAAATGATCCCTTCCCAAAAAAAAATATTTAAAGTAGTTTTTGTTAGACTAAAAATTTACTTATATTTCTGCTAAGCGTAAAACTTTATCCAGTTTTTTAATCATAAATAAGTTTTCGTAAAACTTGTAACAAAAGGCTCTTAACCCTCCAACGTTACCTGGTGTACGTATGTGCTACCTATGCTTTGGTAAAATAAAAGACTAACCCTTAAAGTTAGAATTATATAAAAGGGAACAGTTAACGAGGCGTATCACCCTAACAATTACGCTTAATGACAAAGGGGGCGAATCAACAGCTGCGTTTGGTTTTAGAATTTAACGAACAAGTCGACACATTTAGATTATTGCATTTTGTTTTACATAAACGACCGATGGTCACTGTCAGGGCAAGGATCAGACTTGAAGGGTTCCATTAAAAGGTCTTTAGGGGATGATTCGAATGAAAAAAGAGTGTTTAGTTTGGGCATGTAACTTATTATTCATATGAAAATAAAGAGTCTAAAAATTGTTTAATAAAATTCTTAACTACCACAAAATATTCCCAAAAGATTGAAAGTCATTTCAGTTAACACGAAAGTTTCAACCCTTTTTGGGATTTTAATTAACGACATATAATAATTTCAATTAAAATATTAATAGATATTATGACACCTATATACAGAAAATCCTACGCCTATTTGTATCTACAATTTTGATACTTCTAGTCATTGTAAATTCAAGCTTTCTAACAACAACTATTAACTATACAATAAGTTATATATTGCTGTCGTTTCCTTTTTTAAATTATTTTTATAGAGTGAGAGTAACATACTGTATCCCAACGATTATGTTATATGTTATATCTACATACGTATAATGGTTTAGCAAATTGTCTCACTATTATGTTGTAATGCTGACAAATAAAATCCAAGAAATTTAAATTTTAAATTTCAAAGAACGCCGTGCAGTATCAGTAACTCATTTAGCAAATATTTAGAAAGTAGGTGAAATGCCGTCAATACTGTATTAATAAATAATTACACATAAAATAAATGATACGATATTTCACTATCAATTTTCCGAAACTAGTTCTTTAATTTTCCTAATTTGTTCTATGTAATCTAGCGATAAATTTTATACCTATTAGAAACTGTTACATAAAGGGTTCTAATTCTAAATGTGTGTGCTTGAGCAACTGTTCGTTCCTGTTCGTTATATGATCTTATTTTAATGTAATTACACAGGCTATATTACGGATAATGCGCTAACCTATAGGTTTGTAGCAGCTCAAATGACTTTCAAATGAGGACAAGCTTAGACCAAGTTTTTGAAATTAATATCCAATTCTGTCACTGGTTATTAACTTTGTGTATATTACATTTTTTGAAAATATTTATAGAAAAAAAATATTAACAAGTTATTTTTAAATACATATCTATTTCTTCTCGTTGATAAGAAATGATTATTATCAAATTCTTAGTTTCATTCTATCTGGCAAATCGTCATATAAGGATAAATTTCATCAAAGGACTGGTGACGTTTTTTTTTTTTTGAAATTTTGAAACAAAAATTTTTTTTCAGTTACAGTAGAAACTCGATTATCCGGCCCTCAGTTATACGGATTCGCGATTATCCGGACTACCAACCGCGACCAATTATTTTTGATTATTCGTGATATAGCAGCAATAAACGTTGATTTTCGTTGATATTTATTTGTTATTTTTAATAAACACATAAAATTATGTACTACATATGCATAAAAACTGCTTTTATTCATACATTCGATTATCCGGATTTTCGATTATCCGAATTGTAACGAATAAGCTGAATTTTTATGGTTGATTTTATAACGATTTAATAAATTTAACGAACAAATAATACTTATGAAACAAATAACACTTATAAACTTATTATACAAATATCTTAAAACTACTTGCCTAATTAAACTACCAGTTAGGGGCGTTGATAATGGCAGGGACTCTTATCAGGGCATTAGGGTGAGTGATAGCGGTAAACCGCTACACCCCCCTAACCCCTCGGACTCGCTGGCTCGATCTTACTGACTGCTG
Source organism: Agrilus mali (assembly GCA_029378335.1). Taxonomy (NCBI): domain Eukaryota; kingdom Metazoa; phylum Arthropoda; class Insecta; order Coleoptera; family Buprestidae; genus Agrilus; species Agrilus mali. The sequence continues at coordinate 20,400,756 of CM055658.1, read as the reverse complement.
CTCCTCTCGTTCTTCAAAAACTAATTCTTTTATACTGACCCACATAGTGCTCTTTTACCCCCAAACGGAAATTCGCAAGTTGGTCGTGGCACACTTTTGCCGTGCAATCATGTCGCCTTTCCGTGTGGCGGTTTCTTGTTGCGTAAAACCATTACGTTGCATTTTCAAATTAGAACAAATGTAATCATTGAAATAAAAAACAATTAAAAAGAAATATAATTTTGGAAAAATATGAGCACTATGTGACATCCCCCCTTCGCGGAAAAAATCGCGTCCCTGCGATTTCCACACTTCTTATATGTAAATTTTACAGGGGTTTGAGATGTTACAATTCTAAAGTCCTTTTGGGCTGTAGACTGTCCCTGATATCTCTTTACGAGCCCTTTAATGTTTATACAACCGGACAACACTAACACTGCGCACCAACCTTTTCTTCACACCAGGATTCTTGGTCATTATGGCCTTGGACAGCAGACTACCGGAAAACTTCTTCTTCTTGGAATAAAGACTACCCCAACTCGACCATACCATTCGTGACATCCCTATTACAATTATTAATTATCCATATTTTTGTGGAAGCCTCTTCCACCTGGTGTCATCTCCATTTACATCCTCGAAATTAGGGTACCAATTTATTTAATACTTGGCGAATACCTCGCTCGCCTTTTCCTCTTGGAACTGTCCACGCATGTCGTCGATCCATACTTATTTTGTCCCGTCTCCAGTCAGCTTCAATATTTATTACACTTATCGAGCGTCCCTTTTTTGGGTTCCTCGAAGACTGCCGGGACTCTGGACCTCTGGATTCTTCGACGATTGCTGGAGCTCCTGTTCCCAATACGTCCTAAGTCTGCTTTGGCAGACTATATATAATCACTTTGCTGCGGACGTTAACAGGAATTTTTCATTTAATGGTTCCACTGGAACCCGACGCTCCTGGTCCCTAATTCCACTTTTTGACGACGGTGACGGTTCCTCGTAGTGCTCCTAGCACCAAACGCTTCTGGAACTCATTTGGCTTTCCATCATAACTCATTTGGCTGCGCAGAAGGGATAGCTGTCACTGGTCATGGTTCGAGTTGTTATATGGGTTTCCCTGTTGAAATTCCATTTTGGGTGCTGCCTGCCCTATTTGTGTGGATGGCTGTGTTTTGTCTCATCATCATTATCTCGCTCAGTGTGCTCTGTGTTGTCTCATTTCGGCCATGAAAAAAAATACATTTTGTGGTACAAAATTTGTTCAATCCAACATATTTAAACATGGTACAACTATTTAAGCTTAATTTTTTTCAAAAAAGATTAGACGATTTACTAAAAATTATTAATAATTGGTCCACTTAAAATAAATATACAAACTTTGCTTGAAATGAATGCAGGTCAATTATATTATAAATCCTTAATCAGCATAAAGTTAACGTAAATAAATTGACACTGCAAGATTGCAAATATAAAATTATGCGAAGTGATGAAACAATGTTTTTTTTCTTTTAATCAACAGTTAAAATGAAAGTCTGTTCCATTTAAACCTTAAAAAATTTAGACCAATTAATTAACAAAAATATAATTATAAATATCATAGATCACCATAAAAATTCGCTTTATTCTTTTAAAAAATATTTAAAAATTACGTATGTCCTTGTTAACTTACTAAAAAATGAAATTCAACGAATATTTCAATATTGCAAACGCAAACATTCTTAAAAAACAACGAACTGGCGTATAAATTCAATGTCAATGTTAAAAATTGCACTGATATTACGTTTTGCACATATGAATATTAATTAGTAAGTAAAAAGAAAACAAAATTAACAACAGAATAAATTTTAAATTACAAATATAATTACTGCGAAAAGTAGCACCAAACGAAGCTCGGCAGCCTCCATCATGTCACAAATAGCGTTGACATGCGGAGTAAAAAAATACAATTAAAATATTAAAGGTAAATAAACTAACCAAAACTGCCTGCTGCGAAAGGCACTACCGAACGAAGCTCGGCAGCCTCCACCATGTAACGAATAGCGTCTAACATGGGGAGTAAAAAACACAATTAAAATGACTAAGAATGCTTGTTGCAAAAAGGCACTACTGATCGAAGCTCGGCAGCCTCCACCATGTAACGAATAAGCTGAATTTTTATGGTTGATTTTATAACGATTTAATAAATTTAACGAACAAATAATACTTATGAAACAAATAACACTTATAAACTTATTATACAAATATCTTAAAACTACTTGCCTAATTAAACTATCAGTTAGGGGCGTTGATAATGGCAGGGACTCTTATCAGGGCATTAGGGTGAGTGATAGCGGTAAACCGCTACACCCCCCTAACCCCTCGGACTCGCTGGCTCGATCTTACTGACTGCTGCTCCTCTCGTTCTTCAAAAACTAATTCTTTTATACTGACCCACATAGTGCTCTTTTACCCCCAAACGGAAATTCGCAAGTTGGTCGTGGCACACTTTTGCCGTGCAATCATGTCGCCTTTCCGTGTGGCGGTTTCTTGTTGCGTAAAACCATTACGTTGCATTTTCAAATTAGAACAAATGTAATCATTGAAATAAAAAACAATTAAAAAGAAATATAATTTTGGAAAAATATGAGCACTATGTGACAGAATGCTTAAGGACAACAATTAGTCCGGTTAATCGAGTTCCTACTGTAATTCGAAAGGGTTTACTCACAAGTAAAGATTTTTAATAAAATTAGGATCCAAATGTACCGGACCTAGGTAGCCAAAGGCCCTGCGGGGCAAAAAATAAAATAGGGCTCCAACTAAACTATTTAAAATCGTTTGTTCCGTATTTGTTGTGTTCCGAATTCGACGTTCCTCAGATTTGTCATAATTCAAATTCGTCGAACTCCAGATTCGTCGTAATACAGTCGACTTCATAATAAAATAAAAAAAATTGTAACTTATTTTAATGAACAAATTAAAAGTATTTTATGAAAATAAAAGAAAATATCTACCTGTTACCGTTCAAAAAATACGAACCTGTGACAGACACACAGACAGCGGAGGCACGTTAATAGGGTCCCGTTGAGCACCCTTTGGGTACGGAATCCTAATTAAGTAGAGATTTTTAATCCAATAACACCACTTTTTTGACCGACTATAGGTACGTTTTACGACGAATCTGGGTAACGACAAATCAAAATTTTATCAATACAACTCAAAATGTAAATATGTAGTTACATTTAAATATTTTAAAGTTGCAAAGCTACTTTATCATTAGTTCTTTATTGTGTATAGCAGGGCACGTCCTGGTTCTACACGCCGAGTTTAGGAATGAATAACTGGATAAATTAATTAATATAGGTTTTTTTAAATTAAAGTTAGTGGATATTTCTAACACAATTTATAGTTTGTAAGTCAGGGTCCGAGGGGCTTGGGGGCCCCGGGGAACTGCCCCGTCTAGCCCTATGGTAGTTACGCCACTGTTACTCACATAATTGATGAATAAAAAGACCAAGAAACGTTAGTAAGTTTCACTTTGAATTTAAACTACCACAAAGGTTTTCAATTGTCCTCTATTATAAGGAAGCATTAATTATTCTCTTATTTTACCCCGGGAATGCTAAATACATCAAAGACTAAAGTTTTCTGAAGACTAATAACTTGTTTTGAAATTTTGAAACGGACAATGAATTTCAGTTAATTCAAAGGATTTTCTTATAATTTTGGGTTTATTATAGTAATGATTTTTATAAAATTAAAATCTAAAAGTACATACAAAATCGATGAAAAAATAAAATAATAGTACCAAAGTTTCATTCTCTATGAACATAAATTATGTACAGAAAAGATTTTCCCTTGTCCTGTTTCATTTGTAAAACTGAAGTAATAATACACTACATGTGACTTTTTATTCTTAACAAATTACAAACGTCAGAATTTCACCTTTCTACTGCTCAGTTACTGTTAAGGTTAAGGCTTTGTTTACGATTTTAAGATAAAAGAAAGAGACGTGTACTGTGTACTGTAGTTATTCATTAAGTGTAGATAACAAATGGGTTGATACGTAAAAGTGTTGTAATTTTTTTATAAATGACTGACATGTGAGTTCACATTGTTCAAAATTTACCATAAACATTGTGAGCAAGTAAAACTTCATGTGAAATGAAAATAACTACCTTCAACCGTGGTACCTGTAAAACTCACAATTAGTAATGTGTGGTTTCCGTAATTTATCTCCTGGTCAATAATAAAATATAATCAAGATGAAATTCAGTGGTTGGCTACGACGACGAATAGGTTACTCATATAATTATTATTTACGTATTTACACGCAGCAGCAATTTTCTCATTTTTCTCATCCTCGGTTGAAAGAATACCTTACGTGACTCAAATTATATTTATTACTATTACGAGTATATGCACGAAAAGCGGACCGATTTGAAATCACCCTTTCTTTAATGAAATGAGAAAATGTAATTTTAATAATTTTTTTTTTTAACCTAGATAATAAATTTGTTTTAATACACTTAAGGACCGACCTTACAGATAGAATCGTCTTGTGCCATAAAATCAATGAGGAAGAACTGTAAGAAATTTCATGCTTAGGTATTTACAGTTTTTCAAAAGGTACTATATTTTTTAACGGTTGAAATCTGAATAATAAATATAAACTAGTTTTGCGGTAATTATGATACAGTCATTAAAAACACTCTCGTTAATAGCTTTTTAGTTTAGTGTTAATTGGAACCTAATCCACATCCGACGTTTCGATGAACTTATTATAAGATAACGAATATTGCATCCGCAGCCCTAGGCAAAAAGCTAATTATGAAATGATTTTACAGCATATTATTATAACTATTTTTGCCACAGCCTGATTAATCAGCATTGGAAGAACTTTAACAACTTTTTGACGACAGCTTTTTCTATACGTACTTATATTATCTTTAAAGAGTTAATCTAATTTTCATAACAACCTCCTTAATTCCTTTAAAACTTATTTCTTCTTTTCCTAACAAGAATGATTTAACTGAACCATTAGCAATAATTTGACTATCAATAAGCATGTTGGTTAATCCATCTATAAATTTCCCAATTGCTTTAAAATAAACTAAAAATATATGGAAAGTTCCAAAGTGAATAAAAAGCCTTTTATATAAATTCATCTTCTGCAGCTTGTATACATACAGCATATTTAGCCATATTTAAATCATATGTCACATTAAAATATTTTTTGCCATATTCAATAGCAATCTATAACTACTTTAGGATCTGTCGGAGAATCATTAATTTGGAGCAAATATTCTATTTTATTCTATTTTCACATAGGGGTATTATGGTATTATCAATTTGTAGTTTGTGTGAAAGTGAACATGAAAAAAGTAATCGTTCAAGAGTTTCAAGATTGATTGGCTCCTTTGAAGTAATTAAAAAATCATTTATTTACCATTTTTATGTAAATAGCCCTGTTTCACTATCAGACAATTTATTTGTTGTATTCTACATTTCATTTAAAAAACAAAAATTTTTTTGTAGTCATGAAATCGACAACTTTGACCCGTCAGACTGGAAAATGGGAAAACTATCTCCGTCAGACAATATAAAAAGCTAATTTTGCAGTGTTCAAATATAAGATACTGAAACAATCAGCTGGTTACTGATAAAAAAAATTATAGTCGTTTTTTCGACATATTCGAGATGTCAGACATTTTAAATGGTTCATATTATTTGTCAGAGAACATTATGTTAGTGTTTGGGTTTAAGTTTTTAAGCTATCCAATTAAAAAAACAAACAGTATTTATAATTTTTTTCGGAAAATTTAAAGAGAAAGCGCCCCAAAATCAAAAAAGTAATATAAGTAGGAAGTATGTGTCAGACTAGGCCTAATAAAGCCATATACAAATTTTGGGGAATTTTTCAGTAAAATTTTTGCTGACGGGTACTCTGACGATTTACAAAACGAATAAAATTGATTAAGTTAATTAATTTACGTCTCTGCATACCTCAATGTCAAAGTTAATGATACTTGTGTCCAAATAACAATTTTATTTGATAAAGTGGTCATTGCCCCATGTACCTATATTGCAATGTTATTAAATTAAAAAATAAAGTATAAATTATTTCATACACTAATCTATATACTTCGATTTATATTTGTGTTAGGAGTTCTGCATCGAAGTACCCACCAAAAGTGTAATTTTGACTTTGACCTCATCAATCACTCATGCAATTTACGATTGAAATTCGCTGGTTAGCATTTCCGGTACAGTTTTACAACTTAACTTATGCTAGTGGATACTCAACACATTATATGTATATGTTTTAATAATCCAGCATTTTTAATTAAAAGTAGATTGAGCAAAACTTAATTTAATTAAAAAAAATTAATAATAATTGAAGCACCCATTACGCGTTAGACTAGGATTTCCTTATTACCTACCAAAATAATTTAATGAAGTAATAAGTGAGAAGGTACATGGTATAAATGTATACAAAATGTTGGTTACCAATTATAGAACATAAAATTGAGCAATTCTTATTATTACTTTAAAAATTTTTAGCCTTACAAGTTTTCTGAAGAAACATAATATAAGTACTTACTGAATGGATACGGATAATTTGTAAACTATATAGATATTAAAAGAGATTATTTTTTTAATGTAAAGGTAGAAGATAATTTATCACATAAAATTACAGGCTAGTCATTTGTGAATGATTTAGTGAGAAAAGTACCAGTCTTCTACAAATAATTATAGTAGATATAATACACGTGATTTTCAAAAAGAAAAAATATTTAATGATACGTTATAAACCTTTTATTTATCTATTTCCAAAAGTGATTCTGTATCACGATAAATTACAAAAAAAAATATATTAATATACTGGCCGTGCCTGCGACTTGGTCCGCGTAGAATAGTGATTTTAGGCAGCATTTTTAATTTGGACCATAAGATTTTTTTGCCGACGTCATCACACAAAAACTTTCATCTCCTATTTTTACCCCTTTAGGGTAAAATTTTTACAAACTTTGAATGTTGTAGTTATATCTAATCAAAAGCAAAAAAAATAAGTTTCAAGTTTATAGCTTTGAAAGTCACGTAATTTCCATACAAACTATCATCCCCTATTTCAACCCCTTATAGCTCTTTTTTCGCATTAAAAAGTAGCCTATGTCCTTTCTCAGGCTCTAGACTATATCTGTACCAAATTTCATTTAAATCAGTTCAGTAGTTTAAGCGTGATTGTGTAACACACAGACGGAGTTACTTTTGCATTTATAAGATTAGTATAAATAGCAAGAGTTATGGATCCTTAATATTAGAGGGAGAAAAAAGCGTCGTGATGATTTTTATGGAAGGACAAATTATCAGATTTATTCTAGTAGGTACTCAACATATATATACGTTTTAATCATCCAGCACCTCGCAGTTTTTAATTAAAAATAAATTGAGCAAAACTTCGTAATTAAAAAAATAATAATTGATGTACCAATTAATTTTCTTTCGTTGCTCAACTATCTGCCTACCAAAAAAATTTAATGAAGTAATAAGTGAAACAGCTACATTTCTAGTATTTACGTATACAAAATGCTTGTTACGAATTACTGAACAAAAATTAAGCAATCATCATTAATTGTTAGCATTACAATTCTTCTGAAGATAAATATACCTACTGAAAGGGTACGAGTGGGAATTTGCGAATGTTGTACTAAAAAGGGGTTAATTTTTTTAAAAGTAGAGGTAAAGGATAAATTTAAAACCCCTATTAAAATTTGGACAGTCTTTTAGGAATAATGAATATAATACACATGTTTTTTCAAAAACAAAAAAATTTTAAAATTATGTTATAAACCTATTATTTATTTATTTTTTAAAACGATTATTTATCATAATAAACCTCAGAATATCAATTTATTATCTGTTATGTTAATCTCTGGCAAGATTTATGAGTACTTTAGATATAAATAAGGCAATTTTAATATTAGAAGCAGAAACAGGAGTATTGAAGGGCATTACGAAAAGACAAATTTTTTCCACTTATTTTAGCAGGTTTTATTCAATCAGCACTTTCCAATTTGTAATTAATAAAAGTAAACTAAGCAAAATTTAGTAACTTAAAAAAAAATGAACTGAAGCACTTATTAATAAGGATTTAGTATTTCCTTTCGTTGCTCACCTAACTACCTACCCAAATAATTTTATGAAGTAATAAACGAAGTAGTTACATAGGTAGTATTTACGTAAACAAAATGTTGGTCACGAATTGCAGAATATAAGATTGAGCAATCATTATTAATTTAAAAAATCTTCGTATTACGAGCTGTTTGCCAACATTTTTCGTTAAATAAAATCTAGATCCTTATTGAGCAACTTACGGGGGTATGATTGAAGATTTATTGTGTAAAATTACAGTATCCAGTGATTTCCGAATGATTTACTAAGAAAAGAACCAGTCTTCTGGAAAAATTATAATTCAAAAATCTCGGGCTTTTCAAAAATAAAAGAGATTAATGTGACGTTATAAACCTATTATTTACCCATTTCCAAATATATATTTTATTTTCATTCTGATCTCTAGAAAGAGTTGTAGGTAGATACTAGATATTAATATACTTTCAAAGACATGTCACATATTAGAAGCAGAAACAGGAATAATGAAGGGTAAGGAGAGACTATACTGTTAGTTACCTTGCATATTTTATGCAAATGTCGTACAATTGAATTTAATAAGAGATTACTTACTATAAATATTATAACAATCTGTAGATTATCTTAACTGTAATATTAATCGGATTATGTCTGGAGGTATTATTGATATAACACTTAAGTAGGTACATATTCCTATGTTTATATCTAATTATACGTAGATATCTACCATCGATTGTAGCAGACAATAATTGTCCATAACGGTATTTAAGAAACAAAAACAAATTGCAGAGGATCGTATTTAATCGACAGATAGATTACGTAGGTAACTAGGCTAAGAACAAAACAGTTCGATTAATAGTTACTAGGTATGATATTATGTTTCAAATCGGCTTTCAATTTATCCATTAGTTACATTCAAAGGCAGGTCATTTTACTAATTGTCAAATAGATGTTTTACATCCAAAACGGCGTAGCGAACAATACGTTAAGCTTTTGTGTTACGACATACGTTAAACAGGTGTTGAGGTTTATATACATACATATATTTTTTACATAATAAGAAGAACAAGTGCGATTTACTTATCATTACCTACGTACAAAAAAAACTGAGAGTAAGAACGTTTACATAATGGCTTTTGTTGCAAGTTTCTTTCTATGAAGGGGTGGAATCAGTGGCGGATTTACCAGTAGGCTGAATAGGCTAGCAAAAAAAGGGGGTTTAGAGTAACAAAAACTGGGTTACGTTTCACGAAAATATTTTATTAATCTCTACAAATTTGTTTCAACCCTTGCGGGTCATTGTCAAGAGCTTCGTAGCTCTTGACAATGACCCGCAAGGGTTGAAACAAATTTGTAGAGATTAATAAAATATTTTCGTGAAACGTAACCCAGTTTTTGTTACTCTAAACCCCCTTTTTTTGGTATTCAAAATGTTTCACAAAGAATGCGATACGCAATCTATTAACTATGAATAGGCTAGGGCTATACAGTATACTGAACACACTAACGTCTGTATATGAAAAATTACTAAACGCTTATTTATAAAATATACTATTGTGATTTTGAATTTTTAAAATATTCCAATAGCGTTTAAGTATTACATTTTAAATTTATTCTTTTTACCTATTTTTTAAATTAATTATTGCCATAATTTCTTTAGGTCCACCCCCACTATTCAATTAATGTGTAATATGTTTCAACACTTAAATATAGATATCTAATGGGATCCGGAAAAAATTGCTTAAAAATAGCAATAATAAATATTATATAGATATATATGTGGAAAATTAATACTTTTCTATTGATATTTCATTTCTGATGATATTAACAACCTGTTTGAGTGTAGAATAAAATATTAATAAATTTACCTACACGTAAACAATTGCATATTGTTGCACAGAATTTCATAAATATTATACATTTCTTAGAATGATGATAATTAAAAAAAAAAAAACATCTAATGACAATATTGTAATGAATAAAAGCTGTAAATATCCATTCAACGAAAGTTCTTCTTAACATTCTTACATTTTTAATCCTAATGAATTCGTATCAATATTTGTTGATTAGTCTTATAAAAATATAATACAATCATAAAGTTGCAATTTCATTGACAAAAAATTGATTGTGAATTAGGGTATAGAATTGCAGGTGTCAGTAGGGGCGGCAAATTTTGAATAGCTTACGGGCGGCAAATGTGTAAATCCGCCACTGGGTGGAATTAGGGATTAAATAGATTGAAACCTTATACAATTTTCGATATACATTAATATTCTTAAATAGCATTATAAGGGATAAGGATAAGGTCAAGACAATTACTCGTTTCATGTCAGTTAATCCAAAGGTCAATTTGTAGGCATTGTTCGTTCGCGTTGAAAGTACACGAGCGATCCTATACTACTTTTTACGGTGGTATAGGTAGTTCTTGTAGGTTTATATTGGTAAGTGATAATAAGAATATGTGATAACAGGAACAGATTTATTTAAATATATACAATGACTTAAACTAGGAATTGAAAAGGATGATTACGATATAAGATTGATGAAATGATTAATGTTGAGACGTTGGAGTAGGTAGGGTAGTTGGATAGGATACGTAAGACAAGTTTAGTTTGATAAGTAGGATTAGTTTGGTAAGATAAGTAGGTATGTATTGCCCTCGGCAAGTAGGATAAGTTTGATAAGTAAGTAAGTAGGTATGATTTGCCCTCGGCAAGTAAGTAAGTTGAGTAACGCAAGAAGGTTTCTTGGATACTGGTAAGTAAAGGTCAGTTATTTGGTAAGTACCGCAGGAAGGTATGTTGGATACTGATAAGTAAAGGTAAGTTAGGTGAGTACCGCAGGAAGGTCTCTTCGATACTGATAAGTAAAGGTAAGTTAGGTGAGTACCGCAGGAAGGTCTTTGGGATACTGATAAGTAAAGGTAAGTTAGGTGAGTACCGCAGGAAGGTCTCTTCGATACTGATAAGTAAAGGTAAGTTAGGTGAGTACCGCAGGAAGGTCTTTGGGATACTGATTTTATCTGTCTTTCAAGATTTGTTTGTGCCAGAGTTGTGTAGTTTTTCTGGCAGTAGGGAGAACAATAGGAGTAGATAGAATTTCGGGAATTGCTTGGTATAGAAAGGGTAAGAATAGGATCAGAGAAGTGAAAGCAATTCGAAGAAGGACAATGAGTACAAACACTTTCTAAAATTATGAAAGAGTGAATGAGGAAATATGGTAGAAGAGCGTAACGAATTTAATAGGGTACAAAGGGATATCTTGAGTAGGAATGCAAGTGGCGTCCGGTCATAAATTTTATTTAGAGGAAAGTGGATGGTAAAAAGAGGACGGTGATGGGAACAAAGGAGACGTCTCAACAATTAGTCATGGTACCTATAAATGTCAACAAGAAATACAAAAAAGTTAGAAAATATACAAATGGTACCCTTCTAAGTAACTGTACAAAGAAACTTTCTAAACAATTAAGAAAAGAATAAATGGATATTATTCTATACATGAAACAGGCATTTATATAAGAACAGCATCGTTTTAAAAAAATAACATGTTTGTTGTCATTTTCTATTCTTTTTTAAAATAAGAATATTTTTTGAATCAATAGAAAATAACCGAATTCCTGAAGTAGTAATTTAATCTACTGCATTAAAACTAAGATATTATAATTTTATTTTGGCTTCACAAGCTTCTTAAAGGAGTTCTTGAATAACACTTATTTTAGTAATTTTTGAAAAAAAGGTTTAAAATTTAATGACAAAATATTCCTTGCTTAGATAAATTAATAAAGTATTATGAGCATCTAAATCTATAAAAAAGTATACATATACATAATTACAGATGTATGTAAGAAGGCATCAAACGATCTGAACTTATAAATAGAAACGATTTACATCCACAGCAGAAATGAATTAATATTAATCGGTTAGTTAATTTTAAATACGACTCACACTAGAAATTGAGAAAAAGTTTGTACAGGTAGTTATAGTTAAAAAGTCAGTTTTGTTGAAATCAAACCACCAATATTTGATTAAATTCTCACATTGTACATTACCAAAAGCCATTATCATTGTTCTCAGAGTAAATAAATAATTCACAGACAATATTTGAATCGCTTCATTTAATTTAACTTTCAGCTATAAAACAACCTTGAGTATAAACATTATAGAGACAATCGTAACGCAAAAAAATGTAACCACAATTTAGTGTTGTTTCCTGAAATATTAAAGTGGGCCGACTTTGTGTAATAACATTATTACATGTGTAACAGTTATCTTTATTTGTTTATCACCTTTCTTTCTTGTATAACATTAGAATAAATAAATGAAAGGTAATTGCCGTTTCGCCTTTTTTTAACAAATTTCCAACTATTGTTATATCGTTACATGGCTTTTTAACTATCTAGTTGGTGAATTATCCGAAGAAATAGGTGCCCAAAAAGTTAATTGTTTACATTTTGCTGGCTTAAATGTTCTTTAGAAAAATTACTTCTTTAAAACTAGCAGTGGGGCAGTAATGGGATAGCACTCCCACACACATATGTGCATTATATACATTATGGTGGCCCTAATTTTGGTGATTTTCGAATTTCTTCTTCACCCCAAGAATTTGTTTATTTTATATTAAAAAAAATACAGACCTGGGAAAACTTTAAAGGTACATATAGTTTATATTTAAATCTTCAGTTTTTCAGTGTTAAGGTTATCAGAAGAGGTTGAAACGTGGCACGAATTACTTCTATAAATCTAGATATATGAACACTTTTTTGAGGTAAAATCCAAGAAATTAGAAAATGATCAAAATACGGAACACCCTAATAAACATCTCAGATGGCTAAATAATAATGCAAATACCTACTGAAACTGCATCAATATTAATTCTGTAAGTATTACATCAAAGTCAGAACTGTCCTTAATATTCAACGAAATTCAAAGATATCAGCACAGAAGTTTAGGTACCTACAACTTTTAAAGGAAACTTTTTGTAACAAATTCGTCTGCTAGGTACCTATGAGTAATTTTCTAGATATTCTGTATCTGTAGTCATTTTCTTACGTAAACAATTCATCATTCATTAAGCTCCGATACATTTTTTGCAACAACCTTGATCGTGGAAGGTTAATCGTTATAGTAAAAGAAGTACCTTGCGAAGAAAGACCATGACAACTACAGTCATGTTGTGTTGGTAGTTTACGGCGTGAGAACTTGGAGGTCGAAGTTCATCTAGTGCACATTATAATGCACGAACAGCGTTTGCAATAATACATAGTTGCTGGGGTGCTTGAGACTGTCTTTATTTTTATTTTTTCTTGTGTTTACCATTTTAAGACGCGTGGGAGTTGTTAGACAACTGAATGCTCTCCACCGGCGGACGTACGGACAAATACAAAAAGGACACTGCATCAGAATGCACTTTTATTTTGAACTAGACAGCCAACACTTTGTGTGGTAGGGAAAGTAAAAAGTAAAAAAATAAATTAAAGGTACGAGCTACGAACAACGTGGTGATCTTGCTTCATACAAAGTCTTCCATAAAGTTCGTCTTCTATAGGTAACAAGTACTTATAGTAAAATTACGAAGAAGTGCATTTAGAATTACTGAATAAAGATGTAAAATAGTAGCAATACATGGGGCACCTATCTGGTACAAAAATATTGCCTTAAGGTAAACACTACGAAGGCATAAAGAAAATAGTCTAAGTCATGTAAAATGGCAACTTAAGCAACAAAACGCCCAAAACGTAACCGTAAACTTGACCATAAAAAACACTACGAGCTCAAATATTAAAGATGGAAACTACAAAATAATGTACGGTATCTGAATTATCTAAGTAAATGAAATAAATAAAATATTTTTTTCTATTTTGATATCAAAATCTTGACTCAAAGAACTGAAGGAGCGATGGTAAAGAAGATGGCAAGAAGAAGGGAGGATGGATGTTGATTCTTTTCTTACAAAAGGGGTAGCAGCTTTATACCCAAAGAAATATACAAATAAGGAGATATTAGAATGGAATAAACAAGATAATTAGACTTAAGAAAAGGGGATTTCACCTATTTTTTTTGGTAGATAATGTAGAAGGGTCAATACAAACAATATTAAAGCTAAAAGCTACAAAATAATGTATGATTTTATCTAATAATCTGAATAAGTAACCCAAATTAATAAAATAAATTTTTTATATGAATTAATAAATCAGGGAGCGAAGGTACAAAGAATATGGCAAGGAAAAGGGGGGATGGATGTTGAATTTTTTTTATAAAAGCTCTAAATAGTTTGAATGTTTTCGCAGGGATATTTTCAACAAGGATTAGACTTAAGAAAAGGGTATTTCTCTTATTTGTCCTGGTAAAGGGTGTTTTTTTAGAGGTATAGAACTTTAAATTGCAATAAAACAACGATGGATTATTCGATTGACATGAATTTTATTTATCCGAAAGATAATCTTGTGGCATTACATTTTAAATATTATTTCTGGCATATGACCGCCACGGCTGGCTCGGATGTAGTCCAATCTGGAGGTCCAATTTTCGATGACTTTTTCCAACATTTGTGGCCGTATATCGGCAATAACACGGCGAATGTGGCTTATCCGCATAGACTAATGACTTACATAGCCCCACAGAAAGTAGTCTAGCGGTGTTAAATCACAAGATCTTGGAGGCCAATTCACAGGTCCAAAACGTGAAATTAGGTGGTCACCAAACGTGTCTTTCAATAAATCGATTGTGGCATGAGCTGTGTGACATGTTGCGCCGTCTTGTTGGAACCACAGCTCCTGGACATCATGATTGTTCAATTCAGGAATGAAAAAGTTAGTAATCATGGCTCTATACCGATCACCATTGACTGTAACGTTCTGGCCATCATCGTTTTTGAAGAAGTACGGACCAATGATTCCACCAGCCCATACAGCGCACCAAACAGTCAGTTTTTCTGGATGTAACGGTGTTTCGACATTCACTTGAGGATTAGCTTCACTCCAAATGCGGCAGTTTTGTTTGTTGACGTAGCCATTCAACCAGAAATGCGCTTCATCGCTAAACAAAATTCGCTTATGAAAATCGGGAACAACGGCAATCTCGTTTTGGGCCCATTCGACGAATGTACGCCTTAATTGATGATCGTTTGGCTTCAGTTCTTGCACGAGTTGGATTTTGTAAGCACGCAAACCAAGATCCTTCCGCAAAATCTTCCATAAAGTGGATGGACACAGATCCAATTCCTGTGCTCGATGGCGGATAGACTCATTCGGGTCTTCCTCAATGCTACGCTCTACAGCAGCAATAGCTTCTTCTGTACGTACCGTACGGCGTCTCTGGGGATGCGAGTTATCAATAAGAGTAAACGTGGTGCGAAAACGTTCCATGGTTAATCGAATTAACTGCTCTGATGGACGATTTTGTCGACGATAAAATGGACGTAGTGCGCGATACGTATTCCGCACAGAACCATTATTTTGGAAATAAAATTGCACTATTTGCAAGCGTTGTTCAGGCGTGAGTCTATTCATGATGAATTGCCAAACCAAACTGAAAATAAATCACTTAACAGCTGTTAAATCGGTTGCCATCTTGAACAGTAATGCCAACTTAAAGTTCTATACCTCTAAAAAAAACACCCGTTAGATAATGTGGAAGCAGGGTTAATACAAATAATATTAAAGCTGGAAACTACAAACTTAAATACGGTATCTGAATAATCTAAATACTAATAGAAATCAATAAAATTGTTTTTCTTGTTTTTAAATCAAAATTGTATTTCATCCACCTTTTGAAGCCACGGTGTGGTGAAACGGTCCTTATGGACTTAAAATAAAAAAAATGAAACTTAATAAGTGTTTTTTTTTTTTTTAATTGTCAAAATTTTTATTTAACGTAGACAAATATGACTCTAAAAAATGAGGTAGCGATGGTAAAGAAGATGGCAAGAAGAAAGGGGGATGGATGTTGAATTTTTCTTACAAAATATACCCAAAGAAATATACAAATAAAGGGTATTATTTTTATGTCTAATAAAATATGCAGTTAAGGGAATATTTATTGCAATAAAACCCTCAAAAAAAGGTCAGTCCTATTTAGGACTAGGTACAATAAATTATGCTAAAAGCTCCAAATAGTTTTGAAAGTTATTACAGGGGTCCTTTCCAGAAAGATAAAAGATTCAAATAAAAGAGAGTATTTCTCTTTTGTTGGTATATAAAGTGGCAAAGGGGGTAAATACAAAGAATATTAAAGCTGGAAACTAGAAATTAGAAAATAATGTACGATATCTCAATAATATGAATTAGTAACTGAAATCAATAAAATTACTTTTTAAATTTTTATCTCAAAATCTGATATAAAAAAATGAAGAAGCGATGGTAAAGAATATAGCGAGAGAAAGAGGGGGATGAATGTTGAATTTTCTTACAAAAGAGGTAATAATTTTATAGCATAAGAAATATTCTATTATGTGGTATTTAAATGCTTTCATCTTTTTAATCGCTTATTTTTTAACATAGAAAAATTATCCGTAATACAAATAATTTATTTATACGTAGCTATATATTGTAATAAATTTGTTGATTATCGTAAAAAGTTGGCCACTGAAATCAAGTAAGAACATTGGAAATTATATTAAAGTATTTCTTCAGATACTTATTCTGACCTTGTTATCCTTTTTATCCTCCATAAATACAGTATCATAACGTATTATTCTTTACTATGGCGAAGAAATTAATGCTGACAAAGTCATTAATTATCTACTATGAATGAATAGATAAGTACCACTCGTTAGTATTTCTTTTCTATACCTACCGGACAAAAGTGACTTGCAGGAGGCAGTTTTGTTATTTAATAGAGCAATTTCAATAGCAAAAGGTTAACTGGATGAATGAAATTCTTTAACAAATAAACAAATTACGAGAGCACAATGGAACTACAACTGAGAAAGATATTTTGGAGTGGAACAAGGCGCCAACTAATTGGCAGCACACTATATTTATATATGTTTTCTGGTTTCTAAGTAAATATTCAATTAATTAATGACTAAAAAAAGGGTAAAAAAGATGTGGATGACTTATAGAAGTCAAGAAAGTAACAATAGTCCAAATCACGTAAATGTAAGATACATTTTACTTGGGGGTATCCCAGAAGACGAAGATATTAGGGGGTGAACATGTATACAAATTAAGTAAAAATTTATTTTGAATAACAGCAAAAGTCTTCTTTCTTTTTAAAAAGTAACTGATCCTTATTTAAAATTTTTGGAAATTAAAATGAAATCATAATTTTAATAAACTTATCTATCTAATATATAAAATTCTCGTGTCACAATGTTAGTTACCATACTCCTTCGAAACGGCTTGACAGATTTTTATGAAATTTTATATGCATATTCAGTTGGTCTGAGAATCGGGAACTATCTGTTTGTCATACCCCTAAGTGATAAGGGTTGTCCACCCGTAACTTTTTATTTTTTGGACAACATTTTTTATTTTTATTTTTTTATGATTTGGCATTAAAAAATACATATAGCCCTTAATTTTCACCCTTCTACCACCAACACCCATTTTTTAATAGCGATATTAGTAGTGTAATAATCTTCAACTCTCAGTGGTCGATAACTGATCAATTATTATCAATCGATTAGTCATCCCCGCCAGGCGTCTACACCCAGCAAACAGCACGGAGTGGGGATGAGAATGAAGCAGATTTTTTTAGAATGTTACAGGGAGTTCAAATATGTTCTAAGAAGTAAAATAATGTTTTATTATAACATTTCAGAATGATTTGGCAATGTTCAAGAATGTTCCTGAATCTTGAAGATCATTCAAGAATGTTTCAGAATGTTAAAAAAAGTTAGAAAATGTTTTGAATCATTATGGGATGTTCTGGATAGTTCTAAATTCGCGAATATTCTAGAATGTTCCATCAAACGTGTAATATATTCTTACCTGGGCAACGCTAAGTATCTTTCTATAACAATAAGGTAGGTAGTTAATATTCCATTACCTAGGTAATAAAATTAATAAACAAAAACCGTCTTCTTCCGTTTTCATTTTGTAATTGTCTTAAAAAAAATAGCGTTATCAAAATAAATCAAGTCCATGATACAACTCTGGTTTTTTAATTTTGTTTATAGGAAAGGTTAAACTTTCTACAGTGAATCAAAAGAAACAATTAAAAAACTTTCATATCCATCTATACAACTGATGCGACCATTAAAATACTCAACTTAAAATTAATCATGATCTTACGTTAAAAAATCTTTTAATTACCTACAACCCATATGGCGTCAATGTATTTCCGCAAGTGAAAGATGCAATTATACGACAAATTAGTCTATTAAATTCCATGTAAAGTGACAATTATTTTTATACATTATACGTTTGATTGTGAAAACCTGTTGGCGAGTTCGTCGTTTCTTTCAGTCCCCAGCTCTATTTGAACAGGAAACGTTTAGGTACAAATTTACACTGTATGCTAATTTTATGTTAACTGTTAGTTAACACTGTCAAGATAATGTAGATACTCTTGTCAAACACAGACATTTAACGAAACGAACAAAACCAAGAGTACATTGTGGTAATTAAATACATAGTAAAGGATCGTTAAGACAATTAAATTTTTATTTTTTATTTGACATTGTCGAATATCATAAAGTTGTTTCATAATAATTTTTGGAAAAGTCTGTCTTAATAAAATATTTCGCCATTTCTGCACATAATTGTTGCATAATTTAAAAATCAGCATAAAATAATAAAAATAATGAAGTGACTAGAATGTTATGACCTGACGAGAAGGGCAGAAAATGCTATAAATGAGGAAGTAGGAGAACAGAGGATGTTATAAAAAATTCATAAGGAAAAGAAAGGCAGAATGGTAAAATTCTTTATAAGGCGTGAAGGACTGATTATGGTCATATTAAAAGCAGAAACAGGAATAAAAAGAGGCAGAAAAAGACCTCCGTATATTAAACTTTTGTTACGTATGCTTTACTTTTCCCAAAATGCGAAGACCGGATTAGGATACGGAAAAAATCATTATTTGTGATAATCTGTGACTAAAAAATGAACAAATTAATACTGTTGTCATTTGATTTTAATTAAAAACTCTTTTAATGATTACACAAAGCAAAAATTGTTTTTTTAAGTAGTTTTTGCATGGGTGGTTAATTAAAGTTCCATATAAGTATATTCAAGTTTCGAAGAAGCTATTTATTTTAAAATAGGAATTAAACAGCAATTGGTATTTGTTCAACTGGAACACAGACTTCCTTAACGGTTTGTAGACAACTATAATAGATAGCATATCAATTAATACAAAGCCGTGCCGATTCCCTTCAAGTACTTAAACATCGTTATTAAACCCATAATAATCTGAATAATCCTTTTTAAGTAACCTTCAGGTGCAGTTTCCACTGAGCAGCTTTCAAGAAGCTGACAATGTTATGCATTTAATTTAAATATATTCGCAATTTAAATAAATATTTAACGAACCGTCTGACTTCGAACACTTCCCTACATATACCATTACGATTATGTGAATGTGACAGGATAATATACATATTTCATCTTCATAAGATTGTGTGTAACTGTCACACTGTCACATTTCACAGTCAGATACAATAACTGTGAAGCAACTTTTCTGAGGCCCACTTAAAACGATGACGAGTGCTGAAGGTACTAAAACTCTCCCTTATTAGACAAAGAAATTTTGTAAAACCTTCAAACTCTGGTTTAATTAAACAGAATTTCCTGTTATGTCTTATATTTTCTTTTTGGGTTTATATTTTTTTCTTCAATCCTATTCTGTCCTCTCATGAATCGTCTAATTATTTAATATTTTCTTGTGGTGACACAATTTTTTTATACTTATTATGAGAGTGGTTGATTCAGTTTCCTTTTTGATAATTAGATAATTTTTTATAATTTGATTGATCTTTGTGGATATTTTTACATATTGTCTCTCATTAAATGGGTAAACAAAATATTGTAAAAACTTTAAAATGTATTCTAATTTTTGTGGAAACAGAAAATTTATGTACTTTTTAAAACGTCAGTACCTTCAGTTTTTAGATCAAAGTTCCTTGTGTTTTTAGATAGGGATAAATTTTTAAATTCTTTTTTTATAGCCTTGATTTCTTAAAGTACCTACCTAGTACCTAAGTGTTTTTACATATTCTCCCTCGTTAAATAGGTAAAATAAATTCTGTAGAAACTTCAAACTATACCTATTTTAATTGGTCAGAATTTGCTTTTATCCTTTATTATTTTTTTATCGATATTAAAATTTTGTTAATTTTCATCTGTCCTCACATGAATTCTCTAATCATATAATATATTGTATGGAGACACCAAATTTTTATACTTATGAAGAAAATAGTTCCTTCAGATCCTATTAAGATAATTAAATAATTTATTATCTTTTTTAAATCCTTATTTGGTTGCCTTAATTTCTAATTGTACTTAGTAGATATTTTTACATATCCTCCCTCATTAAAAGGGTAAGAAAATGTAAAAACTTCAAAATGTATTCTAATTTTTGTTGGGGACAGAAAGTTTATGTACTTTTTAAAAGGTCTCTTCCTTCAGTTTTTAGATAAAAGTTCCTTGTGTTTTTAGATAAAGAAATGAATTTTTAAATTCTTTTTTATAGCCTTGATTTCTGAATGTTCCTACTAGGAATTTTTGCATATAAATTTGATTGAATGTACCTACATTAATATTAATATTGTAATTATAATACTGATTAATCGTTTCTATCGAGATAAGAAAAACGTATGTACCTATCTATGTACATAGTTAAAAAAAAATGTGTGGCGCCCAGTCCGCCTCCGTAAAGATTTTTCATTTCAATTTACATTTTCAACAAAAGGATGATTATGCAATAAATCAACACAACATTAATATGCACTTGACCTTTGTTACGAAAAAATTGCGAACCCTTCAACAGGAAACTGGAATGCTAAGGTTATCTTTACCATTATACATAATAACATAATATAATTTGTGTAAAATAATAATGAAATACAAATTCCAGCTTGTTAGGTCATTTACATAAAATAGATTTTCTAAGTAGATAAGTTAACTGTTATGTTTGAAGATATTGTTTTATAATGAAATTCAACTACCTATTGTAAAAATATTCTCCTTAGTTTTTCAAGAAAACAAATACAATATTAACGTTTAAATTTCACTTTTTCTATTTAATTTGAAATTAACGAACCCCATGTAGGGACACCGATCTTTATTTTACCATTTAATCGCCCATTTCGAAGGACAAATTTCCGTTAGAGTAATTTTTCTTCTTTAGGTATCTACTTTTATTTGCAAGTAAGACATATTGAAGAAAATTAATGATTTTTTTAAGATCGATATTGGGGGTTATTGACCAAATAAACTTAAGGAGACAATTTCTACTGACACAAAGTAATTCCTAGTGGTACTTTACATGAGCTATTCTCACTCGTATTATTCTCATGATTTTATAAAAAATAGCTATGGGTGACAGTAATATTTACAGCTACAGCTGACGACATTAAATTGCAGAAGCTCCTTTTAGGGGATGATCATTTGCTGATTGGTAAACAAAATTGTAATGGAAAATAAACGCTCTTTATATATAGTATGTGTCAAATTACTTATTAACCTAAACTTAAACTAAATGTCTGTAATAAAAGTTGTTTTGTATAAGGAAATTATCAATTCTTTTTTATTATTATTGCATAAACTAGCCACCAAATTCGAAATAATAAATAAGCTTTAGCTAAAATAAAATTAGACAAAGTAATAACTTTATGCCTACACGTGAGGCAAAAGTTTCTAGTTGGATTGTTTACATTTACATATGTATATAAATATATGCAATGCCTTTCTGTGCAAAAATATGTTACATAGTATTATTTAAATTAATATTTCGACACCACACAGCAGCCCATTTCAGCTGTCGCACCCACATTGACGTATTGTAATGTTTAGCGGAAATGATACCCACATAAATAGATGAGAAGCTTAATAAAAGTAATGGGAGAAAACTTTTCCTAAAGAATAAAAAGTAATCCATAGAAAAACGATTGTCATTACTTCCAATAAAATTTTGCACTAAAACTGAATTTCTGTGGAAATATAACAAACAAAATATCTAAATAATGTATATATGTTACGCACGTAGGTTAAAGTTCTGGAGTCATTAATGTTTTTTAGTTTCAAATAAGAATAAGTGGTTCAAAGTTTCAGAAAAAACTTCTTTAACTCTTCAATCTTGAGATTTATCTGTCCAATATAATTAGCAAAGATAATGTGAAGAATTTTAATTGTTGATTAATAGATTTCAAACATCAAAGGTACTAAAATAGATACACTCTCACGGTTAGGTGAAACTGGCTGCTGCGTGATAGTGAACTTAATGAGGAAGGTGTGTTGAAGAAACTTACATAAGTAATGTCTTAATCAAGAAAAGCAAACAAAAAGCTTGTCCAACAACAATCGTAAATTCCTCAAGAGTGATTCATTTCAACTTAAACTCCGTGAATCTTTATTTCCTATAGATAAATAAATAAGTAAGAAGTTAATACCTAGCTGGTTATTTGCAAGCTAAATATGCTATTTAAAGTATTTCGCACGTCTGTTATTACGAAGGTTTTTGAGTACCTACAAACATAATATTAAGCACACGATAAAGAGATGTTAATTACCTACAGAACCTCCTGTGTATTAAAAGGCGTCGTTTGCCTCGTTTGTTCGACTACGTAGTGATGGAATTTACTAAGATACGTACTGTAGCGTTTTTTTATGTATGTAAAATGGGGACCTCGATCTCGTTCTGGTTAAATTATTTCTTATTATAAAGTTCACGGTTGATAGATCATAAACGTAGCAATAAACAAATGGAAAAATCTCAGAGAATATTACAGTTAGGTTTATTTTTTAATAATAATAGGGAAATAAGGTGTGAAATTATTTTTAATATACCTGTTCGTAATTATTTGTAAAATAATAAAATAAATTACTACAGCTTTAAAAAAAACCCAAAGTATTCAGCTGTATTGAACTTCAACATACTAGCATTAATATTTCGAAAACGATTGACTGTAACCTACAGAAAGACCTTTATACAACGAACCCTCCTCAATAAAGTTAATTTCTGATTGAAATAAGTACACGCTAAGTTTTAATTAATATTTGTAATTCCTACCTGATCACCTTTTTGATTTGTTTCAGTGGTTCAGAATCGAGAAAAGAACAGGCCAAATGAGTAGAAGTTCTTCACGACCTCGCAGCAGCCAGGCAGGATTGAAACGTCCTCCGCGGCCTCCACCCCATCCTGATCCTAACTTAAACTCTCCATTGTTGGGACAACGATCGAGGTCCTTAGTAAGTAGAAAAAGTATCTGTAATAAAAAATTATAATGAATTAATTTTTTATAACTAACTAAGTTACTAATTAATTTATTGTGTCAATTAACGTTAAGGAATACATTAGTTTACAATTAGTAAGTCAGCTAAACCGTTTGAAATAACCGTTAAATAATTAAAAACAATGATAAGAATCGTTAAGCACTTTGTAAAAAATATATGACATACAAGGGTACATATTTACTTATTAAAAAACTGCCTTTATCTCATTCTAAAACACGTATTATTATTATCATACGCACTTAACATATAGATGGAGATTATTTAAATTTAATTTAATAAATCATTCATAAATTATAACTTTATATTACTTATGAGACGTTGATTTATTATATTACCTACAGTAAGCATTTATTATTATCAAAGGGAAACTGCCAATGACAATTCGGTTTTAATATCATTTTATTAAAGAAAATAAAACACTAAAGTATAAATTAATTTGAACTTAATTCCCAGTACATAGAAAAATCTAACTAATATAAGAACAATTTCCCTTATTAATGTCGATGATTATATAATAACCAACTTATAAGATGCATAATTTCCCTTTGATTACATAAATCCTGTTAATCAAATTAAAGAGCTAATTACGTATACATAAATATGCATATTTGAGGTGTACTCCTTAATATCTTCCTGAAGAATTTAGTTTTACTTTATGAATTAATACTTAATGCTCGTCTTCCTTTTATACACAACTGTCTCAAATAATTACCATAAATGCATAATTGCATACATGATTTTCTCGTGGAATTAATAGGCTGTTATTAAAAGCAATTGTACGTGGAAGATTTATGACTGTGGTAATAGAAAAACAATTCTAGCATCGCTGATGAGATGAGAACACGCTGATCTTCTCATGGGCTATCATAAACTCACCCATGTGGTTCGATTTAATGTCGATATATTTTCTTAGGTGTTATAATAAGCTTATGCCTTACGAGTACGTATGCAACATGTGGGTAATGGTAGAAATATCACAAGACATAAAAAGTGTGGAAATGCAGGGGTAGATATAAATGAAGAATTGGCCATTAGAACACTCACTTCGTTGGTGTTATCTTTTCCTAACATAACCTTTTAATCATATTTTGCTGTTAGAGGCCACTGAAGGTCACTATTCTTCAAATAAAATAGTAATGACCTACATATAGGAACATAGTAGTTGCTGTTGTACATATGTTGGTAGTTGGTACTAATGTATGTAAAAACAGAGACAAGTTTCTTTTCTGATAGTTCAAAGATTTGCTGGTTTATATAAATGGCGTTAAGCGGTACTCCTGTTCTTCATTTGAAATTCTATGTGAGGCATTAGCGCTATTTAACTGTATTGAAAAGAATGTATTGTCTTTTTTTAGTTGGTACGTCGTGGTATTTATGGGGTTTTTTAATGTTCCGTTACATTTTTTTGCAACCGATGCATTTTACAGAAATGCAATAAACTACGAAGTGCCGAGTTTTTTCCTTTTTAGTTCAAAGTAGTAAATAACAAAGCATGTGTTCAAAGTGAAGCATTGAAAGGTTTTTTAAATCTTTAAGTTGCACGATTTGCAGTAGAATTTTATTAATCAATTACCAAGTAGAAAACCATTTAGAATAGTTACTTACGTACAAGCATTAAAAAAGATTGGTGTAACCTTTGAAGTCAATTAACACATTTACTTTACAGACAACTCTTCAGCAGGCGGTTATTCTTCAGCCCAGGATGGCTCAATTGGAAACATTGGAAGCAAAGGTAAGTTAAAATTTTTTTAGTCATATTTAGTAACAAAGAAGAATGGCTGGTGATATTCTGGTTCGGTTGGAATTGCTTCCTAACGTTTCGCTAGCACCAGAGTCGAACTTCTTCAGAGGTCCTTTCATCTCCGATGTTGGATGCAGTCTACTGAAGAAGCTCTCCACTCGTGCTAGCGAAATGTTAACGAATCAGGACGTTACCAGTCTATCAACTGGCCGCGAAAGCCTTTACCAATTAGAAAAATGACGAGTGATTTATCTAACGTTTCGCCAACTAATGTGTTTGGCATCCTCGAAGATAGTGGAGAGGAATTAAAGGCATTTTCTGCAGTAGCACTAGGCTAAATATAACTTCACGTTATCAGAGAAGATGCTAACTACACTAAATGGCGAAACGTCAGATAAATGACTGAAAGTCTTTTTATCTTTTTTACACATAAAATTACTATTGCAAATGATTGTTCAGAAATAAATTGCATGGCAACGTCTTTGTGTCAGATGGTTTCAAGCCCTCGGTAAAAATTTTCGTATTTGACATTGGCATCTTTCGTATTTTATTGTAATGAGCACAAATCATGCGAGCATCTCCTTTGTGCGGCGCAGTAAAGTTGTGCCTTGTAAGCTTTTCTCGCAATTTAACCGATTTACAACTCTTACGATTTATGTCTACCCACAAGATAATGCTCTTTGCCATGATATATGACTTTGCTGGTATTATTGACTTCATTACTCTTCAACGTGTGCGGTACTAATTGTAAGTCGGTTATTTATTGCTCAAACAAAGCACATCATACCTGTACACATACATATATCATTCAAATAATCCTGCAACGTATCCCTTTTTCAGTCCGAAATTAACAACTATAAATTAAATTTAATTAAATTTATTCCCACTTTCTAAAGAGTCTGGGGTTCATAATTTTAAAATTATATAAATATTTCTATCTCTTTTGATTTTTTGCAGATGGCTAGTATTGAGGTATCCTTATCAAATTCCCATAGAAGAAAGAAAAGTGGTCCGCTTTTTCGTACAAACGTTTCAAAAGATGGCGAAGTCGAAGCGTTAAGGAAGTCCATAAGGGAAAAGGACGACGTACTTCAGAACGTGAAGATCATCGTGCCTGGGTTAAAACTGAGAGAATCGTGCAATAGTAGCCAACCTTTTACGGAAAAGGAGAAGACCCAAATAGATAACGCCCTTACTACTTTGAAATCCGAAGTAGAGGCGAAGAAACTGGCAATCAAGAATCTAAAAATGGCTCTAGATCGTCTGGACATTTCAGAGTAAGTAATTTACTTTTTATATATTATAAACGTTGAACTAATTATTTTTTATTTAACTAATTTATTAAATATGTAACTCGCTTCTGGAATCGTTCCTGTTTGCGATTTCGTATAAAAATTTAAAAATCGTTACATACTTATTTTAAAACTCTCTAATTCGAGTAAACTTTGATGTTAATTTTGTTCATTTTTTCTTGTGTAGCTGATGCTAATGCGTCTCTAACGTTACACTTCTGTCGATTTATTCTTTGCCATTTGGAAGGCCGCGGTTATGCATTCGAGTAATTCAGTCGCGCTCATATTTCATGTTTAATGTAGCAATACTTCCACGTCAAATTATTATCTAGATATGCACGCATAACCAATGACACATTTGATACCAAATACGTGACATGGGGAAAAAAGACCATCAAGAAACCAACCACAAAGTGGACTCGTTCTAGACTATTTTTTTACATACCTATAGGAACCCATATACATAAAAAATATATGTCCGCATTATGTACTTACTTAAGTATTCAGCATTTCCTTCAGGGACGTGAATAAAACCGTCAAAATGTTTATTCTCCTACATCTTTAAGTACATTTTCTTTTGTGCAGATATAAACACAAAACAATTTTGAAGTACCGAAACTTACATATAGACATACGTATTTGCTTATTTTTTGTAAATGAGCATTTGTATATATTTATTTCATGTTACAGAAAGATGGGTAGATATATTTTAGATAATGTCTTATTTTAGTGCACTACTCACCACATTAATTTTTGGTCAAAAGACAAAAAAATCGTAGAAACTGAACTACCCCCTGCTTGCATAGTATCGTTCATTTTTTTATTAGATGAAATGTACACAACAATCATAATTAATTCACCTCCATCTTCTAGTTTACTATAATGTAGTAAACGACACCGTCGAACCGAGTGGGAAGAGAATCGCACAGTCGCTTGCGCATGGCGAGCGTCACCACGGCATGCAATCGCCACGATCGCCATCCGGTTTATCCGCGCCTATTATAGATGCTTCACATCAAAAGAGACGTTAAAATCGTACAATTTTACAGGATTCCCCCAAAAAAATCGGTTTAGGTAATAATATTATTCGAGTAACAAGAGTTCGAGTTAAGTAAAAAATTACACATATTTTTCACAGTTTTTGGATGCTATTGCCAACCGATTTGGTTCGAATTACCAAAAATGCAACTTACAGAAGTTTGACTGTATGTATTTCAGTGTTGTGTTGGTTCAGGTTTCGCTAGTTTAGGGATAACTCGTCGCGGACTGCCTGTTTGAAAAGATACCTTTTGCTAAATTTCGTTACCGCCCCTGGGGCACTTCCATCTCGAGGAACTTGTTCAAAGACTATCATGATATTGTAGTCTTCTACATACACATACATACATATATTATACACGTGTGTGTTATTATCTGCAGAGTATATACATAACTGGCTATCTCTACGTCCTCTACCATATAGAGACGTACCTAAACAAGTACATATAAATTTATTTATATAAATTCTATGTACAACGTGTCGTTCTAGCAACATCGACGTGCGAATCCGACAGGCGGAGTTGGAATTCCAGCTGGGTCGCGAAGAGCTTAATTTATTAACTCTTCTAGAGGAGGCGAGGGCGCTTCAGGCCTGTCTCGACGAGGCCGAAAGAAGATTCAGCGCCCCAGACGCTCACACGCTATACAGGTAAGTAATAACACTGACAACCCTATAATCATCCACTATGTAGGTATGTCTAAATATTTTCAGGTAATACCATTTTTAATAACAGAAACTTGAAGTCTTATTCCAAAAATTTCTTAAAAGAATAGCCGCGGGTTTTAATAATTTAATTTTATATTGTCCTGCTCTATTTTGAAAGAGTATCTTTGAGTTGATAATTTTCTAATCTGTAATTGGCAATTTGTTTTCCAAACGGTTTTAAAATTGATCTACTTTGGCTGCAATATTCTTTTATAAGAACGTTAATATAATAAATCTGAGGGTGTCATAAGATGACAATTATTAATAAATGTATAAGTTTAAACAGTACGCCACTGTAAGTAATAATTATTGTGAGTAGGCGACTGCATTCCTTCTCCCTGGACCTGGACATTCAAACATAATAATATTAACGCTTTGTTTTTATTCTATGTGGAATTATTTACAATGTATTACATTTTCTCAATGAACAAAATTATTGCCTATGGACATTTCTTGATCCTTTGTTGCAACTTTTACGAACACGTGTGCAAGAGACATATTTACAATGTTGGCCACCATACACGGTGGTACATAATAATATACACTGTTCAATACACCCACTTCCAGGAAACTTAACAACCAAACACGTTTTTGTATACTAAAAAACGATTGAAACTTCGTTGCTTATTTAATTTTATATTATGTGTTACGGAAATGTTAATTTAAGGTATTTGGAACTAGTACAGATATACTGGCAAAGGTAACTAACTAGATAGAAATTACTTCATTAATGTGGGTGACTCAAGAAAATCTACACAACGGCTTCTATATTTTTGGTTTTATCGAATAATTTTATAATAATAAGATCATTAAAACTGGACAAATTATTCAATTATATGTAATAAAAATGAAAGAAACGTAATAACAATTAATTCAACATTCTTTTGACTCGTTCACTTCCCACCCACACAGTGGCGGATTTACACATTTGCCGCTCGTAGGCTATTCAAAGTTTGCCGCCCCTACTGACACCTGCAATTCTATACCCTAATTCACAATCAATTTTTTGTCAATGAAATTGCAACTTTATGATTGTATTATATTTTTATAAGACTAATCAACAAATATTGATACGAATTCGTTAGGATTAAAAATGTAAGAATGTTAAGAAGAACTTTTGTTGAATGAATATTTACAGCTTTTATTCATTACAATATTATCACTATTGCTTTTTTTAATTATCATCATTCTAAGAAATGTATAATATTTATGAAATTTTGTGTAACAATATGCAATTTTTTATGTGTAAATTTATTAAATTTTTATTCCACACTCAAACAGGTTGTTAATATCATCAGAAATATCAATAGAAAAGTATTAATTTTCTACATATACATCTATATAATATTTGTTATTGTTATTTTTAAGCAATTTTATTTAGATGCCATTTCTCTTCGAATAGATATATTCAAGTGGTGAAACATATTACACATTAATTGAATAGTGTGGGTGGACCTAATGAAAAAATTATGGCAATAATTAATTTAAAAAATAGGTAAAATACTAAATTTAAAATGTAACACTTAAACGCTATTGGAATATTTTAAAAATTCAAAATCACAATTGTATATTTTATAAATAAGCGTTTAGTAGTTTTAATATAGAAGACGTTAGTGTATTCAGTATACTGTATATTGTAACTTTTGTTGATTTTTTTTGTTTTTTTCCGTGTATAACATAACAATTTTTTTTTAATTTCTGTAAGACAAAAAAATTTTTGAGCAAAATTTTCCGCCCCTAAAATCTGCCGCCCTAGGCTCTTGCCTATTCAGCCTTCTGGTAAATCCGCCACTGCACCCACAAGAGATATGATTAATATGTCTCTTTTGATGGCAAGCTCTCACGACGTGTTTTTAATGAAATTTCGAGATTCAGGCCTGCCATGAAGTATGAAGAAATAAGAAGAGAAGTGCAACGAAACGTTGGCAAAATAATAAGATCTATACGTACTATTTTTTAAAGACTATTTTAATTCTTGGTAAAACTGTAATAAAATCAAATGAGAAATTTTTTATTTTTGCATCGAAATATTATTTAGCTTTCAGGGACCATCATTTCGTTATACAAAAAAATTATAACCAAACTAAACCATCCACTCTTTTTTTTTTTTAATATAAAAACAACCGTGAATTAAAAAAAATCAAAATAATATCTACCTAATTCTAAAACTCAAAAATATATAATTCGAAGTTTAAGTAAGGATCAGTCAATGAAATAAAATATCGTAAAAAAGAAAGAATTTTTAATTCCGCACAAAAATTTTGAGTAGATGAATTACCGACAGCTTATTTGCATAGCTCGCTGAGTAATCGCCGCGGGTTATACATAGTCAGTAGGGGTGCTATTGTGCCCTATGGGAGATTGTAAAATTTACACATACCCAAGTATACAATAAGCATTAATGCCTAACTAGAAAAATTAGAAAAATCGTTACAGTATTTTAATATAAATAGGTATTTACTCAAACGCCCTGTTTATATTGTAAGATGATCGTGAATCCTACACGAATTAAACTTACATTAAGGCGATAAGCAAACAGGACGCTTCGTTAGTCAATTTATGTGACAAGTGATGAAAGCGCAGGTTGAATTTTTTATTTATACATACATACATATACATGTACATTCACAATGTTGCCATTAATAAGGGTTTCGATGAATTATTAATACATTATCTTCGAGCAGGTGTGTAACTAACCTTGGTGTTCCCGTTCGACTTTTAACAGTCGAGGTGGAATTCGATCCACGCAATCCTAAATTTGGAGCCGGTCCAAAAGAGAAACAGGCAGGACTTTGGGTGGACTGGGCTTTGCAGGACACAGGGATTAAAGAGGGTGATAGGTAAAAAAATTATTTGCTTAATTTACGATCTATTAGTGTTAAAAATATTTATAGCTGCATATATGGTAAAGTGGGCGAGATTCATTAACCTCCTACAGTATTAGCGACACTTCTTCAAGCAAGTACAGGGTGATTCATTATAATGTCGCCCCCCTTTATGTTATATAAATTATGCTTAGAATTTTACGAGGAATCGAAAAATTAATTCATATATAGGGTGATCCATTTAAAAAACGAACTTTCTGGTTTTCCATGTATACTGATCATTTTTCAAATTTTTGTTATAAATAGAAAAAAAGTATTTTTAAGCACCTACATAACCATACTTTTAATTTTTTTGGGACACTCGAAATAACAAAGTTAAAGGGGGGCGACATTATAATGAATCACCCTGTACCTACCTCCTATTTTTTATTAGTTAACTCCGGCATCGATTACTTAAATGAAATAATCGATAACCGAATCAATTACATTATCAAAAAGTCCCTTAAGGACCCTACGTGGTCAATGTCCCATTTATAAAAGAAATTATAAATTTATTAAGAAAGAGTGCGAGACGAATGACCACACAACTTATTAATTTGGGCGCCATACGAGTATTCATTAAATTTTCGTAATGAAATTATTGTACAAAAAAATTATTGAGGATAATAACTGATATAAATTGCCTTCTCCCATCAGATTTCTTTTTATTTTGAAAAATGTTAGTTTTAAAAGTGATCTAATCGTTGTTTGAAGCGACTAAAACTTATCGGGACAGTTTAGATTTGAATCACGTTAATTACCTACCTAAACTAATTTCATCCTATTTCCTCCAATTCTTCTATGAATCACGTATTCAACTTTTTATGTTTTCTCGATTACAAATTCGGTTGTAAAGTGACTCTGTCTGTATCTTTGTACATCCGTTTTGATTCATTCCTTAGCTTGTTATTTGTTAAGTCTTAAATAATTTCTTAAGTTCACTTTCATCTATCTCAAACGCAAATGATATCGTTATAAAGAAGCGGGGTTAACGTAACTGCGGATGCCTCTTGCTACAGGTGTGTTGTCATTCATTACCTTTCGCGGCGGAAGCATGGACGAACAATCGTCACGGTTTGGTGCCGTACCACAATGCACAAACGCTTCCGGCGACGTTGTTACATTTTCCGGAGTAATATAATAATACAGCAAATAACTACTACCTACCTACTGTTAACACTACTTCTATAACACCTGCGCCAACTTTAGAACAAAAATATATTGGTTAGATATACTGCACTGTAGACTTTTCTTAAGGCTACAAATGTTATAATGTATCATACAGCCGAACATCGAACACATTAAAAAAAGCTTTTCTTTTTGCCGGGGAAGTCCCCACCGAAAGACACCGTTTGTGTGATCTGTGTTGCAATAAAAGACTTGCTTAACAATGTCACTAAATAACATTCGAACCGTCCTTTTTATTACTGCAAATGTCATCGAATAAGCTTATAAATCTCATAAAAGTTTTACGACCACAGGCGCCTCCTTACATGATCAAGACTATGTCTTAACGTTTCATTTTTTCGTAACGTACGTGGGTTTATTATTATCTTCTACGTACTTCCCGTTAAACTGTTGTTAGATATTTTTATAAATATATTTATCTATTCCTTTGCACATGCAAAGAAGGAAAACATGTATTACAAACACGACAAAATGCATCCGTTGATCCGTTACTTTTATTTACTGTTTTTGTTTTCGAACGTTATATCTTGTAAGGATGATGTGCACTTTCCCATAACTGCAATGGAGATTACTATGGTACGTATTTAATTACTTTTACCGTAAACATAAAATATATCATGTTGCATTTCTAACGCGTTATTTTAAAATGTCTCTCTGTTGAATCAAATCAATATTATATTAAGTATATCATATATTTGGTTAACGACCCTACTGTGAAAGCAATATCTTCTCGCTCCTGTTCAACACGTTAAAAAATTTTTCGATGAAGCTAATAAGTGTTTTATTCAAGTAATTACTCGCAAATAGAACTTGTGTGAAATGTAAAAATTACTTCTAGTTGAATAGATTTAGTCTCATTGTAATATTAGAGGTTTACTTTACACTATAAATTCCTTTTACGCCTGTGTAATTTTAATTGTTCACACGTCAGACAGAGAAGTAAATTTACGAGATACATTCTTATTACAAAGATCAAATATCTCCTGTATAACTATCCGTCGTATCGTAAATAATAGCTATAAAACTAGATACTGTATCATCCTGGTAATATCATTGTTCATAAAATTATATCTCCAGAATAAATATAAAATACATCAACTTCGCGCCATGACGCCATGTAAATTGATCTGTAGGCTGTATCTGTAAACACAGTTTCGCTGTTTATTTGTACGTTAAAAAGCCATTAATATTTTACATACGCCCTTTAAAGAATTTTAATTGAAAATAACTAGCCACGTATGTATTTGTTATTAAAAAAGAAACGAAATTATCTAATCCACTACTCATTTAAGTAACCCATCACAAGCCAAAATATACAACAATAAAGTGTTAAAAACAAGGAAGAAAACTTTTAAACGGAAATTTCTCTTGTAGACTAGTGGAAGTGAATGGAAAAATCGTGTTGGACAAAAGTCGAGAAGATCTTCAGAGACTTCTCTCTGCAGCCCCTGATCCTGCACAAATTGTTGTTCTTCGAGGACACCCTGAAGAAAACAAGAATTTGTCTTTAAACTCCGATAGCTCTGAAGAAATAGTGAGCTTAAAAAGCGAACTGGGGGTGGTCCGAGAAAGGGCAGAAGAAACCCAACGAATCAAAGATGGATTAGTCGCAGACAACATCAGACTTACCCACAGAATATCATATTTGGAAGAACAGGTTAGTAATACACAGCACAAGGTGTCTGTATAACGATATTGTAAAACAACGAATGTACGACACACAAAAAGATAAATATGATTCATTTGTAAATCTTCCATTTTTACCATTCGGGAACTTAACAACATGAGATTATGCCAATCGGTTTGCTAATCCCTTTTTAATTTTAGGTCGCTGAACTGTTAAGTCGTCAACAAAAACTTGATAGCAATGATATTCGTCAGCTGGCCCCTAAATCCGCTTCAACAACAACAAAACAAAACGTCACTAGTATTAATATTAATGCGCCACCGGGTACCGTTGTTTCGCAAAGTTGCAGTCCCGCAATTCAAGTTTTTCAAAAGGGCCACTTAACTGCTTTGGTCAATCTGAATGAAGATCGTCCAAAAAGCAGCCTCTCCAGTAACGGAATGTCAACTCCTATAGGTAAAGGTCACAGCCATAAAACACATCGACACAAACAACACAAAGGACAAAATGAAGAAAACAATACCAGGACTATTTACCAAAACGGTTTCGATAAACACAAGGATCGCACCAATGACATAAATAAATCATACGAAAATAGAATAAGAGACTATAAAGAATGTAGCAAGATGAATTATCGTAATGGCCATTGTAACGGCAGCATGTCTTTTGATTATGACGATAACAACTCCAACATTAGCCAAAATGGGTATAGTAATGAAGAAAGCGAATCTTTAAACGAAAAGGAGATACAATGGAAAGACAGACGAAGATCATGTAATTTACAAGAAAGACTTGAAAATAAAAAAATATTCAACACCCCCGATAACTCCATTGCAAGTGATAGTTATAGGAAGGCAACGAAAATAGTCGAAGATTTAATGTATTACAAATCTAATGGCCACAACATAAAGGCTTGTGAAAAGATTGAGCGTTGCAGTGCAGATATTTTAAAGCATTTTAATTCAAGAAAGTCCGCTTCCGTAGCTGAATTCCTTAATCAAAGAAACGACAAAAAAAATCACCCAGAGTTTAAAAGCGTCGAAGAACTAGACATGATAGCATCTAATAGCGCAATTACAACAAATACAGGTTTAACTAATGGTATTATTGACTCTAGAAGCGTTAAATCCTTGGATTTCGACAGTGATTGTACCAGCATTAAAAGTACGAATAATGGCACTCAAAAATATACCGGATACACTTCAGAGCCCATTGATGCGAACATTAGGCTCAGATGGGGAGAAAAAACGAGACCAACACCCCCTAAGAAACCGATTAGATTATCCCTTCATAAAACGCAAAGTTTACAATTGGTGGATACGCAAATTTCAATTGCTGGTTTTGATCCTAGAAAACCCATGAAAAGAAATCATCGGGGTGAAACGCAAGCATTAGAGCAAGAACCTGTTTTAACTACTACAAGAACTTCTTATAGGATAAATGCTTAAATAATATATATTTTAGACTTACTGTATATAAATGATCTCTTAGCTTTAATAAACTGTTAATTTCACTTTTGTTTTAATTAAATCAGCATATCTTTGCTTGCAATTTATTATTTACAACCCACAAATCACTCGCACATCACGTTCTATGGTTTGAGGCAATGAAGTTATCTATGGAATAAGTTCACACAAGCAAAAAAAAGGAGAAGAAACAAAAGTGAGGTTGTCCTTAACATAACCTTTAATTCACCAGTAATGATTTTTCCTTGATAACTAATTAAAAATATTAATATACATAAAAATAAGTGGTGTATGATAATATTACAATAAAAATTTTAACATAATACACCGCCATGTTAAAACATTTAAAATTTTCAATAAGTGTTTTAAGGTTAGGTGCTTCGAGACAGTTATTTTACGCAAATAAATTTAATATCCACCCTAAAAATTGTCACAACATAATATCCCTTAGTTCTTTTAAATCTAATGTATTTCAAAGGAGCTTTTCCTCCGACGAAAGTCGTTCGGAAGGTGCATTTGTATTTCCAGCTATAAGTTTTTTGATAACAAATGTGATATTTTAGATGAAACAGTTGTTCCTTCAAATAAACCATTAGACATTAATTCCATAACTAATGGTGACCCTAAATTAGAACACAAATTTAAAATTTTATTACTAGAAACAGAAGTTTTAAGACAAGAAGGATTTAGAATTCCATCAGATGATTTCTTAAAAGAACATCATTGGAAGCAGTTACTACAATTGGATTCTAAAAGTGCAAGAAGAAAGTTTTTGGAGTTTACATTCAAAGTAGAAAAGAAAAAAGAATCAAAACAGGTTGATCAGTTTCAACAGTGTTAGTTAATTAATGTTTTTATGTCTTTACAGTTAAAAAAAGAATTAAAAAGAAAGGAGCGAGGGGAGAAACCACTTGTACCAGAATCACAGGGAGCACTTATTTATGATCTTAGCCATAATAATATGTTGTTAAGGGTGTATGATAGTACAATAGATAATTTTCATAACTGGAAAGCACTACAGGCAAGTATGTTTGGACAAAAACTAATTATAGACTGTGATTTTGATACAGAAATGACTGTTAGGGAAAACAGTAATTGTGCGAAGCAGTTAATGTATGTTTTCTCAGAAAACCGAAGACACGATGGTAAGAATTACTTCCTTTAATACCATTGAGATTTTAATAAAGAAAATAATTACAGATCCTTTTGATGTCCATTTTTGCAATATGAAAAGAAGCACAATTTTATTTGACAGTTTTCAAAAGTTTATCCCTACAATGAATGAACCCTGGTTTCCACTAAATGTTTATGAATGCAGTTATTTGGACTTATTTCCGAAAGACAAATTGGTTTATTTAACTCCTCACTGTAGAGAAGTTTTACATGATTATGATCATGATGCCATATATATTATTGGAGCCATTGTTGATAAGGTACGCTTATAAATAATCAAAGAAAAAAAAACTAATAGTGATCTTTTAATTTTAGACTAATTCAGAGCCGCTTACTCTTGCAAAGGCCAAAAGGGAAGGTCTTAAAATGGCAAAATTACCTCTAGATCATTACCTTCAATGGGGCTCAGGTTCAGGAAAAAGTTTGGCTATCAACCATGTTTTAAATATCTTATTAGATATTAAAACTACAGGTGATTGGAATTATGCCCTACGACATGTTCCAAGCAGAAAAATAGAAAATGTTATTGCTAAACCATCAAGGAAAATGATTGGTGGCAGACTTTGTTTTGACAAGGAGGATGACTTATTTGGTAAAAAGGAAGTTCTTTGGAAGCCCAAATGGTCGAATAAAAACAAAGATAGTAGAACCAAAAAAGAAGAAAATGATAATAGAAGGAGACAAATTAATATTAAAAATATAATGAATGATTCGTAGTATATTAAATAATAATATATACTCTAATTTTTTGTAAATAAATAAAGATTTTTGTTACATTTTGTGTTTAAGTTTCTAATGCAATTTGTTTATTGAAAATAGTATTATATTCTATACACTGATATAGTATTCTTCCACTATATTTTAGTTTAGCCATATATGGCATAATGCTCTGTTCTGCAGTTGAAAAAACGTTTAATAATTTGTCAGGGATATAGTGAAAGAATTTAATCATTTTATTGTGAACAGTGTGTATAATACCAAAATCAATCTGCTTTTTAGGTTTGCCACTATCTACCTATACATACACTAATTTAAAAATGATAATTTTTGGTTTAACTCACCACTGCTTTGGCGACTCTGCAATTTACAGTTTGTGTTTCACATAAACACTTAATTAATTATTAGCAATATTAATATAGTTAGTATTGTTTAATTAGAAAATATTTTAATGCTTTTGACATTAATTAGTTATCTATTTAAATAGGGAAAACTAACACCTAGGAATGGAAAAACAACACTGATATAAACATCATGTAAAGAAATAAAACATCAACAATCACTGTTTTGATAAATGAAAGTGGTTATTAAACAAGTTCGTCTTTCAATAAAAACACAACGATTGTATTTACCATGCGTTCACAATTTTCATAAAACGATAAAACTTGATTTCATTAATTTATTAAATCGTTATAATTGTCACCTGCTACCCGCAATACACTTTCACTGAATTAATCGTAAACGTCCTTGGACAACCTTGACCTACAAAAATAATTTTTAGAGATGAATGACATCTGTTGTCAAATGTTTTTGAATGTAACAGTAATGAATAACTTTTAAAGCGCTGTTGCCAAAATGATATGAATTAGGATAAAAACGTGATAAAAACTATACAATTGAAAGGAAATATATAAAGACAAGTTTATCACCCTAGAATGGAACCTTTTAATATTAGGAAAATACTTACACAAATAGATTGAAGAATATTATAAAATTAAATTTTATAAATTGAATTAACAAAAATTGAAAATTATTTTTTTATCCGTTTGTTTATATAATACATTATTTTCAGATTATAGTGTAGATAAAGTAAAAACCAGTTCTAATAATTTATATAAAAAAGTAATTGCAATCATGTTTACTCGACTAGGACTTAATTTTGAAAAAAATGGGGCAGACTTCAAAAAAATTTCGTAAAAGAGGGCAACCACTTATTATTCACGTACGTCATAATATTTTACAAAATTATTTACAGAGGATATTAAATTCTATAACGAATTTAACTACAATAATTAATTAATATAAAAAAACATGCAATAAATACTTTTAGTTGCGACGTCTTCTAACTCTAGATATCCTCCAGGCATTGGGTTCTTCATATTTATTATATAAAGGCTCCAATCGCTGGTTCTTCTTAAATTTACTTAATTTTGTTGGGTCTGAGAATTTAAAGAAGGCAGGCGCAAACTCTACAAGCCATTTTGGATCTATTGCTGTCACTTCCCTCATATATTCTTTTGTAGTTTGTACAAGTTCATGATAAATAACCCTATAAACAAATAAAAACTATAATATTTAACGTACTATTAAAAAAATCAGTAATTAACGTACCATTCAGGTTGTCTGTTAAATAGAGCACTGGATGGATGGATATATACCACTTGACTGTCAACAAGTGTTCTGTATCCTTCCTGGGGATCTTTTTTTGCTGCATTTCTAAAGAAACCAGAACAAACTGCCTTTTGAACTCTAACGGTATTTTTTTCACAGGAAACCACATCAAGTTTATGTCTGAAAGTATAAGAATAAAATGCATTTAAAAAAAATATTACTAAGTACTTTTAATACCTGTCCATAATTCCTAATAACTGCTTCCGTACGTCCTGCGCCCTTTTTAATGTCCTTATTTGTACAAAATTTTCGTAACACCACGCA
This sequence comes from Agrilus mali, assembly GCA_029378335.1. NCBI lineage: Eukaryota > Metazoa > Arthropoda > Insecta > Coleoptera > Buprestidae > Agrilus > Agrilus mali. The sequence goes on along the minus strand of CM055658.1, from coordinate 20,361,503 downwards.
TTAGAAAATTTATTATTTTTCCAACTGTTATAAACAGCTAAGAGGGTAAGATGGTCTCCTTCAGGCTGATTAAATTTGGCTTTTTTCTGGTCAGCTAATGCCTGTTTATCTTTGGGTCGATAAAACACATTTTGAACAGAGAGCATGCTAACTACTGTCAAAATTTCATCAGAACAATGCAGGGCCACTGACATGATAAGCATTTTTGAAAGGTTCGGTTCTAAGGGAAATTCAGCCATCTAAAATTATTCATTTAATTTAAAATAAGAATCACCAAACAAATACAATAATTAAAGATTAATTCTACTAACCCTTCTACCCAATCTTGTCAACAAGCCTTCATCATCTAAAGCAGATAGAGAATGAAGTTGTTCCAAAGCCATAATGAGTGATTCAACTGGAGGGGCGTCCATAAAATCGAAATGAAGAAGATCATTGATACCCATAGTTTTAAGCTGCAAAACTGTAGTGGCTAAATTAGTTCTTTGTATTTCTGGAACCGGGGTGGGCAGCATCTCATCTCTGTAAGCCCTTTCAGTGTAAAGTCTGTAACATTTTCCAGGTCCTGTTCTACCAGCTCTACCAGCCCTTTGCTTTGCTTGAGCCTACAAAAATGTACAATTTATAATAGCTTATAATGATTGTAATTATATTAGTAAATCACAATAATAAGTACCTGAGAAATGGGAGTCACAACTAGAGAGTCCATTCCAGTTTTTGAATTATACACTTTTTGTTTTACAAATCCAGGATCCACAACGTAAAATATTCCGTCAATAGTAAGCGAAGTCTCTGCAATATTTGTGGCAATGACGACCTTTCTACTGCCGGGTGGGGCTGGCTCAAAAATTCTGGTTTGCATCTCGGAAGGAAGGGCCGAATAAACAGGAAGAATAATCAATTCAGGAACATCAGGCCCTTAAAACGAGGTACAATTTAATAAATCACAATACAATTCATAAGAAAAAAAATTGCTTACCAAGTGATTTCATACGCTCATATAAAATTTCACAAGCAGTGTCAATTTCTTCTTGACCAGTTAAAAATAATAAAATATCCCCCGGTGGTTCTCTTAAGTGAATTTGCATGACAGTTATTAAACTGGCATCCAAATAGTCAGTTTCTGGTTCTTTTGTATACAATACTTCAACAGGAAATGTGCGACCAGGGATTGTAAAGATAGGGGCTTCAAAGAAATACTGTGAAAATTTTACAGCATCCAAAGTGGCAGAAGTAACGATTAATTTAAGTTCAGGACGTTTAGTTACGGCTTGCTTGAGCAGTCCAAAAAGTACGTCAGTGTGTATAGTACGTTCGTGGGCTTCGTCCAACATTATAACCGAATAACTTTTGAGATCTAGATCCATCAAACATTCCCGAAGTAACATACCGTCTGTCATGTACCTGAAATAAATAAAAAATACTTATGTAATATTTTAACGTTTGCAAACTACCACATAATATTTAATTAAATTAAAAAAATTATATAAACAACAATTAATGAATTCTAGAAATACTGTTGGTGGTGCAATCTTGATGAAACATTTCAATATTTAATAATTAAATAGAGGAGTATTTGGAAGTTTCAACGATTTATTATCAACGCTCTGACAATTGTTTCGACCTGGCGGTCATTAACGAAGAGCAATTACAAACTTCCAAATACTCTTTTATTTAATTATTAAATTAATGAATTTGTACCATTGAAAAAAGTAACGCGCTTATTGTTTATGAATTTTATGGGTGTTAGAGATGTAAAGAAAATTACTTTATCACGGTTTCAGGACTAGTACAATCTTCAAAACGAATCGTATAACCGACTTCTTGTCCCAATCGACACCCAAACTCTTCAGCCACTCTTTTAGCTACAGACATCGCGGCCACACGTCGAGGCTGAGTGCATCCAATCTTTCCCCTTGATGTAAAACCAGTCTCTGCCAAATATTGCGTTATTTGTGTTGTCTTGCCACTTCCAGTCTCTCCAATAACTATGAGGATTTGGTTATCCATTACAGCCTGAATAAAATACATGTTTATATTTATATTTGTAAAAAAATAAATAAAAAATACAAATGTACCTTTATGAGTTCATCTCTTAATTTATAAATAGGTAATGACTGCCTTTGCTCGATTATAGAAAGATTTGTTTTCTTTCCAAAAGAGGACTTTTTACCGCCAATAACGTGCTTTTTCCATTCAGGTAAATCTTGAGATTGCAGCCCTATTCCTCTCATACTTCCCATGAGTGTTCTATCAGCTAAAATAAAACAAAAAAGTTACAAAAATTAATTAAACTTTAGTGTATGATACACACCTTCTGGTAAAGGATCAATCCAATTTTTGTTAAGTCCAGATGGTAATGAATCCATCTCTTGTTCTCTTTGTAGCATTTTTTGTTCCCTTCTTTCTTTCGCTAGGGCAGATTGCATCATTGCTGCTTGAGCTAAAGAACCATCAGGATTTTTCACAATCCTAAAAGCCGTTGTAGATTAATAATAATAATAAAAAATAATAATCTAATTTTTTACCTAACAGGACTGAGATCATGTAAAGCACGTCCATGACCATGAAGGAATGGAGGTTCTTCTTCAACCAATTCAATTTCAATATCTGCTTCACCGTCTTCATCTTTTGGAAGTAAACCTGTTTCTTCATCAAACTCTGGAAGTTCACTCTTGTCAATACAACCAGAAGAAATCATCTAAAATAAACAATTTTTTGAAAAAGTACTATCAATTTTGATGGCCACCTTACCTGTTTAATTTCCCATCTTTCAGGACTTGATATTCTGGTTACTCTTTTTCTTGAAGTTTCATCATCTTCTTCAATGCCAACAGGAAGTCTCAAAACAGATGTTGAATTGTACATGGGTCTGTCTGGATTTCTATCTTTATCTTCTCTTTCTGCAGGAGCATGAGATGTTGGATTTAGATCCCTACCAGTCATTTGGCAAACTTCTTTCATTGACAGTGAAACTTTTTGTCCAGTTACTGATAATACTTTTACCTAAGGTAAGTTGCTTGTTATGTCATTTGTTAAAGAAATGTAATAATTTTATGCTTATATCTAATATGTATAAAATGGATATTAGTACCTTCACTTTGCTTCCCCTAGAAACAACTTCAGAAACATTTGTTACCCTTCCTTCTGCTCTTAATTGGGATATGTGGACTAGACCTTCCCATCTGCGTTTTAATCCTTCCAATTGCACAAAACATCCAAATGGAACAATGTTTGCAACTTTACCATTGTAAACCTAGACAGTAAAAATGATTTGAGTACAAGTTACTTTTCTCTTAAACAATATATCAAAATTATAAATAAATATACCTTTCCAGGGATAGGTTCTTCTTCGAGTTCTGGACTTTCCCTTTTTAGTATTCTATCAGCACTTCTTTGTCGTGTTCTATCTCTGTTCTTTTCTTTTGATCTACTTCTTCTCCTTCTATGATCTCTATCCCTGTCTTTATCCCTTCTCCTATCTTTGTGATCCCTAGATCTACTTCTATCTTTTCTTTCTCTAGATCTACTTCGATGTCTTCCTCTATCCCTGCCTCTCTCCTTTTCTCTCGATCTATCTCTGTATTTTCGATCTCTATGCCTAGATCTTGATCTAGACCTACTTCTTCTTTTCCTTTCTCTAGATCTACTGCGACTATGGCTTTTATTTCTAGTAGTTTTATGTGTTTGTTCTTTAACCGTATTTGAAGGTGCATCAGCCTCAAGCTGAGCCATCATATCGCCAATTATATCGTCATCTCCTGTTCCTGTTTTTTTTGTGTCAACCTTTTCTTCTTTTTCATCAAAAGCATCCTCATCTAGCATTTCTTTTTGAGGTTTATTGGCCATAGCAAGACCAGGAAACTTGGAAGCCAAATCATCTGTTTTTGTTTTAGAGCTGTTTGATTCAATTTCAGCTGAGTTTTTCTTAGGTCGCATGTGTTGAATGATGCGTAATAAATTCTCAGTGAAAGAATCAGAAAATTCAGCTCCATTTTCTTTCAGAACTTTTTTAAAACTCTCCACAGTATTGTGTTTTTCTGATAAGTGGATTAAAAATTCCGCTGAAAATAAAGATTATTTTACTACTATTTCACAATTTACATAACGAATTTTAAAAAAATGTGCAAACTTACCCAAGTCTTTATCATTCATCCCCAAATGATTTTCCAGTTCTGTGCATACTTTGCTAACGAGGGAAAGATGTTCTAATTTCTCAACTTCATTCATTTTATTTAGAATTTTTATAAAATACTACATAAATTAGAATAAATTGCAGCTTTCTACTCTTACAATTGTTTGGTTATGTTATTTCTGCGTCATTTGTCAAAAACAACGGAAAACAACTGAATCTATAAGTTCATTTAGCCAATATAAAATCCAGAGATTAATGTATAACCCACTCAAAAGAAAATGATAAATGCAATAAAAAAGTAATGTATTTTTTTAAATACAATAAGACTAAAATATCTTTTAAATATAATGAAATAAATAGGATAGCATTAGCATTTTATACAAAGCATATTATTTTTTCCTGGACGTCTTTCTATTTAAACTAAAACACTTTAAAATTGAAGTAATATACAGGAAAATACGTAAATAAAAAAATTAAATATAACCAATGTTATGGCGGAATTTTATTTTAAACTTCTTGTAGTAAGCAAAATTCTTTGGTTTATACATAAGAAATATGGAAGTAGAAACGAACGATGGGTTGCATAAATTCGATATTTCTTATTTATGTAAGCAGGAATTTTTTAAATTGCTTAAGAATGAATTTTCTTAACGATGTGGCTTTATTTAATAAAAATTTCGGTACCAAAACGGCCCTATTTTGCTAATTTCTTTAAAATCGTTAAAATTATTTTTTGCGGGCTCATTAATATTGTTAGTTATATAGAATAGAATGTGGGCTATAGGTCATATAAATGAACAAGTGTCCGACGTGATTAATTAATTTTTAAATAGTTTAATATCTGTTTAGATTTTATGATACGAATTGTAGATGGGGAAACAAATTTTATTCACGTAAACATGTAAATTTGTGTTATGTAGGTATGTATTTGTGCTCCGCACAATGGCATTAAAATTTATAATTGAAATTGCTAATGTAGAAATCCGTTTCAATTCGTCATTTAAAGTGAAATGAGTCACGTCTAATTTTATCGCAATGTTTAAACGTACATCAGGCAGGTATGTTGTACATGAATGTATTTCACAGGTAAAACACAAAATAAACAAGCGGTTATAAACGAAACGAAAAGTGTTTAGCTTTTCATTTATCAAATGGAGATGCTAAGATTCTATTGAATGTTAAGTTTTGTTAGTTAGAAAATATAGGAGCGTCTGAAGAATATTTTTTTATTAGATCAGCATTCGTTCGTATTTTTTGTGTTTACGCAAAATCACTTGAAACGTCGATAATAATAAGACGAGAAGGCGCCAAACCCAGTTTTGTGGGTGCACAGTAGGCGCTCGCGTGAAAAGAGGACGAAGTAGAAGTAGTGACCGAAATAAGTGAGTTTCAAACTGGTGCTTGTGTATTTTCCACAAAAAAGGACCGCAACTACGCCCAGTAGTTAAATTACTAAAAAAGGTAAAAACACTGAATTTAATTAAACATAATTTTTAAACTTTATAAGTATTTATACACAAATATAGCATTTGCGTAGTTCAGTTTACTTAAGAATTTATTTATACATGCCTGCATTATTAGTAGATTTTGATTAAATATGATAATATTATATTTTTAATTAATGACTTATTTATTTAATTCTCCACGAAACATACTATTTAAAACTACAAAAAAAGTTAAAAAAAATTTAAAGTTTTTTAAAATGTACCTACAGTATGTTGTTTACAAATTATATATGTATATAGGTAACCGGCTAAATTTAGATTACAAGTTTCTGAATTGTAAAACCATAAGCAATACAAAATTAGCATGATGTTTTTTCCTGAGTTTACCATCATTATTAAAATTCCTATAAGCATTTCAAAACGTGGGCATTTAACTACTAGGTACCTATTGGGAATATTAACTTGGTAGTAAAAAGTAAAAAAAAGAAATAAAAAAGTAATTTCGAAATATACAACTGAACTGATATTCCATTAAGTAGGTATACATATATAAAATTATGTCGACTTTTGTATAAAAGAAATGAGTTAAAAGTAAAAATTTATATAAAATATTTGATGCCTTAAGGTGCCGTTTTATTTGATGATTAATTAATAGCAACTTAATAGCAAAATCTATTTGAATATAACAAAAGTGACTCAATTAAGATAATATTTCATTTAAAAACAAATAACATTTTTTTTATATCAGTGGATAAGAAGCTATTTATAGAACAATTATCTCGTCTTTTTTGTTGTTATTTCCCTAAAATTATTATTATTATATTACACTAAACCACGAAAAGAATGATCGTGCCTAATTTTAATGTTATTAATAAAATCAAATTCATAAATACAATAATTAACATATATATTTACCGCAAAACAAAAATTAGTTTTTGAATATTCCAATATTACAAAAACCTTGAAATTGTAAAGATTACTTAAGTTAGATAAATGTAAAAAAATTTTAAAACTTTTTGCCCATATTTTAATTAATTTTTACAACTGTAGGTACTTTTTTGAAGAGAAATGAATACTCAAATTGTGAAAGCCTTAAAGTTCTAAACGAACCGTTCTAGTTTGTTGTTGTTAATTGAAAGTAATTTTCAGCGTAGCTTAAATGCTTTTATTAAATGAGTTCAAAAAGTATGACCGTCTTCCTAAATTTAGGAAAGCATTTCTGTTCTATTTTAAGCACATAACGTAATATAAAGTTAGACTTTAAGTTTAATATCAATTTATATGCACTTATAATTAGTATAAATTCGCAAAATATACCGAACGTTTATATTTTTTTATATAAAATAATTTTATATTATATGTTAATGTGCTAATGTAAACTTTTGAAGTAGAAAAATTATTTTTAATTGTATTTTAAATTTTCCAATTTTGTTTATTCTTTTCCTTATTTATTATACGAGTATCTTTAAATCAAATGTTGCTGATATATCTCGTACAATTTTTTGGGTGAACTTATTTTCTACCTTTCTGAAGTTCCCTAACTTTTTAAATCTTTTTTAAGTAAAAAGTAGTGGTAAAAAAGATTTGAATATTTAAATGTTAAGCCTTCACAGGGACCTGAGACAAACAATTTTATATTAATATATAATTTCTTAGCATCAAAAGCTCATCATTCCTATTATTTCTGAAACAAATAAGGATTCGTTAAAATATGCACGTAGCTAATGTTTTAGAGATTAAAACAAAACATTCTTGTAGGTAAAAATAGTTACCATTACGTCAGTATGGGATGGATCATCCTTTTGACACTAATTACATTTGTTTAGAATTAATTGTATGGGATATATGGATATTAAACATAAAAATAAAAAATGATTATTATTTACAGTCCTGCCACTAACATATGTCGTACAACATGTCCCACACAGTAACTGTTACAAGGACAACAACAACGTCAACATCTGCGGTCATCCTCAACACAGGATACTTTAAAACATGGCCTGGTATTTTAAAATTTTTCGAACTGGTAAGATTTTCACAGCCTCTGCTGCTTTTCGTAACGTATCAATCATTAATAATTTAAATTTAGATTCGTGTTCAAATTAGCTCAGAAGAAATAAGAGTATTATGAGATATCATATTTTAGGTATATCGTGGTTTTAGTATTTATTTTAAACTTCTAGACCTTCGGAAATATTTTTCAGTTAAGCAACAGTTTATTACTGAGGATATATTTTTAAAGAACAATTAGAAAATTAATATGAAACATAATGTTTCTTTGAAAATCCAAAGTTCTTAATTGTGTATGTACCTACCTAACGTAAGAAAGCAATTGTTTGTCCCGTTTTTATTATGAACCAAAAATAAGTTAACAATCAAAACAAAAATAGAACCAGTAGTATTCAGCAATGTTTTGAAACAATTTTACTAAAATTAAACTTGAATCAAGAACAGAAATAACATTAATCTCTTTTGTTTTGTAAGTTGCTATACCTAACAGCAACTATATTTTTTTGACCTATATTTGCCTTCTTCATATGATATTGTTATATCAAAACAATATTTCAATTTATTATTTATTTTTTTTTAATACATATGCACTTCAATATATTGAGATTAGGGTATTGTCCTAATAAGAATTACGACATTTTTGTTATGAATTTTTAAGTGTCTTTTACAAAACATTGCGATTCAGAATTGAAATAATATTTTTGTTCCTCTTCCAATATTTTTTTTTTTTTAGTTTTATACTAGTTTTACTTTTATACCGATTTCTTTTCTTCTATAATGGGAAAAGAATTCCAAGTTTGTCTACTAGACGATAATTTAAATATTTTCATGGTCGTTTTGATAATGAGGACACCTTGATTCTTAGCGGAACGTGCTGCTTTCAGTAGAGGAATATGAGTCACTCCTTTATGAATTGTATTTAATAAGATTTTTTTGTATTAATGGTGAATATAAAAGACAATTTTTGTTTTTGTTTTGAATTTTGATTACAAATTATTCTCATTATCAAGTCGTATTCATTCACCCCATCAACTTTTATACTGATTTGGTTTAAATTAACATTTACAATAATTTTTTATCAAGGTGAGCAACTTATTTGTATTCTGATTTTATTAAATTATATCTACCGAATGTTGATGACTTTGTTACTATAATAAGGATATTATTAATTACTATTAATGAATATAGCGTAAATATTATGTAAGTTTCGTACATTCTTGTTTTTGTGTTATTTAAAAAAAATAATTAGAGAAGGAAATGCGTAATCAATAGTAAGTTATAGATCATAATAATGCATTAAATAATAATTTCGTAGCTTAGTAGTACTTACTCTATAATTTTTAATACTATAGGAACTGTTGAATACGCCGAACAAAACATTTTCTATAATAATTTGTCCTTTATAAGTAGGTACAGTTGTTACATTTATATAAATAGAATTTAATGATTTAATCATGTTAAAATTATACCGTTTCCTATTAATTAATCCTTTGCTTATTCGGAGGTGGTAGGTATTTACATAGAATTTGGTTCAAATCACCCGCAAAAAAAAATAAAAATTCATCTAATAGCCTCGTTTAAATATGTAGATATAAAAAATTTAATTATTTCTAGCTTCTTGGAATTGCTGCAGTGGCTGTTGTTGGATATTATTATAACACTTATTACCAGCTGAAAGTACCTGAAACATTTTTCTTGTTGATTTTCACGACGTTCATGATAGGAACGTTTCTTATTTTGTTCTCTTGTCTTATATCGCTTTCCACTGCAACTATACTGTCGAAAACCGTATATGTAAGTATGAGTTTTACTCAATTGATTTTTAATATAGGGGATGTAGGAATAATGGGTAGATAAAAAAAAATATGCACAGGTTAAATGTTCTTTTTGTATTAACTGTAAAGTTACAAAAATAAATAATTTTTAATATTGACCTAAATGTGTCATCCAAATAGTAAAATTGTGTTTTGTGGGTAATTTTGTGCTCTTAAATTTAGAAAAAAATAGTTTTTGATGTAAAAAAGTTAATGTGTTAATTTCATTCCATTTAAATTAATATCATTGATATCGTTCATCATATTGATATTGCTAATTTAATCGTAAAAACAGATAAAAAATGCCAATGTACTCCAATCAATCAATCAATCAATCAATCAATCAATAAATAATTATCACAGTGAAAATACATTAATAAAGGTTTTTTTATTATTCTTTCTATTAGTAAATAATATTATTCATATCCTTTACACTCATTTATTGATGTTATCATAGTTAAATGTTTAGTTATTTTTAAATTTATTATTGTTATTTATTTTATAATAAGAATATTTTTTAAGGAATCTGTCTACCACGGTTTTGCATGCCTTTTATGCTTAATTGCTGGATTAGTCCTTCTTATAGAAGTGAATCATTATAAGAGAAGTTATGGAAATATGTACGAGTCATATTTTGCAGCATCAGTAAGTATTTATTTAAAAGACGAAATTTCAGGAGAAAAAAATATTACTAACTGTATTTGTTTATTTTAGGTGATTGGCTTGGTATTGGCAGCTCTCTACCTAATTAGCGCCATTTTTGCTATAAGAGGCTACCGAGGGCTGTAAAACCCTTACTTATAAAATGAAAAATATTTAACTGCCATTTTTATGGAAAAGATATTTTTCTAGATTTACTTTTTTATGGCTCTTTTATATTACATCTACCACTACATACTACTTGTTATAAAACAAGAATCTGTTGTAATGTATTAACAGTTTTCCTAATTGTTTAATATTATTTTTTTATTTTTATTTTATACTGACTATGTTATACTTTATTTATTGTTTTTTTTCCATACCAAATCCATATTTTTGATGATCTAACGTTTTAAATTTTTAAATAAATGTTATCATTATATTTTTTTTAAAACCGTTTATTTCACCGCAATAATAATAATAACAAGGAGACTGAACCAAATTTTCAAATGGGCCTAATTTTACAAATTATTATTTAATTAAATCATCCTCTTTACATATTATATTTTTATATTTAAAATTTGACACATAATAGCATTTCTATCTAAAGCATACATAGATTCCATAGACTATAGATTCACAGTAAATATATTTAAATGGCTTACATAACTGATGTTAGTGTAATAATATTAAATTGATGTGGTACATAAAAGTAATTGTAATGAAAAAAGTAATAAAACGAAAGGGGCTGTCTATAAAACACGAATTCGTAATGGGGAGGTTACATTTAGCAATATGGGTCAAGATTTGAGTTATGTGACTATTTTATAACCAGGAAATGTGCAGCTGGAATAAATTTATGGACAGTTCCAAAAACCCTATAATATTTTTTTTCTCAAAAAATAATGAGGTACTACGATTAAATTTAGTAGTAGGTACACAAAGTGTAAATTTATGTAATCTAGAAATAAGAAATCGTCAATTTGTTTTTCGTATTGCTAATGTGTAAATGTATTTATCTGGGGAGGGTGACTGCAATTTTTCTTGCTTATCTCGGGGGAACCCCCTCTTTATAACAGCAGTTCGGGGTCAAATTATATTATTTATTATTGTATTTAATGAGCCATTGCGTTGTAGAATAATAGAAAAACGATTGAAAAAAAAATACAAATGGTCATTTCTCATTTGGTCACCCTACCTGCTGTATATAAAGCAAAATAATCAGGAAATAACGCCTTTTTAATTTATATTTAAACTTACAAGTATGTAGATAACTGTTATTAATAAAAAAAAAATTGTCGATGTTGCATACACTGTATTTTGTATAAAATGTGCATGAATTTTACAATAAATATCCTTTTTAGTAACTTAAAAACGTCTTTTTTGTTTATTATCAATTATTACTTCAAAACATTGTTTATCTTAGTTGGTAGATATAACATTGATTCATATTGAAATAGACATTCCAACATTATATTATTAGATACAATTTTTCCATATCATGATTCAACTCTAACTTCATCATCATCAATTTTTTCAATATTTAAGTCATAGTCTGTCCTCTTGATCATCAAACTTTTAAAAAACATTACAAGCATTTAAGTTACAATTATTGATTCTTTTATTGTGTTTTGAACTTCTTTATTTATATATTTTACTGGTCTGCTACTGCAATATAATGGCCATCAAAAAGGAAATTGAAGAAACTGAACAGAATAAAGACCAAGCAGCAGTGTCAGTTGAAGATAATGCTGTAGAAACAGAAAATAAAGGTAATGAAACTGAAAAAAGTAAAGACCAAAAGACAGTTTCAGTTGAGGATAACGCTACAGGATTACAAATGAAAGGTAATGCAACTAAACAAAATACATAAATACCAAAAAGCAATTTTATTTGATGACAACCTTACAGTAATAAAAAATGAAAGCGACGAAACCGAAAAAAATAAAGACCAAACACCAGTTTCAATTGAAGAAAAGGATGATAATAAGTGTGAACAAAGAAAAGATGAACTAGGGGTAGTAATTGAAAATAACCCTGCAGTAAATGATATTAATTCAAACAAAACAAAATTGTCGGACAAAAATAAATCAACTGCTGAGGTTGTGGTAATTGAAGAGGGTGCTGTGTGTTGTCCCTGTGGTTGTTTTTGTTTAGATAAATTATTGTGTTTCAATTTTGGACTTTTGACGACACAAGCTGGATTTATACATCTTTTGAAAGTGGTAAGTATTTATAAAAATAACACATTTAAAATAAATTTTAATACGTAGTTTTCGAAAATACTTTTAAAACTTTGAAGATTTTAAGTAGAAAATAATTAACAATTTTCATAAGATTAAATCTAAGTACATAAACCAGCAAATCTTGGCCTTAATTTAACTCTCTCTGTGTTTTTTAGGGTCTATAGTCGATTCAATAGTTTTTGAGATTTTATTTTAGCATCGCCTTTTTATTATTTTATACTTGTATAATTATGTAGTTGTAAGTAATTATAAGGACTTTTTATTACCCATAGGTGGTAGGTTGGTATTGCCGTAAATGTTTAAAAGAACACCAAGACGATAAAACTGTTTTGAAAAAATATAATGCGATGTTGCAAGTAATGGATGGGATAATACCAACTACATTTTTGTTGCTTGTTTGTTTTTTATTTTCCAAAAAATCAGCTTTGTTAGTGAGACGATCTATATTTGTAAGTATATTAGTGTTGTACTGTTTATTTTATTCAATAATTATAAGTGGAAATGGGAATTGAATTATTATTTGTGGGTTAATTATTCCGGAATATTTATTTTATTTTTTGTTTTTAGGACTTTATATTCAACTTAATGGCCAGTGTATGTCTTATTTTCGTCTTTATTATAGATTTTGTGAAAAAAATTAGCTACTTTGCGTCCCTTACAAATTTTAGTTTCATCCATGAAGTGACTAGAGGTGTATTATCTGTATATGTAAGTATAAATTAAAGGGACATGGTCACAGGATAGGTTCTCCTTCTTCGTTCAGTGCTGTTAAATTTGAGAAATCATTTCAAACTAATCGATGGAGGAAAGCCATACCTAGCCAGAATTTTTGCTAGCGGGCGGGATATATGTACGGGGTGGGGTATCCATTTAGTGCGATATCGAACGATATCTCCTTAGGGGATGATATTAGAAAAACAAGTTGAATATAAAGTTGCTCGATGTTTTAAGGTGCGTAACCTAAAAATATTTTTGCGTATACAGGGTGTTCATTAAATGCGGCATGAGTCAAAACTTGCTTTTTGTTAAGCTTTATCTATCAAAATTCAACCGTTTTTGAGATATTTAATATTTTCTCAAAACAATTGTCAATAAAATTGAGCATATTTAATTTACGTCGAAACAATTGTAGAAATTAATAAACTCTTTGAAACATATAAAAGCAAACTTTCTTTTCGTTATTAGTGTTAAAAATGTTTCATAATTCTCCTACTGCATCATTAGTAAATATTATATTTAATTTATTTGAGGCCCTACCAGCTAAATCTTTTACAGATTATTAATGCACAGTTTAATTTATTTTATATCCTTATGAAAATCTTATAACATTGTACAGGGTGTTTGCAATACTGTACATAAAAGCAGTACCTAACATGAAATAAATATATCTCACTTTTTTTTAAATCGAATGCACCTTAGTTTTTTAGCTTCAATTCTTTGCCACGTAATAACCATTTTTTTTTTTTGGAGAATGTCCTACGCCTATTCCTAATAGTTATTTAGGATTTTAAACATTTTGGAAATTCTCTCTTTAAAATCCACAACATTTTAGTCTGTGAGATTCGTGCAACTAAGCATTAAAAAATAATTTTTAAGGTGGTAGCACGTTAGGTAGCATAACATGACACATAATAATATCGAAACATTTTATAAAAGTCAACGAAGCGGTTTATTTTTTAATTATTTAATTATTTTTGTTTTTGTAGGCAACGGCATTAATCCTCGTCATTTTATATGTTGCTGATACATCAAGATCGTTTCAGTATTATATGAAGACAAGACATATACGTGCATAGTACTAATCAAAATATTGTATTTTTTACATTTTAATGTTATTATACACTTTTTTTTAAATAAAACCGTAAGTAGTTAATATGTCTTTTTATATACAGAAGAAAATAAATTATTTTTAACTAGATTTCTAATAAATAAATAAATTGTAAATAAAATTTTAATCTTTATAACGTAGGTACTTCTAATGGGAATCATTTAATAAGAAAAAAAGGCTTTTTATTTTATGAATTAACAGTTGTAATGAACCAACATGCTCATTTTATACAATTTATAGAGCGAGAATCTGAATCTTAATATTTTGTGATAAACATTAGGTAGCTATATTGTTTTTAAAACTCAAAGTACAATTTTGTGCCATTGTGGAAACACTAGCAAAACAAAATAATGAAGAGGGTCGCAATGTCTGACATATTTCTTTGACTTTACATTCAAATGATATCAGGGTTTGCTCCACCACATCAACATTTAATACATGAAATAAGTCCCAATGATGCTCACGTGACCTTTGTTTGAAATTTTATTTAGATTAACTCAGGGGCAAGTTCGAGTTCATCATAGAAATATATATCAAAAACGATAAGTCTTCTTTCTGCTTTTCTCTCCAAAAAGAGGGTACTTTTGGAATAACAATTACGATATACAGGGTTGAAATGAAAAACAAAAAAAGGGGAATTATTTTGGATGTAGTTTTAGACAACATTTTTGATTTTGATCCATTTGATAGCAATATTGTAAATGGTGTATGGTGTATACACTTTTTACGACGAAATTAAACACAAAGTTTAAGTTACAATATTTTATTGAATGCCACAATGACCATTTCGCCACACTGTGGCTTCTTCAGGTGGATTCGATTCAGTATACACTTTTGACAGGAGAACTCCCGACTTTATTAGACCAGCAAAATTTGCCTACTTAAAAAACTATCACGGAGAAAACGATCATGAAAATATTGCTAGAATTCTAGCAAACATTACTAAAAAATCTGTCAATTATATGAACGACCAGACGCTCAAGGAGATTTTACTAGAAATGTCGCCAATCTACGTTCGGTGTTGAGACTGAATTCTAGTAAAATTGACTTGATTAGAAAACATTTTTTACACTTCTTATCACTAATTTTACTAAACTATTCTCATTCTAGTATTTTTTTCTTTACGACACGATAAAATAATCGAGAGGTAGAAAAAAAAAGTGTAGACTTATTTAGCTTGATTATTCTAATATTAAATATTAGAGAAAATGAAAAATTGTTTTATACTACCAAGTACATTTTATGAGAATTCTAGTATTATTTACTAGAAAAATTTTGCTTGACTCATCAAGTAATAAAATCATGATTATTTTTCTCTGTATACACTTTCATCCTGGTAACTAATTAAGCAATAATACACTTTCGTCCAGAAGAAGTACATAAGTGCATTAGCTGCTTCATAAGGACCGCCTAATAATTATATACAAGTTTCAATAATATAGTATATGTGAATCCACAGTGAATTAAACAAAAATGGTTAGAAAAAACCGTTCTTGAAAAAATTAATTTTATCTCCAGAATATAAGCAAAAATGGGTTTCTAGTTTAGCCCGTATTGTAGGATTTTTTAATAAAGTAAAAATTTTTGGTATGTTTCCGCATTATAAACAAATATTTCTTATAATTTGTTTTTGATTGGATTAAATTAAGTGTGCTGCCATCTAAAGTAAATCTTATTTTTCCGATTTTGGGAACTTTTGTGTGAAAAATTGTTTGATCTGACTTATAATAGTTTGGTGGTAATGAGCATATTGTAAACTCTAGACTAAGAAAATTATTTTAGCATAGCCTCATGTTTTGGGGGTTCTGAATAACCATTTCCTATAATTTTTCAATACCCTGTGTAGCAAAGTAAATTTAACTGTTTCATGGAAAATTATACACATTATAATAGGGAACAATTTTTGTTTACAAATTTCTTTGATATGCACACCATTTTGGGCGACCCCGTATACAGGGTTTTTCAAGTTGATGGGCTATTAGAAGTATATGAATTAGTAGAAGGAATTCAATTCTGAAACTTGGGCTCATTTGGTTATTGTTTATGCCGCTTCTTTTAAAAATATTTTCAAGTTCGATTTACATCCGGTTATACCGGAAGTCGATACCAACTTTGTTATTTTAAATGGAATGGTATATTTTTTACGCTGAATTCGAATAAAACGTGTAATTCTAAGGTAAGTTTGATAACCAACTTGTACACCTATGACGATCGGTTTCTGAGTTAATTTAATTTATAGAAAAAAAATCGCTACCGCAACCCAAATTATAAAAAATCATAACTTCCATAAAATACGACTTAGAGTGTTGAAATTTTTACTAGTAATAGCTGAATATTAGTGCTAACGCCTTGACAAAATTGAATTAAATAATTTATACAGGGCGTTCAAAATAAAATTCTAAAATTGAAAAACTTCAAACACGAATTACTTCGTTTTTTCAAATAGCACCTACTATTTTTTATTTTTTCAATCGAATCCTTTTTTTATCCTCTTTCGATCTATATGGATACTTCCTATTTTATTTGAAAATTTTGGAATAATTTTGAATTATTACTTAAAATAGGAAGTATCCATATAGATCGAAAGAGGATAAAAAAAGGAATCGATTGAAAAAATAAAAAATAGTAGGTGCCATTTGAAAAAACGAAGTAATTCGTGTTTGAAGTTTTTCAATTTTAGAATTTTATTTTGAACGCCCTGTATAAATTATTTAATTCAATTTTGTCAAGGCGTTAGCACTAATATTCAGCTATTACTAGTAAAAATTTCAACACTCTAAGTCGTATTTTGTGGAAGTTATGATTTTTTATAATTTGGGTTGCGGTAGCGTTTTTTTTTTCTATAAATTAAATTAACTCAGAAACCGATCGTCATAGGTGTACAGGTTGGTTATCAAACTTACCTTAGAATCACAAGTTTTATTCGAATTCAGCGTAAAAAATATACCTTTTCATTTAAAATAACAAAGTTGGTATCGACTTCCGGTATAACCGGATGTAAATCGAACTTGAAAATATTTTTAAAAGAAGCGGCATAAACAATAACCAAATGAGCCCAAGTTTCAGAATTGAATTCCTTCTACTAATTCATATACTTCTAATAGCCAATCAACTTGAAAAACCCTGTATACGTTTTTCGTTAAAGGCCTTTTAAAGCTTTTATCTTAGAGTTGACAGGAGCGTAACTTTGTCTATTTCTTGTGCACTTCACAGTTTATGAGATTTTGAAATATCTCTACTAACATTTCATACCTTAATGTTTAATAAATAGTCGTTTAATTCGATTTATAGAATAAAATATTATTATCTTCTTAATTCAACAGTTTCGTAGTATTGGTTTGACTGATATCGGTTTGATATTTTTTCAAGGATCCCCTAAAAGGTGTGGGGCCCACAGACTCGCATCTGCTTTGGCTTTATATGTAGTGACATTGTACATACACATAAACTTGGATAAAAATAAAGCAAGTAGGTACATAAAACAGCCCAGGAGTTGCGGAAGTGTACAACAAACTTTTAACTTTCTCCTACGATTAGCGTACTCGTATTCCCAAAATAGTGTCGCGTTCCCAGACTCGTCGTTCGTTACCCCCTCGGTGATGAGTTATTTTAATTAAACATTTCGCGTGAGATCTTTAGCCAAACCATTGACTTTGTTGAAGCAGTTTAAACTGTGTTGTGTTTATATCGTAGTAACTTTTCGCGTGTGTCGCTCAAGGAGAAAATGAGGAGTGTCAACAGACCAACAGTGATAACCATGAGAAATGTAAACCCTGAAGGACGAGGAATAAACTGTTGTTGTTGTAGATGTTGTACTTGTTTAAACTTGGGATTCATAAAAACAGAACCTGGAGTTTTAAAACTTATCGAAATTGTAAGTAAATATAAAAAAGTGCTTAATCTTAGATTGTTAAAAAATTGTTTTAAAGAATTCTAAACTTATCTTTAAGTTAGAAATTAATACGGCGACGAAGTTGAAATAGTTTTGAACTTGTATTACAGTGTAAATTCTATAATACAGCGAAATTAATTAATTAAAAAATGAATGGTTTTTATTTTGAGTAAAGTTTAACTGTTAATTTTGTTTGTCGTTTTTTCCATGCCAGTATTTTAATTGTATCATCGCTGTATTTTAATCATAAATAAATAATTTTGCGGCATCCAGAGCTTGTTCAATGCTTGGTAATGGCACAAGATCTTTTATTGAGTCATTTTGATAACGCTGTTCCTCCTCATTTTGTCTCACTGAATCAAAAATTTCTTCGCTATTGAGAATCGTTGTTGCTCTATATAGAATATTTTAATATATGGGTAATAATGTAAACCAAAGAGACTTATCTTATCGTTATTTAGAGTTTACAGTCTGTATTTTCATAAATATGTTACTTGGGTACCCATGTTCTGAATGCTATTTATTTATTTTACAATTAAAATCCAAATTTCGACCTTCTTCCCACATTTATAATTTGTATACTAGCTTGCAGGTGTATTTTGCCAAACTCTAGCCGTTAGTTTTGGATATAATTCAAACATCCTAGGAGGGTCATATCAAGGATTTTTAACGGCAGTATCTTGGTCCTTGATGACAACAGTATTACTACTAATCTGCTACATACTTTCAGAGAAATCTGTTGGTCTTGTTAAACAATCTCTGTTCGTAAGTTTCTGCAAAACAGAACGAGTTGGTAATTGATCTAAATTAATTATTCTTCTATTTTTTTTCAGGAAACAGCGTTTAATACAGTTGCCTCCCTTAGTTATCTTAGTGCCTGTTCCTATTTAGGATTTATCGTCAATACTGTACTCAGCCCTTTACATACAATGACTCCATTTTTTCAAGTTTATCCAGCAATGACAGCTGCATATGTAAGCATTTTTCTAATTGATTAAATAAAATCGAAATTGTCAAAGAATTAAAGAGCACCTTCATCACTAGAATTAAATTTTGGATTGTTGAAGAAATAAATTATTAAATCTAAACGTTTCGTCAGCGGCAGCGACTGACATCTTCAGCGATTATATGTCAGTCTTAAATACCATTTAATTATGAAAAACGTTTCATTTATTAATTATTTGATTTGAAAAATCATTTTGATAGAGAATTTAAAACAATGTTTCAAGATTATTAATTTTTATTTTTATTACTTTAGAACCAACCGTTTTGATACTTACTTAAACAATTTTTTATTGCAGTTTATGGGCACCATCGTCGGATTAGTGTATGGTTACGACGCATACAAATCATATCAACATTTCAAAAATTTTCGATGATTTTTTAATAACAAACTTTTTTAAGTTAGAATAATTTTTAAGTTTATGGTCTTTTGTTTAAGATCATCTGTTTTACTCAGGATAACAAAAATGTTTAGTTGTATTTTTTTATACCTACCTACTGTAAAAGCTGAATAGTTGTTAGGTTTATATAATTACTTAAATTTTAATTAATAAACATTCATCCACATAGGTAACATTAAAAAACTTTGAAATAAAATATATTTTTGCACATGATAAACTACATATGTGTTTTTGTGTTCTAGCAATTTTTATTAAATATGTATTATAGAACATATTTCGTACCTGTTTTAATTAATTTTTATTATTCTGTGCAGCTCCATTCAATTCATTATATAGAAATTAACAAAACTGTGGACGTAAAATGCTCAATTTCTTTGCAACACTGATTGTAAAAGTGTCAATTAATCAAGCGAAAAAGTATTGAACGTTACACCTATTACTTCAAGATAAGAATGGTTATGTTTATAAGAATCGGGAGTGGTTATTAACAAAACAAATTACATACTAAATAATTATTTATTGGTTAATAAAAAAACTTCTGAGCTTTTTTTCCTAATGACTAAAATTGTAATGTTCTTATGCAAATTTTGTCTACACGGAGAAAAATAATCAGTTTTATTACTTGATGAGTCAAGCAAAATTTTTCTAGTAAATAATACTAGAATTCTCATAAAATGTACTTGGTGGTATAAAACAATTTTTCATTCTTTCTAATAATTAGATAGTATTAGAATAATCGAGCTAAATAAGTCGACTTTTTTCTTTACCTCTCGATTATTTTATCGTGTCGTAAAGAAAAAAATATTAGAATGAGAATAGTTTAGTAAAATTAGTGATAAGAACTGTAAAAAATGTTTTCTAATCAAGTCAATTTTACTAAAATTCAGTCTCAACACCGAACGTAGATTGACTAGACATTTCTAGTAAAATCTCCTTGAGCGTCTGGTCGTCCATATAATTGACAGATTTTTTAGTCATGTTTGCTAGAATTCTAGCAACATTTTCATGATTGTTTTAGAAAATCTCATTTCCATCTTTTTACATATAGCATTCAATGAAATTTTATTTATACAGGGTACAAAATATCGATAAAGAGACCTTTAAAAACTACTCCCCCCGGGGTTATATCATCCAGCGAAAAATATGGGCATTTGAATTTTTTTGCGAAAATAAAAGTAGGTATATATGCTAGGTTTTGTTGAATAACCTTACTAAAAACCAAACTAGGTGGCTCCTTTTTTATTTTATTTTACAAATAACAATTACATTAATTGATTTTATGTTAAAAAGTTGCGAAGCTATCTACAGTTATTCTTTTTATAATAAGGATAGAGCAAAATGAAAATGAAAACAAAAACCAAAGTCGGGGGACATTAAAACTGATATCAATAAAAAATCGGTTTATTAAAGTATTATCCAATACATTTTTCATACATTCAATAAAACTTTATTTTAATTAGCAAACGTTTGTTTGTCTTCGTATGCAATTTGCGCATTTAAAACACACAAGTATCTTCCCCAGTAGGATTCCGTATCGCCTTCGTTTTCAAAACGTATAATTCTTTCATTGCCGCATTTTCCTAAGTATACTATGTACAAAGCTTCTTTTTTTGCGAGAGCATTTACTTGATCCAATTGTTCGTCAGTTAGATTTAACAGACGCTTGGGAAGATAGATTCTGAAGTCTAAGGATTCCATAAGTATTGCGGGTCCATACTCAGTTTCATGGATTCTTAATAAACTTTTAACTGTATATTGTTTGGTCTCCTTAATTTCATCAAAATTCAGTAGCGGCTTGTATCTTGCTGCTTCGTTCAATTCGCTCAATATCTGTATAAAGAAATTAAAAATATTTTCTATCAGAATGTAGCAAACTCTGAGGAACGTTCAGACTTTCAGGGTCTGAGGCATAACTCTTTTGGGAACAAAAAAGAATAAAAAATTCATAATTCTCTCTTCCCCTCCTCCAAAATCAACGTTATATC
The DNA here is from genome assembly GCA_029378335.1 of Agrilus mali. Classification (NCBI taxonomy): domain Eukaryota; kingdom Metazoa; phylum Arthropoda; class Insecta; order Coleoptera; family Buprestidae; genus Agrilus; species Agrilus mali. Next base: position 20,340,106 of record CM055658.1, on the reverse strand, counting down.
GGAAAATGTTTTCTTTTGTAGAACAAGGGCAAAAGTGGGTTTGGTTTAGTTTGGCCCATACTCCAAAAAAAAAAAAGATTCTTCTAGATAACGTTGGTTACGGGGAGGGATGGAAAGGGAAGAGGGAACTTTTACACTCCATAATCTGACCCACATAATATTAAAGGTAAATGAAAGTGAATTTATTTTTATTATTCACTTATTGCCCAAAATATAAGTATGTTATTCTATTCAATAAAATTATTGTACTTTTAAGAATTTATGTTACTTACAGAACTATCCACGTGTTGTTTAACTGTAAATTTAATCGAGTTGAACCACCCTTGCTTTCCCAAATAAATCATATAGGTGGGCGACACTAGAATACGAGCATTAAATTCTTCTAGCTGTTGTTCATCTAAAGCACCATCGATCCTGTCTGGAAGGAAGATTTGAAATTCTTCAGATTCCATTAAAATTTTTCTTCCATATCTGGTTTCGGTTCGTTTTAATTTTTTCACAGGGTATTCTACATTTTCTTTCAAAAAATCAAAATTACGGTAAGGTTTGACTTGAGCAACTTGATTTAACTCGTCTAACCAGTTTTTCTCTATTGATGAATCAAGAGAAAATTTCTCCATTTCGAGATCTTTGCAAATTCACTAAATATCACAAAACACACTACACGGGTTGCTTAAAGTTAACGAGCAACCTTATCGCGAAAAATTAACTTCACCTAGTGTGGATTGGTACGCATGTAGATGTGTTATATCTGCATATTATTATTATCTGTAATTGGACGCATCTTCACGTTTCACATGGTTACATTGCAACTAGACGCCTTTTTATCATGCTTGCAAATTCATTCATTTTTCTTATGCTTACTGTGCTTACTGGACAATAATAATATGCAATTGTATTTTTTTTATCGATTACTATAATTCATTCTAGCTTTAGACCTGGTTAAGACCTATTTTAACCTTGTATCTTATTTTAAAAAAGTGTGTTTTTTTAAAAAAACCTTTTTATTTAAAAAGGAATATAACAGATGTATTTTCACAGAGCATGCGTATATGGTACTTATTTGGAAGTTCAAATTATTAAATACAACTGGTTATTAAATAAAAATGTTTTGTTTTCATACACCACCTCGTCCACGTCCAGTCGTTTAGAATGCATTATCATTTCGATAACGACGTTGCCGCACTTTCTTATTATTTATCAAAAATATGTTCAGAATCGGTTTATGCAGCAACTGAACATTTATGTTTTTATAAACATATCTGCAATATTTCTGGTAAAATAACTAATTTTATTAAGAAGCATTAATTGATTATCGCCTTCGGCTCGGCCGGCAACTCACACGTAGTCTGAAATATCTGCTTTTCAGACAGAGATACGTAATGTACTATTACATGTTTAGTTTGGATGACAATACACGATAAGCTGTGTGCAGCATTCTAAATCCAGTATGGCGGACCATCCAAGATGGCGGAATAGTTATTTTTTATGCACTTCTGCAATATGGGTATCAAATGAAAGGGCTTGCCGAGAATAAAATATTCTGACATCACTCTTAATCCAATATGGCTGACTTTTAGAGTTTTTTATGCTTTTTTATACGATAGTATGGGTATTAAATGAAAGGGTTCACTGAGAATAAAAAGGCAGGTTAAAAAAAGATGGTTGCTCTAATCCACCTGAAATTTGGTGTAGAGACTTTGATTATTCTTGAGGTAGAATTTTTTGAGCCTGTAACATCGGTTGATTAACTTTGACTTGTGTGATTTGGCGAGATAGGCGTCATCAGCATTGGTCTGCAACCTGTCTAGGGGAAGAACAACTCCAAAATCAAACAATGATGCGTTGAATGAGATGAACAGACTCAGAAACCTAGCCAACGATAACTAAAAAGTAAAAAATTAATTAAAAGCAAAAAACTTTTTTTAAAAAAAGCTTTTATTTAAATGCTCTAAAAAGAAGAAAATAAAATTTTCCTTTAAAATTTTAACTATCCATTTATAACCTCATTATACACAATTAATATGATCATAAAAGCTTGTCGCGTGATTTACTTGTGTAAATAAACTAGTACCTATTTAATTGAGTAACTTAATCTGCTAAGTTTATTTTTTTTTTAATTTCAGCAAACCTCGCGACAAGCTTTTATGATCATATTAATTGTGTATATTGAGGTTATAAGTGGATAGTTAAAATTTTAGAGGAAAATTTTATTTACATTTTAAATAAAAGCTTTTTTTAAAAAGGGTTTTTGCTTTTAATTTATAACTATTATCTATTATTTTCTTTTCGAATCGATTTTCTTTACTATTTTATATGAGATTTCCCAAGATTCTAGGGACTACCACTTAAATATTTAATTATTTTTGTAGCGCCATGTATATAATGTTAAAATTTTAGTTGCTCTCGATTTTTAAAAGGTTAGTTATTTCTGTCAGGCATTAAGGAAATTAAATTTTCAAAGAACATGAGTTATCTCCGGATATTAAAACCAGTTTTATGCTAGGCGTCGCCGTATAAGGTTGATTTGATTACTTAATAAACAGAAGGACAAGGTTGAATTCTGCTCAAGCAAGATTATCCTCGGTCAATAGCAGCATCTGAATATTAAGTATTTGATTTTTCAGTTAGTACCTAAACAAAATAGACAATAAAAAGTAAAACAAGTACTTAACTACGTACAAACGCATTAAGTTTCTATCAAATGTAGACAGTTTTTCAATTACCAAGTATGTAGCTTAGCATTCGATTGAGTAAGGTGCTTAAGAAACAAATTAAGAAGTTGCTTAAGAAGGAAGAAAATAAAATGCTTAAAGAACACATTAAGTTACGAGTAAGTAAATAAGGTGCTTAAGAAAGAAGTTAATAATTTTTTTAATAAGCAATAAAATAAGGTGCCTACGTAAGAAGCAAAAATGCTTAAGAAACAAGTTAAGAAACTGCTTAAGATAAAGTAAATAAAATAATTGTTTAAGAGGCATTTAAAATAACACTTAACAAGAAAATCGATTGATATGTGTAATATGGAAGGGTGTGAGAGTTGTTTATTTATATTATTAAAAAAATGTTTTTATGTAGCGACAAACGGGTGGATGCGCAGGGTATAAATCGATTCAAATAGTTTACAATTACATTATCGTTGGGTTCAATTTTGTATGTCAGTTTCTTCAATAATAATTTAGTTTCTACCTTTACCACTTCATCCCCACATAAAACTGCATTTTTAGTGGTTCAGTAATTTCGAACGAACGTTGTAAGGTAAATTCCTCATTAAAAGGCTTCACACCTTAAGGTTAAAGCCTTTACTTTGCTGTGCTTTGATCGCTTTAGGACCAGTCCTTTTTTATATTTAATTTGGTTTTAAAAAAAGAGAATTCAAAAATTTTAAAAGGTTACCAAGGACTTCGGAAAACTTTCAAGCACTTTAAATGGTTTTTAAAAACATTGAAAGGGGACAGCATGAGAAAAAATAACATTGTAAATAAAAAAATATTTATATGGAGTTTGTAGTCCAAAATGCTTCTCTTACTAGAGTTCAACCAATTATTTTAATGAATAAATAATTTGAACTTAAAAAGAGAAGTTCAGGCACTTTGAAAAGCTTTTTACTTCTTTTCACGGCTTTTAAGCATTTTGAAAAAGCTTTGAGCATTGAGAGAGCTTGAACTTCAAGATAATTCCCTTACCAGTACCAGTACTCAACTTTTTTTTTTTTAATTTTATTTAAATTTAAAAAGAAGCGCTCAAGCACTTTGAAAATCTGCAAAGTGTTCAACTATTTTGAAAAGCTTTTAAGCATTTTTAAACGGCTTCGAGCATTTTGAAAGAGCTTTAAGAACATTGAGAAGTTTGAAGCCCAAGATAATTCTCCTACTAGGATTCAACCAGGTTTTTTTTCTTATTTAATTTGAATCTAAAGAGGGGAGTTTAAGTACTTTGAAAATCATTAAGATATCCTACAAGGTGTTCAAATATTTTGAAGTGCTTTTAAGCATTTTTAAACGGCTTCGAGCATTTTGAAAGAGCTTTAAGAACATTGAGAAGTTTGAAGCCCAAGATAATTCTCCTACTAGGATTCAACCAGTTTTTTTTTATTTAATTTGAATCTAAAGAGGGGAGTTTAAGTACTTGGAAATCATTAAGATATCCTACAAGGTGTTCAAATATTTTGAAGTGCTTTTAAGCTTTTTTAAACGGCTTCGAGCATTTTGAAAGAGCTTTAAGAACATTGAGAAGTTTGAAGCCCAAGATAATTCTCCTACTAGGATTCAACCAGTTTTTTTTTATTTAATTTGAATCTAAAGAGGGGAGTTTAAGTACTTTGAAAGTCTTTAAAATATTCTACAAGGTGTTCAAATATTTTGAAGTGCTTTTAAGCATTTTTAAACGGCTTCGAGCATTTTGAAAGAGCTTTAAGAACATTGAGAAGTTTGAAGCCCAAGATAATTCTCCTACTAGGATTCAACCAGTTTTTTTTTTATTTAATTTGAATCTAAGGAGGGGAGTTTAATTACTTTGAAAGTCTTTAAAATATTCTACAAGGTGTTCAAATATTTTGAAGAGCTTTTAAGCATTTTTAAACGGCTTCGAGTATTTTAAAAGAGCTTTAAGAACATTGAGAAGTTTGAAGCGCAAGATAATTCTCCTACTAGGATTCAACCGGTTTTTTTCTTATTTAAGTGGAATCTAAAGGGGGTAGTTTAAGTAGTTTATGAGCCTTAAAATCACTGCAAAGCTTTCAAACACTTTAAAATGGCGTTGAAGTCTTTATTTCTTGATTACAGTAGTCTGTATGTTACTGACTATTGACTAAATGAGCGTACAGAAAGACAGCATTTCTAGATAACAAAAAAGTTTAAGTTCAGTTCAGCACTTCCCTTACTTTTATTATCAATAACAAGTTGTAGTTTTGTAAAACGCTATCTTCATTTTAAGTTGTATTTTTTTAACAAACATTTTTTTTAACGACATAGTAATTTTATGACTGAATATAATAATTGTTATACGTATGTAGATAGTACCTATAATACGTTAACAGTGTGCCAGCAGTGTTGGTACCAGCCGTACCAGCTGTCCCCTCTGCTAAAATAGCTGACCATTTATTCACCGATTATGCTCAAGACTTGGTGAAGTTAAGTCGTCAAGTAGCGCGAGTTCAAAAGTGTTTTAGCAGCCTACTTTCTATCTACTAACTAAGTAACTACATACAACTTTTTAAATAGCACCTGTTTCTAGTGCTCATTCAAATCTAACGCGATATACGTAGTTGCACTAATTCCTATGTAAAGAATGTAGCTAAATCGTAAAAAATTACATACCAATATTGTACTTTATTGAATCGTTATCAAGTCTATAAAAAGATTTAATGGTTTAAATTTAATAACTGGATATTGTTTAGGAATTTGAGCCGATTTTAGTTTCGCGTTTTGTGATAATTGATAAAAGTTGGTATCTAAATACGCTGAAGGCATGGATGTTACTGTCAGGAACAGTTCTACTAATTTCTCACAAACAGAAAATGGTAAGTGTCTTTATTTTTGATTTAATTTTTACACCTAAAAATATTTTAATTCATTAACATAAGGATTAATACAGTCCACAATTTCTTAGCAATAAATAGTGTACCTATAGGATATACATTTAGAAAGTAGTACCTAGTACCTATAGAAACAGGTTTGGTAATAAAACTATGTAAAATTTAAATTATTGTCACTACTTTTTAAAAGTTTTTTCTATTTCACCTATAAGTACGAGTGTCTATTTGTATTCAAAACATATTATAAACGTGTTACGAAGTAAGTATATTACTTTTATAAATTTCGTTAGTTTCCAAGGATCCTTATCTATAGTACATGACTACGTGTAGGTATAGGCACAATTAATTTTATTATATTTATCTATCTATGTTTATAAACAAACTATAATGACAATGCCAAAACGGTAAAAATTTAGTTACATTTTCAAGAAAATTAGTGTAGAAATTACATGCGGATTTGAAAAATATTTAAGTACTTAAATGAATTTAAAATATCCTACTCAAATGCCCCTTAGTACCCAAAATTATGTCTGAAATACTCTTCAGTGAAAGTATTTATTATTTGTATATCTAATAGCACTTTTTTTAATGTATGTAATTTCCAAATATTTTTTTATCTGTAAATGATTCATGAAAAATTAAACTATCCAGACAAGAAAATCTTCATAAAATTATCATAAAATAACGCAATCATCAGAAGTTAAGTATTTGCATCTGTATTTAAATATGTATACCTCTACACGTAATGAAAATAACATTATTTTACAATCAATGTAAACCACAGAGGGAGAAACTTCTGTACGTGGACTGATAACTTAAAAAACTAACTTACAAATTAAAAAGTTTAATTACGTTATTGTAATGCATGAAAGATATTTTTAGTAAGTATAATTATCAGTTTTTTTCTTTTTCTATTAATCATTTCTTTAATTTTTTTTTATAGTTTTCTTATTCTGTGACAAAGTTTTAAGTTCTTGTGGTAATACATTATATAAATTTATTGCACTTATGTAGCTATTTTTATCACTTACTGCTTTACAATTTTTAGGTAAAATAATGCTTCTATTTCTTGTTGTGATTTTAAAATTCTATTTTGCAATGTCTGTAGCAAAGACAAATGGTTATTATATGCCCCACCCCAGGCTATAATTCCATAACTTACGATGCTTCGGAAAAATGCATAATATACAAGCATTAACGTCCCTTTATTCATTATTTTCCTTAATTTATAGAATATTAATATCAAATATCTCGTTTTATTTGTTATGTATTCAATATGTTTATCCCATTTAACATTATAGTCGAAAACAATTCCTAAATACTTACAAGTTTCGACTCTTTTTAAAATTGTATTTTTTACTTTTATTTCTATTTTCTCTGGTACACTATCTGAATAATTACCAAAAGTAATTTTATACAGTTTTACCTAAATTTAATGATAATTTATTAAGGGCAAGCCAGTCAGCTATTAAATCTAGGAGTTTATTAATGTTTTCTGTAGTTTCTTCCCATGTATTGCTGTATCGTCAGCATATGATATAATACAGCCTTCTTGGATACCACATAACAAATCGTTAACATACAGAATGAAAAGTAAAGGCACAAGGATAGTACCTTGTGGTACACCAGTAGTAATAAATTTACATTCACTAAAATTATCATTAATTTTCACTCTGCTCGTCCTTTTATGTAGATAACTCCTTATAAGTTCATTCGAATTTCCCCTAACGCCCATATAATATAATTTTTCCAATAGTATTTGATGGTCCGCTGTGTCAAAAGCCTTAGCTAAATCAAAAAAAGTAACAATGACTGGTTTGCTTTTATCTAATTTATTATATATAATATTAGTAATGTAATTAATTTGTATTTTATTTTAAATATTCTCTAAAGCAAGAAAATATTTGTACATACTTGTATTAAGTGCTTCTTAGAAATTAGTTTCTACAAGTTTGGAATTTTGTTCATTTCGAATTTTTACATTTGTGTTCATTTTCATGGAGTACTTAGGTACCTACAGTGAAATTTAATTTCATAAAATGCCTGACTTATAAATTCTCATGGGTTTTACAGTTTAAAATTTCCAGTAATGTATTACACATTGCCTCATAATAACTTTAGCAGGAACTTTAACTACTTAATTGCTTTCTTATCAGGAGTAAAAATACTCTTGTTTATTAAAAATACAAACTATTGTAAAAACTTATTACATTTAACCATAAATTATTATAAAATCATTCAAAAACGAACTGGCGTTTGTCTTATTGTAATTGTAAATATTTGTTATGGTTTCATTTTGTGACCAGTAAAAAAAGTATTGAACAAAATTAAATTGTCAAGGCCATGTGGGTAATTATTTCTCCATAATTGATTTAATTGTTGATTTACTTTGATTATTTTACAATTTTTGCAAATATTCCTTATATAAATATACAAAATAAGTATATAAAGAATTTAAAAGCAAGGAAGTGTTTCGCTGTTACGTTTTATAATTAAGAAGTTCATACTTTCCCTTTACTGTTGTGCTGATGAAGAAGTAAATGTATGATGAAACGAATCATAAAATTACCTTCACTATTTATTACAAAATTTTATGGTATTGTGCAATTACCATAATATCTAATCATTATTAACGTAGAAAGTATTTGATTAGGAACAAGAAATATATTTTAGGTAATTTTGAAATTCTACAGAGCACTTAAATCTCTTATCTAATTAGATCTAAATGAGGTGTAGTTTTATAAAATCGTTTCGATAAAAGCTTCCTTGGTTTAAAATCCTTTTCTTTGTCTTTAGAGCTGTATTTGTAGGTATTTGCGATTCTAAAAATGTGACGTTATTCGAATATTTTAAAATTTATAGAAATATTTAAAAATAAATTAAAAGGCCAAATCGTGAAATCGTGAGGTTTTAAAAATACTCGACCAAGTTTGTGGTTGTTGTCTTTTTAAATATATTCAATCATGTTTAATTCATTCTGTGAAGTTTGTAAACATACAAACACCAACCGGATCTTTTATTTTATCGTATATTGAAAATCTAAGGTCTAAGTTTAATTCGTAATAACGTACCACCCTACAATAAAATGTATTAGGTATTTACTTAAAATATTACTTAGTCAATAATGTACTTCAAAATTATTCTTTGTGCAGTAGATTCACCTTGAGCTAAAAAGGAAAGTATTGTGATGCATTATGTTGTAGTATCTTATAACGCGTCCCCTCTTTTCTTGACGTTAAAAGATACTTTATTGCACTTAATATGTAAGTACCTATGTATGTACCTACATACTTACTACCAGATAACCATATTTATACTGATAATGAGTCTAATAATGTCACGTACGGTATTAATTTCCTGTTTTTTATTTTGAATAAAATAAGGGTAAAAATATTGCAATTATCAACAAGAAAATTATCTATTAATATTTGAATTATTACGGAGAGGTGTAAAGGTCAATTTGCAATTCTTCAACTCATTAATATGAACGATGATGATTGCAATTTGTTATTAAAAAATTAAAAAGCAATTTACAACAATAATATAATACAGCTACACAACTTCCTGATTTGAAGTTACATCTAGCAAAGGTCTTATTTTAAAGGACCTAATAAATGATACCTAATTACAGAATAATAAATCTGTTCCAAGGGAATAAATTCCAGAATCTTATTGATACATAAAGAATAAAGAAATTAATGTTCTTTTAGGTAATTCTTAAAAAGAATTACATTATGTACTCATAAATGTGTCATTTTCTTAAGGGTGTTATTCCAGAATCAAAATTTAAATTTTGGCATGCTATATTTTCTTGTGTAGGGGTAATTTCCTGCTCTGACTCTTATAATCACTCTTGAAGTCAAAACCCTCTCCTACAACTATATGGAAATCTAGACCATCAGAAGGAAATTCGTCTTTAAATTTGATTCACCCTCACAATACGAATTTTCTCATTCGAAAGTTTGTTTTCCCTCGTGATACTAAACTACCTGTATCGAAGAAAAATTGATATGATCATGAAGGGGTTCTATATGCCTATATACCATGATTTCAACAGTTTAAAAAACAGAAGGATTTAAAATTGTAAAGTTGTAATCGTTTATTTTTTCCCACAGCTTTGCAAATGAGTCACAGTGTAGGTACACATAAAATATGTAAAAGCAACAACAATCACACCCTGTTTAGATTCATATATTTGTGTGAAAGTTGCAGACTAAACAACTAAACGTAGACTTTCAGAGTTCCATGTTTTTATATGTGATGGAGGTACAACGTTTCGATTGATGTTACCTGATGACGACTGGAGATGTAACACCAGTCGAAACGTTGCAGCTCCGTCACAAATAAAGACATTCAAGTCAGAATATTTCCGTTTATAAAGATTCAAAATGATAAAATATTACATACTTTGTTAAAATATGCTGAAGATTTTCTTTGTGCATAATATTAATAGTTATGGGCAAACATATTTAGAGATTAATTAATAATAATAAAGACTGTATTATTATTTAGTGTTTAATTTTAATTTGATGTAAAACTTAAATTTTGTTTATAATTTCTTCATTTTTTCCACTGACTTATTATTTTATTTTTAATTGAACTGACGAATCCACTTTACGTATCTTATCAACTTGATGGGTTTAGGGGCGGACCAATACGATAATCATTTTCCGGTTTATCAGAAATAAGTGTTACAACTGAATTTTGGTGCATAATAAAAAATAAAGCAGAGAAAAGGCTTTAGAGGCTATAGCTATAACTGATATGCGAATGTACCATATACCTATCTAACATTTCAAAATTTTGTCATTGTCTCTTCTTTTTAAATTAAAGATATAAAATTGTAATGTTAATCCAAAGACATTTTTATAAGTTTAGCTTTAGAAGATTAAACCAGATAATTTTAAATTCTAATTCATCATTGAAAAACAAAAAATAAATATTTAATTAAACACAATTTCTATTTATTTGATTTCTTACGTCAGACTGAGAAAAATAATAATGGTTAGTAAATAAATAAACATTTGTAAGCCGTATGGCAAAAAAAAACTGTTAGAAATTAAATTGTGCTTTTGCCGATTGCTAAGTGCTGTTCCAAAATAGAACACGATTTAGAAACATTGCGAACGTAGTTCTGCTAACTATGCTAAAATGCAAAAAAGTAATTTAGCTGGGTACCTTCTCACGCAGTGGCGTAGCCAGAGTTAGCCCATGGGTGAGGAGATAATAAAACATCACACTCGTATAATCCACAAAACATGTATTATAAAGGGTCAATTCCCACTTCGGGATCTGGCTTAAATTTTTTTGCGTCTAAACTGTCTTCAACTCACATATTTTTAAGCCTCAGCTCGGGGTCTACGACTTATACGAGGATGGATCAAATATAAACGAGTCTTTGTTCATAAAACATTTATTTTGAAAATTTTAACAAAAACAAATTTCTCTATTTTCCGACATATCCCCCTTGTTTGATTATACATTTTTGCCAACGGATTGGTAGTATTTTCATCTCGTTTTCATAAAAAGAAGCAGGGCGGGAATCTATCCAGTTGAGCACAAACGCCTCCACATGTTCATCAGTCTGAAATCGCCCGCCTCCTAGTGATACTTTGAGGGGCCCAAACATGTGGAAATCACAAGGGGATAAGTTTGGGCTATATAGATGGTGCTCCGACTGAGTCTAGTCCATTTCACTGATTTGGGCCTGCGTTAAAGCTGCGATGCGAACTCGAGCAGCTTTTTGATCTTCACTCAGCAAATTTGGGACCCAACGACCTGAAATTTTTCGGAATCCCAAGTTTTTCGTTATGATTGTGTGGACACTGCCACAGCTGATGCCGAGTTCAACAGATATTTGAAGCACAGTGGCGTGGTGGTGCCCTTCAATAAGGTTTCTAACGCGTGCAATGTTAACTGGCGATATGCTGGTGCGCGGACGACGAGGATGATTTACATTTTCGACACGATTACACCCTTCGTTAAATTCTTTGCACCAAACTTTTACCCGTTGCCACGAAAGCGTTTCATTTCCGAACTGTCCTAGCAATCTGCGCAAAAATTCAGCTGGTTTCACGTTTTCACGTGTAAGAAACTTAATAATAATCCGTTGCGCAACGCTGCTATTCATCTCTTTCTCACTCATTGTGATAGTTACTAACCAAGCAAACACAGCAATACGATGAGTCGTTTCCGTGTCACCTAATATCCCCACTTCAAGTTGCTAACGCCCGTATGCGCCTTGAAGAACTATCCGGCGCTCAATTTAAAAAGGTTCGTTTATATTTGATCCGCCCTCGTACATGCGTATTATATAGTTTAATTTATGTACTTCTATGAGCCCTGACGCACTTGAATTCGGCCAAAAATGTTAATAGGTATATCTAGCAAAAGTAACTTTAAAATTTATAATACACGAAAGTTAAACACAGTAAAACATTATGTGCTTGGATAAGAAAATGACAAAACCGCGATAACACACACTTTGTTGGTGTTGTCTTTACATACCGTAACCTTCTTATGTTAAGGAATCAAACAAAATCAGTATCTGATTAATAAGTGAATGTGAATAAAAAAAGGAAATGAAAATAGACCGAGAACATTTGTTAAAATTTAATTTCTAATTCAATCTGGAGATACGTCCAGAGGGAGACTGAAAACAATCACCTTGTATATTGTTACAATCGTGATAGGCTTTCTTCATTTTAAAGGAAGACAAATTTTACAAAACGAAATCTTATCGTCGTTGTGTTTTCAGTATCTAATAATATACTCCTTTGTATGTTCAACATTGCTAAACCATTGAGCCAGTTCAAAAATATTTAAGCATAAATTCGGGATAATTTTGAATATCCATGAAAGGGGTATATCCCCCCCGCTGCCCTTTGGATACGCCACTGTTCTCATGCGTTTTTTTTTAAGTAACATTTTATTTCAAAACTGTACCTATTGCAATTTTGTAACTGCGGATATTTCCTTAGTAGATAATAAATTAATTATGTTATATTACGTTATTATAAAATATGGTATTATAAAACTTTCTATCTGTAAGTAATTAAGTAAGTAAGTAGCGAATTCAGAGCCGATCATATGACTGAAACCATTTGATTTGGTAACCTTATTATGGGCGAGGTTGAACGATTAGAAAATGTATTAAATGCCAAACCGTAACTAAAAACCAAGAACCTGACTAAATAGAGAAAATTATCTACTTACAATTATATAAATAAGGTCAGAATGTTAAAAGTGAATTATAATTAATATGGAAATTACCCAATCTAATTGAAGTAGTTAATTAGATACTAAAATATACGATAATACTACGTATGATAAAATGTCATAGCTGTATAGATTAATTATTGTTTGTACTGTCGTACCAAAAATGTTACAAAAAAATAATTATCTGTACAAAGGATGTGATAGATGATTGAGATGATTTATGGAACTTTTGTTTATTTATTTAATATAACTGATTTAATTTAAATAAAATTACTGGACAAACAAAGAATTAATTTCAGACTATTTTCTTTACTATCTGTTTTAAGTTATGCATTAGAAGTTATACAAAAAACTAATATATCTTGAAGAAGTCCTTGATGAAAATAAACTTTGGACTTCGCTAATTGCAAGAAATTTTCATAAAATTCAAAACTTCTAATAAGTAGCTATTGTTTTATCATATAAATGTTATCAACAAGAATGGATTAACGGTACTTCATATCCAGGTAATTTTGTGAAGATAGAGAAATATATGGTTTGGAAATCTCAACAGCAAGCTAATTTTTTGGATTTTGAAGTATGTGATTGGAATATTTGCAGTCATTTTATCACTAAATAGACAAGTAGTTAAACTGACAATTTATCATTTGATAGATAGCTGGTGCACCTTTAAAAATTAATTTACTGGTATTGTTTTAATTTTTAATATAATGTAAGTACACATTATCTTCTTAACAATGTCACTTTGGGTTCCCAGAAAATTGTAAATAACTTGAAATGTTTTTATCAAAATATAAATAAATACGGAAGTAGATTTGCTTTTCTTAAAATTAAATTACTCAAGTAAATGCAAAAAGCCGAAAATATAAAAAATCGTAAATAAATAACTTTCATAGACAGCAGTACTGATTTCGATTTAATTAACGAAAGAAATTTGGTGGATGATACCCACAGAATGTTTATTATGAGCTTTTGGAGACATTTGCAATATTTGTAGTGTAACACGGATGTGTCATTTGTGCAAGGAATGTAATGGGGTTGACTGCCAGAAACTACAAATATTATTTTTGTTCACTGTGAGATGCACTGGAAACCAAAGAATTACAATCATTGTTTTTTTAAATGTTTATTTTATGGTATACTAGCTATGCCCGCAACTTCGTCCACGTGGAATAGTGACTTTCGGCAGCATTTAAATTTTTTTTCTTCTATATTTTTATTTTTTTGCCGACGTCATTACACAAAAACTTTCATTCCTTATTTTTGCCCCCTTTAGGGTAAAATTTTTACAAACTTTAAATATCGTATTTATATCTAATCAAAAGCCTAAAAAATAAGTTTCAAGCCTCTAGCTTTATATCTACTTATCTATCTCTGTACCAAATTCTCATTTAAATCGGTTCAGTAGTTTGAGCGTGATTGAGTAACACACAGACAGACAGAGTAACTTTCGCATTTATAATATTATAGATTAATATAGTTTAATTATAGTATAAAATAGTTTATATAGCTTAGTATTCAACTACTTTTATTGATCCAAATAAACAAAATCTCTTTAACTTTTTACACTGAATATTTTAATTATCTGGGCCGTAAGCTTTTTAGACGCCGTCATTACACAAAAACTTTCATTGGCTAATTTTATCCCCTGTAGGGTAAAAATTTTTACATACATTAAATGTCGTATTTATTTATATCTAATCAAAAGCCTAAAAAATAAGTTTGAAGCTTCTATCTTTAAAAATTACGGAATTTCCGCCCAAACTTTCCTATTACAACCCCTTACAACCCTTTTTTCGCATTAAAAAGTAGCCTATGTCTTTTCTCAGGCTCTAGACTATCTCTGTACCAAATTTCATTTAAATCGGTTCATCAAATTTTAGGCGAGATTGTGTAGCATACAGACAGAGTTACTTTCGCATTTATAATATTCCGCGAATTTATTTTCATCGATTTTCCCATCGGAATAAAATATTTTCCCGCAGTAAAACGTAGCCTATGTGTTAATCCAGGGTGTCAGCTAACTCCAAACCAAATTTTATTAAAATCGCTCCAGCCGTTTAGACGTGAAGAAGTAACAAACATACACAGTCACACACTCACAAACTTTCACCTTCATAATATTAGTGTGATTTCGCGGTTGCCAATGAAGAAACTGTATTTTCACATTCTAACTGCGAATTATTGATTAAATCCGCATGCCGGGGCACGGAGGCGTTTAATCTCTCATCACAAGGGCACCTTTAGGAACTTCACTTTGTCGATGTAGTTATAGTATCTCCAACAATGGTTGAGCATCACAACGTCAAGTTTCTGAAAATTTCCTTTGTGATAGGAGACGAAACGTCGAATACTTTTGCCGCCCCCATGATTCATCGATTTTCCCATGGGAATAAGATATTTTCCCGCAGTAACTCGTAGCCTACATATGTGTTAATCCGGGGTGTCAGCTAACTCCATACCAAATTTTATAAAAATCGCTTCAGCCATTTAGACGTGAAGAAGTAACAAACATACACACTGACACACTCACAAACTTTCGCCTTCATGATATTAGTGTGATGTACTTAGTAATTTTTTATTTTAGTAGAAAAATATTTTACCAAATAAAATTGATTGAAAAGCAATTGGATTTTGAAAAAACTAGACACTAATAGTGATATAACCCCAAATGATTGACGGTATTACCCGCACACGTTTTACTACCAAACAACTGAAATATGTGTTGGAGAATAACTCCCTTGTGTAGGGATGTTTCTTGATAACGGTTTCAAGTATCTCAAAAAAATCATTTGTAAAAAAACAACATGTACCTACTTCGAAATAACAGCAATTTTTGCTGACGGTAGCGGCATTCTTCCCCCTCCCCTCCTTCACATATTAATTCGTTTCAAAATCAAAAAGGAATCATGCCTTAATTTTACATCCTTAGAAATGAATATTATCTTCTTTTTTGTAAAATAGCTTTGAATATGATCGTTGTCTTTACTCTTTAGATTTTTATTTATGTAATAATATCTATTTGAAGAAAATGTTTGTTGTTTCAGATGACTTCTTGGAAAAATTCGTCGAAGTTTCCGAAGAAATAACTGCTAAAAACCTGGTTACTGTAATAGCAATTGCTGTGTCAGCTGTAGTCATAATAGGGCTTCTTTTTGTGGTTGCTGTTTTTATAGATTGCAGGCAACAGTAAGTAACAGTTGCCCTTTTTTTTATTTGATTCCTTTAAAGCACCCTGTATAACGCCAATAATAAATAAATTCCACTCAATAACACAAATAACAATAACAATTAATAAGTTCTGTAAAATGACTCACCTGTTATCTTATACTCAGCATTTCTTCATTTTTGAATACCTACACTTATGTTTATGTATTATTATAGGTTATTGATAGTATAGAAATGTTATTAAATAGAAAATTGTCACAATTTAAAATACACAGAATTATAAAACATAGCTAATCTTCACATTTTTATACACTCACGTAATACCTGAGTTATCTTTAGCTTTAGCATTAAATCAATTCGCTGATGTAGGTACGCTTGTAATAATGAATTATACATGTATTGTAATTGTTCAAAACACGGATTCAACAGAATTATCTATTATTATACGGATGTTATTCCGTCAAGACTAATTTGACAGCTGTCTTACTTTTACCAACAAGGTCGTCTTATCTGATCTAGTCTTAAACACGATAAAATAACACTGGAACTTTTTCTTTATAATGGTATCTTCCTTTATTGTAGAAAACAAGAAAAGACGAAACTAATGCAAAAGCTGTCATCAAAGAAGATTTTGAAGCTGCCGAAATTCGAAAGAAGGGCTTCAGAAGACAGGGAGTGTTTTGCAAATAAAATTGTAGTTGAAAATACGTCACCTATAAATGTTTCTGTAATAGAAACGTAATTATTCACTCATGTTAAATTTTAAAAACTGATAACAGGATTTAATTTATGTTTTAGGTAATTGAAAAAGACTGAATTTTAGTATTTCTTTGTATGTATCTAAATTTTGTAAATATGTATGCCATTAGTATTTTTTACTATTTTATTGTACATTATAGACAGTTTAATTAGTATCTATGTATTTAGAATATTAGAAAATGTGTGGAGTGGTAAAAAATATAATTTTATTCCAAAATGTGATAATCATTACCTACTACCTTAGCACAAGTGCGAAAAGTCATTAATCTGTATAAAACTTGTACAATGTACATACATATGTACTTTGTACAATGATGTTATCGTTATTAAAAATTACTTTACATCATGTTTCATGAGTCTTTTTATTTTAACTGCTTCATAATGTGACGATTGCAACCATTCAGACACTCAAATTGATTAGATGTCTAGAACTTGTAGATAATTCACGTAAATTCCCGATTTAAAAAAAATATATTATTGTACCTACCTATATATTTTTCGTTAAACGGGTTGACGTCACTTAGATCAAATATAGACATTTGGTTCAATTCAATTTCACATAACTATAGATAATAATATTGAGAATACAAAATAATTTTAAAAATACTGTTGTGCCTTGGGTACCAAAATCTATTATTTAAATCACAATAAAACACCAGCAAAAGACTAACACAATTAGGAAAACATACATTAATTACATTAGCTCGAAGTAGAGGGAGGGGAGAGATCTCATTTGGATTTTACTTAGGCAAGGCATAATACAAAATTTAATTTTGAGAGATAAAACAAATTAAATGCTTAAAAAATTGGAGGATATCCATTAATTATATAAGCTCAAAATGGGGGGAAAGGTTCAACAAAATCTCATCAAATATTTTTTAAAGTAGGAGGGTAATTGAAAATCTTACGCCAGCCCTTTGATTCAAAAAATTGCTATAATTTCCTTTTCTTTTTCAATTATTATTATTTTTAATTCCTCACGTAAGGGAATGGAAGCTTCCATCACATTTCAGTAAATCTCACTAATTGTAAGAAGGAGGAGAGTCAAACAGCTCAAGTACGTAATAGTAATAACCAATGGATGTTCCCTTCTTCTTGCTTAATGTAATATGAGTTAAAAATATTGTTGACAATGCCACGTAGTTGTGAGATTCTTTAGAAGCGGAGCTTATGTTCGAGAATTTAGTTAGTTAAGGGCGGAGTTATGTCTCTGCCCATCCTACTGTCAAAGCTCACAAGATTTTGAAATATTAGTGGCCCCTGAAAATGTTACAGTCTGCGTAGAAGAAATAATGAGAGCGCAACCTCTTGTTTTATAATAGATGCAACTGTTATTCCCCAAGTTTGCAAAAAAACTGTAATAATTACGTAAAATATTATATTCTTTTTAAAATGAATTGTCGAGTAAGTAAGTGTTCAATCCGACAAGTTCAATTTCAGATCAGACTTGCAACTGCCTCTCTTCGGCTCTCAGCAAGACGTAAATATTTAGTATTGCGATGCATCTTGGGGGGTAGTAAAGCCAGGTGCCATCCTAGGGTAACTTGCTAGTACATTAAGCATCAGGCAAACGACTAACATAAGATATTTAAGTCATCTTATCTTAGAGTAAAATTATGTAAAATAACAAAACTTACCTGTTTTTAGAAGGTCTTTAATGTAGGAGCAGCCAAAATATTTTATAATTTTTTAGAGTAGAAGCTTCTAGTCGTTGAAACATATCCATAATTTTGAATACAACACAAGTTTCAAGAAAAAATATAATGTTGCAAAATATTGTTTCACCACACAGTGGCATCATCAGGTGATGATTTGACAAATTACATCTTTAAAATAGAAAGCGAATAAAAAGATGAAAAGTTTCAATTATAATTTTATTAATCACAATTGTTTCGCCAAACATTGGCTTCTTCAGGTGAAGTTGAGTCTGATTAACAAGTTACAAATATCAGTTTATATATAAACGATAAAGACTAAGTAAAGTCAGAAATAAGTGGGGGAATTAAATTTTTGAAAACAAATTTAACAAAGGAGACCTATTAACTTCGATTTGATCATTAAGTAAAACATTTAATTTATTATATTTATTTATATACAAACTTTCTGTTAAGTTGAGTTCAATACTTTAGGGTAATTCTTTAAAAATCTTGAAATCATCATTAAAAGAGTGTTTTTCAAGAAAGAAATGTTCAGCGTAGGTAGAATCCATTTTTTTATTGATGTAGCTACGTTTATGTTAACGAATCCTATGAATGAAAGATCTCCCAGTTTGACCAACATAGACTTGATTGCAGTCACCACATTCAAGTAAATAAACTCTTTTAATGATAATTTCAAAATTTTAAAAGAATTTGTAAAAAAGAGTTTGTATATTAATAAAAATAATAAATTAAATGTTTTACTTAATGATCAAATAGAAGTTAATTGATCTCCTTTGTTAAATTTGTTTTCAAAAATTGAATTCCCCCACTTATTTCTCACTTTACTTAATCTTTACCGTTTATAATAAATATATAAATAATATTTATAACTTGTTAATCAGACTTATCTTCACCTGAAGAAGCCAATGTTTGGCGAAACAATTGTTGTGATTAATAAAATTATAATTCAAACTTTTCATCGTTTTATTCGCTTTTTATTTTAAATATGAAGTTTCAACAAGTAACGCCTATAACATTTAATTAAAGTGCATCTTAATAACTAGTATTTATACTTATAGAAGCGAAGGGTAGGGGTTAAGATTAAGATCACTTAAAGTTAATATTTAAAAGTGGGAAATTATTCACCTCTTTCGTTTAATATGTTACCTTTTTTATTACTATATATATAAATATTATATTACTATAAATACTAGTTATTAAGATGTAATTTGTTAAATCACCATCTGATGATGCTACTGTGGTGTGTATTTTGCCACATTATATTTTTTTAAACTGATGTTTTATTCAAAATTATTCTATAATTAATTAATAAAAACATAGCCTCAATATGCTTGTGTTAAATATTTATTTTAAGGGTACGTACTTACTTACCTAATGCAATTTTATTTTCATTGTGTCAATTAATATTGAACGAGGTATAATTAAATAGAAATTGTGTTCATACTTTATTGTTTCAAAAATATATAGATATTTATAGGTTTCAAATCAATATCTATCAGCATTTTCCTAAGACCATAGCTAAGAGAGCCATCCTAACATACATACCTCTTTCAGCCTGTCGGAAATAAGCAGCTCTAGGATCTGTATCAAAATCAGGACTAATTTCAAAAACTCTAGGCAAAGGATGAAGTACGACCATTCTCCTTTTAGCTCTGGTCATTATTTGGGGCGTCACGACAAAGTGACCACAAGCCTTTAATAAAAATGGCTTAATTAATTATTCATATAGTGATGTATTAAAAACAATAATAATGCAAACATGATTTCCTCTTGCACAAAAAAAAATTCTATTGCTTTCTCGGGCGATTTTCCATAGAGTGGGAAAATACAATCGTTTTAAACAGTAAACAGGTGCTGGTAATATGACCCGTTGTTTATAAAATAATTAATTGTTTTCCTTGTTTTTATTTTCGAATTATCTCTGTTTTAAAGTGTAGTTTATTCTAAGAATAATTCGAGGAAAACATTTAAGTACATAGACGAACCAGTTTAAAGATAAATTTTACTAAGAAGCATACGATGATAAAATTTATTCCATATTTAACAATTAGGTCATATTTATTTTTAAATCAGCGTTAGGGGTAATAATAAAATAAATTTGAAAAAAAACACATGCAAAAGGAAAAATATTAGAAGCGATTATCAACAGAAATTTACAAAGTAACTCCAGGAGTTTTCTTTTTATATTAATGTTTTCCTGTTAATACCACAAAAAGTTCATTTAATTTCTGAGTGTGCATTATTTAGAATTACCATTACTCTAATAAAATTTTTTCATTATTATATTCCAAACTCTTATTAATACTTTATGTAACATAAGCCAGTCATTTTTATAGTTTACTTATCATTGTCAGATTTATTTTTAGGAGAGCCCATTAATAAATAATTAGATTACATTCCGAATTGCTTACTTTTCTTATCGCACTTTGTTATTCTACTTACAATTAATTAATTTTTGATAAAATTATTATCATTATCTTTACGTATTAAGTATCGATATGGCTACCAGATTTGAAGAGGGCAAAAAAAATATAACCTACCTTTTCGTACTCTTCATGTGATGCAAATCGTTCCTTTTGGATCCTTGTCATGTATAAAACGTCAGTTTCTGGTAAAACTTCTTCTAAACTATTAACTTCTTCCTGTGAGATTCCCTTCGAAGCAACAAACTCAACAACCTGCTGAGGCATCTTCAAGTTAGGGGGACTGACGTATTTAATTTGTACATTGTACAAAGTCAAAAGTCGTGCAAGGGAATGAGTTGTCCTTCCGTTCTTTAAATCTCCAACTAATGTTATTGTTAGCCCATTGACGGTACCTATTTCTTCCCTAATGGAAAATACATCCAACAAAGCCTGCGTTGGATGTTCTCCTGTTCCATCTCCTGCGTTTATAAGAGCTTTTCTACAATGTTGAGAAGCTTTCTACAAATACACCAATCACTTATTGTTGTTACAAAAAAATATAAAATGATATTGTACGTACACTTAATGATCCTGGACTTGGATGTCTTAAAACTACAACATCTGCATATCCAGCCATAACTGCTATAGAATCTTCAAGAGTTTCGCCTTTTTTTACTGAAGAACTTGTTTCGTCCATGTAAATCACACTTCCTCCGAGCCTTTGCATTGCAGCTGCAAAACTGCAACTCGTTCTTGTGCTAGCTTCGTAAAATATCGATGCCATTATTTTTCCCTTTAAAATGTGATCTAAAGGTTTCTCCTTCAAAACGCAATTCCTGAACCACTGTGCGAGATTAAAAATACTATTGAGTTGTTCTTTGTTAAACATGTCCACGGTAACAATATGTTTTGATGGCAGAACTTGAGAAAATGATGGAGGTTGGTGTACGTCATAGACCAGATTTGGATTACTCTCGCTCTTCATTTTAGAAAGAGTGCCAAACTGGAAAGGTGTCGGGGAAATAGATTTCGACCGATTGAAGTGATCAAGTGTGAATTGAACTTTAGGTGGTTCTGACAGAAGTTTCGAAAATATTTCGTTAGTTTGGCAGTCTGTATCATATTCAATGGTTCTTTCAAAGGTGGGAGATAAGGGTCGATCTAAACTCGAAGGTGGTCTGCTTTCAACAGCACAATGAGATACAATAAGTGAATGTTTCTTGAACTGAATTTCTCTAACGTTTTGGCCGAAACCGGGTTGGGCCAACACTTGCCCTTCAACATATACGACTTCTCCACGAAGTACCACCCTGTGGACATAGCCTTTCACTTTACGTCCAGCAAATGGTGTCCATTTGGCTTTACTGTATTTTGTAGCTTCTGGTATCGTCCACTCTTCGTCCATGTAAACTTCTACGTATGTGTTGGGTTGGTCAGGAAGGTTAAAAATCTTCTTTGGATTCTTATGAAATTTGTTGATCAGATCGTCCATTGTGAGTTTTCCTTCGTTTACTGCGTTTAAAAGGAGAGGTAGTATTGTTTCCAATCCAGGATATCCTGGAGGATGCTTTTCGCTGTTTTTCTCTTCTAAAGTGTGAGGAGCGTGGTCTGTAGCAAAACAATCTATGACATGAAGATTCTCCCATAGAGCTTGCTGGTCTTCTGGTGTCGCCAACTGAGGCCTCACTTGACATTTGTTATGACCAATTTTTGGTATGTCGTTTACGGAGAGGAACAAGTGATGTGGACAGACCTCACAGGTAACCTTATGACCTTTTTCCTTAGCTGTTTTTATTATCAATATTTCTTCTTTAGTGGCAACATGACAAATGTGAATAGGTCTATTGTAGATGCTGGCCAAAAACAACACAGCTGCTGTTGTTTGACCTTCAGCATGGACACAAAGTGGTGCCTTTTTAGGCCAACTGCTTAGGTGTTGGCTCCAATGGGTTAACTGGGAAAGCTTTAGAGTCGTAAACGTTTCATTTAGATACATTTTCAATGCAGCAGCTTGCGGTGCCAGATCGCAAATAGATTGCGCATTTGAAGCTGAAGCACCAACGTACAATGCATAGTCACATCGTGCCTTCTCCTTTGCTAACTGTTGCACCAACTGGAAGGATTCTTCGTCAACTATTGCTGGATTTGTGTTGGGCATTGCACAAATAAGTGTTACACCACCTGCAAGAGCCGCTGCTGTACATGACGAAAAATCTTCTTTATGAGTAGCTCCTGGTTCACGTACATGCACATGTACGTCAATGAAACCAGGTAATGTTATCAACTGCCTTGATGTCATGCAGTCGATGTCAGTTTTAACAGGGGGTGGCCTTCTAATTAATCTTAAAGCCTAAAGGTAAATAAAAACCTAAATATTTTTAGATTGTCAAAGTGTTATCTCACAAGTTTAGAGTAGACTTGATTTTAATATTTTAAAACGAAAAATTAATTTGCTTACATCCACTAATAGTTTGGCGCACTTCACGTCTGTTACCAAAGGAATCGAATAATCAATTGCAAGTCTTCTGGTGCGATATCCATGGGTCATAAATGAAGAAACCCTTCTGGCTCCTCCATTTCTCATGGGGAGATTTATAACCAGATCAACCTGGTTTTTCGAAAGAAATTCTGCAAGTGGTATCAATTCTCCTTGTGTAGAAAAGTTGTCGATGTTTTCGAAGGTCCATTGAACAGATTCGACCTAAAAGTACGCCTACCATTATAAAACAAATATGTACTTGTACTTTTAAGGATTGTATTAAAAAAAGATTTTACTTTTGTTTAACATTAGTATTTTCGCAGCCATGCATGTTTAATGACTATCTCATGAACGTGAAATAAAAGGTAAAAATGTAATTTGATTAGATTTTGCTAGGGCATTGTTCAAATATAAATGATGGTAATTATTAATAAACGTTTAGTAGGAGGCATTATTCGTTTACCACTGCAGTTAACAATTATTCATTCATTTGTGTGCTATTGTCGGTAAAACAAGCAGATGTACCTGTAAAAAATTATTTCAATATTTATTGAATATTTATTGAGTACCTAATGAAGATCTTTTGCCACATATTTTTGATTAGTTTTGCCATGCAAGGTAAGTTATGATTATAAATAAATTGCGATAATTTATAAAAACATAGTCCTACTATTGGACACCCTATTAAAATACTTAAGCAAAATATTTCCTTATTTTTATACAACCTTTTGATAATTTTTTGTTGCATACATTATGAAAATGTTGTCGGAAGTGTTAACTTTTCATTGTTACGCAATTTTTTCATATCATTTAATGTGTATTGTTATAAAAATCAGTATGAAATTTTTTACTTATGTTGTTAATCAAATCTTTAATCAATCGACAAACATTCTCTAATGTTGCGAAATAATGAATGCAAACTATGATAATAAGTAGTCGTCTCTCTTCTTCGTACATTAAACGAATATTGTTGCTCTTTTTAATTACATATATTATTAATAGAATATATAAAATAAAATTATAATAGATACAACCGTAAACTAAATTCCAGGATATTCACTACAAGATATTGTATTTTAATGTACCAAACTGAAAATTAAAACGGATAATTTTTAGTATTCCTTATCTTAATGAACATGAAATGAAAAGTCTTCATATTTTAGCAAAAGTTACTGGCGGAGATGAATCCAGTGTTGAAGGTAGGTAATAGAATAAATTATTAAGCAGTTATACTTATTTTTTTTTATTCTCTCTTATTAGAAGACGGAACCTATGACAGCGAAAATTTCAACCCATTTGGACCCAGGACTTTTGATCCAGATCCATACGAAAACAATTTGAATAGTTATGAAATTTTGAACAGGATTCGTCAGGCTAATAACAATAATCAAAAACAATCTCTTCATTTATCAAATAGAGGAGAAGAAAGTGAATATTGGCTACCTCCTGATGAAGTTTCGCAAGAACCTGACTTAAGTAATGCTCCCCAAATGCAGAATTATGTAGACATGGAGCCATCTCAATCAGGACGGTGGTCCGGTACTAGTGGTAAATTGATTAAATATAAGTTGCTACTTCCTAAAACCGAAGGTGAAAGGAGTTATACTTGCATGTATATATGTAAACCCCAACTTGACTCTCAAATTGCTAACGATGATCATAAATATTACATAAAATTAGGACAAATAGATCCCAAGAGAAAGGTTGCTAAATTGGTAAAAGTAATTCGGAAAAACCCCAAAACACACCCGAATGTATTTGAAGAAACTGGCCGGTCACCCAACTATTATGCCAGTAAAATTATCCCTCTTTACAAATTTAATCCTCAACTGACAGTAGATCGTCCAAATGAACCTAAATTATATCGTTACAAATTTATTAGAAAACTGTCTCCTCTACCGTATTATTATGATGATAATAAAAGAAAAAAAAATTATTCAGCAAATAATCGTGTTGTTCTTTTGGTTTGCAAGCTTGAAGGCAAGGGTGCAGCTATTGAAGCATCTGGTTACGAAGACATCCCAACTTTTTCTATACCCAATCCATATACTACGATAGCAACGAGTAGTGAAAACAAATTAACGAGAGGTATAAGTGAACAAGAAACAACAATAGCAACTACTAATGATAACAAATTAATAAAAGGTAGTCACGAGCAAGAAACAACTAGTGGTTTTATTGAAGCAAAAGCACCATTTACTACGTCGATCACGAACAATAATGAAGAACGAATTAAAGAAAATAATTGTTCCAATAACACAACAAATTCAAACGAAAACAAGTTGTTACTAAAATTTGCACAATATGTAGATATTAAGTTAAACAATTGGTTTCAAAAATTTAAAGAACTGCTTCGCTCACAACAAAATACACATAATTTGCAAAATCAATCATATAAAATACTTCAACGTGCGGAAGGTTTATTGAAAAAGACGAGCAGAATACTTTTGGAATGCTTACACTCCCAAAATCAATCAAGAAAATCAGAGAAAGAACACGGTACTACTGAAAAAATTCCGACTGCCCATGTTAATAGATCAGAGTGTTTGAATTTTATAAATCAAAACAATGCAATGTCAAAACCTAAAGATTTACAAATGCAATTTCTCAGATTATGGGACAATCAGAATATGTCGCGTAATAATAGTGCACCTACATATTTTACAAAAGCATTTCAACCGCTACCCAACATTTGGCTGGACGTCAGTCGTATATTTTATGGTAACGAAAACTTAACAATTACAAAGGCACTTCTGCATAAAATACTGCCATTTAATGAAAAAAGAAACGGATTCATTAATAATTTTCGATACTCTGCTTTTGATCGCAGCTTCAAGTCTGGTACAGGTATCGCTTATCACCTTACCAAGGAAGATTTTGAGGACAAAACACACAAAAATATCAACAGTAACGTAAACGAACCCAGTAACAGGATTATTGGTGGGGATCAAATTAACATTGAAAAATATCCTTATCAAGTGGCGATTTTTCGAAATGAAGAATTCATATGCGGAGGAGCAATAATTGATAACCAATTCGTTCTCACTGCTGCCCATTGTCTTGAAAGGTAGGAATTTAAATTTGTCATAAGTGATACTATAATTTTTATGTCATTTATAATTAAATAGACATTATGGGAATTACGAAGGCGAATTATTATCTTATATTATTTTTTAATGGGTACAGAATTCAGGGCCAATCGTGGCAGTACTTACGACTTATATCTGCATATTACTTCTATATACCTATAAGTCCTAACCCACTTGAATTAGGCCAAACGTGTTACTAGATATATTAAAAGTATATTGGTAATTTATAGTAAGAAAATTAAAACACAATAAAACATTATGTACCTACCTACTCGTATAAGGGAATGACAAGACCACGGCAACACACACTTTTTTGGTGTTGTCTTTACATACCGTAACCTTGTTACCTTAAGGAATCAAACAAAATCAGTCTCTGATTAATAAGTCAAACACCTCAAAATGTTTTTTTTGCGTTTTTATTTGATATTAAAAAAAGATATAAAAAAGTTTAAGATAAAAATTGTAGACAAAAAATATACATAAAAACTTACCAATGTATATTCTTTGTAAATGCAATAGATAACAAGGAAATAGCGTGCAAAGTTTTCATGTAAGCGCGCAAAGGTCTTAAAATCACGCATAACTAAAAATTTATAAAAAGTGAAAAATAATTTGTTTTTTAATTATCTACGAAACATTGCCAATCTTCGCAACGAATTTTTTTTTAAATCAAATCTATTAATTGTGTCCAATAATATACTCCTGTATATTCAACTTTGCTAAAGTATTGAGCCAGTTCAAAAATATTAACACATAAATTATTTCATTATTATTCTGGATAATGATATTTAATTAAGCTACAAAACAAACAAAATGACGCTATTGTTTTCGCCTTTTAAAGGGTTAATATTGATTATCCATAGAGGGAATATATCCTCCATGTCCTCCTTCTGGAATAGATACATTATAAATTACAAATATTTTTCTTAAAAATAATTCTGAGCATCACTATATGCTATAAAACAAAATCGCTTCCCGCTGTCTGTCCCTACGTATGTTTAGATCATTAAAACTACGCAACGAATGCGGTTTTTTTAATAGATAGAGTGATTCAAGAGGAAGGTTTATATGTATAACACATACATAATATAGTACAGAAACACTAATAATTTTAGGGGTTTCTAATGTGATGTCGAAAATAAACACATTTTTTGCAAACGCTGGCTGAACCAGTAGTCCAGTATCGTATATGTCTATCTCTAAGGGATAACCCACAATAACCATTTTTTTATCCTTTTTAAAATGCAGGGACATAACGATTGCGGTGGTACTATGCGCAGCCGGGGCGGGTCGCTAGTGTATAACAAATAAGTAAGTTCAAGTATATAAGCTTAGAAATTGGTAAAAAAAATTCTGAAGCAAGGGTGTGTTTTCTTGTAAAAATACTTAATTAAAAGTAGTTAAATATAAATAGTGCAAATAATAAATACTTTCATTAAATAGTAGTCCGGTCAAATTAGACCAAAAAATAAGAGTAAAGCTACATAAATTCCCACCAAGCTGAAAATCAGTGAGATTGTTTAAAATATGATTAAAAATAAGATTTTAAAGTTCCCCATCTTTCCCCTGCATGGAAAAATTTTTATTCGAGGTTAAAGGTCAAAAAAATGAGTTTTTCGCGATTTTCAGCAAAACGGTAAGTTTTATCATAAAAATACTTCAGACAAAAATTGTAGATCATAAAATTATCTATAAAATATGTATCTCTAAAATACCCCAAAATAAGCTATGTGACAAATAAATCCCCAAGAACTAGAAAATATTTAGTGTAAATAGAATAAAGATTGTAGAGGAAAAATTTTCCCCAGAAGAATTCCCCTGAAAAATATATCCCCAAAAAATACCCCAAAGAAAAAAAAACCCCTTTTTTGGGGAAAATCCCCTTATCTGGAAACTATGAGACTAACAGTATTTCATTTATTGGGCACACTGACATAAAGCAGGTATAAGACCCTAGCACGCATACAATTGAACAGGAGACAGATGTTGGTTGTCTCCAGGTTACACTGACGTATAAAATAAGGGACTGGGTTTCATTTTACCTGATATCTCAGAAACGGTGGCTCTTAGTGCTTACTGATTTTCAGCTTGGTGGGAATTTCTAATGTCTAAATTGACCGGACTATAGTTCGAAATATGTACAATAACAGGGAATATTAGATTGAGTTGGCTGTCACTGTGTGATAGTTTATTATAAATAATTAAAACACTAAAATACATACAAATTGATACTAAACAAATATTAATTACTTCATTACTGCAAGGATAATTTGAGTACGTAAGATATTTATTAAAATACTTTCATAGGTACATAACAAGTCTGAGTTTGCTACTAATTAAATGGTACTTTATCTAACCTTATTTTTATTAGTTTTGGCGCGTTAACATCCGTTTGATTTCATTGACACAAAATTCCTTTTAATTTTTTTGCTCAAACAATAATTATAAATAACGGTCAAAGAATTTAAAAATTAATTTGTAGGTATTTAGTTGTTCTAATTTTGAAGAAAAGCAAATAAAAAATTCTGCTTGCTTTTTAATTACATGTGTGATCTCCACAAACAATAGCGAATTACGCCTCTTAGTAAACACAGACCACCAATTAAATGAACGATTAGCTTCTGAAATGTGAAATTACCTACTCTTCTTTAAATAGTGGGTAGATAATTCTTAACAAATACAAATAAAATAATCAACTGATTTCAAAATTCAATGGAGAATAATTGCCTTAATTGTAATTGGAAATTTTTAATCGAGCTACTTAAACATTCATTACTCATTTTTCTTTTAACCTAAATCATTTTAAGTAGATATAAAAATAATGCAATTAAACCTGTTATTATCACTACTTATCTATCTGGATATTGTTTGTTAACGAAGCGTCCTTTTTTAATATGTTGAAATTAACATTGTAGCTGAGACATAAGTAAGTACTAAAAACCTTCGTAAGCTGTAATACATTAAAAACTTTTTTTTGGAAATAAACCAATGAATACAGGAAAATAAGTTTTGAAATACTTAAAAATAGTAAAATGACAAATATACTCAGACATAAGAAGTGCCTATGTTTGGTTTGTTCCTTTTTAAACTACTTCAAGCTCAATTGCCCATTGCATTTTCTTCAGGAAAGCGTACAGCATGATTATACAAAAATTCCCAAAAATATTTGGAATATAAATACAAATATTATCAAAATATGGGGTTAGGCAGTGAAACGGGAAGATTTTATTAATAAGTTTACTGTTAAAGGAATATTTTTTTTTTATGTGAAACATCTATAGCCGCGGGTAAACCGGATTGTTGGCGTGGCGAGCGTGGCGAACGTGGCGAGCGTGACGAGTCATGCCGTAGCGACGCCTCGCCATGCACAAGCGCCTGTGCTTTTCTCTTTCCATTCGGTTCGACGGTGTCGTTTACTACATTATAGTAAACAAGATGATGGAAGTGAATTAATTATGATTGTCGTGTACATTTCATCTAATAAAAAATGAATGATATTTCGTTTTCACATGAGAAATTATTTCCATAATTTTTAAAACCAATAAAGATAAACTACCATTGATTTTAGCCGAAGATTTCAATGTAAATTTTGCTAAAGATGAATCAATGCCATTAATTACGTTCCTCCAAAAAGAACTTCATTTGCTAATTAACAACAATCCAAGAGAACCTACTACCAGATATGCAACAACAACAGATGTCTTGATAATGTTATCTCCAATACTTTTGTAACATACTCGACCAATTATCACAGTAATGCTGTCAGAGGCAACATTGAATATAACTATTACTGAAATCACTGATTAAAAAAATTGAGTTTTACATCTTCCAGGCGTCCTGTGACGGCTCACATTTTTTTTTTTAATAATTTTTAATACATTGATGGGAAATCAAAAGAATAACCATTTGGTTTACAATATTACAAAAATATTTTTTGAAAACTACAGCTGTCAAATGACAACGGCAGGAATGAACCATAAATAAATTCGTTAAGAATTCGTCTCGGTTTCCTTGTCGCAACTACATAATGTTGAAATAAAAACACAACACAAAAGTTACAAAACTTTTATTGTAGACCACAATAATATTATTTCACCACACAGTGGCTTCCTCAGGTGGAAATATAATAACTTAAAACTAAAATACAAAATCCTTAAATACTAAACATAGACGAAAAGAGGGGGATGGAACCATTAAAACAAAACTACAGATTAAGTAAAGGAGAATTATTAATGTCTAATTGGTCATTTAAAATTAAACCTAGTCTATTTAATTAGTTGATCTCCATACATTCCAATAAATTTAATTTATGGCCTTTATTTTCTATATGTAATACTTTAAAATCATCATTAAAACTATGGCCATGTTCTATAAGATGATTTGCATAGGCGGAATGGGTGCTCTTATATTCAAAACTTTTTTTACGTTCATGAATCCTGCCATTTAGGGACAGGACAAAGCATATATTGGTCAGACAGGGAGATCATTTAGGGACAGGATTCATGAACATAAAAAAAGTTTTGAATATAAGAGCACCCATTCCACTTATGCAAATCATCTTATAGAACATGGCCATAGTTTTAATGATGATTTTAAAGTATTACATATAGAAAATAAAGGCCATAAATTAAATTTATTGGAATGTATGGAGATCAACTAATTAAATAGACTAGGTTTAATTTTAAATGACCAATTAGACATTAATAATTCTCCTTTACTTAATCTGTAGTTTTGTTTTAATGGTTCCATCCCCCTCTTTTCGTCTATGTTTAGTATTTAAGGATTTTGTATTTTAGTTTTAAGTTATTATATTTCCACCTGAGGAAGCCACTGTGTGGTGAAATAATATTATTGTGGTCTACAATAAAAGTTTTGTAACTTTTGTGTTGTGTTTTTATTTTAATATGGAGTTATAAGAATTAACAGCTTCGTCAATTAATTACATAATGTTGTGTAGGTAACCTGCGGAATCAGGTACCTTTGCACGTTGCCCATTTATTGCGTGAAAAAACTTACCACCAAAAACATTTTCATGTAAAAATGTTGCCAAGACGAGTCTACATAGCTTACCCTGTGAAAAAGTTATCAGATCTCGTATAAAACCAAGCTCTAAAGACTACACGCTCTAAACCTACAAGCTCTACACTACACCTTAATAAAAATCTATGAAAAAGTGGTAAGATCTCATGTAGAGCCAAGATTCTTGATCTATACGCCCTTACTTTATCAAGCCTAACTTCACCTACTCTACATTTTAGTCAATACGTGTGGCTTGGCCGTTTTATTTCACACACGATGAACGAATGGCTATGAAATCTTCGTAACGGTAGCAAAAAGGGCCAAGCATCACGTTTTGACTAAAATGTAGAGTAGGTGAAGTTAGGCTTGGTAAAGTAAGGGCGCATAGATCAAGAATCTTGGCTCTACATGAGATCTGACCACTTTTTCATAGATTTTTATTAAGGTGTAGTGTAGAGCTTGTAGGTTTAGAGCGTGTAGTCTTTAAAGCTTGGCTTTATACGAGATCTGATAACTTTTTCACAGGGTAAGTTATGTAGACTCATCTTGGCAACATTTTTATATGAAAATGTTTTTAGTGGGATTTGATTTATTTTTGTAAGTTGGTTAATGGACTTTTTTGAGTTTAAAAATAACCTATTTTGACACCGGGCCTTTACTTTCGCCTTACCCTTCGTCTGGAATTATTTGTTATAAGTATTTCAGGGGGCACGGGAGTTTATTATTTTCTTAATATACTTTTCTTTTCAATAGTTATTTACTGCATGATTATGTAGTTAGTGCAAATGTAGTGCAAGTCTCATACAAATTTCCACCTCCCATTCCGAGGGAATAGGTTAGGTTAGGTTAGATATTTTAATTTTTTTGTTGTCTTTGTAGTAATATTAGCTTACATACCAAATTTCAGCGTTCTAGGACTTCAGGAAGTACCTTAAGAAATTTTGATGATCAGTGAGTGAATCAGTGACGAAATCGGGGGTTTTTAGACATTAATAAAATCTAAAGTATAATAGCTAGAACATTCAAACTTTGTATGTTTAATGATTGTACTGGTGTCATTATAGCTTGAAATTTTTGACTATTTATCATCCAAACCAAAGTTATGAGAGTTTAAAAAAACGACGAAACGTTTCGAGAAAAGGTAGGTAGTGCCCTTGCGCTCCGCTTGGCTCGTCTTGGCGAGGGCACTCCCGTGCTCCCAGATTTACTTAAATATTTGATCGAAATACTTCTCTTTCTCGCGTAACTTGGATATCAAATGGATTCTTTCAGAAAATTTCTTTGAATAATTTCCCTATTTAACTATATTACACTTATTTAATTGAAATAAAACCGTAATAGCAACGGTTTATTCGAAGTCAAGTAAGGATCTAACTATTTTTGTACAGCAAGCTTATTTATAGTTTGGGGATTGAAACCCCGCCTATGACACCAAGAGAATTGTTTGTATTAATATTTTACTATTTATTTAATATGTAACATTTATATATTCCTTGAGCTGAGCCTTAATCATTGCAACAAATTAGCTTCATTCCCAAAAGAACACGCACACCACACTGTCACTTGCAGGCTCGGCTCAAAGAATAGATACATAAATAAAATATCCTTGAACAATAAATTTAGTTACGAAATGTTTCCGTTTCACTGACTAACCCTAAATAAGGATTTATAATAAATAAGTGAGTTTAACTTCTTAAGCTTAGTAAACTGTTAAAAAATACTCCGAAGCAGGTACATACTTTTACTCACCTGTAAAAAATACTTGATTAAAAGTATTTAAATAGAAATATTAATTCTTAGCCTGTGATTTACCATACGCAAATAAAATTGCATTGTAACAGTTTGAACGTAGTTTAGTGAGTTTAATTTTCCATTACTTTTTACAGACAAAAAAAATAATAACAATTTGAAACTGTATTGGTATAATTTAATTAAATAAAAAAATGCTTCATTCAAATACAATTATAATTATTTTGCTAGAGTATTCTTATGTATGTTATACTTTATAAGCTATTATGTGTGGTATAATACGCTCGTGTTGTTGTGGAGTTTATATAAAAGGTTTATTTTTTTAGTACCTTCTGTTTTAGACAATACTTAATTTCCTTAACTCTTTAGCCATTCTAATTTTTTAAAGATAGAAAATAATCAATCTTGTGCAAACTGTAACGTTTTGTTTGTGTATGACCATAAAACTGCAATATTCAAAATTTGACATGGCACAATTTTTAACACTACTCAATTAATACCTTATTGTACAACATTTTTGAATGGATGGGAAGGTCTGGGGATACTCAAAGATGAGTAGCATGAAGACACTCTCTGTCTGACTTGTGAGTTGTGACTATTTTCAGATTTGTTGCTTTTGTTCTAACACAAAGCGCGAGAACAATCCAGCGTTTATTAAAAAAAAATTAAACAGTAAAATGCTGTTCCACAATCGGTGTCTTCAACTAAACACGAAAAATGCTATTTGTTTAGGTATTTATCGATACAATGTGCTTTATAGACGTCCAATTATCGTTTAAATAAACAAAGGCAGGTACATTTTAAAATTTTAATTTTTTTGAATGTTCGTTAATAATAGACGTAAAAATTAGTAAATTAAGCAGACAAAAAACAATCAAAAATTATCAAATCGAAATTTTATATCATACTTAAAATGACAGACAAAGTTATTATGTATGATACAGTATGCTCGAGCATGTTAAAAAAATGATTTATTCATTCAAAAATAGTTTTAAAAATAAAACAAACTGGGAAAAAAAACGATAAAAAATTAACTAAGTAAAATTTTTTTTTTTTTTCAGCTTTGAAACTAAAGAATTTTATGTGAAAGCAGGAATAACGCATTTGGATGATGTCGGACAAAAACTAAACGCTGCTAAAATATTGAAACATGAAATGTTTGAATTTAATAACTGTGACAACGATATCGCACTTATAAAAGTAAGTTCAAGACAATTTAAATTATCAGCTTCGATTATTATTACAAAAAATTATTAAATTATCACATTCATTTAAATTATTTTGTTTGTTTCAATATCAGGACTAACATTATAAGTGTATCTTGTCCTTTCTCAAATTACAATTGAACAAATAATTAATAGGTACAGTATTTTGTAGGTTGATAAACCGTTTGAATTCAGTTCGACGGTGGGAATAATAAAGTTACCTGATGATGATTTATGTTTAAAAGTTGGTGACTACGTAATAATAACAGGATACGGCAGCACCGGTGAGAATATGGGATGGATTAATAAAGATTTTTTCGCCATAACCCTATCACTGACATCCCGGGAGAAATGTGTGAAACGAAGACTTAGAACCGTGGAAAATGTTTGTGTGACAGACAGACAGATTTGTACAGACTCCCCAGCAGATCATGGCACATGTTATGTAAGTAAAAACGGCCTTGAATTAAAAGTTGATTAAAGACTAGCTGTGCCCGCGACTTTAAAATTTATTTATTCTATATCCTTATTTTCTGGGCCGTAAGCCTTTTTGCCGACGTCATTACACAAAAACTTTCATTCCTTATTTTTGCCCCCTTTAGGGTAAGATTTTTACAAACTTTAAATGTCGTATTTATATCTAATCAAAAGCCTAAAAAATTAGTTTCAAGCCTCTAGGTTTATATCTACTTATCTATCTCTGTACCAAATTCTCATTTAAATCGGTTCAGTAGTTTGGGCGTGATTGACTAACACACAGACAGACAGAGTTACTTTCGCATTTATATATTATAGATTAATATAGTTTAATTATTGTTTAAAATAGTTTATATACTTTAGTATTCAACTACTTTTATTGATTCAAATAAACAAAATCTCTATAACTTTTTACACTTAATTTTTAATTTTCTGGGCCGTAAGCTTTTTGGACGACGTCATTACACAAAAACTTTCATCGGCTACTTGTACCCCCTTTAGGGTAAAATTTTTACAAACATTGAATGTCGTATTTATTTATATCTAATCAAAAGCCTAAAAAATAAGTTTGAAGCTTCTATCTTTAAAAATTACGGAATTTCCGCCCAAACTTTCCTATTACAACCCCTTACAACCCTTTTTTCGCATTAAAAAGTAGCCTATGTCCTTTCTCATGCTCTAGACTATCTCTGTACCAAATTTCATTTAAATCGGTTCAGTAAGTTTTAGGCAAGATTGTGTAGCATACAGACAGAGTTACTTTCGAATTTATAATATTCCGCGAATTTATTTTCATCGATTTTCCCATCGGAATAAAATATTTTCCCGCAGTAAAACGTAGCCTATGTGTTAATCCAGGGTGTCAGCTAACTCCAATCCAAATTTTATTAAAATCGCTCCAGCCGTTTAGACGTGAAGAAGTAACAAACATACACAGTCACACACTCACAAACTTTCACCTTCATAATATTAGTGTGATTTCGCGGTTACCAATGAAGAAACTGTATTTTCACATTCTAACTGCGAATTATTGATTAAATCCGCATGCCGGGGCACGGAGGCGTTTAATCTCTCATCACAAGGGCACCTTTAGGAACTTCACTTTGTCGATGTAGTTATAGTATCTCCAACAATGGTTGAGCATCACAACGTCAAGTTTCTGAAAATTTCCTTTGTGATAGGAGACGAAACGTCGAACACTTTTGCCGCCCCCATGATTCACCTTGAGAATTTCATCAAGAATTCGCTGTTAGAATAATAAAATACAGTTTCTTCAACCTTTTTCTCAAAATTTTTGGCATTTGGATGTAGAAATGTAAGCTTTTCAATTTTTTAGGGAGATTCAGGAGGACCCATGACGACAAATGGATACATCGTAGGAGTAGTTTCATGGGGAAGCCCATGTGCTATTGGTGACCCTGACGTATTCACCAATGTTGCTGTCTTTGTTGAGTGGATAAAACATATTATTTCCAAAGAGAAATAAAAACGATGCTGTTTGTCTCTGTGATTATTTGTTATATTTATTAAACTACCCCTAAATAAAGGTTACTAACGAACTACGTGTGGCCGACTACTAAATGTTTTATATTTATTTTTACTTTCCGAAAATGAAAATTCTTTTTACAACTCCATTTTAAAACTCTCCTTATGTTAAAAACAGATTTTATAAAATTATTTTTTTATGGTTGTAACTGCATGAGTCCGAATCATTTGTTACTTTGTTCTTTTTTGCTACTTATTAATTGAACTACATTCCATTTTCACCCTCTCAAACTCCCTTATTATCGATGGGAGACCAAGAACAATTAAATTCAATTAAATTTGGTATATTTGCATAATCGTGAGCAGAGGGCAATAGATAGACACTATTGGAGAAGAGTGGCTGTTAATAAATAGTTTTTAGAATGATTGTTTTATCAAGAATTCTCCTATCGTTTCAATTACATAATAAAGAGTTGTTAATTATCAGGAACTCCCACAATGAACACCATCAGTGTCCATGGGGAGTCAACGATAAAATTTCACCGTCGCTTCACACATTGTATGAACTTATACATAATTGAAGTGCGCAGATTTTAAAACAAAGATAATCTGCTACTTCAAAAACCACTCCTTTTGTTCAAACATTAGCATTTTTTGTTCTGAGTTATCGAAAAAAGTATTGTATTTGGTTAGTATTGATAAATCAAGGTACGTAGGTACTTTTGCAGAAAAATTGATAATAATTTACGTATTTTGTACATTCCAAAGTCTGAACTAATTTTTTTTTTAATTTACAATACGTATAGAAGTTTTACTAAGAATTTGTATTAAGGCATGTTTTAACGTGATATTTGCAATACTGTGTCAGGGGAGGAGATGACGCCAATGGACGCTGCAATTACATATGGCGAAAAAAATCTGTAGATAAGACAGTGTTAGGTAATTTAATCGGCAGTGTCACCTTCGCAATATTTTTAAAGTACTTAGCAAAAATACGAAATCAATAAGAAAATCGTGGGTTCATTTTCATATGTAATTATTTTTGAACTGAAATTTTATTTAAACTCTCTTTGGATAGATATCATTACGGAATGTGGATGTGATATATTTAATGCCACTTATAACAATCACAGTAAGAAAAATTGAAAACAAATAAATTACTTAATAATTTTGAGGCTTGTGAATAGAATAATTTCACGGGGATTAATAATTCTAACCTATAATAAGAAAAGTTTAAAAAAAACTATAAAAAATAATTTTTGATTTAATAATACTTGGCAGACGTTTGTTCTAATTTAAATATTCAACGTGTTTAATTTTACGAAACACGAAACCACCACAAGGAACATAATTGCACGGCAAATGTAGGCCAAAGTTCCGTTTGGGGGTAGCTAAAAGACCACTACGTGGGTCAGTATAAAATAATTAGTTCTGAGTTGAGAGGTAGTCAGAAAAACAGAAAGTAAGATCAATCAAGCGAGTGAGAAGGGTTAGGGTAGTGTAGCGGGTGACCGCTATCACTCACCCTAATGTCCTATTAAGAGTCCCTGCCATTATCAACGCCCCCTAGTTGATAGTTTTAAGACAAGTAGTTTTTATATATACATATATATTATATTTGTAGGTAGTTTTTAAGTGTTATCTATTTTATATCAATTAATCTATTAAATCTTTAAAAACACCATACAAAATTCGCCCTTCTTCATGACAAGTTGATATTTTTTTGTTTTGTCCTTAAAATCCGCCTTGGAAATAAGATAAGCGATCCCTGCACCAGAGTTAAATATGTTTTACGAGACATTTTCTACAATTATTAATTAATAATTTTTTTTGTTAGTACTTTTTTGTCATACAGTCTCCTGTAGGCTGTGGGAACCAATGAAATTTACCTGTTTTCAAGAATTTCCTGTTTCACTTGATTTTGAATTAGCTTTTTGTGTAAATCTAATATATATAAAATTCTCGTGTCACAATGTTAGTTACCATACTCCTCCGAAACGGCTTGACCGATTTTTATGAAATTTTATATGAATATTCAATAGGTCTGAGAATCAGAAAATATCTATTTTTCATACACCTAAGTTTTTATTTTTTTTTTGAACAAATTTATTTTTGAATTTTCTATAATGTGGCATTAAAAAATACATACAACCCTAAATTTTCCTCCTTCTACCACCAACCTCCGTTTTTTAATAGCGATATTAGTACTGTAATAATCTTCAACTCTCAGTGGTCGATAACTGATCAATTTTTATCAATCGATTAGTCATCCCCGCCAGGCGTCTACTGATGTCACTACTCCCCTCAGCAAACAGCACGGAGTGGGGATGAGAATGAGGCAGATTTTTTTAGAATGTGATAGGTTATAGTTCAAATATTTTCTAAGAAGTAAAAGAATGTTTTATTATAACATTTCAGAATGATTTGGCAATGTTCAAGAATGTTCCAGAATCTTGAAGATCATTCAAGAATGTTTCAGAATGTTAAAAAAAGTTAGAAAATGTTTTGAATCATTATGGGATGTTCTGGATAGTTATAAATTCGCGAATATTCTAGAATGTTCCATCAAATGTGTAAAATATTCTTACCCAGGCAACGCCGGGTATTGCTGCTATTTATTAATTAAATTTCTACATATAGGTACTCAATAGATATAAGTGGATACTACGTGACAAATAAACCAGACAGCCAGACTCTAGGTATCTACTATGTCATCGTGTTACACGTAATTGATAAGTATTCAATACAACTGAACCTACAAACATTCGGTATTTCAAATTTTATAAATCTAAATCATAGGTAGGTACCTACACATTTTAACTTTAATTAAAATGGATTAAGTGATTTTATTTGGATACTCGTAGCTACACATTCGTGGTGATTTGATTTGATTACATATTGATAAAACAAATTAAATTTATTTAGGTAGGTATAGTACGTACATATTGTTGATAAACGGCATTATCTCTCCTATATCTTTTAAAACAACTAATGTTTTTTCCCAGAAAAACACACTTATTTAAAATGGCTGATGAAGTAGGATCTTTTTCAATTTGTTCTCATCACAAATACATTTAATCATTTTTTTTATCTTATGATATTATCAATAATCATTAACTAGAAGCTTAACAGAAGTTATAAACAATACCGTAATAATACAATTGTTTTTTTTAAATAATTTTTAAAATTATTAATGTTATCCTTTTGGATAAAAAAAATATATGAATCGTGTCGTCTTCCGGGTATTGCCGTGGTCGTCACTTGTTTACACTTGACGTTTCACCGCTCATTCTGTCGGCTTCTTCAGAAGTATCTCCACGATACTTACACGTTAAGTGTGAACAAACGACAACCACGGCAATACCCGGAAGACAACACGATTATGGACAATGGCCGCGAAAGTCTACACTCAAAAAAATATTGTCCTTAAAAGTTTTTAAATTGAATAAAAGCGAGACGTTAATAACTGATTGGAACTACATAATATTCGAGTCTCTTTTCATAAACATTCGATTCCCTGACCACCAAATTGAAATCATACTTTTAATAGGCTTCTCGTTTGTGGGGAAATAATTAATGAATTTTAATAAACACGCCAATAAAAAATAAATAACAGAATTTTATATACAAAATTTAATAACAAATAGAAACAAGAAAATATATATACAAAAGCACAAGTAACAAAAATGACAAGAAATAACGACAACAATGTAGAAAGGCTAATCGAGAAGTTACAAAAATGCAGAAGTGCGCTGTAACAGACGGTGGTATACTGGATCCAGAATATGGAAAATTTTGAGTATTTGTAGGAGAATAGTACGAGAATAATTTAGAAAGAGAAGAACTGAAGGAGTACTGACATTCGTTTAGAGAAATACTTAGAATTGAGTACAGAATTCAAGTGAAAGTAATTACGGGCAAAACCAGCTATTAATAAAGTATGCAAGCAGGTAAGGATGAAGTAGACATTCTAGGTAAAGGTAGTTAAGTAGACAATAGAATGAAAGGAAACAAAGATAAGAGTTTGAAGAAAGACTACATTGTTGAAGTTTAGAAATTGAGATGATTAAATATTTGCAAAAATATACAAATTTACAAAAAATAAAAACCTGACAAGGTTTTGCAAATATATACCAATAACTTTGTCAGCAAATGTACCAACCTGCATACCCAATATACAAGGAATGGAAAAAGATTGGAAGAATTTGAAAATATTTATATTATTAAAATCTGATTTCAGGGAAGAGTCTTATCACCAACAAACAAGAGGCTACTGCATTTAAACGTTTTAAGTTGTTTACTATTTAGATAAATAATTTCAGATAATGCGATAAAAAGTGTGAATTGTACTTAATTACCTCAGTTATTTATCTAAAGTGTCAGAGAAAGGTGTTGTCGATTCGGGATGAAGTTTTCCGCGTTCTTATTAAATTGCAACGAACAGTAAAATCCATTATTTAAATCAAATGTATCACAGTCTATAATGGGTATATGTTGTTCTACTGACAAGTTCGATAAAAGCGACAAGAATAATAAACATCAGGAAGTTCCCGTTACAGAAATGAAGGATCCTCTTCAGTTAAGGGTTGACTCGGAAGCTGAATACGATGAACAATTTGTGAAGAAATTAAGACACGAATTTAGGAGTGATATAGAGGGATTTTTATTAAACCACATCCTTATGTCTGTGCTGTTTTTCGAAAATTATGAAAAGTAAGTGCTTAAATAGATCACAAAATAAAATAAAATAAAAATAAGTCCATATATGTGCACATTTTACATATTTTAAAGGTCGTTTAAAATAATAATCTCAGGTGTAGTTACCATATGTATGTTTTTAAATTGTTGCTAAGTTACTTATTTAAAAAGTGATATTGTCGGCACTTCAGGCTTTACATCAAGCAAATATTGATGTTTTAGATACATTTTATATAAAACACTTATTTTTTTTAATACCTCAAACATTAAAAAAACATTTTTAAATTCTTTATTTATATTTTTAAATTGTTGCTAAGTCGTATGTTTAAATATTGATCTTGTTGACATTTCAAGCTTTTTAAACTGATCGAAAATGTTGTTTTATTTGAGAAAATACTTAATTTCCTGAACTCTTTAGTCTTTAGCCATTCTTATTTGTTAAAGATCTGCAAATTGTAATATTTTGTGTATGTACATAAAACTGTAGTGTTAAAAATTTGACATGGCACAATTTTTAACACTACTCAATTGATACCTTCAAAATTATTGTACAACATTTTTGAATGGATGGGAAGGTCTGTGAGTTGTGACTATCTTCAGATTTGTTGCTTTTGTTCCAACACAAAGCGCGAGAACAATACAGCATTTATTAAAAAAAAATTAAACAGTGAAATGCTTTCCCACAATCGGTGTCTTTAAATAAAAACGAAAAATGTATGCTATTTGTTTATTTATCACCACAATGTGCTTTATAGAAGTCTAATTATCATTTAAATAAATAAAGGCTGGTACAATTTAACATTTTTAGTTTTTTCGATGTTTGTTAATAATAGACGTAAAAATTAGTAAATTAAGCCGATATACCTACTGCAAAGTAAACGAAAACACAATTAAAAATTGTATATCATACTTAAAATAAGAATTAATAATATTATTAGGCATGTGTATATAAATTAATAATAAGACAACCAGATTGAAATATTATAAATAAATTACCAAAGTAGACTTTAGTTTTTGGGCAAACTTAACAGTACATATCTTCACGTATTTAGGTAGGTATATATAAATATTGTATAGATACCTTTGCAGAAACAAAGGTGTCGTAGATTTAAATTATATAAGAAACGTTTAAAAACACAAAACTGACTTATAAAATTCAAGAATTTGTTATCAAATATTATTAAGAACCCTATCTATTACCGGAATACATCACAACCTTTCATCATGGGGAACTTTAATATAGAGATACCTACCATTATAATTTTTATAAAGTCGGGGGTTTTACGTTCTATAAATAGTTATCAATTTATCATAATATCATCCGTCTGAATCACGATCAGAAAAAATAAAAAAGAAACGAAGGTTACTTTTATGATAATCTAAATCTAATTACATATATAAAATGCTAATGTTCGTACGTAAAGACAGGGTTTTCTCTATCTCTACCTACTTCAATCAACTTCCTGTTGGGGTGGTAAATACCCCTTGGTCTCCAGGTGGGAGTAAGGGAGTTTGGTCGCGGTGAGTGGAAGTGGGTGGTTGTAGGTGGCAGAAAGGTGAAAAGAAATATTTATGTTCTTTTTTATGTCATAAGGACTTCCGGAAAGATCTCAAAATTTCTGAAATGATCTAAAAAATTCTAAAATGAGCGCAACCTGTTATTATCGACTTAGAATGTTCGAGAAAGTTCTAAAAATTTCTTGAATGATCTACAAAGTTTCAAAAAGTGTACATCTACGTTTGACTGATTTTTATGAAATTTTATATGCATATTCAGTAGGTATCTATTTTTCATATCCCTAAGTGATAGGGGTTGCCCCTAACTGTTTTTTTATATTTGGAACAAAATTTTTATTTTTAATTTTTTTATAATGTGGCATTAAAAAATACATACAACCGTAACTTTTCACCCTTCTACCACCAACCCCCAATTTTTAATAGCGATATTAGTACTGTAATAATCTTCAACTCTCAGTGGTCGATAATTGATCAATTATTATCAATCGATTAGTCATCCCCTCCAGGCGTCTACTGATGTCACTACTCACCCAGCAAACAGCACGGAGTGGGGATGATAATGAAGCAGATTTGTTTAGAATGTGATAGGTTATAGTTCAAATATTTTCTAAGAAGTAAAAGAATGTTTTATGATAACATTTTAGAATGATTTGGCAATGTTCATGAATGTTCCAGAATCTTGAAGATAATTCTAGAATATTTCAGAGTGTTAAAAAAAGTTAGAGAATGTTTTGAATCATTATGGAATGTTCTGGATAGTTCTAAATTCGCGAATATTCTAAAATGTTCCATCAAACGTGTGAGATATTCTTACCCGAGTAAATAAAATTAGTAATATCAGAACAACAATATTAATGATTAATAAGTGTTTGTAAACGTTCGCGGTTACCACACATTTTATTCTTCTTGGCGGTTCTTGAAACCTTGTTCGTGACAATTTCTTATTTACCAACGGTTCACTTTTAATTGCTAAAAAGGCCTCATACCACCAGAATAGAATAATGTATGTTAATCTGCCATAAATATTTAAGTAGTTTTTTTGGTATACCTTGAATAAACTATTGAGAATATGATTTTTATAAAATCTATGGTCATTGCATTGGGTAGGTACTTGTGAAAAACCGTTATAATAATAAAACAAAACAAATAATTAATTTTCTGACAGTATCTATAATTACCAACAATTGTTTCGATTTATCAAATCACTTTCAAAGAATATAAATAGGAACATCTATATCAAGCTAGCACAACAAAGTTATTTTTCCGATTTCTGACTTGCATTATAATTTATCGCTAATTTGTCGCTCATGTCGTTTAGCCATAATCAGCTGGTATGCTAGTTTGATATTAAGCTAGCACTACACATAGCCTAGGTATCTCGAAAAGAAAATTTCGTAGGATATTACTGTAAAGACCATAATTTGTCGCTGAAAGATGACACATTCAATGAATTTGTCGCTAGTCTTCTTTCCATCTGATAAGCGAAAAACTGCTGGAAAGCCATCAAATTCTCGAAAGGTACGCGTTGCCCAACTTGGGGGAAACAGGGAAAACCTAATTTACAAAATTTGGTAAATAAATCCGATCTCTTAAAACAAATGTAACAAAGAACTCATTGAGTAATTGTTTGATGGTTTTCCAGCAGTTTTTCGTTTATCAGCTGGAGATAAGACTAGCGGCAAATTCTTTGAATGTGTCATCTTTCAGCGACAA
The DNA here is from genome assembly GCA_029378335.1 of Agrilus mali. Classification (NCBI taxonomy): domain Eukaryota; kingdom Metazoa; phylum Arthropoda; class Insecta; order Coleoptera; family Buprestidae; genus Agrilus; species Agrilus mali. Next base: position 20,295,927 of record CM055658.1, on the reverse strand, counting down.
ATTAGCGATAAATTATGGTTTTTACAGTAATATCATACGACATTTCCTTTTCGAAATACGCTATGTACCAGCTGGTAAAACGGCACGAGCGACAAATTTTTGGATTTGGTAATAAGTTAGCGGCAAATTAGCGATAAATTATAGTGCAAGTCAGAAATCGGAAAAATAACTTTGTCGTGCTAGATAGATATACGTAATAGGAACCTGAGTTCTTGTACTCTTTGAAAATGATTTACAAAAATCGATAGAATTGTTAAACTAATTTAATTATACGTTGTGAAAATGAATCGTGTATTTTTTTTTTGAAGTCTCCATATTTTGTTGTAGAATTTTACGAACAATATTTTCTATAAAAATCATTTTATTAAAATCTGTTTCGTAACCGAACACTTCAGCTAACAATACCTTATTGATATTTATTATCAATTTGTGTTAAAAATTAAGGCTTATATTTATTATATAATATGTACCTACAGATCTAATTGTTTACTTCCCAATATACCATACGTAGATACATGTCTGCCTTTCCCATCTAAATAAGAAGTTTAGAAGAAAACAACTTCAGAATACAATTACTTTATATATTTCAGAAATCTATCAGCACCTATTATTTCTAAAGGAACATGAAATCATGGTACTTTTATTATTTGCAATTACCCGTATTGGGAAATAATCGTCAATAGGTACGCGTACATGCGTACATAGATTAGGTAAATTGTAGGTATATTGGTTTAATTAGACGGGTAGATTTTATCGTTAAATACGTATTTGTCATAAATATTTGTTATTTTGTTTATTTTTATATTACAATTGCTTAATTTGCTCATATAATATTATCTACCAGTAAGTATTTTCAAATTGAAATAATAACAAACAATTTAGCTAAATTCAAGCAGTCTAGATTGGTGACGTAATGGTACCTAAAGAGGGAAGATAGGGGGTTGTACGGTTCCCACAGAAACAACACGTTATGTACATCTACCGCCAGCCTTTGTTAGCTAGTTGTCTTCCTCAAATTATATTTTAAGGTCAGAAAACTCGAAAAAAATACACGAAAATATAAAGTCATTGATTTACAAGTCGCAACACAAAGTGTAACAATTAAAATACTTATGAATATCTACAAAAGCGCACCGACAGAAAAACTTAACCCATTACTTAACAGTTTATTATCTACTTAAATAAATTTAATTTAATTAAGTAATTATATTTTTAGACAATGTTGCTGTATGGGCTTCCCATTTTAAATGGTTCGCCTTCAGAATGTTATCACTGCCTAAGTGGTTTTTACTAAGAATTGAATGCAATTTTATTGCTTCGTTATCATTCAATTACTTCAATGACGATAAAATTTTAACGTGATTGAAAAAAAAACTCCATTCTCTACGCTTTTACATGTACACAACGTGCTATTTGTAATCTGATGTGATAAATGATATCTGTATTTGCGGTGGCGTGCCTCTTTAAGTTGATCTAAATCCGCTAATCGTTAAGTACTGTTTGCTTTAAATTAATTTCAATGAGTTAGTTATTCCCCCTTATTTTTTTTAATGTTATTTAGGTAAACCCTCAACAGAGATTTCTTCAAAACTGCCAGTAATTATTAAAAGAGAGTGTTTGAAGTTTGTTCGAGTGCGCCTGTTTAGAGAAAAAGATAGGACTTGCACAGGACGAGAGAGAGAATAAGAAAGAGTTTACCCTTCCGGGTGGGAGAAATTTCACGTTTTTAGTATTACACTACACTATTTTGACTGTGGTTTAATCCTCGCCTAAGCTTCTGAGTACATAAAAACAAAAAATGTTATTAATTATAAAGCAGATTACATTGTCATGTATTAATACGTCAAATATTTGATACTTCTCGAAAATTAATTGAAAATATCTTTAATCTAAGAAATTCCTTTACTAGAATTTCCATAGACAATTTCATTAAACATTATATGCTTACGTTCTTCAGATAACAGGGATCAAGTTCTTTAACTGCATGCATTTCTATTTCCTACATTTTTAATCTTATCATTTCAATGTTTGCACACCTACTCAAATGGAATTAACAAAACGTTCCCTTGATTTAGGAAAATTTTGCAACCATTCACATTTCAATGACCGATGTAGTAGATAAATTGGAAACATTGACTTCAATAAACTATGTACATACATCGGTTTCGGAAAAGCAACACTGTTTTTATTCTGTTTGGGAAATAAACGTCAAGGATAGTAAACACAACATATTTTTACGGAAAACTTACTTGTTTGTTTATATATTTGCTTGTCAGATAATTGCGACTTGATTTCATTTTATTGCTTCTTTAAATTCCACATATTTAGTAAAATATACAGGGGCGTCTCATGGGTTCTATTTAAAGACCTCCCTTTCAATATATACGAACATAAATCAGAAATATTAACGTCGCTGGAAGAAATGCCAAAAGCTTAACCCTTGAACTACTGGCAATAATTTATCAGCTACGTATTTGATCATCAACATTATTTATTACAGCTGTTAGTTCAGGATGAATAGGTTGGGCCATTGACAAGTCACCATAAAAGAAAAGCTAAATTTTACAAACCTTATTATCGCTTATTGCTTTCAAGTACCTATCTGAATGTTGTCAATTTAGAATACAAACACTTTCTATTACGTTTATAGTTCTTATAAATACCTGTACTGAAAAGCAATAGGTACGAAATACAGTACTTAGAACGTATTATTTATGGATTAAATCATGTCTAAAAGTAGAATAGTTTTAATTAATTACAATAGGAAAAGAAATATCCAGATGTCAAAATGATTTATTGCTCAGATTAGATAGAAAGCACAGAATAAATATGATAATGGAAACAAAAATGAATTGTAACAAGTACCTAATGTCATAAAGTGGTTCGTTTTTGAAAAGATTTGATTTTCCTTAGGCATTTCTTCCTGTAATTAATGTTACGCGAGCTCAAAAGTGGAAGGGGGGAAAATCTCATACGATCTAATTTAAATCTTTAATTCTTAGAGTGATCTTTCGGGATTACAGTTGGGTCGAACTGTCTCAGTCCGATTGACTCGAAAAAGATTCTTCGGCGTGTTCGCTTCGATACGAATCTATTATGAGGATGTTTGCCACAACCGCTGGCGAAACGTTAAAAAATGATCTTTACCTGAGGTGGAAATCATACCAGAAATAGTGATTGCCAAGTTCTTATATTTCTGGTAATCGTTCACGTGAAGATATTTTTTAAAGAGTCCTGTTCGAGTCAATCAAACTGGGACAGTTCGACCAAACTATACTCCCTAAAGATGCTTGCTCCAGTTATCGATGAAATATTGAAAAAAAAAAAAAAAAAGATAACTTCAACCAAAAGACCGCCCTAAAAAGGATTTGTACAACGTTAAAAAAAATACTATAAATCTAATTTTCATTACCTTTGGCTTTGCTTTTTGATCACGCTTCATTTAACAAAATTATGGTCATTAGAGATTTAAATAAGTAAGCATAAAAGAAACCAAATGTAAAACTATATTTAATGGCATATTACACGTAGATTGAAAATATCATTTTCAATTAAAGTGATCTAATTCTGTAAATAATTTATTGCCAAATCTAATCAGGTAAAATAACGGAAGCAGGTAGCAGATCCATTGGCACTTTAAATTTTAGCATGTTTATCTAGGTTATATCTAAAGAGTTGATAAAGTTTATGAGTCAACATTTTTTAAACAAATTCCTGTTTCTGCTACGTGCCTTCATGATGTCATACCCTTGAAAGTAACCCTCAATACAAAATCAGAAAAGAACGAAGTATGTGTCAGAATATCAATATGAAGAGTTGCTACTAGATCTCACTAGTAAGGGGAAAATAGGATCCAAATTAAACGAAAACACCTCGCGTAATTAATAAATAAACATCTTATTTTGGATATTGACATAACAAACTAAATTATGGCGTGAAAACAAGTCCATGGCGTGCTGATGGGATTCAATGATAAATCGATAGGTTTTCTAATTGTAAAAGAACTTTATCAATCATTAATGAACTCAAAACTATTACAAGACGAAAACGTTTATCACTACATCGTCTAAGTTACTTATATAACGAGAGGACTAATAAGCACTTAATGTCGCTAAAAAGACTTTTCCTTTCAGAGACATGCAGAAATTGACCTCTTCCGTTTCCGAATGGGAGAAACGTTACAACAGGAGGATGATAAGTGAGCATCAGAAGCAGTGTCTTATGCCAGACATTGTGGCTGAACATATTAGTAAAAATGTGAGGTTCAGGCCCTTTCATGGACCTAAAAAGACGATATCAGAACCCATTTCACCTTTAAAGCTATACGTAATACATGACAATATAGAAATTCCGGACCCTTTTGATAATTCCGTTTATAGTAAAATAGATAAGCCAGCTTACAGAGCATATTTAGAAGAATCTGACGAACACAAAGGTAAGAACCAAAAATTGTATTATTATTTTCAATTTTTGATAACACGAATTATGTACTAAAACAATTAATTTTTTATAAATCAATGCTATTATCCTTAAGATAAGAAACTTTAATTAATTTAAAAACTGATTTAATCCTAAGATATAAAAAAATTGTTTGAATGTGGTTTTATTATAAATTAACAATATTAACCAATAAAAAATACAGAAACATTATTAAAAAATATTTCCATCCCAATCTACTTACTTTCATATAACAAATAATATTTTGTTTTCAAAATACCATTCGTATTTCAGAAGAGGTTTAGGTTCAATTTTTTAGATAACAGTACTAATGCTCCTTATTGTTTCAAAATGGCCAGTTGAAGTACCTATTATCTGGTGCAAAAATACATACATACATTTCAAAACATATTTCTGCGAATTAAAAGTTCAGACTCTTACCTGATAATGTTAAGAACCCTTACAACAAAACACATATATAAGTGGTAAATTCATGTACCTGTCAGTCAAAAAAGAAATTAAATAATAAAATCCAATTTTATTCGTGGATTTCTCAAATACTTTTGATACGATCTTTTAATTATAACCATGTGATGTATGTATGTACCTACGTACGTAAATTGATTGTTGGGGTATGATGATGTAAATACATGTTTATTTTATAAAAATTGTAACACAACATCTTATCTAAAACGAATTACAATTTTTACAAAAAAATTATCTTTTAGTGTTTATTATTGCTACTGTTCATGTATTACACATATTTAAAATTAGTGCTAATATTGAACAATCATTCACTAGAGGAAAAGTACCAAATATGGAATTTAAGTTTTAAGAATGCCAATATTTTTTGTAACGTGCCACATTACTTTTGTTATCGGACTATGCTATAGATACGTATTATTTAGCAGACTCTAAATTTAAAAAAAAAATGGGTTTGTTTGGAAAAATGCATTGTGGTACCTAATATGGAAAATAGGGTAACAAAATAAAAAATTTATGTATGGTAGGAACATTATATATGATAAGTATAAAAAGAAATAATGAAAAATTTTGGAATTCACACACAAAATATTCACTCTGAATCAGAGTATTCGATGTGACACCATTTTTGGCTTCCAACACACTGAATTCGTGTTTCTCTTTTTCTATTGCCATACATATTTCTAAACAAAATAAAATACATTTTTCCAAAGTTTGTGTTGATAATGTGGCATTGAGCACTATTATTTTAGCGTTAATGTAAAATACTGTTTACTACGAAATATTCCATAAAAGAAACAAACCACTATTCTGTATTGGGTACATCTCTGTTTTTAATAATTATGACAAAAATGATATGTTTTTTGTACAATAATAAGAAAGAATCCACTATTGGTTTGCATAATCGACAAAAATTGTAATATGATATTAAATTTTTTATACATATCATAGAAGTTAAAACAGTTAATAGAATCGGCTGTTACTTGATGAAAAGTGGTATAATCCATGGAAAATGATACACAAATAACTTTTCACAGTTTTATTATTAAATCACGACTATAGTTTCGCTACACTGTAGCTTTATCAAGTGAGATTTGTACAAATATTACCGGACACTGTATATATATATAACTAAAATTGTCTTACCTACTGGGTGGGGAAAGAAGTTATTAGAATAGATTAAGAAGGGGTGAATTGTTGAGATCTGTTTGATCATTAAGTAATAATAATAAAACTGTGAAAAGTTATTTGTGTATCATTTTCCATGGAAGTTAAAACAATTAACTAAAATTCGTGATGCGATAATAAATCATAACTCCCTCTCAGAGCAGCCACTCTAATACCAGACAAACAAACAAATATATTTAAAAATTAAAAAGATTCTATTAGTAGTAGATGTACACCTTGTCGTTGTGGTATTACCATACTTACATACTTTAATTCGCCTTTTCCGTATAAGGAACATGTTTCATATTTGGTACCTTTCCTCTACATACAATTTTTTCTAAATTTTAAAAGTATTTATCATTTTCAATTGATTTTCAAATAAAATGGGCATTAAAACTAGTTTTTACATAGAACGCGTTCTTCCTAGTTAAAACTAGTTTTTTATGTATGTATTTGTTAATACTAGAATTAACTAATGCTCAAATCGAATATTAGTTAAAACTAGTTCGTACTAGACAAAACGCGTTTTTCCGAAGCGAGTCAGTTAAAACTGTTCGCGTAGTAGATCCTCATCCTTTTTTAAATGTAAGTTTGACTGATTAGATTTTATTGTGTGTTAATCAATGTTCTTTAACAATGTTTTTTTTTGAAATTTTATGGTTGTGTTCTGTTGATTTATTTGATTATTTTATTGGCCTAATTATAATTAATATTGTCATATTGGCAACTAATTTAAGTCGATGTTCCCAAAAATGTTCCTTTAGTGTTAGATTATTATTTGGTTCTCAGTGTCTTAGATCTTTTTAATAAATATTTTTAAATCTATATCTTGTTTTCAATCCCAAATTAGTTTTTCTAGTGCTAGTTTTAACTACAGCTCGTTGTGACAACTAGTTTTATCTAAATATCAAACATATCAGTGGTAAATTCTAGTTTTAACTGGGTATTTCTAGTTTTAACAAAGGCATTAAGTAAAAACTAGTTTTAACTAGGGAAAACGAGTTCTAACTAAAAACTTGTTTTAACTGTAACATATATATGCACAAAAGTACAAAAAGTTGTTTATGGTACCACTTTTCTGTTTTAAAAAATAACTTCAAGGTACAATAAACACTATAAATTTCATACTCCAAAATGCGTTCAATGAAATTATGACTACATACTTCTTTTACTTTCCAGGATATGTAAAAGTAAGACAAATGGATTTGTCCTCAAAAAGGCCATTTTATAACGATGCAAGAAGTGATTCAGACGACTCTCTCTATGAAACCCTACCGTCGACGTCGAAAGATGACGCTACTGCTTCCAGTTCCTGTTCCAGTTCAGAACAAGATTATAGTCGATTATCGCAATTTCGAACCCCAATGCCACTTAACATATCTGAAAGCGACATTTACACTGCCATAGGAACTTTGCCATCAACGTGTTTGACCCCTGTGAGGGTAAAGAACAAAGACTTAATCGAGAATAATGACGACGATGGTGATGACGACAGAAAATTAGACAATTACGTTGAAAAATCCCCTCAAAAATTATTTATCTACGTCAACTACTTCAATTCAAAAGAGTTTATGGTCCATTTTTCTGCTAGAGTGTTTCCCAATGTCTTAGGTCAGGCTTTAGGATTCAATGACGATGAAATTTTTGCAGCTTCGTCAGCAGAATGCAAAATTTATTGCGAAACCTTGGACGAGAACGAGAACATTATCAAATGCGAAATTGTTCCGGCTATAGCCATTCCGTGGCCAACAGTAGCTTTCGAATGGTCAGCAAGAAACCGTCCAAAGATCACCGATGAGAGGGCGATGATCCGCTATCAATGGCCCACAGAAAAAATGATAAGAGAAATTAAATCGATGAACTGTGTAATAATTCCAAAAGGTTATATGCCAAAGAAAAATAAACAAAGTAACTCAATGATGGACTTGGAATGGGAAGTGGCTTTTCCAAAAGCTGAAAGATATTTAGAAACGAGAATGTCACATGCCCAAATGCGATGTTATTTTTCTCTTCTGACTTTGTACAAAACGTTTATTGAACCGGTTACAATGACGCACGGTTTACTCACAGAGCACATAAGGATTCTTATGTATTGGGAATGTGAAAAAAACTACATGTCATGGTCGGATTGTAAACTTTGGAAAAAGTTACGAACCCTCTTGCAAATGTTGGATCGATGCTTATCCACTTGTAAGCTGCCTGATTATTTCATTAAAAATAAAAACGTTTTCGAAAATGTTCAAACTAAATACCTGGTGGCTGCCAAAGAAATTATTTATAGAATATTAGAATCTCCTTTACCATATATACTTAGATCGATGAGAAATTTACGGTGTATGTCGGGCAAATTTTATCCAAGTCCCAATTTAAAACGACTTTACGATATACTTGTCTCACAAAATCCACACTTAGACGTACCCAATTCGCTTATAATTACAAATGGGTCGGTTGTTAATGGACAGACAAGTAAAAAACGGAAATCGTACAACCCCGATGTAGATCAAGAATGGAGACTAAAGGCTTTAGAAAAACAAAGAATAGAAAGACTGAAAAAGCAAAAGGAAGAAAAACAGAAAAAGGTTTCTACTGAGAATCTCTACAATAGGCGAACTTCGGTGGACTCTATTGATATTGACGTAAGTCAACAATATAATTTATCAGTTTCGAATTAATTCTCCAATTCCAAACAGTAACAAGTAATAATAAAATAAAAAGACCACACATGTGCTTCTGTTTTGTACACTACTTAATCTTGAAATTAATAAATATAAATACGATTAAAATATTTAAAAAAATCATTAATGGAAGAAACATTCGTCAACGTTACAACCGGTAGATTATTATCGTTCCATTGACATGAGACGTAGTCCCTTTTGAGATTTTTCACATCTGTCTTCCTGTCTTTTTAAAAAAAGATTTGTTTATTTGACACGTACAATTTTTATCACTTATTTTTAAAATAAAAGCTTATCATTCTGGTGGAAATAGTACCATCAGACTTGTTGTGATCAGTTATTTACAAAATAACATCATTGTTCCAACATATTTTTTTAATATCCGGATTAAGTGATTTACGAATTTTTCCTGTTTAGGTATTTGACGATTTTCGCGTAGACGAATTCAAAAGAAGATCTATACTGATATTTTTCATCGATCATTTCCTTGCTATCGCCAAAACTAGTCACAGAATTGGTTCGATAAGACAAACGTTGTTTTATTTGAAACAAGCATGGTATCTTACAAAGCTGCTCGGTGATTTACCGGCTAATAAGCAGGACGTTTTGATGTACCAGAAGATTATAAACAAGGAAGAAGAGTTGTGTCAGAGGAAACTCGATAATTCATCCAACACATCTCCTCCATCGCCTCCTGCACCGTTAACACCCAGAAGAAATTCCACTCTTCACAGTAAGTTCTTTTATTATATTTTATTTGATATCCCTCAAATGAACATAAACTTTTCCGCGAAAAAAATTATGTCATCAAGCATCCGCAAAGAAGGCGGGTCAAGTTTGTACGTGACGCTAGCTGTGAGATGCGAAAGGGGCGGAACTTATGCCTCTGGTATCCGCCTTCATTGCGAATACCACAAGGCACATTTCCACGTACAACAAATATTTGTGAGATATAATCAACAAAATAAATCTTTATTTTTACAGCATCCAATAGCACAAGAACGTTGAAATCGCAATCAAGTACCGAAGATAAGCCACAGGTCCGAAAACTTAACGACCAACCGGAAAAAAGAAAAACAATTTCCTTTAAACCAGACGTCGATCGCGAAGCAACGTCTTTTTAATGTAGTTTAAATTAACCTACTCGTATGCAATTATTCCTAAAAATTATTAATTTATTTATTACCTTACCTTATAGCTATTACCGTAAATAGATTTTTAATTCCTTGTACATATTAAAATAATTATGTAGGTGTATATATTGCTTTCATAAAGTGTAATACGATTATTTATTACTAATAAAAATAATAAGTACTTACATTGACTCCATGCTCATTGTAGAAGTCGGCAGTACCCAAACTTCCGTATAATTTATAGCCCATTTTACTTAACGCTCTTACACTGGGAAGTAGCTCCATTTTATGCTGAAATAATCCCAAATATTTGTTACAATCGACAAACTATTTCAGTGAATATTTGATAAGAATTTGAAAAATTGCAGTGAATTCTTCCTGGATTCACCACTAAAATTAATTATTTAATCAAAAACATTTAAAAATCACACTTACCATATAGCATCCGATTGAAAGAAGGATAGAGTGTTTGGGAATAGTGAAGCCGGTGCTCATCATCGCTTTTAAGTATGCCTCATAACGATTTTCCCCAAAACAAGCCACTTCACCTGTTGATGCCATTTCAACCCCCAACATAAAGTCAGCACCCGCGAGACGAGAAAATGAAAACTGTGGAACCTTTACTCCAACTTTTCCAGAACCATGGAGGACATCCACGGGTTCTACCGCTTCCCCAATGATAACCCTTGTAGCCATTGCAACGAAATTGTGGTCTAGAGTTTTTGAGACGAACGGAAACGATCTCGAAACTCGAAGATTACATTCGATGACTTTGAGTTCGTTATCCTTAAAAAATAAAAATCCATTGCAAAAAATAATTTATTATTTTGTAAATTATTAAGAAATGTACGTAAAACTTTCGTCCTTTAACTTTAAAAAAGAAATGCATCTTAACCAAAAAGAATAGAGACAATAGAGTCAATTAAAACGAAGGGGGTAATATTTCATGAGACTTTGACTTATGTTCAGTAATTTTGAGGGCAAAAAAAGTCTTATTTTTGCACATAGATTCAAAAACGTGGACCACTAATCAAAGGTTCCACTTTTAGTTTTACTCCCTTAAATTCGAGTCAATAAATGATATAATAAGCTAGACAAGGTTTTTTAAAATTTCCCTCTTCTATTTTAACATAAAACATTTTTTTTACCTTGGCAATCAGTTGCATATTGAAAGGCCCCGTCACTTCCAAAGAAGCAGCAATAGCTTTGGTAATGAGTTTAATTTTGGCCAACGTTTCAGCATTGATATCTTGAGGTGGCGTAACCAAAGTGGCATCTCCAGAATGTACTCCAGCATTTTCAACGTGTTCCGAAACAGCCATGCAAAGAATCACCCCGTCACAAGCAACTGCATCCACGTCAATTTCCTTCGATTCCAAAATAAATTTAGAAATGACCACCGGATGCTCTTTACTAACGTCACTGGCTTGATTTAAGTATGTTTTGAGATCGTTATCGGAATGTGCAACGTTCATTGCAGCTCCACTGAGCACGTATGAAGGGCGTACCAAACAAGGATAACCGACTTCTTCGCAAAATTCGATTGCAGATTGTAGGTTGGTAAGTTCTTTCCATCTTGGTTGTGATATTCCTATTTGATCTAACATACGCGAAAACTTAAATCTGTTTTCCGCTCCATCAACTGATTCAGGGGATGTTCCGAGGATTTTGGCTTCCTGCCTGTGTAAATCCATTGCTATGTTATTCGGAAGTTGTCCTCCCATCGACAAAATGATTCCAAAAGCACATTCGACGTTGTAAATGTCCATTACAACTTCAAACGATATTTCTTCGAAATAAAGACGATCTGACATGTCGTAGTCAGTACTTACTGTCTCAGGGTTGTAATTTACCATTATGGTTTTCTTGTTAAGTCTCCTTAGTTCTGTTAGACAACTTACGGCGCACCAATCGAATTCTACTGAACTTCCTATTCTGTAAACACCAGATCCAATGACCATTATGTGTTCTTCGTCGAATTTTAAATCGTGAGCAACAGCGTTGTATGTGAGGTATAAATAATTCGTAGTTGCTGGCCATTCTGCAGCAACTGTGTCGATTTGCTTAACGAAGGGTAGGACGTTGTTTTCACCCCTTAATTTTCTTATTGCTAGCTCAGTACTTTTAACAGCTGTTGCTATTTGTTTATCGGAAAATCCAAGTTGCTTTGCTCTTAGTAGGGTTTCCTTATTTAAATTGTGTTGTTCTGTTTGTTCTAAGGTAGTTGTGAAGTCAATTATGTTCTTCATTTTTTGCAAAAACCACGGATCTATTTTTGTTAAGTCATAAAGTTTGTCAACTGAATATCCGTTCTTTAAAGCAGCTGCCAATACGAACATTCTTTTATCAGTCGGTTCTTTCAATTCATTGTCATCAACTTGTTTGATGTAAGGGTCGAATCCTATAACGTTTTCGTCAACCATTCGAAAAGCTTTTTGTAACGCTTCTTCAAATTTTCTTCCTATTGCCATAACTTCGCCGACACTTTTCATTGAGCTTCCAATTTTTGTGCAGACCCTCGAGAACTTGCTGAGGTCCCATCTGGGTATTTTAACTACACAGTAATCGAGACTTGGTTCGAAACAAGCTGTTGTTACTCCGGTAACTGAATTTTTGATATCAGGTAATGGAATTCCCAAAGAGAGTTTGGCTGCAACGTAGGCAAGCGGATATCCGGTGGCTTTGCTTGCAAGTGCGGAACTTCTGGATAATCTTGCGTTTACTTCTATAATGTAATACTCTTCTGATGATGGATTCAGGGCGTACTGAATATTACATTCTCCAACAACCCCAAAATGACGAATAATTTTTATGGCTGTAGTTCTGAGCATGTTGTACTCTTTATTGCTAAGTGTTTGGCTGGGAGCTACAACTATGGATTCTCCTGTATGTATTCCTAACGGATCCACGTTCTCCATGTTGCAAACCGTTATGCAATTATCGTATGCATCCCTGACAACTTCGTACTCAACTTCCTTCCAACCCTTCAAAGACTTATCAATAATTAATTGATTGGAATGAGCAAGTGCCTGACTTGCTAATGCGCTTAATTCGTCTTTGTTCTTGGCGAATCCGGAACCTAATCCTCCCAATGAAAATGCCGCCCTGGCCATGACAGGATAACCGAGTCTTTCAGCGGCCTTCAAAGCTTCATTTACAGAATAAACTGCTTCACTAGGGGCTACTTTCTCACCAATAGCTGATACCTTTTCCCTAAATATTTTCCTGTCTTCCGTTTCTATTATTGCGTCGATTGGTGTCCCCAAAATTTTCACCCCGTATTTTGTAAATACTCCAGATTTTGCCAGTTCCACGCCGCAGTTCAAAGCCGTTTGTCCTCCAAAAGTGAGGAGGATCCCTTCAGGTCTTTCCACTTTAATAACCTGTTCTACATAACTCGGGACCAGGGGTAAAAAGTAAACTTTGTCGGCCATTCCTTTGGATGTTTGAACTGTCGCTATGTTGGGGTTGATGAGAACTGTTTGGATGTTTTCTTCCTTCAACGCTTTGATTGCCTGAGATCCTGAATAGTCGAACTCTCCAGCTTGCCCTATTGACAACCCCCCTGAACCAATAATTAACACTTTTCTTGGGAATACTGTGCTAGGAGGTTCAACAGGGGTGTATTTTAAAGTAGAACAAAGTAATTCGTCAACGTTATTGGTAGTTGAAGTTTTGTACGTTTTTGCTAAATTGAGGAACACGTCGAAGAGACATTCTAAGTCTTCGGGACCTGCTGTGTGTTCTGGATGAAATTGTACGCTAAAATATGGTAATTCTTTGTGAATAATTCCTTCATTTGTTAAGTCATTCGCGTTATAAAAGAGCGTTTCCCAGTCGGAAGGTAACGAGTCCGCATCAATTGCAAATCCGTGGTTTTGTGATGTCATGTAGCAACGTCCAGTTCTTTTATGGATGCATGGTTGGTTATGACCGCGATTACCGTATCTGTAACGTAATATTATTTTTTTTACTTAGCTAAACAATTTAATACTTGCTTCATTTTGTAACTGGAACATCCGATAGCTAGAGAAAGAATTTGGTGTCCGAGACATATTCCAAAAATGGGTTTGGTGGTTTTTGTTGAGAGGATTTTTTGCAGGTTTTCAATTGTAGCTGAAGCCATAAGCGGATTTCCAGGACCATTACTAAGAAATAAGCCATCATATTCTTCAATTTTTGGAAGATAGTTAAAAGGCACGACATCCACCCTTGCCCCTCTATTTAATAAACATCGAATTTGATTGTACTTTAACCCACAATCAATTGTACAAATGCGTGGACTACCGTTTGGATTATAAGTTCGAATATTCTAAAACGAAATTAGTCATAAATTATTGTTTAAAAATTTTTATATCTAAGAGTCTGCTACTTTTGTTGAGACTTCTTCGACAAGATTTCTTATATTTGGATCAACAATATTCGCTGACAAATTGTTGTCTAAATGATGTACAATCCTTCCCAGGAGAGTTCCCTTTTCCCTAATCATTTTTGTCAATTCTCTAGTATCAATATCTTGGATTCCTGGAATATCTTGTTCCTCCAGCCACTTGGAGAGGGTCTTGGAATTCCTCCAGTGACTTGGATAGTCGCAGTGCTCTCCCACAACCAATCCTGCCGCCCATATCTTCTCCGATTCAAAAAAACTGAAGTGTGAGATGTGTTATAAGACTAACAACCTACATAATTAAACTGTGCAGTAAAAAGTTCTTACTATGGTAAGCCATATTTATCTAATTGAGGCGCAGGAACTCCATAGTTTCCAATTATTGGGTATGTTAATATGAGGATCTGGGATCGGTAACTTGGGTCAGTTAATGACTCTGGATAACCCACCATGCCAGTTTGGAAAACTACAAATAACAAATTTTGTTGTATAATTTAATAGTAATAATACATACGTAAGTAATATTGGATAATGTTGTTTTGCTGTAAGTACTCCATGTCCCCCCATTTTAGTGTTGATTAAAATGTCAGTTAATAGGATTATGATAATATCGAAATTAATCAATTCTGTAGCGTTTTGCTAGGTATCTATTTCCTTATATTGTATCTATTTTGTTTATATTATTTTATTTTTTTAGAAGCTAATTAATATGTTATTATTTTTATTTAAGTAATTGTAAGTTACAAGAAAATTATTTGGAAATAGACTAAACACAAGCAACAACACACAAGATAAACATTTTTTGGAAATGTTTATTTATCCTATTGTAATGTATCTATAATATCAACAATTTCATTCATAATGCATTTTTATATATATATTCCTTGTAAAATTTACCATTAACATACAAAACATTTGTAAAACAATTAAAAACATATGCTTATTGTATTGTTATATAGCTTGTATTAATAAGAGATAATGATAAATAATTACAATATAACTATAATTAATGTAAAATGAACTACCTATCTGGGAATTTATACTACTATACGATTAATTAAATTTCTTCTGTGTCTAATTAATTTTATTTAATATTTTACTTACTTACAATAAAATATCTATTTCGTTTAATAAATTAAATGAAGTCAAATATGATATGTGTTTTTTAATGTAAAAGTAATGTATCTAATGTCGCAATTAGTTCTACAAGGTCTACTACAAAATATAAAGACATCTATATGGAACTGTCAGTGGTTTACATAATCTCGAATAAGTTACGCGATCGGTTTCTTTTATATTCAAATTCAAAAGTGTTTTGAGGAATGAAAAAATAAAGTTTTTGAGCTCAAATTATTAACTATTTACGAAAAGTGTCGTTTTATGTGTTTTTCACAGGATTAGAACAATAAATAGGTATAAGGTACATAATAAGTAATTAATAGTGGTACTATAAACACTTTACATAACCTCTAATAAGTTTCGCGTTCTGCTTTAAAACTTTAAAACAGTTTTCTGAAATTAAGTCTCTCAAAAAAGTAGTTTTTGGGCTTGAAATTTTATAATTAGTTATTACCGAAAGTGTAGTTTTGTGCAATTTTACGACAGGATTCAAGGATTATGTGTATAAAAGGTAACTACAACTGATTGTTAATTTTTTAGCATTAACAATTCGATTTTGTACTGTGTAAGCTGAACCTACATACATACATTATTCCTCTGTGAAATTTATATTTCTTTCAAAAATTATTTTAATTTAATAATGAGTCTACAGGATGGCTTGCTACGCAGTAATAAATTGTCTACATGGAATTGTCAGTAATTTACAATAATATAATAACATTTAAAATTGTTTTTTGAAAATAAAGTTTACTATAATATAATTTTGAGTTCAGAAAGTTGTAATTATTATTTAAAGCGGTTATTTTGTGTATTTATCACAAGATCCAGAGAAAATATAAATATAAAAACTTAAAAAGGTCATTAATTTAAGTATTAGCATATTTAAACAATAATTATTTTATTAGCATGTCTTCTACCGCAAAGTTTATTTTTCTTTTAAAACTAATTCTAATTTGATGATAGATCTACAGGGTGGCCTTCTATAAAATAGTAAAATAACTAACTGGAACTGTCACTGGCTTACATAACCTCAAATAAATTTCGCGTTCGGTTTCTTTTATGTTTAGTACTTTAAAAGTGGTTTCTGAAATGAAATCTTATAAAAATGTAGTTTCTGAACTCAAAAATTTGAACGTGTAATTTTATGTAGGTATTTACCACAGGATTCAAAGAATATACATATAAAAGGTAGGTACCTAAATACATAAGATTACTAATTTATTAGGACCCTTTACATTTAAATTTTATAAGTGCATATTCTACCGCAGTTTATTTTTCTTTTAAAACTTATTTTAATATGATATGACAGATCTACAGGGCGTCGTTTTATAAAATAGTAAGATAACTAAATGAAACTGTTCTGAATTGTAGGTACTTTTTGAAATAAAACATGGTTTATGGAATCAAAATAGCATAAGTATAAATTTGGGCAAATTTAGAACAGAATTCTAGCTATATAAGGATATAATACCATATATAATTAATTTAACTGCATAAAGAGGTGACTTTTTTGTGTAACTCCTACATACAATATTCTTCTGAATTTTATTTTATTCATCTTTTGAAAACTTTTTATTTTGTTGAAGAGGTGCCTTTTTGGTAATTTTAGATGACCAAAATGGTAGGAGAAACATATATTTTAATAAATAGTACTTCGGAAAAAATATAAAACAGGATAAACAACTAGGATTAAAAAAAAATATTTGTAGTTCAAAAGCTGATTTTTATTTTCCAAAAGTTATATCAAAAAGTATAGTCTTTTCTGGTATTTAAAATAAACAAATGTTAATAACGCATATACGTAGACAATAAGACAGTGGCGGATTTACCAGAAGGCTGAATAGCCTAAAGCCTATAGGGCGGCAGATTTTAGGGGGCGGCAAACTTTGCTCAGAAATTTTTTTGTCTTACAGAAATTTAAAAAAAAATATTATCTTATACACGGAAAAAAACGATGCTCAAAAAATCAACAAAAATTACAATATTTTAGTGCTATATACAGTATACTGAATACACTAACGTCTGTATATGAAAAATTACTAAACGCTTAAGTATTTATAAAATATACTATTGTGATTTTGAATTTTTAAAATATTCCAATAGCGTTTAAGTATTACATTTTAAATTTAATATATTCACTTATTTTTTAAATTAATTATTGCCATAATTTTTTCTCTTGGTCCACCCACACTATTTAATTAATGTGTAATATGTTTCACCACATAAATATTAATCTATTCGAAGAGAAATGGGATCCGACAAAAATTGCTTAAAAATAACAATAACAAATATTAAATAGATATATATATGTGGAAAATTAATACTTTTCTATTGATATTTCTGATGATATTAACAACCTGTTAGAGTGTAGAATAAAAATTAAATAAATTTACAAGTAAAAAATTGCATATTGTTGCACAGAATTTCATAAATATTATACATTTCTTAGAATGATGATAATTAAAAAAAAACAATATCTAATGATAATATTGTAATGAATAAAAGCTGTAAATATCCATTCAACGAAAGTTCTTCTTAACATTCTTACATTTTTAATCCTAATGAATTCGTATCAATATTTGTTGATTAGTCTGATAAAAATATAATACAATCATAAAGTTGCAATTTCATTGACAAAAAATTGATTGTGAATTAGGGTACAGAATTGCATGTGTCAGTAGGGGCGGCAAATTTTGAATAGATTACGGGCGACAAATGTGCAATACCACCACTGCAATAAGACTTATTCAAAGTAACGTAGCAAAAAATATCTTATTCTTAACATGACATTAGGTACAACTCTATTCCCAAAAGTTATAATTATAATTAACGTACGATAATCTTTGTCCATTTACTACCAGGAAGTTATGGAGAGTTTAATGAACGAAATATTTTTTGTTTTATTTTATTTTATTACAAAGATAAAGCGCTCTTAGAGAATTTCAGATGTTATTTTATTATTGTTTAGAAACAGTTTCAAAACTCTATAATTGTTTGTGATTATTTTCCATGAATACACCGGAATCATACTAACTATTTGCTATTTATGGTATTTAAAATACTTATGGATTATAATTAATTAGTTATCTGCATAGGTACTTAATTTTGTATAGTATAGAGTATAGATTAAATAAAATGTGTGTATAGTGTGTATGGTAGATAGAGTGAATGATAAAAATAAATAAGATTTATCAATTGCAATATACTTGTAATCAGTAATTAACTTTAACAATAAACTATTTTGCGTGCTTGTAAGTAAACAATTTTTTAAATCGTTTAGATCAGTCTAACGATGTTCCCAAACCAAACAGCTGTCTTCGGGCTGTCACGAGTATCATGTATTGTTTGTTGTATAGACGTATATACTAACTTTGCTAAAAACATTATCAACTACATAGAACTAGCGGCTTAAGTCACCACGTGTTTTAAACTCTTATTACTTACCAATTTCTCCTTCGGTTTGTTTTTTAGCTCCAAATGGTACACCGGTAAAAACAACCCCATTCTCTAGCACCAGATAGCACCTGTTGATATCACTCTCTTTTGGCGGCATTTTAAAACAAAACACTTTTTACGTTTATGATCAAAGTTGCTCACTACAGTGCTGGAATGCGTTCACGTCACTGATTCTCTAACCGCAGGACAGCAATTTATCAATAAAAAAAGATAATAATAATTTGTTGCAGTAGTTATTATAAAAGTTATTTTGACGCTTTAACACCGGAATCTGAAGAAAACAACCGTCCGAATTTGAATAGCAAAAGCAAAACGGGTTGCTTTGAATGAATGTATGTATGTTTATGTCTGTAAATGAATAGGTATTCGTTATAAGATACAAAAGTGGAGGGAAACTTATAGGTAGTTACCTAGTTGTTTGTAAGTTATATTCTTATGTTGTTAGTATTACTTCAACTTCAGGTATCGGTCAAGAATAGGCAGGCTATCGTTATCTCAGCTATGCGTTTGTTCTTTATACCTACCTGACTTTCTAACTATAATATCTATGTGTGTATTTATTGTGTCGGTTTACCGGGTTATTGGTTATTATATGCACCATTAGTGTTGTAACAACAATAACTACACCTACTGAAATTATAATAATAGCCAATGGTCGGTTTTCTATTAGATTAAATAGTTGTCGCAAATAGAAACATTCTTTACATCTTCTTATCTGCTTATCTCCTATAGATAGATTACAATATTATTAATACCAAAATATTGTAAATTTTAGTTGCTCTTAAAATGAACAGATAAAATACTTAGATGGAATAAATAGTGGGATGTGAGGCACAACCCTTGAATTTTACACGAAAAACACCTCAGTGTGGTATTTTTCAAAATCAATCTTTTATGTTTAGAATTCAGTGTGATATAGAATTATTCTTGATAAATACACACACGTACTTACATACGTGTAGATATTGTTTTATTGATTTGTTAATATTAACAATATTTCCTATCACTGGAAAGTTCTTTAAAACTTTAAGAAGGCTTTATAATTTTCTGCACAGTGTGAATGTTTTGATGAAGGATTGGAAAAAGCATAAAAGAGTTTGTGGCCATATTTGTGAAAACAGTAATAGTTATTCTAGAATTCTAGATTCAAATTGTATCTACTAGTGCTGCAACTTTTAAGGGTTAAAATGGCACTAAATTACTTAATTAAGCGATGGTGTCAGCAAAAGCATGGTATTGTCATTTAATCTAAAATTGAGAAGGGCCGGATTTACGTAAGGGAATTTACGTTCAGATGGAATAAATTGCATATCTATAATATAATTGTTTTTTTTCGTTTCGTCAGTTATTTTGTTCGTTTCTGATATGGTTATGTTGCAGTTAAAACTAGTTTTTAGATAGAACGCGTTCTTCCTAGTTAGAACTAGTTTTTAATGTATGCATTTGTTAATACTAGAATTAACTAATGCTCAAATCGAATATGAGTGAAAACTAGTTCTTAGGTAATAATTAACGTAGATTTCAATGAAACACAGAATATCGTTTAAATTGTTTTACTATAATAATTTGTAAATACTCTTACAATCGTTTCGGTCTCTCGACCATTCTCAAAGAGAAACAGTTTCAGGTAACAACTCTTTGAGAATGGTCGAGAGACCGAAACGATTGTAAGAGTATTTACAAATTATTATAGTAAAACAATTTAAACGATATTCTGTGTTTCATTGAAATCTACGTTAATTATTACTAAAATGTTTTACCTATTTCCAACCGCAAATACAGTGTCTAAGATTAGTTCTTAGGTACTAGACAAAACGCGTTTTGCCAAAGCAAGTCAGTTAAAACTGTTCTCGTAGTATATCCTCGTCCTTTTTTAAATTTAAGTTTGACTGATTAGATTTTATTGTGTGTTTATCAATGTTCTTTAACAACGTTTCTTTTTGAAATTTTTTGGTTGTATTCTGTTGATTTATTTGATTATTTTATTTACCTACTTATAATTAATATTGTCATCTTGGCAACTAATTTAAGACGATGTTCCCAAAAATGTTCCTTTAGTGTTAGATTATTTATTATTTGGTTCTCAGTGTCTTAGATATTTTCAATAAATACTTTTAAAACTATATCTTGTTTTCAATCCCAAATTAGTTTTTCTAGTGCTAGTTTTAACTACAGCTCGACGTGACAACTAGTTTTATCTGAAAATCAAATATATCAGTGGTAAATTCTAGTTTTAACTGGTTATTTCTAGTTTTAACAAAGGCATTAAGTAAAAACTAGTTTTAACTAAGAAAAACTAGTTCTAACTAAAAACTTGTTTTAACTGTAACAGTTACATGGCTTTTGTCTAATTTAAAAAGATTCGAGAGTTGCAAACAGGAAAATAAAAGTTAGTTTTTGTGTACAATATTATTATACATAAATTAGTTGCTCAAGATAAATTAAATTTCTTTTGATGAAGCTATTAGGCATATGAAAAATAGCATAAAAGTAAAATTATTCAAAATACAATAACAATTACAAAGTTTAAAAAATATTTTATTATTTGAATTTCAATGTTTTGCTTTAATGTCTACTTTTTTATTTACTGCTTATTTAAAAGCATCATTAAATCAAATTTTCCAGATCTGTATTTTACAATTATTACTAATTTGTTTATTTTTAAGTGCAGTATTTTGTATAAGTTTTTTAAATCACTAAATTCTATTTCTATTTTACTTATATCTGTCACTGTGAAATCCGGCCCTGTGCGTTCTAATTTTATAATAGAAATTTTGATTGATATTGAAATGT
The DNA here is from genome assembly GCA_029378335.1 of Agrilus mali. NCBI lineage: Eukaryota > Metazoa > Arthropoda > Insecta > Coleoptera > Buprestidae > Agrilus > Agrilus mali. The sequence continues at coordinate 20,274,277 of CM055658.1, read as the reverse complement.
CCTTTAAATTTACAATACACAATTTCTCTTAAAACTATATATATGTTAAGGAGATTAGGCATTATTTAAAGTAAAATTCGTCGTGTGTTAAATAAAATTGTAAAATTTTAACAAAACTTCCATCTCCTATGAATGTTGCAAGCTACAAGTTATTTCTCCTCTAATTCACCTTGTTTTTGTTCATCGTCAAACCCAATGCAAACAGAGATTTCCTTATCTCTCTCTTTTTTTTAAGCATTCTCGTATTAAACCAGTACCATTAAGAAGTTTTTTGCTTGGTTTTTTATTTACTCTATACTGACCATCTGTAAACGGCATCATTTGTTAAAAAAAAATTCAGTTTAGTTTCAACCTGTGCGGTGCGTTGTAGGGTTATAAGTGACGGTAAAAATAAAACTTTCGGTAAAATAGATGTTAAATACCTATTAGATGTAATAGGCACATAAGTGAAATTGAATCGTACTTACGTTAATTGATCTTAAAGGATTTTTATCGCGTACAATTGATGGTGACGTACTTAGGTACATATACATTACGATAATTACTAGGAATTATTGTGGTAAGTTTTTTAATTTTGTATAGGTACTTACGTTCTTATTTTGGAAAACCAATATGAAATTACACTTAAAATAAGACAAAAATCAAGACTAGGCATTTTTAATAATTCGCTCGTTCGTTTTGTTTTTTTCCCACAGTAGGTATCCTTACTAACTTAAGTTTAAAATATAGTTATAATATTGTAATACCTCGGAAATTAATTGTAAGAAAAATAACAAAATTTTTTGTTAATTTTGTTTTACTTTGGGGCGTTTTGTCATAGAAATCATAGTCTCCCCCTATTCTACAACTGCATAAAAACAAATTAGGACAACTGATATATATGTATAAATAGGTAAATGATGTTTAACTTTATTGTAATGTAGAAATACATAGAAAATTAATTTTGTATATACATTTTAAATATTTACAACAATTTTATGAACATTAATATTAAATAATGTTTTGGATTACACAAATTACTAATAAGTATTAAAATAGCTGATAATTATCAGTTTATAAGAATTGTGTTAACAATTATATACATAATGGGCACTGGATAGGTAGATACTAGGCACATGAAAAAAAAACGTCATTTCCTTCTATAGCTACATTTAGTCCAAAAATGTATTAGTATAGTGTTGGTCTAAAAATATAGGAAAGTAATTTCTTAAAAGTCTTTATGAAACTACCTCCAAGGGAGTATAGAAAGTAACAATCAATTTTAAATTGTGTGATTTTTTTTCGTCTTCGTTGTCCTTTGAAGAAGTCCTTATCAATATATCACCATTTCGTTATTAATATTCACTTCAACGTCCGAATACTTGCTCCAACTATATATTTATGTATGTAGTTTATTTTGTTGTCTTTAATGTTCTTAAAACATTTACCAAATTTTTATATTCTTCTACTACCTTGAGATGGAGTTAATAGTTTCGTGAATCCATTCTGCATTTGATGATATCTTGTCGTACATCCTCGGTCTTCCCATGGAACATGCGATCCTCCAATTTGTCACTCCTACCAAAGCCCATCGGGCACCATTGGCAAGGAGGCAGAGCATGGGGCTCCCAGCATATTCTTCCTCCTTAACACATAAAAAAATAATTTATGGTCATACTTAGATTAACCCTGTAGGGTCTCCTTATGGTAATAAAGTAAGCGTAGTAATATCGAGTACCTAATAAGGTCCATTTTCGGTCCGAAAAACTATTTTTGTGATTTTAAGTATATAGGTACTTATCAGGATTTGTTTTCTAGTTTTCTTGTGTTTATGAGTTTATTTACCTTAAAGTTAAAGTCACGGATGAATCTGTTCAATAAAACGGCAGTACTCTGTAGGTTAGTAAGAATTTATTAAAGAGAATAAAACGTGTAATTCGGAAGATGGATATAAACGGACTGAAATCAGGTCACAAAACAAAATACATAAGTAGTTACAATGCGTTGAACATTCTGCTTTCATTAGACTAAACAAATGTGTCTGAAAAATAATTTTAAGAATAACAAATAACAGCGAGAACAGTGCTGTTCAGAGTTAGTAAATAAAAACGAACCATTGTTACATGTTGAATTTAAAATCTTAAATACCTACATACTGTGTGTTCACAATATCTCAACACTCCCACTTATTTAAGATTTCCCAAAATACTCAACCTGTAATTTTAATTACGTAATGAAAAATGAAAATCAACAAATTCTTAAAAACTATGATTTGTTAGATATAGTTGACTGAATACACCTATAGTAAATTTAGTTTTAAACACAAAGATTCTAAAATTGTTTTACTTAGAGGTTTAGTTAGTAAATCCGCCAATTGATCACTAGTTTTCACATATTGAACGGAAATACTGCCTTTTTCGCACTCGTCGCGCACAAAATGCACCTTTACATCGATGTGCTTTGTTCTATTGTGGAATTGATGTGCCTGGGACAATTTGATGGCTGATTGGTTGTCGACTTTTATTTTTAAAGTCGTGATGTTAACATTTAGTTCCTGAAGAAACGATTTTAACCATAACCCTTCCTTTACGCCAAGGGCCAACGCAATGTACTCGGCCTCGGTGGTGGATTGCGCTACCACTGGTTGCTTTTGGCTTTTCCACGTAATCGGTCCATTTGCCATTACAAAAATATAGCCGCTTGTTGATTTTCTGCTTTCTACACATCCAGCGTAGTCTGCATCGGTGTAACCGTCGGGGTTTATTTGGGTTGTTTTTGAATATGTAATTTTTATATTAAACGTGTGTTTTATATAACGTAATATACGTTTAACAGCTATCCAGTGTTCGTCATTCCAATTGTTTAGAAAACGGCTAACTTGATTTACAGCGAACGCAATATCCGGACGAGTTGACATGGCCAAGAAAATGAGCGAGCCGACAGCCTCGCGATATGGTTGTTTTTGATTATTGTTTATTTCTTTCGGAGCGACCAAATGTAAACTCGGTTCGGCTGGTGTTGTTAACGGTTTCGCTTCTTTCATATTGAATTTTTCAAGTAACCTTGTAATGTAAGCCTGTTGATGAATAATAATTGTTCCTTGGGATAAATTTTGCTCGATTTGTAAACCAACGAATTGAATGTTTTTATTATCGAAATTTACCGTGATATTAAACATTTCTTTTAAAATTGTTATCAACTCCTTAATTGCTTCGTTTGATTTTGACATCAAAAGTCCATCATCTACGTAAATAGCCAGATAAATTTCTGAATTCACGAACTTGCCAATGAATACGCACTGATCAGATTTCAATTGTTTGAAATTATATTTATTTAAAAAAGAAACAAACTTACGGTTCCAACAACGCGGCGATTGCTTTAATCCGTATAGACTCTTTTTGAGCTTACATACCAGATCAGATTTCTGTTTGTTTTCAAATCCCATTGGCTGTTTCATGTAGATATCTTCACTTAACTCACCGTAAAGGAAAGCAGTTTTCACGTCAAAATTGGCTATTTGTAAGTCCTTTTCGGCTGCTAAAGCTAGTAAAATCCGTATCGAATCAAATCGAACTACCGGCGCGAATGTTTCTTGGTAGTCAATACCTTCCTGTTGTGTGAACCCGCGCGCAACAAGCCGTGCTTTATAACGAACATTTTTATTGTCACTTTTAATGCGAAACACCCATTTGTTGTCAATCACACGCGAACCCTCAGGTAGTTTCACTAGAGTCCATGTATCATTGGATGCCAGTGCGTCCATTTCCTCTTGCATGGCATTTTTCCATAGTTCTGATTCTTCACTTTTGATTGCTTGGTTGTAACAATCGGGTACGAAAGTCGAACTACAAAAAGCCGTCGCATCGTAATAATCCGGACGATTTAATTTACTGCGATCCCTTAATTGTTTTGGTTCGAAGTCTTCATTTTCGGGGTTGTGATCTTCATAAACGAAATCGTCATCGGATGCATTTTCTTGCTCTTCTTCACTGCTTGTATAATTTTCGTTTGGTGGTGGTTTGTTGTTACCAGCTTGTTCTGGTGGTGCTTCCTGTATCGGATCTTCTTGTTCATTTGAACCGAATTTGAGCGAAAACGATTCTTTTTCTGTGTTTAGTCTCTCATTTTCATTGAACACTACATTGCAACTGACCTCGATTTTTCTCTTTTCTGGATCCCAAAGCCTATAGTTCGTGGAATAACCCTCATATCCAACGAATAATAGCTTTTTGGATTTTGGATCCCATTTCTTTCGAAATGTGTGCGGAATGGACATATATGCAACACATCCAAAGATTCTTAGGTGTTTCAATTCAGGCTTATACCCAAACCATTTTTCAAAAGGAGTCATGTCATCCACTTGTGTCGAAGCCGTTCTGTTCAGCAGATAAACTGCGGTGTTTACAGCTTCTGGCCATAATTCTTGCGGTACATTTTTGTTTATTAACATTGTCCGTGCGCTCTCAACAATCGTTCTCATTTCTCTTTCTGAGCGTCCGTTTTGTTGAGGTGTATATGCTGAAGAACATTCATGATATATACCCTCCTTCTTTATGAACTCTTCAAATTCTCTGTTTATGTATTCGCCCTTACCTTGGTCACTTCTTAAAGTTTTGATTCTGTTACCGGTTTGGTTTTCAACCAAGGCCTTGTATTCCTTGAATCTGTTGAGAACTTCCGATTTATGTTTCAGGAAATAAACCGTTCTGTAACCACTGCAATCATCCTTGAATAGGACGAAATATCGTGAACCGCTAGGCGATACAATGTTCATCGGTCCGCACACATCGGTGTGAATTTTTAGACCTGGTTTTTCGGACTTATCTCTGATGAGGCGTTTATGTGATTTTCTGGCTTGTTTTCCGAACTGACATGGTTCGCAGAAGAAATCATCTTTACTGTCAATCTTCATGTTTTTCACCATCTTCTTTTCAGCAGTTTTCTTGATCATGTTCTTGTTTACATGACCGAGACGGTCGTGCCATAGTTTTAACGAACTTTCCTTGCTGAAGTTGCACTGTGGAGGAACGATAACCTTGAATTTCATCACCCATAGATTGTCTTTTCGTGCACCGACACATGACACTTTTCTGTCACTGTCGCGAAACTCGCAAAAGTTTTTATAGGAATGAAATGTGAAGTTTCGATTTGTCATAGCTCTCACTGAAAACAGACTTAGGCTTAATTCTGGGATATACAGGACATCGTTGATTGTTCTATCGTACCATTGGCCCCCAACAAATGCCCGAATTTGTATCATGCCCTTTCCAGTTGCAGTCAACAACTTGTTGTTGGCTATCTTGACATACACCGGTTCGTCAATAGTTTCTAATTTGGTAAACCACTGTCTTTGACAGGTCATATGAACACTTGCCCCTGAGTCACAGATCCAATCAGATTTGTTTTCTTCAGAACTGGCCGAATATAACGACGAAATGTCGCATATATATGCCGAACTGCCGCTAACCGGGGTTTTCTTTAAATCAGCTAGACGCTTTCTGCACTCTCGTGCCCAATGCCCTTTCTTTTTGCAGTAATTGCATGTACTGTCTTTCTTCTTCTTATCAATGGTTTTCGTATTCTTTCTCTTTGAGAACTCTACAGCTGCCAATTTTTCTTGCAAAGCTTGAACCTGCAATGCCAGATTATGCGATTCTGTACTGTCGTTTAACATTCGAGTCTCTTCTTTTAAAAGTCTTGCTGTTAAATTCTCGAATGTTTGCTTTGAACTATCAACTGAGTCCCAAGCCGTTCGAAAAGCATTAAACTTGGATGGCAAACTGTTGATCACTTTTGAACAAACAGCACTATCACTGATGTTTTCACCAACGTCTTTTAATTGTTTCACCAACATTTCAACAGCTGAGATGTGGTCGGCTATTTTTCCTTTTTCTTGCATTCGGTATTCGTAGAAATTCTGCCATACCATCTCTTTCGATATTTCAGTTTTCTGCTCGTGTATAGACATTAATCTCTTCCACATTTTTGCAGCGTCGTCACAGTTTATCAAGTATTGCATCTGGTCTTGACTAATTGTGGATATCAGAATTACTTGAGCCCGTGTATTTTTCGCATCCCATGCTTTCCATTCTGGTGTCGATTGGTCTGCTGGTTCAGTTTCTGTTCCATCAACGACCGTTTGAAGATTTTCAGCTTTCAGCAAAACTTTTATACTGAATTTCCACAATTGGAAATTAGTGCCGTCGAATTTAGGAATGCTTCCCGATTCAAACTTAAGAGACGCGGCCATCGCGAACACTACTTTTTCTTTCGTACGACTCGAACGTAACTAGAAAATTTTCACGATACTTTAGCCCTGCTTATCTAACCTACGAGCCAACGTAAACTGGGCCCATAACCTGTTCAATAAAACGGCAGTACTCTGTAGGTTAGTAAGAATTTATTAAAGAGAATAAAACGTGTAATTCGGAAGATGGATATAAACGGACTGAAATCAGGTCACAAAACAAAATACATAAGTAGTTACAATGCGTTGAACATTCTGCTTTCATTAGACTAAACAAATGTGTCTGAAAAATAATTTTAAGAATAACAAATAACAGCGAGAACAGTGCTGTTCAGAGTTAGTAAATAAAAACGAACCATTGTTACATGTTGAATTTAAAATCTTAAATACCTACATACTGTGTGTTCACAATATCTCAACAGAATCAAATTCACAGGAAGTTTATTTAACACTAGACTAGGCCAGTTAAAAAGACGAAGTGTAGGGTACCATTATCCGGTTGGATTAACGCGCTAACGGTCTGATTAAATTGTCCAAAGCTATCAGAAACGTTTCACTTTAGAATTAGTATCCGTTTTACACTGTACACTTTTTTTTCGGTAGTCTTACATAACAAGACAGTACTATAATGTTGTTGTTTACACTAAATAATTATCTGTTTGTTTTTGAGCAACACGAAAATTTACATTTCAGCGCATAAGTAATTACAAAAAATGGTAGCGTCTCGTTGAAACAGATTAAGATCCGATTTTTATCTGATTAATTGGACAATGTATATTTCGTTATTATATTCTCTATAGTCCAGAATTTAAAGCTTCACATATACTTTTGCAATTATTGATTTAAGTTAATTCAAAATTGTACCATGAATGTCTGAGAGAAAGTAATCAACTTTTATGGGCTACTTTGACAAAAAGATGCAATTCTTTTCAATACTTACACTGCAGTCATTTTCCCCATAAACAGCCCCCGTGCAGAGGCTGTTAGCTGTAGAAATGCTGACATTGTCGCACCTCTCCATATTGGCCACTTGAATTTGCACCCTTTGCAGTTGTCCCCTCATTCTCGACCATCCCAAAGCGTTACAATAGGTCGCGTTGTTCAACAAGAATTCTTTGTCATCTTCCGGTAGGCATACCGGTCTGACGAAATCCGTCAGAGCAACCGGATATTCCAATTTAACCATGGCAATGGTGCTGCCTTCGACGGGCGATTTTACCATCCCGACAATTCTCCTTTCTTGTTGCCACGGGGACGAACTCGTGATTCGTATCGTTCCCAAACGAACGGACCATTCTGCTTTTGGCTGGCCTTGGAAACAGGAAGCTGTGGTGATGACCCAGTCTGGGGAGACCAAAGTACCATCGCAAACGTGTACATCTTGTTTGAACAGGGCTGCGTGCCACGGCCAATCCCCATAGGCTGACATTTTTGACAAACCGTTTATTCCAGCAGATTGTGGTCTTGTGGTCTGGATCCCGCACACTTTATAGAAAGAAATTTCTTTTAAAACAACATTTTTTGGATTCAAAACACTATCAATCATCAGAGGGATGCTCTTAACACCATATGATAGATATCAATTTATTTTTATCGTGGGGTTGTATCGATTTCAAATCGATCGAATGAAGTTCAGTTAACTTTCCCATATAAGGAATTGACTACGTACTTACGCTAGTAATAGATTTGGCATTTCCTATAGGTACTTATTGTTAGATAAAAGTTCTATCACGTATTAGCCTTTGGCATTTGAGTAGGTACATAATTTTAGTTGTGTGAATTGTAGTTGAAAAATATCGACGAATTGCTTTAGTACTGTTACCGGGTGTATCTAATGTGTTGTGTAACAGCGAAGTGCCTCTTATGTTAAATTATCGTAAGAATACCTTTCTATATGTATTATGTATTGTACGTAGAATTTTTTTTGAGAAGAAAATAATGAGCATATTATTTATTGAAAGAAGTAGCTGTACAATTATTTTAGTACTGGTTTTAATAAACACAGTATTATAGCAATAGTAACCCAACTTTCGAATAGAAATTTGGTCTTATATTTGAGAAAAGAGAGAATTTGGTAATACTATGGAATGTAGAGGTTTAGATAACTAAAGTAGAAAGTAAAAGCTGCAAAACAAACTTTTTTGGAAATATTATGCAGGGTTATTCACGCTATACGGCACGGAATATTATGGCCAAAATATGAAAATTTCAAAAACTTTAACTTTTGGGTTATATAGGAGTCTATTATGGTTACCTTTTAAAATTATTTTCATACTATATAGGGTGTTCCAAATGCCCTAAAAGTATCAAAGTTATGTTTTTTTAAATGGAACACCCTGTATATTGTTGCACTTTTGGATTGTTCGATCAAAATAAGTGTTTGTTTTGATAAGGTTTATAACAGCTAAATATTAAGGTTTTTTAAATAATTTGAATTTTATCAAAATCTAACCTAATTTTTATGTATCAAATACTTAAGAAGTATTTAAGTTATGTAAGCGAAATTTACAATGAAGTGTAACAATAGATCATATTTTATATCCCAATTATAATAAACTCCTCATCTTATACAGGGTGTCAAAAAATTAATACTACCTAAGTATGAACTTTAAGGGGTTGTAACTTGATTGATTTAAATGGAACGCCATATATTTTAACATATCAGAAGATGTATTTTTTAATTACCTATCGATTGGTATTAGAGTGTTTATAAGCTAAGTCTTCGCGTTTTCTCAAGAAACTCTAAATAATTGTTTTATGCACCGTTTGGAGTTTTTTAAATAAAAGTTCCAAGTTGCCTTTGGTGTTTATATATAGTCAGATGTTATTATTTATTATTGAGGTGTTGCTTATTCAAAATGAAAATTTGTTCAAAAGAGGATGAGCGTATTGATATGATTTTTATCCTTTAGGAATGTTATAAGAATTGTTTACACTCTATCGAAAAAATTTTCATTTTCAAAACCCACATGCAAAATTCAGTTCGGTTATCAAAATCATTTCCATAAAGTTCTTGACAAAGCTGGATTTTATGAGGATAAAAACCGTGTTTTTTAAAGAATTCTTGAAATACTTGATTGGCTTATGTTCTGTATTTTTGGAAGTCTGATTTTGACTAATATTGGGATTTTCGATAACTGATTCGACTACCATAAAGACATTTTCTTCATCTTCAGTGACTGATTTTCTTGTAATGGGTTTTTATAAGTGACACTTCCGGTTTCCTGAAATTGTTTTAATAATCTTTTAAAAACGGCTGGCTTAGGATGTTTTCTTTCGGGAAACCTTTGAGCATAAACTCGAAAAGCCAATAAACAATTCTTATAACATTCTTCAAGGATAATAATAAATAATATCTAACATCTGACAATAAACACCAAAGGCAACTAGATACATTAGAACTTTTATTTAAGAAACTCCAAATGGCGCATAAAACAATTATTTAGCGTTTTCTGAAAAAACGCGAAGACTTAGCTTATGAACACCCTGATACCAATCGATAGGTAATTAAAAAATACATCTGGTATGTTAAAAAATATGACGTTCCATTTAAATTAATCAAGTTACAACCCCTTAAAGTTCATACTTAAGTAGTAATAATTTTTTGACACCCTGTATAAGGTGACGAGTTTATTATAATTGAGATATAAAATATGATCTATTGTTACACTTCATTGTAAATTTCGCTTACATAACTTAAATACTTCTTAAGTATCGGATACATAAAAATTAGGTTAGATTTTGATAAAATTCAAATTATTTAAAAAACCTTAATATTTACCTTATCAAAACAAACACTTATTTTGATCGAACAATCCAAAAGTGCAACAATATACAGGGTGTTCCATTTAAAAAAACATAACTTTGATACTTTTAGGGCATTTGGAACACCCTGTATAGTATGAAAATAATATTAAAAGGTAACCATAATAGACCCCTATATAACCCAAAAGTTAAAGTTTTTGAAATTTTCATATTTTGGCCATAATATTCCGTGCCGTATAGCGTGAATAACCCTGTATAAATGGATTTATGAAAGAGATAACAACCTACCCTAAAGATGTTTGGAAAAAAACTCCTGGAAAAAATGCCCCCACGATAAAAAATTGTAGGTAATTATACAAAAAATACCAGGCAGTTTTAAAAATAATAACAGGTTACCCAGGGGATTTTTTTCAGAGGGATCTTTTTCCTAAAATCACCCTAAAGGGCCCATTTGTAATTTTCGGACTTACCTATGTCAGAACATTCCACTTTTAAGACTTGTTTGCTGGGGCATTCGCTCCTTACAAAACTAATTTGAGGTCCTTTGGGTTCCTTAATGACCACGTATGGCACGTTGGGTTCCTGGTCTTTCTCGACGCTTACGGATAATAATTTTCTAGTAAAAAATAAAACAGTTAAGGAGCTCACAAGAAGTAGACGATTGTAAATTTACTACTAAGATTTTTCTTGTGAATATTTTTTTTTATAAATATGTGCTACTACTACTTCTGGAGTAAAAATAATTAAAAAATGACTGCATTTAATATAGATCCACACATTTTACATTTTGAAGCCCTTGAACCAGTTGACATTCTTTTCGACAGTTTAATTTGATGGAGTGATTGGGAAATTGTTGACAAGTTCTACATCATTTAGAACATTAAGAAATATTTAAAATAAAAGCAGTAGACGTACTTGAATGTCAGGGTTTTGCATAAAGATGCAGCAACGGTGTGCAAGATCTCGGTGGTTTCATTTTCGCTCAATTTCATGCCGGGTGGCGTTTCCGCACAAAGTTTGCCCACTTGCCCTTTTTCGTTGAAAGTCACGAATCCTTCGGAATGATAGCGAGGAAGGTGTGGCGTCACGATGGTCATCGACGTCACGTTTGCTACGCTTGGCGCTAGGCTTACTGCGGTACAGAATATAGAAAATAATATTAAACGAATAAAAAATTAAAATGAAAGTCATGTTACGCTACAAAGCACAGCTGAAGCTAAAATATAGTAATGGCAATAATTATTTTAATAACGAAACGGTTTTCGATTTCGTTGACCAACGACCCCTAACAAACGTCGACACACGTCAAAATATTTGTTCGAATTTTGTAAGTATTGTAATATTAATTTTATTGAAATGCCAGCACGCTTTGTATAAAAAAAAGTAAGTTCATTGATCTCCCAAAATTATCAGTTTCTAAATTTTAAACATTTATTATCTAGGTACATGAAAAGAAAATATTATGAAAATTTTTACATTATTTTCCATATACATATGTCATATCTTCTTGGCCTCAATTTAATTTAAGGAGGTTTGTTTCAAGCTGATATTTGTACAAACTTCTCTATACTTTTTTTTAGTAAGTTTTAAGAAAATTGATGATCGTAGGCTTCCACAGCCGGCGTTCGTATGGTAACCAAGTATTTTCCGGGTTGTTATGGCGTGGTCCTATCTTCCTCCTTTACTAAACGTTTCGCCAGACTCGACTGCTGGCATCCTCAGTAGATTTCTGCTGCTCATGCTGCTTCTTTTGCTGAGACTGAGTCTCTACTGAGGTCTACTGAGGGTGCTAGCAGTCGAGACTGGCGAAACGGTTAGTAAAGGAGGAAGACAGGACCATGGCATAACAACCCGGATAATACTTGGTTACTTTAAGAAAATTATTTATTGTGACACACAATTATTTCAACACACAGTGATGATTTGTCAATTTTTCATGGAACTTGGTGTTTTCAATTTTGGTAAGCTACTTTACGAACGGTCCGCGCTCATCAGTATAAGGGGTGAACCGAGAAAAACTATCGGCTGCTTTTCTAAATTCAAAAATATTTGATCTAAAATAATTGTAAACAAAATTGCGTTTGTTTTCCTATTTTGTAGTGATTCTGTTTCTGTGATTTAGTTTATTTATTTTTTTTTTTTTACTTAATAAGGGCATCAGTCAATGATCAGGTTGTCTAAGTTCCGGTTTTGTTGTGTCATGAAGCGTTTCTTTTGAGTTCTAAAAAACACTAAAACCGTGCTACTTCCTAGAACAGAACTTCATTCCAGAAAAGTACTTAACCGGATAATTTACTACAAGTTCTTACGGAATTACGGAGCTAGGTATTTGATTTCTGGTGTGCGATTTCTAAGTAAGAATTAAACAAAAAAAAATGATTCTAAGTAATACGTACAGCAACCTCTTTCGTCACTGCCGTCGGGGCATTGCACTCTTCCATCGCATCTTTTTGAAGGATGAATACAGACGCGACCGACACCGCAATGAACATGGTCACTAGGGCAGTAAGAACACGAGAATTCATCTGATAAATCCTGACAGTCTACCACGCCATCGCAGATCCTTGGTGATAATGCGCGAGATTGCATCTCTTGCACGCAATCTAAGACAAAAAATACAATGTAACATACCCATGGATGTTATCGACATAAATACTTCTTTAATTATTATAATCGTCAATATTTGTGGACAAGGGACCTTGACCCGCATATAATTTCATATACATACATTAAAATTAAAATAATTTGATTTAAATAAAATGAACAATTGGATTTTTGAATGAAATTGTTGTAATAGTACAATTTTTATTTACTTCAATAGATGTAATTGATAACTGCTAAGAATTCTGAAGTTATACCATCAACAGCAAGGGTTTTAGATTATCTATTGATATCAGAAGTCTTATGAATGTGAATGTCCTCGTGATTGGAGCTAAAACTTGAGCAATAGACAATTTAACGCAATGTAAATCCAGAATCCTAAATTTCTGAATTATTCTGATCAAAAATACAGATTGTCCACTAGGGTGGCCATATTTTTAAAACTTATTTTCTCTTTTTTTTGCTCACTTAAAAATTAGTTTTTTTATATCAATTCTCTCCAAATTTCAGTTCAATTAAAAAATATTTAGTTGTTACTCAAGAATTTCTTTAATTATACCTCAACCGTTTAAAAAAAAATTGATAAAACTTAAAGGAGTTTGAGGGACCTTCAAATACCATAAATTTTACTTCAAATTTTAGTATGTTTTTCTATGATGTATGGGGAAAGGATGGGGATAAAATAAGTGGGAAACTGAAAAACAAAATTTTTAAAGTTGATCTTTCTCTATATATAAAAAAAAAGGAAGAGCGACCACAAAGTATTTCAATTATTTTGAAATTTAGGGAAGTATCTTAACATATTTCTACAGATTATAATTAATATTAATGTTTTTTTGTATTAAGGATTTAAATAATTGCAAATGGAAATTTTGAACATGCTCAACATAAAGAGAATAATGATTTTTAGCCTCATTTTTAATTTTTTCATTATTAGTGTAATAAATTATTAGTAGAAGAAAAAAGAAACGATGAATAAGAAGAATTATTTAAATCTGGTTACGAATTTTCACTCTAGTAATAAATAATAAAGTTTTATCTCACATTGTGATCTTATGGAATTGAATTAAATTTGGATTCTTTAATTGTGGTAGAAATATTATCAAAAATATCATTTGCAATAGCTACCTTTTTAATTGTTATTAAAAAAAAGCTACTAACAAAAAATTTTCAACCTTTATTCTATTTTTATTTTTGTTTTGTAAAATAAGAAACCCTTTTTACTTCATTTTAAAGCATGCAGGTGCCTTTTTATCAAATAAATTAAAAATATTTTCAGTAGATGTAAATTTTATTAATTAGTTAACTATTTACAATGGTCAATGGCGTAATTATGAGATTAAAGAATGAGATCCTAATGTAATTATTAGTATAAGTATATATTTACAAAAGTTTGTATAAAATCATTTTACGTATTTTCCGTACCGGGTTTGGTGATGCAGGACCCTTTCCCTTGAAACTCAGGAAATCGGCTACAATCCAGCGAATCCTTGAACTTCGGCAATAGCCTGTCCCCACAACCGCTCAGAAATTCTCTACAGAAACTCTTACACGGGAGAATCATTTCATCCTCGTCCTCCCCCTTTCTACAGGGTGGTTGAAGCGTCTGGCAAATGAATTCAAGCGCAGATCTGTAACACTCAGCATCCACCAGTTCTCTAAACGATATAAAATCTTCCATGACATCTTTAACGCTTTTATGTCCGTAAATGTTAGGAAAAGACGTGACGTTGTTGTAGTTTGATTTCGAACAGTAACTTATTTGGGTAGGAACGCATTTTCGAGGCGGTGGAGGTAACTGGGTGGTGGTTTTGACAGAGGGCTTTGTCGAAGGTACGGTCGTGCTTCGTGGAATCAGTTCTCCTTGGACAATTTCTAGAGAATCGGGGTCAATGACTATGTCGGGAAAGTAAATGGGTTCCTTAGAGTTTACGTCTTTGGCCAATAACATTTCTAAGTCTTTAGCTTTTATGTTAACGTAGACAGGGTTTATATAAATGCTAAAATGAACGATCAGATCTTCGTCTTCATTGCTGAAACAGAAACATGAAGCATCATACAGTCGGTGGCCTCCACGGTTAAACAATTGTTGTCGGTATTGAATAAATTTTAAAATGTATTAGGAGTGAAAGGCGAAGAAGTTACTGCAAGGAAATGATAAAGTCTTGCGTTATTGCGCTCATTGGTAGGTTATTAAGAATTTCAAATTTTTCTAATGGCATATTACTAGAAAGGCTCCATATGGGGCTTGAATTTGGTTTTTATAAACAACCTATGAGGTTTATAAATGCACCTTCTTTAACACTTATTCTGGTTAGATTAGTCTTGGTTCTGAGCCACAAATTATTAAAGAACTTACCCATCGAACGCTAGGATTTCTGCTCTGTCAAAACCATATCGAATAAAGCTTCTTCTAAATAATAAGTTCAGTCTTTCTTTATAGTCCCTTGACTTTTCTTGGAAAATTTGACTCGACGGATCAGTTAGTTCTGCTTGAAACGTATCACCATTGGCAACTTTAAAGGTCCCCCTGTAGACTTGCTCGTCTGGGACATGTGAGACGAAAAATGTATCTAAAAGGATAATAAAAATAATAATAACAATAAAGAAAAATATCCAAGATATTAAAATCAAATTGTTATTAATCTAAAAATCCTTGACTAAATTTAACGATCCTGTAAACTATATATAGGTATGTAATAAATGACTTCTATTAATAATGAAAGCAGGAAAATAATTTAAAGACCTTTTAATTGATTACCACCCAAAATAATGAATTTATAATTGGTAATAATGTTTATTAACATTGATTTGTGAGTTATTAATTAAGCAGGCACATTGTCCTATGTGCAAGCATTTCTTTCTTGTGTTGTACACCTGCACTTCGAAAATACAACTATTATATACAGTCTATACTCTACATATTATAATAATGTATAATACATATATTTATTTTTATACTGCGCGTGCTGTTTCTTATTTTCATTTAGATATGCAAATTAGTCCTTTTAATGCACCATCATTTGGCGTGGTTTCCTCATGAATTTATTTATTAGAGAAAGGAGTGAGTTGAAAGATGCCTACGTCAAATCTGCTTTGTGGTGGGCGTTAACAATCCTTTATCAATTGTTCTTAAGTGATATGGACTGATTTAAATTAAATTTTAAATCCTACGTAGGCAAAATGCTTATACAAACTGCCAACTTTCATTAGTGATTAAATTTTTACTTGTTTCTTTTTATAATTCAACAATTTCACGTTTTCAAATAATATAGAGAAGTTTAGCAATGCCAGTACAATTTATTTTATGTTCCTCACATCTCCTGCTTAAATATTCTTCCTGTTTGCCCTACATACGTGGCTTAACAATTTTTTTAGTCAATTATTAATTTTTTGATATATTTTTCTAAATAACTACTTCATATTTATACTTTTCTAACAGATAAATTGATAATGCAATTGCAAACGATAGACAATATAAAAAAATTAATATCCTGACTTTTTTCAGCCACGTGTCTGGCCTTTTTTTAAAATTCTGATTTCCACGTGACTACTGCAGCTACAGTAGACTGATTTTATTATTAATTGTAAGTCACACCTGTTGCATGTATCACATAAATAGTTGCAGGTTGTTCTTATAACAGTCGTTGAATAATTTCACGTCCTTCAGACGCTCCCTCGTATGTGGTGGCAATGAATTGTAAAATTACCTCGCCTTTTTATCTCATACATTAACAAAAACTGTACTTTAGACATGACCAAATTAATTATTTATTAATATGGAGCAATTGATTGATTAGAACCATCACAACTATACCATTATTATAATTTAAAATTTCAATGAATATAGGAGAAACAACTTGACATCAAACTTATTTAATTAAATTAAATTTAAGTTCTTTTTTGAAAAAATCTACATATTTTGTATTTCCATTTTAAAATGTTACCATTTGAAAATATGTTTGTCTGCCGGTTTGGCACGACTTTATAATATAATTGATTTCAATGGAAATGGAAGAAACATTCTTCAAATCGGAATAATATAACAAATTGCAAATCCTCGAGGGTAGAAAAAAATTAAAATATATACCTTTGCTTAGGTATATTTAATTACTAATACAATTCTTTAACACATTTTGCCTCAAAATTAAAGCTTTTGAGTCTGATATTTTATGTAATGCAGAAAATATTGTATCAGAAAGGATTTCTACTATTACTCATATTAAATCAATAATAATCATTAATCAATTTCCTGACAAATAGATTTAGATATTCTATTATATATTATATATACAATCTATTCTTTTAGTGTACCTACTGCATCTATTTGTTTACATAAATCAACTTAAGAATTAATTATTCAAGCTTTATGCTTAAATTTCTTTGATTTTTGAAGTCACGAATACATTTTAAAATACAAGGAATTACCAATTACATTAAAAAATAATTTAATTCACAGCCCTAAGCACTTAAAAGGGTTTGAATTAAACCAAAAGGGCTTTAATTACATGAAAAGGCATAAGGCCTTTTGGATGGGTTTATTTTGTTTTTAAGCACATTGAAGGGTCTTCGAGAAACTTAAAAGGGTTTCTAGCTCATTGAAAATACTTTAGGCACTTTGAAAGTACAGTGGATTTCATTTATAACGACTTCGGTTGTAACACTTCTTTGGTTATAACGACATAACACAAAAGTCCCTTGAATTTAAGGAGTAATTTAAGAAGACCATTTGGCTGTAATGACTTCGGATGTAACGTCGATTTCGGTTTTAGCGACTAATTTTAATGAACTATTAATTACAAGATGCTAGAAATCTCATACTGATATTGCGACCGAGTCGAAACACAAAACTTTTTTAACTTTTGTTTACATTCACAGATAGTCAGCAGTTGTACTTAGTAATTGTTTATAAATCAGTAAGAATCACTTACTGAGTACTTTTCTTGCCTAATTTCCTTCTTTCATTCTTTTTCTCTTTCTTTTTATGTAGCGACTTCCGGATATAGCGACGGAATTTGATGGCCCTTTCATCGTCGTTATAAACGAAATATACTGTATTTGCAGGCCCTTGTGACTAAAAATAAATATAGGTACTTCTATAAAGTAATTCGATAACCAAGTTTCAACTACTTGTTCGAAAAAGGACTTGAAATACAGTGCTTCCAAACTCAAAATTTACTTGATGCACATTTTCATGTAAAAAGCACTCTGCCCTGATTTGACAACAACGAATCGACTCTTGCCTGTCACTGCTGTCTATTTCTTCTATTATGGAACTTCCCAAAGGAAGGTTTCATTTTCTGAGAAGCTCTCAAAATTTCTGGTTTATATTCCTTATTAGAAGTTCTTTAATATTCCTATTTCATTAATTGATTAATGAAGTTTTTAAAGACGATTTCCTACTATTTTTTTTTTATCAAACAAACCACTCTTCTGTCTCTATTAATTAAATTTTCATACCAACGACACCGAATGTTAAATTTTATTAACGTTAAAATGTTTTGAACAGTTATGTCAATTCGAATAATTTAAATAGAATACCTCTGTGTTTGCCGCCTACAGTAACGACATTGTAAAGACTTGTAGAAACCATAAATTTGATAATGTCAAGGACTGTAGGTACTATAACACTACAGTTTACAGTACATTGACTGTACAATGTACATGTCTTTTCTAAGTCGATAATATACGAGATATATTTGCAATGTAATTGCTGCTTACAAACTATTTTCAGATAATTACAACGGGGTAATTATTTACGTTATATTTCAATAACTCACACCATACAATACCTGAGTGATATAGTCATAAAAGAAGTAGAAATATTTCTTTTGAATGGAAAGGTCTGCAAACTAATACATACATTAGGAATTATAATGAGAAATAGAATATCTAAGTCTATTGTTCTGGAAATTGATTAATTATTATTATTGATTTAATATGAGTAATAGTAGAAATCCTTTCTGATACAATATTTTCTTCATTACATACAATATCAGACTCAAAAGCTTTACTTTGGGGCAAAATGTGTTAAAGAATTGCTTTAGTAATTAAATATAAGCAAAGGTATACATTTAATTTTTTTTACCCTCAAGGATTTGCAAGTTGTTTCTTCCATTTTAATTGAAATCAATTTCATTATAAAGTCGTACCAAACCGGCAGACAAACGTATTTTCAAATCATAACATTTTAAAATGGAAATACGAAATATGTAGATTTTTTTCAAAATAGAACTTAAATTGAATTTAATTAAATTAGTTTGCTGTCAAGTTGTTTCTACTATTTTCATTGAAATCAATTTAGTCATGAACTCGTAACAACCAAACAGGCAAATATATTTTTTGTTTCTATTATATATACAGTAGAAATTTTTTTTTTCAAAGTATAACCTAAATAATCTTCAATTAAGTAAGTTCATCGTCGATTCAGTTGGAAATGTGAAGTGAATATTTGAAATACTTTAGTCAGCAGTAAATATCACTCGCTAGATGGCGATATACTAACGTTAACTTGGTATTAATTAAAGTTTTCAAACACTACATATATAGACCAGGGTCGATAATTTTTGAAACCAAAAAAAAATTATAGTAGGATGAAACCCATTGGAAAAGGAAGAGAATATAACAAAAATGAAATAAAAAATAATTTACGGGCGATCTGAGGTCGGGAAGAGGAAGGGGGTAAGTTTCTAAGGGTAAAAAACGGTTTTCCTTGATTTCCGGAAAAACTACAAGTCTTATGGAAAAAAGTTAAATGGCAAAGTTGTAGGTAATAAAAAGATCCGCAACTTTTGTATTTACACTTTTTTCACATAACCTCAAAATTTATGCGAAAAATACAAATAACCAAGTTTTTGATTTTTTATTATTTATTTTTTACAAAAAAAATTTTTTTTTTCACGAAATTTGGTGAAAACTTATCTATTTATGTCCCAAACACGCTGTAATTTTTTTGATTTGAAATATTGTTATTAACATAATATCGATAAAAGCATCCTAATCTTCAATCGTAAATTCTCATTTCAAAATATCTGCTTCTTTAAAAACTTTGGTGGGCTTTTTCTTCGTTGAAATCTCTACTTTCTGATGGTGTGAAAAAAAATATTCATTACTATGGTAAGTTTTCTCAGGAAATGCAAAAAATAGTTGTACTAATATAATAATAATATAAGAATAAATTGTTGTCTAAATATTAAACATATGATTTTTGGGACATAAATAGGCAAGTTTTCACCAAATTTCGCGAAAAAAAAATTTTTGTAAAAGAAAAATAAAAAACCAAAAATTTGGTTATTTGTATTTTTCACATAAATTTTGAGGTTATGTGAAAAAAGTGTAAATATAAAAGTTGCGGATCTTTTTATTACCTACAACTTTTCCATTTAACTTTTTTCCATAGGACTTGTAGTTTTTCCGGCAATCAAGGAAAACCGTCTTTTACCTTTAAAAACTCACCCCCTTCCCCTTCCCGACCTAAGATCGCCCGTAAATTATTTTTCCTTTCATTTCTGTTATATTCTCTTCCTTTTCCAATGGGTTTTATCCTTCTATAACTTTTTTTTCAATTTTTACTATTTTTAAAGGCTCCAGCACTGGTCTAAGAAGCATGTTTATGGTATGGAAATATCCACGGAAAATCATTAATTTAATTAATTAACTTATTTGACAAATTAGTTCCAATATATCTTGGCATCTGTTTAAAAAAATGGCACAATTGAAACAGCAAAACTGCATTACATGTATCTACGAACCTCAACCATTATCCAGCTTCTACGTATCACAACAGTTTTAGAGTTTAACAGCCTTATTCATAGTCAGTTAGTAGTGACTACTAGCAAGCTACTAAGAGCGTACTAAGAAAATCGTATTCATAGTGACATTTGGTAGACTACTAAGCTTAGTAGCTACTAAAAAAGTTAGTAGCGTGGTGGCCCGTGTTTAAGTGGTACAAATACGATAAACATAACCTCGAGTGGTAGATCTTAAATTAATCTACGGCTTTTAAGAAGCGGGTTATTGGTACAAAATACAAAATTAAAAAGAATACCACAAGAATAAGATGGAAAATAGAAAGGATTTATAAAATTGAATGTGTTAATTTATTTCAGTGGGCAGTTATCTTTTAAAAATTATTTCAATCGTTTTTTCTGAAATAATTACAAACTTTATTGAATTAACATCTAGTTTGTATATTTTAAAGTAAATTGCGTAATAATGATTCGTAAATGAAAAATAATTGAATTTATTAGTAATTTATTCAGGCTCAGAACATAAGTAAGTTTATTTATTTATTTGTCAGTAAATACATTCCACTGAGAGAAATAAATCCTGTTTGTAGACCGGACAAAATAAAGGTTGTTAATATTAGAAGCTGATTTCTTCCTTCGAGAACATCATTGCATTTTATACAACTCTGGGTTGTTTAAATTGTCCTTTATCGATTAGATATTGTTATATATTCTTCTTTGGGTATTTAGTCCTGGGCAGTTGATGATATATCCCATTGTTTGGATGGAGTTGGTGTTACAGTTTGTACATTGTGGGGTAGTTATTCATTAGGTATACATGTGTTAAATATGTATAGCCAATTCTGAGTATTTTTTGTAATGTAACTTCTTAAATTGATAATTTTTTTGATATTAATTGTTATGGGAATGTTGAACGTAAATAACAGCTACACTACTACAAAAATACGTAAAAGAGAAAACACACCAAAAACTCTTCCATGCACTGTATTGAATAATAAGTTAACTTAAAAGTAAGGTTAGGCCGTTACACGTCAAAAATAGACGTTCAGTAGGTCATTTGTTACAATTTCGCGCCGTTGTCAAATCGTTTCGACGCAAACCATTCTACTAGCTAGTAGCGTACTAACTGACGTCTATGAATACGATGCAGATAGTAGCGTCTTAGTAGCTACTAGTTAGTAAACTACTTAGATCCTACTAAACCGTTGACTATGAATAAGGCTGTAAATCATTAATAATTAATTAAACCCTCGTTATCTTAGCACAAGGTCGAGAGAACAATAAGCATCAACATTTCATCTGCTCGTTTGATTAATAGGTAGCAATTTTAAATGATTAGTATGAGATAGGCTTTATTAGAAAGCGTAGTGGCTTTAAAGATAAGTATCACGTGACGGTTTAATTAAAATTCGAAATTCTCTGGTTCTGGTGTGGCTATAATTTGGGATGGGTGTCTATCCCTCCTACGTATCATACGTATGATAGTTACAGTCCCTAAATAAATTATGCAAAATTCATTTTTAATACTTACATCCCACATAAACGGATGCGCTTGCCAACAATAGGAGAAGTAGGAAGGCAGCTATTATGCAACACCCACACTTGTACTGGGAGCTCAACTTTCTTTGCGTAAATCTTATATCCGAATCGGAAGAGAGGATGGAACTTGACGATTTCCTAAATCGTTTCGTGTGTGTGCTACCACTACTCACGGACATCTGGAACAATTATAATAAATTAGACAATAAACTAATAATCAATATAAAAAATTAAAGCGAACCAACATTTCACTTTTTTCTCAATTATTGTTAAAAAAATTAAAAGTCAATAATTTTGTAGTTTATTTTCCACTTGGGCCATACAATTGCAACAATTATGGGCGGATTCTGTTATGAGTACAATTGGCTGCATTTACATTAACACTTAGTTGACAAAATTAAACTCTAATTATTTTGCAACCTTTTTAAAATAATACAACAATATTTCCTGTTAAACAATTTTTTCAAAGAGGTTAAAAGGTCAGATGATAATCTTTTTATCTTTTTGTAATAAATGCAAAGCACGACAATTGCAACAGTTGTGGGAGGAGTCTATTAAGGATAGAATTGGTAGCATATACGTACATCAAAATTTGGTGGATAATAGAAAATTAAATTGTTTTACAAGCCTTTTAAAATAATACCAAAATATTTGCTGTTAAACAATTTTTTCAGAGAGGTTAAAATGTCAGACAGTAATCTTTTTTTAATGTGGACTTTCTACCCAAGAAATGGCACTCCTCATTAAGCACTTGTTATAATTGTAAAGCAAAACCAATTTTGTTGTCAGTAAAAGTAATTTTGGTTTTTACTAGTGACCCCTTTTTCTAAAAAAATACGTAGAAATTTAATAATCAATTTGTTTCGTTCTAAACTAATAGCATACCTACGTAATATGTAATAAGAATTAACACTGGGTAGCAGATTAAAAATTGTATGTTAGAACAGGTGGCTGGCTATTTCTACTTATAATAACATGACCTAGTAATAAAATGTTCAACATTCTTTTACATAGCGAGTGTTCTACACAAACCTGTCAAAGCATACACATGCCTACGTATGTATAAGTGACATACTAGGCTACTGTCTTACACACATAGACAAGTTATTGTGTTGACTTTACCGGAAGGAACTTAACCTTGACAAAGACAAAAGACCCAAGAAGCGAAATACGGAAAAAACTGGGTCTTGAAAGTGGTTCTTAAAAATTTTCGCCAGTCTAATCTGATAAATATTAACTGAGGGGTCTTGTCCAGTATAACAAATTACTTGCAGTTAATAAGACAAATGATAGGTAGGTTAACTTAATAAAAATGCGAAAGTTGTACCATTAACCTTCAGACTCTCAGCTCAATATGAATGTTTTTACTTTTGATTTTCATATATATCATATAAGTGATTTAGAAGAAACAATAAGTAAAGTAAATGAGGGGGGAATAGTTGTAGGACGGAATAAAATATGGACAATATCGTACGCGTTATAGCGTTAATTGCGACAAGCTGGGGTGCAATGAGGGAAATGACAAAAAAATTGGAAAAATACTTGGAGAAGAAAAGCTTGCAGTTGAATGTTGAAAAACCCAAAATAATAATTTTCGGTGAAGTAAGGGGTGGGAAAAAAAGAGAAAGAGGAATTGAGATGAAAGGGGAAGGTGATAGAAAGGGTTAAAAAATGCAACTACTTGGGGTACATGCTGACAGAAAACAACAAAGACGATGTACACATAAGTAACCAAGCAGCTAAAGCAAATGCATTGCCGGGGAGAATATGGGGAATAGGACAAAAATTGTGCAGAAATAACTGGGAAAGAAGGGTGGTACTTTTCAAAACGTTGGTAAAAAGTATAGTCTTTGATGGAGTCGAGATATGGGGATGGAAAGAGTATAGAATAGTAGAAAATATTTATATGAGGTATATAAAATGAGTGTTGTAGTTAGAAAGAAGTACCTCAGACTACATTTTAAGAAGGGAAACAAAATGTGGGAAAATGTTGGAAGATACAAGAAGGAGAGCTGTAAAATATGAAGAACAATGGGGGAAATTACCGGAAGGGGACTTAAGAAGAGAGATATGGAAGAAAAAGGTATTGGGGATCGGGAAAAAAGAAATAAATATGATTTGGAAAAGGATAAGGCCTAAACAGAAATGGCAATAAGTAAAGAACAAATGGAAGAGTGGAGAGGAAAGGGATTGAGTGTTAGTAGGATGGTGGGGAAAAGATGTAATGGAATATTAAGAGGTGAGGATTTGAAAAAAATTTGGGAATCCAGATACTCGGAAAGTATGAGGGAGTTTATATGGGTAGAATGGCAAGGGGATGAGGTGCCAGGATATCTAAGAGATGGAAAAAGTATAGAGATAATAGCTAGATTCAGAATGGGGAATGAGTGTATAATAAGAATAAGTATAGGATGGAATAAATTAAGAGATTGTGTAAAGTATGTGGAGAAAAGAGTAAATCAATGGAGCATGTATTAGAAGAAGTAACGGGGAAGAATGAGAGGGAGGAACTTGGAAGGATAATAAATACGGATGGTAGTGGTCTGGCCCTATTGAAGCAAATTTTAAAAAGAAGAGTTGTGGAAAGGGGGGAGGAAAATACAGGAAAAATTAATATAAGGGAGAAGGCAGGGAAGTGCTTAGTTTAAATATTTAAACTTTTGTAAGTTGGAGTATATACGTTCTTTTTTCCTTTTGTGTGTGAAGATGTAAACATAACTTTTTGTTTCAATAAAGCTCTTACTACTACTTTTGATTTTCACTGCTTGTATTTTATAACAATAATGAAATGAGGTTTAAATCAAAATTGAAACATCTAGACCCAAACAATATAATCATTGACAAATTTCCTCCATAGTAAAGTATTTGTTACTCTAGAAAGAACCTAATTAGAAACATTTGTAGTTTTGATATTTGATGAAACTTACAAGAAGTAGAAGAATGTTTATGAAAATCACTTTTAACACAAAAGTGCAATAACTGCCAATGTTTTTAGCTTTTGATTTAAATTTGCATTAAAATTTTTTTTGGTCCAGGTAAAAACTAAGCAGGCACCAGATACTAAAAGAAAGTAAAAATTTTGGTAAAAAGTACTTTAAAATAGATCTTTACGGTTACTTCTTATCTGGAGCAAGTTACGCGCTAGTTCTTGTAATTTGTTCTTAATTAAATTTATTATTATTATTATTATTATTATTTATAAAGAGATAACTTTACTTAACTTCACAGCTGCGGTTTTCGGTTTACTGTTGTTAGAAACATTTTGCACCGTCAATAAGGTTCAAAAAGATAGTAATTTTGTAAACTAAATTTAACAACAATATAGATATGTATATAAATTAAATTAGTAGGTGTTTTCGCAAAATACTTCAATATAGTAAATAGTTAACTGATTTTATTAAAGAAACTAATATTATTCTAAAAATAATTTACCAACTTTTGTATTTTTTTTTAACAACTAATATGTTTAAATATGTCATTATTTATTATTAATTATTTTCTTTCTACTTATTTTTATATTTAATTTTAGATCACTTGATAAGTATGAAACAAAAAGTTAGTTTGTATAATTATTCCTTTATTTTTTAAATCTAAAGCTTTTTTTGATAATCCTTGCTTCATCATACTTTCAAAGCGCAATTTTACTTATGTAATATTATTTTTTCCTACATTGTTTTCATAAGTCACGTTTTTTACTCACTGTCTACCTAAAACTGCGGTTAAAACAAATTTGCGGTGAATGGATAATGCTGTAAACATTAGAAAAGGAACGAATAGCGAATATACCTAACCGCTAACAACAATTTATTTTTTAAGAATTGTAGTATTTCTGGCCACTTAGATGTGCTTAATATTTTCAGGATAATGATCTGGGGCAATCAAGATAACCTATCAGGTAGATGTGGCTAAGAAACCTTCTCTGGAAACTCTGGATCTTGGAGGTCAAAAGACAGTGCAAAGGATGGGTGAGTTTTTAGTAACATTTATAAGATAATTATTCTGTCTGAAAATCAGTATAGGTAAATAAAATTATGTTTCATATTTCTTGTGAAAAAAACCATAAAAGTAAAACATTCGAATCATCAAAGAATCAAATTCATCTTTCGAGACGAGTCATTTGAGATTATTGTAAAAATAAATAAAGGGGAAAGACTTTCTTGAGATGATTTCAAAGCACAGTTTTCGATTTCATATGGTTAGTCTTTCCGTCAGAAAACGTCAAAAAAATTTCACTGAAGCTTTACTCAGTCACTTCCTCTATTTATTTGTTACACGGAGATTTGCACAGTAAAAATTATCTGCCAATCGTAGGTAATCGAATGACAACTCCAGAATAATGAAAAAATTAATAGTATTTACACCAAGGTTGTTGTTTAAAACAAAGTGTATTAAAACACGTATTTTAAACACTGTTTAAAACACAATCTAAATAAAACATGAGAGGGTTTAAAACAGTGTTTTTAACCATGTTTAAAACAAAAATAGAACTTACTATATATAAAACGTTTTTTAAATTCATTGCGTTAAAGAAAAATTATTGGTTGTAGATATGAGATCGGAAAGAAAACATCTCATTTATTACTAAACGAAAATTCAATTATTTTTAGTTTAAATTCTTAGGTAATTCAATTCATCAAATAGTTTAATCGATTGTAGTAAGGCTGCTTTTTTATCAAGAATGGATCATAGATCTCCTTAAAAATAGGGCTTTAAGAAAAATCGTACAAACACCACTAGTCATTTTTTTTATATAAAAAATAGAAAAAATGTAAATTAAAACATTCGAGGGGTGCTGTTTTCTACAAAAGCTTCTGAGAGTTCGGTAACCTTAGAATAGTTGTCAAAGACGAGATTGAAACAGTGGCGGATTTACCAGCAAGCTGAATAGGCTAGAGCCTAGGGCGGCAGATTTTAGGGGGCAGCAAACTTTGCTCAAAAATTTTTAACTTTTTATTTACCTATTTTTTAAATCAATTATTGCCATAATTTTTTCTTTAGGTCCACCCACACTATTCAATTAATGTGTAATATGTTTCTCCACTCAAATATATATATTCGAAGAGAAATGGGATCCGAAAAAAAATGCTTAAAAATAACAATAACAAATATTATATAGATATATATGTGGAAAATTAATACTTTTCTATTGATATTTCTGATGATATTAACAACCTGTTTAAGTGCAGAATAAAAATTTAATAAATTTACACGTAAAAAATTGCATATTGTTGCAGAGAATTTCATAAATATTATACATTTCTTAGAATGATGATAATTAAAAAAAATAATAATGATAATATTGTAATGAATAAAAGCTGTAAATATCCACTCAACGAAAGTTCTTCTTAACATTCTTACTTTTTTAATCCTAATGAATTCGTATCAATATTTGTTGATTAGTGTTATAAAAATATAATACAATCATAAAGTTGCAATTTCATTGACAAAAAATTGATTGTGAATTAGGGTATAGAATTGCAGGTGTCAGTAGGGGCGGCAAAATTTGAATAGCCTACGGGCGGCAAATGTGTAAATCCGCCACTGGGTTGAAAAAATATATTCCATATGATTTAAATATTTTGAACTGTTTGTTTCATAAATTTAATAAACTGTTTTTTCCAACCCTGATTTACAGCAATTATTACAACAATTGAAACAAAATACGTATAATATAAATTACAGCAATTTTTAGCATGAAGTTTAGTAATGGTTACCATAACGACGAACTGTCACCCAATTGCGAAATGCACAGCAAAGTTTGTAGCTAAAAATTATTTCTAATTTTCTCCGTGTATACCCTCTGATGAGTTGGGATGTATTTTTCTTATAATTACATTTGAAGTAAAAAAAAAACAGTCTAATTAATATAAATAACTATATTCTTGTAGATTATAACTTGTAATTACTTTAAGCACTGAACAAACTAGGGGTACTGTATACGAGTACAATTTTCTAGACCTTTATAACTTTACATGTGGTAGAAATTAGGTAGGTATATACAATTCCGCAAAAGCCATTAATTTCAGGAAACATTAGCTTACTTCTACACAAGCATAGATGTAAATGCAAAAAGGACGCCATAATAAGTGTGTTAATGAAGCGGAAAAAAAAATACTACACGTATATTTGTTTACGGAGATAGAGGAAAAGGTCGCGAATTTACCGTATACTCGTTTAATAATTTGTTTAATTAACGCCGGTGTATGCGGGGAAGAATCGTAATCACGTACGGTTTTTAGTTGTGTGAATTACGTTACGTACCTACAACTTTCTCTCTGATCCACTTTACAGATAAAAGTACTTAGGTACTTATATAAAAGGTAAATAAATGTAATAATTGGGTTCATGAAAGAGCAAAATCATGCAGGTAAAATGTCCACACGGAAACAGTTAATCTAGAAATGATTCGACGACCTCCATGCCTATTTAAATCTGACCTGTAGAAATCACCAGAAAATTTTAGAACTTTACAAATGCGATGTATTGAATTGAAGCTTCTATACGAAAGGTCCTTCCATGCCCCAAGAAAAAGCGTAAGTTTCACACACATGCAGTCTAACCTCCTATTCTTACAAGCCCTAACAACCAAACATTTAATCAGTCGAGTTTTATAGACATTTGTTGTCATTCTGAATTTCTTAGAATGAAAATAAAATTGTTATACAAAATATTTTTATTAATAAATATATGTACCTACTGGGAATGCGCATTGAAAAAGATATTCACTTGACTAAGAAGTTTTAATTAAAGAATTTTACTTTTATTACTATCAATTGTAAATTAACTTTGTTTATCAAAAGCCATATACCTAAATTGTTTGGCATGTCACGCTTGGAACAATGACAGACACATATTTACCAGTCTTCTACTAATTGCCAGTTATTGCAATTAAAAAATAACTGATATGGGCGATTTTTTACATTTTATTACACTAAAAAGTGGGTTTCAATTTTCTGAGCTGAAACAAAATGGTGCATTAAAAAATACAGGATGGTCATTTTCAGCCTATCACTTAGACGTATCTCCGTACTGAATTAGAATATCGTTTTAAAATTTTGGTCGATTGGGTTTTAATAAGCGTTTTAAAAATGTTACCGATCTTTCATAAACTTCAATGTTGTAGTTGAAATTGAGGTTTCGCTGATCACTTGGTGAAACATGATGAATAATTAATAAAATAAAACACACGGTATATTTCACAAATGTATTAGAATATCTCTGACATATGTTTCGGTTTTAACACCATTTTCAATTATCAATTATCATTCAATTTCAGTTATCTATAGCTCTTTGAAAATGGTGTTAAAACCGAAACATATGTCAGAGATATTCTAATACATTTGTGAAATATACCGTGTGTTTTATTTTATTAATTATTCAATATTGTACATGGATCACCCCCATTTTTTTTTACATTTTCGGATTCCCTTGAAAATGAAGGGTTATGTTGATAATACAGCCCTACACTGATTCTCAACAGTTTTTGAGTTATTTCAGTGTTTTTAAATTATCTTTACAACATCCCCCTTTAACGATGTTATCTTTGAAACCAATTGATAATAATAAATTCTTTTTGGACATCTTAATATTTTAGTATTGTACTAAATGGCCCGAAAATTAAAAAATAAAGAAAGGGTTAAAACGTGTCCTGAATATTATAAATTAAAAATTAAAAATATTTCGTTTTCTTAAACAGCACCCCACATTTTTTTTTACATTGTTACGTCAGTCACTTAACCTTAAGTAAAATTATTAAAACACAGTGCATCTAAAATTGATATGTTTTTAGCAAAAAAAAGAACTGATTTAATACCTACAACTTTTTTATTTTCACAAATGATTTTATTTAAGTTAATACGAAAAGTTAAGAAATTGTTGGAATTATTATTCAATTTACTTCAAATTTTTTCAAAATAGCCAATAAGGCCCTTAGAGCAACATTTCATTTCATTTTGCTATATTTTCTGTACTTAAAACTATAGCTTTAACGTCCAGAATAAAAAATATATGAAAGTTCGAAATATACGTGCACTGTTGAGCAATAAGACCAAATAGTCTGTTTAACAATATGCCCATGGTTATATTATTTATTATACTTACATGAGAAAAGCCATAATCTGATAAGCGTAAAAATGTTTTTTTTTGTAAATTCCCCTTGTAATAAATTTTATAAACATTGATTCTATTAACTATTCTCTTTGTTCAATCAGTAAACCTAATTTCATAAAATATGTAAATATCAAATTTTTCTTTGACAATTCTTTGTTCTGTATGGTCATCTGAATGTATCATTTTCCTTATTTACGTGTTTTTAGCTATTTTTTAATAGGGTCAGGTGGAGTAATTGTGAACGATTTTGGAAGTTTGACTTTTGAAGCTCGATGTATCTTAGACGAAAATTAAATTTAGGCGACTATATGATTAATTTTGGTCCTTGTTTGATTTTAAGTGAATTTCTGTTATTAAATATGCAAATTCGGATTTTTTTGCAAAAAAACTTAAGTTTACAATTACTCCTTCACTTATTAACGCAGTCGAAAACTTAGGGTTAATGTGAACAATCATCCTGTTTGTGCTGACTTTATAAAGGTTTTTAATGGGGCAAAAGTGAACAATTCGCTTTCAAATGTGAATTCCTATGAAATTTATATTTATAAAGCCATGTTCACAATTACCCCAAAAATTATATATATTATACAGAAATATTTTCACTGTTTAACATAAAATGATGCGACACTGTTCCTCTGCTGTTTAACGCGCCAAAGCATCCAACCGTCAAATGTCAACCCCCCCGTGTCTATACTAAATTCCCATTAGTTGGAATAATCAAGAGTCCTATTTCATCGAAATAAAGAGCCTGTTTACAATTACACCGCTTTTACAATTACCCCACGTGACCCTAGATCGCCAACCCTATGCTGGTAATATACCCGAATGTCATGTTTCCACTAGTTGTTTACTAAATTAAAAAAAGTCTTTTTGAGATTAGGTATGCCCAGTTAAAAAATGACTTTTCAGTGGTCCTAATATTTTTTTAATTTTTCCTGTATGTTACAAAATGAAACTTAATTGTTCAATTTTAAAGGAATATATGTAAGAGTTACATGATCATATTGGCAAAAAAACACCTTATATAAAGTTCTTGTGGAGCGATAGTCCTAAACAGACGCACTCGAACTAACATATACTTAAATATTTAATAGAGACGCTCATGATCTGACGCTCTCTTACTTCACCTTCCTATTTTTTCTATCTCGAATACCATTAGACTAAATCACAATACCTATAACTATCCATTCTATGGTACTTTTACGTCTCATTAATTAATGCTATTTAAGCCATTCAATTTGGTTCGTTATGCGGTAGTTAAGATGTTTTTTCGATTTTTTCCCATGCGTAATACCTTTTAAATACGGTAAAATTGAAGTGAAGTAACTTCCTGTGCAGTTGTCTCGCTATCTAACAGTCCTGTCGCTCGTATTTTGGTCAGATACTCGTATCTTTTATATACATACCTACAGCATGGATAATTATCTAGGTCGTAATTGATATGCAAAATGTTTAAAGCGGTATTTCGTCTAACTGATTCCATTCTACTACTGTTACAATAACGTTTGTTAACAAATGTAAAATACATTGTATCTGCCTACACCCTATTGCATTTTATCGTAACAAAGGAACCAGGCCAAAATCGTTTTAAAATTCTTTTAATGTTAAACAGCTACCTAAGTAGTTTAATGCCGTTTAAACGTACAACAATGGAAAGATTAGGAAAAATACATTTCATTGAAGTAGCTTACCAATGTGTTATCTTACTTAGGTACCTATCTTCTTTTGAATATTTGTATAGGCAGATGTTTTCTTCATTTGACTATTGACTGACAATGAGAAACATTTTTAAACATATAATGATTTTAAAAGTTTATTTAATTTAAACCCAAAACATCTCCCCAACATACGTACGTACTGTTATTAACGAGTAACTATTTTTGTGCAATTGTGAAGTACATACAACACCTTCTTCTTAGCATGAGAAACGGTCTTAAAGTTAACGGTAAAAATTTAATATTCACTTAATTAGTTTGCATATACTTACATACTTATTTAAAGTTGTATATAATTAACTGTCTGTATAATTAACCAATTAATATCATTTAAATGTTCTTAAAAAGGACGGATTAAGGCTACACTGTGGATAATAATAATATTAGTGTTATACTTTAGCTGCATTTTAGGTACTTATTTTTATCGTCAATAGATTGTACTACTTTTAATAATAACAACAAATTAACAAGATTTTCACAAAATTTTAATTAATATCGTAACATCTGTTTCGCCAAACTTTGGCTTCATCAGACGAGAGAGTATTTATACTAATAAATATACAATAGAGGGTTTAAAAATGTTTAAATATTTACAACATGGTTTATGAATAATATTTACAATAGATTTAAGAGTGGGGAATTATTCCCTTCTATTTGATCATTAAGTAACGTATACCTAGTGTTTTATATTGTTAATTTCTAACTTTTCTAATAGTGTTAATCAATATCCTTTCGTTTCAAAGTGTAAGATGTCCATATCGCTATTGAATTAATGGCCTTCTTCTGTAATGTGGTTTGCATAGGTGGAATCTGACTTGTTTTTTACATAACTATTTTTATGCTCCAGTAGACGTTTTTTAAAGTTCCTGCCTGTTTGCCCGATATATACATTTTGGCATGACTTACAGGTTAACTTACAAATTCTAGAATCAATTTCTTTAGTAATTTTGTGTTTGTTATTTTTAATTAACTTACCTATAGAAAAATTAGTTTCATGTGCTAAGTTAAGACCACAGCGTTGTAAATAGGCATAAATTTTATTACTTATACTAAATAAGTTAAACATTTATATTTTTTATCTATATTATCAACTATTGGATAAATTGAGTTTAAAACTATTTTGTGTTGTTTTTTAAATATTAAATTACCTATTAAAGAAGGGTTATAACCATTATTAAAAGCTATTCGTTTAATTAAATTTAGTTTTTTAAGGTAATTGTTTTTAGACATAGGAACACTTAGGAGTCTATGTATCATACCGTTGTAGGCCGCTAGAATCTGTATGAGAAGGTTTATGAAAAATAGAGAATATGATTTTGTTGTCTTTTTTAGTTAGAGTTAGGTCTAAAAAATTAACCGCATTATTTACTTCATCTTCTGTCGTGAACTTAATGTTAGGGTGTAAACTATTAATATATTTCAAAAAGATATCCAGTTGTCTGCTTGTACCTGTGAAACCCGTGACAATGTCATCTAAATACTGGTGCCAAAATATGAAGTTGTTATTACCTGAATTTATAATAGATTCTTTAAGAAAATTTCCGCTAGTAATGGACTAAGGAGATTGCCCATAATTAAGTCATCTGTGCAAGTAAATATCTGATCATTGAACTGGAAATATTTTTGTGGTATACATACTTTACTTTTGTTGAATACATTTATATGATGGTAACTACAATTTTATAATTGTGTTTGAAGTGATTTAACACATGTATATTGTATTTAAATATTTTAGAGAAAACCTTTCCTTTATTCGACCATTCAACGTTATTTTAGTAACCTACTTCTGCCATCGTCGATTAATAGAAAATATTAAAGTATTACATGGAATGCATACAAAACGTTTTTCCATGCTTTATTAGTGATCACTTGAGGCTATCGAAGCGCGTCTTTGTTATTAAATTGCCTTTCTAAAAAGTCCTTAAACCCACAGATCATTTAAATGCGGAATCTATTTTCCCCATCAAATAGTACCTATCAAAAATTTCGTTAGAAAACATTTCCAGGCACATGAGTTTAGAATGTCACACAATTCCGCAATTTTTTTATTCTCCATTCATTTGTCATAAAATATTTATGTGCATAAATGGGACAATGTTTTTACTATTTATACTTTATACTTACTAGTAGTCATTGGGTCATTACCTACAGAAATCTAATTTTTGTAGATCCTTGAGATTAATTTGCAAAATCAGAACGAATCCAATAAAGGTTGTCCGACTCATTCCTGCGAGATAAATTATTGCTATTTAGTACAGAATTGCGTTGTAATATGATATTTGAATAAATTTATTGTGTTTTATCCACAGCTCCGTTAAATAAGGTGTCGATGTCGTTTTAACAACAGAATTTATTAGCACGTATGTACATCAGTATCTCTGTAGAATGGAGCTGGTCGTTCTTGATAGGACTTAAAAAGCTTTTACATAATCTTAAGCGGTATATTAGTGTAAGAACTTAACGCAAACTGAACTATCCTTTTACCTCTCGAAATCATTGTGCGTGACACTGACTGGTAAATAAATATGTAGGTGCAGAGATACACCTGTTAATTGTTAATTATTAATTGTACACGAGTAAACCTTCTAATTAATTGATTCATTTGGGAGTAGTTGAATATTTTAATGAATTATGAAAAAAGAATTGAAGAGGAAAAATTCGTAAAATTAGTCAGAATTTTAAGAAGAAGATGCCTATTACGAATAGAATAGTAGAAGATATAATATTAGTAGAGTTTTATAATTATCAAAAATTGATTTTGAATATTGACTCGAAAGTTTCGTGACAACCCGAACCAGGATCGTAGTAATGCCGTTAAATAAAATATCGTATCGTATCAAAAAAAATGTGCAAATACAGTTATTCATTGTGCATAAGTAAACATTCAAGTAACATATATAAATTATGAAAAAAGAACTGAAGAAAAAAGTTATTATTGCAAAAAAATCCTAAACAATGGTGAATTAATGGTTAATTATATTTTGAAGCTAAACCTATTAATAATTAAATAGGTGTTAATATATTTTTTAAAACAGTAGAAAAAACTGATCTCGAAAATTTCGTGACAAACAGGATCTTAACGATGCCTTTAAATAAAATACTATTTTCTACTGAAACTATCTAAGAATAAGTGCAATACGGTTTTAATAATCCATGAGTAAACTTTCTATTTAATTATAAACAATGGTTTTGGAAAAAGAAATGAAGTAGCGAAGTTTTTTTACAATTCTTAAAATTGAGAATTTTAATTAAATTTTGATGAGATGCTTATTACGAATTAAGTAGAAGGTGTTAGTAAAGTTTTGTATAAAAAATTAGCAAAAATTTGATCTTGAAAATCTCGTGATAAACAGGATCATAACGATGCCGTTAAATAACATATCACACTGTATCGAAAATATTTGAATGTATGTGCAGATGCTTACAGTTGTCAATTGTGCCTAAGTAAAGGTTCTGATTAGCAATAAACAATTTAATTATATAATATGTGAACTATGCAAAATTTTCCTAAAATTAGTCAATATTTAATTAAATCTGAGAACATACCTAAAGAAATAACCCCCTTCTCTTCTGTAACCAAATTGACTTTTTATCACTATTTGCTCTTGTGGTCTATTATTTAAAATGTCTGTACATATATATTTTATACCCCCTATTCATAATCACTATTCCCCTATAATTTTCAACATTATCTCTTCCCCCATCTTACAGATCGACTTTATTACTCCGCAATTCCATTCTTTGGGAATTTAATTTTTTTCCAAATACTTTCAAATATTTCATGTGCTTTATCTACTATTACATCTTTTGAGTAAATAAACGCCTCCCCTGGGATGCAATCCTGTTTTGTAACTTTTTTGTTTTAACGATTCTATTCCCTTAACCACTTCCTTCCTATCAATTTTTCCGATCACTTAACCTTCCTTCTCAACTCTTTTATATATAATATATTCTGCCCTTCTGATTACTAACAAACAATTAATTTGGGGCTATACATATGAACTACAAAAAAAAAACTGACGGACAAAAATTATGCCACAGTTCCTAAAATTGGTAAGAGTTTAATAAATTTTCGAGTAGGTGTCCATTAAGATTTAAGTAGAAAGGTTTAGTAAAGTTTATCACAAAAAAAATAGGAAAAATATTATTTTGAATATTAATCTCGAAAATTTCGTGACGAAACAATGTGGCAAAAGAAAATAATTTTCAATTTTTCTTCCAACCATTTATTTTATTATGTTGATATAAGACAATCCATTCATGCAAGGGTAAGAAACCCCAAAAGATTTTATCATTATTTTATTTACCCCTACTCAGCTTGATTTTTTAAAAATAAAATGAGACAAAGAAGATAAAATATCGACTTTATTTTGAGACCCCAATCCATGCAGAGGTCTCTAGCTCTATAAAGAATGGAGCCAGAACATTTTTGAATATATTTTAATTCATTTTCATTCACACAGAGAAAACAATCATAAAAATATTGCTAGAATTCTAGCAAACATAACTAAAACATATGTCAATTATATGGACGACCAGACGATCAAGGAGATTTTACTAGAAATGTCTAGTCAATCTACGTTCGGTGTTAAAACTGAATTTTAGTAAAATTGACTTGATTAGAAAACATTTTTTACAGTTCTTATCACTAATTTTACTAAACTATTCTCATTCTAGTATTTTTTTCTTTACGACACGATAAAATAATCGAGCGAGAGGTAGAGAAGAAAAGTCTAGACTTGTTTAGCTTGATTATTCTAATACTAATTATTAGAAAGAATGAAAATTTGTTTTATTCCACCAGTACATTTTATGAGAATTCTAGTATTATTTACTAGAAAAATTTTGCTTGACTCATCAAGTAATAAAATCATGATTATTTTTCTCCGTGCAGAACTTAAAAAATGAATTTATTAAAGTTGTATAATGTTGCTGTAAGTACAATCACATTTTTTTAATTTTTTTGAACAATAAATTTCTATTTCGAACAATCTCATGAAGTGAACGGTATCTCCTCTCCAATAACAGAACTGAGCATCATATCATCATTAATTGTAATACGAACTTATTGCTATTTAATGACGACGACGATGATGAAGATGATGATGATGATGATGATGGTGATTATGAAAGAAGACGTTGTTTTTTCACTTTGGCAATTATAATCCGGAATTTACCTTTGACACAATAAGTTAATTGTGCGGAACTTAATCTGGGTCTGTCGTTTCGTAACAAAAGTGAATCTTACCTTCGAGTCCCAGGACCCATTGCGTCCATTCTTATGATCCATTGTAACGGTAAAAATGTTCTGTGAACATGTAAATTTTGTTACGCCTTAAATTCCTCGATCTCAGTCTTAGTCTCGGTTCACATCGACGCAATGCCTTTTCAAATTCTGTCACGTTTCCAACTAAGTAATAATAATGCAATCCGCGACTTTTACTGTTAAAACGGCCGACGCGGTGGTCTCGTAACTGTTGCTGTAGGTATTGCAGACCTGTGTACGTAAAATAACTTAATTCGTCAAAACAATCCTTTCTCGAAATTCACACTCCTCGATTGCAACCAACTCACTTCTTCCATATTAGGAACCTGCAATCAAAAGGAAATACATTTTAATTAAGAACACGCAGGGGGAGCCCCATTAATTATGTGGCATACTCTTCTTTTTAATTGAACGTCTTCCTTCCCTTTAGTAACATTTGGTAAAGTCTGATTAGAACAGGGTCAACAATTTTTGAAACCAAAAAAAATATAGTAGGATGAAACCCATTGGAAAAGGAAGAGAATATAAGAGAAACGAAAAGAAAAATAATTTACGGGCGATCTCAGGTCGGGAAGGGGAAGGAGGTGAGCTTTTAAGGATAAAAAACGGTTTTCCTTGATTTCCGGAAAAACTACAAGTCTTATAAAAAAAGTCAAATGGCAAAACTGTAGGTAATAAAAAGATCTACATTTTTTGTATTTACACTTTTTTCACATAACCTCAAAATTTATGTGAAAAATTTAAATAACCAAGTTTTTGGTTTTTTATTTTTATCTTTTACAAAAAAATTTTTTTTTCACGAAATTTGGTGAAAACTTACCTATTTATGTCCCAAACACGCTGTAAGTTGTTTGATTTGAAATATTTTTTTTTTATCTTAGTATCACTTAATATCGAAAAAACACCCTAATATTCAATCTAAAATTCTCACGTCAAAATATCTGCTTTTTTACAAACGTTGGTGGGCCTTTTCTTCGTTGAAATCTCTACTTTCTGATGGTGTGAAAAAAATATACATTACTATGGTAAGTTTTCTCAGGACATGCAAAAAAACGAAGGGAATTTTATCTAAAAAATGTGACCGCTGCTATTTTTTTCAGTAAAAAAGTCATAGAAAATCTCATAATATATAAATATACATGTAAATCGTACTATTGAATTCACATACTTTTTACTGATTACGTTATTCATTATAATATTTTTAAAAGCATTAATTTAGTTTTTTTCGTTTTCGCATTTCCTGAAAAAACTTACCATAGTAATGTATATTTTTTTTCACACCATCAGAAAGTAGAGATTTCAACGAAGAAAAGGCCCACCAACGTTTGTAAAAAAGCAGATATTTTGACGTGAGAATTTTCGATTGAAGATTAGGGTGTTTTTTCGATATTAAGTGATACTAAGATAAAAAAAATATTTCAAATCAAACAACTTACAGCGTGTTTGGGACATAAATAGGTAAGTTTTCACCAAATTTCGTGAAAAAAAATTTTTTTTGTAAAAGATAAAAATAAAAAACTAAAAAGTTGGTTATTTGAATTTTTCACACAAATTTTGAGGTTATGTGACAAAAGTGTAAATATGAAAGGTGTAGATCTTTTTATTACCTACAACTTTGCCTACAACTTTTTTCCATAAGACTTGTAGTTTTTCCGGAAATCAAGGAAAACCGTTTTTTACCCTTAAAAACTTATCCCCTTCCCCTTCCCTACCTCAGCTCGCCCGTAAATAATTTTTCCTTTCATTTCTGTTATATTCTCTTCCTTTTCCAATTGGTTTCATCCTACTACATATTTTTGTTCACTTTTTACTATTTTTAAAGGCTCCAGCACTGGTCTAGATAGGGAGGGGTTGTATAATGAGTTTTGATTTAAAAAGGTGGAGGTAAGGTTTTCAATGACCAATCTCCTATGAAATCAGATTTTGCTGGGGGTCCTTCTACAAGTATATTTATTTTTTGTAATTAGATATAGTTTCCCCAAAATCCAAGCAAGAAACGGAAGTTGCGCACGCATAGCTTATTAATTCCCCCATATTCTGTGTGTGGCATTCTATTTAATGAATTGTGAATTATTTTTGGGTATAATCAAGGACTCAATTTAATAAATAATATTTAAAAACGATAACTCAGGCTTCAAGCCACAATAACAATTAATTTATTATTACGTAATGTACATGCAGTAATAATAACTGTCCACGTATATCTATCTAATAACCGTTGGACTTGAAGTGAGAGGTTTGCGAACATACTATTTATATAAAAAGTAGTTCAACGAATATATTATTATATTTTTTTTAAGATCTTACATTGCGTGCAGTCGAAAGATACGTACAATAAATGTATGTGCAAATATTTTGTAGGTACGATAAAGTTTATGAAAGTAAAGTGTCTGCTCAATAATAACCGCACAACTATGTGTATATTATTATAGATACGTTGCAAGCAGTTGAATTTCCTACTCATTTTTAAATTTCGTTATATATACACTTTCATACACCACAGTGGATACCTAAATTGGTTGCTTATAACTATTAATTATAAAAATATTAGACTAGTTAATTTTATAAAGTTTACTCTGACCTGATAGCTATCTTATCGTTTATCAAAAGCTGCAGGCTTCTGACAAAGAGTCTGTCTGATACTTATTGGGTAAGCAAACAAAAATTACTATCGAAAGCCAAAGCTAAAACAGAACACCGTTTTGAAAGTGTAACAAATGTTTATATTGTTACGAGTACTTGCCAATTAAGTTGGTGTGAGCATAATTAATGAACATCTTCCCTGATTACATAAGGAATATTCTCGGCTTTCCTGAAACATCTAGAAAACACCAGCAAAGATCAATGGGAAAACAATTGGAATACTAGACGGCTGTAGAATACCCTAGAAAAAGGCTGAAAAGACTATAAAAGCGGACGAGACACTCACACCGAGTTAGTTGACAGTGAACAGTCAGTGAACAGCTGATGTTTGGAAGCGAACCGATCGATAGGCGATACAGGCGAACCATAGTGGCGATAGAGTTCATAGAGAGCGATTCGAGTGGCTACGGTAACAGCGATTGAAAGAGACTTTTAGTGAAATAAATTGTGCGGTCTTGTTCATAACTGTAGTGTAGTCAAATTAGTTTTAGTAATTAAATAAATTCGTTGTTTTGTTTTGTTAATTGTGTTTTCCGTGACCGAACACGTCACATTTGGTGTCAGGAGTGGGATAGTAAGGGAATTGAAGATTCTCGAAGAAAGTTAGTGCGACAGATCGTAGAAGAGGTCCGAAGAGAAGAAGAATTTTGAAGCCTTATGCCAGTAACAAGAAAACAATCGGCAATAATGGAGGAACAAATAAAGGCTTTAATGGAAATGATGAAAGAAATGAAAACAGAAATGAAGGCAGGCCAGGAAGAAATGAAGGCAGGCCAGGAAGAAATGAAGGCAGGCCAGGAAGAAATGAAGGAAGAATTGAGGAATAAAATGGAAGCTGGACAGGAAGAAATGAAATTGGCACAGGAAGATTTGAAGAATAAAATAGAAGCTGGTCAAGAAAAGATGGAAGCGATACAGGAAGAATTAAAGGTAAAGCTGAAGGAAGTCAGAACCGAAGTGCAAGAAGAATTAAAAGAAGTACGACAAGAATTGGAGGCGAGACAAGAGAAGCTAAGAGATGAGTTGAAAGAAGAGGTACAAAAGGAAGTAGAGAAGATACGACAGAAGTTCGAGAACACAAAACCGGCTAGTGATGTAAAGCCTGAAGGGACTGCGAAAGCGATTAGAATTAAACCACCGACTTTCGACGGAAAAGTTTGCTGGTCTGTGTACAAACGACAGTTCGAGGCAGCGGCAGAAGCAAACAACTGGAACGATTTTGACAAAGCAACGGCGCTGGTCATAGCCCTACGA
Organism: Agrilus mali; assembly: GCA_029378335.1. NCBI lineage: Eukaryota > Metazoa > Arthropoda > Insecta > Coleoptera > Buprestidae > Agrilus > Agrilus mali. The sequence continues at coordinate 20,233,411 of CM055658.1, read as the reverse complement.
GGAGAAGCATTGGATGTCCTTCAAGGTATTCCAGAGCGCCAACAACGAGACTTCTCTGCGCTGCTAGAGCGACTTGAAATGAGATATGGCGACAAACATTTACAACAAGTGTACCAAACCCAACTAAAGTGTCGCAATCAGAGGACATCAGAAAATCTACAAGAATTCGAGACCGATGTGGAACGTCTAGTTAGATTGGCCTATCCTACCGCTCCGCAGGACTTCGCAGACCAACTAGCAGTCCAAACATTCGTCGATGGTGTAAGGGACACCGACTTACAACAAGTTCTCCGTTTGGCCCGCCACAAGACTGCGAGTGACGCACTGGCGCACGCCTTAGAATTCGAAGCTGCAAAACAAGCTTCCAAAGGGCACGTGCGTGTACGCCAAACAGCTGTTGAAGACGACGAATACAAGAATGAAGTTACGAGGCTGATTAAAGAATGCGTCGAAACTGTCAAGAAGACTACCATCAACGACAAGAGAGAATCGGCCAAATGTTGGGAATGCGGGAAGGTCGGTCACTTTTCCCGAGACTGTGGCCAAAATAAAGGAAGACCAAGGTGCTGGAAATGTGGAAAGCGCGGACATTTACAGCTAGACTGCCCTAAACGCCACGAATGCGTCGAAACTGTGAAAAGAACTACAATCGATGATAGAAGAGAATCGGCCAGATGTTGGCAATGTGGGAAGGTCGGTCATTTTTCCCGAGACTGTGGACAAACCAAAGGAAGACCAAGGTGCTGGGAAAGTGGAAAGCAGGGACATTTAGAGCGAAACTATCCGGCCGAGGAATGCCGTGCGGATCAACAGCGGTTACAAGTATACGACTTCAGCATCGAGCATCGTGCTGGAAAACAACATGGTAACGCTGATGCCCTCTCGCGAAGACCATGCTCAAAGAATTGCAAACATTGCATGGCCGCCGAAAAGAAGGAACCAGTCAACTTGGCAAGGATCTGTCAGACGATTGTGGAACCTGAAGAACACTGGCAGAACGAAGACCTGGCGAAGGACCAAGATAACGACGAAGACATTAAACCGATACTGCGGTGGAAAAAGGCAGGAACAGCACGACCTACCTGGGCAGATGTTAGTAGTACGAGTACCATCACGAAGAGCTATTGGGCCTTATGGGATTCACTCATCGTCGAGAATGGGGTACTAAAAAGAGTGTGGGAAAGCCCTGACGGAACTAAAATTCGACATCAAGTAGTTCTCCCGAAGAACAGAGTCAATGAGGTGCTGACAGAAGTCCATGGAGGTGTTGGTGGAGGACACTTCGGAGTAACAAAGACGTTGGAGAAGGTGCGAGAGCGATTTTATTGGCTAAAGTGTAGAAGAGACGTCGAAAATTGGTGTAGGAAGTGCCCAACGTGTGCGTCAGCCAAGGGACCTCAGACTCGAAGCCGAGGGCGAATGAAACAGTACAATGTTGGTGCCCCATTTGAGAGAATAGCTCTGGACGTAGCAGGACCATTCCCAACAACAGCTGCTGGCAATAAGTACATCTTGGTAGTGATGGACTATTTTAGCAAATGGCCCGAAGTGTACGCAATCCCAAATCAAGAAGCTACTACGGTCGCTGGAATGTTGGTCAACCAATGGATCAGCCGGTATGGAGTTCCGATGGAGATCCACTCTGACCAGGGACGGAACTTTGAATCCGCAGTATTCCGGGAAGTCTGTGAGCTGCTAGGAGTACAGAAAACTAGGACCACTCCATTACATCCACAATCTGACGGAATGGTCGAACGGTTTAACGCGACGCTGGAAACAAATTTGAAAATGGTTGTCAACGATCACCAGACAGACTGGGACCAGCACATACCTTTGTTCCTGTTGGCCTATCGAAGTGCGGTTCATGAGACCACCGGCAGAACACCAGCCAGCATTTTATTTGGAAGAGAGCTGAAGTTACCGATAGACATCCGGTTTGGACACCCAGAAGATCGGCGACCTTCGGCTACCGACTACGCACAGCAGCTAGAGGAACGACTCGATACCATCCATAGAGCCGTTCGTAACAAAATCCAAGTAGGGAGTGACCGCATGAAGACCAGGTACGACCGGAGAGCCAACAGCACAGGATTCAGAGAAGGGGACCAGGTGTGGCTTTACAATCCTGTCCGTCGGAAAGGACGCTCACCGAAGCTACAGCGAGCCTGGGAAGGACCTTACACTGTGGTCAGAAGGCTGAATGACGTGGTCTACCGTATTCAGAGAGGACCAAAGGCCAAGATGAAAGTTGTACACTTGGACCGCCTGGCGCCCTACAAAGGTCAAGACATTGATCGGGACGATCAATTCTAAGAAGGGGGCATTGTTACGAGTACTTGCCAATTAAGTTGGTGTGAGCATAATTAATGAACATCTTCCCTGATTACATAAGGAATATTCTCGGCTTTCCTGAAACATCTAGAAAACACCAGCAAAGATCAATGGGAAAACAATTGGAATACTAGACGGCTGTAGAATACCCTAGAAAAAGGCTGAAAAGACTATAAAAGCGGACGAGACACTCACACCGAGTTAGTTGACAGTGAACAGTCAGTGAACAGCTGATGTTTGGAAGCGAACCGATCGATAGGCGATACAGGCGAACCATAGTGGCGATAGAGTTCATAGAGAGCGATTCGAGTGGCTACGGTAACAGCGATTGAAAGAGACTTTTAGTGAAATAAATTGTGCGGTCTTGTTCATAACTGTAGTGTAGTCAAATTAGTTTTAGTAATTAAATAAATTCGTTGTTTTGTTTTGTTAATTGTGTTTTCCGTGACCGAACACGTCACAATATTATAGGTATATACGTAGTTAGAACAATTCATTAATGACATATAAAATGCAAAAAGTCATGCCACTGGACTTTTACATAATCGTTTAAGTACCTACAGTCCTAAGAATAAAATGTGTTTCATATTATTGCAAAATAGTAAATGTCTGATTAATAAATAAATTGCTTAGGTAATTATTTATTTGTAAATTCTTTGTTTGTTACTTTGTAGGCACTTTAGTTAAGTTACATAGGCACAGAAGTATGTATGCAAAATGCGTTTTTATTGTCATGTTTATTGCTGATACCTACCAAGAAAATCGAAAATTGAAAATGAAAAAGGTAATTAGAAAAACGGTTACCGAACCTTAAAAACTAAACACCTGTTCTGTAACTGAACTGTGACATATTTGAATCGATTTAATCGTAAGAATGAGAGGAATTTAGAAACATTGTCTTTTAAATATTTTCTTGCGAAACTTCTTGTAGATCAAGGTAAAATGACCTATTGTAAACTTATTGTGACAAGTTTTAACCAACACATATAAGGTAGATGAGGTTTTGTGAGGATAATTAATTTTGAAACTATTTTATTTTGGTTTAAACTATAACTAAGTGACCAAAATTTAAACTTTAATGTCTTAAACATATTTGCTGTTAATAGATAGTTACTTTCTAAAAGAATTAATTATTATTTTTGTTGTTATTAACTTCGTTTAGAAATTTTATCTTTTCAATAAATTTACAACAAAAGCAAAAGCTTTAAGCAAAATTATTTTATTTTAAAGGACTTAAAAAGAATTAGTTATGGTAGATAAGTGTTCGTGATTTTTATGTATAAATTTAATTATGGATAATTAAATGTTACAAGAACCTACATTTCACTTGAATTAAAATTATCTTTCTGTTTACTATGTTAGCTGTGTGCTAACACTAACACCATTCTATTAAAAAGCAAATAAATTGTCGTTAGAAAGCAATTGAGAAAATAGATTTCCGTTCGAGAGCTGCCTACATTTTCCAATTTCTGCAATAATTTTAAAATGGCAAAGATCTGGAGATAGTGGCAACAATTGCAGTCATTTAGGTGGATATCCACTTCGGAATATTCAGGCACTTAACGTTTCTCCATTGCCTATATACATTTAGACTTTCTCTTTTAGCAGAAAGTCGAGATTACTATTAGACAGAGCAAGAAAATAACGATAATTTAAATAATCGTGGAATATCGTGCTTACTCATGTACAGGGTGATTCATTATAATATCGCTCCCCTTTAACTTTGTTATTTCGAGTGTCCCAAAAAAATTAAAAGTATGGTCATGTATCTGCTAAAAATACTTTTTTTCTATTTATAACAAAAATTTGAAAAATGATCAGTATACAGGAAAAACCAAAAAGTAAATTTTTTTTAAATTGATCACCCTATATATGAATTTATTTTTCGATTCCTCGTAAAATTCTAAGCTAAATTTATATAACATACCGTACTTATACCTAAATTCAATAGTTTCTGAAATATTCGCATTTGAAACGTTATCATAAAATACTTATTTTACTTATTAAAAAATTGTTACAAATCAAGAAGTCCTAGGATACCACGCTTTTTATTGAAAACAAATAACTAACAGTGACATTATATAAAAAACCGTGTATACGACCACCAAAGTGTTGAAAACCTCGATCATCTTAAAGATTTGATACGGAATGAAATTAATACCTAATTTAAATGAAAATAACCCAGCATTCATAACAGATCGATTAGAGAAAATGCGAAGAACCCTTATACAATGTGTTGAAGAAAATGGAGGCCCAGTAGAGCATGTTTATATTTAACTAAAAATTGTTTTTGTTATATTATTTATTGTTAGATTTCTTGGTTTGTTGTTGTTTAATAAAATATTTGATAACGTTTCAAATGCGAATATTTCAGAAACTATTGAATTTAGGTATAAGTATGATATGTTATATAAATTATGCTTAAAATTTTACGAGGAATCGAAAAATTCATTCATATATAGGGTGATCCATTTAAAAAAATAAATTTTTGGTTTTTCCTGCATACTGATCATTTTTCAACTTTTTGTTATAAATAGAAAAAAAGTATTTTTTAGCACCTAATACATAACCATAGGTACTTTTAATTTTTTTGGGACACTCGAAATAACAAAGTTAAAAGGGGGCGATATTATAATAGATCACCCTGTACCTATATGCATTAATTTTGGCCCACATAAATATAAAATACACTATTTACAGTGGTCCAGAAAAAGAAGTTATAACTAAACGAAAAGGTTGAAATTCATTGAATGGCCAAAAACTTGCATTAACTAAGTTTAGTTATTGAGCTGTAATCACATGCAGATCAGTAGCTTCATTTGTTTGCTTGTAACACTTTTCATTTGATTCAAATACCTAATGGTTGAAAAGGTGATTTATAATTAGATACAGTATGGTATATAGGTACAAATGTGTTCTCTGCTATCGTGATTTTTTCTGACAATAATGATAAGTGTAACAGATTTAGATCGTGAGCAGATACATCTCACGTTCACCACAAACTGTTTTATCCCATTAACGTCATAAACGGTAATTGGCATGATTATTCTGCTTGACGGATGAACTGCAGAATATGAAGAATGATCAGAATATATGTATAAGTAAATAGGGCACGCTAAAGTAAAAGTAGATGTTTCCTAACCATCGATTTTTATGGGTACAACAATTTCATGTTATATTTTTTTACTTTCAAATGCCCTGCATAAGTTCAACTGGTTGTATAAGTTCTTATAAGTTTAGAAAATAATATAAAATAAAATTTTGAAAAACTAAACAGGTAGCTACTTATGTCCATTAATTAATATCTAAGTACATTCAATCCCTTTTCCAAATCATTGGTTTTCTGTCTAAAAGTAACAGTGGGAGACCTATGAAATATCGACTTACATCTGAACATTTCAGGGATAGAAGAAAATCGTTGGTTCATGCCCTTTGACATTATGCAACAGACATCATTGATCGAACTATATATAGGTATGTAGCTACATATTCAGAGCAGCATTTTGTTTATTTGTTTACCTACAGCATCTCTAAAGGTCGTATGCATTACGTATATTAATAAATTAATATAACGGCTAATAAGTTTAATATCATGTAGTTTAATATTGCAACAATGCTTCATAGAAAAGATATTTAATAGAATCAAAGCTTAAGTAATAATTTTTAAAATGCGTTTCTGTTGCTTAATCTACCATTCCTTTAATTTAAATTCTTTAAAAATATTTTTATCTTGACTCACTTCATGTTTTAAGAATAAGAGAGTTTCTAAAGAATTTTTTCGCTGTTCAACATATGATTATATGTGCCTAATTGTACCTATTGTTGTCATGAATGAGTAAATTTTTAATTTCATTGCACTTCTTGGCCAACGGTTGACACAAAATGCTTTACACCATTCGACCTCATTGTAGCATACAAAACGTATTTTTAATTGATTACGTTATTTTACCAAGTTGCGCAAATCTCTCATTTCCCCAGAAAAACAACGTTAAGTATTAGCTTATTATCATTGTTCTGTCAGTTATTAATTTAACAACATTCTTAAGAGCAAGTAGACTTTTTTGTGATATCCGTTAAATCACATAGATCCATCTACATTATTGGAAATCAATTAAATAAAAGTATTAATTAATAACTGTAAAGGTTAATCAGTCATCACCAACACCTATGTATATGAAGGTTATGTTTAATTAATTTTGACTTACTGTATGTATACATATACATCATATTAAATCACAAAAATATTCTGACCTCCATATAGGAAAAAGTAGGAAACGTGCTTAATAATCATTAACAACATTCAAAATACAAAACTTAATTCACAATGTTGTATCTATGATTTAATTAACTAAATGCTGACAATTTAAACAGAAGCAATGTTGAATGAATGAACAAATCAATGTTACAATATGTTTTTATGTGATTACAACTTGAAAATTGATACAGCGAGTTACATTTCACGAAGTATCGGTGGTCACAAAATCAAATGTGCATGTTTCATTGTTGTAAACCAGCTCAAAGCTTCTGATTGGCTGTTATGGTGGCGGCCATATTGATAATCGATTAAAAACTAGGTGAAGTTCACTGCACATGTACTTATTGAGAATCTACTTAAAGAATGAGGAAGTAAACAATATTAGGCCTCCCATTCATACAATTAAACAAGGGATGAACTTTTTTATTTATTAGCCGATTTAAGAAACTATGATGGATAATTTGGTGTAATATAGGTATAATTTTGAAAGTATGCGTTATATAGGTGCCTATCCTGTAAAAATACTTGTCTGTGTAGTAAAGAGACTGAAAAATTTACAAAGGCATTTAAATATTAATAGCGTTACTTGTCCTATATCGACTTAATGTAGATATATTAAGTACATTCTAAAAGAATCCAAATTGATAGAATGTTTTCTGGAAATTAACCTTTCTATGAATTTAATATAACTGACAAATATTTGCATAAATTACCATAAATTATTGCAAAAATAACGAACATATCTGGGTTATCCAATATCTTATTATGCAATATAAATATTAAAGAGTGTCATTATTTGGGATGGGTATGTATATTCAAAAGGTTAAATATACAAAGGTAATATGTACACATTAATTTAAAACTTTTTCATAATTATCAATCACTATTATAAGGTACGATGAAAACTGAGCTTTAATTTACATTTCAATACCTGTCACTATTTTCGTTACTTTATGCATTATAATATTTTAATTGCATAATGTATACTTTTGTACGGTTTGTAAACAATTTAATGAACACTAATTTATTCTGAGTGTTTTTCAACTTTTCCCATTTCATATTAGGTCTTACAATAATAATTACTGAGCGTGTGCATAAGTTCTTTGATTTACATAAGTGCTTTTCTCCTAAAACAGAAAATGAAACCGCAAAGTTTGAGAACAAGAAAAGTAAAATCTGCAAGTGCGAAAGTAGTTTTTAATCATAATACCTATATACCTAAATATGCGTGCTTATTAATAACAACTTTTTCATCAAAAATGTGAATGTCGCAAAAAAAAGAGGTGTTTATATAAATAATACACTTTCACTGCAGTTAGATATAATATGCTTCTATTCATATAGATTTAAAAATTTATTGTGTACACACTTTTCACGCTATGTATACGGTATACGGGTACCTATGCAATTATATTTTACTCAATGATTTTCTTTTAATTATAAATGGCACTATTTTTACTTGAATAATTACAGGTTTTCTAGGAGTAGACCTGAGATATTTTTAACATACAAAAACCATGATATTAAAGGAAAATATACAAGGTTTTTCAAGTTGATGGGCTATTAGAAGTATATGAATTAGTAGAAGGAATTCAATTCTGAAACTTGGGCTCATTTGGTTATTGTTTATGCCGCTTCTTTTAAAAGTATTTTCAAGTTCAATTTACATCCGGTTGTACCGGAAGTCGACATCAACTTCGTTATTTTAAATGGAATGGTATATTTTTTACGCTGAATTCGAATAAAACGTGTAATTCTAAGGTAAGTTTAATAACAAAATTGTACACTTATGACGATCGGTTTCTGAGTTAATTTAATTTATAGAAAAAAAATCGTTACCGCAACCCAAATTATAAAAAATCATAACTTCCGGAAAATACGACTTAGAGTGTTGAAATTTTTACTAGTAATAGCTGAATATTAGTGCTAACGCCTTGACAAAATTGAATTAAACAATTTATCAGGGCCGGCGGAAGGCCCGTGCGAACCGTGCGCCCGCACGGGCGCCAACATCTAGGGGCGCCAAATCAAGAGATAGTTAATAAAAAACTGGCAAGAACTGAAAGTGTCTAATATAAATAATAAACTAGAGCACAAGAAAATGTGTAAAATTATTTAATATTAAGTGCATAATATATCAAAGTTTATTTGTGTATTTGTGAACAGATGGGCGGTATTATTTTATTGACAAAGAAAGGCGTCGTCGCCGCGCCGGTCGGTCAGAAGATAAGCAAGCCCAAGCGCTGTTATTTTATTGGGGAATGAAAGGCGCCGCCAGTCGCCACCGCATATAATGTTTTAGATGTTTATAACTTTAAGTGTCATTATTAGTTTTTTTAATATTTGATAAATAATTTTCTTCTGTTCTTTTGTATTTTAATTTACACACGATTCACGATAAAGAAAGTGAATATAGTAACGTACTAGGTTTTCTTTGAGTATTTTTATTTTAACTTTGTAAATTGATTCCACATAACAGTTATTGCAAAACTTACAAAATTTTAAAAATATGTGTTTCATCAAATCGAGGGAGGTGGGGGCGGAAAATTTGCCTTTCGCACGGGCGTTAAATTAGCCTTTCGCTGGCCCTGCAATTTATACAGGGCGTTCAAAATAAAATTCTAAGATTGAAAAACTTCAAACACGAATTACCTCGTTTTTTCAAATAGCACCTACTATTTTTTATTTTTTCAATCGATTCCTTTTTTTATCCTCTTTCGATCCATATGGATACTTCCTATTTTATTTGAAAATTTTGGAATAATTTTGAATTATTACTTAAAATAGGAAGTATCCATATAGATCGAAAGAGGATAAAAAAAGGAATTGATTAAAAAAATAAAAAATAGTAGGTGCCATTTGAAAAAACGAGGTACTTCGTGTTTGAGGTTTTTCAACTTTAGAATTTTATTTTGAACGCCCTGTATAAATTATTTAATTCAATTTTGTCAAGGCGTTAGCACTAATATACAGCTATTACTAGTAAAAATTTCAACACTCTAAGTCGTATTTTGTGGAAGTTATGATTTTTTATAATTTGGGTTGCGGTAGCGATTTTTTTTTCTATAAATTAAATTAACTCAGAAACCGATCGTCATAGGTGTACAAGTTTGTTATCAAACTTACCTTAGAATTACACGTTTTATTCGAATTCAGCGTAAAAAATTTACCATTCCATTTAAAATAACGAAGTTGATGTCGACTTCCGGTATAACCGGATGTAAATTGAACTTGAAAATATTTTTAAAAGAAGCGGCATAAACAATAACCAAATGAGCCCAAGTTTCAGAATTGAATTCCTTCTACTAATTCATATACTTCTAATAGCCCATCAACTTGAAAAACCCAGTATGTTAATGTGTTTAACGATAAAGCGCATAGGAAGTTGTCCTGCAGGAACGCTTCTGAAAATTCTCTTTGTCTTAGTGATAGACCCTAGCCTAGACCCGTGTGGCCCAGGCCTAGGGCGGCAAATTTTTTGAAATGGCAAAATTTTAGAGACGAAAAAAAGTATAGACAATCCTTTTCCAAAATTGGTTCAAATTAGTTTTTATAAAAAATTTCCTAAGGAATATACACTGTATAAAAAAACAGTTATGTAACTCGATTCAAGAGAAAAAGTCTTGAACCAAGAAACATTTCTTGGTTTGAGTAAATTTTTTTTAGTTTAAATATTTTTTCTCTTGACTCAAGATAATCATTTCTTTCAAAATAGTTTTCATGGTTCAAGATTTTTTCTCTTGAATGAAGTTAACTGGTTTTTCAGTGTATTATAATTCAATTCATTAATTTACTTCTTAATCTGTGGGTAAGATGTTAATTTTTTAATAGATCAATTATAATCTTTATCGAGTAATGTTTTTTACTTTCTGTTCCTTTAATAAGATTAATTTCACGTGTACAAAGCGTTTTGAAATTACTAAATCTTAATAACTTCTCAATTTGTTTTTAGTGTAAAATGAAAATACTGTAGATTTGCATGTATTGAATATCATTTTGACAGTGACAGGACACTTTTGTTTAAAAAATAAAAATCATTTTTCGTGAAATTTGAAGTTAATTATAAGATATGTACGTGATAATGGTGAAATTGTTGAATGGTTTCTAGAATTCCTACCAAATTTAGGTCATAAAGCTAAAGATATTGAGGATGTTTTTCTAGACACTGAGTGTACAATTAGCCGCGCGTAAAAGTGCATATGAAAAACTTTACGAAAATTTCAATTTTTTTGATCATGTATCTGAAATAGATACAGAGTTGAAAAATCTTGCCAATAAACTAGCCAGTAAGTATCCTGACGATTTGGAAGTGACGTTAGGTAATGAATGTATTCATTTCCATTATCAACTCAAAGATTCCTTAGCAAAAACGGAAGATGTACGCTCTGCACAAAAAATATGCAATGTATTGCATTCACGGAGCATTCGAGATGTTTATCCGAATGTGGCCATTGCTCTCCGAATGTTTTTGAGTATTCCGGCTACAAATTGTTCAGGAGAAAGATCTTTTCCACTCTAAAAAGAGTAAAAACATATTTACGCGCAAGCATGGGCAAAGATAGACTTAATGCTCTTGCATTACTGTCTATTAAAGCTCAACTAGTCCATGAAATTAATTATGAAGATATAATCGATGTTTTTGCGCGAACCAAAGCCAGGCAAAAGAAATTTTCAAATTGATTAATATTAAAAATATTTATTATTTATCTATCTAAGGCATATATGAACGAAATCCATTTTTTCAAAAAGGGCGGCGCATCGATCGGGTCTAAATCCGTCACTGCTTAGTCCTATCAGAAGAAATCATTCTAGATAAAATTTCAACAACATTTTTTTAACTCTTTTTTTTAAATTTATTACTATATTCGTTTCTAAAACGATTCACTATAAAAAATTTGTGATAAAACATCTTTGTGTGGTTAGAAGAAGTGGTCCAAGCCTCTAAGGAGAGTTGTTAAAGAGACAAGCAACTGGTGCGAGCTAAAAATCTCTTTAGCTTTACCTAACAATACTAACGCATATAAGACATTGATTCATCGTTATCAAGGCGATCAAGTATATAGAGATCGTTCTTTGTGTCTAATATACCTTTAGGTATTTATGTAAAAGTGTGCCAAGATACATCCATAGCGATGTTCTTCGTTGTTTTTTATACCGTTATGTTTAGTTGGCGACGTTGTCCGTGTTGGATGTGTTAAAGTCAAAGCACAACAATGTGGGCTGGTTGTGTCTCCTCTTTGACCAAGTTTATTTGACCTACTCTCCCGTCTTGTCTTGTCTTGTCCGTATCACTAATTGCCACGTTTCGCTGAACAAATAGTGTTAATGACGTTTTACAATAACACGCATCGATGGGCAGAAAGAGAACTTCTAACTAGTAGTAGCAGTATTATTATACGTACTTAGTAGTCGTAGGCGATGATAAACGGGTTCTCTTTTTTTCCATTAAACTTGAAGTTTTTCATACCGGCAAAAATCGCTGTTGACATCAGCGAATTGGAAAGGGGAACGAAGACAAAAACGGCCGAGAGAAAGGCGACAAGAAAATCCACTGTGACAGCCAATTTGATGAAATTATAACAGCTTCTCAATTATTTATTATTATCATCATCACCATCGTTATTATTTCTTATCGATTTAAAGAAAATGCAGACGTTTCTATAATATAATAGAGGCTGCTGCTGCTGCTACTGCTACTTGTTATATATAGATAATAAAGTAAATTACTTACAAAGAGAAATCTTAAGATTATATAGCGGTTTCTGATTGATTTATTGAAGCTCTATTTATGCCTTTCTGAAAGCATAAAAAGTTATAAAGGAATGTCTATTCTAGATCGAGGATCAATTAACTGATATAGAAAAATAAATAATCTACCAACACACATATATCTTAGTGGCGGATTTACACATTTGCCGCCCGTAGGCTATTAAAAATTTGCCACCCCTACTGATACCTGCAATTCTATACCCTAATTCACAATCAATTTTTTGTCAATGAAATTGCAACTTTATGATTGTATTATATTTTTATCAGACTTATCAACAAATATTGATACGAATTCATTAGGATTAAAAATGTAAGAATGTTAAGAAGAACTTTCGTTGAATGGATATTTTATTCATTACAATATTATCATTATTGCTTTTTTTTTAATTATCATAATTCTAAGAAATGTATAATATTTATGAAATTCTGTGCAACAATATGCAATCTTTTACATGTAAATTTATTAAATTTCTATTCTACACTCAAACAGGTTGTTCATTTCATCAGACATATCAATAGAAAAGTATTAATTTTCCACATATATATCTATATAATTTGCAGTTTTCATTTAGTGGTTATTTCAGACACTAAATAAGTGCCAAAAATTTAATTAAAAGTTAAAAATTAGTTACAGAATATTTATTGTCGCCACTATAATTACCTACTTATTTCGGTTCACTGTGTCTTCTATATGTGAAGATGTATATTAGGTACTTTTATACGATTTTATTTAGAAAATGGAATTCAGTCGTTAAAAGTGTCGTCAATTAAATTTTTAAAAATATGTTGTTGCAGAAAATATTAATAACGAATAAAAGCAATCAAAACAACGTTATTTGTCTCAAAATATAACAGGATGCTTACGGTATTGTATATTTTGCGTTTATAAAAATTAGATTTAATATTTGGAAATTTTATAAATTCCTCACTTTTCTTTAATCCAGAAATTGAAAATTAGCGAAAAGTTCAACAAAATCTCATCTAATCTTACTAAAAAGGAGGGAGATCATTGAAAATCTCATATAAATTTTTAATTGAAATAGTTGTTATATATTTCTTTTGACTTGTAATTAAAAACATATTAAGTATATTGCAAATCTCACCTAAAGGGGGTGAGGAGGATCCCAACATATCTCAATAACGAAAAAGAAATAAATTTAAAATATCGAATTTATAAACATTTGTACACTACTGTGTCAGTATTTTCATAATTAAAGCACTCAAAACAATTTTTGTTTCTTTCTTAAAAGCACTATTTTTTGCTTGGGGTCTGTTGATAAAATACGTCACACTAAAATTAGCTTTTTGTAACCCTCTCCCCCCCAGTTGTCACGCTGTGTCACACTTTTTGTGACCCCCTGTAAATATTACGTCACAAAAAATAAACACCCCTGCCCCCCTGAACATGATAAATTTTGATTGATAATACACAAATTTTGACAGTCAAAAATATTTATTTCATTTTTGTAATAAAATTTAAATAAATCAATAAATATCTTTTGTAACGAACAAATAAATAATATTTCTATTTATCAGAAGTCCAAGGATTCTGTAAAAATTCAGTAAAATCTTTTGATGAACGGCGAACGTCACGTTGCCGAAGACCCTCCATTCCCCTTTGTCACATCTTGTCACACTCAGCAAGACCCCTCCCACCCCTTGTATGCGAACCTATTTCATGAACGCCCCTTGGAAGTACGGGGCGTACAAGATGCTTACAGTCTTGATATCTCATTTACACTTAATATTTGAAAATTTTGTTAAAAACTATTTAGAATATCCACATAATATTACCTTTACCAATTTTTCTCTCATTATTTGTTTAAGGGGCATTCAATAATTATGTTATCTCAAAAAGAAAGGGAGATGTTCAGCAAATTCTCATTCTACGTATCTTATTTAAAAGCAGAGGGGGGGGGAGGTAATCGAAAATTTCACATCAACTTTGTTATTTAAAAAAGATTATAAATTCGTTTTCTTTTTTACTTACAAATTCTTCATAAGGTTAATCTCACCGAAGGGAGATTGGAAGGATTTCACTAAACATGATAAAGGGGTCCAAATTAAGAGAAAAATATTTCAGATAATTAATATATAAAATTCTATTTCGTTAATATCACTCGAAATCTAACTCTTGAATGTAAAACTTCCCTAAACATTATTTTCACATTTTTCTACTATCAGTCTACTTATGCTTTCCATTCTTGACAATAAAACCACTATCTAAACTAAAAGGGTGAAAGATCTGAACCAATCGCCCTGTAGACGATGGCTCCATTTGTTTTAATCGTTATAATTACTCTTATCAGACGATATATAAATTAAATTTAATAACGATGAAGTTATAAACATTTGTATACATGTAGTAACTGTTGTAACAGTATTTTAATAATTATTCAAAACTTAATTAAAATTAATAGCATGAAATGTCCTACCCATGCATCAGGTAATAAGTACAAAAAACCAATTATCGTTTGCAAATTATTTAAATTGTTGTTACTAAATACTATTAAGAAAAAACAAAAACATGAGTAGGTACAAATATTAAATTTTAACTTGGCCACTTAACAACCGTTTATATTAGTAATTCTACGTGTGTTTCAAAAACAGAACCCCGACATGATTAATGAATGTAGGCGTGCCTCCAAAAATATGCGTTCCATATACGGTATTAAAGAGCAACGTATAATAACATGTACTTACAACTTATATTATAAAATGATAGGTATAGGTATCTATAGGTGTATGTATAATTTCCTTTGTGTGTTCGATTTTATTCTTATATGTATATATCTATGTAGGTACGTATCTAGCATTGTTAGATTTACCGTTCTTTTCAGGAGTTTGGCATACTTTCTGATTCAACTAAAACTATCAGTTACTTGCCCAATAAGTGGTTGTTGATGTTAATTACTTAAAGGAGGGAATGACTCATTGGCTTCTTGTATTATTTATTGAAAATTTTATTTGCATAAAAAATGAGGGGAAAGGGGATCTAACAGTCTGTATTATTTATAAATTAAAATTACATAACGTAATATAATCTTTACGTATATAAATATAATAAGAAGTGTTGTTATTTTTTCCCACTGAATAAAAAGCACTAAAAACACAGAAATTATTATTTACAAGTTTCCCAATCATTATCATTTATAAATTAGAATCTCTCCACTTCATAGAAAATGAATTAAGCGTTTGGTTGGCAATTTATTAAAGAAACTATTCATTTTAGCTGATAAATATCCTCGTAAGGCCCTTGTAAAATGTATAAAGTATTATACCTAGTCTCTAGATGACAATCAACTGACTCTAATTTAATATTATATTGTTTACTATTACATTATTTAAAAAAAAACTGGATTAAATTCAATTAACCTCTCAAGTTGTGGTTTAAAGTGACGATAATATAAAAATATAAACAATAATTGGCCAGTAAATCTTAGCAGTAAAATATTAAATCAAAATTCATCAATTAGAAGTCATGGTTCAATTTATATCAATAACAACACAATAGTAGTGGTATTTACCTATACAGCAATCAATTGAATATAAAAAATTTAATTTCTCAACAAAGCTACGTCTAAAATCGATAACATAGTCAATCAATTTAATAGGAAATAAACTTTATAGTTTCAGTAGTTACCCTTGTTATTAAAAATACAATTTCTATTAAAATTTGGGAAATCGTAATTGAAAATTGTTCATAACTTACCAAATTGCTTATTAAAGTCCGATATCACAAAAAGCACTATTGCTCTCTCGAAACGTATTATTGATATTTAAATATAATTTAGCTGCCCGGCTTTCATCAAAATCAGGGTTACAGCGATTCATGTTTGGCCATACAAAACTAGGTACAGAAATAATTAACGGAAACAGATGACATTTTACGAATGTTCTTAATTTGCAACTCTTCAAGTGAAACCAATTCGTTACGATTCGAACTGATGAATAATGGACTTTCTAAATGATCCGCAAATTGTGATTATTTGAACTGATGGCTGTCGTATTACACATGTAAAATAGTTAGATATATGGTTGTTTATAGTAAGAGAAACTTTAAATTAAATTGACTTTTAAATGTCACAGTAAAAGTAAAATCCACAAAAACTTAATTACAATTTACCAATCGAACAAGAAATATTACTTAAATAATAAGAACATGTTTTATCAAACAGTAATATTTTTATAAAGAAAGATATTCAAATAAACGTTGCTCTTGCTATAATAACTAGAAAAATTTTAATTCCTTGGTTAAATTTACAAATAATTTTTTAAATACCTACGAAATCTTGGACAATTTGAAATATATTTTTTAATTGTCATAAATAGTAGATAATGAGATTACAATTTTTATGAACTCTTCTGGAAGAGTCTTTGATTTAATATTGCTCTTGCTATAGTATCTAGAATGATTGACACACCTTGGTTAAGTCTTCTTAAACTATTGTAAATACGAAATCTTAAACAGTTTGAAATATATTTTTTAATTATCTGAAATAGTAGATAATGAGATTACAATTTTTATGAACTCTTCTGGAAGAGTCTTCGATTTAACGTTGCTCTTGCTATTGTAATTAAGAAGTTTTAAATGCTTTGCTAAAGTTTACAAAAACTTTTATTAAATACGAAATCTTATATAGTTTGAGACAAATTTTCCATTTTTTTTCTTTAAAACAATAATATATATATAAATTTTATGAATTAGTTTAGAACTGACTTCGGTCTAATAATGCTCTTATAATAGCTAGATAGATTTTACTGTGTTTGTTAAAATTTTCTTAAATATGAAACCCTAAGTAATCTAAAACAAATTCACCAATTTCTCTTAAACAGTAGTGTTTAATGACTTACAATTAGTTTAAAACTGATTAACTCCAACGTTGCCCTTACCATTCATTTTGCAGTATAAAAATAAATTTTTGAGCGGTTTTAATTATCAATACAACATTTAGAGGTCAAAAAACTTGCATGTTAAACTAATAAGTTGGGATTTATATTTACTTATGATGATACCATTTAGGAAATCCGTTTCAAGCTAAATTTCACAAAATAACTATAATTTGTAATCATTAAAAAAAAAAACAAAATAATGGATATTTCACAATTAATTTCTGCTACATTAAAAAACCTGGCAAATTAATATTTAAAAATAATGTATTTTATTTCTCACCTATAGCCCAATAAATTTTAATTACTATATAGGTACTCAAGTTACTATTGGCAGTCAATTAAATTGATAACAAAAGAGTTATTCGAGTTTTATCAAAATGTAGTTAATTTAAAATATGATTCTGTTATTGGATGGATTTTTACTATATATTCAAAAGATATATAATTGTCTACATTTTTTTACTAGATATGCTTTAAACAATTCAATTACCTTGGCGTTAAAATCTAATCCACTTTCAAAACAATTTCAAATGTCAGTACACATTAATGTCACTGGCTAATAACTAATAAATTAACTGGGTAATAAAAAACACTTCATAAAAGTTTTTACCACCGAACTACTACAACGCGTCGCGGCGCCTGTTTGTTTTTAACCACCGTACCGCGTAAAACGAAGAACAGAAAAAAAATACTTTGCGCCGTTAGTCTGGACTCCGGAGCGAAAGATAAGAACCGACTCTCAGGTATCACCAGCTGCGATCTGTGTGAAGTGAGCGTTTCTTTCACCTGGTCAAGTCGGCGGTTTACCTCTGTATGTGTATATACAAAATACCTACCAACAATTTACTCTTTCTTTGCTTCTGCAGTTCGACATTAATTTCGAAAACGTTGACCCTACTCCGGACACTTTCGGTTATTAGCCCTCGAGGAATCATAAACAAAACACAGAACCCGAAGAAGCTTTTTAGTCTTCGTTGACCATTTGCAAAACAGCCTTCTGGCTCAAAACAACACCTGGAGGACGATTATAATAATCTTTGTTTTCTACTTTTATACTCTATCTGCATAATGTAGATATTATTTCAAAATATACTTTTGTTACACTTACAATAGTAAAAAAAAAAATAACTGACTAAGTTCTAATACTGGTCCCATTTTATAGGAAAAAATCAGGGAAAAAATTATCTGTACAAAGTATTTTACAATACTTTTTTGCTGAAAACGTGTTCCAGTAATACAAATTCAGTTATGATGAGAAAAATTATCAAATATTCCATAAAAAATATGTTCACCACTAATTGATTACCCCATACGTCTGTAGGATAATTCCCTACTTTCGACTTTTATTATCTGTACAATGTAGTTTACTGAAAACTAGTTCTAGTAGTTATACATAGTCAGTTTATGGTAAAAATGTTATGATGAGAAAATTAAATTGTCAAAAATTTGATTAAAAAAATTGTTTAAGTATATGAAGCTATTTACCCCTTTTCTAATATTATATTAGATATTAATCAGGAAAATAGTGCTCCTCTTGCTAAAATAGTTTACATATCAATTATACGGTAATTTAAAATGTATTTCCAAATTTGCCTTACAAAAACCATAGTTACCTGATAACTATCAGCAAAAACATTCACCAATAGTAAACTAATTAACGATGCTAATTACTTCGTATTTATTTTTTTAACGGTTATTAGCGAATTACAGTAGCACAACGAGGTTTGTAACAATATGTAAATTATACTCTACAGTAAAAAAAAACAATTAAGTACCTACTCTATTAAATGAATATGTAAAAATGAGAAATATTTATTTACTTAGTAGTAATAACCGTGTGGAAAATAGATCGGTGAATTTTAATTATTCTGGTCGTTTCTTAGCTATCTGTAAATATGTGCTTAATTGTTCAGATTAATTAACATACATACAAGTATTTACACATGCACATGTTTTATCGAAGAAACTGCTCTTTCACAGTCTGGTAAATTTTCGACCCCAAGTAACGTCGCGCGCTGTTGTGCATAAAAAAAACATAAAATTTTTGGTCACTATTTAAGGATACTGTTGCTGACTTTGCAACGATAAAGGAAGAACCTTAGAATACACTTAATAAAGTCAAACTTCGATAACTGCACTTTGCAATATAATCAACTAAGAGAAATACGCATAATTTTTATTTGATAAGTCGAACTTCTATTACTCGAATATCTTGATACTTCGAAGATAAAAAGTATTTGGCGCCAACTTAGATAAGTCGAATTTTCTGGGGGAATACCTCAATAATGTTTTTTTTTTAATAGCGGTACTGCGCAAGTAGTGAGGTAGTTTATTCAGCTGAATTTTGAAACTTTTTTTGATAAACGTATGTAATAAAAAAAGTTAATTATGGTATAAGCTTAATTTCAAGGAAAGTAGATAATCGTTGACTATTAAACAGTTACGGCAGCTATTTCAAAGAGAACACATTGAAAAAAATCGTTCACTTTCGCTGTACTTCCACTGTGTTAGGCAACAACAGATTAAGTTTTTATGTAGCTTAAAACAAGTATTGAAAGCGAATTAGACGCTTTAATTTTATATAATACGGTGAAAAGCTCTTTGCAAAGAAAATTAAACACTATTTAAAAAATAATCACGAACGCATACACCAAATTATTTCAAAAATCCTTTTTTTTAGTACTCATTACAACACTTAGGGGCAATATCTTTTTTTACATTCAAAGATTTCTTCAACATAATGTGCGTCTACTTTATTTACCTCTCTAATTTGTGTATGGAAGTAAATAAATTGAAAAAAGATAAAATGTAAGAAGTATATACTTGTTAAAATTTAAATTGTAGTTCCTATATTGAATAAAAAGTAAAAAATACAAAAAAAGTTGATACAATTATTTTACAGTTATATTCAAATATTCGTGGGAGTAATGTTGGTTGCATAAGAAAAGAAACTTTTTAATAAGATTTTCTTGTATGTTAAAATTATTTACCGGAATTTTTTCAAAAAGAAATAGTTCATTTAGCATTACAAAAATATTATTAAAAATGGAAATTATGAAACTTACTGTTACTCTAGAAAATATGGCTTTTGACTCTTTTTATTGTACCACTCATTTTGAATTATTCAAGAAATAAAAACAACAAAATACTTTATAAATATTACATATTTCTATATTAGAAAGACATACAATGAAGACTTCAGCGTCTTTTAGCTACCCTGTTATATTTTAAGTAGAAAAAACGAGTAGCATGCAAAATAAACTTAAATTATAACAAATATCTTAAATGATAATAAAAAGGCAATAATAATTATAATTATTAATAAAAAGATATTGGTACACAATTACAAAATAACAAATACACTTTACTAATTTGTAAAGACTAAAAATACTGATTACATCATAGAATATTTGCGATTACAAAATTGTTGAGGGATGATAGATAAATCGCGCATGTTCAACTTTCAACTTTTAAATAATTGCACAAAAAATGAAATAAATAGGATACAATTCGTATTGCGTAACACAAAATAAAAATAGTTGAATAATTTGAAAGTTTATTATTTTGAAAGGGATGGGGAGTAATGAGAATGATCAAAACACACATTCTACAAATCGGTGTCATACCAAGCTGCAACTTGATTATTATCCTGGGGTGGTGTAGGAAGTTCGTTCATGGGATCGAAATTTAAATCGGGCTCTGCACTACCGACCTCCATTGCGTCTATGGCACTATAGGTTGAGCCATTGCCTCCCCCAGGTGACCCGATGTCAAGCCCTTGCATGTCTATGGGTATCTGGTCATACCCTAATAAACAAATTTACTAGTTAATGAAAATGAAAACAACAGATTTTTTATGTCTCGTGCAAAGTAAACATATTGTTAAATTAGAGTTAAAAGTCTAGGGATGCAACCTTATATTTCTTTTTATAATAAATTACAAAGGGGTTTAATTCAATTTAAGAAGTGATTGTACGGTTTCCAATAAAACTGTCGTGTTATAAAGTACATTCTAAATATTTCAATTTTTTGTAAATATGTATTACATTTTACATTTACTTTACTAGAAATTTATTTTAACGTTACCGGCGAATTATATATTAACTAAGTTTGGTAAATGATTCATAATTTGCATTTGAAATAGCAATCAAATAACAATTTAAATCAAATTTAAAAAAAGATATATTTTTTTTAATAAGTACGACACGAGCCCATATTCAGTCTTTGTCATTAAATAATTTTGTATATGACAAGCTGTTTGCAGTAATTCGGTATGTAATTAAATTGTGATTAAAACTTATTTTAAAATAACTTTGATAACGTGTTCAAAACAATATGAACAACTGGAAATATTTAATAAAAGAATGCCAAAAAATTAATTCCTATTACATATGCTTTGTTTTTATATTAAAAGGGGTTTCAGATTGTAACTCAAATTCAAAATAAACATCACAACAAAACATAAAATACTCACCTTAAATGAAAACTTTTAGAGATTTATGTTAGTAAAAGTAAGTTAACAAAAACAGGAAAATACTAAACACAAATATTACTTACCTTGTTGTTGATAGGCTCTACCGCCATGACTACTGTGAATGCTAGGTGGTCCCTGGCCATACATGCCATCGTAAGCTTGGTCAGGACTCAAAATGTCCTAATCACGACAAAATGCAAAAAAAAAAAACGAAATAAAACCAAACTTAAAAACAAAATAAACAGAATACTGTCCTACTACTAGTAGCTTAGCTAGCTCATTTTACTCAATCATAAATGAAAAAAAAAATTAATTGCTTACAAAAGCAATCTAATAATGAGAAAAGAAAAATCATTCCAATACAGTACATTTTCGTAATCAATACATACATAGACTGTTTCATATCAATAAATAACAAATAAATATTAATAATGATCATACCTGCAAATCTGGTCCCATGCCCAGGTCTGCATTCCACAGGTTCTCTTCTCTAAATAAAGAATTGGTTAACTCCATGGAGAGACGTTTCTTATAGTCTTGAGGTTTATCTTCGCTCATACGGAATAACACAGCTGCAGCATATGTTGCTACACCTAAAGAATAATAAATCACAAATTATGTTTGTCATGTACATATTATAAACAATTTAATATACCTTCATTCCTGGAATGCAGCAGATCGGTAAGGGGCGCCGTAGCCCCTTCTTGTTCTATCATTTCGGCCCCTTCTTTATCCGCTGCTAACTCACATAATACACCAGCTGCAACCCGTTGTATATTTTCTATATCGTTGAAAAGTAATTGAACGAATATTGGAATAACCATTTGCTGTCTGATGATGGCGCGATTGTGCGATTCTTTTGCTAAAATGTGCAAAGCACCTACAGTACCTTCCACAATCTCTTCCATTCGTACTCCATCCGCGTACGCTCCTGGTTGTTGGCTACCTGCACTAGCAACACTTGCTCTCTAATAAAAAAAAATAAAAAATAAAAATATAAAAACAGCACTTCCAATGTTTTTGAGTAAAACTGTCTATCTAAGGGAGCAGTAAATATTTCTTACCCGTTGTGTGTCTTGATAAGCTCTCATGAGCAACTGCACAAGATGATGTATGGCCCCATGTTCACGTAATGGTGCGTGATTGGCGGGACAGAGCGCTAAGTTCCTGATTAGGCCGATAACGGCTTTAACAAGTGGCCAACGCGAAGGCGGATTCAAAAGTTTTACAATTACTTGAATTCCATAATTTAACCGTACTGCATTTTGTGCCATTTCAGCTTCGACGTGTCGCGAAGTCAGGTGTCGCAAAGCGCACACCGCGGGCTCTGTAATCTCTTCTCTATCTCCAGCATTCACAATGGTGCGAACAAGAGCATCAACTCCCCCCACTTGGCAGACTGTAACCTTTACAAAAGAAAGAACAGCGTTATAAAATACAGAGAAAATTTAGGGCAATCTGTGTTTACCTTATTACGCTGGTTGTTACATGTTAAATTTGACAGTATTCCAGCAGCGCAAGTGACTACATTCACATCCGAAGAAGCGAGAACAGACACCAAAGACTGAAGTAAACCTTCAAGCCCATCAACTTTTGTGGCAGCATCTGACAAATTACGAAGAGTCCAAAGACAATTTTGTACAAGTCGTTGACTTGGATTTCCCAAGTGCATAGCCAGTGCTTGCATACCACCGGCCTCAACAATGGCAGGCTTGTTGCTTGAGCAAACAGACAAAACCTAAAGAAGAAAGCAAAACATCAAACAGAACTTTAAAAGATTTGTCTTTGTTTACCTTTAGAACTCTGGATGTAGTCCACAATAACTTCTCATAATCATATGACCTCATTATCCTCACCAATTCAATTGGGCCTTGTGATGCCAAAATAATCAATTTGCTCTCTTGGTTTCCATAAGCCAAGATTTGTAAGCAATCAGCCACAATTGTCAGGAATTTAACATTATTTCTCTGTAAAAGTGCAACCATTTTCTGAAGACCACCAGCCAGTCTCACAGCCATTTTTGAACCATCTTGATGCAACAAAAGATTATGTAAAGTTGTGATGGCATAAAATAGAACACTTTCAACTGGTGAACTAAGAAGCTTGACTAAAGCTGGTATGCCGCCACTTTTAAAGATAGCCAACAACCCTTGACGATGGTGTGACAATTTGTGCAAGGTACCAACTGCTCCTTTTGTAGTTTCTAAATCATTAGAGTTTGAAATTGCTCTAACCAAAGCAGCAACCATTTGAGGACTATTCATAATAGCATGTCTTGAAGCTTCTTTCTTTGACAACTGATGTACCATCATAGCAGCTTGAGAGACAACAACCTGATCTTCATCATTTAAAAGCTTAATTAATTCTGGAATAGCTCTAGTTGCCAGATCAGCATCATCTTGATAATTTATAAGATTCACAACTGCATGTTTAAGCATTTGACTGGGTTCTGCCAAACGCTGCACAGCTGTCTGATGCTGAGGATCAAATTGAGTCGAAGGAATTTCAATTCCTTCCTCAAGAGTTTCAGGAAACATTGCAGCTCTCACTCTCTGGGATCTTGTTTGATTCAGCTGACTATTCATTTCTGAAAGTTTAATTATTTTATTATGGATAATTCGATTTACTTCTGTTGTGTTAAATGCATACCATCAACTTGTTCTTGAGTAAACTGTTGAGTAAATCCCTGGTCCAGGTCAAAAAGATCCATTTCTTCATCATCTTTACCACTCAAGGATGGTACCTGGGTAGCAGCTCCAGAATGAATACCTGAATCTGCCAAATATGAATTTTGTTGCCACATAAGTGTTTGTTCCTTGGCAGACCCCATTGGTAGATCTCCAGGACCACCTTGATAGTTACTGTGTGACACTATAAACATAAAATTGGCTATTATACATTATCATATATATACCAACATGACAGATAAATGATCAAAAGTGGACATTTCCTTTAAGTGAATAAATGAGAAAGCATATTACTTACTGGTTCTACTTTGATTAGTTTGCATGTAG
Organism: Agrilus mali; assembly: GCA_029378335.1. Taxonomy (NCBI): domain Eukaryota; kingdom Metazoa; phylum Arthropoda; class Insecta; order Coleoptera; family Buprestidae; genus Agrilus; species Agrilus mali. The sequence continues at coordinate 20,208,675 of CM055658.1, read as the reverse complement.
CTCATGGTGAGATGGTGAATTATCACACCTGTAAAATTTATTCATGTAAATGATTCATCTAATGGGTAGTTTATAGCAACCATTCCAAATGGTTGAAAGTTGGTTAAGATTTTATACTAATTACACATACTAAAATAATGAAATTGTTTTTGTTTTTAATAATATAGATTTGTTTGGGTTAAATAATTTCTAAAAACAGAAAACAGAAAGCCTGTAAAGACGTTATTTTAATCTGAAGTGGCCACCATGTTGTGTATTAATCACTAAAATGACAATACATCAAAAGAATTTCTTTGAAACATACGAAATAGTTAAACTTATAATACAAAATTTAAGTTTAAAGCTTGGTTATTGTAATATATCTTACCGTTCACCACCAGATGAGCTTTTTCTGCAGTATTTAATTTTTTCTGGTAACTAAACTAAACCAACACCGCACCCGTTTACACAAAGGGAGATACATACATACAGAGACAACAACGAGACGAGAAACTCAATGGAAATAAATTGTCCGAGAGAGAGAAAGGTGCCATGCGTCTTTGTCTGTCTTCAAGGAAAGTGAACGTAGATGGCGCACGGCACAGACCCTGCGATTTGCCCGCCAAATTCAAACAAACCACTTTTGTTTTTTGTCTGTATTCACAATTTGAAGGTTAAATTAAATAAAAAGTCGCATATTATTTTTATTTAAAAATGTCATGTATTTGGTTGCATATATATGTTTCTTACAGACGATACCAATAGAAACACTAAAATAAAGAACATTGGAAAACTGAATGGCCATATAAACATAAATACTTATTAGTTAAACATTAATCACAGTTAGTAGCTGTAGTTTAACACCATCCATTTCACCATTAAAAGGCACAAAAATTATAAATCTACACTACACACTAATTAACGTCAATACTTCCAGGTCGGAAACTGGAAAATCGCACAATAACTCTACAAACACTAAACACCTACAACGCTACAACTCTGAACTCAAATCAACTAAACAAAGCGGCCATTACAATAACGCCAAACAATATGCCAAACGTTCTGGTGCAGCGTTGTCATATCGCAAATAAGTTATTCTTGTTTATATCTTCCGTCTCTTCATTAAGCGTGAGCGGAACATGGACATCAAAATGTATATACAGAAATTGTAAATGATATGGCAACAATGGGTAAGGCGATGACTGCTCCATCTACGATTGCTTTCCCTGATGCGTGATAAAGAGACAAATATCGGCAATTACGTGAACCAGAAAGAGTAGAAAACGACGGACAAATTTTCAGGCCCAGTTTCCCGTCTCGTTGTTGTCTCTGATACATATATAATATGGATGTCCGTCTCAACAAGCACAAATGTATTGATTTCTTTTCCACTTAAAACTTTAATATACAAGCCAAGCCACAATACTGACAAAATGATTAAATTTTATTGTCGTAAAAACAATCACTTTGTTTAAAAAAACTTGTTACACAAGTGTTTTGATAGAAATTTAAAAATAACAATTTTTGTGCAGTGTGAACTCGGCTTGCATTCCTTTACTGTATACTTTGTTACATAAAGTAAATAGAAACAGTATATAAGCAATGAGGGTCACCTAGCGTAGCTAACGTGTATTAAAATTTTGGTATATAATAAATTGAAAAATTGTTTATACGTAGCTATTAAATACATAATATTGTTTAATAAACTATTTTTTAATAATGTATAAAATCTTAAATATTATTAACTAAATTCTAATTAATTCTTCACATTAAAGAAGCTGGAGGAAGTGTTACAGCAGCATGACCTGAAAGTGGCAAAGGCAGGCACGAAATCCCTCGTATCCACATTCCTGAAATATATTTATTATTTTTATATCTAAAAATTTTTCATTCACTCCTTCATAAGTTATATTTCATTATATTTTTAAAAAACTTTAGTAAACAAATGGTAAATGGCAAACATGTTGTACACAGTAGTACAACGGGTTGCATAACCACGAGTCTAGATTTTGTAAAAATTGCTTATGTACTACACAGGGTATTGGTAATATTTTAATGCAGGGTAATTCGCTCTTTTATTATTTTTTTAATAAAAGTAAATAATACAGGTAATAAATGCGGACTTTCAAAAATTGTTAGTTTTATTTTTACTAACTATCGATATAATTGTGTAAATAATATAAGGCGAACACCGTGAATTTTCAGCTGATTTGCTGTATAACCGGAAGTGCAATATCGTTAATAGTCCAGTTAAACGGAAATGGTTTATAAAAAATTACCAAATTATCAAAATCTTATCACAAACGAAAACTAAAAGCTGCGATTATATAAACAGGTTGAATGGTGAATGACCGTGCATGTATGTGCATGTAGGTACTATAATACCACATTAATTAGTCTTATTTATTAATATTTATGTACTTACATGTGCATTTAACAGAGAATTAATTACCAGAATTTAATTATACTGTATTTAACCAAAACTTGTTAAATACATAATTATTTAAAATAATAATATTTATTTTTAGTTGTTGTCACTACTTTAATATCAATTTTATTGCTTATTAGGTTGTTACAAATAATTTATTCCTATCGGAAAACTACTTGTAACATTAAGTTACATTACGTAGGGTCTTTTCTATAATTAAAAGTGTTAAACTGTTTGTAAGATATGCAAACATATACATATGTGTCGATAATTTCGTTTGTACACCTTGAAAAGCTTTTTTTTTTGCGGGCAACGAAATATGTAGGTACAAGAACTACTTTTTCGTTTCGCATGTAGTCTCAATCAAAACTCTTCATGAGTGTACAAGTCAAGCACCTTACTCTTTTTTTTGTTATATAACTTATGGGTGGTGATATGGAGACTTCGTATTAGAATTTGAATGAGCGGATTTCGCTATTTTCAATGAAAATGCAGACTGTTTATTTTGCTAACTAGAGCACGTATGTATTACATGTAATTCTGGCACATAGAAAGTCAAATAAAAATACTTACGGAAACCAAAAGTATTTTTTTTTTCAACTTCATTCTACGTACAATCACAATCAATTCTAAAAAAATTGATGCACCTAATTTTGGCTGCAAGCTTTGTCAATTTTTATTATTTTTTTTTTGGGTATTAAATTCTCTTTTCTTTTAAAAATGTTTAAGAGGTGGCAGCTTTTAAGAAGCTTTTTGAATTGAAGTGGAAAAACTCGAACCACCCTTTTTTTTGTATTATGTTAATCAAGTCATGTCATTAATATCTAAAATTGTTCAAATTACAGTTTTTTTTGCCGAATCCTTGCATATTCAACTTTCTGATTTTATCGAGAAACAGCTTTCTAGTGAAATAAACTGTTACGAACTTTGAAAAACATTTTTATCAAACACAAAATTATAAACTGGAATAATTTCTTAACATCGCATATTATCATCCTTACCAACTTTAAGAGCTTCCACTGGAAATTAAGTTATTTATCGTTTCCATTGGTATACAATCCCATTCTTTCGCTAATGCGTGTACCAATTCTGTCATGCTTTCAAAAATATGTATCAGTTTGTTTCACTGGGAAACTGTTTTTTTTTGATAAATTCAGAAAGTTTGTAATGTGCAAAGATTTAATAGAAAAGCTGTATTAGGTAATTTGGACAGTGTTAAACGAATGAATAAAAACACAAAATTTTGTTAAAAGAATTGTCTTTCATATAGAATGTAAGCAGTTTCTATACCATTACATAATTAACACACAGAATGAGTCAAAAATTAAGAAACAACATGGTTCGAGCTTTTCCACCACCATCCAGCAAGCTTTGAAAAAGTATCCACCTCTTTAATTTTCTTGAAAGACAAAGAAATTACCTACCTATAAAAACAAATAAAAATGGAAATATAGTAGGATTATTTCATTATTTCCGTCATGTAGCCTGAATGAGGTATATGAATAAAATCGTAATAGTCAAATGTTGACAGATAGTTGAGCTACCTGATATCATTTTCGGGTATTCAGTTATTTCAAGTCATTGCAGATTGTGAGAATGCTTAAACTGCTTTTTAGTACTTACCCCGTTGACTACAGTAGCACTCAATATTACTCAAGGCTCTCATATATAAGGTTGTGACACCCCCTATAACAAATATCTGCGTTCCCAAATACGCAATAGCATGACCATGTCGGGGAATGGACATATCAGTAAGATGATGCCATTCCATCACGTTTGGATCGAGTACGTCGATGGTCGGAACGCTGGTAGACTTATTGCCACCGTCTATTTTACCAGCACCACCTATGATAAATAGGCAATTCGACGAAGCAAATAAATGGCCGAAACATCTTGGAAAACGCAGCCTTGTAATTTCAGTCCATCTGGAACGAATTCAAAAGTTTCATGGACTCATATATAAAAAGTTGACAAAACGATGGCAAGTAAGACACATAAATTTTATTAATATTGGTTTTGCCATAAATAAATCTTTATTTTGGGAACTTTTAATACTTACTGATCTTGTTGGATATCATAGCATTCAACGACGTCTGAAAGAGGTTTGCGTTTTGATCCAGACATTCCTCCTGCTACCCAAATAAATTCTTTGAACTTCGTACATCCCACACCCATTTTTGGACTTTGCATCGGCGACAATTCTTCCCATCTGCCGATTTCCGGTTTGAATCGTTCGACCAGTGCAAGAGTTCTAAAAATATCACTAGGCACAAGTAATTACGTATCAGTTAACTGATAACAAAATTTACCTTCCCTCTTTATCCTGACCACCAATTGCATAAATGCCATTACTGGCAGCAACCAGTCCAAAATTTTTACGTGGTACTATAAGATTGCCTTCATTGTACCAACATCTTGTTACTGGTTCGAAACTCCATACTGTATCCACAACAATAGATCTTCCTCTTGAATCGTCATCTCTTGGATCTGCACCTCCTACAATTTTTTTAAGTGGGTACATACCTAATTTATCTAATTGTAAATATACACAAATGAAAATTGTCGTTCTTCAGATAATCTGCTTTCAGTCTCAGATCTTCTGGTCAAAATGATCGAAATCAAATAAAAAATAATAGAAAAAAACTTTTTTTTTACTCCATTGAAGTCTCTTACCACAAATATAAACCCTTCCTTTTAAAAATACAGCCCCATGGTGGTGCCTAGGTTCAGGCAAATTGCCAACGTGTTCCCAAATATTTTCATCTGGTAAATACCTATACACGTCCTTTCCCGTATTCTTCCCTTCGCCATAAGTCCTGTGGGGATCGATTCCTCCAAAAACTAACACTGCTTCTTTATCAGGGATAAACAGGGATGATACAATTGCGTTTCTCAATTGACTACTAGAAATAAATTTTGATTTCTTAATTATAGTATTACTTTTGTCATAATTTAATAAGTAATTTTTTTAATTATAACAAACAAACAACTAAAATGCGGGCATTTGTGATATTCAGTCGACGAATTTTCTTTTTAAAAAGAAAATAATGTGTTTTTGTTAAACTGGAAAAATAAAAGCTCCATATTAGCGTTATCCTCACCATATCTACGTTATTTCAATTTTATCTGGCTTTCAAAGTTTCAGAAACGTTCGAAAATAATAAAATTGGAGTAATATTTTTGTGCCTCTTCGAATTTACCAATGAACGTTTCAATTTAGAAAGAGGCTTAGAAAGTAATTTTATCCTCGCTTTTCTATTTCTAGAGTATACAAGATGTTCGCAAATAATTATTTACTTAAAAATCCAATGTTTAATAGAAATTCAAAATAGCAGAAAACAAAAAAAAATTACTTCTTATATATTATTGTGGGGATTGAAAGATATCGATGGTTTTATTGTGGTTTATTGACAGAATAAAAGTAAAATATAAGTTTTAAAAATTTAATGATAACTACTACCCAACTCGAATACCTCTCCGTCTAAGTTCATACTCTGCACTCTGTCGTCTCCCGCGCACCCTCGCATTATCTATCAGCCTGAACAAGACACACCCCTTCGCTCATCCGCCCCACAGTTCATTACATTCAGGCTTATTACTTCTCTCTCTCTCACACACACACACTCGCTTGTTCGTTCACTTTCTCTTTCTCATACACTCGCTTGCTCGTTCACTTTCTCTTTCTCTCTCTCACATTCATATTCCTACACTCGGCCATCCTGCGTTCGATATCGCCCCGATATCATCTTCATCTTCATTATCCGTCTCGTAATCATTGCCAGGCTGGGCCCACGGCTTCATTCGATCGGCGGATGTGCTTGTCGAATTTGGTCCTTCGTGGTTGCCAATCTTTTCAACCTTATATCGGTTGTTCCTCATAACCATAGTAACTTTATAGGGTCCCAAATAATTTGGATATAGTTTCAACCCTGGTCCCAGTTGAGAACGTTGTATGGCGACGATATCGCCGACTTTATAAGCTATTGCATCTTTGCGTTTTTTGTTGTACAGCTTTTTATTTTCCTCTTGAATTTTCAGAATATTCTGTCTCGCCTCTTCGCGTAAATTAGCACGGTCTTGCTCGAATCCCTGCATGTTGATTTCGTCAATTATTTTCTTCAGTTTGGGGTCATTCTTGAGTCGCATTGGACATCCGGTCATTACTTCGAAGGGGGTCTTTCTAATGCTACGGTGAAAAGATGCGTTAATGAAGCATTGAACTGCGTCGGTGTATTTGTGCCATTCTTCGGGTTTCGGGGATGCAAGTTTTGTCAGCATCGGTATGATCGTCCTGTTCACCCTTTCTACCTGACCGTTGCCACGGGGTACTCCGGTCGTGATGAGCACATGTTCAATTCCTTCTTCGGCGCAATATTCCTTGAATCCATGGGAGGTAAAGGCTGTCCCTCGATCGGACACAATTCGTCTCGGATTACCAAACACTGCAGATTGTTTTTTTAAACGATTTATGACTTCTTCTGTCGTCGTGGATTTGGTCGGATAAAGCCAAGTAAATTTAGTGAAAGCGTCGACGATCACTAACAAGTGTTTGTAGCGCTTTTGTGTTGATGGCAAAGGCCCTAAATGGTCGATGTGAAAAGTATCGAGTGGTGTGTCTCCTTTGTCTATAGGATTCAAAAATCCTTGTGCCTTTCCGGATCTTTTCTCTGCCAATATGCATGAAAGGCAGTTATTTATGGTCTTCTGTATTCTCTCGTTCATGTTTGGAAACCAAAAGTCTTGTTCGAGGATGTAGGCTGTTTTTTTCATTCCAAAGTGTCCCCTTTCATGGACCTGCTTAATTAGTTCTCGCTGCATGACTCTCGGCACTACTAGCAAATGGTTACCATTTTTTTCTTTGTACAACAGACCACGCTTCGTCACAAAATCTGTTCGCTTCCGATTGTCCACTTCACTTGTAAGTATTTTAATGTCGGGATCGTCTTCCTGGGCCTTTTGTAATCTCAGAATTAATATATCACGACTTTCTTGCACATACAATACGGTCGTCGGATTACGGCTCAAGGCGTCCACATGTTTCATGGATGTGCCTGGTCGATGTTCAATGGTGTATTCAAACTCTTCAATCAACAATGCCCAATGGGCTACCCGCAGGCAGGTATCTTTCTTTGCCATTGTCTGTGCAAAGGCTCGGCAATCAGTCACAATTTTAATGGGTGTACCCAGCAAATACACCCTGAACTTCTTTAATGACTTGATTACGGCCAATATTTCCAATTCGTAGCTCGTGTATTTTTCTTCCGTCGGAGTTGTTTTCCAACTCGCATAATAAATTGGATGCAGTTTTCCGTCTTCGGGGTCTTTCTGCAGGAGAATTGCACCTAATCCCATCATACAAGCGTCTGTATGCAATTCGGTTTCCACGCCGTCTCGATATAATTTCAATACAGGATCTTGTATGAGTGTGTTCTTCAGATGGTCGAATGCAGCTTCTTGGTGAGGCCCAAACTCAAACTTTGCCCCGTCTTTTAATAACTGCGATAATGGTCTCGCAATCATGGCAAAATGTGGGATAAATTTTCGGAAATATCCCGTCAGCCCTAAGAAGGACTGCACCTGCTTCGTTGTTGACGGCTTCGGGAAATTTGCTACGGCCGCGATCTTCTTACTTGAGGGTTTAATTGACCCATCCTCAATAACGTACCCCAAGTATTCAACACGCCGCACCAGCAACTGACATTTCTTCCAATTTATTATGAGTCCATAGTCACTAGCTGTCTTCAAAACTTGTTTCAATCGCTCGAGGCAATGTTCTTCGTCTTTTCCCAAAACAATTAAATCGTCTAAGTAGGCTAACACTATACCTTCTGCTAAGAGTTCCCGGAAAACAGCGCGGATGTGTCTCTGAAAACACGCGGGAGAGTTACTTAGACCGAACGGCGCGCGAAGAAATTCGTACTGTCCGTCTGGCACAATAAAGGATGTAAATTTCACGCTTTCTTCTTGCACCGGCACATGGAAAAATCCGTCTTTTAAGTCTAAACAGCTGAAAACTGCACTATCCGAAAGTCTGTCTATTTGATCTTCCATCAACGGCAAGGGGTAACGATCGCGCACAATTTTTTTGTTTAGGCGTCTATAGTCCACACATAGTCTAGGTTCGCCATTCTTCTTCTCGACGAGAACTATAGGGCTTGCATAGGATGATACACTTGGCCTAATAATCCCTTCATCGAGCCATTTGTCGATTATTGAATTAACTACACCTTTTTGCGCGGTTGATAGTCTTCGCGGGCTTTGGAAGACGGGCACATCATCGTTTAGCACAATTTGCATTGTTACACCGCTGTCTAGTTTATTTACCGGCTTGTACTCGTCTATAAGTTTTCGCACGTTTTGTTTTATGTCAGCACTTTTGATGTGATCTAATTGCACTGCCTCTTTATTTGTTGAATCTTCGTCGGTCGCCTCGATGCACAAAACTTGTTTCCAGCCTTCGTCTATTGTTTCGGAATCCGACTGGAGTTTCTTCAATGTGGCTTGTCGATTTTTCACCGTTATTTCCGCGAAATCGGATAATCCGCTCCCGATAATCATTTCGTACCCTATCACGTTATCCGGCACCACGTCAAATGCGAATTCGAATTTCATACTGTCGATAGTGATATCGGCGAAGAACCGTCCGAGGGTCTTATTACCGGTTGACCCAGCTCCATCAAACGGTATCGACACTGGCCGTAACTTTGGTGCATCTAGTTCCATGTACAATGTCCACCGAATCAAATGTAGGTCACTTCCCGTATCAATTAGCGCGTTTACGTCTTTGTCCATAATTGTGACCGTCTTGAGAATTTTCTTGTTACACGACCGCACCGTATCGCACCTCGAACTACTTGGAGCACTGTTGCTACTATTTTTACGACATTTGGCAGCAATGTGCCCATAATCACCACAATTGAAGCACTTCGCTCCCTTCGTCTTGTTAGGACAGTCTGTACTTTTATGATTTTTTTCGCCACAATTAAAACATCGCACCGTTACCGCTGATCCACCTCTTTTTTGATCGACGCGTCTCGACTTGTCTTCATATTTGCTCTGAGTTTTTGGTATTTTGGAACGTCGCACGATATTGTTTTTTTGTGCCTCGTATTGCTGTAATCTTCGCCTCAGTCCTTTTATAGTCCTAGCGCCGTACAAAATCGTTTTGTTAACTTCCTCATCGTCGATGCCGTCAATGACGTACTGAATTTTAGCATCTAACTCCATATCAGCATGACTTGCTAACTCCAACACCCGATACATGAACATTTGGTAACTTTCATCTGCCTTTTTCTTCATACCACTCAACCGTCGATGCACTTCCTTACTGTTAATTGTTTTTGCGAATTCTCTTTTTAATGCCGTTTCTAGTTTTTTCCACGTTTTCGCGACACATTCAAAGTCGACGAAGAGTTTCGCGGAACCGCGGAGGAGTCTTCTACCATACATAACCATCTGGGCGTCTGACCACCGGCACATTTCCGCAATTTCCTTAAAATTCGCGATCCACTTCGCGACATTTTCGTTGCCGTCACCGCTGAAAGTTTGGAGGGCATCTTCAACATCTTTGAAACTGAGTACTGGCTGTGAGGAACACTTTGGTCGTACATTGTTTCTAATAATCTTTCTTCTTAAGCGATTCCTGAGAGTCTGAGTAGTACCTTCGACTGATAGTCCTTGTTGGCGTAATTTCTTTTTCAACTCGATCCTTGATAGCGAATCGACATCGTCTTCGTCACCTCCATCGTCGTCTTCGTCGTCGTCTTCAACTTCGTCTTCTTCAACTTCGTCTTCATCTTCATCTTCGTCTTCATCGTCGTCTGCTTCGTTGTCATCTTTATCTTCGTTAGCATCGTCGTCTTCTTTATCATCGTTATCATTGTTTAATGCCTCACGCAGTCTTTCACGCAATACTGGCTTGGACCCAGTAACAGGAAGTCCTAGCTCTTCTAATCGTATTCGTAACTCTTCTACTTTCATTCTTTCCAGGGCTTCTACGTCAGACATCTTAGGGATAATGTAAGAGGTAATCGCACACGAGTCACACTTCAGCAAATGGTCAGTCTTACACACTGCAACAATGGTCCGTCTTACACACTGCAACAATGGTCCGTCTTACCGCGTCTTTTTTTTTGCACTCGCCGTACGACACTTCGAAAAAAACTACCGAACTTTCGATCCCTTGTTTTTGATCAATCTATCCCGGACGAGCCCCCAATTTTGTGGGGATTGAAAGATATCGATGGTTTTATTGTGGTTTATTGACAGAATAAAAGTAAAATATAAGTTTTAAAAATTTAATGATAACTACTACCCAACTCGAATACCTCTCCGTCTAAGTTCATACTCTGCACTCTGTCGTCTCCCGCGCACCCTCGCATTATCTATCAGCCTGAACAAGACACACCCCTTCGCTCATCCGCCCCACAGTTCATTACATTCAGGCTTATTACTTCTCTCTCTCTCACACACACACACTCGCTTGTTCGTTCACTTTCTCTTTCTCATACACTCGCTTGCTCGTTCACTTTCTCTTTCTCTCTCTCACATTCATATTCCTACATTATATTTATGTAGTAATTCTAATTTATTACCTACTATTATTTTTATTGTGGTATGTTATTATTTATTAAAAATCATATTTACCTAACATTAAATGGACTTCGAAAGTTATTAAATTTTTCCAAAACATTTACTTTAGGTTTTTTCTGCGACGACGTCTGATGTTTCGTACTCGAAGTAATTTTCTTATCGATTCGTTTATAATTCAAAAGCTGAGATAGATATTTTCTCATCTTTCTTCTTGCTAAATATCCACGAAAGGCTGTTTGTATTTTAATAGCAGCCTCGTGCCTCTCCATGTAATTTTCGGGAAAAATTTTAAATTTCATTTTTCGTCTTGGCGTACACTTTCCAGGCGTCACTTTTCGGGGATGGTCTGGGGGGAGCATATTTTGATAAACAGGAGCCAATTTGTCCTTACTCTGAAAATGACAATTTTCGTTTGATTAAATTCAAAAAAATATTAATAAGCGCACTGATGGTAAAAGTTTTGCATTGCAAGTGCACTTAAAAACAATAAACACTACAATGCGAAACTTGTACCTGAAAGAACGTGAAAATGCACTTACGCCGCAAAACTTTTGCACCATCTTTAGAGCCAATCAATCCTGTTGCCACTCTTGTGCTAAAATCAGAACGTTAAAGTACCCAATTTTCGGGTCACCAATATTAATTAATTTTTAACTTACCATTACAAGTTGATCTATCAGCAAGTAGAACAATTAAATTGAAATTTGGATTACTTTGAGCATAGGTATTTAAATAAAGATATTTTTATTGGATTAAAAAAAATTGTAATTAAATTGCAATTTTTGCATTTCGTTTTTTTTTTTTCTTAAGCTGGTATTATATTTATAATTTACATTTTGAAATCACTTTTTTTAATCACATCCCACCATACACTCCCACAAAAATTACATTATTACAAATTTATGACCCTCTAATTTATAAAAATACGTTAATAAACGTTTGCTCTCAGCTCATTCGTTTGTCCTGTTGGTGACTAACCATTTTCCTGGTGGAAAGGAATTCGTCCATCGTTGGTACCCTTGGGGGTATGCGGTCCGGTGGTTTGCTATGGGTGGGCTTTGCGTCTCCTATAGCAGCTTGAATTTTCTTGGGTGGTTTTGGTTTCGTCTTTTCCATCATTTGGTTACGTCTGTATTGGTCTAAATAGATTAAGAATTCTCTGTAAGTAAAATAGGTTTTGTCATGACCACTCCAGTTTCTTGGTGGAGGTTCTTTCAAACCAAGAATGTGGTTCCAGTGGAGAAAATCGTCATTTTCTTGGCCGTACCAGTATTTAATAATAACAAACCTGGAAAACGCTCTTGTAAGTTTCTTTCTATATTTGTAATTAAATCTACCAGACAATTCTTTATATATATATATATATATACAAAATTAATCAAGCCCCTACAATTTCAACCCCAAATGGGGTATTTCGATGGTCATGATCAGCTATTTCTTAAGAATTTTCAGTTAAAGTATTACATTTACAAATATAAAAAAAAAAACCTTGAAAGTTGCATTGTATAAAAATTAATGTACTTCTAAGGATTTCTCAGGGTAAATTATTCTTTAATGGACGAAGGATGATATTGTTTGTGATATTAATCATTTATATTTCGAGTTCTCTTATTCATATCAGTTTTGATATGATTAAGCTCTTGATTTCTTTTCCTTATACATTAATGCCTGAAGAAGTTAAAGTGTCTTACGCGAGTCCATCATCAATCATTTTACATATTCTTGGTAACTGAGCAAGAGTAATAAATTCCGGATTTTCTGGATTTCTCTTGATATCAATTAACTGCCAAGGAGCTATGTTTCCGAATCTTACACATTCCATTATTTCCAAAATGTAATCACTTCTATTCTCCCAGTCATGTCTTAACCATCTTACCGCTGACATAAACACCTCCATCTCACTTTAAAATCAAATTAACTTTTATTTAGTTTAAATAGAAAGATAAGGTGACTGTTTAATATTTAACATTCTTTTTTTTGCTTCTCAAAAATTAATACCCTTTTAAGTTTTTTGCAAGAATACAGCTATTTCAGGAAAAGCAAATTTAGTTTTGGAAAATTCCAAAGTCAGCTCTATAATTATTTTATGAATATAAAGGAAGGTGTATTTATTTTAATTCTTTTTCATAAATCTGAAAGTTTTGTTGCAAAAAAAATTTAGTTGATTATTTTGTGAATAATTTCGAACTTTAAAGAAGGTGGACGCTTATTGAGAATTTTTCATTAGATCGTAGAAACTACTTTTTAAGTAGCGAAAGTCCTTTTTTTTCTTACCAATTGACGCAAATATAATTGGAGTTTAAAAAGGCTTTGATGTCCTCTTTCTCGAGATCAAGCCAATCTTGAGAGCTAACTAGCATTAAAAAGAATTTCTGAATTCTTGGAAGCATCAGTTCCATTACGTCGTGCAAATTTTTTTCGTTTGCATCAGCGTAAAGTAGAAAGGCCGTGTCTTCAGTGAAAACTTCGATGTTATCAATCAGGGCCCAACACTGTTCCATTAAATCTAATCAGAACAGAAATGGTGTACAGACAAAATAAATAGTTCATCGAAACAAAATTCATTTGTTTGAGCCCCTGAATTGCTAATCATACATTTTATAATAGGGTTAAAGTTTTTAGGATTTATTTTATAACGCATTTCTGAAAATGAAGTAAAGGAAGTTTTTACCTTTAATTTTAAGATATTTTGCAGCATTGAAGATCTCTAAAACATTTTCTCGGTTAAGTTCTTTATAAGACGGTTCCCCAGATAACATCCACTCATAAATAAAGGCAAATGCCCCAGGACTCACTTTGTCCTGAAATATTTATAAGAAGAATTATGAAAACAAACTGTTACAATTAAAGAAAAATCGTTGACAAACCGATGGCAATTCCACTTTTTTTACTGCAATGTACGAATCAAAAACTTGAGAATAACATTGCAACACAATCAGATGACAGTTAAATTCTTCGTTGTCGATATACACTATGCAATCAGCGTTACTAAAAGTAATTAAAGTCTATTAAATTTAATTAGGTAGGAAGGTGTAAAACAATTGTAGCGGCGGTTCTTTGCAGAACTATATTGGGTTTCATTGGAAGACAATGCATTAGATAAAATGATTTTTCTTATAAAAAAGAGTACGTAATAGCTTTAATTAAAAATTATTACAAAACTAGATAAAGAAAAATCGAAAAACAATAAGATGAGTAAGTGATTGATTCTTTTCGCTTTTTTAAATTAATTTTTGAAAAAGTTTAAGACGACGTGGTGTTAAGTACAAAATATTTATATTATATAATCTCACGTGTAATTGGTAATACGCTGATAGAGTTCTAAATACAAATTAGTTTTGTCAGGTAATTTGACTTCCGTCCAATCAATTGGTTCTCCGGAAGAGTATCCCAATCTAACTAAATTTAATTCCGGGTCGAGTATCTCGTTCGTGTCTTTCCCTTCGTATTCGGGTGACTCTTTCTCTTTTCGTACAGGGGTGGTGCTAGCAATAAACGACCCCAAACTGCCACCGAACGGCCCCACAGAATCCATTACACTTTTGTGTAAGACCCTGTGATGAGGTGATTCGATGTCGTGGAGTGTGGATGTCGGACCACTTGGCGTTTCCGGGTGAATGTTTACCTTTGTATGCTGGGGATCTGCCACCAGAACACTCAATTTTTGACTCTCAAAAACAACCTGTAATAATTAACGTAATGGATGCTATATTTCATCCTCATTTCTTTTTCAACCAACATTTAATTTATTTAAAATGTGCTGCCTAGCAAAAAAAGAACTACTGTTGTTTGATACCTGTTGGGAATTGACCTTGAAGTTACCACTCGGAGTGACCTTAAACGGGAAAGCTCCGGCTTCGACGGCATTCATCTCATTGGACTTCTTCTTCGTACTGTCAATGAAACACTGTGTGAATATTAGAAGCATTGTCAAAGAGTTTAACGTGGTACTTTTGACTATACCTTCTGTTAGCCATCTCGAATTTTTTGACCTCTTTGATGGAATTACTTCTGCAATTTTTTCTCTTAACCGGATGTGCGTCACCGGATCCTTTTTTGAAACAATCTGGCTCCCTGTTGGAATACAATAACACCAATTTGTCGTTGTCGCGATTGGTTTTGCATTTATTGGATAATCTTCCCCTATTTCCTAGCAAATAGATACCTACTATAAAATCGAATATTCTTTTTTTTTTTTTAAGAAACTATGTTTTTAAATTATTTGTTTTATATTAGGGTTTGTAGGTACTTAGATTAAAATTCCTTTTGGAAAATTTTTGGCGATTATTCTCAGGCTCTTCTGATGTCTCTCCTTCGGGATCAGAAGTATGTTGAAAGGTGTTCTTTCGATGATCCTAAACAAAATATTTACGTCCGCGGATTATCTATTTATAGAATACAAATGAATAAAAAACTCACACGATAAGGTTTATGTCTGTAATTATTAATAAAATCTACAGAAGTACCTTTTCCAATTCTTTTACTTCTTTGCTTTTTTGCAGTAGAATAAAACGGCCTACGAATAAGAATTTCTGATAAATATTAGTCCTAAAAACTCAAAAACAGGAATACTATTTATTTGTATGTAAAAAATTATTTTCTTTTAAATTTTGTTATAATTTTGTCCTTATACATACGGTAAGTTCAAGTAATCAAGATGGTTTAGCTGTAACCTGTCACTATCAGAACTGTTACCCAAATTAACCTGAAACGTCAACACAAAATATTTTTTTATTTCTAAATATAAATAATTTCGTACCCCTTTTACTTCGTTAATCCCTTTTTGCATACTATGAAAGCTGGACTGTAAATTTTTCAATTTCGTTTCGTAATAGACGTAATATAAAAAATTCTACTGAGGGTCTATGTAAAATAATGTCAAAACAACATGTAACCGTTGCTATAACGATTAAAAATCGTCCTTTAATCTATAAAAACTACCAACAATATAAATATACTTTGTAGAACTTTTATTATAACAAAAATTGATATACTACTTAAAAACTGTAAAGGTAGGCCTATAAATTGTTAAAAATATTTTTATCGAGCCAAAAAAAATATTTTTAGTAAATTTATTGGCCTGATAATTATTTTGTTTGTTTTCTATGACATTAGTACACTTCACAGTCACTTCTTTTATATTTTCTTTCCGGCGCATTCACCAAATTTTACGAAATAAATTAATTTTTATTATGTAATATAGTATAATAATAAAATCAACAAGCTGTTAGAAAGATTCTTGCATTAAATGTAAAGGTTCTTATAAGTGAAGGTTATTTTTAGAACGAAATATCCTACTCCCACGCCTGGAAACAGAAAATTGATTTTCAAACGAGTTGCTCCCTAATAGGATACAGTTCATCCTGAAAATGGAGAATAGATCCGAAAGGGTCCAATATGTAAATTCAATCAGTTAAGTTGATCATATAAATCCGCTGCACAACAATCCTGTAAACAAGAAGGTGCCAATTAAAAAGTGGGCGTATTATTTTTCAGGGCACATAAGTACAGATTTTGCTTATGTCCGTGACCTAAAAATAGTTCATACACGTGGATGTTTTTGTTTAAGGATGAACAAGGGACGAACCGTATCGTACAGTACAGTTAATCATCCCTTTTTCTTTTTTTTTTTCCTTTTAATACCAAAAGGGAGTGTACATACGTAAAAGGGGAATAAAGAGGGCGAGAAATAGAGGGAGTTGGAAAAAGGGAGAGAATCCGATTCAACCCACCAAACTTGCCTTGCTTGTCGAGATGTGTAGGTCGAGGTCAGGGTTGGTCCAATCGATGAAGCAATGCACAGGGTTCGGGCGTTAAAGCTGTATCTTTGTAGTGCAGGTGCGGGACACTTGACACCCTCAATTTCCAAAATTAGAAACTGTTTATGCAGCGGTACGAATTGAGATTAATACTATCGCTAGCCGCCCTTTACCCTTTACCTACTCGCTTATTATATTTGGTAATTAGGATCTGGTATCGTACTATCGTCCTGTATTAATCAAGGTCTGTGTTGGAAAAGGGCCAAATAAATGGAAAACCAAATAAATAGCCTTCTCTATAAATCTCACACGTAGTAAAAATCAATTTCAAAATAATATTTTTATAGCTTTCAGTTGGTTCACTAAACGATTTTAAATAATTGTTTCAATTTTTGCACATTTGTTCATTGTAAAATAAAGTGAAAGACTGTTGGGTGTTTTTTGTTGTGCTCTTTTAGAATAACTGTTAGGGTGATATTTAAACAAATCACAAAATATTAACTTTTGCAATTAATTATGAAAAGTGTAATTATTAACGTAAATGCTTGGTCATTATCAATTTGTTCGTTCAAAGATTGCTACTTAGAATTAAATAACTGTTTTTATTAAATATTTACAAAAATTGAATCGACGAAGCTTTTAGTTCTTGTAACTCCATAATAGAAATTATAAATAAAACTCAACGTTTGAAGTCACAAAATTATTTATTGACCACTATAGCCATTTCACCACATAATATCTTCCACCTGAAGAAGCCACTGTGTGGTGAAATGGCTATAGTGGTCAATAAATAATTTTGTGACTTTAAACGTTGAGTTTTATTTATAAAATATTTTCAGTAAATAATGCTTACTACGAAGTTTTAACTTTGACTTAAAAAACCTGCACAAAGTTTTTAATGTCCCAAAATTAATTAAAATTATTTTAGTAATGTATGGAGTGGGCGAAATTAAAATTTTTGTATAGGACAAATCAGTAACTGTAATGAGAGATACAAACAAATAAATGGAAGCTACTGGATCTCCTTTTTTGAGTTAAATTTGTTGGTGTTTTCGAAAAATAAACTCTTTTTATTGTAAATAAATGAAAGTTAATGTTATTTTTTCATCTCTGTTTAGTTTCAATGAAGAGTGATAACGGTGACTATTTATCTCCTAAAAGAAAGGATGACGATCACAACAAGAAATTATTTGATTTCATTTTGGTTTGATTTTTCAGAATTTGAAAAGGATGATGATGTAAATTATTCTTCAATAAGTTGTAATTATATTTTTTTATATTAATTAAAAAGCAGTCCAGGACGATTTGTCATTAAGAAGATTGTATAAAAATTCAATTGTAAAAGAATTTGATTTTCTTCTGCTTTTATTTCTCAGAGACTGAAAAGGATGATGACGTAAATTTTTCTTCAAAAAGTTATAATTATTCTATTTGATTAAATTAAATGTAAAATATAATTGCATTTTTTTTGTCTCGTTTCCTCAAAATTTGAATAGGAGAATCACGTAAGTTATACTTTAAAAAATTGCAACTATATTTTTCGATCAAATTAAAAGTCTCGGTATAAGTACTACATTAATAAAAATATATTCCAGGACGATTGGTCATATGAGAACAGCGTATAAAAATTTTATTTCAAAATAATTTTATTTTATTTTGCTTTGATCTTTCAGAACTTGAAAAATAAAATGCATTAAAGTTTTTGATTAAATTAAAAATCAAGTTATCAATAGTTTAGGAAGAATTGTATTAAAATTTTATTTCAAAATAGTTTTATTTCTTCTTGCTTCCATTTTTCAGAACTTGAATGACGTACGATGATATAGATAACTTGTTCTAAAAAAAACAAGCAATTAGATTTAGTTATCAAATTAAGTTTCGGTAGATTAAAAAAGGAATAAAAAAAAAGGAAACGTAGGACGATTGGTTATACGAAAACATTGTGTATTATTGCATTGGTTCAGTAATTATATGTGGGTAGGCAGATTTATTAAATATTCAGGTTCAATAAGAGCTTCAATTATCTGCCCATTTTATCAAATATTACATAAATGGGAAAATGTATTTTTAGGCCAATCAATAAAGGTAGCCACAGTAACTTTTGACGATGGACATCAACTATCATAAACATATACATAGGTACATATTTCGGTAGACAGTAAATTATTTTATTTTCATGCTTAAAAGTGATTTTATTCAAACAATAGTTACTAAGCATTTACATTTTTATTTAAATTATATTTCTTTTTAATTTAATATTTGCCTGCTACCTGATGGCAACTTTTTAGGCCTTCTCATTTTATGTTTAATTTTAGTTAAAAAAGTCTTAATTAATCGTGTTTTTCTTTAGTTATTGGTGGGGTCTTTTTTTGTAAAAGTCATTCTCTGCTTTATTCTTTCCTAAATTGGAAATTTTTACTTTAATAATTAAGGCTTTCTTTCGCTGTTAATTAATATCAAGAGTTTCTTTTGAATTGTTTCTTTCTTGAAAGTAAATTTTCAGTGCCTGCCTATAAGATTTCCTTTTGCTGATATTTTTCTTACCTCTACATTTTTTTAATATAGTAATTAATTTATAGCTGGAAACGAGACAACCTGACAATCCAACCATTTTTTTTAATTTTTTCTATACTTAGTGTGAACTTTATGTTCTAGGGGAAAATATTGTGACATGTCTGAAACTAAATATTAGAAAAAGACTAAAAATGCTACTACAAAAAAAATCCTGACGTCATGACCTAGATTAATGTTTTTAAAAATATTATAATGAATAACGTAATCAGTATAAAGTATGTGAATTCAATAGTACGATTTACATGTATATTTATATATTATGAAATTTTCTATGACATAATAGTAATTAGAATTTAATAAATCAACTTTTTTACTGAAAAAAATAGCACATTTTTTAGATAAAATTCCCTTCGTTTTTTGCATTCCCTGAGAAAACTTACCATAGTAATCTATATTTTTTTTCACACCATCAGAAAGCAGAGATTTCAACGAAGAAAAAGCCCACCAATGTTTTTAACAAAGCAGATATTTTGACGTGAGAATTTTCGATTGAAAATTAGGGTGTTTTTTTCGATATTAAGTAAAAATAAGGTGAAAAAATTAATATTTCAAATCAAAAAAATTACAGCGTGTTTGGGACAGCAAATTCCGTGAAAAAAATTTTTTTGTGAAAGAAAAATTAAAAACCAAAAAGTTGGTTATTTTATTTTTTCACACAAAGTTTGAGGTTATATGAAAAAAGTGTAAATACAAAAGTTGTAGATCTTTTTATAACCTACAACTTGCCATTTAACTTTTTTCCATAAGACTTGTAGTTTTTCCGGAAATCAAGGAAAACCGTTTTTTACCTATAAAAACTCACCCCCTTCCCCTTCCCGACCTCAGATCGCCCGTAAATTATTTTTCCTTTCATTTCTCTTATATTCTCTTCCTTTTCCGATGGGTTTCATCCTACTACATTTTTTTTTCACTTTTTACTTTTTTTGAAGGCTTCAGCACTGGTCTAATGGCCCAATAGTATTTCGACTTCATTACTAACCACTATTCCAGCACAGGGCACGAAACTAAAATTCTTATTCAGGAGCAGTTTGTATTTAGGGTACGAAATGAGAATAAAACTGACCAAAAATATAATATTATATTAGAGGACCTCGTTTGTCACATAAGACGGTCTTAAGTTCTTTATTTAATAAATATTTCATTGCACAAGTTTGGGCCGATTGCTGAAATATCCACCCTGTATATAAGCCCACATACGTTTATTGCAGTTTATTCGGTTATTGATTTTCCCCAGCTATAATTTAATAGTGCTATTAGATAACAACGTCCGACATGAAACAAGGGAAGTTTCTCGTGTGGTGCTTGCATTTTCTTTGCATTGCGTTCCTGCATTCGAAATGAACTTTCGACATTTGACATTTCACCAGCGGCATCATAATATTCCGGGCAAGCTTCCAATCGAACCGGGACTTTCAGCTCTAGCCGATCTATTTTCTAAACTTTTAGGATAGCTACCTACTTGTTTACCTGCTAATAGGGTACTTGTGCACCTAGCTACCTGTTTCGTTATTTGTAATCGGTTAAGCACAAAATTGTAAACAAATAGGTAACTTTTAAAACTTTTATTGTTTACTGCACTAATCTACTTGTCTAATTTTAAGCAATGAAGTGCAATAAATTAGTAACATGAGAGTACACAACATCCGGCTTTTAACAATAGATTATGGTAACTAAAACTTAAAAGTTTGTAAATGTCATGCTAATATTGTCAATAATGTTTCAGTTTCTAAGTTTTCTTAACATTTACCTAAAAAGACTGTTATAAAAAAAGTAAATGGAAAAAATCAATTAAATATGATGATGTTATCAAGTATAATAAGTTAGAAATGTTATTGTGTATGTGGTGTGTAGTTGTATTCATTTTGTTGAAATTTCGCCAAATAAATATAGTTTCACGTCATTCTATGTCACTAATACTGTAGTGTGTAATTCATATTTCGTATAGTCTAGAGCTGAAATAGAATTAGAACGTCAGTACGTCACAAAATTGACGACGAAAGAATTCATATTCATGACAAAGATATTTGTATAATTATAAATAGAAATACTTTTTCAACAGGGAATTTTCATTTCTACATTGGTTGATACAATTCAATTATTTATTAAAAACGTAATTAAAAAAGTATTCCTATAATTTACTGAAAACTTTGAAATCGATTCGATGCCTGTAATCAACCGTTTTATTACTAAACCATCAATCAAACTGTAATTTTCTTTTATTAGCGATATGAGCATAAGTATTATAATGTAAAATTTTAATACGAATTTCCAATTTACTCACTCATATAGGGTAAGCATGTTTAACCTACTTTGAAACCTACTATGAAATTTCTCTATTGATTTTATTAGAGGTCAGAGAGAACTTTGATAGAATCTGGAACAAGACAAATAAAAATATTTTACCAAACTAGGCGCGGATGGCCTAATAAAAGTTGAAAATATAATATAAATTTAACTTCTGTGCCAAGTAGATAACAAGGTCAGGTATTACAAAATGTCAGCTTGCTTTATTTAAAAGGCTGCAGAGGTTTTCTGGTTGTTTTTATTTGCTTGTCGAGATGCGCTTTTTTTGATGATCTGATCACACAACAACTAAAAATAAACTTACATTTGGCTTGGTGCGTCAAATCATGAAGAGATATTTTTCAAAATTACTTTTTCCCGAAATACTGTCCAGAAGTCCAAAGAAGTTGTTACCTACCTGTCTATTATTAGTTTTACTAGAAGTTTAGAAATAGGAAAAAATACCCTAAAGGCAGAGTACTCTAACTCTTAAAACGATAAAGTAAAATTTAAAAAAATAAATAAAAACAGTTATATTTTCCCATTATCTTTACAACTGAATTTCAGTTTGTTACGGATTTTTTTCATTAAAAAATATTTGCATACTGGGCAAAGAGCTTTAGTTTTTTAATCATAATCAATTATAATTATTACAATGTCCTAGATCTCTAGCCATTTATAATCGTTTGTGAAAAGTGAATGAATGTAGACCTTCCTCTGCCTCTCTTTACTCCTGTTTCTGCTCCTAATAAATCTCTAACTTGTTTGTGTGTCCCACCAATCGTTCTCACCTTTTCCTTTACCGATTTCCGTTAAGCCTGCTCTCCTGCCTTTCCTAATACTTCCTGATGAAGGTCTACCTAATTACATCATTCTTTGTTTAATTCAATAATCAATTTCCGAATTGATTTTAATAAATATTTGTAATTATAGGAAAATTCCTTTTGTTAAATTTCCGATATCTCTACGGTAATTTTCAGATATTCATCGTCTTCCCCATTATCCCTCCGAGTTAAATATATCTCCACCACAATAGACATTATGTACATACACATTTACAAGTCTTGTTTAGACTTTGCCTTCCATCAATCACCAATTAAAACTGACTGTGCTCACATCATCTTGCAATTTATTGTGTATGCAGATCACATTGTGTGCCAATATAATCAGATTTTGCCATTTCTAAGCAACACAGTTTACCAATGAGATAATAATGTTAACCGCTGATAAGGATAAATGAGTTTCTTATTCGTTATTCAGTGGCACTATAGAAAACTACAAAGAATACAAAATTACACTTTTTATTATTGATATATTGATAAAACCTTTTAACAATAATTATATTGATAATTGATTGTTCTGGAAGCTCCGCTTATGAAATCCGACTATAAAAAGAAAGAATGATAATAAAAAAAGGAAAAATATTCCTCGGGTTCGGAATAGGGAATACTAAAATGCTAAATGGTTATCCAGACTTTATAATATTATAATTTTTTGGATGTTTCCTAAACGTGATGTACGTGACCGCAAAATGAATAAAGCCAAAATGAAAGTGAAGATGCGAAACAAATATTAACGTAAATACGTCTGATGTGTAAAATTAAAAACAAAAGTAACTAAATTGACCCAGAAACTTACGTCTTAATTAACAGACCCCTTTTTGAAATTAATTTATTTTGATGTCTCTCTTTCAAATGCTGTTAGTTTCATATTGTCTCTAACCGAAATCGCTGATAACATTTTTTTTAAGTATTGAATACTCCTCTAAAGTTTTCGTGTATAGTTAAAAGTTATCAAACAATTACATTATTATTGTAAAATACATACAATAGAAACACCAATATTCGTAAAAGTTCTTTTTAATATGAGATACCCACCAAAAAAAGGAACATTTTCGTTATTTCTTACTTACCCCTTGAAATTATAATTGGTTTTGACCTCCCTGTATGATTTAAAATTATTTTCAAATGCTCTTACTCATGTAATTTGCTACAAAAATTTCTGAGAACATTTATCTATGTATTAGGTTTACTTTATATTAACAAATTTTTTCTAAAATTACAGTTTTCATAATTAATTTTCAGTGGAATCGTAAAAGCGTCCACAAATCTCTTGCTTATACTAGTATATATATGCTGATAATATTTTATAGCATTATATCATTCGCTTATTTGTTTTTAATTAATTTAATTATTAGCTCTCACCGCTACAATAAATTTCCGAGTAGGATATAAGGCAGTTCGTAAATTCTTATAGTCGTACTCGCTTCGGCGGTACATATACTAAAATTGGAACGATACAGAGAAGATTAGCATGGCCCCTGCGCAAGGATGACACGCAAAATCGTGAAGCGTTCCACATTTTTTTAACAAAATTATTTTAAATACATGAAAACTTCCTTAACAATTAGCTTATTAGTTATTCAAATATGGTACGAATACAATATATTTCATAAAACGCCTTTTTTAGCATCAGAGATTCCCAAAACAGGTATATTTTTGTTACGTCAGTTTAGTCACAACCTTTCAAGTAAATAAGGTGCTTTTTGTGATCATGCGTCATAAAACTCTAATTTTTATTTTTATCCGGCGTCAACAACTGAGGATCAAAAAATTAAAAATACATCGTTAGTAAAGTTATGTTAATCTATATAAAAGTTGGTGAATGGATTTTTTTTAAATAGGAACCTAGCTATCCCGTTGTTGGTCGGTCGCACCCAGCGGCATCAAGGCGGCACAACGCGGCGGGATATTCCGGGCCTGCCTGTAGCCATGTGTATAACAACCCTCCTAACTTAGCCTACCCACTTTCGCTCTATCGATTCCCGTTTTGTGCCGACGACGACGTCGGATATATGTGCCGTGGCCACGGCCCTGTTCCTCTGCTCCTGATCCTGATCATGCTTCTGCTCCCTCCGTTCTCTCTGTGTTCCTTTCGCCCGTGGCCCGCAATCGTCCTCCTATATTATTTGCGGTGCTTGTGAACTTTGACATTTCACCGCGAACGGTTGACGTCAGTCAGGAAATGTGCAGCCAGCCAGCATCAGGACCAAAACGATTCGACCATCTTCCCATTTTTATTTTTTTTTATTTTTCGTCATTATAGGCTCGTAACGATCCTTCACAATTTCTGCACTAATAAACATTCTTCCATTATATTTGTTATACTAAGCAGTAATTCCAGAAAATAAATTTTTGGTTGTTTTCTATTTTCTAAATGTATAAATTTTGGAATTCTAGCATTTTTTAATCATAAACTGTAAATTACAATAATTTATCAGAAAATTAGGAACACTCCTAAGATTATAAAATGTCTTCACTTGGAAAGAAGAAATGTCCATATGCAATTAAAAAATATTGAATTTTGTCACAGTTAAATGCGAATATTTAAATAACTTTTTCTTTTCTCCCATTTAGAAATTGCTTGATTTGTTGAAGATGCCTACAAAATATTATTTATTCGTTATTTCGTGGAAGTTTTCAAACTTCTTCGTGCTGTTGAAAGATTTCATCCAGTTTCACAAATTATAATTACCTATCCTTCAAACTTTTTTTGGCGTAAGTAAATGTAAACAGATGCGAAGGTAGGAACGTACCTAGAAGAAATATTTGTTTCCGGAAGACATGGGGACAACGTTAATTGCTCCCCATTTTAACCCTCGCAGCATCCTGCTAATACATGGATATTTAAAATAAGAATTTCTGTTGGAAATACGTAGCACCTGTCAGATCCTGATCTGAATTGCTCCATCCGGACACGTGCCGAAAGGCCCTGAAAGTATGACGCGCAAACATAGAAATTATGCTTATCTTGTGTAGATATGTAATTAAATAGCTGTAAAATATGGTGAAATATACGACGTCCACGGGATATCTTCTACATTATTGACATTTAGCGTTAATTTTAAATAAACTAAAAAGAACTCACTCTAAATACCACTCACACAATTTTATGCGGACACGTGTTATTCCTACTTTACACGTGAGTTTCGCGTTGATAATGCCCACGTGTGAAGTGGGCGAAACATGTGTCCGCATAAAATTGTATTAATGGTAATTAGGGTGTTTTTGTTTGTTTATTTATTGATTTACCACAGTCTCCGTTTTCTATCTTTAGTGTTTTTCTTTATTTTTATAAAAAGTTAATATTAATGAATAAAAAAATCACTATTTTGTTTGAAAATGTTTTTTACAAAGAAAAAGAACACTACATAAATTACAACAGATGGAAAAATATATACAAAAGATAAATGAATAGTTTTGACAGAAAATAACAATTATAAAATACATAGAAAAAAATAAAGAAGCTGATCACGTTTAATCTGTAGAATCGAAGACTTTTAGAAATATTTATAAGATCGGAATGTTAGATAATCAGAGGGAAAGTATTCTTGAAGAAAGGTATTGTAATCGAGGGTAAAGGGTGCATGCAGGTATAGTCCATTAAATTTAATTTTTCCGGTTTTGTATTATAAAGTCAAAATTGTAAATCTTTATTATTTACTTTATTATTTATTATTGGCACAATAAATTAATTCACCCCTATACTTACTACAAGAAGTTTTTGGCGAGTTTGAGGTAATGAGCCGCGCAGGTACCATTTATAATGTTGTCGCATCTTTCTCTTCTATGTTTGAAATTTGTAGAGTTGTCTCTTTTATTATTTTGCTGCGAAAGCGAGACAAACATACGTAAACTATAAAAGTAGAACAGAAATGAGCAGAATTAAAATACCACCTGCATCACTTGTATCTTATCCTCATCAAAAATGATGGGGTGTCCTTCTCTTTCTTGCGGTATGTATAAGGGCTAGTTAATTTATTGCGCCAGTAATAAATAATAAAGTAAAAGATTTACAATTTTAACTTCATAATACAAAACCGGAAAAATTAAATTGAACGGACTCTACAGATAATGGCGAAATTCTTGGTAGAGTTATGTTATAGTAGGATAGTATAATAATACAACAATAAGACTAAGGTTGAAACAAAACAAAGGCGTGCACAAGATAAGAATTGAAAATAATTTTTGATGGTTGAAGCTGATACTTGTTGAAACGACATATTCGTAGAAAAAAATAAAAAAATACCGGTCAAGTACGAGTTAGGCTCGCGCACGGAAGATTCCGTACAAACTTAATTTTTTGGCAATGTTGGTATAAATTTACGGTTTTCGCCATTTTTCCTTTATCTGAGCTATAAGACGTTGCTTCGTACCAAGTTTCAAGATTCTGAGTTCACGGGAAGTACCATGTAGGTTTTAATTCGAAAATTTGCGGAAATTTGCGGCATAAACGGCTGTATCTTTTGATTGCGTTGGCTGAGAAGTTTGATTTTTTCACAGCTCCAAGGGACAATAGACCTGAATATTTGGTATAAATTTTAGCTTGATACCTCCACGCGTTCCTGAGAAAAAGGGTCGGACGGACAACAAAGTGATCCTATAAGGGTTCCGCTTTTTCCTTTTGAGGTGCGGAACCCTAAAAAGAAAAAACCTTGTTTCAAAAAATGGTTTAACTGCACAACAAATGTGTAACATCATCACCTGATGAAGCCTATATTAGGCGAAACAATTGTTGTGCAATTAAACCATTTTTTGAAAATAATTTTTTGAATATTGAAAAAGAAGTAGAAATAGATATTCACAACAATATACATTTTTTTTTCGCCACATATTTCAAAAAAAAAAAATAATGTATATTCTTGAAGTATCTAATACAAAAGCACTATTTTATTTATTTATTATTTTTATTTAAAAACCTCCAGTTAAATATTATAATAATTAACTAAATGAAATCGATAATCAATAAAAGAAATATATAATAATCATTAATCAGACTAAACAATCATCCTCATAATATACAAAGTTATAGATAGATAGATCCTTATGCTTATGTATGTAGTTCAGTTCACATTTTGAGTCAATAATTGTTTCAACAAAATATGTAAATCGAAATTAACAAATAATTGAAGACAAACTATCCAATTATTAGATATATAAATTATATTTAAATTCGTCATTTATTTGTTTACTTCACTACGAGTGAAATGATCTTGACCCTGATCTATAAAATGTTATTTATTATTTTGTTAATATTAAAATATACAATAATTCTACAAAAGTGACTATTAGATACTATTACTTATGCCTATCTGACAATGAGTCGATTTGTTCTTAATTAATAATGTTAACAATGTAATAATTGTAAAATATAAGTAAGTGATGACAGGCTTCTAATTGATATTAATTATCGGAACTTCCAAAACACATGACAAGAAAATAAGAGCAGAATGGGCGATGATATTAAAAGAAAAGTGTGCGGTTGACGTATTGTTAGGTACAATATGTCTGTAGAATGCCGAGGGTTCAATACCAATCATTGTTTTAATAGATTTACGTTAATGCGTGCGTCATTTACGCAACAAAGTCACCCTTCAATATATATTAATCGATTAAAAAATAAGACAAATACGTAAACAATATGACAAACGCAGAGACTTCATTAAGATTGTCTCTTCTGATAACTTCCTACATTATATTTCAGCTCCAGCGCAAAATAATTAAAAAATTAATTATTTATTTTGACTTATAAATTAGAATATGACAGCTATAAAATCCTATAGAGTAATAAAACATCAGCTATTGTAAATACGAAGAAATACCACAAATTCATTATTATTGACAAGTATCAGCCAGGGAAGCGGAACAAAACTATTATTAAAGCTAGTTAGTTAACGGAGGAATTATTGGATAGTGTAATGTAAGCAACAGGGTTAGAAATTGTTAAGTAATTAATTGCAACAAGGGGTTAAAGGAAACGTGGCAGAGATTTTGATGCTTAAGAAATATGTATTTATGTAAAAAAGAATTAAACTGTAACATATTTACACATAAATTAAATTAGGGCCAGGTGGGGTAATTGTGAACGATTTGGAAGTTTAACTTTTGAAGCTCGATGTATCTTAGATGTAGATTAAATTTAAGCGACTATATGATTAATTTAGGCCCTTGTTTGGTTTTAAGTGAATTTCTGTTGTTAAATATGCAAATTCGGTTTTTTTTGCAAAAAAACTTAAGTTTAGGTACAATTACGCCTTCACTTATTAACGCAGTCGAAAACTTAGGGGTAAATGTGAACAATCATCTTGTTTGTACTGACTTTATAAAGGTTTCTAATGGTGCAAAAGTAAACAATTCGCTTTCTATTTGAATTTATAAAGGCGTGTTCAATTACCCCAAAAATTATATATATTATACAAAAATATTTTCACTGTTTAACATAAAATATTGCGACACTCTTCCTCTGCTGTTTAGCGCGCTAAAGCATCCAATCGTCAAAAGTCAACACCACAGTCTATAATTCCCATTGGTTGGAATAATCAAGAGTCCTATTTCATCGAATTAAAGAGCCTGTTTAGAATTACCCCGGTTTTACAATTACCCCACCTGACCCTAGACAAAAAAGTACTATTTGAAAAGTTTGGTAGGTACCTACCTAATCACATCCTATTTTTATAGTGTTCCCAATATAAACGAAAAGTTACTTATCGTACTTTTTATTTATTTAAAGAAAGAACATTAAACAACATCAAATAGATTCACCCTTTATACAACAAACTCTTCAGTATTCATTGTTTCTAAAATAACGACGTAAGTTTAATTTTAATAAGTACTTAAGTGTATTTCAGAGTTTAATGTAAGTACACGATTAACAGTGGCGGATTTACCAGCAGGCTGAATAGGCTAGGGCTAGAGCCTAGGGCGGCAGTTTTAGGGGGCGGTGAACTTTGCTCAAAAATTTTTTTGTCTTACAGAAATTAAAAAAAAAATTTTATCTTATACACGAAAAAAAACGTAACTCAAAAAATCAACAAAAATTACAATATTTTAGTGATGTACAGTAAATACTGAATACACTAACGTCTGTGTGAAAAAAATTACTAAACCCTTATTTATAAAATATACTATTGTGATTTTGAATTTTTAAAATATTCCAATAGCGTTTAAGTATTACATTTTAAATTTAGTATTTTTACCTATTTTTTAAATTAATTATTGTCATAATTTTTTCTTTAGGTCCACCAACACTATTCAATTAATGTGTAATATGTTTCACTACTTAAATATATCTATGAGAAGAGAAATGGGATCCGAAAAAAAGTTGCTTAAAAATAACAATAACAAATATTATATATAGATATATATGTGGAAAATTAGTAGTATTCTATTGATATTTCTGACGATATTAACAATCTGTTTGAGTGTTGAATAATAATTTAATAAATGTATACATAAACAATTGCATATTGTTGCACAGAATTTCATATATATTATACATTTCTTAGAATGATGATAATTTAAAAAAACAATAATGATAATATTGTAATGAATAAAAGCTGTAAATATCGATTCAACAAAAGTTCTTCTTAACATTCTTACATTTTTAATCCTAATGAATTCGTATCAATATTTGTTGATTAGTCTGATAAAAATATAATACAATCATAAAGTTGCAATTTCATTGACAAAAAATTGATTGTGAATTAGGGTATAGAATTGCAAGTGTCAGTAGGGGCGGCAAATTTTGAATAGCCTACGGGCGGCAAATGTGTAAATCCGCCACTGACGATTAACATTAAATTGTATTTATATTTATAAAAAGCTTCTAGTGCATTAACCTTGGATTTATAGTTATTGCTTGTTTACCTGTCTAGTAACAGTTAGTTATTAAACTTTACATCGGGGTTGTTTTCGACATGATATTGCGACTTATTGCATTTCTCATCAAAAAGATATTTTACTCTTGGCAAGAGAAGTGTTTAAATTTTTCGTTTTCTGTTGGAAATGCTGCGTCCAGTCACGTAATTATATGACGAGTTTATCGTTTCGTTGTTTTGGTTGTAATAACCCTGACATTACAAAAATGTTTTCCTATCTTTTTTATGGAATGAGTGAGCAACCTACACGTCAAACCGAGAATACACCTCCTGCAGGATATTTTTGGTAAAATTTGTTTTGATAATATGTTATTATGTACCGCCTCTGACATTCATGTTCATTGAGTATATTTTATATTCCAGACAGCAAGTAGTATTTCTAAATGTCACAGCTTCTTTGTTCTGTTTGATATTCCCCGTTTTATTCCTTACCAGAAGCAGAAGGCTTCCTCATTAAAATTCATACCTTTCTGCTTTCTTTGGTACTTTTGCTACATTGTCTTATTGAAACTACTTCTACAGTCCTAAAGAAGATGAAATCATTGAATATTCCAACTACCTTATGCTTATAATACTTTTCCAAAAATGCAATTACAGTACTAATTATTTTGAGTAGAATCCTAGACACGTCTACAAATCTCTTGCTTATACTCGCATCAAAATACTGATTAAATTTTATGGCATTATATAATTCGTGCAACGATTTTTAATTAATTTAATTATTGGCTCCCACCGTAACAATAAATTTCCAAGTAGGATATAAGGCAGTTCGTAAATTCTTATAGTCGTACTCGCTTCGGCGGTACATATACTAAAATTGGAACGATACAGAGAAGATTAGCATGGCCCCTGCGCAAGGATGACACGCAAAATCGTGAAGCGTTCCACATTTTTTTAATAAAAATTTTTGAATATAAACATTCAACAATTAAAGTCAAAATTAATATTTTGCAAAATAACAAACACATTTTGTATAATTATTAAACATTTATCTTGTGATTTGTTGACTGACTTTCCCAACAAACATTGCAGTATGAATCACGATGTTCGAATCTATTGAATGCAGAGCAAATAAAATCGCAACATTTAGGACGTTTTGTTTTTAAACATACAAATAATTAACCATGTTTACGATTTGCTGCAAAAACATTCTTGGCAGAAAATACACACAGATCTAAATTTACATTATGCTCAAGTTTACAAGGGACGAGTTTTAATTGTTTATTATTGACGATGAATTAGTCATCGTAATTCATAAGACGATTTGGCTTAAAAAACGTAATTTGGCAACAAATCCTAAATGGCATTTATGTTCCCATCGATTCCTCAGCAAGTAGATGGGTTAATTATTGTAGTATATTATGGTAGGCCGAAGAAAAACAAAAGTTTTTAGAAACTTAATAAGTCTTTAATAGAGCACTTTTGCTGATTGTTTTTTAATTATCCTGTGAAATTAAATAAAGTACTTTAAAAATGTTGTCAAATGTTTCTAAATTTTGGTTTTTACCACGATTAATATTTTATGATCAATTATTAAAAAAATGAAAACACTTGCTATAACTGCATTATTTTTGAAAAATTTTGTAATATTTCTAAACGATATTTATTTTTAATATTTTTTGCGCGAAAAAGGATAACTTTAAAATGTACATATGTAATGAGTGAAAACTCAAACGACAAGCTGATTGAACCAAAGATCCTTGATCCTTACTTTAAACATTTATTGGCATCCTTTTTACAGTTTTTGAAAATTGCCAGGTAAATATGCCTAACGCAAGTCCATAATAAATTACCCTAAGATTACTTAAGCACGTGTATGGATGGGGTAGATGAACCTAGTTAGAAGTAAATAATTTATAGGGAACAAAAAAAAAATACTTTTCTTGTAGAAGATAAATAAGAACAAGGACATGGTGAAAAGGAATACGCCGAAAAAAATCTATTTTGGTATTCAAATCGTCTTCTCTAAGTATTTTTTAATACATTAAGTACTTTTTCTTTTGAACAATGGTTGCTACAGTTCTACTTAAGTAATAACATGTAATTTAAGAGCGAAATTCGTAAAAAGGGTTGTGTAAATTGTTAATGATAAAACTCGTGAAGAAAACTTTTAAAACTCCTAAACTCTTTTGGCTTTTGTAACATAACTACGTAAAAATGAAATAAGTTAAGCAAGTTTGTTTGAAAGAACAGATAAGTTATTTATTAACAGGAAATTGTTAAAGCATTTTATTCTTTAATACTCCATGAAGTGAATAATTGAATAGGTAATGCAATTTAATTTTTCTTACATTTGTAGATTAAGATTTGTACAATAGGTCGATAAACGTTATTTTAAAAAAAGTGTATTTTAATATAATAAAGTTTTTTATGTAACTTAGGCTGTAGGTTTATTGACATTCAATTTTGTTCCATGAAAAGATATTTCATTGGCTTTTCAGGGAGAAAATTTGTTCATTAAAACCAGGACATAATTAATAGCAATTAAACCGCAAAGTGGATTTCTTTTTTAATTTTTGTAATATATGATAGACGAATAATTGCTGCATACAGTAGGGTCATAATTAATTTTTTTGTTTCGGATTTCTTACCTTCATTGAAGATATGATAGACTGGAATATGACAGATAAAAGGTAAGGGACAATATTAGTTTAACTGAAATAATTTTCTATGCACTTTATATACATCACACTAATATTATAAAGGCGAAAGTTTGAGTGTCTAAACGGATGGAGCGATTTTAATAAAATTTGTTATGAAGTTAGCTAACACCCTGAATTTTTAACACATAGGCTACGTTTTACTGCGGGGAAATATCTTATTCCCATGGGAACATCGATGAAAATGAATTCGCGGAAATATAAATGCGAAAGTAACTCTGTCTGTATGCTACACAATCTCGCCTAAAATACTGAACCGATTTAAATGAAATTTGGTACAGAGATAGCCTAGAGCCTGAGAAAGGACATAGGTTACTTTTTAATGCGAAAAAAGGGTTGTATGGGGTTGAAATAGGAAAGTTTGTGCGGAAATTCCGTAATTTTTAAAGATAGAAGCTTGAAACTTATTTTGTAGGCTTTTGATTAGATATACATAAATAAGACATTCAATATTTGTAAAAATTTTACCCTAAAGGGAATAAAATTAGCCGATGAAAGTTTTTGTGTAATGACATCGTCCAAAAAGCTTACGGCCCAGAAAATTAAAATATTAAGTGTAAAAACTCATAGAGGTTTTGTTTATTTGGATCAATAAAAGTAGTTAAATAGTAAGCTATATAAACTATTTTAAACTATAATTAAACTATATTAATCTGTAATATTATAAATGCGAAAGTAACTCTGTCTGTCTGTGTTACGCAATCACGCCCAAACTACTGAACCGATTTAAATGAGAATTTGGTACAGAGATAGATAAGTAGATATAAAGCTAGTGGCTTGAAACTTATTTTTTATGCTTTTGATTAGCTATAAATACGACATTTAAAGTTTGTAAAAATTTTACCCTAAAGGGGGCAAAAATAAGGAATGAAAGTTTTTGTTTAATGATATAGAAGAAAAAAATTTTAAACGCTGCTGAAAGTTACTATTCCACGCGGACGAAGTCGCGGGCATAGCTAGTATTTTATAAACATAATAAATTAATTTATTATAAAATACAGGAATAAACCTAATAGAAATTATCGATGCCCCACTTTTACGTAACCAAAGAGTTCAATCGAAACTTTCCATACTTTCTCTACGTAATTATTAGTTTGAATTTGGTTTTTGCAACAAAAGAAATGACGAAAAGTCCTATGTACTGGGTGATTCTTTATAATGTCGCCCCCTTTTACCTTTGTTATTTCAAGTGTCCCAAAAAAAAAATAAAAGTATGGTTATGTAGGTGCTAAAAAAATATTTTTTTCTACGTATAACAAAAATTTGAAAAATGACCAGTACCTATACAGGGAAAGCCAAAAAGTTCATTTCTTTAAATAGATGTACCTGTAAACCTCAGTACCTACAGGTCAATCGAATATTTGATGTTATTGATTGGGGATATTGGTAGCTCCTTGACGTCCCCCACTTCATTTAAGCTAAAATCACTTTTTAATCATGAAATTTAACATTTAGGTAATCGCCCAACCGCAGCACGAAATAACTAGAACAAAAAATATAAACTCTTCTGTAACATTATGTACGTTCTTATTTCTATAAAAAAAATTGTTTATTACTTTTTCCACTTTTACTTAAGTGCCTATGCTGTCGTTTGCTAATCTAATTTCAATTAGGCATAGGTTCTTGAAGAACATGAATATTTAAATTTTATGCAAATTAAAATTGTACTAAGCTTTAATTCGTTTGATTTAAAACGCTACGCAGCAACTTCTATTTCGGTTCCTACTTCCTTTTTTTTTTTGTAAGGAAGTATCTGCCGACTAAATTGTCCATGAATTTCTGAGTTTCCCGAAAAAAGAAAGAATTATTTCCCTTTATCATTTTTATTACATACACAAGAGGATAAATTTAGTAGAAAAAGCAGAAAATGACATTTTAAAAATAGAATATGAGAGACTAAAACCACATCACTACGTATATTCATAAAGGTGTTTTTAGATGAGCAACCAACTGGGGTAAATGCCTATGATATAGAAATATAAGGAGGAAACAAAGTTATATACGAGGAAGTGAGTGGCGCTTCTTAGGGGAGAATGACTGTGGGGGTAGGGGTAGTGCCTATATTTTATTGGATGTGCCCCTGCCTCAGCTCATCCCTAGCAAGCAGTTAAGTTAGATCGTCAGCCAATAGAATTTAGGCACCTATGACAATACCACTTTTTCCTTGCCTCATACCTTTTTCTAGTATCCAAAATATGACATTTTTTTATTACGTACATAATAACAACTTTTGTTTTCATAAATGCTGCCTACCTGAAATTAAAGTCACAATAAACTAATAACAACTTTCTAAATAATAATAACGTTGCAATTCGTTGAATAATTATAACTTCGTGTTGTATTTATTTACAAGAAAACTGCTAACGCTTGGTGCAACAACTACACCATCAGACAGATAGATGATCATGCTAAAATATTCTGGTAAATAACGTGACATAGTTTCAATAAAAAAAGAGAACTTGAGTGTAATTAAATTTAACAATTAGTTTTGCAATTAATGGCAAGACATGGACACTCGGACAAGCATCTTTGAACGTTGTTATTTATATCTTTAGATCAACTGCTTTTATTGATTTAATTTGTTCAGGAATTATTTTCTGATGCAACGATTGATTCAATTTTGCGTTGCGCAATAAACATTTTGTTATAATAAGTAATTAAATAGTATCTATAGTACCAGTGAATTTCAAACGATGCGGATATTTTTGTACCCACGTAAAAATAGATTTATTTAGTTATTGTTACTACGACATACACTAACAGCGTTGAAAACGGAAACAAATCCAATAAAATAAATTTTAATACAAGTTGCAAGCATGGCCTTTTCCAGCATTAGTTACATATTCAGAATAATAAATCTTTTACTGTTTAGTTTATTTTTAATGTTATTATTATTTCCTTGAACAATTACTTCTAGAAAATAAATGCGTTTGCATTAGTTGTACAGGAATCATGTGAAATCTTTAGTGTAACCAATCTTTTGCTAATGATAATTTGATTCGATTGTTTACGAATAACGGTTAAATGTTAATTACAATTACTCATTATTTGTTTCACAAACCTCTTGTACCTTGCAGTTGCGAGAAAGTAGAAGTTCTAGCAAAGAAAATAGGAATTACGAAAACACATCCTTCAAATCCACTTCATTACATATGTAGGTATCTATTCCTTTTCTCTATTCTTAAGATTCGTGTCTGACAATCATAATTTTCAATTCTTCCATAGATTTTTCTTGTCTTTCAACCTTTATCATTGATCTGTTAAAATTTTAATCCTGTGAAGTTTTTATTTACCTACTAGCTATGCCCGTGACTTCGTCCGCGTGAAATAGTGACTTTCGGCAGCATTTAAAATTTTTATCTTCTATATTTTTATTTTCTGGGCCGGAAGCCTTTTTGCCGACGTCATTACACAAAAACTTTCATTTCTGATATTTGGCCCCTTTAGGGTAAAATTTTTACAAACTTTAAAAAGGAATTTGGTTAAAAACAATTATTCATATGTGTAATGTTTTCACCTGTTGTTAAAGCAATTTATCAAAATAATTTTTCTTTCCTTACCTACATAAATAAAATTGCCCACACAATTGATTTCCCTTTTCATGGTTTACTTATTTATTATCAAATTCCGGTAATTCAAATTGTCCTTCAATGAAATTATAGTTTTAGGGTTGCCAAGTATGGATACATGTACATACTAAAATTTTCATAGGAATTTTATATTTACCCTCTGCTTGAAAAACATTTTTTTTCTTATACATTATTTGGTAACAAATAGTAATCGCAAATCGATTTAAGATTTTCTTTTCTTGTTTTACAGTGATCTATTTAGGTATTAAAAGTGATCCATTACAGTAAACACTTTTGTCTCATTAGGTATTACAAAGGAACGTTATCTAATAATTGCGAATTGCTAGTCTTTCCTTTACAGACGATTATGTACTTGGTTATTGTTAATGTTTTATTCTTTCAAGGTTCAAATGGTTTGCCTGATAACGACCATTTATTAATTTATCAGCTGTTTATATACAAATATTCATAATTGGTACTTTGTTATAAGGCACGTTTTCCTCGTTTTATATTATGATATTTCCTATGTATTATTACTTAAGCAGTAAATCACATTTTCCTTGTTCGATAGGATACAAACTTATCAGTTTCCTATTTTGGAATATAGGTATTTTAAAAGCTTTTATTTAACTTGCAATGTATGTTTGTTCGGGTGAAACCTTGCTACTCAATTTTGAGGCAAATATCTTCAACCGATTGAGCTGAAATTTTGTATACACGTTTAGTTTGAATGACAATACACGATAAGCTGTGTGACGTCATTCTAAATCCAATATGGCGGACCATCCAAGAAGGCGGAATAGTTATTTTTTATGCACTTTTGCAATATGGGTATCAAATGAAAGGGCTTGCCGAGAATAATTAGAAAAATATTCTGACATCACTGTTAATACAATATGGCGGACTTTTAGAGTTTTTTCTGCTTTCTTGTAGTATGGGTATTAAATGAAAGGGTTCGCTGAGAATAAAAAGGCAGGTTAAAAAAAGATGGTAATTATAAGCTCCATTGCTCTAATCCACCTGAAATTTGGTGTTGAGACCTCGATTATTCTTGAGGTAGAATTTTTTGAGCCTGTAACATCGGTTGATTAACTTTGACTTGTGTGATTTGGCGAGATGGGCGTCATCAGCATTGGTCTGCAACCTGTCTAGGAGAAGGACAACTCCAAAATCAAATAATGGTGCGTTGAATGAGATGAACAGACTCAGAAACCTAGCCAGCGATAACTAAAAAGTAAAAATAAATTAAAAGCTAAAAACCTTTTTTAAAAAAAGCTTTTATTTATAGATATGCTCTAAAGAGAAGAAAATAAAATTTTCCTTTAAAATTTTAACTATCAACTTATAACCTCATTATACACAATTTATATGGTCTTAGAAGCTTGTCGCGCGATTTACTTATGTAAATTAACTAGTACCTATTCAATTGAGTAACTTAATCTGCTAAGTTCAATTTTTTTTAAATTTCAGAAAACCTCACGACAAGCTTTTATGATCATATAAATTGTGTATAATGACATAATGAGGTTATAAGTTGATACTTAAAATTTTAAAGGAAATTTTTATTTTCTTCTTTTTAGAGGATTTAAATAAAAGCTTTTTTTAAAAAAGGTTTTTAGCTTTTAATTTATTTTTTCAGTTAATATTAAATTATTTTCAGTTACAACTGCATCCTTTTAGACACACGTTTTTTTTTTTAATGAGAATGACTTGGCCATACTACTTTATCAGAAGTTAACGTATCAAATCGAGTTGTGTTGAGTGTTCCATGCTGGGGTTATCAGACTATTAACTATAACATCCTTTAAGTTTTCTAAGCACGTGTTCTCATTTAATGTGGTGAAGCTGGAGAGTAATATTATATCTTATGTATGACGTTCTCTTTTTTATCTAAATATTCAGAATTTTTTTTTTCAAGGGTCGAATAATCTCGATCATCAAGAAACACGCTCTCTGAGAAAGTGGAGGGTCACAGGGTTACCAGTAGTATATTTCGTCCTCGATTTTGAGGGTATTTTAAGATTAACTTTTGGAAAACTACCGTTTTTTGTCACTATAACTGGATACTGCATTTTAGTAAAACTGTTTTAAAGCTTTTGCTAAAGATTTATCCTTGTCAATAGTGAAGTTGGCTTTTATATTTTCAAGATTCGTTTTCGAGCAAAATCTATTTTTTGTCATGTTTTCTCAAACTTGCGTTTGTTTTTCTTTTCCCCTTCTTTTCCTGTTGTAGTAAAGCCCCTGTAGTTATTCGAAAATAATCCTCACTTTACTGCAGCTCTTCCTAACTAAGTAGTGCTATTATTTTCCCTCAATCCTGATACGAAAACAAAAACTTCCGTAAAGTTGGGACAGTTTAGCACATAATCATTAAGGATTTCGCCTAATTTATCGTTTATTTTGCCACTATATTTTTAAGATTTCAAGATAAAGGATTAAAACTACCCTTTTCAAGTAATTGACCTACATATATAAGTTTTTTGTCAGTATTTGGTTCCATCACGGTTATTATTTTAGAACAAAAGGCTTTCAAAACGTGGTATCTATGTTTTTGTTGCTGTATTAACCCTCTATAGTGTAGTATATTGCTGGAAAAGACGTCGCTCCACTTCAAAAAGCGGTCAAGAATGTAATAAAGGATACGTATTCGACGCAATTATTCCAAAACTAATAAAATTAATACCTAATCTTAATTAAAAGTACTTATCGGGGCCTACATATGAGAGTTGCTCCAGATGTTTAAAGTTGAATGTAACGAAATACAAAAGCACATTATAAACTATAATATACATAGGTACTTTGGAGTTTCAAATGCTTCAAACATAAAAACAATTTGTGATTTTTTTTGCGAGTTACCCTTGAAGTCCCTAATTTCCTTGATCAATTTAACTAACCATCTATGAATTTTTCGAAAGGTATTTAATAATCCTGAAACATTATCATGAAATGTACAGTACGTTCGTCAAATATAGGACAAAAATGAATTGCCCCATTTTGCCGAGTGTTCCGAATGAGTTCTAAATTAAAAAAGTTATGTTCCTGTGTAACCGTCGTTTCGGGCTAAATTCAGGGTAAAATTTCAGCAAATTGTTATTTGGCGTAAAGTGTGTCATTTTTTTTCGCTTATAGTCAACTAAAAACTCAATTTATAGTAACTCTGTAGTCCTTAGTCTCGTCTGATCGTTTTGACTATCTATGAATTTTTTGGAAAGGAGGCACCTCCTTGAAACGACTCGATACTCAATGGTCCCAAAATGTTTTTATGATTGTTCGATTAGGACCTAGATTTTGACTATCTAAGAATCAATTTTGACTTTCAGTGCCGGTCGTACTTATGGTGACGCCCTCAGCCTGGCGCCCCTTCAGAGCAGTATGTTTTAAACTTTTAACCCAATTAGCTAATACCCTTCCATCAACAAGTCAAAAAGATATAACATTGTTGACTTTTATCGGAAGATGGCACATTTTGCATGCAATTCTGTGCCAAATATTTTTATGTGCAACATTAAACGTTATAATCCTGAAACATTATCTTGAAATGTACAGTACGTTCGTGAAATACACGACAAAAATTAATTGCCCCATTTTGCTTAGTGTTCCGGATGAGTTTTATATTATGTTCAAATTATGTGCTGGTATAACAGTGGTTATGTGCGAAATCCGGGATAAAATTACCTACAGCAAACTGATTATGTGGGGGAGAGAGTGTGATATACAGAAACAGATTGGTGTGACTTTTCCTCGCATAGAATAAACTGAAAACTTAATTTGTGAATTATTTTCTGAGTTATCCTTGAAGTACCTAATTATTTTGACCATTTATGATTTTTTTATCGAAATATGGCACCTCTTGGAAACGACTCGGTACTAAATGATCCCAAAATGCTCTTAGGTATGTTTTTGATTTAGGACTATTTTTTAATGCTGGATTATTTACTTTCTAGTTAGATTAGGCGCCCCCAACACTTGGCGTACCTAGGCTGTGTTTAGGTTTGCCCCCTCCCCTAATGTCCGTTCTGTTAATTTTTATCAAGGGTGGACACCTCTTGCATGCAATTCGGTGACAAATGGACCCAAAACGCTACTATAGTACCATTTGTCGTTAAATATCTTTACGTGCAACCGTAAACGTTATAATCCTGAAACATTATTATCTTGAAATGTACAGTACGTTCGTGAAATATACGACAAAAATTAATTGCCTCGTTTTGTCGAGTGTTCCGGATGAATTTTATATTAAAAGTTATGTGCTGGTGTAACAGTGGTTATGTGCGAAATCCAGGGTAAGTTTACAGCAAATTGGTTATCTGGGGTAGTGTTAAGGGCGGCAGTAGCACGGCTATGACGCAATCGGCGCGAGAGCGCGAGATCTAAACAAACCGTTACCGCGGTAACGCTTTACTGCGTCAGAAGTGACGTCAATCCGTTGGGACGCCTCTCTGAAGTTATATACCGACGATTTGCACTGTAGCGCGTCATTACTGTACAGCGCTAGGCGCGATCGCGAGTGCGAGTGAATTTTGTTATTAGTAGTCTACAACTTTTGTATTTTTCTACTTTTATATCTGATAACATATATTGTATAGTTTGTTTATTTTTGTTACCTGCTAGAAACATATATTTTCTCATCGTATCAAACTTTTTCGGTAAGTACCTACCTATTTCTTATTATTTTACAATTTTCGCAAACTAATACCTATCGGTTAAAACTTAAGCTACTTTTGCGACTTTTTAATTCCCAGTGGTTTAAAACTTAAATATGCTATTAAAACCTACACTTTGAACCGATTGTGTCATTAATCAACTCAAATCACATGGGGTAGTTATAAATTTTTAAGGGGTTGATAAATAATATTAATGTGTTCATAAACTTTTTCACCTCAACGATAATTACAAAATATTCTCGTACCTGTGTACATAAGATATAGAATTTTAGGTCTTCACTAATCGTTAAAAAAAAGACCTTCTGAAGGTTGCGACGATAATCAGGTGCTCGTGGGCACAATACAGCTCACTGCTTGTGTTTCTGTGTTGATAAATTCAATTTATTTGTGCAATATTTCTAAATTTACTTCAATATTTTCAACATCAACCATCCAGAGATTGTTTATGACCGTCGTGATCAGTCTGTTTCAAATTTAGGTACCTCTTACTCTTTTTTACGACCATTTACTATAAAGCAAACGTAGTTTCCATTGGGAAACAAGGGATTTTCCATAATAGATCTCGACTTATACAGACATTGTTTTTATTTATCGTATGTACATGCATATTATTCGACTCATTGGATTAGAACACTCGTTTTATTGCTATTGTTCAACAAAATAAAAAAGAACCTTTCAGTCGTGCGTCAAAGTTTCCCCCGATTGTAATCGTTCTATTTTACTTTTATGGCGTTTTCTTTACTGCGTTTTTAATAGCTCGTATCAGCGTTATCGTCTGTTTTGGTGTAGGGAATGTTTTATTGATTTTAGAGTAACACATCGCATTCAGCTGCTGAAGGATGTGCGTTTTGTATACACCCACGTACAATTCATTCGAATACAGGGCGATTTAATTGATGACATTAACATCCGCAATGGTGCTTTTCCAACATTAGCTTCACCCTTTC
The DNA here is from genome assembly GCA_029378335.1 of Agrilus mali. Classification (NCBI taxonomy): domain Eukaryota; kingdom Metazoa; phylum Arthropoda; class Insecta; order Coleoptera; family Buprestidae; genus Agrilus; species Agrilus mali. The sequence continues at coordinate 20,166,504 of CM055658.1, read as the reverse complement.
TTAACTTGCTGAAATCAAAAACTAGCCCTCATAAAATATATCTACCTACGTATTTACCTAAGGGTCATATCTATACAATTAGTTATTTTTATTTTTGGTGAATCATCTTGCAAATATGTGCTAAGCTTAAGGAAACTGGCTCATCTCGTGGAAAACCGGTGGAAATTTTGCGTGGGACGTATAATTTCGTGACCAGATCAATTTATCAACTTAATTTGAACCTCGAAAAATTATCTGCTTGATTAAATAATAAGTGCTAATGGAGAGTTTTGCGCCGTAAATAAAATTTCCAATGTTTCGAATTTAAGTGGGTGCATCTTCAAAATGGTAGACTATGTTTTATTTGAAAGAAAAAAAAATATAAATTTATATTGCGTGATATAAAATAATTATTTTAATTTTAATAAACGTGACTTATAAGTGACCTTTATTTTAAAAACTTATTCTATCTTGATCAAGTTTAAAGCTTTCAATTTTTAAAAAAGGAATTAAAAAATAATTTAATTTCAATTTACCATGAGTAGCATTGAATGTATTGATTTCTCTTAAACGTATTTTGCCATCTTTTTATTATTCAGTGTTTTATAACTTCTGTTTTTGTTTGCCTACAATCGAACTCTTTTTTATTTTAATTATTTTTTTTAACGCTCGACTAATTTATTTTTTATTGTTTACAAATTAAACTTTGTCATTTTTTTTTAACGGTATTGCCGAACAACCTTGGTAAACACAAAATTGCTAACAAGTGTTACAATCAGTGTTTTAGCTTCGGGTGCATAATTTTTTGCTTATTTTACGGTAACCTCTAGTGATTCATAAAAATTATTTTTATCTGTTTCAATTAGCAAAAGAATATTGTTGCGAGACAGTAAATAGTGTGTAGGTATACCAACACACAGTTAACCTGACGTGACCCTTTTTTCTTTCGTTATTGCGCAAACAGGTCAACTTAAGATTTTTTTGCGGTTTGCTAATCGGGTATTATTTCGAATGATACAGATTTGCTATTGGCAACCGTGGTAAATGGAGTACCAATGTCGCGATGTGGCTTTTTTACCCTGGATAGACAGGCTGCAATTCATTATTACTGCAAGCCACTGTAAGATAACCTACATTTCTTAAAAATCGTTATACTTTCACATTCTATCCATCAATATTACAATCAATATCAATATTTTTTCAATAATTATAAGAAGGTAATTGTAAATAAACATTCTTCATTTCGTGAAGGGGTAGATTTCTTTGGGTTACGATATCTAAGTATTGCCTGAGTCATTTTCGATCTTTGGGCGTTATTTCAAAAATTTAAGGGGTGGTATTGTTATACTTCATCTTGTCAGGTATCCAGTCTTTAATTGAATTTGTTATTCGTATGGTTCATATTTTTAAACCCCATGCCCCCTCATAAAGGGTGCCCTTAGACTGCTGGTTTATTCAAAATAAAACATTTACCACTTTTTATCATTTTATTTAATTAAATTTAGTAAATAACTGTTGTGTACGTGTCCGATACATTTTGTTGACCGTTTTGATTTGATTAAAATGTGAAATAAATAAAAACAATATCTTCGAATATTCCATTAGTTAATTTGGTGCGTTCTATTTGCAGTTTCGTGATTGTAATGTCTAAACATACAAATTTATTCAGCAGATTACATTGCATGGTCTTATCAGTTCTTATCGACCACCGAAACTGACATAGTTAATTGTAATTTAGGCCACGTTCGTGCATGCCATTATATGTGTGTTCTTGCAGTAGTAAATGCTTGGGTCACGGAAAACGTGACCTTTATGAAACTTTAATGTTTTTCCTAAGACGGCTGGTTCTTTTGTGACAACGGCGTTTTAAAAATTTCTCCATTCTTATTAGTAAGTACACATTAAAAGTAGGTTCCTACACAATTTCCATCGTACAATGGCATCTATAGCTCTTACACTAGACTGAAAATATACCCAGAAAAATTTTTGTCTATTGTACCTTAAACCACAAGGTAATAGGAAATTGTCGAATAACTGAAAAACGTTGCTGTTTTATTTGTATAGACAACCTAGAAATTGATTTACATATAGGGTGTTTCATAAATAGTGTATAATGTAAAGGGAACCCCAAAATCTTCTAGGGAATTGATTTTTATGTCCTGTTAACGTTTTATTATAGGCGGACCGTGAACATTTTTAGGTCTCTTACCCAGGAGGTAATTGTAGGGGTTGCTTTTCCTCCCCGAAAGTTTGCTTCAGTATATACATATATCAAAAATTTCTTTTATAGGTAATCTAAATATCTAAATACGTATATAAAATGCTAATGCTCGTACGTAAAGACAGGGTTTTCTCTATCTCTACCTACTCCAATCAACTTCCTGTTGGGGTGGTAAATACCCCTTGGTCTCCAGGTGAGAGTAAGGGAGTTTGGTCGCGGTGGGTGGAAGTGGGTGGTTGTAGGTGGCAGAAAGGTGAAAAGAAATATTTCTGTTCTTTTTTAAGTCATAAGGACTTCCGGAAAGATCTCAAAATTTCTGAAATGATCTAAAAAATTCTAAAATGAGCGCAAACTGCTATTATCGACTTAGAATGTTCGAGAAAGTTCTAAAAATTTCTTGAATGATCTAGAAAGTTTCAAAAAGTGTACATCTACGTTTCAAAGTGATGTACATCTAAATATTCTAGAGTGTTCTGGTACTAGGAATTTCGATGTTCGATGATATATAAATCAACATTCAGTGACTTTTTGTCAGTTAAATTGTGTTTGCAGTCGATCAATCGGAAACAAGAGCGAACAGTGACCAAAAAAAATTAAATATCTACGTTAAAAAATAGATCCTTACAGATTTTTTATACCATTAAACATGTGATGTATTTTAACCCGAGCAACGCCGGGTTTTGCTGCTAGTTTAATATTAAAATGCCTGAGAAACTCGATCCTTATAAAACTATGTAATAAGAAAAAGTCTTATATTTTTTAATATAAAAAAAGGACCGAGGCTGATTATCGAACACAAAAGTTTCACTTTATGATAGGGATGAAAGCTTTTGGGAATATTGTCAGAAAAAAGAATTAAATATTTCTAAACCAGAACCAGAAGGGTTAAAATTAAGTGACTTATTCATTTGTACTTTTAGTGTAAATTATTATTAGACCAAATCAGAACCAGATGGGGGTGAAAATTTTATTTATTTGTGAGTTCTATATAAATAAATTTACTTTTTCTCTTCTGATTCTAATTTGGTCCAATATTATTACAAGGGGGATTAGCAGTATCCAAATAAATAATTCCTTTATTCATGATCGTAACGTTTTGCAATTAAATATTATCATCACCCTGTATATGTGTAGACATCAGTTGCTTTTCCGGGATTAGAAAAATTAAGTGTTTTATTTTTCTTTTCCACAACTGCGTTGTGTAACAAACAACATAGAATAGCCTATTTAATTGTTAAAAATACAACCGTACAGTTTACAAATCTGTAAATTAAAATCGAACTTAATTCTATAGGCGTACTATACATACATATGTATACATATAATTTGTTACGATATTGTAAATACAATGGCACATTTTCATTTTATTGATACTTTTTCTCCAGATAACATAAAAAATAAACGCATATTATTATGCAAATTTTGTCATAATTTTCGCTCATAATTACAAAATGATTCCATTATGTATGAGTGTGTGTATATTAATAATTTATATACATAAACATAATAAGTATAATTCTGTTAACTGTTTTATGACAGTAACCTCTGACGGACGGCCTAAACAAACACTTTAATGCTGATTTGCCTTTTTCTTCTTTGTAAATGTCCTTCATTGTTGTAAATATTTTAAACGAGACAAATGCATTTTAACAACCTTGTGATTTTAGTTGTTCGCTCGTACGTGGTAAACCAAATGCGGTTTCCTGACTTTTTTTCTACATTGTTTAAATAGAACTCTCATTAGCGGGAATTTACCTCGTTAATAATTAGCAATTTGCTCTGGCACGTTCCTGAAAACCTGTAAACTCGCCGCTGTATTGTTAGCTTTATAATAAATTATATCGAAATATAATAAAATTAAAATAAACAATAAATATATAGAAATTACAATGTGTCCAGGATTTTGAAAATAATTTTTTTCCTTTTCAAATTCCACAAATTATCAAACATTTGGATACTAAAATAAAAGTAAAATTTTGGTCTTGAAAGGGGGGTTCGAAGCCGAAATCCCCCCTTTCCCTGTGGACCAGCCACTGCAATATAGGTACATATATAGGTAGGCGTCTTTCATTAAACAGACTGCTTGGCAATTAGAACAGACGTGGATGATAAGTCAAAATTACCATAGAAATTGTACTGTCAAATACAATTTACACAATTCGTCCTCGTCCTGCGCCATTTCAGCAAGGAAGAAGGAGGAACGAGTGCATGTAAATGTGACGTAAATGTTGATATTTAATATTACCCCTCGGTCCTCGATTAATGCAGATAACTGTAGTTAGTTAACCACCCACTCGAATACATAAAGTGGGTGTTCATTCTGTATTTTAAACATTTGTGCTGTTCATTGGAGGAATTATTAAACATTTTTTTCCTTATATCAGAGTAAAATATTTTAATTGTATAACAGTAAAAGTCTGAGATTTTATAAATCCTTTAAGTAGAGTAGAACTCCTTATCGTGCACATATTCATGTTCCCGTCTTTTTAAAATGTAGACACAAATTTGTTGTCGAGTAAACGTGTTTTAAAACTACTTTTGTAATTGATCCGGCGGTTTGGCCCACGTATGTACATTTGTTTACATACATGAAAAATGGTTTTCATTGAATGTTTGAGAAGATTGTTACGTGTTCTTGTTTTTATTAAACATTTGTACACCTTAACTAACATACCAAGTAAATATTCAGTTTATTTCTTCAATAATATGTATATAAGTACCTTCTTTTTGTAATATCTAATAAAAATTTGTTTATTTGTTTAACGTTTTTCATCATAAAAGTTGTGAAACAGGTTATAACATTTTAGCTTACACGTTCTGTGCTGAATCTTTGTATTTGCTTAACATATTAAATCGTATTCATTTTATTAAGAAAAAAAAAACTGAGCTTTTAACTAGGTAACCCAGTTTGCTCAATTTATATGTAAGTTTAATGCTGTAAATAGGACCGAGGTTACGCATTATTTTAACCATAAAGAAAATAATAAAGGACGGTGTAACAAGTTGTGATGTTTTGCTTTAAATTGCTCACCTTATACATTAACCACAAGATTAAACCTTCAATCAGTAAAAACATTTTTACATCTTCGGTTCTATTATTAAGCTTTTCTTTTTAGATAAATCCGTCATTACGTACATTCACTTAATCTCAAACTCTCAATGCATTTATACCGTTCTAACTTCATATTTAGTTTATTGTAATTAAAAACCATTTTTATTTCTTAAATAGCTTGCTTTGGAACAGGAAGTATTGAATGCCGAATTTCTAAACTTAAAAATACTTCCGTTCACGGTTTAATTTCCTAATTGATATTATCATCAAAAATAACTGCACTGTTTATACGCTGTTGTAGGTATAAATATGCAACATCATTTCGATTTTTGTTGAGCTCACGACCGCAAGGTTATAATTTTCGAAACAAAAACATCGGAATATACAAAAATAATTTTCAGACGGTTGTTGGGTTATGGTCTAGCTATGTTTTTGTATTCCGAAATAAATTGGGTTGTTTTTGTGTTAAAACAAAATTTTAAACAGACTGAATAAATTTCCACTAATAATTAAATTCTATTGTCTAAAACTACAAGTGTAATGTACCTTTAAGGAACATAATTGTCCTTAAATATTTTTTATTTATTCGTACGGCCTAAATAATATGTACCTTTTACCGATAAGGAAGGAAGTGCTAAAAGCAACTTGTGACTGACTAGCAATACAGATGTACCCATTAAACCAAAACTGTTCTGTCAGTTTCTCCTTAATTCGTTATTTAATGGGTTCCTCAATCATCCGTACAATTGTCATGGTTATTTTTAGGATGCTTCCTGAACTATACCCTAATTAAAAGAAAAAGAAATCAGACAGTGTAACGCTAAATTGTCTATAGATAGATAGATGGGTAAGTAAGTAGGCGAACTGTAATTTATTGTACAACATTCTTTTTATAAAGGAAATTGTACAAATATTCCTATGAACGTTGATAATTAATTAGCTAATTAATTAATTGGGGAAAAAACAGAAAAAAAAGGACCAATCGTCACCTTACGATATTCAATAAATAATAAATAAGGATATCCTTTTTTTACCTGAGTTGTTCTTATTTCAGTTTGGATTCCTCCCTTTCCTTTAGTGAGATTTGGTAATAAATCATCGAACACCCTACGTTCCCCTTGTGGAAGATTATCCTAAACCAGTTTTTAATTATTATAGAGAAAGAAATAATAACAATCATTTGAATTATTCAGTTGTTGTTGTCTTGATGTGAGATTTTGGTAGATCTTTTGTCCCCATTTGAAGCTCATGTAATTAATAGTAGATGTCCCATAGCGAATTCTCACAGTTCACTAACCGAATTTTTCTACCCCTCTTAACTCCGATTTTTATTTCTAGCTTGTCTTTTAAAATTCCTAAATCAAATTGAAAACTGTTTCTTCTAGTTATCCTTTTTTCATCCTGAGTTATCCCTCTTCCTACATATCGAAAATAGGATTATTCTGGTTGTTCTAAACAATTTTCGTGTAATATCATGTTTCTATTTCAAACAAGACATCCGATCCATATATTGTCCTGCCGCCCCGATTTGGTAAGATAAGAAAATAAAATTGTAACAATACTAGAAATTAATCAGTGGATGTGTAATTTTCAATAAGCCTCTCCGTTTAAATGAGATTTTGCTGAATCCTTTGCCTTCATTTGAAGCTCATTTAATTAATGGATGTCGCCTAATGTATCCTGAGTTAATCTTCACAGGTTTTAGAAAACTAAAACAGCCTACATCTTTATTTATGAACGGTAATATATCTTATCTAATTCTCCTATCCCTGCCATAATCTCAATTAAAATAAATTGAAAATGGATTCCTCTCGTTGCCTTTTTCCCGTCCTGAATTATCTAACTTCGTAGATATCGAAAATAGGATTTTTCTGGCTGGTCTAAGCAATTTTCTTGTAATATCATATTTCTATTTGAAAGAAGACATCCGATCCAGATTTTTATCCTCCCCCGATTGCCTTTTAATGGTGCCACGTGTTGGAATTACATGTCGTCGACGGATAATCTTACAAAAATAATATTTCAAGTGCGGACAAACATTTTCACTTATTTACAAGGAACGTAAACACATTTATAATAACATGTTTTAATAATTGTGCTAAATAGATTGGCAATGAATTCCACTATATTTTATAGTTATCTGTCTGTACTTTCCCTTTGGAGTTGAAGTTCAGTAAACTCCTAAGCCCAAAGTACTAAATTGTCAAATTTTTCAAAACGCGTGACAGACATTATTAACATTTTTGGCTGCATAAACGAGCAATATGTTCGTAAAAAATGAGGCGCACTCCTGTCTGACATTAAAGCGTTGCTTCGATACAAAACCGTTGATTTTCTATCTATAGAAAGATATACTTAGCAGGTCGGGAATGTCAAATCGGCGAAACTGGCCTGCTCCAAAGAATAAACGTTGTCACTGGGCCAAACCGTGGCATATTTGGCACCAAATGGGATCGCTTACCGACAACTAAACTGCGCTGCTGTCTCTCCCAACAAACACCTTGTCGCATCGGGAATTCTGACATGGCCCAATTGCACCAGATTTTTCCTAAATTACTGACACATTCATTATTACTGGATTATAATCAGTGTCGTCTGTAGGGGATGCTTAAGGGGGCGTGGCTCCAGTCCGCTATAAAAGGAACGGGGAGAAAAAACAGTTAACAAAATTATACCTACGTATTTTCAAAGGGCAGTTAGAAATGGATACCTAATGATTTGACCAGAATGTTAATAAGTAATTCTTGCCCTTAGCAATCAAGCAGTAGTACCTAAGGGGTTGTATCTAGATTCAAAATAAATTACACAACCCCTTACTACTGCTTGTTTGCTATGTTATAGCGTTTTATTTTATTATTAAAGTTAAAATTAAATTCGTCAGTTACTAATTAATATTTTCGTTATCTTCAATAATTTTAGTTGTTTGTGTTTGTGCATCAAAATCGTACGTGTCAAAAAATAAAAAGTTAACTACATGTATTGTATTGTATTTCATGTAACGCAACTGTTGAGATAAACAAGGTTATAGCGTATCATCTGAAGCCACAATGATTAGCATACACGACTACATGACGTGTCTGGTGTTAATTGAAATTGAACTGGATTCTGAGACACGGCCACTGGGTCTAATAGTGTTAATAACGTCGATGGCGTAGGCACTGCTAGTTGTTGGGGCTTTCGTCAATGTTTAAAACCCGAGTTAGAACACTGACATGTTGTAACTAGAACCTAAAACAATAAGTGCTTAAATTGTTAGTTAACACCCCGGGAATATCTAGGAATGTTTGTTAACTAAATACATGTTTTAGGGAATTTTAATTGCGAAAACTTCAGTAATTATAACCACCATAACTTACACAATTGTGCGCCTATTAAATTGTTCATAATTAGAGGCTATTTCTAAAGAAAAGGGTTCTTTCTCTTAATTTTATTCCTGGTCAATAGTAATAATTAGGCAATTAAGTTAGTTGCATCTAATGTATTTGTAATGCGGTTTAAAAGAAATCTTGTTCACTTTCGTTTAAAATATTAAACACAATAATAAGTATGCAATTGGCGTCACATTTATTTATATTATTTTCTGAGCAACAAATTTATTTAGGAATAATTTCCACTTTTTCAAAGATGTTCTATCTATTCTAAAATTTGGCGCAAACTATTTTGACTACTAGTGAACTATTGAACCAATGAAAACTTCAAAGAAGGACTGAAAACCGAAAAAAAACAATCAAAACTCAGTTATACTATCAGCTGATCATCAACAGATCAAATGAACTAGCTGAAAATATAAAGAAACGACTGAAGAACTATCAAAAAAGAAAAAAGCTTCCTTTGGGAAGCCAAAAAAGACCCAGAGGATAAAAAAGAAATCAAAACCTTTAAAAGATTAGAAAATTACCGCCAAACAGTTTTAATATAGATGAGAATCTCTCATGGCAATACTCGCTTTCATCTTCTCCATCCAGGTGCAAAAACAAAATCAGATTATGTATTATATTATAAACAATGTCAAAAAAATTCCTCTGTTTGGACCCAAATAATAATGGGTTCAATCAAGAAACTACCATCACATATTTCTAAGAAAACCAACTCATATATGAATAGAAATTTGAAATATTTCTCATTCCTAAAGAAAATAAAACACATAAGAGTTATGATGCAGCTCTGATGGTCTTTGCCCCATAAGAGTACATAAAAAAAGTGCACAGAATTAAAAATATAACAGGTTTGAAATGAGTTATTCTCAGTGTATTTAATTTCTCACGAATTTATAAACAAATTTATTGAAAGAAGCAAAAAGTTCATCGATTAATTTCAGAGAACATTAAATACCCACACAAATCAAAAGAAATCAAAACTTGTAGCTGTTGAAAGATGAAACGATCACCCAACGGATTTTGATATGGATGGAAACCTCTAAAATACCAAAACTCATCGTCTTCTTCTCATCCAGGTACAAGAAAAAATCAAATTATTGTATTAAAATAATAACAAAAGATATATCCGTATTTGGACCTAAATGGAAAAGTGTACCATCAAGAAACTACCACTATTTGTGGGTAGAGGCTCTGATGGATTTTGCCATTTAAAGGTGGATGAAAAAAGTCTTTGGGATTCAGAATAAAATATATGAAAGACTTGAAAACAGCTGTACATATACTCTAAATGCGATGTGTAGAAATAATCTCTCCAAGAATTTATCAACAAATCTATTTATTTCTGACCTAAGGTGACATAATATCTACAATAATAAAGGCAGTTATTTATAGAGTGAAAACTTGTAAATTGCCATTTATTAATAATGTTACATTTGCCGCCCGTAGGCTATTCAAAACTTGCCGCCCCTACTGACACTTGCAATTCTATACCCTAATTCACAATCAATTTTGTGTCAATGAAATTGCAACTTTATGATTGTATTATATTTTTATCAGACTAATCAACAAATATTGATACGAATTCATTAGGATTAAAAATGTAAAAATGTTAAGAAGAACTTTCGTTGAATCGATATTTACAGCTTTTATTCATTACAATATTATCATTAGATATTATGTTTTTTAAATTATCATGATTCTAATAAATGTATAATATTTATGAAATTCTGTGCAACAATATGCAATTTTTTACGTGTAAATTTATTAAATTTTTATTCTGCACTCAAACAGGTTGTTAATATTATCAGAAATATCAATAGAAAAGTATTAATTTTCCTCATATATGTCTATATAATATTTGTTATTGTTATTTTAAAGCAATTTTTTTTCGGATCCCATTTCTCTTCGAATAGATACATTTAAGTGGTGAAACATATTACACATTAATTGAATAGTGTGGGTGGACCTAAAGAAAAAATTATGGCAATAATTAATTTAAAAAATAGGTAAAAATACTAAATTTAAAATGTATTACTTAAACGCTATTGGAATATTTTAAAAATTCAAAATCACAATTGTATATTTTATAAATAAGCGTTTAGTAATTTTTCATATACAGACGTTAGTGTATTCAGTATACTGTATAGCACTAAAATATTGTAATTTTTGTTGATTTTTTGAGCTTCGTTTTTTTCCGTGTATAAGATAATAATTTTTTTTTTTAATTTCTGTAAGACAAAAAAATTTTTGAGCAATGTTTACCGCCCTCTAAAATCTGCCGCCCTAGACTCTAGCCTATTCAGCCTGCTGGTAAATCTGCCACTGCTAATACCACTAAAGAATAATTCCAACATTGTATTCATTCCATTTACCTACCAGTCAGTCATTAAAAATCAATTAACCATCATGTATATTCGTATTCCGATTATTTCGTGTTTAGGAGGGCGAATCAATCAAAACATTTACTTTCATGGTTAAACACGTGAAGGTTAGCAATATGCTTGGTTAACCTAACCACATATAACAGTTAGTCTAATTAAAAAAGAAATATTTAGATGCAGTCTATTGTAAAACATTTTGTTGTAAATTTTATTTAAAAAAAGGTAAATATTTGTCTGAATAATATGCACAATTGAAGAAGTTCACCTCTTCTTGTGAGCTAACGGAATTAGGAATGAAATTATGACTCTTATTAGATACTGTAGAGTTATCCTCCCTACAGCCCGGACATTGCACGTTATGATTCTGGACTCTTCCATATTATCAAAAATCTAATATTAATTTGTTGGCTGTTATTAATTTTCCTTTCATACATCAACTCAACAAATATAAAAAGAGACCTTCATATAATTAGGAAAACAACTGAAAGGTGTTGTATACGAACCTACCTATTACTCTTTGAATGGATTGGCTCATGAATGATGGATTCACTTTCATTGTCTTTATTGTTTTCTGCTGGAATTTGATCGAAAGTCCGAATTAAGGTTTGCCATTGACACACATTCTTTTAGAATACGTACTAACTAACAATAACGTCCTACTAATTATACACATCATTTATGTATCATCTTTTTAATGTTTTTTTTTATCATGAATGTCACGGTGAAAATCAGAAAGTCCAATATAGTTACTACAATGATTCCAAATTCGGTTCTAGGGCAATTTATTAGTAATTCCGGCTAAAAATAAATACATAATCACCAGACATTTCCTTAAAGTCTTATTCATACAATTTTGTGTGATAGAGGTATGATACAATTATAGATACAGTTATCATCGTTGGATCGTCATTGTTGAAATGTTAATAAAATTGTGTTGCATATGCATACAACTGGATTCTAAAAATATACTAAAATAACGATACCTACTTAACTGAAAGTATCTTGAAGATTTCAAAATTAATGGAGAGGCAGAGAATTTTATTGAAAATATGATTATTAGATTTCATAATTATTTGACAGTTTTAACGAAATTATTAACAGGTATTCTCAAACTCAAGACATCCTCAAGATTTAAAAAGGATTCACAAACTTAGAATATTCATGACTTAAAAATTGTGGAGAAACTTAAGGGGTAACAGTGGTAAAAGTAAAACCCTCATTGGATTCCATAATTATTTACAATTTTTGACCAGTTTACTAAAAATTATTCTCAAACTCAAGATACTCGTCAAAACGTATCTTAAAAATGAAAAATTTATAGAGTGACTTAAAGGGTCACAATGGAAAGGTCTTCACTGGATTCCATAATTATTTCTCAATTTTAACAATGTCTGTAAAAAATATTAGATTCAAGATTTAAAACATATTCTTAACTCAAGATACCTACTCATCAAAAAGTATCTTGAAGATTTAAAAATTTGTGGAGGGCACTTGGACTCCAATTATATTATTAAAGCATATCTTTAATATTTAAAATTAGCGGAGAGACCTCAAGTATTTTGATCGTGTCCACTGCATTCATTGAAGTAAATAAAAATAAACCAGATTGTACAAACAATTATACAAATAAAACGTACTTTTAGCATCGTTTTAGTTGTTTTGAAAATTCCTTTGTGGAATAAATAATTTGACACAATTTTCATGAAATGTAAATGACCATACGAAATAAGTTATTTATTAGTGGCATATGTTGAAAAACTGCTGTCCTCTTTCAGCAATAAATTTTCGTATTTAGGGGATATTTATTTAAAGATGCACAGCTCTTAGCAAGACCTACTTTTTTAACATGTACACAACTCACAACATCTATCTTGGGCAATGTGAATCACGTTCGCACTTCTTCTTCAATTCAGTTTAGTTCTAATTATTTCGAAATTGTGTTCATCCTCAAAACGTTCGCGTAATTTGGGACAGCAGCCCGCAGCACCAAAGTCTCCAAAAACACTTTGTTCAGACATAATGGAATCAGGGCATACCTCATTCTTCTTGTGTGTCCTTTTCTGTAGTGTTTATTACGTATTCAATTCGTCGAGAGAAGACTATACGTATTTAATCTCTAATTATCGTTTCCTTCGCCCTGACCCACATAAGTACACATGTGTTGTAGTTTACATACGTTGGTTGGTTACGCCATTATAGCGTTAATAAAGGATAAAAATAGTTTATTTGTTTTCAGTTCTCTTTACTATTCCTTCACCTTGATAGAACTTGAGAGAAATCGTAAAATTTCATCAGTTTAATCATGTGATCCTAGTTTTACTTGCTGAACCCTAAAAATAATTGAGCTACAGCTGATTTTATTTAGACATAGTCCCCAATTTTGATTTATTAGTTGACTTTTGAATTTCATAATATGCTTATACCAACCATCTATTTCTGTGCATAATAGTTTTGAATAATTGATAACTTGTATGAAAAGAAGTGCCGAAATAATTATTATCACTTTCATTCAAATTTTGAGCCTTAATCTACGCTTAGTAAGTATTCAAGGAGAACCAAGAAAGTTTTTGCCTCGAAAGAAAAAGATGCAAGTACCTGTCTTTAATAGTTATTATTTGCAAGTATCAAATTAAATGGAAACTTTTTATTAACGTTTCCATTAAAAGCGAAATTAACCATGAGTACAATTGGCAGTGTTAAACGCCATGTATTTAGTTAGTAAAAGTCAACATCAATTAGCCATCGCCTTTACCATAATTACATACTGAACAAAGCATCATTGCCACAGCACAAATACAAACAGTACCTACAATAGATAAATTAGATTCCATTGATTGGTATTTAGAAGCCATACAATTTAATAACAAAGTTTGGTAGAAGAAATCAAATAATATGATTGCAACAGTTTATTGTTGTGGGTGAAATTGCTCAAAAATTGTTAATAACGCGTTGATAATCCCAACTTTAGTTAGACTACAAAACCAGCCAAATGGCAGTATTATTAGAGAGCTATTTAAACTTTCGGTACTTATAACGGAGAAGGAAATAGTTTTCTCCGGGGTCTATGAGCAAGGCCAAGGATATTTTTGAAAATATGCCATGTACTTTTCAAATGCAAACTATTATAATTCGTCAAGCAGGTAGGCGCTCTCATCTAAATATATAATCTTTAATAGGTCTGTTCTTAGTCATACTACACTTTAATATATCACATTCATACTTTTACTCAAAAATAAACAAGCGATAGGTAATTGTATGATATTATGGGACTCAAAACCCTGATTCGCCTTATTTTAAGTCGTATTAACGGGAACAGCCAGTGCTTGGGCTTATGTAGTTAGCAGTAGTGGTTATAGTATTCTGAACTACCTGTAAATCTATTATTTTAGACCAATGCTGAAGCCTTCAAAAATAGTAAAAAGTGAAAAAAAAAATTATAGTAGGATGAGACCCATTGAAAACGGAAGAGAATATAACAGAAATAAAAGGAAAAATAATTTACGGGCGATCTGAGGTCGGGAAGGGGAAGGGGGTGAGTTTTAAAGGGTAAAAAACGGTTTTCCTTGATTTCCGGAAAAACTACAAGTCTTATGGAAAAATGGTTAAATAGCAAAGTTGCAGGTAATAAAAAGATCTACAACTTTTGTATTTACTTTTTTTTCACATAAACTGAAAATTTATGTGAAAATTTCAAATAACCAACTTTTTAGTTTTTTATTTTTATCTTTTACAAAAAATTTTTTTTTCACGAAATTTGGTGAAAACACCTATTTATGTCCCAAACATGCTGTAATTTCTTTTATTTGAAATATTTATTTTTTCACCTTATTTTTACGTAATATCGAAAAAGCACCCTAATTTTCAATCGGAAATTCTCACGTCAAAATATCTGCTTTTTTAAAAACGTTGGTGGGCTTTTTCTTCGTTGAAATCTCTACTTTCTGATAGTTAGAAATAATATACATTACTATGGTTAGTTTTCTCAGGAAATGCAATAACGAAGAAAACTAAATTAATGTTTTTAAAAATATAATGAATTACGTAATCAGTATAAAGTATGTGAATTCAATAGTACGATCTACATGCATATTTATATATTATGAGATTTTCTATGACATAAATGTAATTAGAATTTAATAAAACAACTTCTTTACTGAAAAAAATATATATAGTAATGTATATTTTTTTTCACACCATCAGAAAGTAGAGATTTCAACGAAGAAAAAGCCCACCAACATTTTAAAAAAGCAGATATTTTGACGTGAGAATTTTCAATTGAAAATTAGGATGCTTTTTCGATATTAAGTAAAAATAAAGTGAAAACATAAATATTTCAAATCAAAAAAATTACAGCGTGTTTGGGACATGAATAGGAAAGTTTTCACCAAATTTCGTGAAAAAAAAAGTTTTTTTGTAAAAGATAAAAATAAAAAACTAAAAAGTTGGTTATTTGAATTTTTCACATAAATTTTGAGGTTATGTGACAAAATAGTAAATACGAGAGTTGTAGATCTTTTTATTACCTACAACTTTGCCATTTGACTTTTTTTCCATAAGACTTGTAGTTTTTCCGGAAATCAAGGAAAACCGTTTTTACCCTTATAAACTCACCCCCTTCCCGGCCTGAGATCGCCCGTAAATTATTTCTTCTTTCATTTCTGTAATATTCTCTTACTTTTCCAATGGGTTTCATCCTACTATATTTTTTTTTGGTTTCAAAAATTATCGACCCTGGTCTATTTCTAATAATATTTATTCAAATATTTTACTAACTGTGAATAAAGAAATAAAAAGTTGTGTGTAATAATTAATTCAATCAACGCTAATTCTTTTCAATTATTTGATTTCCAGCAAAAACTATAATTCATTATTCATTGGAATACGATTTGATTATCTATTTTCCAAAAATTTATTCGACCAGTAAAATCCATTATTATATTGTTTGTCTATTTATGTCATCGTAGCTGGGGAATTTAATTTATAATCGCCGGGTTTGTTATTCCAAATTCTGTTCTAGTATTAATTTTGTTGTGTAATAGTTCACATTATTGACGAAAATGAGTCCAAACTTCTCTTGAGCCCATAGACTGCGGGTGGAAAGTTCTGTTTTTGACCAAGCAACTAAAGGTGCTTTTATTCTAAGCGATGCGTTGTCGTACTCCACCAAAAAATTATTATTCATTGCAACTTTTGGTGGGTATTCAAATTCAGACATTCAACCATCAATCGTTGAGCAAGAACTTTGTGACCATCATCTTCTTCGGTTATGTTTACGATGGCGGACACAATTCTTGCTCAGTCTAACCGCGTCTTACTCGAGCAAATGCTAATCAAATGCGATTATATTGGTCATGGCTTAATAAAAACACAACTTGTAACGAATACAACGAAGGGTAGCAAGTTTTCTTTAATAAATAGCGTAAATAAATGTACGCAAGCGACTGTGTCGTTTCACGATTATTGTCACAGTTAGTCCATGCTCCAGTTATGATGTTTACCGACGCATTTTCCAGCGATTTGTAACAACTTGTAGCATTATGAAACCAAACGTTGCGTACAATTCCAGTTATCTATTTATGAGCCGAAAATTGTCTCACTTGTTTATTACCTGACACTCATGCTAAAAAATATATAACGGCATTATAACCGATTGTCGGTATCTATATGTATGTACTATAGTAAATGCAGAATTATTGTAATCGCTATTTTTTATTTACAAAGTGACCCAAGAAACTTTTATTATTTAAATACTTACTTGCATATGTATGCATGTATAGATACTCACATGTCATAATTTGCATTTGAATGCCTGCTTTTTAAAGCGTTCGGTGTATTTAGCAAACAAGAAAAGACTTTATCTTTTTTATGTCAAACAAACTTCTTTGAAAATTTTAATAGGGTTATTATTGTTGGTTTTACGTTTTTCAGTAAGCCATAAAATAAAACTTAAACAATATCTATTTAGAGAGAAGCTACGCACGCTACTGCTTGCTATTAATACCTTTTCTTTTTTTCGTTTGATATTGTCCACCACATTCTGTTTTGATTTGATTTCTTTTATACCAAATTAAAGAGAAGGGAATAGAATATAATAAAGAAGTATTTTCTGTGAAGTTTCGTCAGACAATTTATTTTATATGAAGTTGGATAAACTTTTTATCAGTTTGACAATAGTCTGGTAAAAATTCAACCACAAATTCCAGACAGAGTAATCAAGTAGTATTGTTATATGTTTTTTAAAAAAATCAGGTAGTTTTATTATCTAATATTATTTCACATAGTACGTATGTACATGTGTGTAGGGATTTTTCCTTTTGTCGTAAATTTAAAAACAAACAATAGAAATTTATTTTTTAAGAAAATATAAACAAATGCCAACCCCTCTTTTTAAGTGTTTTGTTTCTACATAATAAACTCAATACAAACGAAGCATTTTAAAAAATTTTGTCTAGATTTTATTTTATTTTCGATTTTCATCTAATTTCACTTATTTTCTTAATGTAAACCCCCCCCCCCCCGGTAGGGCAATTAAAAGTTGAGCTCTTGAACATTAATTAAATGCAAAATGGAAACTTAATCGCAGTGGCGGATTTACACATTTGCCGCCCGTAGGCTATTCAAAATTTGCCGCCCCTACTGACACCTGCAATTCTATACCCTAATTCACAATCAATTTTTTGTCAATAAAATTGCAACTTTATGATTGTTTTATATTTTTATAAGACTAATCAACAAATATTGATACGAATTCATTAGGATTAAAAATGTAAGAATGTTAAGAAGAACTTTCGTTGAATGGATATTTATAGCTTTTATTCATTACAATATTATTATTATTTTTTTTTTAATTATCATCATTCTAGGAAATGTATAATATTTATGAAATTCTGTGCAACAATATGCAATTTTTTACGTGTTAATTTATTAAATTTTTATTCTACACTCAAAACAGGTTGTTAATAATATCATCAGAAATATCAATAGAAAAGTATTAATTTTCCACATATATATCTATCTATAATATTTGTTATTGTTATTTCAAAGCAATTTTTTTCGGATCCCATTTCTCTTCGAATAGATATCTATATTTATGTGGTGAAACATATTACACATTAATTGAATAGTGTGGGTGGACCTAAAGAAAAAATTATGGCAATAATTAATTTAAAAAATAGGTAAAAATACTAAATTTAAAATGTAATACTTAAACGCTATTGGAACATTTTAAAAATTCAAAATCACAATAGTATATTTTATAAATAAGGATTTAGTAATTTTTTTCACACAGACGTTAGTGTATTCAGTATTTAGTGTACATCACTAAAATATTGTAATTTTTGTTGATTTTTTGAGTTCCGTTTTTTTCCGTGTATAAGATAATATTTTTTTTTTTTAATTTCTGTAAGACAAAAAAATTTTTGAGCAAAGTTCACCGCCCCCTAAAACTGCCGCCCTAGGCTCTAGCCAAGGGATGGCGAACCTTTTTTGATGTCCGTGCCAAAAGTCATAAAAATTCTTTTCTAAATAGATAACGTGCCACAATAAAATTTCATTCGAAATGTTAGCGTGGTGAAACTATACATAAGTATAATTAAACAAACAAACAAAGGCAATTCATCTTTAAACATTTTTTTATTAATTAATGTTTTACAAAAAGCAATATGCTAGAAACAAAATTCACGTTAAAAAAAATTGTTTTTAATGTGATTTTTGTTGCTGTACACAAGATGATAAAGATTTAATATCTGGCTCATATTTAGTTAATTTCAACAGTACGCATGCAGAGCTCGACTCATCCGTCATTCTATTCCTATATTTATTTTTTATAAAATTTAATTCTGAAAATAGTGATACACATGCCCACGTCGATGAAAATATTGATAAAATTGCCTTTGCTTATATTTTTAAAGTTTTAAACAATTAAACGTGTCAGGAACTGAATTCCATGTATAGTTAGAATTTCATCTTCTGCAATTTTATTTATTTTATCCAATAATCGATTACTTTCTATAATTTCTAAATCATTTCTTAAATCAACAAATTTTTGGTTCTATATGGTACTTGACTGAAATTCAACAAATTCCATTTCTAATTCATTAAAATTTAACCACTCAAGGACTTTTAAATTTAATTTTTCGAATGGTATTGTATCAGGATATAAAATAAATTTTGATTCGACCGCTGCAGCAGCAACAACATTCAAATACCTTAAGAAGGCGAAACTGGATACGCAAAATTTTTTATCTAATGCGCATCTGTATATACTTCCAAAGAATTCATGCGATATTTTAATAAAATGTATAATTTGACGGTTCTAGTTAACATACTGAGACAGGTATTCAGTACTACAAATTTATATCATAAACTCTAAATTAATTGTAGATTAATAATTTTTAATTCATTTCTATTAAAAAAGACAAATTAAAAAAAAATTGTTTTTGTGCGTGCCATCAAAATTTGCAAACGTGCCACTTGTGGCACGAGTGCCAATGGTTCGCCATCCCTGCTCTAGCCTACTCAGCCTGCTGGTAAATCCTCCACTGCTTAATCGTAACATAATAAATTTCACTAAAACAAACAGTAAAAATACGATAAAATTGGGTCTAACCAAAATTTCTAGCTAACGAAGTGTTCGACTGTATTTATATAGATAAATAGAGTGATGGTGTCCATGTTTTCGAAAATTACGTGACAACAACAAATTCGAAAGATACGCTTGGTTATCCGACCAAACGTCGGCGATTTTATGCTTTCCAACAATTAACCGCTGCAGCCAGCGGTGGAGATCAAATTATCGACTTACAAATTCGTTGAAATTATATAATTCGACTACGACCGATCCAGTGAGACGTGCAGCCATTGTTTGCCAAAATAAACAGGACAAAAAGTTAAAAAAAAACAACAACATCGTACACGCGCGTTTCTCTATTGTTTCACTCATTAGATCATATACCGCACATCTACCTGTTAACTCATTAGTTTCAGTATTTCGATTAATTATCTCTAGGTAAGATTAATTGACTAATTAAAAATGTAAACCATCAAAAAGAAAAGTTGGTCCATAGGTACGTGTAGGTACCTACCTACCTAGGTAATGCAAGAAAACAGTTTCTTAGTCGAAAACCAAAAAGTTGTTACGTTATAAAGCAACAAAAAAGTCGCAGGATTTTCTTTTAAAACAGTCAGTAAAAAACACAGGTATTTTATTGCTGAATTCGTAAAATAGCCTATAAATTATGTTTAGCAAATTTTAATTTGAGAAGTGAAAGGGGTGAAGGAGTGTCATATATGTAACACATAATTTCATCAATAAGTCTTGTGATAAATAGATAAATGTATTTTGAAGTCCACATGCAGCTACTACCGATATCGATATATCCATAAGAAAATTAAATTACAAATATCAGGTATAGCCCGGTCAATTTAGACATTCGAAGCTACATAAATTCCCACCAAGCTGAAAATCAGTAAGATCGTTTAAAATATGATTAAAAATAAAATTTGAAAGTTCCCCATCTTTCCCCTGTATGGAAAAAATTGTATTCAAGGTCAAATGTCCAAAAAAATATTTTTACGCGATTTTCAGCAAAACGGGAACTTTTATCATAAAAATACTTCAGACAAAAATTGTAGATCATAAAATTACCTATAAACTGTGTATCAATATTTTCTTTCCTAAGAGCCACCGTTTCCGAGATATCAGGTTAAATGAAACCCAGTCCCTTATTTTATACGCCAGTGTAACCTCGAGACAGCATCTGTCTCCCAAAAAATAGGGGATTGTGTTTCCTTTGGGGTATTTTTTGGGGATACATTTTTCAGGGGAATTCTTCTGGGGAAAGATTTCCTCTACAATTTTTTTTCTATTTGCACTAAATATTTTCTAGTTCTTAGGGATTTATTTGTCACGTAGCTTATTTTGGGGTATTTTAGAGATACATATTTTATAGATAATTTTATGATGTACAATTTTTGTCTGGGGTAATTTTATGATAAAACTTACCGTTTTGCTGAAAATCACGAAAAACTCATTTTTTTGACCTTTAACCTTGAATACAATTTTTTCCATACAGGGAAAAAAGATGGGGAACTTTCAAATTTTATTTTTAATCATATTTTAAACAATCTCACTGATTTTCAGCTTGGTGGGAATTTATGTAGCTTTACTCTTATTTTTTGGTCTAATTTGACCGGACTAGTACCTACTGCATTATAACATACCCCCTAATGGCCCTAATACGTATATTTTTCTAAACAATTTATTGTTAAAGAAATATTTTGTCATAAGTGTCTAGTTTCTATGTTAACAATACCTGAAGAAAATGGCTTTGGCATTGCTCTAACGATTTTATAACGGTTCGAGCAGGTATCCACAAAGTTTCCCCTGACCCCAAATTTTAAAGAAAACCATTTCACCTTCCACAAAAAACGTGCATTACGAAAACGCTAACCGATTCAGAAATATTCCAGTTTCCTGTTTTAAAATTAACTTGATTAAAGGTAATATTGCATAATTATGGGCATACACATTAGCAAAATCGTGTGTACCGTACGTAACGTGCCATGAATGTGTGTTATAATCGGTATAGTTGTGTTGGTATTTTGTCACTGTAATTACAATTGTTATGGACCAGTTCGCTGTTGCATGATGAGGCAAATGGGAAGGCGTTTTATTCAAGGCCGATTCAATAATCGCATTGGAAACGAAATCATGTTGAGAGAGGATTTATTTTGTACCAGAGCATGTTTTATCAGTAATAATATAAAAACACCTCTACGGAGATAGTTACCTACAAGTAAAATTTTTATTGCACCACTATGCACATTTCACCATATACCATAATGGCTTCCTCCACTGTTTCTTCCACCTGAAGATGCCATTGTATAGTGAAATGTGCAAGTGGTGCAATAAAAATTTTACTTGTTACAATCTCCGTAGTGCTTTTATTTTAAAAAAGTATAGGATTTAGTAACAGGTGAAATCAACAAACCCTTGTGAAACCATAGAACAGTTACTTCATTAAATTACTAAAATACGTCACACTAAAATTAGCTTTTTTTTACCCCCTCCCCTCCCGTTGTCACGCTGTGTCACACTTTCTGTGACCCCCCTGTAAATATTACGTCATAAAAACTAAACACCTTCCCCACCCTGAAAAAAAAATTATTTTATTTTGATAATAAAATTTAAATAAATTAATAAATATCTTTTGTAACGAACAAATAAATAATATTTTATTTTTATCAGAAGTCCAAGGATCCTGTAAAAATTCAGTAAATTTTTTTGATGAACGGCGAACGTCACGTTGTGCCGTAGACCCCCTGCCCCCCCTTTTCACATTTTGTCACACTCAGCAAGACCCCTCCCCCTTGTATGCAAACGTATTTTATGAACGGCCCCTAACGAAAATGAAAATCAGTACCGAATTATCCTTCTTTGGAAGTACTAGGTATAGGTATACTGTGTATCCTTTCGTCATTCATTATTTTATATCATTTACTTATTAATCATTTTTTTCTTATTTATTGATCTACTTATCCATATACATAGCAGTTATGATTAACCTGCAACCCATGATTATCCTTTTTGTTTTCAAGATTGTATCAGAATCGTTTTGATACTTTAAATCAAGGATCTCAAGCCCTTAAGTGGCCCTTGGTCATCCAGCATTTTAATTTTATTTTCAAACTTTTAACCTTTAATTTCAAAAGCATATAACCCCTGATTTTAACCTTATAAATCTTTATACAACTTGTTAATAAATATGTACATACTCAATTGTCTTATTGGAATGAAACATTCAGTAGTTAAAGAATCCTGAAAAAAATTTTACGCTTTCATAGAAATTATCAACATTAAAAAATAATTAGACTGTTCCTATTTAAGGTAGATACATATTACTTTCTTCTGTATTTAATTTAAAAATAATTTCCAAATGAAAAAATAAAACTGTGGGTAAATTTTCTTCAGCATCTTTACTTATGACAGTGCTGTATAAGACTTTTTAGGTCAAATAATAAGATTACATACATACATAAAAAAAGAGTCTTCAGAGTAGCTTTTAAATTATAAATTTCGTTCCAAATAAAAAGTACATTTAATTAATCTATTTTTAAGTGTGAAAATATGGTTATGAACCCCCTGTAAAATCTACATAAATATATGTATTTTACAAGGAAATTTTCTTTATAGTTGTAACAACTACCTACTTAGTTACTTACTACCTTGGTTTATAGGTAGGACATTATTTGAGGGTCAAGTGGAGAAATACATGGATAATAAATTTCCTTGATTTCGATTTACAAATTATCGGGAAATTGCTGGTTATTGGCAGTAAACATGATCAACAAATTATTTCTAAACAGCACTCAAGTCCCGTCGCATTCTACCAAATCTCACAAATACGTTTAATTAAAATGAAGACGCCTCACGTAATTAATATACATAGATATCGTCATTAAGGATTCCGCTGATTCCACTTGGTCTTTACTTTCGACATATTTAACATTAGATAAGTGAAAACTTTTTTCCTGTTCTAATTTTTACTCCAGGTTAACCTCGTTAGGTACTCTGCCATGCATATGCATCAGCAAACCCGAAAATATTCCAAATTTAAATTTAAACGCACCTGAATTGCTCAGGCAGTTTTAAAAATATTTATTCAGGTGTCAGAATGCCTTAAGTCTTAAGTAACCCTCGCAAAAAAAATAAGACTTAATGCCGATTTAATGTACCTAGGTACCAAACCAGACCACTTATCTAAATAAATACATACATAGTCACGTATATACACGCAGGTGTATTTCGTTATTTCCTCTTCACCTTCAAGAGCACGTTCATAAATGTATAATAACATTAAGGACTTAATTAGACGGTTCGTGAAATTTAATTACTTACTGTAGCCAATTACTTGGTTCTCTTAAACTTGCAATGAGCGCAATATATAACAATAACATGCTACAATAATCGTCGTGATAATAACAATATTAGTTTTGAAATTAGAAATTAATTTAATCCACTAAAAGACGACTGTAACAAATAAATAAATCGTAAATTAAATATAATATTTTTAATTAATTGAACATTTTAAATTAGTATCTATATGTTTATATCGGCCTTTAATTTAATTCGTACTACTTTTCAATTTAGTTCGTTATGAATGAAAGGTTGTTATAAGCGAACATTACTGTATTTGAAGATAATATTTGGATATTACGAACTCCTTATACCATATGCTTACTTATAATAGATTGAAAACTATTATTTTATTACAGTCAAAAATTCAAATAACCAACTTTTTGGTTTTTCATTTTTTTTTACAAAAATTTTTTTTATGTTCCAAATACGCTGTAATTTTTTAATTTGAAATATTTATTTTTTCACCTTATTTTTACTTAATATCGGAAAAGCACCCTAATTTTCAATTGAAAATTCTCACGTCAAAATATCTGCTTTTTTAAAAACGTTGGTGGGTTTTTTCTTCGTTGAAATCTTTACTTTCTGATGGTGTGAAAAAAATATACATTACTATGGTAATTTTTCTCAGAAGATAAAAATAAAAAACCAAAAAGTTGGTTATTTGAATTTTTCACACAAATTTTGAGGTTATGTGACAAAAGTGTAAATACAAAAGTTGTAGATATTTTTATTACCTACAAGTTTTCCATTCAACTTTTTTCCATAAGCCTTGTAGTTTTTCCGGAAATCAAGGAAAACCGTTTTTAGCCTTAAAAACACCCCCTTCCCCTTCCCGACCTCAAATCGCCAGTAAATTATTTTTCCTTTCATTTCTGTTATATTCTCTTCCATTTCCAATGGGTTTCATCCTACTATAATTTTTTTTGGTTTCAAAAATTATCGACCCTGGTCTATTAAGAGGTGTGGCTTTTATGAAATCAAAACAACAGAATTAATTTGACACAACTTTTGAAAATAAGACAAAACACAAAAATTACAAAATTTTTGGGCAAACTCCAACAATAACTACAAATAACATGATTTATGTATTAATTTTTTATCATTCTGTGAACCAACAATTTCAAAAAGTATGTATGTAGGTACATACAGTAATAAATACAATTTTTTGGCTGGTATTTTTATTTACTTTTCTTTGTATCAGTATTCAAATTTACGAAAAAATGTTTCGTGCCCAATTTTTAAAGTTAAGTAGGTACTAAACGTCAGTACAAAATAAACCATAAATTAATTATTTATTCAAACTTAATCTACAGTCGGTATATAAAAACTTTCATCGCTAGTAGGTACATAATTAACTTTAACAATGTAAATACAATGATTTATGTAATGAACTTTATTAATTGTATTATTAATTATTAATTAATATAAAGTTAATATATTTTTTTTTATTTTCAGCTCCTATAAAAATTCCAAAATCATTGTTATAATTGTGCCAGATTTTAGGTGAGTACCAATCTACTATTTTTTTAACGATTTTTATTTGCACATTAATGCATTAGTGGGGCTTACAATTAAACGAAACAAAATTATCTTTACTAAAATTGTTACAGTGTGTCAACATCTACGTTAATTTTTTTTTTTTTTTTTTTATTTAACTTAAAATGATGTTTTTAGTTCTACACCATAATTATAACAGATAGCTTACTATCTTATCTTTGAAGACACACGAACTTCTCTAAATGCCTTCACGTAAACATCTTTACTATTTTTAATTAGAAAATTTTCGTGTTAGTTGTTTATTTTTAATTAAGAATGACCATGATCGTGCTCCATATAAAAGTCCAATTAGTAATAATTGCCAGAAGGAAAACTATTTGTTGATATCATTAAATCCATCGAACTTTATTAGTAGTCATTTTGTATGTAAATAGTAGCAAAGATTCCTAAATAGATAAAATAAAATTACAAATTGGAGTGAAATAAAATATGATAAAAAAGAAAAAGTTTGATAAAGCGTATCAAATCGTTTTCACATTTTAAAAATCCTTGTAAAAAAAATTAAATTCGTTTATGTTCTCTGCCGTTTGTCGAATAAGAACCCTAATAGGTACCTAGTACTTGTTCACAATTTTAACAAGAAACGTTTTTGTTTTTGTCAACGTGTATGTATTTTTCCCTGTTAATTCGAATAAATGAGACAGCACACAATCGGGTTTTCTCTAGGGGTTGGGGTATTATAAAAAATTCTAATTTCTTTTACCTTTTGAGCAGCTGTTTCCCGGCTTTTTATAGAATTATCCGGGCAGTATAGAAGCAACCAACAACGTGACAATAAACAGTTGGGAACGTGATACAAAAGGAGGTCGTTTCCTAAAATCGATAGAGACGCTCCAGCTTTGACTACGCCCGATCCTTTTAAGAGGCGAGGGAGACAAAACGTTAAGCGCGATATACCATTAACAATTTACTTTTTTTCCGTTTAAAATTACATACCTATCTAATATTTACCTACTTAAAAGTTACATTGTTCCGGAAAAGGGCTCTTGAAAAAATGTATGTTTGAAAATAAAAAATTTGAAATGAGGTCTTATAGCTTCTGCTGATATTGCCAACATAAATTGATTCCTTAGGTATATATATAAAGTAACCTAGGCAATAAATTTTCTTAAGATCAAGTAATTAATAACCTATCATAGTATTGATACAACACTATCAGCTGTTGTTCTATTCCTGGAGTCAATGCCAAGTAAAATTTTTATCGCAACGATAGCCTTCAGAAAAAAGCCCTCAGGAAATGTTAGCTGGCGATGTTGTCTTTGCCAAAATTTATACCTTTAATGTTTCCCAAGGTAATTAATTAATTATAATAATATAAATATGTTTAGTTAGATTGGGTTCTTATAAATAAAACTGTAGGTCATGTTAAAGTAAATTAAATTTTGTTTTTTATATTAATAAAGCTCAGTAGTAGTACGGACTTTTATATTGACAAACTTTTATCTGCAGGGTAATTTTCAGAAAATCCAATTAATAGAAGTTATAGGTTTCCTCGAGCTTTTTCTTGAATCTGGCGTATTTTTTTCGTTATCTATTATTTATTTAATTTTTATGGGTTAGAGTAAAAGCAGTCAAATTTATCTTGTATTTCTGGTTTTAACAAAAGAAGAATACATGTTCATTATTTTAAATAATTCCTTATTTAAATCACTTGCTGGCTTGTTACAGTTATCGTAATTTTATTTACCGTTTATTTCTAAATGTTGATTATGTGTGCTCAAGTGCTCATGTTTTTTTTTCTTTCCAAGGCTGCGAAATGCGTAGTTTTGACATTGGTCTTTTTCTTGATACAGTTAATGAAAATATAAACAAAATTTAGGAAAATCAAAAACACCATACGTGCATTATAAATATATTTTATGAAATACTTTTTTCTATAATTTTTTATATGTACAATTACATGTTAGTTTTGACAAAAGTTTCGTCCTGGCAAAAAAATTACAGTAATTAGGTATTGTTTTAAGCAAACAATTTTCAGTGGAAGAGAATTTATGTCCCCTTTAACTTTCACTCCCTCACAGAAAAAAGAGAGGTCAACAACCCTGGCCCCTATAGTTTGGGTTTCCATCCCCAGAGTACATTTTCGGAGACAATCAATAAAATGTGTTTTGAGTGACTAGTTTGGTAATAACTATTTAATGTCCATGTATTATTAAAGACATTAACATTAAAAGATTTTATATGAATGAACATGGAACAATTATTAGATTATGACCTCATAATGTAAATCGATTGAAAATTGCATTTTGAGTACTTAAAATTTGTTTTAAGAATAAGAGATTTCTGTTTGTTCATTACAACAAATGCAATTTTTACTCTAAATTACCCATAACAAAAAAAAAATAAAACTCAATAGTTGCCTTACAGAAAATAGAACCTAAAAAAAAAAAAAAAAATATTCTAATCTCATATTTTGTTTATTTTGTTCATGGGTGCCAAATATTTATTCTATCACGTTATCACATAACAGTAAATATAATAATTTATTGGTTCCTTACTAAATTTTCCAATTATTATGTAAACAGGAAAATTCCAATTTGCTTTTCTTTACGAGTGGAAAAACAAACAAACAGGGCTTTAATTAATAACTACATGTGATTTTTTACAACCACGTTTCCGTTTTTAAACTTCTAATGGTGCGTATTAAATATGAGAGATAAATTATTGCTACAATACAAAAATTATTAATACCTCAATTGCAAATTTTCAAGTTACTGTTGATTCAAGATACAGGAAAAAACTTTAGCAAACAGCATTTGCACGTTATGTTTAGTGTTAAAATGCGGAATCGAATTGGATCTTTTGTCAATATTAGGTACATTTGTTAGCATATACACTCAATGTTTCTATGATAAACAATAACTGCACATCATACATTTGAGTTGGTTTTATTGTTACAAATATGGGTAAACAAGGAATAAAGGTATGAAAGAGCATGAAGTTGGGTTCACCAGTGTGTGTCAAAAGTGTAAGAAAAATAAAGACTATGTGAGCACACTGACATACAGAAACAAAATTGTTAAATTCCTTGTAATTTTCTTGATGTTTTCGTTTTCTTATATTAAAGTAGCATTCCAAACTAATTTTAATTTTCTAAACTGTAAAATACTTAAGGGCAGGCATAACGTTAAAAATTTAGAATATTAAAAGATAAATTCAAAACGGTTTTCAACTTTACCTTGTATTCATCTGTAAGGTGGTCGAGAGACGGAGGCAAAAGGGTAAAATCTCCCAGATCTGAGCTTTTTGAAAATTGTAAAAAAGAAATATTTTTTAACGAAAATCTCTTTTTATACTCGAAATTAAAATGTGTATTTTTTAATTCATTAGGATCAGAATTTTATTATTTATTGATCTGAAACATCTATAGGCGCGGGTAAACCGGATTGTTGGCGTGGCGATTGCATGCAGTGGCGACGCTCGCCATGCGCAAGCGCCTGTGCGATTCTCTTTCCACTCGGTTCGACGGTGCCGTTAACTACATTATAGTCAACTAGAAGATGGAAGTGAATTAATGATGATTGTTGTGTACATTTCACGTAATAAAAAAATGAATGATATTTCATTTTTACATGAGAAACTATTTCCGTACAGTCACAGAGGTTCAATAATTTTTAAAACCAATAAAGATAAACTACCATTGATTTTAGCTGGAGATTTAAATGTAAATTTTGCTAAAGATGAATCTATGCCATGAATTACGTTCCTCCAAAAAGAATTTCAATTGCAAATTAACAACAATCCAAGAGAACCTACTACCAGATATGCAACAACAATAGATGCTGTATTTATTAGATGTCTTGATAATGTTATGTCCAATACTTTTGTAACATACTTCAGTTATCCTCGACCAATTATTACAGTAATGCTGTCAGAGGCAACATCGAATATAACTATTACTGCAATCACTGATTAAAAGAATTGAGTTGTCGCAACTTGAAATAAATTTTTGAATTTTTAAGTATTAAATAAATAGTCATCATTTTGTGGAAAAAATTCGTAATACTTATTTAATTTTTTCATTATGCCATATTTAGTTCCTGTCGTAATATTGTCTTTCATGCATATTACTTACTTCAGAGAGGCGTCCCGTGACGGCTCTCATTTTTTTTTTACATTTCTCCCGAAAATATTTGATTGAATTATTGCTTTAAATAGTAATAAATTATTTTTATACTTCTAAGAAATTACTTTTTTTTAGTGCAAATTTTTAGTGTTATTGGCAACTTCTTGATGAAACATTTCAAAGAAAAATTTCCAAATTCTTTGAAATCCAAACGTATAACGTATGTACCTATCTAGGTACTTAAATTTTTGGCATCAATACTTAACTAAGACTGACAATGAGTAACATTAAATTTGTAATATCGGCACACTTACATACAATTAGAGTATAAATGCACCGAAAAAGATTACGAATTACAAGTTTAGTAATAGAAGAAAGAAAAAGGCGTTGCAGACGTTCGCTGAATCATATCGGTGTTTGTGCTGAACTTTTTGCGTATAAACTTACGTTGTAGTTATTTCTGGCAAATTCCTTCAGGTTTTATTTCAAGGATGACTTTGCGTGGACCGAGATAAACAACGATAAAAATACTAGTAATGACGATATCCTAAAACTCCAACTATTTTAAGAACATCCTTTTCTCAGTCAATGTATTACGTACAAAGATGCAAATACTTTTTCTAAAAAGAAAAATCTGTTTCCAGGTGCAATTGCCTTGACAACACATCTTATTTACAAACTCATATTTTAATTATTACTAATTAATTATAGAATTAATAGACACAAGTTCGTTTTTCAAAAAGTTTTTATGGTAATTAGAGTTGAGTTCCATTAGGTTTATTATTTATTCATCCCTTTGCTTTTATTTTGTCGTATTTCCGAATTCCAGCATTAATCTCTTATACATAAATAATTCAATTCTAAAATTAAGTCTAAACGTTTCCACTCGTGAATTTCGTATCAGCGATAGGGCTAATAAATAATAAAATGCATAAAATTAAACGTTTGAAAGTTTATCACGAGCCATTCATTACTTTATCGTATCAGCAAATTCTGTCCTAAATTAGAATCAATTTTATTACGAAAAGAGGAAAAGAAAGACTATGGATATAAATAACTATTTAAATAGTAAAAAAGACCTACTTATTCCTAATTACCACGACACAATTTAATTTTAATCGGCTCATTAATCTAATCTAAATTTGTTTCTTTAAGCTGTTCTGCAGTTCTGAGTTCAGGAGTAGATCTATGTTGCCCCCTCTCCCTTATCTTAATATACAGTACAAATGAATGTAATATAAAATTATAATAACATTCGTTATATATTATCTCTGCAAGTATTGGCACTTTTTAAACATTTAGACCTTTAATAATTACATCAAAATGAGCGTGTAGGATTGCCGTGTAGGCACATTTGTACATCCACTATTTCCCTATCAAATGACCTCGCTTCAGTAATTATTATTAGTTATACTAACCTACGTATGCATTGTTTGCACACTGATAAGAAAAATTAATTTTGAAATGCACGTGTAAAGGAAAAACATGTTACCCTTTATAAGTTAACTAACCTCGACCGTGTACAACTAGAAAAATTCACAAATAATTGTATGTAGGTAATCCAAAATTAGAACACAAACATCTTCAGGGAAATAATAAATCATATCCAGACATTTAAATTACCCAAGAATTAAGTTAAAATAATAAATACTAATATTTTTGTTCATTTACAAATATTTTCTTCAGTTTGTAGTACAGGCTGCACACTTTGCACATAATCAGGCATGCATAAATGCACTTTTTAAATGAGTAGCAAATATCATACACGTAATTATGTGCTGGGTCTGCCAGAAAGATACTCTTTCATTTAAGTCACTTTATAATAAAAGCAGTGGCGGATTTACCAGCAGGCTGAATGGGCTAGAGCATAGGGCGGCAAACTTTGCTCAAAAATTTTTTGTCTTACAGAAATAAAAAAAAATTATTATCTTATACACAGAAAAAAATGAGGCTCAAAAAATCAACAAAACTTACAATATTATAGTGCTATACAGCATACTGAATACACTAACGTCTGTAGGTATATGGAAAATTACTAAACGCTTATTTATAAAATATACTATTATGAAAAGTAGAAAAAGGAGACTGTGGTAAATGAATAAACAACTAAAATAGGACTCACCCCAAATTAATTAATTAATTTAAAACGCGGACACGTGTTTCGCCCACTTCAAACGTGGGCGCCAGTCTCGGGTTGATAATGCCCACGTTTGAAGAGGGCGAAACACGTGTCCGCTTAATTAGTGGTAATTTGGGGTGAGTCCTATTTTAGTTGTTTATACTATTATGATTTTGAATATTTAAAATATTCCAATAGCGTTTAAGTATTACATTTTAAATTTAGTATTTTTACCTATTTTTTAAATTAATTATTGCCATAATTTTTTCTTTAGGTCCACCAACACTATTCAATTAATGTGTAATATGTTTAACCACTTAAATATATCTATTCGAAGAGAAATGGGATCCGAAAAAAAATTGCTTAAAAATAACAATAACAAATATTATATAAATATATATGTGGAAAATTAATACTTTTCTATTGATATTTCTGATGATATTAACAACCTGTTTGAGTGTAGAATAGAAATTTAATAAATTTACACGTAAAAAATTGCATATTGTTGCACATAATTTCATAAATATTATACATTTCATAGAATGATGATAATTAAAAAAAACAATAATGAAAATTTTGTAATGAACAAAAGCTGTAAATATCCATTCAACGAAAGTTCTTCTTAACATTCTTACATTTTTAATTCTTATGAATTCGTATCAATATTTGTTGATTAGTCTGATAAAAACATACTTAATACAATCATAAAGTTGCAATTTCATTGACAAAAAATTGATTGTGAATTAGGGTATAGATAGAATTGCAGGTGTCAGTAGGGGCGGCAAATTTTGAATAGCCTACGGGCGGCAAATGTGTAAATCCGCCACTGAATAAAAGCTGACTAACAAAGCAGTTTGTAATTTAGTATTTTTCTGAAACATTACTGATGCAAAAAATCAAACAAAGAGCTACTGAACAGCAAAAGTGACACTCTTCACCGTCATAATAAGAAGTAGGTACGACATAATTGTTATAAAAGTTTATTTTGAAGTGATTTGTTGTTAATCAATTTGATATCAAAATAGATCAATAGGGAGACACAATAAAATAAAAGATTCCAACTTGAAGGCAACTTTTTACTAATAAAGATTGTTTGTTGAAAACCCTCAATGAGATCTTTGATTGCTCAACAGCTACTTAATAATAAACTCATTAATATCAATGTAGATCTTGAAATACTCGATATTTTTAAATAGTTACTTAATTTAATCGTTTACCATCACAAACTCTTAGAAGATGCAAAAATAAAAAGAAGTGTCTTTAAGAAATTCAACGAGAAAAACAAAAATTATTTTCTGGAAAAGCGGTGACCTTTATATAAAAAAAATAGATTTAATTTGCTTTCAATTTTCTCTTTTATCGTTTTGTATTCTGCTATTACATGCTAAAGTAAATAAAATTTGTTCAACTTGAAAAAACTAGAACTATTTTCTGGAAAGGTAGTGATCTCCACGTAAAAACAACGAATAATTTACTCCTATCGTTTTGTATTCTATTGTGAACATTGGTCACGAAGGCAAATGCAATTATGGGAAGAATATGGGGGATAAGGAAAAATACTATGTAATGAAGTCTGGGGTAGAAGGATAATCCTTTTTATTGTAATAGTTAGGAGTATATATTATTTTATGGGGTTGAAGTGTTTGAGTGGGAGGTAAGAGAAAAAGCGAAGGGAATGTACAAGAAATATATAAAATCAACATTTAATTTAGGTAAGGACACACCAGATATGATGAGATAAGGGAAAACATGTTAAAAGGAGATGATCGTAGAAAAGGGGGGTGAATGTAGGGGAAAAGGTAAGAGTAAGATATAAAGAACTAAACAGAGGGGAGGATTTGAGAAAAGTACATAATTCAAGGTATGGGAGAGGATTAATAGAGATTAATAGTATTTGACAAAAAAAGGCAGTGGGATATTGGCGAGGTTTAGGATGGGAATGAATGTAGGTAGTATTTGATGAATAATGGTAAGAAAATGTGCAGATGTGAAGAGATTAAAAATTACGATAAATGCATGAAGATAGTTAAGAACGATGGAAAGCGTCCGAGACTATTAAGGGAAATAATAAATCAAAGAAAAGGGAGAGCGGTAATTTTAGTTTTTCTTTTTTTTTTTTGGTTTTGCTTCCCGTTCGTTTTTTAATACGTATGAACCCCTTTTTTGCACTGCTGCAAATTTGTGTTGTAAGAATTGTTTAGATTTTTGTAGATTTATTTTAATTTTTGTAGTGGTTTATATTTAAAGTTAAGCGTTTTCTTAATTGATTATTGTTTGCCTTCTTTTGTTTTTAATAAGTATAATATTTAGCTCCTGTCCGATAGTTGTTAAGAAGTAAGTGTAAGTTTTTTTTTTTTGTTGGAATGAAAACCAAGTGGATTAATAACATAATACTACAAATGTACTCTTCTCGTTTTGCATTATTTTGGTCATCGAAACTCTTAGGTATGAGATGGTTAAGTACGTAATAGATTTGTATACGATATAACGTAGTTGTAAGTTCCATCAAAGAACAAAATGAACGGCCAAGCAATTTTTAATAATAAGTCTATTTATGCGAACATTTTGCCAAAGGTGCTACAGAATTGGCCGGAAGCCAGCTGGAAGGAAAGAGACGATCCGAAATGAAAAACAAACATATGTTGGAGGCGCTATGACATAACTATAAATTTCCATTGCCATTGTTAGGACCTTTGCTGGTTCGGCCAAAAATTTAATAGAAATTCGCCAGGTTCATAAATAAACAAAAAACCTCCATTTTTCTTAACGCAAAACTACATGAGCGTAAAGAGATATTAGACCGTGGGCTACTTCAAAATTTGAACTAGGTACACCTTTTCCTGTCCTATACCAATGCCAAAAGGTTGTCTTTTGTGCGCAATAAAATTTTATCAAATCCAACTGCGTTTTACTGCTGTTACCTACTCGGTTTGTTTAATTAAGCAGAATTGTGGTGTTCTCACATAAATTTAAGTAGATATTAATTAGGTATGTGAAAGTAATTCGCGTCAGGTATTCAAACTTATAAACGTAATAAATGAAATGATATTAAATTATTTATGGTAACGTTTAATTGAAATATTTGAAGATGATGAAGGTTTTTGAGTGAAACAATTTAAATTTACGTAAAAGTTACTGGTTGAGTAGTAAAATTGTTCGGTTTATAATAACATAATAAGCTGTTATCCGATAATGAAACGAATGTTTTACGGTATTCAAGAGCTTATCGAACCACCTTTCAAATTTTATACTTCATTGTGTTATTATTAAGGCGGTCAAATTATATCCAGGCGTACCAAGCGAAGACGTAATCTATTGTATTCTTGAAAATGGTAAAAAAATCAATGCGATACAATAAATATACGATATACGTACAATATAGAGCCCCTTTTTCTCTTTTGCTAACATTATCAGTCTATTATTATGCTTTAGGTATTCCTAAATTTAAAACTACCCTGTAACAAATCAAGTAAAAGTACAACAAGTAGATTTATTCAGTTACGACATATAAACCACTGTTGATGCCTTCAAAAATAATAGTAAAAAGTGAAAAAAAAAATTATAGTAGGATGAAACCTATTGGAAAAGGAAGAGAATATAACAGAAATGAAAGGAAAAATAATTTACGGGCGATCTGAGGTCGGGAAAGGGATTGGGGTGAGTTTTTAAGGGTAAAAAACGGTTTTCCTTGATTTCCGGAAAAACTACAAGTCTTATGGAAAAAAGTTAAATGGCAAAGTTGTAGGTAATAAAAAGATCTACCACTTTTGTATTTACACCTTTTTCACATAACCTCAAAATTTATGTGAAAAATTTAAATAACCAACTTTTTGGTTTTTTATTTTTATCTTTTACAAAAAACTTTTTTTTTTCACGAAATTAGGTGAAAACTTACCTATTTATGTCCCAAACATGCTGTAATTGTTTTAAATTGAATTATTTATTTTTTCACCTTATTTTTACTCATATCGAAAAAACACCCTAGTTTTCAAACGAAAACTCTCACGTCAAATGTCTGCTTTTTTAAAAACGTTGGTTGGGTTTTTCTTTGTTGAAATCTCCACTTTATGATGGTGTGAAAAAAAATATACATTACTATGGTCAGTTTTCTCAGGAAATGCAAAAACGAAGAAAACTAAATTATTGTTTTTAAAAATATTATAATGAATAACGTAAACAGTATAAAGTATGTGAATTCAATAGTACGATTTACCTGTATATTTATATATTATGAGATTTTCTATGATATAAATGTAATTAGAATTTAATAAAACAACTTTTTTACTGAAAAAAATAGCAGCGGTCATTTTTTTAGTCAAAATTCGTTTTTTTTGCATTTCCTGAGAATACTTACCATAGTAATGTATATTTGTTTTAACACCATCAAAGAGTAGAGATTTCAAGAAAAAGCCCACCAACATTTTTAAAAAAGCAGATATTTTGACGTGAGAATTTTTGATTGAAAATTAGGGTGCTTTTCCGATATTAAGTAAAAATAAAGTGAAAAAATAAATAATTCAATTTAAAACAATTACAGCGTGTTTGGGACATAAATAGGTAAGTTTTCACCAAATTTCGTGAAAAAAAAAAGTTTTTTGTAAAAGATAAAAATAAAAAACTAAAAAGTTGGTTATTTGAATTTTTCACATAAATTTTGAGGTTATGTGAAAAAGGTGTAAATACAAAAGTGGTAGATCTTTTTATTACCTACAACTTTGCCATTTAACTTTTTTCCATAAGACTTGTAGTTTTTCCGGAAATCAAGGTAAACCGTTTTTTACCCTTAAAAACTCACCCCAATCCCTTTCCAGACCTCAGATCGCTCGTAAATTATTTTTCCTTTTCCAATGGGTTTCATCCTACTATAATTTTTTTTTTGTTTTAAAAATTATCGACGCTGGTCTAATAGTTAATAAAATATGTTTAATTATTTCCCGAATGGATGGCTACAATGAGCAAACCTTTTAGCTCCTTCAAGTTCATTATAAGCGGGTTTGTCTATCTTTTATATTTATACTTCTGTACCTACATTATAAGCGAATAAATTTAACACTTTGTTTTGGCTTTCTGACCCACGTTACAATTATTTTTATTTCATTTTAATTTAACTGTACAATATATTGAATATTTACCATAAAACTGAATATTTATTATTCAGTAGCATAGATTCAAAAAAATTTGATCCACTCTAGCGAAACTCGTAGTAAATAGCTAAATACAATATTTACTGGCTTATATGTATCTATATAAATGTAAATAGTGTCACTCTATGTACTTCGTCTTCCTACGGAAATAATAATGGCAGCAGACAGTTTTTGATTAATAAAACGAACGGAAACAATTCGTTTTTGTATTCATCGTAGGTTTAGTTCGGTTACTTTCTTTCCTGATTTCTTCGCGGTCTATCGCGGAAGG
This sequence comes from Agrilus mali, assembly GCA_029378335.1. Classification (NCBI taxonomy): domain Eukaryota; kingdom Metazoa; phylum Arthropoda; class Insecta; order Coleoptera; family Buprestidae; genus Agrilus; species Agrilus mali. Next base: position 20,129,418 of record CM055658.1, on the reverse strand, counting down.
AACTTTAACTAATAAAATAATAAATGCGTTTAAAAAGTAAAGCGTAAAGTTAACGGTGGGAGTGGATTTATTTGATAATGGCAAGGAAGCAGGCAAAATGACATAACAGCCTCTTGTATTACAATTAATTAGTTATGAACGATCAAGTGTACTTCCAGTTTACGTTACAAAATACGTACGTAATAACAGTAGTTTTGTGGGCACAATAATAATCTTCACGTTTCGATTTTGGGTTTTTACGGAGAGAACAATGGCCTATTATTCATTTCAACATCTCTGAACTGATTACCTAATTTAGAATAATTAAAACGTGATAACTTTTTACAAGATTTAGCACTAATCAAAAACATATTGAAATCTATTGTAAAACGCGAAAAAAGGACTGATTAGAAACATATAAGGAGCAAAAATGGGAATAAAAGGGGGTAAAGGACAACCTAGATTTCGTTTGGAAAATAGTTGGAGATGAAGTTTGTTGTAGCTAAAAAGAAATTCGGAGGATATTATTTTCCCAATCAGAAAATAATGATTAAAAGCTATAGTAGGATACCTTCTGAAACATGGAGGTTTAACTAAAATCGTATTTGGGATAAAAAGTGGTAGAGGACGACCTAAACTACTTTTAAAAAATAGTTGGAGATAAAATTTGTTTTAGTTATAAATAAATTCGAAGAATATTATTCCCCTGATCAAAAATTTACAAAACCTTAAGTGAACTGCTTTCTGAGACATGAGGGGTTGATTAAACACATATTAGAAGCAAAAACAGGAGTGAAGAGGAATAGAGAAATACTTAAATTACTTTTAAAAAATAGTTGGAGATGAAGTTTGTTTTAGCTATAAAGAAATTCGAAGAATATTATTCCCCTGATCAAAAATTTACAAAACCTTAAGTAGACTACTTTCTGAGACATGAAGGGTTGATTAGACACATATTAGAAGCAAAAACAAGAGTGAAGAGGAATAGAGAAATACTTAGATTACTTTTAAAAAAATAGTTGGAGATGAAGTTTGTTTTAGCTATAAAGAAATTCGAAGAATATTATTCCGTTGATCAAAAATTTACAAAACCTTAAGTAGACTACTTTCTGAGACATGAAGGTTTGATTAGACACATATTAGAAGTAAAAACAGGAGTGAAGAGGAATAGAGAAATACTTAGATTACTTTTAAAAAAATAGTTAGAGAAGAAGTTTGTTTTAGCTATAAAGAAATTCGAAAAATATTATTCCCCTGATCAAAACTTTACAAAACCTTAAGTAGACTACTTTCTGAGACATGAAGGGTTGATTAGACACATATTAGAAGCAAAAACAGGAGTGAAGAGGAATAGAGAAATGCTTAGATTACTTTTAAAAAAATAGTTGGAGATGAAGTTTGTTGTAGCTATAAAGAAATTCGAAGAATATTATTCCCCTGATCAAAAATTTACAAAACCTTAAGTAGACTACTTTCTGAGACATGAAGGGTTGATTAGACACATATTAGAAGCAAAAACAGGAGTGAAGAGGAATAGAGAAATACTTAGATTACTTTTAAAAAAATAGTTGGAGAAGAAATTTGTTTTAGCTATAAAGAAATTCGAAGAATATTATTCCCCTGATCAAAAATTTACAAAACCTTAAGTAAACTACTTTCTGATACATGAAGGGTTGATTAGACACATATTAGAAGCAAAAACAGGAGTGAAGAAGAATAGAGAAATACTTAGATTACTTTTAAAAAAATAGTTAGAGAAGAAATTTGTTTTAGCTATAAAGAAATTCGAAGAATATTATTCCCCTGATCAAAAATTTACAAAACCTTAAGTAGACTACTTTCTGAGACATGAAGGGTTGATTAGACACATATTAGAAGCAAAAACAAGAGTGAAGAGGAATAGAGAAATACTTAGATTACTTTTAAAAAAATAGTTGGAGATGAAGTTTGTTTTAGCTATAAAGAAATTCGAAGAATATTATTCCCCTGATCAAAAATTTACAAAACCTTAAGTAGACTACTTTCTGAGACATGAAGGGTTGATTAGACACATATTAGAAGCAAAAACAAGAGTGAAGAGGAATAGAGAAATACTTAGATTACTTTTAAAAAAATAGTTGGAGATGAAGTTTGTTTTAGCTATAAAGAAATTCGAAGAATATTATTCCCCTGATCAAAAATTTACAAAACCTTAAGTAGACTACTTTCTGAGACATGAAGGGTTGATTAGACACATATTAGAAGCAAAAACAAGAGTGAAGAGGAATAGAGAAATACTTAGATTACTTTTAAAAAAATAGTTGGAGATGAAGTTTGTTTTAGCTATAAAGAAATTCGAAGAATATTATTCCCCTGATCAAAAATTTACAAAACCTTAAGTAGACTACTTTCTGAGACATGAAGGGTTGATTAGACACATATTAGAAGCAAAAACAAGAGTGAAGAGGAATAGAGAAATACTTAGATTACTTTTAAAAAAATAGTTGGAGATGAAGTTTGTTTTAGCTATAAAGAAATTCGAAGAATATTATTCCCCTGATCAAAAATTTACAAAACCTTAAGTAGACTACTTTCTGAGACATGAAGGGTTGATTAGACACATATTAGAGGCAAAAACAAGAGTGAAGAGGAATAGAGAAATACTTAGATTACTTTTAAAAAAATAGTTGGAGATGAAGTTTGTTTTAGCTATAAAGAAATTCGAAGAATATTATTCCCCTGATCAAAAATTTACAAAACCTTAAGTAGACTACTTTCTGAGACATGAAGGGTTGATTAGACACATATTAGAAGCAAAAACAAGAGTGAAGAGGAATAGAGAAATACTTAGATTACTTTTAAAAAAATAGTTGGAGATGAAGTTTGTTTTAGCTATAAAGAAATTCGAAGAATATTATTCCCCTGATCAAAAATTTACAAAACCTTAAGTAGACTACTTTCTGAGACATGAAGGGTTGATTAGACACATATTAGAGGCAAAAACAAGAGTGAAGAGGAATAGAGAAATACTTAGATTACTTTTAAAAAAATAGTTGGAGATGAAGTTTGTTTTAGCTATAAAGAAATTCGAAGAATATTATTCCCCTGATCAAAAATTTACAAAACCTTAAGTAGACTACTTTCTGAGACATGAAGGGTTGATTAGACACATATTAGAAGCAAAAACAAGAGTGAAGAGGAATAGAGAAATACTTAGATTACTTTTAAAAAAATAGTTGGAGATGAAGTTTGTTTTAGCTATAAAGAAATTCGAAGAATATTATTCCCCTGATCAAAAATTTACAAAACCTTAAGTAGACTACTTTCTGAGACATGAAGGGTTGATTAGACACATATTAGAAGCAAAAACAAGAGTGAAGAGGAATAGAGAAATACTTAGATTACTTTTAAAAAAATAGTTGGAGATGAAGTTTGTTTTAGCTATAAAGAAATTCGAAGAATATTATTCCCCTGATCAAAAATTTACAAAACCTTAAGTAGACTACTTTCTGAGACATGAAGGGTTGATTAGACACATATTAGAGGCAAAAACAAGAGTGAAGAGGAATAGAGAAATACTTAGATTACTTTTAAAAAAATAGTTGGAGATGAAGTTTGTTTTAGCTATAAAGAAATTCGAAGAATATTATTCCCCTGATCAAAAATTTACAAAACCTTAAGTAGACTACTTTCTGAGACATGAAGGGTTGATTAGACACATATTAGAAGCAAAAACAAGAGTGAAGAGGAATAGAGAAATACTTAGATTACTTTTAAAAAAATAGTTGGAGATGAAGTTTGTTTTAGCTATAAAGAAATTCGAAGAATATTATTCCCCTGATCAAAAATTTACAAAACCTTAAGTAGACTACTTTCTGAGACATGAAGGGTTGATTAGACACATATTAGAGGCAAAAACAAGAGTGAAGAGGAATAGAGAAATACTTAGATTACTTTTAAAAAAATAGTTGGAGATGAAGTTTGTTTTAGCTATAAAGAAATTCGAAGAATATTATTCCCCTGATCAAAAATTTACAAAACCTTAAGTAGACTACTTTCTGAGACATGAAGGGTTGATTAGACACATATTAGAAGCAAAAACAAGAGTGAAGAGGAATAGAGAAATACTTAGATTACTTTTAAAAAAATAGTTGGAGATGAAGTTTGTTTTAGCTATAAAGAAATTCGAAGAATATTATTCCCCTGATCAAAAATTTACAAAACCTTAAGTAGACTACTTTCTGAGACATGAAGGGTTGATTAGACACATATTAGAAGCAAAAACAAGAGTGAAGAGGAATAGAGAAATACTTAGATTACTTTTAAAAAAATAGTTGGAGATGAAGTTTGTTTTAGCTATAAAGAAATTCGAAGAATATTATTCCCCTGATCAAAAATTTACAAAACCTTAAGTAGACTACTTTCTGAGACATGAAGGGTTGATTAGACACATATTAGAAGCAAAAACAAGAGTGAAGAGGAATAGAGAAATACTTAGATTACTTTTAAAAAAATAGTTGGAGATGAAGTTTGTTTTAGCTATAAAGAAATTCGAAGAATATTATTCCCCTGATCAAAAATTTACAAAACCTTAAGTAGACTACTTTCTGAGACATGAAGGGTTGATTAGACACATATTAGAAGCAAAAACAAGAGTGAAGAGGAATAGAGAAATACTTAGATTACTTTTAAAAAAATAGTTGGAGATGAAGTTTGTTTTAGCTATAAAGAAATTCGAAGAATATTATTCCCCTGATCAAAAATTTACAAAACCTTAAGTAGACTACTTTCTGAGACATGAAGGGTTGATTAGACACATATTAGAAGCAAAAACAAGAGTGAAGAGGAATAGAGAAATACTTAGATTACTTTTAAAAAAATAGTTGGAGATGAAGTTTGTTTTAGCTATAAAGAAATTCGAAGAATATTATTCCCCTGATCAAAAATTTACAAAACCTTAAGTAGACTACTTTCTGAGACATGAAGGGTTGATTAGACACATATTAGAAGCAAAAACAAGAGTGAAGAGGAATAGAGAAATACTTAGATTACTTTTAAAAAAATAGTTGGAGATGAAGTTTGTTTTAGCTATAAAGAAATTCGAAGAATATTATTCCCCTGATCAAAAATTTACAAAACCTTAAGTAGACTACTTTCTGAGACATGAAGGGTTGATTAGACACATATTAGAAGCAAAAACAAGAGTGAAGAGGAATAGAGAAATACTTAGATTACTTTTAAAAAAATAGTTGGAGATGAAGTTTGTTTTAGCTATAAAGAAATTCGAAGAATATTATTCCCCTGATCAAAAATTTACAAAACCTTAAGTAGACTACTTTCTGAGACATGAAGGGTTGATTAGACACATATTAGAAGCAAAAACAAGAGTGAAGAGGAATAGAGAAATACTTAGATTACTTTTAAAAAAATAGTTGGAGATGAAGTTTGTTTTAGCTATAAAGAAATTCGAAGAATATTATTCCCCTGATCAAAAATTTACAAAACCTTAAGTAGACTACTTTCTGAGACATGAAGGGTTGATTAGACACATATTAGAGGCAAAAACAAGAGTGAAGAGGAATAGAGAAATACTTAGATTACTTTTAAAAAAATAGTTGGAGATGAAGTTTGTTTTAGCTATAAAGAAATTCGAAGAATATTATTCCCCTGATCAAAAATTTACAAAACCTTAAGTAGACTACTTTCTGAGACATGAAGGGTTGATTAGACACATATTAGAAGCAAAAACAAGAGTGAAGAGGAATAGAGAAATACTTAGATTACTTTTAAAAAAATAGTTGGAGATGAAGTTTGTTTTAGCTATAAAGAAATTCGAAGAATATTATTCCCCTGATCAAAAATTTACAAAACCTTAAGTAGACTACTTTCTGAGACATGAAGGGTTGATTAGACACATATTAGAGGCAAAAACAAGAGTGAAGAGGAATAGAGAAATACTTAGATTACTTTTAAAAAAATAGTTGGAGATGAAGTTTGTTTTAGCTATAAAGAAATTCGAAGAATATTATTCCCCTGATCAAAAATTTACAAAACCTTAAGTAGACTACTTTCTGAGACATGAAGGGTTGATTAGACACATATTAGAAGCAAAAACAAGAGTGAAGAGGAATAGAGAAATACTTAGATTACTTTTAAAAAAATAGTTGGAGATGAAGTTTGTTTTAGCTATAAAGAAATTCGAAGAATATTATTCCCCTGATCAAAAATTTACAAAACCTTAAGTAGACTACTTTCTGAGACATGAAGGGTTGATTAGACACATATTAGAAGCAAAAACAAGAGTGAAGAGGAATAGAGAAATACTTAGATTACTTTTAAAAAAATAGTTGGAGATGAAGTTTGTTTTAGCTATAAAGAAATTCGAAGAATATTATTCCCCTGATCAAAAATTTACAAAACCTTAAGTAGACTACTTTCTGAGACATGAAGGGTTGATTAGACACATATTAGAAGCAAAAACAAGAGTGAAGAGGAATAGAGAAATACTTAGATTACTTTTAAAAAAATAGTTGGAGATGAAGTTTGTTTTAGCTATAAAGAAATTCGAAGAATATTATTCCCCTGATCAAAAATTTACAAAACCTTAAGTAGACTACTTTCTGAGACATGAAGGGTTGATTAGACACATATTAGAGGCAAAAACAAGAGTGAAGAGGAATAGAGAAATACTTAGATTACTTTTAAAAAAATAGTTGGAGATGAAGTTTGTTTTAGCTATAAAGAAATTCGAAGAATATTATTCCCCTGATCAAAAATTTACAAAACCTTAAGTAGACTACTTTCTGAGACATGAAGGGTTGATTAGACACATATTAGAAGCAAAAACAAGAGTGAAGAGGAATAGAGAAATACTTAGATTACTTTTAAAAAAATAGTTGGAGATGAAGTTTGTTTTAGCTATAAAGAAATTCGAAGAATATTATTCCCCTGATCAAAAATTTACAAAACCTTAAGTAGACTACTTTCTGAGACATGAAGGGTTGATTAGACACATATTAGAGGCAAAAACAAGAGTGAAGAGGAATAGAGAAATACTTAGATTACTTTTAAAAAAATAGTTGGAGATGAAGTTTGTTTTAGCTATAAAGAAATTCGAAGAATATTATTCCCCTGATCAAAAATTTACAAAACCTTAAGTAGACTACTTTCTGAGACATGAAGGGTTGATTAGACACATATTAGAAGCAAAAACAAGAGTGAAGAGGAATAGAGAAATACTTAGATTACTTTTAAAAAAATAGTTGGAGATGAAGTTTGTTTTAGCTATAAAGAAATTCGAAGAATATTATTCCCCTGATCAAAAATTTACAAAACCTTAAGTAGACTACTTTCTGAGACATGAAGGGTTGATTAGACACATATTAGAAGCAAAAACAAGAGTGAAGAGGAATAGAGAAATACTTAGATTACTTTTAAAAAAATAGTTGGAGATGAAGTTTGTTTTAGCTATAAAGAAATTCGAAGAATATTATTCCCCTGATCAAAAATTTACAAAACCTTAAGTAGACTACTTTCTGAGACATGAAGGGTTGATTAGACACATATTAGAAGCAAAAACAAGAGTGAAGAGGAATAGAGAAATACTTAGATTACTTTTAAAAAAATAGTTGGAGATGAAGTTTGTTTTAGCTATAAAGAAATTCGAAGAATATTATTCCGTTGATCAAAAATTTACAAAACCTTAAGTAGACTACTTTCTGAGACATGAAGGTTTGATTAGACACATATTAGAAGTAAAAACAGGAGTGAAGAGGAATAGAGAAATACTTAGATTACTTTTAAAAAAATAGTTGGAGAAGAAGTTTGTTTTAGCTATAAAGAAATTCGAAAAATATTATTCCCCTGATCAAAACTTTACAAAACCTTAAGTAGACTACTTTCTGAGACATGAAGGGTTGATTAGACACATATTAGAAGCAAAAACAGGAGTGAAGAGGAATAGAGAAATGCTTAGATTACTTTTAAAAAAATAGTTGGAGATGAAGTTTGTTGTAGCTATAAAGAAATTCGAAGAATATTATTCCCCTGATCAAAAATTTACAAAACCTTAAGTAGACTACTTTCTGAGACATGAAGGGTTGATTAGACACATATTAGAAGCAAAAACAGGAGTGAAGAGGAATAGAGAAATACTTAGATTACTTTTAAAAAAATAGTTGGAGAAGAAATTTGTTTTAGCTATAAAGAAATTCGAAGAATATTATTCCCCTGATCAAAAATTTACAAAACCTTAAGTAAACTACTTTCTGATACATGAAGGGTTGATTAGACACATATTAGAAGCAAAAACAGGAGTGAAGAAGAATAGAGAAATACTTAGATTACTTTTAAAAAAATAGTTAGAGAAGAAATTTGTTTTAGCTATAAAGAAATTCGAAGAATATTATTCCCCTGATGAAAAATTTACAAAACCTTAAGTAGACTACTTTTTGAGACATGAAGGGTTGATTAGACACATATTAGAAGTAAAAACAGGAGTGAAGAGGAATAGAGAAATACTTAGATTACTTTTAAAAAAATAGTTGGAGAAGAAGTTTGTTTTAGCTATAAAGAAATTCGAAAAATATTATTCCCCTGATCAAAACTTTACAAAACCTTAAGTAGACTACTTTCTGAGACATGAAGGGTTGATTAGACACATATTAGAAGCAAAAACAGGAGTGAAGAGGAATAGAGAAATACTTAGATTACTTTTAAAAAAATAGTTGGAGATGAAGTTTGTTGTAGCTATAAAGAAATTCGAAGAATATTATTCCCCTGATCAAAAATTTACAAAACCTTAAGTAGACTACTTTCTGAGACATGAAGGGTTGATTAGACACATATTAGAAGCAAAAACAGGAGTGAAGAGGAATAGAGAAATACATAGATTACTTTTAAAAAAATAGTTGGAGAAGAAATTTGTTTTAGCTATAAAGAAATTCGAAGAATATTATTCCCCTGATCAAAAATTTACAAAACCTTAAGTAGACTACTTTCTGAGACATGAAGGGTTGATTAGACACATATTAGAAGTAAAAACAGGAGTGAAGAGGAATAGAGAAATACTTAGATTACTTTTAAAAAAATAGTTGGAGAAGAAATTTGTTTTAGCTATAAAGAAATTCGAAGAATATTATTCCCCTGATCAAAAATTTACAAAACCTTAAGTAGACTACTTTCTGAGACATGAAGGGTTGATTAGACACATATTAGAAGTAAAAACAGGAGTGAAGAGGAATAGAGAAATACTTAGATTACTTTTAAAAAAATAGTTGGAGAAGAAGTTTGTTTTAGCTATAAAGAAATTCGAACAATATTATTTCCCTGATCAAAAATTTATCAAAACCTTCAGTGGGCTACCATCTGAGACAATAAGTACCAACTAAACATATTGGAAGCAAAAACAGGAATAAAAAGGGGTAGTAAACGACCTCTTTTACTATTAACAAAATAGATGGAAAAAATGGTGATTGTTACATTCAGAAAACGAATAATATTATTCAAAATCTATGGTAGTATATCCTCTGAGACAAGAATGACTGATTAAAGACATATTGGAAGCAAAAACATGTCTAAAAAAGTATAGTGAACGATCTGTATTACTTTTAGCAAAATAGAAATGTTGGTTGTTCTAGCATTCAGGAAGGGTGAAGGATATGAATCCCCAATTAAAAAATAATCAAAATCTGTAGTAGGACTTTCTTAAACATAAAGGTTAGATTTAAGACGTATTATGAGCAAAAATGGGAGTAAAGGGGGATAGATGACGACTTAGATTACTTTTAGAAAATAATTACAGAAATATTGTTCCAGCTAAAAGAAAACTGGAATGGTATTTTTCCCCAATCAAACAATAATCAAAATTTATAGTAGTACACCTTCTCATGTATCAAGGACTAGTCAGAGGCAGATTATAAGCAAAAGGAGAAATAAACAAGGGTAGAGAATGACCTAGTTTACTTTTGTAGGTTATTCTTGTTCTCAGAAAAAACTAGGAATATAATTCCCCTAATCTGGTTAACAATAGATATATTAAATAGTAGTAAAGAGTGATAGAAAAGACCTAGTTTACTTTTAGAAAATAGTTGGAGGTGAGATGTAGGTTATTTTAGCTTTCAGGAAATGTAAATAAATAATAATTAAAAAAAACACGTAAAGGCCTTGTTATTGATATATTAGAAGCAAAAATAGGAGTAGAGAGGTAAAGGATGACCTAGGTTACTTTTAGAAAGTAGTTAGAGATATAGGTTATTATAGCTTTCAGAAAATACGAAGGATATTATTCAAAACTATGGGTGAACCTTAAGGCTCTTGGTGAAACTATTGATATATTGGAAACAAAATAAGAGTAAGAAACTTTAAGGATGTTTACAGGTTTATTTTACTAATTGTCTATGTAATTATGTCCTATTATAGCTACTTCGGGAGAACATACGAAGGATATTATTCCCTCAATCAAATACTACTCAGGGTTTGACTTGGACATTTACTGTGATATGAAGGACTAGTAAATGATATATTAGAATAAAAACCAGGAGTAAAGAGGGGAAGAAAACAACTTTAACTACTTTTACAAAGTGGTTGAGGATGTAAGTTGTTCTACTTGTCAGCAAATGCGAATAAAATTATTCCTCTAATCTAAATCTATAGTTGGAACCCTTTTCGTGACATAAAGACGTATTAGAAAGTAAAGTAGGGTAGACGACGACCTAGATTGCTTTCAAAAAATAGTTAGAAAGGTAGGCTCGAAATGCGAAGAATGGTTCAGGATAGGAATATGCATGTCCTTTTAGTTCAAACTGAAGACCTTATGATGATATTAAAATGTGATGATTTAATGATTGTTTTGTGGTTTTTGATAGGGTATTGCACTAATATCAACATGACCTGCAGAGCTTTTGATGATGTTAAAATGTAATAATTTAACTATTCATTCAATAATTTACATAGAAATAATAAATTGATAGGGTGTTTAAAAAGATGGTTATTTAAATTTACTTAAAATTAAATATTTTTGGTTAGTTAGCACTCTCCCCGCCAAAATCTAAGCTGAAAGTTTGTTCGTTGACACCTGCTGTGAATTTCGTAGATCTCCTGTCGATGAGCTTTTCTTCCTTGCAAAAAAACTACTTATTAAAGAATTTACATTTACTATCATTTCGTTATTCATTTAAATTCCGGACATCACGTTGCTTCAAACGTTCATATTATTATTACTGGATCATCGACTGTTTGCAGACCTTGACTTATACGATATAAATCAGAGTCCACTCTTCGTGAGATTTGTAATACTTGGTTACCTAAAGCCTATAGGCCTCGATTTTGGAAATTAGCACCTGCTTTAAATATTTCCTTGAAACGTTTCTTTGCACTTGGCAGGTATCTTGGCACGTCCTAAGTAATCCTTATCATAATGTGCATGTATAAGAAGCTCCACTGACTCCGATTAGATACCTACCTTCCTAAAAATAAATACCACGTTGCTTAATTTCATTTTAAATTCCATTGGTTGGTTTCGATCATGAATGGGGACAGTGGTGTTATTTTTGTAACTGATTTAATGCATATTATGTTTGTACAGGTACTTATGTAGTAGTGCAAATGCATTATTGTATATACCTGTGCAAGAAAATTGATTGATGTTATTAATAAATTGTTTTAAATTAGAACTCCATATTAGAGTCGTAGCTAATTTTGTTTCTTAAACACGTTCTAGTAGGTAGGTAGGTAGGTACTTATGTGATTTAGTTTTAGTTAAACACACATGGACATGAGTACTTTTTCTTATCAAAACGAGTCAACTCTTATTTTATTTTTTTCTTTTGTTTTATATCTCTTATTAACCTTGTAAACAGGAAATAGAAAATATAAAATCACTTCAATTTTTGGTTTTACTATAAATAAAAATATTGTAGATATCTGTTATTGTGGTGGTCATAATAATTCACAATGAGAGAAAATACAATATCTACAATCTACATACGTAAATTTCTTAAAAATTATACTTATTATTATTACCTAGGTAATTTTCTATTATTACTAGCAGCAATACCTACCCAGCGTTGCCCGCGTAAGAATATATTACACGTTTAATGGAACATTCTAGAATATTCGCGAATTTAGAACTAGGTATCTAGAACATCTCATAATGATTCAAAACATTTTCTAACTTTTTTTAACACTCTGAAACATTCTAGAATGATCTTCAAGATTCTGGAACATTCTTGAACATCGCCAAATCATTCTAAAATGTTGTGGTAGAACATTATTTTACTTCTTAGAACATATTTGAACTCCCTGTAACATTCTAAAAAAATCTGCTTCATTCTCATCCCCACTCCGTGCTGTTTGCTGGGTGAATAGTGACATCAGTAGACGCCTGGCGGGGATGACTAATCGATTGATAATAATTGATCAGTTATTAACCACTGAGAGTTGAAGGTTATTACAGTACTAATATCGCTATTATAAAATGGGGGTTGGTGGTAGAAGGGTGAAAATTAAAGGTTGTATGTATTTTTTAACAAAAATAAAAAGTTAGGGGTGGGCCCTTATTACTTAGGGTTATGAAAAATAGATAGTTCCCGGTTCTCAGACCTATTGAATATGCATATAAAATTTCATAAAAATCGGTCAAGCCGTTTCGGAGGAGTATGGTAACTAACATTAGATTACAAAAAGTTACTTAATATTTAATAGAAAATTTACATAACTTGTTAACAATTTAATTTAAAAGCTCACATAGACGTTTACTTTCTTTGTTGTCATGCAAGCAAGCACATTCTAGTCCATACCAGTTTTTTTTATTAATACTTAAACAAATCTACTTGAGCCTCCATTTACACCATAATATAAATTAATACTTACATGGTGTTCCTAAAATATTTTAGTTTTTACAAAAATATGGGATTTAAATTCATCGATCCTAGACGTGGTTATAGCATTAGGTTATTATTTAAAACATTTTTTTTTCAGATTAGTCCCCTATCTATCTAAAAATATTATTTACAAAATAATTTTTTTATATGTTGTGTTACGTTGTGCTTTTAAAATTATTCATTAAGTTTACTATTACTTTTATTAAGTGTTTGAAATTATTAATTAGGTGAAAACATAATTGTAAGTTATACTTACTTACATAGGCAAGTAGTTACGCTTAGAGATAACAAAATTATTGCACATTAATATCAGGTCATTTGATAACAAATATGTACGAACATTGTAGTTGTCTTTGATGCACCTACCTGAGTAAAAGTAATTTAATATACACATGTGTTTACCTTTGCTGACTTTGTTGACGCCATTATATGCACTAATTACATTAGGACGATTTTATCAGGACATTTGAAAAAAAAAGCTGAAAATTTTAATTAAAACGCTTATTAATACATTTGTTTCGTTTAATTTTTATCGTACATTACATTATCAGATAAGTTAAGTATCTAATTACAGTGGCAATTGACGCATAAGGTCACAGGTTCTATTATAGTAATATATTTTTGTTATGTTGACCTATTTTGTAAAATATATTAAAAGTTATATATGTACTTCTATTAAAGGTTTAAGGAACAAAAAGAATGGGATTGTTTCACTAAAATATTATAATATTGTTTCAACCCTTTATGGTCATTATCAAGTAGTAACAATTTAGCTCTTGATAATGACCCTGAAGGGTTGAAACAATATTGTTGAGTACAATAAATATTTTAGTGAAACAATTCCATTGTTTTTGTTACTCAAACCGTTAATAATTTTTTTAAAAATGTTTCGCAACAGTTGCGATAATAACTATCAAATACCTATATCTTTGATAATTACAACAAAAGGTGCATGAAGTATAAACTGTATAATTTTAAAATTCTGCTTTTGGCCGTCGACATCATTACAGATCAGCTTCTGTCCTGTTGTACCTAATGCTAAATCCAAGTAACAATCCTCTGAAACTGTCAGTCGTTCTTGGTTTTAATGTAAAAACGCAAAATGATTACGTTGTCGCGTAAACAAATTTACTTATCATTTTATTTCACACTGTGTCACCGTATCATAAAAGTTACTGTTTTATGGCGTTATCACCGCACTTCAAACTCGTGATAATCGCGATTATACTGAATACATTCATCAAACATTTGCGCGAAATCTTGTTAGTTAGTAGCTCGTATTGTTCTGTCTGTGATTCAATTATTCGAAACTATCGCAATTTTATCCATTCATTTTTACCAGTCTTTAGGATATACTTACGGGGTAAGTCCTGAATTTGTACCAGTAGATAATAATTTATAATTTTAAAATATTGATTCAATATTGATATAAATATTGCAAGTAGGTACCTACACATATAAACATTCTAAATTATAGCAAGTTGTCTTTATTTTAACAATTTTATCTCAAGTAGGTACCTAGCTAGATGGCACATTTATAATATATTATAAGTCAGTAGGACAGCAAAAAGTGTTTGGCTCTTTCTATCGTAATTATAGTGTATTTCTTATCTAAAGAATATGTACATACACGTAAGTACTCATACGACTATTAATTCGTTACGTGACTTTTTCATTAATAATTTCAAACCTGATAAACCAAGAGGGCAATCGACGTAATCGCACAATTATTTCAAAATTTCCATCATGATCATACGTAGAATTTTCTAGTAGGTACTTAAACCAAGTTTTGTTTTGTTACTTACCAACCAAAATTTATTATTAATCGTCTGAAAAATTCTGTGAACATTTATCAAAGCGGCCGAATCCCCTTTTCGCTGGCTGCCACTACTCCATTAAGGGCTTTTTAATAATTGTAACCCCAGCAAAGAAAATCCAACATGGCGCTTTTTGACGTTTGTCTCGATTTTCGTGACGTCAAAGGCGCTCTGATTACGCATTCGCCATCCGTCTATCTCCCCTCACCCTTACCCCAGTCCTATCACGTGACGATTAAAGATTAATCAGCGTAATCAATCATCTCCAAATCGTTCGACCACGATAACGAAAACGGAAGAAGGCGGATTATTAAGTACCTACGTATTTATGATATTTTAAGAACGGGCGCATTTTTATGTAAAAGTGCACATACAGTGTCGAACGACAAAAATGAGTCCGTTTCATGTTTTAGCCCTATAATCCACAGGAAACCTAATTTATTACATAACATTACCGGCGTAGTTTATGGAACTGTCTTTATTATCGCCTAAAAATACATTTCAGCTTATAATCCATTAGCAGTTAGTAGTTGTTGATGGAAGTAATTCTCTTAATGAAAAATTAATATCAATAATAGTATGTATGTATGTGTCTTTTATTCCTAACACGCCAGTTCAGTTGAGAACGGTGGGTGTATTCAAAATGACCCCCACAATGGTAATAGATAACGGATGCGATCGATTGACAGTTGTGTCAGTCTGTTTTTGTGTGTAAACTGGGTATTTGTACTAGTGACGGGCGGGCGGACGGCCCGCACCAGCAAGCAGATGGGTTTCTGTGTCGGCCTGGATACTTGGGCGTGACCCAGTTCTACATATTCGTACGACACAGTGGCTACGACTTGCTGTTGCAGCGATCGCTGCTGCCTTCACGGCTACAACAACGTAGCAAAGCTGCTACTTCGTGGTGCCTATTGATCGGCACTTTTACGCAAGCTTGCTACGAGAATCCGTCAACGAACACATTGACGGTAAAAAAGCACTATACACCTACGTTATAACCGACCTAACCAGCCCGCCGACATGCCGTCAACAAATCGTTGCGCATGCGCAGTCCCATTTTACCTAAAAAGTTCCTAAAATTATTTGCTTACACTCTCAAAACAAAAGAGATTACATAATGCAAATGAGACCGTAGTTTTTAGTGTCTAAAACCATTTAAAATGTTTTTGAAAGTAGGTACCTATTAGGAACTAAATTCGAAATTTTAAAGACATAAGACTAATTAGAAATCACTTTATTGCTCACGATGTTGACTGCTTGACCGTAAAATTAAGTGTGAATATTTTTTGCCTATAACTGTACCCATATCTTAAAACTTTAAGAACATTATAAAAGTCACAGCAGTCCATTTTTTGCATAAAAATGCCCCCTTTATAATTTAAAATCCTTTCACATTCCCAGTCAGTATTGTCTTTAACAACTAAATATGTATTAAATAATGTAATCAGTGGTTGTAAACTGAGCTATATTTGCAGATTTATTATTATTCAGTGTGTAGGTGTAATATTTCAGTTATTGTTTATCATGTTCAGTTGTAGAAGACCGGTTTTCAATGTAATTACATATTTTGCTAGTGTTGGATCATGTTCAAGTAATTACTGGGATCAGAGGCGGCACCAAGTAATTAACACAAGCGTCTTTTATTTTCTGCCAACATAAACAGTTGTTCGCCATTCAACAACTTTGTGGTCCACTACTTTTTTGATTTGTTTTGATTTACATAAAATGTAACTTTCCTGATGATCCTTTTGTATTATTTATTATCAAAATCTGAAAAAAAATGGTTTACTTTTTCTTTTAAAAGAAAAACTTTGTGGGTGGATGAAAAAGTTTTCCAATATCTACGTGCTCTAGAAATAAAAGAGAATGACATCAGCAAAAGTTTTTTTTCATCAGAAGTATCATTAATCCCTGACCATTATAAGTTTCACTGCATTTTCTAATCTAGACTGAAGAAAACTTTGTTAACATTCAGAAAAAACTGAAAATTACGAATTTCTATTTAATGTGTCTAATTAACAAAAATATCACTTATAAAAAAACATAGGACACTTCTGTTAAAACTAGGCCGTAAGGTTTGGGCTGAAGAAAGGTCTTAAGCTGGAAAAAAAATCTATTTGATTATCGAAAGTACCTGATCATAAAAATCTGTAGGGCACCCATAGTTGTTAAGTTAGAATCTTCCCAGTTATTGTTAGACTGAAAGGAGCTAGGACTTTCAAATTTAAAGGGATGGTAAGCTTTATCGTACAAATTTAGAAAAAATTCTAAAACTGTAAATTACGAATTTCTTATTAATATCACTAATCATTAAAATCTATAGGAGTCCAAAAATTTGATCTAAGGAAGTATCTTATGATATAATTTAAAAAACCCCCTCCCCCCTGAACATGATAAATTTTGATTGATAATACACAAATTTTGATAGTCAAAAATATTTATTGTATTTGCATAATGAAATTTAAAAAAATAATAAATATTTTTTGTAACGAACAAATAAATAATATTTCTATTTATCAGAAGTCCAAGGATTCTGTAAAATTTTTTGTAGAACGGCGGTTACGTTGCCGTAAACCCCCCATCCCACCTTGTCACATCTTGTCAAATTCAGCGAGACCCCGCTCCCCCCCTTGTATGCGAACGTATTTTTTGAATGGCCCCTAATCAAAACCTATAGGTTAGCCTTAGTTAAACTAGAACATTTACATTTAGACTGATGAATAATCTTCTGTTAAAAATTCAGAAAAAATAATAACATAAATTCCCACCAAGCTGAAAATCAGTAAGATTGTTTAATATTGTATATGATTAAAAATAAAATTTAAAAGTTCCCCATCTTTCCCCTGTATGGAAAAATTTTTATTCAAGGTTAAAGGTCAAAAAATGATTTTTTCGCGATTTTCAGCAAAACGGTAAGTTTTATCATAAAAATACTTCCGACAAAAATTGTAGATCATAAAATTATCCATAAAATATGTAAGAATATTTTTTTCCTAAGAGCCACCGTTTCTGAGATATCAGGTAAAATGAAACCCAGTCCCTTATTTTATACGCCAGTGTAACCTCGAGACAACATTTGTCTCCTGTTCAATTGTATGCGTTGCTAGGGTCTTATACCTGCTTTATGTCAGTGTGCCCAATAAATAAAATACCTACTGTTAGTCTCAGGGTTGCCAGATTAGGGGATTTTCCCCAAAAATAGGGGATTTTTTTTCCTTTGGGGTATTTTTTGGGAATATATTTTCCAGGGGAATTCTTCTGGGGAAAAACTCCTCTACAATTTTTTTTTCTATTTGCACTTAATATTTTCTAGTTCTTGGGGATTTATTTGTCACATAGCTTATTTTGGGGTATTTTAGAGATACATATTTTATAGATAATTTTATGATCTACAATTTTTGTCTGAAGTATTTTTATGGTAAAACTTACCCTTTTGCTGAAAATCGCGAATAACTCATTGTTTTGACCTTTAACCTTGAATAAAATTTTTTCCATACAGGGGAAAGATGGGGAACTTTCAAATTTTATTTTTAATCATATTTTAAACAATCCCACTGATTGTCAGCTTGGTGGGAATTTATGTAGCTTTACTCTTATTTTTTGGTCTAATTTGACCGGACTAGATCACTGATCATCAAAACCCACATTAGATTTCTGCACAAGCTGACTGGGCCTTCAAATTAAAAACTAAAGAAAGCTTTATGTTAATAATTCTGTAAGAACTTAAAATTACGAATTTTTAATTAGTGTGTCTGATCAATAAAAATATCACAGATCATGAAATTTATAGGACACTTCTGATTAAGTTAGGGCCTAGAGAACCCATGAAAATCGCGAAATTCAAATTAGTCTATTTAACTATCAAAAGTATCACTGATCTTCGAAAGCTGTAAAGCATCCTTGGTTATATTGGAACCTTAATACTTGGACTGAAGTAAGATCTTTTGTTATAAATTCAGAAAGAAACTTAAAATCCAGAATTTTAATTTGATCATTAAAAATGTCACTGATCATCAAAACATATCTGGGACCATCAAATTTAGACTAAAACATTTATGCTGCACATTCAGAAAAAAGTGATAATTGCTCATTTCTTTTGAGTGTGCCTGATCAACAAAATGTCACTGATTACTTTTCATTAAGCGAAGAGTTTGATTTTGATCTGAGGGGGTCTCTCATCATACAATTTAAGAACAGAAATTAAAATCACTAATTTTAAATTAGTCTGTGTGTTCGTCAAAAGTATCGCCGATAATCAAAACGTGCACTGATTATCAAAATCTGTACAACACCCTTAGTTAAGCTACAACATTAACACTTGGACTGTGGAAAAATCCTTATTTACAAATTCAGAAAAAAAAAATTAAAAATATATCTGGTCATCAAAACCCACTAAGGGAAAGCTCTGTGGTATGTTATGATCAACAAAAGTATCAATAAACAGTAAAATCTATAGGACATTTCTAATTAAGGCAAAGCATTTAAATTTTGGCTGAAGGAGTGTCTTATTATACAATCTCCGAAAAAAAAAATAATAAAATTATGAAATCTGATAATCTAAATCTATAGGATCTTCAAATTTCGGCTGACAAAGTGTCTTATGATACAATTCCAGAAATGAAAAGGAAATCACTAATTTCAAATTAGACTGTCTAATCAACAAAAGTATCACTGCCCCTCAAAATCTATTAGGCACGTCTGATTAAGGCAGGACTTTTAAATATGGACCGAATATGTTATATTATAAATTCAGAAAACAAATTAAATCATGAATTTCAAATTAGTCTCACTAATATTCAAAAGTACTTCTAGGTAGTTGATCTAGGATCTACGCTGAATAAATATCTTCTGTTACAAATTCATGAAGATATCTGAAAATGCCCCGAGCTCTCTACGTATAACGGTCTTCGGTTCGTAATAAAGAATTAACGATATGTATACATATAATTTTTGGTGACAATAGTAGAGCTATTATTAATGGTTTTATGTTGGCTCATAAAGTGCGTTTTCGATTCAGTTGAGAAAATATTACGATAAAATCACAACTAGCGGTTGAAATTATGACTTATACATTGTATTACTTCGAAATATAGCACGAATTTGCTATTTATGAAATTGTTATTGTTGTACAACTATTGTTGCGATCAGGTGAAGTTTCTTCCAAGTATTGATTTCTTAACATCACTATGTAACGGACAAGTTGGCTGCTTGCTTAACGCCAAGCAACCAATTTCACGGGGTTTTGTGGTGTTTGATTTCTTCATATACCTGCCTACAACTTGATCACGAACCTAATCAGTATATACACAAATAACTTTTATGTAGGTACCATAGTTATTGAATTTCATTCACATAATTATATTTGCCATATAGCTACTGTAATTTCTTCGTTCTTGTTTTGAACTTTAAGGACACTTTTTAGGTAGAATTAATAAATAAGACTACTTAATAATTAGTATAAGTATTAAAAATATTCGCCTGTGTATACATTTATGTCAGGTGTTCAACTTTTGCGAAATAATATCGAAAGTCATCAATGAGTTATGTTTACCTTTTTCTTAATAAGTGCGCTGACGATAATATAATAAGCAATTTGCGAGTTTAATATATAATACACCTAATAAAATCTTACGTATTTAGTGAAAGCAAATGAGATTAAGAGGTTACGTTACTATTGAAGAAAATTTATTCATGCAAATAATGTGGGACAGCAAATTATTCGAATGTTTAATTTATTTTTAACAAGCGTGCACAACAGGTCAAAGTTTCATATACTTTTTAAAAAAAATATTTACCATTATATGTGTATTCACATGGATCGTGGTATAATCAACCAACTTATCGAATGTCTTTAGAAAGTCAACGAATTTGAAAAGGTTACTTTTTCTTCTCGAAAATTTCCACATCAATGAGTTTCAATTCCCTAACAGAGTCGTGCTTTATATACGAGTATAAAATTATGGCGGTGAACAACTTCAAAAATCAATTCAAATGAATTAATCCGTATATGTACATATTAGTAATACAAATTTATAAATCATAAATAAATTTTGCTTTCTACCCAAATTAAATTTTTAAAGAACAGTAATTAAAACAAGTTAAAATCATCATACCTTGTCTAATAAAAAAAATATTTTTCACTGGTTTATTAGGTACCACGTAAAAGATAACGACATGATATGATAACAATTAATTATTATTAGATATCAAGGTATCTATACCGCAAGAAGTGGTGCAGTATAGTTTCACTAATTGTAAGATACATATGAATTATTTGGTTTTAAATTATATTTATATTACGATTCATGAATGATTTTTTTTAAGCAAGTTGATGTATTACTTTAATATGTATCTCTTTCACTTAATTTTTGCCCTGTTTATGACCAAAATAAGGCACAATTGTTTGACATACTCACTTCAACAATTCAATTATAATTTGCTATAATGTGCCACAAATAGCATTAATTATATTATAATGATGATCGTAACATTTTTTTTCTTATTGTTTCAGTTAACAAAGAGTTGATCACGATTAGGATAATCGAAATACAACGTTGTCAAAATCTTTCGTATCCATCATTCCTTGGTTTAAATGAAATCAATGCTTACCAACTGATTGTAGTCTTCAGCTTCAAATCGTTTATATAAATATATAAAAAGAAATTATTAATAATAGCAAAAGAGAGTAAAAATGCATATAGAAGTACAAGTAGCTTTGAACTTCGTCATTTCGTACCTGTATAACAAGCTACCCCGTCGCAGGGTGAACATTTTCGGCGAGGAGCTTGAGAAAGCCTTAAAAGACAAATTCCAGGGACACTGGTATCCAGAGAAACCGTTCAAGGGCTCGGCGTTCAGATGTATCAAAACGGGAGATCCCGTCGACAAGGTTTTGGAAAGGGCAGCCCGCGAAAGCGGTGTCCCTATTCAGGATATTTTGGAAAACTTGCCGCAGGATCTCGCCGTTTGGGTCGATCCCGGAGAGGTCAGCTATCGCATTGGCGAAAAAGGAGCCGTTAAGGTAAGAACTGCGAATCATCCCTTCACTCGTTTCTCATTAATTAAAATTAGGCCATAAAAATTTGTTATATAAATTTTAAGAGAGTGAACATTTTTAATATTTAGATGAAATCATTCATTTTCTTATATTTCATACATATTCTAATGAGCTAAATTACATTAGGACCTGAAAAATGTATAATTTCAATTAAGATATCTTTAAAGATCCTGGAAAAATCTACATATTAAAATTTCTGTTTTATTTTTGAGTAGTAAAAAGTATAAATTTACGTTACAGTTTTATATATTTTGTGTAATAGTAAAAAGTTAAATACTGTTTTATACGCTCATTACATCTCCTGTTATCCTTTCATCATTCATGTACACTTGTAGATTTGTACCTCTGGTTGTATTATCTATATCCCTTATATCAGAAGTGCAAACAATTTCCGTTTTATCTGCGAACTTGACTCTGACTTTTCTTTATCGATAAACTTGATTAAATGTTAAAGAGTTCGCCTGTAATAAATCACAATTTTCCTCATTATTTTTAAGCCCCAACTTATTTCCAAGGCTATAATATCCCAAACAAAAGCTGCTATAAATTTTCGCAGACGTTTAAAATATTTAGGAAAATTTTACAACCAGATTATTGTATTGATATTCGAATTGATTTATTGGCAATTGTAACAAATGTCAAACATTCTCTTACATTTCTTTTACTGATAAATAATTATTCATTAATTTGAACAATGACTTTTTATTTCATCCCCTTTAATGAATTTCCAATTAAAATACGAATGCTTTTTGTAAAACAAATACAGGGGCAAAAATCGAAAGTAAAATTACGTAATAATCTGCTGACACTTGTTAAAATTGCTGAATCTGCAAAATTTTCTTTTAAAATAAAAACGTAATTCGTTGAAGCCTCTTTCAGTTATGAAATCGGTGTAACTGATCATATCAAACCTAAAACTGGATTAAACTAATTTAATTACAGGCAAATGCCTAACATGACGACAAAATTGAACTCAATTTAAAGTTGTTTTAATACTGCAAATTATTGTTGTGGTTACGTCCCAAAAAACAAAACACCTCAAAACACAGTAGGTATCATCTGCAAAGTATTGCTATTACATAATATAAAAACATTTAAAACAATCTATGTAAGGGCAAATTCAGGCCGCGTGCCCCAATGAGTGTAAACATTTTTCCTTTCTAAAATAAATATTACTTTCTCCTACAATCCACAATTTTAAGAGACATATAGGGACAAAATCATAATTTTTATAATATCAAAATGCTTCAATGGTTTTTGAGGGTATATTTCTAGAAGGGTGCGTTTTATTTGTTGCAGGTACTCTTCAGTGAGAAGGGCGATCCCCAAGACGAATCCTCAGCTGACCGGGAGGTGACCAAGACATTTAATCCCGAAGCGCAATGCTTCAAGCCCATTGATTCGGTGAGCTCAAGTCTCAGCAGTTTGAGTCTGTCTCCAAAAACGTCGCCGTTCTCTGCACAACCGATGCCCGTGGGATCACAGGTCGCCACGTCGGGACCGCAGCCGGGAACAACCGTCGTGGGCGGTGGTGCTGGTGGACAGAGCATCGTTGGCAACCATCTTTCAAGGTCGTCCGCACCCTCGCCTACCGCCGTCTCTGCCGCCAACACATCATACAAAGGATCACCGTCCCCCATTCCATCCTTCATCCCTCGTACCACTACCCCACTTACGTTTACTACCGCCACCTTTGCCCAAACCAAATTCGGAAGTACCAAGCTTAAGACTAGCTGCAAGAGAGCAAACAGGTAAGAATAACTTTAATCTACATTGTTATATATTTTTTATTTGTTCATATAAGGCGGTTAAAAGTACAAAAATATCGTAATTTTTTTAGCCAGGAGTGAATGAACATTTCGATAAAAATAAAATGAGACTCACCCCTTAATTACCACAAACGCACCTTTAAGTTTCACAATGATACTTAAAGTAACTCGTGTTCGCTAATTAAAGTTAGTGTTTGTAGCAATTAAGGATAAAAGTCTCTTTTTATTTATTTTATTACCACGGTCTTACATTTTCTTCTTAAACGTTTAGGGTGTTAATTATTGCGATAATGCTTCACACTATAATTTTGGATGATACAAAAATTGGATGAAATTATTTTTAAAAGTTCTGGCTTTTATTTAAACTAAATGTATAAGTATTTTGTGATAATTTTCCTAAATTTGGCGAAACTGCATCAAAATTGACCCAAAAACGTTCAAATTATACGAGTCTTTAAATGCAGAGGCGCCTAAGAATTTTATTAATGTCAATGGCCTTATTTACGTGGGAATTCCTTTTGTGGTAGCAGGTGCTACTTGGCCTAATTTCTCATTGGCTATTGAATAGTAGCAGTAGCCAATCAGAGAGCAGTAAGAACTTTACAACAATACACTCCACGTTTCTGAGTTAATCACATAGACGTTAATCACATACGCTGATTCGGAGGGTGCACTTCGTCTCCACAAATTTAAATAAATAATTACGTAAAAATGGGGTATTTTATTGTAATTGAATACGGAAATTATTCCCTATGTTATTAACAATGATACATTTATTATTCTTGTGTTGTAAATGTTTGATACACTCCTGTGTAAAATAAATTTATTTACCTTAGGGTTAATTATAATTATCAAATACCTCCTTAAAAATTCTATAATTGATAAATGCAAAATGCATTACTGTAGGTTTATCTGCTAAAAATTTTCTTTTGTATTTAATCAGGGATCAACTAAGGACACCAGAATATGATGTCGCTCCTAATAGAAGTTCGAACATATCGAGGCCATTCTCTTTAAGGTATTATAGAATTTTTAAAATTATTAATTTTATTTAGAGAAAGAGAACAAAATACCTTCTTTTAGAACCTGCAGTAATGCAGTTTTTAGTACAATTTCTTCTTTAAAACTATCGATACTAACAGATACAATTATTAGCTGTTTCTATATTTATCCTGTGAACAATTATGAAACAGATAAGGAAGGATTGTCACATTAAGGGACCTTTTCAGTGAAGCTTTTCCTCATCTTTTTCATGTTGTTAATTAGGATGCTTTATGTAACCAAATCGTCTCTCAATTTTGTAAAAACAGTACGTGAAAATTAATCATCCTCCCGAAGCGTCCTGTCATGTTTCTCCTTTGTTTCAGAATGTCTCCCACCGAGTTTTCACACTACATAAAGCAGCGTGCAATGCAGCAGCAACTTCACCAACAGCATGCTGCCCATCACTCGCCCAACGGCCGTGCCCTATCTCCCGACCCATCCGCCTATTATTTCTCACACAACCCTTACGCTCCCCAACTCCCCCACCGTTCCATGTTCGAGTCTTCCAATCAGTTCCTGAGCGCCGATCTGTACCCTGGTAAGTTAGCATTCGAACATGCAGCTGGTCCGCTGGGTCCCTTTTATCCCAACAACGGTCCTGTTAATGCGCCTCCAACAACACCCACAACCCCTCAAGACACCAGCAAATTACTCGACAACTGGCCCTATCCAACGGCAGGCCAATATCAACATCTTCTGGTGGCCAACTGAGGTCTCTCGTAAAACCCGTTGTAGAACACGTGTTCTCGTCTCTACTATTGTGATCAGTGACGAACACGCTAAGGACACACCTGTTTTCCTTTCTGCCCAAGACTAAATTCTCTCTCGCGTAAGGTAAGGCAAATGCTATTTATCCTATTATTGTCGGATGTCATCTACATCACCGCCGAATCGACGCCTGGTTTGAAAATGTTACTGTTAAATTCCTAAATTTGGAGAACAAGAAATTCATATTTCGTTTATAAATCTGGATTTAGTTTCTACCAGTTCAATTTCTGTTATGTTTGAATTGAATTTAAACGCCCACTTTTTAATCTAGTTTAAGCTGACTTACATTAAGTTATTTGATTTTATGAAAGTGTGGGTTAAACGATCTTCATTTTTTGTTAACAACTGCTACATTATTAATATATTAATTCGTGTTTTTGCAAAATTTAAAATACTTACAATTTGGCTATGAACGTTGTTTTTAATAATTATCTTTGATGCCTTTATTAAATTATCCTTATTTGGAACGTTAATGGTAACATGTATATTGCGTAAACGTACTTATTAAGTGACCTGTATGGTTCAAAATTGGGTTAGTAAAACTGAGATTTTTACGGATGATGAGTAAAACTAGTCACAAGTGTTCCACTTCGTTACAAAAGAGAGCATTAGTCTTGAGTAGAAGTCCCAGCTTTTTTATAAAAATTAAGACTTAGAATAGACGTTTCTTACTTTGTATATGGTGTTTACAGTATTCTAGTAGAGTAATGTGTTTTCTAAATTTTTTATAAAGTTTGTATTTTTTATTTTTGTATGAAAGAAGCTCAAGCTGTCATCTAGTCCCAGAGATTGTTATAACGTTTACTAATATTTAATTGCATATCACGGGGGCCAAAGAACCGCTCCGTCGCCGGCCCTTTCTATTGTTTAGTTTAGCCAGTATTTGCATGAAAGATACACGAGGGTTCCTAGATGCTTCCTCATTATGAGCAACTATTTTTAAATGCTTAGTTTTCTTAGTTTATTTTTTCACTTGTCTCCGTTTTTATTATTATTTGTACAGATTGTTGAATTTCATACAATATATATATTTTGTTAAATGCTACTGGTTTGATTGCTGTCATTTTTGCCTGCGTACCTGATATAAATCAACTCTTGTAGAGCATGAACAAACTGCATGAGTTTGCGTTTCAATATTATTGAAGTTATACTTCTTTCGGGTTTTGGCACGTTAACAAGAAAATTTTAGCATGCGCAACTGTCAATGTAATCGAAAACATTTTTTTAATAATTACATGGAAGTATAACTTCTAATGCGTATATATTAGTACACACACTTCTTTTTGTCCTATTATTGAGTTTTCGTTTTGCAAATTTTATTATCGTTTCCAACTGCAGACACAAAAGACACCGGTCCATCCGTCTAAAAATACAATCAGCATCCAAAGAAACCATTGCATAACCGTTTAAACAAAAAGAAAAAGAAATGATATCTAATCGTATACCAATAAACTGTGCAAAGTACATTTTATGTACAACTACAGTAATGGAGAGTTTCAATTGTAGCACAACCTGTCTGTATTTTCTCTGATTTTTTTTATCATTCGTTTTCGTGGTCAAATCGCTGTACAGAAATAATAAACATCGTTTAGAATCGACAGGATGTGAAACTTTTTATATTCTTATTGCATGTTATACGTAGTCGTGGATAACTAAAATGTGATACTTCTTACGACAACTTCAATGAAATGATTAAAACAAAAGCAAATAATTGTGCTTATCAATTATAAAATGACATTTCCGTTTTAAAATGCTTCATATTCGTAGAGAAAACGAAAATTTCTTAATTTTTTTTGTTTTTGCGAATGTGATGACTACGAGTATAAATATTTAGTTAATTTCTAAAACCACAAAAAGTTGTTAAAAGTTCCACTATTTTTTATCACTTGCCTCGTGATCACATTGTCAGAGCTATGCATAATATAAATACATATATGCCACACTTTTAATTTCCTAAAATTTTCTTTTAAAACCTTAATATTCAGGCATTAACTTATAGTTATTTAATTAAATATTGATCGACCAATTGATGCTTTTTTTACGTGTTTAAAATAATTATTTATTATCTATCGTTTGGTCGATTGCGTTAGTTTCCTATTTTCTCCCAGTTTGTGAATTGATCAATGAAAAACGCTTAATTGTAAGATTATATTATTATACCTAAATACATATGGGATAAGCTGTTTGCCTTTCTGATACGTTGTAGGAATAAAAATATGTCAACGGTGAAACTGTTACCTGATTTGAGCTACAAGTGTCCAAGAAAATCTCTCATTTTTGCGAACGAATTGAAAATTGAAAATTTGTTAACGAAAATGGGAGGGACTTGTTCTCGGAGCCAAGAAAGTCAAAACCTGTAAAATACACAATACACAGATTCACTCAGTTATTTTATATACTTGCTTCTAGGTAATCTTGCATTTTACGATCTTGTAAATAATTACATATAATAATAATAATTATAATTATAATGATAATGATAAAGCTAGTTGAGTAAAACTATCCATGTATTTTTCAAGTAAAATAGACTTAGACGTTATTAAAAAATAACTTGTCTTTTTTACCTTGTAGATATACGAGTGGCCATCGAAAAAATCTGAGACATGCTAAATGTTATAGGGCAAATTAATTCAATTACATTTTATTTTTTATTAAAAAATACCAATACAACCTCTACCCCACAATATACATTATTTATACATACATAATATTTGAAATAATAATAATAATCGTCAGTATTAATTATATTATTATATTTATATATACCTACATATATACTTGTAGAATAATTCAGGAAAAAATTAATCTATTTCATATTATTATGTATCTTATAGTAAATATCTCAATTATAATAATATAGTTAATTATCCGCATGTTTGCATGTCTAGGAAATATTTAGGGTGATGTAGGGTCTAATGAGAATTATTAGTGAATTTAAAGGTTCCATGTAACCGGTATAGGGAATCTTTGTAGAAGGTGATAACGTTAAGCAAAATACATAGGTTTGTTGCTAATGTGGTGCTAGAGAGTCCGGGTTTGACTCGTCGTTAAAGTGAAAAGTAGCAAAGTTGAGGATTGTGGCCACTTGTACCTGTATAACCATACTAAAGGGATTTTGACCCCCAAAGAAAATGTGATTTATCTTTTACTGTTAATAGAAGTAGAAGGCGTAGTTCAAATAATAATAATAACGAAACACTGAAGTCTTGTCTGCATTAAAAATTTTTAAAAATCAGAACAAGACAAAAGGACAGAGTCTTAAGTGTGTATGTCGTTCAATATCTGTGTTAGCATGTTACGAACTTCTCAAATATTTGTACTACTTCGTAGTCTCTTATATCATAATGAATAGTGAGAACGGTATTTCCATCCCGTTATAAAACAAAATATGTGTATAATAGCCTATAATTTTTCATATTGTTGTACGATTTTTAAGTTTATATTAAAATGTTTGTGCATTGAATTGCTTAAGTTTCAATTTCTCTCCTTCCACTTCTTCCTCATTTTCTACCACTTTTCAGTAGACAACTTTCATCGTTTCCTCTACAGGTAAGGGAAACATTTTTCATCAATTATAAATTAACTATTTCATCTAAAAAGTAACGTAATCATCTTCCCCCCATTTTAAACTTTGCAATTAACAAAGGTCCTAATGTACCTAATTAAACTAAATTAGATAATAACATGAAATTATAATATTTAATAGATATATAAATAACATTTTTATTATTAAGGTTGGATGAGTACAAAACACGTTGGGTAAATTTCACAAAAATTTTATTCAAGTATTCTTAACGAAATCGTTTCGGCTATGAGGCCACAATCATAAGATACAGTTGTGTACAGTACAGTACAGTAAATTTTAAGGGGTTATAAACTAAGGGTATATAATAAAATAAAAGGTTTTATAACCCGTTAAAGATGCTGTATTATAACACATTCGAAGGAGAGTTAAAATACTGAACCTTAATTAGCAAATACAAAATACAACTTTCCCTGGGGAGCTTTTCGCAACGATTTATTTTAATTAATTATTTTCCTTGCATTATTTATTTAATAAAACTTTATATAAAGAAAAAACTAAAAAATAAAAAATATTTTTATTCATGACCTTTTTATTTTTTAAACTACTTACTAATTGACTCAACCTTTGAATTAGCTACATTTTAAAGTCACCTCTTTTTTTTTGTTCAAATAAAATATTTATAGGACTAATCTCATTAGAACAAATTTATGTCTGTATCCTTGATAAATTGTATAAGGTCATTTTTATCATTCTGAACGAATATCTTTTCCAGTTTTTATAGCATAGATGTAAAAGCGGATAAAGTCCGCATAGAACCTAAAATTACAAAACAAGCAGGCAAAAAACTGTTTGTGATAAACAAAGTATTTCGTCCTCTATGAAAAAGACAGTAACGTGTAATCCTGCGAAGAAGTTAGTGATTTTCGTGTAATAAAACATCTGGAGTTGACGAAAGTCTTAAAAATGTTCAGTGCATTGTAAATAAACGATAATTAATTAATTAATTATGATTAGTGATGGTGAGTGCCCGAAAGGATTTTGATGAACATAAATACAATAAGATGATTATTTACCTAAGAAGTGGTAGGTAAGTGTCTACAGTATATACCTATGATTTTATTTATTTTATTTTTTTTTTAATTATAATGGAGGTAGATGTCAATTACAATTAAAACATTAAGTTAAATGCTACCAAAATTCTTATTTATGGTGTTTTGCTAAGTGCGTCAATAATTTGATATTACACAAAACAGAATATGTAAATCATTAGTTTAAAAAATCTATCCAGTAGGATGCATTCCATAAATTCTGAAATAATTTTGCTTAAGTGGTTTTCTAATTAATGATAAACCTTCATAGATTTTTATACGTAAACGTGCAGAACTCACTTGAGGAAATTCAATTTTTATTATACTTACTCTTTTACTATTAAACTCACAAAGAAATAATTATATCTATGTTCTAGAATTAAGTTCTTTCATTTTACTTTTATCTGAATAATAATATGTACATAAATTAAACCTAATTGTAGCGTTTGATAAAAGAGTCACAAGGGTTCGTAACATAAAAAAGCTGAAGTGAATTTTATCATCAGTATCTTTTCATATTACCATTATTTTGAAATTTTAAGATTTGAGTAGTTTCAGACATTTCATTCAAAAATCTTGAATTTTCCTTTCCATAACTTCATTGTATTCTTCTGTGAGTACTATCGTGATACCCACATTTTCTCAATGATAAAATTACGTATTGTTAAGAGAAGAGGCTAGTAATAAATGTATTTGAATAAGAAACAGTTTCACAGTTGCACTCGTGTTTGTAGTTAATAAACGAATATTCAACGATTTTTTGAAAAATATCTCAATGTAGGTACCAATTCTGAGGATCAAAAAATAACATAGAAATTGAAACGTATAGGGAGGTACCTAAGTGCTAAAATTTATCTAAAAATGGAATAAAAAGTGATATTCATCATTAAAGTTTTTTCATTTTATGAATATTTCTCTGTTTTCAAACTTGAGTAGTTTGATTCTTGTCGTTTTTTTTTTTGCTATGAGTTCAATGGTGAAACATTTTTTTAAATGATGAAGTTATGTATTGTCAAAAGAGGAGCTTAGTAAAATATATTAATAAGAAAATATATAAATGTTGCAGTTATATAGTTATAGAAGAATGAATAATAATGATTTTTTGCAAAACATTTTAAAGTAGGTACCTGCCAATTTTGGGAATCTAAAAAGGACATAGAAATTGATATCTTAAAAAAATAGTGAAAAATGTATTAAGTAGGTACCTAGGACCTATAAGTTGGGTTTTTGGCCCTAAAAGTTCACATAATACCTGGTTAATTGCATGTATCCCATTTTTGCGTCTTATTGTCTTAAAATACACGTATTTTTAATTTTTATCAAAATTATTTAAATTATTCTATTATATTATATATTGTTTCCCAGCAATCCAAAGATTTGCAATTTGGCATTTTGACTGAGAAACAAATAATTTCTAGAATAGTTTAAACAATTTTGATAAAAATAAAAATACGGACGAAGAAAAAATTTTGAAAAGGGGTGGATTAACAAAAATTCAATTATAGAATATAGATACTATGTATCAAACTTAAAAGATATAGATATCTTGATTCACTGAAAACGGGCCAGAGAGCTTTTTGTGTAGAAAATTTCATCGGAAAATTCCTTGAACAAAACCACTTAGTTTTGAAAGAGGGCATCTTTTAATATAGGAACGGTGATCATATTATTTCCTTCCTCTTCACAGGTAATTCAACTCTTACTATTTAAATAGGAAAAATGGATTGTGCGATACATTGTTCAAAAGGTCCTGTTATTCTAAATACATCATAATAATAATTGGAGAGTTGTAACGATTTATTCAAACTTTCGACTTTGAATATTACACATTTCAATTAAGTTGAAGAAATTATTTGAATAACTATCCAGATTTCCAGAGTTTTCCCGTTTGGACTTTTTTGTGGGAATATTTGAGATCAAGAGTAGGAATGCAGAAAAATAACTCCTGTAATGTCTGATAAATATAAGGCAAAAATTTGGACATAAATTGTACAATTGTATGGAAGTTGATAGTGGTCATTTTAAACATCTATTAGTTTAATTAAGTTTAATATGTAATTTTTTAATAAATAACAAGGTTCTCTCTTTTTATCTATCCAGGAAAAAAGAGATCTTTCGAATCGCAGGACTTCTTTTCCTTATTTAAATATTAAAGGTTGGATTCGCAGTGAAGAGGGGTGGATATTATCATTGTTTGTATATTAAAAGATGTACACCTTCAAAGCCAAATTGACCTATTCGAGAATAATTTCCTGAAATTTGAACTTTTCTGCACTAAAAGCTCTAGCTTATTTTCAATAGCCTATCCTGTATACTTTTTATATTGAAGTACCTAATTTAGAATAAGATTTTGGGACATATTTAAAACAAAAGGGTTCAAAAAAGAAAATAGGTCACATAAAGTAGGTATGTGAATTAAGCACAATGTACTTTTTATAGATATAGAAGCGTATAAGAAATGTCAAAAGTTACTAAAAACTGAACGTATTTTTAACTTGGTGGACACTTTTTACCTCTTTTCCCTAACAAGAACACTTACCCTTGAAAGCAATAATGAATTTTTAAGGGTTCTCCTGCCTACACAGAAACGTTTCTAGGTCAGCGTTAAAAACTTTGTAAAATCAATAGCCAAGCTCAATGAAAACCGCTGTAAAAGGAAATTAGTTTATTATTATACTGTAGAAAACCTGTATTGATACCCATTAATACCAAATGATTTATTATCTTCCCTTCTAATTAGGTCAGTACTGAATTATTCACAGATAATACATTTATTGTTTTATCGACCCAATTAATTAAAATCAATCGAATAAACTTCTTTTTAAATGATGTACCTATATATTTCCAGTATACATAAAGTTTTTTTGTGTTCAGAAAAGGTTTTTAAAATTCAAGAATTTCGCACTGCAATAACTTTTTTATTTTTTATGAAACTGCTCTTCTTTTAAGAAATTATTTTCTTAGAAAAATAACAAATGCTTGGAAGTCAACGGGAGGCAGTTTAAATATTCACCGTAATAAAAATGAAACCAATCATATTTTTAAAATGTATTTTTGCTTATAGTTTTCTAACGTTTAACGTCGAATTTATAAATGATGGTATTCCCTATCATTTCTCCTCTCTTACACAGTAGTACGTGCAAATTTAATAACGTTCTTGCATCAAGGACGCAATAAACTAGTGTTCCATTTAAAATATTGTTACATATTTTTTTCAAAATTTTACTTTCTTTAGTTTTCCAAGAGGCTACTGACTTTGTTTCTCCCCTATATATGATTAATGAAACTAATATTAAAATAAAAATTAGCAGGAAAAAATGTTTTCTGAATAACACACAGATTAGAAAAACATTATTTATTTATAAAAATTTAATAATTAAAAAGATTTGCTTATCATGCTACATGCAAAACAAATCAAAGTAGTTATTTGGTGGTTAACAGGAGTCTTCTCCTTCTTAAAATGCTTTTTATTGTATTATTTAAAAATATATTTCTATATATTTTTCTATCTGTAACAAATTTTGTCAGACCTATGATACTATGAGATAAATAGTTTATATTATATACTTGTCGTTTACATTCACTTTTCGTGAATTATATACAACCTGAAAATTATAATTCTAAATTTTACTTCTTAAAAAAATAATGAAAATATTTACATCCTAAGCGTCATATTACATTAAGAGAACAAGAAATAGGCAGAAAATAATATATGATTAAATAAATATAGACGTCAACAATACTACATTAATTAAGTGAAAAAACTACTTCAACACATCAATAACACAACATTTGAAACAAATAATTCTGCATGAAACAAACAATCCTAATCAATACAAAGTATTTTTAACTTAAAATAAGTTTTGAAAATTTGAATTGAATAGTTTATCTTAAGTTTGGCTACAAAATACAATTCAAAAGTCAAGAAGACTTGTACTAGGTGTACCTACCTCTAAAAATTTCGACTCTTTTAAAGAGTGAACTAATACGTGTTTTTTTTTTAAAACACCCGTTCCTATTTTACGAAAAGAATTGCAATACCCCACGTGGATAAAGAACGTCAAATATAACTTTTCTCGTTTCGAAAACTTAACAAACTAACCCATTCAAAACGGATGCGTCGAAATTATATGGTTTCTCAGATCTTTAGCAATTTGAAATCCGACGTGACAAATAGAACAAGAATAGAATTTCTTAGGTAACTTATCGATAGATTTTTCCGTTCCGGTGACCTGCCTCTGTCTTTCGTGCACTTTTAGATGAGTAGAGAGTGCATTTTGTTTCTCAAATAATCGGTCACACTGATTACATTTAAAATTTTTCTTTACAAATTCGCTATGTTTTTCTTTTACGTGCGCATTTAAGTGATCACTACGGGCAAAATGAGCCGGACAATACTTGCATAAATTATTTTTCGGCACTTTATGACTATCTCCAGCTATTGGTAAATTATACGGTTGTTGAATAGTTTTTTGTTGCTCTGCCGATTTATGAAGTTGCTGGTGTTTCTTAAAAGCTAATTGCGTTTCGAAATCTAAATTACACGGATCACAATGAAATACAACTATTGGTTTGGTGTCAATTTTCCTATGAGTTTCCAGAACGTGTAATTGCAAGGCCGTTTCATTTGGAAACTGCACCAGACAAGTAAGACATTGAAAGGACTCCATTCTTGTTGGCGTTTGGGATAGCGGTAATAACTCAAGTTTTGGCTTTTTATTATCCTCTTTAAAAGGAAAGGAGTTTACCATTTTACGGAAAAGCTTTTCCTGTGTCCTTAGCTGTTTTTCAACTTTGCCGCGTTTGTGCCAGCCTTGATGAGACGAGAGAGCAGCGGAAGTGTCAAAGACTTTTTTGCACACATTGCACGGATATTTATTCAAAGCAGTGTTAACTTGGTTTGTATGGGGTTTAGGTGCAACGCTTTCGTTATGTTCTCCTTGCATATGGTCCTCGAGAATAGTCATATTTTTGAAAGGAATCTTACAATGCTTACAATAGAAGTAACGCTTCTTTTGTATGGGCGTGCATTCCAAGTCATGCCTCTCTTTATGCTTTTTAAGGGCAAATTTTGTTGTAAAATCTTTGTCACACAGGTCACAAAGAAATATGTGAAAGTTTTTAATTTCGGCAGGTTCAATTTCGTTATTAAGTTGTGGCATGCTCTCTTCAACATGTTCTTGTTTATGTTTTTGAAGTTCTGTAAGCCCTTGACAAGCTTGATGGCATACATCACACCAATACGTTTTAGATTTATTTCCGAGTTTTGATTGAGAGCGACTTGTCGAATTAATACCGTGACATTTCATATGATTACGTAAACTGTATTTGCTCGAGAACACTTTAAAGCACTTTTTGCAAGTAGAATAAGACTCAGCGTCATCACTGTCTTTACTGGTAGTTTTCTTTACTGTCGGTTTTATGTTGTTTACATGATTTTTGTTATTAGATACTTTTTGTGATTGGAAGGATTCACGTTCGTGCACTTGCTTGTGCATATGCCATGACCCACCCGTAAACAACATTTTGTCACAATATTTACATTGACGTGGATATTCGCGAGGAATTTTACGGCCAGGATGATGCTTATTATTATGATCCCAAAGACCACCGTAACCCAAATAGGATTTATTACACACTTGACATGAATACTTTTTGTTAGTATTGTCTTTTTTATTATCTTCAGGTGTGCCTTGCGCGGTCAAAATGGGCATTTGTTCATGAAGGGACTTGTGTTGGACCAATTCTTCTTTGCTGTTAAATATCTTGTCACAAACCTATAACAAAACAAAATTAAGTTTTTATTTTTGAAAGAGTACTTTATGAATTACTCACCTCGCACATTAATAAAGCACTAACCATACTACTTTTGTAATTATGTGTTTTGGAGTCCCTATAAACTTTAATGTTAAGATGAACACTTCTGTGTTGATCTAATTCTTTCTGGGTGATGAATTCCTTGCCACAATCTTCACAGGATAATCTGTGCATGTCTTTATGTTTCATAAATTCTACTAAGTCATTGAAGGTAGCTTTACACTCAGGGCATGAATACCTGTAATAAAAAGCAATGTCTATATATATTTTTAATAATAAAGTAACTTTTAATTTCTAACAAACTGATTAAAATACAATTCATTGATAAAAATTAGAGATTAATTTTAGAAATTATTTATTCTAATTTTAAAAATTTTGCTTTCTCATTTAATTAGAAAAAGGTTCCTCACTTAAATTCCTTAACATTTCGAGGTGTCGGTTTGGATCTAGAAGGCTGTTCTAAAGATTTGTTGATGCTGTGGGCTTCTTTTTCGTGCTGTTTCAATTCAACAGCGAGTCGGAACGTCTGCGGACAATATGTGCACACAAGGGTGTTCAGTGATTGATCATGAACTTTTGCGTGACGCATCATGTTGTGATAACTTGAATAAACTTTACCACAAATGTGGCACGTGGAACGTGATTTTTTTTTCGGGCTCGTGAAGGCATGAGGATTAATAACTTTTTCCCGTTCTCCAACAACGTCAGTGCCTTCTGGTTCCAACCTAAAATGAAATCAAAATCTATTAACACTGTAATAGAGTGGAACCTATTCGATAATTCTTGAAGAGATCTATAGTTATATTTTGTTATAGCTTTTAGAGAGAAAGGGAATGGGACTTGGAAAATGTTGTATTAAAAGAAGTTAAAAAGCTGACCTCGGTGCTTCTCGATTTCGTCGTTTGGACACCCCAGATCTTCTCATTAATTCAGCAGGTGCTGAAACTCTCTTTCGGTAACTATCTTTGTGTTCCAGACTGAAACCTTCAGAGTTATCATGTTCCTGTTCACAGTGCGCTTTAAATTCAGTTATGCTCCCCATTATTTTCCCACAAATATCACAACGATAGTTCATTATACATGAAGACAAGTACATGTGTCGCCTTACTGCATCTGCCGTTTCGAAAGTATTGCCGCATTTTTTGCAACTCGTTTCTGTCTCCGAATTTCCAACATGGAATGTGTTGACATGTTGACAAAAGTCCTCGTGATATGCGAAAATAAAGTTACAGAGCATACAAACGTAAAGCTGATAAAGTCGTACTTTCATTTCAGTATTTTCTTTTGTCTCTGCGAGTCTTTTTAAGTTTCTAAACTTTTCTTTTGGACAAGATGCATAATGTTTCATATAAGAAGACCGATCAGGGAAAGTGATCATACAATTAAAACAAGTGTAACATGGAAACCATATGGGACTTTTCCTAATATGTTGAAGAACTTGTTTGAATGAATGGAGCTGTTCATTATGACATACACATACAAATGTTTCATGCATTTTAACCATCGCTTTACATTTTTCTAAATAACTGGTTTCCATTTTAGTAAATCCGTTAAATGTGTAAGGGTTTGGACTTGGAGATGCATGATGTTGGAGTTTCAATTTTAGATTTGCAGCAAACTGGATTTTTTGTTGATCAGGTTCACTCATAAAATCATCGACAGGGGGCATTACATGGGCATCACTGAAATTTGTTTCACCATTACATGAATGTAATCCAGAACTATTTTCATCCTCTGTACAAACTGAAAGGAAAGAAATCAGAATAAAAAACTTTATATTTAATTTTCCAGTTGTAATTTTACCATCATTTCTCTGAGATTTAATATTCTCTAAATCTTCTTGATCTTTTCTAACATGGATTGTTCGTTCATGTTTATTCTTATTGCTTACTGAACTGAACACTTTATCACAAATACCACATACTTTAGAGTCTCCTGAGGAGACTTTATTAACTGTTTCATCATTAAATGAAGTAGAGGAATTGTCTTCTTCATCAAATACATTTACTTCCTCAGGTGGATGAGGAGTTAAAGGAGGAGGAAGATCCTCAAATGAGTCATCCAATGTACACTGTTCTGTTTCCATAGGTTCTTCCTTTATTGCCTATATGTTATATAAAAATCAAAATTGCATGAAAGGAAGTCTATTATAAATAAATAAAACCTTACCCCTTCTCTTTCATCTTCATTAACTGTACGGGCGGTATCTTCAACTTCATCATAAAGTGTTTCATCTTTAATTTGTAAGCTCTATAATAACAACACTTGTAAAAAAAAAAGCATATAACAATTATTTTATATAATTATTACCACATCAGCTATGCGATGTGAATTCCAATTTTGCATCCTTAATTCCAAAGTCTTTTGGTTTATTAAGCAACTTCTTTTGTATTTGTCCCATTTATTTAACATCTCAATGCAAGACTGGCAAACCATAGTAGATATTTTATCCAAAGCTTGAATCTAACAAAAATATTAATTTTTAAATTACCTGAATACTTTTTTTAGGTTAATAAATTGAAAGCTAAAACTGTTAACCAGACATCTTAATTTATTTGATTCTTGGAAGTTATTTAATTTCAAAAGGTAGTATCCAAATATTTGTAAATTTTTTTTATTAAATTCAAAATTTGATTTACCTACCAACAGTTTTGTAGGCAGCTGCTAGATGTTTCCTTTCATATTTTCGAATTTTATTGAATCTGACACTTTTTGCCAAAGAAATAATAAAAATGTAATTTACTTGTAAAATCTTAACAATTTACTAATTGCATTCATGATAATGTCAAGCGACACTAAATAACGTCAGGTTTCAATGGATTCCTCGAGATTTCGCTCGTTCTTTCACCGGTGACAACAGGTCAAAAATGAACGACAAATCGAAAATTTTAAATTTAAATTTGAGGATTAGTACAGTCACTTGATTGCTTTATAATTATATTTTTGATCAAATTTTGGATCATTTAAGTTTACCTCAATCCCTATATCGGTATATATCCGCTGACTCAATGATGAGCGGCTTGTTGAACAGTCGAAAACCGACTTCAAGGAACTGGAATTCTCTGATAAACATAGTCGACAGCAGGAGCTGTAATTACCGAAAGTCTGTTGTGCCATTACACTTCTTATTAAAAACAACCAGAAACTATCACTACACACTTTTCCACATCTGTTGGTTACACTTTAGAGTTTTATTTTGCCCTGATGCAACTTTAAAATCACATCATCCTGACGAATGCACTTCCACAAACACCAACGCCATAACGGAATTCATCCCATTCCTATCCCCACTTCAATGATGAGCAACGTAAGGCAAAGGGATCGTTGGAGGAAGATGGAAGGAAGGAATTGGTTTCCTTCCCACGGTCATGTTTTTGAGGAAGAAATGATATAATACGTATTTTATTCTGAAGTTCTGTTGTTATTTACGTGGTTTTCTTTCCAATTCTTCTCTTGAAAACAGCTAACCTTCTGTTTCAATATATCTCGCAAACTCCTTTTGTCAATCGAATTTCTTACTATGATTTCTTACTGTTAGTCATCTCATCTCCTTGTCAGCAAGAATCGTATGAATCGTATTCTGTCAACTTCATATGCAATTGCTTTTATTTCAGATAACGATAAGATTGGATGATCCAGAATTTATTTGTTTTTGTTAACAAATATTTTCTGAAGCAACTCAATCATTCCTTCTTGAAGGATGGATTCTTCTACATGAAGTTTCTATGTAATAGGGAGGTATCAGTTTCAGATAAGTGTAATTGCGTAACAAATAGATGTTCTTTAGTCAATTAATTATAATTTTCACTAACTTTACAAGCTTAAACCATCAATTCAGTATAATTTTTTAATCAATACTCTTCAACATCCACACTGGTCATTTAATAACCGACTGATTTCACTCGTGCTCATTAAAAATTTCCTTTTATTAATTAATTCTAAGTGTAGTCATTGATTATTAATTACCAGTAAATGCATTTTTTATAAGAAATTTTTTTAAAAAGAAAATCAAGAATGTTCAATCATAATCATGCAATAAAAAAAATGTTGGAAAGGTATCTAAGAAATCTAATTCAGTAAAGGTAACCATTTTTTATATATTTTTATTATTTATTTTATAGTTTAAAATTAACATTGAATTAAATTGAATTAACAATTGTCTATTTGTAGAATGTTTCATATTTCACGGAAAAATACATAGTTAATTAATTATTTTTAATGGAAGTAAAAATCAAAATAAATCTTGTATCACTAACTATAAAGTAATTTTTAATTTTTTTTTCACATAAATAGCTCATTAAAAAACGATTCTTAGAACAATTAATAGAAAAACATAAAATATAAAATGATATTTTGCAAAATTGTATATATGTATTTAAAAAAAAGTATTTACTTGTTTTTAGTGTATAGGTACTATAGCCAGTTCCGTTAGTCGAGGACAAGACGAGGCAAGAATGTACGAAGTGGTTTCGGTCGTTTCGGTTTATTTAGAATTAAAATTAAAAAAATGTTGCAAAATAATGAATTAAACACATTTATCTTACTTGTAAATCTCAAAACCATCGTGAATGTAATACAGTATAATTTTAATAGTTAAGTGGTTATTGTAGAGGTATGATTTTACAAACAGTATTTTTTTGTGGTTACATGAGCATTCTGCAAATAATTTTTTAGTTTAAATTATAATATTTTTAAGGAGTTATTTATTAGATAAACCTACAAGATGTCTAAACGACAAGCTGAAGAGTCGAGCAGTAACCAACCTGCTATTAAAAAGGTTCATTTTGAACCACATTTAATTGGACCAGTCTCCACTTTAGAAGAACTTGATATAAAAGTGCTTCAGTTTCAAAATAAAAAACTTGCCCAGGTAATAAAAAGTATTCAGCCTAATATTTGAAATTTAATGGTTATACTATTATAGCGCATTGAACAACGCTTGAGGACTGAAGCAGAATTGAGACAGAGAATTGAACAATTAGAAAAACGTCAAACACAAGATGATGCAGTGTTAAATGTAGTAAATAGATACTGGAATCAGCTTAATGAAGATATACGTGTATTATTGCAAAGATTTGATGCAGAAACATCTGATGAGTCGGAAACAAAAAGTAATTTGTCCAAAAAATTTTATGCTATATAGTTTACTTGTATTATCTTCTGTTAGATGAAAATGAAGCAACCACATCATTTCTTATGCAACTATCAACATGGGATAAGGAAGAATTGGATGATAAACTTGCAAATAGGGTCCAGGTTTCTAAGAGAGCCGTTGCAAAAGTTATTCAAGCCTTTGACAGACTTATGCAAAGAAATGAGAAAATAACCTTGGCTCTCAAGGGAGAAGTTGAAGGCCGTAAGTACTCAATAATTTTTATTAGCCAAAGTTTTCTTCATTTCTGAATTTTGGCATGTCAAAATTTAAACAGTTATTAACGTACCATATCCTTAAGTTAGAGATTATTATTATATATAGTGATTTATCAATAGTAGCATTTACTAAACCGAAATTATGCTACAAAAATAAATTACATTGTACACTTTCTTAAAAAAAAAATTAGAAAAATCAAAGACACTTAATATAACAAAAAATAATTCCACAAATACAAATGAAAAGGTCTTCATTAAACCAAAACTTAAACAATTCTAATAAATGAATAATAATGCCAATTAATTTAAAGCCCTTGTTTTTAGTAATCTTTTGCCTTGTCCTATTTTTCAATATAACTTATTAAACTCTTAATTTAGAAATCGTTATAATGTGTATAATTTATTGTGTTTTTCCAGAGGAAGCTCCAAGTGTAGATGAAGTGATTCGCCAACAAAATGTTGAACTTCAAGCTGAAAATCGTAATTTACAAGCCCTAAATACTTCTCTCCATGAAAGATATCATACAATAAGCTTAAAAATGTCTGAATTGCAAGATTCATTAAATGCTAAAGAAACAGAAACAGCAGAACTCAAAAATCAAATTGATGATTTACAGTATGAACTGGAAAAGGTTCGTTGTCGTAATGATAAATTAGAAAATCATCTTGCAGAAGCCATTGAGAAACTAAAAGCATTTCATGAAATGCATCCACAACCTGAAAAAGGAGGTTCAGAAACTGCTAAAGACAGAGTAAAAAATAATGTTTCTCAAGCCAAAGTTGAAGATTTAATGAAAGAAGTGGAAGAATGGAAAGAATTGGCTAATAATAGATTGCAAGAACTTGATAAACTCCATCATACACATAGAGAAACACTAAAAGAAGTAGAAAAGCTTAAAATGGATGTAAGCCCTTTTTTACTTTTCCATATTTTAAAATGAAATCTTTAAGATGATCATATTTAAATTGTAACGTATTTTGGTACTTTTATTTAACAAGTTCTACTTTTAGACATTTATCATAAAATATATTTTTTTAAGATTCGTCAATTACCTGAAAGTGTTATAGTGGAAACAACAGAATACAAATGTCTTCAGTCTCAATTTTCAGTTCTTTATAACGAATCCATGCAGTTAAAAACTCAATTAGATGAAGCTCGTCAGCAATTGCAGACTAGCAAAAATGCGCATCTTCGTAACATTGAAATGATGGAGGTATTGAATTATAGTCTACTACATTTTTATTTTATTTATTTATTTGACTAGGTACATAAGGTAATGATAATTATTTATTTAGCGAATTACTTTATTTTAGAGTGAAGAGTTAATGGCCCAGAAGAAGTTGCGTCAAGAAGTTATGCAATTAGAAGATGTATTGGCTCAGTTGAGAAAAGAATATGAAATGTTACGCATTGAATTTGAGCAGAATCTTGCCGCAAATGAACAAACTGGGCCAATAAATAGAGAAATGAGACATTTGATAACTTCTCTTCAGAATAATACTCAACAACTTAAGGGCGAAGTTCATCGATATAAAAGAAAATATAAAGAAGCAAATGCTGAAATTCCCAGGGTATAAAAAAAGAGCTTATTTTGAAATGCCTTATTATTTAAAATAAATGTTTTTAGCTAAAAAAAGAAATTGAAGAATTAACTGCGAAGTTAAACCAGCAACAAACTGCAGCACAGGAAAGCAAAGAGGGAATAAAAAAAGAAATAAAAGAAGAGGAAGGTTCTGGTGTTGAAGGAAACTCTGATGTAAAGGAAGAAGGGTCTGAATTTACTGTTAAAAAAGATGAAGATTTTAAAGTAAATTCCTCTTGTATTTCTGTTATAATGTTTAATAAATGTTCATTAATTTTTACAGACAGAAGAAGGGGAAGGAGACAAGGATAAGCCGGGTTCTTCTCCAACTGCTAAAAAAGAGGGAGTTAAACAAGATAAAGGCGCTGTTAAAACAGAAAAAGATCATAAGGAAGCACAAAGAGCTCGTGAAGCAAAGATAGCAGAAAATGAACTTGTTAGAGATCTTAAAGCA
Organism: Agrilus mali; assembly: GCA_029378335.1. NCBI lineage: Eukaryota > Metazoa > Arthropoda > Insecta > Coleoptera > Buprestidae > Agrilus > Agrilus mali. Next base: position 20,086,283 of record CM055658.1, on the reverse strand, counting down.
CAACTAAAGTAATTATACAAACCTTACACTAATAGTATACAAAAATTAACATCCTTATTTTTTACGTTTCAGAAAAGCGCTAAATGAGCAAAAAGAAATGAAATTGCTTTTAGACATGTACAAAGGCGTTCCCAAAGAACAGAGGGACAAAGTTCAGCTGATGGCAACTGAAAAAAAGTTACGCAATGAACTAGAAGATATGAAGCAGCAAATGAAAAAAATGCAGGTATATTCTGTACGGATGATTCTAAATTTATTTTTAGCAGTTATTGGTCTCACAATTTTTTATTTAAAGGAAAGTAAACGTGAAGACAGAAAAAAATTGGCTGATGAAGAAGCCTTAAAAAGAATTAAACAACTGGAAGAGCAGAAGTATGAACTGCAAAAACAGGTAGCTTCTCAAAAACCTCCAGAAGGTGGCTGGCCAGGTCATGCTGCTGCTCTACATCAAATGAGACCCTTTGTTGGTTCCATGGAAGAGGAAGCATTACTTAACGAGATGGAAGTGACTGGGCAAGCCTTTGAGGATATGCAGGTAGTTATAAATTCTTAAAATGTACCTTATTAAAATTTAATAGGCTAAAATTGAGGAATTAATTGATAAAGTAACTATTGTTATCATGCGACTTTTATTTGACAGATAAATAATTCTATTTCTATTCTCTTGCCTTTAAAAATTAATTTTAATTAGAAAAATGTTTTAATTTTCTCCCCTTTGTATTCTAGGAACAAAATTCAAGACTAATTCAGCAGCTTCGTGAAAAAGACGACGCCAACTTTAAACTAATGACTGAGAGGATAAAATCAAATCAGTTGCATAAGCTTGCTCGAGAGGAAAAGGATGTTTTAAAGGAACAAGTGAGCACTTTGACTACCCAAGTAGATGCAGCTAATTTGGTCGTAAGAAAATTGGAAGAGAAAGAACGGATTCTTCAGAATACACTGGCATCAGCAGAAAAAGAGCTAGCACTAAGACAGCAGGCCATGGAAATGCACAAAAGGAAGGCAATAGAAAGTGCACAAAGTGCTGCAGACTTGAAATTGCATTTAGGTGAGTTGATTTTATTTCTTTCTCTTGGCGATGTACTCGTTTAATATTATCTTTTCATTAGAAAAATACCACGCCCAGATGAAGGAAGCACAGCAAGTTGTTGCTGAAAAGACTTCGTCCTTAGAGGCGGAAGCATATAAGACTAAACGTATCCAGGAGGAAATCGCACAGCTTAAACGAAAAGTGGAACGAATGAAGAAAATGGAAATGGCCGGCACAACCCTAGATGAGGTGATGATGGAAGAAATTCGCGAGTACAAAGAAACGCTAACGTGTCCGTCTTGTAAAGTGAAACGCAAAGACGCCGTATTGTCTAAGTGTTTCCACGTGTTTTGCTACGATTGTTTGAGAACGCGTTATGAAACGCGGCAACGAAAGTGTCCGAAATGCAACTGTGCTTTCGGGGCGAACGATTATCATCGATTATATTTATCAAATTAATATTAACCCATAAAACTATTTTTTATAAATACTAAATTATTACGTCGCATAACATCCAAATAGTGTGTCATCAAAGTGAGCTGCTAATGAGTCAGAAGAAGGTAAGAAAATACATTTTGTCATTCTTAAATTGTCGTCACATGAAGATGGAAAATCTTGTGTTCTAAAGTATTTTTTTGTTATAAAATGTGCTAAAGTTAAATAAGGAGTAAAGTGTATATTTAGAAAATCTGGAGCCCTATATTATTCGTAGGTTTTCTGGCAAAAAGAGTACATAATTACGAAAAGTTTTCCATGTAATAGATATACTACAACTGAGGGTTATTTATGTTTATTGCTAAATGTTTAGCTGTTGGTTATATTAGTACATCTAATCACATGGGAATAATTTTTATATGAGTAAACTATTTATTTACGTTCTCAATACTATAAAAACGTCTTCATAAAAGTTTTTGTTAAATTAGTACATGGTTCTTATTCATACAATGTTCAATATTCTACAAACTTTTTAAGTTTTTGCTGTATTTACTCATTACAAATTTGGTGTTTTGAGAGTTATTTTTAATAATTTAGACTAGCTTTCCTGAACATTTAACTGATTGGATAACTTTTTATACAAACACACTTTTAGTTTTAGCTATTTTCTGTAAAAAAACAGGAATATTGAGAATGCTTGGTAATTTTTGCATTGTGTTATTATGAGTAATCTTTCTGATTAGATTATTTTATTTTTTTTTACTTATAAACATTTTGAGATTTAGTTTGTACAGCAAGTAGTTTACTTATAAAAAAAAAGACCTAAATATATTGCCAATACAAATTATCCACTCTTTATTTATAACTGCATACAAACTTTATGTATTTTCAAAACCATATCATTACAAATAGCTTAGCATTATATAAAAGTTTGAAAAAAAAATGAGTTAAAGAAATACCTTTTTTTTTTAATACTTTTTATGCAAAGGAAACAAACGAACACTTGGGTTACAAATATCACGTAACAGAAATTGAACTGTAGAACTAAGTGTAGTAGTACGCATCTAACATTTTCTTACTTTTATTTAATACAAGTAAATTTTTTGAGATGTTCTTAAAGAGGAATACACTAAATAAATCTACATACTACACTAACTCGGATTATAAGAAAACTATAATTGCATTACAAAACAAATTCGAAACTAAAGCTAAGCCATTGAACTACCATTTCAAACATAAAACTAGTTAATCTCTGAAATTATTGAAACGTTTTCGTTACTAAAAGAGTTTATGCTAGATTTACATAGAGACACCTCACAAATCTTTTTAGGTTGAGTTAAACTTGATTTCCATCAAATTAAATGTTTACTTATCTTACTTATCATACGAGCAAATTTTTTACATAACCTGCAAATAATAACTGTCAAAAGTGTCAAACTGGTAAGCTTCCAATATTTAAGAGACAATATGAATATACTATTTAAAGTTACATATTTAAAAATAATTGACTAATTTGAAGGAATCGTTGCAAATTAACAGGAATAATGTATTTTTTTCGATTTTGCTCTTAAAATGTAATTTATTTTAACATAGATCACTTCAATTGCTTTCTCTGAATGCAACTTAAAAATTATAGTAACAACACAGTATACTTAGAAGTATACTGTGGTAATAATTTTAAATATTCGCGTGCGTCTGGCGCCTACAGCGCACTCTTCCGTCAACTACGGTAACATTCAGATAGCCTCGTTACCAGTTGCACTTTTCGGCAATTATTTAAATACAAAAATGCATTGATTCATATAATTATCGTGATAATAAGTTACAGTATATTTTTTTTTTTTATTTATTACTTAATTACTTTAATATATAAGAGTGTGATAGATATTGTATTTATTATAATCTCGTCAACAACGTAGTTCCTTCCTGTTCGTTCTCAGCTACTCGTTAAGTGTAAAGTGTGGTTGTGATGTTTGTCTTCGTTTTTAATAAAAATTTAAAAAGGTTTACAGTACATGTGTAATTTATATCACAACATATTCCGGAATTTCAGATTAATACGTGGTACGTATTTTATTATTCGAAGATCGGATTATTCATCCGATTTTTATAAATTAAGTAAATGTGTGTTAGGTAGTTGAGGCATCCATGTTTAATATGTAATTTACGAAAAGCTTGAATGAAGACTTTTAATTTCGATCGACTTTATGAAAAATAATAGTTTTTTTTAGATTTATTATAGATAAATTGATTGTGACGAATTAATTTATTATATCATACATTGTTTACTTTATTTTTCTACAAGGTTGGGTAGTATCTTTGCTGATTGTTTTTGGTGTAATTTGTGTGACACAATAGTTTAACGATTTGTTTTTTACAGATGTATTTGGGAATGCATTTATTTTCCTGCCTCTAGCAAGGGAGGTAATTCTCTCTTCAACAATTCCATTTACAGAGTGTATTTCCTACGTAAATGTTAATGGGCTTATTAAACATTACAAGGTAAGATGCTTTTGAAAATAAATTCATGTAAAGTTATTTGTGAGACTTTGAAACTGTGATAAATGCATCATAGACTGCATTATAAAGTTAAAGTGAAATAAGTACATATGTACATCTTTGATGTAAGGTAATTAAAAATTTTATTTATTTTAAGGCTTCACAATAAGGCAAGAACACTACAGTCTTCTGTGTACAACATTATCAGGAGGTCTTAGCTTATTTAGCCTCAGTAAAGAGTGATAAGAATCACTTTTTCTTTCCTGAAAAGAGGGATGATGAAGACAACAAGAAATTCACTGCTAAAGCAATTTTATGCATGGAATTGGATACGTTGGTCATTTCCAGGACAATATAGATGGTAAGAAAAATGATTTAGGAATATTTTTATAGCTTTCAGTTGGTTCACTAAACGATTTGTAAAATAAAATGAAAGGCTGTAGGGTGTTTTTTGTTGTGTTCTTTTAGAATAACTGTTAGAGTGATATTTAGAGACCGGATTATATGCATTTGCTTATTTCAGCCATTCTAAGCGGTAATAGTATATTTTACCTAAGATCTACTTATGATGCATATTATTTGTACATTTACAATATTCTTCCAAGTGCAGTGCACTCATCCTGTGTTCCCAAATGCGATAAAAGTGGTTGTTGCCTCTCAATATTCTATTCATTTCTATTTGTATTTCTTCTGGAATGTTTATTTATTATTATAATAATAATAAAATGTCAGCATTTAAAACTGGAAAGTTTGGGCTCTTTTGAAAGTCATTGTTTGCAGACCGGACGTGACTATTTCTCATTTCTACATTTTATTGCATCCCAATATTGAATTATTTAAATGACCCCCAAATAAGGTTAATTGCCATTTTACATTACCGTACTTATTATTGCCTATCAAAAAAATACTCATTGTATGCTGATTTTGAAATAAAAAAATGTTATTGGTTCCTAAAATTTTTCATTTAATTATAAAAACTGTAACTATTAACGTAAATTTTTGGCCTTTATCAATTTGTTCGTTCAAAGATTGCTACTTAGAATTAAATAACTGTTTTTATTAAATAATACTTATTACGAAGTTTTAACTTTGACTTAAAAAACCTGAACAACGTTTTTAATGTCCCAAAATTAATTAAATAAGGATTTTCAAGATTCAAATTTTTATATAGATTCGTTGGCGTTTTCATAAAATAAACTCTTTTTATTGTAAAGAAATGATAGTTAATGTTAGTTTTTCATCTCTATTTAGTGTCAACGAAGAGTGATAAGGGCGACTTTTTCTCCCCTGAAAAGAAGGGATGTCGATCAAAACAAGAAATTACTGCTAAAGGAATTTGTTGCATGGAATTGATCACTTTTTGGATATGTTGGTAATTTGCAGGATAATATAAATGCTAAGAAAAATTATTTAAGAATACTTTTGTGGCTTTAAATTTGTTCTTTAAACAATCCTCCTCAATTATTAGTTTAAGTGTTTATATTCATATTTTTCTTGTTTATAATTATAAGGTGACCATACGTCCCGGATTGGCCGGGACAGTCCCGGATTTCCACCTTGCGTCCCGGATTTTTCTAGAAGTAATATTTGTCCTGGATTCAGGTTTTTTGTCCCGGATTGTCCCGGATTTTTGAAAAGGTTCTTATTTTAAATATATTTCAACTAGAATTATTTTTATAAAATGCTCAGACATGATGTGTAGTGTGGGCGCTGGAAACCAGTGCTTCTTCTTCTCACTTTAATAATCGAGAACTTCCATTTTCAAATTTACGAAAATTAGCAGAGTTCTTTTTCTGCCTGCCTGGCACAAATGCTTCTACGGAAAGAATATTTTCTTAATTAATAGCTTTTGGAGAAGTGACAAGACTCGGTTTGAAATAGACACACTAAAAGCGATATTACTTACTAAAGTTAATTATGAAGAAAATTGTACAGAATTTCATACAATGCTTCAAAGCGAAAAAAACCTACTGAAAAAGATCCATAGTTCAGGAAAATATAAAAAGTTTTGTACTCAGTAATTCTGATTAAAAAAATTTGATTAATTTAAAACATACTGATTTTTATTATATCCTTAAAAAGTATTTACGTATAATTTTTATTAAAAAAATAATATTTAAGTTATTTAACTTAACTACCCCCCCCCCCCGCTTCAAGTTCCCGCACCGGATTTGAAATAAAAAAATATGGTCACCTTAATAATTAGCTAAATCCTAAATATAAATATTAATTTTTACAGTAGTCCAAGTAAAAATGAATAAATAATCGATACAATTGTTTGCAATTAATTTGTTCGTTTTAAATAAACAGGTTTAATTAAAAGTTTTTCCATGTGCAGTTAGTATCAATGAGGAGGGATATGGATGACATTTTCTACTGTAAAAGGTATGAGGATCACAACAAGAAGTCTACTGCTGAAGGGATTTGCTGCATGGAATTGATCATTATTTGAATACATTGGGAGTTTGCTGGACAATATAGACGGTAAGAAAAATAATTTATGAATATTATTGTGTTAGAAGATAAATTCTGTTTATTTATTTTTAGAAGGACTATGTTAGGGAATTTGTTATAGATTAATCAATATTACAAGAAATGTAAATAATTGATATAATTTGTGACTAATTTGTTCCTTTAAATTAAATAATTATAATTGTAAAGAATTGAACATTAAAAAGAATTTTTCAATTTTATTTAGATTCAATGAAGAGTCATAAGATTGATATTTCTCTCCCGAAAAGAAAAGGTATGAGGATCACAACATCAAGTCTACTGCTAAAGGAGCTTTCTGCGTTGAAATAATTACTGTGTGGATGCACTGGGAGTTTGATGGACAATAAAAACGGTAAGAAAAATAATTTTAAAATATTTTTGTAGCCTTGTGTTTGTACCTTAAACGGCAGTAAATCAATAATAAACATACTACGAAATATTAACCTTTGCAATTCATTAGAAAAAGACCAATTATTAATATAGATATTCAGTTGCAATAACCTAATTTGTTCAACAATTGCTGCCTAAAGTAAATTAAAGAGCGTTCTTCATTAATGTTTCAAAAAACTATTTAAGTGATTTGTTATTAACAATTCGCATTTTAAATATTATTCAGTAATGTATTTAATTTTTGAATTCAATGTAAATTGAATTGAATATCTCATTTTCGAATTTGTTATTACTGTTTTTTAAATACTTATTTGTAATAATTCTGGCTTGAATTGTTTGCAAATAAAAAGTTTTGTTTTTAAAATTTGTTTTAGCTTTTAGAAAGTAAAATTTGTCACATAAATTACAAAATAATTTATATGTACCTGATCCTGACTTTACCTTTATTAACTTAATTAAGTGTTCCTAAATTACTGTCTTAAATAAAACAATAATGTTTAGTTCTTTTTGTAACACCTACCTGGAACTTCTTCATTTTAGCGCCAAATATTATGTATAGAATAAGTTTAGTTATAACTTATACTACGAACGGGAAATAATAGACAGTAATAAATCAACATAGTGACGGAGTGTAGCAGATAAAGCAACGTGAGGGGGGTGTAAAATTCAGTAGCAGTTCGTAAAATTGAACAACAAATAAATAAATTAATAATTAAAAATTGTTTATATATTTGAACATGCAATATTAAATTTTGATAGTATCCAATTAAGTAGGTACCTACCTGATTAGCACCTCTTGTTTGTTTAAATTACTCGGATTTGTAATATTAAATCTAAACTAGCATGTAATTTCTTATACATTAATACTTCCATTTATTATTTCTTAATTACTGTCTTGCAATTATAATAATTATAAAATATTCTGTGTCGTTTTAATTCGCGTACAACCCTATATTTACTACGATTTTTGGTTAGTATAAAGCGGCACTAGTACTACTACCTGCATATGAAGAGATGTAGAATGACTTGCACGCTTCGTAGTCCTTTGTAGTTTAGTTGGTTAATGCACTGCACTATTCGCTTACAGGTAAAGGACACCGAACGAAAACATCATATTGTTTTACTTTTTTTGCATTCTTTTTGATATTTCGTTTGTTTTCTTGTCTTTTTCTCTTATAGGTATTTATTTGTTATTTTATAAACTGTTATGTTAATATTTTATACAATGTGCTTGGGACAAAAAGCTCCTCTGATACTTATAATTTTTCAAAATTGACTTTTTGGCACATTTGTTACAAGCAAATTGAATTTTAATAATTAGAAGTAACTGGCGCATAAGGGTGTAGCTATAAGGGGTTGATGTGGAGGCTACAGAGTATTAGAGGAGCTTTGTTGCTCCAAATACAGCGTTTAATTATTAATATAAGTTTATAAGTTTTTCGTATTGTAATAAATACTGAAAAAGAGTTAGAAGTTGTTGGTACTCGTATTGTTGAACTTGTGGGAATATTAATTTAACTCTTTTTTAATAGACTTAACAATACATTAATGTGAGAAAATCAATTAAGTACATACAACGAACAACAACTTGCTCTCTTTTCTCAAGTATTTATTAAAATAGGAACGACTTGTAAACTTTTCTAATAATCTAATTACAATACTTTTGTCATAATTTATTGTATTTCATTTGCTTTGTATTTTCTCTTTTAAATGTTTCATTTTGTACTTTATAAATTGTTACATTAATATAACAGTGTTATGTTTAATGTTATTATTTTGACGTTAATTTCTGAACTGTAGTGAATGTATTATATGAGTCTGAAGTATTAAAATGTTTACTGTACAATGTATAAGTATTATAAGCAGATATTATTGGTAGTCGTACTGAATTAACTTTTTCGTTTTGTACCTACATGTAGGAGTATTAATTTAACTCATTTTAATATACCTACAAATACAATAATATGAGAAGATCAATTAAGTGCCACAAACAACAATTTGGTGTCTTTTTTTGTAACTTTCTATTACAACATGAACGACATAAACTTTTATAATGATGTAATTGAATTTAATTTCTTGTGTATTTTCTCCTTCAGTATTTTATTTTATTGTTGTTAAATATTCATTTTGAACTTGAAATTTTGTCATTTTTAATTGTCAAAGTTAAGAGTGCTATAGCACCTTCAATTTTGAAGATCCATTTACCAAATCTTCGACATTTTGTCTGTAGATGCTAGGAACAAAATCTACATAGTCATATTTGTTGGGGATAATTTTTCAACCCTCATTTTGAACTTGAAATTTTGTCATTTTTAATTGTCAAAGTTAAGAGTGCTATAGCACCTTCAATTTTGAAGATCCATTTACCAAATCTTCGACATTTTGTCTGTAGATGCTAGGAACAAAATCTACATAGTCATATTTGTTGGGGATAATTTTTCAACCCTCATTTTGAACTTGAAATTTTGTCATTTTTAATTGTCAAAGTTAAGAGTGCTATAGCACCTTCATTTTTTAAGATTCATATACTAAATCTTCAAAAGTTTGTCTGTAGATGCTAGGAACAAAATCTACTTAGACAAATTTGTTGGGGATAATTATTCACCCCTCATTTTGAACTTGAAATTTTTTAAGTTTTAATTGTCAAAGTTTATAGTGCTGTAGCACCTTCAATTTTGAAGATCCATTTACCAAATCTTCAAAATTTTGTCTGTAGATGCTAGGAACAAAATCTACTTAGTCAAATTTGTTGGGGATAATTATTCACCCCTCATTTTGAACTTAAAGTTTTGTAATTTTTGATTGTCAAATTTTAGAGTTGTGCAGCACCTTCATTTTTGAAGAGTCATATTCAAAATTTTGTTTGTAGATATTAGGAACAAAATCTGCATAGTCAAATTTATTGGGGGTGATTATTCAACCCCTTATTTTATGCTTGAATGTTTATCAATTTTGTCCAATTTAACAGTGCCATGATATTAACAGCTCTTAAAATTTAACTATTAGATTTTAATAATTTTGTCTACAGACGATAGGAAAAAAATTGTTGGGGGTGATGATTGTTTGGACTTATAATAAAAATTTACAGATTCTGAATTATCTACAATTTCAAGATTTAATTGCCGAACTTTAATATATATATATATATATATTTTTTTAAATTTGTGTAATGATATTTTAAGGGTAATTATTTTCTCCTTGTTTTGGGCTTTTTTTCTCTTCTTAGCATCAAAATTAAAGGTGTAACTTTTATCTTTCTTATATTTAATAAAAAATGTAGTTACATTTTCTTAAAAGGGTTATTTTACAACCCCTTCTGAACTTAATAATAATAATAATTTTCAATTATCAAAATTCATTCCAGATATTAATTATTTTGTCTATAGAGGAACGGAAAGAAAGTCATATTTTTAATAGCTATTTTATTAACTAAATGTTTATGTACATCAACAACATATAATACTTAGGTATTTATTAAGTATCTAGGGTAAAATAATTTTGTAAATAATATTAACATAAATTATAGAACATCTTTAAACACACAGTATAAAATATACTCGAGACTACTAAAACATTTTTGTAACTTTTCAATTGGAACCTACTTTTCTTCCTATCCATAGATGGCGCCGTGGAAATTGTTTGAAGCAGTTTGACAATCGAGATATTATGGACTAGTCGCCGAACACTATAGGGTTGGAGGTCGGGGACGGTGGGGGTCTACCTTGTAATATGAAAGGCGCCGCGGCGCCTTTACACTCATCCTGAGCTATGTTTGTAGACCCCCACCGTCCCCGACCTCCAACCCTATAGTGTTCGGCGACTAGTCCATAATATCTCGATTGTCAAACTGCTTCAAACAATTTCCACGGTGCCATCTATGGATAGGAAGTAAAGTAGGTTCAAATTGAAAATTGTACTAAGTTATTAAAACTTATTTATTATGAAGTTAATATTATAGTGTATATGTGTAAGTGTTTTATATCTTGATATTTTTCTATTTGTATACAAATATTAATTTTTTTGAAATAAATGGCTGAAATAAATACGTATTTGTTTTTTGTAATAAGTGACCAAACGATGTGCTTCTGAAATAATTGAGTAATATATACGTCACTAAGAAAATTATAAGAAAAAAGATAAAATTATTATTACATACTTAGTGTTCTTCTAGAAAAGTGACGAAGTGAAAAGTTTCTGAGACAGCTGTATGTGGAGTAAGTTAATTAAATGTATTTGAGAATAAACAAAAGTTTTAAGAAATTAATTTATTGAATGCGTAAAAGATACAAAATTTTTCTAAAACAAATAGTGTGAAAAAAGATATAATTTAATTAATAGTCTATCAACTGAAACTTTTATATTAACATTCAAACGCTATATTTGGAGCAAAAAAGCCCATCTGATACTCCGTGGCCTCCACAATCACCCCTTATAGCCAACCCTTAACCGCCAATATATTTTTAATGATTAAAATTTAATTTAACTAATAATTTTACCAAAAGGACGATTTAGAAAAGTTTTGAGTATCAGAGGGACTTTTTTGTTACAAATGTATCGTTTAAATGTTAACATAATAGTTTATAAATACAAATAAATACCCGTAAGAGAAAAATATAAGAAAACAAATTAAGTACGATGTCTTCGATCGATGTCCTTTACCTGTAAGCGAATAGTGCAGTGTATTAACCAACTAAACAACAAAGGACTAACGACAAAAACTAATAGAATTGGTAGAAAAGATTGGACAGATGTCGTCTGAGAGAGCTGGGCAGTCGCCTATTGCTTCTATTCCAGATAACCCACACCAAACAGTCTGAAAGGAAGTGACGTTCGAGTAGACCGCGAGAAGTGTATAAGACACTTCAAAGAACAACTAAAAAGCTAAGTCTATGGCAAGTCACTCGGGGAGGCCTCCGTTTCGAACCATAGATGAGAAGGAACAAGCAAGATAACGAAACGTTGAATCCTGCAGATCTTGTAGAGTAAATGCGAAGCGTGATAGTAAGAATTGCAGTAAGCAAAGCGAAGAGGTAAGCAAGAGAACATGTAAAATAAAATATTAATTCTAAAAAACAACAAACAAATGAATAATTTTAATGATAAGCATGCAAAATAAAATATGAATGAACAAATGAAATCTAATAAACAAAAATAAAAAAGTTCTAACTACGGAATCTTCTTTTCTTCTCCCGCGACGACCTGAAACAAATACGATGGCAACTGATTAATAACGAGCAATATTTAATTAACGTTAAGTTATTCTCACCTCAATAATGTGCAGAATGTGATGTTCCAAAGAAATTGTTCAACGAAGTGTCACAGTAGTAAACTCTATAATCCAGATCACTTCTCCTCAGCCAATCACTTGGATCCCCGCTTGAAATTGTTGTTAACAGAAGGTAGAACTCGTCGATATAAGCGCCGTCAGAATTAGAGAGCCTCCCTCGTCGGTAAGTTGGAGGAAGACGTCATATATTGTTGAATCGTTGGAACTGCTCTCGAATGCAGGTATCTGTTTTGGTAATAGAAGAATAAAATGTTAATGACAAGTACAATATAATATACCTAGTAATATATTTTAAATCTATTTTTATTTTAAATGTTCAGGACATAAAGTTTCGTTTTTTTAAAAAAGGATTATAATTACCTGTTTTATTTAAAAAGAAACGATTATCCTTTTAACTAAAACATAAGCGAGCAATGAGAACTGTTAAATTAAATTAAAAACACTTGGTAAGTTTAACAATATATTTGTTTGATTCTCCAATAATTCTTTCAATTATTACACTATCTTGATAGTATCAACTTATTCTTTGAAATAATGTAATAACCGAAACAACTGCTACAGAAGCAAATAAATATATCATTAATTGTTTGTTTCTACATTTCCTTGATGGAAACCCATTTCCAATTATTTAAAAAATTGAATTGAAACAATGTAGTTTCACTTGATTATTTATTTCGAAAACTCGATATTGTTTCGATCATTGGCGATCATTATCAAGAGTAACAATTGTACTTGTATAATTGTTACTCTTGATAATCAATTACATTATTGTTTAATTCAATTTTTTAAAAAAGTGTTAATATGTTTCACAAAATTATGGAGAGTACAATCAGTTTATTTAAATAAATCTAAGAAATTAATTTACACAATGTAATTAAGTTTACTTCACAATTGTTTTGCCCTGTTTAAGGCTTTATCACAAGGCGAAACAATTGTAAAGTGATAAATAAAGTTATAAATTAATAAATATTGAAAAAATTGTCTTCCAAGTTTTATTAAAATAAATAAATACACAATGTATCTTGACAAGTGTTAATTTTCTTTCTATTCATGATTTTTTTAAAGCAAAAATGTTTTGCATAATTAATTTCATTTATTTGCAAAATTTACCCGAAATTATTATTTATTTTTTGTATCTCTTGCAGTTGCCAATTTGGCATATACATTCGACGTTTCAAAACATTTAATAAGAAAGATTGTCTGTTCGTAGCTATCTTTTTGCATTTTTCATTTATTTATTTCCAGTAGGCGTCTGTTTTTATGGAAGGAATTATCCTTCTTCGTTTTAAAGTGAGGAGGATTTTCCGTTTTAACAATTGCTATTCATTCTTAAATATAGAAAATGTCTTAGGAAAATTACAAACAGTAACGACAGTGTTATTCAAAGGAATAACAATTCTCATATACCCAAAACATTTCGGTATTTATACACAAAGATGTAGATGCAATATATTTTTGTTCTCTATTATATATGTATATCTTTCTATTGTATAAATAAACATTAATAAAAAGGCACTTTTGGATTTCACAATTTATTAACAGACCTGTGATTTTTTCCTATAGTACGAACGGGAAATAATAGACAGTAATAAATAAATAGTATCAAACTATTATCACTACAAAACGTGCAAGTCATTCTACATCTATTCATATGCAGGTAGTTTTCACTGTTCTAGTGCCGCTTTATACTAACCACAAATCCTAGTAAATACAGGGTTGTAAACAAATTAAAACGGCACAGCATTTGTCAGATTCAGAATGTTTTGGTATTACTAGGCTAATATTATTTGGAAATACTATTAAATAACAATGTTCGAATAAGATCGTTTAAAATTGGCAACAAAGCGTGCTGCACAATTTGATATTTAAATCACAAGCTGTATTCACTCAGTGGCGTGTAAATTACTATTTACAGAAGCTGCATACGTAAGATAAGCAAAGAATATAATACTGTTATTATAATTGTAAGACAGTAATTAAGAAATAATAAATTGAAGTATTAAAGTGTAAGAAATTACATGCTAGTTAGATTAATATTAGAAATCCGAGTAATTTAAACAAACAAGAGGAGCTTATCAAGTAGGTACTTAAGTGGGTACTTTCAAACTTTAATATTGAATGTTACATGTATAGATTGAAATACATAAACAATTTTTATTTATTAATTTATTTCTATTTTACAAACCGCTACTGTTTTCACCCCCTCACGTTCCACTATCTGCAACGCTCCTTTACTATGTTGATTTATTACTTTCTATTAATTCCCGTTCTTAATATATATAATATTTGGCGCTTAAATGTTAGACGTTTCAGGTGGGTGTTAAAATAAATTTAACAGTGGTGAGTTATTTACCGATAGTTGTTCATCGATGAGATTCTGATTATCTTCGTTTCTGTTAATTACTGGTGTTTCTAATAAGGTCAATTTATATTAATTATTTTCTACTGCCCTAATATAAAACAATCAACTAAATTTAAAACTACTGCTTTCACAAAAACTAGGACTTAAACTCAACTGAACATTATTGTTTTATTTAAGACAGTAATTTAGGAAAACTTAATTAAGATAATAAAGGTAAAGTCAAGTTTCTCCTAATAAATAGTGAAAACAAGTGCCTTTTTTATTAATGTGTATTATATGGTTTCATCAAGTATCGATATACAAAATCAGTTAAATTGTGAACAATTTTTCTCTAATTGTATTCTAAAGTCTTTCTACAATCACAGATTACATACATAGTAAAGGCAAAAAAGGAAGCAGTTTGTTTATAAATTTAAACATTAACAAAAAAGCTTTATATACGTTTTCTAAATAAAATGTCAGTTTTAAGGTATTTATGAACAAACAAACTAGATCTAGAAATGTTTTATTTGCAAAATATTCAAGCTGGAATGATTATTAACAAATTAAAAAATGATATATTCAATTCAATTTACGTTAAATTCAAAAATTAAATACATTACTGAATGATATTTTAAATGCGAATTGTTAATAACAAATCACTTAAATAGTTTTTTGAAACATTAATGAAGAACGCTCTAATTAACTTTAGGCAGCAATTTTTGAACAAATTAGGTTATTGCAACTGAATATATATCTATATTAATAATTGTTCTTTTACAATTACAAAGGTTAATATTTCGTAGTATGTTTATTATTGATTTACTGCCGTTTAAGGTACAAACACAAGGCTACAAAATATTTTAAAATTATTTTTCTTACCGTTTTTATTGTCCAGCAAACTCCCAGTGCATCCACACAGTAATTATTTCAACGCAGAAAGCTCCTTTAGCAGTAGACTTGACGTTGTGATCGTCATCCCTTTTCTTTTCGGGAGAGAAATATCAATCTTATGACTCTTCATTGAATCTAAATAAAATTGAAAAGTTCTTTTTAATGTTCAATTCTTTACAATTATAATTGTTTAATTTAAAGGAACAAATTAGTCACAAATTCTATCAATTATTTACATTTTTTGTAATATTGATTAATCTATAACAAATTCCCTAACATAGTCCTTCTAAAAATAAATAAACAGAATTTATCTTCTAACCTTTTAAGTTATATAACAAGCAAATATGAATATAAAAACAAATGTGCAAAAATTGAAACGATTATTTAAAATCGTTTAGTCAACCAACTGAAAGTCATAAAAATATTCTTAAATAATTTTTCTTACCATCTATATTGTCCAGCAGACTCCCAAAGTGTCCAAAATGCAATCAAGTACATTCAGCAAACATCTTTAGTAATGAACTTCATGTTGTGCTCGGCATCATTTCTTTCTAGAAGAGAAAATGTCATTCTCAGCATTCTCCATTGAAACTAAATAGAGAAGGGAAAATATCACTACTTAAAATAGCTAGCAAATTTAAAGACACAAAATTATTTTTAAATAATTTTCTTACCATCGATATTGTCCAACGTACCCAAAAAGTAAACAAACTCCATACACAAAATTGCTTTAGCAGTGAATTTCTTGTCTTCATTATCCCTTCTTTTCAGGAAAGAAAAAGTCATCGTTATCACTCTTCATTGAATCTAACTCAGCTAAGACTTCCTGGTAATTTTCTACATAGAAGACTGTAGTGCTTTTGCCTTATTGTAAAGCCTTTAATAAACAAATAAATACTTTAATTACCTTACATCAAACATGTATGTACTTACTGCACTTTAACTTTATAAAGCAGTCTACGATGCACTTATCACAGTTTCAAAGTCACACAAATAACTTTACATATTCAAGCATTTATTTTCAAAGGTATCTTACCTTGTAATGTTTAAAAAGCCCATTAACATTTAGGTAGGAAATACTCTCTGTAAATGGAACTGTTGAAGAGAGAACTATCTCACTTGGTAAAGGCAGGAAAATAATTGCATTCCCAAATGTACCTGTAAAAAAAGAAACACATGAATAAAACTGTTGTGTCACACAAATTGCACCAAAAACAATACATGTTTTACTAAAAACCAAAACAGCAAAGATACTACCCAACCTTGTAGCAAATAAAGTAAATAATGTATGAAATAGTAAATTAATTCGTCACAATCAATTTATCTATAATAAATCGATCACTATTTTTTTTTCATAAAGTCGATCGAAATTAACAAGTCTTCATTGAAACTATTCATAAATCATAAATTACATATCAAACATGGATGCCTCAACTACCGAACACACATTTACTTAATTCATAAAAATCGTAGAAATAATCTGATCCTTGAATAATAAAATACGTACCACATATTAAGCTGGAATTCCGGAATATATTGTGATATAAATTACACATGTACTGTAAATCTTCTTTTTAAATTTTTATTAAAAACGAAGACAAATATCACAACCACACTTTAGAATTAACAAGTAGCTGACAACCATACTGAGAACGAACAGGAAGGAACTACGTCATTGACGAAATTATAATAAATACAATATCTGACAATATCTACCACACTCTTTATATTGATTGCTGCAAATGCCGATTCAAAAACATTTTTTTAAAAAATATACTGTAACTTATTATCATGATAATTACTACAATCATAGATAAGAGATATATATACAATGTATATATATCTCTTATCTATGACTATAATTAGATGAAGCAATGCATTTTTGAATTTAAATAATTGCCAAAAAAAGACAACTGGTAACGAGGCTATCTTCAAGTTACCGTATTTGATGGAAGGGTGCGATGTAGGCGCCAGATGCGCGCGAATATTTAAAATTAATTAATAAAAAAAGAATAAAATTATTCATTTACATTAAGGGTTGAAAGTACACTTCGGTAATTTATAACAGTAGACTTTTTTCAAATGATGGCCCAACATATCTTTAATACACTTTGATACTTTATGTTTATCTAATAAAGGAGAAATTAAGTAATTTATTCAAAAATAACAATTTTAACAATTAGGGGATGAAGGTATTTTTTGGTATTTTCTATAAAGTTCTTTCAACTGATGGCCTTAGATAATTGTAATACATTTTGATACTTTCTGTTTATTTAATAAAGAAGAAAGCAGGTAATTTAATTATACTGCAACTGCAAGGTGGAATAGAGAAACTGGGATGAATGTTTCCAGAGAATGTTGTCGCATATATATCCACAGGAGCGGTCTTAGTTTTTATATGTTTAATAGGTACTTCTTTGCTGTATAAATTTTCTCATAGGCCAAAGAAAAACCAGCGTTGACGAAACAAATCAAACAAAAACCTCTAAAAACACATTTTCTTTATTGGCAAAAGTGGTTTACAATAGTTGTCCAATAACAAACAACTGAAAAAGCACCTTTAACGCATTACTATTTACTTTGGTAATAATTAAGCGAAAAAAGCAAATAACTCAGTTATAGACTATAAATGATAATTACATACAATAGTAAAGAAGGAACTTACAAATTTACCGAGTCATTAATTAATACAAAAAATATAATAAACATAGATATACAATTACAAATAAAATAATAATTTTACCATTGGTAAGTTAAAAATCATCAGGTAATTGACAATGTCTACATACGTAAGTCAAAAATTTTAATTTTGTTATACCTTTATTCGACTTTGACTGAGTAGGAATTTAATATAAATATTTTTTTATTATTTATTGATCGTTAATTTGTACTTTGCTTTTTATTACATGTATGTGTATGTTTCGTCCTAATACTATACATAGGTGCATAAATAATTACCAATGAGAACAAATCACAATTTTAAGTAAAAGGATCCATGTACTGGATTTCTTTAATTGATTATAAGAGGTTTCATATACTAGAAATTTTTCATTTTCTAGTAAGGCAAATAATGTTAGAAAATTTTAACGATACTACTTAATCATATACAAACAAACATAAATGGACAGAAAATAATTTTGGGAATTTTTTACAAATAGTAAAAAAGTTCACTGGGAAAGTAGTATCATTATAATAATTAACAACATTAACTTTAATTCTAACGGTATTATTTAAATTTAGGCAGTACTATTGATAGGAGATGGAATTTCAAGATCAGTTACAGTTCTTACCAATACAGGAGTTGATGAGTTGAATTCGGACGGAACTGCTAAAGGAAACGATGAAACAGTCTGAAAGTTGAGATCCTCCAAATCACTTTGCAATTTTGCCAGTTGGGGACATTCTTGGACCACTGGTTGAATACTATGCAAAATCTAAAAAAGAAAAAACACATTCAAATCTTTTTAAATCTTCAAAAGTAATTATAAGTATGTGACAAGTGTTCAGTATAAGTATATTAGTTTATTCTGTAAATACTAATTTAACAATAAATAGTAATTTTATTGCAAAATATCTTGTGTTTAATACATTTTAATTACCTCAAGTGCATTGTCAATAGCCTTGTACTGCTTTTTAGCTTCTTCTACTGCTATTTTAAAATTTTCTGTCTGAATTTGTTTGCTTGCTCTGCACTCGTCCAATATTTCTTGTAGCTGTTTCTCTTTCCCTAGCAATTTTTCTTTAAGTAGAACCACCTTAAAAAACGTTTATTATCTTTCTTTGCTTATTTTCAATTTATTGGACAATTAATTACCTCTTTTGAAAAGTTTAATTCTTCTAGTTGTGTTTTAGTCTTAGTTTCTGGCATTGTTTCTGCAGTCAAATAATTGTGTTCACACTTTGAACAAAGAGTTGACAGTGTGCAAATATCCTCATTAAGCTTCTGTAAAAAATATTTATTTGTTAAATACAAATTAGTATAAACGTATGATAATTATACCTCAATTTTCTTTTTACTTTTATCACCTTCTAACTTGGTTTGTTGTATTTCAGTGTTCTTTTTCTCCAATTCCTGTTTTAATTCATTTACTTCCATCTTTAGCCTAGATCCCAACGTTTCCCAATCCTTTAATTGTTTGGCAACAATTTTATTTCCTTCTTTCTGCTTTTCAACTTGTTCTACAAGGTTGTCCCTTTCCTCCTGCAAATCGGTTTGCATTTCTTCATTTTCGATTTGAATTATTCTTAATATTTTTAACAACTTTGTGACCAAGTTATCGAGATGAATTATTTGATCGAGAAGAGACGTTGAAGATCCAAAATCGGAATAGGAAGATGAATTACTGATCAAAGATGTGTTCATACTTTCGGGGTTGTCCAAACTGAATTGGCGTTGACTGAATGAGTTGGTAAGATTTGTTAGGCTTTCACTTCTTGTAAGGCGAATAGAGTTGGCGAGGCTACTTGATGAAATCAGATTTTGGGAATGGGTATCTGGCAAAACGACATCTTCTAATACTGGTTCCATCATCAGGCAAGGTTCGGTTTCCAAGTCCAGGATTTCTGACGTATTCTGGACTTCTATAAGAAAGCGCAAAATATATTGTTGCAAAGAAACTATTGCTTAAAAAAAAAATTGATTGGAAAAATAAAGTGAAATTACCTGCATGCATTGATTCGCTACCAAGTTCTCTGTAGTATAATAACGATTGTGAAGCTGCATTTTTAATAGCATTTATGATGGCTGATACGAACGAAGAAGCTCTGTTACTAGTAATACTGCCAGTCATATTATCCTGGTCGAAATTCTTTTGTTTTTCTGGAGTTAAATCAGGACTATTACTACTATTGGTGTATGCTTCATTATGGAAAATTACGTCCTAAAATAATTGAACCTTTAAGGCTACACTCTTGCACAAAAAGTTTTTACAGCAATAATTTATTTATGCACTTAAGTTTTTAAAGGACTTACTTCCAATTCTTGTTCGGAAATATTATACGACTTAATAAGCTCTTGATTTAGACTGTCCAGTCGTGATATGAGTAGCGATAGCGCAATGGCAGCAGAGGATATTTTATTTCCTTGTACTAAAATATCTTTATAATTCGATTCTAAGGCACTTATTCGCGATTGGAGATTCGCATTTTCCAACCTAAAAACACCAAAAGAAATATATTTTTTAATTATTATTTATCATTTTTACCTTTTTTGTTCGCTCAGTCTTGTTAATTGTTTGCATTCTTCTGTTTTGCTTTCTATTTCCTTTTGCTTGTTGAGGAGGGTGGCATTTAAGTTTTTGATTTCTGCCTCACTTTCCTTAAGGGCATCGGAAAGGGCATTTTTCTCAGCTTGCATGAACTCATGAAGTTCTTTGGTCTCAGATTCCATTTCTTGTAAATTTTGTACAAGGGTCTGTTGCACCATCATGCTTTTATCTAACTCTCGTTGTAAGGTGCGACAAAATACGTTCAGTTCCGAGATTTCATTTTCCTGCTTTATCACGATATCACCAACTTTACGATATCGAGATTCCAAGACAATGAGGCTATCTGATGTCACATTTTCTTCTGTTAAAAATCAAATTATTTTTTAAAGTTTAAATAAATAAATGATGAAACTCACCAGTTCCTGTGGATGGATTTACGCCATTACCCAGTATGGCTAAAACTCTTTCTGTATTGTGCTTGAGTTCTTCTTCCAATCCTTCTTTCTCAGTCTTTTCCTCTTTTAGTCTTCTTTCTGTATCACGTAATCGTTCTTGTTGCTCCTCGAAATCTTTCATTAATTTTTCATATTTTGCACTAATGTCTTGCAATTGCTCTTGGGTTTTTTTGGCCTTGGCATCAGCTATCTCAACCTGAACACTAATGTCATTAAATTCGATATCTTGGGGTGCAGACGGTTTAATCATAACACCCGCAAGAGCCTTTTCAATATCCTCGTTAGTAAGGGCAGTCTGTATGCTGGTTTCGTGATATATTTTCGTTTTTGGTACCGATTTTCGTTTGGGATAGGGAGGTAGAGACCTAAGAGGAGTACCATCTCTAGAAGACTGCTTTTTTAATAAGGTTTTACTGGCACTACCTTCTCGACTGCCAGAGCGATTTGTGGTTTCTTTTGATTCTTTATCTTTCCGTCTTCTAGGAAAAGTAGCATAAATGGAATCGGTTAGTACACGACTTTTTGGGGTTTCCATTAGCATTTTCATGGACCTTCCCATCAAGGGAGCTGGTTTACTGTTAATTGAAGGCCATCTTCCATCATCTGTAGGGGTTGTATTTGGGGTTTTACAAGACGTTAAATTACGAACTAGTGACTTATTATTAGAATCTTTCTTGGAAGCTAACAATGTTAATTTGGGCGGAAGTGCTTTTGCTCTATTAGAATTGGAAGCACTGGAACTTCTTGAAGGAGTGCCTTTATTTGCAAGTCTATCACTATGTTTTTGCACGTGACCATTTGCCACTCCTGTCCTGTTACGTATCTGCTGACCTCTATTGTCAGGTGTCATGTTTTTCCTTTTGGAATTCGTGATACCAATTTTATTTCGGGATGCTTTAGATGAAGATCTACTCAACGAAGAACTTTCGCTACCGTTTTCGCTTGTTCCATCGCCACTTCTCAAGTTATAATCTTCCATGAGTGTGGAGTTTCTTCTTGCCAGTATGTTGTACGCCTCCTCATAATTAGAACAGCAGCTAATAATTGAGGAGTCGCACGATCTGGCAGGAGTGACATTTCCGAAATCGTGATAATTACCACCATTACTGCTCAATGTACGTTTTAATCTGCATTCGTTGCCAACATTATCAAGCACTTCTACACCACTGTCACTACCTTCACAGCCTTTAGAACCCAAACTCAAGTCCAAATCGCTAATTTTTGTATTCGCGCTTGAATCTAAATTACACTCTTTGGAATTTACTGTCAAAGAATTGGAATCATTTTCGTCCTTTTTTTGCGTATTACCGTTGATTCTTTCAATAACTGTAATGTTCGATAAGTTAAAACCATGTATTGAATTATCGCCCTCGCAATCTTCGCATGTTGGAACTGATTCCGGATCATCTACAGGCTGAGATTTATCAAGGGCATTGGCTGCATTTACGGTAATAGAGACGTTAATTTCTTCAGTGTCAGCAGAGATATCGTTATGCAAAGTTTCCAGAACAGAAGGCAAAGGAGAAACTATTTCTTCCTCCATCTCCGAGGTTAAATGACCAAACGCATCCAGAATTCATTCTGAAACAAAATGACAAATTGTTACAAAACTTTAGGTAAAAAAACATTAAAAAAATATTACTCTTTTGTTTTATTTGTTCCTTCAGTGTAACAGATAATTTATTTATACACAATTGGTTTATTGGGATATAAAAAAGTGAAAACAAGTGTTCAGATTACTTGCTACAAATAATATACTTAAGCAGTTGCAGAGTAAATAATAACAAATAGGGAAGATTAAACTACCCAATTATTTGAAGTGCTGTCGTTTACGATAACATTGTTTAATTTTCTTTTTCTGACATGGCAATTTAGCTACTTATTATTTGTTCTAAATAGAGCACATCGCTTTGTTGTATTCATCAGATCTTTAATAAAAAACAATATATGTAATTATGAACAATTTGATATCACATACGTTTAGGTTGCAAAAAATTTAGTAAAATATTTCAAAAAAATTAAAACATAGCACAAAGGAACTGATATTTTGTGACCGTTAAAGATCCCTGCATTTTATTATTCTTAATTCGGTGGATGCCGGATATAACAGACAGCTAACAAAGTTTAATGAACTAATTCACCAATTAAAATGACTAAGTACCTACTCTAAAAAAACTCGTAAATTATGGTATAAGGAAACTTTACTTGATACCTATGTGGTATACATATACCTATTACATGAAATATTTCCGCATACATGCAATTTTTTAAATACTAACATTGCACAGATGCCTTGTAAAAGTAAAACAGCCTTTCTAAATTCAAAACAAACTAAAATAAGTTATGACCCAGAACAAGATAATAAATAGGTACAAAACTTCTGCTCTCCATCTTGACGAAAAGTAGTTTTCTTTTTTATTGATAGTTCAAACAAAAAATTATTTGAGTAATAAAAACGATGAAAATCTATTTCGTTAGAAAACAAAATAACTGGGAATTTTTTTTCTGAATTCTTCGAATTAACAATGTTTTTAATTTAGAAATGCCTAAGTTTCATTATTCAGAGGTACGATCCTTTTTTTGGTATGTAAGTACCTACAAGTATAAAAAATTAAAAAAATGCAAATACGATAACACATAACAGTGTATTGAAGCAACTGAAACTTTCTGAAATACTTACACTTTAATAACGTAAAGGCTCCTCTGGTCCAGTCATTATAGGTACTCGATATTTGTAAAAAAAATTAAGAACTAACCTAATATGATACAATGTAAAGTATATTTCAGGAATAAATATTTCAAAAATGGTCCCAACATAAGTTTTCAGCTTTTTACCGACGTTTAAACATTGCAATTTGCAATTTTGCTTACGCTTTCGCATTTATCTCGAAAATTATTAGATTACTCTTAATACACCAATTAGAAAATTACAAGAGCATTAAAGCAAAATTTCCACCGAGAAAAACGAGAAATTCCTATGGAAAAAATCAAATTGGCGAAACTATAAATAAGAAATTACTTTTCTCTAGAGGTTTTTCAGGATTTTCTTGGTGAAAACAGTTCCGATTGAAGAATTTTAAATTTTATTTAAAGTTATTGTAAGTAATTCTCTACATATTATTATCTCATTGGAGCATTACGATTAATCCAATAGTTTTCGAGGTAAATGAGAAGATGTATTAGGCAAAATTGCAAATTTCGATGTTTGACAAAGATTGCCAACAACATTTTTTGTATTTTACTCCCCAGCACCTATTTTATATTGTGAAAAATTTAGAATTTTGCATCAAAATAATTATTTATGTTCTTAAGAATCTTAAATGGAGAACATTTTTTATATCAGCATTCGCTAATTTTCTTAATGAATTTTTGTAGGAGAGCGATATACATAGGTAGTCTTCTGTTAAAAATATTTCTTTGAAATTTCTTAGTGAGTGACATTCGACATAGCGAAATGTTATTTTTATGAATCCCCGGTTATTTCAGAACGTTCATTGGGACAAGAAAAACAACTATGTACCTATTATCATTTGTGAGATTTTAATTTGCTAGGAACAACATACCATGTACATAGTACATATACATACATATGTACGTAACTGTTTTATGTCAATCGAAGAACAGCAGAAAAAAAGGAATTACGGATATACGCTCCACTAATTTTAGTTCTGGTGTTTACTATTTCAATAGCCATTTGTCCATTCATGTAAGCCGATAGTTGTTCTGTTTTATTTCGGAATAAATAGTAATGGCAATTACGGAAAGGAAATCGCTCTCCTTTTTATTTAACGAAAAGTTTAATATTATGCATATGTGCATGCAGTATGATTTTCCTGTTTCTGCAGCTGCACACTAATAAGTGTGATATATGATACAATGATACACTCACTAACAAAAAAAAAACGGTCGCTTACTTCTATAAGCAATTAAAATAAGCTTCTTTGAATTTAATTTCAATTGAAATATCTAACTCAACATTTATTGAAAAAAATATTTTAAACCACCCTTAAAAAAGCTATGTAGATAATAACATTTTTTAAAAGCAGAATTTATAATAAATGTATTATAAAAATACGTATATACAGTGGCGGTTTTACTGTAGGTGCATTTGTTCAGTGAACCCCCTTAAAAATTGAACTAGTTACACCATATAATTTTATCCTTTTAATATTTATTATATTAATGATGATTATCGTGTAATATAGGTACATCTCTTTAACCATTTCATAGTTCATAGTTACAAAACACCAACCCGTAACCCATAGAAAATATTTAAATTTTTGTTGTGTCGCTGACGACTTCACCTAACTTTTTTGGTTCAAGTTTTGATTCTGAACATATCACGAGAGCGATACTCCGTTTGATGTCCATGTGTTAGAGAGAGAGGTAGTCGGACGTGTGAAATGGAAGATAAAATACACTCAACATACAGCGTTTAGGTGCACTGCACGAGAAGCCGGAATCAGCGGGAATAATGTCGTGCTACGTCGGCACGGGTACCCGACAATCTGCCAGGGTTTTGCAACTTCGGTTAGCCTGCCACCTGGTGAAAATGTCCAGTACGAGTCATTTTTAAAGGCTCTGGAAGCTAGTGTTGGTAGGAACCGATAGTAAAAAAATTATGTTCAGAAGCATGTTCAGATTTCAGAGTTCAAAGTCCACTAATTGTAAATGACGCACAATTTATTGCACAATACGTGTTAATTAAAATATTACGTAAATGATGGAGTCATGTTCGGTAAAATATATTAAAGAAAATTCAAATAATTTTCAAAATCGTTTCGAAATAAAGAAAAGGGGTCCACCTCGCCCAAAACTACAGCTGACACAAGAGTATAACTTAAAAAATAAAAAGCTCAAACGTGTGTTTAAAGTAGAGCAGTATAAAAAAAACTTCGTGGTTGTGTGGGTGTAATAAATTAAACGCATTATTTTGCTTTCCGTGCCTGATTTTTGCCGGTAATCCTGTTGAGTGTGTTTGCTAATTCAAAACATAGACGAATGGATTTCCTGTATAAGTAAACGTAAGGTTTTTATTTATTGTGTTATTAAATGCCATAAGTATTTTTTTCTCCTAAAAATATTAAAAATCTTCGCATGCGGCGCATTTACAACATTACATCGTGAAATACGCTTCATGTTCTGATATTACCTACATGTTATTAACTTTGTGAACCCCCTTCGTATTCGACCACGAGCCGCCACTGCGTATATATACAGTCAAACTTCGATAAGTCGAACCAAATTGATTGGAAATAGCATCAAGAATGAGTACTTCAAACTTCTATTACCTACTCGAATATCTTAATAACTCGGAAATAATTTTTCACGTAAAGTCGAATTTTCTGGAGGAATTCCTCAATATTATCTATACGATTTTAACATCTCTTTTTAATAGCACATATATATTATATGTAGGGTCAGGTGGGGTAATTGTGAACGATTTTGGAAGTTTGACTTTTGGAGTTCGATGTGTCTTAGATGAAGATTTAATTTAGGCGACGATATATTATTAATTTAGGCCCTTGTTTGGTTTTAAGTGAATTTCTGTTATTAAATATGCAAAACTTAAGTTTAGGTACAATTACCCCTTCACTTATTAACGCAGTCAAAAACTTAGGGGTAAATGTGAACAATCATCCTGTTTGTACTGACTTTATAAAGGTTTTTAATGGGGCAAAAGTAAACAATTCGCTTTCAAATGTGAATTCCAATGAAAATTATATTTATGTATAAAGCCATGTTCACAATTATCCCAAAAATTATATATTATATAGAAATATTTTCACTGTTTAACATAAAATATTGCGAGACTCTTCCTCTGCTGTATAGCGCGCTAAAGCATCCAACCGTCAAAAGTCAACACCACAAGTCTATAATTCCCATTAGTTGGAATAATCAAGTCTTATTTCATCGAAATAAAGAGCCTGTTTACAATTACCCCACCTGACGCTACCTAATTATTATTCAAAAACTGGAAGTCTCGATATTCCGAAGTTTTTTTTGCGTCATAGTGAAGTTCGACTGTGTACAATATGTAAATAACAATCATTTACAAATTGCAGGTTTTATTAAATGCATCATGTTATGTATTTACGTAATGTTATTGAATTAATAATTTGTTTGGAACATTGTGCTGTATGTTTATTTATTTACGATTTGTATTATCGACCGGAACATATGTTAACATGTTTTTGCTAATGCGATTTTTATCGGGACAATTGTTGTGTAAATATGTCAGGTACTTTCTAAAAGTTTATTCATTCAAGCAGGTATTTTATTATGTAATTATAAATAAAAGGCATCCAATAAATGATCAGATCATGCCGGTTTAACCACATAAGTTAAAGTTGATCAGTGTATCCCTAGTTTTAAGTATCTTTCGCAATGTTATACGTACAATTATTATTATATCTACCACGTACTTAATAAAAATTAATACAAGGTGGATTAAATTTTAAAAAAGTTAAAAAGAGGGATAAGGAATAAAAACAATTGGGATTGTTTCACTATAAATGTTTAATACCTCAATAGCTCAACTTCGTGGCCTCATTAAGTTTTACATTTTTGACTCCCTCCCCTTTCAACCCTTATGGAAAGTCATTCTCAGATGAAGAAAAAAAGGTACCTAGGTACTGTTACATCTATATTAAATTTTAAAGTGAAATAATTCGGTCATTAGATTTAGTTATTTCATTATAATAATTAAGTTTTGCAAAAATACATTTGGATATTTTTAACATTTTAAACTCTCCAGTTCTAAGGCTTCTATGTATATATATGTTTAGATAAATACCCACTGCCATATATACCTAAGCTAAAAGTATTACGAACAATGAAAATTGGATTAGAATAGAGACAACAATCGCCCATTTTATTAGTGTGTTAACTGAAACAATATCGTGCTTTTAAAAACACTAACAAAAACCTCTTAACGTCATAACTATGTACCTACTTTATGTGTGAAAATTTACTGATGATAAAAATTATCATATAGGTAGGTACATGACCTATCTTTTACTCGCAAAGAAAATGAAATGGAGTTATATTCAAAAAACTGAGGTAAATAGGACACCAAATGTAAGTCAACCTAAAAATCCATATAAAAAAGATTATTTATTGTGAGAAAATTAAAATTTTACCGCACAATTCTTTTGATAGACTATTAATTTAATCATAAGATAGAAACTGTGCAGATTTTTATTTCTCAAAAATTTGGTCACTTACTTTTATTACCTCTATTAATTAAAAACTCTTCTAATATAAAATTCTCGTGTCACAATGTTAGTTAGCATACTCCTCCAAAACGGCTTGACCTATTTTTATGAAGTTTTATATGCATATTCAGAAGGTCTGAGAATCGGGAACTATCTATTTTTCATACCCCTAAGTGATAAGGGTTGTCCACCCCCAACCTTTTTATTTTTTGGACAAATTTTTAATTTTATTTTTTTATGATTTGGCATAAAAAATACATATCTATAACCCTTAATTTTCATCCTTCTACTATCAACCCCCATATTTTTTAATAGCGATAATAGTAGATACTGTAATAATCTTCAACTCTCAGTGGTCGATAACTGATCAATTATTATCAATCGATTAGTCATCCCCGCCAGGCGTCTACTTATGTCACTACTCACCCAGCAAACAGCACGGAGTGGGGATGAGAATGAAGCAGATTTTTTTAGAATGTTACAGGCAGTTCAAAAAATATATTCTAAGAAGTAAAAGAATGTTTTATTATAACATTTCAGAATGATTTGGCAATGTTCAAGAATGTTCCATAATCTTGAAGATCATTCAAGAATGTTCCAGAGTGTTAAAAAAAGTTATAGAAAGTTTTGAATTATTATGGGATGTTCTGGATAGTTCTAAATTCGCGAATATTCTAGAATGTTCCATTAAACGTGTGATATACCTATTCTTATTCGAGCAACGCAGTGTATTGCTGCTAGTAAATATAAATTAGCATAAAATATTGACCAACTTTGTGTTTTAATACCACCCAAAACAATTATTTTAAAAAGCCCGTTTATTACCCTACCTGATGTTTATATAAGCAACCCGTTTTATTGTTAATTTTATTTTGGATTTCGCTTTCACTTGACTTACATTACATTTACATACCTGTCAAGATTCAGGTTTGTTTGTAATTCGTGTTTATTTCTCTTACCTACTATGTTGCATGATACGTTGTTTACAACATACATACACCTTTGCATGCACCTAATAATATAAATAGGAGATGAACTTTCTGTTGAAATGTTAGTGCACCTAAATATAACCTGATGTTCGCCAAAATAATTTCGGTAGGCATGAGATACGTTTCGCGGTCGAAGATTGCGGAAGACACGGTCAATACCTCTACCAGTTGATGTAATTAACAAACCTTGTCTTTTTTGAATGACTTCTTCTAATAAGCAACACCAACTTAAATATATGTTTGTTGATTTTATTTACCTACAAACAGATGCCTTGCAGGTGATCTTTTTCAAACGTTTTAGCAGAACGTTTCGTTTATTTTTCTGACTAGTTTTACATTTGTTATGATTATTATTTCGTTTTATTAAGTAATTAAATTTCAATTGTATAGAAAGGTTTGTTATTTATTTATCGTGAGAAATATTAACAAATCGGGACTATTAAAGGTTTAAATAATTTCTGGAAAAAATCTCGCTGACACCTGAGTTCTAAGTCTTGTAAATTATTAAATAATTTAATTAGAACACTAAGCATTTTGGAGAAGGATTGTTATTATGTAACTGATGAAATTTTCACCTATAATAGGTACTAATAGGTATCAAGCAAATTATTTTCCTAATTTTATGTTTGACTTAATGTAATTTTCAGGTTTATAAATTGGTTGCATAACATTTTAGTCTAAATAAAATTCGAACTATAAAAGTGTTAACCACATAACGTTAGACGTTATTGTATTTATTCAACGATGTGTGCCATATTTTACAACAATTTTCAATTGCTAATCTTACAGTTCCTGCTTTTACCACAACCTTGAAAATGATAAACTTCGAATATTTTTATTTCATTTTTTGTAAACAAGTTTAATTTTATTTA
Source organism: Agrilus mali (assembly GCA_029378335.1). Classification (NCBI taxonomy): domain Eukaryota; kingdom Metazoa; phylum Arthropoda; class Insecta; order Coleoptera; family Buprestidae; genus Agrilus; species Agrilus mali. Next base: position 20,056,171 of record CM055658.1, on the reverse strand, counting down.
TGCTTCATTCAACAAAAATTTTAATTAGGTAGGTACTAACGATACAACTTAAAATGATCTACGACAATTTGTAAACTTCAGACACTATTATTATCTATTATTTGCCACCGATGATGAGTAATTTCATTGAATTGTTGTCAAAAGCATTGTTCTTTTATTAGGCACCTACTGCAAAAAATGTGTATTAAACCTCAAGGTTAAATGGACCATTACAATCAATTTATTTAAAAGACTTTATATTGCAGTTTATTTCCTTAATGACACCTATTAAGTATGAAGCAAATAGGTAGATTGCCATTCGCGTTGCCATTTTTCTAAGTATAGGGTTACACTCTTTACAAAAGTGTTAATAATAAAAATTTTAGAACCTAATATTCTTTAAATTTATTTTACAACAAATTATCTTTATTCATGTTCTGCATTACCTATAGATAAACTTGGACACAGCCATGCTCGTGTAACTATTATTTAGCCAATAAATTTCTGCTTCGTAATTATCAATTATTAACATTAGTTTTTTTTTTAATGTCAGTTTAGCAATTGATTAATGTAATGGACGTATTAGTCATCGTCTGCATTATGCATTCAATTTAATTACGTTTTCCGTTTGACCATAATTAGACATTCTCCTTAAGATAAATTGATGGCTCATCATAAAGCCTGATACAAATTGCTGATTTTATACGGTTGTTGAAAAACGTTTTATTCATTTAAAAATATTGGAATTGCTTCTCCTGTTGTAATTAGAAAGGAAGCTCCAAAGGGCACCAATTTATGAAATTTGAAAATTTGAATGGGACAGTGAGCTCTATGTTTTGAAATTTGGAATTCTAAGTTAAACAGAAAATAGATGATACCTTAATGTTTTTAGTGAAATCGGGGGGTATCTTTTAAAATAGCAAATGTAATTTAACAGATTTATAAAAATAAAACACAATTTAGGATGAAATTTAAAAAAAAGAAAAAAGGAGCAGCTCACATTAGTCACCGCTGTAGGATAAATTCATTAGAAAATCTGCAGCTCCCCGAGTAACTAATGGGAATGTCAAAAAAGACTTCAAATTCTGAAATTTTGAATACGGCAAATATAGTTTTATGGAAGATCTGGAGTGATAAACGCGATGTAATAAATTTGTCAGACATCACTTGGATGAAAAACAATTTAACAAAAAATCAAGAAAGAGAAATGAAACCGTTCTCCTGTCACCCCTGTAAAATAAAGCCTTTATATATGGGATATTTCCCAGAAATGATTATTAAGTGAAGCAGGGGTATGCCAAGAATCATTAAATTTTAAAATTTGGAATTTTAAATTAGACAGAAAACATACTGTAGCTTTTGGAAAAATTCGAAGGTAGTTTTTGAAGTTTAATAAAAAATCAAAAGGGGCCGTTCATAAAATACGTTCGCATACAAGGGTGAGGGGTCTTGCTGAGTGTGACAAGATGTGACAAGGGGGGACAGGGGGTCCACGGCAACGTGACGTTCGGCGTTCATAAAAAATTTAACTCAATTTTTACAGAATCCTTGGACTTCTGATAATAGATATATTATTTATTTGTTCGTTACAAAAGATATTTATTAATTTATTTACATTTTATTATGAATATATAAAATAAATATTTTTGACTATCAAAATTGTGTATTATCATTATTATCAAAATTTATCATGTTCAGGTGGGAGGGGTTTTAGTTTTTGTGATGAAATATTTACAAGGGGGGTCACAGAAAGTGTGACAGAGCGTGACAAACGATGGGGGGGGTCAAAAAGGCCAATTTTAGCGTGACATATTTTATGAACGGTCCCAAAGAAGAAAAAATAAATCGCATTCCTTACGTCAGTCACCCCTATAAAAGAAACCTTTTGTACTTATATATTAAATCTTTGGATTCAGTTGCAGACTTTAAAAATAATTGTGCAGTTAAAATTTCAGGTAGTAACCGCGGTATTACGCACAAATTGCATTACATTCATAATGACCCCTGCGTCTACTTTCAACGCTTACTTAGTTTTCTGAAGAGGTAACGGTTTACATTAGCATAGCTGTGTGCAATGTTGTCGACGAGTTCTGGTGCAATAAAATTTCTTTACTTGCTCATGTTATGGTAAATTTATTGTGCATCAATGCGATTCAAGTTCAGAAATGCCACTTTCAACAACCTTTACGCCATACAACACATACTTGCACTATGTGCACCAAATACCAAATAAGTGTACACTGTAGTGGTACATACTTTCATGCATACGTGCACTTACTTAACGTATGACATTTTTCTACTTTTCAGATTTAACTGTAAATGTAACCTGTAAACAAATTACCTCATGAAGTTGTAAGATGGTATGTAAAATTCCCATAAAAAATGCCACAAGTCAAAGTTAGGCCTAAACAAATGATACAATTATTTAAAAAGTACAATTTGATGATGGACCACAGCAATCAAAGAAGAAAAACGATGATGGATTAAAATAGGATTAATGTTAATGTTAAAAATGAAGACGATAAACTAGAAGTGGCTAGATTTAGATACACGTTAAAACCGTTCATAACGACCAGGTTTAGAACAACACCGGTTTTATTGACCAAAATCAAAGGCCTCGGCTGAATTCCATATATTATAACATCACCGGTTGTTACGACTATCGGTTTTTACGAACAAATATGAGTACCTAGTTCCTTTGATGACGATGTAACCGATTTTGACTGTATGTATACACGAAGCAAAAGGAGTGATAAATATTTGTAAAAGAAATACTTAGTTAACTAATTTATAAATTGCTTCTTTTATGTTCTTTTCTATTATCCTCCCTTCCCTAATATGTAGCTACTTGCAATGTAAATCTTTAAGCTGAACTACTATTTTATTCACATCGTCAAAAAGACATTTTTAAATATATAAATAAATAAATATTGTTACAAGAAAAACCTTCATCTCTCACAATTTTTTGAAACAATTCTGACAAAACCGTATAGGTCACGATCGAAAATATTACAATTATTTTTTTAAGTTTACACCTAAAAAGTACAATTAATTATATAATGGACCACAGTTGCATAAAAAAATAAAATGAGGGGTAAAAATACGATTAGAGTTAATGTTACAAATTAAGACGAAAAACTAGAAGAAATTGTTGAGTTTGGATATCTGAGAAGCCAAAGGAGAGATAAATAATAGTAAAATAAATTGGAAATAATTTACAAATTGTTTTTTTAAAGTTTTTTTTTTTCCTTTTATCTACCCTTCCCTTATACTTGTAGTGTAAATCTTAAAAGAGGAGCTCAGCTATTTAATTCACATTCCACTTTATAACAAACAAAATTGCAAAACTTCTCTTAAATAGATTAATATTGTTGTACAAAAAACTTTGTAATTTTGAATCATTCTACAAAACCGTATAGGTCTCGATAATAACAAGAATAAATTAATATTTAGGTAATTATCGAATAATAACATAGTTGAGGGAGTGTGTTAATTGTAAATGGGACAAGTGACAATGTTAAAAAAAATCTAGAACACAACCGATAGGTAATTTGTACCTACTGCAAGAAGTATTTTTAAATCTTTAAATCTACAGGCGTCCCTACGTAATAACAACAGTGTACCAAATGTACATATTTTTTTCTCTTTTGCCAAGATATACTTACGTTCTTTTGCAAAGTTACACAACAACTTAACACAACCAAACATAAATTACCGTGGCGTACTCAGATGCTACCAAAATAAGCCACTTTACTTGACCCAAATTAAAATTAAAATTCTCACAGAAAAACAAACTGAACATTAATCGTTGAGATTGTTTTATTTTTTTTGTTTTATGCTCGTTTGTTTTGAACCTGATACACCATGAATTACGAAAGTGAGATACTCGTTGTTCCCTTTACGTAAATTGATACCTACCTATTCCAATAAAATATTAATTTTCATTATTCAAGCTTGACTAACGTTACAAAGCAGCAGACTATTTGAGAATTTGATGCCCTTATTTGCAAGGATTATGACCGTTATCCTTTTACTTATTACCTCCTATAAATATCTACTTAATCACAATGAGAAATGCACTTTATCCTCCATATTTAAGTCTTGATTTCTCCTGCGACTTAAAATCAAGAATTCGATTTTGGATTTTTTTGCAGTAGGTACTTATGTTTTTGTCGAGAAAATACATATTTATTATTAGGTCAGTTATTTCCTATGCATTCATAAAAGACAAGATACGTGGGTAAAGGTAATCGATGTCTTACTTATATCATTACTTAACCATATTTTTATGCATGCAGCATACATAAATTTACATAAATCTAGAGATATTTAATAACTTCCTACGACAATGCCAATGACACTTAGGTACAGCAAAACAACCGTTTCAGTATAATGTTACTTTCGATAATATAATCGAACTTAAAACGTGATTATGACTCACGTACATCTACCAAAAGGAGGAGGTATCACGACCAACAGGAATACATAATCCGCCTTATACCATATATGCGGATCCAGTCTTTCCTTTTTCCGATTATGGACGTTCTCGAGATACACAATCGCATTAATAGTTGTTTACTTTCGACCTAGAGCAACGAATGGAATGAGATAACTGAATCGAATTTTTGAAAAACCAAAAGGGAATAAATAATAATTTAATAAAAGATGACGTTTTATAACAGTAGAACGTTTCTCACAATTATATAGATTTTTAGGAAGATCTAGCAATGTGACTGTCATAAACATGTTAACAAAAGGAGGTGAGATTAAAGGATGTGAATGGAAATGAGGCCGACGGTGTAAATGCGTTTGAGGGTTAGGGACGAGAATATACATTAGAGTTAAGGGTGAAAATGGGGCTTGAGTAAGAATGTGCTTGGAGATTGGGGTTAGGCTTGAGGGTAAAGCTAGGATTGCGGATTGAAGGCTAGGATGAAGGGTTGGAGGATTAGAGGCATTGTGAGGGGTTAGGTTAGGTTAGGGTGGTGTCAAGGGTGAGAGTGAAGGTAACGATAAAGGTGTGAAAGAAGTGGTAACATTCACGAGCTGCATCGCAATGTATGTATCTGCAATTTGAAATTAAAATTGATTGAATTTGCGTTGGAACATTGCAAAATTATTTAAAATAAAAATTTCATATTGCAGACCGGATTTAATGGGTAGGTCATTTTCCAAATGACAAAAGAACAAGCCGCCACTGTCTGTGATTATACTATTTATAAGTACGTGATATTTAATAGATAAATAACTAAATAAATAATCGAATAAATTAATAAAATGATTCAAAATCTTTTTTAACAAAGTGGATTTAAAAGTCGGTTTCGATAGTCATGGTAGAGTTGATTAATCTCAAAGTAACTAAACTATCAGTCCACTGTTGCTAGCAGGAAACGATTCATTACATGAACCACTCGGTTTGACCATTTTCAAAAACAATTATGTGGTTATAGAAACCGCAAATACAAGAAATAATAGTTGTATACATGTTGGCTCGTGTAATATTAGATGTTATCTAAGTAAGTCAGCTTTTAACAAGGACAAACATATATTATGTACTTACTTCCCTTGTGTTATTCAATTTGCGTCAAACTAAAAAGTTATTAAAAAAAAGTAATGGATCTCAAGAGTCGTACTATTCTTCTAAAATAAACAAAGAATATTTAGACGGAGAAATAAAAAGTTATTTTCTGACTCGTCCTTTTTAGGAAGAATTATTTATCCAAAGTTTCGTTAGCTATCTTGGTTCAGCAAAGAAGTCTAAATCTGTAATAAGGATCACAACCGAAAAAAGTTGGACGAATCTTCCGTGGACTGACCAAAGTAGGGGCCATTGTATAAAAACCCCCCGTGGGTAGCGTAGGTACCAGCAAGTGTTCCCAGAAGGTCAAAATGACCATTATTGAAAATGAGACACACAACTTTGAAAACAAACATGTGCAAAGTATTCAATGACACCCGAATCTTTCAGAAACACCATAAAATAAATGAAACTATACAGAGTGTTCAAATAATCGTTCAGTGTAAAACACTATTATTTATTGACAAAGCGCCATCGATTCTGATTGCGCTTTATTTACATTAAAAGTCGCTACAGTTTAAAACAATTGCGGATTTGATCCGTATCTATTAAAGCTCACAATGCATGTCGAATAAGGTCACATCGTTATAGAAAAAGTTAAATCTGTTTGCGTCTTGTCATGCAACGGGTTTGTAATGTTACAATGTGCTTGTTATTTTCAATGTCATGCCGGTCGCTTCGCATCATTCCTCATCGCTGGCATTATATTATCTACAGCTATTATTATTATGCGATCGAAACTACGAAATTAACACAAATGTGAAAAGGATATTTTACAGAACGCCGAGTGTGTCAATCATAAAAGAAAGATGTATATGAAATAGATCCTAAAAATGTAAATACAGTATATTTCGTTTATAACGACGATGAAAAGACCATTAAATTCCGTCGCTATATCCGGAAGCCGCTATATAAAAAGAAAGAGAGAAAGAATGAATTAAGGAAATTAGGCAAGAAAAGTACCCAGTAACTGATTCTTATATTTAACTTTACCAACCTTAACATTTATAAACAATTACTACAACTGCTGACTAACTGTGAATGTATACAAAAAATAAAAAAGTTTTGTATTTAGACTCGGTCCGAAATCGACGTTACATCCGAAGTCGTTACAGCCAAATTTTCTTCTTAAATTACTCCTTAAATTCACTTATGTATGTGTTATGTCGTTATAACCAAAAGGTCGTTACAAACGAAGTCGCTATAAATGAAATCCAATGTGAAAGTATTGTAGATATGAATTGGAAATCGAACCGGAGTTGCCCCTCTAGATAAACCCGAACGCGTACGAAATGTTCCAATTGTTCTGTGAAGTTGTGAACGTCAAAGGAACAGCCTATAAAATGTAGGCACAATGCATCCATCTACCCTTAATGGGTTTTCTTCATCTTGCCACCACTTTGTGCTTCAAACTCAAAATTTATAACAAATAGCAATTGATTTAATTTTGATCACGTGCAATTTTTAACACAAATAGAGCCCTTTAATTAAAACACGCAGAAATAAATTACTAAAATTCAAAAAGAAATAGTAGGTAGCTACTATCTTAATTTTCTGACTTAAAATATCCAGTATGTTCTTCCAGAATATTCACGTTCTATTCGATATTATTTTTTTCAAGGTGATTTTATTGGTGTAATAAACTAGCAATTAGATAGAACAAAAAATATATTGACTAAGGACGTAGACATTTAATTTCCACAGGTCAGTGAAGGTTTATTGAGCGAAACGTCTATAAATAATCAATCACCTAATGTATACTGTTTTTATAATAATTATAACGTTTCGTTTTAAAATAACTGTACCGTTTAAACGGACTTTCTTTACTTATTTACCTATTTATAATTGTAATAGGAAATCGAACTGTCATTATTTGTTTTAATTTTTAATAGAGAAACAGTTTATTTTAATTTTATATATATGTTACAGTTAAAAGAAGTTTTTAGTTAGAACTCGTTTTCCCTAGTTAAAACTAGTTTTTACTTAATGCCTTTGTTAAAACTAGAAATACTCAGTTAAAACTAGAATTTACCACTGATATATTTGATTTTCAGATAAAACTAGTTAAAACTACCACTAGAAAAACTAATTTGGGATTGAAAACAAGATATAGATTTAAAAATATTTATTGAAAAGATCTAAGACACTGAGAACAAAATAATAATCTAACACTAAAGGAATATTTTAGGGAACATCGACTTAGAATTAGTTGCCAAGATGACAATATTAATTATAAGTAGGTAAATAAAATAATCAAATAAATCAAAAGAACACAACCATCAAATTTCAAAAATATACATTGTTAAAGAACACTGATTAACGCACAATAAAATCTAATCAGTGAAACTTGACTTTAAAAAAGGATGAGGATCTACTTATTATAGCAACACAAACTATTGTGGCATTTTTAATTAAATAGTTTTAACTGACTCGTTTCGGAAAAACGCGGTTGTCTAGTACGAACTAGTTTTAACTGATATTCGATTTGAGCATTACTTAATTCTAGTATTAACAAATGCATACATTAAAAACTAGTTCTAACTAGGAAGTTAGTTAGTTTTAACTGCAACATATATATTTTTAAAGGTGACTTGTAACATAAAAATGAATTCTGGTAGATTTAGTTTAATCACCTGCTTATACAGTTTTAAGATAAGATCAAGCATAAGTAACTAATGATAAGAATGCATTTCATTATGAAAAAGAGTAAAAACAAAATTTAAAATTTTTTTATACATATTAGAAGTTATACGAAGATCTAAATATTTTAAAAATTCAGTGGTGTTGTCGCTATCGACTAAGGGATGCCAATTTGCCCTAATTAGGGGGGAGCAGAGATTGTCGAGACCAGAAATAACAATTTTGGTTACGAATTCAATCTGGTCACGACTTAAAATAATTCATAGCCACTTTACATGCTAAATAAAATAGGTACTCTTAAAAGAAATTCATTATCAAAAATAACAATTTAAAGAGAATTTGAGGCAAATCTAAATATTTATGTATAAAAATATATCTGTAAGTAAATACATTTGTTATTTTAAAAATAAATGTTTTCTTCTTTAATTAAGTATGTATTAATATGCCCTATTCGCCGCAATTCTGCCAAAATTTGCTTGTTATTTTTGTAAATATAATATCCATAATAGCCATCTGGCTTAATAAAAACACAATTACTTCAAACATAATTATGTTTTTTTTCGTTATGGTGACTTTACTACAGAAACATTGACATTTAATGACCTAAAAACTTTTTCAGTTTCTCAGTCAATTACGTTATTTACACTATAATTAAATGGCAAGTAAATAAATAATAAAAATAAGAGCATAACACTACATCATTTCCTGATTATTCGCTACGTTAATATTCACAATTTGCACCATCTGTTTTGTTAAATTACGAAATACTTACTTAACTAAGCGTTTTCAATTGAGTTTCAAATCTCTCGTAAAAATGAAAGTTTGTTATTATCTGAGCTTCAAGTATTTCATTCCTTATTTTTGCCCCCTTTAGGGTAAAATTTTTACAAACTTTAAATGTCGTATTTATATCTAATCAAAAGCATAAAAAATAAGTTTCAAGCCTCTAGCTTTGTATCTCTGTACCAAATTCTCATATAAATCGGTTCAGTAGTTTGGGCGTGATTGCGTAACACACAGACAGACAGAGTTACTTTCGCATTTATAATATTATAGATTAATATAGTTTAATTATAGTATAAAATAGTTTATATAGCTTAGTATTCAACTACTTTTATTGATCCAAATAATCAAAACCTCTATAACTTTTTACACTTAATGTTTTAATTTTCTGGGCCGTAAGCTTTTTGGACGACGTCATTACACAAAAACTTTCATCGGCTAATTTTATCCCCTTTAGGGTAAAATTTTTACAAACATTGAATGTCGTATTTATTTATATCTAATCAAAAGCCTAAAAAATAAGTTTCAAGCTTCTATCTTTAAAAATTACGGAATTTCCGCATAAACTTTCCTATTTCAACCCCTTACAACCCTTTTTTCGCATTAAAAAGTAGTCTATGTCCTTTCTGAGGCTCTATACTATCTCTATACCAAATTTCATTTAAATCGGTTCAGTAAATTTTAGGCGAGATTGTGTAGCATACAGACAAAGTTACTTTCGCATTTATAATGTTCCTTGAATTGATTTTCATCGATTTTCCCATGGGAATAAGATATTTTCCCGCTGTAAAACGTAGCCTATGTGTTAATCCAGGGTGTCAGCTAACTTCAAACCAAATTTAATTAAAATCGCTCCAGCAGTTTAGACGTGAAGAAGTAACAAACATACACACTCACAAACTTTCGCCTTTATAATATTAGTGTGATTGTGAAGCAAATGGGGCAGTAGAACTTATGCAATATTTTATTTTTTTCTCGCTAAATTGGGGTTAATGTACCTACCTACTCCTAAATAACTTGCATAGTTTTATCTAAATTACAAAAGGTTAGTCACCGTGCAGGAATGGGGCGTAACGATGAAAACAACTTTCAGCAAGATGGATTATGTATTTATAACAGCATGCTTTTAATTATCCTTACTTAAGGTACCTTATCGGGTTTTCATATCATGGTTCTTGAACTTTTATCAGTTTAAACGAGATAAGAACTAAAATTGCAATGTTCTATAATCTAGATCCATCTCAGAATCTAAAATCGACTGCGTTCTTTATCGAACAAAACAATTTTCTTTATTCATCAAAGATTTTTCGCACAGAAGCTAAGAATGTGGTGTTCATTTTATCCGCTTTTATTTTGGTCGTTGAATAAATTCACGACGAATGAAAAAGAAATAAGATATATGCAGGCATTTTGTTCTAGAGATTCGCACGATTTCAAATTATTTTTGAACCGGTACCTACAGTTAGAATTAATTTCTTAAAATTTGCATTAAGCAAGCGTTGAATGTTCGAATTTTGTTAAAAAGCAAAATAAATTATTAAATCATAAAACTGATGGAAATAAAAAAAAACAATAAATATTAAACCGAAAAAGAAAATAATTACTACGAGAATAATAATGGTAATAATATTTAATTTAAATAATAAAATTCATTCCGGCATCATTTTATACATTAATAAACTTCTTTATCGCACAAATTTAAATAATAAAATATAAATCTACAATAAAAAAATGTTTTCCATAAAATTCTATGACCAAATAAAATGTAATTTTTACATATATATGAAGTGCTTAATATTTGTTGTCCCGTTCAGGTCTCTAATCCTTGGTGTCACTAACACGTTTAGGTGCATGTGTATTTCTGGAGTTCTCCCGTGGGATTTCTCCAGCTGGCACAGCTGATGTAGGTATTCGCAAAAACTTCGGTAGTGGAATTCTCTAGACAATATTAATCAGCAGCAGGACCGCATAATAATAAGATCAGAAAACAGGCAACAAACTGTAGCTGTTCTATTCTCTAACGCAAGAATGCAAAATGAACATTACGATTCATCATACTTAGGAATTTTGGTTATTCGAAACTGTTCCGAAAGTACAAACGTGAACGCGAATATTTCGATGAAAGCATCATACGTGGTTTTAGAGAGAGCCAAAGACAAAAAGAGGGAACAAAAACCAACCAATTTACATATCTTTTAGACTAGAATTCACAATGGCATTTCAGAGAAAATAAATTAATTATACCTACTATGCTTTTAAGAATATTGTGAAATGAAAAGTAATGAAATAAACATTCCAAATACTAGAGAAAGTTTCTGGTTTTGAAGATGTTATTCAATTCTTTTTTATTATTAAATATTATTGTCTTGCAGTGTATTTAATATAATATATTTCAATTAGAAGGTGTTGTATGATTGAACTCATATAAAAAAATCTGTGTAAATGGGAAACAAGATTTTCGTATCAATTTATAATCTAGTACACAAAAAATTAAATACTGATTTTTTTTATCAATCTCCTCTATTACACCCAGAAATCTTCCGCTAACTACTCGTAGTCTCGTTAACTACCCCAACACCCACATTTGGAAAATGGAAATCACGATCCAAAGATCGAGTTCTTCATCTACAAGTGTTACTAAATATGAAGTCTCTTAAACAAACTAGCACAATCTCAACCACTCTCAAACAACAAAACGAATCTGTTTATTTCATATATTCATACTGAACCCTCAAAAAAGACAACAGAAAAGAAAAGTAATAAAAATCCACTTAGAAGAACATATTTTTTTAGATAAAAGCACATTATCGTTCGTTTTGTTGTTTTCCTTTTTATTAAAAACGTAGAAACTGCTCCATGAAGTAATAAATCAAAATCTTCAGGGCACTAGAGTCCACTACGTGTGAATATAATATACAACTGTACATAAAATTTTTTAAGGTGATTGCTGTAGTGGCAAATGAAGCATTTGGTGATCTGGGGACATTTATTTCTTCTACAACTCAAAACCATTCATCTCCCAAAAACATCCACTTCGATTTTTACTACTACAACAACAGCATCATCTTCCTATAATCAATCCTAAGTACTTCAAAAACCAGTACCAAACTAAATTTTAGTACCAATTTATAATCCAACACAATATACAACTGCACTTTAAATATGTTAATATTACTGCTGTGGTGGCAGTTGAAGCATTTGGTGATCTGGGGGTAAGAATAATTTAATAATCATTTAATCTGTTGGAAATTGATTGGATTGTTATTGTTGAGATACAAAAGCATTTTTCATCTAAAACGTTTGGTATTTTATATTTTAGGATTATGAATATATTTATGATTATTCGGATTTCACAATAAAAATTAAAATAGGCATAAAAACCCAGAAGAAGCAATCGAATTCTGATATCTACTGAGAATTTTCGTTATTGTCTCCAACTATTGGTACCTGTCTAAGGTAGGTTGAGTTGGGTTGGGTTAGGTTTGTTTGTTCGTACACATCTAAACCGTCTTCGACATCCATATCTTCTACAACCCAAAAACATCCACTGCGATTCTCATCACATCCCATCTTCCTACAATTCGCCCCGAGAATCATCATGTGCCTCAAAAACCAGTGCCAAATCAGATTTTCGTACCTATTTATAATCCGACATACAACAGATCAACTGCTCAAAATTTTTTACCGACTTCCTCCGTAACTCCCATTACAATGTCGTCCACTCCACCGAAATCCACAACTGCAAAATTGGAAAACATAAGCCAAAGATCGACTTTTTCATCTCCAAGTGTTACTGAACAATCCTTTCAACAAACTTCGTCTATTTCAACCACTCTCAAACAACAAGACGAATCTCAGTCGAGTTCAAATACTCACACTGAACCCCCAAAGAAGACAACAGAAAATCAGGATCAAGAACATGATTCTATTATACACGTTTTGCATTCTAATAACGAATCCAGTGGTGATGATGAAAACCCATCAATCGTTTTAGGTGAAGTCATGCACCACAGAAAATATTCAGTTGGTTTTGCTAGGGATAAAAGAGGACGTTACAGGAGAATTAGAAAACCCGTTCCCCAACTTTCGTAAGGAATACGTTTGATATATTTTTATTAAATAAAATAAACTCCCTATTGAACTATTTCTACCACTTAAACAAGATAAATTTTTCGTTAGTGTATATTTCATGAAATACGTGTTTTTTTTAGATTCGATAGTACACGATTAGCATCTGGTTTTTCAGCTAAGTTTCGAAAACAAGAAGGCGAAGCTCAACAATAAATAATTGATTGAGACTAAGAGAATAAAAATTATAAACCATATAAGCATAATAAAAAACTTAATTAAAAAAATATAAGTTTTGTAAATATGTAATTCTTTATAAATTAACAATCATTTAGCTTCATTTTATAATTATTGTGCACAAATAACGAAATAAGCCATTTCTAAAAATGGGGGCACCCTGACCGAAAAGGCAAAATTGTAAATTATTGGGCTTCTGGGAAAATGAAAAGACTATAATAGTAAAATTAATACCTACTTAATAAAGAAATTTAAAGTAAAAATTGATGATCTCTTCATTTTTAGAGACTAAAAACCTCCCCTTCATACTAATTTTCATTTCTAAAGAGGTCCCACAATATTCATAGCAAAGTATATACAATTCAGAATAAGAAATAAAATTATAATTCTAGTTTCTATTGTACAGTAACTAACGTTGAGTCCTATTTAAAATGTACGTACTACTAACATTAATTTTTCTCTTTTTGTTTTCGGATCATCTCACCTATTAACGGCCAATTTATTCTCGGATGAGGGGATTTAATATTACACTAAAGAGGATGATGGTACGAAATAAGATCTCGTCTGTTAGACCGATTAAGGAATGATGATGGAGTTAACTCAGGCATGCTTTATAATGTGATGTATTCAATTCATATACTCGTATATACCAGCAAGAAACATTATACAAATACGTATGTCTATGTAGATGGATGGACTCATTATACGCATGGAAGAAGTTAACGAAAAAATAAGAGAAAGTGTACAATGATAATTTGAAATTAATTGTTTAAAAAATACATTCATTTATACAAATATGTAGATACACATAACAGTAAAAGTGAAACTTGTTATTGTTATAATTAAATAAGACTCTTTCCGAATCCCACAAGAAATTATGAAATGAAATATGCAGATTGTGCTGATTGTAGAAATGACAAGATTTTAAATTAAAAATATTAATATTTCGGATTCAATTCTTTTTCACAAAAAAAAAATTTGGACGTTGCATTCATTTATTTATGTCGTCAATTAATTAACATCCAAAATTGCTGTCGCGTATTTTATTTGTTTCTTAAAAACCACATTTTACAATAAGTGCATCGAAGAAAATTTAAATTATTTTTTCAGTTACTTTTAGCCTATTAGTTAACCCTTTAACATTTTAGTTTAATTTATAAGTAATTACTGCAAAAAATCTATATTGATTATGTACTTTCAGTGGGAATCATGAAGAAAAAATTCCATGGTAAAAATAGAACAACGTTTTTTTTTTAATATTTCCCAAGCAAAACCATTTAATTTTGGAAAAAATCTGCTTTAATTTCCCTAAGGATTTCGGATTTAAGTTCAAAAGAAAGACCTGAAATTTTTTGTTTATTTTGCTGAAGTCACAACTGCTTCATTCTTGTTTAGAATTTAAACTGCTGTTTTTAGAATAGTTTTGATTATCTCTTTAGGGGGAAAAGACATTCCCGATGCACATGGTTCTGAAACAAAAACAACGACCCGAGGAGGTTGTTGTTCGTTTGCATAAACATGTGTAAATTACCCAGAATATCCAAGCATAATTAATTTAAAAGGAAAGGAAACATCCGAAAACGTTTTTGATTAAGGCTGGTTGAAAAAAATCATATCAATTTTTTTTTAAAAAAGAAAGTAAATCAAATGAGTATATTTGTAGAAACTTCATAAATTAGAAATTTGAAAATGAGTAATAGGTATACAAAGAAAATTCCTGAATTATTCATCACATGTAGTAATACTCTACTTTATTGGCAAGCATTTAAATCCCAATCGTAACTATGTACTACCTGAATATTTAAAGTGAAAGTTGTATGTATTTCGTCAATATTTTTTTAGTATCAAGTCATAATTAAGTGCACTTAATGAGAGTTGTGATAAGTATCATCTCAATAATATATATTTTACTAATGATGTACTTTAGACTGGAGCTTTCAAATCAAACAATCAATTTTACAACCATTAGCTAGCCAAGATGCATTATCGTAAAAAAAGTTCAATTCAATACAATGTATGTGTATGTATAGAAAATATCTTTCCATGACATTTCGATTAAAATAAGTACTTTCCCTAACGTCGAACCAGCCCAGCTCGTGATGGTGTGACCCAATTTTAACGTTCACACCCATGAACTATCATTATCAATGACGTAATAGGTTACCACAAATCTATTTTGTCTTTTGGATTAAATGCAATAAAATTGAAAATATATTCTTACTGATTCACTTAATTTGGTGGCTTATTGATTATCCTTTTTTAGTGATTTTTATTCTATTTTAAATTGAATTGTTTCAAATATAATAAAAACTATTTTAGATTCGAAGATTTACTTTTGAGCATACAAATAGACTGTGGTTGTAAAGACAATTATGTAGTAAAATACGATGGTTTTTTTTAATTGAATTTTAATGTTTTTTATTAAAATTTTCTCGTCTTAGATACGAATTATTTAAAATTTTTAGATATATTTTTAAGTAAGTGGGTAAATGGATTGTGACTGCAAATGTAATCAGTACAAATTGATGGTTTATTGAATATTATTTCGTATCCTTTTTTGAAATTTCCTTGCCCCAATTACAAGGTTTTTTAACTTTTATGATTTATTTTTGAATAGGCAAACGGACTGGGATTGTAAAGATAATTAAAAAAATCAATGGTTTATTGATTATTCTTTCTTATCCATTTTTGAATTAAATTATTGTCTTTTATAAAACTGTTCTGGTCTCAATTATAAACTACTCTAAATTTTAATATTTATTTTTCAGTAGGCAAAGAAACGGTGATTAAGTGTCTTTACAATCGCAGTAACAGGTTATGGTTTATGGATTATCATCCTTTAAGCCTTTTTGAACTGAATTAATGTTTTTTATAAAAATTCTTTTGTGTCAATTATAAACTAGTGTAAATTTTAAGATATATTTTTGAGTAGGCAACTGGAATGGGATTGTTAGAGTAATTAAAAAAAATCAATGGTTTATTGATTATTCTTTCTTATCAATTT
Organism: Agrilus mali; assembly: GCA_029378335.1. Taxonomy (NCBI): domain Eukaryota; kingdom Metazoa; phylum Arthropoda; class Insecta; order Coleoptera; family Buprestidae; genus Agrilus; species Agrilus mali. The sequence continues at coordinate 20,039,882 of CM055658.1, read as the reverse complement.
TTGAATTAAATTATTGTCATTTATATAACTGTTCTGGTTTCAATTATAAACTACTTTAAATTTTAGTATTTATTTTTGAGGAGGCGAAGAAACGGTGATTAAGTGCCTTTACAATCACAGTAAAAGTTTATGGTTTATGGATTATCCTCATTTAAGCCTTTTTGAACTGAATTAATGTTTTTTATAAAAATTCTTTTGTGTCAATTATAAACAAGTGTAAATTTTAAGATATATTTTTGAGTAGGCAACTGGAATGGGATTGTTAGAGTAATAAAAAAAAATCAATGGTTTATTGATTATTCTTTCTTATCCATTTTTGAATTAAATTATTGTCATTTATATAACTGTTCTGGTTTCAATTATAAACTACTTTAAATTTTAGTATTTATTTTTGAGTAGTAGGCAAAGAGACGGTGATTAAGTGTCTTTACAATCACAGTAAAAGTTTATGGTTTATGGATTATCCTCATTTAAGCCTTTTTGAACTGAATTAATATTTTTTATAAAAATTCTTTTGTGTCAATTATAAACTAGTGTAAATTTTAAGATGTATTTTTGAGTAGGAAACTGTAATGGGATTTTTAAAGTAATTAAAAAAATAAATGGTTAATTGATTATTCTTTCTTATCCATTTTTGAATTAAATTATTGTCATTTATATAACTGTTCTGGTTTCAATTATAAACTACTTTAAATTTTAGTATTTATTTTTGAGGAGGCGAAGAAACGGTGATTAAGTGCCTTTACAATCACAGTAAAAGTTTATGGTTTATGGATTATCCTCATTTAAGCCTTTTTGAACTGAATGAATGTTTTTTATAAAAATTCTTTTGTGTCAATTATAAACTAGTGTACATTTTAAGATGTATTTTTGAGTAGACAACTGCAATGGGATTTTTAAATTAATTAAAAAAATTAATGGTTTATTGATTATTCTTTCTTATCCTTTTTTGAATTGAATTAATATTCTTTACAAAAAATTTCTTGTGTTGGTTACAAACTACTTTAAATTTGAAGATATATTTTTGATTAGACTTAAGTGATATTGAAAGGTAAAGATAAAGGCAATAAATAAATAAATTGATTGGTAATACATTTGAATGGTTAAAATTATCCGCAGTAAAACTGTTATAGCAAACAAATCCCCTTTTATTGCTGCATACTTTCCATATTTATTACGTTCTACGTTTATCAAGAAATGTTTTAAAGATAAATGGCAACTGTAATTAGTATAATTAAAGGAACAATTGCGTTAGAGTATACGACTGCCAATTAAAGACCTTTTTAAGAAAGAAAATGCCGTCCATCGTCAGGAAAATGGTTAATAACAAAAAGAAATGTAAGGTACTCACGTAAAACAATTCCTAACGAATAAAGTAAACGAGTACATAGGTACTTTTAAGATAAATGTGCACATGCAAATATGTATTTACAGCTGTTTTATTATTATATGTACACGTATATAGGCATGTGTATGTGTCCCAGTTTCTAATTGATTGTTATTACTCGGTTCATATACATATGTATAGACGGAAGTGAAATGCAGCATCAGGAAATTAAAACTAGATCGATCTTTGCACAAAACGAGGACTAATTTGATATTGATATAGTAACTGAAACGAGTATGCCCAGGAGCCATTTTTAAAATGCTAAAATGTGTGACACAGTAAACCTTTCTTAACAATTAAGATTATTCACCTTATTTTGCCTTTGATTGTTTTCTTGCACGAGATTATATAGGGGAGAATTGTTAATTACCGGTGTTAAATGTGTACCACCCAATAGGTTGGTTAATTATCTAAGCTATTATGACAAAAATATAAAAATTCGACCAATCTATTTCTAGCAACAATATACATACTTGGGTTGTGAAAATATAATTTACTCTATTTGTATGTCAGGTAACTAAAAGGAAATATGAATTAAATATTATGATGTAATCATCTAACTATCGATTGCAAGGTTATTTACAAGCACCTGTGTTAATGCTAGGATAATAAATGTAAAGCAAGTACAGGGGTCAAGGTGTACCTGTAATAATAAAAGGGGCAGGTAAAGCACCATATTTGTAAATGATGTTTATTGTATCTACAGTTCGTTCTTACACTTTTAATACAACGAAATATTTTTTTCGATTAAATATCCCTGTCAGAGAAGTAAAATTATCTACCAGTTCGCCCTGTACCTATATGTTTAGGACGTACTGTAAATATTTTTATTCATTATCTTTATTAAAAGCAGTAACTGAAGCATCGAAAAAAAGATCAACGACACAAGCCTTGTGTTATAAATAGCTTTGAAAAATGCACAAAAAATCCTTGAGGGTTTTTGCATTAAGCATGTTTAAATACAGCCATCAGTCACCTTTGTATCATTTACATAACAAATTTTATCCCAGTTTAAAAATATTTGGATGCGAAAAACACTGAATGAAACAGAGACCATCATAATCGATGGCTGACTTAAATCTTATTAACTGGATACAGGCAAAAAATAAATTTTACGTAATGCTTAACTGTAGGTCACCTTTCTTGATAAACATAATAATATATCTACAATAGCAGAAATATTTAAGTAAAATATTGTACCTAATAAAAATATGATTGGGATTTTTAAGAGGTACATAGGTATTTCCTGCAACGTTTCTTCAATTCAGAACGGATTTAAACTAATTTACCCTTTATTGATTAGATTACCATTGACATACATGATGGGATGTAGTTAACCAGAAAACAAAGAAGGAAAAAATAATAGATTTTTCAAAAGGATATTCGATTAGTTTTAATAAATTATCTATAATTTAACAGAAAATTTTTACATTGATTTTAGCATCAATTATTATTTGCTAAGCACAATTAAAATATCTTAACTTGTTATTTTTACAACAAAAGCGATAAGGTTTAATAATGTATTATAAGATTTTTATCTAGGTACAGATAAAAAAGTTAAATAATAAATATTATCCCATTTTTTGTTAGGTAGGTACGTTTTAATTAAAGGGAAGATATCTACATAATACGTGTTATGTTATTGTCGTTAGGGTTTATTTTTAATCAATTACTTAATGTTTAAATTAATTGAGTTGAATAATAATAAGAGAACCATGGGGTTGGTCGTCATGTAAACAATGAAACCGGGTGGGTATTGAACTTTTTCACTCACCAATTCCGATTTATCTTAACGAGAATCCTTTAGTCCTTTTCACGTATCCTTCCTCTCGACTGCAAATGTCCGGTGCACTTAAACTGAACACAAACACTAAATTAATTTATAAACAACGTGTAATTTCAATAAATGCCACAACACAAACGGCAATAAATAAATTCGTAAGATTGTTACAAAAACACGAACACATTCAAAACCAAGCAGCAGTACAAGTCAACAAAACTATGGCAGCTGGAGCATTCAAAAGGGTGGGGAAGATACCCTCCAAAATTGTCGCGCAGGCGTACGAGGATTTCTATGTACTCATTGGCTTAAATTACGTTACAAACAACCAATGAATTTGAATTCAGAAAGTTCAAAATAATTTAAATTTATATTATAATTTTCGTTATACAAAATTATGCAAACTTAAATTAACATTTATTATATTAAGAATAGAATTATTAACGGGTAATATCTTTTGACTTCATTTTTAAAAATTAATAAATAAGATTACCTAACTGAAAATTTTAGTATTATAACTAAATAATTAAAAATAAGTAAATGTAAATACACATTAACAGAGAATATAATTGTAGGCATAATATTTTCTAATTAATTAATTGCGTTATTAAAATATATAAACGAATTATAAATGTTTATAGTTTTATTATGCCTTGTGTTGCCATCTGTGAGATAGTAGTTAAACAAAGAGGATTGAAAGATTAATTAACGAGAATAAAACAGTTTAAAACTTTTTAACAGAAGTTTTGCGCGGAAACATTAAAAACACTTTAAAAAAACTTTAAATAAATCTTAATTTTTGCAAAAGCTAAATAAGGACCATAAAAAGACCTCTGTTTCCAAAAATTTAAATTAAAACTTATTCAAAAGTTAAGAATAATACTTTATCTGTCTTTTGTATTTAAAATGTTTATAAATAAAATGTTTGGTGTTTAGTTGTCATATCAGAATTATTAGTTAATTATGATAGTAAATATCATGGATTTGTACAAAAATTAAGCGAGTACAGGATAATCCTGTTTTTAAATGAATTGACGTGCTGTAACAAAACCTTATCATTCACGTTATCGCGTTATTTAACACTTATTGCTAATACATAACAGTTTGTTTTATAAACTGGCGGTGTAAAACTTTCATCGCATTGGTTATTACAGCACGACCCTGTGCAGTACACATTTTATTAAAGTATGGATTACTTTGTTGGCGTGGATGTGGGAACGGGTAGTGTAAGAGGAGCATTAGTCGCGAAAAACGGGAAAGTGAAAAATGTAGCGGTGGAAAATCTAAAAACATGGAACCATCAACCGGACTTTTACGAGCAGTCTTCGGATGATGTGTGGAATTGTTGTAAAAAGGTTATCAAGGTATGTTCTCATCTAATAATTAATCGCCACAGAAAATTTATCGGAAAATTATCCTGTTGTCATTTTACAGGAAGTTGTAAAGGATGTATCTGCAAAAGATGTAAAGGGCATTGGATTTGATGCAACCTGTTCTTTAGTTGTTTTAAACAAGGACATGGAGCCTCTCTCTGTGAGTTTAGAAGGTACATGAGAGATGTCTCTAATTGCATATTATTTAAATAAACGCTAAACAAAATTTATTATCTTCAAACAATTTATTTATTTATAATAAAAAAAAAAGTAAAAAGTTTAATTACTTTGTACAGTGTACAATTGACCCGAATTTATTTTTTATTGACTGTGTATTGTTTCTTACTACAAGTGTCGACCTACTAATTTATTTTTTGCACGGTACTTAGCTCTAAGGTCAACCAGTTAAAATACGCGATACTACGGTTTATAAGAAGTAGGAAAAATTGTATTTCTCACAGTTTACCATACAAGGTCTTAGTTTGCAATTTTAATCGTATAGCGCAAAAATATTGGCGACAAAAGTATCGTCCTAATAAATATTCGAAAGATATTATTATTTTTTTACCCTTTATAAACGTAAATAACAATTTTTAAGTATGATATCAATTTAGCAATAAAAATCAAATTATTAATTTCTATCTAACGTTATATTTTTGGATGGGTACTTAAGGGTAATACAGTATAAATTTTGACCTCGTTTAAGGAGCAATTACATCATTAAATTTTATCTCAAGTTTTTTTATAAACAATTACCCAATTTACAATTGTTAATGCTTTGGGAAGATAATATGTTCGTATTGTCATAGATCATTATGTTAATTCATTAAAATAATCCTGCTCGCAGTCAACAATAATAAAAAATATTTTTTATAAATAATAACATTTAAAAAATGTTTGTTTGAATGGGTATGATTAATTAGAATTTAATATTGAAGAATTCTTCACTTTTAGGAATCAGTGTTACTAGTTATCTCTATCATAATAATAAATAATATTCAGTTCTTTTAATTAATTTCTATTATTTTAGTAGTTATTTATTTTCTAATAATTGTTATTTCTTTTAAAAAAAATAGAGAATTTTTTTCTTCAGCAATTCGAATTTGAATAACAAAAATAAAAGAACTAAATAAAAACTCAAAATCATAAAAACCAGTTCTCCATTAAATTAAATTGAAAACAAATAAGTCAAAATTTTTTTTATAAAGTTATAACATCACCTCCAGTAAATTAAACTGAAAACCATTAAGTAAATGCTTTTCTTATCAAAACATAATATTATCTTAAGTTCAGTACAAAATATTAGGCATAAGATATAAGATATATGTATTTCATAAATAAATTTTTAAAGGCAAGTCTGAACAAAATATAATTTTGTGGATGGATCACAGAGCAATTAAAGAAGCAAATTTAATAAACGATTTAAAACACCCCGTACTTAGATTTGTTGGTGGAAAAGTTTCCTTAGAAATGGAAATTCCTAAACTACTATGGTTGAAAAAGAACCTTCGTCAAGAATGTTGGAATCGGGCGGGTGCGTTTTTTGATCTGCCCGATTTTTTAACCTGGAGAGCTACTGGCTGTGATACTAGGTAAAAATAAAAATAGAAAACGAAATACGAAATATCATGAAATCTTATCAGTTAAGCACGCAGAAGATTGTAAATTAATTACATAGCTTTAAAATGTAATAAGATAGATATAGATTAGAATTACCGGAAAAAAATTTCATTTTGAGATTTTGCACTGTTTCTTAATTGTAATTTGAAATTTATTTAGATCGTTATGTTCTTTGGTTTGTAAATGGAATTATGAAATCAAATCTGACGGAACTGGACAGTGGAATAAGGAATATTTGCAAAAGATAGGTCTAGAAGATTTGGTTGAGGATAATTTCAAAAAAATAGGGTCTACTGTTATACCACCAGGGACCCCTGTAGGAAAAGGACTTTCCCAAACTGCTGCTAAAGAATTAGGGTTAAATGCGGGTATTCCTGTTGGAACATCTTTAATAGATGCCCATGCAGGTGGTTTGGGAATGATAGGATGTAGATCAGAAGGAATTTCAGAAGAATTTCATTCCAAAATAGGTATTTCAAAAAATAAGGAGAATATTTTCATCCAAATACATATTACTGTTTTTAATACGTGTTAGGTTTAATTTGTGGAACTTCTACTTGTCACATGGCGGTCTCAAAAGACCCAGTGTTTTGTCCAGGGGTCTGGGGACCATATTACAGTGCAATGGTGCCCAACATGTGGCTTAATGAAGGAGGTCAGAGTGCAACTGGAAAACTTGTAGATTTTGTAATAGATAGTCATCCTGCCACGTCTAAAGTTAAAGAAAAATTAAATAACAGGTACCTACAATAGGTTTCACACAACGATTTTTTTTACAAGATAAAATTTCGATTCCAGACACATTCAAAGTTATTTAAACGACATTTTAACAGAAATGGCGAAAAAGCAAAAATTACCTTCCGTTGCATTTTTAACAAAAGACTTCCATGTTTGGCCAGATTTCCATGGAAATCGTTCACCATTAGCTGACCCTTCGTTGAAGGGAATGGTAATTACATATATATGAAATATTTATCTATAGACCTATTTTTTAAAACAGAAATATCTTGCAGATTTCCGGGTTGACGTTGTCAAATGACGAAGAAAATTTGGCAATATTATATTTAGCAACAGTTCAAGCACTTTCGGTAAGCACAAAAAAACATGATAAATAAATAATTGTTTTGGTTATTTTTAGTATGGCACAAAATATATAATTGAATCTCTTGTAAAATCTGGCCATTCCGCAATAAAAACGATCCTCATATGTGGAGGGTTAAGTAAAAATCCACTTTTCACCCAAGTACAAGCTGATGTGGTAAATTTGCCCGTCGTGTGTCCCGATGAGCCTGAATCGGTTTTACTGGGATCAGCTATTTTGGGAGCATGTGCAGCTGGTACTTTTCCTGATATTCCAACCGCTATTTCATCAATGGGGGGAACGGGAAAAGTTATAAAACCTGACAGCATAACAATCGATTTTCATACACGAAAATATAAGGTTTTCCTGAAGATGGTCGAAGATCAACGTCAGTACAGAAGTATCATGGACTCATGAGTGCTTTTTAACTGTTTTATAATTTGTAATTGATAGATTTTAATTACATTTGATACATGTGAATAAAATTTAAACAAAAAATAAATAATAAAATTTGTGTTTGTAATTTTTTCAATTATTTAAGATCAAAAAGAAAATTGGTGACAAAATAAAAAAATACTGACATCAAATATAATGCAAATTTTTCCCATAAAGACTAATAATAATTAAGACCAATATTTTATACGTTTATTTTTTAACTACAAAAATTGAATTAAATACTGTAAAGATAATTGTAGTTAATAAAATATTATAAGAAATTATCACAAAGAGAAAACTCCCCTTTATTAATCTACAAATTAAAAAAGTGAATAAATTAATTTTATTATTATTAATATTTATGATCTACAAATTCCATCTTTGTCTCGTTTTTGGTCAGGTCCACACTGTTCGTTCTCGGCACCTAACAGCAGCATATCTTCTCCATTATCGGATCCTTTAGTTTTTTCGTCATCATTGGAATTTTCACTACTGAGATTTTTCTTCTTTGAAATTTTTTCAGCGAATCCTTTATCTTTCTTTAGAGTTCCATTTTTAGAAAATTGTGCGTGTGCGTTTTCGACTGGTACTGATATCACAAACGCCTTCATGTTTCTTTTCAGCCCACGAGAACGTTGTCCATGAGACCTCATTATGGGGATGTCGACTTCATGAACTTCGGAACTATCGTCAGCATTTACTGTAATGACTCCGTTACCGAGTTTTCCCAACTTTTCAATGGTTTTTCCAATATCTACGTGATAAGGGGCAGTTTTCATTTCTTTGAAGTGATCTGTGGTATCAATCACGGGGTGCTCTTCATCTTCTTCGTGGTGCTGCTCGATTCCATCTTTTTTTATGTTATGTTTACGTTTCTTTGATGGGACTGCTTTGGACAGGAGTTCTAGAAGACCTAGAGCAGCTATATCGGCAGGGTTACTGCTCGGGGGTGCTGTTGGAGTTGCCGATAGCGCTGGTATAATGAGAATAACAAAATTTTGTAGATCGGCCCTTACATTCCACTGTCCTTCCTGACGCTGGTCGTATTTGATTTTTCCATTTCCTTCGTCGTATTTTATTCTTCTTGGACTGATTGGGGACGAAATTGAAACACAAATTAGTACCGATAAAAACAAAAACGTGATGATATTCATGATGATGCTGGTTCTATGAAGACCTACGGCAAACTGGCAATCTGCTTGTGCCACTGCTTCTTTTCTTTGGGAAGTTCCGAAGCTTCGATGACCCCCGTCATGTACTCGTAAACGTACATGTATATTACACAGATTCCACCTGATGATCACTGGAGGTGGATAAGAAGATCCAGTGACCGTAACGGGAGTTTTTTTTGCCCCCGTAAAAAGTTTTGATCGCGGAAAGAAAACAAAATAAACCGTTCCGTTTACCATAAGTTTACTGTTACTTAACCCAGAGGCGTTTTAGGGACGCATGTACATATATTATGCCTATTTAATAGTATTACACATGCTGTAGCTGTTACATAAGTTTGTTTATACAAACTTGAACTTGCCTTTTGAAGATTTTGTTGGCATTGGAAAGAGCAACTTAATAAACGGTGTGTATGTCTTTAAACCTCTCATATCGTCTAATTAATTATCTTCCATTCGAATAAGATGAAAAATAATGGTCGTTCACCGTTTCAAATGTATAAATTGGGTACCATTTGTATGATTGAACTTTTATGATACCGTTGTTTCTGAGAACCTTCTAAAAACATTACAAGAAAAACATCGTTAGATTTATATTCAAGCTTAAGATCTAAATTGTTAAGTAAAAACTAATCTGCGATAAGAAAATTAAAAGTTTAAACGAAAAAAGTTTTGAAACAAATCATAATGTGCTTGAAAATCTTGTTGGAAAGAAATAAGTTTTAGTTAGTTAAAAGTAAAGCTAGAATTTTAGGTAACCTTGACTAGTTTGTAACGTTACACCATAAAAAAAGTTAGTTTTGTATTATAAATTGAAGTAATTAATATTTACGAGACACATTTGCAAAATTTGATTCGATAAAGCTGTTAAAAATTAGCAATGAAACAAAATAGACACTAATTAAATGTGAAAAATAAGATGTAAACTTTTTAACAGTTTTAAAAAGGGTTAAGTTTGTCGTTTTTGATTGGATTTTAAGTCTTTCAATTTTGTTTTATTTCTCCTTATCTTTTATCTACCTACAGTTTCACCAAATAAAATTTTGAAGGTGAGTCTTGTGAAATTAGTTATTTACTACCTATCTTTTGTTCAAAACCAATATTGTTTTTTATAGATACAATAACATCCCAAAGTTTTAAGAACGGAAAAGTCTTTTTGTTATTGATAGGTAACAAGTATTGTCCCATTTCATACAAAAAACTGATCAATTTTTTAAACAACGTGTTTATTAAGTATTATAATTACAAATTTATAAAGCCGGTTATATGGTAGAATAAAACAATTTCCTTATTGTTTAAAAAAATGCCCATTAACGAGAACAATATGCATGTACTTATCTCATACGATTTTAAAAATTGAATATGTGATAAAGGTCACATGTAATCGAAGGCCTTCACCATTATGTTGCTGTTGTTTTGATATACTTTACCTCCCATTTATTGTTTTTTTATTCACAAATGTATAAAGATTTAAGGAGTAAATATGTTTATAAAATATACATGTAAAAAAATAATAGTTTTCCACACTATTTAAAAAATATATTTAGATAAAAAAGCCAAGAAAATTGAACAAAAACAAAATTTATGGTGTATATATAATTTTTTCTTTTGATTACTAATGTAATAAATATCTGCAAAAGAAAAACGATAGAAAATAAATTTAAAATGTTGCTATTTATTTAAAAGTGTACTTTTGCAAACATTAAAAATGTAAACTTCATTTTGCCAATGAAAAATTTTAATTCATCAAAAAACAGAGTAACGTATTAAATACCAAATTTTGCATTCAATATTCAAATTATTTGATAAATATAAAATTGAGTATTATAAACATCTAAATTTACGATGGATGTAAGTTGAGATCAAAAGTCAGTTTTGATAAAGTATAAAGCAAAATTGGTTGGACATTTAACTAATTGTATAAATATATTATATTTATCAAAATATTACAAAATAAGTACACAATACAATATTTTTACTGCATCTTAATAAATAAAATAAAATCAAGCCATTATTAATTTATAACGAATTTTATTACGTTTTAAAAATCACAAAATTATTTACAAAACTTATGTTTAATTAAATAAGTCTTACATTACATTATGTTTTGTTTATAATCTTTATTCTTTTAGTCTCAATCAATCATTTATTGTTGAGCGTCGCCTTCTTGTCTTCGAAACTTTGCTGCAAGACCGGATGCTAATCGTGTAATATCGAATCTAAAAAAAACACGTATTTCATCAAATATACACTAACGAAAAATTTATCTTGTTAAAGTGGTAGAAATAGTTCAATAGGGAGTTTTATTTGATTAATAAAAATATATCAAATATATTCCTTACGAGAGTTGGGGAACGGGTTTTCTAATTCTCCTGCAACGTCCTCTTTTATCCCTAGCAAAACCAACTGAACATTTTCTGTAGTGCATGACTTCACCTAAAACGATTGATGGGTTTTCATCATCACCACTGGATTCGTTATTAGAATGCAAAACGTGTATGATAGAATCATGTTCTTGATCCTGATTTTCTGTTGTCTTCTTTGGGGGTTCAGTGTGAGTATTTGAACTCGACTGAGTTTCGTCTTGTTGTTTGTGAGTGGTTGAAATAGTCGAAGTTTGTTGAAAGGATTGTTCAGTAACAATTGGAGATGAAAAAGTCGATCTTTGGCTTATGTTTTCCAATTTTGCAGTTGTGGATTTCGGAGAAGTGGATGACATTGTAATGGGTGTAATGGAGGAAGTCGGTACAGAATTTTGAGCAGTTGATCTGTTGTAAGTTGGATTATATATGGGTACGAAAATCTGGTTTGGAACTGGTTTTTGAGGCACATGATGATTCTCGGGGCGGATTGTAGGAAGATGGGATGTTGCTGTTGTGGTGGTAGTGAGAATCGCAGTGGATGTTTTTGGAGATGAAAGGTTTTGAGTTGTAGAAGATATGGATGTCGAAGACGGTTTAGATGTGGACGAAGAAGGCTTTATTGTCAAATCCGAATAATCATAATTATATTCATAATCCTAAAACGATACCAAATATTTTAGATGAGAAATACTTTTGTATCTCAACAATAACAATCCAATCAATTTCCAACAGATTAAATAATTATTAAGTTATTCTTACCCCCAGATCACCAAATGCTTCATCTGCCACCACAGCAATCACATTAAAATCTTTCAAGTGCAGTTGTATATTATATTCACCAGTTTGCTTCTGGTCAAACGTGGTGGACTGTTGCCCTGAAGATTTTGATCTACTTCGCGGAGCTGTTTCTACGATTATTAATAAAAACGAAAACAAACAGTGCAACCCAAACAATATGCTTTTATAAAACATTTTCCTCTTTGTATAGGATTTAAATAGAATATAACTTTGCACCTGCAGTATAGAGTGCAATGCAAGAAGATCTTTGCAATAATGATCGAACCAAAGTTCCATCAGAAGCATCTTGAAGATCAAGGTGGGAGTTTCTTGTATAAAGAACCGCTACAAGGAAGGTAGCAGAAGGTCCTCGAACTCTATAAATATTACCTTGTAAAGACTTATTTGGATTCAGTTTGAATTGCATGGATTAACTAACTGTTATCCTACGCCTAAAGCAATGGGGAAAAAGAAGCAATTTGTTCAAGTAATTTCTTCTTTGAAACGCCAAAAATGTTACTCATGTGATATTATATACATACATACGACTTTATTTCGATGATTGAATTTAAATGAAAAATCTCAAAAAAATTATGCGTATACAAAATTAAAATATTTTAGTATTTAGAATCTTTGCTTTTTTGAGACTATATGCTAATTTACTTATAAACAAACAAAACAGAAATAGTGAAAAATATGTTAAAGTGGCATTGAGAAAGTTGAATAGTAATGTAAAAATGTGTTTTGTATATTATTTTAATATTTTCTTATATATTTTTTGATATGTTACTGCTTAGGATAATAATTTCGAAGAATCTGCTAGAAATAAAATTTATTTATAGGTATGTAGAAGGACATTTAAAAGGCCTGTAGGTAGATATTTTCAGTTTATTAATTGTAAATCAGTAAAAATAGTTTTTTTTTTTAATTTTAAACTGTTTATGAATTAAATACTTTCAATATGAAAAATTATAACTACAAGCAGAAGAAAACAAAAAAAAAGAGTTGAGATAGTCATGTATACCATAAACTTTTAATAAAATAAGCATTGTAGATTCTTCACAAACAATTAATAATTATAATAAATAATAAATGCTTATGCACTTAAGTTTGTAAACTCTTTTTCAAGAAAAAAATATTGATATAATGTTTACCTACCAAAACGACCGTGAAATTTGTTAAATTAATGGGGTAATATCCTAATGAATATAAAACTATGCTTGTACGTGCTTATTTAATAAATATTTATGAAATTTATTTATTGTTATAAAAACTTTTTCGCGCCATAAAATTTGAAAAGTAAACAAACGTTTGTCAGTTTGCCCATTGACCTCGATTTTCTCAATGATGTGGCCAAACGTCAAACGTGTTGTCAAAAAACCTAAAAATGTTACTTTTTAAGTGTAATATATTTCGAAAATTTTTATTTTTTGTGTTAATAGGTTTAGTGTGTGCACATTTAAAAATTTCTGATAAAAGATTATGTGTGGATGATAAATGTGAAGGTAAATATGCTACTTTTCTTAAACTAACCTCTAAATTACGTTAATGATTTTTCAATCATTTTCAGTCCCTATATCGGAAGGACGTACATTACTACGTTACAGTAGCCCCAGTAAAAATATTTTATCGTGTGGCCCAAATGATCAGGTTACAATTTTTAGTAAGTCTGCAGGGTCAAATCCCACCTTATGGGGTGTAGAAATAAACGGTAAAAGGGGTTACATTCCTAGTCAAAATATTCGTGAGAAGAAAGTTTTTCGTATACCAGAAAAACTAGTAGATACAGAACTTGTAAGTGACTCTCCTACAATTGAAGTGCCTTCTCAAGATCCTAAACAAACCAAAACAGATGTTAATCCAGAGCCCGTTAAACAACCTTACCAAGTCATTGATGGTACTAAAGTACTTGTTGATGAAGATATAGATTCTTTTTCTCAAGAAAATATTGTTGATAAATCTAATGATGTTAATACAAACTCTGTAGGAACTGATAAGAAAGAAAAATCACTTGAAAATGAGCCAAAAGATTCAAAACATGATTCAATATTAAATGATGAAAAGCATACAAATGATATACTAGGGGGGCTTATTTCAAACGCCGTTACTTATTTAACAGGTATTGATGACAAAGACAAGAAACATTTAGATGTTACTGTAAATAATGAAAAAGAAGAAGAAAACAATGTAGATGAAGAGGATGATGATGAAGATGATGATGATGATGGTAGTGATGATGATGGGGATGACAGTGATGAAAATGAAGATGGTGATACTGAAAAAGATGATGAAGAAATAGAGAATAAAGATTCAATACCAAATACAAATTCTGAAGCTAAGCCAAAGTCAGAAATTTCTAATGAAAAGAGTTTAAGTAGTGGTGGACGACATCTTTTACAGTTCAGTGAAAAAACAAAAAATAGTGTAGCTGAAAACCTACAAACAATTATCACTCAGAAGAACAATACTGAAGCGGTTGCTAATCCAATACTAGAGCCAAATAAAGGGAAAATAGAAAAGTTGGCTGATGATTTAAGTAATGATAATAATTTTGCTGAAGCAAATGCAAATCCTTTCAATTTTAATAATAAAGAGCAGTTAAGTAAAGAGCAAAAAGCTAATGAAAATAAGGATAAAACACTTGAAATTGTAGAAGATAAAGAGCAGCACCAAGAGAAGATAAAACAGCAGGTTAAGGGTGTTATTGATTTAAAAAAAATCTCAGAATTTGATGTAACTAATAATTCTGTTGAAAAGAAAAATAGTGAGAAAAAATTAAACAGCAAAGAAGATACCAAAGTAGAAAATACAAAAATAAAGTCTGATGTGGATTCAATTTCAGTTAACGAAGAAAATTCAGAAGAAAAATTACTCTTGCAGTTACAAACTAATACAAATCTTGAAAAATTGCCACTTATTGAAAATTTTTATTCAAAAAATGAAACTGCCGAAATTGAACCTAATAATTTAGATGAAGAACCAGTTCAACAATTTAACAATAGTCTATACGACAACGAAGTAAATGAAACTTTTGAGATAGTAATCCAAAAAGACGATTCTGGTGAAAACTATAAATTAAAAGAGAATGTAGAAACTGAAACTTTTATAAATGAAAATAGTAATATAGATGTTCAAAACATTTCAGATGCTTCAACACA
The DNA here is from genome assembly GCA_029378335.1 of Agrilus mali. NCBI lineage: Eukaryota > Metazoa > Arthropoda > Insecta > Coleoptera > Buprestidae > Agrilus > Agrilus mali. The sequence continues at coordinate 20,024,739 of CM055658.1, read as the reverse complement.
ACATATTCAAGATAATTTAACGCAAAATAGTCAGGAAAATTTAACACAAAATATGAAAGATTTAACACAGGATATTAAAGAAGATGTAACATTAAATGTTCAAAATGATTTAACACAAAATATTAAAGAAGATTTAACACAGGATGTTAAAGAAGATGTAACACAGGATGTTAATGAAGATGTAACATTAAATGTTCAAAATGATGTAACACAAAATATCCAAGAGGATTCATTACAAAACTTTAATGAAAAATCATCTGAGAAAATTCTTGCTAGTAACAGTAATAACAATTACGTAAATGTCGAAATTAACGATCCATTAAAATCACAAACTTCAGATTTGAATGGAAATAGTATTTATAAAAATTTAAAGTCAGAATCAAATAACATTCCTGAAAGTTTTATAATTCATTCTGAGGATGAAGAACAAAGTCAAAATAAAATAAGCAATGGAATTTATCAAACACTTCATGAGAGTAGTTTGTTAATTCACAAAAATAAAGACAAACAACTTTCTAATAGTAAAGCAAGTTCTACAATACAGCCAGAACTGGGTATGTATTTTTTGTTATTTATTACAAGCTAAAATGGGAAGACCATGTGTGGTCTTCCATGCAATTACAGATTATATACATAAATAAAAAGACAGTTCATGAACTTATTTTCATAGTTTATTTTTTATTCTTAAAAGTAATAAATTTTAATAAGATTTTACCGAATCTGGATTTATGTGAATTTATGACAATTGTATGTAGAATTTTGAATAGGAGTACTACCATCACAATGTTTTTTTGTTAATGATACAGCTGTAAATATTGCAATTTGTGTTGCCTACTCAATACTATTCAAATTTTACCTTGAAATCGCTAGCTATGGAATAAATCTATAAATACTTGCATTGTCATTTTTAAAACGATGCCAACAACAAACTTTTTTATGTTTGTGCTGGTGGAATATTGCAAAATTTGTATGTTTTGTGTCAATGGCAAATAGTAGTATGTTATTGATTACATTTGTTTTCATTAGCTCAAATTAATACTGATATTACATTTTAGGTAACGAGTATTGTTTAAAATCAGAAAATGCCGAGGATTGTGCTTTAGATAAGAGAGATTCAGCTCATGGAAATGATTTCTTTCACGAAACTATAATGGAATTTTTATTTAATCTTCCAAACGATGTTGTGTCAACTGTATTAATAACTGCTTTAACTACTATATTGTTCTTATTGGGCTACATTTATATTGATAAGTCAAATCGTATTAGACCTCTAATTGCGAAAATAAATAAATTAGAAAAAGAACTTTTATTAACAGAAGAAGAAAAGAAAATTTCAAAAGAAAAACTATTAGAAGAGCAAAATGAAATTAATGATAAAGTAAATGATGTCATTTCAAGCGAAGTTTTAGAAACTTTACAACAACAATTAGAGGATGCACTTAATGCTAAAACAGCACTGGAAGAACAGATTGTAAATCTTGAAAGAGAACTGGAAAATTCAACAGAAGTTGGACTAGAGCTTAATCGAATGCTGTCTGATTTTTTAAGTTCACAAGACAGTGATGTTTTAGTTGCGAATATTGAGCAGTTACAACGTCAGCTTGTAGAACAACAAGGTACTATCAATTCATATAGTGAAACACTAAATGTTAAGGAAACAGAAATTCACGAATTAAGACTTGAATTAGAAATAAGCAATAGTAAAGTTACTGATTTGCAAAAAGAAAACGAACGAGCTACTGCGAGTCTTTTGAAAATCGAAGAAGAAAAATACGAATTACAAAACAAATTAGAAAGTGAAATTAACGTTCTCAAGAAACATATAGAACAGCTAACTATTTCATCTACAGCACAGCTTAATAAACTATCTGATGAACTTAAAGTGGTACAAAAGAAATCCGAAGAAAGTCAAAGAAACGCCGAATTGAAAACCAAAGAATATAATCTTTTAAAAGAAAACACTCTAAAATTGAAAACCTTAAAAGATGAAGACATAAATTCACTACTGGATGTTACTACTTTTAAAGCTGAACTCGAATTATTATCAAAAGAAAAGCATCTTCTTTTAGAACACTGTAAAGAAAGTGATAAAGTTAAGAATTCTATTCAGGAACAATACCAAAAAGTTGTTAATGAAATGCAAACCCTACAACGCCGATACGACGAAGCCGATAGAGAAAAATTAGAAGCTCAAACTAAATTAGAAGTTTTAGAAAATTATTTCAAAGAAAGAGAAACAAATCTTCAAAAGTAAGTATTTGTGACGAATCCTACTGTATTTTTTAATGATATAACTAATTTTAAGAGAATTGGCTAAACATGAAGCTATGTTTACGCAGAAACAAGGAGAGACTTATTCAATAACAGAAAAGATCAAGTTTATGCAGGAGGAGTTACAAAATTATAAGTAAGTTAAATGTGATCACCTAGTTAAAATTACATGTGCTTTATAATATTTTCTTTTAAGAGCTCAAAACGAGTCATTAAAACAAGAAATAATGGAACAAGAAGTGCAGATGAAGAGCCAAATCTCGTTATTGGAAAAACGTGTTCACGAGAATTGGGTAAATGCAAGACAAGCTGAACGGAAACTTGAAGAAGCAAAACAAGAAGCTGCTCAATTACGAAACAGATTAACCATACGAGAACGGACATTACACGAAGAAAAATACCAAAACCGTAAGGTTTTCTTTTAATCTTATTATTTTTATTAAATAATTATTTATAACATCATTTTAAGCACATAAAAAATTTAGCGTTGAGATTAATATGACGAAAACATAAAATAACTTGTAGGCTGCTGTTGGCTATTGTTTTCTTTTTACAATAGTGTTGATAATTTTTTATAAACCATAAACGTATTATTACAATAACGATTTTAATATTGTTATCGACGTTTATATCAAGTCGAAATATTTTTACAGGACTTAAATCACCATCGGAACAAAACGGGGAATTACCAGTTTCTCCTACTCCCGCGTCCCCACCATTGATATTCGGGACTCGCGATATTACAACTTCTCCACCCCTTCAAGGTTTACCACCACCGTTTTTGCCACCGCCACCCTTTATGCCTCCTCCAATACATGGAGGTGTACCGCCGCCATTTATGCCGCCACCGTCTTCTATGCCTCCTCTGCAAGCTATGTTTCCTAGCGATCGACGACCAGCCCCTTTGGGACGAATGTCTTCCCCACCCATTGATTCCCGATACTCCCCCGATTCCCGCGCCTACTCCCCTTACAGTAGGAATAGTCCCTCCCCAACTTCAGATGATGATTATTGCCACTCACCACCACCTCTACATAGGGGATACAGTCCAATAAATAATAGGGATTCGAAAAGAGAATATAGAAGGTCTCCTGGTGCTAGTAAAATTTCAAGAAATCATAAAGGTACGGCATTATTTACTAAATTGGGGAACTATTTCCAGAAAAAAGGATCACATATTTGATAAATTTAATCGATACTTGATGAAAATTCATTATTACTAATAAGAACAAGATTTGAAGACTTTGATTTGTGAAAATCTTAAGTCTTGTTTTTATTTGTAAGCGATCACTGTACTAATTAATTCATTACTTCTAATTTTTTTACAGGCTCCATGCATAGTTCTGGATCAGCGAATTCTAACGAATCCTTAGAAAAGATTCCTAGAAAGCCGTCGAAAGTATAGTAGAGCTAATAAATTGGGATATTTTTGAATGGCTTTTAGACATTTCCTAAAATTTTTTTTGTAATTTTGAATCGTACTGTTATTCTATATTTTGACATTGCAAAATTGCTATAGAAAATTATCGTAATAAACGAATTTACAAATATAAGTTTTGCAGTGTGATAATTTCTACGTATCCAAGAAATAATTGCTTTATATAATTTACAGTATTTCATTCAAATGTGCAGTCTAAAGCAGTGCAGAAGAAATAATAATGATTGTACATTGGATTAATATATGTAAATGTAGCTTTCATCAAACACGGCACTATAAGACCAAAATCATAATTTTTATCAAATATCTTTTGAGAACGTCGTAAATTTAGGAAATGTACAAAAATTAAGGCATTTGACTATACATAAGACTTCCATTCACTGTGGTATGTAATGTAAATTACCTTAATTTTCAAAAGACTTCCTAACACATGTCGATAGTGTTGTCTGCGAATATTTTTGTAGTTTTTGTATTAAACTTGATCGTGATGTATATAAATCTACGATTATTATATTGTAATTTTATAAGTTAATAATTACTAGACACTATTCTTTACCATCTATAGGCGATTTGTTAATAATTTGAGTATATTATCAACTATGTAAATATGTCTATAAAAGAACATTTATATCGACTGAGTTGTTTTATTATAATTAATGAATATATTTTATGTCTGAATAGGACCATTAGATCCCTAGGAAATTTTTTCAAAAATTGTTAAATTATTAACAAAAATAAGTACAATTTTACAACATTATACCCTTACTAATAAATAATTTAATTTTGTTTATTATTAATTTTTAATGAACAATCCTATTTTTTTCATTAGTTGGTTACGTTTTGATGATATTTCGTTTCTTCTTCAGGTGTTAGTAATTTTCAAACGTGTTACATTTTGTATCTTAGTTTTCCATCGTTTGAGTTTTATTTATTTTAAAATAAAGACATAATAATGAATATTTAATTTGTACTTTTACAAAAACTCAAAACAAAAACAACGTAATTATTTTAGTAAATGATCGTTTGTATGTTTTAATTTTTTGTCTTTGGTAATCAGTATACTATATTGTAAAGCTTCACAAATGAACCCCGCGCCCTATGAGTGTTATGTGATATTGTAGCTTTATACTCCCATCCATGAAGAAGGTTTCGAGCTGCAGGGGTTGATTTCGAAGATATAGGGATCAAAAGAGGACTTCATATGAGAAAATGAAACGAAAAGGTTACAGAAATCCCAGATGGTTCAAGAATGTTCTAAAAATTTCAAGAAGGTTCGAAAATTTTCTAGAACTATTCAGAAGGTTCGAAAATGATTTAGAACTATCCAAAAATTTTGAGAATGTTTAAAAAATTTCTGTTTCGAAAACGTTCTTCAATTTTCCAGAAGGTTCGAAAATCATCTAGAATCCTTCAAATCGTTTGAGAATGTTCTACAAGTTTCCAAAAAGTTCAACAATATTAAACAAATTTCGAGAAGTATTGAAAATGTTCTGCAATTTTCCTGGAGATTCTACAATTTTTATAATGGTTCTAAAATACTTTTTATGGAATTATATATAAGGTAAGAAAGAAACTAAAAAAATTTGAACGTTCCAGAAAAATTCATAATGCATTTAAAATAAAATCTACCATACTAATAGGAAATAATTTTTTTATGAAAATATATTCTTGGTGATGACTTTGGCAATAGAGTTTACTTATATTGCATTCAAATGATAACTGTGTTTAACCTAAGAGAAATTTAGTGATTTGGCTAGTTAATTATAAAATTGATTTTATTGCTTAACTTATTATTTTAATAAACATTCTAAGGGTACATTCATAACCAATTTATTACCTTTACTTGACATAAGACAAATGATTATTAATTAATGTCAACGAGACTTCTCTAATTTAAATTTTTGTTAGTATCATCGATTTAGAATAATATTATCTGTTAAAATTATTTATTGTTACACAGGATGTTTGTAGTTAAAGTCATTTTTATGTTTTAAGTAATGTTTAAACAATCCAAAACAGTCATGAACTTTCTTTTCGGCCTTTTTGGATTTTCTCACAGACGTAATAAAGATCAGTCAATGAAGAACAAATATAATGAGAAATCCAATGAAAAGAACAAACGTAACGAAAGGATGACAAAAATGGCTGAAGACAAAAGAAAACGGTTAAAAATAAAATCTACTTGTAGTTCCTTTTGGTACAAACGACAAAGAAAGAATAAAAGAATTAAATTTGATGAAATGAATAAACAGGAAATGAATTTCATGCATCGCAGTCCTCCTAATCTTAAAAAATTTGATTCAGATTCTGGATTAAATTCAATATATTTTTCAGAACTTAGAAATGCTCAAATTGGCATTCATAAACCTCAACTGAAATCTAGAAAACAACAAAATGATAAAAAGAAAATTCACAGTTTATCTGGTGAGAAATGGAAAAAATCTGATCCAAACTTAAAATTATATTCAGTCGATTTTGAATCTGAGTGCAAGATGGAGGACGAATTTCGAAAGAAACTTCCTTTTACCAAAAAACGTTCTATCGAAGACAAAAATTATGTTTCCAGTAGTAGCGATTTGGTAAATATGAAAATCAAGAAAAACAAGAAACTTATTACTGAAACTTGTTTAGAAAAGAATGAAAGTAAAACACGACAAAAAACAAATCGGAAAAAGAAAAACATGTGTTTTCAAGAAATCAAACAAGACGAAAGATTTAAAATTGACAAATATCCTGAAGAAGGCGGAGACTATAACTTTCAATTAGAAGATTTAAATGTTTTAGATTTAGATGGTCTCCAAAATCCTCGAAGTTATAAAAAACTAAATCAAGAACTAATTAGTAATCGACAGGGAACAATGTTAAAACACAATCGTAAAAAAAGAATTCAACGACACTCTTTTGCGAAAATAGTTGATAATGGAGAAAATACAATGAAAATCGACGTTGAAAGCCAGTATCCAGATGTTTGTCAAAAGGAATTGAAAATAAGAAAATTAAATAATAGAACGGAAAATGGCCATGAATATAAGACAAATCGGACTTTACGAAAACAAAACCAGAAGGCAAAAAAGAAAACTATCGAAGAAGTTGATGATTACGGTACAAATACAACTGATAAATGTCAATCATCCTTCTTTAGAAATCATTCAGAACAAAATATGAGAAACTGGAAGGAAATAAACAATTTAGATTCAAATACAAGTTCTTGTTCCTTATTAGAAAATATTCTTAACATTAAGAAGGATATTATAAACAATGATTATTTAAAAGCAATCAAAAGTAATGCAGATGTGAATCTGATTGTACAAAATTTAAATTCAGCTGTCGATACTAAATCAAAAAACGACTATTTCAGTTATCCCGAAACTAATTCTTCTTCTGAAGAAAAAAATATTTGTAATAATGAACTTGAACAGACTGGAATTATCGGCACTAAAAATAATAATCAAGAAACAAATCGTACTATAATAAGTACAAAGTCAAACGGTATTATTAAGCTTGCGAAAATTGAAGAAGAAAAATTATCTGAGTCAAACGAAAGTGTTAAAAATCAAGTTGAAATCAATAGTGATGATTATATGACTATTTCTTCAGCAAGTGATATTGAAATAAGTATTAGGAATGAACAAGAGTTTAATAGTAATTCAGAAGCACAAGATAATAATGAATCTTATCTAGTCGAGTATTTGTTTGTATCACCAAAAGTTTCACTGGTTGAAGAAAGCGTGGAAAATAAGAAAAGCAATTTACAATGCCAAGATAGTGAGTTTATGATAAACATATCGTCTACATCGTCTGAGTTTTCAAACGAGCTCATATGGTTCCTAAATAAAGAAAAAAATGTCGATAGCATTAATAAAAGTGAACCGCAAGAAACATTACAGGTTTCTGAGAATAAATTAAACATCAATATTGGAACAAAAATGCAAACAAAAAGGAATAGTTTTTCTAAATTGAATAAAAAAGTTTCTGAAATTTCTAACAGTGCGGTTAATTCGTGTATGAATGTCGAAAATAATCTCGAAAAAAACACGTTTGTGGGCAAAAATGTAAAAGAACTTTTTTCTGAAGAAACATCAAGAAAATCGTCTCAATACCGATCGAAAACGGAAACAGAAATTAGTCGATCATCGGGAAGACATTACAGTAGGGGTGGTAATCCAAAGGAAGAAAACAACTTCACCCCAATTTTCAAGAGTAAAAATATCTATGTTTACATCTATTCAAACGATTGCAAAAAATTTTTCAATAACGAAGAACAAACATCAACCGAAAGTCTCGAACGAAATTTTTCTACTGCAAAAGTAGGAACTAAAATGCTTATCAAAAATTTTTCTGAAGACAATAACACAAACGAAAAGAGAGAAAATATAATTTCTCACGTTTTACGTCAAATAAAGCGTTCAATTAGTACAAAGGAATTAAATATTACAGCAGAGACGAAAAATTTGGATCACCTTAAAATAAAACAATCAACTAAAGATGACGTTAAATATATAGAATACTTATTTACACCCAAATGTAAATCCAATTCAAGCAAATCAACGACATCTTCAAAATCATTGGGAAAAGGTTATAGAAGAAACATTTCTGAATCGTCTTCAAGCAAAAGTGCTCCAATAATAACCAAAGAGGATAAAAACAAAAAATGGAATGCTATTTGGAATAATGTAAAAGCAGGGTGGAAATATACTCCGTTGCAAACCAGAAACAAAATGTTTTTTGACGACTCAAGGTCTGAATTTGATTTCAATGATTTTCGAACCCTTAAACGTAACAAAAAAAGTATGTATCGGAAAACACAAGAGGGAGGAGGTAAGAAACGAAGAAAAGTTACAACCACTTGCAGTGTTTATAAAGAGGACCTAATAATAAATTGCAACTCTAAAGCTGTACAAACAGATGATCGAAGTACTATTATCAAACCAAAAAATCGGGTGGTAAATGCAGTAAATTTAGAAAAGTGTGTCGATTTAGCATATTTTTTAGGTAAGAAAAAAAGGCACCCTTGTATTAGAAATGCCCATAATAATTGGGTTCGACACAATAATTTAATAAACGGAAAAAATGTACATTATTCAAAAACCAATATCGTATCTGATTTGTATGTGCATAGTAGTTCAACTACAATAAACAAATGTTACGATTTATTGAATAATTGGTTCTCATCTAGATTAATATTACCTTATAATTAATTATAAATTAATATTTAATGGAATTTTTCATGAAGTGATTTTATTTTAACAAATCCAGCCATGATAAAGTAGGCATTATTATCACACTAATATTATAAAGGCAAAAGTTTGTGAGTGTGTGAGTGTGTATGTTTGTTACTTCATCATGTCTAAACGGCTGGAGCGATTTTGATAAAATTTGGTATGGAGTTAGCTGACACCCTGGATTAACACATAGGCTACGTTTTACTGCGGAAAATATCTTTTCCCATGGGAAAATCGATGAAAATGAATTCGCGGAATATTATAAATGCGAAAGTAACTCTGTCTGTATGCTACACAATCTCGCCTAAAATTTACTAAACCAATTTAAATGAATTTTGGAACAGAGATAGTATAGAGCCTCAGAAAGGATATAGGCTACTTTTTAATGCGAAAAAAGGGTTGTAAGGGGTTGAAATAGGAAAGTTTGTGCGGAAATTCCGTAATTTTTAAAGATAGAAGCTTGAAACTTATTTTTCAGGCTTTTTATTAGATATAAATAAATTCGACATTTAATGTATGTAAAAATTTTACCCTACAGGGGATAAAATTAGCCGATGAAAGTTTTTGTGTAATAACGTCGTCCAAAAAGCTTACGGCCCAGAAAATTAAAATATTAAGTGTAAAAAGTTATAGAGGTTTTGTTTATTTGGATCAATAAAAGTAGTTGAATACTAAGCTATATAAAACATTTTAAACTATAATTAAACTATATTAATCTATAATATTATAAATGCGAAAGCAACTCTGTCTGTCTGTGTGTTACGCAATCACGCCCAAACTACTCGACCGATTTAAATGAGAATTTGATACAGAAATAGATAAGTAGATATAAAGCTAGAGGCTTGAAACCTATTTTTTATGCTTTTGATTAGATATAAATACGACATTTAAAGTTTGTAAAAATTTTACCCTAAAGGGGCCATAAATAAGGAATGTAAGTTTTTGTGTAATGGCGTCAGCAAAAAGGCTTACGGCCGAGAAAATAAAAAAAATAGAAGAAAAAAAATTTAAATGCTGCCGAAATTCACTATTCCACGCGGACGAAGTCGCGGGCATAGCTAGTGCTAAATAATATTCAGGATAATTAATGTCAGTGTCTAATATTAATGACAGGTTTGGTAAAAATTTTTAAGTGATAGATGATTAGTGTTGAGTTTTGAGATGAAAACGTGAAGATATCGATAAGGGAAAATGTGAAATCTTATGTGAAATATAAATAATTAATAGATAGGTTTTATATGGAAAGGAAAAATAATTATTTAATTTAGTTTAATTTTTGTTCGTATCATTCGTACACTGTGAAATGTTTATTTTGAAAGATATTTTTAAAATTGGTTCTAGTTCAAGAAGTAATAACACTTCTCTTACAGAAAATTTGCAATTGAGAAAACAAGCTAAAACAAATAGTGTTTTAGATAAAGGTGAATTCGTACTTAAAGAAAGTAAAAATAAAAAAGTGCACGGTTGGTTGAGTCGAGATTCAAAAGACAAAAATAGGAATTTTAATGATAACTCCGCAAAAAATAACAATGATAATGATAACAAGAAAAGTCAACACCAAGATTTAAAAAATAAACAATATGAAGATTTCAGACATATAAAGCGCGATTATTTCAAAGAAGGCCCAATAAATTTACGTAATGTTGAAGAATTCGAAGATTTAGAAGGACTTTATTACAATCGTGAGCAAAATATATGTTTTGTCAAAAATAAAGTAGATGAGAGGATAAATACTAGAAAATTTTATACTCATGATAACGAAGAAACTTCCGAAACTTCAAAACAATATTCATCTATCGACGAAGAAGAAATAACACCAACACCAGAAAGCGTTGAATTTGAAACTGAAATGGATTCTGATAAATCATTTTCGGATTTATCTAATGATGATGATGATTATTCTTCTACAGCTGTTGTAGTGTATCCAAGAAAAAATTCTGAGAGTAAAAATAATCCAAATAAAATAATTCATAAGAAGAATACTGCTCAAAATTTTAGTGATAAAAAATTAAGGTTTGAATTATCTGGATACAAACGAAAATATGATAGTTACTATGCAGAAGAAGAAAATAATCGATATTGTGTTTGCCCTCCGAAATGTGTTAGAAGCAATAAAATCAAACACAAACAAAAATATAGTGATTCTAATCATCGCCAGCATAAACAGAGTACTGTTCGGACTTCATCAACAGATCCATTTCGAAACAGTCGTGGAAATCCAAAAATTTCATCAAACAGAAGGGTTGTAGTAATTAAACAGCCCAGTTTTCACACTAGACCAAAAAGGTACGTCGAAAATGACTACTCAAAACAAAAACAGACTGAGTACCTTTTCATTCCTTCTGGGAAAAGGAAATTCCAGAGATCCAGATTTACAAAAAGTGGCTCCAGAACGGGAAAATATTACCAAACATCATCATCTTCTTCTGATGATGTTAGCAGTGAAAATGACGTATATGTTCATAAATACAGTAATCGTACCAAATTAGAGAGTAATTTATTAAAAAGAGGGCGTTCCAAGAATGATTTCGTTGCAGAAAAGACAAAACAAAACCAAAACAAAAAAATTGTGGAAAATGAGAAGCAAAGAAACAGAGAAGAAGTTAACTGTAATCTGTTACTAAAACGTCCACAAAATATGAATGACATGGTGCACAAAATACAAAATTATCATGGTAATTCAAAAGGAGAAGAACAGCGTCAAGGGACCATAAAAGAAAGTAATAAATTGCTTCCTAAGGAAGGAAACATATTACCCGCAAGTTCTCCTAGAAAAGTCGATATTATTGAACCATCTAATAAAAAGTACGAAAATAAAACACCTCTTGAGAATGTAAACAAAACTCAGAGTAGTCGCCTGGAGAAAAAAAGCACAAAGAAGAAAAGGCACGATCGAGACTTTAATAAGAAATGTTTAAAATGTAAGCAGGACATCTTTGTTGAAAAGGGGATAGGTGAACCTAGTACCAATAGAAAGATAACTGATCCCACAGAAGAAAAAAAGATCATGCAAACAATTATAGACATTAATAAAGATGTTCCTCTTATTGAAGAAACAGCAAAATTTTTGAAAATTAAAAATACAGGAAAAAAAGCTACTACTACAAAAGAGCTACATCGTGGCGAAGTTCAACAGAAGCCAGTACAACCTCTATCAAGTCCCACAACGACTACTAAGAATAAAAAAAAGAATGAAGATGGTAATAATCATAAGTCAGATAAAGACAATTTGATTAGCAAAATTAATCAGTTAAAGAAACCAATAATTGATACAATGCGATCTAGTGCAGAACTGCAAAATAAGAATTCACCTGAACAAAACGAAAAGTTAAGAAGTCGTATAAACGATGTAATCAAAAGAACCAACAACGAAACTCAGAAAACCAAAAAATCGAAACAACACAGCAGATGTGATACTCCTTTAGAAAATATGACAAGCGATTTTACAACAACAGAAAAGTCAAGCATGAAAAAGTCTGAGAGGCACAATTCCTCTGAAACTCGCCAAAATGAACTCTTAACTTACTCTAACAATATTACAGCAACTTATGTGCTGTTAGATACAAAAGAAAACATTAAAAATAAACCTTCCAATAAAACTACTAATCGTAAGCAAGATAAGTCTTCATGGGAATTATTGGAAACGCAAAGGGATCGCAATTTACAACTATTCAAGTTACTTGAAGAAATGCTTGGAAGGAGAAAAGCTAGGCGTTCAAAACCGAAAAACATCCACACTGTTTCTGCAGTGTCTCTAGCAGTCACCAAAAAAGAAAGAACAATTTATAAGGAGTTGCATAAAAACATTTTAAAGCATTACCGAGCAAGCACATCAACAAGTGGTGTAACATTTTCAAAAACCAGACAACCAATTATTGGTAAAAATCCTAATGGAACAAAAAAGAATAACAAGAAGCGTAAGAAAATGATAAAATCGAAGTTGGAAATATCGATTCTTCCCGGCATTGAAATATCTCCATCAACAATGAGAGTAATTCAACACGAAATTGAAAATAACAACTGTTGCCTAAAAATGGATAATACAGAAGATCAAAACATTAAAACTGAAAATGAGCAAAACGATTCAGGAAGAGAACCAAAAATATTTAGAACAACTAGAAAAAATGACAACGATGATTTCTCTGTGGAAATTAAAGAATTGCATACAGGATCATCAACTATCCATTTCCCACCCAAACCCCAATCATGTACTGATACTCACGTAAATGTTGAACTGAAACCATCTTCTCGATCTATCGGTGATATTTCAAGGGCCAAAAAGCTATCATCTAATTCCTCTTTACTAGTTCTAAACTTAAGCGATTCAAAGGACGATATTGAAAGCAGGGAATGGATTAGCAATAAGCTTAAATTATCTAAAAGTTCAGGAGAAAGCATTATGAAAACTGGCCAACAACTAAATGACTACAGAACATTTCAAAAGAAAATGTTCAGTGAAATGCCAGTCACAAACAAAAATCCTTTAGTGTATCCTTCAACAATTAAAATAGAAGTGAAAGATATCTTTCAACCAGGAGCTGCAGTCCAATCGGATATAACGGAATCAAAAGCTGCAGCTCCTACAACTCCTAGTGGTGACACCCTTTTGCTTACATTTACCGATTCAGAAATTTGGGGGAATAATATTAAAGAAGAAAAGATCTTAACAGAAAAAGAACATCAAGAAGAACGTTCAGACAGCAACGAAATGATTGAAAAATTAGAAAATTCTTTACAAAAGAGTATTGTTCAAGATCTAAAAAATTGTACAAGGCTTTCGGAAAAAAGTATATCTTCTTCTCCTGACTCAACCTTGAACACTTCAGAAACACAACGTTGCATAGAGGAATGGGAAAATCTCGTCAAAAGAAAAGTACTTCAACAACTTCGAAGAAAAGTTTCCACTTATTGTAAAAATGAAAAGAATATTACGGATTCGCCTTCTTTAAACCAGTACTCAATCCGACAAGAAAATTATGTCGACAATGATAAGATACAAGATAAAAAAGAAATTGCAGAAGCAGACTTTGAAGTAAATCAAAATATTCTTTCAGATATCATTAACAAGAAATCCGAAAAGAGCAAGAAAAGAAGCAATTTAAGCATGTCACCTCTAGAAACCGTATTTGAAGCTGAAGAACATCCCACCGAAGTAATAGAAGTAGAACTATTAAAAGAATCGAACAGTTTCACTCAAATGCGAATATTCAAAAATGTAGAAAACGAGCTAGGCGAATGTGAACCAATTCTAAAAGATTTTGAAGACAAAATTTCTAAATTACAAAATCTAAATGATCTCGAAGATATGGAAGAAGAAATGAACAATTTTCTTGGCAACTGCTCATTAAATTTACAGATAAATATCGAAGGTAACGAAATATCTTTAGATAATGTTAAAAACAAACCTTCAAATGAAGGAGACAACATTAGTGAAAAATTAATGAATATATATAGCTTCAATATACTGAAAAATAATAATAATCAAGCACAAGATAATACAACAACAGTAAAAAGTCTTACTACTGTTCAAAGTGAATGTTCTGATGCTAGCAGCATTACAACCCCAAAGCTTCCTGTTGAATCAAAACCTCAAGAAGAGAAAGAAGGGGATGAAAGAGGCAAATTAGAAAAAAGTGAATGTCAGAGTAATTCATTTATTCCTGAAGATACAGTGAAAAGCAGTGAAACTAGCACCAAGACAAAAGGCAACAAGAAACTATTCTCTAGATTACCCGTTTATGTAAAAAAAGTAAAAGATCTCAGGGGAAGTCTTTTTTCCCATCCTCAGCAAATCGAAAAATCTGCTGAACCCTCCAAAGCAATACCAGTTTATCCAATCCAAAAAGAGGGAGAAAATAAAAAACAAAACAAATCGACACAGGATGAAGGCACAACATGCAATTTGATTCAAACTAAAAAAGTTGATAACATGATTAATACTGAAGTACAAGAGAAAAAAGATCAAACCACAAACTACGACACCAAAATAAAGAATAAACAAAACAAATCGGTCTCGTGTGATTTTCAAGAAAACATAAAACCCTATCATGGTTTATTGGCAAACAGGAATAAAGTAAAAGATGTTATTTCTAACTGCATACAAAAGTGTCGTACGATTCACTTTAACAAGGAATCTGACGATAATAAAGACACCAATAAAACTGGACAGCAAAAACATAAAGCATCAATTTGTTCAGACAGTTCACAGTTTACAACAAGTACAGAATCGCTGTACATTGGAGATAATTCGGATTTAGACACCACATATCACTCTAGAACTGAAAAAGAATGTCAAACAACTTGCATACAAAACTTTACCACCGATGCAACGTATGCGGATAAAAGGCAAAAACATAATTCTTATCCGGACAATTCTCAAAGTCAACGATCTTCAACAGAATATACTGATTTTAGTTACAGTTCTAAAACTATTGAGAGTGATTTACTTGATTTATCCACACACACCACAACATATTCAACGTTTAATGAAGAACATGATGACATATTACAGTGTGAAAGTGAAGATACGCCAAACAGATTGATTTCAGTACTGGATGAAAAAATAAAAAAGTTGTCTAAACAAACTGATATTATAAAATGTAATAATTCTACTTGCGTAGGGTTTATGAAGATACCAAAATTGCCTGATGATGATCTATCGTCTAATGGTCAATGTATTTCGAAAAAGCAAAACAGAAGTACCAAGAAAAACGAACGTACACCTAAATATTACCATGTAACATCGAGGACTAGAAGTTCGTTTACGAAAGTGAAGCCAAGAGTTACTTATAATCTCACCAAGGAAAGCAGTGCATTCTGCAACTTACAGCAAAATTTAAATATTAGGAAAAAGGCCTCTGAAAAATCTCGTCCAAGAAATAAAATTGATAATAAATCTCAAATGGATTCCAAAAATCTTAGCAGTTTCCATAAACGCAAACTTTACTGGGAATCACTAAGAAAACAAGAAAAGAAATGCACTTTTGCAATAAACACCAAAAAGTCCAAGTATTTTCTTATGCTATCCGGAAAGGACAAGAAAAAAGGATCTGACAGGAAAAAGGACACATCGTTTTTTGAAAAGATTTTAAAACCTTCTGAACCTTCAATATTCTTTAAAACGTTTTCGAATAGGCAAAACCGATATACCAAAGAAGTAGAAAATAAGGACTATAAAACCAAATTGAAACGACCCTTGTCCCCCAAAATCAACACAATTAAAATGGTGCATAATAAAAACTACCCACCGCAATATAAAAACCCTTTTATCGAATGCAATAGATGCGTACGTGTTAGGCATTCGTCTTCTTTAATTTCTGTAACAAATAAATCTGAAACAGATGAACAAAAAAGACCCTCAAGTGAAAATAGTGAAAGGGACATACTCAAAGAAAGACTTCCTACTTTTTATTCATATAACTTTAGTAATGAAGACACTAACAATAATAAAAAAAATAATTATTATTCAAGCGATTCAATAATAAATAATAACGAGAAAATGATAAATTTTCCTTTGGTTACTAATTTCAAAATTACAGAAAGGAAATCGTTACCACTTATGGATAGAGTTGCTACATCTACTGATATCAAAAATCAAGCAAATTTTCACTCAGACGATTTAGATTTTGTTCAAAATTACGACATATCTGAACTCTGCAATGGGAACATGGATTATACTTTGGAAAAACAATTCGTTTACAAGGTTAGAAAAAGGGCTGAAGAGCTGTTTAAAAATTTTATGGAAGAACTCAGTGCAGATTCTTTTACTGTCAACAAGAAAGAAAAAGGTAGAACTTGTGGTTATGAAAACACTAGGCAAGAAACTGAATCGTTCGCTGGAGAAATATATGACAATAATGACGATCTTAGCACAGAAAAAAGTTTCAGTCATAAAATGAGACTATCACAAAGTGGAGAAAGCAACCCAGAAACTGTGGAGGGTAACTGTTTTAATAACAAAAGTAAAGCATCCTCATTTTCTGATTATATGGAAGATAATGGTAAAAAATATAAAGAAGAAGTCTACGATATTGGTTCAGCAAATACTTCTGGAGATACGAATATAACAAGTTTTGGTGAATATGAAGACGCTTACACAACCGAATCTTCCTACCAATTAAACAAGAAAATCAATAAATTTTCACACAAGCCTGTTACACTAGCAAGGGCTGAAATAGCACCATATCCAAACTACATAAATAAAGACTTTACTCAACGTTTCAATAACGATGGCGACATTATAAAAGAAAACCAGACCCATGCAAATTTAAATGTGGACAATAAAATATTTTTTAATAGAAAAAATCATTCTTCTGGACAAGCTCTGGAATGTAACAAAGAAAAAAAGTTCGACGTTGAATCATTTGATGGTGACCTTTATAATTCAGGAAGTGAAATAAATTTTACACCGTCAGCAGATGCGAATTCTAAACTATCTTCAAAGTCTCCGAGTTCCATAAAAATATTATCTACGATCGACTCAATATCTTGTGCAGATGAAAAACATATGCCACCAACAAGAGCATATGAAAATAAAGAACATGCAATATGCAATTTACAAACTGTTACAGGGGAATTATTTAGAGAAACAGTCGACAATCCACAAATTTTAGAAAATAAAGCAGACCATTTTGATCCCAGTAAATCATCTGTCACGTCTGATTCACATCCTTTCATTCACGTTAGATCTTCAGTTAGTCAAAGTAGTCATCTAAAAATTTGTAAAAGTATCGATTCCTTTAATGGTGAAGCTTTTAGACCTTCCGAAAGTTCTTATTTTTCTTCTGACACCGAAACAGTTAAACAAGACACTGATACAAAAGGAAAATATTCAGGCAATTGTAGTGAATCCTTTGACGA
Source organism: Agrilus mali (assembly GCA_029378335.1). Taxonomy (NCBI): domain Eukaryota; kingdom Metazoa; phylum Arthropoda; class Insecta; order Coleoptera; family Buprestidae; genus Agrilus; species Agrilus mali. The sequence goes on along the minus strand of CM055658.1, from coordinate 20,006,949 downwards.
ATGTAACGAAAATTGTTCTGAAACAGACTTCACAACATCCTCCATATCTCAAACAAATGGCCCCTATCTCATTATTCACGATTGTGTTATTTCCGATGAAGATAAATTTTTGCAAGACTTTACAGAAACCAGCTCATTTGCTACCGATAATCTTAGTACTAACAAACAAGAAGAAAGTGACTCAAAATCGGATTTTTCAACAACATTTTTTAATCATACCGTTCCTTATCATTATGTTTCTGTAGATGAGGAAATTTACACTTCAGGAAGAGAAGCAATTGAAATGGACAACAACAACGTAACGAAAAATACTGAAGCGCAAGATGGAAAAGACTCATTGTCAGTTGAAAATCAGAATTATTATCCCAATTACAAATTTGGTAGTACCACGAACGCTCAAAAAATTTATGAGAGTCCTGTTGACCCATTTTTAAGTTCAATCCGAGTTTATCACGAAAAAATAATTACTGACGCTAAAGAAAAATTGTTTCAAGGAGAATGTTCAACATTTTATACTAATGAAAACAAAGAAAGTTCAACTACTACATTAAATATTAATAACTGTATTGATGCAACGGCTCTTGATGAATTCGTAATGACTTTGACTAGCTATGAAAGTAGTCCGAATCTTTGTTCAACCCAGAATCGCAACCAAGGCTTTGGTATCATTACAAACAGTGGAACATCGAAATTAACTCCGGAAGAAATGGACAGCGGATTTGAAAGTACTAAACAGAAAACAAATACCCAAAGATTGTTAATGAAAACAGTGAGCACATCAGATTTACAAGATCTGAACACTTCTTTTAATTCCATTCAAGAATCGCGTTCCTCTCACAGTATGTTTGCTAGCGTATCTTCGTGTAGTGTTACAAAGAATTTTTTTCATAACGTTCGAAGAAAAACAAGCAGAAAAAAGAAAGAAAGTTTGACTGCGTTATCGAGAGCTGTGCAATTACAAAGACGAAGCAGCATCCATTTGAACCAGAGCTTTCACTGGAAACAGTTTTGGAAAAATGTCCAACAAATGAAAGACGATCCAACCAAACAAACAATAGATGATGATATTTCAAAAGGAGACGTGGGGCAATTTAAAGAAGCTCTGACTGAAGATAAGCATCTACTTTTGGATTCGTTAAAACACCTCAAGGATTTTCATTTTGAAAACACTTACTTAAGTTACAATCTTTTTGAACTCGATAACGATCCAATGAATAAAACGTATAACGGGAAATTGTTTCCGGTAGGGAATCGTAATTTTTTAACGTACAACGTCTACGTTTATAATGGAAAAGAATTGAGAGATAAAGCAACCCAAACTAAGGATGGCGTTTATTATATTCCGTATGTTTCAGTTATAGCAATACCTGCTGCTTCTTCGTCTTTTTCTAAGTTAAACCTTCCCCAACAACAAACAGAAGAAAGTAATTCACAATTGTTCGATTCATCTTCTCGGCACGAAAACAAAAAACCCGCACACCCATACTTAAAAATGGTATCCGAGAGGAATGAAACATTTTATTCGGATTTAGACGAAATTCGCCACGAGAGACGACCTCATAGAAAGAAAAAAACCAAAAAGACCGAAGATAATGCTAATCTGTACGACACAATATCAATAGATGATTCTGGTTGTGGAACATTTTCTTCAGAAAAGTCTTATAAAATTCCAAAAAAGCTCAACATGGAGACTTTTCAAGGACATGAAACGGTTACACATGAAGATTACTTAGCATGTATAGAGGAATGTCGGTCTTCGTTGCAATATTTAATCACTACTAATTCAAGTTGTACAGACAATCCGAATACAGAAGAAGAACACTTATCCACGTCTGAAAATGAAGGTGCAAGCACTTCTTGGAAGATTCGAGATAGTAAATGCAGTGTAAATGAACCAAGTTCATCTTCAACTATCGTAAATAGACATAGTACTGTTGGTAAACGAAAGTTACGAAAGAGAAGCAATAAAAATCCAGAAAGGAACAATTTTAATATTCGTGATTGTTTATATTCATCTGATACTAACGAAGAAAGTTTAAAATCAAATTATGATGAAGATCAAAATGTATGCTGCAGAAAACAAGGAAATAACATAAGAATGCCACGACCTGTACTAACATTTGTTAAAAATAAAGAAAGATTGAGCAAACCAAAGCAACACAATGATGACAACTTAAAGAGTGTGCAAGATAAAATTCGACATGCTTTGGGTAATAGTACAATTCCGCAACCTAACATTAATATTGTAGCAAGCGATACCGAACAACAACAATTATCGACAGTGTTAAATCAGAAACATCCTACAATAACTTTCGAAAACGAAGCGCAACCTTGTAGTTGCATGAAAAAGTTGATGGAAATCGGCAATCCGCAATCCTCAGCCGAAATTAAAAAAATACAAGAATTTTATGAAGTAGTGGGATGCTCGTGCAGTTCTAAGCAAGTTACTGATGAAGTTGTGGAAGGCCAGATAGAAATTGAGGAGGAATTGGACCATGGCACTGAAAGCGTAAATGATGAAACAGAGATAGATGAAACTGACGAACTTCTTCACCAAGAAGAGAGAGAATCAGAAGTAATTAATGAAGTCGTTTTTCAAAAAGATGTGCAACCTTGTACTTGCATGAAAAAAATTATGGAAATCTTCAATCCGCAGACACCTGACGAAATTAAAAAAGTACATAAATTTTACGAAACTGTAGGATGTTCGTGTGTATCTAAAGAAGTTACTGACAAAGTAGAAATTAGTGATAAAGTAAAAATTACTGACAAAGTAGAAGCTACTAACAAAGTAGAACACACTGATAATGCAGAAGTTGCTGACAAAGTAAAAGTTACTGACAAAGTAGAAGCTACTAACAAAGTAGAACACACTGACAATGCAGAAGTTACTGACAAAGTAGATTTTACAGAAAAAGTTGTAACAGATCAGTTGAAGGCCGATAGTGAATTAGATAATTATATTCATACAGTAGATGTAGAGGCAGCTGTAGGCGAAATTAGCGAAGCTCGCCTTCATCGACAAGTAGATTCAGAAGCAATTGATGAAGAACATCCCAAACTAGTAAAAAGAACAGCAATACCTGAGATAATTGATAAAGAACAAACTACTATGTTGATTAATTATGAAAAATCCTTAAACGACAAAGATAAAAAGAAGGGATCACCACATTGTTTAATGAGCGAAACCGAATTATTAAAACAACAAAACAACAAAGAACAGGAAGTAAGAAGCAGCTTGACGGATAAAGAAATATTCGAAAAACTTCTAGCAACCTACGAAAAAGAAGATAAATTAATACGAGAACTATCTCATGGTCATGATTTAATTGAAATTCAATCTACTGCAGAGGAAAAGCAACAATCGACAATAAATTTTGATGAGTCCGAACACAATCATTCTGACACTGAAGGAAATAAAAGCAAAATCGTCGAAGAGGTGAAAAACGAAAAGCATAAAAAAGAACAATCAATACAACGCAAAAAAATGGTTACTAGCAGTAGTATCGAAATTGAACAAAGAGAATCGGGATCATTAAAGACGGTAGATTCCGAAGTTAATACACAGCCCAGACGAACAAGATTTTTTGGCAAAAATAAAATAGAATTAAAAAAACCACTTCTTACTAAAAAAAGAAGCAGTTTTTATTTATCAGATCAGGGGACAGATAAAGAAAAAGAAACCGTTAAAAGCAAAAAGACAAAAGTAAGTGATGGAATAAGTTTTACATCAAACGAAGACTCGTTGAAAAGTAAGAAGGGCGGCGAAGTAAAATCGATTGCTGAAGAAGATATCATTAAATCCAAAGAACTGGGAAGATGCTTCCGTAGGGGTTTTAGACCTGACAGTACAACGTTGTCTGGTGAACCGTGTTTAAGTCTCAGTCCAGAAGAAGAAGTCTCTAGGTTAAACACTCTTGAAGCAAGAGAGAATTCCTTGATAGAATTCTCCGAGAGGGGTAGTCCTTTGGATTATTTACTCAGTTTAGGATTTAGTATAGATGAAGCTAGTAATGCCATTAAAGATGAAGATGTTAAGCATAGATTATATGCAGCAATTACAGAGGTATTTCTCTTTAGACGTTATTTTCAAATTTAACATCTAGAAACAGTGGCGTGCCAGAAGTAGTTCATATGAGGGGGGGGGGGTAGATATCAAAATATCAAACTAGTATAACCCATAAAACATGTACCTATTTAAAAAGGGTCCGTTTCCATTTCGAGACCTGACTTAGATTTTTCCCACACAGCGTCTTAATTGTAATTAACATAGATATATTTTTTTAATTCCCTGTTTGGCCCTTACATAGTTTAATTTGTGTACTTCTATATATCTATGAGCCCTAACGCAATTGAATTGAACCAAACATGTTAATAGATATATTAAAAGTAACTTGGAATTTTATAAAATAAGAAAAAGTTAAATAGATACTTAAACATTATGTATTAGGAAATGACAAGACCATGTTCGTGTTATTTATATATACCGTAACCTTGCGCTTCTAATAAATCAAACAAATCTTCTTTGATTAATAAATCAAGGTGAATAAAAAAAGGAAGTGTCACCCGACCTGAAAATTTGTCAAAATTTAATTTCAAAACGATATTCCAATTCAATCCTGAGATACGTCCAAGGGGTAGGCCGAAAACGATCACCCTGTACATTGTTGCAACTGCGATACGTTTCCTTCATTTTAAAAGAAGTCAAACTTAGCTATATAGAATCTACTATTACTAACGGTTGATAACATTAAATCTATTTAGATTTATTTTCAATAATACCCATCGGTATGTTTGAAATGGTTGGCAACAAACGTAAAACTTTTTTATTATTAATTTTAGGGCAAAAGTCATTCTTCATAAATAGTCTTGTAAGGTCTAAAACCGTTAATGCAACTAACAGATATCAATATTTTTCAGTGGTTAGTAAAAATATGAATTTTGCTCAAGAATAAAGTACCTTTATTTTTTAACTTTTTATACTTGTAAAACATATAGATATATTACCGATCGCTCCAGAAATGAGAATAACACTAATACTATTACAAAACAGGTCACGAAGTGAGAACTAAAAATGCAAAATTTTATGAGGTCCTGAAGTGGGTAAACACCATAAAAAATTTACTTTACATCACCAGTGTCCAATAATATACTCCTATATATGTTCAAGATTGCTAAACCATTGAGTCAGTTCAAAAATATTAAAACATAAATTATTTTATTATTATTCAGGATAATTATATTTAATTAAGCAATAAAACTTAAACAATATATATATATTTAATATTCTGTAGGCCAGAATTTGGGTCAATCATATTAACCCTAATCAAGGTACTCTGTTGTATTTGGCTGCATATAAAACAAAACCAAGTATCATGAGATACTTTTTGCAAATAATTGAAGCAATCATTAACGGAAGAATTAACGATGCCGTCAAATTGGATGCCTTCATCAAATTGTTAGAAAAAGTAGAGGATGGGGAAATATCAATTGTTAGAATCCTAGGATTCGATCAAGTAAATTCATATTAAATCTAAAATTTAAAATAGTATCTAATACTAACAGAAAAATTAGTTTGAGGATGAAGTAAACGAAGAAATAATTTTGAAAAAGCAACTGCGACAATTGTTCGTTACAATATTTAAAATAGCTGGAAAAGAAGCAAACATGAAGGGGAGGGAATTAGATAAGGACACAATTGAACTCCTTCGAATTCTTGCTGCAAGATACAGGGCCGGCTTGCATCCGCATTTAGAGTTAATTGCAAGGTATATTGGGCAAGGCCTTTTGGTAAACGAAATACAACTTGAAGGTAAATCACATCACATCATTAATATTATAAAGGCGAAAGTTTGTAAGTTTGTGAGTGTGTATGTTTGTTACTTCTTCACGTCTAAACGGCTGGAGCGATTTTAATAAAATTTGGTATGGAGTTAGCTGACACCCTGGATTAACACATAGGCTACGTTTTACTGCGGGATGAAAATGAATTCGCGGAATATTATAAATGCGAAAGTAACTCTGTCTGTATGCTACACAATCTCGCCTAAAATTTACTAAACCAATTTAAATGAAATTTGGAACAGAGATAGTATAGAGCCTCAGAAAGGATATAGGCTACTTTTTAATGCGAAAAAAGGGTTGTAAGGTGTTGAAATAGGAAAGTTTGTGCGGAAATTCCGTAATTTTTAAAGATAGAAGCTTGAAACTTATTTTTCAGGCTTTTGATTAGATATAAATAAATTCGACATTTAATGTATGTAAAAATTTTACCCTACAGGGGATAAAATTAGCCGATGAAAGTTTTTGTGTAATAACGTCGTCCAAAAAGCTTACGGCCCAGAAAATTAAAATATTAAGTGTAAAAAGTTATAGAGGTTTTGTTTATTTGGATCAATAAAAGTAGTTGAATACTAAGCTATATAAACTATTTTAAACTATAATTAAACTATATTAATCTATAATATTATAAATGGGAAAGTAACTTTGTCTGTCTGTGTGTTACGCAATCACGCCCAAACTACTGAACCGATTTAAATGAGAATTTGGTACAGAGATACAAAGCTAGAGGCTTGAAACTTATTTTTTATGCTTTTGATTAGATATAAATACGACATTTAAACTTTGTAAAAATTTTACCCTAAAGGGGGCAAAAATAAGGAATGAAAGTTTTCGTGTAGTGACGTCGGCAAAAAGGCTTACGGCCCAGAAAATAAAAATATAGAGGAAAAAATACTTTAAATGCTGCCGAAAGTCACTATTCCACGCGGACGAAGTCGCGGACATAGGACATCATTATTTTAATAATTTGAGAAAACTAATATTCGATTTAATTTAATTGGAGTACTTACGATTCGCATACCTTTTACTAAACATAAGATTTTGCAAACTTACAAACAGTAATTTAATGTATGTTTCCTGCCCCACTTTACTGCTGCTTCTGCTTCTAATATATTTAAGTATCTAGCGCTTTCTTGAGTTTTTCGTGTCTCAGAATGTGCTTCAAAATCCTATTTTTCCTTTTCTTGTTGATTTCCCGCCACCTAATCATCTACATTTCTAACACCACCTTATTATTAACATATCCATTGTAGTTTTGTCATACACCTATAACACCACACTTTTCAAACAGTTCTTATTTTTATTTTTAAATCCGCTGCCCCACAGTTCACGTTTTGTAATAACAGTACAAAGCCGTACTCCAAACGTAGGGATCTTTTTAAAATATCAAATCTTACAGATATCAATTTATACAACTTAAAACAATGTCTATTGGCAAACGAATTATTTTTTATAATTATTATTTTATATATTTATATAAACTTTACATTAAATTCTTACACTATTAAAATAACATACTAGATGTGGAAACAAAAAGTATTCCAGTTAATTCTGGCAAATACTTTTTGTAACAAAACACTCTGTATGTTCAGCACCATTAATGGCTGTGACAATGATGATCACTAAAATTTTATTATCCTTTTTTTAGCTGCTATGATATACTTGTCAAGACTGGACACAGCCGATGTGAACTTGTCACAATTCGAAAAGTACTGTTCAATAACCTGCGGAAAAAATACTAACAAAGATAAATAAATTGAAGATTATTAAAAAATAAAAATTCATTGTTGTGTATGGTATCGTTTTTAGTGAATATTTTATTATAGTTTTCGTACCTACCTACTGTGTATATGATTGAACATTAAAGTTTACCACTAAAATTTATTTTTGTTAAGGAACGATGTTCCATGGTAATGTGCCATTTAAGACAGGCTCTTTAATCTATAAAGAAAAGTATAATTTGATAACACTGAACCGTAAGTTCTTAGTCAGTAATTTTCGAAACTACCACCGACCAAATCGAAGTAGTTTCTTGAAAGCAATGCTTAGTTATGATACCTGCTGCTAACTGAATCATATTGTGTTAATCTTCCCTAACTAAATATTACAAGCTTTAAATATTTTATAATAAAATTGCTGAGGAAAGAAACTAAAGATTTACCTTGGAAGTAAACTGATCCTTACAAGCATTTCGAATTCTTTCCGCAGTTGCAGGTGAATTCAAAATAAATTTTGTTGGAGCGCCCACATCTCGTCTTGCAGCTTTTATTGCCTCTTTAATTGCGAAAAATACAGAAACTGATAAACAAAGTGGAGGTTCTCCAACAGCCTAAAAGACAAAACGATTTTTAAAATACCCTAGTTCAAGTTTTAAAATCATTCAAAATCCATTTGTTCGTCTTTTCAAGAAATTATTGTAAAAATTAAAGCCAAATTATGGGTAAATAAGACCTAAAAACCTAAACCGATGGTTACAATTTGAGGGCCGAAACACATATGTACCTTTTAAATACTTTGAATTTTTTGGGTTGGTTTCTCACAATATCAACCGATTTTAAGAAATATATTACTATCTATCGTTTTGCCTTTACAGTCTAATACTTATGTAGGATTTTAACTTGCAATATATCCTGCAGAAGAAACGTTGAATAAAATATTTTCAACTCCCAACTTGACTTTGATTTTTATCATAAAGTAATTCATTCCACCTTGGACGAATACACTGCTCTAGGATTTCCAACCCCTTCAAGAATAGTGACATTAAATTCTCCAGGAATATCATTAAATCCTGGGATTTTATACATTCCCGGACCAGTAGTATAAACCTTTCCAGTCGAAGAATAAACCATTTCCTCCATTGTGTGAAAACCCGCACCTAGCACGAAAGCTCCTTCTATCTGACCAACATCTATTGCTGGATTTAAACTTTTTCCTGCAGGAATGAATCGTTGTTAAGTTTATAGTTATTTGGCTTTTATATATCTACCTATATCCATGACAATGTCAGCACGCAAAATTTGATGATCACCAGTAAGACAGTCTATTATCACTTCAGTACAACAAACGCCGTTTGTAAAGTAATTGAAAGCTCTTCCGGAATTTTCTTTAAAATTGTAACCAGCGTCTGGTACTTTGTAATAGCCGGTTGCAGAAAGGCTGACCCGGTCCATGAACGCGGCTCCCACCCATTCGTTCCAACTTCCTTTAGGATTATTTTTTCTGTACGGTTCCAAACGATTTTTAATTTTTTGACATGCGTCCTAAATAATATTTAAAATTTTCAAAACTTGTGCCAAATATCGAGAAAATTAAGAAAAATTAAAAGAAATTCAGTTTGACAATTATCAAGATTAATTAACTCATAGCATCTCGAGCTAAAATATCCGTTAGGAAAAAATTGAGGATCGAAAAAATTAGGTGTTAATTCTATATTAAAATATGTAATGCCTCATTACCAATACAGCAGGCCCATTAAAATCGGAAGTAACGCTACCAGCTGTGGGCGTTGCGTTGGGTACTTTATCGGTGGAAGTTTCACTAATGTAAATGTTTGATATTGGTATATCTAACACCTTGCTCGCAATCTGCAACATTTTCGTGTGTAATCCCTGTCCCACTTCCATCCCTCCATGTGTTAAAAGAACAGAACCGTCGGTATAAACGTTTACTAATGCCGCCCCACAGTTCATAAACGCATCTGCATATCCAACACCATAAAGCAGGGGAACTACCGAGATGCCACGTTTCTTCCATCTGTTTTTCCTATAGGTACCATACAATAATTATTAGTTTGAAATAAGTTAATGAATCAAAAAATACCGTATTACCTATTGAATTCGTCTATTTCTTGTTTTCTATCAAAGTAGCAAGACTTTCTCAAACATTCATCAAAACATTTCTGCAAAGTGGAAGCCTCTGTTTTGATTCCATAACAAGTAATATCGTTTTCTTTGAAAAAGTTTTTCTGCATTACTTCTGTTACGTCTTTGTTTAACACTTCGGCCACTTCTCGGACGATACATTCGGTGACCAATGTCATCTGGGGACTTCCGAAACCTCTGCAAGCGTTACATGTTTGCAAATTAGTTTTACAACAAATCCCAGTGAATTTAACATTTTCGGTGTTGTATGCACTGAAGAATTGTAGCATTGCCCTTTCTAGTGCCTTAAAAGAATAAATTTACTCACTACACACTATAAAATAGGACGTAGCTAACCTACCATGACACTTAAGTCTACAGATCGACCAGCATTAACGTGGACGTTTAATTCCATAGCTGTCATAATTCCATCTTCATTGAAGGCTACTTTATATTTCATTAAAAATGGATTTCGAGTTCCTTTATATAAAATATCTTCGTCCCTATCCAAATTACACCTAATAGGCTGCTTCAGTTTTAGAGATGCAAATGCTGCAGGAAGTGCGAGGGCTGTTGGTCTTGTTTCTTTTCCACCAAACGCTCCACCAACTCTTTTCACTTTAACAACGATACGGTTTTGGGGAATATCCAAAAAGTTTGACAAAGCCCTCTTAAATAAAGTGAAGGTTTCAACAAATCAGAATTAGTTGCTTCTTTAAACTTACCCCTACGTGTGTTGGATCTTGTGTTGTGCAATAGACTTCAATTTCGTTACTTTCATTTTTTGGAAGAACGTTAACCCCTGCTGGCTCAAGATAGAAATGTTCTTGAGCGCCACTTCTAACTTCTCCTTCAACAACATACTTGCTGGTCTTGAAAGCAGCGTCAACATTTCCTCTACTCATTTCGCGATACGAGTCTGGTAGGTAAGATTTGTATTTTACGGCATCTTCTATAGAAACTATAACCGGATGAAGTTCTTCATAATCGATCTTTACCATCTTTGCTGCTCTTTGAGCAAGTAATTTATCATCGGCAATCACAACTCCTAAAATCTGCCCTGGACTTTCGCAGATTTCAGACACGAATACTTCTTCATCTTGAACAACAAATCCAAATTTGCTGCGTTCTTTTGGAATATCTTTTGCACAGTAAAACGCTTTAACTCCGTCTAGCTCTAGAGCTGGTTTTGGGTCCATGGATTTTATCTTTGCATGAGCTTTGGTACTCCAAACGATACCCATATACAATTGATTACTAAAATGGGGCAAATCATCGCAATAAACTGCTTCACCTGTTGCTTGCTGAAAAGCAGCGGCATGTACCACAGGAGTGCCAACGGTATCATACTGGGATGATTTAGAGTTTTCACGATAATATTGGGAGGCTTTTAGATGAGTATTGTCAAAACCGTTAATTGCACTTAAATCGGTTTCGTTTATAGAAAGGGTGTTATTGTTATCTTGCTTCAATTGAGTCAGTATTTTTATGAAGGCTTTGAAGAAAAGACTTAATGACAATGATTGTCTGTAAAGCATCATTCCTCCTGGTGCCGATGAGGTTAGGGGTAAATCAATTAGAAGTAAGTCCAAAGCTAAATCTAAAGTTTCCTGGTTCCACTTCTTACCCTTAAGGGATTCACTTGTTCTTTTGGCATATGTAGTTGTGGCGGCCATTCCACCAAAAGAAATACGAATATCTTGAATTGTATTTGTTGCAGGTAGTATATGCGCATTGACAGCCAAATTTACGATGGTTCTGTCATCTTCTCGTCTACGGGATTGTTTGAAAGCGTAAAAGTATTGATTTTCTTCAGTGTATGGTATCACTAAAGATATCAGTACTTCGTTTTTGTCTAACGCATTTTGGCGATATCCAGTGAAAAAGTTTTCGTCCAAATTGACTGTTCTGGATCCACCGTTTTGGCTTCTAACTTCTAATTCGACTTTGGCCGCCATAAATATTGGATTTAAATCGGATGTTCGACTTCCAGTTATCATATTTCCACCAACTGATGCTACACTCCTTATTTGTTTTCCGCCAAACAACTTGAGCATTTCAAGAACTGCCTCAAAAATGCGTACTTTAGTTTTAGATTGAGATCTTATTTGTACTCGCAGAAAGTTTTCTAGGTTTTGCAATGTAACAGAAGCTCCAACTTTTACGCCTTTATCTGTTAATTCGATTTTGGTCATTTCTGGAATATAGCTGGAACTGATCAGTACCGGGTAAAGTTGATTTTTAAATTTTACCTCTACACGAACTTCTGTGTTCCCGACGATTATTTTGCTCTCTGGGTAAGTTTGTTTTAATTTCAAAAGAGTATCTAACGATGTGGGCCTGTACCAAGTAACACGGGGACCTTTGAACTCCAAATATTGGTCGTCGAAACCGTTAGAAATTTTTAATAGTGGAGGAAAAATGGGCTCCTGCGTAGGGTGGTACGGTTTGCAATCACTTACTTGAAACAAAGTGTATGTTTTATCTACTTTTTCCTCATTATTTTTACAGCATTGTTTCCCCATTGGACAACCGTTAAACTTTGCGTTTTCAAAACCGTTTGTGATTTTTTCGCAATCCGGATGTTCCACGAAAGTTTTAAATCCCTCCATTATAGGTCTGTATCCGGTACAGCGGCAAAGGTTTCCTTGAAAGGCTGTTCTCAAATCATCCGTGGTAGGTTTGGGTTTGTTTCTTAAAAGTGTATACATTGACATAACAAATCCTGGGGTGCAAAAACCACATTGAGAACCGTGGGCTTTTGCTATTCTTTCTTGGACGGCGTGAATTTTGGTCGTTGTAGAACCTATTCCTTCTACGGTTGTTACCGCCAATCCGTGCATTGCACATACTGGGGCTAAACATGCGTTTATTGGAATGTGTCTAGGGGGTTCAATAGGAAAACGAAAAAAAAACAGTGGCTCTTAAAAGTAATTTTTTGAATGCTTTGATTAAGAGAACAGGGAATGAATGAATTATTTTTTGTGGACTAACTTCATTCGGATACCCACCCTAAAATGGGGGTAAAACGGGTGGAAATAGTGGGGTTTGAGTTATAGAACACTATCCAAATGTTTTTAGGTGGCGACGAATTAAATAATAACAGGGAGAGGTAAGGTGGAGTTGTAAATTTAAAATAGGGTAAATTGTGTACTTAACTGTGAGTACGACAGTAGTGTTGATCGGGGGGGGGGGGAGGAAGTGGAGGGGTTGTAGGCGGGAAGAGATGGACATAAGAAATAGAATACAAATAACTACAAATTTTCTTTTCAGTGTTATTTGGAAGAACAATTTAAGGGTTAAACTGAACAAAATCTGTTTTTGCTTGTATTCCAGAGACAAAAAAACATTTAATAACGTGGGTCGGGCAAAATGAGGAAGAGTAGACCTTTATACATCATAGCCCAACCCACAAAGTAAATGAAACGTAATTAGATAAAAAGTTCTCTTAAGAGAGTCTACAACCGCCTAATCAGTGGCGTAACTACCATTGGGCTAGACGGGGCAGTGCCCCGGGGCCCCCAAGCTCAGGGGGCCCCCTCGGAATCTGACTTACAAACTATAAATTGTGTTAGAAATATCCACTAACGTTTATTTAAAAAACCTATATTAATTAATTTATCCAGTTATTCATTCCTAAACTCTGCATGTAGAACCAGGACGTGCCCTGCTATGCACAATAAAGAACTAATGATAAAGTAGCTTTGAAACTTTAATGTATTTAAATGTAACTACATATTTATACTTTGAGTTGTATTGATAAAATTTTGATTTGTCGTAACCCAGATTCGTCGTAAAACGTACCTATATAGTCGGCAGTGGCGTAACAATAGGGTGGCAGGGCTGGCAAAATGCGACGGGCCCCCGACCCAAGAGGGGCCTGGCCCAAGAAGCCGCGAGCTCAAAAATATTTTTTTACATTGTACCTGAGTATTTTATTTTATTTAAAATGTATATTTTTATAAGTTCTGCTTAAAATCTAAAGCGAGACAACTAAAGACCATAATACAATTTCAAGTTAATAACATTAAAAACATTAAACCCTACTAGATGGGCAGGACGTTATGATGCCGTTTTTGCTTTAAAAGTTCGGTTTGTTGAAGTCCAAAAAGCGCTAACGAAAACAATTTTGTTAAATTGCAAATCAGATGAAAGAAATGAAGCTGTTTCGCTCAAAAAGAAGATCGAAAACTACAATTTTATTATGTTATTGGTTTTCCATTGCAAGATCTTACTTACTATCTATGCATCCTCTAAAGCACGCACTTCAGTCTAAAGCCACCGATCTTTCAAATGCCTTAAAACGTTTGAAAATTTGTCTAGAAGAATTGGAAAGGTATCGACATGAATTTGAAAATTTAAAAATGGAAGCAAAGTGGTTCATCGCCCCTGAATTTTCTAAAACTCGTCAGAGGAAGATAAAACGCCATTTTGATGAGCTTTGCGAAGATGAGCGTCTCCGAGATCCGGAAAGTTTGTTCAAAGTGAACATATTTTATCGAGTATTAGACATTATTATAAACCAACGGAAATCGCGTTTCCTTCCAATGAATGAAATCGTTTCAAATTTCAGTGTTTTGCAGCCTTCCACTTTAACAGTTTTAAATGACACTGATCTATTAAAAAAAGCTCTAGAATTTGTTGAGATATATAAAAAAGACATATCTGAATCATTTGCCAGAGAAATTTTCAGTTTTCGATCCACTTTCAGAGACGAAATAGAAAAATCTTTGTGTATTAGAGACCTTGCTGATTTATTAATAACAAAAAATCATTTTATGTCCTGCAGCTTTCCTGAAGTATGCACTGCATTAATGTTATTTCTTACAATTCCTGTGACTACAGCTAGTGCTGAACGATCATTTTCAAAACTAAATTTGATAAAAACCTATTTAAGAAACTCTATGAAACAAGACAGGTTATATAACTTGGCTATTCTGTCTATTGAAAATTCTATGGCCCGATCTTTAAACTTTGATGATGTTATAGACTACAGACCATTCCCTCTCGCCTAAGAGAGGAGGCCTATGGCCATTAGTGGGACATATACAATATACAACGTGTAATTGAGTACGCTGAAAATCTCGAAGTTTATTAAAATTAAACTGAGTACAACGTGACGATTTTTACTGCTAGGTCCCCATCAAAAGAATTTGCCACGGGCCCCGGATGGTATAGTTACGCCACTGATAGTCGGTCAAGAAAGTGGTGTTATTGGATTAAAAATCTCTACTTAATTACGATTCCGTACCCAAAGGGTGCTCAACGGGACCCTATTAATGTGCCTTCGCTATCTGTGTATCTGTCACAGGACCGTATTTTTTGAACGGTAACAGGTAGATATTTTCTTTTATTTTCATAAAATATTTTTAATTTGTTCATTAAAATAAGTTAGAATTTGTATTTGGTTTTTTATTTTAATATGGAGTCGACTGTATTACGACGAATCTGAATTATGACAAATCTGAAGTACGTCGAATTCGGAACACGACGAATATGAAACAAACGATTTTAAATAGTTTAGTTGGGGCCTTATTTTATTTTTCGCCCCAGGGCCTTTGGTTACCTAGCTACGCCACTGCGCCTAATAACCCTTGAATAGTGTTCTACAAATTCATCCCTATCCTCCGTATCCGAACCTGAATTCTATAAAGGTATCCAAAACTTATATAAACTAAATAAAATTCTAGCAAATAATAAAGGTAAAAAAACTTTGAGTCGATGTTTCGCCCTAATTACAGAGCTGTTTCTAGAGGTATAGAGAAAACAGATGTAATGAAGAGGGAGAATGGTGGCTTGACTATAAATTGTTAATTAATAGACAAAAATTACCTTATAAAATCATCATGAAAATTTAAAATCATGAATGACTTATACGTATTTAAAAATAGACACTAATTTTTGAAGGATACATTATTTGGTCCTTCTTTGTAAGGTACTTGGATACCATAACAGTACATGCTCCACAACCACCTTCTCCGCATCCCATTTTAGTGCCACAGAGACGTACTAATGTCAAATTAAGGAAAATGTACCTAATTATCATAAATAAAATATTCATGCCGAAAATTCTACAGAAGTTTTATAAACAGCATTTAAGTTGATTTATTTCATGTTTTGTCTATTTTCTAGATTTTTTAAGTTATTATCAGAAACCACAGCCAAAGACGAAAACGAAGCAATTAATATCTCTTATCATTAAACTTTTACGTCTATTTATCTATATTGTTTTCACTTTTCAGCCTGTTACTACTTTTTAAATTAAGGATACATTTCTCTCTAAGATAATAGAGTAGTGTCCATTCGGGGTCAACATTTTGTTCAACGATCTACAAAATAGATATTTCGTAGAATAATTCGCATAAATAGAATTGTTTTATAAATTAACATTTAATTTTAAACAAGACATAATTACTGTACATTTATTTTATTTTTGACTGAACGTTATTTCAAGGATAAGTTTATAAAAAGTTATCGAATAATTATCTATTAAGATTGTAATCTAAACAATATTAAATATCTTGAAAGTAAAGCAGTGTCTCACGGCCAATTTATTTTATAATTTTTGAAAACATTTTAACAATTTATTACATTAAGCTGCACAATATTGTTTCACATTTAATTTAATATTTGTATATGTATTTTTTAAGTACAAAAAAGTTTTTGTGTATTTTTATTTAAATAAAATACTCGTGTGTGATTAAATTTTATGCAATTTACAAATACATTAACAAAGCAAACAAAAAAATTAAAAATTCTAACATTTATTTATGTATTGTGAGCAACAGTAAATAAATAAAAATATGTAAGTAGGTAAATATTTAAAATATTATTAAATACATTTTTAATTAAATAAAGATGTCAACTTACCTTTTTACCATTTACAAAAAAAACAAGAGTTGAATAATTTTCTGCCATGTTCACTAGGTTTGCAACATTAACATTAAACGACTCTTCAGCGCACTCTCATCGTCTCATATTGATGAGAACAACTCCACTCGAGTATATAAATACGTTATGTTCCTTGTACGTTGTACGTTAGATGTTAGATAAAGTGCATCAAAAACTTTGATTTATCTTTAATTTTTACAGCCTACTTAAACAGATGCGTACTTTAGTAATTTTTATAATATAATTATGGATTCTTAAAAAAACTGACCTAACATGAATTCAAATAATGTTACAGCAACAATTGATTGATGTCCTGAACATCATAAATAAAAATCATAATGATTTTTTTTAATTTTCGGACGATTTAGTAGCATAGGTACTAAAACGGTAAGAGAATATCCAAAAATAATTTATTATTATCAATCAGTTCGGATGATAACCGCGATAAAGGGGGATGCTGCAAACGGAATAAAATTTGAAAACAATGAAATAACTCAAAATCTGTTAAAAATCAAGGTAATGTTGTATTATCAACATGACCCTCAATTTTGATGAGGAATCCGAAAATGTAAAAAAAATTTTAGGGTTCCCTTTAAAATAACGAAACTGACGTTAACTTCCTATTTAACCGAAAGTGATAGAACAGTACCTAGGCCACTTGTGGAATATTTAATTATAGTATGTCACACATATTTCATCCTAATAAAATTAACTTGACTGTTTTCTGAAAATACATAACACGAACAATAGCTTTTTCTTTATTTATTCGTTCTATAACAGGCAACATATTTGTTTTCTCCTTCTATCTGTTTGGGGACGGTATCATAAAGACAAAAACGCCTAATAAATCTATTGGTAATATGTTACTTATCTAATTCTTTTTTCATGGCTGAGGAAAATCTATTTTGAGTAAAAATGTTTTAAATTACGAGTCCGACTCTGTAATAATACTTTTGAATTAGCCAAATAATAGTTAGGTAACTTCAATAGTAGATTATTATATTTTTATCAGACTAATCAACACATATTGAAACGAATTCATTAAGATTAAAAATGTAAGAATGTTAAGAACTTTCGTTGAATGGATATTTACAGCTTTCATTCATTACAATATTATCATTATTGTTTTTTTTTAATTATCATCATTCTAAGAAATGTATAATATTTATGAAATTCTGTGCAACAATATGCAATTTTTTACGTGTAAATTTATTGAATTTTTATTCTACACTCAAACAGGTTGTTAATATCATCAGAAATATCAATAGAAAACTATTAATTTTCCACATGTAATATTTGTTATTGTTATTTTTAAGCAATTTTTTTCGGATCCCATTTCTGTTCGAATAAATATATTTAAGTGGTGAAACATATTACACATTAATTGAATAGTGTGGGGGGACCTAAAGAAAAAAATATGGCAATAATTAATTTAAAAAATAAGTAAAAAAATTAAAATAAACAATGTATACTTAAACGCTATTGGAATATTTTAAAAATTCAAAATCACAATAGTATATTTTATAAATAAGCGTTTAGTAATTTTTCATATACAGACGTTAGTGTATTCAGTATACTGATGTTTAGCACTAAAATATTGTAATTTTTGTTGATTTTTTGAGCCTCGTTTTTTTCCGTGTATAAGATAATAATTTTTTTTTATTTCTGTAAGACAAAAAAATTTTTGAGCAAAGTTTTCCGCCCCCTAAAATCTGCTGCCCTAGGCTCCAGCCTATTCAGCCTGCTGGTAAATCCGCCACTGATGCAGACTGATAAGTATCTATCTATTACCAAATTAAAGCAAATTTTAATTTAATATACATATTCATATAAACCATTAAAACAAATACACTACGTATTTATGCTTTTAATCGTCGAAACAGCTTGTTTTTCTAAATATATACATATGCAATATCTTTAAGTAAATTTATTTGTAATAGATAGGACCACTTAAATAATAATTTATTTTTTGTAAGAAGGCACACGAAATATTTTGATGTTATTTTCTCGTAATAAAAGCCCATCAATATACCACCTAAGTAATATTTTTGCTTAGTTAATAAAAGAATATCGATATCACTGCTATATTTTCTTGGCCGAAAGTCTAGTTCAATGTCTGACTAAATAATGGGAAAAAAACATCTAGGTATACATTTTTATATAGGTACAAACCAGCTGCCCCGACCACGGTTTGCTGTGGCTCTTTTAATTTTTGTTAAACAGTTAACTAAACCTTTTGATACAGTCAAATTAAAATGTCGTAAACATAAACACATATGACGTTGAATAGATTATAGAATCAAAAATCAATGATAAACTGTCGCGTCATTAAATTAACATACGCTGCCATCTGTTAGAAACATATGGAACTTAATATATAGCTTCACAACCGGAATAAAAACTATCCCACCTTTCAAGTTGGACCATAGTAAACACGTTAGGCCAAATTTCATAAAAATTTTTTGAATAGTTTTTCCCGGAGTTTATCGAACGCAAACATTGTATCACGAGATTTTTATTTATATTAGATATGTTTCCTGTTTGTATGAGCTAATCTTCGACTCTACAGATAAAAAAAAGATAATTTCAGGAAGAATGAAGACAGAACTTTTTAGGGCTTTGTGCTTGAAAATGTTCTTTGAGTTGTGCATGTATTTCAAGCCTTTTGTCGAACAAGTAATTAGAGTTTAATAATCGAATTAATTCATAAAAGTACTTTGTAATTTGTCATTTAAAAAGTGATTCAAACACTTTTAAAGTACACAAAGCACTTTCAAATTGTTCGAAGCTCATTTAAAGTGCTTGAAGTTCTTTCGATGAGCTTGAAGATCTTCTAAGTTGCTTGAAACCCCTTTCAAGTGCTTGTAAGCAAAGTAAAATCATTAAAAGGACTTTAAGCATATTTCAAGCCTTTTCATGTTTTTCTTCTAACGTAATTGAAACATTAGCAGTCATTTTCAAAGGTGGTCAAGGCATTGAATATTAAATTATTATAATTGATGAGTCGAAGCCCTTGGATTTTAAAATGCATTTAGGACTTCAAGGACCGAAGCATTTAAAGTAAATGCTTTGGGCTCTGTATGAAGGTTATTTTTTTAGTAAAAAAAAATTTAATTATAAAATTCAGCAACCCTTGGTACTTGGACAAAATCACGATTGCAGAAAAATAATAGAAACCAAAATGTAAATCTTTTCAGTCAAACTTTAACTTACTCAATTCAAATTTAATTTCATTGTGGAAAGAAAAAATATAAACAAAAACATTCTTTAAGTATGCAGTATAGGTACTTACATATTTATGACATACAAAAAATTGAAAAAGTACTTTAATAACAAAATTAAACAGTATTTCAGCTGTAAAGTTCCTGCTATAAGCTGCAAAATTCTTATGGAACTACGTTCCATGGAGTAAAAGTTCCTGGTTCTGCTTCTTTCAACTAAAATAATTATTAATGTTTGTAAAAAAAAATTCAACCTATTTCAAATAATTATAAATTTGAATTGAAATAGTATAAATTACCCTGGCTGTTATGTGGTCCTGACAAGCTACACGAATCCTTGCAGAAGTACATGGAGAATCTAATTTAAACGAGGAAGACAAACTTGCATCCTTTCTGGCATACCCAATGGCATCTTTAATGGCAAAGAAAGCAGCGCTTGCCAAGAAGAGAGGAGGCTCACCAACAGCCTTTTGTAAAAAATAAATTACCCATAAAATGTCTAATTGTTCTTTATAATAATAAATAATGTGCGATTTTATGAACATTAAGTTAATGGCTGAGGCTGAGTAGATGTGTGTTTGAGTGTTCCGTGTTTTTGAGAGATTTAAGTGGGAAAAGCTAATTATTTTTAAAAATGGTATGCAACGTTTCTACCGATACAACTGGCAGATTATATCGAGAAAGACTTGTGTACCTTGAGAGAAATTATATTTTTTTATTAGATTTTAGCAACACATGGAGAAGACTGAAGGTCAGCTTGGCCGTTGGAGCCTTTTTTGTAAGAACAAATACGAATTTATTTCTTTTGTTATCTCATTTTTGTTTTGTTAAGCTTTTCACATTTGAATTATCATGGTGAAGCAAAAAGGCCGAGATATAGGAGGATAAGAAACGGAAGGCTGAGTTAAATCTGGATCAAGAAGTAAAGGAAATAAAAATAAATAGGACACATATAGGATATAAATAAATGTGGGAAAAGAAGGAGTGAAAGTTCTGTTAGAAAAAAAATCTAAAATGATAATAAAAACATGAAGGAATCTGTAAAAAGGATTGAAGAAAGGCTAGGTGAAGAAATTAATAAACTAAAAGAAGGAATTTGGTATATTAAAAATAATGCAGACGAGAAGAAGATCGTAGCACAGAAAACAAAGGAGACATTGGTAAGTTATTTGGACTGGAGTTAGGTGAAGCAAAAAGGAGGATTGAAGTACAGGATTAAAAAAAATGTAGGAATAAGTGTTAGAATTACTGAAGTGTGAAAAATCAAAGAGAAAATTTATGGTTTAACGATGGATAGTTTGCAGGAAAAAATGGTAATATAAACACTAAAAATTTAATAGGAACAAAAATGTTTATCAAACAAGAAAGAAAGTTAAAGATACGTTGGTGAAAGAGAACAGCATAAAGAATTGATATATAAGAATAAAATTTGGAGATACGAAGGTCATAATAGGAGATACAGTAAGGGAAATGAAGGAAGCAGTTCTGAGGACATAGTGTGAGGAAAAATATGCTACTTAGGTAAATAAGGTGATGCTGTAATGGTAGGAAAAAGGGTAAGAGCTATAGGGGTATAATATTGGGTTTTAGAAAATAAATTAAAGTTGGAACAAAAAAAAGTTGGATTGGGGAATAATTCTAATTAATGCAGTTTTGTTAAAAGCAATGAATAAGATGAATAATAAGCTCAAATTAGAAAATTTGAGGAGCAATTGAATATTAGTTTTTTTTTTGTCTAGTCTGAAAGAGAATACTGTATTTTGATATGATTTTTATGTTTAATAAAGCTATAATATATAATATACGATTTTATACATGATATATTGGGGGATGAATTACTCTTGATTGGCCAAGAATGTTAACGTGTCTTCAGGAGTAGTCGTGATGTTAAGATATTTTTATCCAAATGAATGAATGAGAATTGAAAAATATCTGAAGGAATATAGTGGACCTAACTGAATAAAACACTGAAAATCCAAAATTTCACAAAAGCTTCTTTTCAGTATTCTTCTAAATGAATGAAGAGGTGAGAATGAAATAGAAGCCAGGAATATTCTAAGAAATCATCTAAAATGCTGAAATTTAATAGGAAGTGTTCAGCCACTAATGGACTTTAGACTGAAGAGCTAATAATGATGACGATGAAGATGGTACCAATTGTGAAACTTTTTTAATTTTTTTATTGTTTGTTACAACTTTTTGCTTAAGTTTCAAAGCTCGCCTTCTTTTCGTCGAATTCATTTCAAATCAAAACAAAATTTTAAATTTTAATGATTACATAGTGATATTTTTTACTACCTTTGATGAATAAACTGCCCTTGGATTAGAAGCACCCTTTAATAAAGAAACGTTGAATTCTATTGGTATATCAGCAAACCCAGGCAATTTGTATGCACCAGGACCTTTAGTAAATATTGTACCATCCGGGGAATAAACCATTTCTTCCAGTACAAACATACCATAACCCTGCACAAAAGCTCCTTCGATTTGACCAATATCTATGGCAGGATTCAAACTTTCCCCTGCGAATTTAATTAAAGGGAATAAGAAAATTTTGTTTCAATTGTTATGAAACTCGTTTACCCAAATCCATTACAATGTCAGTTCTCAGTACTTGATGATCTCCTGTTAAACAATCTATTTCAACTTCTGTGCAACCAACCCCATAAGTAAAATAATTAAAAAGGTCCCCAGAATTAGTTTCCCAGTTGTAACCGATATTTGGAGTTTTATAAAAACCTGTCGAGGAAAGGCTGACTCTATCAAAATACGCTGCTGCAACCCAATCTTCCCATTTTCCTTCTGGGCTCTTTTTTATGTACGGCTCAAGACGGTCTCGAATTATTTGGCAAGCATTCTGATTGCAAAACGCAGGAAATATAAAAATATACTTTTTTATGACGAAATTATGTTTCTTACCATAACAGCCATTCCGTTTAAGTCTGACCCAGAACTAGCCGCCGTGGCAGAAGTATTGGGTACTTTATCAGTTGATGTTTCACTGATATAAATTTTGGACGTGGGTATTTGGAGAACCCTACTAGCTACCTGTATCATTTTAGTATGTAATCCTTGACCCATTTCAGTTCCACCGTGGGTTAACAAGACAGACCCATCGGTATATACGTGAACCAATGCACCAGCTTGGTTCAAAAACAAGGTAGTAAAAGCAATACCAAATTTGGTAGGAATAATTGATATTCCTCGTTTCTTCCACCTATGTTCTCTACAAAAGTTTGTTTCTTTTAATAAAAAATGTTCAATAATTAATAAGGTATTGGTGGTGTATTGTTGATGAAACATATTTTAAATATAATAAAAAACAATGAAACGTTTCAACAAAGGACAGTGAAGAAAAGAAAAATGAAAAAAGTTATAAATACGATAGTGAAAGAGGACAAGATAAAGAATACATATATAGGAATAAAATTTGGGGATAGGACGGTCATAATAATAGGAGATACAGTAAGTGAAATGAAGGAAGCAGTTCTGAGGACATGGTGTGAGGAAAAATATGTTACTTGGGTAAATAAGCTGATGCTGTAAGGGTAGGAAAAAGGGTAAGACCTATAGGGGTATAATATTGGGTTTTAGAAAATAAATTAAAGTTGAAACAAAAAAAAGGTGGATTGGGAAATAATTCTACTGAATGCAGTTTTGTTAAAAGCAATGGTTAAGATGAATAATAAGCTCAAATTCGATTTGTTGAAACATTTCATTGTTTTTTATTATATTTGAAAATATTCAATCTTTTGTGTGCGTTTAAATCTAAAAGTTCTTCAATATTATTGTGTATCAAAGAAGCTGGGCTATTTTAAAATTACAAGGTATTGAGTTTTTAATTTTTTCAAGATAATAGTTTCTTTTATCAGTCAAACTCCTCCAAAAATAATTTTCAAACTGTTATTGTGATACCTATTATAAACGTCGATTTCCTTCCTCCTCCTGTGATAATCACTCGACTTAATACATTCATCCCAACACTTTTGAATCGTACAGTTCAAAAGAACTTGGTTGTAATGAGTACAATCGCCTTCCTGATACAAATTCTTTTCGCTTACTTCGACAACATCTTTACCAAGATAATCGGCTATATCTCTGGCAATGTGTTCTGCAACAAACATCCCTTGGGGCCCACCGAAACCCCTAAAAGCTGTATTCGAGGGTAAGTTTGTTTTACACACAAATCCATAAACGCGACAGTTAGGGATTTTGTAAGCATTTTCGAAATGAAATATAGCTCTTTCCAAAACCTAAAGTTTAAAATTTTATTCAGTTTATATTCCAATGTAAATAACTTTTATTTCTCACAGAAACTGATAGGTCATAGGAATAACCGCCGTTGTTATAAATATATACTTCAGCTGCCAATATTTTTCCATCGTTATCGAAAGCTGCTTTATATGTCATATAAAAAGGGTGTCTAGTTCCTGTTACTGAAATATCTTCATCCCTATCCAACATACACCTGACAGATCGATTTGTTTTTAATGCTGCTAAAGCTGCAGGAGCTGCGATTACAACACTTTTAGATTCCTTTCCTCCAAAACCGCCCCCCATTCTTTTAACTTTAACGACTATTCTATTTTGAGGTATTCCCAAAACTTCAGAAAGTAATTTCTACAAAAGATATATAATCTAGTAAGTTATTATTCAGCTTCAGTAATTGACAAAATTAAAATCAGAAAATTAAAGATTCAAATATAGAATCTGCGTTTTGATATGGGACTTACATTTACTTCTGAAGGATGCTGAGTAGAGGAATATACTTCTAACTCATCGTCCTCGTGTTTAGGAATTACTAATACAGCATTTGTTTCAAGATAAAAATGCTCTTGTCCTCCAGTCCTACACTCGCCCTTAATAATATTGGGTGCACTTTTGAAAACAGTATCCACGTCACCCTTCTCAAACTTTCTGGTGATTGGGAAAAATGATTTGTGTTTTATGGCATCTTCAATAGACACTATGACTGGCTGTAGTTCTTCGTATTCAACCTTAACGCTTCTTGCAGCCCTTTGGGCAGTTGCCTGGTTATTGGCCAAAACAATTCCAATCAACTGTCCCTGTGCGGTTACTTTCTTGCTCACAAACACTTCTTCATCGTGGGATACTGGACCAATTTTGTTGCGTTCTTGTGGAATATCTTTGGCTGAGAAAAACGAGTGAACTCCATCCATGGTCAAAGCAGCAGAAGGGTCTATCGATTTAATATTGGCATGAGCTTTTGTACTCATAACTAAACCCATGTACAATTCTCCCTCCAAGCTCGGAATATCATCACAATAAACAGCTTCTCCAGAAGCTTGCTTGAAAGCTGATGCATGTACAATTGGGCGACTAACTGTGTCAAAAGTGTGATCTTTTGTAGATACTTTAAAATATTGAGCACTTTTGATGGGCTTAACATTAAACCCTTCTAGTGCACTGAGATCTTCTTTTGATAAACTTTTCTTTCCCAATTGAACATTTAATTCTTTTCCAATCTTCATGAAAGCTCGAAAGAAGAAACTTAAAGTTAACGATCTTCTGTACTGAACCATACCACCAGGAACTGAAGGAGCCAATGGCATTTCTTCTGCTAATGCGTCTAAAACAGTATCTAAGGTTTTATCATTCCAGTTTAAACCAATAAGTTTTCGACATGTTTTAACAGGCACTGTTGTCATAGGGGCCATTCCACCAAAAGCCAATCTTATATTTTTAATTTTATCTGTTTTCGTTTCGAATGTTACATTAACTGCAGAATTCACAATGGCAATATCGTCGTCTCTTCTTCTTGCTTGCTTATAAGCATGAAAATATTGAAACTTTTCAGTAAATGGTATATTTATTGCGACAAGTATTTCGTTGTTTTTTACTATGCTTCTTCTGTAACCTGTGAAGAAGTGCTCGTCTAAAAGAACTTCCCGATGCCCTCCTTCTAAACTTTTTAATTCTAATTTGATGGCAGCAGCCATAAAAATTGGGTTTAAATCGGAAATAGGACTTCCTGTCATTATATTTCCTCCTACCGCTGCCACACTCCTTATTTGTTTTCCAGCAAAGTAATGAAGCATTTGGGTAATTTCTTTAAAAATTCGCGTTTTGTAACTTGGAAGATTACTAATTTGTTTTTCGAGATAATAACCCATTTCTAACAAACTTACACTGGCTCCTATTCTCACCCCGTCTTTATTTACCTCTTTTATTAACATTTCTGGTACAATTGTCGGATGTATTATGACAGGATAGAGGAGGCGTTTGAATTTAACTTCAACTCCTACTTCAGTGTTTCCGACTACTATTTTAGCGTCTGGATATTTCTGTTTCAAACGAAGGACTTCTTCTAGGTTTGTGGGTCTATACCAAGTGACATTGGGACCTTTAAAGATAAGATTTTCTGTGTCATATTTGTCAGATAGTTTTAATTCTGGCGGAAAAATGGGTTCCTGAGAAGGATCATAAGGTGTAAATTCTTTAGGTTTAAATAAAGCTTTATCCTCTTCTTCGTTTTTATTGGTATTGTTTTTATTTCGACAGCATTGGTCTCCCATTCCACAAACACCATTTGTTCCAGTTCCGTTGATGGGTCCATTTCTTTGTTGTAAAAGTTCCCAATCTTCAGTAAATGTTCTGTATCCTTCAATTATGGCTCTGTATCCTGTACATCGACAGAGATTTCCTTGAAATGCTATTTCCATATCTTTCATGGACGGTTTTGTTTGATTTCTTAATAGAGTGTACATCGACATAACTATTCCTGGAGTACAAAATCCACACTGAGATCCATGAGCTTTTGCTAATCTTTCTTGCACAGGATGGAGCTTTGTTTTCGTTGATCCTATACCTTCCACAGTTGTAACAGCTAAACCATGCATCGAGCATACTGGCGTTAAACAGGCATTTACAGCCAAATGTCTTTTTTTGTTAAAGAAATATAGCAATAGAATAAGATTATAGTTATAGGGATGATAGAACAGACAGTATATATAATTAATTATTTCAAAAAGAAAAGAGGGAGAAAAAAAAAGAGGAAACAAGATTTCTTTAAAAGTACGGTGAAGCAATAAAAATATATTTTTTTCTTATTACTTATTTTAACTCTTTTTGAGTATTACAGTACGAATGGCTCTTGTGTATTTAATTTATTTTTATTAGAAGGATACTTAATTCTTTTTTCTTGGTGATCATATTTGGATAACATAACAGTGCAAGCTCCACATCCACCCTCAGCACACCCTAATTTTGTACCACATAATCGAACTGAAGAATAATTAAGGAACATTCCGTACATATTAAATATTTGAATCAGTTATAAAATGTTGAATAATATATATTATATTTTTTGCATTGTTCTAAATTATTTTACAAAATCTAAAAGTGCTAAATTTTGTAAATTTCCTTAATAACAATGCAAAAAAGTAAAAGTTCAAAACTTCGATAAGTTTTTTAAATAATAAATAATAAGGATACGCTTTGTTCTCAAATAAAATAAGAGGGTCCATTCTGGATCTACGTTTTGTTCTACAATCTATGGAAAAAATATACTTTTCTGAAATTTATACTGCACATGGTTTCTGTAACTATTTGCTGTTGAGTAATAGATAAAAAGTTATTTTAAGTCGTAAACAAAATAATTACAAGATTATATTTAAAGAAAAGCTGCGAGAGATCCACTTATAAAATTAGAGAGTATGTGTTAAAAAAATGACCTTACATAATTTTTTTTGCGTTACCCAACGACTTTTTTTCCAAGTTTGTACGAAAAAGTGTACGAACTATAATTATTTTAAGTTAATATTAATATTAACACTTCATTTAGATATAAGATATTATGATATAAGCTTATATAAATTTTTTTGTAAAAGTTAATCAATCAATAAATTCCAATATGTACCTAACTGTAAAATTCCAGATAAAATGTGGATAAACGTATTTTTTAAAGTAAGCGAGTTACGACACATTTTAAGCAACAAATATTATTGATAAAAGAAATAATATTAAACCGTAATAAACTCCAACAAGCAATTTCTCACAATAAGAAATAAGTATGTCATCCTCTGTATTATTCTAATATACCTTTTTTCCATTTACGAAAAAAATAAGCACAGCAGAATCCTTTGGAATCATCCTTTTTGTATTAGACAGAAATAAATAAATTAATTAATTATCTACACGATACTCACTAAAGCGCTACGTAATTAATATTTTAACGGACTGGTGAACACAACTACAGCAAAACAGTGACGGTAATAAACTGGTACTACGTTTATAAATATTATTTTGTTTTTATCGTTAAAATTTTTAACTAGATATTCTTGTTGTGAAATTATCATGCTCTTGAACGTCATCAGACTAGTTTGTGTACACATAAATAAAAGCATATAAACTTTAATTGCTATAGAGCTAGCTAAAGGACAAGATAAACAACAAAAAGATGTATGTAGGAGCCGCAGATTTCTGCGAGTTAATACCCTTACAATATTTTCATGCACAAATAGAATAGTTTATTTAAAGTATAAACATGTTCCTGAAAAAGTTTTATTCAAACTTTGACAGACAAGAAAAAATTATTAAAAAAAAAAGTTTTCTTGCGATTGAAGGAAGTTAGGAATTGTTAAAATATCCACGCTCCATTGACTACATAATTACAATTAACGTATAGGTACTATAGAATTATATATTTTTTATGGTAGATATTCTATAAGTTATTTTTTTTCAGAACAATCCTACCTACTAGTTCAACTAGTTTCAACTTTAAATCGGAATTCGCAACTTGAAGTTTCTTATGTATGTTTTTCCGCTTTTATAAATTTAAAACAATAAATCAGGGTGGTAAATTTTTTAGACCTTATCCACTAACTAAAATATGTTTGAAAAATATGAAAAATAAAGATAAATTTTGTGTTCAAAGATAACATACAAAATGTAACAATTTTATCATGTTTGGCTGCTTTTTGCAGTTAACACAAGTTAAGCTAATCAGCGCGGAAATGTGGTCCATACAGCAATCGCAATTCTTTTGATTAAGTTTTTTTTTATGATTTTTTATTTGAAAATAAAAATTTTTATAATTGAAGCATTTCTGAATTGACTTTGATGCAGTTTTCACTGCAATTAAGGAATTGGATAATACTGATAGTACAATAAAAAGATTTTATTGTCATAAAACAATAAGTTATAAATATATGTATTCAACTTAACAGTTTACTACTATGTTAAACAACATTTATACAGTCTTCAAATTTAACTCAGCATCTAGTTCTTTCTCTTCCTCTGTTCCTTCTCGTAAAGTATGCCGTCGAAGTAATTCCTGAAGCCGTTGCATTTCAAATTTTGTTTTTGAGTAATTATATCTACACCAAAACCAGTATGACATGTTAACTACTGCAAAAGTTCCAACACCAACTCGAGTAGCAATTTTAGGCTTACTGGTAAAAAGAAAATACACTAAGCCTCCTGCAATTCCACTGTATATACCATATAAATAACTACTTCTGAAGCATGGTATTTTACTAACGTCTCTTCCAAATATTACGAGGCCCTATAAACGAAAACATCAGTTTTTCAAAAATCAGTAACTTACCAATTTTAAATATATTATGACTTACTTGACTTTTAGTTGAATCTTCCATTTCCACATTACTCTAATTAAAACTTATTTATCAAATTTTATTTATAAGAGATAAGTAATAATTATATTATAAATTTAATACGTAACCTCACTTCTAACAAACATCAATGAAATCAAAATACAATCATATGGTAAGGTACAGTAAGGTAGTAGTAATAGTACCACGTTAAGGGAATGGTCAGTTTATTTATTACTACAAAAGGGTATTAGGTACATCTAAAATATGTGTTTTAAATCAAAAATTTATAAAAAAATAATTAAAAAAAAAAGATTTTCTACAAGGATTTTTGTTATGGTTTACATACCTTTTTATACAATATCTGTCTATTTCTTATTAATATAACCAGTGTTAAATTTCATCTATTTTAGGGAAAACCGCATCTAAATCGATTAAGAATTAATCATTATATCGCTCTTTAAAGTTTTCTTCTTTTTATACGCTTTTACGTAATCATAACCTAACTTTTAATGCAACGAAGTATACTCCTCACGGCATCGTGGATGACTAACTCAGGAATGCAAGTTCATTGTTATATAACTGGGTCAATCGGTCAGCGTGACAGGTGGCTGGACAGGTGGCGCCTAGCTCTGTTTACAGTGGCAGATGCAGCGCATTGATCGTAACCCAGTTTTACGAAATTCCATGATGGCCGCCGACGCAACAGCGAATCAGATGCAGCCAAATGAATACAGCCCAATTAAATCATTGGGAACCGTATTCCTAAGCATAGACTTTCCTAAGTCAGTAATCCTTCGTTGCGTCAAATTGTAGGTTGTTATTACGTAAAAATATGTTATTAAGGAAAATTACGTTTAAAATGAAGTAAAGTAGTTTAAAAAAGTAAATTAGGCACTTCGTTTAATATTTATTTATCATTATTATAATAAATATTTTCGAAACGTTTATAAAATGC
This sequence comes from Agrilus mali, assembly GCA_029378335.1. NCBI lineage: Eukaryota > Metazoa > Arthropoda > Insecta > Coleoptera > Buprestidae > Agrilus > Agrilus mali. The sequence goes on along the minus strand of CM055658.1, from coordinate 19,976,606 downwards.
CTTTAAAGAGAAGAATATCTAATAAATTTTACTAAATTGTATTGTATATAAAAAAATATGTGAAATTCAAAAATTTTGGTTACCATGCCTTGGTAAACACGAGTGGAGGGGGTACGATGCAGAGCACAAATAAGAAACACTGTATAATGCTTCCTATCTCATTTTCTCCCACTCTGTCTCTTTTTACTGTCGCTTTTTCGTTTCATCGACTTTAAAATCACAACGGTACTATAGAAGTTTTCACTTCAAAAAGAAAATTTTATCTAAATTTCAGAATTTAATTGTGTACTGAAACAGTATGAATATTTACCTACATTTAAAACATTCCTACAAAGTCCTTATTTAGTATATTTTGGTATTCAAATAACTAATTAAAAATTAATATTTTTATGGGAAAATGTGAATAATTATTTAACTGAAATATTTTTACATTTGTCTATTTATTATTCTATGGTCGGTCGATATCATATAGATATCATATGTGTACGGCATACCGTTACAATTTACACTGCTGCAGAGACAACAACGAGACGAGAAACTCAATGGAAATAAATTGTCCGAGAGAGAGAAAGGTGCCATGCGTCTTTGTCTGTCTTCAAGGAAAGTGAACGTAGATGGCGCACGGCACAGACCCTGCGATTTGCCCGCCAAATTCAAACAAACCACTTTTGTTTTTTGTCTGTATTCACAATTTGAAGGTTAAATTAAATAAAAAGTCGCGTATTATTTTTATTTAAAAATGTCATGTATTTGGTTGCATATATATGTTTCTTACAGACGATACCAATACAAACACTAAAATAAAGAACATTGGAAAACTGAATGGCCATATAAACATAAATACTTATTAGTTAAACATTAATCACAGTTAGTAGCTGTAGTTTAACACCATCCATTTCACTGTTAAAAGGCACAAATTTAATAATCTACACTACACACTAATTAACGTCAATACTTCCAGGTCGGAAACTGGAAAATCGCACAATAACTCTACAAACACTAAACACCTACAACGCTACAACTCTGAACTCAAATCAACTAAACAAAGCGGCCATTACAATAACGCCAAACAATATGCCAAACGTTCTGGTGCAGCGTTGTCATATCGCAAATAAGTTATTCTTGTTTATATCTTCCGTCTCTTCATTAAGCGTGAGCGGAACATGGACATCAAAATGTATATACAGAAATTGTAAATGATATGGCAACAATGGGTAAGGCGATGACTGCTCCATCTACGATTGCTTTCCCTGATGCGTGATAAAGAGACAAATATCGGCAATTACGTGAACCAGAAAGAGTAGAAAACGACGGACAAATTTTCAGGCCCAGTTTCCCGTCTCGTTGTTGTCTCTGACTGCTGCTTAAATTATCCTTATCCGTCACTGCAGTAAATGACGAAAATATTTTGTAGTTTATATTTTGCTAATTTCGGCAAACCGAAATGTTTAATAACTTTACTACGTTGGTAGGTGGATAAACTTTTCATTTAAAAAATAATTTTTACGCAACTTTAAAGGTAAGAGCGTAAACTTCTAATAATTATTACATTATTGACATTTTCGACATGACCTCATTGCAGGAAATTTACAAAATATGGATTGTCAGTCTTTAGATCCCTATGAAAAACAATTATTTACCGTTTTTGAGAGTTACGATTATGAAAACTGTGGAACCTTAGATGAAAGAGGCCTTACTCAACTATGTCAATCTTTACATTTAGAGGACCAAGCATCAGAACTTATACAACAGTTGTTAAAAGAGAAGAAGAAACATAGGGTAACTTTCACTGATTTTAAAAGTGGCCTTTTAACACTTCTGGGTAAAATTCAAAATTGTTCAGAAGAAAATGGTAGTGAAGAAAGTGAAAATGACAAGCAGTCTCCTGATCGTGAAGTATCACCTAAATATGTTTATGGCAGCAAAAAGTATGGTCGACGTACCAGGCCAAAAATTGAAGAGGAAGATGAAAATGAAAATCTGATGAACAACACCTTTGACAATGCTGTAAGTCATTCAAGTTTTATTTTATAGAATATCAATTGGTGGTTTAATAATTACTAAACAAGAACTGTAAACCTTTAAATGCCCTGAAAAATTAATATTTTGTCATTACATACATACATCTAACAACATTATTTTGATGTGTTTGGCATAAATTATACTAAATTCTCAAGTTTATTTGTTAATGTAAACCGGAAACTACTCAAGAAATTTTACTGATAACAAACTTTAATCTTAGAACTCCACTGTGAACATTCCAGTCCAAAAATCAAGTTCTCATGGTGATGTTTTACATAGTAAAAAACGCAAAACTAACAGTAAATTGAAAAGATGCACTTCATTGCCAGGAAATTATAATCGCAGTTTTCAACTGAACAGTCCTATTTTTAATAGTGCTAATAACGACCAGGAATTTCTATGCACTGAGGAAATGCTTCGTGAAGCATGGAAGAAACTTGGTGTAGGAAAAGATGGTTACTTAAATAAAAATGAATTGCTTCTCGTTTGTAACTCAATAGGAATGGAAAGATTGGCAAAAGGAGTATTGAGACAACTATCTCTCAGAAACAATCTAGACATTAATCAACGGATCAGTTTTCAGGAACTTTTAAATGTTTTACAAGAAGATGATACATGGTCAGACATCCTAGGACCTGCAACTAGCATAGGCAAATCAATCAGTACAGTACAATGTCTAAAAGATGATCCTGAAGTTGCTGATCCGGAAAATATACAACGCATAACACTAGGTCCCAATGCAACTGGTTTTGCGCACTCTGATCTTGTTATAGAGATGTGGGACAACGCAGGAATTCCTTCACCAAAGAAGCTTATGCAGGACCTAGGATTCGACGATTGTCAGATTAAAATTTCTGACTTGGCTACGATTTTAGAAAAAGAAATTAAAAGCATGGGAAATTCAAGATCTGATTATACTTATCTTCATGTCACACTTTTACAAGCTGTCTTGACATTATATCAATCAGAAATTCGCAGTTTAAGAAACATTTTAGAGCAAATGCATGCAGAAAGAGAGAAACTAAAATGTGATGTTATTGAAGCTAATAACAGGGCAAGTCTCCTCGCTCAAGAAGTTGACGATAATCACGCTCGTATGGAGAAAAACACCCAGAATCACGTCAGGCTATTGGAGCAGAAACATTCAGATATTATTAAAGAAGTTACTGATCAGTTTATTTCTGAAAAGGAACAAATGACACAGCTAAACCAAAGCCTTGAACAAAAAATAAAAAGTATTGAAAATGAAGAAGCACGTTTGAGAGAAGAACTTAATCTTTGTCAAACTTATTCCTCAACAATAGAAAAGGAAAACCAAGCTCTGAATAACCATATATCTGAACTTAAACAGGAAAAACTTGAATTAGCAGAACACATAAGCTTCTTAGAAACAGAGAAAGAAAATTGTCGAGAACTTGAAAATAAACAACTACATGTGGAACAACTGTTATCTAAACTATCAACTTTACAAATGGAAAATGCAGAATTGAGAGACAAAAACGATGAAATGGTAGCCGAAATTGAACAGCTATCAAGACAAATTTCTTTAACTAAATCAAAGGGAAACAATTCTTTAATCTTTGATGAGGTGGATGATGTTGCTAAGGATAACATTTCCAATGTTTTAGAAGGAATTGGAGCTGGCTCTAAAAGAAGAAACGAAGAATCCCCAACCAAGGAATTTAATCCACTTGGTTTATGTAAGTTACCAGCAGGTCTTTGTTCTCACAGAGAAAACGAACCTATATATTCACATTCATTAATACTTAATTATATCTTTAAAACAGCAATTGCCTACAGTTTTCTTGATATTTACTTAGAAACGTTGTAAAAAATGCTTATAGACTTTTACACTTGTCTCTAAATAAAAAATAGAATATATTAATTTGTTTTCTATTTTAATGGAGTAATTTAATAAAAGAATTATAACTAATTGAACTGTAATAGTTTACTAAAGAATAGTACTTGTCTTTGTTTAGATGAAGGAAGTCCACGACTAGGAAAAGTACGGAAATACCAGAAAGAAGATGAATTTCTGGTGGTTCAGACAGGATTAAATGAAAGTGGTCTTGATGGTCTCAGTCTTTCAACTTCTTCATCTGGAACTGATAGTGAAGAAATGCAAAATCTGCTTTCCAGAATTTCCTTTTTAGAAGACATATTAAAGAAACATTCGATCTCCATTCCCGATAATTTTAAACCACCCATAAACGCGTCGGTAAGTTGAAGCGATGCACGTAAAACGAACTTAATGATCTGTTTTTGAGTGATTTTGGGTTATCTTTATATGACACTAGATAAGATTAATTTTTATTCACTGATTTTAAAATGGATAGATAAATTATTATTTGCTTTGTTGTTGGTGTTTTCAGTTGCTATTTTATTTGCGTTTTACTTCTATTTTTTGTCAGTAGTTTATTTGTAATGGTTGCACTATGAGCTAGATCAGTATTATTTTGCTATTTATTTTGTATGGGAGAAGCTAAAGAATGTGGCAGGTCTGTGATAAAATATCAGATTAACATTTCAGTATTACTAATTTTTCAAAGAAAAGAGGCTCTAGTGCTATCATTCTGTTAGCTTCTCCGTAGTATTTTGTTATGTATTTCTTGCCAATAAATGCATTTATATATAAAGCTCTGTTTTTTTATTATCTTTAATTAATACTGCAGAGAAGCTACCAATTGTTGCATGGTTTGTTGTGAAACTAGATTTTGTGTTTTAGAAGCTAGATATTACACTCTTTTTTATAATAAACCAGTCAATTTGCATGTAAACATATAAATTAACATTATACTTTAAATCTTACACTCTTTTCTTTAAAATAATTAATATCCACAATACTAAATTATTTAAATCAACTTAGGAATCCTGTAAATCCACTGAAAACAACATAAGCTGCATGATGAAACATTGTAAAGAACTTGAAAAAGCCATCGATTTCACAAAAAATAATATTCGAAAAATGTTAGACAACAAAAATCATCACAACTCAACGGCATCATTGGAAATCGCCTCAACATTAAATGAAGAACTAAATAAATTATCGTTATCAACCGATCAAGAAACTAATCAGACCGATGACTTTAAGGATCTACAAGAAGAATTACGTAAATGCCAAGAAGAAAACAAAGAACTTCGCTCAACATGTACTGAACTAGAAAATTGCGTGGAACTTCTTCGTACAGAATACGAACGTTGTGAAGAGTATTGGTCTCAAAAATTGGACGAAGAAAGAAGAATTTTCGAAGATGAACAAAACCAAAGCAGTGAAAAATTACAAGAACTAATAAATAAAATGACGGAATATGAATTACAATTTGCAACAAGTGAATCGGAATATGGCTTGCCTCCTATTGAAGAAAATAATTTAGAAGCACAATTTATTGATCTTGAACGTGAATTTGAGGATTACAAAGCTCATTCAGAAGAAAAAATGATTAATCAAGAAAAACAAATATCTCAATTACAACGTGAAATTGACTCGCTCAAAAACGAAAAGAAAGAAGCTTTTGATATTTCAGTTCAAGTTAGTTCCGGAAAAATACCTGAAAAATTGCAAACTTTTCTTACGTCATGTATAGTGGAAAAAACAGACTTGTTTCCTACAGACAGATGTCTTGATTTACCGTCCCCACCAGAAGCGTTCTCCGATAATCCTAAAAAGACTTCAGTAAATAATTCAATGAATTCCTTATGCTCTCAAAGTTTACAAACGTCCGAAGCAAATCAGCCCTCAACATCTACAGAGTCTACACTACCTTTAACAGACAAAATTAATAATCGACAAAGGAGATTCCGAAGACACGATCGAAATTATTTACAACGGCTTTGTAAGAAAGTTAGTTCGAATAGAGGAGATTGTAATAACAGATGCTGTGGGAGTAGTACAGAAGAACAAACGGTAGTTGTGCCAATAAGTATGTTCCAAAGTTTGAATAACCGATTACATCATTTGGAACAAAGGTGTAAACATCTGCAATTAGTTTTAAAGCAGCAACATTGTCATGCAGAACAAGTTTTACAGAGTAAGTATAAATTAACAAAAAAAGGACATAACCAGATGGATAATCATATAATATGACATAAAAATATTTCATTACAAAAAAATTCTTGATTCGCATCTTTTTAATTTGGAAAAAGTATTGTATGTAAAAGATAAAATATTGAATAATTTTGCTTCGTTATATGGTTACGCCCTTTACGGTTTTTTATACGTTTCATCTACATATTTTTACTATTGCCCAAAAATTTTTCCTGTGTTTTGATTTAAATTTCTATTATTAGACTCATGGCAACAGTTCAGAGGAGAAAAGGCCGAACTTCAGTTTTTCCTTCGTAAGACTCAAGAAAAATTAGAAAATCAAATTCGTGTATGTAATGAACAATCAGATAGGTTGTCGAAGACGGATATGCTTGTTAAAGACCTTTATGTAGAAAATTCCTATTTAATCGCCAATGTTCAGCGATTGGAAACACAGTGTCATATGCTTTCGCAGTTTAATTCTAGCAGTTCTATTTAAAAACGTGCCTTGTTTAATATTTTGCCATATATAGGTTGTAAGGTGTTCGTTAATTTTTTTTGTTAAGCGTTCGAGTGTAAACTTTTCACGGTGAACGTTCGTTAGTGTGTTTGCTTGCGTGTGATTGTGTCTGTTTCAATACCGAAAGAATGTGTGAAGAAGTTTTTTTAAAGATGATCTTTTGAAATTATAAAAAAGATAAGAAGTTTTAGAACAAAAATTCCTGTAAAGGTAGAAAAATGTTTGACCTTTTTGTTGTTCTATACATACTGTTTTAGTTTAATGTTTTAATGGCCTAAATTGTCTTAAACCAGTTATAAAAGTGAAGGCACTAACTTGAAGTAATAATCAAGTAAAATATTTCATATTTACTTATTATGTAATTGATGGTGATAGTTCAAATTATTATCGCTTATAGTCCATATTCTAAATAATAGAAGCGGAAGTTCCATATCATTATACAGTTATACATATACATTATTGTATTACAGAAAATAATTTGAATAATTGTATTTTATAATAATTATACCCATTTTAAGAAACGGTGCTAAAAGAGAAACTTCATTTCCGAAAACAAAGAATTATTATTTCCAATTTTTCTACCTAATTAAATAACTTAAAAGAGTCTGTAATATGAAAAAATTACTTAAAAATTTTGTGAAAAATAAAATGAGTCAAATTAAAACTCAATACCCCTAAATTTGAGGGAGTAGGTAGAATATCTGTTGCAATTCTTTATTTTTCGAAGTAATTTTCTGTTACATTATGGACTTCTTATCCATTCATTGTTTTTGTGTAGTAAAAAACAAAATTATCAAGGCACTACAATGCAGTTGTATATATGGTATAAATGAAGTACTATAAGCCTCATTGTACCTTTTACACAGCAATAATTTAATTAAAAAAGTCGTCTGTACCTGGAAGTTTATAAAGCATGGTTGTATTTAATATGTAAATGTATATGGTATTAATTATGTTTTAAATTCTGCTAATGAGCAACACAAAAGTAAAAGATGTTTATATTTTATGCATAATGCATACAATTATTTCCCAAAGAAAATATTTTTAATGAGACATTGCATTTGTTGAGGCATTTATATTAAAGTTATTAAATTTACTTAAATATACATGTTTGTTATTTTATAAATCCTATTCATTTTAAAGACTATTAACTATAGTAAAATTAACCATAAAGGAAGTGAATTCGGGTATACCCTAAATTTCTTAGTCAAGGAAAATGATAGAAACCTGGCTCTGAATAAATTTCAGATGTTAAAAACAACAAGAATGAAATACCTCAACTACTATATAAGACATTAAAATAATACGGAATATTCTTAGTATTAAATCATATCACACTAAACAGTTTATCACTGTACTCACATTAGTTTCATTCATAGTACATTTCTTTTATTTGTAAAATATCACATTTTTTCATAGCTGTCTGTTATGTCTTGGTCTTCGAAATAATAAAATATGGGGTTCTGGCCCATGTAGCATGTAATGAACCCAGTGGGGACTTTGTTGCACTCCTAAATTTCTCCACTCAGTTTCAGTCATTAAATGCGGGCGCGGTACCAATTTTGCCAAATCCGGTGGTAAAATTACGTGCCTATATTCGTAATTTTCATCACAATATTTTTCTGAATACTGTATATTTTCCGTAGACATTTTTCATAACGATTTAAATGTAAATATTTTAGGTTATAAAGGGGTTACATTTGTTTACTTCATAAGTTAGGTTAGTATTTAACAACTGTCAAGAGAATCTATGGTCAAGAGTGAAGAACAGCCATAGAGTACGAATAGAAGATCGCAGACCCTTGGCAATGGAAAACTTAAAAAGGGCGTCACATTAAAAATAAAAAAAAATAAGGCGATATGTTTGTCTAATAACGAGATAATAAAGAAAGATAAATCAAAACAAATTGCTTATATAAATACGCTTTAGATAAAATTTTTATCTAACAAAAGAAATACCTACATCTACTAGAGTTATCATCTAATAATAAGTTAAATTATTAATTAGTGATTTACTAGACTGATATAGAAACATATATGAATATGAAAACTACACTAGACTAGAATATTAACATCAGTAAACGCGATTGTATCACACGTCATTACCTTGAATCTCAACTGGAAACCAAAAAATGATTGGATCCTTTTTTATCTTCAAAATTATGTTGAAGATATTTAACAAAATGTTATAAATGTACACTTTTTAAATTAAAAGGTAAAAAAAGAAATTTTAAAGTCAAAAAAAGTCGAAGTCGAAGTGAATTACCTTTTTTTTCTTTAATAAAATGGCACATTCCCCAAATTAATCAGCAAACATAAAAATGAAGCCAATGAAGTAATCGATTGTAAAAACACACTTACGTTTGGTTAAATTAACTAACAAACTTATATTACTTAATTAGATCAATAATTTCAACCATAACTTCATATATATCTAAAATATATATTGTATCCCTGAAGAAATCTTGTAAGTACGAAACGTCGAAATGGTTTCACAATCACTACTAAACCCTATACAGTGATTATTTAGCCTGATTTTTCTTTATTACTATTTTTAATTAAGTTTGTTAATTTAGAAATTTGCAAATAAGATTATGAGAAATTCAAAAATTATTAGGGAAATAAGTATACTCATAAAAAGTTTATAAAAACGAACTTCGAGTATTCGCATTGTTTAGAATATTATTCTCAAGATTTTAGGTGTCATAATTCTTGATATATTGCTGAAAATTGACACCAGAAACGAGTTCTCCTTCCATATAGAAGTTGTACTAACAGAACTATATTTAGTTTGAGAATTATTAGTTTTTGAAAAATAAATAGAATCTAAAGTAAATATATTCCTAATTACTGATCTCCCCTATTTGTAATTCGTGTTTTTGACTGCTGTGTTGGGGTGTATTTAACTATTCATCATTAAAAAATCCTTACGTTACAAGGCGAAACGTTGAATTTCAGTTTTATAATAATAAGAAATTCCTTAACTCCTAAAAACTTTGATTTTGAATTTGTGTAAATATAAATAATTTATTATGCATAAATTATTTATGTAAAACAACTAAGAATAAAGGGATAAAGTTCCAAAAATACCACTCCATTAATAAGTCGTATTTTACAAAATTTATACTAGGTTCACAAAATAAAAAGAAACGGGTTCTCTTATATATATATATATATATATAAGAGAACTTTATTTAACCTGAGAATTTATTTTTGAAAAATAAATAAAATCTAACATAAATATATTTTTAATTACTGATCCCTTCTTATTTTCTATAGGGTGTATCGGTGTATCTACGACTGGTTTTATAATATAAGATCAAGATATACTTATTAGCAATTCAATAACAACTAATACAAGTCTTAAACCGATAATTAAAAGAATTTTATACTACAAGGCTAAACGTCGGATTTTGGCTTTATAGACATAAAAAATTTTAGATTAACGGTTAATAAAGTATTTTGCAAAATTTATATTAGGTCTACAAAAAAATCACTATCACAAATACGTTTGTATATAATGTTGGTAAATTCAAACATACCCATGATCAAAGGTTTTCAAAATTTTTAACAAAGTGTTTGATAAGGAACTGAACCTTCCGCACTTGAGCCAAAATCACATCTGCCTGGTTTTTTTCCTTTTTTATTAACAATAATAGGTGCAAATTATTTAATTAATCTATTCTTTATGTAAAAAAAAATAATTTTTTAGAACACAAATGATGGTTATTAGTTCGATTATGATTCCAATAAATGTTGTCTTTGTCTAAAGTATTATCACAAAAAACTGTGTTTTAAAGGAATAAAAATAATTCGTAAAACTTTTCTGTCTCTATTTTATTTAATTATGAATCAGTTTCAGTAAGTCAAGGCTTAACATACAACTTGGTACTTTTTTGTATTCATTAATAAAAAATTCAAGATTTAAACCAAATAAATAACCGCTGTAGGGTTAATTTTAAAGCTTCAGGGCTAAAAATTAAGTATAAATGCTTTTTAATTATGTAAAAATTATCATTATATGTATAAATGCGTTATTTTTAGTCGCTCTTGCCATCGTTGAAATCACTAAGATCTTTACGTAGCACGTGATGGTAAAAGCCGCATTGGTATGTACATTTAAAATTAAAAATTGCTAAAGTTTTATTTATCGAAACAAAAACGAAAAACCTGCAACTTGGACAATAAAATGTGAACATAAGCACTTGGATATGGAAAAGTTCTTTTCGTTTTTTTATCAAACAGAATAGCAGCCGAAAGGTGGCCTTCGTTGAAAGTAATGAGAAAAAGCGGTGTGTATAATAATAACAAGAAGACAAGACACATTTAGAAAGCAACTTGAAAGTCAGTCACTTATTACTTACTGACTGTCTGGTGTTTCTTCTGACCAGTAAACTAGTTGTAGTTGGTGGTTATTCACTATCTTACAGTCACTTTTATTTTACCTCTACATACCTAAGCTCTAAGCTGAATACGAACAATTATTAAGTTCGTTGTGTTGGTGGTGATCGTGCAGTGATAATTAACCTTAACCGTTAACTAATTTTAATAAACCAAAGATAAAACAAAATGACTTTATTTTACGGATAAAATGAGGATACTATCGTTTCTATCACTACTCACGATTAACTGGAATCTGTCAATAGGTAAGATCCTTAATGCGAAACTTTTTTAATCGAACAAAATATGTTCACCATTTAAATGAGTATTGTAAAGAATAGGTTATCATAATACACAACTAAAGTTATAATAGTTCTTACTGACTACGTTTATTATAAGCATATATATAGGGAATAGTGTTTCATCAATAAAGCTATTAATAATCGTCTGATGACTTATTAATTATTGTACTAATAAACATATATGTGCTAGTGTTAAGGTGGATGACACAAAGTACTATGCCTGTTATAATATCTACAATCCCAATATATGTATATAGTTAATTAGAATTTTTATATAATACTTATATATTTCTTAATTAAACTGGTCTAAGTAATTTATGAAAAAAATTTCTATCGTCAAGAATGAAATGACTCATTCTTAAATTTCTGTACGTGCTCAGTATGAATAAACTTTCCTTGTATTAGTACAGTAATAAGAATAAAAATACCCTCAAAAATATTTTTTCACTTTTATATATTAAATATTCAATTTATTTTAGAGTTTAGAACGTAAGGACTGTAAACAAAAAAATTGAAACGGTATGATTGGAAGTGAAAGTGATTTTCAGTTATAAACTAAAACGATTTAATATCTTTAATGTCATATATATTATATTAGGTACCTATAATATATACTTAAAATTGTAAGGGTACCTAATTTATTCATAACTTTTCCAGGGTCAAGAATTTGTACATAAATATTTATATATGTTACGTTAAAATAATAACAAATAAAACTTTTTGTCATTCTTATAGTAATCTCAAATAATCAAAATTTTTTGTTTTATTAAATTTTAATTATTATTTATCAAACATTACATAAATTAAAATTACCTACAATCCCTTTAGTGTCTTGTTCACTAATTTATTTGGTCTAAATAATTGAAGAAATAATTTTTATTGTAATCGCTTTAATAAAAAAGAAAATTACTCATTTTAAATTTCGTTTCTACAAAAATTTTTATATAAACTTTTGTAGTATCAATTAACTTGTCATGTACTTTTTAGTACAGTAATAAAAATAAATATTTTTTCACTTTTATGACTTCAATTTATACAACTTTAAAAAAAAATATATTCAATTTATTTTATAGTTTAAAACATAAAAAATATAAACAAAAAAAATTGAAACGGTATTATTGGAAGTTAAAGTGATTTTTAGTTTTAATCTGAAGAGATTTTGAAAAAAAACAACATTCAAACTTTAATACCACATAAATTATATTATATTTATTAATATTTATTGCAAAGGTAATATTTGTAATTTTTCTAATGTCTAAAATTTGTACATACATAAATGTTAAAGTAATAACGAATAAAATTCTTTATCATTCTTCATAATTTCAAGTTAACCAAATTTTTGTTACATTAAATATTAATTATTTATCCAACATTATATAAATTAAAATTACCAATAATTCTTTTAGTATTATGTCCATTAATTCCACTTTAATAAAGAAAAAAAATTTTAGATTTTATTTATACCAAAAGTTTTGGATAAATTTTCCTAGTAGGTACTAATAAATTTTCTTAGTACTAGTACCTACAGTAGTAAGAATTAAAATACCCCCAGAAATAGTTTTTCATTTTCATGGCTTTTCAATTAATTCTACCTTTTTTTTAAATTATACTCAATTCATTGATGGAGTTAGAACATAAGGCAGATAAATAAAAAAAAATATTGAAACGATATGATTGGAAGTGAAGGTGATTTTCAGTTTTAATTTGAAGAGATTTTGAAAGTAAAAAGAAAATCATTAATTATGTTATATATTTAAGGGTAAATTTTGTAATTTTACTAAGGTCTAGAATTTGTACACAAATATTTAAGTATGTGTTAAAATTTTTGAGCGAATAAAAATTATTTATCATTCTTAATACAAACTTTATAAATCATCTAAATTTTTTGTAATAATAAATATTTTATATCCAATATTATGTAGTCATATTTTAACAATTTTTTACGGAAATTCCATGTACAATGGAAAACGGTACTTTAAGTTTAAGTAAAACTCCATCATCATTACTTTACTTGCTACATACTTTACACTGTAGGCACCTAACGTTAGATTAGGTTCCGTTACTTAATTTTAATTCATTTATTAAGTATACTTGTTAAAAAAAATCTGCAGTTATCGAGCTTGATCGTCGAAGCGTCTCTTCAATTAAAAAAAAAAACGGGCAGTTCATTAATTTTGACATGGTTAATTAACGCAACTACTGCATGATGTACCTACTATTAACATTGTAAAATATAAATACTTACTCTCATTAAATGTTTAATCGAAAAATCATCATAAACATTAAGTTATGTATTTAACCACAACAAATACTATAGGTATGCAATGAGGTTTTGTGTTTTCATTAATTTGAAGCAGAAGAATTTGTTTTAGTAAAAATATACTGCGAAATCCTATATTTTTTCTAGCGGGTGCGAGATTCGTTTCATAACTTAAAGAAAGTTATTTAGTTGTAAATATTTGCATTTTCGTAACAATGTAATATTTACAAGTACTTATATAATTCAAACATGTAACTAATATTAGCAATTGATGGTTGTTCGTTCCGTATTAATTTTGCAAATTATATTATCGCTTCAAAGCATGTAGCATGCAAAAAGTTGCATTCTTCTTATTAATTATTTCAATTATTTACAGAAATTTGTAGAAATTATCATAAATTTCAATCATTATTTATATTCACAGGGAAAGCACTTACTGTACATAATAATTAGAAGAGATTTGTTATTAACTCTCTTAATTAGTTTATCTTTACATGTATAACTTTGCGTGCCTCATCTGCACTGTAAAAATAATTAGAGCAATAAAGAATGTATTGACCATTTTAAAAATATTTATATCTATAAAGTCGCAAGAAAAACTTGTTTAAAATAAACAAAGGTATGAAGAGTTGAATAACTTTTATTGTAATTCATAGTCTAAATGATACAACCCCTTAAACTTGCTTTGATTTCTTCATTAAGAGAAGAATTACAAAGGTAGTTGTTTGAAATGTCCTAAGAAAAAGTTTTGTTAGGATTGCTTTTTGCTTTCTAGTTTCAGCCCAGGACGATGAAGGTCCTTATAAAGGCAAGTTTATTGGCAAAATAAATTCTTATCACCATCAAGTATCGGGAGATGTTTATGCAGTTGATGAATATACATTGCTGTTAACGAAATTTAATTATGATGGAAATGGTGCTGATACATTCTTTTGGGCGGGTGCTGCGAATCGACCAGGACCTCAAGGGTTCATAGTACCCGATGAATACGGAAAGTAAGATACAGAAATTAAAATATTTAAAGATAATAAGTAGTAAGAGCCTTATTGAACAAAAAAGTTATATATACATCACCACAAAATAAAAGGAAAAAAAAGAAACATAATTTATTTTTCAACCTATAAATTTTTATTATTACATTATTATGTATATATATATATATATATATACAGGGTTTTTCAAGTTGATGGGCTATTAGAAGTATATGAATTAGTAGAAGGAATTCAATTCTGAAACTTGGGCTCATTTGGTTATTGTTTATGCCGCTTCTTTTAAAAATATTTTCAAGTTCGATTTACATCCGGTTATACCGGAAGTCGATACCAACTTTGTTATTTTAAATGGAATGGTATATTTTTCAACGCTGAATTCGAATAAAATGTGTAATTCTAAGGTAAGTTTGATAACCCAAACTTGTACACCTATGACGATCGGTTTCTGAGTTAATTTAATTTATAGAAAAAAAAATCGCTACCGCAACCCAAATTATAAAAAATCATAACTTCCACAAAATACGACTTAGAGTGTTGAAATTTTTATTAGTAATAGCTGAATATTAGTGCTAACGCCTTGACAAAATTGAATTAAATAATTTATACAGGGCGTTCAAAATAAAATTCTAAAGTTGAAAAACTTCAAACACGTATTACTTCGTTTTTTCTAATGGCACCTACTATTTTTTATTTTTTCAATCGATTCCTTTTTTTCCCTCTTTCGATCCATATGGATACTTCCTATTTTATTTGAAAATTTTGGAATAATTTTGAATTATTACTTAAAATAGGAAGTATCCATATAGATCGAAAGAGGATGAAAAAATAAAAAATAGTAGGTGCCATTTGAAAAAACGAAGTAATTCGTGTTTGAAGTTTTTCAATTTTAGAATTTTATTTTGAACGCCCTGTATAAATTATTTCATTCAATTTTGTCAAGGCGTTAGCACTAATATTCAGCTATTACTAGTAAAAATTTCAACACTCTTAGTC
The DNA here is from genome assembly GCA_029378335.1 of Agrilus mali. NCBI lineage: Eukaryota > Metazoa > Arthropoda > Insecta > Coleoptera > Buprestidae > Agrilus > Agrilus mali. The sequence goes on along the minus strand of CM055658.1, from coordinate 19,961,113 downwards.
GTATTTTGTGGAAGTTATGATTTTTTATAGTTTGGGTTGCGGTAGCGATTTTTTTTCTATAAATTAAATTAACTCAGAAACCGATCGTCATAGGTGTACAAGTTGGTTATCAAACTTACCTTACAATTACACGTTTTATTCGAATTCAGCGTGAAAAATATACCATTCCATTTAAAATAACAAAGTTGGTATCAACTTCCGGTATAACCGGATGTAAATCGAACTTTTATATATTTTTAAAAGAAGCGGCGTAAACAATAACCAAATGAGCCCAAGTTTCAGAATTGAATTCCTTCTACTAATTCATATACTTCTAATAGCCCATCAACTTGAAAAACCCTCTATATATATATACTAAGCACTTCCCTTATCATCGTTTTTTTCCTGTATTTCCTTCCCCTTTTTCCACGCCTCTCCTTTTTAAAAATTGTTTCAATAGGGCCAGACCACTACCATCCGCATTTATTATCCTTCCAAGTTCCTACCTCTCATTCTTCCCTGTTACTTCTTCTAATACATGCTCCATTGATTCACTCTTTTCTCCACATACTCTACACAATTATCCAAAAATTATTCTCATTACACTCATTCCCCATTCTGAATCTAGCTATTATCTCTATACTTGTTTCTTCTCTTAGATATCCTGGCACCTCATCCCCTTGCCATTCTACCCATATAAACTCCCTCATACCTTTCGCATATCTTGATTCCCATATTTTTCTCAAATCCTCACCTCTTACTATTTCATTACATCTTTTCCCCACCATCCTACTAACATTCAATCCCTTTCCTCTCCTCTCCTCCATTTGTTCTTTACTTATTGTCATTTCTGTTAAGGCCTTTTCCCTTTCCACATCATATTTATTTATTTTTTCCGATCCCCAATATCTTTTTCTTCCATATTTCTTTTCTTAGATCCCCTGTCGGCAATTCCCCCAATTTTTCTTCATATTTTACCGCCCTTCTTCTTGTATCTTCCACCATTTTCCCACATTTTTTGGCGTACTTCTTTCTAAACGCAATACCAATTTATATATCTTTTATATAAATATTTTCTACTATTGTATACTCTTTCCATCCCCATATCTCGACTCCATAAAAGACTATACTTTTTACTAAAATTTTAAAAAGTACCACCCTTCTTTCCCAGTTATTTCTTCACAATTTTTGTCCTATTCCCTATATTATCTCCAACAATGCATTTGCTTTAGCTGCTTGGTTACTTATGTGCACCTCGTCTTTGTTGTTTTCTGTGAGCATGTACCCCAAGTAGTTGCATTTTTTTACCCTTTCTATCACCTTCCCCTTCCATCTCACTTTCTCTTTCTCTTTCTCTTTTCTTTTCCTATTACTTACTTTACCAAAAACTATTATTTCGGTTTTTTCTTCATTCAACTGTAAGCTTTTCTTCTCCAAGAATTTTTCCAACTTTCTTGTCATTTCCCTCATTGCACCCCAAGATAATAAGTAATTGAAACAAAAATTTTGAGTATTTTCTCTACAAATACTGATGAAATGGATAAAACGTATTAAGCATGACGTTTTGGTCTTGCATTAATTTACCAGTAAATATTTTTGTATTTCAGGACTAACGTTTTAGAACGATATTTCAATAAAGACTTCACACTAACGTTACCAGAAAAGAAAAAGTTAACCGACATAAAATGGTTTGCAATTTACGACATTTGGAGTCAAAATACTTTTGGAGATATTTACATTCCGGAAGATTTTGAGCCTCCGAATGTTCAAAAAATAGGAAAACTTGCTGCTAAAAGCAACATGATCAGTTCAGGAAAAATTGAAGTATTGGATGCCAAAAGTATCAGAATAAATAATCTTTTTTACGACGGTAAAGCCAAAGAAGCCTATTTCGTTGTTGGAATTGGTCCTTTGCCCAATTCAAAAGGGCATAAAATTCCAGACGAATATGGATAGTAAGTGTTAATCTTTTACTTATTAAAATGTAAAAGGTATTTATTATAATTTACAGTTTTAAATAAATATTTCTTTTTTGTAGTTTAGATTCGTTAAGGGCCTATAAAAATCAAACAATTACTTTGGAATTACCCGGAGATTTGACTGTTTTCAATATAGACTGGTTTAGTATTTTCGATTTCGAAAATAAACAAAATTTAGGTTCTGTTTTAATAACAACTGGTTTGAATGTTCCACCGTCTCTCGTAAAAGTTGTTGTAAGTACTCCTTTCATTATACAATTCCATTACATATGAAAGTACGAAGGAAACACAAAATTTTGTTCAGAAAAAAATTTAAATTTAAATTTTACATTTGCAAAAAATCTTAGAAGACAACAAAAAATTTATTAATCAGTCTAATTATTTTTAAAATTAAAATAAGAAAGAAGTTGTAGAAATTTCTAGTTTCATTTTTTGCGAAAAATTGGATGAATCTTATCCCTATGGTGGTAACTAATGTAGTAGAAAATTAGAAATATATATTCCTTAATATTCCCTTCATTTTTAGCCTCATAAGAACGATTTGCCAAATTGCCTACAACTTCACAGAGATTTTCAAGTTTCATGGGAAATTTTTGGACCTGCCATAACAATTCAACTTGCAGGACAAATCAAAGAGGATGAATATATGGCGTTTGGTTTATCAGGGTCTCCAGAAAAAAGTCAAATGCTGGGAGCAGATGTTGCAATAGCCTACATTCACGAATACAGAGGACTAGCAACTGATTATAACATAACGGCCTTAACAGCGGTAAATATACCTACAATTACCAACAACAATAAATAAATAGTTGTCATTAAGACAACTTTATTTCGTTATAATACAAGGGCGTAGCTAAGATTTTGTGGAGGGGGGAGGGGCGAAGTTGAAAACAAGATAACAGTATATTTTTCTCAAGAAGAAGTACTTAAGGCTGATAAGATACAGTGGCGTAACTACCATAGGGCTAGACGGGGCAGTGCCCCTGAGCCCCCAAGCTCAGGGGGCCCCCTCGGACTCTGACTTCCAAACTATAAATTGTGTTAGAAATATCCACTAACCTTTGTTTAAAAAAACCTATATTAATTAATTTATCCAGTTATTGATTCCTAAACTCTGCGTGTAGAAGCAGGAGGTGCCCTGCTATGCACAATAAAGAACTAATGATAAAGTAGCTTTGCAACTTTAAACTATTTAAATGTAACTACATATTTATATTTTGAGTTGTATTGATAAAATTTTGATTTGTCGTAACCCAGATTGGTCGTAAAACGTACCTATAGTCGGTCAAGAAAGTGGTGTTATTGGATTAAAAATCTCTACTTAATTAAGATTCCGTAGCCAAAGGTAGCTCAACGGGACCCTATTAACGTACCTCCGCTGTCTGTGTGCCTGTCACAGGACCGTATTTTTTGAACGATAACAGATAGATATTTTCTTTTATTTTTATAAAATACTTTTAATTTGTTCATTAAAATAAGTTACAATTTGTATTTGGTTTTTTAATTTATTATGGAGTCGACTGCATTACGACGAACCTGGAGTTCGACGAATCTGAATTATGACAAATCTGAAGAACGTCGAATTCGGAACACGACGAATACGGAACAAACGATTTTAAATAGTTTAGTTGGGGCCCTATTTTATTTTTCGCCCCAGGACCTTTGGTTACCTAGCTACGCCACTGATAAGAAACTAAATTAATTCAAATATAAAATGAAACACATGGTACTTTATTAGACCACTTGAAGTAGCTCCACAAATGGCTATAGTGGTCTAATAAAGTGTTTATAACCAGTAGGTACTAAGTATTTTATTTTATATTTAAAATGGAGTTACGAGATTTAAATGGTTCTTCGTTACTATAAATTAATTCATATCTATAGTTCAATTTTTTATTTAAAAGAAAAGTGTGACAAAAAGGGGGGAGTCATAATAATAGTAATCGTCCAGGATTTTGAGCATACGGTCCCCCTTGTCCCTCACTGGCTACGCCCATGGGTATTTAGCAATTTAATTTTTTACAGAAGTTTATTTTACAATTCCAATTTTTTCGTGCTTTGTAAGATATTTTTATAGAAATAAAAGCAAAGTAATATTGCAATCAACCCAAATGTAACTGTTCTGCCCGCAACATATAATTCATTTTAACGATTTTTAAACAATTTTTGTGAATATCGAATGGCAGAATACGAAAAATACACGACTGCTATAATATTCTAGCGACAATTTCTCAATGGCTGTTTTATTTTTCCTCCAATAAAAACTCAAATTTTAAAATTACAGAAAGAGTGAACAAAATAACTCACCATACAAGCAGACGAAAAGTTTCATTACTTAAACTCACCTACAAAAAAAATAACAAAACATTAATTACCAAAGTGTTATATTGGATATATCTGTTGGTCTATAAAATAAAAAAAAATGAGAAAACGATTAAATGTAAAAGAGTTTAAAACAGCAAAGGCTGTTATCTTCCTAAAAAGAGACTTATGAAAGTGAGCGTCAAATGGAACCTTTTTTAAAAGCTTACGTCAAGACTGTTCGAATGGTAGCAATGAACTCCTCTTAGGGCACAGATATAGATATCTTTTTTTAAAAAGTTGTTTTTTGACCCAATTCGTTTATAAATATTGTACTTTCATCTGTGTATACATTTGTAACGCAAACCTAACGGAACCTAAACCAATTAGTCGTGAATCAAAACTGTTACACACAAACACATTTTTCCTGTAGACAAGAGAAACAACATGACAACGACCATGCTCATTTTGTTCTTGCCCTTTTTTTACTGTAGCCTAACCTAACCTTAGGTTATGCCAGGTAAAGATAACACAAATGAAGCGAAGATTACATTATAAAATTTAAGATTATCTATATATGAAATAATCAATGTTAACAGAGGCAATCCTTAATTAATATCTAAGAAAAAAATAGAATTCACAAAAGTATGTGTTAAGAATGAATCTATTTGCAAAATACATCATTGACGATGCATATTTGTAAAAAAATTGAGTCTTAACTTTTAATTATAATTTCTGATTCTTCCTGTAATTACTAATACAGGACTAAACTCAAATGATGTTGGTTTTATAGCAATTAAATACAAATATGCACATTAACAGACTATTATAGTTTTAAAATAAAAAGAAAATATTTATTTTCATGATTCAGTGGGCCATTTATTTATGAATTTATACTTTACTATTATGTATTTACTAATAGAATTTCAATTTAGTAAAAATTGAATTGAAACTTGATTCGATTCTGAAATTATTGATTGGTCTAGTTTAGAATTATAACTACACTAGCTATGCCCGCGACTTCATCCGCGTGGAATAGTGACTTTCGGTAGCATTTAAAATTTTTTTCTTCTATATTTTTATTTTCGGGTCTGTAAGCCTTTTTGCCGACGTCATTACACAAAAACTTTCATTCCTTATTTTTGCCCTTTTTAGAGTAAAATTTTTACAAACTTTATATGTCGCATTTATATATAATCAAAACCCTAAAAATAAGTTTCAAGCCTCTAGCTTTATATCTACTTATCTATCTCTGTACCAAATTCTCATTTAAATCGGTTCAGTAGTTTGGGCGTGATTGCGTAACACACAGACAGACAGAGTTACTTTCGCATTTATAATATTATAGATTAATATAGTTTAATTATAGTTTAAAATTTTTTATATAGCTTAGTATTCAACTACTTTTATTGATCCAAATAAACAAAACCTCTATAACTTTTTACACTTAATATTTTAATTTTCTGGGCCGTAAGCTTTATGGACGACGTCATTACACAAAAACTTTCATCGGCTTATTTTATCCCCTCTAGAGTAAAAATTTAACAAACATTGAATGTCGTATTTATTCATATCTAATCAAAAGCCTAAAAAATAAGTTTCAAGCTTCTATCTTTAAAAATTACGGAATTTCCGCACACACATTCCTATTTCAACCCCTTACAACCCTTTTTTCGTATTAAAAAGTAGCTTTAGACTATCTCTGTACCAAATTTCATTTTAATCGGTTCAGTAAATTTTAGGCGAGATTGTGTAGCATACAGACAGAGTTACTTTCACATTTATAATATTCCGCGAATTCATTTTTATCGATTTTCCCATGGGAATAAGATATTTTCCCGCAGTAAAACGTAGCCTATGTGTTAATCCAGGGTGTCAGCTAACTCCATACCAAATTTTATTAAAATAGCTCCAGCCGTTTAGACGTGAAAAAGTAACAAACATACACACTCACACACACAAATTTTCGCCTTTATATTAGTGTGATATCTACATGCGATCTTAAATTTTATAGGGTATAGATACCTATTAAACAAAATGTTGGAAATTCAGTATTTGTTATGATTAACTGTATCTAAGTTTACTTGATGGAAATTTCACTTAATAACAAATAAAACACAAATTTATATTGTGGAAATTTAAATTTGTGTTTTATTTGTTATTAAGTCAGTATTTGTTGGTAAAAATGGTTCAAACGGTAACTTTTTAAATAATGATCGTGCCCTTCGAATGGTATATTATTTACTATTCGAAACGTCTTGATCTAATTTTCCACCACTACTTCAGTGCCCTTTTCGGTAGATTTGCCTAGGCGTTTTAACCCGATAACAAGCATACAAAATAAATATATTTTAGGACATAGTTTACTACATATTTTCATTGTATCGAACACGTTTTTCTATCTTAAAATTTTGAATAAGTAGAATACCTTTTAATCAATCCTATGAAACTTCATTCCTTGCCTTAGATATTAACATAAATACACTTATATGCACTTTTCACAAACACTAGCACTTAAAATTGCATTAAACAATTTATCGAACGAAACACTGGATAACAACAATTATTAATGTTTTCTCAAAATCGTGTCACGTACTTTTTATTCCGATATATAAAATTGACTGAACTGTATTATGCAGCGTCTTCGGCCCTTTTTTACTACTGGCATGAATTCGTCATTCGGTTCACATTGACGAAAGTTGATAACAGATCCAGTTTTTTTACTCTTATTTGTGTAACAAAACAAGTACATTTGCAAAGGTTTACCGTTTACTATAATTTTATGTACATTATGTCACAAAAGAGTACCTAATAAAAATATATTTATAAGCACATAAAACGAGTTGAGTATGCTTAATTTTTCAATTACCTATTTAATATGGAATTAAAATTTAATTTTGCCAATACTGACTAATTAATTTTTTTATTTGTAATTTACAATATTACGACGTTTCGACGGTCAATTTCCATCATCTTCAGGCTGTCTAAAAAATCTTTATATGATATACCATTAATTTATATTAGTTTATTTTTGCAATACCTATTCTTTATTCTATAAAAACGATGTTTGCTTAAAGCAGAGTTTATAAATACACCCAAATTAATTATTTTTTTCTATGCTATCTAATAAAGTTATTAAAAATATTTTCAGTTTTGTACAAATGTTTATTGGAAAATTTTTTGCAAATGTTGAGATTTCTGTAGAACTTTAAAAAAAGTTCAGCACTAAAATTATAATTGTTATTTTATTATTTTTAGTGCGTAAAAGTCCTTGGTCAATACAAGGGTGTATGTAAAGACGAGCTAGTAGGTGGTCAGGATAATAACCAAATTCATACTGCAGTTCGTGAAAATGGCATCAATATTATTACATACCGAAGAAGTTTAATATCACGTGAGTGAAATAAGACTTTTCTCTTTCCGTATCTTATATTTTATTTCAGTAAAACATTGACATTTTTTTATAAATTGTACGATGTACGTATCATCTATATTTAATTGTTTTATTGAATTTCCTTACCGTAGCTGATAGTGGAGATAAAGAATTTCCTACGGAAGGATCTGTGTATATAGTATGGGCCTTGGGTCGTCTTGATAAATCCAAACAACCGACATTTCACGATATCTATCCGAAATCCGATATCAAAATTGAGTTGAATAAAAAAGAACCGACATCCAATTGCTTTGCATTCACAACAACCGACAGAAACTTAGTAGAAGTGTGGGACAAAAATCAAATATTCGATAGAAATATTCGTACGTTCGATGCATACCTGGGGCCTTCGGGGGGCAAAAAGGGTTACCAAGGAATGACAGGTAAATAAAAAAGAAATCTCCGTAATTGCATTCAATAAATATTAAAATTTTTAAGGACAGCCATCAGCTCCACTGGCTTGGTACATAAATGGACTTATGGCACCCGAGTTATGGCTCAGACGAGGCTTAACGTATTCGTTTAAAGTGAGGGGTGGGAACAACCCCCACAGTGCTGAATTTTATCATCCCCTTATTATCACCGATGAACCTCACGGCGGATTTGACAGGTTAACAGACGAAGCCCAGGCTCGAGTTAGGGTTCTTGCTGGGGTTGAATATTCACGAAGGGGAAGACCAAGACCAACAGCAGGTAATATTTGCTTAATTAGTTTATAAACGGTCTGTTATCAATAATGGTCATTACTTGTGTTTAGCTGGGCCCCTTTGCTTATCGAAACATAAGGAAAATCAAGACAGGAGATTGGACGACGATTTTCTAACATTTAAAAAATTCAATCGATCTCTAGAATATACTTGTGAATCGGGTGAACCGGCGCTTTTAGAAATTACCCCCAACACCTCGTGGCCCGATATCGTCTACTACAACTCCTTTACGCAATCGAATATGGGGTGGAAAATTTACGTGGTTGATAATTACGTAAAATCAAATTGTTCGAATATAAAATGTAACTTTTACGTTTTACTTCTTGTAGCGATAGTCTCTCATTTGTTTGTTAAACAATCTTATGGATTGTTTATTTAAACAATAAGCTGTAAACTGTATTTATGAAATTTCTATTCAGGAATCCGTTACTGCGGTAACAGATAAACCTGAACTCCTGATAATAGGTAAAATAAAATATACAGATATGAAGCTCTTTTTTTAATATGTAACTTGTACCAAAAAAATCTATTTTAACCCTCGAAAACAATATGCAGTTATAGAGGATGAGCATCAATAGAAATATTCAAAACTTTGTCCCAAATTAAGGACTAGGATCGATAGGAATATAAAAATAGGGGGGCCATTTGTACTCTGTGAGTTTAAACAAAAAACCATACTATGTGGCTTATCAAACGAAAGGACTTGTTGTGATAGTACCAAATATATAATTTTTTAAACTTATTTAAGAAAATAGAAAAAAATTGACAATTCTCCCCTCCTTTACCTTCCAAAATGATCATCCTAACGTTTTGAAAATAATTATGAAAAATAGTTATTTACCTGTAGATTATAGCAAAATCCTTAAGAAGTCTATGATCTTAAAATAATACGGCAAATCAATAGACAAGATGGAAAATTAAAAGAAAAAAAGGGAAAACTGCACCATGTGATATAGCAAATGAAAGGGTTTGTTGTGGTAGTATCAAATATATTATCTACTATTTATTTAAGAAAATACACAAAAATTGACCATTCCCCCCCCCCTTATTACCGAATCTATTGAATCTAAAATTGTGAAAGAAATACAAAAAATAGTTCTTTACCTGTAGCTTACAAGAAAACCTGCAAGAAATCCATGATCTTAAAACAACATTGTAAATTGATGGGCAATTTGAAAAATTAAAAAAGAAATTGCAAACTGCACCATATGACATAACAAATGAAAGGACTTGTTGTAAGGGTTTTAAATAAATACTTTTTTATAATTTTATAATATAAATAGGTTCTAAAGTTGTTTAAACAAACAGACAAAAATTGATCTACCCCCCCTATGTCCGAAACTGCTGAGCCTAAAATTTTAAAAAGATGCATTACAGAAAAACCTATAAGAAGTCCATGATTGGAAAATAACAGTGTAAAGATCACTAAAAGTTGAGTTATGGTACAGAACTCTCGGTGAGCGAATCAAACTAGTACTTGACCAATTTTTTAAATTCTAAATTAGCTCAAAACGAAATGTAGTATGGGTATTGGTTGGAAACTACAGGTAAATATCAAATAATGCCAAAAATATTCAAGTTTAACTACCACAAAAACTATTATTTGCGTGATCCTAAATGTTACGAATGAATTATTAAGTTACAACGAACAATAAAAATTTTTTAGAAAACAATTATATTATAGCTGTTGTAGAAGATGTTTTAATATTCTTCGCATGCGAAAAATGTCAAAAACGATTCGTTAACACAAATGAATGTGGGGTTCAAAAATTTTATTCAAAATAGCTACAAACTCCAAATTTAGCAAAAAAATAAACAACAACATCAACGAAAACGTGTTAAATTATTTTGAGTATCAAGAACGAACGTTATGTTTTCGTAAGTAGTTGATAACAAATTTTTGTGTTGATCAAAAACCTAATGATCAGATAAATTACACCTAATAAATAACCATATGTTATGTAAAAAATTTATGCACGCCATAATGTACAATATTGCTCTTGAAATTATTAATTGCTTATAAGAGACTAATAAAGTGTTTATCAAATATTAAAAGATAAGATCAAAACACGTCAACGTATACGTAGAAACACACCCTTTTCTTTTAAAATTACATAGTATTACTTATTTTATATGTATTTATTATTGCTCCTACAAATATTTCACATATGCATGTGTATTATAGGAAAAGTGATGTTTGTAAAGTTTTGGAAAATAAAACACCCTGTATTTACAATAAGCTACATTTGAACGTATAGTTATACGGCAATCACAAGCGGTCACTACTATTTTACTTTTCCATTTACTTGCTTTTTTTATCAAAAATTCCTCGCTGTAGCAGTTTCTTCTTTTAGACACTATACATTAAAGTTCAATTGGTACTATTTATGATATAAAAATAAAACTTATTTGGCAATTATTAATTTTATTGTTAAATAAATAATCAGTTGGCAGTATTGTTTACATTTATTCTAGTTGTCAAAAGTAATCAGTTGTAATAATCATAATCTTGAAAGTGTTTATTTTGCCCTTGTGAATTTTACCTTATTTGATAATAAACTTCACTTATATAGGAAGTTGCTGCGCTATCCTTGGTATTTTAAATAAAGGCGTTGTTTGCTATTATTAATAAGCAAGATCGGAAAGCTATTTTAACTTCGTTTGTGGTATCAATGCTGTTGTCCTGTTGTCTTTAAATGTGAATGTGCATGAGAATTAAGATCAAAATGTGGAAAGTGCCGAATAAAATAGATATTGTAAATCAGAAAGATGAATGTTTCCACGAATTAATGGAAGAATGTAAACATTTACCTCCAGGAGCGAAATTAACCCTCAACCTTAGAATAAAATTGCAGAAGTTTACTCGTGAATGCAGAAAAGAAATAGTAAACAGAGTCAAATCGGGATGTGCTCCATTATTCATTGCATGCAAAAAAGGCCAGACAGAAATCGTAGAGTATCTAATTAATGTTTGTGGAGCTGATATTGAACAAAGAGGTCTTTATGAAGTGCCCGAAGACACGTAGGCATCTTACTAGCTTCTATAGCAATTTCTCGTCCAATTTCATAATTTTTCGTTAAAGGTCTATCCATTGTGTAACTCCATTATGGTGTGCAGCAGTTTCTGGTAAATTAGACGTGTTAAAATGTTTAGTAAACAATGGTGCAGATGTAAATGCAGTATCGGATACAGGATCTACTCCTGTTCGCTCTGCCTGTTTCATGACACACTTTGCAGTTGTTCAGTACTTGGTAGAAAAAGGAGCTGATATTAATAAAGCAAATTATAATGGAGGAACTTGTTTAATAAATTCAGTACAGAGTGTTACATTATGCACCTTTCTTTTAAAAAATGGGGCACATGTTAATGCAAAAGACATTCAGAATAAAACAGCTTTACATTATGCAATACAAGAACATAGGTAAGTTGAATTTTAATTATTTGCCTTCAAAGGTGTTTTAAATAATTTCTAATTAGCAGAATGTTTACTTATTAAAAACTGATCATTTAAATAATAATGCAGTACAACAACTTCTTTTATTTCAGTATTAAAGTTATCATCTAAATGCTTATGCAATTATATTAATCTTGAATTATCTCAAGGTTTTTAATATTTATTTTATAAATTATATTTGTATTTAATATCACTTGCTACACATAACAGGATTACTACAAGTATGTTTAACTAAACAATTTGACTTCTCTAGAACATCTAAAGGTATCTAAAATAGTTATAAGTGGCCCTTAAAATTATCAAATTTCCGGTTTTAGTTATGCAATTTCTACTGGACTGCTATTGTAGTTGAAGGTTGATAATTAATAACTTTTATAATCCTATATGTTTGTACTTCTGTTATGCCTTAATATCATATTGTTTGTATCTTAAGAGCGACGATGACCTTATAAAGGCTATTTTGAAATATTTACCTTTGTATATGTGTTTATTGGTTAATATAGTTTTCATTCTTTTTAAATCAAGGACCTCTAAGCAAATTAAGTTATCGTTTATTTATGACAGAGTTCAAAAGCCTTTTATGATTTCCATGGATAAAATGTTGGGACTTGGAAAACGAATTACCCATTTCAATTGTTAAAAAAAAGGGTCTTTAAGTCTTCAAAGGTACTTGAAGCCCTTTCAAAATGTTATGATTGCAATTACAAGTTAAAATATGAAATTAGGGCTTCAAGTTTGATGCTTAGGACCTGAAACTTACCTTTAAACAAATTTTATTGACTCATTTTAATAGCCTTTTATGTTAATCAAAAGTGAAATTAATTCAAAAATAAAGTGAAAATATATTTTATTTAGATTGGAAACTACACAGTTACTTTTAAGTTATGGAGCAGATTACAATGCAAAATCAAGATGTGGAGATGATGCTTTACAAACGGCTTGCCTCAAAGGAGCAATTAATATTTTCGATTACCTAACAGAAGAAATACCTTATTCAAGTGAACAGTTAGTTAATGCACATGAATTACTAGGTTCAACCTGTTTAGATGAACAAAATGACATTATTTCAGCTATTCATCATTGGAGGGTGGCACAATATATGAGGGAGGAGATTCATGGTTGGCCACCAAAAAAAATAATTTATTTCAAGCATATAATTTTAAAATGTTTTAGGTTTATTACCAAAAACACCCATAATGCCTCCTCGGTCTGCTTTCCATTATCAGACAGAATTTCAATCTGCAGAAGAATTGGAAAATGTAATGACTGATTTGGACTCCATTAGATTACAAAGTCTCTTAATTGTCGAAAGAATACTAGGACCGTATCATAAAGATACAGTTTTTAGGTACTACATTTTTTGTTTTTTTTAGAACACCAGTCGGATGAACTATTTAATTGATCATTACATCTTATTAAATACTATTTGCAGATTAATGTTCAGAGGAGCCGCATACGGAGATGTCATGCGTTATCAGAAATGTATAGATTTATGGAGGAGAGCATTGGAGATAAGGGTGGAAAAAGATGGCATATTTTACTCAGATACTTGCTTTACTGCACAAGCTATAATTCGTCAAATGATAGATTTCAACGAGAAATTCAAACCAAACGAAAACAACGAAAGCAGCGATCAGCAGAGATTTGAAGATGTCGTTGCTACTTTTAGACTTTTAACTAAAGACATTGAAGGTAAAAAAGTGTAACGAGTTTTATATTTCTAAATAAGAAATAACGTTAAACGTTTATTTGTAGAAGCTCAACGACTTCTAAAAATTCGGCCAGTTTTCAGAAGACAAGTGGAAAATTTCGATAGAATTCTCAAATGCATCACACATCTTATTTATTTGCTACTTCAAACAGCCAAAACCGAAGATCAAAGAATTTTTGTTAAACAAATAGTCACCAATTTGGTGTGTATAAATCCGACAAGCGCCGTGACAGAAGACACACTTCTTCACTTGTGTGTTTCAAAATATAATACAATTAGATCTAGTTATTTCCTGGAAGAAGTACCTATGGTATGATTAAAAAAATTATATTTACTGTCGATACTTATATTATTCTTTATATTTGCTTGTTTGAAATAATTGACATTTTTTAACCATTCTTATTGATGTTTCTCTCCTTAAAGGCTATATTTCCTAAATTGGATGTGATACAGTTTCTATTGGAGTGTGGAGCTAATGTAAATGCTAGAAATGAAACAGGGTGCACCCCTCTGCATGTTGCCACAATGCCCAACAATAATGATACAGCAGTAAGTATATTTGTCATTTTAAGAAATTTTATTAGGAAAAGGATTAGATTTTTGTTCTAGAAATATTTTTCATTTTTATCTGCTGTAAAACCGTTATCGTAAAAAATGAATACTATTAATTCTGTTTTTTAATAGCTTGTGAAGCTTCTTCTACATTATGGTGCCCACATTGATCAGCCAAACTCATCGGGAGACTCTCTCGCGCATAAAATACAGAGTAATAATTACACTAACGATATTCCTATCTTTGACTACATCACCTTGAAATGCTTCTGCGCAAGAGAGATTGCAAAATACAAAATTAATTACAAAAATCAAGTTCCAAAAACACTGGAAAGGTTCATAGTACAACACGAACCATAGTAAAATACCGTCCTTTTTGCTTTTTTTAATAACTTAATTTTTTTAATGAAAATATTAACTGATAAAGCAGTCGCATACACTTTGTTTTATTATTGTTCAATACAAAAGACTTAAAAAATTAATAATCTGATGATCTGAATAAATAATTGTCGTTGCAGAAACCTGTACTGACTTAAAAATGTAGAGTATTTTTGCAGCGTTTTGTAGTACATATTAAAAACAAAAAAAGTACCAGACTTCGGCTCTGCACGTTTTACTTATGAAGTTTGCCAGAGTAGTCAAACTTGTTTTGACATTAATGATAATGTAATTGCTCCTTCAGCAAATACTCGTGAAAAATGTGTGATAAATAATGAATATTTTTAAGTTATAATCTAGTTATGATTTATAATCGTGTATTTAATGCTATTAATAAATAAAAACTCAACTGAAAATACATAGTCTTTTTAATTGATTTGAGTGTAAAAAAATATTGTTTAAATATATTTTATTCTCCAAGTAAAAACATATTTTACATTAAGAGTTTAGCTAATGTGTCTGTCTTCAAGAATATGTTTTTAAACATATCTGTCCACTCCTTGTGCCATGATCTTTCAATTTGGTCTTGAATTCGTATTTTTGTTGCTTTATGTAACTGGTCTTCAAGGTCTAAAACCTTGCAATTTGCCAAACATTTTTCTTGGTACTGGTTGTAAATAAAGCATTTGAAATCAACAATGACTGTTTCAATAATTTTTGAAGTTTCGCCCAATAAAACTAATGATGAACAATTCCACCAATCCCAAGAAATATATTCTGCAGTTTTGTTTTCCTCCTTTTCCTTATAATCTACTGATTCATCCACAAGGTTTTTCAGAGGTGATTTAATTGAAGCAAGGAGAATTCCTGCTTTAAGTACATCGGCTGCATCAAGTGACTTCTTGATAACTTTATTACCATAAACAGTAGTCTCAATTTGGTCAGTGACAACTGTATAATTTTTAATGGTGAATGCACTTTCCTCCTGAGTATTTTTGAAACTTTGCATAGTTATTGGAATATTATCGTCAGCTACATCTTTGATGGAGAGAGTTAATGAATTTCCAGGCACTTTGCTTACTAAGTGTACTGCTCCTAAAATAGTCAAAAATCCAATAGCATATGTTGTAACTAGTACTACAGATAATCCACAAATGTACTGCAAAAAGTCATTGATGTTAATGCTTTTTAAAAGACTTTCCAGTTCAGTGTAAGTGAACCAGCCTCTATTTCTTCCTTCTTTTTTGGCAATTATTTTTTCTAGTTCAACCAGTTTTTTCCAGAAAGTGCAATTATTCACATGAATATCCCATTGCTAAATAAACAAGAGTTAATAGAACAAATAAGAAAATTAATCATGCTTACAATTGCATTAAGAAATTCTTTCTCTAACTGGATTAGTCTTTTTGCCGAAATTTTGCCTGATGCAGCCCACTCTTTAATAAAAACTTGGTCTTCTTCCCCATCATCGTGCAAAAACTTACTTGATATCATCTAAAACAAAGTTTGCTACATTTTTATTGAATTAACCATAAAAAATACTTTGATACAATATATACAGTAATTAACTTACCAATGACACTAGAAACAATTCAGAAGGTAAAGCTTGTTGCAGGTAATCAGGATTAACCAGTTTTAAACGTTCTAAATACAGAACAGCAAGAACTAAGGAACATGGTGATACACATGCATTTCGCGAAATTTTAGCGGCATCGTTGCATTGCAGTCTTTCTAGTGAATGTCCATGTTGAGGTTGAGAAAACAATTCAGCAGCCAATTCTTAAAACAAGAAAATTAAAGAAGACGTTCGTAAATGGTGCGCAAATACCCACCTGTGACTGGTAGACTAAAACAGTCTGTTTTTGGTATAGAGCCATAATATAATGTCTTCTTTATTCTTTGAAGGAATTTGTTATGATCTCCAAAAAACTAAAAGTTATTCAATTTCGTAACACATGTTGAGTTTGTATATTATAAAACTAACCTTAAAGCGGGCCTCCTTGATTTTCATTATTGCAGGTATTTTATTAACAAAAAAAATTTAATCAAGCCAAAATATGAGAGAAAATAGGGGGCATGTAGTATATTCACTAGAAGTCAAATGTACTGCAAACAGCAATTAAAATTGCGAGTGGATCAGCCGATGATTAATATGTTGATAAGAAGAAAAAATAATAACATCCAATTTATGACCTAATTTCCCGTTTACATTTTTGAACTATGAGCACATGGTTCATTTAACCATAAAAATGCTCCTTTAAAATTGTATCCTTTCTTATAATATCTATGAATAATGTTTTCGTTTTCATGTCAACAACAGAAGGTACGGCTGTCAAGTAGGCAGTAGGTATAAGTTTGGAAAAGATATATCGTTTTGATAACAACAAAACTGTGTAATTAAAAGTTTAAATTTTATTGCATAACAGTTATTAGCATACAAATGTTAACAATAAAAGATGCTCCAGTTTTGGAAGAAATCAGGTAGCTTAATTTTGTAATAAAAGTCTATCATTAAAATTAAGGTTAAATTGTATATTCTAGGCCATAAAGAGAAAATTAATGTTTCTCCCATACGAAATCCTTCGAATAGTCCAACACACTCAAGAATTGACGAAAATGCTTCAAATATTTATGAAGTCGAAACGAAAAATGCCAATGTCAATCTTTTAGAAGACGAGGGCCTCTCTGATACAGGCAAGTTTGATAGTTTTTTATGATAAGCTGCTAATTTGTATTGTAAAAGGTGTTTAAGGTTGAACATATAATAATAATAATATATTAATATTCTATTCTCTTAAGTAAACAGTTTGAAAATATAGACAAGAAACAGTAATAATTCTCCATGAAATTTGAATAATTAATATCATTTAGCAAAAAAATAATTAATTATTTATAAGTCTAATTAAAGACATATTTCATATCATTTTCAGAAGAAAGTGATTTGGTAAAGGACCATTCCCGTTTATCTAAAACCCTCAAAGAAGTATTCAATGATAGGTCTGCATTGGACTACTTTGTGCAATTTCTTGATTCAAAAGATTGTTCTTCTTTAATGCATTGCTGGTTGGATATTGAAGACTTTAAAGCATGTGTAGATAGAGAAATTAGACATAAAAAGCGAAAGAATGTGAATGGTTGTAGTCAGAATTTCTTGTCACCTGCACGAAGTATTAAAATAGACCATGATAGTCTTTCTGTAAGCACTGATGGAGATTCCTTCACAATTGATTCATGTAGTTTGACTGAATTTACGTCATTAGAAAATAAACCAAAGATAGAAGAAAGTAACTGCAGTCTCCTTGATGACAATTGTAAAAAGAGTGATTCTAAATTAGAGATATTAAATATTTATAATCATGAAACAACAAACAAGGATGTGTTATCAAATGATATTGATGAACCACTTGAAGATTTAACGGAAACGGCTTTAAGGATTTTCAAAAAATACATTTCTCTAGAAGCTGATGATAACATTAATTGTCCTGAGGATATTCGAAAAGATGTGATAGAAAACATATGCACAACAGAAAAATTGATAGACCCCAATTGCTTTACAAAAGTTCAAAATTATATTTATGAAATGTTAGATAAAGAGTACTTCAACTCGTTTCTTAACAGCGATTACTTTTGTAGACATCAAATAGATGTACTTACAAGTGGCAATGTTACATTGGAAGATATTCTTTTTAATGAAACGGCTTTGTTTTATTTCATGGAATTCCTCGAACAAGAAAATCAACGACATTTACTTGAATTCTGGATTGCAGCAACTAATTTTCAACAACAGTTGCGAGACCAAAAGGATTTTTTAGATCCTGCAGAAGTTCAGGGTGATGCTGTGGTATTATATGACAAATATTTCTCACTTCAAGCTCACTGTCCATTGGGGTTTAGTGATAAAGTTAGATTAGCTGTAGAACAAAGTATTTGTGGGGAAAATGGTGTAAATTATGACTGTTTTCATTTGCCCCTAAAAATAGTTGAAAAATACTTGGAGAAGAATTACTTTAAAAATTTCTTGTGTTCCCAATTATATTACAAATATCTTTCAGAGCTTATAAATGCCGTTCAAAATTCATGTTCACATGGGGGAAATAAACATAAAAGAACCCCATCAGATTGCAGTAGTGAGAAAAGCTTTAGTACGACCACTACATTTTTGGCAATGGAAAATCCCAATAATAAGTGGAAAACCCATAAGAAAGCTGCTGATATGAATATCGATACGAGACAACTCTATGACCCCGACGCTTTATGGAAACGACGAAAAAAACATAGGCTCTCTTTAGGAAGAGTGAACGCTTTAGGACGATACGAACCCGATTTTGAGCCTGACCCTGGAAAGAAATCCGAATCTAAATTAAGAAATGTGGTAAGAAAATTTGTTAACCTAGATGAAGACAAACAAAAAGAAGAAATGGCTTGGCAGGTCGCAGAAATGATTATTAAAGATATAACGAGTATTACTCTTAACGAACAAAAGCCTTCCTAAATAGTCATAAAAACGTTATTATTTTTATCTACTATTTTTAGATGCAAATTTGGTTCTCTTTAAATAAAGAATCACGATTAATATTTATGATATTTAAACATTTATAGTAGTGCTTTTTATTTTTCTATTACTAAGGCTCTATTTTCTCAAAAGCAATAGATAATTAATGACAGAAAAGTATTGATTTTATACCTATTGTTACCTAATTTGAATTGTTTTCTTTTATTTTTAATCATTTGGTGCCCAAACATTGTTAAAATTGTTTCAAGTTCTCTCAAGGAAATGCAACTTTTTCACTTTTTCTCTGACTTCATACTTATAAGTTTAGCTGCTTAAGTAACAGTTACATGACAAATTAGCATTACCTGTGACCATCAACAGAAAAGTATTATATTAACAAAAAAACTTGCAATATTATGCCATTGTTTCCGTTTTACACAAAATTAACAAGTTGTATTTAATACACACTCAATTTCTACTTAAGCTGTCTTTATGCACAGTGTTCCCTTTTTTCTATTTCATATCGTGCCAATTATATTTATGTTAATTAATTGACTTTTATAATTTTGTTATATCCTGTATGTATATATTGTATTTAACTGAAAAAGATAACTTTAATGGTTTAAATTAATCTATTGATAAAATGTGATAATTGTTAAAAATGTATGTAAGAATATTTTTGTAATACGTTTATGGTGTGATTTCAAAATAGATTAAATTATTATTAATTTTGGAGAGGATTTTTATTAGCTACACAAAAAAATTAGTTATGATTTTCATCCACCTTAAATGGCTTGAAATTTTGCAGTTTAGCAGTTCTGGTTGATATTATACTGTTGTAAGGTATGGTGTTCAAATAAGAAGTTACAGTAATTATTTTTCAATTATAATCAGTTACACTCATTATGTAATATAACTCAATATGCAAAAGCATAATTAAAATCATTGGAAAATATCAAGCTGTTATTTATATACTAAATCAATTACTTATATAAGTAGTTGTTTTTAGATAATTTGCATTTTAAACTATTTACTTTACTGGTTACTGGCTCCTATTCTCGTATTAACCTAACATATAAACACTCAGACTTTGGGTTTCTTATTTCGTTATTTCTTATTCATTTTGAATTTTAAAAATTTACCGCTTAGACCAGATTCCCACATTCAGTCCATCATTCATCAGTCATGCGCATTAGCGGCGTTTCGTGGTGATAATTATTAGTCGCCTCCGGTTAGCAATTCCTTTCCGCTTACCCCACTTCCTCCAACAGAACAAGTTCTTCGCCCTGAACCACCATCGGAATGTGCTTGGTAGACGTGACGTCACGAACACCTGCTCCTTCGGCTCTCAACGAACATTGGAATGCGATTTGCAAACGCAGCATTAGCTCCACGATGAACACCGGCCTTTTTTGCTTTTTCGACCTATCTACAACATTATCATCTTCAAAGTGTACCACATATGCATTCCAACTGTTTCCTACAAACTTCTACTAAGTTCCACTCAATCTACTTCTGGTTCAATCACATTCGTCATTACTTCACTGTCTATAGCGGTTCGCTTCAAATTCATATGCCACACTTCTGCTTCAGGGAAACACCTCTTCCACACCAACTGTTATGTTACATGCTCCTACCTCATGTAGTATGTATCAATTTTTCGTAAAACCATGTCTTCCATTATCTCCTACTAATACTTGTGTAGATATATTTTTTAATACAATACTATCTTATTTAATGACAAATTATTAAAAGAAAAATCAGCTTATACTACAATTTTTATTTCATTATCTTTTTACATTATTACTTAAATATTTCATTAATATGTGTTTGAAACTCAACCAACTTCTGTTCTAGCTCTTCCACCCGCTTTCGACCTTCCACAACCGCTCTACTACTGTTTTCCCAAATTCTCTTCAGGTCCTCCAACTCCTTTTCTTTCCGCTTTATTTGTTTTAATAAAGAAGCTTTCTTCATGTCTTGCTTCTTCATTTCAGCCTCTCTTTTACGTTTTTCGCGTAGAAGAGTCTTCACCGCTTTTCCTACCTGCTCCACCAACTTCGAGTAGTCAAACGTACCACCCGACACCTTTCTATTGTACATCCGCTTCTTCGGTTTAATAACTACTATGCTTTTACTGCCTCCTAAAACCGCTGGTGATGTACTCGCCACCATTAGCCACAGCCAACGTCGTTGTTTCGACGACCATATTTTTCCCACTACTCTTTCAACACCGCTGACAGCTCGGACTCGTCCACTGTCCTGGTCCAGACTAACCACTGGCATATCAGCCTCACCACCTTGTACTTCTTCAGCCATGTTACTTAATGGTTCCATGATAGTTCACTAGCTCACTGAGGCAATCGGAGACAATGATCGTTCCCTCTGTAATTCTCTCTTAAATATCTTCTGCCCCTCTCTTAATACCCTCACCGTTTCCATATTTCCCACTCCTTCCCATTTCCGTACACGTCGACGCACGTCATGCGCTCTTGATAAATAAAACGAATAGCGCACATACTGATATAGCCCGCGCGCGCTTTCAAAACTTCTACCTATGCGTAACTCCTTCTAGCTTCTAGCTAGTGATGGGCGCTATCGATAGTTTTTACTATCGATAGTAACTATCGATAGTTGAATAACTATCGAATAATTCATTCGATAGTTTTTATTCGTTAGCGTATTTTTTCAATTACACGATAGTCAAGCAGCAGACGGTTAGCTCGATCACTAACCTAAAAATATACGAACATATAGATATACTTACCGACCAATATACGATTCGTATAGTATAGATAAAAAAACAGGTTATGCTGAAAATAATAAATAACCTCGACTTAAAACATGGTTTCTAAGTCTTATTACTTTCATAAAATTTTTATTTACTTAGGTAAGCGATCTTTTTGTGTTGTTATTGAACACTTATTTAATTTTTTTTTGGGTAATTATAAGTACGCATTACAAACATATAGTAAGTATTTATGACTCCAATCCTAACTACACTAATTTAAAAATTATTAATTATTCATTTGCATTTTATTTTTCCTCATATTTAACTAGTATAAATTGGCGCCATAGAAAATTATGTTTTTAAAGTATGTATGTATGTATTGATAACGTCTAATAATTATAGAATTGTTTATATTATTCGGCTCTGCTACGAGGAAGTAGCGAAGTAATAGCCAATGCGCAAACGTATCATTTACCCATTCCAACCACGACTCCAACGTTCAGTTCGATAGTTGGAAAGTATTCGAATAAAAAAAGTAACTACTAGTTTTTAGTAATTCAGTAACTACATTCGATGTATAGAAGTTACTACTATCGATAGTGATTTTCATTCATTAAGAAAAACTATTCGATAGTTACTATCGATAGTAAAAACTATCGAATAGTTCGATAGTTTTTATTCGATAGTGCCTATCACTACTTCTAGCCTCAAATTATATGGGATTCTGAGCGAGCTATCACGAGCGATTTATGAGATTTGTTCGATGAAATATATGTGCATTTGTGCGATATTCCAGGAAAAATCGAAAAGCAAGAATATTTTCCTACTAAAAAACGTTCAAGAGTACATTTAATTTTTTGTTATTCAAAGTAAAAGTCCCTTCTAACTTCATTTTGTTTCCAGACTCAAGATTAGTTAGGTTTAATTTAATTATTGTTACAAGAATAAAAAATTATCCATATTGGTATTTATGTTGGCATTGTAGTTTTCAATTAAAATTTTACCTACTATTAATTTATTGATGTAGGTAATGGTGAAGGTATATGTAGATAATTGTGATGATGTTGGTATGTCTTCAAAATGTATATAATTTTCATAAAAAAATGAAGTCTGTCTAAATAGAAGCTAAAGTAATTATTTTTTAATAAAAACATTACTTTCTATAACAAAAACGTTTAATGTTTTTTTAATTGTAAAAAAAACAGCCATCAATCTTTATAGAAAAAAGTAATTGTTACAAAAATTATACCTAGTTTTACTAATTATTTGTATAGCCTACACCTTTTTTAATTATTTGTTTTGCGTTAATGTTATGTATTACAATAAAACTATAAAAACTGAGGAACATGTATGCTACTGTAGTATTACTTTTTTACATTTTATTCAGTAATCAAGTTCTTTAATTTTCAAAAAACTAAAAAATTTTAATTGAACCAAATTTTTTTCTTTAATATAGAAATTGCAAAAGTGAATTTAATGTAGTTATTTTGTAGTTACAATGTTACTAATATAAAAAATAGTTTTTATCTAACGCTATAAATTTTCCCCTTATTTATTTTAAACTATAAAATTTTTCATAAAACTACGAATAACAAATACTCTTATACGAAAGGAAACCGAGCTTACTAATCTCTACGATTCGATTCATTACTCTAGCACATGCTTTGTTGTTTGTTTTAATTTTCTGCAATTTAGATGTCTAAGTTTTAGTTCCTCGTCTTCGTACAACGGTCACCTGCTATGCGCACCATACAGCATATGAAAAAGTGTTGCTCACCTCTAGAAGAGGAGGGAATCAGTTTCCTTTCCACTGCTTTCGCTAACACAATTGATTCGTTTTGTATCGCGTCTACGAAATACCAACTTTCGTATACCGACTTTTTCATTGAACATTGATTTTCTCGACATCTCGACAAATGCTTGCGCGTAATACGCAATCAGATCCACCTCCACGACGCGCTTAAAATAAATCTCGAAGTGGCATAAATTCGTCTTAGCGGTCCGCCGCTAGAGGGCCACTGACTACTTCATAGATAATTCGACTTGTGGAGGAGTGTTAGAACTTATCTATGATTTGAACCATTGAACTCAACTTTATTTTGTATCTATGTTCTCTGATTGGTTCACGCATACATCTATGAATATATCGATTTAAACGGAGAGAAAAGTTTCGCGCCAAATTGAGTCATCAACCGCATCAAGAGTAGTACACAGTAGTTCATCGATTTCAGCTTCCATCTTAAACTCTCGCAGTGCTCTCAACCGTTTTAACTTCGTTCTGTTCGTTCTGTTAATTAATAAAGTAATTCATGTTTGTGGTTTATATATTTAGTTGTTTTCTTATACTACAAGGACATATAACCAAATCAAACCGCAACATTTGGTGACCCCAACGAACACGCGCCCAACGAACACGCGCTCGACAACACACGTCCCATTCACTGGCGTCTAACGAGTCTTAAATCTCACCAACCATCATTGTGTCCTGTGAAGATGTCTTATCCATCTCAAGATACAACGCCATCAATCCAGGTTGACAGAGTTGCTGTGAAAGCACCACCTTTTTGGAAATCCGATCCCAAAGTCTGGTTCTTGCAAATGGAAGCTCAGTTTCAACTCGCAAATGTTACTGTTGATCAAACGAAATTCAACTACGTAGTCAGTGCCGTCGACACGGAGATCTTATCCCAGGTAACAGATATTTTAATTTCTCCTCCTTTGACCAACAAGTATACTGCAATTAAAGAGAGACTGACAAACATTTACTCTGATTCGCATGAACAACGTCTTCGTACATTATTATCAGGCGTTGAATTGGGCGATAAAAAGCCGTCACACCTACTCAACGAAATGAATAGATTAGGTGGCACAGCTGTACCAGAAGACCTTCTTAGAATTTTATGGATGCAACGTCTTCCCGCTCACATACAATCTGTATTAACTACTAGTTCTGACACAATTGAGCAATTAGCCAAAATGGCAGACAAAATTGCCGAAATCGAACCTCGTAGCGTCGCTTCCACAACTGCAAATAACAGCAATTTCGGTGATACAATACAAAAACTAGCAAATGAAATAGCAGAACTTAAATCAGAGTACCGTAGGAATTTTGAGCGTCTAACAAAAAACTCTAATCGGCAATACAGGGCCCGCTCAAAAACTCCGAAGTCACGTCCGACTAATAGTGATTTATGCTGGTATCACTGTCAGTTCAAAAGCAAGGCCAGGAAGTGTTGTGCTCCTTGCAAATACTTCAAATCGATCACAAATTCACATCCGAATGTAACGGAAGAAACAAAATTAAAACCCGCGTCGGACAAGCCGAACAACGACGCGGATACTCTTTGTCGCCTAGAATCTCTCAAAAACACCAGTCGTCGATTAATCATTTATGATCCTACAACTAAGATCAAATTTTTAATCGATTCAGGATCTGACGTTTCAATAATTCCACGTTCCTCAGCGAGACTCAAGCCTTCGGAATTTAAATTGTATGCAGCCAACAACACTGTTATTGACACCTTTGGCACTAAAACAATAACAACTAGTCTTGGCTTACGTCGATCATTTTCATGGCCATTTATCATCGCCAACACAAAAAACGCTATCATCGGAGCTGATTTTCTTCATCACTTCAATCTTCTTATTGATCTTAGACAAGGTAAATTGATTGATACCTTAACCAAAATCTCTTCACCAGGTATCTCTGCACCTCCATCATTATCTTTATCTACTTTTGCTCCAAATTCTAAATTCTCTGACATTCTTAGAGATTTTCCCGGGTTAACGACTTTTGACAAACCTCTTAAGCCCTCAACACGTCCATCTTCAATCAACACCACGCATTATATTGAAACCAATGGACCTCCTGTTTTTGCTAAAGCCCGTCGATTGCCCCCTGACAAGCTTCGTATTGCTAAACAGGAATTTGAATATATGTTACAGCAGGGAATCTGCCGTCCCTCTAATAGCCCGTGGGCGAGTCCTCTTCATATGGTTTCTAAAAAGAATGGTCAATGGCGAACGGTAGGTGATTATCGTGCACTCAATAAAGTTACCATTCCGGACCGTTATCCTATACATTGTCCCAATCCCATAGATTACGAGCAACTTGCTCACCTTCAACAAGATGATACTGAATTACAACAACTTTTTCAAAATCCTAATTCTACTTCTCTTTTATTACGTCAAATCCAACTCCCGGACACCAATTTTCGCATTTACTGTGACATAAGTCAATCCCAAGTTCGTCCTTTCGTACCATCGCCTCTTCGCAAGTCAATTTTTAACAATTTTCACAACTTGGCTCACCCAGGTATTCGTGCGACCACAAAACTTCTAACAACCAAATTCGTTTGGCCCTCCATTAATAAAGATATTACTCGCTGGACTCGTTCTTGCATAGGTTGCCAAAAAGCAAAAGTACAAAAGCATACTCGTTCTTCCCTACAACAATTGGATCCATCATCGTTTGTTCAACAACTTAAAGAAAAAATCAACCTCCTGCGACCTGTACCTCAACGTCAACGCAGCCAATCAAACATCTTCATCTCTCCAGATCTAAAAATCTGTACACATGTGTTTGTGCGTCGTGATGCGGTCAAGAAACCCCTTCAACCGCCGTTTGATGGTCCGTATCGCGTAGTTAACCGTTCTGAAAAATATTTTACAGTGCATGTTAACGGCAGCAACACAAACATTTCCATAGATCGCCTCAAACCGGCATTTTTACTTAATGATGATCCCATTGCTCACGATCATTCTTATGCTAAAGTGCAACAAGTGTTACAATACCGCAAGAAGCATGTGCAATTTATAAAACATTAAAAACATTGCTTTGTACCAACCAACACTTTTATAATACTATTCTTTTTGTACACAATTTGTTAATTGTTATATTTTTGTACTCTTACCTTTGGTAAACTGTTGTTTCGTGGCCTTGCCACTGGCGGGAGAGTACTGTGGAGGAGTGTTAGAACTTATCTATGATTTGAACCATTGAACTCAACTTTATTTTGTATCTATGTTCTCTGATTGGTTCACGCATACATCTATGAATATATCGATTTAAACGGAGAGAAAAGTTTCGCGCCAAATTGAGTCATCAACCGCATCAAGAGTAGTACACAGTAGTTCATCGATTTCAGCTTCCATCTTAAACTCTCGCAGTGCTCTCAACCGTTTTAACTTCGTTCTGTTCGTTCTGTTAATTAATAAAGTAATTCATGTTTGTGGTTTATATATTTAGTTGTTTTCTTATACTACAAGGACATATAACCAAATCAAACCGCAACAGACTCAACTATTCGAGCTTAACGCATCCGCATGACATAATTCTTTCTTTTCCTGCATAATAACTATCGCAACTCGTAAGTGTAACAAATGTTTATAGTAATTTGATATCCGAAAAGATTTCTTTGTGTGCCAGGTAGCTTACGGATAAATGATTAAATTCTCTTATAGGAAAGCATATCTATATACTACCGAGTGTTAAAAAAGAATAATGTCTTACACTAATAATAAAGTTGTGACGCGATCGATCGATCTTTCCAATTTTCTACAAAACTTCTTCTATATCCTTGACACCAAAGCGTCGGTGTTTCAAAAACGAGAGTCAGGTATGTAATAATTTTACAAAATGTTTCTTTTTCAATTAGCAACGGTTAACATTTTTCCATCATCTTCCATTACGTTTCTCTTTTCTACAGGATGGAGTTTAGAAAGGGTTCTTTTCCTCGAAATCAACTTTAACAAGTACAATCCGCTGAGAGCGTCTTCTTACATCCCTTTACCCAGACAATAGACAAATTCCATGATACAAATTCTACTGAAGAGGGCGGTTGTGATTGTGAAAAACGATGGTCAAGCCTGCTTTGCGTGGGCAATAACGTCGGCTTTGTTTCCCGCACAAGCAAACCCGCAAAGAACTACTTCCAACCCACACTACTCTCGCACTTTGGACTATGAGGGTAGTCAATTTTCTATGAAATTAACTGACATTCCTAAATTTGAATCAAAAAATCATTGCTTTGTGAATGTCTACGGAACTGAATCCGTTTGGAAAGATGGAGTGGATCTATTTTCAACTTTAATTAATTAAATTAAATTTTTGCTAGACCTTATTGCCGATTTTCATTAAAGGAGTTGCAACTTATAACCAATTTTAAAAAACATTTCAAAAATAAAACTTTTACATTTTATTATATGAATTTAAGATATTTATTTTAAATTTAAATTGAAATTAAAATTCTACTTAATTTTGTATTCGATTCTGTTTTTTATAATTAAATCAAACTAGAAATAATATATTGACATTATTTAAAATAAATAAAATTTTATTAAACAAAATTTAATGATATACCTACTTTTTTTATTTTAATCAGTTCAAATACAAAACAAGTGGTTTTGTGGATTAATAAATAAAAAAAATTTAAAATTTATTAATTGTTTTACATAATTCAATTTGGTAAGTACCTCATTTTTTTTTTAACATTAAAATTGAAATTCAGTCTTTTAAATTCAACCGCCAGCAATTTTCAGTAGTTACATTGTACATACGTAGAAGATGAGTTCAATATATTATACATAACATAAATTAATTAATTACTTAACTTCTGAATAGGCTTCAAAGGTGACGAAATATAATATGTTAAGTGGCCAGTAATATTCAGTAAATTACCACCTCTGTTAAAAATAGATTCAACTTATTTCTCTTTTAAAATTTTATTATTTGTATGTGGAATAGCCATTAATGCTAGATCTTCTCAAACTTTGTAATAAGGGTAAGTTTTCCTCAAAGCTGTCCACTGGGGAGCTATTTGGAGTATTAAGATTGGGATCTTCAGAAATTTCTTTGTGCTTTTTCCATGGTACAATAATTTTTTCTGAGCCACTGTTCCATCTTCTGTATACCAAAGAATTGAAAAGAGCTTGCAGGGGGTTGGTAAATGCCTAAATTAAACAAAAAAATATATTTTCTTGTACACAATTAATTTATGAGTTCACTTATTCATTTATTCTACACTCTTGGCATTAAATAAAATTAAAAATTAAAGAATTAATTTATTTTTAAATACTTATTGTTAGTAAATGATATTTTTTTATAATTGCAATTAATTCTCCAATAAAACCCTATATAGTTGCTATATAAATAAAGAGTAGTTCTTACCATCATATACCATATATTGGTTAAAAGATCGACAGGAAGATTGAACCACAAAGTCCAAATAAGCACCCCATTCACTAAATTTGGCAGCCAACATAAATAGAAAACACAATTAATAGCAGAAAATTTCACCCTTATTGCATCCAAAAAATCCCTTTCTCGATTCGTGTATTGGCCTGAGGTGCAGGTGATTATTTTTTGCATGTCCCTTGTAGAAAAGAGGTACAGGCAAGGGTTGGCTATCATCACAGTTGTCATGGGGATGTATGTGGCAAGATAATTGGGGAGAATACGCGTTAGAGTGTCCATTAATGTTGTATTAGCGTGGCAACTGAAACAATTATAACTTAATGGGGTGATTTACGTCATCAAGTAAGGGGTTGTGCTTGATATAATTAGGTAGTTTTAGCTATGTACTAAAATAATTAGTTTTTTAACAAAGATAAAGGTTTTCAATAAAGAAAAAGACAAAGGTCAAAACTTAAAGTGACATTGTAACCCTTTTAAAAATCTAAGAAATCCTCTTTAGCTGATAATTTCTTGTTTTCACAATTGTTTTACGCTTAAAAAGGTCACATGAAAATTTGAATTATTAATTTAAACTTTTGATTTGAACTCACTTTGCATCTGGGAAGTATAGCAACCCTAATCCAACAGTTGACAAAAATGCAGAAATTATCCAAGCTGCTAAGTGATAAGATATGAACCAGGATTCTTTTTCGTTTAAAACAAGTTTCATATCAATTGCGTAACATAAAGTCCATATCCAACTTGCTGTATAAAAGTATTGAACCCAAGCCTGAAATTTTATTAAGAAAATCCTATTTTAATGTTCAGAAATTATGAAACTTTATCTGTAGGAAGAAGAGGATGGCTCTATTTTCTTTTTATTTTTTTTTATTTTCGAAATTTTATGTATACATACCTATATTGAAAACACAAAATGCTTGCTGCTGTTTTGTATTTTAAATCTTTAATTAAATTTCCTAATTGTAAATAAATTAATTAATTAAATAGAACTTACCGATGAAACGACACAAAATATAACACTAGAGTGGTCATCCACAGCAGGCATTATGTTTTGATTTTTTATCCAAACCAGTGACCTAATAAATACACCTACAATTATAAGAAGAGAAGAGCATAAAAAGAAGATTTTTCAAATTTATATTAATAATTTTATAAGTATTGTGTATTAATGATGGGATTCACTGACCATACCAGTGACGAATTTACCAGCGGACTGAATAGGCTTTGCTCAAAAATTTTTTTTGTCTTACATAAATAAAAAAAAATTATTATCTTATACACGAAAAAAAACGAGACTCAAAAAATCAACAAAAATTACAATATTTTAGTGCTATACACTCTACTGAATACACTAACGTCTGTATATAAAAAATTACTAAACGCTTATTTATAAAATATACTATTGCGATTTTTAATTTTTAAAATATTCCAATAGCGTTTAAGTATTACATTTTAAATTTAGTATTTTTACCTATTTTTTAAATTAATTATTGCCATATTTTTTTCTTTAGGTGCACCCACACTATTCAATTAATGTGTAATATGTTTCACCACTTAAATATATATCTATTCGAAGAGAAATGGGATCCGAAAAAAAATTGCATAAAAATAACAATAACAAATATTATATAGATATATATGTGGAAAATTAATACTTTTCTATTGATATTTCTGATGATATTAACAACCTGTTTGAGTGTAGAATAAAAATTTAATAAATTTACACGTAAAAAATTGCATATTGTTGCACAGAATTTCATAAATATTATAAATTTCTTAGAATGACGATAATTAAAAAAAACAATAATGATAATTTTGTAATGAACAAAAGCTGTAAATATCTATTCAACGAAAGTTCTTAACATTCTTACATTTTTAATCCTAATGAATTCGTTTCAATATTTGTTGATTAGTCTGATAAAAATATAACACGTACAATCATAAAGTTGCAATTTCATTGACAAAAAATTGATTGTGAATTAAGGTATAGAATTTTATTAAAATCGCTCCAGCCGTTTAGACGTGAAGAAGTAACAAACATACACACTCACACACTCACAAACTTTCGCCTTTATAATATTAGTGTGATTCTGTGATTAGAATTAATATTTGTTACAATATATATGTAGATAGGAATATATGGTTCGGTTCAACTATTGGTGTAGCGTTACAAACTTATATTTCACCGCAAGTTTATTTCATAATATAATATTCGAACTACATTTGAAACAATATTGATTTCTACAGTTATTGTGTACTTACATAAATAATATGCCAGAGTCATTCAAATGTTATGTCGGTCATTTTTTACATTAAGAGAAAAAAGTAAGTGGTAAAATATTTCTTGTCCCCTTAACGGTTAATATACTCGTAATAGTGAGAAATAGATACACCACATTTATATATTATACAAGATACATTTAAACAATAATGGATAAAAATTAGTGTTGGTTTACTTTTAAAAGAAATGATATTTCGTTGAAAATAAAAGTATATAATAATCGTCATTGAACTAAATTTGCTTATATTATCTGTTACAGAATAATAGCAAATACTAGAATAATTAATTGAAATATACATATAATTCGTACTTCATTGCATGAGAGATGTACCCATTAATAAAATCTTCGATCATTCATTAAAATAACTATTATTTTATTATCCCAGTCTTAAAGTTATGCTCCAAAAATGACTATACCGTGTGTGGACAAAATTTAATTAATATAGTGTATTTAATGATTAGAAGAATAACGAACTAATAAGCCAAAAAAAATATTTAAATAACTTTACAGAAATAAGGAAACTAAACAAGAATACGTAAATAAAAAGTTATGTACCATGATAACACATATCATGCTGTTTAATTAAAGGATAAAAATCCATTGATAAGAATAGTGTACAAGAAAATATCATCAAACGATTATTTTCATTTTTTAATATTGTATTTAGATTGCCTAATAATCTGCTAATTGTGATTCAAAATAAATAAAGAATAAGTGCATATTTTTTTTACATTTGCGGTGATTACATATCGTTTGATATATTTTTTTAATCATTTTGTTGCGTGTAAAGTGGAAGTGGATGGAATATTGTAAAAAACCGTTTAATAGCAATTAAAAGTAATTATAAAAAGAAATAATAGCTATATAATAAGTATTTCTATTAAAGAATTGTTTTAAATTCATCTAATTGCATTCAGATCTTTTATTAGCAGTTAGAAAAAATAAAAGCTCTTATATTTAATTAAACAAAAAGAATAAACAAAATCTTATTTGTTATTTAAGTACCTATGTAGGATCCCAAAAGATTTTTATTAAATTGTTTGTAATTAATAAAGTACCTATTTAAAAACTCTTCTAACCTTTGCAATAAAGAAAAATAACAACCCTTACATTTAATTAAACAGAAAAATTTAACAAAATCATATTGACAAAAATATTTTGTTGTCAACAAAACATTACTTTTATACCTATAATATTAAAATACTGACCTAGAGACGCAAGAAAATCTGTAACTGCCAACCAAACAATAATTCTACGACCCCTAGCAGCTGTAAACGAATACCATCTACCACTTTTCGAAAATTGTTGGCGAGGCAAAATCTAAAAGTCATATGTACCTATCAATTCAATACTTATTATATTTATATATAATACTACTACTAATAAGTAAATTAATACATAAACTCATTTTTCAATAAAAATTATGAGACAGATGACTCAATTACCTGATAGAGAGCTCCCAGTATTCCAAGGGTGGAGGAAAATAAACAAACACAATTGTAAGATTCTGTATTAAATTCCTTCATGATAGCCATTGTTACATTCGAAGTGTTTGAGTGATGACAACAAAAAGTTTGTATTGTAGGATCAGACATTGTAACAATTTATGTTCATTAAAAATAAATAAAATAAAAACAATTAAGGGCTGAAGCAAACATCACAGATATTTTACTGATGCATAAACACAATACACGTTAAATTATTATTTAGGTATCTGTACAAAATTTCTTTGTTTATTAACACTACACATTATAATATTCTACTGAATAAATACAAACTCTTTTACATCACGAAAATAAAATTAAACTCTTATCAGTTTGACTTATGATCACCGCCTTGCGTCTTATCATTTTAAACGGTCTTTTGATAAAGAAAAGTGATTTTTTAACGCCGTACTTTGAAACAAAACAATTCTTTAAAAGTTTAAAGAGGTTTTCTGACAAAAAACGGAAACACCTGCTGTCTACCTACACGGGACTGGAATTATAGTAAGGTTTCTTCAGGTGACTGCGAATTAGTAAAAAAGGACGACAATATAGACATATATAAATCGGAAGAATTGCACTGGCGACACTGATTGAACTTTTTGTTTTATTTAAATTCAAAGTTTAAAACAATCGATCCAGTTTTGGTGTTAATTTATTTGTTGGTATTAAGCAAATAAATAATATTTTGTTGTAATTAATTTGGGTGATATTAAAGATCTTTTCGTACGGAATGTTCTGATTCGTGTCTATTAAAAATTACAATATTGAAATGTACCTATACTAATTTCAGTATTTGTTTCGCTTGAAACTTGAAATAAGAAAATATTTATATTGATGTTCTAATTATAATTACATAAAAGTATTAATTATTAATATGTATTAATTAGAAACTTTTTTATTCATTTTATAACAAAATCAGAAATTTATTTAGTTTATTGATTTTGACAAAACTGATTTTATTAGGTACCTACTTAATTATAGCGATTTTTAATTACATTTTTAATATCCCACAGTGCTACAAGCTACAAGACTGACATAAATTAAATCCTTGTTAATTAATTTAAGTTGTCGAGTCAATTTATCTTAAGATCCGCAGGAAATCTGAAAATTTTTGGTGTAAGAGACAACTGATAGCTCCTGTGTAGCGGAGCGAAGTCTAATGTTACCAGGAGA
The DNA here is from genome assembly GCA_029378335.1 of Agrilus mali. Lineage (NCBI taxonomy): Eukaryota > Metazoa > Arthropoda > Insecta > Coleoptera > Buprestidae > Agrilus > Agrilus mali. The sequence goes on along the minus strand of CM055658.1, from coordinate 19,927,258 downwards.
ACGTTAGATTTTAAATAGAATTTGGATGTCCCTAAATATACCTACTAGAATTTTTAATGTTGAACTTAATATATTTTCTATATTCATAAAGGAAAATAATGTATGCATGATTACATAATAACATAATTACACAGGAACACCATCCCACAGTTCGAGCAATAAATAATTTTAAGAAATAATTTTTATAAGATGTTTATTTTATTTAAAACAATATTTGAAGCGTTTATGAATATTAATATGTTATAAAAATAATTCTTTGAGCAAAAAACCCTGTCATTTAAGCAGTAAAAATTTACACAAAATAGATAATATTATACTTTGTTAATTTCCTTTTAAAATAAATTGAAACGTTTCAAGTTTATAAATTAAATTAATGTATTAATATACATATTAAATATGTGATAAAAATAATTTTTATTGTCTGCTAATTGGATTGTCTTTAGTTCAAGAATTTTTAATATTTTTAAACAAATTAAATGTATAGATAAATATACACACTAATTATACAAATAAATTAATTATGTAAAAAATATGCCATACGTTTTTTGTAAAGTTGCAGTTAAGAAATTTTGGGATTAATTTTAATAACCATCTTTTGTAAACACCGGATCCTTGAACGATAAAATAATTATCATTGGTATTTTTTTAATTTTGAATAATCAAAATATCGTTATTATTATTATTAGTACTCAATTTTGATTAGTCAAAAAACCCCCTATACTTTATGATTATTAAATGAAAATATGACGTACTGAGGAAAAATAAAATTTGTGCCAGGCTCTTTCACCAATAGTTATTAAATTAAATTAACAATAAGTGCTACAGGATTTATTTAGGTATATAATTACGTTACTATTCTCATTTTGATTATTATTTTGCTTTTTTTATTATATATTATCATAAAATCAACTGTCATAGTAAGTTAAATAAAACACTAAAATCCAAATGGTAGATAATATTTTGGGTTTATGGTAAGTGTTGCATTTATTTTTGTATGGAAAAATAGAATGTTACAATAAAAACTGTTTATTTTTTACTCAACTTCATATAATGTAAATAATTCTTAACAATAACATAAAGAAGAAAATGTTGACATTGTTAACAAAAATGGAAAATGTAGGTACATTGCCAAAAGGAAATTAGTATTAAATTCAAAATTGTTTCTAATTTATAACATTAGATACTTTCTTATACAAAGATACAAAGATATGTAGGTCATACATCAGTTGTAAATACTATACATACATATGTAAAGTGCAAAAACTGCACTGTAAATTTTAAATTGCTTCCGTCAAATATCATTCAATGTCACTGTTATTTCTCCATTTGAAACCTCTCATGCATACCATTGATTAATTTGTTGTTGTTTTTGTTGCAATGTTACATATATACGTAACTAGGTTTAGAATTGCTGATATCTTTCATTTCTTGCAATTTATACATTCCCACTAAAACGTTGTGAAAAGCATTTCGCGAGTACAATTCTTTCTTTTCGTTCGTGGAGAACAATAAGTTTTCTCCTAGTTTAGACTTCAGTGATTCGTAAAATTTGGATTTGTCTTCGTCTGTTTGTGGTATCATTCCTATGTATGATTTAATAACACTGTCACTATCACTATTCCTGTTGGTTTTAAGTGAACGAGATTCTTCTGAAACACTGGGTTTTGGTGATGAAGATTCACTGCTGCTGCTGTTTGTTTCTGTTGCAAAAAAATCTTCATTGAAATCCTCGAATCCGTAACGTGGTTTGCACTCTACTTTTACGTAAACACTCAGTATTAAAAAGGATATAAAAATAAACAAAAAATGGTGACACTGGAAGGAGCACATTTTGTAGAATTGATCTGTTGGCTATTTATTAATCAATAAGATGATCTTGTATCCAGACGTTTTCGATCTATTGGTGCTTTTGTTTGGGAGAACTATTTATCTGAGTTTCTGTATTTGTATTCATATCGGATGTTAAAGGTCAGCAACGCCAGTTTAAAATGAATATTTTATCAATTCGGGTACAGTATTTAACATTTGTAACGTATCATCCATATGTATTTATATTATGTGAAACAAACAATATATGTTTACAAGTTTCTTCTTGTTCGACTAGACAACACACGTAACAAGAATAAACTTTTAAAATAATTGCTCTACGGGCAATGCTACGATTAGGAACAATAATAATTAATCCTGATTAGGTAATTGAAAATTCGTGTTTTTATCTACGAACTAATTTTATGCTAATGATTTAATAAAAAAGAAACAAAAATATTTATGACTGAAGTTCCTAAACCCTCATAGGGAATATTTTGTTGGTTACGTAAAATCACGTATCGTTTGCATCTAAAAATAAGTCACATTTTAATCTGTCGACATATTGATTTCTTTTATATTTCTTATCTTCAATCTGCTTTCGCAGGTTTTAATGTGGCTCGAAAACGTCCCCAAAAAAAGTAATTTCGAGCTATAATGGTAAATTCAGATATTATTCAGGACTTAGTATTACAGATGGTATAAATATATTTTTATAAAGCAACATTTTTAATCATGTAAAAAAATAAATTTAAGCCAGAATTTCTTACAGAGAAAAATTGAAAAATATTTTTCGTACAGAATGACTGAAATATACAGAAAGTATAAATCTAAAGAAAACGTCAGCATCTGTATCTAAGATTTCCGATAAGTTTAATCGTAGAAAGTTATTATGAATCATCTTTTATTCTAACCCACATTAAAATAAAAACATAATACGTTATATTAATATATTGTTATGACGATGATATTTATTCCAACGTACTTGGACAAATAATTCAAGAAATAATTAATTACAAACAACGATAACTAACAGATAAACTATTTTCTCGAACAATGTTTGTAATAACCAATTTATACAATAAATGGAACTTGTGAATAGAAAATTGTATGAAGCTGACATAGGACGAGAAAAATTTATTACGTTTAGATTTGTTATACTTATTGTAATATTTTTAAATGTATGTAATTTAACAAAAAAAAATAGTAATGAGAAAACATGCAATTTTGTAATTATTATGCCAGGTATTGTACGTATATTGTGTGAATGCTGTAAAGTGATTATCTATAATATAAGAATTCATTAATAACTGAATCACATAATTTATAATAATATAACTATTACAACTCAATTAGGGTGCACAGAAAACTTTTTTTATATTGGATGCTCGTAACTATTTGATTTACTAAGCAACAACATCCACTGATTAAAAATTTTATGAATCAATGTCTTCCTATTTTGGTTACAAAAAAATTTTTTTTATTGTATAATCCACAATGGAGCAACAGCAAGTGAAAGCCTCATCTATATTATTTTCAAAGAAGCTTCTTGTACAAATTTGTTAAAAAGTATAGAGCACTTCAACTGTATTTTCGTGAAATTTTATATACACTTTACTGTCTTTTTCTTTACAGATTTTGGGTGCAGCATTACTTCTTAATTTATTATTTATTAAACGCATAGCCTCTAGTCTATTCTTTCTTTCATGCTACATTGTTACAACAAACAGGCAGATTAAATACATAAGAGAAAGTTATAGTTCGTACATGGTTTAATAATTTTTGAATGAATCTTTTTTTAAGAACTTTCATTCGTTAAGAAGAGAAACCCCAACATCTTGGTCAAAAAATATTTTTGGTGGAAAAGTATAAAACAATTTAGAAGTTACATGTTTGTAAAAAATATTTCACTTTTTAGATTAATACTTTTCCATATTTTCTCTAAATTTTTATCCATAAATCAGACACATACAAATTTAGATAGATAGTGTTATATGTTATTTCTAGGAATGAACAAGAAGAAATAAATATTTATAGGGAAATACAGTGTGCTTCATATTTTATCTTCAGTTTTACCCTAATGCCGTAGAAACTGATTGCCTTGTTTTAAAAATGTCATTGAATTTACAATTAATTATGATCGATACTTTAAATTGTCTTTTTATTCAGCAGGAATTAAAATTTAATAAATTATAGAGTAATTTTTCCAAAACTTTTTTTTTAACACATATACAGGGTTATTCACGCTATACGGCACGGAATATTATGGCCAAAATATGAAAATTTCAAAAACTTTAACTTTTGGGCTATATAGGGGTCTATTATAGTTACCTTTTAAAATTATTTTCATATTATACAGGGTGTTCCAAATGCCCTAAAAGTATCAAAGTTATGTTTTTTTAAATGGAACCCCCTGTATATTATTGCATTTATGGATTCTTCGATCAAAATAAGTGTTTGTTTTGATAATGTTTGTAACACCTAAACCTTAAGGTTTTTTAAATAATTTGAATTTTATCAAAATCTAACCTAATTTTCATGTTTCAAGTACTTAAGAACTATTTAAGTTATGTAAGCGAAATTTACAATGAAGTGTAGCAATAGATCATATTTTATATCCCAATTATAATAAACTCGTCATCTTATACAGGGTGTCCAAAAATTAATACTACTTAAGTAAGAACTTTAAGGGGTTGTAACTTGATTAATTTAAATGGAACGCCATATTTTTTTACATTTCAGGAGATGTATTTTTTTATTACCTATCGATTGGTATAATGGTGTCCATAAGCTGTCTTCGCGTTTTCTCAGGAAACGTTAAATAATTGTTTTATGCGCCATTTGGAATTTTTTAAATAAAAGTTCCAATGTATCTAGTTGCCTTTGGTGTTTATTGTCAGATGTTAATATTTATTATTGAAGTGTTGTTTATTCAAAATGAAAATTTATTCGAAAGAGGAGCGTATTGATATGATTTTTATCCTTGGGGAATGTTATAAGAATTGTTTATTGGCTTCTCGAGTTTATGCTCAAAGATTTCCCGAAAGAAAACATCCTAAGCCAGCCGTTTTTGAAAAATTATTAAAACAATTTCAGGAAAGCGGAAATATCACTTATAAAAAACCCATTACAGGAAAATCAGTCACTGAAGATGAAGAAAGTGTTTTTATGGTAGTTGGTTCAGTTATCGAAAATCCCAATATTAGTCAAAATCAGATTTCCAAAAATACGAACATTAGCCAACCAAGTATTTCAAGAATTCTTAAAAAGCATGGTTTTTATCCTTATAAAATCCAGCTTTGTCAAGAACTTTACGGAAATGATTTTGATAACCGAACTGAATTTTGCATGTGGGTGTTGGATAAAGTGTCAGAAAATGAAATTTTTTTCGATAGAGTGTTATTTAGTGATGAATGTACTTTTCATAACAATGGTCTCGTGAATAGACATAATTTTCACTACTATTCTGATTCAAACCCGCATAAATACAGAGTAATGAGAAATCAGAATAGGTGGTCCGTTAATGTATGGGGTGGAATACTGGGCCCGTATTTAGTTGGCCCGTATTTTTTTGAAGGACCATTAAATGGTATGATGTTTCTAGAATTTCTTTTACACCAACTTCCAATATTATTGGAAGAAGTGCCTTTTAATATTAGAAGTAGGTACCATGTGGCTTCAACTGGATGGAGCTTCGCCTCATTATCATCGTGAGGTTCGGCAATTTTTAAATGCCCACTTTCAAAATAGGTGGATTGGAAGAAGCGGATTTAAAAATTGGCCCCCCAGATCCCCGGACTTAACACCAATAGATTTCTTTTTATGGGGATACATAAAAGGAATTGTCTATAATACGCCTCCGACAACTCCACAAAATATGAAAATGCGCATAAGAGACGCTTTTGAAAGTGTTACCCCGCAAATGTTATCCAATGTTAGCAGTGGTTTCGAAAAAAGAATTTACAAGTGTCTGGAAAACGATGGTCGACATTTCGAACACCTATTGTAAATATTTTATTTGTATTATGTTATACTTAATTGGTTAATATATTTATTTATTTATTTATGATTTAAAACATTTAATTGAAAAATTCCAAATGGCGCATAAAACAATTATTTAGCGTTTCCTGAGAAAACGCGAAGACTTAGCTTATGGACACCCTTATACCAATCGATAGGTAATAAAAAAATACATCTCCTGAAATGTAAAAAAATATGGCGTTCCATTTAAATTAATCAAGTTACAACCCCTTAAAGTTCTTACTTAAGTAGTATTAATTTTTGGACGCCCTGTATAAGATGACGAGTTTATTATAATTGGGATATAAAATATGATCTATTGTCACACTTCATTGTAAATTTCGCTTACATAACTTAAATAGTTCTTAAGTACTTGAAACATGAAAATTAGGTTAGATTTTGATAAAATTCAAATTATTTAAAAAACCTTAAGGTTTAGGTGTTATAAACCTTATCAAAACAAACACTTATTTTGATCGAAGAATCCATAAATGCAATAATATACAGGGGGTTCCATTTAAAAAAACATAACTTTGATGCTTTTAGGGCATTTGGAACACCCTGTATAATATGAAAATAATTTTAAAAGGTAACCATAATAGACCCCTATATAGCCCAAAAGTTAAAGTTTTTGAAATTTTCATAATTTGGCCATAATATTCCGTGCCGTATAGCGTGAATAACCCTGTATATATATATATATATATATAAACTGTACTGTAATCATATGATGCAAATATGCCATAATTTTTTATGTGTATAAAAGACGTAAATAGGTACTAATGTGTAAAATTTTTTATATAACATCTGATTTTATCAGAAGGTACATAGATACAATACAGTGGCTTTGTGTTCTCGAAGCAGTAATATTTATGAGCAATCATAAGCATTCTGAAATTATTTTTCACGGTATAGCAATTATGTTAATATGGTAAGATACAATGGAAATTTATTTCACAGAAGCATGGCATTTTAAATTCTCATTTGTATCCATAATTTAAAAACGTAATATTGGTATCTTTTCTTCCCAATTAGGTTTATCAAAATAAAATATCTACCTACTGGGTGTCTAATTTATGTGTAAAATTGAAAATACCAACACACATACACACACACTTAATAAGACATTATTTATTGTTGTATTTCGATTGTTCACATGCACTGTTGTATTTTTCAATTACATACATTGTACTCCTAGCAATTATTTATTTATTATCCAACAAGTACCCAATAAAAAAGAGATTGAAATCACAATTACCTATAATAACATTCTATAAACTAAACCAATTTCTGACAAAACTCTTCTCATAAATCCACCAAAACTGTCATAAAACTTTTTTCATAAATTCACCAAAATAGATATTTTGTGTATAATACATTTGTTTACACATTTTATCAGAATTAGTGGACTTTAAAGGTCATAATCGTCCTCAAATATCTATTAACTTACAAAAACTTGTTTTGGAAGCGCTTGCCTGGAACTAGAACGTTCTATCTAATATAAAAGAAATACAAAACATTCTGTATATGTATGTAATTATAGTATGCATACCTATTAGTTTATATTACACATTGTTAATTAATTAGTTTATTCTTAATTAGTAAATATATTATTAATGATGTCATTACATTCAGGTACTGTAATTGTTTTAAATTTAAGAAGGAGCTGTCGTCGGTGATGGTGACGGTAAATTAGAAGATGTTGAGCTAACTAATGGGATTGGTACACAAGCCCCCGTTTCATTGGGTTGTTGACCTGGTGGACATGGAGCTTGGGTCTGGTTTGCCTGAGCAGCCTGAGCGGCTTTAACAGCTTCCTCTTGGGCTTTTATTTCTTCATCGGTCTGCGGTATTGCCACTGTGGTAACACATAAGGAAATCTCCCCATTTTTAGACGTTTTGATAATATCACTCGGTACATTAATACTAGTAATATTTCCACCCTCTAAAGTTCCCGTTATTTTGGCATTCGATATACAAGGTAGATTAATTGTTGTATTCTGCACGTTCGGTGCCTTGTCAGGCGTAGGAGGTCCTGATGGAGCTTCTGCAGTTGAACTTATGCAAGAAACGTTGGAATTTTCAGTACATGGAGCAGTTTGGGCTGCGCTGGCCACGCACATAATCGTTTGGTTTGTTGTACAGAGAGCAAAAGTGTTGGGGGCACATAGACTGGTTATATTATCAGGACATGTTGTGATTAGATTGGGAGGAAGTTCCATTTTGGGAGGAATCATTTCGGCTTGGTTATTGTAATTGATTACTTTGTAAGGTTTTGATACCAGTCCACTAACCAAATGCCAGATGAAGGCTCCAGCTAACACGTTGCTAAGGGTGCTTCCCCAGCTAGATCTTGGTTTGTATGCTGCAAGGCCGTAGTTATAACCACCACCACCACCACCAAAACCTCCACCGAAACCACCATAAGACGGGCCACCACCGAATCCTCCTCCATAATGACCTCCGTAACCTGGTTGTTGATAACCGGGTCCAAAGTGGGAGTTATAGCCTGGGTTTGGATTATATCCTCCTTGAGGGTTGTATCCTTGATTAGGGTATTGTTGATTGGTGGGGTATTGAGAGTATGGTGGAGGTGGTCCATTAGGATGAGCGTTATATCCGGTGTTGCTTGGGTATTGTTGATAGGGTGGTGGAGGTCCGTTGCTGTAAGGAGGTGGGTTATTTAGGTTGGAAGCGGTGTTTTTAGTGGCCGCTGGTTGATTTACGAAAGATACATGTTGTTGTTGGTTTGAAGTGCCATGAGATCCCGGTGAAGATGGCGCGTTATCTACATTCCACCCGATTGGTCTTTGGTTTCCTGGGCTTCCTGCAGTTTGGGGTTTCGCAGAATCTACGTTCCAACCCACCTTTTTACTAGCATCAAGTTCAGTGTTCTTCTGGTCAAAACCTATAGGTTTCTGTGGAGATTGTGCACCTCCATGTGGTGCGGCTGCATTTGAGGATGCCTGCTGCTTCTTTTCGTTCGCAATGAAGGAATGACTTGGATCAGCGACTGGAGCAGAAGGTTTGGGTTGTTGTACTCTTGTATTTGAAGTTTGTTGAGTATTTGGTTTTGCAATGGTCCACCCACTCCACCCTCCTCCACCTGCTGAACTTGATGCAGTTTCTGGTGCTTTGTAAGTGTTGGTTACTTGTTTCCTGTTCGACGTAGTTCCACGTCTGTTAGATGATCCTCTACTTTTGCTACGTCCCCCGTATTTTCTTGCTTCGACATTGAACGAATCCAACATAAAAACTACGCACACGAACAAAATCACTGCAAAATTCTTCCACCACATTGTATTGTATGAGACCTTGTTTAACTTTTAACGTTCGAGAGTAACTAAATGGTGTTTTTGTGGTGAGTGAATTAAATAATAACGCGCATTATCGTTCCAATGTATTCCTCTTGCTAACGTCAAAGTTCACAGTAATGATAAGCCTTGCGGTTATTATTATATTGTTGAATCAATTGCGACAACTAATTTATTGTAAGTAATAACGGTACTGACTGGACACTGCACAAACACTCACTAACATCGGCTTTTCAGTAACTGTTCGTTCTGCACTGCCATGGTTTCGGTCGTTGATTGTTGCTGGTGGTAGGTACGTAAAATTAAATTAAGGCGAGGTGAAAGTCAGCCGAGGCCGCCCGATTTATTCAAAACGATTGTTTTTAAAGATGGAACTCATTCTAGAATAGAAAATAATCTTACAATTAGTCTTTTCAGCTCAATACTTTTCTGACTAGCTATGTATGTATATATAAATGGTGCAAGCAAGGCTTGAGGTGAATCATAGTTTTTAGAAACAGGCGTTTTAAATAAATACGTACTTACGTAGTTATTTCAATTGTTGTGAAATATACAGGGTGCTCATAAAGTCTAGAAATTTTTGAATTTTCTCAAAAAATAAAAGAAAGAATTGACTAGAAAAATTAAATACATAATACGTATTCAACATACTTGAACATTCTATTGAATGATGCTAAAGTTTACGACTTATCCTAGTCTCAGTAAGGAAGAAAACATGCAACTTTAAACCCCCATAGGTTTATTTGAAACCTGTAATCAATAATTTTGTTATTTTTATTAAAATTTTAAGTTAGTTGAGTAAAACTTTTGCTTTTAAGTCATACAAGAAATATATTAAAAAAATAACCCAGGATCAACAACGTGGACGTTATTTTTTCTAAATCCTTTGGAGTGCTTATTTCAGATGAGAATAATTCCTGGAGACAATTGTTATTTAAAAAAAATATGATAATTAAATCACAGCAGGGTATTTATAAATAGATATATAATAGCTTGCCCTTAAAAAATAAGCTTTTAAGTATTTATTTAATGTGTCCCCTTAATTAAATTAACATATTTAAAATTCCAGAGTTTAAATATTTTATAAATGAACAAATAGGTACGAGGGAAGCTTTTTACACAAATTTATCAATTTAAAGTTACCTGGTACTGGTTTTTTTCCTGAAATATATTTTTTGCCTTAGATGAGAAAGTTGTTCTATCGTATGAGGTGAACCATTAAATTATTTTTAAATGGTTTCTTTCTCTGATATTCAATTTTCACTATAACATTGTGAACAGAAGTCAGCTGATTAAAGAACAGAAAGTTGGAGTAGGTACCTACATGGTTCAACAATTTTTGAATGAACTAATGTTAGTAAGTACAGTGGCATAAATAACGTTTCTAAATCCGTTTAATGACTTAATAAGTGAGATTTTATTCACAAATGCTTCAGATGAAAATAAAGCAAAAAATATTTTCTTCTTATTAATAATGTTTCAATTATAATTTCGAAATAATTCAAATATACACAAATGTCTTAAAAAGAACCTGCAATTAATTTAATTTTCCTTACCCATACCTTTTTATCCTATTAAGTAATTTTCTTAGAAAGAGAGCATAAGAACCTTATGATTGATTTAATTGAATTTTTCTTAACTGTCTTGGTGAAAAAAGAAAAACTGTTTTGTCATTTTTAAAAATGTTTGTATGTATATCTCCTCTGGGAACGAGAATGTTAGTGAATTAATAAATAATAATTTTATTTTTAAGATAATACAAGATAATTAGTATTTACAAAGTAACACAGCTCTTTCTTCAATAAAATACAATATAAGATGACAGTTCACTAGTTTAACAGAAGATTGTCTCTAATACATATATCTATCAGTATATATTACAAACTATGGTATGTATTAATTGTACTGGACGCTTAATAAACAATTATTACTCGATTTTTGTTTTTTTTATTTATTTATTTGAATTATTATTATTACTTATAAAAAGGCCTTAGAGATGGCCGTTAATTTTTTTACCTTTCAGTGAATTTCTATTATTATGTATTTAATATCATTTATTTTGACATGTGTCACAATATGCAACAGATTTTGTGTTTTCTTTTATGTTTATGTTCTACTGGAGAGACTGATTGACAGACAGGAGTTGTATGGAGAGTGTGAACAGTTAGTTCAATGTCTTTTGATAATTCTGGGTCTGAAAGGAAATTCATTATTAAGAATAAATCATTTCCTCACATATCAATTTTTTTTTATACAACTTTTTTTTCTGTAGGTAAATAAAATAGAAATTTTGACTTTTATACTAGATCTAGTATGCCTCACAATTACCGAATGAAATAAAGTGTTAGTAAAATAGAAAAAAAAACAATTACAGACCTTTTAGAGCTTCTACAGGTTTGTCGATAGTATCGTGGTCTATCCATGTAAGACCCATTTCGACTTTTTCTGCTAAGTCCTGCCAATGTTTCCTGTTTTCCAGAGTCCCTTGATACAAGGGGTTAATCCACGGGAATGTGTCCGATAATACTTTGTACAAAGGTAGGCATATTACGTCGATGAAACCTACCTGCATTTGAGGAAGTTCATCCTTCCTTTCTCTGTCCATCATCGCCTGGAATCAAGTAGGATTTCTCTTCGAATTTCAAATGTAAACGTTTACTCAATAATTTTCCAAAAATGACACAAACTGCTTCATTAAATTAAAAATATGTAAATTGTTTTCACCTTCACAATATACAAGATACTAAAGTTTTTGGGAAGACTTGTACGTCCTCTAGGAAAAGTGTTCGTCCAAATTTTCGTAAAGGCTATAGGAGGATAAGAATGGGTAGGATGCCCCCAAACGGATTATGCTGATTTTTTTTTCTGGTGATTACTACCAACATAAGATTAAGATTTGCCAAGTTTTAGCTTTTAATATTGTACCGTTGGAAAGTGAGGATTAATTGAAAAAAAATCGAAAAAAATCATATCTTTTCAACGGTTCGATCGATTTGGCTGAAATTTTAGTATGTTTTGCATATTTTTATTAAAAAAAGAAGAAAAAATTATTAATATGAAAAGAAAATTTTAACCCCCTTAAAAAAATTATTCCATAAAAACAAATTTTTTTTCATAAACTTATGGTCTTGGTAGAATTACCAAATTTTTTTTTTATTTTTCTAACACTATTTTTCACAACATATAATTTTTTCAAAAATTTTTTCTGAGTGCGTCATAGTTGAAAAAAATAAAATGTCAAAAAATGATTTTTTTTTCTTAGGTTAGGCTTTATGTACAGTCACGTAAATTTTTTTGTAGATTTCCAAATGTATTTGACGTTGTATAAAATTTTTTCTAAATTTTTTTTCCAGATGCGTCGCAGTAAAAGCAATAGAATAAATTCTTATAAGAGAGAGTTAAAAAAGAAGAAATATCTCAAGATAATGTACTTGATTTATGCGTGAGTGTATCGCAAGGTTCTCTTACACTTGAAAAAAAAATCCGAAACAATTATAAATGACGTCAAATAGATTAAAAATTTTCAGAAAAATTTACGTGATAGTACATAAAGCATAACCTCAAAAAAAAAAAACAATTTCTAGACATTTTGTTGTTTTTAACTATGACGCTCGCAGAGAAAAATGTTGAAAAAATTATATGTTGCGTTGGATACGATCAAAAACGTACAAAAAGATTTTGATAATTGTACAACTAACATAACCTCAGAAAAAAAAATATTTCTAGACATTATATTGCTTTTACTGCGACGCATCTGGAAAAAAAACTTAGAAACAATTTTATACGTCAAATACATTTGGAAATCTGCAAAAAAAATTACGTGACTGTACATAAAGCCTAACCTAAGAAAAAAAATTATTTTTCGACATTTTATTTTTTTCAACTATGACGCACTCAGAAAAAAAATTTGAAAAAATCATATGTTGTGAAAAATAGTGTTAGAAAAATAAAAAAACATTTTGGTAATTCTACCAAGACCATAAGTTTATGGAAAAATTTTTTTTTATGGAATAATTTTTTTAGGGGGGTTAAAATTTTCTTTTCATATTAATAATTTTTTCTTCTTTTTTTTTATAAAAATATGCAAAACATACTAAAATGTCAGCCAAATCGACCGAACCGTTGAAAATTAATCAATTAATCCTCACTTTCCAACGGTACAATATTAAGAGCTTAAACTTGGCAAATCTTAATCTTATGTTGGTGTAATCACCAGAAAAAAAAAATCAGCACAATCCGTTTGGGGGCATCCTATCCATTCTTATCCTCCTATAGCCTTTGTATATGTAATTTCGGTTTAATTTGACCTACCTTCGTATTTTAACGAATATCTGTAAATACTTTTTTGCTTACCACAGGTTGCTGATTAAGCTGCATCTTTTCGAGATCCCCTTGGTCAAAAAATTCGTCTGCAACAAGTTTTGCCACCCGATGTTGAACTTCCCAGGGTTTCGAAATAGCACTTACATCACATGCTGTCATTAGCATGCTGGATAAAACTAGAAATATAAAAAACTATGGGACTCCTGGTGTCACATTACATTAAAGTCCATGGATCAATTTCTTTGTCTGATAATAATTTTACAACTCTATTAAAATTCCTAATCTTTTTTTATTAATAAGAAAAACAATTTGGCTCAATGCTTTGGTGACCTAGAAACACAAAAATATCTTGAAATTTTGATTTCTATTTCGTCCTAATAAATTTAGAAGTTAACAAAAGCTCAGGATAATACGTAAATTAATAAAGAAATTAATAGTTATGACAAGGGCAACATTAGAATCTAACGACCTTTAAAATCCTATGTTAATATTTGTTGTAAATTTCATATATCCCATTATTTAGGAATATTGGCGTTTGCAACGTTGTAATGTCTTTTGTAAATCTTCGAAATGTAATAAAATTTTAATCCTTTTACTTGTACTATTTCTCGATCGTTAATTTTACAGCAGGGAGGTATGTACTTTCAAGTAGCACTGTTGTGTTCAATGTATGATACACTTTCTACCTTCATGTTCCGTCACATTCAGATAATGATAATGAAAATTGATGACGGTATAAAACCAAATTTGTTTTGTTTTTATAACCCGCGGAGGTGTATGTTAATGAATACTACAGTCGTTTTGTGCTTACAGCTTAACATTGTAATAGAGCAACATAAAAATATATTCACAAGTACTGTCTGGTGATCCATGAAATTTTATTGCTAGCATAAATACATTTAAAGTGAAGCTAGCAGTAGCCAATATTCACGACTCAATTGCCGTTAAATTTGCAATTCAAATTTCAATTTATTTTATATTGACACATGACATGAACTTCCATTAAATTGAAATAAAATTCACTGGCATATTATTGAGATAAACAGAATAGGTGAGGTAAAATCGATTTGTTTTCTGACTGTTTGAGCAGATAAAATTTAGGAAGTGCTTGCAAAATTTCTTAAAGCCCTAAGAATAGGTAGTGACTTAGAAATATTGGCAATTAGAGTATTAATTAATTAATTAGGAACGCATTAAATCTCCCAAAGCGAGGACTTTGGTGGATATGTGCTGCAAATTTCCAAACTTCCACGTTTATAAGGATGAAGCGAATAAGTGAGCTGCATTCACTGCAGAACGCTTATTTCATTCCATCAAAAGCTGCAACGTTCGGTAGCAACCTCCACATTACTAGTTGAGATATACTCATTTTGTTTGTATTTGTGGGATTCTTAGTTATTATTTTCCAATGGAATTTTTTATGAAGGTCAAATTTTGCATCAATATTTAATTTTGCTCGAGCATATGGGGAATTTAAAATTCTAAATCTCCTTCTTGTGTTAAATAATATTAGTTAAGTTCAATTGAAAAATAGCAATTTGTTTGATTTGATAACAAACAACATAAGTGGTTTTCTCGGTAACAAATATTATACTTCTACTTATCAAATAGTTAACCGCGATACACACGCTACACATTATACATAGGTATAAAAGGACTTTTTATACATTCTAATAGACTGGTTCCGCTTTGCGCCCTTATTTTTGTTAGGTAATTAGTAGGTAAGATTTTTTTACTTACGTTCTTTTTTATCGTCACTTTGCCAATCGAATTCTCCATTTTCCACAAGTTCGAGGAATTTATTTCTTTTCTTAAAATACATCGCCAAATCAGTAGAAAGTATCGCTGTTTCCACTAGATGCATCACTTTTCTGTAGTCTTCAGGGGATAATTCCTGAAACAAATTATTAAATAAATTAATGAAATATAAAATAAGAAGAAGACGGATACCAAATCTAATAAAGGCCAAATTTTGTTTAAAAATATGTGCATTATTTTATAATACAGAAATACTTTTCTTCTGAAGGTATACAAAGCTAGAAATTAGCAAATCAGTTTTCTATAGGCATGCATAAAATAGTTAAAGTCATTTTAGGTCATTCAATGATAAATTAATTAGCCGTTTGTGATGGTAATTTTGTATCTAGTGTTTTAATTTTCCAAAACCCACCTACTTGAAAAATATTGTTGCTATCGGTGTTGAGTATCATGACGCACTGATCAAAATGGTGATGTTCCATGGTGCTTGTAGAATAGAGTACAGCCAGTGGCGAGTCCGTTTTCGTTTGAAATGCATTGTTTGTGCCACGATGGTCCAAATCGTGACAGAGGCAGGCCACCAAGAGACCCAAAACATCCAAATCAGTCATGAAACGATCCATTTTTCCAGTCTTGAACATTGCAAACATTGTTTGTGCCACGTTGAGGGCATGTCTCCAGTTGTGGTACTTCACAGGACGATAGTTTTTCTTTACCGACAACACCCAGCGACAAAGGACCTGGAACAATCGAAAAATATCTTTAAAAACTTCATATACTTATCAATAACTTTTGGCCTCGACATTTAACAGATAATTATAACAAAATAATTATTTCAAAAACTCTAGGACAATATAATATAAGGGTTTGGAACCCTCAGGGGGTAAATTCTACTCAACAATTTTTTTTATGACTAAACTTCCTCAAGCAAGTTTCAATTTTTTCAGCTGTAAACTTTCTTGAAGAAGATAACTGTCGACAATGAACAAATTATAATTATTTCTTTAGAAAAGTCGTTTATATTTCTCGGAGGGTAGAAGTAGGAAATTTATTTTTCAAGTTTCCTCCCGGAATAGCCTTATTATAATTAACTTTGCAAGTCTAATCAAAACTTATTTTTAAAACTGAAAGGGAGCAAAGAAAAACAAACGAAAGCATTTCAGTGGTGTAAAACATTTAATTAGCGACGACGTAAGAAAAATTACCTTCAATCAGAAAATTATTATCTTATTCCTACATTCAAAGTTATAATTAATTATTATTTTTTGAGAATATTTTCTACAACATTTACTGTAATAATGAATTTACTTGAAACACTTAAATATATTATCAAAACTATATTGCATTTTTAAGAATAAAAAGGAAAATCTATCCACCAGAACGATCTCATAAAAGTATGCATATGATTTGATTGATTACCTTTAATAGATTTTGGCTAGATAATTTGTAGTTTAAATAGAGGAGAGTAACAGGCTAACAAGTCAATTTTTTTTACTGTTATGGAAACCCAAAGTGACAGAGCTTTTCGACTAGATTTAAGAGCAATTAAATAGATGAAACAGCTTATCGATTAACACTAATTAAAACATGCCTGATTTGTTTGCAGGAATTTTATAGGTAGATAAACACAAAAGGATTGTAAAATTGACGCATAGGCAAAAGGGTAAAATAAAATTACAAAAAGCAGCCTTTTAAGTTCAAAGACAATTTGGTCGAAAAAAGTATTATAATGCCACTGGCTTATAAAGAGAATGTGGAATCTTAATGTTAAATAAGTTATCAGAAATAGAAACGAATCAGGAGCCAATTAGGGTTGTGAAACGAGTTCCCTTTAGGCATTTAATTTAATTTCCTGTTTGTTTTTCTCTTTTTTTTATTAATTTTCTATATCAACTTCTAATTTTCCCTCAAGCTACCAATACGAACAATTTTATTAAAAAGTTCTGAACTTGTTTACTGTTTATAATCAACTTAATTAACGAAAGGTAAACAAAAGCACCTCTGCTACTAAACTAACAGCTACACAGCGATTAGGGATGATGCGTTTACTTGCTTATGTGGGGTGTACAGTTTGATGTTTTGTCAAGAGAAGTTATCCTGCTGTGTGAACCCTTTGTCCTTAAAAGTGTTTAATCTAACGCTTTTAGGTAAGGGGCTGGCAAAAGCTGATTAGCAATTAATTTGAGCCTATTCCAGATAAGTTCAGTGGTGTATGACAGAACACAGATTAGAGAAGAACAGGGATCAGAACTAAATTATTTTCTGTGGATATATTTTCAACAACAAAATAATTTGAGGAGGGGTTTGTTTGTGTTTAAATTGAATTATAAACAAAAAAGGAATCGAAAAAAGAATAGTATTTCGAAAATATTGTTAATTAGTTATTAAGGTGAGAATAATAAGTCCACAAAGAATTCAATTTAGGATTATCACAAGGGGATTACGATTGGTTTACAAAAATAGGTATTATAATTTTTTTCCCAGCACATCCACCAAATTCTACTTTAAAGATGCCAATTTTTTTAAATGACGAGATGTTTTGACTTACCTCGTACGGAATATGGAACTGCTGTACTAGATTGCAGTCAAGAAACATCCTGATGGTAGCCTTACACGTTTCCAGGTCAGAGAGTTCGAAATCTATGAATGTGAAGTTTTGTAAGTTAAACGTTTCCGCAGACGGTATCTCTTCCTTTAGAAGCTGTTCGACAGCGTCATTGCTTGCAGTAGCGTGATAAGAGAGACATTCAAGGGCCACTTTTTGCTTTGCCATTAATTTGCATGCATTTTCGTACATTTGGGTATTGTGGATACCTGAATAAGATAAAACACTCAAAAGATGTTTAAATGTAGGAACATACTTACAGTTTTAGTAAAGACAAAGTAAGTTTATTTAAGAAATTTCTGTTAGCATCAAGTTTTAAATAAAAATAAACTATAATAACAATTACTTTCGCAAGCAAATTGCAATAATAATCCTGACTATTGAAAGTTATAAACGGAATACCATATTAAGGACTGAAGTTACATCCTGAATACAGAGCTCAAGTCTCTGAAGGACGCCAAAGTAATTCTTTAAAAAAAAAATATTTTCAACTCTAAAAAGAACCCTTATGTGATTAAGTACATAAACCTTGAAAGTTCGCAAGCTAAGTATGAAATTTCGAATAGAAAATAAAATGTTTCATTGCACAGTATACGTAGTATGTCATCCACAGATTAGTAATAAAATGCAAATTGTCCAAAATATGAACGTATAATCTGGGCTTAAACAAATAGATTTCTATAAATATGGTACGTGGAGCATTTGCATCAAAGTGATAAACTATTATGTAAATTGTGTTATTAGAATATTCGAGTTGCGTGCAAAATTTTGCAAATTTAATGTGGGTACATAAATTATCCTTCGTGGCACGTAAAATAACAAAGTAGAAATTTATTATTAATTTTGATTCATAGAATTTACAAAAAAGTGTGCACAATTTCAAATTAAATTAAAGTGGCGTTGGATAAATCGAAAAAGTCCTTGCTGGGCCAAATGGACAAGAATTTTAAGTCTCAAATATTTAATATATTGTTGTAGTAAAGGCAAAGTAAGTTTATTTAGGACTTGCAAAATAAATTTCTCTCGAAGTTTTCTTTTAGCTATAAGATTTAGACTGCAATAAAAATAAAATAAAATATTAATTATCTTTCCAAACAAATTACACTAAATTCTTGGCTTTATCTAAAGCCATAAACGAAATAACATACTAAGGACTGAAGCTACATCCTGAATAGAGAGCCCTGAATCCCTGGAGGTATCAAAAGTTATTCCCCTGCAACACAAAAGTGGTCGCCAAATTCATTTTGGATTATTTGTATTTCAAATGGAAAATCTTCAACTCTAAAGAAAACTTGCGGGATTAAGTTACTGAATGTTTGCAAAATAAAATATGAAATTTCAAATGAAACGAAAATGTTACGTTGTATAGTTTAGGAGTAGGTACGTCATCCACAGGTCAGTAACAAAATGTAAATTGTCCAAAATCTGAACGTATAATCTGGGCTTAAACAAATAGATTTCCATAAATATGGTACGTGGAGCATTTGCATCAAAGTGATAAACTATTATGTAAATTGTGTTATTAGAATATTCGAGTTGCGTGCAAAATTTTGCAAATTTAATGTGGGTACATAAATTATCCTTTGTGGCACGTAAAATAACAAAGTAGATATATATTTATTATAGTTTTTTCTATAGAAATTACAAAAAAATATGCACTAATTAAAGTGGTGTTAGATAAACAGGAATGATAAAAAATG
Source organism: Agrilus mali (assembly GCA_029378335.1). Lineage (NCBI taxonomy): Eukaryota > Metazoa > Arthropoda > Insecta > Coleoptera > Buprestidae > Agrilus > Agrilus mali. Next base: position 19,907,732 of record CM055658.1, on the reverse strand, counting down.
GAATTGAGCCTTCTATACGAATGGTTCTTGCTCACCCAAATGGGTAGCAATCCTATATCTCAAATATTTAAATATACGTATCTACAGTTTCATTAGAAATAAAATAATTTTCTCTCGAAGTTTTCTGTTAGCTAAAGGTAAGCTTTAAACCTTGTAATAAAAAAAAACAGTAAAATAACAATTACTTTCGTATACAAATTGCAATAAATTCTGACTTTATTGAAAGCCATAAACGGAATAGCATATTAAGGACTAAAGCTACATCCTGAATAGAGAGCTCTGAGTCCCTGGAGAACGCAAGAGTTGTTCCTCTACTACACAAAGTGGACGCCAAACTTATTCTGGAAATTTTGTATTTGAAAAGGAATTTTAACTCTAAAAAGAACCTCTGTGGGGTTAAATATATGATCCTTGGCAAGAGTCACTAAAAGTTTGCAAAATAAATATGAAATTTCCAATTGAAGAAGAAAATGTTATATTGTATCTGTTGTGTAGTATGTCTCTTACAGGCCAGTAATAAAATGTTAATTGTCCAATATCTGACCGTATAATCTAAAAATATGAAACTATTTTGTAAATTGTGTTTTAAGAATCTTCGAGCTGGGTAGCAAAATCTTTTAATTTGCTCTTTTCTATGTTGCATTACGAAAAAAAGGAAACTTTTTTATATACTAATACCTTGGCTAAGTTTCGGTCTGTTTCTTGCAAAAATTATTCCAAATTATGACAATGTTAGTCAGATAAACATTTTTTACGCTTACATATATCTCTATCTATTAATTAACTCTCCAAGCTTTCAAATTTTGCAAAAGTTTACCCACGCGTTTCGAAATGAAATCGATGATTGACTTACCCAGGCCGCAAAAAATAGCAAACGCTTCGAATAACGACACATCACAGTCGGAGAAGGGCAGTCCATTAGCTTTATTAATCATCTGTGCTACCCCAATAATATTTTTCTGGCCGTTCACAATGGGCATGCAAAGCAACGTTTCGGCGAACTCTGCATCCGTCATGTCGTATTTCTCTTTCAGCCATGCTTGGACGTCGACAATGTTCAATATTTGGCCTGTTGTGGCACTGTAGGCTGCTATTTGGGCTAATGTCGAGGTTTGCAGGTCGAAAGATGATGGTCTTGACATAAGGGTTTGGGCACCACCGGCTCGTAGTTCGAAAACTGTGGTAAATCTGCAACAAAATTATGAAAGGAGATGGGAAATTATAAATTAGAATAATTAAATCAGAAAAGAATGGCATGGTGGTAGACTAAATAATAGTTACTACTGCCGTAACAGAATCTACTTGGCACCACTTTAATGCGGGGGATGCTGCAAATTATTTATTAGGAAAGAGATTTTGGCTTTCTTGTAAATTTACGAAGGAAGTTTTTATAATATATTACAATGAGGACATGGTTGCGTATTAACCAAATAATGATAAAAGAAAGTCACCACTGTCCTCAAAAAATCTCCCAAACAATCCACTTTATCGAGGAGGATGCTACAAACGATCTATTTAGAAGAAAACTTTTTGGCTTATTTTTAGATCTATTCAAATATAAGGAAATTTTTTCGTTATAAAAAATGGTAGGACATTTTTATTTCCTTTTTCGCCCTATTTCTTAAATTATAAAAGCTTATTCGAAGTGTAAAGTAGATTCTATTGGTTGAAAGGCAATGACCTGAACGTATTATGGATGTAACAATTTGCAGCGATCCTAAAATTTATATTCACTAAAAGACAATTTCTCTAATAGCTGTTTAAATAAAACGATGAGGTCAGTCAACTTGTTAGATTGCAAGGAATATAAAAATTTCAATAAATAAATATTTAATTAAAAGTTATATTTTCGTTTAAAATAATTTAAGATTTTTTTATATAGCTCGGAAATTCCGAGAAATGTGTTTATTTGAGGGTTATTTATTTGTCGCATTTTTTACAATTATGTAATTCTTAATTTGTAACGGAAACACCTTTCAGTGTTGTTTATAAGGATCTACCTGCAATTTCCTGTAGTTTTTCGCTTGCCTTGGTCTACCATTATAGTGCTCGAAGTTTCGTGAGAAGTTTGTTTTTCTTGAATAGACGCTTGAGTTAATTTAGTGTTTCCAGGACGCTCTAAGATGTTTTCTAAGTGATTCTGCAATCAAAGAAAATTTGATTATTTAACTTTGCAGACTAAACGCTTGCCTTTACAATACGAGTTTAAGAATACTTTCAAGTATGGATGCAATTTTTTGAAAAGCTTCAAAATTAATTATATTATGTTACGTTTTATATAATTGTAATTAAAAATTCATAGAAAACTACAAAGTGTTACACGACTTTATTTGTGCAGCCTATTGCATAAAATTTGCTTTCGAAAATCCGTAAGTAGTCTTTAACCAAGGGGCAGAGAAAATGTTCATCATCAAACCTTAACGTTCCTTTTAAGTGCTCTTGAGAGCAAAGCAATCTTAATCCGTCTTAATTTTAAACCGTTAATTTGAAGCGTTTGAAACCGCTTTAGGTCGACAAATATTTATCTCTTGGATTAGTCATCATCCGTCTTGTTTGGACCACTCTCAGTTTGCGTTTAAGCGGCAGATAAATTGAAATGAGGAAGAACCTATTAATAACGCATATTTTTCTGAACAGGGTCTTCCAGTGCCTATGTGGGTAATCTAAGTACCTAAATTACGTCATACGTTTTAATATTATTGAGATTAAATAGCATAAATTCTGTGAAAATTCAAATCAAGTCCAACAGTGATGATAAAATTAAGTAATTTGATTAAAATATCAAGGGCTCAAAAAGGGATTCTAAAACAGTTAAATTAGATTAACGTTTCAGAATCCAATTTAAGTATATGATATACAGGGTGTAAGTTAAACATAGGGTAAAAGTTGAAGCGAGCCTGGGTTATTTTATTTTTGGATTAAAATTTTCTTCCCGTTTCATTAGCTTACCTCCGAATTACAGTTTAAGAAATAATGAAAAACAAAAAAATAATTTGAACACTCCATTTAATACAAATTAAGTAATAAAAAAAAAAGGGTTTGCTTAGCACGTATACAACATGCCTACGTAAAAACTTTGTTTCTGTTGAATGTTGGATATAGGTACTCATATACATATCTATATTTTATGGATTCTAGGGCAAAATTTTATGGTAAACGCACAAAAGATTACGTAAGACTTTATACCCCGAGAACGTGCATTGCAAGAGCCAGTTATCTCAGGAAAATTGAATTTTAAATGAGATTGACTTTGACGATAACGTATTAAAAGTTGTATTATAAAGACGGGACTAATATTACCGTGTCGGTACTTTACAACGCATCTTCGTTCGTTCATTATTAAAAAACAAAAAATATGTTTGGCGTGAACGAATTTCAATTTCCAAATGGCGCCAAACAATTCTACAAAAAATTTAAGAAATCCAAAAGTGAACAAGATAGTACGCAAAAAATATTACAACACCTACAAGGGCCGTTCTTTAATAACGTGTGAGCTAAAAATAAGGGGATGACAGGAAGAATCCAGAAAAATTTCACTGAATGTTGGAACAAAACTCTCTAATTTTTAATTGAAGATAACCTTTTAGGTCTAAACAAATTTGTAAAGAGATTCAATAAAAATTAAGCAGTAAAATTCCTTAAAATGTCTTATTGAAAAACGTTACGGAAAGGGGGAAGGGTTAGGTACTGAAAAACTAACGTCAACCTTTAATCCAAAGAATTTTTATAATTTCTTTTCCTTTTTTAATTAAAGATTCAATAGAGAGTAAATCTTACCTGAAGATATGTGGGCGGGTCTCACTTTGTCTTACCAAAGCTCGTTAAAGGGAAGGAGGGACCAAAGTAATCATTAAAGGGAAAATACTTCATGTAACTGTTACAGTTAAAACAAGTTTTTAGTTAGAACTTGTTTTTCCTAGTTAAAACTAGTTTTTACTTAATGCCTTTGTTAAAACTAGAATTTACCACTGATATATTTGATTTTCAGATAAAACTAGTTGTCACATCGAGCTGTAGTTAAAAGTAGCACTAGAAAAACTAATTTGAGATTGAAAACAAGATATAGTTTTAAAAATATTTATTGAAAAGATCTAAGTCACTGAGAACCAAATAATAATCTGACACTAAAGGAACATTTTAGGGAACATCGACTTAAATTAGTTGGCAAGATGACAATATTAATTATAAGTAGGTAAATAGAGAATCAAATAAATCAACAGAACACAACCATAAAATTTCAAAAAGAAACATTGTTAAAGAACATTGATTAACACACAATAAAATCTAATCAGTCAAATTTAAATTTGAAAAAGGACGAGGATCTACTACGCGAACAGTTTTAACTTACTCGCTTCGGAAAAACGCGTTTCGTCTAGTAAGAACTAGTTTTAACTGATATTCGATTTGAGCATTAGTTAATTTTAGTATTAACAAATACATACATTAAAAACTAGTTCTAACTAGGAAGAACGCGTTCTTTCTAAAAACTAGTTTTAACTGCAACATCACTAATGGATGTCCTCCAAGAAGAAGAATTTAATTTCCGTTTGTGTACGTACTGGACTTTTTAAATGTGTTAATAGTAATATTTTACCACTGTTTATTTATTCTCTAACCTTTTCTGGCGTAGTTTTTACATATAGGTATCCACATTTGTTATTACTATTGGTTAAAAAACGAACTATTTTTTAAAGATAGTTAAATCTATCAATTTATTAAACTATGTAATAATAATTAATATATATAATAAATAATTGACTATTTTTGTCTTTTATATTTAATTGAATTTTATCATGATCCTTTCAAATAAGATATTTAAACCATGGAAAATATGTAGTGGTGTGTTTTTTTTAATGATTTTTTATTAATGCCCGATCTATTTACGTTTATAGTCGCAAGCCAAAAAGGAATAAATGAATAAAATCGTATAGATAAATAATTTATTTGTGTAACACATTATGTATGTACCTACCTATTGGCTCTTCTTAAAAAGCATTTCAATTTTCAACCCTGTTTTTTACCTACGTATCTTATTTTGTTTATCAGATTCCCTTCTAATGCAGCGTTTCATTTTGCACCATATCATTTATCAATGAAAGAGATCCTTTCGATTCAATAAAGGCAGCAATTTCTTGTCTTTCGTTCGTGACGCTTCATTACATTTTCTGAATATCCAAAAACATGCTCCTTTGAAATTATATCGAGGCTAGTGATTGATTTCTGAATGTATCGGATATTAAATCACATACAGACGTGTAACTACTTAACTCGGAAATTTATAGAGAACGTTCTTTAGAACCATCGACAATGCAATTTATTTATTTATATCCCTATAAAAGATTAAACGAAATTATTGCTTAAGAATTTGTTTTTTGTGTGTATTAAAATGAAACCATTTCCTTTCATATTTTTTAAGTAAATGTTGCTGAAAATATTCGACCAAACGAAAGTTAGTAAGGTTAATAGAATAAAATAGAAGAGACTCACCCGAAATAAAAAAATTAAACAAACCACCACCTCTCATGATCCTTTTTTTAAGGGTAAGTTTCTTTTTATTTTATTTCATTCTGTTCATTCACCACAGACGACAGTCTCCCTTTTCTATTTATTAGGGTTAAATAGAGATACACCCAACCGTATTTTAAAAACTCTCAACAAAATAAAAATAAATACATTGTTAGATTAGGCACTTCAAAATTATTTGTTCCTTTGCGCTTATTTTTATGTCTTGTATATTTCTGGAGTAAAGTTAATAACTAGCAAAGGAAACAATAAGCTTACAAAAAATACAAACAAAAATATATACTTTCTACATGTTAGTCAGTTTACAATATCTTTTAAATGTTTTGGAATATGTATATACCCTACTCTGCTGTTACATGTGTAAGATCAAATGATCAAACGTTCTAATATTACTTCACAGGAAATGACGATTCTGATGTTTTGGAATCGACACGTACGTATATAGTACGTAGATATTTTGCCACTGTTTACTCAAAGTGTTTGTTTCTACGTCAAACACGTGTTTGTGGACGAAACTGTTTGTTTTTGAGGCGTTAACAAGCTCCAAACACATAAGGCTTTGATAATGTGGGCATCACTGCACGTCACGTGATGGTAGGTATATTTTTTCACAAAAGCCTGTGATGTTCTAGGTTCTAGATAGGCAATTTAATTATTATCAGCAGATCCTAATGAATGAATTCTCTTTGTAGGTACGCAGACTGTTTGTACTTTTGTTTGCAGTGTCATTCACAAAGCTTTTACTGCAGAACGTTCTACCTATTTGATTCAGCACTTTTAAAACGTGCACAAAGGATAACACATTTTTCTTTTGCGGTTTTTTGGCATCCTTATTACCATATTTTCGCCTGCCACTTAGGAAGCAATATGCGATGAAGGAAAGGGCTTAAGCAAATAGCTTCCGTACCGACAATATTCGCGGGCTTTTAAATTTTCATTCAAAATTCTCAGAAATAGGAAAAAAAATATCTCAAGCTGATTTTTCCCTTCTTTAAACAGAGTTTATGGACCACTAAAAATTCTTATTTATTTTTGTATAAAATATTGTAATACTGTATGCAGTCTTGCTTTTTAGAAGTAAAATAATTTTGAATTTCACACAAGTTTGTTTGTCTACAGAAAAAAAGGATAGATGAAGTTTTAACTGAGTATAATACCAAAATATTGCCAATATATCGCCATCTATTGTGCCATATAGTGTTCGCAATGAGGGCGGGTCTTACGAATGTCGTGTACATGTATGCGCCACCCATTTCGTTGTCGTCGTGGAGTGCGCAGAAGCTTATTTCTAATAAAGCATTCGAGCATAAGCTCTACTTCTCGCAAATACTGCGCATGTTTGGGCAGTGGCGGCTCGTGGCCGAATACGAAGGGGGTTCACAAAATGAAGAACATGTAATCATCAAAAAGAATTTCACAGTGAGGCATATGATGTGGCACGTTTGAAAATTTTAATTGCACGCACAAAAACAAATTTTTTTTTAAGTTATCTTTTTTAATAGAAATGAGTTAAAAATTATACACTTAATTTATAGTTTGTGACATAAATTTGTAGTACTGAATACCTGTCTTAGTATGTTAACTAGAACCGTCAAATTATACATTTTATTATTAAAATATCGCATGAATTCTTTCGAAGTATATACAGATGCGCATCAGATAAAATTTTTTGCGTATCCAGTTTCGCCTTCTTAAGTTATTTGAATGTTGTTGCTGTCGCAGCGCTCGAATCAAAATTTATTTTATATCCTGATACAATACCATTTGAAAAATTAAATTTAAAAGTCCTTCAGTGGTTAAATTTTAATGAATTAGAAATGGAATTAGTTGAATTTCAGTCAAGTACCATATAGAACCAAAAATTTGTTGATTTAAGAAATGATTTAGAAATTATTGAAAGTAATCGATTATTGGATAAAATAAATAGAATTGCAGAAGATGAAATTCTAACTATACATGGAATTCAGTTCCTGACACGTTTAATTGTTTAGAACTAGAAATAGAAATATTAGCCACGGCAATTTTATCAATATTTTCATCGACGTGGGCATGTGAATCTCTATTTTCAGAATTAAATTTTATAAAAAATAAATACAGGAATAGAATGACGGATGAGTTGAGCTCTGCATGCGTACTGTTGAAATTAACTAAATATGAACCAGATATTAAATCTTTATCATCTTGTGTACAGCAACAAAAATCACATTAAAAACAATTTTTTTAACGTGAATTTTGTTTCTAGCATATTGCTTTTTGTAAAACATTGATTAATAAAAAATTGTTTAAAGATGAATTGTTTTGTTTGTTTGTTTAATTATACTTACGTATAGTTTCACCACGCTAACATTTCGAATGAAATTTTATTGTGGCACGTTACCTATTTAAAAAAGAATTTTTATGACTTTGTGGCACGGACATCAAAAAAGGTTTGCCATCCCTCTGGGTGTAGGTAGTTCAATTTTTAAGGGGGTTCACTGAACAAATGCACCTACAGTAAAACCGCCACTGTTTTTGGGTTCACATGAACATTCTACACGCCTTCTTGGCGGACACCTGACGCTATAAGACTTACTGTTCTTTTCTATACAAATGGTAATCTCATTTTCAGTAAATTATTTTTTAATTTAATTTTACTTACCGATTCACAGCAGTCTAGGTCAAGCAGATATACAGCACATCGATCACATTTCAATAGATCCTGTGCCTCCCTCATTATCTTCGTAACTAAACATTCCAAATTGTTTTGCTCTTCGAATATGCTTCTAGCAAGATTAAGAAGGATCTGAAAATAAACATTTATAGTTTAATAGCGAATATTATATTGATATAGGATCGTAATATTTGGTGTGTAGATCTTCTTCAGCAAAAGACCCATAAGTATACGGATAGTCATTTCTTACATTACACTGAAAGCCTTCGCCGTGTTGCTTTAAAGAATAAACATCAGAACTTTATTAAAAAGATTTTTCATGCTTGAAATAAAAAATAAATTCAAAATGTTTGAAGATATTATCCTCTTTTTCAATTTTATTGCCACGAAGTTAGTGGTATTTTCATATTTTTAGATTTGTTAATTATTAAAAAAGAAAACGAGAAAATTGGAGAAAAGTGATAAATAATAAGAAAAGAGTTTTTCAAAAAATGGCAGATTAGATTTAAATCCAATTCGCCGAAAAATGGAAATGGATGGAAAAACTCTAACGATATCAGAAGAACTTGGTAATGCTTTTTACTCTTTTCATTTTCTAGAATAAATTGAAGAGTAAAAATAACGTACAGCCATCGGGCCCGTGCAAAATAGAGCGAATGGTGGATAATTCAAAGTCGATAAATAAAAAAAGGTGCAAAGGAAATTCGCAGTTTACCCTCAAAATTTTCTGCTTTCAAAATTGAATACTAAATTTTAACGACCTGAAAATATCAAATACTTACAAATCGTTTAATCAACTGATCCAAATTTTAGTTATAAAAACACGATTCTCTGTCACATAAAGTCGATTTAAAACGAATTGTAACAAAATTTAATGTTCATTAGATCTGCTGTATATTTCGAACCCTTAGTAAAAAAATGTTAATAAAGGAAATCATCAAGAAGAGATAAAAGAAGATGTGCGAAATTAAACATTAAGTGTTAAATGGTTAGACACCTAGGTGTATTCTTGTTGAAAAAGAAAACCTTGACCTTTTGCCACTAGGAGTTTGTAAAGTTCATTTTATTTGCCTTCACGTAAAAAATTCGAAAGAGAAAATAATTGCTGGTTTAACGATCCTTGAAAGTGGCAATCGAATGTTCTCAGCACGAGTGACTTTCTGAACTTTTTTGTGAACCTGCTGTCATTGTGATGAGGGTTATAAAGTTTGGAATGACGTTTGACCTACTATTTTGATGCTAATATTACGATAAATGGATAAAAGTTTTACTCATCTTTGGTTATTGTGTTATCGCCTAAACCATATAACATCTCTATTCGTCATGGTATTTAAATATCACCACCATTATATTTATTTTTTTCATTTTTAAAGTTTATGATTTTATAATTACCTGATTCCTCCTGTATTCCATGACAGAAACTTCAAATAGCTGAGCATTTTGAATGCCGATTCCACAAAACGTGAGGTACCGTTGAAATACTTCGACATCTCGTGGGGTGAATTCTATGGTCTCGTCAACTTTGTTGATTATCTGGGCAACCCCGATTACTTGGCCTTCGTAATTGCAAATCGGCATGCACAATATTAAATTCGTTTTGTATCCTGTCTTCAGATCTATCTCACTATTAAATCTTGGGTCCTGTAAAGAAGATCGATATTCCTTATTGCTAGCTAAAATCTAGAAAATGGGGCAGATAATATAATGAGAAATAATTTAGGAAACATATTCGGAAAGGGACAAATAAATTCTAAAACAATTTAATTAGTTTATGTAAATATGCAGGCATAGCAAATTTTGTTACTGTGATGAGTAGCAGCTGGTTATAAGTTTATTTTCCCCGCTTGCTGTTTGCACAAACTGAGGAACAATGTTTCAATACGTTCTTCCTATAAATGCATGCGATAAAGAGCGAGAGAATTTGGAATTTCTCACGGTAAAAAGAAGTCTTTATTATAAGTCAGTACCTTAAAGAAGTTCGTAAAAGGAGCTTTGAAACATTAAAAGTGTGTTGCACAAGAGAAATCAGGTTAAATATTACGTTTTTGTTTAATACTAAATGAGGAGTCAGAAGAAGATCGGGTTTAGTAATAAAAAAATAACTGGAAGAATACAGAACACAACCTAAACAAAAATATTGAAGTTACCCCTTCAAGTTTCATATGGAACTATCAAAATAATATCTAGAGAAATACAAAAATTAACAATTTAACAAAATTAATTTAAACTGTGTTTGTATATAGAGAGAAAATGCCCCTATATAAAATTTATCAATGAATAAAGGGTAAGTATATTTAAACATTTTTCAACAAAAAAATTAAACATACGTTAGTGTTTTCCGTTAGCTTCTGTCATGAGAACACATTTTAGAAATAAAACTAGACCACTTAAAAGTCACCTGTTTAATATTTAATTTATACTATATTTGTATAACAAAAGAAAGTGCCCCTTCCCTTAGTTAGTTTCGTTTTCAAAAGCTCATCCTGTGTTTATAATCCAGCATCGCTTATAAAATTTACAGGAAACGGAAATCCCATTCCTCGTATTTTTAAAAAGAGTTGCCTAAATTAATAATTAGCCAGCTTAAATGTAGTACCTACTAAGAACTTGTTTCCGTATATACAGAAATAATAATAAGTATGTACCTGTAGCGAATACTATCTATTTAAATTGCAGCAACCCTTTGAAGTTTAAGGAAACATTATCTAATCAACATCCAACGAAATACCTCATTAGTGCAATGCTGGCCAGTTTTTTGTACTGAATGTATAACTAATTTTAGATTCTAATAAAGTACAAAGAGTAAGAGAACATGGGAACATTATATACAGGAATACAGGATTCTAATTTGTTTTTTTTAATAATACTTCACACAACGTCTAACTATTTTCCTTTTGTATTCCTTAACTTAACTTTGTATACCTAAATATTTAAATATTTAAAAAATTCTAAAAATCTTAAATCTTCTTCCACATATTTTATGACAACCCAATCCCATCAGTGAACTACGAATATTTAATAAATGTCAAGTCGAGTTCATGACGTGTCACATGGAATTGCAATAGAGGGTTACTAAGGGAAATTAACTATCCTCACGCTCGTTAGATTTAAAATGAAATAATGTTAAAATTAAATTTTCTTTGAAGCTTTTCTGTTACTTGTCATATTAACGCTAAGGACAACGAAAATCCTTTGCCTCAAGCGTGTCAGCAGAGACATTAGGTATTCCGTTCTTTTTTATTTTAATAAAGTTATTAGATTAGTATATCTGAAGGGTTTAAGGTTCATTGTTCCTTTGAATAAATATGTACGTACTTACCACAATAATTTGGTGATGTTACATTAAAAGTTAAAAGAGAATTAATCAAAGCAAATACGTTACCTACTTTATAGGAAATCAATCAATCAATCGATCAATCAAGTGTCGAGACTAAAATTATAAACCGGGAAATTATAGAATATTTTGTTATCCCGCCTAGATATATAACTATTATTCGTTCAAACATACCCGATGTTATAGAAATACCTCATTAACTACCTGTTGTGTATCCGGATCCGTTATGAGCAGGGAAGTGAGGTGAGATATGATCATAAAAATATTTTAGAGAAAATAGTAAGTTGTAATAATCATAGATAAACAAGTCGCCATGTATAGCAGAATTTATGTTACCACAATGGCTGTAACAACCTTTATAATGATGATATAGTAACTTGTGGCCAAAATTACGTACCTTATCACAAAACTTTTAACAGCAATTGAAAATGACAGATTTCCATTTAAATATTACAAAGTATGTTTGCATTAGATTACTACACAATTAATGATAATGAAGCAATTTTGGCGAGGAAGTGAAGGAAATGAGATCGTTATAAACACGCTTAATTTACCGATATCAGAAATAGTCCTAATGATGCTCGTATTGCGAAGATAACACGAATTTATTCGCATTTATGTAACTATTCGTAAACATTTAGCAAGTAAATTATAAACTTCTTCATGTTACAATTATTAAAATTATTATAGCAAAATGCCTCTATTTGGTAAATTGATTTTCTAGCTTTTCTAACTGTAATTTAAAATTACTTATTTCTTCAGGCAAATAAAATTTTAAATTATTTTCTACTTCCATTCCATTATAGTTTCTTGAATTTATCCTCTACGAAAACTAGTTGCTGTAATTTTACGTCTGCTTTTGGCTAAATTCAACTTAGACTTTCTGTAGTGTTGGATATTACTTTGTAAAATACAATTTAACTTCTCATTTATTATTTTATTCAATTTTTAATTTCAATTCTGCAAAAGTAGGTACCTTTAGCTAAAGTTTGTCTGATGAAAATATTGCATATTTATTGAAAAATTCTAATGCGTTGGAAATGTTAGTGTTTTAATTAAATCAGAACCAACTAATGATGTCATTTATGTTTTAACAGCTAATTAACTTTTGTATAGCATATGTATATAGTTCAATTTCTTTTAATTAGTACCGATGGGATCCCAACTACGTTCACCGATAGCGCCACCAGTTACCCTTGGACGCTGCCGGCCGCTAGCCTCTGCTATGAGAAGACGGTACTCAGCCACCTCTACCTTAATGATAAGGGTAGCGGTGGTACCGATAAGGGCCTTATCGGTACCACCGGGAGATATTTAAGGGACTGCACCCCTCAAAAAAGGACCGAGCGGCATGGTCTATTGGTCTAGATCATTGCTTAGCATTCGGGAGGTCACCGGTTCGATTCCCGGGCCGACTACTCTGGTCCAAGCTTTTCTGTGGTTTCCTTGGACCATTTAGGCAAATGCTGGGGTAATAATATTCCACAGATAGTCTTTCACTTCTCTTTTGTCTTCATTTCGTCCGTCTCATCTTTCTTCCCTCACACCACCACCCACCCATTCCCACGATTCCTGAAGGAGGCTGAGGAGGGCCTTCCGCCCTACCCCTCCGACTTTGCACAAGAGTGTAGGTCGGAGGTGACAGCCCACCCAGCAATATTGGTGAGAATGAAACATCCAAAAGTTTTTTTTTTTTAGTTTTTTCGAAAAAGGGTAGTTGGTTCTCAACTAGCAGCTCCTTCTGACACCATCATCTTGGGTTAAGTCTACTTGACACTACCTGAGACATACTCTTTCTACACCCTTAGTGTTCGGACTAATTCATAGTGTTAGTTCTGCACCTGTAGGTTTACTTTTATCTAAATAAACCCCTTTTTATTATCGTGTGTTCGCAAAATCGAACTCATAATAATTATGGATTTCAGTCATGAAATCAGTAAACGTTACGAACTCTTAGTTCAACTAATAAACCACAGCTCACTGAAATTATTGCCCGTTCTTGAGTAGAACATTTAATCTGTATGATGGATGCCCTTTTCAGTTATCATTTATTTTGTGATCGCCTGTTTTAATTTCCTGCTTATAAAACATACACAACAAGTAGGTGGGTATTTCTATAGAATGGGGTGTGTTTGTAGGAATAATGTTTATTCAGGTGGGATAAAAATATTCTACAATTTCCTGGTTTCTAATTTTAGTCCCAACACTTGATTGATTCATATCTTATCAAATAACGTATTTCCATTGATTACGTATTTTCACATCAAAAAATATTTAGAAAGCTTTTTTTTAGAGTTACCTGACATTAATTTATTTAATCTACTTTGAGCAGTTGTTATTATAGTGTGAAATAATAATCAGTTATATGTATATAGATATACAATAGTCATGTTCTTCCTGTAATGTAGATTTAATACGTAACTGTTTAACGAGATGTGGAATCCTTTTGTAGTTTTTGATCCGGTTTGGATTTCACTTTACAAAAGGAAACGTCTAGGTACGTAGTTTAGTTACTCATTATCCAGTATTTAATTTTAATTTAATTTATTGCCTCAGAGGAGAAGGCTCGGTCTGAGACGAACAATGGACCTTAAGGTATATTAATCTAATAACTTTATCAATATTAGAATAAAAGAGAACTGAATACTTAAATGCTTTTGTGGCCACCATACAGGAAAAGGATTATCGTAATTGGAGTTAATATGACAGACACAGAAAATCTTCGAAGGAAATTTGACGTCATTTTTTGACAAAGTTAATTTTCCTTAGTAATTCTCCTATTGTGGTATTTAAATGGAAACCTTCATTTTCAATTGCTGTCAAAAGTTTCGTAATAAGGTAACTGAAGTCTTCCATTTAGGGACATAATTCTGGTCACACGTGGGGAACTTTATAATCTCGTTTGCGTATGTAGATACGCATTAGGTAATTAAAGTTACTACATCATTACCATGAAGGCTGTTATAGCTATTATGGTAAAAATGAATGGTACTATACACGGTGATATGTTTAGGTATGTGTATTTCAGCTTATTGTTTCTAAAATAGTTTTATAGTCACCTTTTACATATATTTCCTACCTATAAAGGACCAAGATGCACAACAGATATTTAATGAGGCATTTCCACATCATGGGTTGTGATTGAATGAATAACATATAACCAGGTGGGATAAAAAAATATTCTATAATTTCCTGTTTCTAATTTTAGTCAAAATGCTTGATTGATTGATTGATTGATTTCCTATAAAATAACGTATTTCCATTGATAAGTACATATATTTATTCAAAGGATTCCAAATATTTTCTAATTTATGATCCGGTTTGAATTTGAATTTAATTTAATTGGGTTGTCCTAAAATATGACAAAGAATTTAGAAATTTATAATATAAAAACAAATTTTTAAAAGATTTTTTGTTTTTTTTTAACAGTTAAATATTTAGGTATACAAAGTTAAGTTAAGGAATACAAAAGGAAAATAGTTAGACGTTGTGCATCTTTATTAGAAAATAAAATTAGTTTTCAATTCACTACAAAAAAGTGGCCACTATAACATTGCACTAATGAGGTTTTTCGTCGGATGTTGATTAGATAATTATTCCTTAAACTTCAAAGGGTTGCTGCAATTTGAATGCATAGTATTCGCTACAGGTATACAGGGTTTTTCAAGTTGATGGGCTATTAGAAGTATATGAATTAGTAGAAGGAATTCAATTCTGAAACTTGGGCTTATTTGGTTATTGTTTATGCCGCTTCTTTTAAAAATATTTTCAAGTTCGATTTACATCCGGTTATACCGGAAGTCGATATCAACTTTGTTATTTTAAATGGAATGGTATAGTTTTTACGCTGAATTCGAATAAAACGTGTAATTCTAAGGTAAGTTTGATAACCAATTCGTACACCTATGACGATCGGTTTCTGAGTTATTTTAACTTATAGAAAAAAAATTGCTACCGCAACCCAAATTATAAAAAATCATAACTTCCACAAAATACGACTTAGAGTGTTGAAATTTTTACTAGTAATAGCTGAATATTAGTGCTAACGCCTTGACAAAATTGAATTAAATAATTTATACAGGGCGTTCAAAATAAAATTCTAAAATTGAAAAACTTTAAACACGAATTACCTCGTTTTTTCAAATGGCACCTACTATTTTTTATTTTTTCAATCGATTCTATTTTTTAACCTCTTTCGATCTATATGGATACTTCCTACTTTATGTAATAATTCAAAATTATTCCAAAATTTTCAAATAAAATAGGAAGTATCCATATAGATCGAAAGAGGATAAAAAAAGGAATCGATTGAAAAAATAAAAAATAGTAGATGCCATTTGAAAAAACGAGGTAATTCGTGTTTGAAGTTTTTCAATTTAAGAATTTTATTTTGAACGCCCTCTACAAATTATTTAATTCAATTTTGTCAAGGCGTTAGCACTAATATTCAGCTATTACTAGTAAAAATTTCAACATTCTAAGTCGTATTTTGTGGAAGTTATGATTTTTATAATTTGGGTTGCGGTAGCGATTTTTTTTCTATAAATTCAATTAACTCAGAAACCGATCGTCATAGGTGTACAAGTTAGTTATCAAACTTACCTTAGAATTACACGTTTTATTCGAATTCAGCGTAAAAAATATACCATTCCATTTAAAATAACAAAGTTGGTATCGACTTCCGGTATAACCGGATGTAAATCGAACTTAAAAATGTTTTTAAAAGAAGCGGCATAAACAATAACCAAATGAGCCCAAGTTTCAGAATTGAATTCCTTCTACTAATTCATATACTTCTAATAACCCATCAACTTGAAAAACCCTGTATACTTATTATTAATTCTGTATATACGGAAACAAGTTCTTAGTAGGTACTACATTTAAGCTGGCTAATTGTTAATTTAGGCAACTCTTTTTAAAAATACGAGAAATGGGATTTCTGTTTCCTGGAAAATTTATAAGCGATGCTGGATTATAAACACAGGATGAGCTTTTGAACACGAAACTAACTAAAGGAAGGGGCATTTTCCTTTGTTATACAAACAAGGTATAAATTAAATATTAAACAGGTAACTTTTAAGTGCTCTAATTTTATTTCTGAAATGTGTTCTTATGACAGAAACTAAAAGAAAAACACTAACTCATGTTTAATTTTTTTTTTATTGAAAAATGTTTAAATATAGGTATCCTTTATTTATTGATTTCTGAAAACAAGATTGAAGGATTGTTTGCAGCATTATTTTGGGTTCAGTATCAAAATGATAAAGGTTGATTGCAAGAAGGGGAGAATGACGAGGATACTACAGATTAGGATAAATTATCTGTGGGGTGTCCTATAAGAAAGAAATATTTATCTACTGTTCATTAACTTTTATTAAAAAGGATAATGCTTTTGGAGGTCCTGGACCCATTATCCTTTCTGATACGGTTTGAAAACGATGGAAAAGATCAATACAAAATTGATATTGTTGGTTCATGAATGAAACGATACGTACGTTGTATGCATCCTTGATGTTAACGAGCGTTTTATTTTTGGCGGCGATACCGGCGATGCCGACCCCAAATGGGATGCGAATATCCTCGTGTCTGGCTAATTTTACGGCTTCCTCGAAAGGAGTATCGTGACGTACGTCAAACAGCTTGGCGACGAGATACCGGTCGTTAGGTGGGCCGCGCACAAGAAAAAGCGAACCCCTGTCGGCGTGAGTCAGTAGACACACATTCACCAGGATCTTGTGACACAGGACGTCGATATCCAGCTCGTTCGCCACGTCGCGGATGAGCTCCATGAATAGCTCCGACTCGTCCATGTTCTCCAAGTCTCTTTTCGTCGGACGGACATTTTGGGGCTAAAATTAATAATAAAATACATACAGTTTACAGTACAGGCCAGAATTTATATTAATTATTATAGTCATTGTGTAGCTATAGATATCTGTACTTATGCAGGACAAACAGAATGAAATATTGTTGCTGGATTACGAGAACATCCCAAGGAGCATTGATTCAGGAGTAGAGGATTCTTAAAACTTTTCTAACAATAAAACTGTAAATTTACTGTAGGTACCGCAATGTTTTCAAAATCTTTTCATCAACATAAATAAATTTCCCAACAAAATGGACAGGGTTCTACTATTTTAATTAAAGGAACCTTGACTGAGATGTAAGGACCTGTTAAAGTTGTCTAATACATAACAAAGCTGTAAAAATTACTGTGCTAAGTGGTTTTTCAGATTTTTTATAAACAGATAGGATTCTATTTGTGTAAATCAAAATTAATCAATTCTACTATTTAAATGAATATAAACTTGTTTAAATAGGGTAATTCTAATCAGAATTGTGGAGAAAACTGGCAGATCCTTTCACCAAGACAAATTGTAATATATTAAGGGAAGTATGTATAAGCAACTAGTAAACTAATTTTTTTTATCAACATAATTAAATCTCTAGGAAAATAGAAGCAATTCTAAGCACATTAAATAATACATAATTTTGCTTTTTAAATCTACATAAATTTGTTTAAATATGAGAATTGTAATCCGATTTAAATAAGGCAACTTGGCAGATACTTCAACTAATGACTCCCAGAACATAAACAAAATTATGGTAAAAAGACCTTGATTACTTAACAAAACTGTAAAAATTACTGTACTACAATGTTTCCAAACATTCCAACGCAATTAAATATCCAGGAACATAAATAGGATTCTACGTAGGTAAGTAAAATAATTCTTATATTCGATTTTTCTGCATAAATTAACACAAACTGGCAGATCATTCGACCAAAGGATTTTAGAACACAAACGATGCTGTGATTATAAAAAAAATTAATTGAGGTGTAAGGAAGTGTTGAATTTGTCTTATTATCCATCAAAATCGTAAAAATTGCTGTACTTAAATGTTTCTCGAAACAATATAAATGTCTAAGATACAGTGGCGGATTTAGGGGGTGGCAAACTTTGCTCAAAAATTTTTTTGTCTTACAGAAATAAAAAAAAATTATTATCTTATACACGGAAAAAAACGAGGCTCAAAAAAAAAATTACAATATTTTAGTGCTATACACTATACTGAATACACTAACGTCTGTATATGAAAAATTACTAAACGCTTATTTATAAAATATACTATTGTGATTTTGAATTTTTAAATATTCCAATAGCGTTTAAGTATTACAATATAAGTTTAGTATTTTTACCTATTTATTAAATTAATTATTACCATAATTTTTTCTTTGGGTCAACCCCCACACTTCTCTATTAATATGTAATATGTTTCACCACTTAAATATATCTATTCGAAGAGAAATGGAATCCGAAAAAAATTGCTTAAAAATAACAATAACAAATATTATAGGTATAGATATATATGTGGAAAATGAATACTTTTCTATTGATATTTCTGATGATATTAACAACCTGTTTGAGTGTAGAATAAAAATTTAATAAATTTACACGTAAAAAATTGCATATTGTTGCACAGAATTTCATAAATATTATACATTTCTTAGAATGATGATAATTAAAAAAAAAAACCAATATCTAATGACAATATTGTAATGAATAAAAGCTGTAAATATCCATTCAACGAAAGTTCTTCTTAACATTCTTACATTTTTAATCCCAATGAATTCGTATCAATATTTGTTGATTAGTCTTATAAAATATTATACAATCATAAAGTTGCAAATTCATTGACAAAAAATTGATTGTGAATTAGGGTATAGAATTGCAGGTGTCAGTAGGGACAGCAAATTTTGAATAGCCTAAATGTGTGAATCCGCCACTGCCAAGATAATAGGATGCTATGCACCTATTTAAACCAAAATATTCGAGGTTTTCTAATATTTAATTTACTTATTGTAATCAAGTTTATATGGGACAAAGTGGCAAATTGTTGAAGTAATAGATCCATGAATACAAACGAAACTAGCTACTCACAATAAAGGAAAAGAAGACTGTACCTACTTATGCTAAGCAATTAATAATTAAAAACGTACATTTAATATTAATTTTAAAGTTTTATGTAAACTATTTAAAACTCAAAAATTAAATTTACGTAAAGCTTAGTTTATTTTAATCGTATTCGTCTTCCACTTGAAGAAGGTAATATTGGGGAAACAAACGAGTGGCATCTCTACTAAGTATAAGAAAATTTCTTATATTTTGGTTTTTCTTTTTGATTTTTCTAAATCCAAATAATTAATAATTACTAGAATAGTAGTAGGTACCTTGATTGGTCGATAAATTAAACAATTTCTATGAACTGTTTCTATAGAATTCTTTTAAAAAAAAAATTAAATTTCTGTAGTGAACAAAGCCTCTTTTAAAGGCGATCTACGTTACAACACTTCGATTTATTGTTACCACCTCGTTTGTTACGTTCCCTTTTGTTCTAGCGTTCTGACACCTTCTAAAATACATTGAATTTATTCAGCAATGAAGAAAATTGCTTTTGAAGCAAACAGTGCATTGGACAACAAGTACAAATTAGAAGGGGTTTAAGTAGGAGCTTAAATGATAGATATTATCCATTACAAACTTAAAACAAAAAAAAATTTGATGCAATACAAGGCTCTAATAAAGAGGACTATTCCGAATTAATTAACGATTTAAACTGAAATACTAATGAAGGATGTGTTGTTTTATTTGTGAGCACAGAAAGGTTTATGAGGTCGTTTCCAAAATGTTTAATTTTTTTTCTCATTTAGACATTTAATAAAAATGTAAATTTTTGCGTTGGGGGATTAGCAAAAGGCGCAGAATATTTTAGAGATTTTGTGTATAAAAGAGTTTATTTGTTTAGTTATAAATTTTTAAAATAGCAATTTTTTTGGTTAAATCTTTGGCTTTTATTTAGGATTTTAAATTAATTTTAATTTCCGATACCTTTTTTCCTCGAATTGAGGCATATCTTATGTTCTTAGATAGTTTAATTAAAACATCCTTCCATTTGTTTACTGGAAGGTTTATATTTAATTTAATAAACTTACAGTTAGGAAGGGTGTTCCAGAATCTTGATTTTGAGAGAGGAAACAAAGTTGTCAGAATTTCATTATTTACGGCTTAGCGCTGAATGTAGTTTAAATCGAATTTCTCTGAAATTATCAAGCTTGTGTAGCTGAAAATATTGATTAAATAAATTTCTCAAAATAATAACAAGCTTCTTTGCTTTTAAGGTATTTTTATCCCTGAATTGGTAGCGTTATATTAAAATTCCCGAACCGGAACGGATGCTCTTCTTTCATCTCTTGTACCTAATTACCAATTGTTAGAGAAACTTCTTTGTAGAGAATCCATAAACTGATTCAAATGTGTTTACTTAATAAAGAGTAATTAGAATTCCTTTTTTCAGCGAGAAGGGGAACATTTTCTTCGGAAAAACATTTCAAATTTATTTCGTTTTTATCCTCAGGAATTTCATTTCTTGTACCTTAAGGTTACTTTGAAAAGTATGTAAGTATTTGCAAAGACTGTAATTTTGAAAATTAACATCTTAAGCTTTGTTTTCTTTTATGGAACATTTCCAAAAATAAGAAATATACACGTGGATAAAGTAATAAAAGATACATTGGCAAAGTTTGAAGATCATCTCAAATATGTATTAATGAGCATATAAATTATTTAAAGAACCGAAACATGATCAAAAATATTCAAATTATGTATGCATTTGTACAAAATTGTTGGTTTTAGAATATACATTATCACGTATTAATGGGTGATTAATCTACATAAAAATTCTAAATGAGCTACGGTAGTTGTTAACAGAACATAAGGTTGTAAATATTATATAGTACTAGCAGCAATACCCGGCGTTGCCCGGGTAATAATATATTATTGATGGAACGTTCCAGAATATTCGCGAATTTAGAACTATCCAAAACATCCCATAATGATTCAAAACATTTTCTAACTTTTTTTAACACTGAAACATTCTTGAATGATCTTCAAGATTCTGGAACATTCTTGAACATTACCAAATCATTCTGAAATGTTATAATAAAACATTCTTTTACTTCTTAGAACATATTTGAACTCCCTGTAATATTCTAAAAAAATCTGCTTCGTTCTCATCCCCCC
Organism: Agrilus mali; assembly: GCA_029378335.1. Classification (NCBI taxonomy): domain Eukaryota; kingdom Metazoa; phylum Arthropoda; class Insecta; order Coleoptera; family Buprestidae; genus Agrilus; species Agrilus mali. Next base: position 19,886,146 of record CM055658.1, on the reverse strand, counting down.
TCCGTGCTGTTTGCTGGATGAGTAGTGACATTAGTAGACGCCTGGCGGGGATGACTAATCGATTGATAATAATTGATCAGTTATCGACCACTGAGAGTTGAAAATTATTACAGTACTAATATCGCTATTAAAAAATGGGGGTTGGTGGTAGAAGAATGAAAATTTAGTGTTATATGTAGGTATTTTTAATGCCAAATCATAAAAAAATTAAATAAAATTGTCCAAAAAATAAAAAAGTTAGGGGTGGACAACCCTTATCACTTAGGGGTATGAAAAATAGATAGTTCGCGATTCTCAGACCTACTAAATATGCATATAAAATTTCATAAAAATCAGTCAAGCCGTTTCGGAGGAGTATGCTAACTAACATTGTGACACGAGAATTTTATATATTAGATATAGAAACAAAAGGAGCTACATTTAATTGTGATTATCAGAAATCTTTTTTCTATTTTATATTATTAAATTTTGATTGAAAATTAATATGGGTTATCAATCAGTTTCAAAACAAAGCTGCTAATAATTGCAAAATCCGTGTGATAGGAAACGTTAGAAATTAATATCTTGTTTAAAGCCATGGCCATGTTTATGCACCAGTATCGCAAAAAAAATGTTTATAATAGTATTAAGTTCTTTAAACAACGGGAACGACGGTTGGAAGTTCGTTAAAAAAGAATAACGGAAATTAATTAAAAACTATTGGTTGAGAGCTTTCAGCCGTTGGACCATTTTTAAATATGATTGGATTGACAGATGTTGGAGGGAAAATGTAAAAAAAATAGAAGGAGGACAAATTTAAGATGTGAGCAGTTGACACTGGACCTTGTTCTCAATAAACATATTGGTGAACTTAGAGTATTTTATTGAAGAGATTATACCAGTTTTAATTCAGGTGTGGGGTTGAATCAAAGTAAATCAGACAAACGGGATTCGCGAGTAGTGTCGACTCGAATTTGTTGGTGATCCGTAATTTGGGAAATTACGAAGAGTACGCTGTGACCTGGGAGGTTAAAATAAAGCGACTGACACACCCTATTTTGCCAATAGTCAAGAGCGGTAATCTGGGAGACTACCCCTACTGAAAATGAGTGAAGTTGGAGAAATCGAGGGTGAACCAGTCACCTTAGCTATGGTGGTTGATGTGGTTCGAAAAATTATTCGAACAGAAATTCGTGGAATTGCTAACGGCAAGAGCAGCGAGAATCCTGATCGTGAAGAAGGTTCAGAGAGAAGTAATAATCGCAAAGAATCAATGGGACAACGTGAAGATGATCCTGTACGTGATTTTCATGAAGAACTAACGGAACAACGTGAAGATCTTGTACGAAATTCACAGCCAAGATCGGTGAACACCGACAGAAATAAGGAATATTGCGTGATGCCAGATCTTACGAAGGGAATTACGATGTTTGACGGCCTTGGTGGATGTTCAGCTGCGATGAGTTGGCTTAGAGACATGAAGATGATGGCTGGAAGGCAATTCTGGAACGACAGTATACTATTAGAAGTGGCACGTCAACATATGAGCGGTGGCGCGCTGCTGTGGTATCGCTACCATCAAGAACAAATTGAATGCTGGGAAGACTTCGAAATACTGTTTAAGGAAAATTACGAAGACCGTAGAAGTACAACCGAGAAATTTAATGAAATGTCCAATAGAATCCAAGGAAAGTCGGAACTAACCGAGAATTACTTCTATGATAAAATGAGGATGTGCAAGGAGCTGCGGCTCACCTTCGCCGAAAGTAAAGAATTGGTGTTATCCGGACTAAGATCAAACGATGTCGCGAGAATGCTACTGCCAGTGCGACATCGCGATGAGTATGAATTATTGCGGGATATACGTGGCAATGAAAAAATGAATCGTGTGAAAATAATACAGAACGACAGTGTCCATCCGAGACAGAGTGCCGAGCAAAAGTGCGGTACGTGTGGAAAGACTGGACACCTGACAAGACAGTGCCGACTAAGGAGCCGACAGCAAGTCACAAATAATAGCAATGATAAAAGAGGTACTTCTGATGTTACGTGTTTTAAGTGCTCGCGAAAGGGACATTATGCTAGAAATTGTCCGGCTGCGTCCAACATACGGTGTTTTCTATGCGGAGAGACGGGTCATATTTCCCGCCAATGCAATCAGAAGGAAAACGATGATGATCGCAATGAAGTGCGACACATAGACAATAACAATAAGTCACCAAATTCAAAATATTATAAGGATGCAAAAATAAATGGAGTACCAGTCCAAAGCTATGTTGATTTTGGGAGCCAACTGTGTATTTTACGGGACGATTTTGTGCCCAAATTAAAGTTGAATTGTGACTGGACGGATGTTAAAGAAGTGGTTGGATACGGAGGAGGAAAAACCGTAACACTTGGATCGGTTGGTTGCGAATTGGAAGTGGATGGTGTCAAGGGACAAACAAAAGTGCATATTGTGCCACGAGAATGTCAAGAAATCGCACTTATCATTGGACATCCTTTCACTGAACAAGAACATGTGAGAATCGAAAAGACAGCGGATGAGTTGCGAGTATGTGAAGTGCATGTTGGAGATAACCATAACAAAAATATGAAAACTACGATTTGGGCAGCGGAGGCTAGTGTTATCCCAAATAACTATGTTGGACATGTCGCGGTCAAAACTAATGTGGTTTGCGAAGAATTGTGCGTTGAAGGTGGTCTGCGTGGAATCGGTGAACTAGTCCCGAGATGTTTGGTAAAAACTAATGAATCGGGCGAGACAATTTTGCCGGTATTAAACATAAGTGGACAGGATGTTACGATCAAAAAAAATAAAAACATAGCCCGGGGCGAAAAGTGCGTGGAAGGTGTGAGTCGTCGCGAAGTAAATTGTGAGCCAATTAAAATGGACGAGATAAACACACAACTAAAAGGTGAAGACGCGAACGGGTTGCTCGAATTACTAAATGACTATCGCGATCTAGTGGCCAAAAATATGCGACAGATAGGATGTACAAGCTTGGTGGAAGTGGATGTGCAGCTTATGGACGAACAACCGGTGTACTATCGTCCATATCGCTTGTCATATAGTGAGCGACAAAAGGTTAAGGATATAGTGAGTGAACTAAAAGACGCCGACATAATCGAGGACAGTGAATCGCCATTTGCGAGTCCAATAATTCTGGTGCGAAAGAAAACGGGGGATGTGCGTTTGTGCGTCGACTATAGAGGTTTAAACAAGAAGACTAAGAAACAGCACTACCCTCTACCACATATTGATGACCAATTGGATCGTTTGAGAGGACACGTATACTTCACATCGCTGGATCTATCAAGCGGATATTATCAGGTTCCGATGGCAAAAGAATCGAGAGGGAAGACATCGTTCATTACGCCTGATGGTGTGTACTCCTTCAAGAGGATGCCATTTGGATTGGTCAACGCCCCGTCGGTATTCCAAAGACTTATTAATTTGGTGCTGGGAAATTTACGGTATGATGTAGCAATGGCTTATTTAGACGATATAATTATTCCTAGTACTACTATTGAAGAGGGTATGTTTAGACTAAGACAAGTGTTGGATAGATTCAGGCATGCAAATTTAACATTAAATTTAAGTAAATGTAAGTTTTTTATGAAGCAAATTCAATATCTCGGGTTTGATATTTCCGAACATGGCATTGAACCTGGTAGTAAAAAAGTAAGGTCGTTGGTCGAGTTTCCTATTCCAGATGATGTAAATAAAGTAAGGTCATTCATGGGCCTAGCAAGTTATTTTAGGCGATTTATAAAACAATTCTCAGTTATCGCGAGACCGATAAGTGACTTATTAAAAAAAGGTAGTTCCTTTATGTGGTCGAAAGAACAACAAACAGCATTTGATAAAATTAAACAAGCATTAATAAGCAAGCCGGTTCTTAGTATATACGATCCAAAAGCATACACGGAATTACATACGGACGCTTCGAAGTTAGGGCTAGGCGCTACGTTGTTACAAAGACATAATGATGGGAAATTACATCCCATATCGTATTTTAGTAGGAAGACGTCTCCAGAGGAATCGAATTACACCCCATATGAACTAGAATGTTTGGCAATAGTGGCAGCGTTAGATAGGTTTCGAGTATACTTATTAGGAATACCGTTTGTTATTCGAACAGACTGTAACAGCATAAAACTATTAGCAAACAAGAGAGATATGAATGCGAGAATCGGGAGATGGTTTGTTAAACTATCCGAGTACAACTATACTATTGAATACCATAAAGCAGATTGTAATAAGGCTGCTGACGCGCTTAGCAGAAATCCGACAGATGAAGCGGAGGCCATAACAGATACGGGATTGCCGGTGTTAGGATTACGAATTAATACCGATTGGATTGCGGCTTTGCAGAGGACGTGTGATGAAACAAAAGAAATAGTAAGAAAATTAGAATCCGGCGACAAAGCTACCTTAGAAAAATTCACGTTGTATAGCGGGCGCGTGTACAAAACAAAAGGTAACCGATGGCGATTATACGTACCTGTTGATCTGAGGTATGACATCGTGAGCGAGGCGCACAGAGAACTGATGCATTTGGGAATAGATAAGACCTTAGGGCGTATTAAAGAGGCATACTATTTTCCTAAAATGAGGGAATTTGTTTCCAAATACGTGAATAGATGTATTAATTGCCTATATTATAAAACTCCAAGGGGCAGGCAACCAGGGTTTTTACATCCGTTGGAAAAAGGGAAGGAGGCGTTCCAAGTAGTGCATGTAGATTATTTAGGACCCTATATTAAAACCAAGAATGGCAACACGTATATAATTGCGCTGATAGACGGGTATAGTAAATACGTGGTGTTAAAAGCCGTACCAGACGTGCGCGCAAAGACAACAATAAGTTTTCTTAGAGAATTTATAATGCATTATGGTAAACCCGCGAGAATCATAACAGACCGTGGTACAGGATTAATAGCTAACGATGTAGAAGAAATATGTAATCAAAACGGAATTGAACACGTCAGGATAGCTTCGGCTTCTCCGAGGTCGAACGGGCAAGTCGAGAAGCTAAACGACATGTTAAAAAGTTGCGTTGCTATAGGGGCGGAAGATATTGATGGTACCGAGTGGGACACCAAAATCTGCGAAATACAGTGGGCAGTAAATAATTCTATCCACAGCGTTACAAAAACAACTCCTTTTAGTTTAGTGTTTCGACATGAAAGAAGCGGTTTCGTAAATAATAAATTGACGGAAGAAATTCGGGAACTAAATAAACAATTTGGGGTAGAAGTTGATGAAAGTAAGGTAGAAGAATTGTTGCAAGCCAACAGGCAGAAAATGGCAGATAGATACAATCAAGGGAGAAGAAGTGCTCCGATTTATAAAACGGGTGATATAGTTTTAGTTAGGGCAAACTTGCAAGCGACCGGAGAAAGTAAAAAAGGTAGGCCAAATTATCGCGGACCGTACGAGGTGGTAAAACTGATAGGGAATGACCGGTATCTAATACAGGATATAGAGGGAGAACAACAAAGTAACCGAGTATACAAGGGCATTATAGCCGTCGATAGGTTGAAGTTGGTGAGTAAGAATAAGAATTGATGTTTTCAGGCTTATGTAAATAAATAATAGTATTTTGATATTCACGCCATAGTATTAAGATGTTACTGTTAAGATGTTTAATGTTAAACTGTAGATGTTAAGATTGAGTGGTTGATTATGTTAATGTTCTTTAAAATAGTACATAAAAAAAAAAAAGGGACAGTGGAAACGGAGTGTATTAGTGAAATAAAGCAGAGTATGGTGCAGTGATTAGTGTAGATATATCTATAGCAAAAAAAAAAAAAAAAAAATATGTTAACTAATGAATTAATATTAAGGGGTAAATTTAAGCTGGTGTGTAAAACGGGTTCTCGAGGACGAGAACTAACAGGATGGCCGAATTGATAGGAAACGTTAGAAATTAATATCTTGTTTAAAGCCATGGCCATGTTTATGCACCAGTATCGCAAAAAAAATGTTTATAATAGTATTAAGTTCTTTAAACAACGGGAACGACGGTTGGAAGTTCGTTAAAAAAGAATAACGGAAATTAATTAAAAACTATTGGTTGAGAGCTTTCAGCCGTTGGACCATTTTTAAATATGATTGGATTGACAGATGTTGGAGGGAAAATGTAAAAAAAATAGAAGGAGGACAAATTTAAGATGTGAGCAGTTGACACTGGACCTTGTTCTCAATAAACATATTGGTGAACTTAGAGTATTTTATTGAAGAGATTATAACACGTGTCATAAAATTACAACGAATAATTACGAACAAAAACCATCAAACATTTAAATTTTCAGATGAGAGAATAATGAATTACTAATTATCCAAAATATGCAAAAGTATTCATACGTTTGTTATGGTTTTTATATTATGTAAGTAGGTACCTGGTAATAAATATGAGCTAATTGCAACAGCTGCAATTAACGGCTTTACTTTTTAAACTCGTTGCCAGTACGAATAAAACTTTTAAGATTGATGCCCTTAATTAAATTAATTTTAAGTAGATTATTTCCAGTGTTCGTGCCTTTCGCTACAAGAATAACAGATTACACTTATCTAACTGAAAGTTTAGTCCCGGAACTTGGGTTAATAAATCTTGAAATTAGTAGGTTCGTTTTAGAAATCCCGATTAAGGACCTGGATATCTAATACGTAGTTGGTTAAGTTAATATAATTAATCAATAAAATTTTACATTAAAATGAATGTTGCTGGTCTTTTAAAGAAATCAATATTTAAGTTGAGTGTACTGGGAAAGAGAGAGAGGTGACCCAGATGACGAGAATAAAAAGATTTTATCTCTTCTCCTGCTTATTTATGGCATTTTTTTTTCAGAAAAAATTATATTGCATTTCGATTATTTTATTTAGTTAATTTTATTAGTTATTTTTTTATTAATTACACCAAAAGACGTTCCTTCAAGATTCTAATTTTAAACAAATGCCATTTATGCGTCTTTTACTAAAATATCACCCAACAAATCACGGTTGATAAAAATTTAGGATATCAGTGCACTGAAGCAGTGAAATGTGAACCTTAATGGTTTTTATTTTAAATTGATATTCTACGTCAGCTCAAACGTAAATAAATACCTACGTATACATGTCAAAACTAATGTGGGTCAGCAAAACTCGAAAAGTTTCAAATTACATAATCGATACCTACATATCCTTTACATCTTGGCGAATTTGTTTTTCTCCTTTTCTTGAGCGAGTCGTGCTTTAGAGACGTGACGTTACATTTTAGTTCACTGATTGGGCCTTTTTCTTCTCTTACATACATACAAACGAAGCATACAGAAAAAATAGCTATTCGAGTGTGTAAACAAACAAGTTTACTACGAAAACGTTCGTTGGAGACGATTGATACGATATTTTTAGAAAGGCGCTTTTTGATGAGCAGGAAGCAGTGAACAAAAAAAGGAGTGATAATTATCTTCGAATTCTCGAAAATACGAAACACCTTGGCAACAAACAAAAGGCCCAGCAGAACCAGAGGAAAATGTTTAGACGACCCATGATGCGCTATTTTTATACTTCCACATTTAATAATTATCCAGGGGTTGTTGATTTATCTTTTAATTAAAATAAATATTTTTTTTGTATAAAAAGATATTAGACCAAGGTCGATAATTTTTGAAACAAAAAAAAATTATAGTAGGATGAAACCCATTGGAAAATGAAGAGAATATAACAGAAATGAAAGGAAAAATAATTTACGGACGATCTGAGGCCGGGAAGAGGAAGGGAGTAAGTTTTTAAGGGTAAAAGTCGGTTTTCGTTGATTTCTGGAAAAACTACAAGTCTTATGGAAAAAAGTTATATAGCAAAGTTGTTGGTAATAAAATGTTCTACAACTTTTGTATTTACACTTTTTTCACATAAACTCTAAATTTATGTGAAAAATTCAAATAACCAACTTTTTGGTTTTTTATTATTATCTTTTATAAAAAAAATTGTAGTGAACTCCCTGAAGAAGGTAACCTTGTTACCGAAAAGTGCTTCGGACAATAAAGTGTCGTGTTTTGGCGTTGGGGTTTGAGCTATTTTGTTCGTTCTACAACAACCGCCAAAGTTTTTCCAGTCTTCATTTTTCTCAGTAAATGCAAAAAAACGAAGGGAAGTTTACCTAAAAGATGTGACTGCTGCTAGATCTCAACGAAGAAAAAGTCCACCAACGTTTTTAAAAAAGCAGATATTTTGACGTGAGAATTTTCGATTGAAAATCTGGATGCTTTTTCGATATTAAGTAAAAATAAGGTGAAAAAATAAATATTTCAAATCAAAAAAATTACAGCGAGTTTGGGACATAAGTAGGTAAGTTTTCACCAAACTTCGTGAAAAACCAATTTTTTTGTAAAAGATAAAAATAAAAAACCAAAAAGTTGGTTATTTGAATTTTTCACATAAATTTAGAGGTTATGTGAAAAAAGTGTAAATAGAAAAGTTGTAGAGATTTTTCTTACCTACAACTTTTCTATTTAACTTTTTTCCATAAGACTTGTATTTTTTCCGGAAATCAAGGAAAACCGTTTTTTTACCCATAAAAACTCACCCCCTGCCCCTTTCGGACCTCAGACCGCCCGTAAATTATTTTTCCTTTCATTTCTGTTATATTCTCTTCCTTTTCCAATGGGTTTCATCCTACTATGATTTTTTTCATTTTTTACTATTTTTGAAGGCATCAGCACTGGTCTATATCTGAATAATAAGGGTATCTATTTATCTGAATCATTCACTGTTACACGAATAAGAATTTGCAAAAGTATATTTTCTTTAAAAATAACGTAATTCTGATTGCTCGTTGTTTCTTGGAATGTTTCAAAAGAAATCAACAGACTGTTTCTCTGAAAATTAGATACAATCTCCCTTTTGTTATTTTTAATATCTATATCTTACTTCATATTACATTTCGTTTATTTAATTATTTCAGGTTAAATAATTGTCAACGTTTATAAGAACCATACAAATTTGAACACAAACATCATTTTATACTTAAAATAACAAATCATATGTGTAGTGCAGTTCCATATTATTGAGTAAATGTTTGAATACTACCGAAGTAATTTATGTATTATTACCTTCTGGTAGTTCCAACTGTTTCTAAATATTGATTAAAAATATTCGATTATATACAGGGTTTTTCAAGTTGATGGGCTATTAGAATTCTGAAACTTTGGCTCATTTGGTTATTGTTATTACTCGAGAATTTTGAAATAAGACAATAGGAAGTATCCATATAGATCTAAAGAGGATAAAAAAAGGAATAGACTGAAAAAATAAAAAATGGTAGGTGCCATTTGAAAAAACGAGGTTATTTGTGTTTGAAGTTTTTAAACTTTAGAATTTTATTTTGAACGCCCTGTATAAATTATTTAGTTCAATTTTGTCAAGACGTTAGTACTATCATTCAGCTATTACTAGTAAAAATTTCAACATTCTAAGTCGTATTTTGTGGAAGTTATGATTTTTTATAATTTGGGTTGCGGTAGCGATTTTTTTTCTATAAATTAAATTAACTGAGAAACCGATCGTCATAGGTGTACAAGTTTGTTATTAAACTTACCTTAGAATTAAGCGTTTTATTCGACTTCAGCGTAAAAAATATACCATTCCATTTAAAATAATGAAGTTGGCGTCGACTTCCGGTATAACCGGATGTAAATAGAACTTGAAAATATTTTTAAAAGAAGCGGCATAAACAATTACCAAATGAATCCAAGTTTCAGAATTTAATTCCTTCTACTAATTCATATACTTCTAATAGCCCATCAACATGAAAAACCCTGTATACAAGAAAATCAAATAATGTTATATGAAATTCAATTAAAGAAGACTTTAAAATAGACACTTCACAAATTCTACGGTTCGGTGCCCCAAATATCGTCCCCAAAGGGAGCATGTCTCACATTATTTTATTTCTTTAGGTCTTTGAATGTAGTATATAACTACCTCTAAAATGTAAATAATAGGTACCTTCATAAAATTTATAGATGGCTCTAAAATAGTGGTAGACTTCTAATACAAATTTGAGTCTAAACATTTACTTTTATAGTATTTATCATGTAATTTACAGTAACCGAACTTCGTGTTGTTTTATGTTTTCAGATACCTTTTTACTTTTTAAATTTAAAGATAGGACTTTGCTTTTTTTTTAGTTATGTGGTAGTAAACGGAATGTTTTTCATGCGATACGTCTTATTAGAAAAGAAATGATAATAGAAGATGTAAGATTAAATATATTGTACGCTTTGGAATAGCCCTCTTTATGAGAGAATATACTGTTAACCAAAAATAACCGAAAAAAGATTATGTTTCGGCAAAAGGAAATTGAAGATTTCATCAACTTAAATCATAAAAAACGACTACTTGCGTTTAGAAGACCGTTTTAATACATCAGATAGATAAACCTATTCCTTTTTACTACTATCATTATATTTTTTGGAAATTTATGTTGTTATTTTCTAAAATGAAAGGGAAAAATCTTATCAACTCTATTTCGTAAGGACACGAATATATATCTAGTTATTTATTAGATAAGTTTGATTAGGTATGCCATTTAATGGTACCTAGGTGAACTGAACATTCGTAAATAAATAAAAATAAATTTAAAATAAAGTGAAAAAGTTTAAACATAATGTCACAAATGAATATAGATCCAATTTCTTCTATGTACCTTAATCGTTATGAAGCTATTTTCTGTATTTGAACATGTTCAGTGTCTTTTCTCCCACATAAAATGGAAAATGGAGACGGTTTGACTTTTCAACTTTGTAATACTATATGCTGCCTTAGGTAATCAAGGCATATGTTAAAGGCATGAACAGTTCTGAAAATGTTCCGAGAAAAAGTTAAAAAAAGAGATAAAGGAAATTAAAATGAAAAATGAAACCTGTTACTCATGGTGATGAGTAACTAAATCCAAAAACTTCAAGTTTCAAAAGCTTTATAAATAATCTTATTTTGATATTACAATAGATAAGCACTTTTATTATATTTACTTGTGAACATTAAAAATATAAAACAATACAATAAAATAATGATTGTTACTTTATTTAGTTTCGTTATAGGGAACTATTACTCTAAAAATAAAAATTAATAAATAATTTGGTCAGGAATACGAAATACCGAAGCACCCACTCGACAAATAATTTCTATTACGAAGAAGAATTCCACTATTAGAAAAAATTTCATTTCTGTTTGTGTAAAGTTGGTTGGTTATTAATAAACGTTTCTATTATTCTTTCGACGCATTACTGATGCGTTCGTACTTTTTCTGTTTTACTTAGTTATATCATTTATTATTTGAGCGTTTGAATAGGAATTAAACAAAGAAATTAGCAGTGAGAGACAGATAAATTTTTTTCCCAGTGAAGAAATAATATTGAAAAGACGACCTACATAAATAATAACGTCAAGGAGCTTATATACACATACCATATATAAATCTATGATATAATGCTCTTTATGTGTTATATTCTGAATAGAACGTTTAGATATCGCAATTTATTCGAAAAAAAGGAATGCCGTTCATCAATACGGTGGCCTTACGTGACCAATAACAGTAGGATTTTCTTCTTAGCTACCTACGTTAATAGAAAATATTTCAGCTATTTCTTTTCTGTAATTGCAAGGAAATGTTGCTATTAGTTGTTAATAGTCTTTTAATTTTAGAGAAGAGAAATGATTTAATAAAAAGTTTCCTAGTTTTCATTTCAGAGTGGATGGAGGCACTCTTTCTTATTCTGAGCCAATTGTTAGACTTTCAGAAAACTAGAACAACCTGCATCTCTAATTATTTATTTACAAACACCAGATAGTTTCTCTGTCCCTCATTATTCCTGTTTCTACCTCTAATGTGTCCATTACTAAAACTAGCCTTTAGGTTTTAGAAAATGTCCTACCATCCTGTCTCTCTCATTCCCCATTCCTTAACATTTTTATTAAGGACATGCTAACATACCTAAAAAGGAAACGGTTACTGCATAATTAAATTGCGCTTAAATAATACAACTCATTTGTAGGTTCTAATTTATATTTGCAATTCAAATTCTTTTTATGGCAAGAATGGGGAAATTTCGAAATTTATATTTAAATGGGATTTTCTTTGAGGTTGGCCTCCAAAGCATTTCGGACGAATTGCCTCCCTTATAAAATGGAAATGAGTTCGTAATTACCGTCATTTTTCACGGAGCTCTGAATAATTTCATGGCTCCTAACGACACCCTAAAAGAGAAATCTAATGCAAATAGACATAAATAGTGATGCCAGGTTCAAGAATATCAGAAGATATTTAAATTTATCAAAACAATGTAGGTAATAAACGTTTTAAACGAATGAATGAGGCGCTAATTATAGAATATAGATATATTTAGAAAAATAAATATTGGTGGCATGAACTTTGATGAAGCATTTGCACTTGCAGAGAATGAGACTAATACTGAGAAAAGATATTTTAATTTCTGGATATGTTTATCTTCAAAATTTGTGGAAATCTTAAGGTGAGTAATTGCCAATTATATATTACAAATACAGAAGACGTATATGCGTATGAGAATGTGCTAAAAAAGTTGATACTTGTTATGTAATGCATATACTATATAAAATTTTAACGAAAAAGGTCTAATGTAGTTTCAACATATAAAGTCAACAACATTTTTTTTTATTTAGAGAAATTGTTTGGGACGAGCTGTAATATATGTAGAATAAAGTAACCGGTGTGTAAAACTACCTGTAATTCATTTTTGGTGGGTGCGCTGGCCAGCCAAAGCTGGAAAAGATCGGCGGTAATGTTATTTCTATTGGAAAACGTCGTCGACGAGGTGGGGGAAGTGGAAGTGGAACTGGACCCGGGGGGCAATACGGCCTGCTGAATTCTTTGACGAAGTTCGGGAGACGCATGTTCCCGTAACCAGGTCTCCAGCAGGCCAGGATGGGACTCCAGCCACGACCCCGCCGCCTCCAAGTCATCGCCAGCGAGCTGGAGGAACGACGACGAGGACGATGTCATGGTGAACCCCCTGCATTGCCCACTAGAGGAGTTCGGCAATGAGACGTGTTGCCCCCGTCAAAGGCGACGATGTCCAAGTACCGAACAACATCAAGAACGCGACTGGAACACAGAAAAAACGACGCTGCTTCTGGGCCATCGCGACGACTGACGACGCCGGTAACAGCAAAACGCAAGGAAGCCCAGTTATTCGGTGGAGGATGGTTTTATGAAGGTGGGGAGTTCGGGGAACGACGACGTCGTCGTACAGGTTCACTAGCGTATCGATCAACGCGACGCTCGCGACGGACACCGACGCCGTACCGTACCGCACATTTTCGCGATGAAGATGCTCACTCACCAGAACTCCATTCGTTATCTCAGGACAGTCTAGTCTTCCTTTCGTTCGAATTAGTTAGCACAGATACAGAAAGTAATTATATGTAAATTACTCTTAAAACCACCGGCTAAAAAAGAGTGAACCCCTTTGATATTTAAATATTTATTTATAAATCTAGCCATCCATCTTTAAAAAATCGTAAGTGGGGTGTTATCTATACAGGAAGAAACAAAAATCTGCCATTATACGAGAATAATGTGAACATTTTTATTAGATAGATGTTAGTGGTATTATTTTATTTTTCCCCGTTATATTTATGAAATAGACTTTCTGAGTTTCTGATTATTGTTAGGATAGGAATACACCATATAGAAAACGGGTATGTTCATTAATTATGTCAAATGTTTCTATTTCAAATTGGACATATCCCTCTCCTTAAGTGAGATTTTGAAAAATGCTCTGAGACACCTTACGTGCGATATACTCAACAATAAATTTTCAATAAAATAGAAAGTGAAATTATAACAATTAATTAAAACAAAAAGTTGATGAAAAGTTTTTCATGACTTCCCTGCCATTAAATACGATTGGATGAGATTTTGCAAGACCCTATTTTCCACCATTTTTAGCTTACGTAATTAAGGTATGTCCTCTTGAGATTTCTAATCAAATGACAAAAGCTTTTATTTTAGAAGTAGACACTTTAAAAATAATAAAAATAACTTTTTTTTCCTGTTTTATATTACGAAAGTAATTGGTATTAAACCTTCATTTTGATATTGAAGCAAATATTTTGTACAAATTGATCATATTTCTTACTTATATAGAAAAGAAAACGATTATTGACTTACGGCTTGTAAAATTGAAGTAGGTTGAAAATCGTACGTTCCAGTGTAGGTTCTATCAGAAATTTTGGCACACTGTCAAAATATTTTTCTTTGCTGTTCAACTAGAAACCCTACGATTATTTTTCTTAAGAAAAACATACCCACAGATATTGTGGTAGTATTCTTTATAAAACATGTAACGTTAATGCAAGAAACTGTTGTTATTGGTTCACAAACAAAACGAATTTTCGAGGAAAGAGACGTTCCTGAGAAATAAACATTAGAGACAATCCAAATTGGATTCGCTATTTTGATAAGGACAAAACAAGAAAATTGGTACTTATAAGGACTTCAAAAGGTTAAAACTTTTACAATAAAAATACACTAAAGACTGTAGGATTTCATCAAAAATTTTAGAAAATCGAAACTACCCAGTAAAGTCTCATTTGAAGGAATGGGATTTAAAAATCATGAAAATTTTTGTAGGTAAATATAAAATTAATAAATAAGGAGATGGGTCTAATACAATATCATTTAAAGGAAAGGGGAGCCACTAAAAATCTCACGTCGCGGTTTTCAATTAAATGGATTGTAACAATTTTTAATTTGTCGAACACTAAATCTCACGTAAATGAGAAGAAGGGTCCATCACATGTTATTAAATCTCACTAAGGATGAATTGAAATAAAATCACCTCATATAATTAATGGACGTCCCCAAACGACTGCAATAGGTAATACATTACTATAATATAAGACATCTACCCTTAACCACGTCCGACACGTGTTTCGCCCTCATTTAATATGAAAACTATTAATGGGAGACAATTTGTATCACAATCTGATGAAGATGATTCTCTTAAAACTCTTTTTACATTATTATTTTTTTTTAATAATTTCACGTATTGAAATTGTCAAATTAGTTTAATTACAGTAAACTGGGTCATCATTTCATTAACGTCGGTTTTTTGCGTTTAATAGAAAAACTATTTGACATTTTGGCGTTTCCATCCCTGCGTTTAATTAGTAAAACGCCACTTACCCTGTTGAGCAAAAGCTCTAGTGGCTCCGTTGTGGCAGGCAGTCCGTAGTGGGACCAATTAACCCCGTTCATGCACGCCACTGCACTGTAATCAAACCACCTGGCGATCTCCAGTTTCACTCTAAATAATTATTATTTCCAACATGCTATGGACGCTTTATTGTCAATATCGTCTGACATTCGTAACGCGTACTGAAGGTAGGTAGAAATACTACAAGCATTATCCATGTCATTTCTCATCCTTTTAATTAATAAAAATTAAACATAGGACAATACCAACCGGAAATGCACAAGCGATTGAAGATTAAAGGTTTACTCTTTATTAAGTCGAGGACTAAAGCTCAGTTCTTTTAAAATTGATAGAATTCCAGCTTTTCTAAAATCCTCTTTGGAAGGTAGAACACGCCACTTAAAAATTAATGTCTTCTGAATACAAAGAAAATTATGTATCATCTAACATTTTAAAGTAGCAAACTGAACAAATCCCAATCCTTATTTATTATTCATTATTCGAATAGATTGTCGTGATCCCAGAATGGAATTTTTAATTCAACCCTTGCAATGTTAAGGATTTTCTTTGGAATAAGTCATGTATTTGAAAGGCCAAATTTAATATTAATGGAACATTGTCTATATATTATGATCCTAAGAAAAATCCACCCTTTGTCAAATAGATTATGCCTTTTTATTAAATTAAAGATTTTAATGTAATTTTTATTTTTAGAAAGGGCATAGAGTTTTTCAATAATTTTTTAACTAATCCTTTTAAAAGCAGTGCATTCGCTCATATAACGATACAGCTGGTGCAATTACACACGCCCCATTCAAACGTTCGTGTAATAAGGATTATTAATATTCAAAGGAGCAGTCATTCATTAATCGTGACTAAGTATGTCCGTTAAGACTCCTGAAAAAACCTAAATAGCTCATTGTTCGACACCTAATGATTGCTACGAACGTAACTTTATAGTGTATATTATACTTCGCCCGAAACTAGTGAATTGAATCATGCGATAGGGTCGTAAAATAAATTAAGTGTTATTATTGAGACATGGTAATGAGATTTAGATGCCGCCAATTCTAATTTGCATCGATAAAATGTGTTTATTAATTTTATTAGGATTCTATACCAAAAGGTTCCAACATGATTTGATATTGAGGGTACCAAAAAGATTTTGTATATATTTAGTTGGTTACATACTCAAATTTATGTATCTGCCGGTAACTAAAAATCACATTGAACTCCTTCCCACTTCCTACCGTCCCATTTCGTACAGTTACCCTTAAATTTCCGATTTCGTACCGAGACTAAAATGTATACCTTGGGCCATTCCCATTCCGTTAGTCGTGTTGGTAAACAAAATTACAATGATCAGATGTATTTTACAAAAAAGGACTACTAAAAAGATAGTTAAACACAACAGAACTTCATGTACCTATAAGGGAATGATAATACCACGGCACCCCGCAATTCGTTCGTGTTGTCATTACATATCGTAACCTTGTGATCCTAATGAATGAAACAAAAAAAAATTTTTTTGTTTTATTTTTTCTATTTATTCTAAGAAGATTGAACTATTTATAAATAAATAGATTTGTTTCAAGGTAATGTAACTCATTGGGTAGAATATTTACGGCATATAAAATGGTAATACATATTGATAATTATGTAATAATGGGACGGTAGGAAATGGGAATAAACCGAATTCCTGTAGGCCATTATACATTGCATTGTTCTGTTGTACCCATTACATCGAGAATTCCCGAATTTTGCTTAATTAATCTTTACAAAATTATATCATGTCCAAAAAGTTGACTCAATAAGTTTGAAATTAAAAAACAAGTGTGCCAAAATGTGCCCGAAATGTGCTATTATGTGCTACGTAAAAAAAATTATTCAAAAAACGTAAGTTTTATGACTAGGTCCTTTTTATGATGTTTAGTTAGCTCCACAACGTCACTCCATTAAAGCCAAACCAATTGTGTTGTAATGTGCGCAAGATGTGCTATCATGTGCCATTAAAAAAAATATATTTACTTGAAAAATTGAATTTTTATTGAGACATCCTTTTTGTGATATTTAGTTAGCTCCGCAAAATCACTTTATCAAAACTAAACATATAGTGCTGTAATGTGCCCGCAATGTGCTGTTATGTGCCAATGTGTAAAAAGAAATATTTGAATAAAAAGTTTAGATTTTTCGTAAAATGTAGTCTTCATTAAAGCTTTCTCAACTAGTAATGTTATTACGCAGAAAATTGGAAATTTTACTTTGACGAGAATAGGGGAATGACTTGACTACATAAGTATTTTCATATTGTTTTATAAGAATATATATTTATTACTTAATAATTACTAATCTTCTATTCTAAGATATATAAGTATACATAAATGAGCAAAAATTTCAGTCTCTTTGTCTATGTGTTGTGATAACACTAAAACGGTAACATATGAAAAGTTTATTCCCTACACTAATAGAAAACTATCATTAAATATAAAAAGTTACTATTAACAATAAAAAAAGGTTTAATAACACTTTGTAATGATAATATTAATAATAATACGAATTTTATAGTGTACAATACATTCTATACAATCGTAAACAAATGAAAAGTACAGGTACTTACCTAATACAAGTTGTGTTGCATAACATGTAAAAGAATGTATGGTGATGTTTTATGAACAATATCCGATTACTATGTTAAGCATATTGTTATGCTATTTCATCGTACAACATTTATCGATGCGTATAGAAAATATTAATGAAGACTTAACATTTTACGAAAAAATCTAAACTTTTTATTAAAATATTTTTTTTTCACATTGGCACATAACAGCACATTGCGGGCACATTACAGCACCATATGTTTAGTTTTGATAAAGTGATTTTGCGGAGCTAACTAAATATCACAAAAAGGATGTCTTAATAAAAATTCAATTTTTTAAGTAAATCTATTTTTTTTAATGGTACATGGTAGCACATATTGAGCACATACAGCACAATTGGTTTGGTTTTAATAAAGTGTTGTTGTGGAGTTAACTAAACATCATAAAAGGACCTAGTCATAAAAGTTAAGTTTTTTGAATAATTTTTTTACGTAGCACATAATAGCACATTTCGGGCACATTTTGGCACATATTGTTTTTCTTTTAAATTCCAAAATTGTTGAGTCAACTTTTTGGACATAGTTATACCTTGAAATCTTTACAGGGTCATTATTGAAATTTTTAAAATTTATCAGTGTTTAAGACAGTAATGACATATACGAGTATTACATACTCAAATTGATGTACTTTCTAGCATTGCATTGTTCCTATAAACGTATTTTATGGGGGATTTCCCGAATTGAAATTCCCCGTAGGTACCCAATACCAAATATATCTTTGTAGAATTAACTTGAAATCCTTGCAGGGTCATTATTGAGTGACGTATTAAATCATACACAACTGTGGCCTCTCTTTGTGACCTTTAGGCAATAATAATCGACTGCCCTCTCTCTGTGTATATTGGCTAAGGGACCATCGACAACCTACGCTATTTAATTAATCTGTAATGTCTATTGTAGCTTAAGGGAAGTGGAATTGCTATAAAAATCACCCCTTTGTGCCATGGGACCAGAAATTCATTTGCGAAAGCCAACATACAACCAACCCTTCGGGGCAAAATAATTAATAATAAAGGAAGATATTACAAAATCGATAAAATATTTTGCGACTGAATACAGAAAACAAAATAACTCAAAGTATTACAAAAAATATTTCTTAAACTAACGATTGTGTTCCCATTAACTATTTATTAAGTAGCAAATTATTTTGCGTATCTAAACATTAATTGCATCAATTACGAAGACAGTTCGACTGTGTGCGGCCATTGAATTGATTAGCTCACGTATTTCAACGCTTGAGATTGCCCACTTAAAGTTTTACGATGTATGTACGTGAGACGAATCCTCTGTGTTCGCATAATTTAAGTGATTTCCAGGAATAAAGTGATATCAAGTAGCCGGTGGTTAAATGCGACTCTGGAATATCCCGAACGATAAAAGCAGATAAAACTTTGCCATTTGAGAACGTATATAGCTGCCTTGAAACTGTGATATCTGATATCAATTCCTAAAGGTTATCTAAAAAATTATCCAATTTCGGTCTTAATGGAGATCTCAGTTCCGGGAACAAAAAGAACGTGATATGAAGGGAAAGGCTGCTGATATGGCAGCAAAGTATTGCAAAATAATAAAAAAAGTATTACAACATTAAAGGATCTTTCTGTAGATGTGTAGGAGGGATCGGTGTAAATATAAAACACGCTTTTTTGAGGTTTTTGTGAAATTTTATATACATATTAAATAGGTCTGAGAATCAGGAAATATCTATTTTTTATACCCCTAAGTGATGAGGGTTGTCCACCCCTAAATTGTTTTTTAATTTTTTGGACAAAATTTTTTATTATAATTTTTTTATGATTTGGCATTAAAAAATGCATATCTACAACCCTTAATTTTCATCCTTCTACCACCAACCCCCACTTTTTAATAACGATATTAGTACTGTAATAATCTTCAACTCTCAGTGGTCGATAACTGATCAATTATCATCAATCGATTAGTCATCCCCGCCCGGCGTCTACTGATGTCAGTACTCACCCAGCAAACAGCACGGAGTGGGGATAAGAATGAAGCAGATTTTTTTATAATATTACAGGGAGTTCAAATATGTTCTAAGAAGTAAAAGAATGTTTCATTATAACATTTCAGAATGATTTGGCAATGTTCAAGAATGTTCCAGAATCTTGAAGATCATTCAAGAATGTTTCAGAATGTTAAAAAAAGTTATAAAATGTTTTGAATCATTATGGGATGTTCTGGATAGTTCTAAATTCGCGAATATTCTAAAATGTTCCATGAAACGTTTAATATATACTTACCCGGGCAACGCCGGGTATTGCTGCTAGTATTTAATTATAACTCTTTTATTTTCAATTTTGCAGAAAAAATATTCGAACTAAAAGGGTAGACAATTCGATTTTCCACAAAAAGGCCTAGATAACGTTCCAAAAATGTTTTCCTGAGAAGTTTTTGTTTTATATATAGCTTATTTATTTTCAATTTTACAGTGAAAAGTATCAGTACTAAAAGTATAGAAAGTTAATTTTTTTATAAAAAGGGTCTGAAAAATGGTTTTTTGACATTTGCTGTTTTAAGATATCACGAGAAAACTTTTTACACGTCCTGTTCGAGATAACGTTCGACTAACGTTTTCCTCAAATGTTTTTATTTATTCTTATTTATAACTTTTTTATTTTCAATTTTAGGATAAAAAATATTTGTAATATCTCAATTGACTATATTTTAATAGACCAGTAGACCACCCTTTTATTAGAGGAACTGTCCAGATCCTTAACCTGAGTATTTTAAATTTACAATTACATCATGATATCAATTACTGATTTATATTGTTATTAATTAATTAAAGTCCAAGCAAATAAAAAAATAATTGGTGAAAGGCCTGGGAAATTAACTTACTGTACTGAAGTCAGCTAGATCAATTATAAAAATAATGAAATTGTTTGAAAATCAAAACGTTGTAATTCCATGGTGGCTTCAGGGTCTTAAGTTTGTAAATACCACTTCATCCTAAATCAAACAAATACTTAAACCCTATTTGAATTTTTGGATATGTAAACTTTCTCAGAATGGGTCCACTGAAGCAAGAAAACAAAAAATTCTTCTTTCATTTAATACTCAATAACTATTGTTATTCTTTTTATATTGGGGACCTTTTATTTCCTCTTCTGTTCTTTTTTATTTAAACACTTACTACATATGTGATATATTATTTTAATAATAAATAAGTTTTTAAAATAATAAGAAAAAACAACTTCCTACCCTTTATACTAGGAAAATTAATTTACATTTTGAATATTGTATTTACAAAAATTGCCATTTGATGAGCACGTGAGTTTAATAAGTTTAAGAGTTCTCTAACAATTATTTTTTTATTTAGATCACACTTACTTTACAAACCAGTGTAAACGTAAATACTTACAATTAATTCTACAACAAGAATTTGCGCTAAGTAAATAAGAGTAAATGTCAATTAACAACTGTTTCAATTTATTATGTCAGTTCGAAACTGTTGTAAAAGAAATGGATTCAATCAATCTTTCAATTTAAGGTGAATTTGTTGGATAGTCCGTTTTCGTATCGATTTTCAGTACATCAACCCTTACACTTTTATGTGATTATAATGACAGTCACGAACTAGGAGAAGTTCCGCAGTTTGATATTCTCACAAATGCAAGTTTACAACTAAAAGACCAAGGGATCTAAAAACTTTTAAGGGATGATCTACGTGATAAAACTTTAAATCGAAGAAGGTGCTTGCTTAGATTGCATAAAACTAGTGCTTGTAATAAATTTTTATTTTAAATAAAGAGTTTGTAGTTTATTACTATTTTAAAACCTAAGGGGTTAAAAAGCTGTAGCCAAATAATACATACCGGCAAAGGATACAACGTACTAATCTTGCTTTTGCTCAAAAACTTTCTTGGGAATATTGTAGATATTTTGACATTCGTGTACCACGGGAAATGAGTTTCTTTTTCCTCCTGTGCGTTATTTCGTTTAATTTAAAGAATGTTTATTTTTTGTTTCGATTTTGCGTGACCGCCTCTGTGCGTTGTCTAAGGCATTTCCGGTAATTTCCTTCAAACATGAAAGGATGTTTGTCTTACAGCAAAACGAAACCTCCAACTTAATTTTCTAACTCAGCAGACAAGAAAATAACCTTTGTCTGTACTTATTTAGAACGGTTAGCATACGTAAATTATTATGTACACACATAAAATATAATTGTTTACTTTTTAATAAAATATGGCACAAAGTCATAATTTTTGTCATTAAATAAAATTGTAGTAGTGCAGGTTTCGACCATCCTTGTTCTAATCATAAGCAAAATCAATTGCATAGTTAATTTTGTATATACAGTGGATTTCATTTATAATAACTTCGGTTGTAACGACCTTTTGGTTATAACGACATAACACATAGATAAGTCCTTTGAATTTAAGAAGTAATTTAAGAAGAAAATTTGGTTGTAACGGCTTCGGATGTAACGTCGATTTCGGTTTTAACGACTAATTTTAATGAACTATTAATTACAAGATGCCAGAAATCTCATACTGATATTGCGACCGAGTCTAAACACAAAACTTTTTTATCTTTTGTTTACATTCACAGATAGTCAGTCAGCAGTTGTACTTAGTAATTGTTTATAAATGTTAAGGTTGATAAAGTTAAATCGAATTGCCTAATTTTCTTCTTTCATTCTTTCTCTCTTTCTTTTTATATAGCGCCTTCCGGATATAGCGACGGAATTTAATGGTCTTTTCATAGTCGTTATAAATGAAATATACTGTATATGCAATCGACGCGAAAATCAATACATTATAGAGTGATTAGGTCCATCCCTTCCTTAAATCAATTTTTACTCAAAAAAAGTAACGACATAAGATTTTCAAGGACACCCTTTCTTTAAATGAAATAGAATGAGATTTTGCTGAACCCTCCCTCTACTTCGAGCCTAGATGGATATTCCCAACGTTGGTTAGTTCTAAAAGTGACGATTTTACCTTCAACTTTAGAATATTGTTGTTATTTGTTATAAATTGATAAAGGCATGCGAATAAACAAGTAATATACTAAGTAAATGCAAAAGCATTCAGAAGACACTTATTTGCTTATTCCGTTTTTGTTTGTCGAGAAAGATTGATATCAAATATTAAGTATCAAGAAAACGTGTCTTTAAGTATCATAATTTGAGTGCCTTTCAGTTCTTTCTCGTTCCATTCAGCCATTCCGTCATTTCAAGTGTAATAGATGAGATAACCTATTAAATTTAACAACGATAATCGCAGGCAACGTTAATTATAGAGACTTTCATAAAATAAAGCTCTTGCCATTTTCTTATAAATTATTTATTAAACCGGCGGTACAACATCCCACCATTATTCTCGAATTGATTTGCGATAAAAATGGGTTCTGCCTAATACCTACTTTGTCTTGTAGCACATTAAATTTATTTTAAGGGTTGATCAATAAATTGATAGTTACAAGTTAGTAATGATACGTTTGAGATTAATGGGACATTATTTTAAAATTGTACTCATAAAAGGCACATTAGTTCTTGTATAGGTTCAAATTTAAAGTAAGTTTGTTAGTATCAGTTATAATTAAATATTTGACAAAAACTAAGTTTCAATTCTTCAATTCTAATTAAATTAAGTATAAGTATATAAAGTAAATTCTGAGAAAATCATCTACTGCAAATTAAATACGTTCTTAAAAAAATTTTTTATAAAGTTCAATTTATATACAATTGACACTTACCACATGTCATTTACTTGTTATTATTGAAGTGGAACAATTTTTATCAATTTGTATTCATATTGATCAATCCAGTTATCAGGCGTAGCATTTATGAAGATTTTATATTGATATTTATTCCACTAACATTTTGCAAACGGCACCAGCACGAAACTGAGATTTTAACACGTTTTCATACTAGTCACTTGTCCTTGGTACATCAAAGACAAAAAAGGTTGAACTGTTATTAAAGCAATTACCTTGGGTGAAAGTTTATCGCGACTTAGATAGGTATTTCACGATGTGTCCAAAAAAAACCCTGGAAGGAATATCCAACTTTACCGATTTATCACGAAGATAAATTAACAGTTTCAATAAAAGTGTTGTTTGTCTGGTGAAATATTAGCCATTATACAGATTTATATTTAATACGTTCGGGTAGTTACAGTATGTCACAAAATAAAACCAACTTTAAATTGTAAGGTAAATCCATATTTTATTTGTTTAGATAAAGGATCATATTTTTGTGCCTCTTTCATAATTTCAAATTTTATAAGGTGTAGTAGACCAGTGCTGAAGCCTTTAAAAATAGTAAAAAGTGAAAAAAAATTATAGTAGGATGAAACCTATTTGAAAAGGAAGAGAATATAATAGAAATGAAAGGAAAAAATAATTTACGGGCGATCTGAGGTCGGGAAGGGGAAGGAGGTGAGTTTTTAAGGGTAAAAAAACGTTTTTTTTTTAATTTCCGGAAAAACTACAAGTCTTATGGAAAAAAGTTAAATGGCAAAGTTGTAGGTAATAAAGAGATCTATAACCTTTGAAAAAAAGGTGAAAAAATAAATATTTCAAATCAAAAAAATTATAGCGTGTTTGGGACATAAAAAGGTAAGTTTTCTCAAAATTTCGTGAAAACAAAAAATTTTTTGTAAAAGAAAAATAAAAAACCAAAAAGTTGGTTATTTGAATTTTTCACATAAATTTAGAGGTTATGTGAAAAAAGTGTAAATACAAAAGTTGTAGATCTTTTCATTACCTACAACTTTTCCATTTAACTTTTTTGACTTGTAGTTTTTCCGGAAATCAGGGAAAACCGTTTTTTACCCTTAAAAACTCACCCCCTTCCCCTTCCCGACCTCAGATCGCCGTAAATTATTTTCCCTTTCATTTCTGTTATATTATCTTCCTTTTCCAATGGGTTTCATCCTACTATAATTTTTTTTGGTTTCAAAAATAATCGACCCTGGTCTGTAGTATTTGAGTTGTTTTATTATTTAAAAAAAAATGGATCTCAACAGGTATATCACATGTAAGCACACTATTTCAATTATCAAATCGATCGAAATAACAAAAGTTGAATAATTTTGGCTACTTTTTCACGGAAGGTACCAAAACTGTTATGAAACGAAAATCGTTTAAATCCTGATATCCTTTTCTATCGAATAAAGCCAGGAAAGGTTGTCATCGTTAAATAAAAAAAATACCAGAATAGCAGCGCCAAATGAAAAATTGCTCCTTAGGCATTATCCACCTTTATTTTACTTTCGTGGGAGGTTTAACGAACCTGTCAAAAACGGGGAAACTTTTTTATTTCATAATAACAAGAAAACAATATAAAGCTTTTTTATTTAATGTCAGAGTCATTACATGCTAGGTGTAAGCATTTAAGTTCTTGCCAAATCATTTTACAATATTTACGAGAAAAAATGAAAAACTTTTAATTAATGGAGGTCTTTAATTATTAATTACGTCTATAATTTAATTTGAAGTATTCTCTCTAACTTCGTGAGATTTGGTAAGCCGTGGTAGAATCTTCCTAACCCTTCTCAAGTTAAATTTCTTTATAAGTATTAATAAACGACGTAGCTAGAATTTTGCTTGAGGGGAAAGGGGGCAGTATATGTATTTATCCCAAAAAAAGTATTTTAGGTTGATATGAAACTAAATTGACATCTAGATACAGTTCAAATTTTTATGCAGATAATTTAAAAAAAATCTTACAAAAAGAGAAAGTAACCCAATACTAATCTTCAAAGATTTTAAGAAAATAGGGAATTTAAAGGGCATCCCCCTGCCCTTCCCTAGCTCTGTCCCTGATAGTAATTAAAATGATATCAATCCTTTAAGTAAAAAAGTAGTCTTTTAAATAAAATTGGTTGGACTTTTTTCATTATTTTAAGCTCACGCAATTAATAAAGCTGTCCCCTGTATATATCGAATTATACATAAATATAATTACTTTATGAACAAGTTCAAGGTCTCTGTAAGATACAATTGGTTATGGCAACGTATGTTCCGCTGTAAATCAACTGACAGACAGCAGCATTGTTCTCGTAATTCATTTCCGGAACTTTGAATTCCGGATTAACAGCTACTTTCAGCGTGTACAATCCGGGCATCATTTCCGTGATGTCAACCCACTGACAATCAACCGAATACAAATAAATATCTGTACAATTCACAGAAATTCCCTGGTCTCCGAAATTAGCGCAGGAATATCGAGGCAGAACCCCGGGCATACACTGATTGTCTTCCAAACAAAAGGAAGCCTTATGACCTTCTGCAACACGAACGCCTTTTCTGTCATAGATATCAAAGGTTGCAAAAATTTCCATGCTGTGGAAATGCCTGTAACATTGCTTGTTTAGAGTTACTGGAATTAATTAAAAACTTGTAACGAAAATCTCAAACACTTCTTGTTTCTATGCTTAATAAGAATAGTTTCTTTCTTTTCCCGGATTTCTACTTTTTTACGAGAATATTTTTAGACTAAACGATTGTTTTTTTCCTAAAATTTTCTTCCACGCTATTGTGGTTTCTTAACGATTTTTTTGTAATTTTCTTTTGGTGAAAATAGGCTCCAACTCAATTCAACATATCTATGAAAAAATAATAGTCCCAAAAAAGTAAAAATCAAACAATACCAGTAGGTTTCACAAAATTTTTTAAATATCGAAATCAGAGGTGGACAAAGTGCTTTGGGTCTTGAATCCTAAATACATTTTAAAATCAAAGGACTTCGAATTACAGTGTATATCGACAAATTATTAAATCCAAGCCCTTTTGACAAGGGCATAGTCCAAAAGACTTCAAGCACACTGCGAGGGCTTTAATTACGTCAAAATGCTTGAAGCACTTGTCTAAAAAACCCCGAATAGGTACACTATAAAAGCCTAAATTAAACCAAAAGCCTTTTTGATGGTTTTGGCATAGCTTCCAAGCACTTTGAAGTGACTTCAAACAACTTAGAAGGGCTTCAAGCTCATTACAAGAACTTCAAGCACTGTACAAAGGTCTCAAGCACTAGATACTAGTTTGAGAAAGGGTCTAAAATACAAAAGACATAAACCCTTTCGACGGTTTTGCCACAGCTTTTAAGCATTTTAAAAAAGTTTCAAATAACTTATCAAGCACAACTTGTTCGAGAAAGGGATTAAAATACAGTTCTTCTAAGCTTACAAAGGACTTGAAACACATTTTCAATTACAAAGCACTAAAGCTCTGCCCAGCTCTGATCGAAAAAACGAAAACCGTTCAAAAATTATCCATTTGAATTTTAATTTTCTTTCGATAAAGCAATAGGTAAGTTAAATCGATGACTTATTATTATTAAGATACTTACATATGACACATGTGCCATTCCCACTTGTGTTTAGGCAGAAAAGGTCTAAAATCGGCAGTGCCAGCATTAAAAATGTTCGCAGTAAATTTAAGTAAACGTCTAGTATGATAAAACCAATAAGGATCTTCCCTCTGAATATCGTAAGCCCGAGATGCTAAACAATTTTCTTCCATGGCACATTGTAAAATATACATCAATCTGTCTTCTAAATGGACTGTTCTTATTATTTCCAGGGGATTTATAACTAAGTCTGCCATTTCCCTTGAACACTGAACTGTTGCAACAACACCTGACGGGCACTCTCCTTAAAGATGCTCTCATTCCGTAAGTGCATTTGCGAAAATTAATTTGATTTTAAGCAAAAAAAAATGAAAAAAGTTGCAAATTGGTTTTGCATTTAAAAAAATTGCAAAATATAAATGATGATGACATTTATCTTCTTAGTATTTCATATTTTACCTTTAAATAAATTGTTATAAACACATTCGCTAAGATGTGTTTCATTTCCCCTGCATTGCAGACCAGCTATTCCAGAGTAATTCCCTAAATCTCTGAAGGAATTAGTCTGCATTGCATACCTTGCAAAGCCCTTGTTCAATGTTTTGCATATTACCATTCCTTCCAACATCGAAAAACCCTCTCCACAAACTGTGTACCATAATCCGTTGGACTTTTTTATTTGAACAAAACCCTCTTCTGGCATTGCACCCCCTCTTAAAACTATATTTCGAAATTTTCCTAACCTGGTTCTGAAATACATACCTACTGTTGATATTTGAAGCTTCCCATTATGATAAAACAAAACAAAACATAGTACATTTGTTACTTTTTTTAAATTCAAACTTACAACTTATTTTTCTGGTTATTTAATATCGTAGAGGCGCTATTTTGATTTTCTATTTTATCAATACAAATTACACCTGCAGCTTCATTTATACTGCAATCATTATTGCCCCATCCATCAAACCTACAAGAGGTCAACTCTTTTTCAGTTCCATTGCAATAGACATTGTCAATCCAGAATTTTCCTGTAACGTGTATAAACCGTTTTCATATAATATACAAACCCACAGTTTCGTAAAAACAAAATTAATTATTTAAAAGTCCTCACTCGTCACACGGTAAAAGGACCACAACAGAATCAGATAATTACAAAAAACATTATTCGTAAAAAGCTTATCTCCTAAAGTGCTTTCCACGCACGCGATTGCCTGACAAAACAACCAAACCACATTACCGATTAATTAGGAAGTCAAATTTAATGTCACCATAAGAAAACATTTTTATAAGACTAGAAGCTCATAAATCCTTTCGTATGTACAGTATGCCCCAATAAATAATAATAATCATCCTTTTGTGAAACTTTTCATTGTGGTCAGTATAAATATCTAAATTTAAAGAGAAGAGAACAGAAAACGGAAAAAAATACGTTACATTTTTTTAAACAGTCGTAAAAGAGCGAAAGGGAATAATGTGGTCTTATTTTGATTTATCCTGTCCAGGAAAAAGCCTTTCGATTGTAAGCTTTACATTTACTTCAAAAAAAGGTTTTTCTAAGAGGGAGCTTTCCCTTTTTCAGTTTTTACGACGGCATTAGCGTCACAAAAGGATCGGGTAATAAAGTGAAAGCTATAAACTATACGATATGGGCCTTCTAACCAATCGCTCACAAGAGTTACGTAATATTTTCTGCAATTGATTTAATTTTGCTTACTTTTTGACAAACCAAAATGAGAACTAGTGGTCGCTTTGACTTGTTTTTCATCGTAACCGAGTTGTTTACAAACCACTGACGCTTCAAAGGAATCCCATTCGTCGTCACATATTGACCCCCATCGACCCTTATGCAATATTTCTAAGTTTCCTGGAAGAGAAACAATTAACTTGTTAATTAACCTCTAAAACGATTATTAGTTTTTCGAAGTAGTTATCAAGAAGTTGAGATAATTATTTTGGAAACGTTTTCTACGGAGATGGTTGTAAATTTTTAGATCATACTTTTTTCTACAGGAAAAAAATAAAATTATAAATTTTCTAGAAAAATAAAGTAAAATCAAAGCCTACACGCTGAATAAATAGGAAATTTGAATGATTTTAATATCCTCGATTTTGTATTTCCATTTTGATGAATATTTCAATTCTCAAACCTCTTGACTAATTTGTTAAAAAAAAAGAACATTTTTTTGTACTTGCCTTCAAATTCACCCCGTCCACCCACTAACTTTATAGCACCTTCTTCCTTTCTCAATCTTTTAATATGCTTTTTAATCAGTCCACCCTTCTCGTTCTTCAAATTTTCGTAATCATTATTACAATTACAAAAAGAAAATAAGAAAGGAATCAGGGCCAACACAAATAGAAAATGATTACAGTTTAAGTGCATTTCTAAAACGCAGACTGCATTTAAATGCGGAAATTGCGATAAAATGATCGAGTTGTTAACTTAAATTTTGCTTTAAGTTGAGACACTGACCTTTCTGATGTCAGGGATAAAATGAGCCTTTGTTTATCTGAATGGTTAATTAAACTAATAGCAAATGATTTAATAATAGTTATATGGAAAATACAAACGGGATTTAGATGTATAATATACATCAGCAGACAAATTCAATTACGAAAGATATACAGTTCTTTAAACTGGCTAATACATTGGACGTTTTAGGGAAATTAAAGGAGACAGAGGTTTGAAAATTTGGAGTTAAGAGTTAACTGTTATCAAAGATAGTCTTTTTAATTAAAATAATTTCAACTTTCGATCACTTTTTGATTATAGCTGTTGTAGTTGATGCCAATTTTATTATTTTAAACGGAATATAAATTCATGATACAATGAGTACTCTGCGATAATTTAACTTACAGAAAAAAAAAACATTTTTAACTTACCTTTATATTTTAAATAACACTATATTGTTAGTGCAACGTACAACCAAATCAATTGGCAAAAATACAGCTTATACAATATAAACTTATATGTCAAAGTAAAATGAAAACTTGGTTACCAAAACACATGAAAATAGAAAACTATCGAAAGGTTCATACTAAAAAGTCTCACAATGATTTTATTTTAAAACTTACTCATATATTTAGTCATGCGCACAAGTTTTTGAAACTAATGTTTTAATTTAATTCAACATAATTATGTATTAATTTGTATCAACCATTAAAAGTAAATAGAGAAAATAATACAAACAATTATATCACAAAAACATTTTAATGGTCTTTTTTTAATATACATCAATTATCTCTACATAAGATACAAGATAATAATGTACGCCAAAATTATGTGTAGAATGAATAAACATCCAGTTGTACGAATGGAATCCAACTTGCAGTTGTCTACTCTATGGTTTTGTTAAATTTTATAATATGTACTGTTGTTGCGTTTTCGATTAATAAATATTATATCATATGATGTTTGCGTTTTGACTATTTGAAAACAATACAAAAAAAAACAGGAACTTAAAAAATTACACATTCGAAATCTCAACAAGCATTTTATTTATACCTTGCGAA
This sequence comes from Agrilus mali, assembly GCA_029378335.1. NCBI lineage: Eukaryota > Metazoa > Arthropoda > Insecta > Coleoptera > Buprestidae > Agrilus > Agrilus mali. Next base: position 19,855,451 of record CM055658.1, on the reverse strand, counting down.
AAACTTTGAGCAAATTTATATTCCATTAGAATTGAGTCGTCAACAAGTTTAATTTTATTAATGTCGATGTGCTTAATTGTAACAATTTTTTAGTTTTTAATATGTAGGGGAAACGCTTAAAGAAATTCACTAGGAGTTTTGTTGAGATTTCAAAGCGTTAATGAACATATGTACATTTAACAATGATCGATTGCAATTTTTAAAAAATATACTTACAAATTTCCTTCCAACAATACACTTATCTTATAAAAAGGTATAAAACTTGTCAATTACAATAAAAAATTACTAATAAATGCCAAAAACTTTACGCTCGCAACCGTAGCTATGTATAATTACGACGACGAAAGTGACAACAACATACGACGTTACGAATATTTTAAATTTAACAATATTTTATTGTATGTAATAGTAATAGTTTTTATAATAATAATACACTTGCCGCTAGCAAACATTGTAACGAACTCTTACACTTTCAGGTAATATCAGAACTTGTATTTAGTCAGAAAACTGAATGTTAGACGAAACATACATTTTTGTGCCTCTGATATAGTCTAATTGTCATTAAAATTATGTTAAGTATTTATTTATGTAATGTAAAGATATAAAAAAAATCCAATAGAAAAAAGAATAAGAAATTTGTTGTGCCCGGTATGTGCCAAAAGAATATAAAAATGCGCAAGACAAAAAATCTTAAGAGCATAATTACCTACCAAATTTCATGGAATTGGTTCGTTACAAAATTTAACAGTAATTTATTTAATTGCGGTCGAAGTATAGTTGATTTTTTTTTATATTTTAAGTACTATTTACAGGAAAAGACTACAACAGTTGTAAAAACTAACGATGACGATGGTAATAATAGAAATAGCTATGTCGACGATAATAACGTAGTAATAATAATAATATTAATGATTATGATAACGATGACGATTATTATGATAACGAACACGTGTTTGCATGACCAAATTGTGCAAGAGTGCTAAAGGAAGACAACGATGGTATTTCTATTTTTTTTTTATTGATTAATTGATTAATGAAGAAGTGATGAAAAAGTTGCTTAAGTACTAAATACCACATCATCAGCTCTCTAGACCATGGGGCAGGAGCGCTGGATTGATTGGTACCGGCCGCAAGCGGGGGGGTAATTTTTTCTGAAATTAACAATTTATTAACATTAAAACCACAAAAAGAAAAAAATAATATGAAGAAAAACAAATTACCTTCCGCCTAAAAGGAAAACACCCTTTATTTTCAGGATTATTAGGTGAGTTTAATATCAAATCGGGGGATCGAGTGCCTCCGGGTCCGAAAACGTTCAACTGTCGAAAGCAGTCCGTCTCAATCATTTCGTTTTGCCAAGGGATCGACACACAACCCGTGTTAAATTTACTATAAAATGAACTATCGTTAGCGTCAATGTTCACCCCCTTAACAGTGGAAAATTGCTCTATATCTAACACGTCTTTAGCATAAACAGCATGAGGCTACAAACAAAGAAAAGAAAATTAGGTAATACATAATACAACAGTAAAAAATATGTACATGTATACAGGGTGACCCAAAGTCAGTGGCTTATTAGACTTCTATGAATGCTAATGCTTAAGAAATTTTGAAAAAAAATTGCAGTTATGACACCTGATTTACATTTTTAAATTATTTTCATTTTGAAACACTTCCCGACATATCGTGGTTCTACCATTGAATTTATCTGTATATCCGGAAGTGTTTCAAATTGAAAATAATTAAAGAATGTAGATAAACTGTCATAATTACAATATGATTTTTTACAATATTTTCTTACCATCAGTTTTCCACAAACGTCTAAACGGACAGTGCTTTTAGGTCACCGTGTATATAAAATATTAATAATAAACGAAAATTACATCTGGTACGAAAGGAGCTTCGACCAAACCGGCTTCCAGTCTTCTCCAGTTAATACTTTGAAAGAATGTGTGCTGCTTTACCAAAACAGCCCCGCATCTGCCCGATCTCCCACCAAGCCTCTGAGAGGGGCTTTTGGCCAGTAACTGTTGGCACAGCGATTTTGCATCTTCAGTGAATTTATTCGAATATTTTTCCTGTTCCGTTTTGACACGTCTATCAACGTCTTCTCGTTTAACCTTCTCTTTTCGCGCCCTGAATGGGGCCTGACCCTCGATCATTTCATATAATAAACAACCGAAACTGAACCAATCCGGGGAAAAAGTATAACGTTCGTTGTCAATAACTTCAGGTGCTAGCAAAAAAATATTTTAAGGTATTTTTCTTGGGAAATTAATTTAAAAAATCACTTACCCATGTAACCTACTGTTCCTACTCTTCCTCTTACGGATTCTCCTTCCGGAATATCAACTGCCAACCCTAAATCTGAAATCCTAACGTGACCTTCATCGTCTAAAAGTATGTTTTCTGGTTTGCAGTCTCTATATACGATCCCCTGTAATTTAATGATCACATAAATAAATTTATGGGCTTTTTTCTCAATTTTAATGGCATCTTTTTGAGAAGTTTAAAGTAAGGCAATCTTATTTATCAAGGTATAGCAAAATATCGTTTTTATTTATTACTATTACATATTCTACTAGGTGGTATAAAAGAAAGTTTACGAGTATAGCAGCTTAAGAATATCAGCAATTTCCTGTAAATTTCATTTTAATTCATTAAATTTATGACAAAAAATAAAAACAAAAACCAAGATAAAAGGAAGATAAGGTTCGTTATTAGCTCCTTTATCTAAAATATAGGTATATGTATTATATATATTTTAATCCAGAAATTTAGTTTTAATAACGGTATAGCACAAAAAGACGATTCAAACGAAATACCACAACTCTTCTAAACTGTAAGAAATTAAAGAAGCAAGTGATGAAAAGTCCGCTGACGTCAAAAGATAACCTTATGGTATCTATGTACATAAATAAATGACGCGATTTAAATGCTAATAGGATTCTTTTAGTGATTGTTGTTTAACAAAACCGTTTTCTGTTAAACGAAAAGAAATGTTTACTTGAGTGTCAAAATCTCGGTCAAAACAAACACTCCCAAGGATACTAAAAAGATTCAACTTTATAGAAAAAAGAAAAGAAGGATTCACAGTAAAAATACAAACTGAGTTATAAATTCAGGAGAAAAAGTAGGACAGCACGTTCTAAATTTAAAAACACGTTCGTTTCAGTAAAAGCCACGAATTTATAGAGTAAAATATGAACCTATAACAACAAAGACCTGCTTAAGACATATTTTAACTTTTACTTAATTAAATCTGAACCGTATAGAGATCAAAAAGTGCACAAACCAATGTTACTTATCTTTTCAATGAAGTATTTGGAATGAGGATTAAATTGAAAAATATTATTGCTATTAACGGATCATAATCAAAACAACCACCTGAGGTCATTATCGCCTATCGCTCTTTAAATATATATATTACATAACTCAAGTTCCTTTACAAAACTCGTTTAAATTCATGGAAGCATTTCAAAACTTTATAAAAGGAAAGCTAATTTCTTTAATATAATTTCAAAAAGTATTTATATCATACCTGTTGATGCAAATGATCGAGTCCGCAGACAACTTCTGCAGCATAGAACCTGGCCCTAACGATGTCTAATCCAGGCTCACCTCCCATATTGTATATATGAAATTTCAAATCACCACCATTCATTATAGTAAGTACAAGACAGAGGGCATCTTTAGTTTCATAAGCGTATGCTAAACTAACCACGAACCTTGAGTTTATTTTTTGCAAAATCTGCTTTTCTGTTAACACCATTGCTTCCCCTTTTCTTTTCTTAATTCGTTTCTTTTCTAATTTTTTGCAAGCGTACATCTTTCCAGTTGCTCGTACCTAAAAGAAAATTACATAAAATTTTATTTAGGTAAAAGTACTTTCCAAAAACACAAAATTATAAATAATTTGTTATAAAGGCTCCACTTATGAATAAAATCTAAATATTGGCATTACGTATATGCAACTACACTTATATAGATGAATTAAAATACATTGAATGGTTTTCTGAAGCAGAACTTATAAACTTTTTAAAGTAAAAACTAAACCAAACAGCTACACGTAAGAGTAATTCAAATTAAAGATTACAAAAAAAAAAAACATAAAACCAGATGTTTAAAACGTCAATGGCCTTTATCTTTTAAAGTATATGAAGCGTGTCTTTGATGTCCTTGAACGATAAAAAAATAGGAATTTGTTCATATATATGACGTATGTATGTACATTTAATTATTTCATTAAGCGCCCGTAATTAAATACTTATCATAATCAACCCACAAAAAGAAATCTTATCTACCACTTCCTAACAATGAACGATGATAAAGTTGAAACGACCACAAATATTAACAAAAATTACCCCAATCAAGCACTTTTTCAGTAAATGGAAATATTAGCTATGTATTTTTTTTTAATTGCATGACAAAACATTTATGAGTGAATTCTTAAGTATATTTATATTTTTAATATTTATTAGTTACAAATGCAACTAACAATGTATAATTAAATTATTCCCTTTTGACTATATGACTAAAGATAGTAACTAATTAAATGCTAGTTGCATAAAAAGTATGGGACAAAAATAGCCATGGGGAATCATTTGTGCTTATTTGATATACACAAAGTTTTTAAAATAAGCAAGTAAATGAAATTACTATTTCTCAAAAAATGTCGGTACATATTTACCTGACAAGCACATACTTCACCAAATCCTCCCTTCCCAAGAACCCTATACATACGAAAGGTCTTATATGTAACAGGTTGCGCCTCAAGCCACTTCCATTGCAGATACCGATGAAAGTACATCGATTTTGTAAAATCTTTAAAAGGTTCCACAGCCAAAAATGTCTTAACCACTAGAATACAAGGAGCAAAAAGGTCCTTATGTCCATTGATTAATTTATCCCCTGCAGTAAGTTCAATTCCCACCTCAGGAAGGGACAGGATTTCTTCTCCTTCCCTTCCAACCATGAACTCCTTCTTGATGGCATCTGCAAGTCCGATTCTTTGATCATCAGTCTCAACCTCATAACGTTCTGTAGCAGTTAAAAACTTAAGGCAACGGTGATATTGGGGTCTTTTTGCCTCACACCACTGTTGGAAAAGGAGCTTCCCAATGGGCTGCTGATCCACCACATACTCATATCGTACATCTGTGAATGTAATATATCCTGAAAGTTGTTAATTTGCTATTGGTGATATAGTTAAATCTTTAATGAATTATTTTAATTCTCTCTTTCTTTTATTGACTATGAACATAAGAAATATATTTAATAAAACAGTTTTTGTGAACTATGATAGGTACACGTTTCATACCAAGGACAAATCAGATTATTTAAATATTACAATTATCGGTAAAATGAAATAAATAAAAATTCACTACATGCTAAACAACTTACAAATATAAAAGAAAAAGAAGTAGTGACAAGTTTCATTAACAAGAATATCATAATTAAACAGAAAACACAAAACACTTCACTAAACTATAAAGTGTTTGTAATATGATAAGATTATAAGATTGAGCTTTAACGAAAGATAAAGGAAAATGAAGGTAAAAAGCAATGTAACTGAGAAAATAAATATTCCAATTGTAAATAACATTTTATCCAAATACTTAATGTTCTTACATGTAAAACAAAATGGACACACGAACTAGTTGGTCTTAAAACTCAATCACTTATAAATTGTGGAAGATAATGGCTACTGTTTGCTCATAATATTTTAAAAATTATTTATAATCTCATTTAAATTCAACTTTATTTGTAGGATCCCATTTCTTACCTATTTTATTTAGAAGGTCTAGGCATTGTGAGATATGTGGAAATTGTAAAATCTTCCTCCACTTCTTACTTTTCCCCTTATTACTATCAGAACCACCTAAAATGAGGGAAGGAATGCTCAATAAAAAAATTAAAATAAACCAATGTTTTCATTAATTAAACAGTTGAATTTATATGAGAAAAGGAAACATAACCTATACTTTCCTTACTCGACTTACCCTCTCGTGCTTTCAAATACACCGTATTTGCAACAATATTTTCCAATTCCATTAGTTCCAGTTTGGATGAATTTATATTTTCCCGCCTCTAGGGAGTAAAAACGATCCGCTTCCATTAATTATTAAACTGAGCTTAAACTTTCAAAAACAATACTTTCGACTACCATACCGATTCTACAAAACAATTTACAATTCACAACCACTACAGGTGCCACAGAATACACTCCGTAATAACAGATTTTACATAAACGTTACACCGAACTTCTCAGTCAAACCCCTTTATATTTCGATCAAACGAATAAAAATTTTAAGATGAAGACGTGTTGCGTGGAATTAAACTTGGAAAAATTGGGATACTGGGAGAAACGATGGGGTGGTCGCGCTATGCAGGGTAGGCGTAAGGCAATTTCAAGAAGGGGTGTGTCCGCCTAGTCTATGAAACTACCCTTACTATGGTAGTATCGGCAGTACAACTCGGCAAAACTTTCTCTGTGAAAATCACATCGTTGGCACGACATACGCGTTTTGAATACTTTATCAATCGCCATGTGTAAACTGATGTGGTGTGGCGTGGTATGTATAATGTAAAATCCTGATCAGTTAACGAGACGAAATACAGATCAACTGCGACCGACGAGAATAGAAAACAAGTGGAAAAAGGAAAACACTCATACTAAATTACAAATGAAGATCGCTCAATTTCAATGAACTGTATAGCATAGATAGATCACCAACACGACGCCGAACAAGGAGCACAATCCTACATGTTGAATTGAGTTAAATTAAACAGTCTGGTCATTTATAAGACTTTAGTTTGTACAGTTTATTTATTTATAGTAATTATAATTCATATTAGTATAAGCGTTTTTAGAATAAATAAATAATAAAATACCTATCTCTAATATATATATGTACTTAATAAACTGTTTTTTTAATACAAGAAGTAAAAGAAAGAAATCTTATTGAAGCAATGAATAATTAATCTTTTAAATTACAATTTATTTACTATAAATTATAAAAATCGATTTAAATATTATATATGAATTTATTTGTTGGACATATGGCTCATCATCAAAAAGTTCCCGCAATTTTATTTGTGTTTGTATAATCGATATTTCAGTAAGTACGATAAAGACGCGTTTATTGCAGATATAAGTTAATGAGCTATCAAAATTATTTAGTAATAATGAATAATTAAAAAGGAAAGCCAATTTTTTCATTATCGTACATATTTGATTACTAGGGGCGGTGCGTGGATCAGATACATGAGGGTCAAATTTAAAATTTGTATCTTAATACGATGTAAGAATCAGGATATTTGGAGGGTGACATTTAAAGAAGTGAATGGACATGGAGTTGGGGGTGAAAATGTGTTTGGGGGGTTGGGGGTGAGAATATGCTTTTTGGATTAATGTGCTTAAGGATTGAGTTTGGGCTTGAGAGTGAAGTTAAGATTGCGAATTGAGGGTAAGGATTAAGAGTTGGGGGATTAGAGGCATGGTTTAAGGGTTTGGTGTCCAGAGTGACAATAAGGTTAACGGTGAAGGTTTGACAAAAGTGGCAAAATTTATGAACTGTATCGCAATGTATGTACCTACCTACAATTTGTTGAAATTAAAATTGGTTAAATTTGCATTGGGACAATTTCCACCATTTAACTTATATGAGCTAATGTAACTCGCTTCGTACTACATAGAAAATATAGTTGTTTTCTTTTCTAACTGGTAATGTATTTCACCATAAGCCCTTAAGAGATCATAAGGACAATTTGAAACTTTGTCCACGCCGGCGTAAACAGAATTATAAGCTGAAACTGTTTAATCCCATCAGTCGGGTTTTAATTAAAATAAATAAATTAGTTATTACTTGTACACACAACAAACACATATTTTAGGTAATTTTTCCAGCGAAAAATAAATTATTTAAAAGGTAAAATTTCATATTGCAGAGCAAATTTAATGGGTAGGTCATTGTTCAAATGATTATAAGGAGAAACCGCCACTGGTGATTACTAAAGAAGTTTTATTAAAAAAAAATAAACCAATAACTAATATAATTGTTTATAATACAATACCTATACAAAATATAAATATATCTTAAATCTGGTCATGAAAAATACATACTTTAGTTTTGCTACAAATTAACAAAAAATTTTAACTACATTAATAAAACTAGGAATTGTAAAAATGATTTCTTACAATTACTTTTTTACGTCAAAAATACAAAAATGAATTCCAAATTTAACTGCAGTATAATTGTTCGTTTTACGTGTTATTACATGACGCAAAAGAATTTTAACTTTTATGATAAAATTCATATGCTTATTAAAAATTCAAATGATGAAGATCGAAAAACTTATTACGTATATTTTCATATCAGTAGGACTGTAGAACATTTTATAGTAATATGAATTTTTATTAAAAATAAAATATTTTTTGTTTTCCATGTGAAAAAAAATTAAAAAATAAAACATGTATTGATTGGACTAAACAATGATGTTAATTAAACTGGATCGCATTACACAATAACATATTAATGTTTACTTATATTTTAAAAATAAAAAAGTCTATTGTCCACATATTTGATTACAAACTAGAACTGAATTAATGGTGATTAATACGTCAATAACCATTCATTTGAGTCATTTTGATAATGGGTAATTTATTATTATGAATTTGTTATTTTTAGTGACTAAAAACAAATTAAATATAACATAACATAACGTACCTTAAAATAATTGTTCAATAGTCTGTTTAATAAATACAAGAAATTGTAATTGCGCATAACGTACTTTATTAAATTCCCTTATAAATGTAAAATTATGCAAAAATAATTAAAAAAATAAAATAGGGGCTCTTGTGAAAACTAATATTTTTATTAGATTGTTTTTATTTTATATATCAGATAGAATTAAAGAATAATTTATTGTAAAACTTTCCTCAACCAGTCGTCTTTCAACCCTTAAGAAAGTTAGTTTTCTGACTAGATTAATAATTTTAATTTTAATTGCAAGTGTACTATAATAAATAAATATTTATGCCTCAAAAAAAGTATATAAAAAAATATGGGAACATTTCCTTTAATATTTCTATAGACTTAAACTACGATCAAATAATAATACATTTCGTTCTGTGTGTTCGGTTAGGGTCAAATTTTTATCGTTGCCTTTTTTATAACTTCATTTAATCAATTTTTTGTTAATATAGAAAACGCAATAACATATTTAAGTTAGTTGTTTATTATAACAATATTTTATTTAACAAATAAAAAATATTATCTACACAAAAACAAGTACAAATAAAAAACAAATAATAAATATTTCCTGATTAATTAATTATTTATAATTAGTTAGTGATTACTACAGCTTTGTAAACATATCTTGATTCCCGAATTAATCCTGGCCATAAGTAGAATCTAACCACGTTACTCTTTCTATCAGACGAGTGATGCCTTTGGTGTCTTTCAGGGTGAAATTGTACAGGGGCTTGAAAATCAGCGTCCAATTCAAGAAACGGTTCCTGGTTTACCAAATACCAACAAGTTCTTGTTACGTTACCAATAAATCTCTTTAGTGGTAAACAGGACTCCAAACATCTTCAAAGACAAAAATACATTATTTGGTACGGGGTGTCCCAAGAAATAAAAGGGAAGTAGAAAAGTAGAGAACCTCAAGGGTTTTTTAGAACACATATCTACATATATAATTTGGAGACTTCCCACACAATTATTTAAGCCACTAGGTATCAGAAAGTTCTTGATATATTTGGGAAAAAAAGGAACCCCAGAAAAGTCCTCTTACATTTTTCCTTTCGCATAATATTTTTTCATGAAAACACCCTCTAGTATTTGTATTTACCTGTATTCCTTTAATGTTTCTGACACAAGACTATGAACTTGGTGTTCAATATCATCAAGAGGAAATGAATTGAAAGTTGATGAAAAACATCTCATTATGTCAGTGCGTAGGCGACGTGCAGCTACACTCTGGGAACTGACGTGTAAATTACAAAGAGTTTCTCGTAACTTCATGTCCCGTAGATTCCTGCAGGATCTAAATGAAAGCTGCAAGGCAGTACAATAAGGAGTTTTACATATGGGTCTTGCATTTGTATTCATTAAGGGTGATATTATTAAACGAAGTTTAGCTGTTTTATCACGAAAGAAATACAAATGTACCAAACACAGCTGGGCAGAACTTAAATTTGGGCTTGAAAATAAACTTCCAACCCGCTTTTATGCTCAAAAGCTCTGTATTTTAAGTCATTTTGCGAATAAGTACCTAGTTGAAGAAACAAGACACAAAAAACAACGAAAAGGAAAACCAAGAATAGTTTGAATTAGTGGTAGGTATAGGAAGAACACACAATCAAAGTTACAAAACAATAAGTATACAAAGTAACAAAATATCAATATCTGAATGTTTCGTTAATTGAATAGTTCGAAGTAATCGAGGGTTGGAAATTAATTTATAAAGGAGCGTTAAATTTAGTGGTTCAAAAAGAGGTTTCAAATCCTTTCAAAGTGCTTAAAAGCCCTTTAAATGTGATTGAAGCCGTTTTAAAGTTCTCAAAACCTTTTTAAAGTGCTTGAACTTCATTAAAAGTGTTTTAAGTTTTCTTACAGCGTTTGAAGCACTTTTAAAGTGCTCAGAACCTTTTTAAAGTGCTTAAACCTCTTCCAAAGTTCTTGGAAACTTGTTTAAATTCTAATTAAAATAAAGAGCTGATTGAACCCTTCAAGCTTTTTGATATATTTAAAGCCCTTTCTATTATTGATTAGGGTTTTGAACTGAATCACTTTTCGATGTAATTAGTAATTATTCGTAAACCTTGGATTTTAAAATGGATCTGAACCTTCGTAAGGATTAAAACGCTTTAGGGGCTTAGTACTTGAAGGCTTTTTCATGAGATCCAGCTCTGATAGCAAAAAAAAATATTTGCCGTTTTCCTTTAGTGAAACGTTACTAATATAAATAAATCAGAAGTAATAGAAAACTAGCACATTGAGCCTCTTCATTCCGATCAGATTATTTTCAAAATAATAAAAAATGATAAATGACTCGATTCCTTCATTTAGAAAAAAAAATTCATCCCAAATTAGTACAAGGGATAAAAAGTAACCTAAGGAAATTATAAAATTAGTTAAATCTAGTTAGAAATAAATAGTTAGCAGGTAGAGAACATGAAAGTTTTTTGAGATAGTTTCATAAATATCGATCAACTATAAACTCATACCAAGGAAAGTTCTCTTAACTTTTTATACCATTTTGAAAAGCTATTTGTCACAGATAAACTTGATAGAGAGTCTTTGATATGACTAATTTTAACATTATTTTATTTATGTTAATCTATTAATGGAAAACCCAAAATTTATTCGTGATAACCAGTCAATCTAATGCAAACATCCTTTTTTATAAATATTCTAAGATGGATAACGATAGAGACAGTTTGTATTGACTAGTTTCTTTTTGGAGAAATGTTAGTCGCATTATGCACCTAGGTACAATAATAAAATTTGTTTCATACCACTACAACAGAAAATAGAATTTTAGCTTTCAATTGTGTAGCGTATTGCAAATCTGGCAGTGAATCCAATGCCTCCAAAGCCCTGGGTCTGCTCTGGTAATACAATTTGCCATATTTTGAGACCGCAGTTTCTCTGTAAGAAAGAGATAGGTGAATTTAATATTTTATGATGTGTAATAAATCTTTACGTATATAGGTATGTAAGTACAAAAAAGTTTAATGATTACCCATCTTCGTTTTCTTGCTCGGATTCTGAATGATATCCGTCACTACTGCATGGACTTTCACCAAGTTTCACCAAATCTAGAAAGGATTCACATCCTCGAGAAAAAGACATTAGAATTGATGCTACCGGTTTGTCTTCATCGATAGTTTGAAGCCTAAAAAGAACAGTAATATAAATAAATAACTCTGAATAAAAAATATAATCAATGGGTAAATAGTTAATGAAAAATTTTTTTTCTTGAAATATAATGAACATTCCACCTTTTTTTAACTCTTGGTATAAAATCTAACACTTACTGATTTTATATTAGTCGCAATATTTAGCAGTCTCTTATCATATTTTTTTAATGCACTGTGTTGTTTCAGATCAGAAATTGATACACACCTTTTAGTGCAATAAAATGTACAAAATCGCCCAATTAGTTACTTTTTAATTGCAATGACTGGCCATTATTAAAATACTGATAAATATGTATTTGTCATTATTGCATTAAAAATCGTCCCAGACGTGATATAACCTTACGAGTAAAAAAATTTACTGACTTCTTAGTCAAGTGAATCTTTTAAAAAAAAAAAAGCATTTCCTTAATTTAATTCAAATCCATAATAAAAAGTTCCCAACACATTTATATATCAAATTAAAAAAAATGTTTTGTGTAAGAATCTTATACTTGTTCAAAAAACTCAGAATGGCAACATATGTCTACAAAATTCGAGTGTTCAAACATTTAGTTGTTGATAAAACAATATTATAAATTTCAAAAACCTTTTGATTTGTGATATGCAGAACAAAGCTTCCTTATCATTTTCAACCCTTGCTGACAACGTCTTTATAAGGGAAGTCAGTTGTTTAAGGGCCGGTTTGTCTAATATCGTCAGTAAAGTTTTGTTATCTATCAGTCTTTGTTCAACTTCTTCAAAATTGAGTGATAAGAGTCTGTGGTGAGAAGCGTCAACAGGCTTCTTGACATTATTTGCAGTCACCCCCAATTCTTCCAGCCTATGTAGGGCGGATTTATATGTTTCGATATGTAACTGAAGTTCTGTTTTTAATGCCAAATGAAGAGGCGTCAAACCTAAGGCGCTTGTAGTTAAACCATGACAACCCAAACCTAAAAATTTTTTTCATTTTCAGACTTTCAGATTACAATATTTACTGATTATCTCCCTAATTACTAATACAGAATTAATATCAAAGCTTTTAAGGGTTAAAAAGTTTTTTTTATCAGCATAAAACCAACATCCGACGTCTCACCTTGTGGTGTAAATCTAGTTTCCTATCTGAAATATATTAATAATTAACTCTTAAACTTATCCTTGAAAAGGTGAATATAGTAATAAAATTTTTTCAACCCTCAAAAGCTTTGATTTTAATTCTGATAATAGTTTAGTTTATGTTAATCTCGATAATATACCTTGTACTGCTTGGTCGAATGTTTTCTTTCTTGTTGCAATAAGACTGTATAAATCAGGCTGAAATTCGATAAGGTTTTGGGCGACTTTCGAGATTTGAAATTTCAGACCAAATTCTTGTTGTGAAGAAAGCAAGCGTATTAGTTGCCATAACACTGGTTCTGCGTTGAAAATTCCTCTTTGACCAGCTGCCACCAATCTGTTTATGCAAATAAAAAATTAACATTTTTATTGGTAATAAAGTTACCTAAGTACCTTAAGTTTTTTTTTTTTATTTAGAAACAATACTTTTGACATAAAAAATGTTTATGGAATATTAGGACTTTTAATTATTAATAAAATCCAACATCAAAATATTTTTTTCTCCAAACTCCAAATTAATTGACAATTTTTTACAATGTTAATTATAATAAAATTTATTAACTCAAGGAAGTAAATCTATAGGTATATGGTGTAACTTATTTTAATTAGATATTATCACATTTACATGATTATGTTTGTTAAATAATAAATATAACCCATTACTAATTAATTAACTAACTAATTAATCCCGTACCAGTAATCTCTCTTGATAATTACTTATTTACATTTAGTATCCGGTGTCGACTATTTTTTCCATATAAGGTAAAATCTTGTGCAAGAAAAAATGTTAATCTTATGTAGAGCAGGATTGAATTGATGTGATTGATTGGTAATTTTTAATGCAGTAATTGTAAGTGCATAAATTATCTACTAACTTTGTAGTCATTATAAGTACAGTTATAAATATAAATGATAACTGCAAATAACCTAATTGAGAATATACCTTGTTAACATCGTTTTAATTAGTTTTAGAGTCATAGACACTGTATTAAATCAAAACAACTCTTTTAAATACATAAATACAATTTTAGATTTCAGGATTGACTTTTTTACTTCGTATCGTGAACAGGAAAATTTAGTTATTGTAATTTTTCATATTTTAATAAATGTAGTAGGCATGTATTGTAATTGGAATAATATTTACAAATAGTTAAATATTTATATTTTAATGTGCAAATAGTCGCATATTAATATCGAACCAAGTTTGTAGTGATCTAGAAATTAGTATGCAGGCAATCGTTAATTACTGATGATTGATATTGTGAGACTACACGAGATACATTCGATGATCTCATGGGAAAATAGCATTGTTTGTTTGTTTATTTATGAAAATCACCCGCAGCACAATAACGTACAACAATTAAAAAAAATATCACAGAAAGTTGCAAAAACAATAGAAAAGTCTCAGTGAGATGAGCCAGTTAAAAATAAATCTTTTCGAGCACAATAAATAGTTGTTTGGTTAAAAATAATACGATCATGCTTACTGTAAAAATATAATCATGTTTACGAAAAATAAAAATTGTTATGTAGTGATGAATATGAGTAGGTATTTAAAAATACAATAAGTGTTTGTTTGATTGACCGAAAAATGAATAATGAAAGTAACCAACTTGCGATTTCTGTAAATTAAATTGAGACTCGTGACTGAAAGTAGAAAAGCGAATAAAATCAAATTAAGTTTTTGTACGTGATTCTACTTAACACAAAAAATTATAATTCATTACACTTGTTCAGCAAGATGTAATTTCTAATGATAGTGTCTGTATATTTTATAAATACAAATAAAAGTTGTATCCTCTTTCATACTTTGAATACTTTTTTGTAGACCAAGAATGTGACAATTCATCATTTTAATTTATTTTATCATAATAAGATGTATTATAAGTAATAATTATATCCAACAAGTCTATTAATTAGTTTCTTAAACAATAAGTATAAGAACAGTTATTTCTCGTAAATTAGAAATGCTTTGTTTGTTATGAATCTTTTACAAAGCAATTAATGCTAAAAAACCGTATTTTAAATCAGGATAACAATAAAATTAATGCTAAATGTTAGTCATTATAGCTGTAAATCGTTTAATTGGTTCCAGTAATTAACAATAACGTGAAAACGTACAGAGTAATAAAAACACAATACATGTACTAATATTTTCCTTTAACAAATAAATAATTTACTAGTTTAATAAATTCTTATTCCTTAAGAGTTCATCAGGAAGTGGTTAATAATTTCATGGAATACTGTTACTGGGTTCAATAACCATGTTAATTTAATTAATTTAAATCATGGTAGTCATTAGACGATTTAAGTCGAAGTAATTAATTAAGAATTAGAAGTTTTGCTAGATGCATGTTGTAAAGCTAATGGTAAAACAAACTGTTAAAATTTAATATTTATTTATTAAGCAAATGCTACAAACGTAACCATAAATTTATTTGAATTTTTATTTTGGAATAGTGAACAGTTAGACAAAAATACTTTTCTGACTTTCCTTTTCCGAATATTTTTATAATTTTATAAAAAACCCAAAAAAATCATCAAATTCATTTTGTCTAAGATAGCAAATATCTCAGGATCCTTATTGCTTAATAAATTATTACTCCTGAAAATACACAACATACAGTTTGCGTTACTTTTCTAAAAAAGTTTAATATATTAGAAGTTTTAGTAGGTGCATGTTGTAAAAATAATTGTAAAATAAATTCAAAATTTAATATTTGTTTATTAAGTAAATACTACTAACGTAACCAAAAATTTATTGAAATTTTTATTCTGGAATAGTGAACAGGCAGGAAAATATACTTTTCTGACTTTCTCCTTTCCAGAAATTGAATCAAAATCGATTGCTCAAGATAATGAACCCTTGGTTCCAATATTATTTATAATTTTATTCGATTTATTCGAGATAACGAATACTTTAGGATTCTTCTTGGTTAATTTTCACTAATGTAATTGGATGACTTATTTATAATTGCATTTGAATTTTTATCTAAGAGTTGGAAAATATACATTACCATAAAAACTTCCCAAAACGTTGTCAATAAATCATCAGCTTTATTTATTTAATATTAACAATATTTTAATAGTTTTCCTGTTTATTAAATTATTTTTTAATATTAGCAATAGATAAAATAGTTTGTCTTACTTTTTGAAAAAAGTTTCTAAAAGTTGAGCAGAATGAGGTAATCCCTCGATAAGAAGTTCCAAGGGTAGTTCGTTGGCAAGGACACAAAGTGCGTTTGGTCCTAGCCTGGCTATAACAGAAGCGGCTTCTCGGAACTGACGTCCCTCAGAAAGGACCAAAATTCGCCTCAGAGCGGTACGAGGACTCAAAGGGGCAGTTCTTTCCCTTCTTATACGATCTGCACATTCGCGCATTTTGACGGACGAAAACGAAAACACAAATTTCTATTTCAAAAGGTCGTTTTCATTTTCAACATCGACATTGATCGATTCGCGAATCACACCACAACAACAATTCAATTATCGAACGGTTTGATCGGTGATTAGATGTTGTGACAGTGCGTTTTTCACCACATCAGTCTTTTAGCAGATCTCGGTATGCACTTAATGATAGCAGTAGTCCCGCGGTTGCCGATGGGCACATAAAAAAAAAAAAAAAGACACGACACACTAACCCACTATTAAAAATCGCCGGAGACTGTGTTTTATTACTTACTCCTGGTTTGGATCGGAAATGCGAAGAAATGAAAGTCGACCGAGCAAGAAGAGACAAGTCTAACCGGTGGAGAGATGATGTGATGTTTAATAAGGGAAATTGCAAAGACAAGCATTTAAAAGTGGAAGAAAGAGGCTCGAAGGTGAGGGTCATACATTCGAAGGTGTGGAGACCAACAACGACGTTTCGCAGGTGTGCGACTGTTTACAAGGCAAGATTTGGAATTGGATAAAACGAATTCCACAAAAAGAGGAAATTGGAAAAGTTACAATACATATTCACATCCTGAATGTAGCGAAGATCTAGGTATTATAATAAATCATGTTGAATTCGGTTAAAAAACAGTTTCAGATAATTTTATTGTAGGTAAGTCACGACAATACTGTTTCGCCAAATGTTGAGTTCAACATGATTTATAAATAATAAGTTTCAATAAATATTAGCTTCGACTACCAGTAATTGTAAATTCTAATAAGTTTTAGAAGAATGTTAACTGATTCTCTAATTCAAGACTGAGAACTTTCCAATTGTAATCAAATACTTGCTTTGATAGATGAAACTGTAGGAGTAAAATTAAATAAATAAGTATGCAAGTATCAAAAGTAAATCTAATAAAATTAAAAAGTATATGGTTTGTGACCTAAACTGTGTCAAAAAATCCCTACCTTTGATATTCATGCCAGAAAATCGTAGAAAATTCAGGCAGTTTAAATTTCAGTTTAAAAATTAAATGATCCTGTTTGAATAGAAAGTAATAAGGGCTACATCTTTTTTACATTTTTAAGTATATTGAAATAATAAAAACAATATTTTTTATAAAAATCTAATGTAGGTATAAAATTCTCGTGTCAGAATGTTAGTTACCATACTCCTCAGAAATGGCTTGACCGATTTTTATAAAATTTTATATGCATATTCAGTAGGTCTGAGAATCGGGAACTATCTATTTTTCATACCCCTAAGTAATAAGGGTTGTCCACCCCTAACTTTTTTATTTTTTGGACAAAATTTTTTATTTTTATTTTTTTATCATTTGGCATTAAAAATACATATAACCCTTAATTTTCATCTTTCTACCACCAACCCCCACTTTTTAATAGCGATATTAGTACTGCAATAAACTTCAACTCTCAGTGGTCGATAACTGATCAATTGTTATCAATCGATTAGTCATCCTCGCCAGGCGTCTACTGATGTCCCTACTCACCCAGCAAACAGCACGGAGTGGGGATGAGAATGAAGCAGATTTTTTTAGAATGTTACAGGGAGTTCAAATATGTTCTAAGAAGTACAAAAATGCTTTATTATAACATTTCAGAATGATTTGGCAATGTTCAAGAATGTTCCAGAATCTTGAAGATCGATGTTTTGGATAGTTCTAAATTCGCGAATATTCTAGAATGTTCCATGAAACGTGTGATATATTCTTACCCGAGTAACGCTAGGTATTGCTGCTAGTATTTAAATAAGAAGTTTTTATCATAAACGAAACAACAACAACACGTTTTAGCAAATTATTATTATTTTGATACCCTTTTAGTTTTATATACAAAAAAAAATAAATTTATGTAAAAGTTATAGTTAGAAAGATAAATAATTTTAATAAAATAATACAATGCATCTTAATTTATATTATTGGATTTTTCAATATTTATTTCATTTCAAAATATGTTTATGTAAGTAACCATTTGGTATTAATTTGTCTTATGTAGCATTTCTCACTAATATTATATTTAATTACCTGACAACATTTGGGTTCTAGTTACACATTAAAAAAGTCTAATAAGCAAAAAAAATATTTGCATATTAAGTAAGAAAGCAGTTAACATCTGGAAAAAACATATTATACCCAATAACCAAATCACTAATAAAATATCGATAGAATACTTTTACTTTCGGATTTCTAAAAATATCAAAAATCACTTTCTATAAGTAACATATGTCTTAAAATCGCCAGATAGTTAGAAAAATCTGATATTGTAATTTAACTACTCCATATACTATTCTAAAAATGAATATTATCTTAATTATAAAAATTATAGGTATTTTTTTAACAAACTCGTTCAATCTCCTGAGAAATATCATAACAAAAAAAAAACAATTACCTAGTTCAGTTGTGCTGTAAAGACTATTTACCAAAGAAGGTTAAAGGAAACATTTACTTGTATTTGTATTTTTCTATAAGATGCGAAAGCTTGTAATTAGAACATTTCATTCGTTTACCATCCAGATTCCTGAATAACGACTGCGAATATTCTTATTTAGCCTGTAAACTAAATGCGACAAGCGATTTCATTGCTTGTTTGTATTTTATAATTAAAATAAATAGATAAAAATAATTGCTAATAGGTACCTCAAAATTGGACAACTTGACAGAACTAAAACTATTATTCAAATGTTCATTTAATCTTAGTATCTATTTATTTTAAGTTGATTTTTTATGTACTTACCTAAGTACTGGCTTATTTTGGTTAAATTTCAATAGCGCTATTTTATGAGTTTTTTTGGAAAAATTGTCCTCATTTTAAAATTACTTTTGATTAGAGATTGTTTAATCAAAAAGAAAACCACTTTGTTTCTTATTCACTTTACAGTTACATTTTTGTTCTTTTATAAATTATAAATATTCAGAAGTGAAAATCTTTAGAATATTAGTTCTAGTTGTAATAATAATAATTCTTTTTGGCATATTTATAACTTACAATGTTGTATGTAAACATATTCGTCTTTATGAAGAAAATTGTTCTGACTATAAAATTACTTTTAGTTAGAAATTAAAAAAAAAGGTATTTCGTTTACCCAAAACATTTTCTTGAAGTTTCTTATTCCTACTACATTATTTGAAAATTTTGGAATAATTTTGAATTATTACTTAAAATAGGAAGTGTCCATATGGATTGAAAGAGGATAAAAAAGTAATCGATTGAAAAAATAAAAAATAATAGGTGCCATTTGAAAAAACGAAGTAATTCGTGTTTGAAGTTTTTCAATTTTAGAATTTTATTTTGAACGCCCTGTATAAATTATTTAATTCAATTTTGTCAAGGCGTTAGCACTAATATTCAGCTATTACTAGTAAAAATTTCAACACTCTAAGTCGTATTTTGTGGAAGTTGTGATTTTTTATAATTTGGGTTGCGGTAGCGATTTTTTTTCTATAAATTAAATTAACTCAGAAACCGATTGTCATAGGTGTACAAGTTGGTTATCAAACTTACCTTAGAAATACACGTTTTATTCGAATTCAGCGTGAAAAATATACCATTCCAATTAAAATAACAAAGTTGGTACCGACTTCCGGTACAACCGGATGTAAATCGAACTTGAATATAATTTTTAAAGAAGCGGCATAAACAATAACCAAATGAGGCCAAGTTTCAGAATTTAATTCCTTCTACTAATTCATATACGTCTAATAGCCCATCAACTTGAAAACCCCTGTATATTTAAGTGGTGAAACATATTACACATTAATTGAATAGTGTGGGTGGACCTAAAAAAAAAATTATGGCAATAATTAATTTAAAAAATAGGTAAAATACTAAATTTAAAATGTAATACTTAAACGCTATTGGAATATTTAAAAAATTCAAAATCACAATAGTATATTTTATAAATAAGCGTTTAGTAATTTTTCATATACAGACGTTAGTGTATTCAGTACACTGTAATTTTTGTTGATTTTTTGAGCCTCGTTTTTTATCCGTGTATAAGATAATAATTTTTTTTAATTTCTGTAAGACAAAAAAAATTTTGAGCAAAGTTTGCCGTCCCCTAAAACCTGCTGGTAAATCCGCCACTGAGTTTAGTGTTAAGAGAAATATCAATTAAAAAACTGTTGAGTATGGGGCAAGATAAGTGGAAAATTAATCTTGACTGTATTAAAGTGTCTAATTTGTATGCCTTCATATGGGTTCTTTTCTTCGCTTCCCACAACAAGAAATTATACGTGCGCTACAGGTAAAATACTTCTACATCCCAATTCCAAGAAAATAGAAACTGTTATAAATTTATGATAGAGCTTTTATAAGCATTTATCAATTTAATCAGTCACAGAGAAATTGATTAATAAAAATGATTGCTTTCATCTCTTCGATTGTATTAAATAGACATTGTTATTACTATTAATCATTAAACGGTCTAGTTGTAAATAACAAAACGAATTATAAGTTTTTCTAAGTGAAAATAAACAAAAACACTCCTTTAAATGTCTAATAATCTTTTAGCGTTTATGGATTTCAATTCAAATGATTTTAATTAAGTAATTTAATTATAGAAATTTAAAAAAAACTCAAATCTCTGAAGATGAACTTAGGAACTCAAGTCTTCAAACCTCTGAACATTAACTTATGAGTAAAATTAAATAAAAGCAGCCCCTTTACACGTCCAATAATTGATAGCTTTTACAAAATTCAATTTAAGGGACTTTAATTTATTAAAGAAATTAATAAAAAGAAAGGCCTCTGGTGAACATTAAATTATGGATTTATTATACATAGGGATTTTGTATATTTTAGATACTATAAATAATTATGACTACAGATGCACGAAATTTATCGGCACCTATTGACTTTCACCAAATATTTTTTTGAAATAATATATCAACAAAGTGTGACAGATGTAAAGCATGAGTAATTAATTAATTGATATTTGCATATTTTACGAACGCTTCATCATGATATGCAGCGAATAAGTAGAGTGCAAACGCGTTGGTTCAAAATACTTTCACAACCTGTAAAACGCAGTAAAATATATATTACCTGTGATTTAAAAAATGAATCAGAATTACATGTATTAACGATAATAATCGAACATCTGTTCGTAAACTTCTGTTGTCTCTTCATTTAAAGATATTTACAACTAACTAATTAAACTAAAGACAGCGAAAGTGTTTGATGGCAGTGGTCTTATTTACGAGAACCATATGGTTTTTGTCTGAATTTTTAATAAATAAAATTGATGTAGTGTAGGCAGTATTGCTTTCTTTTTATTGATAGGAATACGTAGAATATTCGACCTTTCGTTCTTTATGAGGGACCCTAGAAGTTATGAGATACCCAACAGCAATAACTAAAGAGTTACACATGTGCCTACATGGGTACTGTGTAAGAAAATGTAATCTTTTCGATCTTTCATTAAATTTCGCGAAAAATAAAGAAAGTTTCGCCTCTAGTTTGAAGCCTTTTTTTATGGTGGGTATTTTTTGGGCGTTTATCGAAAAATTTGAGCGCCTAAAATATACAGATCTAGTAACTTACAAACCGAATATAGGAATTATATGTACATTTCTTTGTTGGAATTTTCTATGTATATTCCAGTATTCCCTATCATGTGCTATTTATCAAAAAATGATACCACCCTTTGTGATTGCATGTAACAGAATATCCGTATGTTCAGTTCGTAGGCTTCCAGATCTGTATAACCAAAGACAATGATGCTTTATGATCAATTTTTTCTTAAATGATTCTTTCTGAGAGGTTAAATTACAGATGCACAGGGCCGCTGTAAGCGGGCGTGCAAAGCGTGCACCGCACAAGGGCGGCACGCTCAGAGGGCGGCAAATCGAACGACTTACCACGTACCTAATAAGTCATAGTCATAATACTTCAACCTTAAGTATAAGAAAATATGTCATAGCATGGAAAAAAATCCGACCGAATGACGTTAACACCGCTATCTATTAACATCAAAACGTCGTCTGTCAACACAGTGATGAAGTTTTAGTAGACCCCAAAATCAAATATAGAGTAGAGTTTTATTTTAGAGTCTTAGATCAGACAATAACTTCTTTAAAAAATAGATTCGACGAGTTAAAAACATTTACCGACGTTTTGACTTTTACATCAAAAACTTATTTCATTATTTCAATGATGAGTTAATGAAACATTGTAAAGATTTAAATTTGAAACTTAAAGATGATTCAAGTAGTGAATCAGACATTGACAGTATTGATATATTTAATGAAATCATTGCATTAAAGTTGCATTTTGCAGAAAACTAGTCTAATAATCCACAAACCCTATTTATCTTTTTACCAATGACTTAATTTCAACATTTCCGAACACGGCAATAGCGCTAAGAGTATTACTTACACTGCCGGTTTCAGTTGCAACTGGTGAAAGATCCTTTTAAAAATTAAATATTATCAAAAACTATTTAAGATCAACAATGCTCCAGCAAAGACTCAGTTATTTAGCAATAGTTTCAATTGAACATGCAATTTTAGACAGTTTGGATACACGAAAGTTGATAGAATATTTCGCAAATGTAAAGGCAGGAAAAGTTAAATTTTTGTAAATAAATATTTAAGTAAACATATAAGTTTTAAACAAAAATAACAAGTGCTTAATTATTTAAAATAAATGTTTTATCTTCGTTAAGTTGTTTTCCTTTTTTCCCACCATAATGAGAAAACATTAATTATCCTTTTTTTGACAAAACTCAGAGTAAATAGTCTAGTCGTAGGGCGGCATAATCGGTAGGTATTGCACGCGGGCGACGAAACAGCTAGCGGCGGGCCTGCAGATGCACCTTGACTTTCATAAAGCCTTTCTGATGGAAAGCAAAAGGTTCGGGGGTTGGACAATTACAAACATTTTAGACGAGAAGCAAATTGCTCTAAACTACGGATACTCTTCAAAACTATAATAAAAGATTTTATTAATAAAAACTAAAAAGTACGATATTTACAAGATGTGTAGATAAATAGCAAAAAAGATAATATTTATAAATCGATTTTATATACTTATAGGAAAAAGTTCAAATAATAAAATAGTACAAAAGCTCAACATTTAAAACAACACTATATTAAAATACGTACCTAATTAATAATAAAGATAAAAAATTGAGTTAATTTGGGGTGTACACATTAAATTGTAATCGAAAATCGTTAGTTCAAAGTTGGTTTTAATTATAATAACTTTGATATAAATAGGTAATATTTTTTTTCAGCACACCACTTTCCACTTCGTTATAAGATAAAATTTTTGGTCAAAAGACAAAGTTTTTTGAGTACGTTTTGATAACAAATAATCGCAGAAAAGACCCACCCCATTGCTTGCATAGTATGCATAGTACTGCTATTAGAAAGGGACGTTAAAATTGTACATTATTAAGGGATTTTCTCAGAAAATTCGACTTATCGAAGCTGGCGCCCACGACCACCTTCGAGTTTATAAAGTAAAAATTACATAGTTTTGTTATAGTTTATACTATTACCAACCAATTTGGTTCGTCTTCAAAAATCTAATCGAAGTTTGACTGTAAACTAAAGTATATTAAATATATTTATTATGAAAACGTAAATATTTATTGAAGTATTTTCTAGGGGAAAAATGATTTAGGTCTGTCCTTGGTCTTAGCCTTGGCCTGTTGCATGTGTATCACTATTTAACATCAACACAAATAAATACACTAACAAAATAAACTTCAAATAAATGCATTTAGATAATTTAGATAAATACTTATTCAAACAGATTCCCTTTTTTATACAAAAATAAAAAACAAGTCCCCACTTTTTTGTAATTTACGTGTGTACTAACCATTTTGAATTAAGTTTTCAATTCTGCTAGACGAGGATCTAAATTCAATCCAAGTAGGTAGGTAAATAAAAACATTCAGCACATAAATAAAAAAGAATTTCTTTTTGAATAAATTATTATTAAAGTATGTAACACTTTATACACTCCTGAAAAGATTTTCACATAAGCCTGTATTCTTTTAAACAACCTTTTTATTAAAAAAAATTGGTCTTTTTATTTAAAAGATTTACATCCACACATATTATCATTATTGTTAGTAAAAATTTAATGTTTACTCAGTAGCGGATTTACACATTTGCCGCCCGTAGGCTATTCAAAATTTGCCGCCCCTACTGACACCTGCAATTCTATACCCTAATTCACAATCAATTTTTTGTCAATGATATTGCAACTTTATGATTGTATTATATTTTTATCAGACTAATTAACAAATTTTGATACGAATTCATTAGGATTAAAAATGTAAGAATGTTAAGAAGAACTTTCGTTGAATGGATATTTATAGCTTTTATTCATTACAATATTATCACAAGATATTGTTTTTTTAATTATCATCATTCTAAGAAATATATAATATTTATGAAATTCTGTGCAACAATATGCAATTTTTTACGTGTAAATTTATTAAATTTTTATTCTACACTCAAACAGATTGTTAATATCATCTGAAATATCAATAGAAAAGTATTAATTTTCCACATATATATCTACATAATATTTGTTATTATTTTTAAGCAATTTTTTTCGGATCCCAATTCTCTTGGAATAGATATATTTAAGTGGTGAAACATATTACACATTATTTGAATTATGGCATTGATTAATTTAAAAAATAGGTAAAAATACTACATTTTAAATGTAATAATTAAACGCTTTTGGAATATTTTAAATATTCAAAATCACAATAGTATATTTTATAAATAAGCGTTTAGTAATTTTTCATATACAGACGTTAGTGTATTCAGTATACTGTATAGCACTAAAATATTGTAATTTTAGTTGATTTTTTGAGCCTCGTTTTTTTCCGTGTATAAGATAATAATTTTTTTTAATTTCTGTAAGACAAAAAAATTTTTGAGCAAAGTTTGCCGCCCCCTAAAATCTGCCGCCCTAGGCTATAGCCTATTTAGCCTGCTGGTAAATCCGCCACTGTGTTTACTATGGACTAATAATGCAAAACTCAAATAGCCTTGTATTTTTATATTTATTTGTGTATATTGTAGGTGCACAGTAACATTTTAATGATAAAATAACTAGAATATCGTAATATAGGTTTTTGAAAGTGAAAATAGCCAAATGTTGCGTAAATTAATTGAATAAGAAAAAGCTCATATTATATAGTACAATAACTTCATGAGCCAATCAAGAAATTATTTAACATACAAAACTATCTCTTTACAACATTATTCATTCTAAATAAAAAAACACATCCTGTATAAAAACTGCTAAGGTCACTGTGCCCTTCTTCTTCGTGTAACCCGTTTATCCTGTTGCATCATCCTTAGGTAACTACGCGATTCCTTTCATTATATATTTACGTATTTCCTTTTGTGTTCGCAATTTTCTTTTGTTAGTTCAAAGTTCGCCCATAGAAAAAGCGATGCGAACACATGGCGAAGTGTTTAAAGGGCGCAGGGCGGGCCGGTTTCCAACAGCATAGTGGTCCATCTTATTGATCCTCGTTAACATCGGCATCCAAGAGTGGATATAGGAAAATCAAGGCGCAGGACAAGTTGCTGACGACGCTGTCGACGGTGGACGTCGGCAACAAACCACGCGGACTAAAACTCTAACTTCCAGAAGAAACTCTTCACATCAGGTCGCTTCTACTGACCTGATTATTTTGATTAAACAACGTGGCAAAATAACATAGGTAGTGTGTAGAACAAAATAATTATTAGATTGTAGTTACTTGCTCTTGGGAATACAGAAAAAGGTAAGAATAAGAATTATGTCAGTATGCTTATAAGTAATAATTAAAATCACGTTTCATTTTTTAAAGAAAATTAAAATTACAAATAATTTTGTGTTAGTTTTTCGTGTTCTATAATTAATTTTGTAAAATCAGCAATTTCAAGTTCAATGTTGTTTGCAATATTGAAGTAAAAAGTTTATGGGTATTATACTTAGTACATTAAATTTGAGAATTATCCTTGTAAAAATTATTAATATTTAGTTTGTTTTATTTAAAAATTTACTTAGGTATATATATACTTAAATAATAATTATTGGCAAGTCATCGCCTTATTTATTAATAAAATTTCATCGTCTCAAATACAGTTGAAAAATTTTTTTTGTAAACTGCTTAATTTCCTTAATAATTAACTGAAAACGTTCACGTTAATTATACCACCACAAAAATGTACGAATTGATTGTAATCTCAAAAATTCATAATTTCTAAATGCCAAGTTTTAGAAATGCGTAAATAACAATTCCATTTAAAAATACTTTGCATTATTTATTAACATATGTTTTAGAATCCCGATGACCCCACTTGTTGCTTCTATCATCCTTACTAAAGGAACAAAATTTCTATTTTATTTATCTATGTAATAGTACACAAGTAATGATGAATATTTTCAATTTTTAATGATCCAATATTCAAGATTTTTAAATAATTGATAGTTAGTATTGATTGAAAAAACTGTAATGATCAAATATTATTTTCCTTTAGACAACTACCTCTACAATGGATGGAACAGAGCCCCTAGACCAAGAGATCGCCCTCAAGCCCAAAATGAGCCTTTTGAATGGGATAACTGTTATTGTAGGAAGTATTATAGGATCAGGGATTTTTGTGTCCCCAACAGGAGTCCTTATGCATACTGGAAGTGTCAATGCATCTTTGCTTGTGTGGACAATTTCAGGCATTTTCTCAATGGTTTGCTATTAGTTTTTGTTATTATATTATGCAGATAATTTAATTTAAAATATTAAAAAGAAAACACTATCCTTAAAACTAAAAATGCTTTAAACTTTAAGGTAAAGAGTCCAAATAAAATTATATAGTATTCGTGTTTCTTCCACACTTAATTTTATTTTTAATTTTTATTTATTTATTGGTTAACGTTAAAATAGCTTTACACACTACATTAGTGATAACTAATAATTGGATTTGAACTTGAACTAAATCACAATTTTACACACATTACATCTTAAAACACTTTCCTTGTAAACCAATTCTTAAGTTATGCTGATAGCAAAATTTCTATTACAGATCTTCTTACTCACATTAAAACTCCTTAATTTTGATCTTTTATAAAACGAAAACAATGTAGATATGTCGCAATTGATTGTTTTCAAGAAATTTCCTATTTAAATTTAATTTGATTACAGTAGAATTTAGATGATCAAGTTTGATATTAATTGAGCTTGAACTTGACCTACATATTCAAAAAGAATAGAAGAATAATCTTGAATCCTAAATTGAAATGGTTCAGAATTTGTTCTCCATTTCTGAAACTGACAGCTTATTTAGTGCCTCTTTGCCTAAAGGATTTCTACCAGACATCTCTGAATTAATTCGGGAAAATTTGTGAATATTAATTAGGCACTTGTACAGAATAGGAATCGAATCGCCAAATAATTAATAGTCCCTCATTATTGGTCTGCATTTTCAATAATCGTACTCAAACGCAAAATTGGTTTGCACTGTTATTCTGAATAATGGGAAGAAAATTTAAATTCATTTTACACATTCTTTTTTGAGCATTTCCAATTTTGGGTTACTAATTTTAATAATTGCAAGTTGGTCTTATATTTTGTTATTTCTCGATTTTTCATCAGTTTCTTTTTCTGGTACCAAAACTTATAAATTTTTCAGGAAATCGAGAATAAAGATGCCATTTCAGATAGTCTGGATTTAGTTATCCTTTTTTTTGTAGGTTGGTGCATACTGTTATGCAGAATTGGGCACCATGATTAGAAAAAGCGGAGCTGACTACGCCTATATAATGGAGACTTTTGGTCCTTTTCTGGCTTTTGTAAGGCTTTGGATTGAATGCATGATAGTTCGACCCTGTTCACAAGCCATAGTCGCGCTAACTTTCAGTGTTTATGTGATGAAACCATTTTTTCAAGACTGCCAACCTCCTGAAGATGCAGCAAGATTATTGGCAGTTTGCTGCATTTGTAAGTAAAAAGTGATTTTACCAACAATTTTCAGAAGCAGATATTAATGTTATTTACTTTTTTCTATTGCCTTTTTTATTTTCTCTGTGGACAGTGCCATAGAGACATGAAAAAGTATATTTGTTCACAGGCGTATTCCAGACTTTTTATCAAGCTGATCAGTCTGAAGACTTATTGGACATTGTTTTCAGACTGACAATCCTGTTGACAAGACGTCTGGAATATGACTATGAATAATTTAATTTCTTTGTGCTTTTGTCCACGAAAAAAGGAGAGGAACAGGAACATTTCGAACTTTTTAACATCTCCTTTGCCTCTTTATAAACTGCGGCAATCTTCGCATTTCCTGGAAGCTAGAAGATCCAAAATTCTTATTTAAACCTTCAGGTCTTGGAAGGTGTCTTACTGTCCTGCCTCTCCTTTTCCTTATTAATCTCCACAGTGTCCTCTGTTCTCCTACTTTGCAACATATTCTGTAATTTATAATTTGATGATTACCGAATTCTTGCGCCTCAAAAGAAATTCTAACGACGCCCCTGCTTGTCTTCAGTAATCCTCTTCCACCAGACCTAATTTTTTTCCGGGAGTGATTCGCTTTTACGTAAGGACAATTGCTAACGTGATTTGATCTGATCACAAGAAACAAATTAAAGTGTCTAGAATGATGAGTTGTACCTATTCTTAGTAGGTTTATATCATATTATAGAACTGACCAAATGGGATAATTGCGAACATCTACATTACAGTCATTGTTGCTTAACTGATTAATTCGGTACTTTTATTATTTTATTCTCGAATAAATTGCGCTTGTCCGTTAATCCAATTGACATAGTTCAAGAATAAAATGTTCTTATTCGCGTAACAAGAAACCGAAAGCCTTCCGGTCTATATACCGGAAATTCCTCTAATTGGATAAATCGGATTCATTATGACACAATGCTTTTTTATCATTTGAAAAGTGATAAGCGAAAAAGAATTAAAGTCAGATTCTCCATTCACTTTAGAACGATCTCTGCTGTAGATTGGTATATTTTTTATTTAAATACTACAATAGAATTGGTTAGGTATGTCACACTTTATTTAATAATTATACATATTCAATAATATTTTATTAACAAAACACAGACACACAGTTTGTAGTTTTTCACAAATATATTTAGTAATTATCATAAAAAATGTGGAGCAAATCACATGGTCATTTCATTAATTTCTTTCCAAGGATTCTCTCCTTCACACATTATTCTTATTTATTTAACCTTCTGTTAATTCATGATATTGGAAAAATGAAGCAAAAATTAAGGGAATAGGAACAGTTGATTTCATATCGTCTTCCGGTTAATTAAGCCTGAGAAAGCTTTATAAATAAAAGATAACCGGTAGGTCCTGGTTGCAATATCAAATTTATTTGAGCCATTCAGCTATGCTGCGTGAAATAGTGACTTTCGGCAGCATTTAAAATTTTTTTCTTCTATATTTTTATTTTCTGGGCCGTAAGCCTTTTTGCCGACGTCATTACACAAAAACTTTCGTTCATTATTTTTGCCCCCTTTAGGGTAAAATTTTTACAAACTTTAAATGTCGTATTTATATCTAATCAAAAGCCTAAAAAATAAGTTTCAAGCCTCTAGCTTTATATCTACTTATATATCTCTCTACCAAATTCTCATTTAAATCGGTTCAGTAGTTTGGGCGTGATTGCGTAACACACAGACAGACAGAGTTACTTTCGCATTTATAATATTACAGTCTAATATTGTTTAATTATAATTTAAAATAGTTTATTATAGCTTAGTATTCAACTACTTTTATTGATCCAAATAAACAAAACCTCTATAACTTTTTACACTTAATTTATTAATTTTCTGGGCCGTAAGCTTTTTGGACGAGGTCATTACACAAAAACTTTCATCGGCTAATTTTATCCCCTTTAGGGTTAAATTTTTACAAACATTGAATGTCGTATTTATTTATATCTAATCAAAAGCCTAAAAAATAAGTTTGAAGCTTCTATCTTTAAAAATTACGGAATTTCCGCACAAACTTTCCTATTTCAACCCCTTACAACTGTTTTTTCGCATTCAAAAGTCGCCTATGTCATTTCTCATGCTCTAAACTATCTCTGTACCAAATTTCATTTAAATCGGTTCAGTAAATTTTAGGCGAGATTGTGTAGCATACAGACAGAGTTACTTTCGCACTTATAATATTCTGCGAATTCATTTTCATCGATTTTCCCATGGGAATAAGATATTTTCCTGCAGTAAAACGTAGCCTATGTGTTAATCCAGGGTGTCAGCTAACTTCAAACAAAATTTAATTAAAATCGCTGCAGCCGTTTAGACGTGAAGAAGTAACAAACATACACCCTCAGAAACTTTCGCCTTTATAATATTAGGTGATTATTTATTTATTTTTATTTTTTTAGGTGTATTAACTTTTATAAATTGTTATGACGTAAAATGGGCAACAAGAGTTCAGGACGTCTTCACATACGCCAAACTGGTGGCCCTTTTTGTAATCATAGCAGCTGGAGTTTACGAGTTAGCAAAAGGTATTCATTTCGTTTTTCCTGTTCCAAAGTCCTTTTATTCTGTTTTTCTTTTTTACAAGAATGATGCCATAATCCATAATAACTACTCAACAGAGTCGCATTTACAAATTGATGCACTAAATTCAATTAAGACCTACTACGTGATAAGATTTTGAAAATGTTACATTCATTAAACCTTTCAGTTACATTTCATAGAAGATTTTAAAGCGTATTGCTCATAACATATCTACAAAAAATTTCTTATAAGTACTTTAATGTAATTCTGTACAAAGGAAAAGGTTTAGGGCAGGTGCTATTGATTAATGGCGGCCTTGACCTTTGACCCTTCAAAACGCTAATGCGACAAAGAAAAGCTCATTCCAAAGTAGTTAATATTTATGAATATAAAGATATGGAAAGAAATTTAAGTAAACAACTGTAGGTACCATTATACAGAAAAATGTTTTTTGTATCTTTATCATTTTACAAAATGACGTCAACGCCATAGGTAATCTATCCTGAAGAAAAAAGTTCATGGAAACATTAATTTGAATTCGGGGAAAAATAAAAACATTTTCTTCATTCCTCAGAATTGCTACAATTATTATTTGAATAAGTTTGTTATGAAATACATTTGCACACATTGATTGAGATATCTGATTTGTCATATCCTTTGACTCAAAAACTTCCTTAATTTTTGAAAATGTCTTTAGAAAAGCCTGAGTAAAACATCAATCTGCTGTAGATGCAGAAAATGAAAAAAATTTGATGTTTTCAGGCCACACGGAGTACTTTACCTTCACCAACACTAAGACGGAAGTTACATCACTGGCCCTCTCCTTCTACTCCGGCCTTTTCGCATACAACGGCTGGTGAGAAATACACAAAAAGCAAATTAAAAAAACAAATCAATTTTCAAAAACTTTTACTGTGATTTTTGCCTGTCTTATATTTTTTATAACACGGACGACTATATCAAAATTTTACACTTTCTTGTATGTTTAGTGTTAACCATTAACTTTATACATTCATGTTCTTCTTTACAGTTTATGTATTTTTTCAGTAATTAAGCACTTAAACTTTGCAAAATAATTTCTTTAATATTGTGACCAGTGGCGTAACAAGTGATACCTACAGGGAATATTAGATATCTATAAAAATAATATAGAATGAATTTTCAATTTTAATTGTTATTATGGTATATTAAATCAGCAATTTATTCCATTTCGGATCTCATATTCCCTTCATATATTAATGATTTAGTTACGTAACAAATTGAAAAATAAATGCAACAACGTTAACGTTCTTTTCAGGAATTACTTGAACTTCATAATAGAAGAATTGAAGGATCCAGTAAGGTAAGTTTGTTCATTACTTTTATTGGGATCCACTTCCCTTTCAAAATCCTGCATCCGTCCCTAATTACTTATTAGGCAACCCCACCATTTATCATTAACATGAACAAAACTGTATATCTAAAATTCTATTCAACTCAAACTCTACAATTTCTTCTAACCATCAGATATAACATCAACGAGATAATAGAAAGAGTATTCATTCTTTCAGGAATCTTCCTCTGGCAATTGGAATTTCTTGCACTTTAGTAACCATCGTGTACGTATTGACAAATATGGCATTTTATACGACACTATCACCAGCTGAAGTACTTGGTTCGGAAGCTGTTGCAGTTTCTTTCGCAGAAAAACTGTTCGGCCCTTTTGCGTGGACGATTCCAGTTTTTGTTGCCCTGTCCACATTCGGAGCGGTTAACGGCATTCTGCTGACATCCTCGAGGCTTTTTTACGCCGGTGCATGCCACGGACAGATGCCAGAATTATTAATCATGCTTCAAGTCCAACGAATGACCCCAACACCGGCCATACTCATTATGGTAATTATAACAATTATCGAAAACAAATTTTTATGTTCATCACTTAGTACCTTGTTACCATACAGGCAGAATATGGAAAATCCTGGAAGGTTTTAGAAGCGTTGTTATAATGAATCAAATTGGCTTTTATTCGTTCGTGAAGAAAAGCACTGAATAAAAAATTAATCAAAAATACCTACATAAACTAAAATGATATAACAGAAAAATAGTCAATACCTACCTAATAGTTTTCCTATAAGTCTCCATATTTTTTTTCTAGGATTTTTCATTTCCTTCCCAAATCATTCCATGTTATTCAAGTACTGTTTCTCTTGTTCTTCTATTTTTGTAGTAAAAATATTTACCATCATCTACGACATTATTTCCATCCTAAACTTCATTTTCCCCACAGCTATTTTCATTATTTTCCCCTAAAATGTTCCATCAATTCCAAGTGGATACTTTCCTCATATTTCCCCAATATAGTAGGTACTACGTAGAAGTATACATCAGCTTATTTTCGTAATTTTCTCTCATATTTTCCCCAAGAGCTTTTATCATATTTTCCAGGATCTTTTTGTTTTATTTTTTACTTTCTCCTTTTTTTGTTCTAGAAATTTATACCATTTTTTCCAGTATTATTTTCTTCCAAAACTTCATTTTCCCCCCCGAAATTTTCAATATTTTCACCAAAGTTAATTAACATTCTACTTGGATCTCGGATTTTCTCAAATATTACCCCATAAATATTCATCAGCTCATTTTCGTCATTTTTAATTCTTTTTCTTTTAAGCCTTTTGTCATTTCTTAATGGGGGTTTTCCCTTACACTTTTATTAGAATTTTTATTTTATTTTCTGAGATAATTTTATTATTCACCATTCATTCCTAGGAATTTTTATAAGCCTGTTCCATAATTTTCCATGAACATTTGTTAATTTTTCTCAGAACTATTTTCTTCTTGGTTATTTTCCCAAAAATTTTTATTGTATTATCCCAGAAATTTATGTTAAATTTTATTCAAGCTTTCTGTCATTTCTTCTTGGTTGTAATATCCTAGAATATTTCTTATCTTTTTCTAGGGATTCCTGTCCATCTCACAATAATCTTCACAATTTTCTCAAGGCTTTTTTTTAATATTATTTTTAAATTGTCATCATATCTTCCTATGAATTTTCATTAATTTTTCTCAAAACTCTCAATTATTCCTTCTCGGTCTTTTCCCAAGAATTTTTATTGTATTATCCTAGAAATTTTTATTATCTTTTTCTAAAGCTTTGTGTCATTTCTTATTTTTTTTATAGTAATATGAGCTTTTCTATCAATTGTTCTGTCACATTCTCCCAAGAGCTACCACAATATTTTCCTAGGAATTTTTAATAGCTACTTTCATAGCCATTTTTCAAAAAACATTCATTATTTTTTTCACTAGGTACTCTTCATCATTCTTTCTCGGTTGTTTTCCTAAGAAAATTTTTATCGTATTATCCTAGAAACTCTTATTATCCTATCCTACGGATTTCATTTTAACAGCAATTTTCATTATTTCCCCCAAGGTTTTTATCACTTATTCTTTTCTCCTATTTTTTTTCGTCATATTTTTTTAGAAACTTTCTATAGGCCTCAATCATATTTTCTCGTATTATCTCATCAGCTTTTTTGTCATTTTCCTAATGATTTTCATATTTTTTCCCCAGAGCTTTCTATTATTATTTCGTTGCGAATTTAAAAAAAAAGCTTCATCGTATTTTCCTAGAAGTTTTCATCAGCTCATTCTAAGAATTTTTTGTCACCTTTCTAGAAATTTTTACAGCATTTCTTCGCGGCTTCTATTATCATACCTTTTCAGATATTTTCCTCTTATTTTCCCAAAACACTTCATCTTATTTCCCTAGAAGTCTTCACATCTTTTTCCAAAGGATCTTCATTATTTTCCCAGAAATTTTTATTATTTTTTTCCAGAGGTTTCTATCGTCATTCCTTCTCGTGTGTTGTTCTCATATTTTCCCAAGCATTTTTATCAAATTTTTCTGGAAATTTCCATGAGCCCTTTTTTTCCGTCATTTTCCCAGCAATTTTCATCATTACCTCCCAGGGATTTCTAACATCCTTTCTCGAGTGTTATAATTTCATCGAATTTCCCTAAAAGTTGTCATCAACGTTTTTTAAGAGTTTTCATTATTTTACTCTCATGCTCATATCAAACGTCAGAGTGAAATTTTCTGGAAACTTTATGCTAAAGACTATATTTTTACAGGCCCTTCTATCAATGCTGTATCTGACTGTTTCTGACATATTTGCTCTGATCAATTATGTCGGTTTTGCTACATGGGTAAGTAAAAAAGAATACTTATTTTTAGCTTTATGATAAGCAAGAGGAAGAAACATTGATTATTTTAAGGATCTTCATCCGGTTTCTCTTCTGTTATAGTTAAGTATAGGTGTGGCAGTTCTTTGCGTGCCATGGTTAAGATGGAAAGCACCAGATATGGAACGCCCCATAAAAGTGCATTTGGTCTGGCCGATACTGTACCTTCTAGCCACAATTTTCGTAACTGCGGTACCAATGATAGCAAGCCCAGTGGAAACTGGCATAGGAGTCCTAATGATTTTAACTTCTGTGCCAGTTTATGCACTTTGCATCATGTGGACCGATAAGCCGAAATGGTTTGTTAAAGGTACCACAGAAATTACCACGACCTTGCAACGGCTATTGATAGTTGTTGGCAAAAATAAAGCAGCACAGCTCTAACAGTAATTCAATATTATCAAAAATAATAAAATTTTACAGGACATAATTGGCTATTGTTCGAAATAATATGGGTTATTTCCAGAATTTAACGAGATTTTTCTTGTACATACCTAATCTGTACAAAAACGCTTATAAACTGTATGAATTGACAACAAATAAGTATCATATCAGATATAAAGGTACTAGACAAGACTGTAAATTACATTTTTACTTGTTTGACAAATAAAAATTATTTGGGAAATTTCCCAACCAAAAGAAATGTTTAAACAAAGTAGAAATATTTTATCGTAAGCTCATAAAAGAAAAAATTCAGGTGAATTTCAATTTACTGAGTTATTAATTAGGCACTAATTGAAGAAACACATATAACAAACATGTTAACCTTAATTTCTTAGGTTACTGTTTTATAATATTTTGTACCTACCGTTTCATATAGCATTAAAAATTGTCTAAGTATCTAACAGTTACTTTCTGTGTTTATTATGTAAAAAACTGGTTTGCAGTTCCTAAACAAAACGAAGCTTTTCTTATTCAAATTCTTTACGGGTTTTTATGCTCCTAAACTGGTCCGCAAAAAGGGTTGTGTGCACTTCTTCGGATTCGCATTGCTCTCCTCAGTACTCATAGATTTGTTAGCTAAAAATAGAGAGATTAGAGTATGCCACATTGAAAACACAAGTTACGGAGAGAATTTTTAACTTTCAGTAAACAGGTCAGTAAATATTTTTCGAGTACCCTCTTCATTTCTTTACGAGCCGCCACTGCAATAAAGTGCCCTTTGCAGACAGTTGCTTCGTATGATTTTTTAATTCAAATAGTTTGGTAAATGTCGAAAAAAAGAAGTTAGTGTCATTTAATAAATGATCATTGTTTTTCAGCCAGTTGTTCATTACGATACAAAAAATTATCTCTAATATTCAACACTGACCTTAACTTTTCTGTAGGTGATAATAAAAGATGCCGTGTAGGATTTTAGATAAACCTTTTCAGTTTTGGAAGAAACATAACTTTGGGGGTCTATGTGTGTTTGTGTGTGTGTAATAATATGAAGAAGAGTCTAAAAGTTCAAGTTATCAAAAAATTAAGCTAAAAGGTATGTTAGTTATAGTTCAATGCTATTAGACAGCAAATATTTAAAAAGAAAAGACAACTAAATAAATAACAATGACATCGTAATTGATAGACATCAAATACAAATAAATTAATGTTAGACTTTTTATTTTCTTTCGGGAACCTTTAAATAATTAAATGCACAATTGTTATAACGTTCCTAATTTTATATTTGTAAACGTAATTATAATGAATAAGTGAAATAATCAAAGGCCACAATAAAAAAGTTTTAGATTTAACGAATTAGAAATATAATTTAAGTGTGGTTTTATAAACCATTAATAATGTGAAAATATAGATTTAAATTTTTTCGTAAGTAGGTACTACGTTTTGTGTTAATTACAAATAATTTATTTTTTTTGGTTTGTTGCATAAAATCAGTCTTCAATTTTTATTTAATTAAACTAATAATAAAAATAACTAAACAGTATTAAAATGACAATACTATAATTATAGATAGGTACCTATTGTAGTATTCTGTTGATTTAATTTATTTATAAAAGGAAATAACCCATATAGGATATTTACCATATTGTATGTATGTATTTATAAAAATACTCATAGGGGCAAGTTGTAAAAATTAGACCAGTTGCGTTTTCTTTAAATGGAAGCAAATTAAACTATAAAACAACCTAATTATTGTAGAAAAAAACGTTCAAATGATATTTTTACAATTTGTCCCATTATTCATTACCCGACAATAAAAGTTGGCGAGTGTTGGCAGTATAGTGTGTAAATAAATAAATAAAAAATAATAAAAAACAAATCGTACATGATAAAACTCACCAAGTATTAAATTAATTATTATTGTATTGTTTAAAAATAAATATCAACCTTAAACTCCTTTTTTAATTATTTTCTTTAAGATGTTTTTTTGATTATCCATTTCTAACATAAATTAGAACTATGTATATGTTAACCCAAATGTCTTATTTAGATATTTAGTAGCAATTTGCTTGCTTTCTATTTCTTTTAAAATAATTTTGATGTGTGACCAATCGTGCAGCAGTTTTGTTTTTTTTTTTAGTGAACGTGAATGCTAAGACCTTTAATTTTATTTAAGTGTACGTATTACGGTCACTTATGACGTAGGCTAACACTACTTTCAAATTATTCTTAAATATTTCAACAGTTTAAAAAAGTAAACAGTAATAAACTTTGATAGGTCGGAAAAAATTTGTTGGCAATAGCATCAAATTTTACTTGATAACTCATACTCTTGAACTTCTGTTACTCGAGTTTCTCGATAAATGAAGATAATATTCAGCACAACTTTGATAAGTCGAATTTTCTAGGGGAATCCCTTTATAAATCTTAACGTCTCTTTTAAATAGGGATAGGGATACTATGCATGAAGTGAGGCAGCTCAGTTTCTACAATCATTTATTGTCAAAACTAAACTTAAAATAGTGCAAAATGGTGCACTGAAAACACGTATTACCTCTATCTATCCATCTACCTATTTTTCTATAATTTAAATTTTGCATCGCATGGTGTTTCGAGTTATCGAAGTTCAAGTGTGTTTATTTCTATAAATATTGGTAAGCAACAGATATATTTTATAATGTTGCCCAAAGTGTGCAACACGCATCCTACAAATTAAATTATTTGTTTTATTAATTTATAACGACAGTTATATTAATAATCTATACTTACCCCCTTACACTGAAGTTTGTAAAAAAAGTGCATTATGTGCAAACTGTAAGAAAATAACTAAACATTAGTAAAAAATATTACTTAATATTAAATGAAAAGCCGGTCCAAGAGTAGGTACATGTATTTATTTATTGAGCGGGTATTTTCATAAAATTAAAAAAATATTCAACCTACCTACATTATCAACAAAAGTAAAATAAAATATACAAATCCTTTTAAATTTTTTATACTTCGACAATTTGCAATTTGTAAATAAACTTAATCGAAAATCAATTTCATTTAAATATTACACACCTGTAAGAACATTCACAAAAAAAAATGGTGCTATGTGGAATACAATAGTTCGTTTTCCTTTTGGCCCCTTTTGTAACTATAAAAAATATTATAATTTTTGGAATAACTTTTTGGAATATCTAAATGCAACCTATCGATTGCCATATAAGCAGCACCAACGGCCACATCAATGGTCAGTCTTAACAAAGATAATTCTTTAATGGTCGTTTTTTTATCAATCCATGCTTCAAACCCAGGTTTCAGTAAGCTCCAACTATGCCACACTGATCCTACACACAAAATATGAAGACCACCCTCTATTTCGTATAAAATTGGGGAAGCCTTGTTATACACAGAAGCGATTGCTTTTGCTAAATGTCCACCGGCCTCTCGGAAAATAAACTTACATAGCTCGTCTCCTTCTTGGGCATGGACAGCTAATTCTTTGCAAAGGGATGCTATGAAGGATTTACTGAAATTGGTGTAAAAGTGATATAAAAGGCCTCTGTTATCCTCGATCC
This sequence comes from Agrilus mali, assembly GCA_029378335.1. Taxonomy (NCBI): domain Eukaryota; kingdom Metazoa; phylum Arthropoda; class Insecta; order Coleoptera; family Buprestidae; genus Agrilus; species Agrilus mali. Next base: position 19,816,358 of record CM055658.1, on the reverse strand, counting down.
TAAAATGCTCTTTTACCACGTTCCATACGGTATCTATTGAGTAGGGACAAGGCTCGAACCCGTCTATGTCATCGAAGCAAAATTTGATGGCCCGATATGATATTCTATAAGCTACAACAAAAGTATTAAATAGTATCATGTGTTAAACTGATTTCTTTGCTATATAATTATTTGGTTGGTAAGCACGGATCGTTCGTACAGAAGTTTCATTTCAAAGACGCCTATTATTTTTTGGTCGCCCTGTATATATGACATATTGAATGCTTTTCTAGATTTTTTAGATATTTTGACATCACTCTGTAGATGAAATTCAATAAAACGTGAGCTACTCTTTATTAACTAATACTATCAATCGTATGGCAGTACTTATTAATTAATTATTTAGTAAATAATCTATATATATATATATATATATATATATATGCAATAAAAAGTAACAGATGTTTTAATTGAACATCAAGTGAATGCCAATAACAGCATAATAATAATGATAATGGATTTCACATGATTCTTGCTTAAATTTTGTGATAATTTGTAACATTAATATTGATATCAAAAATTTTTTAGAAACCCCTTAGTCCTAATAACTTTCATTTTATCCAAATTAAGATCACGTCTTGACTATTCAATTAAAAGGATTATAAAATTTTCAAACGTTTTACGATACTATAAATTATTATTTTCGAACATTCTAGATTATTTAATTTGAAAAATCTTGAAGATTCTCGAACAATCTGGAATATTCGCAAAAAATCGAAAATATTTTATATCGTCTTGTAATAGTTATACTCTGGAACATTCTAGAAGACAAGAATCTCTAAAATTCTGGAACATAATTGACCATTCCAAATCATTTCTGAAAATCGAGAACATTCCAGATCATTCTGTAACGTTGCGAAACAGTGGCGGATTTACCAGCAGGTTGAATGGGCTAGAGCCTAGGGCGGCAGATTTTAGGGGACGGCAAACTTTGCTCAAAAATTTTTTTGTCTTACAGAAATAAAAAAAAATATTATCTTATACACGGAAAACCGAGGCTCAAAAAATCAACAAAAATTACAATATTTTAGTGCTATACGGTATACTGAATACACTAACGTCTGTATATGAAAAATTACTAAACGCTTATTTATAAAATATACTATTGTGATTTTAAATTTTTTAAAAATGTTCCAATAGCGTTTAAGTATTACATTTTAAATTTAGTATTTTTACCTATTTTTTAAATTAATTATTGCCATAATTTTTTCTTTAGGTCCACCCACACTATTCAATTAATGTGTAATATGTTCCACCACTTAAATATATCTATTCGAACAGAAAAGGGATCCGAAATAAAATTGCTTAAAAATAACAAAAAGCAAATATTATAGATAGATATATATGTGGAAAATTAATACTTTTCTTTTGATATTTCTGATGATATTAACAACCTGTTTGAGTGTAGAATAAAAATTTAATAAATTTACAAAAAAATAGCATATAGTTGCACAAAATTTCATAAAAAAAAGCAATAATGATAACATTGTAATGAATAAAAGGTGTAAATATCCATTCAACGAAAGTTCTTATTAACATTCTTAAATTTTAATCCTAATGAATTCGTATCAATATATGTTGATGAGTCTTATAAAAATATAATACAATCATAAAGTTGCAATTTCATTGACAAAAAATTGATTGTGAATTAGAGTATAGAATTGCATGTGTCAGTAGGGGCGGCAAATTTTGAATAGTCTACGGGCGGCAAATGTGTAAATCCGCCACTGGCGAAACATTTACTAACGCTTTTGATATTCTTAGACATTGTAGATCGTTTTAGATTATTCCTTAAAAATGGAGATAATTCAAGCACATCCTCTAATGATTCAAAACAATTTCTAACATTTTCCAAATCATTTTGAAATGTTACAAAATATTTTTTTTTAATTATGTGTCATTTTCATTTTATTTTTGTATCCTTGAACAACTTTTAAAAATATGAAACATTCTAGAAGATTTCAGAAAATTCTAATGTCTTACTATCACTCTTTTATTCACTATAAGCCGCTCAGGCTGATTCAAATTCGATGCGCACAATTGGGATCTTCTAAACTGTGAGAAAGATAACACTTAAATGAGGGTAAAGTTACCTGATAAAGTACCCAATAGTACCTACAGTACCTCAATTTGGTTTGTGAGGTATTCAAGCAAAATCAAAACTTTGGGTACCCTTTAACTCAAAATATTTTAATTTAAATTCTCACTGCAATTTTTACTGTTCCATGCACTAGTGTCATAAGGTTTTCTGTGTAACGTTTCATTTTTGCAAGATCATCTTCAATTATAATATGTTTATTAAGGAGTTTTTATTTTTTTTTAATATTTAGTACTTGATCAATTCTAGATCTGGCGTGCCAATAAATTCCAGGTCCATACTTAGTTGATGGTAGTCCCGTAAAGACGAAATGTTGCATGGAAAATCAGATGGCACTTGTGCACGGAGTTAAAAAAACTGCAGTTAGGATGTAAACTGAAATATTTCGGGTTATAGACAAACAAAAATTCTGATTTTCTTCAGATATCTCACAAATCAGAAGAAATACTTTATGTCACTAGGTATCGTAATATTGGGGAACTTTGCCCCTGTTTAAACATCTCTTATCTAATGGTGCGCATCGAATATGAACAAAATTTATTTTTTTTTAAAGAAATTATTAGAAAACTACATACTTTTGAAACCGAGAACTAAGTTATGACACTTTTCAATGCTCGTTCATACTCTGGCCCTCTTTTTTATTTTTTTTTATTAACCTAGGTATAGGTACGTATCTAAAAAAAGAGATCGACAGAAGATGTGGTAAATTATTGGGTAGATACCCGTAACATCAGGGTATTGGTCTCATTAAATTTACATTATTTTTCAATTCTTTTCACCGTGACATGTTTACTAAACCACCTTTCTTGTGTAAGCAAATGTGTACTTAATTCGGCTGATCAAAAATAGACATGATAGAAGAAAACACTCAAAATAATACAAAATTTAGGGACATTATAGATAAGCATTACCTACCTATCAAAAAAATTTATTAAACAAAAAATAAGATTTAATGAACAAACATAAAATTTTAGCTATGTACATAAATATTAGATATATTTTTTATTTAAATCTTGTTTAATATATAGTTTGAGTTTCCTTAAAATAAGTTTAAGCATATGATTGTGCGTCTCTTCCTAACTAATTGATTTAACGACAATTCAAATGTAAAATGATAATAGCCGCTGTTAATGAACAATTTAATTTATACAGCGTAATGACTTTATTTGCTAGTCCAGTGCCCATTAATGTACCTAATGTAAAGGAAAATGGCAATTTTGTTAATTTACGTAACAATTGTCAATTTTCTACTCACCATGATTACTATTTTACCATCAATCTATTTAATACGTTCCCTCAATCAACATCTTCATATAGCACAATGCGTAAATCGCAAAACTATTAGGGGCGTAGTTAGGATTTTGTCTAGCGGGGGAGCGAGTTTGAAAATAAGGCAGCAGTAATTTTTTTCAAAAGAGGATTGATAAGAAATTAAATTGATAGAAACAGTTTAAATGTTTATCCAGAGATAATTAAAAAAGAAAGTTATAAAACTAATTTAAAGGATTTTGAGAAAATGCAAATAATTTTAGTTTCAGAATTTTTTAAAGGGTAAATAATTAGGCGGCGATTCTACTTATGAACTTGCTTACACCACGCCGGTTTGAAAATAATTGAAAACACCTCAAACCAGAAGCTAAACGTCCAATAACAAATTATTTACCCCTAAAAATCTGAAATAATTTTTTTTAATCACCAAAGGGAAAAATGGAATAAGTATGTTTAAACTTTAAAGAACATGAAAACCTTTTTACTTTTAAACTGTAGATAATTAAAAAAAAACAATAGTCAGTATATAAATTTACTTACCACTTCCTTCGTCTCCCAAAATATGCCCCCAACCCCCGCATTGTATTTTAGATCCATCAGGATTTATTAATAGAGTGTTTGATCCAGTTCCTGATATACAAACAACACCCCCAATAGACGATGTAGCAGCAATTGGTCCCTCAGTATCGCTCCCTACCGCGTACCTTTCACTAAGGGTTGGATAATTTTCCAATAAACCCCTCACTAATTCCTGATTTAATTCGTCTACTTCACAGCCGGTCAAACTTAAACCCTACAAATATAATTCGTAAAATTTACATAGATACTAATTTCATTAGGTATTGAATAAAAAAAATATATGTATTAGGTGCATTATTATTTGATAAAACATAATTGTTATTTAAGGACATTTTACTAAAAATGTTTAAGGATTTAGTTTTATTAGAAGGGTTAAATAAAAGCAACATAACTGTTTACTTAAATGAATATAACTATATTTTGTACCTAAATAAGGGTCGACAACGGTGTATTTTGTGGAATAAAAATGTTCTTATTATACAAAACTTAACGTACTAAAGCAGTTAAGGGTACGTCTTCGGGAATTCCTGCTTCCCTCTTTGCATCGTTTGTCATTTGTACGATAGTCTTACGACACTGTTCCATTCCTAAAAGGAAATAGCTCGTTCCTCCTTTCTCTAATTTTACAATTACTTCACCGCTTGAATTTAGAAGGACTACGGTCGATCGAGAACCACCCCTAAAAAAATTGAAAATCCCAACTTAACACAGTTTATTTTTTGATAGAAAAGTCCTTTTAATCAGTAGAAACAGCTCCATATTTTATACGTTATTTATGACAACAAAATATTAAATATTTAATAATACCCAATAGGTATGTGTCGGATAGGAAAATTAGTTTGTAATGAAAATCCCTATGTACATATGTTGTTAGAAAGTTACGCATCAAATACCAATAATAACCCCATATTATTGTATTTAATACAGCATATAAAATATGTGTGATAACTGATAAGATATGATCATTTAGCATTGCCTTAAAGTAACTCTAAATATAGATATCTAATATGTAAATGTTATGTATAAAATAATGAATAAATTCTGAGAAAACTGAAATCTTTATCATATTTTTGTTCGAGGATATACTTTAACAGATAAACTACCCTATACATAGTATCATAAATTTCAAATTTGATGATGATTATTACCCCTTGCATTTATATCTAAAATAACGTAAACATTCGATAGAAAATCAATGTTTGATAACTGTGTGAATGTATAAATTACAAATATTTTTATTAAACGAAAACAATATAACAGAAAAATGAAGAATGAGAAACATCAAGTGCATGAAAAGATATAAACGCATTGAAAAATTATGGAATTTATTTGGAGAGTCCTGAAGGATAACAACAAAGAAAAATAGTGGTGTAGGTAGTGAGTTTGATATTTTACGCATAATTGTGATTACAACTTTATCAGCCGTGATAATACAAGGATTAATAAAAAATATCGTAAAAATGCAGTGATGACAAGTTGACAAGGTGCTTGATTGAAGGAAAACCCCCAACCAGGAAAAATTTAATACAGTCGAATAAAAATTCAATATTTTTGAAATACAATATCCAAATGAATTAATAACATCATAGAAATGATTTGGTCTATAATTCAATTAATTAATCGTTCAGAGATTTTAGTTTCTTAATCAGATAGAAATATGTAGTTATATTTGAAAAACTAAAAAAATAATAAAAAATGTAGTACTATACAGAAATATTATTCATGTGGACTAGCAATAAGCCTTTCTTGTTTTTTTTTTGTTTATGTTAACGATGTATTTAGTCATTTTAAAAAAGTTAAATGCATTAGTTTTATCACTAATTTGTTTCCTTTTCTTAATTTGGCGAGTTATCATATGACTTTTTGAAATGCACATAAACAAACAAAAAGAAACATCACAATACTGTTGTAAAACATAATTTTTAACTAAAAACAAATACACACACCATTAAAAAACTTGTAGGTACAAATATAAACATAAACTTGCAATTGATTAAAAAAAATGTTCAACAGACAGCACAGCAGCGCTCACTGATAACAGCGATATGCAAATAATCCTAATGTCGGTAGATAAAATATTTACTTATCTAGGATATGTCAATATGTTTAATATCGGTGTATTCCTTCGTTTTTTTTTTTTTTCAAGTATACAGTAAATAAAACACAGTTTTTTTGGTTAAAAAACAACCCCAACGGTTATTTCGATATCACAGTGTCTCGTTTAGGTTGAAGATTAATAAATTAATTAATTAAATAAGATGTCGAAATAATTATTTAAAAATTGAGTTGCAATTGCAGTTAATATTTCAGTAAAAGAAAAGTTTAACTGCAAAATAGAATTGGGTTACAGTGTACAAATTTAAGGAAATCAATCATCAGATTGATAAGAAAAAATCAATTTTATAAGGATAAACTAGAAAAATCAAAATTTTATGTATTTCAAACAGATATAGGATTACTAATCTTGAACTTAACACACCATACATACATACATTATTAGGAAATACCTAACGGTTTACAATATATAGTTTATTTGCATAAAATTAAAGAATTAACTGTTTCCCATAGTTCTCAATAATATCGACACAGAAATGAATTCCTTTTTTAACCGCATGGTTTTTTACATCTACTTATAGATGATTATTTAATAACTCCGTTTCTTATCTGCTAATTGCGAAGTCTTATTTAATAATAGTTATTTCTTTAAAAATTGATAATATTGTAATCGTTATATATGGCTTAAAAATATCATATTATAGGATTATTATGATTTTTTCCAAATAAATAATTGGTACCTAATTGTCAGCGATAACTCCATATTGTATCAATATTTAATAATAATAATATAAGCAAAAGTTTCAAAAACATTATTTACACGGATACTGTTTCGCCAAACCTGATGGCTTCTTCAAGTGGGACAACTTTAAATATAAAATTTACAAAATGTTTGTTAAATACTACGGTGATGGTGGAAACATTTGAAAGGGTGGTGGGAATTAACGTAAATAATTATTTATAGAAGTTTAAATTTAACAGGTAGGTTTAGTCGTCTAGATCATTGCTTAGCATTCGGGATGTCACCGGTTCTATACCGGGGCTGGCTGCTTTGATCCTAGTTTTTTCTGGGGTTTCTTTGGATCATTTAGGCAAATGCTGTGGTAGTACCTAATATTCCACAGATAGTATTTCACTTCTCTTTTATCTTCATTCGTCCATCTCATATTTCTCTCCCACACCACCCACCCATTCCCACGATTCCTAACGGAGGCTGAAGAGAATCTTCCGCCCTATCCCACGACTATACGCTACAGTGTAGACCTGGGGGCAGCCCGCCCACAAGCATTCGTGGAAATGCAACACTCAAAAGTTTTTAATTTTTTTTAAAAAGTAGGAGTTATTTACATCAAGTAAATAGGTAGATAATATACTTAATAACAATCAAATTGGTACAAATAGCTCTTCTCTGTTAAATTTAAATTTCCATGCAGAATTTTCACTAGAAAATTAAAATGATAATGCAATTGAAGAATGTTTTTATAGTAGTTAATTTTAAATACATTAAATGATGATTATTAATTAATTAAATCAAACTACTATATATCAAGTTATTGAGGAAAAATTTGTTGCTGTTGCCAACTGTTAAAATTCCAAAAATAAAGAAATTAAAATTAAAAATCTAAAAAAAGAATAAACTTTTACCAGTTCAATAGGGTAGTGGATAAAATTATCATTTTGAATACATTAATTGATGATTATTAATTCATTAAATCAAACCTACTATATTTATATAACCTCAAGATAATGAGAAAAAATTTGTTGTTGTTTTCATCAATTATTTTTTTTTAAAGATAATTTTATCCATTAACCTAATTGAACTGGTGAGTTTATGTTTTTCTTAGATTTTTAATTTTGATTCCTTTTCTTTTGAACAGGTTATAAGTAAAATATTCTACTTAATAATAACCAAATTTGCACAAATAACTATGTCCTGTTAATAATACAAAAAATAATTTAAGTTTGAGTCTGTAGATACATTTGATATGAATTGTGTAAACAAAATAGATAGGCGTGTGCATTTATTAGTAGTATGTAATTAAAAATTACTTTCACCAGCGAACTAATAAATAGAATGCTTTTCAATACCACATATTTGTAAACAAGTTTAAAACTTTTATCTCTGACAAAGAATTTGACCTAGGTCCCAATTTCTCCTAATAACTGTCCAACATTAATCAAACGTGTTTCACAACTTTTGTTGTTATCAAAAATTACTATGTGTACGATATTTAAAAAAATAGCAGATAAATTTGTATTTGTCTGTAGGTTTTACGTATACTATAAAAATATAATTTAAATAAAAGTTAAATTTAATGTACTTTTAATTAAGGTGTTCCTACTTTAAATTAAGTGCATTCAATTATAATAAAAAATGGGATAATTTCGTAAAGAAATTCAATCCACATAAGATTAAATTTTATCAGGATTGTGAGTGGTAAGTAATTAATAAAAAAATAATCAATATTTAGGGGAATTTAATAAGTAGTTATTTTGATGAATATTTATGAAAAATCTAATAGATTGTAACAATTAAATTAAAAAAAAAAGATAAGATAACAAATGTTTAAATATTAAACAATTAATTATTAATTATTAGATATTAATGAATGAACGTTAGCACGTTAATAACGTTAATATTATTCTTTTTATCTTCATTGATAATGATGATGAAGGCAATTTAATCGAAATTCACACAGTTCAGCACAATGCTTACGTGGGATCGGAAGCGAGTTCGAAATTTTGTCGACAACCGTTCTTTTTGAAAATGAAAATAAATATGTAAGCACGATGCCTCAAATATTTAGTAAAATCAACGCCACATGATTTAATGCCTATTTTTAGTATCTTTTATCCATTGTAAAATATTTTATTAATAAATTATGTATCCGTATCGAAATAATTGTATTTAAAAAAAAGAATCAGAAATCATTTGATATTAATTTTAAACTTTTTTAAAACTTTTTAAACTTTTTATATAAGTACGTAATTAAATCAATAAAAAATATATACTAAATATTTATTTTATTTTAATAAGATATTAATTAATTAAAAACAATACCTACAGTATTAAATAAATAAAAAAATATTTACATGGGTAAAACAAAAACATCTTACCCTTCTATTCCGCCAACAACTGCACAATACATTTTGTTCTTTCACAAAAGTTTAGAAAAGAATATGAAAGATTTGTTCGCACTTTACAATATAACTTCGTGCACACTTTCACGACCAGCAAAAAGTCAGAATAGACCTGACAATATCCAACGTCTGCTTGAAAAATATCTACACGCCTATTATACACAATTATACTCCTGCCCAGAATAAAATTTTGAAATTAATTGTATACTAGCGACATCTTTTCCCAGCAAGTAAAATCTCAATGCTGGAAATGTAGATAACAACAGATAAGTTTATAAGGGTGTTTATGTACATATGGCAGCTTGCCCTTGATTTAAAAATTTGTCCGTTACTTATTTACATACCAGACACTAACCGAGTAAATATTATTCTGTGGCTAGATAATTAATTAACAATTATTTTTAAAAAATAAACGGACAGAGCAACGATTGGCAAGTGCGCAAAGCATTAAACTGTGGTGCGCATTCTTTTTATACGTCATTAAAATCATGGCTGATCCAGTAGAGTTGCGTATGAGTGTTACTTCGATAAAAAGAGTGGATCCATATGTTAAAGAGATTTTGGCAACTTCAACCCATGTGGCTCTTTATCAGTTTAATCCTTTAATAAACGAATGGGAAAGAACGGAAACTGAAGGTGCTTTATTTTTGTACAACCGTAGCGGTGAACCATGGCACAGTATTATGATCATGAACAGATTAAACACCAACAACTTAATCGAACCGATAGTTGAAGAGTTTGAACATCAGATGCAATCCCCCTTTTTACTATATCGAAATTCGAAAAACAAAATTTACGGTATTTGGTTTTATAATCGTGATGAGTGTGTGAACATAACCTATTTACTCGAATCTCTAATGGAAGGCCTCAAAGAAAAACAAACAGAAAAAACTAAGAAACGCGAAAATCGCGTGGACATTTTTAGCATGTTGTCAAAGGCCCAAGAAGAATTTACCAGTAAAACTCCCAACAAAAGTGACTATAACAGTAAGACACCGAACAAGAGTGAATCTGTGCCTCAATTTTCTTCAACTCCACGAGCACCCGACGTGACCTCACAAAGTGTTATGGACTTTTTTGCAAAAGCAAGTACGAAAAGTGTTAAGCCTTCAGCACATGTACAGGGTAGTGAAGGTGACAATCTTCTACAGCGTTTGATGAGTAATCCAGCTCATAGTGTAGAACATATTGAAAAACAGCAAAGGTCTATTACTCCCCATGAAATTCCATCTAGAAGGCAAGTAGACACTAGATGTAGCATTCCTATTAATTTCAATGGAGACAAAAGTGTTGGAAATGGACTAAACGATATTCGTGTTGTGTCTCCCAATCAACCATGTACTTCTCCTTTATCGAGCTTCCTGAACCAAGCCCAGAATTTGACGCTGGATGAAGCGGATGTTACCGGAACATCTCCATTAGCAAACTATTTAGAAACACCACAAAAACTTCAGCTTATGCCACCCATGATGTTTGCCTCTTCATTCTCAAATAAGGATGCCCAGGAAGCAGGTGGCAGTTCTGATCCCTCTGACTCTGAAAAAGGAGTTGATTTATTAACAAAAAATCAGATTTTACAAGCAATGACTTATCTTCTAAAAAATGACCCTGATTTTGTAACAAAATTGCATGAAGCATATGTTAAATCTGTTAATGAAAAACTAAAATTGACCCAACAAAATACTGGTATTAAGTAGAATGGTTGGACTTTTTAAATATGTATTTTAATATACTCCAAAATGTAATTTTATGAAATAGTAGTTGTGGTTTTGCTTTATACTTTTATTTAAAATAACCTACACTAAGACTTGTTTAGGAATATTTTCTTAATTACATTATCACTATTTCTTTATTGTTTCTTTGCTTTACTAATAATTATAGTTCAAACAGTTTTATTTGATTGACTAATATTTTCCATTAAAAAAAATGTATACCTCAATTTATTGCCTAATAAAAATTGCAGATTAAATTTCTGCAACATTTCGACGAATTTATACAAATTGTAAACCAAATAAAGTTGTGCTTATTTTGTTGAATTGAATGTAGGATGTTTGGTATTAAATATTCCCTTTTTTTCAATATTCATTAAAATGTCCTACAATTTAATAAAGCTTTAATGTTCCTTTTTAAAATATTTTTACTCATCATCAGTATCTTCTAAAAATTTATAAATGTAACAATTGTATTAAAACGTTTACAAAACATGCATTAATTATAGTTAGCTCAGAATAAAAAAATAGTTGTTTAACGAGGCAACTCTTTATTAATGTATCAAGTAGAGATAATGAACTACACAGTAAAAACTTTGCAAGTCGTCAAAAAGTGGCCAATAGATTTGTTATCTCGAAAATGCTTCTAATAAGATACTATATACAGTGTGTTGACAAATTATATACACTTAAAATTTGTCTGTGTAATGACTGTTGTGATAAATTCCTATATTGTTAAATAGAAATTATTAAGACTGGCAATTGGTGTAGCTTATCTTATTTGTTAAAATAAAAATTCTAGTAAAACAACAACCTTTGGTTTAAATGTCTAAAATTGAGCACTAAAATTTCATTGGCTATAATTGCCCATTTATTATTGCATAGTATTTTAGATTTATTTATTATCTATTATATGTAATTACCTTATTCTATATAGCTTTCAATATATAGTGAATATATATATATAATTATATACATTTCAGCGTAAATTAAATTAATCTTTTTCTTAGTAAGTAGCGTTATATTTCCAAATTGTTAATGAGAACCGTAATTAAATCGAATAAGAAATAATGTTGCATTATTATTTTTTATTCTTGCAACTTGCTACAATATTCATTCATAATTTTTTTTTATCAATCGGCAAGGTGGCCGCGACGTAATAACCAATCAGATTAACATCAATGACATTTACATACTTAAATTAATAAACCTCGATGCTTTGAGTGTGTGTACATCCTTGCATCAACTTATGGCTTATAATTACTGAAATACTTCATTTATATTTTGTTTATTAAAATTGTCCTGTTATATTATAAATAATCGCCCTGTATATTTATTTTTTTAAGTACCCTGTATATACTCAATATACAAACATTTGCGCATGCTTAAAGCTTAAAGTTTTATCAATTGATTAATACAGTATTTGAGGTTAACTTCAACATCTTTTTGTATCTAAAATGTTATAAATGTATAATATTGTTTAAAAACAATTAAAGTATTAAAATAGTTATCTTATAATGTCACGATCCATTCGAGCAGAGACTCGAAGCCGTGCCAAAGATGATATTAAAAAGATTATGCAAGTTGTCGACCGTGTTCGACATTGGTATGTTTAAGAAATTAATTTTTAATAGTATAAAATACTGGTCGTTCTCAGGGAGAAGAAATGGGTTACAATTGGGGACACTACAATGAAAATTTACAAATGGGTACCCGTTGCTAATAGTGATGGGAAGAAACTGAAACACAAGGATGCAAACAAGGAGAATCTTAGTCGTAAAACAGCAACTGTTGAATCAAGTAATTCTAGTTTTAGTATGGCTACAGAGGATTCAAACACCTGTAAGTATATTGTATTGTTTGTGTACTGTGAAACAGTTAAGAATTAATTATTTTTCTTTAAGGTTTCTCGACTGTAAGTGATTTGCAGGGCCCTACTGATTTTTCTTCTCATGTTCCATTTTCTGATGACTCTAATTCACAAGGTTGTGATGTACCTGTCAAAAGAATAAAAAGTGATTAAAACTGTATCTGTTTTAAGTATATTTATTTACTTAGGTACAATAATAATTTAATTAATGATACTCCTAATAAATCATTATAATATATGTAATTAGTCAATTAGTGGCTTCTAAAAATTCAGTAATGTATACATTCTTCTGAAGACAACCGATGTTTTTTTTATGGTTTCTTTTATTAATTAATTGATTAAATTTACTTTTTCAATTTTAAATATTTAAACATTAAAAAATTCATTCATGCGCCATCTATGGAAAGTACGTGGAGTTATTGCTATACTATTAAATTTGTGTTGTGACAATTACTTCATAGATGGACCTGATGTAACATTTTGCTTAAACTAGTCGTAGCTTTTGTAACTATTCAAGATAATAAGTGATTACACGTAATATATTGATTATAACAATTTATGGAATTTTAAATCTAGAATTACGTCTAACTTTTAAAATTTTATAACAAGATAGCCATTTCCTTTTGTTTCCTTAATTGATGTTTCTATGCATAGGTGGCGCGCAGTGATCCTTATTGGTACTTATTGGAATATTAATTTTTATATTAATTATTAAATAGGTTAATTGTAAATATACATAAATGTTTTAATTTCATATTAAGGGTGCATAGTGCGGTAATTATATGTGTACAATCTTAGGCAAGCAAAGTAAGCTATGAATTTTATTCTATCAAAATTATAATTATTGTAATGACATTAATTAATTGTGGCGTTTTTTCTATGTGTATTAATTTTAATGATTAATTGTGTATGAAGTACTTAATTGGTGAAAATAGTGGAATAATTCTGAAAGTTGATAGAAAACTATGCTACAACGTTGTGGTAAGTTTTATTTTATTTACTTAGTAGTGATTTTAATTAAAGAATAATAATTTCAATGATATTCCAAAATATAATCAGTTTGTATTTTATAGATATTAATTGAAATGCATATTATATAAAATGATTTTATTGCATTAATGGTAAGTAATTAATATTACTTTGGAAAATTTGGAAATTCTGCTTATGTCTGAAGAAATTATTTAATTTAAATATATAAGTAGGTAATTAAAATTTATATTGGAATTGAAAGTAATTTTGGTCCAAACAAAGTTTGATGAGAATTATAAATATTTGTTGGGTTTTCATCCCGCACCATGAGGTTTTCAATTTCCTAGCAAGCACAACAATTTAAATCTGTTTTATTTATCTTTACTAATTTTTACAATTACTGTGCAAATAGAGATTTGGGAAATGGTAAGTTGTAGTTTCCAGGGAATAAAGAAGCTGAAAGACTTCCTATAACGGCGATAATTTTATATGTGAATGAAATAGTACAACAATTTCTAATAAATCGCATCTCCTTTTATAAATGAATCAATAATTGTAGGCGGATTAAAGTTTTAATTAATCAAACCTATTAAAGGCATAGATAATCTTAAATGTTGTAGGATCTCGGTACCTAATGGGAAACAACTTAATTATTTATTTGTTTATGAACAGCTGTAGTTTGTATTCCATGAAATAAAAAACCATCTGCATATATGCACGGAGAAAACAATCATGAAAATATTGCTAGAATTCTAGAAAACATGACTAAAAAATCTGTCAATTGTACGGACGACCAGACGCTCAAGGAGATTTTACTAGAAATGTCTAGTCAATCTATGTTCGGTGTTGAGACTAAATTCTAGTAAAATTTACTTGATCAGAAAACATTTTTTACAGTTCTTATGACTAATTTTACTAAACTATTCTCATTCTAGTATTTTTTTCTTTACGACACGATAAAATAATCGAGAGGCAGAGAAAAAAAGTCTAGACTTATTTGGCTTGATTATTATAATACTAATTATTAGAAAGAATGAAAAATTGTTTTATACCACCAAGTACAGTTTATGAGAATTCTAGTATAATTTACTAGAAAAATTTTGCTTGATTCATCAAGTAATAAAACCATGATTATTTTTCTCCGTGTATTTTATTGGTTGATTTTTTAAAATCTAATGACTACCTTATATTCATTGCAAAATTAGACTGATAAGCGTATTCTAAATGCAAAATTCAAAATAGGTTTCTTTTGAAAATTTGCTCGCCTGTATTTATTTTTACTGGGCAGATAGTTGGGGATGTGTAGTTTAAATATACATAACTATTTAATATAAATTACATTTCATCTAATACGTTGATTAAATTTTGCTTTTTTTAAGACTTATATATATTGATGGTATGGGGCAATTAATCGACTAGATTGAGGCGCTGATGATAGACCAGATAGACGGTCCGTGTTGTAATAATTGTTTTTCAATTTGACGTTTTGTTTGGTATAAACGTCCGTCCTGTAGCGTTGCGTCGTTATTTCTTAGGGGTTGCGATGGCATTCTCGAGTGATTTAATCAACTTGATTGTGAGTAATAAAAAGTCGGACGATGAGCGTTGCCGATAAGCAGCTGAATCGCTTACCGACGCTTCTTAGTGGGATAATTGAAATGCGCCACCCCGTCGCATCGCAGCCCTTCTTTTCGTCTTCGGCTCATTCTTCTTCTTCTCCTTCGCTTTCTTATTTCTCTTCATCGGTACCGTCATTGTTTCGATAACGCCACGAAACGTCCCTTTTAAAGAAGAACCGTCACTCTAACGATTTCCGCTAATCGAACAGTATACAGGGTGATCGATATTATAATTAAAACTAGAACACAAGATTGAAGTGGTGGAAATTTTGAAAATAACTTCTCTTCACTGCTTTGCTGAAGTTTTTTTGTGGTTATAAAAAAGATATTGTTGTCACATAAGAGTTTCGAGTTTCAGGGATAACGGTGTAAAAATTATAAATAAACAGACAGATAGATACTTAACAGGGTTGGTTTCATTAAACTATAATGCATAAAGTTAAATATAAATACATAGATACCTTCTATTAGAAAACTAGTCGTAAGACATATTTTCTTAAGTTTAAAGTTCGTTATTATTAAATAAAATTACATAGTAATATAATACTAATTAACAATTTATATTCGTACACTTCAGTACATAAATAATAATTAATTATTTAGTTAGTAGCTGCAGGATTTCATTACATGTGGGCCATTTTTAACATGCTTTTGCAAACTTAAATTATACCTGGCTACAACTGCTTTAACTTCTTCCATTTTTTCGGTGAAAATTGTTGGTTGACTATGCTCCTTAATTTCTTGTTCGATAAGAACGATTTCTTTTTCGGTATTTTCGATTTGTTTCTCTGAACTAAGATATTTACCGTAACATTCGTTTTTGTTTAGTTTATCGTCTAAAAATGCAACATCCCTTTCACCACCTGCAATGTCCACCTTGAGTCTGTCTAATTTACCCTGAAAGATTTTATTCTCTTTTTTGGCCTCTTTGCATTGTTCTTCTAGGGAAGTTTGCTTTGCGTCTGTATTTGTAAAGCTCTGTGTTTCAACTTTTAGACTAGATATTTCATTTTCAAGGCGTTTGATTTCATTTCTGTCTACTTCTTTTAATGAATCGATTTTTTCACATTGTTCTTGGATATAACGAAGATGTTTATTAAGTTCATCGGTGCTGCAATTGTGTAATTGTGAAAAAGTGGATTCAAAAGAACTATTAAGTTCTAAATCGTTTTTGCCTTGATTCATAATTTGTAAAATTGTAATTATTTTTGCTTGCATTGTTTCAATTTTATCGCGAAGTTCTTTGATTTTTCCATCACTGGTGTCTAAGAAATCTAACATAATTTCTTCACGTCTCTTCATTTCTTTCATTTTTTCAAGTTTTTTCTGAGTAATGTTTTGTGGTTCTTCCAAAGATTTTATTTCTTCCATTTTTGTCTCGATTTCTTCATCGAGGTATTGTTTAGTTTTAGACATTTGCTCGATATCATGCTTTGCTTTTCTTAACTGTTTCAAAAGGGCCATTCGTTGATCTTCTTGGGCAGGCATTTGTTCTAATTCATTTTGTAGATATTGTTTCTGCTGAACGTTCAGTGCATATAACTGGAGAAGATCATATTTTCTTTGTTTCGTCTTATTGCCTTTAAGAGCCTCATTTAATCTGTTGATGATCTTGCATTCGCGATTTATAAGTCTCTGTTCTTCTGATATTTTGTCAAGATATTCTTTATTTTTTTGTGAAAGTGTAGTATATTTTTGGCGTTCTTCTTCTGATAAGTTCTCTTCGAATTTTGATTGTTCTTTATCGAGGTTCTCTAACTGGTTTTCAAAATCTTTTACGATTCGTCGTCTTCTCATGATTAAATTTTCGAGATGATCAAATTCTTCCTGAGAATCCTTACATCTTTGCTTAAGTTCCTCGGTTGCGTTTTCTATGTCATATGGCGTTTTTTGAATCATGTGAAAGTCTATGGTGTTATTATATACTGAAAGTAGTTCTTGATAATCAGCAAATCGTTTAGCTGTTCTTTTTGCTGTTTTCTTCAATTCGTTTTTGTTTGCTGAAATTATTGCACTGTTAGAGATTTCTCGTTGCATATTGGCCATTTCTTCCCTGATTAAATTCATTTGGGCTTGCATTTTTGATATGAAGAAACGTTTGTCTTTAACTGCTCGCGATTTACCATGGGAGGAGTATTGCAAAATGGACGAAGGCTTAGGTGTTATGGGGTCTTTAAGTCCACATTGGGATGTAGGACGAAGTTGATGGGAAATAGTCAAACTACTTCTTAATGGTCTGTTGAATTGATTGATGGAATATTTTTTTGAATCCATTTGAAAATTTAAAATCTGTAAGAGTTTGATTAATATATATTTGACATTTGACAATATGACTTGTTGATTAATTAATTAAATGAGTTGAAAGTGATATTAATCAAATATGAAGTTTAAATAAAACTTATTTGGATGGAAGGTTACTTTTGATGAACTGATATATTTTGTAGACCTATCTTCATATTGTTGAAGATTGAAAATGCCCCTCCTGATTTACTTTAAAAGGAATGATTTGAAAGAGGCAATTTTGCAATATTTTCTCGGTCAAATCCTTGAAGCGTAACCAGTGTTGTTTTCTTCCTCTTTTTATCTGTTTGCGCAACCAAATGGAGCGCAGGCATATACATCCTTACTATCGCATATTGGTTATCCTGTTTTTTCTTCCTTTGCCCTCATGTTTGTAGTCTCACAACGCAACTTATCACGGTTTCGAGCTTTCGGCGCATTTCATTTATCTTCTTCACGGCTGACTGCTTTGCCACTACACAACCCTTACCATCACCACCGCACCAACCAACCAACCAACCCCTTGCAGCCTGCTGTCGTGCCTTGTGCGTTTTGTGTGCCAAACTTTCAACGTTTCAGCAACCAACTCACATACAAATCCATCCCCTTTTCTTTGTATTGTTGTACTAACCTTGAAAGATGACTGACGATTCGTTGTTTAGTTGATTCCTGATGAAAATCTCCCGGGGGAAGTTTAGTATTGTAATTTATTATTTCAGAAGAGTCGTTGATTCATTACTGAGGATAACAGACCTATTTGCCCACATGTTACATCGAATCACCTTTTAAATTTAATACCATTCATTATATGATTATGTATTTTGGTGTACAAAGGGGTTTAATTTTGATAATTTCAAAACGCCATGGAATATCCCTTCAGAGGCAATTAGTTAATCTGCTTACTAAACGCACAAACATTAATTAAGTTTATTTTATTTGTGATGAATTTCATTAATTAGGTACCTAACCCCAATAGTAATCACTCTTTTAATTTATTATCGATAGACGAGTATGTCGTAAAATAATACGGTTAATAGTTATTGTTTGGGAAATTTTGTTACAAATAATTAAAATTGTTTATAGGCAGTAAGCAGACAGTTTTTTTTTAGGTTTAGGTAACTCGAAAAGATTATTTGAAATTAAACCATTTGGGTCAATAAACTAGAAAAATGGGTTGACATCTTTTTTATTATTATTTCACAAACAGAATTTTTCAAAAACTATATATCAGTTTAATCTAATGTTTTTGATCCATGTGGTATGTTTCGGTAAACACGAAAGTTGAATTTTATGGACATTTTAGAACGAAGTAATCGTTTTCGTTTACGTATTTTCGTTATCGTACCTATCGATATTTTTATAGAAATAAAAAGTTTGTTTTAGTCTTAAAAGAGGAGTTGGTTGTTTGAAGCAATATATTTCATTGTGTATTATGTGTTTACGTCAAAACCGACTAGATACTTTTACAATCACTTGGAACCGCTTCCCTGCAGTGGAACTGATATAATGTCCTGGTAGTAACTTATTTTTGTACTTTTAATAATTCCCTTCGGGTACGATATCGGTTCGGTGCAGATATTTTACGACCTGTATTCGGTGCGCTTGTTGTGTTGCTGAACGCGAAGCAATATGTACACAGAGTCACTATTTATGGTGTCGCTTTCACCCCCTGGCGGTCGCTTCTCTTGTTTCTTAAGGCCCTTTCATATGTCGAAAACAGTTTCATTAATTATTGTTATTGCCCCTTATTGGATAGCGTAAGATGCCCGAAACAAAACGTAAAGTGCCCTTTCCTCTGAAGAACGAAGTAAACAACGAAAATATTTACCTTTACGTATAATCGTCTTTGAAAGTATGTCCGGCTCCGCTATTCTATTGCACTGGTTTTGTTCTGAGGGAATCATTTTCATTTATTAGACAAGTTTTTAAAATAACTTTAAGAGAATTATTTTCTGTTAAGTTGTCACAATTTTGTTGCGAAATTTCTTGATCCAACAATTGCTGGTATTCTTCTCTTTCATTTATCGAGTTTTCCTTCCGACTATTCTTTTTCTTCTAATTGTTGACTACTTTGCATGGTTCTTCTGAAGAACTTTACTATGGCTTTGTGTATGCAAAGCATTGCGCTTGCATGTGGGCCATTTTAAACATGCTCTTGCAATTGTTAATTATACCAAGGCACAATTGCTTTAACTTCTTTCCTTCCTTCGTTAAAAATCGTCGACTGTCTACGCTCATTAATTTCGGTGTTTTCTATTTGTTTCTCTAAACTAAGATATTTACCGAAACATTCATTTTTGTTCAATTTTAAAATGCCACATCCTTTTTACAACCTGCAATTTTCACTTTGAGTCTATCTAATTTGCCCTGAACGATTTTATTCTCTTCCTTGTCCTTTTTTAATTATGTTTCTCAGGAAGTTTGTTTTGCTTCTATGTTTGCAAAATTCTGTTTTCAACTTTTGATTAGAAATTTCAGTTTCAAGACGTTTGATTTCATTTCTGTCCATTTCTTTTAATGAATAGATTTTTTCACATTGTTCTTAAATATAACGAAGATGTTTATTAAGTTCGTCGGTGCTGCAATTGTGTAATTGTGAAAAAGTTGATTCAAAAGAACTATTAAGTTCTAAATCGTTTACTTCACGTCTCTTTATTTGTCTCATTTTTTCAAGTTTTTTCTGGGTAATGTTTTGTGATTTTTCGATTTCTTCATCGAGGTATTGTTAAGTTTTAGACATTTGCTATCACTGATATCATGTTTTGCTTTTTTTAACTGTTTCAAAAGGGTAATTCGTTGATCTACTTGGTCAGGCATTCGTTCCAATTAATTTTGTACAGTTTGTTTCTGTTGAACGTTCTGTGCATATGATTAGAGAAGATCGTATTTTTAGCTTTAAGAGCTTTAATTATCAGTTTATTATCTAAATTAAATAGCAAAATAATTGATTTCCTTTGTTAGAGAATAAAAATCAATGGAAAAGTTAGTTGGGAAAAATTGTCCTCCGAAGTGCAATGCTTCCATTTTAATCCAATTTCTAAATTACATATAAAAGACAACGCTAAAAATATTGCAAAAGAATTTGTGTGGCTAAAATATCAACATGCAAAAACACTCAAAAGGAAAGAATGCGTAACGTAAAGAATTATTTTTAGTCTCTATATGCTGTAAAACAGTAATATACAGGGTTTTTCAAGTTGATGGGCTATTAGAAGTATATGAATTAGTAGAAGGAATTCAATTCTGAAACATGGGCTCATTTGGTTATTGTTTATGCCGCTTCTTTTAAAAATATTTTCAAGTTCGATTTACATCCGGTTATACCGGAAGTCGATACCAACTTTGTTATTTTAAATGGAATGGTATATTTTTCACGCTGAATTCGAATAAAACGTGTAATTCTAAGGTAAGTTTGATAACCAACTTGTACACCTATGACGATTGGTTTCTGAGTTAATTTAATTTATAGAAAAAAAATCGCTACCGCAACCCAAACTATAAAAAGTCATAATTTCCACAAAATACGACTTAGAGTGTTCAAATTTTTACTAGTAATAGCTGAATATTAGTGCTAACGCCTTGACAAAATTGAATTAAATAATTTATACAGGGCGTTCAAAATAAAATTCTAAAATTGAAAAACTTCAAACACGAATTACTTCGTTTTTTCAAATGGCACCTACTATTTTTTATTTTTTCAATCGATTCCTTTTTTATCCTCTTTCGATCTATGTAGATACTTCCTGTTTCAAGTAATAATTCAAAATTATTCCAAAATTTTCAAATAAAATAGGAAGTATCCATATTGATCGAAAGAGGATAAAAAAAGGAATCGATTGAAAAAATAAAAATAGTAGGTGCCATTTGAAAAAACGAAGTAATTCGTGTTTGAAGTTTTTCAATTTTAGAATTTTATTTTGAACGCCCTGTATAAATTATTTAATTCAATTTTGTCAAGGCGTTAGCACTAATATTCAGCTATTACTAGTAAAAATTTGAACACTCTAAGTCGTATTTTGTGGAAGTTATGATTTTTTATAGTTTGGGTTGCAGTAGCGATTTTTTTTCTATAAATTAAATTAACTCAGAAACCGATAGTCATAGATGTACAAACTGGTTATCAAACTTACTTTAGAATTACACGTTTTATTCGAATTCAGCGTGAAAAATATACCATTCCATTTAAAATAACAAAGTTGGTATCGACTTCCGGTATAACCGAATGTAAATCGAACTTGAAAATATTTTTAAAAGAAGCGGCATAAACAATAACCAAATGAGCCCAAGTTTCAGAATTGAATTCCTTCTACTAATTCATAATATACCTCTAATAGCCCATCAGCTTGAAAAACCCTGTATATTTAAATCATTCCAATTTTCTTTAATTTGTGAAAAGCGCTGATTTTTCCTTTCCGGTACATTCTTTTGTCTTTGTCAATTATAAAGGATGAATCACACCTGTGCGCTTTAATTTTGAAAAGTTTGCCGACAGATTATGACAATAAGAAGTGAACTGACGAGAAAAAAACAATTTAACTTTATCCGAGATGTTTGGGAATCCGTTTTCTGGCGAATTGCAAGAGAATGACTCGACGCAACGACAAACTTCAGTTGGAGGAGTAACTTTCAAACTTTCACAATTCCCCTGAAGTCAATTTTAACGTGGAGTCAAATTTGTTATTTTGTTTTATTATTTTTTTGCTAAGTAAGTGGAATTGCGGGTTATATAAGAAGGTTTTCTAAATAGTCTTACTACAAGACCGAATTGCTGTATTGGTAGATAAGTAAGGTATTGTTTAGGGCTCCATCATTGTAAAAAAGGGAAAAGTACAAGTACCCTGTACGTGTATCTATAGCAAATAAGAATCCATTTTAAAAATTGGACCCTTTGCAATCTGTAAAAAAGGTATGGACTTTTTTGGAAATTTCTCCAATTAAAGGGAACTTTAATGAATTAGCATCTAACATATTTTCAAAGAGGGTTACTGTTAAGGTATTAAGGTATCATTTAACATTTCCGAGGAAAACGTTCGATGTTTTTGAAGGCATAATTGCCATCATAAAGTTTATTGATGAACCAATATTATTACAGTTTAGTAGTTCTTGCATTTCACTGTCTGAGTCACGTAGTTGTTATGGCGGTGAATTTGACAACCCCAAATTATTTTGAATATTTGTGACTCCATTCTCTCTCATAAAAAGGAAAGGGTTAGGCTAGTGTTTACTAAATTAATAATTCGCGTTGGATTTATCCAGTTCCACAAAAATTGTGTTCATTCCTTGTTAAACACATAGAATAATCTTTCCTAGAACTGGGGAGATATGGAAAATAGAACGATTATTATATTAGATAACCGTATTCGTAATTTGTTAATATAAACGAATATTTAATGTCATCGTTGCGATAAGGAAACTTTGGGCTTGTTCCGTATTTAATTACAAAAGTTAAGGGTTAAGTGGTCGTATAGCTGGTAACGTTCGGCAGAATGCTGCGCGTGTCATATGAATCCCCAAAATGCCCATGAAATAAGGATGCGATTGTGAACCAGACGAAATCGAATTAGGGCGAGTTTGGGCGTCGTATAGTACGTATGCACCACCTGCCACCGTATCCCTCCCGAGCCGAGTGGAGTAGGTCGTGGGACATCCCTTCGGGAAAATACGAACCTAAACTCACTGCCTGTCTCCGGTCGTTTGGGCAAAACATTTCTACTGCTGCTGGAGGGAAGTGGCGGACTTCATAAAACTGAACAAGTTTCATAAACGGTCGAGAGGCCGGAACATAATATAGTGTTATGACAGGCACATCTGGGGCCGACTGGCGATGGTGTCCCACCCCCGCGTCCACGTTTCCCTGCTCGAATCCGACGTCGAATAGATGTCAGCCGCATGTTGTGCCGATATCTGAATATGATATGAACGCTACAGAACTGGCGTGGATATTTCGGCCGAAAAAGAGATCCCGACAGTCTGCAGGTGGTATCTACACTGCATGTGAATATTACTTTTTGGCAAAATTAAACAAAATGTCAAATAAAGGACATAAAACTTCAATATCTTGTGCGGAATTAATTCCATACTCTGGTAAATAAAAGATACTTAGGTGGCAAGATCCACGGTGGCAGGGAATAATTTCGTTGGGTGATGGATTGGAAGCCAGCGTATGATTGGTATCTACCTCAAATGACCTAATGTTCCAACAACATATTGCTATTATTAAATAATTGTTAATGCTTAAGAACATTGATCGTTGGATGCATTTCCATTTTATTAATAATTAATGGAGGACGAGACGGGCATTGATAGAATTAACAAAAGCTAACTGAAAATCAGTGTTGTTGGTATTTAATGCTAAGTAACGAAGCGTCGAAACGGGTTTTCAATGTAAACAGGGAGTGTTTCGAAGAGGTAGGATGACAAATGGCAAATGGGAAGGGGTCGACGGGGGGGTTAGGCGTAAAATTTGACGCGAGAACCGTTGGTAGTCAAAAAGGGACGATGATGGCACAGCGACCTTTTCTGTTTGCTTTCGGAATTAGTAGCGTTTACGTTTCGAGACTGTTTCCGGCTTGATTTCAATTCGTTGTTGAACCCTGAGCACACGGCTTTTTTATACGGTTGACAGGCACTAATTTTTAAATAGATAGGTAAATGGAATCAATCAGACTGAGTTTTATTTTGTCCTATAAAAGAAGTACAAACATACATGGACGTTTAGGCATAACGTACCTATGTACGTAGATGGACATAGACTTATTTAGGAAAAGCACAGAATTTTCCATTCCTACTATTCGAGAGTCTTTCGAGATCTTGGTTGTTAATGGAAGGCCTTTAAAACCATTACAAAGAATATGCAATCTATATTACTCTGTTTGCAAGGGAGTAGATTCCCTTTTTGATATACAGGGTTTTTCAAATTAATGGGGTATTAGAAGTATATGAATTAGTAGAAGGAATTCAATTCTGAAACTTGGGCTTATTTGGTTATTGTTTATGCCGCTTCTTTTAAAAATAGTTCGATTTACATCCGGTTATACCGGAAGTCGACGCCAACTTTGTTATTTTAAATGGAATGGTATATTTTTTACGCTATATTCGAATAAAACGTGTAATTCTAAGGTTCTAAGTTTGATAACCAACTTGTACACCTATGACGATCGGTTTCTGAGTTGATTTAATTTATGGAAAAAAAATCGCTACCGCAACCACGTATATCAAGCTAGCACGACAAAGTTATTTTCCAATTTCTAACTTGCACTATAATTTGTCGCTAATTTGTCGCTAATTTGTTACCAAATCCATAAATTTGTCGCTCGTGCCGTTTAGCCATAATCAGCTAGCACTACACATAGCGTATCTCGAAAACGAAATGTTGTAGGATATTATTCTAAAGGCCATAATTTGTCGCTAATTTGTCGCTGACAGATGACACATTCAACGAATTTGTCGCTTGGTATATCTTCAACTGATAAGCGAAAAACTGCTGGAAAACCATCAAACTGGCACTACATATGGCATATCTCGAAAAGGATATGTCGTGGGATATTACAGTAAAGGCCATAATTTGTCGCTGGAAGATGACACATTCAACGAATTTGCCGCTAGTCTTATCTTCAACTGATAAGCGAAAAGCTGCTGGAAAATCATCAAACTGGCACTACATATGGCATATCTTGAAAAGGAAATATCGTAGGATATTACTATAAAGGCAATAATTTGTCGCTGAAAGATGAGACATTCAACGAATTTGTCGCTAATTTGTCGCTGAAAGGTGACACATTCAACGAATTTGTCGCTAGTTTTATCTTCAACTGATAAGCGAAAAACTGCTGGAAAACCATCAAACTGGCACTACATATGGCATATCTCGAAAAGGATATGTAGTAGGATATTACTATAAAGGCAATAATTTGTCGCTAATTTGTCGCTGAAAGGTGACACATTCAACGAATTTGTCGCTAGTTTTATCTTCAACTGATAAGCGAAAAACTGCTGGAAAACCATCAAACTGGCACTACATATGGCATATCTCGAAAAGGATATGTCGCGGGATATTACAGTAAAGGCCATAATTTGTCGCTAATTTGTCGCTGAAAGATGACACATTCAACGAATTTGCCGCTAGTCTTTTCTTCAACTGATAAGCGAAAAGCTGCTGGAAAATCATCAAACTGGCACTACATATGGCATATCTTGAAAAGGAAATATCGTAGGATATTACTATAAAGGCAATAATTTGTCGCTGAAAGATGACACATTCAACGAATTTGTCGCTAATTTGTCGCTGAAAGGTGACACATTCAACGAATTTGTCGCTAGTTTTATCTTCAACTGATAAGCGAAAAACTGCTGGAAAACCATCAAACTGGCACTACATATGGCATATCTTGAAAAGGAAATATCGTAGGATATTACTATAAAGGCAATAATTTGTCGCTGAAAGATGACACATTCAACGAATTTGTCGCTAATTTGTCGCTGAAAGGTGACACATTCAACGAATTTGCCGCTAGTCTTTTCTTCAACTGATAAGCGAAAAGCTGCTGGAAAATCATCAAACTGGCACTACATATGGCATATCTTGAAAAGGAAATATCGTAGGATATTACTATAAAGGCAATAATTTGTCGCTGAAAGATGACACATTCAACGAATTTGTCGCTAATTTGTCGCTGAAAGGTGACACATTCAACGAATTTGTCGCTAGTTTTATCTTCAACTGATAAGCGAAAAACTGCTGGAAAACCATCAAACTGGCACTACATATGGCATATCTCGAAAAGGAAATGTCGTAGGATATTACTATAAAGGCAATAATTTGCCGCTAATTTGTCGCTGAAAGATGACACATTTAACGAATTTGTTGCTAGTCTTATCTTCAACTGATAAGCGAAAAACTGCTGGAAAACCATCAAACTGGCACTACATATGACATATCTCGAAAAGGAAATGTCGTAGGATATTACTATAAAGGCAATGATTTGTCGCTAATTTGTCGCTGAAAGATGACACATTCAACGAATTTGTCGCTTGTTTTATCTTCAACTGATAAGCGAAAAACTGCTGGAAAACCATCAAACTGGCACTACATATGGCATGTCTCGAAAAGAAAATGTCGAAGGATATTACAGTAAGGGCCATAATTTGTCGCTAATTTGTTGCTGAAAGATGACACATTCAACTAATTCGTCGCTAGTCTTATCTCCAGCTGATAAGCTGACAGTGCATATGGCATCCATATTTCAAAATAGAAATATATTTGAAACATACTGTAATGACCAAAATTTGTCGCCAATTATTCTCTAATTTGTTACCAAATCAAAAATTAGTCTTCAACGGTTTAACAATTAGGTGGCACTGAAAGTATCAATATTGTTTATATGTCCATAATAGCGTTCTAGATGTTATTGCTGTTTATCTAATTAGTGTATATTTTTAAAAGAGTACATCATATATCGTGAAGGAAAACACGAAAGTAAATCCCAGATTACTGATATACATCAACCATGATTGACGTATAACAAAAATCATCGACGTTCTTGTACTCCAGTATCCACCGTTATAATAAAATAAAATATGATGTACATACTTAACTAAAAATAAAATTACATACTTAATCTAATATAATTGGTTTTTTAAGCCACTTTGACAAAATTCGCAACAACATTGACTAAGGTATCATCCTGTAGTAACAAACTTTGTATCTGCTCTCCGCATACTTGTTAAATGTGTCATTTTTCAGTGACTAATTATGGTCTTTACAGTAATTTCCTTTTCGATATATGCCATATGTAATATGTAGTGCCAGTTTGATGGTTTTTCAGCAGTTTTTCGCTTATCAGATGAAGATAAGACTAGCGACATATTCGTTGAATGTGTCATCTTTCAGCGACAAATTAGCGACAAATTATGGCCTTTACAATAATATCCTACATTTCGTTTTCGAGATACGCTATGTGTTGTGCTAGCTTGATATCAAGCTAGCATACCAGCTGATTATGGCTAAACAGCACGAGCGACAAATTTTTGGATTTGGTAACAAATTAGCGACAAATTAGCGACAAATTATAGTGCAAGTCAGAAATCGGAAAAATAACTTTTGTCGTGCTTGCTTGATATACGTACCGCAACCCAAATTATAAAAAAGTCATAAAAAGTCATAACTTCCACAAAATACGACTCAGTGATGACATTTTTACTAGTAATAGCTGAAATTTAGTGCTAACGCCTTGACAAAATTGAACTTCATAATTCATACAGACCGTTCAAAATAAAATTCTAAAGTTTAAGTACTTCAAATACGAATAACTTTGTTTTTTCAATAGGAACCTACCATATTTTATTTTTTCAATCGAATCCTATTTTTATCCTTTTTCGATTCATATAGATACTCCCTACTGTTTTATTAACTTATTGACTCAATGAGCTTGCAAATCCTCAAGAAAATGAAGGAGATACCTACTCATAGGTATTTTGTGTTTTTCAGATTTCACTTCTGAAACTATGTCGCTGCTTACTTTATTGTCTTCCTATTGCTACAGTACTATTTTTATTAATATTGATTCATAATATGTATTAAATACGCAACGCACCGGGTATTGTTGGGAAAGTGGAAACTTAAGTTTCTGAGAACGGATATCCTAATCTTGTCACTTTTCCCCTTATCCGGTTTATTTAAGTTTGAAATTAAACTGATTGTGGTTTTGTAAGTTCTTTACCAAAAGATGTAAATTGAATAGATTTCGGATCACTTTTGGTTGCGATCGGCCCCAAAATGGGACAATGGCGTCGAGCGGCGGAATTAATATCCTTCGCCTGACACGTCGTAAATCAAGCCGCAGAAATAGATATCGAATTCGTATTGTTGCGAGCCACTAAACACAATTAATTAATTGCCATTGTTTCAAAGTTTGCCTTCTCTATCGTTCTGTATTTCCATCTTTATTTCTCCCGCACCGTAACTCCATTTTCTCTGTACAGAATTCGGCAACAATAACGTGAAAACTGTAGGGAATAATCCCTTTCAAGGAAATCGCAGTTTTTTGTCGCCAAAGTACTTTTTATCCAGGTTTTTATTCAAAAACACAATAATAGGATTTAGCACAAGGGTTTACGTGTGGACACTACTTAACTACATACACATCTACAAATATATGGTATATATGTTGAAAAGGATATTTTACTCGTTAAAATTTAATTGGGTCTACTCACAGAATTAATTTTGGAAGTTTGGAACTTTTTTCTGCGGATAATAATGATTTTAGTACCTAAACCCCAGTGTTTTGCTCCTTGAAATCCCAATTATGTATATTTTAACATCCAAGAAATTTGAATTACCATAAATTTGTCGCATTTATTAAAAAGTAAGGGTTTTATTTAAACCATAAGGTTTTAATATTCACTGTTAGTTAATTACATAACTATTAATTTTTTTTGGTTAAGTAAGTTTTTATGTCAAAATCTCAGTATTTGTAAATCAAGTTATTATTAAATTTTTTCCACAGATTATGTTATTTCTAATATCTAAAATGTACTTCTTGTTCCTCGAGAGGACAAGGAAGAAGACATCATTAATTTTTGTGAAATATCCTTTCCTGTTTTCTTTCTGTAAGGTAAAAACTCTACTTGAAACGCTTTCATTTCTTCGAAGCTCTTTAGATTTATACTATAATCATGTACATTTATATACATGTATAATAGGTACGTATTTTTTGAGAATTATTTTCTCGTTATCATGAAAATCCGAGATTTACTAAATTAGGTTAATAAACGTTAATTTTTCTGTCTCTTTTCAAAAGTTTCCTTGTTTTTATTCATTGTGTAATATTTTACAAGTTACAAGGAAGAAAACTAATACAAAAAAGGATATTCAGGATTAGTTTTGTCAGTATTAAAATAATTTTCGTCGTAAAATTGTGTTAAGAAATGTAAATTTTAAGTATTATACCTACGTAAAATTATAAAAACAACTCGGGAGAGTTCTGATGATTGCACAAACAGGGCGCTCTTATCTCATAAAAACTGCTACCAAAAAACGTGACCTCGAGTAAACAACTACGATCTACTGTCAGGTGGTCACCTTTTAACCAGTTTTAAACAGAGACGCGGCCGATCGAGAGCTATTTATTTGCAGCATATAAATTTTAATTCATCGCGATATTCATTAAAACGTTATCCTATTAAATTGACTATATTTGTGTAAAAACTTTTGCAAGTGTTTAAAATATAAAACAATTATTGTTTTACACGTTCCTGTGTGTTTCAATCAATGTTGATATATGTTAGGAAGATAATTTGGATGGAAAATGTATCGACATCAGCACAATCTTCGAGCAGTTTTTCGCCATGCTTCTCGGTAAGTTAAGTAGCAAAAGGGAGGGAATAAACTTTGAAAGTATGATTTAAAATTTGGAGGTGGATCTTGAATGCAAACTTCTTTGTAGATTTCTCAAAAAATTAGTTTATGTGTAGGAATGAAAATAGAAGGTTATAGACCAGTGCTGAAGCCTTCAAAAATAGTAAAAAGTGAAAAAAATTATAGTAGGATGAAACCCATTGGAAAAGGAAGATGATATAACAGAAATGAAAAATAATTTACGGGCGATCTGAGATCGGTAAGGGGAAGGGGGTGAGTTTTTAAGGGTAAAAAATAGTTTTCCTTGATTTTCAGAAAAACTACAAGTCTTAAGGAAAAAAGTTAAAGGCAAAGTTGTAGGTAATAAAAAGATCCACAATTTTTGTATTTACACTTTTGTCATAACCTCAAAATTTGTGTGAAAAAATTCAAATAACTAACTTTTTGGTTTTTTATTTTTCTATTACAAAAATTTTTTTTTTCACGAAATTTGGTGGCAGAAAACCTACCTATTTATGTCCCAAATACACTGTAATTTTTTTGATTTGAAATTTTTATTTTTTCGCCTTATTTTTACTTAATATCGAAAAAGCACCCTAATTTTCAATCGAAAATTCTCACGTCAAAATATCTGCTTTTTATAAAACGTTGGTGGGCTTCTTCTTCGTTGAAATCTCTACTTTCTGACATAATCTCTACTTTCTGACATAACTATGGTAAGTTTTCTCAGGAAATGTTATAAAAGATCTCATAATATATAAATATACATATAAATCGTAGGTATTATTGAATTCACATACTTTTATACTGATTACGTTATTCATTATAATATTTTTAAAAACATTGATTAAGTTTTTTTCGTTTTTGCATTTCCTGAGAAAACCATAGCAGTAATGTATATTTTTTTTTCACACCATCAGATAGTAGAAATTTCAACGGCGAAAAAGCCCACAAACGTTTTTAAAAAATATTAAATGGAGAAGTTTTGCGAATAGAGCCCGAAGCTTCCAGTATTTTTTTTTTTTTTGATAGGCTGAATTTTCTGTAGATAGATCGTATTCTGTTTTTTTTTTTCAAATTTTTGATGGATTTATGATTTTCACCAGAAATTTTGATACCTATTACCCGTTGGACCTTTAGAAGCGACATTATTAGAAAATGAAATTGTTTACACCTTCTACCATTATTTTATTGTATTTGTAGAAAAAAAGAATTAGGATCGCGTGGAGCTATTACTCTTTATACAATTCACTTTGACGATATAATAAATAATCACTAATTTATTACGAACACAAAAGCTAGAAAACTACTCATTTTACGGTTTGATTCACAAACAAACATGAATAGTAATAACTAATGATGAACGACTGAAATGTGTTTTAATATTTCAGTTTGCAAATAAATTTTTATACACCTACCTTCGCAGATATAGAACATCAAGTATTTTTATATACAAAAAAAGCTAGTTTATAAACATTTTAAATCTGATGATGTTTGCTGAAAGGGATTTTATTGGTGGATTTTATTATGTGAATTTGATCGCTTTAAAAAAGAATTTCATATTTACCAACGTTTTAAATTATGAACTTGACCGTTTGCAAGCTTATTTAAAGTAAGTGATGGTAATTTACTTGTATATAAACAGGATATGCAACTAAAATTAAATATTTTGTGTATATTAAGGGTTGAAGATTCAAATAGCTTTTTCAATGAATTAATTTTATCGAAACATAGTAGCAAAGATTGCAGATTTTATTTACAATTGGGGATGTCTATTACAGTACGATAGTTTTCTTTTAATTTCAACTCTTTTTTGCCTTCGTGAAATTTGATAAGATGAAGCGAGATCCTACATCCCTCCACGTGAAATTTACTACATAATGAGGTTTAAATAAATAAAGGGAAGAAAATAATTCTTTGAGTTGAAAAGTTACGGTTAGATTTTCAAAGTCCTTTTCTCTTTAAATTAGATTTGATGGGATTTTGCTAAACTTTGATTTACAAACAAATATGAATGGTAATGATAACGACTGAAATGCGCTTTAATATTTCAGTTATCAGATTTTATACGTAACTCCCTACCCAAACATAGAATATTAAGAGTTTATGAACATTTTACTGTATATGTATCGAAAGGGAT
Organism: Agrilus mali; assembly: GCA_029378335.1. Taxonomy (NCBI): domain Eukaryota; kingdom Metazoa; phylum Arthropoda; class Insecta; order Coleoptera; family Buprestidae; genus Agrilus; species Agrilus mali. Next base: position 19,784,235 of record CM055658.1, on the reverse strand, counting down.
TTATTTTGATGGGTTTTATTATGTGAATTTGATCGCTTCAAATATTTACAAACTTTTTAAATGATGAACTTGACCGTTTGCAAGCTTATTTAGAGTACGTGATGGTAATGTACTTGTATATGTGGCGATCATATATTTAATTTATTTTTTGTATTTTTGTAAATATTCCTGCATGTAATTTTATTTGTGTACTTACGTTTAATGTGTAAATATTCTTTTATAAGATTTATTCGGATGCAGAACCTTTCCCTTCCTATTTTGAGGTCACTTTTGGGAAGCTACAGTTATGAAGTTGCAATAAAGAACTTTGACGATTAAAATCAGCCGAACTTACCCTTGACTAATTATAACAATATCATTGTTGACGTTTAAAAATATAGTTTTGTATATAGTCCTGTATTAGGTGCGTATGAGTGTGTTTGGGTTAGGTTCTTTGATAAGTGAAATAAACGAAGCGAAACGTTAATTTGGGAGACGATACAGGGGATGGTAGTAAACTATGACTGTTTCTGATGTTAGTGAATATTACATCATGGCGGTTTTGCCTAACAAGCAGCCCGACGCTAACGCAATTTCGAAAATGTCTGTTCACCTGTTTTACGGTGCACCTTTGAGCGTCCTGCTGGTTTAGCTTCGCCATGTAGCGTCAATTTGTTGCGGCCTTGTACCGTTTCTGGCCAATTTCACGGCAGGACGAGAACAACATCGCATCGGTCGTCGCGAAAACGGGTAAAAGGGGGATAAACGGGGAAGTGTCCTCTCCTGCATGACTTACTGACCACTGCGAAACGGTACAGTGTGTAATGTAACCACCAAACAACCGTAAATCTGACCACGTTTGTCCGCGACAGCCATGAATTTCGTCAAATATTTTCCACTGACATTCGGGGAGGGATCGTAGTTTAACTTAATGAAGTTTGAAACAAACCACTAGAGCAACAAGTCACAATCAATTACATACCACTATAAATTCCCATAACCAATAGTTATCAAAATTTTGAAACCCAAAAGTAGGAAGAACAAAAGCTTCAGAGTCAAAAGCAGACACGTGCTCAATGAAATGTTATTCAATGTCAGTTAAGTGCCCTAAAAATATATTAGGGATATATTTTAAAAAAATATTGAGAATTAATTCATTGCTCTTAAGTGTAAAGTGCTTTTCTAGTCTCAAAGTAATTAAATATTGTCGCAATGGACCAGTTATTAGGTAATTAAATGTTTCTCTTATTAGTTTCCATACATTACATTCTGTTTCTTGATAATAAAACTTCATCAAAGTATTTGATGAGCATTTAATGAATGTGAAGCCAAGGAAGTTTATAAAAGAAAATTAAGAGCATTTAATTCCTTATTAGACCAATTAATTAGCGTTTAATTGTATGTATCCAAGGAAAATATTTTTATTGTGTAAACAGGTTTTTGTTCATGTTATGTTTACATGATTTTTTTAAGTAATTAAAAAAATCCTAGAGCATCTAACTCTTTATTAGGTCAATTAATTAACATTTTATGAGAATTTAATTAATGTGCAACCAAAGAAGCTATTTTTATTGTTAAAACATTTTTTGGTTGTGTTTTGATCACGTAATCTTAATTAGCAGAAAAGATTCACAATATTTAATTTTTTATTATGGCACTTATGCAGCATTTAATGAACATTTAATTAAAATGAAACAATTATGAAGCTATATTTATGATTTAAACAACTTTTTGTTCATGTTTTGTTAATCTTAAAGTAGCAAAACAGTAATTTTTGAAAAAAGTCCACAGTATTTAATTTTTAATTAGGACATTTAATCAGAATTTTATAATTATTTAATTAATATATAACCAATGAAGCAATTTTTATTGTTAAAAGTGTTTTGTTATTGTTCTGTTCACCTTTTCTTAAATTCGTAGAACAGTAGGTAGTTTTTGAAAAAAATCCAGAGCACTTAATTTTTAATTAGGGCAATTAATTAGCATTCAGTGACCACTTAATTAATGTGTCAACTTTTTTGTTTAAACTATTTTTTATTTGTTCTGTTTACTTTATCGTAAATTATAAGAACAGAAAAAAAACTTACAGCACGTAATTTTTCATTAATGAACATTTAATTGTCCAGGTGTCTGTCAACAGTTCTAAAATATAAATTTCTTTCTCATCTTCAAAATTATTATGTTTGTCGTGAACTATTTCCAAAGCAATAGAAAAATCAGTCGTTCTAATAGAATTTTTTGGAAAAATCTATTTCTGATTCAGTAGCTAGCTCGTTCCTTTCGAAAACATGATTTAGATTGGAATAGAAGATGCGAGGCAGAGGATTCGATGAAGTAGATGGTACTCTGTAGCAAAATAAGTCTTTACGGATTACCCGCTGATATCAGAAATCGAATCCTCGGAACATTTTGCTACGTAAATGTTTGTGATAGGACAGTATGCATGCGCCCGGGATTGCATGCAAAAGCAACAAAACTGCAACGAAATGTGGTGAACAGACGGAAACATAAAGAGGAAAAATGAATTTGCCTTCCGACGATATTGCAACTACTTACAATACGCGAAAATAAATTAAATATAAACGTTCGATAAAGGACTTTTATAGATAACATTTATCGAAGTGTTATACTAATATTATTATTTAATAAGTACCTAAGTAAACTTGAAATACTTCTGATTATGAAAATAATAATTATTAGATACAAAAAAGGACGTGTAACGAAAATATTCTAATAGGTAAATAATAAACAGATTTTAGGCGTCATTGTCAATTTATATCTATTAAGTAGTAAGCATTTATTTCCAAATAACTAGGTACACAATTTGTAAGCTTCCAAAATAAATGTTCAAAGAAACTTTTAAATTAATTAGTTTATAATTATTAGGTAGGCAAGTGAACCTACAAAAATATTCTAATGGGAATTGATTGATGTCATTAAATATCCTTGATCTGGACGTAAAATTTTCAAGGCAGAAAGTTTAAATTTGTTTGTATCTTCTTCTTAAAAAACAGCTACAATTGTTGTAGTCTTGGATCGTCTGTCCTGGTTTGTTGTTTTTGGGGTATTATTAATTTAATTTTTTTTCTTCCCATCCATTTTTACCAACTCTCCGTCTTTGCACCATGGATTGTTTTTGGGAATCAAATTGAAACAATGAGGGATTTAAGGAAGATGATTATGGGAATTGATTTGTTGATTAAAAATTTGAGTGAATATTTGGAGGGTTGTATAAATGGTCAGTTCAGTCGATTTTTGTTTGGATTATTTCGCGGTGTGGTGGTTCATTAAACAAAGCTTAGGTAATCGGATTGTAGACTGGAAGTGCTCTGTAAGTTGATATGCAGCTAGCTGGACACGGAGCCAGGGGTTGAAGGCTAATCCTCCTATAATTCACACATAATATACTGTTTCAGTTTATCATCACTAGCAAGAATTTATGGCTTTTATCTCACGAGGAGAGTGAGCGAGAGGGAGATAGAGAGGACCCGTGGTTTTCACTTTATACATTCATACATATAGAGTAGATAGGCTATAATATAGGCGACGACGAGAGGTGTTCTGTTACTCATGCTAATGCCCTGTAATGTATTGGACGTCGACAGTGCCCTTTTCGCCCTTCTTTTCCCTTGGAGTGGTAGGGTGAATTGCGGACAAAGTTGATTTAAGTCAGAATATTTTCAAACATAACCAGAAGCAGATTTACGATCGGTTTTTTAACGTTAGGCACCTACTTACGTCTAAACATGGACATAAATTTTTAACGACGAAATATGGTAAATTGAAGATTGTAACGAATTTAATAAGGACCTTCAGTTGTTGCTTCGTTACTTTTTAATTCAAAATTAAATTTTTAGAAGTTAAATCAAACTGAAATATAACAAATGTATTCAAAACCAATCTCTAGATGAAGCAGAAAATTAAAATTTAAATTAAAACAAGTTAAACGTGTCTGTTACGCCTCATTTCTTTTTAGGATAAATTTTCTTTAGAGTGGAAGATTATTTTCTCAAAAGTGACATACAGTTTAACCTCGATAATGCGGCCTGTTCGGAATATCAATTTGATGGGATCATCGAAAATATATGTTTTATTACATTAAACAGAGATACGTCTATACCTTTAATATTTAAACATAAGCTTTATTAAAAAAGAAGATGAACACAATAGAAAATGTAAATAAATTGCAGATGAATATGTAAATAGGTAAAAATTAGGTCTGTTATGTAATTTTCTTCTGTTTGAAATTCGCTGCTTCAGCACCTTCAGTCCGTTTTTTTTTTATTTATTCAGAAGAAAAACATTGGCGGACAAATTTAGAATTTGGTCAGTCCATTTTAAAGAAGTGTGAAACCTTTTTTTATTATTGTTAACATACGCTGTTTGGATAATTAAGGTTTATTCAGATTATGATTTCGAGCGCTCACTGTTCGGATTAGCGGATATTTGGATTATTGAGGTAGTATTTTATTATACAGGGTTTTTCAAGTTTATGGGCTATTAGAAATAAATTAGTATATATAAATTAGTAAAAGGAATTCAATTCTGAAACTTGGACTCATTTGGTTATTGTTTATGCCGCTCCTTTTAAGAATATTTTGAAGTTCGATTTACATCTAGTTATACCGGAAGTCGACACCAACTTTGTTATTTTAAATGGAATGGTATATTTTTTACGCTGAAATTGAATAAATCATGTAATTCTAAGGTAAGTTTGATAACCAACTTGTACACCTATGACGATCGGTTTCTGAGTTAATTTAATTTATAGAAAAAAAAATCGCTACCGCAACCCAAATTATAAAAAATCATAACTTTCACAAAATACGACTCAGACTGTTGAAATTTTTACTAGTAATAGCTGAATATTAGTGCTGACGCCTTGACAAAATTGAACTAAATAACTTATACCGGGCGTTCAAAATAAAATTCTAAAGTTTAAAAACTTCAAACACGAATAACCTCGTTTTTTCAAACGGCGCCTACCATTTTTTATATTTTCACTCGACTCCTTTTTTATCCTCTTTCGATCTATATGGACACTATCTATTTTTTTATTTGAAAATTTTCGATTTATTTTGAATTATTACTTAAAATAGCTAATTTTAAAATTTTTCGCAAAAAAATCGTGCCTTGGATAAATGACAACAAACGGCAATCAATGCAAACTGAAGCCAAAAATCGCATTTTCGATTAATTTCTGTTACAAAAAATTATAAACGAAAACTTCAGTTGAAGTGATTATTATAAACATTTGTCTAGAACATCTCTCCAACAGAAATTAAGCGATAAAAAAGGTTTTACTGTGATTTTGCTTTGATTGCCGTTAGTTGTCAATTGTCCAAAGCCCACTCTTATTACGCCAAAATTAATGAAATTATCTAAATTTTAAATTTGTAAATTACTCAAAAATTTTCAAATAAAACAGTAGGGAGTATCTATATGAATCGAAAGAGAATAAGAAAAGGAATTGATTGAAAAAATAAAAAATGGTAGGTGCCATTTTAAAAAACGAGATTATTCGTGTTTGAAGTTTTAAACATTAGAATTTTAATTTGGACGCCCTGTATAAATTATTTAGTTCAATTTTGTCATAGCGTCAGCACTAATATTCAGCTATTACTAGTAAAAATTTCAACAGTCTGAGTCTTATTTTGTGGAAGTTATGATTTTTTATAATTTGGGTTGCGGTAGCGATTTTTTTTTCTATAAATACAATTAACTCAGAAACCGATCGTCATAGGTGTACAAGTTGGTTATCAAACTTACCTTAGAATTACACGTTTTATTCGAATTCAGCGTAAAAAAATATACCATTCCATTTAAAATAACAAAGTTGGTATCGACTTCCGGTATAACCGGATGTAAATCGAACTTGAAAATATTTTTTAAGAAGCGGCATAAACAATATCCAAATGAGCTCAAGTTTCAGAATTGAATTTGTTCTACTAATTCATATACTTCTAATAGCCCATCAACTTGAAAAAATAACCGAAATCGGTGGATTCCTTGTTGAGATATCCATGTAACAAACTTTACTATATAAAATCGTTTTCACTATTAATATATAATTAATAACATTTGCTTTTGTCATCTGGGAAAACTATAATTATCTACTGTATCGATAATTTTTATATTGTTACTTGTAAAGGAAAACACATGTTCGATAATTACTTGAGTACATGCAAGTTATTATTTATAATCAATACTTGAGTACATACAAGTAATTATTTACTTCTGATGAAGCTACAGTGTAGCGAAACAATTGTTATGTTACAATAAATTAGTGAAAATTTTTAAACATGTGTTTTCCTTTACAAGTGACTATTAATTTTCATCAAGTGAACCAAGACATGATTAATTATTTTATATTGTTGTTTCCATTCCAAAATTTTCTGATTTTTTTACCTACTATTTAAATACCTTCAGAGCTTAAGTACTCTAGGTATTGAAGTAGATATTTAATGTATTTAAAAATTACAAATTCATATTCAATGAGCTTGTTACGTAATCTCTCCTATCTCGCTGTTTGAATTTTATCTGATTATGTTAATGTTTAACTTACATTTACCCATTACGAAACTTTTTGGTACATACGCAACCTTCGTTTAAAAGACCTCTGTAAGACATTATCGCGAATGTTAAAATTTGGGAACAAACGTAAAACGTACTAGGTATATTAACTCTCACAGCATTATCGGGTAGGTACTTTAGTTTAGAAGTGTTGTTAGTGATGACCAAGATTATTAGTAGTAACGAATTGGAATATCTGGAAGACGATCGGTTGAATTCTAACCCAATATTTACTAAATCAATCGGTGGGTTTGTGAAATATGCTGGATTCACTTTAACTGGAAATTTTAAAAGAAAAATCGAAGAAATAGACGACCTAGTGGTTTACGACGATGATGTTTGGGTCTGTACATTCCCAAAATGTGGTACGTACTAAATATACTACAAATGTTTGTATAATATACCGAAAAATAATAAATATGTGCAGGAACGACATGGACTCAAGAAATGGTGTGGTTGTTAGTGAATAATTTTGATTATGATGGAGCTAAAAAATTGTTAAGCGAAAGATTTCCTTTTCTAGAGTGAGTATTTTCGTGTCAAATACGTCGAAAACGATATATTTTTGTTCTAGATGTGATGAGTGATAGGCCATTATTTAATTTCTAGTGAAGCATTTCTAATTGATTGCAATAAATTACCCCAAAGTGAGGTAATTCTACCTAAAGTTAATACCAAAAACGATTCTTTCTACAAGATTAAAAATCTTGCAAGACCTCGGTGTATTAAAACACATTTACCTTTTCAATTTCTACCTAAAAGTATCAGAAATGGTACAAGGAGACCGAAGGTGATAATAAATATTAAATAAAATAGACACTAAAGAAAAATAACGAATGAGTTGTAGATAATTCACGTTTCAAGAAATCCTAAAGATGTTTGCGTTTCTTACTACCATCATTACCGCCTTTTATTTGGATATAAGGGAACTTTTGAGGAGTTTATAGAGATTTTCTTGGAAGGAAAAGGTACTCTTACATCAGTCAAAATTTCTTTTCCAAAATACTACTTTTTAGTAATTTATGGGCCGTACTGGGACAATCTTTTATCTTATATGGAACGATCGGACGAATCAAACGTGTTCTTCTGTAGCTACGAGGAAATGAAACAGAATTTAGGAAGTGTCGTGTCTCGTATTTCGGAATTTTTGGAAATCGAACTGGCCGAAAAGGAGATGACTAGATTACTCGACCATCTCAATATTGACAGCATGAGAAAGAATCCGTCGTTGAATTGCGAAGACGTGGCTCCTATATTGAAGTCGATTTTTAAAGTGGACTATCAAGGAAATTTCATACGAGCCGGCAAAGTTGGGAGCTACAAAGAAGAAATGTCGGAAAAAAATATACGAAAATTTGATGGTTGGATAAGAGATAACCTGAACAGGAGGGTGTTTGGACACATGACGAAAGTATAATTTTTGAATGAAAATTATTTTTATAGAATATTTTTAGAGGTACAACAATTGTAAATGATTTATATAACCTTTAAATATAGATAACTGAAATAGTTTGTTCAAATTATTGCTGAACACAATCTTTTCCAATAATAAAATTACCTTATTGATGACTCAAAGTATACTCCATGTGTGCATGGAGGGTATGGAGTCACACGTGATACAAACATTTAGGTAGTTCTTCCCACTTTTGTTGTAATTATGTTGTTCCGACTGGGATTGTCTTATGAAAGACGTCAAAAATGTGACACTTAATAACGTGAAAGATGAAAATCAAATTGATCGCCTTTAAGGAATTTCACGTAACTTTGAAATAACTGTTTTAAAACAAAGCAAAGTCCAGTCCTATGGCTATAACTGACTAATAGATAAACAGACAAACATCCGCCATGACTATAAAATGTGAGTGAACAATTTCCAAAAGTTTGGCCTAATTAAGCAGTTATAATCCCTGTCCCTCCTTTTTGCCCGCTTGTCAGACGTTTAATTTAAAACAGTAGTGAAGTGTACATGAACAAATGTCGACGTGGCTGTAGCCTGAAAGACACAATTGAGAAACGAATTTCCCTAACTTTTTGTTTCGGATTATGCTCTCGAGCGCGAGCAATTCTTTAATTTAGTAGTTAAATTAAAATCTGGACGTCCAATTAGAATCTAATGCAAGCGTTCTAATTAAAAACTGTTTCCAAGCGGGACCAAGCCCTTCACTCCCGTTTCTATGGTGTTTTTGTATTCAGAATATAAACAGCAAGCCAGCAAAATATTCAGATTTATGCAATTAAATCGTGGTTCGAAGGCTTTGCACTGTTAACGGTAATAATTAACTGTAATTGCAGAAGTAATTCTTCTTGCTTTCTTCTTTCGTTAGCTCACTCTATTGGCTTTGTTTACATGTGAAAAAGGGTGATTTTTTATTAAATCATTTGGAAATATTGCGAACAGCTGTGGCGGAAATTTAAAATTCTTACAGTCTAATGTATCATTCAATACTGTCAGTGAAGCTTTCATTTTATAGGGATACTGCAAAATAAGACAATACAATATTTTCAAAATAATATGTTCTCGTATTATGAACGTGATCATGATATTGTCATGATTTAATTCAGTCTTGCTTCAATAAATCTTGATTTCGATTTTGGATAAATTAAATACTCCAAGTATGAATGTTTTAAATGTATATGATAATAAAATGTTAAAATCATCCGTAAAATGCTAATCATTGTTCCACCTGAAGAAGTCACCATGTGACAAAACAATCGCTGTGGATTTTTTATTTAAAAGTTTTGCAACTGAAAATTCCCTTTGCTGTTATGTTTAAAAGTTAATCTGATTTAATTATATTAGCTATATAAAAGTGAAAATCTCATCAATTTGCTTTGAGTTTGAGCTTTTTCTTTTGCAAATTACAGTGTAAACTCTTTAAAATGTCATTCGTTATAACGATAAACACCTTATAACGTAGAAATGAGCACAGTTGTTGGTTTACCTACCTTATAACGCATATATTAATACAGTCTTTATAGCGCAGTCAATCTCTATTACGAATAAACGTGTTCATGTTTAGTATCTACTGGCACAGCGAAAAACGCCAGGAAAAATTAACCGACTTTACGCATATAAAATAAAGCACTTATTTTTATTACAATTATTGTAAAGGGTTTTAGCCGGATTAATATGGGAAATCACCCCACGCGGCTTTTTCGACTCGCACTCAGGGGATCGATGTGGTGTCGAATAAAAATAATTCACCTCAATTCTTAGCTCTTTAACTCAAACGGTTTTCGAAATTTTCAGAAAAACCTGTTTTTTCGATTTTATTATAATTTTTATAGTGAAATTCAAAATGAATTGATGATTATTGTTTTTTTAAATTCTTATGGGTCTAAGACATGATAAATAATATGATTATGATTCTTAAACGAAAAGCCAATTTTTAGGGGAGGAAAGAAAATTAAAATCTTAATTTTTTTAGCCTTTCTGAAATATGTCACTCACCAAAATTCGTCAGAAAATGTATTTTATACTCCTTTACACTCAGAATTTTTTTTGAATTTTTTGAAGTGGTGCAACAATATGAAAAAAATTAAAACTCATTTTTTTTTTAATCTCGCGTTTTAACTAACTTATATTTTTTTTAGTTTAAAAAAATGCATAGAAAATATTTTTTTACTTAAAATTTACAATGACATTGTTTATTAAACATTTTCAATCATATTTGCTAAAAAATTATTACTTTAGCGTTCAATGCGTCAGCTTGGCGCGAGCTTTAAAAAACTTAGTCATTAAATATTTAATAATTGTGTAGCAAATATAATTGAAAAAGTTTGACAAGCAATGTCATTGTGGATTTTAAGTAAAAAAAAGTTTTTAATTTTTTTCATTTTGTTCCACCACTTCAAAAAATTCAAAAAAGTTCTTGAGTGTAAAGGAGTATAAAATATATTTTCTGACGAATTTTGCTGATTGGCATATTTCAGAAAGGCTAAAAAAATGAAGATTTAAATTTTATTTCCTCCCCTAAAAATCAGCTTTTCGTTTAAGAATCATGATCATGTTATATTTTCATGTCTTAGACTCATAAGAATTAGAAAAAAAAGATCATCAATTAATTTTGAATTTCATTATAAAAATAAAAATAAAATCGAAAAAAACAGGTTTTTTTGAAAATCTCGAAAACCGTTTGAGTTAAAAAGCTAAAAATTGATGGGAAATATTTTAATTCGATACCAAATCGATCCCCTGAGTGCGAGTCGAAAAAACCGCGTGGTCAGATTTCCCATATTAATCCGACTATACCCTTTGATTGTTTTTCTTTATTCACTCCATATAACGATAACTCTCTATGATGGTAAAAAATGCTCGGTCCCTAAAATTTCGTTATAAAGAGTAAAACTAACTTAACTCTTGAAAAATTAAAAATTGATCAGAAGCAAAAATAACAATACAAAAAATTCCCTCAACAAACTATTGATAAAACACTGATTTTTTCAGACTGATTATGACTTGAAAGATGAGATACCTACATCCAAAATCTAGTGCAAGTAATTTTGACAAAATAAAATTATCGATTTGATCATCTTAACGTTGCATTGAAAGTGTCTCATATAAGCGTCACATTGTTCTTGATGTCGCCCTAATTTTCAAGCAAGACTTAACAAGATCGATAAATTATTGACTTATGAGGCAACCCTATCATATTAGTCAAGGTATTTTATTCTCAAAAGACTAGAAAGGATTTCCATTGTGCTCTAGAATTGAATGGAATATTTCTAATTGGAAATGAATATCTACAGTTACTTATTTACAAGTGCAGTAACTTCAAGTGCTTGATAAATGTATAATCTTGTAGATCAACATGTAGGTACAACTTACAAAATTTTTTATTGACCGTGGCTGCTATCGTACTACATTATCTATCAAAATGCAATCTGTGTTGGCAGTTCAATTGCCTGTTTAATTAATCAATAAGTACATTTGCAACAAAGGATGAGGTGGGTTACTTTCTTAGTATGGTATATTACGAAATATATTTCTAAGAAATATCCTCACATAGGTAAATAAGTAAATAATATAACGATTGTTCTTCATTGTTTTTATACCATCAATTGTAATTTATTGTTCATGTGGTTCTAATTACGATTAGTGTAATCTTAAACATAAGAATCTGGAAAATCCGCGACTTTATTTGTTATCCCGGTTGAAAGTATAATATAATATAATAAGGAATAGTAGGGAGTAGAGTAACTTTGTGGGTGCGAGCCTGGGACTTCTTTCGAACCGTGGACGACGACGTCGACGGTATTCGTGAGCGAGAAACAATAAAAGTTTGGCATGCGGCATTTTGAAAGAGTGAACTACTTAGAAAAGTAAAGATTTTATAGCTAAAAGCTATTAAGAGGAGTTATGGCTTCGTGGAAAAATGCAATCGTCAGTTGAAATTGCAACTTTGATGAGTTTTGTGCCCGCTCTTAAATTGTTTGTTCGAGAGGAAGAAAGACAAAGTCTGTTGTTAGGTGTGCGAGTGAGGCAAAAGGAAATAGTGAAAAAAGTTTTCATTCTGTTAGCTAGCGTTCCGTATAAAAAAATTCCGCATGTCTTCACGTTTTATGAAGGCACAACCGAGTTTATGACAGAGGGTAGTTGCAGCATTCCACTATCATTCCTACACTTCACTGTCATCAAATCGGTGGCTATAGTTCCGGTTGGATGTTGGAAATGTAATAGAAAACCGAGTTTATATAAATAACTAGCAGTGAAACCCGGCATTGCTCGGGTTAAAATACATCACATGTTTAATGGTATAAAAAATATGTAAGGATCTATTTTTTAACATAGATGTTATAGATTTATATCATAGATAATAACGTAGATATTCAGAGACATATTCGGCCATTAAACACTTCAATTCTTTGGGTCACTGTTCGCTCTTGTTTCCAATTGATCTTCACTCGACTGCAAACACAAATTAACTGACAAAAAGTCACTGAATGTTGATTTATATATCATCGAACATCGAAATTCTTAGTACCAGAACACTAGAATATTTAGTTGTAGATCACTTTAAAATGTAGATGTACAATTTTTGAAACTTTCTAGATCATTCAAGAAATTTTTAGATCTTTCTCGAACATTCAAAGTCGATAATAACAGTTTGCGCTCATTTTAGAATTTTTGAGATCTTTCCGGAAGTCCTTATGACTTAAAAAAGGACAGAAATATTTCTTTTCACATTTCTGCCACCTACAACCACCCACTTCCACTCACCGCGACCAAACTCCCTTATTCCCACCTGGAGACCAAGGGATATTTACCGCCCCAACAGGAAGTTGATTCGAGTAGGTAGATTAGCATTAGCATTTTATATATGTATTTAGATTTAGTTGGAATTTTAACTTTTCTTGATTATTACGTTACCACTTTTTTATTGTGAAAGTCTAAATATTTTCGTACATATAATCATTCTTATTTTGGTCAATTTTCCCCACATGGATCATTACGAAGCGGCCACTCAACAGCAACTGGTAAATTATTGATCCAATAGATCAATCCACATATCTAATTTGAAACTAATAACTACAGTTACTGTTCCATTCGGAACGATAATGAATTAAAGTACTGACCGGGGGGAATCCCTCCCCCTTGTAATCCCAGATCTGCTATACATACGTAATTCCCTTCATTTTCAAATCTATATTTGTTACCATTTCTCTTCTTTGCTTCGACATCTAGCTAGTGTCACCTAAAATAAGTGGAGGCTTCCCCGGACGCATCCCGGTTACCAATTCGAGGGCACCTACCTGAGCCTACCCTCGCGAACCTAATCACGTCATTCGAGTAGCCCCACTCGAAGGAACCACGGATCTTGCCGGGCAACTGCGCGCACAGGGGTGGCATGCATGCTTTTCTCGATAATTATTATTCACTTAGTCTCTCTGGACTATCTGCTAACTAACGTTAACTCTTTAACAGTCAACGTTTTAGTGTTTAGGTACCCATAGCTTGGATTATCGTTCATCTGTCGGTCTGCTCAAACATAAACAATGCCACATTGTCAATGATGTTTCTCTCACTTGCACAAATAATCATTAAATACATATCAACCACCAAGATTTCTCTTAATTGTCCTGGCATCGGGTATCCTAACCACAAACTCCCAAACAGTACCCTGATGCATATTTTTGTTTATGTATATTTCATAAATTCTCCATCTATATAACCAGTGGCGTACTTAGGTAACCAAAGGCCTTGGGCAAAAAATAAAATAGGGCCCCAACTAAACTATTTAAAATCGTTTGTTCCGTATTCGCCGTGTTCCGAATTCGACGTACTTGAGATTTGTCATAATTCAAATTCGTCGAACTCCAGATTCGTCGTAATATAGTCGACTCCATAATAAAATAAAAAACCAAATCCAAATTGTAACTTATTTTAATGAACAAATTAAAAGTATTTTATGAAAATAAAAGAAAATATCTACCTGTTACCGTTCAAAAAATACGGTCCTGTGACAGACACACAGACAGCGGAGGCACGTTAATAGGGTCCCGTTGAGCACCCTTTGGGTACGGAATCCTAATTAAGTAGAGATTTTTAATCCAATAACACCACTTTCTTGACTGACTATAGGTACGTTTTACGACGAATCTCGATTACGACAAATCAAAATTTTATCAATACAACTCAAAGTATAAATATGTAGTTACATTTAAATACTTTAAAATTGCAAAGCTACTTTATCATTAGTTCTTTATTGTACATAGCAGGGCACGTCCTGGTTCTACACGCAGTTTAGGAATGAATAACTGGATAAATCACTCTAATGCTTTCTTTATCGTATTTATTTTTTTCATCTTTTTTTAACACTCTTTGTCTTAATATTCTCTTTCGTTCCAGCTTTACCATTTTTCCTTCCACTCTTTTTGTAGCTTCTTCCACCATTTATACAAAATATCGTAAATAGGCGACTGGCAAACAACCGATGTGTCTATTAAAGATAGGCGATATAAACGAATTTTGGGAGAAATGACAGAAAATTTGATAGAATTAAAAATGTATTGTTTTAACTTATTTAGAGTATAAATTTTTTTTATTTTGAACTACATGGTATATATTATATGAATATTTGTGAACTCCAGTGGTGGAATGACTTGTGTGTAGCACGACAGCTGTGTTAATTGATAATGTCCTTTGTGTGCCAATAGCAATGGTGGTTGTTACATACCCCTTAACATATACAAACGTATGCCAATACATACATATATTAGGTAGATATGCATTATTGGTTCTACGAGTATATAGTTTGTTACCTACAAGTAGATATTATTCGAACTTGCATTTGAACACGGCAACAAATATACATATACAAAACGCACACATACATATCCATACGTATATGTTGTTGTATACGTTCGTAAATTGTATTGTCGGTGATTAGTAGTGCATGTTATCCGTTATTTCTCCAGGGTTTTATTTTGAAATTGGGTTTATCGGCTGCAATTTCGTTCGGCGTTTAAAACACACATACAATGCCAACCGTCCCGATAAATATCACCGTTGTCATAACTTTGTTACCATGTTAATCAAGTGAACATGCGAATATTTTAGACTGATGGCGCAGCTTTTTCCGCTACGAACTCTTTTTTTACCTCTCGATTGCCACGTATCACGCAAAAATTGTATGATATTGACGCTATCTGTAACCGTTGTGGCTGTGCCGGTTATTTCAATACAATATTGTTCAAATCAGTACGTACAGAAAAGCCAAAAATTATCTCCTACGTACTCTATTAAAAAATTATTCAAAAATACAAAGGTGCCCTTAAAAATTTTAGACTATGTGTATTAAATAAACAACTACGAGGGGTGCTATATTTGCCATTTACTCGTTTTAAAGAATAAGGAAATGACAGAGGCCACAATAGTATGTGTTGTGTAACTGAATTTATTAACGGCAATGTATGCCTAAAAACTGAGACAACTTATAAGTAGTAACGAGAGTCTTAACTTTTATTTAATTCTATTCCACCTAATTTATGTCATTCGGTTTGACACTTCGTTTGCTTTCTGAAATTTCGTTATTTTTCTAACTCTATCATTAATATTTCCTGTTTTTAGATCTTACGCATATTTTCCGACCATTACAGTTTTAAGAGTAGCACAAAATATTGATTTTCATGATTGAGTTGCGTTGATCTGTGACTGCATTGTTTTTTATCAGCGGAATTTAAATTTTGTAAGAATTAAAATAAAACCTAATTCGACTCCAAAGTTGTTAATTAATTGATGCGGTTTATATTGTAATATTTAAATATAATTAAAAATTACGAATTGAAATTAAAATAATATTTGGATATAGAAAAATAATTCTACAATCTACAAGTTGTTTTTAAATTCCTTTTACATTGGACAAACAAAAGAAAATAGAGCCAAGTTAGGCTAATGATAACTATAGAAAAATATCACACAAACGAAGTGAGCGTTGTTGTAGTCATCTTCTTCCTTTGATTTCTGGGAATGTAAAAGAAATACAGTGTTTTCTGTAGGTATATTATGTTTATTTACGTCGGGGTATTTTTGTATTCGTTTTCAGCTGTTTTCCATACTACGTATTTTTCATGCCATTATTCATTAGTTTTTCTTTAGAGAATTTTTTAATTATTTTAATTTTAAAATGTTACTACCTTAAAATAAGTTTGGGCTATCACATTTTTTTTT
Source organism: Agrilus mali (assembly GCA_029378335.1). NCBI lineage: Eukaryota > Metazoa > Arthropoda > Insecta > Coleoptera > Buprestidae > Agrilus > Agrilus mali. The sequence continues at coordinate 19,768,013 of CM055658.1, read as the reverse complement.
ATCTTTCTCAGTTAGAGTAACAAAAAAATAATTTAGATATTTACTATCCAATGGATAAAACAAAGAATAGCGAATGTTTTTTCAGATGAGGGTAATTTTCAGTTTCCCTCCATACTTCATTGTATAGGTATAGGGAAAATTGTTGATTGGCTGTTTACAAAACAGGTTGGATTAATGTTCGGTGGTTAGAGATTTGTAAAATACAATCCAAATTATCGATCATTAATTCCCTCTCGCCTTTGTTATTTTCGAAAGCGCTCAAAATTTTAATACGTTCGAGTTATTTAAAGCTCACTTTTTAATGTTTCAATTTATAAAAACATCATATCAAACTTAAAAAATATTCAGCTATTTGTCAGTCAGAAATTGAAACTGTTGCCAAAATAAAAACACTACAGTGCATTGCATTGGAAACGTACCGACCATTATTTAGATTTAGAACACTAAACATTATTAATTACGCCGATATAACGTGGACGTTTAGTAAGTAATTTTAATCAGAACAACAACAATAAGTACGGTAATAATTTGCGAGAACTTGCTTACAGTCGAGTCAAGAAGAGTTAGAGTGAACAATGGACCATAGTTGGGATTTATGCGCAATTTTGCGAGGGTTAAAGAGCGCGAAAAAGAGATGCCCTACGGCAGCTCAGCGAAAAACAAAATGTAAATTCACAGTCGGCTGACATTAATTAAAAAGATCCAGCTGGCCATGCATCACAATTATATGTTCAATAGCGCACACCGGGGGTGCAGAATAAACGAGTTATTACGTTTGTTTTATCTCTCGTTCAGTTCGTTACCGGCGACAATGAATAAAACACTTTCATTGGCGCCATTCGTCCGTCCGTCCGTTTGTTAACTCGTCCCTCTCTTGTCAAGTTTTTAACATTTTTACAAAAATAATGAAAATTGTCACCCTCATTTAATTATCTCGTCAAAAGAATCTGAAAAGATCTTGAAAATCAGAGGTAGTTGAGCATCTTGTGGACGACGAGCTGCGTTTGGGTAGTGACCAAAAACTCCTCCCAATTTATTAATTTCCACCACGTAATTTTACAATAGAAATTAAATAGATAACTAAGTTTACTAATATATTCCGATTCGCCCCTAACTTTGCTAGTAAAAATGCAATAAGTACCAGTTTCCACCGTTTACTGTTTTATTTTCGCTCGTAGCGATCCATTCTTTTCTTTTCGCACACACTTGTTTCTCCGTGTTTGTACTTTGAAAGTAGCAACTTAAAAAGTTTGTCCATAAAAGAAAAATATAGTGTAACTATTATTACATACAACAGAGAAGAATGTGAGCGGATAGAAAGAAACGGTCTCTGTCTTGATCGGACGTTTTATTGCGTACTTTTACGAAGAAGTATATGATCGGCATTGTGCAATTGTAAAACGTTGGCAGTTTTCAACCAACTGTCGCTATTCTCTTACTTGCTGTTTTAGTGGATACGTTTTTCAAAATTGAAACTTTATGAAACACAGAACTTTACTTCTAATATAAGATACACAGATAATTTATAAAGTTAAAATTAATATTAAATGGATATTTATATGAATCTTCTGGAATTTTGTAATACGTATGAAAGAGATTTATGAAATTCTTGGCAATTAGAGTACCTACTAGAAACGATTTAATGACCTTTTCCTGGCAATAGTATTTGTTCTTTTCAAACCAACATGTTTTCAACACAAGCCAGATTTGTGTGTTATTCTGAGAAATATTTTTAAATTTTGAAAAAACTTCGAAAAGTTGGTCGCATTAAATCAAAAACTACGTGAAAGGTAGGAAGAAATCTTGCTAATACAAGTAATATAAGCCAATATTACGCTAATATTTGGCGCCGCTGTGCTCGAAATGCGGAGACATAATCCATAAGGGTTGTTTACTAATCGAACCACAACTTTAAGAACGTCTGCGAAGTAGGTACGTTAAATATTACGGTGATTGTAAATCACCTGCAATGCGCACATTATGTGAAAACAGTCCCAAGAAAAATAAATTACATTCTAGTAGCATTTCAGAAAATGATTGAGCCTTTAATATTGAATAAAGGAAAAGGCGAAATGATGGTACCCTCGTGCACCTCTCCAAAACATTAAAAGAATTGAGAAAGGTAATATACTAAGGGGTAGATCAGAACAGGAAGTATAATAAATAAAATAGCTCCTTGAATTATTTTCATGTCAGAATGTCAGGGATATAATCTGATCATTATAATTTTTCCAATGTAAGGAACCAGAACTTAAATTAGTGCCTAAAAAGTAAATCCGTCCACTTTTGTGACCCATACCTTTGCTTATTTAATTATAATGTGGATAGGAATTTCAAGTGAAAGGATTTTTCACGTGAATAGCGCCTCCTGAAAAGGAGGCCACCAGGAGCTTTATATTTGTTGAGGTGGCACCTCCTCGCGCATAAATCAAAAGGCTACGACCGTGTGCGTCGGGTGGGGTGGAGAGGTTTGAGACGGGGACGTGGGGGGAACCGAAGGAAGGGTAGTTCTAAACTTTTCCTGCCTTGTCATAGGGATTTTGTCGAGTTAGTGGGATGGATTCTTCGTTCAAAAGGCCACGAGTGGCACCTTGTCGGTTACGGACGGTAGGTAAGTGGTACAAACTTAACAAATTAATGCTGCGTAAAGAGAATTTCGCTCGATGAGATGTCGAAAGGAAGGAAGAGAGCGATGTAATTAAATGGGATGCGATTTTCATGTCTACCGTCATGTCGTGCACAAATATGTATGTGCAGATGTATCTATGATGATGGGCTTAGAGAAGTTTGAAGTGAAACCGGCGGTAGTTTTTGTTCTTTTTTCCAGAATTTATCAGGTTCTGAACTGTAAATTATATTTTAATCTTAATTTTGTGGCAGCACATCTATTTTGCGTATAAAACGTATTTAAATTAATTGGGCAATAGGTACAAAATTTCTTTATTGTATTGGAAACATTGAGGCATAAAGGGATTTTAAAGTGGTATCTTAGACCATAAGTGGAAGTTAGAAAGAGATCTAGAAATGAATACTGTTTGCAAAAAGTTATGATTTTAAGTAAAAAATGTAAATGTTGTCATTTTATTTTACAGCCTATTTTGGCCGTACACTCTAGAAAAAATATTATTTTCTGGTACCTAATTCGCTTTAGATTGTGAAATAAAATCGCACGCGTCTAAGAGTTTGGGATGATTGTGAAAATTGGCCTTTGAACAATTTTATAAATCTGAGCAGATTTAATTGTAAGCGACACCGTAGCGAATGTGAACTTTTACAATTAAATTTTAATTACCAACATTCCTGGTTTACTTTGAAATTTTCGGGAAACATTTTTGTTAGCTCGCGCTCCGACAGTTGCTGCGATAATGTTCGAACTTACGACAGCTAGGAGAGCACAAAGTGGAAATAAGTTCAAGATAAAGAGAACGATAAAAGTTGAAAAGGGTTCCGGTCGTAGTCGACGGCGACATTTCAACCGAAACCACACCCCCGGAACTTTACAGATAAAATTATTTAAAAGCACACTATTGTAGAAAGATCTGATGCGTTTTAATGGAGAGAGCGAAAACAAAACTAGGTGACGCTGATATTTAAACTTTGAGAAAATGTTTACAGTTATTAGACACTCGTTTAATACCACGTTTGAAGATTTTGACTATTTTAAGATTAAATATTTGGTTATTCACGTCCAGCTATAAACAAATATTTGAATACTGAAATGTGAAAAAACTCCTACCCCAAATAAAGAATATTTAACGTTCAGGATAGAGGTAGATGAGTATTAATACATTAAAGGGTTGCATTGTAGGTATATTTAAAAGCCAAATGGTCGCTGGTTTCTTTTCGTTTGTAAAAAGAACGTCAGTGTTTTCCCTTAACAGTTTTTCGCAACGATAAAAACAATTAATAGATTTCTGTGATGGTTTGACGGTTTATGATTGATGGCATATACTTAATGGGGGATGTAAGTTGGTGATGTGTAATGATGGAAGCTTATAGGTCGGTTTCTCTAAAATACAACGTCATTGGATCGAGTTTTGGACGTGACGGCAGTAACTCCCGACCGACCGGCCGCGGCCGTTGCAGTTCTGGCTGGCATCAATTTAGGGATCAGTTAATTATCCCTACTTAGTTCGAGCGTAATTGAGTTTCTTCGGAACTTAAATTGGTTATTCGCATTTCGTAACTTCCTCTCTATATCTCCATTTAACTTCGGTTAAGGCGGCATTGCTAGGAACGCTTAAAAACAAAAGTTACGTGAAATTTCGAAGGAAATTGTTGTTTTAACGGGTCGATAAATCATTCTGGAACGGGGCGGACGGCCAGACACGACTTTTGCGAATTTACTTTTCCTTTCCTGTTTATGTTATTGCCGCAAAAGGCCCCATTACCGCAATAAGACCTAACTATGTACTGGTTACTTAAACAAAAATCGAGGCCAACATTAATCACTGATAAACATTGATCAAGAAACGAAGATCCGAGAAGCTATTTTCAAAGTAATTTCCAAGGTTGATTTCGATCTGCCCTAAGGATTTTGTACCAAGAAGGATATGTAATTTATCCTTTTTGAGAACGTGTGAAATAAAAGGAAAAATAAACTCTCATACCGAAACCATAAATGAAAATAAAAAGAGGTTAATTATTTTTGAAGTTAATTTTACGACGAATTCAAACTTTTGGTCAATTGGGCTTAATTAAGATAAGATGTGTTAAGAATGAGATGGACTGGTGATGATGCTTCCTATCACGATTAGCGAGCTCCTTTAGAGGTCATTCCGTCTCCGATGCTGGATATAGACCAGTCAACTGGCCGCGAAAGCTTTTACCAATTTGTAAGGATGAGATATTTTACCCTTTAAATTGAAGTAGTGGTGTCCTCATATAGCTTCATCGTAAACTATCAAATTTTGGATATCTTTAAATCCTAAAGGGGTAAAGCTATTCAGAGGTTAAATTTAGATTCAGGGTCACAAATATTATTCAAAATTGCTTCCGTATCATTCAGTGCCCTTTTATTCTAGATCTTGATGGTCTATATTTGGTGAAATCACATTAGAATCTAATTCCCATCTAAATACAATACATACGTAGATATCTAGAGATGTTTATTTATATACATTTTCCTTTAAAAATCTTTCTATGAATAAATAGACTGTATGGTATGCTGGTTTTTTTCCGCTGTTTACTCCCTTATACGTTTATTTTTCTTTTCTTTGCATAGCAAATCAGGGAAGTTAATATAAGCTAGAACAATACATCAAAGTTGATGGTTAACGGGTGTCACGCCTTAAAATGTGATTTTCTGCCGTATTTTAGTTGCGTTTCTTTCTCGACAAGTGTGCGCAGGTAAAGTCAGATAAAAAAAATAGCGACAATTAATTAGTCCTGGGCACGATTACGACGTGGCCGACTATAAATAAAGTCGTAATCTGGGCGAATTTTGAAAATGAGTGTGTCAGACCTACGTGGCCTTTATTACATAACGACTCTGTGATGAATTCGGTTGACGGTCGCGTCCCTAATTTTTCAACTTAATTTCTTTCTTCGTGCGCCCAGCAAATTGTCCACGCCAAATATCGTCGCTGCGTGTACCTCACGTGGACTTTTTATTTACGAGAGACGTGATGTAATTAACGTCTTTTATGGCTAGTCATTTACCCCTTAAATAAAACTGCACGATGTTTATTGTCGCACTATCAATTTTCATTTCTTTTCCTTTTTCCAGAATGAACACAACAATTGATCGCCACAACTGAATAGAAACTGTTAACATTCAATGAAAAAGCTATAAGGAATTTCATGTAAGGGTAAATTTCTGTATTATTTTAACATTTTCTGAAAATCCGTTAATTATTACTTGAGAGGAGCCCAGCAGAATATCATGAACTGTCATTTAAAGGGAGGTAGGTTACTGAAAATATCTTTGGAAATATCCAGTAACACCAGCGTGAGAATTGCGATACATATATTGTATATATTTATCCTTATTTTAGGGTTGAAATTGTAATCGCCGCTATTTTTGTGTGAGTTTTTTACGAAGATCCCTAAATTAGTTTAGGTACCCAGATTTCTTTCAACATTATTGCCGTTGAAAAACGTACCTACTAATACCAAATGCCCCCGTTTAATTAAATAAATCACGTTTATTGCGCCGTAAGTTAAAAAAAATGCAATTTCGTCGGCCCGTTTTCGTCGCTTCGCACATTTAAAATTGAATAATTGTCCCGGGTTCGATAGCTGGAAGGTGCGTCTCACCCGAAATTATGAAGCCGTAACAAACTTGCGGACAGTGTCGTGCCGGGCAGGTGGCGAATGGGCACTTTCGACTACGAAAATGGCTGTAATAAGTAATTAAATTAACAAACTGTTTCCCTTAACGACGAAAAATTTGCTTCTCGTTCACGTTTCTATTAAAAAAAAGGTGAATAAATGAGGAACGTAAAATATTAATGTAAGTTATTGCAACCACCTTTCAACCACTAAATTTTAAATTTAAAAACATTTTTAATCACAGACATACAAATAAACATTAAAAAAATAAATAGTTAACCTTGTAGTAATTAGATACAAGCTGTAAGGGGGTGAAAAAAGTTTTAAATGAATATAAATTAAATTATAGAATTATTTACTTGATGATCGCAAGACCGTTTGTCAGGCAGACAGTGGTGTTCTGTATGAAATGCAGCTCAATTGCTCACATAAATGCTCGCTGTAGATACTAAGAGTTGTGGTTAGCACAATTTTCAAAAGATGTAGGAGATTTATTCTATTACCCTTTTTGAGTTCAGTAAATCCCTATTTCATTTATATGAAGATATTGTTCTATAATTCATGACCCATTGTCAACGTAAAAATAAGTCTCACTAAAAACAAAAATTTTATGTGATATCTATATGAGGCAGTCGCGTAGTGCTGTGTGAACTAAATAAAGTCAAATATAAATGTTATTAAAGGATGTTTATGGGTTTGTGATTGTCCACAAGATTTTACAGCTTAAAAGATAATATCAGGTATTTTACAACCTTTATTCCAGTTTGCGATAACAATTACCCGCTTTTATTTCTCTGTACAATTTCGACGGTGAACACGGTACAAGCGAAAATAAGAAGAGTGCGTTAGTTGTTCTAGTTGATGTTACGAGGAAAATGTTTTACTGTTTCTTTACTGCTCACGTACGAAAAATAAAACGCAATCGTTGCTTGACTTTAATAGGCTGCTGGCGCATGGAATTAATTAGAAAAAAAAAAAAGGAAAAGGGAACAAGCTGGGGGAAGAGGAGGGTTTATTGCCCGAAACGCTTCGTATTCTTTTAACGGTCGCGGCGGAACATAATTATTTAGAAAATAAATTAAAGAACATTCAGTAAACTTGGTATTTCCTACCGTAAATTTTCTCTAATAACGGCGCATTAAAACTTTCATACTTTGTTCGGAGGAGTTCAGCTTCACTAATTGCACGAATTAAGACCAACTTACATTCGGCATTATTCTTTCCGACTGGGGACCATCCGGAGAAAAAGGAGAGAGGGTGCGGGAGCGAGAGAGGCAGAACAAATTTAAATATCCCCAGATCCACTATCATAATTTATTTAACTTGTTACGGGAACAACTCTCCGCACAAGCTACTTCGTTATTTACACAAGTGCACTCGTAATCTCTGCGAATTAACTTCTAACTGCTACACCACGCTCGTTCGAGAACGTTAAAATACTCCTAGAATTTGACTTTGGATGCCTAACAGAATCTAATGAAATGAAATGGAGCACAACTAACGCTCTGCTTTAGTACCTATGTACGTATAGTACGAGTATAAACAAGTAACTACATGCACTTGTATATTTCAGAGAGTATTGCACCCCTTAGTATATATACATACAGTAAACTAACTCTAAAGAGCATTAACAACTAGCTTTAGGACCACACGAACTCATATACTTACAAGAGAGTAAAATAAAATCATCCTTTTGTCTTTCAAATGTTTGAGAGTTTGAAAGTCCAACAAAAAGTTTGTTCTATTTTATTTAAATAAGTACATCATTTGACGTCATAATTACATATTTTATAGTCTTCATAATTTATACGTCACTGTATTATTTAATAACTTTAAAACGAATTAAGAACTTCTAATGTAACTTACACTATTTTTGGTGGAACAAATTCCAAATTAGTGAGATTTTACAAATATTACTTTAATTAATAAATCAAGGTCTACCTACCCTTTTTACCCCATATCAGATAATAATATTCTTTTAAATAGTCCGGTCAAATTAAACCAAAAAATAAGAGTAAAACTACATAAATTCCCACCAAGCTGAAAATCAGTGAGATTGTTTAAAACATGATTAAAAATAAAATTTGAAAGTTCCCCATCTTTCCCCTGTATAAAAAAAATTTTATTCAAAGTTAAAGGTCAAAAAACTGAGTTTTTCGCGATTTTCAGCAATAATTTTATGATCTACAATTTTTGTCTGAAGTATTTTTTATGATGAAACTTACCGTTTTGCTGAAAATCGCGAAAAACTCATTTTTTTGACCTTTAACCTTGAATAAAAATTTTTCCATACAGGGGAAAGATGGGGAACTTTCAAATTTTATTTTTAATCATATTTTAAACAATCTTACTGATTTTCAGCTTGGTGGGAATTTATCTAGCTTCGAATGTCTAGTCCAGTCAGGACTATTAATAATAATTTGTCTACAATACATATTCCTTATTTTTAAATCTAGTGTTAATGTTGAGCTCCTTTTTTGCATACTGTTTTTCAAAATTGTAGAATACTGTCATATGTTTAACACAAAATTGTGTGAACAAAACGAAATCTTGCTATACAATTTTTTTTTTTAATATGGCGTAGTTTTTAGTAAGAACACAGCATCAAGTAAGAATTACATACAAAACTTTCAAGAATAAGTAAGAGACAATTAAGAAGTTACCGAAAGCAGCTTTGGCGTATACAAGTACAACTTTAAGCTGCTTTCTGGAAGCTTATTTTCAACAATGACTACGAAATACGTACCAGCGAATAACATGTAAATGAGTAGTAAATCTTCTTTCTAAAAAATTCCATGTTTTATGGTTTAACAAAAAACTTTCTGCAATTACATATTCTTAAACAAAGTGTTCAAAAAACAATACACTACTAGTAAAAAAGAAAAATTAAATAATGATTCTTACACAAAATTTTCTGAGATACGTTGGTTTGTCACGATTCTTTGCATTACTGAAATGAACTGCACAAAAGGTTCTGTGCACCATTTAAGACACATCATATCGCTTCTTTATCGACACACAAACATAAATTCGTGAATTTAACGAATTAAGCTACTGCATTTAAACACTTCAGCGCAGAAAAGCCACTCCTAAAAGATAACCTATGTTATGCTAAATAAACATTATAAAATTTATAAATAAACTAGCAGCAATACCCGGCGTTGCCCGGGTAAAAATATATTACACGTTTGATGGAACATTCTAGAATATTGGCGAATTTAGAACTTTCCAGAACATTCCATAATGATTTAAAGCATTTTCTAACTTTTTTTAACATTCTGAAACATTCTTAAATGATCTTCAAGATTCTGGAACATTCTTGAACATTGCAAAATCATTCTGAAATGTTATAATAAAACATTATTTTACTTCTTAGAACATATTTGAACTTCCTGTAACATTCTAAAAAAATCTGCTTCATTCTCATCCCCACTCCGTGCTGTTCGCTGGGTGAGTAGTGACATCAGTAGACGCCTGGCGGGGATGACTAATCGATTGATAATAATTGATCAGTTATCGACCACTGAGAGTTGAAAATTATTACAGTACTAATATCGCTATTAAAAACTGGGGGTTGGTGGTAGAAGGGTGAAAATTAAGGGTTATATGTATTTTTTAATGCCAAATCATAAAAAAATTTAAAAAAAAAATTTGTCCAAAAAATAAAAAAGGTAGGAGTGGACAACCCTTTATCACTTAGGAGTATGAAAATAGGTAGTTCCCGATTCTCAGATCTTCTGAATATGCATATAAAATTTCATAAATATCGGTCAAGCCGTTTCGGAGGAGTATATGGTAACTAACATTGTGACACGAGAATTTTATATATTAATGTAGAAGAATAGTTATCTGGAACTATTCTTGTTGTGTTTTTTGATTGTTCATTATAATTTTTCTTCACAGTTTTATATACCAGATATAAATAAAACTGTAGGTGACTTTTTACAGGGACGTCGAACGAATTAATGCATTATGCGGTGCTTATGTCGTCTGTTTTCTTCAAACATAAAAGACACCCAATATTTTCTGGTGACATTAACGAGACTACCATCCGTGATATATTGTCCGCATTATAATGGCATCACGTATTCTTCAAGAGCATTACTAGTTTCCAGCGCGAAACAATTTCCGAAAAAATATGGTTTAGAAATAGCTAAAAGATTCGCATGATCGACATGTTGAGTTCAAGTTACTACCACGTTTTTACTATAATTAATAATACATATGAAAACAATGCAGCCTGATTGCATTTGGAAACACAATTTCCTGCAAAATAAATTTGTGAGTGGGTTAAAAGAAACCCACGATTGATACGTTAACTTTGTAAGTTCTTGAAAGTTTATATCGTGAGTAAAAGAAGCAGTACAATTTGGCTGCGACTGATAACATAATTTCCGGCTAACTATGTTTCTGAGAAGGTTACAAACACATGATCGAAACATAAAGGTCGCTTGTCGTGTTAAGGATTAAAGAGACAATACAATTTGCCAGTAGGAGACAGTATCTGTCTATAAGTTATTAATCTTGCGTTGAAGTTGGATGTAGGTAGGTGGAATAAATTAAATTTTCCAGGTTGCATGCTTCAATCTCTGCAGAATATTTCTAAATTAAGACCATTAAATTTTGAGGGTTATCTTGTGTTCGTGTTATCTGTGTTACAAAGAAAATGATATAGGGTTTAGCATAATTTATTTGATCAAAACATTTTTGTAATTTTCCTATTTAAGCAGATACTATCAGTATTATTAGGAAAAGTTGCAAACATTTAAAGCAAATTCTTCATTTTTATTGTAAAAACTATGATCACTAACACTAACCACTCAAATGGCGATGTCTCCTTCTTGGAACGAAGTCATGGTTACGTAACGAAAAGGCGTTATGCAATCTCCAAGTGGTTTGCACAATATACGAATGTGTGTCCAAACAAAATTATTTGTAAAAAAGGGGTCTTTTTTTCAACTTTCAGTTTCCCAAAGTTTCATCGATCCAGTAACACACAATTAACTTTCTGAAACGTGCACCATAAATTTTTCTTATTAATTTTAATTGCCTTTCTCATAATAAATGAGACATTACTTGTATCCAAAGCTTTAAAGATACCGTCATCATTTATTCACAAAATATAGAAATTATTACAACAATCATTAGTGGATGGAATATTAATCATTCGTCAGTTAGTGACATTTATTCAGGTGTTTATAAACCAGGAAACGATGTTGATTTGATATTTATATATTTCAATTCAAAAAATGGAGAATGTTACATTATTTATTTTTTGATCACTGTTAGAATATACTGGAGGGAACAAATTTTTCATAAATTCTAACGTCCTTTACCTAATTTGACTATTTATGAATAATTAATTAAGTAAAAATCTTACCCATTTAATTTATTAGATTCTCATCTAGTTTCATTTCTTACATTTTGAATCTGTAGGTAAAGGAAATAATAGTGTAAATAAAATATTCAAATATACTTATAATTAATTTTATTGTGTCAGCATAAAAAATAGAACATACAAATCTACAATATAAGAAATGTTGAAAAGCAGCCATTTCAGTAAAAAACAAAAAATAGGTATGGAACTTATCATTTTCTTCGTTAGCACCATTGTCAGGATTATTAATTGTCTTAATACGTTGTACAAAATTATTTTATAATTTTTTAAAGAGGTACAGCTCTTTTCCATCACTTTTCATTTTTATTTAACCTAAAATAACATGTGTAACACAAACCCACACTAAATACAGGGGGAAAAACGCTGAACACGTACTTTAGATACAAATCTATAGGTAGTGTTGTAAAATTCTACATCACATAAAACATTCTTAAGTTTGCATTCCGTACTCATATTTAATAAAATAACAATACTTCACTTACAATTAGTTTATCTTTTTGAAATAATAAGATGCTTATCTTTTCATAAAATGCGACCTTTTAAAACAGTATCAAAGGCATTTCTATTTGTTTTAAGACGACAACATTCTTTAGCAATTGATTTCATTTTACAATAATATGCTTCACATTATCCATATTAATATGCAAATAATTTGAATTTGAAAGGTTTTTTCATAAATACTCAGCTGCAATTTTTCTCTGATTGTAATTGATGTTGTTTTTTTTTCTAGATGCTTGAATAAAATGGAATCTCAAATATACCTAGGTACTATGAACCATAAGCCAATAATTTATATGATAACAATGTGATAATAAGACTTAAATTTTCTTTTTTAGGGTTCCGCACCTCAAAAGGAAAAAGCGGAATCCTTATTGGCAGCGTGCAAAGTCATGGTAGGGGAGAGTGGCGCTGATTGTCGTTTTAACACGTAGTCTTATAGAAATGTCCGCTTTTTTCGCGGACGGTGCCACTGAACTATTTTCAATCCATAAGATTAAACATTAAAAGTCCAACTTTTTGGGGGCAGCACCTGTCTTGCACTCTGCCTATAGGATCACTTCGTTGTCCGTCCGTCCGTCTGTCAATGCCCTTTTTCTCAGGAACGCGTGAAGGTATCAAGCTAAAATTTATATCAAATACTCAGGTCTATTGTCCCTTGGAGCTGTGAAAAAATCAAACTTCTAAGCCAACGCAATCAAAAGATACAGCCGTTTATGCCGCAAATTTTCGAATCAAAACCTACAGGGTACTTCCCGTGAACTCAGAATCTTGAAATTTGGTACGAAGCAACGGCTAATAGCACAGATAAAAGAAAAATTACGAAAACCCTAAATTTTTAGTTACATCATATAATAAAAATATTTTCAATAATTTTAAAGTTACTACCCCTTTCCTCATGAACGCGTACAGGTATTAAATTGAAATTCATGTCAAATACTCAGGTCTATAATACCTTTAAGCTGTAAAAAATCAAACTTCTATGTCAACGCAATCAAAAGAAACAGCAATTTAAGCCGCATATTTTCAAACTCGCAACTACTCGCAAGGGAATCAAAACCTAAAGGGTACTTCCAGTCGATTTAGAATCTTGAAATTTAGCATGAAGTAATGTTTTATAGCACATATAAAGGAAAAATTCCGAAAACCTTAAATTTTTAGTTACATCACATATATACAGGTTTGTACGGAACCCTCGGTGCGCGAGTTCAACTCGCACTTGGCCGGTATTTCATTCCTTGTGGGAGTCCTCTGATCGTACAGTTTGTTTTTTCAACAGGTCCGAGTTTATGCGTATTTCTACGGTCGTTTCCTAAATCAAAAATCGACCGAATAAGTCGTTTGAAATGAGAATGGTATCGCTGACGGTATTACTGACTGGGGTTGTAAGTGCAGAAATAAGTATCGCCGTTCTAATTTCTACAGGAACTAAACTCGTTGTATAGCCATTTTTATGAGCTAGGCCATTTCGTCGGGACTTTCCCCCAACAACGTTGCCGGGGGTGCGGAATTAAATGCGAACGAGGACACCGATGATATCGCCGTTGTGTTATTTAGTGCGGATAAGCAAGAAATACGGCCCAGTTTATGCCTTCGTATAGTTCGTTGAATTAATTTCAGATACAGTGTCGCCGTAGATACGTCCTAGCCCTATAGTTTGCGCTTATTAAGAGAGCCGTAAAGGTCGAGTTTAAGGCGTGTTGCGCCCTGTGGGGATCGACAATAAAATCCCTCACATGATTAGTGTACGTCTTTTAAATTGTAGTTCGCCTCCAACTCTAAAAATAACATTATTCCTTTTTATATTGTCGTTCGAAGGGTTCCAACGAATCGAATCATTTCTTTTACTGATCTCCTTTTTACGGTCTTTCTTCCTTCTTTTTAAAGCTGGGCCTACTAAAAAATTGTGCTCTGGCTCGTAACTGATACAGGGCGATCCTCAAACATATAAAATGATACATCGAAGCTACAGTTTCACTCACAATCTTTGAATATACACGTACAGAACATAATAGTAAATTGTCCTTATTTGCTTTTCATGTACAATTATTTTTACTATAACTTCTATGATTTGGGTTTTTTAAATACATATATCACATTAAAAATTGTCTTCCACTTACCTGTATTTTACTTCAGCGAGGGTGAAATAAGGCACAAATTATTTTGTTTCCTCTTTATTTCTGTTTCTGTGGAAATGATTGAGGGAACGGATTTTGGGGACTAAGAGAAATAAAAAAACATGAAATTCAATTGAACAATGTCCATTATATTTTGTTACCCACATACACACGGCACATTGTGAACCTTCCTTATTTATGTAATTATTATATTTACATTATAGAACGTGTAGATATACATAAAGGAACCGGGCCGTGCGAGCCCGGCCCTGTCTGGGCTAAATCGCCCTCAAAAACAACATAATAGTGTATGTTACAACCTCTATCTGTACAGTCATATTCTTAATTCAATACGCCTTTCATTATTATCAGAGTGTAAAATGTTTTTTTTTTTTTTTTGGTAATTAGACTAAATACTTACAAGTACAACGTTTACAATAAATTCTTATTGAAAAGTTAAAAGCGTCCACAGAAGATAATATGGTTATTGCTTTTTTATTGCAGTTAAGCCGTGAATTAACGGCGCATTTTACAGTTATTTAATTACCTATTTTCAAACGTCGCCGGTCCCCTTTCGAATCCTCTAAATATTTTGTGAGCGGCAATTTTAAAATGGTTAAACATTCAAAAATTATTAAACAAGGAATTTTTACGGAAATTGATTGGAAAAGGGACCCGCAGAACAAATCGATAACGGCTCGTGGATGTTCCGGTTATTTTTCTTTTTTTTATAATTTTATTTTTATACTCTTATCTTTGCCTATCTATTGCAATTGCCTACTTAAATTTTAATTAAAAATACTTTTATTTCTCGTCACATTGGACACAAAAACGTTCGTGTTATAAATTTCCGGGACACTTCACGAGTAGTATCGCGTAGAACATGAAAACTGCAACACATGGGAAGGTACGTGGGACGATGAATATTATTTATTACACGAGTACCTACAAGTCGCTTCTATAAAATACATCCAGGTAGAGGCGTGTGCACGTGCGTCAATTGACACATTTCCACGCGCATACGCAGTAAATTATTTGTTTACACGCACGCGCGACGGAAAGTTTTGAAATTTCAAAACACGCGCGAGACGCCTGTGAATGATTAAAATGTAAAATAGAGTACATATGTATATAGTATATACAGTTGTGTACACAACAGAACAGCGCACCCTGGCGCATTTTGTTATAATAATAAGTATACAGAAACGTGGTACCTTCTACATACGCACCTATAAAAAAAATTAAATTTTTAGCTTACAAATAGGACAAAAAATAACTAATATCGGTATTTGGACACCACTTCAACTTCAGTGTACAGTAAGGCCCACATAAGATTAAAATGATTCTTAGTAATACTATTCGCGGGAAAGATTGTACACTTTGTACGTAGAAATAGAAGTATTTGCAAGTGTGTTTTTTAACTATACGTAGATACACATTTATTATAAAGCATTTCTTTTTGTTCTAACGCTAACGATAAAAAAAATGATTAAAAACGCCAAATATATTAATTATCTTATTCGAAACATTGTGTACCACCTTTCCCGTTTGCAAATACAAAAGTTACTAAAACTAAAGATCATCAATTTATTATTTTCATTTTCTTTTTTCGTAACATACAAAATATTGTCGACGTGATATTACTTATCGTGTTAGAGAAAAAATAATATATTACTGAAAGGTGCAAAAATTACAACGGTGAAACTGCGAATAGGCCAGCAAGGTATAGATGAGTCCTCGAACGGACCTGATATGTCAGGGGTGGGTCAAAATGCGAAAGCTACTAAAACGGATGGGTTTGGAATGTACTTAAAGGGCACGCCGCCGTTAGATTATTATTATTATTATTGATCATTTAACACCCTCTATCGCACGCAACGTCGCTATCGAGATAACTATAATATTCCAAATTGTTTGTCTTTCTTCCCTGAATGCCATCAGGCAGTTTTTGCAATGCAGACCAAACAAAACAATTTTGATTCGATTTTACAGATTCCTGTATTGTTAAAAAAAAGATAAATATCTGTTGTGTATTTAATATGCTATCTCGGTAGCAAAACGATTTCCGAATTATGAGCGGTTTCTTTCCAAATCTTAGTAAAGAATGTGACGATGTTCATGGTTGATTGCATATTTTTTTATTCTATTAAAAGTTCGAAACTTCAGAACTTCAATAGATAATTTAAATTGGTTACAATGTTAAAATGATGGTGCATGCAGGTATAAAATCTTAAATAATTACGGAAACATAAGTGTTACGTTAATAAAATTTTTCCAAATACTTTAGAAAGATTATATCTCTAAAAAATATAGGTGCTTATAGAGCGAAACTGTTAGTAAAAGTGAGTGAGAAAGTACCTGACAGTAATCTGTATTGACGATGTGACAATTTCTTTTTACGATTTTCAGTGTTAAGAGTAGGTGTTAGTGAGACGTGTAGATTTTTTTCCGAAAAATTGATAACAGAGACAGAGAGAGTGATCGAGGAAAAGAGAGAGCATCTCAATAAAAATAACAAATAAAGCACATTGTGACCACACGCGGACATAACTATATTTGGCCGGCGTTTCATGAGACGGCGTGAAAAAACGATTTTTTTTTACTTCGTTTAAAGCTTACAATGTCGACAATTCTATTCTACAACATTTTCTAATACACCACACGCACAAAAACTGCTCAATATCAAAATATATAAAAAACGAAACTTGCACTGGACTTGTTTTACTACTACCTCTAGTTACGGTATTGCTCAGGATTGACATATTAAATTCGCGTACCTAAATGGAAAAATGATCGCTGTATTGACATCAATATTGACATTATGACACAATCTTATTCTTTAACTGTTTTGCTCGACTTGAGGCTTCGCTGAAGTAGGACAACTGACGAAATAAAGCAGTTTCGTATCTTTGGCATCAGCGGTGGGTCGTATTATTTATTTTTTTACTGATTTTTTTCGTGATCCTTTTTTTTTGTGATTACATTATTACAATATAATATAATATAGTGACAATAATGCTCCGATGTGCCGTTTTCTGTATGTGATTATTATAATTGCCACGATTCTGCTTCTTATTTAATTCAGTAACTTTATGTTTAAAGAAGTTAATGTTCGTACACTGATTAATAAATACTACCAAAATTAGTTTTCTTTTTTAAATTTCATATCTGACATGTTCTTATGCTTTTCTCAATAATTTCCCCAAACATTTCGTGAATGAACATGACGACATTCCGGCACGTTTAGGGAATGTTGCAAATATTTAACTATAAAAAAGGTACACATTTGCTTTTCAGTTAATGTTTTTGAAGAAGTAATGTAGTGTTCTCCATTACACCAAGAGATATACATAAATCTTCTTTACAAAATAAAGTTACTTATCATAAACCATTTCTATTCTACTTCCGTTTTGTTCGCCGCACGTTTAAAAGTATTTTGTACTGAGAATATAAGTTTTGCATATAATCTAGTGCGTTACGGAGGAACGTAAACGTTTTCCTCGACGCCACGTCGCACGTCATTCAACAATCGTAATTATATAACAAGCCGAAAATAGCGAAAAAGATATAACAAAAACGTAAAAATTATCAACGCAAAATCCTAATTAAGTCCGTAAGTAAAAAGGGAAGGGGGCGGTTGCTACAATGGCATCACGCAAACGAACAATCTAAAACAATTTTCTTTCTTTTTTTATCACTTATTTCTTTCGTCACAACAACAACAATCACAAACTCTCTCGACGACCCCTGTAGCAGCCGCTGTCTTTGGATCTGCGATTTATATATAATTATAGAATATTTATAATATAACAGGGAACATTTATAAATAACATATACTTTAAAATGTTTGATCGTTTCTAAATCTAACAATTACGTTTGAGACAATGGGTATTATAAGATAATATTATAAAACGGACCTAAGGTCATCATGATCTGTAAGTAGGCTTTGGACACTGGAAAAAAGCTACAGTAGACCGAGAAGAAACGGTGAGCGGACTTTCGAGATAATATTTAATCGGTTCACGTGTCAGTTAAATAATTTAACAACATTAAACAGTAAAATAACCGTAAGTTAAATATAACCGACCAGTGATCCAATTGGTAAACATTTTAACTAATTTATTTTCTGCAACACTGACAGATCAAAGAACATTGGATGGGGAAGGGGTGGGGGTATGTATGACCAACATGAGCACCGACATGTGAATGTCGATCCTGCAGGTTCGTTCCCTTTTAGATTTTAATTTGTTCATAATAATTGTTTATATTTACATGACATAAACGGAATATATTTATTGTTAGATAACTGCCGCTCCTCTTATCTTTACCTACTACCTACTACTTTTACCTATTCGTTTCAACAGCATTCGGTTTCACGGCACGATACTATCCGATACCCCCTCGTATACTCAAACTCAAACTGCTGCATTTGCTCATGAGTTTCTCTGCACACGTACGCGTATAAAAAATTCGTGAATTTTGCCGAATGAAGGAGGGGGGGTGGGAAATTGACTAAGAAAAAAATATAATAATAATAATAATAATAGTAATAATAATTATAATAATAATAAATACGTTACTTTACGTAGTTCAACATCTAAAACAAATAAAGTTTTCAATAAAAATAATCGGATCAAAATTAATAATATTTAAACAATTGTTTATAACTACACAACTAACTAAAATTACACCACGGCAATGTCAAATAACCCGACACTGCTTGGTCCTTAATATAAAAATATAGTCGCGAATAGGAGTTGTGTATGTAAAAAAAATATTCGATAACCCTCGTAACAGTGTGTGTAATGTATTTATGTATTTGTATGTTTGTGAGTGTGTTTGAATGTGTGATATCGAATTTCGAATAGTTTTTTCACCAGCACCACCCTTATTCACGAGTACGGTTGGATATTGTAGGACAATGATTCCTCTTAAGATACCCTGTAATATATCATATATAATTTAATTTAATTTTCGTAATTAATTAACTAAATATTATAACAAACCAGTACCAATTGTGATTTGGTGGGTTATTAGCAATTTTGTTCGATAACTGTTCTGTAACCTAACGGTTCGTGCAAATAACGAATGCCTTATCACGAAAATACTGTTAGAAATAGTCAACCACTTATTTAAAATAAAAAAATTATTAATTTTTTTAAACTAAAAATCTCTATAAGTATCTACACATTTC
The DNA here is from genome assembly GCA_029378335.1 of Agrilus mali. NCBI lineage: Eukaryota > Metazoa > Arthropoda > Insecta > Coleoptera > Buprestidae > Agrilus > Agrilus mali. The sequence goes on along the minus strand of CM055658.1, from coordinate 19,748,533 downwards.
TAGAGTTTTTAAGTCTTTTGATGAATCTATTGTATATCTTTGTGAATTGCGAGAGTTAATAAGTGAAATTTTTTGGCATTTTTAAATTAGGAACTTTAAATTGATATATATGTAAGTAATGTTTAATCCAAATAATTTAATTTGGAGATTTTGGACACAGTAGAGTACGAACCTTAAGTGGATTTAGGTTGGGTTTGGTTAGGTTAGGTTACGTTACAGTTATCATTATTTGCAAATAAGTAGGTACATATATACATACGGTATATAAAAGGAGATTACATAAGCGGCACAACGCACTTACAACACCGAACATAAAACTTACATACATTATTCTGTTATATAATGTAGCAATAATGATAATAATAATTTTGTTATATGTATATTTCATATAATATATATATATATATATAAATACACACCTGTACGTGTACGGATATTTACAGGTACATGTGTGCGATTTTTGATGACGACAGGCCGCCTAATCACACGCTGGGCGATTGGACGGGCGGCGTTTTATTTTATATATATATATATATATATATATTAATAATATATATATATGTATATATTTATTTCTTGTTCTCTGTTTATCAAGTTGAGCGCATGCGCTGCTGGGGTGCTACACTTAATACATTATCATCATATCAATAATATAATATCATACTTATATTTTTACATAACATAGTGAATGTACAGTGCAAGTGTGATGAAATCACAGAAGCTGCCGCAACGCGGTATCGTAAACCGCGGGCAAACCAGTAGCTCAATGGTAGCCGTTGGTGAATGCGGCAGGAATGAGGGGACCCTGGAAAAACGGAAAAAAAAACGGTGTCGTTGTATGCAACAATCTGATAATAAAACAATCGGAATACAAGATTTAACTGAGTTTTGGAATTGCCCATTTATTGCATTATGTATTAAGAATATTTTTATCAATGTTGCCTAGACAACAAAGAAATAAATCCCAATTGTACATTGCCCTCCTTTTCTCTCATTTATAGCGTGAGTCATGTAATGTGACAACTAAGGCAATAAAACTGTCAATAAGCGAAGTACTACATCGAACGAAATAATTAAAATCCTTTTATTTAATATCAGTTGGTATTAACAATTAACATAGTTTAATAAAGTTCAGGACGATCCAAACATTGTAAGTTCTGTTAGTTATGTAGTTTATAATGGAATTTGGCCAACATAGGATGAGACTTCTGGGAATTTTTTTTCTTTCTTTTAGAGTGAAAACAGTAGGTATACAATTTTTCTTTTATTTATACTAATGGAAGGGTGTCCTAAAATTTCTTTGTTGATAATATAATCAATTGAAAATGTTCGAAAAGGACTTTAAATAATATACATACATAGTTAACAATTCCGGTATCAATCCCATTGCAATTTCTAAAAAAATAAAAATGGAAAAAATCTAAGTGTAACGTTTGATGAGTTCCTTCAATTTAAACTACTACAAATTTGAAGGGTACTGCGGTAATTTCTAATTAATTTGGTCGCACTTGATAAACAGCTACGATCTCGTTTTTTTACTATTTAATGAGAATAGTATAAATTATTTTTTAACGTGATTTACAATGGGGTAGTTGTACATTAATAAATAAAATTGCAAATTACAAAAAAATTGCTTTACTATTTTTACATTTAATTGAAACAGACTTACCTTTATTAGCGTATTCAAAAATATCTGTTATTTGAGTAAAAATTGTAAATACTTAGCGCAATAGATGGACAATTCCTTGAGCTCTAAAAATGTCACAAAAAATACAGTAGAAATTAGTTTAAAATGTTAGGTAATTTAGTTGGTTTTTATTGTGGTATATTTTCTTAATTTTAGAATTGACGAGAATTATTTATGAAGAAAAAGAATATCAATTCGGGGAACTTTACAATAATCATCAACCATTAATGTGCTAATTTTTTTAGAAAAAATTCGCAAATACATATAGTCCGGTCAATTTAGACATTCGAAGCTACATAAATTCCCACCAAGCTGAAAATCAGTAAGATCGTTTAAAATATGATTAAAAATAAAATTTGAAAGTTCCTTATCTTTCCCCTGTATGGAAAAATTTTTATTCAAGGTCAAAGGTCAAAAAAATGAGTTTTTCGCGATTTTCAGCAAAACGGTAAGTTTTATCATAAAAATACTTCAGACAAAAATTGTAGATCATAAAATGATCTATAAAATATGTAGGAATATTTTTTTCCTAAGAGTCACCGTTTCTGAGATATCAGGTTAAATGAAACCCAGTCCCTTATTTTATACACCAGTGTAACCTCGAGACAACATCTGTCTCCTGTTCAATTGTATGCGTCCTATACCTGCTTTATGTCAGTGTGCCCAATTAATGAAATACTGTTAGTCTCAGGGTTGCTAGATTGGGCAATTTTCCCCAAAAAATAGGGGATTGTTTTTTATTTGCAGTATTTTTTGGGGATATATTTTTCAGGGGAATTCTTCTGGGGAAAAATTTTCCTCTACAATCTTTTTTCTATTTGCACTTAATATTTTCGAGTTCTTGGGGATTTATTTGTCACATAGCTTATTTTAGGGTATTTTAGAGATACATACTTTATAGATAATTTCATGATCTACAATTTTTGTCTGGGGTAATTTTATGATAAAACATACCCTTTTGCTGAAAATCGCGAAAAACTCATTTTTTTGACCTTTAACCTTGAATAAAATTTTTTCAATACAGGGGAAAGATGGGGAACTTTCAAATTTTATTTTTAATCATATTTTAAACAATCTCACTGATTTTCAGCTTGGTGGGAATTTATGTAGCTTTACTCTTATTTTTTGGTCTAATTTGACCGGACTAATACTTATTACGAAATAAAGCAGATTTTTCAAGAATATTTGGGTTTTAAATAGTTCTTATTTTTAATTCAACTTTGGGGCAAAAATTGTGTATGAGACCGATTGTTCATAATGTTTAATTAAACCACTTCATGGAAAGTAGTTTTTAATTGAATTGTTAATTCTGGGGTTAAAACCAGTTTTTGCAACATTTAAATTTAGTTTTGATATTAATTCAATAAATTGTTTATTCGTGCTATTAGTTGTTAATGTCACCAAAGCATGCACGTGCAATTACATGGAAAAATAATACATAGACAAATTGTCGTACGTACTTTTACCACTGACCTTTGTAATTTTTCTGGATTATTATATGTAAAATAAATTTCACTTAAGGAATTGTAGTAAAAATTGTTTTAATTTTATCGTCAGGAAATTATCAAAATAAGTAATTGCATGTATTAGCTTAGTAAAGTAATGTCTTAATCAGTATTATGAATAAACAATTTTAAAGCTATGCCCATAGTTATTTAATTTTCTTGGCGGTTTAAAATGTTATCTGAGGAATGTAAGTTTTTTATAATAAAACGTTTTTATTTCATGAATCAACAGCCACAACCGGGTAACGTTTTCAGATTTGTAACTACACGTCTAGCTTTGACGGTCACCGGGAGGTTATTTTGCACTATCTCCGAGTCGATTTGCCGGCAGAAAGCAGAAAACTTGTACACAATAGTAATATAATAAGTAAGAAATCATTTGTGTTTTCGGTCGAGATAGACAGTTGTGTTTGAAATCAGTTATTTATTAAGTCTATATTTCCGATTTAACAATAATTTTTGGTGAGTAGGTAATCACTGACTCATTTTGTAATGTCTTTGGTCCTAAGTACATTTGATAGGAAAAATTATGACGGCTCATTAAACCGTTTTTAATTAACTATTCATTCCAATTATTTGATTAAATTTTGTTTATGTTGGTAGTAGGTTTTTGTCTTATTGATTAGTAACAGGGATACTTCACGTTCTTTTTTGTGTAAACATTTTAGCCTATGTTTAATTTTCAATTTTTGAAAATTTTAACTGTAATGGACGAGTTTCTTAAATATCGTCACTTAATTATGTGGATAATCATTTAAGAATTGTTTGAAAAGGTTTTTGTTTCTCTTTATTGCGGAAATAGTTGACTGTAGTATTGTATCAGACAGAGATTTAGTTAACTCAATAATTTGAGGTCATTTTGCAAAATTACTTATATTTCTTTTTACTTTCTTTAAAGGTGCACTTATTGTGACAGAGTGACCGGCCACATCATTTTGAAGAGCCCGAAGTACAGAAGCATCGCCGTCAACATCTAATAAGGTAAGTTTAAAATAATATTATTAGGTACTGCAATTTTTCCATGTAATAGCACAGTTGTTCAAACTACCAAAATCTACTGTTAATCTACTCTATTCACATAAACATAAAAAAATGGTAAAAAAAAGGAGCGTTAGCCGTCCGCGCGTGTTGCGCATTCGGACGGTCGTTTAGGCTCCGTTATCAACTCACGCTTTTGAAAACTTCAAAGCATTGTCGACTTACTGGGCTGTAGTTGAGGGGGGCACGAGATACGGCAATGGCGGGGAAGCCGGACGGCTGGGGGCTCGCGGCCTGCACGTAGCCGACGCCGCTGTCTCCGGCGGCACCGCCACCGCTACTATACATATCAATACCCGTTGGGCCGGGTGAATTGGCCGCCGGGAAGCCGCCCCCGCCGCGACCGGCGGCCGCCGCGTGCGGCGAGGCTGGCGGCGGACCAAAACCTCCAGCCGCCGCCGCAGCTGCCTGGTAATTATTCATCACTGAAACAAAACAATCAAATCATTAACTTACTAATAATTAATATTTTTTACATTTATTACATATGGCTACAACAATAATTTAAGGGTTTAATGTTTGTGTTATGGTTAATGTACTTGGGTACTTGCCCTGTGAACTGGCTGGTTAGTATACAAACCGTCCAAAATAATATATTGGCTAGTTTAAAAAGTGTACAAAACTTATGACTGAAATACAAACTTCAACAGAAGAACGCAAATTAACCGGTGTTTTTGGCTAATATTTGGATTAATCATTATTTCAATTGCCTAAACACACACTGACCAAAGTTGACCAGTTACTTTACAAAAAAACTATCAAATTGATTACCTTTTACTAGTATTAATATTAAGTTCACATTTTATCCAAACGCAGTGGATATTTTAGAAACTAGCCAAGATACTGGTTCTTTTGTCTACTTCCCTTGTGGTCTCACGATAAATTTTGTATAGGTAGTTTGGAAACCAGCTGGGTAGTACCTATATAAACTAGCCAGTACATGCTCGTAGCTGTTTTCGTGGAAACATGATTCACAGCTGAAATAACCAGATAGTTTGTATAATATCCAGCTAGTTTACAAACTATTCAACATATGGCTACTTTGCAAGATTTTCACAATAGTATTTTAGTTGGCCAAAGACGGTTGCTTAGTTTGCAAAGTAACCTACAAATAGGTTATATTGTATTATTAGCAATATTAACTTCACTTTTTGTCCAAATTGCTTAATCTGTATTACCCTTATGGTTTGTAATACTTAAGCGACAAATATTTTTAGACAAGGAGTGCACTATCCAGTTAGTTTGCATAGTATACAAGATTTGTCGCTAAAATACAAATCATAAGGAAAGCATTAAGATACCCTGAGTTATTGGCTATTCTGTAAAATGTCCACACTATTATTTTAGTTGACCGAAGACGACTGGTTATTTAACAAAATAATGAACGAATTGATTATATTGTGTTACTAGTACTATTAAGTTCCCACATTATCCAAATACTGTGGATATTTTGAAAATAAGCCAAGAACATTGCTTAATATGTAAACTACACTTGTGGTTAGTTCTTTAAAACCAAACTAGCTGGAAAGTATGCAAACAAGCCAAAAGGTACTCATAAGTATTTTAGTGTAAAGAAGATTTACCATTAAAATAATTAGACATTAACACAGTTTGTATATTATTCAAATAGTTGACAAACCATTTGTGATTTGTCTCTTTAGAGTTTAGACAAACCACATGGAAAGTGCACATATAAACTTTAACTAGTGTTTTTAACTAGTTTCCAAAATTACCTTAGCATTATTTTGATTATCTTAAAGTTGGTTAAAGTTGATTGGTTAGTTTACAAAATAACCAAGTTGGTAATTTTATATTAAAAGTACTACCAAGTTAATACTTCAAGCAAATGCTGTGAAGATTTCGCAAAATAGCCATGAACACTGGTTAATCTTATGGTTCGTTCTTTAGTATAGCAACTAGCCACTAGAACTATACGTAGCTATATAAAGAAAATTTTTTTGGACAGTTTTCATATTGTTCAAATAGTCGACAAACTATTTATGATTTGTTTCTTTGGACAAGCTATATAGGAAGTACACATATTAACCAACGTTCTTGGCTTGTTTCCAAAATATCCAAAGCATTATTTTAATTGTCTTAACACACATTGGCCAAAGTTGACTGGTCAATTCACAAAATAATCAAGTTTACACGCATTATTAAGCTCACATTTACCAAATACTGTAGATATTTTGCAAAATATCCAAGAACACATGCTAACTAAACTGGCCATTAAATATAAATAGCTATTTTAATGAAAAGAAGATTTTTTACCAAAATATTCACTTTCAGACATTTTCTATATTATCCAGCTAGTTTACAAATTAGCCAGGTAAAAAAACACATTAACCGTAACATTTAATAATAAAAATATTTAATCCCTAATCAGATTACTTTTTAAGACTAAAATAATTGTATTGTTCTCGAGGTTATGGACGAACTTATTTCTTTTTGTTGTCATTTTTTCATAAAAATATGTGCAAAGTGGGTGTAAGTAAAGACATGCACCAAGCTACAAATTAAAGCGGTTTATTAGTTACCTGACAGAGCCTGGGTCAACAATGGGGTATTATTATTAGGAGTGAGTTGTCCATTGGTTAGATCCACTGCAAATAGAATGTAATGTATTAGTAAGTGATTTGCAACTGTATTGTTAGTATTAGCGACAGTGCAGTGAAAGGTTTATCGGATTAGGGGATGGTTTAATTAACTTACTGTCACATACGAGTTATTAATGCTTAAAAAACATTAGCTTCAATTGGATAGTTGACATTTTAATATTTTTGTAAAGTAATAATCTTACTATTCTACACCAATTCCCTTTTGTGAATTATCGTAAAGTATTAAATGATGTTTAACTCCGGGTTAAATTCAGTTTTTCTTCTCCTATATATACAGAAAAATTGTCATTTTATATATTTTCGTATGTACAGACTTATAATAGTAACCTTTGGCAAATTTTCATAGACCCATATAATACATAATATCGTCCCAAACTATTAAGGGTATTCTGAATTGAAATTTCAATTTGATTAATGTACATTGTAAACTATCTAACTGAACCACTATTAAAGAACTAGCTCATCTGTTGTTGGTAATTTTAGCTGGTTGAAGACAGGTTAATAAGTACTACACAGAGGATTATAATAAGTACATACTATGATTCTAAACTAAAAAGAACAGTCAGTATTCTGCATTAATAACTGTACATGAGAGATAAGTTACTGTGGACTGAAAATGTAGTTATATCAGAAAGGAATTTGAGTATCAGCTAAAGGAAAAATACAAGGAAAATTGTTATTTTTGTCTAGATGAAGGGGATGGTGGTCAGTGTTAGTTTTCTAAAATACTATCAATAGGATAGTAAATTTCTACAATGTTAGGCTCTTAGTTATACAACTACTACCATACACTTTGTTATAATTTTCTTGGATTTTGAATACCGAAACTAATGTCAGAATAAATGAAGGAAACCCTCCATTTGAATTGCTTTGGTGAAACAATATTAGAAAATAATTCTTCAAATCGTATTATTTTGATACCTACCTATTTTATACAATTTAGATTAACAGAACTAAATGTTGAAATCTTTGAAGGGTGCCTCAAGAAAACTTCTGGACTTATTAAAAAAAGTTTGGTCTGAATTGAATTTTAAATGGATTTACGGTGCAATCCTTTGTAAAAGTCCGTCAAAGGACGATAAATTTTGATCGGTAACGGTAGAACTTTCCCGAGGAAATAACATGAAGAATTAATTTAATATATGATTAATTTTCGGTCGAAAAGCTTAGACAAAGTCCAGGGGAGACGAGAGGGAAATTTATGAACGACGTATTGCAAAAAGTCGCGAGCAGAAAAATAGCGATCAAAAAAGGCGTCAGAGAGGGTGAATGTTTGGGGGTGTAAAGGGGGGTGAGGTTGAAGGGCGACGCGGGAAAATGCCACCCGTCGACTGGCTCGTTGCCGTAGCTTCCGTCCATCTATCACGGTCTCGACAGCTTTTAATATACAAGGGTCGGAATTTTGAAAAGGATTCCAAAGAAAACTGAATGAATGTTAGATTACAGTACGCGTCTAATTTTTGAGACCACATTAATCATAACTTTTTCGTCGGCGAAATAATAACAAAACAATTCGCTCCTTCTTGGAACACCGGGCGAAAAGTAACCGGAAGCCAGAAGGTACTCGAAATGCGAATGCAAAGATGGGACTACTTTTCAGGATTAAGGACTGATCTTCTCTGACGATGGCGACGAGATGTGGCGATCTCATCGAAAACAACAATGCAACGAACATCCTTTCACGGAAGTTTGATGTATAACGAATTTTAAAGCTTCATCTCGTAACCAGATCTTTGCAAGGTAGTAGTTAATCTATTTCCAGAAAGTGGTAGCTGGGACTTTGAACGAAAGGGTTTTTTTCACCCTTTAGTATTTCTGTTTTTTTTTTCCTATGTATGTATCTCGATTTCTCTCGTAAAATTAATAATGCAACTCTACCTTTTTTCAGTTGTTTGGGGGATTATTATTAACGTCAAGGGTGTTTTTGGTGTTTATGCTTGGCCCAAAATAGATGTATAGTTAGTATAACTAAGAGCAAAGACGTTGCAGGTAATTGAATTGAAGGGAAATGAATTGGGCTTCCAAGAAAACAAAATTAAAATAAGCTATAAATATTGCGAGTCAGTTAAGGGTCGAGGAGTGAAGGGGACGGCGGGATCGTTATGTATAAAATGCATAGCGTTATCAAGTTCTATCGTAAACAACAAGTATAAAACACGATTTTCTAAACAGCTTTCTAGCTTCTAAAAATGCGGTGTCGCGAAGTTTCTCGTAAATTTCAGTTCACGACACCCCATTCTAGTAACTACGTTGTACCACGTAACTACCTCTATACACATCGACTCAAGTATACAAAATGTCTTATCGCTATTTACTGTAAATTGTCTATGACTTTATACTATAACGTGTATTCTGTGTAAAGAAAAACGTATACAAATAAGACCACGGCGCTATAATAAAGTAAATTTACTAGTTTCACTACGCCAATACCTTATTATTTTTATTCCTCAAACTAAACATTTTCTACTCTATTTGCCGACTATTCTATTAAGAAGTGGACTCCTAAGATAAAACGCTTCACATTTTTTGTTAGTATTTTATATTAAACTATTGAATGGAAATGTGTTCGTAAATTTAGATTTAAAGTCTTCTTGGTATTCATTTTGTAAACGTACAAATGAAGAGATAGCCACAATAAATTATACAAAATTATTAATAGTTGGAACACAGAACCAATCAACTAACTACGAATTAGTTTGTGAAAAAGTACATTGTTATGTCCTACAGACACTCTGTTCTACAAATAATAACGGTAATAATAAAATAGTAATAATAATAAATGTTAAAACACCAATCTGATCACATAACTTCTAATAATAAGTAGATCTATAGCTCAATTTGATTACTCGCCGTTGAAACTGATGGAAGACGTGTCCTTAAAAGGCACAAAGGTATTCTGCTCGTTGTAGTAATTAATATTCTTTTGATTTATCTTTTAATTTTCTCGTTTGAATTCCTCATTCGGGTACTCAACACAATAGTTTCTGTTCATCAAAATAATTAAGAAAACATATCCACATTTGCAACATTAAGGGCGCCATATGTGTCAAAAAAGATTTTAAAAGCTATCTAATAACATCTGGGGTGAACTTTTTCCACATATGGATAATGGAAAAAAATCTACTTGGCTTAATTTTGCAATTATTGATTTTTTGGGGGAAGAATGGAATGTATAATACATATTTATTCAAATTAAAGTGACTATTTATACATACTGCCATTTTCCCATTCATTTATAGAGATCAATCTTAAGCTGAGTTAAAATTATTGAAATGGGAGAATACATGACGAGAATTTAAGAAATACACACAAAAGTTTGCAGTTATTTTAACAATGTCGACCAAGGTTATACAGAAGAGTCAGATGTGCCAGATTGATATTAATAAGGATCACGAAGTATGAAGATACGTTGGAAAGGGCGTCAATTGAAAGGCATATTCTACCGAAACAGCATTAAATTAACCGTGCAGATTGATAGCTTAAAGGAGACAACAAATCCCTTTAAGTGTTCGATCCGGGAAGATGTTGAGAGATAGGAAACGGGGATTTCCACGCAGTCGCCCCCATCTTGGCAGGAATTTGTCGTCGGCGCTCAAGCAGGACAATTAAATAAGCAATTAATTCCTGGATTTGTTTCGAGGAGCGTGTGTTCTCCTGGGGATCGATTAGTCTTCAGGAGTTGGAAGGAAAAGGACGGACGGGACGGGACGAGTCGTTGCCAACGCCAGTTCCAAATGAGACCATCAATTTGTGCCGTTTATTACAGTGGCGCAATGTCAAGCGCGATAGTTCGAATGAAACGGGGTCTCGGGGCGTTTTACAGATGGCCCGGCTTACGCCTCATCACTCTTGTTTACGCACTTGGCATATCCGGGCCGGTCGGGCTCTTGTCTAACCAACCAACCCGATCCCAATCCCCAATCCTCAATCCCGATCCAGACGTTTCCTTTAACTCACCCAACACAATTCATTATCATCAACCTACTTTGCGGATATGTCATATCAAAGAACTACATCGTTTTAAATAAATTACAAAACTTAAGACAGAATTTCAAAAAGAATTTATTGTATGAACAGTAGAGAAAATCTATGGAAAAGTAGGATTCCAGAATAATACTTTAATTAATCAGAGATATTCGCTACATTTTGCTGTTTTCTGTCGTTGTCAATATAAATGGAGAACGTAATGATCCTCAAATATGGTATTTTAATCGAAGTTTCACAGTTTCATTATCTAAACCTTCAAGAAAATTTAAGAATTTCCTATCAAGGGACTAGTATATCATTCCATCTTTAACTGAATTTTCAAAAATGCGACTAGTCCGCCGAAATGTTACAAAATACAGACCGAGCCTTGTATTTTCGGTAGAACCATTTTTTTCCTTTTGATATACAGAAGGGATGGATATTTAGGTACCTTGAATGTAGTATGTGAACAATATTTTCGCGATATCTAAATAATCATAAGCCTCACAAAAAATTGTTTCAGACTTTTCTTGTAGAGAATTGAATCCTTTACAAATTTAATCCGAACGCTTTTTATCATAAAATTGAAAATAAAAAAGTTATCATTAAGAATAAGAACACATCCGATTTGATTAAATTATAACAATTTTTGTTTCCAATTTTATGGTAAAAACTATCTCGACCAAAAATGTAGGGAATTTAATTGTCAATAAGAAAATTCAGAGAAACTTTTTTACGAGTATGAGACTTACAATTTTTATATCGTGAAAAAACCATTTACCTATACGTCCCATTCACTGTAGTAGCCAAATGGGAAAATAGTCCTACACATTTGGAGAAAAGGTTAATGATGTAAGATTTCAATGGCTTACATATATTTATTATTAACGTATGGAGATATAGCAATAAAAGTATAATCATTATGGGAAATCCTACGCGGAGTGGCGGTTTGTGTGTTGGAAAATTGAATTAATAATTTCCCGGATGTACAGTAGCGACGTCGTGTGGCAGCAGGTTGGGGCAGAAAGCTGTTTCGTGGAAGAAAGGACTGCACTTTTGAGAGACGGAAGCAAATTAAAAGTAAACGATCCTTCGTCGCAGACGTCATTGCAATATCCTGCAGTGCATCCGTTGAAGAAGAACTTTCCCGTTCGGGACACCTGCCCTGGCTGTTTACCCAACTTATGAAAAACTTATCAGTCCGACTCGCTTCTCTCGTGTCGTTATCTCGCGTAGGTACGTTACGAAAGGGTACGTAGACGTACCATTTATCGGTACGAATGGACCCTGTTTTGTGCAAATGTGGATACGCTTTCCGAGGAAAAAGTTCCGCTGCATTAAAATAACCAGCCTCCTTCCGCATATCCCTTTATTCCACAATTGTGTTTCTAGTATGTATGTAAGTATTCATGAATTACTTGCAATTCCCAGCTCTAGAATGGTTAACAATAGTAACAGCATATATGTCAGTACATACAAAAGTAGGTATTGTACGTACAGAACGGGGAGAAGTACCTCAACCAACCCATCTTCTCTTTTATTTCTTCAACTAATTTATATACATAGATTAATTGACATTGACATACAAGGTTTCTTAATGTGTCTTATACAAAGAACTTGATTTGTTTTTATTTAAAAAATATACACTCAAGAGCAGCGGCGCAACTGTGTTCTAAAAATAAGCGTTCCGGGGAAAAACAAAATTTATTCTGGTTTTCAGTCGCAGTTATATTTTTTCTTCAAGTTTTTGCTTTTACCAAATTCATTGACCTTAACTCTTAGCCCTCAAAGAGAATTTGTTAAGATGTTTTATGAAAAACGAGCATGTAACGACCAAGAGACAATTTATTTCTTGTTATTAAATTTGTTTTGCAACTCCTTTGGAAACCGATAGTTACGCCATTGCCTAAAAGTGTTAAAGCAGCTCTTGATATGTTTTGTGTTTGTTACAGGTTATTTACTTTACATGAAGAATTTCACATAATTGCTGCTACAAGCTTCAAGAAAATATCCAAGAAGGGTAAGTGGCACCATAAAATTTTATTTAATTAATTTAAAAAGAGAGTTATGTACATTAACTTTCGGTCCCAAGTGTCATGCACACAAAGTCCCATAATTTCGTAGTTTCCGTACTCATGTTATTACCTATAATTAGTTACTCATTTTCTTTTCAATGGTCTGTAAAAAAATCTCATGGAAAATTGTTGATACGTATGTTGTTAAGAAGATGAATTAGTTTCGGGCACTTTCTTCTAATACAATCATAATCACACCCTTACACTTCGAAACAACAGTATGTAATTCAACCTTACACGGCTTCATAATAAATAATAACTTTGGCACATTATGTTATAAATACATGTACAGATATATTTATATTCATTTATATATATATAATATTTATATAGTTCCGCTTAACAAATATTTGGGCGTATAGCATGTGTACCGTAATGTAAATATATTGCACATTTTACGTAACGATTATAATTGATAACACGTACATTTTTCTGTTTTCATTTTTCTAATATTAAAGCCGAACCGCAGCGAAAAATAATCGAGGGTTTTCTTTCGGCTTCTCAATGAAAAATGCCAACAGTCGAATGATTGCAGAAAATATCGCGTCATAATAATCTACAGAACATCCTCAGATAGATATCCTTCGATTCTTTAAGAAGTTTAGTAAAATTTATATTCTTAATAACAAAAAAAATATTTAATTCTTTTATCGGTTAAAGGTTGGATCTGATTGTGAGATAATTTGTGTGTATTAAGGGGATGTACTGAAGATTATTTTTGGTAACGGCTAAATAATTGTACGCAACACGAATGGGGTCACCTAGTTCGGACGTTTTGAGTCAATATTTTTGGTGAATAAAATGTACCTATGTATACCATACTCCTGTGAACCTTGGTATATTGTAAAGTAGTAAAAAAATGAAAAAGTCGTGCAGGAGCAACACACTACCTTCGAAATGTTATCAATTTAAATACTACTAAAAAATTTTAAATGGTTTAATTTTGTCAAAATTAGGGGTTGAACCCAATCGTGCCAAGCATCCTTTGGAAGGATAAATACGGGACGGGCTCACAACATATATATGTATATAATATGTATGCTTATAGAGGCATCGAGGTGCGCTTGTGTAAAATAAAATCTTTTTAGAACGAGTTTATTTAAGCAATATATTTTTGTTAAAAATGTACAAAAATAATGCAGCGATAACAGCGTTTTTTTCTATCGGTTTCAATTTCAAAATGACCACTCTATTTGCATTCGTTAAAATTATAATAGACGTAACATTAAATAAATCTGATCGGGAGACATATTTAATGATGATATGGTAATTTAAGGGGCACTTCCATTTAGCGTTACGTTTATCATAATTCATATCATGAGTTATTTCATTTTGATTTCGACTATTGCTTTTTAATTAATTAACTACTGAAAATTTAAAGCGGTCAATTTATAGTCCAAAATTTCAGTGTTTGGATTAGATAGATATTTGTGGTTAGTGCCCTTTTGTTATTAGTTTTATTACTAGAGAATTGACAACTGCAATAAATATACGAACTCCTAATCTCAAAAAATGCAAATGAACTTAGTTGTTTTACGTTGTGAATTAAATATTTTTTAGCCCTTTTGTCATTAGTTATTTATACAAAAAAAATGTTTTTTAAATATTTTTGATTTTAGATATTAACACAAATAAAATTCGGTTTATACAGTGTTTATGGAAACGGTTGGTAGATAATGTCCGAGCTCATATTTTTATGGCAAAATGTCATGCGTTGTATTACGTGTTGAACATTGTCCAAGCTAAAAATTCGTAAAGCCACCCTGTGTGTGCGATTAATAAATGTGGACAGTCACGAAAGTACAATAAAATTTTTCGTCAAGCTAAAAAACGAAGGTTTGTTTAACGAGAGACTACATTCGCTAACACACATTATTGATCCTATACGATGCTAATAAGTATATTTTTTACGCTATTTTTAAGTATCATACTAGCCTGCCTATTTTTTTATAACTATTTAGGTATGATATCAACACTTACTAAAGACCTGCCTACGTACACAATTATTAGAGGGGTACCTGTTACATTACGTACTTATATACTGACTATTAGACATAAACCTTACTAAAATTACTATTAGTTTTAAGATTTTATAGTAAATACTTCTGATTTTAAATCATTTATAAGTTTATTGAACCGTAATGGTAATTCACAAGTTTTAGTTGGTAAGAGAAATTTTGTGATGGCCAATATATAGCATAGGAATGTAAAAATAACAGAAATAATGACTAATAACACGTACGATTTATTGCATAAATTAATTTAACGTTTTGTTAAAATTTAGTGCGACTGTCGTTGTAATAAGATATTACTCTTTGGTTTCTTTTATTTTTGTCGTAATCGCAACTTTAATGTTTGTTTTCACAGCCGAATTATAATAATTGTATTAAATTGACTAAATTAACGTAATTATACATTTATTAATTAGTATACCGATTCATATACTTATATTCGTATATACAGACCGCACTCGGAATACAAAATAGACTTTAGTGTTGTATTCCTTCCTTTAACACAACAAAAAAAACGACCGACAACGTACAATATTAAATTAATAAAAGTTAATGTCACAACTATAAATTTTAGTGTTGTTGTGTTGTTGGGAGACGATTGAAGAAATAAAGTAACCACCTTGGTAACGTAAAAACATAACTAATTATTTATTATGGGGATTAATGGCGATTGAAATTAATGTGTGTTATTAGTAATTGGTTATTATTTTGATTAAGAACCCCATTATTAAAATTACCCTGTACCAAACCGAGCGGCAAGGATTCACAGGGGCATGGCATGCAGACTGGCCGCTGCTCCGCCACCGTACACGGCACCGAGATGCTCGAGATGGGGATAGGGGAGCAGCGGCAAGGGGTGGTGGTGCAAGTTGGCCAAGGCATTACCTGCTGGGTACGGCAGTCCGAAACTAGGATAGCCCGAATAACCTCTACCCGCGGCGTAAGCCGCATACGCGGCTGCCGGAAAACCTGAAAAAGAAAAATCCTCGTTAGACAAATACAAAAAAAAATAACCTATTAAATAATAAATTATTAAGGAATGTAATAAACCTTAAAGCTTGCCCTGAATTTTGTGGTTATAAGTTTAATAAAAAAAAAAGGTTAGATCCAGTAACATATCTTGGAAGGAGGAAAGGGATGACATAAAGGTAATCCAAATGCTAAAAACATATCTATCTCTTTTTTAATTGGATCTTGCAAGGGTGTATTTACAGTAAAAATCAAGCATGTTTTTATGAACAGATATCAAATTATGAAGGCGGAAAGAGTTATAATTTCCGACTATTGCTTAATTCGTTTTGCTAAAATTTTTATAGTGTGCTGAAAATATAGTAAAAATTACTAAATAACTTTAATGATGTCGGCGGTGGGGTAATTGTAAAACATAATGAATAATACTTGAAAAATCACAAAAGGTTGTTTTACTCTTTTTTATTGAGAAATACTCTTACAATTGTTTCGACCTATTCGGTCATAACTCTATGAAAGTGTAAAACAACCTTTTGTTTTTTCAGGTATTAAAATTACTAAATTTGATATAATATTTGTCTTTGCCTGTATGAGTGAATCGCATCGGTTACCCAAATTTTATGATTATGATCGTAGTATGCTTAAGGGGGGGGGGGGGGTGCGGGCGGGCATTTGGATATCCAAAACGTTATCCTAAATTAAAAGCTACAGTGTCTAGAAAATCCTCGTCTTCTAAAATTTTCAGTTAATGGTTCAGGTACAACTCAAGCTGTCATTTTGGGTGTCAAAACGTGTTTTAGAGTTTTAAATATTTTTGAGGAACAGTAACTTCCTTTACCTTCCACTTAAAGCCTATGTTTTTTAAAACGCGCGCCAAGCTGACGCATTAAACGATAAGTAATCATTGTGTAGCAAATATGATTGAAAATGTTTAATTAACAATGTCATTGTAAATTTTAAGTAAAAAAATATTTTCTATGCATTTTTTTAAACTAAAAAAAAAAAACGCGAGATTTTAGAAAAAAAAAAAATGAGTTAATTTTTTTCATATTGTTGCACCACTTCAAAAAATTCAAAAAAAATTCTGAGTGTAAAGGAGTATAAAATACATTTTCTGACGAATTTTGGTGAGTGACATATTTCAGAAAGGCTAAAAAAATAAAAATTTTGATTGGCTTTTCGTTTAAGAATCATGATCATATTATTTTTTCATGTCTTAGACTCATAAGAATTAGAAAAAAAATAATCATCAATTAATTTTGAATATATAAATAATAATAAAGATAATAATTAAACCGAAAAAACAGGTTATTCTGAAAATTTCGAAAACCGTTTGAGTTAAAGAGCTAAAAATTGAGGTGAATTATTTTAATTCGATACCAAATCGATACCCTGAGTGCGAGTCGAAAAAGCCGCGTGGGCAGATGTCCCATATTAATCCGGCTATACCCTTTCTATGAATTTTGATATAATTTTTACGTCTTAGGGTGGTAGTACTTAACGTCCTCCCGTGGATTCGCGCCTGTGAAATAATTTGCAAAACTGGATGTAATGATTGCCTTAAAGCGAACTACACTTGTCCAAAATTTCACAAATATGATTATAATGCGTCTTTAAAGCACTCGGACGCCCAGAAAGTCATCCCTAATTAAAAGCTACAGTCTCTAGAGAACCATCAACCCTAAAATCCTCAGATGGAGGTTCATGTACAACTCAAAGTGTGGGTGTCAAAAAGTGTTTTAGGTTTGTAAAAAAATCATTCTAATTTGTCACCTCTTATCAGCCTTAACCTTAAAACTTTACAACCCTCATCGTATTTGATTTCTGCTAATACTCATTTGTGTAAGTGTTGGACGATATTATTTTTAGTAAAATTTTGCACATATTTTGTTGGAAGTGACAGGCTAAATTTCGCGGACAATATCGTGTTTTCTTAAGCAAAATGTATGAGTGTACTTTGCAGTTAAACTATATACCTAATCCCACCAAGACGTATGTACAAGATGTATTTGTTTGTAGAGAGCACATGAAACATGAGCGTTTTTACCTGAAGAAATTGCAGCACTGTGTTTTTAAGATATACGGTCGGGATTTGTACGGTGGTATTTGTTGAATAACAACATTAATAAAAATAAAAATTTCCCTAAGTATATTTTTTAAAATTAAAACCAAAATTGTATAAAACAGGATAATTTGGCTTAAAGTCATTAAAATATAAAACGTTTATAAACTTATTTGTAGGGTTTGTGGTATGATTGGGGTGTAGTCGTTATTAGAATATTTTATTTTATAACGTTTGGGTTTTTATTGATGTTGAACCATATTTTGCTGGAAGTTGAATACTGACATTTAGTGAATTTTGGAAATAAATACCTCTTTCGGCGATGTTTGCTTAATCTATTATTGATAAGATTGACGTACTATGTATTTACTTACCGTCAGGAAGTGCTCCAAGAGACCACATGAAATCTACAAAAAAAACGAAAAACAACGCATTAATAAATCATCGCTGCCGTTAGAAATTAAAACAAAAAAGCAAAAATAAAATAAAAAATCTAAGTTGATCAACAATGGCTTAAGAAAACAACCCTTTTCAAATTTAGTGTTCCTATGTATGTAATCAATCTTAATTTTACTCAAATTTTAATTTTCTCAAGCCATTGCGAAGACATGTTCGTATGATTTCGGTTCAGCATTCATGAAATTTCTCTACGTCTCTACAAACTACTAAAATTGAAACTGCAACAACACCGAATATAATAAAAAATTCCGGATATCTTATAGACGACAAATACTTCTGCAATCGATTTTCGACCATCGGAACTAAACTCTACTTTCAACTTCACATTTTATATCTATTCTACGACACTAAAACACGTATATAAATATGTTGACTTTATGTTCGTTTGCAAAAATATACCAGGAGCAACTGAATCAAAATTAAATCTGAAACTGTCCTGGCATATTGCATTTAAACTATTCTACGGTAGAAGTAATGTTCGAAACATAAACATTAATATGCTGCTAAAATTTCACGTATCTAACTATGTACGTTAATATTTTAGAGCATACAACTTCTGATTTTAGTTACATCTAAAGCCTCAGTAGTATCAAAAGTTAACTGTCTGTTTTACAACTACATGTAGGTAAATACTTTGAAAAAAAATGTTCTAAAATCTAAAATACCTGTTCCAGACAAACTAATTTACACAACAAAGTTATCGATACCTATACTTCTTGTCGATAATGCCCTTGGTATAAGGAGATCTATATTACAATAAATATAAAGTATAACAAATTAAAAATTAAATTAATTAATTAGGTAATTTTATAATGGAGGTATTAATTAAACGTCTTCCTCTAGCGCCTACGACTAATATTCACATCCACAGCTGTAATTAATCCTGATTAATTACAGATACGTATGGTAAATTAATAACTAATTTAGTGATATACCTACATAGGTAATTAAGTGTATTAAATGGAAAAACATGATTTCTTTACTGCCTACCTACTTACTTACTTTAACTTTAGCTAGTCTCATTAGTAGTATTAGTTAAGTATACTAATATGTACGATAAAATTAAATCCTTACTCCTCTCTCACCATCTATCAATCAATTGTAATCTATTACTTCAATCAGAATGACAAATTCTATTGGGGATTCATCATGAAGAATAGTTATTTTTCAATAAATTAAATTTTTATTGCTGTTGTAAGTCCTCTGTCGATTAAATTGAATTTATTTTATTTTAATTTTGTTATACAATTGCAGCTGGTTCGTGAGGTCTAAGATAGTAGTATTTTTGTGTTACTGGTTACTAAATGGAAACATAAAGATCATTATTTTTTACTCTATCAGTTTTTAGTAATATGTACATAACTGTAAGCTCAGAGGTTACCAAAAGCCCTCAGTTATTAAAAGGCCATAAGATAAATTGAATATGACAACCTGCAACCAATTTCCCTGGTTACAGGGCATGTCTGTTGTTTTACTACTTAAATTTTTATACAACGAATGTTACAATTAAGTTGATTCGTAAGTTGTTGCAATTTTCTTTCAATATAATAAAATCAGTACAGTTCATTTAATGTAGTAATCATCCTTAAGTATATAACCCTCACAAACCATCACCAAACTGTATTACCTACACATGAACATTTTTCATGTTGATCCCCTCATTCCTACATTATCGAATCCTAATCTATACAGTTTTTTTTTGTTTTCTGGCCGCACCTTTCTGTTATGGAACACGAACATAAACGTAGCCAGGTCGAAATCCAACAAACGACCAATGAAATGGATGAGGAAGGCTTGTAGTACCTGAAAACGAGCGACTACTGCCTCGAGCTTTCGTGAAATGAAAAAAGAAAAAAAGAAAATCTCTAGTCACTCCTAAACGATCCTAGCCTAACTTATTATCTTTAACCTAAGTGCCTAATATTTTCTGAACAGGACTTTAGTCCAAGGGTCGTAGGTACTTACAAAAAGGCAACGGCAGCTGTAGGTAGAACTACTGCACTAAAGTAAAGCGGTTTTTAAGATAAACATCAGGACAGAGCTGAGCTTAGGTAACTACTACAACTATTAAGGAACATTTCTACAAAAATAGTTTTTAAAATTAGACAGTAAAATTGTTTAAACCTTTGCTTGTTATTTGGATCTTTTATCAAATCTATTTATTAGGCGTATCTCTACAATTACTTACTTCCGTTAAAATACGTCGATCCAATGGGTTTTTATTTATTATCAAAACTTTTCGAAATTGAAAACAACATAGTAACCTCAATCGTTTCTTTTCTACACTGAATTCATCATTAAAACTTTTAGTTTACTTAAACAAAATAAAATAGTTTTTTATTATCTTTTTCCTAGCTTTTCTAAATTGAGAATAACATAAAGTCATCTCAATCAATTTTTCTACATTACAGTCATGAAAGCTTTTAGTTTGGTTAATTAATTAGGTACGTAGTTCGACCTAAAGCTGCCGTTACACCGTTCCGTTCGTTATCAATAAACAGAAAAGGTCCAAGTTTATTGTTATAAACAATTCCACTGAATAGATGAAATTTCATGAAAGCCAAAGCAGTTCGAAATAGGGTCCTAATAGTTTTTGACAAAATCAACCTCGCACAATTACAACAACTAATCGAATAAATTACATTATTTAACTATTCTAAAGTGGAAACGGGTTTTAGTAGCGGTCTCGACGTGACGAGGTTTGCAATAAACGGAAAGCGTATGTTGGCGCTTGCGTTTTTCTTTTTTCATTCAAAATGGGACTAATTTGCGTGATTCGACGCTGAGTTATTAGAGAAAATGCATTGTAGTGTCGACAGTGCTGACACTACATTTAATTTATTTAGCCGGGGTGGCAGGGCCATTTGAATTCCGTCAATTAACTCCGTATTGCCGCATAAGATAATTGAAGGCTTCACATTCATCGCACCAAACGACTACGCCATTTATTTTAACTGGGAACAAGAGGTGCGCTCCTCGAATTTCACGTTTACAACACCGTTATACTTCAACACTACCTGAATTGTACTTGCGAAACGACTTTGGTTTCACAATAATTTTGCAGTTATTAGTTTTATTTTTTAATTTTTTTCGAAATTAGTGTAAGTAATAGTGCATCTTTAAAATTAATTATTAACACTGCGGGTTTCTGTTTGCGATTATTGAAAATTTTAAATTCAATTGTGCAGTTTAATTAAAAACACGCTATAAAACTTGAAGCCTAGCTACTAATTCAATTCTACATGTAAAAAAGCTAAAGGTTTGCTGCAAAACTACGTCTTCAGCTAATCACAGCGATTTCCCTGATCCCGTGTTTGAATTACTCAGACATAATTCATTTAGAGTTATTTAAAACATAAACCGATAAATTAAAGCTGCAAATATTATTAAGAGGCTTTGTAAAGATTTATTTAACATCAAATAACTAAATTTTTAATGAATTGTAAGTAGGTCTTCAAAGGATTCACTACACCTAAACAAACACAATTCATGTGTCCATTTTAATTTAAGTAAAGTAGTTAACTTTGATTGAAACATTGTAAAAGTCAATAAGAATCAAAATAAACATGTAAACGTCAGGGTGTGATGTGACAGGGATTTTATAAACACCAAAAAATTAGAAGAGCTACCAAAATTACATACGTTTCATTTCATTTCATAATGAATTAAAAATAGATGGTGATGTTCTAATTGAAAGTGACTTTCAGTTTAAATGAGGAAATATGAAGACTACTTTTTCTGCTTTAATCTGAAATAAGAAATTATGATATTCAAAAGATATGTATGTGTTTTAAGAACTTTTTGTTTTAATAACTGAGTTTTTAATCGTTTAGAATTGTTCATTACTGAGGTCGTGTGAGTTGTGTAATAACGGGTCACAGTCCCAACCCGGGCGCGGGTAGAGTGTTGGTGTAAATCGTGGGTATTTCGAGACTTTGCACCCCCAAGAGGTCGCTCATACTGTAAGTGAGCGTGGGCCCAGCGGCTGCAGCTCTAGTATGGGCAATGGGTCGAAGGGTGGTCGCGGGAGCGGCCAACACCCGCTTGCACCCCGTCACGTCGTACACGGCTTGCGCATAGTGTAAGGGTGCGGCCGCGGTGGGCGCGACAGCTATAGCTGCAACGGGTATAGTTGTCGCACCCAAGCTAACGGGTATTTGATAAGGGGCGTAGCGGAGCGCGGATGTTGCAGCAGCTGCGGCCGACTGAGCTGCCGCATGGTGGTGATGGTGCGGTTGGTGGTGATGCGGATTGTGGTGGTGGTGGTGAAGCATGAGCAACTCACCGTATGCGCCGCGGCCTGCGGCTCTTGTCTTGGCCAAGTTGGCGGGAAGCATCACCTCTTTCGGCTGGGCCTTCTTACACTCCACCTGTAATAAGAAAAACACCTTTAAAATATTATTTTATTTTAACCATCCCTCTATTTTTCCTGCGATAATTCAAAGGAAATTGCGTGTTTTTTGATCTGCAATTTTCTTAAAGATTTTTTTCTTCATAATCGCATTTAGCACGTGAAATCATTTTTATATCACTTCGCAAAGTTCGTAAAATTCATCCCCCTGAAGGTGAGACATAAAAGTGGCGGAAAGTCATAAAACGTGTTACACAAATCATGCTAAATTATTATTCCTTAGTAACAACTGACACGTTTATGGATCAGAGTTTCGTCCTGGGCATTAGATAAGAAAAAAAACATTTGCTTATTATTATAAAGGTTTATAAAAATTAATAAAAAATAAGAATATGGTTCTCCACCACATTCCAATAGCAAATGCAAGTTTGTAAGCATAATATTAAGTTATTTATCGTGTTATTTTTAGATCATCGACTTTTTATAGGGTTTCCTGTAATCTATTAGTAGAAAACAAACTATTTTCCGTGTAGTTTTCAAAATTTAAGATTTAGTAGTAGGGGGATATTCTCGTCTATTTTCTTATATAACTCTAAAACTATTTACTTTGAAAATATCAAAAATATATTTGATATTCGTTTAATCACGTTGCATTTACGTGTTTGGGTCACAGAAATTGATATGTATACCCAATTTCAACTTAATAATAGGTCCAATAAATTTGGAACAAATGCAGATGGACAGACATGCTATAAGGGACCCTGTAAGAGCTCCGCTTTCTTTTCGGATGTATGGACCCCTAAAAGCTTATGTAATTCTCAAATTGGAACGTTTTCCATTAGGGCATGCGCTTGTGGCATTAAGAACGATTTAACACTTGTTGTTTACCGAACATGTGCATCGAAATAGGAGCATAAGTACAGCCCCGTTTAATTACAGTGAGGTTAATTTAGTTTGCCCCGTAATTTCGACTATTGTACCGCTATTAAATGGAGTATGAATAGGTCGGCGGCCAAAATGTCTTATGCAGCAGACGACCACAAAATGTCCGGCGTATTCGAATACGGTCCCTCTGTCGCTTAATTAAAACTGCAAAAGTACAGTCAGGGTGACACATTCTTCCGAAATTAAGTCTGGCATAGAGTTTACGAGGAAGAATTCTCGCCAAGAAATTACTTAGTTCCCTTGAAAAGTGTTGCATTCGGTTCCAGATGGTGCCCGGACAATTTTGCAACACGGCAATTTGTAAGACTTAAGTAGAAGCAAAAGGATGCTGAGTCATTCTCCAAGACCACATTCAAAATGAAATGGGAATCCATATTACGAATGTTAGATTTGTTTGACCTATCGAGTGAAACAAATAGGAGGTAACAGCAGGGGTGGATGGCGATGAGGCCATAAGGGAACTTACCCGGAAAATTTTGAGAGAATTTCCAAAGAAAGTACTCAATAAAATTTACATTAAAATACTTCATTCATTACAGTTAACTTTTCTTCAGTTTCATTTTGTTTTTTCTGAATGGTGTTAGATTCTACCCCCACATATTATTGGCTATTGAGTTTACAACAAATCCAGCTGGACTCAGTAGCTTTGATCTACATTTTGATAAGGTTGATTGTTCTTCTATTTTTGTCCATGAATGCGTACGCTATCTAAATGTCATGATCGGAATTCCTATTTGTTACGACACAACGATATACGGCCGCAATTAGCTAAATTAAATTGCAAAGAGTCGTTTCTCTTTTGGATCAATGGGACAACAATTTTTCACAAACCCTCAATCTCACTGTTTTAAGATTATTTGTATTACAGTATTCAAAGTATTGCGAAAAAGTGTATGCATTAGAAGTTAATTAAATTCAATATCTCTTACCTACCCCTATATAAAATTCTAATTTTATCCAATATATATTTTTTAATTAATTGAATTATTGAATTAGCAAAAGTACCGATATTCAGACAAATTGTTTTCTTTTTTTTTTTTTCTTAAATATTGACGATGTGTTTTGACCTAAAGTTCAGTGATTGTCGTCAACAAATTTTTCGTTGTGGGCCCAGTTACAGTTTGTTTTTAACCGATACTCACACACATATACATAATAAGGGATGAAAGAGGAGGGATGTTTTCAAGTCTCTCTCGCCGTCCCCGATATCAATCCCAAAGTCTAACCTAGTTATGAGCTCGTTTTCGATGTCATCGTTGAAGTCGTAGTGTGGCGTGCCGGTCTCGAGCATCCCCCATCCCGCTCACCCTCTTGCCATTAATTTAATTCAGCTATATTAATGACGTTTCGAAATTGGCGAAAATAATTGGAAAGCCGCGATCCGGCCGTAATTCCGATCCGGGTGAATGGGTCCAATTTTCTTTTTTCCCCAGGATTTATGACCTGACGGCTTCGAGACTTGTTTGCATCGTATCCTCGCCGCTACCTACGTACAATGTCGCGACGTCTCATCTCTTACTCCTCACACCCTCACATATTTTCTATGACGAAAAATTTAATATGTAATAATTATTTTTAAAATAAACTCTATTCCTTTTCATACTGACTTTCAGAGTTCCACGTGGAGCAAACATATCAATCAAATGGGACAATTTCGTCTTTCAGAAATAATTAAGGAAAAGTTTCGTTTAAAGTTGCAAATTAATTATGTTTAACAAATATAGGTTTAAAGGGGAGATTTTAGGAAGATAAATATTGAGAGATTATATATATTTTCTTTTATACAGTTTAATCTCCTGGAAAATACTCCAAATACTACTTTTTGTGTGGGTGTGTACCTTGCAGGAAAAACGTTTTAGATCAAGTTACGAGCGGTTAGTCATGACTACAGAAATATCACAAAAGCAATATTTCATTTCTTTAGAAAACTTTGCCCGTGCATTAAAACTTAACAGAACTTATTTCCGATAGCAAAAGAATCGCGAGCCTTTAAGGAAGACGGAGAGGGCTACAGGGCCAGAGGGGTGATATAGAAAACTGACCGGGGAAACCGCTTCGGTATTTTCTTCTGGAAAAGCGATGGAGGTGGTCTATTCTCGGCTAATTCATCTCCTTCTCGCTAGACAGGGAAGATTAACAACCTCGCCAATTAGAAGGTAGACTCTCCCTTGCTGTCCTTCCTTTTGCTAGATTCGGGCTCTATTCTTTCAACAACAAAAGATATCGCCGACTGTCTTTTTCCAATAGAGACGATTGATTGTATATGTACGAAACGGGAGACCTGACCTGTATAATTTTTCGGGACGTCCATTGTATTGTTACAAAGAAAAATCTAAGTGCAGATGACAGTTCAACAGCCATCACTTATAATGCCCAAAATGAAAAAGAATTTTATTGTTTTTGGAGATAACATAAAAAACACTAAATCTTATTACAGTATTTGCTTTCAAAACTTATTAACTATAAAAAAAATGGATAGTATTGAAAAATGGAGGTATAAATCCTCGAAATTCACTGGGTGATAAGGTATCTAATGAAGACAGGAGATCAGAGGAGATGTATGTTGCAAAACGTACGAATTTATTCCTTTCAACAAGCGGCACACGGAAAAGTGCGATGGATGTAGAGAGTGAAGGCGAGAAATCTTTGCAGTTAACAATGACTTCTCCTCTGTTCTCCTTATGATAGATGGCTGGTCACGTATTCCAAGATAAATCTCGCGTAATGGGACCGTTTCGCAACGACAAATTTCGTTTCGCTCTAACAAGGCGCGGCCTTTATCTTTTTACGCGCGTACAGAAACGCGGATGACCATGAATTTTTGAAACGGCCCTTCTTCAACAATCATTACATCCTTAAATGGGCTATTTTCGTTTGAGTGATAGCAGAATACGCTCCTTTCCTACCTATCTAACCTTCGTGACAAACGCCTCATTTTATTGATCTATCCTATTAAAAAGCTACAAAATATTGATGAATAAGGTCTATTTTATTTTATATTTTAATTTTTAGGATACTACTTGTTTTTTGTTCCCTTTTTGGCTTTGGTTACGACATAATGTTTATGTTGTATTTTTCTTATTAATGGTTTTATAAAAATTCAACTTACCATTTTGTTGTTTATTTCGTGAAAATGGATTTCACAAACTTTGTCTACTACATCTTCGCTTTGAAATGTGACAAATCCAAAACCTGAAACAAAAAGAAATAGTTAAATTTCCCGAAGTCGTCGTATCCAATAAAAGAAAGAAAGAAATTCTCCAGAGAATAGAATTATATTTCAATTTATTATTATTTTTTTGTAAGATTTAGCTGGTATGATCGTGACACATGATGTCATTCTTGAACAAATTTTCCCTTGAGTTAAATGATTAAATGAGTAAATTGGATTTAATATTTTCAAGGAAAGAAATATGGGTTTAAAAAGGGCTCATATTTCTTGATATTTCAGTGGGATAAAGGTATAGATGATGAATAATTACGCGAAAAACGATTTCCATTTTTCCCCGACACGTCGCATGGTCGACATAACGTAATCGAAGAAACGTTGAAAAAAGGAAATTGGAAATGGTACACCATTCGTTTTATTCGTACCGTGAAACAGTACGTTTTTCCGATAACATCCAATTTATACCATCGGCATTGCTATTTTGTCATCTTCGTGATACTCTTTCGAGTATTAAAAAGTTTGTTTTTCGTTATCGCTCCGATTCCGTCGATTTATAAGTCGAATTCGACCATAAAACACTGTCGTTCAAGATCTCGCATCACGCAGTATCTCTAACGAAGATGCAGAACAGACTGTCGCATTGCAGACAGGCAAAAAATACAAAATTTCAAAGCAAGAGGGGGTTCTGGCTTGCTTAATTCTAAAATACTGTACAGTTTTAAATTTATTATAATTTCTCTAACACACTCTTCTCAAACATTATTTTCAATTTTATAATTTTATGTAGAAAGTTGAAAGAAAATTCATAAACTAATATTTTTTATATTATACCTATTTTAATATATTCTGAAATTTAAAAAAAAAAGAGGGTATGCTTGTAAAGGAATTTCTTGAATTGCGAATAGGTAATAAAAAATTGTAAGTAAAATAATTTTGAATATACCACATAACTAACACTAATCCTGATTTAGAATAACTGAAAAATGCTACGGAAGAACTTTTGTTGATGAGGTGAAAAAGTAGTTTCGAAAAATCGGCTTAAATTATTTTTCACTAAAATTTTAAGCTTGGAACGCACCCTAATACCCTGGAAAATTTGGTGTCATTTTCTCAAATATGCGGAATAATTCGGCTTGAGATTTCCAACTGCGAAACGAGCCTTTCTAAACTTTTTAGAGCTGTTTAATCCTGACCCAAACTTTTGGAAGTGCCATGTTTTCGGTTTGGGGGTTTAAAAGTACTTTTCGAAAAAAAAATAGGACTTAAACAGGTATCACATTAATTATCAAGTGGAACGAAAACTTTGTGGCTTTCCATTTCTCTTGTTTTGTAACTTTTCATTTCGCAACGAGCTCGTTTGTATGAATGAAGTTTTAACTTTAGAAGGAAGATTTATATAAAAGGACACCGTACAAGGACGTTATTACATGTTTTTGAAGCTTCAGGATAAAAGTTTCAAAACTTTTGTTATCATTAATACCAAGGTTATTGATATTTTGTATTTGGGTTTACTGTATGAAATAACTAATTCATTCGCCACAAAAATAAATATAAAATGAGGGAGGGGGGTTTTGATACTGGTGTTTAAAAATTTTATTATCAAGTATTTCACTTTCAAAAGTTGTCAAAAAGTAAAAAATTTGATGCCAAAGGATTCTAAGAGACCCAGAATATACTTATTTACCTGCTATTGGGGGTGAACAACCTAGTCATCCTAAAAGTTGTTTCACAATTTGGATGAATTAGTACCTACATACTGAGGCCATACGAGTAGGGACGATTTGGGGTGGTAAAAGGTGTATACGTGAGGGTAGCTTATTCCTCTGCACCCACGTCCCGCTAATTAATATTGGCTTTTGAACCTGTACCGAACCGTTGTTGACATCATGAATCAATGGTTATTTATTGCTTTAAATAGGTACAAGTTTATGCCGATAACCCAGCAATGTGAAACAAGTTAAATGGCTTCGGCACGACACCGAGTCGCGTCCTCAATCTCCCGAAAGCGATGTTCTGGTTTCGACATTAACCGTGGTTAGATACGTTGCTGTTACACGATACGCTTTCGAACTAAACAAATGGCGTACATGTCCTTACGCCAGTATGAATGTTGTTGTTATGTTGTTCTCGTTTTGTGGATGGATAATGGTTGCAAGGGCAAAAGTTACGGTCGCGTCACAACACAAATTGTAAGTCGTCAGGTCTCAATTTGAACCCCATTAATATGTTTAGTAGTATAAAGAAGTTGTACCAAGGTTTTCTCCCAGCAAAAACACTGGGTCGCCTTTTATGTGCATATCATATTTAGGTTTTAGAAATCGTTGACGATATTGCTACATCGTTTAATCAGTAGAAACGACAAATACTAGCTTTTGGGATCATATTCGATTGCAAGTTGATATTCCTACAAGATCTACATAAATCGCATCCACAATAAATGTCTTAAACCAGTCAAATTAGTATACGAAATATCAGCAATTTTTTAATGGATACGTTAGAAATGATACAGCTTTTAATCCTCTTCCTCTAATTAAAATAGGTTCATGTTGATATGCTTTACTTTAACCAACTGAATTTGAATTCAGTATGTGTCATATTAAAAGATTTTTGCATTGTTTTAAAACGGACTAATGGAAAGTGCTCGACTTAGTTTTTATTTAAATGCCAGCCATTAATTTTCGCGATTGTATTATAGGTAGGTGTAGTATTATTAGATATGCAATGTCTGGAATGGGAAAATTTTAATTTGGCTCGGTTTTTCCGTCACAAAGCGAAAATGCGATCGGGGCAGATTATAACAGAAGGTGATTATGGAAATAAGGTTTTACAGCTTTATAATCTGGCTAGTGGCGCTTAATGTAGATGGCTCACGGCATGTTGAGCCACGGCTTCGTGCTGATGTAGCTCTTCTACGTGAGAATGAGTATCGCCTTTTTACGGCCCAAGCGCCATTTTTACGAAACTTAGACTAATTTATTTGACATCCTCGTAATTATAACAGCTATTATGGAAGGAACGTTAGAGGACGAGCCATAAAAATGAACGCGACGAGCAGACGAACGTTTGTAGACTGTTCTTGAAACAGTCCGTAAGCTGTAATACATTTTTTAATGAACTCAAAACTAACCCTTATATTACATACCATCTAAGAATGTCTAATGAGCTGTTACACTTTTATAAAATTAATTAGAAGTTAATCTTCAACCACAACCATAGTAGTCACGGAATAGATATAATTTCAGTGGGTACTTTATATTTTTTTAAATAAATTAAAAAAAAAAGCGGTACGTGCTATAGGTATAATAATACCTCCGCTCTTGCCCACACAACTCTCCCACTCGCTCGTTATATTTATTGTAAAGGCCATTTTTGTAGAAACTGTTCGATTTATTGAACTAAAACCAAATCTGATGTTTAAATAAAAATCTAACAGAATCTTGGAAAATAAATCAGAACCATTTTAAACTATAGTTTTCACGTATCATTATAAAAGCAAATTAGAGGGATGACGATAGTATGTTTCCTGTGATTATTATTCTGATAGGCACTTATAAAAATGTTATCCCCTTAACCCAATTTAAAAGAAAATCAAATGGCAAACAAGTAAATTTGCAATATAAGGAAAAGGATAGTCAGCGTTGGTGGTAGACATAAAAACGGTCGTCGTCGAGCTGCCGAATCGTATAGTGAGTCTTAAACCACAGAAGCAGCTTTAACTACAAAAAGTTTGTTCGTCTGTGAAAATGCGCGAATTTCCCTTGCAAATGCCGCGAAGCGCTCTTCTATATTCTAATGAGAAGCGACTAATTAAATTTAAAGAGTCGCTATTTGAACAACAAATATTACAGAAATGCTCGTCTCCTTAAATTCCGTCCTCTTGTTGAGTTTCGAGTACATTATTTTCGTCTAAGTAACCGTTTAATAACGCCTACAATCTTGAGAGAATACTACATTTCGCTCACGCCAGCACTCCGTGTTGTTGTGCTGTTGTTCTCTTACACATAATATAATCAAATAATCCTGTTTACAGATTGTACTTTTCTTTAATACGAAT
This sequence comes from Agrilus mali, assembly GCA_029378335.1. NCBI lineage: Eukaryota > Metazoa > Arthropoda > Insecta > Coleoptera > Buprestidae > Agrilus > Agrilus mali. Next base: position 19,717,620 of record CM055658.1, on the reverse strand, counting down.
TTTCTTTAGTACTCCAAGCAGGAATTTCTCCAGCATACTGGCAAAATACTGATCATGACTTTAGTGTCAACAATTATTTTATACAAAACCAAGTCATTATAAATAAATATTTAAGGGGCCCCTTATTCACTTAATATTAAAAAATATTACAAATAGGAAGGTACTGCAAAAAGTAGGCAAAAAGGAGGTGCTATGAACTCAATAAGAAAATTAGAGGTACGATGGTGCCTAAGACACTAATAATGATAGAAAAACACAGTTAAGTTACAAAAATGTTTATTAGTACCACTATGTACATTTCACCACACTGTGGCTTCCTCAGGTGGAAGAAGTAATATACTTAAAATTAATTACAAAATCACTTAAATACTAACATTGGTGGTGGGGTAAAAATAATAAACTAAATTAGATATTTAACAATGGGGAAGAGTTTACATCTACCTGGTCGTTAATAATTAGGCCTAACTTATTTAATTTATTAATTTCAAGGCTTTCTAGTAAGTTTAATTTTAAGCCTTTCTTCTTCGTATGTAAAATTTCGAAATTTTCGTTAAAGGAATGTGAGTTTTCAATTAAATGCTTAGCATAGGTTGAGTGAGTTTTTGTTCAAGAAACTTTTTCTGTGTTCTTTAATTCTTTCTTTAAAACTCCTGCCAGTTTGACCTATGTAGGATTTATTACAACTCCCACAATTCAATTTATAAACTCCAGACTTTGTATCTTTTTTTGAAAAATATTTATTGTTTTTTATGTATTTTCCCAACGAATTGTTGGTTTTAAAAGAGATATTTGAATTAGTGAAATATGAAAGATATTTACTTATTTTTGTAGATATTGCCTTAGAAGGTAAGAGAGTTATACTGATTTGAATTTTTTGTTGTAATGAGTGGGTAAACTAAATTTCGTGTTTTTATGTTTATTTTTTTATTAAGTAAATTATTAACTAGAGATGAGTGGTAACCATTATTATTAGCAATTACATATATTCTGTTTAATTCTTTTTTGTAGTTTTCTTCCGTCATTGGTACAGTTAAAAGTCTATGAAGTGCGCTCTGAAAAAATGCTAGTTTGTGGGAAATTGGATGAAATGATTTTGAGTGGATTATCGTGTCTGTATGTGATTTTTTATGATATATGGAGAAAGCCTAAGACACCTTCTATGATATTAAGGACTAATTGGAAAGAGTAAAATGTGAGGTGGAAATATATGAATAGGATATAAAATAAAATTAGTTCAAATTTCTCCTCTATTACATATACAGTTACAGTTTCAAATTTCATTATAAACTTTTAAAACCCCTTCACATAAATATTTAAAATCTGAAATATATTTATACACTTTGGTGATTGTTACTTATAGAAACATTTATTTTGATATAGGATTTTTTTTAGTTTTTATTAGCAGTACAGATGAAGAGAATTGTTACAGTTGTTGCACCTTTGGTACAAAAATTTGCGATAGTATTTGATCTTGTTTATACATGAAAACTAAAATAATTATTCAAGAATGGAAGTGTTATTCGTACGAACGACATCAGCTATTTGTAATCTCTTTCTGTAATTGTTATTCAAAGTAAAATGTAGTAGAGCTTTATCGCGTTAGTCGACGCGCTTTACGCTGCAGTAATTTTAATACTCGATCTCATCTGAAGTTTCCGTTGTTTTGGAAACAATTTGATTTAGTTCTCATTCTCGCATCTTAAGCAAAATTCCGCCAACTCGACAGTGAAATAATTCGTAACAAAGGGATGTGTATTATGTTTGTAAAATAACAAATGTCAATTCAATTCTTGCAATCGCGACAAATTAATTATTACTCTTCATATACCATATATACATATTACGAATTCTAAAGAATCCTAAAAAAAATGTTTGTCTATCTAGCTGTATGGGCTAATATTCCAAACAGGAGTGTTTGAAACTATTTATTTATATAGTTGTCATGAATAATTTGAAATAGTTTTTGATTCTACTTTCTTATGGATAAAATAATTTCTCAATATTTAAGTGCAAATCAATTTTTTTTCCAATTGCTTATGTCAAATGTGAAAGTGGTAACGCGATTTGCAGCTTACTGAATAAAAATAGGAAATATTCTATCCTTCGACCCCTAAATTGTTGATGTGGAGTAAAAACATTAACCGTGTAATTAAAATACAAATATATGTGAATATAGTCTCGTAAATTAATTCGTAAAAAAAGTTGATTGCCTCGGTATATTTTAATGAAACCCATTTTGTGTGCTTATCAGCAAGAAATTTTTAGGGTTCAGAAATAAGCAGAGAAGAATTGGGGGAGGTTAAAGCTTCACCTCAGGTGTTTTCGAGCTACATTCGGTATAATTTATCATACGCGCTCTCCCCCATTCCTCGAGTGGCGAACGGTGGTGCGTGACTCGAGGGTAAGCCATTGTAATCCGGCTAAAGCAAGTCAATTATAATAGGTAAGCGCGACATTGTTACAACTTTCATAGGACCAGAGTAGCACTGTAGGCGGCAATAGGTGAGAGCGTCGCCGTCGTTTTTGCTCCACTATATGCTCAAGTGGTGGCTGGTTTGGTGGCGTCGACAAAGCACATTTCGACTAGTCCCCAAGGATATCGCCATTGTGTGTACAAGCAAGCAGGAGTTGAGTGATGACATTTGCTGTACCCCTAGGGGCCCTGTCGTGCTCCCTCCAGTCACTCTGACATTTCTGAATACGAATAATCGATATGCAACGACGTCACGGCGCCTTCGTCAACTAAACGTTCCTGAAAATCGACAACTTATAAGACCTCCACTGCACACTCTTCGACGAGGAAGTTGTTTAGAAAATATTTGCACAATCCGCAACGAACGCGAAGAAATTGATTACCAACAAATTCAGAACATATTTTTGTTACTTATAGAGAAAACGTCTGAAATATTCGCGATTATTTTTTAACATCACAATACTTCCAAATGCATAAAAGTTTAGGTGACGATAATAAATTTTAACAAAGGGCGCAGATGTAAAGGACCTTGACGTTCAAAACTTCAGAAGACTTTAAAGTTCTGCAAAGTGATAATTGACGCGACATTATCCGAAGAGAAATGTTTATTTTTATATTTATTGGAAAACTTTTTCTTTCGACTCGTGACCTATCGCCAAAGCGAGCTTTATTCAATAGATGGTATCAGTCGGCTACAGCATCAATTTTTTTCGACGATTTTTAAGTTATATAAGTATAAGAAACAGGGTGACCTCATTTCAATCTCATTTTTATTACATCAATGACAATTTCATTACAGAAACTTTCATGTTCAGCAATTCTTTATATCCTTTGATTAAGAGAAATTGTTCCCAAAAAGAAAATATAATTGTCAAAGTATTTTAGTATTAATTAACTTTTACATATAGCCAATTAATGTAATGATTCGCTCTTAACATTTGGACCATTTATTTTTGCTTAAGATATAAAAAGTTCGATATTTTATTCAAAGGGGCTGTATTGGTACGAGCATCAAGGGGTATATTTCTTGTTGTAGCTGCCAAAGTTTGAAGTTTCATACGTCAGTTATTTCGAATGGTGAAGTTGGAAACCCCGGGAGACCTTTTAAAGCCATAAAAAAATTACTACTCATTTGGCGAATGAGAAACGCAATCTCTGCTTCCCCACAGCGTGCAAAGATCGAAGTTCCATTTGCGATACGTATTCAAATCATTTTCTTTTATGGCAGATTTAACACGTAGATCGACTTTTTATTGGTAGCTGAAAGGCGTCGCTTGATGCTTTCGCCCTTAGAATCGTCGTACATCTTTGTCCCCCCCTTTTTTTCATCGATAACAGAACGTTGCAGGTACCATACAATTTTGGAGGTGTTCAACAGAATTACCTTCGATCGCGGTTTTTACACAGACCAGATGGATTCTTAAAGAATATGTGGTGTTACAGAAAAAGAATAAGTGAGCTGTTAAGTAAAAAATAAAATAGAATTATAACATAAAATGTATCGCTCTTAATAGGGTCCAGTCTCTCTGGACTCAACGGTCATCGCTGTTTGCTGATTGCGGATAAACTCGTTATATTATACACCAGCTAGATCAGTGTACAATATTCGAAATTATGAGGATGAGGGTGTACGATTTGTCATTGGGTAACCAGGTAGATGTTTGTTTTCCATTTCGCAATTAATTTTACGATGAAAGGAGACCTGGCGCCTAAATTATCTGTCACAATCCGCTGTTTTGTGCCGCTTATCATTTTCCCAGGCATTTTGTTCTGCTACCACGGTGACAATGGGTGTGCTGAGCAATGCTGTTTAGTTCGGTGCAGAGCTGAGCAGTGATTATTGCAACGATTCGTGCATTGTTTCATTGTGCAATAAACATGCCTAGGAATTCAGCGCACCGTGCCGTGAAAGGAATATCCATCCCGTTATGTTCCAGACGAGACGCGTAACGGCTACGGAAGGACACTGAAACTAACACAACGACAACCCTAGTGGCACATGGAGAAAGAGAGAGACAGAGAGACAAAAAGGGAAAACGTTAGCGAACGAGAGAGAGAGAGCGAGTGAGTGAATGGAAAGCATTGGCAATATGGATAACAATCGGGATGGGATAGGTAAAATGTTGGAGTAAAATGGAAATATAAAGAATGAGGTAGGGAACTTTTTTTTGAAGCTAAGTACTTCTGCAGGATATTAAGGGCTGCGAAATAGTCCAACCCATTGCTATTCATTCACTCTGTAATGGCGTGGGTAAGAAGAAGGGCATAAGTATAATATCAGATTTTTAACCAGGGTGGCATACACTGGTCTGGGGTATATAAAAAGCCCCTTTTAAAAACTGGAAATTGTTTTTAAATTTTCAGACTTTTTAATTTAAAAATCCTAAAATGGCCAAATACTGTCTTGAACAATTTAGGAGTGTTAACTGCTATTCCATGCCTTTCCTTAATTACGCCACCAGAATAGGGGTACAGTCAGAACACATTTTTTCCAAGATAATGATATAATAGAAAATATAGTACTCAGGCTATAAGGATTTATTTAGTCTTACAAAGGGTGTTGAAGGTTTTTTTGGATCACTTGGTAACAGAAACAGATGAAAGAAATCTCCAAATTAAGATTGTCAAGTAAAACAATTCCACATGGAATTAAAAATTACTAATTTGTGGACTTTTCCTTTATTTGTACTATGACTATTTCTTTAGAGCCAAATTTCGAGATTTTAGATCATTAATTTTAGGGGCGCTACAGGTTTTGATGCGTCAGAAGGTTGTCAGTGTACCATAAGAGTACACTTTGAAAGTGTCTCTTTATTAAATTTAATTTAAAACTTGATTTTCTTACAGGATTATGAGACTAGATTTTAGTATTTATTTTTAATTTCAGATCGATATCTGCAGCCATTTCTGAGAACGTTGGTCCTGACAGGCAGAGAGGTGGATTGTCGGCAAAGTTCCTGAATAATTTCCCGTGGTCATCTAAGTCCTGCGACGGTGAGTGTTTTATTTAGAAAATACGGTTATTTTCTCCCTTGTCTGTCATGTCTGTCGTGTAGGAAACTATTAAGTCTTGAACAAGGCGAAGGATTTTGCTTTTGGTTCTCTATATATTTAGGTATATGACCTACGGTCGCTACTGAACATCTGAATAATTATTTCTTATCAAAACTAATTCAAAGTTAAAACAGTACAACAGTCTGTTATTTATCAAATTTATTACGTATCTACTACCCTCAACGCGTGATGTATTTTAAAATAAATAAAACTAGCTTAAAAACACATATATATCATATACCTACAATTTAAGAGTACGTGCAATTATAATTTTAGACTGGGTGAAAAATTAATCAACATAAATGCAGTCAAATTAAGTCTTATTTCAATTTCTACAAATTTTTGAATTCCATTTAGATATAATAGTGTATAGCCAAAGTGAAATAAAATGCAACTCAATCAAGAAAATAAATATTTTTAAAACCAACATAGTGGATAAATATGCGTAATATCTAAAAAGAACAGTTTGTTTTTAGTGAAAACAGTGGATATTAAGGACACACTTGAAAAACCAACGAAATTTTAGAAAGCACGTAAAACGTCAAAACAGGCGACGTAAGTTAGGTTGAAAGGAATTGAGTCATATTATTTCCATGTTAACTTTAAACATAAATTAATACTATTACTATTTGCAAGTTGTCTCTGTTTTTAACAACTTATTTTGTAAATAGTGTTTGCTATAATTATTTCATTCATATGCAAACTTAAATTTGAAAGGGTATACGTATATATTTCCTATATTTTCGTTTAACATGTATGTATGTATATTCTCGCAATTAATACCGGTTTATTACGTACATGATGTGGTCGCTGCTATCGTACCGTCAGCAGCGACCAGGAGAGTACCAAAAGGAAAAAACTTCTAAATCTCTCGTCATCCACTCGGGGTGGCAGCGACGCGATCCGACGCCGGGGATGGTGATGGTGGCGGTTGGCGGTGGAGTAGGTGGTGGTGCGACCGCGGGCGTAATAACTCCATTTGAAGCGTCGATTACGAACGGGGCTTGCGGTTGCTACTGCATTCGTGCATCGTTGCCTGTCTTTGTATTTGTAAAGAGGAGGGCATACGATATCAGGCACGTCGCGACGATTTATGCATATCGAGTGGATTTATTTTGCCGTCATAAGTGTCGTGAAACGAAACCACTGTCGTCTACACTCGACGTTATTACGTTTAAAAGATCGTATTTGCGGAATTACAGCGAATAAAATAAACAGAAACAAAAATGTCTGAAAAGTGGAAACAATTCCTACACGTTAATAAATAGTCGTATTAATTGAGAACACGCTCCAATTGCTTTGTTCAAGGGCGTGTCATCAAAGTTATAATTATATTATATTCTTTGATTTTTATCTTATACTTGACTGTTTTTTTTTTACAAAGAAAGGAAAGTTAATGAATTTCAAAAATAATGCACCAAAATTTCCCTTCCCTGCGGTTAATTTTCTTAGTTAAATACTTTTGTCATGTAAATAAGAATCAAGTTTCAATGTTTGCAGTTAATTTTATTCAAAATTTAGTTAAAACTTTTTTTCCGTTGATTATTAAGACAAAGGCATCTTAATGAGAAGTAAAAAGTTTTCAAGTTCGCTCCCGGTCTCAGAAAGCACAACCGAAGAAAATCGAGAAAAAATACTCGTGGCTCATATAATTTGTTTCATTTTATTAGAAGTGGATTACAGAAAACTAATTTTGAAAAATATCGAATGACAAGCTCAATAGTTTCGTTGACGTGTTATCATCGAAGAAAAATAGAATAGGAAGTGAATCAATAGGTAGTACGAAAGAAAAGCAAGCAAGGCCTTATGGCTTTTTAATAAAAAAGATTAGCGAGGTATTTTCAGACGGAACAATTTCCTCGCTACGACCGTCTTTTATTTTTCTTGCCCGAGGAAATTTTTCCAGTTCTAATAAATCCTGGAAAGTTAGGACAACGACGGCGCTAAGTGACATAATCATTTAATTCAATTTGGAAGTTTCTTTGCTTGTTTATATTGACACATCTCAAGATGAACGGCAATGCTTCTCCTCCATATTTTAACTCGAATGCTCTCGAAACTTTGAATCCAAAACTGTGAGCTGGCATAATTCTGATCAAACATTTACAACTACTACTAATTTTCACGAGCCAATTTTCCACTAGCCCCATTAGATAATAAGTCAAAATTGTCAAACTGTATAACTACGTAAATACACTGTATAATTTTTCTGATCAGCAATAAACTGTTCATATGAAATTGGCACAACATTGAGTTTGGAATTTTATAAACACTAATTTTTTACCATGACACCAAATTAGCCCCTAAAAGGTTAGCAGTGTTAGATGTTGAATATCTGTTGCATTTTATGAGCTCCTAATTTATCACCTTGGCACCAATTTAAGTCTTAGAAAGCTAGATCAATATTCAATGTTGACTATATTTGGCATTTATTTTATATATTATAATATATCCTAATTTTTTATTATGGCATTCATTAATTTAGACCAAAAAAGTCAGCTCAACACTGAATACTAAAGACGACTTTGACATTTTATGAGCCCCTAATTTTGGACCTTGCCACCAAATTAATCTCTAGAATGGCTGAATATCCTTTGCATTGCATTTAATGATACATCCTGTAAATTTAACAGTCTCAATTCCTCCATTCTCCATTTATTCGTAGGTACAAAAACAATGTTTACTTTACACATCATCGTGTCACCATTCTGAACTTTTAAAAGTTTCACACAGGCTTTCGATGTGAAAAACACCGACGTCAACTTTCCTGTTCTTCGAGAAGTCGACGTCGATGTCGTCGCCGACCGGCGCCGTCGTCGCGATACGAAACATTTTACTTAACATACTTACAACTTTTTATTTAACTTAATTTACCATCTCTTGTTTGTTCTTCCTGGTTATACTTTATCTGCCGCCTTTACGACGAGAAATCTGTTAAGTAAACGGTAGTGGAGTTCTTACAAGGGAGGGAACCAATAAACACGATTAAGGATAAGAAAAAAGTACCTTCTCTGTTGGGACTGTGTTACTGAAAGGAAATTGAAATATTTAAGGGATTTTTCTGAAAATGTTATAAGGACTACATGAACCTCTTTACTTTTTTGATAATTTCAAAACAGACGTCTGTGACGTGATTTAGGGATTCGTGCGTGATTTGCAATATAGATAAATAAGATTAAATTTTCACTCATCCAAAGTAATCGTTCATTTTCTAAACTCTTCTTAAAAGAAATCGATCTTAATTTTCTGAACGTCGAGTGCAGAACTACGTAGAAGAATTGACGATGTGTTTATCTGAATGGGCTTTTTTGCTACACTACGACTGTATGTTAAAAATGAGTCAGTCTGTACTGCTCTACATCCCTCTTTGTCAAACACATACATGCACAAATCTTTTAACTAAATTAGTTTTTCTATATTGAATAAAATGAAGTTCGTTGTAATCTAATCAGAAATGAATCGCCCTGTACATAATCAAGTTTCTATTATTGCCGTTCAATAGATATTCCTTCTAATTAATTAATTGGAATAATCATGTCTAGTTGATCAATTATTTGGCACCCCACAGATCAGAGCTGACTTAGCATGAAATGCTTTTGGTACGCTACAACCAACGTACAGTTAATATCGAAATTATTGGACAATCGTACATTAAAATGGTCGAAGTTTACCCGAAGTAACAGTAATTTTTGTGGTCGATTGGTAGTTTGTAGCATTTTTCTTCTTGATTTGATCTATTGATTGTTTTCAGAATTAATTGTGGTTGTAATTTAAAAGCCCTCAGTACGAAATTTAGCAAATATGGTCGGAGTTAACCTATAGTTAAAAATTATTCTTTGAAGTCGTTTGGCTCTATAGCATTTTTGTTTGATTTGATCCATCAGATGTTACCAGAATTAATATGGGTTTATTATAGAAGCCAAGCCCTCAGGCCTGACATTTCCTTTTGTAAACATATAGGAAATGTACAATAAAATTGTGAATTGACTAGATACGATTGTTTGGCCATTTGATACCCTGTAACATTTTTGTTCCATATTATCTATCAATCATTTTCAAAATAAATTATGGTAGCAGTTTTAAAGCCCTCCGGCCTAATATTTTCTTTTATAAACATGTAAGCAATATACAAAAAAATTTGTGGGTTGTGAAACTAAAAATGGGTTAAATTAATCCGGGCTAAAAGTCTGTACCTTGTGATCATTCGGTACTCTGAACCATTTTTGTTTGACTTAGTCTATCAGTGGTTAGGGGCTGTTCATAAAATAAGTTCGCATACAGGGGGGGGAGGGGTCTTGCTGAGTGTAACAAGGGGGAAGGGGGTCTACGGCAACGTGACGTTCGCCGTTCATCAAAAAATTTTACTGAATTTTTACAGAATCCTTGGACTTCTGATAAATAGAAATATTATTTATTTGTTCGTTACAAAAGATATTTATTAATTTATTTAAATTTTATTATGAAAATAAAATAAATATTTTTGACTATTAAAATTGGAGTATTATCAATCAAAATTTATCAGGTCCGGGGAGGGGGTTAGTTTTTTTGACGTTATATTTACAGGGGGGGGGGTCAAAAAAGCTATTTTTAGCGTGACGTATATTATGATAAATAAGAATAATAGAATAAGTTGTGGTTGTAGTTTAGATGCCCTCATGCCAAAAAATCCCTTCTATAAAAATGGTCTGAGTTAACCCGGGCCAGAAGTGATTCTTAGTGGTTGATTGGTTCACTGTGACATTTTTATTTGGTTTGGTCTATCAATTATTTTCGAAATGAGCTGTACACGTAGTTTTCGCATGTCGCTGCGTCTGCTCATTAATTCGCATTTGCAACCGCGTCAACCGCAGTAGGCAGCGCCTCCGAGCTCGCTTGATTTGTGAAACGTTCTGTTCCGCACATTCGGCGAATAATTGCCCCGTTGCGCCTGCACTCGTTTAATTGGCTATTATATTGCACCGATTGTATTTATCCGCGCCCGCGCGCCCATGCATATATGTGTGCATGCATGAAGGCTCTACACTGTTTGTTTTTATATTTATGAATCCCAGAAAATTGTTGTTTTAATTGGATTGGTAATATTTGACCGGGAATTGAACCTCCCCGCGCGTGCAACAGCCCCTCGTACAGTAGCCACCTCTTCCGCGAGTTATCTGTATGCACACACACACACAGATTTCGCTTTACGTGTACCGCTTTGATTATTGCCGGGGCAAAGGGCCGACGTGGTACCAAAACAACGTACCAATTAAACGTCAACGATTCATACATTACAATTTTCAAATATGAGAATAACGGATGATATTGCTATTAAGCCGACCTATTCAATTCTGCTTTTTAAAATGCCCATGAATTTTCGCTAGAACAATCATATGATGTGTACGTATAAATCGAACGAAAATCAGATGGTGTTCAAATTAGAAGAGGAAATTTTTGCCAATTGCGAAATCGGATAGCGCGGCTCTCGATAAAACTTTTGATAAATAGCACAAAAAATTCCATCCCATCGAAATACGTAGTCAACGTGAACAGGAAAATACATACAAACGTCAATTCCTAATTGTCCCATAAAATGCTAGCATTTCCTATTGTTTTATCTAAAAATTGTTAACATTTAAATCCGACAAAAAAAAGTTTTACAATCGGAAAATTGTGAAATAAAGGATAAAAAGCAATAACCGAGAATTTGCTGGTAGGACCTGCACGATATATTTTATTCATCGTATATTAAGGGTTGAAAAGATATTCGTGTTTTTATAACATCGTGCCAGGCGGTCCGTCAAATTAAATTGAACGTGTTATACACACCAAGTGGCTTTTCATAGTCCACTCTCTTGTCGGTCGTATGTCCTGTCGTAAGCGTGGTACGTCGGGAGGTTCTCCATGTCGCAGTTGCCCAGGCGATTTCCCGGTACTATTTGCTTGACAAGAGAAGTTTAAATTCAAAACTGGACATGGATTGGCGCACAAGTGGCTGTAAGTATCGCGTTTTTTGTAGTCGAGTGTGCCGAGTGGTGACCGTAAAATCCACCCTCAGGGGACGTGAAATCGCCTCCGAGAGAGAGCTCCGCACAATCCGCTTAGTACGCGACGGCGCCTGTGGTCACCGTCACCTCTTCGCCGTCGACGGCGTCGCGTTACCGTACGAATAGCTACCGAAAAACTAATTCCATCAGAAACTTTGGCATTAAACTTTCGCATTTCGAAGCTTGTCTCGCAGAAGGATGGATCTCTCTCTGTACGAATCCGTTGCTTTCCTCTCTGTTTTCATCTCTACCCTTTTTTATATCTTTCTTTTTCGGTTCCTCTCTAGCTACCGTCTCATTTGCCTCTCTGATGTTCTGGCTTACAGATAAAGAAACTTTTTGCGTTCATGAACTTTTATAAATACGGCTGCGGATGTTACTAACGACGACTTTTCGATATCGTAGAACTTTACTTTTGTTGAATTTTTCTTTGCCGACAACAGATTTATAAACGAATAATGACTTAAAAAAAATTATTTTTGACCCTAGTTTTAAGCAAAATTTTATAACTATTTATAATACTTTTTTTAATATTTTTTGACTAGAAGGAACAAACAGAAACAACAAAAGTTTCAAAATAAAAAAAAAACCTGAAATTAGGAATTCTACAAAGTAAATCCTTAATTGCCTAAATCATGATTCAAACAATTTTTGAATTATTCTAGTAATTTCAGTAGCTAATTTAAAAAATATTTATCCACAAACCCCTTACAAAATGTTTTCTTTTAGTCGTGATTCTGTTGATTGATTCCTCTTTCAGATTGTGACCTCAACTTCTTGTATAATTATATTACCAAATGTAATATTATTTAAAAAAATTTTGTTGGCGGAAGAAACAGATGGAAATTACAAAATTTCTAAGAGAAAATTTATTCTTAACTAACCAAGTCTACAAAGTAAATTATTAATTAATTCAAGATTCAAACACGCCTTAAATTACTCTGAGAACAGAAAGTTAACAAAAAAAATTACCACAGCACTTTCTCCTTTTCAATCCATAAATAATTACTACATATTAACATATGTTTCCTTTTGGTTGCGACCCTGTTCATTCCTCTCTAAGATTATGATGTAGGTTGTGTGACCTCAACTTCTTGCATAATTTTATTACAAATAGTATTAACTAAGGATGAATTCTATAAAGTAAGCTTGTAATTTCAATAGTAATCAAATGTGCTTTGAACTAGTCTAAAAATTTCAGAGAAATTTTACAATAAGTAATCAACACATCCCTCTTTCATTCCTTAACATTCTTGGGGTGAAATGAGTAATTACTATTTTTATTTTTGTTGTGACCTGTATAGCAGTAGTATTTGATGAATGATATACTTGATGATATCTTTCGCAAAATGATTGCATACATAACGACTCGTATGTAGACGATATAATTGGACGGTCGCTAGTCTAGTACGTACAACTAACAACCAAACGGAACGGTGGATGCAATGTAGAGGGAAACTGTTAGCAGGGTATTTAGTGACCAAAATTTATTTGAATGTACATGTACACGTACTTGCATGCATGTGCAGTTGCAGTTAGGATTGTAAGCGACATTCCGCGTTTGCAATTCTGTGCGGAGACAGCTTTACAGACCTTTAAAAATTATGTGTCATTTTAACCAGCCCCATAGCATAGCAGCCGTGCAATGCTTCACGGGGAGTATTTCGCTAGCTGCAGCCCCGTAATAACTGAAATTGTAACGTAATAATAATCCTGGTCGTCAGTTATACTCTACGTGCGAGTCCAAATGGAATTTGTAAATTGTGAAAACATGTACTATTTGAAAAGCTAATTATTACGAAACCGCTATTCCCGTGTACTTACTTGACGTATATCACAGCCGTATAACTACAAAAACGAAATTTTAAATAATAGAACCTCTTGCATCTAAAACATTACATTAACGTAGTAATGATTTAAATGAAGAAGCTAGCTAATATAATTGCTATTTAATTAATTTTTATTAAATATTAAATTTTTGAACTTAATTGTGATTTATTTTGTAGTATATTTTGTCGTTAATATTTTATCAATTTTTTTTTAAATTTATATTAATGTAATACTGTAGTGAAATATTCTTTCTTGTCCATTAAAGTTTCTCCTGGATTTGGTTTGAAGATGATACCTTCCCTTTGCAGTGGATTCTCTACAATTTCATTCATTCTATGGATTTGTTGCTGCTTTTATAATAGACTTCTACATTTTATTAAGGTGAGAATATATCGCCTAATTAAGTGAATGACTAGTTATTAATCTATTTTGCCACCCTATTTGTTTCAGATCGACGGTGGGGACTGGAAAAAATAAAGAAGATCCCGTAGTTATTTGATTTGAATTAATATATTTTTTGCATGTTTTTATTATTATTTTTTATGATTATTTGATTTATTTAGAATTCATATCTAATTTTGCATGTCCATTAAGTTTTTATTTTGCATGTTCTCTTGCTTACCTCTTCGCTTTGCTTACTGCAATTCTTACTATCACGCTTCGCATTTACTCTACAAGATCCGCAGGATTCAACGTTTCGTTATCTTGCTTGTTCCTTCTCATCTATGGTTCGAAGCGGAGGCCTCCCCGAGCGACTTGCCATAGACTTTGCTTTTTAGTTGTTCTTTGAAGTGTCTTATACACTTCTCGCGGTCTACTCTAGCGTCACTTCCTTTCAGACTGGGATGCAGCGGAGTTATCTGGAATAGAAGCAATAGGCGACTGCCCGGCTCTCCTAGACGAAATCTGTCCAATCTTTTCTACCAAATCTATTAGTGTTTGCCGTTAGTCCTGTTAAAGCAATTTTCGCTTTCAGATGTATGAAGTTCCCTAAGAAGGTCCAAGACGTCGTATTTTTTTTGTTTTCATTGCATTTCTATGATATTGTATTGTTTTTCTCTTGTTGTGTTTCTCTTACAGCCATTTTGTATTTTCTTCTTGTTTTTCTCTTACAGGTATTCTGCTATTTATTTTATAAACTGTTATATTAATAAATACAGTCATCATAACTTATGCTGATAGTTCAAATCCCTTTAAATTTGTTTTTCTTGGCATCTAAATTCAGTTTTTGGCACAAATGTTAACACCAAATTAAATATTTGTTAAAGTTTTCAAAATTAATAACCTGGGAGGACAGGGTGGCTATAAGGGGAGATGGGAGGCCACAGACTTTAGGGGTCTTTTGGTCCCAAATTTAATGTTAAAATATTAATAAAACAGTTTATAAATCGCTGATACATATAGTGAACTACTAATTGTAATTTCATATAATATTTGTACTTCTGCTAGAGATATTAATTTTTTAACTTTTATAAGTCAATTTCTGTATTTACCATATTGTTAGTTGCCATTACAATTACGTACTTATTTACACTTTAATTTTAGTATAAATGTGAAATGTAATACTTTAATTTTAGTTATTAATGTGCAGTGAGTAATATTTTCGACCATTACTGTATACTCCGAGTGATTACTAATAGTAGTGAAATGCTCTTCAGTTCCAGTTCCCAGAAGTGGTAGCAATTCTTGTGGAAGATGGCAATCAACAAGAAGAATCGATAATTAATGGGTTAAACATATTTTTTGTATTCAAAAATTAAATGATAAGGAGTTGGGCAAAGTTGAAAGATCAAGTTACAAAACTGTACTTGAAAGTGATGAAAAGAATGTGTGCAAAAGGAAAAAGATTCTGAGTCGACTTTTCAGAATCACCAAAATATTTTAAAGTTCAGTATATTCTAAAAAAAATATATATATAACTAAATTTTGACGAACATCACAAAGTACTAAGAAATATTTTTAGTGTTGCAGAATGATTTTCAAAAAAGAATATTTTCAGTTTACCTTAAATTTAGCTTTGCCCATTTTCCTACGATTCAAAACTTATGAAAATTAATTACATTATGTAGTTACTTTGTAATTAGTTAGTACAACGTATCATAATTAATTACTGTAATGGCAATAGAAAAATGCAATTGTACACTTTTGGAAATATTGAACTTAATCAATGAAATATTAGAGCTAACTGGCTAGGGTAAGAAAGTTTTAATTTTTTTCAAATCAATATAAAAAATAAATGTAGTAAATTAAATTTAAGGCAATAAATAAAAACATCCTGGGTTCAAATAATAAAAATTTTATTATTCCAGCTCTTGGCTCGAATGTTTCTTTCATTCTCAGAACAAAGGGGAAGGTATTAATATTTTTGTGAAATTATTATTGGTAAAATTCATTCAATCATTAGATCAAGACTTGGCTTTTAACTAATTTTTTCTCTAATACCACTTAATATATAAAATAATTTGTACTATGCCACAAATAGTTTTGTTAAAGAAATTGTCTAATTAAATATTAAATCATTTTTGTCGAAAAATCTTATCTAATTCATGATTAACAATAAATCAGTAATCAATTACAACTAAAAATTTTAAATACCTGTTTTATAATAACTTACCCTTTGAAAAGTATATTTTACATTAATATTTACATCGTTGATACTGTTCTACTATTATAAATTTAACAATATACGAGTAAAATATTTTAATTAATAAAATAATCCTGTAGAAATTTGATAATAATAAATAAAATTTATTGTACTTCATTAAAATGTTTTATTTCTATCCACAAATGATAATGAATTCACATACCTAAATAAAAAAGATACAGAAAAAGTTCTCAATATTTTAATGATGTAATTTTAATATATCGTATATCATAATTAAATATAATATTAATTGCTCTGATTGATAAATTTAAGTAAAAAATATTAATATATAAATATAAGATTATCTTCCGTTTTGGTGGAGGCGCCGAGTAAATCATCAATTTTTTAATCTTTTTTATTTTCGCCCTTAATTGCTTAAAATCTATAAAAACATATAAATTTAGATTTACTATCAATAATAAATCATATTTAATAAGAATAATAAATAAATAATATCCGAATCATTCAATTATGTGTTAAATTTTGGTGGATGCGCCAGACACGTATAAAATTTCAATTTTCAAATTTTGGGACTTTTGTATTAGGAGAGCATAAGTTACAAGAGGTATACGACCTAGGGATTTTGAAATCTAGAGGTTAGCTATACTGTTCAAGTTACATTTAATAATGTGTTAAATTTTGGTGGATGCGCTAGACACACGTAAATTTCAAATTTCAAATTTTCGGACTTTTGTATTAGGAAAGCATAAGTTACAAGAGGTATACGACCTAGGGATTTTGAAATCTAGAGGTTGGATTTGAGATTTAAGTTGGCCCTACTGTTCAAGTTAACATACGTAAAATGTGGGGGCGGATCGCTTCCAGGAAATTAAGAAGATGAATTTGATTTATTTTAATAGCAGTAATTAGCAAGTTTAATTAGAACAGAGTGATGTTGTGCAGTAGCACGATTTGATTGGTGTTTTTGGTTTTTAAAATAGAGCACTAAAAATGCCATAAGGACGATGAATGTCTTTTGAGGTTATTTGGTTATGTTTACTTTTTTACTCAGTGTGTCAACATGGAAATCAACTTATTTATACTGTTTAGATTAATTTTTGTGCTTTAAAATGAATAAAATATCATTTTCTATGTATCAGCTGATCATGTAAGAAGATATTTTCTCTGTGTGTGCAAAGTGCAATATATATTTCTAGTGAATATTCGTAGTGACGATTGCATTTTCTAGTTAGCGTGAAGGAATTAAGCTTTTTACTATTTACACCTGAAACTTTCCATCGTTTAATGAGTCCCTACTTAACGAAGGAATCCTTATATATTAAGTATCAAAGAAAACTGATTTTTACAAAATGATAGACCACATTCAACAGACGAATGCTGCAAAACTACCTTTATTGAGAAGACATAAAGCTTAAAATGTATTAATGAGTCAGAATTATTAAGAACTATATCCTTTATAAGTGTTTTAATGTGATTTTCTGGTATTTTGTTACATCACATGTTAATCATGATACTTCTGTTTAGGACATGCACATGGTTCAACGTAAAGCAATTGAATGATTATTTATATCTTGAAAGCCCTACCAAAACATTCTCTTTCAATACCTGTAATAAATAGTGAACTAGCCTAGTGAATCGATTAATAGTTAAATCAAGTGTGTGTAGAAAATGTTTAATTAATGTTCTTGTGACCAGTAGAAGTCTCTTAGAGTTATTGTGAAAATAAATTAAAACTTTAAGTATTTTTGTAATATTCAGTAGCCTCAATTAGTTCCTAATGTTCAGTAAAATATTTAACTATTAGACTAGATGTTTATACACCTCTCCACGTTTTTACCTATGTGCAGTACATGTGACAATACCTTACCAATTTTTAGCTTCAAAATATTTTCAGATGCATATGCATTTCATCTTACTTTGACTGCAGCTGCAGAATTACAAACACCTCAACAGAACAGAAAACTATCACAATATTAAAACATTTAATTATAAAAGAATAATTTTTAAACTATTGTGCCAATTATTATTTGTAAATTTATAAAAGTATAATTTATAAACTGTAATAAATAAAAGCGATTTAGATAAAATAAGCAATTTTATATAATACACTTCTATAAAAATAAAAAATTTTACACTTACAAATAGTTGTTAAATAATTTAAAAACGACACAAAATTATAGTTTTATTTAAAGTGCAATTGCAACTAAATATGTAAATTTAAATGTAACGTATTATTCTTTATAGGAAATTCTTTGCCAATATTTATAGAACTTACTATTCATATATTAGTTGAATAAGATTATACAAAAACTATTGATCTTACTGGTTACTTTTTATTTAAAAATTTTAATTTTAAGTTAGATATCTACAAATCTTGATTCGTAGATGTTTTATTTATAACAAATCAACAAATAATTAATTTATACAGGATATATTAATTTTCAATAAGTACTCAGGCAACACACAATACATACTGCATTATTTCAATTAATAAGATTGATTAATTTTGCCTCTATTATAATTCCAACCATTTTTTTGCAATAAACCTCTTCACAAAAAATTTAATATAATAACACAGATCTAAATCAACCACCCTAAGTGTGTAAGAAGTCACAGAAATAAATTTTACTGGCTCCAACTTGTTTTAATAATCTTTATAATAATTATTATAATTGGTAGAAATGATTTTAATGTCTATACAGTTACAATAAAAACTAAAAAAATGCATTAACACACTATGAAATAATTTATATAAATGCAGAAAATACAAATACTTTTCTAGTTTTGTGTGATAAATAAAAATTTAGCAAAAACTCTTTTAGCATAATTCTAAGCTAAACGGAAGGCAAAGTTTAAATTGCCCCTTCAAAACTCCTAACCCAACATTTCTTTTTTGCTTTTGTCAACATTTCTTGATGTATATGTTCCAATTCTTTTTAATTTGAAAACGTCGCAAACGTTCTGGGGAGAAAAACAGTTTTCGTGGTTTCAATTACGGTAGAAGAGGCCCATATATCAATGCTTGTTTGGAAAGTAGTAATCGATCCGAAATCCCCTAATATCCATAAAGTTTGGAAATACCTCGATGCTTGGCATTTGCAAATCCCAAGACCGTACACCAGGCCAACCGACCAACCGCCGTCATTTTGATAGAATTAATTAGCGCTTAATGCCCTGCATGTTACCCCAATCCTACCGATGTGACGCCTTTATGTTTTAAAGGTAACACCACAATTAATATGCTTTCAAACTTGAAAAATAGAACTTTTGTTGCTGAAAACAAGATCCGTTGAAACAAAACGTTTACCTTTGCCTTATTGAATGATCAAATAAACTAGAACTTCTTAAACAATCTTCAAAAAAGGATATCCCAGCGTAAGTTGTAATAGTTTCTTGAATGTCTATAAATCTTGTGGTATGAGATAAAAAGTCAATCGACAAGGACTTCTTTTATTTTCGTTTTTAATTTGACTATACCTGATGTATTACAATCATCAAACCGTTTTTTTCTTCGTTTAATTAACAGTGAAATTCGTTTTTTCTTGGTCTTCTTGTTTCTTGCCTTCTCTACAATTTCCTTTGATTTTCACATTGTAAACAGACTTCTTTTAGGTTATAAATCTTTTCTAGAGTATCTTTTTTAATAAAACTTCAGAATTCACGACATTCACTAAGTACTTTTGAAGTCTGTCTAGAAAAAAATAAAAAATAAGTCCAAACAAAAATATAATTTTAAAACAATTTCTAATAAACTCAATATAACCTCAACAAACTACTTCTAAAAATTAATCTAATTTATTCGCTGTTATTAGTTACCTAATCAATTTTTTATTCAATCAGATCACTGTAATGTACACTAATGCCAAAATAACTTAAATAAATTAAAAATTAAACAAATTTTAAAAAAGTTACGTAGTTTGACGGAGCGAAGTACACCCAACTAGACAGCGCGCGTGACTAACTCAAGGATGGGGAAACCGCATACTAGACAGCAAAAGTGGCATGTGATTGGCTGTCGCTTTGGCGGCCATCATGGAATATCAAAAACTAGGTCAAATAACACCTGTTACCACAAAGAGGATTCCACATTGGAATTCCATTGACAAAATAAACAAAAATAAAAGATTCATTTTTCAAACAATTTTAATGCGGTTTTCGCTAAAATATAACGAATTTAATAAAGAACATGCATATGATATTAGATTAGTAGAAAATGTTTAGGATAGTTAACTCTAATAGTTCTTTTATTATCGTAAGAACACTGTTTCCATTCGCTTTAACGTAATATTCGTTAAGCATTGTAAAGATAAAATTCCACGTTCCTGAAGGTAGTTAATTTCAACTATGCATTATAAAACTTCCCATGAATTGCGGAACAGGATGTTAAGAAGACAGGGAGTTAAAATACTAGATATCTATTATCCCGTTTTTCTTTTTACTCTAACCAGCGTAATATGGCGCCGAGGATAGGGAAATTAAAAAACTAATTTGGGTCTACATTTATGTACCTAATCTATTCCGAAAGTGAGTTACCTTTGGTTTATTTAACGTTTTCTGTTCAAAATTTAAATGCTACGGAAGTTTTTTAATAATGAAAACTGTATAAGTAACCATTTCATAATAAAATGTTTATTTATGATTTTTTTTATTTTCTAATGACAGTATTTTGACAAATAATTATAAAATTTTATTCAGAAATAAAGGGAAATATAAGGAGTAATCAAAGAACTAGTGGATAAGCAAAAGTAGGAAGTTTAGGGACTATTCAAAGCATCACACATGTATCAAATAATAAGCGATTAATTTTTTAGCTTCTAGCAAAAAAAACAAAAGCCCGTATTGTAGCATCTACCAACTTAATTTATTATAATCATCCTTACCTACTGTTGTACGATTACCGAATGGTTCGGCGTTGTTGGTAGTAATTTTATATCCCAACTGCTCCTTTCCAAAGGGATTATACAAAACGAATAAGCCGTCGGATAAATGCTTAGACACCCCAGTGCTAAGTGCGCGTATTATATAGGTACATACATACATACATACATACGTAGAGAGTGCGATAGCTTGCGAACTTGCCTGATAAATGGGTTTTGCACTTAAACCCGAGCAAAACCGTTTCACTTTAATCGCATCCTATCCCTAATTAAATAAGCCTTTTGGGGAACGAATTATCGAAGACGAGTCATTAAATCATTCCTGCGCCTTATTCACTCCTCCCTATTTAGTCGTAATTTGGTTGTTAGGCTGGATTTCCCCGAGTAAATGGATGTCAACATTTTTTTTTATCCAATACAACTGGCTTAAACTTATTTAGGTATAAATTGTCTACACACCAGCAAATTAAAATTTGAAAATGGATCAGACTGACCCAGAAAACTGTTTTTATTGTCTAAATATCCAGCAGGAATACAGGAAGAAAAATAGTTTCTTTTACGAATATTTAATATTATCCATTTTCATACACTCTAGCTTAGTAGATCTATCGACTTTTCGATAACACAAAAGTTAATTTTTTGGCTATTCGTTGAATTATTGACCCGAACAGAATCATCGACGACGAACTATTCGTTCCCAAACATAAATTTGAGAGCATTTATACGGATGAACGAACGCCACTTCCTGGAGGCAACCCATTAAGGCGAAGCTAATGTTTTCGGAAACGGTGACATGGTCGAAGGAGCAACGTTGTCTTTCTCTCTCCCTTAATATTCTTCTTTATTCCGCACCCATGCACATTGTCCGCGGCTTTTTCCTTGTCAAGGACCAATGTAATTGCACTTTTGGCGCTATATAAAGTATTTCTGCATCGGGTTTTAGGTAAAGTAATCGTCTATCTAGTGGGACTGGAATTAAAGCAGTAGTAATGAATTTGTAAGGGTGCCTTCTGTCCGGCTTATTTGATACTACCATAATAATTACACTGTTCATTAATCATCCCAAAAAGTCAACCCAGTTATTTTATATAAATTTTTTGGAAAAAAATACTACTCCTGATACCATATTTTTGTGTTGGGAAGCGGGTCGCAATTGTGAATGAGTTTATTTTAAAAGTTCCAAAACTATTTACAACACATCTACTCTTAACCTTATTTAAAAATAGAGTAATTTATACTTTTACCTAGTGATGGGCACTATCGAATAAAAACTATCGAACTATTCGATAGTTCACTACTATTCGAATTATTCGATAGTTGAAAAGTATTCGAATAAAAATAGTAGTTACTATTTTTATTCGAATAAAAAAGTAATGAATAGTTTTAGTAACTGAAATTAGTTACTGAAAATAGTAGTTACTTTTTTTATTCGAATACTTTTCAACTATCGAACTGAACGTTGGAGTCGTGGTTGGAATGGGTAAATGATACGTTTGCGCATTGTCTACTACTTCGCTACTTCCTCGTAGCAGAGCCGAATAATATAAACAATTCTATAATTATTAGACGTTATCAATACATACATACATACTTTAAAAACATAATTTTCTATGGCACCAATTTATACTAGTTAAATATGAGGCAAAATAAAATGCAAATAAAGAATTAATAATTTTTAAATTAGTGTAGTGATGATTTGAGTCATAAATACTTAGGTACTATATGTTTGTACTGCGTACTTATAATTACCCAAAAAAATAATAATAATAAGTGCAGAAACATATAAAAAAAAGTAGTTAAATGTAAAAATAAAAAACTTTATTCGTCGCCCTCTAACAAATACCTGGATAAGAACAACAGATGTTTCTAAAACACTTATTTTAGTTCAATAACAATAAAGTACGTATAGCAATAATAATACAAAAAAAGATCGCTTACCTAAGTAAATAATAATTTTATCAAAGTAATAAGAATTAGAAACCATATTTCAAGTCGAGGTTATTTATTATTTTCAGCATAGCCTGTTTGTTTTTTATCCATACTAGCATATTAATCGTATATTTGTCTGTTGGTATACACGTTCGTATCAGTATATTTGTATGTTAGTATGGACCGAGCGATTGGATAACCGTCTGCTGCCTGACTATCGTGTAATTGAAAAAAATAGTAATTACTAAATTCATTCGAATGAATTCATTCGAATGAATTGAAAAAAATAGTAATTACTAAATTCATTCGAATGAATTCAATCGATAGTTAAAAGTATTCATTTAGTAATTATTCGATAGTTCAATTTATTCGATAGTGCCCATCACTACTTTTACCATGCATGTAATACGCAATATAAACGTTTAAATGGGATTATCCACGATTTGCAAATAGAATGTATAAATGAAAACGAATTCTGGCTGAATATTCAGTTGAGTACTCCAAGTAATTCCAAGACGATTTCGCAACCATTTCCTCCGTAATTTACTCTCTTACTAATACGGTGTTCATAATTGCATACTTAAACAGAATTGGAAGTTGTGCGAAATAGTTTTCGCCCGTCAGCAAAAACGTTAACTACAAGACTTCCTGCAGACTTTCGTAGGGGGTGAGAGAGGGTAATACAAAATGTATAGAAGTAGGAAAGCTGTCCCTGTGAAAGCTATACGATGCGATACGATGTTCGTGCGACAGGGTGTACATGTGTCACGTCTTCGAATAAATATCCTTTCGGACGGGTTCACCGTCGCATAATTCACGAGAGAAATGCCCCGTCATACTCGGTTGAGAAGTTGTTTGGAAAGTTTCCCCGTTCGGCCTGGAACGAAAATGCATTCATACACACATACACACACACTCACTCAGAAGCATACACATACGTATGTAAGTACGTACACAGATAGACCAGGCAAGCAGGCAGCGTCGTGACGTGGGGCGTCGCGCCGTTTCGTAAGCGAGCTTTCTCACTGTTGCTGGTGGTGGTTGTACTGTTGGTGATGGGGTGGCGCGGCCGCCGCCAGATTTGATGCCCCGTTCGTGTAGGTATTTGATCGATATTGTGCCTCCTTGTCATAAACAATACGCAGGCAATAAAATTAAATCTGCCGCGCGCGCGAATCGATATTCCATTAGTGCCCGAATGATGTCGTTTAAATTGACATGATTGACTGATGTTTTGTCGTCTGCAATTGGCAATTATAAAAACATTCGAACAGATGGGACCGCGGTCTCGTTGTTGCCGGTAACGTTGCCATTGCTGGTGGTCACATTTTTAAATGACCATCCCCACCGCTGATAAGGCCATGCAAAACAATATCGCTTTATATTGTATTAAAACAATTTGATTTTAACTAACTCTGTAACTGCATTAAAATTCTGTTAAATGTAATAATAGAATACACAGAATTCATCGGGTGACCTACTCAAAGGATACAAACGTATACAGTAAGTTTTTGTTAGAGGTTTTACACAATTTCATGAGCACTGATCTTGGGGTTTATGGAGTACTTTTTAGCTCAAGAGATTTCCCCAGCAGTGGCCTTTCAAAATTAATGAGACTACTTTGAACGTGAACCCTTAAAATTATCTTGAAGAATATGCCTAAAATGTCGCGTAAACTCAAGAAAATATTTAATTTAAAGGATACGATGAATAGCGGTTAGATACTTAGAACCGATGGAAACATGCTTCCTTTTTTTTAATTCGATTTATTGGATATACGTCTGAATAGAAAGAAAAAAATTAGGTCACAGAGGCTTTCGTGTTTCCGTCTTTAATAAAATATACGTCCAACAAACCGGTAAGAATTTCCTATATTGGTGGCGGCTTCCTAATATCAACCCCTTTTCCTTGAATTACCTATGACGTGTTTTTTGTCATGAGTAATTATTCTTAGATATGTATATTAGTTAATTAGGTAAGTCGAGCAACACGCACTAAGCGGTTATATTTTGGACATTTGGGTTTTAGTGTTTTATTTGGCTGAATTCTATTGAATTCTGTCAAAATAAAAGGAGGAAAATACAAAAATTGTAGTGTGACGACCACGAACGGTTCTATTCTCTCGTAAATTTATAGATCGATCCATTGACAAAGACCAACAACGATCAGATATCCACTTCTGTGAGGATTATGTTAGATATAGAAGGAAGGAAACCCTTATCAAACATGTAATCTTGATTAAGGCGTTCTTAGCATTTTCGTGAGGAGAAAAAGTTCGAAGGTGGCACGGCGTGGCGGCGGTGACTTGCCTAAACGGTCCGGTGTAATGGTAACCGGCACATTTTCGGCAAGGATCAAGCTCAACGTCAACAGCCACCGTTCAGACCGATGATAAATGATACAATGCTTCGGTTGAGCGCGGAATGATTAATTAATAACAAGCGAAAATATTCTGTATATAATGAAAATTTATATTTGTTGGAGTCATTTATCTGCATCAGTCGGTACCATGCTGGCATGGCCGCCGCTTGTGCGACGTGGAGAAACAAAAAAGCTCGAAACGTGCCCTCCTTCTCTCCGTAACACTGAACAGAGAGACGCGTAACGACAACAACAATTCTAAATCGCTTTCGAATGAGGTCGATCGGAAAAATTAATGTTCCAATCGTGAACTCGATCGACTTTCGTACAGACCAAATTGTCGAAGTCTTATTACTACTGCTACCTACTAACGGAACTGATTTTCACTAAGCTCCTTTCGATGGGCAGATTAATCTGCAAACGAGTATAAATCCTTTTTTTTTATATCTACACCTTTCGTCCGATTTGATATTTGAATTTTTAGTACAACAAAATGTGGTTGTTGTTTGCTTAGTGAAACAAAACATGTTAACATTAATTAGATGTAGACCGAGTATCGTTTTGTATAGATATATACATGCAACTGTAGATAATGTAGAGTGATTAAAAAAATGTTAGTGTAGGTATTATTATTTGCCTTTGTTATTTTAGTTTGAATGGATTGAAAACTTACCCCTATGCCGATTCGTCTGTTTGTCGAACATTAGCATAGCGTCTTCTATCTGAAACAAAATGACATCAAGTTAACCGTTGTTGTATGTAAGTAATTCAGCATTAAAAAATAACCATTAAAACACATTAAAATCCGGTGGTCCTCATTAACATTCAAATAACTGCTTTTGCATGAATAAACAAGTGGACACGAACGTTTCGACGTTCAACGTCGACGACGGGGATAGGATGACGTAGTGGTTGATGTGAGGGTGGTTCTGTTACGCCCGTTATTTTGTAGTGAAATAGATAGTAGATAGGTATACTAAATAGGCGTAGTCCATGTGGATTAAACTAAATTGACAGACGGAATAGTTTTGATTCGGTCGAATTCATGGTATCATGCAATTTTGTCATCAATTCTGCCACTTACAACGCCACATCGAGGCATTTAAAGCACTTGATTATGCAAATATATCACGATGAAACTTGGTTAATGACAAGTACCTAGACCACACACCGATATTCAAAATATAAAAATTGTCCCTTTCAAAGAGGACAAAAGCCTACAACGTTCAATTTTACAGCAATTCATTCAAATAACCATCGTCATCGTAAAAAAGTCATTTCTGAAAATATTTCTGACGTGGATCTTTTCATTTGTTGTTAAAACATTTTTAGATTTATTATTAAATTGATAACAATGTTCTATTCGGTGATCACGCTTTCATTCTCATTGGATCTCATCAGCTCGCCTTGCTACCTGCAGAAATTTATCGCCAATTGTATGAGTTCATTAGTGTTTCGAAATATTATTTTATTTTTTTTTATTTATTTTTTATTTTTTTATTTTTCTTTTTTTTTTTTTTAAATTCGAAAAGAAACTCTTGGTTTTTTCTGTTTCACTTATATTTATTACTACTCTGACATATGTTTCGGCTATAATGCCATTATAGAAGAGTTACTTAAAAACTAACTTACAATTTACTTGTTGTTATTTAAATAGGCAAACTACCTACCGACATGGTTACCTGTGACAGATCGTAATAGAGGGGAAACCCCGAAATCAATTTGGTCATTTAAAAGGATTTTATGGTTATTGTTGGCTCTCGTTATCTCTAAAATTTCTAATAAGTCCAATCTTCTACTTTTATTCTGAATATGAATCAAATCACACCAAGAGATTAGCCTCACCACCATCTCGAATATCATTTTATATTTTATACTTAAGAATGTCAATAACTTATCAAACTGAACCCATGACATTTAGTAAGTGAATTATTTTTTTTTTGTTTTGGGGCTATTCTAATTTAAGTATGTAATAGAAAAAATAAGATTCATTATATTTCCTGGAACATTTACTTTCATATTAACTTTTGTATGTACCAGAGAGAATAAAAGATAATTACAATGTCACGTGAACAGGAAGAAAAGTACGTACATCTGTGCCTCTCTTTAAGCTTTTTGTTTCGGTCGATATCAGTTCTCTAATAGAACTTTTCAGAGCGGAAATATTCGAAGAGAAACGTTACTTTTAGATTAACGTATGTACATACGTATGTAGGTAGATGGGAAGAGAGAAAAAGACAGCGAGGGAAAGAGTGGGAAATGTAAGTATGTGCAGAAGAACATCTCACGGATGAATAGACCTAACAATTCCTGTTTAAAAGAGAAAGATAGGGTCCTATACGTGGATAGCTGGATTCAAATTCAATTGGCAAACGCAAAGCAAAAGATATTTTTGTGATTAAATTCTATTCTTAGAATCATTTCATTATGTACGTTCGTTTTAATTCCGCGAATTGAAAAAATAAATATTTTTTAAAAGAAAAAAGGTATTCTTAATTAAATAGGGAACTACCATATATAAAAGAATTTATTATTATTATTAGTGTGTATTTTATCCTCCCTGGAGAATATTATTATGGATAGTAGGTATAATAAAGGAGACAGATTTATGTGGTGTTGAATTCAGTAGGACTGGGGTTGGTAAAAATAATTCCAATTCCGTAAAAGGGAGATAATACACAGATAACAACGAACAAATTGGTTCGCATTGGTGGCGATAAAGTGCAAACGGAGGCTGGAAAATTCTTCGTGAGAACGGCGAACTTCCTTGCCGTTACACGTTCGATTAGGCGAGAAGAGAAAAGAAAGAACTGGCCATTCGGAAAGCAATAGCGTGCTCGAGCTGGTTGAAGAATAGAAAACCCCACATCTATCTAAAGGTTTCTTTCTTTCGTTTCGTAACTTTTTTTCCATTCTTCTCTCCATCCATCGAAAGAAGATTCAGTTCGATTCGAACTAAAAGTTTTAATAGTTTATTTACCTTGAGCGGCGCGCGAGCTAGTATTTCTCGAAGGTGTCGTAAAGCCGCTCTTGCTAATGCACGTCTTCTTGTGGATGTCTATGAAATTGCTCCCGGGTCACTGGTGGTGGTCCCTTATCGATAAAACTTCCATTCGTCTACCGCACTATTTTGATGCATGACACAAGAGTACCTACCGATCGACACATCGAGGCACAGACAACGTTGCACAACATTCCATTTCCGGTAACGCCACCGCATCTATCGGTTCGTGTGTCGACAAAGATCCATCAATAAATTTGCACAATGTATTTCACCGAATGAAGTTTACAAAAGTTCCACATTGAAACTTCCGTAGGAACGTGCTCGCTATTCGTTGAATGATCGATTGTCCATTTGGAAAGAAATATGAAGTTTGATCTCGTGTACCTACTGTTAAATTTACTTCAATTAAGTAACAGGCGTCAGAGAATGGAATAAATAAATGCATGTTCCATACACGAGCCTTTTTACTATCACCATATTCATAGTCACGATTAAAACGACATCAAAAGATGTTCACTAAAAACCTTTGTATTGTTTAAAAAATATGGACAGGACAATGACAGTGAAATTGTTAGATTTCATGTGATGAAGTCGACAAAATTAACGTAGTTTACCTGATTTTGTTCAAGGAAACTTTAAAATTTCCTTTTTAAAGACAAAATCAAATTCTGAGTAAAGCTGTAAAATATCTAGGATTATTTTGCTTTTGGCTTTAGGCTTCTTCAGAAGGGAGAAATACTACGGACACAGTAATAAAGTGGTAACAAATTTTTGTTTGGGATGTATCAACTCTGGGAAAACTGAATTATATAATTTAGTCCCAATTGTACGATCACTTTCCTGAGATCATTTTTTTCCATTCACAATACAATTGGAATACGATTTTTTCACTTCTTACTGCAACTTGACCCCCCTAAACCAGTTTTCTCTATTTTTTCTCAAAAGTTTTCGATATTTCATACCACCACAAGCATCACATTTATTAGAAAACTAAAGCAGTGTATAGTTCCCATTTTCTATCTCTCTGTGCGAGAACGTTTTTATTTCTATTCCACAAATCTCATTCGCTCAACTAAGGGAGGGAAAATATCGTTTGACGTTGGCGGCATTTCTTTAAACGAATTTCGCTATCATTTTCCAAGCGATACGTTAACCCAATTCTAGGACCTTTGAGGCCGTGGCAACAATTTTATACCATACACCACAACGGAATTCGTCAGGATGAGGATAACGAAGTTTGTCATAAAGCAATTCTGAATGCCACGCCGTCGCCAAGGCTGATAGTCGATCGTTCAAGAGTTAAAAATTAAATTCTTGGTATTTCTTGACGAGCCTCCCATAAGGGATATAGGATAACTGCAAGCCCTATTAATCGTGCTATGTACTCAAAGAGAAATCTTAATTGCTACCTAGTCATAATGCTGGAGACGTTTATCATGGGAAATCAACAAATAAGGAATCAGGAGAGCTTAAATGTCTACCTAATAATATCACAGATATCTTTCCTACTGAGGATTCTAAGATTTTCCACTGATTACAAGCTTTTGCTTACAATTTATTTAATCTTGAAGTTATTAATTAAAGCATTTCGGTAATAAAGGAAGGATAGGAAAGCTTAAAGCAAGGAAAAATAAATTAGTGATCTTAAATTCGCGGATTAATTGAAGGAACCTGTTAATATTACTATTATTCTATACGAATTTTTTATCAAATTAGTAAGTACAGTAAAATTTCGATATAACGGTTTTTGGATATAGGTAATTGACAAATATATGGTCAAATGTAATAAAACTTAAAAACGTCCTGTTAATATTATACATTCAAGTATCAAACAGCAACGTCACTTCACGAAGATTTTTTTATATAAAGGACTTTCGATTTAACGCACACACACCTCCCCCCCCCTACCGCAACTAGCCTGTTATATCGAGGTTTTACTGTACTAATGCATAATTATTAATATTGACTTGTGTGGTTTTTAATTTCACTATTTTTGTTGTTTTAAAAGTGATGTTAATAGAATTAAATCCTTACAAAAAACAGACGCATTAAAATTGAAATAAACGTTCTATATGTTTTTTGTTGCAGCCCTTTATTTAAAAAGGGGCAAAGCAAAACATTAATCATCTGCTCAAAACTTCCGGGGTAGGTCTGGATTATTTAAGCATTACGGAAAAGAATGAAATTTTTTGATTCTTCGTTTCTTTTTTTTTGTTGTTGTTCCGAATGTGTGTTTGAGAAGTAGAAATTAATCTGCGTTTGCGGTTTGGTTAGCATGTAAATAAACGAAAGGGTCGGTGACGGCAGTGGTTGGCGGTGATGTGGCACATTTAACGGGAAATGAAATAGAGGGCGAAATGATGGAAACGAAAACATGCGTATTCGTATTATTGGAACGTAATTTAGCCGTTTTCCGATGGTATACAGCGAACGGCCAAATTACGTGCCAAACTTTATTCGGCACGTCCGGAAATAAAGTTCGCTTTATGTCATGTAAATTCTATGGATTTATATTAGTCGAATATAAAGTTGTCCGCTGCCATTGGCCAACAATATAAAACGATTTAATGTTTAACTGTCACCACCATCTATATCTGTACATAGATAACACACTTGTATGTATACGATTTCTATCCAATAAACAAATACATTTGCATGTGCTCGTATTGATGTTTATATATGTATTTATCGGTTTTATGATGTACTTTACATGTAAACGGTAATTCATTTATTTACCGGCGCATTCAATTACGAATGCGTGTTTGCCAAAACTTTTTCTTTAAAAACCGTCCGAAAATCCATTACGATAAATAAGGCTATAAATATTAATGTAATTTGGTATTGCCGATTTACCATTTCGTTACAATAATGTTAATGTTACTTCTACCTTCGACCATTTCAACCATTCGAAATAAAAAGTTCAATTCAAATTAATCCACGAATATAAATAAAACAATTTTTAGAATAAAGAAACAAAACAAATAGTTTGAGCTTAAAGAAAACAAAAACACAAGCCAATAGGATGCGCCGAAGACGTTAAAGATCACCCACTTAGGGCATTATTCAAAAACTTGCTTTCCAACTTACCTAAGTTTTCATAGCAGTTTTTATAATCATTTCTAAACATTCTGCTAAATCTTTATAAAGTTTTGCTAACTTATGAGACCATGTTAGTTTAATACACATTTTTATTATATAATCTCCTTTTAAAGGTTGATTGTTTTTGGATCAGTGATGTCCACCATTCAGCTAATTTTAAAGCTGGCCCTTCGTACAAAACAGAACCAACTACCCCGTCATTCCCAATTTCTCAAGTCTTTCGACTCTTCTTCTTTAGTAGAACGCACGGCTCTTTGAGGAGCTCTTCCCCAACGTTATTCTATTCCTTTTGTTTCTATGGGTCCCATGTGAAACGCGAAATACGAAGTATAACTTCCTCTTTTACGCACCTCGGTCTCACATGGGAAATAGTTGGAAAATTATAAATTATTTTCTTTTTCACTTTTGTCTTAGGTAGTAATAGGTTGTTTGTACGAAATACAAATTTTTTTAAAGCATCAAAGGCCATTCTTTTAAAATATTTTCAAATAAAAGTCTCTTCCATGTTTGGCACAAAAAAGCACGTAGATGAACCAGTAATGTGGCGCTTGGGTTTTTTAATAAAAAAAGCGTTACTATGTTCTTTATTTTGCTAAAAGAACCAGTTGGACTTTACTTAGTTTGATATACTGGCAGCTCTGGTAATATTTTCTTACATATTTCACTATATTAAAGACTCGTGCCCTTTGCTCCATTTTCAAAGTTTCCTTACTTACATGTAAATCTTGGAAAAGTCCTCGTGAATTTCTGTTAAAATCTCGTTTACATTCTGGACAAAAACTTAAACTTTCCGATATTTATACGCGAACGGGAGTTTGTATGAAGTGTATGTAGGACGTCTCTTCTTGTTCAACTTCATTTCTGCTTGCTTCCCCCCTTCATTGTCCATTAAAAAGTCCCGGAGCATCTGGATATTCTCTCCACCGTTCATTAATTATCTAGACGTATTGAACTGAAGTTCTAATCCTTTAAAGGATACGCTCCAACTTCTGAACTTTCCTTTTGCTTTCAGCAACGCCTCTCTTGCACTTTACTACCATTCGCCCTCTTCTTCTACTTTATTATACAAAAACGACCTTTAGTTTTTGTCGAGTGTAGGGTAAACTTGCAAGCCTCTTTTTTCACAACATAAATAACCAAGAAGGTCCACTGTAATTAACGAGTTCCAAAGAATTTGTTCTATGTATTAATGCATAAAGTAACCCCATCGACTAGTTTTACAAATATAAAGAGAACTTGAAGAATAATGTAATTGTCAAAACTAAGACTACATAAATCCTTCTGACTGATCCTAACTTTGATCAATGTTTTGTATTTTACTATTGGAGACTCTTTTTTTAAAAAAACGTTCTAATTAATTGAGCTGGTGAATACATTTTTAAATCCTTACAGTTTTTGTATATTTATATTCCCTTGAAGGGTTGGTATTCGAAAAGTCCGTTTTACATTCAACCTTTACACTAAAATAAAGTTAATAACCATAACCAAGGTACACTTCCTTAAATGTAATTTGCTTTATGTGATTACCTAATTTTGATTTGGATTGGTGTGTTGCGAGAAAGAAGAATGGAATAATAATTTATGAGCTTTTGCACTGTGAAAATGGTGAGCACATGAGGTATGACAACTTCACAGGTAGGGTGGAGAAAGTACGAAGTTAAAAACAAGGGCAAGCGCTCTTTGTATTTGTGTTTTTAATACATGTAATGCACCTGAATACAAATTCAGCCAGTTGTAAACAGCAGTCGTGTTTCCAACGTTGCTAGTACGCATCGTTTGCAAAAGCTCCATTCCAGCAGCAAGACTGAGCCGGAGAGTGGTGCATATGGATAAACAAACGAACGCGAAACGTACCTATGCATATGAAATGGAAACCAATTTTTGAAAACGTTAGTAATTGGAAATTGAATTTTGCGAACCCTTTGCAGAACGAATGTAATGGTAAAAACGCGGTAAAAAAAGAGAGGAAAATTACATCGTAATTTCACGATGAACTATTTCAATATGCCACCTCAAAATTAAAAGACCCAACTCGCAAAAGTATAAATGAAAAACTTTTGATTAGTCGGCTGCCATTTGATTTTATGGTAGGGTTAAAAGGCAAATATTTTTTTAGGTATCAAGTGTTTCATTTGTAGAAAACGATAAAATGGGAGACAAAACATTACTAAAGGAATGTAATATTTTGAGATTAACCTGATAGAATTCTACCTCTATACGTTTAAAATACTAGGTACTACACTGGTACCCAACTTTTTCAGGTACCCTTAAATTAGACTTTTAATTTATATAGGGATTCAATCTTTCTACTTCCCCATATTTCTCTTAATGTTTCTTATTTTTTATTTCGTACCTTTATTATTAACTTATTGTCAATTAATACGTGGCGGATCCTCGGGGGGTAAAAGCAATTGCACTACTTGATTTATTTTCTCGTAATGTTTTATCGGTGTCGTCCCATTTCGTACCGTCGCATTTCGTACCGCGAAAATATTCTACCTGCTTTATTCCCATTTCGTACCGTCGCCCATAAAATAATTATTAATATTCCCATTTCGTACCGCGAAAATATTTTACCTGTTTTTTTTTTTATTTTGGACCGTCGCCCTGTAGAGTATTCACGGTAATTAAGTAAATTGTTTTTGTAAGACTGTACACTCCAGGAGATTTAATAAAGTCGTCTTAATTATATTATGCTATAGCTTATTTCGAAATACGTATTTATTATAAAATAGAGATTATTAGATATATTATAACAAATTAGGTACCAATTAGTGGCAAAACCAAGATTTGCTAATTTTCCAAATTAGGGTGTATTTGAAAGGGTGGATAGTGGGAGATTTGAAATAAAAATTCTGTAAGTTAGTTTCATTTTGTAACCGGCAGCAACTAAGTATGGAAAACGTGATTGAAATAGTGCAAAGTTCGAGGGGTGGTGAAATAGCTGTTTATTCGGGGTATCAACACTATTTAAAGCGCAAAAACAAAAACGGATCGAAAAATTGGTCCTGTGTAAATCGAAACAAGTGTGGTGGTAGTTTGACAACAGTTAATAACAATATTATTAGCAAAAATAAAGAACATACGTGCACACCCGATGAACCTCGAACGGAAGTTTTAAAGTGCTTAGAAAAATGCAAGAAAAGAGCTAGGGAAGAATTGAATCCAATACCAAAGATTTTTAACGAAGAATTCTCTGAATTGAAGGATGCTGGTTTAGATTTCGTCACGGAAGTACCCTTATTTTCGAACAAGAGGAGTGCCTTATATAGAAATCGCCAGCGAGCACGAGGCTTCACAAGTTTTTCAAGCAGAAAGGAAATAGTACTTCCACCAGATTTAAAAGAAGATTTTTTATTGGTTGATGATGGGGATGAAGATCGTATATTAGCATTCTGCAGTAAGTTCGGCGTTCAATGTTTACAAGATTCGAGCTACTTTTTTGCGGATGGAACTTTCAAAAGCTGCAATAAACTCTTTAGTCAATTGTATACTATACATGCAGACTTAGGTAGCTCGCTTGATACAACAAACATAATACCAGTTGTTTATGCTTTAATGCCCGATAAAAAACGAGCTACGTACGAGAGACTATTTTCGTGTATCAAATCAAAGATACCCCAATGGCAGCCGCAACAATTCAAGATGGATTTTGAAATTGGTGCTATGCAAGCAATCAGAAAAGTATTCTCAACCACTGTAGTTACGGGATGTAACTTTCATTTTAATCAATCCCTTTGGAGGAAGGTTCAAGAAGAGGGTATGTAAATTAAATGATTTTTTATTACATTTTTATAATTTAAATATTTTGTTATCGGGTCAGGTCTTTCGGTTTCATACCGTGAAAATGCGGAAATTCGTAGGCATGTACGGTTATGTGCAGCATTATCCCACCTACCACCAACCGCGACCGAAGATGGATTCTTGTACATCATGCAATACTGTCCAGAAAATGCAGCTTTGCAACGATTCACCGATTATTTTGTTGATCAGTGGTTGGAGAATGAGACGATCGGAGAAAGCTGGATTTGTTTTGAAGAAAAACACCGAACGACAAACAACCTAGAAGCATGGCACAGTAAATTAAACAGAGCAATTGGGAAGCATAATCCTAATTTACTAGAACTCGTCAAGGGGCTGAAAGACGATTCTGTTAACGCAGGATTTGTAAAAAAACGAACCGATCTATATCTATTGACGCCCTCAAAAAGAAGAAAGCTATACATAAATAAAGATATGTCAATACAACAAATTGTTGAAGATTTTTTAAAAGAAAAAACAACAATCGGCACATGCCTAGAAAAACTACAATATATAATATGTTTTAACCGCTAATTTCCAAATATTACTTTATTTTGTAATAAATATATATTTTTTTAAATTTACAAAGTTGTGTTTTATTTACATATTGCTTACTGTTAGTTAATTAAACATCCGATTATTATTATAATTCTAACTGCACGACTATTCGCAGAACGCGGTACGAAATGGGAATGACCACAGGTATATATTTGGGACGCGATACGAAATGGGAATATTAGGGGTAACGGTACGAAATGCGACGGTACGAAATGGGAATAAGCCGTTTTATCCGCCACGTTTTTCTGCTTTCGATTGACAGACAACAGTGGCACATGATAAAAGCTTTGCTTTGTCGGCTTTAAAGAAAAAAGATTTTTATTGTAAGTAAACTTTAGAGGCACGACTAGTTCCACTATTGTACCACCTCTTAGGAGTCTGATAATTATAATCACCGTTCCGTCAATTCTTAAACAGACGAGTCGCTACTGTTGGTGGCATAAAAGGTTGGCAGTAGCATTAGCGGGCTTTGCTGTCGATGGCGGATAGTGGGACTCGGTTTTTCCGCATTCATTCAGAGAGTACAGCAGCCTCTCTCCTCCACTTGAACAAATAATCCTACAGCGGCTTTCATGTCGTCAGCGAGACGTTCAAGTGCGCCCTTCTTCTTCTTGTTCTTCTTCTACTACTACCTACCCCCTGTCTCTCTTTCCCCTGTTTCCCCACACTCCCCTCTCTTTCTCTCACTCGTCCTGCAAGATATCATCCTCTGCTCTTGTACCGAGCTCTTCCGACAAGAAGAGGATGGGTTTTGCAACGCGAGAAACGTCGCGAACTGCAAACAAGTTTTGCTGATGAAAGCAACGCTGATGCTTTTCGAGGATGAGAAGGAGGAAGATGATGACTAGCACAGGCCTACGGCGAATGTAGCACCTTTGTGTCGACGACGTCGGGCGTCGTTGTCGGCGACGGCGCGGCGCCGCCTCTGTTTTCAGTCGTCGTCGTTCCGAATAAAACATTACTTTTGAACGGTTTTCCTTCAAGGTAGAAAGAAGCATTTTTTCTTTACGAAACGCAGACGATATTATTCAGAAATGCTTTTTAAGTGTTTTGGGGAAAACGGATACAGCGGAAGAGAAATTGTAATTGCAGGATTTTACAGTAATTGCGTCGCGCTCTACAACCAAATCCATGGATCGTGGATGGATTACATCAGTTAATAAATTAAATATTATTATTTATTTTACCATTTTATAGTTTTAAAAATTTTGAAAAATATGAAGGTAAAGTTACGATGATGTGGCAGTGAAGGTTAACACAACCCGTAAGACCTAGTAGTTGGTATTATATACTTGACATTGTAATATTACATCTAAAATCGATTTTAATAGACACAAAATTTTCATTAAGTAATTATTATCTAGATCCAGCATAACGATAACGATTTTTGTGGGTATTAATAGTTGGAAATATATATAAGCAAGCTGCTAGGTTAAATACCATCCATCAACTATTAACGAAGTAAGCAAGCGTATTGCAATAAATTAGAAATAAACTCGGCTGAAATACGTCCGGCGATGTCTGTCGACTGACGCAAACAGAGCGTAATTTAAGTTCAAGTGCTGCAATTGTGAAATTTAACATGTAAAACGTTCGCTGTCATCAAAAATTCATAAATACAAAGGAAGAGCGAGAGGCTGAAGAGGGAGGGAGGGTTGGAAGTTAGAACTCCGCGTCGCGTCGTTTCGCGTCAGCCGCGCAACAACTAGCAGTTGCAACAACTCTCACCTATCGCATTAGCAGCCGGGCTAGCGTACAACGGGAAAAAACACAAAATGAGAGAACGACTGGAATTAATGCAGTCAAAAGTGACAGCTCGGCTGCTGCATTTTTGCCTTTCATATTTTTTATTTATTTAACTAATCTACAAAACAAAATTTCTACTCGCAACTTTGGGATTTTAAAAAAGTGTCCCATAAGTTGAAAAGGTTCTGTTTCTCTGCTAAATTCATAAACGACCTTAGTATTCCCATACAAAAATCACTTACAAAAAAAAAGATTTAATTTTATCTAATAAAACTTGAAATTACCCCGCCTTTTAAATATTAATTTCAATTTAGTTTTCTTGGTCGTGTCTGAAAAACTACTTAAATTCGTTAATATCATGTTTTAAACTAAAAACTCCAAAGATATCAAATTTGGAATGTTAGCGTATGCTCACTTATTTCGAAAACGGGAACAATTTTATTACTATTACAATAAGGAACGATAACTGTCTTTTATGATGATAATTTTAAATTCCCCCTTTCTTTCAATGGTGGGCGTGAAAAGGGTATAATGGAGAGTGAAACTTCGAGCGTTACCTAATTATTTATAAAACAATTTCGTTTGAAAATTAGATTTTCACCATTTATCTTTAGCACACAGAGCACGAAAGTTTTTTTTGGATCAAACCTTTACTCTCGAATCTCATACGTCAAAAAAACATCTCCATCATCAAATATTCAAAACTTAGTGCTAAATATTATTCCACAGCATGCAAAAAAAAACAGAAACCGTAATATTTCATTATTTATACAACATCTTCCGCTTTTACAAATTAATAAGTGCGATAACATTTCTGAAGAAGAGAATTTTCCGTTTGTTTCCTTTTCTGTTTATTTCGGCAACACGATGGTCCATTACGTAAATGAAGTCGCCTGCAAAAAACGGTTTTCTTTCACTCACGGAACAAATGCATTTGCAACCACGATACGACCAAGACCAGAGGTTTGTGTAACCGGTTTCTTTGGGGATTCCCAAGCCAGCCACAAACTGTCGACGTATGTAAATTTCGCTGTAACGCGGCAAAAGAGGACAGTAATATACACTCGAGTGTGTTACGTAGATACAATAGAGCATGAAGTTAGTAAGAAGATTATCCACGCCACAGCCCTCGACGGAACGGAAAAGCTCGTTCGATATTAGTGAAATCAGAGTTGCCGTTTCAAGCAAGAAATGTATACAAAAAATTTGAAATTAAAATTGATGAATCATAAAATATGCTCATAAAGTGTTGTGCACGTAAAAGTCAAAAAATAAACGTGTTTTTTCGATTATGTTTAAAGCCACTACAGAAAAAAAAACATCTTCCTGTAACATAAAATGTTTACTGTTAATAGAATGGGGGTATAAAAAGAAAAAGTAGCTCCTATATTTTTGCTTTTACGGTTCGAAGGTACTGTTTGAAATGAACCATTCAATGGTACTTATTTTTCCCTGCTACAATTACAGCATACAGTTATTTTATATTGAACAGTCTTTGGCAATAATATACTTTTTGTTTAAAAATTATTTGGACACAGCTCACGTCAGATTACAGGCGACTGTTCCAAAAAAAAAAAAAATAAACTTGTATTCTGTTGAGGACATTAAAATTTTTGATTAAGAAAAAAGATCGAGGAGCAAAATTAACCTGCCATTAGTATGTAGGACTTGTTTCTCTTTAAAAAATATTGAGCTGGAAAATTATAAGTTCATAGTTATTTCTTGTATCTTTAGTTGGGAGTAAACTAAGGTACCATGGTGTAAAGTAAAATTAGTTTTGAGCGAAAGCGCGACTTCAAAAGCGTTCGAAGTGTTTTAGTTCCTTCTGTTTTTAATAAGAGTTTTAATGCAATTACAATTTTGGACGTTCAAATTAAAGTTCGTTACGAGCCAAAGCGGATAGTCGTAGTCGAGAGAGAAAATGATCGGCCGTGTCCCGCGCGCGTTATGTTTAAGTCATGAGACTTGAATCTCGCTTTCTATTGCTGCAGTTTTAATTGAATTTCCCGTTAAATATTCAACCCGAAGCTCTGCTGCAAACAGAATCAACATGCATTTTGTTTTAGATTTCAGTCTGTTATGGAATACATTAATCTGCGCCTGCGAATAGGTGGAAAGAGAAGAGTAGGTGGGTAGTGGCGTTTTGCATTATTTAAAACTCTCCGCGGATAGTGTATCCTGCCACCACCGCCACACCACCACCACCACCATCGTCACCACCGCTACCAGAAGCACTCCACCACAGCCGCCTACGTACCTTATATGTATATACCTACCTACGTATAGTATAGATCGCGTGTATGGAAAATTGCAGAGCCATACCTAATTGCTGCTTTAACTGAAATTGCAATAGAGACGACAGTTATTCTCGTATAAAACTTATTTTACTAAAACGAGTAATGAACGGCTCTAGAGGAATCAATAACAGACTTATCGCATGGCTGTTTTCTAAATAAAACAGGAGAAATGCCGCTATGTATTATGTAAATCGCCTTAATAATAGACAAAAATACAAGAGAAAATCGGAAACGGGCGAAATTTTTTAACATTCAAATTAAAATGCGACACGGTACAATTCAACTTACCCCTTCAACAATTTTAGCGCTCCCTAGTAATCATGTGTTAATAGTAGAACAGTACAATAGGTGTTTAAAGAATGAATAAATTAAAAATTGTAAAAAAGCTTTAATTTATAGATATGCTCTAAACAGAAGAAAATAAAATTATCCTTTAAAATTTTAACTATCAACTTATAACCTCATTATACACAATTTATATGATCATAAAAGCTTGTCGCGAGGTTTGCTGAAATTTTAATAAAATTAAACTTAGCAGATTAAGTTACTCAATTAAATAGGTACTAGTTTATTTACACAAGTAAATCGCGCGACAAGCTTTTATGATCATATAAATTGTGTATAATGAGATTATAAGTTGATAGTTAAAATTTTAAAGGAAAATTTTATTTTCTTCTTTTTAGAGCATTTAAATAAAAGCTTTTTTAAAAAAGGTTTTTTGCTTTTAATTTATTTTTTATTTTTTAGTTATCGCTGGCTAGGTTTCTGAGTCTGTTCATCTCATTCAACGCAACATTGTTTGATTTTGGAGTTGTCCTTCTCCTAGACAGGTTGCAGACCAATGCTGATGACGCCCATCTCGCCAAATCACACAAGTCAAAGTTAATTAACCGATGTTACAGGCTCAAAAAATTTTACCTCAAGAATAATCGAGGTCTCTACACCAAATTTCAGGTGGATTAGAGCAATGGAGCTTATAATCACCATTTTTTTTTTAACCTGTCTTTTTATTCTCAGCGAACCCTTTCATTTAATACCCATACTATAAGAAAGCATAAAAAACTCTAAAAGTCCGCCATATTGGATTAAGAGTGATGTCAGAATATTTTTCTAATTATTCTCGGCAAGCCCTTTCATTTGATACCCATATTGTAGAAATGCATTAAAAATAACTATTCCGCCGTCTTGGATGATCCACCATATTGGATTTAGAATGACGTCACACAGCTTATCGTGTATTGTCATCCAAACTAAACGTGTATACAAAATTTCAGCTCAATCGGTTGAAGATATCTGCTTCAAATTGAGTAGCAAGATTCCACCCGAACAAACATACATTGCAAGTTAAATAAAAGCTTTTAAAAAGGTAAGATCTTTAAGAAATTGTAACTGAACGACGGCCCTTGGTGGTTTAGTGAATGTAGTGGCGGAAAGTTTTACGAATTGTTTCATTGAGAAAGAGGGGGGGTCTAATATTTACGAAAAATATCTTATGCAATTTATAAACAGCCCTAAAGATGAGAAAGGTCACTTTGTATAACACTACCTCCATCATGGATTTGGTTTTTGATTGAACCCTCTGTATTACCAATATTTTTGAATCAAACAAGCAGGAAAGATTTATTTTAATTAAATTCTAGCATACTTTCGATACACCAGGAATAATTCATTGAGCTAACTTAATTAATACCTTTGATCCAGCCTAAATTATTTACGATATCTTATTCTTCTGCAAAAAGGATTTGATAAAACATCCACTAGCACAGGTTAGAAGACTAGAAACATTTGGAGCTCCTTACATCCACATTCCTATAATTTCATTCATTTCACTGGCAAAAACATCTTTTCATTCAGGAAAATCAGTAAAAAATAGAGGTCCCATTTCCTTTTGGTGTCTTACTGGTTGTCTACAAAATATTCTTCTTTGCATTTCCCTTATTTAACATAGATCTTATCGGTAATGTGTTTCTATTCAGCATTAGTTAAATTAAACGGTGCAAAGTAAATTGATTTTCGTTCGTATGGTACGGTAAGCGGTTTCGAACTTCCGTATAAATCTTGCATCAGTTCAGAGGCCAAAACTTCGATCGTGTAGCGTGTGCATCTTAAGATGCGGCCGTCAGCGGAATTCGCATCTAAACCGGTGGAATGCTATTTCCGAACGCGGACTTGAAAGTTTCAAATCTGGCATTACAAGTTTCAAACTAATATTATCGTTGCAGCAACGCTGTTGCACCATCCTGGGGGGTTACAGTACCTAGTAGTAGTGGTAGTAGTAGTTCGGGGAAGGAGCAAGAGCAGTTAATTCGATCGCTAAATTGTCTTCTACTCCACTTGATTCTCGAGCACCACTGATAACACAAACCAAGACTTTGTCATACGATCATTTACAACAAACTCGGGTAATGAAGCTTATCATTTCGAGAGGTTAATTCTATTATCTACAACAGGTATGCCGGAATACAAACGAAAATAGGTGTTTGTCTGCCTTCTACTATAAAACACCAAGACCGTTAGAAGAACGTTGTAGTATCCCACGAGTAAACAATTCAAAAATTGGTATCGAAACCTAATTCAGTTTTAAAGACCAAATTGAATCAAATAATTAAATTTCTGTCAGAGGGAGGGATTAATATAGATTGAAGAGATGATCATGTACTAATCCCAATTTGGCCTGGGGATTGTGAACATAAAAATGATTTCCTGGGATTCACGTGTATAGCACACAAAAGCATAAAGGATGCCACTAATTTGGCTCGTTTTCCTTAAATGGGATCGCGTTTGTTGTGATCCTCCTTTGTGCGAAAAGAGCAATCCGAATGGATTTAGGTTGCGTATGGAAGAGCGCCAGGCATCACCGTCGCCGTGAGAGGTTAAGTAAGTTTTCGTCTCACAAAGGGCGACGAAAATGAAATGCTAAATATATGCTGATGGCTGCGGAATTATACCTCCGAGATTAAACCTAATTTTCGTGATTATGCAAGAAAAAAATATGGAAAAGTGTGCGAGATGAGCGCCATGAGGGAAAAAAACTTAATACAACCCAAGCTGCGTAAGGAAGAAAATGCCCCTTTTAGAATTTTCAGCTCAGCTGTATTGGTTGTTGGTACTTTAAAATATTCAAAAATGGAGAACGGATTTCAAGTTCCTTAGAGTAAAGTAAGTTTATATCTTGTCTAAAATAGTATGGAATTTTAAAACAGTGAACACACTGGACTTAAGTAAGTTCAAAAACAAGCAAGGGCAACTACCTGTTACTTGCAACTTTCGTTAATAACTTTTTTTGCCAACAGTAATCTAATTCCTTTGCCTACAGAGATTCCCCAACATGTCTCTTAATGTCACAGTTTTTTGTTCAAAGAAGAAACTTTTGTGTTTTGTCATCATTATTGAAATTATAAAACATTTAAAAGTAATTTGAACATCTGAAAACAGTGATTAATACGAATTTGCACTTTGCTAATATAAGTTTGAGTTAACATGAAATCTGTGAGTAGTTCTTGTCAGAGAATCGACATTTCCTTCTCTGATAAGTTTCGT
Source organism: Agrilus mali (assembly GCA_029378335.1). NCBI lineage: Eukaryota > Metazoa > Arthropoda > Insecta > Coleoptera > Buprestidae > Agrilus > Agrilus mali. The sequence continues at coordinate 19,674,420 of CM055658.1, read as the reverse complement.
AACTTCGAGTAACGGCAGTTTTGTCACCAGGAAATGCATCTGCGACGTCATGTTTGCAACTCTCAAACACCGCAGACTTGTGGCCTCGATAACTTCCGAACCAAAAACTAATTATCTAATATTAGCCGACTTCTTGTTAAAACCATCCGAAGCTTGGATGTAGGAGAACCTATTCTCCGACTTTTATCGAATTATTTATTACTCCATTCCATGTCGTTATAGAACAGCCCAGTGAGGCTTTAAATGAATTAATTCGACTCACTAAGTTTTCATCGTCAACCAGAAAAAACAATTTCAAAAATTAGAACGTGATGATAATATCAATCGTTTATACGAAGTTAAAATAATAAAATTAAAAAAAGCCATTAACCCCGCCTTCGCTGATGAGGCCACACACTACAATTCCCAATATAATTGAAAAATTACAATACAAAAAAGGGATCATACCAATTATGATTTTTTGTTTTTCTTTTTAGCGTGTATTTGAATCTTTTGGGTTACTGTTAACAAAGACCGTATTTATTTCGAACAAAACCATGAGCATGTCTTTTTCGTTAACGTAAGCTGCTTTAATAATAAGCAGCAGATTTTGGACAAAATGGATCGCTATTGTTGCTTACCGAATTGGGATTTGCAAACAAAAGCACAAAAGAATATGCAGAATCAGCTTTAAATTGAATACCTACTGTCCGGGATAAAGCGGGCTCGCTAATAGCCCCATTGCAATGGCGACGATGGAATAATGGTTGCCACCAACCACAAAATTTTCGCTCAACAACATTGATGACAAAATATCTTGCACTACTATCAATCCACCTACACATTATATTTCTCTTAAATAATACTACAAATAAAAAAGAAAGTTTTTGATGATTCTTAAGTTTTTGATATTAATTTAATAATTAAATAATTTTCATTGTCATCCAATCATTTGATATAAAATCAAAATTCTCAAATTCATCCATCCATGTATATTTAACAAAAGGGGACATTTTGCTTCTATATTTTTATAAGGAGAATGTTGACCTCATTTGTGTTTTCATGACCTAATTTCCTTAAGAAACTTCACAATTAACGGGTTGGTTTGTTATCTAAAAATTTTATTTTCTTGATAATCATTAAAGATTCACTTGGAACATAATATGACAGTAAATGTCCAAAGTACTTTGTACTTTTTGATAACAAAGTTATCTTCTTCTCCTGGATAATTAAGAAATACATCTCAATACATAAATATACACATTAAGTTATTGTGATTCATTATTTTGGAAAACAATTGGTCATTGAAGTGTTCAAACTAGAAATGTGTCACATGGATGGGGAGAGAAAATGGGTGTATTAAGTTTATCGAACGAGTAATATTTGGATGTATATTGAGACAAATTAGACAGGTCTGATAAGTGAAAGAGAGGTAGTAAAATGGTTAATGTTGGAAATGGAAGCAGGTGCACTAGAAATTACCGCAAGTTCAACGTCTAAAACGGGAACATGAACATGCGCGAGAATGCATTCGCTTCAGTATTATAAATGGCAGCTGTTTGTTATTTCCAAAGTAAATCCGAACAGAATAAATCATCGTGCATGAACTTAAACGTACACATATACCAACCATATACACAAAACAGTCTTATACCCGTATACATACGCGTGCCAGTGCCAATACGTGAGCGGTTTATTTCGGTACCAATTTTACGAACGACTATTAATGCCACTGGCGTTCTTCTCTCCCTTTCCAATTCGATTAACGTAATAACCACTTTTTTGCCAATATACACAAAAGCGTAGCCGCGAAGAAATTATTATATTATCTATTGGTAAACCGCCGGGAACTGCCAAAACAATCGACACTAATTTAATATCTATCCCGTCATATACATACATACATACATACTTATTTATATTTAAAACTTCCTATAACAATAAAATTAAGAAAAAGGAACGCAACTGATGAAAATACAAGATAGTATATTATAATATACGTAGCTATTTTATGAGGCAAAAATGGCAGTCAATAAATTAATTTAAATATTACAAAGGAAACGCCCTAAAAATTTGATAACAAAAAATAATAATATTTTAGCTTTAAGAATAAAAAAGAGGGATGAAATTTTAGAAGAGGAGAAATATTCTCCAGAAACAAATAATTAAACCTTTTATCTATCTTTTTAACTTGTTTCAGAAGGTGTTCCTTATTTTTTGAGTAGATACCATTTATTCTTCGCAAATTTCAAAATTGGCGTAATTCTTCTTTAGTCGTCAAGTAGGTGGGTGTCGTCAACGTTTACGATAATTTGTTATTTCAAGTGAAACCTCTCAATTTTTGCATTCATTTCTAGACAGATTTTTTCTGAAAAGAATGACCTCTAATAATTTGAAACAGCCTTAAAATTGATGGCTCTAGGATTTTTAAAATTTTCTTTTGTAGTCAAGTATTGTCAACATCTACTTCATTTGGTTATTTCAAAAGGAATTCCTGAAATTTTCCTTTTTGAGAAGAATGAAGACAACAAATGTGACAAAATCCCATAATTGAGGACTGTAGATCCTTTTTTAATTTTTTGTTTGATATCAAGTCTTATTGATGTCGATGAAACCCTCATAGTTTTGTATTTTTTTCTAAAACAAAATTCTATTCTAAGCCCCAAAATTAGGTGTCGTAGGATTCTTTTTTTTTTTTTGATCGTCGACATCACTTTGCTTTTGTAAATGGGATTCTTAAATTTTTATAATTTGTTCTATAACAGCTTCAAAATTAACGGCTGCAGGATTTTATAAATTTTATTTTTTGAGAGGAATTAAGGTAATAAACCTGAAATAACCTCCTAATTGTTAACATCAGATCTATTTCAATTTTTCTTTGACATAAAGTAACATCGATGTCACCCCTAAATGTTTATTGCCTTTTCTAGAGATTCCCTTCTTACAAAAATGAGTCTAACAATTTTGAAATAACCTCAAAAATGACAGATGTAGAATTTTTTAAATTCTTTTTGGGTTCAAGTATCGCCAACATCGTTTTATTATTCTAAATGGGGCTCTTATTATTATTATTATTTTTCTAGAACAGATTCTTTTTTGGGAACAATGAGCCAAACAAATTTAAAACATCCCCAAAATTAACGATCGTCGGATTTTTAATTTTGTACTGTCCACATCATTTGTCACCTTGCTATCATTATACAGGGTTTTTCAAGTTGATGGGCTATTAGAGGTATATGAATTAGTAGAAGGAATTCAATTCTGAAACTTGGGCTTATTTGATTATTGTTTATGCCGCTTTTTTTAAAAATATTTTCAAGTTCAATTTACATCCGGTTATACCGGAAGTCGATACCAACTTTGTTATTTTAAATGAAATGGTATATTTTTTACGCTGAATTCGAATAAAACGTGATATTCTAAGGTAAGTTTGATAACCAACTTGTACACCTATGACGATCGGTTTCTGAGTTAATTTAATTTATAGAAAAAAAAAATCGCTACCGCAACCCAAATTATAAAAAATCATAACTTCCACAAAATACGACTTAGAGTGTTGAAATTTTTACTAGTAATAGCTGAATATTAGTGCTAACGCCTTGACAAAATTGAAATAAATAATTTATACAGGGCGTTCAAAATAAAATTCTAAAATTGAAAAACTTCAAACACGAATTACCTCGTTTTTTCAAATGGCACCTAATATTTTTTATTATTTCAGTCGATTCCTTTTTTTTCCTCTTTCGACCTTTATGGATACTTCCTATTTTATTTGAAAATTTCGGAATAATCTTGAATTATTACTTAAAATAGGAAGTATCCATATAGATCGAAAGAGGATAAAAAAAGGAATCGATTGAAGAAATAAAAAATAGTAGGTGCCGTTTGAAAAAACGAGGTTATTCGTGTTTGAAGTTTTTCAATTTTAGAATTTTATTTTGAACGCCCTGTATAAATTGTTTAATTCAATTTTGTCAAGGCGTTAGCACTAATATTCAGCTATTACTAGTAAAAATTTCAACACTCTAAGTCGTATTTTGTGGAAGTTATGATTTTTTATAATTTGGGTTGCGGTAGCGATTTTTTTTTCTATAAATTAAATTAACTCAGAAACCGATCAACATAGGTGTACAAGTTGGTTATCAAACTTACCTTAGAATTACACGTTTTATTCGAATTCAGCCTAAAAAATATACCATTCCATTTAAAATAACAAAGTTGGTATCGACTTCCGGTATAACCGGATGTAAATCGAACTTGAAAATATTTTTAAAAGAAGCGGCATAAACAATAACCAAGTGAGCCCAAGTTTCAGAATTGAATTCCTTCTACTAATTCATATACTTCTAATAGCCCATCAACTTGAAAAACCCTGTATATTTTGATATCTTAAAACACATTCAATTTATCTACGAATAAATTAATTCTTTTAGGTTTGGGAAACGAAATGATAGCAAATTAATGTAAGGAATCGATATGATATGAGCGTACTAAATAAAAAACAAGAAGCAGAATTGTTAAAATAGATGAACCGCAAAACAGGCGACAGGCAATAGCGACACTAACTCAGCGCAGTCCCGAAACAACATAAACGCGAGAGGAGTTTTCGAGGCCGATACGGATCAGGCAGCGTGACACGAGACTTAAGACAAATCCTGCTATCTACTATTCCGTGCCTCTCTTCTATTTACTCCTGGTTTTACCACCAACATCGTCCGTATGTACGCTTCCATTTCCACCTTCTATTCACCAACCAACCAACCAACCAACCAACCAACCAACTGCCCCTTTCTCCTTAGGGATTGCTTTCACTCTTTTCTGTCAGGAGCGTGTACGATATGTGACAGCTCAGATCCAAATTTAATCGCTTCACTTACAACTATCTCGAAACTGGTTCAAATCAGTTGGAGAAATAACCGAGAACCGAGACGTTTTTCTCACCCTGTCTTATTAACATCACTACCTACTGGAAATAGAAAAAATCCCCTATAAATGACACCCACACATCAGGTCAAAATACTGACGTTCTAACAAAAATAACTACGATTTTATTCTTGCAAATAAATTTTTAACAACGTCAAATACTTTGAAGCAGACACGAAAGTATAAACCTACACTACTTTGAAAATTTGAAACGTCTAAGCATAAGGTTTATGTTTATTCTTATTATCCAAACTCATTTCAAAAGTTCTTCACAATATCTTGCAGCTGTTACACACCCCCAAAACTTCTGTCATCTTCTGTTTATTTTTGAAATAAAAAATCTCCCTGTATAAATTTGAATACGTCTACCTGTTGTAGGTGCCTCATTTAATATAAAAAAGGTCACCCTTATATTCTGTGCTAACTTCTTATTCAGGATTAAATTTTGTGTCACATGGCAACGGTCGACTTGTTCCTGCTTTAATATTGTGAAAGGAGCACGTTTTTCAACTGAAAGGAGGAAGCTTAAGACGTTATAAGTGATAGCGCGTTTGACAATTGAAAATTTGCATTGCAGTGGAAGAGACCCGGAATCCTGGAGCCTCCTTAGAGGGAGAGGTGTGTCTTGAACGGTCTATACAACGACCCGTGGGCTATTTTCTTTGAATAATGGATGAGGGGAGGGCGTCATTAACTGACAATGAGGCCGCGATTTGTATAATACGTTTTCTTCTAAGCAATATCGAGCTAAACCCACGACAGGGAAAGTATACATTTTTCAACTTAATTAGTACTTACCCAGTTTCTTTTCCAAAGACAGGACTAAATCGGGAACGGAAGCTATTATTTCTTCGGCTGAACATTTGCACAAGTTACCATTTCAGAAAATACTGAAAATTATGATCTGTTTTGGAAATAATGGAGAGGATTGATACTTATTTAGAAAGGCAGATAACAGAGTATATGACAGACTATCAAAAATATCTATTTATCTGGTTAATTAAATTTGAAAGGTTCTTGAAAAAAATTGTAATTTTTGGTTGTTTTCCGCGTGTGGTTTAAGGTTTATATTAGTCACTGTTACCATCACCCGGGCCTATTTAACATTAAGAGGGCACCAATCTGTTCTTTCGAGGCAGAAGGACTGTTCAATTCAGACAATGTTCTTCTTAATTTAGCGGGAGAAGTTTTGCCGGGGAAACGTTCAAACGACCGAAGAAGGAGAATGTAGACGTTGGTGCCGCCAGCGTTGCTAGCTTCGCTCTCTCTACCCGTTGTTTTCACTTAGACGTCAAAAGCGAACAGGAAGTAATCCACTCGCAAATCTACGGACTTGTTTTCATAAAGTTCAATAGACAGGCAACTCGCCAAGTGTTCCTATGCGCTTTAGTTTTGTTGCTTTGGTTTTTATTGTTGCTGATGTTGTTTTTTGCCCTGTTTACTCCTGCGAAAATTGTCCTAAAATACTTACAAGGATAAAAGCTCAAGTTGTAACAAACATAGTAGAAGGTAAAGATTCCCACAGGCACCTTTCAATCCTTCAGTTACATTGATATCCTCAGTAATATTGTCTTATCCTTCAAGGATTTGCACCTCATGCATTCAAACATTTTAAGCACTATATAGAGTTTTTCCATTTTTAAAGAGTTTTATTAGTTTGGTTTCAACAACAATCTGGCAAGAAGGTTTTCAAGCAACGCATTTCGCTGCGTACGTTTTAGTTTTTCGCGTCTTCCTGAGCTAGGCCGAAGTTTCTGGCTTCACTCTGCTCTTCGGAAATTCTCCCCAATAAATAAAATACTTACAAATCCGCAGGCTTAAGGTTTGTTTCCTTACGCGGCCTCATAAATCTCCGCCACCACTTCACATCCACCGGAGCATTTTTCAATCTTTGACGGCTTTATGGGGTAAAGTTTACCCATAACAGAAAATACGCCGATTTGGTTATCGGAACGGATAGGATAGGGCAAGGCTGTCGCCTCCCCTCCCCCAAAGCGATCCTGAACCTCGTCGTCCGTCGTTGTCATTTATTTCTGCTTTCACCCAACCATTACACTACCTTTCCTTCCAGTCGTCCCTTCCTCGTTCGCTTGCGTCGTCATTCATCTTAAGGGGGTTCGCGACTTGCCTGAATTGGGCAGCCGTATCATTAGCAACTTGAATTATAGACCGACATTTGTTCCTGTTCATTCTCGTGACCTTGCATGGAGAAGCATTGAGAAGTATTTCAGACCGCAGACATAAGAAAACTTTATCCTTCAAGATCAAACATAACCAATCACCGATGCACGATTCTAGGTAAATATCAATCCGTATTGAAATATTGGGGATCTTAGAAGGGTAGTTTTGCTAACACAATCCTATTACGAGTTAAGGACAACTATTTGTTTATAGTGCATTTAAGGGTATGTTAAGGCATATGTAATTACATTTTGAAACAGATTTTTTGTGTACTCACTCAGTATTTACTGGTAAAATGGCGTTTTGGGGCGGTTTAAGCGTTTTATAGCAAATTCATTACTATTTAAAACTGAAAAATTGAAAACTCTTTTGACGTTTTATTAACTCAAACGTTTTTAGTTGTTTAAAATGTTTTTATTGTAGCCTTTAATTACTTTATTTTTCCTTATCGTACTTTGAGAGTCTTCCTTTTAATAATCCGCCCTACGTGAGTTTTCGAGGGTTCCCTTTTACGACGGCGTCTAATATACGAAAACTTGGCAGACAATATCATATTTTGTGAAATTTTTAAGGGCTCGTCGAGAAGGGAGTGAAAATTCAACAGTGGCGTAATTCATCCTCATAATTAAGCACGGTAAAACAACGCGTTCTCAACAATGTCCGTTTGCGGATGAGGGTGAAAAAGGGTTGCGACTCGAGGGATGCCGGTTGTCCGTGGACGATCGCGAGTTGTTCGTCACGTATCCGTGGGCAACTTCACCCTCTTCGACGTCTTCTCGAGAGCTTTCACGAAAGATATGCAGAGAACAAGGGTGCTCGATCTTGCTGCACGTGACAATGCACAATGGCTCGAGCCACTCGACGAAACCGGCCCTCGAGTGCCTCTGGAGGACGGGGCGATGGTGGTGGGTAGTTGACTGACTGAATGCCAGGTTCTACTTGCTTCTCCATGTCGTCCTTCGTCTTCCTCTACTTATTTCGCTGCACAAGTTGCGAGATCAGCTTAATTTCGAAACCACTTAACGCGCGCGGTCGCGGCAGCTTTTTTGTCGATGCTTCCTCTCTTCGAATTGTTTCGTTTCGACGGAAACAGGACGAATTTTAATCAAAGGACGACATCTCAAACTTCACTTAAATTCTTTGTTCCACAGAAGAATAAGTACTTACCCGCTTCAACAAAATCATATATGATGAGTTTTATTGTTTCGTACTCGCCACCTACATATTCTACTTCAGCACTATGCAACTTTATATTTAGAAGGATTACATAATATAACCATTTTTGTATATTTAAAAACATTTTAAATCAATATGTAACAAAAACAATCAAAGCATTTGTTAAATTTTACAGCAATTTTTATAGACAAATTGAAGGTAGTCAAGATTGATGAAGATTATTGATGTATCTACAAAAAACATTTAAGGAGTTCCAGGAGTTTTATTTAACTTTGCAAGAAGATTGTCGCAAACTCCTAAAGATTTTGTTTTGAGAGCGCGAAAGTAAAAAGTTGTCGATATTCTTTTTTGTCGAACGTTTATCATTCTTTTTTTCTGTTTCTAGCCGTGACGCTGATTTCATTGTTGTTAAAATTTTTTTTTAGAGGAGGATTCGACAGATAACTAAAACTGTTGCTGGACAAACGAGAGATAATGACCACGAAATAAAGTGAGCGATAACAACGAGGAAGAGATGTGACTCGGAGCGAAGTTGGTGGTTTCTTTTGAACGTTCGTCTAAAGCAAAAGGACGTTAATGTCGGTTTTGCCAGGACGTAAAAACGTCGTCCTTTACTTCATCAATCTCCGTTAGGGCGCCGTTGCAATTAATTTGATGAAATGTCTCGCTTTTGTAACAAAAACATGAGTACAAATGGGTCGAACTGACTTATCAGAATTAAAGATCTTACCTCCTTCCTTGTTACGGTATAAAACAAAAACTGACACCGTTTTTGCAACCATCAAACGCAAACTACATTTTCAAACCGAAACAATTACTAAATCATAAAATTTAAAATACCTAAATCGAATAAAATTATAGACTTGTGTTTAATTAACAAACTAAGCGCGTAGAAAAGATTTAATGGTTTCAATAGAATGGTGACTGAAAATTACATCTAGTTGGTATTTTTGCCCGCATACAGGAAACAATTTGGGGAGGATTGAAGGGAACAGACTTGAATTCCAGACAGAGAAGGGTGTAACCCATATAAGGGAAGTGTGGTACTGTGTCATCGATTAAATGAAAATGTCTCTGTCTCTGCAATATTGGATAATATTACGGTCCGCCAAAAAACTAGGAATTCGCCAGTATGTTAATATACAACAGAACAGCAAGCGCCTTCGACATTTTATTACATTTTACTCATTTGACTTCAGACGTTATTTTAATGGCTTCAGACGATAAACTTTAGTGGCCTTTATTTAATGTTAGTGCCGATAAATTTCTCGAATTGCTCGCGCGAAAGGAAAAGCGAATCTTACGCGAGTCGGTCTCTCTCTCGTTCTGTTTCGTCGTCTCCCTTCCACCCTCTCGTCCTATCACAATTCTTCATTATCCTCTTTCGAATGCTCCGACGACGGAGACGGTTCTTCATATATTATTCTTCCCGCTAAATCGTTTGTAATCGGCAAAATAACGAGCGCAATAAAATGTTGAAGAAGCATCGCACCAACTGCAGCCGGCAATTCTAACCTTTTATACGCTGTTATTGTTTTCTTCTTTATCGTAAATCTTTACGAGGAGGAACGTGCATGTACAAGTGCCCGAGCTTCGATGTAATGTTCGCCGTTATAAACCATACCTAATGATTTTGTAATATGTATACATAAATTTGTTCGACTAAGTATCGCATTTTGATTATTTTGTCTTCTATTCGACAACTCTTGCAATTTCATTATTCATTCTCTTTAATGTGATTAATAGGTATGTCATCATTTATTATCAGTTTCACAAGTTACTTACTATTTACGAATTTGCGTCATGCTTCTAAAAAGCATGAAGATTTCTACCGACCTATTTTGTTGTTATCAGAAAAATTAAATTTCTTACCACTCTCTATGAATCTAGTGATATAGAAATCCACGTACATGGAAAAGAAACAGTCAACGTGAAAAATGACATGCTAACATACTAAAACGTAAAAAACGTAATTTCAAGAGTAAAATTTATTTATTGATTGCAATTGAATAGATCGTTTGTACAACGTCTCAGCTTTCGACTCTCCAGTGTATAATAAAGAATTTTAAAAACGTATCCTATATTGGGACAAATGTGTCCTAAAGAAAATCGATTAATAAATCCATGTAACAGCCCCAGTAAAAATTTACGAGATGATCGTTTTGACTGAAAACTTCACAAACTCACACTTGTCTTTTCATATGATGTGATGGTTGCAAGGATAAAGTGAAGAAGGTAAATGTCTTCGTTTCAGTTTTTAAAGATAAAACTTTTATGTGTAAAAGGTGAAGGAAGATATCGTAAATGCTACACTCGATTCATTCACTTGACGGCCCTGTAGAGAATTCCATCGAGTGTGCCAGATAATAAGAGAAAGAAAATTCATAAAGGGTACACCCACACACACACACACACATTGTTATCCATCTACGACATATGCCAGTAGTGGCTTGGTTGTGGTGGTGACGAAGCCGATTTTATTACTCGTATTTTTACTGCTCCCATATATGCGTTAAAGCAAGCAAAACGTAGCATAAATCAGACGGCGCCATGGCGAAAAGGGCCCGCTGGGGACGTTACACACGCGTTTCGAAACGTTTTACCTTCAGATACTAAACTGCTACATGTCGTTTCGGGGCAAATTCTGAAACTATGACAGGAAAATAAAGCTAAACGAAAAAAACATAACGTTACACGAACACGCAATACACAAACGAGGACTTTGTTGTGGATTTGTCCTTTTTTTATTTTGGGGATTATTGACCAAACATCTACGTTCACGTAGGCCCAAGGCAACAATAAAAACACATACTTTTTAGGGAAGTAGAAGACAGATTTAGTTTTTCAGAAAAATATATTTATGTAAATACAACTAAATATTTGAAATTGTGAACACTCGAATTGTACAGACATTTGTTGTCATTCTAGATTTCTTTGACTGATTTTGAGAAAAAAATCCTTGCACAGAAATTTTTATTTTCCTTCATATACCTATACATGTATCTACTGGTAACACTTGTTGTGGAGTTGAATTTAATTAAGAAAATAGGCATTTAAAAAATATATTCACTCGACTAGAGACTGCTTAAATACTGTGACTAGTAGTAGGTAGGTACTATAAGATCAAATGAAATTGTTGAGGCTTGTAATCAATGCTAGAGGTATTGAGTCAAAATATTAACTATCTAAAAGTGTTTCGTGGCTCCGGAAGTGGAGAATGTTGTAATTAAAACAACTTCATTAATGATAACAAAACTGCTGTTAACTTAAAACAAATAATATAAAAAATCAACATGTGTATTCTTGCTGTCCCATCTAGAGTCTAGACACCTCATCATCTCACATTGATCCACCCTTTTCCACATGGTAATAGTGATGGAAGTGTGCACCGTAAAATGCCACGAAAATAAATAATATAAATTTAAAATACTCCTAACAGAAAGAGAATTGGGTTCGATATATTGATAAAAAAATAAAAAAATCCCAGCTACTAATAGTGTCCAGTATAATTTAAATATAAGTATTAGGATACTTTAGGGCATGTTCTTGATTTTCCTTAGGAAAAAGTACCTATCTACTTGTTTCGTGTAGTTTCTATTACATATTATACATATAAAAATGTGGCTTTGTACCTAAATTTGCAAGAATGTAATTGTTTCCTTTTTAAAAAGTAGTTAAAAAGTGGCTGCGCCAATTTTCGGCAAAACTCCAATTTGGCCAGGATACTAAGCGTTAATTAATAACCGATTCGGACGTGACAACATCGTGTTTATTTTGAGCATAAACCAAGTATCCATCCAATATGCGAACGCATCAGGAGAACCGACGTGGCGTCGTCAACGGAACGACGACAGCGTCGACGAAAATTCCTTTTATGAGTTCCGTAAAGCAATTTCGTATCTAATGACTTTCAGCGTTAAAATATCATTAGCACAGAGCTAAAGCTTTCGTTTAATTGCCCATCTGGTCTCAATTTACAAAGAGATATAAGCAAATGTTCAGTTATTGCCGCCATCGCCACTGCGATTCCGGAAACTACCCATAAATTGTCGATATTAATTTATTCTACTACGTCGACTACCGATTTCACCCCTGGGGGTATGCGTTTATACCTATACCTACACTTAAACCGGAATCGTTTTAACCACCCCCTCTATAACTACATGATACATAACCTTACCAAAACAATTCCACACAAACATACATACCTATAATAAATAGTTAGTACAATATTAACTTTATGCCTATTATCGGTGGTGGCTCGTGCCCAAAAATCACAATGTAAGAAGCTGAGATATAAAAGCAATACACAGGAAGAAAAGTGTAAAGCATTGAAATACATTTGAAATGTACTTTTATCTTCTATAATGTAACTTAAAAAAGTATCTCCATAGAGCATATTTATCCGACTTTAAAAATATTTTTAATTGTATCAGCCATCTTTTACCCTACATAGCAAAATATTAAACTTTTAATTAGTTTAGATATAGTGAGGGATTATTTCTTCTGCACCTGCAGCGTAGGTAGGTGCATGTAGTGAACTAAAATTGTCACGTAGCGTATAAAATCCTGTAACAAAAAAATAAAAAAATAGAAGGAAAGTTTGTGAAGCTTTTCGTTAAAAAAATAATAGGAACACTTCATCCGTTTTTACGATACTGCTTCCCCGAATTCACCGGGATTATTAATAGTCTCTCTCTGGCAACGGTGGTGGCGGTTGTATTTGTGGTGGTTGAATTTTTATTCTCGTTGCGTATAATTCGGTTCGGGTGTTCATTAACTGGAACGTTTCTATTCGTCAAGAGAATCGACTGTGTATCGATTTCTCGCGTTGGAGAGAGCTCGAAAAATGGAGGGAAAAATAAGGACATCAAAACGGCATTAAAGACGAGTTTCCGGAAAAAAAACTCCATCTCCTGCGTGCAACTAAAAAATTATTCGCTCGCCGTCGGCGTCACAACCAAAAGCCCTTGTTACTGCGTTAATAAAAAGATGTTTTCCCCTTCGACATCCAACGCAGGACAAAAAGTAACGCAACATAGGCTGCCGTCCACTTCAGACTCGAAATTGATTTTTTTTGTTATTGTTCTCTGAGTACTACATAATATTCCAGTGGCAGCTTGTGTAGAAGATCGTGGGGACACATCTCCACTTCAAAGGACTTCACAAAATCCTTTTGGAATATCGACTCCGGTTAAAATGTCAGTAATTGTAGTACCAATGATGTTATTTATAACTATATGGTCAGATGTATTCACGGGCATGTGGTCAAAAATTGCTCAAAATGAATTTAAATAAGTCACTTCCAATATGGCTGAGTGAAGAGTGGAGAAATGTCAAAGAATGATAAGAACAAATTAATCCAAATAATTTGGTATGAAAAAGTAACTCTGTTTTTATATTTCAGTAATACTTTTGTTCTCCATGGTCTATATGAGATCATGTAAAATTTCGGTGTTCCCATAGGAATAGTGTGCGTTCAGGGATCCTTATCTCCTAAAAATCCTTGTTATTAGTAACCGGAGAGGAAGTTGATACAATTTTTTCCTCTCAATTAGTAGACTGAACAAAAGAAAAAAAAAAAGAAAGCTGTCGAACTCGAGTGAACATAATAACATAACGAGAAACAAGTAGGTACATATGTATGTAAGAGAGAAAAAGAGATATTGCAAATGTGAACGAGTAAGAGGGAGAGAGGATAAAAATAAAAGCAAAGCGTGTTTATCTGCGGCTCATTTATTTCACTTCTACGTAATAAATTGCGACAGGCGCGATACCCCTGAGCTTTTATTCTAACAAATAAGCTATCAGAAACGGGGCTGCTGTTGCTACAGAAGAGGCCTCAAGCCGTAATAATTCATCGCGTGGGGTTGACTGATAAAAAAAAAACTTGCGCACCCTACCGGCACTAGACACCAAGCTGTTGAGCTTTTGTGGAAAATTATACGTAATATTACTCTCCTGCAAGACATGTGTGAAAATTGAGGGTACCTTTCATCGTTATAATATACGAAAGAGAATGCGTTCAGAGAACCTGACGGATTATGACAAAAATTGTAATTATATCAGGTTACTTTTGTGTAATATGTATTCACCCACTTAAAGTAAAAAAAAAAAAAAAAGCCTAAAATTACAGTTATATCAAGATAATCAAAATAAAGCTGTCTCTAATCGTAATATTGAATAAGTTAATCTTGCTTTTGTTGGTGATCTACCATTATAAAAATGTTCGTTAGTTTTTGGTAAAAAAATACATAAATTCTCCATTAACGTTTAATACAGAAAATTAATAGCCCTGGGCCGATTAAAGATCTTTACCAAACCCGATCCGGTTCATTAGAGGGAGTTCGCTTCTGTGGCAATGTGTCTCGATATCCTTATTTATGTTCATTAATTTAACTCTTTAATGTTCCACCATATCGATTACAAAACCAGTACGGCAAGGGTAGGTATCTTAATATGCACATATTTCTTTTATAACGTGATCCAACCATCGATAATAACCTACGGTTAATCTAAAATATTTCTAAAGATTTATGCAACTGATGTACTATTAACTAAACTGTAAAGGCAGATAGCAAAGAATAATTCTAAAAACTTACTGTCAGACAGTTTCTATTGCTGCTGGCGTTTTCTCCAATAACGTATTGAATTGAAGAGATACGAAACAGGTTCGCACAATTTCAAGATTATACCCTACTTCCAGTCGAAATGTATACGAATTCAACCTACCTAGTTGATTAATATTTAAAATTTAATCCAGCTCTTCAACTTTACACGAAACTTCATGTTTATGAAACAGGATCATATTTTTACATTATTATTTTTCGTTATTTGATATCTAACACCTACCCCACGTATAATAAAAATTCAAGGAGGAATAAATAGATCTGTAACTGCAAAATTTTTAACTTTTCCCTTTTAGTAACTACCAGATACTATTTTCCGGTTAATATGTTAATATGACATTTAACAGATTATTTTTACTTACCTCATCTCCAGTTTATCAAAAATCTTATCTCTTTCTATTCTACAAATCTGTTTCTTTAAAAAGAGTAAAACGAAATTTAAAAAAGAACTTAAAAGTTGTTTTTTTTAACCTCATATTCAATTATAAATAATAAATTTATTGTAAGAACCGACCCCCTGATTCTGGATGGAATTTGAATACAATGATTATTACCCCTCAGCCATTAAATGATGGGCAAATGTTGTCCCGCCGCAAACAAGAGCAATACAATATATATATATAGTCTCTTTTTTTTTATTTTTCATCAAAGACACTCCACCAGGAGAAAAAGTTTCTCAACTTCTTTCTAGATGACCGTAACAAAACAAGCCAAAAAGGAATTGTAAAACGAAGGACAGTAAATAAAGTTAATCTCGTAATTAATCCCTAAAGCAAATCAAATTCGATCCTTCCACTTCTATTCACCTACTGTAAATAACTACAATTTTCTTTTTATAAAAGTTGTCTTACTACAATCTCCAGTCTCATTCAGTCTTTTTCCACCCATGCTTGCTTTAGAAAAGCTAATTTTCAAAAGAACATCTGCTTGTTTCTTCTAAGAACTCGGATGGAAACTGGGCCGGCAAAGTAAAACAATTGGAATTTCATTTGTTTTAATTACATCACATGAAACTAGAAACGCGATTGGAATTAAGGCAGTACGTGAAAACTTTCTGTAAACAACCATCTAATTCGCCGATAATGAATCGGTTAACTTGGCAATTGAAACAACACTCCAATCGATGAACAAACGGAGCCACCATATAAACTTAAAAGTTTTTAGGAGAAATATACTTTTTTGACACTTATCTATTTCCGCCTCTACCTCAGATGAAAACTGTAATAAGTATTATTCATTAGTTCCATGGTAAGAGGGATTTAAAATGATGAGGCCCAAATTTAAGGGTGAAATACTACAGTTGGATAGTTCTCAGTAACTATATTAATTTTGTGGACCAAGAAATCGATTTTCAACATGATATTAGCTCTAATGCTAAGACGAGTTTCAAATATAAGGGTTGAATATGAGAGTTAATAGTCGTCAGTGACCACATAAAATTTGTGGACAAGAAAATTAAAAGTATTCCATTACTCTGAGTTCAATGGCAAGAAGGATCCAAAATGAAGAGGTTCAAATTTAAGGGTAAAATGCCAAGGTTGCATAGTCGTCAATAAATGAATCAAATATGAAATCATTATTAAATTTAATTCGATCGCAAGAGGGGTCCGAAATAACGAAATTCATATTTAAGGACGAAATACTGAGTTGAATAGTCCTCAAAGATTTTAGTTCTAATACAAAAGAGGTCTAAAAAGAAGGTCTAAATACGAGGTTTAAATGGTCCTCAGTGACCATATTAAATTTATGAGCTAAAACAATCTATTTTTAATATGATTTTATTTCTAATGTAAAAGAGGTTCAAAAACGCAGGGTTCAATTTTGTAGATTAAATACGAGGGTTTGATAGTTGTCAGTGACCATATGAAATTTGTGAACTAAAAAAATAGATGTTTTTCATTCATTCGAGTTCAATGGCAAGAGAGATTCAAAATGACGGGGTTCAAATTTAAGGGTAGAATGCGAAGGTTGGATAGTTGTCAGTAATTATGTTTTTAAGGACCAAAAAAATATGAATTCATTATTAATTTTAGTTCGATGACAAGAGGAATCTAAGATAATGAGACCGAAATTTAAGGGTTTCATTTTGGGGGTGAAATACGACGGTTTGATAGTGACCAAGAACAATATGGAATTTGCGAACTAAAAAGATTGAAAGAAGTTTTCCATGAATTCGAGTTCAATGGCAAGGGATGGTCCAAATTTAAGGATGGAATAATGGGTTGGATATGACCGTATTAAATTTGTGAGCTAAAACAATCTATTTGCAATATTATTTTATTTCTAATTAAAAAAGGTTCAAAATGGCGAGGTTCAAATTTGGGGTTGGAATAGGAGGGCATGATAGGCCCCAGAAATCATGTGAAATTTGTGTAAAAAGAAATGCTTCCCATTGCTTTGGTAAATGGTAAGAAGGATCCAAAATAAAGAAATTCGCCATAAATCTTAGTTCAATGACAGGGGGTATTAAAAATTGCGAAATTCAAATTGAAGGGTGCATATTTATTAGGTTTGGGCATTCGTCAGTAGATGTGTAAAATATTCAAATTCACAATTAACTTTTCTTGATCTTTCACAATCTATTTTCTTAATTTTATTTTAAATATGTTTATTACATAAACATATAATTTTTGTAGTACATACAGATAGTTATTTTATGGTTTTCCGAATTGCGTACATATACATACAAATACGTGCATTTTATCCGAACAAATGTATTTTTGTGGCAATAGCTATTGGATTATCGAGATCTAAAACGCTGATAAAAGTTGTGAATATCATTTGAATGGGGCTTGTTAAAAGTCAGAACTACGCGATTAGCATTGCATGTTTTGGATTGTAAAATGCAATTTCCAGTCACGATTAAAAGCGTAGGCGTGGGAGAAGTCAATTTGTCTGCCTTGATATACAATAATGTGCAACATTTTTTGCTCTACCAGCCCCTCTTTTTACCTATACACATACACGAATATACATCTATATTGATAGATTCGAATCCAAATTGACATGAAAACCATAACACGAACAATTTGCAAAGATGCACATGTATATGTTCAATAAAAAACAACATTCCTTTTCAACGGATATTGTTCACTATAACCCAGCTAACGATTCTACAATGTAATGATGTTCTGGCCTGGTCGAATTTATTATTATTTTAGACAAGTAACTATTTTATTAATTAAAAGTGGCATCAAATCCAATAAGTAATACTAGAGCAAATTGATTAAAAACTTTCAGCAACATTTTTGTCAACTTTAGCATTTCCTAACCATATGAATTCGATATCTTTAGATCCCCTTCAGAATCGATCGTTAAAAGGCTGTAAGCTTCCTTAAGTCGAAAGATTAAGAAAAAATGGACGAAAACCACAAAATATGAAAATACTCGAAAAGGGACAGCTTCCGAAAACACCTTCAGAAGAAATTTTTCGTCTCAAATAATAGAGACGAGCAAAAATAATCTTACTCTATTTTACTAGCAGTGTGGGGGCTGTTTTAATTTTGCAAGTATGTATTGAAAGCTCGTTTTTGCTGTTCGTTAAAGCTAAAAAAGTACCGTTTTAAACCTCCGAAAAATCCGTGTTTCCCTTATCAAGATCTTATTAAACGAATGATTCGCTAGTAGAAGGGCCGATTAAATAATGGGGCGAAGTGGTGTAATATTTCGTTAAGCCGGCAGGTGGATATTGCTGATAGCCATGCATAAATTGTTCGGATTGAAAACTCAATTTCCTCGTCGACTGGATTTAAATATTAAGCGAAGCTGCAGAAGAATAGCTTCTTCCTAAAACGAATCCATACGCGGAACGTCATCATCAGCGACGAGACGAGACGGTCTACAGAATAATTCCGAAACTCTTATAATAACTACAAAAAGTAAAAGTAGATGTAGGTATATACGTAGTATTCACTTCTTATTATAATAAAATATAAATCATACAAAGGAATATTCATCCAGGACTTTGGCAGAGGATTGAAATTGTTTGAAATAGCTATTAGACAAACTTATTATAGTGGGTACTTGGAGATTTTTGATTCAAATGACAAAAAATAATAAAATACTTTTAAGAATGAGATATTTTCCAAATTTATCAAAAAGAAGAAACGCTTAGTACTAACTGAAGTTAAATAAATTCAAAAAATTTAAATTTTTTCACTACGTTTTCCCGTTGTCTGCAGAACATACGTGAACGCATGAGTTTCCCTTTAGGAACATTAGTAAGGCTTCAAATGCTGGTTTAATGCTGCTAATTTGGTTATTGTTCGTTAGGTCTTTATACATGAATGTGATACTTGAGCTTATAAAGCCTTATAACCGGATTTTTCAAGTACCCAGGTAATTGTCATTAATCAAACTGCCGATTTATTTTGGCCCTATTTTACACCTATTCATATTCCCAAATCTAAAATGAAATCAAGTAACGGAGTTTCCATTTTTAACAGTGTTCTCGAGTCAACATTTGTGGCATAAACAAACGGTTGTTTCCTAATAAACCAACACTGACGTGTTTTAGATCTTTTGGTGGTATAAAGGTTTTACACAGATTAAAAATAATCATGTATTTAAAATTGATATAAAATAATTTATAGGACGAGTGAAAACGGTCACCTGCTTCACAGCCTTAACAACCTTCTCATTCATGAATCACATTGATTTCTTACTGATCTATTTATTAGTTATTTAATCTAGTGGTAGCTTACAATTTCCAATCTTTAATCTTGATACAGCATAAAACTTTAAATTAATTTACGAGGAAAATTTTCGTGTTACATACCTCGAACATACGTTTTAAGTAAAATATATTACGAATGTTCTGTTTTTAATTTATCATGTAAGTTAATGGTTAGCTAATTAGTGTTGCATATTATGTAGATTGTCTGCAATCCGCGTATAATTAGCCTCATGTGAAGTGGGTGAATTTTTAGTAGCCGCTTATTTCTTTTACACGCCTGGTTCGTTTTAAAACATGGAAATGGTCAGGTATTTTTGCACGCGGTAGAAAATCGGGTAGAGGTAATGGCTACCTATTTCTTGTAAGCCTGTGATTAACTACATCGCTCCCGTTTACTTTGACGTACTTCAACATTACCCTTATTGCATATTCGCCCGAACGTTGTCGCATGAATTTATTACTGTGTTAAACCTTCGCGCACTGCTCGGGGGATGGCGATAGGGAACAAGAATGCCGTTTATAAATTAATTTCGAATTAGCTGTCACGTAACTACTTATAACACTTTCAACCATGCAACATAAATTTTTAACTCGCCATCTTGAGATAACTTTTCATCCATCTGACACTGTGAGTTTGGTCTCTTTAAATTATTCATTTAGTTAGTGGATTGTGATAAAATTTAAAAAGAAAAATTTCAATAAATTACGGTTACGACACGAACATTACCCATCCACTCTATCTCGCGGACCACACGCATTGGAATCAATCAGCATGCATTCTCTTGTCTGATTAATGACAAGCCACCTATTATTTTTTAGACATAGAAAACTATTTCTGCAGTTTATTTTCTTGTGACAATCAATAATTAGAACGAAGAAACGTTTTAAAAAGATGGTTACCGTAGCACTCGACTTTATTGTCGAGGCAGAATTCCGCGGGTGGTTGGTCAGCTTCTAGAAATTCAAGCAGCGATTTTCCCTGCCGTCCTTTTTATTAAGTTAATTGGACGAGCCAAAGGAATGACCGACCGGACTTGACAACGCTAGCCTGGCTCTGGTTCTGGCTCTGGTTGGTAGATGAAACGGGGTGAGCTTTGCCCGAAATATATACGTATATTTCGAACAAAAGACACCACGACAGTGGCACTTTTTAACGGTTGTTTCTCTACAGTAATTCTGCGGAGAGCGAATGAAAAGATGTATCAGGCAAACGAGCCAAAAATAAAAATAGAAAATAAAATGAAATACGATATCAACATGTTTTTCTCATTTTTCATTTCATCTACAGGCTCGTAATATTGTCATGTTTAGAAAGTATGTATGGACGAAAATATACTCGGCTAAAATTTCAATTAATTACATTTTTTCCATGAATAAAATTTTAAACTCAAATTTTTAAGAACTCAAATTGCACAAAAGTAAAGTAAAAATATTTACAATATCTCACACCATTATTGTAAAAAAAAATTTGGTTGAGTTTTAATATCGTTAGAAATCCGCTCTAATACGTTTCGTAGTAGTAATATCCAATACTTTAATCAAGAATAACGTTTTTTTTTTTTTATTGAAAAAGGACGGTTTCTTATTTTCGTATTTCAAAAACGGAATGGCAAATGCAATTTTACTTTGAGAAAATTATTCGAGGCATTCAAATCCGCTTTTCTTCTCGCTGAAGGATCAGATAAATTCTGATTTTCACGAAAGACATTCATTCCTATAATACAAAAAGGAGTTAGAGAAGATATTCGAACGTTTTTTTCCGGAGTTTTGTCATTGATTCTAGGTAAGTAAAAACGAGATATTGACGTAAGCGCTTTCTTCCACTTTCCAATATCGAAGGCACAAGTTCGCACGGGTGTCAATTTCGAATCGAGTAAAAAGCTACTTCATTAGTCCAACAGCAAGTTGTGAAAATAATAGCGGCGGAACTCCGAGAGAAATAACTTAAATACAGCTATCGATATAAAAGGCGGTTTTTGTTCTTTTAATTTCTTAAAATCAATTCCACGAACGAAAACTGTTTCACTGTGCAAAGTTGTTGAAACGGGAAAATATCAACAAAAAGATGACTGGCAAATAGTCTCTAACTGAAGAGAGCAAAATATAAATGTCGAACCACGCTGAGATTGTATAAGTCTTATAAAGAAAATAAATTAAATACTGTTTTAACTTGCATAAATGAGATCACATATCAAGAGCAGTAAACAACAATAATTAGGTACTAAAATAATAAATTGCTTACCGGTCCAAACTGTTCAAAGTAGCTCTTTACATCTTCTAGAGTTGTGGGTGCTGATAAACCGCCAACAAATATCTTTTTCGTCCGGGTTACCATCTGAAACAAAACGAAACGGTTATCTTCATCTAAATACCTGAAACATATAAATCCTTACTTAATTTGTTCTATATTATACCAGAACTTAATAATTATTTAGAATAATCAAATTTAACTTAACAACACAATTATTATAATTTATTTGTAACGTTTACTGAGTGCTGGAAATAAATCGTTTATCTATGTATACTAAATTGTCATAGTGAAAGCCTGCATCAGAACAGCCTGAAGGCCTCAAAATGATTTGCGCTCAACTAGTGACCTCTTCAAAAATAATATTTAAACAAAGATGCCGTTTAACTGTGAACTGAAAGCAAGACAGAAAACTGTTTATATCAATTTCGTACCTGTAGTAGAAATTATCTAAAATTTGATGACACTTCTAAAAAAAATAAGTAAGACAATTTAATTGGGAAAAACCAATCAATTTGGCTAGAAATAAGCAAGCATAATGCATCCAATTTTACCAACTAGAGTTATAACAATTATAGACCAGGGTCGATAATTTTTGAAACCAAAAAAAAATATAGTAGGATGAAACCCATTGGAAAAGGAAGAGAATATAACAGAAATGAAAGGAAAAATAATTTAAGGGCGATCTGAGGTCGGGAAAGGGAAGGGGGTGAGTTTTTAAGGGTAAAAAACGGTTTTCCTTGATTTCCGAAAAAACTACAAGTCTTATGGAAGAAAGTTAAAGGGCAATCAAATATTGAAATATTTATTTTTTCCCCTTGTTTTTACTTCATATCGAAAAAACACCCTAATTTTTAATCGAATATTCTCACGTCAAAATATCTGCTTTTTTAAAAACGTTGGTGGGCTTTTTCTTTGTTGAAATCTCCACTTTCTGATGGTGTGAAAAAAAATATATACATTACTATGGTAAGTTTTCTCAGGAAATGCAAAAAAAAAAACGAAAATATATTATAATGAATAACGTAATCAGTAGAAAGTATGTTAATTCAATGGTACGATTAACATGTATAATATTTACATATTATGAGATTTTCTATGACATAAATGTAATTACGTCGAATTTAATAAATCGACTTATTAATTATTTAGAACAACTATTTTTTGCATTTCCTGAGAAAACTTACCATAGTAATGTATATTTTTTTTCACACCATCAGAAAGTACAGATTTCAACGAAGAAAAAGCCCACCAACGTTTTTAAAAAAGCAGATATTTTGACGTGAGAATTTTCGATTGAAAATTAGGGTGCTTTTTCGATATGAAGTAAAAATAATGTGAAAAAATAAATATTTCAAATCAAAAAAATTACAGCGTGTTTGGGCCATAAATAGGCAAGTTTTCACCAAATTTCGTGAAAAAAAAATTTTTTTGTAAAAGAAAAATAAAAAACCAAAAACTTGGTTATTTAAATTTTTCACATAAATTTTTAGGTTATGTGAAAAAAGTGTAAATACAAAAGTTGTAGATCTTTTTATTACCTTGTACCGTTTTTTTTCTGACAAATCCCGTTACTAAAGTTTTATTTAATTCGATTCAGTTTGTCTTTGTCTTGGTTCAGTTTTGTTGATTATTTCTTAATGTTGTTCGACCTTCCGTCTTATCATCAAGGCTAACAACCTTCGCGCAGGACTAGGCGATCGATGGAGGGATCGATGAAATTTTCCGGTCGGTGCTCGAGGTCTTCTTCCTCGATCCTTGACACTGGCCTAACGTGTGTGTGTGTCTGTTTTTCTGTTCGTGTTCTGTGCTCGGTTTTGCGTTTGAGTTTTTCTTTTGAACCAGGTACCCCTTTAATATGTTCGTTAAAGTTTTTTTAACAAATTAATTCTTATAAATTTATTTTTAATGTGTGAAGCCTTTAATTAATTTCAATTGTTAATTCTTAATTCACTGTAACTTTTTTAGTCAATTAATTTTTTTTTGCCACGAGGCATTTATTATATCTCTTTTATCTAGTTAATCCTTTGAGCCTTTGAGGCAATTTTTGTAATTTATTTATTAATTTAGCTCCTCACATCTTTATTCCAAGTAATTTTTGATTTTAAATATTTTTTTTTTGTTCTTGTGGTATCTGGTGAGTACTTTGATGAATCTTGGTTTGTTTGATCTCGACGTGGACTCACCTATATTCTTCCTTTTCCTACCTTTTATTTTTTAGACATCTTCATTTTCGACAAAATTATAATTTTTGAATTAACTTCTTAATTTTTAGGAAGTATTTTTTTTTGTAAATCTTAGTTCCAGTTATTTGTCAGCCCATCCATCCATCTTAGTTTAGGCTCCAGACGGACTCTGAAGCTGGGATTACGGGTCGGGGTGAAGATTCCTAGAGGAAAGGTCAACCAGGCTAAGAGACATATTATATAATCTTATCCAGATCAACCTGATACAAGCCGATCAACACCTGCAGGCGGCTCTGATATAAAACTAATAAGGTTGGTTCACTAAGTCCTTTTAACTATTGCCTGGTCTCATACGTTTTTGAAAAGTCCCCTTCAAGACCCGGAAACCAGCTGAAGTCCCTACGTTGGCGCAGGGTGCGTTATATTTTGGTTGGGCTTGTGTTGTCTTTGTAAGTTTTCTTTTAATGTACCTTTCTTTAATATACTCTTCAAGTGTTTTTTTGTTTTTTTAAGAGAGCTTCGAGCTCTCTAGACTTTCAGGATTCTGCAGGAACCACCGATGCACTACCCGGTGCTCAATAAAGTTATCGTTTCATTCATTCTTTTCTTTGTTTGACAAAGTGGCGCCCGAACACGTTTTCTTTTTAATATTTCATGATAATTAAATTTTTTTTAAAACAAACTATTAATAATTTCAAAACCAAGTAATAGTTTTGTTAAAACCTATAACTTTGCCATTTAACTTTTTTCCATAAGACTTGTAGTTTTTCCGGAAATTAAAGAAAACCGTTTTTTACCGTTAAAAACACACCCCCTTCCCCTTCCCGACCTCAGATCGCCCGTAAATTGTTTTTCCTTTCATTTTTGTTATATTCTCTCCCTTTTCCAATGGATTTCATCCTACCATAAGTTTTTTTTTCACTTTTTACTATTTTTAAAGGCTTCAGCACTGGTCTATTATAATATATCTTTGTTATATAATATTGACTTAATTGTTGCAGTGGTGAGTTGGTTTAGAGCAGTTAGGTACTCCGTACGGCGGGTATTTTATGCTTATGTTCCAATTTGGAGAGTTTGTTTGGTCAACGGACCCCGTTCGCATATAATATGGTGAAGCGATCCCGGTTCCAATAATGCGAAACAAAGTACGTCTAACAGCACACAAAATCAACAAACTGTAACTAAGTAATCCTAACGGCCAACCCAATTAGGTGGAGGTAAACTAATAAGCAGTTTCGAAGCCGAGCAAAGCAATTTCATTGTTGGTATTTTCGTTAATGAGGGTAACAGAGACAACCCCTTTCCTTATAAACAGCTCCACCAAATGGACAAGCACACGCACATAAATATATATCTGCATATTGTATTTAATGTACTCGTATAATGCTTTTGAAGTTGTTGTTTGATAAACGTATTCGTGCAAGTCTCAGGGTTATAATATTATCTGTTATTTTGGGGTGTTTTGGATTTTCGCCTACGTCTCGCCGTCTCCACAGATATTGCTATTGGGAAGGTACGCAGTACCTACCATTATTACACATACCCAATGGTTCTTGCTTAATTAAGGAAAAAATTAATTTTCTACAATAGTCGACTGATTTTAGTACTACCAAATGGTCTCCACTTTTATAACTTAAACCACATACCACAAGTTTAAAAAATGTTTTATTTTCTATGGAAAGTGAATTTTTACAGTTCACAATTTTTCATCAGATTATATTTTAAACTGACGATGTTCTCACTTTTTGTGATTAATTCAGGTAATTATGAACACGTACGAGGACAGCAAAATGTTTAATAATTGTTTTTGAGCTCACTTCGAATGCGCCCAAAAATTCAAGAGGGTGTTATTACCCAGTTTCTCTTATTGGAGAATTGCTACTGGTTAATCGAATTTTGTGGTTGAATGTGGTGCTGTGTGTTGTTGATATTGTTTGTAAAAAAGTTAAATAATAAAAATAAATGTTAAAAGGGATTTGACTTGGGGGACGTTTATCCGTTTCTTTAGTCCCGATTGGCGGTCTCGGAGCTTCATTTTAATGCACTTTCCGACAGCCATGGCTTCCAATAGTTTCTGCTGATTCTTTATTCGAGTACAAATGTTTCAATTTGCATGGAAATGAAGTAAGTCGAGTCCACGTCGTAGTCGGTCGCTTTCTTCCTAGGCCACCTTCGTTTGCATCGTTTCGTACCGCCGTTCCCGTCGACTGTCACGGACAGAATGGGGAATATAAAGGATACGAATTGCTTCGCTGCTTTAATTTGACTCCCGGTCGAAATTAATTCAAATCCGCTGCAATTTCACTGAAACTGTGCCCTAATGCTCCGATGAATATGGAGCTCTCTCCTTTTTTGACGTGTGAGATTGAAACGGGATTGTCTGCAACTTCGATTAATTGGATTTTGAAAATGTGAATTTCCTTTTACCGTACAACGAGAGAAAACGAACGGATTAAGGACCGAGAGTATCAAAAAACCATTTGAACTAACGAGTGATCTAGTCATTCTATCGGCTCGTTACTTCCTTATGCAAAGATGCCGTTTTGACCGGGAGCTTAAACCACAATCGACAAAAATTAATCTCAGATGATAGAAATCTACAACGAACGATTACTTTAAGTTTCAATCGACAATTATTCTTATATACGTTTATACATGACATTGTACTTAACAGACATATAAATGAAAGTTCTTAGACGCACTTCTACATTTTGTATGTTGCGCAAAATATTCCAAAACATATTTTAGCGCTGCGCTAAAATATGTTTTGGAAAATATTTTTATCATGAAATGTGAGCTGCTCACATTTCATGATAAAAATATTTTTCAGATAATATAGTAGTTTCCAAAATTCCAAACATTAAGGGAGGAACTAAATATCTCACATTTCAACTACCACTGCCTTTTTATCCTCATGTGGTTGATTCTAATCTCTTTATGGATAAACAAATACGACCGATTTAACGAGAAAATATGCGACGCTATTTCAAAATTTTAGGTGAAATCATTAACTTAAGTTTTCCGACAGTTACGACTCCTGGAAAACCCCTGGTGTATTCCTGAGGGCAGCCAAAACATTCGATACGCGAGGCATACGAACCGATAACATCGCTGATGATGATACAGCATAACCAACTGATGTACATGTACGAATGCATTATGTATGGAAGGATAAAGTGTTATAGTAAAAGTAGTACGAATACGTATGTATATAAGTCTTTAGACGTACACTGCGAATCGCCCGTTGGCAAACGTGCCGCACTCTCATTTATCACACCAGCCACCATCGTCAAGTTGAGGTGGCAACGTCACTGACAACGAACTCTTAATTAATTTTAAACATCCTTTGGTTTGGCATGTGTTCTTATACTGAGTGCATAATTTATGGGTTCTTGCGTGTATGTCTGAGGATAGAAAAGGACGAGGCACAGGCTTGCCACTACGCATATTCCTTCTATTAAATTAATTTACAACAAATATAATTGTATCTTATTTTGAGAACAAACGTTCTTCAAAGGACAGATAATGTTTTATGTTATCATAAAAAAATACGGAATTTGTGACAGGAACTAATTCGGGACTATACGAGGCAAGTTTTAATTCTTCCTAAAAAAAAAAAAAACTAGAGTTTTGAGGCCAGTATTGACGTGAACGATAATTCTGGAGTGTATGAGAAATTTTCCAATTCTTCTTGGAACGAATTCCAAAGTTATGGGTCAGTATTGTCTTGGATGATAATTCCGAGCTATACGAGGCAAATTTTAATTCTTTCTATAATAAAACCTAGAGTTTTAAGGCCTGTATTATCGTGAATGATAATTCTAGGGTGTATGACGAATGTTCTAATTCCCCCTGGAATAACCTCAAGGGTTTTGAGTCTAGTATTGTTTTGGATGCTATATATAAGGCAGGTTTTATTTATTCCTAGAACTAACTATACAGTTTTAAGACTGGTATTGTTGTGAACGATAATTCTGGGGCGTATGACGAATGTTCTATTTCTTTCTGGAATGACTTCATGAGTTTCGAGGCAAGTGCTGTCTTCGATGATAGAAAAAGATGTAGAGTTTTGGAGCTTGTATGGTCTTGGATATTAATTTAGTTTAATTCTTCTCGGAATAAACTCCAGTTTGGAGGTCAGTATTGTTTTGGATGATAATTCTCGGCTATATGAGAAACGTCTTAATTCTTCCTGGAGTTAATTAGAAGGCTTTGGTGCCAGTATTGTCTTGGGTGACAATCCCATTAGATTTGGTAAGGGATGTTTCGTCCAAATTCAAAACATAAAAATAAATCTTAATATTTCCCAGTTTTGTTACATTGAAAGTATTGTATTGCACTGAAATTCTGGAAATTAATTAATTACAAAAATCAGAATCGGCAGACGTTCGTCCTGGGCTACCGAGAATAAGAACAGAGTTTTCAATTACTTATCGGGAAAGTGCAGGGAAAATTTCATTTTTCAGTTGTTTGCAACCCGTCTGGAAAAGAGTGGGTAGGTACCCAATATTCTACCGCACAGTTTCCATTTCCTGCTAAGAAATGATCATTTCTGAATAAAAAACACGGGAAAAAACGAGAGAAAACAACAAACAGTGTGCAATGCAAATAATAACGCGAAGAAATGCGGCGCGGATCGTGAAATAAATCTGATTTCTATCCCGTAAACCAAATTTCATTTCAGACCGTACGTTTCCCGCTTGTCGAGACGTTTGTTTAGGAGTTTTCGCTTCGGCCCAATACACAAATACAAAGAAACATACACATTACACACACATCTACGCATGTATGCATGTTCACAGAAGAAATTGCCAAAGTAGGGAAAAGGGGGCAAAGAAGCCCCGGAGCAATTGGTACTTTATACTGTATACCTACATCCCTTCTCTGGTGCACTGCAGATCGTTACAGTAAACTGTAGAAAGGAAATCGGAATGGTGCAAGTGAGGAATAAATGGCAACACTTGAACTTCGAAGAGATGAAACTGACGTTCATTTCAACTAAATTTGATATTTAATATCGAAAACGTTCAGGAGCTGCTCCGAGAAAATCAGGTGCAACAATTCTAGTAACTACAACATATGATGCAAGAGTTGGTCTTTGTTAATTTTTTCGAATTATGCAACATGAGTTCACTCAATAACTTTATTAGATTTCACTATAAGGATACAAATACCACGTAGGGTCTTTTACTATTTTACTTTTTTAACGACCCTTATAAAGAATCCGTAACAAGTAACTCATGGGAGTTTGGAAGGATATTAATATTGAATAGGTACCAAAAGAACTAATTTTTAATAGCAATTTTCCCATGAAAGCCTTGGAGCTTTTCAACAAATTATAGGTCAATTCAGTTTAAATCTTTATCTTTAAATTTTATTTCTCATCTAAAAACTGAAAATCTTAACCTAATAGAGATTGATCCTCTCACTTATAAATAAACTGAAACATTTTTAAAATATTCTTCCTCTTGGGTTGTACCTTCTGTTTTATTATCTAATGCGACTTTTAAGGGTATATTAAAGGGTTAAATAAATCATAATAACATAAAATTATTTAATTCAGATTTTAAATTATTTTTTTCAGAGGAGAAAATGAATTACATTGACGATTGTTATCCAATAGCTCTCCCTGTCAAAACCAAATAGATTTGTGCTGTAGCAGCCTCAATTTGCGAATCTATTTTTGTACAATATACGTTAAAACATTCAACCGTTTTTACGTGGCACATGAAGCAAAATAAAATTGGCAAAATAACCCTATACGTTCACAATTTCATTCCGTTCATATTTATTGGAAAATAAATTCTACGTAACTGCCTCGACAAAAATATGAACCTGTTGTTATAATTTATCAAATCCACAGAGATGCGGCCAATTTGGGGTTACACACTTTCGTATAACCAGAATTTAAAAACATACGCAAAAACTCAATAAGTAATTAAAGGGGCGCATTAAAAACAGAAACTAAAGGAAAATTAACATTAACATTTTGCTGTGTAAGCGCCGTGGGCCATAAATTGATAGTAGTCCTAAAATTTAAAAAAATGTGAAAATTGGACGAGAACAGGAAGAAAAGTGTGGAATGACGGTCTTGTGTGATGATGATAGAGCTATTTAATTGAAAAAGACCGTCACTATTATTTTAGTGACACGTGAGTGACAAATACATTTTTAATTTTAGGAAGCAACAACGGGTATTTTGTTGGACGTGTGTTCAATCTAGCGATCAAACATAATCTGTCTTTAGCGCACCAATAGCCGACCTGGCCGCTTTTCTCATATTGAGTCGAGGACATTTGTTTTTTTATTAATGGCGGCATTTTATTAGAAATATTCGGGACAACGTTTTCCAATCTCGTGTCGTGGAAATGACAGGTCCAATAAAGTGAATTTAGTGCCTGTAATCACTCGCCGAAATATGGCTGCCTTATTTCGTCATAAAATCTGCAGCCCTTACGCAGGCTTTTATCATCTCTCTTTTTTTTTGTGTTTGATGGGAAAGTTTCACGTTTCACCTGCATGCGCTCATATTGACGCAGATCAATACGGCCGACGCACTTTATCTTTTGTAGCTCTTCGGGTAACTGTTTTATGGGCAGTTAACCTACTTGACACTAACAACTATTATTAATGATAAACAATTCTACGGTACAAATACCAAAGATATGTTCAGGGATTGCATGACCTGTCACTAATTAACGGTCTCAAAAGATACAAAAGTACATCATTATTCTTTCAAGAACATGTGGACTGAACAGATCACTAATACTTCCAGTATGAATTCGTCATTCATCGATTTTATATACACGCCAATAATTTCCTACTAAGTAATTAGGCTAAGTAATCATTTGGGACTTTTGGTACATATTTTGTAACAAGGTAAAGAGGAAAATATATTTAATTTCTTCAAAAAATAATATTTGGAATGTTTTGGTTAAGCTTTATTAAGAATTACTGTCTGAAATTCAACATTCAACATTCTCAAGTGATAACAAGCACAATTGTTGGAAAAGCCTAGGCAAAACGGAATGTGGCGATATATCCCGAGTAAATTATTTTATTTTATACACACTTTCCCTTATTAACTCGGTTGGCTTTATTTTATTTATACCTTTTACTGAACTGAAACAGAAACTTGATTTATGCCCTATTTATTTTATTTTTCCATTTCCTTTATGCTATCCTACAGTTTTAGGAGGACACTATTTTATCTTTTCTTCATCAAAAAATCAATTATACACTTAACACCATGTAAAGATAAATCTAAGTTACTTGTAACTATAGTAAACATTGAAAATGTCTGAACTTTGTAGGTACTAATAAATAATTTGGCAAAATGATGCACGTATTCTACAAGTGCGTACAGTTCAAGGATAACGATTGTGGGGTGGACAGAAACACGAATATATTTTATAAGGGCGCCGTTATTAATCAATAAAACAAAGTGGATTTTCTTTACGTAGATAACCGAAATATTTCATAAGTGATACCTATTTAAAAATCAGTAGATACGTAGCCAGCAAAATGTGTCGGAAGCACTTATAAACTAATCTTCAATCCTCTCCAAAAAGCCAAAAGACGAATTTGTTATCAATAGCATCTGACAGTAGAAAGAATGGAAACCTTTCCCTACAAAATTCAAAATCAGCAAGCAAGAACTTTCTACCCTTATATATATTTTCTACCCTATATATATATATATAAATCCCTCTCATCCCCTTACTTCTTCCACCTTATCCCACATCCATTTCGTTCGGTTGAGTCGACCGTGTGTATTTGCTGCGTGAGTGTGTGTGTTTTTGGGATTATTTTGCTTACTCGCGTGCTTTCTTATCGGCCCTTCAATCGCCGATGCGTGTGCTCTTTAAGTAATTATATGCCGTCCTCATAAATTACAGGCCGGTTCCTCCAAGGCGGAAACCGCTATTTATAAACATTAATCTCCAAACAACCAACGTCGGTGTCGGACGATATTGCCCATGTAAATTTTTGACAAAACCGTAACGCAAAACTTAAAAGGTATTATCACGCAAAATTTTTAACCGATACATCGCTAAACTTATAATTAATTATTAATCGATGTCAGACAACAATTTGCAATGGAACTAAAAGAGGGAGGATTATTACAAAATTAAAATTCGGTTTTGACAAATACTTCATAAATAAAATATTTAAAATTATGCACCGTATAAAACTTAGTAAAAAGAACACTGTAAAATAGAAATCTTTTAACTGCCCTTTTAATTTTGATATTACAATGGCCTATATCAAAGAAGAACCAAAATTGACGTGCTACCTTCTTAAAATTCGACCATTATAGGCACTTAGAAAAGTTTCTAATTTTCTGAATTCTTTTTCACATCCTCGCCCAATGGTTAGAAACTTTTAAAAAAAATTATAATCAATTCAATTTAGCTACTTAAATGGATCAAATATTTAAGGAATATTCAACTAACCATTAAATAATTTAAAAAAAAGAACTTTACCTCTTCTAAAAGTTGGGAAAGTTCAGGGACCCAAGCTAACGGATAAAATTGCAAAAAAATGTCAACACGTCATTATTTTTTGTGTTCTTTTTACGCCGCGGGTGCTCTTACTCGAAACGCAAAACCAACCACCTCATTTTCTCTTAACGTAAAGAAATACCCATTTTCTTTCGACACGAACATTTTTGGAGGATGAAGTTGGAGCTATCTGTTCCTGCAGCTTTCCTTCAGGATTTTTTTCACAGTTGACGCGTGAAAGATGTGAAACCTGATGATCCACAAGTCTTCAGTATTTCCTCAAAAATTTACTCTCTCTATCCGTGGATGTTTGCGCATTAAGAGTTGATTACACGTAAGTGTCCTGTTGTTTTTTTTTGTTGTTGCCTACCCTTCTATATATTGAAGCTTCTCTATTTCTATCGCGTCCCTTTTTCAACCCCTTTAACCAACGTACAGTGTCATTAGGGTAACTCGAGCATGTCTTCCGAATATTGGCAATTAGCGTCAAACCGGATCTCTGATATCGTCGCATGCAACATCCGGTTTGATTATGGCCAAGATAAAACTTTCTCAAGCTCCAGTCTCGCTAAAACACACTTTACTGATTGCTACACCGTTTTGAAAATCAAGAAGAAAAACACCACAACCTCGTTCACTGAACTTTGATTTTATTTCGCTTAGAAGACGGAGGAAAATACCAATTAGAAATAATAATAAAACAGCAAATATAAATTAATTAACGAGTACTAAAGTTAATTAATTGGATAACAACTAAGTATATAAAGTTCAGTTAAAATTGTTTTTGTTTTAATAAGAATATATTTAAATGTTGATATTAACTTCTCAAATGAGAAAACAATGAGTAAATGGTGCAAATATAATTTTGTATTGTGAAATGTTAAAGGCTTCGAGGCATTTAGCTTGACATTTTCAACAAAACTCATTTTAGTAATTAAGGAATAAAATATCAAAATAAATACATTTCTGAGCCTTTAAAATGAGAGCAATTGTGGGCGTTGTTCTTTTGTCCTCAACAAAATAAGTCAAGAAAACATAAAAGCTGAGAAGTTCAGTATTTTTTTATTTTTATTTGGTTTTGTATTATATTTGGAGTGCCGAAGGCGAACGTCTCAAAAAACTTTTCCTGTTACTGTAGCCTCTTTTTCTCTTTCTTTAAGAGTTTCTCCTATGCCTTGTTCTTTTAACCGTTTATCTACTAGACGAGTAAGAGCAGAAAAAATGAAAAACCCTTTGAATAATTCATCAGAGAACTCGATCACAATTTTGCGGAGAATGTTGATAATAATCTATATAGAAAGAGAAGAATGATAGATAAAATTTCTTTTAATAGGAATATCTACATGGAAAAGTATTTACTTTCCTTAATTAATTAGGATTCATTAACCACTTGAATGTACAGATCAAAAATAAATGATTTAAACATCTCAAGTATTTTTAATTGTTCTACTACAAAATTAATATAGAAAACTAAAACCTATTGACCTTTGTTATACGCACAGGCGCAGTTTGATCTTTTTCATTGGGGTAACAGGCTGTGTCTGGGGTTGACTGAGGTATGAAGTAGTCCCAAGTATAAAAGGGGTTCAAATTCTCTCCTTGGAAATTTGAAAAAAACTGGCATTAAATCTTTAATCTTTTTGGACTATTTTGTTTTGGCCTTCGAATTATTCCACCGAAAATACAACTTATACGTTTAGAAACATTTAATTCATTCATGACTGGGTCCAAAAATGATAATCAGCATTTTTATTTCGTAACCAAGTAAGTTGAAGTTGGAGGACGTTTTCATTTCTGCAAAGTAGGATTCCGTGTTTGCAGGACTATGTAAGTGGAACAGTCAAGACAAAATTCGACATTCGGAACAATTCGATTTAGTTCCGTGCAGTCCGGACAACTTTTTGACAGCTGTTCTTTGGTTGTCGAGCCAAGTGGTCTACTGCTACTCCCGGATGGAAACCTTGAACTATCAGCAAAGAAATGGCCTGAACATCCATCTACTGATTGCAGATTCAAGGAGGAGGAATTATTGATGACCATGACCAACAAAATTCGATACAGCCAGCGACGCAACAATGGATGCGGAACTTAAATCGCATTAAATAAGCACTCCTCGATCGCAACATTGAAAACTTTTCAGACGTTACTCGGTCCAATAAATTCGATAAGATACGTTTTTGCTATAAACTGGGACGACACGGACGTGAACTTCCCGGTGCATTTTCAAGGGGAAAACTCAATGAAAATGAATAAAAACGAGGGGAAGTTATAAAATACGACATTTTCAAATTGATGATTATATTTAATGATTCTGCAAATTAAACTACTAAAAATTGTAGTATTTTATTTGAATCGTTTTTAAACTTGCAATTAAAAGTTAGTATTATCCCAGAACTATTTTGAAGCGAGAAAAGCTACTACAGTTACAGGACCTATTTACTAATAATTTCCATACTTAAGGTTTATTTACAGTAGGTAACTACCTAACCGCTATTGGCATCTATTAATTAATAATAATTAGCAAACAAATTATAACGGTTAGTTGGTTGGCATTCATTCCATTTAACGCTAGCCTTATTATTATTATATAACCTATTGTTTTATGCATTGATAAATTATTATGCCTCTAATATTTCAAAGAATATTAAAAACTGTTTGTTGTTACAATTAAAGAGTACCTAGGGATAATTTTTATAAAGAAAAAACATATTAGTTTGTACAACTATGAGGAGGAATTATAAAATAAATTCTATGTTTTTAGACAGGTACCTACCTAGATTCGTTTTAATTCTATGTTCTAGAAGTTTCAATCCTAAGATTGTTTCTTATTTTAATAAATGTTCGTTAAACTGTATGAAATTTATAAGTACTGGAGCTGACATATTTCTCTTGGGTACTTTATATATAGAAACGAGCTTTAACAACTAGTTGATTGATTGAAATTATCTAATTATTTAAAGCGTCTGTGGACTATGAAAGCTATAAAATTACAGAGTTTATAATAAAGTTTTCTTACGATGATACGATATCAGAAATGTAAGAAAGTCTAAGTAAAAATAAAACTGTTGTAAAAAAATATTATAATCTCACTATTAACGATGGATGAGCTGCAGAGGCAAAAAAAATGTTTTCTTATTTTATTTTTAATTTTAAAAGAAATAAAACGTTACAACATATAAACGATAAGTTTGAGAAAATCTGTAGGATTATTAAAGTTAAATTATCTGCTTTTTGCAGAAGTAGCAATAGCTTCAAAAGCATGAAAATGGTCGACACAATAGTATAATAGGAGCAGAAAATTAGACTACCTCGACTTCCGGTTCCTTACGGGCCTGTGGTGGTCGAAGGTCTGCTGCCTTGACTTCCGTCGGGGCGATCAAGCAAAACATTAAAGTAGCGCGACCGAACTAAACGCGTTGTGACAGTTAGTTACTTATTTCCTTCTCCTTTTTTATTGTTTTTCTATGAAAATCCCAACCCTTTTATGAAGGCTGGCCGTTGCCGAGGTCTCGTGCCCTTAAAAACGCTCGCGACGTCAAAAGTATACGACTAGGCCACCACCGACCGTCGCTGTTCGAAAGGGGATGTGGAAAACAACTGCTCGTTCTTTCACTTACTTTCCCGGGTGACTAGATAGCAGGCAGGCAGGACTACTGAACGCCGACGAGATCTAGTTCGCTGTGCACGCGCGGAAATTTACCACGTGACCGGAAAAGCGTGTGCGCGACGTTCCACGGAATGGCGGGAACTGAGCGAGCGCCGCTTTAGCACCGACGGAACCGAGTGAGCCGTCGTCATGGCGACCGGTGGCCGCTGGACGGCGACCGAAGCGCCGCGACGCTTGCGACCAACTTCAATACTTACTAGGCCTCCTACGATTTCAATCACATATCATACCATACCATACCATACCATACTATCAACACCAAGATAGTTTAAACTTCAACCAACACAAAAGTTACTGCTTAGGTTTCAAACTGACAGCAAATATAAAAAAAAATACCGGCCAAGTGCGAGTCGAACTCGCCCACCGAGGGTTCCGTACAAACCTGTATATATGTGATGTAACTAAAAATTTAAGGTTTTCGGAATTTTTCCTTTATTTGTGCTATGAAACATTGCTTCATGCCAAATTTCAAGATTCTAAATCGACTGGAAGTACCCTTTAGGTTTTGATTCCCTTGCGAGTAGTTGCGAGTTTGAAAATATGCGGCTTAAATTGCTGTTTCTTTTGATTGCGTTGACATAGAAGTTTGATTTTGTTACAGCTTAAAGGTATTATAGACCTGAGTATTTGATATGAATTTCAATTTAATACCTCTAAGCGTTCATGAGGAAAGGGGTAGTAACATTAAAATTATTAAAAATATTTTTATTATATGATGTAACTAAAAATTTACGGTTTTCGCAATTTTTCCTTTATCTGTGCTATATGGCGTTGCTTCATACCAAATTTGAAGATTCTGAGTTCACGGGAAGTACCCTGTAGGTTTTGATTCGAAAATTTGCGGCTGTATCTTTTGATTGCGTTGGCTTAGAAGTTTGATTTTTTCACAGCTCCAAGGGACAATAGACCTGAGTATTTGGTATAAATTTTAGCTTGATACCTCCTCGCGTTCCTGAGAAAAAGGGTCTTGACAGATGGACGGAGGACGGACGGACGGACGACAAAGTGATCCTATAAGGATTCCGCTTTTTCCTTTTGAGGTGCGGAACCCTTATTATACATGAAATCAGTAACCCCCTTTTGCCTATTCGAAATAACTTGGAAGGATTTAGTTTTGCAGGATAATCTACTTCACTGGTGACATAAAAACATCCCTTTGAGTAAGAAACGCGTTTTTCATTTTATTTCAACTAATGGTTTACTGCTGTTTCTATTTTCTATATGCATTTCTTTTTTTTATATGAGATGGGATGAAACGGACGCAAGAAGTATTTTGGTAGTCCATATCGATCATCATTACCGCAAATATGTGGTCGTACAAGATTTTCTGGCGTGTTTCAAAAACCGTTATCAGCCATAAAAGTCACCGTCAGCTTTTCCCGCCCATTGTGTATCTTCAGGAAAATCCGATTTGTACGTCTTTGTCTTATTTCTATTCGAATGATGTTTATCGCCAAAAAGGCTCGCATTTCTTTTATCGCGAACAAGAGGGGACCCGGAGATCAATTCGTATTCAGCAAGAGTCGTGAAATGTATTAAAATCAGTTCGTAAACGCTAAAAATGTACCACACACGTAAGCAGATCGGTTTCACATGCAAAGTGTACCTCTCTGTTTCAATAAGAACGCGATTGGGAAAGGAACGAAACGACACAAAAATTGAAGAATTCTAATAAGCATATTTTCGCCCGCGATAAAAAATTTTAAGATTAGACCATCTCTTCCCAAAGAACAAGAAGTAAAGAACGAAACAAACCAACCAATAGTAAGCTATACGGAAAACGTTTTTATGCTAATAACAATTTGAATAATTAATAGTGTAATTGTAATAAATCACAACGGTCCGTGGTATTATTTATATCACTGTTATAACCTTCTTAGAGCTGAAGAATTTGACAACAAACTTCAATTTCAACTGAACTAAAATACGGCTAGAAAAACTACTGGTAGTTTAAGAAAAACTTCTAACTATGCCTGCAATAATTAAATGTTTTGGTATAATAATTTTGGTTTAAATTTAATTATTAGATCACTCATTCCGCTACAATTCCTGCAGTGGTGAGATTTCTTGAATTCAAGTATTGTACATAATATGTAATTGCGCAGTAGAGTCAAGTGGTTTTTGGCGTCTTTCCCTTTTTCAAAATCGAACACACACACGATCGTTTTAATGGATATAGACGACGACACGTGGAGGCAGTCGCTGGAGGGCCGCGGTGGTTCTCCCCTAATGGAATGGAAACGTTTCACCTTAACCGATTGGTTTTCTTTAAAATAGCGGGTAGAATATCATTCGCAGCTGCTGTTGGCGTATGGTTACCATCACTTCAGCTCATACATACATACCTATATACTTAAATGAAGAGTTTCACATTTACACATTTGTGTACGAGGTATGTCCCACAAATAGAGTGATTTAATCAATTAATCACCTTTGGATTTGGGAAAAAAAGATACCTCTATACCAGACAGGGATTATAAAGTATCCACAAAAATATCTGGATTATTTTGAGCACCAATACGACTATGGTGTATGAATGAAAGCATGTTCAAGAAGCGGGTTCTATCGTAAATTGCAAACCCCATGAGGAACCTCTGTTTTGCCCTGGGATGATGGGGTTATAAATAATGACCAAAATTGTGCTTCTGATAGTGAACGAAATTTACCATCAGCTAGCTATACAACTCTTCGGAGTCCTCTGACATCAGAGGAAACCATTATAGTGGCATTACTTTTGAAAGGGTACTTCTAAGTTCTTGTACTTAGCATTTACGCAAAAAATGTACCACTGTGACAGTTTGCAGCAAATAATTTCAACGTGCGTTTATTGATGTGAAAAGAGGAAAAGATGCTTTTCATCGGAGAAGAAGCAAATGGACTATAATACTGGTATATATTATATATATGTACCTATACGTATACTTATACCCACCTATAGGCATAATGTACGTGCGAAATACGGGAAAATGAGTGTTAGGTCTGAGCTCCATTAGAACCTTAATGTGGGCACCCCTCTCGAGGCAACGAGAAGTGCACACATGTTTCCACCGTTCTAGAAATGTGCGTAATTGAACTGGCGCATTAGCACAGGCGCCGCGACGAGAGAGGCCCTTTTCGAACGGGCGTCTCTCATTCAACCCTTCCCCATCTCTCCCGGGCCGATTCAATAATTTGCACTTTCATAACAACTGCCGGATCACGTTTTCTATGCTACATACATATGTGCATCTTTTTATGTGAACCCATGTATACCGGGTGATTAGACATTCCATTAATTTCAATGACTTGTTACCGAAACCATCCCCTTTCCTAAATTCGATTTGATGACCACAGGATGACGAGTTATGGGAATGTAAATTCTGAATATAAAACATTTATCACGTTTCAGACTTTTCTGAAAGTTACCTGCCCTTGTTAATGATAAATGTTTGAAACATAATATTTCAAATATCTACTACTGACCTTTCTAACTTACTCTTATTGTTTGCTTTAAGTCTCGTTCTTCAAAAAACACCCTGTATGTTGGCATTATGTGTATGCTCTTTGTGTATGCACCTATGTAACATTATGTACGTAGGTAGGTAGACGATTCGACTCGACTCGACTCGACTGTGAGAACAAAAACGTTTGTGAACAAAAGAATGCGCACGGTTGTAGGAACGAGACAGTCTTAATTACGACCGACGACGCAGCCTCCGCCGCGATGGATGATGATGATAGGCTCGTTTATGCCGCGACAAATGAAACGTTGTCGTTTCACCGATTCCCGATTACATCGTAGGACTGACTCGTTGATAACTCTCCTTTTCTTTCCTTTTTTTTTCTTTGAAAAAATAATTATTAAACACTTGCAAAATAACAGCGAGAATTGCTATTGATTTCGTATCGTTTGCTTAGCCATTATATCTCAAAGTTTCGATAAAATGAAAACCTTGACCAAGATGGCTCCTAGAATTTAAAAGCAATCCTAATTCTTGTTATATGGATGGCACTCGATTTTAATGATGATGCGCCAGAAGGGACGTCCATTACTAATTACGTGAAATTTTTCCTTTAATTAGGATCCCTCTCCCTTAGTGAGATTTGAATAGATCTCCCCTTGTTACCCTTACATGTGGCTTATCCTATTATGAGCTGTTAATTAAAAAAAGAAAGCAAGTTATAACAATTCTATTGGACCTACGTGTTAGTACTGATCACTCCCTTTCCCTCGGTTTCCTTTAAGTGAGCCTTATTCTATTTTAAATTGTAACAATTCCTTAGATTAAAAAACAATGTGAGATTTTCAATAATTCCCCTGATTTTATGTACCTAATATTATGTGATGTTTTTTTTGTACACCACTTTTTTGTCATTTACTTCCGACACCAGGCAGTATTTTCTACGTGTTTGCCGACACGAATATTTAAAGAGTTCGTCAGGATGGCAGTAATGACACTTTAGTAAGTTGGGTTTTTTAAACTTTAATTAATATAGTATGTACATAAATGGTACTTAATGCTAAATCGTAAATTTAAATGTGACCGGTTTGTAAGACGGTAAGAGATTGACTTCATAGTATGGAAGGTAAAACAACACTCTTCAACGTCTCTTTTCACCCCCTACATGCTTTTACAAAAACAATACAAGTTTGAAATAGGATACTTTAAAATCGTACAGTATAATAAATATGGACTATGAGAAGAGGATGTCAAGCAAAATTGTAAAAGAATATATAAGACAGATGTTGAAAAGATAAGGGTCCGTTTTAAGTGGACGAAGAAATAAAACAGACAGAACTTAGAAACTAATAAAAGAAATTAATGATAGATAGATAAGATGAAGTGAAGAATAACATATGATTTAGTGATGATAAATGTGGGTATCTAACAATTTGATGATTTTATTGTACCTACTTGTCGACTTGGATCCCTCCCTTCACTTAGTGAGATTTTGTACGATGTGATGAGGCCACCCTTTTATTGCTCTCATGTGAGCTTGCTTAAACCTCTAATGAGCTTTTTATTAAAAGAAGAAAGTTATGACAATTTATTGAATTAAAAAAAGGATTTTCGATTATTCTTTCCCCTTAGGTGATTTGATGCAATTTTATTAGACCTTCATGTAGATTTGAATACCTCCCTTAATGAGATCTTATGGTGAACTTTATCCTATGACGAGTTTTTAAATAAACGAAGAAACGAAGTAAGTAAGAAATTCTTTGGATTAAAAAATTGACGAGGGATTTTCAATTACCCCCTATAACTTTTTATGCATTTTATTAAATCTACGTGAATTTAAATTTTATGTAATTTATCATTAACCTCCCCCCCTTCCTTTTTGAGCACACACAATTAGTGTATATTCCTAAAACTATCAGAATTTTGAGTTTGGAGGAGTCAAACAAACATCAGTGTTAAATATAAAGGACAAACGTAAATAATAAAACTTTTAGGATGGTTTAAGAGTTTACGGTCAAGATAGACTGTAGAAGGGGCAATTGTCATGGCACACAAGCCCATTTTCTTAGCAATAAATTATACGATAATACCTATGTACATAAATTATAAAATTATAAGAATAATAATTTAAAAAAACTTGAAAACTTGTTTTCATTTACCATTCTTCCCTTTATGATCTCTCTCTTGTCTGTGCGCCAATGAAGTAACGTGGATAGAAACAAATTTTATAGGGTCTCTTACGTGCTGAAGTGGTTAATATATCAACGTCGTGTGATTTTCCAAATTTTTATAAGCATTTCAAAGATTCCTGATTTTCGATCTCATGTATCAGATAAAACGCAACAATTTAACTTTTCGTATAGAGATGTAATGATGAAAAACGGCCAGTGCAATACAGACATCTCAGACGCGGACTAACGAGTTTATCTTTGTCGAGTTTTCCTCGCATCAGATGTAGTATTCTGTACGTGACCTGCATTCGTGAATGGAAATCCAGACTATCTGTGTAGTTGTTGTGTTGTGGCCTTGGACATGGATCCACCATGGTTATTTGCCTTTCTGACAGCGGTAGCGGCGTCGCGAGCCTCTTTTGTTTCTTTCATTTCATTTGTTCCTTTTTTCCGGATACTACTACGATCCGAGCCAAAACATTCGCATTCTCACCCTTCTTTGTTACCTTCTTTATCTTTCTCGTTTTCTCTCTCTCTCTCTCTAGGACGCATACAAATAAGGTTGTCATTTGTTTACATGTGTCTTCAAAGAGTGTGCCAGGACAGCAATTTCCGAAATATGACATTATATTAAAGTAAACAACGGACACCACGATTTTTTGTTTCCGATACTTCCTAATATTAGTTCACAATATTTTCTTTAAATCATCAGAAAATTAATCAGATTAAACATACCTACTTTTGTTTTCCTACAACATGTATAATGCCTGAAAGTAATAAAATTTACTATATTTGTTATTGCAACACATCCTGCTTCTCTTTGATGAAAAGGAATAGAGTTTGTGAGGAAGTGAAGCAGGTTGATTCTCCTGTTTTGGCAAACAAGATAAGAAATTTTATATAACCTCTGTTGGCGGTTTAATTCATTTGCAAGCTGCCTAATACTTACGCGTTTTATTACACAAATGTTTAATGTGAAAATGGGAACTCACTAAATCGCGATACAGCTGACACCCTTTCGTTTAGCGGAATAAGAGAATGAAACGGGGAAGGCTGTAGAGGAATAGAGTCTTACACCCCACAGACATTTATATTTCACTTAGAATGAATTGAATTATCTTCAGCGACAGCGTAATATATTTTCCTACAGTTTGCCCGAATTTGTGTCTTCTGGAAGATAAACTTCGCAAGGATCCTTGTCTAGCTTTCTGAGGAGGATACGCGGCATAATTTCCAATGAATTTTAATGTTTAAAAGCCTAAAGGACGCTCAGAAAAAAGGTGCGAGATTGTGAAATCAGTTTATATTCGCGGCCAGTTATTTTAAAGTCAAAGCCGCGTAAAATTCGATAACTGAATAACGCAGTTTGAGAAATATTTGCAAGAATAAAACACAAAACAATTCTTTATAGGTATATATGAATTTTTTAAAACAAACGGTTCATTTTATTCCATTAAATATTAAACACAGGCATTTGCAATTTTAATTGTCTGATTCTACTCAAAAACGAATTATTGTTCCATTATTTTACCTATTTTAGAGTACGTGGGTAATATTATTACATTGCTTCAATTGGTACTGACAAAAAGAACCTTATTTTTGAATACTGCTTTAGGCACGTATTTAAATAATTATCAATAATTTTAAAAAGATAAATTAGGTCCTGTCATTAATAAAATTATAAATTATTGTATTCGTTGTTTACGACTAAAAGTACAAAACCACCTCCACACCGGTGAGTTTAAAAACACATTGAATATGTTTGTAAATATTCTTCTTGAGCAAGCATGTCATATTCCATTGAAAAACATCTTAAAGATAATAAGACAAGATATGAAACGAGCAAGTCCCGGGTAAATGTTCGTGTTTAGTGGCATTAAAATTTGGGCAAGTGCGGAGGCCGCGCTTCTAGGACTTGGACGAAGTAGCAGGCGAAGGGAGGAAAGGCGTTGGTTTGTGCCAAGTCGTGCCTCGCCCTGAAGGGAACTGATTATTCAAATAAAAAGCATCAATCATTCGTACGGCCTCCCAAAAGGCCCCTGAGGCCTGGTTATTCAAGCCGTTTTTCGAAACAGTTCGAATATTTCACTCAAAACGCTATACCTTAGTACTACCTCTTCCATCTTTTGAGCTCGAACCACCGATCCAACCACACCGTAAACTGTGACTGAAGCGTACAGGGAGCTATAAATTGAGGTGGTTGTGAGAAAAGAAA
This sequence comes from Agrilus mali, assembly GCA_029378335.1. Taxonomy (NCBI): domain Eukaryota; kingdom Metazoa; phylum Arthropoda; class Insecta; order Coleoptera; family Buprestidae; genus Agrilus; species Agrilus mali. Next base: position 19,630,426 of record CM055658.1, on the reverse strand, counting down.
AAAACGCGAAAATCTATGGCCGGATTAATTAGCAAGACAACTTAATGCTAGCTGTGCCTGTGCTACCGATTTTATTTCTGATAAATGTGGTTCTAACTCGGTCATGGCACCAATTAAGGCGAACAGGAAGTATCTTTCAAATTGCTGATAAGAATGCTGGAAAAAAACTGTTCTAATAAGCATTAATTTAACACTGATGCTGCAAAAAAACTGGCCCCATCTAACGAAAACCAAAAAAAATGCATACACAACGATGAACCTTTTCCTTTCAAGTTGATCCTTGAACTAAATATCAAGCAAAAAAGAGGGTGAATATGTATACTTAAGGTGATTCAGAGCAAAATAAAAAAGACATTTCCTTTTCTGAACGGTGCATCGTTGTAGCAAAGAATTCCTTAAACTGTTTATGAATATTTTATTTTATGAGTTCCAAAAGTGCTGAGGTTACTCTACTTTATATCGATCGCCCCTCTTCATTGTCAGTTATAGGAGAGCACGAATACAACGGAATGGTTATTTCTTTCGGCGAACTACTTCGATGAGTTCATAAACTTTCAGGCTGCGCCTACTTCCTCTATCTCTCCCGTAAACAGGTCGATATTCCATTCACTACAACTTCCTGTCTTCTTCTTCCCCCAACACGATATAATAAAAGGGAGTAAATAAGAAAACAGGCACAACTTTAAATGAGAAATACGAGACACAGTGCAACCTCTACAATTTTTCTACGTTTCATAAACGTCAGAGGAATTTCATGTTCCTAAAATTCTGTTTCAATGGAGTAATTACTAAACTCTGTTCAGTAAACACTTTGTGGGTCTTAAAAGGATCAGCATTTAGATTGTTTTGTATAACAAAAAGTACCCCCTTAACGCTAAACTATTATGCGCTGGTTGACGATCAAAATGCAACAACATTTTTAACATTGATCTTGAATCTCAATTTATAGGATGCACTCATGAATCGAGAAAGGTTTTAACTTATCTCATCTGAAGAAATATTCATTGTGGTCTTCAATAAAACGTTTTGTAACTTAACTCAATGTTTTCTATAATGGACCAATGAGTTAGATTCTGACTTGTCCTTCTGAAGGCAGAAAGTCTTATTATATGTTTGTAGCGTTTGCAAAGATCTGACATTTGGAAAACGACTGACTATTCAAGAGAGTGGCTATAGATCTAGATCAAGATGTGTAGCGCGTGTTAAGGGTAGAACAAAGCCCCGATTCTGCATATGCAGTGGCTCTTTTAGAAAACAAAGCAGTGGCCTAGTAGCTGCTGAATCACTTGATCCTGTCGTACTTTACTAGCTGACGGAGCTGTACACCAGAAGCCACTTTTCGCCGTTGTACAGAACGTTGAGTGCCCAACTAAAGGACATCTCGAACGTTGAAGAGGATCGCATAGTGCAGTCGTCGCTGCTGACGTGTCACTTTTATTCTACTCATTCATTTCGCGTAGGTGGCGTAGGCAGGCGCCGCGACGCTGCTGGCGCTCCTCCTCGAATGCCACTTGACCAAACTATGGCTTCTTATGGTTCTTCTTTTTCTCTCTCTTGGGGAAAAAATCTCTCAAGTTCACTCTGAAAAGCTCTAAGCCATTGATTTCTTTTCTCGTGGCACGTATCCTTCAGCGCTACGCCTGATTAAGCGAAATAAATACGTGAGAAAACACTTAGCTACATGTTCATGAAACCCATACAGACTGAATAGCTTCCGAGACAATTTTCTGATGTTTTTGCAAAAATGCAAAGAGAAGAAAACGACAATGGAGAATGAGAAGCAGGAAAGGAAAAGTTTTTAGAACGCCAATTTGTATTATAATGCATCAGGGGATCAGATCTGTAAAAATATTATAATTTAAAATAATTTTCAGTTCATATTAATTTCTATCAAAGATTTATTGCCAAATCCTTATCGGGGGTAATGAAGCATCCAGGGTCCAGTTTCTTAAGTTGTGATCATCCCTATCCTTACCAGTTCTAATAATTCTGTAATTTCCTGATCCTGATTAACACGAAACAACAGTAAGAGTACTCAGCCGTGATACTTTATTCGATGGTCTCTAACTTTTCCAAATCATTCTGAGCATTCCTAAAGGCCCTTTGCCACTCTGAGAATCCTTGACATCTGGTTATACTTACATTTCCTAGACAGTCCGATTCTTCCATATTTGCTCTACAGTCCAAAGTCAGATACAATCTTAATTCCATAAAACTTGTTCTAGTCATGCTCAAGACCTCTTTGATAAGCCCCGGGTCCACCTCCGTTGCCCCGAATTGAATTTTAAGTTGTACTCTCTAAAAATCCTTAACACGTCACCACTCTGACCTAACTATAATGTGAATTTCCACGACTACTTTCAAATACTTTAATTTTCTTCTCGTTTAAAATTGCTTTAAGCCCCAGGTTCATCTTCTTTGTTACAAATTGACATTTGGATTATGCTGTCTGAAAATCCTAGATATTAGATTATTCTGAATGTTTTTAACATTCCTCGAGAAACATAAGGTTAATTTACTCATCACTTGTTCACTTTATAGTGTAAACTATGATTTTTATTAATTTTTTTCTCTTTTTCTATTTTCCACGACTAATCTTTTTTCTCTCCTTGCCTTAAGTCTCAAGTGCACCTTCTTTGTGGTAAATATAAAATGAAACATACCCATTGTGGTTAATGGTTATTACTCATAGTTGTAAATAAATCAATAAGGCCGCTTTTAAATAAAAATGGGCTTCTCGAGCCAGTATGCACATTGAAATGTATAATTCGTATATGTTTCAGTTCGTTTTTCTTTTTCTTTAAGTTTCTCTTCATGTGGCAGAAGGATGGCCGGGTTGTTGTTTAGTGCAACACGAACCACTAAGCTTATGTTCACTCAGACAATCGTTTTGTTCCGGCTAAAGATAATTCGCAATCTTGATTCCGTTAATTTCAATTCCGCCTGATTGTACGCCCTCTTGTTCTCCCGTGACGTTTTAACTACGACCTCAGAGAAGGCGATTGAAAGGCGGAAAATTAAACGGGTTGCGGGAAAACAACACTAGGAGTTGTCTGAGAGAGATGAACGAGAAAGAACAGGGACATAGAACGAGAGATATACTATTGAAGACTAAACCGCTTTTTCTCTATATACTTTAGAAGCGGTCGCAGTACGAATTAAAAAGTGACGCAATGACAATGTCAAAAACATTGAACAGGAAAACTTTGTAGGAAGAGACAGCAACAAAAAGAAATTAGACCGATGCGACGGACGAATGAACGGACGAAGAATTGAGTTAGGCCGTTTGTGGTTGCGACATTTTGAAATCGAAAATCCTCAAGTTGAAGTTGAAATTGTTATTTACAACACTAACTCGCTGCGAATTGGATTATTTGCGAGGATTTTACGTCATACGGAAGGTACAAGGTAATCCTGAAGGATACTTTGACATTTGTGTCTTTCTTTAATACTCCTCTTTCAACTTCAATCCGTCCGTCCATTACACACTCGTTATAGAACCAATTACCACTTCCACGGTTCTATTAAATTTGTCTATCTAGAAAGTGCGAAGTGGATACACGAAGAGAGGGTTGATTGTACAACATTTTATATTATTAATAAAGATCCAAGATAACCACACCACACAGTCTTCCATAACTATTCACAGTATAAAAAATGGAAAGGAACAAAATATTTTGATTTACTTTCAATTGCGATCGTTAAAATCGTAGTTCTTTTCACTCCCATCTAAAAATATATGAGCTTCAATAGTTTAATTTCAAATTAAATTCATTGCGCGCCCTTCGAGAAAAAGGGGTAACTTTAAGGTTAAAAAATCCACAAAACATGCCATGTGAATAACTAATGTAAAGGTTCGTAATAAATTATGAACAAATTCCTCAAAAGCAATTGTATAATTTATTATTGCGTTCTATCGCGTTACTCAATTTGGACTCTTCCTAAATTCTTTTCTAATTATTATGAATTAAACTTCTGTCTTCTCATTTTGAAGCTGCAGTATATCTTATTGAAAACTATCCCAAGAATATTATTAAACGTTTCCTTTACAATATTTATTGATTATATTAATACATATTACTGTTTGTGGGGGTGTAAATCTCAAACATCAAAAAGCTTTAACAAGAAATGTGTTCAGGAATTATCTGATAAAATAACAAATGACCTGATGACATAGTAAAAGAAAAAACCATTTATATTGTGTAAGTTTTATGGGTTACGAGTGGCCGTCCGTTGTGACGTATGTATTCCATGTAGGGTCCCAGAAGCCGTCGTTGGAGGTTTAGTGAAAATGAGCGGTTCGCGTGCAGAACTCACTTTTGCATGTTATTAACGAAGCCAAATAACAGTTCTTTCAACTTGTCTCAGGCCCGTATCTGATTTATCCTAATGATTATTACTTACAAAGTGAATTAACTCAATAGTAAACGTTGTACCGGCCGAACATTTATTAGACCCCTGCGTATAAAGTACGGAATCTACTTAACTCACAAAAAATCACCCAATAAGGGACATTAAATAAAACTACCACAAATTTTAGTAGAACTTACGTATCATGAATAAACAAATTTTTAATGCAATACTTCTGAAGGCAGAGGAATAAATAGGTCAAAACTCATTGATTTTTAATCATTTTTAATAAGGAGGTCAAGGTTCATAACTAGGAATACCAATTGATGGATCTCATGGTTTGATTATTTTCTTTTGATGCATTTTATTAGTCGAACAAATGATTCTGAGCTTCGTGACCATGAATTTGCGTGGATGAATTGACTTATTGGGTCTGTTTTTTGTCATTTCATGGTTCACATTAATTTAATTAATTATCAATTACTTCAACAATAGACTCCAAAGAACCACTCAACTTTAACAGTGTCAAAAAAAGATCTATTCTGAACTTCGTCAGCCGATTTAATTAATTTAGTTTAAGTATTAGACACCTGTTTGTCATGTACACTTCCGATTTTAAGGTGATGAGATGGTCTTTGTTTTGCGGCCAAAAACTGATCAGGCGGATGAGCCGATTTCGACACAAGCCCTCGTTCTCTCCCGATTCCTCTCATTCCTCCCTCCGACTATATCGTTAATTTGACTGTACAACAAAAAGTCGTGCCGCGAATACAGAAGTGCCTTCGCAAACGTTGAATTACTTAGCGCGATAGAAGCCATTTCCTCAGGCGAAATGATTCATTTCTACGCCAGAAACTCGACGCCAATCTTTCATTCCAACAAAAGCTACTACCAACGGCGGCGACGGGATTAATACCGGTTACAATGAGGTAAAATCGTTGCCCACTTTCTCTTGCTTAGAGTACCTTTAGTGGTGTATAAATGAAATAAAATTCTGCAAAAAAGTATGAATATTGTCATCCGCCCAAGTTTGAAGAAGGATTAATAGAAAAAAGTAAGTGAGAAGGGCACGCTAAGAAAAGGAGACGTATGATGATGAGACATGAAAACACAAAGGGTCGTAGTGGAAATAGAAATATGAGTGAGTACCAAGGGTGAGAAGACGATTTGTGTATAAGAAATACCAAAATTGGCTGGCAACTGGGAGATGACGATGAAGCCAAAGAATATTTACTTACAGTAGAGATACGCGGAGAACTGAAATATATACGTAAATTAAATTACTTATAGACCATAAGAATATTAAGAAACTTCAGTTCAAGATATTTGAATTTTCTGATGTGGCAGAGAAAAAATCCGTAAGGAAGAAGCTGTTAAACTTCTTGGTGACTGTCTTATCGATTCGAAGAAGCCTTTGCTCTATACCAGGGATGGCGAACCTTTTTTGATGTCCGTGCCACAAAGTCATAAAAATTCTTTTTTAAATAGGTAACGTGCCACAATAAAAATTCATTCGAAATGTTAGCGTGGTGAAACTATACGTAAGTATAATTAAACAAGCAAACAAAGGCAATTCATCTTTAAACAATTTTTTATTAATCAATGTTTTACAAAAAGCAATATGCTAGAAACAAAATTCACGTTAAAAAAAATTGTTTTTAATGTGATTTTTGTTGCTGTACACAAGATGATAAAGATTGAATATCTGGTTCATATTTAGTTAATTTCAGCAGTAGGTACGCATGCAGAGCTCGACTCATCCGTCATTTTATTCCTATATTTATTTTTTATAAAATTTAATTTTGAAAGTGAGATTCACATACCCACGTCGATGAAAATATTGATAAAATTGCCTTTGGAAATGTTTTTAAAGTTTTAAACAATTAAACGTGTCAGGAACTGAATTCCATGTATAGTTAGAATTTCATCTTCTGCAATTTTATTTATTTTATCCAATAATCGATTTCTTTAAATAATTTCTAAATCATTTCTTAAATCAACAAATTTTTTGTTCTATATGGTACTTGACTGAAATTCAACTAATTCCATTTCTAATTCATTAGAATTTAACCACTCAAGGACTTTTAGATTTAATTTTTCAAATGGTATTGTATCAGGATATAAAATAAATTTTGATTCGAGCGCTGCGACAGCAACAACATTCAAATACCTTAAGAAGGCGAAACTGGATACGCAAAAACTTTTATCTAATGCGCATCTGTATATACTTCGAAAGAATTCATGCGATATTTTAATAATAAAATGTATAATTTGACGGTTCTAGTTAACATACTAAGACAGGTATTCAGTACTACAAATTTATATCATAAACTATAAATAAGTGTAGATTAATAATTTTTAATTCATTTCTATTAAAAAAGATAACTTAAAAAAAATTTTGTTATTGTGCGTGCCATCAAAATTTTCAAACGTGCCACTTGTGGCACGAGTGCCAACGGTTCGCCATCCCTGCTCTATACGTTGGAAACTAGAAGCATAACTTTGTAGGTAGACATCATTGCCCATTAAATATTCGTTTATCATGAAGGACGTCCATCAGACTTTCCGCTCTTCGTCCAGTGTCCACGGTTATTGTTGATACACATATGCCTCAAAGGATAACAAAAAGAGACTGCTTTCAAATATTAATTCCTCAATTACGGGAGCTATTCAGAGCATCTCCCCTTCTATACCGACGGACGACGAGGACCGGCGTCGTGACGAGATAGAAGCGCGATTGTAAACTCTACCACGACAACGATGTCGATGAAGTTGGCGTCGTTATTTGACGTCGCCGTCGCCATAAGCAAGCGACGACCTTTATGTTGTTATTGTATTCCCCCCTTGATATTGAAGAAATCCTTTAGTGGTCATTAGAAAAGAATAGCCATGGGGTTCGGGAAAAAGGGGAGAAAAACTCTAATTTTATGAAGCAAAAAGATATAATAGTTTCTAAGGTAATCGTAGGTAGTTGGTGTATGTAGGCATACCCCATTGAGCGATAAATATTTAAAGTTAATTGCAAAAGTTAAAATAGCATTACCGAATGATAAGTTAAAACAAAGGTCCAGAAGGTTCGAACAATACTAAACAAAAAAAAGAAAATAAAATCACAGAAATAAACTATACATGGGGGTAACATTAGAGCTGTTCTAAAAATTTTTAACGTCAATCTCGGCTCGTCCTTCGCCGATTTCTTTCCTTTTTTCACGAAAATCGATGTCTGTAAAAGTGCTTCGTCATCGTAGTAGCTTTGTTGTTCCGGAAAATAATTGCCGAGGAAGTCCGATCAAACGCCGGAGCCATTGTAACGCGCATATAACGACGAAACACTAAATTATTCCTCTGTTCCACAACAAGAACGCGGGGGGTTTAAAAAAGCACCCAGGTTTTATTATACGAAAAAATTAAATTACTACAACATTGTATTACCCCAAATAAAAAAGTATATAATAAGACAAGAAGGTAACCGGGTCATGATCGTCCGGGGGGATGAAAATTTGAATTTTTACACTATAAAATAAAACTATATGAGCCTAGTTTTACTAAAATACGGTAACAATAAGATACGAGGACAAAATGTTCTTCTAAACGATGAAAAAAATATTTAATTCAAAATGTACACTGGCCCTACATAAGGCAGCCTTATTCTGTAACTCAATAGAAATGTAGGCATCGAATCGAAATGTGAGCAAATCGAAATGTCCCAACTTCTATTGCTCTTGTCCATTTCGACGTTCAGTATTCTGTAACTAAAGTAGATCGAAATTTATGATTTCTACAAGACGTTAGGTGAAAAACGCGGCAACACTGCATTTTTCATGCGAATATGGGCCTTAGTAACCATCTGACAGTTGGTTACTTCAACCTAACCGAACTAATAAAGCAAATTTGTGTTGAATACCGAGAATTGAGACTGACGTACCCAAGGGTAAACCAGATGTCCAGTGAAACCCTTAGCAGGTAGAGAAATTCACACTGCCTTAAGAAACACTAAGCAGTAGGCGCATGTGCGAAGAGATTTCTACCATCGAAATAACGATTTCGACAGCTTCAATGAAGTCGAAATGTCATATTTCGATGGTCGACTTTACATTTCGATTCGAGGAGTTACAGAATACCGATTCCGTACAATTTCTATTCTGCCCCACCACTTCTATTCGATTTCAAGCATCTCTTTTCGATTTGGAGTTACAGAATAGGCCTGAATATCGCATAACACACTACTAAGATTGCCTGGACTCAACTGGAGCGTAATTTTACGGAAAGTAAGGGAGTACTACTTTCCGTAAAATTAGGCCAGTAGTTGTTACATCTTATCATATTTCTAAATCGTAAAACTTACCTTTGGGTGTGCTCTCCTAGGAAATGCTACTTTAGGGTCAATCTGTAAAAAAAGAATAAACTGATGAAGTCATTTGTTTAACTTTAATCCAATATTTACCGAAAATACAGATAAAATAAATGTAAATATTAAAAGCCAGTAGTTTGATTCGGTATAATTTTAAATCATTGGCCAATGGAAGAAAACAAACAATTTGGTAAATTTAACTGTCGATTTGAACGAAAAAGCACACTACAAAATAAATATAAAGTACGATATAAACTTTCAACAAACACAAATAAACAGTTTCAGAATAACATATGGCCGACAATAAAGAGAATTCATGAAATTTTTATAACGTTATTCAAAACTTTATTTGCAGGTAGTTCATAAATGTTTATATTATAATACAGTAAAAAACAGTAGAACCTCCCATTCACGATCCACGAGAAGTATTAAAAAGTATAAGCTCGTCAAATTATCGTATCATCATCCCTTCTTACGAAATATATAACTGATAAGTAGGTAGTACTTCTATTGAAATTCGTTTGTAAAGAGTGGTGCTGTATCGCCACTTCTTTCTGAAAACATTACCAGGAGTAAAAAAAAAAAGGTGACGAGGTACCGATGGTGATCGTGTCGGCAATGGAGAAAGGAGTCACGTTTTAAAACCTTTTCCTTCGTCTCTTTAGCTATTGTACTATGAAAGGGATGACTATTCTAAAACGACTGCTGGTCGTCACGATTTCCCGACAGTGTTGTAAATGGACGGACGGCGTCAAGAGCATTTACAGACTAGAAAGGGAACGACAGACAGGACAGGGACTACAAACACGTATGTTATACCTACTACTCCAGACGATGATAAAGACGTGCAGGATGTTAATGACAGAAAATAAACCCTTACTGTAGATGTTTTACAATAGTCAGGAACAGCTCAAAACTTTTTTCGTGAACATCTCTAATACCTGCCAGGTGTTGCTTCTTTTTGTCACGTCACATCACGTTTGCGTATATTTGTGATCTTACGTAAGAAATATCAAGAATACCTCCCACCTCTTTGTAAGAAAAAGTAAGACATGGCCGACCCCCTTCCCCCCCTAAATCGTCTTACGTAATAAATTAATGGCCCCTAATCGTAATTAACAAAAAATCTCAAGTTCAGAACTATTCGTTTTCCTTGTAGGATTTCATTAAAATTATGAATTAAAATACAGACGAAATGTCTATTCGAATATAACCGTTAAATTTTACTTAGGTACTCTAACGTTTACAATGAAGGAGATAAAAAAGTAGTCCTTCTTGGGTTCTACTTTACAATCTATAGCCAGATATTTCCACAAGTATCCCTTTTTCCGATTCCATTCCATTTACTCAGCCAAGGCGATGGTGAGATGGGCGTTGGAAAGAAAGAAAAAAAATGGTGCGAGATCCTTTTTCATACGTGTTTTTCATTCGGCAACGCCGCTTTCGAATCGATGAAAAGCTTTATCGCCATTCTGCGAAAAGTACCTATACAATCCGCTTTCCCGCTGTCACACACTGATTGCCTCTAATGCATTTAAATCGCGAGGGATGTAAAAGAAACGGTTGCGATTTGTTATTCCTGAATTCCTCCGCTACCTGCCGATTTGCATACTGGGTTTCTAGGCCGACGAGCACCACCAAGAAAAACGTATCAAGAAGTAAAGTGTGACGACGGTTCGCCGCAAAAAGGAACACGAGAGAGAAAGATGTCTTCTTTTCAAAGAAAATATAATGGCAAAAACACAAAAATATATACAGCTGACGCATACTTGTATATGTGTGATCTAATAAAAATTCATGAGACAAAATACGATAACAAAACCAGAAAGGTGGTCAAACTTTCTTCGTTATACGTCAAGAGATGGGATATATCAATGTTTTGAAAAAGCGATATATTTTCGTATAAGACCTTCTTAAAGTCTGTTGGGCCATATTTTCTATTAGAGGATGTCGACCACAGGGACAAATCATAAGCTTGGCACAACCACACAACATTTATGCAGGCCAAGATTTGAGTTGACATTTTTGATGTAGAATTATAGGATATTTACTAATAACTCAAAAAAAAAAAAAACAAATAATAGATTTAGTACACTATTACTAGTTTTTTGATATTTATGAAGTAAAAAATAAGAACCCATCGGAGGAATTTGGCGATTTGCCAAGATATTGAATTATGTGAAAGAAAATAGATTAGGTTAGGTTAGGATTGAGTTAGATTTAGTTTCTTTTTCAATACTTGATTTTTTTGCACCATCCCCTGCGCCTCACTCATCCGCCACTACCTCGCATACTTTTTACCAGACTCTCAATACGTGTCTACTAATTAAATATTTTTAAATTTGTGTTTCGTTGTTATTAAGGAAACTAAAAATTTTAAGTAATGAATACGATTATAAGCATGCATAGAGACAGTGAAATCGTTGTGCAAATAAAATTAAAAACCGAGAATTCGGTTTAATCTTATTTTACTGTTCGTCTACATTTTCCATTTAACTCAGCAAGAATTCTTTTGCCAAACAATTGTTGTGTGTAAAGGACATTCAACAATTTCTTTAGGAAGAAAAATAAACAGCTGAGTTGAGTAGAAAATCCAGTTGGAACATGCGATTCTTTGTGGAAAGGCTGAGTAAATAAGTAGATATTGCGAAAGCGATGCATTCAAATCTCAATTTTCGGGACCGAGAATAAAGGATATTTTCAACGAGCAAATTTACTTTAAAAAGATGAAGTAGAGTAGACGATTCTTTGATTTAAGGACCTCATAAAAATAATAATAACACGTTGCATTCTCATATTTGAATACTTGCTTACATATTCAATGTAAATGCGAGCAGGCACACACAACTACGACCCAGTTGCATGTTTTATAATGTTTACCATTACAATACAGTTACAATAAATGAGAATTTGCTACAACTCTACTGTGTTCACAGTTTATAATATTAAGAGAATTACACCGGGAATACTTTTGAGATACCTTTGACACATTTCTAGCTACTTTACAACAATTCTACTTTGCAAACAATGGAAAAGTTTGTCTAAAACTGTATAAAATACATTTTCTGCTTTATAAAAACCCATCAACCCAGCACCATGTATTAAGATCAACAAACTCCTAATCAATATCCTAGTCGTTTTTATTGTATTATTTTACCTCGTCTAAATATTTTGATTAGTTTTTCTGGTCTCCATTTAGTGTTCACTGGGAGGAAATTATTTTCCACGAGCTATATCCCTGTTATTTTTTTTTCTAATTTCTACATAGTAACGGATTTGATGGGACGTGGGTACCTCGTTTGTAGGTACATGTTGCATTTTGTTTTTTTTTTTTGCGTACATCCGCCCTTATTACGGGGACAATATAATGCAAAATCCGCAGTTTATTGCATTACAATTCGAAACTCATTACGGATGAAAGCAAATTAACGGTGGCGTAGAATCCATAAGCGGCAACTTTATTACCCATAACTGACACGTGCAGCTATTACCTGCTACTAGTTTATATACACAATGTAGAGTGTTAAGCACAGAAATGCATTTTCTACGTTTTAATGCAAATAAAACGAGCAATTAATTTCCGTTTTCATGTGACATGTATTATTAAAGACGGTAATCAAACTATGCACGATTAAACACTATTTTTATGATAAGGCAATTTCAAACTGTCATTACGAGCACACGTGTCAAGATCAAACAAAATCTAAAGATGTTATTATTTATCATTTTACAACTTTTAAGTCTTATCATTTATGTGCCGTAATAATTATATCATTTTTTGTTATAAAACTATCAATTAAAAAACTTCATGCTGGAATATTCGTTAGCTGAATGTTCATTAGGGATTTTCCGCCGCATCTGTATGTACCTTTTAAAGTGAGTTTTTTTTCAGCTCTTACCTTACATGGAAAATCCCTTGTTGTTGCTGGCCATTTTAAATAATTAAACAACTTTCAGCGGACAGGTGTTTGAACTAAGTAAAAAAAGTGGCAGCTGTATTTTCCGAATTTCAAATGAACACGGACGAAACGAGAAAGTTGTTCCGAGTACGTAACCTTTTTGCCGGAACGACTGTTTGCTAAACGAATTACCGTATGAACTATTGGAAGTTGCAATAGCGAATAGCTCACGAATTGTGCCAGTTCGGCGTCATAAAATTTGCATTAAGACGTTTTACGAGTACTTCAAAGCGGAAGAGTTTATCGCGCACTTAATCGGAGATAACAGGCAATAAAAAACTATTCTATTGTTCATGGCGATGTGCAGATTTTGCTGAACGTCAGTCGCCATTAATCCTCTGACTCGACTAACCCTTTCGTACTCACTTCATTTGGTTGCTCTTTTCTTATTTTTGCTTATATTTTTACAAGCATAGTCAAATTATTGAAAGGCTGCATTTATGTCATTCACACAGTGTATATGAACCTTTCCAAAACGTTATGACAACAGCACATTGAACTCAGGTGTTTGACCAAATTTGTTTCAATAAAATCATATAAAGAAAATGAAAATTTAAAGTAAATTTGAGTTACCAGAAGTTATTACAGAAATAAATACAAGGAGAGACCCTGAGTTAAATTTTGTTGGAAAGTTTTTCGATTCCATATATAATTTTCGAAGTCCAATAATTCTTTCTCAATTATATATAAGTGAAACATGATTTTTGATTAGAAAAATTATTTCACATTTTTTTTAAGGATGTTTGAATAACTACGAATAGATTTTTTTATCATTCGAATTCAGTTGAGAATTAGTCACAATAACCAAAACAAAATTGGTAACTTTGACGACCCCTGGAGGGAAAACTAACCTTGGAATCTAAAAACGTCCCGTGAAAACCCTTCTCAGAAATACCTCCTCAAATAATTCTTCCAATAATTTCTGATGGCCTATAAAAGTAACCGAAATGGCACAGTTTTTATAAAAAACCAAAAAAATTTAATTTTAGTTGGCATCCTTATAATTGAATATTAGAGAATTGCATCAATCACAGCCCTGTACCTTCGTCAGCTAAAAGATTAAATTATAAGGCTTTTGTTGACCTAAAACTTCCATTTTTAGAGGCAATTATTACAATAACCGGTGCACCTTTACGATCTGCAACAGCCTGGTTCATCTCACCATCCCAGTTCCTATGCAATTTCTCTTATCTTCGCATTCCACTCTGCAAGCGCTCGGCGTCGTCAGCAACGACGATCCAGCCACTCCGCCGCGTCGGCAAAATGAATTTCGGAGGACCGTTTTAAAGAATATGACCCAATAAAACTATAACGAAAAACTCATTCTGATTTTTTTAGTAACTAGGTACGAAAATTTTAAGTGATCTATCTTCTGTTATTGTCCGACCAACCCCCAGTGCCAATTTATTGGATTTTTTCTCAAATCTATATTTTACTATTATTTAGCACATATCGCCACTTATGTTAAACTTAATTTAATAGAAAAATATTATCATCAAAACGGAAATATTTACGTTTCTGGAGTAAATGTTAAACACTTGACCCAGTAACTAAAGTTTATCTCAGATATTATTCGTTTAAAACTGTGATAAGTAAGTAAGTAGAAGAATAGTATTTCTGGTTTTTCCTTAAAGAAACCCCATTCGTTTTGTTATTTTTCGAACAGTGGCATAAGGAAATAAAGGTAATCGGAGTCGTAATGCAACATTGTCGTCAAAAATATCGGTTAGTGGCGTTGACGAATAGGAAGCGAATAGCGGTGGATTTCGTCGCTGTGGTGGCAGCGGAGACTATTAGGAAAATGCAAAGCAGTTGCATTTGCCGTAGGTTGCAACGGGTGACCTGTCTACGAACCCACGAAAGCAGTTACCGAGAATAAATTTTAACTCCGCTTGCTTTCATGATCCAATCGTGGATTTTTGCAACGGCTCTCACGACTTAACCCGCTTTATTCGTTTATTTAAAAAGCGAACGAATGCATAATGGCGCCCGAGCACTGCCAGCACAAACTAAAATAGAGAGCACCGAAAAGTATTTAAACCTAAAACCACTACGTACCATTTTTGAAAGGAAATCTGAGTGCTATTTGTCTCGATTGCAAAACTTGTTCAAAATTTCTGTAATATCCGTAATACTTTTATAACCCCAAAGTCACCAGACCATTTTTACAGTTTACTGAACTTTTAATACTCGTACTATTGTCTTTTCAAATTGTTAATTATTTTATTAATTATAATAGGTTGATGAATACTATTAGGAGCACCAGGATACAGGGAGCAAATCCCTAACAAAGATGGGCAAGTGTAGCTGGCAGATATCAAAGATCGTCGCTGCGCAAAGGACTGACTGCGCAAGGTTGTGACGTCACCGTGTTAAGAGTGTCAAGAATAAGTTTAAATAAAACTAGGAAAAACGAATTTCCGTGGGGAAAATAGAGAGGATTTAGGTCTGGAGTCTGGATATCCTCCATCATAGCCACTATTAATAATATCACGAAATTATAATGCGAAAACTGTGAGACTTAATTATGAAAAATTTGTTTCAGAAAATGGTCTTATATTAAAGGGGAACGTTGTGTGATTTCCACTCTCTTAATATTCCCCATTTAAACATTTTTTTCAGGCACAATTTCATTGAAATTTCTCGATATTAACCATTTTTGACCGTATCTATTGATCTTGAAATAATACAAAACAAAAAGAAAATTTAAACTATTTATGTTTTATTTCAGTTTTTTACCTCCCTTCCGCTTTATTTGTTTGAATGGATTAACAAGCCTCATCCTTAAACAATAATTTATATTGTGCGATGCAGTTTCTCAGTATCAATCTAAATGCTCCTACTTAGAAAACAGTTCGTTTCTGCGAAAAGGAAAACGAGTAAAGTAAATGGTTCATTCGGCCGCTGTTACTGGCTGCAGCAGCAGCGCCAAAGTACGAGTGCACATTATTATGACGCCAATAAAGAAGTTAAATACACAGAGGCAACCGGTGTTCGACTCGAGTAACAATCCATTTCGGTTCCGCGGCATTTTATGTTCTCAGAACACGTTTTCGCGTTCAGCGTTGGATCTTCGAGGTGAGGTGGTGCGAAAAACTGCGAGTTACCTTCGCTACCTACAACCTTAATACCTGGAATTTTCCTCGGTTTGTGTTGTCCTAATATACCTTATTTTCTTCGCTGCAATTTATTTTACCCAATCGTCTACTTTTGTTACTAGAACTTGAGTCAAATTTCTAAATCAACTTTAGTCAGACTTAATGAGTGATTATTGTTTATTTCGACAGCCCATTTCAAAGGCCAAAGGTTCCGAAAAAAAAATGTCTAAAGAGCAAGTCAGCAATGTATTTACGTGCATAAGCCGCATTTTTTTACTAAAATTGGTAGGAAGATTAGGAAAGCGGCGAATACTCGTCCAATAATAAAATAGCCTGAGTTTACCAGTGTGTTTCTTAACCATCAATCCCTCAACATCTGGCTTTACCTGATAAAGTTAAAAAAATAATAATCTTTAAGGAATTTAAAACATTATCATTTTTGCATTGAATCTACAACAGAATTCAGAAAAAATCTTCAAAATTGTCCCCCTAAAATTTAGGTGCGGTATAAGTCACACGAACGCAGCCTATATACCCGTAAAAATAAGAGATGCGACGAATAGCAGTTTTGTCGAATAGCCGAATACCGAAGATTGGACTAATTTTTTAACGAATATCTGGCCGAATATTCGACCACGTTGAATAGTTATTGGGACTTTCTTAACTCGTTCACCAAGAAATCTGGAGGGGAATTATCTGTCCATAACGTCGCATACCGCATTGCTAAAGGTATATGTCGAGATATATAAAAATAAACTTAAGAAATCGCATACTACCTGATAGAGCTAAACATCATTTTTTCTCTTATTTAATAAAGTTTTAATTTAGTAGAACAAATTCATTTTTATTTCTTCTTCTTCACTTTTATTAAACGAATTTTAATATGACGACGAATGTTCGATAATCAAATTGAATAGACGGCCGAATACCGTATCTAGTAAATACGATAATTAATTTTTGTTGTCTTCTTGCCGAAAATTAGAAGCAGAATTTTGAAAAGAGACTAAGCCTGTTACTACAATGATACGACGGTAACTGTTTGAAATTATTTGTTTTTTTGGCTGTCCGTTGCTTCCCTTCATTTGTTTCAATGGAAAAACATTGTGAGTGTCGTGTAACATACTTTGCAGAAAGTGGCTGGAAGTAAAAAGTAAAAATATGAGCGGGTCGGGTCTTCGTTCATAACTCTTACAAAGTCAGCGACAGAGTTTCAAGCTGACAGTGTGGTGGTCCGCTGAGTGAGGAACGAAACTTAAAAATAGTGTCCCCGTTTTTGTAATAAAAGGTCCCCCGAATATGCGAAATCCGTTTTAGAGGTTATGTTTATGAGAGACCTCGATAAGCCGAATACTTTTTATCGCCCGTCCGTTTTTGTCATAAAAGCTAAAATGGCTTATACGCTTTTGCGTGTACGCGGGGCGGGGATGGCTGTAAAACTGCAGGCAGGCCGAAGGAGTGTTTCGCGAGTTTTTATGCGTAGAACAGATAGGCAATATATCTCGGAAAAGATTACTCTAATAAACTTAATGAAAAGATATAAACTTCCCAAAACAGATAAAATCTTCTTACTACGTTTAATATACACTTACACTTCTGACTTTAAAAACCATACCAGCCCTTCCAAACCATAAAATAAAGATACGCTAATACCAGAATCATTACTATTATCTGTACTAAAAGTACAAAAACATTTCTCGGATAATATTTCATCCAATATAAAATAAGCACCAAAGCCGTATTGACAATCAAGTTCAGTTGTGAATTTTTAATATCTTTCAATATAAGTACTTTTAACACTGAAATTCCTATATAACAACCCCACATATAACGACAATCTGTTTCTGTGTCAATCGAGTTGATGTATTAGTCTTTAGACTATATTGTTCATTTATCATTATTCTTTCACATAAAAAATATATGGTGCATCTCGTATTCTAAAATCTGTAAAATTCTCAACCAATATAATAACTACATATCTTTGTAATGCATAAACAATACGTTTTAATGATCCATTAATTACAACAGAATTTTTTTGCTGTACTTCTCTTTTCTTCTACTTTTTTACTCATCCACATAAGGGTAGGTGTAATACAGAAGCTAAAGTACCTTCGGGTCATTGAAACTGCAAGCTTCCAAAATAGTTTCCTACACACTTGTCTTCTTAAATTATCCAGCAAATGTTTCCCGCTCGCTATTTAAAGCCTTACGACAGACCCATATGAATCAGATCGGAGATTATAGAGAAAAGTAGAGATCTGCTAGTTTCAAATAAGTAGATAACGTTATTACAAGCCCTGTTCCTGTTAAATCTTCAACTAAACGTGACATACATTATGTAGTTTGTAACGTGGATATCCTAAACGCTGACACAATATAATAGTAATGCAAGTCCGATTCGAAACGCTACGCTAGCGCCCACAATGCAATGATTTACAGCAAACGTATTATCAATCTCCGTAACGAGCCCATGCCAACGACAGGACTAACACTGCCCAGTAATATGTGTACAATTACCTAATTCCTCACAAACAGAAGCACGCATAGATATGATATTGTCTGCGATATTATAATACTAAGCGTATGTTATATCGATAACGGCAATTACGTCACTTTACTACAAAAATTTTCCCCCAATAAAATTTCAAGAAACTTGCTATACTTGAATAGAAGAAGCGTTTAATGTTTGTAACTCCATTATAAATAAAATAAAACACAACGTACACGAGTTACAGAAATTTATTGTTATACCACAATAATTCTTTCGGCACACTGTGCCTTCTTCAGGTGGCTGATTACTTCAGCCACCTGAAGAAGGCACAGTGTGCCGAAAGAATTATTGTGGTATAACAATAAATTTCTGTAACTCGTGTACGTTGTGTTTTATTTTATTTACTTGCTATACTTGATAGAAAAAAAAGAAAAGAGAACCATCAACACCATCAGTTACATTTAGCTAAAGTACCTGAAGATTCACATCACTAGTGGGAGGTTTAAGGTCGTTCAATTTTATTTTCTTCCATTTTAGGGTACATTGAATTTGTAATTTTTCATTTAGTTTGAGTTATAGCTTTTCAGAAAGACTTTGTTGAATCGGTCACACTTTATACTGTTTGAATTGTACCAAAGTATGGATGAAGTAGAAAGAAGAAAAGAAAGTCCATCAACTCCACCAGTTACACAAAGCTAAAGTGCCTGAAGAGCCAAATCTCTAGTGGGAGGTTTAAGGGTCGTTCAATTTTATTTTCTTCCATTTTAGGGTACATTGAATTTGTAATTTTTCATTTCGTTTGAGTTATAGCTTTTCAGAAAGACTTTGTTGAATATGTCACACTTTATACTGTTTGAATTGTACCAAAGTATGGATGAAGTAGAAAGAAGAAAAGAAAGTCCATCAACACCACCAGTTACACAAAGCTAAAGTGCCTGAAGAGCCAAATCTCTAGTGGGAGGTTTAAGGGTCGTTCAATTTTATTTTCTTCCATTTTAGGGTACATTGAATTTGTAATTTTTCATTTCGTTTGAGTTATAGCTTTTCAGAAAGACTTTGTTGAATATGTCACACTTTATACTGTTTGAATTGTACCAAAGTATGGATGAAGTAGAAAGAAGAAAAGAAAGTCCATCAACACCACCAGTTACACAAAGCTAAAGTGCCTGAAGAGCCAAATCTCTAGTGGGAGGTTTAAGGGTCGTTCAATTTTATTTTCTTCCATTTTAGGGTACATTGAATTTGTAATTTTTCATTTCGTTTGAGTTATAGCTTTTCAGAAAGACTTTGTTGAATATGTCACACTTTATACTGTTTGAATTGTACCAAAGTATGGATGAAGCAGCAAGAAGAAAAGAAAGTCCATCAAACATCACCAGTTACATAAGGCTAAAGTATCTGAAGATTCACATCACTAGTGGGAGGTTTAAGGGTCGTTCAATTTTATTTTCTTCCATTTTAGGGTACACTGAATTTGTAATTTTTCGTTTCGTTTGAATTATAGCTTTTCAAGAAGATTTTGTCAAGTATATACCACACCTGATACTGTTGGAATTGTACCAAAGTATGTATGAAGTAGAAAAAAGAAAGTCCATCAAACATCACTAGTTACACAAACTAAAGTGCCTGAAGAGTAAAATCACTAGTGGGAGGTTTAGGGGTAGTTCCATTTAATTTTCTTATATTTTAGGGTACATTTAACTTGTAATTTTTCGTCTTTTTAATTTGAGTTATAGCAAGTATATACCACACCTGATACCGTACCAAAGTATGAATGATGCAGAAAGAAGAAAATAAAATATGTCAACACCACCTACCTACAACACACGACTATCTATATAAAAAGGGTGAATTCACTAGCGGAAGATCTAAATATTGTTTTGTTTAGCCCTCTTCGGTAGGATAATATTGAAGTGAAAATTTTCATTTCATTTGAGTAACAGCTTGTTATGGTTATAATGGAAGCGTGTCACCCTCTTATTTTTTTTTATTTAAGTTTCCTACCAGTGACTTCAATACTCAGCACTTTGGTCCTGCATTCTTGGTGGTTTTGTGATTATTTTCCATCACAATTTGATACTGACGATGATTAGGTCTGAATATTTTTAAATAGTGCCACACTTACGAGATTGCGTGTTACAAATATACACCACAAAATCAAAATCGTTAATTGGTATTGTAGCAACACGAAAACTTTCACGAAAATACACCTACACCTACTCAATTTTTAAAATTAAACATACGTATCAACACGTTTGATTTTATAATGAATGTGTCAGCACCTTTTCCTAATCGCTTCCAGCCACAAATATACGGTAAATAAACATTGTTTCATGTGAAGGGTAGTTAATTTCAATAAATACGTGCTAATTTTTAGCATGCTTTACATCGTCTTATCACACTCGTAAAACAGTAGGATTTATGTTTACTTCGGTTACAAACTAACTTGGTTTTAGTATCAGTTTGATTTTATTACCTACATGCATATGCACAATGTTGTGGAGTACAACACTTACGGTTCCTGCGGGAGTCGTATTCACAAGGAATTATTGTAATAAACATATCATAAAACTTCTTGGTGTTACTTTCTACCTACTTAACTTATATAATATATTATAAATAAATTCAATTAAAGATCTCAACATACTATATTTTCAAAAAATATCAATTGAAAATTATGTATCTAACGAAAATGTGTTATATACTTTTCCTTTAAGGTAGGTATAAAAAGTTGGAATTGCAACTAGAAAGAAGCACGTTGGATTATATAGTAAGGAGAGAAACAAAATACGGGAAAATTCGGAAAGACGCGCTGAAAAGGGTGGTTCGGTATGAGGATTAATTGGAGCAAGGTGATACAAGAAACGAAATTTGTAGAAAAAAGGTTCTTGATATAGGTGAGGAAAAATTCATATGACACGGAGAGAGAATGAGAGAAAGAGAGAGAGATAAAGAAAGCGCTTGGGATGTTAAAAATTAATCAGGTGCAGATGCAGGTGATAACACAGGGAAATGGTGAGAATTGAGATTGGCAGGGGCACATGATGCTTAGATGGTTAGAAGGAAAGAGGAGTATAAACGTGGGATGTGAGGGAAGAAGGTCGATGGAAGAATGCGTGGAATTGTTGAATAAGGAAGCAGGTTGGTTGAGCGTATTAAGGAAAATACTGGGAAGAATGAAGCGGTGAAAATGAAGTGACAGAGAGGTGGAGTTTTAAGGGAAGACCCGGTGGGTTGTAAAGCCCTAAAAGTGATTTTTAAATATTTATATTGGGGAGTTCTGGGAAGGGATTTGCGTTGGGGCGGGTTTAAAAAGAGCTGAGAATAACCTTGTTTCTTTATTATATTCTTAATGGATGAAATTTGTTTTTTTTCTTACTCTTGTAATTGTTCTTTTTCAATATCCGAATTTATGGTGATTTATATATTTCTTTTTATTTTTTTTATATAACTTTTTGTTAATAAACTATTTTTCTTTTAAGGTGAGTGTGGCCGATTACTATTCGAACTTTTTTAATCGCCTTATTTACATTTATCTTTGGTAAAAATTGTTGTTCTCAACCAGAGATTGAAATGTCGTCGCCCGGTCGCGTCGCCTCGTAATTACCTATTTATTAAGTTGCGTTTCGTCTGGAATTATCAATATGTAATGAACTTCGTCTCGACAGTGCTGTCGCGAATGATTTCCTCTTCCGACGATAATTTTAAGGTCCCCGCCACGACCGGAAGGCAGAGAAGATTTTCCTCGCAGGATAAATTCGCGCGCAAATAATAATTCTTTTACACAGTTACTTCGTCCTTTTACCCAACCGTGTTAATTAACTGGGTATTAAATTGAACCTCTATTTCAGAAAATTGCTTAAACAGCTTATTAAATAAGTTAATTACCTACGGAAGGGAAATATATTCACACCCATATACCATTCAGTAATTGAAGTATTTAGTAGACAAATTATTCAGTGGTGCATAAAAACTTGTCGTAACAAGTCTTAACAAGATTGTTCAGGAAAAGGTCAAGAACCTTAGATAACAACATAAATGGAAAACGGGTGTAAAGTGGTTCAATAAATCGATATAAGGAAGTGCTAACGTAAACAGTGCAGTTATACAGGGTGATATAAGAACAATGACAGATACCTACACAAGCGTTTGTGAATAAAAATAAATAAAAGTTACTTCAAACACTGTTTGATAAAATTATGGTTAACAATACTATTTTAAATAAATAAAGAAAAAAGAAAATTTGCAACAATAATTTCTGTTCAAAGGAGGAGCCAAAATTTCCACTTTCAAGTTTTTTTTTCTTGATTTCAAAGCCTAAAATTAACTTTGGGTAATTACCATTTTATTACAATTTTTCGTTTTTGGAAACCCAACCCTCTTACATTAATTTAGTTTGTAAGTAGGTACCTCCATTTAATTATTTCGTTGATACAGGCAAGTGTTATTGTAAAGACTAGGCTCTAGATGATGTGCGACGTCTTGGTTATGGTGGTGATAGTCGGAAGAGAATAAAAAAAAGCTCATTAAACAGATTGACGATGGCCGTTACATCAACGGTCTCGTTAACGTTGGCGAAGCCGTCAGTTAATGCGTTATTTGACGTATCGGCGTCATTTGCAATAACGACAGGTATATGACGACCATTTAATGGAACCCCCGTGATTGGTAACGTGTCGCGACGAAAACTCTGAAATCATTTAAGTAACGCACAAAATTGAAACGACAGAGGATTTCTCCATAAAGTTTTTAAAATAAGCCATAAGGAATTAATAAAGGGGTGTCCCTCAGGAGGGAAATTTGTAAATAATTAAAATTCCTCCCTCACAATTAACCATAACAATATGTGCTTTTAACCGAAGTTACAAAAAACTTAACTTTTGCGTATACTATCCTGAATGTTGCATTTTCTACGGTTTTCGTATCCATTGTGTGTTGTCTCAAAAACGACGCAAAACGAAAAAGGAAGAAAAGAAAGGACGATACCGACCGACGCTGACGCCGTCGACGTCTACGATAGTGTAGTGGTAGTGACAACGAACGCCCATGGCGAGAAACAGCTGTGTAAACAACGGATAAAAGACGGACCGACAGGCCCTTCTTTCAAACACGGCTTTTATTTTGCATAGCAACGCTATTATCCACGATGTTTCTCTACTATTAACTTTTTTTTTTTAATAACGAAAAAATGCGACTTGCTTCCGCCTCGTTTCCAAATGAAAAGAATTTTTTAATGACAGACGGCGGAGGGAATAAATCTCGAAAAAAACATGGCTATAAAAAACAGCGATAGTGATCATTATCGACGGATTGAATTCATTAACTATCTCAACAAAATAAAGCAGTTCAGTGGTGCACCCATCAAGATGACGACTAGAATTGTTGCTGCTACAATTAATAAGAGTTTTTCCAATCTGAAACTTTATGTAGTTCTTAGTTACTCTGATTGATAGCCCAAAACAAATCTATGTCATCAACCAAGCAATTAATGAGAAGCCAAATTTCGTAAACCGAGAAGAAAAAGAACAAAAAATGATAGATGACGGTTACGTGGCCGAAAAACATTGCAGATCATTCGGAAAAGCGCTACAAATCATCGGTTGTTGAATTCGAAAGAGATGGCCATTAATAAGTGATAAACCGCTTCGGGCAGAACACGTTTAGTATTAGGAGAATTCCGTTCGGATCCTCCCCATCAGCCATTATGGATATATACGGTACACACATTAATTCAGCAGAGGTACCTTAACATCTTGTTACGGATATCGGAAAGTAAAGAGCCTATTGTGCGTCCAATTATTTTCTTGGCGCGTCGCCAGTAAACAACAAAAATTACGCCTGCATGTTACGCGAAGGTACGTATTTTTTAACGGGTTAACGAACACCACCACTCGTGATACCCCAAAATACTCTTTGAAGTAACCGCAACTCTCAACGTCGCATAACAATTAATAATCAACTCCCGAATAATTAATTGTCATTTTTGAATAACTACAGGGTGATTAAAACGTCAAAAATTTATAAATAGCTAATATTTATTTAGCTTAATCTGTTCGGCAATTTGCAAGGCTGGATGGTGAGGTCGTGAGGAGGAAGGTCTCTTCAGTCTCGTTTTAGAAGTAGTAACTAAATGGGGAGTGTTTTGAGATAGAGATAAGGGGAGATGGACAAAATGAAAATAGAAGATGAAACAAGAAAACTGCCGAAAAACATTGACTACAGAGAAATGAACTGGTGACCTCTCGAACGCTACGCAACGTTCAAAACCACTAAACTGCGCCTCTCAGTTTATTATGTTGATCTGTGCGAACTCAACAAAAATGTTTCTACTTTGGACCTAGTAATTCCTGATTAATCCTTCTACTATATTCTAGAATCTGGTATTAATAATTGAATATTTTAAGGCACACATTTCAAGACATAACAAGAACTTGCGGACAGTGAGCAATACACAAACACATAAGTGCATTCGGTATTCAGTAGGTAGGTCAGCACGACACGACACCGAGAGGAGGAAGTCATCAAATGCAAAGCTGAGATGTCGACGATGACACGACAAATCTATTCCGGACGCAAACTCCTCCTAAGCAAACAGGACGAGATGACGTTTTGTTCGTTTGCAGGCTAACAAGTCTCATGAGTCGCTAACAATATCGCCACCACCATCATCAACACTCATACTAGAACCACCAACAGGCGACAACAAATGCTTGAACTTTCTCGTGCTACCGCCACTGTAATAAAATGACATCTAGGTGTCTCATAATATAGTAAACAACGAGACTGTAATTTATGATACTATGTCTTACCACAAAATGCCCACACAGTACATTTACAAGATTTACGAAAATTAAGCGTTTCAAATTATGGCGTAATAGGCGGTTAGAAATGAAGAAGTATTGGAAAAAGTAAGAAACCTTAGAATACTGTGAAAGTCGTTTAGAAAAAAGGAGATATAGAGTAATTTCTGAGACAACAAGATATCTTAGTATTGAAAACATGTTAGAAGAAGAAAAAAGGGAAAATAGGGACAGACCAAAACCTACATTAATGTAGAATACTACCCTTAAGGGTGCTGTAGGATGCTCTAGTTTCGGGTATATGCAAAGACTGATTCATTGATTTGATGATGATGGATAATACTAAAATTGTTCTCTAATAGTGTCCGAATCAATAGTTAAATTAGAAAATTAAATAGAAACATCGTCAAGTTTAATAAATCGACTTACCTTTTTACCATCTAGCTCGTGTGTGCCTTGTGCTAATACCTTATCTACGCTAGATGGGTCTGCGAAGGTGATAAATCCGAAGCCCCTACAATAAACAAGAGAAAATCATAATCGCAGCTTTTCTATAAGGAAAATTTTTGTAAAACAGCTTTCACTTACTTGCCAGAATAACAAATTATATACATAAGTATATAAAATAGTACATTTAATTTTTTATTAAACGTTAAATTTGTTTAAGAATGCACTGATTTGTTCAATTATTGATTTACTGATTAATAATTAAAAACGGATTCTGACAAAAAAGTGAAAGAATTAAAAGGCATTGCTACATTATCATTTTCTAACAGAGAGTATGTTGAGGAGAGGTAAGGACACTACGAGGCAGCTACGTTTCGTGTTTTTATATACAGCACAACATCAAGCAGCACGCTGCTAAAGAAAAATTCGATCCTGCCTTTTCAATAAATTTAAAATTAATTATAACATCATACCCAAAAATAATTTTTCATTAAATTTCTTTTCGACTTAAATTAACTAGGAAACAAAATTTAAAGTAAATCGCCACACATTAACTATTGTTCAGAAATCAAGATAATGATAGGTATACATCAATTACAAACAAACGTCTCATTTTCTCGATTATTAAAAAACAATCTCCTGTAAAAATTATAATAAACAGGCATACAATTTAGACACTATTAATTAATTTCGATTTTATGACCATTTCTTTGACAAAATTAGATAAAAAAATACAACACTTACACAAATACACATTTACGTTTTATGATATTTTACAATAATGTGGTCACATACAAATAAAAACAATACTTATCCTAAATTTACAAGTACCAAGTAAAAATATAAAAGAAATCTTACCATCCATCGCCAATAAAATTTCTAGTATTATATTTACCACTGACACAAACAACAATTTACAAAATGTTAGATTAGGAAGCCTTTTATGAGATATGTATATTTTTTAAAATATCACTACTATAAGTTTATTTTGTATCTATTGAAAATTTTGAATTTGTTAAAAATATTTTTAACAGCCTACAATAAAACACGTTATCGAAAATTGTGTTCATTTTAAAGCCACATGTTTACGTCACAATTACTTTAACATGGCTTACACAATTAAATTTTAAAACAATCATTTCCTTATTCATAGTTTTGGTTTACTATGGCCACAACAAATTTATATGGTATTAATAAATTTTCAACAACAATTTCAAGAAATAATGGTTAATCTATCTTATTCTAAAGAGATATAAAACATTTTTAGTATGTGGTAATTTCACCGTGTTATTTACACGTTTGGATGATATTAAAATTCCTTGGTTGGCGATAATATACCAAAACGTCGATGGCAGGTTCGAACTTTTCCTCCAGCGTGCCCACCAAGCACACATACCTGGGCACCAGGAGTCGGGGAGCGCCACTGACCGGGATCCCTAGGGGAGCCGGTGCCTCAACAACGTTGCTGAAAGAGACACACTCTTCAAACCTTTCCTCTTTACAGTGACACTTGCACGTCTACCTCTAGTCAAGCAACTAACCACTACTAACGTACACATATTTAAAAACGAGACTGTGATTTGAAATGAGACACAGGAGGGGCAAAATTTGGGAAGGGTTATGGATAGACAGGACATTTTGCGCAAACCATCTCAAAATATACTAAACATGTCACAGTATCTATCGAAGATTATTTTGCCACAATCATGATATATATAATAATTAGAACCAAGGTCTCTTTGGTCCTGACATTGTCTTGCCTTTGCTCATTATTTAATATTTATAAATAGAGCAATTTAAATTGTGGTGGACAAATTTATGAAGCACCTAAAATAGCAACTGTTGGTTACAGTTTCAATTTAATTTATTTGGGCTGTCATTTCGTTTTCAATTATACACCGACGATCAGTTTGCTTTACTGAAAATGGCTTCTAATTATGAAGTTGTACGAAGAGAGCACGGATGATGTGGAGAGATGAGCAATTGTTCCTCATAATTTGCGAGAGCACGAGAAAGCAAAATAATCAGGCCGAATTAATTATACGTATGTTTAAACATTTCTGCGTATTTTCCGTCACAATATACCCGTTTTAGGATACAACGAATCAAATTGAAATAATCCTATTACAGAGCTGCTCGGCGTGTGACATAGTGTCACTGATGGTAGAACGGCTGCTAAATGATTCCATGTAATATGGATCAGAGACATATTTATGTCTATGTCTATGTGTCTGCTTACGAACATGTACACATGCTATATGTATGTACATATATACAATATACATACATATGCCTACATTGCACGTGCTTAGGCATTCGCTACGTACCGATTGAATTACTCAATATGCGGCTAATTATGTTTGCCACAGCAAAAGCTTAACGTTTAAACCATGGCAACCAGCACCTTGGAATATCTCGAGTATTGATTATTACATGCTTTAAATGGGTCTCCCAGAGAGAAGAACTGATAAATCCTAAAATTAATGACAAAATCAATGGACAACCAAGATCATTTCTACCTATTAAAAAGATCTATTTAGGTTATTGGTACAAAATTATACAAAATATTTATATTTGCAAACTAACCCTTACATACAATTAGTTAGTATCTACATGTGCAGGTCAGAAAACAATTTCACAAATTTATAAATTGGCATCAGTCAGAGGATGAAAGTGAGTTAAAGGAGTCATGAGCAGAAGGCTCCTTGCATTTCTATTATTATATCTCTAAATAAATTCTGAATTTTTATCTGGTTGATAGTCTAATCAAATTTCATTTCTTAAAGACTCGCTCAATGACCAACACCAACGTGTAGTAATTAGGAGTCATCAAGTAGAAGAAGTGAAAGAGAAGTAACTAGCAATCATTAAATTGAACCAGAATCACTACGACGATTGAAACCAGAATCCATCTCAATCTCAGCATCCTTTTCTGATTTATTTATCTGTTTAAATCATGATTACAACTCACTTTTAACTTTATTTTTCAACTCTCTCTATTAATCAACTTACTAATTCCATGGTAGATATCAAATAATAATCCTCTCCTTTTCTTTCTTTATGTTCGATTAAGCAATCAACTGTTATTTCTATTTTGAATCCTATCATGAATTCACTATTTCACTTAAAAATGTATACCCAAAATTGTTCCCTGACACATCAATCTATTCAGCTTGTCGAGATTTTTATTGAAATTTAAAAGCGATCGATCTGGCGTATCTAAAAGACTACAGACGGCAGTGATCTTCTAAATAATAGCTCGATTCCATTAACTTTCTTTTTCATATCTTGATAAGCAGTAATTACAAGTTTTATTTTGTGAGGGCATAGAGCTGGACGACTCATGAAAATTTGAGCATTCTCCTTTCATTGCTCATAAAGTGGTTGATTGTTGATTGTTGATTAGCATTCCAAAAAAATCTTATTCTTTACAATTATCACTCTATCATCGAGGAGAACAATATGAAGAACGTTATGATTTATAAAAAACTGTTAACGAGACACAATGAAAAATTTTTCAAGAAAAATAGCAAACCAAGAATTTAGGTATTTACAATTTATTCCCCCTATATGTACGTAATATAAACTTCTGTCGTTTTAACCGTGAGACAAACTAGATTTGTCCCAGTCAGTATTTTAAAGTACTTGTGTAGTTTTGCTCGATAGCTATTTTCCCTTTGCTATCGAATTAAACTACTAAGCTGTAAATTGAAAAGTTTCAGCGCAACACGACGTGGTTTCCATACAAGCACAGATCGTACCTATACGTTTACTTATAAAAGCCGCAGCCAGCCGGCAGAAACAACAATAACAACGGGTAACGTTTAGAAACAAGGGCGAAAGAGGGAAGCATACAGAGAGAACTGAGTCGGGCCGAATTATATGAGGTATTGTTTTCGAAAGGACTTGTTACTTAAACGACGTAAAATGATAATTTCCCTTCCAGGACAAAGTCGACGCTTGAATGTGTAATCGGTCGAATACAACCAACAAAACTTACGTTAAGCTTTATGGAATGGGCGATCTCGTCTCAGAGAACAAACAACGAACAACCGACAACGATGGGCTGTTACCAATAAATATGGGGGATAAAAAAGAAAAAAAGGAGGTTGCCATTTAAGAGCTTCATCATGTAAGGAACTAAACGAGGCAATGACTTATTCTTGAGAAAAAAATACGAGCATACTAATATAAACTTTTAATATTCGACATGAGCTCTTCGTAACAGAAGAATTGTTGAATATGGATGGAACACTTTTTAATCAGAAAATACGCATTCATTTATTAGGAGCCCTTATGTACGCCCAAGTCCGACATAGCCAACACAAAACATTGAGACAAATGCTTATGGCCATAAGGTTTATGGTTTTCGATTTTCGCAAGTAATTTTAGAAATGATCTATTACAACAGTGTATGTGACATTTTGATGGCCCGTTCCACGTCTGTCTTTGGACATGCGCTCGTGTTATAGCTCACACACTCACACCAAACTACTACAAGAACGGACAAGAGTGAACTGCTGGAAATGAACCATTTGTAACTTTAATAGATGTTGTAATTATACTGCCAATTAGGCTCGGTACAGTCGTTTGTGTTTTATGACCGTCGCAATAACTATCCTTCCAGCGCACACTGTCCCGAAATAAATCTACTCCAATTATGTTCCCGTAATGTTTTATAAAACGCGCACGCCGAGTAATAGATTTTCGAAATTTGTCTCCGAATGGCAGTTTATTCTCTGACTCTATTAATAGCGTCGTTTTTCAATTTTAGAAATAAGCTTCACACTGATGGGAGGTCACCGTGCCGGTTTGATTCTGGGATTGCCTATCCTAGTCCAGGTTTTTCTATGGTTTTCTGGAATTATATAGACAAGCAGATGTTGAGATAATAACAATATTCCATCAATGATCTTTCTGTAATCATTTCGTCCATTTCTACTATCCCTAAAGGAGGCTACAAAGGATCTTGCGCCCTATCAATATTGGTAGGAATGAAACAGTCAAAAGACATTTTTATTCAACTTTTCATCATAATTATTAGGTCTCTTCTCCGAAGACCTCTCGAACACCCATACTTCTGCCTCTAGATATATCTACCCATTTCATGAAAGTTGGGACTGTCTAGATCTATTCCTGCTTATAATATGTTTCTAACGACCATCATGAGTTATTTGACTGCCAAAATATCGAAATTAACAACCTCGTTCATTTATGTCTCGTACTACTAAATTACTTTTATTTCATAATACTTCAATAATACCTCTTCAATTTTATTTTAGAAAGTTTCCAATTCCCGTAACCTGATATCTAACCTGTCTATCTGTCTTTAATAATGCTAATCGCATCTTTGATATAACTAAAAAAAAAAAGACTTTTAAAATGAGCCCCGTAGATAATATCCAATATCTCTGACGTATGTTTGGGGTTAAACGGGTGGAATCGCATGTCGGAGACATACAAGTCATGCCACTGATTAATATTGCATTATGCGAAATTTATAGGGGCTGACGATGCACTTTCTCACCCCGATAAACATATGCAGACGGCTGAGTCGTTTTTTAAAAATGTCGCTCTGGTCAGTCCGCACCCCCAAGCTATATTACGTGGTGGATACTTAATACCCGGCCGCGTATGCGACACCATAATAATAAATCGGAATGTTTATGCACTATGTCGGCATTCAAGAACAGTTTTTATTGTGCACTTACATGCTTCTCCCTTAGGAAAAATTAAAGCGGCAAAGGTGTGGACTTCTTACGAGGGGAAATTGGAAGTAGTCGATAAAAGATTACAAATAAGTAGAGGAATAATATACATGTAGAGACATTTCAAAGAGATTAATTCCGTATTGGAAAAAGAAAAATATTATAATTTATTTATAGTAGGGGCTACAGTTATTTAAGTAAATATCAGCGGTTTTCTAGAAAAATTGTCATTGTCATTGTCTCCGTCAAACTCATGGCAGCCCTCCAACATTAAAAATTTAAAAATCTAATGTCATCATTCCTTGGAGCGTATACTGTTGAGATTTAGATAAGCCAATTGGTTTAGACTAGGATGACAGGTAAGGATTTAAGTCCTACTACCTACGCTGTCGTGTTGGGAAGACAAAAGGTTTATTAATAATTCAAGAAGAAACAAAAAGCAACTGCAACTTTCCTAAGTGCAACAGGAGAACTCCCATACTTGTCAATCTGTCTCTTACTCCAAGTTTGAAATTACACCTAACGTTTCTTGAGAAACAAAACTGATAATATTTTGGAACAAACCATTTCCAACACGTTAAATATAAATGTCCTTCTAATTTGTATTTAGAATCTGGATTTTGCACTCATTTTATATTTTTGTTTTGCCAATCCATTGTGCATTTACAAAATTGTGATGCTGATTTTAACATATTTCCTAGACAATGGTTCCGTAGGTGTTATGGTGACAGGAAGAGGTTGACACAGTGAATAGCTGATTGCAGTTCAGTTAAGGAAAGTTGTAGGAAGTAAGCTCCAGGAGCGTTACAACTGGCAAGGATTAATTTGATGCGATTCCGACTGCTTAGCGGCATTGCGGAAGCAACCTCGCTGTGTTTACCGGAAACTGACAAATTACAATCTCTTGACAATGTCCACGTCTTGCTAAAGTTTCACTCAAAATACTACTTGATATTCTCCGTAAACGACATACAATTCTACTGCTTTAATGCTTACCTGTTGTAATACATGTCAGCAGATAAAACTACAAAGCACAATCACATCATATCGACAAAATTGATGCAGTTGAAGTTAATAAAGTGCTTTGTGCCTACCATTGGATGGACATTCAAAACGTGGTCATAAAAAGCAGTTTCAGTTTTGTTTTGATTCGAAAATGCGTTGTTTGTATATTACGTAAACGATGTCATTTAACGACCTTTTTGCAATCTTTGTGAAACAGTAAATTACAATAATGATGTATTATTATTTTGCTTTATTAAAACTTTAATGTTATTACGTAGACAAAAAAGCTGTTCTTTTAATAAAAAGAAACAAGAGTATATATTCAGAATATTGTATAATATTTACGTAGCCCTATACAACGCCCTGTATAAATTTCAAAAACAAAACAACTGCAATCCTTTTTTTTTCTTTTTTAACTTATCCACTTCTATTTTTTAATATTTCTTTTAATAATGTCATCCCACTACCATCTTTCTTGATCAAGCGCATACATTGTTCCATTGTTCTTCTTTTCTCGCACCCACCTAAAACATGTCCCAAATACTCATCATGCAATCCACATATTCTGCAGTTCCTTTGCTCCTCTTTTATCCAATATTGTTCCTTTGCATTCATTCCCCACTCTAAATTTTGGAATGATACTTATTTTGACTCTCCCTCCTAAATATTGTAGTGGTAATCACTTTGCCTGTCTTTCCATAGTAAACCTCTCAATTCCAACGAATATTTCGATGTTCTTTTAAATATTGTCGTCTGATTTTTCCCCACATCTCTTCTTAACCATATCCTCTCAATTTTCCCATTCATTTAGATGCCCCTGATCTATGTTCAACTCTATAAGTTCCTGTTCCCTTTCCTTCCCGTATCTATTTTGTCTCCCAATATTTACTATTCCTGTTCTCCAATACTCTGTTCTAATGTCACCTTCTTATAAACTCCTAATCTTTTCTTCGTATCCTATTATATGTATATTACTTTGTCCCACTTGTTCATATTTTCTTACACCCCCAAATTTCAATCCCGCATATAACATCTTTTTAATTGTTTTAATTCAAAATTAGTCGCAATTAATGCCATGTCTTTACCGTATGTTATCGTCCAAATCTTTCACCCTATCACTATTGAACAACTATATGTTATAAGTATTTACATCCTTGTCTCACCCCTTTCTTGTTTCCCTGTTATCGATTCTTATCACCCCCGCTGTGTCATTATATAACTCCGTTATTCTCCTAATCAATCCTTCCTCTGTTTTCAACATTCTTGATAATTCTCCCATAATAATGCAAAAGTTTATTTTTTTTCCTGGTGAGTATGACAGTATTAAAGGAAGTTGGAATTAGGAGACAGTGATGATGCCAGTCTGTCTGCATGTATCCCATAATATGTTATTGAAGTAGTAAATGCACTTGTCGTCTGTGCTTGCATGGTGAGCTTTAAACAAACTAGGTAACTTTTAATCAGCGTGACGGCGTTGTGGATGTAGATCAGAAGTAAAGTTTGCAACCTGGTGGAGCAATCTATCGCAAATGTCACACTCGTAGCTAAAATGGTTGTTTACCATCTCCGCAACTTCTTCGTAATTCAAGCGGAGAACCGTTGTGCAATAATTTATTTCCGACGTGAGACTCCCGGGAACTGTTCAAGAATTTTCTCAATTTGAGCCATTTCGTCTTTGCCCCTCCGTTTTCCGTTTCATCCCCGTGACTTATGGCATACTATATAACATGCGAATTAGAAATAACCTATGTAATGTATACATACGTACAGGTTGACATAAAGGGACGAACCTAGAATAGGTGTAACTTTGGTGGATTTATAGTGACGACGTAACCTGTTTAATGACTGCTTCGCCTCTGACGTTGTTTTACTACTTCAACTAAGAATTACTCCAAGTGACGCACGGGATCGTAAATTAAATTATTACGTATCCATTTTATCTGCCCTTAATTTAAATAGATTGTAATACTACCAGCAAAAGGCTCGATCCTCGAAACACAACGGTCAGTAACTAATTCTACCCTTTCCGTTGCTGATTTCCACGTTTTTGTAATTTTATAGTCACTGAAATTTTAGGGAATAAGACTTCACGGCACTATTTTCAGAATTCCTTAGTAATACATATGTGGATGAAATTAATTATACGAACATGAACTTGGTTGGCAATACCAACATAGTAGCGTTCCCACATTCGCAACATTACTAACCAATATCTTGGCGTTACCCCCCAACAAGAGGCAATTATTTAAGTCTATGATGCGAAGTTTAATTACAGGTGTAATGGAATATTACCCGGCGAACTGCTATCAGTTCGGTATTATCTCGACCGCCTCTTAACCTCACCCCTCCTCTCCGCCAGTTCCGGGTTGCTTTAGACCTTTAGAGGATCCCTGGCGTAACACACAGATAGAAACTTTACTGCTTTCTTAAATCACCCTCTGTTACTGCCTCGAACAGTAATTATATTCCATATATCATCTCTGGCAATTTGTTCCGCAAAACTAATACCGGCACTGATCGTTTCGGGAGAGCGTAGCCTCGAAGGTTATTCGAGCGGGGTGGGAAAGGGAGGTAGACGCAATGGGAAGAATTCCTGTCGCCATTCTCGCCTGGACGGCTCGCGCCCTTTCCCACCTCATATATGCAATTTTCATGAAACCACCGCCACCTAACCCTCTTTCAAATACCAACAATTGTGTTTCAGAAAGTCACACCAATAAATTATGGTCTGCGCTTTCATATATTCCAGGAAACGTAGAACGGATAACTCTGGGTTATAATGTCATCAGGAACACAAAAAGTAACAAAAAATTGTATTCTGAAATGTTGGTTTAGGAAATATTACTTAAATATTTCATAAACATAAGTTCTCATTTACCCACAAAAAAATAATAAACCAATTAAATTTCTTTTTATATATACGTAGTTAGAATTTATAATTTATTCTACAAGAATTTACTAGCCCTATTCAACTAATCACAACACTTTTCTGTTTATTATCCTGACATACATATTATCAGTAGTCGTTATGAATTATTCGCAAGAATTAATAATAATAAGGGCTCGATAGAATCTATTGAATTCTGTTGAAATGGGTTATATTCGATATTATCGGTGCAATTAATTAGGCAATCGGTTTAGGTTAACATGTACAATTTGGTGGTAGAGTCCATTCTCATAATAGATTTACGAAAGTTACCCAAAAGGATGACGACAAAACCGCTTATTGTGAAATATCGGTCCCGGCTGAGGTAGGTTCGTTGGATAGGGTTGCGGAGGAACCAGAGTGGCGTTATTCAAATACAAACCGGTAGATTAGGGCGAGGCCAACAGTAGATAATTCACATTAATCCAGTCATTTATTTGAGCCAAACAGAGTGACGTAGTTACCAGCTATCGCAACACGAGAATGAAAGTATCTATCTCGCGCCTGTTCGCGCAGCTTCCGATTGATTTAATCCAAACTCTGTACGAACGAACGGTGCGAGGATTTTTGTGTTTTGCCGATTCTATAATGAAAATTGAAACATCTCCCGTTCGACCGTCCATTTGGCGAGTTTAATTAGCTATAGTAAACTCACTTGTACTTGTCTCTCTTTCGTTTCTCCCTGAAATTTCGAAAGGGCTTTTCAAAACTGAAAAATGCTTTTTTTACCTCCTCAAATGTTTTCACCATTCCCATTTTATTATTTATAAAACATACTTTACCACTTTTGTATTAACGTCACTTTCTCATTTAGTTGAAGAGGAAATATTTTATTTGGCGGAATAAATATTTTGTAAAATAACAGCCTCAGACACTTTGGGCAGAGGCTTTTATAATGGGAAATTAATTTTTGAAAGTACTATTCTGGTTAGTTTAAAAACCTTTTCGGGTTTATTTACATATTAATCAAAGCAAAACAGGCTTGATGGCGAGCTAAAATACGTTACTTTCAATTTAATTCGTTTTCCCTATGGTATTCAACAAAATGTCGTTAGGAAAAGTTGTTCGAATTGAAAATTTCAAAAGCCTCCTATGTGGATAACCCAACACAAAAAAAAAACAATTGTTCTAAACTAGCAGTGAAAAACTGTAAATGTGCTTACTTTCAGAGTCATCAATAAACCCCGCTAGGCGGTAAAGTAAAAATAAACAACGAAGAAGTAACAGTAATCTGCACGAAAACTGTTTGGCGTAAACAGTTCTCGTTCTCTCTAATTATATACATTTTTGGCATGAATTTTAAACAGGACGAGTAGACTTCAGCAGGACAATTTGCACGTAATTCGACTAGTTAGAAAGCAAAGTACGGCCACGTCCTGGCTGCCAGTCGTCGTAGTTTCCCTGTATTATCTACCAAAACAGAAATTTTAGCGGTACAAAAGAGGCAAGCGACCAGCAGAACAGTTGGCACACTTTCAAACACAAACTGCCGCTTTTCCCAGAAATTTCCTGCATAATCATGTACTGTAAGCTGCCTGCTCGTGAGTTATAAACGACAAATGGCTCTTTTTGGACGCTACACGTGACACTCTGACTCTTGAACAACAGGAAATTTCAATTCAAAACAAAACATAATTAGTTCACCTAGCGGTATTATTGCGTAATGCACATTTATACGCTATTGCACTTTAATTCTGTCATCGTTAGGTATTATTTATTAAAGCTATAGCCCATATAAATGACGGAAATTTATTGTTATCATAAACGTCATCTTTTAAATAAATTTTAAAAGAAATACTGGGTTAAACAGGGCTCTGCAGTAGGTCATGTACAAACAAACCAGTGTAGAGGTAGTTCAGTATTTCATAAACCACGAGCATCGGCTGGGCTGTGACAAAATCTTTACCCAGTTACTAAGTATACCCTTTAAAAATATAGCGGTCATTCTGTATAATTTATCTGCAGCAAAATATCTCCTGCTTCTCTTAAAATTGTCTTAAAGCACTGAACTCTCAAAATCTTTTGAACAAAGCAAAACACTTATAAACAATATCCTTTAGTACATTATGATTTTCCCATGCTGCAGATGTAGATGCTTAATAGCCGACTCAGTGTTTTTGAAATGTACAATGTACGTTCTTTATGTAACTAAAATGAAATACAATTAAATACCATAAATAATAAATGTAAAAGTTAACTTTAGTTAGCTTATTTTCAGAAGCTGAATCATGTTATTAGATGTACCTGTTTATTGATAAAATCGACACGATTTTGTGAACTACAATAATTACTGTCCAGTTAATCCTTCGTAATAAATGTTTTTGAATGAATGAAATTGTAACGAGAATTCGCATAATTGTGTATTGCAAACGTAATATTTTAAATATTTATTTGTACGTGTATGGATCATGTATTAAACATCTCAAATTCGCATTCGTTTCAGCATGTCTATCTGCATATTATTAGCAAAACTGAGAGCTGCACGTTTCGGTTCACATCATCAGAGAGGGTACTCAAACGCAAACTCAAAAGCGGAAGCTGATAATCCATGATTAACGTGATGCTTTGTACCTAGTGCGCCCTAATTAAATAATTACATAATAATCTAAATTAAAATATCTACTTCATGAACTTCTGCTCGGCTCGTTTGAGATTATTTACACTAATTCCATGACATTATTGCCCGTTTAACTTTACATTATGTCAATGGAGGGCATCGCAAATTCGCAATATTACCGTTCCAATAATAAATCGATATTACGTTTTCAACTAACTGTTTTGTTAAGTAGAACGTTTCAATTAACTTGAGAGAGAAAATTATAATTGTGACAAATACTGCTGTTTTCCATGCAAACAAAAATTAAAAGGAGCTAAAACAACTTGAATTTATAAATACAATAACTATATTTAACAAATATCGGAAACTCGACAACTAATATTAGTTCGATAAAGTACAATATCATCGTTGATGGTTGTTAGACAATTTTTAAAGAGAAAATGTTATGACGACATGACGCACATTACAGGGGTGGGTGTTCTCAATGAATCCATTTATTTATTAAAACAAATCTTTCTAACAACGTATATAACACTGTTTGTTACTTGATTAGATTATCGACTAACTGACTCATTTCCCATTCGTTTTCTATGTACATTGTTATCCAGGATTCGTGGCCTTTTCTATAATACTCTTCAAGAACTTTCTCGTACGTACACTTCTTGTAATACGCAGTCATGTATGTTTATGTTATATTTTTTATTATAAGATTCCTAATCTGTAAGTATACGGGCCGCCAAATCAATTATGGATTTATAACAGTAAATTGAAACAAATTTATCTTTAACCAATTATCGTTTGCCTTTGTTTTTGGGCAGACGATGATTTACTTTACAAATTAGCGCGTTAAATTTGAATAGTGTAAAGGATAGACTTGATGGTGGCCCTTTGACACATCTCACAAATGGGTATTATCGGAACAAATCGTCTCGTCGAGAAGCAATTCGATTGTGTGGTCGATTGCAACGTAGCCCGAGGGTTCGACGGGAATAGAAATCGTCAGTGTGGCAAATTAATAAACTTGCACGAATCAAATGACTTTGCATAGCCGTTGCCCTGCCAACGGGCGGCAGACGGTAGTACCATCGGCTGCCCAAAATGGGTCTATTTCCTACTAACGGTGATAATAATCTGCCCAGTCAATCGTTTTGTAGTGCAAATTGCACATTACCAACGATAATGAATCCACAGTAGTTGTTATCGTCGTAAAGATGATTTGCCCCACCTAATAAAAGCGTTTTGAACCAACGCGACCGTCACACGCTTAATAATTGCTTTTGATTATCTCATGAAGCCGAATTAAACACCATTAAAGGTCAATGAACATTGAAAACTCAATGTAAACAATTGCCTACTTCAAAATCAAAGAAATGCTCTATCTCTAGCAATTACGAACTATGGTCTTTCCAAAAACGAAAAAGTTTGCTTTAACAGGACTAAGAGTTGACCAACAAACTCTCGATTATTTATTAAAAAATAGACAAAAGCGTGACCACGATCTCACTATCCACTCAAAATTCCGTTTTTGGATATGAAACCACCCAGAACATTTTTTCTTATTAATTTTAAATATTAATAAATAATAATTTAATTGTTAATTAGTGTTTACTACAGGTGGGTATTAAATGAAGTAATCGCCTGAAATTTCGTTATTTATGCAATTTGATTTTGTGGCAGATTCGATTTTTTAAATTTAGGATGAACCTTATTAGACAACCCCGAAGGAATTTTCAGCCCCTAAGTGTTTACATCCGAACGCAGTTTCGTGTACGAGAGGGTAAGCAGTTAAGGGAAGGCAAATATACTTTCGTTACCCCAAGACATCAGCGTAAAATTGAACAGCTTTGGCTTCCCGTTAATGAAAAATAATTAGGGGCGAAATGAGAAATTAATTAAGCAAAAGCAGACCTCAGATCTCATTTAAATTTCTGACTCGATAAACACCACCTAGCAGGGATGTTCATTTACGCTCTTACTTAAATAACCGGATTACTTATTTATGGAAAAATAACGTCACAATACACACGGATAAATAATAATTATGCGAAAATTACATTAAATCATTAAATCCTTAACATCGACCAAATCTAATCAAAAACATCTATAACATAAAATATATTTTATTAATTGATTACAGAGAAGCTTTGCTTCATCATTCTTATTAAGGACTATGTGACGATTTGATTATAATTTTATTACGTAATGGAAAGTTATAAACTTAGTTGGCGTGCTGATGAGATCTAACGATCATAATTACGATCAACGTCTAATTATTACTTATTGCATTATCATCAATGCAATAACTAAGTAAATAGGTCGCGATACGTCCATAAGAAAAAAAAAAGAGGGAATGCTTTGAAGTGAAGGCAAAGGCGAATTTTAATTAACGTAACTTATAATGAGTGCAACTTAGTTTCGAGAAGAAAAATTAAAGGTTCCATCAGGGCGAAATCACTCTCAGTTAAAATTTTAACGACTTGGTAGGTACTTATTTACGGCATCTGTAAAAAAAAAATGAACGAACCTAATGAAGATTGATGAGAAGAAGAAAACGAATTTTTCGACGAATCCGGTTAATAAAATTTCAATTTCCTAAAGGGGCAGCCGTTAATTAATTTTAGTTTTAATAAAGACACTGACCTTTGCTTCGATTACGTACAACTACTTCGAGAAGTTGATTGAATTACGCCTACTTTGGTGTCGATATTGATTAGGTTATCAATTATTCACAACTGACCACACTACCGAAGTAGTAGGCCGAGGGCAAGGATTTCCATTTCCATTTCGTTATTAGTCTATTAACATGCAAATATTTCGATTGGGGACATGAATCCATAAGTAGAAATCAACAAGACGGATGTGTTTAATTTAACGTAGCAAATTAACACACTTTACACATCATATACCGTTAAGAAAATGATGTCGCTAATTTTATAATAAATCACAAACTACAATTTAGAAAAAATTATTTATCTTCATACTGAAGTGAACACTTTTTTGCGTAGAACTAGATATTGCCCTGGGGAAATTGGAGAAAACATGCCGTACTTTGAATGCTTTCATCTCCTAAAATCACGATTCTAGGATATTAAATGAAGCGCCAATATAAATATAAGTTAAAAATTCGCTATTATCCTCTACCTTACGTACTACCTACCCTTGACAACAGGAGTATAGAAATACATAATAAAAAATATTAACTTACTTAATTTGTTTCATTTTATTGTCACATAGTGCTCATATTTTTCTAAAATTATATTTCCTTTTAATTGTTTTTCATTTCATTAATTACATTTCTTTTAATTTAAATATACAACGTGATGATTTTATGAAACAAGGAACCTCCACACGGAAATGCGACATAAATAGTTTCGTTTGGGGCAGTGGCGGTTTTACTGTAGGTGCATTT
The DNA here is from genome assembly GCA_029378335.1 of Agrilus mali. Taxonomy (NCBI): domain Eukaryota; kingdom Metazoa; phylum Arthropoda; class Insecta; order Coleoptera; family Buprestidae; genus Agrilus; species Agrilus mali. The sequence continues at coordinate 19,589,328 of CM055658.1, read as the reverse complement.
GTTCAGTGAACCCCCTTAAAAATTGAACTAGTTACACCATATAATTTTATCCTTTTAATATTTATTATATTATTGATGATTATCGTATAATATACATCTCTTTTACAATTTCATAGTTCATAGTTACAAAACACCAACCCGTAACCCATAGAAAATATTTAAATTTTTGTTGTGTCGCTGACGACTTCACCTAACTTTTTTGGTTCAAGTTTTGATTCTGAACATATCACGAGAGCGATACTCCGTTTGATGTCCATGCGTTAGAGAGAGAGGCGTCGGACGCGTGAAATGGAAGATAATATACACTCAACATACAGCGTTTAGGTGCACTGCACGAGAAGCCGAAATCAGCCGGAAAATGTCGTGCTACGTCGGCACGGGTACCCGACAATCTGCCAGGGTTTTGCAACTTCGGTTAGGCCACCTGGTGAAAATGTCCAGTACGAGTCATTTTTAAAGGCTCCGTAAGCTAGTGTTGGTAGGAACCGATAGTAAAAAAAATATGTTCAGAAGCATGTTCAGATTTCAGAGTTCAAAGTCACTAATTGTAAATGACGCACAATTTATTGCACAATACGTGTTAATTAAAATATTACGTAAATGATGGAGTCGTGTTCGGTAAAATATATTAAAGAAAATTCAAATCATTTTCAAAATCGTTTCGAAATAAAGAAAAGGGGTCCACCCGCCCAAAACTACAGCTGATACAAGAGTGTACCTTAAAAAATAAAAAGTTCAAACGTATGTTTAAAGTAGAACAGTATAAAAAAACTTCGTGGTTGTGTGGGTGTAATAAATTAAACACATTATTTTGCTTTCGTTGCCTGATTTTTGCCGGTAATCCTAATGAAAGTGTTGTGGACAAAGACAGGGGTTACGGATTTGTCACATTTGTCGGCAAAACATAGACGAATGGATTTCCTGTATAAGTTAACGTAAGGTTTTTATTTATTGTGTTATTAAATGCCATAAGTATTTGGTTCTCCTAAAAATATTAAAAATCTTCGCCTGCGGCGCATTTACAACATCGTGAAATACGTTTCATGTTCTGATATTACCTACATGTTATTAACTTTGTGAACCCCCTTCGTATTTGACCACGAGCCGACTCTGGTTTGGGGGTAAAAGAGCACTATGTGGGTCAGTATAAGAGAATTAGTTTTGACAAAGAGTGGAGAGGATAGGTGAGAAAGATTAAGCAAGCGAGTCAGAAGGGTTAGGGGGGTGTAGCGGGTTACCGCTATCGCTCATCTTAATGCCCGATTAAGAGTCCCTACCATTACCAACGCCCCTAGTTGGTTTTAATATATATTTGTAATCAGTTTTTAAGTGTTATCTATTTTACAACATTTTTAATTCATTAAATCTTTAAAAGCAACCATAAAAATGTCGATTAGTCGTTACAGTAACTTGTCTGTAGGTTGAATTATAATAAAAAATAGATGCACTAATAACACCTATCGGATTCACCGTTGCGACACTGTGACTTGTCACTCTGTTTAACTCGACAGAGTAAAAACAAACGTACAGCTTGTCACTACACCTTGAGGGATATATGGTGAAAGCTTGTCATACTGTCAGTACAGGGGGATTAAACAATTGTAACAACCCCATTATAAATGGGAGAAAGAACTCTGGTATTTCGTAATATTATGCGGACCTATTAATCTAAAAGAAATTAGGCACAACTGATGGAAGTTTAATAAATAAGTAATTAAAGTATAAGCAGGAATTGTATCAGTCTTCTATTGTTCAATTTACAAAAATTTAAATAAAATTCTGATTTCGTATTGAGTTCATTCCTCCTGACATAAAATGCTTCGACGTTCCCAAAAAATTAGACAAGCGTTTGATTTTTAGCTTTCGTATACACAAATTTCGATATTTACATATTTTTTCGATGTTCTTCTTGTCTTTTTAAAGGGACGAGGGCGACATTTCATCTCGACATCATATTCCGCACCATTTACGCCCTACTTAGGCGCCTCTTTCCCATATAACACCGAATGGTTGAAGCCTATCGTTGTTTGTGAAAACGGAGTTTCGCAGACGTGCGCGACTATATTTGATGAGCATAAATTGCCAATGGGAAATTTATTCTCTTGAAGTAAACCAATTTATTCTATAAGCTGTACAAGCTCCGATTGAAACTATAAAAAAACGTATTTTAGATAACGGCCTTTCTAAATTGCCTACCCTCAGAACAAACAACTCTAACATGCAATAATAGAACTAGGGGTTACTGTTTAGTATAAATTTTTTGGTTTCCATTTAATGTAAGCAATTGTAGTTAATGTTTGATCTAATATTGCAACAGATTTCTGCTTGCGTTTTCAAAACTGCGGAAGTTCCGCAAGCTTTTTACCATCGGCATCTGCAACTGCATTTTTATTTCGAAGATTTATGAACACTTTCGAAAAAATAATTTTTCACTTAAGTTCCATTTAATTTTTGATGTGGTTTATTATCATCAGAAATGCACAAAAGAACAGATGCTTTTGTAGTAACTCATAAAACTATAGCAACGTAAGTATTGGTACCATCGATTTTCGAAGAGTATCGTGCAAGAAACAAGTTGTTCCTCCTCCTCCTCCTCCTCCTTCTCCCCCGTCGTCTTCCTGGAATTGAAATGCATTTTCAATAAGAAGCAATTGCATCAGATGCCGGTGGTTCTGCTGTACTGTCGACTGACGAGAAATTCTATCAGTGGTGACACGCAACCTATCCTGCCGTTCGCAGTACCGGATTGCTATAGATATATTTATTTATTTACCAACACTGGAAGTGATCAAGTTTGCAGGATCAATACAGCACAATAAGATTAAAAACTGAGGGGTTGTTCGCTTCTACATAAACAAGAAATTTTAAGAAAACTGTTAGGAAAATTGTTAGATCCTACAATCATAGAATTAATTTTTCAAATAAATGTTATAATACCTACTCCTATAAAAATTCCAGTATTTAAGTAAACACAGAGCTTAAAGTAAAATAGTATGCGGAACTTCCGCAATTGCAGTTACATGTGACGTGTACTCTTTCTACGTATTACGTCAGAAAAGATGAAAATGCTTTCACAGTTAAAGTTGATTTTTTCATTTTGTGCAATCCGTCCAGATTTCCAGTCTACTGCTAGTTTAGTTGGCCTGTCTTGGATCGTTCAATTTTCCCTTAATAATCTGTAAATATTTAAAACGAAGAGGAAGTCGTCGTAACGAACAAACTTTTTGTATCACTCCATTTACATCATCCTTACTTGCGGAACATACGTCTTCATTATTTATTGAACGAAAACATGCAAAGCTTTACACGGCACACAAACATATGGTCACGAATAGCTAGACTGTCACTCCCATCCCCGATGCCTCCTCCACCCTTCCACCGCCCCCTCGCGTCCTATTCCTGTTTTCAACCCACTTGCCGTCTTAAAGGGCGACATTTTCAAGTGAGAAGGTAGGACAACGAAGAGCGCACGGGCGCGATTAGCTAATTGTGCCGTTTCAAATACCAAACGTACCGGAAGAAATGTCACACGTAGGTACCTACCTACATCGAAAAAAAAAATGGGAAAAAGACAACAAGAGCAAATGTGACAGTGAAGCAAAAACTTATCACGACACACTTTCAATCCCCTTTATTTTCAGTTGTATGTAATTTGAATGCGGAGCAAATGTGAATTTTTTATGAAAAGAAGTTTTGCTAAAACAACTCTTGCCTGAGCAGCTCGCTTCTTTTCAAAATCAAAACAAAAGTAAAAGAAATTTTAAACAATCCAATTGAAGCGAAATAATTCATTTAAGTCTTTCCTTTCATGTGACAATTTTATTTCATAACTTTTCTTATGTAGGTATTGTTATTAAGCTGGGCCTCACACCACATTACACCACTTGAATTGCTTTCGCTCCCTTAACGACTATATTTGAGGACATAAAGTTGCGAATGTTGGGGGGGGGGAAGGGGGCATGTGATCTGCATCTATTGCAGACAAGAATGCGTCAAGCGAGACGTTTTAAACATTAGAAATGTTGATTTAATAAAAGATACACATGCAAAAATTTACGTAATAATATAATAAATCATTTTGGAAATATGTTAATGATGGATATGATCCAAGAAAAGGCTGTGGTTTCAAGTTAAGTCGCATATTAATGAAACTAGAAAAAGTACGGTAAAAACAATAATTGTAGCGGAAGAACTTAGAACTAAGGGAAAAATATGAGTTCTTTGTTACAAATTATAAGAGCCGTTGTAATTGTCGACGTTTCTGTCTCACTCTCTTTAATTACTGGTGGCGTTCAATTATGGCTGCCGCCGCGTTTTAATATGGATTCAAGCATCAATTTTCCATGCCACGTCAGCGACACTAGACAGTCGATTCCGATGCGATGGTTAAAGGCAGGGAAGCAAGTAACCGAGAGAACGAACTCTACAGCTGCTACTTTGAAGTATTTATGTGGTTTAAATTATTATTAGAAGGAAGGATTAATTTTGATTAGTTTCCTTCAAAAGGAACGCTTAATATTAGATAATGGGGAGGTTTTCGGAAATCGCGAGGCAGCTGTCTGAAACCGAACTTTGCATCTTGATTGATAACAACGACAAAAGTGTCTAATTGCGAAAGACAAGTGGGACAGAGGCAACGGTAACAAGAATGATATATAAATTATATAGGGAGCGAGAGGGACGCCGGTATTACGTAGTCGAAATGAATCCCGGGAAACCTCCTCTCTCTATCAGAGCGCGAGCGCATTTCGAATTAGTCGAAAACTATCGGAAAGTTTATCTTTAATTACGTGATGAAAGGAACTAGAATGGTTGCAGATAGACAACAGGGGAATTATTCTATGCACCAGCGCACTTTTCATTAATTAAATCCAATGGCGGAAAACGGAAAATCATTATTAAGAAATCGTCAAATATAACCATCCGCTTAAACAATAGAAATTCAAGCATCAGCAGACAATACTTTAACAGAGCCGGAAGAAATTATAATGGAAAGATTGAGACTCTATCTACTTCGTTTTCATTATACTTATACATTTTCTTAAAAGATAATAGTCTTATTGTCATTACCATCAGTTTTACAGATAATACATAGTGATTAGATTATTAAAAAAATCAATTATTCAAGGACACGCGACACGTATTTTACATATACTGGAACGTACGTTACGCAACATAAAACAATTGATGACACTTACGTTCATTTTTTTTTTTTAATTAAAGATAATTTTTAACTCTTGCAAATGTAATTGTTTTCTTACATAAACAGCATTTTGAAAATCTCATTTGTGTACCCAATAGTCTCTGGGTACAAAGAGATTTAAATTTCAATACCTGGGTTAAGTGTAGAACAAATTAACAATTTTGTAAAAGGATTGATTATAGCTGATCAATATATACCCAGTCTCAATGTAAAACTTTCATAAACTCAATGCCATTATAAACTTCGTAGTACCTATTCGTTCGAAATTATCCATTAATAAAACAGGTTGAAATTATAACATTGCAAATGTGTATTATATTGTAGATCCAGTGCCACTTTGATATTCACGAATATGTAAGTAAGTAAGATGGGAAGCTATACAACAGTTAATTTGCTAGAAGTCTGGAAAGTTCGTGGCACGGCAGCCGGCAGTCTTCAAATCCTACTGCAATGTAATCGATTGTTTGAAAACTTATAATTGCATTTTAAGTGGTGCAAATGAATGTCAAGTTGAGGAAGTTGTTTTGAGACAGGGCAGCACGATGCACGAAAAATACTTACAGTTAAAAGTAGAACAGAAATCAACTGCTGGACCTCATAGTGAATATTTTTAATTTGGTTATAATATAATCTATAATAACAAAAACTTTATTGTCTATTCTAAAGTTTCATGGTTGTAACCGTTATCAGAGAATCAACTGTCGTTTATGGGTAAAACAGACGCACTAAAAAGCAACGTTTACGTAAAGAAGCTTTTGGGTATCAGACGAATCTCCCTTTCCTTTGTCTGTCATATTCAAATATTGAACTGTTATCAAAGATTATCATAGTAAGTTCTTTTTTTGACAGATTATGGGCCTATTTTTGGCAGCCGCAGCCGGTTGTTCGTCCGCCAGCTTTTCGTTCCAAAAAATGGCTAGGGAGTTGGTCCGTATGCCGAATCCTTCGTCGAAGATATTGCCCTTTATACGATTCAGCAGTTTTATTAGGTACTCGTTTTCCGTAAAATCCTGGCTCTGACTGCGAGTGAGCGAGAGCCCCTTTGCCTTCGTCGTCGTTATTCGGCAAATGTAACGATTTCTAAGCGGCCAACTTTATTACCTGCGAGAAGAGAAGCGAAAGGTAAAGTCACGGAAAAGTTACAATTACTGCCAGATTGGTTTCAAAGTACTCTTTGCGTTGTACATCCAACTTTGTAATTGATTCTCTTCGGATCCTTCTCCACGAGATCCTGCCAGGTGGCTCTAACGGCTCACGAGAATCATTGCTTCAATAAAGAATGAGCTCTCATGTTTCTTCAACTTTAAAGCTCACCTTTTCAACAGTTGACCTTTATTACCGTTTCTTATAGAAAACAGATGAAATGATACCAATATGTTCTTCTTCTACATTGGTGTAAATACTATGCATTACATAACGATGGTAGGTTCTGCCAACAGATTTGAGGTCAAAATACAATATAACTCAATACTTTCTGCATATGTTGATATATTCAGCAATCCTACAGCTCTTATAAATAAATAGTTCGTAGTTAATAATTAACGATTGGTTTGCCTTTTGTTGTATAATAAATTGCAGTTTGCACACGAGTTAATTAATTAACATTCCAACGTTTATAAAAAAGCAGCAATTAGCACTCGTGTTTGTGCAGATTGCATTTAATATCATTTGTGTTTACCAAAACAAAATTATAATGAATATTCCATAAAGTTTCGGATAAAGCAATATTTTTCCATTAATTATAATGCACAATGGTTTTCTCGCCGTCTCGTACAACCATTTAAAAACAATTTCTTTAAATTTGAATTGCCATTACATTCTCAGTATCATAAAAATGGATGTTATGAGAGCTCATGTAAAAGCCCATTAGGTTGCCCATTAGCTATTTTGCTGCAACTGTTATCCTGCCTGAAGCGATAATAATCTGCGGTATTCTCGTTCCCTAAGGGAACAAATACAAGCAACGGCCCGTAGAGAACTCCAACTCCTGAGAAACAAGGTAACCTAATAGACCGACACTCAACTGAAATTTCCACTTCTGCTTCTACTCTTGCAACCGTTTTAACACGTAATATTGGCGAAGGAAACTGGTTTACCAACGCCATAAAGTACAACTACCTCGAGGGCTCGACTAGGGGAATCCTTGCCACTACATTTAGTTAACGTCTGATGTCTAAATTTTCCTAAATTATCACCAATTATTTCCAAATTAAAATAACACTTTCAAACATAATTTAATAGTATAAAGTAGACAACAGTATAAACTCAAGTAACGGGTAATTTTTAAAAGTTGTATAATAAAAAAAAGCTTTCTGCCCGAAAAGTGTTTTATTTTTCAATGCTCGTTTGCTTCATGTAACGCCTGAACAAGAAAAACAAAAACAAATGCCCTTCGATGTAATTAAACGATCTCAAATGCTAATAAACCCGGGCAAAAGAAAAACTGCGGGTCGTTTGGTGCGTCGTCAAATAAAGGACGGGACGGACCGACGTTTGTGTCGCGACGCTGCATTGTTCAAACAAACGGCAAGGGAGAGGGCGGCTCGTTTCATTAAACAAAAGGAGAACGTGGAGACACCATTTAAAACTGAGACAGTGAGAAAAGGTGTCATTAGGGAGGACGTCTCCGAAGAATAGTGGAAAAATGCCCTCAAATTTTCTACGACGAAATTGAGGACGCACACGGTCACCCAAAGCTCCAAGCAATATAAAAAGACTCTCAAGTACACGTTAACCACTACACTATTACATATAACAAATGTAGGTGGTGGATTTAATTTTAAAGTCCACATTGATATTTAAGCTTGAAACAAACTCCTGTCTAAATATCTCTACATGACATTATAGAGTCGGGAAATTTAAGGAAGCGGAAACCGCCAGTAAATTATTTAAACTTACATCCCTTATTCACGTTGAACTTACGTGTAAGATTTTGTCTTATATTACAAGAATTGCTGAACATGAAAGAGAAAAGCTCTTTACTAGTTTAATCAAATTTACTGAGGGTCTCGCCTTCCTAAATTTACCCAACAAAAGTAAAATAATTGATCTTTTGTACTCAGTTGGTATTGGCGCTTTCAATCAGACCTGTTATCAGTGGCGGTTTTACTGTAGGTGCATTTGTTCAGTGAACCGCCTTAAAAATTGAACTAGTTACACCATATAATTTTATCCTTTTAATATTTATTATATTAATGATGATTATCGTATAATATAGGTACATCTCTTTTACCATTTCATAGTTCATAGTTACAAAACACCAACCCGTAACCCATAGAAAATATTTAAATTTTTGTTGTGTCGCTGACGACTTCACCTAACTTTTTTGGTTCAAGTTTTGATTCTGAACATATCACGTGAGCGATACACCGTTTGATTTCCATGTGTTAGAGAGAGAGGTAGTCGGACGCGTGAAATGGAAGAAATACACTCAACGTACAGCGTTTAGGTGCACTGCACGAGAAGCCGGAATCAACCGGAATAATGTCGTGCTACGTCGGCACGGCTACCCGACATTCTGCCAGGGTTTTGCAACTTCAGTTAGCCTGCCAGCCTGCCACCTGCTGAAAATGTCCAGTACGAGTCATTTTTAAAGGCTCTGGAAGCTAGTGTTGGTAGGAACCGATAGTAAAAAAAAATATGTTCAGAAGCATGTTCAGATTTCAGAGTTCAAAGGCCACTAATTGTAAATGACGCACAATTTATTGCACAATACGTGTTAATTAAAATATTACGTAAATGATGGAGTCGTGTTCGGTAAAATATATTAAAGAAAATGCAAATAATTTTCAAAATCGTTTCGAAATAAAGAAAAGGGGTCCATCCGCTCAAAACTACAGCTGATACAAGAGTGTACCCTAAAAAATAAAAAGTTCAAACGTTTGTTTAAAGTAGAACAGTATAAAAAAACTTCGTGGTTGTGTGGGTGTAATAAATTAAACGCATTATTTTGCTTTTCGTGCCTGATTTTTGCCGGTAATCCTGTTGAGTGTGTTTGCTAATTCAAAACATAGACGAATGGATTTCCTGTATAAGTAAACGTAAGGTTTTTATTTATTGTGTTATTAAATGCCATAAGTATTTCTTTCTCCTAAAAATAATAAAAATCTTCGCATGCGGCGCATTTACAACATTACATCGTGAAATACGCTTCATGTTCTGATATTACCTACATGTTATTAACTTTGTGAACCCCCTTCGTATTCGACCACGAGCCGCCACTGCCTGTTATAAGAAAGAAATCGCAGACTGTGGTAAATTAACAAACAAACTAAAAAGAACTTACCCTAATAATTACCACTAACAAAATTTTTTTGCGGACACGCGTGAAGTGGGCGAAACACGTGTCCACAGAAAAATTTTGTTAGTGGTAATTAGGGTGAGTTCTTGTTAGTTTATTTAGACTTGTTATACTTCAAATAAGTGGATTTTTCTCTCTTTCTGAAATCACGAACTGTATCGTTGTCTTTTATCAGGTTCTCTTAAATTCTTATAAGGCTTTATAAATTCAAGGTATACTTCACAATTTCAAACTAGCTCTTCGATACAGGAATTAAGAACAGATAAAGCGATAATGTAAAGCGCTGACAAGATTAGAAAAGTTTTTAAAACGGGCTCCTTAAGGATCTTCAGTACGTATTACAGTTAAAAGGCTGCGATCCCATCACCAGTAATGATTCCCACGAATATCTGCTGCGATATCGACTACGTAGATGCTTGATTTGGGTGTGCTGTGTGAATGGATGCATGGATTAAGGCATTCGCGCCGGCATGCGGCAGACGGATAGGATGGATGGATGAGGAGCGAAGCAAGGGTGGGTGTTCGCGAGTGAAGGTTTTTGGGGAAGGGGGGCCTGGGCTCGCCCATCATCCGCATCCGCATTAATATTTCTGAACTGTCGATCACCGTAATGCACATTTCCATTTGCCAATTTTCGATAGTACACTTTCAAAATTATTACCTTGCTACCCTCTCCGCGGTCGAGCGCATTGCCAGACAGTTTCATTTTCCATCTGTTATCTTTACGTTCTCGTTGGAGCCAATTTGTTAAATTCGGCATTTTCAAATATCTAACCAAGAAAGAAATTATATAACTAGTAATGTATTTGGCATTAGAGATAGCTCAAGCTTTAGTGTGTTATTACACCAAAGACAGTTAAACACTTTAATTTGTCACGTGTTAAATTCTCCCAAAAGTATAATATCATCTTGAAATTACTTCACAAATAATCGCAACAACATCCACGTGCATGTACAGATACATAAGTGTACCTATTGTACATTACTTAACATAAAAGAACAGTTAGATATATCCCTATATGCATTTGTTTCCACGGTAGGTACAAAAGCCGGATCCATACCGATTGTCTCACGCCATCATGCAGTTACCGATCGCATCAAATAATGGCCGTTTTTATCATTTCAGACTAAGTCGACATTATTAGTGGGACAAGTGAACTGCGACGTCGATTTGCTACGGTTTGATAGAAACTTCCGTCGATAATGGTCGATGCGTTCGTTCGCGGGATTGTCTTTGTTCCCCACGTCAGATAAATAGCTCTTATGGTCCAATGATCACTGAGCGGATATGGTCATCATGCTCTACATAATCTCACATTATCGCCCATAAAAATTTCATTTATCTAAATGCACCATCTGTTGTAAGAATTATTTTTTTTTACAAATATCAAACCGAACTTTTACTGACAAAACTGAATTTAGAGATTTATCGCCAGTGCCCATACTGATGATGCGAGATGGATTCTGTTGATTATACTAATCACTAAGATAATGGATGTTCAGTTTGACTAGCTGCCACCCCTAGACTCAAGAAAACTTAGCAACTGCTAACTAGTTTTAAAATTGTCTTTTTATATAAAAAGGATGGTTTCAAAAGTTTAAATTGAATTAATGTAGAACTGTATTTTGAACTTTTCATGGTGTTGTGGTGTAGTGAGAATGGATATCGGGGAATTTTCAATTACGAAAGTATCTAATAACATCATTAAAGAATGGCAATTGTGGATTATTATGATAAAAGTACATTTATGCGAAATAGCTAGCGGCGAATATAAGGAAAGTAGCAGGATACAAAAGCTATTAACGACATTGTAAGGACGACTACTTCGTCTCTGACGTCATCGCCCAAAAGCCTGTATCTGTGGGCGTCAGATACGTATTATATAACTGATGTTTTCTTTTTCGCGTTATTGGGTTTTGCAAGAACCAAAAAATTTACTAGGAGCGCGCCTTTCCTAACCGTGAATTAAAAACGCCATCGAATAAGATTATATTTTCTTTCTTGATAAACCCAAATTGGGTTCGTAATAACGGAGAAGATATTTAAGGAAATTTTCTGGTCTTATCCTTAATGCATTCATAATTCTGTGGTAAAGCCATAAAACCGGACCAGGTTAAATAAAATGACATTATTATGAATTAAATGATGATGTCGTTACAGTCGACCTGTGTCATTAATTATAGAATTATATCTCAGTCAGTAGATATATGACTTTTGGTCATAAACCAAAAAGTATTCCATTTCAGATTTGAAACAGTATGCTGTGAGTTAATGACTGAGACGACGGAGTGCGAAATTTATTGCCGCGGGACAATGTAGCAAATATTTTGTGGATCATAACCAAGTATTTAGCTTCGAGACATAAAGAAGACGCGGTGGGAGCGAGACAGAGCACGCAAAGTCGTAAATTAAACGCGAGTAAACCGGCACATCGTTTGTAACACATTTTAATGGCTGACTTAGGGGTCTTTCGTTCCGATTTCCGCAAAATATTATGCAGTAAAATTTTAGCGTTTGTTGAGAGGCCGTCCACCTGTTTCGTTCGCTTTATTGCCTTTTCCGACCGGTTTCATTTCCGCGGTCAATTTCCACAGCCACCCTAACGACCGCTTCAACCAACTATTGATATTGAAGTATGGCTGCAATAAAATCCGTATTGTAAGCTCAAAAGGAAGTATAATTTTAAGGGTTGCAATAAACCGATACTTAAGGAACTAAAGACCTACTTATGATCAGAATTACAGCTGCACAAGCCACTTCAGCGTTACCGATGACACAAAACATGACATGACAAAATCACCCACAAAAAAGACACTACACTATATAAATTTTTCTAAATTGATCGTCAAACCAATACACCATAGATAAAAGATTAATCGAACGAGGTGACCGATGAAAAAATTGAGGATAATGTATCTACCTAAATAGTAATGGACGAAAAGAGTTCAACAAATTTTAATTTGTGACAAAACGTTTACTTAATAATCGTGCGATGTTTCTATTTTCTTGCACCTGCATTTTATTTTAGTTCGAGGCTATTTGAAAAACGTCAACCGTTTAAAATATTACCTCCAGACTGACAACAGTTTCCGTTTAAATAATGCCATTTGCCTGATATAAAACCGATTAAATTTTTTATTGCATTATTTACCGCAGGGGTAAAATACGGAAATGAGAGGCTAGAGAACCTGTCAGCTCCTGAAATATCCAGTTAGGACTCAACGACATCACAGACGTTTTTGTTTCCCGTCCTTAATCTGCAATCGATTTCCGCACAATTTAAACTTAATTCTAGTAATCAGGATCTCATAACGAAATTACGTTTAATTACCTACCGATCCCCTAACCATATATTAACAACCAATCACGTTGACTAACTACACTAAACCCCAACACAGACTTTAAAAATCTAAGAAAAATAGAAATATTTGTTGCAGAATTTTGAGGAGAAATTTACAGGACGTAAGGTTAGGCGATTTACACAGAAAAGGTGTTAGAGAAGACGATTTCCTAAAATTTTGGTTAAAATAAACACTCGTAAAGTAGTTCGAATTTATAGACACTTAATTTTAATGACACAAATTTTAATTGAAAATTTTACAACACTAATTAGGTATCCAAGCAGTTTTAATTTTCCTTTTTTTTAAGATTTTATAAGCAGCGGTGCTGTAGTGAAGAAACAAGTAGGGAAAATACGAAGTAAAATGTTTCAACAAAATATTTGCTCTACAAGGTTTCGACTAAAAAATCATTATAATATCATTTTTAAATTTGATCATTAAACTTTTGGGAAATTGTTTTATTTCGTATTTCTTCTACTTATGTTATTTTAAATTTTGTTACCTTTTTATTAATTTGTCTGAAAAGAATAAGTTGTGTTTACTGAAGTGATGTAGACCCGTTATCCAAATTGAATTGTGTTGAATTATTGTTACGATTCATCGGTTGTGATAAGGATCGTCCCCAAATTTTAAGACCAATTCTATCTATCAACACGGTTGTCGACACTTTAGCAAAATTGTCGACAAAGCTGTAATTTTCTAATAACACGAAACAGCACGAAGAGTATTTTACCACGCTTCGGCAAATTTGATCGGCAAACACTTTTAGACCAGCGGTGGCGGTTTGAGCGGTTCAGCGTGAAGGGGAATAGAAGCAAGCACCACCAGCAGAGCAATTACAATGGAAAGCCTTAATAGTGCAGTTTGCAGTGTCAGCGCGGCTACAATAGCCACGTTTCGAGCCTCTTTACAACCCATAATTATTGTTCGATTTAATCAATATGAGCAGGAACTTCGAACGAGCTCCCGAGGACGTCTAGTGACAGTGGCAATCGACACGTTTTTTAACGCCCACAAATCCGTTATTGACCACTGACGACTGCATCGAATTAATACCGATTCAAAAGACAAACCCACATGCATATACCTCTCTAACAATCCTCTTAACCTGATTACGAAATTGAGTTAGCACCTACATGTGATCATATAAAAAGTTTTTTACATAATCCAAAAGCCCCCTTGAAAAGATAAGGAAAGGGAACATTTGAATAAATACAACTTTGTAAAAAAAATTAATCAATTTGGTAATTAGTATTTTTCACGTCATAACAAAAAGCTACCTTTTAAATAAAAAATATAAACATTACTTAAAATTGCATTTCTTAAAATATATTTAGACAAAAAAAATGTTGTTCTAAGCTTTTTTGCCGACGTTATCACACAAAAACTTTCATCCCTTATTTTTACCTTTGAATATCGTATTTATATCTAATCAAAAACCTAAAAAATAAGTTTCAAGCTTCTAGCTTTAAAAACGACGTAATTTTCATATAAATTTTCATCCTCTATTTCAACCCCTTACAGTCCTTTTTTCGCATTAAAAAGTAGCCTATGTCCTTTATCAGGGGGTATATCTGTTCCAAATTTCTTTTAATTCGGTTCAGTAGTTCAGGCGTGATTGTGTGGCATACAGACAGACAGAGCTACTTTCGCATTTATAATATTAGTATGGATTACAAAATAAAAACGTGATGTGGCTCTTCTACGGTACGAGATTGTTGGAGTTAATATTGCCAATGTACCCCCAGAAAAAAGAAAATTTGACTTTAGTTCTAGCTTCGAAACAATCGCAACATTCAGCCGGGAAAGAACGATGACTAGAATGTTATTACGGTCAAATAGGTCGGATTTGATTTTGTGTCAATTGTAGCGGTAGTGGTGGTATTTGCCATGACGTTATTTATGGGGGTCGCGTCTAAAACGTCCCTTCCAGTGAAAGCTTCACATATTTTCCGGCGACCTCGTACTTTTACGAATTCCTGCACACCTGTTCCAATATAGATTTCAGTCATTTCATGATACCATTTCGACCGCAACACGATAGGGTGGCCTTATTGTTATCCCTAATGGTTTTAAATGAAGTTCTCTAATACGCTTGTTCGATTGCGTTCCACCATCCGCTGCCTGGTTCGATGAATTGTCGGACCGATTGCATCATCGAAATCTGGTTTGATTTATCGGCCAGCTTAATGTGTTCTTTCAATTTATCAAACTACTGAACTATCGATTTTTTGTTACACCTGTTAGGCCACCTTTTACATGTGTTGCCATTAATATTTTTTTCAAAATATACCACAGAACAGAGCAGAGGATTAACTAGGGGACGCCCATTAATCAGATGAGCTGTTTTTCTTTTAATTTGAACTCCTCTCTCCCCGTAGGCGAGATTTGATAAAATTCTTTAAATTAAAAAGTTAAGGTGAGATTTTTAATAAATCGCCTTCTCTTTAAATTATATTTTGCTAGACCTACTGTTCTTCCCATTTTGAGTCCAGTAATTAATGGATGTTTTTTTACAAATTCGAAAAAAATCGGTATATTCAAAATTTTGTCAAAACTTCTGGACTGTTTCAAATTCTATAATGTTTCCATAATCTCGTAAAATTTCTTCAAAGTAAAAATGTGTAGATGTAACGGTCCACTAAAACACTAAACCATTATTAAGAGCAAATATCTACAGCAGCAAGGACTCGTACATATGTACTCTGTGATTATTTACGTATGTACGTACATATCTCCTAATGAATCCGGTTCGTCGGTCGTTTAACACAATCGGAACCATTTGTATAGTGAACTGTCCCATATTAGCACCAATTCATCATCTCAAACCGTTGCCATGTCATAAATCGCTTTGATGTTGCAGCCAACAACTACTGTTACATTGCTTTGCGTTTCCATTCGGGCTTTCTCTCTTTCTTTCCGTGGATAACATTTGCAGTTCCGAACACATATTCAATCTTAACATGAATACGTGAATCTGTGACGTGCACATAATATAATCTTTATCATCTATTGGTATAGGATATGATACAGTATATCTACGATTTGCATGATTTTCTAATTCTTCAACTTTGAACCACATTTGCAGTTGAGAATCATGATCATTAGGTATCAAATTTTCAAAAAAATCCGGTTACTTATTAAGTAGGAATCAAATAACTTATTATGTGTTTTTAATTATCATAGTTTATGGTGTTCATGTTTTGTATTAATAATAATTGTAATAGAGAAGAAATTTACCACAAATAACAATTACATTCTTTATCTCAGTCTCCAATGCTATCCCTTAGTGTAATTAAATTACCATTTATGAAAATAAAATTATTTCATTCGTGGATGCCTTTTTGAAGCCTAATATATAGTCTACTTCAATTTTGGTCTATTTTCCTGTACCATAAGGCAGTTTAGAAGCATACTTGTCTAAATTTCAATGAATACAGGTAATTTCAAGTATCAAAAACAATTTCCAAAACCCCAAAAGCATTCTTCAACAAAAACATTTATATCACTTTCCTCCGACTGAGCTGCTGATATTTTGGAACGATAAAACTCTGAACATTTCCTCATGATAACAAATTAAAATTATTAAAATAACAATCCAAAATAATAAGTGGAACCTACTTCGTTGAACGTAATGAAAAAGTTTTATATGGAACGTTGCAATTTCCGAACAAACTTCAATACATTTAGACGTGGACGTGGATGCATAATTCTGATCTTCAGTAGCAGTGCTTTCAGTTAAACTAAACGGGCGGCATGTTTCAGGCGATGCCTTTATGCGGCCACCGTATTTGTTTTGCAAATGGATGTGCATACATATATGTCTATACACTATACCTGCACACACATACACATATTTACGATTGCATTTATATACGTAACGATCTGCCAGCAATGGCAGACGTGTGTCCTGTCCTGTATCCACGTTCGGTGGTACAATTGTGTGTACGACCTGCTCAGCTTTGCATTTCCCAGCTGACAATTTACCTTTGTATGTTATGTTGAATGGGCGCCCTTCCTGTTTTACGTATTGACCATCGTCTGTGTAAACAAACTGACATTTACTCTTTATTATATTTCGATTCTATTTAACTGACAAATGATACAAAAAAAATAAGAGTTTACACTCTACAACTATTTTTGTATTTTATTATAGTGCTTTTAATTAATTTGTGATTAAATTTGATATTTAATTCTAAATGGGGTGAAGACGACGATGTTCAGGTTCCAGAAATAATTTTAGTATCTAAATGTAGCAAATAGTCTAAATTTAGCATTCCTATAACTGGCTAAGAAGCTAAAATCTGTTTTGGGAAAATCGTAATAATTAATCACACTTTTTCGAATTGGCTTTAATTAAAGCCATTCGTCTCTCAAAATTGAATCCTTCGTCTTCTTAAATCTCAGTGCGAAAACATTAATCGTCATTTTCGATCGCCATCTAACCGAAACGATACGATACTTCACCGCCCTTCGAAAGACAATTTCTTAGCCCTTTCGTTCCTAGAAAACCGGAATGTTTATCTTCATCTTCTTCCATTCCACCTGATAACTTCTGTAGCGAATCTCGTCGAAAATTAGTAAGGAGGTTAACCACCCGCGGCCTCGGAATAAAATTTTTCACACCAAAGACCGTCAACATTTGAAATGGGAATTTCAGTTAGCATCAATTGATGACAATATTTTTATTTGTTTGGTTTTGGCGTGCTGATGAGAACTAACGAGAAAAAAATACTCTATATATTCCTATGCCACTGTTCTACTTTTTGACTCTATTAATTATACCTAAACACACTTGACTTAGTTTGCGGTACTAAGAGGGAGATTCCACAGGAACTTTCCCCTTATTTCCAATATATATCTGAGAGAAGGTTCGTTGTCGGAACGGGGCTTGGTACACGTTAATTTCGTACGTAGGTACCCATGTAGGTAGGTAACTTGACTTGCATACACACGAACAAAAAGCCATCGTGAACGAACTTTTTCGAAGGCAAATTAAAAACTTCCACTGGCTGCGCCGGTTAGTTCGCGAGTCGTGTTTCCATAATAAACCTGTCATCGCCCGTTCCACCGCTACACAATTAAAAACTACTGACGCCCAGTTACAAGTGCTAATTATAAGCTTCCGATCTGCTTAACATTGGAACTTGTTTCACTTCGAATGCGAACAACGCAGTAGGTACGAAACACGCCAAGTGTGACGGCTAAATTGCATGCCACAACATACATATACCTACACACATAATACTACCCACAACCACGTATCCACTGCCATTGGATACCTGCATTTCCTTTATTGAATTCCATGAGAGATCGTCAAAAAATAATTAATAACTGTAGTTGTGGGTACGTCTTGAAGAATCCTCAATCTCTTCAGGTCTTACCGACAACACATTTAATGGAATTTGCTTATAATTAACTTTGGAGGACTCCAAAATTTTATAACCCATTTTCTAGGCAATGTTAATTTTCCCCTTTTCACGTTAACTACTTTATGATAACAAGTATAAAGGATTGTATGTAAAAATGTTGTACCATCGAGGGCACTACTGGTCTAAATCTGCTTATAGTGGACGATATTAATAAACATTCCTTTTACCCCTTATATACAATACCTTATTATAAACGATGATTATAAACTTAAACGTCAACTCCTTCAATCAACAAAAAAAACCTCGAAAAAATATATACACAAGTAAATTAGTTAGTTCTTTATTTGAACCAATTTCCTCTCAAATATTCGATTGTTATTATGGAATAAGTAGAGAAAAATTGAAATTATGTACCTAAAGGTGTACCTAGTCCAGAAATGGTAAAATAAAGTAAGGAAGTGGAGATGTTTACGTCAATGTCGTAGCCCAGGAAGGAAAAGAACTGATAACTTAGTTGTTTCCAGTAGAAAGCGTTCCGGGATGGAAACTTTCCAAAGAAAACAAACCGCCTTGTTGTCGGGCTAGTACATTCGAAATATTAATGGAAATGACGGCAAACTAGACGGAGATTGAATGGGGTGAGGGATAAGGGACGAGAGTAAGGGAGAGTGGAAGAATTAAAAAGTTCCGTCGAATCTAAACAGACGCGACCGATGCGACGCTCGGACTTAATTGGGTTTCTCGTTTGTCATTCTTTTATCTTGAAACGTAGACGAGTGCATTTACATTGTTTTATTCTATTTCTGAAGCCACAATAACGACTAAAAGTTGTGTTCTTTGTCAAATGCAATATCTACTCATGTTTTAAAGTTCCCTGAGAACTTCTTTTGAATGTCACTGGTCACTAAAAATGAACTCGTTTAAATGATTGGGGCAAAATTTTTATTTATAGTATATTAGCTCCTGATATTAATATAAACCCGACTTCCCAATCTTTCAAAGTTTAAAATGACAAAAATGCATTGATTTTTCAGAATTCAATTTTTTTTATTTACAAAATTGGAGTTAGCACACTTTTGAAGAAAATATTATGCTCTCCCAAAAGTGTCTGATTGAATATTCATGTAACACGAGCTGTTTCCATGATATCAACCCCTAAACATAATCTGTTTAAAAATTACAATGTTGTTCGATTTTTATCAGCGTACAATTGACTTATCACAATTAAATTTCGATTACCATTAATTTCTATACAATAACATAAAAATACGAGCAAAAGATTAGATAATTAAGTACACAAATTAATAGTTTTAAACTGACCTTAAGGGAAACTAACTTCAATATTACTAAAATTTTATTATTATTTTAGTCGGTGATAATACAAAGAATTGTTAAAAATAATACAATTAAATTTGCCCGTATACAAATAAATAAATGATATAATACTAATATATTTTTTAATCAGTCTAATATTTGAGGGTAGGTATAATACAATGGAAATGTGATTAAATACAGTAAGTTAAGTGGGGCGATCATTGAGGGAAACGATTCTAATTTCATTTGTACGCGTCCCCCCCCCCCCTACCCTTTTGACAGCCTTCAGGTTATCGAAACCTACTTATTGAAATTTCCTAATAGATTAAAAGCACTGTCAGACTTGATAAAGGCCGAACTGTTCAACCGACTTGACGCCGTTCCATTTTCTATTTCAGAGGGTAGTAATTGTACGGCAGGCGACAAAACGGATACCCTTTGGGAGCGGTCACTTTCCGCCATTATCTTCCTGAAGGTTATAATTAAGGATAGAAGCAAGCAAGCAACTTTCCACTATACCTACTACGGAACTCGGCCAAAAGGTTGACGGCTTCGAGTAAATAAAATTTGCTCACTATAACTTATAACAAAGGTAGGTACGGTACGTATTACTTTACTTTTGGGATTTTTATAGTAAACCTTACTTATCCAACTCGGAAGTTTGCACAGTCATTAGAACACACTTTGACGTTGTTATTGCCCTTTTTTTTTTGACTAATTTAATTTACTCAATGTCTTTGTGAAATAGTAAACAGAAACAGCAAAAATCTTGAGAAGTTTAATAGTATTTAAAAAGTTTACAATCGTCCTTTTTTACGTATCAAATTTTTTTTTTAATTTTTAATTTAAGATATTTTAAGTCGCATTAACAGCTAGGTCATGAGCGACTATATATTATTACATATTACTATTATTAGTAAATTGTAAAACTTAATCTATTGTTATAATTTATCATTATTCTTCTAAAAATTTTAATACATTTTTGTATAGTTCTGGGTTATTCAGATTTTCATTAAATGACATAGAGAGGTTGTATTTCCTTCTTTGATTAGTCAATCCTGGGCAGTTTGTGATGATGTGTTCCACTGATTGGAGAGTATCGGTGTTACATTTTGTGCATAACGGGGGCAGCTCGTTCTTCATTAAATGAACATGAGTTAAATTGCTATGGCCAATCCTCAGTCTTTGAATAATTACTTCTTCATTACGTTTGAGATCAGTGGCAGGGAATTTTTGAAGACATCGTCTCTGACTTGTCATAGCTTTTTTGGCGGATTTTTGTGCCAATCACTATTCCATATTGTAATGATGAGATTCTTGATGGCTCTTTTGGCTTCTGATTTAGTTAGGGGGGCTATTTCAGTAGTTATTAGATCTCTAGCTCCTTTTTTCGCTAGTTCATAGTTCCGCGAATACTAGTATGGGAATAAGGTATCCAAGCTAATATGATTTCTTTACATAGGTCTTCAGCTTTTAACAGTTCATGTGTGATGTTTTTTATTTATTGATTTGATTTTATAGGGTTCTGGAGAGCTTTTAATACGCTTAGTGAGTCGGTTAAAATTAAGGAAGATTCTACTTTTTCAGTGTTTATTAATTCTATAGCCTTTTCTATGGCATAAGCTTCACATGAAAATATTGAGCACTTAGTTGGTAATTTGAAGTATTTTTCAATTCTCCCATTACTATAGCACAACCTACTCCCTCCTCAGTTTTGAAGCCTTCAGTGAAGATGTTTCTAGATCGTTGATACTGGTCACCAAATTCTAGAAATAAATCTTTCGCTATAGACACTGTAAATGGGTCGTTTTTTGATATACGTATGTTGAGTTAATTTAAGGTTGATTTTTAGTGGTGGACACGTCCATGGTGGTATGAGGTCCAGTGCTCTTTCTCTTATTTGAATTGGAGAGAGATTAGTCATTTCTTGGTATTTTTTTATTCTCATATTCAGTGGCTTATAAATTCTTTTATTATTATATTTGTTTGTGTTAGGGTTCATTAGTGTGCTTTGTATATGATGGGTTGTTGGGTTTTTAAGATATGATAATTTCACCAGATTCAGCTTTAAGACTTGCTACAGGTGCTTTTAGATCAAGCCCAATAAACAGCATACGTATCAAATTTGTATTGTTGTATAATTTGAATAAAATAGATTTAAAATTTATTATGATGAGTTTCCCGACCCTAGAGTTTAAAATTTTAATTAAAAAATAATTAGGAACAGAGAAAAAGTTACAGTGAATAGTTTATCGGATCGTGGGCGTAATACGTAATAAATTTTCACGTTGGTTTTGTATAGAGATAACTCAAGAATGGTACTTTTACTTTAGTGCGATTTTAACGCTTAGTTGCAAAATTTGCGGGAGTTTATGGGCCATTGCGTCCCACGGGAGCGATTACGAGGAGAGCGCGATTATAAGCGAAACAATTTTCGGCTCGAAACTTTTCTCTGTTCGCTTTATAAACATCGAAAGTCGGCTTATTAGGGTTCAAGACGAGCTCTCTCTGCTCCTTTGCCAAGAACAAGAGAAGAAACAGTCGCATAACGAGCGACACTTATAAACCACCACATAACCGTCCCATTCGAACTTTGGATTATGGAACATGAAAGAACTTGGGCGATCGTTTACCAAACGGTTTCAAACACTTAACAAACAATAAGTCTGTCGCTTGTAGACACAACGAATTTTTGATGGCAAAATACGTTAACCAGATCAGCAACGGTAGTTAAATTCTTAAGTTAATAAAATATTTTGGCAGTTTTTGTTAAAAAAGTTTACAATATTCCAAGAGTCCAATACGAATTTAGGGAACAATTTCAGAGTTCTTTTAACTGATCGTCTATATCATGATAGAACTTAATATTGGTAGTAAAATTACCTTCAAATCAGTTAGCAAAAAATATATAAACATAGATCCAATATTGGACATCTAGGTACAAATTTTTGCCCCTAGCACCAACAGTTATCGAATTAATCTATGAATAACTACACTCAGAGGAGGAACTTTCCACATCATACTTATTTTATGCTGATAGTTCTAAATATGGTAAAACATGTAAAATTCTTTACCAAAATTATTCACTGTTGATAATCTGCCATTGGTTGAGTCTGGAGGCACGCAATATGTGTGAAAGAAGAAAGATGTTCTCATTTCACCCGTTCGACAATAGTTTCGCCCGTCATCCGTCCGATTACGGTCTACTATCGAATTCATTATCTTAAGCTGGCCAATTTCTCTTATTAAGCCGGGTGCGAGCAAGAAGTTTTGCCCGACCTCTCTGGATTACGATCGATTTTCGTTGTCGTTTTCAGTAATGAATGAATAGGGACCCCGAGAGTCCGGATCCCCTTAGGAAAAGAGCGGCGTGCGCGCGCTTGAGCGTAAGAGAGACGGAGAGAACGAGCTCGCGGGAACGGGTGGACTTGATGGCAACACGAAAGCTGTATAAATCAGTCGAGGTCCTGAATAAATCTAGCCGAATATGCTAAAAGGGCAGGAAGAGTAACGTTTCACGGACGTCGGAAAAAAAAGTGTCATTTGCAACGACACAGCGCGCAGAGGAGTGGCGAAATGAGGAAAGGAAGTGAACGTACATTTTTGCGAAAAAAACTTTGAGCAATTTTCTTCAGAACAGTTGTACCATCTGATCTCACACCGACCTAGATCATTCCGAAAGGATATTCCATTAAATTGACCCAGAACCGCAACAACAGCTCAACATTTTTACAACCAACATATTGTGACGTGTTCGGTCACAGAAAACACAATTAACAAAACAAAACAACGAGTTTATTTAATTACTAAAATTAATTTGATTACACTACAGTTATGAACAAGTCCGCACAATTTATTTCACTAAAAGTCACTTTTTAATCGCCGTTCCGGTAGACACTATTTATCGCTCTCTATGAACACTATCGCCTCTATGGTTCGCCTGTATCGCCTATCGATCGCTTTGCATCAGCTGTTACTGTAAACTGTCAACTAACTCGGTGTGAGTGTCTCGTCCGCTTTTATAGTCTTCTCAGCCTTTTTCTAGGGTATTCTACAGCCGTCTAGTATTCCAATTGTTTTCCCATTGATCTTTGCTGGTGTTTTCTAGATGTTTCAGGAAAGCCGAGAATATTCCTTATGTAATCAGGGAAGATGTTCATTAATTATGCTCACACCAACTTAATTGGCAAGTACTCGTAACACTGCCCCCTTCTTAGAATTGATCGTCCCGATCAATGTCTTGACCTTTGTAGGGCACCAGGCGGTCCAAGTGTACAACTTTCATCTTGGCCTTTGGTCCTCTCTGAATACGGTAGACCACGTCATTCAGCCTTCTGACCACAGTGTAAGGTCCTTCCCAGGCTCGCTGTAGCTTCGGTGAGCGTCCTTTCCGACGGACAGGATTGTAGAGCCACACCTGGTCCCCTTCTCTGAATCCTGTGCTGTTGGCTCACCGGTCGTACCTGGTCTTCATGCGGTCACTCCCTACTTGGATTTTGTTACGAACGGCTCTATGGATGGTATCGAGTCGTTCCTCTAGCTGCTGTGCGTAGTCGGTAGCTGAAGGTCGCCGATCTTCTGGGTGTCCAAACCGGATGTCCATCGGTAACTTCAGCTCTCTTCCAAATAAAATGCTGGCTGGTGTTCTGCCGGTAGTCTCATGAACCGCACTTCGATAGGCCAACAGGAACAAAGGTATGTGCTGGTCCCAGTCTGTCTGGTGATCGTTGACAACCATTTTCAAATTTGTTTCCAGCGTCGCGTTAAACCGTTCGACCATTCCGTCAGATTGTGGATGTAATGGAGTGGTCCTAGTTTTCTGTACTCCTAGCAGCTCACAGACTTCCCGGAATACCTTGGATTCGAAGTTTCGTCCCTGGTCAGAGTGGATCTCCATCGGAACTCCATACCGACTGATCCATTGGTTCACCAGCATTCCAGCGACCGTAGTAGCTTCTTGGTTTGGGATTGCGTACACTTCGGGCCATTTGCTAAAATAGTCCATCACTACCAAGATGTACTTATTGCCAGCAGCTGTTGTTGGGAATGGTCCTGCTACGTCCAGAGCTATTCTCTCAAATGGGGCACCAACATTGTACTGCTTCATTCGCCCTCGGCTTCGAGTCTGAGGTCCCTTGGCTGACGCACACGTTGGACACTTCCTACACCAATTTTCGACGTCTCTTCTACACTTTAGCCAATAAAATCGCTCTCGCACCTTCTCCAACGTCTTTGTTACTCCGAAGTGTCCTCCACCAACACCTCCATGGACTTCTGTCAGCACCTCATTGACTCTGTTCTTCGGGAGAACTACTTGATGGCGAATTTTAGTTCCGTCAGGGCTTTCCCACACTCTTTTTAGTCCCCCTATTCTCGACGATGAGCGAATCCCATAAGGCCCAATAGCTCTTCGTGATGGTACTCGTACTACTAACATCTGCCCAGGTAGGTCGTGCTGTTCCTGCCTTTTTCCACCGCAGTATCGGTTTAATGTCTTCGTCGTTATCTTGGTCTTTCGCCAGGTCTTCGTTCTGCCAGTGTTCTTCAGGTTCCACCATCGTCTGACAGATCCGTGCCAAGTTGACTGGTTCCTTCTTTTCGGCGGCCATGCAATGTTTGCAGTTCTTCGAGCATGGTCTTCGCGAGAGGGCATCAGCGTTACCATGTTGTTTTCCAGCACGATGCTCGATGCTGAAGTCGTATACTTGTAGCCGCTGTAGCCATCGAGCCAGTTGT
The DNA here is from genome assembly GCA_029378335.1 of Agrilus mali. NCBI lineage: Eukaryota > Metazoa > Arthropoda > Insecta > Coleoptera > Buprestidae > Agrilus > Agrilus mali. Next base: position 19,564,061 of record CM055658.1, on the reverse strand, counting down.
CCTTCTGGGTTTTTAAATTGCAGCAGCCATTTCAGAGACGCATGGTCTGTCCTTAGCAGGAATTTTCGTCCGTAGAGATACTTATGGAAATGTTCGAGAGTTTTGACGACTGCCAGCAATTCTCTACGGGTCACGCAATAGTTTCGCTCCGGCTTTGACAGTGCCTTACTGAAGTAGCCAATGACTTTCTCTTTTCCTTCCTGCATCTGCGACAGTACACCACCAATTCCTACATTGCTGGCATCCGTATCGACAATGAAGTCCGTGTCGAACTGTGGGTACGTCAGTATTGGGGCTTGAGAAAGGGTAGACTTCAGTGTTTCAAAAGCTTGCTGACATCGTTCTGACCATTGGAAAGGGACACCATCCTCTGTTAACTTGTGGAGCGGTCGAGCTATATCTGCAAATCCCTTTACGAATCGTCGGTAATAGGAACACAGCCCCAAAAAGCTTCTCAAGTCGTGTTGGTTCTTCGGGACAGGCCAACTTCTCACAGCTTCAGTCTTGTCAGGATCAGTTCTTATTCCTTCTGAGGTGATAACGTGGCCAAGATATTTCACCTCCTTACAAAACAGATGGCATTTCTTGGGACTGAGTTTCAACTTGGCTGCTGAAAGCTTCTTGATCACTTCTTCGACATTCTGGAGGTGGTCTTCGAATGTCTTTCCCAGTACTATCACGTCGTCTAGGTACACCAGACAAACCTTCCAATTGAGTCCTTGTAGCACATTTTCCATAAGTCGCTCGAAGGTGGCGGGAGCGTTACATAGTCCAAATGGCATAACGTTAAAGTGCCACAGCCCGTAACCAGTCGTGAATGCGGTCTTCTGCTTGTCTTGTGGATCCAGTTCAACTTGCCAGTATCCACTCTTCAAATCCAACGTTGAAAACCATTTGGCACCAACCAAACTGTCAAGGGTGTCGTCGATTCTGGGTAAGGGATAGCTGTCCTTTAAGGTTACGTCGTTGAGCTTCCTGTAGTCAACGCAAAACCTGGTCGATCCATCCTTCTTCCTAACCAACACTATCGGAGAAGCCCAAGCACTTTGTGATGGTTCGATTACCCCCTGTTCTTCCATGTTCTTCACCAGGTTGTTGACTTCTTCTTGCTTAGCCCATGGAACTCTTCTAGATGGTTGTTTAATAGGACGAGCTGATCCCGTGTCTATACGGTGGTATGTCAGATTCGTTCTCCCAAAGTCGTTGTCAGAGAGGGCGAAGACGTTTCGATACTTGCTGAGTAGTTCTTCGAATTTTCTAATTTGGTCGCTGTTAAGGTTTGTGGCCGAACGCTGCACTAAGTCTCGAAGAACGGTTGGAGGTGGTTCGCTCTCTGCCATTGAGGGTTCAGCTTCAACTTCGCACTGGAGGATGGACACCACGGGTTCAAGGACTCCTACTTCCATTCCTTTACACACTTTTTGCTCGAAGTCCTTCAGATTGACCACTCTGACAGATGCGTTCGGCGTCCCAGTTCGAATTAATGTTCGTCCTATCAGTATGGCTTTCTGTGTCAAATCCGGGTTTTTGGCTTCTACTATCCCCACCAAACCATCCGCACCTTCGCCGTCGATGTTTATTTTGAGAACTACCTCGGATCTAGCAGGTAGTAATCGGTCTTCTGCTACGATGACCTTTCGAAGACCGTACTCTTTGGTGGGGTTTGTCATCACCAACTCTTCCTTGCCGATGCGTAAAATGCCGGAGCCCAAATCCAGATTAATTTTGTTTCGTTCAAGAAGATCCAATCCAATGATCACGTCGTCGGCGACATCGGCTACCAGTGCCCTGTGTCGAAGGCATACTTCTCCCAATCTCAATTCGATGTCGCATTCTCCTCTAATCGGCGCTGTTTCTCCGGTAACCGTGGTCAAACGTAGCTTCCTCTGCAGGGGACGGATTCTCCACTCGTTAACGATGTTCGGGCGGATTATGGTCTTAGAAGCTCCCGTATCGACCACCATTCTAACCTTCTTGTTGTTGATGTGACCTTCGACGAATAAGGACTTGCTTCCGTTTAGTTGGGAAACGACGATTTCTGCTGGGGCTTGGTGGGGAGAAGCCAACTTGCGCCCCTCAAAGTTGGCTGATCTTAGTTTCCCGACTGCTGTCGGTCCGCACGGCGTTCTTCGGCCGGGCAGTCTCGCCGTAAATGTCCGTGCCTTCCACATTCCCAGCACCTTGGTCTTCCTTTGTTTTTGTCACAGTCTCGGGAAAAGTGACCGACCTTCCCGCATTCCCAACATTTGGCCGATTCTCTCTTGTCGTTGATGGTTGTCTTCTTGACAGTTTCGACGCATTCTTTAATCAGCCTTGTGACTTCTTTCTTGTATTCGTCGTCTTCAACAGCTGTTTGGCGTACACGCACGTGCCCTTTGGAAGCTTGTTTTGCAGCTTCGAATTCTAAGGCGTGCGCCAGTGCGTCACTCGCAGTCTTGTGGCGGGCCAAACGGAGAACTTGTTGTAAGTCGGTGTCCCTTACACCATCGACGAATGTTTGGACTGCTAGTTGGTCTGCGAAGTCCTGCGGAGCGGTAGGATAGGCCAATCTAACTAGACGTTCCACATCGGCCTCGAACTCCTGTAGATTTTCTGATGTCCTCTGATTGCGACACTTTAGTTGGGTTTGGTACACTTGTTGTAAATGTTTGTCGCCATATCTCATTTCAAGTCGCTCTAGCAGCGCAGAGAAGTCTCGTTGTTGGCGCTCTGGAATACCTTGAAGGACATCCAATGCTTCTCCTCGCAGAGCTATGACCAGCGCCGTTGCTTTCTCAAAATCGTTCCAGTTGTTTGCTTCTGCCGCTGCCTCGAACTGTCGTTTGTACACAGACCAGCAAACTTTTCCGTCGAAAGTCGGTGGTTTAATTCTAATCGTTTTCGCAGTGTCTTCGGACTTCACTTCACTAGCCGGTCTAGTGTTCTCGAACTTCTGTCTCATCTTCTCTACTTCCTTTTGTACTTCTTCTTTCAACTGATCTCTTAGTTTCTCTTGTGTCGTCTCTAATTCTTGTCGTACTTCCTTTAATTCTTCTTGCACTTCTACTCTGACTTCCTTTAACTCTTCTTGCACTTCGGTTCTGACTTCTTTTAACTGTTCTTTCAATCCTTCCTGCTCAATTTTTATTGCTCTCATATCTTCAATCAATTTTTCTTGACCTGCCTTAATTTCTACTTGGCCCGCCTTCATTTCTTCTTGTGCTAATTTCATTTCGTCCTGTCCAGCTTCCATTTTATTCTTCAATTCTTCCTTCATTTCTTCCTGGCCTGCCTTCATTGCCTTCATCATTTCCATTAAAGCCTTTATTTGTTCCTCCATTATCGCTGATTGTTTTCTTGTTACTGGCATAAGGCTTCAAAATTCTTCTTCTCTTCGGACCTCTTCTACGATCTGTCGCACTAACTTTCTTCGGGAATCTTCAATTCCCTTACTATCCCACTCCTGACACCAAATGTGACGTGTTCGGTCACAGAAAACACAATTAACAAAACAAAACAACGAGTTTATTTAATTACTAAAATTAATTTGATTACACTACAGTTATGAACAAGTCCGCACAATTTATTTCACTAAAAGTCACTTTTTAATCGCCGTTCCGGTAGACACTATTTATCGCTCTCTATGAACACTATCGCCTCTATGGTTCGCCTGTATCGCCTATCGATCGCTTTGCATCAGCTGTTACTGTAAACTGTCAACTAACTCGGTGTGAGTGTCTCGTCCGCTTTTATAGTCTTCTCAGCCTTTTTCTAGGGTATTCTACAGCCGTCTAGTATTCCAATTGTTTTCCCATTGATCTTTGCTGGTGTTTTCTAGATGTTTCAGGAAAGCCGAGAATATTCCTTATGTAATCAGGGAAGATGTTCATTAATTATGCTCACACCAACTTAATTGGCAAGTACTCGTAACAATATTATATTTTCTGTAAGAGAATTTTCTGAGAAAATGTTTACCAAAACGTTTGTACAGGTCTTTCAAAATCTCATAAACCGCGAATGGCGCAAAAATGACAAGAGGGAGAGGAACGAGCAAAGTTATGATGCATGAGATTTTGAAAATAGATACCTCTTCGTCTCATCACTAGCAACAAGAACCAAGGCTATAGCGAGATAAGAATGGATAGGATGCCCCCAAACGGATTGTACTGATTTTTTTTTTCTGGTGATTACTACCAACATAATATTAAGATTTGCCAAGTTTTAGCTCTTAATATTGTACCGTTAGAAAGTGACGATTAATTGAAAAAAAATCGAAAAAAATCATATCTTTTCAACGGTTCGATCGATTTGGCTGAAATTTTAGGTTTTGCATATTTTTATAATAAAAAGAAAAAAAAATCATTAATTAAATTAATTAATAAAATTTTAACCCCCCTAAAAAAATTATTCTATAAAAAAATTTTTTTTTCATAAACTTATGGTCTTCGTACAATTACCAAAATTTTTGTTTATTTTTCTAACACTATTTTTCACAACATATGATCTTTTCAAAATTTTTTTCTAGGTGCGTCATAGTTGAAAAAAATAAAATGTCAAAAAATTATTTATTTTTTTAGGTTAGGCTTTATGTACAGTCACATAAATTTTTTTGTAGATTTCCAAATGTATTTGACGTTGTATAAAATTTTTTCAAAATTTTTTTTCCAGATGCGTCGCAGTAAAAGCAATAGAATAAATTCTTATAAGAGTGTTAAAAAAGAAGAAATATCTCAAGATAATGTACTTGATTTATGCATGAGTGTATCGCAAGGTTCTGTTTCACTTGAAAAAAATTCCGAAACAATTATAAATGACGTCAAATAGATTAAAAATTTTCAGAAAAATTTACGTGATAGTACATAAAGCATAACCTCAAAAAAATAATTTCTAGACATTTTGTTGTTTTTAACTATGACGCACGCAGAGGAAAATATGTTGCGTTGGATAGGGTCTAAAACGTACAAAAAGATTTTGATAATTGTACAACTAACATAACCTCAAAAAAAATATTTCTAGACATTCTATTGCTTTTACTGCGACGCATCTGGAAAAAAAATTTAAAAAAAAATTTATACAATGTCAAATACATTTGGAAATCTACAAAAAAATTTACGTGACTGTACATAAAGCCTAACCTAAAAAAAAAACATTTTTTGACATTTTATTTTTTTCAACTATGACGCACCCAGAAAAAATCATGTGAAAAATAGTGTTAGAAAAATAAAAAAAAATTTTGGTAATTGTATCGACCATAAGTTTATAAAAAAAAAAAAATTTTATGGAATAATTTTTTTAGGGAGGTTAAAATTTTCTTTTCATATTAATAATTTTTTCTTTTTTTTGTTATAAAAATATGCAAAACATACTAAAATTTCAGCCAAATCAATCGAACCGTTGAAAAGCTATGATTTTTTTGTCGATTTTTTTTCAATTAATCCTCACTTTCCAACGGTACAATATTAAAAGCTAAAACTTGGCAAATCTTAATCTTATGGTGGTAGTAATCACCAGAATAAAAATCAGCACAATCCGTTTGGCTTTAAAGCCATGTAGTTTTCTCGTTGATCATATTTTCGAATGAGATTGGTTCTCTCAAAAATTTTTTGTCTATTATACTACATTATACAAAAGTAATCGAATGGTTAGAAACTCCTTTTCCATATGAAATGTGAACGACAGGATTAACATTGATTCTGTATATACCTGCTCATTTCCATAAATAGAGGTTTTAAAGGACGAAAAAGTCCTCAAAGTAAACTTACAAGGGCCCGCATGCACCGACGCATACATAAGTAGCTCCGATACATTCGCTCCCTAAGTGGTTTCTGATCTTGATCTGCCGACCGAAAAACTTTTTGGAATTGAAAGTACCTGTATTATTGCAGGAGTTCATAATGCGGTTCCTAAACCAATTCATAAACGTCAAAATTTCCATCCCGCTCTACCTGACCTCTCCTTTCTCTATCACTAATATGCGGATACATATACATGTACACATATATTTGACTCGGTGCTTTTATGGAAACTGAATTGCACACATGCCACCGAGCCAGTCGGTTGCAAGGCAATGAAAATTTGCATTTTTCCCGGAAAAGTTACCGTTGCCTTCTTATATGACTAACAATGTCGAACGATATTAAAATATAAGCGACCGAAACTGACGCAAACAATCCCATTTTGTTTTCGCGGCCCAATCATATTCTTGGCATCTTATCAAGATAAAGAAATAATACAAATACAAACCATTCGTATTATTTTGGATACGGTACAAAACGAAGTCACTATTTAGTAGTAAATATGCAGAACGGACCGCAATAACCGCGATAATAGAACATATAAAACTATTATAGTTTCTAAAACTCGATTTTGTAGGAAAAACTCGATAGAAGGGTTTCCACAGTCGTCTGCGTTCAATTCTATGATTAATAAGTATCAATCAATAATAATAACAATTGTAAAAAAAATAAAGAAATTTTTTGATAATTTTCCCTGGAATGCATACATCTTTAATGAAAATTAATTAATCACAATAATTGAATCAGTATTAGATCAAAAATCATAAAAAAGAAAAGCCAGATATACATTATTTAAATCGTTTCGATCCACGGAGCCGTTAAAAAGGTTGTTATTGCTTCCTTATACTACTCGTTTTTTTTCATTCTTTATTCCTTTAAAAAGAAAACCAATTTAAGTTTGGAGTAAAAAAGCGAAAGCTTCTGAGGTCGCGGCGGCCAATTTCCCAATTTTATTTTCATATTAAATGTTTCCTTTTTATTGGCTGATTTTGTAGCTCGGATCAAATTCAATCATATCGACTACAATAAATTGCAAATTTATAACTTTTATCCTGGCACAAACCTTAAAAAAAATCGACAGTTATTTTTTTATTAGAGTAAATGATCAAGTGAAACCCCTCCAAAATAATTACGAAAGTACTTCTTTATTAATGATTTTAAAAAAATAATTTATCATTCAAGACGGAGCTTTAGAAAATTGATTATTAATTAGAAAAAATTGTAATTTAAAAAAGTATCAAGGATTTATTTTGTGCGAGTGTCATTGTACAAAAACAAAATTTGTAACTAACTATTAGGTCCCCCAAACGTATCCACTTAATGCCAGTAATTAAAAAAAAATAATTAACGATGTTAACTGGGTAAAGTCGTTAATCTTATATCAATTACCCCAACTCTTTTATTGCGACAGAATTGGAGGATAATCGTTAAAATTTTCAGTTTAGTAGCCAATAATTACCGTATTACTCGTTAATAACGTAGCTCCTATCTGTGACGCCTAAAACGTTTAATAAATTATAAAATAATAATAGTTGACTGACACAAATGTTTACTTGTTTTACGTGTCTTAATATAATATGGAATAAGCTGGTAGGACATGCCGAGACTGTACTCTGACATGGGTTGCCACTGAATATTTTACTAGTTCTCCTGCGGTTCACAAACAATACCCCGAAACATACTTAATGGAAAGTCTACGATATAAGCGATATAATGTGACAATTTGACCTGTTGAAATGGTGAATAATTTAGACGAATAACGAACTAAAGAAACAAAAAAAAAAAAAGGGGGGGACGACAATCACACAAAAACGCTCAAAATTATTCATCGTGTGTCAAGGTTTCAAAGAGGCTCAAATTTAAATTATTACCTACCTACTTTAACTCCACGAATCATTTTGATTACAGGTAATATTAAATAAAATTGAGGATAAATACAAAACTAAACAAAATCAATATGAATAATTTAGGAATCGTTCTTTTTAACACTAAAGATAAGTAACCATAAAAACAGGCCTATAGAAGATAATTTGATATACATAGGTACATTGATCAAAACGGTCGACCTTATAATGTAAGAATTATTTATCAACCGGATCCTCAACAGTTCTCGAAAAAATTAATGTCATTTTAGATATACGAGCATTGCATTCAATGTTGCAAACGTTCAAATTCTACTTCCTAGATCAAAAACCTCACTAAAAGTAATTAGAATTTATAAACGGTTTTGGCCGAAAAATACTATAACTAACCTTGTAGTAAATAAGGCTAAAGATACTCACTGTCCATCGTATAATGCAAATAAAGGGTATTTTTAATCAAATTAACGGTTATATCGAAACGAATGTCTACATGTATCAATAAAATAATTTAAAGCTCCGTTTGTATTTTATTACATTACAATTAATCAGGTTTAATCAACCTACTGCTATTATTGCTGTTAATTCTGACAAAACAAATTTTTCTGTAGGTAAAGCCTTGAAAGACATCATGTACGTGACACAGTAACAAAAATATGTTCCACATTAATTACTAAAAGGAATAATGATGTGGCAAACCCGAAACGGATCGACAATGACTTGTAATAATGACGAGGTCACGCAATTTGTAAGAAACACCGTCAGTCGACCGGGCCGTTCAGCGATCAGAGGTCACAGGTGATGTATTAAAAAGTTGACGAATCTGACGTCCTTTGCAAGCTTCCCGCAGACTTCTAATTGCCTTCCCGTCAATAATAGGAAGGAGACGCGTGATGGACGGGGATATGAGGGGATGTCCTTTCGCTAAATGATTAATGGGACTCAATGATCTTGGCAAAGTTTCTGATGAACAAACGCTCCTCCTTTTTGTTAATCGACCGAATTGAAGACGCAAAAACCGTCCTAATAGAACAAAAATCAATCTAATGGCAGATAGCTCCAAGTTGAAAACTTTCACGTACCTAACGGAGCCGGTCAAAGGTTCTCACCGGCTGTGTTCGATACCGTGATAGGTGATCAATGATTAATGGTGGCGAATTGCGAAAAAATACTTTAAAATGTTATTGAAAGATCAGACTACACAGCCAAAAAAAAGACATTGACAAAATCCCTCTCATCAACAAACCACCAATAAAAAAAACTAAATGATTAAAAGACTAGAATTTGTAAAAACCTTCAACCGTGACTCTTTAATAAATTTTGGTGACATTCAGTATTTTATTTCGCCTCAGACAGCAAATGATATTGAAATTACTCATTAAACAAAGTGAACATTATAATTTTATGCTAATCTAAATTGTGGGTTATCAGTCCTAACGACAGCCCATCCAGCGAGCGACTGACGATGTAATACTGAACGTCAATTAGAGTGATAAGGGTAAGTAAGTCTGTCGTCATCAAACCTAACACAATATTCCGTGCATTTTAAATACATGTAATAGAAATTTCTATACTCGGATCAGCAAATTCCATACATGTATACAAAATAAACAAAAATGATGTGAATGAATATACTTTCCTAAACAGAAGCTTTTTTGAATGCTAAGAGTTCATTAAGGTTCCAATAAGCTGTTGATGGCGTCCACATCCGTTTCGTCTAGCCTGCAACATTAATGTCCATGTCTACCATCTGTCGAAATATGCAAGCGGAAACTGACCTCAGCCTCTTACATTGCCATCAGAGTCCCACGGGTTGCAATTTAAGCTATCAAATAATTCCTTTACTTCCCACTGCACGCCCTGAATATTCATAGGATAGTCTGGAGCACATCCTACTGTCGACCAACCGATTTCTAGATGCTCACCGTCGTGGTGACGCTCCTGTGGCGGGCGTCGCCACCATCGGGGTCAACGTAGCAGTTCGAGGACTTCGTGTGTATTTTGCAAAATGGATTACGCCCGTCCACTCCACTGTTTCCATACAGCTAATGCACTGCGTTCTTGTCCGGAATGTCTACACCAACGCCCTCTTTTATTTACCACTAATACCACTGAGCTTCCAGTGGAACAAACATTTATTATATATATTATTGTTCTTCGGCACCAAGAAACATAATTTGTTGGTCACGTATGCATGTGTCTTCTTTTTCATAAATTAATTATGCCTCTGTTTCAATATACGCAGTTCTTGATGGAAGTAGGACTTTTAATATAGGTATACCCACTAAATGTCACAATTGTGTCATAATATATTCGATGAAAACGGACCTACAGCCCTTTGTGCTGGGGGGAAAGTTTTGTGAATGCCACCTCCGCCGCAAAAGCCATTGAAGCCGCAGAAGGAAAAGTTGACCTTTGCGGATGGTGGAGAGGAGGACAACGTAAGAGTCCCTTTCGAGAACGAAAGCACCTACCTACTACTACGTGTGTAGCTTTGTCACAAAGCGGGGTTGCTTTTATAAGTAATTAACCCGAGCGGAGCAAAACAAACGGACCAGTTTAAAATGATTGTAATAGATGTTTGTCTAAGGTAGTTGGCAAATGTTGGGAGAAGGGCGGAAGGACAAAATGACCGTCTAATTTGCTTTAGAGCAGAAACTCCTCGAAACTTTTCGATTGGGTTTGCAAAATTACAACACCGAGACAGGTGATAATTTAATACTCTACAAAATACAGGAAAATAGGAATTTTGTAAAATATTATCTACATTTTGCGTCAATGTAAGTAATTTGCAAAATATCGTTGAATCAGTGATTTATTATGTATAACAACTTGCTCCTTAAGAAATAGAGCGTCCTCTCCACGTTCCATGAGGATGTTAATTTAGAAATCTGGTGAAATATTAAAAGATAAAAAAGTCGGACATTTCGAACTTATGTAGGCCTTAACTTTCCATTAAAATAATCACATCAACATCCGTTAAAACATTACGGAAGTTGTTTCATTAAAAATCCTATCTTGAAAGTGTATAAAAAACATTGTAATTCTCGTTAAATTGTTTATTTTATTTCCGTTTTACAGAAAATCAATCACACAAACACGTCGCCAATCGTGTTATATCAGATAATTGGGAATCCCATTATTATTATCTCAAATATCAAGTTGTTTCGTGGTAGAATTCCAACAACAGCCAGTCCCCTAATGTTAATCTGTTTTGGCGGGATTATTAGGAGTTAAAGGGAGATAACGTTGAACTACACCATAAACACGTACATTCCCATCGATTTACAAGGAATTCCCGGGCATCGACAAAGCAACTATTCCCTACTTCCTGTATTATATATTCACCCTCTTAACGTAGAATGATAACAGGGAGTCGAGACGAAAAATGGTAATTAATTTCCTGATACAACAACATCACTTGTAACATGCATATACGTTATGTAGATAGATGCGTTATATTGTACCAATATAATGAGTATAAAGTTCATCAAACAACCGTAAATGGACGGACATTTAAAATGAAATATTTTTGCATACAGAATTTTACTTTCTGTCACTGATGGGGATGAGTAAAGGACAACGTTCTGCATCGACTTTTGTGGTATTCCACGATTCCACGGTGGAGCTATGCGGCGGGAATACTAACAAGAGATAGGAACGTCCATCTCCGTAAATGGAATGCCCTTGTCATTTATAACGTATTACTTTAGAGAGGGTACATGTCTTGATTGGCACTGTCTCTTCATTTAAGGATGAGACATTGGAGTATCGATCTAAAATAATTTAAATATAAGAAAAAATGTTTTTTGATTGTGGTGTTTTCATGCAGTGTCACAAAGTAATTTTAGAATCAGTTCCATCCAATCCACTGGTATTTATCAATCCACCTAATTTTAATGGTTGGCTGCTACCTAAACGTTGGAGGAGGATTTTACCAGAAACTATCCTTTTGAGATGCAAAGGCACACTGGGGACGATGTAGTTCGGAAATGAAATGTGCGTTTATTCGCTCACGGAATTGGCAAAAGAGGTGTGGTAGTCAGTCAGTCAGTCAGTTTGGATACGGAACGGCATCTACGGTATTTCTACCGCTTCTGCAGCAGTATCTCGACGTGGTCTCGAGGTCACCCGCGCCGTTGCTTTCATATGCTAATTTCAGCCTTTGAGAGAGTGCAGCACGAAGTTTCCGTGGTTCGAGTCCGAACAACCAACCCCGCCGCCACCACGCTTCTATTGCTATTCTGACGCTAATGCTAAAGCAAAACTCCCCATACAGTTTCGCTACCGTACCGGCTCAGATCCTTTCCTTTTATCTTCAGTTTCAATAATTAAAATTAAAAGTGCTTCTCACAAAACTCGACTAGACCAAAATAGGTAAATAGATAAATGTCCAGCACTGATAAAAAGAGACGCAGTCAGTTAAAGGTGCACTGAAGAGAATCCAAAATTTAAAAATATTTTACAATTATTTACTGTTGATTTAATATTTATTGACAGGTATTTATTTTAAAATTTTATATTTAAGGTTCTACATCGTAAACCGAGGAGAAAAACAAAGGAAGGAAAGATACTTTGATATCAATTCAGAATAAAATAAAATCCTGAAGGAAGTCTAAGGAATATCTATTATTTTAAACTTTTAAACATTCTGTTTTTTGTCTACTTAAGTGAAGTACCTACTATTTCCCTTCGAAACCCGAAACAATTTGTCTTTTATTTCTTCATGTTTGCTCTTAATAAACTGGTGAGTTACTTATTACGTAATATGAAAGCTAAATCAGCATTTTTGTGTCCTTTTTCCCGCACGGATCCAGGAAGTCTGGCATCATTTATTTCTAGATAGTTGTCAGAATCAGACGTTGACGTGTAGCAAATTTACTGAAATATAATACCGCCCCGACGTGAATGTAACGGCGTTCTCTTCGGCGCTTGGGTTCGGGATTTTGTCGTCGTTGTCGTAAGGTGGTGATTCACGAAAATTAAGTTCCTTATTAGCATTCAGGAAATTAATTCTGCAACCGACAACTTTTTGCACGCCTTCACTACTTGGGTCCGGCCTCCATCCAACCACCCAACCTTACACACGCACATATACACCTACCCCGAATGCCTCAACCTCCGTTACTCCAACCACCGACCGGCTGTCTGTCTGCGGTGGAAGCGTATTTGTTAATTAATCACTTTTTCTGCCCTAATTACCTAGCACGGGGGTGGCGCTAGCATGGCATCTCTATGTGATGGATTAGTCTTGTTCTTACCCCCGTATATTAAGACACTTACGTAAGCCAACGGGTAATCTTATTCCTGAATATTAAAGATTAAGGTTTTGATGACATTTCACAAACAAACAAATTGAAAATCAGCACATTTGGAAAAGTGAAGAGAAATGAAATAGAAACACGTTGCAAAAACTAACCAGCAAGGACGTTATTCATTTTGAACACCTCTTAGCGGTAATTTTACGAAACATTAAAGGCAATACGCTAACCGATTTTTATTTTTATCTTCTTTAAACATACAGACGTGTAAACTACTTTTATTTTATATTTTGACAATACGATTATCAGTTAATTACATATATGTAAATTTTTAGTATTCCTTATAAAATAAGTGTTTAAATAGTTCATTTTTTTCTAATAATGGTCATTTTTTTAGAGACAAATTGTTACATTATTTATTCTTTACTAAATTTTTTAACAACGTTAATTTAAAGGTTTTATTTTCTAAAACACAATTGTCGAAATTGATTTTAAAAAGATAACCCTCATCCGTCACATTATGATTATTATAGGTAGAATCCGATTTTCTTATCATTTTACTCAATACGGACTTTATGTCAGGCTTTAACTTCGGTCATTATCAAATTCTTAATCCAGCTCTTGCGTTAAGTGGCGGTGCCCATTATTCTCCTTCATCAACACCAGCCACTCCTTAAAGCGATAGATAGCGATAGCAACTACGTTATACATTAGGGTTAATCATAAACGCACTGCGGTACAAAGACGGTTTACTACACCTCCTTCACATCGACCCTACCTCCACCCTTCACCCTTCCGACGCCATTTCCACTGCCGCTAAACTGAGGGCAATCAATCAATCAATGCTTCACGTGTCAAAGTAAATCCCATTTCTGCCGTTTCTCACTCTACTCCCCCATATTCTCCCCCAACACTCCCGAATCACTCTCCCTTTTCCTTATACCGTTTTGTTCATTTACCACCTGCTCTCGTTCTTTCTCCTTCCCGTTAAACGGATACGATCGCGATCTCTAGAGATCCCCCAATCAAACCATAGATGGAAAAACGGAACAAAATTTCAGTGATGTTTGTATGAAAGGCCGCGGTAAAACGACGGATGAGGGAGAAGGGGGCGTGTGACGGGGAGGGGTGCGACGACGACGACGACGACGAAAGCTCTTGACAAAAGGAAATAAGCGTCGCCGTTGCTCGATTTAACGGAAAAATTGAATATCGATTGCCATCATGAATGAGCTCTACTGGTGCTGATACAAATTGTTAATGTTGCATATAATTTTTCGATATTTTTGACAAAAACTAAGGAAATATGCTTATTATCTTCAAAACTAAACATCAACAGCACAATACATCACACAGAAACTAAACAAAAATTAATATCTTTCTCCACTTAAGAAACGCAGAGAAATACGATTACTCTTAAAAAAAATATTTTCCATAAAGTGAATCTAACGTTTATTTAAAAGTACATATTAAGTATTTATTAAAAAGAGCCTCTTTCGTTAAAGGATTATTGGATCGATGAGAATATCACGACGTACTTCCGAAACATTTAAGTAGATTCAGTGTGAATTCGTAGCAATATGCAGAAGGCAATCCGGAATAATTTTTACGCGATCTCAACCAGCGAAGATCTTGCTCGAAACAATTCGTATAATTTTATGGCTCGCGTTCGTAAGCGCATAAAAAACACCATTTCTGTGCTCTTTACGGTTATTACGAGTTCTGCACGTAACGGCCAACGTTCGACTCGTATAAAATTTAAATTGTTAAAAGAGGCAGAGCGTCCATACAACTTTTATATGAGATCGAATCGAATCGAAACGGACCGAAACGAATAATAAGAAGTAGCGGTTTAGGACAATTTATCGGTCGCTCGAAAAATCGTTTACACCATTCATATCGAGCTAAAAATATATGGGACAATTAGTACATCTTATTAAAAAAAAGAAAAATACCCAGTTAATGTAATATGTCTCGATTTTATAAATTGTAGTTAGGTAAACCTTTTAATTAATTTTCTGTTTTATTAAATACATTTAAGGAATTTTCAATAGAGAGAACAAGTTTTACCTTCATGAAAGATTATTTATTCAAATAAAAATATGACACTAGCCTCAGAATTAAATGATAAAACAATTCCATACAAGTGTCTCGACAATTTCAAAATTTTTCTGATATAATAGAAGAATAAACTTGAAACGAGATAGAGATTGGGATGGTGGCAAAGTAAGATCACTCGCTGATGTCCCTTCAACAGCAAATATATGATACTATCAGCCCTGCGAGCTTTCCCTTTCAGGACCACCCTTTCACTTGGCCCGCTTGCCTCTCCTCCCGCCTGCATGTCTTCTTAGCATTTCTTTTGCCCGGTCCAGCAGAAGAAGAAACGAGAAACGTCTTTCGTTGTGCGACAACGTTTCCATTTTATCTTGTCCTTTTGTTGCGGGTTAACAACGAAAAGAGTTTTAATCAAATCGTAAAGAATAAAAGGACAGCGACGCTAAAACGAAAACACAACTTTCCCCGAGAGATGAATGGGTTGTTTCCATCACATCCCGCTTGTCTAATACAAACAGAGACCAAGTACGTAGGCGAATTAATTGAATACGATAGAATTCTAATAAAAAAATTCTCACCGAGAAAACTCAAACAGATTTCTATAAAAATATATTTACAAAATAAGTTTAACATTTGTATGTACTGTCAAACTATAAATTTTGATGATGACGGTGAGAAGAGCGAGTCACGGATATCGATTAGGAAATAACACCTTCTGAGGTATAAAGAGCTAATTCGAAACATATTAGAAGCAGAAAAAGGAGTTAAAAGCGGTAGTGAAAGATCGAGGATGTTCTAACTTTTGGAGATTCGAAAATTAGCTCAAAGTGTGTGTTCAATAAGTCTGAAGACCGTCACGATATTGAGTTCTGTAAAGCTTCTATAATAAAATTAATTTATCGATTTACTAGACTCAAACATGGACACAATTTTACAGCAGTCGTAGCAAGATTTAAAAGCAATAAATGTATAGGGTCATGTGGACATCTCGAAGATACATCTATTTATAACCAGGACAAATGCCCTGCGACTATCCTCCATGGAAGATCATTTATATTTAACATCTGCCACAAGTGGCCAGTTACACTCGTGACTAACAGTGACAGGAACGGTATCAGAATTTATGTTACCACCGAGGAAAATAACCGAAAAAAGGCCTAAAGGTTCTTCAAGCTAATTGATTCGCTTTTTCAAATATAATACTCCCACTTCTTTTTGTACAATACGCTGGACGACAAGAAAAAATAAAAAGGAAAACGAAAAGTTTCTTAAAGATAGTCTTCTTTTGATGTTGAAAGTAAGGGCGAAAAATTATTTTGTCAGCTCGTTCCGCCTATTTCCAAAACAAATAAATAAAAAACAGATAATAAGGCTAAGAATTTCTTTTTGGAGATTCACTAGAATTACATATAGATAGGTATGATAAAATTCAATTATAATTTTGACAAACGAACATAAAAGACAAACATACGATTTCAAAAGAAAAATAAAAAATGGTCCTGTTAAATATATATCTAGGTGCAAGTCTAAAATAACAAATTCCCAAGAAACTTATCTCTTCACAACCCTTTGAGTTTTTCCTGTATAGTACAAAGGACCTTTCTATATAGTTCTTGAGCAAAAGAAAACTTCCGTGACTCACTCAGTGGCAAGAACTAAGGTAGGTATAAGTAGCGGTGGTGTGCCACCTGCCCGCACTAATATTCCCTCTCACCTGCCTTTCTATTCACCTCGTCGGTTTCGACGACGTCATGGACGCGTCTCGACGCCTTTGAAAATTCGCTATCCTAGGATTCCCTTTCTTCCGGGCGGTAATGATCAAAGCACCTAATAAATCGGCTTTATAGCCGTATACAAAGGATCCGCCGTCGTAAAAAGGAACCTTTACCGTAAAGGTAAAAGCAAAAGGGTACCTACCTCCTGCACGGATATATGAATAGACGAGTACCAGTTTCGACCATCTTTTCATCTTCTATAAAAATATGGGCGCCATAAAATAATGTAGTTAATCATCCCCGATTATCCACCGAAATAAATTTTCGCACATCATTTGCGTACAGAAGATAATTTTCCAAAAATGGTCCTCCAGTGCCATAACCGTTAAAAAAATTTTTGTGAACGTTATAAGTACGTAGAGAATGAATGAGTATTGGTAGACGTTATTTTCTTGAGACCAATTAATAAGTTATCCTACATTATATTCATGCATTGCGAAAACCACCACATCCACAATGATGGTTAATGTCACGGCTAATCAAGAGTCATTGTCTCGTGATGATTTTTGGGAAGCCAATTTGCATTATAACATTTGAACTAATGTAAGTAGAACAGGGGTACTTTAAGTTGGTCGACAAAGAGAGAGAAAGAGAGAGAGAGAGAGAGGCAGAGGGAGACCAAACAACTGTATTAATTCAGCCCCATGGTCGTCGCGGCAGTTAGGAGAAAGCTTATTCCCACACTTGGGCATCACCCACACCACACTAACTCGCATGCCTAATTTATATAATAGGAGCGGTTTTATGGGCATGATTTAGTTCCCTCATTGTGTTTGGTACGCTCGTATAATTTATTAGTAGCAGGCACAAGGCAGCATTATACTGTACAGTCGTTCTAATGCAGATTTTATTACGAACTTGGAGCACGACAGAGACAGAAACCGCGATGGATACAGCGAATACAGTACAGATGGAGAATTTGAATTTAATTTTTTATATGGAGCCTTTCCGCAACAATTTAAAGTCAAGACAAAATTTTCGAGATATACTGGTAAAGAAGAAACAAGGAAGGAAAAATTACAATATTGTCGTATAAGGAGACGTCTGTTAATTACGTGATGTATTTCTCTTTTAATCTTGATCCCTCTCACCCCTTTGTGTGATTTGGTAAGAGTTGTGAGACTCTACTACCCCCTCCATGTTAAATTAACTCTTTAATGAGTTTCTGAATAACAGAAGAAGGGAAATTATAAGAGATATTGTTGGATCCCTCCCTCCAGTTTGAGTTAATAATAATCAATGTGTGTGTAAAAACTGTGAAATATTATGAAGGAAATACAAGCACTAAATTTGTAAAACTGACTTCACACCTTTTAAATTATTATAAACTTCCCTTAAAATGAAATCCTTGTATCTCTACCTACAGTTGCTAACACGACTTTCTTTAAAATATTGAACTCAAGAAACCTAAATTACATTTCTTTAATTTACATTAACGATCCTTATTAATTTTCTATTTTTTTTTTTATTTGGTAGGTACATTGTAGAAAAGTGGATTTACGATTGAACAACCCCAATAAAAACCATCATCCATGGAATTCCAGTTTAATGAAAGGCAGCCTTTGTTATTTTTTCCCAAATGGCCAAATTAATCTGGGATTTATAGCACTATACCTCCCCCAATTTTGATTGACACCCTTCACAGAAATTTTCAATATAAAAATAATACCTGGCTATCAAAACAAAATTAAAAGCATCAATAACCTTTCGGATTCATAATTAAAAAAACGTGATAATCAATTTTCGTACGCTTCTAATCAGATTTAAAAAACTAAATTACGGTTACAGAATTAAATGGTGGATACCGTGTCAATATCGTAGTAATTAGCGATGTAATGCTTTAACCGGTGTTTTTCGAAGCTTATGTTACATCGAATTTACTGGTACAACCCTTTTTGATATTAACTAGCAACAAAATTGATTATTCCTGTTGATTAATATCGCATCAGAAAGACCGGCAACGGTATGCAAATTTATTATTATAGCCTAAACAATGATGGCTTAAATAACTTCTAATTTTCTACTACACTATTACACAGCAAAACTAATTAAGGATATTTATTAAACAAAACCGATCAAAGGGGAACTAACTTGTGCCAGGAACATTGTCGTCGAACACAGCGTTATTCAGGTTCGGTAGCGTGTTAAACATTTTAGAAAAATTTAAAGAAATCAACGGTAAAATGTTGGTACCTGACTTTGTTTATTGTTGAATGCAAATATGTATTATGAATGTCTTAAAGCACGAGGAAATTAAAAAATATTTAAAGGATATCTTCATGAATTATATGTTTGTTACTGCAACGGAATTACCTACCTTCCGTTGACTCCTAAGACATTTTTGTATATATAGACGTATTAGCTCAGGAGTGAGGATAAATCGTGGTATCGCAAGGATTAAACTTGATCTATACCCTACCCGGGCTAACGGTGGCAAATCTCAAACTCCAAAGTCAACCTAATTTTCTTAGGCCTTTGGTAAGTTACAATTAATGCCTCAAGATAGATGGTTCCGTCTGTGCTAAGGTACGAAGGCAAAGGATTAACTTGAAATGAAATAATAGGTGGAATGGGCTGAAGGAACACAGGATTAACTGCTGATATAAATTACTATGCAAAATTTCGATAATGAAACAACCAAGAAGTTTAAAATTTACACTCTCTTATGATTTCTTAAAAAATGTTCCTCCTCATTTGATTTGATCTAGAAAAGCATGAGAGAACTGAGAATTTGTTAGATACAAAATTTACAGATTTCTAATTTAAGCCATCAAAGTTATTAGTAATTCCTGCCATCTTTCGTAGGTAGGTGCATTAATATATCAAAGTTGTAGCGCAGTATTTCGATTATCGTTAGTAACATTAACGATTAAACGGGCGTCCAAAACAGAATCCGGTGCCTTTGCTTTTTGAACGGCTAATGCAATATTGATGCACACATACCTACCTATCCGCTGCGCGTTGCATAAACTGATAAACGCGTTCATATTGTTAATAACTCGAAACACTTAAGTTAAAAGCCCGTACTGAAATATTGACAGAAATTTCCGTTCAACCTAAAAGCGTCAGCATTTATAATAATTTGGTCCTGTACGTACAATTTCCTCTTATACATTTCTCGAAGATTTTACTCAAAATGGATAATAATAATAACAGTAATCCAAAAACAAAAAAAAGGGAGCTGAGGTTTAAATTGCCCACCCTCAATTTAATTTTCAGTAGTAGTCAAGGCACAAGATTCTTAAACATAGAAATAAGCAAGTTCAATATTTCAGTACTGAATTCTAACCACATAAACCTTCTAAGACATGAGAAATAGTGGTTATGAGGAGCAGAGAAATACCTGAACTTCAATATTTCTAAAACTCAACTCTAAAATTAAATAACATTGAGCCTAGTCAAGATGAGAACATAATCAATAAGAGTAAAGAGGGATCAAAAAAAGACATGAAGTTCGATATTTCGAAAACTCAACCTCAAATTAAAATATAATTGAATACAAACGAAACGACATGCCAGAAAAGGTTAAGACATAAGAAACAGGAATAAAATTGGACAGACAAAGACCTGGCTTGAATTTTTGATAAAACTGTAAAACATCAAGTGCTGAATTATTTACGAGAAACTCGGTGGAAAGGGTTGAAGCATAAGAATTGTTAAAATTGGAAATAAACTTTGTATCAAAAGCGTTGCACATTTTTGTCTTTATGTCAATCTAAAGCTATACGGAACTTGTCGTCGCCAACTTTCTCTCCTTTCTCCAATTCGACTATTACATTGTGACATGTTGTCGCGTATACGGAACTTCTTAGAAGAAATGTCCTTTTTTCTCCGGGACGGTATCGAGTTCATTTCATCTCTGTCATCTAGCGTCTCTAACAAAGCGTTGCGAAAATAAAGCAATCTCAAATCCGCCGTAAACAAAACGTCAAAGTTATCACCCGTTTCCGCTTCGGAATACGGGAAGGGCGGCCGTCTCTACCACGCCGCACACATCACCCACAGCACCACGACGGTGGTGGCACAAGTGAAAAATTTCAACAAAACCGCACCCTCGGCTGTCACTTTAAAAAACGGACCGAATGTAAACAATTTCGCGGAAAGTTACCAAACTATGACTCGAAATTTTGTTTGGGTGTTAAAATGGCTTAATTTAAAATAAAACTTTTAATGGACAGCGTGGGTGTACCCTTAACAACCATACAAAATACGCAGAATAAGGGTACATGACAGAAGGAAGGACGTAGATGGAAATTGATTAAAAAACCGAGGCACCTATGGCAACACTAGCATACAAAATAAGTTTGCAATAAGGTCATCCTTCGTTTTAAGCGTTTGATGTATTTAACGGCTTTCAACTGCTTCATATATTTAAAGTTCCTGAGTTGATTTAAGCCCTAGGGTATATTCGAAATCCTTAATACCTTGAACTTAATTATACATTGCAATTAGGACTTCAAAGATTAAAATAATTTAAGTAAGGGCCTTCGATTTAGGGACTGGACCCTTTTTGATAAGGACTTATAACATTAGGGCTTTGAACTTAATGATAAAATGCAATTAAAACTTCAGAGATGAAAACAATGTAAGTAACGACCTTCGACTAAGGACTTCGAGACTTTTTCATAATGACTAAAATCATTAGAGTATTGGACTTAATTATAATATGCAATTAGGACTTCAAGGATCAAAATAATTTATGTAAAAACCTTCGATTTAGGATTTGGAACCATTTTGATAAAGACCTTCAACATAATGATAAAATGCAATTAAAACTTCCCAGACGAAAACAATGTAAGTAATGGGTCTTCGGCTTAGGGCTTGGAAACTTTTTAATAATGACTTACTTATTAGGTCTTTGGACTGCAATTGGTACTTCAAGGATCAAAATTCTTTTAGTAAGGGCCTTCAGCTTAGAGCTTGAAACCTTTTTTTGATAATAACTAAAGTCCTTAGGACTTGGAACCCTTCTGATATACTGATGATACTCTGGTACTTTAAATAATGTAAGTAATCTCTTACAAGCACCTTAAATTTCTAGAAGTATGTCGAACGAAATTTTTACTACTGCTCTTAGCAGCCACTGACGTAGTTCCCATGTAATATGTACCTGACAACAATTATTGTAAGCAACAACAAAGCGTCTTTCGAACGTTCAAACCTCCAACTCTAATTAGGAAACTTCGAAATGTGGTTTGTGAGTAAGAACGAACGTCTCTAACCTATGGTTTATTCTTGCGCTTAAAACACAGGATGTACAAAGGACGAGGAATTTCTCTTTGGGTTTCGAAGGAAACGAATGTGTTAGAGGAAGAAATAAAATGAACGCCGAGAAACCAGACCAAAAACTGCTACTCCTAGACGTCTCTTTATAATTATACAAGTGGCTAGATACGAACTGTATATATTTAAACTAGGAATATATGTGTATATGTACGTGTGTATATGTATTTGCTTAAGCATTTACACGTCTTCCGATGAAACTTCGAAAATTAGGTTTCAAAGGTGTTGTACGTACGTGTTGTTAGGCAAATAGTTCTCTGAGTAGCCTTTAATGAACAAATACTACAAATAAACTTGACGTAGGACGTAAACTAAATCAAATCATGGTGTCCACTACTGGTTTCAGAGATCTCCCTTTTCTGATGCATAATAATTTAGGAGAATGTCTCTCTTCACGGAAAATAGAAATTTCAAAACAACTGGCAACATTTAGATTCCAGAAAAAAATTAATTGCCTGATATTTTCAGCCTTTCCCAAAAAATAGCCACTGTATACAGTATACACAGTGCTGGGTATTGGAATATAATGTTTTAGACAACGCCTAGCTAAAAAAATTGCATTCTTCTTGCACAAGTTAATAAAAATAGATTTATTTACATTCATTTAAAATAATTTAAAAAAAATTTGTATTTCCCTAATAAAAGGATTTAATTAAATAAATGACAACATCAAAGAGCTATTGAAATAGATTCGTATTATCGATATATTGGCTAATCACGAGTGCAATCAAAACCAATGGAATTACGTTTTATCTAGTTGAGTATACTTTTCATTGAATTTATTCAATTTATATTCAAATACTTTAAATTAGAACGAGTGAGTAAATTGTAGTTAATAAACAACACCCGCAGGAAATATTTGAATAAAATATTTTTTGTTTATTTATAAACGCCATTCCATTTCAAAGAACAAAAGCACTAATTTATTTACACCGTATTTATATTTATTAATTAGGAAATATTTAAACATTAACGCGTACGTACCTATACAAATATATAAAATTTAATAAAATTTATCTTTTGTTCGGCGGTTAGTAAATGGATAATCTGTGTGTGTGGACAACAGGCTTTTGAAATATATTTTTTGAAAAAATGAGATATTTTTCTAGACAAATAAACAATACAACAAGTGTCAGTTACTTCAACTAATCATCAATCATATTCCCTACATTTTGATGTCATGTAACAAGGTGAGAAAATGTGTTATTATTTGCTGGCAAGGTGTAGTTGGTCTACGGTCAACAGAGGAAAACAAACGGGAGCAGTTTTTGGTCGTGTCACTCGGAAAGTTTTTGCAAATAGCACCACTTACCTCGACCGCCGCGTTGCTGGATCTTTCATTACCATAACTTCTGTAATATCGCCATATTTGCTAAAGTATTCGCGCAGACTTTCTGCAACAAAAAACGAAAACCCATCAGTTACATAACGAACTCGAAATAACATTCCGTTTCTAGTCTAATTAGGGTAGATAAGTAGGTAAACTGGTAAAACCAAGCCGGAGTCCTATCTGAACGATTCAACTTCCAACCTAAATTCACTTCGATGATACATCTTTTGAATAAGTTGGTCTATTTCTCGTATTTCTGAAGAGTAATAGCGAATAAGAAGTTCGTCGTTACGAGAATGAAAAATTGCAGATTTAACTTTCTTTTAATGGGGTTAAAAACTTTGGCCACTAATTAAATATAAAAGCTACAATTGAAGCAGATAACATAAAACTGTAAGAACTTTAAAAACTTTTAGATTTTCTTCTGTGACTTAGTTGTTTATATACTTAATTTCCAAACTAATTCAAAAATTAAAAAAATTTATTTAAGTATCTATTAAAATTATATTTTATTATTTTTCTTTTTCACCATATAAATACCTTTATTAATACATTTGTACATTAGTGCTAAAAAACTTTGTAATATGCTAACGAACATATTATAGGTATACTCCCAACATCAAACAAACAAGAACATATTTTCATTAAAGTTACTTTCAAAAACCTTTTGAAATCAATCCATCGCGATGCAACAAGCCGACGAAACAAATTGCAACGTAATATAACAAACAAGAGAGCTTTTGCAAAACTGCAATTTCTATAGAGACGTAATATTATATACAACGAAATGCATGCAGATGCTTGTATACGTACACTTTTCGTATGGTACAAGCAATACAAGAAGAACCTTGTGTCATCAAATTTGCTATCATAAATTAAAACAGTCGTGTTCTACGTTCTGTTCTAAATAAACACTTATTACAGGGTTATTTAAGTTGGGTTAGGTTGCAAACACAGAAGTGAATATTTTTGTTAAAATAGAGTAGAAATCATTTAATTCTAATAGTTTCGGAAATAGACTCCTGAAAACTATTAACAGAAAACAATTATGAGATAGTCTTCAATTATTCATCAGACCATAACGAGTTAGTCGATGTTACAAACCCACTATCTGTTAGTGGATGTATAACAAAGATATTCAGAGGGAAAGTTCAGCATCCCACCCTCAAAGTGCACTCTTATTAATTTTAACGAGCGAATTACGCAGGCAACGGCAACGCCATCCTGATTCGAGCTCATTTCCGACATTTTTGGTGGCTTTTGTAATCTCTTTTGCGATTATTTCCTGTCCGTATAATCAAATTTTTACACTTCGTTGTCTCGAAACGTTGAATTAATCGACTGGCGAAATATAATTTTCTTTATACGACGAGACGTGTACGAACAACTGAACTTATTATTACAGTTTCAACTCATTATGTAGATAAACCACACAACCCTTTGTTATCAAACGAATATATGTCACCAAACAGGACAATATATTAGAAGAGAAATTGAAACATATTCAAATATAACTCTTAATTGCACCAGAAAAATGACATTTAATGTGGTATCAAAGATTTTTAAGAAAGCGATGAGTAACAAAGTAATATCAGGTGATTACCACCTTTTACCACGAGATGCTATCATTAATTTAATTTATTTATATTTTTCCAACCAAACAGAGCTTCGCAATATCAATTCACTCACGTAATTGATGTGCTACTTTACGATGAGCCGGAAACAGAAATTTTCTTCCTCTCTCGTCTTTGGGGACTTACATGGACAATTTAGACAAAAATTGTGTACAAACTTCATATTACCTAAATATTGTGATGACAAGAAATGAAATTATCCAGAACAGTCCAAAAGACATGTTTCTTTTCTCAAAAACAATTGATTGAAATACTTAAAACAATGAGTCCTGAACGTGTCTATGTTTTTCCAGAATTAATGAACCAAAAGGTTTTACCCTTTCCTTCGATTAAATCTGGTGATGGTGTTTGTCATTTCCTTCGCGTATTAGCAGCCGTAAGCCCATTAAAAATTAACCCTGTTCCAATATAGACGGTGATGTGACCGCGGTTATTTCTTCGGACCAAATAACAATTTATTTAGCATAAAACCGGCTTTGTTGATTTAAAAACAAATGTACTGTTTGTCGCCTGCAAATTTAATGACCAAATACGAGTGGGGCGTTGTAAAATGTCGCCGAAACCATAACAAAAGCTCTTAAACTTTCATGCACTTAATGAACTTCCTCCCGACTCTACTAAATCTACTTTAACGTTTTCGGATCATACTTTACGACAGCTGTCGCTCAGTATCTGACGTTAGCTGCGATCTAAAAGGATGCGATGATATCAAAGGGCAACGCGACTTCGTCATTATCCAGGCATATATCGTCCTTCTAATTAAAGGGGTGCATTTATCAACATATGCATTTAGCATTTCTAAAGAAAGTACAGTTGCCAGAACAAGAAAGATCAACTTATATAAATTTAAATAAAATATTGATAAGTATTTAATAAATAATCGCATGTAAATTTTTTATAAATAATAGATATCATAGTAACTGTAAAAAAAGTAATGTAATATTGTAAGTGAAATGTATAGTAGCTCGTCGACTGGAATAGGTTTATTTAATTTTCGCGAGTGTTTTAAATGAAGCAGCTTTTAATCTACCGTACGAATGTTGTTTCTTTTTAGTGTATTTCCTGACTGTTTAAGCATATGAAAAAGCAGGCGTCGTAGTCTGAAAAGCAAACTAAAGCAGATTTTTATGTACTCTGCAACGTTTCGAAACAAACACAAAAATATAAAAAAAAAATACAAAAATTACAAAACAAGAAAGCAACTAGCTTTGTTTAGCGCGAATGTGCATTCTGTAATAAGCATTCCGCCGTTGTTTCCTTTACGGTTCGACGGCTCCAGTGTTGCCGGTAACAAAAAAAATATGACGAGTTACAAGGCACGTCATTAGTTATTCTCTTTTTCTCATTCTATCTCTCTCATTCACACCCACACAAACATATACACTCCGATTCGACAATGTTGCTTAACATTGTATTGACATCATTCGAAGCGTACATTATAACAAACGGGACGATGATAAATAACATGCATCCCGTGCACCTGCCTGCCACGTGAATCAACATGATGCATTTTCTTACTTTACTATACCTAAAAAGGGGTTGTTTTTAGTTCCTATTTTATTCAGGAAGAAAGTAGGTACACATTTGCTGAAGCATTCAGAAGACAAAAATTAGCTCGTTTTTGATTAAGCACCAACAGCGATGGGGTTCTACGCCATTTAAGGAATGAGACGAAGTAGGGGTGGTTCAGAAACGATAAGCAAACGCTTTTACAACCAGCAACTAAAAACAATGAAATATGGACAAATGAAATAATTTTGGGATATACTTCCTAATACACATATAATCAGTTATATGGATTTCCTTTTACTATAGATATTCAGATCTGGTAACTTTCGAACCGAACATAAAAATTACACGTTTCTTTGTCGGCATTTTTTATTTATATTCCTATAGCAAGTGCTATTTATCAAAAAATTGTGTTGTGGTTACATGTAACAGATTATTATGCCAATCTTCGGTGTCTCGGTTATCACATTTGTATATCAAAAGAATATTAGGAACATCACTAGCTTTAAAATCATTGGCATAAGTCTGTAGTTACACCCCGAGAGAATTAAATAGTATTTGTAGGTAAACTGTAAACTGCATAGTAAAACTTGCTGTATTTTATTTAAATTTTTGTAACAATTGCTATAAATACTATTAATTTTTCTATATTCTTAGGTTGTCACTCGATTACCTACAATTTGTAGATAATTTTTACTATGCAAACAAAGTTAAATGAAACTGTATCATATTTATTGATATCTTGAATATTGTGAATCGGAATGAAATTATCAACATTTAAAGCGTGTTGAGAGTGAACATCGTTGAGCGAAATCTGCAAAATCCGAAGTGGAGCCAATTCCAATATTTCCAGTTTCCCTTTGCACAGTTTATTTAAGAGAAAAATTGAAAAGTTCATTTCCTCAAGTTCGAAACTAACGCCCGAGGGCAGCAATCAGTAGTTGCACGTCCTTTCCCGATCGACCTGCACTTGCCCAAAGGCATCGTTTTCCTTCCACCCTCCCTCTCCCTCCTGCACAGCATCCTCTCATCTTATATCCCTCTTCTTTCCCTCTCTCTACTAAGCGCAGTACTATTCAATAAGCCAGCAATTTACGATGGTTACATTTCAATATATTACCGCGTCAATTAAATTACTAGTAATTAAACTGTCGTTTCTTGACTCACGCTCCAGGCCATGTTACTACACCGTTTAATAAGTGTCCGGAATGATGTGAGAGGGGGAATGAGAAAGATAGATATGTTGAAGGGACAGATGAAATGGGGGAAAACATTCCTTTAGGGGAGGAAATTAAAGGGATTACGAATTTATTTTTACTGCTCACCATACTTAGTGATTACTTGGAAAGTTTGAATTAACTTTATCTTTCGAGTATTCAAAATATTTATAATGTGACTTTCTAATTTTATTGTCAACGGTTAATGTTTTCGAATATAGTAGCTTTCCTTTTTTTCAGGCCGGAAGTGCGGACGTTACTTGCAGAGGAGAAACTTTCCAATTTATGAACTTTCTTTAGTCGAAGTAATAAAAGTAGTAGTTGTTCAAAACCGACAAAACTTGGGGGACGTATAGCTGGGCTATACGGCGGTGGCTTTAACAGTCGATATCAGGGAACTTTTCGGTGTAAACATTTTAGAACACTGTCAACGTGATTTGCAAGTTACGTTTGCGCAATTCGCGAAAATCCAGAAATTGTAAACATCCGGACTGACGAACTTTTACACTACTATAGGTATATATTTAGTCTATTACACTAACATTTAATTATTATTTTTTTAGTTTAGGTACCTAGTCATGTAGTTGTAAAAATCGGCGGGGAAAAGGGGAAAGCTACACGTGTTCCACAAAATTAGTCATTACATTTAAAATTGAGTAATTTAACGAAACGTTTTATGGTCGAATTTTCTTGCAGATATTCCATTTGGGAACATGTTTGCTTGTATGTATGTGTTGTACGGGCCATATACATATCTATGTGTACGTGTGTGTGTGTTGTGTGGCTCCGGTAAAGAATCCGCAATAACCAAGTTTGCCTGTCGTCCATATTCTCCGGCTGTTTTCTCTTTGCAAGAAAGGCAATCTCGGTACCAAATTGAAATCTTTTGAGCACAACTCAGATACCACTCCAAGTCGGATGTATGATCAGATTATCTTCCGCCATAACTTCGGGGCACAAATATTCCTTAGTCATCGTCTACAACCACCCAGCTTACCACCTCTCTTGCGTACAACCCCAAACCATCACTTTTCAGCAATGATATAAATCATTACCAAAGATGTAATAAAAGCCGTTAAACAAATTTTAGATAGGTAAGTAAAATTTTTTTAAAAAATATAAATAATATTAATGTTTCTAACATTTTACTGAGAAACTGAATTAATATTTACACAAGCACCTTCAAAAGTGCTTTCCTCTAAGTTTTTAATACTTAACGTGCATCGTGATTGAGAAAATGTTATTTCTGCTTGGGTTTCTTTGGCTAATTACATACTTTAAGAAATTAATACAAAAGGTCGTACTGCTTCGTCGAATAAGACCAACACGTTATTCATTTCCCCTTTTAAAATAATACCACCTTGGTGTTAAAATAAATATAAGTATAAGTACACGTATGGATTTTCACATGTCCTTCATAGATCATCGATACAAAGGAAAGTAATATCGTGAGATCTTTTCTTAAACTTTACTTTCAAGTTTCACACCAGAATTAATATGTAACGTTCACAGCATAAAAAAACTACCCTCTAAAGACATTAAATTCCGACTTTACTATGAAGGACACTAAAAGAGTGAAATTATATTTTAATAATGAAAATTTCCTTCTGTGTAATCTGCTCTAATGTTGACGCAAACAGATGACTAATTATTAAAAACAATTTGTTGATGACTAAAGTTGAAGATTCGAATTCGTAGAAGGGGACCATGGAATTTTTGGAGAATTCGAGAAATAAGTTAGTTACAACGAATCCTTTTAGTTGCGTTCGACTGGAGGTTATTATCACGAGCAATTTTCACTCGTGTCAATTGTAAATAAGTAATTGCGAGAAAAGGAAAGGTAAAGAAGGGACTAAGGGCTTTCTCTTGTTAAGTAACTGGATAATGACAATGCCCGTTTTCTAAAGAGAATATCTCGGAAATCCAAAGAAGTGGGTGGAAATGGAAGAACGAAAGGTAGAAGACTAAATTCGTGAGTGTCAACTCGAGTGTTTAAATTCCAGAATACATAAAACGTTTCTGTGATTACAGTATTATAAGCATTTGAAGAGCACCTTCAAAGTAAACAACAAATAAGTTAATGCATTTTATAAAGGGTTAGAAGTGAGAAACGGAACACAATGAAAATTACATTACAGAACATAACTAAATTGGTTTTTAGTAGATGCAATTATAGCAGGTTACTTATTAGAAAATAAGTCTCCAAGCGTTTTTAGATTATTACATAAAACACAATAGTGATGTTCCTAATCACAAGTTCTGCAAGATACATATTTTGTTGAGAACTACTTTTAAAAGAAAGAAACAAGTAAGAACTGCAACTAAATAATTAAATTCTTTATAGCTACAGGTACAGTGATGAGAATGCCTGAAGATTACGAATTCAAAGTGTTGGAAGTAGTGATTCGAAAAGAAATTGATTGCAACGAAATTCAGCAGTTTCAAAGAGTAAGCTAAAGTTACCTCTATACAAACACAACGTAGCAATCGTCCACCGGCAGGTATCTTTAGACATACTTTACACCAATACGTAACCGAACTAATCTGTTTAATGCACTAACTGTCTCGAATAAATAACCTACGAACTTCGTCCGAGGAATATTAATCAGGACGCTAGTTGGTGGTAATGGTGGTCGAAGGAAGAATAGCAGACAGCAACCAGCCAAGAACTGTGAGTAGGTGAGATAAGACCCCAGTTCCTTTAACTCACCGAACTCAATTGCTCAGTTTTCAAGAAAAGAATAAATTACGGAATTTTAAATGGAAACGATTTCTTCTTCCTCTAGTCCTACTTGAAATTCTTGCCGCCAATCCAATCTTTGTACCGGCAAGCCAGCCACAAGAGCAAGAGAAATCCTTTTACTCTGCAAGGCACGATTTACTGAAACTCAATAGAAGGTATTACATCTTAACTTCGCGGTAAATTTTATTTTATGAAAGCCTTTCAACGAGAGCTTGGTTTGCCGACGAAAAAGGATTGAACTGAGCAAAGAAAATTGTTTCGTTTACTATCGAACAGGAAACCGTTTAGTGGGATTTCTACTTGATCTTTTCGTTCATCCATTCAACAAATGCATCGTAATTTAATTTAGTGATCGCCTTCGTTCCCACTTCATTTCTGATTTAACGCAAATATCAATAGATCCACCAAAAAAACCCCTCAAAAAAAAATTTATTGAAAGCAACGCAAAAATTTACCAAGTCTGAATTAATAAATACCTATAGTAGTGGACGCAAAACATTGGACTATGATAAACCGTAAGATCGTTTTCTATAAAGTAGTGATCTGAAACGCGATTCGTGCCCCTAATTACTGAGAAAACTTTTTCAATCGTCCTTCATAAAAAACAACACGCAAAACTAATCCCGCGGGCTGTTTTCTGCAGTAAACCCTCTTCGGTAAAACTTCAAAAGCTATCGCGCCAACGATTAAAGACCGCTCGTACTAATATATCCCTGAAGAATAAAATGACGTGGCAGAAACTGGGGCGGAGCTCGAGGGATTCGAAAGCCGGAATTGACAGCCACTTTATCTTAACGTGGAATTACACAGGCCTTGGTTCAACCGGTCTCCAAGGCACCGGAGTATACAAAAAGGAACGGCAGACGCTTAAACTGGGAAAATTTTCAAAGTTATCCCCAACAACCTCAATACTAACAATTTAGCTAAACAACCGACTAACTCGGTTTTTGTTGAATTCAGGAGATACAATAGCTAAATGCATACAAGAACTGAGTCCTTCCATTTACAAAACAGTTTTTGTGTCATAGACTTATACTCATTAGTAAAACCTTTTTATAAATGGATAAGTTAAGTAAATTTATTATTACGGCATCCCATCCTTACGGTTTCATCTATAGACCCCACTAAAAGCTTACTTAACGAACAAAAAAAAACTCAACAGAATTTTACAGTGTAGGTAGGGTACGGTCATAAAAAGATAAAACTATTTTCGCTACACACTAGAAAAATATTGAAATCTAAAAGATAGTTTTTTTTAAACGTCATTCTAACTGGAAAAAGTTTTCTTTTATAATTACCTTACAAGCATAATTTTATGTTTATTAAAGGAATGCCTTTAATATTGATTAGTAGATTAAAAATAAAATTATAAAAGTAGGTAGTAGAGAAAATATTTCACACGATTCTTGGAATGAGAGTAAAACTCCTACTTCTGCGGTTTTAACTTACAATTCTAAGACCTTTTCTCGATATTACAGGTATTATTATGTTCATCTTATTCTTAAACTAGCCACGTCTCTGAGAATAAGAAAAAGCTGATGGGCACCAGGCAGATGAAAAAAATGAAACTCAACAAAAACGTTTCGTTACAGGGGAGTGTTTCGAAAAACTAATAACAGATCAGAAACTGTTATTATTAGACATGTTATTGTAGACAATTGCACGTTCTCCTGCTTCATGCAAGAAATTGTAATGCCTCTAACTTATACCGTGTATCTAATATGTACGTTATATCTATCGTAATGCGGTCGTAGGATTCCCGTCTCGCCGTATCCTTGGGCGGTTTCGCTAGTTGCACAAATCAAATCACAGCCCCATTCAACTTAATATTCCAGCCGAGCAACTCGCAAGATTGACATAATATAACCCTGGAGACCTTCATCCGAATGAATACCTGCACCCGACGGCAACTGCTACCACGCTACGCTACGTCTTCTAACTCGAGCGTGCCATCAACCAGACAAACCCGAGTCCTAGCAAACCTTTACTGCTTCTGCTGCCGATGCAGCTTTGTGCCAACTCAAATTATTATAACATCACCATCATTACCATCATCATGTTCATCGTCATCTCTGCAGTATCCATCCATCCACCCATCCATCCATTCTCACTCATTCATTCACTCGAGCAAACCGCATGCATAACTTGCAAATTATACGCTGGTCAATTATTCTAATCCTTTCGCAAATACACAATTTTCTTCAAGACCCGCATCTGTTACTTAATTGAATTATTGTGTCTAAACAAATCCTGTTAGTAATAGTAAAAATAATTTTCTCTCCACGATGATGGTCATTAGTTACTTACTCATTCTGTCCATCAATCTTTTATTCTTCCGCAACCTCTGACAACTTCTTTTGAAAACAACTTCGTTAACCTTCAGGAATATAATTATCCACCTCTTATATATATACGCTTGTACGCAATATAATCAACATCTTAGATAATGGAAACGTGGAGTGGACTTAACGCATTTACATTATTGAAATCATTAATTTATTAAAAGCAGTAAATTGTGCATTTCTAACTGATATTGGAGGTACTTAAATAAATCAAATAAAAGTTTAACAAACTTTGAGTTGCTGCATGGGAAATTTGAAATGAGAAAAAAAGGGCCAACGAATGCCAAAGCTTCCGATTTCAGTTCAAGTCTATGTAGGACGTGTCGCAAGGAACGTAAATAAATCGACAGAAAATATACGAATTGCTACAATTAGGGATGTGCATTTAAGGATGCTTTTTGAATTTATGAATTGCCTGCACGCTCGCAGTATTCGTATTCAGGAAAATTTATGTCTTTGTTTACATACTTTTCCGCACTGGGCAGAAGACCAAAGATGCACGAATATTTCGGAAGGTAGTCTTCACCTTATTTTGCAACTTTGTTGCCCTACACGTATTTTCAATGACTTTTTTAATATTTCCTCGTTTTTTAACGTTTACTTTATCACATTTGCAAACTAGTAAATGAGAGAAAAGCTTGCGTCAGTAAAACACAAATAAATCCTTTAAAAAAAAGTTACTAACCTGGATAACTAAAATATCACCGACATTAGCAGATAAAATTACTTTTATACAGTACTAAATTAAGGAAGTATTTATAAAGGATACGTAAGCGTAGAAAAAGGTCAAACGTTTATTAAGTTTTTCCGAATCTGATATTAAAAAGGTTCTTATCTCGTAAAACATAAATCAACGAAAATAAAATATAAAAAGTGAAAGTTTTAGATGGAGCGTTTTAAGTTAGTGCACGTTTTCACGCCAACTGCGACCTGATTGCGCGAAAATAGAGAAAAAAGGCAAGCAAGCAAGCTTTCCCGAGCTAAAGCCCTCCTCCCTTCTTTTCGCCTATCTGCTTGCGTCAGATTAAGTTTCAAACTCAATGTGGTGAATGAGAGGTGTGACGCGGCAACGGCATCGGCGGTGCTCTGATGGTGGTGTTAAGTATAGAAACTGAATCGAATTTATAACATCTGCACATATTCTCGCACCACCATCCCATCCTTTACCAACTTCCAACTTTCGCGATGTCGCACGTGACATTGAAATTAAAACGTCAAAAACAAGAATATATACTTGGATACACACAGACCGAAAGGAAAAACCGTTAGCATAAGACAAGTGTCATCGTTCATCCATTTATGAAAACTTTTAGCTTTTGATCTGTTTTTGAAACGGAAAATTCTTGAAAGACGGATGATTCATGAATTTCAAAAACGATCGACTTCAAAGAACGCTTAATGGTTCGGTTGTATAGCTTCTAAGAAGAAAATCTCACATAAATGTCTAACAAAATAGTAACTTTATTTATAATGTACCTATATTTTTACCATTTGTTGGTCTTAACTTAAAATAAAGCAATGACGAGGCGCCACAATAACTAGTTAGCCAATTGTATAATGAATGCTTTATTGATCTTGTAACGTTTTTTTCTATGAAAAATCCCGTTACTGAAGTTTTATTTATTTCGATTCAGTTTGTGTTTGTCTTGGTTCAGTTTTGTTGATTATTTCTTAATGTTGATCGACCTTCCGTCTTATCATCAAGGCTAACAACATTCGCGCAGGACTAGGCGATCGATGGAGGGATCGATGAAATTTTCCGGTCGGTGCTCGAGGTCTTTTTCCTTGATCCTCGACACTGACGTGACGTGTGGGTGTGTGTTTCTGTTCGTGTTTTGTGCTTCTACTTGTGTGAACTTCTCACCTTATTAATATATTACGTAAATTTATTCAAATTAAGTATTTCGTTAATTTTTTCTTTAATTTTTCATAACTTCTCGAAGCACTCTTTTAAATTGTTTTTTTTAATTAATTTTAACTATTTTGTCAATTTTTTTTTGTTGCCACGAGGCATTTTGTAAATCTTATTTTTTCTTCTTAATCTTTTGGGCCTTTGTGGCTATTTTGTAAATTATTAATTTAGCTTTTCACCCCTTTGTTCTCAGTAATTTCATTTTTCAAATAATTTTTTTGTTCTTGTGGTATCTTGTGAGTACTTAGATGAATCTTGGTTTGTTTGATCTCGACGTGGACTCACCTATATACTTCCTTTTCCTACCTTTTAATTTTTAGACATCTTCATTTTCGACAAAATTATAATATTTTAATTAATTTATTCACTTTTAGGTAATATTTTTGTACATCTTTGTTCCTGTTATTTGTCAGCCCATCCATCCATCTTAGTTTAGGCTCCAGACGGACTCTGAAGCTGGGATTACGGGTCGGGGTGAAGATTCCTAGAGGAAAGGTCAACCAGGCTAAGAGACATATTATATAATCATATCCAAACCAAATTGATACGAGCCGATCAACACCTGCAGGCGGCTCTGGTATAAAACTAATAAGGTTGGTTTACAGTCCTTTTATCTATTGCCTGGTCTCATACGTTTTTGAAAAGTCCCCTTCAAGACCCGGAAACCAGCTGAAGTCCCTACGTTGGCGCAGGGTGCGTTATATTTTGGTTGGGCTTGTGTTGTCTTTGTAAGTTTTCTTTTAATGTACCTTTTTTGTTAATATACTCTTCAAGTTTTTTTTTGTTTTTTTTAAGAGAGCTTCGAGCTCTCTTGACTCTCAGGATTCTACAGGAACCACCGATGCACTACCCGGTGCCCAAGAAATTTGTCGTTTCATTTATTCTTTTCTTTGTTTGACAAAGTGGCGCCCGAGCACGTTTTCTTTTTAATATTTCATGTTAATTAATTTTTTTTTATAACAAACTATTAATGATATCTAACCCAAGTAATAGTTTTGTTAAATTGGCGCGGCACGAGCAGGGACCTGAAGAATCCTGATTGCAACTTTTTTCTTGTATTTATTGTAACTGGTAAACATAAATTTTTTTTGTGATTAAATTTATATTTTGTACATTATTTTTGCATTTACTGCATTTAACCTTCTGTAATTTATCTCTGAGATCTGTTTTGTTAAAGTTTGAAAAACATTGTCTGTTTACTTGTTTAATATCTTTCAAATTTGTTTGTACAGTTTCAAACTTGTGTAAAATTTTAGGTACTTGTTTTGCATTATGGATGTATTCTCTATTAATCCTCTGGTGATTGACTTATCCTTCCTGATGATGACGTATTAGACGAAATTACAGTGAGTGACTTGGAAAACTTGGATGTTTATCGTGAGTTTGACGAATTCCTACAGTATGTAAGTGATTACAGATACCATACGAAATCATACTTTAATTGAGTTAACTTCTGATGAACTGAAATTACTTGAAAACAAGTTTAATTATTTAGAAAAGAGAGCCAAGTGGTTTTTTTTATGTAAATTGAAGCCAACTAGTATTGGCAAGTTGTTTCTTAATTTGAGTATTTCTCGTGCAGAGTTGCATTGCAAAAAGATCACGTTAACTAAAGTTTGTAATTCAAATGCTCACTACCTTTTTTGCCTATTAGTATTTTAAATAGTCGACTAACTGATACGTCATCACTTATACTTCCTGTTAATTCTTCTTTATTGGTTAAGGTCGTGTCTACTCCACGTTTAATTTCTGCTTCAGGTTCCAGGAGTGATGTTCCTGTATTAGGGAATAATGTTGGTTTAGGAAACTTAGGACTTTCAAATTTTCTGGACAATTTTTTGGTACATTCATTTTCGTTCAGATAACGAAACTTGTTCGGTTAAATCTGCGGATCCAGACGTCGCTGTAGTTCACGATCCAATAAATCTCTTTTCTTTTGGAGCAGCTCCTCTTCGTGTTTGTTTTCATACATTAGTTGTGTCAGTGCCAAGGACTGTTGTTCTATCCCTTTCTTCTTCGATTCTCACACCTTGAGTGAGGGGTGCTATCAGCTCTCACTACATGTATGATGTTGGTCAGGAGTCCCTCTGTTCCCTTTTTAGACTCTTGTTTGCTTCATGCATGTGAGTAAATTCCAACCCTTTGTCTCCAACATGATTCCACTCATTTTTACCTTTTCTCGTGCTTTCCTTTAGTAGTAAATCTGTGAGTGCATGGGACAACCCCATCGCGAGTTTTTCAGGGGCATGAATCGGCCAAAGGTTTTGGGTTCGTAGCGTATGCGTGCCTTAGGGGTAATCGGGCTCACAACCAGAGTGAATGAGGTTCTGTCTCCCCTTCGAAGAGAGTTTCCCTTGTGTATGCGTATCTTACTTCCTTTCGTATTCATTATCACATTTTTCGATTCATAATTTGCCTATAACAATTCCTGGCTTCATTTCCCAAGTTCACCTCTGGAATTTACTACGTTTCACTTTCGTTTTTCGCCTCCTCAATCCTAGTACTTTCAGGTCATTTTACTTCGGGCTGGAACCCCAACTGTACACTTTTTACTGTTATTTGGCATTTCGTAGGAAATGGATATCAGTTTTTCAGGTCTTTCTTTCTTTCTTGCTTAGGTTCCCGTGGGGTCTTACCGTCCCTTTTCAGTCATGTAGTACCTGACTGCATACTGGAATAAAAGAAAAATTTTTCTGTATTTATTTTTGGCCATTCCCTTTTGTTGTTGTTTTCTTTTTACTGTTCTCTATGTAGCTCTACAAATGTCCTCTTTTGGCTCATGAAAGCCACTCCTATTTTACGTATGGCTTTTAGCCAATTAATTTTTAATTTTTTCGTTTTTAAAGAATACTATGATTTCCATTTTGGATTAAGTTTCGTTTTATTCCCGAGTAGGAAAGTTTTCGTTTACGTTTTCGACTTTAGTCGGGATAGTTCTTCCGTTATGTTTCATTCTAGCTTAGAATGCATTTTTTACAGCTAGGAATGTTGATTTATGTTTTTGAATTTTATTTTCACTCTCAAGTGATTTTTTCGTTTTTTGTTGGTGCTCGTTGCACATGCCTTTTGAGTTTAGTTTACTGGTTTCGATTTTTTTACAGTTGATGCCTATTATTTGTGCTGGATGATCTTTGAGTGCGACTTTTGTTCGATATGAGGCGATATTGCCTTTTAGTTTGCAGATAGCTGCAGTTTTCGATTATTGAGTAATCGGTTGTGCTTTTGATTAGGTGCAGTTTATATTCATGCACTTATTTTGGTGCAGTTTAGGTTTTTTGCACTTGTTTTAGTGCAGTTTAGATTTTGGCATTTGTTTTGGTGCAGTTGATTTGTTGTTGCACACTATTGGTGCAGTTTAGATGCATTTTCCCTATGCAGGGTGATTTCTCATGCAGTTTTGATGCAGTTGTGCATTTTTGATGCATTTTTCTGTGCATTTTGGTTTTGCATATGATGCGTTGCAGTGTTTGACTGCAGTTAGGTTTTTTGCTCAATAGTGAGTGCTATGGTTTCCGGATGCGGAATGTATCTGCGTTTTCAGGTTTCAGTCCTGATATAGTGTTTTGGGCTTTAGGCCTATTCTTGGCGTCTTTGAGTGTTGCATGTTAGATGCAGTTTTAGGCTTTAGGCCTTTTGTTGGTGCGTTTGCGTTTTGCATTTTAGATGCAGTTTAGGGCATTAGGCCTATTCTTAGTGTGAGTTTTGCATTTTAGATGCAGTGTTGGGCTGTGGGCCTATTTCTGATGTTTTAGAATTTTGCATTTTAGATGCAGTGTTGGGCTGTAGGCCTATTTCTGGTGTTTCTGAGTTTTGCATTTTAGATGCGGTGTAGATTGCAATTTTTTATGCTGAGAGAGCGAAGTTTTGAGAGTGCTGTTTGCACATGAGATTTGCCTATGTGATTTTCGTAGTGTGATTTAGAGGTGATTAATCTCTTGAGTTTGTTTGCCAGGGTATGGTACCCAATTTGCTGAGTGCAAAAATTATTTCGTGCGTTGACTACGATTATCCTTTACGTCTGCTATAGGCGCTTGCATAGTAAGTGCAGAATATTGAATGCCGTTCTTTTTAATTTATTTTTGTTTGCCTTGGGCGTTTGATTATAAGTGCTATGCATATTAAATGAAGTTTTAGTTTTCGTTTTCCAATGCAGTAGCATTGTCTGGTCGAATTGACCAATAATTTTCGTTTAGTTAGGCATTTAGCCTCAATTTTTTATAGTTAGTAATTGTCTGTTTGAGTTTAAAGTTCCTCGATATTTTTTTGGATTAGATTCGTATTAGATTTTTGGTTCCCTTTCTTAGCTCTCGTATCTTTATTATGTGTTCCGTTTTTGATTTCTGGTAGGCTGGCTATCAGTCCTCTTTTTCCTGGTAATAGGGGTTTGTAACGTTTTTTTCTATGAAAAATCCCGTTACTGAAGTTTTATTTATTTCGATTCAGTTTGTGTTTGTCTTGGTTCAGTTTTGTTGATTATTTCTTAATGTTGATCGACCTTCCGTCTTATCATCAAGGCTAACAACATTCGCGCAGGACTAGGCGATCGATGGAGGGATCGATGAAATTTTCCGGTCGGTGCTCGAGGTCTTTTTCCTTGATCCTCGACACTGACGTGACGTGTGGGTGTGTGTTTCTGTTCGTGTTTTGTGCTTCTACTTGTGTGAACTTCTCACCTTATTAATATATTACGTAAATTTATTCAAATTAAGTATTTCGTTAATTTTTTCTTTAATTTTTCATAACTTCTCGAAGCACTCTTTTAAATTGTTTTTTTTAATTAATTTTAACTATTTTGTCAATTTTTTTTTGTTGCCACGAGGCATTTTGTAAATCTTATTTTTTCTTCTTAATCTTTTGGGCCTTTGTGGCTATTTTGTAAATTATTAATTTAGCTTTTCACCCCTTTGTTCTCAGTAATTTCATTTTTCAAATAATTTTTTTGTTCTTGTGGTATCTTGTGAGTACTTAGATGAATCTTGGTTTGTTTGATCTCGACGTGGACTCACCTATATACTTCCTTTTCCTACCTTTTAATTTTTAGACATCTTCATTTTCGACAAAATTATAATATTTTAATTAATTTATTCACTTTTAGGTAATATTTTTGTACATCTTTGTTCCTGTTATTTGTCAGCCCATCCATCCATCTTAGTTTAGGCTCCAGACGGACTCTGAAGCTGGGATTACGGGTCGGGGTGAAGATTCCTAGAGGAAAGGTCAACCAGGCTAAGAGACATATTATATAATCATATCCAAACCAAATTGATACGAGCCGATCAACACCTGCAGGCGGCTCTGGTATAAAACTAATAAGGTTGGTTTACAGTCCTTTTATCTATTGCCTGGTCTCATACGTTTTTGAAAAGTCCCCTTCAAGACCCGGAAACCAGCTGAAGTCCCTACGTTGGCGCAGGGTGCGTTATATTTTGGTTGGGCTTGTGTTGTCTTTGTAAGTTTTCTTTTAATGTACCTTTTTTGTTAATATACTCTTCAAGTTTTTTTTTGTTTTTTTTAAGAGAGCTTC
Organism: Agrilus mali; assembly: GCA_029378335.1. NCBI lineage: Eukaryota > Metazoa > Arthropoda > Insecta > Coleoptera > Buprestidae > Agrilus > Agrilus mali. The sequence continues at coordinate 19,523,840 of CM055658.1, read as the reverse complement.
GAGCTCTCTTGACTCTCAGGATTCTACAGGAACCACCGATGCACTACCCGGTGCCCAAGAAATTTGTCGTTTCATTTATTCTTTTCTTTGTTTGACAAAGTGGCGCCCGAGCACGTTTTCTTTTTAATATTTCATGTTAATTAATTTTTTTTTATAACAAACTATTAATGATATCTAACCCAAGTAATAGTTTTGTTAAAATCTTAATGTTATTTAAATAGAAAACTATACAAACGTCTTAACTTTACAAACTAATATTATTCCAATCCCCTAATCCAACCTACCTTCCCCTTTTTAGTCTCCTCCCTCCCCACACTCCCTACTATTGACTTATCCTGTAATTCTTGCTAGTATTTGCCTCAGTATGCTCAGTCGAGCTCCGTCTTTGTTCACTAACCCTTGTAACATTCTTCCCATTAGATACCTGTTTTCTTGTCATTCTCCCAATACGTGCCCCAAACATTCTATTTCCCTACCACACTATCTACATCTTTTGTCCTCCTTCTTAATCCAATATTTGCATACCTGTCCTAAACCTCGCTGTACTTGTGTATGCCCCACCCTACTTCTAAATACTTTGGTATCCAGTCCCTATGCCAGTCCCTCCACATAATCGTTCTTAGCTCTAGTGTATATCTTGACTCCCCTATTTTTTTAAAATGATGACTTTATCATTTCGTACATCTGTTTCTTACCATTTCCTCCTCACCATATTCTCCCAATTTCCCCAACTTCTCTTCATATTCTACTTCTCTTTTTATTGTTTCCCCCCATATCTTCCCACATTTGGTTTCTCTCTTTATCAGGCAATCTGATATGCTTCTTTCGAATTATAAGATTTACTTTTTATATTTTCTATTTATAATTTCCACTTGTATTTTTTCTTCCCCGTTCGCAAATTTTCATCCCATAAAGTACTGTCCAGATATACTTCTCATTACAACATTAAACAACATTATTCTCCTTCTCTAATCTTCCTTGCATAATTTCTCTCCTATTCCCCACACCCTTCCCAGGACAGCTGTTCCCTCTGCTATTACGTTAGAAATGTGCATATGACTCTTATTATTATCCCCCATCATATACCCGAAATATAAATAGTCCCTCACCTTTTCTGTACCCACCCCCTTCCTTCTACCTCTTTACTCGCCATTTAGAATACCTTTATATATATTTAAAGATATTGAATTTGTGTATACATATGTACAAAAATCCCTAATTTATAACCCTGCGAGGAATTAGTTTAAGCCATCCAGACTGAATCGTTGATTCAAACATACAAATATAACTAATAACCGCAGTTCGAGTAGAACAGTCACCTTACCGGGTGCACGGGACAGGATGGGGTAGGATAAGATATAGTAGGATAGTGCAGGGAGCGATATAATTCGGTCCGCTTATATGGGATCGTTGTCGTTGTTGCTGGTGTTGGTGGTTGGTGGTGGTGGTGCAACGGAAAGTCGGTAAATAAATGCACTGCTTGCCCGGCCGTAATTAGCCTCCAAGCCGTAGCTATCTAAGCAGTGGATCGGGCTGAATATGCATGTTACGACCCCGCAAGGGATTATCTGCCATCGGAATGTTCGAGCGGCTCTTTATCTTCCACCAGATTACGTGCGACTTATGTCTATGCATGTGTACCACACATCTACATGAATTCTCATCCACCAACCTAACCATCCTACTATCCTATCCTATCCTATCCTATCGTACCCTATTCTATCTATGTGGGTTTGTCTCAATGTTTGTACGTGTGTAGGTACAGGTACGGAAATCTGGGTTTACAAGCACCACGTATATATTTGCCCTGTCACTAAAGCATATGGAACGTTGCCAAGCGAGACAATATCTTACCATCTTCGCACATAATGAACGCCGAATCACCCCCAAATGAAGATGCACTTGCAAACTGACTATTTCTTGGTTTAGTCTACATACGAAATCAATTAGCAGACCTGTTCAATTTCCTAAACATATTGCTATTTTAACGCCACACTTGTAATTGCCCTTACGCTTCTTATAAGTAGATAACTAAAATACTATCCAACAGGTAAAGGATTAACAATTAAGAAAAACTGCCTAAATTGTATCAAAAAAGAGAAAATAATAACCTCTAACTATTTAAACTGTTAAGATAAATGTAATATTTTTTCTTAATTTTTTCGAAGGCATAATTTCCATTATAAAATTTATCATTGCTATAAAATTATTGTATTCCATTGTCAGAATCACGTAACTATTAGGAACATCCGTTTTGATGCCTACCACCCTTCAATTATTTTGTAAACTTGTAAATAAGTTTTCAAATCCTATAGTGAAGTAAGTAAGTATAGGCCTTTCGCTCACTGGAGACGAAAGAGTCATAAATCATTTTTAAAATGGGGTAAGTACAACGATCAAAAAGGGCTATTTCTTGGCCAATACGATACGATTCGATTTAGAAGGAATGTAACATGATATTTGCAGTGCCGTACATAAAAATAACGTAGCGTTAAGAAAAATGTGTGTTTTATTAATTTGCTGTTAATATTTTTATAACTATTCCTAATTACTAAGAAAGCAACATGTAAAACGTAGCAGCATAGTAGTTTTCAATCCAAAATCATTTAGTGTATTTTAGTTTTTTTATTAAATATTAAGATCTACCAGAGTATTTTTCCTTAACCTCACTCGTGTTGAACAGAAGTGACATAACGATGCATTCAATCTCGTACATAATGAATTTTCACCTACCAGTATCCACAAATTTTCTGGAATGGTCATGATGAAGTTACTTAATTTCTTCTTTCGTTCGTTGGCCAATTCGGTCACCACCAAATGAAAAACAAGTTAACAAGGTCGCAATTTATTTTACAACAATTTCTCACAGTAAGCTGAACAAACTAAAAGACTGGAATTGTGAAGGACGCTCGAAATACAGGTTCTCCACCTCCACCATAATTTTTACGGTCGAACCCGAGCAAAATGATCCGATCTTTGCTCGTTTAAGATTCGGCGACTAGCTAGCGTGTCTGAGTCGATTTAGGTAAAAATATCCTATTGTAAGTTTATTTTTAAATGCTTAAATTGATTGATTTTATCAATAAATTCATAAGAGAGCTTTCACTGTTAAATAACTTTTGTTTGTGATATTTGTATAAATGTTTATTGAAATTTCTTCAATATTCATAACGTTTTCAATTACTTATAGGTGTAGATATCCCCCAAAAATAATGAAAATCCCATCCCTAAAGGAATATTAATTCAATTTTAGAATTTGAATAAACGAAATATTTATACAAGCTTACGAAAATATAAACACGAAAAAGTTTCGGTGTTTTGATAATACTACCAAAAACGTTATCTTGCTAAAATAACCAAAAGAATGAGGCCTGCGTGCTGTTGAGCGATAAAGGGAAATTGAAATTTTACATTTCTATGGCACTATAAGGTTTGGCTACTCTCCGGCTCCGTCCCTTTCAAGCACCCTCTAAATTGGACACTAAATCTTTCTCCATTCTCTTTAGTTTCTTGTTCTTATAAAATATCAACGTAATATCGTGTTCGCTAATAGAACAATAAACTCGCAATTACCATTCTGCATAAATCGTTATTTTAAATCATTATCGCCTATTATGATGAGAAAGCTTTTAAAAAAATATACTTCTTTTAGTGTTGCTTAATTTCTGTAAATGTTACCTTCACAATATCGCATTTATTTCGTTATCATTATAAAAGAATCTCAATATGCAAACTCTTTGGCGTGTTCGTTAGCGATAAAGCCGAAACTAAAATACATTTCAATAAATCCTGCAGGTATAAAGTTCTTCTTAATCGATTTGTTAAGAATTTTCTAGGTGCCGAATGAAAACTTTTCAACTGCGATGTAGATGAATTTTAATTCGTCTTAACTGCACAAATATTAGAGAAGAACAACCACTTAAATAAAATAACAAACTTATAAATGTGGAAAAAGTTTGATGAGGTAAAACTGTATTAGTTACTAAAAATTGAAACTAAAAACTGGTTAGTGTTATTTTTTGTAAATATCCAATAAAATGTAAGATTAAAAGCAAAAATCAGAAAGACACAAATTAATTGATATTACAAATTCAATTACAATTACCCTTTAAATTGAATACATATTTATTTGAAGAAGCAAAATATGTGAACAATTTGTAATTTTACATCTGCTCATAATCCGTTTACGAAACGCATTATATTCTACACAGTAGCGTGAATCTTTAACAAAATAATGAAGTGTAATAAAGCCACTTACTATCACACATATGCACCATCTGCTTCTAATATGCATTACCAATATAATTAAAATCTATTTTCGCAATTGAATCACGCCAATAATACTGCAACTGCTCCGTTATTCAAGGCCCGTGCATCATCTATAAACAAAATTATATCTATACATTATGTAGCCTTTTGGAAGTTTAACAATGTATCTTATTTTAAAAGCAAAGTCCCCTTCCCTTCAACCGCGCAGTACTACCCCTACTGATAGGGGTGCAAACTCGCTTAAGTCAGCGAACAACGGGAACTATGTACATACTACATTTATCTAAAAACACCGGCTAAAACAACACTTTACCAGTTCAGGAGGTTCCTTTCAAAATTTCATAATTACATTACCGTAATTAGTATACATAAAAAAATAAAATTCACTTTTGAAACGGAAAATAAATAAAAGACAAATCAATAAATTGCCTAAACTTAACAATAAAAAGAGAGGGCTCAAAACATGTTTCCGAAATTTATCACAAGCCTATTCATGTTATAAAATAGCAAACTTAAACAAAAAACTCAAAACTGCAATTAAATTTAAAAAACTATCATATCAGTTGTTGTAACAAATCATCCAAAATATCTATAAAAAATACGTTTCGTAGAAAACAAACAATACTTTATGTAAAAACATACTTAATAACAAATGTACACCCAAACAATCTAATTCGGGCGTTTATTTGCTAATTGTTTAAATTTTGAAAAAGTGTATGCAGGACAAACAGGTCGATAATAAAAGAACTGAATCAGCTTATGCCTAACATATAGATGCATACATAATATAACAAAAACTTTGACCACGAATACAATGTCCTTCATATTCAAAACATCCTTCATATTCAAAACAAAGGCATAAAGCGACCTTTTAGAAAATCTTAAAATTAATAAATAATACAAAAACCAAAATAAAATCTTGAATGATGAACTTGATTTTAAAAATTCTACTTTATTAATTTACCCTCACCATAAACTTTTATAATGTACATATAGCTGTAACGTACACTTAGTTTGTCAAATCTTCACCTGAAGAAGCTGTAGTACAGCGAAAGAATGCTGTAAGAATGTAATATGTACTTCTTTACCGGTTTTATTTTTAAATTATGATCCAGTTTCAACTAGTAAAGGCTTCCACAATCGAATAATTTTTAGAATTTTATCTGTTCCACCCAACTTTGATTCCCTGCTGAAATTTTACTCCCAACACCCCACAAGAAGTGGGAATTTTCTAATAAATTAATTTCTTACTGAGATATAAAATCTTAAACTTCACCGATTGAATTATTGTTAGGAAGTTGATGATATTAGCAACACGAAAAATGGCCAATAATTTTGGTCAGCTGTCGTTCGACGAAACGGAACGTGTTAAAAGGAAACAAAAAGGTTTGCATGACATAGTTCCATGTACTGAACGTTGAAAAGGAGCCCCCGTTTCGATTTGGATCGCCTTCATGATTTATATGATCCATAATTGCTAGAACGTATAATCCGGTACGAAGTAATTTTTTCGAGATTGTAACGTGTCCGCGTGACGTTATAAATATCAGTGATCTATATTAACGGCCGAAAAAGAGCTTTTGGGATCCGTATTTTGCACACACAAACACACACTCTCCTGTATATTGTATACGGGCGCTTCCGAGGCCTCGGGACCATTGCTGAAACAAAAACAAAACTCCTGAAAACTACCTACTCGCCCGCCAACTGCCCGGGAGAGATAACGTTCATCCATTTCGTTCCACTGCATATAAGGGCCTTACTGTAATTAACGTCACATTTTTTAGAAATAGCCAAATGAAACAGGAAACTATTCTTCGCGGACAACTTTAATTTTAACGAAAACAGAAGCACAACCTCATAAAAGAAAATATTATGTGACATGAATAACCAGTCTAATAGTAGAAAATAGAACTGCAGCCGAAAAAATACACAATGAGGAATAAATTTTCCCAAAAACCCCAACGAAAGAAGTAGTAATAAAGAGGCCTTGTACATTTGCATCATACTATAAAACTTCACTAATGAGTTCTGGAAAATTGTAACGATCTATAAAATGTGTGCTTGTAGTAATTTCGTTTCATTTCCAAAATTACATAGGTATATGGGATGGTGTCAGCTTCGTCATTGGATCTTCAGCCCAAAGACTCCACGTTTTCCTATCCTGGATGAAATCTTCCTATTGGAACATCTATATTGAAAAATTTCTCTATCCCAGATCTTATTTGGCCATTATTACTACATTTAATATATTTTCCTTACTGACTTCCACAATATCCTTTTCTTTTCCTATTTCTTCCAATTCCTGCTCTTGTCTAAGCTCATCTATCCAAAATAATTTTATCATCTCCCCATGACTACATCTCTAAAATTTCATCCCGAAAATAACGAGCCCTTTAAGTATTTTTCTTTAAAAACACACCCATGGAAAAAACACTTTTAGGTAATGGAAAATATGGGCCCATAAAGTAAATAAATGAGTCACTTCAGGATCTCCCTAATGGTAAATAAACCAAAATGTGGTGCTAAAATACAGTTCCCTGGATCTTTTTAAAATATGTATATCTTGTAGCATTCGTTGGATCATGATGTGGCCACAAAATATATTAAAAATTCAAATCTATTTTACAAGCCACAAGTTTCAGTAGTTCCTTCGTATAGGCGAAATGGACCATCGTTTGCCACTACTACACATTATTCGAATGGACCGACGGACCCTTTTACTGTAATTTTTCTCAAACCGGTGACACTTTCCGACAATGTTTTATCTGAAAGTATATTAAGTTCCAACCGACATAGCGTTTTGGCCCGCTTCTCCGAATGATATCATTGTCGCCGGATTCACGAGAATGAACGGACCCCGAACAAACCGACAGCGCTTATGACGTTCATTTTAAAATGTGTTTAATTTTCACCAGGAAAGAAAACGACTATTATGAATATTTACCACGACCGTTTAGAGGCTTTCTATCTTCAAACAATATAACTTCACGAATAAAACATTACCAAAAGAATTATGTAGACACATTAGTCAGAAATTAAAATATAACATAAACTTCCATTTACAAAAATTAAGACCGAAATTCATAGCAAAATTCAAATTCAAAGTCTCAGCAGTGAATAAGATTGAGAAGATCGTTTAAGGTTTTTCGAAAGAATTTCAGCCACGATTGGCGACGAAACGTCTTATTTATTTATTTTGATTTTAGTCTAATATTCCAATAGAATAATTTGTTATGCCTAATTGAAAGCTTTTAAACTAACTTTGTTAAAGAAATAAATGGATTTAGAAGGTTAGCAGTCTCTTCAGCTCGTATTTACCACAATATTATAATGTAAATTTATCCCTAATGCCAGCACAAACACCCTTGCACATAAAATCGCTTATCGTTTTGTATGTTTTTGTCATTCGGTTCGTTCGCTACCTAATAATATTCTAGCATAGAGGCAGGCGTACAAACACATACATACACATAAGTTAAATAGGAAAGCAGTTTCCGTAGAATGGCTACATTAAAGGCGAAGAGGGGCTAAATGTCGACCATAATATATTCTTTGCGTGGGTCGGTCGGCGGCGAGTGAATTTTGCATAGGGCTTCTGATTCCTCCTCTGTTATGTGAAGCAAATTATTAATGCCACCGTAATTTATATTCGCCGCACCACTTGAATACTTATTAAGATGTTTTGTATATACACCGTATAATAAAGTACAATACATATACATACGTAGTAAACGCTGTTGTAATATCCTCAACGACATTTCAAGAAAATTCTCACAACGCCGTTCACAATTTCCTCTCTTTAAACGTTACACAAAATTGTGCGAGGCAGTAGCAAATAATCAACATGTGTCACTCACAAACATTTATACTTTCACATCTAGTAAAACATTCATACTATAACATTATCCACTTCCTTAAATAGGACTGTAAAGGCTAAATGATCTTCCACACTACCATTAGCAACAGGTAACTTAAATTCTTAGCCTAAATTAATGTAGTTTCCCAATTGTTTAAAAAAGATACAAAATGAATAAAATGTAGCCGATATTTTACAAAACTGTGTAAATAGCAAGCAGGTTATATTTATGGTAAATCTATATCTTTTATAATAGATGCTAACTTGACATAAATAAAAAACAGAATGGAAACCCGCTGGGTCGATTCCCTTGTGACACATGTCAATCTGTTGTAAGGCCCACGTATCCATTTTTCACGAAATTCGAACGTGTACCTATACGTATATTTTTTGGTTCCGTCATCGTTAAAAATTTCAATTCGCTCAAAGATAAATGAGAAAACTGAAAAATAACAGGTGGAAAGCTGTACGTTACTTTATAAAACAATTTTTATTAAACAACCACTACACGTTCTGGTTATATCTTCATTTTTTTAGCATCAAGACCCTATTACATTTGCAAATTACTACCATGCAATGAAACAATATGGCCATTCAAAATCCATACGACTCGAAGTTTTGGAAAGCGATCAGGCCTCACGTCATCCACTGCTGAAGAATTAAAAATAATAATTGGCTGGTTGAATTAAGACCCTGTATGACAAAAGAAGTTGTTTTGTAACAGAATTTATAACAATGAGAAAAGTTATTTGGATTACGTCGTAAATTTACACGGACAAAAATTATATTCCCTGTCATAAAAATAGCAACGACTAAAATTAAAATTCACAATGCATAATTCCGATCATTTGAATAGAACGAAGAAGCCGAATTGGTTTAGAAAAAAATGCTATTAAAGTTTACGTTGATTTTTAGTAGTTTACGAACCACGTCGCCCTCCTGTGGCATCCTTTTTCACAATTATTCCGTCCAAACAGTCGACAAAAAAGGCGAGAAGTGAATTAGTCTGATCGAGAAAATTTTGTAAACGTAATTTTCGCGAATTCCTTCGCCTCTTCCTGTCTCTCTCTTTTCCATTCGTGCTCTTCTCCCTTCGACAAACAAAAATGCGTGCCATTCGCAATCAACCTCGAGATTCGCGACTTTACGATCCTGTTTACATTCGGAATTAAACTCTTCCGAAATAAACATCTTCTAAAATATTCACCCTCGCACTCGCTTCGACCCAAGACCTTCCTCATTGCCCTTTTCCTACCACCTTGGAGACGTACAATACGCAGAGGTTCGAAAATACGATTTCCACAAACAAATTGAAATGGCTTGGGGGTGGAGAACAAGTTAAAAAGTTGGTTTTCAACCATTGTAATAGATAAATGCCTTTCAACATTCAACTCATAATACGGACAATACATAGATACTATCGGGAAATGTAAAATATTTAATATCAACCAAAACACAATTTAATTTAGAAATATGGATAATGAATTATGAAAAAAAAGGATCAGTACTTATATGATTAAATTAATTAAAACAGTTTATACCATTTTTTTTTTTCTTAAAGATTAAAGGCGAACGTTTAATATTTCCTTCGTTAACAATACCCAAATCTCAACTGCATGGAATGAAACCAGGTAAAAGATTCGATTATCTGGGAAGTTTTAAGTAAGAAAACCTTTCGACTACGTTAAAAAGTTTTTTAATTCGACGCCACGCGCCTTAATTGTGCCAGACTAGCCCGAAAAATATATTAAAATAATGCGGTTAAAACTTTTTTAATATTAACGACGCGAAAAGGGCGCCACTTTTTATTCTTCTACTCCACAGAATAACAAAACGATCATCCTTTGAAACACCGTATGTACCTACAACACAGTGAGTGCCTTTTTATTGTAGGCATCAAACACTGAAAGTTGTAAACAACAATTTTTGTGGTACATTAGGAAGAGCACGGTTCATCAAATCTCTTTAGTTGTTAGTGAGTGTTTTGGTGACCAGTATCAATCTCCTTTTATTTTCTGAAATAATACCTATGAAGGGCCGAAAAAGAAAAACTTTCAATGTGTTGTGTAGTTGAGAAAGTCATCAAAAGAATGTAGTATAGCACAACGTAGATGCTTTATCCATTTCGACACGGGATGGAGGAGAAAGGGAACGAGAGAAAAAGCTGGAGAAAGGAAACATACCAGGTGCCCTGCAAGCACGTCCTGATGGAAGAAGTTTCGATAGTTGAACTATCAATGAGACCGGGACCTGATCAAAGTTAATGTTCCCTATTCCGTTGTATAAGAGCTTTTCGAACCAACTGTCCTACTTTAATAGTTAATTCGAAAAGGAACTTTTCTCGTTTTATGCACTAGGACAGATAGATTTGCTAGGTAGAAACCCTCTCACTTCGACAATTAAAACATAGTATAATTGCAATTCCAAAACTATTTACTGAACGAACTTCCTTTTAAATGACAACAACGACACTTTCCAAGAATTTCAGTACATTGTCGTCCGAAATAATTTAAATACTACCACTGTGCCCGGCGCTGATGCTTCGATTCAAAAAGGAAAAGTTTTTCTTGTTTCAATCCCCTAATAACTTAATTACACTGGTATCAAAGCGTGAATAAATGAATTACATCCTGTATCTGTCCGATCATTCCATGATAATTGAAATTATAAAAAAACTATAATTTCAAAAAAGTTAAAATAAATAACATTCTATTCTTTATTTTCTACCACCATGGTGCACTTTGTGTAATTTATTTTGTTAAAAACCATTTATCTTCCAGAAGATCCCAATAAAAAACCTGTCAAGATTCCTTTCTAAAGAACTTCGCACCGATGTGTATAAAAAAACAGCTCTCCTTCTCCTCAGCTAATTGTCCACATTCTTATACCAATACTGCCTTAGTACCTATGTGTGTTTACTAGACCGGAGAACGCGATATTTGGTTAATAATTCAAACGTGTCATCACGAGACCAAGGAAATTGGCGATGAAGGATGGATCTATATCTAATCTGTTTGGCCATCTCTTCTGGCCAGATTGGGAGAGTGTGTGTGTGAGTGAGCTATTGTACGTACGTAGAGAGAGTCGTCGCCATTCCAGCTCTAAATAATGACCCTACATCGTTGTCGTCAAGTTGGCGTCGGACGAGACGCCGCTTCCGGCCAGGTATTTGGGTCAAACATAAGGTGTCGCGACAGAAGAGAATTCCCCGTTCGAAATGAAACATGTCGCGAAAATAACGTCTCGCTTAGAGGTAAATTACGGCGTCTGCGTCTTCTTCACATATTGTGCGGGAATTGCACACTCGTTCACTTACATTCGCGATCGCCCATCGCCCCATCGTCCCCTCGTTTTCCCATCCTGGCGGCTGTCCGCTTCCTCGCCTGCTCGATAGATGAAGAAGTATATCTGTGGCAGTGTTTTGTTCCTAAAGTTTCTCCATCGTTAGTTACTCTCCGCAACGCAAACAATGCATCAAACGACGGCCAGTAAATCAAATGAAGGAGGTAACAAAACAAGATGCACCTCTTGCAGGACATCAATTTAAGTTAACGTTAATTTATTTATTTCCCAACAGTAATAATGTAACGAGAATTGAAAGTCATCTACATGAATATTAGGATGATATGGCTCAATTTACCATAGTTGGCCGAATCAATTAATGTAAATAGGTGCCGGTTATTTTACATAATCGTTGATCTGAATGCATCAGATAGATATGGATGAATGTACGGGAGGCGCCCGGGAGTTTTACCCTACTGGGAAATCGATTACATTTTATTGCAGCCCAAATCGTAAAGATAAAACAACACGGTGCACAGCAGCATCGAGGAGGGGTGCTGCATAGTTTGCAACACACGAACACACCGCTCACCATTTTAGTTTCAGCTTAAATCCATTAACCGGTTACTGCTAATGGAATTTTCCGAATACGATGTTTTTTCTATTTTTTCAATCGTTATCTTCATGACAACGTGCACAGCATTTTTTTTTTGTAGGTATCTTTTACTATCCAATTTAGATCAAATGCTATAAAATTAAACATCGCAATACCTCCAATGTTAAGAATTGTAAGTAAGTGCTTGTATAACATTTTTGATAAAGCATTCTGAAAGTAGGAATTCATCTTCAGGTGCATTTAATTTGTTCTAAAAATGAATCAAAATAATTTGCAGGAGAACTCCTAAATTTTTCTTTCCAACTCAAATTACGTATTAAAATACCTTCTGCTAGTAGGCACTCGTAAAGTAATTTGGTGTGTAATTCGAAAAGAAATGTTGGTGGTTGCCGTTGAGGCATTCAAAATCATCATTCGGCTCAGGAACCACAAAATCAAAGAGCAAAACCACCTATCTTGGCCACCATCCACCTATGTATGTACCTACTCAAATAAAATTGCAAGAAGGTATAAGAAGAGGAGAACTGGAGCAAGGCAGGAAACGGAACAAGAAATGCCAACTTGAGTAAACCTTTGAACTGCCGATCTTTCCAAAATATCAACTTTGTCTCGTCGACCGACGAGGGATAATGACGCACTCGACTGGCTTCTCCGCGCACTAGTGCTCTTACGACGTCAGAAACGTGGTGGTAACATAGCGCGGCACCACGCGACGAGATGGTTCGTGGGGTGCGGTTTTTGAGCAGTCCCTCTATTCTCTCACAATTTCTCACTTTAACGCGAGAAAGGTCGCACTAAATACCGCTTCCTTAATTTATCACACTAGACAGAAAAATATCATGTATGCGCTTTTTCAATTAAATTTTTTTCTTAACACAGTTCCCATCAACATACCTTGAAATGTAGTAAATTTAAAGAGAGTAAGTAAACAATAAGCAATTAAATCCCCCTAAATTTCTAAATAGATGAAACCATAATAAAAATTGTTTGTGATCTACACGCTTGTACTGAAATAAAGGATAGATATATTTAATTAATAAAAATAATCCGGAAAAGTAATGTCGAAATTCCTGTTATTCAAAGGAAATCCGCTTTACGTTTCATTAATTTCGAAACCAGAGTATGGTACAAGAAATATAGGTATGTGTGTTGGTAGCCAAGTCTGAACAATAATTTATTAACTCGCCTCGTACGATTAATAACAAGTTAAAAGTACATAATCGTGCTATTAACATCTACATTTTGCATAATAAATTCATTTATAATACATCAGTTTTATTTATGTACATATTTACGCCACGTTTAACATTTAATTATGTTATCCGAAGACAAAATGCTTTCAGCTCGTAAGCTCGGTGAATAATTCAAAAACTTGAATCGCAATGCATCTGCTGCGGACATGAAGAATATTTAATGAATATACTATCTAGATACTCATATGGGTATAATACTCATACGTATTTGCACATACATACCTGCATGTGCATGTAAACTAAAGTAACATGAATGTACAATCTTCATATATAAAGTCAGATGTAAGCAAAGTACATCCATCAGTACATGTCTCGTTAAAAAAACTGTCTCATTAAAAAAACACGTGTATAGGTGGGTATTTATAAACACGTATTACCGAGAGGGTTACGCGAATATACTGATTTGTTTTTCCTTTCAAGTAAATGAAAATTTCTGGTTGAAAATGTATGCAGCAACAGAAACCAGTGACGGTGCATGAATATTGATCGTAAGAGTTCTCTTCATATTGACAAGACGAAAGAAACGAATTTTATTTAATAGTTGGTGAATAAGAATTTCTTTTGTATCAATTTCAAGCACCTTGACTGATATAAAAACAACATTTTCTAACACAAATACATGTTATGGAATTGTCGAAGTTAATAAGAAACAGACACAACAAGGGAATTAAAAGACATAAGACATGAAAAACTAGAGAGAGAGACTTCCTTATTAACAACATAAACAAAAATACTGAAGGTAGAAAAAACCATTACATTATTGATAGCTAATAATATTATTCTAGTTTCCCGAATAATACAAAGAAGCGAAAGAGTACGTCCAACTAAAATAAAATTATGAACAAGCAACCCCTCACTTGTATAAAAATTCAAAAAGGGCATAGACCTTGAAGATCTCATTGATTTAAACTATTAAATCTAAAAAGCACAACCAGGATTCTCACCCCTAAAAGACGCGAAGGACGCATTGCAAGGTAAAGTTTCAATTAATATTGCTTTTTACTATGCCCTAGAAAACATGAGTTTAATACGATCCTAATAATAATTTAAATGAATGATTAATACCATTATGGTTTAAACTCATGGGTATAATTTCAGATTTTTTACTAGAATGGTAAATAACAAAGTGCAACGGAGAACCGGAGGTATGGAATTTTGAAATTTCTTCGGAAATTTTAAAATACAAACTAGCACTAAATTGTTAAATAAGTTTCACTTGTACAATGTGGGGTGACAAAATACAGGAATGGCAACTGACTGCTATACCATCCTCAAATTACGTCACTATTTGAATCCCTATTTCCCTATTTCAAACATTTTTATATTAAGATGTTTCACCCTGATAATTTATTTTGTGCAATAATTTTATGGCTATGTATTAGTATAACGTAGGTGGCTCAAAATCACCAAGGTTGCAAATTTCAAGATTTGTTTTATCCCAAAAAAAAAAAATTTAAGCTATAATGATGACTCTTAGTTTATACTGTTGCAAAATTTGTATATTAATAAACTTAGACAGGGCAGCGCACAGAACTCTATACTTTTTTTTGCAATATTGCTTTTTAGTAAATATCTTACAGAAAACCATCAATTCGGGAACGTTTTTCTAAGTTTCTTAAAATGAACAAAAACAAAACAAAATAATCCAATAACGTTACATAAACAAAATGAAAGTTCCATGATTGTATGAACTATGTTTTTTCTAAAAAATAGCTCAACTTATGCGCATTTATTGAAATATTGTTGTGTTCCCGGAAATGGTCAACCGTTCCAGGAATGCAAAAGATGTTACCAAAATGATGATGTTGATATTATAAGGTATAAGTAAGGAACTATTTAAATTATAAACAACGGTTTAAATAACAAATTCGTTTATTTATATTACCATAATAATTGCACTTAAGGAAAATTACTTTTACTATTAATAAATTCTTCTTATAATTGAGTTTTAACATTTTCATAAAACAGTCGTCTGGAATTTCAATAATCATAGTTATAACTTCTTAAAGTTTTAATCAGTTCTTACAATTTGAGTCTTTTGACCTTAAATCATATTCTACTTCACTAAACTTCTACTAATAAAGGGGAAAAAAATGTATAAGTACGTGTTATCATGTCCGGGAACGTTTCCGAAATTATCGTTCACGAAATGACGATTTCAAATAAGCGCGCGCTTTGATTATACAACGGCCATCTTCAATGCAATCTCACTTCGTCAATAGTAAAACTATTTGAGGTTACTTTGTTATTTCGTGTCGTAAAATGAATTTTATCAATAATTAAATGTAATAGACACATTCACAAATTGACGAACTATTGATGTACGCTTTACGAATAAAGAATTGAAAGGTACTTACCACTTAAATATAATTTATTTGACGAAAAATACACTGACAGCCGGCTTTGTTATTGTTTACTTCCTCTATTGACGTTTAACACTGAATCGCTGCGTTTACTTACAATGATTTTTGTTCGATTATCGATGCGTTCACTGATATGACTTATGCGCTAATGGACAAACTATTTTTGCATTTTTATTAATTAAAAAAAAAATCTTTTAGTATCCTTTTCAAAACTAGATTTTGTATGAAAAATACGGTATATTATATAATGACAAGTGTTAAATATCTTAAATTATTCATTGATATTTTTGACTTGTTGTTGAAGATCATACATTAGGACGCGTTCCCGAAATGACTTTCTTTGCATTTATATCGATTTAATTTAAAATTTACTTCTTTAATAATTTGTATTGTTTCATATACACACGAAACAGGTTAGTTGTAGTATTTTATTAATTGTTTTTTTCAATAAAGTCAAGATTTAAGACATTAAATTGCTAGCAAAGCCAATTCTGCACCTTGGTGATTTTGAGCCAGGTATGTTAGGAAGTAATTAATGGAAATAAAAATAATTTTTTTAACTACGATTTCCAACAGGACCCATTGGTAAAAAAGGGATGAAATAATGTCTACCAAAACAAAAAGAAGATTATTTTATGTTGTTCTCCCTTAAAAGTCGCTCCTTTTGTATGTATGTATATATATATATACCGGCGTTGCTTTATTTATTCTCTACGAAGGAGATTCCTCTGTGTCGATATTTTTTTCTTTCGGTCCGGGTAATCGAGCCCGATTCACGGCGACAAAAACTGCTCAACGAGACACCGAATCCAATCACGATCCGAGAAATTAAAGCTATCTGTTACACCGTTACTGCCAACCACTCTTTTTCCTCTCCGTATTCTATTCTTCGACCGCTTGAAAAACTTTAATTGAAACGCAGAGTGGGGTCCAGCACAGCTTCAGCCACCACGTACATACATACACATATACGTATATCTCGTCCTAAACCAACCGCCGTTTGGGCTTCCTTTATCTCTCTTTCTTTCTCATACGCTCATGTACACTTATAGCACGTTCGTTCTTCGGAAAACCGCCAGAAACAAAGAACACCGCCAACTTTGGACGGTCAATTAAGTTTCAGTTGCAAGTAATTCTGAACGACCGAATTGACGTAATTATCACACGTCTTAAACGCCACCAAACATCTAACGTCTACCACCGCAGTCTATCGACTCAAACAATAGATTAATTTAAACTACCGCACACATCCCCTTGAGATTAACCTAACTTAGCCGTCAAAGTAATAAAGTAAAGCAATGATCATATGTAGTATTAAGAAGTCTTTCATCCCCTCAAAAATTGCTTTATTTGAATAATATGGGAGACAAATATTAGGGGAAGAATTAATTACAAATTGTACACATGAGTTTTCCGCCCTAAGAATGTAGAATTTGGATCTAGTCTTTATATTACCATAATATATCTCATGTATAAGGGTGGAAAACTGTTACACATCGCCATAGGTACTCAAATGCTGCTTAACGTGTACTACAACATATTAATCTTATCAAAGTTGGAGAATAATTACGAAAAGCAACTCCACTAGGTTAAGTATAGTTTAATGAGAAAAGCCGTGAAAACAGCAATTAATCCAGAGATTACAGAATCTAAACTTTTCGCTGGTCATGTCATGAAGTACAAAATACCCGTTGCTTAGCTACCTACCCTAACGGACTTACCTCACTAATTTTCTTCCCCTTTTACCTAAAATCTTCTTCGAGAATTCGTAAGCGTCACAACAACCAGTTCGAATTTTGGTTAATAAATTATAAATACGAATTTTTTACCATATGGAACTCTGTTTGACAAACCCCCATATAAATCGGTTAAAGTCCTTTCCCCATATCATTGTCTAAAATATATCGATGTCACTCCCCTATGCTAATAGCGTTTCGGCTTTCCATCTCGGTTAATATCAATTATAATTGTTATTCTAGTATTTCAAGAAATTGTTATACATACAACCCTGCTACATAGTAACTATTACTCCCTTCATATTCAGTTGTGTTTCACATTAAATATTCGAATGCCCCCGAGGTTTACAACGATTGCCACACCATTATCGTCTCAACTTCAATAACTGCGGAGCTGTAAACGGCTGTATCTTGCTTCTGAATACACACTCACAAACATACATATAAAAGCAGCAGCAAAACTTACTGCTAGACACAAATATCGGCTTTCTTGTCACGAACCCTCTTCCCTTTATTTGTGTGAAAATACAATGTAGTGATTTGTCTCATTTACTACTATATACAGAATCATTACCATTTATCGATTTTTTATCATTTAATGAAGCAACCCAGAATACATGAGATACTTTTACTTGTACCACTTTTAAATTTAAAGCGAATTTGAACTGTTAACAGAAAACTCACTGTGTGAGCCATTAGATTACTTTAATTAAAAATTATTGTCTACAGTATCTAATTGGAAAATTAAAAATATTTTTTCCCGTCTGTTTTCCATTTTCTTCAAATGATTAATAAAAAAATCCTGGCCGTGATTTCGGTTCGGGGGTGAGCGTAGCTCAAAACGTTGACGCATACAACTTCGTGCATGTTTACAATCAACACCAGCTGAGATACAACCGCAGCTTGGTCGCCAACGGCACCTTTGCAAACCAATATTTACGACCATTTTGTCATGTCGTAAATATTTATTGCAGCCGCACGTACAATATTCTACATGGAGACGAAAATTCACAACCCCAAATCGCGGTGTATTTCTTCCAGGGTGCTTACGTACGTACAGACACATACGCACATAATGAAGACACGCGACCACCAAAAATTTGCTCATTAGCACGCCAATATAAACACCATAAAAAACAAAGCGATTTGTCAAATGCTTTTCTCGTGAAACAGGCTACAAATTAACTATTTTTATTGGAATCTGAATAAAAAATAAGCCTGATTTTAAGTATCATTGGTAGAAGACAAAACTTTTACTCCATACTGTAGAATTTTGTAAAAAAAATAATCCTGTCGAGCAACGACGTCGGTGGACGAAATGAAAGAAGAAAACATCAATTTTCCCTTGATAAAAGGTTTTGTTGGGACAGTAAATCATTCGGATTTTGTGATAAAGCACATGTACGATGTTCTCCCCAACAAAAGGGATCGATCCCTGCCACGGTTTTGTTAAAGGTTGCCGTGTCTTAAGGAATTGAACGTTACACAAGTATTGTTCCATTTTATAAAAAATCGACGTAAAATATATCATTGTTTACAAACGAATACAGCCCCTCTAAGGGATAATAAACAATTTGCAAATATTAAATTAAGATTCCTGAACTTTGATGCATGTACGTACACCTGTTTTAGCGCCCGAGTTTATTTTTGCAAAATGCGCCCCGACTACAGAATTGCGAGGAGCGATCATAGTCGACGAGAGGCGCCGCGACGCCGTAACATCGAAGTCGACAACATCGTTTTTCCACCCCGCATACATCCTTACGAAAATCTAATTAGACTGCACCGTCGTCTGGTCGGAAACATGTTAAATTTCCCATTACATTCAGAATTAGCGATGTCTCGAGTGTACAAGAACATTTTAAGTTAATTGTTAAAATATACACGTTTAATAACTTCTTATAAATTTATGCAAGTGTTTGCCTTCCCAAACTTACCAACGTAATAACGTTTATACATTAAAACACACTTATTTAAATAAAGCACGAAATTTAAATCATGTTCAAACTTCTCCTGTCTTTTTTGGAGTTAGGGTCAGTAATATTTCCAAGAAAAAGTTTATAATAACGAATGTTGTCAAAGACACTTTTGCACCACCCCTATTTCACGTGGATAGTTAGATAATGTCCATGGACGTGCTAGATCCGGACTAGGAAGATTGCTCCGCTACGGAATTTATAACATTTCGCGTACCAGCACGACGACGTACGGAACGGGCGCTTTTCTATTCTCGAGCTAAATTAAAAAATATCGACCTGGATTCCAAAGCGCCGTTGTCGCTCGAAAGCTTTTATGTAAAATTTATACTGTCCCGTTAGAAAGCCCAAATTCGGGCTTTAGCAAGCATATTTTACAAAGAACTTAAAGAAAGCAGTAAAAAATTAACTTCCATAAAGATACTTTTAACAAGGAACCTAAACGCTTCCAACTTATGACGTTATTGTCCACTAACTAGGGGTGAAAATCCTACTAAATATACAAATAGTGTCATAATCAGTCGATTTCCACGAACAAAAAAGCATTTCTATTCTTCAGTTTCTTGTAAATTTTTGTAGAACAAATTGAACACTAATAAATATCTAAAAAAAAAATTAGTTCGTCTAACTTCTTTCTGATGGCCCTGCATGTAACGCCACTGCCCAGTAAAAATAATTCACCATCAGGTCACCAGAGAAAGTAATTTAGTGTAGTCATTACTCCAGTCTCTTGAATTAATTTCGCACTGCTGTTGCTGTTTCTATTGTAATTAAATTTCGGTTAGGTAATACCAAAACATTACACAAACCAATAACGGCAATAACAATAATAATCCTAAAACTGTTCGTGTCTCTAATGTATAATTTTATATAGGGGCGATGTAAACAGGTCTCTAGCAGCGAGGAGCCCGGCAGAAATTTAGTGCTACCCTAACAGTACCTATTTAGCCTCCACGTCTAGACTATAAACTTTAATTTTCTTCTTGTTAAGGTTCAACTAAACCGAACAAGTGTCGCATCGTAATTCGCCTCTAACGAAAATGCTACTTCCAACGAGGAGCACACTCCATTTTAACACAAATACGTTTTATACTACATAATACATACAGGGTTTTTCAAGTTGATGGGCTATTAGAAGTATATGAATTAGTAGAAGGAATTCAATTCTAAAACTTGGGCTCATTTGGTTATTTTTTATGCCGCTTCTTTTAAAAATATTTTCAAGTTCGATTTACATCCGGTTATACCGGAAGTCGATACCAACTTTGTTATTTTAAATGGAATGGTATATTTTTCACGCTGAATTCGAATAAAACTTGTAATTCTAAGGTAAGTTTGATAATCAACTTGTACACCTATGACGATCGGTTTCTGAGTTAATTTAATTTATAGAAAAAAAATCGCTACCGCAACCCAAATTATAAAAAATCATAACTTCCACAAAATACGACTTAGAGTGTTGAAATTTTTACTAGTAATAGCTGAATATTAGTGCTAACGCCTTGACAAAATTGAATTAAATAATTTATACAGGGCGTTCAAAATAAAATTCTAAAATTGAACAACTTCAAACACGAATTATCTCGTTTTTTCAAATGGCACCTAATATTTTTTATTATTTCAGTCGATTCCTTTTTTTTTTCCCTTTCGATCTATATGGATACTTCCTTTTTTATTTGAAAATTTCGAAATAATCTTGAATTATTACTTAAAATAGGAAGTATCCATATAGATCGAAAGAGGATAAAAAAAGGAATCGATTGAAAAAATAAAAAATAGTAGGTGCCATTTGAAAAAACGAGGTAATTCGTGTTTGAAGTTTTTCAATTTTTGAATTTTATTATGAACGCCCTGTATAAATTATTTAATTCAATTTTGTCAAGGCGTTAGCACTAATATTCAGCTATTACTAGTAAAAATTTCAGCACTCTTAGTCGTATTTTGTGGAAGTTATGATTTTTTATAATTTGGGTTGCGGTAGCGATTTTTTTTCTATAAATTAAATTAACTCAGAAACCGATCGTCATAGGTGTACAATTTGGTTATGAAACTTACCTTAGAATTACACGTTTTATTCGAATTCAGCATAAAAAATATATCATTCCATTTAAAATAACAAAGTTGGTATCGACTTCCGGTATAACCGGATGTAAATCGAACTTGAAAATATTTTTAAAAGAAGCGGCATAAACAATAACCAAATGAGCCCAAGTTTCAGAATCGAAGTCCTTCTACTAATTCATATACTTCTAATAACCCATCAACTTGAAAAACCCTGTATACATGCGAGGAATTCTCTAAAAACGGAGTGTCTCTAACGAACAACAATTAAGACCTGAAGAGAAATTATGAACTAATAACAGTTAAACAGGGCAAAATTTCTCAAATTAAAACTAGTTATAAGAGGAAACTTACAAAGACGTCTTTTAGGTTGTCCTAAAATCAACTTTACAATTAAATTCTTGTAATTTCATATAATATGGTCTTCGTCTTAAATTCTTAGAAAGCCTAATTCTATATTCA
The DNA here is from genome assembly GCA_029378335.1 of Agrilus mali. Taxonomy (NCBI): domain Eukaryota; kingdom Metazoa; phylum Arthropoda; class Insecta; order Coleoptera; family Buprestidae; genus Agrilus; species Agrilus mali. The sequence continues at coordinate 19,501,963 of CM055658.1, read as the reverse complement.
ACTCTGCTCGATATTTCATTAGAAAATTGTCCAGATACAATCAATCATTCATTTATATTTTGTCCATGTCCATGTCCGACACCACTTCCTCGCCTCAACCACTACCCACCGATTTTCACAATCTCCCAAAAGGTGATTGACGTGGATTTTCTGCTTTACCCCTCGGCTTTTCACAAGAATATAGCAGAATAAAAGCTTATTTTTTAAGATTGTTATATAAATTAATAACTAAATCTTTTGATCGGTTAAAAATATAATTTTTAAAAGGGATGTTTATTTCTTTGTACTGTCGGCTATTCAGGTGATTAATGGTATTATCCAAACAAATCAAAAGCGTCAAATTCATGCAAACGCGTAATGTTAAGCGCGGTTAATGGACAAGATTCACGTTATTGCTGGTCCTGAATGGCCTAATTACATTACGCCAAACAGTTTAATTTCGCAGAACGAGCTGCAAAATTGGACGAGTTTGTCAAAATAAATGAACAGGGAAAACTGCCCCCAGAATTACTCATGCCGTTTTGTTTAAATGTATTTATAATGCATATATACGGGCACGTAATAAATTTCGACTCATTCTAATAAAGTTCGAAATGCACGCAGTTTTCGCAAACAAACCAAAAACACGAGCCGCACACAAATACATGCACATTCGTACGATGCGTACTACACACACAAACTGTAATTTATGGTATCGTGACGCGATATTGCCGCCATTTATTGATTAATAAAGCGACGAGTATTTATAGAATTAACCGGGAATTTAATGGAAAAAGTACACTAAATAATTGTCTTTCCGCTGCCCATACAAGCTCTCTAAATTTATTTATTGTTTAACAATAGTTAATGAAACTGTCACAGAACGATGAGCAGGTTGAATTGTTTAATGACGGCATTTCTATTTTAAATCATTTCACTGTCAAATTTTCTAATTTCCCACCGAAAAATGAAAACAAAATAGAAAGAAATGATAATTACCATCAAAATTCACCGATATTTAACAATACAATTCACGTTCTTTTTCATATGGCGTACATTTAAATAAAATTTGATAACACTACCTGAAAAAAATATTTCAATGGGGTGGAAATAAAAAATGCTACAATACCTTTTGTCAGGCTTAAACGAAGAGGACTTAAGAGGGAAGAAAATCAATAAATCAATGGAAATGTGATCTCACCTGAAAAAGAAAAACAACAATTAGAAATTTCATTCGTATTTTCCATAAGTATATTATATCTATACAATTTGCCAAAAAATATTTCTATTTTACATTTACTTAAATAAAAATAAAAAGAAGCTTAAGTGACAGCTTACTGGGGCAGATTTTGCAAATAAAGTCAGAATTCAAAATCACTTTAGATATGGATTAATTTTGTAGTTCAAATACATTGATATTAAAATATATTTTGCTACAGTCAGAAATGGGCAGAAAAATTCGCTAATAATAGAAAACCGTTCTTAAAATAATACACACTTGGTATTTATAAAAAAAAGTAAATACTCGGAACTAGTGTCCAATGTCCATTTTTTTACCAATATTAGGTAGGTAGTAGTAAGAGCTTTATTGAAACAAAAAAAGTTATATCTACAACTCCGCACACACAACGAAAAAAAAAAGAAACATATTGTAGCGACCAGTGGCACAGTACGTGTGTGCGATAACAATTTGTGGCATGTACTTGTTATCGCTAACATGCTTACGGCGTAAACACCGCATACGGTACTTTTCGTGTTATCAACTTACAAGATGTAAATCATTCTCCGGCGACAAGTAACAAGTTAAATTCTGGAATAATCGAGGACTTTCTAATTATTACTCATCATTCGGGAATACACAGGATTTCTTCGAGTTCCTGTCTAGAAAGTTCGAAAGGTGATCATCTTTGGACCGAGAGACAGTCAATTGTAAGAAAGCATCAGTGCGCGAATTAAAACCGATAATAGACAAAGTGATATAAATAAATTGTTATATAAATAAGTGAATTGTTGTGATATAAATGGTAGTTCTAAGTTAGTGTTTAAATGTTATAAATAGTGTTAAATAAATAATTGTTTAAATAAATAGTTTAACTAGAAAATTCGTTACAATATTTTATTCTCCAACCTACAAAATTTTAGCATTATATATGTAAACTAAACACTTCCCTTCCTTTTCCCTTATAATCATTTTTCCTGTATTTTCCTTCCCCCCTTTCCATACCTCTCCTTTTTAACATTTGCTTCAATAGGGCCAGACCACTACCATCCGCATTTATTATCTTTCCAAGTTCCTCCCTCTCATTCTTTCCCGTTATTTCTTCTAATACATGCTCCATTGATTCACTCTTCTCTCCACATACTCTACGCAATCTCTTACCTTCTTCTATCCATTACACTCATTCCCCATTCTGAATCTAGCTATTATCTCAATACTTTTTCCTTCTCTTGGATATCCTGGCACCTCATCCCCTTGCCATTCTACCCATATAAACTTCCTCATACCTTTCGCGTATCTTGATTCCCATATTTTTCTTAAATCCTCCCCTCTTACTATTTCATTAGATCTTTTTCCCACCATCCTACTAACATTTAATCCATTTCCTCTTCACTCTTCCATTTGTTCTTTACTTACTGCCATTTCTGTTAAATCCCTATCCCTTTCCACATCATATTTTTTTTTTCCCGGTCCCCAATACCTTTTTCTTCCATATCTCTTTTCTTAAGTCCCCTTCCGGTAATTCCCTCAATTTTTCTTCTTATTTTACAGCCCTCCTTCTTGTATCTTCCTCCATTTTACCACATTTTGTTTCCCTTTTTAAAATGTAGTCTGGTGTACTTCTTTCTAAGCGCAACGCCCATTTTATATACCTTTTATAAATATTTTCTACTATTCTTCTTTCCATCCCCATATCTCGACTCTATAAAGACTATACTTTTTACAAACTTTTTTAATAGCACCACCCCTCTTTCCTAGGTATTTATGCACAAATATTGTCCTATTCCCCATATTCTCCCCAGCAATGCATTTGCTTTAGCTACTTGGTTATTTATGTGCACAACGTCTTTGTTGTTTTCTGTCAGCATGTACTCCAAGTAGTTGCCTTTTTTAACCCTTTCTATCACTTTCCCCTTCCATCTCAATTCCTCTTTCTCTTTTCTTTTCCCACCTCTTACTTCTCCAAGTATTTTTCCAATTTTTTTGTCATCTCGCTCATTGCACCCCAACTTGTCGCTAGTAACGCAATATCGTCCGCATACGAGATTGTCCATATCTTTTTCCTTCCTATAACTATTCCTCCCTCATTTACTTTACTTATCGTTTCTTCTAAATCACTTATAAATATGTTAAATATCTGTGTACTTATCTTGCATCCCTATCTAATCCCTTTTCCCATCCAAAGTTCCTTGCTCTCCCTCTTGCCCAATATTAGGTATTTTCTTTAATAAAAAAAAGTATTTATTTTTCATAGAGGTGTTCCGAATGTTAGCTAAATTAAATTTCGTATTAAACTCTCTCCGTTGCAAATTAATTTTATTTAGCATTTTAAAAGTGACTAGAGTATTATCAGGTTAAATGGATGCAGTTTTATTTTTCGCTTTAACACGTTAAATTTGTGTCCACATGGAAGTCCGTAAGGGCGGGTACAGTTGCATCGCCGGCCGGGTTCTCCGGGACTAGAGGCAATGATTTAGTAGCTGCGCTGTGCTGGTGCAAAATTGCCCCATAAAACTTAATTTATTTGATGGTACACGTGTTGGTTTGTAAAGCTTGCGGTTATGGAGTTGACGTAGACGAGCTCTCGGGGCTCTCCAATGGTGTCGGGCGATTACGCGAAGAATAATGGGAATGTGATGCTGCAAGGCCAAGGCTAAGCTCCTCGACGATGTTTCGCGATATTTTCGACGAATGTATACTAGGGTCCAAGAATGTCTTTATTTATGTTCACGAAATACGCGAGGCTTAATATGATATCCACCACTTCTTAATGTCAGTATTAAAAAAAGGATAGCAATATGAATTATTACCACTCTAAAGGTTTCTAATTTATCAATTTTTCAATTTGCCAATTTATCTGTTAAAACCAATCGTTTCTTGCCAATTAAATACACGATAACAGATATTACCTGGGTGAATATAAATCATCTAAATCGAAAACATGGATAATGAGAAGAGGCAAAGGAACGTTAATTAATATTGACGAAGTCCTTATGGCTACAGAATTTTTTACGAAATGCTTTTTCCATCTCATTTACGTATTAATTAATTATTTAAAGTAATTTCCAACATTTAAGGGTAGGTAGGTAAATGATCCTTTAGTTGTCGGAGCGTGCCACCGGATTAGAAATTTTAGCCACGTACAAAAGGCCTTCCAGTCGTACCCTCTCACTTTCACTTTCTCCCTCTTTCGATGGCACCTTTGACTCTTCGAAATCGCTAACAAAACAAATAACACTCATTCGATTTCCCCACGGAAACGTGTCGTCAACAGGATGAATCGCTGTATGTTTATACGTACATGTGTGTTTGTCCCCCTGCTTAGCGTCCATTTTAATTAACACTTTTAGCTTGAATACGTCGTCGTTAAATCGGATTACGATCTGTTTTGTGAACTTAATTATAGATACATATAGACGTTTTTACTCATTGCCCTCTTTTTTATTTCAACATACATATTCTTTACCAGGGGCGGTTCCTAGTTAAGGTCACGAGGATACAAGCCTTTCAGCGCTTATAATTTAGACTGGAGATAAAACCTTTAGTGGTTAATTGTTTTTTGCAATTAAAACTAAATAAAGATAAACACCATCGTTTCAATTTCTGTAAAAGAATTAGCAGGTTACCTATTTAAAAATGACTCGCTATTCGGGTCAGTGGGTCAACGAGAATCCAGAAGGGGAAAACAAGACCATTAATGCTTACTTTCTTCATTATTACCGATGCTTTAGTCGCGGTAAGTGATGGCTGTTGTTGATTGCATTTTTAAGCCAATTAAAACCCAAAGAAGATTTTAAAGGATTTGTCTGCAGCGAAATGGTGAACATCTGTCTTAATTTGATACTAACTAATGGACAACCGCCGTTGCAAAAGTAACAGCGCCTTTTGGTATTGTGGAGGACGGCTAATTTGGAAATAGTTGCTCGGTTTCTGGAACTAACGAATCTTACTTAAATCGTGCTAGGTAGTACTTTCATCCCTGTCCATTTGTCAAGTTCAGTTAATTAAAGCTAAAATTGATATTAAATGAAGTTAAAGAAAAAATAACAGCTTTAACTGACTAATAAAATTAAAGTTGCTCTAACATAATACATAAAGATGACACAACTTATCATTTTAATTGAACAAGCATACCGAAAATTGTTGTGCGACGTTTCTTAGCAAGTGTGGCATAATTTGGGTCTATTTTTGTGTTCTTTCATACATATTCTAATCAGTAAAAAATCAACGGTACCTAACTGCTCGCTTAATACAGCGTCATTAAAATTCAAATGGCAGCTTTACATTTCGTTATGGATAAGCCAAGCAAATGATGATGCTGTCTCTAGCTACAATAACCAAGCATTATCATAAATTATACTTTGAAAATATTAAAACAAACAGAAAACAAATATGAATCAATATACAGGAAACACTTATTATATTGTGACGTGTTCAGTCACGGAAAACACAATTAGCAAAACAAAACAACGAGTTTATTTAATTACTAAAATTAATTTGACTACACTACAGTTATGAACAAGTCCGCACAATTTATTTCACTAAAAGTCACTTTTTAATCGCCGTTCCGGTAGACACTATTTATCGCTCTCTATGAACACTATCGCCTCTATGGTTCGCCTGTATCGCCTATCGATCGCTTTGCATCAGCTGTTACTGTAAACTGTCAACTAACTCGGTGTGAGTGTCTCGTCCGCTTTTATAGTCTTCTCAGCCTTTTTCTAGGGTATTCTACAGCCGTCTAGTATTCCAATTGTTTTCCCATTGATCTTTGCTGGTGTTTTCTAGATGTTTCAGGAAAGCCGAGAATATTCCTTATGTAATCAGGGAAGATGTTCATTAATTATGCTCACACCAACTTAATTGGCAAGTACTCGTAACACTGCCCCCTTCTTAGAATTGATCGTCCCGATCAATGTCTTGACCTTTGTAGGGCGCCAGGCGGTCCAAGTGTACAACTTTCATCTTGGCCTTTGGTCCTCTCTGAATACGGTAGACCACGTCATTCAGCCTTCTGACCACAGTGTAAGGTCCTTCCCAGGCTCGCTGTAGCTTCGGTGAGCGTCCTTTCCGACGGACAGGATTGTAAAGCCACACCTGGTCCCCTTCTCTGAATCCTGTGCTGTTGGCTCTCCGGTCGTACCTGGTCTTCATGCGGTCACTCCCTACTTGGATTTTGTTACGAACGGCTCTATGGATGGTATCGAGTCGTTCCTCTAGCTGCTGTGCGTAGTCGGTAGCCGAAGGTCGCCGATCTTCTGGGTGTCCAAACCGGATGTCCATCGGTAACTTCAGCTCTCTTCCAAATAAAATGCTGGCTGGTGTTCTGCCGGTGGTTTCATGAACCGCACTTCGATAGGCCAACAGGAACAAAGGTATGTGCTGGTCCCAGTCTGTCTGGTGATCGTTGACAACCATTTTCAAATTGGTTTCCAGCGTCGCGTTAAACCGTTCGACCATTCCGTCAGATTGTGGATGTAATGGAGTGGTCCTAGTTTTCTGTACTCCTAGCAGCTCACAGACTTCCCGGAATACCTTGGATTCGAAGTTCCGTCCCTGGTCAGAGTGGATCTCCATCGGAACTCCATACCGACTGATCCATTGGTTCACCAGCATTCCAGCGACCGTAGTAGCTTCTTGGTTTGGGATTGCGTACACTTCGGGCCATTTGCTAAAATAGTCCATCACTACCAAGATGTACTTATTGCCAGCAGCTGTTGTTGGGAATGGTCCTGCTACGTCCAGAGCTATTCTCTCAAATGGGGCACCAACATTGTACTGCTTCATTCGCCCTCGGCTTCGAGTCTGAGGTCCCTTGGCTGACGCACACGTTGGACACTTCCTACACCAATTTTCGACGTCTCTTCTACACTTTAGCCAATAAAATCGCTCTCGCACCTTCTCCAACGTCTTTGTTACTCCGAAGTGTCCTCCACCAACACCTCCATGGACTTCTGTCAGCACCTCATTGACTCTGTTCTTCGGGAGAACTACTTGATGTCGAATTTTAGTTCCGTCAGGGCTTTCCCACACTCGTTTTAGTACCCCATTCTCGATGATGAGCGAATCCCATAAGGCCCAATAGCTCTTCGTGATGGTACTCGTACTACTAACATCTGCCCAGGTAGGTCGTGCTGTTCCTGCCTTTTTCCACCGCAGTATCGGTTTAATGTCTTCGTCGTTATCTTGGTCTTTCGCCAGGTCTTCGTTCTGCCAGTGTTCTTCAGGTTCCACCATCGTCTGAGAGATCCTTGCCAAGTTGACTGGTTCCTTCTTTTCGGCGGCCATGCAATGTTTGCAGTTCTTCGAGCATGGTCTTCGCGAGAGGGCATCAGCGTTACCATGTTGTTTTCCAGCACGATGCTCAATGCTGAAGTCGTATACTTGTAGCCGCTGTAGCCATCGAGCCAGTTGTCCCTCTGGGTTTTTAAATTGCAGCAGCCATTTCAGGGACGCATGGTCTGTCTTTAACAGGAATTTTCGTCCGTAGAGATACTTATGGAAATGTTCGAGAGTTTTGACGACTGCCAGCAATTCTCTACGGGTCACGCAATAGTTTCGCTCCGGCTTTGACAGTGCCTTACTGAAGTAGCCAATGACTTTTTCTTTTCCTTCCTGCATCTGCGACAGTACACCACCAATTCCTACATTGCTGGCATCCGTATCGACAATGAAGTCTGTGTCGAACTGTGGGTACGTCAGTATTGGGGCTTGAGAAAGGGTAGACTTCAGTGTTTCAAGAGCTTGCTGACATCGTTCTGACCATTGGAAAGGGACACTATCCTCTGTTAACTTGTGGAGCGGTCGAGCTATATCTGCAAATCCCTTTACGAATCGTCGGTAATAGGAACACAGCCCCAAAAAGCTTCTCAGGTCGTATTGGTTCTTCGGGACAGGCCAACTTCTCACAGCTTCAGTCTTGTCAGGAGGTTCAAGGACTCCTACTTCCATTTCTTTACACACTTTTTGCTCGAAGTCCTTCAGATTGACCACTCTGACAGATGCGTTCGGCGTCCCAGTTCGAATTAGTGTTCGTCCTATCAGTATGGCTTTCTGTGTCAAAGCCGGGTTTTTGGCTTCTACTATCCCCACCAAACCATCCGCACCTTCGCCGTCGATGTTTATTTTGAGAACAACCTCGGTTCTAGCAGGTAGTAACCGGTCTTCTGCAACGATGACCTTTCGAAGACCGCACTCTTTGGTGGAGTTTGTCATTACCAACTCTTCCTTGCCGATGCATAAAATTCCGGAGCCCAAATCTAGATTAATCTTGTTTTGTTCCAGAAGGTCTAGTCCGATGATCACGTCGTCGGCAACATCGGCTACTAGTACCTTGTGTCGAAGGCATACTTCTCCCAGTCTCAACTCGATGTCGCATTCTCCTTTAATCGGCGCTGTTTCTCCGGTAACCGTGGTCAAACGTAACGATGTTCGGCCGGATTATGGTATTTGAAGCTCCCGTATCGACCACCATTCTAACCTTCTTGTTGTTGATGTGACCTTCGACGAATAAGGACTTGCTTCCGTTTAGTTGGGAAACGACGATTTCAGCTGGGGCTTGGTGGGGAGAAGCCAACTTGCGCCCCTCAAAGTTGGCTGATCTTAGTTTCCCGACTGCTGTCGGTCTGCACGGCCTTCATCGGCCGGGCAGTCTCGCTGTAAATATCCGTGCCTTCCACATTCCCAGCACCTTGGTCTTCCTTTGTTTTGGCCACAGTCTCGGGAAAAGTGACCGACCTTCCCGCATTCCCAACATTTGGCCGATTCTCTCTTGTCGTTGATGGTAGTCCTCTTGACAGTTTCGACGCATTCTTTGATCAGTCTTGTGACTTCATCCTTGTATTCGTCGTGTTCAACAGCTGTTTGGCGTACACGCACGTTGCCCTTGGAAGCTTGTTTTACAGCTTCGAATTCTAAGGCGTGCGCCAGTGCGTCACTCGCAGTCTTATGGCGGGCCAAACGGAGAACTTGCTGTAAGTCGGTGTCCCTCACGCCATCGACGAATGTTTGGACTGCTAGCTGGTCTGCGAAGTCCTGCGGAGCGGTAGGATAGGCAAATCTAACTAGACGTTTCACATCGGCCTCGAACTCCTGTAGATTTTCTGATGTCTTCTGATTGCGACACTTCAGTTGAGTCTGGTACACTTGTTGCAAATGTTTGTCGCCATATCTCATTTCAAGTCGCTCTAGCAGCGCAGAGAAGTCCCGTTGTTGGCGCTCTGGAATACCTTGAAGGACGTCCAATGTTTCTCCTCGCAGAGCTATGACCAGCGCCGTTGCATTCTCAAAATCGTTCCAGTTGTTTGCTTCTGCCGCTGCCTCGAACTGTCGTTTGTATACAGACCAGCAAACTTTTCCGTCGAAAGTCGGTGGTTTAATTCTAATCGTCTTCGCAGTGTCTTCGGACTTTACTTCACTTGCCGGTTTTGTGTTCTCGAACTTCTGTCGCATCTTCTCTACTTCCTTTTGTACTTCTTTCAACTCATCTCTTAGCTTCTCTTGTTTCGCTTCCACTTCTTGTCGTACTTCCTTTAATTCTTCTTGTACTTCGGTTCTGACTTCCTTCAGCTTTACCCTCAATTCTTCTTGCATCGCTTCCATCTTTTCTTGTCCAGCTTCTATTTTATTCTTCAATTCTTCTTGTGCCAATTTCATTTCGTCCTGTCCAGCTTCCATTTTATTCTTCAATTCTTCCTTCATTTCTTCCTGGCCTGCCTTCATTTCTTCCTGGCCTGCCTTCATTTCTTCCTGGCCCGCCTTCATTTCTTCCTGGCCTGCCTTCATTTCTTCCTGGCCTGCCTTCATTGCCTTCATCATTTCCATTAAAGCCTTTATTTGTTCTTCCATTATCAATGATTGTTTTCTTGTTACTGGCATAAGGCTTCAAAATTCTTCTTCTCTTCGGACCTCTTCTACGATCTGTCGCACTAACTTTCTTCGGGAATCTTCAATTCCCTTACTATCCCACTCCTGACACCAAATGTGACGTGTTCAGTCACGGAAAACACAATTAGCAAAACAAAACAACGAGTTTATTTAATTACTAAAATTAATTTGACTACACTACAGTTATGAACAAGTCCGCACAATTTATTTCACTAAAAGTCACTTTTTAATCGCCGTTCCGGTAGACACTATTTATCGCTCTCTATGAACACTATCGCCTCTATGGTTCGCCTGTATCGCCTATCGATCGCTTTGCATCAGCTGTTACTGTAAACTGTCAACTAACTCGGTGTGAGTGTCTCGTCCGCTTTTATAGTCTTCTCAGCCTTTTTCTAGGGTATTCTACAGCCGTCTAGTATTCCAATTGTTTTCCCATTGATCTTTGCTGGTGTTTTCTAGATGTTTCAGGAAAGCCGAGAATATTCCTTATGTAATCAGGGAAGATGTTCATTAATTATGCTCACACCAACTTAATTGGCAAGTACTCGTAACAATATCATTGATGGCACAAGTGAAGAAAATGCAAAAAAGTATTCGACTATTCGCTTCTGAAGTCTTGACAAGGACAATGAAGACTTTTATTTTTTTTTTGTTTTGGAAAAGTGTATTAACAGAGAGAACGCGCTGGTACGTAAATGCAATTGTTACTTGAACAGCTGGGAAAGCCAACACGCGAACAGCGTCGATGCGACGCGCTGCGACTTTACGATAAAACGATTGATAATTCGATTTAAATTGTTTGCTACAGCCACGACGTCGTAAAGTGCTATCGTCATGATAGTTTTTTGTTTCTAAAGCTGCAGCAGAAAGTTTTCGTAAAACGGTAGCAAACCCGGAAAAATATTACAAATAACTTCTTTAAAATTTGAAAATATCCTTCTAAAACAATCCTAACATCTCCTTGCTTCAAGATTCAGGATTCCATTTCTTTGAATACCAACCCCTCCTTTGGACGTGTTTCCACTACTAAATTATTATTAAGTATATCCTACCAACGCTTGCAAAGATTCTAATTTAATTCACTTGATGGTAAAAATATAAGAGACACTTTCCATTTCCCTTAAAGGAAAGAAATCCTAGAAGTACCTACCTCTCGGATTTTCAGTGATTTTGAAGATTACATTTACATGAAATCAATCCACTTTGAGTAAAACTCGAACGGTTTCGCAGAAAATTAAATCACGCAAGAAGCGGTTTCCTAGCCGACCCATCGCGGGCGGATGAGACGTCGAGCGTCCCAGGCAGCTGTAAGGGATAACAAATGTTGATAGAGCGCATCCTCCCTCCCAGCACACAAGTGCATACACACAAACAAACACACTGAACGAGCAGACGGTACTTACATACGTGTACGGGGGAAGATTTGCCTTCTCGAGGCAACGATGAGGTAATTTCGGACCGAGAGAGCGTGCAAGAGGTGGAGGAGGAAAACGATGAGAAAGCAGCCGAAACGAGAAAACTTTCGACGATGTTTACTCTACAGCTAAGTGTGTGTACATAAAAGAAGTTGCACACGGGCGTCCAACACAGCCAACCAGTCAGCGGCAGTGTTTTCAACCTCCAATTATACTGGTGCACGTTTTCTGATTGCTGTTAGACGAGGATGACGACAACTAAATATAACGACGCACAGACGCCGAGCACGATCTTTCACTTCAACTGGGAAAAGACAGGGAAGAGAATCATTTCCTTTCTGTTCTCTTTTGTTTTTAACGACGACTGAAGACCAAGCGGACGTGGGTGGACAATTGACAACTTCTAAGAGGAACTGAACCCACTAAACTTAACACCGGTCACCTCCTGCTTCTTAAGTGTTAAATAAATACTCATCAAACGTTTTAGAACGTATGTTGGTGCCATTATCTCGACATTCTTACATCTATGTGTAGGTGTGAAATTTAATAATATATCTACCATTCGAATATCTACTCCTCTACTGAATCTGTAAAAAAGTGTTGATATAATGAAAGAATGTTTTAAACTTAATGGGTACTCAAAGTATTCAAATAAATGTGCGCCACTACGGCCATGGTGGACATTTACTTCCCAAGATCGCGAGTGCAGATCGTCCTTACGGAAGATTCGCGTTAATGTTCTATTAAAAAAATTAAAAAATGTAAAGCGGAAATGAAGTATTTAAAAAAGATATAGACCACAGAAGGGAATTCGTGGTGAAAAAGTGCAGTTGTAAAAATAACCTCGGTATAAGTATTCATTCCACGGTTAAATTTTCTCCACCTACGGCTTGATGAGTCAGAACACGTTGTAACAGGCGTAAACTACGTGTAATCAGATCGGTGAACTACCGACCAGAACAAAGCGGTTGATGGCGAGATAAGCCAAACGTACGTATAGTATATTGTACCTTTATGTGTGTGTGTGTGTGTGTTGTAGCTTGGGCAAAGGCATAAGAGATCATGGCTAAATTACAGGATAACAATGTCGTCCTCGGCTCTTTGAAACGTCCACGGACGGTCAGGACGTGGGTTACCTGCGTGATTATCTACAATATATCTATCTTTATGTTGCCTTCCTGGGCAATAGTCGATATACACAACATTCATATACGTACAAATGTATGTATAAATAGTAGGTTAGGTGCCTATGCGTATTGAGCACAGAATATTGCGTCTATGATATCTTTGCATCTTTCAATGCACGAGCTAACAAAAAAAAAAACAATACTATTCAACATCTTCAATGGTCTATAAATATCGAAGTTAAGTAGTACCTAGTCATATTAGAACTCAGCAAAACGATCGGTGTCTCATCTGGCAGGCGGATACAAATAATGGCAAAGGTTACACTTGTAATATACGAACGAATGAAAAATGTCAATTACGTTTTTTGAAAGACATCAATACATGTAGAACGTAGTTCATGAAAAGTACTGAAAAACGGGGCCTTTAGAGATTTTGGACATCAAAATAATATAATCTACAATATTAAGATGAAGAGACACAAAATAAAAAAATAGCCTTAGCAATAATTTGGAGAAATGAAGAGTTATACCCTGGATATTCTAAATTATGATAAACTTTATTTGCATTATTTAATTTTACTTACAGTTTGCTAAATAAAATAAATTACTACCTAATTAAATGGATAGCTAAAGTCTTATCGTTGCCACGTTGTGTAAAGGAACAAGGTTCCCATTAAACTGTTTTTTTTATTTTGTTTGCTATTGATGTTTTGTACCTGTACAAAACTTGAAAAACAATTACTAAGGATAACGAATAACAACCTAGGTGTACAGAAACAGTCGCTGCAAACCACATTTATGTTGGCTTTTCTGGAAGACGAAGACCTTGACTTACGGTTGAAGGAGTTGTCGGAATTTCATCAGAATCACAATAGCCGCAAGAACCTGATTTAAATAATTCAAGTAATCAGCGTTTTCTATTGCGAATAAATTTAAAGATTATATAACAAAGCCATCGTTACAAGAACTATGGTATGCCTTGGTTCAAATAGTGAAGAAATTAGATAGGTATGTATTTGTTAAATATATATTATTATAGACCTGAATTCAACTTTTATTATAAATTATGTTTGTTTATGAAATGTTAATTTTAATAAAATTTGAATATTTCCCATTTGGTCTTTCGAAACGGATTATCAGCTACTAATAATTTAACAACATTAATCCAAAAAGTTGTATTCAACATAATTTTACATTACAAACATGATGAAGTAATTGTAAAATATTTTCGTGAGTACCTAATAAAAACACAGGAAAGCTTCACTTTAAGTTTTTCTCCTAATAAGGACCTGAAAAGGTTGAAACAATATTGTTGAGAATTCAATAAATATTTTAATGAAGCTTCCCTGCGTTTTTGTTACTCACGAAAATATTTCATAATATTACTTTATTAAATTTATTATTATTTTGCAATCAATCTCCCCTCTTTCCGTTCATAAGGTCTTTATATTTCGTTTTAATAAAGGTCCTTCTAGGATATTGAATACCCACATTATAGTCTTGGTACTTAGTATTGTATTTGCTATTAGAGATGTTGCATTATCGGATAATTCTCAAAGGTCAAAACAGGGTTGTTAATCACAAAAATCATTAACGGCTGATAAAAGTTTCCACCACACATATACACACGCGCGCGCGCACATCATAGAGGGAAAAATTGTTTAGTTCAGCGCTGTCCAAGTGCAAGAGATAATCACGGAAAAACGTTACATCATCGAGCGAAATTACTACTAACGATTTGTCCGTTTTCGCTGAGTAATCCCCGTATTTGTTCAAAATAGGGCTCGACTGACTGACAAGACTTCAAGCTTCGCTTTTTCTACACATCGTCAGATTATTAGGTTTCCTTTTACGGGATCCGATCGTGATGACGGTTATTAATAACTCAGCCCAGTACATTGATTGTCCATACGTTACCATTAAGTACCTACATTATACGTCTTGCTCATGATAAAGAAGGGATTATATAATGGGTCCAATAAGATTAGAATGGTATATCAATGGGATATTTTCATTTTTGAGTCAAACAATATGCCTTGTGGAAAGTTTCAAAATTTCGAGCAGTTCCGAAAATATCCGGAAAAAACGAAATTCTTCAAAATCTTTTTATTTTTTTCCTGACTATTTAGAAACGGATATCAAAATAAACTGCACTTTTCCGTTGTCACTTTTTCGGACTATCTGATGATGGCAACACTTTTGAAATCCGACGTTTTGTTTTCGAAGTGCCATCATCTGTTTAATTTTTTGTAATACGGCCAACAGGACCTTTTTTAATTCTTAATTAAATGAAATAACATTTGCAATTGTTTAAGCACGTTTTTAACTTGTTTTAGGCATCACTTAATTTTTTTCCTGAGTACTACAGCTCTGAACGATTTCTTGCACTCTAATAATAAAAAGAATTTCTGGATAATTTGTGATGTATTGACTGTCATATAGTTATAACTTCCCCCAAAAGGAAATTTTAAGGGTAATAGAATTGGATCTGTATTATACCTAAAACAAGCTAAATATACGTGTTTAAACAATACATACATACAAATTAAAAATGGCCTTATTTTATAATTAGTAAAAAAAACCGAGGATGACCCCTTAAAAACGAAACGTCGGGTTTCAAAAGTGTTACCACCAACGGAAAGCCTGAAAAAAATGGCGAAGCCAAAATGCCATTTATTTTGATGTCCGTTCTCAAATAAACCTAGGAAATAAATAAAACGATTTTCAAGAATTTCAGTTTTTCCGGATATTTCCGAAAATTTTCAAATTTTAAAACTTCCTACACGGCACTGTTAGGCCGAAATATGCGCAACTTTTCTCTAATTCTTCGTATCTCTTACCGTTTACGAGATCTCAATGGACACACTGTACCTATACGTACGTTCCAACCTATTCAATTTATAACTGCGTTAATTTAATTTTTACAAACCAGGAACTGAATTAATTACCTTTAAGATTTCATTTCAGAAATTATCGTAATGAATCTTTGCCAAATTAAGCTAGAATAACACATTCACGTACGTCAAAGTGACTTTTACGACGATTTAAACACGACTTAGTGCCTAAATACGTCTACGTATGCTCTTCCTGTAGTCATTAATTATGACATGATTGTTGGGGCAGTCACGTAAATTATGTATGCATTTCACTTTAGTTAAAGTGAGGTATAATGCTCGGTACTCAAATAAAGAGAGTGTAGGTGACCTTAAAAGTCATGAGCTCAACTTTAACCTATGGCAAAGCAAAATTCGTCTAAATTTCTTGGAGCTCTATAAAGTTACTTAGTACATTCTATACATCCCAACGTTTGTCTAATCCTCTTAATCCTGACCCTCAAGACAAGAAGGCAACTTTTTATTTGAATTTTAAGGAGAGATCTTTTCGAAATTTTGAATTGATCTGATCTTCTGGACCAAGAATTATGTATTTAATTGAGCTAACTCTATTGATTGATTTAATCGAGAGACTAATCAAATTCTCTAGAATATCAGAAACACAGTATTCTTAAAGGAAAATTATATTTATTTATTATTAAAAGCAAAAATGAATTACAGCTTGTCGAACACGGCTATATAATGAGTAATTCCAATTGACATTACATAAATATTGTCCTATTGTAGAAAGGAAAAAAGGCACAATACCACTAATGATATGAAACATTTTCTTGTGACGTGACGTCA
The DNA here is from genome assembly GCA_029378335.1 of Agrilus mali. Classification (NCBI taxonomy): domain Eukaryota; kingdom Metazoa; phylum Arthropoda; class Insecta; order Coleoptera; family Buprestidae; genus Agrilus; species Agrilus mali. The sequence goes on along the minus strand of CM055658.1, from coordinate 19,485,657 downwards.
ATATTATCGTTATTATGACACGCAACGACAATTTGCTGCAATGGCAATTCGTAAATTACATATCTGTTACATCGAGTTATTCAATTCTGTGACCGTCAAGCCATAAATTAACGAAAGCGACCTCGAGGCAGAGCTAAATATGGATGGTCAGTTGGCACTGACAGGCAAATTGGCTGGAAGAAAATTCTAAGCAAAAAAAGACGTATTAAGGGAGACGTAGGGCGTATGCAAGCACTTTCTGCAGTTAAATTCGGGTATTCAATAAATAAAAAAAATGCAATATATTAAATTTCAGATGCTGTACTATGTAGTTAGTTATTGTGGGTGAAACGAATTTCCGCTGTTAAAAACATTTAGCTGTAACCAGCAAAAGCCTCTCTTTATTTTATTTTTTCTTTCGCCACACTCTTGACATTCTTTAAATGTTTAAACTTTCGATGAAACAGTGCCAACGAAAGAGAAAATAATATTCAAACATTTGTCTTCACGTTAATCAGCGATGAATATTTAGTGAGTAGGTAAAGTCGAGACAAAATAATAAAAATCCAGTTGAACTTTTGATGTAGATTCCATGGAAGCAGCGAAATATGTTGAAAATTTGAAATTTCTTTTTATACTTTTTAGGGTAGGTAGGTATGTATTTCAGGGGATTCCTGTTGAATACGTTTTAATACGTATTCATTCCCTTTTAGATATTACGAATATGACAAGCCGAAATAATCGCTCGAGAGCATTCGCAACCTCTCCTGTGCCTTCCGAGCAAATTTCTGGGAGAAACGATTTAAATGCCGGTGTTGGCTGCATAATATGTGAGATGGCGGCGACGAATTCAAAGGTCGCTAATCCCGCGGGTAAATATTATTAAAACACGCAAGCCGCCGCTTCTGTGTAGGTGAAACTCGATATTAAACCACCTCGCCACCACCGACGCCGCCCCCACTGCCACCGACGCTACCGACGTAATATTGAAATACAGAATAGCTGGGCTGGACGGCTAGCCGGTTTTCGTGAAAAGGTAAATTCGCATATTAATACATGTATGAAAATTCCTTCCTCGAAATTATTAACGTCATGTGAAAATTAGACGGTTTGAGAACTTCACTAAACTTTATTTTCACCAGTAACGAGAAGGATTTGCTTTACTGCCTTTAAAACAAAGACGAATAAAAACTCGCATATGTGGAAAACCAAATATGTATTTTATGGACAAAATATTTCAACGGGGCAGAAAATATTTATAAGACGACCTTTTCCATTTCCCAATCATTATATGGTTCTACGAATTATCCATAGAATGTCATTTATAGAACAATTGGTGAATGTTAAAACAGTAAACTTACGCTACTTAAATTGTGCACACAAAAAGTTCCTACATTAAAGTGCTTGCTCAGTTGGTAAGTAGTACATGACATTGAATTTGTTCGACATACAGGTTCCTCGCCATTATTGTAATCTTACGGATTAGAGCTGCAGCAACCGTCTAGTACATGGTTGATTTTTAACGACAACGTTCAGAAAAATACTTTCGAAAGATGTAATTGCTCACTTACTCCGATTAGAAAGCTGACACTGAAAACGGTGAAGATACAAAACGGTTAAGGAACAGAAGAAAAATCATTGTAAGATATTTTTAACTTTCCAGGCTTGATATGGTTCTAAGAATTATTTCTTAAATGTTATTTATGGAAAGATTGTTGAATAATAAAACGATAAACATAACTATGACATTAAATTATACAGACTAAGAGCAAACTAAAACGCCTTTCTCAGTTGTTAAGTATTATAAGATATTGAATTGGTTCCCCCTCTCCACTGTAATGAATTTGAGCTGCACTTACCAGCGAAGAAGTAGTTAATCTGCAACTTTAACGTTCAGAGAGACGTAATTCCTTTCCCACTCTTATTAAAGAGCTGACACGTCTAAGAGTGAAGATACTATAAAATTTGACAGTAAAAAATTATAATATCCTTCATATTTGATAGCAAATCAATCCTTAAGGGAATAAAACTTGCCTCCTTTCACTGTTTCATCCACAGATTATTAAGTATCCCTATGTCGGAAGAAAACTTCAAGAAATAATTTGTTATCATTAAATACATTGCCCATAAAAACGGATTTGACATTAACCTTATCACTAATTGGCGAAATAAGAAATTAAAAACAAGAGCTAGAAATTAGCTATTCAAGAATTCGGATAATAAACAGGAATCTACTTTTTATATCTTAAATTATATTAAAGTGTAGCTCCAAAATCAAAAAGCAAATAAAGAAATCCAACCCGAATTGTATCATTACAGAAGTCAACAAAAGAACCGATAGAAAAATTTTCTTTATAGATTATTTTGCAAAATGTGTAATATCACATATATAGGCCAGTCGGGAAGGACTATAAAAAATCCTATCCGCGAACACAAACATTAAATGAAAAACAAGATTGCTACTTCGAATTTCTAGGAACATTGTGTTACTCACAATCACACAGTAGATAAAAACAACACCAAGGTACTCCATTTTTTCAGTAAAGGCAAATTATTAAACCTTTATGAGAATTTAGAAATTAAAAAAGCTTTGAAAACAAAAATGAGAACTTGGTCAATAACCAAATTGAGTTATACCGTTGTTGTTGTCGTCACTGTAAGCAGATTTAATAATTTAAGGTTTTTCCTAAACAGGTAATCACAAGTGGATGAACGAGTATTTATACCTCTGCAAGTAAATGTAATCTTGAATGTTTCTTTAAAATGACCTGTCGGTCGAAACAATTGTAAGAGTTTGTTGAATATCCACCATGAAGTCTTTTTTATATATTTAACTAGCAGCAATACCCGGGTAAGAATATATTACACGTTTCATGGAACATTCTAGAATATTCGCGAGTTTAGAACTATACAGAGTATCCCCATAATGCTTCAAAACATTTTCTAATTTTTTTTAACATTCTGAAACATTTTTGAATGATCTTCAAGATTCTGGAACATTCATGAACATTGCCAAATCATTCTGAAATGTTATAATAAAACATTATTTAACTTCTTAGAACATATCATTCTGAAAAAATCTGCTTCATTCTCATCCTTATGCCGTGCTGTTTGCTGGGTGAGTAGTGACATCAGTAGACGCCTGGCGGGGATGACTAATCGATTTATAATAATTGATCAGTTATCGACCACTGAGAGTTGAAGATTACTACAGTACTAATATCGCTATTAGAAAATGGGGGTTGGTGGTAGAAGGATGAAAATTAAGGATTATATGTATTTTTTTAATGTCAAATCATAAAAAAATAAAAATAAAGACTTGTCCAAAAAATAAAAACGTTAGGCGTGGACAACCCTTATCACTTAGGGATAGTTCCCGATTCTCAGACCTACTGAATATGCATATAAAATTTCGTAAAAATCGGTCAAGCCGTTTCGGAGGAGTATGGTAACTAACATTGTGATACGAGAATTTTATATATTAGATAGAGACAACACCCCTTGAAATTTTTATTCCATTCCCAGGCAATTTCGGCAATTACAACAAGAAACTGAATAGCTCTATGGCTCCGTCAACAACGACGACAGTAAAAAAAATCTGACATTTACGACAAACAATTTTATTGTCTGGACAGCAATAACAGAGGACGCTGCTTTACCACCGTTCCGCTCGTCGTACATATAGGTACTACGTCGACGTTGGTTTGGAGACATATTTTCACGTATTCCCATGGCTTTATGAAATCATAAAGCTTCTCTGAAATAGGCGACCGTGACCAACAAACAGACTGGTCGTTCAATCTTGGTCATTATTAATGAAACGTGCAGTTGCGCTCAAAGGTGACCTTTCTACCAGGTCTAATGTGAAAGTTAATGTACGTTTTCACAACCTCACAAATTTCATCTATATATGGACTAATATCTTAGGTACTAGACATCTTTATACCGAAAACTTAACTTTTCAATAAGAACTTTCCGAATTTGTGACCTTATGAACCTCAACAATGTACCAACGACCTACAGAGTAAAAATAAATTATAGATGATTTTTTGTTAAAAGCATCGACCATGAAAGCTAGAACCAATATAATTCGTTTAAAAATATCTACTGACATGGGGTTATTTGGTTCAATATGCTTTCTTATTTCTATGCTAAAGATACATTCAACATTCACAGGTCTTCGTTGGAGGAAGGAAATCTATGTTCATTGTAATTAAATTACGAACTACATACGTAAATAATACGTATCCACTGGTATTTGTGTTATGTTGTATTATTTAATTTTCGTTCAACTTTATTTCGTCATAGTAAAATGAAAATGAAAGTGTGGGAGGCTGTGTCTTTTGGCACATCTTCACTTTGACTAAATGCCAAGGACGATATCTTAAACTTGACAAAAACTTCCTCAAGTTGACGTTCGAAAACAATGACACATTCATACTCAATTTGTTTAATGTGTTACCTGTAGTAAACGTCCTATTTATTTAATTTAACTTACAATTTAAAATAACATTTGCTACAATTCGATTTAAATTTTTTTTGTAGATACAAGTTATAAAACACACGTGTATGCACTATGTACTGGTTTTTGTTAATAAAAGACAGCTACAAAACTACAAAGTAGTTGTAACATAGAAACTATAAACACTTTTTAGTTTCTGTTACATTATGTTTGAGCAACAAAGGCGATATTAGGGGTTGCTTTAAGTTTCCCGGCACGTTTTTAAAAGATCTATTGTCGGATACGATAAAAGCAATAGGTATCGAGGGCAAAATAAAATATTCAATTTGATAGGAGATACATTTAACGCGAACTCTATCTGAAAAACGAAAAAAAGCAACAACAACGAAGGGCTCTTGATTTTCTCTTATGACCTTTTTCCCATGAAAAAACTACCTGATAGAATTACATTTTTATTTGATTGTATCTAAATGAGATACACTACGAGAATATTAACTCAAAAGAAGTACATTATGGAATATAAGGGTTCCACTTTTTCATGCTGAGGTAATTAGGTAGAACAAACTTCCTTTATTCGCTTTATTAATCCATAATATGGTATAACTCAGACAATTGAAAGAGATAAACAAGAATTTATTTGACAAAACTAATCCTCCACAGGTTTGCTGGGTTTGTGTTGATATGAGTGATAGTTACGAATCGACTTTCCAATACGTTTAATTATAGAACTTATTTAAATTGCTTGAACAACTTCTCTATAATAAACTACTAGCTTGAGTTTCTTACCAGTTAATAATTGACAAATCAACTTATTTAAGTTAATAATACTTTCAAATATACAACGTACGTGCAGAGTGGTAAATGACAACTGAAGGTAAGATACCATGTTAGGTGTATTTATGTATTTAACTAACAGATAATGTAGTGTAAAGTACATAAGAATCTACAAACACATTACAAATCACTCAAATGTTTGTAATGAAATTATTGGAACAGAAACAATAAAATATGAAATATAACATATATCTATGTATATTTCCTTTGTCCAACCGTATTTTATGAGCATGTATCCTGTTGTTGGATAAATGATCATTCATCAGTTGTTATTAAAGTTGAATTACAAAATTATTGAAAAATATTATTACAAAGAACGGTCCTAATGATTTATGTAAAGGAAAGCTCTGAAAGAAAATGTCTTCCTTATTACCATTACCATTTATTACCATTTTCCCGGCATATAACAACCTATTAGTTGAGCAAGTTTGCCCATTCGTCAATATCAGAAACAGAAACGTTTACTCGCGATGAACTTTACGTTTTATGCAATAGGTCAACGTCACGTCTATTATACCAACAAGTCCAATTCTTCTAACGTTGCACAGACAGAAATAATAATAAATGTGCCGTAAAAAGGTAACGCGAGTCATAACCGTCCAATTTAGTAATACGCTACGTCTGTTTCGTTATTTATAAATGCACCGAGACGAACGGACTCCTCGAAACACGCCATTACCGTAATGTGTCGTAAAAAAAAAAGAAAGAAAGAAAGAGAAAAACCACCACCGCACAACTAGTGCGCCAGTTACATGCTTACGGTTATTGTTTCGAACAGTTCGAACCGCATGCGACCGAAATGAAACGCAAATGCAACTAATAAAGAAGCCTTCTGAAAATATTACCGAGCGTTAGCAATTCAAATTTCTACACAATTCTACACTTTCGTTTAAGATAATACCACAGAAATATAGAAGAGGGCAAATGTTCAAAACGTGCAAAACATTCCTTTGTGTTTTCCAGTCAAAACGATGGAAAAAATTCGAGCGGACTGGATAGGTATGTATATTTTTTCACGGGTGCCGTTTTAACATTTTTAAATTACTGGCTTTACAGATTACATTTCTTTTTAAAAAAAATCATACTGGAAAATTTTACTTAAAGAAAAAAGGACTTTCTCAAATATGAAAGGATAATAATTCTATACCCACAATACAGAATTAAAAAGAACACTAGGTGTATGACTTCTCCCATAAAGGATAATCAAAAACTTGTCTTAGGGGAGTACAAAACCCTAAATGTGCAATTACTTTTTAAAGTTTCGTACCCAAAGCGCAATTGGAACTCTGTTGCTGTCACTCTGTTGTCTGTTCGTTCGTTTGTCAATATGTCACACTCGTAAACAAAATGAGTTATAGACCTGAAAATTGCATATATTATGTAGAATGTTGACCGAAAACCGCATATTTATTTAAGAATTTAATTTAATTATTATATGAATTAACTCGAAAGGAGATAAACATAACAAATAGGTTTCATGTCCCTGTTGAAATTCGAATGGTTCGGCGGCGTCCTGTCCAAATAATAAAGACAGGAGACAGCTGAGAGAAAAAAATCCTACAACAAAATAAAAAGGGACGGATGGGAATAACAACTATTAACTAATAATAAAATAGCGCGTCTATTGTTAGATGTCGTCACACGCAGCATTCGACATGCGTGTTAGTCGTAAACACGCGAGGCATTTTCTTTAGGATGTAGCGGTGCCTGGGAAAGGCCACAAGTTCAAACTCATTCCTTTAAACACATGTATCAGAACACTAAATATCTTCCAAGAACACAAGTGACTACACAACACAATATGCATCGGTTAAATTCAAATATCATTATTGTAGTCACGTATGACAGTAACTTAATTAAAATAAAAAGAGAATGTACGATATATACCAAAGCAGTACCTAAAGCAGAGACGGATTTAGGATTTTTAAAAATCGAATTGTAAGTATGTGTACCTGTATTGAATGTTAACTGCAAAAAATGTGAAATTTTGGTTCCTCTCGTCCTAAAGACCCCTTTGGGTCCGCTACTGAAGTACCCCAAAAGGAATTTTGTACTATACTTCTTCTTATTAAACATCCTGCAGGGCAAAGTTTTGATTTGGATGATTTTGATTCGGTGAAATCTTAAAACCTATTTTGATTGAACTTTATTTGAAAGAATTTTCTAAAGGTACACAATCCAAAATCTTGTAAAAACCTAGTAACTTCGAGCAGATCCTACTGAAAAGCTCACACGTAATAAACTCTAAGCAAAGAAACATTGGAAAACTATGAAACAGTAGAAATCTGTACCTATTTATTTTTAAATGTAGTGCTTTAATTGCTAAAATGTTCATATTCCCACCAAATCACGACAGGTCATATTTAAAGTTTGTATGTTCTAATTAGATTAATTGTAGAATTTGACTGTTTAATGTTTCACGGGTATATAAGCTGAAATTGTAGGCTTGATTAAATAATATATTTTTAATGAATTTATTTAATTTCAGCAGGATTAAATATATAACTTGCATCTATACAAATTTCAGCTAAAATTATTTAAACCGAAAAAGTGCTTTTCCCTTTAAACTGTTTTATTTTCCTGTTAAATTAAAATTGTTGCATTGAAAAAATTGTTCTACGAACTTATAGCAAAAATACAAAGAATCAATTAAAAACGAACCCAATTTAAATATGAAATTATGAGCTTAATTGAATAGTAAATTTTTAACAGGTTTATTGAGTTTCAGCAGAATTAATAAATTTGCTTCTGGACCAATTTTATTACAAAGTTATTTGGAGATCCGAATTACAATTACTGTAATTGTTCTACGAATTTATTGCCAAAATATAAAGAATTAGATATACTAAAAAGAAAACCAATTCCTGTGCTTATGGTTTGTGAAAGTAGGTAGGTACTCAAGGTATCCTTTTATCCCCTAGTACGAGTAGTTTTATCAAAGTGATTGGTTTTAATTAGTCGATGTTTGGCATCGTCACGGTAACATGTATCGTTCGGTCCGGCGCAATGCGCTGCAAATCAATCGTTCGAAAGCTCGAAAATGAGCCACTTTCGGTATAATTTCCGTTAATTCCACCGTCAATACGACTTGGCAAATGGACGTTGCCAATGGTGTGCCATGCCATTGCCGTTGCCGTTGCCGTCAAGCCCGTCAGGACACGTTGCATGCCATCGTATTTATCGGATCGACGGAATATATCGAATAAACCAGAGGCGTAACCGTTTAATCTGTAACATTCGAATTTAATGATGACATCGGCAGAATCGTTTGTAACACAAGAGGGTCACAATGACGGCAAAGCGCACTTTCCGTCTCCGCCGCACTGCCCACATTTGCAAATTTGCATCGGACAGCCGCATGTGCAGATAATTATCATCGTTTATGCGCAACAATGGCCATGTTTTTATTTGCGAAATAAACGTACCTACTCTAAATTAACGCTTTATACATTTCAACATTCAGCAAATAACAATAAAATAGATGCATTTCCTTCGCTCATTTCAAACAACAACATATACACTGCTAATACCAAATGTGATCAATTTTTCCACTACTAAGGTTTCGTTTTTCTACAACCCTTACAAAATCAATTTGTTGACTTACTAACCGATAATGAAAACCTATCGAGTCTTTCGTGTCGGTCCAAATCCTTAAAAATTTAACACAAAAGATGGTTTCATATATCAAATGAAAACAAACTCATTTGAGTCCAAGTCTTCTAAACCATTGTCAAAATAATGTACGTGATAACCAAAAAATTATCATTATCAGGGCCGGATCTACCATATGGTTTTTTGGGCTTCAGCCCAGGGCCCCGTGGATTCAAAGGGCCCCCAGCTAAGTCAAGTCAAAGTCAAAAATAGACGATAATGCAAAGGAATCCATAATATATTATAATATAAATCAAATATTTTACTGTCTCATTTTTTTCTATACTTTGAGTAATTACATGGGCCCCTAAGTAGTATTAGCCCAGGGCCCCCTAAACTCACGGCCCGTACCTGATCATTATGTGATTAATTAAGTATTATTGTCAATGATTTGTTTACAATGTTTTGTAGTTGTTCGGCATCTCTTGTAGACAGACAGCCGCAAATTATTTAATTTATAAACTCTAATAGACCGTAATACCTATAATGTAGTAGCAGCAGTTTTACTTTTTGAATAAACGAATGAATACTAAGAGCAGCATAGCAACACAATATGATGTATGATTAACATTCATTTATTATAAACCGATAATTAACATCAATCGATTGCAACGAGCGGCAATTATTTTTCCTTTGAAACGGCTTGTCGTAAGAAGCCATTAATTTGCATTTTCGACGTAAACACTCCTGCAGTAAGTACGTCTTACTACATCAGCAGCAGCAGCAGGAAAAAAGTGTACATAATAATAACCACCAACGGGAATACAAATAATTCATTAAAACATGACCATTCCCAACCAATAGATTAATCATTACCTGCAAACGATGGACGTACTTGATATTACCTATGTACATAGCAAGCAACTTCTCATTAAATAGATAAAAAAATTAATCAAATGTTTACCGGCCAATAGACAAACTTTATTACCGATTACCTACATAGATATAGAACGTATCTAACTGCATATTACTATATTAAATTGTTGTGGTTATAAAGTGGTAACAAGAAAGATCTAGGCATTACTGCATACGTATTAAGTAAGTAATAAAATTATGGGAAAAGTTTTAGTCCTGGGGCTTCTGTACCATTGTACGCGGTTTATTAAAGTTTTCGGAATCCCTGTGACCTTTCATAGATTTAGATTAATAAACAAAAATTAATGAAATCATGAAGTCACTGCTAGCTTACTATAAATAACAAATTTCCAAAAGACTTTGGTGGACAATAGAATTATTGATAAAATTCTTCAAATAATACAAAAGAAATGAAAAGTTTTTTTAGTAATTGCCCGGGCACTTAAGAATAAAAAGAAAAATACTCACATTACTGTACAGTTAAAAACATTTCACTTAAGTATCTTTCAACAAATACCTGTTAGAAACTCCTGGGCTAGAAATCTATAGATTCAGATCAATTACTAAAAATTAATGGAATCATAAAGTCAATGCTGGTCCAATGTTGATGACAAATTTCCCAACGAGTTTAGTGGACAATACAATTTTTAATTAAATTACTCTGGTAATGTAAAAGTAATAAAAATAAACAAGCAAAAAAAAAAGGTTTTTGTGAGTGCTTAGGCACTTAATAATTTTTAGTGAAAAATAATCAGATAAAATAATATTATTCGTTTATAATTAAAATGGAAACGTATCTATACAGTTTAAAAAATTTCACAGAAGTACCGTTCCCATTTCTACAGACACCATTACCAGTAATGGTGGGAAGTCTTTGAAACTGCACTTTTAAGTCTTGAGCTTCCTGGGAATTCTCAAAAAATTGTTAAGACACTTTCAGGTACATTTAGATCAAATTTTGGTGCACATACACGTAGATTCTCTGTATATGTACGTAAGTTTGTCTTGGAGGGCAGCCTGGATGCTTGGGTTTTGAAACTTCTCAAGATGAAGACATCACTCGCTCGCTCGCTGGCTGGCTTTTAGATGCATAAGCGATTTGATTTTAGTTACGTCAGCCGTTAAAGCGTCGGATAGAACAACTCTCATCAAGCAGGGCGCTTAACAGGAATTTAATGTGATAACGATTAATTAATTATTGCAATAGCGGCAGCAGCCCAACGTTTTCTTCCTCCTCATCGTGGTGGTAGTGAAATACAGTATACATAGATACCCAGAGCAGTTTTCGTTAAACGAAAATTAATGGTGTAAGTAAAACACCAAAGAAATTAACTGCGCGTGCACACCAGATGCTTCAACCCCGATTTCTTTCTAATTAGGCCACTCACAAAATCGGAGGAACGCCATTCCCTCTTAAACGCAGAAAATTATATTCAGAATAAAGACAACCGCCTGCTACTAATAAGCATCGTCATCCACTAATCTCACCCTAGACCTTAACAGTTAATGAATGATGTCCTCAAGGCGCTTACTTACAACTTTAATCGCAATGTTGATTTTAACCCTACCAAAAGGAAGACTAACAATAAATTATAAGTGTTGACTAAAAATTCCTTATTATTAAAATTATAATGTAGTCAATTAAAAACAAAATTTACTCTAATTAAAGCAAAAGAAACAAATATACTTGATCATATTAAGTTAATTCGAAGTGTTGAAGTCGGAGAAATAGGGACGTATGTAGGGTAAAGAGTAAGTAATATACGTAGCAACTAGAATAGCTCTAAAGCTGTTTTAATAACAATATCTGAAAGACGATTATCCCGTCCTAAGCTAATTATGCTAACGTTAATCTGGCTTGAAGAATATAATCATATCTACGTGTGTGCAAAGATGGTTTACCCTGGAAGTTTTAGCATCTGCTGCGATTTCCACTTCATGTCTAAGGATGATACGTACGTAAGTACGTATGCGCTAAGCACTTTCGAATGCGATTTAAACATTTAATATGCAATAACACCTCCGTAATAACAACACGAGTACTATTACTAATAACCATCATGACTTAGACGAGCGCAATCAATTTATTAGTATACAGTGTTATCATCACGAAAAAGCGATAAGTCGTTTGACAATGTTCATGAAAACCTTAAAACACATTGCACATTCAAAAGTAGATGTTAGTAGACTAAATGCTGCTTAGAAATCTGGAACCAATATTCATTAAAAAAAAAGTGCAGAACGATTTGTCACACAATAGGTACGTTAAAAAAGTTCAACGTGCCACTTTCCACATGAATATAAAGATCAAGGAATGACTAAATCAATGAGTGAAACTTACGAGGCGAGGTATCAAGAACCTCTAGTATTTATTAAGGGTTCTCAAAAATAGTTTTTCTCGTTTAAGTGTTAAAAGTAAATACATACCTCTAGGTGTTTTGTGGAAAAAATGTAACTGTCTGAAACTCACCTGAAACGAAAAACGAAATGTTAGATATAACTGATGACAGTTGTTCAAGTAACTTTTCAAAAACGATTTAATATTTGAAAATGGTAAATGCACTACCTAGTAGGTGACCAGTGGCGTAACTACCATAGGGCTAGACGGGGCAGTCCCCGGGGCTCCTAAGATCAGGGGGCCACTCGGACTCTGACTTACAAACTATAAATTGTGTTAGAAATATCCACTAACTTTTATTTAAAAAAACCTATAGATATTAATTAATTTATCCAGTTATTCATTCGTAAACTCTGCGTGTAGAACCAGGATGTGCCCTGCTATGCACAATAAAGAACTAATGATAAAGTAGCTTTGCAACTTTTAAGTATTCAAATGTAACCACATATTTATATTTTGAGTTGTACTGATAAAATTTTGATTTGTCGTAACTTAGATTCGTCGTAAAACGTACCTATAGCCGGTCAAGAAAGTGGTGTTATTGGATTAAAAATCTCTACTTAATTAGGATTCTGTACCCAAAGGGTGCTCAACGGGACCTTATTAACGTGCCTTTTAAATATATAGTTTAGTTGGGGCCCTATTTTAGGTACGCCACTGCAGTAGGGCCCCATTTTTGGATTTGCCCCAGGGCTCTTGGTTACCTAGCTACGCCACTGTAGGTGACAAAAACTGGGAATTGAAAAGTTTATATTTTGTGAATTTGATTGCTGTTTATAGAGTAGTTCATAAATATTATGAATCCCTTTACAACTGCGAAATACAAAAGATCAAACCCCATTTGTATTGCTGTTTCAAGTTGATATAAATTCGAATTCCCATCGTTTTTATTCTTTTTATGCGAAATGGAAGCTCCAGGCAATTGTATGCTTGGCTATTCATTGATCCGTAAAGCCGATTCCGACCTAAGGTTTTATCAAAAAAACACAATTTGGGAACGTGTATATATACACAAGACCAAGAACGTTGACAGACCGATTTCTCAACCATAATTTACTGGATATTGTATATTTATATAATTCGTATACATAACATGATTTAAAAAAAAAGATGCAAAAAGTAATACAGCACTAAGAAAGCGTAGAAGGAACATTAACAAAATATACTTTTTTCGTAGTTAGAACTAATAATTTCATGTTACTTAAGATGAAAATACATAAAAATCAATTTTCACTTACGTAACACAGAATTAATTATAAATTTCTTATTATTAATTGTATGGATTACGTTATGGAGTGTAAAGAGTGCTCTCACCCCTCTCCCCTCCCCACCATAAAACGAACGTTGTTTAGAAAAACGTTTTCTTCCCAAAAATTTATTACGTCCCTTCTATACCTTCGTAATACACATTCTTTGCATCATAAATTAAAGTTAAAAAAAATCTTGAAGCCATTTCCATTTGTAATAAAACGATTTATGGATAACTGTATTAGAAATATACAAGATACAACATACGTTTTCGAAAACAATAATTTTAAAGACCAAATAATAAAATGAAACCTAAAATACCTAAGTTAAAGCTAAAAGGTAATTTCCGGCTGTGAATTATTAAACTAGTAACAAGAACTTCCTTAAATAGAAGATGAATTACCTCTGGAATAGGCTATATTTCTAAACGTTCAATTTATTGTTAGTTCAGATCATACCATAAATAGACGACGTTGTGTAAGTGTTGCATTGTGGGGAACAACCAACTCTGGATAAACGACAAAACCTTTAAGAACGTAGCGCAAAAAGAGCAAAACGATACAATGGGGTGCAAGTAAATGCATACACGATGCGTTATTCAGATTCAAATTTATCTCCACCATTTTCAGCAACCTTTTTTTCTTTATTCTCGCATCGTTCCTCCCGAGATGGAATTGCAGTGGAGATGACGACGGTAAGTTGCGCGGTGATGAACCGTGATGTGAGCTCCGTCTCTGAAAATCACTCTTCGTTCCACTGAGGAAATGAACTGCCTCTCGGAGACGCTACCTGAATCGCGGACACATCAGTAACGTTTTCATCGCGCCAAAATTACTATTCAACACTGTGCACTGCAAGTAATTTGATCGACTGGGACTGGGACTGGGACTAGAACTGGGATGAATACTCGGCTATCTCTCTTTCACTCCCCCTCGCTTACGTACACATATACATACTCTATTTCTTTCCTCTCCGTATTGAAGACGATGACAAGGACGTTTAAAATGGATTTTGGCCAAGAACCAGAATGAAATTCGAATGTGCAGACACTTTTTGTTTACATTTATATGGAAATTACCTGTGGAATAATATTGCCGATACAATTTAAACGAAAGCAATAATACTCGTAATATGACAGTAAAAACAAAAATCTTGGTCAATGCTAAAAGTTGTTTTAGCCCAAGTGACCTATAAGGGCTTATTTAAAGGTTAGAATAATACTTATATATTGAACTGAGTAATCATTCTAAAGGATATCGGAGCTTAGTTAATTATTCTCCGGTTATTTTAGGATATACATAAATACATAAGCTTTTAAACTGTCATGTTTTTTGATATTAACCCCCTCCCTACACCATCAAGTAACGTAGACACAGTTGTTTACAGCGTTTTTTTTCGCCATAACATAAATAACATAACAAGGGTGGACATTCACTTGGGATTTTAACATTAACCCGTCTAAATTTTAATACCTCTTCTTCTATGATTCTCATATAATCACAATCACCCAAAACTATTAACAAGTTTTCAAAAACAACGTCACATTCTGCTCTTGTGCATTATAATTCAGACCTTTTAACTTCTTAAAAGCGTAATAATAACAGAATGACAATTTATTAAATTTATCGTGATGATACCGTGTAATGTGTACCTATATAGTTCTATGTGTTCGGTTTATATAACCACCAAGTTCTCAACCGTATTCCACGAGGACTTGCACGAAACGGAGGCGATGTCTCTGCGGTATACATTTTTAACAATTTCAAGCCATTTTTCAGCGCCAAGACGAGCTCTATTTCCCAAGAACATTTTTCACATTCACCTTCTTAATCCGCAATTCGTTATTCCTCTCCTTGAATTCTCTAATATTTGCTTTTCCCTTTTCATTCCATCCCTACACCGTCTGCTGTCTACACTCCAACTTACACAACTAACTTAATTCACTTCACTTTTTCACAGAAACGGTTCGTTCCTCATTGAATTTTGCGGTAATAACAATTATTAATCATTCAGTCAGACAAGTACACCAAGTGAGTAATGACGATTTCATGAACGATTCTTCTTTACTGTGGAGATTTATACACTGAATAGCACCCAATTAAATTTTACCATTTTACTTTGATGTTGTTATTAATTTTCATCAACCCTTTACAGATAGTTTCCAAATATGATCGACCAAATTGAAGCTACTGGTTGCCAGCAAAATAAAGAAGTACAGCAGCAACGAAGAATCAAATCCGTTTTAATTGTTAATTTGCCATTTATTAAGTTTTTTATTTTTTGTCATATCCACATTGTCGTCTTTAAAATAAACTGTGCCTTTAAAAAACGTTTTAATCAGAATGCTTTCTTACCGAACCGTTACGTCTCATGCCTCATGTATAAGGCATGACAATATGTATATGAATTCAGTGCGGCATTTTAATTTTACGTAATGGATGAGTTTACATATTGTACCAACATCACCACAATACCTTACCCACCACGTTAATTCTTTACGACACTAGCGTAAAAATATATTAAACAAAGACAAAAGGCGGTGACAAAGGAGGCAAAAGGTCAAGATCAAACGGTAAATAGCTTGTCTACGTCTCGTTTCAATACAAAATTGAAACACAATGAGGATTGACGAATCCGTTAACTGACTAATTATTATTGCAGTCTTTTCATATTACTGCAGGGTCTATAAACATTTTCAAACCTATCGTGTTAAACATTACAAAATATTTTCTGACCAGTTTTTAAATAAATATAATAATTCTTTTACTATTTATGTTCAAACTAAACAACAAGTAATTAGAGATGTAAATCTAGTACCAATTTTTTCAGTTTATTTATCGTTTTTTATTCTGCTATCTGGCGAAAGTCGTACAGCGACAGTAGAGGAAAACAATATTGGCTTTTTTTTCTAATGAATTGTCTTAGCCAGATTTCAAAGATTGATCTCGTTGCCGCAAATAAATCTCGAGCTTTCCTCATTCCGTCCCCTCAACTTCTGAATTATACGGCATGTTGTTCTCCCAAGGGCTTTGCCTTTTCGAACGTGATATTTTCCAGAAGCTATTCTGTGGAACGGAGAGAAAGAAGAAAAAAAATTTCGTCCCGGCGAACGTTACAAATCGCATGAGACAGTTCCAAAAAGGCAAATTTGATTATCGTCATAATTTCTTCTGTATACATTTTCATCGCGGTAACAATTTACTCCCTTCGAAGTTATTAAATTAATATTTAAGGCTAAGAGCAGCAAAGGCGCTTTCCTTAGCGCAAATAACATAAATAAGTAAATTTGTATTTATTCAAGTTATAACTGACAATGTAGAAACGTGGGTAAATTCGACAGAAAATGCACTGAAATAAAACGACTTTGCTGAATATGATTAAGATAAGACCAGGAAAATAAAAACAATTAGACAAGTAGGAGGGGAGAAAAATATAGTGAAAAAACATTGAATATACAAGGTGTCACTAAGAAATCTTTCAAGTTCGGTTAGAACACCTTAAGATCCAGAAAATTAAATTTTATGTTCTACATTTTTTTGTACTACTTCATAAAAACTTGTTCGTTATACTTATAGAACCTCCTGTACATTTTTATGCATAAAAAAGTCAAAAGACGTAGATGCGATCGTATGTCGCATTTTTAAATTGTTTGTATACCGAAGTTCCAATTCTATTTACGAGAAAACTTTCGGTTATAAAGCGAGCCCAGTAAAATGGACTTTTATCGTAATGTCCCGCCACTTTGCTTTCATTGTAGCTAATTAGACCGAAGTCGGGCGATGGTCAGGGGTAGATTGGCCAACGAAACGGCCGTAAAAGGACTTACGAGAAAATTGAAATAACGCGAAATATATAATTAGAAAACAGTAAATGTAAAACGCGAACATCGTTAACCATTTTAATAAAACTTTCAAGCGCAAACACAAAAATAAATTAACTTTCATTCTAAACTTAGCGTATCATTTACTTTACCATTTTCGTGTTTACGTGATCCCATAAAAAGAGAAATACAATGTTCGCGAACATAAAAATTCGAATCAAATCCAAAAAAACGCAATAATACATAGATCCAATTTGATGTAAATATTTATGGCATATAATGCGCCAAATAAAAAACGAAAAATAGATAGTAATTGGTAAAACCATATCATATTTATTCTTCAATGAACACACATCTTTTCTAACGCAAAAAGTACTAAGTTCCAGCAATTCCAAATAAAATTTTTGACAGGAATATGTTTGAAATTGGTATACGCAAGTTAAAAATTCCAACGCGTTGTTGAACTGAGGTCACTAATCTTACAGGTCATCCCTATTTGCTGGTTGAAGTACGTTCGCACCCCCGCCAGTAGTACTAAAGAAGCAGTAGGATTAAGTCTAACTAGAAGTTGATTAAAAGTATAAATAAATAAAATCCTGACAGGCCATTAAAAGTAAAACGCACATTACCACGGACGCATTGTAATTATTAATTAATTAAATTGGTGTAACGCTAAATTTCTCAACATTACGTACATACAAGGATGGATCGTATATAAACGAGCCTTTGTTCAGAAAACATTTATTTTGACAATTTTCACAAAAACACAAATTTCTCTATTTTTCGACACATTCCCCTTGTTTGATTATACATTTTTCCCAACGGATTGGTAGTTTTTTCATCTCGTTTTCATAAAAAGAAGCAGAGCGGGAGTCTATCCAGTTGCGCACAAACGCATCCACATGTTCATCAGTCTGAAATCGTTCGTCTCCTAGTGATTCTTTAAGGGGCCCAAACATGTGGAAATCACAAGAGGATAAGTTTGGGCTATATGGATGGTGCTCCGACTGAGTCTAGTGCATTTCACTGGTTTGGGCCTGCGTTAAAACTACAATGCCAACTCGAGCAGCTTTTTGATCTTCACTCAGCAATTTTGGGACCCAACGAGCTGAATTTGTTCGGAATCCCCAGTTTTTCGTTATGATTGTGTAGACACTCCCATGGCTGATGCCGAGTTCAACAGATATCTGAAGCACAGTGGCGTGGTGGTGCCCTTCAATAAGGTTTCTAATGCGTGCAATGTTAACCGGCGATATGCTGGTGCGCGGACGATGAGGATGATTTACATTATCGACACGAATGCGCCCTTCGTTAAATTCTTTGCACCAAACTTCTATCCGTTGTCACGAAAGCGTTTCATTTCCGAACTGTGCTAGCAATCTGCGCAAAATTTCAGCTGGTTTCACGTTTTCACGTGTAAGAAACTTAATAATAATCCGTTGCGCAACGCTGCTATGCATCTCTTTCCCACTCATTGTGATAGCTACTAATCAAGCAAAACACAGCAATACGACGAGTCGTTTCCGTGTCACCTAATATCCCTAATTCAAGTTACTAATGCCCGTATGCTCCTTGAACAACTATCCGGCGCTTAATTTAAAAAGGTTCGTTTATATTTGATCCGCTCTCGTATAAAATGTTGTAAATTCGCAAATATACGTATACGTAGGACAATTTTCTTAACGACCGCGACATTTTCGGCCCCCCTTTTAAAACACACGCTTACATACAACATACATACACATCAACAGCGTGACTTCCTGCAGATTAAACCAGAACGTGTTAACGTCAAGTCCGTTTTGTAAGTTCCGCCCTGCGGTTCTGACGTTGATGAAGTGCACCTTTGGAGCTAGATAAGCACCGACGTTTTTTCCCATTCGCTCTTTTCCTAAAAGCATTGCGTCAGCGACATGCAATGCGTTACGACGTAGATTTCGTTATTCATTCTCTAACGACGATATGACGACAACACGATGACGATCACGACCCTGCTGGTGAAGCTCGTGAGCACATTTTTGCCCCTCTTTATAACACGTCATCATAATCACACCGTGGTGATGACAAAGAGACATACAGATTTGACATAAGAATTGAAGAAGGCGAAACTGGATGTAATAAGAAGGGATTCGGGCAGATGGATGTACTGTTTCCGCGCTGTAACGTGACATAAACGAATACATGTAGGACGATTAATACATTTGTAGGTGCTGATAAGAACCACTGAGAATACCAGCATTAATCACATAAGAGGAATCATAAAGAATTTCATATTTCAGAGGCTGTTATTAAATGTGTGGTAAAGGTTTAGGATTTGTTTTCACCAGATATGGAAATTTTCACCACTGCAATAAAACAGGGGAAACTCTACCGCCAAGAGTCTATAAACATGAAAATTTTCTGATCTAATCTCTTACGAATCAACTTTTTATTTAGACTTGCAAATAAAAAATGGTGCAATAAGATGAAATAAACTGTATGAATGGTATTTATAAGTGCGAGATTTTTATTATTATTTTAAAAACACGCATGGTGCCGAGCGTAAGCCCAAGGGGATTATTAAACAAGACGGAAGCGCTAAAAGTTTCCTTTTCATCATAGTTTGCCTCCTCGCATTTCATGCACGACTTGCGTTTCCTCGCCTGATAAACGTGGAAGCCGCACGCTTGCCGTGCTCACGGTAGCGTTGCAACAACCGAACAACCACCACCAAGTGGAACGTCCTCACTTTATCGTCCTCCGTACGACTCGGCTCGACTTCTTTACCTTTTAAAAGTCGAAAGTCGCTCTTCGCACCAAGAGCTTTACGACCAACTTTCAGAACGAAGATCCACTCACAACCTCCATCCACTAATGATCCAAAATAATGGTTCGATAAGATCATAAATTCAAGTAAGTACCTATAGTTTTTTTTTTCTTTAGAATCAGGAAGCTATTTTAAAAAGAAAAAAGTGTGAAACTACAGTAATTTTTATATCTCGACCTAGAGAAGATTAAAATGGACTAAATCATGTGAAGACAGCAACATAAAAACCTGAATAAAATCACTCGGCTGTTGCAAATCGCTAATTACATTCTCTAATGGCTGGATGAAATAAAAAATTCAAAAGTAGTTCTTTCTGGAATCGAAATTTTTAAATGGAAAAGATATTCAGGAATTACAGATATTTTTATATCTTGGTTTATGAAGATTAATTTGGTAAATTTTGTGAAGATTGCAAAGTGCAACTAAAACCCTTAGAATTTTTGTCTAAGCACATAATAATAAGTCATAGGGTGCATTTCCCACCTGCTCTCGTCAGAGACTCACCACTGCTTTACATAGGCCTGCTATACTTGCGTATGGTTGGATTGTCGTCACCACGCAACTTCTGCCATTATTATGATGAGAATTGGCACTCGTGCCATAATTTATTCCTATTACCGGTACCATTCACGATTCCCCATCTGCACCCTTCTCCACTTTCGCGCGATAAAATCTTTGCTTTTTGCGCGGCACCTTATTCGACGACACGGGAAATCGTCTACGTTTAATGATGTTCCTGATTGCTCGGCACCTTTGAAGTGCTCGATCCATCTTCGACAATTACCTTTCCGTTGAATGGAAAACGACAGATGCGGAGAGCGGAGGAAGAGACGAAACGGGGGAATTAGGAGGTTACGCAATGGAGACATCGTATATTATGTGTAGAGGTGGCAGCCACCACACTTCAACGATACACTAATGAAGGGAAACGTTTAAATAGCATAGGGTAAATCCTCGGATTCTCGGGACGTTAAGCGAAAGATTGTATCAATCACCCAAATGTCAGAGGAGTAAGATCATCCATATGTACGTATAAAATCGTATGACAGAAAAAAATGTTTATATATTTTTGGAATTGCGTGTAATGTAATAGTAGAACCAAGGCAATGATTAGTTCCTATCTCTAACATATTAGTTATGCTTTTTTAAGAATCTCAACACCAACCTGAATTTAAGTTTCAACCATAAAATAGACCAGCAAACGTTGCATATAATCACATCAGGTGTGAAGAGTTAGAGGCAGGCCACTTCAGGACGATACCTCTTTAAATTTTCATTTAATTTTCTGATATAGTGATACCTTGTTACTGTGAACCAATTTATTTGAAATAAAAAGTGGTTGAAAAGGCCCTTTACAAATTTCTTTTAACCATACCTACGTTTGTTTGTTAGGTATCACACTTATTTAAGTTTCCGTCTCTGTCCCAATACATTTAATCTCTTTAATGTTCTGCTGCTTGTTCCTAACTTTTTTGTTTCCTGACACAAGCTACATGCTTTTCTTATCCATTCGTTCGCCTAGGAACATAAATGAAATTCGGAAAACTTCGTTTACCTACGTTCGTTTCAGTTTGAAATTATTTCTGCAACTTTCGAAATTATGGACCACGCTCCGAGGTAAATCACGACGTTCTTGGCCCAAGTCGTTCCTTAGTTTTCGAACTTCACACTTTATTAGGGTCCAAACAAGCTGTGCAACGGCTGAATTCACGGTGAGCATCTTTCTTGTCATTTATACCAAAAGATCTTGTAGGTACTTGATTTTAAACTATTCTTTTCCTCAATGTAGGACACACGAGGCTGTCAAGTGTTTAAGTAATTTTTAATTCTGAAACGTTTTACTGATTTTTGGTTGTAAACTATATAAGAAAG
This sequence comes from Agrilus mali, assembly GCA_029378335.1. Taxonomy (NCBI): domain Eukaryota; kingdom Metazoa; phylum Arthropoda; class Insecta; order Coleoptera; family Buprestidae; genus Agrilus; species Agrilus mali. Next base: position 19,463,735 of record CM055658.1, on the reverse strand, counting down.
AAGGAAATCATTTCTGATTATTATCGTTGGGATATTTTCCGAAACTTTTTAATGGAAATCTCGAACGTTACAGAATTATATTTGGTATCAGTGTACTTCGCGAACAATTTAATTTACATCAAACAATAAGTTTCCTGAAGATAAAGAAAAGAGTCACTGCGGTGACTTACTTATTCGACGACCTACTCTTTCTAAAAGAAAAAGAGAAAAAGAACATGACGCAAGTTTCCTTCCTTCCTTCCTTCCGTTCCCTTCTTCACTGCGACGACCCGAACTTCAAACGTTCATCTCGAGATAAGAGGCGCGTTTTGACGATTTCAAACTCATTAAAAGAATCTCGAAACGTCGGGAGGCAGGATCTTTCCTCGCTCCAACGACGACGCTTGCACCTAACGAAGCAAGTAAGTAATTCGGTTCAAGTGGCGCATCTTCTAACGTTACCGAAGAAATGTTGTCTCACTAGTAAAAATTGAACTAAATCAAGTACACGCTTTTTTGTTAAGTTAAAGAGATGAGAATTACACGACATAAATGCGATCCAGTTTCTCTTCCTTTGGATGAAAGTATTAATCAATTTTCTTTGACCAGCAGACCAGCAGTAATATATGAAAAGGAAATTTCAATTTTAGCCAAATAGAAGGTCAGACAGATTTGTAAAAAAATCTTGGTACAATAAATATTTACCAAGTTAGTAGGTATTACAAGTTAAAAATCATTTGATTCAGCAATTTAGCAAACACTTCTCATAAACTGCTCCCAATAAGCAGAATTCCAATTTACTAATGTTACAAGAACAATACACTTCAGTGTGATTAATGTGAACATTCTCAAAAATGATTAATGGGTTTGAATGTTTTAAAAGCATTTACACGGTCAAAGAAAATGCAATTCTTTTGAATATTCAACTAAATCCTTGTGATTTATAGTTTTCTGTATACTTTTCAAACATTCACTATATTATTTGATCTACATTCTAATACCTCAAAGCCTTTCATTTCATAAGAAATTTTTCATTTTGATTGAACCATTAATTTACATGCATTTTCAATAAATAATATCTAACGACTGACAAAATGATTATTTTGTATTTAAAAAATTAGTGTAAATATTTATATCGTTTAGTGCCTATGTACAAAATTTTGGTTGAGTTGTATGCTATGTAAAGTTATCAGAAATAATAAAAAAATTCAAGGAACAGCTACGATATTAAGGGATGATTTTTCCATCTGGGTGGTGATGCCATATCTATCCCTCTTTAATGTAAGTGTCTGTCTGCTTTTTTCTTCGTTCGCAGCTCGCGGCGCTTTTCGCGCACTCCGCAAGCGATTAACTTCAACATGAAGAAAATGGGGCGAAAAAATAAGAGGGACGTAGTTCTTTATTCTGCTAACTTCAGCGCCAAAAAATAATGTAATGTCAGAATACAGACGAAAAATAAAACAATTTTCAGGAAATTTTTACGTCGATTGAACACCAACCCCTAAAATTTTCCCCATCAGAATATTAAAATTTGAAACACGAAACCTCAATACAATAATAATATATATTATGGAAACTGTGGCAAGCAAAAAAATAAAAGTTTGGAAGAGACACACCCACAAATTCAAATTGTATGTGGTAATAGGAATGAGTCTTTCCAATGTCAATACAAAAAGTTTTAGCCTTTACTATATGGAAATTGGGATACATAATGAACGAATAAAATAACGAATAATACAAATTTCCACTAAACCTTTTAATTTAATTTGAAGTGATATCACTTCTTCTGAAGATGCCCTTGTGGGGGTGAAACAATTGTTAAGAAAATTAAAAGGTTTAGTGGAAATTTTGTGTATTATTCGTTAATTTATTCGTTCGTTAAAAGTAAGTTAAGCTAATTTCAAGGGTTTGTGTTTTAATTTCTTTATAATGTATTTCGGTATGTAATAGGTAGTAAGTAGTTATGGTACAATCGCGGTTATCTCTGTTTGTTAAAGAAATAGATAAAAACGTTCACACGTTTCCATCCTTCGAAGTATACACTTTACTTACTAACTAGCATGCAGTGCCAAGAGCCGAACGAGCAAGCGGCAGCAAGCAAGCAAGCAAGCAAAGGAACGCGAACGTCGAGAGATAGCACAAGCAAGCAAATCTGAAGTGGCGCGAGGATATGGGGGTAGAAGTGCTGACGAAGCAGAGGCGTTATGCCTCCAACACGCTGCACTGCGACAATACAACCCCCAGTAGAAAAACCGAAAAACAACGATGTTTCTTTTAACACAACTTATTATTGACCAGCTGCACCCCAAATAACTTCCCTGTTATAAAAACAACAGACAACAAGGAGGAATCGACGTCGTAAAAAAACAGGGGAATTTACATAAACTGTCAGGACATAAAATTACTGCATCATACTAGAAAACATACTTAAGTAGAACAACATTTTAGAATGAATACGAACACCAAACAAGGGATGGAAAAAGAGCATTAATAGGAAATCAAATTAAAAGCACAATTAGCCAACGGTTTCCATTTCTTCCCCTAATCGGGCTTTACATCAATAAATAACACTGATAAAAACATTTGTGGTATCCCCAAATCAAATCTGAAAACAGATGTTTTTATCACCCATTTACCCTTTAACATGGACGTGCCTCGTCTGATTTCACAAGGCTAATTTTATAGCTTAGTTCAACATTTAAATCTATCAGAAGCATTCACATTAAAAGGGCGAATGTTCTTCACAATGTTTTAAATATTATTTTTTCCGAAAATTATAAAAAAAAACTCATTGCTCTCTATAAATTATACCCCCAAAAGAGCTTGTTAGATAAAAATGACATAAAAAACTTTATTAAAAGAAATAACAATGAGAATTGTATTTTCGCCTCCTAAAACAGGGGTTGCAATCCTTAATATGTAAAATGGTATAGATTATTTGTGTTTTTTGAAATACAGAATTTTCAGTTTTTGTTAAAAAAAAACTAAAACTGACTACAAAACACAGATACTTAAAAAAATATTTATGGAAGTAAATTCTGGGAGTGGTTTCTTTCATAATTGATTTAGGTACTAGTTAAAATTTTTAAAATCTACTTGTAAATTAGTAATTAGCGATCCGAAACAACCCTTTGCACCAAATTTCATAAAAAAAATAAAAATCTAATGAATGAATTCATAATTTATTAGTTATAAGGATAGTTAACTTCTTTAAAGATTTTTTTAGGAAAAATTCCAATACACCTCAAGTAAATTGTCTCAAATAGTTAATACAAAAACATCTTTTGATTTTTTAAAATTCGTTTTATAACCTTTCGTTTGAACATTTTCTTAATATCCGAAATGCTGTAGATTATTTATCTAAAAACGAAAATAAACAATTTAATTTTTGTTTGGTTTACAAAAAAATAAAATAGACAACGAGATTTACTTAAAAACCGCTTTTGGGTAAACTTTGGGAGCTGTTTTCACCCTTTCAGTAGAGATAGTCGATATAAAAAAAAACATGTAATTATTTTTCGATTGTCTGTCACTATGCAAAGTTTCATTCAAATCGGGGAGTGGCACTTGGGTAGTGTTACTTGTCAGTTTAAAGGCGATATTCGTTAGCATCGATAATAAATATCCGTCTGTACCTAAACTTCATGAAGCATATGAAGAAATCGCACAGAAACTTGCGACTTTTTTTGAATATATTCATTTTAACGAATACGGTTGTGTTAGAAGTGGCGATTTAAAAATGATAGGCCTATATTCTTAAAATTTAACTGAGGTATATAAATACCACATCCATCATTTTCTTCGGAACTAAAAAAATGTTACTACTGATCACTAGTTACGTCCAATCTGATTGATGAAGAATTTTGTTATAGCAATAAATTGGACAGAAAAGATTTCTCCTATCCAAATAAAAATTTCCGGGAATTATTTAAGTACAAATTAATGAGGACATATTTGTGGGAGAGGAACAAGGAAATGTCGAAAGATGAAATATTTGAGTACCTACTAAATGAAATTGATTTTAATTTAAATACAGTAAGTGACTAATATGACAAATGGTTCCATGAAAGCATTTCTGCATTAAAAATCAGATATCAACGTAAATTGGGTGATAATTTGCTTGGTGATTATTATCGAACGTTGTCGGGGATGCTGCAGAAGCAAAATATCGTCATAAAATATAGCAATAATATTCTGGGCACATTTAAGATTAATAATGATGCAACTAGGAAACACTATATAGTTTATAGCAAAAAAGTATGTGTTAAAAAAATTTTAGGCCATTTTCGGCTTTTTCGTTGAGGTTTACATAAGAAACACCTTGTTCTACATCGTTTTTATAAGTAGGTACATTAACAAAAACAAATATTTTCCCGCAAAACAACTATCTAATTATTATTCCTATATTCATTACAAATTTAAACCTTATTCAACTACAAATTATCTATGTATTTCTGGTTAAATATTAATGAAACGTATTTATTCTAGGTTCTAGGTAATTACCGATGTACATAATGCCCTCCAATAAACAAGCACAGTTTTCGAAAGGCGTATTGACACATTTATTGAGTTTTTTTTTGTTTAATCCGGTCATGGGCCTTCGTCCTAGAGCTGCTACATGCAACTGTCGGCAAAACAACACTTCGTGAAGCCTTAATTGTCCTTTAGTGCGATGTGCACAACTAACTGGAACCCGTACAACTGACTTACAATGACCAACATAATCTCTCTGTTCCTAGATACGTACAAACTACAAAGCCGATGTACTCGTATGCTACAAATTTACTTCATTTTGATATTGTACAGACACAAATACGATCAACATTACAGTAAAAGTACCTATTGCACTTTTAGCATACGAATACAAGGTGATAAATGTAAAGTTAAAGCTAATTCAAAAAATTGGAAATCATAATAAATTGTTGTTGTAGACCTTTTGATGATGACCAAAAAAAATATTGCAAGAAATAGAATATTGTCCTTTATTTTCCCGAAATACTTAATGAGTCCATCTATTCTTTGTGTCGTTAAATATAAAAGAAAGGAACATTCCGCCAACGATTTATTTTGGATTAAATTGAATTGCATACACTTAGCAGGACGATTTTGGATTTTGTGAGCGCAATCTAAACAAAGAGAGATTAATGCCGAAGAATCAGTTCAATCTGCACGAGTTACTTTGCCACAACAAACGCCAACGCTTCACTATCCTCTCTCCCGTTTCTCGTTTCTCGTTTCTCTCCTCCCCGTTTATTCTCTTGTCTCTCGTATCAACGACATTAAATAATCCCTTAATCTCTACGAAAACGTCAACGCGATTCTCTTGTTCTTTAATGTTGTTAAAAGGTACCACCACTACACTAAGGATCTGATACGAAATACATAATACGTTTTCAATTTAATTACAACACACAATGCAAAGTTGACAGCTGAATTATTTAAAATAATGTATTCCCAATAGTAGTATCTTCCTTTCTTGGTTTCATTAATCATATAAAATAGTAAGTATGTTATCAAATGCAAACATCTATCTGAATATTATGCTTGTTAGGGACTTCAATTCGATCGAATTCAATGATATACTATTCTCGTATTCAAGTTGAATGAATCTTACTAAGTGGTCCATATTTTACCGGTTATTGTACGTATGTCGCCATCTAATACTGATATTTATAACCAACTGCAATAATATTCGATATATTTGACTAAGACCTTACTACAAAGGTAGAAGCATTTTAAGTTCTCAAAAGATGTAGGTTATTAATAATTAATCAAAATTATTCTGCTGTTATTTATTAATTCACGTCTTTGTTTAATTAAAAAAAATCTTTAATTCATTATTATGATTTAGCAAAACAGCCTTGATATAGTTAAACATCAAAAGCAGCTTCCTACTGTGTAGAAAACATAGCTACAGTAAATTTAGAGTTCCCAATAAACATTACATACACTGTGTCCAAGATAACAATGGGAAAGCATTGGGATCTTGTAAATGGTAAAAGGTACGAAGTCGATTAAATTGGTTACGTTGCGTATTTTTAATAAGCCTAACAATAAACCATGTAGAAAGATTTAAAACTCCAACCTATTTGGAAATTATCCGGAAAAAAAGTTTCTCAAAATCCTTTTATTTTTTTTTTCCTGGCTTTATTCAATAACGGATATCAAAATAAACTGCATTTTTTCCGGGCTATTCAATGTTGGCAACTCTTTTGAAGTTCGACGTTTCGTTTTCAAAGGACCATCATCATTTTCATTTTCTGTAATACGGTCCTGTTATTTTTACTACATTTTTAATTCCAAATATGATTATTTATTTATTTATTTATTTATTTATTTTTTTTTTACTCAAACGGGTATGCACCCTTTTTACAAAAAAATATATACAAAATAATACAGGAAAAGATAAAATGTTGCACAAGAAAATATAAAGTATGTGACATTAGATAAACATATTCCAAACACCGCAGAATTGACTGGTACAGTAGAGGATAAGCAAAATAAATATAATGAACACTATTTGAAAGGATACAAAGTATTGATAATCATAAGTGACTACTGACTAGATGTTTGAAAGCTAGGTACGATAAAGAAAAATCATCTCTTGACGATAAAAGGTTATTGGCTGATCTCATTAAACGCGGAATAGAGCTAGAGTAAGCATAGATGTTCTATAAAAATCAATATCAAAAATAATTGAACGTCTAACAACTCTGTTTGGTACATTGAAACGAAAGAGATTATACAAAAATATGCAGAGCATGCGACTTTTAATAAAAATAAAAGATCATTTATGCAACGACGAGCAACAAGAGTGTTAAGATTTGAGAGATTCAGTGCAAGAGTGTAGTCCTGGTTTAACGGAGACATTCGAAGGTTACTTTTGAGCATAAACAGTCTGAGAAATATGTGTTGGACGGATTCGATTGCAGAGATTGCCTCATCTGTGGAAGGTGACCAGACTACAGACGCATATTCAAGTTTTGGTCTGACTAGCGATACGAAGAGTGACCTTACGGTGTTGGGAGACCTAAGATGTTTGCTGTTTCTGGAAACGAAACCCAAGATCCTGCGGGCACTCAGCACGATCTCGTCAATATGAGAGTTAAAGGATCCACTAGAGGAATACTTGACTCCCAGATCAACGAACTCGTCGCAGCCTGATATGGGAACCTCACGGATGGCGTAGAGATAGTTGATGGTGGTACGCTTGCGGGTGAAGTGCATCACTTTGCACTTCGACACATTCAATTCTAGCATGTTCTCCGAACACCAGTTTACCAGCCGGTTCAAGTCATGTTGGAGCTGTGTTGCATCGTCGATGGATTTGACAGAGTGGAAAATCTTCGCGTCATCCGCATAAAGCAACGAGTGACTGAACGTAAAAACAGATGGTAGATCGTTGATGAACAGGTTGAAAAGTATTGGACCCAGGTGAGAGCCTTGAGGTACCCCAGAACAGGCTGAGTAGGTGGTAGTAGCCGAACCGTCAATGCCGATGGAATATCTGCGGTCAGAGAGGTAAGACGCAATCCAAGACAGAAGTGATCCACTGAATCCAGTTGACTCCAGCTTGTGCAGAAGAACACAATCATTCACCCTGTCAAAGGCCTTGGCAAAATCCGTGTAGATCACATCTACCTGTATATTTGCGTCAAGATGTCGGAAGACGTAATTGTTCAGGAGAACCAGGTTGGTAGAAGTGGATCTTCCAGATCTGAAACCATGCTGTTCGTTGGCTAAGATTGGTTCTACCAAGGGCTTCAATTTGTTCGTCACAATTTTCTCAAAGTACTTTGGAATTGCACTGATGAGGGCAATTGGACGGTAGTTCCTGACGTTATATTTGTCCTCAGATTTGTGGATTGGTTGAATCAAACTCGTCTTCCAGATGTCAGGGAAGGTGCCAGATTGGAGCGATTTCTCAAACAGTATCCAGAGCGGCCGGGCCAATCCATAGCGTGCCTCTTTGAGAAAAAAGTTGGGAATACCATCAACACCAGGTCCTGCAGATACATCGAGTACAGTGAGGCCCTCGAAAATTTCCTCAAGTTGTAGGTGTAAGTCAGCGACATCTAGAGTGCGTGGAATGCTTCGAGTGCTCTGAGGAACGGGGGCACCTTTATCACAAAAAACTGACTCAAAAAAGGCAGCAAAAAGTGAGCTGATAACGTCAGGTGATGAGGAAGAGCAATCGTCAAGATGCATGACTCGAGGTAGAGCCGGTGACTTTCTCAAGTTATCCACATACCTCAAGAAATACTTCACGTTTGTGGAGACGGATGACTCGACCTTGTTGACGTACTGACTGTACAGAAAATCCGAGTAGTTGGACACACGGTAACGCACTTGCAAGAACTTGAGCTGGGCTGCTGGGCTGCCAGTTTTCTTAAAATTTGTGTGCGCTATCTTCTTTTGCAGCATTAGGTTCTTCAACTCCCTGTTGTACCAGATGGGAAAATAATCGCATTGTACCGATTTAGTAGGGACGAGGTTGTCAACAATGTGGTTCACATTATCCATGAAGAATTCAGCGGCAGTGTTAAGGTCTAGCAAGCGGAGAGTGTCCCAGTTTACATGATTAAGAGCCATGGTGATAGCTAGATAATCAGCTGACTTGAAATCTTTCCAAGATTTTCGTTTGACCCGTTCGACGGAGGATCGATGGAAAATCAAGTTAATGGTAAGAGGAGGATGAAAAGGAAAGTCCTCCGGAAGGTGAACGTCTGCAGAGCGCCAGATTTGGACCGGGTTGAAAGATGAAAAAAGCAGATCCAACGTTTTGCCCTGGTCATTTGGAATGGTGTTTTGTTGTCGTAGGCCAAGAGTGTTGAAGGTGATACACAGCGAATTCGCAGCTGAGATCATTGGTGTCGTGGCTTTAGGAAGAGTGGTGAAACGAGTGATGTTTGTGTCATTGACCCAGGAGATGTGAGGAAGATTGAAGTCTCCAGCTAGAAGAAAACTTGCGGGTTTGCGAAGTAGGTACTCTAGCTTGGTTCCAAGGTTTTCGTAAATAACCGAGGGAGATTGAGGTGGTATATAGACGGCTCCAATGATGGTAGGTTCATTTGTGAACATACATTCTACGAAAACATTCTCGGTGTCATGGAAGTCGAGGTTGATTCGGCGGCATGGGAAATTTTTTCGAACAGCAATAAGTACGCCACCTCCGCCTTTTTCAAAAGGTCGATCACAACGAAACACCGTGAAACCGACAAATCCAAGCTCCTGGTCCTCAATGTAAGGTTTCAGGCCCGTCTCAACCAACAACACAATATCAGCAACAGTGGTGGCTCCAAATTGGCGAACGATGTCTAACTGCGACACGAACATTTTGGTAAAAAATTGATGTTAAATGTTGAAGGAGTAAAATTTGCGCATACCCCAGTTACATGTTTTTTAAAACGGTAACAATCTCTGGGGAGCCGTTGGTGAATTTGATGGTTAAATTCTGTTACACTTGCAATGGTTTAAACACGTTTTTGGCTTGTTTTAGATATTATTGAAATTTTTTTCAGAGTACGTCACCAAAATTTTATTTTAAGAGGTCATAACAATATAAAAGTCATTTAACCACAAAATATTCAACATTTTTTTTATTATCTATTAAAATGTAAGAAATAAAATCATACTTTATACTACTTCTGTTATTACATTTTTTTTAAATTAATGATGGTATATTACTAAGTTTAAGAATGCTTTTCTTTAATTTAATCCCATATTTATCTTGGACACACTGTGTACCTACATAGTTAGAAAACTTGTTGTTTTAGTTTAGGGAAGATCCATGATAAAGTAAATTTAGAGTACTCAATGAAATTATGTTACGGTTTGAGATCAAATCAAATATAAAGTATCAATAGAAAATATATCCTATATGAACATAGTTAGAAAATTTGTTGTTTACGTCAAGTCAAATAGCAAGCAATCGTTTTTAGTTTGAAATACGCGAAAACAGAGATATCGGAAGTAGGTTCTTTCATTTATCGGAGTGTTCTCAAGAGAGTATATACGTTTATATGAACGAACATCTTGTATATTTGTATGTGTGTTAGACTGCTTGTAAAATAAACTTATGTTACTTCTGATTCCGAAGCAAAAGTAACGTAATACAGATAAGATAGAACTGTCATGTATCGGGTGCTCCGAGTATACGAACGAACTACTAGAGTACAAAATACCACTAGCAATTGGAGATCCGTGCAAGTTATGTAGCCAGTTTTGTCCGTCTGGAGCACAACAATAAATTGATGGCCAATTCAGGCGCAACCACATACACGTTCACGTTGGGGACTGTTAGAAAAGAAAAAAGAAAAAAAAAACAGTACCGAACCGCAAATAAGCAACCATTGCAGCCAACCAAGGCATTGCTCTATCTATCTCGCTTTGAAAATAAGGTGAATCTAAAATGTTTCGCTGCAATGCGGTCCGCTTTTTCGACTGTTTAAGAGAAAACCGAACGTCTTGAATTGGACAGCGGCACAACTTAGTTGAACCTTAGTTGAACACCTGCCATGTCCAATTTGTTATCCGAAAACAGCGGAATCGCGATATGAAATTGATATGCTGCAGTTTCTCTATAGATAGTTAGAAATATAACTCAAAGTAACATAAAAATAAGACAAGAAGTTGGGAACTTCTACTCTATCATTTCTCAAGAAACATACCCATACCCAATACGTACTTTTAATCAAAAATAATAAACTTAAACTTTCTTATACTTCCTCACCAAAATCGTACTGAGTACATTACAGAAATTTTTGTAAGAGGCATTTGTAAAATAAGCACAAATACGCATAATTATTGTGATCCTTGACGTTTAAGAGCCTTTTTGTTGAAATTATACTAACGCTAATACTTCGTCTCTTCGTCACACTCACAAATATGCAAAAACACTGTAGCCACCGTAACTAAATTTCAACAATAATTATTTACTAATCAAAGGAATACGTAAACAATAAGTTTTTCTTTTTATTTCTGAATGTTTCCCTTTGCGACAATTCATGAAGAACGAACTAGTTAGGAGTCAGTTAGTTCCTTTTTCAATACGTTTTCCAATTTATGAGTAAATACATAATGAAATAACGAACTCAAAAGGACTCGTAACAAATCTCGTCCCTGGTCCCCCGTGTTCTTCTAGAAGCCCATTCTTTTCATCTTATTATTCATGTTACTTATAAGACTGTTGTTAAAATTCTTCTTGGAATCTGATATTATAATACCTATCTAAAGACCACATCATTTCTCGGTAACATCACATCGGTTAAGTCATTGCTTAAAGCAGATCAACTCTCATCAACTAATCCACACAGCACGATGCAGGTATCGTTCGCTTCACGAACACACATACCTATCCTATCTATATAAGTAATAAGAAGATGTAGAGCTTGAGATTTAAAGAGTAGGAATTTGTTGTGCCAGTACCTACGGTCTGAAAGTCGCTTTGCAAGTAAACAGCTCCTTCAGCAAAGATGATATCGCTAATTGCCTGGCTGCTTACTTACTAGCTTATCCAAGCTAGTCTTGCTGCATTCGCGTCTATGCATAATATCTCAACGTGGAACAGTGCAAGTGTGCGTGTCAAGTACGTATACATGCACGTGAAATAGCACGAAGACGGTGCGGTGTGTCTGTCGGTAAGGTACCTTTAGGACCAGTGCCAGGAAGTGACTCTAGCGCCAAATCGCGTCCATAAAACATTAACCGAGCCGTAATGGAAACGGTTATATATATAAAAGGACGCCAACCGAAAATGCAGCGCAAGAAAACTTTTACACAACGATCAAATAACTGCACATATCTAACTTTATAGTCGTCCTCTATGTCGAATTTAGAACCACAAAAATATTCGCCGAACTTTACGAATTTAATTTATCAAAGGAAGTTCTACCAAGTGAATAGCGACACAACAGAATAGTGAAACGAAAAGTTATACATTTATACTGGTTCAGTATTCATTTTCAATAAAGGGCCATTTTAACGAATTCAAAAGCTCGGGTCTGATATTAAATCCATTTTAGGTAGGGTTGCCATTTCTAAAATCTGGCAACCAAGACAAGAAGCGTAAAAACCCCGGATATTGATGCTTAAAACCCGGACATGTTACCAGTTGTTTTCTTTAAATTACCTAGTAAAATAAGAAATAATTTTTATTTTTATTTATTTTTATTGGTAGTAAACAAAAACACATTTGTAACTTTCACAACTTTTTTATTTCACTTGACACGTGTTTCGCCAACACTGTGACTTCTTCAGAAGTATAACTAGTACTTGTTACAAATGTGTTTTTGTTTACTACCAATATGTTAGACTTTCATCAAGTATCCAAAAAATCAATACAAATATTTATTTCTACATTAAATTTAGTCTTCTTAAGAAACAAAACAAAACCTTCTTAATGTTTTAAGAATTGTTAGCAGTCTTACGTTTTTATTTCTTTCAATACAACAAAAATTTATTCTTTTAATATAAAATGAAGTAGGTAATTTGAAAACTTTTAAACTCGGACTACAAATGAAACCCGGACTCCCTCTAAACTAGGACAAATCCGGGGAAACCCGAACTCATGGCAACCCTGCTTTAACCCATAAATTACAGTAAAGGTCCAAATAACCGTAAAATGAAAAGTTTGACAACATTCCCGCACATTTGAAAAAGAAATAAGTTTATAATTGGGGGAAAATGATCAAATATGTTTATGCTTTTGTCAGCTATTTCTGCTGACATCTTCAGTTGAACGTGGGAGCAGATTTTGTCAAAACAATTCATTCTCAAACTACAAAAATGTTCGTGGCTTCCCACTTCGGGACCTGTATCTTATATGTTATTAACTCGCACATTTTTAATTTTCAGTTCGGAACCTGCGTCTGATACCTGCGTATTACATAGCTCAATTTATGTACTTCTATATACCTACGAGGCCTAACGCACTTGAATTGATATATCGAAAGTATGTTGGGAATTTATATAACATTTTGTATAAAGGAATGACAAGACCACGACAACACCCTCTTAGTCCGTATTGTCTTTACATACCGTAACCTTGTGATCCTAAGCAATCAAACGAAATCGTTCGTTAAAAAGAAAATGTCACCCGACCTAAAAATGGAAACAAACGAAATTCCAATTCAATTCGGAGATACGTCTAAGTACATAGTAGCTTGAAAAGAATCACCCTGCATATTGTTCCAATCGCTGTACGTTTTCTTCGTTTTAAAATCAATTAAACTTGGCTATTCAGAATCTACTATCCGATTATTTTATTTATTAATACTTACCTGGCTGTAAACATACATATATAGTACATAAGTACATGGCTGATCGGTCCCAAAATGGGAATAATAATAACACTTTTGCTCCCGAAGTGGGAAGACATCACAATTTAAGAAATAAATGTAAACTTGATGTACGAAGACTTTTTGGGTAATCCATTCTGTCTTTGATTACATAATGTTATCTAATACCATAGTAAACAACAAAACTTTTTATAAAATATAAATGTACCTACATATTATACATAGGTACTAGACAAACAAAGTGATGCGATAATTTTATCCGGAAAATGAGATAAGATTAGAATAGTGACAGAGGATTTTAGCTGAGGTTTAGAAGTAGTGATATTAACTTACTACATTTGTATCTTAATATTCAACGTTTTAATTTAATTTACGATTATGAAAATAACTATTACACAGAATAATTTGCCCTAAGTAGGTATATGGCGAAATAATTATCAAGGTCTAAAAAAAAATAGTGAAATGTTCAAAATTTGTTTAATTCTCTTATTATAAAGTAAATACATATTTCTCGAAATATATGTATGTACATATCTACATATTCAGTACATATATGTGTAGTTGTATATATTTGAGAAGTTTAAAGGAAGTTATGGAATGGTAAGTCTATATATCGTTCCGATTAAAGTCGAAATAATTGAGAAAAGGCAGAAGCACGTTTTGCACTCTGCATCGACAAACATTCGGAACGCTTGTTTTGCGAGCATTACGCCAGTCAATTTAACACGAAACAGCCCAACATCATTCCTGTCGCACACAAAAATCGCAACGACGTCGATGACGGAGTAGTCGACGTCGAGTTCGACGTCGTCGCGACGCCACCCCTCCGCCATAGTCGCCCGTTTTATTGACTGCGCCAATGCACAAGCCGAACGATTCTGGTCCTCCGTAAGATAAATGAAATTGTTTCCGCGATGATAATGGCCTTTTATTTGCAGAATTGCACTTGCTTTATTACCTTCTTCGCGCCAATAAGATAAACGCAAATCACAGGCCCCGATCAGGCTACCACCACTTGCCATCTCTATTTGACCTACATTCCGGCGTTTCAATCATAATTTTTCTCCTCGAAATGGAAAACATGTAAATATTTAGTTTTAGACGCCAACAAACACTTTCATCGAAGTTTCTTTAATTGGAATGAGGAAAATGGAACATTTGTTTATTTACCTACACGATGTTCATAAAATGAAGTCATTCCGTTTCAGCAAGAGAACTTACAGATAAGATACTTATTAGAAATTTCCTAAGATGTTTTCAGATTTGCTAGTACCACGGAAATCTTTTCATAGTTTATTACAACTGAACATTTTATTCTGGGGGACCACAAACACTCATTATAGCGGACCAAACCAACTTAGTTGAACTAAATAATAATTATGAACTGTAATGTTTAATAATGTGTAGGTATAGGTATGTATGTTTGTAACAGTTACTTCTCCTTTGACGGTTTTACTGCTTATTACCAACATTCCGTCACCGATTTACTTAATTACTTGAGCAACTCAATTTAATTTATAAAATACCTCGTAAAAGTGATCGACCAACATCAACTTTGCACGCACTTAAGAATGTTCGGTGTGTCGTTTAACCGCGAGCCGCATTTGCATAATTGCACGTACTTCATTTTTTTTTTTTCTTACATAATGATGCGATAAATGCCGGCGTGTAAACATTCGTTAAACCCAAAAGACCGTAAATTGATTTGTAAACTATAAACATAGTTAATTACTTTCAGTGTAGCGGAAACTCTAAGTCAGAACCTCTTTTATTGAGATATACCGACACATGCATAAGAAACTGCAAATGCAGACGAGGTGATAAAGTATTTACCAATAATTATTACCTTATAGTTGAAGATAATGCTGGTGAGCTAATGAGATACATATTGCAGTGATCTTACCTATAACAAAATAAAATAAGAATTAATTGAAGCAACTATATGCAAAGACATAATTATTTAAATTAATCTTAACTTATTCAAATACATGTATGTAATTCAAACTTTCTCACATTTGGGATGATTACCTAAGTCTAACTACGATACAATAAAAAATATAGAGCTACTCATAGCTGGCTGGGCAACGTTTGAAAATGTGCTTTAACTCTTTGAAAGCCTAGAAGCATTGCCACTTCTCGAACAAATACTTAATGGGGTGTTAGTTATCGAATTACTTTCTAAAAGTGCTTTGTGTTTCGTTAATTAAAACCTCAAGTACCTTTAAAGTGGCTAAAGTTGTTTCAAAGAACTCGAAGCACTGTTAAAGTGCTTGAAGTCTTTTCAATAAGCTTGAAGTCCTTTCAGTGTGTTTGAAAGCAAAGAAAAACCATAAAAACTACATTAAGCTTTTTGAAATTGGTAATAGAAGCCCTTGTAGTTTTATAAAATCCCTTGGACCTTAAAATGCATTTGGATCGTCAAGAACCAAAGCACATTAAGAGCTTTGGAATTAGGCTTGAAGTTATTTTCGTACAGGTTTTACTCAATCTTAAAGCAAGTGTAATACTTAACATTTTGTTAAGTCCTAAGTTTAATAGAAACTAATGATCATCAACCATCAAGCTGTAGAATTTGAAAGGACTTAACTAGTAGTTAATTAATGTCCCATGTCTTAATCAGCTGACTCGAACAATAAATTTTAATTAAAGAAACTGTTTCTCTAGACTCCAACAATATTCTCCCATCCTAAACAGATCCGTTTCGTTACGTTACAACCATAAAGCAACGCATAACTAATAAACAAAAAGTTTACAATCAATTAATTGTGTATGGTGATTCGAAGCGGTTACATCAGTAAATCACGCCCTTTTTGCGCATTTCTCAGTGTCAAACCGTTACCCATCGGCTTCAGTCTTTTATTTATTTTCTTTTTTTTTTTTCATCCTGTACACAACAATTCCATTCACGGTCACAATAGCAACACGCCAAATTGATCAATCCCGTGACAGCAACTTTAGTTGTTTGCCGCTAATAATCCTCCATCAAACGGAACAGGAGTGGTCCAAATCACAATAATGAAAATGATGTTATTGTTATTATCAACCATTAACAACACAAACATGGGCACTATGGGGGGGGGGGGGTGTTTCAAGTATGAATTTTACACTTGTTGACTATCAACGTTTTAAAAAGTCTGTTGGAAGAAAGTAGCAAATTTTTAAATGCCATAACTCCTCAAATTTTTGCAGTTTTCTCGGATATTTACAAAATTCTAGAAACCATATCCTTAATTTTAATTAAATTTGAGAATAACATATGTGTTTAAATAATATTGAGGAAGAAACAACACATTCAGACTGAGTTCAAAATACTGAATCCTAATCAACCTTAGGACGCCCAAATTTTGAGATACATAGCTAACCTTATAACTCAATATACGCCATTATTGACCTTTTAAGATCATTACTATGACCCCAAACTTAAATAATATTTATCCTAATATATTGTTTAAATTTCATGATTCGACCAAATAGGTATGTTAACAAATATTTAAAAAAGAATTTGGAAACATAAAACAATAAACTAAACACGGTAAAACATTATGTATGTAGGGTAAGAGTACCAGTGAATGAACAGTACCAGTAAATGAACAATTCTGAACAAATATACGATTCTTAAGCTTCTGTCGCATTTCTCTAACTTATTGGGATTTCCTATAAATCCCTCTTACTCTGTTTTATTGTTATCTCAAACAGTATTTAGTTCCATTCCACCGATTGAAGACAAGAGCATTTTGTTGACAACTGTTTTAGCTAACCGAAGTGTTCCCTAAGAAGTTAATAAGCGAGCATGTAAGTAACAGCAGTGTATAATAAGAGTACTAGACTTGGTCGCCTCATAATTTTTGATAATTATTTTTGAAATCGGGCGGCAAATGTGTAAATCCGCCACTGCATTTAGATTCATTTTCATTAATACCCACCTGGCTATTTACTTAAATGTACAGTTTATTTCATTTATAACGACGATGAAAGGACCATTAAATTCCGTCGCTATATAAAAAGAAAGAGAGAAATAATGAAAGAATGAAATTGAGCAAGAAAAGTACCCAGTACTTAACTGATTCTTAGATTTAACTTTATCAACCTTAACATTTATAAGCAATTACTACAATTACTATCTGTGAATGTAAACAAAAGATAAAAAAGTTTTGTGTTTAGACTCGGTCGCAATATCAGTATGAGATTTCTAGCATCTTGTAATTAATAGTTCATTAAACTTAGTCACTAAAGCCGAAATCGACGTTACATCCGAAGTCGTTACAGCCAAATTTTCTTCCTAAATTACTCCATACATTCAATGGACTTACGTATGTATTATGTCGTTATAACCAAAAGGTCGTTACAACCGAAGTCGTTATAAATGAAATCCACTGTATATAAGTACATCACCGATTGGTCCCGAAATAAGAATAATAGCCATACTATTATAGAGCAGCTCACGAAGTGGGAACTAAATTAATATGCAAAATTTTAGGAGGTCCCGAAGTGGGAAGACACCACTAAAATATGTTTTACAAGAGAAAATTTTACAAAACAAAATCTAGTCCTTGTGTTTTCGAAAGCTCATTAAATATTTGCTAAACCATTGAGTCAGTTCAGAAATAGTAAAACTAAAATTATGTCATTATTATACTGGATAGTTATATTTAATTATTTTATAAAACTTAAACAAAATGACGCGTATTGTATTCACTTTTAATGTTGATTATACATGGGGGGGGGGGTATATTCTCCATATCGTCCCCCCTTGGATAAGCCACTGAACCGACCAAAACCCTTGAATCTTAAGGTCATGATATATACTGTACGTATTTTAAAATCTGAAGACCTACATCATGTATTATCCAAAAAAACAACTACATAAGGATTTCCGGTTATGTTGGCCTGTCAATTATTACCTACAATTGCCTGTACTACCTACACTTGTTTACAATACAAACTTTAATTACAATTATAAGTTTCCCGACCTTGGCATTGAGAGAACAAACGCTCGGTGGTTTAATTTTGAATTACGCAATCCATTTGCCATTTTTCTTAGAACATCGCGTTATTATACAGTTTGTTTTCAATTAACACCTGACAATTTTCCAAGTACTTTATTAAAAGAAAAACTCTCTTAAAATTACTGCTTCAAAATACAGTTTTATAAAATTTAATTTGGAAATTGAAAATATCAATTACAAAACAATGTTTCCAACACAGCAAGACCAACCAAGCTTAAAAGATACATCTTTTCTTGGAAATTTCCTTCGTTTAGATACGTCTTCTTAAAAATATAATCAACGTTGTTTTTAGTTACAAAATTCTGTCAAATGTTTTTTTTGCCAGCAAAATCATTTCACCATGTATCATTCAATTCGTCAAAAATTTCATTTCAACAACAATAATTGTATACCGAAAGGTCGTTTAAAAATGTTCTCTGACTATGAAGAGAGCTGACACTAACTAAAATCTAATTAACACATTTAAGTGTTACTTGGTAGCAAAAAAAGTAAAAAGTATGCCACCTTAAATGATTAGGTAAAAAAAAAAACCGTACCTAGACCAATAATTCCACAACACAAGCCGCTAGTTTTCCTTATCTTTAAAAAAAAATTTTCATTTACATTCAAACATACTTTTGCTTTTTAGCAAATCAACAAACTACAAAAAATAAGATGATGATAATAGGGAAATTAATTACCTAATTATAATTAAAAATGCACACTTAAAAAACAACAATAAAAGGAATATAACTAGGTACATAACATTTGCAATACCTACCTACACAATTTTATTAAGCCATACCAAAAGGTTGTTAGTATTTTACCTTCTAGCAATTTCTACAAAAAGCCAATTTCCTCTTGTACTAGTTTGATATTAAAAATTTATAACAATTCCAAAATTTTAATCAAAATATGTATGTTGACTATGCGATTATTTGTAATTAAAATTTTCATTAATACCAAATCAAAATCGTCCCGTGTTATTTTCGTACGAAATCGATAAGATAATAATGAATGTGCCTCCAATACGAAAGGTCTGGTCGGTGGGTGAGTGAATGATCCGAAATGGAACACGAAATTTTACCACAGCTTATCAAATTCCATGTCGAGACCTTGAGTGTAACCTCTCAGTCCATTGACATCGAAATGTCAAGATGTTCGCTGTTACGACGAGCTCGTTATCATGTATTACGTACAACAGTACACATGCTGACTTTACATTATGAGGAAATAATTACGGAAAAAAAAACTACACAAAAAGGTATAAGCCAGCATAACATCTCATTCTGGCACTGGCTCTTTTTTTTTTAATGGGGCTGTTACTTTTTTTAAAACTTGTATTAGCAGATGTAATAATAAGATTCCTACGGGGTCGTGTTCAAGTAGACAGGAAGTTATCGCGACGAATTTCGTTTTTGAGTATGGTTTGCATCAGTACAAACAGTGGCGGCTCGTTATATGCAACAACTACAAAAATCATATAACTATGTATGTAGTTTTCGTTGGTTAACAACTTTTAGTTTTATAATATAAAGGACAATGTTAAAATGAAAATGGAATAACTTGTTGGATGTCTCCTGTTTTTAGGAATATACTTTGAAAGCCTCAAAAGTCAGGGAAAATTGCGTGCACCACCCCCCTTATATAACGGCAAACAATTATCCTATATTTTAAATCCTTAATTCTGCATAATACAGGCCTTTGACAAAAATAATTCAATTCATAATATATTTGTCTGAAAATCAAACAATTCAACTTCTCAAACAAAGGTGGTTTTTAAGATTCCTTGTTAAGAACTAATTTCAGTATAAAAATTGAGAATAGGTAGGTACATAAACTTCTTCAAAGCTGCTTTAGACTCAACATTATTTCACCCTCAAAAAAGGGTGTCTTTTCATACTGTTAATATGAATGTGATAAACTGTACTTTTATAGGCGATTCTCCGAGTATAAATATAATCAATCTCGGTTTATCTTTTTTAATTTTCGCTTAAATTAAATGATATCACCCTTAAATAAGGATGATTTTTTACTTCTTTAATGGTAGCTTTTTAAATTGTAGGCAACTATAATTGATTATAGGTATTGTATAAAATACGATTTAAGAGTTTGAATCGTAAAAGATATCGAATGATTTGTTTTCGCAATTTTTTAGAATTTGCAGCAAAGTTCGGCTAACTTTACCCCTAAGAAAGGTTAGTTTTACAAATAAAGGTATCTGCTGGTCCCTAGGATTAATGATCAATGATTCAATATATTGTAATACAAAACGATTTCATTAAATGAATTGTGAATTGAATTATTTTTCTCAACGGCCTGTAAGTAATGTGCAGAATTATGGATTTAAAATATAGGGCGTGAGCGAAATTTCCCTGGACTTTCAATGTGTAGGTCTAATAAGAGGAAACATTTTCAAACAAGTGAGAGGCCAAAAAACGCTTCATTTTTAACACTGTCCTTCCTTCGAAATGAGTAAAGACGCGTAGAGGGGAATTATCCTAAAAAGTGGCGGATTTGCCAGCAGGCTGAATAGGCTAGATGCTAGAGCCTAGGGCGGTAGATTTTAGGGGGCGGCAAACTAAAGTAAACTCAAAAATTTTTTTTTTCTTACAGTAATAAAAAAAATTATTATCTTATACACGGAAAAAAACGAGGCTCAAAAAATCAACAAAAATTACAATATTTTAGTGCTATACAGTATACTGAATACACTAACGTTTGTATATGAAAAATTACTAAATGCTTATTTATAAAATATACTATTGTGATTTTGAATTTTTAAAATATTCCAATAGCGTTTAAGTATTACATTTTAAATTTAGTATTTTTATCTATTTTTTAAGTTAATTATTGCCATAATTTTTTCTTTAGGTCCACCCACACTATTCAATTAATGTGTAATATGTTTCACCACTTAAATATATCTATGAGAAGAGAAATGGGATCCGAAAAAGAATTGCTTAAAAATAACAATAACAAATATTATATAGATATATATGTGGAAAATTAATACTTTTCTATTGATATTTCTGATCATATTAACAACCTGTTTGAGTGTAGAATAAAAATTTAATAAATTTACACGTAAAAAATTACATATTGTTGCACAGAATTTCATAAATATTATACATTTCTTAGAATGATGATAAATAAAAAAAAAAAACAATATCTAATTATAATATTGTAATGAATTAAAGCTGTAAATATCCATTCAACGAAAGTTCTTCTTAACATTCTTACATTTTTAATCCTAATGAATTCGTATCAATATTTGTTGATTAGTCTTACAAAAATATAATACAATCATAAAGTTGCAATTTCATTGACAAAAAATTGATTGTAAATTAGGGTATAAAATTGCAGGTGTCAGTAGGGACGGCAAATTTTGAATATTAGCCTACGGGCGGCAAATGTGTAAATCCGTTACTGAATTCAGTTTCACTGAGACATTTTTCGATTTCATGACTACCTTTTTACAGTAAAAGGATTCACAATTATTGACCTTACTCGAAGATACCCCTTCACTAACTTCTGAAATGCATATATAATTTTCGAAGGGCCATCTTAAGAATAATAAGTTTGAAAAACTGCAAAAAAATGTTCAGTAAAAATACAAATATTGTATTCCTTTGGGATTATTACAGTGTATCTCATCAGTTTAATAATAATAATCATTGTTATTGAAAATCATCGGCATGTGTGGCGATGGTGCTGCCGGGATCGATCCGTTCGTCCACTTGGCACACAAATTACGTTTCATTATAAGAACATCTATATTAATTTAAATGTTCGCTTGACAACGCAAGCAGTAAATGAACAAACGTCGGTTTAGTCGTCGGTTGGCTAGGCGAACTCGACTGGCCGTTCCAATTGCTCACATTATTTTTAGTCTCCGTGCGACCTTCTCAATTGGTGACGTGAAAAGAAATAATGTGAGTAGTGACCGCGGAAAAGTAATTCATGCTCGCACTTCAAACGCTACGTTCTTGGTGCTGTTCAGCTTATAAAAGAGCCAGGATGTATAATAAAAAAAATAGATGTTATAGCTTTAATTATCTATTTAAATGAAATACATCAAAGGAACGAGTCCCTATACATATATACTTTTTAATCCTGTTGATAGTATTCAAAATACTTGCTATAAATGCGAATGTTCCATCAGCACATTAGATTTTTATTTTAGATTTCTCTACAAAACTGCTAGAACCAATATAATTGTAAAAATATGATTGAAAGAAGGATACTGATAATTATTAATTTCTAAAACTTCTACACACGAGTGACAAGTGTACATAAACATTTCTCACAAACCAACTAAATTTTTATTTTGTATATCTTCATTAATTTGGATAACATTGCTAACCGAACCAAAATGTGATAATGAATACCATAGGAGGTATCCATTCGGATCCTTCTCTCCCCTTGAGTAAGATTTGCAAGATAGGATGAGACCTTCTCATTACCTTCACACGTTATATTTAGTCAATGATAAGTTTTTAATTAAAAGTAGAATGAAATATTTAAATTAAAATATAAATGAAATCTGATGAGATTTTGCTGGAGCCCTCCCTGCCTCATTTTAATCTGACCCAATTAATGGATGTCTCCATACTATAAATGCCAATCGAAGAAGCAATACACTGCGTAGATATATCATTCTATTGTTACCTTCAACACTTAGCCCCTATCTGTCAACGAGAAGCTATAAAATATTTGTACTGACAGACGGCTACACAAGTGTGTCATTAGCATTAACACTGCAGCGAAATGCATCACCGTTCCAATGAAATCGGTGTGCAAATACACCAATCCTTTACCTAGCAATAGGCGTTATGGAAAAGCAAACTGAACCGACTTGTTGTTATAGGAGACGCGAAAATTAACACATGCACATGGTCATGTAGCTGTATTCTGTATTATACAAAATCAACACAACGGAATTTCTTCTTTCTGGCAAAACAAAAAAAAAATAGAAACAAGAGAATAACGCCATCTTGGATCCTTAAACAAGCAATACTCCGGATGTTTGTAGGTACTAAGCAAACCTATTATTATTAGTGGGTACAATACTTTTTGCTTTTTATTCTTTCATCTCAAAAAATTCTTAAAGAGTACTACAATAATCGTAGAGCAAGTTTTCCACAAAATTCAAATTTTAAACTCTAACAATTCCTCAAACTTTTCATAAGTGTTTCTAAATATAAGCCGTGAAATGCGCGAAATCAGCAAGAGGCGGAGCTTGTGCTCAAACATTTGTTGGCCAATGTCTTTGTGCATCCAAAGATTGAAGCTCATCAGATTCTAAAATACCTCTAATCAATATGAAATAATACAGTGGCTTTTCTTCACGTAGAATAATAACTGATAAACTACACAAAGCTAAAAATATCTTCATAATAAAGCGACAGGTTCATTAAATTTCAATCAACTATATCTATAGTCATTTTATTTATTGTTAGATTAAATGCCACCATATACGACCATAAACAAGTTATTTTGTAACAAGATCGTGGTCCGTCTACCTATCTCTTGTGTATGCAATAATAATAATAAGACGAGCAAGGTGAGAAAATATGTAATGCAATAGAAGGGGTCGCATTCTTCACTAGAATTTTTATAGCCGTATTGTACGTATAATACGATATCACACGTAAATTGAGGTATTCACCTTTGCACAATCGCATGTTGTACGTAGATATGCATAATAAAATTAATTGAGTAGGTACGTATGTACATATCATCGTCGTGTTACAATTTAATCTCACGCCAACGGCGTCAGTGTGCTGTTGAAAAAGAGAAATAAAACATTTTGAAAATATAATGTGCATAATAACATATTATTAATTGCACTTTTTAATATGTATGTTCCATCGTCGTGAAGTGTCCTGCACCTTATATCAATATTAAAGATTTGTAATTTCTTTAATCTACCTCATTAAAATTCCACTTTGATAAAGAGACTGAACCCAAAAAGAAAAAAGTCGATATTCGTGTAAAATGTAAAAAAAGTTACAACTTTTGGATTCAGGTTCAAGTATATATTATGGATGATGTAATATTTTTAATTATTCCAAAAACAAATGTAGAAACACAAAACCATAAATAAACTAAACGATGTTGATGGAAATTTCGTTCGGCACGAAATGACAACAACAAGACAAAAATTGGAAAAAGTTTATATGACTCACTGTTTTTTGTTCGGTAATTGCGAGTATAGCATAGGTAGATGTTTGCGTTAAATTTCGCAAAACTTGAAAAAACGTAAAAAAATGGGAAAACGGGATGGATCAGAATGTGTTTACTGTCCGGAACAACAGCGGATAGAGCAGTTAGTTGGACGGCGCCCAGCAGGGCACGTAAAAATTAATCACATTTTTATTCCGGCCATTTGACGGAAGAGAAATGCATGCAGACGGGAAATTAATTACCGAATCACGTAAAGGTTCCGAAAATAAGAGCACGACCCGAAAATATCCGAAAATCGACGCGAACGCTGACCATGTAACTAAGTACCCACACACAATATTATTCCTGAGCTTTTCCCTGGCACACTGCTCGTTTGGACGTTTACCTAGTTCGTCTGTAAAAATGTCCCGACAGAATGTCTCACAAAACATTGATACTAGCATTGCTTATACTTATAGTATTTTTACTAACACTAAGTGTTCAAAATACATATACAGGATGCTCCAAATAAATCCACTACAAACTTTGCAGTATTGATGGTATCATCAATACAGATGTTTACCATGGAATCGAACTATCCAATCTAAAAAACAGTCAAAACAGAAAATCAAAATAAATTTGGAAGGGAAAATTTAGTCTTTTACAATAAATTACTCTGCAATTCAAAGATAAACATAAATAAAATTACTCAGTGGCGGCTCGTGGTCAAATACGAAGGGGGTTCACAAAGTTAATAACATGTAGGTAATATCAGAACATGAAGCGTATTTTACGATGTTGTAAATGCGCCGCAGGCGAAGATTTTTAATATTTTTAGGAGAACCAAATATTTATGGCATTTAATAACACAATAAATAAAAACCTTACGTTTACTTATACAGGAAATCCATTCGTCTATGTTTTGCCGACAAATGTGACAAATCCGTAACCCCTGTCTTTGTCCACTCAACACTTTCATTAGGATTACCGGCAAAAATCAGGCACGGAAAGCAAAATAATGAGTTTAATTTATTACACCCACACAACCACGAAGTTTTTTTATACTGTTCTACTTTAAACACACGTTTGAACTTTTTATTTTTTAAGGTACACTCTTGTATCAGCTGTAGTTTTGGGGTGAGGTGGACCCCTTTTCTTTATTTCGAAACGATTTTGAAAATGATTTGAATTTTCTTTAATATATTTTACCGAACACGACTCCATCATTTACGTAATATTTTAATTAACACGTATTGTGCAATAAATTGTGCGTCATTTACAATTAGTGGACTTTGAACTCTGAAATCTGAACATGCTTCTGAACATAATTTTTTTACTATCGGTTCCTACCAACACTAGCTTCCAGAGTCTTTAAAAATGACTCGTACTGGACATTTTCACCAGGTGGCCCAACCGAAGTTGCAAAACCCTGGCAGATTGTCGGGTACCCGTGCCGACGTAGCACGGCATTATTCCGGCTGATTCCGGCTTCTCGTGCAGTTCACCTAAACGCTGTATGTTGAGTGTATATTATCTTCCATTTCACGCGTCCGACGCCTCTCTCTCTAACACATGGACATCAAACGGAGTATCGCTCTCGTGATATGTTCAGAATCAAAACTTGAACCAAAAAAGTTAGGTGAAGTCGTCAGCGACACAACAAAAATTTAAATATTTTCTATGGGTTACGGGTTGGTATTTTGTAACTATGAACTATGAAATGGTAAAAGAGATGTATATTATACGATAATCATTAATAATATAATAAATATTAAAAGGATAAAATTATATGGTGTAACTAGTTCAATTTTTAAGGGGGTTTACTGAACAAATGCACCTACAGTAAAACCGCCACTGAAATTACTTGGTTTTTTGTTTCACAAATTTTATTATAACGACATATGTTTCGAGCTCTTCAGCTCATTATCAACAGTAATGTAAGGAAATGTTCTAAGTTACAGTTATAGGTACTACTGTACTACAGTACTACTTTAACTTATAACTTTTCCTTACAAAACTCGAAACATATGTCCAATTATAATAAAATTTGTGAAACAAAAAACCAAGTACTTTTATTTATCTTTATCTTTGAATTGTATTGAAATGTTTCATTAAGAAATCAACGAGGTTACAGTTATCAAATTACTCTGTATGTGATTGGCTAATAATATTCTCTTTGTAGGTGATAGATGATAACAGAAAGTTTAATGCCAGAATACAGTTAACTCATTACGTTAGGTTAGGCTATATGCTTAAAAATGTACTCCAATCCAATAAATCACACTAATATTATAAAGGCGAAAGTGTGTGAGTGTGTATGTTTGTTACATCTTCATGTCTAAACGGCTGGAGCGATTTCAATAAAATTTGGTATGGAGTTAGCTGACACCCTGGATTAACAAATAGGCTACGTTTTACTGCGGAAAATATCTTATTCCCATGGGAAAATCGATGAAAATTGATTCGCGCAATATTATAAATGCGAAAGTAACTGTCTGTATGCTACACAATCTCGCCTAAAATTTAATGAAATTTGGTACAGAGATAGTCTAGAGCCTGAGAAAGGACATAGGCTACTTTTTAATGCGAAAAATGGGTTGTAAGGGGTTGAAATAGGAAAGTTTGGGCGGAAATTCCGTAATTTTTAAAGATAGAAGCTTAAACCAGTCTTTCCTTTTTGTGAGTTAATTATTCATTTAAAAATGTGCAGTAAACAATTTTTCTGACGATATCATTGTCTGCAAAAATAGTGTTTTAAATTTTTTATTACTCACTCTACATATAACCTAAAATTTTATACTGTCAACTGTCAACCATCTGTCATGTATGAACGTATGAACTATTACGATTTTATTTATGTTGTATTACTGATTTTATTTACGAAATACACCGTTGACAATGTAAAATTTGCAGTTAAAACTAGTTTTGAGATAAAAGCGTTCTTCCTAGATAGAACTACTTTTTAATGTATGCATTTGTTAATACTAGAATTAACTAATGCTCAAATCGAATCAGTTAAAACTAGTTCTACTAGACAAAACGCGTTTTTCCGAAGCGAGTCAGTAAAAACTTCGCGTTGTAGATCCTCATCCTTTTTTAAATTTAAGTTTGACTGATTAGATTTTATTGTGTGTTGATCAATGTTCTTTAACAATGTTTCTTTTTGAAATTTTAGGGTTGGGTGTTCTGTTGTTTTAAATTTAATTATTTTATTTGCCTACTTATAATTAATATTGTCATCTTGGCAACTAATTTAAGCCCGATGTTCCCTAAAATGTTCCTTTAGTGTTAGGTTATTATTTGGTTCTCAGTGTCTTAGATCTTTTCAATAAATATTTTTAAAACTATATCTTGTTTTCAATATCAAATTAGTTTTTCTAGTGCTAGTTTTAACTACAGCTCGATGTGACAACTAGTTTTATCTGAAAATCAAATATATCAGTGGTAAATTCTAGCTTTAACTGGGTATTTCTAGTTTTAACAAAGGCATTAAGTAAAAACTAGTTTTAACTAGGGAAAACGAGTTCTAACTAAAAACTTGTTTTAACTGTAACATACATTAAAACAGACTCAATTTTATAAAAATTGAAATGAAACAAAAATTTGATACCACAGTTATCGATTGACTGATACAGTACAATAGAATTATGACCACAAGCAATCTTAAATGTTATTTTAGAGTATAACTTTCCCTTAAACTCTTGCAAAATGAACCCGTTTTAGAGTAAGTACTGCTGAATTAAATTAAATGTACTATAATTATCGAAGATGTAAGCAGCAGACGATCTCAAAGGTGGTAAACTACATTACACATACCTAATACTAGGGACAGACAATTTCTGTAGAGTATAAGTACATCTGCGTGTTTAATTGGAATTAAAGTTCAATACGTTGAAACGACAAGAAGCAGTAAGTGCTTGCGAACAACTCACGTGTTTATTTACGTCAATCGTAAAACGATTTGGCAGTGAGAAGAGACGGCAAAATCGCGAATTGCCTACATACAACGAAACTTTAAAATACCTGCATACATTATTGCTGAAACAATGTGCTGTTAATACTCCGTTTCCAATAACCATTAAGGTATGGGAATATCGTTTTAAATTACAATTTTGCAGGTGTTGTGCGTACCTCAATTTGGTATTTGTAAATAAAGATAAAAATTATGAATGTAGTTTGTAATTTACGGAATTGGTGTGAATCCAATTAGATGATGATTTTAACCGCCTCCAAAATTAATTATGTTAAAGACTGTAACTGAGAATTTAATAAACTTTACTCGGTATATTAGTATAGTATTCAAATAGTAGGTCAATCGCAATTACATAAATGCCTACTAAGTACTAAAATGAACCACTTTAAAGAGTAATTAAATGAGAATTACTCAATACGAAAGATTTGTAGCAACGGATCGGAGTAATTTATTAAATCGGTAGAATGGCGGTTTGTAAACGTCTTGGGGAAGGAAATTATTTCTGTTTAATAAAGATAACTCCTTCAAACTTTTGACTTGTTTACTTACATTAAACAGGCCCTCCACCAGTTGTAGCATTAGCTATAATAAAGCTGGCAACAATGTTTAAATTTGCTCGTTAATAAAATTTCTACAAGATTAAGTGCACTTTTCCTTCTAATAATTTCGTAATGCTACTGATATTTCTCGTTCGTTTAGATTGTTTTCTATTATTCGCTTTTCTTTCTTTACTTCCAAACGATTACGGTAGAAGCGAGGATTCCTCAGAGAGAAATTTCTAGCGAACAATTCACTTTGAGTAAGGTCCAGAGCTACTAAATATTAAAATTTGATCAAGCACGAAGCCTTCCTTCTCGAGATCTTTTCTACGATAAGTACGATGGTGGGTAGTGGTATACAAATTTACAGACACACACTCACATACATACATACAAATCTAAGTACATGTTCCATTTGGATCGAACACCACTTCTGAATAATTTCCGAAAATACTTCTTGAATTTTTCAATTATTACAAAGTGCGCCTAACTGTAAGTGTTTTATTCAACAATCTAATTAAATTCCACCTTCATACTTGTGTTATTATGTCTAATGTTTGTTTATCGCCAGATTTGTATCGTTTAAAGTTTGAAATCAAAAGAGGATTAATCAATTGTACCTACTTACTTTCATCCTAGTTTCTTTATAAAAGCAAAAATTTGTAAATGTGGTATCTATTACGTCTGTCTGTTGAAAAACATAAGAGTAAACCATTCGTGCACATTTGTGACTGTTACCCCAAGTTGTGGCAAAAGCCAAAAAGAAACTGCGACAATAAAAACTCGTCGTAGGGCCTCGAAACTAAAAAGAAAACATGCAGATTATCATCATGCGACAAAGTGGAATGAACGAGAGAACGATGATGATGGTGGTGGTTGGTAGTAGTGTAGTAGTAGTGCGGGCAGAAAAAAGGAAGATCGAGACGAGAACGATGGGGTGGCTGGCTAGCCAGCCAGGATCCCTTTCATGTCGTAGCGGTGGAACTACGCTTAAAAGGAGCACGAATGAAAGAAGCCCGAAACCCATCTATAATCATCTCGTTTGGAAGGCCTTTGTTCTTGGTAATGATCTCAACGTAAGCGTCTGTCCCCGGGAGTTCTCGCTACTGGCTCTCCACCCAGCACCATCATCAGACACGACGTAATCGTGAAGGTTCACTTCAAATTACAACGTCTCAAAATTGTGGACAATTAAAAATGATTACGAAAACTATAACGTTTACTTTAATGGACATTTACCAGACTACGGATTTTTTTTTTGAACAGATTTACAGAACCTCAACTGCAGGGATCATTACCAAAAAATATTTCAATTTTATGTCTTTTTATTAATCTGAAATTAACTATCTAAAGATATTAAAAAATAGACTAGTATGTATGAAATGACTCCTAAAATATGTAGTTGCAAAAAAATCTCGATTCAGAAAATGAAGAAAATTATACAGGGTTTTTCAAGTTGATGGGCTAATAGAAGTATATGAATTAGTAGAAGGAATTCAATTCTGAAACTTGGGCTCATGTGGTTATTGTTTATGCCGCTTCTTTTAAAAATATTTTCAAGTTCGATTTACATCCGGTTATACCGGAAGTCGATACCAACTTTGTTATTTTAAATAGAATGGTATATTTTTCACGCTGAATTCGAATAAAACGTGTAATTCTAAGGTAAGTTTGATAACCAACTTGTACACCTATGACGATCGGTTTCTAGTTAATTTAATTTATAGAAAAAAAATCGCTACCGCAACCCAAATTATAAAAAATCATAACTTCCACAAAATACGACTTAAAGTGTTGAAATTTTTACTAGTAATATCTGAATATTGGTGCTAACGCCTTGAAAAAATTGAATTAAATAATTTATACAGGGCGTTCAAAATAAAATTCTAAAATTGAAAAACTTCAAACACGAATTACTTCGTTTTTTCAAATGGCACCTACTATTTTTTATTTTTTCAATCGATTCCTTTTTTTATCCTCTTTCGATCTATATGGATACTTCCTATTTTAAGTAATAATTCAAAATTATTCCAAAATTTTCAAATAAAATAGGAAGTATCCATATGGATCGAAAGAGGATAAAAAAAGGAATTACACGTTTTATTCGAATTCAGCGTGAAAAATATACCATTCCATTTAAAATAACAAAGTTGGTATCGACTTCCGGTATAACCGGATGTAAATCGAACTTGAAAATATTTTTAAAAGAAGCGGCATAAACAATAACCAAATGAGCCCAAGTTTCAGAATTGAATTCCTTCTACTAATTCATATACTTCTAATAGCCCATCAACTTGAAAAACCCTGTATACTTTTTAAAAAAAGCTAAGATATAACCCAAATATTAAAGCTTTTAATTTGAAGGTACATAGATATATTTATACATGTATGTGAATAATGGGTCTTCTATGTGAAATCTTCAAAGCAATTTTCATACAATCGGTCTGTCTCTCCTTGAAATTTATTTTCATCCCAGTGTTGTACCACTTACGCACCAAAAAAAAAAGGTTAAAAATTAGCGTAGGCCTGGAAGCTTTTGTGAGTCGGCTCATTTATCACGAGAAAGTTTCCGCTTATCATTTTTCAAAATCCTAATCCGAAACGATTTGCGTTCGTGCCGTTCCGACACCTTCGTCGCCGTCGCCTCCCTCCGCGAATGGAAGTTCGTAAGTTGAACTTCGGGCCACCTATTTTACAAAAATAATGAGAAATGAACTTGTCGCGACCGTTACGCAGAAAAGAGAAGAAAAAAGTAAACGTTTCCTTCGGAAGGGATAATTTTCAATGGCGCGACGCTAAAAAATTACTTTAGCTCCTTACTTAAAGTTCTTCTCGTCCTTTTTTTTTCTCGTTTTTATTTCGGGAGTCGTTTTTCTTTTTACCTACTCTTCGCCCGTCTGTAATTAACTGAAAAAGCCATTTCGATTACGGTCGATATTAAATGTAAAATATGATGGTGCCATTACTTTTATTTTTATTGTGTACTTCTCGATAATGAGCGAGATTTTTGCATGATACGCGCTAATGCTTTTTGCTGCCGGTTTTAAACTAAAATCAAAATTGAATGGCATTTAATTACCACAAGTTGTTTACTTCAGCAGTTTCCATTCACATTTAAAATTTTAATTATAAAAAAATATGAAAATGGATATAAAATAAATTCAATAAAAATTTTAAGAATGAAGATTTAGTTTCCAGATACTAAATCTAGGCAATATTTGTAATTAGTGATGGATTCAAACTAGCCAGAAATTGCGTATGTCAAATTGTTAGTCCTATTCTAAACAGTCTTAAGTAGCCTTCCGATCCTCGACATTTTCGCGTCCTTCTATTTCGTTAGGACATTGATCTTTCATAATTCTGTAGTCATTTCAGAAATAATTAAGCAGTTCTTCATAACTCGTAAGCAAATACATAAAAGTCACATAATGTTTTGCTTTCCCTGGCCTTTCATTTCCTGGCAATGTGGAAATTTCGCTTTTTCTTTTTATTGCGAAAACAAATTCGCTTAAAAAATCATCCCGAACTGTCAGAGACTGCGAAGACCCCGTCGCCAATCCCATTAAAAAGATGAAAATCCCCAACCAGCCGTTCCCATTCCCCGTTTAAACGATGCGATGGCTTTCTATCAACGAAAAACGCTATCGTCATCTCATCGGTGGTATCGCACGGCTAGCCGAGCCGTTCCACAGGCGAATTGTTCTGACTGCAAACAACGAATATAGACATCGACATAGACATAGACATACACATCCATAGTATGTTGTAATGTTTCAGCATTGCCGACGTTTATCAACGCTTCCACCTCGTTGACTTCGAAACAATGTGTTCTGTTTGTTCCAGAGGCAAACGAAAGCGCTGCCGGGGAAGAGAAATAAGGGCACAAGCGGTAGGAGTGTCCACCCCTCCCTACACCCCCCCCCCAACCGCTCCACTTCGTTCGCTTGCTCATACCAGTAAAAATTACACACTAAACAACGATCTCCCGTTTACCCGTAAGGAATCCGTCGACTAAAGACTGTAGGATATGCAAATAATCCAACGATCAATTAAACAAAATTTATGAACTAAAAAATCTCTGCAATTAGCAAATCTTTATTACACTAGAAATTTTAGGAAAGAAGTTCGTGCTAGAACATTTTTGTATTTATTAGACTTAAAATTAATGAAGAGAAAATTGATATACATATGATATGGACGATTACAACTGACGTAAACCCCAATAAAACCGTCACATCTTCTCTCTTCGTTCATCTAATTTAGAGTATAGCGATAATCGAGACAATGGAGTAAGTTTAGAAAGACAAGTAGTATAGTAATTGCAACAGACACTTGCATACGGCTATCGCGCTGTCTCCTGCTGGGTTACCTATTGCTACTTTGTCTGTATGATTCGTAATATTTCTTAACTTAGTAAGGGTGATGGTAAGGGTGTGTTCAAACGTAGCAAAGGCTGGTTATGCCCATGTAAGAACGATAAAAAGATACATCATTTCTCACTGATGATTTATTTGGGACTTTGCCAGTTCTGATCGCCTTTACTATGTATTCAATTTTACTCAAAAACATTATAGGTACATATATTGTGACGGACAGAGCGTTTTGGGTGGAATTGACCCGCGCCGACTGCGAAACTAGAGTGGAATTTACCCACGCCGCGTTCCAGAAGGTTCGAGAAACAGTTGCTGGAATTTTCAAGAATCACCTAGCAAAGTCCTCAAAACTATAAACTATATAACTATATAAGCGACAGCGATGGACAGTTTGGCAGTTTTTGACAGCAGTAGTAGTTGACAGAGAGAAGCGAAAAAAAGTGATGACTAGGGTTTTTGTTAGTTAGTATTTGTGAACGAATGTATTAATAAAAGAGTTTAAAAATTACGTAACAATATATTAATCCTAGATACTTATACAGGGTTTTTCAAGTTGATGGGCTATTAGAAGTATATGAATTAGTAGAAGGAATTCAATTCTGAAACTTGGGCTCATTTGGTTATTGTTTATGCCGCTTCTTTTAAAAATATTTTCAAGTTCGATTTACATCCGGTTATACCGGAAGTCGATACCAACTTTGTTATTTTAAATGGAATGGTATATTTTTTATGCTGAATTCGAATAAAACGTGTAATTCTAAGGTAAGTTTGATTACCAACTTGTACACCTATGACGATCGGTTTCTCAATTAATTTAATTTATAAAAAAAAAATCGCTACCGCAACCCAAATTATAAAACATCGTAACTTCCACAAAATACGACTTAGAGTGTTGAAATTTTTACTAGTAATAGCTGAATATTGGTGCTAACGCCTTGCCAAATTTGAATTAAATAATTTATACAGGGCGTTCAACATAAAATTCTAAAATTGAACAACTTCAAACACGAATTACTTCGTTTTTTCAAATGGCACCTACTATTTTTTATTTTTTCAATCGATTCCTTTTTTTATCCTCTTTCGATCCATATGGATATTTCCTATTTTATTTGAAAATTTTAGAATAATTTTGAATTATTACTTAAAATAGGAAGTATCCATATGGATCAAAAGAGGATAAAAAAAGGAATCGATTTAAGAAATAAAAAATAGTAGGTTGGATTTGAAAAAACGAAGTACATAATTCGTGTTTGAAGTTTTTCAATTTTAGAATTTTATTTTGAACGCCCTGTATAAATTATTTAATTCAATTTTTTCAAGGCGTTAGCACTAATATTCAGCTATTACTAGTAAAAATTTCAACACTCTAAGTCGTATTTTGTGGAAGTTATGATTTTTTATAATTTGGATTGCGGTAGAAATTTTTTTTCTATAAATTAAATTAACTCAGAATCCGATCGTCATAGGTGTACAAGTTGGTTATCAAACTTACCTTAGAATTACACGTTTTATTCGAATTCAGCGTGAAAAATATACCATTCCATTTAAAATAACAAAGTTGGTATCGACTTCCGGTATAACCGGATGTAAATCGAACTTGAAAATATTTTTAAAAGAAGCGGCATAAACAATAACCAAATGAGCCCAAGTTTCAGAATTGAATTCCTTCTACTAATTCATATACTTCGAATAGCCCATCAACTTGAAAAACCCTGTAGATATAACTTTTAAATATAAAGCTTCGTTATAATTTAAAACACATTACTTACTTTCTTGAAAACAGAGAAATCAATTCAAAATCTTTTTACAATTAATTTATGAGTAAAGGTGAAATATTGGTAGAAAAATAACATCATGTTCTGGAATTTGTAAATTTCGAAGAGAGAATTGTAAAAATATCTTTGTCAATACTTACCTACCTATGTAAGGAAATTGTAGGACAATAAGTGGTACAGTCGCTTATCAAAGAAATTATTGGTTATCGAAACCGTTATTAAGTATCACGTCACTTGAATGCATATTTTATGGAGTAGAAAATCCTCGACACGCGAAATATAAAATTCAATAAACTGCACAAAATAAAATAATATAAAAAATTGAGTTCATACAAAATATTTTCTTCGAAAAGTATAAGCGTTTCAAAAGACGATAACAATAATTGTGAATTGTCTTTAAAATTTGTAACATAATAATAGGAAGTTTCCGTTACAGATTCCATCGTAAATTTCGTGGGTTGTTTAGCTACAAACAATGAAGTTTCGAGATATTTTTGTTAAATGTGGCCTGGAATGTTACACCAGGCTAAACGACCGACTTGACGCGCCTCTTTGATTCTTAATAAAGTACATTTTCTCGGGGGATTTTACGGCTTCAGAGTTTGCCTTTTATTGCCTCGGCTCAAGGGACGAAGTTTTAGTAGAAGAAAATGGCACTTAATGGATTCGAAAACTCTGAAGCGACGCACAACGTTTTGTTAGATTTTTGTCAAGGGTTGCATAATTGCCTGCTACTACTATTCTTTTTATCGAAAGTCATTACCCCACAAATTGCTTAGAAGCCAACCTTTACAATATAACTTTCTTCAATGCCTCTCTTACATTTTGTTATTAAAAAACAACATTATTTATAATCATCGTGCACCAAAAAAGGACTTTGAGGAAAAGAGTAACCGCATAATCATTCAATTCAAAAACTAATTAGTCACGTGTTTCTATCTATTTCCTTCTTTGTATTGCTATTTCTACTTTTAGCAATCTCTAATTAGCTCTTCTCGCCTCAGAAGGTTCCTATAGGCAAATGATCAAGTGGTTTTTGATAGAGCCAGGGAGTCAAATATAAGCCCTAATTACATAAATAATAAAATATGAACAGATGACATAAACTGTGCAAAGAACAATTTCAAAAGGGCCGAGGAAACGAGCAAAACATTGAACTTATTGTAGATAATTGCTGCTATCATTGTTTGAACAAAATTAACTTAGAATACAGCCTAATTCATTTCCATATATACGTCTAATTTCGAACTAAAGGGATACACATCTGCCTTCTTGCCAAACCGAATTACTTTGCTCCTATTATGAGACCGATAGATATATTTCAGTTATACTCGTCTCCAGGTCGTTCTATAATCAAGCAAAGACCCCCGACCCGGAAAATATACGTATTTACCTATATAATGGCTGGCTTATGTATTTATCATCATAAGGATTAAGAAAAGTAAAGAAATAAAAAGATAGAGTCCCAGTCGTCGCCGAGAATAGGCAAAGGTATGTATGTCGCGCGCAGGAGGACGCATTAGTAGATTAGTACGAGAACGGCGGCGCACACGGGTCACGCGAGGGGTGGGATACAACACTGAAAAACTACCCTTGAACATGGCACGCACACATCTGTAGGTAGGTACGGGTTCGCGTGACGCTTCGGATTCATTACGAGGGACGCAATGACAGAGCCAAGGAAATTTTCTTAAGCACTCAACAATATCACATTAATTGCGATTATACGTGGCTTAATCTTTTGTAATCCTGTAGGACTGTTTTATGGCCAATATTAACTCAAATGAAGCTTTTGCGTTATGTAATTAATGAAGTATAAAAAGCAGTTGTTTTACCTACAGGGTGAAATTATATTAATTCACCGTCAAGTTATTCTACTTATACAGTATGGTTATTACAGGAAAAGGAGGTGGCGTCAAGGACAAATTCACTTACACATTTTCCAAAAGAAGGTATTAAAATACTACTACGAGAGCATCAAACCAATAGCCTGAAAACCTTAGGAAAGAGGCTTTAAAAGAATCATCTAGGGAACTCACGCTTATATAGTTTGATTAATAAAAAGTCTTTTAAAGTTTCAATATTTTTGTTTTACGAGATCGTCAAATCAATAGTGCCTACTTTTACACATTACTTTAAGTGCGTTTGTTTGGTACAGACAAAATAGGAAAGACAAAAATTGGAAATTACTAAAATACTATTAGAGAACGTCAAATCAATAACGTCTTCATGCACACGTTACTCCCAGTGCGTCTGTTTATCCCCAATATCTCATCAGGAGAGAGATGCTTTATAAGAGTCATCTGGGGGTAGTAACGCGTACAGACTGACATTTTCCGATTGATGGAAAACACTAAAATACTACTAAGAGAGCGTCATATCAATAGTTCCTCTAGGTAAAAGAAGCTTCAACTGCGTCTGTTTGGTCTGGATAAAACAGCAAAGAAGAAAATTTTAAAACTATTAAGAAATCCTCGGGGCAACTTACCCTTATGCAATATAGTTACGAGTATTACAATAAAAGGAAAGATGCGTCGATTAAGTCCCCCACAAATTTATCTACATGTTTTACTCATAGAAATTACTAAAATGCTACTAAGAAAGCGTCAAATCAATAGCGTCTTCATGTATTCGTTCATTCAAGTGCGTCTGTTTAGTCCGGATACCTAAGGAAAGAAAGGGGCTAAGAGCAATAATCTGGGGCTCACATTTGCACAATACCATTTTCCGATGGATACAAAACACTAGTAAGAGAGCGTCAAATCAATTGGTCCTCCACGTGAACGTAGGTTCAAGAGTGTCTGTTTGGTCTGGATAGAACAGGAAAGAAAGAGAGACTTTTAGAAGAATCATCTGGGGGTTACATTATCTTTTTCCATTTACCAGTTTCAGTAAACATGTTCTAAATACAACAACGGCGTCTTTGTAATAAGCCAGTTTGTGTTGGTGACTTTTTTTTTTTTGATAAATTTAACACTTTGCTAAGCAAACAACCTTCAAAGTGAGAAGAGCTTTCGTTATTTTAAGTTCTTGAGCAAGCAGATATCGGGTCGTCAAGGGCAAACGGGGCTTTCTTTATTGTTGACTTAAAAACATCCTGTTTAATATAACACAGCTTTACGCTTTTTTCCGGTTCTTTCTTAACTCAAGGAATACACATCAAGGCATAGATATTTACGTTAAGTACGGTGTCAGTATAAATAAGGTTACAAGTTTAAAGTAGCCACTCAATTTAAAATGCATAAAAATTCTCTTTATCCTTGAAGATCTACTCTCGGGATTTTCTATATATAAATAAAAGAATCTACAGAGTGCTTATTACTTTGTCCATTATTAGCAGGATGGGTAATATAAACATCCCCCTTTTTATGTCTGCTTTTGAATTACAATAAAATAATTTTATCATTCGTCAAAGCCTATCAAAACAGAATCAAATACGTTAATATATTTTTTTCCGTGGACTTGAAAAGGTCCTCTTCAAGACACAGTCAGCAGTCAGTAGTTCACCATTCGTCGTAGGATGAGAGCTATTAGTATTCTCATTAGAGCTGAAAGATATATTTATCTACATAAACATGTGGACAGGCTGTTTATTTTTAAGTGCTTGCTCGCCGTCTCATCGGTAGCAGCGAACTCTTGTAAAGTAACTTTGGGTATATGATGAGTGCGTATTTTATTATTGTGGTTGAGCAGCGTGGTCGTTTCTGGAACCGGAATTTTTCAACGCTACTCATGTTGGATGTCGGTAGCACTTCTTGTCAATTATTATAGAACAAACGCAAACAGACACCAGATTTATTTACTAACGCTTCGATGCAGAAAATGAATGAAATTATGTACAAAAACTAACTGTAATTCTGATAAGTCAAAGCTTTGGTAGAAACTAATAATACGAGATTTTTTTACCGCATGAAATACTGTAGGTACGTACACCTGCCTGTGCAGATATGATGACTAAATTTTTTTTGATGGACATTTTAGTTCTCGCATATTGCACGAATGTGTACAAACAAAACGTACACGCGTGCATATAAATGCATGTGCGGTCATAAATATCGGGCATGCACAATAAAATATCGCGTATCTGTCAGAAACAAAAATCCGTTCAAACTAAAAAATGCCATCGCTTTTTTGCATACATATTTCACTGTCAATAAGGATTAAACGAGGCAAACGAATCGGGATGTGTGGAGTACGCATACTCCACTACTTTTTAAATGTTTTTATTCGAATCCTGAAATGCCAGAAAGCCCAGAAACTGCTGTGTCGACATTTAATGGCGAAATGCGTTTAATCGACGCTACTGGGACTAATCAAATAATTACACTTTCAAGTGACGAAAGGTTAAGCTACAACAAAATCCCACCGAATGTACGTAACAAGATAAACAGCACCAGCAAGAACAACGGTCAGAATCAAAAATTATTTTAACCCTTGACAAAATAAACAAAGGCAAAGCTAATTATTTGTGAAAATGACATTTACATTTAATGACACTTATAAAATATTTCTGTATACGATCCCTTACAACTAAACGTTTGAGTTCTATAAACATTTGTTGTCATTCTGGAATTCTTTGTACAGGAATATGATAATATATAGGGTGTTCCATAAATTGACGTCCAAACGAAAGGCGGTAACAGCAGTCCGATAATTTCCTAGTGTGAAATTTTTTAGGCTCTATAAATTAATTCCTGGAGCAATTTTCCCGAAAAAAAATGGAAGTGAAACTATTTCTGATTTTTTTACGAATTAATTTGTAATGCAATGTAAAATGGATTGCTCTAGCGGGGGAAACAATAAAAGAAATAAATTTACAAAAAAAATTAACCTAACCTAACGTAAGTTTTGAAAGGAAACCGCGCCCGCGTATCAAAGTCTTAAATAATGTGTTATAATTAAACGAATTTATTTCTCAGGAATTGTTTCATTTACAAAGCGAAATAATTTCTGGATGTTTTGCTTTTTCAAAACGAAAAAATTCCTGAGAAAGGAATTCGTTTATTCATCCAGAAATTAATTCTCCAGGAATTAATTCGTCCTACCATTTTTTATAAATACAATTTTGAAGGACATATATATATCCAATAATGGCTTAGTGATGTTGTTAAACATTTTACATTGTCATTTTAGACACATAGCACGCACAAGGAAAAATATCAAAACTTACAGTTTCACTAAAAATTTCTTCCCATTTGAAAGGACGTACACAAGAATGTGGCAAAGCAATATTTTTAATTTTTTGTAAATAGTGTACATTTTATTTCAAATTTATATTTCTTTCTTTTGTAAATATCACTTCAATGAACTTCTTGTCTTGTGCATGCCTTTGTTTCCTTTCTATTGTTCCACTATCGCTATTACTACTTTTACCTAGAATTTCACACTCACCTGTATCTGCATGCACCCCTTACTAATAGCTGGTTTTGCCCTTAATTGCTTTCTTCTGAATTCTGTACTTTCCTATCTATTCAATTCTACGTATTTATACAACTAGTGTCATCAGCCTTACTCTCAGTACTTTTCTTTCTATCACATCTATTTTACTAACAACCCTTTTGTATAAATACTCTCTAAATTTCCTTTCTCAGGACAGTCTACGCTTCGCTCCAGTATTAGTAAGTTGCCTACATTGTTTATGTTTATTTTGTTGTCTTTGTTATTATTGTTGTGATTGAAATTTTGTTACTGGTTTTTCTATATCTTTTGCATCTTTCATCTTTGTTATTGTATATATCTGCATTTCATGTTTTGTTCATTTCTGTACATAAATTGTTATTTTTTATTGTTAGTGTTTTCTTCTGTTTGTTAATATTTTTATTAATATTAACTTTAAAGACGCTAAAGTGGTGACCCCGTGTATGTAAAATTAACAGTTTCATTTTAATTTCAAATACATTCACATAAACAATAGTATGGCTACTGATAAGTGCGCGTCGCAAAATGCAGAAGTTGCGACATCAATTGACCGCGTTGCCGTAAAAGTGCCAGCTTTTATCCCGTCAGATCCAGAACTTTGGTTTTCTATGTTGGAAAGCAGTTTTGACACCGCGGGTATAGTGCAAGACAACACTAAATTCGGTTACGCGTTAAGTGGTCTCGAGCAAAAATACGCTCTCGAAGTTCGCGATATAATTTTAAAACCGCGTAGTGAACGAACCTACGAGCTCTTAAAAAACGAGTTAATCAAACGTATGGGTGCATCGCAAGAACAAAATACCAGACGTCTACTGGAAAACGAACCCCTGGGAGATCGCAAACCTTCGCAGTTCCTACGACATTTGCGCAACCTC
This sequence comes from Agrilus mali, assembly GCA_029378335.1. Taxonomy (NCBI): domain Eukaryota; kingdom Metazoa; phylum Arthropoda; class Insecta; order Coleoptera; family Buprestidae; genus Agrilus; species Agrilus mali. Next base: position 19,422,352 of record CM055658.1, on the reverse strand, counting down.
GCCGGCAGTGAATTCCCGGAACAGGTTCTTCAAACGCTTTGGTTAACCCGTTTACCAAAACATATCCAGGCCCTCTTAGCTGCGCACCAGGATCTACCGTTGGATAAAAGAGCTGAAATCGCGGACACCATCGTCGAAGCATATGGCCAGTGTAACAACGTCTCAGAAACCTCCACGTCTACTGTAAACAGCAGGTTAGATTTCTTGGAAAACGCCCTGACAACGGCGCTTCACGAGTTAGCGGCCATAAAAATTAACTAAGGACCACAACACCAGTCTAGACGTTTCCCAACGAGATCACGCTCCCGTTCACGTTCGCGTTCGCATTCGCAACCAAAGAGCGAAATTTGTTGGTACCATCTTCGTTTCGGCCAAGCAGCAAAAAGATGTACCAAGCCCTGTAAATACGAAGCCAATTCTCCGGGAAACGACATGGGCAGTCGTTGATGGCGACCGACGACAGCAGCCCTACACTACTATCCCGCCGATTATTCATCACCGACAAGTCTGCGAAACTAAAGTTCCTGATCGACACTGGTGCTGACCTTTGTGTGTTCCCACGTTCCCAACTTCCGGAACCAAGAGAGAAGTCGAATTACGAGCTCTCCGCTGCAAATGGTACTACGATATTCACATATGGGACACTTACGCTGACTCTGGACCTCGGACTTCGACGACAGTTCACGTGGCGTTTTGTCGTGGCTGACGTTTCAAAGCCCATCATCGGCGCCGACTTCTTATCGCATTTTGGACTGCTCGTGGACTTGAAAAACAAGCGTCTCCTGGACGTAACCACTCATCTTGCATCACATGGGAGAGTGATTGAGTGTAAGTCACCATCTGTTAAGACAGTTTCAGGTTCGTCACCATTTCACGGCCTATTACAACAATTTCCGGGAACGACCCGGCCAGGAGGAACTCCCACGTATACTTCTCACTCGACTAGGCATCATATAATCACCACTCCCGGACCACCTGTCGCGCAACGACCACGACGACTCGCGCCAGACAAGTTGCGTGCCGCAAAAAAGGAATTCGAGGCCATGGTCAAATTGGGCATCGCTCGTCCTTCCAAGAGTCCCTGGGCATCACCGCTACATATGGTCCCGAAAACAGGCGATGAATGGAGACCCTGTGGCGATTATCGCGCCCTAAACGCTAGGACATGTCCCGACCGGTATCCTGTCAAACACATACAGGACTTTTCCCAATCGCTCAGTGGGAAAACCATATTTTCCACGATCGATTTGGTACGGGCGTTTAACCAGATTCCTGTCGCTGACGAAGATGTCCCCAAAACAGCCATCACGACACCGTTCGGCTTGTTCGAATTCACACACATGAGTTTTGGGTTACGCAATGCCGCACAAACCTTCCAGCGGTTTATCGATGAAGTTCTGCAAGGCTTAGAATTTTGCTACTCCTACATTGATGACATTCTAGTTGCTTCGGTGTCGATGGAAGAACATCTGGACCACCTGCGGACATTATTTGGTAGATTACAACAATATGGTGTAATTGTCAATCCATCCAAATGCGTATTTGGCCAACCGAAAGTAAAATTTCTTGGCTACCTTGTTTCCGGTTCCGGCACACATCCGTTGCCTGAAAAAGTGGACGCCATCCGATCCTTCCCGCTTCCGCAGACGGTAAAGAAACTCCGCCAATTTCTGGGAATGGTCAATTTCTACCGACGATTCATCCCGAAGGCCGCGAAGATCCAGGCGCCACTCAACGACCTTCTGCAAGGCAACGTGAAAGGCAATCACCCCGTTTCTTGGACACCGGAAGCTACGCAGGCATTCGAAGCTTGTAAAGAAGCCCTTTCGCAGGCTACGCTGTTGGCACATCCCAAAACGAATGCAACCCTGGCAATATTTACCGATGCATCAGACTACGCCGTGGGTGCCGTCTTGCAACAGCTAGTGGACAATCATTGGCAGCCCTTAGATTTCTTTTCTAAGAAACTAAGTCCTGCCGAAGTGAACTACGCCGCCTACGATCGGGAGTTGTTGGCAATTTACCTTGCGGTAAAACATTTCCGATATATGGTGGAAGGTCGAACTTTTACCATTTATACCGACCATAAACCAATAATCTACGCCTTTCGGAAGAAGCACGACCAATGTTCCCCACGTCAAGTCCGACATCTCGATTTTATAGCCCAATTCTCCAGCGACGTCAGGCACATTTCCGGGTCTGAAAACATCGTTGCCGATACTCTATCCCGGGTAGAGGAGCTGCACGATACCCTGGACTACGAGGCACTCGCAGAAGAACAAAAAACGGACCCAGAATTGAAGGAACACCTCAACAGCGATTCCTCACTCAAGATGAAGCTCCTGCAATTACCAGGTACCACATCATCAGTTTTTTGTGACGTTTCCATGCGTACCGTTCGTCCATTCATCACAAAAGGGTTCCGAAAAGCTGCTTTTCACTCCGTGCACGACTTGTCCCATCCAGGAATCAACGCGACTGTCAAACTTGTGACGCAACGTTACATTTGGCCGTCCGTAAAGAAAGACGTTCGTCAGTGGGCCCGTTCCTGTATCGCTTGCCAGCGTTCCAAGATAACGCGACATGTGTCAGCTCCCGTAGGTTCATTTCCGCCTACGTCATCGAGATTTGACCATATACACATTGATATCGTCATAATGCCGCCGTCCGAAGGATATAGGTACTGCCTAACGATGGTAGACAGATATTCCAGGTGGCCCGAAGCTGTCCCTATTCCCGACCAGGAAGCATCGACCATTGCTCGTGCCCTATACGACAACTGGATCGCCAGATTTGGGACTCCTTTAAGAATTACTTCCGACCAAGGCCGACAATTCGAGTCGTACCTTTTTAAACAGTTAAGCCGTTTATTAGGTACGTCTCATCTCCGAACGACCGCCTATCATCCTTCAGCTAATGGTATGGTAGAACGTCTGCACCGACAGCTTAAGGCAGCTTTAATGTCTCACCAGACCAATTCCTGGACGCGAGCTCTACCAACAGTGCTATTGGGAATACGATCTGCCTGGAAAGATGATCTTCAAGCTACCACAGCAGAACTATTGTACGGAGAAACGCTGCGACTTCCTGGTGAGTTTTTAGGATCACATCCAGATTCTCCTACTCACGAAGATGCATCAGAATTCGTCAAGGAACTCCGTACAATACAACAAACACTGCGACCCACTCCAGAACGCCGCCATGGAGATAAAAAAACTTTTATCTTCAAGGACCTCAGCACAACGAGTCAGGTCTTTATTCGCCGCGGAGGGCCGAAGGAGACGCTTCTACAACCGTACGAAGGCCCGTATACAGTTGTTCAACGTGCGGACAAAACCTTCGTCGTCCATGTCAAAGGTCGAGACGTGACGGTATCAGTAGACCGCCTTAAACCGGCCTACGTCATGGCAGAACCACCCGCTGCATCGATAAACCAACAAATTGTCCCTGGAAGCACGCCATTGCCACAACAGTTGCCCTCCAACGAGCCGCCGATCATAAAAAATTCAACAACAAGGGCTGGAAGGCGAGTTCGTTTCCCGGATCGTCTGCAAGCAGGATTTCCGTAACGTCCTGTTACTAGCAGGGGGGTACTGTGGCAAAGCAATATTTTTAATTTTTTGTAAATAGTGTACATTTTATTTCAAATTTATATTTTCTTTCTTTTGTAAATATCACTTCAATGAACTTCTTGTCTTGTGCATGCCTTTGTTCCTTCTATTGTTCACAAATCGCAAAATTACACTTTTACCTAGAAAGTTCAAAACCCCCACCTGTACTAAAAATGCACCCCAAAAACAATAGCTTGGTTTTAACCCTTAAAATGGCCTTTCTTTGTGAAAATCTTTACTTTTCCTTTATAATTTTTCAAATTTCCAAAAAACTTTTATTTATAAACTTTTTTGTCTTTCTGGAATTCTTTCGGGTATGTTTTATTTCCCAAAAATTGACGTCAAATTTTACTAAAAAGCCCTTTTCCTATTAAATACTCTCTAAATTTTCCTTTTTAAAAAAGGAAGTCTACGTTTTTTCGAATTCAGTAATGAAGAAAAAGGTTGCCTACAAATGTTTAAAAAAATTTTAAATTTTTTAAAAACCGGGGTTGTTTAAATATTGTTGTGATTGAAAATTTTTTCTGGTTTTTTTTTAAAAAAAATCTTTTTGCATCTTTCAAACTTTGTAAAAATTGTTTTTTACCCAGAAAATTTCCCCATGTTTTGTTCCATTTTTTAAAACATAAATTTTAAAATTTTTTAAATTGGGTTAGTGTTTTTTTTTTCTTGTTTTTAAAAATATTTTTATTTAAAAATTTCTCCCCTTTAAAGGGACGTAAAAAGAACATGTTCAAGTTACTTATTTAGTGCAGAATCTCATAACGTATAATACTTTGCGGTTAGTGACAATAATAACATGCATTAACACCTTCAAAAGTTGCCGTCTTTGTATATAAATTTAAAGGTTGCAGTACGGGCTGGGTAAGTAATACTAACAGTGACGACTATAGGCTATAAAATTAAAACCCAACCGAATTTTAACTGAAGAATATTATTATTTGATTTCTTACAAATCATAACCCCGGTATAACGTATTTATTAAGTAGGTTGAAAATAATATTCCAAAAACAAAAAATAAGTAAGTAAACGTTAGTGTGGCACCTACGTTAAAAAAGTATTTTTTTTTATAATTTTTTTACTAAATACCTTGATATTTATCTTAGTTAGTAAGGTGTTTATTGATATCGTATTGGCCCCGTTCGATAAAATACTACCCTGATTGCTTGAATTATTTTTACATAGGTACATAATAAGGTGGGGGAAGATAATGGATGTTGGTGAACAAACCTATTTAAAGCGTGTTTTAATAACAACGTTATATTAATAATGTGTTAATATTTGTATAATTGTATTTACTATTATTTGTGAGTTCAATGACATGCATGAGCAATCCCACTTTTTAATGAAGCCCACGGGACGCAAGCGCTCCCCCGGCTTGCGTTTTGCGAACAAGTTACTTAAAAACGCATTTTTATTAACGTTAAACCAATCAGCATTCAAAACGCCCTACCAGTTTGCTTAAACAAGGCCCATTTGTCAACAATCAAATTGCTAATAGGCAGCGTTGTCGACTGTGCATTGATTAATGCGGGTGATAAATATTTTAACATATCTTGGTTTGACATTAAAAAAAATACCTGTTTGTTTTTGGACGCCGATTTATGAGACACCCTGTATATAGAGGATGTTTAGGATCTAGAGAATTTAGGAGGTGAAAGCTGAGGTCCCAATGAGTATTTTTATATATTATATTTAGTTTAATGCAAAGTCTAATAGTTTTTGAGTTGTTGTGTTTTTTTAAGATTTTTGAAAATAATTTATTTTTACGGGAAAAAGTGATTGGTTTTGTATGTATGTAGTTACTTTTTAAAAGAACTTTGTGTATTAACTAAAGAAATTTTTGAAATTGTTTAAATATCACTATCACTATTTTTTATATTGAGCTTCAATTAAAACAATTAAGTATTAATTATTAATATAATAATTAATATCTACTTATTGGGACCTCAGCAGCTTTCTCTCTTCTCTCTTTCTCTTAAATTTCCTACATCCCTTCGCCTAACACCCTGCATGTGAACTCAGAAATGTGGACTTTGAATTAAATTCAGTAAATGCGCATTTAAAAAAATATTCATGTACTAAGAGTTCGCAATTGAAAGTATTCCATCAAAACTTTAAGAAATAGTAATCAATGCGACGTTTCGACCTCTTTTACTTTTATTGCTATTAATAATTAGGTACTGTTGTTTATGGAAACTTCATGTAAATTATATTACATGCAAAAATATATCACGTGTGGAATGTTTTTGAATGCAATAATAACAGACATATTTACTACTAAGTAGTTATTGTAATTGAAAAATAAGATTATATAGGCGGTTTTTAACATTTTATTCCACTAAAAAGTGTGCATCCATTTTATGAGCCGAAACAACACAGTGTATTAAAAAATACAAGAGACTCTTTAAATTGCAACTTATGTAATACAATGAAGTGCTCAAATTAAATAATCGTACATAATATATTATATTTTATATACCTAATAGATACTTATTTAGTAATGTCAAACGAATGTATATGTACGTTTAACAAATTGGTCATATAAAACAATTCGCCTATAGAAATCAAAGCGAGACGTGTGATGGTCATGAGTTAATTATGATAAATTATTATTGCTTTTTTACGTGTTAGCGGCAACCTTTTGTATCCGAAACAGTAGCGTTTTGTTCTTTCCAAAAATAATCCGTTTACGCACCGAATATGTAATGGCGAGTGCATGCAGAAAACGAAAAACAAAAAAATAACGCCAGGCAATAAATTAATGTTCTCCCTTTATTGTTGTATTTTTCGCGGTCAAAATCGTTAATTTAGTAAAAGGAATTAATTAATATCCCTCGTAAAATTATACTTAATAGGTACCTTCTGGTAATAATAAAATAATATGTTATGTTAATGATAAACCATAAGTTTCCAAGTTAATGCTACTGGGAGTTCAGGGTGGTACCTAATTATATCATTTCTAGAAAGTTAATTTGCAAGATTTTTAAAATAAAGACCTAAAAAGAATTGTTATTGTTGCCACTTTATGAATCATAGTAGGTGATTTTGTCCTCAACAAAAAAACACATTCACAATAGGCAACGACATAAAAATCTGGCTAACTCATTTTGACATAGGTTTATGCATGCGATTACATTACGCCTAGCCGGTAGGTACACAATTCCGTAAAAAATTTAACAACATACATATTTACTGTTGCAGATAAGTAAGCTAAACAATATTCATTGTAAAACGGGTAATTAAGCGGTTAGTTATTTTAATGAACATTAAACTAACAGAATTACAACATGTTTACCTGTTATTATTATATTTCGCGTCGCTGTTTACTTCAAAATCGCAACCAAGCTCACAGGGACACAGTGGTACTCAAACTGTTCATCAATCACACGACCAAAAACTTTAAGTCTACATTTTGATACTCAGTTTTACAATTTTTATATATAGTTTTGAAAAATATATTTTCATAGAAACATATCAAAATTTTAATAATTACTAATAAAAACATACTGTGATACTTACATGGGTACCGAATCCTTCTAATTAAAGAATAACAAAAAATAAAAATAATAAACGAATTAAAATAGAAAAACATTTTAATTCTGTTAATAAAATAATTTGCATGAAAACAACAACTTCAATTTAAATTCATTTTATGTTCGTGAATCCATTGACTGAAAGGCTTGTCCCTTTTCCCCACGTAGGTATCTACACGTATGCGCAATTAAAACATTTTAATAACTGAAAGAGTCCATGCTTCAATCCCATATCAAGTTTTATTTAATTTTGAGAAACACCAGCGCGATTGCATCGCTTCTCGGTATTATTTAACGTCACCGTGTTTAATTTGCATTAATAATAAGTGGTTAGGTACCTATCAGTAGGTACAAATTATAAGTTGCTTTATAGTTGTGGTCTGTAAGGAGATATTATGTTTATGCACATCATGGCGATATTGTGAAAGCAGTGCAAACTTTATAAATAATTTATTCTGAAAACAATACAGTGCGTTACGCAGGGTAAATACGTAATCAGAAAATACGCAGAGAAAAAGCATTCCTGTCTGTCACAGGACGCTCTGAAGTAGCAGCACTCTTACTGATTTATTCCTGATAAATGTAACGTTCCCGGAAAAGAGGAAGTAGGTATTCGATAGTGAAAGGAAACGAAACAAGAAAATAAATTAACGGCGTGTAAAAAGGTTTCACTTGAGGTAGCAGCGACGCAAAAGAAAATGTCTTAAGGCATCAATGTCAGTGTAACTTCTTTTGTTATCCGATGTTTTATGAGGGTCCCGGTTACAGTTTAACCGTAAAACGAAGAAGGCTATTCCAATAGAAACAATAGATTTAATTGTTGAGGAAATAATGAAACAATTCGTTCACAGTACAATACGTTTCACTTCTTGATTTGTCATTTAACAATTGTTCGGTTTGATTAATTGACATCAACAGTTACAAATGACGGATTTTTGTTGTAAACATTAAGTGAGTGCAAAGAGTAAATTCAGTCGCAAAAGTACATTTAACAACCCAAAAATTCAATTGATTGGAACAAATTTCTGCCTAATAACATAAGTTTAATATAGGACCAATGAATTTGAATTTGCAATTAATTGATACTTCGTGATAAAGCATTAATATTATTATAGTTTAGAGTTAAACTCAACCTTATTATGGTTCCAGAAATATAAAAAGAATCTGGCCAAAATGACAGAAAAATAGCTGTTTTAAAAACTTTTCATAACTCCCTCTCCCTAGTCGTGGATTTAGAAACATATTAAAAGATAATTGTCGAGGGGGAAGCTCGAAACCTCAACAGGATTAATCCAGCACTGACAATATGTTTCCCGCACACCCTTCAACTGGCTCCGTAGGTAGGTACGTTGCTGACAACAAAAGTTTTTATTAAGTTTTGAGCACCATATCTTTTTCGGCCACAATAACTATAAATGGTTCTTCAGCACCTCTCACTGAAGATTACCGTGAAATCGTTACGTGCGAGAGACAAATGGGGCAGATTGTAAATTATAATAATATCCAATGAAACCGCTATTTAAGAAATGAAAGACTTTTTATCGCGGGTGGTATTTTTTTTAAGGAAAAACACAAATATATACTTATCTGCCGGTGATGATAAAATGAGATTTTTCACGTGAATGTATTTTTAGGTGTTCGCGTGATAAAATTTACGGTTGGCACGCAATGTGGGCGCGAGAAAAGGTAATGGAGAGGGGGGGGGGTGAATTTGAGACTGATAAATTGTCCGAGTAAAAGATAAGGAGGGCTTACGCCGCCCTATTACGTAATCTGTCCTTGTCACCCTAAATCCTTCCATTAGCCTTTCTCTTCGTCAGGTCTCTCTCATTCGGAACGGTGCGTTTTCGAGTTCGATCGTTTGTTTATTTTCACCCGTCCGTCCCCTAACCCCAATACGACACCCCCGCAATCGTTTTGGCAACAAAAATGACAAGCCCACCTCCAAAAGTCCCATCACGAATAGATTCTGGTTTGTGCTTTTGTCACGATGATTGATAAGATAATTTTTAACTTATCACCTCTGGGAAATTTAATTTATATTTTAATAGTTTTTTTGGCCACGTAAATTACAAATAAATATTTTCATAATCAAAAGAGTCATAATATTATTAAAATAGGAAATAATAAATTTAAAAACATTATCATTTAAATGAATAATATACAGCACTTTTCCGTTTTATATGTCAATAATGCCATCCAATGAGCAAAATATGGATCGACATTACTGGCAACGAATTTTTATTTCCGTATGCGATAATAAATTAATTCAATTGTTAAATTTTATAATCTACTAAAAATAATTTCTACTGGCTATTGTTTCAACCATTGTAGAATATTGTGGACTCGTAAAAGACATCCTGTTTAAGTGGATTTATGGGTTAAACGGAAAGATTATAAATGCGCTTGTAACTAACATTTATGGGTCATTCGATGAATATTACAATACGTCAATGGTATCTGGAAAGCCACTACGTTAGATTTTATTCTTCTTCGATAGTAATCAACAATTTTGGTTCAAACGACACCGCCATTATATTATATCAACATTAATCGTTAGACGGATAAACAGAACACTGACATGTACAGTAAAGTACACCTTTAATAAACAGCAAGTTTTCGTTTATAATGACACCTATAGTATAACACTACTGCTATTATTAAGTGTTAGAATTCCGGATTTCCATCCTTTATATTTAACGACATTCGATTTTACGACAAAACCAATACAGAGGCCAAAATACAAAGCAATGAAAATTTAAATTCATGGAACAGATTTTAATGAAGCGCAAATTTTTACACATCCCAAATAAGTACAAAGAACTTACCGCTAAACTACTGGAGTAATAATTATAAAACATTCTGGAAGATGAAGCTTACCTGAAACAAAAAAAATTATTAGTAGTTATTGAAATAAGTATTTCTGTAAGTACAAAAATTCACACAATTTTAACAATCTCACCAGCTTTTTTAAGATAAATTTTAATCTAACATCCTATATTTTACATTTTTTTTCTGTCAGATATTATACCCCAGACTATATCATAAAATAATTGTTTTGAACGTGCTTCTTTCAAATCTATAGATTATTTTATTAAGCTAGATCTTGGTCTTTGCACCCCTTACAATAGTAATGTAAAAAAGTACCAAAAATCGATTTAATAATATGCATTAGAAATTCAAAGAGCAGCTTGTGGGACGGTGGCTGACGTAACAAAGCAGAAACATGGTAAGCGTTTTAAGGAACCGCTTACTGAGGATTTGAGTGAAAATCCTTTTCCACTTAGACAGTATGTAGTAACATGTTCCCATAATAATAGTGATGATAATAAAGTCGTTAAATCGAGAACGGTGATTAACTCCTTTGAGGATTTTAGTTGCAAAGTGCAGAGGAAACGCTAGTTTGCTCCGAGAGATGCGGAACAATCTTCATAATATTTGCATAAAATTAAGCAAGATTCATACACACGCGGTGTGCATTTGTTTTCCCAAGGAAATTGTGCCAGCTCTTCATGAAAACGTTCACATATCATCATTCCACTAGACATCTCATTGTGGTGAGAGCGCTCTACATACATACACGGATACTTATACTTATATACTACATTGCCGTCCTCAACGAAATCATGACAGATAACTTAAAACAGTTTGTCACGAAAGAAAAGCTTCAAGTACACGACACGTGCCACATACTCCCTTTAAATCGATAGAAAATTGCAAACATTATTTACTACCACCACCACTATGTTGTTGTTCAACAATTTCTCTACAATATGGATCTATTATAATTCGTAATTCTAATAGTCAGAGACATGCTCCTCATCGAGGAAATTTTTCAAGTCAATGTTATGGCGTCACTGTTAATGGTTTCTGTAAATATGAACCATTTGATCCTCCAATTTCTCACTGCCACATGAATAACATTTCAAACTAAATTATTGCCTGACGAGTCTATCATTCTAACAATATGGTAGAACAAAGCAAAACAGAACCGTTGTTTATTTCAGTGATGGCAGATTTAATGTTTAAAGTTACTTAAATTTACGTCAAAAATTTAAAGAGGTTAAAAGGACATTAGTCATAGTATTTTCTGAATTATCTTTTAGGGGTACACACCCTTTTATTTTATAAGAACTGAACCATTACACCTTAACCCAATCTTTTCCAACAAATTTTTGTACGAAGCTCCACTTAAGCCTCCCTTTTACCTTTATAAATTGTTCATTGAAACAATTTAAATAAATTTTGAGAGAGGATTGTATAGAAAACATTATAGCAGGCAAATTACCACCCACCCTTGGCAATTAAATTGCCTCCTTTACTGATGGTCTAAGATAGATCATCATGAAACCTTTTCAGATTTGTAAAAATAAATAAACCCTCTACATGGAGATTCCTATTACGCCAGGACTATATTCTGTGGAAATAAACTGCATTTGTGACTAACTGTTCGTCTGTTATTATATGTATTGTAAACTAGAATCGCGAGAGCACCTCGTCTACAATTGAGCAACAAAATGCACAACAGTAATTACTAAACCTGGATGAATTATTCCGAGACTAGACGACGATATTAAAAGAGAGACAGCGCGGATGATGCAACCACTTTATCATAAGGCACATGCATGTACATTATTCACGTTAACATTTAAGCGATCTCTTGTATTATCGCTTATTAAATAAATAATAATACTAGGTATAATCTAATAGATACTGATAAAATAATAATTCAATTTCTTGTATTGAACCAACACATAATTTTGTATCGGTTCCACTTACATTCAAAGCTTATTCGATTTTTATAATAGGTACATATGTTATATATTATACATAAATATTGCATTTTATTTTCTAGTTTAAATGTCTAGTTTGGTTGTTCAGTTTCGACCGACTTTTATACACATTTAATTTATTTTCTTTTCTAACACTGCATCTATTGTGATGGTGCGACATCGAGATTTTGTCACGTTGTTATATTTTATATTAGGCTTAAGCTAGACGTGTCACACTTCATTATAAAAAGTGAACATAAATTTTGTTCTATTTAATTAACAGAACGAGTTCGTTTTTGTTTATGAACTTCAACAGCCATGATTACATTGTAAACTTACAAATAATACTGATAGAGTATTTTACCCTCAGTTGTAGCTTGAATTTAAATTAATAAACATCTTAATTTCAACGTTTATTTTATTACAATAGATATTCTAAATCAGAAGTGAATAAGTCACTTAAATAAGTTGATTTAGTAATTATCCAAAGTAACTACACTCCAAATCAATAGTTTGTTATAAAGAAGTTGTGTTATACAACTTAAATAAGTTTTGTTCAAACGTATTGAAAAGTCGACACATCACCATCCCTTATTGGACAAGATTAGCAACCTTGTGGAGATTGGTGCTGTCAGTAAAATTCTTGTATCTCTCAATTCGTTCGAGATATAACACATAGATACTTATTAAATTTTAAATGTTCTTAGACAATCAATAGATACGAATTGATTTCCAATACAAATAAGCAGGTGTATCTTGTTATTAATGGCTAATTATTTATTATATAAATGGCTTGCAGAAAAATGATATAAACTTTGTAGAGTTGGTTGGAGTTGTTTGCCTTATTGTGGCTACTCTACTGGTTTTTCTTCGTCACAGACGTGGCACAGGTAATAAAGGTATCATTTTATTATTCAGCACACAACGTCTACTTACGCATTCACGCACGCGCAACTGCACATTTATCTTCGACTTACTTAGAAATTCAAATGTGGCAAGTACGTACTTACTGGTAGGTACATAAGTAAAGTACTTAAGCGAATACGCATGTACGTGTAAGGGGGCACTTAATGACTGATATCTGTTTCCGTTTACCCGTAAAGGCAAAAATATGGATGGTCATAAACCGTAAAATAATCGACGAAATGTTTATCAAATTATGGTAATGGAATCGTTATGGACATTTGTTACACGAGCCTAAGCTTGCCAGCTGATTGTTCTTTGGATAAGCACGTCCATTAAGTAGAAAAGGATACCAATTAGATGTTCGTTAAATGCTAATTAAATGCCCTAATAATAAATTAAATGCTCCTGTTTTTTTTTTTCAATTGCTGTTCCACTAGCTTAAGATTAAATGAGCAAGGAAATCATTTTTAAAATACTTTTTTGGCCATACAGTAATTAAATGATTTCGAAACAGAGTAGTTACGAATTAAATGCTCTAATTATATTTTCAAGAAATAAAGGACTTCTCCGGTTGGTCACAGAAGCAGGGGTTAAAATGGTTTAAACAAAGAAAACCATTCTTTCAGTGATGTACAGAATAAATGCATTAGTATGTATATAAATACGTACTCTGGATTTTTCTTACACAATAATTAAATGCTCGTTAAATGTCTTTGAAACTGGCCAGTTATTAATTAAATGCCCTTTATTAAAGTTCCAGTAAATAAATTACATTTCTATTTGGCCTAAGGAGGTGGAAAAAAACTGGTTTAATTAATAAAAAACACTGTTTCGGTTATTTACTGATTAAAGGCATATTAAGTGCATTAATAAGTAATTAAATGCTCCCGAATCTTTTTCAAAAATTACTGCTACAAATTTAGGACCTAGTTTAAGATTAACTAAATATAAGATCAAGAAAAGAAATGTTAAAGAAATGAGAACACTTTTTGGTTATGTAGTAATTAAATACTCATTAAATGCTTTTAAAACACACCAATTACTAATTAGTTGCATTTTTTATTTTCTCAGTAAATAAATAACTTTCCCACTTGGCCACAAAAGATGAAGAAACTGGTTTTATTAAGGAAAACCGATGTTTCGGTCATATATTGATTAAAGGCCTATTAAGTGCGTAAATAAGAAATTAAATGCTCCAAATTCTTTTTCAAAAATTACTGTTTTACTAATTTAAGATCTAGCTTGATATTAATTGAGCAGAAGATCACAAAGAAAAATGTTTAAGAAATGAGAATACTTTTTGGTTACACAATAATTCAATGCTCATTAAATGCTATTGAAACAGATCAGTTACTAATTAATAGCACTTTATTATTTTCCCAGTACATCAATGACTTCCTCACTTGGCCAAAGAAGGTGGACAAAAGCTATATGTTTCAAGACCTATTAAGTGCATTAATAAGTAATGATATGCTCCGGAATTTATTCAAAAATTACTGTTGTAGGTACTAGCCTAAAATCCATCTTAAGATTATCTGAGCAGAAGATTAATAAAAGAAATGGTTAAACAATGAGAATCCCCTGTTGATCAAATAGTAATTAAATGGTTTTAAAATAGACCAATTACTAATTAAATGCTGTTTACTATTTTCCCAGTTAATAAATGATAATAAATGACTTCTCCACATGACCATAGAAGTTAAACAAAAACTGATTTTGTTAAGGAAAAAAATCGTTGTTTTAGTCATTTACTGATTAATGACTAAATACATATTAAATTAATAAGTAATGAAATGTTCTGATTTTCAAAAATAAAAAATAAAAATAACTCTTTTGGTTGGGTGGTACCTTATTAGACGATTCTTCAATTTATTCAAAAGTGATCAGGAGCATTTAATTTCTCCTCCCGTAAATGCATTTAATTTTTCATTAGTTCGTTTAATTTATCATTACGGATTTCTCTTTTGGTCATTTAATTTCTCATATAATTAAGGCATTTAATTTCTAAATTAATTTCTCATTAGTACATTTAATATCTCGCCTCATTAGGGCATTTAATTTCTTATGAGGGTGTTTAATTATCTAATTCTTCTGACTTTGTTTTTCCTACCTTTAATCATGGATATTACCGATTCTTCTTTGGTATGGTGGACCGGATGCCTGCCAGCTGGCTATACATGCAGCAAGCACCACACAAATAAGAATCGTGCTCGTGCCCTGTTCACACTCTTTTTTGTATTATTACATAAATCGCGTTCCGCGGGACCGGTTTTTCTTCATATATAATCAACATTTTATTGGCCACTAATAGCTGTCGTATAGAGTTGCACGACGGCCTTTAAATAATTGATTCATTCTTCGCCGTTTAAATTCACCCATAAATTTTCTTTCTGGAGGACTTTTTTATATATAACGAAATTAGCCTGGTGACAGTTTACAACTACATTAACGCGTATCTTACTTCCGGAAATCAATATTTCACAGTTTAAACACAAATTTGACACACACAGTCCAAACAGATGACAAAATAGTTAATTAAGTAGATAGAGTATCTCGAAAACTAAAAAATATATGACGTTTCACAAAAAGCAAAATAATGAAAATTATATATGAATATATGTAGGTACTTAATTGACAATAAGCACCAAAGTCCTTCTTGACAAAATTTTTTAAATTTTAATCAAACTATTAATGAGTTGTCATTGAGGGAACTTCGATCAAAATAATTTTCATTAAAAATATTAGGGTCATCGCTGTTTCATCCCCTTTTGTTTACCCACCCAATACCAACTGATTTATGTAAAAATCCGCTCCATATGTTTATACATATATGCAATGATTCAATGAAAATACAGAAAACTATCTACTCATCGTTGCTTAACATTTATATTTATCATAATTATATCCATCTCAGAGTCAATCAGGCTCAAAATCTTCAGAACGTATTGTTGTGACTTGTTGAATTTCAAACAAGTTTACAGTAAGTATTTTGAATTATGCCTTGTTAATAGGCACACTTAAATAATAAATCGCTATTAGGTATCTGCTGGTTTCAAAAAGTGTCTTCAGCATTGGAAAAGCACCTTGTCAGCTGTTGAGCATTGAGTGCATACGTTAAATTGGACTTTTTTCCCACGACGTCAAAGAAACTGTACCGTTTTGAAACGGCAGGCGAGGTCAAGGCCAGAAATACATTGACCCTCTCGTAATAAAAGGAGGTGCAGTTCACAATATTGTTATGTTTGTACACAGAGGTAAATGTGCTACGCTATATGTTGATACATTTTCACGTGAGTGATAAGTGGGTTACGACAGCGTATCTTCTAACGTGTATGCCGTCTGTCTGTCTATAGCTCGATTATTCGAGACCCGAATTAATCGACTAAATTACCTAGTAATAGTATTAGGTTTGAGAAAATTAACAATCTAGAAACTAATTGAATCATTAATCACTTGTCGAATTCTACGATCACTCAACAGTAACTTCAATTAAGACTCTTTTTAAACAGATTATTTGTATCTAAACAAAATGCCGTTTAACATTTTAAAAAGAAATAAATGTAGGTACTTTCATACAAGACCTCTAAAATGAGCGACAGTTTATTATAAGTGGCACAAGTTAAAACTTCTGCAAGTAAAATATCAATTAATTACGAAGTTGAGTAGTTTCTGCAAGCAAGTAGGCAAAATTGATCCGTTTTCTTTCTGGTGAATATTCAAGCAAGTAAAATAACATTTGAATAATCGTAATCAAATTTATTACTACAAATGAAGTTTCATTTGAAATAAAAGTTAACATTATGACCCTAGTTAATTATTTTAAAGTTTTTTTATTATTTGATCTCCGTTCGGGTAAAAGTATAATCTACACTATACCTTTAGACGAGTTATGTTCATAAGCCCATTGACAATTTTAAATTGACAGCTACGACAATGCTATTTAAAAACTTCGACTATTTCATAAGACGAAAAAATTTTCTCTGTGAAACTAATCTCAATCATTTGCGAATCATCTTGTTAGATGACCTGCAGACTATAAACCCCATAATTGCCCTATTTAACTTATAAATTCATAGTAATTTTGTGAGACGAGGAGGCTATATCTCATGTGGCATTCATTATTGACAGGCGCGTATATGAAGCAGAAAGGTTACTATGTATCTCAAGTCAATATTTAATACGAAATTAATAGCGAGATGCACTTATTGTTAATGAAACAAGGAGTATTATTAGCAAGGGCTTCGAAAATTACTCCCCAGCGACATTGTAATGTTTAATGAAACGCCTTTAAAGTAGTGCGACGGAACAGAATCAAGAAAGCGTTTAATTGAACTGATTAAATATTAATATGCCATTAATCAATATCAAAGGAGACTTCGTAACGAGTTATAAGTTGGTGGAAAAGTTAATAAACGTTTATGCTCCCGGCAGCAGCTTGAGCTCCCACAAAATGCAGAAAGCTTCCAAGAAGTTGTTGCACCGCATTCATAACCACCTTCATTTGTTATTCCTTAGAATTTAATAGTTTGCTGCATATATTTTAATGGAAAATGTTTATCATTACTTTGTTGTCTAATAAATTTTTAATTTCACAGGCATTAATTAAGGTTTCCGTGTTTATATTGCACTAACTTAAGTCGAAAAATATTTCGTGTATGCACAGAAAAAAACACTATCTTAAAACAAGAAAATATATCGCTTTGAAGATATTTACTTTTTTAAATAAATAAATACTTCTTTTTAGTATTTTGCTTTGTGTTAACTTAAGCCTGCAGGTTTATTATTTTATGCAAAACAAAATTTTGCCATTAAAATCCACAAAAGATTTTCCCTTTATACCGTAACCAAAGACCAGTCGATGTTTACCGTTTTAGTCAGCAATGTTTGCGTAGCTTTTCGATCATTACTTAATAGCGTTTGATTTCGATGAAAGCTTTGACGTTGATGTTTACAAAGAAAAAGGAAAATACGAACGGAGATATTTAACTCCTCGAATGATTTCCGCCTGCTGAAATGCATCATCGATAACATGCTACAAACAAATGCTCCACTCTCTCTATACTAATTCAAGTGGAAGCAATTATCTCGAATTCCCTAAATCGTTCAGTGGCGGGTTCAGATGAAATCAAAAAGAAAAACAGGCATAAAACACACTCTTCATTCTCTTGATATAACAACTGCAAAACAAGACACAAATTCATACTTTATGAACTAAAATAACGCCAATCCTTCAGATACAGTATGACACCTTCTGGTATGTGAGAGAGGAGTTGGAGACATATTAGAAGGAGAAACAGGAGTAACAAGAGGCAGAGGAAGACCTAATCATGATTAATGGTTGCAAGGAATTATTAATTAATAGTAAAGAAGCGAACATATGTCCAATTAGTTTTCAGATTGCTGGAAACCGTGCACCCCTTGTGACAATCTCAAAAGGACTTTTGTTCAAGCAGAATTAGAAATTTGAAAATGCTAAGTTAGCAGGAAGAATTTATTCAACAGGTTTTAATGAAATCCTTTAATCAACAGGTAAATAACTAACAGACCCTGTAAGGAGTTTACTTCTTCATTTCGAGATACAGAATCCTAAAACCTTTGCGGCCTAATACAGAGAACTGGTTCGAACACATATTCACTAGATACATTTACTTAGTTCTTGCTGTGCACATATCATGCAAGTTGGTTATAATTTACTTTCCAGTTAAATCTGATCATCCCTGTGTAACATATTCGAAACATATCTCTGAGACATGGAAGGATACTTGAGGACACATGAGAAATAAAAGGAGGAGTAAATAGAGGCGGAAAAAGTTAGATTAATGGTTGCAAATAATTTTAGAGAAAACTGGCTTAGAATAAGAAAATGTGGAAATGAGTGTTCAATTATGTAGTCTTCAAACTGCTGAAGATCTTATATTTACTGTGGTAATGTCAAAGGGATTAAATGTGTTAAAACAGAATAAGAAATTTGAAAATCTTAGGTTTACAATAATAATTAATCCAACACGTTTTAATGAAGTCCTTTAATCAACAGATAAATAACTAACAGACCCTGTAAGGATTCATTTCGAGATAGCAGCCTAATGACAACTGGTTCTAACACATGCTGGGTAGATACATTTAGTTCTTGCTGTGCACGTGTTATACAAGTTGGTTATATTATAATTTACTTTCCAGTTAAATCTGATTTCCGCCGCCTAAAATATTCGTAGCATATGGGTATTTCATTTGGAAATATTCGCAGAACGAACGTTCTCTACTACGAAACTGTTGCACATATTCCCTATGCTAATTCCAGTACGAATTTCTGGCATGTAGCAGGATAAGATTGCTCCATTACATTTACATCGCATGTGAGTAAAGCAGAACGAGAGAGTAGACGAATGTAAGTGTAGTACAACTTATTTGAGACGTGTTCCAACTTGCAAAAAGCCCCTTAATGTTTACATATTCCACCAACATCCCCTATTGCAATGTAAAAAGCGTAATAAATTATCGACGTCATTATGAAACTTGTTTATATACATGACTGTGTATACTTAAGTACATAATACGTTCGCATAAATCATTAAGAAGCTGTTTTAAGATTTATGACACAGATACATGGTTCCAGCTAAGGTTTGTAGTTGACAGAATCCAGTTGAATTCTTTTTGCTTCCATCGGCAAAATCTACTAGATACATAACAATTTCAAAAAAAGGTGACAATTCCTAAAAACTTAAGGTACGTGGATGCATTTCAGCCTATGAAATAAAAGAGCCAAGACCGTATATGATATTATACCAAATATTTGCTGTTTCAGTAAATTTAATTTTTGTTTACTTGCTTATTTAAGACACACATCTACAGTATGCTATTTCGAAAGCATCTCGTACTGATGTACATCAGTTAATTTATTGCATTCGTACGCTACTTCCTTCTCACATATTAACGTCAAAGAATCATCGAAATCAAAACTACCAATTACATTGAAACCATATGAAAAGTAGAAACGACACATGCCTAAATATGATCCCAACGCAAAACTGAAAATAGATTTTTGGAATTTGAATATTATGTTCCACGCAGATATTCTAATCGTAAGGATGTGGAACCAAGAAAAATAATTTAATCGCCCAGCACGAAATTCTGAAAAAGTGAAACGCTTTTTGTAAAAATCCTTTTAGAGTATTTGTGGATTATCAAATCATCCTTATGATATGAGCAAACTTCAATAAATTCAAAAAATTTAAATACTATGCCAATGGTAGGTAGTAAACTGATAAGAAAATATGTTAAGGTCGATTTCATAATGACCAACTAACTATATTACACTATAACAGTGTCTAGGTGTGATGAAAGAGCAAAGAGTACAAAACTATTTTTGAGAACACATCATCAAAAGTGTTAATTAACTTGTAGTTACCATTTTAATTCCAATTTTTTCAGGACAACATAAAAATAAAAAGATTCGAGTCTTAACGATAAGAATACTTATTTTATTATTTGTTAATAATAAGAAGTACTTATGCACTTAAGTTTAAGAAATGTAAAGACCCTAATAAAAAAAACCAATACATAACTTTTTCGTATTTAATTAATTTAATTTAATATGATAATAATCTACTCGAAAAACAAATTGCTTACATAAGTATATATATATAGGTATAATATTTTCCATTCTTCAAGTAATTTCAAATCATTACTTTTTAGATTTAATGGTGTAAGTTAGAAGCAAACGAATAAAGAAAAAAGTATTTTCGTCTACTTATTTAAATTTTTTATGAGTTTTTCTTTGACTGCTGTTACTCCGTTTTGTTTCGGCGTTCAGGTTAATAAAATATTAAAAAGGATTATCCCGGTCGCCTGGAGTTCGTAAAAGCAAAATTTCGCATCAGATAAAAATTCAATATACTTAGTCCATTTTTGTTGGTGGTAATTGAAGAAAATTAATTATCGCCGTCAAGCTGAAAACGCCCGCAGACTACGATATTTTCTTTTTCAGCTGGTCCTTTCACTCGTTACTCTTTTGTTGTTGTGTAGAAACCGTTGCTTCAAAAAAAAAATAAATAAAAGAAAGAGTTTTCTTTTAAAACAGCGGAATATATAATCGCCTGGCATTGTGAAAACACTTGCAAATTAAACGTCGTCTTTTTATCACCATTGAACGCGAAATAATGACCGGCCTATTTTCTTCTCTCTATTGTAAGGGATATTCGTCTATGTGTGTATCTGCAGGTATACATTTATGTATTCGTTTTACTTTGTAAGCGACCGTTCGCTTAAATTAACTTAGACCTCCGCGTGTCGCCTCTATAGTATGTATGTAAAACGTTGTAGTTAAAGCTGAAGTCATAAAAGTGTGCTCAGCGTGTACTTCTGAAGAAACTTTAATGAGTTGTTATTGTGGTTACGTTGTCGGCCATAAAAATAACTCCATAAATTAGAGCAACTCGTTTCGTATTGAATAAAATACCTGGGTGCTTATATAGGAACTATAATAAAAAAGAAAAACATTAATTGTTCACGAAAACAAACGACACCCGAGACGCGATTATCCTGAAAAACTTTCCTCTTTGTCCCTTACTTTTTCAAAAAATAAAATAACCCTAATCTCTTACTAATAGAGCAATTTACTTCGTAAACTATTTATCACTCTTTGAACCACATTCATTATTCTCTCATAAAAATGATTCCAAATTGATCTAGGCTAGAAATTTAAATCTATAAATCATGTCTTCTTCAATCAAGGAGACACCGCTTCAATTCCAAACTAAAACTAATTTCTCCCAGTCCTAGTTCTTTTTTTATAAAAACAGTAGTTCCTTAAATAATATGTATTAATCATTAGGGGTCGCCTCTAAATTGAAAAGGGTCTACGGAGGTACCTGTATGTAATTGTAAGAGCAAAAACCCAGCAACTGTACTTTGAAATCAGTAAAACTATTATGCATGCACACTAGGTATTAGTTCAAGCAATAACATATTATTTAACACCTGAAACGTGATTATCCGGAAACACTTACCTCTTAGTCCCTTATTTTTCAAAAAATAAAATAACAGTCCTACTCTCTTACTAATAGAGCATTACATCATAAATTATTTATCATTCTTTGAACCACATTCATTATTCTCTAACAAAAACGATTAGAACTTAGATGGATGATCTAGGTTAGAATTTTAAATTTACAGTGATTTCTTTTTCATTCAAGAAGACACCGCTTCAATTCCAAACTAAAACTAATTTGTCCTAGTCCTAGTACATCTTTTATAAAAACAGTTACTCCCTCAGTGATTTACCTTTTTCAACCCCAAGGGGTCGTCTCTAAGATGAATAGGGTCTATGGAGGTACCTATATGTAATTGTAAGAGAAAAAAACAAGCAATTGTACTTTGGGGTCAGTAAAACCATTATGCATGCACACTAGGTATTACTTCAAGCAATAACATATTATTTAACACCTGAAACGTGATTATCCGGAAACACTTACCTCTTAGTCCCTTATTTTTTCAAAAAATAAAATAACAGTCCTACTCTCTTACTAATAGAGCATTACATCATAAATTATTTATCATTCTTTGAACCACATTCATTATTCTCTAACAAAAACGATTAGAACTTAGATGGATGATCTAGGTTAGAATTTTAAATTTACAGTGATTTCTTTTTCATTCAAGAAGACACCGCTTCAATTCCAAACTAAAACTAATTTGTCCTAGTCCTAGTACATCTTTTATAAAAACAGTTACTCCCTCAGTGATTTACCTTTTTCAACCCCAAGGGGTCGTCTCTAAGATGAATAGGGTCTATGGAGGTACCTATATGTAATTGTAAGAGAAAAAAACAAGCAATTGTACTTTGGGGTCAGTAAAACCATTATGCATGCACACTAGGTATTACTTCAAGCAATAACATATTATTTAACACCTGAAACGTGATTATCCGGAAACACTTACCTCTTAGTCCCTTATTTTTTCAAAAAATAAAATAACAGTCCTACTCTCTTACTAATAGAGCATTACATCATAAATTATTTATCATTCTTTGAACCACATTCATTATTCTCTAACAAAAACGATTAGAACTTAGATGGATGATCTAGGTTAGAATTTTAAATTTACAGTGATTTCTTTTTCATTCAAGAAGACACCGCTTCAATTCCAAACTAAAACTAATTTGTCCTAGTCCTAGTACATCTTTTATAAAAACAGTTACTCCCTCAGTGATTTACCTTTTTCAACCCCAAGGGGTCGTCTCTAAGATGAATAGGGTCTATGGAGGTACCTATATGTAATTGTAAGAGAAAAAAACAAGCAATTGTACTTTGGGGTCAGTAAAACCATTATGCATGCACACTAGGTATTACTTCAAGCAATAACATATTATTTAACACCTGAAACGTGATTATCCGGAAACACTTACCTCTTAGTCCCTTATTTTTTCAAAAAATAAAATAACAGTCCTACTCTCTTACTAATAGAGCATTACATCATAAATTATTTATCATTCTTTGAACCACATTCATTATTCTCTAACAAAAACGATTAGAACTTAGATGGATGATCTAGGTTAGAATTTTAAATTTACAGTGATTTCTTTTTCATTCAAGAAGACACCGCTTCAATTCCAAACTAAAACTAATTTGTCCTTGTCCTAGTATATCTTTTATAAAAACAGTTACTCCCTCAGTGATTTACCTTTTTCAACCCCAAGGGGTCGTCTCTAAGATGAATAGGGTCTATGGAGGTACCTATATGTAATTGTAAGAGAAAAAAACAAGCAATTGTACTTTGGGGTCAGTAAAACTATTATGCATGCACACTAGGTATTACTTCAAGCAATAACATATTATTTAACACCTGAAACGTGATTATCCGGAAACACTTACCTCTTAGTCCCTTATTTTTTCAAAAAATAAAATAACAGTCCTACTCTCTTACTAATAGAGCATTACATCATAAATTATTTATCACTCTTTGAATCACATTCATTATTCTCTAACAAAAACGATTAGAACTTAGATGGATGATCTAGGTTAGAATTTTAAATTTACAGTGATTTCTTTTTCATTCAAGAAGACACCGCTTCAATTCCAAACTAAAACTAATTTGTCCTTGTCCTAGTATATCTTTTATAAAAACAGTTACTCCCTCAGTGATTTACCTTTTTCAACCCCAAGGGGTCGTCTCTAAGATGAATAGGGTCTATGGAGGTACCTATATGTAATTGTAAGAGAAAAAAACAAGCAATTGTACTTTGGGGTCAGTAAAACTATTATGCATGCACACTAGGTATTACTTCAAGCAATAACATATTATTTAACACCTGAAACGTGATTATCCGGAAACACTTACCTCTTAGTCCCTTATTTTTTCAAAAAATAAAATAACAGTCCTACTCTCTTACTAATAGAGCATTACATCATAAATTATTTATCACTCTTTGAATCACATTCATTATTCTCTAACAAAAACGATTAGAACTTAGATGGATGATCTAGGTTAGAATTTTAAATTTACAGTGATTTCTATTTCATTCAAGAAGACACCGCTTCAATTCCAAACTAAAACTAATTTGTCCTAGTCCTAGTACATCTTTTATAAAAACAGTTACTCCCTCAGTGATTTACCTTTTTCAACCCCCAGGGTTCGTCTCTAAGCTGAATAAGGTCTGTAGAGATAGCTACATATTATATGTAATTGTAAGAGCGAAAAACAAGCAACTCTACTTTGGGGTCAGTAAAACTCCTAAAGATGCACACCAGGCACTATTTCAAGCAATAACATAATATGTATTTAAAAATAAATTTTTTACTTTAAAGGCAACTTATATGCGTTTCATGCTTAGCATCACTGCTGTGGCGCACGCCCGAGTAACAATAACATTACATGCGGCAAGGTGCGGCTTCGTACGTGTTCTTTCAATTTAATTAACACATTTCGATTACCGTGACGTCGCATTTTGCCGCAACTTGCGATAATACATGTGAGTTCGCCGGGCTTACACTTTTTAAAAATATGAAATTTACTATTAATAAGTTTTGTAACAATAATCGGTACGACGCTACGGCAACGATCTCATAAGCAATTACAGCCGAACCTCAGTAACTCGAAGCCCTACGACTTCACACTGCCTCTTAATCAAAGTTTTTAAATATCCAAAAAGTTACATATTTTCATCTCTATGTATGTAATAAAAACATTTTAAATCTAAACTTTATTTAATGTATTTATTGATATGGTTGAGAAGTATTAAATAAACCTTTTAGTGGAACTACCACATTGTGTTATTACGTTAATTTAATACAAAAATTTTGTTTTAAAATTTGGTAGATGCGAACTTAATCTTCAATCATTTTGGCTGTCTCTTCAACTTATAAAAATCATATATGAATATAATAAATTTTTGGAAACGTACACCACATATGCTAAAAGTGCCGCAGTTTTAATAATATTTTATCATTGTTGAATATTCTGTACGATGGAATTGACTTTACAACAATATGGATGTGAGTTAAGAGATATTTCTCAAAACAAAACCTTGAAAAGCAATGTGGCATGACGCCAGAATATAGCCACAAATTTTCTAACTGCTCTTTCAGCAACAAAAATCAATGAATCATAAAAATAAATTGGCGTGAAATTTATGAGAAAGAATATACAAGATAAAATGTATAGGTAGACAGGTATTGAATAATTAAAGAGAAGTCAAATATTTTTCTTTCATAAATCAACATTGTAAGAGATAATTATTATTAAGTTCAACTCTGTAACAATAAACAATTTCTTTAAGAATAATTTCAGTACAAAACTACAGTTCTGTGTTTTTCATTTAAAAATTTCACTATTGTGTACGAGATTATTTTTAATAGACAGATACAAACGTCAGTTACTTTTATCGTAATTAACTATAACCTAAGACAAATGGTAAAACTTTGCAGTTTTCAAAACTACGAGGACCGATCAAATATAAACGAGCCTTTTTAAATTTAGCGCCGGATAGTTGTTCAATGCGCATACGGGCGTTAGCAACTTGAAGTGGGGATATTATGTGACGAAAACGACTCGTCGGCGTCGTATTGCTGTGTTTGCTTGGTTAGTAGCTATCACAACGAGTGAGAAAGAGATGCATAGCAGCGTTGCCCAACGGATTATTGTAAAGTTTCTTATACACGTGAAAACGTGAAACCAGCTGAAATTTTGCGCAGATTGCTAGCACAGTTCGGAAATGAAACGCTTTCGTGGCAACGGGTAAAAGTTTGATGCAAAGAATTTAACGAAGGGCGTAATCGTGTCGAAAATGTAAATCATCCTCGTCGTCCGCGCACCAGCATATCGCCGGTTAACATTGCACGCGTTAGAAACCTTATTGAAGAGAACCACACTATGCCACTGTGTTTCAGATATCTGTTGAACTCGGCATCAGCTATGGGAGTGTCCACACAGTCATAACGAAAAACTGGGGATTCCGAAAAATTTCAGCTCGTTGGGTCCCAAAGTTGCTGAGTGAAGATCAAAAAGCTGCTGAAGTTCGCATCGCAGCTTTAACACAGGCCCAAATCAGTGAAATGCACTCAACTCAGTCGGAGCACCATGCATATAGCCCAAATTTACACCTTTGTGATTTCCACATGTTTAAGCCCCTCAAAGAATCACCTGGAGGCGATCGATTTCAGACTGATGAACATGTGGAGGCGTTTGTGCGCAACTGGATAGACTCCCGCTCTGCTTCTTTTTATGAAAACGAGATGAAAAAACTACCGATTCATTGGGAAAAATGTATAATCAAACAAGGGGGATATGTCGAAAAATAGAGAAATTTGTGTTTTTGTGAAAATTTTCAAAATAAATGTTTTATGAACAAACAGAACAAAGGCTCGTTTATATTTGATCCGTCCTCGTATGAATAAAAATAGTGTCTACTTTTGTTTAAAAATCGTAAATTGTGCTTTGTATATTCCCATAAATTGTCAACAACACCTTCATCCTTATACGGTATCTATAAAATAATCTGGAGTCTAATATTTCTCTTGGAGTACCCCTTATTACAGTTATCTTTTTACATGCGCACGAATAAGAATATACTTTTATCATTTTAACATTCAGTCCGATAATGACATAAAACACAATGAAGTCTATAATCCGACTTCGCATGCATATTTACTAGTTATATTTAATGTGTTACTTGTTTGGCCAACAATGTATGTTGTATATTAGCAAAGCAAGCAACCGAGCAAATAGTACCCACATTATTAGACATGTGTGCGCGAAACGATGCACGATGCATCGCAAAAACAATAAAGAATTTTTATTACCGCACGGAAGTTTTCTACGGCTTTTCGAACGTTATAATGACAAATACGTAATAAGTGCTTACCCACAACATAGGTCGAGGCAAAGGCAGCGTTACATTCGTTGTATGTAAATTGTAAAAGTGATGTTTCGAATAGCCGAACGAATACATTTTCATGCACCTACGGTGTACACTACAAAGCATTATTGAGGAGCTTGTGCCGAAATTTAAAAACAATTTCTAATTATTTAAATTTCAGAAAAAAACACTCATCTCAGTATGAAATTAAATTAAACGCTGGAGGGTTTCACTTTTTAAGACTTTATTCTCAACAATATTGTTTCAGCCAATCGGCTATTCTCAAGAGAGAGTAGGTACAAAGATTACTAAAAAACTAATGCTTGCGAATTTATGATTTGTTTTATTGATAAATTAAGCGCGAAATTTAAATATAAAATACAAAAATGTTCTGAATATAAAATTATTGAAACAAATAACTTCAACCTAGCCTCAGTATTAATTATTAATAAAAGAAATACACATCCTCTAGAGACAAGTGGGATTTATCAAGTGTTCTGTGATACCTGCGATGCGACTTACATAGGTCAAAGTGGCCGTTCTATTTAAAAACGTAGCAATGGAAATTTATAT
Organism: Agrilus mali; assembly: GCA_029378335.1. Lineage (NCBI taxonomy): Eukaryota > Metazoa > Arthropoda > Insecta > Coleoptera > Buprestidae > Agrilus > Agrilus mali. Next base: position 19,394,604 of record CM055658.1, on the reverse strand, counting down.
TTTATAAACAAAAAAGACTGCAAAACAGGTATAGCAGAACACTGTAGCTTAAATAACCATAACATTAATATAAATCAAACAAAAATTTTACATAGGAATATAGAAGAAAGTGGGAAATTATCGCTATTAGAAAACCTATAGATTTAGAAAGCCATTTATAAAAATATCAATATAGTAAACAACCAGAAAGAACTCTGTACCATACAACTCCCCGCTCATCCTCCATAAATTGTAACCTACCCCACATTTTACCCTTAAAGTATTATAATTGAGTGTTAGATATTTTAAAATTTAGTAATCTTCAAAAGTGAAACCCTCCAGTGTTTAATTTAATTTCATACTCCCTTAGAAGAATGTTTCAGAAAAAGTACACCTAACAAAGTTTAAATAGTGTTACTCTTCTCAGTGATGTAGATTATATTTCGAATTTTGAAAATTATGGTCAAACTCATTTTTGTAAGTGTAATAAATGGTGCAAATTTACTCCCCCTGTACTTCTATTTCGTAACCCCTTTTAACTATCGTTTTCTGTATTATTTCTCCGTCAAACTATATTCGAAACTACTTGCGTCTTTTAGATTTCGAATTCGAAACCCTTCGAAATAGATTCGCCTTTGCAAACGGCTCTATAAATAAACGGGCAACAGCAGAATGCCATCTAAGAAATTGCGAAGGGATACACACAAATAAAAATTTATCGTTACTTACGGATAGATAAACAATACTGTATGCATACACATTTAAATACAAATAGTAGCAAACACGTACGTACATACACAGGTATCTGAACGTTCGTGTAGGAAAACAATCACGTACATACATCCATACACACATGGATAGATAGATAGATAGATATATGTCTCGTTTAAATGGGTCGCCAGATTTAACCTCTATTGAATAATCACATCTGCAAGAGACGTTTTTACACAAAGCCACGTCCGCGCTCAACCTTTCAACCCCTATTGTTTTAAACCCTAGGGTTCAGGCTCGTGTGGCTATATGTATGAGTGTGTGCGTTAATGATATTCTCCTCGGAAAAATGTATATGAACCTATTTTTAACGTCAACAAGAAAGAGTAAAAGGAGATAGACGGAATATACGTACGTAAGGGAACGTGCTGATAAGATGTTAACCAAATCCAATTTACAAACAACGAAAATGAGCAAAAAAGAAAAGTTATGACCCGACCCCACACAATATTATTATAAACTTTATACGGATTACCTAAATACAATACAACAATGATAAACAAAAATTTCCTATCTGAAGGATCAAGCAGGACAATATTGTAAAGTTCTGGTATTCAGTAAAAAAACAGGGAGACGACTTGGGATGAAGCACATATTACATATACACTATAAAATTCAACATTGCATGTTTATGAAATAATTCGTAATTTTTTTTAAGTCTGTCGCCAATGTCCACTGCCTCCAATAAAAACAAACCTGTTGTTTTTAGATATTACCCACTATTATAGTTTCCAAATTATGATAAAGTATTATACCATTATATTACAATGCTACTAATCATAAGAAAAATCGTCAAATTAAAATGTGATTAGCAAAGAACGAGCAGAGAGACTGAGAAGGGGGAGAAACCCTACCTAGAAACTTGACACATGAGCTTCATTTTAGACAAGTGCAACCATTACATTCGTCCTTTAAACTACGGTTTTACCTTTAGTCTACGAGACAAATTTTAGTTACGCTTAATTAGTGGTTAAAACAGAATGTCTAATGACGATGGCGTGACGTTTAATTTGAAGATAGTAGGTACTTGAAAATTTGAAATAGACCGTGATAACAGTTTAACAATAATTCCGTCGTCAATGTCGGTAATAATTAAAGCGGGAGATATCTGACACGTACGGCGTAACGATACAACGGTGTCCGAAAAGTGATAAGGCGTCAATTTTCCGTAGCAGAGTGAAACCGCAACGTTTCTGGCAAGATAATGAACGGCCTAGATGAGGGCTGTCCGTTCAACTAAAAGGTACCATCTCTGTTTCCCTGTATCCCTTTTCCACCGGGGAATGCGAGTAGTGCCTATTTACTCCCGTGTAACAATAGTCTTATCCTCAATTTCTTCTCTCTTCGTCCTTCGCATTTCCTCGGGCTCCAGTCTCCTGGTGCACTTTTTACAACCGTCCACCCTTCTCTTAAACGCACAGACGGACGGACAGAAAATCGATCTGCCACCAAAACTCCCGGTGCGGTGGTTAGAATACAGTCATTATCACCTCGACCGAAACTTCCGTCCGTAAGTCAGAAACTATGCAAATAATTTACGTTTCTTCGGTAAGGAACCACCGAGGTGTGAAATCGAGAGAATACGGTTGCTTTGCGTTAACAATAGACCTCGGAGGTCATAGAACCCCACCACTTTCGTAAACAACAAATCACGCTAAAAAGTTTACGGTAGGTAGGTAACCTGTTTATGATTTACTTCAACTTTCATTAATGGCAATTGGAGCACATGATCACATATTTTTATGGAATAAAAAACCACATTGTAACACATATTTCATATATCAGTAGACTTTCTTACAAAAAATTATAACAATAAGGTATAAGAATGCGAAGGAGAACAGAAAAAATCTGGAAGTTGATAAGAAATGGGTGAGTGGGATGTCATGACTCCTTTACTTACTTTACTCTTTACTCTCCCCCCTTCTATTCCTCTTTACCCTAAATTGCTGTAAGGAAATAAAAATGTGACTGGTCAATCTTTACCATAGACTAAATTTCTAAAGATTTTTACGATGTTAAAAATGTATGTATATGAACTTTTCTCGTGTTGCTCAAGATAAGAGAAATGGAGGAAAGCATCTAGTCAATCTTTGGAGTGAATCTCTGAACACCTTTGTGATGTTACAAATGTAGACTGTTCTCAATTGGCTCAAGATAAGAAGAAATGATAGAGACTACATTTCTGAAGACCTTTGTGATGGTAGAAATGCATATAGAATATTGTCGTTTGACTGATATGAAGAAACGGAAGAAAGTGTTTAGCATCTTTAGACTGAACCTTAAAGGACCTTTGTGATGATAGAGATGGACTGCTCTCAATTGGCTCAGGATAGGGAGAAATGGGGGAATGTTTTACATTAAATTTCTGAAGACCCTTGTGATGGTAAAAATGTACATATATAGATAGATTATTTATAGTTTGACTCAAGATATAAAGAAACGGAGGAAGCTGTTTAACAATTTTCAGACTGAATTTTTAAAGACCTTTGTGATGGTAGAAATGTATATAGACTGTTCTCGATTGAGTCAGCTTATGAAGAAATGAAAGAAGGTATTTAGCCAATCTTTAGATTAATTTGCTCAACACCCTTGTAATGTTGATGATTTATCAGAAGTCAAACACACACAGTCACACTCAGGTTAACCATTTTAATAATTGTGTATTTTAAGCTGACTTATTTCTGATTTTTTTTATTACTACTTCTCTATTGGTAAAATTGAAAAGGACGAACGTAGCTACATACATAAAATTACATCATAGAACAATGTCTTCTGTTATATCTGAAACGGACAGCACTCGAGACTAAATTCATCAACATCAGCAATAAAAGATATTTTTTGACCTTTGAACCCCTCAATGAGCTATTAATTCGCATCTGATTATTGGCCTAAGATGTATGTCCATGCGAAGGTCATTTTGCATTGTGAGACAACATATTCACTCGCGAGCCGAGCCAATAATGTCCCTATTCTTTTTATTTTATTGTCCATCAATCGTAAGCAAATGTATTATGCATTAGTCAAACCAAATTAACGATGGCGATGACAACAGAATATGGACAAGAAGTTTTCAGATGACAGTGTGATGGCAATAAAAATACTACATATAGAGATTTTATGCGTCTCATACAGGAGTATAAAATTGTTAATGACAGGAAGCAAAGAAAATTAAGTTGAGAAAGATTACAAGTGTCAGAAAAAGAGGACACAAAAGAATAACATTTCCTGACAGAATAAACCACATGTGAAATTAATGGGAAAGCTGCAAAATTTCTGAATTATCCTGTTTTAAGTCAGGGCCTTATAAGGGAGCAATATTTTATCAAATCGTTGTACCTATAGATCTTTTACGTTACCAAAAGTCAAAAAGGCAGACAGATTAAGTTTTATTTAAAATCCGCACATAAACACTAAAAAATAGTGATTTGTTTTTATTTTGAAGACCAAATCGATATTTTTAGATCGGACCACTTGTCAAAATTAAAAGAAATATGTATTGAAATTTATTGTATTCACGCTTAGCAAGACCTTTTTAAAATTAAATTCTTCACATGACTACATTTAGCTAGATAAGAAATCTAATTGTTTTCCCAGCACGTCTAGGGATGACATCGATCAGAACTGAACGGGTAGAACGAGTTTAAACTTTCAGATGCAACGTTTTTACATTCCTACAGAGGACATCGTTCGACGCATAAAAATCGACGCTGCGGCTGCACACGCAGCGGAAGCGTCGTCGTCGTCGTCGTCGTCGCGGTGGTGGCAGCGTGCACTTGTAGTAGTAGTCCAGAGGCGGTGGATGTCTAGGAGGTGGGTGGGACTATTGATTTTCGCAGCTAAGCTGGGGATTCCGTGGCTCGGCCCGGGTGGAGGTGTCTGTGGGACACTCTCACACCGTGCGGACCACATTTCACTCGGGGAAAGGCAATCCTGCACCGACACGGATATTATTATAACGACCGGGATTTCAACTTTACTATCTGGATGTGGATGCTGGGCGATATGCACGATTTGAAAGAAAATAGCGGCGAATATTTCCAAGTCGTCGAATAATAACCGACCCGCGACCCAACGTTTTCTTACTGTCATTTACAACTCGAAACCAATCATTGATCAGCTTATTATAATAAAATAAAAAAACAATTTTATCATTTCTCGAATTAACTGTTCATAAATCTGTATTTATCCCGTGTAAGTATAGGTACTCTATAAAAATGAAGATTGCATGAAATAACAAATATCAACAGGAGCAATCTGATGGAACCCACAAAATTATCTATAGTAGAATTATTTTATCCTTTCCATCATGTGACCTAAATAAAATGTATGAGTAAAATCGTAATAGTTCAAACATATTTTATAGCTATATGTTGACAAATGGTTGACATATAAAATTATAACATGGGGCCATTCATTCCGTTGTTAAACCTAAATTTAATTGTTAAACCACCCCCACCTTAAATGTACGCATATATATATAATTGTAACGTAGGCTTAGTTTGTCAAATCTTCACCTGAAGAAGCTGTAGTACAGTGAAATAATTGTTGTGTCAACAATAAAATATTTTTCTTGAAACTTTTGTGTTTTTATGTTTAACTAAATATGGATCAGTTTCAACAAGTTAAGGCTTCCACAATCGAATATTCATAATAGTCCGGTCAATTTAGACATTCGAAGCTACATAAATTCCCACCAAGCTGAAAATCAGTAAGATTGTTTAAAATATGATTAAAAATAAAATTTGAAAGTTCCCCATCTTTCCCCTGTATGGAAAAATTTTTATTCAAGGTTAAAGGTCAAAAAAATGAGTTTCGCGATTTTCAGCAAAACGGTAAGTTTTATCATAAAAATACTTCAGACAAAAATTGTAGATCATAAAATTATCTATAAAATATGTATCAATATGTTTTTTCCTAAAAGCCACCGTTTCTGAGATATCAGGTAAAATGAAACCCAGTCCCTTATTTTATACACCAGTGTAACCTCGAGACAACATCTGCCTCCTGTTCAACTGTAGAAAGAAACTTGGGTGTTTCATTCCCACCAATATTGGTGGGCGGGCTGTCCCCCCCGGCCTAAACTCTTGTGCAAAGTCGGGGGGTAGGGCGGAAGGCCCTCTTCAGCCTCCTTCAGGAATCGTGGGAATGGGTGGGTGGTGGTGTGGGGGAAGAAAGGTGAGACGGACGAAATGAAGACAGAAGAGAAGTGAAAGACTATCTGTGGAATATTACTACCCCAGCATTTGCCTAAATGATCCAAGGAAACCACAGAAAAACTTGGACCAGAGTAGCCGGCCCCGGAATCGAACCGGTGACCTCCCGAATGCTAAGCAATGATCTCCACTAGACCATGCCGCTCGGTTGTTCAATTGTATGGGTGGCTAGGGTTTTATACCTGCTTTATGTCAGTGTGCCCAATAAATGAAATACTATCTATTAGTCTTAGGGTTGCCAGGGGATTTTTTTCCTTTGGGGTATTTTTTGGGGATATATTTTTCAGGGGAATTCTTCTGGGGAAAAAATTTGCCTCTACAATCATTTTTTTATTTGCACTAAATATTTTCTAGTTCTTCGGGATTTATTTATTTATTTTGGGGTATTTTAGAGATACATATTTTATGGATAATTTTATGATCTACAATTTTTGTCTGGGGTAATTTTATGATAAAACTTACCGTTTTGCTGAAAATCGCGAAAAACTCATTTTTTTGACCTTTAACCTTGAATAATTTTTTTTCCATACAGGGGAAAGATGGGGAACTTTCAAATTTTATTTTTAATCATATTTTAAACAATCTCACTGATTTTCAGCTTGGTGAAAATTTATGTAGCTTTACTCTTATTTTTTGGTCTAATTTGACCGGACTATAAATTACATCAGGCTAAAATTAGCTTTTTTGACCCCCTAGACATGATAAATTTTGATTGATAATACACAAAATTTGATAGTCAAAAATATTTATTTTATTTCCATAATAAAATTTAAATAAAATAATAAATTCTTTTGTAACGAATAAATTAATAATATTTCTATTTGAATAAAAAAAATATACTTACATTTAAATGCCTGTATATGTACTAATAGGAAATGAATGATTTATATATCATTACAAGAATTTAAAAAAAAGCCGAGAAAATAAATACACCAGTAACATTTTTTTATGAACGGCGAACGTCACGATGTCACAGACCCCCTCCTCCCTTGTTACACTCAGTATAACCCCACCCCCCTTGTATGTGAACGTATTTTATGAACGGCCCCCAACTATAATCTCAAAAATGATCTAGTTTCGAACAGATAACCCTTTGAGGGTGGTCGAGAGACTGAAACAATATTGTAAGAGAAATCTTTAATAAATTTACTAAAACATTTAACGTCGTATTTATTTATTCAACCAACGTATTAATCATGTTGCGTTTGTCTATGACTATGTGCTATTATCTATCAATACAATTTTAATTTCGTATAAACTGAAATGAAACTCCAAAGTTTCTGATTAATTCATGCACTCTAGAACTGTAATGGCGTGTTTTCAGAAGGTTTATGTACTTTTACCTTAACGTATATAGCCAAATGAAGGCGTTTACGTAACTGATGTGCCTTTATAGCGTGCAAAGACATAACTCCGTCCATCGTCAACTAAATGCTTAAGCATAAACCCCGCCTCTTGCAGCTATCATCACGTAAACACTCGACTTACTGGAGACTTGACAGCCACCCTTAATTATAATTTACCTACTACCCTCAATCACAAATAAATAAAATAGAGATAGTAATGACCACATGTTAACCTGATATGTCCTATTAATTATTTATTACGCGTCGCTACGTTTCGATCGTATCGATAGGAAATACTTTACTCTAAGCACAAGTTTGTTACAATGCAAACAGAAAATACCTCCAGTAAACGCCAACATGGCTTGGAAGTGTTAATAACAAAACATAATATCTCTTGAAAGAGCATTAATCAATACGACCGTCATATGGCACTCGCCACTACTTAATATCATATACAACAATAAACTTGGGCCACAACTGCAACGGTACAAACAAGCATTAACTAAGTAAATATACAAATAAATAATAGGTACTTTGCAACTGTTTTATAGCGCCAAACGTACCTTCGGAACAAATAAAACATCTAAACAATTCATTATATACTTCATAAAAGAATTGCTTGAGTACGAAACTCGGAGAGTTCGGAAAGAAAAAAGAGTGGAAAAAGAAGCTACACAGCAAAACTGTATCTCCAAAAGCAGCAAACATTTAATAACAAACCGATTGTAAGAAATTTAAATTTATAAATAATTAAAAGCGAAGAGTTCTCGGGAGGAAAATAAACTCAGTTTTGCCACAGAATTTAAACTGTAAACAATGTAGTAGAGATAATTGTAATACAAATCCTTTGAAACGTTTAAGAGGAATTATTTCCTTAGAAATGCGGGTTGTGCATAAAAAGAATTTTAATCACTAGAAAAACTGCACATCAAAGCAATTTTAAGTATCTTCAAAAATATAAGATTTTTTTGAACTAAAGAGACCGTCAATCATGCAGGTGAGGAAATTTTGATGCACAAGGGCATTAAATGTGTAAATTATGTACAACCATAATTGTAGATAATAATACTCTAATATCCATTAACGATAACAGAGAGCCTCAAATTACACTTACATCTCATTAAGTATGCAAACGATACTACAAACAGCTTTTATAATACAACTAAAACAGGTTAATAACCGGTTCACTTACCCATCAATCGTCGATTGTCCACATAGATGTAATGGTTAATAATTATTTCTAAGTACAATACAATTTTTATTATTACCGCTAAACAGACGTTTCATTACAGTAGGTATAGGTATATTTATTAACCTCAATCTTTTTAAGTTATGCATCAGAATAAGAAAGATTTACTTTTATCCGTCACACAGTTTAACTCGATAATTTATTATTTATTGTTAATCAACAGCCGCCACTTTCAACAAATTCTATACGATTAGTTCCATGCATCTATGAGTGAAATTAATTCTACGCTATGGTGTAGTTGGTTGGGATGAGAAGGGATGACAGTTGCTATTCCAAAATTACTAAATCCCGTATTTTACCATCTCGAAGTTACATATTAATATAAAAAAAAAAAATTAAAAGTTAACAATTCAACAATGCTTTAACAATTCTCTAGGGACAACTTCCAGATCCCCCTTATATACATTCCATACACTCCGGACTTTTTTTGGCAAAATTAGGGGCATGTTCCCTAATCATGAGATTTGCAACTGAACCTTATAATACGTCTCAGTAAAAAACAAAAAGAAATTACCTACATTACGCTATATTTAAATTACAATGAGTGTCGTAGAAAATATTCTATTAAAATCAACAACCCCAACAGATATATCTGCTACCCTAGCCTTTGTTCATGAACTCAAGTTATGTACGTATCAGACTGAGAAAGATCGATTTTTGTCCGTCACACAGTTTACCCCAATAATTTATTTTACAGCCGCCACATTCAATAAATTCTATTCGATTAGTTCCATGCATGTATTAGTAAATTAGCCCTAAGCGTTGGAGTAATTGGTAGGGATGACGGTTGCCATTCCAAACTTACTCAATTCAGTACTTTACCATCCCTCACAAGCATGAAGTTAAATATTAAAAAAAAAACTAAAAGTTAGCAATTCAATGTGCTTTAATAATTTTCCAGGGACAAGTATCAGAAAGTTGGGCAAAATTGGGAGGATGTTCCCTAACCATTCCATAATGAGATTTACTAGTGGCCTTTATAATATGTCTCAGTAAAAAATAAAAAGAAATTACCTATATTATGCTACATTTGATGAATAAAGAGTGTCGTAGAAAATATTCTATTAAAATCAACAACCCCAACAGATATATCTGCTACCCTAGCCTTTGTTCATGAACCTCAATTTTTGCAAATTATGAACGTATCAGACTGAGAAAGATCGATTTTTGTCCGTCACACAGTTTAACTCAATAATTTATTTTTTGTTAATCAATAGCCGCCACATTCAATAAATTCTATTCGATTAATTGCATTCATCTATGAGTGAAATTAGTCCTAGGCGTTGGAGTAATTGGTAGGGATGACAAGGGATGACGGTTGCTATTCCAAAATTACTCAATTCAGTACTTTACCATCCCCCACAATCCTGAAGGTAAAGATTTAAAAAACAACTGAGAAGTTAGCAATTCAATGTGCTTTAATAATTCTCCAGGGACAATTTCCAGAAAGGCCTTGCCACTTCAGTTAAAAAGTCGAAATTACGCCCCCGTCTTTTGGGCAAAATTAAGCGGATGTTTCCTAAAATGAGATTTACCAGTGGCCTTTATAATGTCTCTGTAAAAAATAAAAAGGAATTACCTATATTATGCTACATTTGATGTATTAAGAGTGCCGTAGAAAATATTCTATTAAAATCTGGAACCCTAACAGATATATCTGTTACCCTATCCTTTTTTCATCAATTTTATCAAAAATAGCCTATTTAAGGTGCCAACAAAGTTGTGTTTCTTTATTCTTCTCATTAGATACTTACAACATTAACTTTCTCAGTTGGGAACAATAACCCATCCTTTCTAAATGTACCTAATCACTTTTTTTGGGAGTTCATCTTCTTATGAACTCAATTTTCCGATGGATTCCTAATTGTCCGGATCCGAGAGTGTATCAGTATACGTATACCTACCTGTACAAACATTCAATTACAGTGCAATTACTTTTGCTTGAGTAAATCGATTTTACGTTCTCCTTTCTATAAACTAGCACTCCAGATACGAAAGTAAAAGGAATTAAGCAAGTACACAGTGAAGGGATACGCTTTTAGGTAGGTAGGTACATACGCGTTTACTTATTTTTACTTACTTATTAGTTGTTGTTTTAATACAAGTACTTATCCTTTCTGTCAACGTGCTAATTTGATATAAATATCGACATATATATGCATAAACAATGAAACTTAATTTTTATCTTATTCACTGCGGAAACTGACTTTTTAAATTATTTTTTTATCACCTATCAAGGACGTGAGTACGATCACCTTTCCGCCGTTACACAATTAATATTGTAGATACTTAAATGTTTAATACGCAACGTGCATTGTAATATATTTATTAAAATAATTACTTAAGTACTTACACTTGTCTTATATTGTAATAGCAATATATTAGTAAAGGTAACGTTTTAGTTATTATGTTATGGCACCTTGCGTTTTGTTCACTAGATTGTGTGTTTACATAATACATAAATGACCATAATACAATGATATTTCGTAAGAAACTGCAGAAATTGTTAATATTTTATAGCGTTTAAAGTAAGCAACAAAAACTACCTAACGATCTTTCTCAATCGAAGTAAGTAAGCGCATTCATTGCAAACTTCTCTTGTAATTCTGTTAACGAGATATACCTAGTAGGTACAGAGCTTATAAAAAAATTAAATCACAATAACCACACATTAAATGTATGTAGGTACCCCTATGTAACCACTAATTATGTATTTGTTTTTTACAGTCACAGTAAGTACAAGAAATGTTTAAGTGACAACAAAGTGCAAGGCTGTTTTAGAAAACTTTAATAATATGCTTTTGAGGATTTGGAAAAATGGGGATATATCTTCAAAATTGTCTCGAAAAAATGCCAATAAATTAAAAGAAACCGAGAACTTGCCATAATAGATTTTACAGGTTGTTTTAAAAATTTATCTTTTTCTAAAATTAGAACATTAGTAAAAATATTACAATAACTACATATTACAAAATAAACGATAACATCACAAATAAAAAAGAAAAAACTACTACCACATGCATATATAAAAGATGGTTTTTGTGCCCACTTCAGTAAACCCATATACGTGGTACAGAGAATAATTAACACCCACAAGTTTAATTTTTCATGGCAACGCTTTTGTGTCACGATTACTCTAATTAAAGGACTCGTAGATCTTATCATGGGCATATCTAGGTTCTAGAATATGTTCGCGTGGGAGGCTGCGTTGTTCTACCGGAGCCACAAAATTGCCCATGTGCATGTACACAGTACATATACATACATACAAATAGATACACACGTTACTATGATTCACAAACAACAACTTCCACCGTCATTAATAAATAAACAAATGGAAACATCGAATAGTTGATGCCCACGTGTTTGTGTCGTTTTATAAACATGTACGAGGAACTACGCAGCGCAATTTGTTGCTATTGCTAAATTGAACAATTAATGACTATTATAAATTTAACAAATATTAAAAAATACCGGCCAAGTGCAAGTCGAATTCGCGCACCGAGGGTTCCGTACAAACCTGTCTATATGTGATGTAACTAAAAATTTAAGGTTTTCGGAATTTTTCCTTTATATGTGCTTTAAAACATTGCTTCATGCCAAATTTCAAGATTCTAAATCGACTAGAAGTAGGTACCCTTTAGGTTTTGATTCCCTTGCGAGTAGTTGCGAGTTTGAAAATATGCGGCTTAAATTGCTGTTTCTTTTGATTGCGGTAACATAGAAGTTTGATTTTGTTATAGCTTAAAGGTATTATAAACCTGAGTATTTGATATGAATTTCAATTTAATACCTCTACGCGTTCATGAGGAAAGGGGTAGTAACTTTAAAATTATTAAAAATATTTTTATTATATGATGTAACTAAAAATTTACGGTTTTCGCAATTTTTCCTTTATCTGTGCTATAAGACGTTGCTTCGTACCAAATTTCAAGATTCTGAGTTCACGGGAAGTACCCTGTAGGGAAATTTGCGGCATAAACGGCTGTATCTTTTAATTGCGTTGGCTTAGAAGTTTGATTTTTTCACAGCTCCGAGGGACAATAGACCTAAGTATTTGGTATAAATTTTAGCTTGATACCTCCACGCGTTCCTGAGAAAAAGTGTGTTGACAGACGGATGGACGGCGGACGGACAACGAAGTGATCCTATAAGGGTTCCGCTTTTTTACTTTTGAGGTGCGGAACCCTAAAAAAGCGCCCGGCATGAAATTAATAAAGATCGAAATTATTGGGAAAATTAATTAGGAATTTAGTGAGAAACCAATTTTTATAGTGCCCAGTAATTTCATAAAAATGGGGCACGAAGTAGAAGCATTTAATTTTTATGAAAGGTTATCAATTGATGTTCCTACGCTAACCCAAACTAAGAGGTACCATTTAAACTTTAGAGTGTATAGGTAACATTAAAACAAAAAATAAATTAGTAAAAGTTAAATATAAACTGGTGTGGTCCTAGGCAAAGTGAATGGTGGTGGTGGAAGATGTGACACTTTAGGACAAACCAGTTTAAACTAAACATTAGGTTAAACAAGTTTTTCCTTTTGTTCTTCTAATAAATTAATTTGACGTAAACACAAAACTAGTTTACCCGAAATGAACATTGATTAAACTGAAAGGCAATATACTTTATATGATTTTATAATGTTTGAGTATAAAACAAGCAATAACAGCAGAAGCAATCTGTCCTTAACTAGTTTCAAGAATAACAGATAGATAAAATTCACAGAAGCATGTATTTGCTGAGTAACTGACATTATTTACAAAATGCGTCGTAAAACAGAGGCAACTTGTAAATTTTTTCTCAATTTGACTCGGTTCCCTTCAACCCTTTTTGGCGTTTCTTCTTATTTTTTAAATATGTCGCTATATCGACTGCCTTTATTAAAAAAACTGCTCTTTGTTTCAAGTATTACACAAAATTACTATTTTTTAATAAGATAAAATATTTATTTCATGACAGTTGCCCTTATGTATGACTGCACGCTTATTTATAATGGAATTAAAATGAAATTTAATTTTATTCCAAAGTTGTTTATTGACTGATACAGTCTATAATTATACTGTACAAAAAACTAGTTTTCCCTGAAGTAAGCGAATTTTGCAGCCACATTGCCCTTAAAAATATCCATTTCCTAAATTTAACAAGTTGCAACAAAAACAAAAAACATTTCCTACAGCAATCTAACATTAAACACAAACAACTGGCATACTGCGAGTTGAGTTGTATTATGTATGAAGATTGCATATGGATGTTCTTTTGTTCTAACGTGTTACCTACGGATTAGAGAGTTTTCTCTAAATACTCGAGAATCCTCGTGGATGCAGAACGTTTACATGTACGTTATGTATCAGTCATGTACACGTGCACAGATATATCGTATTTCGACTGGATTTTAACGTGTAATGAAGTGCGACTTAACCTCGGAACCAGCAAGAATTCACGTAATAGCTCCCGGTAATTTTCGCTGTATGAATGTACGAATATACAATTAGGTACGTAACGAAATACACACATACACACACGTATATGCTCTCACGATACCCACCCACCGAAGAAATTTTCATTATTTTACATGAACTCATGTGTGTATCTGTATGTGTGTTTACGTGTGTGTTCATGTGTAGTTGAAAGGCTAAATTGAATTTAAAGCCCGAGGCAATAGCACGTTACGGATCACGCTGATTATATCGTTGATTCTTTGACAGTAATAGAACCCGATGTGACCGGGATACCGTAAAATTATTTAAAGGATTCCGCCGAGTTTCGTTAATCAGTTTCGGTTAATTTGAAATAAAAATTAATTGTAATGGTACATAGGTACTGCTTAAATGGAAAATTTCTTTTTCTGACTCTTTTCCAGGACCATAGATAGTCAAGAGAGAAAGCGCAATTACCGATTTACCATGACGAATTGGATTTTATATTCTTTGAAAGGTTATTTATTTAATTATTTAACTATGTACTCTAAATGTAGTTCATTTACTCGTTTAAATTAGCTGTTTAAATGGTAAAAATATTGGTACAGTTGAGGTGGTGGAGTCAGGGTCAGATCGTGAGTTTAGGGGCCCTGGGCTACTAGGCTACTACTTAGGGGCCCACCTAATTACTCAAGGTATATAAAAAATGAGACAGTAAAATATTTGATTTATAATATATTATGTTTTTTTTTGCATTATCGTCTATTTTTGACTTAGATTTGACTTAGCTGAGGGCCCCTTGACTCCACGGGGCCCTGGGCTGAAGCTCAAAAAGCGATATGGTAGATCCGGCCCTGGATGGAGTTAAGTGCACAGAACCCGTTATGTGGTTCACTTCAGTTGAATAAACGATAGCGCAATGCTTACGGCATACTTTGGTGCACTAATAATCTGATTAGCACTTGACATTGTTAATTACTGTACATATTAAGAAATTTCTTTAATCAGGACGCTCCCCATTACAATCATTTGTAAAATAGATCCGAAAATTTAATGACCAATAGGCTTGCTTCCCTCACAGGATCCATTTTCTGACCTTTGGATATAGTATTGAGAAAAAGCAACACGATGACTTATTTATCTACGTCGAATTTCACTCGACTATGAGTGGATTCTCGAATTTTGAAAAACTTCAATAGTAATAAGAAGAAGTTTATTCACGGAACAATAGCTACTTTAGCCTGATGGTTCAATTTGTCTCGATAGTTCCTTTTTGTGTAATCAGCCATCGCCGAAGGTAAAGGAAATGCACCATAATAGTCGGTCGTCGGTCGGTACGAAGTTCAGCTCAGCCAGAGCTCTAGCGACGGATAAAAATGCGAGAAGCAATCAGCGAGACATGTAATCAGGGCCACAAAGAAACGGCTCGCGCAAAAAAAGCCCGAACAACAAACGCTATAAATCAAACGACAGCGGAAGTAAGTGACTGCACCAGACTGACGGCTTCACGATGGATCGACTGTGGCCGCGCGCTACAATCGCCGCTCTTGCTCTTTTTTGCTTGAATGTTTACATGTTTCAAGCCCGATAGGTATTTTTGCGCCATAATAAACCCAATCGGGTAAAAAAGGAAATTAAATTTTCCAAGCCACACAACAAACACCTTCTCTTCTCCATTTTAGGGTAGGTGTCAAAGAAAAAAGATCAAAGAAGAAGTAAAATCGGTTTCTTCAAAGCTTCATGGCCTATCGATACAAGATGACCACAGTAGAATCGTTCAATTGTCCTTTGGGTAATTGCAGAAAGAATTAAGTTAGAACCAGGGATTAGAAATTCTTACATAAGGAATAAGTAAAGCTCAAGCTAAAATAGCTTTATTGGTTTATAATAGCGAAATTTCAGCGAGCACACGAAACGTCAAAACTTGTGACAAAAATTAGATTAAAGGGAATTCAGTGAACTTTTTACATGATCACTTTAAGCAAACGTTTACATGTTGTCTCTGTTTTCAGGTATACACCCTCTAACAATGTATTTCGTAAATAGATTCAGTTACTCTTGTGGGTTCTATCTTATTTTTATTAATTAAATCGAGTAAAGGACATATTGCTCCTGCCCTCGTTGATTATTTCACACATATACGATCTTAAATGTTATAGAGTATATTTATTGTCATCTTTGTCAGTCCTAATAAACGCCGGAAACGACCAGAACCATTTGGTCGCCTCTTAAGCCAATTTCCACATTTCTCTAAAAAGATAACATTCCTCATCTTTAAACATCTATTTGAAAGCGGCAATCTAATCTGAGTCTTCTCCTATCCCCCTCTACTCCTATTTTTGCTTCTAAATTGTATCCAACCAGTTCTTCACATCTCGAGTGTCCCAGAATCCTACCTCTATATCTTCCACCCTGAATTTATTGACTTCTTGAATATGAAAAATCGAGGCCTTTATTTTTTATGAAACCGAGGAATTGCACAGATTGTTTCAGAAAAAAATGAGAAAACAGAAGAGTGGACTGATAGGGAATAAATTAAATAATGAAAACAGACTCATCATTCTGATTGCCAAAACAACGTTCAGTTTAATTTGAGAACGTGTACCTAGATACTAAATAAAAACTGAAAATAACTTGAGACGATTTTCAAAGATTTTCACCAGTAATCCCTCCTCTCTCCAAAACAGTAAGTAAATATACATCACCACCTTGCACAAAGTCACTTTTATGCTTTGTTCTGTGGTGGCGTGTATGTCTATTACCTTCCATACGATACCACAAGCACGTTACATATAGGTTCTAGTAAGTACAAGCTTGCTAAATTATGCACGGTGCAGACGTCAATTCGCGGCATTCTAAAAAAGCGATGTAAACAACCACCAGCATGTTGTCTTATTACACTTCTTGCAGAATTTACCAGATACTGATGTGCTCTCGTTATCTCCCGCACTACAGTGGTATCTCTGAGTGTCAGTTTGGTTTAACGACAGAAGAGATGTCGTCAAAAAATTCCAATAAACACAGACCACAGGCGTTGCATTTTGTAGTAGTTTATAGTAAAAGTATATCTGGGTCAGTCGGTCAAGAACTTGTTTGGAAGCTCAAACTTTTCAAAGAAAGTTCTAAATTAAAAAAAAAATAATGATAGTAAGAGAGAGACGACTTCGTCAAAGAGATGCTTTGCCCCGGGAAGAATTTTGGAACGTTCATTTTAAACGGTTTTTGCGAAGACGCTGATTTACTTTTCGGGATATTTAATTTTTAACTGACTACCTGCTGATGTTACGCTAAAAGTGAAACACAGAAAATACTTAGGTAGGTACTCAATTTTCACCCTAATCACTTTACATTTTGAAATATTGCAACGTCTTATAATTATATAATTGTAGCGGTTTAGTATTTACATATGAATTTTTCCCATTTATTATAAATATACCTAGTAATATTAAATTTAATTAAAAAAAAAAGATTCCAGAAAATCCAAGACAACACAAGTGCAAAGAAAAAACAATGCTAAGAGAATAGGTATGGTTCCAAAATTATCATTAGTAACATTAACATAGGTACTTTACTTTGGATAGCCCCTAAGTTTCTTAGCCATCTTATCAAACGTGACACTATTTCACAAACACACTGTCCAGTGGCGGATTTACCAGCAGATTGAATAGGCTAGACGCTAGAGCCTAGGGCGGCAGATTTTAGGGGGCGGCAAACTTTGCTCAAAAATTTTTTTCTTACAGAAAAAAAAAATTATCTTATACACGGAAAAAAACGAGGCTCAAAAAATCAACAAAAATTATAATATTTTAGACCTATACAGTATACTGAATACACTAACGACTAACATCTGTATATGAAAAATTACTAAACGCTTATTTATAAAATATACTATTGTGATTTTGAATTTTTAAAATATTCCAATAGCGTTTAAGTATTGCATTTTAAATTTTATTTATGTTAACCTATTTTTTAAATTAATTATTGCCATAATTTTTTCTTTAGGTCCACCCGCACTATTCAATTAATGTGTAAATGTTTCACCACTTAAATATATCTATTCGAAGAGAAATGGGATCCGAAAAAAATTGCTTAAAAATAACAATAACAAATATTATATAGATAGATATATATGTGAAAAATTAATACTTTTCTATTGATATTTCTGATGATATTAACAACCTGTTTGAGTGTTGAATAAAAATTTAATAAATTTACACGTAAAAAATTGCATATTGTTGCACAGAATTTCATAAATATTATACATTTCTTGGAGTGATGATAATTAAAAAAAAGCAATATCTAATGATAATATTTTAATGAATAAAAGCTGTAAATATCCATTCAACTAAAGTTCTTCTTAACATTCTTACATTTTTAATCCTAATGAATTCGTATCAATATTTGCTGATTAGTCTTATAAAAATATAATACAATCATAAAGTTGTAATTTCATTGACAAAAAAATTGATTGTGAATTAGGGTATAGATAGAATTGCAGGTGTCAGTAGGGGCGGCAAATTTTTGAATAGCCTACGGGCGGCAAATGTGTAAATGCGCCACTGTACACTACAGAAAAACATGCAGATGGGTACGTTCCTAATAAAAATGGTTTCTAAAAAAAATATGTACGTATTTAATTTTCTTGTAGTTTTACACACCATTACCTTACCACAACATTGATTAAAAGCTGCCTTTCACTTATAAAATAAAATGCATAATATACTCGGTTTACTGACTGTTTAAAAAGAGCTGTTTCGATTTTTTGCTAATTACTAACGCATTTGTATACTATCGAGAGACATTACATACCTGGATTTACACATAATATGTATGTTGCAACTAAGTCGTTAAAAGCGCAGAAGTGGTTTCTCTTCGAAACAATTCAAAACATTGTCCTTTTGCATGAAAGTCTGTTCCGATCCGACCGGAGTTCGCAATAACAAAAAGTCGGCATTATTTATCTCATATCCGTTATGGCAATTCTAACTTTTTGACGATGCATTTCGTTGATACAGATATATAAACATGTACAGGTAATAATGGTTGCAAGTGTACGGGTTTGTACGTCAGAAGCTCGGCAATTTGTATACAAGCGAACAATCATTACAACTCGCGAACACGGCGCAAATACCTGCAAATAATAAAGGATCCTTTCAAAAAGGAACGTATTCAACGACGACGGAAAACATCTGTCTTTCGTAAGGATTTCGCTGTTTAATTTACCGCTGCGGTATTCATACAACGTCCCATTGAACTGTCACAATTTTCTACACACACATGTGTACACGTAAACGAGACTTTAACAGATTAGTTACTAAAATTAATGTATTATGTCACACTCGGTAAAATATAAATTTGCAACATTCAAAAATGGGAAAACACTTAAAATGTTACGTTATAAACATCGGAATAATATATTCCCTGATGATTATACCTACATATTTATTTGGTAGGAGATGTAGGAGTATTAATTTTAGGTTAAAATGTATGTCACTTAATTAAATCAAGTGCCTAATTAGTCAATAGGAGTAAAGGCACACAAAGGCCACTTTCCCTACGAGCACATCATGTGTAAATGGTCTAAAATTAAATTACTCTAAGGTGTCCTCTCGGTTTGAAAGACTTGACGTAGGCACAAATTCTCGAGGCCTTCTTGCCCTAACCAAAGCAAATTTAATATTCAACCAAAAGGTCAAAAAACAACTGATAATTAGTAATAGGTAACTCAAGCAAAGGATGTACATTACATAAGACTTCCTCCAAACAATAAATATATACGTAAACGACCTTAACTTTACTACCCTTACTGTTTTAAATTTGGCACAGTTCCCATCAAGAAGCACATTGTTACTGAAAATCGAATAGTTAGAAATGTTCGGAAGAACCTACAGGTCTATTAAGTAAATATAGCAAGTAATAAAATAAAGACCAATAATTATTGCTAATTATAAAGGAAATAAACGAAGACAAATAAAAAGAATTATAAAATTCTTTCGACAACCACGTTTCACAAGATGGATCAAATATAAACGAGCCTTTGTTCTGTTTGTTCACAAAACATTTGTTTTAAAAATTTTCACAAAAACACAAATTTCTCTATTTTTCGACATATCCCCCTTTTTTGATTATACATTTTTCCCAATGGATTGGTAGTTTTTTCATCTCGTTTTCATAAATATAAGCAGGGCGGAAGTCTATCCAGTTGCGCACAAACGCCTCCACATGTTCATCAGTCTGAAATCGATCGCCTCCTAGCGATTCTTTGAGGGGCTTAAACATGTGGAAATCACAAGGGGATAAGTTTGGGCTAAATGGATGGTGCTCCGATTAAGTCTAGTGCATTTCACTGATTTTGGGGCCTGCGTTAAAGCTGCGATGCGAACTCGAGCAGCTTTTTGATCTTCACTCAGCAACTTTGGGACCCAACGACCTGAAATTTTTCGGAATCCCCAGTTTTTCGTTATGATTGTGTGGACACGCCCATAGCTGATGCCGAGTTCAACAGATAGCTGAAGCACAGTGGCATAGTGTGGTCCTCTTAATAAGGTTTCTAACGCGTACAATGTTAACCGGCGATATGCTGGTGCGCGGACGACGAGGATGATTTACATTTTCGACACGATTACGCCCTTCGTTTAATTCTTTGCACCAAACTTTTACCCGTTGCCACGAAAGCGTTTCATTTCCGGACTGTCCTAGCAATCTGCGCAAAATTTCAGCTGGTTTCACGTTTTCACGTGTAAGAAACTGAATAATAATCCGTTGCGCAACGCTGCTATGCATCTCTTTCTCACTCATTGTGATAGCTACTAACCAAGCAAACACAGCAATACGACGAGTCGTTTCCGTGTCACCTAATACCCCCACTTCAAGTTGCTAACGCCCGTATGCGCCTTGAACAACTATCCGGCGCTCAATTTAAAAAGGCTCGTTTATATTTGATCCGCCCTCGTAGAAGCGTCCTTGAAGATTTTACGATGGTAGAAATTATGGAAACCTTCTTGTACCTAACCGAAGCTAACTAAATATTTAAGCGAAAGATGAGAAGACAACTGACAATTAGTAATAAGTAACTCAACAAAAAGATGCAAAGTAAGACTTCCTCAAATCTAAAAATAGAAATAAACGGCCTTAACTTTATTCCTTTAAATCTGACCTAGTTTCTCAAGAAGCTCGTAGTGAGTAAAAATAAAATAATCAGGTACTCAGGTACAAATTGTCCGGAATAACCTGTAGATCCATTAAGTAAATATAGCAAGTAGTATATTGCTAGAACAAATGCCAATAATTATAATTACATTATATTTCGTTTATAACGACGATGAAAGGACTATTAAATTCCGTCGCGTCGCTATGTCCGGAAGTCGCTTTATAAAAAGAAAGAGAGGAAGAATGAAAGAAGGAAATTAGGCAAGAAAAGTACGCTGTAACTGATTTTTATATTTAACTTTATCAACCTTACTACAACTGCTGACTATCTGTGAACGTAAACAAGAGATAAAAAAGTTTTGTGATTAGACCCGTTCGCAATCAGTCAGTATGAGATTTCTAGCATCTTGTAATTATTACTTCATTAAAATTAGTCGCTAAAACCGAAATCGACGTTACATCCGAAGTCGTTACAGCCAAATTTTCTTCCTGAATTACTCCTTAAATTCAAGGGACTTATGTGTTATTATCCTTATGATAATTATTAGTAATCGTTATAATAACGGTGATGACAGAAATGTATGCAGTACCATCCTTTCGACGACCGCGTTATTCCAATGGAAGCGTCCTGATCAGGGAGAGTGAAATTTTAAGGGATGCAAAAGTCAAACGACAATAAAACAATAATCTATGCCTGCAAAGCTGTCGTCATTCCTTTTTTTATTCATTTTTCATCAGCAGCTACTATTCCCAGTAGGGTCATCACATGACCGTGTTCTTCCGTGCCAGCGTAATTTTTACGGCACGCTATACGTTATAAGTGAAAAGATAGGTAAGAGATACAGGCCCAAACACGACAGGTATCCCCAACAGAGAACGAGTTTTTTGCGTAACCGTGGAAGCAGCTACTTGTAATAATGTAGTGTTGACGAGTGTCGCAAATTATCTCGCTATCCTTGAGTATTTTAACGAAACTATACAAGTTGTAAAAAAACTCGGTGAATTTTTCATGAAGGCACTCATCCTGTTCTGTTGTTATTTACAAAAAACCGGTAACAATTTTCATTAAAAAAACTACCAGCGATGGTTGAGTTTGCATGAATCATTTAAAAGGTGTAAATCTCCCTCTCTCTGAATTCACTGCTTTCAAATGTTTTTTAATGTGGAGTATGTATTTTATTCATTCATAATATCCTGGAATTGATATTTAAAACGGGACTTTTCCACAACGCGATACTTCATAATACGACATTCCAATTAACGATAAAAATTTCAATGCTCATGAAATTTCAAACGAAAAAATAACCAATGAACATCAGCGTCATGGTTAAAAAAAGTGTCTGGCAATAAAAAGATCAAGAAGATTCAGTGGTATAAAAGCCTCAATTTGATGTTTATACGCACTTCTTTTTACATCTGCTTTTATGATTCCGCTTAGTATCTATGACTCGATTGTGATTTATCAACGAAGTCGTCTTCGAAAATTCTAGACTATCAACCAAAGGTCAAGGATATTTTTTCCTGAGCTCTATCGATGAATGATCTAACAACTAAACCCCTATAAAATAAAATACAGAATCTTTTATATACAAAAAATTAATGGTCTGAAGTATTTTTCAATTTCTTATATTTTAGTCCTACTGAGAATTCCTAATGACAACCATAGTAATCTAAACAGTGGCGGATTTACCAGCAGGCTGAATAGGCTAGAGCCTAGGGCGGCAGATTTTAGGGGGCAGCAAACTTTGCTCAACAATTTTTTTGTCTTACAGAAATAAAAAAAAATATTATCTTATACATGGAAAAAACGAGGCTCAAAAAGTCAACAAAAAGTACAATATATTAGTACTATACAGTATACTGAATACAATCAATCTGTATATGAAAAATGACTAAACGCTTATTTATAAAATATACTATTGTGATTTTGAATTTTTAAAATATTCCAATAGCGTTTAAGTATTACATTTTAAATTTATTATTTTTACCTATTTTTTAAATTAATTATTGCCATAATTTCTTTAGGTCCACCCCCACTATTCAATTAATGTGTAATATGTTTCAACACTTAAATATAGATATCTAATGGGATCCGGAAAAAATTGCTTAAAAATAGCAATAATAAATATTATATAGATATATATGTGGAAAATTAATACTTTTCTATTGATATTTCTAATGATATTAACAAACTGTTTGAGTGTAGAATAAAAATTTAATAAAACATACGTAAAAAATTGCATATTGTTGCACAGATTTCATAAATATTATACATTTCTTAGAATGATGATAATTAAAAAAATACCGGCCAAGTGCGAGTCGAACTCGCCCACCGAGGGTTCCGTACAAACCTGTATATATGTGATGTAACTAAAAATTTAAGGTTTTCGGATTTTTTCCTTTATATGTGCCATAAAACATTGCTTCATGCCAAATTTCAAGATTCTAAATCGACTGGAAGTACCCTTTAGGTTTTGATTCCCTTGAGAGTAGTTGCGAGTTTGAAAATATGCGGCTTAAATTGCTGTTTCTTTTGATTGCGTTGACATAGAAGTTTGATTTTGTTACAGCTTAAAGGTATTATAAACCTGAGTATTTGATATGAATTTCAATTTAATACCTCTACGCGTTCATGAGGAAAGGGGTAGTAACTTTAAAATTATTAAAAATATTTTTATTATATGATGTAACTAAAAATTTACGGTTTTCGCAATTTTTCCTTTATCTGTGCTATAAGACGTTGCTTCGTAGCAAATTTCAAGATTCTTAGTTCACGGGAAGTACCCTGTAGGTTTTGATTCGAAAATTTGCGGCATAAACGGCTGTATCTTTTCATTACGTTGACTTAGAAGTTTGATGTTTTTACAGCTCCAAGGGACAATAGACCTAAGTATTTGGTATAAATTTTAGCTTGATACCTCCACGCGTTCCTGAGAAAAAGTGTGTTGACAGACGGATGGACGGCGGACGGACAACGAAGTGATCCTATAAGGGTTCCGCTTTTTTACTTTTGAGGTGCGGAACCCTAAAAAACAATAATGATAATATTGCAATTAATAAAAGCTGAAAATATCCATTCAACGAAAGTTCTTCTTAACATTCTTACATTTTTAATCCTAATGAATTCGTATCAATATTTGTTGATTAGTCTGATAAAAATATAATACAATCATAAAGTTGCAAATTCATTGACAAAAAATTGATTGTGAATTAGGGTATAGATAGAATTGCAGGTGTCAGTAGGGGCGGCAAATTTTGAATAGCCTACGGGCGGCAAATGTGTAAATCCGCCACTGAATCCAAACCATTTTGGACGGATTTTTTGGCAACTTAATGCTTACCTACGTACTATTAAAAAAATCTACTGGTTCTTAATTTCAATAAATCACCGACCAGAATAAAATTAATCTTCTGAGGTCAACTGTGTTATAGTAATCCTCAAATCAATCCATTGACATTTTCTCATCGTTAAATTTAAGTCTGTTAGAAATCGCACACAACGTATAGATAAATATGTTTAAAGATCCCCTCAATTACATGAATGAACCGCAATTTTCTTCGGATGCACATGCGACAGTGGCGTGGCGCCGTTATTTATACATACATATATACACGTACATGTGCAACGACAAAATTGGTTTCCTTCCTTTCGTGCATTGTGTACTATACGGAATCAGGGGGTCCTCCACTTACCAATGTTGTCAACATGACATGAAACCAGACCGTCCATCGCATCGGAGAACCAGCTGCGTGTATTCTACCGTATCGATTACTAACTACTGAACGACTTCCACGGTCATGTAATATGAGAATCATCGCACCGAGAAATTACTTAAACTTAATCGAAGGGGAAGTGCCCACCTCGATACATAACTATAGTCTTTCGTATTATTAATAAGTAATATCTGCCACCAAGTTTCTATTTTCTATTAATTAAAAAACAATATTGCCAAGTTTATAAAAATATTAAATTTTCACTTAAAATATGTATTATTTATAGGTTTCTGGATAACAATAAACTAGTTCAATTCCTTCAACGGTTCAGTCTTTATTTGCGTACAAGAAACGAAAATGCAGGGTGTCGGGGTAGAATATACCTGCGACCATCTAGAGGTTATTCCAATTTTTGTAAAAAAATTCTAAATAAGTTCCGACAGTAAAAATATACGTATATATGCAGATATTAAAATGATGCGACTAGAGATTATGTTGCAAAAAGAGCTTAACGAAGCAATTACTTTAAATAGAAATATTTTCAATTTCTAGAAATAAATGTTTTTCATTTGGTTTAACAGTAAAAAAACAAATTAAAACAAAAAACAAAGAAACTCCACAATTTTCTTAATAAACTTAGAAAATATATTATTTGTTTGAAAACTATATTATAAATGTTTTTGCAAAAATTAACAGTCCCAAGTCTTTTAATAAAATGGTGAGGGAAAATTTGCATTTTTTCTATTACAAAAAGCAAACATAGTACATACCTACTTGTAATGCATAATATGTACACCTAATGTAAATATTATTGATTGGAATTTTGAACGCAAATTGGAGTAGCCTGCAGAAGATCGCAGGTACAAGCTACCCTGCTGCCCACCACTTTTATTACTTGTACTTAAATTGGTCACTTTTTCTAGTTCTATACAAATAAGAGAACACACCTTTACGAACGTCGAGAACTATTCTAAAAATTTATATTTTTTCCAACAAAGCTACTCAATGAGTTGGTTTTTGACAGTTGCAATTCAGCCAAAGTGGTTACCAATAAAGTTGAAATCCTGAATGGAATTTCTAGAGTATGTATCAAAGAAAAATCGAAAAAAATTCTTTTAAAATTAATTCTACTAATCATTTGATTTTCTCGTTCCAGTTATAATACGTAATAGTAAAAATGAAGCATTAAGGGCACAAGTATGTAATGCAGGTAGGTACCTGATATAGGTGGATTGCAAGAGGTGAAGCGAGTCGTTCGAGGTTGTGATCATCGAACGATGTAATCGCCTTTGCATGACGAGAGGAACGATAATGATTGCGGACACGAGGAGCACAGGAAGGACTAGAAACGTCGTCATCATAGCCTTATAGTCGTAGACGTTGTCGTATCTTCGGAACGGAGACGCTCCAGTGATCGCGAACAAAGAGAATCGGAGGTGGCAGCGAAACGGTGTGTCGTGCACTTCCGCGGCCATTTCTGCGTCCAACTTTTTGCGTCACAGGATAAAACGAACTAAAGAGGAGCAGGGAAAGGCAAGCACCAACACCAGAGTATATTATTACATGGCTCTTACGAGGAAGGGAGATGATGATGGTACCCTGCTTAAAAATCCGTTAAGTTTCTCGACTACTACTCCAGAAAGACAAACTCAATCTACCGGAACGATGTATCGGATAGAAAATACGAAAATAGACCACGATAAAAGCTACCCAGCTCTTTACGATTAACGTTTACAATTTAAAAGTTTCACCAATTCTTACATAAATGGAAATCTACATTCATTAGTACGATCGTATTAAGGTGCAGGTGCAGTGACGTAAATAATTTTGTAGAAAATGAAATATAGGAATAATGGTAGACAGGAATTTACTCATTTCACTTAAACGTTTTTTACGTATATCAAGCTATACGTACGTTACGTATATCAAGCTAGCACGACAAAGTTATTTTTCAGATTTATGACTTGCACTATAATTTGTCGCTAATTTGTTACCACATCCAAAAATTTGTCGTTAGTGCCGCTTAGCCATAATCAGCTGGTATGCTAGCTTGATATCAAGCCAGCACTACACATATCGTATCTCGAAAACGAAATGTCGTATGATATTACTGTAAAGACCATAATTTGTCGCTGAAGGATGACACATCGAAGGAATTTGGCGCTAGCCTTATCTCCAGCTGATAAGCGAAAAAACTGCTGGAAAACCATCGAACAATTAATCAGGAAGTTCTAGTTATTACATTTGTTTTAAGAGATCGGATTTATTTACCAAATTTTTTATATTAGGTTTTCCCTGTTTTCCTCAAGATGGGCTACACGTTACCTTTACAGTAATATCCGACGGCACGAGCGACAAATTTTTAGATTTGGCAACAAATTAGCGACAAATTATAGTGCAAGTCATAAATCGGAAAAATAACTTTACTCGTGCTAGCTTCATATACGTACGTTTTTTGGTAGTTTTGGTCGAGTGTCGTTTGAAGAAACCGTATTTTCGATTTCTAGCCGCATATTATATTATTAATGAAATAGGACCATAAGGGCGTCAAAAATGTTCGACGCTTCGTTTCCTTTCAGAAGGGATAATTTCAGAAACTTTACAGTGTTGATGTAAGATCTCCAACGCTGTTTCTGTACTTTTGGCGCCCCCATTATCCATCATGGACATTTCATCATCAATACACGGTTAGAATCAAAAATACAGTTTCTTAAGTTGTATTTTAGTTTATGTATTTGTTTATCAAAGTAAACTATCAAAAACCACTCAATATTTAGAAGTGCTTCAATTTTTCTACGGTCTTCCGCTCCCTTGCTAAGTAACAATAGGGTAAATGGAATCAAGTTAGGTAGAATTATTAACAGAAGGTAAATGGTCGAACAGCAGACAAAAATCTTATCGAATGTCTGCTCGTTATCTAACCAAATAAGTTGTGGTAGTCGTTCCCTTATCTGCCATGTTATACATACACACAATAAATTACATGAAGAACAGCCATCATCAGCATCAAATAATAGAAATATTAGAGAGAATGTAATCGCTTCTTTCTTCAAAAATGTTTTATGGAACGATCCGCACAAATTCGTATTTGTACGTTATAAATTCTGAATAGACAAGTAGACGACGTAGTACGCACGTCGAATCCTATAAATGAGTAAATATTTTACTAATTTCTTTTAACGTCATTTGTCGGTTCAGTTGAGACACGGCAAGAGCATCCATCCTGTTCCAAAAATTCCCGCGCACGCTTATATTTAGATTCGTCGACGAATCGTTGCCTATATAAATAGACAATTTTTATTATAGGAGAGGCCATGGAGCTGCCAACGTACCTACCTATTCCTAAGTATACGAACATATAGGCGACACACGCAGTTTCCTTCGACTCCTATTCACTATTACCAACGATAAGTATCCTATAGTTCGTCCAGTATCTGTTGGTTGAAACAACCGAAACGTAATTTACTTATCAATAACAAATAAATTATCGCCGCTGCCATGAAGACACTTTTGGATTATACAGGAAAAAAGTTAACGTCATTTTCTGGAACTGTCTTGTTTACTTTACTACGTTAAAGCCCCGTTTGTTTTATTCGTCGAGTCTAAAAAGCAAGCGAGTTTGCTTTCTGATAAGAACGAACATAGTTTGCTTAAGATTTTGCGTCGATAAAAATGAAATGACGAGCACTATTGATTCTCAGTAATTTGGATAGGATAAGCGACCGTAAAAATTGGTTGTTTGCCCAGTTTTAGAAATAAACTAAAAAAAGGCAATAAAAACGACCTTGAGTTAAACTATTGTCCACTTGACAATACGTTACATTGCTTAGTAGCAAATGACAGTGCGGATGAGCGAAATACAATGTTATGTAGTAAAAACAAATTGAATTTTTATCTTTGGACGCTCTACTGACGATGAGGCTGAAATTGAAGCTGCGTAACTGCCGAGGCATTAATCCGGGCATTGAAATTTCAGTTCCGGAGGATTTTCGATAGGTAGTAATCCCCAATTCTTTTTAGAATCACACTACTAAAACTAGGCTTAATACTACTACAACAGTCTAATAAATAATCAAAGGTTCGCATAATAAAATGAGGACATATTGGAAATAAAATTTTTGAGATCTCACTTTTGCTAGATAAATTAACTTTAAAATAAATTGTAGGAAAAACGTCGACAAATGATATGGAATGTCCTATACATACATTACTTAAACGTTTCAACCACTTAAATTGAAAAGATTTATAAATTTGAAAAGCTTTTGGCTTCATTAATTAAAACGATGTAGTATAATGAAAAATCACTTCGTAGGCGTTGGCTGTTTATATAAATTTCAACAGTAAGCTGTTGGCCATTCTAATGTCAGAGTTTCCGGAAACATAATATTTTAGAGACCGTTCAAGCTAAACAAGCTTACACTAATTCCTTCCATATGTGTCTGTCTTTTTCAAAGTTACCGTTTATAAAACTGAGTGAAACGGTTTGGTTGTTTACTTCTATCTTTTTGAAAAACTATAGACAGGCATCAGCATTATTTATTGTAACGTTTTTTTTTTTCTATGAAAAATTCCGTTACTAAATTTCCAACTTCTTTCTAGTCAGTTTGTGTTTGTCTTAGTTCAGTTTTATTGATTTCTTCTTAATGTTGATCGACTTTCCGTCTTATCATCAAGGCTAACAACTTTTGCGCAGGACTATGCAATCGATGGAAGGATCGATGAATTTTCCTCTACCGTTTCTATCCACTAGACGTGCTCGTGTGAATTTTTTTAGTGTTCTGTAATTTTAATTTTTTCAAAATTTTTTAGTAATTTTCATTTTGCTATTTTCATTTACTAATTCTTAAGTTTTTTTTGCCACGCTGCATTTTCAAATCACATTTTATCTCGGCAATCTTTTAGGCTTTTTGTAATTTATTTCATTATTCAATTTTTTTTAAATATTTTTTAATAATTTCAATTTTTTATGGTATCTTGGGTGCGTTGAGTGAATGGGCTTTGCATTTGACGACGGACGTCTCTAATCCTTCCTATGTTTTTCCTATTATTTTAATAAAGCATCTTCAATGCCCTATAAATTTTAATTTTTTAATCTAAATTTATTTTTAGCATTTTAAGAATTTTCATTCCTTGTCATTTTGCCAGCTCTCCCATCGTATATTAGGTTCTTGAAGGACTGCGAGGCTGGGACTACGGGTCGGGGTGAAGATAACATCTGGTCGTAACTATCCAGGCTTAGGGACCCCGGCCCACCTGATCAATCTCATATGGACCGATAAAATCCTACAGGCGGCTTTTATCAACTTTGTAAAACCTGGTCACTATAGTAGCAAATAGATTGGCTGGTCTCCTGACCTTAGTGAGAAGTCCCCAACGTGACCCTAACACTAGCTAGCGTCCCATCACTGGCGCAGGGTAATTCTTTTGTGGGCTGGTATTGTTTGTAAGTGTTTTTATCTGTAATTTTTATTAATATACTCTTCAAGGTTTTTTGTGTGTTTTTTTATGAGAGCTTCAAGCTCTCACTGCATCAGGGTCCTTCAGGAACCACCACTGCTCCACCTGGAGCATAATAATTTTTTCTTTGTTTTGACAAAGTGGCGCCCGAGCATATTTTGTTTTTCTAAATTTTCTTAAATTCCTTTTTATAACTAACTATTATTAATTTCAAACCAATAAGTAATAGTTTTGTTAAATAACAAATCTAATTTTTTCACCTATTATGTATTAATTATTATTTTTTTTTAATTTCAATCAAAATATTTACACGAGTCACTTCAATGATTCACGTTAATTGAAAATTTAGGATAATATTGCATTTTACTTTTTAGATAGATTCATGAATATAGACTCTGTGGATGACTCATGATCACAATCTCTTAATAATTTTACATTAAACCAACTTATTCTTAACGCGTACATTTTTCTACAAGGAACTATAAGCGAACATATTTTCTGTAAAATCTCTTTTCTGAAAAGATTTTTGTTAGAAGTAATTGTAAAATCCGGGCTTGTTGACCGTGGTCTAGGATTGTTTCTCCTTCGGTTACAACCCAAAGAAGTTTCCTATCCGACGTTTCGCTAATAACTGTGTTGCCATCCTTAGGGAAGATAGCGTGGGCGTAATGTCCATCGCTGCGGTTATACAACGTTCTACGTTCCCTGAGGATGCCAATAACAGTTGTTGGTGTTCTCACCGAAGGAGAAACAATCCAAGACCACGGCCAACAAGTCCGGATTTCACCGTGAAAGCCTAAGTCTTTTCATCATTCTTGTTAGATTTAAGAAAACTTCAGGTTCATCTTCTTCACATCATTCTTTACGAAAAAAGCAAACAATTGCGTCATGTGTACGTATTAACTCATACATCTTCACGCAGGTTTACCCATTAAATTAAGCATGTCTCATGCGTTAATGAAACAGGCCGTTACTCTGTTAACTATTGTAGTATAGTAGGTACATAATACTAAAGAAAAGAATCGACATTTCGAAAACGTTTCAACACTAAAATATTTATTATTCTTCGCATAGGTACAGGAAAACTTCTCAATAAATCGTTTAAAGTTTTTTGAAGATCGTGAAGGCTCTACAATTTTTTTTGAGGTCTTAACTCGCGGATAATTTTATTCGAATTTTTTTTACAACAATTCTGAAGGAAAAAGAAAACCACTGCTTAAGGTCATGGTGTTTCGTTCGCCTTTATTTAAACCATGATCAACATGAGTCTCGTACATAAAAGGCAATTTTACCTTCTTGAGTTGAAAAAAAATGATATAACCAGGATCTAACGTCCTGTAGTTTCAAATTTATTATTTTATTAATATTTCGGTTAGTACTTCCCGATATTTTTTAATAGAGCTCTGTTTTGCTTTCCATAACCGGTAATTTACGAAAAATAGGATAGAGGGACGCGATGTCGTGGTAGTTCCAAATTCTCGATGGAAACAAAGGCATTCGATATCAAATCGTCGTAGTGCGTTGATTGATAAGTAGATTATGAGTTTGAAATTGTATTTTTTACGGGTTAAAATCGTATTATTTTGTGATTTATTGTCGAAGGCTGTTTACAGATGAATAATTATTTTATTTGCAAGTATTTTTAACATTGGAATTTGTCCTGGAAAATCCATAAAAATTTGTGTAATGATCTTTGATTTAAACTTTGTTTTGTGGTTTCTTTGTTTCTCGTGTTTTATATATATGTTCTTTGTCGACCTACCAGGTGGGTTCATAAAGTTGTGGGCCTATTCCGTGCAGGATATTAAACCTGGGAGTATTCACAAAAACTGTTTTATTTATGTGTGTCCCTTTCGGCTTTGAATTAGAATATTATGTGTCGCCCAGATCCTTTTTCAACTCATAGCTTCCCATAATAGGACCTCGGTACCTTCTGGCAATGGCTGGATAACTAACCCAAACATTCCTCAGTTATAAATGATGTATGTACGAGGTAGATCGTCACTGAACGGTGATTGCCGGTAATAATTTAGTTTTAATAAAGTAATGTATTTTTGCAATTTTCTTATCTTTTATTTAATTTATATACCACAACACAATTTCTCCCGATATACGTTAATAGCCAGTGTAAGTTGTGACGGTCACGCAGGCCTGAGTTGGTTTTACTACAAGGAAAACGAAAAGAGGGATGCAAACAAACCCGATAATATCACGTGTTAAAATAAAGAACTAAATAAAATTTCCTTTTATGCGGAATAAGCAGTTTTCCCGTTCGTCCGGGGCATAATAATTAGCGGACAAAAGTTCTCTTTCAAACATCCTACATACACACTCACATTAACACACACACATACACACAGGAAGCGTAAACCATCGTTTTCCCAATCTTCGGTTGGGTCTTCTGCTCCGCTGATTATCGAATTTTATAAAGGAAAAACGTATATCTGTCTGGTCGTCGTAGAGAAGAGCCACACGGATCGTCAGCTTTTCCACCGCATGAACCCGGAGGGTCTTATACGACATACATACATACATATGCACACACACTATTCATCCGTATTAGTAAGCCCTTTGTTGGTTAAAGAAGCTCAAAAGCCTCCCAGACCGAAGAAGAATCTCATTACGAACTAAAATAAAGACTTTCGTTCCTCATGGTTACTACTACTGAACTATTGCATGGTCTGTCGGCAGATTTGTAACGGTCCTTCGATACAATTGCTGAGAACGGAACGAACCAAAAAACACGTGGTCAGTGAAACATGAAATCCGAAACTTAATAACAATATATATAACCACTGTATTAAACAAGAAATACATAATTTTACTATCTATTTAATTCTAATGTCAGAGTACAACAATTTAACAAAATATTGAAGTAAAAAAATGTTACATATTTAATTATGTACGTATGTACCTATGCTCCATAAAATTTAAGATTGCATGTGTATGAAATAATCAATGACAGACGAACTAGAGTATATTATGAATAGGAGGGAAGATACAGTAATGTCGAGTTCGTTAGTAAAATGTAACGAATATTGTACTTTGTGTAATATGAAAACGGGTAAAAGTAAGTAAATATATTCATTGTCTATTAAATGGATTTTAATAATAAAACCTATTTGTCTATTTATAATACTGTGACGTGTTCGGTCACAGAAAACACAATTAACAAAACAAAACAACGAGTTTATTTAATTACTAAAATTAATTTGACTTCACTACAGTTATGAACAAGTCCGCACAATTTATTTCACTAAACGTTTCTTTTTAATCGCCGTTCCGGTAGACACTATTTATCGCTCTCTATGAACACTATCGCCTCTATGGTTCGCCTGTATCGCCTATCGATCGCTTTGCATCAGCTGTTACTGTAAACTGTCAACTAACTCGGTGTGAGTGTCTCGTCCACTTTTATAGTCTTTTCAGCCTTTTTCTAGGGTATTCTACAGCCGTCTAGTATTCCAATTGTTTTCCCATTGATCTTTGCTGGTGTTTTCTAGATGTTTCAGGAAAGCCGAGAATATTCCTTATGTAATCAGGGAAGATGTTCATTAATTATGCTCACACCAACTTAATTGGCAAGTACTCGTAACACTGCCCCCTTCTTAGAATTGATCGTCCCGATCAATGTCTTGACCTTTGTAGGGCGCCAGGCGGTCCAAGTGTACAACTTTCATCTTGGCCTTTGGTCCTCTCTGAATACGGTAGACCACGTCATTCAGTCTTCTGACCACGGTGTAAGGTCCTTCCCAGGCTCGCTGTAGCTTCGGTGAGCGTCCTTTCCGACGGACAGGATTGTAGAGCCACACCTGGTCCCCTTCTCTGAATCCTGTGCTGTTGGCTCTCCGGTCGTACCTGGTCTTCATGCGGTCACTCCCTACTTGGATTTTGTTACGAACGGCTCTATGGATGGTATCGAGTCGTTCCTCTAGCTGCTGTGCGTAGTCGGTAGCTGAAGGTCGCCGATCTTCTGGGTGTCCAAACCGGATGTCCATCGGTAACTTCAGCTCTCTTCCAAATAAAATGCTGGCTGGTGTTCTGCCGGTGGTCTCGTGAACCGCACTTCGATAGGCCAACAGGAACAAAGGTATATGCTGGTCCCAGTCTGTCTGATGATCGTTAACAACCATTTTCAAATTGGTTTCTAGCGTCGCGTTAAACCGTTCGACCATTCCGTCAGATTGTGGATGTAATGGAGTGGTCCTAGTTTTCTGTACTCCTAGCAGCTCACAGACTTCCCGGAATACTGCGGATTCAAAGTTCCGTCCCTGGTCAGAGTGGATCTCCATCGGAACTCCATACCGGCTAATCCATTGGTTGACCAACATTCCAGCGACCGTAGTAGCTTCTTGATTTGGGATTGCGTACACTTCGGGCCATTTGCTAAAATAGTCCATCACTACCAAGATGTACTTATTGCCAGCAGCTGTTGTTGGGAATGGTCCTGCTACGTCCAGAGCTATTCTCTCAAATGGGGCACCAACATTGTACTGTTTCATTCGCCCTCGGCTTCGAGTCTGAGGTCCCTTGGCTGACGCACACGTTGGGCACTTCCTACACCAATTTTCGACGTCTCTTCTACACTTTAGCCAATAGAATCGCTCTCGCACCTTCTCCAACGTCTTTGTTACTCCGAAGTGTCCTCCACCAACACCTCCATGGACTTCTGTCAGCACCTCGTTGACTCTGTTCTTCGGGAGAACTACTTGATGTCGAATTTTAGTTCCGTCAGGGCTTTCCCACACTCTTTTTAGTACCCCATTCTCGACGATGAGTGAATCCCATAAGGCCCAATAGCTCTTCGTGATGATACTCGTACTACTAACATCTGCCCAGGTAGGTCGTGCTGTTCCTGCCTTTTTCCACCGCAGTATCGGTTTAATGTCTTCGTCGTTATCTTGGTCTTTCGCCAGGTCTTCGTTCTGCCAGTGTTCTTCAGGTTCCACAATCGTCTGACAGATCCTTGCCAAGTTGACTGGTTCCTTCTTTTCGGCGGCCATGCAATGTTTGCAATTCTTCGAGCATGGTCTTCGCGAGAGGGCATGAGCGTTACCATGTTGTTTTCCAGCACAATGCTCGATGCTGAAGTCGTATACTTGTAGCCGCTGTTGATTCGCACGGCATTCCTCGGCCGGATAGTTTCGCTCTAAATGTCCCTGCTTTCCACTTTCCCAGCACCTTGGTCTTCCTTTGTTTTGTCCACAGTCTCGGGAAAAAGGACCGACCTTCCCACATTGCCAACATCTGGCCGATTCTCTTCTGTCATCGATTGTAGTTCTTTTCACAGTTTCGACGCATTCGTGGCGTTTAGGGCAGTCTAGCTGTAAATGTCCGCGCTTTCCACATTTCCAGCACCTTGCTCTTCCTTTATTTTGGCTACAGTCTCGGGAAAAGTGACCGACCTTCCCGCATTCCCAACATTTGGCCGATTCTCTCTTGTCGTTGATGGTAGTCTTCTTGACAGTTTCGACGCATTCTTTAATCAGCCTCGTAACTTCATTCTTGTATTCGTCGTCTTCAACAGCTGTTTGGCGTACACGCACGTGGCCCTTGGAAGCTTGTTTTGCAGCTTCAAATTCTAAGGCGTGCGCCAGTGCGTCACTCGCAGTCTTATGGCGGGCCAAACGAAGAACTTGCTGTAAGTCTGTGTCCCTCACGCCATCGACGAATGTTTGGTCTGCTAGCTGGTCTGCGAAGTCCTGCGGAGCGGTAGGATAGGCCAATCTAACTAGACGTTCCACATCGGCCTCGAACTCCTATAGATTTTCTGATGTCTTCTGATTGCGACACTTCAGTTGAGTCTGGTACACTTGTTGTAAATGTTTGTCGCCATATCTCATTTCAAGTCGCTCTAGCAGCGCAGAGAAGTCCCGTTGTTGGCGCTCTGGAATACCTTGAAGGACGTCCAATGCTTCTCCTCGCAGAGCTATGACCAGCGCCGTTGCTTTCTCAAAATCGTTCCAGTTGTTTGCTTCTGCCGCTGCCTCGAACTGTCGTTTGTATACAGACCAACAAACTTTTCCGTCGAAAGTCGGTGGTTTAATTCTGATCGTCCTCGCAGTGTCTTCGGACTTTACTTCACTGGCCGGTTTTATGTTCTCGAACTTCTGTCGCATCTTCTCTACTTCCTTTTGTACCTCTTCTTTCAACTCATCTCTTAGCTTCTCTTGTCTCGCCTCCAACTCTTGTCGTACTTCTTTTAATTCTTCATGCACTTCGGTTCTGACTTCCTTCAGCTTTACCCTTAATTCTTCCTGCATCGCTTCCATCTTTTCTTGACCAGCTTCTATTTTATTCTTCAATTCTTCTTGTGCCAATTTGATTTCTTCCTGTCCACATTCCATTCTTTCTTGTCCAACTTCCATTTTATTCTTCATTTCTTCCTGGCCTGCCTTCATTGCCTTCATCATTTCCATTAAAGCCTTTATTTGTTCTTCCATTATCAATGATTTTTTTCTTGTTACTGGCATAAGGCTTCAAAATTCTTCACTAACTTTCTTCGGGAATCTTCAATTCCCTTACTATCCCACTCCTGACACCAAATGTGACGTGTTCGGTCACAGAAAACACAATTAACAAAACAAAACAACGAGTTTATTTAATTACTAAAATTAATTTGACTTCACTACAGTTATGAACAAGTCCGCACAATTTATTTCACTAAACGTTTCTTTTTAATCGCCGTTCCGGTAGACACTATTTATCGCTCTCTATGAACACTATCGCCTCTATGGTTCGCCTGTATCGCCTATCGATCGCTTTGCATCAGCTGTTACTGTAAACTGTCAACTAACTCGGTGTGAGTGTCTCGTCCACTTTTATAGTCTTTTCAGCCTTTTTCTAGGGTATTCTACAGCCGTCTAGTATTCCAATTGTTTTCCCATTGATCTTTGCTGGTGTTTTCTAGATGTTTCAGGAAAGCCGAGAATATTCCTTATGTAATCAGGGAAGATGTTCATTAATTATGCTCACACCAACTTAATTGGCAAGTACTCGTAACAATACAATAGTTGAGATTAGTGGTATAAATAAGAATGATGTATCAAACACATTTTACACCGATAGATATTGTCAAACCGGAAGGAAATTATAAAGACAATGAAACTCATGGATGGTTATGGTACAACCAATAAGGGGCCGTTCATAAAATACGTTCGCATACAAGGGGGAGGAAGGGGGTCTTGCTGAGTGTGACAAGATGTGACAAAGAGGGACGGGGGGTCTACGGCAACATGACGTTCATCAAAAACTTTTACTGAATTTTTACAGAATCCTTGGACTTCTGATAAATAAAAATATTATTTATTTTTTCGTTACAAAAGATATTTATTAATTTATTTAAATTTTATTATGAAAATAAAATAAATATTTTTGACTATCAAAATTTGTGCATTATCAATCAAAATTTATCATGTTCAGAGGGGGGGTTAAGTTTTTATGACGTTATATTTTCAGGGGGGTCACAGAAAGTGTGACACAGCGAGCCAACCGTGTGGGAGGGGGTCAAAAAGAGCTAATTTTAGTGTGACGTATTTTATGAACAGCCCCTGAGGAGTTTGCTGTTGATAGTTTAGGTAACGTTACAATAACGGAAGGAAAAAAAGACGAAGAAGGAGCTGACATTATTCTTCCCGAAATAGTTAGCTTAGGTCTTAGGTGAAGATCAAGGTAAAAGTTCTACTACAGCTACTACTAATACTACTGAGGAGGGAGTAACAAAAGGGTTTTAAACCGTTATTGCCGAATCTACGATCGTTGTCTCGAAAACGTAAGTTATTTTTTAGTAAAAAAATCAATTTTAAACGAAATGTATGCATATCGAACAGAAAATAATTAAACCCAAAAAAGTATGTTGTGTAAATGAATCAATTTACAAAATTCGTCGTTGACAATTTACCTACACCGAAACAAAAAAAAAAGGAAATGACTTGTAAATAGAAACGAGAATCTTAACTTAATTAACTTGGAAATTATTTTCTGCAACCCAACTAATGTCACCCACAGTGGCGTAAGTACCATAGGGCTCCCAAGCTCAGGGGGCCCCTCGGACTCTGACTTACAAACCATAAATTGTGTTAGAAATATCCACTAACTTTTCTTTTGAAAAACCTGTATTAATTAATTTATCCAGTTATTCATTCCTAAACGCTGCGTGTAGAACCAAGACGTGCCCTGCTATGCACAATAAAGAACTAATGATAAAGTAGCTTTGCAACTTTAAAGTATTTAAATGTAACTACATATTTATATTTTAAGGCGTATTGATAAAATTTTGATTTGTCGTAACCCAATTCGTCGTAAAACGTACCTATATAGTCAGTCAAGAAAGTAGTGTTATTGAATTAAAAATATCTACTTAATTAGGATTCCGTACCCAAAGGGTGCTCAACGGGACCCTATTAACGTGCCTCCGCTGTCTGTGTGTCTGTCACAGGACCGTATTTTTGAACGGTAACAGGTAGATATTTTCTTTTATTTTCATAAAATACTTTAATTTGTTCATTAGAATAAGTTACAATTTGTATTTGGTTTTTTATTTTATTATGGAGTCGACTGTATTACGACGAATCTGGAGTTCAACGAATCTGAATTATGACAAATCTGAAGTATGTCGAATTCACCCTTTTTGACATTTCGTGCTCTTTCTGATATTTCGTTACTTCCTCAAGTCTTCCAATAATATCTATTGCTTTTAGCAGAAAAAAT
Organism: Agrilus mali; assembly: GCA_029378335.1. Classification (NCBI taxonomy): domain Eukaryota; kingdom Metazoa; phylum Arthropoda; class Insecta; order Coleoptera; family Buprestidae; genus Agrilus; species Agrilus mali. The sequence continues at coordinate 19,355,597 of CM055658.1, read as the reverse complement.
TGTTCTCTTCAGATATTATGTGTATTTATCGACTTTTCCAGTTTTAAAAGTAAGATAAAATATTTATTTTCATGATTGTGGTACATTGATCTATTATGGTTTTGCACTATTTTAATCAATGGACTTTAAATTTTGTAGAAATTGAAATAAAGTTAATTTGATTGATTGGCTCAGTTTAAAATTACAACTGCAAGTAATCTTAAATTTTATGGTGTATATCTATTTTTTATCGATTCTTTAAGCAGTCAAAACATTCCTGTGGCTATTTTCAAAGAGAAAAGTAAGTAATTCATTTATTAACAAAACGACTGTTTGGAAAATTTGGATATTAATTTAAAAGTTTCGAAGAGTTTTAATCTTATTTTCTCATAACCGGAAGGTTAAGGCTCAATCCAATTTGATATTACTCCACTAAGGTAAATAAATTCTATTCTTTTCTGTCAAAAAATGATAAATTTATTATTTGATTTTTTTTATTTAAAACCAGGATAAAAATCAAACTCTCCAACATTTTTCTTTAAACTGGTCAAACTATTTTACGTCGCAGTTCCATTTGCCTTTGTTATTGACCGAATGACCTCTGTTATCACCGAAAATTGACCTGGAACTATAACAAATACTATGGTGGTTTCAATTCTTAAATATTGAAAATTCCCTAGTACCTAAACCAACTCATAGCAGTTACAACATTACGTTTCGCAACAATATAACTATTGATTAACATAAACCATTTTAATTCATAGTTAATCTTCGATTCATTAACTAAGGCAAATCTATAAACTCATGAATGAATTGAAAGTAAAATCAAAGCAGTAGCACGGACAGAGGGGCAGCATCGAACCAACGACAGCAGCAACTATTACCGAGGTCATGCATAATAACAAACACAGTGCATATTAATGCTCGGCTAATTTAAATATGTTCTACCACACGTATAATGAACCACTTCCTCGAAATTTCCATAACGTATATAAATTCGAGATTGTTATCCATCAATCTGTTTCATTTAATAAGTAATACACGTCGTCATATTAATTTATTTAACAACATTGTGTGTTCCCCTTTACTGTTTGTTCGAGATGATGTTATACACAGACAATATTACGCGCTCGCACACCTACACACCACTGTCGTGTCGTTTAATAAAAACCTTTTTCTTAACGATTACAAAACTTTTATCGATTTTACATTACTTATACATAATTACAATGCAAAGATACATTTCAATGGCAATAGAAATAGACATTACTTTTTACAACTACTATTTACAATGATGAGGAAAGATAAAAATAACACTGGGAAACAAATATGTCTCATAATGACACTTTCAATTATTATTATATTTACTGCCCATTTTTTTAATAGCACGTAACGACGTTGAATTTCGTAAGAAGGCTTTCATTCTTTAAATTCGAAAAGCATCATTCAGTTTTTGTTGTGGGTCCCTTTATATTCAGTCTAAGTAAGTGTAAGAAACTATTCCTTTTTAATGGAATTTATCATTTTCCCTTAAGATTTATTAACAACGATTTCACAATATTAACTAACAATTAGTGTGACCAATATCAAATCTATAATTAGCATGCAAGCCCGAATTACATTTCTTTAACTCGGGACTTTCCGCTGTATAATATTGGGTTATGTTTACCTTTTAACATAAACTGTTATTTTTTTATTCGCAAACATAATGATACCGAGTGTTCACTCTAATCTTGAGTATTTTTAACATAAGTAAATTATTATATGATTAATTTCAAAAGGCCTAATGTACCATAAACTATTTATTATTTGCTAGACCTAAGACCACACTATTGCCCCATAAAAACGATACGAGCCGAGTGGGGTGGTCAAGTAAGTCTAGATCTAGATCATTACTTAATATTCCAATAGTTACTACAAGCCCTAACTACTATGGTTTGTTTGAGCACCCCCCCCCCAAATTTAGAAAAAGGTTTTCTTCTCTAAAATTGACGTTTGATAAAAAATATTTTTTTCTAATAATGTCAATTTGTGAGGAAGAGGAGTGAGGAGATAGAGGAGAAAGGAGAACCTTTATACACCGTAACCTAATGCAAATATCACAAAAGGAATGAAGCGTTAATTCAAGAGAAACCCGTTTTCTTATTAATAAATTTAGTCAAAACTTCCGGGGTAAAATCTGTATGAAGGGATGTATATATTCAGGACATCAGGTAAGTAGTATGATTATTGCATCACAGAAACCATTCGAAATGAGTGAATTGGTCTGGAGGTCTAGAAAGCCTAGATTCAGATCATCTATAAATATTCCAATTTGTACTATGAGCCATAACTACTACGGTATGTTTGTCCCCCCTCCAAATGTTTGTTAGAAAACGTGTTTTTCTTCTCTAAAATTGACGTTTGATAAATAATATTTTTTTCTAATAATGTCAATTTGTGAGAAAGAGGAGTGAGGGGATAGAGGAGAAAGGGGAACCTTTATACACCGTAACCTAATGCAAAAATCACAAAAGAAATGAAATGTTAATTCCAGAGAAAAAGGATCTTATTCTCAATCAAAGAAATCCCGAATGAAAATTGTGTGTTTATAAAATTCGAGTCTGTAGCTATTAGAGCTCCTAACTTTCTAAAATGTTTAGGACAACATCAATTAGATGAGCTCCACATTCACAGCTTTTTTCAAATCAGAGCGCAGAACTATCAAGTATGTAATGTAGAGGTATATAAGCTTTATTGAAACATAATGTTATAGATATTTACATCTGCACCCACATTAGCAAAAAAAAATGAACAAGAACAAAACGCAATTTTTTTTACCATACAAAAATTTCATCATTATATATTTACAAAAAAAAAGACTTCCCTTCCTTCTCCCTTATAATCATTTTTTTCCTGTATTTACCCTCCCCCTCTTTCCGCACCTCTTCTTTCTATTATTTGCTTCAATAGGGCCAGACCACTACCATCCGCATTTATTATCCTTCCAAGTTCCTCCCTCTCATTGGTTCACTCTTTTCTCAACATATTCTACGCAATCTCTTACTTTCTTCCATCCAAAACTTATTCTCATTACATTCATTCCCCATTCTGAATCTGGCTATTATTTCTATACTTTTTCCATCTCTTAGGTACCCCGGTACCTCATCCCCTTGCCATTCTTCCCATGTAAACTCCTTCGTTCCTTTCGCGTATCTTGATTCCCAAATTTTTCTCAAATCCTCACCTCTTACTATTTCATTACATCTTTTCCCCACCATCCTACTAACATTCAATCCTTTTCCTCTCCACTCTTCCATTTGTTCTTTACTTATTGCCATTTCTGTTAAAGCCTTATCCCTTTCCACATCGTATTTATTTTTTGTCCCTATCCCCAATATCTTTTTCCTCATTATCTCTTTTTTTATGTCCCCCGGTAATTCTCCCAATTTTTCTTCATATTTTACAACCCTTCTTCCTGAATCTTCCACCATTTTCCCACATTTTGTTTCCCTTCTTAATATGTAGTCTGGTGTACTTCTTTCTAAGCGCACTATCAAGTATGTTTTAGTCCAAAAAAGTCCACAGTATTAATTTCGCTCTACTATTCAATAAGTTGCAATAACAAATGTTAAGTAAGTGCAATTTTAAATTCTGTAAAAATTGTTGTTTCGGTTGCTTGTTGTAGTTTACATTATGCATAATGTAATATTATTTATTTTTCATTCATTATTACAAGCCTGATAAAAAATGCATAGTCACTGCTAAAATCAACAAAAACGTGTGCAATACGGAAAAAAGTAGATAAAAACATAACGACGCAGCACACCAAAGGTAGGTACGTTTTAATAGTTAACGATTCGTCGGAACTGAATCGTTAATGGTCATTAAGGGCATTTAAGGCTGCACATAACAACCATCACCTATGCATATGTACGTTTATTTCTAGAAGGGAAACGACAATAATATGGCACATTGAATGTAATTTTCACAGACTGGTGTCACTTTAAAGGTAAAAACAGCTTGTCCGAAAGAACAGAATAACATCATAATAATGTATATGTATATGGTAAATGTATAGTGAGATGTGAATATAAGAATAGCGCCGATTACAGTGTACTCAGCAAACTACATAATGTGCTGCTTCATAGAGCACTTATTATAGTTTATAGTATACTTTTAGAATTCAACAGTTGTGCAATTATAAATGTTTAAACTGAAGATGTTATTAACAACAAAAGTGATTTTTGGTTTTTTAGAATATACGGTAGGTACCTATATATGGTAATTATTTAGAATTGGGGCTCCAGACAAAAATCGCTCCAAAAAGTTTTTTAACTATCAGAGAACATTCTGTAGGGTAAAACTATATACGTTTTCGAGCGGGGAAAGACATTTTCAATGATTATTTATAAACTAACCTAACCTAAACATTGAAATACATAGAATATGGGCTTTTGATAAAATTTATTCTTAGAATTCTTCTACCTTCTGCAAACCCTTCTGTTAGGTTAGGTTAGTTCATAAATAATCATTGAAAATGTCTTCCCCCGCTCTAAAACATAGTTTTACCCTACAGAATATAATATATAACATAGATCGTTTTACCAGAATTTTAAGACAAATGTGTTTCTCTTACGATTACAAATAGAAGTAGGCACGTGCCCTTGCGACCTCTTGTCTCCTCAGCCACTGATAAAACACAAATAATTACGATAAAGACTGACAAAAGTCTCTGAATTAATAAAAGAAAAAAAGCTTTCTATAGAAGAAGTAGAATTGAATATTACGTAGAATTCTATTTTTACTAGCTATGCCCACCATTTCGCCTGCGTGAAATAGTGACTTTCGGCAGCATTTAAATTTTTTTTCTTCTATACATATTTTTATTTTCTGGGCCGTAAGCCTTTTTGCCGACATTACACAAAAACTTTCATTCCTTTAGGATAAAATTTTTACAAACTTTAAATGTCGTATTTATATCTAATCAAAAACTTAAAAAATAAGTTTGAAGCCTCTAGATTTATATCTACTTATCTATCTCTGTACCAAATTCTCATTTAAATCGGTTCAGTAGTTTGGGCGTGATTGCGTAACACACAGACAGACACAGAGTTACTTTCGCATTTATAATATTATAGATTAATATAGTTTAATTATAGTTTAAAATAGTTTATATAGCTTAGTATTCAGCTACAGTAGAAACTCCATTATCCGGCCCTCAGTTATACGGATTCGCGATTATCCGGACTGCCAACCGCGATCAATTATTTTTGATAATTCGTGATATAGCAGCAATGAAGAGAAACCTTACGTCAAATGACAATTACCAAATATTTTAAAGCAAATTAAACTTATTATTTCATTTTATGATTATCAAAAGCGAATTACCAAATACATATTGTAAAGAAATTATACGTACAAACGTACCTAAATATTTGATTTCATGATTAAGGCTGCAGAATATAAGAAAATATGCACATATTTACACAAATAAGTGCATACATCGTATGTTGAAAAATGTATCTCTTAACAATTTTTTAATAAACATTGATTTTCGTTGATATGTATTTGTTGTTTTTAATAAACACATATCATTATGTACGTACTGCATATGCATAAAACCTGCTATTCTTCATACATTCGATTATCCGAATGCTTAAAGACAACAATTAGTCCGGTTAATCGAGTTTCTACTGTACTTTTATTGAACCAAATAAACAAAACCACTATAACTTTTTACACTTAATATTTTAATTTTCTGGGCTGTAAGCTTTTTGGACGACGTCATTGCACAAAAACATTCATTGGCTAATTTTATCCCCTTTAGGGTAAAATTTTTACAAACATTGAATGTCGTGTTTATTTATATCTAATCAAAAACCTAAAAAATAAGTTTCAAGCTTTTATCTTTAAAAATTACGGAATTTCCGCACAAATTTTCTTATTTCAACCCCTTACAACCCTTTTTGCGCATTAAAAAGTAGCCTATGTCCTTTCTCAGGCTCTAGACTATCTCTGTACCAAATTTCATTAAAATCGGTTCAGTAAATTTTAGGCGAGATTGTGTAGCAAAAGACAGAGTTACTTTTGCATTTATAATTTTCCGCGAATTCATTTTCATCGATTTTCCCATGGGAATAAGATATTTTTTGCGCAGTAAAACGTAGCCTATGTGTTAATCCAGGGTGTCGGCTAACTCCATGCCAAATTTTATTCAAATCGCTCCAGCCGTTTAGACGTGAAGAAGTAACAAACATACACACTCATACGCACTTACTAACTTTCGCCTTTATAATATTAGTGTGATACATCAAATAATTTTGTCGAAAAAATTATTAAAAGGAAGCAAGAGTGTTATTGACCGATATCTTGTTCGTTAACAAATGAGTAAGCATTGATAACAGAAGTCTTTAATACCCATAACAAGCCAATCTTATCCTCGCGTTCTTTGGATTTATTCCAACTCATAGGTATTTGCGAGAGTACATATATTATACATAGTTACAAAAATTGAGTTCGACGTGATAAAAACTTCGTACAAGTACCTACGGTGTACGTAGCAGAGCAGGAAGCTCTTGTAAAACTTTTCCAATTTTTAAAAGCCATTTACATAAACGATCATTGTAATTTTACACTTTTCGCAAAGTATTATACTTAGAGAATTGACACCGTCGTATTTACTTATTGATTTATAAACTGATTGCTAATTTACACATCGTGTTTGTGAGTAACTAACTACCTAAACGTATACTCAAATTTTGTTTCGTTTATCATAAAATGTGTACTATAAACCGATTACCTTTACTTTAACTAAGTATATCTATGTATTAGGTACATAAATAAAAACATCAATATTAAGTGAGTACCTAAACTCAGTGAAAAACAGTGAGTTATTAAGTTGAATTTAAATAAGTTAAAGTTACCATTTTGCTTTCTTTAAGTAGCTTCTTTGTATTCAAAAATGATTTTGTTGAAATTAGATTTTATACATAACAAGTTTGCTCCGTCTTATGAAAATTTAATGTTTTCCACAGTTTAAAATTCCAAAAGGTAAAACACGTGTGTCGCCGTGAGAAGAGACAAACGAAATCAGATTTCATTAAGCAAAAATAAGAAAGAATGCTAATTTGTAACATTTTTATACAAATACTAAACACTAAACATACAGCATGAGATTTCATAGTATCTACAAGAAAAATTGGTCTGAGAATTGATAAAAAAAATAATAAAACGAGAACAACTGCAAATTCTGACTAATACGCTTTGTAACCTATTTAATTTTTCGTCAATTTCAGTTTTAATGTGTTCTAAATTCTCAGACTTGAGCTTTTAATTATCTTTGTCAGTCTTTTATCAAGAGCATTGAACCGTTTACGATATCTCATTAATATTCAGTAGGTACCTACATACTTTAAATATTTTTGAATATAATTTAGTTTTTATCAGCTATTTTTACATACAGAGTTTTATCAAGAGGAGAACTTTGATTGTCAACGTTCAACTCTTGCCTTGACTTGAAAATCAAGATCAAAAAAGTAATTTTTCCCGTATTGTGCAATTTCTTGGTCATATAAATTTTTGTCTTGATCAATAATCTCGATATTTCTCTCACAGGGAGAACATATCTTAAACTTTAAACGGATAGTGTAAACTTTAATATTTAAACAAACATAATTTTTAGTGCTATGCAAATTGCATCCCATTTATAGCAGGTAAATTTTAAACCATCCGAATTGCATCCCGCCCGTTAAAGAGGTTATTTTGACAAATTATACAGCTACGCTGCCATGTAGTATTGCTATTATAGTAATTATCGGTGGTGCATTATGGCTTTGAAAACTTTTTAATCATGAATACCATTTCATACCATAACCTAACCTTATGTGCATAGCATTGAAAACTGTAATGACGCCGAAAATTCATCACTATAACATTTTATCATGTATGTAATTGTCAAAGAAGTTCTAAATTATTTATTTTTAGGAATGGTAGAATACATGGCAACTCAGTTGCATAATTTGTCAAAATAATCACAAACAATCTCGTTAAGAAACGGGATGCAATGCGGATAGTCTGAAATTTTTAATAACAAAAATCTTATACTTAGGTATAGATAAAGGTAAACATCCATCCAAAGCCTAAAACATTTGCTAATCTACCGGTCGACGCAGATTACACCATTATTTATGTCTAAAATGGAGAGGAAATTAATATATTCAAACTTCGATAAGTTGAATTTTTTATTTTTTGGGTGACAATAGCAACAAGTACGAAAAATACATGTAATTTTTACTTACTAACTCAAACTCTCGAACTCTATTATATTAATATATTAAAATATTATTCAATAACTGGAACTGTCGATACCTTGAAGGTTTTTCTGCGTCACATAGTGATTCGAGTTATCGACTATAATTGTTTTAGAAATAATTAAAAGATAACTTATCTGTAAATGACATGAATCTCGCTAGATTTTTCTTAGCTATAAAATTGTTTGTTTAAATACCAATTAAAATGATCAACGTGATCCTTTTGATCCTGTCTCCATTTTTTACGTAAGTCTCGATTCAAGACAAAAATTCGCGAACAGACGAACCGCCACTGATTTTAGTTTTCATGAATTTTCTGAAAAATTCTATTTACCTACGTATTTACCCACACTTCAGTAATTTCTTTTATAATTTACTTTTCCGATTGTTTCATTTCAAACTTGAATTTGAAATCGTGTTTTGTTCTCGTTTTATCGGGAAAATTTCCGCGGTAATTAAAATTTAACTCAACTTATTAATTCTTCGTTCGCAAGTTTCGTAACTTATACCTGAGTATTACTCATTTGTTTACTTAACGAGCATTCCACCGGTTTGTTAGCCATTGTCTAAAGTAATATTATCGGTTGTTTTTATGGAGATTTCTGTGCTGAGATTTTCTATTTACGTGTAAAATTTTCCTCGTAGGTATATGGTAGGCACCTTTCTGGTGCACTTGAATAAAATATAACTACCGCGAAAAATAATACACTAATGCCACTACAAAGGCAGAGGCACCTAAAATATCACAGTAGTCGCATTCGTTGAATGTCAAGTCCCAAACGAAACGTTATTTTAACGATTGTAATGTGCAAGAGATAGAAACGACGATTGAATGTAATTTACAAGGCATTAAAACCACTATAAATTGTAATTGCGCCATCCGAACTACAGCACAATCACTGTTCAGTTTTAACGCCTTACTTCCCGTACAGCAAATCCACACATTTAAAAAAAATACGTGATCATGCAATTACCTATACTGATTGAAAAAGTTCTTCTTGTTCTTGTTTTATTTTTCAAATAAAAAAATTTGCAGCTTCATAATACATTTGACATTTACATGAGGCTGTTTTTAGAAAAACTTACAACGTAAAAGCAACTGTAACATTCATTTATAAATTAATTTTAGACTATCTACACATTCATGAGGATAATGTTGTCATGGGTTCAATTCCCGGCGAGGATGTGACAACAAAAATAATTTTCCCCCATTAACTTTACGTTAAGTGCAATAATTGGTTTAAAATTAATTCATCAATGAATTTTTTTAAATACAACTTTTTCAATTCAATCAAACGTGAGTATAGTATAGGTTAATCACATCAAATATTTTTTTGATAGCTTTGAAGTTTAACGAAATTAAAAAAATTACTGGGAGAAATACAAATTACTATTGTAAAAGGGTGGAAAGTGCATTTTCAAATTTTGCCCAGGTCTAGTTTGGGGAGGGTTATGTAAAGCTTCCGTATCATACAACAAAGAATCTGTAAAAGTATTTGTAAAAAGCCATTTGTTTTTAATTTTTAGTTAAGAGTAAAAACTAGGACAGCCTAAATTTATTTTGCGAAAAGGAAACTAATCTAGGTTTTCCTTTAATCTCTTAGAATAAAAAATTTTAATATTGATGCTTAGTCCTTTCAGTCTCAGGAAGTGTTAGTGTTGAGCAAAATTGGTCTTGGTCTTGCAGTCTTGGTCTTGCGAAAAAGCAGTACCAAGACCAAGACCGAGACCAGACGAATTTGAACAAAACCAAGACCAAGACTGAGTAAACAAGACCGACACCAAGCCCAAGACTATCCGAGTCTTGGTCTTTGTCTTGCTTTGCTCATCACTAGGAAGTGTTCTATGATCTTATCTCATCAATACCTCAATTTACTTTCTGTTCTTCTAACATCAGATCTCAAACGCATCGATAATTTTAACATAAAAATCTTTTTAAAATATATGTGTATGTATGGTAAATTAATTTGTAATCTAGTTTGAACGATAATTCTGCAATATTTACAAGATACAGTAGAAGTACATAGATATACTCTATAAAGTTTAATCTGTCCTTTACTCGTTGTAATGACTAAGAAAAGAATAGAATTCACAAAAGTACGCGTTGTGTAATTGAATCTATTTACGAAACATGTTGTTGGCAATGTATGCCTAAAAACAGAGACAACTTGTTAATAGTAAGTACTTAACAAGAGTTTTAACTTTTCTTGAAAATGAACATAGAAAATATTGTTACGTAATTTACAATTTTACGTATTTTCTCTCCCAACACTTTTTATTAAATCAACTATAACACAACTATACGATAACTATTTCAATAACAACAACAACTCTATAACTATTTCGCTTGTCAATCGCTTTTCTTCTCTTCGAACTTATCTCTGTCGCTCTCTTCTATCGAATACTACTAAACTGTCCAACGCTGTTCCTTATATAATATTATGGACGTTTCTAGGCAACTCTCGAAACGTCCAGCAACTCTCGGACTTTCTGGAACGCGTCATAGGTTACTTCCACACAATTTTCGCAGTCGGCGCTTGTCAACGTCAGAATGACACATCTGTCACACTGCCCCCCCTCTAGCGCTGATCGTCCCGATCAGTTTCTTCCACTGTGTATGGAGCCAACCGGTCGAGGTGTACAACTTTCATCTTCGATTTGGGGCCTCGTTGTATCCTGTAGACGACATCGTTTATCCGGGTAACCACTTTGTACGGGCCCTCCCAATTCCGTTGTAATTTAGGGCACCTTCCTTTCTTGCGAACTGGGTTATAGAGCCATACACGATCGCCCACCCTGAATCCAGTGGAATTCGCTCGCTGATCGTAGCGGGTCTTCATCCGGTCACTTTCGAATTTAATTCTTGTTCTGACGGCTTTATGGATGGTGTTAAGCCGCTCGCGTAGTTTAGACACATAATCGTCCGTGGACAGCGAAGAATCTTCAGGTCGACCAAACATTAGATCAGCAGGTAGTCTCAGTTCTTTCCCGAATAGCACGCAGGAGGGTGTCTGTCCGGTGGTCTCGTGTATGGATGTCCTATAGGCCAGAAGGAATAAGGGAATGTGGCGATCCCAGTCGGTCTGATGATCGTTCACGAACATCCTCAGGTTGTTTTCTATAGTCGCATTAAATCGCTCTACCATGCCATCAGACCGAGGATGCATCGGAGTCGTTCTAGTTTTCCTTATTCCCATCAATTCACACACTCGTTGGAATATTTCTGATTCAAAATTTCGGCCCTGGTCAGTATGAATTTCCATAGGAACTCCATATCGGCTGATCCAGTTGTTTATTATTGCCTCCGCCACGGTGGTTGCATCCTGGTTGGAGATTGCATAGGCTTCCGGCCACTTGCTGAAGTAATCCATCACAACGAGGATGTAGCGGTTGCCATCTTCAGTTCGGGGAAAGGGACCAGCGATATCCATGGCTATTCTTTCGAATGGCGCTCCGACGTTATACTGGTGCATTTTTCCTCGTGTTCTGGTTCTCGGACCTTTGTTGGAAGCACATACTTCGCATCTTCTACACCAGTCTTCCACATCCAATCTAGCATTCACCCAGTAATACCGTTCACGTAGTTTCTCTAAGGTCTTCTTCACACCAAAATGTCCACCTCCAGTCCCAGCATGCAGCTCTTTTATTACTTCTTTCGTCTTTTTCTTGGGCAATACAACTTGTAATCGCTTCTTGGTCCCGTCCGGACTTTCCCAGATTCTTTTAAGGACTCCATTCTCGAGCTTTAAGGAATCCCATTGGGCCCAATAACATTTCGTCGTAGTACTCAGGGGGCTTACATCCGCCCACGTTGGTCGAGATTCTCCTGCCTCCTTCCATTTCATGATGGGTCCAAGGTCATCATCGGTTCGCTGTTCCTCAATCAACACTGTATCTTCCCAATTCTCTTGTTTCTTCACGGTGGTATGTAGGCATGGAACTTGGTCTAACCCTTCTTTTCTTTCCACAGAAGAACAATGTTTGCAATTCCGTGGGCATGGTCGTCTTGATAAGGCGTCGGCATTACCATGGTGTTTTCCTGGCCGATGCTCAATTTTGACATTATATTCCGGTTTGCTTCTTTCGGCGGTTGGCGTCTGTATTCTTCCAGATGGACATCCGCAGCTCAGGTGCCCAGTACGTCTGCACTTCCAACATGTAATTGCTCGTTTCCTTTTGTTACAATCGCGTGAAATATGCCCATATTTGTCGCAAGTCCAACATTTGAAATTGTATTCTTGTTTACTTCCTTCGGTAGCTGACGTATGTCTTCTTCCAGAGTGACAGCCGCTACTCAAGTGTCCTGTACGTCCGCAATTCCAACATGTAACTTCTCGCTTCCTCTTGACACAATCACGCGAAAGATGCCCCTGTTTGTCGCAAGTCCAACAGCGTGGGCGCTCACTCATCTCTTCTTTCGATTTTGAAGACATGACTTCTTTAGCTATTTTTACCATTTCTTGCCGAAAAATTTCGCCATCTTCTTCAAAATTCAACCCAGCCTGCCGGATTCTAACATGTCCTTTGGATGCTTGTTTGGCTGCTTCATATTCCAGTGCGTGCGACAAAGCTTCGCCTGCAGTTTTATGTCGAGACATGCGCAGGGCTTGCTGTATTTCGACATCTCGCACTCCATCGACAAACATTTGAGTGGACAGTTGGTCTGTTAAGTCTTGAGGGGCACTAGGATAAGCCAACCGCACAAGCCTTTCGACGTCCGCTTCGAATTGCTGGAGGCTTTCGCTGCTACGTTGATAGCGACTTTTTAACTGCGCCTGGTACATTTGTTGTAGGTGTTTATCACCATAGCGCATCTCCAATCGATCCACCAGAATTTTAAAATCGTTTTGTTGCATTTCAGGTACACCTTGCAAAACGTCGAGAGCTTCCCCACGTAGCGCTATGATTAGGGCAGTGGCTTTCTCCATCTCATTCCACTCATTTGCCTTGGCAGCAGCGTCAAATTGTTTAAGATAGACTGACCAAGAAATCTTCCCATCAAATGTTGGTGGTTTTATTCTCGACATTCTTACACTTCCTTCTTCGCTTTTCTTTAGTATTGGGTATTCTTGAACTTTCAGATTGGCCTTCATTTCGTCTAATTCCTTTTGAAACTTTTTGTGCACGGCCTTCAACTCTTCTTGAACTTCTGCTCTTACTTCCTTTAAGTCTTCTTGAACTTCTACTCTAACTTCCTTTAACTCTTCTTGAACTTCTTTTAACTCTTCCTGAACTTCTACTCTTACTTCCTTTAACTCTTCTTGAACTTCAACTCTCACTTCCTTCAACTCTTCTTGAACTACTACTCTTACTTCCTTTAACTCTTACTTCCTTTAACTCTTCTTTCAGTCCTTCTTGCTCAATTTTTATTGTTCTCAAATCTTCGATCAATTTATCTTGACCTGCCTTAATTTCTTCCTTCATTTCATCCTTGCCAGCTTTAATTTCTTCCTTCATTTCTACCTTCATTTCATCCTGGCCTGCCTTCATTTCTTTAAGCATTTCCATCAAAATTTTCATTTGCTCTTCCATTTTTGCCGCTTGACTTCTTGTTACTGGCATAAATCCTTACTCCTGACACCAATTGTTACGTAATTTACAATTTTACGTATTTTCTCTCCCAACACTTTTTATTAAATCAACTATAACACAACTATACGATAACTATTTCAATAACAACAACAACTCTATAACTATTTCGCTTGTCAATCGCTTTTCTTCTCTTCGAACTTATCTCTGTCGCTCTCTTCTATCGAATACTACTAAACTGTCCAACGCTGTTCCTTATATAATATTATGGACGTTTCTAGGCAACTCTCGAAACGTCCAGCAACTCTCGGACTTTCTGGAACGCGTCATAGGTTACTTCCACACAATTTTCGCAGTCGGCGCTTGTCAACGTCAGAATGACACATCTGTCACAATATTATAACTCAATAATCTTCTTCAACATAACTTTTGTCGCCCGTTTTGACGGTTACGTGTGCTTTCTGAAATTTCGTTGTCCTTTCAAGAATAGCTTCAATATCCACTGCTTTAAATACAAAAAACTGTTCTGTTCTGTTATATTATGCATATTTACCAACTATTACAGTTTTAAAAATAAGATGAAATACAGTCTTGAAGTTAACCAAAAAAACTTCGTATCGAGACTTTCGAGTTATTGAACAATAATACATATACATATGATTATTGTGCTTATTTTTTATAAATGAACATTTATTTGTACGTCTTTAGGTACATAATAATATCATTTTTCAATGGACCACTTTCCACTTTTTATAAGACCTAATTTTTTATCAAAGAGGCATTAAAATCGTACATTGTTAAGAGATTCTCCCAGAATTCGACTTATCGAAACTGACATCAAATATTACCTTCGAGTTGTGAAAATATTCGAGTACCTAATAGAAGTTTGATAGTAGCAGTTATCCAGTAAAAATTACACAAACTTCTTATTAGATGCTATTACCAACTAATTTGATCCAATTTATAAAAAGGCCTTATCGACGTTCGAGTTATCAAAGTTTGATTATATTTATATTCATTAATGAGTTGCATTTATCCATAGTAATTATTTATCAATGGAATTTAAATTTTGTAAAAACTGAAATTGTTGAATTATTTTTGAGTTGCACAATGAAACACGTGTTATAAAATGTCAACCGTATTAAAAGAAAATATGTGTTTCATATGTACAAAGGCAAACGATGGACTCGTTTGTAAATAGCAAACTTAACCTAACTTAAGCCACAATTTTCCCCCTGGATTATCACTCAGCCAATAAGCATTAAAACATGATGTAGCTGAAAAATACAAAATGCCCAATCATACGAAAGCCTAGCAGCATGTACTGTAATTATTTCCGTATCATTATTGTTACTGTCATCCTAAAATTGTTTCCAAAACAGAGAAAAGCAGGAACAAACTGTGTTTAAGTGAAACACCGAAAGCCGGGCACGACCACCCCTACATACACACATATTAACATAAACTATCATGCAAGATTACGATTATTGCAAGAACTAATGTCCATAAAAAAGCAACAGAAATGAAACTTAATTTGCTGATTGTTTGATACAGTCCAGAACTGTGACCACACTCAATGTTAAAT
The DNA here is from genome assembly GCA_029378335.1 of Agrilus mali. Lineage (NCBI taxonomy): Eukaryota > Metazoa > Arthropoda > Insecta > Coleoptera > Buprestidae > Agrilus > Agrilus mali. Next base: position 19,340,213 of record CM055658.1, on the reverse strand, counting down.
TTTTTAGGAAAAAAACGATGGGATAATTTTTAAACGTCAGATATTATCGACAGGGACCAAACGCAGAAATGAAATTTTATCGCACCTAGTTGACGAAGAATAAATTCGAGAGCAGACGAGACATGAACATCTCCCTGACGCCAACGTTTCCCTAATCTTAATCCGTAGCCGAAACGAAATCTGACTTCTCCGGTTTGCAAACGAGCAGCGTGACGTATCGGACCAAGTTCCCAAACTCATTATTCATTTACCGTAACGCCGAAAAGTTTCGAAAACGAAGCAATCTTGAAACACGACAGCTTACGCGCTTGCTCGCGCGCGCTCCGACCTTTAAAACCCAATCCAAAAACCTTTGCATCGTCGCAGATTTAAAAAAAAAAAGAGCGTAGGTAATTAATCGTTGAATGCCTGCGCGTTTGATTAATGACTCACCAACGAAAAAAAAAAAGTGAAATACGAGGGAGAAATTTTAAATATTAATTAGAAGCGAATTCTCCGTAAACTGAAACGGTGTTCTCGCTGTTCCGGAAAATGTTTTCCAAAAAAAATGCCAAAATCGTCTACGTGCATTAACTAAATCGCTTATTGATTATGATAACGTCACAAAAAAACGTGATAATAGCGAAAAAATATTTTCATAATTCATTCAGCGTTTATATGAATGAGATTTAAATTTTCCAACAAAGAATATTTTTTATCTGTAGGACGAAGCAACTCAAATGTACTTTTAATGGACGATTATTTATTCCAGATCATTTACAGTTCAATAAATTAGCAATCATTTTTTCTATTTGTTGATGAATAGAATTCTATCAAGAAAAATAACTGAAAACCATCTGAATATAAAAAAGACATTAAACAGTAGGTAATCATGTATTGACAGGTTTAGATAATGATACTTAATAAATATGTAGTTATTCGATCAGATCCCAAAATTAGAGGCAAAACATTATAGAAAATTGATTTTCAAATGGACTCACCTGGACTTGTCTGCCAACTCAGCCCCCCGATAAACATTTTTCTGAAAAAAATAAACATTATAAATATTTCTAAATTTTATACACAAAAAATATAATTTTTAGAATATTTTACATAGTTGAATTTTCATTTAAAACTTTTTATGTACAATCGCGTTCACGTGTCGTCAGTTACATAAGGCTACAGCTTTGTTTAACCTTATTTGCAATACATGTACTAATGTGTCATTTCGTCAACAAAATATGCATAATATGACGGTATATTTACATAAGAATAGAATAAATAGGTAATACTGCAGATAATATTTGCATAGATAGAAAAATAATATCTGCTGAATTGAGTGGATTATATTATGAATAATTATCTAATATAGTAAAGGCTGCAATGAAAACACTTTGTATACGAATTTATCTTAAATTGACAAGTTTTAAGGTCCTTAATTCGCGTAATATCTCCCATAAATTACGCGGCGCCAGCATGTATTGAATAACTACACTATTTATCGCGTCTTACTGGAACCTAATCATGATTGATGACTCAAAATATTTGGAACGATGATAGACATCCGCCTATTTATTTTATCGGTGCATCTTTCATTCTTTAATCCTCCGATATCAGCCAGTCGGTGTGGAAGAGGTGTGATGTCATACAAGTTCTCATTACGTAAAGAGGAGCAGTAGATAAATAAATAGGTAGGCATGCATCTAATTTTGTTGTAAACATCGTAAACTGAATCAAACCGCAATGCGTCTTCTTATCAGCTATTATCTAGACGTTACAAAGCATAATCTTATTATTAGGTTTGGTAGTTTGAGATGTTGAGAAATATGAATTTCGAAGTTGGACAAGCTGCTCAAAAATATAATAATAATCAATCAAAAGGACATCAAGCCCTAAACCCAAGAACCTTCATGTACCAATTATATTGAAAAGGACTATGTCAAAAGGGCTGTTGGTAAATTACGGGGGCTTGAATGAAACTATAAGCTCGAAATATACCAGAAGGCTTCAATAACATGTGAAAATACATGGGAAAGGTTAATGCTTTTTACTATAAATATAGGACTTCAAGTACTTTAATGGGGCTCCAAAGGGTTTAAGCACTCTGAAAGAACTTAAAGACCTTGTTTGAAATACAAATACCAAAGTACTTTTGTAAAGCATTCCTTACTCCAGGCCTTAGGTTAAAGGACCTTATTTAAAGTGCTTTGGGCCTTCAAATATTATCAATTACATTAAACAACACTATGTTAAAAGGGGGGTTGTTAAATTACGGGGGCTTGAATGAAACTATGAGCTCGAAATTAACCCAAAGACTTCAATAACATGTGAAAATACATGGAACAGATTAAAGCTCTTTACTATATAGGACTTAAAAAAAGTTCAAGGGGCTCCAAAGGGTTTTCAGCACTTTGAAAGAACTTAAAGACCTTTTTTGAAATACAAATTACAAAGTATTTTTGTAAAGCGTTCTCTACTTCAAGCCTTGAGTTTAAAGACCTTACTTAAAGTGCTTTGGGCCTTCAAGTACCAATTACATCGTAAAATAACTTGTGAAAAGGGTTGTAAATAAACCGAATGGCTTAAAGCACTTGTGAAAAGATCTTCGAGCACATCTGAGGATTTGAAACCAAAAATGCTTCAAATATATCGCAGGGATTAAAACCCTTAAACAGGGAAGTCTTCAGGTATTTTAAAAGGTCTCCATAGAACTTTATTAAAGAGCTTGAAGCTTTTTTTGAAATATAAATTACATAGTACTTTTATTAAAAATTCTTTACTTCAAGCCCTAAATCTAAGAACTTTACTTAAAGTGCTTTTGTCCTTCAACGAAAATTTGAATTAAACGAAGGACTCTAAATACACTAAATAACATCAAGCACTTGTTAAAAGAACTTCGAGAATATCTAGGAACTTGAATTAAACTAAAAGGGCTACAAATACATCAAAAGGCTTAAACAGAGAGGCTTTTAAAAGAGCTTCAGAAGACTAAGTAGTTAAAGGAGTTTGAAGACCTTAGTTGAAATACAAATTACAAAGTACTTTTATAAAGCACTTCTTTACTTCAAACCCTGGGTTCAAGGACTTTATTTTACGTGTTTTCTTCCTTCAAATACCAATAATATCGAAAAGTAATACATGAGAAAAACTTTAAGTATACTATAAGGGACAATTACACCAAGCACCAAGATTTTTGAGAGCATGCAAGGATCTGAATTAAACCAAAAGAGCTACAAACAGTGGCGGCTCGTGGTCGAATACGAAGGGGGTTCCAGGGCTGTAGCTAGAGTCGAATTTGAGGTAGGGCAGCATTGGTTACAGGTAGGGCGGAAGTAAAAAATTGATCATAATTGATCTGCCCTTGAAGCACGGGCTCCTAAATCAATCACCATGTATATCACTGACCTCTAGGTGATGTACATTCAATAGCTATTCGTAGATAAATAATTTCTGTGACAGAGCATGAGCATGTATCTAAGAAGTATTAAATCTTGAATGATGAAGAACAAGTGAACAAGATGGTTGAACTTCCAAATTTGGATGTAGAGATCCACGTCTGAGTGAGAGTGAGGTAATAATTAATTGTTGGGTGGTGTGATACGAGTAAATAGATACGACCGAAAATACCATTTAGATCATATTTTTTCTGCAAACTGTGCAATATCAGAAGGAATACCATAGCTAACATTACCAACATGTGTTGACCGACCTGCTGCTATGGAACTAGAAGTAGCGATTGTATTTTGTGCTTCCACCTGTTTTGAGCATTGAGGTTCTTTATGGTCAATTTGCTCTTCAACTCCTCGTTTTTCTCCAAAAAACCCGTGTAGGTATACTTCGCGAAATCAATGAATCTTCAATTTATAGCAATAAAAATACCAATTGTATTGATTTTTGACTAAAACACTTTACCGTACACTTCACTTAACCAAACTACAAACAATCATAAAAAATCTCTAGTTTATGTTTATTTTAGTTTAAAAAGGGATTCTCCGTACCATAGATTGCAATATATGCTGCGGGGAATCCTCTCTGCATTACAGATATAATTAAATAGACCCATCGCTTCATGTGATGGCGCTTTAATTGCCGTCTATACACAGAACAAAGAATTATTATAATATAAAATAAATGTCACAAAGTGTGGTATGTTCGGAAAAGTTCAGATACCTACCTATCGCTACAATTTCTTTTTATCTTTAAACTATGCAATTTAATTATAATAAATTAACAATTTAATTATAATAATTTATCTTAGTTTTTGGTATTTTTAAAGTAGGGCATTGTGATTTCAAGGTAGGGCATTACCCCACAATGCCCCCCCCCCTAGCTACGGCCCTGGGGGGTTCACAAATTTAATAACATGTAGGTAATATCAAAACATGAAGCGTGTTTCACGATGTTGTAAATGCACCGCAGGCGAAGATTTTTAATACTTTTAGGAGTCACAAATACTTATGGCATTTAATAACACAATAAATAAAAACCTTACGTTTACTTATACAGAAAATCCATTCGTCTATGTTTTGAATTAGCAAACACACTCAACAGGATTAACGGTGTAACTAGTTCAATTTTTAAGGGGGTTCACTGAACAAATGCACCTACAGTAAAACCGCCACTGGCTACAAATACATCAAAAGGCTTAAAACCCTTAAAGAAAGAGGTCTTCAAGCACTTTCAATGGGCTTCAAAAGGCTTTAGGTACTTTGAAAAGACTTGAAGACCTTTATTAAATACAAATTACTAAGAACACTTATAAAGTAATTCTTCTCTTGTTGGAGCTTTAAATACACTATCTCTGAGCCCTAAAAAGACTACAAAAATGTTTTCAAGCTCTGCCCAAGTCTGATTTGGTTTAACATCGACTATTTGGCACAATTATTTGTTTTTAACGATATCCAATATAAATTTTAGAAATAATTTCAGCATTTCTTGTGGTTCCAGACGGCGTTTTATAATAAATATAAAATTTTGTACCCCATATGAGCAGGTTCGAATTACTTGACATGATAAAAACGTGTAACATCCCGTTGGCTTTCTTGAATTGTGGCCAAATGCACCCGGATTGCTTGATATACGAACGTTGTCGGAAAATTATAAGATTGCGATAACCGGCAAGTGTCACATAAACTTAAGGCGTTAATGTTTTAAATTTCGATATCAACACGTCGTCAACAGTCCTACATACATACATACAGTGATAGAGAATGTAATTCGCATATGTCTATGTATTTGAATACTACACATTTATACAAATGTTTCTGATAAATGTGACCGTTGTTGTACAACATGTGCCAAAAAGTAAATCTTCGCTACTTGATATCATTCACAATGAAATATTTAAAGTAAGAGCATTTAAGTTCAGTGTACCCATATTACATAAGTTTTCCAACCGTAACTCATTGTCAGATGGTTAAGTACATTTATACACAAATAGAGCAATGTACATTATGTAGTTGCAGAAAATATTATAAACTAAGTTACAAATGATTTACACAAAATGGAAAGCCAAAAATTATCAACAATGAACAATTTAATTCATGTATTGAACGATACTAAAAAATTGTTAAAATGTAGGATGGTTTTTTTTAGGCCTAAAGGAACAAACTTTTATGAATATGATAAATATATATATAATATGACGTAAATATTTAAAAACAATTAGAACACTAAATGTTATAGACTTGTATTTAAAATAAGGCGGTAGGTACTTCACATCATTCGTATGAACATTTTTTCTTTTTATTTATTGAATGCTTCTTTGGATTAGAAATGAAGTGCCTTTCCTGGATCGATTGATCTCGTACACTTGGCGAATACAAAGTTCGAAAGAGATTAATTTTGTACGGATTAATAGAGCCCCATCGTTCCAGCGACGAGTAGATATTGACAGAAAGAAAATATCAGAAATTTCTTCAACTGAACAATCACTAAATTAATTTCTACCGATGGATGGAAGGTAACTTTTTATCACGATACGAACTACCAAGACTTAATAGATTTTTATCTCCAAAGGGTGGACTACTTTTTCTAATCTCTTAAAAACCAGGAAATAAAGTCCAGCAAAACAGGTAGGTAATCTTCGAGGGATTAAATGAGAGACTAAAAGCAAATGTTAAAAAAATTATAACATCCAGTAGGTACACCCTACATTTTTTATTATTTCTATATTTTTCCCGGAATTGAACCAATAAAATAAATGAAATGTTAGACCCTAGTGTAATGAATTTTGAATCACTAGGTATTAGGGACACAATCGAAAATATGAAGAAGAAATAAAAATATTTTAGATTTTACTGATTGTGAGAATGCCAAAATAAACGAATAAAGAAAATAATAGCAAGCATTTAAAGCTTTAAATAACTTTCCAAAGTCATAAATTGTAACCACTGCTTCAGTTTTAAACTGTCAAAAAGAAATGGTTTTATATATATTTAATAAATCTAATATAACTAATTTAACACTATTTTAGGAAGAAGAAGAAGCCGGTCGATATGTGTTTTATAAAAATTTATCGCTTACACAAAAAACAATCTTGGCGATGTTGTGCAACACTTTCAATTCAAATTAACTAACACAACTGCCTGAAAAATCAATATAAATGTCGCTTTATCAGAAGAAACTGTAATTAAAAACAGAATATTTTAAATGACTAGACGGCGTAACAACCAATTATTTTTTTATGCTTTAAACGATGGACATTCACTAATAAAATCAGTACGTGTATCTTTTTACTTTCTTGAACTAATTAATTTAATTAATTAATAAACAAAACGAAACGAAATTGAGTTCCATCCTGAGATATAAATCTTTTATGGCAAACATGTAACCATTTAGGTAGGTATGAAGATAACATAATAAACCAACATTTCCTTCAAGAAAAAAAATTGCAAACAAGTAAGTATGGAGAAGAAGCAAGAATAATTTTTACTACCACTTAATGATGTTTTATAAAAAAACACAAAAATTAATGACCCAATATATAATACTTTTTTAATAGTATAATCTACTTCTCCTAATCTTGGTAACCACAAAAAAAAATCCTTTCGTAGATAGCGTGCCTCTAATAAAACGAATATTAGTCCAAGTCATTTCTATTTTCGATACTAATTATAGAGATTTGTAAGTACCTATATAAGGAAGTGCCAGAAGATCGCCATCTATTAATATTGTGTGCTACTAAAAATTATTAAACTAAAGACCAACAAAAGAAGAAAAAAAACAATTAGAACAAGTATTTAAGTCACGTTTTGCAAAAAATTAATTATTTCCTCATTACCTAACAATAATAGTTTTCAAACACCCCACAATATAAATAATATCCATGAGTGCAGTGTTTGTTAGAAAAGAGCCTGTGCTTCACAATTTTGTAGAAGCCTTTATTTGAATCGTTGGCTAGCTAGGTATTCAATAAGTTATTTTAATAATTGCAGCAACTTGAGTTCAAATTATACCTTACAAAAGTTAATTTAAACGTCTTCCGGTTAAACCCTGCATGTTTATTGTAGTTATGTACTTACACAGTTGTTGTTACAGATACAAGAAGAATGCCACAAGGAAATTGTAAATTTTTGTTTAGTTTGTTTTATTATGTGACGTGAAAGGCATTAGATTTGTCGCCGACACCCTTAATACAGATGCCATCAAAAAGGATTGTTAAAAAAGGCTTAAACAACGTCAAAATAATTATTTGACGCTTAAGTCATTTATGGCCTTCAAAATATTTAATGCAAAACAAAGGAAATCTTTCGGAATATTTGTTAAATAAATCGACTTCATTGACAATAAATTGCTACTGCAATAAATAAATAAATTGTATAAATGTTAGTTTTCCTCTGAAGATAATTAACTACGTTGCGGCAGGTAAGTGTATCCCAATGTGATTTGACCAGCATTTAGAATAAAATATTACAAAAAAACCCCAACAGATACATAGGTACGATACGAAGAACTATGTATGTAATTGAGCAGTTCCTCAATGAATCTAAATTCATTGACAGATACTTCCTGTTAAAGGTACTTGGAGGTTCTCATTTGGTTTCATCAAATGCACGATGAATAGAAGGTATTAAATACCCAAGAGGGTATTAATTAAAAGAACACCAATAAGGAGAAATGTATTTTATTCAGACCAAGTACGTATAATAAATAGTGTTCAATTAAAACAAAACTGAAACCAATTTAATAACAGAGCAAGTTTAATGCATGGAATGTACATCATCAGCTGTTATCATCGCAAATTTCGTAAAATGACAATAAAAAAAGTAATTTTCATTATTATTAGATACATATTGCAAAAAGTAAACAAGCAAATTATCACGAGAAAACGATTCAGTCATAAACATCAGCACGCATTCAAAAACACGTGCTACACTACTACTAGCACTTCATCCACGACAAACGAAACACATGCAAACAAAAATCGTAACACCTCACACACAAAGTCATGTGACAAGTTCGTTTTGTTTTAATTGTCCGCTATTTGAAAGATTACTTCCTGGAAATCGTGAGTCTTGACAACCAACCAGCGGCAAAATAACTGAACAAGGGACGGAAAATAGTGAACCTACCCTGGATCGTTAGGCACCTCGGCAGGGGACCCTACGGCGACGATCTCTTGGCCCTGGGGATCCATCATAACCACAAACTTTGTATATATTTAACAGACTCAAAACTACGACTACACTAAACGGTAAGAATACACCGGGAAATTCTATCTACGCCACGACGAACGTACTAACCGGACTGAGCCACGATACTGGCAAAAATTCGACGGCGACGGTCAGATAGGTGCAGAACAACGAATTCGTACGCGCCCGTTTACGATCGTATCGCTTCGCGTACGCAAGCGTTTTAAGCGAGCCGGCATCGGCCGTGATTGGACGCAATCCGTTGGCCGCCAGTGCGGTGTGACGCAGTACGCTTCTGTTGCATAAAGCGCGTTATGCCATCCTTCTTCCGCTATTGCTCCGAGCGATATGCACACGTAATAAGCCGATGCAGACGAAACAAGGAAGGGAATCACCTTCGCTTGCAGCGGATATGTGGGCCACGGTGCCAAAGATGCCGGCAGAATAACGAAAGACACGACGGCAACGTTTGACATCGCAGCACGCGGCACGGCATCGGTAGCTTATTGCACCTAGTGACGTCATTACCTATGCATGTTTTATACACAGGGTACTTCAAAAAAACAAAAAAAAACTGGCGCCCATAAACCACGCTTTAATAAAAAAAAATCTAAAAATTACTAATTTGTACATTCACCTATCATTATCCACTGAACGAGCTAAATATACCCCATAAAGTTTAAAAGCAATTTAGAATTTTCAACATCACCCCTACATTGGGTGAGAAAGTGCTGAAAGTGGTGGGGGTGTATTATATCAAGTGACGTCATCGCCTATGCATGTTTTATACAGAGGGTACATCAAGAAAACTGGCACTCATAAACCACGTTTTAATAAAAAAGAAAAAGCTGAACTGATTCATAAAAACTACTAAATCGTAGACTCGCCTCTCAGCCTCCACTAAACAAGTTAAATATCCCCTATAAAATTTAAGAGTAAAGTGAATTTTCAGCATCACCTCTAGATTAGGTGGGAAAGTGGTGGGGGTGCATTGCATCAATTGACGTCATGGCCTATGCATGTTTTATACAATTGGTATTCCAAAACAGCTGGCGCCCTTAAACCACGTTTTATTAAAAAAAAAAAACTAAACTGATCCATAAAAATTACGTAACTACCCACTCACTTATCAGTCACTACTAAACCAGCGAAATATGTCCTATAAAATTTAAAGGTAAATTTTAAATTTTCAGTCCCACCTTTATGTTGAAAGTGATAGTGGTGGCTTCTCATCAACATTCAAATGAAAAATTGCGTCGATTACCCCTAAAAACTTACTTACGACGACTTTACCTATTGACTAATTTTATCCCCGAAAAATGTGAGGAAGTGTTCGAGGGTATTCTAAATCGTCTTTGAAGCAATACTTCAAAGAAGAACCGTGATGGTAAAAATAACATTCCGTCAAAGTTTGAAAATCAGTAAAATTAGCGAATTGAACTAACCTAACGTACCCTGAATTTAGGAAAGGGATTTTCCCATAAAACAAGTTTACCAATCACTTGAAGTCGTAAGGTTTTCTTTAATTTGACATAATTAAAATTCATATTTAAGGGAGTATAACTTTTTTCTGGGGGGTGACCTACGCAATTTTTCACTTAAATGTTTGTATAAGAATTTACTCACTACACCTTCTACAACTCCTTACTCCTAAGGGGTGGAGCTGAAATTTTAACATTTGCCCTAATTTTTCATTAAAACACTAAACTGGTTCATAAAAACTACTAAACTAAATACAATGAATTTTCAACACAATTTGATAAAACATGCAATTACTATAAATGTAGGTATATCACTTTCAAAACAACAACCGGCCAAGTGCGAACGGCAAAATAAATATTGTTCTATTCTGTTTTTTAGTATTTGTTGTTATAGCGGCGACAGAAATACATCATCTGTAAAAATTTCACCTGTATAACTATCAAAGTTCATGAGATTCAGCCTGGTGACAGACGAATAGACAGCGAAGTCTTAATAATAGGTCCCGTTTTACCCTTTGGGTACGGAACCCTAAAAAGTAAATTTGAATAACACACTTTGCTTTATTTGTTTACATAAAACTGAAATTAAGGAAATCGAATTAAATATCTAGATATAGAATAAATGGTGACAGGGAACCCCTACACAGATTGAAAGGTCGCTTGCTTCTTGTTCACTTGCAATAAAGTTGGTAAGAATCAACTATATCTTAAAATGCATTATTGCAGTTTTTCTTCTCAATTTCTAATAAGCAAACAAACTAAAGCGAGGTGAACTGCTTAAATCTAATTGATCATTTAATAACAATTTCGGACTACATTTTTTTTTTAATTTTATTAATTTCTAATGATTATACATTTAGTTTTCTGCTTTTCCTTAAAATATGCAAAATCTTAAATTCTGTATTAAATAAGTGATCTTCTGTTACTAAATGGTTTGCATAATTGGAGTTTTGCTTTTTATTTTTGTAACTTTTTAGATGTTCAGAAATTCTCGTATTAAAGGATCTACCTGTTTGTCCGATATAACATTTATCGCATGAACCACAAATTAATTTGTAAATACCTGAATGTTTTGTTTTGTCACCCTTTTGTTCTTAATAATTTTTCCTAATTTGTTTCTTGTTCTATAAATATATATTTTTTCTTAAATTTGGATGCTATTCTTGTTGTTAGATTACCTGTAAATGGTAAGATGTGATTATATTTGGGTTTCATCAATTTAGTTTATCCTACGCTCAGAGAAAAATTAAGTTTGTACAATACCAATACTTGAAAAGGCTCTATCATAGTAAATATATTTGTGAAAAGTTTTTGTGCCTTTTATTACATTTTTCGGCATGTACTAAAGTATATCAAACGTAGATTTTAATACAGATTTCAAAAATGAAAAAAACACGAGAGACTTCAATTATGATATGAAACTTGATGGTTACTTCCGGTATAACCGTAAGTTTCAGAAAAGCGAATATATTCTGATTGAATAGAACGTTATCAAAAATCGGTGATTCCAAATTTTTAGAAAAAAATATTTCAAAAGGAAATTCTAAACTTTTAATGAACGGATTAATTGAATCATGCTGCTATAGAGTGCGCCAATTAATAGTGCGTGGATGTAAAATTGCGCCTTTGTTAATTTTACGAAAATATAATTCCAGCAAAAAATTCACCAAATATATCTACTAGTATTTTCGCTTGTACCGGTTTGCCTAACGAACTTAAGTAACTTCGCTTTACCTAACTGCATTTTTTCAATAAGGAAATCCTATATATTACTACATTTTTTGAATTCCTCGTTTAAAATAAGGATAATTTTGATGACCAGCATTTCGGCGTTATTTAGCATGTTAAATAAAAAAGATGTTTAGTGTCTCAAAAAAAAAAAATATATTTTCGAAACAAAAATAGATAGGAAAATTTTGTTTTCACCATTGCATTGAATAAGGAATCACCTATCGTGAAATTTAATTTAACCCAAATAACTATTGCGGGTTAGTCCCTTATAGATAATAAAAAATTTACTTAAATATGTATTGTGAATGTCAATTTCGTAACACATTGTATGTTGTTTAACGCGGTGTAATTTGTTATGAACTGATACGTATCATCTGACGTTTAAAAGCGTCCTTGTGATAATAATCAGTCCAGCAATGGTATTTCTAAAAATACATAATATTGTACATATTTTGCGCATGTGTATTTCTATTCAACGTGAAAATACGCGAAACTAAACTAGTAGATACTAATAACGTTTTAATAACCGCCTTATTTATGAATAAATGTCTTCAATTAATAGCACTATTGTGCAATCCTTCTCAATTAGTACATCGAGAACGATGAAGTTTTCAATACTTAAAAAGCACAAGTGAATTGGTTATTAAAGTTAATGAATTATAATCACTAGCGGCCAGTGGCATATATCCCTCTCCCGTTAATTCTTTAAAAGGCGAAAGCAATACGCGTCATTTTGTTTAAGTTTGATAGCTTAATGAAATATAATTATCCAGAATAATAATAAAATAATTTATGTTTCAATATTTTTGACATTTCCTTTTGTTATTTATCTTGACTTAAGAATGATTTTGTTTTATTCCTTAGGTTCCCAAGGTTACGGTATGTAAAGACAACACGAACAAGTGAGTGCTTTCGTGGTCTTGTCATTTCCTTATACCTAATGTTTTACTGTTCTTATTTTAAAGTTTCCAAGTTATTCTTAAGACGATGGTACCGAAGTGGGAATGCACCCTTTTTAATATGTTTTGTAGGTTTTACGAGCATGATATTTTGATATCCCCCTCCCCATAGACTAACTCTGGCCACGCTACTGCTGGCGGCTCGTGACCACAAGCATTGAAATTAATGTGTTTACTCCCTTAACTTTATACTCTACATATCATGCATCGCTGCATGGAATGCAACTCAGTTAACCGTCTAAATACAGCCAAATATCGATAACTTAAACGGCGATAAGTTGAATTATAGTATCAAGTATGAAAAATACGTGTAATTGTTACTTGATAACATGAACTCTACAACTTCTATTACTCGAATATCTTGATAACTAAAAGATAATATTTGGTGTCAACTTCGGTAGTTCGAATTTTTTGGGGGAATCCCTTAATACTAATAGCAATACTATGCAATTAAGCAGTGAGGTAATTCACTTTTTACGATTATTTGCCATCAAAATGTACTTTAAAACTATGGTTCTTCACTAAAAATTAAATCTTATAAAAAAGTAGATTATGCACAGAAAAGGGATGATAGGTACCTACTTATATCTATCAATTTATCTTTCAAATTGTAACATGAAGTAAGTATAAGTATTACTATTCAATAATTGGAAGTCTCAATACATGGTGATTAGAGTTATCGAATTTCGACTATACACTGATATGGGTACCTAGGGGAGATGTCATTGTCCCGGTTGCGCATAACTAACACATTTGCCACCCGCGATTAAAATAAAGTATCTCTTCGCCTGTACTGTTCATTTAAGTAGTGGCAAGTATTAGATGGCCTGTGTATACAAAATGATTTCTCAAAAAGATTTCCCGTTCATTTTGGTTCGCGTCAGGTAATCCCTCCGTTTTATTTCCACCCGCTTATTCGTCCATTTCTAGTCCATAAACAGATAGGACGCGACAATAAACGATTCGAAACGGAGTCCCGGTTAACCCAATGCGAATCCCGATTCAAATCAACTTGAAAACGGGAATTGGATGACTAAAGAGCTGGTCGATGACAGTCACTTTGTTAAGTGAAATATGGGCGAGAAATTTTATTCTTTTCGAACTGAAGCGATATTCATTCCACCTCCTCCCGTACACTTCTCCAAGACCAGGAGGAAGATTACTTCCATTTCGCGAATTACCCCGACAGGAGAGATATCTACTACTCAGCTATTTTATTACGTAATGGATAAAGGAACTGTTCAGGGGTTAAGTATTTACTTTGTTCTCGTTTCATCCGGTTTTTATGATTAAAGCTTTAACAGAAACTACTACTGTTATTCCGTATGAAGAAAATTTTGTAACTTTTTTATCATATTCATATTCAATACAAACAATGTTTTTGTACGACTCTTAACGCATTTTATAAAACTTAGGAGTACATACACGTATTTTTGTTAAATTGCTCAAAAAATAGTGAAATATTGATGCAGGAAATCAATAAACGCTCTTATTGATGCTTTCGCTTTTTAGTTATAGTCGTAGTTATTTGTTTAAAGAAGGCGTTTAAAGGCGATTATGGTACACGCTTATAAATCGTTCTAGGCTGCCTTCGCCAGAAAGAAACCACCTTCGAAATCTGCTGCTTACTTTATTATTTAAATGACTGCAATTTTTTCGTATCATTAGGAGACGGTGGGGTGGTTTTATCGGTATATGGACGTCGTATTTTACAGACGACTAGAAAGTGATCATAAAGTGATTCGCTTTGTCATTCTGGCGTTGGGTAATGGCTCCGGAAGTTACGACGAAAAAAAAAGGAGCTTTCATCTTTTCTTCCAAGTAAGCTAAAACACGAAAATCTTACAACCGTCCGCGTTACCTCTTTAAATTTTCGTCGAGCTATGGCAGTACCAACCAAATAGAATATATTTACATACGTCTATCTATATTTTATAATGCAAAATACAAAGAGTTGACTTTCAGAACGTAATCAAAATTTATTGTTGTGTTCTGTATAATTGTGTGTATGTAGGTACCTATGCCAAATGAATATACATCATACATATTGCTGCTATTTATTTTCTTTTATATCTGAAAAGTGGAAGATTTTCGTACAAATAGCAATTAAGGGTGATCTCATCAAAAAGTTTTACTAAAGTTTGTGAAATTATTCTCCAAGTACCTACCTATTTTTGTATCTACTATTAATACAATTTGTTATAAAATATTATGTTGCTCCACAATAGCAGTAACAATAATATTTAAGTATTTACATTTTCTTTTTTCGTTTTTTATAAAAGTTAGTTATAATTAATCAATTAATTATTAAAATACAAATACCTATAACCTATTTGATACCTATGGACACTCCATAACTATGTATTAGGTATAACAAATAATAAAAATTTTAAAGTTAGGTCGTGACAATATATAAAAGGTATATTTTAATTTAACTTTACTAAAAATATTAATATATTTTACCTTTTACGTTTGTTCGGAAAAATATAAGATATCCTAGCTGCTTATACCAATCCAGGTTATGTCCCTCCACGCACTCGCACTTTCGAATTGGAATAATCTTAATAAAAACACTAATTACAAGTGAAAAATATCAAGAAATACTTTGAAAATCATATAAATTGCCAAATAATCACAATTATTATAATATATTATAAGACGACACGCCATTTTTTATGTCACCTACCGAAATGACAGTTTATAATATTAGGGAAATGGAACTTTTTACGTACAAGTACGTGGTTACTTATAAAGTTTAATTTCCCTATAGATATATTGTTTATTAAAATTTAAACCAATTTTAATTGTCGCTTTGGAAAATTTAATTTTCTGGTTTTAATATTAAAAATAAATACCTACATAAAAATATATTGTTTTATTTATACAATTACACCCCCAATCATCTCATTATAACGATCCTTAGACTTACTAATAGGATAAATAAAAATGAAACCAAAATGGGGTACCTACTGATACTCAAATTTATATTTCCTTAATACTTTGACTTCTCAAAGTAAACCTCATTACATATTGTAACACTATCCAAAGGCATAAGTAAAGATAGTTTATGGAATACATATTTTCAGTACGTAATTTTTATTGGCAATAGTTACGACATATACTGTTACATCCACTGCAGTTCTATATATTTTTATTTATTAATTGCTGTATGAATGCAAATAATAAAAACAGTTACACCGTAGACAACCGTTTCTCTAGTTTATTGCTTAAAATAGCGAAAATTAAGATGTAAAAAAGCTTTATAGCATTTGAAATGAAATTAAACAAAACTGTACTCCATGATATTTACATTTATTAATTAATTAACAATTGCAATATTTTCTATACAATAATTGCGTTTTATTTGTATTAAACGCTACTCAATATATTTTACATATATTTTTTATTTATTAATACTGTACTAAACAATACAGAGGTAAATAATTGGAATAGCCGTAAATCCCAATTATAAAAATTCAATAGAAATAAAAACAAATTCAAAATAAACAAATAATCCATCAATACACTATATATCTGTAAAACTATACAATATAAAGCTGTTTACAATATATTTATAGCAGAATAAATAAAAAATTCCAATTCTTAAACTAGTTAAGAATTTGAAGGGCTTGGAGGTCGAGATCCAACTGTAAAATCTTTATATTGAGAAAATACGCAGATCTGAAAAGTATAAAAGTTAGAATCTGTTTTTACGAGTCAAAAGACAAAAGTACCTTGTCCTTAAGCTGCTGGCATAACTGCAAACCAACAGTGAAGAGTACAAGCACTTCATTTAACCAAGGAACTGAACATTCAGCTTGAATAGAGTCAAACTTCATTTTTCCATGATTATCACTTAACTGATATACAGCAAATATCAATTTATGACTTTGTAAGTAAAAACTTATCGCCAGATCTTCTGATAGATTAGGTGTCAATGATTTCTAAAATTTGATTAACAATAAAAACAAAGAAAACAAAACGTTTTATAACTGAACAACTACCATATTTCTACTTTTAATTAAATCATCAATTGCTTTTTTCCTTGGAACTATAAGACTTGTACGGCCTCTTTGCAAACTACCCAATATGTTTCCCAAAATGTGAAGCACTTCATCTGAAGATCTGAAATTTGTGGAACCACAAATGATTGTAATATATAAAATAAAAACAAGATAAAATATTAGTTGCTTACTTGAATCTATAATTTTTCCCTACATCATCTATATGATATATTGCCTGTTGCAAATGATTTGCAGCATCTTGAATCTGTTGCAACTTCCATGGATAATCATTTTGAATTTTTGTGCGAACAACGTTTGATTGTGACCTTTGAACTTTAAAACTTATTTCCTAAAAGTGCTATTGTTATAAACAAGTCCCTTATTCTATGAATTTCCTCACCGCATGGGTTATACTATCTCCAGTGAGGGTGATAACACATTTTAATTGATCAGATGGTACTGACAGAACAAACTTATCCTGTTTACTGGAATTGTCATGTCCGTATAACTGAACTGGAAATCTTCTAGCACATTCCTAGAAAGATTTAATTAGGTTTTTGAAAGACAAACTTAAGATTTTACTTACAACAAGTATTTCATGTATTTGGTCAAGAGCAGTATGAACTTCTTGATTAAGCACCCATTCGAATTCCTTTTGCTGTAATAGTACAAAAAGTAAATGAGTTTAATAATAAGAAAAATAACCAATTTTACCAAGTTTAGAGCTTCTTGATTCTCACAGTCTGTCATGTTTGAAAGATACAGAATAGTACACTATAAATGTTACTAATACCACATACTAGATTTTGCAATAAGTGGCTTATAAACTATTTAGTGTTGACTGTGTTTATTAAATTAATATTTTTTCGGCGTAAATTTATTTTCTACAATTAGTGACAATTGAATAACCTTAAATATTGACATTAGCAAATTGAATAAATTGAGTTTTGAGACCTATCCTGCCATCTACAGATATTTCAGGAAAATTACTTACCTCTAATCAGCGGCCATCTTTATATGTTTATACTGGTTTATACCTTATAAGATAAACGTCAAACGTCAAAAAGCAGGAATTAAAAACTCAAAAAAAGAAAAATTATTAATAAAACCTGATGCTAATTATCCATAATTACTACATAATTATAAAAGAGAAGAAAGAAGGAAGTTAGACAAAGAATTTCAACCACATAATATATTTTGAGAAGTTTCTATAACCTAACAAAACATTTTACTTGTTTAATAAAATGTACGTGTAATAAGGAAGTTTTCTGAAGATTTAAGGAAAGTTATGAATATATTCCGTCTGCCTTTAGGATAATTATCCTCTTGTAATCTAAACATGATTCCACCACTTGCTCCTGGACAATCTTCTGAGGATCAGCAAAGTGATATGGTTGGATGGGTAAATAACTAGATGTTTAAATATGTATTTTTAGTTTAATGTTCCTTATCTTTTTAGCAAAATACCTTTAATATGCGTCAAGTAACTCTTATGAATATTGCTACCTCTCATTTGGGGTCCAGAAATGGGAACCGGTTAAACTTTTTAAGAACTGGTTGTATAAAAAGTTCTGCCAAATCATTAGATATTTTACGAAAGAATTTACAAAAAGCCATTAATAAGGACATTGATAACGTCATAAAGAAGTATTTGGATGTATGTTATTATTGCAGAAGACAAATGACTAAAATTGCTCTATTATTTTGAAATTATTTTAGAAATTCTTTCAACCTGCCATAAGTAATATTAAAATGAACTTAGGAAATGACAGTGTAGATGATGAATTAGTTAAAAATGTATGTAGAACAATGCTAGACGAAGCAAAGGCAATGTACAGTTCAGCTTCAGTTTTTTCACGTGATAGTTCACCATATGATTGTAGTGATTCTGATGCAGGCAGTTTAACAGAGATTAAAAATTGCAGTTTGGTGAGTTTATTTAATTGCATTATAAAAACTCAAATTAAATGTAGTGCTATTAAGATTTTATTTTATTTTAAGTGTACTTAAATTTTTGTTTCATCATTGAATATAACTCTAAACCTCTTTTTAAATTTCACCAATTATTTATTTTACATCTAAATTTTACTTTTTAATATAATGTTATTGTTGAAGAGCCCATTTTCATTCAAAAGAAAAGAATCTGATACAGAATCAGAAGCAAGCTCGACTCATTATACAAAAAGATGTAAATCAAGAATAACAAAATATTCTGAATCTCCTATGCTTAAGCAAACCATTAAACGAGACACAATTAAATGGACTGCAGACCGTGTTAATGAAAATACTTTGTTCATAATGGGTGCCAGAGCAAATAAAGTGCTAGGATTTGGTCAAACACGTGGGCGATTATATATTAAACATCCTGATCTTATTAGGTAATATTTAATGTCGTTTTGAGTTAAAATATACATAAGTAAATAATAATATAGGTATCAAGGTGACCAGGAAGATAAAGATTGGCTTTCTTCTAAAAATTTAATGCCTCCAAGTGGTGGAAAAGCATATGTAATGCTTTTTGAAGATATACAGGAGTTGACTGCCAGAGATGAATACAGGAACAGCCCCAATGTTCAGTTACACGAGCTAAAAGGATTTGAAGCACCACACTTTATGCTACAGAAAATAAAGGTAATATTAAGTTCTAAATAAGCAATTTTTACAGTATTTGTTTTATTCAGGCATTTCTCAATCAACTCCAATTTCAAAAAATGCAAAATCAAGCAAACTACGAATTACTTGAGCTTCAAACAAATCATTGTCTTACACCTTTAAGCAATCCCATTGATTCTGCTCCTTCAACCCCGTCTGATACTCTACAAATGTTGGAACTACAAACCGTTAACGGTCATGTGACAAAACATGTCGAAACAGGAAGTTTTATTCAAATTCCGGATATTAGCCCTGAATCTAATGCCTCATTCTTATCTGTCTCCCTTTCCCAAAGTCCTTTGCAGACAGTTAATGTGGGTTCGAATGTCCTCGTTAATGTTATCAATTCCAGCGATATCAGTAATAGTATGGTGGTTACATCAACTATGTCCAGTCATAACTCAGAAAATTCCCAAGGGTTTTGAAAGTCCAATTTGTTTTTAATTTAATATTAATAGCGACATCTAGTTAAAGAAAAATATGGGGCGGAATTGCAGAAAATGTGCTGGTGTTCTACCCCTACACCTATAAATTTGTAATCCCTAAAATGTTATGTGGGTATTTGTTCACCCATGCCTATTTATTTATAAATAATTATTTGGTTGAGAAAATGATAGTGAGTCCTTGTTAACAATTAAAATCTGGTTTCAATTTTTTGTTTTTAAAATGGTAGAGCAGTGTAAATACTATAACTGGAGAAAGTAAAAGGCACAAAAACTTTTCACAAATATATTTAAGAGATACACAACTATAGTTTCGCTATGATACAATACCAATAACACTTGATAAAGCTTAAAGTTTTTGTGCCTTTTACTTTCTTCAGTATGTACAATTTTCACCAAGTAAATGCCAAATCAATATCATACTATAACTGGATTTGACAATTTGCTATTTTAGTAATAATCTTAGATATTTTATTGTTTATTATAACCAAGGAAAAGATAATTTTGCATTGAAAAGGTACATAAAAAAATAATTGCAGGGATTTGAATATCTTCACATTATAACTTAATTTTAATAATTTTGTTCCTTTTCTTTGATATAAATTACCTTGTTTTGAATTGAATTGGTATTTAATATAGGTGTTGATATGTTGTTAATTGTCTAAATGTCTTTGTGTTATTGTAGAAAAGTTCTGTGCATAGAATACCTTATTGCAAAATCACATATCAGAATATTGTGATGCAGGCAGCTGAAATTTTAGAAAATTGCGACAAATATTTCTTTTTGTAAATCCTCAAGATATCCTTAAATCAGTAATTAAACTGTAATTACCACTTTGTTTACATTGAAAATGAGATATTAATATGTAAATTATTTTATTAATTGTCTCAGCGGCCTGCTCATTTGCCAGACAATAGAAGAAATTGCATTTCTATATGGTCAATAAATTAGTCGACCAAAGTGTATGTAAATAGCAAATATTTTCCGGTAGTTCGATAGATAAAATAATATTGCGTGGTTTAAAATATTGCTTAAAAATATATTTGTTTAGTAATACGTTTGTGATTAAAATAATAACGTAATCAAACTCAAATCAGAAAAAAATAGTTTGTTGCAAAACTATTTTATTTATTTGTGTTGTTGTTTAAAAAACTACTTTAAATAATATGTTTGTTATTAAATGACGTAGTTTACGTTTATGTGATGTTTATATTCTAGTCTTTTTTTTCACGAACGTCAATTTAGAGTAGTTTTTTGTAAAAAAATTTTATAAAGAATTACTGTAATCAAATGAAAGAAATAAAGTGTTTATTACATATATGTTATCACTTATCAGTTTTATGTAGTTTCTCATTACTTATTAAACTATTGACCTTTTATTAGAGTACCTATATGAAAGTGGTATATTTATGAACGTCCTGTTAAAAATGATAAGATATGTATTGCGAAAAGTGTGTTACTTGCGTTAATAACAAATCTATTAATTTAGACTTCAACCGATTAAATATGTTTTTTATAACATTTTATGAAAAATTAAAAAACAATAAGTTGTATATGTATATTTCATAAAAAGTATGCATTACATTCCTTTACCCATGCTCACCATACATATACTTATACCAAGTTCAACACCAATACACAATAATAAAAGGCACATAATAATACATACATTGATACATAAATTTAATACCCCTCAGACTTGTGTAAATTTTTATGAACACTCCAACCAAAATTAAAATAGAAATGCCGTCGTTCAAGGTTTATTGAGTTCATAAAAACAATAGGTTTTATCAATTGACTCTACTTATCAAAATTTTGATTTGAATCTTAATTAAATAATTGTCAAGTAAATGCGATTAGAAAAAGCAATAAAGTAACAAACAACAAATTTTAGAGCTGGCTCTGCAAATATTGATGCTTTAGAGTCATACTGATATCATACAGACTTATTTTTGAAGTTTTTTTTGAAGATTTTCGGCTAATTTATTAATGAATTCGAATGTTTCATAATAATCAGACCGTTTAACGTTATTCATTCCTTTAATACAAATAGCAAGATCTTTGGTCATAACACCAGATTCTATAGTTTCAACACAAACTGTTTCCAGTGTTTTGGAAAATTTTTCCAAGTCTTGGTTATTATCCAACTTTGCCCGATGTAACAGACCTTGGGTCCAAGCGAAAATTGAAGCAATTGGATTTGTTGAAGTTTCTTGACCTTTCTGGTACAATCTGTTAAAGTATCAAAATAGTTATTAATAAAAAAAAACATTTAAAATTATTTTTTTTACCTATAATGACGTGTTACTGTTCCATGTGCAGCTTCAGATTCAATAGTTTTTCCATCAGGACAAATAAGGACTGAAGTCATTAATCCCAAAGAACCGTAGCCCTGTGCAACTGAATCAGACTGAACATCTCCATCATAATTCTTACATGCCCATACAAAACCTCCCTCTGATTTCATTGCATAAGCAACCATATCATCGATCAATCTATGTTCATACCAAATACCTTTTGCCTCATACTGTGATCTATACTGTTTTTCATATATTTCTTGGAATATATCTTTAAAGCGGCCATCATATTTCTTAAGAATAGTATTTTTTGTACTTAAATACAGAGGATAACTACGATTCAAGGCATATTTAAAAGAGGAATGGGCAAAATCAATGATAGATTCATCAGTATTATACATTCCAATTGCCACTCCAGGACCCTTATATTCATGAACAGTGTACTTAACAGGTTCTCCAGAGGAAGGTGTATAAATTAACTCTAATTTACCTGGGCCAGGTACCACAAAATCAGTTGCTTTATATTGATCACCATGAGCATGACGGCCAATGATGATGGGTTTAACCCAGCCAGTAACCAAACGGGGAATATTTTTGCAAATAATAGCTTCCCTGAATACTGTACCTCCTAAAATGTTCCTAATAGTTCCATTAGGAGATTTCCACATCTGTTTTAGCTTAAATTCCTCTACTCTCTTTTCATCTGGAGTTATGGTGGCACACTTTATACCCACATTGTATCTTTTTATAGCTTCTGCACACTCAACAGTGACTCGATCTTGTGTTTTATCCCTATTTTCTATTCCCAAATCAAATGTATGAAGTTCAATGTTCAAGAAAGGAAGAATCAATTTTTCCTTAATGGAATCCCATATAATTCTGGTCATTTCATCTCCTAAGATATCGACAACTGGGCCTGCCCTGATTTTACTCATTTTAATTTCTTTTTACGGTTATTATTTTCTACACGATTTTTAAGTACGTATCACTGGTGGCGTCGGGCAAAGTTGAAAGCAGACTAACGTCAGCTAACGTAAAGTTAAAAATATGGTTTCCGTTTTATCTTTATCACCAAACCAACGGTCGCGCGACGTTAATCACGTTACTAACTTACTAACTTTGTCTGCCTTATGAACTTTCAACTGTAATAACCAAAATTATCCAAATGGAAAAATTAAATATTCTGCTTCAATGAAAATCACAAATGCACCATTTCATTTAAAAATTCATACGTGCCTCTTACACTACAAGACTACACAGTAAACACGGTAAATAAAACCTGTTTACATCTAATTATCTAACGATCAAAGTTCAAGATTTTTTATTATTATTATCATTATCAGTTGACAGGCAACTACAAGAAAAAATAGATTTTTATTATTTATACCCCGTTCGTGAAGAATAGTAACTAGTAACTAAATTTAATTACGGCAAGTAACAGTATATTAAGTCAGTAAACGTAATGGAGTTTAAATATTATTTTTCACAGCACTTTGTTCATCTACTTTATGTCGCAACCACGAGTCGCCACTGATTTAAAGTACATTTTTATATTAAATACTTTTAATAAATATTGTAACTTGCATACAAATTAGAAAGTGTATTAAGCACAATATTTATTACAATTAGCTGTCACTGTGTTCATCACTATCAAGATCCTTTAATTTCGATAGAAATATAGTCATTGACATTTTTTTTCTTTTAGCTTTACATAGTTTTTTTGCTTTTAATTGTCGTTTTCTAAGTTTTCCTATATTCACAGATGAACAGTCTCCAAATGAAAGAACACGTTTATACTTTCTTGTACTGACAGTAGTTACATTACCACTTTTAGTTTCAACATTATCTTCAAATATAGTTTCTAAAGCAGACGATAATCTTTTTGCACTTTTATTTGTGTAATACTTTTTTAATTCACCAAAATTTGAACTGTCAAGAGTCTTTTTTACTGTAGAAGGTGTACGTTGCTTTTCCATTTCTCTAAGAGGGGCAATTTTTTTCCTCAGTGACCTTCTAGTTCCAACTTGATTTGATTTGTTTGAATTATTTTCTTCTTCAGCAGCTGGACACTTTTGATCAGATTCATCTTTGCAAGCTGAAGTTTGAAACACATTTTCAAATGGTATTGGGTGTAATAAACTATTTTCTTCACTTAAATTCAAATCAGCCATGTCGGCGTCTATTTCCATATTCTTAATCCTACAAAAATATTGAAATCTGTACCTCCTATAGTTTATTAATACGCTGAATGAGACTCACCGATCTGTTATTTCATTAATTATAGTTTTTAATAATTTATTTTGCTTGTTTATATTGTTTTCAAAAAACAATGACATAACCTATAATTTATGATGCCTCATTTCCTCGTAATTTTTAAAGCGATAATTAAAAACTAGAAAACAACAATTTAATTAAATACAACACAAACAACTAATCTATTCATAAACGTAAACGGATAATTTTAATTTTATCAAAGTTACTTATAAAGCGACGAAAAATACCGATATAACGCGAATGGTGTTTAGTGTGACAGTCAGCTGTTTGTTTCTAATAATATAAAAAATTGTGAATTTTAAAAATATTTATACGTTAACAAATATAATTTTGTCAATTTTGTTTGTGCTTATTTTCCCAAGAAAACTTTTAGTTTCACAAAATTACAAAAATACGGTTAGGTTTGTTAATATTGTGAATTCGGATATAACGTATACTTTTAAAACGAGGTTATTTGTGTATTATGTAAATAGCAGAAATGGTACGAGTAAAATAATATTATTATGGATTTTATAATTAATAAAAAACGGCGGCAAACGTTCACTTTCGAAGAAAAGTTAAAAGTTATAAGGGAAATTGAAAAGGGCAAAAAACAAAGCCAAATATGTCGCGAGAGAAATATGTCGTCTTCAACGGTATCGTCGCTCTGGAAAAATCGCAAAATACTTTTTAAAGCCATTAAAAGGAAAAATAAAAATTCTAAAAAAAATAGAAAGCCTGTCTATGATGATGTCGATGAAGCTTTGTACAAATGGTACGTAGAACAGAAAACTAATGGTATTACAGTGACGAGTAGGTTTTTACGAATCAAAGCGGAGGAATTTGGTGGTAAATTGAGAGGATCAGACTGTTTTTATTTGAGCTATAGTTGGATCGAAAGATTCAAAAAGCGACACAATATCAGACATGATAGTGAGCAAGGTAAACAAGCCTTTACTTTATCTTAAATTATTCATTTGCTCATTAAATTTTACTTATAATTAATTATATAAAACAGAAGCAATGAGGTGAGGTATATAAAATATAAAATTCATGCGCACGCCCGACCTCCTTGTTTATGTATCGTATACGCCCACTTTGATACCGTCTACAACGACACCGCTTAAAGCGTGCAGCTGCAGTTGGCAGTTCTATTGAAACATTTGTCTAATAGGCACGTATCGGCTATTGCGACTATAAAACTATTTTTTTCCTTTGTTTCGTTTATTTCTGTCATCAGGGCCGGCTTCGCATTTGTTTATTTTACTCTTTCATTTTTATGCTCAATAAAAGTTCGTTTAAGAAAAGGTCACGGCGTTTATAACGACGTAATCTTTATTCGCACGTAGTACCTACATATAAAATGGCTCAACAGAAGAGAAAAGTGTTTAACATCGAAGAAAAAGCACATATAGTGTGGAGATTAGAGAATGGAGAATCGAATACAGGTCTAGCAAAAGAATATGGTATTTCTCGTTCAACAATTTCGTCGATTTGGAAAAATAGAGAAAAAATTAGGATCTTTTATCAGAACAATTATTTGAATATGAAACGCGCACGATCATCTGATTATAAACCGATTGAAGACGCTTTATTAGAATGGTTTAGAAGCCAAAGTGCTGATGCGATAATGTTAAATGGGCCAGCTCTTCAAGAAAAAGCCAACGAAATCGCCCGAAATATGGGGAGAGATAATTTTAATTGCTCTTCGTCTTGGATTCAACGGTTTCGAGTTCGTCATAACATAATTCCACCAAGAAAGAGCGGTAAACATTTGAATTTTAATATTTTTCTCATTGCTTCTGTTAGATAAACACCTATACTTCATTTTCTTCATTTCTCCCTTTTTTTTAAATATGTAGGTACACTGGTAACTGAATGTAACACTGAAACTATTAGATTAGAGGATTTTAAAAATAGGAACGAAGATATAGTAATGTCGAGTTCGTTTGAAAAACCTAACGATAATTGCACTTTGAATAATATCGAAAGAAGCAAAAGTAAGTAAATTTTAATTACCTGTTAAGTGGATTTTAATAATTAAATTTATTTCTCTATTTATAATACAATAGTTGAGGTTCGTGTTAAAAATGAGACTGAAGTATCAAACACATTTTATACCGATATTGTCAAATCGGAAGAAAATGATAAAAAGACAATGAAGCCCATGGATGGTAATGGTAAAACCAATATGGAGTTTGCTGATGATAGTTTAGGTAACGTTACAATAAAGGAAGAAAAAGAAGACGAAGAAGGAGCTGACATTATTCTTCCCGAAATAGTTACTTTAGAAGATGAAGATCAAGGTAAAAATTCTACTACTGCTACTACTAATACTCCTGGGGAGGGAGTAACAAAAAGGCTCGAAACAAACGATGATGATGATCTATTATTTTTTAAATCGTTATTGCCGGATCTTCGATCATTGTCTCGAGAACGTAAATTGTTTATAAGAAACAAAATTCAATTACTTATATTAAATGAAGTATACGGATATCGAATAGAAAATAGTTAAACTATTTTTATTGTTGTGAATATACAAATACGTATATCACATAAAATTTAAGACTGATGCATGTGTATAAAATAATCAATGTGAAAGGAGTTATCTGTTCTATACTCTCGTTAAGAAAATAATAGACCCCTAAAAGCATTTGTTGTGTAACTAAATATATTTGTAAAATACATCTTTTGCGTTCTCTTGCGGCGACGTGTGGAACTTTTCACGATTTTTTCATGATCATTTTATTTTTCTGAATTTCTATACTCAGAGTGGTTCATAGGAGTGGTTTTCAGGATATAACCGGTAGCCACGCATAATGAAACACACGGCATACTTAAAACAGAGATTTGACCGTATCCCAGATCTAGCTTTTAAATTCCCTCCAAAGTTATTGATTTTTTTTAAAAAATAAGTTTAGAATTATTTAACCGTATGCAGATCTTAGATTTTATGAGATATACCTACCTATATAGTATATATGTATAGCTAATATATTATGAGGAAGAATAATTTTTTGTTGTATTTTTTTGTTAACTTATTTAAAATAACCACCTATTTTTTTTTTTTATAAAAAGAAAAACATTTTGTACATAAATATTTTTTAAAATTTTTTTTTATTACCTACATAATAATACTTTTTACTTTACAACTGGTAGAAGATGAATCACAGCCTTCATATTCCTTTAAATTTTTTAAATGTAGTTTATCTTCGTTAACACATACACACCTGAAGGTCCTTGATCCTGGTTGATAATATTTTCTTGGTAGTCCAATCCAATCCCTGTGAACTCCTCCACTAAAATATAAATAAAAAACAGATAAATAAAACATTTTCTAAACAAATGATAGTTTCCTGAAGGGATTCTTATAAGTATAAGTGACTTTATTGTCTGCCTTATAGCAAGGTAACAACCAACACCAACACCAGTTGGGGTTCTCATTCTTTCGAAATCGTTACTATTGGTTTATCATACGTGCAGGGAATTCCCGGAACATATCGAACGATTCAGACAAAACTGTGAGACCGTCTCTCTTTTTTTGGTACTAACTTATTTTTATTACCTTTCTTTTGTGCACCAAACAGTCGTAATATCGGTATCAGAGTTCCATTCAGAATTACAAGAAGGAAAACGCTCTTTTTCCTTATTTTCTTTTTGTTTTTCCTTTTCTGCAGCTTCCATCAAATGATTAACTTTCCTTTTATAATTCGTTTCACTTCCATCTTCATTATAATATGGTCCTACTAACCTTCCTACAATTTAATATGTAGGTAAGTATTATAAAATTTCCATTAAATCCGTTAAAATGGTATTACAGTTGTACCTACCAACAAATTTGTAGTTTTTTGAATAAAAATCCACCCAATATCTGAGTGCTGAATATTCCTCGTTTGTAAAGTCTTTGAGGACATCCGAAGATTTCTTCTCAGAAAAGTCACCAGTGACGAAACTTCGTGATGCATCCTTTCCTAAAACCGATGAAATAGTGTGCCATTTTCGCAGTCGACACCCTGTATATTATTTACAAGTCGAATTTCATACCAACGAACACGTGATATGTTGATCCAGGACCGTAATAGTTTCGTGCTGTTGAAACGTCGTAAACGTCCCCCAAAATAGACAAATACAATTTTTTGCTTGATTTACCATCAAATCGTTTTATGTTTTTAAACACCCTGATGTTTTGTGATTTTTCGCCATCCACAGAATTACCTTTGAATGAATTATTTAAAAAATAAGCAGAAAATGCGATGATTATTGTGACGAAAAGCGCGACTTTGAACATTTTTTAAACCGTTATTTATTACGGTAAGTTGTGGCAACATTTATAGTATGTACATAGGTACTTCGTGTGTATTGTATACATGTGTACACTTAACACATACACGTTTACAAAAATGAGTAACTGGTTTGTGTGGATGAATGCTTTCAACTTATTAAGTGTATTCTTCGTCCGATATATTTTTTATAAACATTCAAAAATTTAATCTTATCTAATTTTTTAAAATTACGATTCAAGAGTGTTATGTATCTTCGAGT
Source organism: Agrilus mali (assembly GCA_029378335.1). Lineage (NCBI taxonomy): Eukaryota > Metazoa > Arthropoda > Insecta > Coleoptera > Buprestidae > Agrilus > Agrilus mali. Next base: position 19,311,238 of record CM055658.1, on the reverse strand, counting down.
GATAACAGTTTATAAATAAGGCACCTATAACAGAATAACGTGTTAAACGATTTAACTTTGGATAGAATGTACGAAGTGAAGAAAACCTAATGTGGTAATAAATACTACCTATTTCTATTTAAAGCACAATACAAATACATAAGTCAAGGTTGAGATCTATGAGAAGGAATAGGAGATTTCTTTTTATTTAAATAAAATGGTATGGTTCCAATTTTTTATTATGCTTTTTATGATTAATAAAATCAATGCTTTGGCAGAGAATTTTATAATTTATTCCCTGATATACTCATCGATTTCCTGAATTTTATTCGAGGGGTGGACGATTTTGCGCATTTTATCTATACATAGCTGTTGATGATACAATTATTTTATTAAATTTTACGTGCAAAATAATTAAAGTAACAACGCAATTACGACTAAAACATTATTATTTTACTACCGTACTATTTAATCATTCGTTTTATCGTTGTATTTAAATAAATGATAAGTAAGTAAATTTAGGTCATTTAATAGTATGCATATCAAACTAAAATGAAATAATAAAAATCGTAACCTTAAAGCGTTGTATTTGTCATTTTTCCTGCTTGAATTACATAATGTTATAATGTACTATTTCATTACAATTACAAAAATAGTTGACAATTCAAAGTTCAATAACAAAAACTACTTGGCAGTGAAGCTACACAGTAGATCAGTAAACTTCGTCATCATTTATTCATATAACAACAATCTAGGTATTATTACCTAATTAATACTTTAAAATGCTAGTTAAACTGTTAAAGATTTTTTTAAATAATTGGAATTATGGCGCATTTTTCAAAATTCTTTTCATTTTTTCGTAAATATCCCGTGGCCAGAGGGATGGTGTCTTATGCAACATTGTGGCCAATTTCTTGTGTGATACAACAAAAAATTGCTGGAAAATCGTGGGATAATTTAGACTGGAATCAAGTTTTACGATTTAGTTTGTACGGAGGGTTATTTACAGCCCCTACGTTATACGGTTGGGTTAGAATTTCAACAATTATTTGGCCGAGTACAAATTTAAAAACCGCATTAACCAAGGTAAGATAAATTTCAATTTTTAATCTTCTTCTACTTTGTATAAGTTTGTATTCTTGTATCAATATTTGTCTTTTTTTATTAGGTATTTATTTTTATAGTCAATATTTGAACATGATAGTGACATCTTTTGTGAATCAACTTGACTACTACCATTTAGGCGCCAATTAAAGTAATTTAAAAATATTTCAGGCAGTGGTTGAGCAAATAACTTATGGCCCAGCAGCACTTATTTGCTTTTTCTTTGGGATGTCTTTGCTACAATTTAAAACCATTGAGGAGGCCAAAGAAGAAGTAAGAAATAAATTTCTCCCTACATGGAAGGTAAGCATTATACATTATCACTGTAATAAATCCAAAGTTAATATTAATCTTTGACGATTAAGATTTGTAAATATTTAAATTTCAACCCCTGAATGATTATATTATTGTCCATATTGCAGGTGGGCTTTTTTGTATGGCCTGTATTTCAGACAATAAATTTCATGTTCATACCAGAACGCAACAGGGTTCCCTACGTCAGTATGTGTAGTTTAGTTTGGTGTATATTTCTTTCATATGTTGAACAACTTCAAGCTAAAAAGCATTTTGTTGTTCACGATCTACTTACGAGAGATATAAATTGATAATATTGAATTTTAGGCAATTATACTGATTAGATAATTAGTACAATATTACAATTACGCTGGTTGTAATTTTCGTGAGTCATTTGTGATACCTACATTAATTTATGTTTAATTAGTGAATGCTGCTTTAATATAATTTATTTTGTTAAAAAAATTTAAAAGAACTTACAATAACATACAGGGTTGTACAAATTCTATTTTGAATATCAAGCACAACAGCAGAAAATAAGATTTTTATGAATATTTACTTTAATTTTATTAGAAAAAAAAAAAAAATAATAAATTGCAATATTATTTGAAGTTTGTAATGCTATAGCACTTCTGCACACTTTTACACTTAGCTGATTTGCGGGTTGCCTGGCTTTTATTCTGATGTTTCTTCTAAAGTTTAAAATAACAAATTTCATATTGATATACCCTGTATATAAATACCCGAAATTAAATAATTAGAATGTAGTTATTACTAAACCAAGAAGTATTACTAATTTTATTAACATCTGCACAGAAAATAAATTTAAATTAATTGTGTTAAATTAGACACAATATGGGGTTTGTTTGTGAAGTGGCGGACAGAACATATTAATCATTAATTAATCTTTTTAAGTCCGTTACATTCCAGTTTAAAATATTTATCAGCGTTGTAATTGAAAAAAAATTAGTTTATTATTGTTGACTACAAAAATCTCCCTCTATTTGAATACGTACCTAATGTTCCTTGTTCTAGTGAGATAACAAAATTAATTTTTATTTAGAATATTTTTTATTTATATTTAAATTATTGATCAGTAGAGAATTTGATGTAGGTTTCATTTTTAAATGTATTTATTTATTTAATAAAAGTTAAAAAAAAACGGATGTAATTATCTTTTATTTAATATTTTCATATTGTGATGCATTATTCATGATATTGTTAGTAAGCCATAGTTAACACCCTGTATCTATTAATTATTGTTTTTTTTTTTTTTACTAAAAAGCAGAGAGATTATAATTAAAAATCAATCTCTCTTTCCTGAAGCAGGATTATATTTTTCCAAAATGTCTAAATTAAGTAAAGATCGAGCTCCATGAAGCACCCCTTCGACTAAACTTTGGGGTCTTGTAGATTGATTGCTATCGCTGGATTCACTAGTTGAAGGGGTTGGTATTTTTGTTGCCTTTTTCGTAACTCTGATGTTCACAAGGAATTTCAGTTCTATTATCAAAGCTTCCCAGTACGTAATCTAGAAAAACAAACAAAAAAAATTAACTTGATTTGATAAAAGTTTAGAAACTTTCTAGAACTTTTCAGAATTTTCTAAAAAAAAAATGATAAACATCCACTTCTTACATGTTCTTCAACACAAAGACACTTTACATTCCATAAGAATTCTCCAAAAGCTATGATTAGGGCAATAGAAACACCTATTCCTAAAACAAGGAATACACCACCTACGTTGGACAGACCAAGTTTTTGCTGGTCTATGCTGCTTAAACCAGAATCTTCTTCCTAAAGTTACAAAATAATTCGAATAACTTGAAAAGGTGTAACAGTTTTGGTTTTTACCTATGGGGTTGGGATTTTGAAGGATAATAATAGAGAGTTAGTAGAATAAATATCCATTGGAGTTAATGAACGGTTGGAGGAGGATAGGTAAAAACTTAAAAGGACAATATTGAGTTAGAGTTGGATTAGGTTGTTTAATTTGTATTTTTAGGCTGTTTACTTACATCACATGCTCCTCCTCCATACATTTCCTTCCACCATTTCGTTTTGAGTTCTGATAACGTACCATCTTCCTGAAGTTTCAAAATTGCTCCATTGATGGCACTTCTGTAGGGTGCATCTTTAAAAATGTTAGAAACAAAACGTTATTAACTTTATGTTATTTATTAAAGACGTCTTCTATATAAGGAGTGACTTTGAGACACTTTTTTATTGCTTGTTTTGTTAAAAAAAATGTTGATTGGACCACGAATACACATACTGGCATTATTATTTTTGTTATCAGTCTTGACATCTAACAAAAATTGTAATGCTCAGAACAGCAAAAAACGTGTAGCCGGCTATTCATTTCAGTAAACAACGAGAAACATTTTTCCGGATTGAAGATGTGTTTAACACAAGAATTTTTTCTTGTTTAATAAATACTAATCAGTGTTATTAAATGTCAATTAAAAATTTATCTACTAACTGGTGGTGACCAAAAAAGGATATCGTGGAATTTGATGACTGTTTTCATATATGTAAGTTATTGTAAAATAATCGAAAGTGTATTAAGTATAATAAGAAATGTTGTTTACCACATTTAGAGGGAATTTATATAAAGTGTAACAAATAAAAAAATTGTGGTTTAAAAAGTCTTCAGTTGCTAGTTGTGCTGTTATAGATGTGTACTGTAAAACTAATTATTTATTATAATAACGATAATTTTGAACTTACTGACTGGCATGGCAATGCCATATCCTTTGTCGTCCAAATTACGCCCAACTTGTTTTAGTTCACAATGTCTTTCGACTTCGTATTCTATCGAAACACTTTCCATAATGAATGCGTACATACTATTTTTGGTATTTAAAACCCTTTTGACACCATCATCATTGCTTTTTTCAAAAGTACTTGGTTTGAACTGTTGCATTTGAGTCCACATGCGTTGGTACACAGAATAATTTGATTCTCGAAAGAAAGACTGAGTTGAACCACCTAAACACCAAATTAATTGACAATTACCCTTAAATAAAATAATCTTATATATAAGCCAATAATTTATTTAACACTATTAAGCTTTTGTTTTGTATTTGGGCCGCCCTGTGATTAAAAGTCAATTTTTACCCGCAACGACTCCGTATTTTATGTTGGATTTTGCTAGTGCTTCGACACTATCTATGGTTGGAACTATTTTTTCCATTGTCAAAAAGGCTGCCAAATTAGCTGTATAAGAACTGGTCATTATCAGTGAAAAGAACCACCACAATGACGTGGCCATTCTCGAAGAAATTCCCCTATAATTATTCTTTTTCTTTTAAGTTTTTTTTATTTAGTTCTTTTGTCTTACTTTGGCAAAATATCACATCCTTGTGTCATAATCGATCCAAGTGTTAACCAAAAACAGTTCTTCAGGTTCCATATGTTTTCTTTTTCGTCAGGATTTTCATCACAGGGATGAGGCTTCTCCCAGTCTCCTGGAGCTATCCTATATATGAATAATAAAAAATTTTTGTTCTTTTTTTTATTAAAAGTATAAAAGCTGTAGTCACCTAGAAATAAAGAATAACAAAATGGATATTATTAGGTATAAGGTGGAAGTATAAATCCAAACTTCAAAAGAAAATGGGTCCAAAAATGCGAAAATATTCCGGTCTCCCCCCTGAGTTTTCTTATATAAAATACCTATACCTGAAAAGGAGAAATATGGCATTTTTTGCTGCAAAGACTTATGGGTGCCATTTACCTAACGACATAAATGGCAAAGTAAAATCAACAACTTCTCTCCTCTGATGTGTAATAGTTAGATCACAAATTGCCAAATGAGCTTTCTGTAAAAGAAAGAATAATCTTATTTAAAAATAACAACAAAAATGAGAATTACTTTATTAAGTAGATCTCCTATGAGGCCATTCCACGACTTTGTATTGGGGTCGTAATTCCCATAGTAGTTTCCTTCAGTTAAAATAAATTTAAATGTAAAATTTAGCTCATCTGCAATTGCTTGTATAAGATCCATTGAGTATCCTTCGTATTGATCGTTTCCTTCGAGAACTTCATCAGGACTGCTTGGTGTTCTTCGCATAAGATAGGGTCTTCCAATCCTTTGATAAAGTATTATTATTAGATATATTTTTGCCCACATTCTAAAACTGAACTGAATGAACAAAGTTTACCTGGACGACACTTTGACGGTATCTTTTTGAAGATTTTCGAGAATCCTTTGCTGTTGTTCACTAGATGAACGTTGATATTGTATTCTGTCAGGATTATTCGAACTCCATGTTGCTATATCAGGATAGCTAGTCTCTGCTTCAATCAAAAGGAGGTTGAAATCTGTTCTGGTTCCATTAGGACCAAAACTAATGGGACCAGTAATTGTGTGTTCAAAGGATTGCTAAAATATGCTGCTGTTTGTTAGGACCAAAAAGGGAGGACAAAAAGTTTACCTTTCTCATAAAGGAGACCAGATGGGGCCCTGCTTCGTAAGTCGCATCACCGTTGCATTGCAATGGTGTTGGGTCAATGTTTATGTGGTTGCGTTGTTGAGAAATGGTATGCAAAAAGGTATTAACTGCGTCGTAGAGTAGTGCTGCTTCAGTCTCATTAAAAAGAAAAAAATTAAACTACCACCAGCCACTTGATAAAATTAGAAAGAAACTAGAAAACTGGAGGATAATGTGGAATACTTTCTTCAGCTTTTTTGCTGGAGAAGAAAAAAATTAACTATCACTGACCATTAAATAATGTTGGAAAGAAACTATATATGTAGTTGAAAACTGGAAGATAAAGTGGAAGGCTTTCTTTAGATTTTTGGCAGGAGAAGAAAGAATTAAGCTAACACCAGCCACTTAATAATGTTAGAAAGTGACTATTGTGGAAAACTGGAGGGTAAAGTGGAAAATTCCCTTCAGCCTTTTTGTTGAAGAAGAAAAAATGAAACTATCACCAGCCTCTTAATAATATTGGATAGAAACTATAGTGGAAAACTGGAGGATAAAGTGGAAGGCTTTCATCATATTTTTTTTAAGCTACCACCAGAAATTTAAAGAAAGAGATTTTAGTATAAAACTTGTTACCTAAGTTAAAGTGGAAAAGTCCCTTCAGTGTTTTTTTAGGAGTTGTAAAAAAAGATCGGGTGGTAGTTTCAAATGAAGGTAGAAGAGGGCTGAACATTTTAATTTATTTATGCAGTAATGCTATCCCAGAAAAAACAAATTGAATACAGATGTGTTTATAGAAAACGGACATTGAAATGAGTTTATATTTGTGAGAATTTTAATACCAAAACGAAAGAAAAATTAATCTTACCTTTACGTTATCAAGTGTAGTTAAATCTTCGGGTTCGTTCACAAAATGCTCATAATAAGTTCCCCATTCTCGAACTGTGTGCATTAACAGGGTGTTGTTGGAGTTAAATATTCTTACGTACGTTATGTTTGATCGACTGTCCAAAACAGAAAAGTCAGTTAAATGTGCGTCCTAAATTAATAAAAAAAAAAGCATTATTGAAATAATTCTATGATAAGAAAATCATTTTTACCAATGACGTAAGAAAATAACTATGAAAAAAATCCAAAAGATGAACCTCTTTTGCTTGCTTCAATATGTTCAATATATTCTCTGGTTCGCAATCCAAAATTATCTGATGGATTTTTGAATCACGCAGTTCCTTAAGAAGGGTTCTAAAATAATATAAAAAAAGTTAATAATAAAATAAAAGTAAGGGTAATTACGAAAAAGCCAGGTTTTTTTAAAAGTTTTATTCTACCTTTGATCACCATTTGGGGAAAGCTTTTTTATGACAACTGGATTATCTACAACGTCTGGTATTTTTAGAATTCCCTGCAGTCTAATAAGAGCTACTTCTTTTTCGTATAAAATAGCATAATTTTTCCACTGTAAATGTCTTACGATTGTTGCGAAACCTTTCGCAAGTTTTCTGTATCAGGGTAAAAATTTAATGATGTTGAAAGGGCTGAACCTCTTGTGGGCTTCCAGTTTATTTGTATGTGGGGTATGTTAAGGGTGGAACATATGGATTGTGTTATTGACTGGCCGTTTAACGATAACGGTCCGAATATTCCACTACACCATCTCTTTCTTCAATCATTTTGCAACTAAAATTTTTACAAAAACAAAATAGCGAAATTGTGTTAATTCTTGAATAGATTAACTCATACCTGTATCTTTTACTTTGAGGATATCGTTTTGTGGCCAAGTTTTATATTTGTTTTTAAAACGGTGCGTGTTTTATTTTATTATAAATTCTTATTGCTGTTTTAAAAGTTTAACCATACAAAATCCTTTATAAAATAATCCCCCTATGGGATGAAAATTATTACTTATTCCTTATATTAATTACAAAAAAAAATGGAAATTCCTATTGATCCGGTCTCTTTTGGATTTTCATTAGATTTTATGAACACTTACCAACATTACTTGTTTACTTTTCTATGTGAGGTAAATTTAGAATACAAATAAACTTAAGTAACCAATATATTTTAACCATTTTATTGAGTAATCGAAAATTACAATGAAAGTAAACTTTCGATTTCAGCATTGTTTAAAATATATTTTGAGTTCTATTGGTAAAGGCCAATATTCTTTCTGTTACCTGGAATTGGGTGTTCTAAAAGATTTTAAATTTTTTTGTCTTTATCTTATTTATTGAACCACAGTTATTGGTCCTTTCAAAGAACGTTATGGAAAGAATGGGTAAAATCTAACGTAAATTATTCTGTTTAAAAAACTTGTGTTTTAAATTTTTTTTTTGTTTGTGTGTATGTCCCAGAGTTATATTTAGTTAAGTTTCCCTCTCGTATTTTTTTGGTGGGTGGTTCGCAACCACTTTGTTTCCTAAAGGTGTAAAAGGGTTGCCGCTTATAGGGTTTATTATATGTAAGGTTTTTTATCTTTATTATTTTTGATCAAATCTCTTTTAAATTTAAACTTATAGTTTAACGTGGTGATTCTTATTTTTGAAACTAAAATTGGTCCAAAAATATGTATAAATTTTTTGTTAGCCTATGGAATATAGTGTATATTAGGGGAAAAGGCAGCCATTTTTAATGATTTCTTATGGGATTCCGCTCGGTTGGAATTCCTTATCAGTATGTTGTTCTGACGCAATTGTAATTTGGGTTGCTAAAAAGGGGTAAGCTTAGGGGGAAAAGGGGGGTTTGCTATTTGAATTTCTTATAGTAGTTTTTTTTCCCAATTTAAATTTTCGCGTTAAATAAAGGAGGTAACGTTGGGTTGGAAAAAGGCGGGAATTTTGCTCTTGTTTTTTTAAATTTTTTACATAGTTTTATTCTTCGATCGTGTAAGTTTTTTGCAGGAGGTAAGTGGGATTTTTTAATGTAATTTGAACGCCCTCCTATCCTCCTCCCCTCCCCGTAATGTCGTTTTTTGTTTTTTGGGTCTGTCGAGGACAGAGTCGCCGAATCGTTTCTAATAGCGTGTTAATTTGAATGGTTTTGTGGTACTCTTTTTTCTCTTTAAATAAAAAATTATAAATTATATTGTTTATTGAATTTTTATAATATAACCAGGAAATATAATGTAGGTATAAAATAAATACTGAGATCTCCTCCTTAAACTAATTAGTACGTAAATAGTCGTAATTGCTTTGGGTTTGAGTTTACTTCCTAATTTAGGAAGGATTTACACTACTGCCAGTCTCCATATAGTTTAAAAGTCTTTTATTGAATTTTCCAAAATTTAAAAAATAAAAGGGAGGGTGGAGGAACCTCATGTTAAAAAGATTAGTGCTTTGTCCAAAAAAAAATTGTTTGGAAATTGCTTTTTAATATACTAATCCAAAATTTTTAATTTAACAACTTTTTTATGTAAAGAGATAAGAAAGAAATAATTAATTCATTAAGGTAAATGATTTTGAAAAAGTATCTTCTTGTCAGTTGTATTGTATCTAACTTCAATTATTTTGTTTCAAAAACTAAACTTGTTGCTGAGGGGGTTTTTAATGCCTATTAATTTGAAAACCGTTCCTTATTTATTCGTTTTCTTTTCCATACTCTCTTAATTCAATCAGATCACTTTGATACAAGTCCGATAAACCTTTAATAATCACCCGTCGACGTTTAAAATTCTTCCTAGCTGGTTTATGAATTTCATTAACTACATCATTTTTCACTTTCTTCATTTTTTTTATAGGCATGACTTAGTTTATTTATTTTTCGTTTGATCCATTAAAAGTACTTGGGCATAAGCATTCTCTGCAATGTCTCTTCGGTGGAGGTGGACCATCGATTTGCAATTTTCCCTTTATTGTAATGTTCAAAGCATGGATATTCTTGTTTGAATGCTTTATCTTTTTTTAAATAGTTCGGTAACTTATCCCACGCTTGGCACCGTTCTAAATAACTGACATGATCCAACAGGTACTGTCTCGGTAATATTCGTATCTCTTCCGCCGATAAATTGTTCAAGGTATTATTTTTATCTTTTAATTTTCCAACACTTTATTAATATTACGTAATTCAGTTCTTATCTCTTTCATGGCCTTAATTATACTAAACTGAAAGAGAGATATATTTACTATTTAAAACCCTAAGGAATTATAATGTAACCAATTCCGGATGAAGTTCGAAAATTTTTTTTCGAGTGCCTTTACTTCCGTTCGCAGAGAGTCCATATTTGTAAACAGATTTCTCGCATAGTCTGTATTTTTACTTCGCTCCTTAATTTTTCTTTAAAATAATTTACCAGTTCTGTTTTATGAAGATCTATCATTTTTAAAAAAGACCGCTTTGTTATTCTCGTTTTCTCTTTCAAAATCCAATCGAATTTGATCTTCCATCTTTTTCTCCATATTACCAACAGCTATGTTTAATTTAGAATCAATCATTTGAGGTACTGACATAATAACAAGTTCGATCCTCTTCTGAACGGGTTTCAACTGGTTCTCCACGTAATCTTTATTGACGGCATCGCTATGTTCTACAGGGGACTTAACATTACAAATTCGTCGATTTCTATATCAAGATCTCCTAATGCAGTGAAGAAAAAACCAAATCGTCTATTTCCTCCTTCTCCTCTTCCTCCATTTCCTCTAGCTCCTTCAGAGTTGAAGTGAAGCGATTGCCCGAATTTGTTAACACTCATTCTAATAATGATATCTTATCTGTAAGGGACTTCTATTTATTCTACATAACAACCCCCGCCTCCCGCAATTCAGATATTATTGAAACGATTTCATTGGTATGTGAATAATTCCCGCCGCTTGAGAAGATAAAAGTAATCGTAAACGATCTACTATTTCGTTGATGTCGTCAAAGTATACATATTCAATAGGTTTCTCGTTATAGAGCATATTAGAATAGTTTTTATTAACTATTCCTTCTCCACCCGGTGTTGATTTAATTCGTCTTTTATCAGCGTTAGTAATATATCTGGGTAAATGAGTGGGAGTGACATTTTTTTGAAACAAGGGACGTATTATTTCGGTATATTTAATTGATTTCCCTCCTCTTAGTTTTTTTTTTGCATCGAAATCACGACGGTGAGCATTAGTAAATTCCAAAATCTCTTTATATTGTTTCAGGTCATCTTTCTTATAACCGATCGGCTGTCGTTTAAATAGCAATTCATATAATCCGGGTGTTCCTCGAAATGTAACATTCTTAATAATTAAGTTACTATCTTTATCGATATTCATTTCACTATCGCCCATCATCCATTTATTAAGTACGGAGTTAAAACTAATACCATAGGTAGTGTCGTATTCGTTAAGATGATCTTTAAGAAATCCCTCTATATATGTTCTCGCTAATGGTGGATATTGTTCTAAATATTCTGTAAGTACTCTTTGGTTGGCCATTTCCGAAAAACTTCTCCGAACTTCCTCAATTGGAGCATTTTCCCAATCTGTTATCGTTGTTGATGTTGGTGTTGAAGCACCCGCTACATTATCGAATATCTCCGCTTCTACCTCTTCCACAGTCCTCGTATTCTCACTACCAACCTCAGTATCAATTTTCCTCTTATTATCTTTAAAGTGGGGAAGTGGGGAAGAGGAGTAGATTGATTGTCGAACTTTCTTTACAGCTGCAGGTGATAATATCTCTTCCTTCTTAAAGTTAGCCCGTTGCTTTGATGTTCATGATGAAGGTCAGATGTTTGGTCGGCTATTTTAGCAAGAGGTGCGATCACCGGTGTCAGTATTCGTTTAATAGATTCATTTTCTCGATCGCGACCTAGTTTCAAACTTAAATACTTTTTTCTAACCGTCCTTGATAGCTTTAAAAGTTTCTTCTTAACACTTTATCTTCGTTGGAGAACATATTATTATTATTATTTCTGTTGTTTAAAGCTAGACAAACAAACGTACAATGGGGGCTATGGTGAAATCACAATGTATTTATCAAATCCAAAACGGTAACGACCGTTATTCAGATCATTTTCTTTAACGATTACCAAAACCCCATACTTATTTCGTTCCCAACAATTCATACATATATTTTTGAACTTACAAAAGTCATATCGGTATTAACGTGATCGTTATATATATGTCGCAAATTTAAATCATCCTGTTTAAATATAACTAAGAAATTGGCATTATCACGGATGAGATGTTTTGGTATGCAAGTGTACGTTTGACAAAGATAGAAACAATCAATGTTCTTATGTCGTGACATACTGAAATAATTTCTAATTTTATCCTGTTTCGAAGAAGCAATATCATCGAAAATAAGATGGAATTTTCTCTCGCCTTCGACGGATCAATTACGATTTCGTTATCATTATAGGGAAAATAACCTATACCTTTTGCTTTTCTTATAACCTCTTTCAATAATTCGTACTTGGGTTGGTACAGTGACTTAGAATAAACATAAATATTGGCAAATCTTAAACCGTTTGGATCGAAAAGCAAACTGAACATTATATTTGTCTTGCCACATCCACTCGGTCCACTTATAATTGCCCTTATTGAGTTCGGTAGTAGGAGCGAATGATGTTGACGAAATGACGTAATCCCGTTATCACATTGTTGATCGAAATTAACTAGAGGAAGAGAAGTAGGTTTTTGTATAACTTTCATCGTAAAACTAACGTATCCCGCTCAATGACTCTCCTTTTATATAAATACAGATGCTGCTCGCGATCAAAATCAGTTCCAATGATAATTCATCGAGGAGAAGGTGTTCTAAATACAATAATTAATAAGCTACCGTTTGAACTTCATTTACCCGGAGGTTATCAGTATTGCGGCCCGGTACGAAATTATCTAAACGTTTATTACGCGGGGATCGCGGAATCAATCCGTTAGATAAAGCCTGCAAAGAACACGACATTGCTTACTCTAAAAGTAATCTGACTTCAGATCGCCATTTAGCCGATAAAATTTTGGAAGAAAAGGCGTGGGAACGTGTAAAAGCAAAAGATTCAAGCTTTGGTGAAAAAGCCCAATCTTGGTTTGTTACTAACGCGATGAAAATCAAACGAAAAATTTGGGAAAGGGTTGTCACTTAGGTAAAGGTATTAAGAAGAAGAAGAATGAAATTAAGAAGAAAAAGAATAAAAAAGGAGGAAGGAGCGGAGGACTAACTGAAAAACACCGCAAACAAGCCTTTCGTAAGGCCGTGGTAAATAAAGTCTCTGATGTTATTAAAAAAATGAATAATACTAATGATATCAAAGCGGTAACTACACAAGCTCTTCAAGCGGCAAGGCAGTATGTAAAAGAAGCAGGTGGCCGAAAGAGAATTCGCGTACCGCGCGTTATTCCAATACCTAAAACGGGGGGATTTCTCCCGCTAATTCCTGCTATTCTAGCAGGATTATCTGCAATTGGTGGTCTTACTACTGGCGTATCTAGCGTTGTTAAAACGGTAAACGATGCGAAAGCAGCGAGGAAACAACTGGAAGAAGCTAAACGACATAATAAACGATAGAGTCAATAGCCCTCGGTCGGAAAGGAGGCGGTCTTTACTTGAAACCCTACAAGTCTGGTATGGGTTTATATTTACAGAAAAAAAAAAAATTCCATTAATACTACCCTCTCGAGCGCTAACCAACGACGAAATGGAAGTTTGCTAGAAAATTAAAAAATTTCCCCACTTTCGCGGTGTATTCATGCGAGATGCTTTACCATCGTTCGGTGCAAGAAGATACGAAAGTGGTGTTATCAATTTAGATAAGAGCAGTAACCCCGGCACTCATTTTTGTTGTTACATAAAAAAGAATAATGTCATTAATTATTTCGATAGTTTCGGCAATTTAAAACCTCCTCCCGAACTGATAAGATATTGGCAACATTAACAGCAAACGGCTCCCAATCAAATTCATTATAATTTCGATTCGTATCAGACGTATAATACATATAATTGCGGGCATTTGTGTCTGGAATTTCTATATAAAAAAATCAATTTCTTAGTTGTTTTTGGTTAGTCATGTCGCAAACGTTCACATTGACGGGTAAGAGTAGTATTCTCTCAGTAGACTTTTATCCTCCTATAGAGTTAGATAAGCGCTACGAGTATTCACTCGCTTTAATTGGTTTCCACACATACAACAGCATTCCGAATATACAAGAGGGTACCAACAATAAATTCTACTATACCGACGAGTCGGGAAAAGAGAAAGTAATAAGTATTCCGACAGGATCATTTTAAATTTCTGATATTGAGAATTATCTACAGCTTCAAATATCTCCGGGTTTAAAAGTAATTTTAGTCAACGTAATAATTTTTTTAAATTTAAAACCCAACAATAATACACTTAAATCCGAACTGAAGTGTAAATATAAAGTGAATTTTTATCCTACGGATAGCATTGGGGAAATATTAGGGTTTTCCCCGAGAATTTTAGACGCGACACATTACACGAATCTGATTTACCGGTAAATATAATCCAGTGTCCACAATTCGCATCGAATGCAATATTGTTACTGGTTCATATTGCAACGGCCCCTTACCTTTGTTTTTAAACCCAACAAAAATTTAACCGGGAAATTGACATTTCTACCTATCGATAATCGACGATCGATTATTAATATTACGATAAACATAGTGGATCAAAATTCGCAGTTGATTAACTTTCGTGGAGAAGAGATCGTTATTCGATTGGGAAATTTAAGAAACAAAATGGGGTTGGTATTTATTAATAGCCCTGAAGTAGATACACAAGCAAATCAGAGAGGAGGTAATTTACATAAATCTTCATTAACTAATACTAATCAGTCATTCAGCATTCGAACGCCGATTAATCCGCATCTTATTAGTTCTCAACCTCCGACTAGATATCACTATCAACAGTTAACCGAAATTTCCTAGAAAGTATAGGCTTAAAGGTGAAAATCTAATAAGACTAAGTGAAATGGAAAATAAACTTCAGCTATTCACCAGTCCCACCTATGACGAATCTATTACAAAAGAAGAAATACATACGTATCCGACGGAAACGAAAGCATATGGAAATAGTGACGAATGCGAGATAAACATTAATCAACAAGATGCGTTTTTGGATATGAGTGATGCGGCTATTATTGTAGAGGGAGAAGTTGAATTGAAGACAACGACAGGCGAAAATGCAACCGTTGCAGATGAACAATTAAAATTAACCAACAATACTGGTGCATTTCTCTTTGAATATATCAGTTACGAATTAAATGGTATAGAAGTGGATAAAGTACGTGATCCCGGTATGACGAGTACTGTACGAGCTCTTCTATTATACAATAGAAATCAAAGTAGAGCACTTGATATAGCTAGTTGGAACTATTTAGAAGATAATGGTGAAACATTAGTGAATGATAATAAACAACGCTTCCTATTTCGAATACCTTTGAGTTTCCTCTTCGGTCTCTTCCAGGATTATCGAAGAGTAATATGCGGACGTCATAAGATTCGTCTAGTTCGTTCCCATACTGATAGTAATTGCTATAAGACCAGTAGTGCGACAAAAACATTAAAATTCACTATAACAAACATTGAATTACGCGTTAAACATATTTATCCAAATGATGCGATTAAATTGAGAGTTTTGGAACAAATAGGTAAAAATAAACCTATTATAATACCGTTTAGACGATGGGAATTGCATCAATTACCTGCGTTACGTAATACCGACAAGGATGTGTGGGTTGTGAAAACAAGCACGAATATCGAAAGACCACGATTTGTAATAGTCGTATTTCAGACCGATAGACGAGATAATATCCTTAAAGATATAACTAGTTTCGATAATATAGATTTAATGGATATCCGTTTATTTTTGAATTCCGAATGTTATCCGTAGGAGTCACTCAAGATGGACTTCACAAAACAATGCTATGCTGAAGCATATCAGATGTACGTCGATTTTGAACAACTTCGAAAACAAACTAAAGACAATATTAGATTATTATTGCAAAAAATTAAAATCTCTCAAGAGAATTATTCTCATATAAGTATTAAAAAAGGATTGGAAAACTTATTGTGTAAATTCAAATTATTAAATCTGAAATTATTGATGAAAATAAACAATTCATCCACGTCTTTGCTTCCTCATGGTAATAAGAAAATAACAAGGACACGCGAACAAGCAGGATGTTCATACACTACATCAACTACTGCTGAGAATAAGAGAGCTTCAAGGAGCAGTAGAATTCAATGGAATGAGGTGAGATTTTGTTTATTTTTCTCAATACTAGTTAAGAATTTTTATTTTTTCTTTTAGATTTCTTCCGCTTTCAAATCTCGCATTCGCACGGGAGTTATAACAAATTTAACACACAAGGATCCTAAATTTTTCTTGGAAGATTGCATAGAATTTATTTCATCTCGTTTGAAAAATATAATGAAAAAAATGATAAACGTCAAAATAAATCTAGAACTTTGCTGTAACTTTTTTCAACCTAGCACGGAAGAGACCTGTTCTAAGTATTTCGGCACTCCGAATGTAGCAATCAGCAGATCTGATATTATTTCAGAAAAACTAACCTATCTTATAGAAAAGATTTTGAAAAAGGTAAGTCTACGATTAGAAGGAATAGGGAAAAGTGCATATTTAAAAGGTAATTTTAAAATTTTTAGATTGAAGAATATCAAGAGAGAGGAAGCGGATTGGCCTTATCTAATATCGAACATTTACTCGTATGCATCAGTAAATATTCCCCAATCAATGGCGGTGGTCAGGATTCAACCTTTCTTGAAGTACCGGATGTAGTAGAGTGGAAGAAAAACTTATTAAACATTCGAAATCAAGATCGAAGATGTTTTCTTTGGTGTCTGATGGCTCATTTATTTCCGACAAAGGTTAATCCAGAATTAGTAAGTTCTTATCCTCAAGATTTACATTCATTTTTCAATTTGCAAGGAGTAGATATGCCTGTGAAAATAAAAGACATTCCAAAATTTGAACGTCAAAATCCCGAGTTTTCGATAAATGTATTCTGCATTAATAATAATGAAATTGCTGGACCCATTTATCACACTAATTGCGTTAAAAAACATCATGTAAATTTACTATATGTGCAAAAAAGAGGTGGAAAAGCGCATTATTGTTTAATTCAAAATTCAGCAATAGTTAATAAACAGAAAAATCATAATCATCATTCTATATTAGTATGCGATCGATGTTTAAATTACTTTTATAGTAAAGAAAAGTATGAGCGACATCTGGAGGATTGTGAACTTTTCGACTCTGTACGTGTTACTGTTCCAGATAAATCCAAAGCATTATTGAAATTTAAAGATTATCGAGCGATGCTGTGGAAACCATTTGTAATTTATTGTGACTTTGAATGCTTGACATTACCCATATCACATACTAAACCTAACCCTAACTCCTCATACGTTTATAATTATCAGCAGCATGTACCGTACAGTGTCGGTTTTTATACAGTATGTTCATTTAATGATAATTATAATAGATTTGATCTTTATCGCGGACCGGACCCTGATCGTTGGTTTGTATCACAATTAAAAGCAGAAAGTCAAAGAATTTACAACATTCTATCATTGGAAGCATCTCATCCTGTTTCCCTCCTAACTAAAGAGGAAATGGAACAACACGAATTAACAAGTGAATGTCCTAATTGTTTATCTTCGTTTTCAAATAATAATCGTAAGGTGATACACCACTGCCACTATACTGGAAAATATATTGCCAGTATTTGTAACAATTGCAATTTACAGATAAAAAAATCTTTCGAAGTAAAAGTTGTTTTCCATAATTTAAATTATGACTTGCATTGTTTCTTTCAAGAATTAGTCAAGCAAGCACATGTTAAACTCATTCCTTCCACTGCAGAAAAATACATATCATTTTCAGTTTATTTCGAATTAGTTCGTATGGTATTTATCGATTCTTACCGTTTCTTACCTGAAAGTTTAGATAATTTGGTAAAAACTTTATCCAGTGATAAACTAACGCATACTTCTCAATTCTTTCCCAATAAGAAGCAGTTTGATTTAGTTAAGAGAAAAGGTGTATTTTGTTACGACTATGTTAATTCATGGGCATCTTTAGAAAAGAACACTCTACCGCCCATTGAAGCTTTCTATAGTAAAATAAAGGACGAAAATATTTCTGAAGAAGATTACGCGCATGCAATAAAGGTATGGATTTCGTTTAACTGTCAAAATTTAGGTGAATATTCGGACCTTTACTTGAAAACTGATATTTTACTTTTAGCCGATGTATTTGAAAATTTTAGAAATTTCTCAATGACTTATTACGGTTTAGATGCGGCCAGTTTTTTAACTACACCCAGTCTTGCATACTCAGCTGCCTTAAAAACAACCAAAGCTCGCATAGATTTACTTACAGATATAGAAATGATACTGTTTTTTGAAAAGGCAATACGAGGAGGCATAACTCAATCTGTACATAGATATGCAAAGTGTAACAATCCTGAATTTCCAGAAACATTCGACCCTAATAAAAACATTAACTATTTGATGTATTGGGATGTAAATTCTCTTTACGGTTTTGCACAATGTCAACCTTTACCTACCGGCAATTTTCGTTGGTTATCAGCGGAAGAAATTGAACATTTGGAGGTATTCTTGAAATCAGGTATTTTTTTCGAAGACGATAGTAAATTATCTTATGCCTTAGAGGTAGATTTAGAATATCCCAAACATTTACACAATCAAAATTCCCATATTCAATTTCCCTTTTGCGCTGAACATGTAATTCCAAAGGGGAATAAATTGGAAAAATTGTGCTGCACATTAAATGATAAAAATAAGTATGTTATCCATTTCGAAAACCTTAAACAATGTTTAAATTTTGGAATGGTCTTAAAAAAAATTCATAGAGTTATTGAATTCTCACAATCAGATTGGTTGAAAAGTTTCATCGATTTAAATACAGGTTTCCGAACGAAAAGTAATAATGATTTTGAAAAGAATTTATTTAAATTAATCATAAACTCGGTCTTTGGCAAGTTTTTAGAACGCGATCGGAATAAAAGAGATGTAAGAATTGTTAACAATTGGAGAGCAGCTTCAAAATTAATTTCGTTACCCAATTACAAGAGAACCACTATTTTTAATGAAAACCTAATAGCAGTCGAATTAAAACGAATTTGTATTGAAATGAATAGACCTATATTTCTCGGCTTTACCATTTTAGAATTATCGAAATTAAAAATGTATGATTTCCATCATGGCTATGTTCAAAGTAGGATGTCTACCAATTTCTATCCACAGCTTCTTTATATGGATACAGATTCGTTAATTTATCAATTTACTGCTATTGATGATAACATTAACATTTCTATTTATGATATTATACGTGAAGATGTTTTTTCTAATTTCGATACATCCGATTACCCTGACAATAATAAATGGAATATACCGCTAGCGAACAAAAAAGTTCCCGGTTTAATGAAAGATGAACTGAAATCCAAAATTTTAACCGAATTCATATCCCTCAGACCGAAAATGTATATGATGAAAGTGGATGGTAGGGAAAGAACTGCGAAAGTCAAAGGAGTTTCACTTACAGCTAAGCGAAAATTAACATTTGAAGATTTTTATCGATGTCTTTTCGATAATGTAAATTGTACTTCCGAGTTCTCAGGCATAAGATCACAAAATCATCAAAATTTCAGTAACACAATCAACAAAATAAGTTTATCATCCAACGACGATAAACGGTTTATTAAAGACGATAAAATAGCAACTTTACCTTGGGGACATTATTCTCTAGACAGTACTATGTAAGACAAGTTCGTTAATCTTTTTCGATAATGTGAATCGAAAGTTGAAAAAAAAGCTCTATGCTACTTCATTATTGCTATTGTCATTATTTATGTATCTATAGCTACTAATTTAAATATGTTACTTTAATTATTATTATTATTACTATTATTAAGGTTAGGTTGTTAATCGTAATGTAACAATCAGCTTACGTTCTAGGGGGAAGAAATTGTACTCTTATTATTATTATTATACCTACCTATTATACCTAGGTTATATTATAAAAATTCAATAAACAATATAATATTATAATTCTTTTATTGTAAAGACGAAAACCGAGTACCACAAATACACATTCACAATTACACACGCTCATTAGCAAACGATGTCGGCGACATCTGTCCTCGACAGCACCAACAACAACAACAACAACAACAACGACATCTATCGCCGGGAGGAGGAGGAGGAGGAGGAGGGCGTTCAAATTCACACCTTCCGAGAAAAATCACACACTTACCTCCTCGCAAACAAACTTACACGATGCGACAGAGATCAAAACTACTGATAAAAAATTTCAAATACACCCAGAGCAAAATTCCCGCCTTTTTCCAACCGCACACGCTTACCTCCTTGATTACACGCGCAACCAACTTTACACATTGCGACAGAGATCAAAACTACTGATAAGAAATTCAAATAGCTAAATTCCCGCCTTTTCCCAATCGCACACGCTTACCTCCTTGATTACACGCAACCAAACTTACACATTGCGTCAGAGATCAACACTACTGATAAGGAATTCCAACCGAGCGGAAGTCCCATAAGAAATACATTGAAAAATGGCTGCCTTTTCCCCTAGATATACTACTAATATCTGACGTCATAGGTCAGTTATTAGAACTACTTATCATGTTGCGTTGCGTATGTTTGTGATGTTTTGTCGGACTATTACAAATTTTTGAATCCTTTTAAAACGATGGCAGACGATTTTGATATTGAATGTTCCGATGACGAATTTAAAAACATAAAAGGAACATGGGAACCTTCAGTTGAAGAAATCGAAAGACTTTATGATATCCTTGATAAGGGAGAGCTTCCAGAGATCAAATGGAAGTGTCCTGGATATAGATCCCCATCACCGGAAGTACAAGATCAACCGCCCGAAGAAGATGTATTGAAACCGTAGGTGTTTTTATCGAACTTTTTTTTTCATGTCTAAATTGATGTATTACAGAACAGAGGATAAGTCTGACTTTGATTTTATGGATGAAGTGCAGTCTCCTAAATTAAAAATGCGAAAGGATGGTGAAGATGCTTTAAGAGGAAGCGCTAAGAAGAAAACAACATCTTTGGATGGAGTTCTCAGCAATATGAGGAGACATAAATTATTGCCTTCTCAAAGTAGTGGTTCCTGATAATACTATTGATTTTTAATAAATAAATTAATTTTATTAGATCTAACGGTTTAATAGTTATTCAAGTATTGTAATTGTAAACAATAGTTGCAAATTTATTATTGTATAAGTTTTTATTGCAGTACTGCCCCAGGATTAGTCATGCATGAAAGCAGTACATATGACCTGCTCTATATTTAGCACTTACACCGTTAGTACATATGCTGTCGTTGCTTTTTTACCCCAATTTTTTTTTTAATATTTGTTGTGTGTATTGTATTGTTATTGTCAGTTTTAAGAATTATTTCCTGGCAAATAAAACTTTATAACTTGCCTAATCATTATTACTTATTTACGGATATTACGAATCAAATGATGAAGAAGTGGGGATATTAAAAAATGTTTTGATGACTTTAGTAACGTGTGAGTATGAGTAAGGAGTAAACAGTTTTAGGCGAGGCAAACGATAATCGTACTTGTTACCTCTTTTATGTGCATCGTTAATAAGACAAAGTGCTTTTTTTTTAAGAAATGCAAGAACTTTAGTGTGAGATTTTTCCTTTCTGTGATAAGTTTCGTGTAATCGTGAAGGGTGGTAACAACTTAACAGAAAACAATTTGAGACTTTCATTCAATAAATATTTTTTTTCTATATTAAATAAAAATCTATATCGACATGTCTAAGAAACCAACATCACAGCCAGCCCTCCACAAAGTTATTATGGTTGGAAGTGGTGTTGGAAAGTCAGCAGTCACGTTACAATTTATGTATGATGAGTTCGTAGAGGACTATGAACCAACAAAAGCAGACTCATACAGGAAGAAAATCCTTTTGGATGGTGAGGAAGTTCAAATTGATATTCTGGACACTGCAGGACAAGAAGACTATGCTGCCATAAGAGATAATTACTTTAGAAGTGGAGAAGGATTTATATGTATTTTTTCAATTACTGAAGAGGAGAGTTTTCAGGCAACTCAGGATTTTAGGTAGAGAGCCTACTTAAATTGCAATATTATTTGAAGTTTGTAATGCTATTGCACTTCTGCACACTTTTACACTTAGCTGATTTGCGGGTTGCCTGGCTTTTATTCTGATGTTTCTTCTAAAGTTTAAAATAACAGATTTCATATTGATATACCCTGTATATAAATACCCGAAATTAAATAATTAGAATGTAGTTATTACTAAACCAAGAAGTATTACTAATTTTATTAACATCTGCACAGAAAATAAATTTATGTATTTATTTATTTATCCAATTACAGGCCAAAGGCCCAAATACAAAAAGTAATAATATAATAATAAATATAATGCGAGTAAAGGCGTCGTGACCAATAGTGTAGATAAAAAAAGAAAAAAAAAGTTATTGATAATTACATTAAATAAAGCAAAAAAAAAAACTGCATACAAATAATTGTGATCAGCAAAAATAATATTAAGTATAAAAAAGAAAATAAGAAAATATAGAATTAGCCATAAACAAAAATAACTTCACGCAATTGTCTTTTGAATTTAGCAATAGATTTAGTATTAATGAGATCTGGAATGGCATCATTCTGGTTAATAACAGAGCAAGATCTAAAAATAAAAGAAGAATCAGCAATTTTCAAGTTACATACACGCAGAGAGAACTGTGGAGAGCTCCTCAGGTGTCTCCCAGGTACTCTAAAATTTATACGAGAAAGTAAAGAGGGAGAATCAACAAAGTTATTTAAAATTTTGAACAAAAATAAAACATCAGAATAAACTCTAAAAGAATTAAGAGAACAAATCATTAAATATTTTGATATATCTGAATAGTCATGGGAGTAAATGTTCATGGGCTTACCAATACGGAATGACATTAAACGCAAGAATCTATGCTGAACAGATTCAATTCTTGCAGAGTCACAAAGTTTAATAGGGGACCAAATCAAAGAACCGTAAATTAGCTGAGACCTAACCAGAGAATTATATAGAGTGATTAGAGTTGAGGGATCACGGAATTCCCTTGACTTACGAAATATAAAATAAAGAAGTTTTACTGATTTATTTATTATAAAATTAATATGTTCAGAAAAAGTAAGTTTTGAGTCAAAGTAAACTCCAAGGTCCCTCACTACAAACACTCTTTGAAGAGGAAATGTTTCATTGAGGAAATACTTAAAATCCAAGTAAAAATTTCTATAAAAAGATATATAACAACATTTCTCTAAACTAAACAAAAAACCATTATCCTTACACCATAATGAAACATTATTCAGGTCAACTTGAAAATTAACTGAGTCAAGGACTGAACAAATAGAGGAAAATATCTTCATATCATCAGCATAGAGTAATATTTTTGAAAAGTTAACAACAGTAGTAATATCATTAATAAAAATCATGAAGTACAAAGGTCCAGTGTGGGTACCCTGCCCAACACCTGAAATAGCTTTATATTCATATGAAACAAAATTATTATATTTAATAGAGAGTAAACCCTAGACTCAATCGACGACCTAATCCAATTCAACAACGAACCATATATACCATAAGAATGAAGTTTGGAAATTAAAAGTTTATGATTAATCAGATCAAATGCCGATGTCAAATCAGTGTAAACTGAATCAACCTGAAGATTGTTAGTCAAATTATCAAGGATGTATTCATGATAGGATATCAGATTAGACATAGTTGACCGGCCAGGGAAAAAACCATGTTGCTCAAATGAAATAAATCTATTTAAATAAATTATAAGCTTGTTGAGTACTAGATAGTCAAATATTTTGGCAAAAATAGAGAGCTTAGCAATCGGTCTGTAATTTTTTATATTACTCTTATCTCCCTTTTTAAAAACAGGGGTTATATAGGAACTTTTCCAAATTTCTGGAAGATAGCCCTCCAACAACGATTCATTAAACAATCTAGTAATAATAGAAATAAGAACATTAGAAAGTTCTTTGATAAATATCACCGGTATGCCATCTGGTCCCGAAGATAAATTAGTCGACAAATTAATTATAGCTTCCTTTACCTCAGATTCCGAGAAACTAATTTGATCTAATGCAGTCGATGAGAATAGTTCAGAACATACAGTTTTGGTATCAGGAAATACTTTGTGTACTGAGGAAAAATAATCAGCAAAAAGATTAACAATTGAGTTACCATCATTAGCAATTTGATCGTTAAAAAACAGAGCTCGGAAGAGAGGTGCCAGAAAAACCATTTACAAAAGACCAAAAACCAGATGGATTAATCAATAAACCTTTTTCCAGGTCAGATAAATATTTAAAGCGCAAACATCTTTCTAAATTCTTATATCTAGTCCTAAGTATATGAAATTTCTGATAATAGTACAAAAAATTAGAGCTTTTCCATAAAAAATTGTAATATTTTTTCTCCTTAATGCAAAATATAAGTTCATTGTTAAACCATCTGGGGTAACTACTGGACCTAATATTTACAAGCGGAACTTCCGTGATTATGACATCAAAAAGTCTAATATAAAATAATTCAACTTTTGAGGATATCCCAATAGGAGATTCCAGAAAAGACCAGTCAAGTGAGGCATATTTACGACTAAGAAGATTATAATCACACTTCTTAAAATTAAAGGAAGTAAAATCATATTGTAAATTATTAGTAAGTGAATACTTTAATTGAATGAATAATACCGGATGATAAATATCACAATTTAATAAAGACTCACTGGCAACAACACAACTATATTCCGTAACAGTGGTAAATACCAAGTCCAGCAGATTACCCCTCACATGCTTAACTGAATTAATTTGAAACACATTCAATGAATTCATTGCAACACATAACTTTTCAGCAAACTCCCTGGCAACTCTTGAAGGGGATAGGCCAACAGTGGACAAAACAGAATCTTTAAATAACCACTGATAATCTGGAAGATTAAAATCGCCAAGCATCAGATGATCAGCTGCAGTATTTGATGGAAACTCAGGAGAAACACTTGATAAGAAGTCATCAATATCAAATGAAAAAGAGACAGGATCCAGATCAAGGAATGGTGGAATATAAACTAAGCACAGTCTCAATCTCTTATGTCCATCCGATAATAGATCCACTATCAAAAACTCACTATGACTAGATCCAAAATTTACTATCTTATACTTAATATTGGATTTCAAATAGATAAGTAAGCCTCCACCTCTGCTCTTTCTAGTAGCAAAAAAATTTCTGTCATGTCTAATGCAGTTATACCCATAAAGCTGAACTTCAGAGTCTTTAACAGAGGCGTCCAGCCATGTTTCATTAAAACAAATAATGTCATAACTATTAGATAACAAAGAAAACGACGATAATAATAAGTTTAGCTTCCCCTTTAAACTCCTAGCATTCTGATAATAAACTGATAAGGAGGATTTAATAGTTAGTTTTTTGACTTTGAGGCAGATGATCCAGAGCTCTTGTTAGAAGTAGTAGTATTCTTGGTGATGACCTTAGGAATTCCTCCAGTATATTTGATGGTCAAATCTTGTTCACCGTTAGCCTCCCTTGAATTCAAATTCTCCAAGGCCAAGCTGAGCATCCTGCGTTGTTGGGCTGTTCTATCCACAGAAACCTTGCCTTTGTCCAAATTAAGCTGCTTTCGATGGCGCAGGATACAATGAGGCTCAAAATCAGAGGGAAAAACGACTTTGAGAGGTCGAGTTTTATCATTAGAAAATTTACCCAATCTAATAAATTTAGAATAATTAAGTTTAGGGTCAAAAAATTCCAACAGAGAGTCAAGATAAGTCTTATCTTCATCAGTGTTATTAGAATCAGGAATATTATAAAAAATTAAATTCCTTGATCTTATCTGACGTTGATGTATTTCCTGACATACATTCTCAATGGTAGAAACCTCTTGCTCCTCAATTTTCCTCTCCAGTGAATCAATTAAATGATAAGCTTGATCTATTCTCATGTCTTGAGCTGAAAAACTGTCATTAAGAGCCTGTAACAACTCAGCTCGTACATTCTGCATTTGAATTTTATTCTCTTCTAATTTCTTATCCATACTAGAAAATCTGCTGTCCATTTTATGCCAAATCCCATTTAAATCTTCTACAGTAATTTGTTTAGAGGTAGTTAAATAGCCACAACATTTCTTGAAACAACCATTCTCCAGTCGAGCAAGTCTATCAGCACAGCTGGGATGTGAAACAGAGTCACAGCCACTACATTTAATTAATCTACCAGCAATGTTATTGTTGCAATAAAGACAAAGAACTTGAGGCTGTTGGGACATGATGAAAGGTTTGTCGTTAGTGACAAACAGGTTAAGTAACCAACACGTGACAAGGAGCACTAAGAAACTTCCAACACTCCAAACACTATTCAGCAAAGTATATATACCAATAGAAAGCACAAAATGCAAGTAAAACAAATAAATCAACGCAGCAAATAAACAATAAATAAGAAAAACTGTAAATGAATGAGAAGTAGTAGTGAAATACAAGTAACTACTGGTCAGTGCGCCACCTCGCGGATATTTAAATTAATTGTGTTAAATTAGACACAATATGGGGTTTGTCTGTGAAGTGGCGGACAGAACATATTAATCATTAATTAATCTTAAGTCCGTTACATTCCAGTTTAAAATATTTATCAGCGTTGTAATTGAAAAAAAATTAGTTTATTATTTTTGACTACAAAAATCTCCCTCTATTTGAATACGTACCTAATGTTTCTTGTTCTAGTGAGATAACAACATTAATTTTTATTTAGAATATTTTTTATTTATATTTAAATTATTGATCAGTAGAGAATTTGAAGTAGGTTCCATTTTTAAATGTATTTATTTATTTAATAAAAGTTAAAAAAACGGATGGTAATTATTTTTTATTTAATATTTTCATATTGTGATGCATTATTCATGATATTGTTAGTAAACCATAGTTAACACCCTGTATCTATTAATTATTGTTTTTTTTTACTAAAAAGAAGAGAGATTATAATTAAAAATCAATCTCTCTTTCCTGAAGCAGGATTATATTTTTCCAAAATGTCTAAATTAAATAAAGATCGAGCTCCATGAAGCACCCCTTCGACTAAACTTTGGGGTCTTGTAGATTGATTGCTATCGCTGGATTCACTAGTTGAAGGGGTTGGTATTTTTGTTGCCTTTTTCGTAACTCTGATGTTCACAAGGAATTTCAGTTCTATTATCAAAGCTTCCCAGTACGTAATCTAGAAAAACAAATAAAAAGAATTAACTTGATTTGATAAAAGTTTAGAAACTTTCTAGAACTTTTCAGAATTTTCTAAAAAAAAATGATAAACATCCACTTCTTACATGTTCTTCAACACAAAGACACTTTACATTCCATAAGAATTCTCCAAAAGCTATGATTAGGGCAATAGCAACACCTATTCCTAAAACCAGGAATACACCACCTACGTTGGACAGACCAAGTTTTTGCTGGTCTATGCTGCTTAAACCAGAATCTTCTTCCTAAAGTTAAAAAATAATTAGAAAAACTTGAAAAGGTGTAACTGTTTTGTCTTTTACCTATCTATGCTGAGCTTGGGATTGGGATTTTGAAGGATTATAATAATAGAGTTAGTAGAATAAATATCCATTGGAGTTAATCAACGGTTGGAGAGGTGGAATCCTGTATAATACACTTGGATATGGAGGAGGATAGGTAAAAACTTAAAAGGATAATATTGAGTTGGAGTTGGATTAGGTTGTTTAATTTGTATTTTTAGGCTGTTTACTTACATCACATGCTCCTCCTCCATACATTTCCTTCCACCATTTCGTTTTGAGTTCTGATAACGTACCATCTTCCTGAAGTTTCAAAATTGCTCCATTGATGGCACTTCTGTAGGGTGCATCTTTAAAAATGTTAGAAACAAAACGTTATTAGCTTTATGTTATTTATTAAAGACGTCTTCTATATAAGGAGTGACTTTGAGACACTTTTTTATTGCTTGTTTTGTTAAAAAAAATGTTGATTGGACCACGTATACACATACTGGCATTATTATTTTTGTTATCAGTCTTGACATCTAACAAAAATTGTAATGCTCAGAACAGCAAAAACGTGTATTCATTTCAGTAAACAACGAGAAACATTTTTCCGGATTGAAGATGTGTTTAACACAAGAATTTTTTCTTGTTTAATAAATACTAATCAGTGTTATTAAATGTCAATTAAAAATGTATCTACTAACTGGTGGTGACCAAAAAAGGATACCGTGGAATTTGATGACTGTTTTCATATATGTAAGTTATTGTAAAATAATCGAAAGTGTATTAAGTATAATAAGAAATGTTGTTTGCCAAATTTAGAGGGCATTTATATAAAGTGTAACAAATTAAAAAATTGTGGTTTAAAAAGGCTTCAGTTGCTAGTTGTGCTGTTATAGATGTGTACTGTAAAAATAATTAATTATTATAATAACGATAATTTTGAACTTACTGACTGGCATGGCAATGCCATATCCCTTGTCGTCCAAATTATGCCCAACTTGTTTTAGTTCACAATGTCTTTCGACTTCGTATTCTATCGAAACACTTTCCATAATGAATGCGTACATACTATTTTTGGTATTTAAAACCCTTTTGACACCATCATCATTGCTTTTTTCAAAAGTACTTGGTTTGAACTGTTGCATTTGAGTCCACATGCGTTGGTACACAGAATAATTTGATTCTCGAAAGAAAGACTGAGTTGAACCACCTAAACACAAAATTAATTGACAATTACCCTTAAATAAAACAATCTGATATAAAAGCCAATAATTTATTTAACACTATTATGTTATTGTTTTGGATTTGGGCTGCCCTGTGATTAAAAGTCAATTTTTACCCGCAACGACTCCGTATTTTATGTTGGATTTTGCTAGTGCTTCGACACTATCTATGGCTGGACCTCTTTTTTCCTTTGTCAAAAATGCTGCCAAATTAGCTGTATAAGAACTGGTCATTATCAGTGAAAAGAACCACCACAATGACGTGGCCATTCTCGAAGAAATTGCCCTATAATTATGTAAAATTGTCTTTTTCTTTTAAGTTTTTTTTGATTTAGTTCTTTTGTCTTACTTTGGCAAAATATCACATCCTTGTGTCATAATCGATCCAAGTGTTAACCAAAAACAGTTTTTCAGGTTCCATATGTTTTCTTTTTCGTCAGGATTTTCGTCACAGGGATGAGGTTTCTCCCAGTCTCCTGGAGCTATCCTATATATGAATAATAATTTTTTTTTATCTTTTTTTTAATTAAAGTATAAAAACTGTAATCACCTAGAAATAAAGAATAACAAAATGGATATTATTAGGTATAAGGTGAAAGTGTAAATCCAAACTTCGAAAGAAAATGGCTCCAAAAATGCGAAAATATTCCGGTCTCCCCCCTGAGTTTTCTTATATAAAATACCTATACCTGAAAAGGAGAAATATGGCATTTTTTGCTGCAAAGACTTATGGGTGCCATTTACCTAACGACATAAATGGCAAAGTAAAATCAACAACTTCTCTCCTCTGATGTGTAATAGTTAGATCACAAATTGCCAAATGAGCTTTCTGTAAAAGAAAGAATAATCTTATTTAAAAATAACAACAAAAATGAGAATTACTTTATTAAGTAGATCTCCTATGAGGCCATTCCACGACTTTGTATTGGGGTCGTAATTCCCATAGTAGTTTCCTTCAGTTAAAATAAATTTAAATGTAAAATTTAGCTCATCTGCAATTGCTTGTATGAGATCCATTGAGTATCCTTCGTATTGATCGTTTCCTTCGAGAACTTCATCAGGACTGCTTGGTGTTCTTCGCATAAGATAGGGTCTTCCAATCCTTTGATAAAGTATTATTATGAGATATATTTTTTCCCACATTCTAAAACTGAACTGAATGAACAATGTTTACCTGGACGACACTTTGACGGTATCTTTTTGAAGATTTTCGAGAATCCTTTGCTGTTGTTCACTAGATGAACGTTGATATTGTATTCTGTCAGGATTATTCGAACTCCATGTTGCTTTATCAGGATAGCTAGTCTCTGCTTCAATCAAAAGGAGGTTGAAATCTGTTCTGGTTCCATTAGGACCAAAACTAATGGGACCAGTAATTGTGTGTTCAAAGGATTGCTAAAATATGCTGCTGTTTGTTAGGACCAAAAAGGGAGGACAAAAAGTTTACCTTTCTCATAAAGGAGACCAGATGGGGCCCTGCTTCGTAAGTCGCATCACCGTTGCATTGCAATGGTGTTGGGTCAATGTTTATGTGGTTGCGTTGTTGAGAAATGGTATGCAAAAAGGTATTAACTGCGTCGTAGAGTAGTGCTGCTTCAGTCTCATTAAAAAGAAAAAAATTAAACTACCACCAGCCACTTGATAAAATTAGAAAGAAACTAGAAAACTGGAGGATAATGTGGAATACTTTCTTCAGCTTTTTTGCTGGAGAAGAAAAAAATTAACTATCACTGACCATTAAATAATGTTGGAAAGAAACTATATATGTAGTTGAAAACCGGAAGATAAAGTGGAAGGCTTTCTTCAGATTTTTGGCAGGAGAAGAAAGAATTAAGCTAACACCAGCCACTTAATAATGTTAGAAAGTGACTATTGTGGAAAACTGGAGGGTAAAGTGGAAAATTCCCTTCAGCCTTTTTGTTGAAGAAGAAAAAATGAAACTATCACCAGCCTCTTAATAATATTGGATAGAAACTATAGTGGAAAACTGGAGGATAAAGTGGAAGGCTTTCATCATATTTTTTTTAAGCTACCACCAGAAATTTAAAGAAAGAGATTTTAGTATAAAACTTGTTACCTAAGTTAAAGTGGAAAAGTCCCTTCAGTGTTTTTTTAGGAGTTGTAAAAAAAGATCGGGTGGTAGTTTCAAATGAAGGTAGAAGAGGGCTGAACATTTTAATTTATTTATGCAGTAATGCTATCCCAGAAAAAACAAATTGAATACAGATGTGTTTATAGAAAACGGACATTGAAATGAGTTTATATTTGTGAGAATTTTAATACCAAAACGAAAGAAAAATTAATCTTACCTTTACGTTATCAAGTGTAGTTAAATCTTCGGGTTCGTTCACAAAATGCTCATAATAAGTTCCCCATTCTCGAACTGTGTGCATTAACAGGGTGTTGTTGGAGTTAAATATTCTTACGTACGTTATGTTTGATCGACTGTCCAAAACAGAAAAGTCAGTTAAATGTGCGTCCTTAATTAATAAAAAAAAAGCATTATTGAAATAATTCTATGATAAGAAAATCATTTTTACCAATGACGTAAGAAAATAACTATGAAAAAAATCCAAAAGATGAACCTCTTTTGCTTGCTTCAATATGTTCAATATATTCTCTGGTTCGCAATCCAAAATTATCTGATGGATTTTTGAATCACGCAGTTCCTTAAGAAGGGTTCTAAAATAATATAAAAAAAGTTAATAATAAAATAAAAGTAAGGGTAATTACGTAAAAGCCAGGTTTTTTTAAAAGTTTTATTCTACCTTTGATCACCATTTGGGGAAAGCTTTTTTATGACAACTGGATTATCTACAACGTCTGGTATTTTTGGAATTCCCTGCAGTCTAATAAGAGCTACTTCTTTTTCGTATAAAATAGCATAATTTTTCCACTGCAAATGTCTTACGATTGTTGCGAAACCTTTCGCAAGTTTATCTGTATCAGGGTAAAAATTTAATGATGTTGAAAGGGCTGAACCTCTTGTGGGCTTCCAGTTTATTTGTATGTGGGGTATGTTAAGGGTGGAACATATGGATTGTGTTATTGACTGGCCGTTTAACGATAACGGTCCGAATATTCCCACTACACCATCTCTTTCTTCAATCATCTTGCATACTAAAATTTTTACAAAAATAAAATAGCGAAATTGTGTTAATTCTTGAATAGATTAACTCATACCTGTATCTTTTACTTTGAGGATATCGTTTTGTGGCACAGTTTTGATATTTGTTTTAAAACGGTGCGTGTTTTGATGTTTATTATAAATTCTTATTGCTGTTTTAAAAGCTTTAACCATATCAAAATCGCTTTCATCAAATAATGCCCCTATAGGATGAAAATTATTACTTCATTCCTT
Organism: Agrilus mali; assembly: GCA_029378335.1. NCBI lineage: Eukaryota > Metazoa > Arthropoda > Insecta > Coleoptera > Buprestidae > Agrilus > Agrilus mali. Next base: position 19,279,282 of record CM055658.1, on the reverse strand, counting down.
ATATTAATTACAAAAAAAAATGGAAATTCCTATTGCATCCGGTCTCATTTTGGATATTTCATTAGATATTTATGAACACTTACCAACGGTATATACTTGTTTATCATTTTCATATGCTGAGGTAAACTTTAGAATAGCAAATAAACTTAAGTACACACAATATATTTTAACCATTTTACTTAAGTAATCGAGAAATCTACAATGAGAAGTAAACTTTCGATTTCAGCATGTGTTTAAAGTATATTTTGAGTTCTACTTGGTAAAGTGCCAAGGTATTCTTTCGTGTTGATCACTGGAATTGGGTGTACTAAATTAGATTTTAGAATATTTGTCATTTACTCTTATTTATTGCAACCACAGTTACTTAGTAGTACCTTTCAAAGAATCGTTATAGAGTTAAAGAATAGGTAAAATCTAACGTAAATTATTCTGTTTAAATAAACTTGTGTTTTAAATGTTTTTTTTTTGTTTGTGTGTATGTGCCAGAGTTATAATTAGTTAAGTTTCGCGCTCTCAGTATTTTATTATGAGTGGGTGGAATATCTGCAACCACATTGTTTCACTCAAAGGTGCTAAAAGGGTGCATATATAGCGGTTTATTGACTATGTAAGGTTTTTCTATGCTTTAATTATTTTTCGACTCAATATCTTTTTTAAATTTACAACTTATAGTTTAATGTGGAGTGATATCTTATTTTTGAAACTAAAATTGGACTCAAAAAATATGTACTAACATTTTCTTGTTACGCCTATGGAATATCTGACGTCATAGGTCAGTTATTAGAACTACTTACCATGTTGCGTTGTCGTATGTTTGTGATGTTTTGCCGGACTATTACAAATTTTTGAATCCTTTTAAAACGATGGCAGACGATTTTGATATTGAATGCTCCGATGACGAATTTAAAAACATAAAAGGAACATGGGAACCTTCAGTTGAAGAAATCGAAAGACTTTATGATATCCTTGATAAGGGTGAGCTTCCAGAGATCAAATGGAAGTGTCCTGGATATAGATCCCCATCACCGGAAGTACAAGATCAACCCCCCGAAGAAGATGTATTGAAACCGTAGGTGTTTTTATCGAACTTTTTTTTTCATGCCTAAATTGATGTATTACAGAACAGAGGATAAGTCTGACTTTGATTTTATGGATGAAGTGCAGTCTCCTAAATTAAAAATGCGAAAGGATGGTGAAGATGCTTTAAGAGGAAGCGCTAAAAAGAAAACAACATCTTTGGATGGAGTTCTCAGCAATATGAGGAGACATAAATTATTGCCTTCTCAAAGTAGTGGTTCCTGATAATACTGTTGATTTTTAATAAATAAATTAATTTTATTAGATCTAACGGTTTAATAGTTATTCAAGTATTGTAATTATAAACAATAGTTGCAAATTTATTATTGTATAAGTTTTTATTGCAGTACTGCCGCAGGATTAGTCATGCATGAAAGCAGTACATATGACCTACTCTATATTTAGCACTTACACCGTTAGTTCATATGCTGTCGTTGCTTTTTTACCCCGATTTTTTTTTTTAATATTTGTTGTGTGTATTGTATTGTTACTGTCAGTTTTAAGAATTATTTCCTGGCAAATAAAACTTCATTACTTGCCTAATCATTATTACTTATTTACGGATATTACGAATCAAATGATGAAGAAGTGGGGATATTAAAAAATGTTTTGATGACTTTAGTAACGTGTGTGTATGAGTAAGGAGTAAACAGTTTTAGGCGAGGCAAACGATAATCGTACTTGTTACCTCTTTTATGTGCATCGTTAATAAGACAAAGCGCTTTTTTTTGAAGAATTGTAAGAACTTTAGTGTGAGATTTTGCCTTTCTGTGATAATTTTCGTGTAATCGTGAAGGGTGGTAACAACTTAACAGAAAACAATTTGAGACTTTCATTCAATAAATAATTTTTTTCTATATTAAATAAAAATCTATATCGACATGTCTAAGAAACCAACATCACAGCCAGCCCTCCACAAAGTTATTATGGTTGGAAGTGGAGGTGTTGGAAAGTCAGCACTCACGTTACAATTTATGTATGATGAGTTCGTAGAGGACTATGAACCAACAAAAGCAGACTCATACAGGAAGAAAATCCTTTTGGATGGCGAGGAAGTTCAAATTGATATTCTGGACACTGCAGGACAAGAAGACTATGCTGCCATAAGAGATAATTACTTTAGAAGTGGAGAAGGATTTCTATGCATTTTTTCAATTACTGAAGAGGAGAGTTTTCAGGCAACTCAGGATTTTAGGTAGAGAGCTACTTCTGAATACTTTGTTTCTTAAATTTACTTTATTATTTATAACATAATTTTGTAATAATTACAGGGAACAAATATTACGGGTTAAAAATGATGAAAATATTCCATTTTTATTAGTGGGTAATAAGTGTGATCTCGAAGATAAAAGAAAAGTGAGTTTTCAAGAGGCTAGCGAAAGGGCAAAGCAGTGGGGTGTTACTTATGTGGAAACATCTGCTAAAACCAGGGAGCATGTTGACAAGGTATATTGATTGTAATATCAGATTGATAAATTAAAGTTATTTGGAGATAAGGAATAACTTGAGTTTTTAACTGATAAAATAAGTCAGGAGGGTTTATAAACTTAAATAAATTTACATTATATTGTTTTTAAAGGTATTTTATGACTTAATGAGAGAAATTCGTGCTCGGAAAATGGAAGAGAATAAAACAAGCAATGGCAAAGGGAAGGATAAAAATAAAAGAAAGAAACTTAAATGCACAATTTTGTAAATGTGAGTATGTTTGTTGATGTAAATAAGCACTGGTGAGTTTGCTTTATGATCTGGTGAAATAATCCAAAGTTATGAAATTTAAAATTTAATTTAAATTTCATAAATGAATATTTATTATAAGATAAAGCTTTCGATGTAGGGATGTATGTGTGTTGTAACTTTTGTATGTTGTATTTTGAGCAGTGACTGTCTAATCATGTCCATAAGTATATAAATTATATATACTATATACATAGCTTTTGTATAAATTTGTACTATATTGGTTTTGAATTCGAAAAATATCTTCGAAAACGATATTTTTCGTGTATCAAGCTGATTAAAGTGGTAGTTAAGTAAAAGGTAGCACTGGTAAATTAAAATGCGAAAAGGTCAAATCAAATGCCTCAGCCAAGGAAGCACGTGTGATTAATCATCTGCAGTCTATAGGTCCCAATTCTTTTGTGCAAGTTCCACTGGTAAAAATATAGTTGAAATAATAAAAAAACTCTTTAACTTGTCTGTTTGTGTTGATTTCGAACAAATATGTTTTTAATTAGGATTCAAAACACTATTTACAGTGGCAGTGAATGTTACTTGAAAATTATTTTTATTGTTATTTCAAATATACCAATGTTAGACTATATCGTCTGATTTTATAATATTGTTAATGAATATCAACTTAATGGAGTAAAAAAATTTTTTTTGATTGTAAAGTAACGTAATTTCTGGGATATTGGAAGATATATAAAAGACAACAGTTAGGGCAGATTTCACATGTTATCCGGCTATGGCTTTTTTAATTATTAGGTTTTCGTTTTCTATGTAAAATGCAACTGCATTTTGTTTTATTTACTTGTTGCACTGAATTATTTATAAGTTGTAGTTGTTGGTATGATAAGAACTGGTTAAAATTACTGTAAACAAGTGTAAAATAATAACTACGTGCATTTGAAGTAAGACACTAACTTGTCTTGTTTAGCGAGTATTTTCAAGGAAATGTAAACTAAAAAAATTTTAGCAGTCTTTATTGTTGGTATTTAATGTTTGCTAAATCGTTATTTTGGTGCACCTATACTTTGAAATATTAATTTGACTCATTTTGTTTTGGATTTAATTAAAATATATTACGTGAATCAATTAGGTACCTCATATTTAAAAATAAGTAAATTGTCATCGGAAATAACAATAAATGCCTTAAATAAAATGAGCCAACTGTTCCATTTTAAATTAAGTCAGTTTGCTTAGTTTGTATATTTTTATTTAAATCGATATGTAGCAATAAAGAGCTTGAAAAGAAATTTAATGAACTTGTTTGTCTTCTCCAACATTTCTTTGGTTAAAATTTACCTATTTAACTATCAAAAATAACAAAGATTAAAAAATCTTAAGTTTTATTTCTTTTTATAAACATGCATTTAAATATAGAAAATATCAACAGTTTCAGACTTGTCTTTAGATAACTACTTTTAATATTGTTTAACCATATTCACACAAATGTCCGCATCCTGTGGGGCACTTATTATTCGATCTCATCCATTTTTGCATGTGAGCTAAATGACCTCCGTGAGAGCATCCCTGGCACCAAACATACAATCCCCGAACAACTTGGTGACAAACGCTACAAAGAGAATATTCTGAAGAATGGCACCTATCACATAACCAACCGGCTCTTTGAAGGGGTTTGCTACATTTACCACAATTCGTATTTATCCTTGTAGACTGTTGGCTCATTTGGTTAATACTTGGAATCCACGTCAACTTAATCACCTAAAATAATTAAATAAGCGTTACAGCAGATCTAAAAGATATTTTTTAGTCATTACCTGGGCAGCAACGTCCCACAGTCTATATCTTCCAAGTAAATCTATATATCCGAGTAACCAATGTTCTTGTGTAGCTTCGTCCAAACCGTTTAAGTATTGTCTTTTGTCTCCCAAAACTAGCAGAACACAAGCAGCAGTCTGGACATCTCCTAAATTGGCGTGGTATTTTAGTGCATCTAAGACAATTGTACTGGGATCCCAAGCTGCCCGTTTTGGGGGATTAAATACTGTTAAAGGCCCTGAAAAGTGATCGTCTGTAGAAATAATTTGACCATCGTCGTTTATGTCAGGGGAATTGTGTTTAGGAAACTGTTCTGGAGGCGGGGAACGATCTTGAATTTCGTGACGTATGTTAAAGGCCTCGTTGGGTAACGTCCAATCCTGGACTTGTTCGGAGATGTGATAATTGTGGAAGCCGTTTCTTATATCTGCAACTGAATGATATTTTTCATGTTGTAGTTAGTGAATAAATGACTTCACGGCGAGCGTTATTCAGTGAATAAGTTTATATATTTTTTAAACCTGAATTGAGTCCGTCCAGTTCTAGATCGAGTTCGTTTTCTCCAAATGTAAAGTCTCCACGAGGAAGTCCTAATTTGAAGTTGCTATAACTCGTGAAACCACTGACATGATCGACTTGGTCTTCTGCCTCTGTTTCATCATCTCCTCCACTATTTTGTGCAGCTGGTGTATCGCCCCCTTAACAAAATAATTTTATTTAAATTCCATGGATGTCGTTTTTTTCTTTTAATTTACCTCTTGATTTTTGTTCATTATCTGTACTTTGATCAGCAGATCCTAAAGTTAGAGCAGCAATATTTGTGTAGGATACATTGTCGTCGCAATATTTTGAATTGTAGGTATAAGAAGTGTTTTGACGAAACTCTTCACTGTAAAGGATACGCAGAATTTGCCAAACCAAGGACACCTACACGATTCTAATATTAAAATTATATGTAACGAACTCGATAGTTTTACTATGTTTATTTACCTGATGTTTTCCAAACTGTTTTGCAACATTAGCATTGTGTTCACATAATTCTGAAAAGCTTTGACCAGGCTATTAAATAATTTTTTGCTAAATTGCAAAAACAATTCATATCTTGGCTAAGGACACACATAAACTGACTTAAGAGACTTGAGGCTTGGTGAAATTGATCACTGGATAGAGCGCTTGAATTTTTCCTGCAATATTAATGTGTTTCAGCTTATTGTAAAAGTTTGTGGTAAAATCAGTTACCTCACTAAATTAGTAACCTTAGAGAGAAAATTCGGATTCGTAGGGGTCTGGCATGCATACAAAATATCACCTTTAGTATTAAGGGATATTCCCTGGGGATTTGCTTTACTTGCAGGACGACTGGCATCTTTAAATGCATGTTGAAATAAGGTACAATCCTACAAGAAAGTGATTATTTTATTAAGTGAACAATTAAGTGAATTTAAAATTTCTTACGCGACTTGTACTTAAAAATACGTGAGGATCACCCCTCCAGGCTACACACGTGGATACATCTTTGTGTTCATTAAATGCAGCAAACGGTATATACGGCCTGCGTATGTCCCAAATGTTAATACTGCAATCAACAACTAAGGCACAACTAGCAATGTGATATTTTCGTTGAGGACGCCACTTGACATGCCCTACAGACGCGATTGTATGAATTGTGTATTCTAATGTAGGTTTAGAGCTTAAATCCCAAACCTGATACAAAATAATATATTTTCACATATTTGTATAACAATTATTTAATATTGATTACTTTTATTGTTTTATCTCTACTTGCTGTTGCAATCCAAGGTACTTCTGGATGCCAATCACATGCAAAAACAGGACCACTGTGTGCTGTAAACTGTTGCTGACATTTATCTGGCCTTCTTATATCCCATAATTGTACGCTACCATTCTCTGATACAGCAGAAAACATTTGTGGAATATGTGGACTGAACTGAACATCTCTGACACTTTCAGTATTGCTAAGAAATTTAAATTACAAATTTGTAAATTTTATTATTTCAAAGAGTTACCTATGAAATGTCGCTACTGAAGTCTTTAATCTTATATCAAAATACTTCATTGTTCCATCTTGAGAGCCAGATATTAGCCTGTTTGGTTCTGATGAATGAAAATTGACCTTATTCACTGTTCGTTTGTGTTCTTGGTAATCTTGTTCTTGCATTGCTTTACCCATTTTCATGAGGTTCCATACACATACATGGCCATTTGTAGCAGCAGTGGCCAAATAATGATCTACATTTCATACAGTTGTACTGAATACAGTAATACTATATATCAAATAATCGAACTTACCGTCCGTTACGCTCCATGATATATCATTGCACGAAAAGCTCAAATTTAAGTGTTTTGAAGTTCGCAAATTACAAACTTCTTTGAATTTGTCGTCTTCTATTAAATATACCTTAAAAACTACAAAAACCACAGTTAAACCTAACAACAGTCCCCACTATGCGGCTTCGGAAATATTACCATTTCGTCCACTAATAGCAACTTGTGTGTTATCCCTGTTTAAAGCAAGGGCATTTACTGGTCCTTCCTGCACAACACTAAAAGTAACCATGATAACGCTTTTTATTGTCAAAGAGATAACATAATTCTAGAAAGTATGTCGTTAATATCTAGGTTATGTTTTGCTATTTGACATTTTTTTGAGATAAATAAACAAGTTATGGAACTGTTTACGGAAACGCACTGTAGTGTCTAAAGCACCATAGTTTCTCTGTAACTTCGATAGGTGGCGCTCATTGATTGGTGCTGATCTAGGTGCTGAAGAAACATCAGATTAGAATCTAAAATTATTTGTTTAATGCTATGAGTCTTATTTGATTTAAGGCGTTAATAAAAATTTCACTTTAGGCAAAAAATTTATTATATCTACATTTAGGTAGGTATATTTATGTACATATTCCATTATATAACAAAAAATAAAGTACATCTTATGCATTATGTAATAAAGTAACACAGAATCTTAATGAAAATTTCCTTATCTACTTTTTACAAATGTAACACAAAACACCAACATATAAATGCGTATCTAACCGCCGTTTTCAATGACAAAAAGGTACTAAACTGCAACATTCCTATTATGGTTTCTGATACACCCTATTTTCTTTTTCCGGCAAGTTTCGCATTACTTAACTATGAGTAAAATATTTCTGCACTCATTAGTTCCATAAATATCACAGTTTGTACATCCATTTTCTTAATTAATAATAAACAAATATATAATACAGTAGCGAATCCGGTCGCTTTTACAAGAAGTTTTAAAGGTAAATGACTAGTATAGTAGCTGTACAGGAGCAGTTAACATAAAATGAGATTAGAAAATTTTTGGGCTCATCTAATAAAATTCTCTAAGCTCTATTATGTCGTAGCAAATCACTATTATTTAATTTGAAGAAAAGTGACTTTTCTTTATACATATATTCATTAAATCACATTTAAATATTATTTTGGCAACATTTTGTTTTTTGTAGATGTAGATATTTATATAAGTATCTATGTATATGAAAAAAAGAATTGGTATGTGTTATTAGTTTGTTGTTGTTTGAAATTTATTATCATACTAAGAAATTTGATGAAGTCTATTAATAGCACTCGAAACGTTGGCTCTATACTTACTAAGAATCAATGACAAATTAGTTTTGAATATATTATTGGTTTAACAATATAATTTAGTTTTACCCTGATTTTCCCTTGTTAAACATCACTGATAATAAAATTTGGTACCTAGGATGACCTGAGTCATTTAAAACTATATTTTATTTTTGTAAGTGAATAATCAAAAGGAAATTTATGTTTTCTGATACTTATTATTTATCTATTTATTTAACATAAAATTCTCTTTAAAATAAATGTTTAGTTTTGAGTTTATCAAGTAATTATAGTAAATAGTAAGATGAAAATAAATTTAATGTTTAATATTCAACTAAACTTTTTGAGTGCTATGGGCGATTGAAAATAAGTTTAATTGAACTAAAATTGGAAAAAGTTTAAATGTAAACTTTTTTGTTCGTTTCTGAAAGTAAAGTCGTCAAAGGATATTATTAATATTTATTCCATTTTGTACCATATTTCATAATATTAGTAGGTACCTAACATTTTCCATTAGCTTATTAATGTCTTCTTTGGTTTGTCCATCTTCAAAAATGGCAAATTTAAATATAATATTTAAATTTAATTGATCAAGAACTTTTCCTGTTCTTTGAAAAAATGCCAACGGCTAATGATGGCTTCGCCTCTAAAAATTTTAGTCAATATTTAATGGAAAGTGATCTCACGTCTTCCCATGTTTTTTTTTTTCATATAACATCAAGAATAACGAGTGTCACTTTATAAATTTGCAGCCGAATTGGGTGTGGAGGGTATACCATTTGTTACGATGGTATCCTTCGTTTTGTTTTCTGTCGCAAATGTTACATTTGTCTTTGATGTGGAGGCATCTGTTTTACTAACAAGTAGACCAACATCGCAGTCTTCTCCATTTGTTGGACAAATTGACGTGGCTCGAGAGGGTCGAAACTTGTCTGTGCCAAGTTTCGATTTTCTCGGAAAAACGCTGTTTTCTAACTGTAGGGTTGCATTTATTTCTTTTCCCGCTGCACACGTGCAAGCTTTGAGGAAACTCTTTTTAAAATTGTCGCTCAAAAAGGCATAAAGGATTGGATTAACTGCGGAATTGGAATATGATAGACACGAAGCGAGTAAATTAAGCGTAACCACAAAATGAGAAGGTTCTTTTTGAGATGCGATCATCGCTAACTGTAAAATCCAATACGGCAACCAACATAATACGTAGACGGTAACTACAGTGAGAACAAGATTTGTTACTTTTCTATGAGACCTTCGTTTTTCTTTGGACTTATTTTTTGGACCGACGGTTCTTAATTTCTGAATGACCAGACAATAAAATACAGAAATAAGGCATAAGGGTATAGCAAAACTGAACACGAAGGTATACAAAATAAACATCGCGGCCATTGAAGGGGTTTGTTCCTCGAAATTATCTTCAGTCGAATTATCTGTTGACCATACTATTTGGCATGTTTTTGCTGTGACATTTAGGCCGTTTCTTCCGTTCCATTGTTCTGTTTCTGTAGAGTAAATGAGGATGGGACTTATCAGAGTGATGCTACAGATCCATGCACATAAAGAAACTATTCTTGAAATGATTGGAGTTCGCCATTTGGGGGATGATATGGGGTGACATACTGCTACATATCTGAAAAGAAAAAAATGATCAATGATGACAATTTATGAAACAAAAATGGAAGTAAAAATCCCAAAAATTGTGCACTACAATAACTATTTTACAATGTTATGTATTTGTTACCTGTCTGCACTCATAATGAACAGAAATATGCTGCTAGCATACTGATTGATGCTTGTCAAAATCATATAAGCCTTGCACATGACCCCGCCAAAAATCCAAGACTTTTTGATCGACGTCACTATGATGAAAGGGACTCCGATTAAAAAACATTCGTCTGCAATGGCCAAATTGACGATGTACATGTTAGTGACCGTCTGCATTTTCGAAAACTTTAGCACCACATAGATGACCAGAGTGTTTCCCAACAAACCCACGCAGCAAACTATCGCTAGGACCACCTGTTGGAAGATGAATGTCATGGAGTAAATCGAAAATTCACTGTTGTAGCTTTCGGTTCCGTTTGTGTTAAGTAAGTCGGACGCGTTGTTGTCCATCGTTGTCCGAAAATGGTTCGTTCAATCGAAAATTACTTGGCTCGACCGAGGGACCACATTACAACATTCTGGAACAAATGAATTATTGTAAAAATAATTGAATGAGGAAACTAATCAATAACAGTTGCTTGTAAAATTTGTTTATACATCGCAATGGCTTGAAAAATGTTTTTTTTTGTATCTATGTACTGGAGACTGGACAGATAAAGAAGAGGCAGAATTTTGAAACAAGAAACGCTTTTGATCAAATCTGCTCAAAGTTACCAGAAAATGTGTTGGTTTTTAACAGTTTTAATTAAACAAAATAAAGTTTTTTTAAAATATGTCTTTCTATGTTGTTTTAAGAAATAAGAAGTCGAATTGTTTTGAAGAGTTTTTGTATAATGAAATACGATTTTAAGTGAAAACTTTAATCTTTGTTTCAAACCTTTTGGGGATGACCTTATGGTCTCATCGTTAGGAAATTCGGTCTCAAATCTAATTACTAAAACTTGAAAATCTGATTTATACGTGAGATCTTGAAAATAATCTCTTTTATGTCTTTATATCTTGATAATAAAATAATTAGAAAAAGAAATCAGTTTTAATTTATTTTGACTCCTTACTTAATAAATTTCGAAAATTTAAAAAATGCAAATTGAAATTTTTAAATGTCGATAAAAAACTGACTGAAAAAACTTTTGTTGGAGCCATTTTTGATATTTTACTTCCTGCAACCTTTTTTTCATTGTGTTCTATTTGTTGTATTAAATTTTTTCAGAAGCATTTCATAGAAAGTTTCCCTTTAAACGCTGCTGTTAATTTTTGATTGACGCATAATTTTTTGTTTCAAATGTGGACCCTTTTGTATCGCTTCTGTTTGTCAATTTGTCACTTTGTAGTTGTCGTTCCAATTTTTATTATTGATTTATACGAGTAAATTTTTCTTTGTGTATCAATTTTTAATCAAGCGTCACTTGCACTAACCGTTTTTTTTTGTGGCATGATTTATTATCGCGATCGGTTTAATTAAACAAATTGATAAATTAACGAAAAGACATGTTCGTTTCGAATTAATTTCCGCACGAATTTTTGTATATTGCCACAAACAAACCCTTTTAATCGAAAACGTCTGGATTTGTTACGTTTCTCCTCCAGAAGAAAAAAAAAAAACGAACTTATCATCGAAATTAATAGCTGCTGAGTTTGAGGGCAAAAAATATAATAACCGTTTTTAATTCCATGTCTGCCTGTCTTCTACCATTCTGGTCGTTTACGGTTAAGGAAATTTGGGGGAAATTAAAAATTTCTATCGCAGTGAGACATACGTTATTGCGCTGTTCTTTTGAAATCTCGAACTACATACATACATCTATGTCGGAAATATTACATTGCAATACGATATTAAATTTTTCGGTAACCAATGGTACAATGAAAGTAACAAAACTGAAGACAATTATCATTAGAAGACAAGACTCTTTTAACGATCTATAATTTCATTTTCATCAGATTATTCAAAAAGATTATGATTAAGAGGTACGAAGAACTTAAACAGATTATCTGTGAATGACACTTATAATAAAATTAATGTACTTTTTCTTAAAAATATGTGTAAATGGAGAGTAAAACTTTAGTGAAGGCTGGGGATAGTAATTGGATTCAAAAAATATCTGCGGTGGTGGCAAAACTTGCTTAAATATACATAACTAGTAGTTATTACGTTAACGTTTAATGGAGTAAAGGGCCCGATTCTAATTTTGTTAACGTCACGAAAGCAAGTTAGTACGTTAAGTTAAAGTCCTCGATAAAATTCTATTACGGTAGACTTGGATTCCAACACCAATCTTCTCGTCAAAACAACGTACACAATTTTGTACTCTATTAAATATTTAGATTTTTGGGTTCTATTTAGAATAAGTTAATCAATAAAAAATTGTTATTTTTTAATAACAATGTTGAATAATACTAATTCTTTTAAGGATAAAATTCTTCTGAATAAAAGAGTGGCGAAAGTCTCTGGAAGCCCATAAGGTGATTTTATTGAGGATTTGAAATTTTTTAGTACATTTGTTCAACTCACATTTGATCTTATACATTTTTTGGTAGATATAATTTTTTTCTCCGTCTATGAAATGTTTCACTATTTATGGTACCTACATGACAAAAATAATAGCAGTACATAATAAAACTGTCCCATAAGTATAGGTACCTGTACCAATTTTAAAAGGAACTGCACGTTCCTATAAAGTTTCCCGATCTTTTAAACGCATTCGAGTTTTCTCAATGATGAAACCACTCAATAAAGTATCTAGTAGAAGGATTTCCTATTTTCTTAGTCTCTTAGTGGTTTTATATACTCATGTATTCTCAAGTGTTTTGCTACATTAACTTAAACTTTTCCCAGTTTTACTTAAGAGTTGCCAACTTCTTTTGAACTGATGTGATAGAGGGAACGAATTACAACATGTATTATGTATAGCACCCTTTGCTACACACGCAACTGTATTATATAGTGAAGGTATTGCAACATCATTAAGCTAATTAGTTAGTTTAGTTAGAACTAATGTTTCAATGTGTCTAAAGCAATTCTTACTGAACTTTGGAGGTAATTTGGGAACAGGGTAGGCAGTGCCATGCCAGTTTGAAACAAGATACTTAGTGGGTCATCCGATAATTACTTACCGAAACAACTCAGAAATTATAAGCTCGTGATGTGATAGTAGTGGGTGGTTCGCAACTTTTACGAAAGTTAATTTGATAATAATTTATGTAAATCTTATTAATAACATACTAACTGGTATTATGTTAATTTGCACAACATGATCCCTTTTAAAGGCAACTTTCACTAAACATCGTTTTGGTTTAACGTCATTTGTGACTCAAGGGGACGATACTTGAATAAATTAACGATAAGAAGGCCCTTCAACTTTTCTTTTGCTCTAAATAGATTTTTAAAAAATAGGTGATGTTTTTGATAATTTATTTGAATTTCTCCAGAGGTATACGCGCCCACTACCCATATTTAATAATCTGTAAAAGGCAGCGATTCAAAATATTAACGTGGAAGATAAATAAAAGTATTTCTTTTGTTATTTACGAGGACAAAAGCTGCTTCCTGCCTTGATCTATTCAGCATCTGGAGAAAATGATATGGAGGTTTCTGTAGAGCTTTTGAATTTCAGAATTACAACGGCACTGCTAGAATTGGAAAGCCTTTCAAGTTCGCGAGCTTTATAAAAAGCGTATAATTTGTTTGCGTCCTGTAGTCCCTCAGTTAGCAATTTGCATCGGCATTCGAGTAAACTTTTTTCTTTTTTTAACGAACCACGTAGGAAAAGCATTAAATCAACAAGAATTTTAAAGAAATTGACCATTTATCTAGATGGGTTCTTGCTATTTGCTTTCTGCCTACAAATTCTATAAGTAATATTTTGGTAATCGTATGTATTTCTCATTCTTTCTGAAGCCTCCTTCAGAAGTTTTTTGAGCCGCCTGAAGAACGTGAAGGTCGTATAGTGTGCTTGAAATATTTTGAAGCATTTGAAGACCTTTTGAAATAATTCAAGTCCTCATAATATTCTTTAAGCTCTTTTCGCAAGTTCATTAAGTAAGCCCATTGAAGAATTTATAGCCCCAATAGAGTGTTCAAAGACTTTTTCGTACGTTGCTGAAGCCTTTTCAAGTATTTGAAGCCACTTTGTCTTAATTCCAGCTCTCATAGTATTCTTGAAGCTCTCCACACAAGCTCATCAAGCCCTTTGAAGAATTTAAGCCCTGATGGCGTGTCCGAAGCCTTCCTCGCACATTGTTTAAGCATTTTAAAGCATTTGAAGCTTTTTTGGCTTAATTAAAGCTCATTTAAAGCTCTCATGGTGTGTTTGAAACTATCTTCACAAGTTTTTTTAATTTTTTTTAAACATTTGTAGGCCTTTTGGTTTAATTTTAGCCCTTATTATATTCTCAAAGCTCTCGAACAAGTTCTTTAAGGTTTGTGAAGTACATATTTGAAGTCCCTTTTGCTTAATGTAGTCCTTTTAATATTTTGGAAGCCCTTTTCAGAAGCAATTAGGGCTATGAACTTAATAACTTTTCGATGTAATTAATAATACTGGAAGTCTTCTAATTTTAAAATTTAATTTTACGGCTCAAAAGTACTTTAAACAAGGGCTTAGAGGCCTTTTGATGAGGGTTTTCTCAAGCCCTAGACAGTTTTTAGAGTGTTTTTTCATATTTTATTGTAAACCGGAACCAATGATTAAAGGATAATTAAATATTGTAGCTTTGGCGAGTATATTGGGTTGTATAAACTTGCTCAACAAAATCTTCTATTTATTTAAAGCATCGAGGCAGATAACATTTTTTGTTGCTGATAAGATCAGCGATCAGCTGTAGTTGTTTACAAATCATCTGTTAGTCGTCTTTTCCTTCTTTCTCTCGCCACCACTTTGCTCCTACGTTTTGGTGGATACAAATACGTTAAAACAACACAGAGGTGATTTAAAGTTACATTTCGCATTGTGTTTTCTGAACTTATTAGGCTAATTAAATAAATGTTGTTGCTCTTCGTCAGTTTAGTGTCACCTGCCCTTTACTAATGTATTTACACATATAACTAATGGTGTTGGTGTATTTGCTTTGGAAAATGAATGTCTGACAAAACCGGAAATTTACTGAGGGTAAGTGGTCTTTTAAATTACATTTGACAGAATTATTTTCCCTTTTCCTCTGAAGCAACCCAAAATATTTTTAATTTTAGAAATTTTCTCGCCCTGTACATTTACGAATATTCTTTCAAAAGAAAGTTCAGTTTTATTTGTACAAACCATGAGGGTTCTACTATCAAATTCATTGTGAATATAAAACTTGATTTCTGGGGTAAGAAATGCCTCTATTCGTCTGCTCTCTTGAATAGGGTGTGTGAACAATTTTTTCACGATATATATTTAGAATTTTCTTCAGTCATTTCTTGAAGAGAACCAAATCCTCTGTAATTTTGTTCTAAATTTGATAAAAAGGGTTATACATATTAGAAAAAAAAAACAAAAATTCCGAGGAAAACATCACCTAATGGTTACAATTTTTCTTGTGTTAATTTTATTTAAAAACATCAAACGGTTTTTACATATTACATTAAAACTTTTTTAAAATTATATAGAAGAAAACTCTTAATCTTTTACGTAACTTACGGTTCTTGAAATATCCTTGAGACACTGTTCAAGTTAGGGTTTTTTCCAACCTTGAAAATTACTTTTACTTTGAAGTATTTGAAGCCCTTTTGGCTTAGTTCAAGCCCTATTAGAATACTCTAAACTTCATTCAACCCCTTTGAAGTTTATGAAGCCTTTATAGAATGCTCAAAACTCTCTTCACTGGTTATTTAAGCCCTTTGATGTTTTCAAGATGGGGTCAAGTAAGAAGGCTTCCAATACTAATACTAGAGTTATGCTTTTATGTATTTGAAACCCTTTTGGCTTAATTCAAGCCCTGTAGAGTCCCTTGAAGTTTTTGAAGTCTTTTAAGATGCTCGATACTCTCTTTAGTGATTCTTCAAGCCCCTTGTAGTTTTCACGATAGGGGTCAAGTAAGGAGGCTTTCATCCCCAAACCTAAGTTTTATTTGTACGTTTACCGCTTTAAGTTTGTATATTGTTATTTCGTTCTCGATCATACTTAACGTTCTCTACCATTATTTAGCCCTTTAATGAGTTTACAATTTATTGGAGTTTATTTCGTCATAAGAAAATGACTCTTTTATGAGCCAGTTTGTGTTAAATTGGTAGTTTGAATTGTCGTTGAAACGAGGATTAGACAGATCCATGATTCTGCGTATGTACGTATCAAGTTGGTCGTTCGTTTATAATCTAAATCGTTAGTCTCAATGTTCCTGACGTGTCCCACTAATCTGCGAAGTTTAAACGTCCATGTAAAAGCCATTAGTTCTGGGACGTTGGTTAAAATGTGATCGAACGCGAAGTGCTAATTATTTCAAATCCATTGCCGCGATTTGCCTAAACTGGCGATGCTCGTTCGCGAAAACGTCTAAAACACACAACGAACATACGTAACATTTATCTACATTTACACGTTTAGGGACGTTAAATTTGATGGCCAATTTAGAATTCGGTCATACGATTTACATTGCATTTAATTGCGGGGAAACTAATTATTTCAGTGAGACGAACATTGGTATACACTTCGATGGTTAGAAATTGCAGGTGGAAAATTTACTGCTGTTTGATGTATATATTTACCTACAGTCGCAAAATTCGGTTACAAATTATATAGAGGGTGTTAGGAAAATATTTTGCCAACAGAATTTATTTAATACACTAAAAGTAAATTTATGACAATCCTGTACCCTTAGGTTTCGTTCTGGTATTCCTTAGATATTCTTTCTGTTTTTTTTTTTTTTAATTTTAATTGAAGACCGTGTAACAATTTCATTATTTTATTCTCAGGGTGCAAATTCGTTTCTTTTTATTAATTTATTATTTTTGTTTTTAATTAATTAGCAAAACATTTGGTCCAGTTTCTTGTAAAAGATATCGTTAAATGTAAATGAACCGTATAACTTACTATTTCTAACAATATTATTCTCCTATTTATTTGTGTTGCGTCCGTCATGCGTTTTCCAAATTTTCTATTGTGTATACTTTTCTGAGCATCTTTCAATTTTTTTCGTTACGCTCAGTTAAAAAACCCTTTTGTCTTTTTATTACCGTTGTTAAGATAGAAATATCCCAAATCCATTTCATTTATTGCCTTGCACTTGCTGTCTTCACTACACGGAGAAAAATAATTATGATTTTATTACTTAATGAGTAAAGTAAAATTTTTCTAGTAAATAATACTATAATTCTTATAAAATGTACTTGGTGTTATAAAACAATTTTTCATTCTTTCTAATAATTAGATGGTATTCGAATAATCAAGCTAAATAAGTCTAGACTTTTTTCTCCACCTCTCGATTATTTTATCGTGTCGTAAAGAAAAAAATACTAGAATGAGAATAGTTTAGTAAAATTAGTCATAAGAACTGTAAAAAATGTTTTCTAATCAAGTCAATTTATTAAAATTCAGTCTCAACACTGAACGTAAATTGACTAGACATTTCTAGTAAAATCTCTTTGAGCGTCTGGTCGTCTATACGGCACGGAATATTATGGCCAAAATATAAAAATTTCAAAAACCTTAACTTTTGGGTTATATAGGGGTCTATTATGGTTACCTTTTAAAATTACTTTCATATTATACAGGGTGTTCCAAATGCCCTTAAAGTATCAAAGTTATGTATTTTTAAATGGAACCCACTGTATATTATTGCATTTTTGGATTCTCCGATCACAATAAGTGTTTGTTTTGATGAGGTTTATAACAGCTAAACCTTAAGGTTTTTTAAATAATTTGAATTTTATCAAAATCTAACCTAATTTTTATATTTCAAATAGGTACTTAAGAAGTATTTAAGTTATGTAAGCGAAATTTACAATGAAGTGTAACAATAGATCATATTTTATATTTCAATTATAATAAACTCGTCATCTTATACAGGGTGTCCAAAAATGAATACTACTTAAGTATGAACTTTAAGGGGTTGTAACTTGCTTAATTTAAATGGAACGCCATATTTTTTAACATACCAGAAGATGTATTTTTTAATTACCTATCGATTGGTATTAGGGTGTTCATAAGCTAAGTCTTCGCGTTTTTTCAGAAAACGCAAAATAATTGTTTTAGGCGCCATTTGGAGTTTTTTAAATAAAAGTTCCAATGTATCTACATAGTTGCCTTTGGTGTTTAGATGTTAGATATTATTTATTATTATCCTTGGGGAATGTTATAAGAATTGTTTATTGGCTTTTCGAGTTTATGCTCAAAGGTTTTCCGAAAGAAAACATCCTAAGCCAGCCGTTTTTAAAAGATTATTAAAACAATTTCAGGAAAGCGGAAATGTCACTTATAAAAACCCATTACAAGAAAATCAGTCACTGAAGATGAAGAAAATGTCTTTATGGTAGTCGAATCAGTTATCGAAAATCCCCATATTAGTCAAAATCAGATTTCCAAAAATACAGAACATAAGCCAATCAAGTATTTCAAGAATTCTTTAAAAAGGTTTAGGTGTTATAAACCTTATCAAAACAAACACTTATATTGATCGGAGAATCCAAAAATGCAATAATATACAGTGGGTTCCATTCAAAAAAACATAACTTTGATACTTTTAGGGCATTTTGAACACCCTGTATAATATGAAAATAATTTTAATAGGTAACCATAATAGACCCCTATATAACCCAAAAGTTAAAGTTTTTGAAATTTTCATATTTTGGCCGTAATATTCCGCGCCGTATAGCGTGAATAACCCTGTATAATTGACAGATATTTTAGTCATGGTTGCTAGAATTCTAGCAATGTTTTCATGATTGTTTTCTCCTTGCGTGTACTCATAAATTTTCTGTCAACCTTCTTCTAACTTTCTGATTTTTATTATTTTACTACCTTCTTGTCCAGCCTGCCTTCGACAACTGTCAATCATTTTTCGCCTCAACTAAACTAGTCTGCATCCCTTTCTATCTCTATTATTCTATTCTTTTCTAAAGCACTTTTTCTATCTTACCATCGCACGCGAAGTTCAGTTCACAACGATCGTCCTGGTCCTTATCAAAACAAGTTCCAAATTATCTTCCAAGAGTATCAATCAATATCAATTCAACTTTCAA
Source organism: Agrilus mali (assembly GCA_029378335.1). Lineage (NCBI taxonomy): Eukaryota > Metazoa > Arthropoda > Insecta > Coleoptera > Buprestidae > Agrilus > Agrilus mali. The sequence continues at coordinate 19,260,279 of CM055658.1, read as the reverse complement.
TTATCTATCAAGTTCGTGCGCCGCACTCCCATTTATTCAGTAATTAGTCCAAATACTTGTATATAGTTTTTTCTACGTTTTTCTTGTTTTTCCGTTAATAAATCTTTATAAGCGCCGTTTAATTTGGACTTTCATTATCATTATAATATCAATTAATACAACCAACAATCAAGCAAAACTACCTGCACTCCAGTAAATTGTAGTGTAGCACAGTAACAATTTGGTATTATATTATTTTCTATTTTAAAACCTTTATCCTGATCGTCCTTAAGTAAATATTCTTATTATGAAAATTGTATCAGGAACACTGTAGAATTTCTATTATTTTATGATGCAATTACATATAAGGAACCCTCGGGGTGCAAATTCTACTTTTTCCTGACCTTTCTTTTTATTTAATAATAAATATTTTGTTTTTAATTAATAAGCAAAACTTTTGGTCCAGTTCCTTGTAAAGGTATATAACTCAATTTTTAAGAATGTTATTGTTATTTCTATTGTAGCGACCAGTGACACAGACGTGTGTGCGATAACAATTTGTGGCATGTACTTGTTATCGCTAACATGCTTACGTCGTAGACACCGCACACGGTACTTTTCGTGTTATCAACTTACAAGATGTAAATCATTCTCCGGCGACAAGTAACAAGTTCAATTCTGGAATAATCGAGGACTTTCTAATTATTACTCATCATTCGGGAATACTCAGGATTTCTTCGAGTTCCTGTCTAGAAAGTTCTAAAGGTGTATATATAGTGATCATCTTTGGACCGAGGAACAGTTACTTGAAGAAAGCATCAGTGCGCGAATTAAAACCGATAATAGACAAAGTGATATAAATAAATTGTTATATAAATAAGTGAATTGTTGTGATATAAACGGTAGTTCTAAGTTAGTGTTTAAGTGTTATAAATAGTGTTAAATAAATAATTGTTTAAATAAATAGTTTGACTAGAAAAATCGTTACACTATTTTATGTCCCATTATCATCCATTTTATTTAAAATTTCCCTTCTGTACTGCATTTTTTCGTTAAGAGCCCTTTTACGTAATACTTTGGTGTTAAATAAAAATAAGAGTTCAACATTTAATCCGTCGACGAGACCGTTTTGGATGCCGGATATGTTCAAAAGAAACTGCTGATGAAACATTTAATAGTGATATCAAATCAACGGGTAATTTCTGAAGGCAATAAAAGTTCATTTTATCACCAAAATAAAATCAGGCTGTTCAAAAGTATCGGTATAGCTGCAATGCAGGGACTTTAAGGTTTATTTGGGCCAATTTCTTCTATTGCTATAAAATTTATATATACATTAAATTACCAAGTAGTTGTTTAGTATTTTAGAAACGGTCTTATAAAAGAATTAATATTGCACTTAAAAGACTATAGAAACTAAAATTATGAAAAAGGGTAATGTTTCTATAAGATTGTCTAAAAATAAAAATTAAGGAGGGGTGTCTGTGGGTAGGATTTCATTGGAACGTTTTCTGATTCCTTAGGGGGACGTACGGGAACGTAATACCCATAAGGAAGATATTTAGGCCTTGCACAAAAAGGACATATAAATTTTTGTGTTCCTGTCGATGTTTAATTATTCAAATAATGCAATCGCGATTGCGAATACGCAAATTGCATTTACGTATATTTACCCACAAACCGAATCCTGAATCGTCATATCGTCATTGCATTTCGAAATGAAATTTCTGTTGCCTCAGATTACGATAATTTTTATGCCTCGCAGCGTGACGAATGGCCTCTGGTGCAAAAATAAAATTAGCTTGCTTAGAATAGACGTCAACATCAATCAATAAAGCGACTATCACGCATCACATTTAAAGCTGATCTATACGTTAAACAAATCATTGCAGTCAATATGAAAATTTATAAAATCTTACTGGCCATCTGTATATACTCCTACTGACCAAATCAGTTAATTAATTAGAAAAATAACTGGCAAAAGCAACAAAAAAGTTGATGCGAAAAGAAATTTAGTGCATCTGTAAAAAAAGAAGTTTCTGCTATATTTCGTGGGCTTCTTTACATAAACAATATTAAAAGACTTCTCAATTAATCAGGGACCTATGGAAAAATGTACTGTTGATTGAAGTCCCTTTGTTTGAAAGTGAAAGTTGTAAGCAGCTTATCTAACTAACTTTTTTGGACACTTTTATATTTTTACTTTCACTAAATACAATAATCGTATTAGACTAGAATCGGTAAAAAATCAAAGTATCGATCAGATTGGTATCCCTATGGTTACAGAGAATTTCGTATTTTTATAGCTGTGCCGGCTTGTGGGAATAAAATAAGAAAAAGTAAATGTCTGGGCGAAGTTATTGAACTTATTTATTGAATTGATTCTCTATTTGATTAAAAGTAAACAAGGCCAAATACAGGTATGTACACTAGAAAGGGTTTTGATATCTATTTGTACCTATATACGAGGGCGGATCAAATATAAACGAGCCTTTTTAGTTTGAGCGCCGGATAGTTGTTCAAGGCGCATACGGGCGTTAGCAACTTGAAGTGGGGATAGTAGGTGACACGGAAACGACTCGTCGTATTGCTGTCTTTGTTTGGTTAGTAGCTATCACAATGAGTGAGAAAGAGATGTATAGCAGCGTTGCGCAACTGATTATTATTAAGTTTCTTACACGTGAAAATGTAAAACCAGCTGAAATTTTGCGCAGATTGCTAGCACAGTTCGGAAATGAAACGCTTTTCTGGCAACGGGTAAAAGTTTGGTGCAAAGAATTTAACGAAGGGCGTAATCGTGTCGAAAATGTAAATCATCCTCGTCGTCCGCGCACCAGCATATCGCCGGTTAACATTGCACGCGTTAGAAACCTTATTGAAGGGGCCAACCACGCCACTGTGCTTCAGATATCTGTTAAACTCGGTATCAACTATGGGAGTGTCCACACAATCATAACGAAAATTCCGAAAAATTTAAGCTCGTTGGGTCCCAAAGTTGCTGAGTGAAAATCAAAAAGCTGCTCGAGTTCGCATCGCAGCTTTAACGCAGGCCCAAATCAGTGAAATGCACTAGACTCAGTCGGAGCACTATCCATATAGCCCAAACTTATCCTCTTGTGATTTCCACATGTTTGGGGCCCCTCAAAGAATCACTAGGAGGCGAGCGATTTCAGACTGATGAACATGTGGAGGCGTTTGTGCGCAACTGGATAGACTCCCGCCCTGCTTCTTTTTATGATAACGAGACGAAAAAACTACCAATCCGTTGAGAAAAATGTATAATCAAACAAGGGGGATATGTCGAAAAATGGAGAAATTTGTGTTTTTTTGAAAATTTTCAAAATAAATGTTTTATGAACAAAGGCTCGTTTATATTTGATCCATCCTCGTACATAAAAAAAATTATACTTAAGGGGAGTAAAAAGTTTTACAACTGTGGCCGCATAAAATTAGCCTCATATTTTTTGTATAGGTATACTTTATTGTGGTATTGTAAATATTTCTTTTCTTAAATTCTGTATGTAAATATCTTTTCAAATATTTCTTCGTATATTCTTTTGTATCTGTACCCTTCTATTGTAGTCTGTGTAAATAACTTTATTACTTGTACTTTCCATTAATCTCTTTAATATTCCAATTTTTTCTTCGGTGGTTAGGGTCAACATCTTTTCTTTGCATTTTCTGCATTTCAAATTTTCAAATTTCATTCTCTTCTAATTGGTTCCCTACTCTAGTGTAAATACATCTAACTCCATCCTCGTAGTCTACCTAACATTTTATTTTCCGTTATACTAACACTTCTAAATCGATTTTCGTTTCAACTTCATTTTTTCTACAAGCGACTACCGCAATTATTTAATTAAACTGTTTAGTTGGATTTCGTTTTTTTAGGGTTCCGCACCTCAAAAGGAAAAAGCGGAACCTTTATAGGATCACTTCGTTGTCCGTTCGTCCGTCCGTCCGTCCGTCTGTCAAGACCCTTTTTATCAGGAACGCGTGGAGGTATCAAGCTAAAATTTATACCAAATACTCAGGTCTATTGTCCCTTGGAGTTGTAAAAAAATCAAACGTCTAAGCCAACGCAATCAAAAGATACAGCTGTTTATGCCGCAAATTTCCGCAAATTTTCGAATCAAAACCTACAGGGTACTTCCCGTGAACTCAGAATCTTGAAATTTGGTACGAAGCAACGTCTTATAGCACAGATAAAGGAAAAATTGCGAAAACCGTAAATTTTTAGTTACATCATATAACAAAAAAATTTTTTAATTATTTTAAAGTTACTACCCCTTTCCTCATGAACGCGTAGAGGTATTAAATTGAAATTCATATCAAATACTCAGGTCTATAATACCATTAAGCTGCAACAAAATCAAACTTCATGTCAACGCAGTCAAAAGAAACAGCAATTTAAGCCGCATATTTTCAAACTCGCAACTACTCGCAAGGGAATCAAAACCTAAAGGGTACTTCCAGTCGATTTAGAATCTTGAAATTTGGCATGAGCAATGTTTTATAGCACATATAAAGGAAAAATTCCGAAAACCTTAAATTTTTAGTTATACATCACATATATACAGGTTTGTACGGAACCCTCGGTGCGCGAGTTCGACTCGCACTTGGCCGGTATTTTTTTTCTTTATATTAAGCATCGTTCATAATACTAATTATAAAAGTGAAAACATCACACACCAAACAACAAAATGGTTTAGTAAAATTGGTCTGATTTATAATGAATAAAAGACTTATTTTTGTTATAGTAAAATTTCATAAAAGATTTAAACTCACTTTATTCACCATATAGTTCTGACTAGGCGCTAAATGACTAACTGCTGCTAATGCATTAATACACGATCAGTTTATAAATTTAAATTGGTTTTGTATTCTTAAAATATGTAGGTAACAAAAAATTTTTTTCCTTGTAAATAATTCGTAGACCGTTTCGATCTCGTTCTTTTTAATAAGTCTTAAGAAAAATATTTAATCGTCCTTTCCTTTTATCGTGACATTGAGTAGATATAAAACGGAGGAAAAGTTACGTCAGGCTAATTTATTAAGGGTAGGTTGGCAGGGGCGTGAAAAAAAACCCATGTAATTTATGATATTTAACGACGTAGAAATACATATACTACTTACACTTCCATGCCCTTAAAGAAGTTTTAAAATGTTAATTGAAAGGTGAAAGAGTTCAAAATTTTTCCCGATAATAGAAAAAAAATCGTATTTCAAAAAGTGAAACGTTGGTGTAATAATATAACAAATTGATAGACAATTTTTCATTCAGAAATAATGCTACTTATGAGTTGAATTGGACGGAATGTGCCACTTGTTTGATCTCGTTCTTTTTAATAAGCCTTTAGAAAAATATTTAACGGTCCTTGAGTAGATTTAAAAGGGAAGAAAAGGTGTCAGGTTAATTTATTAAGGGTAGGTTGGTAGGGGCGTACAAAAATAAGTAGAAGAGCTTGATCTAATTTATTTCAAAGACGTATAGGTACTTAATACTTAACTTTCTTTGCCTAAAAGCAGGTTTAAATGTTAAATTGAGAGGTAACAGAATTCACAATTTTCCCTGCTAATGGAAAGGCTGTTAATATTAGTGGATGTTAAAGTAATTTTCGATTTAAAATCGCATTTCAAAAAGTGAAACGTTAGGGTATTAATCTATTTCAGTGATAGACAATTTTTTATTCACAAGAATGCGACTTATGAATTGTATAATATGAGAGTATTTTTTATAGTAGTGAATGTTGAATAAGCCCTTAAAAAAACATTTAATGATTGTTTTTTAATTACATCGTGAGATTGAGTAGATATAAAATGGGGAAAAAGTTATGTCAGACTAATTTATTAAGGGTAGGTTGACAGGGGCGTAAAAGAAAGAAAATCTGATATAATTTATTTCAAAGTTAATACTCACGCTTTTATTTTTTAAAACTAGGTTTTAATTAAAACTTTCAAAATTTCTCTTGTAAAGGCAAATTATTTTTTAATGTTTAAGTGTTTTTTGATTCAAAATTGTATTTCAAAAACTGAAACGTTGGTGTAATATAACTCAGCGAGTGTGTTACAAATTGATAGACAATTTTTCATTCACAAAAAATGCGATTTGTGAATTGAATTGGATATGACAGTTTTTTGGTATCGTGTCAGTAGATCATATTTTTCTTGCTTAACCAAAGATTTATGGTGATAGGTCCCTTTTTTGTTTGCCCGACGCTTTTAAACTAAAAAAAAAGATTTAATGTGGAGTTGGCGTTATTAAGAGTTCTCGATAAATTATTACTGCCTCTTTTCTGACTACTTTTGTAATTTACTGTTTATCGCTCCAGCTTCCTAAAAGTTATTAATTAAATGCCAGTAAAATGCTCATATTTCGTTATCAACAAAATTACCCAGGTATAGAGTTCAGTAAAATTCAAAGCTAAGTATTCGCGGATTAACAGCTACTTGGCGTTTTGAGGTCAGTTTTGTGCTAAATTTTATAGGGAATCTCGCCTAGGAAGATTAATATCCAGGAAAAAGTTGTGCATATTAATCAATGATATAATTACACAATAATTGGCTAATAAATCGAAAATATTGTCTATTGATAGGTTAATGATTGAAAAATAAGATATGTAGTTGTAATAAATAAATATTACAAAATATCAGGCCATAATAATACTCACTAATAATGGATTAAAAATTGAAAATATTGACAAATAATTTGTTAATACATAATTTAAGATTTTAGAAAGAAATGTGCTAATAAAAAGTATAATTATTAAAAACTAATACGTTCAGAATACATTAATAAGGTAATAAAATTAAATATTATTGATTGAACAATTTAAATTATTAGAGAATAATAGATACATTAATAATAAATTGAAAGTACGTATTAATGAAAAACATTGTAATACATAATATAAAAAAAAAATAACAGTAATGTTTTAAAACATTAAAATATTTATTAATATTATGTTTGTAATTAAAATTATTAAGAAATAATATGCTAATAAGTAGAGTTCGGATTATATGCAAAATGCATATAACATATATGCAAGCATATTTCCAAGATTTTTGAATAATGCATATGCATTTAAAATAAATGCATATTTTGGTATAATTCGATGTATTATCTGCATAAAAACTACCCAAATCTATTATTTAACGTTTAAAGTTCTGTTATTTACCATTGCACTAATTGCTTTTTAATGACATTCTCGTTTCGTACCTGATACAAACTTGTTATCGGGGAAAAACCAAATGCGTAGTGACTAATAATACGGTTGTTGTCTCTGTTCAATAGTTGTTCTATTTAAAGTTTGAAACATAATGTTTTTCATCATTTGTTCTTATTCTGTGGTGAAGTATATTAATAGTTATCGTGATGCCGAAAGTTCCATCTGAACAATCAGCGTTACTCAGAAAGTGGATTATAGGGAGAAGTGAATTTAAAATTATTGACAATGAACATCTTTTTTGCACTAATTGCAACAAAAGGGTAAGTCTTAAAAGTTTTTTATTTCTTATTTTGTTTCTATTTTAAAATATAAAATAATTTTGATTTATTTGTGAAAAAATAAAGTATATTGATATTTTTCAACAAGTGATTCAATTATGGTAGTTCAGTATTTTTTTTTATTCACAAATTACGTCTGCTAAAGAAAAAAATTGACTCTTATTCTTCTAAAGCAAATAAAATTAAAAATAAGTTTAGTTTTGTACTGGATAAAAATTCGGGTTTTAAGCAATTAATTAATATAAACAGCATTTTAGAAGGACATACAACGACAGAAAATCCAGAAATTCCGCTTAATTTTTTGCCATATATTAAATATGCACCTTTGACTTCTTGCGAAGTGGAAAGAACGTTTTCTGTTTACAAACATTTTTTATCAGATAGACGACATAATTTTAATATGGAAAATTTGGAAAAACATTTAGTTTTATATTGTTATAGTATGTCTAAAGATAACGTTCGTTAGTTTTTTTTGTAAGTTATGCTATTGTAATTTAAACAAATAAAAGTGTTAACAGAATTTCTTTGTGTTTTATTTAAAATTTAAATGCATATTAATGCATATTATAATGCATATTTTGACGATTTTTAAAGCATATTTGCATGCATATATTTGCTATTTTTTAGTGCATATATTCCGAACTCTACTAATAAGTAATTTAAATTATTAAGCAATAATATGCTAATAAGTAACTAAAAATGTTAGCAAATAACATTTTGATCAGAGAATATTATGTAGATTGTGGCATGCAACCGTCCTTTAGAACTTTAATTAATTAAGAGAATTATTACCAAAATAAACTTTTAACTTTCGAAATACATGTAAATAAAAAAAGAAACTAATAAAAATTTGGCATTATTAGCACGAGACCACCTGACATTAAAAAAGGGTGAAACACGTCTTCGAATTTAAAAGAGAGGGTATGGTAATGAGGTGAATCTCTTCCAAGTTTCTATTAACTTTTTGAAATACTTTGTTAATTAAAAATATTAGCAAAAATTGTCTTAATCAATCGATTTAAATTTTCGGGCAATGGACGATAGTGCGCTGCGGTCAGGAATAAATTCAGGTAGTCAAATATTACAGGTCAATTGCGCGCGGTTTGCCAAGACTTTGTAGGGTCAACTGCGCGCTCGGTAATTTTATTTAATTTATATAATAGTTTTTAAAGAAAAGTCTCTGAAGATCTTACAAAATATATTTATATACAATTTGTTACAAAAACTCCAATACATGATGAATAAGAGAATGACAAGAGCACGACAACACTCACTTCGTTCGTGTTGTCTTTACATACCGTAACCTTTTGATCCTACAGAATAAAACAAAATAATTCTTTAGTTACCTACTAATTATAAGTCAAGGTGAATATAAAAACCCGAACTAAATACATTTATTTCAAATCTTTGTTGGTTTCTAATATGATTGAACTATTTATTAATAAAAAAGGCCCAGGGGGCAATAATTAAATGAACGCGCGTAACTGTCCCATCACTTTTAGGGTCAGTTTTGTCACAGCAGGGGGTAAACTGACCGCAGCGCGCAATTGACTTACACCCAAATTTTCGAGGGTGCGCTTATTGTGAAACATGATTGAAAGTTTAAAGAAAAATAATAATTACATCGTAATCAATTAATAATTATTTTTATTTAAATTGATTAATTGATTAAACAGTACAAATATCTCGGGCTGTATGTTCTACCCCCATTTTCCATTGAAGATGAAGCATAGTGGATGAAAATAATAATTTTTTTACACGAGCTTTAACAGGCATTAAAAACGAAAATTTTCTGCTTTTCTAAAGATAGAATACTGAGTAATGGGTATATCCGTAGGAAATTTACCATACTTACATTACATAATCCATAATTGGAAAGCTATTTTTCCAACCGTTTTTCTGCGTTAGTTCGGAAGTAAATAGAACCGCAACGTAACGTGAATTTTCAAAGGGTTGTTTTCGATCAGTATCGATTGAAAATTACTCATAAAGTAGTTATTTTATTTTCAAAAATTACCTTGCCCACGCAAAGAGTAGACAGGGTGTGTAAACAGTTGGAGATATTTAGGGGTCTATTAGGTAGTTGAGGTCTATTTACCAATGGAACGTTGAGTATGAAATGAAATGTTCTGTAAACAGTAATAACGATAGTGGGACGGTTTCTCTTATTCGATATTCACCCTTAGTGTAGTTACACTTTTCTTTTTTTTTTAGGAGACGATGCATTTTTCCTAATGAATAGATACTCACTCAAGTTCAACTTAAAATATTCCTAAAATTTCTATAACTGGATAGCTGACAATTTTTTTTAAAATTATTTTAATTGAAGTTTATTTATCTCAAAAAGTAGTCTGGTATAGATTTTTTAATATTTTAAAAAATAAAAAAGATATGAACCTTTAAAAATCACAATTAGACAGAAAGTTTTTTCCGAATATACCTATAATATTTAATATCAGTCAACTACCCTATTTTTGCTAGGATTTTCGGTGCAAAGGGCTAATAATAAGCTAATAAGCCCGGATTTCACAATTTCTGGCTAATAAGGTGTCTTTTGTTAGGTATTGGTTATTGATAATTTAAAGGTTAGGGGAAAAGAGAATGGAATTTAATGAGGGAAAACTCAAAAAAAAATTCTCAAAAATAGTGCGAACTAGTTTTTTAATTAAGAAATAATTTTTTAAAAGTTTAAGAGCTTTTTAGATCAGGGTCGATAATTTTCGAAACAAGTAAGATGAAATCCATTGGAAAAGGAAGAGAATATAACAGAAAAAGAAGATAAACTAATTTACGGGCGATCTGAGGTCGGGAAAGGGAAGGAGGTGAGTTTTTAAAGGTAAAAAACGGTTTTCCTTGATTTCCGTAAAAAAACTTATGGAAGAAAGTTAAATGGAAAAGTTGTAGGTAATAAAAATATCTATAACTTTTGTACTTACACTTTTTCACATAACCTCAAAATTTATGTGAAAAATTCAAATAACTAACTTTTTATTTTTTTATTTTTATCTTTTACAAAAACATTTTTTTTTCACGAAATTTGGTGAAAACTTACCTATTTATGTCCTAAACACGCTGTAGTTTTTTTGATTTGAAATATTTATTTTTTCACTTTATTTTTACTTAATATCGAAAAAGCACTCTAATTTTCAATGGAAAATTCTCACGTCAAAATATCTGCTTTTTTAAAAATGCTGGTGGGCTTTTTCTATGATGAAATCTCTACTTTCTGATGGTGTGAAAAAAAATATACACATTACTATGGTAAGTTTTCTCAGGAAATGCAAAAACGAAAAAAACTAAATTAATGTTATTAAAAATATTATAATGAATAACGTAATCAGTATAAAGTATGTGAATTCAATAGTACGATTTACATGTATATTTATTTATTATGAGATTTTCTATGACATAAATGTAATTAGAATTAAATAAATCAACTTTTTTACTGAAAAAAATAGCAGCGGTCACATTTTTTAGATAAAATTCCCTTCGTTTTTTTTGCATTCCTGAGAAAACTTACCATAGTAACGTATATTTTTTTTCACACCATCAGAAAGTAGAGATTTCAACGAAGAAAAAGCCCACCAACATTTTTAAAAAAGCAGATATTTTAACGTGAGAATTTTCGATTGAAAATTAGAGTGCTTTTTCAACATTAAGTAAAAATAAAGTGAAAAAATAAATATTTCAAATCAAAAAATTACAGCGTGTTTGGGACATAAATAGGTAAGTTTTTACCAAATTTCGTGAAAAAAAAATTATTTGTAAAAGATAAAAATAAAAAACTAAAAAGTTAGTTATTTGAATTTTTCACATAAATTTTGAGGTTATGTGAAAAAAGTGTAAATACAAAAGTTGTAGATCTTTTTATTACCTAAAACTTTGCCATTTAACTTTTTTCCATAAGACTTGTAATTTTTTTTTGGGAAATCAAGGAAAACCGTTTTTTACCCTTAAAAACTCACCCCTTCCTCTTTCCCGACCCAAGGGGTTTCATCCGACAATAATTTTTTTTTCACTTTTTACTATTTTTGAAAGCTTCAGCACTTGTCTATTTGCTTAGAAAATATACGAAAGTAATAAAATTATGTATAAATCTTACCTTATATGTATACTTGTACGTGTCTATATACAAATTTAGTAGGTAAAATACTTTTCATATCAAAATTCCTGGTTAAAACAAGAATATTGCAGTTATGAGCATTACCATTTTCCGGATGGTTTACCGCGAAAATTGTAATTAATTTTGATAGATGATAGATGATAGTCCCACATAAACTGCAACATACAATTATGTGCATAAGAGCATGCATTCCTACTTGCAACAAATACATAGAAATATACGCAACGCAGTAAGTACGAAAATTTTATCTCTAATAAAGTAATTTGTTATTAAATTAAGTTTTATGATGGGTGGTGTAAGCGCATTTTCTCGTACGTGCAATTATGTAATAATATGCCAAGATGATTCTATTCATTCTTTGTCAGGAAGCAGCATTCGGGTAATTCGTTAAACGTCCACTGGGACGTGCAGAATAGAAAATTATTGCCAGAGTTGTAACAAGTTACTTTTAAACCACTACAACACTTTTTGGTGTAAGAATTTTTGCTATTCTTATCTTTCGAAATATTTACCTAAAGAAGCTAATTTTTTTAATTAATATTTAATATTTTAGAATTTTAGATGATACACAAGATAATTTGGTTATCAAATAAAACATAAATGTCCCCAAATGTGCTTTTTAGGGGTTGCCAATAATTTAATTTTATCTCATATCTGACATGTGATGATGATGAGATTAAATTAAATTATTTATAACTTCTAATAATTGCAATATCGTTATAATTTGATAACATTTAAACAATTATCGAACAAAGTAAGTAATAAGTAGATATTTTTGTTATAATGTTGTATTGGGATACGCCCTGTACACTCTGCCTCAAAAGATTGTTGTTGTTAGAGAAGGTTCAGAAGAAAGTTATTTTGAGGCAGCTGTTTCGGAAAAGGGCTAATCTAATTAAAGAAGCTGACGGTAAGTTTCTGTTTCCACGTTTCGACAGGAAATGTTAAGATATTAATCTAATTTTAGAAATTGCCAAGAAAGATGATGAAATATACCCACTAGCAACATATTTAATACGGAGGACGACGTGCGAAAAATCGAGTAATTCAATTAATTATCCATTATACCCTCATTGTGTAATTGTGGATAAACATCTGATAACTTTATTACGATAGGGGTCGATCATTATTTATAGAATTCTACACATTAGAAAAATATTTCGTTTTAGGTGGTAAAGTTTTTATATATCCATAGATAAATATTAATAAGAGGATTAAGGGAACGTTTTCCAAACATTCGATTGTGTTTCGGATTTTCGTTTGATTAGAAGAAATAAAAATTATCGTTAATCCGGATCTGGAAAATATTTTGCCAGCTCTAAACTACAAAATTATCTCCTTAAAATCATGCTGGTGGTACGAGTGTAAAGAAGTAATTTTTTATAGTAGAATTTGGTTTAAATCTTATTTCTTTTCTTGTGTATAATAGTATCTAATTACTGCAATTATCAGTGTCGTGGGATTATTTACTAAAGTAAAAGAATAATTATGGATGATTAAGCAACTAAAGGTGAAATAATGGAAGAAACGATCGTTGAAACTGCAATAAACGTTACCGGTTTCGGAAACGCAATAACAGAATGGGAAAAAAACATTTTTATTATGAATATAGTCGGATCATTGTTATCAATCCTAGCCAATATCGCTATCGCAACTGTATTGTTATGTTTCAAAGAGATGAGAAGTGTTCCAAATGTGTTTATTGCCAATTGGGCCCTTGCAGATATTGGATATTTAACGTTCGACATAGTTATTACTGAAGGGTACATATTAGTCACAGGGAAGTACTTACCCTCCGATAGTTTGTGGCATTGTGTACCATTTGATACAGCAGTTAATTTTCAAATGATTTCCCTTGTATTTGTTGCCGTCCTCACTTTGGAATGGACTTCTTCTGTTTTTTCGTGGTACCGGGTTTTCAAATTTTTTTGAAAAATATTTGTCCCCCTTCGTGGCTTTTTATTTGGATATGTTTTTTGTTTGTAAGTGGTCAGTTCTTTTGGAATTTGTAAACTTAGATTGTACATCCCTCTTCTTCTCAGTTTTGCTATTTTGCTATTAGGAACCCCGTTGTTAAATATTTATTTAATGGTTGTTTATGTTGTGATTGCTGTCAGAAGATGCTATGTAAAAATATCATATCCTGTAACTTATGTACAAATTTTATCCACTGTAAATGTGATAGCCTTTTCATTGATATTGTGGGATGAAATTTTCATTAACGTGTTGTATTATCAATATTCGTTGAATATTTTTCGTGTGTACTGTGGAGTTTTGAATTTTTTTATATTAGTAATTAGTAATGAGGACTTTAAAAGAAATTTGTTTATTTGTTTTCGTAAGAATAAGAAACACTATGGGAATGTGAATAGTGTTTAGTTATGATTAATAATAAAATGTGGTAATAAATACTATATTAATATCTAAGAAATACTTATATATGTACTTTGCTTGAAAACTGTCACTAAATAAAAAAGTAAATTTACGACTTTGTTTTGTGGAAATAAAAGATTTTTCTTAGTATGGTTTTTAATTTCTTTTTAATTAATTGTAAACCCATAAAAGCGTATTATTTAGGAACATTGCTTATTTCTAATTTCAGATTAATTTTCTTTTCAGGATGTGCAACCTCCGCTTGGATGCAGCCTTTGGAAATAGATATCTATCTATTAATTTACATGTAGAAATTTGTACCTAGAAAATTTTCTCGTGAATAAATATTTCGACCTGTAAGTATGCATGTTAAAAAGTTATTACTATTTTTATAAAGCATCTTCTGGAACTATTATTTTTTGTATAACTAAATCTAATATATAAAATTCTCGTGTCACAATGTTAGTTAGCATACTCCTCCGAAACGGCTTGACCGATTTTTATGAAATTTTATATACGTATTTAGTAGGTCTGAGAATCTATTTTACATACCCTTAAGTGATAAGGGTTTTTCACAATGTCCACCCCTAACTTTTTATTTTTTGGACAAATTTTTTATGATTTGGCATTAAAAAATACATATATACCTTAATTTTCATACTTCTACGACCCACTCCCATTTTTTAATAGCGATATTAGTACTGCAATAATCTTCAACTCTCAGTGGTCGATAACTGATTAATTATTATCAATCGATTAGTCATCCCCGCCAGGCGTCTACTGATGTCACTACTCACCCAGCAAACAAACGGAGTGGGGAAAGAAAAATTTTTTAAGCAGGGGGTTCAAATATGTTCTAACAAGTAAAAGAATATTTTATTACAACATTTCAAAATGATTTGACAATGTTCAAGAATGTTCCAGAATCTTGAAGATCATTCAAGAATGTTTCAGAATGTTAAAAAAAGTTAGAAAATGTTTTGAATCATTATGGGATGTTCTGGATAGTTATAAATTCGCGAATATTCTAGAATGTTCCATCAAACGTGTAATATATTCTTACCCGGGCAACGCCGGGTATTGCTGCAAATTTTGTTATAAAATTATTCAAGTCTTAGTCAAGTCCGCAAAATTTGTTAGTTTCTTTACTAGGCACTATATGGTGCGATTTGGCAAGTTTTCTCTTAGTCTTAAATAGTTTCAAGTTCAATTAGAGAAATTTAAGTAAGAGGAAACTATTCAATCTATCTGTTTCATGTTTCGAAGTGCTCTTTTTGAAGCTATCTAAACTAATTTGAAATTTAACGACAAATTATCAAGAAATTAAGATGTTTCCCCGTTTTGTAGATACAATTTACGATTCTTCTATTTTAACCTATAAACATTTCAGATATTTTAGATAATACTTGTGACAATAATTAATTTTCTTTAAAATAATAATTCATTTTCTTTTTCAGAATTCGCAGGATGCTGCTTAAGCTGTTTTTCTAAAGCAAAGAAAAAAAGGACGAATGTGAACGTGAAGACCTTCATGGTTGATATTATACCTACTATGGAAAATTAATGCAAAACGTAAGTTTGGAGATCTGATAATGAAGAACCCTCATATATAGTCTTTTTATTGCAAATTAGGGAGTAGTATCATTTCTTTACAAAAATTAAATCTTTTGTGATGATTATGGTTTTTTTATTATTCATCATATCATATTTAATAGTAAAATAATTAAATAAAGTAAAAGGTTTTTGATGTTTCAACTACTGTAGTAGCATATTACTCTTGATAAAGGCCTAACCACTCGAAACAATTGTAGAGATTAATAAATCCTTTGAAACATTAAAAAGCTTTTACTTTACTTTATTTAATTATTTAAACAATTCAGAAAAAAATAGGACAAAATGTTATTCTTATTCTGGACTTTTATTATTTTAAATACAATTAATATTTATTTGCTTATTATTTTTAATGTCTTTTAGTTTTTATGATACTAGCTGCAAAACCTGGCGTTACCCGGGTTAAAAAACATCGCACATACAAATCTTTGTACCATTAAACGTACGTTGTATATGAAATTTATTTATTAATTAACTTATTAAAATAATTACTTCGATTATTGGTTGTCACTTGATCGTAGGCGAGATCGAAATCCCGCTTATATACTGCCAACGATCGAAATTTCTAGTTTGAAAACATTCTACACATAATTACATTTTTTTAGGACAATCCAAAACATTCTAGACTGATTAAAATCATCATCTACCTAAACATTTCTTTGTTCATTCAAGTTAGGATTACTTAGTTACAGTTTGTTGATTTCGTGTGCTGTTAGACGTACTTTGTTTCGCATTATTGGAACCGGGGTGGATCACTTCAAGATATTATATGCGAACTCTCCAAATTTGAACACAAGCCCTAAAATATTGTTATAAACACCTCCTCTTATACCTGGAATATTTTCTTCCACCGCAAAAAAAAATAATTAATTGTTATTTTGGTAAGAACTCTAATTGGTAAAATTGTACAAATTTGGATGCATTATGTTTGCTTCTTTTTTTGTCAAATTGAGTGTTTTTCCCAATGTAAATTGTCTTACTTCTTTTTTTAGAAGTGCTTTCGAATTTTTTCTATCACAGGTAGGTACCTTACTAATAAAGATAGTCCAGAAATTTTGTTGAATATTTTGCTATCTTGCTTTCAGTTCATGGCTAAACAGTATTTTTGTTTAAATATTATTATTATGGAAAAAATGTAATTGACTGAAATTTTAGCCAAGGATGTTTTCGCACGTAATATTACGAGCCTGTAGTTAAAATGAAAAATGTAAAAACCATGTTTTTTTTTTATTTTAGTTCGATTAATAATCTTTATTATAATATATGATTCATTGATTCGCGTTATAGACAATACACATTTTAAACCAGAGCAGTTAACAATTTTGTGTATTTGAAACATTGTGGAAAATCTGGAATATTCTAGGAAAGTTCTCAATATTTTCACTCGCAAACGCAGTTAACGTCATTTAGCAGAATTTCCACTGTAAGGCTGTGTGTCAGAAAGGATGGAAGTATTTCATCACACATTTTTACCACCCAACTCCACCCCCAAACTCCTTCATTTGCAAGTACGGACGAAGGGCTATCTACCACTGCAATTCAATTAGAATATTTATTTTATTACAGATTTTGATGGAAAACTCTAGATTTGCTTCTTTTTCTATTCCCAGAGGACCTTTAGCCATGATCTACACCGTAATATAAGAAAATAATACCTAGTGTTAAAATATTAATTAAATAAATTTATTGTAATTATAAGCATAAATAAATATTTGTAATACGATTGTAAATATAATATAATCATATTAAATAAAATAAAGTTGTTTCTTTGAATCTTTCAACTTTTATTATGTATAAAGTAAAGATAAATTTAATAAAATAATTTATTATCACTTCTTTTGAATACAAAACTAACAATAAAATTAAATTTTGGTGAAATCGCCAAACACATTATAATAATTATTGAAAACTTCTGGTGGATGCGCCAGACACCTACAGAAAAATTTGCACCGTACGTGAAAATTTTAAATTTCGGACTTTTGTATCAGGAGAGCATAAGTTCATAAGGAAATATTTTCTAGTGATTTTTGAGTTTAGAAGTTGGATTATAAAATTTAAGTTGGCCCTACTGATTACTGATGAAGTTCGGCGATTTTGTTTTGACAGTTGTAATAAAAAATTAACAATTATTTCAAGAATATTTATAAAGTTAATCATAATTTTAATTTAACAAAATATGAATACATGGTAAAATAGAGTTTGTGAAATTCTGTTAGTTTTCTCGTAACTGCAACAGAAACTTTGTAAATGAGTGTTATGTGTTTTGGGTTTGTGTTGGTAAATTTGTTGATGTAATGGCAATATTTACAGAGAAAATGTATGTTAATTGGTATTTATGTGGCAAAAAGGACTAATCTGCAGCCTTTTCTTTGTGTTTTTGTATGATAGAGTACCCTTTAAGACATGATATTAAAATTAGGACTTCTAGTGATAACAGCCACATGAAAGGCTAAACATTAACACATTAATTAATGATAATTGATTTAATTAAACCAAAACCCACTATACATAACCTCAAGTTTAAATTTACCCCTATTCAAGTAAACTTTCTTCAATTGCTAAGCATTAATACTGCAGCTAAATATTTGTATGGTTTCTTGAGATCTTGTCTATCAGCAAACACCTGTTGCATAACAGGTTTTATTTGTCTAAGATTCATTTTGAATGTGTAAATTAAAAAAGTACATGGATCACATTCACAGCTGCTGGGCTTATAATTTATTTCTATATAGATATCTTATATGATTTACATACACACATACTTAGTCACATCTCATTTTGTTAAAGAGTACAAGAAAAGTTATATGTACTAGACTAAAGCAAAGTAAATGTTGTCTGTTATTACTTACCATTTGTGATAGATGATACTCTTAAGCAATTGTTATAAGCAGAAGCAGTAGGATTCTGTTTGGTGCCATCAAGCTAAGCATGCAGTAACTTTATTTAATAGTCAACTTACCAACTTACCTATAACTCATAATTCAATGTTAATTTGTTTTAACAAACTTTTGAATAGTCGATTTGTATTATAATTAGAATAAAATTGTATATTTACGAGTAAAAAGAGTTTAAATTATTTATTGTTTAATCGTGAGACTAACAAAAGTTGTATTGTAGTTGATTGTATTATTCTTTTGTGTAATATAAGTTTTATCAAAAATTTAAAGTATGTTCGTTATTTACATTCATTAAGTGGAATTAATTCTTTATTAAATCTATAAGTTTTATTTTCTAGATTTTAGCTTATTTTTGTAGAAACACTTTGTAATTCTATTTATTAATGGTTCATTAATAAGCACTTTATGGTTAATTTCGAGTTTTCTTAATTCATGCCTTTTTATGGCTTTAAAAGATATAAAAGAAGAAGAAAGAAAATAATAATTCAATGTACCTTATATACCATTATTGAATAATGAAAGAAAACATGATAACACAAAATTAGAGAAAGTAGTTCTTTATTTATTAATTAAATTAGAAAAATAATTTAATACATGATGATAAGATTAATACTCTTAAGCATTTAAAAGGCGATTAGTGAGATATAATATGAAGTGAGGAATTTGGAAACATTTCAATGACTTCAAAATAAGTAAAAGCAAAAAATTTTTTTTACTATTAATGAATATAATTGGAGATTTATCTACAGTTTAAGCAAGAAAATATGTTGAACTGATGGTTTGGAAAATTTAACAACCGATTTGTAGTTTAGTAATTAATCTATATTGATCAACTGATGGTATATAGTTTTATAGGTAATGTATACTAATAACAAATAATTAAGTTGGTATTTTCATACCGATTATTTTAATTATATTGGTAGGTATAGGCAAACATAAATCTAAATTAATAATTAATTATCGATTAAATCTTTTAATTTAGAAATGACTTATGTAAACAATTTCTTGTAAAAGTAGAAATAAATACAAAAATTATATTTTAGATCTGAAAAAATATACTGGTTAGTTAAATTGATAACTTAAAAATTTCTAATTATAAAACTAAGAAAAATAAGCAGAAGATTTTGATTGCTCTTGGAACTATATATCTGAAATTAAACAGCGATCTGTTTTAACTTAAATAAATATTTGTCAATAATTTAATGTAACTTGGGAGTTCTATGAAGAGACTTTCTATAAATTGGCAACAAACTCTATATCAAATATTATTCTTATGATTAAGTTTTGGGCAACTTTATTTATTATTTATGAAATTTACAAATAAAAAGGGTAAGTTGGAGAAAAGTTTATGTAAAGTATGGAAGAGACTGAGCAATTGCTTTATCATTATTAGATAGATTATTATTTAGATTGCTCTTATGACTTACTAATAACGAAATAAGAAATTGAATAGAAAACTACAACATATAATTAACTTATGTATAAAAATCAGTTTTCATTTCTCAATTTAGGTGTTTTTTTGGAATTAATTTCAGTTTTACTATGAAAAATAAGATAAAATAAATGATTAGATTTAAGATTTTTTTATTGTTAATTTTGATATTGTTTTTAATATTTTATGAGACTAGTTTAACCACAAATACACAAGCGATTTTGCTCCATTTTACTGTTTTCCAATAAAAATGAAATGAAGTATTATTTTCATATATGTATTTACAATTGCATTAAATTTAGAAGGTAAATACATGATTAGGAACAATTTTTAAATTATTTATTTCTCTTAAACGCTCCAAAGAATCCCAGTATTCACTTGGTAGAGATATTAGCAAAAGTTAAACGTAAAATGCTGACTTGATAGGTAGGTAGGTTTGCATTTAAACTCTCAAGTTAAATTTTTCGATAAACACTAACAAAGTTGGTCTGCTAGTTGAAAGCTAACAGAGCATGAAAAGAAGCATTTTCAACAGTAGTTCTTAAACGAGCCACTTTAGGGGTAAATTGCACGAACGTGCGCTTATCAAGCGCAGCTCCTTCCCTTCTAGAAGTTACACTTGACGTTGATGCTTTGGATTGATGCCAATGCTGTGCCCTCTCTACCTTTCTTCGTTTTCTTACCGGAAATTTTGAGATGAATCATTTTCATACACCCAGTAAGTAGTCAGGACTAGAATTGTAAAAGCGATTGTCCCCAAAGGATAATTTTGCAAAAATTGAACATCTAAAATAATTATAGAATGGAACTATTAGTGGAGTCACAAAGGAAGGGGATGAAGCTTAGAGGTCAGTAACAAAAAACTTGTACATAAGCACATTTAGCATGGCAAAAAGCTGACAGTGTAAAAGATTATTCGTATTTTAAAAGATACTTACTTTATTGAAAACAATTTCCAGTTTTATCTTGCAACTGTGATGTTCTCCATTGTACACTATTTCACTAATATAGAATGTCTGATGATGGTATTAAAGATATTATGTACTTAATTTTAAATGTCCTTACATTCACAGTGTTCAAAAATCACAGGACTTCTTTCTCTTTTCTATACACTCGCTATCAGCCAATCGTTTTAACTGAAATTAAAAGGATTATTGTTAGTTAAATTTTGGTAAATTAATAAAAACGAAATTGTTGTAAATAAAATCTCAGCATATTAATGAATTAAATAATTTTAAAAGTAAGAAACCCAATCATGAGTTTCAGTCATACAAGACGATAATGGGGGTAATGGGATTGGGTTAGCTTAAAAATTCTGAACGGAACTAACAAAATATTTGCTTCACAGAGTTCCTTTTCCGAAATTCTCGGAGTTTTCTTGCTTAAATATGGAAAGTGAAATGAATAATGTAATGAAAACAATCCTACAGTGATTCATGGCGCGGGTGCGTATTTGTGTATTTGTGTGAGTGTGTGGTATTTGAAGATATCAGAAATGAAGCTATAAATTTTCGTGTTCGACCAATCTGACAGGAAAGTTAGTTGAAATACAACAAAAAACCAATCTTCAACCCAGTAGTGGTGAGATAAGGCCTTGTACACAATCGGACTAGGTTGATGCCATAAATAAACAGGGGAGACGGTCGAAATCGAAACGGTTAAAATAAAAGTGGGACAGAATCACATACGAAGTAAACTTAAATATCAGCCTTTCGAAATTTTGCTGAAGTGTGTTTTTAAAATAAAATAGAATACATATGTATGAGGTAGGGAGGATCACTTCTAACAGGCAAGTTGATGCATGGGAATTTTTAAATTTATTTACCGGGTGCATTTCCGGAACTTGTGGGATTTTCAAGAGGGTTTATAGATACGTTTGATAAATGATTCATTTCAACTAATTGGATATTATTTTATTTTATAAATGCACGGTTAATTTTATGAAAATGTGCTTAGGAAATGGACTTAAATATGGCCTGATAATTTTCACTCATCATTATCAATTGACCTGATGTTTGTAGATCACCTACAAAATATTTATTGCATAGGTACCATGTTATCAAAAAGTTCACATGTTTCCAAAATATTAGACTAGTCTTAGATTTTTAAATTAATCACGCTATTGTGAAACCGAATAAATTCTGGTAAATTAATCTGTTATTAGTGGAGTTTATATGTTTTACATTAATATTCCTTGAAGAAAAATTGAAGAGATTTTAATACTAGATACACCCCCAAAGTTTTTTTTTGTTAGATAAATTAGATAAATTTCATTGCACAAAAATATGTAACTGTTGCATGGCAATATATCTTTTGATTCACGATTCACATGTTTATTTTTATGCAGTTTGTATGAAATTTAAATAGAAAGTGGGTTATTATTGTTTACTTTTCACTGAAAATGGTTTGTTTGAATTAAGAAACGATAAATTTAACTTTACATTTAGAAACGAACATCTTTAATTTTACATTCATTTTCCTCTCTAAGTATTTTAAGAAATATACAATTGTTGGTAACGAACTCAAATATCTTATTCAGAGTTTCAAAGTGCACTCTGCAATTGTTTATTGTTTTACTTTAATTTGCGATTTAAATGCAACACAGGATAATTTTGTTTCTAAGAAATTGCTTCTTACGAAATATTCCTTAGAAATACATAAAGGGACTGA
Organism: Agrilus mali; assembly: GCA_029378335.1. NCBI lineage: Eukaryota > Metazoa > Arthropoda > Insecta > Coleoptera > Buprestidae > Agrilus > Agrilus mali. Next base: position 19,237,687 of record CM055658.1, on the reverse strand, counting down.
AATTTTTGCTGTTTTTCTATAACAAAAAGCCTCTTCTTAATAATGATCACCAAGAGAATCTTAGAGAGGTTGTTCCTGGAAATTTTCTTATCCTTTGAAGCAAAAATTCGTTTTATTAGGAAAGAGACTAAAGTAAGCTAATATTACTTTCATCCAATTTTCAGTTGTCACCACTTTTTTAACTTTGCGGTTAGAAAAATATTGAGCCCTTGAATTCCTTTACGTATGAGCCTAGCTGTAGGCGGTGTTATAAATAGAGGCTGAAAATGAACCTTAAACTTTCTCTGGGTACCCTTTATTTGTCAACCTCTTATCTTTTACTATTTAAAGTAGATTTATTGCTCATTTCTGTTATCTTGTTTAGTGTAATGTGCCAGGTATTACCTATAAGTATATTTTCAAACAAACCATCTGTTCTGTTTAATATGCAGAACTGTTTCAGTGGATTTGGGTACCTAATTTTGCTGCGCGATATTTATAGGCAAACATATGTTGTTTGTGATAAAAATCGGTTAATGATCCGTTTAATGTGCTGAAAACAAAAAAATATGTTAGCTTTTCATATTTTTATATTTAACATATAAATCCCACTAACCAATTGAAAACAGAAGCCCTTATAAATAAAGAGTATCTGTAGTAATACCCCTTTAAAGTTTATTTTACTGAAGTATTAACATGATTGTTAATAATTAATTAATTAACTAGTGTTTTATGAGATGGAGAAAACAAAATGGACCTTTAGCCTCTAGCCTTTTTTTCAGAAACTATTAACCTTTATTCATTTGTAACAAATCACTTAAACAAAGTTACAAACGCATAAATGCATCTGCAGTTGTGTTTTTTAATAATATATATTGCAGTTTATTTGTCCTTGTATCGCAAATTGTCAATTTATTTATTAATGCAATTGCAGTTAACGCTAGTTAATCGCTTTTTGTGCAAGAAATACTAGTAGACAAATTTGAGAACAAAGTACGTTAACATTTGTAAAACAATGTTCAAATTAATTGTAGATATTAAAATAATAATTAATAAGTATGGCTTTAATGCACATATTTTCCAACTTTTGATAACCTAAATCCTTATAAAATGAGTATTTGTTAATCTTATTAAGTTATTAGTAGAGAAATACAATATCAATTTTGGTTTATTAAAAATTTACTCTGTTCAGCAATATTTACATGGTAGGTCTATTAATATCCTTGTTTTAGGACACAGTTATAAAGATAAAATAAAAATGGAATACCTACTATTAGAAAAGGAATTTAGTACAGAAATCCCACACCTAGAAGTCGACCAAGGAGAATCAACAACAACAATTAATATAATTTTACTGGTGTACTATTTTCTGGTAATGGCTATCGAAATATTTCTGGTGTACACGATTTTTCACTTTAAACGTCTTCATTCTGTGGCAAATATGTATCTGACGAATTGGTGCGTGGCTGATGTCATTAGTTTTCTTATTAGTCCTGTTCTGCATTCTGCAATCGTTCAAATGCCCGATTTTAATTTTAGAAATTATTCATGTTTTGTTGACGAAATGAATAATTATTCACGATTTGCAAGTGTCTCTTAAAAAAAAGGGCTGAGAAAAAATGGAAGGAAAATTACAAAGTGATGGTCATAGGGTTGTGGATTCCGTTCATTTTTTACTTATCCGTTTCAACTAGTGTTTGTACTAACGGAAATTATAAGGGACAAATAAGTTATTTTATATTGCATATTTACAATGTTTATTTGGAGTTGTCTCCTTGTTGTTATTAACGTAGTAAAGTTTGTATGCAAATGCAGAAAAAAGAAGTTGAGTCACGGCAATCACGTGCTGTATGTAATTTGTATGTATGCTCTAATAAATTGCATTGAATTTGTAACTGTTTCGTCCCTAAAGTATTTGCTAATTTTATTAATTTTTCTAAGACAATCTATAGGTTTTTTGTTGTTAATTGTTTTGTATATTTGTGACCCTCAGTTCGAGATTTGTACTCAAAACGCTCTCACCTGCAATTTAAAGGCCAATGATAAATATAATAGAGAACATTTGAGTACAATCTGCTGTAGCCAATGTCAAGAAACATTAACATAGTTTTATATCGTATTATATATTTTGATATATAGATTTATAAATAAAAACATCTTATCTACAGATATTGGGTTAGTTGTTTTTGTACTCTAATTTTTTCCACCTTTTGTTCATCTGCACGAACTTGTTACTTACAACCTTCTGAAGCTGTATCTGACCCTTGGGAAATCCCAAGACGAGACAACATTTTTTTTAAATATCTGAACTAAAGCTTTTAACTCTTCATACTATTTATTATGTCTACCTACTATTTATTCTGTTTAGGTAATCGATGAAAATAAAATTTAATCGGACATTAGATACGATAATTAATTTTTTTAAATAAAAGTTAGTGATGTTTATGTTTGTTTCGAAGCGCTGATTGGTTACTTTGTTCCCATTTAAACAGAACGAAAAGATCAAAAAGTTATCGCAAATATCATTCGTTATTTATTTTCAGCGTGGGTAACATAAATGTTTAAAATATCGTTTCTTTAGTTAACTAAAGTTTCTCAGATTATGTGAAATTTGCACTTGTTGGCTGAATAAAATAATTATCTAATCAGCTTGTGCTCACCATTTCCTGTATAGTTGCTCATGTACTGTGCTCTGTGAAGATGTTCTATTCATAAAATAATTGTCATTGTTATTGTTATTACCAAACAACCTAAAAGTACGATACAAAAGGTGGGTAGGTACATATTTTAATTTCAAAATTATTTTTTAATATCCAACTTTCAAAGATATGTAAAATTCGTGTTCTCTACCAACTTGCGTACAATTAGAAAAAGTGACCAATTTGCATGTAAGTACTAAAAGTGGTGGGCAGCAGGGTAGTTTGGCTACTTCAATTTGCGTAAAAAATTCGAATAGATAAGATTTACAATAGGTATACATAATATGTATTATAAATATTTAGCACATGGGTATGTTGCCTTTTTTGCAATTGTAATATTGTAATAGAAAAAAATGTAACGTTCCCTACCATTTTATACAGACTTGAGATTTTTAAAAAAAAAAATGTGCTTTAAAAATAGTATTTTTTTTTTGTTTTCTTTGCTTTTGTTTGTTTTTATATGTGTTTGTTTGATTTTATTTTGTTTTTTTTTTACTGTTAATCCATTTTGACGATGAAAGACATTTTTTTTAAGAGCTTAAGATATTTTTTGTATTTAAAGTGTTTGCTTCGTTAAAATCAGCTTACTTTTTCCTCCTTTTAAAAAATAATCTTTAGTCGTATCATTTTAATATCCTCATATATATACGTATATTGTCTATGTACTTTTATAAAATGAAGTTCATATGGAATTTTTGTACGCAAATTGGAGTAGCCTCTAGATGGATGTATATCTACCCTGCATTCTTGTTTCTTGTACGCAAGTTGATTGTACGTAAATAAGGTGAACTTATAAAATTTCTCGTAATTATGATTTTTAAATAAAGTTCCCATCATTTGTCCTAATTTTAGTATTTACTTGTATTGAAGTTTCTATAGAAGTATCAAAAGTATCTTTGGAAGTTTAATATTTCTTTATTTTGTGAATCCATTCTTAAAAGGGCCCAGTTTAAATGTATTAATTGTTGTAGGAAGATTAAAAATGGATTATGATATATTTCCAGAAAACGATCAAGCTCAAGGTAGAAGTGTGGAGGAAGACAATTCCACTCTACACACTGCCACTTCCATTTCTCCCATTGAAATAGTTTTTCTTGTGTATTGCATGTTTGGCATACTGATTTATATTATCCTTACATACATTTTTCTCCATTTTAAGCGCCTTTTCTCCGTGACCAACATTTTTTTAGTAAATTGGTGCCTAGCTGATTCTATCAGGTTTTTCGTTAGTCCATCTACTCATGTCTTATTAAGCAATATAGTTGGTTCGGATGTTTCTCGGCAGTATGCTTGTTTCATAATAGATTTGGAAGAATGTTTTAGTTTAGTTTCGACCGCTTTTCAAGTATTAATAATTATTGATTGGTGCGTGGAAAACTTTTGGCAAAGCAAACTAACAAAGTGGAGGGAGACTTATAAAGTTTTAGTTGTCGGTATTTGGGCTCCTTCAGCTTTTAGTGTCATCATCACGACAAGACTTTGTGCACAAATAGGATATTATGGATTCATATATCAAATAACTATATTGTGTCAACTAGCTCTCCCGTTTTTTCTTTTGACCGTAATAATTGTAAGTTGCATATGCAAATGCAGAAGAAGAAATTTAAACAGCAATACCAATTTAGTTTATGTAATATGCGTTATTGGATTCTTTCGTTTTCTCGAAATGTTCCCTTTCAGTTATACTATCGTTTTAATTAGAGAACTTTGCAATAATTCTACGCCATATTTATTGTTGACTCTCTTTACAATAGAAAACCCTCAGTTTAGGACTTGTTTAAAACAAGTATTTACTTGTGAGTCTATTGAAGATGACACTTATAACAGGGAAAATTTAACAGGAATTTATTGCAGAAGATGCCAAGAAACATTACTCTAAATATTTTTGTTATACTTATTGTTTATTTTTTTATACGTTTATTTAATTAATTTAATAATAAATGTTTTTGTTAGATTATGTTTCATTATGTATAATCATATCAATTCTATGATGTATGAAAATTTAATTATTCCACTCGTTTATTTAAATATATCGATAATAATTTAAACTTGCTTAATCCAGTTTTAGAATAGCGGCCAATATCAGTAGATGCAACATATTACCCATAAATTGAAATTGAAAAAGATTGAGTACACTTTAAAATTTGTATTTTAGAAAATGGAAAGAAGCCTTTACTTACATAAAGTTTCAGTATGAGTTAAATTAAAGAAACAAAATCAATGATCCTAAATTTAATACTGAAATAGAAACCTACCTAAATTTGTTTTGAGAGGAGTAATCCCAACCGTCCTTAGTCAAGAAGAAGTTAAAATATTTGCCCAAATTTTAGCAAAAAGGAACAAATACACAAGTGAATGTGCTTTGAATAATATTTGCTACTAATTTTGGAACAACACGTACACCAAAGAACGAGTTTGTAAAAAATATATATGTGGTATTTTGTTTGGCTTAATAATTAGCAGTAATAACTTGTGGGCATTATTTCGGTAAAGGGAGACCCAGAACAAACATTTCTAATATTATCGACAACTTAAGTCCATAAATTCAGTATTTTGAGCAACTAGGCCAACTTTGCTAAGAGGGCTTATATAAGATTTTAATTCTTTTATTGGAGAACAAGATTACCAATTAATGTTACCACGTTACCTTCGGTCTAATCCAATTAGGTAAACAATTAGAACAAAAGTTGTTGTTTTTTATTTTTGTCAGTGAATGTTCTTTATTTATTTGACTAGTTGATCACGTACCTACCCAATCAATAGACGGTAAATAAAATAAATTACAATCCTATTGGTTTTTGTGTTTTTCCGATTTTCTGATGGTGAACCGAATTAACTCAATGAAAGTTTGCCCACTTATTTCTCGGACCGAAGCTTATCTGTTTTAGACACAAAAAATAACTTGACGGACTTATTAGACGAATGTAATTTAGTTTGCACGATCTCAAATTTTGTATTTGCAATAGGATCCATGACAGTCTTTGTATGTTACTACGTTTTTGCTATTTTTTTAAATTCATTTTCATTGAAAATATTATATTAAGGGTATATCTCGACTAAGCGATCGAATAATGTAAGATTCTTACAGGTTCATCTTTTTCATTCTAAATTAATTAGAAAAATTAGTTATAGTCCGTCCCTTTAGTGAGATTTGATGAGATGAGCTTGGACCTCTTCCTTCCTCTTAGGTGATATTTACCTTATAATGAGTTGTTAAATAAAAGACGAAAGAAAATTTTAACAATTCCTTTGAATAAAAAGGACCTTTTCTATGATCGATATTTGATGACATTTTACAGGACTCCTTCGATTTTGAGCGCACGAAATACATAATATCTAATCTAATATATAAAATTCTCGTGTCACGGTGTTTGTAATTAAACTCCTCCGAAACGGCTTGACCGATTTTCCTGAAATTTTGTGTGCATATCGGTTAGGTCTGCGAATCGGCCAACATTTATTTTTTATCCCCCTAAATGTTAAGGGTTGTCCAACCCTAACTTTTTTTTAATTTTTTAGACAAAGTTTTTTATTTGTATTTTTTTATGATACAGCATACAAAAATACATATAACCCTTCATTTTCACCCCTCTACGATCAACCCCTATTGTTAAATAGCGATATTAGTACTGTAATAATCTTCAACTCTCAGTGGTCGATAACTGATCAATTATATTATCAATCGATTTGTCATCCCCGCCAGGCGTCTACTGATGTCACAAGTCACCCACCAAGATTGTTTCAGAGTGTTAAAAAAAGTTAGAAAATGTTTTGAATCATTATTGGATGTTCTGGATTGTTCTAAATTCGCGACTATTCTAGAATGTTCCATTAAACGTGCAATATATTCTTACCCGAGCAATGCCGGGTATTTCTGCTAGTAATATATAAGAAATCTTTATGTTCGCTTAGTGTGCACTCATTTTAATGTGAAATTATTCATTTTTGATTTTGTGGGATGCTATCGGACGGAAATGCTGAATAATAAGCGATTGTTAAAGAAAATGTTTACTGATTAAAGATTTGCAAAAAAGATTACGTATTTCAAATTAATACGAAAATAAAATAATGACATCCTAGTATTATTCCTATAATAAGTGAATAATAAATAATATATATGTTTATTTTAAGTACATTATTTAGCTCATAATTCTTCACTGACATGTCTGACTTACATATGCAATTCTGCGATGTTATCAGTATTTCACAGTAACCATGAAATATCACTTTGACCTCGTCATCCTATTAATTACGTTTTATTACCAAACGAGTTTAAAACTGTAATGAAGATGTTGGAAAAGTGACTATTTTAAAGTAGTGTTTGTTGTGGTACAATAGGTTTGAAAATTTTGATATAGTAAGTAGTTAAAATATTTTTTTATTAGATCGACTAACTAGAACGTCTTTAAATAACAGGTATTCCGTTTTTTTTTATATTTCATTTCAATGCAAAATATTTTTATCGTTTGCAGATTATTATAACAACATTGATTATTTGTAGTCAATATTAAATACGTATATGGTTGAGGGTTCCTAGCTGTTTTGAACTGAATTTGAATTAATAAAAGTAAATTAAAATAAAAGTGTCTGTAAACAGGTGAATAACCCACCTAAAAAGAATTTAATTTATAAATAAGTTGATAAAATAATCAGAGACCGAAAAGTAGCTCAATATTTAAAATTTAATTATTTTTCAGGACCTCCCACAATGATAGAATCAGAATCAAATTCAACAGCCTCTGGAAATTTTAGTGTTGCAAATGATATGATTGTTTCGTTAACTGGATTTATTGCAATACTTATAGATGTAATTCTTATCTACATTATTCTCCATTTTCGAAGACTTAATACAATCGTTTACTTATTCCTTGTGCATCGATCGTTTGCAGAATTAATTAGATTAATAGTAAATCCAATCACATTTTCAATGGTGTACCAAGATATGCACATAGATTTATATGATTTAACATCAGAAATTGGTTCACTGGCAAGAACTGCTGTTGCACTATTTGAAAGTTTTATGGTTTTCGACTGGATGATGGAGAACTTCTTTCCAGATAAATTGGAACTGTGGAGGAATAAATATAAGATTGTCGTGACTGTTGTATGGACTCCTGTATTATTGGGATTTTTATGGATTTTTGGACATATGAAATATAATTATCTAGTGCACTTGTATAAAATGTTTGCAGGATCGACGTCCTTGGCATGCATTTGCTTCACAGTTATCCTTCAAATTATTAAATTTTTTATGATTTGTTTTAAGAAAAAGACTTTCAGTGAGAATCGTGGTTTGAATATAGCGACTTTGAGTGTTGCAATGCGTGTGGTTGCTTTATTGCTTATGTTTATTATTAATCGGTTTGTGATATTTCTCTTTTTTGAACATTTGTTAATGATATCGCTTGTTTTGTATCTCAGTATATTCTGTGACGAGTTTGCGACTTATTTTAAGAAATTTTGCGTTTGTGATTTAAAAGACGATTCCCCGGATGATTCGCAAATTTATCTGTGCCAAGGATGTGGTGCATATGTCGGATTTGAAGACTTGAGTGCGGAAACTATTGAAGAAAATTCACTGACTAGGAATGGTGTTTTGCATGTATAAGCATTAAGTAAATTAAAAAGTTATAATTGCACATATGTACAAATATACGTATCCATTTTGTTTACAATAAACTGCACATTAAACTACAAAATTGTAAAAATAAGCCATTTTCTGGAATCAATAACAATAGGCACAATTGATGATAATACGTTGATAAAACAAATTCGAAATTTAATTTTATTATGTACTGACATTTATTTAATTTCCGATGGTAATCAAATAGTTCTGATGTTTTCGTTAATTCAATAAAATCAATAGATTGGCTTTGTCAAATTGAAATTTTATTATACTATATTAAATTTTCACATGACTGCAAATATTGTATTATAAACTTTGATTCACCTTTATCTCTATGAATATGGAAATTAATATTTTGTTTTTGTCATAGGAAATATGTTGGTCAATAACTTTATTAATGATTTTCATAGATAAAATTGAAAATATGATTTTGTATTTATACAAACAAATATGGGATTGTTTTATAATTATTTATATTGTTAGAGGCAATTTCCGTTTTTGTATTATTATATATTTATATATATAAATTACAACAATAACAATGCAGTGCACGTGAATTTATGTGATAATAGGGAAAATCCTCCTTGAAAATAAAATAAAATTAACTGTTCGATTCCAGTTTTAGACCCCATAATTAAATATTGTTGTACTCTAGCCCTAATAAAACGAATTTACAGATAACAAACCTTTCTTGAACTAACTAATAAGTCAGATTTATTATGTAAACCCAGCCGAGCCTAATTTTTTTTTATTATTAAGTGTGTGTCTATATGTGGTTTTGTGATTTGATAATCCTCTAATGTCAACTACTGCCCTTTATATTATTAATTAAAAGTTACGTTGCCTTTCTAATATTCTAATACATGTCCTTTCCACGTACATACATGTGTGTGTGGTGGAAATTGAATTTTAAATAGAAAGGCTGCTCGCATAAGGTCCGCAAGCACATATAATACTAGGCCGGATTATGTAGCGAAATGACTAATAATTAATACGTACCTATTTCCATAGCTTGGCTCAAAGGGACTCCACTAAAAGCTTAAAAGTGGTCAATTAAACGAAAAGATCTCATTACCCTACAATAAAGGAACGTAGAACATACTTTAATTATTCAACGAATTTACTTTACGAACATGTGAACATTCGGTTGGGGGACTTTTCGGATTAGTTCTGCGGATTATAGTTATGAGGCAAACTAAATTATATTATAGAATATACAATATGGTTTACACCTGGCGTGCTGACGAAAACTAGTAAGTTCAATACAGTTTCGATAAATCGTTGATAACAAGCTTTAAGTTTTTTATATACCTAACATTCAGGGATGGGGTACCCATACATAAAAAATAACGCCTCTGTATTTAGAAAATTAATTATTAAATTATTTATATTTTGGACTTTGATTTTCATTCTTGGAAAAGCAATTTCCAAATAACATCAAACAAAAACTAATAATAACAGGTAGATAAAATAAATGATTTTCTTTTATAAAGCGGGTAAACTACTATATTAACCCACAAAATATAATAAAGGTATCATGTGATGCTGTTCCCAGCAGTGTGCACAATTTTCGTCTAGACTTCTAAAATAAACTCGTTATATAACTAAATAGAAAAACAAGACAGTGGATGTTATTCAATCTTTTTGGGGATTGAAATGTTGACAAAAACGTTTTAAATTGGTTTATATTTAATCTTAAGGCGATGCAAATAGAGTCCAACAGAAGTTATATCACAAAAGGGATTTTATTTCTTAGCAAACAAAATCGTTTACAAGATATAGTAATTAGGTACGTACAAAAATTGAGAAAGCAATGGGTCAAATAAAAAACTACATTATCATCATCATGGGCTTATTTATAATCATTACTTTCCCTAAATCTTCTAAGAACACCTTAAAGAGAATTTAGGCAAATAATTAAGCTGAAATCAATACAGAACACCGACTTCAGTTCAACACGAATCGTCATATGCAATCTTGTTGTTAGTAATGTGTTTCTTTAAATTAGATCGTCGTTTTTAACATTATACGGCGACATAAATAAGAGGAGCGTCGTCAAGTTTCAGAGCTTCAACTTCAGCTTTTTAAAGCAAGTGAAATGACCGGTATAGGATTTTACGACTGTGTTGTGAGAACAATGTTTCAACTTAAAGTTTTGTTACTTTGTAATACTTTTACGTTAACATTACAAAGCAACGTTGCCTGCCATAATAATATTTCGAATAAACTAAATTAATATATTAAATATAGTAGAGATATGGACATTCTTAATAAAAAATTATTTGTGTGCAAGCTTAATTTGTTCATATCATGTGATTTATTGGTTCGCATATACTCTGTACTCTATGGAGTTGAAACGTACTATGTCGAATGTCTTATGTAAGTTTGCTTTAATGCAAACTCATATGTGTATACGTGATCCTTGACAAATACGTGATAATTCGTGTGACACAGAACACTGTTACTGTTTACATGATATCAGATATGTGACAGAACACAGGATCGAAGAGAACATTTTACTAAAATAAGTCTGCAATGTTATTTTTTATCTTCTCTTCGTAATTTTGAAAATAGAAACGATTAATTTAGGGAAATTATCTCCACCTATGTTTCTTATAATTTATATTACTAATGGCAGTGGCGAATTTACACATTTGCCGCCCGTAGGCTATTCAAAATTTGCCGCCCCTACTGACAACTGCAATTCTAACCCTAATTCACAATCAATTTTTTGTCAATGAATTTGCAACTTTAGGATTGTATTATATTTTCATAAGACTAATCAACAAATATTGATACGAATTCATTAGGATTAAAAATGTAAGAATGTGAAGAAGAACTTTCGTTGAATGGATACTTACAGCTTCTATTCATTACAATGTTATCATTATTATTATTTTTAATTATCATCATTCTAAGAAATGTATAATATTTATGAAATTCTGTGCAACAATATGCAATTTTTTACGTGTAAATTTATTAAATTTTTATTCTACACTCAAACAGGTTGTTAATATCATCAGAAATATCAATAGAAAAGTATAAATTTTCCACATATATCTATATCTATATAATATTTGTTATTGTTATTTTTAAGCATTTTTTTTCGGATCCCATTTTTCTTCGAATAGATAATTATATTTAAGTGGTGAAACATATTACACATTAAATGAATAGTGTGGGTGGACCTAAAAAAAAAATTATGGCCATAATTAATATAAAAAATAGGTAAAAATACAAAATTTTAAATGTAATACTTAAACGCTATTGGAATATTTTAAAAATTCAAAATCACAATAGTATATTTTATAAATAAGCGTTTAGTAATTTTTCATATACAGACGTTAGTGTATTTAGTATACCCTATAGAACTAAAATGTAATTCTTGTTAATTTTTTGAGCCTCGTTTTTTCCGTGTATAAAACAATAATTTTTTTTATTTCTGTAAGACAAAAAAAAATTTTTGAGCAAAGTTTGCCGCCCCCTAACAAGAATTAAACCAGTAGGTACACCCTTTTTGGGAGAATTTCCCCTATTGCGACAATAGTTTATTATATGCGATGTATGGTAACAACTAGTACTGTCAGTAAAACAAAAATCACAAGTGCTATCAAAAAATCGTGGTTAGTTATACTTTCATAAAGACAAAATGAATTAGTTAGTAAATACGAGAAAATAATTGTTGTCCATAATGCATATATATCAAAATCATGCAGGATTTCTCCATTTTACAACATATTTTATTATAATATTGTTCACGTATAGTCAGTCAATAATTATAAATGTTTGAAACAGAAGAGCTGCATTGTGGGAAAATGCTTGGGATCCCGTCACAAAACACCAAGTTTGAATTTCAAATTTATGGGAATAAATTAAGGTGACAAAGGCTGGAATCAACACAAAAGTAATTAAATCTGCAGTCTACCAGTTTGCCATAAACAAATTGGTCGTTGCGTGTAGTCTCTTGAAACGCATATATAAACACCATAAGGGCATTCGATGCAACAGTTGTCGACGAGAGAATGGTTAATGATTTAGAGCTGTCCCAAGAGCCAGAGGTAACTCCACAACGATGTAAAATATTTTTAAAATTACCTAAAATTTAAAAGAAAATTTCTAAATAACTATTTAACATTTTTTATGGCTTGACTAATGTTATATACGTACTCCTTCACAATTTCTCGTATTTAAGGTTATGGTTATTAAATTAATTTTTTACATTTTCTAGGGCAAAAAGAAGAGAAAACAAAAACTCAAAAAGTTTTCAGAAAGTAACATTGTTAAATAGAAAAGCATAAGGAAATTAAACGCTGTTATCCGACATGTTTAAAATATAAGATCAGACCTATAAACGAGAAAAGTAATACACTTACTGGTCTTTTAACGTTTTAACGGTGCAGAAACGATAGCAATATGACAAATGGAATCATGAATTATTCGTCGGATTAGCACTATCTAGGAAATTCAGAAATTCAGTACAGACATTTTAAAGTTTAAGACTGCTCTCCAGACAGTGCAGATTTACACGTGACACCACTCGTTTATAGCTCCCACACCGAACTTAAGTGGTATACGGTAGAAGTTTAATTATTTAATTAAATTATTGTCTCAGTGATATGCAACTGCACTTACAAAGGCGTACGCTTCATAAAAATGAATTAAGAACACACCTTTAATTTTTTAAATTGTACAACCGAGATTTCTACGGGAAATAAATAAGTTTTAAGGGACTGTAAAGAATGATTAATATGAAAAATTGATCAGATAAAACAAAGCAATTGAGTGATTTCAAACAAATTGTATTTTGGGAAGTAAATTAACTTCTCAAATTATTCCAAAATAGGTAAATAGATAATTTTGGTAAAAAGATCTTTGTAAATGGTTGACCTCCTAGCCTATGGCAATTAACACATCATAGGAGATTTTACAGTAAGTAGGGTGATTTTCCATTTCGCCAACTTTCAAATTTCTACCTGTTTTGGTGCCGATTCGCCAACTTTATGACTACTACCTCTAAAGTTCCCGATTTGCTAACACTTGATTAGCCTAAGATAGACGATAATCGTTAGAGACGTATATATACGAGGCGCGTTCGTAAAATAAGTTCCGCAAAGCTGCGCAGCCTCGAGGACCGCTGTTAGCGAGACCCCGCGCAGGCTGGCGTGTAAGTTGGTTCCCCCACTCCAATTCCCCCCCTGGGCGGCTTCGCTGCGACGCTCAGTCTTGTCTCAGCAACCGTTTAGCTATGGAGCTCCCACTTGCGTCTACCGCCAGCTGCGAATTGCGGTCCGTAATTCGATTTTTGGCTGCAAAGAAAATGTCTGCGAAGGATATTCACTCCGAACTTTGTGCAATGTACGGAGAAGACTGTATGAGCTCAGGAATGGTGCGAAGATTTGTCAGGGACTTCAAAGACGGACGAACCGACGTCCACGACGAGCAGCGCGCCTGGCGGCCGTCGGTTTCAGACGAAACGATTGCCAAAGTCGAAGCAATAATGCTGGAAGATCGACGGGTGACGCTTGTAGAGCTTCCATCTTTTCCCGGAAATGAAGAAACACCTTGGTGGAACGCACTTTAACACCGACAAGGAGGTGCAAGAAGCAGTTATGAACTTTTTGCGTAGCCAGGCGGGGGAGTTCTATGACTCTGGAATCAAAAAATGGGTGCTCCGAATGCAAAAGTGCATTGATCGAAATGGCGAATATGTAGAAAAATAGGAAATTGTCCAAGCTTTTCAAAAATGTACAATTTATGGCAATTAAACCTGTTTTTCTAGGTCAAAAACCTCTGTGGAACTTATTTTACGAACGCGCCTCGTAAATACATGTGGGTAAATATTATGTTATTGGCAAAAATTTCCTAATTCGTTAATTGAGCATACATTCAATATTGACTGGCATTTTCGCTCGCCGTTTGTAATTGGTAATTATCTAAAAACAATAACACATAAACAGATTGCGAAGAAGGGCGCATAAACACATTTGGGACTTTATAAAAGGGGAATTTTGATTTAAATTTGCTAGTTTATTAGTTTATTTGTGAACTTACTTGTGGCAATCACATATTTAATTTATCGTGTCTCTTCTCTTGTTTGGTTATTTTATTGTTTTTTCTATTTAATATTAATTAAATTTAAATTTATTAATGGTATTGAGTCTGACGTCCTTTAGATTCGAATTATATGATTTATTACAGTATTTCTGTCAGTATTCCCATTACTTCTTAATAGAGCTCTGTTTTGGTTCCCATAAGCGGATATGTACGAAAAGGATGTCGCTGTAGTTTCGGAATTCCCGATGTATATGGTGCAGTTAAAACTAGTTTTTAGATAGAACGCGTTCTTCCTAGTTAGAATTAGTTTTTAATGTATACATTTGTTAATACTAGAATTAACTAATGCTCAAATCGAATATCAGTTAAAACTAGTTCTTATTAGACGAAACGCGTTTTTCCGAAGCGAGTCAGTTAAAACTGTTCGCGTAGTAGATCCTCGTCCTTTTTTAAATTTAAGTTTGACTGATTAGATTTTATTGTGTGTTAATCAATGTTCTTTAACAATGTTTCTTTTTGAAATTTTATGGTAGTGTTCTGTTGATTTATTTAATTATTTTGTTTACCTACTTATAATTAATATTGTCATCTAGGCAACTAATTTAAGCCGATGTTCCCAAAAATGTTCCTTTAGTGTTAGATTATTATTTGGTTCTCAGTGTCTTAGATCTTTACAATAAATATTTTTAAAACTATATCTTGTTTTCAATTCCAAATTAGTTTTTCTAGTGGTAGTTTTAACTACAGTTCGATGTGACAACTAGTTTTATCTGAAAATTAAATATATCAGTGGCAAATTCTAGTTTTAACAAAGGAAATAAGTAAAAACTGGTTTTAACTAGGGAAAACAAGTTTTAACTGAAAACTTGTTTTAACTGTAACATATACAAAGGAATTCAATATCGAGTCGTTATAGTGCGTAGATCGATAAGAAAATGATTAACTATTGTTACTAGAAGCTAACACTTGTAGAAACTTATCCATAATGCAAAGTATGTTGTAGTTTAGTTAAGTTTGCTAATTTATCACCTGATGAAGCCACTGTGTGGTAAAACAATTGTAGATACAATAAAAAAATTTCTTGACACTTTGTTGTCTTTGCAAAGTGATGTGTTTGAAGAAAAAAGAACGTGTAGTCTCTAAGGGTGGATAATTAGTTTATTAGCATATACAAGTATTTTTAACGTTGGAATTAATGATTGTAACCGTTTCAAAAAATGTTATTTAACAATTTATAATCCATAATAATTTATGTAAGGATCTTTGATTTGTTGCATTTTGTTTGATTGAAATTTTGTTTTGTTTTTTTAAAACAAGTCTGGGATTTGTAACAATTAATTTTGTTTCTCATGTTTTATATACGTTCTTTGTCGATCTACAATGTGCGTTCAGAAAGTTGTGGGTCTTTTTGAATCTACTAACATCTTTCTCGCGTACAGGATATTAAATCTGGGAGTATTCCCAAAAACAGTTTTATTTATGTCATGGATATGTGAGGTATGTACGAGGTTCGAACAAGCTAGATTGTTACTGAACATTTATTGCCAGCAATAACTATTGCTATTCTTATTTTATGGTACACATCTTAGATTTGCATATATAAGAACGTAGGTTTCTCTGCCATGCTCTTTCCCCACGCAAGCTCTATAGGTTGAGCCTGGCAGTTTTATTTGTTTTGTTTATTATTAAATTTACAGGAACTTTCCTGACGTTTTGCATTTCAGTTTTAATAAAGTTACGTATTTTTCGTGTCTTTTATTTAATTAATACCATTAACTACTCTAACTACCTAACTACCTGACTACTTGGCGAAACGAGAAAGTTGGCGAATCGACACTAAACCTTACAATAGTTTTTTTTTTTTTTAATTATTTAAACCTTGCTGTTTAATAATGAGTTTTACGACAATAATATTTTTAAAAGTATCACACAGTGACACAGGGACAAATTACAATTCATTTCAATGTAGTAACGATCGTGATAATGAAGATATGTATGATATAGCGCAAGGTTAACTAACTATTGTTTCAACTCAAATTAACCAATACATAATGTAAAATTTTCACGCGTTTTCGAATTCATTTAATTAATTTAAGCATTCGTCAGATGTGGTATTAGGATTTTTTGCTAATTTATCCTTTCGTACTAATTAGCAGCGCAGCGAGCGTTTTCATCATTTTTTGCCTCTGTTATTGTGCAGTGAAAACTTCATTGAAATTAACGAAGTTGCCGCTTCTAAAATTTAATTTTATTGCAAACGGGGAAAGCAAATGATGAATTTAGAAAATTTTGTCACATTTTTACCTAGAAGCATATTTCCTTTATTTTACTTTATTTTACTTTTACGTTGAAGTATTTCCTAATATAATAATATAATACAGTAGAATAAAATCTACGATTACATTTCATCTATTAATATAACTTTTTAAAATACTTAATTAAGGAAACCGTCGCAGTTTCCATCACTTGATAAAAAACAAATACCGTTTAAGGAGAAAAGATGTTTCAAACAAACTCTCCGTATTAGAGAGAAAACTCATTTCAAAAAGCAACAAACTAGTTTTTTAACGTATTAACGAGAATGGCAATGTTTCGCAAGGTACTTACTTGAAATGCATTTCAGTTTAAAAAAACTATACTTATTAAAGTTAGCCAGTCAAAAGGAAAAGAGCAACATTATTTTCATCTAAATATAAATGCTCTGCCTTTGCACCAACGGAAAAATTCTTAATAATTCATTAATTGTTTTTTCTTAATGAAACCAACATTTGTAAAATACTATTTATTGGTAAATTCAAAAGGTCCTTTATATCTGAAAAAAAACAATGTTGGAATTTGAATGGTTTACATGGAAAAATTAATAACCATTCGCGTTTTTCATTTTAAGAATGGGTGTTAGTTGAAGCGATCAATCGATTCCGTTCACGCGCCGTCAATCTTCATTGAAATTCGTTTCCTCAATACCATCCGATATGTGCCTAGGCCAAATATTCCAAAATGTTCTACAATTTGCATAGCCTGTTTTCGCGCATGAATGACTTTACATATCGATCATTTATTACATCTTTTGATATTACAGAAAAAGTGCAGAACGAATTGCAGCAAAACTTCAATAAGTACCTACTTTAAGAACACAGAAGTTTTTTATTTGACCTTATTTCGTTTAAACTGATGTACTTAGAAGTAAAAAAGTAAAATTTTTATTAATGATTTTCTTTCAAAACTGAATCAGCATTATTGTAAATCTTCGTGACAGTGCTCCTGAAGGTGGTGGTTATTATGTTAGCCATAGAATAATTTGGCAAACTAAACATTTTCGTTTACTAAAAGACTTTGTCATTGTTTTTATAAATACTTTGAAACAAGTTCTGGACTGCGGTTGACTATAAAAAGTGGCAATGTGTTTTGGTCGATTCTGTTTTCCTCAGTGGCCATTCGAAAAGTAAATTATTGTAATAGCTTCCCGTGTAAGTACGATACATAAAGATATCGACAAAAAGTTATGGTACCAATATTGTGAATTTATAAAATATATTGTTATATTATCCGAGAGAGATTTACCGTTGGACAACAGGGCTTAACATAATTTTTATTCTATTGTCAGTCCATAAATCTACATTCTCGTGTACATAGTTTATAAACATGATGGCTGTTTATGTTGCCGAATGTGCAGAATATTCCCAATAAAACACCAGGAATTTACGATTTTTTGGGAAACTTTTTTTTGTCTGCATGTAAACGTAACCCATTCACGCAACGTTAATTAATACTCAGGTTTCACCGTCGTGTAGCTCTGCGATTGTAAATAAAAAACATTATCGATCTGGACAATTTAAAACTACCAATTGAAGCGACGGCACGATTTTTGAATTCCTTTATTTTTATCACGCGGATTGTAAGCCATTCAAATTTCAGGGAGAGGAAAGTTTTAAACTATCGCTATTTTTGAGGGTAAACAATCTGATGAATTACGATATGGTTAGATTAGCGGATTTACGTTTTGATTTTCACATATTTTCTCCCATTTCATAATGTACGAAACTTATAACAATGAGTTAGATAAAATTTTCTAAAATTTAATTTTAATATTATGCCATCCTTATGCCGTGACCTATAAGTTCTATTTAAACCTATTTTTAAATATGGATTTTAATCCATTTGAATTTTGGAAATTGTATATATTCGAACTGTAAGGAACGTAGAATAAAACGCAATGTTATTTCACTAATTTATATTGAACTCGACAATATTGTTTCGATCGACAGCGATAATTATCAAGAGTACTTAAA
The DNA here is from genome assembly GCA_029378335.1 of Agrilus mali. Classification (NCBI taxonomy): domain Eukaryota; kingdom Metazoa; phylum Arthropoda; class Insecta; order Coleoptera; family Buprestidae; genus Agrilus; species Agrilus mali. Next base: position 19,219,040 of record CM055658.1, on the reverse strand, counting down.
CTAAAGCTTAAAACTAATGCCAACATATTTATACTAATTACAGATTACATAGGAGTAGTGGGGAGCTTGTGGAACCTAATTCAGTCTGATTATTAACTAAATTCAATTTTTGGAATATAGCTTTTTTGATTTCCAAAAATTGAATTTAGTTAATAATCAGACTGAATTAGGTTCCACAAGCTCCCCACTACTCCTATGTAATCTGTAATTAGTATAAATATGTTGGCATTAGTTTTAAGCTTTAGTTTAAGTACTCTTGATAATGATCGCTGTCGATCGAAACAATATTGTCGAGTTCAATATAAATTAGTGAAATAACATTGCGTTTTATTCTACGTTCCTTACAGTTCATATAGAAAATGTTTCACAAACGTTGCACTATCGAAAGTTTTTGTATATATTCATTTAGATAAATTAACTCAATATTTAACAATGTTTATTCCGAACTCGACTACATACTTAATTGAAAATTGTTTGGAAAACAAACAAAATAAATCAACCACTAGTTAATTTCTAGTCGAACAATTGTGATGGTTGTTTGTGACGATGTTATTTGTGTTTGAGCGTGGTAGCTAATCATACAAATTTGCTATTTTGAGTGGAAATTTGTGGGAAACAAGTTTCACTGGGTATATGCATGCATTTACTTCCGTCAAGTTAAAACGCGAACGAGATAGATATGTTTTAGCAGGGTTTCCCAAATGTATTTTACACGAAATTGCAGGCAAGACAGAAACAAGCTTATGCTCTAGATCAAAATGCAGTCGAATACAAAAAGTTAAATTACCATGGTTACTAACGGGGGATGCATGATGTGAAGTGCAATTTTAAAAACGTTGCTTGGAATATTAAATCTGAAAAGGATTCAAAAGTACGTAGTATAATAAAACTAGTATCTGTACAATACATAACGTAGGTAGTACATATCTATTTATTAATAATACCCATAACTTATAAGAAGCAAGGTGGAAACAGCTGATGTACACGGGCTGCACAATTGCTAAAAAATTACACATTTATGTTAGTGATGGGCACTATCGAATAAAAACTATCGAACTATTCGATAGTTCACTACTATTCGAATTATTCGATAGTTGAAAAGTATTCGAATAAAAATAGTAGTTACTATTTTTATTCGAATAAAAAAGTAATGAATAGTTTTAGTAACTGAAAGTAGTTACTGAAAATAGTAGTTACTTTTTTTATTCGAATACTTTTCAACTATCGAACTGAACGTTGGAGTCGTGGTTGGAATGGGTAAATGATACGTTTGCGCATTGTCTACTACTTCGCTACTTCCTCGTAGCAGAGCCGAATAATATAAACAATTCTATAATTATTAGACGTTATCAATACATACATACATACTTTAAAAACATAATTTTCTATGGCACCAATTTATACTAGTTAAATATGAGGCAAAATAAAATGCAAATAAATAATTAATAATTTTTAAATTAGTGTAGTGATGATTTGAGTCATAAATACTTAGGTACTATATGTTTGTACTGCGTACTTATAATTACCCAAAAAAATAATAATAATAAGTGCAGAAACATATAAAAAAAAGTAGTTAAATGTAAAAATAAAAAACTCTTTATTCGTCGCCCTCTAACAAATACCTGGATAAGAACAACAGATGTTTCTAAAACACTTATTTTAGTTCAATAACAATAAAGTACGTATAGCAATAAATAATACAAAAAAAGATCGCTTACCTAAGTAAATAATAATTTTATCAAAGTAATAAGAATTAGAAACCATGTTTCAAGTCGAGGTTATTTATTATTTTCAGCATAGCCTGTTTGTTTTTTATCCATACTAGCATATTAATCGTATATTTGTCTGTTGGTATACACGTTCGTATCAGTATATTTGTATGTTAGTATGGACCGAGCGATTGGATAACCGTCTGCTGCCTGACTATCGTGTAATTGAAAAAAATAGTAATTACTAAATTCATTCGAATGAATTCATTCGAATGAATTGAAAAAAATAGTAATTACTAAATTCATTCGAATGAATTCATTCGAATGAATTCATTCGTGTTAGGTTGAAACCGCAAAAAAAAAACATCAATTCCAAGGAAAAGAGCGCAGAACGTATTTTGCGTAACACTCAAGGAAAAGTGGTCAGTTAACAAAACTAGCAGTTACCTGGTATAACTAAATTATGTAACAAATGGGCATCGAGTGTGTGTACCTTCCCTTCCGTCTCATGTATTTAGCTCATGATCAGAGTTCATTCGATCTCGGAATCCGCCACATGCAAAAGAAAATACAAACTGCCGTATTCCCATAATAGGAAACAAAATAGTGTAAATAAAACTCACCGGGGGGTCTCCACCCCCTAGCCTCACTGTTCCTGCTGGGTCTACAGCAAGCTACGTTGTACCCTTGAGCGACCAATGATGAGTTGCGTGCACGGTAAATGACCTATAAACAGAACTACACACACGCACACCATAACAACAATTAACCTTTATTAAAATAAATAGCGAAAACGTGTACCACTCGGCTACAGCCCCTGGGTAAAATTATATCTTATAAGGCCACTCGGCTACAGCCCCTGGGCATGTTATATTTCATCATACCACTCGGCTACGGCCCCTGGGTAATGATTATATTTGTATTTGATTATACCACTCGGCTACGGCCCCTGGGTAATTATTATTTTGATGAAATGTGCACATAACAATTCAATAATTAAATAGCTAATGATTTATGCATAATTAAAGACAGATCTGCTTTAATACCTTTACCTTAAAAAAAAAAGGGAACACACACTTATGGCACGTACCGAGACCGCGAGAACTCTGATCTTATTATTATTTTTCCCGTGGACGTACCCAGCGTCCTGTGCTCCTATCGGTTCTTATTCCTAGGAATGTAAACAATAACAAAAGCTCAGAAAATATAATACACATACTGAACGTTAACGAACCAACTGACTTTAATGGATATATATAAAATACATAAAAAGAAAAAGGCTGAAAGTATATAAATGTGACGGTACAAGAGCAAGCATGACTAATAGTAAATGAATAACATGGCTCCTGACATTCGGCCTATCCTGACGAGGCCTCGTCCCGAGGGCTACCTGAATTGTTAAGCTTCGGGTAAAGGTACACCATCTTCTGTATCATCTTCATCATGGTCTGAGTCGGAAACGCCCCCAGGTATCACCCAGGGCTTCATTTTGTCTACCGCTATAACGTTGTCGTAACTTCCTTTCCTTCGTCGATATGAACCGGATAAATCTTCTACTCTATATCGGTCATGAGGTAGAATTTCTTTCACAACCATTGGGCCACTATATCTGGGTCGGAGTTTCATACTTAGCCCTTCACTTGTGCGTTGTTTCTCAATTACTACTAGATCTCCGGCTTTATAATGCCTAGGTTCCTTCCTCTTATTGTCGAACCTTTTCTTACTTTCTGTCTGTCCTTGGTTAATACGTTCAAATGCTTGTGTTCTCATCTCCGCCAACGTAACTTGTTCATCAGAAGATATAACATTCTTAAGAGGAGTATCGCTAGCCATTTTTGCCCTGTATCCCATTAGGAGTTCAGTTGGAGTTTTCCGAGTCTGTTTATGAATTGTGTTGTTAATTGCGAACTGAACACTCGATACATGTTTGTCCCAATTATACTCATCATCTGCGGTAGTAAGGCTTGCAAGTAGGGTACGGTTGAATCTCTCTACCTGCCCATTCGCCCGCGGTGTTGCTACTGAATTCAATGTAGAATGAATACCTTTCCTTTGACAAAAGCTTTGGTATCTCTTGGATGTGAAGCTAGATCCACGATCACTTACTATTCTTCTAGGAATGCCGAAGATAGACATAATTTCTTCCAAAAATTTCACTACCAGTTTGGTTTTTGTTGAACGAACTGGTTTTGCCAAGACAAATTTAGTGAACGAATCTACCAGCAGTATGATGTGTGTGTTTCCTCTCTTGGTTTTAATCAATGGGCCCAAATGGTCTATATGAACCGTTTCGAAGGGTGTAGTTGATTTTGGAATGGGATGTAAGAATCCTTCCTTCTTTCCTGTTGGTTGTTTTGTATATATACATGGTATACAACATGAAAGGTAGCGTTGAACATATTTTTTCATGTTCGGAAACCAATAATGGTGAGTTAATATATCCAATGTTTTCTCAAGGGAGAAATGGCCCGTCTCATCATGGGCTGCTCGTACCACATGTTGGCGCATGCCTTTGGGCACCACCCATTGAATTCCTCGGACGGTTATGCGGTATACTCGCCCATCCCGCAGAGCGTAATTCTTATAAATCTGTTTATCGTAGTCGCTCTCTGGGTGTTTTGAAAGAACCTCTCGTATGTGAGTAATCTTGTTGTCGGATAGTTGAGCGGAGAGAACCCAGTCAGCCGGCTCAATCATTAGTACCTCTCGCTCTTCACTGGGTGTTTCTGAAGGGTCCGGGTTTCTGCTGAGGGCGTCAACATGGCCCATCCTACTTCCGGGACGATACTCAATCTTGAAATGGAAATCCTGCAGTTGTAGCCACCATCTAGCGATTCTTGGTAATAGGTCCCTCTTTGACCAAGAGGCTTTAATAGCACTGCAATCTGTTATAACAGTAAACTCCTTGTCGATGAGGTACACTCTAAACTTCTTCAGTGTTTCCACGACTGCAAGGGTTTCCAATTCGTACGAGTGGTATTTACTTTCGGCTGGTGTCGTGGTACGGCTAAAGTATGCTATTGGGTGTAACTTTTCTGTATGTCGTTGTAAAATCATACCACCCAATCCGCGGCTAGACGCATCCGTATGTACTTCTGTGTGAGCATCTGGTAAGTATATTTTCAGAACTGGTCGTGTGGTAAGTTTGTCTTTTAATAATTGGAAAGCATGTTCCTGTTCTGGGCCCCAATTCCATTTGGCACCTTTTCTTGTTAATCGAGTAAGTGGTTCTCCAATCGTAGCATAATTGGCCACAAAATGACGGAAATAACCTGTCAGTCCCATAAATTGGCGTATGTTATGGACGTCTTTGGGAGTTGGAAAATTCAAGATAGCTTTTGTCTTTTCCAGTCCTGGTTGAACACCCTCTTTAGATATTTCGTACCCTAAATAATTAACTGATGTTTGCAGAAAGACACATTTTTGGGGGTTTAAAGTTAATCCTTCATTCTCTAAAAGTTTTAGGACTCGTTCTAACTTGTCAATGTTTTCCTCCGGGGTTTTTGAGTAGATCAGGAGGTCATCTAAATAAACCGCAGCTAAGTCGTTGTACGGCACAATGAGTGTATTCATGAGTCTTTGAAAGACAGCCGGCGCATTACACAACCCGAATGGCATTTTATTATACTGAAATTGACCGTCCGGAGTGACAAATGAAGTGTATGGTTTTGATTTTTCCTCAATAGGGATCTGATGATAGCCTGACATGAGATCTAAGGTCGTAAAGTACATTGATCCCCCCAATTTGTCAATCTGATCGTCAATGCGCGGTAACGGGTATCGGTCTTTCACTGTTAACGAGTTGAGTTTTCGATAGTCCACACACAATCTATGTTTCCCGTTGCTTTTCTTTACTAGAACTACCGGCGAACTAAAAGGTGAGTTTGAAGGCTGCACAATTCCGTTTTCTAAGAGTTCGTTTACAATAGTTTGTACGGCGTCCTTTCCACCCGGCGACATACGGTACGGTCTGTGTGTAAATGGTTGCTCTTTTGTTAGACGGATTTCCATTTTTGTAGACCTGGCTTCACCTAATTCTTCCATACTGGTCGCAAAACAGTGCCTATATTTATTTATGATTTTCTGCAGCTTTTGTTGATTTGGTTCAGTAATCGGACCCACATTTAACTCGTCTATTTTCAAAGGAGGCAAAGCGGAAGAATCTTTTTGGACTTGAGCCACCACAGCTTGTTTGTCTGGTACACATAACCGTGCTCGAACTAATGGGGATTTGTCGGTTAATTCGATCTCATTATCTGTTAAATTAATGACTGGGAGAAAAATAGGACTATTTGGACTGTAGTGAATTAAAGTACTAGGGATTACATGTTCTTTGCCTGGAGCGAAACGCATGCTTGCTTCTACCAAATAATCTTCTTCTAAAAGTGGTTCGTGTGATATCAGTTTGACATTAGCTACGTGCTTAGGAGGTATGATCGTCGTTTTCTGCGGCCACATTGTAATTTTGGGATCTAAGCCTCCATGTTTTGCTTTGATCAGTGTTAGTTTCTGAGAATCCTTAATGACTATGATCTCTGGGAGTTCCGTAACTGGTTGCCCCACCAACAAGGGAACACGTTGATGTTCATCTGGGACTACTTCTGCGTTTACAAAGGCCTCTACTTCATCTATTTTTAGAGAAAAGGAAACTCTTCCCAAGGTTTGAAGACGTCCATTTCCGTATCCACGTATAGTTATCCTTTGAGTTTGGTCTACTACTAAATTTAATTTTATAGTGCAGGTGTTTTGGATCAAGTTGCATGCACTCCCAAAGTCCACATAAGCTTTTATATGGTGTCCATTGATCCAGGCGTCCTTAAAATATTTGTTGTCTCCTTTATCTACTCCTAGTCATAATACTTTGTTTGGTTTTGCGCTTCCATTTGGATTTTTGCGAGGACACGCTTGTTCGGTGTGGCCTGTTTGCCTACAGTAATTACAATAGTTACGTCTTGCTTCCCGGCATACATTGGCCTTATGTCCAATTTTTCCACAAATAAAGCATTGTACTGACGATGGCTTATACGGTTGAGTTGCTTTTCTTCTGTTTTGTCTGGAAAATATATCTGTTCGCGTAAACATTTTATGAGGACGAGTAGGAAGACTCTTTTCATGACAATTCCTCAGAAATATCAACAGGCTCTCTGTAGTTTTGTAATCCCCTGCTTCTGCTGTCCTCTTAAGCACTTCATCTCCTAGCCCATCTATGATGCAGGAGACAGCGTTTTCCCCGAAGATGTTACATTTTTGGAGAAGGGCCAATTTGTCAAAGAAATACTGTAGAAGGGTCTCATTATGGTTTTTATTTCTTGCAAGCATTTCCTTCAGCAACTGGGTATAATTTACTCTGGTTGGGAACGTATTTAGTAATCTTTCTTTCAAGTCTACCCAAGTAAGCACCTGTATTGGCGAGCTCTCAAACCATTTGCGCGCCAACCCACTTAATTTTCTTGATGCATTAAATGCCGTTAAGTCATCTGACCATCCGTAAATTTGCCTGAGTGCATCGACTTTCCCAATCCATTGCTGAATGGTTAATTCTGCATTTTCAGGGTTATAAATAGGTATGAGTTCTCTTCTATTGTCTGACCCTACTGAGGAATTTCCAATTTGTTGAAGTAAACCTGTGATGGCGTCCGTAAGTCGACACATTTGAGATTCTGTTGATGCTGCCGACAATGGTTGTACAGGATCACTAATAGGGGAAATGGAGGAAGCATCAGGTCCAACGAGGGTACGGTCGTTGATAGCTGAATCCTCGCTTGAGGTTGACAATTGTCGTACCCGTCGACGCAACATTTTTATTGTTTATTTATTATTATTATTTTTTTATTTTTTTTTTTTGGTTATAGTTTTTATTAGTATAAATTTTTATTTTTCACTAATTGTTCATCCTGTATAACTCGGTGGTTAATGTTTACATACTAAAGTTCACATGCGACCAAAAGTTTTCTTTACACGCTTACTAATGTCTATTCAAAAAAAATCAATGTTCACAGTCAGTATCAACAACTAATAAATAAGTTGGTGGAAAGAAAACAAATATCTGTATCTGAAATAAAAGGCATAACAATAAGCACATTGATGGCCGATAACGGCCGCGGGGAATGACGCACACTCGTCGCCCAACAAGTCCCGTAGTATCGATGAGAACGAATGAATATATATACTAGTGGCCTTCAAAAAAAATATTTATCTATATGTAACCCTAATTTTTAATACGCACAAATACGGAATCCTACCGACTGAAAACTGTTAGGTTGAAACCGCAAAAAAAAAACATCAATTCCAAGGAAAAGAGCGCAGAACGTATTTTGCGTAACACTCAAGGAAAAGTGGTCAGTTAACAAAACTAGCAGTTACCTGGTATAACTAAATTATGTAACAAATGGGCATCGAGTGTGTGTACCTTCCCTTCCGTCTCATGTATTTAGCTCATGATCAGAGTTCATTCGATCTCGGAATCCGCCACATGCAAAAGAAAATACAAACTGCCGTATTCCCATAATAGGAAACAAAATAGTGTAAATAAAACTCACCGGGGGGTCTCCACCCCCTAGCCTCACTGTTCCTGCTGGGTCTACAGCAAGCTACGTTGTACCCTTGAGCGACCAATGATGAGTTGCGTGCACGGTAAATGACCTATAAACAGAACTACACACACGCACACCATAACAACAATTAACCTTTATTAAAATAAATAGCGAAAACGTGTACCACTCGGCTACAGCCCCTGGGTAAAATTATATCTTATAAGGCCACTCGGCTACAGCCCCTGGGCATGTTATATTTCATCATACCACTCGGCTACGGCCCCTGGGTAATGATTATATTTGTATTTGATTATACCACTCGGCTACGGCCCCTGGGTAATTATTATTTTGATGAAATGTGCACATAACAATTCAATAATTAAATAGCTAATGATTTATGCATAATTAAAGACAGATCTGCTTTAATACCTTTACCTTAAAAAAAAAAGGGAACACACACTTATGGCACGTACCGAGACCGCGAGAACTCTGATCTTATTATTATTTTTCCCGTGGACGTACCCAGCGTCCTGTGCTCCTATCGGTTCTTATTCCTAGGAATGTAAACAATAACAAAAGCTCAGAAAATATAATACACATACTGAACGTTAACGAACCAACTGACTTTAATGGATATATATAAAATACATAAAAAGAAAAAGGCTGAAAGTATATAAATGTGACGGTACAAGAGCAAGCATGACTAATAGTAAATGAATAACATGGCTCCTGACATTCGATAGTTAAAAGTATTCATTTAGTAATTATTCGATAGTTCAATTTATTCGATAGTGCCCATCACTAATTTATGTATCTATTACGTGGTGAATTTAAAGACAGGTTTTTTTAAGACAGATTGTTTCATTCACAATTATCACGCAACAATATTTAGTCCTAGACCCAATCTTTTGACTGATGGGCACGTAGGTTTATCGTTAATTAATGCTTATATTTGGATCAACACTTATTTAAGTTTCTTAAGGAACTTCGTTGACCGAGCTAGCAGTACTGATGGTAACAACACTTATTTAAGTAAAAGAAAGGTTTACTTCGTTGAATACGTTTATTTGTCAAATGCTAGACTGACTAACTTATAATTGTTGGGGTAGGTCTGTTATAATATTCTGAAGGAATTTACCTACGTCACCTAATGGTGCCTTTAATTACTACTACAATAATAATATTACTATCAATGCCTAGGTACATGTAACATATCTTATAATAATATAATCAGTTGACATTGCTGTGCTTGTACAAATTTTTTTTTGTGAGTTGGTAGTAAAAAAAAGTAATTCACCCCTCTAGATATAACGAAAGTGAGCTGCATTCGCTGCAGAAGACTCGCCTTATTTCATCATAAGTCATTACCGATGAAAAACATTTTCGAATTTTCGGAAAGAAGTTCAAGTTCTTTTCTAGTAAAACATTTATTTCGAATTTGTTAGCTTAACCCAATAGAAAAACATCTTTCTCAGTAAAAAGTTAGGAAAAAGAATTTTACGTCTTATTTTTTCTAGATGATTACAATTGCAGAAAATATGCAGATTAATAATTTGATTGATTCCATGTTGTGATTGTTAAGCCATTATCAAGGATACTAAAATAAAAAATTTATCAGTTAGACAGCAACGGGCAAAGTTAATGTCTACGCATCCGAGGGTCAAAACTCACGAGCTTTCGAAATACTTCTGGTACCCATCAACATAACGATAATTAAAAACGTCTTCATTAAGCAAACACATATAAGCCTAAAAACTTTACAGTCCAATATTTATGTAATTTTTTGGTTTTAAGTTCACTCAAAAGAGGAAAAGTACTGCAAATATAATTTCACAAACTTTTCTTCTTAATAATGATGGACCTTTCAGCAACTTTTCCCGTTTTTCCTTTGTAAACCGACCTTTTTCTGTGTACCAATTTTCGTTTGAACCCATTCAATCTACTTTTTTAATTTAAATATCATTATATTTTTTTATGGAAAATTCATTTGCGCTAGTTGTTGTCAAGTTGTTGACGCATTTAAAAAATTCATTACGTTAATACTTTTTTGTTTTTTATCCAATTCAAAAGAAATTCATTAACATCAGGATGTTTTTGGTGAGACGAGGTGTTGAATGCAGATGCACGATTTAATTAAAAAATAACGCCGAAACGACCACATTGTGCAATTTGCTAGAAAATAACGTAGTCTATTTATTTTTAGCATTGAATGCATGTTAGTAAAGAGCCAGGGATTTAATTCTAAATTAATTATTCATGTACTTTTATACAATATTTTTTATGAACAAATATTTTAGCCCTTCATTACAAAAATTAAGAATAAAATGAAATTATTAAGGCTAAGATAAAGTTGAGAAAAATTTAAAAAGATTTTCAAATTATTTTGAAAGCGTCTCGCGCAGAATATTATTTTACTTTTTTATTTCAATCACGCTTTTAATGTTTTTGTTTTGCCTCGGCGAAACATTATTGTTCACTGTGTGTAGTGTAATTCTTGATAAAATCACTTACATTAACTAAAAAAGAAAATTTGTCTCAGTTTATGGACCTTCTCTCTTCAGGGTTATACAAATAATGTACAAACGAGGACGATAAAGCGTGGGATTTAACGCCTGAAGGTATTTACTTAAGAATCAATTTAGCTTTGGTCCAGATACATGACCATTCCCAAGATATAAACCTTCATTTATAACACAGCATGTGATGCAACTACATTATATTATTTTCCGTTTCCTCCATGCAGAAGAAAAAAAAAAGAAATATAAAGGGAAAAACATACATGACAACCAGATGTACCTATATACAAATTACTTAATAAAATTAATAATTATTAAATCTTGAGGATCTACTCTGTAATGTGAAGTATCATTACAAATCGATTACAAATAAATCAAAAAACTTCCAAACCTTATTACGTTTGGAATAAGTTTTCCTTCTTGCATTTGCGTGAATGAAAATTATATGTTGTTATAATAAATCAAACAGTTTATACAACATTTGACGGTTTTTCAAAAACGCAATTAATTTATCCAAGAAGTTTTGCTAATCCGTGCGAAACGTTTTGATGAATGAAAATATTTACTTAATTAATTATTGTTTAAAATTCAATTGGCCTACTTAATGATTCTTTAGATTTTCGTATCCAAATCAAAACGGCATTAATGCCGGCACCTAGAACTTTTCATGAAGATGTCATTTAAAGTGAAACGGGATAATCTCGGAATTAATTGCTTTCTCTGGTGGCCCGCGCTATGTATCTTTCCACGAGAATTATACGTAACAGGGTGAAATTAGAATTTAAAAATATGGAAAATATAATTAATGTTTGTTTAAGTGTGATCGATTGCCTTACCAGAGACCGGTATAATACAAAATTAATTCGTGTCTCTGCATAGGTATAGAACTGCGAACCCAATTTAACCTCTTGTCTAAAAAAACTGATTGATAAAAGATGAGCAGCCCTTATTTACATTTTAATAAAAATGAGTGCCAATATTTGGTAGATCGAACCTTAATTTTACCATCTTTGAGTGTTTCGCAGCTCATAATATAAGAATTTTATGATTTGAATGATTAATTGGTTCAGGTTTGTTTGATTGAATCAATTATAACTGGTTCCTTATTTTTAAAAGATGTATTTTTATAATGATGGTTTAAGGGGCCGTTCATAAAATACGTTCGCATACAAGGGGGGAGGGGGGCCATGCTGAGTGTGACAAGTGTGACAAGAGGCGACGGGCGGTCTACGGGAACGTGACGTTCGCCGTTCATCAAAAAAAGTTTACTGAATTTTTACAGAATCTTGGACTTCTGATAAATAGAAATATTATTTGTTTGTTCGTTACAAAATATATTTAGTGATTTATTTAAATTTTATTATTAAATTAAATAAATATTTTTGACTATCAAAACATGTGTACTATCAATCAAAATTTATCAGGTCTGGGGGGTGGGGTTAGTTTTTGTGACATAATATTTACAGGGGGGTCACAGAAAGTGTGACAACCGGGGGGGAGGGGGTCAAAAAAAGCTAACTTTAGCGTGACGTATTTTATGAACAGCCCAAAATACATAAGAAGTAGTTTATAGTTTATGTTTGTAGAAAAATATCCAAAACTTAGCCTTTGCACACAATAACATTTAATTAAATATTCAGAAAAAAATCATAATGCCCTCTGTAGGTACGTGATGTTGGCCCTGCTGCTCAAAACCCAAAATTCGTACATACTAATTAAATAACAATGTTGGCGTATAAAGACTTCTAATAGTTTCACAAAACTAACTAGGCAGGGCATCTATTATGCATGATTCCAAGTAAGTGTTCCTATTCAATGAACTTTAGTGGAACAGTCTTGGGAAAAGTTTGAAAGATTGTAGAAGTCTTGCTCGACCTCAAAGGAAGTATCTACTTTCGCGTTAAACAGATGACTTCTTAAGTGAAGTTTTGAAGTATCAAGCTGCTGGTTACTGTAAGATGAAGAATAGCAGTAAATGTATGCAGATGCTTTTAGTTCAGAGCCGCTTGTTGTTAAGGAAATTTCCTTGGTGTCGTTATTAGAGTGCAGCGTTAAACTGCACTTTGTATCTACGCTTTTATTTATAAAAACTGAAGTGGCTTGAAGTATATTATCTAAATCCAAGAAATATTTTTTTTATCAAATGGTTAATTTGGATTAATAATTAATCTGCAATGAAAAATGTCGAATTTCCCGTAATATTTCATCAATATTAATTATAAATATCAAAACTGACAGGGAAATTAATACAAAATGGAGTGCATAAAGGTTTGAGCTACCCCTAATGCTTTGAAAGTACTTATAGATTATTAAAATTGTATGGGAATAAAAAAATATTCTTCTACATGGGGAAAACACCAGATAATGAGAAAGATTATTTTCTATATTTTTGTCCCCACTGTTACTCAAATTAATCTGGTAATGTGGTCTTTTATTTGCAGACATGTTGAATACATGCATGTTGTATATAATATAATGAAATGTATAAAGGTAGCTTAAGTTAATGGTATATCATGAGGAGGGGACTGTGCCATCTTGTAAGTCTCATAAGTTGACATGTTCGTATTAATATTTATGTTTACGAATTTTTTTTTTAAGATATCACACTACCTACACTTCTTATTATTACCTATACATCCCCATATACCAATATGTATATATATCCCCATCTTCCACTTCTGTGATTTTTCAAGCTGACAAAACATTTTACGTCACAAAAACGAGGTTCAATCTTTTTACCAATTTTGGGGAAAGTTATGGATTTCGTAATGATTCAGAAAATAACGAATATATTTTAAGGAAGGCACAGAAATAAACTTCTTTGTTGTCAAATGTTGTTTGACACAGCCTGAAATAAGATACGAATCGTTTCCAAATTAAAATATGACTTAATAAACTTTAGGCCTTCAAAATATAAGGGATAATACTATTAAACACTAGATGTAAATTTGCTTAGAGCTTTCAACATTTGCATGAAAATTGTTGGTCACAAAATAAAAGTTGCGGTTACGAGAGAATCGTTCTAGGGGCTCGTGTGTGCTTTGAATGTAATTACAATGCAATTCACTGGGTTATGTCCAGTTCCAGATCTTGTCTAACTATAAGCGGGAAATCGTTCCCAGTTGCAACGTTGCCCTAGAATTTATAAGGAAAGGGAATGCCACTAATCTCACAGCTAAACGTCTTTGCAGATGAACCATTAGCTGTTTTTCTTACCAGAATCTTCAGAGACGTAATCAGAATTTTTTGAGAAGGCAGTTCTTATTTTTCGAGAGTTTATAAGTTTTGAAAAATCTAAAGTGTTATTCTATTAAAAAATTAAATTATTTGCTGTGGAGCCAATAGATTAGTTTAAAAGAATTTTCAGAAAGGAGTAAGTAAGTGAGTAATAGAATTGCTACATAGTACTGTAAGTTTCCAAGATAGATATCCTCAAAGCAGCAATATTCTTTACACAATCAAAGAAATGCATTCTCGATCTTTAATTGAAATATTTCTTGACCGAGTGAACCGAGAACATTTTGAATGGGGTTTTGTGTTGAGAAGTTCAAAAGGAAGTATTTATGACGCCGTCTCCCGTTCTCTGTGACTGCGAGCGTTGTTGTCTTTTAGATATTTGAGGATTTCGAGTTGGGAACGGTCGATAAAAACACATTCAGCGTAGATAGCGTTTTACGAATGGAATAGAGAATAGGAGTTTCTGACTTGAATGAATTCGTGTCAAAAATGCGACAGCACCAAAAGAAAACTTCGAAGCGACCATAAAAGAAACATTATAGACATTGGCACAATGAATACCACATATACAATTTTTGCGTAAACTTAGTAAATTGTAAGTTAAATTGAAAACAAGACAGACTAGGTATCTACATATTTGAAAGTCTGATTTGTTAAGTTGGAAGATTAAAAACGTCTTGTGGTTATCATTTTATATTTTGTATTTCTGGTATACGAAAGTAGGTTTCATTATTCTTCAATTCCTCCCTTATTTCCTTACAAATTCTATATGTAGTATAATTTATAACTTTCAGCATACTAGGGTGGTCATTTCTTTTCCGAGGCTCCAAAGTTTTGAATGATAATAACGAGTATCGGGGGGAAGAAATTCAAATGTGACCGAACAATAAACCCCAAAATGCTGAAAAATTCATGAACGGATTTAAAACAAACGGCGAAGTAATTCCTGCCGCGTCGTGGATGACGAATTGTTAAAATATGTCAAGATTATGGAGCCTCGGTACTTATATAGCGATATAGTTCTGCTACTGTTATTGTAAATCCAGAGTTTGTTGAATGCCACTCTCAGAGAGGAGGTTTTGAATTGACGAAGGGTGAAAGAAAAATGAATATAACAATCATCTACATTTAATCTATTTAGAAAAACGTAGAAGGTCATCTGTAGGCGCAATGTCTATAGAAATTCTAGCGCTCCAACAATAAATTAAAATAGTGACTTGTTAAATTTTGTAATCGCGAAATTACTCTTTCTAAAATCACTTTCCCACTTGAAAACTTCACTGAATTTCCTATAAAAAAGTTGGAGAAGATAAAGTACTTCACGTAGATTTTGAACTAAAATTAAAGTTTAATTCATGTTTGTGGCAGTGTTCTTCGAAAACGGAGCTAGATAAAAGGTTTGAATGCATTTTGAAACTTTCTCTTGCATATCAACAGAAAAATTTGATGGCTCCCCTGAGTGGTGTTCTGATAAAGTTTCTTTTCGATAGCACTTTAGCGAGTTTTCCTTTAAGAATATTTTTATTAATGATCAATAGACAACGCAAACATTAATTTATTTTCTAATATTATGCAATTTACTGTAAATTTTATATGGTTCAAGTATTGCTAGCAACGTAAATACGAAAATATTGCAATTGTGTCTTTTGCTTGTTAATACGTAAGTAATTTTCTTTAAATACCTGCCAATTAAAAAGATAAGACGAAAACGAAGCAAAAGAATCGTAGAAACTATAAAAAATTCGAAGTTGTTTTTGAAACTGTAATTAAGCACGTTTCACTGAAGGTTTCTATAAGTAGTTTTAGTTTTTCTATACCTAACTAAACTTGTGGCCAAATAAATTGTCTTGTAACATAAAACATTAGCTATCTTACTTTTTTTGTTAAAGACGGTTGTTAAGGGCTGATAGCAGAAGAAGAAACAGGGAAATTTCGAAATGGTGCAAAACAAAACCAAAAGCAATGAAGGAAGAAGAAACGCATTAATGTTTACTTTTTTATATCAGTAAAATATAGTTCAATTTAATCGTCGTAAAAAATTTTTGTTGTCGGCCTTTTATAATATTTATTGCAGTATTTCTTTGCTTGCTGGTTGGTCACTTATGTCTTCAGGAAATATCACTGGTTAAAACAATATCTATAAAGTATTCAATGTGTAAAAATAAATAAATTTTTTTAAAATAACTTAAAATTTGTTGATATTTTCACTACATATATATTTTTATACTACTTTTCATAGACAATTAATTCTTCATATATTAAATACAAGTTTGTTCAATATCAGATTGCCTTTTTATAAGTTTTGGACTGTATAAGCAATCTTTAAGAGAGATTTTATTGCAGAGTGGTACTAAAAGGAATATTGATGAAAAATAAAAACCGAATTAATGTTGGTTTAAAAAACGACATTACAGACGTAAAATAAACCGTGCAATTTTTCCTACCGCTTGTGCACTTAATAGAGAAATTTAAACCGTCGGTTACGACATGCTTTGCGTACGGATGAGGATTGCGACTTCCCGTTGCCTTCTTTCTTTACTTAATAAAACCAAAATGACTTTATACATGGAAGCAGGTAATTCAATCCCTTTTTGAAAATTCATCAATAAAATGGGTGGATGCAAAACTTGTTTTAATAATTTAATTCTTTGTTTTAAAAACATATTCCTCGAATTTTCTTCCTTAAATATCAAAAATATTTTTATTTTCCTATACATTATAGTCCGTAACTTCTGTGGGTAGAAACAATTAGGTATAAAAGGTAATGATGCATATAAATTAAGCAGTTTTCTGAATTTTGGAGGATAAACAAACTCGTCAACAAAAAATAAAAATTTGAAACTGCTGTTGGTTTTCAATTTTTGCAATTCAAATTTTGCTACTTCTCATATTCAACCTTCATACATATTTAATTTTCAGGAAGATAAATCAATGTGTGGTAATTTTAATAATTGAAGCTGATGCTTTTACTGCTTTATTAATGAATGGTAATTTATTTTTGCTGCATAAAATTGAATATTAATTACTAAATAGGTAGTAGCAATATTTCAAGAAGACGCATTGAACGCATTTTACAGATTATGAACTGTAAATAGAATAATTCATCTCATCAGCTGAGTAACTAACCTCTTTAGGTGAATACATTAATAACAATCAATGATTATATTAAGTTGAAACAGATGTAACTCAATTTAGTTAAAATTGTAATTAATTAGTGATTTTAGGAAATCGCAGAGGGTTGTCCGTACTACTCTTATTAGCTGTTAATTTTTTTATTTCTTGTTTAAGTTTGAAAATCTGCTGGTTGACTTTGTAGTTTATTTTTATTTTTTTAGTTTTCACACTGGCAATTTATGAACTTAAAGTCTTAAAGTTTCCCACCACGCTCTTAAGAAAATGATAAATTTTCTTTAGGAGACTTTACCGTAGAGAAAACAGTGCATTTATCATTTAAACTTGGCCATTGAAATTAATAGCAACGGAAAGCTGAAACCTTTGGTCGCGTATTTTAGGTAAACATAATAAATTATTTCTTTTGCAACAAAAAAAAAATTGTTTTCTAAGAATAATGTTTATGTTCTTGGTTTGAAATGTATTGAAACGACCATGATCCCGATCTCCTTAAATCTCATCAGCACGCCATATAAGTAATGTATCGCCATCTATTTGTTAATATAAAAGTACAGTTTTCTAAATATTGTGCCAATTGAATGACGTTATTTAATGGGGATGATATTAAAAAACGCATATATTTAGATTTAAAAAGCTAGTGGTCCATTTTTGTAGAAGATTTTCTGTATTTTGATTTTTGAATTAATTAGTGTAGACTTTACTAAATTTGCAAAGATAGTATGACGAGAATTTTAAGTAGTCTATTTTAATATTGTAACCAAACCGAAACAGAAAAAGGGGGATAAAAATAAGCTCAACAATAAAACTTAACGAGTAATTTATCCGAACTATTTTGTATTCCAGACTAAACCTAAACACGCAAAAAATAGGCCAATTTTTCTTGCAAAACCAAGTATTGACACCGAATATCATTTGAATGAAATTACGTCGTTCCAAATTTGTAGCGCTTTTTGCTTTTTAAAAATCATCTTTTATGTATGTAAGTACAAACAATTGGTTCGTTAAGATAATGCCAAAAATGCGATACAATATGCGAAAAATACGACTAGAAATGTGAAAAAGTTAACACAGAGGATAATGCAAACTATAACAAAAATTTATTTTGTTTTGGCACTTATATGTTACTACATATAAAGCAATTACTCTCCAGGTCATCAAATATTTGGAAAGGTCCCAAGGAATTAATTAATCCCCTTGATGGTTATGTTTATATAACACTTAGTGGGTCACTACATGTCTAAGTTTCTGTCCAATGTTATTGTTACTCGGCCGATTGTTTTTGTAGGATAGGTTTACTAACTTAAATTGTTATTTAGTCCTGGCCTAGTTACCTAGGGGTATCTTTGGAAGGGATAGACGATGATATTGTTCATCCCGAATCCATCTTTCACGTTAATTGAATTTATAGAAGAGGTGGCTCCGGTTTAAGATACCTATCAGTATGACGACAATTTTATAGCCCTCAACGTGGCAGTAAATTTTAAATTGAATCCAGGAAAATGGTTTTCAAGAGTCGTCCTCTATACTAAAAATATTTCACTTTACTCGTAGCAGGCAATCAAAATGATATATCAGTTATTTTAACGATAGGTACCTACTTTATGTAAACATTTTAGGTATTTCTGCAATTTGAGTTTAAATACTCACAAAGTAGCAAGTAGGATTGCGGTTGAAATTATTATGCTTACATTACATTTTGTTTTGCATGAATTCCTGTATTTTGCCCGAATGATTTTGAAATTTTTGTAACGCTTCAATCAACATATAAAAAAAGGTTTTTTTCTATTTAAATCCTTTTCCTTACATAGCATGGTCCTTTCTAACTCAAAATTCTGTATACGTACGTCTTTGCTTTCAAATCTCATTTATGTATGTCGAGTTAGTAATGGAAGAGACGTTCGAAACATTTTCCTTTCTTACAAAATAATTTAATACAGTTCACTGCAAACTCTCTTGAAAGAATCTCTTTTTTTTTTTTACTTGTTCACGTTTTGAACCAAGTACATGATTTATCGTATTTACCGACAAAATTATTACATGTGCGTATAGTTTAGGCATACGCTTTGAGATGAATTTAAACTTTTAGCCGAGAAGTCGATAGAGATTAATGGTACATTAGAGTTTGAACAAGTTCTTCAAATTTGCCTCCATCTCATTAAAAACGATTTTAATGAGTACCTGACTGCATGGGAGCCACAGAAGTTAATGAAAATTGTTTCAGAGTTGTACCGTGCCTACAAAAATCTATAGTTAATAAATATCAAAAGTAAAAAGAAACACTAGGTAATAATTTGTTTCACAATTTTATTTAACAAACTGACAATATTGTTTGTGTAATTGTAAGTAATTACTTTGATAATGGCATAACTGCCGAAACAATATTGTCAGTTTGTTAAATAAAATTGTGAAACAAATTATTACCTAGTGTTTCTTTTTACTTTTGATATTATAACATGTTTCACCAAGAGCCTAGCCAAAATTCTATTTCATTAATGTTAATAAATAATTAGGTACTTACCTACTTGACTTTATAACATTATACTATTACTATTATTAGAAATGTTATTTCTGTTTAAGCTAATAAGCAATTTATTATTTAATAAGATTTTATAAAAATGCCGAAAATATTTGTGAAAGCACTCGGATTATATTCAAACCTGAAAAATTTGCTTGAAACAATGGTCACGGCACTATGAAACGTTATTAACTGTTTTTATTTGTATTTTGTCCCATTTTGTTAAGAAATTCTTTCACAGAAGTTACGTTGTCATGATTTTAAACAGAATTACAAACACTTCGATAAGTTTTTGAAATTCCATTCATAAAATTTTCTGAAGGATTTGCCTACCTACATTTTTGAATAAATCAAATAAGTTACAGGGTATATTCCTTTGTGAGAATCTGGGGGAATTTCAGAAAATATTTTTTATATATAAGGACATGTCTGTCTGTATACGCCTCTTCGACTATACAGTTATCGGGAAATTTCATTGTACACGGATTTTTTAAATATTCGCTGCAGGAGTCATTTTGTTGTCACATATTCCACATCTGATTTTACGTAAAACGTTTTTTGTGTGATCCTTTCTATATGTAACGTTATATTGAAAAGATGTATTTTTTGATTAATAATAAACATCAGAGACTGTAGAAGACAAAAATTCGGATACTTTTATATACTAAGATATATATACCATCGGTTCTCGAAATTTTATATGTACACTAGCAGTGAAACCCGGCGTTGCTCGGGTTAAAATACATCACATGTTTAATGGTATAAAAAATATGTAAGGATCTATTTTTTAACGTAGATATTATAGATTTATATCATAGATAACGTAGATATTGAGAGACTTATTTGGCTATTAAATATACGGTGTATATAGAGTATATCTGATAGAGTGAACTAACTAATTGAAATAATTGTAAGAAACAGCTTAGTAAATGGAAAATATATGTTTTATTTACATAATTATTTACATAGTCACTGAATTTTGGTTTATATACCATCAGACATCGAAATTTCTAGTATTAGAACACTGTAGAACATTCAAATAGTCTGTTATTTTTCATTTGTCGAAATCACTTCAATTTTTTGGGTCACTGTTCGCTATTGTTTCCAATTGATCTTCACTCGACTGCAAACACAATTTAACTGACAAAAAGTCACTGAATGTTCATTTATATATCATCGAACATCGAAATTCCTAGTAGGTACCAGAACACTCTAGAATATTTAGATGTACATCACTTTGAAACGTAGATGTACACTTTTTGAAACTTTCTAGATCATTCAAGAAATTTTTAGAACTTTCTCTAACATTCTAAGTCTACAATAACAGTTTGCGCTCATTTTAGAAATTTTTAGATCATTTCAGAAATTTTGAGATATTTTCAGAAGTCCTTGAGACAATCACCCACCGTGACCAAACTCCCACCTGGAGACCAAGGGGTATTTACCACCCTAACAGGAAGTTGATTAGATTAGGTGGAAATAGAGAAAACCCTGTCTTTACGTACGAACATTAGCATTTATATTTAGATTATATGCAGACGTAGAGGTAAATAAACCCAAACAATCCCAATAAATAGGTAATTACATAAGAAATCTCAGATTCTTGAATATTGCAGGAACATTTACCCTCTTGAAAGCGTTCTCCATTGTTTTTCTGAATCAGTCAACTAAAAAAACAACTTAATACTACTCTCCCCTATGTTTAGTAAGCACTTAATGCACGTATTAAAATCATTATGCTTTAATCTAATTGACTATTAAGTTAAAATTTTTCCTTTTTGTTTCCTTTTTTTCAGTAGGTGGATAAGTGTAAATGTTATCTCAGCAATTTATCTTTGAATCATTTATAGCACAAAGAGAGGCAATCTACTTTGTGAGTTTTGTGACACTTATTCGGAGACTACTGCGCCTTCTGCTTTGTAAATCCATTTATAAATCACCTTTCTCAAGTAGGTAAGGTAGCACAATTTATATTTTGTTGTTGAACAATCCGTAACTTCAGCTGAAGTAGTATTAACTTGTCCAAAAGGAAAGTTAAACGATGTGCGGCTGAATTTTGCGGACGCCCAAAACCTTCACAGTTATCTATTCTAATTATCTAATAACGAACCGGTAAAATCCTTTTGGGACATTGTAACCGCAATCAAATAGAACCTTGTTGGCAGTCAGAAGGCCTTCCATTAGAAAATATGATTTCACGCGATTACCGAACAAATTGCTATCAACGGTTTACATAGTAATTACTTACTGGAAGAAGGAAAAAATATTGCAATCTCATATGATTGATTGGATAACGATTTGTGGTGAGAAAAATACTCCCTAGCCTTCACAAAATACCGCACAATCAAAAAGTGAGAAATCGATTTATTAGAAAAGAGTCTGAATGCGAAAGAAGCGGGTGAGGGTGGCGAAGCGGGCGACTGCTGTCATAATCTGAGTTTCTGGTTTAAGAATAAAAAATGTTAATTCTTACAATAAGTGTCGTACTAATGTATTAAATTTCTAATTGTTTAATAAGCGTAGTGGAGTTAATAAAATAATAATGACCAGTTTAAAGGGATTTTCAAAAGGCTACTTTTCTGCTTTGTTTGGCATTTTAACAATTGTTGCTGACAAAAACAGCTAACGTATTAATTATGTTCTAAGTCTGAGGAAGGCATAAAAAAGGAGATGTTGCTAGTGCTAATGGTTGAAACTACTCATGCATTTCAGAGCAGGGGCCTTTGAAGGACTGCGTCCAGAGCACCTGATGCTTTGTGCACTGTTTTAATTGTTGTTTTTCTAAATTAACGATCCGGTATTTCTCCCACGGTCTCGGATAGGTATACAATGTGTATTCCCACCTCTCTGTACCGTACCAATGTTTCTCATTAACTGGTTCTCAGTTGACACCGACTATGTACATTGTACACGTCATGAATGCATAAAGATGTAACGCGATAATGATTCATGGAAAACTAAGACGACGTAGGGCGAGCAAAATGAATATCGATCGTCTGGCTAGGAAACATAAATCATGGACGAATCAACTGGTGAGGAATTTGTCGAGCATCCGAACAACGATGTCTGGCTTGTAACGAGGAAGGAACGGTTGGGAATTCTAGCGGAATGTTGGGAAATTTAATTTGGATGGCCATCAGGAGGAACAGGACGGACCGATTGTCAAAAGAAATAGGAATGTAGTTCCCGGCCTAGAAGGAGACAATCAGCGCCGTTACGTTATACTATTTGTCAACAACAATATTTTTGGGAAAATAAGACTGTGTCATTTGATGTCCCATATCTTTGCCGAGCAAATTACCTATTACTTTAAGCACGTCTATATAGTCGAATAAAGTGTAAAGACCAATTTTCAAAAAGTGGAAACATACATAAAATAAATTTATAACTTCAAATTAATTTTTTGGATGCCATTTAAAAACGTACCTGACTCATGTAATAAAAGAAGCCAATAAAACGAAGATTACTTTTGTTTCATTTGATTCGAAGCATTTTACAATTTCAAGGGAATTAGGTAGATGCGGGCAGTGTTAAAAATCGATATCACACTTTCCAAAATATTACATGGTCGCTGAACTGTAGGTAATGAAACGTGACGTTAAAAAAATGGACCTTTATAAATAATAGGTGGGTCAATTTGAAATTTAAAAGGAACAAAGGACCAAGAAAACGCATTTTTCTTTATTAAAGTCTGACGTTGGTATATTCGTTATGCTGTTAAGAGTTGGACGACATATCGGCAGTGTTAATGGTTAATATTTAAGGGTCACGCGTTACGCGTAAATTCTCGAAATGGATCAATAAACCTTTATCGAGATATTAATATATCGGCGGTTATCGCTACCCTTTCCTAATTTGTTGAAGGGCTCTTAACACCATGTTATGAAAATAATATTGTACAAAAGCTGCTTTTTAAATAAACACAAAAAATACTTTTTTAAACTCACTTAATGTGCAGCACAAACCCCAGGATGAAATCTGTTTCTGGACTTTTCTAGAAAAGATATTAACATATATGTATAATTAATCTAAAAATGTTGTAGAATGATTGAGCAAAGTAGTAGAGGATAATAAACATTTTCACACTCTTCGTTATAGCAAGGCGAAAATTGCTCTTTTATAAAGTTTTCCTTAAAGCTAAACCATTATCCTCTCAAAACAAGCCTTTTAAGGAATTTAAGTGGCTATAAAAAGTGTAGTTAAATAAATTATTCGCAGCTAGAGGGTCACTTCTTAATAAAACAAAAATCGACTCAGTTTAAGACTACTGCATCCAGAAAACAACGATAAATAATAAATTTATTACCAGCAAGGCTTTTTACAACTTTTACTGCATTTACTTCATAGTGGTAGTTTAACATTTAGTAGTAAAATATTCCCGGCTAGTGTCTATCTAATATATAAAGAATGATTCGGCATCAAAAACTTTTTCCAATTTCATTTTGTAATTTAATTTTATTTATCTGTTGAAAATAAAAAGGACTTTTGGATTCTTCAAACGTGAATGACCATAAAGGTTAATATTACTTCTGCATTTAATGTGCAGTTTATTTACATTAAAAATGCTTCAAATTTTATATACTCCATTAAAAAGGTCAACTATTATCACTCTTTATGATGCATCCATCATAAAGGTTTATGATTTTTTGAAATAAACTATGAAAGTCACGTGGAATTTAGTTTAAAACTCATTCAGATTTAGATGTGGAAAATCATGGCAGAGGTGGAGATGTTTTATGATATGATTTTGGTTTTGTGGACGTTCCATCCTATCTCTTCTCCAGTTACAGGTACAACTCGATTCAGCTCATAAAAATCACATTCCCGTTACTTTAAGAATCGGAAATAATACGAACATCAAATAAAAATGAAACCAAGATATTAAACTATTTTAGCACCAGACCCATAAGTATTAAAATAGTTCATAAAAGTTTACATATTCACGTATGGTAAGAATGACAGACGTGCCTAGAATATTTTTTTGTGAAATACTTTTTATAAATTTACTAAGTAATAAAGTCCTGAAACTACATTTTTTCATTACTTTCTAAAACTCCTTGGGTAGTTAAAACAATTATTTATTAAAATAGTGATAAATGGTAATATTTCATATTATTCACCAGTTTTCTCAAAAAAAAAAAAGACGGGACGTAGAGACACGTTGAAATGAAATGTGAAGAATTTCTTCTCTCAATATACGTAAGTATAAGAAATTCAATTCCCGAGAATGGAAGATATTTTCTGGGAACAATTGACCGTTTCCTTTCTCTTAAAGGATTCCAGAAATGTCAGCTTCGACTTCACGTTTAGTTCAACAAATTTGGCATTTACGCTCCTCTTCGAACAATTTTCGAAGCTTCCATAAAGTAGGAAAAAGAATGGGAATGTCTCAATAAGATTACCAACTCATTGATTTTTGCTTTCATTCTATTCTGCTGTGTGGTTTATTCAACTTTCCTGTTCGGGATGTTTTGTTAACCACTTCGGAAAATTAGATTAAATTTAAAAAACCCTAGTACGACCTTGCCGCAGAATGGGCATCTCCATATAAATAGGTTCATATACATAACTAATTTATTGTTTGATTTTCTTATTCAATTAATCCAGTTTTAAGATGGTCATCGTCATTCCAGTCTTCAGTATATCTTTAGAACTTAAAATGGTATTAGGTAGATTTATATATCAAGAACTTCTACATTGCCTACATTTTCCTCGGGATATAAATTTTTGAGATGATAACTCAGCGTCCTATAGTATCTATAAAATTTTTGTCTATTGGTGCTGATATTAAAACTTTTATGGACGACAGTCTTCAGAAGGCAACAATTTAAATAACAGTAAATTTTTTTATAAACTTTTACTCTTTGCTTTTTTGTACCATAAAATGTATAAAACAAATAAAACATTTTGAATTTAGAGTTTAGTTAAACTCCACAGAACATCAATTGATTTTTTATAGGTATGTACCACAAAAGATAATGAAGATATGGAAATATTTTAAAGATAATATCAAGCAATTATGCCAATTAGGGGATTTCCCGCAGTCATTTATCAAAAATTTGTTGTGTAATTGACTATTTATTATATGACCTTTGCAGTACCTAAAGTTCATGATGTCTGCTGACTAAACGAAGAGACATTAGACACTTTATTCGTGTTGCTTTGAGTTTCGTTATATACATATATCATTTGCATAGTTATATTTCACGTTCTAAGTGCGTCTTATAATTAATTATTGTTAATTCGGACACTTGAGACGAAAATTCTTAGTAGAAAGCACGATCGCACCTGTTATAATCTATTTAATGTCAAGAACCCATCTACCCTTGCTCTGATTTATTTTCATTTGTATGCTAATAAGCCGTTTTCGTGTTTGCTTTCATGAAAGCAAATTTTTGGTTCTCCGCGAAAAATAAAGACAGAACAGAGAATAGAATATTAGAAAATGAGACGAATTGAAAGAGCAGGAATGTATACATAAATACTAGCAATTACACGAATTCCGAATTAACTAAAACAATATTATTTCAATTATCATTTAGTAAAGGGTAACGAAACCATAATAATCAAAAGGATTTATTCAAAAACGCAAAAGCAGTAACGTTGGGAATGTTTTAGATATCTATACGTGCAAATCTAACATTTTTTGCGAAGCTGACGAGTCGAATTTTATAATCAAAACGAAATAATAAAATAAGTAATAAAACGTGTTTGGCGAAAAGGGATCACAAAAATAAGGGTCGTTTTATCTTCATAATCCTTGTGGACGAACCGTGTAACGATATTAAAATCGTTTTGATCAAATCAGAGCTGACAATTTCACAGCGTTGGCGTTAAGGGTAATTAAATGTATTCAGACGAAAAGTACTACCAAGTCTGAGTTTAACAAATTAATTTTATTCGTTGTAAATGAGGTATCATGAATCCAAATTTCACAATTGTTTTTGCCATGTTTTCGACGAATTTGAAAATCTGGATAATGAATTATTCAATAAAAAAAATATGATGTAAAAAAGAAACGAGCACTGACTACATAATTATTTTAATTAATGTACAGCTTATTATTGCGAGATGGAATTCCACAAATAATTAAGTGATACACCCCCAGAAGAGAAATCTTTGCCACACTGCCACCTCAATAAGCATTTCCTTTTTTCCTAATCTTTTTTTATAGAAAGTTATAAGTTATAACACGTATTGTGTTAGAGAAGTAATCGATTGGTATTGGTATTGTCACTGGCAATTCGAACATGTTGTTACATTGCTACAATACCCTGGTTTACTCTTATTCAAAACCAGCTGAAACGAAGCTAATTTCCGTTGAAATATATATTGGTGGTTAGTCTCCAATGTCGGTGGTACAATTAATCTACCACACGGCGATTGACAGGTATGTGAAAAGGGGTTACTGGCTAAGGTAAATAAGTCCCAGATTTTATATTAAAAGAAAAGAAAAAACAAAACGGGTCCCACAAAACTCGTCCAATGCAGGACAATAATTAAAAAGTGTTGTTTGGATTTCAATTAAAGAATATTTTGGTTACCTACAATAAAAGTCTATATGGGTACTGTATGTTTAAATAGTTTGAAATAAAATAATATATTTTTAATTTTTATAGAAAACAGGGAAGTTAGATGCATTACACCTATTGATATTTAGACTGTGATGATGTGTCAATTTATGTTATAATTAAATTAGTTAGGTTAGTAAGATACGAAATGACAAACTCTGTTAAATGACATTATGGAGTTTGAAAGCATTTAGAACTAACCCATAACTAACCCACTCCAAAGTTAAAATTTGCATTTGGAAACTCTGCCATTATAGATTCTAGAATATGTTAGATACATTCCTTGTCATATACTTACAATTTAATCATGAAATGTGAAATACTCAAAGTTTAGGACTTTAAATAAATAAAACAATCATAAAACTTAAAAATTAGTTCTTGTAAATACGTTCTGACATGCTCTCGAGATAATATGCATGTAACAAAATTTTAAAAATTGATTGTCAGAATGAAATGTTGTAGGAAAGGTTTCTCAATAAATTTGTTTCAACTTTACTCACATTATTTTACTTACATTAACCAAAAATTAAATTAAGCATCTATTAACAGTTATTTTATTATTGTCAAACTATTTAATTAACTTCATACATAAATGGGTACAACTGAAATATACTGTTATTTTAAAACAGAAACGTTTTCATAAAAAGAAAATGTCGAGTCGTATTTAATTTGAGTTACCTAATTAGGTTAAAAGAAGAACAATAATCGTGACTTTATTGTAGGACTTGCGCTATAAAATCGTCGTGTCAAAGTAGGTCAACTATTCGAATGTTATATCAGAGGCTGCAGTGTAGGTATGTCTGATCAAGAATTTTCTCTTGTATAGTCGTTGAAAATTTGGTAAATAATGGAACGTAGTGTTTAGTCAAAGAAAACCGTTTACAGTGTGAAAATATTCCTTAAAGTATCACGCAAAGGAAATAGGTACAAAGATGTTATCCGGCAAAAACTAATAGCTTTCTTCAGTGCTTGCAAAAGGCTCGATCAAAACGGTAATTGGGTTATTACGGAATTGTTGCCACAAGAAAGGCAATACATTTAGGTAAATTTAGTTGGAAACGTTAAATAATGAAAAGTCGAGAAAATGGAAAAGTTAAACTCATTCTTCGATATTAGTCGCTGCCTACCCACGTCACTGGAAAACCTTGGAACAATCCACATTCATTTTCACAGTTATAGTGTTGTACCTGAGCGAAATGTGAAATCACTTCGGCAAAAACATTTCAGATGTAAACTTCGGAGATGTGTGTACAGTATCAGATAAGAAAGGACGATTTAAAAAGCGTTATTTTTCTCTGGAGCTTACATTTATGGCGAGCTTTAGCCGTAACACGTTATCGACATTAGAGTTTAAATGGCAATATTTTTCTTGTATCTGTTCACCGGCTTACAAAAAATGAGCAAAACGGTTCCTAAATAATAGGTTCATTTTTCTGATACGAAAGTATATGAAACCTTAACAAATATCATTAATATATAATACATATTTGATGAGTTTTGTTCAGACATTTGTTTTTATTTGAGTTCTTGTGAATCACAATAAATTCTTGTGAAAATTTCAGATACAAAGTCAAGGTTTCGTAGGAGACACTACACGCATACTTTTCAGGACAGGTTCTATTTTCAGCTACCCACTTTATGATCATCCTAAGAAAAATTGTTTGACTTTTTCTTAACGGAAAATATTTGACTTTCATATTAAGTAAGTTCTAGTTTCTGAACGCCCTTTTTTTTGACTACTGAAAAAACTTCTCACTTTTGCTTTTTCGAAGGTAGAATAGCAATGACCATGTCTTTTTCTGATAAGGAGAATTTTACAAAGCCTCTGTCAACCTTGGTTCATTATGTGTATCATCTAACTTCTCCGCGTGGAAGGAAATTGCGAGAATTTGTAAAAGTTTCTGGCAAATCTTGAATAAATTACGTTACCATAAATTACTTGATCGAGATCAGTAAAGTTAAATTACGTGTAGTGAATGTAGGAAATCAGGGAGAGGTAACCAAACCCTCACTGTTTACTCAGCAACTTTAATTAGTTTCAATTATGTTGAAAAGGGAACTTTTTTTAAGTTGACACTGGAAGGTTTGGAACATGATATTTATTCTATGTACTTTTAATTTACCTTAGGGACAATTTATAATACACGGAAAGAACTGCATATTAAAAATTACCTACAAATTGCAGGTAATCAAGTGACAACCTCGGTATACCGAAAAATATAATAGTAGTACATCAAATTTAATTTTTCGAGTTATAGAGTGAAAATATGTACCAAAATGGCTTCGAGGGACTCGGTGATTATTTCGACTAACAGAGGGTCAAGATTTCAAGTAATGGAGGTTTTGGTGTTTGAAGGGAAGGGAACAACATTTTTTCGAGATTTGGAGGTTTTTGACTTATCGAGGTTCGACTTAACGAGGTTCTACTGTATTTATAAAAATTATTACGAAAATTGAAACAAAATATAATGTATTGTTACGTAATTTACCAAATCACGTATTTTTCTCTCAACACTTTTATTAAATTAACTCTATAACAACAACGATTCAATAACTATTCCGATTACAACAATAACTCAATAGCTATTTCGCTTTTTAATCACTTTTTCTTCTCTTCTCGCTTATATCTGTCACTCTCTTCTATCAAATACTGTCAAACTGTCCAACGCTGTTCCTTATATAGTATTATGGAAGTTTCTCGGTGATTCTCGAAACATCTAGCAACTCTCGATCCTTCTGTAACGCGTCATAGGTAACGTTCATTCAAATTTCAATTTTTTTCAATTCAATGTCAACGTCATTTAAAATGACACATCCGTCACAATATTTTGAAACACAGGGATTTACTATGCATCAGTTTAGTAATTTTTACCATAACGATGAGTTGTCGCCCCATTGCCAAATGCATAGTAATTTTTACCCAAAATTTGTAGGTAAAAAAAATTCTCTGCGTGTATAAATCAAGATTTCAAAAAGTCCTAGGCCAACATATTGTATCACGTCCGTCAAACTTCCCCCCCCCCCCCTCTAGCGCTGATCGTCCCGATCAGTTTCTTCCACTGTGTATGGAGCCAACCGGTCGAGGTGTACAACTTTCATCTTTAATTTTGTACGGGCCCTCCCATTTCCGTTGTAATTTAGGGCACCTTCCTTTCTTGCGAACTGGGTTATAGAGCCATACACGATCGCCCTCCCTGAATCCAGTGGAATTCGCTCGCTGATCGTATTCTTGTTCTGACGGCTTTATGGATGGTGTTTAGCCGCTCGTGTAGTTTAGACACATAATCGTCCGTGGACAGCGAAGAATCTTCAGGTCGGCCAAACATCAGATCAGCAGGTATTCTCAGTTCTTTCCCGAATAGTACACAGGAGGGGGTCTGTCCAGTAGTCTCGTGTATGGATGTCCTATAGACCAGAAGGAATAAGGGCATGTGGCGATCCCAGTCGATCTGATGATCGTTTACGAACATCCTCAGGTTGTTTTCTATAGTCGCATTAAATCGCTCTACCATCCCATCAGACCGAGGATGTAACGGAGTCGTTCTAGTTTTCCTTATTCCCATCAATTCACACACTCGTTGCAATATTTCTGATTCAAAGTTTCGGCCCTGGTTAGTGTGAATCGCCATAGGAACTCCATATCGGCTGATCCATTTGTTTATTATTGCCTCCGCCACGGTGGTTGCATCCTGGTTGGAGATTGCATAGGCTTCCGGCCACTTGCTGAAGTAATCCATTACAACGAGGATGTAGCGGTTGCCATCCTCAGTTCGTGGAAAGGTACCAGCGATATCCATGGCTATTCTTTCGAATGGCGCTCCGACGTTATACTGGTGCATCTTTCCTCGTGTTCTGGTTCTCGGACCTTTGTTGGAAACACATACTTCGCATTTTCTACACTAGTCTTCCACATTCAATCTAGCGTTCACCCAGTAATACCGTGCACGTATTTTGTCTAATGTCTTCTTCACCCCAAAATGTCCACCTCCAGTCCCAGCATGCATCTCTTTTATTACTTCTTTCGTCTTTTTCTTGGGCAACACAACTTGTAGTTGACTTTCCCAGATTCTTTTAAGGACTCTATTCTCGAGCTTTAAGGAATCCCATTGGGCCCAATAACATTTCATCATAGTACTCAGGGGACTTACGACCGCCCACATTGGTCGAGATTCTCCCGTCTCTTTCCATTTCATAATGGGTCCTAAGTCATCATCGGTTCGCTGTTCCTCAACCAACACTGCGTCTTCCCAATTCTCTTGCCTGTCTACGGTGGTATGTAGGCATAGAACTTGTTCTAACTCTTCTTTTCGTTCCACCGAAGAACAATGCTTGCTATTCCGTGGGCATAATCGTCTTGACAGAGCTTCAGCATTACCATGGTGTTTTCTTGGCCGATGATCAATTTTGACATTGTATTCCTGTTTGATTCTTTCGGCGGCTGATGTCTGTCTTCTTCCAGATGGACATCCGCAGCTCAAGTGCCCCGTACGTCCGCAATTCCAACATGTCATTTGTCGTTTCCTTTTGACACAATCGTGTGAAATATGTCCATGTTTGTCGCAAATCCAACATTTGAAATTATATTATTGTTTGTATCCTTCGGCAGCTGACGTCTGTCTTCTTCCAGACGGACAGCCGCTGCTCAAGTGTCCCGTACGTCCACAATTTCAACATGTAACTTCTCGCTTCCTCTTGACGCAATCGCGTGAAAGATGCTCATATTTGTCGCAATTCCAACAGCGTGGGCGCACACTTAACCCTTCCTTCGGTTACGAAGACATGACTTCTTTGACTATTTTCACAACTTCTTGTCGAAATATCTCGCTTTCGTTATCAAAACTGAACCCAACCTGCCGGATTCTATCATCTCCTTCGGATGCTTGTTTGGCTGCTTCATATTCCAGTGCGTGCGACAAAGCTTCGCCTGCAGTTTTATGTCGAGACATGCGCAGGGCTTGTTGTATTTCGACATCTCGCACTCCATCGACAAACATCTGGGTGGACAGCTGGTCTGTAAAGTCTTGAGGGGCACTAGGATAAGCCAACCGCACAAGCCTTTCGACGTCTGCTTTCAATTGTTGAAGGCTTTCGCTGCTTCGTTGATAGCGACTTTTTAACTGAGCCTGATACATTTGTTGCAGGTGTTTATCGCCGTAGCGCATCTCCAATCGGTCCACCAAAATTTTAAAATCGTTTTGCTGCATTTCTGGTATACTTTGCAAAACGTCTAGAGCTTCCCCAAGTAGCGCTATGATCAGGGCAGTGGCTTTCTCCATCTCATTCCACTCATTTGCCTTTGCAGCAGCGTCGAATTGTTTAAGATACACTGACCAAGAGACCTTCCCATCGAATGTTGGTGGTTTTATTCTCGACATTCTTACACTACCTTCTTCGCTTTTGTTTAGTTTTGGTATTGGGTATTCTTGCACGTTCAGATTGGCCTTCATTTCGTCTAATTCCTTTTGAAACTTTTTGTGCACGGCCTTTAACTCTTCTTGAACTTCTGCTCTTACTTCCTTTAAGTCTTCTTAAACTTCTACTCTTACTTCCTTTAACTCTTCTTGAACTACTATTCTGACTTCCTTTAACTCTTCTTGAACTTCTACTCTTACTTCCTTTAATTGTTCTTTCAATCCTTCTTGTACTTTCTCTAATTTTTGTTTCATTTCTTCTTGTCCTTTCTTTACATCTGATTTCATTTCTGCCAACATTTCTTCCTGGCTTGCCTTCATTTCATCCTTGCCTGCTTTAATTTCTTCCTTCATTTCTTCTTTGCCTGCCTTCATTTCTTCTTTAATTTCTTCCTTCATTTCTTTAAGCATTTCCATCAAAAATTTCATCTGATCCTCCATTTCTACTGCTTGGCTTCTTGTTACTGGCATAAATCCTTACTCCTGACACCAATTGTTACGTAATTTACCAAATCACGTATTTTTCTCTCAACACTTTTATTAAATTAACTCTATAACAACAACGATTCAATAACGCTTTTTAATCACTTTTTCTTCTCTTCTCGCTTATATCTGTCACTCTCTTCTATCAAATACTGTCAACATACTGTCAAACTGTCCAATGCTGTCCCTTATATAGTATTATGGACGTTTCTCGGTGATTCTCGAAACATCTAGCAACTCTCGATACTTCTGGATCGCGTCATAGATAACGTTCATTCAAATTTTTTTCAATTCAATGTCAACGTCATTTAAAATGACACATCCGTCACAATATTTTAAAACACAGCGATTTACTATGCATCAGTTTAGTAATTTTTACCATAACGATGAGTTGTCGCCCCATTGCCAAATGCATAGTAATTTTTACCCAAAATTTGTAGGTAAAAAAAATTCTCTGCGTGTATAAATCAAGATTTCAAAAAGTCCTAGGCCAACATATTGTATCAAAAATTTTTATGTAAAGGTTTTTATTTCATTTGTTGGTATTATTGTGAAATTTTGTAGTTCAATTTAGTGTTCAATTAAACAGTTTCGTTAGACGTTTGCAGATTTATTGACACTTCTGATGTTATTAAAATCCCAATTTATTGAACTGCTTGTGGAGAGGCGGTAAATGCAACTATGAGGGAGAATACGTACTCATAAATGTAAAAGAAGCATTTAAACTTTACTTCTTTTTAACTTTAGATACTGTTTATCTCAACATTACAACATGTATGTTACATCTTTTTATTTTCTTTGTGTTTTTCCTATTATTGACAGAATAGAAACCCAACAATGTTTGATTTATTTTCTGGGCTCCTTGCGTCAGGCATGCATAAATTTGAAACATTATAAATATATTATCGATGTAATAAGAAAGACAATAACTTGTATCGATTGTAAAAAATTTAAAGTTAGCAGCCAGACTGAAAACAACGACTAAATCATCCGAAATAGCTCTTTAACGAGGTCTATTCACGTACATATGCTATAAATTTGGTTCATTACACTTTCGTACTTACACCGTCTGCAATAATATGAGAAAAGGGTCCATGTACTGATATTCATCCCTCTACCACCCACCTATGTACATAGGTAGGTGCTTGATCAGACGTAAATGTTAAGAAGTCATAAAAAAAGTTAAAAGAACAACAAAAACTTGTTACAGGGATTTAAATGAAATCTGAATGATAATATGCAAATGTTTGTACTGAAACAACATTCAGAATTTTTACAATATGCTTTTATTTTGGTTGGAAACAATTAAAGCGTAGGTATAAAGTTCTAGAGAGTTAGTTAACAAACTTTGAACATGACTAATGATTGTGATAAACGTACTATTTTATTGATTATTTCTTCAATAACGTTGTTGTGAAAACATGATTTATATTATAAATACGGTTGAACAAATAAAATACAAAATACCAATTTATTTGAGTGCTTACTTATAACTTAATGATTTCCTGCAACCTCAAATCATTATCAGGATTACAATAAAATCTATACAATGAATAGTGAAGGATGAAATGTTTCAACTTATATTTTATTTTAAACCGCTTCGTCTTAAGAAAAGTTTAATATAACTTATGTTAAGTACAATGAACAAAAAATTATCATCAATAAATTGATAACAATCTTAGAATCAAACATAATGCTCTCACAAAATATTTAATTTCCTTTATTTTTCGTTTAATAAAATTGCTGATATCTTATACTGATACAATTTAAAACATACCAAAACTCGAGTACCTAATACCTAAATAGAGGAATTTTTATTGTCACATTGTCCTATTTTCCAGAACAATTTTAAACAAATAAAAGGACGTGCAGCTTCCTTATCTTGTTCTTTATGTATGTATTTAAACGTTGGATAAAGCAAGAAGATCTACAGTTTTGTCTGGTTACATAGTAAAAAAAGGAAAATGTGAAGACGTTTGGCTTCCTCAGGATAATACCTAATGCAAATAAAGAAATAATACAAAGTGAAAGGATGAACATGTATGCGATATTGGTTTTCTCAATACCTATTGTTTTCCCGAATATGTTAATGCCAAACTCAATTCCTATAAGGTACTTTTCTTATTTCCTATGCACTATCTAAACCACTACGTAAGTAAAGTGATATTATTGTATCCTGCTACAGATTTCAGTTCGTGCAACTGCCACATTTTTATTTTAGGTTAAGACAAATACAATGACAGACAAACAATTTCCTGTTTAATTTATTTCTTAAACAATTAATATTTATTAAAATTAATAGTGTTTGTTTTTAAGGAATAATAAATTAATTTTGACAACTATCTATGGTATTTTATGATCATTTATATATATTTTTTATTATTTAAAAAAGTTCTTTTTACTTGAAAATTAGTTTGTAGGTACATAAGCAGCAATCTATTTGAAAACTTCTTCGTTCACGTCAACTCGATTCGTAATTGCTTAATAAGGATAAAAACTATTCAAGAAGTATTGCTATGCAGAAATTAAATTACGGAACAAGTAGTGCATGTTTATTAATTCGTTACCGTATGCGAGTTCCGTTTTAATTAGGGCATGTAGAATCCTTATTATTTGTGTATAACAAACCATCCGGCACACTGTCTGGCACGAAACGTGCAGGAATTAAATTTTATGTAATTCCAAATGAAATTTGGCGGAATGTACCGCTCGTGTACCTTTGCAGTTAACGTTAACAAAGACGAAAGTTTGTTTCTCACATTTAGGATTACAAAACGTCCTTTATCTTGTTAAAGTTCTATCACTTTCAGAAAACTTATTTACACGCCTACCTTGAACGACTTAACAAAATTTCAGTTTTTATAACAAAAGAAGGATTTGAACCAGCCAAATTACAGAGCAAACATGCAATAAGTTTAAAAACTGTTGTCTTATCATACTACAGAAATGCTTCTTCAGGTTAAAAAATACAATAATAATGGCTTATAGAATTATCAAAATAATTACTATAAAGAAAATATAATATAATATGTTTCATCAAAAATACACCACCAATAGCTTATTAACTATAAAGAAAGAAACTAATCTTTATGAATATTGTTAGGTGTACCTTTTTGATTTAATATTATTAAGTGATCGTTAAAATTATGTGTCTCGACGCAAGTTCTTAGTATATGTATTTAGATTCTTTCATCAAACATTCGATCAGCTTGTCCTATGTATATACTTTTTATTCAGTCTCTATTCTTTAAATGAAGCTCAGAGGTGTTATTTACTTATATTTAGTTGTCATTTATCGTCCAATAATAGTCCCACAATAATTTCTATCTCCAGAAATATTACATAAACAAATAAAAAGAAATACCCAAATTATTGCCATCGATTTCAATTCGTAGTATAGTTCCATATAATCTAATCTTACGAAGACGTGTGTCAAGTTGTCCTTGAAAGGGGTGTAAAAAGGTTACGGTGTATTAATCCTGTACACATGGCTGTTTGATTATTGCCATATAGATTATCAGTGACGTGATTATAACTGGACTGCTACTACCGTATAGCGCGTGTATGCTGAGTGGTGCAAAATGGTAGGCAACCAACTTTTAATTCAGAAGGCGCAGTCCAGTTCACTGAGAGATTACTCTGTATTTAGTGAAGTCATTGATGATATTTTATCCACTTTTAGATTTGTTTTTCTTTTCGAATTTTACCTGCACAATGAGATTGACACATTTAGGAACAAGAAAGGTTACATTAGGTAAGCTTTGGTTTTCTTTATCTCCATAGTATAATACCAGTAGTACAAATAAATAGATGCTTGTAGGTGTGATAGGCAAAAAGGATGCTAATTTATCGAAACGGAGAGTTGGGTAGTTTCTCTACACAGATTTGTTATAAAGTTAGCGTGTTTGGAGCGATTATCTGTTGTCGTACGTTGCACTGCAAATAGGTGGCTGCGTGTAGTTAGGTAATCTATAGGTAGATATATTTGAGCTAAATGGATAAATACTAGCTAGAGGGTTGGCGACCTTTGCCCTCTAGCGGATAAATCGTTCGGAGGACTCGATAAATTACACCATTTACCATAGACATTCGGAAAGTCCATCTCGATATGGGGTAGAAAAACAAATCCATTCTGTAGTATAAAACAAGTAGAAGTAGAGGGACCCTTTTAAAATGAGTAAAAATGTGTTTCTAAACTATTCAGAGCTAATAATGGGCCATTAAATGTGCAATTTTATCTTGTCCACAATAATTCAGTAATATGTCGTTTTACCAAACACCATAAAATGTAGCATATACTCGTACGTACCGTTTTACAGAGAATTTCACTGTCGAGGATAATGTGGAAACAAGGGTTTATTTATAAGACAAGATGATGGGACAGAATGACTTATGGCGTGAGGTCATTACGGAAATATATAATCTGAATCGTGTAAGACTTTGGAGACGCTTGTCACATTAAACTTCGGTCTTGTAAATGAGTCTGGTGAATGCGATGATCCTGTGGAGCGAAATTTTACAGTCTTCTTGATGTGGCAACTGTTGAAATGAAGAAATTCATCAGTAAATGTGGGATTAACTTCAACTTACGGTACCTAAGATCCAATTTGAAATGAGACAAATCCGTAATGCGATAAGACGTGGTAGCGACAAATCCGAAATGCATTTGGAAGTACTTTGACAGGAATTTTTATGTTTTCATTTAATCAAATTTTCTCGTTACAATAAAAAGAAGATTATGCAGATTATCTGTACGAAAATTAAAAGCTTGTAATTTACTAACAACCTACCGATAAAATAAAATCGACGGCCCGATTTGCTGAAGCGACAGATAAATTGGATCAATCATTGGAGTATCGGAGCTTATTACGTGAGTTCCGGCGTTATCCACATTTCAGTATTAATTTTAAACTCAACTGAATACATATTACCTTTAGATATTCAATTTATATTTCCTCTCTCATTAAAACGAAAACGTATTCATAACAGAATGCATTTTATCAATGTCTTGGGAACACTGTTCCAGTTGTACGTACATCTAATTAGAACTGGAAAGAAAATTTATTGACTGTTATCTAATAAATAATCAAACGGAAAGTAATTACGACAATGGATACCTACAGTGCCTTTCTAAATTAAATTTCAAGGGTTGGAAAATGGTCCATTCTTCCTTGCGAATACAATAGGTCAATGGGTAGATACAGGGTGGTTGAAATCTCTCAAGGAATAAAACAATTTTGTGAAAACCTACAAATTGTGTTTTATTGTCAACGAGAGAGTAAATGAGTAATTTATTATGTGGGATCTTATACACGAAAAATATAACGTTGCATGTTTACTGACAATACGTAGTTGACAAGTTACAGTTTTATTACGAATATATAATAGAGGATGGCTATAAAGAGGTAAATATATTTTCTGTGTTAGTTAGAACTATGCAATATATTACTTTTCTAGTTTTTGTTTTATTTAATAATCTTCTGCTTCAATTTAATATTATGAAACTTCCTGTTTGATTTGTGTGGGCTGTTTCTGTTCATTAAAACCAGATAAAAGTAGCAATTTTATGGTCTCGATACTTGAACATTTTTTGCACAAGAAGAGAAAACAATTTTAGTCATTACCATCAGTTCCTTCGAAACGAGTAAAACGAAGAAAAATCGCCGTCATCCCTAATGAAAGGGACAAAAAGGGGAGAAAGTCTGCAAATTCTCTTCGTTTTTTCTTGCAGTGCTGATAAAGATAAACGGGTGAAGTTTGAACGGGTAATAATCTTCAAAAATTGCTGATAAAGTTACGACAATTGAGAGAACGGTTAAAAGCTTTAGTTCGTCTACTAAATAAGAAGTGTACGATTACGACGAAACAAAAAGAACTTTAGACTCTGCACACTCCAAAGTCCTATTTAAATATGTCTGAATTGAAGCAAATTTCTATTTAAACTTTTCATAAAGATGAAATTAAGAGTTCGTAATAAACGGCTTTCATCAAATTTTCTGGTAGAGTGAAATATCTCCAAAGGGAATATTTATACGTATAGTGTAACAAGCTTTTAAATTTTCGTTCCCGTTTAAATTCGTTAAAGTTTCATTAAAAGCGGTTCTAGAGAAATTATAAAGAAAATTGACAAAATGCATTTTAAACACGTTAAAAAAAAGGTCCGATGTTACAGAAACGAAGCTATCACACGTCAATTAAATGATTGAATCTTCTATAAAAGCATAACTGACAAAAATTCAGTCTTGCGTTGAAGATGCTCACGACTCGTAAGTCAGCGAAACACGTGTCCGCGTTTTTTAAAAGTGTTGTGGTTATGAGGGGTAAGACCTTTTCCAATTTTTATTTATTGACACTGGTGCAATCTTGAAGAAACATGATGAATAAAAAGCATAGACAATTTTGTTTCAACGTATATACGCAAATTACATGTCAATGCTTTTTAAATGTTGATATTTTTTGAAGAAATATCAAATATCAATTTTAGTACTTTTATCAGAATCGAGAGCTTTATTAAGTAGTTTAAGAGATACTAAGCGAATTGAGATGGAGAAAAGCTCGTTTCGTCTTTGCAATCCAATTTTTTCCCATTCTGTCTATTAAACGGTGCCGCAGGCTTACAAGCGATACCCAGAATGTTATCAGTTATTAAGGATTTTTAATTAAAAAGTGACAATTTTGACGTTTTACAGTTGGTTGTGGCCAAGCAATTGCAACGAAAGTAGGCAGGTCTACCTATAAGCCTGCATAACTGACTGCATATACACATTAAGTGTCATTAGTATAGTTCATCTGAATAGAGAAGGCACAGAGCATCATCGATGACGTTATGCGCAAAGTCGAGTTTTAAGCACGAAACAGCTGATAGACCTGTTGAAGTGATGATTCAGTGGCGTCCGTTCGATATTATTTGTGGTAGTAGATTCAGATTAAGTGTGTATCTTTCTTGCGTGTGCTGTTGTTAATTTGTGGATCGTTGTTGTTAATAATGTAGCATTGTAGCACCCCGTGATATCGTGCGTGTGTGTGATAACAAATTTGTGTGCATGTACTTCTTATCGCTAACTTGTTTACAACACAGCCACAGCGCGCGGTTATTTTATCGTTATCAACTTACAAGTTATAAATCTTTCTCCAGCGACAAGTAACACGATCAATTCTGTGAATTATCGACGACTTTCTAATTATAATTATAATTATTTTTTTACGTTTATAAACTTAGTTTAAGCCCGTATGTTACGCCCATGCTGAAGTCATCTTAAAACAATTACGTCATTTTCGCGCAGAATAGTGATGACGCCTCTGTGCCTTCTCTATTCAGATGGACTTATATACATACTGTCAATTTCGCTACGGTGTTCCATTAAATTTGGAGGAATTCAACTGGACGATATGTAATATGAAAAATAAAAGTAATTGTTTTCTAGTAATAGAGCTCTTGTCATGTCACGATTATATTCCCTGTATTTGCAGAAAGTTAATTAACACATACCACTGTGTAAGTAAATTCAGTAGGGAACCAATTAGTTTCTAAAATCTAATTATGGAAAGGGCACGTAAGCCTATTGCTAATTGTGCGCCGTCAAAGGATTGTAGCCGTTAACAAAGAAGCTACAAAAATTAAACAGACTACAAAAGAAAAACTGATTCGATATTAATTGTCGAGTGATAGAGTTTTGGAAGTTTTTTTTTTCAAAGTTGCAAAGATTTTAATGATGTTAATCAGATTTCGAATTGTACCAGGCACTTATTAGAATTCATATTAATAGAGCGGAATAAAAGCTTTTTAATTTTTACTAGATAGGTTCTGCAGAAAGAGAATAGTCATGAAATTCAAAATCCGCTTCTTCATTAATAAGCACTTTTTTAACTTTAATATTTGACAACCTCCTGAATTTATGTAGGTACATGTAACTTCATGAAATTTTTTTCCAATAAGTCATTAATTAAGACACGTTCGTTAAACAATATCGTAATCCACGCGATATAAATATGTGTAAGCTCCAAGTAAATCCCTTACAAGATGCTTCTAAATTTCAAGCACTATTTAAACACGTGGAAACCGTGACGCGGGAGTTATCTTACAAGAGGCAAGTTGGGGAAATTAATTCCAAGCACACACGTAAACAGTTCGAATATGTTACGTTCCTACAAGTTAAAAGAATGCCTTGATAAATAACGTAAACCATGAGGCCCTTCCAGTATTAAAATATTCCATTGACTATTTTTAGAATGCCATAGAAAGGCCTTTTATCAGAAATTTAACATCCACTCAAAATAGAAAGTAGTTAGTCCAGACTTAGATTAAATTGTAAGTAAGTGTAACTTTGCAGTGCAATAAAGTCTCTAATAATGTCTAACTCTTTTCCTGCAATCTAATAAGTGAAACAAGTTAATTATTATTGTCGCTTAAAGACTGATTTGGTTTATAGTGATGTCAATATTCTTGGTACTTTGTAGTTCTTTAAAAATACTCGTCTTGAATCTCAAATAGGTAAGTAAGATCTACAGGACACACAGTTTATTTGCGAACCATAAAAATCGGTAAAATATGTATAATTATGTTATTCCCTTTTTATATGTATTATCGTTTATTCTAAAAAAAAAAAAATAGTTCAATAGAAATTAAGAGTTTTATAATAATAACAATAACAATAACAAAAGTGCATCTCTCTTTATCAATCAATAGAATTCAACAAGCTATTTTTTAACATTGTACCTAGTGCCTAAATTATACATAACTATAAATACAGATATTTATATTATCGTATGTTGACGCAACGACGACGCGATGCTGCTCTACATGTTTATAATAAAATAATAATAACACGATGAATGGTGCAAGTAGTCCTCTAAGCACGAGCTTGTCTTCATCATAGATAGTCTTCGTTCTGTTTCATTTCCACCCATACATCATATATACCTAGGTATGTACTTAGGTACATAATATGGACATTGAATATAACAGGTACATGGTACATTTTTTATACGAAATAATATTGGTAATCGAACTGGCATGGCATATCGATTACTTCGATTACTTCGTCTTACGACTCCTACGACTAATGTACCGAACAGTACCGATAGTACCGATGGGATGCAGTAGGCGGTATAACTAGAAGTAATCGGTAACGATTACTTTCCCAAAGTATTACTCGATTACTACGATTACTACCAAGTAACGAGTATTGAGTAACGAATCATTACAATATTGACATCACTAGTTGGTAATTTATCGAGACCGTCTGTAGCGTGCTGATGAGATCTAATAAGATCGAAAATTTTGAACAAGAAAAAAAATTATATTTGTTAAAACCGACTCGATCCTAAGATTTTCTTTGTATTTATATCTTTATTGCATTTTCTATGTTGAGTTATTTACCTGGATAAAACCAATGTGTATCTTTAAATCCCCCTGTCTACAAAATATTTATTAAAATAACAGACCC
Source organism: Agrilus mali (assembly GCA_029378335.1). NCBI lineage: Eukaryota > Metazoa > Arthropoda > Insecta > Coleoptera > Buprestidae > Agrilus > Agrilus mali. Next base: position 19,176,487 of record CM055658.1, on the reverse strand, counting down.
AGTTGATTGTTATTAAGTGTGATTCTAATTCAAATATTTTCGTATTGGCCGTTTGTTTATGTGGCGCTTAATCTATTAGGTACACGTGAGATCTGTTTATTTACGAAAAAGGTGCGGTAGCCACTCTACCTTATTGTAGTGAAGTTTTACTTCGTTAGTTAGAGAATCTTTTGTAAATATGTGGCACTACTGTCAGCACATCTTGATGGATTGTTTTATTCTTATACCACTTGTCTAAATTTATTTGTGTTTACTTTCTTTCGAAATAGACAAGCATTTTCTACAGAAATACACCTAGTACCTATCAATTAATTATTATTATTGTTGTTGTGTCCGTATTTCAGAGAACTTGGCTTGTTAGTAGGTATACCCATTTATTAATAATTAAACAAAGAAGGTAAGACGCATGGTGTTACAAAAATTAATTTTGTTCGATCCTTAGGGAGTTTAAAGGGTGATAAAAATCCGACACGACATGTCAACGTTTCGGAGTAGGTTTTCGCAAGGAAGTTCGAAAACTGACAAATTCAACGCGTTATTACAAGAACTCATTCTGTCAAACTACACTGTAGTCAGTGATGACAAATCCTTCTAATCTGACCATTTAATAGCAATGTGTCTGGAAAGTTACACATATTGAATTAAAAGTGTAATTCAGACGACAGCACGAACGAAAATATATATACCTAGCTACGATATATTTTGGCAATTCTTGGAATTTCTAGAGTTAATGAATCTAATAAGCTATAAATATATATACAGATACGATTAAAAATACGAATAAAAAGTCTAATCTAATTTTATAGGATAAGAAATTAAAACTATCACTCCAAAATACAGATTCTAGCGATTTTCTCGACTGGAATACAAAAAAGTTTAGAAAAAAAAATAGTATCTACCTACCTAAAAATGGACATTCAGCACGGAAAACATAAAGAATGAAGAATATCCAAAGTCTTAACGACTGGAGTTTTTTTTGCCCCAATTCTTGCCTTATTTACATTAGGTTTTAATATTAGCATCCCTAAAAGACTACTAAAAAATCCAGACATACCCCTGATTTTTTAGGGTCAGTGCGCTTATTCAGTGTTTTTGGACTTCTGGTTGAAAAATTATTGGACGTTGAAATGATACTTTAAAAAAAATTAATTGGCTGTTTTTTAAAAAGCCTATTTTATGGCAACTTATTTTCTAGGCCGTAAGCCTTTTTGCCGACGTTATTACACAAAAACTTTCATTCCTTATTTTTGCCCCCTTTAGGGTAAATTTTTACAAACTTTAAATGTTGTATTTATATCTAATCAAAAGCCTAAAAAAGAAGTTTTAAGCCTCTAGCTTTATATCTACTTATCTATCTCTGTACCAAATTCTCATTCAAATCGGTTCAGTAGTTTGGGCGTGATTGCGTAACACACAGACAGACAGACTTACTTTCGCGTTTATAATATTATAAATTAATATAGTTTAATTATAGTTTAAAATATTTTATATAGCTTAGTATTCAACTACTTTTATTGATCAAAATAAGCAAAATCTCTATAACTTTTTACACTTAATATTTTAATTTTCTGGGCTGTAAGCTTTTTGGAAGAAGTCATTACACAAAAACTTTCGTCGGCTAATTTTATCCCCTCTAGGATAAAATTTTTTACAAACATTGAATGTCGTAATTATTTATATCTAATCAAAAGCTTAAAAATCTTTAAAAATTACGAAATTTCCGCACAAACTTTCCTATTTCAACTCCTTACAACCCTTTTTTCGCATTAAAAAGTAGCCTATGTCCTTTCTCAGGCTCTAGACTATCTCTATACCAAATTTTATTTAAATCGGTTCAGTAAATATTACGCGAGATTCTATAGCATACAGACAGAGTTACTTTCGCATTTATAATATTCCGCGAATTCATTTTCATCGATTTTCCCATAGGAATAAGATATTTTCCCGCAGTAAAACGCAGCCTATGTGTTAATCCAGAATGTCAGCTAACTACATACCAAATTTTATTAAAATCGCTCCAGCCGTTTACACGTGAAGAGGCAACAAACACACACACTCACACACACAATCTTTCGCCTTTATAATATTAGTGTGAAGTGTGATAATATCAGAAACGAATAAAATTCCTATACAACGAGAGTTCCATTTAAGAATGAAAACTATTTTGCGGAACTGAGACATGAAGTAGATACGTATTTCCGCTTTGGAATTCAACAACTGTTTTCGCAACTGAAACATGTGCTTCGTACAATCAACCCACGAACCGTACAATGCGGTTGTCTATTTCGCCAATTATTTTTTGATTAGCCCGCCCGTTCTAATTTTATAGTTCTGACTTGTGTCTTATTGTTAGTTGAAAGTTTCTTATCTAGAGTGTTCACGTCGGTACTAAGGGTAGCAAGTGTAGAGCTAGTTTGGCATCTGTAACCATCCCGGGACGTTTTATTATAACTTATAAACACTCCCTTAGCCACATTATGACCCAACTGCATGTAAGGCAATTTCGTTGGTCGGGTCGATGCACGTTTAACATCTGGGTCACGGCGTCGCATCCCTAAACCTCTCCTTATTCTCCAAGCCGAACTTTCTTCAACACTTTTGAAATCCTCCGAGGAGTCCTAAGATTATCCGGAAATAGAAAATACTACACGCCAACATTTTTAATTAAAGGGCTTTATTTCGTTTCTTTTTCAACTATACTATACAGTGACCATTTTCGCTTTTATTAATTTGTTGTATGGAGCCATTCACCCCACTCGAAAACGTGTATCCAATATTAAAAGCAAAACGGAAACAATCTTTTGCAATTTAACCCTGTTATATTTACCTTGTTTACAAATGGCAACACGTTCGTCAATTTTTAATGATTTAATTTGAAACTGGAACATTTCGGTTGTTACGTTTCAGTGACTTTTTATCAGAATTACGAGTCAGTAATTGAATAGAGTCGTGTTAAACTCATCGAAATTTCGAAAATGAATCTGCCTCTAATTAGATAGGAACGCCCAAATGGATATCGTTACTCTTTGTCTTTGGTAGCGTAGGTACATTCCACATCAACGGCTTAATTAGATTATGATTTATTCATATTATGTCGAGTACCAGATTTAATGTCAAACAGTGTCCTTAACAACACGCTTTGTGATTAATTTGCTCTCAACTGTACTGCTCTTGTTTTGAAAGCGATGATATTAAAAATGCAAATTATTCTGTTAACAGTAGAATTGTAAGGAATACTTGTTATCAAAATTAAATAAAACTTCTAAGTTCAATTTTCCACTGATTTATTTAACAACTTAACAATTGTTTCACCCAACATGGGCATCTTCGGAAGACATAATGACAGTGGAAAATTGAACCTAGAAGTTTTATTTAATTTTGTGTGAATCATGATTTTCCATAATGTAATGGCTGAATCAGTTAATACTTGTTATCAATTTCACTTTATTTCACTAATTCAGTGAGATTTTGATTCAATAAATAATAAATCGATGGTAACAACTACTGAAAATAATACCAAATGTCTTCTTAAGTGTTATTTATATTTTAACTCGTTATAATTTGCCTAAAACGTTTCTAGTCGTTATAAGAGGTAGGCATCCTGCGACTTGCGACATTTTCTTAATTTATGTTTCCTTTGAGAAATGCTTGTAGAAAATTATTAATCTTCTTTGTTATTAGGTAGACATAATTTACCGATATCAGCTGAATTTTAATGGCTTTCTTTATTGCGCTGTATATCGGAGGAAGCTGTTCTCGTTAGAGTCGGAAGTGACTTTTACCCCCCAAGTCACAAACTCCTACAGCGGAAATTATTTAGTAGCTAATATATAAAATTTAAGATCCGTATTTCCAAACCATCTGTTAACAATGGCAGAAAAGAGTTTATGAAACATGTCACATGTCGATTTCAAACGTTTGTTCCGAATTGTATTACAATACATAACGCTTATAGTAACTATATTAAAGATTTTGAAAATATTGTTTTCGCGCTCTATGGTGTCATAAAAATCAAAAACCTAAACAAGAGCGTAGTTAGGATTTTATTGAAGGGGGGGAGGACACAGGATATTTTTCCCAAAAAAACCTATTTTAGTTTGATATAAAAAACATTAAAAATTCTTCCAAAAAAAGAAATTTGTAATACTAATTCCATTCCTTTGAAAAAGTAGGTAGGTACTTCAGCAATTATGAAGATAATGCAAATGAGTTCTGACAGTGTTCACAATTTTTTAATGCTGTAAGTCTGGTAAAATTTTATCAAAAAATATACATTACATTTATACCATTATTCCTCTGTCTTTAGTTCGTTCATTGAACGGCCCATTTTAAGTTTATTGTGTTACGTCAAAGGGCGTCTGTTGTACATACTTATTTTCCTTTACAGGGGGCGAAAAATTCGGCAAATGGTCAAAGTTTGACAGACGATCAAAGTACCTTTTGACCAATTTAAACTAAAAGTAAAACAATTTTGACAAGTTCCTTGTTTTAGGGATTACTTCAAAAGTTGGTTTGCTTAATATATATTATAAAAATGTAAGGTTTTTTGTTTGTTAGTTCGGAATAAACTCTGAAACAACGTACAAGTCTTCGTATCTTTAAAAAATTCTGTTTATTTGGTATGTTTTTGCTTTGAGCAAAATTTGCAATTGTAATATTAATCTTAATACGATTTATTAGAATGAAGCAGTAATAAACAATATAACCCAAAATGTTAAAAATTAAGGGTAAAGCAGCAAGTGTTTGGTAGAACCCCTTAAGAGCTTTTAATTTTATTATCTAATTGTCACACGTAAAATTAAGAACTAAAGCTACTATCCTCTGAAGATCAAAAACAGTTTTGTAAAACTATTTTTATCATTAGTTACTACGCGTGTGTGACTAATGCTTCGAAATTGTGTATTGGTACATCAGAAAAATGGATTGAATGCCACAAGGGACCATCACAGATGAAGAATGTCATTCAAAGGAGTGCTGGATTATCTGGGTAAAAGCACCAAAAGTGATCGTAAAGTGTCATACAACGGAAATTCAAAACACACGTGTCGCATTATTCGTTCTTAATATTTAATAACCCACCTATGTTTTATTTATTTAGTAGAATTATATAAAAAAATAATATCAAAGTTCCGGAAATAATACTGCATTATTTCTTTTGCTTTTCCCTTCGGAAACTAAATCTAATAAGTAACTATTTGTTTTGGACTGTTCCAATTCGATTTAGGATATACGGCTATTGGAAAGAAGAAAAAAGGGATCGAAAATGTCTTGTCTCAGCCGCAACGTTCTGTTCGTTGAAAGAAAGGAGAGCAAGGGAAAGTGTTTACGTGATAATCTGCCATTTGAAACACCATACGCAAATTCAAGCTTTCTCGCATAAACAACTTTCAGTCTCAAGTGTTTTCAGATGGGCACTTGACAGTTCCTTTACACCAAAATGGGAAACAAATACGATTGACTTATGCCTTTATTTATGTAAGGATCCCAACGGCAGAGATAGCGAAAATTTTCAAGAAAAGATCTTGCTGTTTCCTGGATATTCAAATTTCTATTATGTCAGGTTTATAAAACTTTTAGACATGAAGAATGTAATATTTGCACATTTCAGATGTTCTGTTGTGTTTGACAACATGATAGTCAATGTAATTACATTATTATCCAAGCATTTTTATATTTGTTTTGAAGGATATGGTACAGAACATGTTTTATATTACGAATTTTTGAAATACGAGTATACAAGTATCATATGTTATGTACCTTTGTCAAAATGGTTTTCGGTTAGACTTCTCAAATTCCCTGTACTGCACTGTTTACCATTGCAGCTTTACTGCAGTTTGTCTCCACGGTATTCGATATTTCATGTAGTAAACATACCCGACTACTATTCCTTTATGTTTTTACAGGACATTTTGGTATCGAAATACGTAAAGAGAACAAAAGTATTTACCTACTAAGTATGTCGTCTAACGTTTGGATTGTTAGGCAATACAAATTGAGTAAAATGTATGACCAAAGCCCTGCTGAAAGGGGCACTGTTTCCATATTTCATGATACAATTTTCCCTAGTGAAATAAATGAATAGCTTCGTTTAATTTTATATTTTACAATTCATATTTGGCCTAGCACCTTCACCATATTGCTTTATGTATTTATTTTAAGATTAAAAGAAACTAATATTTTATTGTGATGAAATCAACTATTGTGGTTATCAAAATGTTAATTTAAACTGATCTCTTTTTCTCTAATTATTAGAATTATAGATCTTCACCTTTTAATATTTTAGTACAATAAAAGCCTCAAAACTTGACCATGAAAAAGCAACCACCATTAAAATTTTCTTAGAATTTCAAAAAAACGTAAACGATTTTTATTTTTAATTTATTGAAAAAGTGAATATACATTTTTTTATAATTATCAAATTCAATTTTTCCTTTGTAAATAATTTTTTTTTTGGTTTTGGTGCAGATGGTCGATGTTAAACTATGTCACATAATGCAGCTTTCTAAGCTTCAAAGGAAACATTAAAGCTTACCTTGTGAGACTAACAGCTTTGACGAAGACTTCACTTTGACCGGTGGTCAACTTTTATGAATTTCCTCTGAGACCCTCACTAGCTTGAACTGTAAATAAACAATTAAAAATAACTAATAGTATATTACTGTTTGTAATTTTTAATTAAAATCAACTCTCTTTGCATTGTATAAAGCATTAATTTATTGTAAATTTTATTAAAGAAAATAAAATCAGTTTATTTTGTGAAAGAGATTTATGTCCGAGTGCGTCCATTAATGCTTTTTATGCCTGGACGGGATGGAATGGAAACAAAATTTCGAGGAGCGCCGTAATTCCTCTTTCGACTCCCACCCTATTTGAAGATGATATATCGGTCACTTTCTGCGAAACAGATTATTCTCGAGCACGCGATTAAAATAGAAATGTTTTATTTATGGTTGTAATAAAAAGCTGGAATAATATTTGGTAGAGAAAGCGGCCGTAAGGGGCGTTAAATTAACGGAAACGAAACGTGCAACCCCGCCTATTTTTTTCGCCCGAATTCATCACGATTAGTTCCTGTTGAGACTGTTCAGACCCGAAAACACTAATCAACTTATTAAGTTACGATTTAAGCTGACGAAATACATAACTGAACGTTAAAATATTCCGGTTTCACTGGCAATTTTTTTATGATATACCCACCTACAATCTTTTATTTTAATATAATTAAATATAACAGAAAGCAATAGAGATAAAAATTAATAACAATTTTAATTTAGTTGAGTAATCTAACCTAACCCATCCTCACCCCAGAATTAACATTGTAGCGATAATTATTTAATATTCATTGTATTTTCTTACAAGTTAATCAGAAAATGCTTTAACGAGTAATTTGAAGTGATTTATTTGTCAAAATGCGATTGAAAATATTAAAAAAAATGAAACCGGTAATTGGAGCACTTTATATTGGTCTACTTTGATTTGATTAAAAATTAAATTGCTTTCTATATTCGTACGTAAATTATTGATACACATTGATTTTGATCCGACGCGACGTGAAATAAAAATGAGTTTTGTAATTATTGAATATTTTTCTTGCACACAAACATAATCCTTCCAAATGATCTTACAAAACATCCTTTTACTGGTATAATTTTTTTGTCTCTCTGAAAAGAGGAAAGAAAGAATGTTGGAAAATCGTATACCTACCTATTATGAACCGGCTATAACCTGAAAAACTCGACTGCAAAGTTCTTTCATCTGTGCCACGTACACGTACCGATTGGAAGGATGAAAAAGTGACAAGGACGTTTGAACGATCGCTGTATTTCTGATGACTGAACAAAAAAGGGATGCAATATGCGCGCACAGATTTAAAACATCTCCTTCCGCCGTCGTTTGATGAAAACCTGATATGCAAAAGGGCTTTTGTGATGCTCACCATCACTTCGAAGCAATCCCTTTAAGTGCCTATCCATAGGATACGATGGCCAACTTAAATACAACATATCGCCACTGACACACAATGTATTCATCTACCGAAGGTTACGTACCCCTTTACTATGCCATACTAAAAAAAAATGTAGAGAATTGTCTTGTAACTACTTTTATTTCAATATTTTCCTTGCCTATTACTTACCCTTATGTTTTCTAATTATCCTATTAACAATTCAAATTCATAATTTATTTACAATAAACTTTCTTCACTCAAAAAAAATCCCAACTATTTTTTAGTGGAAAAAACAAAAATTTTTGTTAAATATACAATTAATTCGAATGAAAATGTGGACAAACAAAAATTGATATTCCGAATGTCATAACACTTCGTGTAAAATGGCCAGACAATGGAAAATAGTCAATCTCTCACTTCCTATAATAATAACGTATCAACCACATTCAATTACGCTTTAATTGGAACTGCCGTTATTGACAGGAAATTTTAAAAAGGCTGCGTTTTGTGTCATTTGCCCGTCCATGTTTCTAAAGCTTTCACATTTTTCAATTAAAAAAATCTCGTTAAAATCCATCCAACTGACTTAAAACTACGTAGAAAAGTATAAGTAACTTAAGTAAAGTACTTTAAAAATACATAAGTATTTAAATTATGAGTAGAAAGGAGATGATACTTTTGCCAACTACATAAATGTCACAGCTTCTCCTTTCATTAAAATATAAATGCATTTTAAAATAACCTTTCTTCAAATTTCCAAAAGGAAACACAGTCTATTTAGTTAACCACCTAATGAAGTATTTAGTAACTCAGGAATGAAAAACTTTAAATTATTTAATTAGTGTGTTGGCTTTATTTAACTATAACATAGAATAGATAAAATTATTGTAATATTCTAATGTCTCTTGCTCAATTTTCCTGACATTTAAGAAAAGTAGTGGGCACGTGATACGAAAGAAGCAAACTTGTTTAGTAAATAGCTTGCATCTAAAAGGAAATAAGAAATAAAAGACTCCTTCCATTAGTTGGGACAATTTCCTTTCTCACAGGACGTGGAGTCGGTCTCTTGTTGTTAGAGACACTTTTTCCCTGCAAATGCAATGTAGCTTTAGGAATGAGTTTTCTGCACCCTTGTGCATGTTTTGCATATAAATCCGCGGGTCGTGTACCCTTCCTGTACCAACAGAATAACAAGTCAATCTGACGGAATCCACAGGCACAGGCGAGCCAAGAAAGAGAAGCAAATTCCAAATCCTTAACATTCTCAATATTGAAATTTCTTGTTTTCTTTTTTGATTCCTGGTGCCGTTTGAAAGTGGTCAGTTTACACGAAATGCAATAACAATTTGTAGATAAAGCAAGAAATTAATAATACATATAATACATATAAGGGTGCTTTACTTTGAATATAAATTTTTCCCCTTACAAACCGACAAATTCTTTACGAATAAATTCTAAATCCATCACATTCCCAAAATGGATTTTTTTTTTAATCCTGATGCCGTTTTAAAGTGGCCAGTTTATACACAATGCCATAATAATTTATAAATAATGCAAGAAATACCAATCAATTGCAAACATAATAAGTATAAGGATGCTCTGCTTCGAACTTCAATTTGCCCTTTAGTAACCGCCGAAATCCCCTACGAATTAAGTTGTTTCAACTCTAAATATTAAGTGCAAAACAAGGGCCCAGAATGTTGAATATTTAAATAATAGTAGGCAATTTTTAAGCTCAGTTAGTTTGTTTATTTAAATATTTTATCCTCCTGGTACGAAATGTTATTCTAAGGGTTCTTTTGTGTCTTGTTATTTAACCTATTCCGTAACAATAACGTCAAAGAATTGTAAGAAATCACACATAGCATACACCCCAGCAAGGAAATTATTGTTCATTAAATATTTAATATGAAGGCAGATGCCCTTTATAACATCAAGTATGCTATTAAAGTCAATTTCTGACAGTCAATAAAACAAACTAAATCACCACACCACCCCCGATTGCTGACATAATAACTACCCTCTGTGCTGCTTTGTAAGAGGCAATTGAGTAATCTTCTTACCCGGAAACAGAGCATTGTTATTACCTGATGAATAGGGCATTGTATTAATCCTTAATATTGTAATAACCTTACCTTTACGTGTTCGATTTACTTATAGATACTAATATCAATAGCAGACAGACTGGAAATGAAAAGGTATTGGCATTGGAATTAGAATTTGCTTCAATCTAATGCATATACGAGAAATATCAGTGACGTGGATACATTATAATTTTAATCAGAGTATCTATATGCACATCTACGTAGATATTTATGTATTATAATAACTTGTTCGTCTATTACAATTATCTACATGTCATGTGGGTTTGAAATAGTAATAATACTACCACACGAAGTTTCTTGAAACGACCGATTTTCAGGTGAACATATTAATTGTGAAAAATCGATCATATTTCATAAACTTATAACAATAAAATAGATTCATCAAAATAAACAAATTGATAACGAAATTTGCTCTTAGATAACAACTATATTATGCAATTTACATTTTATTAAAACTGGGAATATTTCCAGTTGTTCTCTAGAACATTATTAGACAACTAAAGAGGAAATTTACCCCAATTGAAGTAACGTGTCATATATTTTATCGTTTTCCAGAATCCCAAAATGATGCTTATCAAATTTGTATCTATCGACTAAACACCTCGATATACGCAGTTTATTCCAACCAAGATTCCCTAAAGGAAAAATTTTGCTAACGAAACACATTTTTCTCTCCTTTTAATGCAGTGAGCGTGTTCTTGTCGTATATTTAAAAACTAAAACCGCAACTCCGGTGGTTAGACCAACATAATAAAATTTACCGCCTTAAAAATAAGTGAAATGAAAAACGCCTTAAATTAGTTCTCTCTCTTAAGTCGCAGCGATGCATTAAATTGTGCTACTTTTTAAAAACAAGGACTCTCACGATCAAACAAATTGTTATTTAGGCACTAAGATGCGTTTCTTTAATATTTTTAAAGCAGTAAAACGAGCTACACAGGATTAGTAAAATATTTTTCCAAAGAATTTTGACAAAAAAAAGGGAAAAATTATCTGAACGCATCAGGTGGTTCAATTAATTAAAAAGGTAATTAGAGAGCTGCTTACCAAACGAGGGATTTCTCTCTAATCCCACTACAAAAAAAAAATTGGTGGGCAGTCTACCGAAAAAGCAATTTTTCAAGGAAAACCTGTAATAGGCAGATCGATAGACAAGGAAAAATCCCTTAGGGGTCATTAATAATGTTTCATATTTCACTAATGAATAATTTGTATTAGATACCATTGTCTTTTTGGGATTTTATTCGTATATATTCAATTCAAAAGGCCCTGAAGAAATAAACTGCTAGCTCACGAAATGAAATCCATAAAAAATTTTAATTAAGTGACCAATAACTTGTAGTAAAGAATTGAAAGTACATATACTAGTATTTAACAAAGTTCAAAATGTCGTGCCTTAGTCGTAGGTCCTTTAAGTAAATGCTGTTACTACATCACTAACTTTTTTTTCCCGAAAGGTAGGTAATAGAATAAAATGTCTCATAAAAACGAATTTATATAAGCTAAACTAGGACGTAAAAAAGACACGTTTCCTTCCGTATCAGAAGACACCACTCAATGAAGTCAGTCTTGGGTCGACCTTCTTAAAGATATATTGCATTAAAAAGAGTCAAAAGCAGGAAATTTACGATAAAGTGACAGAAGTTAGAACACAAACAACCTTTTAGCACCGCCGAATTTAGGTCACTACCTGCTGAAGATCTCCGATCAAATCATCGCAAATAAAAAAGAAGTTGAATATAAACAACAACAACAACTACGATTTGAACCAAATTTTTAAAATTCTAAAATTCTCCAGGTGCAACATTTGTATGAGGGTATTTATTATGTCAACTTGCTCCTTAGGTCAGTAATTAATCGAAATGACAGGTTCTAATCAGATCGCAGTAATAATTTCAATAAATTTCTGACAAAAAATAAAAGACCTTATGTTTTTCACCTTGCTACGCAGTATTTTACCCGTATTGTTTACTACTTCCACGGGTAGCTAATATTTAACATAATCCATATTTTCCACTTCTTTACATACACATATAATGTACAGTGGCTGACGTCCCAACGTTCATTTAGCCCCTTTATTTCATGGTGTAATTCACAACGCTGTTTATAAGCCGAAGTTTCAACTGTGATAAATGCGAACCGAGTAGGCAATTATTCTGAGTAACCGTCAGGTCTTTTTTAGAAATATTAAATGCCCTTCTAGGTTCATTTCCATTCTCATTTTCGCTTCCTACGCAAGAACACACTATAAATAATAAACAAGAACACGATTTAAAATTTCATTTAGCTTGTAACCTGTATTTCGTTTTTTGTGATTTCATGTAGGTACATAAGCATATAAAAAAATCGCAAATGTATGCCCTAACTATTTTTTAGGTAGACGAGTAGTACTCAATTTGAGTCGGTAGATCTCCAGACACTATGTGGCTGAAATTCTACTCATGGCTACTTTAAAAGTTCGCGACTATTTAAGGGTTGATCATTATGCATAGCACCCCATGTTGAGTTTCAGTGACGTCATTAGTGAATTTAAAAAGAGCATTACATCTAAAATGAATACAGAGCAGGGCTGTTATTAGAAATGTAAATGGGGATTGTTGAGCCTTGATTAAATGAAATTTAAATTAGCTGAATTTTCGCAAAACAACTGTTAATAAATAGGTAAAAAAGGCAACGAAAAAACCGCCCACTCCTTCCTTGACCTAGTTTCCAGCAATGAAAACAAACAAATTGTGATGCAGTAAACAGGAACTATATGATATTACGTACAGTATGTATATGAGAAAAATAACAGAAATAGTTTATAAAGTAAGTACATGTTTATCATACAAAATTGGATTTATTACGTAGCGTCTATCCGGTTATCAGAAGTTTGTCAATTGTTAAAAAAAATGGAATTAATAAAATGACAAAAAGAGCAGAAAATTTGGGGGCGGTTTTTACGAAAAAAAAAAAACATGCGTTGACTTTACTTCAAGCAAACATGTAAAACTCATTTCAATGAAGTCGACAAGGGAGATCCTCGAATACGAAACCGGAAGCAAACATTACAGCATAAAAAAAAAATACCTCGTCGAAAACACGAAAACTTTGCATTGCAGTGGGTATAAATGTAGTTACGTACTTATGTGGTCGTATAATTCAATTTTCAAAAACGTCAAACATACCGAATCTATGAGGGTTGCAAAATCATCATTAATGAATGGTTGTTTAGGCAGAAAGCAGAGTAAGAACATTAAAACAACACTAGCTTTGTTTTGAGTTAAATTTTTAGACCAAAGGGTCCAAATGAAATAGAATACGCAGCTTAAAAATTGTTTCAATATACTCATTGCAACATATGATACAATTATTTTGCGAGTATAGTAATTTTTTAATGACTTATAAGGCAGTTTCTTGTAAAAAAAGTTGAAATTTAAAGAACTAATGCAATAGCTACTTTACGCATATTAAAAATTTATTATATTATATTATATATTTATTTATTGATCCAGAGTAATTTACATTGTATACAATACATAGTAAATCCATAGAGGGAGGCAATTCCTGTACATGGCCTGGCTTAATACTACTTAAAATTTACATATTTTTTCTTTCCTTTTGGTCGCCATGAAAAATATATCTAATAGTTTAGTATCTTTGGATTTTAAAAAATTATTTGTCAAAATTAAATTCTTTTGAAAATTTATAGGGAGTGAAAAATGTAAAGAAATGATAAATTATATATATTATATTATATTTTTGATTCTATATTTGTTTAGTTACGTTTTTCTAGAAAAAGGTTGTATATTCTTTATGAAAATGAACATATGGTGTAGATAATACAAAATTATGTAAGTATTAGTGGGCAATGAAAACGTTTATTTTATTTTTCAGTCGGTTTACAAAATGTCTGAAACAAGTAAACTATGAAGGATATGATAGATGGGCTCTCAAAATTGTTGTACAAAAGGCAAAACAACAGCCAGAAATACAACGCGTATTTTGGGTTTGCGTAGATTACCTCCACCCTTTTCACTCTTAACTAATGTTCACATATTTGTTCTATAATCTCTGAATATTTACTTTAGAAGTAGTTGTACTATTTCTTTACTAAGATTACTTTATAAGGTTACTTAAGGAATTTCGTGGAATGTAAGATTTTGAACGACAGGGTCAAAACCCCAGAGAAAAGTATACCTACCCTAACACTTGCCTTTGTTAAATATTGAATAAGAGCCAAGAGGTCTAAGATAATTTTTAGCCTCTGGAGGGATTTACCTTTCGTTTTTTTTTTTCTTTTTAAAAGAGGAACTGTGTGACGAACTCAAAAAAGCCTTGATTGATTTTATTTAGAGATTTGTAAATGATATGATACCTAATAGTAATTATTGGAAAATTCAGAATTTAAAATTAAGGGTACTGAATGAGTTTGTTTGAAACAACAGCAATAAGTATAAGAGGCAACCCACAATTCTGAATAACATCTACTGAAGATATTTTATTTAAAGCACGAGTGTAGCTCTGTAGTAATTTGAGAAACTGTGAAATACACTTTCTGATTTATTATTAAAATACCCTTTTTTATTGCTTAGTTTAAAGTAAATCTAGACACTTTCTAACCTGACACTTTTTAAAGTCAATTTATTACAAGTAATCTACGAAGGACCAACTCTACCTACCTATAATATTATTCAAAGGATTTCATTTTAATGAATAAAATTACCAATAATTTGCCAGAAACCCATTTTTGTTCATATATTTAGATGCTAAGCAGTCATAAATCATATCGATTTAACGAACCACTAAAGGGACTTCAACAAAGCATACCTACGTCCTTCAACGTTTGCTCCAATGCCCATAAGTTCATATTGAAATTGCTACATAATCAGTTCATAAATCTTGTACACTTGGGCGACTTTGTGTAAGGAAAACACCTTCAGTAAAGGACAGTTTCACACGCGGTAGTTTCAGTTTTCAGACGTTATTAAGGCACGTGCTGACAGTTACTGGCTCAAAATTAACAACATACACGATACTAATTTTGGTACCTCTTACTTTGATAAACGTACACCTATATTTTATAACATTTGCCACATAGAATAGAAAGGCTGAAAAACTGCCACTGGAAAATAAAAGCTACTCACGTATATTATGAAAGATATCAATCACTGCAGAGCATATCGGAGGGTTTTAATAAAGTTTTGAAAGAAAAGGATTCATGGACCGAAATAATTCAACGTGCTGGTTTTTCCACAAACTTTTTAAATATCCCTAGTTAAGAAATTTCTTAAATAAGGGTTCGACATTCTGCAGTATCATTCTTCAAAATCACCTCTTAAATAAGGGAACACAACTGCAAGTTATTAAAGTGAAACATACTGGGTAGGTATGTACTCCGAGCTACCATTACATCCGAGACAAGTTTGGAAGATTTATCAACTTCTCTTGGAGTTTAAGGTAACAATGTCGAGGTAACAATAGAAAAAGAGATTACGGAGTATCTGTTACACTTGACTATAATAATGAACTCGTGAATGCCTTGCAGCTTTTCTATGATAGGATCTAACAAAGTAATCGTCTGCCGAATTGGAATACGCAGATTGCATTTGGTAGGCTTCTTAATTGGATATCTTTGAAGGAATCATTCTTTTGGTAAAAAAATATACATTAACAGTAATAATCAGCATCAATTATTTATTCCAACGTTTTTATTGTTTTAAATTCCTTCTCACAGGTACGACAAATTTAGAAACCGCCACGTAAAACATTCGTTTGCCGTCTAGTTGAAATTTGTAACAGAGTCCCGGAATAATTTTAGCCTTTTCTACATGTGAGGTTTGCACGCAGACAGGATCTCGGAAAACATAATTTGTCCTGTAACCCAAACCAAGTGTGGTTACTCGTACATTACGTTGAGACTGAAACTTACTTTACAACTGCACTACATAATAGTAAAAGACGTAGAGCTGAGAAAGAAGGAAATGTCAGAATATATCTATAGAGGACATTTTCAGCATCGAACTAAATCCAATATTAATGTAAAATTGCAGTTACCACTTAGGATAAAACGTTGCAATCAAATGTGGATATTACGGGAATTAGAGCGGTTAAGGTGGTCAAATGGGTGACCGTAGTACTTTATTTATTACTCGTATTCATCATGTTAGCTAATACGTAGGGCGATAAATTTGACCTAATGTGACCTTACAATAAGTATAATTTGGAAACAATGTACCAAGGTTTAACTGCATTTTCAGTTAGTGTTGGTCAGTAATAAGAGAATATCCTGCAAAATGCATGACCTGTTAAAAGGTTATTTATGGGGTAATCAAGTAACGTTATTAAGCTTAAATCGGCCGTCATACTATGAGTACATACATATTTACATTGGAACTGGATCAGACATTAAACGGCCTATAACGGCTCTGTTTACGAGATGTGCGTTTATTGACTTTTCGCGTATGTCTCTAAACAATTTACTCGTTGATTCCAAATGTGCCATGTCCAGCACTTCTGACCTGTTTATTTATCCTTTTATTTTAACGGCCTCGGCCACCATTACGTCCGATATTATATAAACTTAAACTTCTATTACTCCGTTCAAGAATTAGTTTGTTGACGCGACGAAAACGGACACTAAAATACTAACTGGATAACGCACAACGCTCCTAAATCCTGGACTGAGTTAACTTCATCCGTCCTTCTCATCAAAGAATAAAGAACTTAAAAAAAATAAACAATAATAAATGTTATTAAAGAAAACGATGTTAAGTGTGAAAAGCAACAAAGCAGTGTCAAAATTTCAGATTGGATTGAATAAATTTGATCCGTGACTAATAGAAACACTTAACACTTTATGAGCTAAATCGTTTCTTAAATTTGAAATTCATTTACATTAGAGGGGTGAATAAAATTAATTTGTGTATACCGCGCAGAAGAGAACAACTCCACTGACATTAAAGCAGAACTGTCGTAGAGACTGGAACAGAATTTTGAATTTGAAACGTTTCGATGCTTAACACGAAAAAACCACTGGTTTTATCATCTTTCTGATAAATATTAAATTTGATTGCTGTTTTCTTATTGTTTTAAGCATTCATTTTTAGTTTAATATGGTCTGATCCATCCTTTCAATTTTCTTTCAAAATAACATGACGAATTTGTTTACTTCATTGCAGGAACATCAAACGAATAATTTTTCATAACAATAAATTCGCTAAAGGTTATTTTTAAACATTAATTCAAAGATATAGGATTTTGAGGACGCAAAAAAAAATTTAAAGCTAATGACATTGCACCCAGTAACGTAGAAGAAATTAACTTTTAAACGTGTCACTTGGGCGTTTAAAATATACTTAACTTTCAAAATTTCCAAACCGACAAACAGAAAAAATTGAAAACTATACGTACATGTGCCCGCAAAAAATATTGTGCATATTGCTGTTTTATATCAAGAAGAAAATGAGATAAAGGTAAAATGTTGACTCAAATTTATTCACGTTATCTGCTACATGTGTAATTTTTCTCACACTGCTGCGTTCGTTGGTTCACTGTTATTTGTACGTGTCTCAAAAAAATGTTCGTTAGTGTCATACAAACATGTCCGTTTCCTTTGTAAACTACGTGATTAAAGAGGAAAAAATTCATCGTACAAAAACAAAAAATGATCCAGGACTAATTACAATAGTAATAACATTGAAAATAAAACAGGAATGTAGTAGCAGAAAGTAGTTTTCGTACAACAGACAGTATGTTTACAGGACCATTAATACCATTTCACGTCATAGTTAACTTAACAAATTTAACAGCTGGAATATTCTATAAACATTGACTGTGTGTCTGTTCAGTAAGAGTCATTCATCTAAAGAACGTTTCTTTCGTTATTTAATTAAGGAATATTTATTCCTGTAACGTGAAGTAACCCGTTGTGTTAGAATTTAGACGTTATGCATCAGTATTCATTCTTATTTTTCGCTAAAATAATCAACAACAACCCTCGCTGTCATTGCTTACCTAACAGTCTTTATTAAACTTTGCATAATTTAAATGTAAACTCGTTGGAAGACGAAGACACGTACACAATAGAAAGGCGAAGCCAGCTATAAAATGCACTTACTTCGGTAAGAAGATTTTCTACCCGGTAAATAATCAAATTACGAAGCTTAGGAGGTTCAAAATTAAATGTTTGCTGGTTGACATTTTATTTAAAAATTGTCCGGTTTTATGCGAGCAGAAAGTTTGAAATTGAAAAAACTACACATACATAAAGGGTATGTTGACATTTAACCCGCAAAATGTCATCAGACAAATGCCTTCAAACAACAAAGAATGACCTAAAATATCCAAAAGCAAATAGAATAAAAATTTTGTGTTTGTATCAAAAAATTCAAGGTAGTTTTTGTAAATTTTAGTGGAATTGATGTTTTAACGGCCTCAAAGGGGTAACTTTTTTGTGGCACGTCCCTGCTACGTTTAGTTATTATTATTGTGGTAAAATTTCTTCACTATATGTGTTTGCTTTTTAGCAATCGCCTGTTGTCAAACATCATTATGTGGTTTTTCTTGGAAATGTTATTTTCTCGCCAAAATCAATTTTCCAGTTTGTGGTAAAATTCATTTCCGCCGTTTGCCTCAATACTTTACCAAAGGAGCAATTGGTAAACCTTGCGATTGGTTACAATTCTCTTTCGAGTTCAATTCTAAATCGAATAAATCTTTCTTCTTTTATCTATATTGGCAATTTGACATTCGTTGAATATAAATTGTGTGATGATTGCGCTACCCTGAGATAGTTTCAGAAGTGCCATTCAATTTGTTGCATGCAGTTTATACGAATCCCGGCAAACTAAAGTGAAAGATATATTGTTTTAAGTCAATCTCCCATTCTACAGAACGAAAACTTATTATTCGTACATGCATCTCAGTCAAACATTCTAACATGCATCGAATTGGAAGTTAAAATAACATATTCTTGAAAAATATAAAAACTGATAAATTATAAACTAGTTACAGGCATCTTCTTTTATTTAAATTGAACGGATAATCGTCAGCTAACAAGCAGACATTAAGGATAGGATCCTATACTGTAAGAAGGATTTGACGGAACAAAAAGACAATCAATGTACCGTTTTTTACATTTGTTATCAATCTCTACCAAAATTCAACAATTGTGCTAATAAAAAATTTGTTATTAAACACAAACACAAATAACTTCAACAAATATATTTAATATAACTCGACAATTGTTTTGGCTAAGCCGCCATTCTCAAGAGTACAACCGATACTAATTCTAAGTATGTACCGATTCATATCAATCTTTTGACAGAAAAATGTCTACTTTTCACAGTCTTCTACACAGGTTAGTTAACATCCCTCTTGAGAAACAGGACTTTCTTTCTGAACTAAATATAATAAAACATATTGCAAAAAATAATGGTTATGACTTAAATATAATTGACAAGTTATTAGTTCAAAAAACACGCAAAAAGACCCAAAACATGCTTTATTTTTACGATAAAAAGGTCCCCAACTCTGATAATAATTTCTGTTCAATTAACTACATAAAAAATTCGAGCTACAAAATAAAAAACTATTTAAACAAATTTAATGTTACTGCAACAGAAATCAATAAATTCAATATAGGCACCGTGTTAATAAATAATAAAAGTAAAAAATCGGATAACAAACATAAAAGTGGAGTTTACCAATTGAATTGCCAAGAGTGCGATGCGATCTACATAGGACAGACCGGTCGTTCTCTAGAAACCCGTTTTAAAGAACATCTAGCCAGCATAAGAAACAAAAAAGAGACTACGGATATAACAGAACATTGTATCCAAAAAAATCACAACATTAACATTAATAATCTTAAATTACTACATTGTCAACAAAAAAGCCGAAAGCTAACTCTCCTTGAATTTTTAGAAATTAAAAAAGCTATGACCAAAAAGAAAAATATTGTGAATAATCAAAAAGAATTGTGTTATCTAAACACCCCACTTATTTTGAACTTATAGCTTGTTTGGGGGTAGTATTATCTATATAAACTGTGATGTACATACTTAGAATTAGTATCGGTTGTACTCTTGAGAATGGCTGCTTAGCCGAAACAATTGTCGAGTTGTATTAAATATATTTGTTGAAAATATTTGTGTTTGTGTTTAATATTAAATATGCTTCATCACCCTTGCACCGTTAAAAGTTTAAAAAATTTGTTATGGAGAATTTACACTACATATATTATTTTATTTTAAGTCATTTATTTCCAAATGGTTACGTTAGTAGGTCTCATAATTTAACAATAAACTCTTTTCTGAATGAGAAATGCGTTTGTTAGATAATATATTCCGATAATTATTGAAATTTCAATGAACGCAGGCACAAAATTAATTTCATTAAATGTAGATAATATTAGTGGCGTGTTTCTGTCAGAAACTATTCATTTTCGCCATGTGGAATGGATCATTAGCAAGAAAAAACATTAAATACCTACCTACGTGTTGGTACCTATATTATGATATTGAACGATAGATTACTCTGATATCCGAAAACCGACACTAAACTATTAGCATTATTTGAATAAGGAATATCTCTAGGTGGATAGATTTGTGCACAACTGTGTACGTTCATTATTAATTAGTGTGGGAAATAGCTGAAGTACTCTATGCAAATGACTCTATAGGCCATATGGATACAATTGATTTTCGCGTAAATTTAAAAGCAAAAACGAATAAATTATTGATAAACCGTTAGACGGATTACCTACACAATTCGATGAACAACAATCACAATAATTGTTATTTTACTACAAAAATTATAAATTGTTGATATAATGTAAGTATTCATTAACTGACACAGTTTTGTTTTTCTAATTATGTTGTCATTATTTTTTATTGATAGAATGCATGTTCACTATTGATAAATGTGGTACAAATTTAGTCATACATAAAACATATTTACTAGAGTGAATTGTAGAGTTGACTTCTTAATTTTCTTCCTATTAAAGAATAAAAGATATCTTGACATTGCCATCCGTATTTCTAGATTTTTCTAACAGTGAAAAAAATTGCAATTATATTTCAAAATGCATGCATAAACTGTAAATTCTAATAAAATAATCAATACCTTATTCCTTGTGATTTTACATCAGGAATTTTTTAACACAACACGGAAACCTGTTGCAACTACCTTGAATGTAAAGCAAACGACCAAGGGTTTCTATTTCTAATTCTAGTAGAATAAAATGATTCAATTATTCTAAAAACATTACATACACAGTTACATCTGTTATCACTCTCTGGATGCAATCAACGTTTTGACTTGAAAATTAAATAAACATTGTGTAACGTTACACATTCCTTAGTTCCCTCCTGCTACGGTTTACCGCTGAAAACAGACCAGTGCTACACGAGATATAAAGTAGAGGTAGTTCAATATCTCTTGACATGAGTAACCACAATTTAACAGAAAGCAATCTTAATTTACTTAATGCAAAGATTCAGTCATCTGCAAATTGTGTTAATGTAAATTCCTCACCAAATTATTTACTTAAACTTACAAAAATTCAACTACACACAGGGCCGGATTTTACCTTAGTTCTGCCCTGGGCCCTATAAAAAATACCGCCACATTACCTATATTCTACACAAAACGGATAATAGTTCAAAATACTTTTTGATTTTCCGCTATAAAAGCCATTAAGTTTTCAAAATGGGGAAGTTGATTTCAGACCAATTTTTGAAAATTAATCAATTAATTTCTCAAGTTCTGAATTTTGCCGTCCTGAGCACTAGCCTCTAGTGCCTCTAGTACCTGTAGGTCCAGCGCTGACTACAAATAGGTATATTTCTGTACATTATTTATCAAGTAATAATAAACATGAAGCTTTTGTTTTAACGCTAATATAATCTGTTGTTAATTTAAAGTTTTATAGATTTTTTGTCTATTTTATGTCACAATTTTTGGACTACTAATGTCGCCGTTATTTGCATTTGTTTTGATAGGCTGCTTCGCTAATCTATGCAAGATAAATTTGCGTAGGCAATGATAGACCCGAATTCAAATAGGACGTTGTTCATTATTTTACACATTAACTAACCATTTTCACAGAATAGCTTCGCATTATATACATAGTCGATTTGCAATATCGTGTAAACTAATTTAACAAATTGGGATCAGCAGATACTTACTAGCAATGATCAGTGGCGTAACTACCATAGGGCTAGACGCGGCAGTGCCCCAGGGCCCCCAAGCTCCCCTCGAACTCTGACTTACAAACTATAAATTGTGTTAGAAATATCTTCTAACTTTTATTTAAAAAAACCCTATATTAATTAATTTATTCAGTTATTCATTCCTAAACTCTGCGTGTAGAACCAGGACGTGCCCTGCTATGCACAATAAAGAACTAATGATAAAGTAGCTTTGCAATTTTAAAAAGTATTTAAATATAACCACATATTTATATTTTGAGTTGTATTGATAAAATTTTTATTTGTCGAAAGCCCAGATTCGTCGTAAAACGTACCTATAGTTGGTCAAGAAAATAGTGTTATTGGATTAAAAATCTCTACTTAATTAGGATTTCGTACCGAAAGGGTGCTCAACGGGACCCAAATTAACGTGCCTCCGCTGTCTGTGTGTCTGTCACAGGACCGTATTTTTTAAACGGTAACAGGTAGATATTTTTTTTTTATTTTCATAAAATACTTTTAATTTGTTCATTAAAATAAGTTACAATTTGTATTTGGTTTTTTATTTTATTATGGAGTCGACTGTATTACGACGAATCTGAATTATGACAAATCTGAAGTACCTACGTCGAATTCGGAACACGACGAATACGGAACAAACGATTTTAAATAGTTTAGTTGGGGCCCTATTTTATTTTTTGCCCCAGGGCCTTATGTTACCTAAGTACGCCACTGGCAATGATGCCAAATTTAATTAATCCGAGTAAACAATAAATAACACTGTTTATAAGATCAAAAAAAGTGATGGTACGAAGATAATTTTATGGGCAATCAAGTGTTTCTAGGCACCTCCTTCCTAAGAGCCTTCATTTTCTTCGCCAATAGATTGCATTAGAATTAATTCAACAATTCGCAAGTTTTACCTGGTGAAATTTCATAGTAGCCGTACAAGTTTTAATTGATTTATGAAGTGTTGCTAGAGTACGATGTAATGTATGCCCCTCTAAACTGGAACAAAACTCATACATTCGTATTCACGAGCAGCATTATATTGTGACATTTCTGTTGAAAATTCGCACTTTGCCAATAGAAACGTAGGTAATAGTAGCGTATACAATTACGTAATATCGATAACGAATTGCATATATAAATATTGGATTTGGTGACGTCGTGACGATTTGATTGTGCACAATTGTTTAACAGCGTAGAAATAGCCAGCGCGATGGCGGAATCGAAACTCGCAAATAACGAACGGGACCATTGTTAGGATCCACTCTGTTTTACGTTTTTAATTACTCTTTTAATATCATTCCTCAAATTCATTTTATTATCGTGTGATTGATAACATTTTTATAACTCTGCAAGGCGGGATCACATATTGATATAAAAGGTCGTTTTTGCAAAACTTCCATGGAAGTTTAGAGCTGTTCTGTAAAACGATTCTGCTAACAAGTAGACTTGCAACTCCATTCAAAGTTCACGAGTTACGAAAACCAAAAATTAATCAAACATTATAACATATTATAAACAGATATATGATTAGGCTAGATTGAGCTAAACAAGTCGTATTCGACTAGCTAGAACTCTAGCACAAATAAATCAATTATGTAGCTTGTTAGAGCAATGACTTTTAGAACTTAATTTACGAGTTCTAGAATAATGATAGAAAATCTAGAACTTACATTTTTTTATGATTGCCTAACAGCAACGGGTTGAAATTAGCACAATTGTCACATACTATAGTGCTCATATTTTTCCAAGATTATTTTTTTCTTAATTGTTTATTATTTCATTAATTACATTTGTTCCAATTTAAATATGCAACGCGTTTATTTTACGAAACACGGAACCGCCTCCCGGAACTTCCATATAGTTGCACGGTATATGTAGGCCTCGACCACCTTCCAAAGTTTCGTTTGGGGGTAACTAAAAGAGCACTACGTGGGTGAATGTAAAAGAACAAGTTGGACAGTGAGAGGTAGGCAGTGAGTAAGACCAAGCAACTGAGTGAGAAGGGTTAAGGGGGTGTAGCGGGCTACCGCTATCACTCACCCTAATGTCCTTATAAGAGTCCCTGCCATTATCAACGCCCCTATTAGTTGATAGTTAAGTAGGCAAGTAGTTTTTAGATATTTTTGTAATTAGTTTTTAATTATGTATAAATCTCTTTCTATTTATTATGTAAATCTAGAAAATCAACCATAAAAATATCGCTTATTCGTTACAGTATTTACCCTATTTCATATCTTTATGCTATAACATTCATGATATTACATATTTATAGTTACATATTCTGATTTAATATCCTATTTGAAATTATATGCAGTTAAGGAAAACCCCCTTACATCAAGGATTAGCATAATTAAAAGATAATATTTATTTTGTTGGAGAAATGAAATCGTATACATTTCAAACTACCCTGAATACTTCCATACACGTTAATTAACAAAACAGTTAAACGGTTCACTGTTCGTACTGCAGAAAATTTTCAACAACATATGACTCGTGCAGGTACTAATTTCTTTTCGTAATTCCTAATACCACAACGAAAAATAAGCTGGAACATATGTGATGCAGCTCACAAAGTCAGTTACGATTTACGTTGGCAATCAAAATAATTTAACCTAGAATTCTTGTACGTAGCTTATATCGTATTTTCTATATTTGAGTTGGATTTAATGTGCTGTTGCTTACGTCAACCTTATTTGCATGACGTAAACACAATCTTCCAATAATTTTACAATACCTACCACAATGACACATAAAATCATGTCATTAAATACCCCATAAGAACAGAGTACCTACCTCATGCAAAAGTGTCAACACATTCTGTTTATTTATTGCGCCCGAGTTCATTAGCGACAAGATCTAACAGGATTAAAACAAATGTGAAGTACGTAAATAATAATAGGGGAAGTTTTTATAGAAGCTTGCGGTATAGAACATTAATGTACTGTTAGCATCCAATAATTTTAAGGCATTTAAATATGATTTATAGAAAGGTGTTTGGGTGTGTGTGTGTGCAGTTTCACAACCCTTATGGTCCGTCCCCTATTAGCAAATCACCGACAAACGTTAGTGCAAATGAGATAATAAGAATTTAACTATGTAAACAAAAATCTAGGCCAATCGTTAAAGAAGTGCTTATTGGTTAAGTGTTATGGTGGCGACATCGTTCTAAGCGGAAATACACTTACCTTAATAACGCTAAAGTACTTCTCCGCAATAGCAATTATGCGAGGTTTTTATGCTTCTGAAACTTACTTAGTGCAAAATACCCACAAGTATCGGATAACGTGAAAAACTTAAGTGGAAAGTGGAAAATAGAAGTGTTCATTGCTAAATTATCATTTAGGTAATGGATAAAATTCTTTAAATTTGACTTCGCATGCACGTATCTTTTTTTTCCCCACGAACCGCCACTGATTCTCTTTGGATCTTGCCTTTATTTTGGTTATAAGATAATCTACATAATATCTTATTCAATATTTCTAATAAAATTTTCTTTTTTCTTTGGATTTTAATACATCATTACTTCCAATTTGCATCAAATGCTACAAAACCAGAATGCCGTATGAAGCGCAATATTTGATCTCTAATTTCATCATCAGGGAAGTTATGTACGATACGTATCAGACTGATCAAATTGCCTTTCCTCGCGGGGTTTTCCGGAAACTGTAATAGATGGTAGTAGTAATAAGGAAACAGTCTCGAATTGGATTTTCCAGTTTTGATAAAATACGAGCCCTTTCGAACTTATCTTTGCAAGGATTTTTTTGTTGGATATTATTCAAAAAAGAATAAACGAGAAGAACAACTGGCTTTATAAATATCCCTATAGTACAAAAAAATACGTAGATATCTATATATAATAAAAATGAAATTTAAATACAGAGTTAAAATTACTTCAATGGCTTCTCAGCAAACTAAAGGGAAGCTCAAATAATGGTAAACAGAGAAAAACAAAATAATCAACATTGAACAAAGCAAATTCATGCCCTTTTTTGACGACCGTTAACTAAATTAAATTATTGTGTGATTTGGCGAGATGGGCGTCATCAGCATTGGTCTGCAACCTGTCTAGGAGAAGGACAACTCCAAAATCAAACAATGATGCGTTCAATGAGATGAACAGACTCAGAAACCTAGCCAGCGATAACTAAAAAGTAAAAAATAAATTAAAAGAAAAAATCGTTTTTTTAAAAAAAGCTTTTATTTAATTGCTCTAAAAAGAAGAAAAGAAAATTTTCCTTTAAAATTTTAAGTATCAACTTATAACCTCATTATACACAAT
This sequence comes from Agrilus mali, assembly GCA_029378335.1. Taxonomy (NCBI): domain Eukaryota; kingdom Metazoa; phylum Arthropoda; class Insecta; order Coleoptera; family Buprestidae; genus Agrilus; species Agrilus mali. The sequence continues at coordinate 19,149,970 of CM055658.1, read as the reverse complement.
TTATATGATCATAAAAGCTTGTCGCGAGGTCTGCTGAAATTTAAAAAAAATTGAACTTAGCAGATTAAGTTACTCAATTAAATAGGTAGGTACTAGTTTATTTACACAAGTAAATCGCGCGACAAGCTTTTATGATCATATAAATTGTGTATAATGAGGTTATAAGTTGATACTTAAAATTTTAAAGGAAAATTTTGTTTTCCTTTTTTTACGGCATTTAAATAAAAGCTTTTTTAAAAAAAAGTTTTTTTCTTTTAATTTTTTTTTAATTTTTAGTTATCGCTGGCTAGGTTTCTGAGTCTGTTCATCTCATTGAACGCATCATTGTTTGATTTAGCAGTTGTCCTTCTCCTAGACAAGTTGCAGACCAATGCTGATGACGCCCATCTCGCCAAATCACACAAGTCAAAGTTAATCAACCGATGTTACAGGCTCAAAAAATTCTACCTCAAGAATAATCGAGGTCTACACCAAATTTCAGGTGGATTAGAGCAACGGAGCTTATAATCGCCATATTTTTTTTAACCTGCCTTTTTATTCTCAGCGAACCCTTTCATTTAATACCCATACTATAAGAAAGCATAAAAAACTCTAAAAGTTCGCCATATCGGATTAGAGTGATGTCAGAATATTTTTCTAATTATTCTCGGCAAGCCCTTTCATTTGATACCCATATTGCAGAGGTGCATTAAAAATAACTATTTCGCCATCTTGTATGTTCCGCCATATTGGGTTTAGAATGACGTTACATTATTTTTCGAGTTACTCTCAACAAGCCCTATCATTTGATACCCATATTGTAAAAGGGCATCAAAAATCACTATTCCGCCATCTTGGATGGTCCGCCATATTGAATTTAGAATGACGTTCAACAGCTTATCGTGTATTGTCATCCAAACTAAACGTGTATACAAAATTTCAGCTCAATCGGTTGAAGATATCTGCTTCAAAATTGAGTAGCAAGATTCCACCCGAACAAACATACATTGCAAGTTAAATAAAAGCTTTTAAAAATACGCTGATTTGGTCGTTCTTTTACCTTGAAAAAAAAGGGCAAAAAGAATCCCTATAAAAAAAGTTTTTCGTGAAGGTAGCCTAATAATTAGATTAAGGCTGTTTAACTTTTTTGGCCATGGTAAAAAGAATATTTAATGATGTAAAAAACTCACAAAGGTTTCTCAATGTTATGAAAAGGAACATATTGATGTGTCCGACGATATGAAGCAGCTTAAATTTCTAATTTATCATAAGTCTATTCGTAAATATCTTCACAAAATTGAATACGACATAAACAATGTACCTAATATATACGTACTTGCATTGTAAAGGGATATACAATATCTTCCTTATGATTCTGAAAGTGTATGTGGATGACAATGTAGCTTCCTATTGGGGTAATTTCATTTATGACAAGGGTTACAAGATTAAAACTCATACCCACGTTGATGCATGCATCCGAAGCATGGATGAGAACTACTTTAATAAAAACGTTATTGCGACAATAAGAGCAAAGAATTGTCATCGAAAACTAGCGTTTATGAAACCTCTCTGCCATAAAACAGGTGATATAACGAGAAGCTACCTGTAAGGCAATAAAAGTTTATGGCGGAATGAAACTCGACCCAGCGAGCGTGATTTTCCCTATTCACTTATATGGTTTTCGATCAATGTTGCACCAAAAAGAATATAATACATAAAAGGTTATAAAAAGTAAAATAGCTCAGCATTCGAGATTCATATTAGCTATAGTCGTGGTATTCTAAAAATTTTAATAACGAAACATTCAGTTTGAAAGGATCAGCAGAGCTTTCAATGTTAGAAAGCTGCCTCAATTCTAAAATATCGTGGGTTCAAATCCCAAAGGGTGGCCGATTAAATAAAATATCATATTCCAGCCTTAACCGTGTAGTTCTAATATACTCCTAAGGGTATGCAATATTTCCATGTAGGACGAACGCACGTTGACAACAAGGATGCTTTTTTATTATTTAAGTGCATTTTTAAATATTCCCAACAGCCTGCGAGGTAACTGAGTTGAACGGTAGGTACTGCAAAAATCCTTTGATGTTTCCACGCGTTTGAAAATAGAAAACGCATTTCAAAGCATAATAACTAGGTAAAAGAAATACCTAGTTGCAAAAAATTCGTCACACAGAAATGAAATATTATGTATTATACAGTGTTGCTCATTAGTGCGTCAAAGGTCAATATGGCCTTTATTAAATTAGATTGGAGAATTTTTTTTTATGAGAATGATACAATATCAAAAGACGCATATTTTAAAAATAGTTTGTCATATACAAGGTGAATCACTAAATCGGAGCACGTTCCAACATATTTTTTTTAAATGAAACACCCTGTATATTATTTGTTTTTCATAATCTACTTAAAATTGTCTTTTCAATGATACAAAGATTTTTGGGTTTGGACGTTGCATTGTTGAGTTAATAATGAAAATGTAAAAAAATTGGTTGCAACAGGGTTTGGCTTTTTAGTTCAATGCACGAGTATTACGATTACTTGAGATGAAATATTTAGTAGTTATGCTGCCAACGGATGTACTAAACCTAAAAAATTATAAAATCATAATTTTATTATACAGGGTATTTTTACGGTGCAGTCAATTGAGCAAACTTCAAAGAGCGATTTCTCCATTTTTTCAAATGGAACACCCTGTATATTATTTAATTTTTGGAATGGTGCGTTAATTCTGCTTAATGTTTCTTTATAATATTTTATACCTAAACCTCGTAATTTCAGAGATATTTCACTTTTTTCATTATTTCCAGCTGATTATTTGTTTTTGATTTGATCTAGTGTGCTGGTCGGTCAGATTTGACAAGTTGACACAAGCAAATAATAAATGAATACGTAATGCGTCGAATACATCTAATAATTTAATACGTTAAGCGTGCTGTATTAGTGACTATTACAATTATTTTTGCATTATTGTCATTGTCGTATCATACCAGTTTGATTCGGTTTGTAGTTTTCCTGAACAATTTTTGCTTGTCACATATTACTAGGGGGTTTTAGTTATGTCGGTATTATGCAGTTTCAGAAAAACGAACTCGTTGACATGATTTTCATTATGGGATCAGCTGAACAAAATTGTTTGTTAACTCAGCGAATGTATGCACAGAGATATCCTAATACAAGACAACCTTCAGTTAGCAGTTTGGAAAAACTTAAGGAAAGGTTCACTAGGACGGGAAATGTCAGTTATGAGAAATGTGAAAGGAAAAAAAAAACAAGTGACGAAGAAAATTTGAATGTACTATTATCAGTAATTGAAGAGCCATCTACTATTTCGACAAAAATATTGTAGCGACCAGTAACACAGTACGTGTGTGCGATAACAATTTGTGGCATGTACTTGTTATCGCTAACATGCTTACGGCGCACACGGTACTTTTGGTGTTATCAACTTACAAGATGTAAATCATTCTCCGGCGACAAGTAACAAGTTCAATTCTGGAATAATCGAGGACTTTCTAATTATTACTCATCATTCGAGAATCGTTAGGATTTCCTTTTCGAATTGTCTAGAAAGTTCGAAAGGTGTATATAAAGTGATCATCTTTGGACCAAAAAACAGTCAGTTGAATAAAGCATCAGTGCGCGAATTAAAACCGATAATAGACAAAGTGATATAAATAAATTGTTAACTAAATAAGTGAATTGTTGTGATATAAATGGTAGTTCTAAGTTAGTGTTTAAGTGTTATAAATAGTGTTAAATAAATAATTGTTTAAATAAATACTTTGACTAGAAAATTCGTTACAATATCAAAAGAAATGAATGTACCACGATCTACTGTAAGCAAGATATTGAAAAATAATAAATATCATGACTACAGTATCTCCTTTCATCAAGAACTGTTGGAGCCCGATTTCGAGACTAGAAGGACATTTTGCGAATGGGGAGTGGAAACTGAAAGGATAACACCTAACTTTTTCCAAAAAGTGTTACATATTTACCGACGAATCTATATTTACTCAGAGTGGTATCCCGAACCGTCATAATCTTCATCATTATGCAACTGAAAACCCAAAAATACTGAGATCGGTTGATAAGCAGAGACAATGGACAGTAAATGTTTGGGGTGGTATTATGGGAAACTTTTTAATTGGACCACATTTCTTTCATGAACGTTTAAATGGTGCACAATATTTGTATTTCTTGCAACATGATTTACCTCGGCTTCTGCTAAACGTTCCTCCTGTTTTAAGGGAAAATATGTGGTTCCAACACGATTGTGCTCCAGCACATTTTGCGTTAACTGTCAGAGGGTTCATGAATCAACAATTCGGAGATAGATGGATAGGTCGCGGGGGTCCTATCAGTTGGCCACCTAAATCGCCAGATTTGACGAAACTCGATTTTTTTCTATGGAGCCACATAAAAAATATTGTATACAAGACTCCTCCAACTACAGCAGACGACATGAGGCAACGTATAATCTATGCCTTTAAAACAGTTTCCGTTGAGATGTTACAAAGAGTGCATAGATCCTTTCTGTCAAGGGTGCAAATGTGTTCCAATCAACTTACCAAATCTGACCGATAAGCACACTAGATCAAATAATTAGTTGGTAATAATGAAAAAAGTGAAATATCTCTGTAATTACGAGGTTTAGGTATAAAATATTATAAAGAAACATTAAGCAGAATTAACGCACCATTCCAAAAATTCAATTATATACAGGGTGTTCTATTTGAAAAAATGGAGAAATCGCTCTTTGAAGGTTGCTCAATTGACTGCACTGTAAAAAACACCCTGTATAATAAAATTATGATTTTATTATTTTTTAGGTTTAGTACATCCGTTGGCAGCATAACTACTAAATATTTCATCTCAACTAATCGTAATACTCGTGCATTGAACTAAAAAGCCAAACCCTGTTGCAACCAATTTTTTTACATTTTCATTATTAACTCAACAATGCAACATCCAAACCCAAAAATCTTTGTATCATTGAAAAGACAATTTTAAGTCTTCTTGAAGTGCCTATCCTCTGTGGACGTTAGCTATCACATTGGACCAGATTACTCTATTCACTGCCGCTCTGAATAGTGCTGTCGATGTCATTCCGGTCCATGTTCGTAAATTTCGCAGCCACGATATCCGTCTTCGTCCTGCTGACCTCCGGCCCTCTATTTTCCCCTGTAGGATGAGTTGAAGAAGATGGTATTTTTCATTTCGCATGATATGTCCGAAGTATTCCAACTTCTTGCGTTTGACGTATTGCAGGTATTCTAGTTGTCCATCGATGCGCTGCAGTACAGTATCGTTTGACACGTGGTGTATCCATGGGATTCTGAGCATGCGGCGATAACACCACATCTCAAATGCATCTATGCGCTTACATGAGGCATCGGTAAGGGTCCACGCTTCTGCTCCGTATAGGAGGGTTGAAAGTACATAGCATTTTAAAACTCTTATTCTAGTATGGATGTTGAGGGATAGGTTGCATAGTATGTTACGCATCTTGTTAAATGTACCTCTTGCTTTTTCGATTCGGCATTTTATTTCCCGAGAGTGATCCCAGTCCTCTTTCAAGGATATGTAACTGTCTCGGCCATTGTGAGAGCTACATTGTTAGCGGTAAACTGTAGGTTGTCGATGATGTTTTTACTAATAATTAATATGTGTGTCTTCTTACAGTTTATCTTCATACCATATTTGTTGCATGCAGTCTCTACACGGTCTATTAGTCTCTGAAGTCCTTCAGCATTATCTGCTATAAGGACGGTATCATCAGCGTATCTTAGGTTATTTATTATTTCACCGTTTATTACAACCCCCTCTTCTATGTTGTCTAATGCTTCTTTAAATAGATGTTCTGAGTACACGTTAAATAGAAGAGGTGACAGTATTTCAACCCTGGCGTACTCCTCTCCTTATGCTAAACTCTTCTGATGTTTCGTTTTCGATTCGAACAATAGCCTTTTGTTGTAAGTATAGCTTTGATATTATATTTGTGTCTCTGTCATCGATTCCGGACTCACGTAGGATTGAGATGAGTTTATCATGTTGGACTTTATCAAAGGCTTTTTCAAAGTCTATGAAGCATGCAAAGATGTCTGCGTTGACGTCCCGTGCTCGTTGAATCAGGACCTGTATTGAGAATAAGGCCTCTCGGGTGCCAAGTAGATTATGAAAAACAAATAATATACAGGGTGTTTCATTTAAAAAAGATATGTTGGAACGTGCTCCGATTTAGTGATTCACCCTGTATATGTCAAACTATTTTTAAAATATGCGTCTTTTGATACTGTATCATTCTCATAAAAAAAAAATTCTCCAATCTGATTTAATAAAGGCCATATTGACCTTTGACGCACTAATGAGCATTCCTGTATATTAAGGATATTTTGCGTACCGAAACTAACACTAGACAAAATCTTCTGGAATTCTAATAAGTTGCCTAAGATAGTGACAGAAACATCGACATTATTTTAATATCGAATATTTATTCTTTATGTGCTAATTTACATTTACGTGTGATATGTTAGTTAATGGTCTAGAAACCTTCAATTAATTTAATTAACATCTGATTAAATTTTGAACACTTAAGTTTGAACGGGTTTAACTGGTTGATCTTAAAACGCGCAGAGTGGCAATACAGGAGGGCATTAATTTGCATTGAGTCGGTATAATTATAGCTAAAGTGGTGCAATTGTACGGGAACAGTAATAAAATGAACAAGAATGCACGGCACGTCGGTAATTGTTAAATTTATGCACTCAATCTTCATCTTGTTGTAGTAGTAGAGAATTCAATAGTTGCAGTTCACCGAATTTTGCAGCGGTTTTGACTCGCTACGTGACAAAACCTGCAGAAGAGCCTCTTCTGATGCAAGTGGGATTTTCGTAACTGTATGTATTTGACGTACATATATAGGCAAATTGACAAATTATAGCTTCTGCAAGTGATCTGTATGGAGATTGTATGACGCATGCCATCCCCAGCATGTTAGCTCGGAATGAGATAAAAAATATCTTGCTTTACAAATTTGATGGAGAATTCATAATAATATCTTATAATGTACATACTGGTATTTTTAAAGGACAAATTCGGTTTAAATTTGTATTAATAATAATAATAGTTTCTTAGCATCACTCGTCGTTGTCTGTTAAAAGTTTACTGGTGAGAATTGAGCAAAACAGGGTTTTATAACGTCATTTAACAATAATAAATAAAAATTGTACTTATACCCCATAAAATCTAAGATAGCATTTTGTATATGAAATAATCAATGAAAGCAGGAGCAATCTGTTCCTTACTTGTTTAAATGAATAAGAAATGGATAGAACCCACAAAAGTATGTGTTGTGTGTGTATATGAGTCTATTTACGAGATGCGTCTTTCCCGATAGACGCGAAAAACACAGACAATTTGAAAACACCAACGAGAGTTTTAACTTTTGTTTAAAATGAACATAACAAAATTCTTAAATATCTTCCACGTAGAATGTAGAAATTGAAATAAAACTTAATTTTAATCAGAAGTTGTTGATTGATTCATAGAACTTAGAATTGTGACCGCATGCAATCTTAAATTTTATAGACTATATTATTAGTATTCTCATATTCTGGTGAATGAGAAACCAATCTTTATTCTTGTAATTATGCCTTAAAAATTTCCTTTTGCAAGAGACAATCCTCTTTTTTTAAAACACGTAAAATACTTTAATAATTTCTAACAATAGGTAAACACATCGTCATTATTCTTCTATTATTCTTTAGATTCTTCTTTGAATTAAGCTAGAATGAAAAATGCATATTTTATGTGAATAAATAAAATTTTGAGAAGAAAAGTTGAGTGAAATTTTTAAGAAAAACAATGAAAGCAGTATTTTTAGATATTTGTAATATATTTTAATGAAACTGGCATTTTCGCTTTCTTCATTAAAACGGGCATTAAATTCAGATGGGCCTAGCAATTTTGAATAAATTTGAAAAGAAACCTCAGAAATGAAGCAAATTTTAAGATAATAAGTATCTTTAAACAAACAACTTCAAAGAAAATTCTCATAATTTATACAAAACGAACAAAAATTAGAAACAATTATTTTGTTTTATATAAAAGGCATTTTTTCATACAAGTACTCGGGGAAATTTAAAAACATGAAAAAATATTAATAGGTACCTGACAAAAAATTTAATTAAGCAATTATTTATTACGCATGTAATATTAATTTATTCATTTTCAGTTAAAAACAAATTAAAAGCAATAATACGTATTCAGACGTAGAGTTGGCGCATTTTTTTAACGAATAGTAAATTGTATTCAACTTGCGCATAAACTTAATTACAATAATTAAAGAGGTAATGAAGCTGGTCACATAATATCACTTAAATGTGTCACATTGTCTTGTATGAGTGTTGCTTCCGCTTTAAACTTAAAAGAAATGTAAATAATTTCCTCTTTGAAATATAATTATTATGTAAGTATTAAAAAACTTTCTAAACTGCAGTAAAAATGAACGCAATCCTTTAATATTTTTTTCGAAACCGTTTCGTAACTTTTTTATTATTTAAATGTTTCTCAAACTTAAAATTGTTATAATATTAACTTCAAAAGAAAAAACATACATAGATAAATCAAATATTTAGGTAGGTACTTAAAATCCTACCTTAAGAGTTGGTGTAGTTATTCTCTTCGGGTTCCCCTCTGAGAAGAATTAATCTATTCGCTATTTTACGTAAACTTCGGCACCATTACCGCGCGCTCATCTGTTTAGAGAGCCGTCAACTCAGCAGGACGCTGATAAGAGCGAAACTGGCAACGAACGCACGCCGTTGTCTAAATCGCGTCGCGACGCGCTTCTATCAGACATGCGTCCCGTCCCGTAAAGTAGACGACGGACGGCACCAACGATCGTATCTCGTCTTCCATTGTCCGGTGTAAGTACCACACTATGTTGGGCGATAAAATAGAAGAAAAAGGAACAAAAAGGATTTGCCACCAAGTCTCATATATAGTTACATATCCCAACCCTAACCAGTTTCATAAAGAACCCTTCGAATACTAAGGGTGTTTCAAGCGATTACTGTAATCGCTCTCTTCAAGAACTGTGTGTATTATATCTTAAAAGGAAAGTGAAAGCATTACATGATAAAATAATACGATATGTGTAGGTATATTATGGCTATTCTAGGGATAACATTAAATTTATTGTTTCTTTTCCATTGTCAGAGGATTTCAGATTTCACTTTTATCTGATGCTTTTCTTTAAAAATGTCCAACTGAGTTTGATTAAACATTCCTATATATCATGGGTTTATTGAAAATGAATGAAAATGATGGTAAAGCTTCACAGAATAATCTCTTGGCTCCTCACCATCGACGTTTAGATAGATGAAATCAGGGATTTGCGTGAAACTTTTCGACCATTCCAAGAAAGATTTTAATTTCACATTTATTATTCAGAGATTACGATAAACGAGCACTTTTTAAAAAGCGATATCTGCTTTTTTACAAATGTCACTTCTTGTAAGCTAAATTGTTGGAAAGCAATAAAGAAAACTTAAAAGACTGTTCATTAGTGGTGGTCAATAACCCACCATATAAACTTGGGATTATTATTTTTCATAAGCGATTATTGATTATCTATTTGTGTTTAAACTTCTTCAGAATTTAGAGAGATATAAGTACAGCCCGATTCAAAATTATTCAAGAGAGTTTAACGATTTACAGGAGATTAAAATAAATCGTGGTACTTTCTCTCAGGTCTGCAAGTGATAGCCAGGGGCGGTTTTAAGGTAAATACCACGTCCATTTTCGGTGATTTATGCCTCCAACGAAGGCATTTAACGGCAAACAAATACTCGGCTATGAGAAAATTTTCGGGCAGTCTGATTAATTTTGGTTCATTTTTTTCTCGGTTCCGGACTAATGTACTGTATTTAAAACGCGTTCGAATCCGAAGGATTTTTTGACCCTCTTGCTTTAGTGTTAGGGTTCAACGCTTCCTTTCCAGTAGTTAATAAAATGCATCCTGTCTGTTTTCAATGTGATGTCCCATAAAAATGATCGCAGGAATAAAAACTTTATATCTGGACCGCCATTTGACTTGCAGGACCATTTCGGCAACTCCTGAAGAAACTGCATGTAAGCTTTTGCTCGAGTTATTGCAAGGAGAAAGTGAGTTAAAATTCGATGGCGTTTTATGATTTTTACGTCCAACATAGCACAAACACAATTTGTTTTTTATACGCCTCTAAACAAAATTGTTGCAGGGTTAACGAAATAAAAAAGTTTTTGGCAATAATAATTGTAGACGCAAGTGGATAAAGGTGTCATTTAACATTTTTTAAGAAATCGTTGTGTTCACTGAAAATATTATGAAATGTGGTATATTTTTTTGTTGTGATATTGTTTTTTCATAAGTGAATTAATAGACGAGATATTAAAACGCTAAAGGTAACATGTACACTGAGATTGGGCTTTCTTGATGGATGAGATTGTCATGTTATGTACAGTCAGAATCAATTTTGCTTCAATTTAAATACATTTTATAAAATTTTAGAATATCTTTTAAACACTACTACCACCTAATATCCACAATAATATTTTAATAGCTGTTAAACAATAGATAAATAATAAATCTTTCAACTCGCTTTGCTCCAAATAATCATTTTATTACATGACACCTCCATCCACTTGTATCTCCAATTGTAGTTTTAAGGAATACAAAAGGGAATGGAAAAGTGGAAACCATTTAAAATTGACTTTTCAATAAATAATTTAAAGAAATGAAAAGAATGACAATGACGTTTTGTGTGTTCACGAGATAATAATTGAGTTGATATCAATGACTTGAAGACCTGTAAATGAAATGAAACAAAACAAGTAAATAGAATTTAATTACTTTAAGTGAACAATTACATTACTGAGAAGTGTTTTGCCCAGACTTCGATCGGCTTAAGTTTCTTTTGCCCACATCGGTCTCGATCCGGAATAATAATTAGTTTCCGGTCTAGTTCCTGGATGCCATAACTAATAAATAACAACCTGCTTGCTTTTGTTTAACGTAAGTGGGCGAAAATTCAACTTAAAATTTGTCTAATAATAAAAATAAAACCTTTTTATTCATGCCTTTTTAGACACAACCTATAATTGGACAAAAATCAAGTGGTCACCTCACTAATCCTAATAATGAACGATGGAGTTGGACAATTGTAGACAAAACGTTTAGATTTTTATTAGATAAAAGTTTAAGTGTTTCAATGTGTAGATATCCAAATTACTTCTGGTATCTTAAAGTTAAAGTTAAACAGTAGGATTGACGAAAAGTTACTAAGTAGTTTTAAAATAAACCCGATGTTTCGATGTAGTCGAGGAAGTTGGTTCATCTACAGAAGTGATAGATCACTTTTGTAATTACTTCTCATTAGCGTCTATGTATTCAAACAGGTGGTTTATTTAAATGAAAATGTCTGTCTCGTATCTACCAGATACACCAAATTGAAAATAGAAATGACAACATTAATTTCGGACAAATTTGATTCGGACAAAATCTTCTGGTCATGTACATCAAATGGAAAGTATCACATTGTTGGAATATCGCCAGCAAGAACCACAGCAAGTTTGACGGTACATTGAACAGTTTACGCTTCATTTTTTACCATCACGCCACATTACGCGAGAACATCGTTAGATATACATTACAATAATCGCGTTTTCAGCGAAAGTAAATCTTTCAAAGAAAATTCGCCCTTCTTTATCCTGTTTTGTTGTTTATTCATAATTCAAAATAAAAAGAAAATTGTTAAGACGACTACGAATGAATCTTACTTTCGAAGAGATTACAGTCGCACGAGACGATTCAATTAAGAAAAAGTGTGTAATTTGGTGTTGTTTTTCGAGTAATAACTCCAGTTAAATACGCCGTCTGTTCGGTTTTCCGCTCAAAATGAATTAACTACCTACATAGAAGAAAAACAAACGAATTATTTAGTAGAAGGATCATGTAATACAGAACTTTGTTCGTCTTATAACAACAACGAACTCGGGTATAAGAAATTTTCCGGAGACAATGAACTCCATCCTACAGGTCATCGAGAAAAAGGAAAAGAGGGAACTAAAATTTTTGTTAAGATTATTTATTATGTTTACTTTGCCTCAATTACAACATTCCAGTGTGCCTTATGTTTCAAGAAAAGTACCTACATCAAAAGTAAAGCTCAAATAATTTTTGGATTCAAATTGGAATTTTGATGTATAAATATAGAATATATTGAAAGGCATTTTGTAATTAAACATATTTATGAAATCTCTGAATTCTACTACCGTTTTGAAAATTGTCGAGTAGCATGTTATAAAGGAAATGAGTGCCTTCAAGTTAAATTCCTCATTCTGTAATCGTTTATTTACACTATTACGTTATTACAAATTTTGCTATCTTTGAAATATTTATTTAATATGTAAATGTGATTAAAAGTGGAATTCTTTTTGTTTTATTTACACTAAATTTAACCAAATGCTGCTATCTAACTCGAAATAAATTATTTCATCTATTTTCTGTTATTAAAATGACTTTGATAATAATATATGAAAACTCTTCACTGTCGACATGTCAACATAAAATTAAGTGTTCGCCAGCCCCTGTTTTACAATTGATTTAAACCAGTAATTCGTTTTAACAGCAGAGAGATTAGAATCGTTTCCTTTATTTTAAACTGTTTATAAGTATGCGTTGGACACTTTAAATTTATTACCAACGTTTTTTAATTTGTCCCTAACATTTCACAATTTGTTTCTAATTTTCTTAAATTTATTTCTATCGTTATTAAAATTATTTCGGTCATGTTCTGTTATTATGAGAATCGAAATCGAAATCAAAAACTACACCATGCTTATTTCTTTTCAAAAACTTCTGTAAGTTTACTTGAGTTCTTTTTCCGTCCCTTTTATACGAATGTAGCAATTCCCAGAACGAAATACTGTACGTGTAGTATACTTTCAAAGAAAGTTACTTTTCAAAATCTAGTTCAGTTCTTTGAAACATATCATTTTTATAGTAGTTATTACGCGATGTGGAACGTCAACAAGCAACAACCACCGAACTACCTCCCGCGTCCTGCCGTCATTTTCCATCATTACCTGTCGCAACCACAGCCTTGGTCACTATGATCGATGGAGCATACGAGAGAGCCTTCTCCACAAAGCTTTTACGCAACAATGTAACAAAGGTTTTCGTAAGGGATGAATTCATTAATCTTATAAATTTTCGACATACGACATGCGTGCATTTACATTTCTATATATTTTCATAGCTGAAACGTGGTGATAGGTACGTATAATGGTCGAAGAAGTACAAAAAGGATGAATAACTACCCAACTAGTTTTTCTACTTCTATGGAGGTTATGAATCCTAAAGAGAGCTTAGAAATTTATGTAATAAGTATTAATTAAAAGACATTACAATAACATTGAGGATTATATAAAACGCATATTGTTTGTATAGTATGTACGATATCTTAGTAAATCAAAATCCTCAGTGCCCAAAAATGCTTCGCTTCAAACAATGCTTTAGTTGCCACTTTAGTCAGATTATTTTTCTCATAGTAACAGTATTAGAAGTTTCTTGTATATGTACAAATTTCCCTTTAGCCTTAGTGCATCTTTAAGTAATTACATTATTATGACGGTACTGCAAACCGGCCCTTGGGGGAAAAAATTCCTTGCCTTACTCCCAACCATTCGACGACGCATGCACCATCCACGGGACGTTAATGGCAAAGTTTTCCGCTATGTGGACACAATTGCGAGCTGTGTACGTATGTATACTACACGAAGCACAAGGATTCTCGACGAAGTTGTTGTGTTAGCGACTCGAACGTATGTAATGTATGCTTTCATAGTTAGGAACAACAGTCACCTCTGCTTTGCTCGGCTCTGGTTCGAATATCCTATTAAATTGCAGTGCACAGGAAGTTTACCTTCGTAACTGTCGACTGTGGGACTGTCTAGTTGACGTACATATCTAAATACACAAATTTATACCAATACATACGCCAAATTAATTCATGCAAAACAGTTTCCTGAACGTGGCATTCATTATTACCACCTAAAAAACAAATTTCGGTTTTTTCTTCACAGGACGAGTTTTCCATACACGAAATAATGAAATGTTTTTCACGAAGGACAATACAGCCAAGAATTTATAGAAGAGAACATCAATTTATTACATGAGACCAAACTGGAGAGAAAGAGGCACAACTAAGTATCATCAAATCTCATTTAAAAGTGAAAATCTCACGTATACTTTGTAATTATCTCGATTTTTCTTTTAATTAAGAACTTTTTAAAAAGTAAATCTCACTCTTAACCTGACCTGGATAAGAGCAATTTCCACTACACTAAGTGGGAGGGTGGAATCACTATATCTAATAGTTACTTTACTATGGAAATTGCAATTCATCGTTCAGGTTTCCACAATTATTGGGAAATTCAATACCGCAGACCATTGTACAATATCTCAAGAAGGCGATCCCATATGGCAACACAAACGGTGCATTGTCTAAAGTGAAACGGAAACGGTACATCTAGCACATAACATTTCGAGTATTTCATCATACTCAATCAATGTTACAGAATTTAGATGTACATGTATCTATATCGTATATACATGGATGGACACATAATAAGGGAGTTCTGTTTAATTTTCATTAAGCTGAAGGGCGGCAGTCGACTGGTGTACATAACAGACATCAATAGGTGCACGTAGATAATGGTATGCCAATAATGTTTTGTGATCCCCTTTGTCTGGATTTGTACGTAACTCCCTGGACCATTGATTTGGAATTTTTAAGTAATCCAATGTACCATAGATACTAAATACAAAAGAGAATGCGTTAGTTCCTTTTTAATTTAACTTGATATACATAGAAATTGCCAACTAAATACTCAAAATGTTTCTTCTTTGTGATATTAAATTTAATTAAATCATTTTCTATGTAATAGGACCTACCCTCGAAAATTTTTGTAACAATTTACCCTTCATTATTTTAGGGTTTATCGGAGTAAAAAATGTTTCTACAAATTGATTTGGAAAAATGCCAACGACTGTTGCAAATCCTTGTATTACTTAAAGTAACAGATTTACAACGGCGTTAAGTCTCACAATATCACGAAGAAACTATAACGTAGGTATTTAATAAATTTTAGTAGATATTTCGCTATTTTCATAGTTTTCTAATTCTGGAATGGTAATTCGAAACTTCTGTTTTTGACAGTCCGCAACCGACGAGGTGTTTTCCTTTGAGTAAAATGGCTTCAGTTTGATAAAACTCCTAACATTTAATTCTACCTTAAAATATCTAGAGGTTTTTCTTTTCCGTACAATGGCCAACGAAACTAAAAATGAATAAAATGAAAAGAAGTTCCAAGTTCCATGATGCCAAATTTAGTTTGTAAAACCAGTAGAAATTTTGCGAATATTGATAAAGAATAAGGATCCTAAGTGGTGTATTAGGGTCAGGTGGGGTAATTGTAAAACCGGGGTAATTGTAAACAGGCTCTTTATTTCGATGAAATAGGACTCTTGATTATTGATAATTAACTAATGAAGAAGAATGGGAAGAGTGTCGAAATATTTCATGTTATACAGTGAAAATATTTCTATATAATATATAATTTTTGGGGTAATTGTAAACACGGCTTTATAAAAAAAATTTTCATTGGAGTTCTCATTTTAAAGCGAATTGTTCACTTTTACCCCATTAAAAACCTTTATAAAGTCAGTACAAACAAGATGATTGTTCACATTTACCCCTAAGATTTCGACTGCGTTAATAAGTGAAGGGATAATTGTAAACTTAATTTTTTTTGCAAAAAATCCGAATTTGCATATCTAACAACAGAAATTCACTTAAAGCCAAACAAGGACCTAAATTAATCATAAAGTCGCCTAAATTTAATATTCATCTAAGATACATCGAGCTTCAAAAGTCTAACTTCCAAAATCGTTCACAATTACAGCACCTGACCCTATAACGAATGTTATCATAATACCCAACCTAATACTGCGTCTACATCATAATTGGATTTTATGGGTACCATTTCTTTGATAAAGCTTCTATAACGCGAATGCATATGCATCTATTCATATTTGTTATTTCTCGTTCGAATATTTTTCATTCATATTTATGACTCCAATGGTAATTCTCTTCCGGAAGACGAAATACATATACGTACTACCCATACTGCTCATTCTTTGGATAATATTTCACGTGAATTTCCACATTTCATGGAATAAATATAATATATTACAGAGGGAAACAATAATTATAAATATAGTAAGGTTAATGTCAAACGAAATTTTATTGTGCACAGAAAATTGGTTGCTTTAATTTCATAATAAAAATAAATTAATTTAATAAAGTCGTTTTATGCAGCGAACAGAGGCTAAAACCACTAATTTCGTTAATAACTATTCGCAACACAATATTTGATGATGTTCGACTTCTGTTTAACAAGATGTGTGTATTTAAACTTTGTTAAATCAACATGACCTACAACTAGAACTACCAGGTCCGGGTTTCTAGACTAAATTAAGTGAGAATCAATCGGCAAACGTTCTCAACTTTGTACGAGCATTGGTTAACTTCCCTTTGATTTATGTTTCAAATCCCTCCTGCGAACGTCAAGGTGGCACATCAAGCCGAGCCAGAACGCTATCCGAGGATAGCCATACGTTTCGTAAACGTATGATACGTCAGGTTGCTTATGGATTAACATTCGTCTACATTATTCCACGTCATCTGTGAGCCAAAGTTTCTTTGCTATTCCGTGTTTTAGTCTTTTAAAATAAATTGATTCTTTAATCTTTTGCGCCTAGGGTCTGACGAAACTCAATCAAGTTGTTTGTGCTTTCTTGTAAAATTGTAAACTAAAGGAAAACCAACGTCTAATATTTATAATTTACCTAGTCTTCAAAATTTGTTCAGTAAAGTACTTAAGTAATAAATGAAGGATGTTTTCCAAGACTTTCTGACCGTACTCTACCAACCAGGTCCATGTAGCATGGACGAGTTAACAATGCTAAAATTGCCAACCTTTTTATACGTATTATACGTGCCTTATCTGCACCTTACAATTAATCTTGCTAACGCGAACTATTTGCAAGCTAAGTCAGCAGTTTGCTAAGTTTTCTTTATTCCAATAATGATTTTATTAATTGAGTTACTAAACCAACATCAAACTACCCCAAACTCAAAAACGGGTAACCAATAGGTAGATCTTATAGTGGTGATCAATGGTAACTCCTGCTCTTTAAAACAAATTAAATTTAAAAGTTAACAATAATGTTTTTCAATAAAATAAATAAATTTTGCCCTTATATAACTGACGAAGGTAATCTCGGAAACCGTGGCATGATTTATGATTTTAGACTGTCCCTACCTTCAATGCAATCTCATTTCATTGCATATAAGCTTGCTCTATGGGAAATGAAGATTTAAAGGAGCTCTTTCATGACCTAAAATTTCTGAACTCATCTGTTGAATAAATCTTGTGCCTGTTTACAATTAATTGATTATCGATGATGGAATACTAAAACTCGATGTTGAGCGCGTAATAAATAAAGCACATTAATTACAGTGAAATTCAGACGCCATTTTTATGTAAATTTTACTTTTTAACCTATCTTAAAAAAAATTAGTTGAATACGCAGGTTTGACAAAAAATTGCGAATAAAAAGTCATTTCGAATTTTTACTATAGAACGGGTAGGTACTTACCTTTTGCTTGTTTACATTATACGAGCGAAAATAACGGAATTTTCCCAAATCAAAATAAAAAGTTTACTAAGGGATATTTCCAGTGGTACAAAAATAAATATGTCTTGCATGTATGTGAGCATTCCGTCTACAAAGAGAAGCCATAGTTTCTTTCATTGAAATAGTCCTTGCTTGTAGCTCTATATACGTATAAATCCTACACTAAAAAATCTTTTGATTTATTTTTTTATACCCAGGTAAAATACGAACAAATAAAGTTTCGACTTAAAATTATGCAAGGGTAAAAAATATCGATAAACGCCCGGCAGCAGAATTAAATCACCCCATAATTTATTTTTCGAAATACCCTAAATGGCTCAGGTGATTTTCTATAATCAAGATTTTTCCTTTCCAAGAACGACTGTAAGCCAAAAACATACAAGAAGCAGGGTGGTTCGTGAACTACATAAAGAATGCGAATAACTACTATCCTAGTGCTCTTCAGGCAACCGAGGTAAGATCTTTAACCCGTAAACCCTCAATGGAATTCAATGCAATAAATTTCATAAAGTGCTTTAGTGGATTTTGTTATTAAAATAAAGCTACCCGTTTTGTGTACAACAGGAGATATTCATATACTTACCTTTAAAGAGTTGAGTTGGTTTAAAAAGTAAATTACAAACATTCAAAAATCTAAATGGATCAGGAAACAAAATACAGGGATTTTATTTTTGATATAACTTAGGTCAGAGTAAAAGCTCATTCTTTTGTCCTTTTCAGACATCTTGCCTTTTAAGTCCTGGAGAAACCATCAGTTTATTAAGATATGAATTTGGTTGACACAGTAAGCATTAAGTGAATATTAATTAGATTGAGCAAATTTTGATTAGTTATTAAAATACGGTACTACAGGTGTGAAAAATATACGTCTGCTGAATGAACATCAAAGAGGATTTTCGTCCTTATATTCTGCAGTCCCTCTCTCTATTTATCTCACCAATGATATCAGTTAATGGTGCAAAGAAACTCACAAGGAAGAGCCAGTGAACTGAACGTCATCTAATCGATCATTTACGTTAGATGCAACACTACATAATGCAAGGAATTTAACTCAAATCCAAAAGATTTCCACCCCAGCTGTTTCCATAAGGATCATCGACACCCGATTCTATTTTAGTTCATTTTAATTCAAACGAATAAACATCTTTTATATATATATAAAATATTTCTGCATGTTTTACTACTCATATTTCCTTTGTGTAAAATATGAAAATAGCGACAAAAAATTTTTTTTGGCAGTTTTTTAACAACTTGTTCTCATATTTTGTATTAGCTATCAATAGACATCCGTTATACGCTTTTCTTGTAAAATGGCAAAGTTTAATGTAAAACAATACAATACCTTCTATTCGAAAAATGTTTATGTATCACACCATTTTTAAAATGGCTTTCATATGTCGATGATAGACGATACACTTTCAGTTGTTTATGTTAAATTATTGTTCACAGCAAACCTAAACTTAATATCGTACATCACATGAAATCGTGTTAAACTTATACATATAAATATTTAAGTGCATCATATTTTACGAGTTACCTACATACTTGGATACATATATGTTTTATGGCTGTTATTTCGAGGGTATACATGTTTAACGACAAATGTTTGTTCCAAAGGACGAATACAACATATGTGGCTGACAAAATTTCTGAACAAGGACCCTCAAACCGTTACTACCCAATGAAAATAAACCGACTCTTTTTTTCTGGAAATACTAATTAAATGTCGCTTTTTCGGAAAATGATAAAAGCCAGACAACAGGAACATTCTAATGCTACAGAAAATTACGTCTTTCAAAGGGTTACATTTTTACTCTGTACGTGACACGAAGTACTAATAATGGAAATGAAGTAAACAATAAAAACAAGAATACACCTAATTAAAAGCGAATACGTACAAAATAGAAACGTGGGCTTTAGTTAAAGAATTAATAAATAATTCAATAGAAGGGAAAGGTCGAATGGATTAAAAGTTTCAGAGAATTAAGAATTGGAGATTTAATTTCTGACACTAAATAAGGACAAAAATAAATAGATGTAATTAGGAAGGAAAGAAGCAAAAGGATTTTAGAAACATGATGTAGTAAACAATATGGAAGAGGTAGTTATATATATATTAATTAATTTGTGGAGAAATCTCTGCCAAATAGAAGAAGAAAGTTTAGGGGATTAATTGAAACAGGTTGCTGTATCTTACATGTAAAATGCACTTGGAAGTATATTTGAGAAATTTGAAGGTATGTAATGTAGTTTATAGTGTTAATTAAAACATGGAAAAAGCAGGAAAGGAGAGGCCCCAAGTAGCCTAAGTATATTCGAAGTTGTTGGTTTTGGAGTGTTTTCCTTCTTTTTTTTATAATGACAAAAGTAAATTGACTTTATGCTAAAATAGTTACCTACATTCACTTATAAACGAACATCCTGTATTTTTATATGAGTCGTTATGGTCTCGACACATTTTTTCTAAAGATCAACAACTAACAAAAAGGGATCCAGAAAACGACGTTAACTATAACTGTGAAATTGTGAAAAACTACCAACCCAAATTATACTCAGGAATAAGTATCATTTTCTCCAGTTAATATTTTCTTTTTGGAATACTTAATATAATTTTGCAACGATTATTCTAGAAAATAGTTGTACCCTATAAAATTTAAAATCAACCAATCAACAACTTTGTAGTCAAATTAAGTTTTATATCAATTTTTACAAAATTTGAATTCGTGTGATAAATAATAAGGGGCCGTTCATAAAATACGTTCGCATACAAGGGGGGGAGGGGTCTTTCTGAGTGTGATGAGATGTGACAAAGGGGGGACGGGGGGTCTACGGCAATGTGACGTTCGCCGTTCATCAGAAAATTTTACTGAATTTTGGACTTCTGACAAATAGAAATATTTTTTATTTGTTCGTTACAAAAGATAATTTATTAATTTATTTAAATTTTATTATGAAAGTAAAATAAATATTTTTGACTATCAAAATTTGTGTATTACCAATCAAAAATTATCATGTTCAGGGGGGTGGTGGTTTAGTTTTTGTGACGTAATCTTAACAGGGGGGGTCACAGAAAGTGTGACACAGCGTGACAACCGGAGAGGGAGGGGGTCAGAAACAGCTAATTTTAGCGTGACGTATTTTATGAACAGACCCCAATATAAAGTCACATATAAAGATAATTTAATCATAAATATACTTTTTTCATTTTAACTGTAGGTAATGGTCGGTAAATATGCATTACCTATATCTGAAAGAAAGTTCTTTATCAAAGGCAGTGGATAGCAATAATCTTTTCTTATTTAATAAAACGGGTAACTAATTTAAAATGTGTAATTCAAAGGGTTTATTTATACTTATTTTCGCTATGATACAACCAACAAAAGGGCTCGAAATAAAGATTTATGAACATCAAACTTATGGCATGATTACGCTAATATTTCCTGTTCTAAAACGAAATTATGTACGAGATAAAATATGTGCTAAATTTACCCTGGTAATATTTGATTTGGTTTAATTATTACATGATAATTCAGAATAGCTAATCTCCGTTATCAGCAGTAAAATGTTATATTTCATTAAATCAGCAGTAAATAATAACAGCCACTGTTTATACTCTGTTAGCATAGATTTTGTTAGATACTGAATTCCGGGTAGATTTTCCATTAATTTTAAATCAGTTGAGTAATAAACTTTATGACTGTCGACATGAATTTTGGGGAAGGCGGCAACTGAACTTGAAATAATAATTATTATTACTTAGGTACATGAATTTGTTAACATCGATGCTCCGGTAATATCTACTCAATGGTATAAATTAGGAAAATTTATTGGCTGGATTACTTTCAAAATGGTACAAAATATTTTGGGACGTACAGAATTTTTTTTATTTGATACGTGTAAAGATAGGTGTGACTATCAAACTAATTGTAAGTCTACGGGGTTCAAAGCGTCCCATTTGACTATTATCTTGTTTAGAATGTATAACAACTTTTCAACAATATTGTACAAGACGTAAGATATACAAATCGCATTGCCATTTTTTTTCGGTTAAATTGAAAATACAAAAGCTTTAATTAAAACTAAACCATCATGAAAGAATTATAACCTTTATTCTGTATTTTTTTTAATAACTCTTGCTATTAATTTTACAGTAAAATGTATTTGATCCATAACTGTGAAGAATGAAATTCTCAACAAGGAGTCTAAAAAATTTTGTAAAGGCGTAGATTTCTTAAGAAAACTACTGAAAAGCATCATTCGTGATAGTGAAAATAGGAGAGGGAATTCCAACACCAAAAAATGAGTTTTATATGCACACATAGGTACCTCCCTTATATCTAGAGAAAATATATTATTCTACTTAAATACAAGGTCAAGGTAACATTTATTTTCACAGGGTGGTCAGTATTTTTTTAATATATACTAAACAGTATTATTAAATACACTGTCTTGAGTATACGTTTTGAATAACCCACGATACAAAATACGATATAATTTGCTTACCATCAAAACCTAAGCTTTATTTAAAATTGTATTTTGATACAACACCTAAAAGAGTGGTCTGTGTTTTCATTATGTAATACCCATACATAAAAAAGTATTAAAGATAGTAGAACTGGTTTACCTTAAAAATCTGATATCAAAATAACATTCACATACCTTATAGATGTATCCAAGAAAACAGCATGTTTGAAAACATATTCACTTTTTATATTTACGTCATTTAAATAATAATCCATCACAAGATTAACATTTTTAGAAGAAATGGAGAAATGTTCGCGGTACGCATCAGGTACTCTAATAAGGCCTACTAATAAGGCAAGCAGAAAACAACTTACTTAATTTGTTGTTTGTCGTTGCCGCGGCAACCAAAAGAACATCACATGCGCATCACAGCGCAACAAACTTAAAATATTTGCGTAACTTCAGCGCGCGGTAATTTAAATCCGTTAAAAACTACACAGAAACTTAATGTTTGTAAAAGCAATTTAATGATTTGATGATAATTCCAGTAATATATTCATAATAATAATTAACTTTAGGGAATGTTTATTAATAACGTAAGGGTTTTTTTTTATTTGGGCCTTTCCATAATTAAGAATTTTCCCCTTTTAGAAATGAGAAAATATTCTAACAATGTTTTCCTGGAGGATTTTCGAAATACGTAACACCATATTTATATCAATATTCGTATATAAAATTTATTATACCTATACATCCAATAATATTAAATCAGATTGTATTATACGAGTTCTAACGATTAAACTTCATGGTCCTATATGTTCTTTCAGCTTAGAAAATTGATACATTCCTTTTAGCACAAAAAAATATAAAAAAATACCTAGTCGTTAGTTGAAAATCTGCGTTTGGCATTAAATTATAACATAAAATATTTTTACGTATAAAACACTTTATGACGTTTTGATAAACAGAGGTATGCAGCTTTTGAAAGTAATAAAAGTAAAAGAGGTCGAAACGACGCACGCTGGTGCAAGCGGTTTCTGAAGTTGGCAATAAATGACAAAGCAAACCATCTAATTATAAATGTTGGGCAAAAACTGTTTATCAGGTATATGTATCTAACTCTATCTTGATATTATTGATTTTTGTCAAAATGATTAGTGTGAACAAACATTATATAACTATAAGTGCCAATTCGTTATTATCTAAATTATAATTTCTATAAATAACTTTTTAGTTGAATTCCAAAAAAGCAGGTGGAGGGGTCTTGCTGAGTGGGACAAGATAAGACAAGGGGGGTCAGGGGATCAACGGCAACGTGACGTTCGCCGTTCTTCAAAAAATTTTACTGAATTTTTACAGAATCCTTGGACTTCTGATAAATAGAAATATTATTTATTTGGTCGTTACAAAAGATATTTATTGGTTTATTTAAATTTTATTATTAAAATAAAATAAATATTTTTGACTATCAAAATTTGTGTAAGTACTATCAATCAAAATTTATCATGTTCAGGAGGGGGGGTGTTTAGTTTTTGTGACGTAATATTTACAGGATGGCCACAGAAAATGTGACACAGCGTGACAACCGGGTAGAAGGGGGTCAAAAAAAGCTAATTTTAGCGTGACGTATTTTATGAACAGCCCCAAAGATCAAATGTCATATATTTTTTAGACACGTTCAAGTTACAAAAATAGTAAAATCTTTAAACTATTTGCCACTTAATTCATTATTGTATATTTTGGATATTTATTATTTATGGTATAAATTTTTAAGAAACAATATTAACATCCTGCATTATAAAGCGAATCGGTTTGAGATTGAATTTTATTTTATTATTTACTCATTCAAATTCAAATTTTATTACCACATCAATATACAGTGTATACAGGTTGTCGCTGATACATGTAGATTGTACCCATAAGTAGAAATTGAATTTCTGTACATGGGCGGGTATTTACTTACAACTAATTAAATAAAGATAATAATACAAAAAAGAAACTTAAGACAAAATAAATTACGAATTAATACAAGAATTATTTTCAAGTGGTACAATCATTAGGCAGTAAGTGAGTCTTGTCGATTAACCAGGTACAGATCTTGCTTTTTATACTCCTAAATGAAGGTCTTGTCCTAAGATAATCCGGCAGCTTGTTAAAAATCGAGATCGCTGTGTAGAGACTAGTGCACTGTCCAATTCGAAGTTTCGTCTGTGGCAATTGTAGTTCTTTGTGTCGCGTCCTGGAGGGAAGTTCATTCCTGGTGTGTGCAAGTTGGTGAAATTGTATTCTCAAAGATGCGTAGGTGTACTGCTGTTTCAAATTTAACAGAGGTTTATTGCATTTACTGGAGATGATACTGTTTATCTTATCAAATAACATCCTTAACTGCTTCAATGAATTACTAAATGCACAGCCCCATGAGGCTATGCCATAAGTAGCCACACTAACGAACAACCCACTGTAAATCATGAATAGGCAAGATGCGGTCAATATGTGGCTCAGCCTGGAAAAGGCGTAAAGCATGTATTTACATTTGTTGACGGTCCAACTGGCATGTTCCTTCCACTTGAGGTGACAGTCAACTCTTAGTCCAAGGTAATCAGTGGTGGTTACTCTCTTTAAAGTTTTAGATCCAATTTTGATGTTGAATGCTTTTGGAAGAGTATCGTTGTAAGTAGCGATGGCCATACAGACAGTTTTATCAGTATTTAGGAGAAGTTTGTTACGCTTGATCCAAAGTGCAATTCTAGCAAGTTTCTCTGTCATGATAATTTCAACCTCATCCCATGTTTCAGCAGTAACTGTGATCTCAGAGTCATCAGCAAATCCAATAAGCTCGGTGTCTTCAGCAACAGTAAATAAATCGTTGATGAAGATAATGAATAGTAAAGGACCCAATATGGAGCCCTGGGGGACTCCAATGTTATTTGTCAGATACGAGCTGTTACAGTCGCCGATTCGCACACAGTGACGTCGGTCCTTTAGGTAGTTGTGAAAAAGCTTAATTGATCGAGTAAGTTGTAGATGCCTGTAGTGAATTTATTATTTAATATATATATTTTCTTGATGAATCTGACTATTTATTTAATCAAGCTATTTAGGAATTCTATTGTGTTACTGGTTCCACTTTTAATATTATATTTTTTATGCGTTTTTTTAATTTGATCAATTTATTGCTTTGATTAATTAATTAATTTATTTATTTATCTATTAATGTTTGATGTTTAAATATTTTATTAATTTGAACAGTTATTTATTAAATTATTTATAATTATTTGATTATTGAACTATTTCATTAATAATATTTGAATAACAGGTAATATCGTGTGGTATTTATTAATAACTGTATTTATTTTTTTTTATTGCCAGTTTTAAAAATTTCTTGCCCCAATGTGCGTCGTATTATCTATCTTGACTTTATTGTTTCTTTAATTTTTGATTTAATACAGTAGAGACTCGATAATCCGGATTAATTAATGCTAGGGTTAATCCGGATTAATGAAAAATCCGGATTATCGCGTCTTGAATTTTTATACACATACGCAGTAAATAATGGTTAAAATAGGTAAACTTCATTCTCAAAATCTCAAAACAAATATAATGTGAGATTAAGTATGTATAATAAAGTATATATTTAGATGAACCCACATACTACATACATACGCAATTATTTACCTACATACTAGATATGTAGGTACATACTAGGTATAATTTACATTATTTAAAATAGTCGGAGATTTTACTCTGTTTTCTAAGTGCAACAGTTGAAAAATGCTTAAAACAGCTTTCTCTTGTATATTTTTTAGTGCAAGAATATCTCCAATGCCAAGATTATTTTCTTCAGCCCATATCAATCCCAATGTAAAATATTTTACTGCATCCTCGTGCTTGATTTTTTTTTGGCTGGATATCTTCTTTATCGCCGGTCCCTTCGTCTATATCGTCTACAGCCTCATATTCAAGATCGTCACCCTCTATGAGGTTTTCTGCATTTTCCACCATTGATTCAGTTCAACATTTGTATGAACCTCGCCATCAATTTCTGTCAGCATGTTTGAAATGTCTTGATAGCCTTGGCTTATTTGCTGCAATTTTTTTTGTAATAAGCTTAGGGGAATCAGATCATCCGGCCCATAATCGGGTAAATAGCCTGATAGGAGTTTGTACCAACATTTTTCTAAAGAGTTGGTTGTCACTTTTTGCCATGAATTATGGAGTAAACAAACTGCATCCATAAGATTAATACTCTTAATGCATTTACCGACATCATATCCTTCTTCAAGTAGTGAAAGAATGTGTGCTAAAAGGCCTTTTCGGTAATTTAGCTTCGTTAATCTGATGGCAATTTCGGATTACCGAATCATGCGATTCGGATTACAAGGTACATAATTTAAGCTTGGCGTCAATCCGGACTAGCAAAATATCCGGATTATCGTTCGCCGGATTATCGAGTCTCTACTATACTTCCAATTGTGACTTCTTGGTTAAGTGTATTTTTTTAAATGTGTATTCCCTTAATTTAATTCCAATCCACAACAAACTGTTCCCAGTGCATGTATATGTACATATATTATAAAATAAAAATATTTTGTGAAAGGATCCTATTCCCATTCTCTGAAATACGGAATGACAACAATGTATACAAAACTTCCGTACCTATTTAAACATTTAGTTGTTAAGCTCGCAATAGCAGAACTACCTTTGTATCTTCTATTGATAATTTTTGGGTGCATAATTTTTGTGGCAATAGGCAAAAGTTTTCCCATGTATTATGCTGTTTAGAAATGATTAATTTAAAGGAAAGCAAATAAAATTTTCGTCCTGACAGGATATAAGGTGACGTAACCGACGTTATTTATCAAAAATTCGTACAATAGAATGGGACATGTCATGTCGTAGAGAAAGAAGAGTAATGCTAATATTCTAAATGGTTCTCATTAGATAAGTTAGATGTTAAAGTTCAAAGTGAACCGACTATTCTCTTCAGTCTACACCACTGCCAGCGTTTGTCACCATAAACTAGGACAATTTCCGTCGAAACCAATTCCGTCACAAAATTAATTATCACCACCAACAACAAACAGATGCTAAACGAAATCCGCTAATCTTGGTTATAACGGTGTTTATTTACATTTGCGCCATTGATCCAGTTCGTTTGTGTTTACACCTTGGGCTTGGTGGAACGTATACGACAGAGGTTGTTGTAAAATGTTCCTTTCATTAGATTCCACTACCACTTCCCTTCAGAATGACTGAGTCTCGGCTGGCTCGAATTAAGGGCGTATTTACCTTAATTGAATTAACTTCATAAAACGCCGACACCCCGGCGTCAGAAAGCGTCGTTAATGCCCTCAATTTGGTAAACGACTGCGTCTGTCATGTCACTCGGAAATGAATTAAAATCTACTCCGAAGGAACCCCACCATGATTCAAATTTCTGTCGCGCATATCACTGCACTCATTACCTTCCCCGATACCACACCAATATCTTTGCTAATGCTGTTATCAAAATTAATAGTTACTCTTTGGAAATATCATGACACCAGCAATATCTACAATGTTCTTATTTATTAAAAAAAAAGCAATGTCTGAGTGTATAAACTCTATTCATGTCTTAAATCTTTGTCCTTCCTACTACTCCCCTGTTTTTAAAAATAATTTGGTAATATCTCTAGAAATCGAATAAGAAAACATCCATTAATTATGTATTATGAGATCAAAATAGGAAAAGGAGTCAAAAACATTTCACCAAATCTCATTTCATAGAAAAGAAGTGTGTTGTTATAAAAACGATAAATAAAGAATAAAAGGGCGGTCCCAGCACTTCTTTTAAAATATAACGTAGGGGCTAACAATAATTAACCACTCAAATGACTACCAGTTTTTTGATATTTTCTATAAATATTTCCTGTGTGACTATTTGATCGAGTGCAAAACAATAATATTTGGTAAAAAAGTAAACAATAACATAAAAACATATTTTGAATTATTTTGGCAAAAATCATACCTACATCCATAGCTACAGCTCGTTTATATGAAATGTGGAAAGCATCACGATTTCATATGGTTATACACAAACAATTTAAGCTCCCAAACTGATACTGATAAGATACCGATTGTTTAGATTGTCGAAAAACAAATGATAACTAAGTAGTATAAATGCTTTCTTTTTTATTTTTGTGAAATTCGGGGAAAATGCAGAAACAATACGTACCTAATAGGAACAAACGATAAAGGTTTGAAAGTGTCACCTACAGAAAAATAGAAGAAAGGAATATTGTGTCAAACAAATAAGAAATATTGAAAGTACCTAAACAAAGTTGAATAGCTCCACGTGCTATACCCTTTTTGATAGAATAACTCTCTGTTATCGAAATGTTTAGGGAAAGTATATTATATATGTTATATATTTTATATAATATATGTATATATAATTTTATTTCTATTTACGCCTTAATTTTTTATGCTTGCTTCAATATAAACAAACTAAAATGTCCCAACATTCAGTACAGTAAAATATGAGTGATACAACGATAAGACCCAATTGTAAAAAAATATTTATCAGTAATAAACTATAAAATATACGCCACTATTCACCATACATACCGACTTAATAAAAATAGCAGTAGATTACTCAAGGCAAAACTAATAAGACATTTTCTTTTGAGCTAATACTTCCTTAACATTGAAAACTTTACAAGGAATCTTGTGTTCTTGTTCCAGTTTATTTATTAGAGGCCGTTTGTAAAATACTCAAGCTAAATTTCGTCAATTGTGACTCCTCCCGCCCCCTTCATCACGCTGCGTCACTCTTTGCAACCCTCCCTCTAAATATTACGTTACGAAAGCGAGACTCCCCTGTAAATAATTCACTTCAATTTATAATACGCAAATGTTGATTTTAAGAGTACTTATTACTTCAACAATAAAATTTCAGTAAAGCAAAAAAAAATTGAAAATAAAAAGCAAATAAATATTTTGTAGTGGAATTGTTTGATAAACTGAGAACGACCCCCTCGTCCCCCCTGTCACATATTACAACATTAAGCGATACCCTTACCCCCGCGTAGTATATGAACGCATTTTATGAACGACCCCTTACTATCAATTCTGTGAAAATTTCTTTAAAGGATGGAGCAGATATTAGAAATTTGCTGTTGGAAAATACTTCCAACCACATCTTGTGGTTTGAATTAGAAGCTTTCTCTTCACTGCATCATTTTCCTTTCTCTCCTTTTATCCTTCAGAGGACTTTATCTTGCAAAACTCAGTAAAAGCACTGTAGATGTCGAACACAATCCGTCAAATAATAATTAAATCATTCCAGGATTTTTTTAGTAAAGTTTACTTGTACCATAACATTATTACCTACATTTAATTTATTACCATATAAATATATCTTTTACAGATTTGGAATTTCATGTACAATTATTTATGTATATACATATTTGTAAACAATAAGCCGAATTGAATTGAATTATGACAATGTAAAATTATATCTTTTGTTACATAAACTAAATGTTGCATTATAGAATATGTCATCCACAATTTTTTGCACAGGACTTGTAGCACCACAATAAACATTCACTTTCTCCAAAACACATTCTCTTAAAAATAGTTGAGTTCTAAAAAACAAAAAAAGAAACGTACAAATAAGTTTATGTATGTTATTACATAAATTGCCTTTTTCACATACTTGCAGTAATTTTTTGTTTCGTCCTTTTCTGTATTTGAAGCCTGCTTTTCTCTCATACACTTTTTCATGGCCCCTAATGTGTCTTTTACATCACGTCTAACCATATAGTTTGCAAATTGAAGTAAACAAGTAGCATTCATCTTTTTAAGGGCTGAAACGAAATTATTAGCATGATATTAAAACTAAGAAAGATTTTTAATCTAAACTAATCCTATTATTCATTACGTTGTAATTCAAAAACATAAATAATCTGATTATTTTCAGATACAAATGTACGTATCTACAATTAATATTTTAATCGGTAAGTACACACCATTTGGATTTTGCAAATAAGGGTGGGCTTCGCAAATATAATCGGCCATTTTAGTGGTGGAATTCATATGTAATGAAAATAAATCTTTTTTATCTTCTTCTTCACATATTGAAAGTTTCTCTGAGTACATGTTTATGCACTTGTGTAAAGTAGATTTATAATCTGGACAAAATGACCATACATTGAAGGGATTGATGAGACATATTGTAGCCCTAATAAAAGTTTTCTGAAACATTTATTAATAATTAATGTCATTTTAAAGTGCGATTGTCTTCTTGTTGGAATTATGACAAAACGAAGTTAAATAATTTTATTCAAAAAAAGTTACCTACCTCAAATTCTCGCCATGCATCCTCTCCTTTACTTTTAACACAATTTTCTTTTATTTTGTCTACTGACAAGATTTGTGGCTCATATTCAAAGAATATCAATTTATCATTATTGATCACTTCTAGTAAAGCTGAGGTGGATACATAAATGTGTAACGGAATTAAAGTCAAATGTAAAGCTTGATCAGCAAAGGCTAAAGCTGATGATAAAATAATTTTTAGAAAACAAACTTTTGTTAGTATAAATGGTTTTTCATTACACATATAAAAAGAATTTGCTCTTACCTATAAATCCAAAAATAAGTAAAAGAGGTAACGATTACATCTTGAACACTGCACTGTGTTCTTTTGACTGAAGTATTTCGTCCAACTCATTCTTCTTTTATCAAAGAGGATACTTCTAATAATAGTAAATAGTATGATACAGTAATTTGTTTTGGACGATATTACGCATTATCAGAAGTGATAAATAATGACAACAAATAAGACTTCTGGGTTATATCTAACTATACTGCAAATTACATAGTTATATATCATGATTATTATGTTTACATTTTTATCCAAAAGAAGAAAGATTTAATATTTGGTATTATTGGTTTAATTAAATATTATATTGAAACTTATTCCTCGAAATGATCATTCACAACCTAAGAGAAAAATGTACTTGTTATTACATCTTAAAATTTATTTAGAGTATAAGCTTTTAATCGTTGAAACATATCCATAGTTAAAAATATGAAAAACACAAGTTTCAAGAACAAATTTATTATATTGCACTACAATATTGTTTCACCACACAGTGGCTTAAGTCATCACCTGATGAAGCCACTGTGTGGTGAAACAATATTGTAGTGCAATATAATAAATTTGTTCTTGAAACTTGTGTTTTTCATATTTTTAACTATCTTAAAATTTAGCTGATAATTCCGTTGTCTGCCTTTAAAATATATTTATGTACAGAAATTTTATTGTATTCGTTATAAATACAAAGAAACGTACACCCTTATCATCAAAAACAAAGCAATTTGAGTAAAATACTGTTACAACAAAATATATTCAAATGTCATTAGATATATCGAAAAAGTTAAATTTATAGTAAATGATCTTTGTAAATTCATATCTAAATGTGAAATAAAAAACGGGGGACAAAAATAAAAACTTACTATTAATTTTTCTTCCTTTAATAAAAATCTTATTCCTTGTCAATTGAAACGAACGGAGTTCTTCAAAATTCTAAGTATTTATGATGAATTGCTTGTAATAAA
This sequence comes from Agrilus mali, assembly GCA_029378335.1. Taxonomy (NCBI): domain Eukaryota; kingdom Metazoa; phylum Arthropoda; class Insecta; order Coleoptera; family Buprestidae; genus Agrilus; species Agrilus mali. Next base: position 19,118,112 of record CM055658.1, on the reverse strand, counting down.
TCTACATATTTACAATTAAAACTCGTGAAGGGAAATATAAAAATTTACTTAGGTATTTTATCATTAGTTTTATTTATTTTTTATAATATTATCCCATTATAATCGAACGGTATTCTCAATATAAGATTAAGTATTGTTAGACTACAAAAACTAATTGTGTTGTGTACTAGCTTTCTTGTTATGTATGTGTATATCTGAATTTGGCTACGATAAAGGTAACACTAAATGAAGGAGACCTTAAACCTCTTGATAAAATTTGTATGACCGTTAAATGTCCGCCAGCCGATTTATCAGAGACTTGTCTACCGGCCACCAGACTAAAATATTAAAATTTCATTAACAAATGACTTTAACCTGGATAACTTTTGTATCAAATGGAATGTGATTCTGAAAATACCATTGAAATATAAGGTATACCGGCAGAATAAAGATTGATTAAAGGAACATAAAAACGTTTTTTGTACTTATATTAATTTTTTTAATATTTACAGTAAAGACGGCAAACAAGAGGGCATTTCTGAAGGTAAATAGTATCTAATAATAACTCAAGGATTTCTTATAAGCAGATGGTCTCACAAACAAATAATATTTAAAAAGCTTTTTAATTCGGACTCTCCCATTAGTGAAATTTGGTAAAATTACAAGTTATAATGAGTCTTTAATTAAAATAAGAAAAAATTATAAAAGTTTTCTAAATTAAACAATTGACGTAGAATTTTCAAGCACTTCATTCCTTTTAAAATAAAATTGATATTTTTTGAGTATGAACCACAAATCTTGTCAGAAGATAAAATAAAAGAAAATTGTGTTAAAAGTAAAGGAGAGGATGCATGGCGAGAATTTGAGGTAGGTAACTTTTTTTGAATAAAATTATTTCACTTCGTTTTGTGATAATTCTAACAAGAAGACGATCGCACTTTAAAATGATATTAATATTTTCAGAAAACTTTTATTAGGGCTGCAATATGTCTCATCAATCCTTTCAATGTATAGTCATTTTGTCCAGATTATAAATCTACTTTACACAAGTGCATAAACATGTACTCAGAGAAACTTTCAATATGTGAAGAAGAAGATAAAAAAGATTTATTTTCATTACATATGAATTCCACCACTAAAATGGCCGATTATATTTGCGAAGCCCACCCTTATTTGCAATATCCAAATGGTGTGTACTTACCGATAAAAATATTAATTGTAGATACATACATTTGTATCTGAAAATAATCAAATCATTCATGTCTTTGAATAACAACGTAATGAATAATAGGATTAGTTTAGATTAAAAGTCTTTCTAAGTTTTAATATCACGTTAACAATTTCGTTTCAGCACTTGAAAAGATGAATGCGACTTGTTTACTTCAATTTGCAAACTATATGGTTAGACGTGATGTAAAAGACACATTAAGGGACATGAAAAAGTGTATAAGAGAAAAACAGGCTTCAAATACAGAAAAGGACCAAACAAAAAATTATTGCAGGTATGTGAAAAAGGCCACTTTTATAATAATATACATAAACTTATTTGTATGTTTCCTTTTTTGTTTTCTAGAACTCAACTATTTTTAAAAGAATATGTTTTGGAGAAAGTGAATGTTTATTGTGGTGCTACAAGTCATGTGCAGAAAATTGTGGATGACATATTCTATAATGCAACATTTAGCTTATGTAACGAAAAATATAATTTTACATTGTCATAATTCAATTCAATTCGACATATTTGTTTAAAAATATATACATCAATAACTGCAAATTTGCAAAAGATTATTCTAAAAATATAAAGATTAATATTTATGTAGTAACAATAAGAGGAGTAAAATTATTGGGGCAGCCTTTTCTTGTACCCAAAAGTTTTTTTGGTGTCTGAGATTTTAAGAATTTTTTTAGTTTATTTAAAATTTTTAAATATCGCCATTGCATGAGTATTTTCTTAACTGTGTCATTTCTTTCTACATTAATTTATTAATTACATATGAATAATTTGTCTATTAAAAAATAATTAGAAAAGCTTCCTAATATCTTAAAAATAAAAAATATTCCTTAGAAAATAGATAAAAATTATCGAAAAAATTTGGACGTTTATTTATTCTCATTGTCCTTAAAAGTAATAGATATCGAAGGTTTGCAAACATTGGGGTAAAAATTGTTCTATGATTATGATCTCTATTAGGGTTGTGAGATACTTAGCTCTTTCCAGATTTTTTTGTTCATTTGGAGTAGATACTGATCAGACATTTACTCAATGGCTAAGGAAAGTAGTTTTTGTGTCCGCATTGCCAAGAACTCATAAATGTTCGCACTGCGGGCTATCACTTTTCTCACCGTATGAAACTGCAGAAGTGTCAATGAACTTGATAAAACAGGCCGCAATATTCGTCGATAATTGCAGATTAGAAAGAGGGTGAACAGATCATTTTTAACGGAAAAATAGGTATTCAACTTAAATAAGCCATAAAAAATTATTACTTTATACATTAATAGATACATGGATACGTTTAAAACCAAATTCAAAAGATTATGCACTTTTTTGTTTCATTTGTCGAAATATGTATATTTTTTTATTTTTATTTGTGATCAAACAGTCACATAGATTTCAAAGAAAGTTAAATAAAAGTAGATACTATCTGGATGGATAAACGTAAAATTGTTAGGTTTCTGCCTTTTCTACTTCTTCCTATTTTTCTTTGTAGTTATTACAAAGGGTAAGAAAGGGCAAAAAAATAATCAATTTTACTAACATCTCTAGAAAACAGATATTTTTTAACGAGATGAGAGAGATGTAAGAGATTCGAAGTGAAAAAAATGTCTGTCAAACAAGAAAAACACTTCCAGTTTCCAGAGGACAATGTTCCCAAAAATCCTGTAGGTTCACACTCCGGGCTATCATTTTCTCTCTGTTTGAGTTTTATGTCGATGAACTTAATACATTGAGGAAAAGTAGTAAATTATTAAGGATTTTGGTGAATCTTAAAACTATGGAATATACATAGTTAAATTCGCTTTTAAGGAACTAGCAGCAATACCCGACGTTACTCGGGTAAGAATATATTACACGTCTGATGGAACATTCTACAATATTCGCGAATTTGAAACTATCCAGAACATCCCATAATGATTCAAAACATTTTCTAACTTTTTTTAATACCCGCACTTTTTAATTCAGACTTCTCCCTCTCCCATTAGTGAAATTTGGTAAAATTACCTGAAGTTGTCCTAATAATGAGCTTTTAATTGAAATAAGAAAAAAATATTAAACAATTGACATACAACTTTCAAGCACGTCATTCCTTTTAAAATTAAATTGATATTTTTCGAATATGAGCCACAAATCTTGTCAGTAGACAAAATAAAAGAAAATTGTGTCAAAAGTAAAGGAGAGGATGCATGGCGAGTATTTGAGGTAGGTAACTTTTTTTGAATAAAATTATTTAACTTCGTTTTGTGATAATTCTAACAAGAAGACGATCGCACTTTAAAATGATATTAATTATTAATAAATGTTTCAGAAAACTTTTATTAGGGCTGCAATATGTCTCAGCAATCCCTTCAATGTATGGTCATTTTGTCCAGATTATAAATCTACTTTACACAAGTGCATAAACATGTACTCAGAGAAACTTTCAATATGTGAAGAAGAAAATAAAAAAGATTTATTTTCATTACATATGAATTCCACCACTAAAATGGCCGATTATATTTGCGAAGCCCACCCTTATTTGCAATATCCAAATGGTGTGTACTTACCGATTAAAATATTAATTGTAGATACGTACATTTGTATCTGAAAATAATCAAATCATTAATGTTTTTGAATTACAACGTAATGAATAATAGGATTAGTTTAGATTAAAAATCTTTCTAAGTTTTAATATCATGCTAATAATTTCGTTTCAGCCCTTGAAAAGATGAATGCTACTTGTTTACTTCAATTTGCAAACTACATGGTTAGACGTGATGTAAAAGACACATTAAGGGACATAAACATAAACATTCTTGAATGATCTTCAAGATTCTGGAACAGTCTTGAATATTGCCAAATCATTAAATTAATCTCTTGATTGTTACCATGACAGCACTGACGAAAAGTCACTAAATTTCGTTATATACCATCAGACATCGAAATTTCTAGTACCAGAACACTAGAATATTTAGATGTACATCACTTTGAAACGTAGATGTACAATTTTTGAAACTTTCAAGATCATTAAAGAAATTTTTAGAACTTTCTCGAACATTCTCAGTCGATAATAACAGTTTGCGCTCATTTTAGAATTTTTTATATCATTTCAGAAATTTTGAGATCTTTCCGGAAGTCCTTATGACTTAAAAAAGGACAGAAATATTTCTTTTCACCTTTCTGCCACCTACAACAACCCACTTCCACCCACCGCGACCAAACTCCCTTACTCACACCTGGAGACCAAGGGGTATTTACCCCCTCCAACAGGAAGTTGATTGAAGTAGGTAGAGATAGAGAAAACCCTGTCTTTACGTACGAACATTAGCATTTTAAATATTTATTTAGATTAATGATAAAATCCATTTGACGTACCTATTATATTATGATGATCAACAAATTTTGCTTTTTTTCCAAAAAATTCTTAAATGACAAATATTCAATCAAACATAAATGTGGATTTATCAAATAATTTATTGTAACCAACTACAAGTAATAATAAATTAGCCAAACTTAACATATTTCGGCTATAAATAGCAAACATCGTAGCCGTTAGTGTTCGCTACATGCGGAGCCATAATATTCAAATTATCACCGTTTTACATTCACAAAACATTTTCAACGTTTGCAGAATTTTCTCATAGAAACTTTTATGAAACACCCTGTATGTTAAAGTAGCGTATATAGCCGATTTTGTCTTGCGTTACGTTCATTCAGGAATGCGTCCAGCGCGTCGAGGCGCTATAACTTTACGCGTCGCTTTTGTTGCCGTTCAAGACACGCTCGCCGTTGTGAAAAGTTTAGTTCAGTGTTCCGTTGTACTGGTTGCCTCCCACACCGCGAAAAACGCTAAATTGTGGCCGATATACAAACGACAAATACCAGTGATTCCAAAAAAAACCAAAAACCTTTCACCCAATGTGCACATATTTGATACTGATTATCGCCACACTAACATGGGTAGGTATTTCAAGTTTTAACCGATAAGTTTCTTAAGTAAATAAGTTATTTAGTAAAGTAAAAAGCTGAAGAACAGAAATATTTGAGTTAATATATCGACTTTCTTCAAGAATTATAAAATAAAGACGTAAAACAAAATCCATAAACCTTGTTTCTGATATTAAAGTCTTTTCAATAACATCACCACATTGATATTAAAATCAAATAAACACTAAAGCTACCAGATTGTAAAAATTTAGCCATTAAATTATATTAAATTTTTTAAGGATAAAATTTTTGCGCCTCTCATCAACTTTTATTTACCTGTACAACTGTAAATTCTTTCATTACATCTGTGAGATTCTGATGTTCTAATTTTCTTTATCAGGGCCCAATCCGGAGAAAATCATCAACAATAACGTTCACGTTATTCCTCACCTTGCTATCTATTCTGAAGCCTTCCCGGACCGATACATTCACAATAGGATATATAACAGGGACACAGAGGAAACGAGGCGATCTGGAATACTCCAGACCGGGTCTTATGATATCTGGAGCGATATCCCTGGCTGTAGAGGAAGTTAATAAAGGAATTCTTGGGCAAAGAGGTCATCGACTTGACTTTATTGTTGCTGAGACTTTCGGTGAAGAAGTCACAAGCGTCCAAAGGACTGCTGAGCTTTGGACGAAAAATGTGTCAGCTTATATTGGACCACAAGAAACTTGCACCCATGAAGCTTATATGGCTGCGGCATTTAATTTGCCTATGATTTCATATGTAAGTAATTAAGTAATGAAATAAAAACATTGTTGGCAAATACGATTGATTAAGCATGAGATATGTAAGCAATATTGTACCAATATTTTGCTCCCCCTAAAAGTTTCATAAAAATTTAACAATAATTACTTAATTATTAATAGGTGAATAGAATTTATTTTATGATTTTATTCCAAACTAGTTCGGATAAATAAGATCGTGAACCTTTTTGAGGGTTGTATTTTTCCTTTTGGAGAATCAAAGTATCTATAAATTTAATATAAGAAGTTTAAATGGTATTCATTTTATGTACTTACCATTAAGACATTATAAGTTTTAGTAACTTTTTTACTTATTATTTTAATGTTTTTTTCTTTCTAAAAGTAATTCAAAATTCGAGAGGTGGAACTTGTGCTCAAGCGTTTAATAACCAATGATCCGAGCATCTCAAAATTATATTTCACGAAATTCTGAAACACCTCTAGGATCATTTCTTTTTGATTTAATTACGAGTCCCCTTAGTGTTGTTATATTGGCACTGAAGATGAATGAAAATATTTTGAATAAGTTGCGAAAGTTTGAACAGATGTGCGTTTTCACAAAAAATTCTACTTATTTACTCCCATTAACTCCCGCAATAATAAATGAATGTTTTTGTAGTAGTAGATTTGGATTAGTTTAGATGTCCTGACAAAGAAACAGGAAAAAAATGGTCCCTGACGCGTTCTTACGTTGGCGTACGTTAAGAGAGAAAATTAAAGTGGAAATGACATCGTCAACAACGAGACAGTTATGTATATCGTTGCGATCCTATGATTTTTGGCAACATAAATATAGATTACGATTCAAATAAATTTCTTCAAAATAAAACATATGTTCTTTCGAACTGTAAAGTATTACCTTTGTATAGAGGAAGTGTTTCATGACTCCGGAAATAAAAGATAAATACTAATTGAGTTAAGTAGTATGTAGGTAGCCTTATTCTGGACATTAAATAAGAAAATAATGTGGCTACAGAAAGGTAGCATGAGACAGTTTGTTTTACATTATTAGTCATAGAAATCGTAATATTATGAACATTTTATAATTTATTTGTCATAAAATTTTCTAAAAACAAAAAATATACATACCTACACTCGTAAAAGTATTAATAAAATTTCTATCGTGTACGATACCGACTGAGAAATTATTGATGTCGTATTGAATCTCCAATAACATTTTGATTACGTCAGTTTCTAAGACTTTTACTGTTTTTGTCCAAAGCAGAGGAAGTTCAACAACTGAAGATTACTACTAAAATCATCCTGACTTTCTTTCATCTTCTATTATACAATTTTTAGTTATTATTTATTTTATAATTAAGCATTTCTTTACAATAAATGCTAATATCGACTCTAATATGTTTGAAACCCATTGGTGGGTTGAGGGACTGTCTTTTAGAAATATTTTCAAAATCAGCGTATTTCTCAAAAAGTCGAAGAAGAAACTTTTACTTAATTCAGTGTAACTGGAATCGTAAAATTGGTTAAATTGAGACTATTACAGAAGGATTTGTTACAATTGCTTGCTTTACATCGAAACTGAGCATTCTTACCAATTAGCCTTTATTGTTGGACATATTCCAGTTTGTTTGTTTGTTTGTTTGGTGTGCAAGCACAGAGCATTAAATGAGTCGTCAAAACTTTTTATTGCTGATGAAACAAGTTAATAAACGGTTTATGAGACGCCTTTTAACTATTATTCATTCGCAATTCCATTACTTACTACCACGTAAATAATAAATATTGTTATGGGAAAATAATTGACAACAATTTACTTAAAACATTAATCATCTGAAATAATAATTTCTATTTCGGTTTTAAATTTATTTACAGAATGATTTCTCAGTTATAATTAAATAAAAGAACTGTACAATGTATAATTGTTATTCAAAGAACGTTTTTTGAATTTTATGTACGATTATATAAAGTATTACTGATAGGTATGTTCCAACGTTGTTGTTATCGAATTAGGACACCCATTGCCCACATGTTTTTGGATTAATTACATGAACATGTGGTACTATTATTAAATACACCTGTAGATATGTCAACGACACCTTCCAGCATACCTAGTGTTCTATTTTTAGAAAAATTTACATAAATGTAATAGTTAAGCTAATAAAACGAAAAGAATCTAAATTATACAACATAAATTATATCTTATGATGTATATACTTGCTATTTTAAAAAGATTTGCACTTTACTTGAATGAAATGTAAAGTACCTTCCAACGATGTAGGTAGGTACATGCAAGACAAGAAGTTGGTTGTTTCAATACTTAGGACGCCATGTGAATGTCATAAATCTTTGCCCGCTTTCTAATTGACATTCAGCTTAGATGAAGGAACGGAAAACAAACACGTGCTTTTACTACCTAAACTGTGTAATGTTCTTCCGCAAATGCAAGAAAACTAGGATTGCGTATCAATCAACACAAATAAAATAACAGTAGCCATTAACAACCACAACACAACCAAAAAATAATTTATTTACTTTTTATTCAAAAAAATATTCAAAATCAAGTATGTGTACTACTTGTCTCTATACAATGACTTTTTCTTGTAGTGATAACAACACTCAAAAATTATAAGAAAAACTAATTACTTTAGGACTGATCCTTAAGGAAATAAATGTGATAATAATGTGTTTAGCTAATTAGAATTGATAAAAAGAGTTAAAGATATGAGCTTAATAACTATGTGTTTAAACATGTCATAGTTTTATATTAGACGCAAATTTTAAACAGTCCCTTATCACATAATTTTTTAATAGCCTTTGTATTTTCAGTTCAGAAAATTGGTACACCTCTTTTATTGCTAAAAACATCGCCCATATAAATCATGTTTTAATTTCAATAACTGCCCATTAATAGAAGACTGCACTAAAAATGGTAATTGATGTGATATGGTGGTTTTAAGTATAAAAAAATTTATATGAAGTTTTGATAAGCAAAAGTATGTATCTACCTATTGACAGCAGTAAAAGTAGAGGTGGTTGAAATGATATATTGAGTATATTTATTGATTCTAAAATTTTTGAACGAATACCTTCAATAGTGACTTTTTGGTTAAAGTGTCTTTTTTTTAATGCGCTCTCCTTAATTTATTTTAAATCCACAACAAGGTATTCCCAGTACATATCTATAAAAGTAAAATATTTTTTTTGTACAAGGATCTTATTCTCATTTAAAAAATCCAGAATAACAATTGATGTCTACAAAACTGGATTTTTCAAATATTTAGTTGTTATGGCTCGTAGTAAAGCTCATTATTAGTCCCCAAAGGGTTAATAGGTTTTTAATGTTTTTGTTCCAGTTTTGCACCCACTATGAGACATCTGACAAAAAGAAGTTTCCAACTTTTGCAAGAACTAGACCTCCGGACACTCAGATATCAAAATCTGTCGTTTCTCTGCTAACATATTTTGAATGGAAACACGTAAGTGATTGAAGTACCTTTTTTATTTTATTAATAATATACAAGAATTGTTCATATGGGGCTGTTCATAAAATACGTCACGCTGAAATGACCTTTTTTGACCCCCCCCCCCGGTTGTCACACTTTCTGTGACCCCCTCTGTAAATATTACATCACAAAAACTAACCCCCCCCCCTTCCGGCTTGATAAATTTTGATTGATAATACACAAATTTTGATAGTCCAAAATAATTATTTTATTTTCATAATAAAATTTAAGTAAATTAATAAATATCTTTTGTAACGAACAAATATATAATGTTTCTATTTATCAGAAGTCCAAAGATTCTGTAAAAATTCAGTAAAATTTTTTGATGAACGGCGAACATCACGTTGCCGTAGACCCCCGTCCCCCTTGTCACATCTTGTCACACTCAGCAAGACCCCTCTCCCCCCCTTGTATGCGAACGTATTTTATGAACGGCCTCTATAAAATAATTTTTGGGCATTTTTCTTTACATGTCACTGCCAAACCCCCGTCAAGTATTTGAAATATATTACTTACTTAATTCTCTTACTGATACCCTGAATAAACATTTCTAGAGAAGAGCTCGAAAAAAATAATTAAGTTATTCTTTTCAATACATAAGATCAAGGAGCAGAACACAAAAGAAACGACAATGATATTCCTCTTCCTTATAATTCCCCTAACGTATTTATAGATAATAGATTTTCCTTTCGCCCTTTGCCGTTGTGGTAGTAAACAAATAAAATAAAATACGAATCTTTAAATTTCCATCTTCTACTATACTACACAATATAAACAACACAACGGCCATTGAACTGAATGTTTCAGTCGACAAAGCAGAAGTAAGCTATTTACTAAAGTGTCGTCTGCATCTATCTACCAATTTTCTTGTTTCAATTTATTATTTTATTCGCTCATGGTTTGTCTCTAAACATCTTAGACCCTATGGACTAGAGCGTTAAGGATGTGGTGTGTGTTCGATTATTTTTTCGTGAATAAAGTAGACCATAAATTTTGCTGACAGGTCGTTCTATTTTATCTCAACTCGACCGAATCAGAGTTTTCAAAAGTTGCAATGACGATCTTGGAATGGTTAGCGTCTTCAGGCGTCAACGTTGCGCAGACCAGTTACTGGGACACACCTTATCATTATGGTTACACTGATAACCCTTTCTACAAATTGGTCAAGCAGACGTACGAAAAAACGAGAAGTAAGTGAGGCAAATACAAGGTAAAGAAAATAAATTATACATTAGCCAAGAAGGGTGTCTTTAACTAAAATTTACGAATGTAAAAAAGGTTTATATTTAGCAAAAATTAAAACAAAACCAATAACGTGGACGTGGTCTAAGATTTTTCCTTCGGTAACACCATAGACCAGGGTCGATAATTTTTGAAACCAAAAAAAATTATAGTAGGATGAAACCCATTGGAAACGGAAGAGAATATAACAGAAATAAAAAAAAATAATTTACGGGCGATCTGAGGTCAAATAGGGGATGGGGGTAAGTTTTTAAGGGTAATAAACGGTTTTCCTTGATTTCCGAAAAAACTACAAGTCTTATGGAAAAAAAGTTAAATGGCAAAGTTGTAGGTAATAAACAGATCTACAACTTTTGTATTTACACTTTTTCACATAACCTCAAAAGTTATGTGAAAAATTCAAATAACCAACTTTTTGGTTTTTTATTTTTATCTTTTACAAAAACAATTTTATTTTCACGAAATTTGGTGAAAACTTACTTACTTATGTCCCAAACACGCTGTATTTTTTTTATTTGAAATATTTATTTTTTCACCTTATTTTTACTTAAAAGATATCGAAAAAGCACCCTAATTTTCAATCGAAAATTCTCACGTCAAATTATCTGCTTTTTTAAAACGTTGGTGGGCATTTTTTTCGTTGGAATCTCTACTTTCTGAAGGTGTAAGAAAAACTATACATTAATATGGTACGTTTTCTCAGGAAATGCAAAAAAACGGAAAAAAATTAAATTAATGTTTTTAAAAATTTTATAATGAATAACGTAATCAGTATATAGTATGTGAATTCAATAGTACGATTTACATGTATAGGTATTTATATATTATGAGATTTTATATGACATAAATGTATTTAGAATTTAATCAATCACCTTTTTTACTGAAAAAAGTAGCAGCGGTCACGTTTTGTAGATAACATTCCCTTCGTTTTTTTGCATTTCCTGAGAAAACTTACCACAGTAATGTATATTTTTTCTCACACCATCAGAAAGTAGAGATTTCAAAGAAGAAAAAGCCCCCCAACGTTTTTAAAAAGCAGATAATTTGACGTGAGAATTTTCGATTGAAAATTAGGGTGCTTTTTCGATATCTTTTAAGTAAAAATAAGGTGAAAAAATAAATATTTCAAATAAAAAAAATACAGCGTGTTTGGGACATAAGTAGGTAAGTTTTCACCAAATTTCGTGAAAAAACAATTTTTTTTGTAAAAGATAAAAATGAAAAACCAGAAAGTTCGTTATTTGAATTTTTCACATAAATTTTGAGGTTATGTGAAAAAAGTGTAAATACAAAAGTTGTAAATCTTTTTTATTACCTACAACTTTGCTGTTTGACTTTATTCCATAAGACTTGTAGTTTTTCCGGAAATTAAGGAAAACCGTTTTTTACCTTTAAAAACTCACCCCTTTCCCCTTCTCTACCTCAGATTGCTAGTAAATTATTTTTCCTTTTATTTCTGTTATATTCTCTTCCTGTTCCAATGGGTTTCATCCTACTATAATGTTTTTTCACTTTTTACTATTTTTGAAGGCTTCAGCACTGGTCTACCAGTGGAGTTACTTTTTCACCTTTTCGCCGATTACTATGGTTGGTATCCTCAGAAAACATAACGTGGCGGTTGTACTGGATCTCATTGACGGAAAAACTTTGGACCACGGCCCTTAAACCCGAATATCAAATCTTATTCCGGTAACGCCAGCCGTGAAAGTAATTTCATTAAAAGAGAGCCAATTAATTAATACTATATGTCATTCAGAATAATTTAAATATAATTTTTAATTAACAGTTTTACCCCAAAGCCATCGAAGAATTAGACGCTCCTGAAGGCAATTGTAATTTTAGTTTAGTTGTATCATCTTGAATCCTAAAATTTTGTATTAACTATATGGTAGGTAGTAATGATTAACTTTTAAGAGCAAAGGAAATTTGTCTCTTATATTTTTTTAACGGCTTTATTTTTAATTATCAACTATCTTTAGATAATTAAAAATATTATTAAACTTAAAAAAAAACAAAATCAGTAGAAAAATATTTTTCTTCTGGATTTGAAAATGGGTTTAAATTTTTAAAATTGTGAAATTCATAAGTCAGAATAACAGATTTGATGTTAAAAACGTTTCACTATAAAGCACGTTATTGTTAATTGAATATTTTTGTTTAGTTTATGTAATTGTGGGCCACTACTATGAACACATGGGTCTTTTAATTGCGATGCAGCACATGGGTCTTCTTGAAAAAGGTAAGTTGAAAAACTTTTTGCATACTACCTGTAAAAATGTAAAAATTACTTTGCATGGACGTTTGGGTAGCTTTCTGTTTGACAATTCCAAAAGCAAAACCGTTTGTGGAAGTTAAACGAAGTGAGTAAGAAATTCACGCTCATGTTCGAAAATAAAAGTCAAAGTTATTTTCAATGGATTTCCGATATTATTGCAATATCTTAAAGAAAGAAAATGAGAATCAAACTTCCACTTCTTTAGACTGTTTACAGGTTAAGTTATAAAATACATATTGTGCTCTTTTTATAACTAATATAAAAGTGCTGCAAATGAAATAAAATTATATACTTCTCAATAATATTATAATTATGGAAAAGCAGAAAGTAAAATCGAAAAACTATCTAGGTACTATTTCCATGGAAGATTGAGTTGCTTTCTCTCAACAATTTCAAAAGTAATAGCTTTTTAGGAAGTTAAACGACATCAGTAGGAAATTGACGCTCATGTTCGACAATAAAAGTCAAAATTATTTTCAATGGATTTCCGATATTATTGCAATATCTGAAGAGGAGAAAATGGCTTGAAAACTTCCACTACTTAAGATTTCTTGGAGTTTAAGTTATAAAACACAAAATGTGCTCTCTTTATGAACTAATAAGTGCTAAAATTCCAACCGGAAGATATCCTTTAATGATACTTTAATGGTCTTAATTTATATTAAATTTCATCATACCAACACTTTCTTTATTTAGTTCTTTAGTGAAACTTGTTTAATAATAGTTATTACCTATATTTTATAAATAAAAATTTTGCTTGCTAAGTATATCTTTGAGAGTTGCGTTATGACTGATATGGGTTGTTTATGTCCAATGCACGTACAGAAGCCCATTCCAGCTTAATAAATATTCTTCTGTTTCTGTCGACAGGAGAATACTTCGTAATCGGAGTTGATATCGAGCAGTACGATGAAAAATATCCGGAGAAATATTTAAAGGGTCTTCTCAAGGAAGATAAAGATCCCGCAGCTGAAAAAGCATTCCGATCCTACTTTGGAGTGTTTCCAAGTAGTCCCGTCGGTTTCGACAATTTTTCCACTCTAGTGAATGCTTATATGGAACGACCGCCCTTCAACTATCCCAACCCCCTTAATTATCTCGGAGGTGGCCGCAGGGTACTCACATTTATTAATGTCAAATTCTAGTTTCACCATTTATCTTATCTTCTGATAATTCAAATATTAAAAGAAAATTTAACAAACTTCTTACGTTCACGTTGTCTATGTTCCCTCCCTACATTGTATACTGCTACGGTAGTTATAAAATGTAGTAGTAATTTTGAGCTCCAATTAGTTTATCAGGAATTATAGTACTAAAATACTTTTTTTTTTAAACATTAACACTTTTAACTAGCTTACAAACTACCCTCAATACATATATAAATAAAGTAGGTAGTCATCGATTCTACAAATATCTAAAAAGCGTCTACTTCTTGTTGGACCCTCTGTATATATTACGATGTATACACTGTGATGAGTGCAATCATTGTTTTATTTTTTTCGTTTCAAATAAAACTGAAGAATTTGAAAAGAGACCTCTAACATTTTTTTCGTTCTTTTCTTCAGCAAATCCGGGCCGAAGCCGCTTATCTTTATGACGCCGTTCATTTATACGTCAGAGCTTTAATAAAAGCTTTGGATGCCGGCAAGAACCCGAGGAACGGGACAGAAATAATAAACTACATTAAGAAGAGTTATTATAAAAGTGCAATGGGGTAAGACAAATCCGTTTTTTTATTAATAAATAAAATTTATAAGGGATAACAGCTACAAAAATTTTATCCACTTTACGCAATAGTATAATGTTCTCAATAACTTAATGCTTATTTTATTACAATTATTTGTTACGTTTTCTTGACATAATAAAGATACACAGGCAGAATATAAAAGTGCAAGGGGTTCCAGTTGCAAACATTTTATCCACTTTAGGCAATAAAAAAATGTTCCTAACTGCCGATTTACCTTCTTGGCGTTACCAGTATCATCCCAGAAAACAATCCTCTATATCTAATTATTACATTCACGTTAACCCTTGAAACTAACCCCCTTCTCTATTTCATTATATTTTATATTTTTTCTTTAGTTATCTGGTTTATATAGACGAAAATGCAGACGCGGAAGGAAATTACACCCTTGTTGCACGAAAACCACTGAAGGAAAATAGTTTGGGGTACGGGCTATTTCCTGTTGGAGTATTCGTTTTTACTGACCATGTTTCACCCTTACCGGTACTAATTTTTATTAATAAAATATAATATGTACTTGTAAGGGAATATATTGTAGGTTTTACGTCTGCTTGAAGACATTGAGTGGGTAGGAGAGAGCCACCCCATTGCTGTACCATTTTGCGGTTTTAACGGGGAGAACTGTTTGAGTAAATTAAAAATTCCACCTCAGAATAATTTTTTCGACTTACTTATATGAAATTTTTATTGATTACAGATAATACTTTAGAAATTATAAGTGGAGTAACAGGGAGCATTGCTCTGATTGTTTTATTAGCTGTTCTCTTTTTGTATCGTAACTGGAAATATGAACAAGAATTGGACAGTTTGTTGTGGAAAATTGATTTTCGAGAAATACAAATCAAATTCGAAGAGAATGCTAACTTGAAAGATACCAAAGTAAACAGGTTTCCATTTTTACCTCTTGTAATATTAGCAAATCAAATACGAACCAGAAGGGGTGAAATAAATTTTGTAAACCACAACCAACATCTCGCCCCTAAGGTTAGTTTGTTAAAGTTGGTTGTAGTTTCTGTATACTGAAGTTATTTTCACCCCTTCTGGCTCTAATTTGGTCTAATATTAATGTAAAGCTTTCTCGTCCTTCATTTTAACACTTTCTAATATTTTTTAGACAATTCACCCCTTGGTTAGAACTAGCCAAGTTTCTTTAAGTTCGAATCTAGATAACGAGCTAAGATATTCCACAATTTTTACTCAAGTAGGTTTGTACAAAGGGCGACTATATGCAGTCAAAAAAGTTCATAAAAAATGCGTCGATCTCACCCGAACTGTCAAAAAAGAACTGAAAATAGTAAGTAACAATTAATAAATTATTTATTTTAAACCCACATTTACAAAAATATTTCTACCAATTTAAAAGTCCACAATGCAGTGATAAAATTTTTACGGTGGTAAAAATAATAGTTTTGTTTTTCTCTTCTGTTTAATTAAAAATTTCAGTTATGTAATTAGGTACAAAACCAAATGTTAAATAAGTCATTCATTGTCTTTGCCTTTAACACTCTCTTGATAAGCACATCTTGGTTCTACTATTTCAGCTGAGAGATCTCCGACACGATAATCTAAATGCTTTTATCGGTGCTTGTACCGACCCTTCAAATATTTGCATTGTTACTGAGTATTGCTCCAGGGGAAGTCTGAGGGTGAGTGTAAACACCGTTTTTGACGTTAATCCCCACAATCATCACTGCTACCTCGATAGTTATCCTCAATATCTAATTTCCTGCTTCTTATATTTTACTGGACAGTAGTTTTTGTTTTTACTATTTAATAAATATAAACGAATATTTATTGTTAATATTCAGTGAAACTTATAAAAAAAACCAAAGAAAACTAAAGACGTTTTTTTATTGTTTCCAGGACATATTGGAAAACGAAGATGTAAAATTGGACAGTATGTTTATTGCATCCCTTGTTGGTGATATTCTAAGGGTACATTTTCACAACTATTTGGTCTTTTTGTTAAAAAAGATAAATTATTGTCTTGCATAAGAATGTCAGTAAAATTTGTCAAATAACAAAGTTTATTTTGGCATGACAGAAAAAACAATGGATCAGTGTTGTTAGTCACACTTTATGTACGTTGGTGTCATAATTATTTGTTGTAGGGGATGATTTATTTACACGATTCTCCAGTTCGATTTCACGGAAACCTTCATACAGGAAACTGTCTGGTAGATTCACGATGGGTTGTCAAATTATCAGACTTCGGTCTGAGAGAATTTATGAAAGGCTCTGAAGATCCATCTTCCAAAGATCCGTACAAAGTACTCGAAAAATGCCGAAGTAATTTATTTCTACTAAATTACTTTCTTTTCATCTAGACCACAAATAAAAATATTTTTTATAGATACAAAATCACTTTTTATCAACCATTATTTTTTTTTTTTCTTTGTAGAACTTATTTATCGTGCCCCAGAAGTGTTACGGGCCATGAATTCTCTTTTTGAAGATGACGATACAATTGGAACTCCAAAAGCTGACGTATATTCTTTTGGAATAGTCCTGCATGAATTTTACAACAGGAATGGACCTTTTGGGAATACGAATTTATCTTTTACAGAAATTTTACAAAGGATTATGAATCTATCTTCGCCCCCTTTTAGGTAACTCCTGTTTTTGTATTTAATTACGATTATTTATAAAGGAACACGGAAACTATTGTACTTGTATTTAGAAATTTTATTTGTAATTTTAAATCGTGCCTTTTTCCGTTCTCCTATCCAATAAATTTAATTTAATTCACAGGAATGGATTGTTTTATAAATATTACCTATAAGAAACGTAAAATTCGATTCGAAATAGATTTTTGTTATCCGTAAATATTTATTTTAAGGCCATCGCTTGAAGGAAGCGAGAACATTTTCGATTTCGTGAAAGACTGCTTAAAGGAATGTTGGGCAGAAGATCCAGACTCGAGGCCTGACTTCAAAACAATAAGAATGAAATTAAGACCGCTACGAAAAGGAATGTAAGACATTCTGCCTGTTTTATATACAAATCGGTTCATTAAATCCCAATTGAAAAAAGATTCCTTCTACTTTTCTCTGTCGTTTAACAAAATTAAAGAACTTCCTTGAAAGAAGTTCATTTCATTTAAAAAAAGTATTGATTTTAATTAATATAATTTTACATCATGTAGGTACTAATTTTTTCCCTAACTGAAAATGATTTTAAATTTTCTTTGCTTTTGTAAAAATAATTGAGTTTATTTAAGTAAGCCCAATATATTTGATAATATGATGGCCATGATGGAAAAATATGCAAACAACTTGGAAGTCTTGGTTGACGAGAGGACGTGTCAACTGCAAGAAGAAAAGAAAAAAACAGGTAAGCAGGAATTTTTCAGGTCGCTTTTTTATTGACAAAAATATATAATTCTTCATATATGTACATGTAATTAATTAAAATTATTATTTTTCTGCATTCCTATTAACAAATTGTCATTAAATTTTAGAGGCCCTTTTGTACGAAATGCTTCCAAAACCTGTAGCAGACCAGCTTAAAATTGGCGGAAAAATTGAAGCCGAAAGCTTCGACTGTGTTACAATTTATTTTAGTGACATCGTAGGATTCACTGCGATGTCAGCAGAGAGCACTCCCCTTCAGGTATTTATTGTTATTACTTTAGTTCAATCCCGAATATACAACCCCTTACGTACATACAAACATAAAGTTTTACGTTCTAGACGTCTTTATTCCTGTGTCTTTCTTTAATAAAACCGAAGAAGGACATGCAACATTTAATGGATATAAATAAGAAGAAAGAAATAGTAAAATTTAATTTTTTTCTGGTTTTAGGTTGTTGACTTTTTAAACGACTTGTACACTTGCTTCGATTCAGTGATAGAAAATTTTGATGTTTATAAAGTTGAGACTATAGGGGATGCTTACATGGTGGTAAGTTCGTTTATAATGACTTGAAAGTGCAAAATATATTAAACATTGTATTATAACTACAGGTTAGTGGACTCCCACTCCGAAATAATATAAACCATGCCTCTGAAATTGCCAGTATGTCTTTGAAACTCTTACAGGAAATCAAACAGTTCAAAATTAGACATAGACCTACTGATAAATTGTTGCTGAGAATAGGAATGCATTCAGGTGAAACAAACCACATTTATTACTGTATATTTATTTGAAAAATTTTTTAATAATACAATTAATTACTCAATGGTGAAAATTAGTAAGTAACAAATCGTAATTAAAAAAGCTCAACATAGGTATATAAAAAAATACGTTTTTGTAATACTAAAATATATGTAAGTATTTCCCTTTTCTTATAAATAAAAATTGTTTAGGTCCAGTTTGTGCAGGGGTAGTTGGTTTGAAAAGGCCAAGATATTGTTTATTTGGGGATACTGTTAATACTGCCAGTAGAATGGAATCAACCGGAATCCGTAAGTTTTTAAATACAACTATAAACCTCTTTGTATTCAATTTTTGTACTCAAAGTAGGAGTTACGTGATTTGAAAACGAAGAATTTTTAACTCGAATGTTATTTAGTTTAACTTGAATTTAAACAACTTAAAGTTTAAATTCATCAAAAGAAGTTACTGAAAAATATTTTAGAAAACAGCATTGCTATTTTAACAAAAAAAAAATTCGATTTCATAATTGATAGCATGGAATAAAAATATGGTTTTTAACTATTGCCTATAAAAATTCATTTTGTGTTTTTCATTAAATGAAAATAAAAGTTTTGTTATTAATATTGTGAATTTAAAGTTTCCTTTATTCTACAGATTTTAAATTGAATTGAAAAAGTTAGTCCTTTTTCTTTTGAAAAAGAATTTGAATAGTTGTTTAAATTGGAACGTTGTATGCCATTGATTTATTTTATAATTTCTAGCTCTGAAGATTCACTGCAGCAGACAATGTACTGAAATATTAAAAGAGATCGGAGGATACCATTTGATTGAAAGAGGCTTGATACCTATTAAAGGAAAAGGAGAACAAAAGACGTTTTGGCTTTTGGGCGAAACTCCAAAAGCGAGCCAATTAAGAAACTCGGAACGAGAAAAGCAAAAGGCAGCGTCATTTCATCAGCAGACGTTAGATTCAAATAAATCCCATTTTATTCCGAAGAGCTCACTCAAAAATAAACACAAATCCAGAAATCACAATAATGTCTTGCCCCGTTGCTCCAGTTTTGAATCGACCAAGAAGATCCGATTTGCCAGTGGCGAAAAATTAACAAATCATAATAAAAATTCTCAGCTACAGCTAAAAATACTTACGGAAAACGACTTAAATTTTCCGAGTATCTCGCCAGGTGCATCTCCCAGTTGTTGTAATAAATCTACACTGAAATCCACCAGCGTTTCCTGTCCCTGTATAGAAAATCTGTCTGGTTCCGGAACCATTCTTATTAATTCTCAACTGTCAGTTTATTTAAGTCCTGATGCAATGAATAATAAATTGGAGAGACCGATGTGTTACAGTGTTCCAACATTATGTCTTTCGGTCTCACAGGTTCAAAAAGAACAAGCAGTTTCGGCACCGACGAGTCCCAAAAAACATCATGCTACCGATTTGTTATTTCAAAAATCTGAGGATTTCTTACATGCTAATGACTCAACCCCACTTTTGAAAGTAACCACAGCAGATGATATGGAATTATTTACGTGATTATAAAATTAATTTATTATCTAATTTTATGTTCTGATGCCTACTGTAAGTATTCAATGTCTTTACTATTTATTTAAATGCTTTAAACGATTTTATAGATGTCTATTGAAATGTACTTAAGTAAAAGAGTTTTCTTGTAAAATAAGTTATTTTAAAGCTAATTAAATAATAAAATTAAAAAAAAATTTTATAGAGCAAATAACCCTTTCCCATGTCTCTTTCTCACTCTCTCTTGGAATTGGCCATTTTTATCACAACAATTAAATCACTTTTACACTTTTGAAATATATTTACATTTATTTATTTAAAATCTACAATTTACCTACACATTAGGTCGTAAGGTGACAAACATTACTTTTTGTTGCTAATAATTCTTGTAACTTCATAATCACGACGAAATTTAACACAAAGTTTAAGTTACAAAACATTTTATTGAATACCACAATGACCATTTCGCCACACTGTGGCTTCTTCAGGTGGAAGAAATTAACTAAAAAAATAAATACAACATACTTATATACTAGATTTGAGGCTGAATAATGGGAGGGGTAGCTAATACAAGTTGCAACTAACTAGTAAGAAGTAATTATATATTTAAAAGAGGTGATATATTAACGTCTATTTGATCATTCATAATTAGGCCTAAACTGTTTAATTTATTTATTTCAAGACATTCGAGCAAATTTAACTTTAAACCTTTATTTTCTATATGTAAAATTTGAAAATCGTCGTCATAACTGTGTGAATTTAGAAGTAAATGCTCTGCGTAAATTGAATTAGTGGACTTATTATCAAAACCCTTTTTGTGTTCTCGTATCCTCTCTTTAAAAGATCTGCCTGTTTGGCCTATATAGGCTTTATTGCAAGTACCGCAGTTGAGTTTATAAACGCCCGATTTGAAATTTTTGTCGGTGACGTCTTTATTGTTTTTTATTAAATTGCCTAAAGAATTTTATTGTTTTGAAAGAAATTACTGAATCTGTAAATTTGGAGATATGTTTACCTATATTAACAGAAATATTTCCCAAGTAAGTTAAAGAAATATAATTACTATTGCTTTTAATTCTATTGTAAGGATATGCCATGTTTAAAGTAATTTTGTTCAGTTTTTTGTTTAATAGATTTTGAACTAGAGAAATTTTATAACCGTTGTTTAAAGCAATTTTAAGTTCTATGTTATAATTTGTTGAAGACATCGGTACAGTTAATAATCTATGAGGACTCCAGTGAAAAAAGGGCTAACTTGTGTGACATGGGGTGAAAAGAATTAGCAAGTATTATTGTATCTGTATGAGATTTTTTGTGGTAGATTGAGAAAGACGTCACCGACAAAAATTTCAAATCGGGCGTTTATAAACTCAACTGCGGTACTTGCAATAAAGCATATATAGGCCAAACAGGCAGATCTTTTAAAGAGAGGATACGAGAACACAAAAAGAGTTTTGATAATAAGTCCACTAATTCAATTTACGCAGAGCATTTACTTCTAAATTCACACAGTTATGATGACGATTTTCAAATTTTACATATAGAAAATAAAGATTTAAAGTTAAATTTGCTCGAATGCCTTGAAATAAATAAATTAAACAGTTTAGGCCTAATTATGAATGATCAAATAGACGTTAATAGATCACCTCTTTTAAATATATAATTACTTCTTACTAGTTAGTTGTAACTTGTATTAGCTACCCCTCCCATTATTCAGCCTCAAATCTAGTATATAAGTATGTTGTGTATTAAGTTTAGTTAATTTCTTCCACCTAAAGAAGCCACAGTGTGGCGAAATGGTCATTGTGGTATTCAATAAAATATTTTGTAACTTAAACTTTGTGTTTAATTTCGTCGTGATTACTGAAATGGTTCAATGATTGTATGTATATAGGGAGATTTAAGCTTAAGTAACCCTTTAACAGTCCTTTTTACCACATAGGAAGTGCTGAGATTTTCTTATTATAACCTTTTCATGTATCAATTTTCTTTATTTTAGTAAATAACTTATAAAATTACTACATCGGGGACCAAAATGGCTGACAGTACCATTTTATAGTATGGTACCTCAAATGATGCATTGGATGTCTGTATTTTTGACTTACCTGGTTATATGTACAGTAAGATGCGAGGGTTAGGTACGTTCCATCAAAGTTAAGCATTATACAAAACAGCGTTAAACGAAGTTATCTCATTAAATAAACAAAGAGTGGGTTCAGGGGACAACGAGTATAAGATTCTTCAAATATTTTGTCATTTAGGTTTATATGAATATGTTTTTAGAACATTGCAGTTCTATTTGCAGAGGTTTTTGCAGTTGTTGCTAATTACATATTTTTTTATGCCCAAAAATTAGGTGAATGCAATATTAATTTGACATTTTTTCCTGTTTTAATTATCATCCACATAAAAATTTACAGGTACCTCTACTTTGTCTATACAATAAATGCGAGAACTCTAATTTTAATTGTTACTTAGTTTTCTTTACTTGTCAATCGCCTAATTACCTTGTGCGTCCAATCTGATTATTTAGCTATCTTTTTTTGCTACTTACTATGTATCTTAACGACAATTTGTAATGTAAGTCTCTTGTTATCAACTCAAATAACTTTTTTATGGATTAATTTCTTTGTATTAGTGGATTTTTCCTTTAAAAGTTCGTTCATCGCATTAATAATTTTTTCAAAAACCTCGAAAGAAGTTGATTCAAAAATGATAATTTGCTTATGATCGAGTCTTCTGAAGGAAAATGAAAATTAATGGCGCCCTGATTTTAGTTTTTTTTTGTTTGATATGAGAGTAATTAGAATTACCAATAAGATTGTAATCCACTTATGTAATAAGTTAGTGAACACTAAATAATTATTTATTAATTACTGTGTGCATCTATTTTTTGCCGCTTAGTAAATATCTTAATGACAATTCGTAATTTAAATTTGTTCATCAGCATTAGAATGGCAACTAGTGCCAAATTTTAGGGTTTTGGTACCGGAAATAATGCATTAGATTTCCGTATTTTAATTTATATCCTGAATGTAGGCGACATCTATCATAAGCATGAACAATCAGCAGCCTCAAGATTGTTTATAAGTTTCATTACTTCATTTTTCGTTATTCCACTTTATAATATTTATTGTTAATTTTTCTATGTAACATCGAAAGAACCTGGTCTAAAAATTGTAATATTTCTATGTGGTAGAGTACTCTAAAGGAATAAGGATATGACCACTCAGATGGCGCTACGATGTCAGTTTCCGTTCGTAATACCAAGCAAAAGGTTGCGTTGTTCACTCGGGCTCAGAACAAATAACTTTTTAGCGCACAACTCGTGTGTGAGAACCGTTCGGAGTATCGAGGTTTCAAGTGTAGTGGTTACAGCCGTACGCGCAGTGAGCGACAGGTTCCGAAATTTTCGTACGACTTTCAAAACTAACGTTATCGCAAACCAGACGCGGAATGTGGGCAATATTTTCCGCAAGAAAGTAAAAGGAAGTAAACGTGAACTTTGTTATAAATAATATTTCTATGTATACGTTATAAGAAGTATTTATTTATAACATCGTCCTGTTCAACTCGAGAAATAAAACTTTGAATACGTAGCTACGTACTGTATTTATCGGCCAAAAGGTTTACTTAATTTAAATCTAACAAGTACAATAGTAGCAGCTTTATTAGACAGGAGAAGTGTCGCTGGTATGTTGAAGTTAGTGTTGAAGACATTTTATTTCATTTTCTATTTTGTACTATAGTATACTTTTACTGTACATAAACGCGTTCGTACATATTTATCTTCTGCGTCACAGTTCGACTAGTTCTCTTGTCCGGTTGTGTAATATAAAAGTTGTTTTTTAAATCGGCCGGAAAAAAAACGATACGATATACTCGATTTTACGTATATTTATTAGAATTCGTACGGAGAGCATCAGAGAGATGTATTTTGTCAGTGTATTGTTGTTTTTTTACGGTGTGGCTTAGCTGCTGCGGTTGTTTGCTGAGAGAAATAGTTACAATATTGGGTGCCCCTACACATGGTAAGTTAACAATTATTTTCGTATTCAAGGTCAACAACACTACCCTTCCTCTTACTTAAGTCTTATCGGTCAGTTGCGCCGTTGCGACCGTTTTTCTCACTTTTTCTAATCAGATATACACATTTTCTCGCTCTTCTTGCGCCTGTTGCCGTTACTGATGCTCGGGCACGTGTTACTTACATGAAAAGAGTTGTCATTTGCAAAGTAATTTGGCTTGGCAAAGCAAATATTTGTTATTACTATAAATAGCGCTCCAAAGTATTATTATTGTACGCTGTTATTGTTGCGCAATGTGTATATGTATATATATTTTATTATATTATATTATACTCTTTTCATGTTGCAGTGTAAACCATTGGATTAAATTTCTTTTATTTGTATGAGAGATAAAATCGGCTCCGACATATTTTAGCTCAATAGTACATGAAACAGACACATACTAGGTATCTATATATAATATTGTATTACATACCTATACTTGTTCACGTAACAAAGATAGTATTTGTGTGGAGACATTTTGACAATTTACCGGAAAAAATCACGTTTACTTCTATATAAATCTACCTATAATTGCGCATACCTATGTCGAATAAATAAATAAAGCAAATTAAACCGACTCTGGAATGTTTGTTTATTTGTTCGTTAAAAGCAGAGTTGCTGTAAAGTACAGTCCACTTTAAAAATTGTGCTAAGGATAATTTAATACATACATCATTTTATTATACTATTATTACAAATACACGAAAGTATTAAAAAAATAAGGTGTGGGGTTGAAAACAGCTCAAGACTTTTTAAAAGTATTTGTTGTGCCTATAATAAAAAACCAGAAATACACAGAAATATAAAAGGGTTGTGCTATTTAGAACGGTGGAGAAAATGGGAATGGAAAGAGTATAGACTAGTAGAAAATATTTATAAGATATATATGAAAAGGGTATTGCGCTTAGAAAGAAGTACTTCGGACTACATATATTTTAAAAAGGGAAACAAAATATGAGAAAATGATGGAGGATACGAGAAGAAGGGTGGTAAAGTATGAAGAAAAATTGGGAGAATTACCGGAAGGGGACTTAAGAAAGGAGATATGGAGGAAAAAGATATTTGGGATCGGGAAAAAAAAATATGATGTGGAAAGGGATAAGGCTTTAACAGAAATAGCAATAAATAAAGAACAAATTGAGGAGTGGAAAGGAAAGGGATCGAATGTTAGTAGGATGGTTGGAAAAAGATATAATGAAATAGTAAGAGGTAAGGACTTGAGAAAAATATGGGAATCGAGATACGCAAAAGAGACGAGAGAGTTTCTATGGGAAGAATGGCAAGGGGATGGAGTGCCGGGGTATCTAAGAGAAGGAAAAAGTATAGAGATAATAGCTAGATTCAAAATGGGGAACGAGTGTAATGAGAATATGTTTTGGATGGAAGAAGGTAAGAGATTGTGTAGAGTATGTAGAGAAAAGTGAATCAATGGCACATATATTAGAGGAAGTAACAGGAAAAAACGAAATAGATTAACTAAAAAAAGCAATAAACGCAAAGTAATGGTCTAACCCTATTATAACAAATTTTATCAAAAAGAGATAAGGAAAGAGAGGGAGGGAAAAATACAAGAAAAAGATGAAAATGATAAAATTAAGTAAGATTTAGAATAAAATTATTTTTTTTGTAGATCTGTATAAATAACTTTAAAAACTAACAAAAATATATAGTTTTTTTAGATTACAGTAGATAAAGGCAATCCGAAAAATGTGAATAGGTATTGTCGCAGTCAAGTCCTTTGTTAAAAGCAATGTGGACCCAAACACCTTTTATTTTTTTGTGTATTTAATTAAATTAGAGTAGGTTTGGTTGTTTTACTTACTCTTTCATATCTTTAGAAGTATACAAAATACTTAAATACATTTTTTTACTACATTTATGTAGGTATCTTTATCATTATTTAATACCAAAATAGAAAGGGCCTTTAAAGGCTTAGGGCTTGGGTCTGGAATCTCACGAAACCCATATTTTAATTTAGCCACTTAATAAATTAAATCTTTGCGACCAAACATAATTCACACAGTCAGCTATTTTTCGCCAATTTTCAGATAAATACTTTTTATTTCTGAATCATATCGCTGGAAATTTCTTTTTTTTAGTACCTAGATAGTAAAAAACCCTAATGACGTGAGCTCAAAATAGGGAGTGAATATCCATAACAATTCCATCAAATTTCATTTAAAATGAGAAGGGTCATTATTATTTTTTTTAAATTTCTTAATTATATCTCTGGAAATTACTTTTTTTAGTATCTAGATAGGAAAACATTCCCTAATTACATGAGCTCGAAATAGGGAGTGTATGATCACCAAAAATGTCATCAAACATTTTAAGGGAGAAGAGTCATTGAGAATCTCACTTATTAATTTAAATAATTGTTACAAATCCATTCCCCTTTTAATTAAAAACTCATTTTTAGGCTAAATTATACGTGAATCCAAATTAAAAAAGAGAACTTCACGTAAGTAATCATCACTGGACCTCTCCCTTAATTAGTTGATTACTTAATTAAAACCTACAATCTTACCACCTTATTAATGCATGTACAGTATACATGTCTTCTTCTGATTAATTTATTAATTAATAATTGTCAATTCCTTGCTATAGTCACGTTTATCAGATACAAGAACAAACACTTGTAATTACATCTAATGGCTTGTTTTAAATATGTTTATATAAATACGTTACTGACGAACGATTAACAAATATGTACATCCAAACTATTAACAATCACATCAGATATCACAATGTTCACAGCAGCGCCATGTATGTCTGTCTGGTCATAACCAAATTACATTAATTAACACCTACTGTAGGCACGTATAGGTAGTTATGATGGTTACGTATTATATATATACATGACAATATTTATGGTTTCTTATGTCAAACCCATCTTAATTCAAAAATTTTTTTTTTTTATTACTTCTTATATAAAATTAAAAGACAAACACTTAACGAGTACTGTGGTACTATCTAATAATATTGCATTAATCAATTATTAATTCTTTTATTAAAAATAAGATTGATTCTATTGGTTCAAATTTCAAAAAAAATTTTTTTTTAAATTTTAATTAGTGTACAAGAAAATATAAATGTTCTTCATAAAATCGAACTGATTTATAGAATATCATTGCTAGTTTATTTGATAAATATTTTCTTCTGGTCTGCTTTGTTTATATAAGTACTTAATTATTAAAATAGTATTTAATAGCGGTTTTTTTTATTATAAAAAGATAGATTAGTCAAGAATTCTGTCACAAATTTTAATTTCGCCAGTTTGTCATTGAATGATTTCTTTTCTACCTGCTGCTTGTTGTGGGCCTGTTTTTTCGTTAGGCTTCAGTTAGTTTCATTCCTGTTTTATACGTACCTACATTGTACTAAAAGAAAAATAAAATACACAAAAGCGTCCTTCACACCTAATTGTATTCTTCGAAAGTATCCGTAACGAAATGGGCAAGATTTGTTTTGACCGAGACTTCCGTTGGTTCGTTCGTTCATTTCTTCGTTCAAGCCTTGTTAACGAGCATGTACGCATGAGAATTTCATGCATTTCAAATCAGTTGAGAGAGAACGAACGGGGATGGGTAGATGATAACGGGTGGGTAACATAACAAACGATACCCCGGAGCCCGGTGAAAGTACCTACAAGGCAATTACGCAAGGGTAATTAGTATTAGCACTATATAGGTACGTTCTCACCATAAAACTTCAGAGCATATGGGGTAACATGGAACATTAATAACCAAACACAATACAATTACAATTCTACTATTCGTTTAATTAAATTTCCTGCTTTGCATTCTGACCTTTGCAAATAGATGGAAGTTTGTAGTGTAAAATTTACAAAGCAAGCAACTATGAGCAGCACTTTAAATCATTTCTGAAAAGGTTTTTCTTTTTCAGTGCTTTGTGTGGGCCCTCGTATTTTTAGGTATTACTGATTAATAAATTCGAAAATAAAATTCATATCTACTACTAACAAATAAAAAAAAAAAGTAAACTAATTTACTACTGCAGTTAATTCTTAATAAGGTGCCTACCTACCAAAAGGTTATTTATAAAAAAAAAAATTAAAACTATCTTTGTTGAAAAATTCAAATTCCCTCTGTAGATAAGTTACCTATTTAAATTTTGGCCACGGCTCTATTTTAAAGTAGGTACCATTTTAATTATCGTCACTCATTATAAAAGAACTTTTATATTAGGCACGTACATCAAAAGAAGTTTTATAAAATGAAAGTCGCAGAGAGTGGAGAGACTTTAAATCGCATAAAATGCCCTGCACAATTTAATTTTGTTTGTTAGTAAAGCAGGCTACTAACCAAGATTTTATTTATTAAAAGTATCTGTGCAAGTAAATTGATGTAAATTCATTTACTTCGGGAAAAATTTATAGAGAAAGTAGGTAAATAAATAAATTAATACAACAAAATAATCGGAGGCAAATAGGGGTACCAAAAAGTTTTATTTTAAAAGCGCCTCCCTTTTTTTTGAGGCTTTATCTATCAAGGTAGTTTTTATAAGTCGATGGAAACTAATAGATGAAATCTGTCTTCTGAGGCTTGTTTTTTGCGGCAGGGTTCATCTATTAGTTTTGACCGACTTATAAAAATTACCTTGATAAAGCCTCAAAAAGTAGGAGGCGAAAGGTTGATTCATTTTTAAAATAAACAGAACTTTTTGGTACCCCTATTCGCTTCTGATTATTTTGTTGATTCCAATCAGGGGAATAGTTAATAGAGTCAAACATCAATAACTCGAATGGAGATAAGTCGGATTTTTGGTAAATTGAACCACATTTGTTAGCAATAGCACCATCTATGAGAAATCCGTGTCATTTTTATTTAACTCTCGAACACACATTACTCAAATATCTTGATAATTCGAAAATAATAATGACGTATATCAAGCTAGCACGACAAAGTTATTTTTCCGATTTCTGACTTGCACTTGCACTATAATTTGTCGCTAATTTGTTACCAAATAAAAAGATTTGTCGCTCGTGCCGTTTAGCCATAATCAGGTAGTATGCTAGCTTGGCTGACACCACACATAGCGAAAAGAAAATGTAGTAGGATATTACTGTAAATACCATAATTTGTCGCTGAAAGATGACACATTCAACGAATTTGTCGCTAGTCTTATCTCCAGCTGATAAGCGAAAAACAGCTGGAAAACCATTAGACAATTAATCAAGAAGTTCTTTGTTACATTTTTTTTAAGAAATCGGATTTATTTACCAAATTTTTTAAATTAGGTTTTCCCTGTTTCCCTCATGATGGGCAACACGTCACCTTTCGAGATTTGATGGCTTGATATCAAGCTAGCATACCAGCTGATTATGGCTAAACGGCACGAGCGACAAATTTTTTTATTTAGTAACAAATTAACGATAAAATATATGGCAAGTCAGAAATCGGAAAAATAACTTTGACGTGCTAGCTTGATATAAGTACTTATCTGAACGAATCCCTGCATAATGTATGATTTTAACGTTTCTCTACTTTAAAAACTTTATCCTTTATCCAAAAGTCAAATTTTAAGTGGTGCACTGAAAAAATATATTATCTATATCTATCCATCTAACTATCTAACTGTAAGATGAAATAAATATATAGAATTGCACATTTCAGAAAATTACATAAATATGTATTTTGATGTGTTATTATTCACTAACTCGAAGTCTCAATACCTCGAAGTTTTTGTGCGTCACATGGTGATTCGGGTTATCGAAGTTAGAAAATATGGCCTATAAAGAGATTAGTATAAATTATAATTTGCCTACTAAAAAGTGTTTATATAATAAATAAATAAATACATTGTTTTTTAAACAAAAATTTTTGTGTCTCATTTTTAGTCACCTTTATAGACAAGCTGTCCAATTCTAACCATAGATCTACCTTTTGCAGAAACCAATTTAATTATCACCACTGGTTATAAAAGAACTTTAATATAAGGCACATACTTTAAAGGCAGCTTTATAAAATGAAAGTGGCAGAGAGTGGAAAGACTTTTACATCAGTGCGTTGCGGTATAAAATGATAAAAATGTCAACAGGTTGTTTATAATATTTCACAACAGATTCCTAGTAAATAAATTAACCAAGATTTTTTTACCTAAAGAATCATAAGTATGTAAACTAATATGTATTCATTTATGAGAAATTTTAAGGAGAAAACACTAATTAAATGATTAATATATACGTAGTTTATAAAAAATGACCCATAAAAAAAGTAGTTGTAGATTAGAAATTTACTGTAAAATGTATATGATAGTGAATAGACATTAAACTATGTTATCCTAAACAAAAATTTGTTGTTTTGCTTAATTGTTTCTCCACAATTTATTGCTCGCTATCGTTAATATAACGTATAACCCTTAATTGTATTTTCTTCTATTTTAAAGATGTTTTCAACTTTGCAGTTTTCTATTGCCAAACAAACTTAGTTCATTAAGTTGACAATGAAGGATCGAACTTATCGAATTGTTTCTCCCTAGCTTAGCTGATTCGAATGACGCTCACTTACTCTTTTAAATTCGCTTATTTATGATAAAAAATATGGGTGCTAAGCTAACACAAAGTAGTGAACAGAACTCGATGTGTGGCCCAATTCAGCAATAAATCTAATCATAATTTTAATTAATTTGATGCACCCTCCTTAGCACGTTAATAGGTAGATGTACTCAATTATTTCATATAATACATATTCATTAGTTTTAGCAAATAAGTTACATAAGAGGCCCCTGAAGTTCAAAAAATTTGGGTACACATTGTACCTGTGTCCAACTGTTCACTCACTGCTAAATACATATTTGATTGAACGAGTTATTTGACCGTTAAGTAAATTTGACATTTCCATCACGTATATGCACGAAGTTTTACTCGCGTAGTTCTGAACTTTAAAAATGCAGGAGTAAGTTTGTATGCAGATATGATGCTTTCTCTGTCTTAATATTGAAAGAAGCGTAACAATTGAAATTGGAAAAATTTCCATCTATGGCTTTATACGTATAGGTAGTAACGATTCTGGATATTATTAAATTTAACTCGAAGCACGATGGTTTCTTATCAAGAATGTTCTCTTTGTGCATGTACCTACGTAGGTACGTAATAAAAGATAGGACTTTCGAAAAGACAAAGGCGATGAAAATGCCAAAAGCTTTTGCACGAATTAATCGAAATTACTTCAGTAAAATCTATAAGAGAAAAGCTAGAAAATCAATTTTTCTATATGTATCTATATGTAGATACTTCGACAGATAACGTTATTAAGATACCAGAGGTGAATATAAAGTAACAGGAAATGTATATTCTAAACTAAATTAAATTTTATTTATTATTTCATTTTATTATAAACCTGAGGGGGGACCAGAAATAACATAACATTATTTGTTAGGAATACAGTAAAGTAAATTATCCTAAAGTCTACAAATCTTGTAAATGAATTTTTATAAACAAAAAGATTGGGACAAATGTAGGAAAAAAGTTGGACTAAGATATAAGGAACTCAACAGAGAGAAGGATATCAGAAAAATACATAAATCAAGGTATGCCAGAGGGTTAAAAGATTTTTTTCTGAAGAGAGTGGCAGCAGGTGGCCAAAGTATTTTATGGAGTAGAGATATGGGGATGGAAAGAGTATAGAGTAGTGGAAAATATATATAAAAGGTATATAAAATGGGTTCTAGGCTTAGAAAGAAGTACTCCAGATTACATTATAAGAAGGGAAACAAAATGTGGGAAAATGGTAGAAGATTCAAGAATGAGGGCGGTAAAATATGAGGAAATATTGGGAGAATTACCGGAAGGGGACATAAGAAAAGAGTTATGGAAGAAAAAGGTTTTGGGGATAGGGACAAAAAATAAATATGATCGGGAAAGGGAAAAAGCACTAATAGAAATGAAAATAAACAAAGAACTGTTGTAATTACTGAATAAACCACACAAAGGCTTGTGTTTTAATCTGACGTTTATTAATTATGAAAAACAAGTGAATATAAAATTAATGTTTACAGTTGCTCTGTACAATACTAACTGAAAGAAAGTTTCTTAAACCTAAACGGTCAGTAACCGGACTACCTGCTAAGGGTATTTCTGAAAATAGAAAAAGGGATCGCTCAGGCAATACGATCCCACACCAACAAGACTCCACTATAACACTAATACGAAATAGCGACAAGCCGACAAGCGTAAATCCAAATACATAGAAACATCTCTATGTTCAACACTCCCACTTATTTAGATTTACAATTAATAAAGTGCAACATTAAAATTATTCTTTAAATGACAAAGTAAATCATGGAATGACAAAACGTTCATATTAAAAAAAAATTACCTTAATCTAAAATTAATAACACTGTAACTCTTATTTTGTTTTATAATTATTACAGAAGCACATTCATTTTACTTCTTAAAAAAGAAAATTGTTCTTTCGGTAAAGGTTTGGTAAATACATCAGCCAATTGCTGTTTTGATTCTACGTAACTAATATCTAATACACCTCTTTCTACAATTTCGCGCACAAAATGGTAACGTACATCGATATGTTTCGATCTGTTATGAAATTCCGGATTATTCGCAAGTTTTATGGCGGACTGATTATCAACATGAACCGTAACAGCGTTGCATTCAATTTGTAGTTCACTTAACATGCGTTGTAACCATACCGCATCTTTTACACCATGAGATAAGGCAATATATTCGGCCTCTGTCGTTGACAATGAAACTACATTTTGACGTTTACTACACCAGCTAATTGGTGCACCATTTAATAAAAACACAAAACCGCTTCTTGATCTTCTAGTATCTGGACACCCCGCGTAATCTGCATCCGTATACCCAATTAATTGATGCCTACTCCCACTACTTCCAAAGACTATTCCATAATTGATTGTTCCGCACAAGTATCTTAATATTTTCTTTACTGCATTCCAATGTGTAATATTATAATTGTTCAGAAATTGACTTACATTGTTCACAGCATATTCCATGTCAGGACGTGTCACTCGCGCAGCAAATAATAGCGAACCAACAGCTTCCCGGTAGGGCACATTAGTTTTATTTTTAATTTTTTCGACGTTCATTGTAGCACTTAAGCTGAGTCCTGGTTCAGCTGGCACACTCACTGAATTTGCGTCACTCATCATAAATCGATGTAAAATTTTCTTAATGTAGTTAGTTTGATTGTTTTATTTTTATAGTTTTACTTTCCCGATCACGCTGAATTTCAAAGCCAACGAATTGGTCTGCGTTATCAACTGTTATTTTGAATTCACCTTGCAGGTACTGCAAAACTTGATCGATTGCCGTTTGAGATTTTGATGCAATTAAACCATCGTCTACATAGATTACTAAGTAGAGAGTTTCATTCATTTGTTTTCCAACAAAAACACATTTATCACTTTCTATACTTTTAAAATTAAACTTATTTAGGAAATTAACAAATTTTGTGTTCCAACATCGTGGTGACTGTTTGAGACCATATAAACTTCGTAGTAATTTGCATACAAGATTTGGTTTTTGTTGATCCTCGAATCCTTTTGGCTGCTCCATATATATATCCTCATCAAGCTCTCCATTTAGAAAGGCCGTCTTTACATCAAACTTTGTTATCTCCAGATCTTCGCTTGCACAAATAGCTAACACAATTCTTATGGATTCGTACCTGACTACAGGTGCAAATGTTTCAAAATAATCTATGCCCGGGCGTTGAGCAAATCCTCGGGCTACAAGTCGGGCTTGATATCGACTTACACTACCATCCGCATTTGTTTTTATTGTAAAAACCCATTTACAACTGATTGCTTGACGACCGAACGGCAGTTGTTTGAGTTCCCAGGTGTGATTTTCTTGAAGTGCTGACATTTCTTCATTCATTGCATATTTCCATTTTTCGCAGTCTACAGATGCAAGTGCTTCTTCATAGGAATTAGGAGTTGTGTCCACTACATATGCTACTGGTAAGCCATACCGATCAGGTG
Source organism: Agrilus mali (assembly GCA_029378335.1). Lineage (NCBI taxonomy): Eukaryota > Metazoa > Arthropoda > Insecta > Coleoptera > Buprestidae > Agrilus > Agrilus mali. Next base: position 19,083,793 of record CM055658.1, on the reverse strand, counting down.
GGTTTAGTCGGGTTCTATCCCGCAAATCTCTTTGATAATCTTCTCTTTCTTGTATCAGATTTTGAATTTCATTATCACTTTCAATTTCAACTTGCTGTTGTGCATTGACGATTTCCTCTTCCTGTTGTTCCTCAATTATTGCAACTCTTTCTTGATTTTCGTTTTCATTCATTTCTATTTCTTGAATGGCATCTCCAAATTCAATATCAAAGTAAACGTTGCTGGTCTCATCCTTGTCATGTTTAGAACAATGGTTATTTTCATTAAAACTGACGTTACTGCTTATGTGTATCTTTCGGGTTTTCTTGTCCCAAAGACGATAATTTTTGGAGTATCCATTATATCCTACCAGCAACATTTTTTGACTTTTGGGATCAAATCTTGTCCTTTTCTCTTTGGGAACATTTACATATGCATCAGACCCAAATATTCGCAGGTGGTCCACTTCGGGTTTCTGCTTAAACCACCCTTCAAAGGCAGTTTTATTTTTGTCTGGGTTCAAAATGGTACGATTCAGCAAGTACGTAGCTGTGTTGATTGCTTCAGGCCAGAGCTCTTTTGGCACGTTCTTGGACACCATCATTGACCTCGCGCTGTCAACAATTGTTCGAATTTCTCGTTCGGCCCGTCCGTTTTGTTCATGAATGTAGGGAGATGACAATTCATGTACAATACCATTGTCGCTTAGGAATTTAGTAAATTGTGTGGACAGGTACTCACTGCCGTTATCAGATCTAAAAACTTTTAGCTTGTTGCCGGTCTGTCGTGTTATCAGTTTTTCAAACCTCTTGAATTCATCAAACACATCCGATTTTCGACGCAAAAAATAGACTACTCGATAGCCCGTACATTCATCTTTAAATAACAGAAAATATTTTGATCCACTTGGTGACGCAATGTTAACGGGCCCGCATACATCGGTATGGATCATTTCACCAGGCTTTAAATTTTTATTTCTAGCGATTGACTTGTGAGACTTTCTTGTTTGTTTAGCTAGAATACATGGTTCACAGAAGAAATCTTCACATTTCATAATTGGTAGGCCTTTAACTGCAGATAATTTTTCTATCGTCTTTATGTTATTAACATTTACATGGCCCATTCTATCGTGCCAAAGTTTTAAAGTAGATACTGAGGTTACATTGCATTCGGCACCTGGGGCTTTCACTCTGAATAGCATTTGGTATAAATTTCCACGGCGCACACCAGTAGAAGATAATTTACCTTCTTTATTTCTTACTTCGCAGTAATTTTCATAAGCATGAAAAGAAAATTTCTTGTCATTCACAGCTCCCACTGAGAATAAATTTCTTCTTATTCCGGGTACGAGAAGAACGTTTGTTAATTGTCTATCGTATAACTTTCCGTTTAGGATTACTTCAATATCAATGGTACCGACCCCCATAACTGGCAGCGTCTTATTGTCCGCAATTCTTACAAAAGTAATATCTTTTGGTGATTCAATATTTTGAAAGAATTCTCTTTTTGATGTCATATGCATGCTAGCTCCCGAATCAGCAATCCACATATTACTCCCTTCAGTAGAAGCTTCAGTATGTAGTGCCGAGGTATCACAAATGTAGGTATCAGTAGCATCGGAGTCCTCGTTTTTCCTTGAATTCTTACCATCTTTTGCAAGATGCTCTTTTCTCTCCCAGCACTCTCGAGCCCAATGCCCTATTTGCTTGCAATAATTGCATTTTGTCTTTTTCTTTAGATCTCGAATACTTTTCGCCCTTTCTTCTCTATCCATAAACGACATATCGTTATTTTTCGGAGGTTTCTTTAGATTCATAGCATTAACCTGAAAGGCCATTGTCGATACATCATCTTCAGCTTCTTTCATTCGTTTGTCTTCGCGCACAATTCTCACGGTAAGATTTTCAAACTTTTGGGAATCTTTTGCTGTGCATTCCCAAGCCATTCTAAATGCAGAAAATTTTGGTGTTAAACTGCTCAACAACTTCGAAATCATTGACTTCTCCGACGGTTTTTCATTTGCACCCTCAAGCTTATTACATATGCTTTCGAACTTTTCAATTTGCAGGTTTATCGGTTCACTATCACTAATTTTGAAGTCATAATATTGCTGCCATGCATTAGCAGCGGCATCTTCAGATGCTTCTCCATACAAAGCTTTTAATTTGTCCCAAATGGCTTTGGGACTCGTACAGTTAATTAAATTCGGATGCAGTGTTTGTTCTACCGAACTTAATAATATGACTGCTGCCTGTGATCGATTCTTCTTCCATGTTTTCCAATCCAATAATTTTTCTTCCTTGCTAGGTTGGATATCCGTCCCATCGATGAATTCGGTTAGCTCCTTCGCATCCAGTAGAAACGATATTCCAAATTTCCACATATAGTTGGTACCATCAAGTTTTATGAGGTTTGCAGTTTCTTTATCAGCCATTTTAGGAAGTTAAGCTGTACGCACACAATAAAACGCCGAAATAGGACAGTCAGTATAATTAGTACCGATCACAACGTCGCGAACACTTACTTAATCGAACCGCGTTACAAAAAAAATCGAAATGTCTGAACCGAACCGTATTTACTACTATTTCGCACACTTTTAATTAAATATCCACTTTTTCAAAGTTCCCTGACGGCGCAGTGGAAGCGTGCTGGGCCCATAACCTGTTGTAATTACTGAATAAACCACACAAAGGCTTGTGTTTTAATCTGACGTTTATTAATTATGAAAAACAAGTGAATATAAAATTAATGTTTACAGTTGCTCTGTACAATACTAACTGAAAGAAAGTTTCTTAAACCTAAACGGTCAGTAACCGGACTACCTGCTAAGGGTATTTCTGAAAATAGAAAAAGGGATCGCTCAGGCAATACGATCCCACACCAACAAGACTCCACTATAACACTAATACGAAATAGCGACAAGCCGACAAGCGTAAATCCAAATACATAGAAACATCTCTATGTTCAACAAGAACAAATGGAGGAATGGAGAGGAGAGGGATTGAAAGTAAGTAGGATGGTGGGGAAAAGATGCAATGAAATAGTAAGAGGTGAGGATTTGAGAAAAATATGGGAATCAAGATACGGGAAAGGAGTGAAAAAATTTACATGGGAAGATTGGCAAGGGGATGAGGTCCCGGGGTAGCTAAGAGAAGGATTAGATATAGAAATAATAGCTAGGTTCAGAATGGGGAATGAATGTAATGAAAATAAGTTTTGGATGGAAGAAGGTAAGAGATTGTGTAGAGTATGTGGAGAGAAGAGTGAATCAATGGAGCATGTATTAGAAGAAGTAATAGGGAAGAAAGAGGAGGAGCAACTTGGGAGGATAATAAAGGCGGATGGTAGTGGTCTGGACCTATTGAGGCAGTTTTTAAAAAGGAGAGGTGGGAATAGGGGGAGGGAGATACAGGAAAATAAATAATTAAAAGGAAGGGAAGTATGTATTTTAAATATATACAGATCAAATGTTTGCGTTTTTTTAGTTCTTTTTGTTGTTTTTTTTTACTTATGTGAGGGGAGATGTAGATATAACATTATGTTTCAATAAAGCTCTTATACATAAATCAAGGTATGCCAGAGGGTTCAAAGATTTTTTTCTGAAGAGAGTGGCAGCAGGTGGCCAAAGTATTTGGCATTGGGATAATTGCGAGATTTAGGTAATGAATGTAAGTATTGGATGAATAATGATCAGAAAATGTACAGAATATGTGAAAAGAGTATAGAGCGTTTGCTACACGTGTTAGAGGGATGTGTGGAAAATGAAAGCTTCGAAAAATGTATGAGGATAATTAGGGAGGATGAAAAGAGTTCGAGATTGCTAAGAGAGAAAAAAGGAGAAAAGGGATGGCAGTAATCTAATATTTTTGTTTTGTGTGTTTTTCTCGTCTGATACCTTTCAAATAAGGATCCATTCTTTTTGTTGTAAGAATTCTTTTTACAAGGATTAGCTGACAGGGGAGATAATTGATGTTAATATATTTAACATTCTATTGTGGCTTATACGTAAAGTTTAAACTTGACAAAATCTTTTTTTGATGATGGTGACAAGTTACTAGTCGACATGTAATACAATTAACAATTAATATTGACCTTGAAAAAAAAAAAAAAATTCTTAGGAACGCGAGGAGGTATCAAGCTAAAATTTATACCAAATACTCAGGTCTATTGTCCCTTGGAGCTGTAAAAAAATCAAACTTCTAAGCCAACGCAATCAAAAGATACAGCCGTTTATGCCGCAAATTTCCGCAAATTTTCGAATCAAAACCTACAGGGTACTTCCGGTGAACTCAGAACCTTGAAATTTTGTACGAAGCAACTTCTTATAGCACAGATAAAGGAAAAATTGCGAAAACCGTAAATTTTTAGTTACTTCATATAATAAAAATATTTTTAGAAATTTTAAAGTTACTACCCCTTTCCCCATGAACGCGTAGAGGTTTTAAATTGAAATTCATATCAAATACTCAGGTCTATAATACCTTTAAGCTGTAACAAAATCAAACTTCTATGTCAACGCAATCAAAAGAAACAGCAATTTAAGCCGCATATTTTCAAACTCGCAACTACTCGCAAGGGAATCAAAACCTAAAGGGTACCTACTTCTAGTCGATTTAGAATCTTGAAATTTGGCATGAAGCAATGTTTTATAGCACATATAAAGGAAAAATTCCGAAAACCTTAAATTTTTAGTTACATCACATATACCTATACAGGTGTGTACGGAACCCTCGGTGCGCGAGTTCGACTCGCACTTTGCCGGTATTTTTATCATGTTAAAGTTTATTTTGTTATTTTAGAATTCCGGTAGATGTTGGAAATTCCTTGTTCACATTTTTACAGTGTCCAACTTTATTACTGTGTGTGGATTTTGATGATTTACAGTTTATTTTTAGCAACAGGCATACAAACTAATAATAATTATTTATTTTGATCGTGAATCTCAATATTTATACGCTATGGATGTGTAAATATTCATAGATACATTATTATATAATAGATTAATTATATATTTTGTTTGGAATTTACTTACTTCTTATTTTGACTAACATAAGTCTTATTAGTTATGAAATATTAAGTTCTATTTTGGTATTGGATAACAAATTCCACTTTTTTATTTTTAGTAGCAATTTATTTTAAAACTACAATAATAATGGTTCATGAAAACCTTATTAATGTACCTACCGTATGTTGATAAACTACAATAGGTGCTTATAGATTTTATCACATAATAAAAACTTTTATTGTTACTTTTTTTTTGTTAAGTATTTCATTCTTGCTTAAATATTATTTTACAATAGGCACTATCCTAACACAATCAACAAGAGTTGATTTTGAGTTTTTCTTTCTTATCCTCTTGTTGGAACCAAAAACAAACCTGTAATTTCGTTTAAATTTCTCCCTCTTATTATGAGCCTTGATAAAAATGGCCGTTAATACAATAGGTTCGCATACAAGGGGGGAGGATCTTGCTGAGTGTGACAAGGGGGACGGGGGTCTAGGGCAACGTGTACAGAATCCTTGGACTTCTGATAAATAGAAATATTATTTATTTGTTCGTTACAAAAGATATTTATTAGTTTATTTAAATTTTATTATGAAAATAAAATGAATATTTTTGGCTATCAAAATTTGTGTATTATCAATCAAAATTTATCATGTTCAGGGGGGGAGGGGCTTTAGTTTTTGTGACGTAATATTTACAGGGGAGTCACAGAAAGTGTTACACAGTGTGACAACCGGGGGGGGGGGGGTAAAAAACGCTAATTTTAGTGTGACGTATTTTATGAACAGCCCCTAAGGGGTTTTTAAAGTCAATCATTATTAATTTGAACGAATTTCATACCTGTTTTTTGTTCCGGAGCAATTTTCGATCATTATCGCGAATTATGCCGTCAAGTGGATGATATTCGGTGACAAGTGCCTAAAGGTAGCAAAAATCTATTGGAATGATTAAAAAGACTGTTTGGCGAAGAAGTACTAATTAATTTTTAGATGGTCACCTTGTGAACTTGACCTTGATTCTTTGGCCAACCGTAGCAATCCGATGCCTGGCCTGCCAGGTTATAAATAAAGATTATTCCAACTCAGATCATCATCATCATCATCACCGAAATAAAAACAAAACTTATCGTTGCGTCCGCTTGTTTTGTTATTATTATTATTGAAAAAGTTTTAATCTCGTTGCTTTGTAGCAACCAAGAAAGAAAGTTTCGTCTGGAATGATTTTCAGATAATCAATATCCCGGATAAATGAATGGAAACAAAATTTTCATTTTAATTGTTATTAATACAGGCTAAAGTTGAAAATTTAATTATTTTGTAGGTACCTATATACGGAGATATATCAAATTCTGTTGCAATCCTCATCATACCTACGTATTTTCTAATGGTAAGAGTCAACGAATCAACCTTGACCTGAATTACTTACCTTTAATAATAAAAGCATAAACTAGAGACTTTTAGTATTATAAACAAAGGATGTCTCCGTAACGGATTACTTTCGGTTTCAATGACGTTGTGTAAACCAACGCAACGAAACGTGGGTTTGTCGTCCATCCTCTAATGATCACGGTGACATTCCTGAGGACGCACAGGTTTTCGATCGTTTCGAGACGATTTTCATTTGAAAGTTCTTCAACCTTTCATAAACAACAGGTGTACGACAGCTTTCAGAATTATAATAATCGCACGGTTGTCATGGTTAAATCGGCGAGAGTTTAGATTTAAATTTACCTCGTTTTTAATTTGTGTGATTTGGTTCGAATAAAAACACTTGTAAAACTTCTTTAGAGAAATAAACATCCAAAATTGTAGAGTAGATGCATTAGGAATGGGAAATAAAATTTCAATTTAGACTCATTTGTCCCCTTTAGTTAGTGAGATTATTTAATATCTTGTGGGATTCCCCGTCTTCCTTAACTTTATTTAAGTTACGCAGGTAGCACCTGGGAGTCAAAAACTTTAAAAGAAAATTAAATCTCATAAGGAGGATGGGAAGTCAGTTCCATAATATATTGTCAAATCTCACTAAGGGAGAGGAAAGGATCTAATTTTCTCCGGCACATTCCTTATATAGAATTTTTCAACCCCCAGGTGCTATCTACCTCTATTTCTCTGTTGGAACATACATAAGTACATACTTAGTGTACTTTTTCTTTGAATTTATTCCCTCATAATGTTCTGAATGTTTTCCTTCTTATCGCCTGTTTCACTTCTCGAATTGCCTTTTACAGCGGGGTTGGAAATGCTACCGCTTAATAATAAACCTGCTCGAATATAACACGAAATTTTAAGGTAGTAGATAATTCTCCCCAGAAGTTTTCTTATTGCTTCCATTCCACGAATAATGTATCATTTGGGAGACACTCTAACAACCAACGACATATTTACCAGCATTCCGCTTCTTAATTAGATAATAGAGAAACTGAGAAGATTCTCTGTTGGAAATGTTGTAGGGTGAACCACAATTGAATATGTAATAAAAATATGTAACTGTAGGTATTTATATTATAAAATAAATCTTCAATTAACCCAGATAGTTTTAAATAAATACATAAATTAGCTCTTTAAATAAATAAATGCTCTTCAAGTTTATTTATTAATTAAACGATTTGTGTAGTAAAAATAATTTATTTTATATGAGATGGCATATTTGACTAGTAGAATTGTTCTGGAATATACCTGTTAATTGGAGATACCATTAAATTCGTGTTAAGGATAAGAAATTATTACATAATAAGATTTTTAAATATTTCAAGTGTTACGGCCACATACACACATACAATAATGTGTAATGAGCGTGAATGTTCGGAATTTCTATTAAACAATTTACCTCTGGCACCGAAATTTATAAATAATTAATCATTCTATTTCTCACTCAACTGCATTCCTGTTTACGCTAGAAGAAGGAAATGACTTCTTCACGTATACATGCACGTATCTATATGTACGAAATATGTTAGTGGTTATCATAGATTTGAGTTGGCACCTGTGTGTCGTTACGTCCAAAAGACATTTTAATAAATTACAGTCGAAAAACAATAAATAAGGACTTCTGAGCAAAGGTAAATTTTGTCGTATATTTTCCATTCTCCAACCGTGATCGTCAGCATTATCAACTGACGACTGACCGTTAAAATAGTCATCAGCTTAATCGTACATAATTTCAATTTAACATAGTTTTATTGTATGTATGTACAATATTTTTATAATTTAATGATGTATGTGTGTAAGAATATATTGTTACGTTAGAGATAATGTGGACGGACGGGTCGAAGTCTCATCAAGCATTATCAGAAAATATGATTGCGGCATTATATTATTGTGAATATTACAAAGAAGGGAGTTTCGTTTGAAGTTGAAAAGATAGTTCATGTTTCTCAATATGTATTACTTTCTAAATTTTAAAAATAAAACATCAAAGCGGCTTAATAAATATAACACGATTTGAACTGGTGATAGTTTTAGAATTTTTTTGCTAAATTACGAGGGCGGATCAAATATAAACGAGCCTTTTTGAATTGAGCGCCGGATAGTTGTTCAAGGCGCATACGGGCGTTAGCAACTTGAAGTGAGGATATTAGGTGACACAGAAACGACTCATCGTATTGCTGTTTGCTTGGTTAGTAGCTATCACAATGAGTGAGAAAGAGATGCATAGCAGCGTTGCGCAACGGATTATTATTAAATTTCTTACACGTGAATGCGTGAAACCAGCTGAAATTTTGCGCAGATTGCTAGTACAGTTCTGAAATGAAACGCTTTCGTGGCAATGTGTAAGGGTTTGGTGCAAAGAATTTAACGAAGGACGTAATCGTGTCGAAAATGTAAATCCTCGTCCAGCATTTCGCCGGTTAACATTGCACGCGTTAGAAACCTTATTGAAGGGGACCACCACGCCACTGTGCTTCAGATATCTGTTGAACTCGGCATCAGCATGGGAGTGTCCACACAGTCATAACGAAAAACTGGGGATTCCGAAAAATTTCAGCTCGTTGGGTCCCAAAGTTGCTGAATGAAGATCAAAATGCTGCTCGAGTTCGCATCGCAACTTTAACGCAGGCCCAAATCAGTGAAATGCACTAGACTCAATCGGAGCACCATCCATTTAGCCCAAACTTATCCCCTTGTGATTTTCACATGTTTGGGCCCCTCAAAGAATCACTAGGAGATGAGCGATTTCAGACTGATGAACATGTGGAGGCGTTTGTGCGCAACCGGATTCTTTTTATGAAAACGAGATGAAAAAACTACCAATCCGTTGGGAAAAATGTATAATCAAACAAGGGGGATATGTCGAAAGATAGAGAAATTTGTGTTTTTGTGAAAATTTTCAAAATAAATGTTTTATGAACAAAGGCTCGTTTATATGTGATCCATCCTCGTATATCTTGCCAACAAGTCCTTCTAATACAATCGTGAATAAAATATTAGTGTTTCGATTGAAATGATTTAATACTAGGAAAAACTTATTGACAAGTGATCACTTAAGAAGCGAGTAAAATAATTTTTTATGGTGCTGTTACGTTTGAACAAATTAAATTTTTGCTCGTATGCCTGATATATTTGGCAGTGAACAGTGAAGGCACTCGTAATAAACTCTCTTCATCTCCAATGTAATGCTAACAGTTTACCTAATACAATTAATTGTATGTATTTATTTATTTATTTATATGTATAATAATTAATTAGCAATTTTCGTATTTAATTTCTGTTTAACGATTAGAAATTTTCTCGACAAAACTGTTTTTTATTGCCGAAAGGGTTTACATCGAGGTACTCATGATGAAACATATTGAACAAATTGTAACAAAAAATACCTAATGGAAATTCCAATTCAACAAATTTAACGACGGCTCGGCTGGTAGAAACATTTATCGACTGTATGACCGTGTGGAATTTTATTTTTTATTTTTTTTTCTCCCAGCAGTTTTTATTCGGGTTTACGAGTTTATTTATTTAGTTTCTGCTTTTTATTTTAACCTAATAATACTTAAATTATTAATTTGAGTGACTGTTAGTATCTAATCGTCTTGAGCTACGTAAATTGAAGTTGAATTTTTTGAGTAGAAGACGACGAAACATTTAACGGTTAACAGGGTTAATATGAAGACAAATAGCAAAGTAAATGATTTAAGGAGGAATGAATTCTGGTATTTTCGAAGTGTACCCGTTAAATATCTCCTGCAAACATTTGCTTCTATAGCGGCCGTTTCTGATTCAGTTACAGTTGACTTAAGGGTTTGGCTTGCCTTAATTGACTCTCCCTGTGACAATATTTCTTACACCTTTATGCGAACTGTCTACAATAAAAAGCACGATTTATCTTCACGTTCTGCCCTACTTTTGACTTTATTATACCTTAACTGACTTTAGACGTACGTACCTATGGATATGGTAGATATAAAATAACATAACATTGGCACAATATATGAACGAATAGATGATTTTCTTTTTATGGCTAAGCATTTTATTTATGTGTGAGAATAAAGGTTTCAATTTTATCCCCACGAGTTTTATACATTTTAACAATTCTAGTGTTACACATGCTTTATATTGACTTTGAATTTATTAACTAAACTTACTTCGAATACGGATCGTTTCCATAATCAATGCAACCACTAATAGATATATTTTAATTTCCTTGATTTTACTTTAATATTATATACTGTAGGAATTGATTGGTGATATTTTCGTACTTGCTGTTAGTCATAAATAGTTTTTCAGAATATAAAATCAGAAATGTAAATTAATCTTATTGGAAAGTCGCTTACGAAACCAGTCAGTGCCAGTACCACCAAATTCTTGGTGTTTTATCAGTAAAATGTATTCTTCCTGAAATTCATTATTCACATGAATAAGAAATTTCTGTATATATGTAAGTACTTTCTGGAAATAATTTAATTTTTCGGATTTAGCAATTCTTGGAACATGTCACATGTCTATTTTACCTTTTTTTTGTGTAAATGAGAATCAGAAGCTTCTAAAACAAATATGGTAGTCGCTTTTCGCCCCAAGTTTTATATTTTATTTATAGGAAGTGGGTACATGGTATGTGTATTTTCCGAGTATTTCAATTAGATAAAAAAACTGTTGTGTACATATAAGACAAAATTAAATCACGAGAAAACACAGACGATTTTGAATATAATTGAAAATTATTCACGAGAAATATTTATTCTACTTTACACAGAATTTTAAAAATCTTTTTTTCATGTTGACTTATTTTAAACTTTTATTTACCAGATGAAACAAATAAAACACATTTTATGGGTTTTATTTTAAGAAAATATATCTTATTATTACGTTCTAAGTCGATAGATAATCCATTGATAATATAATTGAATAGGTAGGTATCTTAAAAATAATCATTTTCACATGCCTTCGCCAAAAATATCCACAATTATAAGGTTTGTTATTTTAGACAGTTATTACAGGTTGAGATTACTGATTAAAACCTTCTTAGTTACTCAGAACGAAATTTTATCTTATCACAGCTTACATTAAGTAAATAGACTTAGGGAATTGTAGTTTTCTCCTATATTAAAATTTAAACTGTAAAAAACATCAATTTTTCCCAAAAATTCTAATGGCAAACTCACCAAATGCTAAAAGTACTTTTTTGAAACCATGATTAAAGGCTATGACCATCAATTTTTCACGAAAATTCTAAAGGTAAACGCTACAGATGCTGAAGGTACTATTCCGAGACCAAATTGTGATTTAAGCCTGTGGCATACAGAATATAAAACAATTTTCCTGTTATAATTTCAATTTTATGTTCATGAAAATTAACTTTCACAAAGCAAAGGCCGTCACGACGCAATCAATTTTGTTAGAAATTTATTTCCACCTGAATAACAAACGATAATATAATTTTCATCCTCTTTGTAATTAGTATACATATATTAAGTACCCTATTCGTCGATGAAAATTTTTGCTATCCTCGCAGAGAGAAAATAATGTGTTATCAAGTAGAAGCAATTACTAAATTATCCTTTGATTAAAGTTTAATATCGGACTAATGTAAACATGAATGAAACGAATCGTGTTAGCAGCAGTTGTTTCAAGCCGATAGCGGCTAGAACTAAAAGATAAACTCATCCTTAACAACACCGACCTGCAGAGTTATAACAGAGAAGAAACACATACACACCGACAAAAAATATTTAACAAAAATTTAAAAAAATAATAAAAGATTTGTAAACTTCTAGGGAAAAGACTCCGGTTGTTACGTGAGATAAAAATGGGGGAGGTCTACCAAAATCTCACCAAATCTCATTGAAACTCTCATGTCAGTTATACACATTATAATTAAATTTTGTTCAAAAAATTAACTATTTTTGATCTCATATTTGCAAAAAGCTTTAAATTTTTATTTGAAAATAATAAAAAACAACACATTCCAGTTAAACAATATTATTAATTAATTATTACCTACTGCTTGTAGGTACATCAGTGGCGGCTATTCAGGTGAAATAGGTGAAGTCTCTTCACCAGTTTTCCGCATGGAATCAAAATGAAATTGGTTGCTTGGTTAACACGGTACAAAATTTAAATAATATAAATCCTATTTTCCTTCTGAAGTTTTATAAAATTAGCAATCATGTTCTTAAACTAAACCAACGCTAGATATTTAAAAAAAATGAAAACAACGATATTTTTGAAAAAATTGATTGAGTTAGCCTCTACTATATGAAAGTTGATCATCTTGAAGTATGGAATAAAACAATAATTTAAAACTTTCACTTAAATTTATTTTAATAATTTCTTAACAAACTTGTTTCGACCTACAAGGTCATCTTCAGAAGAAGTAATACAATAAAGTTTATTAAATCTAGCTTAAATACTAAAAATCTATGGTTCAGGTGGGGGAAGTAAATGTTTGGTACACATTCTTACAATTGGTGAGTCATACAAGTTTTCCATTTCGTTTAAAACATTTTCTTTATTTTTACTTAAATGGGTTTTTATTTCTATTGTTTCCAATATTGTCAATTTCTTTCCCTTGTCTTTTGTATGTAGTATTTTTACATTTTCTTCTATATTAAATACGTGTCCTTCTTCCAGTACATGATTCATAAAAGTTGATTTTTTGTTGTAGTTTTTACAATGTTCGTTAATTCTGTCTTTAAATGTCCTTCCAGTCTGTCCAATATAAATCGAATTACAAGAATTGCACTCTAATTTGTAAACACCACATTTTTGAAGGAGTTCGGTTTGATCTTTCCTGTTATTTAAATACTTAAATAAATTATTAGTAGTCCTAAAGGCAATCTTAGTGTTTCAATTAGTTGTTGTTTTACTATGAATCCGGAATGCCCCAAAATATATGGTCTAATTAAATTACATAAACCTCAACATCCTATAAGACCAGTTTGTTCTTATGTCAAAGCTCCAAATAAAAAACTAACCAGTAAACTTTGCTCAATCATAAAAAACTTCTCGAAATTTGATCCTCACTTCACCACTAAAAATTCTTTAGATTTTGCAAATGAAATTTCAAAAATTAAATTAAACAAAAACGATTTATTAGTATCATTCGATGTTACCAACTTATTTGGTTCAATCCCTACGGGGGAGCTTCCGTCTTTACTTCTCGAAATCTTAAATAAAAACCGGGTTTTACCGTATATAACTCAGGAAATTTTAGAATTGCTTTCCATCTGCTTAAATCAAAATTATTAATAATATTAAAATTTGGAAAAGATATGTTGATGATATTTTTGTTGTATGGTGTGGCACTCAAAGACAATTGAATAAATTCCTGAAATATTTAAACTTACAAAAAAGAATAAAATTTACAGTAGAAATTGAAGAAAATAAAAAACTCAACTTCTTAGATTTGACTTTAGAGAAACAATCCGACAAGATTGATATTTCAATATTTCGAAAACCTACACATACAGATACTACGATACATAATAAATCTTGCCATCCTGTACAACAAAAACTATCGTCTTTTAACAGCATGATAGACAGATTATGTAAATTACCATTAAGTCAAGTTAATTTTGTTAAAGAAGTGAAAATTATAAAACAGATAGCTTATAACAATGGATATAAAATGGATCTCATAGACAAATTAATATTCAAGAAACAGCAAAAGCTAATTATAAAATCCATTTATCCAGAGTTAACTCAAACAAGTTGTAAATTTAGTGTATTGTCATATATAGGTCCTTCTTCCACTAAAATAGCGAATGAATTAAAAAATGAAAACACTAAGATTGCCTTTAGGACTACTAATAATTTATTTAAGTATTTAAATAACAGGAAAGATCAAACCGAACTCCTTCAAAAATGTGGTGTTTACAAATTAGAGTGCAATTCTTGTAATTCGATTTATATTGGACAGACTGGAAGGACATTTAAAGACAGAATTAACGAACATTGTAAAAACTACAACAAAAAATCAACTTTTATGAATCATGTACTGGAAGAAGGACACGTATTTAATATAGAAGAAAATGTAAAAATACTACATACAAAAGACAAGGGAAAGAAATTGACAATATTGGAAACAATAGAAATAAAAACCCATTTAAGTAAAAATAAAGAAAATGTTTTAAACGAAATGGAAAACTTGTATGACTCACCAATTGTAAGAATGTGTACCAAACATTTACTTCCCCCACCTGAACCATAGATTTTTAGTATTTAAGCTAGATTTAATAAACTTTATTGTATTACTTCTTCTGAAGATGACCTTGTAGGTCGAAACAAGTTTGTTAAGAAATTATTAAAATAAATTTAAGTGAAAGTTTTAAATTATTGTTTTATTCCATACTTCAAGGATATTTTTACCGAAATTATGAATTTCCTTTTTTAACTCTTAACCTATTTTTGAAAGCACAAATCGCCACTGTTTTACATAAATATAATGTTGGTAATTTGTTTAAAATTTAGTGGGAGAATCTCAGGTGAGGGGAAGGAGTTCTACCAGATCTCGTCAAGGGGGAGGGTGTCCGATTCATCAACAAAACTTATGTACTTCACGTAATTAATAGATGTCCTTTATCGTAAAATGTCTTTTTTTGTAATTTCGACCTCTCCCTCCCCTTAGGGAGATTTGATAAGACGTGGTGGAACTTTGCTCCACCTCACGTGATGTATTATTAATGTACAATGAATTCTTAATTAAAAGATGGGAGAAAACAAAAACAATTCTTTGAATTTAAATGTTGATGAGAAATTTTCAATTAACCCCCCTCCCTTTAAATGAGATTTTGCTTGACTTCTTCTTTCTTGAAGAAAAAGCCCGCCAACGTTTTTAAAAAAGCAGATATTTTTGACGTGAGAATTTTCGATTAAAAATTAGGGTGTTTTTTTGATATTAAGTAAAAATAAGGTGAAAAAAATTATATTTCAAATTAAAAAAATTACAGCGTGTTTGGAACAGAAATAGGTAAGTTTTCACCAAATTTCGTGAAATAAAAATAAATTTTGTGAAAGTAAAATAAAAACACTAAAAAGTTGGTTATTGTAACGTAGAAGAGCGAATTTTATATGATGGTTTTAATGATTTAATAAATTAAATAATGCCTTATAAACTAAATAATACTTAAAAACTAATTATAAATAATTCTTAAAATTACTTGCCTAAATAATTATCAACTAGGGGCGTTGATAATGGCAGGGCATTAGGGTGAGTGATAGCGGTAAACCGCTACACCCCCCTGACCCTTTGACTTGCTGGCTCGATCTTACTGACTTCCGCTCTCTCGTGTTCTTCAAAACTAATTCTTTTATACTCGCCCACATAGTGCTCTTTTACCCCCAAACGGAAATTTGCAAGTTGGTCACGGCACACTTTTGCCGTGCAATCATGTCGCATTTCCGTGTGGCGGTTCCTTGTTGCGTAAAACCATTACGTTGCATATTTAAATTAAAACAAAAGGAAATATAATTTTGGAAAAATATGAGCACTATGTGACATTATTTGAATTTTTTACATAAATTTTGAGGTTATGTGAAAAAAGTGTAAATACAAAAGTTGTAGATCTTTTTATTACCTACAACTTGGCCATTTAACTTTTTTCCATAAGACTTGTAGTTTTTCCGGAAATCAAGGAAAACCGTCTTTTACCCATAAAAACTCACCCCCTTCCCCTTCTCGACCTCAGATCGCCCGTAAATTATTTTTTATATTTTCTTCCTTTTCCAATGGGTTTCATCCTACTATAATTTTTTTTTGGTTTCAAAAATTATCGACCCTGGTCTATATTTTGAACATGTTTCATTTCATTCCATTATTACAAATAAAAATAATTTTGTGCCTTATCATCCCCTATCCACGAAAAGGTGTGTAGGAAGTCAATGCAACTTATGCAATTATGTTTTGTAAATAGAATAGTGTTCTTCTTATAACAGTATCCCAGGTATTATTAGATATACCTACCACCACATGTATTTATAAATTCGTACACAGGTATTTGGCCCACACCTGCCTTCCACAGATTACTTACGCTTTAAAACTTTTGAAATGCAGCAATAGATACAAATAGGATAGTTAATGCGAATTGGTTGTGGTGGTTCGCCCAAAGCATACCGTATGTTTGATTTGCGGTAAAGATTAAAGCTCGGTTTTAATTAGACCGTGCTGGGTAATGCGAAAGGCAAATAAACGGACAAAGCACTAGTTTTCGTTTTAATCATTTTGTAGCAAAAAATGGAGCCAATCAACACATCTTCATTTTTACATCAGAAACATGATGTTACAGAAAATAAAAAAGATTTAGAAGCAGATAATTATTTGGAATTGTTATATTTTTTGTCCTAATTGTAAACAACATAATTAAAATATGATAGAGCTCATTGATTATTAAATAAATTTTATACTTATGTAAAATAAACCGTTAGACGTCATTTTCGAGCTGGGATGTTTGACCTCACATTTAAATTTAAATATTGATAATTTTGTTGTAAAAAAATTACATTCACTCCATTTTCATTTTAGTGCCAAAAACGTGACCTAAAATAAAATAAAATATATTTAGAAGAAAATATGTACTTACTCGTATTTGGAACTGTCCAAATCTTTTTGATATTTAAACAACATAATTAAAATGTGAAAGAGCCGATTAAAAAATAAACCAATACATAACTAATGTAATTTTCTAGCTGAGATGTTTGACCTCACATTTAAATTTAAAGATCAAGTCCAATTAATTTGTTGTGAGATGACTGTACTAAATCGATTGGAATGTCTTTCTAAACAATATGCTATGTACCTTTGTTTATAGTAGGTACATAGATTTAATTAGGCTAATAACAACGGATTTATTAAGTCGGGTATCATCATCCCATCTCCAATGGTTAGTTCAATAACTACATGAATACTAAATCAATGCGTGAAAATAGGCTTTGTTGTTGTATTGAATATTAAATGTTAGACATCGGTATTATATATGTATAGTTTCGTACTACCCTTATCAAGTTTCGGGGATGTTTAAAATTTAATTGGGCACCTAAAATGCGAGCTTATCATAACCCTCAGATAGTTCGTGTCAAGGATTTTGAATGTAAGGTAAAATTATTATCTATTGTACTTACTTTTATTACCATTAGGACTATGTTATGATAATCTTATTGATTAACTACGTGAGCTCAAAATGGAAAGAGGGTGGTTCAGCAAAATCTCATTTAAAGGGAAGAGAATCCAATGAATATCTATTAAAAAAACCCACGTCAATTGAAACTGATTAAGTACCAGGTGCCGTTACAATTTTCCAATCAGAATAGGTAGGTACCTATACAAATTGCAGTGATAATTGTTTGTTATATTACCAGATATTTGAGAACCAATTTAACAAAAACAATTTATTGCCGTGTTAAAATTTACAGTTCAGAAACATGTTTTAATTTTAATATTTATTATTTAAGTGGCAGACTAATTAATAATTTGTGGTATACTCCAATAAATCATATCATTTGGTATGTGGGCGAATTACAGTTAATTTGGTTTTTTTTAGTAGTAAGGAATCTGCCATCAATTGCTGAAAAGAATTATTACGGATCATATGAAAAGGAGTAAAAATAGACTCTGAATTTATCATTTTAAAATCGGTATCTCAATGACTTATTATTTTTTATAAATAGATAGGAACTCTGTGTAGCGAAATTGAACAAATCGAGTAATTTATTGCGTTATAAAGAACGAACAAAATAGCTCAAACCCCAACGCCGAAACACGACACTTCTGTTGTCCGAAGCACTTTTCGGTAACAAGGTTACCTTCTTCAGGGACTGAAGTAAACTAAACCAAAAAGAGAACTTATCCTAATATATACTGAAAGTTGTTAAGGTTCAGGGAACATGGTTCAGCAGCAATAGTGATGATGTTCAATGGACCTTGACAATAACAAAAAATAATAATTAAACTAGACTAAATAGCGGAGATCCAGGGATAGGACCCTTGTCATTGTTAAATAAAATTTGGTTATTTTTACAAATGTATAAACTTTCAAAACTATCTAGTAAACAAATATTCCTAACTTCCTTAAACAATTTAAGATTATTAATATTATGCTCTTCAGTAAGAATATGTTGGGAAACACTAGATTTTTCGGCATTACCAAACCGTGCATGAGCTAAATGCTCCTTGAACCTAGTTTGGATCGAGCGTCTAGTTTGTCCAATATATTTTTTACTACAGTCATTACAGCTAATTTCATATATCCCCGACTTTTCTAAGAAAGGAATTTTATCCTTGGGGATACCGAGGAGAGTTTGAAAGGAGTTATCATTTGAACTGTAGGCAATGCGAAAACCAAGTTTTCGAAAAATGCCTTCGAATCCTCGAATAAATCTTGGCTCGTATGGCATAATAATAAACTTGATCTTACTTGTGTCTTAACATACAAACCGCATTTAAATCAAGAAATACGTTAGGAAATTTACTTAAAAATAATAAGGATACTAGTGATAGGACATCGGGTTCAGGGGTTTATTTGCTAAACTGTGGAAGTTGCCAAAAAGTATATATTGGTCAGACAGGAAGGAAGTTATGCGAAAGAGTAAAAGAACATCAAGACGCCTTCGCCAAAAATAAAGACACGTCTACCTATGCCAATCATCTTTTGGAAGAAAAACATCAACCAAATTTTGAATTTAAAATTTTACACAAAGAAAACAAGGGTTACAAACTGAATCTTCTTGAATCTTTTGAAATAAATAAATACAATAATCTTAAACTTATTCTTAATGACCAATTAGACATTAATAAATCACCGTTATTAAATATTTTCCCCCCCACTTCATAATGTTGTATATATATATTGTAATTAATTTTTGTTCTGTACAATTCATCACCTGATGAAGCCTTAGTAAGGTGAAACGATTCGTCGTGAATATTAAAAATTTTGTTAAACTCTTAAAACTTTTGTGTTTTATTTCTTATACGTTACTGGTGTCTGTTTGAAAAGTCGAAGATCTTGAAACAGAATTCTTAAATTTAATCTTATTAACTAACTTATCAATGATGTTACAATTGTAACCATTGTCAATCGCAATGTTCTTAATTGAACAGAGTTCCTTATGATATCTACTTTTACTAAGAGGAAAACTAAGCAGTCTATGTAGGTATAAGGAAATTAAAACTAGCCATTTTATGTTGAACGCAATGATTAGAGTCGTTGGTTATAAATCTAGAGGTATTAGTGGGTTTTCTATAGATACCAAATTCTAAAGAATTTCCACTTCTTATAACCAGCGCATTCTCCAATTCAACAGTAAATTTGACCGAAGGGAAACGTGAATTTAATACATCAAGAGGTTTAGTTTACTTCAGTCCCTGAAGAAGGTAACCTTGTTACCGAAAAGTGCTTCGGACCACAGAAGTGTCGTGTTTTGGCGTTGGGGTTTGAGCTATTTTGTTCGTTCTACAACAACCGCCAAAGTTTTTCCAGTCTTCATTTGCGTTATAAAGAGTTTTTGTAAATTAAACGGGGAGTAAAATAGCAAAATAATTTTGTGTGTTTTAATTTTGACTAAATAACTCTGTTTGCCATTGTTTACTATGCCTGTATTTTAATTGTTGTATCTTTCGTTGTTTTATTCGTATCGTTGGATATAGTGGGATCATCGTTAAATAGATAATTTTTCGGCATGCAAAGCTTGTTCAATACTTGGTGGTGGCTCAAGATCATCCTTTTCGTCTTTAATTCTCACTGAATCAAAAATTGTTTCACTATTGATATTAAACCAAACAAACTTTAGCTTTTATACGTTTTAAGCAGTTTGTCATCATATAGAAGCTTGCTATAATAGAGTTTACTCCTCTAGTGCAAATAAATTATGACATATTAATTTATAGAATTGTCCATTAGGTACATACAGTTAGGATTGCCAGGTCGCCAAACCTAATAGCCGGACAGACCAGCCAGTTTGGCCGGACATTTGGGTAAAAAGGCCGGACACCCTACATTATTAAGGATTTTATGTCTCAGTATTAATAGGTACGTCAAAAAAATAGCTTATAAAATGAAATCACTGTATGATACAGTACCTATTATAAACGTATTTGTGTCGAAACCATAAAAAATATTTTATGTGCGTATTTTGCTTGTCAGATTACCTACCCCCACACACCCTCTCAACTGAACATTCTTCCAAATGTACTTATTCTTAAATACTCATACATTTACAAAACGATAAAATATAAATAGTATATATCGTTCGGGTATACACACACATACACACACACACACACACAATAATATATTATGTATCATGTATTTATGTAACTGGCTTGTTTGTTATTTGAGAAGTGTTGTATATCGAATGCATGGGCGGCAGTATCAAGTACTGCAGCAGCCAGTTATTATTAGCTACTGCTTTCGTTGCTTATCGTTTGTGTATAAAATTGCGTGGGATCGGGTAGTCACCACAGAGTTATAGTAATTGCCCCTTTTTATGCCTTCAAACAACGTGCATGTATCTAATGTATAAATTCCACTCGAAACGGTTGACTGAATTGGATTTATTTTGTCAACATTTCATGTTCAGCTCTAAAACGTCGTTTCCAGATATAAATGTAAAGGGAAAAAAACAAAAAAATTTTTTAGGTAGAGAAAAATACCTACAACTGTATAAAATTAAATTGAGAATAAATTGGAAAAGTTTAAGGAAAAATGGAAAGGAAGTTTAGATAATAAAAAAAAAAAAAACAAAATTGTATTAAACCTATATCAATTCCCTCTTAAAGGAGCCCTAAAGTTGTCTAATAATATGTAATTAATTGTGTGAACTTATGATGGGGAGAGCATCCAGCAAAATTTTATCTAAAATCATTTAAATGGAGGAGTGTATTGAAAATCTCACATCAATTTTAATTTAAGAAATTGTTATCGTTTTTTTCCCTCTTTTAATTAATACATATTGCAGGGTAAACGTCACGTGAAAGTGTGGGAGGATATTACAACATATTGTCCACTACGATATTACCCAAGGGGAGGGAGTGGTCCGAATTAAAAGAAAATATTACCTTTAAATGATTATAAGGACTCTATTGTTTATTAAGACGATATTAGGGGGCTACTTATCAATTATGCGATTTCATAATGAGAAGTGGTAAGAAAAATCTCATTTAAAGAGGAGGGTCAACAGGTCAACTTTCAATTTATAGAGTTGAAATTGAAGTTTCGCTGATCACTTGGTGAAACATGATGAATAATTAATAAAATAAAACACACGGTATATTTCACAAATGTATTAGAATATCTCTGACATATGTTTCGGTTTTAACACCATTTTCAAAGAGCTATAGTTAACTGAGGTACATTATTTCCTTACAAACTACTTATACCTAGAATACAATTGATTTTAATAACGGGGAAACCCCAAAATCCGTCTGGTCATTGGTAATAGGTAGACCCTTTGCGATGGCATGGTTTATTTCGACTATTTCTAAGAAATTCAGTCGTCTCCCTTTACTTTCTGTATCTATTATTTTTATGTTTTGGTTATCTATTTCATGATTTTGGGAAATACAATGGTCGGCTATATCTGTACATTTGTTGCCATTTTTAATGGATTTCACGTGTTTATCTAAACGTTTTTTAAGGGCCCGCCCCGTCTGTCCGATGTAAAACGCTTCACAGTTCTTGCAGTTTACTTGATAAACACCGCTTTTATTTAATTCATTAATTTTTGGTTTATTATTTACTAAAAATTTTCCTAAATTGTTTTTATTAACCGAAATGACTGATAAATCTAGCTTTTTTAAAAAGTTGCAAATTTTATTGGAGATATTAGGTACATAATTGATATAGCAGAATGTCTTATTAAGTTGGATATCTTTTGTATTTGGAACTGAATATAGCTGTTGGAGATTTAACTTTTTTTGTTTTTTACTAATAAGTTTGTCTATTAAATTTTCTTCATAACCGTTATTTTTGGCAAGGCTCTTTAGGATGGAAACTTCCTTTTGATAATTAGATTTATTCAAAGGTAAAGTTAGCAAGCAGTGAACAAAGCAATTAAATGAGCTTAGTTTAATATTGAATGACTGGTTCGCTTCGGCATGTATTAAGGTGTCGGTAAATGTAGGTTTTCTAAAAATATTAAACTGTAATGAATTTTGTACTCTAGTGATGTTTATGTCTAAAAAGTTCAAGGAGTTTGATTTTTCTACTTCTAGAGTGAATTTGATGCTAGGATAAAATGAGTTGATAAAATTTAAAAAAGAAAATATATCGTTTTCTGTTCCAATGCAGATACAAAAGATATCATCCACATATCTTGCCCAATGTAAAATATTCTTGATTAATGGATTTTTTGAAGTAAAAATTTTATTTTCTAAGTGGGATAAAAATATTTCGCTGAGTAGTGGTGACAGGGGGAAAACAGAATAAATCAGAAATTTTAACTATCAAATCCATCAAAGATAAAATTAGAGATAATAATTTAATTATTAGTAAAGCCGATAAAGGCAATACTATTACAATTTTTAAAAAACAAGATTATATAGAAAAAACTGAAAACCTTTTTCAGAACAACAATTTTAAAGAATTAAAAACGGACCCTACAAACAGATTTCAACTAGAAATTAAAGCTCTTATAAAAAAATGCCCGACCTTATTCAATGATTTAAAAACGTATCAACTAACTGTCATGAATCCCAACCCACCCATTTTGTATAGTCTTCCCAAAATTCATAAAAAAGACATTCCTATGCGTCCCATAGTTTCCTATATAAATGCACCAGCATACAAATTATGTAAAATATTGGCCAATATCCTACCAGATTTAATAAGCTTCCAATCTAAATTCTCCATAAAAAATTCTATACAACTTATTAATGATATAAAAGTGTTAAAACTACCTGCGAATAGTATGCTTGTTTCATTTGATGTTAATTTATTTCCGTCAATCCCAACAAAGGAACTACTTAATATAATTGAAACACATTGTCATGATCTCAATATCGGGCAATATCAACAAGCCGAAATAATACTGACCTTATCAACTTGTATAAACCAAAGTTATTTTAAATTTAATGAAAAAATATACCTACAATCTGACGGATTGCCAATGGGGTCCCCCCTGTCACCACTACTCAGCGAAATATTTTTATCCCACTTAGAAAATAAAATTTTTACTTCAAAAAATCCATTAATCAAGAATATTTTACATTGGGCAAGATATGTGGATGATATCTTTTGTATCTGGATTGGAACAGAAAACGATATATTTTCTTTTTTAAATTTTATCAACTCATTTTATCCTAGCATCAAATTCACTCTAGAAGTAGAAAAATCAAACTCCTTGAACTTTTTAAACATAAACATCACTAGAGTACAAAATTCATTACAGTTTAATATTTTGAATATTTTGAAAGTAAAGGGAGACGACTGAATTTCTTAGAAATAGTCGAAATAAACCATGCCATCGCAAAGGGTCTACCTATTACCAATGACCAGACGGATTTTGGGGTTTCCCCGTTATTAAAATCAATTGTATTCTAGGTATAAGTAGTTTGTAAGGAAATAATGTACCTCAGTTAACTATAGCTCTTTGAAAATGGTGTTAAAACCGAAACATATGTCAGAGATATTCTAATACATTTGTGAAATATACCGTGTGTTTTATTTTATTAATTATTTATAGAGTTGTTATGGTTTATTTAAATAAAACCTCATTGTAAGGTAAATGTCACGTGAGAGGATAAGAGGGTACGGGTACCTTCACATCTTATCCAATCTCACCATAGAAGAGAAAGTGGTCCAAATTAAAGGTACCTATATGGCACCCTTACACAATTATGTAGGTATATGGACCCATAAGTTTGTTAATACGACATTAGGATGTTATTAATTAATTATGTAAGTTCATAACGAGGGGGGGGCCAGGAAAAATTTTTTTAAAGGGGGAGCATCATTCAAAATATCACGTTATCATTTCCTTCTCTTTTCTCTTAGTATAGGGTAAACGTCACTTAAATAAAAAAGTAGCCTCAGTACATCTTACAATATTTAAATGGGAGGGTGGGGTCCAAACTAAAAGAATTACCTTAGGTGAAAAATTTTAAAGATCTTTTTTTATTTTTTTGTGGAATTAACAATTGGAGTAGCTACAGGCACTAAAATATTTTTAATTTATATATTTATTTATTAAAACATAAAAAATATTCTTAGATAAGGGGTGGGCTATTGTATTACAAGTAATTATTAAATTTCAACCCTTCTCACCTCATATTTAGCTTTTTAATATGTCAATAAAGGATCTATTGAGTAATAAAATCCCCCTGGTTTGTTGTTATGTGAACACTATTCATGACATTTGAAAAGGGTTTTCACAATGGCTTTCAGTAGATGTCTGAGGGATTTTGTTAGGATTCCTCAGCAATAAGGGTTTCATGCCAGGCTAAGGACAATATTAGTTTTCAGACTCAATGAAAGAAGATTTATTACAAAACTCAGAGAGCCATGCATTTTGTTTCATTATTTAAAAGATTTTTAGTCATAAAAAACATGTATGAAGAAATTTGGAAAATGAATTTGTAGTTCTCAAAACTAAAACAGGATATTAATTTTTTATTCCCATAGGCATTACTAAATAGGGAATTAATTAGTGAATAATAAAAGGAAAATAGCTCTTAATAATTGTCAAAGTGTGTAGATATAATGTGTAAATTAATGGAGTACATTTATGTGTTTAGATTTTTATGGACTATTGTAGACGTTCTGTTAAAAGGACGAAGAAAGGTTCTATTTTTAAATTACTATTTACACACTTTAACGAAACTCTGCTATTGGTACAAAAAATTGCATTGTTAAACTTTTATCACTTTTTCCTTGACAAAAATAGATGACCTATTATGTTTATTGTGCTCAACAACGAATGTTAGCTACTGCGTTTAACATTTGCAAATAAAATAAATGCTTACGCTTTATGTACATGTACCATGTGTATACGCAATAAAGAGGTCTACATGTTCACTATTTTATTGCCGCCGACAAATAAGTTAACTGCAGGTGGAAATAATATTGTACCTTTGATTTCTTCTGTTTAATTTCTCATTTTATACTCTTCAATAAAATGAAATTGTCCTAGAAATACTTGAATGTAGCAAAATGTTGGAAGGCGTCCATTATATTTGGGCACCTTTACTTTAGTGAGATTTGGTGAAATATTGTGACCCTCGAACCTCTCACATGAGATTTACCTTGTGGTGTGTTCTTAATCGAAAGAGTAAAGAAATTTATAACAATTCTTTGAACGAGCTTAAAATTTCACACCACATGAGATTTTCGATGACCTCTCCCTTTCTTTAAATGAAATTAGAGGAGATTTTGAGCTCATCCTCACTAATATTATAAAGGCGAAAGTTTGTGTGTGTGTGAGTGTGTATGTTTGTTACTCCGTTACGTCTAAACGGCTGGAGCGATTTTAATAAAATTTGGTATGGAGTTAGCTGACACCCTGCATTAACACATAGGCTACGTTTTACTGCGGGAAAATATCTTATTCCTATGGGAAAATCGATGAAAATGAATTCGCGGAATATTATAAATGCGAAAGTAACTCTGTCTGTATGCTACACAATCTCACCTAAAATTTACTGAACCGATTTAAATGAAATTTGGTACAGAGATAGTCTAGAGCCTGAGAAAGGACATAGGCTACTTTTTAATGCGAAAAAAGGGTTGTAAGGGGTTGAAATAGGAAAGGTTGTGCGGAAATTCCGTAATTTTTAAAGATAGAAGCTTTAAACTTATTTTTTAGGCTTTTGATTAAATATAAATAAATACGACATTCAATGTTTGTAAAATTTTACCCTAAAGGGGATAAAATTAGCCGATGAAAGTTTTTGTGTAATGACGTCGTCCAAAAAGCTTACGGCCCAGAAAATTAAAATATTAACTGTAAAAAGTTATAGAGGTTTTGTTTATTTGGATCAATAAAAGTAGTTGAATACTAAGCTATATAAACTATTTTAAACTATAATTAAACTATATTAATCTATAATATTATAAACGCGAAAGTACCTCTGTCTGTCTGTGTGTTACGCAATCACGCCCAAACTACTGAACCGATTTAAATGAGAATTTGGTACAGAAATAGATAAGTAGATATAAAGCTAGAGGCTAGAAACTTATTTTTTTATGCTTTTGATTAGATATAAATGCGACATTTAAAGTTTGTAAAAATTTTACCCTAAAGGGGGCAAAAATAAGGAATGAAACTTTTTGTGTAATGTCGACAAAAAGGCTTACGGCCCAGAAAATAAAAATATAGAAGAAAAAAATTTTAAATGCTGCCGAAAGTCACTATTCGACGCGGAAGAAGTCGCGGGCATAGCCAGTCAATTAGTAATACTTTTACTTTTATTTATTTATTTATTTTTTCTACGTACAATTCAGTAGATATTTAACAAGGAAACATAAAAAATATATCAGTTTTCCAGTAATAGCAATTCAAAATATTTTACCATTATGTCAAGAAATTCACATTTCATAACCATATATATTACAGCCGTGTGTTAAGGTCGTTTTTCACGTTCTTTGTTCACTGACATCTGAAATAATTACACACTTACCTCTTTATTGTCCAATTTTATGTGCTTGTAAATATGTAATTGTAATTATCCGAGTGTTTTATTACATTACGTCCTACTCATTTACTGAGTACTTGACTAAAAATAGATTTTCCTTATATTTTTAATGATACAAGTACGTCGATTATTTGTTTATTGATGTGATGTACGTATGTACCCAGACAACGTATGATGAATATGTACTTATATACGAATGATACTTGTACACAGATATGTATCTAATATTTGTTTCAGTAGATTTGGAAGCACGCGATCATAAAATAATGTTTAATAAAAAGTACAAAACAACTAAATTGTGGTTTATTTTAAGATTTTTTTTGAGTTAAACGTCTGCAATTAGTTAAGAGTATCGTTAAATATACTAAAAAATTATTTTAGCAAAATGTACTTTATAAATACATATGTAGTATTATTATAATATAGAATAAATTGTTGTTTATTTGAAATACATAGAGGGTAATATATTCTCCCAATAGTTTGTTAAAGTTTTACCTATGCTGTATAATGCATACATATATAGACCAGGGTCGATAAAAATTAAAGTAGGATAAAACCCTTTGGAAATAGAAGAGAATATAACAGAAATGAAAGGAAAAATAATTTATGGGCGATCTGAGGTCGGGAAGGGGAAGGGGGTGAGTTTTTAAGGGTAAAAAACGGTTTTCCTTGATTTCCGGAAAAACTACAAGTCTTATGGAAAAAAGTTAAATGGCAAAGTTGTAGGTTATAAAAAGATCTACAACTTTTCTATTTACACTTTTTTCACATAACCTCAAAATTACGTGAAAAATTCAAATAACCAAGTTTTTGGTTTTTTATTTTTATTTTACAAAAAAAAATTTTTTCACGAAATTTGATGAAAACTTACCTATATATGTCCCAAACACGCTGTAATTTTTTTAATTTGAAATATTAATTTTTTCACCTTATTTTTACTTAATATCGAAAAAGCACCCTAATTTTCAATCGAAAATTCTCACGTCAAAATATCTGCTTTTTTAAAAACGTTGGTGAGCTTTTTCTTCGTTGAAATTTCTACTTTCTGATGGTGTGAAAAAAATATACATTACTATGGTAAGTTGGGAGTGCAAGATTTTTACCTTATCAGTGTTGGTAGGACCTTTTAAAAACAAATATTGAAAGTACTTTAGTAGATTATAAAAACAATCAATCACTTAAAAGTGGCGGTATTTTACAAAAATTATACTTAATCAGAAATTCTATTTTAAAAATTCAAGTGTCGCTTAAACATTTGTATGAGTATGTACTTGTTTATCTAAAGGTAATAAACATTCTGCTTTTGGACTGTAGATACTTATACTCACATACTTATTATACCCATTTGTAAGTTTTTTCAAGGCAATTATGGTAATTAAATGTGTATTTTTATGTGAATATCAGTAGCGACAGTTAAAAAAATATTTTAGTTTTTATAATCAGTATGGTGCGTATTTTTCCATCAGTATTCGATTATTATTAAAGTTAAACAATGATGTTCGGATTTTATTAACTTTATTTAATTTTTAACTCAAACTTAAATATTAATTGAAATGTAGGAATAAAAATGTATAAAGTCCGTCTAGACACTTCGAAAGTTGATTCATTTCTGCTTTGTGAATTAAAGTACATATAAAAAGATTAAAGCATTAAAAGAACAAGTTATTGTTCATAGGCACATTAGTTGCGAATATTGTTTATATTTCGCGAATTAGCGAACCAGTCACCTATCACCGGAAATGTATGTTTTGTCTACCACGGTCAAGAACAACTCGCACTCACAATATATTGCACATATAACACCTCCCCTTTCAAAAAGGAATTTTTCGCAGGGTGGAAAATTCCAGACTTAATCCCACGAGATCCAAGGTAGTGCGAAGACCATCGAATCGTTGTCCAAATGGGTCCTTTTGAGGCCAATTTCGGGTATTACGTCTTTTTAGTTATTTTGTTAGCGTTCCAAAGGCTGGCAAAGCCACGACAGTAGGTACGGCAAAAGTCAAAATGAATAGCCACACAAACTGAGTGATTAATTTTGCAAAGAGCCGGCATCAACCAAAAATGGCTTGATTTGGCAAAAATGAAATTTGGAAATTCTATTTATTTGCTGAACAGAGGCAGTTTTTTGTTTTTTATTAATTGAGACAATTTTGAAGGGGCCAGAATATTGTTCTAGTTTATCAACATTAGCTTTTCTTTTTATTAATACCATCTGACCAACATTAAATTCTGGATAAACAGTACGTTTATGTATGTTTTTATCTTTATAAGTTTTTGCTTTATTTCTTAAATCAACCTGTCTTGCTCTTATTCTTTCAATTTCGTGATCTACAATTTGTTTTGTTTGTGACGGGTCGAAAATATTTGAATGAGGAAACAACAATTCAATCGGTGAAATATCTAATGAGGATTGTTTTGACTTATTGTAAGAATTTATAGCAATAAGCACTGCGTCAATTAATTTAGGATTCTCTACCTCGTTCATATAGCAACGCATTGTATCTGATATAGTTTCGTGTAACCTTTCTATAATTCCCATTGATTCCGAATGTTCCACCGAACATACTCGCAAATTAATATGAAACTTGTTACAAAAGTCGCGTAAATGGTTGTTCACAAATTCAGTACCGTTGTCCACGTATAATTCCTTTGGAATTTGATAGTGTTGAATGTAAACTTTTAACTTATTTGTTATGGTTTTAGCCGTTTTATTTTTAAGCAAATAAGCCTGTGCGTGTTTTGTCAGGTTATCTATAATAGTCAAAATGAAATTTTTATTAATAATTAGCAAGTCCATAGAAATCCTATCAAAAGGTTTCAAAGGGGGTTCCACTATGTTTAAAGGGTACTGGTTATTTCGCCTGTCGATTTTAGATCGTTGACAAGTCCCACACCTTTTTATAAAACCTGTTATGTCTGCGATCATGTTTTTCCAGTAAAAATAGCATCTGGTTTTATTATACGTTTCTTGGGTACCTTTGTGAAAATTGTCATATTCTGTATGGACTGTCTTTATGATATCATTTATTTCATTTTCATGGGGTACTTTAACTATATTTAAACATATTGTAAAATAAATGTTTGGAAAAATATAATTTAGCATTTTTAAAATATTTACGTTCGATACTCTATTCATGTGGATATTAGGAGCGTTTAGCTGTAAGGTAGATAGAGATTGAAATGTTTGTTCTAAATTGGATATATTAATTTTAACAAGATTTACAAATTGATTATTTTCTTGATTTTCAAATATTTTATCTGAACTAGGACCCACTTCTTCAATCCTAAATTTATCTTTAAAAATTTGCATATCACTGAGCGGAATGTCATCGATATCGTCATAGAAATACAAAATGTTTTTATGCTTATGGAAAAATAGTTGGTCATTCGAGTACTTAAATTTCTTTAGATCAATGCATTCATTGTTTTCAATAAAATTTTCATATGAAGCTGATGTTATTGTGTTGATTTTTATTCGCGACAGTGCGTCCGCGACGTTATTGCTTTTACCAGGAATATACTTAATTTCAAAGTCAAATTCGCTAAGCTTAATTCTCCATCTTGCCAGTTTAGAATTTGGGTCTTTTAAGCTCATTAACCATACAAGTGGTCTGTGATCTGTATTTATAAAGAACTTTTTACCAAATAAGTATGGCCTGAAAATATTTGTAGCATAAACTATCGACAATAACTCCTTCTCTATTGTGGAGTACTTTACCTCGGTTTCATTCAATGTTCTCGACGCAAAAGCGATAGGTCTATTGTCCTGCGACAAAACAGCACCAACAGCGAAATTGGAAGCATCGCAAGTTAATGTGAAAGGTTTCTCAAAATTGGGATATGCAAGGATGGTATCAGATGTGATAATAGTTTTGCATTGTTGGAAACAAATTTTGCACTCTGCGTTAAAATCAAATTTAATATTTTTTTTAAGAAGAGTAGTTAGAGGCTTTGTGAGATTTGCAAAATTGGGCACAAACTTGCGATAATACCCGAACAAGCCAAGAAACGATTTTAATTCTTTTTCATTTTGGGGTTCTGGAAATTTCTGTATTGCTTCCAACTTTAGTGGGTCGGGTTTAATTCCGGAATCAGTTAATGTATGTCCTAAAAATTGGATTTCTTTCTGTAAAAAGTAGCACTTAGAGGGTTCTATTTTCAAATTTGAGTTTCGCAATCTATTAAACACTTTTGACAATTTTTCATAATGTTCCTGTAAGGAATTGCTAAATATCAAAATATCATCCATGTATATTAGGACCTCGTCATTTATCAAACCTTGAAAAATGTAATTCATTACGCGCTGGAATGTTGAGGGAGAATTTCTCAACCCAAAAGGCATTCGTAAAAATTCAAAATGTCCGGTGTCTGTGCTGAAGGCAGTTTTCTCAATATCACCCTGATCCATCTCAATCTGATGAAAGCTAGATGCTAGGTCAATCACACTGAAATATTTAGCCCTACCAAGTAAGTCCAAAGTTTCGTCAATTCGAGGAATGGGGAACCGATCAGCTTTTGTGATTTTGTTCAAATCCCTATAGTCTACAACAAGTCTCCATCTGGGTTTGTCAGAAGTTCCTTGTTTTTTGGGAACGATCCATATAGGGGAGTTCCATGGGGAAAAAGATGGACGAATAATTTCGTTGTCTAATAATTTCGAAACCTGCTTGTTAATTTCATTTTTTAATGCATGAGGGTATCGATAATTTCTATTGTAAATGGGTGGATGCTCTCCGGTAATGATTTTATGCTTAATTTCGCTTGAAAATGTTAACTTTTCGTCATTTAATAAAAAAATTTCGTTATATTTTAAACATAATTGTTCTATGTGCTGTTGTTCTTCCATATTGAGGTGACCTAATTTTAAAAGGTTTTTTATTTTTTCTAATCTATTAAATTTATTTTGTGGTTTTGTATCAGATTCAGACATTTTATTAATAATAGCTGTATCAAAAGATTCTAATTTAAAACAAATATCTTTCACTTTATATTGTGAATTTGTATTATTAAAAATAGTTGTTACAAACTTTCCATCTGTGACATTAACAAGAGCATTAGGGATTCTGATTTTACCATTACACATACTTCTTTCTGAACACAAATAATTTTTTCCTTCATCAACGGTATTTGTTTTCAAAACAACTATAGTCTGCGACTTGGGTTCCAGTATTTGTTCAGACACGCTTGAAATTTTATGAATCAACTGGTCCGAGTTGTTATTATTAGCCACATTACTCATATTACATAATGTGCACAATGGTATTTGCTTTTCGTTAATTTTTAAAATAGATTTCGAAAAATCTATAGTACAATTATAATTTTTTAAGAAGTCTAAACCTAAAATTCCGTCAAAAGAGGACTCAATATCAAGAATGTAAAATTTATGGTATTTTTCGAGAAGTTTCAAACGAATACTTTTAGTTGTTTTAAGATTATTTCCACTAATTCCGCTAACATTTACGTTTTCATTCTGCAAATCTTCTAAATTTTTGATTTTATGGGGTTTTATAACAGAAATTGTAGCGCCAGAGTCTATTAGAAATTTTAAATTGTAATTTTTTATTTGAATGAAAAACAGGGTAGATTCTGTTAAACTTAAATTTCCAATTCTTTCATGTCTTCCAGGATCTGGTTTTGTTCCGAATTTTGAATGTCCGAGGCTGCTTCGCGAAAATTTTCGTCAGTCAGCTCAAACTCAAAGGTGTTTTGATCGCAAAAATCTGATTCATTAACCATACAATTCTCTGCATATGTTTTTACTGCACTAACTGTACCACTTTCGCTTTTGACTTGAATTTGTGAACGCTTTGCATAACAATTTTGAATATCGTGCCCCAATTTGTGGCAATACGTACATTTTTTTATAATTAATTTTATTGGAGGTTTAGCGGGCGTAGCAGGCTTTTGAACACTTTCAGATACAGGCGCAACAGTTTGTTGATTGTTGCTATCAGAACGGAAAAAACTTTGCTTCATCATAAATTGTTGATTTTCGTAATCCTGAATTAAATTTGTTATATCAACAATTGATGATGGCTTCTG
The DNA here is from genome assembly GCA_029378335.1 of Agrilus mali. Classification (NCBI taxonomy): domain Eukaryota; kingdom Metazoa; phylum Arthropoda; class Insecta; order Coleoptera; family Buprestidae; genus Agrilus; species Agrilus mali. The sequence continues at coordinate 19,050,714 of CM055658.1, read as the reverse complement.
CAAACGAATATAGGAACGATAAGGATCTTTTAAACCGTTACTTATTGTTAAAACAGCTGATTTCTCTTGATACTCTCGTAGTAACTTACGAGCTGTTTCGTCATGTGAAGAATCGTATTTTATAAGTTTTAGAATACGCAGTAATTGGTTTTCGACACGTTTTACAAAATCTAAAGGTTTTTCATTTGGCAACTGTTTTAAATGAGTCATCTCAAAAGCAAGACAGTGAATGTCTAAAGATTCACCAAATTGTTTTAGCAATTCGATTTTAATATTGGACCAAACGGTCAATTCCAAAGATGTAATATGATCTAACGCTGACCCCTCTAATTTAGATTTTACAACAAATTGAAAAATATGTCTTTCTTGCGGGTCAAATCGAGAATAAATGTAGTCTACAACATCTATGAAGTTATGAAGTTGTGAAATTTTTCCGTCAAACTTCGGAATAAGTTTGAGCGCTTTGTCATAATCAATAAAATTTTGAGTAATGTTAGTATTACTACTTGTGTTTGATTCTGCCTGTGTATCTGGCATTGTATTAAAATTTAGTTATGTACTGATAAACACAAATTAAAATAATTATAAAATTATGAAATGAAAACACAAATTCCGTCAACAGTTTGTATGGGTAATTCAAAACGACTCACCCCCTGTTTTCAATCTGCTTTGGGACTCCAATAGTCAGACGGAAAACTCAGCACCCGATCGTTGTTCCGACGGTTGAGATTCCAATTTAACCAACAATGGTTAGGGTAGAAGATTCAATGATCTGGCGTTCTTCCAGTTGAACTTCTGCGAGAACGAAGAGCAACTTTCTGCGATGAGACTTCAAAATATCGTTGATGTCTGTTTTGGTCTTGACGACTACACTTTTTCCAAGATTAATGCTTGAGAACAAAGATAACACTTATCTTCTTGGAAATCCTACCGACTGCGCCAGTTAAACAATGATGTTCGGATTTTATTAACTTTATTTAATTTTTAACTCAAACTTAAATATCAATTGAAATGTAGGAATAAAAATGTATAAAGTCCGTCTAGACACTTCGAAAGTTGATTCATTTCTGCTTTGTGAATTAAAGTACATATAAAAAGATTAAAGCATTAAAAGAACAAGTTATTGTTCATAGGCACATTAGTTGCGAATATTGTTTATATTTCGCGAATTAGCGAACCAGTCACCTATCACCGGAAATGTATGTTTTGTCTACCACGGTCAAGAACAACTCGCACTCACAATATATTGCACATATAACATTAATTTACTGTATTTATTACAACCTCTTTGCTATATTTTTTTAATATAATTGTTTGATTATACATATATACGTTTATGTAAATTTAAATCGTATTTTTTACTATTTTCAACCAACTTCTCTCAGTTGAAGAGGCTACATCTCAAAAGGGTCGTCGTATTTAATTCTAAAGAAAATATACCTTTTTGTGGGGTGCAGAGGAAAATTATGGAAAAATTTCTGTTTGTTAACTATAGTACCAAATTCACAGTTTCACCTCATCTAATGTGTCTTCCCCGCCTTGAATTTACTATTTCTACCTCCAGAAATAACTTTAAATATTAAAAAAAAAATTGGAGTGATTTTTAGGGTTCCGCACCTCAAAAGGAAAAAGTGGAACCCTTATAGGATCACTTCGTTGTCCGTCCGTCCGTCTGTCAAGACCCTTTTTCTCAGGAACGCGTGGAGGTATCAAGCTAAAATTTATACCAAATACTCAGGTCTATTGTCCCTTGGAGCTGTGAAAAAATCAAACTTCTAAGCCAACGCCATCAAACAATACAGCCGTTTATGCCGCAAATTTTCGAATCAAAACCTACAGGGTACTTCCCGTGAACTCTTGAAATTTTGTACGAAGCAACGTCTTATAGCACAGATAAAGGAAAAATTGCGAAAACCGAAATTTTTTGGTTACATCATATAATAAAAATATTTTTAATAATTTTATAGTTACTACCCCTTTCCTCATGAACGCGTAGAGGTATTAAAATGAAATTCATATCAAATACTCAGGTCTATAATACCTTTAAGCTGTAACAAAATCAAACTTCTATGTCAACGCAATCAAAAGAAACAGCAATTTAAGCCGCATATTTTCAAACTCGCAACTACTCGCAAGAGAATCAAAACCTAAAGGGTACTTCCAGTCGATTTAGAAATATATAATAATAAATAAAATAATATAAAGGAAAAATTCCGAAAACCTTAAATTTTTAGTTACATCAGATATATACAGGTTTGTAGGGAACCCTCGGTGCGCGAGTTCGACTCGCACTTGGCCGGTATTTTTTGTCTGAAGTTTCAATAACAAAAACAAGGCAAGAAGTCGGAGCCTTTTGTAAACTGATAACAAACTGTTATATTGATAATAAATACTTACTGAAGTCTAAACATGAACAGATGTAATCGTAATTATTAGAGAAAGGCTGCTGCGCTATAAAGAATGCAGCAGTGTATGAGTTTTAAGGTAAACCAACCAAATTATGCTCATTTCTACGCTATAAGGAGTTTATCGTTATAACGAATGGTGTTATCAAAAGTTTACACTGTAGTTACCTATTTAGTAACAATTATTTTAACGCTCAAAGCACTTTCCTCTTAAAATGAGCGAAAAGGTTTGTCGTTTGTGATTTACACGTAAAAGGGTTTAAACTTTTTAACGTCCTTGTAAAATGGTGCATTTCATAGGCACTTGAATATGGGGTCAATAAATATAATTTTATGGTTTTCAAGGGATTAGTTGTAGAGATTCTCGTCAAATATAAAGTACCTACGTACCTACAGATATCTGCTTAACTTAGTTGCAAAACACAAAACTGTAACATATTAGGTGTATATAATAAATATTTCTTAAAATACAGAATTTACCGTAAGTAATCCTACAAAAGTTGTGAAGATAATTAATTACCTGATTGTTATAATTTTCTTCAAACTAGAAGAACTATTTTTTTGTTATGATTTGTATTTTCAAAAGTCACTGATTTAATGAATGATTGACTGAGCATTACATTTGATGCATAGGTAGGTACATACATAACTCCCCTGTAAGATATTTAGTGACATCATTAATGCATTAATCGAATGTGACCTCGGCAAGGTCCCTTGGAATTGTTTTGGTGGGTGTTCGACTAACAATAACTAAGTAGTATGTGAATTTATACGAGGGATTAAAAGAATGTCACGATAAGAGGTATACATTATACCCACACAGAAAGTGCAAAGTAAGTTCTTATAAATACCTGACAATAGTCTATTTATAACTCTGACTGATCCGGTTTTTGGAGAGAACGGGTTTCGGTTTTATTTATAAAACAACCCTGCATTTCTGCAACACATTCACGTTTTCTCAATGATATTGAGGTTAAACTGATGCTGTACACGCTGTACCAGTATTCTATTTTTAGTTTGTGTTTATCTTGATCCAGAGCTGCTTTATTTAATATTTGCATACGATATGAATGTAAAGCAGACTTCTAAAATGGCATAATACACTTTGTTACTTAGATTAACCATAATAATACCATTTTCCTAGTTAAGGATATCAATATCAGTCATCCTATTATTTCACCTTTGCCTTAGTTGATGAACGTAAACTTCGACTGCTTTTACTAATTTTGTTTCATTAGTCATATGTGGGATGATTTATTAATAACTGTAAAAAGGTATTGCAAACAGCAGCTCTAATAATAATATTATTCAACAACTAAAATTGTATATATATTACCTATCTATGTATATTTTTTGACAGTGCACTTAGCATATAACTTTATTTTTAAATGTCCTTGTCCATGACCTTTCCAAAGTTGTAACACATCATGAGGTCTTGTATTCACTTTGAGAATAATTTAATACGTTGCAGCAGTAAATTAATGTTTAGAATAATTACAATTACTTTTTCTTAAAACACGAGAAGTGAAATGCTAATGATATAATAATTCTTTAGTAGGTACAAAGAAATAAATTATAAAATAAGGACTTAACACTTATATCCAGAAGGTTACATTAAAAATTCTATTTGAAAATTATTGATAATTTTACATGTTTGTTTTAAATAAAAATAAATATTATTATTGTAGATGATGGTTAGTTTCGAAAAAGTTTTGGTTTACTAAGAATAGAAGTACGGAAATTTAATTAGACTATTAATAAATAGGGATGATACATATTTAAGAGCTAGGTAACTATGCAACATAAAGTGGGGTTTTCGTTTTATCCTGTACCCCCATCTTCCCTCATTAAGAGAATTAATGTCATCCTAAATTGCCATCAATTCCATTCCCTTCATTTTAAAGGGAAGGAGAGGTATTACGACATGCCTTTAATTACAAATTACACTGTAAAACAGATCGTACGTGTACGCTATGATGTCAAACCAAACCCACCTGAGGGTGAATGTTAAAATGTGAAGATGATAAAAGAGTATAAGAAAAGTTTTTATTAATTTTTAATTTTAATCTGAAGTTACATTTTTAATTGTGGCTTAATGAGTAATAAAGTCCAATAAAGAAGGAAATAATTGAAACTCTTTGTTTACTGTTTAGTAGATAGACCAGGGTCGATAATTTTTGAAACCAAAAAAAATATAGTAGGTTGAAATCCATTGTAAAAGGAAGAGAATATAACAGAAAGGAAAGGAAAAATAATTTACGGGCGATATTATATATTTTTTTTCACACCATCAGAAAGTAGAGATTTCAACGTAGAAAAAGCCTACCAACGTTTTTAAAAAAGCAGATATTTTGACGTGAGAATTTTTGATTGAAAATAAGAGTGCTTTTCCGATATTAAGTAAAAATTAGGTGAAAAAATACATATTTCAATTTAAAAAAATTACAGCGAGTTTGGGACATAAATAGGTAAGTGTTTACCAAATTTCGTTAAAAAATATTTTTTTTTTGTTAAAGATAAAAATAAAAAACTATTAAAAGTTGGTTAGTTGAATTCTGCACATAAGTTTTAAGGTAATGTGAAAAAAGTTTAAATACAAAAGTTGTAGATCTTTTCATTACGTACAATTTTGCCGTTTAACTTTTTTCCATAAGACTTGTAGTTTTTCCGGAAATCAAGGAAAACCGTTGTTTACCCTTAAAAACTCACCCCCTGCTCCTTCCCGACCTCAGATCGCCCGCAAATTATTTTTCCTTTCATTTCTGTTATAGGTATTCTCTTTTCCAATGGGTTTCATCCTACTATTTTTTTTTTTTCACTTTTTACTATTTTTGAAGCTTCAGCACTGGTCTAAGATATAATAAAATTAAAATTGAATCTAAGAGCAACTTTTTATCAATGAATTCTAGATACATATTAGCCACTAATGTGGGTAATTTAATTACCCATAAGGGTAGGCATATAAAATTTTAACCAAAAGGATCTTTGAGTTCCGAATAATCGACCCCAGCGATATTCACTAATTATCAGTTTCCAATGGGGAAGGAGTCGAGTAAAATCCCACAAAATCTCATGTGAAAGGAAAGAGATTATTGAAAATTTTATGTTATTGTTACTTCTTTTTCTGTTTTCATTAAGAACTCATTAACAGTGTGAATCTCAAGTGAGAAGGATGGGGAGTTTTACCAAATCATACTAAGGTGGGGAAGGGATCCAAATTAAAAGTAATTAATAGAAGCCTCCAAATATGTTTTGACAAAATCACAAAGTCAAAAAATTTATTTACTTCATGTTTCTTGACGTGTGTATTCGAAAGTAAAATATACTTTACCTAACTGTATACTAATATATTTATAAGAATAATTTAAACGTGTAAGTGGTTTCATTTTAATTCGTTCCTTAATTTTTTTCTATAAATAAAGTAAAAATAACAGTAAGTGCATAATTAAAAATTCAAATTGAAAAAATGAACTTAATACGACGGCCTAGATGTACATTCTTACTTGAGAATGCCGTTATTTTGTTTAAATGAGAAAAGAATACACTGACTGGCGACGGGACGTCCTTTCCTCCTTAGTAGAGAACAAAAACTCGATGAAATTTGCATGAAGACGACATTTTTGCAAACTTCCAGAGAACGTTACTAGCTATATTACAGTTATAATGCCTTCAGTTTGATGTAAATGAAGTCTCATTTCAGTTGAACGATGACAAGTGATGACCTTTACATAAATTGCAGTAAATCGTGCGAAAAAAACTAGCAAAAGCAACGATCATTACTAAACTGCAAACTTGCGTGCCGTATAGGTGTAATATTAATTTATGTAAAATATTAATCATAGATTATTCCGTTTTCATACTTGACCTTTGCATTCGACACAATGGAAATTAAACTCCATATTCTATAAAAAAAAAAAAAGAAGAACGGATCTGAAAAGAATTTGTTGACCTAGACATAAACAAAAATACAAAATGTTTAATAGATAAAATGAATACGTTTAATATGTATGGTATATACTTACATATTAAATGTAGTTAGGAGAATTGTTGTGTAGTTCTTCCAACGTCTTTTGTAAGCTATTAGCTTTTCAATGTTTGTTATTTTCACAATATTCTTTGACTCAATCGAGACCATATTCATTTACATGTTTTGCATATTTAAAATGTGTAAAGAACAAAAACAACTTAGAAGAGTGTCAATGATTTAAGTCAGCGAAGATCAACAAAAGTATTTATGTATGTATGTGTAATATGCAAGACATCACATGATGAGAGCAGTTGTTTGCATCATTATTAGAGATGGGGGAATATTGAAGCTATTGGTTGCACCGTTTAATTATTTGCTGATTAAAATAAATAAATAAATTGATATAAGTACATACATAAATCCCAAAGGGACTTCCATTAATTATCTGAGGAGTTTTTATTATAATTTGGACCCTTCCTCCCATAGTGAGATTTAATTGAGATGTTGTAGGACCCTCCCCCCCCCCCATGCTCCTTATATAAGATTTACTCTTTAATAAGTTTTTAATTAAAACAGGAAAAATCTAATAGTCTTTTTAATTAAAAAGGTGAAGTAAGATTTTCCATTACTCCCCTATCACACCCTAATTTTAAATGAGATTGTGCTCGACCCTAATTAATGGATATCTCTTTATACCATGATGATAAAAAATTCTGTTCAGTTGATCGAAGCTTGATTATGTAAATAATTTAAAAACTTTCAAGGAAAATAAATAGACAATTAAAATTAGATCCAACATTTTCTTCATTTTTTATTGATTTTTATATATTGGTTATATATATGCATGCATATTTATGTATAAAATCAGATGTTATTTCTTCAAGAATCCATTAGCTGATTAAAACCGTTTAAGTCATGAATACTTACAGTTGCTTTGTTTTGTAACTTACTTATTACAAATAGCAGAGGAGTGTTTTAGAATTGGACTTACAAATACTTGCTTAGATGATGTGTGGTTGGCGCAAAATTTGTTTAATGCGACAGCTAAACCATTCACTTATTGTTAACAATGGCAGATGCCACTGTTCACTTGAAAACATAATAGAGAAGATATGCGAGATTTAATTAAAACGGAGGTCATAAGTTTGTAAAGACATCATGTGCTACTGAACTGGCCACTGATGTGTGGATACTTTGATACGCCTACCAGACAGAAAAGAAAATACTTTGATGTAGTAGAGGACAACTAGCTTATAATCGACTTTTTAGAAATTTTCATTTATTTTACTTTAAAGAAACCAAAATTCACATGCAAATAAATCCTTCATGTCTTGATTTTATTTCAGTTTAAGAATTTTTCTGATAATATATTAAAAATAACTTTTAGTATGGAGAATTTATATTGATTGTATAATTATTAGAATTTACTTAAGTATGCTCTTTTAATTCAATTCAGCCCTTATTATACGTTTTTAGCACCCAAAAAAAACTAAGAAAATTTCATGAAGTAGTTAATATGTTAATACAAGTGTATTCTGCTTTAAGTAATCTGACGTTGGTCTATGTTGTAATTTATTTTTAAATCAATTTTGGCCATTCCTCAAAGCATTGACTTTGAACAAAATTCTTATGATGTGTTACTCATTTGCCAAAAAAAGAAATTACTTACTAACTAAACGCAACGGTTTCTTCGAATTCCAAACTTATTTCTTATTGTCTTTAAAAAAAGTCACAGGTAAATTTGCCATCGCATGCTTTTAAGAATAAACCATTAATTCAGGGAGCTCAAAATAAAAGGGGAGCGTTCCAAACAGATCTCATCAAATCTTATTTAAAAAGGGGGACTATTGAAAATCTCACGACAACTTTTAAATTCATAGAATTGTTACTATAATTTTGTTTCCTATCTAATTGAAAACTCATTAAATCTCACGTGAGGGGAGATGAAAGGTCCCATTATTTCTTATCAAATCTCAATATTTATAAGGGAGAGAGGTAGGGGTTTAAATTTAAAGAATTTTTTTAACTTAATGAATTATTATAATTTCGCTTAGATTTTAATTAAACACTGATTAAATCTCACCTGAAGGGAGGTGAAATGGTCCCATTACTTCTTATCAAATCAAAATAATTATTGAGGGGGAAAAGTAGGGGTTTTAATTTGAACCTTTGACCTTTTTATTTAAAGAATTGTAATTTGATTTTCTATTTTAAAAAATTTAGAGGTTTGGGTCTAAATTAGAAGAAAACACTTCACGTAATGAATAATAAACACCCCCCAATTATATCCACATTTTTTAAAATATAGTCTTACTGTAATCTTATTAATTGAATTAAAATATTGACGATTGTAAGCTTATTCTCACGAAAATATGAAACAAATTGTTACAATCGTAAACGAGCAGTTTGAAAGTGTTGACTTTATCAAAACTCTTGCCACTGCTGGTATTTAAAAATAAAAGAGCATCTTTATTATCCTATTACATTGACCTGAATTTGAAGCGCCATTTGCTTGTTGTAGCTAATTAAAATTCACTCCAATTATTTATTTAATAAACACATGCACATTATTACTCTTCATCGTTTATCTCTGGATGCCAAAATATACTTACTGCAAAAGTATATATATTATCTACACATGTACGTATGTAAATAAAATATTATATGTGACTACTTACTACATATATGAGTATGTATGTAGTTTAACTTGCCAAAGCAAAGCAAAGCAATAGGATTTTAATCTGTTCATACTCTGTAGATAGAGATGAAGTAAGTTGGCATTTTCACAAAGCAAACACATTTTCAAATCGAGTGATGCACAATATTGCGATAGGTATATGAAAACCGCCATATTTACTTAGAAATACATACTTCCTTATAATATTCTGCGAGAGATTCTCTTGACACATGTAGATGTTGAAGTAAGTATACAGGGTTTTTCAAGTTGATGGGCTATTAGAAAGATATGAATTAGTAGAAGGAATTAAATTGTGAAACTTGGGCTCATTTGGTTATTGTTTATGCCGCTTCTTTTAAAAATATTTTAAAGTTCGATTTACATCCGGTTATACCGGAAGTCGATACCAACTTTGTTATTTTAAATGGAATGGTATATTTTTCACGCTGAATTCGAATAAAACGTGTAATTCTAAGGTAAGTTTGATAACCAACTTGTACACCTATGACAATCGGTTTCTGAGTTAATTTAATTTATAAAAAGTGAATTGGAAATTTGTTTTACCTCTTCCACTAAATAATTTAGATTTTCAGTATAATTAGTACCTACCAATATATATGACGATCCTTCTTCCCTCAGTTTATATAATTATATATTTGACATGAAGGGTTAAAACTAACATACAGTATGCAGTGATTTTTAATTAATTTGAGTAAGTACATCTAATACCTGAAGAATATCTCTCCCTAATCGTTTGAGGAATTAATTTAACAACTATTTTAAGAAGTGAAGTTCATTCATATTTAACAACTATTATTGTTATATTTCTTGATTAAAAAACTTTTCAACGTAACACCAACATAATAAATAATTTTACTGTATTTTTTATATTTCTCATTATTTTAAATTAATACAGAACACTAACATTATAATAAATTAAAAGCAAAAGTGACGTTTTCTTTACGAGAAAAATAGACACACTAAGGTCTGAATTTTTTTTTTATTGTAACTTTTTTTCAATATATTGAGTTTTTAGACGATATCGCATTTTTTTAGCAGCTATTTTTTTCATTTTTACATTTGTTGACGTCTAAAGAACAACATGTAAAGAATTGGCCATGCTAAAATAATGTAAAAGAAGGGTCACCATTTCCCAAAAGAAAAGCCTTTTTTATCTCCGTTTATCGAAAAAAATATGTAAGCAATAATAACAATATTTTGCAAAAGTTTTTGGTTTTATCTATAAGATGCTTAATAGTTTTTTTTCCTAGAGAACATCTGTAAAAAAAATTTTTTATTTGTACTTACTAGCTACTTCGTTCGCGTAGACTTCTGAAATTATTTGAAGTAGAATAACCAGCATCATTAAAACTTTGGAATCGTTTGCTATTTGCTCAGTTGCTTATAGCAACGAAAAATACATAAAAACTTAACTTACTCCAGAGTTATAAGTTAACATCTACGAGTTTTATAAAACTCATCGTTATGAGAGCGTCAGTGTCTATAGCATTTTTTTAGTAGGTCTGTAACAGATTTTGCAAACAAAAATATATATTTAAAGGCCGTGTTGATTGTGGGTATTGTATATTGTTTATCTAAATAACTAAAAATTATGGATTTGTGTAACAAGTACCGTTATATCATCATGATCAGACAGATAGATATTTTCCCATGTGTTCCAGTCCTCCAATACATCAATAATATTGCAATATTGTGGATTACTCTGGCTCTTTAAACTGACGATGACGGGAAATTGATTGCCATTTCCATATAGACATAACGATTATTGATTGGTTACGAACGTGCCTAATTCACTAATTTACAAAGGTACACATACCTATGTACATGTAATAGGTACACAATAAAGAACAACACGTTTGCGCAGATAATAAAATTGAAGAAAACATTTTTTTTTTCTTTCGGAGCATTTTTATAATACCCACATAAAATACAAAATGATACAAAATACAGAAGAAAACGTAAAAATACCTCAACAAAGCAATTTTATACTTAGGGATTCTTTTCTTTTGTGGTTTCGATATCACAGTCTTTGCGTGTTTTGTTTGTTGTCTTCGCAGTACATACCTACGTATCGATTTTTAGCTGTTAATTAATGTCTCGAAATATTTAAAAAAATAAGGTGCATGTACAATTAATATGTAATCATGAAAGGTCGTAATTTATTTATAGCTACTATAGTAATAATTGCGATGTAATTTTTAAAAACGCGGTCAAGTTCAAATATAATTTTTTATACTTAAGATAGGTAGCATTTTACTCATACGTATAGTACCGACTTAATCATTAAAAATGTATTAAGCTTTTAAAAAATTTATTAATGTATTTTAGTTTTCGTTTTTCAATAGTTTTTTCAGACGACTAAGTTTGTCGAAATCATATAATAAGTATAATAATATCTATGATAATATTTAAGGCATTAATGTACCTAAGGATAGATTTACAAATATTTGTGCATCTGGGGAGCTTACGCTAGAACATTTGCCTAATCACCCTCTGATTTAAACACTTTTATATTATGATTTATGAACCTTTGAACTGCTTTAGGTTTTTCTCAAACTGTAAATAAGGTCGTAGGAATAGAAAGATTTCATATACTCTCGAATATTTTTTATTTCTAATGTTAATATGGGAAAATTAATAATTTTATAGAACATTATATTAAAAATTCTTTCTTTCTGGTTAATAAAAAATTGTAACTTTATGTACCTATTACAATTTTTGTAGTAGGTACCTAGATTTCACAAATTCTTGTATATTTTTTTTTTCTCGGCAAACCTTAAATGTACAGTAAATATTTGCTCAAACCAAAGTGTAGGAGTATTTCCTTGACTAAACAGTTTTAGAGGTTCTCTTCAGTGTTACCAATTAAATTAACTTAGTTTGCTTGTCGGGAAACGGGAACAGCTTTTCATTTCTGAAATTTGCAGTCTCTGATGTACCTTATATAGGAGAAAGTCTGTTAAATCTAAAATGTCAAGGGTAACAATTTAAAATATTTTTATTTTATAGGCTTTTAAAAAACATATTTTGTAATACATTAAAACAACTAACCAACAGGAAAATTGTGATATATTTACCTAAACACCATCGGGTAGAGGCACCTACTTCCGAATCTCATCGTTGAAGTGCATTTCATGGGATTTTGAGATACCTCTAACACGCATCTAACAATCCTGCTGCACATTCTTAGAAGTTTTGAAAAGCCCAATTTTAGATTCTTAAGTGTTGAATTTTACAGATTTTCCTGGACGTTAATTACATTATCTGTTTATAAGAAACCATCTGCCTGTGATCATCTATATTTATTCGTATTTGGAAAAGCAAAATTTGCTTTGTTTTTGTTCGATTTTGTTTTCATTGCGATTAATAGTTTGATTAATAAAGTTTTCCGAGTTGTTATATAATTTTGGACCAATGCCAAAGGATACAGCTGGTGCAATTTGTATTTAAAGTGCCTTGGCCAACATGTTCTCTATATATTATACAGTAGAAATCGAAAAAACTGATACGATATCAACAACAGAGGGTGATTATCTCACAAGTCTAAAAATTGACATCTATTATGACATTTTCGCTAATACAAATTAATGGATTGATTTTTTTTAATATTAGTTTTTGTTAGAATACAGATGATAATTTCAGAATAACAACGAGATCATAAGCACACAAAAAATTAAATCTTAAATAAAACATAATCAGACTCATCTTTACAATTGACTGTTTCCATCAATATGTTACAAAGACCAGAAAGTTTTCGAATTTTCTGCAAAATGCAATCCAGAAACTCTTAAAATAATTCACACAGTCTCATTATTATTTATGGCCGAAACAATAAATAAACTGTTCAAGTTTTATCGCTATTTTATCTTGAAAATGAATTTTTGTGTTTATTTAAGTGCAGTATTTTTATAAATTTTTATTTCATAACCTACTTGAAAGGAGTGACACGTCTGTTATTTTTCCGTTTTTGTTTCTTTTTGTAAGTAAAATGAAATTCTTGCGGTTGAAATCTAAAGTAAATAAATACTTATATGTATAGTTCATTGTTATTACAGCCAGAAGAATATGAAATTTGAAGAACATGTTCTGTATGTAATACCCAAAATACATATAAATAAATGTATGTCGGGTGTAATATGAAAGTTCAACGTAGACATATTCAAGTAAAATTATCTAATGCGAGACGAGCAGACACTCAGAGCTTACTTTGATATTTGCAAATCCCTTTAGAGAAGAAAATTTCATTTATCTTTTAGTTATAAAAGGGTTTTGATGTAAAATATCAGGGAGGGTTCTGTTAATGTGATGTGATGGTTGTATCACGTATAATATGATTATTATTTAATTACAGTACATTAGGTAGAAACGCTGTGTCAGGGAAATATGATAATTAAGCCATATTTACCGTTTATTTTAATTAAGTAACTTTAACCTTTATAAATTACAAAATTTAATTTTAATTCTTGTTAATTATTTATATCTAGTAAATTAATCAAAAATACTTTATAAAGTAAGACATTAAATTTGGTTAAATTAACACAATAATAAAATTGTAAAATAATTTAAAATATTTTTTCCTGTTCTATAGTTACATTTTTTAATAATATAAACAAGAAATAAAACTTTAATTATTTTGCCTGCAATTGTTTCGACTTGTTAGAGCCTTTATTTTCAAGAGAGTACAATATGCTATATTATAGTAGGCTCTAACCAGCCGAAACAATTGTAGGGAAAGTAATAAATTCTAGTGTGAAACAAAAAAAAAGCAGTTTTATTTCATGTTTTTATTATTCTAAAATGTTTCACAAAAAACCGACTGCAAACACAATTCAAGTTAACATTTTTTAATAATTGTTCTTTTGAAAAATATTTTTTAACATCAGTATTCATCAGATTTGTTTTAATTGCTCATTTTTTGGCAAATGTATAATGTACTTTTTGAACATTATGTAGTCCGACAAAGTTACTTTTGTAAACAGTTATATTCATGTATCTATAAAATTAAATTGCTCCAAAAACATTTGTAATATTATGAACGGCTGGAAAATACGGGTTAATGATGAGTATATACACAGGAAGATTATTTGTAATTGATATTTTGTAAAACCATATACCTAAGTACATGATGCATACGTTTGTAAAAGAAATTGTTTTCAATTGATAATGAGATCCATGCAAATAGTAATGTTATTTGTGTTGTTGTTTACAATTAAACAAATTTACTATTTTTTGTGGCCATTGTAGAAAGAATGAGAAAAATTGACTAAATTAATATTCGTTTGGGAACATCCATAAATTACCTACATACTTTATTTGAACCTCTTTCTACTAATTAATTTATATTAGTGGGATTTGGTATGATGTGATGGGACCTTCCCTATAACCTCATGAGATTTACCGTATAATAATTTTTAATTAAAAGAGAAGAATTCCATGAATTAAAAAATTAACATGAAATTTTCAATTGCTCACCTTCGTTAAAATACGAATTGATGAGATTTTAGTAAATCCCTCCATTCTCGTTTTGCGCTCACGATCTCTTTTCAATCTGTTCCGCTTCATCTCAAATTGCTGGGGGATTTACCCAAATTCTCAAACTTCATTACGATGATACACATTCCACATTTGAATGTTGTTGTTGTGTAGTCATGTAGTAAATGAAATTATCTCCTATACTCGAATGTGTTTCGTTTCATCATTAGCGGATTTACGCATTTGCCGCCCGTAGGCTATTCAAAATTTGACGCCCCTTTTGACACCTGCAATTCTAAAACCTACCCTAATTCACAATCAATTGTTTGTCAATGAAATTGCAACTTTATGATTGTACGTGTTATATTTTTATCAGACTAATCAACAAATATTGATACGAATTCATTAGGATTAAAAATGTAAGGATGTTAAGAAGAACTTTCATTGAATGGATATTTACAGCTTTTATTCATTACAATATTATCATTCATGTTTTTTTTAATTATCATCATTCTAAGAAATGTATGATATTTATAAAATTCTGTGCAACAATATGCATTTTTTTACGTGTAAATTTATTAAATTTTTATTCTACACTCAAACAGGCTGTTAATATCATCGGAAATATCAATAGCAAAGTATTAATTTTCCACATATATATCTATATAATATTTGTTATTGTTATTTTTAAGCAGTTTTTTTCGGATCCCATTTCTCTTCGAATAGATATATTTAAGTGGTGAAACATATTACACATTAATTGAATAGTGTGGGTGGACCTAAAGAAAAAATTATGGCAATAATTAATTTCAAAAATAGGTATAAATACTAAAATTAAAATGTAATACTTAAACGTTATTGGAATATTTTAAAAATACAAAATCACAATAGTATATTTTATAAATAAGCGTTTAGTAATTTTTCTTATACAGGCGTTAGTGTATTCAGTATACTGTATAGCACTAGAATATTGTAATTCTTGTTGATTTTTTTGAGCCTCGTTTTTTTCCGTGTATAAGGTAATAATATTATTTTATTTCTGTAAGACAAAAAAATTTTTGAGCAAAGTTTGCCGCTTCCTAAAACCTGCCGCCCTAGGCTCTAGCCTATTCAGCCTGCTGGTAAATCCGCCACTGCGTTTCATCATCAATTTAAATTAAAAAAATTATTTTGTGCATATTATCTTTGGCATTTTTAATAATGTAAAACTTTTTGGCAGTGAGATTTGGTAAGATGCAATGACATCCTCTCCCTCATCACCCCACGTGAAATTTGCTCTATATCTATAAGAGGAAAAGATAATTATAAAATTTGCTTAAATTAAAAAGTTAAAGTGAGTTTTTCATTGACTACCCCTTCCTTTAAATAAGAGTTTATTAGATATTGTTAAAACCCTTTTTTTCATCTTTTTAATACACGACTTCTTTTCGGTCTGTTTAGCTTCGCCTCAAATTTCTAGGGATTTCCCCAAATTCTCGAACTTCATTACGATGATACACATTCCACATTTGTATTATGTATAAAAGATAAAAGATGCAAAGGGGTTGCTGTATAGTCATGTAGTAAAAGACATTGTCTCCTATAGGCACTGAATGTGTTTTGTTTTATCATCAATTAAAATTGGAAAAATTATTCTGTGGATATTATCTTTGGTATTTTTAATAAAGAAAATAAATGAGATTTGGTAAGATGTAGCAAAACCCTCTCCCCCCTTAATCGCCCCATGTGAGATTTGTTCTTTAAAGAGATTTAATTAAAGGAGGAAAATATAATTGTAATGTTTGTTTGAATTAAGAAATTGACGTGAGATTTTCTATGAATCACCCTTCCATTAAATAAAATTTAATGAGTTTTTTTCTAAAATCCTTTCTTTTCATTTTGAGCTTACGATCTCTTCTCAATCTGTTGCTGGGGGGGGGGGGGTCCCCAAATTCTCAAATTTCATTACGATGATACACATCCCACATTGGATTCAGTATAATTATAGAAAATCCGAAGGGGTTATCGTATAGTCATGTAGTGAAGGTGTTCCTTTTTGTGCTGAATTAAAAATTGAAACCATATTCCATACATAATTATGATCTTTGGAAATATGTTGTTAAATTCAATGATTCCCTCCCTTTAATAAATAATGAGATTGTATCGCAGGTAATTTATTTTCATTTACCATTTATGGTTTATTTGCAATATACAAATTTCTGATACTTTGTATTCTGCTTTCATTAGCTGACTATATAAGTGACTTAAGTTATTAAAGACTTTGGAGCGGTATTGTACATGTACAGCCGTTGCTTAAGCATGATAATAGTCGGCGTAGCGACGGTGTTTGGTTGCAGTTAAAAATAGCTTACTGAGCACTAATTGAAGCAATAAACGAACGAGTCGAGCAGCAAAATAAAAGTTAACTAATTGTTAATACAGCATGCCATCAGTTATAGCGGCTTTTACAATAATCCAACCAACCACATAACTATTATCTATACGAACTACTAGACGGTTTAATTGGATCTTTAGATCTCTTCAACAAAGTTTACTAATACACTAAGTGACAAAGATGCCTCATTATTTTCTCTTCGTGTTTCTATTGTACGAAAACTGTTTGTTCCATTTCCCATGGCGCGATCGTGCTGTGGTTTAACTTAAATTGTTTCTGAAACGAATTCTCGGAGGGCTAATGCCCACTGTACAGTCGAATTACTTTCAGCATAACGTACAGTTTGTGTCAGGAGTTCTATTTGTCCAAACATCCAGTTGGGGTTGTTGTTTGGAACAATTCGACCACCGGGATGAAAATGTAATCTTCCACAAGTTCATCTCTTGGGCAGTGGTGTGTCTTAATTGATTGTACATTGCTGTAGTGTGTAATCTAACTTACAATGCTGGAATATTGAAATATAAAGTTATTTCCAACCCAAATTTAGTTGTACGTAGGTATTTCATGAAAGCTCTTTAATTGTAAATTACCTAATTCCAAACGTTTAAAGATATCCATTGAAATGTTGTATGTGTTTATAACTTGTAGACGTAGGACACGAGACAAACATTAGTCGAAAGTTCTTTGTTTAAAAGATGATACTATTGTTTATTAATTACTTATTTTGAACATTTACCTAAAGAGAATAATAATAATGTGCCACAGAAACGAAATGCTGAAGTTGGAACTTTCTATCCGATATGTGTTTGCATAAAAAGTCTGTTATCTTATCGTTTTTGCCAAGTGAAGCTAAATTTAGGACCGATAATGGCGCAAACACACTCGTAAGTTTTCTGTTCAAGTTGTTATTCAAGTACGTCATTACTACTGTTAAATGTGAATCTAAACAAAGACGTTTGCAACGACAATTTTATTTTCATGTTCCCATTATCTAACATCGAATCGTAATTAAATGAAAATGAAAGTAAATAAATCTGAAGTGATCGCTTAACAATAAGTGGTTAATTTATATTATTCAAGTACCTACACCACTTTAATCAAATTATAATAGGTTAATTATTTTCAAATCCTCTTCAATTTTATAAGAAAGATTTGAATAAGTTTGTCTTGTATAATATAAACTTCCTACATACATTTATTACATTTATTTTCATCTGAGTTACCTACACTGTGAAAATATAAATGAGTTTAATTGCTGATACAAAAACTCAAATAATTGAAGACCTGATGGGGCATCAAAATAAATTAACAGAAGTAGAAATACAGTTGTGTAATAAAAAAGAAAAACGATTCGAATAAGGAACATTAGGATGAGTAGATAGCTTGAAATAATAGAACAATAAATTTAAATTTCTGTTTCATTATCTACTTGTTGTATCCAATTCATTGACGTACCTAATAACTTGTCAGACTTGATGTCTATTTATGGTCTGTACACAATGGTTTTGTCTATGACAACATTATAAAAACGTGTTGTAACGTTTTGTTACATTTGAACTACTCAACTTTAATCGGCCTTGAATTGTGACGTCACCAGTTGTACCTCTTCAACTGAAGACAGTAACGGTGGTAGTTGGATATGTTTTGAATAGTTTGGGGACGTTAATTAATTTATTAAACCATTGTTCCTTTTATGTCGACCCTTCTCTTTCCCTCAGGGAGATTTGATAACAAGTAATATGGGACCTTCCATTGCTCCCTCCCTCTCTCTCTCTCTCCCTACTGAGCTTTTAGTAAGGTTAGGAAATGAAATTATAACAGTTTATTAAGTTAAAAATTTGATGTGATATATATTTACCACGATCTTTTTTTTTTTTTGCTGCACCTCTCATTTTAAGTCCATCATTATTAAAATGAAATTCAAAATTATTCGACACACTTTGTGGCACATATTCCGAAGGATATTTGGAGGGATAATTAACCCTAACTCTAAGTTAAATATTTGCAACTTTTCAGTGTAATCTGCATAAGCTGTCACTGGAAGATGCCACTATTTTAGTCGCGGTTTCCAATCTGTTTCTCTTTCCTAGTAAGTAAATTATTCTAGTTAAATTCCCAAATGCAGAACTCTTTTTGCAACTTTGTAGAAATAACACCCTATTTGATATATTTCATTCAAAATCCTTCCATACAACCTATTTCCCATCTATTCATTTCATTTTCTTGTTGTGTCACCTTGCAAGGGAGGGTTTATGTTTATCAAAGCTTGATGTGTCTTTCAGTTTACATTTCTTGATCTTTTTGTTAAGCTTGTATTAGGTACTCCTCAACAACAACATGAATTAAATTGCAAGTTCTCTCAAGTTGATTACTAATTTGAATGTTGATGAACATTTTGGAATTCTACCAGAAGGCTCCCTGTTATTGTATTACAAACTTCGTGAATGTAACAAGAAACTAACCTGTTGTCTGAATCTCGTCACAATTTTATTATTTGAAACCAACAATTGTATTTTATGTCATACTAATATACTACATAAGTACATTACAAGTAGATTGAATTAGTGCCATTTATTTTTTTATTACAAGGCCTTCAAAAAATATTTTTCCATTAATTAAAACCGTCTGAAGTTAATTAAACTAAAGACACTTGGAAGTTAAATTTAACTTTTAAGACGTTTTTAGAAATGGATTAGAAAAACTAATTTGACGACTCAACTCGAGACTAACCCATTGTTTATTCAAATACAGTATTCGCTTATTTTCTATTGTCAATAGCAAGTTGCTTTTTTGTTTAATCATTAATTGCTTCAGGATTCAGGAATGATTATTCTGAATGTAACTGTTATTATGCTCTGTTCTGCTAGAATAGGAGTAGAATATGCATTTCTTACTTGTCTCTCTGTACTTGGAAGTGATGCAAAATACATACATGGCAATAAAGCAACGGAAGCGGAAGTAAATAGTCGATATCGGTATCAGTTAACTTGTTACCCGCGTTTGCGACTGACTATTCATTGCAATTCCGCCCCCTTTTGGTCAAAGTATAGACCCATCTATCTTATTTAATTAATACTCTTAAATTAATACATTAAACTAAGTAAATCTAGGTAAAAATTTTGAGTGTATTTTTTCAATGATAGAAATTACACATAAAGATTTATTTTTAGATGTTCTCCTCACTTTGCTCTTCGTTAAAATTATTCAAGTATATACAAATCAAAATATAACTTGCTATCATCAAAAAGAAATACAACTATACAAGGTTATTCACGTTATACGGCACGGAATATATATATATGAAAATTTCAAAAACTTTAACTTTTGGGTTATTTAGGGGTCTATTATAAAAGGAATTATCTATAATACACCTCCGACAACTCCACAAAATATGAAAATGCGCATAACAGACGCTTTTGAAAGTGTTACCCCCTGCAAATGTTATGCAAAGTTAGCAGTGGTTTCGAAAAAAAAATTTACAAGTGTCTGGAAAACGATGGTCGACATTTCGAACACATGTTATAAATATTTTATTTGTATTATGTTACACTTAATTAGTTGATATATTATTTAGAACATTTAATAGAAAAACTCCAAATAGCATATAAAACAATTATTTAGCGTTTCCTGAGACAACGCGAAGACTTAGCTTATGAACACCCTTATGCCAATCGATAGGTAATTAAAAAATATATCTCCTGAAATGTAAAAAAATATGACGTTCCATTTAAATTAATCAAGTTACAACCCCTTAAAGTTCATACTTAAGTAGTATTAATTTTTGGACACTCTGTATAAGTTGACGAGTTTATTATAATTGGGATATAAAATATTATCTATTGTTACACTTCATTGTGAATTTCGCTTACATAATTTAAATACTTCTTAAGTATTTGAAACATGAAAATTAGGTTAGATTTTGATAAAATTCAAATTATTTTAAAACCCTTAAGGTTTAGGTTTTATCAACCTTATCAAAACAAACACTTATTTTGATCGAACAATCCAAAAATGCAATAATATACAGGGTGTTCCATTTAAAAAACATAACCTTGATACTTTTAGGGCATTTGGAACACCCTGTATAATATGAAAATAATTTTAAAAGGTAACCATAATAGACCTCCATATAACCTAAAAGTTAAAGTTTTTGAAATTTTTATATTTTTGCCATAATATTCCGTGCCGTATAGCGTGAATAACCCTGTATATCTAAAGGGCAATGTTAATAATAATTTTTCTTTTTTCCCCAGAGTTGAAACGGAAAAATCTAGGAAAAAGTTGTTGGAAAATGTCTTCCGTTATTAGACATACAGTTTGGAACCTTCAAAAGTTCGGAGAAATTGTGTGCGCACTACTTATATATAACGGCAAACAACCCTATACCTAGGCCCTGGAGAAAAATAATTCGATTAATAAAAATTTAATAAAATCATCTTGTAGCAAAATATATTGAATCATGATCCCAGGGACCAGCAGATAACACTTATTTGTAAAACTACCGCTTCTTGGGGGTGAAGATTGCGGCAAAATTGAAAAAATTGCAAAAACAAATAATTCGATGTCTTTTACGATTCAGATTTTAAATCGCATTTTACAATGCCTAATATAATTATTTATAGTTACACACAATATTATTTTTATTATTTTTCAGTTGGGGGTGAAATGCGTTGAACATATGACAGCGTTAAAAAAAATATTCAAAAAGTAAGTTAATTAAGAATTTTTCTATATTACATACGGTTTAAATGTGGATAATACTTAGTTTTATATACCTTGAAAATTACCATTACTTAAGGGGTGGTGTCGTTGAATTTACGCGAAAAATAGAAAAAAAAACGATAATTTCATGATTTATATTTGGAGAATCGCATGTACATATCTATTTATATTTGTAGTGTAACAAATCACCCTTTTTTTGAGAGTGAAATTGTTCTGAGTCTAAAGCACCTTTGAAGAAAGTTATGTAGATACTCTTTTTTTATACTGATATTATTTCTTTACAGGGAGTCATAAAAATTACTTTTTTAATTTGTTTAAGAAGTGGAATTGTTTGATTTTCATACAAAATAAAAAAAATATTGAAAAGCAATCTGATGTTTATAGACCTAGAGTTGCTTTTCATATCCTAATTACATTTTTAAATTTTTATTATTTAATAAATTTTTATGAATTGAATTATTTTTTTCAAGATCCTGTAATGTTCAGAATTATGGATTTTAAATATAATGTTGTTCGCCGTTATACATGGGACGTACACGTCATTTCTCCGAACTTTTGAGACTTCCCAGGTGGTATGTCTAATAATAATAGGAGACAGTTTCCAACAATTTTTTCCTAGATTGTTCCATTTTCTCTTAGGGACCAAAATTTTCAACATTCTCATTTACATAGACAATGAATTTCACGTTTATTTTTTAAGTTAATTTTAATTTCAAAATGAAAAACAAAAAAATTAATAATAGATTTTTTTCATTTTTACGTCCAACAGGAATTTTGTAGCGGTAAATGCTAAAACCTTCACATTCAACGTTAGTCAATTTTGAACTTGCCCTTCAATATAATTCCTTGATATTCTTAATTTTTATTTTCGGATTTATGGTGCAACTCATGACAGTCAAGGAACTTTTTTGAATTTCCTGTATCTTTATTGCATGTTATAAAGTAAAAACTTGTTTTGTTTGCTATTTTCGAAATAAAACACATTAACTGCCTATTATAAAATATTTTCATGTTAACAAGGCGCCAATTTTTCCATATCGATGATAAGAGTTTTCCTTAGATTTTTGTTTTTGTGATACTGTATGTTTTATGATCAATAAGTAAACTGTTAAGTTCTTGTCATTTTATTTAATGAAAGGCTTAAAGCAACGAACGACTTATTATTAAAAAGCAACTTCTCGCTATTATTGTCTTATCTGTGGGAGTAATAAACGTTTCTAAATTTGTATGTACCCAACTGGCGAATTGAGATCATTGCGTTAGTGCGTGCATTTCACTTATTTCTTTAATTAGAGTCTAATTGACCCTCTGTCTGTCTTTGCGACTGTTTAAAGAGATGGAACGCGAGATTTTCAAGTAAGCAATTCTCACAAAGATGAAACTTACATTCATAATATCTACTGTCTATTCGTATAATATTTTTGTTGTAAAAAAATAATAATGATACATAATTTATTAGCGGTTTGTGGTGTTGGTTTGGTTTGGTTATTTTTAGGCACTCTCGAGACCTTTGCATCGACAGAACTTTATTTTTAATATTTCATCGCTAGCAAGCTGTTATATTAAGTATAGTATAGCTAGTAGATATCTTATCAACAGAAATAAGATAACGAAAGAACGAAAATCTCAATTATATTAAAATAAACCATTCATTGATGGTGTTAATTATTTTGCTTTTTTAATTTATTCTTTATTGTGTTAATATAAGTGTTTAGGTAGGTATGTTGTATTAAAAATAACGATGAGTTTTATCTTTAAAATCAATAAATGCCTAGGTACCTATTGTAATAAAAAACTTGTTTGTTATGCATGCATTCAATAAAATTGGAAAACTGCGATATTAATAATGTTCGTATACCTATACATACATATACAGATATATTGGAAAACGAAAAAAAAAAATTTCAAGACTAATATTCAATAATTCATTTTGATAATATTTTAAGGGACGTTCATTAATTACCTGCGGTTTTTTTCTGTTTGCTATTTTCGACCTCATCCTCTCCTTTGGGGCCGTTCATAAAATACGTTCGCATACAAGGGAGGAGGGGTCTTGCTGAGTGTGACAAGATGAGACAAGGGGGGACGGGGGTCTACCGCATCGTGATGTTTGCCGTTCATCAAAAAATTTTACTGAATTTTTACAGAATCCTTGTACCTACTTCTGATAAATAGAAATAATATTTATTTGTTCGTTACAAAAGATATTTATTAATTTATTTAAATTTTATTATGAAAATAAAATAAATTTTTTGACTATCAAAATTTGTGTATTATTAATTAAATTTTATCAGGTCCGGGGGGGGGTTTAGTTTTTGTGACGTAATATTTACAGGGGGGTCACAGAAAGTGACAGTGTGACAACCGGGCGGGAGGGGGTCAAAAAAGCTAATTTTACCGTGACGTATTTTATGAATAGCCCCTTCAATAAGATGTGGCGGGACTGGCTCGCTCTATCTCCCCCCCATCGTTCATACTTTTTTTTTTTAATAAATAAATTGGAAAAGAAGTTACAAATATTCTTTGAATTAAAAACGTTGACGTGAGATTTTCAATAACGCCTTTCCGTTTAAGTGAAATTAAATGAAATTTTGGTGAACCTCTCCCTCCCCAAATTGATCTCACGTTATTAATAGATATTCTCTCATCAATATTTTTCTGCCACGCCTCAAGTTGCTAGGGAATTTCTCCAAAATCTCAAACATCATTACTATGATATTAATGGATTGAATGAATAGATATTTTTCATTCTCTAATATTTTTCTAGAAATAAGTTTCTACCAATAAAGATAAATAAACAGCATGTGTTATTTTTTGCAAATTATTAAAAAAAAAACGACTGTATGTTGTATGACAGTCCATCAACGGTGTTTTTTCGTGAACTGTTTGAACTTATTAAGATAACAATTTTGTTGTTGTTGCTGTACAATAATTCGGCAATAGCTTACGTAATCAACTATTAAAAATAGCAACCAATAGAATAATAGTAGGTACTAGTGTACGACTAGCACATAATGATCTGATTCGATTAGAATATAATATCAAGATTATATGTATGCCTATGTATATGTATGTTATGTATAAATTATGCCCATATTATGAGGTACCTACAGTGTACAGTTGTAGATAGTTGTACAATAATTCTACTTCCATACCTACCATGGAATGGCAAAAGCAAAATACCTTTACTATTTATAGAAAGCCCCTGACCCTGAGTTACTTGTTGCTGTTGTAATACTCTATAACATAAAACGACCGCAAATTATCTCCGGACTGGGTTATTTAGTTATGTACCTACAGCGTTTAAAAAAATCTAAAACTATTGAAATTAACTTTTAATAATAATAACAACGTTTTTTCGTTTTATAATTAGAAAACTAGGTACATAGTTAAAAATTCCAAAATTTACTAATTGTAAGATCTATAAACGACCTCTTTACATAATCAGTATCTATTAATTGTCAATTTCCTTTATGTGAATGAAGTATTTTTTTTTTTCGTAGGTAACATACTTTTTACGTTCTTAACCTTTGTGACGATAACCTTCCAGATTAGGTAATAATATAGTCGGATAGACACAACATTTGAAATAAAAGTATTTGTATCTGTAGTAAATGTATGTTTACAGTAAGTACCTAATCTACCTATTGTTCTGTTCTATTCAAAAAAGAGCTGCAAAACATTAAAACACATATTTTGGAACAAAAAGCTTCTATACGACCGGTTCGCCCTCGAGAAACTAAGAGATATGCGTTACATAAAGGTGTGACGAACAAATAAAAAACACCTACATCCTCTTTTTATTTCTTTCGTTTTCTGGTGGTTAGTGCACCAAACAACAGACGCACTCAAAGCAATATTCGCATGTAGGTAGCTAAGTCATAAAGATGCTTATTAAAATGTTTGCGTCAAACATTTAAATTTTTTTTAATATGCTAAAATGGGTAGCTAAAATTGCTTCAATAACTTTCTTACAAAATTTAAATTCCATTGATAAATATCAAATAATAGAGCGAAGCCATAGATAAATGCAATAAATATTTTATACTAGCTATGCCCGCGACTTCGTCCGCGTGGAATAATGATTTTCGGCAGCATTTAAAATTTTTTTCTTCTATATTTTAATTTTCTGGGCCGGAAGCCTTTTTGCCGACGTCATTACACAAAAACTTTATTCCTTAATTTTGCCCTCTTTAGGGTAAAATTTTTACAAACTTTAAATGTCCTATTTACATCTAATCAAAAGCCTAAAAAATAAGTTTCAAGCCTCTAGCTTTGTATCTACTTATCTATCTCTGTACCAAATTCTCATTTAAATCGGTTCAGTTGTTTAGGCGTGAATGCGTAACACACAGACATACAGAGTTACTTTTGCATTTATAATATTATAGAATAATATAGTTTCATTATAGTTTAAAATAGTTTATAAAGCTTAATATTCAACTACTTTTATTGATCCAAATAAACATAACCTCTATAACTTTTTATACTTAATATTTTAATTTTCTGGGCCGTAAGCTTTTTGGACGTCGTCATTACACAAAAACTTTCATCGCCTAATTTTATCCCCTCTAGGGTAAAATTTTTTACAAACATTGAATGTCGTATTTATTTATATCTAATCAAAAGCTTGAAAATCTTTAAAAATTACGGAATTTCCGCACAAACTTTCCTATTTCAACCCCTTACAACCATTTTTTCGCATTAAAAAGTAGCCTATGTCCTTTCTCAGGCTCTAGACTATTTCTGTACCAAATTTCATTTAAATCGGTTCAGTAAATTTTAGGCGAGATTCTGTAGCATACAGACAGAGTTACTTTCGCATTTATAATATTCCGCGAATTCATTTTCATCGATTTTCCCATGGGAATAAGATATTTTCCCGCAGTAAAACGTAGCCTATGTGTGTTATATATCCAGGGAGTCAGCTAACTCCATACCAAATTTTATTAAAATCGCTCCAGCCGTTTAGACGTGAAGAAGTAACAAACATACACACTCACAAACTTTCGCCTTTATAATATTAGTGTGATTACTTTTCAAAGTATAATAGTTGGTAAATTTGCATATTATCTTTCTTTTATTAGAGGTAGTAGGTATTAGCAGTAGACTTGAGAAAATTCAATCAAACTTCGAGGTATCGAGACTTCGAGTTATTGAATAATAATACATAGGTACATAAACACACATGCATGTGCTTATTTTTTGTATATAAACATTTGTATGTAGTATTTGTTTCATGTTACAAATAGATAGATAAACTTTGTTTTTCAGTGCACCACTTTCCACTATTTTATTAGAATTAATTTTTTATTGAAATACAAAGTTTTTAAAGTACATTCTGATGACCAATAATCGTACAAACTGCCTCACTGCTTGCATAGTACCTCTATTAAAAAGAGACATTAATATCGTACATTATTAAGAAATTCGACTTATTGAAGTTGGCGCTGAATATTATCTTCGGCTTATCAAGATATAAAAATATTTAAATGTTCGAGAGTTCGAGTCATCAAGTAAAATTACACGTATTTCTCATAGTTGAGACTATTGCCTATCGAATTAACAAAAAATTCGTCGTATCAGCGTTCGGGTTATCAAAATTTGATTGTATTTCTGTTCATTTTTTTGAAAAATTTAAAACTCGTTACTATTTACAAATTGTCTCTATTTATAGGAATACCTACATCGCCAACAACGTAATTCGTAAATAGATTCATTTACACAGGACATAGATATAATACTTTTTTCTCATTCATTAAAACGGGTAAAGGATACATTGCTCCTCCCATCGTTGATTATTTCATACTCATACGTGCGATCTTAAGATTTATGGAATATATCTATCATATACATACATAGGTACCTATTTTATACCTATCCTTTTATAGCTCAAAAGATAATTTAGTTAAACCTAAAAGAATATATTTTGTGAAATCAAGACAGGTAAGATACTAATAAGGAAAAATTGTCCAATTTATACTTACTGTTATTTATACATATTCATTTAAAAGCATTAATAAATTTCTCTTCTAAAATGTCTACCAATATAAATTCATGTATGTAGGTATATAAGTATATATAAATGAGCGCGAATTGGTTTTGGTGTCGACCGCATTTTTTTTTCTTATTTTAATGAGTAGAGATCGTGATATTTTGCTTTAAAACAACCGTCTAGTAGATAGTTTATTTTTATGCAGACCAATAAGGAAGCCAGTTATGTGGATGAGTTAAGACAGTTTATTGCTTGCCACAATATTCATTCTTCCTGTTGCTGAAAAAGCGTTTTTACATGTGGGTGCAAAGAAAAAACTGTTTGGGACAGATAGTAGTGAATCATTCTTATTCGAGCATACTATTACAATTTTAATTAATGAATTAAAAAAGCAATTCGCTGATACGATCGAATGCTAAACGTGAAGGCATTCGACTGGCCTTCAAGTCTCGAACTCTGGCTATTTTTAGATCGTTTGTTAAACTGTATGTTAACTGATATACCTACATATACCTGTGTACATACACACTTCGTACCTGGCATTTATATATTATATCTACATACATATTAATATGTAGATTTGCGCATACGTAATGTTAGAACATTACAAACTCGATTGTGTAAACGTCGAAAACAACGCCGCATTCAACCGTCATCATCATCGTCATGCCAATCCGTTCCCTACAAAAAAAAAATATTTTTACAAGCCATCGAACTATCATCTTGTCTGAGTCATGTAGTAAAGTGGGCGCTCAAGCAATAAAACTGCCAAGAAATGACCGGCCTTGTTGATGCCATTATAATTTCGT
Organism: Agrilus mali; assembly: GCA_029378335.1. Lineage (NCBI taxonomy): Eukaryota > Metazoa > Arthropoda > Insecta > Coleoptera > Buprestidae > Agrilus > Agrilus mali. The sequence goes on along the minus strand of CM055658.1, from coordinate 19,022,272 downwards.
GGCATCACTGCCTCCACAGATGAAAGTAGTTTAAAAGATTTAAAAGAAAAAGGTATCAAGTACCTGAGAGGTTCTGTAGCTCAACAAGGATTATAATTGTCATTAAAAACAGTTTCCTTTTTATTAGTGTAGATGTAAGTCTTCCGCCAAAATAAATTTATAATCTAGTGAAAGTTTATTACCTCAGGGCCACTTTAAATGATCCAGACTGTAGGTACATAATGCTTCCTAAATAGTTTCTGCTTCTAGAAGCGCAATCATTCATAACTATCCGAGGACTTACAACTTAAGTAAATAATAAAATGAGCGAAACTCAAACGTAAGTTCTGTTTCAGTTGATTTGATCCCTAAAGAGCTACACACCTTTGATGTGTTGGAATTCTGAAATCCTCATTAAGTAATGTCTTGTTTTTTTATATTTTATATAAATTGCAAACTTCAAACTTGAATCAGGGAACATTTATTAATATTATTTATGTATATAACAAGATAGACACACTCGTTAAAATAAATAAATAAATAAAGGTATAATTATCATAAAAATCTATTAGGTACCTGAAATATTACTCAGCTTCATCTTTATCTAGTACAAGTATGTTACCGCAGAGCCACTTTAAATGATCCCGACTATAGCTACATAATGTTTCCTATATAGTTTCTACTTCCAGAAGCGCTATCATTCATAACTATCCGAGTACTTACAACCTAAAGTAAATATGTAATAAAATGAGCGAAACTCAAACGTCAGTTCTGTTTCGGTTGATTTGATCCCTGAGGAGCTACCAAACCTTTGATGTTTATCCTTATTAAGTAATTTGTAGATAAGAAGAATGACATAAACAATAGAATAATTTTCTAGTGTCTTAAGTCTATTGGAGTTCTTTATCATAGTAGGTGTGTGTGCAAATCGTTGATTTGTAATCGCAGTTTAGTTCAAAAAATTGTATAGACATACGCACATTCATTAATAATTAAAGAAATGGCTGAATAGGCTAGAGCCTAGGGCGGCAGATTTTAGGGGGCGGCAAACTTGTCTTACAAAAATAAACAAAAATTATTATCTTATACACGGAAAAAAACGAGGCTCAAAAAATCAACAAAAATGACAATATTTTAGTGCTATACAGTATGTATACTGAATACACTAACGTCTGTATATGAAAAATTACTAAACGCTTATTTATAAAATATACTATTGTGATTTTGAATTTTTAAAATATTCCAATAGCGTTTAAGTATTAGGTACGTTTTAAATTTAGTATTTTTACCTATTTTTTAAATTAATTATTGCCATAATTTTTTCTTTAGGTCCACCCACACTATTCAATTAATGTGTAATATGTTTCACCACTTAAATATATCTATTCGAAGAGAAATGGGATCCGAAAAAAAATTGCTTAAAAATAACAATAACAAATATTATATAGATATATATGTGGAAAATTAATACTTTTCTATTGATATTTCAGATGATATTAACAACCTGTTTGAGTGTAGAATAGAAATTTAATAAATTTACACGTAAAAAATTGCATATTGTTGCACAGAATTTCATAAATATCATACATTTCTTAGAATGATAATTAAAAATAATAATAATGATAATATTGTAATGAATAAAAGCTGTAAATATCCATTCAACGAAAGTTCTTCTTAAAATTCTTACATTTTTAATCCTAATGAATTCGTATCAATATTTGTTGATTAGTCTGATAAAAATATAACACGTACAATCATAAAGTTGCAATCTCATTGACAAAAAATTGATTGTGAATTAGGGTACTTATAGAATTGCAGGTGTCAGTAGGGGCGTCAAATTTTGAATAGCCTACGGGCGGCAAACGTGTAAATCCGCCACTAGACCAGTACTTTTTTATGAAACCTCTTAGTCTTATTATAAATAACGTAGTACTAATAATAATCTGGTGTCTAATTGTGAAATTAGAATAATTAGTAAAGTGGTTAATTGATTATTTGATGTAAATTTTTTTGTTTTAGGTGATCCACAACGAATCGTGAAAGTGCAAGCTGGCCATGCGCCTCGGCCCGGCCCTGCTGGTGGCGCTGCTACTTCCTGTCATAGCCAGGGCCGTACTTTCGAACAATTCATTGGAAAATGAATCGACATCGTCGTCGGAGATCGGAGAGCCTTCAGGATTTAATACAATCTCCGCACATATCGCACCAAAGTCGTCGAATGGATTTTCGAAAACTCCCAATCCAGTCAATTCCATACCCTTTGCTGACAAACAAGTAAGAAGTTAATTTGTTTTAATAATAGGCCAATAAAAATACATATTACCTTCTTTTTATTATTATTTAACTTTTTTTTGTTTTGTATATTTTTGCTAACAGGAAGGTGGCATCAAAATCAGTTTTCTTTATTAATTAATAAACTATTTCGTGCGAAACATTTGTTTTTATTCGTGAATGATTATTAAGTTTTCAGGTGTTCTCAAAAAACTTCTTAATAGGGTGGCAAATACATTGTCGATTGCAAAATGTTCTTTCTAATTATTTAAAAGCAAGCATTCACTATTTATAACATAACTTGGGTCTGATAAAGTCATGTTGAGATACACACAACTCAATTCCTGTTTATCTCTTTTACACTTCTGAGTACCTATGCAAAAGGGAAGCAAACAAATTCTAATAATAACAAGCGATTTCTTGTTTTGATTGAAATAAGTATTGATTTTTTCTTCTACTGTACTCATATGTATTTATCAATTAACCAATATAGAAGAAATGCGAAAACAAATTACGTATCTAATATCTATACATTACAATTGCATAGTTAGAAATAAGTATGATGCACATAGGTATTTGTATCTGTTTGCAAAAACATAAATGTAACTTGCTACTATTGTATTCTGATTATAAAACGAAAAAAACCAAATTCTTAAATTATTTTTAAGAATGTCCTTCACATTCGAGGAAACAACATCACCATCAGTAATCGGTCAAAATCTTTCGACGATGAAGGTTTGGACATTAGGTACCCCAATGTATCTAACAATACAAATAAACCAACCCTCACCGTGGAAAACCTTAAAGTTGCGCCCCTATACAAGAAAAAGAGTATTACTGTAGGTTACCTAACTGCTGCAAAGGGCGACTTGAAGGAAAGACAGGGGTTGCTTATCTCGGGCGCTTTCACCATGGCCCTTGAAGAAGTAAGTTGCATTTCTGAAATTAATTTTATAAAATATTTCTTATAGATCATCTTTTTGAGGCCCCTAGAGTAACCAAGCATTAATTTAGTTTTAAACATGCTACCTACCAGTATTCCATATGTATTTTTAAGTCAATGAAATTCAAAAGGAAATAATAATTATATACATACATAAGTATGTTTAACGTATTGAATGTTAGTGATCATAGTTTATATCTATAATTTACTGCGCACTTCTGAATTAAGAATTCTTCGCACACATTTTTTATAGTCAGAATATTCTAACAATAAATAGCCAATCGTAGAAGAATTACCTTCCTGAATTTCATGTGTCCATTATTGCAAGACATCATAAACTACCACATTGGCGCCACAAATTCTTTTTCTTTAGTAGAGTCCAACGTTCCTCTTACAATTTCATTATAATAATCTTTAACATTGGAATACAGTCTCTACTTCATGAAAATATTTAAGAAATTTTAAACCATGTACTGTTAAGAAAATTGGAAAGATGGGGATCCGCCTTAATTTTTATTTAATGAATGGTACTAGTTATCCTTTTACAATTTTCAATTATAATTCATGGGAACATAGTGTTTTTAAAAAATTGAAGTGATTGGGGTCTCGTCATGTGCAGTCCTTTGGATGTTTAACTTGTCCTTTTTGGCACTAATGATGAGCAGTTGTCAAATTATTATAGATTAACAACGATCCAAACCTTTTACCAAACGTGACCCTCGTTTATCGTTGGTATGACACAAGGGGAGATACGGTTCTAGCAACTAGAGCTATGACTGACATGATCTGTGATGGAGTGACCGCTTTTTTTGGACCCGAAGGTTCCTGTCATGTTGAAGCAATCGTGGCACAGTCTCGAAATATACCAATGATAAGCTATGTAAGATTGTTAATATCACGAATGCAATTATTTGCAATTTTGGTTAACGTTAAGTCAATATTTTTTTAGAAATGTTCTGACCATACAGCTTCAAGTGTACCGACTTTTGCTAGAACTGAACCCCCCAATACCCAAGTAAGTAAATTAAAAAATTACTTAAATAGTTTTTAACACCAGTTTTGTATAAAAGTATAGTGGAAAGTTTCAAAATTAAAGAAAATTTGTACCAAAACAATCATTTGGATTTATTTTTAAATACAACCTATTATCGTCGTTAATTACAAGATAATTGTAATTACATTTTCTCGTCGCCTTATGTGATATCCTTTACTAATCGTATTTACTAAAAGGCTTTGTTAAATTATCTGAAATTTTTCTTTTACAAACATTTAAAAAAAAACAGCAAAAATCTTTGAAATTTATTTGATTATCTTTGTAGGTTACAAAATCTGTGATAGCCTTACTAAGTTATTATGGTTGGCAAAAATTTTCCATTATTTATGATCAGACTTGGGAAACGGTTGCAGAGTCGCTTGTAGATCAAGCGGTAAAGAAGAATATGACGATAAATGTTAAGAAAAGTGTAGGTGACAACCACGAATGCTGTGAAAGAAAACTTCCATGTTGTTCTAGTAGTTATTGGTACCAATTTATACAGGACACGAAAAACAGGACGAGGAGTAAGTCCATCTACTCAACACATTCCATCTTTTCCAAATAATAAAAAAAAAAACAATAAAAAGTCTTATGTACCAATACCAGTGCTGGGCAAAGCCTTCAGTGAAAGGGCTTCTAATGGTTTGTCGTTTTTGAAATCCCAAATACATTTTCATTAGTATTCTGAAATATAGAACTTTGTGTAGCTCTGACCATTTTGCAAACACTAGTCACATTCACATTTTTCTACATCATCAACCTCTCAGTAATTTTTTCTGATACGATAAAATTCTCTTCTAGTTTACATTTTCCTAGGGACATCAATGGCTTTAATCGATCTCATGAATACAATGCAAACGGCTCAACTATTTGATAAGGGAGAGTATATGGTCATCTATGTTGATATGAACACATACTCTTCCAAAGAAGCTCTTAGGTACCTTTGGAGTAAGTCAATCATCTGTGTTTATGATTAGATACTCAAATAATATTCATGTAAATTTAATTGTAGAACCTGAAACGTTTACAAAACATAGCAACTGTATCTCTCACCAAAAAGATTTCTTGAAGAGAGGCAGATCCCTTTTGGTAGTCGTTTCCACGCAACCCTCTCAAAATTTTCAGGAATTCGCGAATAGAGTCAATGAATATAATAAAAGGGAACCTTTCGGGTTTGATGTGCCCGACAAATTCGCACTTCGCAATTATTCCAAAGTAATATCCCTTAAGAAAGTATTAACCAACACATACACATAATAATGTTCACGATTTTAGCATGTATCCATTTATGCCGCATATCTTTATGATTCTGTGAAACTATATGCAAAAGCTCTACACAAGTTGTTGAGCGAAGAAAAATTTTTGAATGACACTATAATTGAAGAGATAGCGAATAACGGCACGAAAATTATACAGACTATCATCGAATCAGGAACATATCAAAGTGAGTGATCGTTGGTTTTTGAAAAAAAAAAAGTATATTTAATATTAATAGAGGTCCACATCGAATCATTTTGAATTATTCAAGGCATAACTGGAGCAACGATGAGATTAGATAAAAATGGTGATTCGGAGGGTAACTTTTCTGTATTGGCTTTGAAAAAGGTTCCTGACAGTCAATCCCACGTCCGGTCCAATTTTACCTGTAGTTTTCAGATGGTACCGGTTGGACAGTTTCAGCAAGGGGATTTTCCAGTGAGTGAGTTATTTCGTGAATGTTTCTAATCCATTTAAAATGTGTTACTCTTGTAATATGAATTGGCGCCAACATTATTGTAAATTAAAACAACTTTTTAATATGAATTTCAAAATTTCTGATATCGATTTAGACAAAATTAAAATTCGAAGAAAAAAATGGAAATTTGTCTGAACGTTTCGCTATCGTTGCAATTTCTTCACCAACTCAATTTTTCAAGAAAGTGCAATAAAGTAGCGAAGTGTTTGATTAAATTTGTACCTAAATTTTTTTTTGTTGTAAATTTTGTCGAAATCCTCATAAGACAATCTTGAATTTTTCTCCATGGATATGACAATGCGAAATTGTTAAATTCTTTTTTACTTACTGTCTTTAGGGAGTTATATGCTTCAATTGGTGCCAATTCAAATTAAAAGAATATATGCGATTAGGGATCGAATTTAAATTCGATTTAAACCGAATAATTCTTGTAGAAATACAAAATAAATCGGCAAATAGATTGGCCCGGAGGTGTGAAGCCAGATGATGAACCGAGCTGTGGTTTCAATAACGAAATGTGTCCCAAAAACGATACACATTTAAATAGTATTATTGCTGCGGGAACTTTGGCCATTATGCTGTTTTGTGCGGGGGTAATAACGATGAGCATCTACCGAAAATGGAAAATAGAACAAGAAATCGAAGGTTTGCTTTGGAAAATCGACCCCAACGAAATTCGCGATTATTATGAGCACGACATAGTACAATCTCCAAGCAAAGTAAGAAAACTTATTTTTCAAAAGAAAAAAGGAAAAGGCAGTTTGAATATTTTACAAATTTTTTGTTTCCTGTTGGTAGGCAAGTCTTTACAGCGCAAGTGCGACTTCTTTTGAGTCGCACGGGGGTGCGCAAGTTTTTGCGACAACTGCTACGTACAGAGGGGTGATTGTCAGGATAAAGGAATTATCGTTTTCCAGGAAAAAGGATATTTCTAGGGACGTGATGAAAGAAATGCGTTTATTGAGGGAACTGAGACACGATAACATCAACTCTTTCATAGGTGCCTGTGTTGAACCAATGGCTTTACTACTAGTCACTGATTATTGTGCCAAAGGAAGTTTATATGTAAGTATTGCATATACACTAAGAAAAGTTAAATTTTACATGTTCAAAAAAAAAAAAAATCCCTGGTACAAAAAATTGAGGGGCCTAAACTATTATATTATTTTTGGCTGTATAAACTACTAAAAATTTTTCAAGAGATGTACCTGATAAAGGCACAAACTTGAATTCTACCTAAAAAATTTTTGTCTGATTGATTCTTTCTACACTCACTTGATGAAAACTCATATTTACACTATTTTGGAGAAAAATAAATTACAGTTTTCACAAAATTGGTATATTGCACTTTCTTAGGCTTCTTCAGAAGTAATACTCGTATAAGCTTAAGTTAGGCGAAACATATGTAAAGTGCAATATATCAATTTTGTGAAAACTGTGTTTTATTTTTGTCCAAAATAGTGTAAAAATTTTTTGTAGTAATTTTTTTCTCCCTTTAATGGATAAATGCCACACATTCAATTAGAGTAAGTATAAATAAACTATAAAAGCTAATTATTAAATTTAATTTTAAGGATATTATTGAGAATGAAGATATAAAGCTGGATAAAATGTTTATAGCTTCACTAGTCCATGATCTCATCAAAGTAAGTACAACGAATTAATTTGTTGTTAATAATTAATTTTACAATATTTGTATTGTAGGGCATGTTATATATACATAATTCCATGTTAATCTGCCATGGAAATCTGAAATCTTCAAATTGTGTCGTTACAAGCAGGTGGGTGCTGCAAGTTACAGATTTTGGGTTAAATGAAATGAGAGCTTGTGCAGAAAATGATAGTATTGGAGAACACCAATATTACAGAAGTGAGTACTTTAGTGATTTGATGTCCTATTTTGATATTAGAATTTTTATTTTCTTCATCATTCATTGCAGGTTTATTTTGGAAAGCCCCCGAGATACTTAGAAATCCCCAGGGGTACATCAGAGGAACACAAAAAGGAGATGTTTACGCCTTTGCCATAATCCTTTACGAAATTATTGGACGAAAAGGTCCATTTGGTGCTACAGGTTACGAACCAAAAGGTGAATTACGTTTATTGCTTCATTATAATTATTTAATTGTAAACTGTTTTATTGTAGAGATAATAGAATTTGTTAAAAATTCTGGAGAAATCTGCGATGAGCCGTTTAGGCCTAATTTAGATGCTTTATTGGATACAGAAATGGGAAGGGAAGATTACGTTTTACAGTGCATCAAGGATTGTTGGGCTGAAAATCCTGATAACAGACCCGATTTTGCTTCTGTTAGGGGAAGATTAAAAAGAATGAAAGACGGAAAGTATGAACATTTTTTTCGTTATTCATTTATTAAATAAACAATTCTTAATGATAACCATGTTTTTTAGGAATAGAAATATTATGGACCAAATGATGGATATGATGGAGAAGTATGCAAACAATTTAGAAGATCTCGTCACTGAACGAACGAGACTTTTGGATGAAGAGAAGAAGAAAACCGAAGATCTTCTGCACCGTATGTTACCAAAGTAAGTGTATTATTATTATTTTTTTCTTTAGATAAATAATAATATTCTAAAAATTATTTTTTTTAAGACCTGTAGCCAATAGACTCACAATGGGTTATGGTGTAGAACCTGAATCGTTCGATCAGGTGACGATTTATTTCAGCGACATTGTCGGTTTTACATCGATGTCTGCAGAAAGTACTCCATTACAAGTCAGTTAAAACCTTTTGGATTTACCAACTACAATATATCTCTTAAAATTTAATTTTGGTTTTAGGTTGTTAATTTTTTGAACGATCTTTACACAGTATTCGATCGCATAATCAAAGGTTACGATGTTTATAAGGTTGAAACTATTGGAGACGCGTACATGGTAGTTTCGGGACTTCCCCTTCGAAACAGAGACAAACATGCCGGAGAAATCGCATCGATGTCTTTGGACCTTTTAAACGCTGTGAGAAACTATTCAATAGCACATCGACCAAAAGATACTCTGAAGCTTAGAATAGGAATTCACACTGGTAACTAATTTAATTCAACCACATTTAAGGTCATCTTGGCGGCTTTTAGGACTCGCCGTTGTTCGGTAGCTTTAACTCCAGACTTTTCTTCGGCTGCTGCGATTCGCATCTTCAGTGGCCAAGTTACTGAAGGTAAGGATAGCAGCAAAACTTATGTAGTTAAATTTACTGGACCACGGCGAATCCCAACAGTCTTCAGGACAAATATCACATCACATTTGATGTTTAATTGTTTTTTTCTTTGTAATTTTTTAAAGGTCCAGTTGTAGCTGGAGTGGTTGGGTTAACAATGCCCCGATATTGTCTTTTCGGGGACACCGTTAATACAGCATCAAGAATGGAAAGTAATGGAGAACCTTTAAAAATACATATCAGCGTACAGTGCAAAGAAGCTTTAGAAAAATTAGGGGGATATGTTGTGGAAGAACGGGGCCAAGTTTATATGAAGGGTAAAGGAGAAGTTCTTACTTATTGGCTTTTAGGAGCAACAGATAAAGCAATACAACGACGAGAAGTAGACATTGGAGATTTGCCTCCTCTTTTCTGTCGGCCCCGAAAAAGCCCCAAGTTAAATAATGAATCTAGACAAGCTTCTATTTGTGGTGCGCTCGGCTTTACTGGATTCGGAAGTCGAAGACATTCTAGTGTACCAAGAGGTAAGTACTTCCATGAAACCAACTTACCTGATTATAAACCGTTTTGTCACTAACAGGGACGAGTATTGATAGCACTTCTACGGTACACAACGCGAGTCCTGTACCATCACGTTTTTCATCCTTTAAAGCTTCGAATCGTTTAGCATTACAGGTTCCAGATAGCGGATCCCGTTTAACAATAAATAGTGCAATTAGTCAAGCTTTCGAAAATCCAGAACAACATGGTGGAAGAAGAGGTATACGTCCTAGGAGAGTTCTGTCGAGTATAGCGTCGAGTTGTGATGAACCTGTCAAGAGTCAAGGTTTTTTGAATAAAATTAGGGAATCCCGATCACTGGATCCATTGCCTTTAGTCAAAACAAAACAGAAAGAACTGTCTAGCCAATTTATTGAGGCGCTTAGGAGAAGTACACGGTCGCTCGAAAATTGTGATAAGTACGGTCAGGTGCAGATAATAGCGATTCCAGAAGACAGACTTGTTAATAACAACTTTCCCAATGGTAATGTTCTGAATCCGCAACAAGAGGAAGATTTTTGTCTCAAAGAGGACGTGAAGGAACCCTTACTGCAATCGAATCCAAACACAACAATTTTGCATAGGAGGAAACCGAATGATACAGGAAGTGAGCAGTTGCAAAAGAAGTGGCGATCTTTGGAAACTGTACCCGCTAGTGGAGAACAAATCTCTGCTGATAATAACAAGAAGAAGCTGCATCCTAGAAATTCTATAAGAACATGGCTTGCAGGTATTTTTAATGGAAATGGCATACGATCCAGTAACGCGTCTTTAGGAAAAGCAGTCATGCCAGATTATAATAACCTTCAGGCTGAAAAGGAAAGCATAGTTTAGTTTCTAGGAATTATCAAGGTATAGCTTTTGTTTGAATTGTAAATTTCTTCTCTAGCAATTTTCGCCAATTTTATTTCAGAGAATTCTTTTGAGACGATTTTCAGCAAGTCCATGCATCACTTTATATACGGGTTTTAGAAATTTATTTAATCAATAATGAAACCGATGAAACGCGTCTTAAAACATTTCTTCAAACGATTTTTGCGAATATTGCCGAAGCAAGAAAGGAGAGAAGTGACAAAGTAAAAATTGTTGCGTGGAAAGTACAGTCTTAAAATAAAAACCACGTTTTCACATTTTTAATGGTTGATGTTTAAGATAATATTTACGATGTGTATTTTGAATCGTTGTCTCCATACAATATGTATTTTTCGAAGCTTTAGTTTCTCCTTTCTCACTTAGGTATGCCTACACAAAACGTTGAATGCCCTGGCTTAGTATCTATTATTATTCTGGGGAGTGTAAGAATGTCATTGGAAAAAATCACTTAAAGAAATTTATTTTATTTAAACTTATTTCCTTATCTGAAAGGAATAGTCATTTTTTTTACTTTATGTGCATTTATTACGGTGATTTCTTGGTTCAGGTCAAGAAAGGTATTGTTAGTAGGTATCAGAAGTTACGTTATTAATTGAAAACTGTTACATATTATGTTTATGCATACAAAGCTACAAATTTTATTGTAAAAAACTTACAATCAGTGATTATTATACATATATGGCTGTGAAAATAAACTATATTATATAATCTATGGAAAATGTCAGGAAAAGAAGTTTCTTTTGTAATATAATATTTTTGTGCCATTAAATTATGGAGTAATATTATGTATTGTAAAAAAACTATGTATAGAAATAAATTTCTAAGATGTAAGTACTTTTTCTGTCTTTCGCCGAAAATATTTGTAGCTCATTTATCACAAAAATCCTTGATGACTTGTTTAAAAATATAATTCTTTCTTTTTGTAGGAAGCAGTCCTAACCACTCCCACGAAATGGACGCAAGAAAGTAAGTTTTAATTTTTTTTATTTAAAATAAATTACAGTAGGACGTTGCCACTAACTTATATTTCATTATTTCACAAATTCTCCAATTTTTATAGCGTTTTAGAAATAGGTGCCTCTTAAAGAACTTTTTAAAAATTGCACCTCAATTTTATTTATATTAAAAATTTCATAAATTAGAGGACATACTGTTTAGTACAATTTTAACGAATAGGGCATATATTTTCTTTGGCCGGGCATGCCTTTTGTTGTTTTATCATGTTTGAGCAGACATCGTCTGGAGGTGGAGATGCGTAAAAAGCTACCCCCCTTTTTATATCTTCAATTAAATGAGGAATAGCTTGATCCAAAAGACAGCTTTCGTAGTCTGTCATATCTGGCAAGCCCAAATTTTTACGAACTCCCTCTGAAAAAATAAAACTTATAATCGAAAATATTTTATTATCAAATTTTAACGCACCGATTCCGAAAAGTATTGGAGTAACTAGATAGTCAACCATTGGACAAACGTCTGATTTAACATAAGTGCAGGCTACTATTTTTTCTTTTGCTTGAAGACCCTTTGTTAAATTAGCAACGAAACGTGCAGCGGCAAAGGCGCAAGAAAGAGCTGGAGTTGCTCCCATACTTTCTTGGGATCCCGTTTTTACCTTCCTAGTAATTGTTAGCATTTGCTCCTGAAAATTGTTCCGTTTAAAAGAGCACAAGAAATCAAATAGTGACTCGTTAAACATTTATACCTCACTAAATTCGTTGCACGGACTCGAACATGATAAAACAGGGACAACAGTTTTATCTGAAACGCCTCCGACAATCGGTGTCATTACGCATTCGGGTTCGATACCCAGGGCTTCTGCTATAAAAGTGTTTGTTCTTACACTGTGTAATGTTGACAAGCCGAATAATCTTTTTGTACTATCAACACCCTTACATTTAAGAACATTATATGCAAGGGGGACTAAACTGTTTACAGGATTCGTTATTATTACGACCAGAGCCTGCAAATTAACGTATTCGTTGAACAGGTATACAATTTAGATTTGTTTTGAATAATAATAATTACCATAGGAGAATATCTTGCAATATTTTCACAGAGGTTTACCACAATTTTTCCATTTTCTTGAAAAGTGTTCGCTGACAGATCTGAAGATCCCTTACGCGAAGCACAAATTACTACAATATTTGAACCCTATCGCAAAAAATATTATTTTTTCGTTTTTCCCGTCATATTTAATTAAAAAAAAAAAAGAAATACATATGGATGTAATAAAAAATTGAAAATATTTACGTAAAGGGCATCTCCTAAATTTTCTTCCCCCTTGGCTGGAATTACTTTGCCAATGGTATCAATGTATCCCAGCTCACGAGCAAAGCCATTTACTCCCATAACATCATACAAACATAAAATGTCTATCAAAGGGGATTGCTTTAATAGAAGGGAAAGGGGTTGTCCCACTGCACCTAATAAAGATAGAGATGCCCCTTAATTAAAATAAACGATGAAACATGTAACAACGAACCTGCAGCACCACATACAGTTACTTTTGTACCTGACACTCTAGTTGATTTGCCGTAATTTTTAGTTAAATTTCTATTAAATTTAAACAGTTTAAAAAACATTCCATATCTATTCAAAATTTTTAATAATGCCGGCATTGTTTTAACTAAAATTTGTCAGAAGTTATATTTTTTATTTGTGCTGTCAACTCTATAATTTATAATCAACTTGGCTAAGGAGGGGGAGGTATTGATAAGTTAAGAAAAGTGGCCCCATTTTGGCAAAAAAATAACTATATGTTTCTCATTCCTTTACTAAAATACAGGATACTGACTTAAAGTAAAAGTGACCATGTTTTCTTCACAAGAACAAACTGTGGCCAGTATGGCTTTTTTTATGGAAAATTATACCTACCTTTTTCAACTATGTATATCGAGCTATATTTAGACAGGAACTGATTGTTTTAGGAGATTAATTTTATTTTTGCATTATTATATTTGTTAAGATCTAAAGGACAACAGCTATAAAAATGATCGGGCTAAAAATGCGCTCATACCTAAAAAGACTGGCTATAGTAAAAGAAACAGTACAATTTATTTTCCATAAAAAGCCATTTTGACCTTAGTTTGTTCATTATTCTCGTGAAAAAAGTAATCACTTTTACATTTAATTTATTGCCGCGTGAAGTTAGTGTGCTACAGTTTATTAAAATAATGAGAAATATAAAAATATAGTTAATTTTCTTTCCTTTTTAAGAATTGACATCAGTGGTTTTTTGGTAACTGTGCATATATAACAAATTTTGCTCCTTGCTGTTTTGCATTTTGAAAAGATTAAACTTGTTTGGTGTACAATCTAACCAATTATGAGTTAAAAAAGAAGCAATTAAGCATAATATTTATTTGAAAAGTTAATTAACATACATATCAACTACACCAACTGAAAGTTACGGTATAAAGGAATGTAACAATTAATAATTAATATTTGAGATTGTAAATGAAAAAAAGAAAAAAAAGACAATTCTCCACATATAAATATCACCTGAATATTTGTATAATCAATTAGTAATTGCGGCGTCCAAAGATGCCGCATCAATTACTATTGATACGTATGCTAATCAAACATTACAAAATAAAATACTTATATTTTAAAAATTAAAGAAAATGGTACAACCTCTATACTTTGCATTAAATAAATGCCCTTTTCCCATATACATTAGGGCAAAAACTATATCGATATTACCTAATGTATACAATTACATAAATGTTTACGATTATTATTCGACCACAATAAATACGTAAGTAACTATAATAGATATGCATGAAAACGCGAAAACTTTAAACCAAATGGAATTAACTAAATCACCCCAAAAAGAAAAGCTGGATAAAAATTTTAGGGTAATTCGTTAAGATTTTATTATTTTACAATATAATAATTGTTACGTCTAATAACTACGAATAACGATGAAACAAGTAATTATGGTACTTACATTTTGCTTAATACGAATAATACATAGATTGTAAGCAGTTGGAGCACGCAAAAAAATACTCCCAATGTTTTGGTTTCCTTTTTGCACTTTTACATAAAGATTGAAAAAACCACTAATTCTATGCAAAGTATAGCTTGTAAGTTACTTGACACGGCTTGCTCGTCGGAATTTACGATGTCCCATTATTAACTTTTTTAAAGAATAAATACACCAATAATTAAGAATACCATTATACTGTAAAATTTAAAATTAAGGCATTTGACCTTAAATTTTAAAAATTGCCTTCAAGATTAATGAAAAATATATTGAAGATGTGAAGCGTTTCAAGTTGAATTAAAATATCCAATTAAAAGTATATATGTGTGATAAATAAGTTTTCTTTAACCATATTTTGCACTGGTTTTATTTAAGGATAAAATGAATTAAAATTACCTTTAAAAATTGTCAAAAACAAAAAAGATAATAATGGACATCATCTCACTGCAGCTTCTGCACAGTTTGTTGCTATTAAATCACATGAAAAGTGTGGCCTAATGTATAATACAACTCAATTAATACTTTTATAAGTCGAGGACTTATTTTTTTATTCCTTTCAAAGGTCATAGGACTAGAATTTGAAATTTATTGACAAATTGCCGAGTTATGGTACTGCAAAGTGAGGTCTGTTGTTTTGAATTTTATAGTGTATATACATAGTATATCCCACATAAATAAGTACCAACAAAATACTAAAATTCTCCAAGTTGATTTGTTTCCCAATAATGAAAAACTCAATATGATTACATCTTACTAATCTAGAAAAAATCAGCAGTAGAATATATTTTGAGTACGTATTTATCCCAAAAATGTGAACGAAATGTCCTGCAGAAGCCACTTCATTAGGTTTAAATGAAATTTAAATTTTAAATTTTTGGCGTTCACATTCTTTTGTGTCATATAACAATACTATATCAGTACATGAAGCTGCAGTGACGGGAACAATGAGCTTCCCTTAGTGCGACGACGACAACTGCTTAGTGATGCGAGAGATTTAGGAAATTTTTGTTGACTTCCATTTTTTTTTTCTTATTTTTTTGTCATTATCTTGAGGTATTCAAGAGCGTTGTGGGCTGCATTTTCCTGTGCATCTTTCGATGTTAATCCTGCACCATAACAAACCGCAACAGGAAGCGTTGATAGTTGTACTAGACACTGGCATTTGCCACTAATCGATTTTTCTTCGACGTCCACGTAAGTGACTTCAAACTGCTGTTCTACTGCTATTTCTTGAAGGAACTCGACAAAATTGAAACCCTTTAACGTTCAGGTTCACATTCTGAAAGATAACATTGATTGAAAATGTTTTAAAACAATAGGTCCTTTAATGTTAGGTAGGAACTACCTGGAGTTCATTAAGTTTTTCTCCTGTAGATTGTTTTAAGTTTTTGTGAAACTGCGAGACCTTACAGGAATGAGTTGACGTAAGGGTTTGTATTTTACTATCTTTCAGTCCAGTGTAGCGGCTCTGTACTTTGGCGCTCAACTAAAAATTACATAGTTGAAATGAATTTGGCAAACTAATTAGCTACCCGACCCGAAATCAATATTTTTACTCTCTTTCGTCCTATTCCTTTGTCATTCCAATTCTGTACTTTTAGTCTAAATAAATGCAACTGAAAGATAGTAAAAATACCGATTCCCAAAGTGTAACTACAAAAAAACTTTACCTCATCATCGTCTTCAAAGCCTTGAGGCAAATTGCTTCCTTCCAGTGGCATATCCTGGAGGGCTTGCCACATTTTATGAGCAGCCATTCTTTTGGCCAACTTCTTTGATTTTCCCATACCCAATTCCTTATGCTTTAAAACTTCACAAGCAATGGTAAATTGTCTTTCATGGGGCAAACCTTCTTCATGAATCATGTCATATGAAGGTGGAGGCCATCGTCGAGACATACACATCTCCTGTAGCCATCCAATAGGGTTTCCCATTACCTTATCATCATATGGAGATACTACCTGGTTTGTCCTAATAAAGATAATATCAGAAGTTATTAAAATATATAAATTTAATATTCATACAAATTGCAAACTTACACATCAGTTGTTGATGTGTCTGTTGGAGTACCATTAGTAGCGTTTGCTTGTTCAGGTGTCTGATTTCCCACCAGTAACTCAAGAAGGTTTTTAGCTGCTGCATGTTTAGCCTCTTTTTTTGATCTGCCAGTACCTGTTGCAACAAATTCGTTGCTTAGAAACACCCTGTATCTAAATATAGGCTCGTGAATAGCCCCCTCAATCTGAACAAGTTCATATTTAGGAGTAATGCCTCGACGACTGAGGAGCTCTTGTAATACAGAAACAGGTGTCTTAGTGTGAAGGGATCTCATTTCCTACAGGATAAAATAATGAATTCTTTTTCAAATTCTTGTCAGTAAAACTGACCAGTTTAGCAGCTTCTCCCAAGGACAATCTCTCTGATAACATGGCATGAATGGTTGTTCGTCCTGGTTTCTTTCTTGGGTGGCTGTTGTGGACAACAGGAGGCTGGGAGATCATAGTAATGGGTGTTTCCATTATTTATGTCAAACTTCCCACTTTACAATTCCTATTCATAATTAGTGAAAAAACGGTGAAATTCGCGCCAAGATTATTTTAAACGATATTTATTGACGATAGTATAATGCGCAAATAAATTGCGCGGTAAATGGTTATAAGAATCATTTTTATTTTTAATACATATAACAATCAACTAAAATAATTCACGTTAAATTATCGCATTTTCAAACAACATCGAATAAAATATAAATAATGTTAGGTACCAATAATGTTTAATATGAAATACTATAAGCAACTTTTTAAATAGGCAAAACAATTTAATTTAAATACTTACACATATGATTTTAAATTGATCTGTAATCTTCTAATAAAGGGTGTGAAAACTGTTAAATATGAACACAAACTGGGTTTATTTTTAATTTAAATAGACTAGATAATAAACCACCAAAACCGCTGATAAATAATTTTTTATCCTTAGTTGTGGTTTAGTATAGTTCATCAAGTAATACACATAACATACCTTATCAAACAGACGTTAGATATTCAAACTATAAACATAATAATTAAATAACGGTTAACTCTTAAAACTGTGTACTTTTTTAAATAAATTATATATTCGTTTTGTACAACACCGACACCTGGACAGTTGAAGTTTAGAATGTTATGGATTTTGAACGTCTAAAAGTCTATTGTAAATATTCCATACAAGAAATACAAATTCATATTTTCGTAAAATTCACATTAAATTGAAATAAGTCAATTAACCGTTTGTTTATTAATTAGACTTACTTATTTTTATTTGCGGTATTAACTTAATTTAAAAATTATACTGATAAATTTCAAGAGGGTTCACCAAATTATGTATTTCAGATAGTAGTATGAGTAAGAGCCATTTAAAAAAATCAAGCAAGAACAATAAAAAGAGAAGTTAATGGAGAAGTTATGAGCCGTAGTTAGGAGGTTATATAGGTTATGAATAAGATACATTAAATTATTAAAATTGTTTAAATTAACAAGAATGTGTGATCTTTTATATGTTTCTTCTGCATGTAACCAAACTCCAACATCTGCACATTGGGGAAAAAACAACCTTATATGTTATGCGTCCTGTAACGTAGTTCAAATTTATGCTATTAATGTAAGTATCCATTTGTATATTTTTGTATTAAGTATATTTGATGATTCTTTGTGTAGCATGGAAGTGGAGGAAAAATTATCAACACTCTTTGTGGTCATAAAAAACGAGTGAATTCGGTGCAGTGGATTTCTGGACCAGACAATATGTTTGAGTTAGTATCAGGTTCTGCTGATGGAACAGCAATTGTATGGACTCTTCATGACAATAATTATAACTCGTTCACTTTGAAGGGTCATGAAAGTAATGTTAATGTGGTAGAAAGTATGTATACAAAGAAGTCCACAACGCTTGTAGTAACTACTTCTGCTGATTCGACAATCAGGATATGGCTCAGGCAAAGCATAGGAGGTACATAAGCATTTCCTTAAAAGTAGACGTGGATTGATTCATTAACACTGTAATTTTGAAATTTATAGGGGATTTTTGTCAAACGCAAGTAATAAATTTGAATTATGGAGTATCGTTATCCTTAAAGTTGTCATATTTTCCTGATCAAGAGTTAATTTTATTAGCAGCAGGCTTAGATGATTCAAATATACATTTATATATAGAAGATGAGGAAAAGTCAGATGATTTTCCATTCAAATTTAAACACTCCCAGAAACTAGAGGGACATGATAATTGGGTACGTGGTTTAAACTTCAAAGTTAATGGTTTGTAATACTCGTTATTTTTTGTTTCTCTTTTAAAATTAATTACAAATTTATTTGAGATGGAGATTTATTTATGGTGTCTTGTGCTCAAGATCATTTTATACGATTATGGAAAATTTCATCAGAAATAAAACAAAAAGAAATAGATTTAAAATCTCATATTGAAAGCATTGAACAATTTGATTTTGTAATGAAACGGAAGGAAATAGCAACATTAAAAGAGAAATATGTTATATCATTGGAGTCTGTGCTTGGAGGACACGAAGGATGGGTGTATTCCGTTAATTGGCATCCTGAAAATATGACTTTTCTTTCTTCTTCTATAGACAAAACAATGATTATTTGGAAATGGGACAAAGAGAGTGATTTGTGGGTAGAAAATGTAAGGGTTGGTGAAGTTGGAGGAAACACATTAGGTTTTTATGGTGGAATGTTTGGACCATCAGGAAATTGCTTCATGGCACATGGATACCATGGTGCTTTTCATATTTGGAAGCATTCTGAGGTATAATTTGTAAATTATGGTTATGTTTGGATTTTACCTTACTATATTAAAAGGAATCAAATATGTGGGTGCCTTGTGTTACAATTGGTGGCCACTTTGAAGAAGTCTCTGATTTAGCATGGGAATCCCAAGGAGAATTTGTTGTTAGCGTTTCATATGATCAAACTACTAGAATTCATGCACCCTGGACTACGAAGGATGCTGAAACTGTAATAAAAACTTAAATTTATGTGGTATTATCTTAAATATTAGACAAAATATTTTATCTTTTAGAGTTGGCATGAAATTGCAAGGCCCCAAGTACATGGTTACGACATTAATAGTTTAACCATGTTGTCAAGATATAGTTTTGCCTCTGGGGCCGACGAAAAAGTTATAAGGACATTTAAAGCTCCTAAAAATTTTGTGGAGAATTTCAGAAGATTGTGCCGGATCGAAGAAGATCAGGAAGGCGACAAAATTTTACGTATGTTATCAGTTAATTTTCTGTATAATCGCAGGAGTACTATAATTAGTCTAAATAGTTACAGCAGAAAGGCCCGAAGGCGCTGCGGTGCCTTCTTTGGGACTCTCAAACAAAGCCGTTTATGGTGAAGATAACATAGAAGACATTAACACTGATTCTAAAAAGGACCCTTATCCTCAAGAATCACACTTTACAGCTGTAATTTTAAATGGTGAACAAATAAATTTTAATTTGAAATATATACTTAATATGAATTTAATTTGTAGAACCTCCGACAGAGGAAACTTTACTTCAAAACACATTATGGCCTGAAGTTCAGAAGTTATATGGACATGGATATGAAGTATACTCTTTAGCTTCTCCTCCTGATGGAAGCATTTTAGCATCAGCATGTAAAGCCAATACACAAGAACATGCAGCTATTCTGTTATGGTAGAGATTTTCTTTAAATAACACAATTCTATTAACTAAATTGTATGTAATTATCATAGGGACACTTCTACATGGATGCAAAAACAAAAGCTTCTTTCGCATTCATTAACAGTCGTCCAAATAGAATTTTCTCCAAACTGCCAGCATCTTTTGTCAGTTTCTCGGGACCGCAGGTGGTCTTTATTTACACATAACAGTTCCTCGAACGAATTTGAGTTAGTTGCAACCACTGATAAGAAAACAGGAATTCACACGCGAATTATCTGGTGTTGTTCGTGGGCATTCGACTCAAAATATTTTGCTACCGGATCTCGTGACGGCAAAGTTGTTATTTGGGGTATAAATGTTGATAAACCGAGGGATAATGTGTTAGGACAGTATGAACATGTGATGGTAAAGGAGTTTAAAGGAGAGTCTGTGACCGCAGTCGCCTTTGCACCTGTTTTAGCTCACGATTTTTATATTATTGCTGTAGGTTTTGAAACTGGAGTTATCTCAGTCCATTTTTGGAGGCCTAAGGATGATTTTAGGGATTATATACAAATGGATAACAGGTAAAAAGAAGGGTGGTAGTTAAAATGAGATCAAATAGTTTACTTATTTCATTGTTTAATTTTTAATTTCAGAGTATCGCATCATTTGACTGTTAGAAGGTTACGATTTAGGCCATTAAAAGGTACTGCTGGTGATAACTCTGATAAAGAATTGATACAACTTGCCAGTTGTGGGGCAGATCACGCCGTTAGGATTTATAATATATCTTTGCCACATAATTTATGTGTTGCCTAATCCTTTTAAAGAACTAATATTTTTTATATACGTATGTGTAATATATAGTTTGGATAATAAAATTTAATCAAAATTAATTTTACGGTGGTTAATAATTTACAAAGTAACATTATAACTGTTGGGTCTTTTTGTCGTAGTTAAAAATACCAACAATTTTGTTGATGCGTAATATATAGCATTTAACGATATGAAATATGTAATTAGTGATTTGATAAAATATTTTTTTATTAAGTGGTTAATTAAATAATGAAATTCAAAGGGATCGACGCTTTTTTTTAAACGTTCAATTGACCACTTTTTCTGATTGTAGTGGTCTGTTTCTAAGAGTGACAGTCGTGAATTAATATGTCATTAAAAAAATTAGTAATTATGTATATTCTTTTACAAAAGTGTTTTTTTAAGCCGATTGTATAAAATATGACGTTTGGGGATTTTTTTATATTAATCGTCTGCATCTGTTTTTTATAAAAAGGTTTCTTTGGTTTTGATTGGGGCAGTAAATAAGCAAAGATGTTAAATCTACGATTATGCTGTTTTTGGCTCAATTCTTTCATGATATATGTAGGTATATCCATTTTGAAAGTGGGGAAAATAATTTAAACTTAATTAGGTTTTATTTATATTAACATGTTTTAAGATAATTATTGTCAAATTAAGTAATTCAGTATTTTTATTGATAATAAAGTATGCAGTGTGACAGTTGCAAGTCGAGTTTTGTCGTTAAAAACACGAGTTATAATATCCCAACAAAAGTGCTTTTAAAGATAAATTTGTTAACTTAAATATCTATGTAGTTTATAGGTGGGTGAGTTGTGATTTATATTCATTAATTTGCATCTGTTGATTAAAAACATTCTTTTAACTTCAATAAGGGCAAGGATCATGGTAATAATGCGGATATATGTAATAGTATTTAAGTTTATTAAGTTGACAAGCTTATTTTATTATTTTTCTTTTATTTTAATAATTTTGACATATTGATTAGGTATCCAGTTTAAATTTGGGTTATACTTTTTAATAATTGGACTATTGCTCAGTAATTGAATGCGCAGTGTGCCGTGCTTAATAGTAACAATTGCGAGTCGATTAAGATATGGAATTGTCTTAATCATAATTAAAAGTAAAATATATTTCTTATTATTTAAATAATATGTTTGGGGGTCAATTTTACTTTATATCAGTATTTATCTGTTTGTTAAAAGCTTTTTTCTTTCAATATTATTGCACGGTTACTTTAAATTTTACAGATTTAACATCTTATTTTAATTAATTTATGACATATCTAAGTATATCCATTTTAACAAGAGGAAGTAAATTATTTTAAATATAATAGGAAATTTATTTATATCAGCACGTTTTAAAATAATAGTCAAATTAAGTAAGCATCTGTTTTTAAACTGAACTTTTTTTAAATTAGAATGTACCGTTCTCGTACTAAAATATATACTGTGCTGTGCCCGGATGACAGTTGTTGTTGTTATTGTAAACAAATGACTAGTAGTGTTAAAGAAAAGTGTTTATAAGTACAATTTAACATAAAGTGTAATTGTGTTCCTGTTACGATAATGGATTTAAGGGTGAGTGATCCTTTATATTTACTTACCTATTTAAAACAGTTTCTGTTAAGATTTGCAACTTCAACTATAATTTATATGGATAACACCTTTTTTGGTATTTTTTCAAATTGATGAATCTTAACAGAAAATTGTTATAAAATTTTAATAATTCATTAATTATATTCGTAAAAACCAGTAAGAAAATAAATTTTCATTGTAAAATCTCTGTTTATTTTAATAGCCTTATAAGTTATGATACGTATAGTGCACATAAAAAGTGACGAAGAATTAAAAGTAGTTAAAATTCAGACAAAATAACATTCATAACACGTGTATTAAAAAAAATAGAACATGTAGAAAATAATTAGGTACTGTCTTTAAATTTTTGGGTCTGTTTCATTCAAGTTGACTATTTTCTCTGACAATTCCCAAAGTTTTTTGGCTTTGGCATCGTCCATGGCACCCCGACTTAGTCCCCTTTCTTTGCAATCCATAAAGTATTTTCCACTAACACCCTCAACTTCTTCCGATGCGGCCAAATGAACGGTTGTTTGGCATCCTTGTTCTGGTGTTTTGAAAAAGCCCTTAATTATTAGCTTCAGGGGCCAATTGAGCGGTACCGGAACATTCCTCCAGATGCCGGAGTCTATCATTCCGGGATGTAAACAGTTGGCCGTTACGCCTGACCCTTCTAATCTTCGGGCTAATTCCCTTGTAAAACAAATATTGGCATATTTTGATACATAGTAATAATAGACAGGAAACCATGTATCTGTCGGGTTGATCTTGTTTAAGTTTAGGGATGAGAGACGATAAAGTTCTGATGCAACAATAACAATTCGGCTCGGTTTTGATCGTTTAAGTAAATCTGGAACAGGACAACAACAAATTATTTTACCCTTAGCTTTTAGGGAATTCCCCTCTTGTACATTTTTTAACTTTGTATTTCTCTCGATAATTGATTACGAAAGGTTTCTGGTTGTATTAAATGCTATTGTAAAACTTACCAATTAGTAAATGCGTCAGTAAAAAGGGACCAAAGTGATTAGTGGCCATGGTTAATTCCACCCCATCTTCTGTAACTGTTAATTTTGATTCTGCTGTGCCAGCATTGTGAATTAAAACGTTCAATTTCGGTTCGGTTTTGTTTATATCTGCTGCAAATTCCCTAATGGATTTCTGCGACGATAAATCTAATTTTTTTACTACAATATCTTGATTTTTAGTTGAATTCGCTAATTCGTCTAAAAATTATGGATAAAAGACAGGATCTATAATAGTAGTAGTACTTA
The DNA here is from genome assembly GCA_029378335.1 of Agrilus mali. NCBI lineage: Eukaryota > Metazoa > Arthropoda > Insecta > Coleoptera > Buprestidae > Agrilus > Agrilus mali. Next base: position 18,998,392 of record CM055658.1, on the reverse strand, counting down.
GTTAATTCATTTTTAAAGAGGCATGTTATTGATAGTTCAATCACTAATTAGTATCGATTTTGTCGTAATTACATTAAATATCAATGAAAATAGTAAAAGCAGTTCACCTCATTACCCCGCAATTAAATCATGCAAATACGTAATTATTTATTTATTTTTTTAACATGGTCATTCACTTGAGGAATTACAGGTTAAAATATTTATATTTTACAATGAAATATAATTTAAATTTTATGCAAAGTTTCTCTTCTTACGAGACAAATAAATTTAATGACTAATTAAATTGCGATTTTTATTAAACGTAATCTACGTCAGTATTTTACCTATTTGATGAGCAAAAATAGCAGCAATTACAACAGCGATTAAAGAATCAATGTCAGATAACGCAAGCAAATTACTATAATTGCCCTAACGAAATAAATTTCGATGTAATGAAGCAGCAACGTTCTCTACCCCAAAATGTCAATGCAAAATAACAGACATTAAAATAATAATTGTTGTTTAATATTTAATAGATAGTAATTATTCAGACAGAAAGTCATAAGAAAGAAATACAAATTGTTTCACATGAATTGCTTTGAATAGGAGCTATCTAGTCTTGAGTGAGGTTGACCGTACATTAGACTTTTAGACAAATCAATACTTTCTCTCCTCTGACTCTTAAATTTTTTGGGAAAAGAACCCTCATCTGGAAGGGTCAATTTATTTTTCATTCTATGTTAGGCACGCTAACAATCATGAAGGTCGTCAACACGTTTTAGAAACTGCTGCAGACGTTATTAAAACCCTTAATCACACTGTTGTCAGGCGTAAAAGAATTGTAACTAACTGACGATACAAACGAAATTTTGCTTTCTTATTATGCCTACTTAGTAACTTTTTGTGAAACTAAATGAGAGATTAATTACAAGTTATGATGACTTACCTCGAACTTTTTTTCCACTTTCGACATTTCGGCAAGCTAATATGACCCTGGCACCCTTTTTGGCCAATTCTCTTGCAGTTTCTTTTCCAATCCCTCCAGTAGGACCGGTTACGATAACCGTTTTCCCGTTCATTTTCGCGTTACTCTTACAATATCCACAAGAAATATAAACGTAAATTTTAAGAACCAAAAGCACAACGAAGGCACCAACTGTGACACCGATAACGGCGAATTTGATGAGTTGAGGACAGAGCTCGTGGCTAAGAAGCATCATAGTACTGTGAACGAATAAAAATTAATTTACAATGACATTGTCGATTCTTTCAACCACGGTCGTTTGTATGTAACTCTTCTGATTCTTACCAAACCAAGGTTGTGGGCATGTTTTAAACTTGAACGTATAGTCAAACCGGTTTTTAAATATGGTATTTGAATTATTCACTCAATTAAAGTGTTTGTAGTAATTAGGATCTGTAATGTACTTTGACCCATCAAAACAAAACTATGTTTTTGGACACACATACCCGAATACGTTGTCCTCCAATTACCTATTTATGATTGGCACAAAAAGTTCATAATAAACGATTGTACTTGTTTTTAAAAAAATCTTTTAATAAAATAAAATGCTGTAAATTAAATTTAAGAATTTTGTCATATTTTGTGTTGGATAAGATTTCTTTATCAAATAAGAAACGACCTACAAAAAGACGGTAACACGCTTAAACTTCCAAGATAATAATATCATAATGCCTTTTTTATTCTCGTAACAACGGAAATGTGTCGCTATTAAAGGTCACCACTATGTGAATGGTGTGAGCTTGTTTTCAGTTTTCAAGCAGAACTATTATTACAGCAATGCAGATAAAAACTTATCTCTCAAAACGAGGAAAAAAAGGCACAAAAATTAGACAAACACGATTTATTTCAATTTTTATTCGACAGTATAACGGGAGAACCGGAGAAATAAATACGTAGCATGGTGCGAAATATCGTCGGATAAATTAATTTGAAATCGGTTGTCTTTTTGATTTTTGATGACATGCAGTTTGAAAAGTTTTACTTTATGTGATAGTTTTAATTCATCTTTGCAAGAAACTAATTATTTATTTTCATTGACGATGTTGTCCAAGAATAAAACGGTGAGTGATTTATGTAAAACTTGCTGGTTTGTGGTTTTTACGTGGGTAACGTTAATATTGTATGGTAAACTTGTTTGTAACCGGACAAAAATTCTTGTGAAATTCAGGATTTTTTGTTTACCACCTGAACATGATAAAATTATGAATAGGTTTTGGTTCAATAGTACATAAATAGTTTTGATAATATTATTGTGGTTGTTGTAGTAATTCAATTGAATATATAGAAGAAATTGATTAGTTTTTTAAAAGATTTCATGAAACCATTTGCCTTCCTGTGGAACTTTCGAAATTTCTCTTTTATTTGCGGCTACGATTTTCTAATTAGTATCTATGCATAACACCTAAGGAAATATTAGGAATCAATGTAAATAGCTTTTAATTAGGGATTTATTTTATCTACTTCAAGGGAAAACTCATTTATTAATAAATTACAATATAAATATACAATCCATTTTTCTTTACGGTTGATTTGCTCTGAACAAGTTGTAGCTCCTTCAATAATTTATTTAATTAAATAGCATTAGAGGATAAGGATATAATAATTGAAAATAAATGGTTGCATATTGCTCATTGCCTCTTGATTCACCCATAATTTCATAATTACATAATCATTTGTTATAGATGGTCAATTTGTAATGATATATGTGTTTGACGTCCTTTTGCAATTACATGTCTTAAATTAAACACATTGTTATTAACGTAGGTAACTAATTAGCGGATACCTAACTACCTATAAAGTAATTTTTTCATAAGCAACATTTTGTTTGTGTACATAATAAAATCATTATCATATCTACATTAATATTTATTATATTATTAATATATATCTTCTAATTGATTATATCGATGATATTATTATAGTTTAATAATATAGAAAAACTTTCTTACCTTTTTAAAATTCATAAAACGAGTGTATTTTTTTGTCCAATAAAGCACTTACAAACTGCAAGTTAATTGAATTGAACTAAGTATTACACACATATTTCACAACTTAACTAACGTTTTGTTTGTCGATAAATGAGTTTCAAAACCGTTGTTACTCTAGGTACTAACACAAGGTAGTGAAAGAAGAAAGTTAGATATTGAACCGTAGGAGTTAGCCGCTGCGACCTCAAAAGAAATGGAAATCAGTTTTTAGTTTCGGTTGTTGCACGCATAATGAATACCGTTTCTTCAAATATTTCGCATTTTATCTAGACAAGTTTCATAAACGCATATTATCATTCAATGTACGTACTTAATTTTAATTTGAAATTAGTTATTTTGTCTGAGAGAACTACTTTAAGTAATAAGATGAATAACTTTCACGACTTTATGTAACTTCGTTATCCATCCCCTTTTTCTTTTTATTTGAGTACTGTACAATTTTCAATCTCAATTACGTTTCTGGTAATCCTGAAAAACGTAAAGTAGGATTTTTAGGCAGCAAACCATCTTCCTCAAAACTCCCACTGTTTTATTTATGGGAAATATTAAACGTAGCTGCTGGAAGTGCTAAACTTTTTATTGATTTTAATATGTTTTCGCTTGTTGTTTTCCCAAACGGTTTTTCAATCGTAAATGGTGTGCTCCAATTGAACATGTTGTAAATATGTTACAGCATCCCTAGCGGGATAACTCGACCACAAAAACCATTCAGCAAATGTAGGGTGCCATACGTAGTTCCTTCTTTGTCTCTTCACACGATTTTTTATGTTCCCAAACTTTGTCGAAGCAAAATCGATCACACACATTTTGGCCCACATCCATCCCTTAAAAGCTGTTGCTATTTTCTAAAATAACCCTTTCGAGTAATTCTTTACCTCCACAACTATTTAGCTTTGAATTGTAATAGGTATACGATGCTTTTGCTTTCTCTGTCATTTCCTTAATTATTCTTATTCATCTAGAAATTTAGTTTGAAACGGTTTGGGGTAGAAATTTTTAACTAAAAAATAAATCCGAATTAAATAACGAATGCGTTTCCAACTTGGTCGCTTTCAAAGCTGGTCTCCCTAGAAAATATAATGTTATTAAAGTTGCGGAAATTAAATTTAAGGAACAACGGCGAGTCGAAGTTTTTATTATTCGTCCGTGGTTCTTGTTTAAAATGTCGACTAATTGAAAATAAGTCGTCGGTGGAAATAGGGAAGGAGAATGTTTTAAATGGAACTTGGACCTTTTGTCGACAATTTTCAACTCTCGTGTCGTTAGTTAGAAGGGCGTGCAAGGAAAAGTAGGATAAAGAACGGGAATGTTATTATTTAAGTAAAAGAAGGAATGCTTGGATAGAAGTGTTCATCTTAAAGGCGTACGATGAGCTCTTGATTCGATTAAACGTTTGTATGCGTTGGGGGAGTTGTGAATAGCTTTTTTGGTCTTTTATAGAAATATAATTCGATTCGAATATTTCGCATCGCATCGTTTTTGAAAGGGGCACGTGTGACGTTTTTAATACAAATCCTAATCCAAATGTATTTTGGTTCCTGAAAAATACAAATATTAAATCCTAAGTGGTTCGAGTGTATACTTTTTCCTCATTCCCTCCTTTATAGTCATCCCTGACCAGAACATGTTTGTTAAATGTAATTATAAACTGTAAATAATATTGTAGACGTTAGTTTCCGATAACACTCGGTTAGGTTTTACGATTACGTCCTTTTTTTTCGAGTTTTCCCATCTTTTTGTTATTGTGTTTAGCAATCGCTTTTCTCGGTTTCTCCGGCATTTTACGATATAATTGCGGACAATTATAATCATATTGTGAAATGTAATTGCTTGGGGAAGCATGAAGTAAACAATTTACGAGCTTTCGGCATTCGGCTTTCATGCAAATCCGTCGCTATCTAATTTGCAAAACTCCTACCCCTAACGGTCGCCACTCCAGATTAGAATTTTTAATACAGTGCACGATATCATCGTCGAATATGCAATAGAGACGGTCTTTATATACGTTTTTTCGCACAGGACATATTATATGTTTCATTCATCCCAAATAAGCACAGATATACCTATCTTTCGCATGTAATCGAACTATGGAAATCATGAAATGTTCAGAATCATGATGGTAGTAATAAGAAAATCCATAACGAAATTTCAAATAAAATTTAAGCTACCAATCAGTAAACAGTATAGTATAAAGTAGAAAAAAATAACTTTAAATTTTTATAAAAAATTTGATAACTCCTTCAAAAAACGAAAAATTGTTGAAACTTATTTTCAAAAATAATAAAACAAAATAGTTTCACTAAATAATTTATTTCGATGACTCGACAATATTGTTTCGATCGAATGGCGATCATTATCAAGAGTAAGTTGATAATGATCGCCATTCGATCGAAACAATATTGTCGAGTCATCGAAATAAATTATTTAGTGAAACTATTTTGTTTTATTATTTTTGAAAATAAGTTTTAAATAATGTTTCACAAAAGTTGCACTATCAAAAGTATCAGAAAAATTGTTGTTTTTAATTTGAATCGAATGGCAGTTGGTGATAAAATAAAATGTAAATAATTCCTTTTGTTTTCAATTTTACGGTTCGTGTTTCTTAAAAGTTTTTTTACTGCTTTCAACTTTATGAGTGACAGTGACAACTCAGTATATTGGTTCGTAAAAAGCGTGTAGAGGAACTTGTATGCTGATACGACAGTTCTTCTCAATTTACGGTCGTGCGTCTTTTGAAATATTGAATTGAAAAGTTCTATAAGCAGAAAACGTTTATATTCTGCCGAATACATACAGAATATTATTTATGTTCTATTTCATAAAATTTTTCAATAAATAAACATTAAGAAATGTAACATGTTTCAGCTACTCTTTTATTCTTTATGTCAGGCGCCTCCACACAAATATATTTTATCTTATCTGAATATATAAATCTTCATTCTTTTGCGGTTCTTATTTACTTAATTACATTTAATTATTCACTTGTGGTTATAACTTTTCCTCATCACAAAACGAATATTTCGTAATTCTAATGATTAGATTGTGTCTGTTTGTGGCGAATTTAATAGATATCCTATTATTGTGGATTTTGGAACAAATTCTAATTTTACAGTTTCCGAATTAAATTGAATCGGTAAGGGTGTGTTGTCGAAGACCGAGACGAGTGGTTGGTTACAAGCAGCTAAATGTAATTGATTTGCATATTGAAGGAGTTTGTAATTCGCTTGGACAGTGTAGGTACATGAATATTTATGGGCCATAGAAGTTACCAGACGTGCTACGTATGTTGTATTTATTTACATAGAAATTGACCCCCACTGGCAACATGACGGTTATGTACGAATTGATATGGTTTGCTTATTATTAACCGAGGGTGTTATTTACATTACAATGTTTATCGACTACAAAGTAAGACAAATAAACAGAATTACACTAATCTTAGGGCAAAAGTAAAAGGGTTGAGGAATCCGAATAATTGAAGCAGAAAAGATGTTAGAGAAATTAAGATTATTTTAATAGAATTTCCGGTCATTTTTGTATTCGGTGGGTTAAAAGGGGTGTCTAGGATTCTTGGCGCCCTTCCACATCAAAAATTATGCGGGATGGAAAGTGTAAACGGGATGACAGGTCAGGTTTTGCAAAAGTTTTAGAAAAAAAGAAAAGTCCATGTTTTATTAATAAGTAAATAATGTTGTCACCCCCAAAAGGTTGACGATCTAGGGCTTTTATCCTTTTTGTTAGCGGTTAGGGTAGTCCTGCAAATTTTTTTAGATGAAGCAGTCAAGCGAAATTGTCTGAAAAGATCTGGGAAATGTGAAAATCACTTTTTAAAGTTAATACGGCTTTAAAGAATTAACGGGTGATTTTCATTCCAATTTTTTACACATTTATAACATGAAAGTAAATTTATAAACTAAAAGCAAAAAATTGTTACATTTAAAGTTCTGCATATAAGTACCACTATATTTCTTCTTAATTAAGAACAAGTTCATTCGTCGAAAAAAAAAAATTATTAGAACACAAAATTCGAAGTAACTTATTAGGACTCTTCCGTATTTGTTCGAAATCTGATTGTTCGCAATGTTTGTTTTCCATTGAAACTACCCCTATGTTGTGTTGAACATTTTTGGAGAAAAGTCTACAATTCGAGAACGGGTGGTTTCTATTGTTGTTAAGCGTACCTAGGTAGGTATATCGATGGAAGCAGTTTGCTTTGGTTAAGTTTAATTTCGTGTGCTCTTTTACAATGGCTGAGCTAATCTGGTGCCGGCAGAAACGGTTCTTTGATTCGTTCCCCTAGTGCATACGTACGTATGCGGTGTTTAAAGGCAAAAACACAGAAACGTTGACGGTGAAACGTGAAACGTAGCAAACAATTGAACGTAAGCGCAGAATAAACTAACAAATGTTCTTATTGTTGTAATTGTTGTTTTTTGGATATAGTTGATAAATACAGCGTTTCATATTTTTTTAAATCGTTAGAAATATCAATACGTAAAAACAAAAAAAACTCGTCATTATAAGGAATGATACGATATGGTCCTTTGCTCAGTGATAGGAGTGCTCACTTAAAGAAATACAACTTAATAAGGAGGGCAGGGGCCCGTTTACAAAGGGAAAAACAAAATATCTAAACAGTCATGTTTTACAGACATTTCTTGTAATTAAATTAGTACTTATAGACGTTGGTGGGCTTTATCTTCGTTTAAATCTCTTAATTTCTAATGGTGTGAAAAACAAATATACATTACTATGGTAAGTCTTTTCAGGAAATGCAAAAAAACAAAAAAACTAGAATCCGAAAATTTTTTCTAATCATTATGTACAATTTTGAGCTATTTATTAAAATATACACTCTAATTACTCGAAAAACGTAAGATTCCATGTTACATTAATAAACCAAAAAATTACAAATCCATAAAACATAAAGATTGCAAAAAACATGCGAAAATAGTTGTTCTAAATAGTAAAGATAGGATTTAAAAGGGAATTTTATCTCCTCCCCGATTCTAGTGGATCTTCGAAATCTTCAAGACAATCACCATCTTCGTCTCCAATATTATTTCCAGTCTGCATTGGTTCTTCATCCACAATTTCATCAGACTCATTAACTTCCTCGTAGATTTTTTCTTAACTTGAGCATAAATTTGTGCATTTTAAACCATGTTTTCGACAGCCACATTTTAAACTGTTACTTCCAGTTTCACAGCTGCAGCAAATAGTTTTGAGCAATAATTCCGAAATTCATCCCTTTTCTGTAAATTTAGGCATAATGCCACGTCGATGTTCCTTCCAGCCCCAATATGTTGCTGTCAATTCGTTACCCAGCCAAGTTTGAGGCTGATAATATGCCCTGTAACAAAGTTGTTCTGCTGCACCTTCTGTGGGTGAGAGATTTGCCAATATGAAAGATGCATTTCCTGAGAAAACTTACTATAGTAATGTATATTTTTTTTCACACCATCAGAAAGTAGAGATTTCAACGAAGAAAAAGCCCACCAACGTTTTTAAAAAAGCAGATATTTTGACGTGAGAATTTTCGATTGAAAATTAGGGTGTTTTTTCGATATTAAGTAAAAATAAAGGTGAAAACATAAATATTTCAAATCAAAAAAATTACAGCGTGTTTGGGACATAAATAGGTGTTTTCACCAAATTTCGTGAAAAAGAATTTTTTTTTGTAAAAGATAAAAATAAAAAACTAAATAGTTGATTATTTGAATTTTTCACATAAATTTTGAGGTTATGTGAAAAAAGTGTAAATACAAAAGTTGTAGATCCTTTTATTACCTAAAACTTTTCCGTTTAACTTTTTTCCATAAGACTTGTAGTTTTTCCGGAAATCAAGGAAACCCGTTTTTTATCCTTAAAAACTCACCCCCTTCCCGACCTCAGATCGCCCGTAAATTATTTTTCCTCTCATTTCTGTTACATTTTCTTCCTTTTCCAATGGGTTTCATCCTACTATAATTTTTTTTGGTTTCAAAAATTATCGAGCCTGGTCTATTAGTTAATGATATTTTTTTTCATATTTTTTGTATCATGAAAATATTAAATAATATAATTTTTCTGAAGTCAAATGATTTTAGTAAATTAAATGATGTTTTCGTATGCGTGGCACACGTATCCGCTCGTGTTGTCGTGTTTTAGGGGTAAAAGGTGGTGGAAGTCCGAGTACGAGTTCTCGTCCGAATGTCATGCGATGATTTGTTTGAAATGACACTTCCATTCCTATGTTCATGTAAATCATTCACATGTCATACATAGTGTACCCACGCACATGTAATTTATATATCGCGGAACACACATGTGTTGTTCATCCTTTACATATAGTACGGATGCATACATAAATGTGTAATTTTCCGAGCCTTTATTGATGGAAAAGTGATCTAATAATACGTAGAGGCCCAGCCGGTCCTTTATCAGCAATGATTTATTCCCATCGTAATCTACATAGGTATGTCTGATGGTAACCGTTTATGAATTCGTGAATCGATATAGGTGCATAGGCATATATAACTTCCAGTTAACACAAAACAAAAAAATCAGACGTTTTTATGTAAAAAAAATCAGGGAGTCTAGTGTAAATTTTATGGGAAAGAGAAATATTTATATATATTTTCATTCCTTTTTGCTGGAAGCTTCTTAGGAGTCCACAAAGTTATTAGGTGTTTAAGTAAAATTTTTAAAGGTAGCCGTCGTTGAACTTTTAAAGACTTAATTTATTAATTTCTTCCAAGAAGGCGGAAGTACAGACCTACCTACATTTTTAACCTAACAAGATGACTTAGACGATTAAAGCGTGGCAGTTGCATTAATAACCCTGTTTTCCGCAAAATTACATCAAACTTTCATTCCTAATTATGATCAAGAATTCCTGCTTTCTTTATATAAAGAAATTACCAAGGTTTTTCTTAAAATTACAAAGCAATAAGTTCATAATTTACCCACACATCATTTTGCCTGTTAATATTATGAAAAGTATTTCCATTTTAAAACTTTACCCATCTTATTAATACTGTAGCGAGCAGTGACACAGTACGTGTGTGCGATAGCAATTTGTGGCATGTACTTGTTATCGCTAACATGCTTACGGCGTAAACACCGCACACGGTACTTATCGTGTTATCAACTTACAAGATGTAAATCATTCTCCGGCGACAAGTAAGAAGTTCAATTCTGGAATAATCGAGGACTTTCTAATTATTACTCATCATTTGAGAATCGTCAGGATTTCCTTTTCGAATTGTCTAGAAAGTTCGAAAGGTGTATATAAAGTGATCATCTTTGGACCAAAAGACAGTTAGTTGGAAGAAAGCATCAGTGCGCGAATTAAAACCGATGATAGACAAAGTGATATAAATAAATTGTTATATAAATAAGTGAATTGTGATATAAATGGTAGTTCTAAGTTAGTTGTTAAGTGTTATAAATAGTGTTAAATAAATAATTGTTTAAATAAATACTTTGACTAGAAAATTCGTTACAATTGGTGTCAGGTGTGGGGTCTGCGAATCGATCCCCAGAGAATTTTCTAGAGCGAAATTTTGAACACGTTGCCACCGGAAGAATTACTAGACTACCATCGGCTAGTAAAAAGATTAGAGATGCGATACGGCCAAGCACATCTGACGTGTACCATGTGCAGTTAAAGAACCGACGACAGAAGAAAGGGGAACTTCTTCAGGAATACGAGGCGGACATCGCACGGTTAGTCCGGCTCGCCTATCCAGGTACAGCCGATGATACCCTTGAAAGATTGGCCGTCGACGCGTTTATTGACGGATTAAAGGACGACGAAATACAACAGCGACTCCGACTGGACCGGCCGAGGACTTTGGTAGACACATTGGCTCGTGCACTGGAATACGTCGTCGTCAAACAGGCGTCGCAACGACAATGTCGAGTACGAGAATTAAAAGAGTCAGCCGGTCGGGACGAAGATATACTGGAAGAGATCCGCCGAATTATTGCTAAAGTAGAAAGGAAGCCCAGACATATCAGGTGCTGGAACTGTGGTAAGCTAGGCCACGTGAGAAGCAGCTGCAAGAGCGGGAGATTTGCTTCTCAAGAAGATAAGCCCCGCGTACAGGAAAACTAGTCAGGGTCGGCGCGGCGGGGCAAACGTCGATCCCGGAGCAACAAGCCCCCGGTCTAGTCGCACTGACAAAAACAATGAAAGATAGGGCAGACAGCCTTTTTCTTACGGGACGTATAAACGGGAAACGGTGTTCGTTCCTATTGGATACCGGAGCAAGCAGGACGATTATACGAGCCAATGTGATAACAAGCAAGCTTCAACCGACCCAATGGAAGCTACGCACGGCCACCGGGGAAATGGTAAATGTCCATGGTGAAAGCTACGTCAAGATCCGCATAGGAAAGACCTCCTTCCGACACTGCGTGCTTGTGGCCGAAATTGAAGACAACGCCATTCTGGGCTTGGACGTGCTTCGGAAATACGACTTTTGCATGAGTTTCCAAAGAAAAGTCGTGACCTTAAACGGAGAAGAGTTCAGGCTAACTACTCAGGACACCGTTACATCTCAAATCCGAAAGCTAGAAACAAGAACGGAAGACTCACAACGCCTACCAGAAGCCTTGTCTAAATTGTGCCAGAAAGCAGGTGACAAATGTAATCCTAACCAACGCCATCAAATAAAAGGATTACTAAAAGAATACCAAGACGTCTTTGGAGTAGAAGGTGGCAAGAAGGGACGAACCAACGCCGTCCTGCACAAAATAAATACTGGCGAGGCCCAACCCATCCGTCAGCGACCCAGGAGACTACCACTGGCCAAGAGGGAAGAGACTGAAAACATCATAAGTGAAATGCGAAGGGATGGAGTAATAGAACTTTCTACTAGCCCTTGGACATCGCCGGTAGTCCTCGTCAAGAAAAAGGATGGCTCGACACGCTTCTGTGTGGACTACCGCCAATTAAACAATGTTACGAAAAAAGACAGCTACCCCTTACCACGAATAGATGACACCCTGGATACACTGTCAGGGTCGACGATATTTTCCACTTTAGACCTCAAGAGCGGCTACTGGCAAGTGGCTTTGGACAGAGATGCCAAAGAGAAGACAGCGTTTTCCATCGTAACGGGGCTGTGGCAGTTCAAGGTGATGCCGTTCGGGTTGTGTAACGCACCAGCCACCTTTGAACGACTGATGGAAAGAGTCTTGGTTAGCTTAATTGGGAAGACTTGCCTGGTATACCTCGACGACATCATCGTAGTCGGGAAGGACTTCAACGACCATCTGAAAAATTTGGAGGAAGTTTTCCGAAGACTTCGTGATGTCCACCTAAAACTGAGCCCCAAGAAATGTCAGCTATTCCAAGAGACCGTCAACTACTTGGGACATGTAGTATCCGGAGACGGCGTTTCAGTCGACCCACAGAAAATCAGGGCCATGCAAGAGTGGCCTGTACCTAGTGACGTCCATCAAGTCAGAAGCTTCCTTGGGCTCTGCACCTACTATAGACGTTTTGCTCCCGGATTTGCTAAAATTGCTAAGCCTCTGACTCGACTCACCGAAGAGAGTAGACCATTTTGTTGGGAGCAAGCCTGCCAAGCTGCCTTTGAAGAACTAAAGAAAACCCTCTCGTCTACACCTGTGTTGAGCTATCCCCTACCAACTGGAAAGTTTGTCCTGGACACCGACGCTAGTAACATTGGAATTGGCGCGGTTCAAATACAGAATGGTGAAGAAAAAGTGATCGCTAACTTAAGCAGAACTCTATCCAAACCAGGCGCGAATTGTTAGCTGTAGTAAAAAGCGTGGAGAATTTCTACAAATACCACTACGGAAGAAAGTTTTTGCTACGAACCGACCATGCCGCGTTGAAATGGCTGCTGAATTTCAAGAACCCCGAGGGCCAAGTAGCCAGATGGATAGAGAAGCTGCAAGAGTACGACTTTGACATAGATCACCGAGCGGGAAGTAGCCATAAAAACGCCGACGCCTTATCCAGAAGACCTTGCCTGGATAATTGTAAACACTGTCAACGCGTCGAAGAACACGAAGAGGTCAGGAGGATAACTATCCTGGACGAGCAGTGGCAGCCCGACAACATTAATGCAGAACAACATTCCGACGTGCTCTTAAAACCGTTCCTGGATTGGAAGAAAGAAGGCAGAAGACCAACCTGGCAGGAAGTGGCTGCCAAGTCAACAGAAGTAAAATCTTTGTGGGCTCAAGGGGATTCCATTGAAGAAGAAGATGGTCTCCTACAGCGCGTGGTCGAGAACCAAGATGGCACCGAAAGCAGACGTCATCTAGTGATACCGAGAAGCTTGGTAAAGGAAGTCCTGCAGAGCCTCCATGACGACCCTTCAGGAGGACATTTTGGTGTGAAGAAAACCCTTGGTAAAGTACGAGAACGATTTTACTGGGTCAACTGCAAAAAGGACGTGGAAGATTGGTGCAGAAAGTGCACGACGTGCGCCGCCAGTAAGGGACCTCAGAAGCGACAGCGTGCTCCGATGCGACAGTATAACGTCGGCAGCCCATTCGAAGAATTGCCATAGATGTTGCCGGACCATTCCCAGAATCTGAAGATGGAAATAAGTACATCGTAGTGGCAATAGACTACTTTATGAAATGGGTTGAAGCGTACGCCCTTCCAAACCAGACGGCAACAACAGTGGCGGAAACGCTCGTGAAAGAGCTAATTAGCCGATTTGGAGTACCACTGGAGTTGCATTCCGACCAAGGACGGAATTTCGAGTCAGCCATATTCCAGGACATCTGTAAGATATTGGGCATTCACAAAACTCGTAATACAGCCCTACACCCCCAATCAGACGGCATGGTAGAACGAATGAACAGGACCATCAACAAGTATCTGTCTAAAATGGTCTCCAAACATCAGCGAGACTGGATCGTTATCTGCCATTGTTCCTTTTAGCATACCGATCTTCCATACATGAAACCACTGGACAAACACTAGCCAGGGTACTGTTCGGTCGAGAGTTGCGACTACCATGCGACTTAAAGTTCGGATGCAAACCTGGCGAAGACGTGGCTGGAGAAGATTATGTCAGTGAACTCCGAAGACGATTGGACGACATCCATGACGAGATACGTTCCCATATGCAGATAGCCAGTGACCGGATGAAGGACGCATATGACATTAAGGCCACTGATGGAGGATTCCATGAAGAAGATTTGGTGTGGCTTTATAATCCGAAGCGTCAAAGGGGTCTTTCGCCGAAGCTGCAACAAGATTGGGAAGGCCCGTATAAAGTTATCAAACGAATCAATGACGTAATCTACCGAATTAGACGTACTCCCAATGGAAAACCAAGAGTAGTCCACTTCAACCGACTGGCTCCATATGCTGGGGACAACCACGAGGAAGCTCGAGTTAGAGTTGTGCAGGCTCGATCGCCAGAGCCCCAGTACGAAGAATTTATGACCAAACAGAGCTTACACCGTAAAGCCCGATTTGGAGTCACCATCGAAGTTCAGCAGGACTTATTCACCGTCCCGAAGGAATACTCGCTGGCCCATTGTGTGGCAAGGGATTTGGACATGAGCCGTGGGATTGCCACGGTCTTTCGGAAGAAGTTTGGGCGACTACCGATGTTACTCGACCAGGCCAAAGATGGAAGAAACGTATTGCAGTTACTCGATGGGACCCAATCCATCTTCTATCTAGTCACCAAAAACAAGTCGTCGGAGAAGCTTACCTACCACTCCTTATGGGACTCCCTGATAGAACTAAGAGAGCAGTTGCTGCACGCTAACATCCTGAAGCTAGCAATACCGAGGGTCGGATGTGGACTCGATGAGCTGGATTGGAGGGTGGTCAGAAACATGCTGGAGGTTTTGTTCCGATACACTAGTATAGAAATCTTGGTGTGCGCCGGAAATCCACGACGAAGACCGTCACCATTGAAGACCGTTGACTGCCATTTCCACCTGACTACCGGATGCCGAAGCGGATCCACCTGCAAGTACCGGCATGATCCTCTGAAGGAACGGCAGAATGTGATCCGGGTCGAATCACCCTTAAGGAGGGGGTAGTGTAGCGAGCAGTGACACAGTACGTGTGTGCTATAACAATTTGTGGCATGTACTTGTTATCGCTAACATGCTTACGGCGTAGACACCGCACACGGTACTTTTTGTGTTATCAACTTACAAGATGTAAATCATTCTCCGGCGACAAGTAAGAAGTTCAATTCTGGAATAATCGAGGACTTTCTAATTATTACTCATCATTCGAGAATCGTCAGGATTTCCTTTTCGAATTGTCTAGAAAGTTCGAAAGGTGTATATAAAGTGATCATCTTTGGACCAAAAGACAGTTCGTTGGAAGAAAGCATCAGTGCGCGAATTAAAACCGATGATAGACAAAGTGATATAAATAAATTGTTATATAAATAAGTGAATTGTTGTGATATAAATGGTAGTTCTAAGTTAGTGTTTAAGTGTTATAAATAGTGTTAAATAAAGAATTGTTTAAATAAATACTTTGACTAGAAAATTCGTTACAATACTATAAGTATGAGTGGAAAGCACAAATCGAACCATTAAGGGATCAAAGATTTCAAAATAGTCTGTGTGTGATATAATGGTTTCAAATATAACCTTTACTTACTGTAATTTTAAATTTATGGACCTGTAAATTTTATTTTATTTTGGATCAAAGGTAGGCAACAGAAAGATTTCATGTCAAAAAAATCTTCAGAATTATTAACACCTCATATGATTATATATCAAAACTAGCAGCAATTCCCGGCGTTGCTCGGGTAAGAATATATCACACGTTTGATGGAACATTCTAGAATATTCGCGAATTTAGAACTATCCAGAACATCCCATAATGATTCCAAACATTTTCTAACTTTTTTTAACATTCTGAAACATTCTTGAATGATCTTCAAGATTCTGGAACATTCTTGAACATTGACAAATCATTCTGAAATGTTATAGTAAAACATTGTTTTACTTCTAAGAACATAGTTGATCTCCCTGTAGCATTCTAAAAAAATCTGCTTCATTCTCATCCCCACTCCGTGTAGTGTAGTGAAAATTAAGGGTTGTATGTATTTTTGTATGCTGTATCATAAAAAAATTTAAAAAAAATTTGTTTAAAAAATTAAAAAAAGTATAAAAAATGGATTCGCAGATCTAACCGATATGCACACAAAATTTCTGGAAAATCGGTCTAGCCATTTCGGAGGAGTTTAATTACAAACACCGTGACACGAGAATTTTATATATTAGATTAATTAAATTATAAAACGAGTTATTAATGCCTAAAAATTATCTAGACAAAAAGCCGAAATGTTGCGTTCTTCGCGTAATTTAGAACAAGGGGGTGAAATTGAAAATGTATTAATGAAATCAAGTTTGTCACCTAATGATTTCATATAGTAGAATTAGAAATTAATGCTTCTCAATTTTTTCATTCATTTCCTTCGTGCCACATTTCGAGATTATAGGTCAACATGTGGTACCTACATTTATCTTTGACGATAGGATAGACAAAGTAATCTTATTTTATTTTTCCAAACTGAAAATATAAATTCTTTTATACGGGGTTACAGGTTAAGTCGACCTAGATCCTATAAGCGGTTGTAGTTTCCCTTAATTTCTGACTGATTTGACTATGAAAGACCGTATCCCAAGCTTAACCGTTTTAAAGTTATTGGACTATTAAGGTTTTTTATAAAAATTGCCGATTTTTTGTCTATTGTCCCATTGTTTTCGTGTGTTGTGCCTGTAATTTATTTTTTTTGCTATTTTTCTGTAGTAGATACGTTTTTTTATTATTCTCAACACTAAAATTACAGGTAACTGAACCAACTGGGTCGCAGTAGATGAATGATAGTTAAAAAGGTAATAAATTCGTAAAAAATAGTTTAAATATTAAAAAAAAAGTCTACGACTGTAATGCTGCAGATGTATTTAGAAATATCTATGGTATTTTAGCTATCCAACAAGGTATAACAAGCTAGGGTATTATCAGAAATCTTACAAAAAAACTTTGATAAAATGCTTTCAGATAGTGGTAAAAATAACAGTACTTAAGCGTCAAATTTATCACTTGAGTTAGAAAACAAAATAAATCAATCCAAATAGGTACAAAATAACGTTTATTACTCTTTTCAAAGAAAGTTTACAATGTATGTTCTACATGTCTGCCTCTGTTTTGCACACATACTCTCATTCTGTGTCTTAAGCCACTTTTCACTACACCAGTTGTTAATCGTCTTCCTATTTCGTTTGCCGCATCGATAATTTTCAGCTTTAAAACATCAACAGATGTAATCGGATTAAGTTCGTTGTACACCAAACTCTTCATGTGTCCCCACAGGTCAGGTCTGGACTCCTAGCTGGCTACGATATGGGTCCACCTCTTCAGATTCACTTATTGGGATAACTAGAGTCCAGACCTGACCCCCATGGATTTTTATGTGTGAGGACATATGAAGAGTTTGGTGTACAAAATCAGTCAGAAATGAGGGAAAGGGGTAGCTAAATAGACCTACGGGAATAAAAGTACCAGTAAATATACTTAGTCATTTCTTTGAATATGAAATTATTATACGAGGAGAAAGCCATAAAAGTAATGAAGAAAAATATGGGTTACCGCTTCAACAAATTGAATGACTCGTAATTTGCATAATGTGTAACTCAGTAATTTCTCAAGCGACCTCAGCATATATAG
This sequence comes from Agrilus mali, assembly GCA_029378335.1. NCBI lineage: Eukaryota > Metazoa > Arthropoda > Insecta > Coleoptera > Buprestidae > Agrilus > Agrilus mali. Next base: position 18,980,712 of record CM055658.1, on the reverse strand, counting down.
TTTATTCATCCTTATTTCGGTGTGGATTAAACGGCTATCAAAATTTACATACAAGATTCCACAGTCCATAAAGTGCTTCTTGACAGAGCTAGTGCCTCACCGAAACTTCGCTATCATTACTTTGCAGAAAGTAATTAACTGCTGATGTTGAACTACTTCTTTTTGTCCTTTCCCCGTACTTCCCCTGAATTAAAAGACGTGACTTAACTTTTACAAATAATACAACTTTTGGGGAGACTGTTTAATATTCTTTCGTCAAGTTTGTTAAGAAAACAGATTTCTTTTGGTATTTTCTTTTAAGGGAACACTAGGTAAACCTTTTAGTAATAAAACTGAAGCTATTACAAATAGGTAATTAAACTAAATTTTCAAATAAAGTAAATGTATATGGGCAAATACCTGATAACGTTGAAGTTAAATACCTTCGTATTATGGACAGGAACAGGTGTAAAGGTAGACACAAATATTAGATTGATAGAATCTATAAAAGCTTTTAAAGTGAAGAAATTTAAATGTTTTGGTTCTAAATTAAGGATAATTTTATTAGATATTTAGATTATATGAATATTCATGCTTTTATGTGGGTATGCATATTTTTAAAGTCAATCGATTTTGATTCCTCTTCTCCAGAGAGCATTAGGTTTCTGTATTAGGAATTCTTAGTCTGATAAACAATTTTTTCGTTAGCATTTAATTTGAGCTGTCAAAAACTTTTAGACGATACATTTTCTTTTATTTTTAGTGAATGTATGGCGTTCCTTTTCAAAGTTATTGGAGTCTTCTGTAGCAAGACTGCACTTTACATATCATCTATATATCATTTTGAAACTTTTAGTGATACACTTGAATCAATTCCTATTTCAATAAATAATAAAGGAGAAGGATAAGGTTAAGCATAGATGTATTTATAGTTTAGCTATATGGATTTGCATTTGACAAAGAAGCCAGATAAAATAAAAAATTCTCTTAGGATATTTGTGAAGACTGAGACAATTCTGTGACAGAAGTCAACAAGACACATGAGGAAAATTGGAAAAATATAAGAGCGAGAAAGTGATTAAATTTTATGATATGGTCAATACAACTAGAGAAAAAGAAAGGAATAAATGGCGCACGCGCATTCGGTTTATTCGATGTCGATAAGTTGGTTAGTAGTGTACGCAAAAAACTGACTATTCTGACTATTTTCTTTATTCTTCTCAATATTTCGGATATTATGTTATCGGCAATGGTTTCGTATACGCAAATTCACTCGTATTAGATTGTGTGCATAAAATTTGGGAAAAAGTCAAAACTGATCTGGAAAGTTCTGACGGGATAAAACGCACTTGTCGTACAAGCTTTTATTTCTTCGTATTTGAAGCTTGCCATCCTGAGAAATGCAAAATTTGTTTCTTTATATCACACGCTGAATAAAAATGTTGAATAATGTAAGTTGATACACGTGTCAAAAATAAATATCCCACCTGTTCCATCAAAAATTTTAATTGACAATGGATTGTCTCTCTTTTCTTCACAAAAATAGTTAAATAATATTGAGGCCCAATGATTTTTTAAAAATTCTCATTATAAAAGGTTCTAATTAACAATAAAAAAATTCGAAACTAATCGCAAACAAAAGTTTATAATGAGTATTTAACTTTCACTAATTAACGAGTTCTGGACTTTCTAACGAGTTATTAAAAATTTCTTTTCATTTATTTTTATTTTATCACAATATTGAAACAATTAATAGATAAATCATTAGAGCAACTGGAATGGTGTACATATAAATCGATTTTTTTATATTATCATCGCACCAACATGTTATCAATTTATTCCATACAATCGGAAATTGAATTCATAAGATGTTGATTTTGAATTGAATAGAACTGAATGTCAGCAAACTGTGCACATTTAGTTTAAAGAATCCATACATCGTGCAAGTTCTGGCATTGTATTCCAGAATGCAAGATTTTCACCATGAATTCTCTCCGAGAGGCGCTTTCAATTCGGTACGTGAGTGGAACGTAAAGTTATTACTGTACATTTACCATATCCACGAACGTATGTACTTACTGTATTGTCTGTCAGTATCTTAAACCAAAAAAATAAAAAATTAAACTTTTCGTGCAGTGTATTTCAAAAGGAGATGCAGAAAACTCAGCACACATCATTTCCATATTTTCATTGGAATTTGGTGTACAATCTGAGAAAAACTGAAATTTCATCTTCTTATAATGACTGAACGAAGAATATATAAGTGTTTGAAATATCTTGGGGTGTTTATTTTACGATAAAGAAGTATCGCAGGCTTTTGCCGATAATACTGACATGAAGCACATCTGCCTGGGAAATTTTATTTGGGAAAATTGATTATCCCTTAAATTTAATGTCGCAGTGATTATTTCCGAGCCGTTGCATTTGACGCTTCGAGAGGTTTGATAATAATACGAAGACAACACCCCTTCGACTGAATTTTATTTTGCTGCTACATATACCGTGTGATCAAGCGTAATTTAGAATTATTGACGTCACCAGAAGGGAGAGCAAATACGATTCAAGATGATTTGTACGCATATCTGTATAGATTTTGGTACAAATAAGATGAATTAATTAATTGTTCAAATGAGGGAAACAGTGGTGAGTTTACCAAATACATAAGTTCGTATATGTACCTATACTATGTGTTAATTGTCATCAGGAAGTGGCATTTGCAAACCGATATGTTTTACATTTAAATATCAAATTCTAAATAAGGTTTGTGTTTTGTGGGAGTGTGTAGGGGATTACATGTGGCAACAAAAACTTGTCGCGCTTTAAAGGCTCATGCCTTCTAAAATAATCCAAGAACAATTAACTAAAGACCTACATAGGTATATGGAGTCCAATTTATTTAGAAAACTGACTTCTGTCATTCACATTTAAGTTACCTATATTATTGATACTTAAAAATTGAAATTAAAATAAATAATGTAGAACATTTGAAAAACTAAAACTAAAGATCTAGGGAAAACCAATTCCCCTTTTAGAATTGTGGAAGTTATGAAAACTTTGCCAGAATAATTTAGTCATTCGGACCTTCGCTTGCGTCTTTTCCAAGACAAAGTACCTAAAAAGAAAATGAAGAAGAGATAATTCTATGAAAAAATAATGAAGCAATGCTTGTCTTAGTAAAATTGGCTCAGTGACCGACTTTCGTTAAAAACTCCTACCTATTAAACTGAAAGAATTTTGTTTACAAGAAAATCAATTGCTTATTATAAAATTCCTCAGTCTTTAATTTATTATTATCGTAAATAAACGATTTAAAAAGTTGTCCTCCGAAATTTTCTTTTTTAAACAATATCATATTGCCCCAACGTTTAATAATTAATTGTTATTTTCAATTCAAAATTTTTGTTTATTCATCATTTTATATTTCATATTTACTTATTTACAATTTCCGGATTTTATAAAAAATACATAACTGTTCATCGAAATAAAAAAAAAGGAATTCTGTATTTTGACCACCCTATTTAATTTTACCGAGTCAGGGTTAAAAAGGGTCCATAAATAAACCAACCAGAAAGGTAATTGCTGTGCAAAATCAGTTGTGGCAGAATATAACTGACCACGATATAGGTCAGGAAGCAGTGAACATAAGGTAATTAAGAGTAATTGGTAGCGTCTCTCCAACCCTACACTTAGGTTACTTTTTTTTGGTAAATTTACTTTCGTGATGTTGCTACAAGTCACGCATTCTTAAAATAGTACCTAAGTAGATATGAGCTACAATTTTTTGTGATGATTTAAAACAATAAAATAAAATGAAAAGTGTCTTCGTAACAGTAATAAATCCTAGAAGCACTTTAAAATAACGTCACAGTCACACATCGGGTACCTATCAATCTCATGTTTTATTGTCCAATAAACTTTCCTAATTTGATTGCTAAATTCACCGATGTTCGCTTTGATGTGATTTATTTCAGTTTTAATGTTACACATTTTCAAAACGAGCTTAAATTATGATACACGTATGTATATGTGTACAAATATGTATAAACACGTATTTCAATAATAACGACCGTGTAATAGAATTATTGTAAAACGTGATATACCTATTGATAGGCCGATGCGATTTGCGCTCGATTTTAATATTACATTCATGTTTTCAATTTTCCTGTAAAATAATTACCTTCAGTTGTACAAGGACTATTTGAATATGATTAACCCACAATATTTCATAATTCAATTAGTTTAAATTTAAAAATCGTACCTTTTTAATATCTGGAAGTCCCTTAAAAATTATGTCTAATATATTACATTTCGAATTGCGTTTATTTTCATTATCGGCGTGACATAATATGGATAGTACGAGTTTTATTGTTTTGCTTGAATGGCAAACAATTTACGAGAAAAAAATAAAATGGCTATCAACCTTTCCATTCCAGAGATTTAACCCGGAAAGATGGAGGCATAAAAAAGAGAGAGTGTTATATTATTGCTCTTCAAGTATCTAGTTAATCTCAATTCGGTTTTCCTACCTTTTTTAACTTGATCCACAATTTTTTGTTCTTGGTTTGTTGCCAGTAATTATTAAAATAATGTAATCGTACAGTTCACATTGTTGCTTTTCAGTGTAGGGGAAGTCACGGTCAGTTTGTTATTAAATATCCTTAAATTGCATTAATTATAAAGTCTTTCACCCTCTTTAGATAGCCATTGATTAAAAGAGAATTTAGTAGTAGAATAAATGTGATTTTTAATTTTCAAGAATTCATGATGTTAAAATCAAGACAAGATCAAGAGATTCACATCCAGAATTTTCGAGATCAAAAAAGGATAATATATCAAGCTTTGGTATTAAAACGAATGATTCTGTTTCAACAAAAACCTAGCGTTATGTGAGGCGCTTAGAATAAGCTTCCATTTAACTGTTTTGGGTACTAATTAAAAGTACCCAAAACAATTACAAATTTAATTCATTATTTTATTATCTCAATAATTGTTTCGTCACTTTATGGCTTCTTCAAAGGATATTTTAATTAAGTTCTATATAAATAAAACTAGCAGCAATACCCGGCGTTGCCCAGGTAAGAATATGTATATCACACGTTTGATGGAACATTCTGGAATATTCGCGAATTTAGAACTATCCAGAATATCCCATAATGATTCAAAACATTCTCTAACTTTTCTTAACATTCTGGAACATTCTTGAATGATATTCAAGATTCTGGAACATTCTTGAACATTGCCAAATCATTCTGAAATGTTATAATAAAACATTGTTTTACTTCTTAGAACAAATTTGAACTCCCTGTAACATTCTTAAAAAATCTGCTTCATTCTAACCCCCACTCCCCGCTGTTTGCTGGGCGAGTAGTGACATCAGTAGACGCCTGGCGGGGATGACTAATCGATTGATAATAATTGATCAGTTATCGACCCCTGAGAGTTGAAGATTATTACAGTACTAATATCGCTATTAAAAAATGGGGGTTGATCGTAGAGGGGCGAAAATTAAGGGTTGTATGTATTTTTGAATGCGATATCGTAAAGAAATTAAAACAAAAAATTTTGTCTAAAAAATAAAAAAAATAGGGGTGGACCACCTTTAAGATTTAGGGGGATAAAAAATAGATTCGCAGATCTAACCGATATGCACACAAAATTTCACCAAAATCGGTCAAGCCATTTCGGAGGTGTTTAATTACAAACACCGTGACACGAGAATTTTATATACTTATTAGATTAATCTTTTTTAGGTTTAATGACTCTTTTGAGGAAGTCACAAAGTGGCGAAACAATTGTTGAGGTAAGTTTGACAAGTGTTTTACTTATTGATATTGTGTACTTGTGGCAATATACAAAATACAAGCGATTCCAATTTTTGTAATAAAAGCTTTGCACCTAAAATAAATTAGAAGCAACTATTGGCTTTATGGATGCATTTATTTAAATGAATATACAAGCCGAGTTTAGACAGCTACTGACTAACCAAATAAACTATTCATAAACATATCAATTAATGATTATTGATTTTAATTAAATCAGACCCACTATACATAACCTCAAGTTATTTACAAACTTTAGGTACAATACTTAAACATTAAGAGTGAGAGAGAGTATGATATTAATGGTGATGCTGTTGTACGAAAAACTTTTCTTGGTAGCGTAAGTTAACAATAATAATAGTAACGGCAATCGATTGGGCGCGATGAGAGTAAAATCTCAAGGCCATGAAACGACACATTTCGTAACGATTCGTCACGCGAAGCTATGACAATAGAAAGGCGCGCATGCGCGTATCGGTGTTACAGTCAGCTGTTAGTGACCGGCATCTCATAGCAGTTATATTACAGTTAAATGTTTATTTAACAACAGTTAGTATTTATTTAAGAGTGAGTATTATTACGTATTAATTTTAATGCCTTGTAGTTACGGATAGTTTACGGTTTCTTAAGCACTTGGAAACCCTGAAAATTCTCATACTCTCTCTTCTTTTCACCAAACATTAATTATTCGTTATAAAGATATAGATATCGCCAAAGAAGTTTCACTTCTTTCACGTGTACTGAGTTGCACCTGATTAATTTTTTTTCCTTTGCATTTGCAAGCCTAGTGTTGTTCACTTCTACCTCTCCACCGACTAATTAAACTATGATACAATTAACCTGCATAGCAGCATATCGCTGTATCGAAGCAACTCTATTTTGTGACTTCTCTAACAATTTTGAGTATCTATATTTTTGAATAAACTATCTTTTGGTGAAGAATTTTCTTTTTTTTGTTACTCATTCAGTGAGGCATAAAAAATAATTCGTTGGTACCAGCAAGTATTCCCAGAAGATCGAGCCATAAAGCGACCATTATTGAAAAGCAGCCAAACAAAGTTGAATTTGAACATGTGCAAATATTGTAATAATATCAAAACCAAAAGAAACAACACGAAGTAAATGTAATGATACAGAGTGTTCAAATAATCGTTCAGTTCGAAACATTTTTTATAAATTAAAATGAACTTCCATCAAGTACGAGTAGAATCAATCACATATTATTAAATTTTTTTCAAATATTAATATTTACGGTATCCTTCTCAAGTCTCTCTGTGTCGAGAAAAATTGAGTCTCTTGAATCAGGACAAGAGATATGATTAAGAAATTGCACAAAACAAGAAAAATGATTTTTTGATCTTGATTTTCAAGTCAATGTAAGAGTCAGATGTGAAGATTTATTCTCTTGTTTTGGGGAACTTTGAAACTTTTCGAAATTTGAAGCCGTTTGCATTAGTCATCATTTCAACTAACAGAAATGCTCTCGGTGTGGATTGATTTTACTAATTACTCGAAAATTCACGTAAGATCGTGCAATTACGACACCCTTGAGTGCCACCTGACACTTAGCTATTCAGAAGATAAATAGTTTCTTGTCGAATTTTGGAAGTTCTGACGTGTAGTTCGGTTTACAGGATATAAACTCGCGATGCGCTTTTGTCTATTAATCAGGAGGACGGCAATGAGAGGCTTTAAATGACACACGCGCCTGTAAACTTTAATGTCGTTGGAGGCGTCTTAAATGTTTGTGCTTTCAGCTTTAGCTACTTGATGCAGAGACAAACAATGCTTGATGTTAGTCATTTGCACTAGGTACATTCGCGGTAAAGATAAGAGCGACGTATTGCTAGTTTTAGTGCAGCACATGTACTTAAAGGAAACCTTTAAGGGGTGATAATTAAGACAATAATAAAAGAACTCCTAGATAACAACAAATTATGGAATTTATTAAGACCATTTTACTTTCTCTTCCAAATGCTTTTATTTTTCTTTTTCGGCTTCAAAAACTTAATAATTTCCATGTTTGCAGTCAGCCTTCTTTTCCATTTATCTGGTTATTCCCTATAATTAACTTGGTGATAAATTTCTAAAAATGGTATTTAAAGTGTTTATGACTGGCAGACACGCTAGTAACCTTATTTTCAGTGACCTATACATCACGAAATACCAAGCATATTAAGGGTTGAAATAAAAATCCTACTTGAAAAGTAATAGCTAAATTTTTAAGCGAAAATATGAGTTTAAACAGTTGTTTACGTTCCTATTAATATTCAAATATAATTTAAAGTTTAATTTCGACTCAAATTGCCAAGCAGTTTTATATTAAAATGCGTAGAAATTAGCATAAGAATCACAAATTTTGTTAATACAATAGGAATATGTAACGGATTTTATTTTCATAATTTGTTATTATGTATTCTCTTTAAATGAGGCTCTAGGCCCAATTTATACATTTCTTTGCAAACTTATAATCTAAAAGTACTCGTAAACTCTTGCTGTGAAAAATATGTAGATATAATAAAAGGGCCTTCGAGAGACGCTGTTGTTATCTTTTCTTTATCCTTAATTAATTTCTTAGTGTCTTAGTCTAGTTAAAAATACCTTGCAAGACACTAACAATGGGGCGATATTCTCAAAATTGACATTTATTTGGTTACGTAAGTTGTCACTTTCAAAATAGCAATTAGAGGAACCGTTTTGAATTGCAAATGAAGACCGGGGGAGCCCGAAATCTTCCCTATCGAGATTTCTTCGATTGGTTACACATTTTTTCAATCAGGACTCAATAACATGATTTTAAATGGTCGTATCGTTTATCGTTCCAACCTTATAAAAAGAGTTCGTTTAATTAAAAAGAAAAAGAATGAAAATTTAGTTTAATAAGATTGAATCAATACGAACAAAAACATAATCGATTTAGCGGTTCATTTGTACTTAAACCAGCGGAGTCATAAAATCAATACGTATACTATATACACAAATAATACAAAAAAGATGTACGATTACATTAATTAGAATAATTGTTAGATCTTCCATTCTCTCTGTTAGCAATGGTAAAGCGTACAGATATTATTTTATGTAAAATAGCATTGCAATATGTAATTTTGTGGTCATCCTGTAGACAAAGTTGTCGTTCTGATGTCTTTCCCTTTAAATATTGTATCAAGAAATAAAAATTAATCATCCCCGGTAATTAGTTGAATAAATTAGCTTCAACCACTTTATTCATTATTGTCAAACAACAAACAATATCCGCAGAAAAGAGCTTAAATTAAGCGTGCATCTGCATGCAAAGACACGTAATGCAGACTAAATTGTTTCCGAGTATACAAAAGGAAAACCGTGTGAACTTTGTTCATAAAACGCTTCCCCGTCTAATCAGGACTAAAAGCTTATCTCGTTGTACATCAGATGTGACGTAGATTGCGGAACAGTTACCGGAGGAATGATTCGGAAAATTGAGGAGGTAATTGGCGCACTGGCGTAGAAAGAAATTGTAGAACCTTCCTTCGAACTAACTATACAGTTTGAACCAAATTGCATTACTTTGGAATTAAAGGGAAAAATTGCATGAGTAGTTTGTTTTGAAAAATAAAACGAAGCACAAGGAAGTCCTATGTCTTATCTGATATTTCTTATTCGGGAACAATTTAGTAAATAACAGCAGTGGCGGATTTATCAGCAGGCTGAATAGGCTAGAGCCTAGGGCGGCAGATTTTAGGGGGCGGCAAACTTTGCTCAAAAATTTTTTTGTCCTACAGATATAAAAAAAAAATATTATCTTATACACGGAAAAAAACGAGGCTCAAAAAAATCAACAAGAATTACAATATTCTAGTGCTATACAGTATACTGAATACTGAAAAATTACTAAACGCTTATTTATAAAATATACTATTGTGATTTTGAATTTTTAAAATATTCCAATAGCGTTTAAGTATTACATTTTAAATTTAGTTTTTTTACCTTTTTTTTTTAATTAATTATTGCCATAATTTTTTCTTTAGGTCCACCCACACTATTCAATTAATGTGTAATATGTTTCACCACTTAAATATATCTATTCGAAGAGAAATGGGACCCGAAAAAAAGTTGCTTAAAAATAACAATAACAAATATTATGTAGATATATATGTGGAAAATTAATACTTTTGTATTGATATTTCTGATGATATTAACAACCTGTTTGAGTGTAAAATAAAAATTTAATAAATTTACATGTAAAAAATTGCATATTGTTGCACAGAATTTCATAAATATTATACATTTCTTGATAATTCTTCATGATAATTAAAAATAATAATATTGATAACATTGTAATGAATAGAAGCTGTAAATATCCATTCAACGAAAGATCTTCTTAACATTCTTACATTTTTAATCCAAATGAATTCATATCAATATTTGTTCATTAGTCTTATAAAAATGTAATACAATCATAAAGTTGCAATTTCATTGATAAAAAATTTGATTGTGAACTAGGGTATAGAATTGCAGTTGTCAGTAGGGGCGGCAAATTTTGAATAGCCTACGGGCGGCAAATGTGTAAATCCGCCACTGGCCTCAAGCTACTACTCAATGTGTGTAACATAAGGAAAACATTTTTTACAAGTAAAAACCAGGTAGGTTACTAGTGGATGCATTTAAGGCAGTATGATTTCGAACGAATAGTAGCAGACTAAAATTTAGTCCGTTTCAAAAACTTGGCGTCTAAAGCTATTCTATGTGTGACAGAATAAAGATGTGTTCAATACGAAAAGCCAAATAGGTTACTTAAACATTTGAGGAGGTAAAGTTTGGAATGAATAGTAGCAGACTAAATATTAGTCGATTTCAAAAACATAACCCCTAAAACTTCTCTATGTGTGGCTGAAAAGTATATGGGCGGAATGAGAAAGATGTCAGCACAAAAAAATGAAATCAAATTGAAAATTTAATCGACTCCAGAAAACATAGCTACTATATGTGCGACAGAATTAAGATGTTTTCATTACGCAAAGCCAAATAGGTTACTTAAACATTTGAGGAGGTATGATTAAGACTGAAATTTAGTAGATTTTAAAAACGTAACGCCTAAAACTACACTCCGAGTAAAAAAATATTGTTTTCAGCACAAACTGCAAATAGTACCAGATTATATTTTACACCATATATTTTTGGGGATAGTAATTAATTAGTAGTATAGTAGCATGTATCTCCTCGCCTAACTTAACAAAACATTATAATAAATTGTGAATTAGGGTATAGAATTGCAGTTGTCAGTAGGGGCGGCAAATTTGGAATAGCCAACGGGTGGCAAATGTGTAAATCCGCCACTGAATAACAGTAGAAAGGAAATTCGGTGAAATAGATTATAAGAGAATAAATGACAAAAGAAGTTAAATGTAATCGTTATAAAATCATAAACTTTCGTAAGTTCATTAGTTCGAGTGTAGGGATAAATTTGTAGCTGTGCACCTTTTAATGTATTCATTTGCTACAATATTAATGCACTTAATGGCCAGAAGTTAATTACGGTAGGTAATAATTAAAATGACAATAAGGAAATGATATGAAATAAAATTCTTGAAAGCTTTCATAAGGGTGTCAGGCAGCTGTGGTACAAATAGCGTTCATAAAAGTAATTAGAAGTAAAGGAGCTTTCTAAATTACTTTCGAAAGTAATTAGAGTTGATTCTGAGCGACATACGGTACAATCTAATGTTAAGCTGATGAAAATTAGAGAAAAATTAGATTAGGACTTACGTTAGATAGAAAGGTGGATAGTGTTTCTGCTAAAAAGGAGCTTATAGCGTTCAATTTGAGGCTAAATAGATAATGGAACAATCAAGGTTGAATATTAAGTTCAATGTTTCGGTAGAATTTGGTAGTTTATAAAAAATAACTTAGTGTATTGTTAAAGGACATATAATACATAAAATGGAATTAGGGGTTAAGAAAAATCACATCAAAAATCATTTAGAGGGAGTGAAAATCCCTCGACAATTTTTTAATTCAAAGAATTGTTATCATACTATTTCCCCTTTTGATTAAAAAGACTCATAAAAGGGGAAATTTCAAGGGGAGAAAGTTGGGGGTTTCACCACATCTTGCCAAAACTCACTAAAAGGGAGAAATGGACCGCAAATAATGAAGAATAACCTCACACAATTAATGAATGTCCTCTTGTTTAATGTTTTCTTAAACAATTGTTAAAAAAATCACATGAAGAGGATTAGGATTATTTCATTAAGGGAAGGGAGGAGGGTTCATATTAAAAAAAGAGACCTCATAATATTATTAGACGTTCTCTATATTTGTATTGTCACAAGGAGTTTTTTGATCTCATTTGTACTTCTGTGACTTAATCATTTTTTTTAAAGCTTAAAATCATTTAAAGAAATTCCATATTTTAATTATCAAAAGCAGAACCTTGGTGTGCAGTTGAACTTAAGGTTTTCTCTGTGGGTAATTATAATTTTCCTTCTGCTTTACTTTTATTATTTACAGTTGAATATCGTGATGTAAACTCGTTCTTCACCTGTAATCATCGACAGGAATTATTATACGTCGCTCTAAATTAAAACGTGACATTTTACGATTTGACGATTTCATGAAATTTTAATCTCTAGAAACAGAAAACGGTACAGAACAATTGCAGAAAAATACTGTCAAAAACATGTGTAATAAAAAATGCTGTGCATATGAATTTTTAGAAAAATACTATGGTTTAATGAACTCTTATTGTAACTGTAATACGTTTTTATTGTTTTTATAAATACGTAGACTTTAATTCTTCTCTGTAGGTTCTTGAAAAACGCACATTTTGTAATTATGTACGATATTTCCAAGTCACATTCTCACTTCAATTCTATTCATTATTCAAATAGCAACCCAATGGTTTCATATAGAAGTTTGGAAAATCTGTTCCAATTGTCCTTCACAAGTTCTATTTTTGGGGGTGTTAATAACGGAATAGAATAGAATCCTTTACACCTACCCTTTAATCTCACACATTTACTGAATATCAAATACTAAATTATAATACATAGTTATATCCGTGTTATCTCCACAGAAAGCTTTGTCGAAAATTATTACAGGATTATAACAATAGCTCGGGTCTGAAGGATAGGGTTAGTTGATGGCGAGCATGAGAAATTAATTCTATCCAGTATCATCACGGGAAGCGTTACGGTTGAAATTAACCACTCGATTGTGTAAAGAAATCAGGTTAGTTAGTGTTTAAATATCAAAATCAAAGTATACATTACACCAAATTTTGAATTGTGAATGATTAGGATTTTTCACTATGTCACAATTTTTAAGATAAGGTAGGAGTTTTATTTAGTAAAATATATTACAAGTTGTCTAGTTGCATAATTATTGATTTATTCATTTATATTGGATTACTATACAATTGACTGACTGAATTTTTCATATATTTTAACGTTAGTCGTTAGCCTTTCTTGCCATTTTACAGAAATGTACTTCTGGTTTCTATCTTTACTTGCGTATGACTATCTAAATATTCCAGGTTTTCTTAAATATGTGCAACATTCCCTTTCTGTGTCCGGCGGCCTGCAATTTATGTTGTAGTAACATATTGCTGAAATAACTACCACATTTACTAGATGCCTATTAATTATACGTGTCTGTCTTCTTTATCCTAAGTGTCTGCATTTTCACGACGAAAATAGCAGCGAATGTCTGTTGAACGACCCACTTCATACATACACCTGCCACTTTCAGGGTAATTGAAGTTTTGCAAAATAATCGCCTTTTGGTATAGATAAACAAACAAATATATATTTAAGTACGTATGTCATTACAAAAGTGAAAAATGATCTTGCATATGCCGACTTTGGACAGTGTTAAGAGTATCTATATACCGATAACAGACAGAAATAAAGCACGTAATATTGTATAACTATTAGGGTTAGGGTTTAAACAAATTGATTTTTGAATTTTTTCCCTGAATAATATTTCCAACAATTAGTGCTATTTATCAGACAGAATTACCTGTCATAAGGGAGAGGGTTACTTTAAAATTATTTAGAAGCTCTGGTATGTGGTGGTGGGTAGATAAATATTTTATAATATTTATAATTCAGAGAAGCGTCGTACACATGGCAATTTCTCCGGGGATTGCACATTACCAATCACACGCGGGGATTGGGGAGTGGTCGATAAAAGCAATCTTGAAGAGCGGTTTTCGTCAAAAAGGCCTTAATCGAAAGCCGTATTTTTGCTGGTAACTGCACGTTTAGGTGATTTGTTGGAATTGAACGTTACCCACAAATGCCACTCACAATAAACAACCACACCACAAGCTCATAAAATATGACAAAGGATTAAAAAATTTGAATTATTCGTCAGGAATCTATAAAAGAGAGTAATTAAATCAACAAATAGTGCATAGTGAAATTTCATATAGATAACCTCATAAAATCTTTACGCATGTGTGTAAAATAATCAAAGTTTTTTACTCATTTTAACAAGTAAAACTAGAAAAATTGTGGTGTGTAACTGAATGTACTTGCGAAACACGTCGTTAGCAATCTATATCTATAAATCAACATCATCTGCTGCATTACTCAAATTCGGCATCAACTTACGGATTAAATAGAATATTAATGACTTGTTATTGTCAGGGGTAGCCATCGCCCCAGCAGGCGTTCGACTTGTTACATTCTTATATTAAGACGGCGGAAATAATTATTGTAGGTACTATTGCAATTAAGTAATGGGTATTTTCGAAACAAATACTTACAAAAATATTATTCGTCACAAATTGGATAGGGGGGGGGGGGTAGGCAAGGAAAGTAGGGTGAATGTTTTCTTAATTTAATAAAATTTTCACTAATTAAGTTATATTTAAAATACTAATGACTCGTTATTGTGTTTCGATATGTGGCTTAGGTTAGGGTATGTAAAGGTTCCTTATTAAATTAGGTAAACATTTCTTTTATAAAATCGTCATTCAAATTATAAAACCTGACCCCGTTTTTTTTTTATATTTTGCAAGGATTACTTTCTCATCATTTGGACCACTCGGAAATCCTTCATCGTTTTGCTTTCTTCTCTTTTTCTGTTAAATAAGCTTTAGGTTACATTTCTTTGTTTGGAGACTTTCGGATGAGCAGGTTTTCTTGCGCTTTGAAGTCTTTCGAAATAAAAAGATAATACATGGAAAAGAAAACATAACAATAGGGGTAGATAAATTATCTTTTTAATTTCCTCTATGTATTGGGTTGTTTTACCTTACTTCTTATTGTCTCCAACATCTGTTTATATTTCTTTCGAAAGTCTTTTAATTTACTTATGTTCTTTTTGTTAGAAACCTTATTAAGACCACTTACAGACACGCATCCATATCCATAAGTTCCAGTAATAAATAAGTAAATTGACATACTTAGTGTACAAATGAACATGTAACGTAATCTACTCTTTAGTACTCACTACCACCATTACGTATACCTTTGTCAAAACAAATTTCACGTGGCAGCTGTACCACCAGTTGTTTATAATACGAAATGCAGGCCTTTGTAATGTATTGTATTTGTAACAAGTGCTCCCGATATATTGTTCGAAATGCTGACAGGAACAGAGTTCGATATTGCGAATAGTATAATGGTTAAGTTGAGCTGGCTATATAACATATTGTGCTTGTAACTTTAGTATAGCGCGACAATTAAATATTAGCACAAACGAACGGGTGACAAATTACAACCAAATAATTTACCCTTACAATATGTAGGTAAACAAACATACGTATTAAAGTACAATTACATGTTTGTTATGCTGTTTAATAACATGGAATGAATTAAATCATCACAGTATTAGATAGGTAATTATTGCAAATTAATGTTTCAATGGATTTATTTCGAAAAACTCGACATATGTTTCGACCAGGCGGCCTTCATCAAGAGTAGATTAATACTAAATTATACAATAAACGTTCAAACCTTAAATAACAAATTGCCGTTTACATACCAGAGACAAGTTGAAAAGAAGTTAATATAAGTACAGTAATTGGGAAAATTGACCCATTAAGGACTTTACATCATAAATCGGTTATTAACAGTGGGGTGCTGTTTGTCAATACTTTCAATTTGATTATTCACTAAGTTGTTTTTATTTGAAATTGCTAATTTTATTTCTAAATGCTCAAAAAGTGTGTTTCCTAGATTTTTCTAAATTATATAATAATTTAACATTGTCTTTGTCAAGGCTATGGTTATTTTGAACACAATGTTCAGCAAAACCTGTTGAACAAGTTTTGTTTTTAATTGAGTGCACATGTTCACAAATACGATTTTTTAACGCCCTTCCACATTGTCCAATGTATATGGCGTCACAATCCTTGCACGATAATTTGTAGATTCCGCTTTTTTGGAATTGGTCTTGTTTTGGTTTATTATTAACTATGATATTGCCTAACTTGAGTCTATTAACTTCTAACACTTTAAAATCTAAACCTCTTAGTCTATTTGAAATTTTGGAGCTTACATTTTTAATAAAATTTATTCATAGGTACACCATCTTTTTGTAAATAACGTCAGTAGTTTATTCACATCTATACCCATCCAAGAACAAAAAACTATTGTGACTAATAATATTGAAGCTAGTGTCTTAAGTAAAGATGAAAAAACAGAATTGTTAAAAATTGTAACTGTTTGTTTACATCAAAGTTATTTAAGTTTTGATGGGAAATTTTATTTACAAAAAGATGGTGTACCTATGGGTTCCCCTCTATCTCCTGTTTTATCAGAAATTTTCATAGATCATTTTGAAAACAACCTTTTCAATAACAAAAATAACTTTTTGCACAACATTCAGTTCTGGTGCAGATATGTCGATGACATTCTCTGTATATAGACTGGTACACATAGACAATTAAATAATTTTTTCTCATTCTTGAATTCCATAAATGAAAAAATTAAATTTACCATGGAGATCGAGGAGACCACCAGTATTAACTTTTTAGATTTAAATATCTCTAGGAATAAGGACGGTTTTTTAAGTTTCGATATATACCGGAAACCAACCACCACTGACGTCATAATTCCGGCTTCCTCTAATCAATCTTTTAATTTAAAAATGTCAGTTTTTCACAGTTTGATCCACAGATTGGTCAACATTCCTTTATCCGAACAAAATTTCTTTAAAGAACTGAACATTATCAAACATATTGCTACAAATAACGGCTACAAAACTGAACTTGTTGATAATATCCTAAACAAGAAACTAAAAACAAAAGCAAGGAATATGTTAGGTAATGGTTTGAAAGTTAAAGAAGAAAAACCTTTTTGTGCCATAAATTTTATTAAAAATGTAAGCTCCAAAATTTCAAATAGACTAAGAGGTTTAGATTTTAAAGTGTTAGAAGTTAATAGACTCAAGTTAGGCAATATCATAGTTAATAATAAACCAAAACAAGACCAATTCCAAAAAAGCGGAATCTACAAATTATCGTGCAAGGATTGTGACGCCATATACATTGGACAATGTGGAAGGGCGTTAAAAAATCGTATTTGTGAACATGAGCGCTCAATTAAAAACAAAACTTGTTCAACAGGTTTTGCTGAACATTGTGTTCAAAATAACCATAGCCTTGACAAAGACAATGTTAAATTATTACATAATTTAGAAAAATCTAGGAAACACACTTTTTGAGCATTTAGAAATAAAATTAGCAATTTCAAATAAAAAAAACCTAGTGAATAATCAAATTGAAGTATTGACAAACAGCACCCCACTGTTAATAACCGATTTATGATGTAAAGTCCTTAATGAGTCAATTTTCCCAATTACTGTACTTATATTAACTTGTTTTCAACTTGTCTCTGGTATGTAAACTGCAATTTGTTATTTAAGGTTTGAACGTTTATTGTATAATTTAGTATTAATCTACTCTTGATAAAGACCGCCTGGTCGAAACATTTGTCGAGTTTTTCGAAATAAATCCGTTGAAACGTTAATTTGCCTTTTATTCTTTTCTTTGATTAATTATGTTTCATCAACAGTGCACCGAAAAAAGTTTACTAAGTGGTAATTATTGCCTTCATCAAATATTTATTCATATAGTAAAATGACCTAACAAAGGGTAAAATCAATTTAAGTGCGGAGTAGAGTAAGTGTATAAAGATACAAAACTACTGATCATCGCGTGCCGATAAGGATTTTAATCATGAGCAACATCTAACCTAATCTAAATTAAAAATGAGCCTTTCAATGGAATAGTGAACATTTTTTTTTCATTAAAAATTGTGGCCCTAGAAATGAAACAGGATAATTTATTTAGAAGAAATTTTTAAGCATTATCGTAAATCAGTTCCCATCTCTTTGTGTATTTTAGCAAACCGAAGCTTCCCGAGTTCGCGGGAATGACTATAATCAAAGCGAAAGTAGGAATAAAATCCTTGATATTATTAGAAGCGTTTTTCTTCTGAGAATCCGACAACTTACGTTCAAGAATATGCTTGCTTGACATTTTCGTCCATTTTTACGTCTTTTCTAATGTAAACTCGGTGTCTCCTTTTATCCTTTCATCTCTCGTCCCGGGGCATTATCCGTGTGTTGAACCTTTCCCGCTTTATGACAAAATGAATCGTTCCCGTCGCGCGTCCAGAAGGAGAACTGGGAGAGGCAGACATTTGGTGGGTTCGAGTTTTACTTAAAGTTGTTGTCGAGCGCCCTTCTAGCTTGACGTGACGTTCTTTCGAGTGTCGCACTTACAGTTGTCCTCTTAACTCTATGTTCTGGGAGAGTATCTCTTCGTTTTCACAATAATGACGAGTCCCAGGAAGTAAATGCACACTTGGGATGTGCGTAACTGCACGAGGATGCGACTCTTACCAAAGGCCACCTGTTCTGTCACTTATTACGAATACTCGGTCAAAGATGAGAGCAATTAACCGTTGAACTGTGTTCGCGGTAGGTAGTGAAATTACATCGTCATTAACAGGGATCAGGAGTAGTTGTACAAATATCCGGGGACGGGAAATCTCTATAAATTTTGTTGGTGAAACATTTTGTTTGGTTACTTAGCTAAGATAGTACTGACAACACAAGTTATGTAAAGTACAAGTAAAAAACTGTAAACTACAATTATACAAGGTGTTCCCATCAGAAAATAAAACATAGGTACATGCTGAAGCGAGGTTTCCACATAGACGGCCAGTGCTCGCCCAGTTTGGGAATTAACCAAGAACCGATCCCTCCCGTTCTATACAAACATAAACCTTGTCCTTTTTATTAGTTTCACTTCAGCGATTTAAAAAATAATGGGGAAAATATGCTTTTATCTGAATGTACCCCAAATTCAAATTAAAAAATTCAGCCTTAAATAAATATTTTTGATAGAACATAAATATCCTTTGTTATCAAAGTCAATCATTACTAGTTTCTGCCAAAGCTCAAGTAATATAATTTGTAAAGACAGTACGTAGACTAAATTATATTATTATATTGTAAGCGTAATACCTACCAGAATCAATCATAAAAATAATGAATAATAACCTAATTATTTAGGTACCAATATTCTATTTTGTTCTTCAGAGGATTGCAATTTATTGACTCCATTAACTGATAGATATGAATTAAATCAGATCAGAACAACAAAATTTTTTCGTTAGCAAAACATCTAGTCTTTTGCTGATTTATTACCAGACCTGTTACTATTATTATTTATTATTTAATCACATGTATACTTCGAGAGTCCGGACCTGTTACTATTAATTGTTTATTAAAAATGTTTTTCCGTATTTGCAACCAGTCGATAAATATTTGCGTTTGGTTGACTGAAAGAATCAGTCAAGAGCCCTCTATAGAAAACTAATTACATAGTTCTTGCAATATAAACACACAACCAAACGAAATCCTAAGAATAGACTGAAAAAATAAAATCCATATCGCTTCTTACTAACTTAGCACTTGGGACAGTTGCAACATACGAAATACAATTTGAAAAAATATACAGAATCCTGTTTATTATCTATAGTGTTAATATTTATAAATGCTCGCCATCAACACGTGTCTGAAATTTTAGTAAAAGAATATTTTAGAACAAATAAATGAACGCATAACTTCTGTAAGTATATTTACGAGAGCAGAATTAAAAATATTTTGTTCTTTAAAAATTCTTTCGATAGAAAATAAACCTTATAGCTTTAACCCTGTCTCAAGATTAATTACTTGCCATTGTTGTCGGTGGAAGTTTCTGTTTCCTGTTCATACTGTAGAGCATGTAGTCTTTATATTCATCTGTCAGACATTTATTACTCTCGCAAAGATTATAACAACGTCCTAGCCATGTTAGTTTCCGTAAAAGGCCATTAATTTTATCCAAATGGTTTCGCGGGTTTACTGGTGTTCTTTTCTTTTATCCGAAAGCTTTGAGTGCACAGAGCTTTTATTCGCTGTGATTATGGTACCACTACAAAATATATGATACCTTTACAAATACAAGTAGATCAAATAAATCATTTTTGGGTACCAATAATTTGTAGATTGTTCTACATACCTATATTTTTTTTTCAAGTTAAAGTTTCTTTCACTTGAAAAATGGAAGAATGTAATGGAATTCATAAGTAATTCACACGCTTGAAAAGTTGATATAAAGATACGATTTCAGACACAGATGAGTGATACCTAATGGCAAAAGAAACAGTAAGCATGGAATTCATACACTTTAAGACACATAAAAACATCTCTGATACACGTGCCTATGTAAGACAGTTACGAGCCTATATAAACGTGTACTTTTAGTTTGTGTTGGACCAAGTTCAAAGGATCTATTGCAATTAAAGGCAGAGGCGGTTTATTTTGAGTGATCGTATTGATTTTTATTTTTCTGTTTATCTTCATAAAGTGAAGCAGATATTAAACGCATTCATTTTATTGTTACTGTTTAGCACTGATTTGATCGTGTCAGAATAACAGGTAGAAGCTTAAGAATCATTGTTGTAAAATTAGATAGATGTAGTCAGTAAATTAAATAGTAAAAATAATAAAAAGGCGGAGGTGCCGGGGACATCATTACAAATCTTTTGTTACTCTGAGAAAGAAAATATTCTTTATTGTAAGATTTACCTATTAGGCCAGTCAAATTAGATTCAAAAAAAGCGTTTTACGGAATTAATTTCCAGTAAGCTTCATTTGATCCTAACGGCGAATAATCTGAGTTTGCACCATCCCAGGAGGTGAGCTTATCTTTTGGCAGCCAAAAAAACCGCAAAATGGTAATTCAGTTAAGCCAAAACAAAAGTTGTCGAAATGTTTCACCAAAATAACAATCAAACTAGGGATTCGAGGTAATTCGAATAAAAAACATTTGAACTATCTTCAACTATTTCTGCATCTACGGCGAGCGGCATGTGGGACACACCATCATCCTCGAAGGGTACTGAATTCGAGCATGACTGGCCTTTGCAATTGAAGCAAATTGTTGAACATTTCAAGCCTACTTTCCGGTAGCTGCACTTCCCTGTACACCCCTTCGTACATTCGCAGGACACTGTGTTGAAAATTTCAGCTGGAGCTGGATCCTTTCTGTTCATGGTGGGGAACAGGCCAAGGTTCGTCTTCCTCCAACCCCAGCTGAGAGGATCCTTTGGTCTATCATACCAGGGCTGGATTTGGAAGTAGACCCGCAAAATATGTTGGGCGACAGCTGTATTTGTTGGGGGGTAGAGAGGCCTGATTGAAAGTTGGCTTTATGAGGGATATGGAGAAGATCGCGTGGCGAAGTTTGTCCAAGGAGGTCTCATCGGCCTTAGGTGAAAAGAGGGCTGCCAGGAACAGTTGACCTGCTGAAATGAGAGCCTCCGGATCAGCATCTGCATAGTGGAAAACTTTGACAGCCTCCTGTAAAGCCGTGTTCCTTTCAAGGGGCTTGACAAACTTCAACTTCCCTTGGCGATAGAATGCAGAGGTAGTATCACGTGCTGCTCTGACGTACCATACGTCACGCCACAGAAGTCTTACACTTGTACGGCAATTTCTAAGATGGTAGGGATTGTGGCAACCCAAGTCCTCGTGACAGCCCACCTTGGGCTTTCAGAGATCTCATGACGACCTGCTCAATCGTCTGATCAGTGAATACACCAGACCAGAACTCGTCAGATCTTCTGATGGTGAAATAGCCTTGCTTCGTAAATTTGTCATATTCATCAGGAAAGGGCTTTTGTTCCAAATCCAATATGTCCTGGAGGTACAATTTGCATGATTTAGCATATAAGTGAACGCCGGAATGGAAATAAGGCAAGATTCGTTATACCGACTGTAGATGTAGGTAATTGCCAATTGCCAGTTCGCTCAGCCTGTATGAATTGCTTGACAAATGGACACCATGTGGAAATACTGGGTCCATAGCTTTGCGGTGGGTCAATTTTGCTGAAGCTCAGACAACTTCTCTTAATATATAATATTGAATAAAATTACTTTTGCCGTCCGACGCAACGTTTCCGCGTTACAAGCACAAACTGCAAATACTATCAACATGTTGCGGTTTTTTGGCAGCCAAAAGATAAGCTCACCTACTGGGATGGTGCAAACTCAGATTACACGCATTTATGACCAAATGGAGGTACTAAAACGATTTCTAGCTTACTGGAAATTAATTCTACAATAAATTTTAATTTGACTGGCCAAAATGCTTGTCCTTAATTTATTCAATAATAAAAATACTTAGATACGTATAATAGTTTCAGTAATCTGTTTTCAAAAAATTTTAAGTCTAGGAAGTAGGAACCTATATAAAAACCAATTTTGCGGAAATATCATTTATATTAAATTTTGGGCCAAAATTTGTGGACCCTTTTACGATTCAATTTCGAAATGTAGAAGACCAAATGCAGGTACATTCGCGGGTTATATTGGTGACTTAATAGAAGTCATGTGTGACAGATGTGATACTTTATCGCCATGTATTAAAGCGAGCTCATGTAAAACATCGTAAAGATAAAACGTTACGACTCTCGTCCTTCCCCATATAAACGTCAGAGAAATAATTGAGATGTTCTGTTAATCTTCATTTATTTAACGAAAATACCGGGTTTTCTCTTTAGTGGAGGACATTTTCACACTTTTCATATTCAGGATGTAAAATGATAACAAATGGACCAACTGTAATTTATTTATCGTCACAAGTACTTCCACAGCGGTCAAATTTTTAGAATCCAATATCTTCAAAGTTTCCAATAACGTGCATGCTCAGATTCTTTTAGAAGAGCAAGAAGATTAAGCTTTTGAACATTTAGAAGTTTTTATTCCCTAACTTAGTTTTGTAACAAGGTTAAGTGAAGCTTTTTGTTTTTAACCTGGTTTGTATTCTCTCCCGTTAACTTTGGAAACATATCGTTATGTGTAAAACGTACAGACACCTATCAATAGTAGGATGTTATTACATCAAAACAAAGCAAAATTTCGTATTAATTAGTAGTATTAAAATATTTAATTTTTCGCTTATTTATTCAATGTATTTTTTTTATTCTGATGCATGTGAATTAAAACAATTAAGAAAATATAATTGTAATGTGAATCTTTTATATTTATACGAATTGAGATCAATTTTAATTCCCAGTCAATCGTTCAGCTTATTTTGGTTTCTGCGAACGTTTTTGAATACAAACCTAATATATAAAAAAGGATGAAACATAAAAGAATTAGGAGGAAAGTTAAAGCTCTGCTCAATTTGACGTACTAATTGATGCCGTTCGACAAAAAAGTGGCTGAAATAAAGAAGAGCAAATTGAGCAATGATACCCAAAAAAATCTAATGAAACGGAAACTTTTCTATTGTTTAGCTTTTACAGCTTCTTTAGCAAAGTTAGTTGGCTACTTCTTTAATCCAAGCGAACACTTTTTTTACTTTTATCACAGAAGTAATTTGAAGTACGATGAATACGTAACGCTGGAAAGAATTCCAATCTGAATTAGTAGCTTACAGTAACAAAAAGTTTTATAAACGATATTATTAGCGTCCGCTTTTGATTCAAATCTTCTATTATTGAAACATCCTGTGCAAATATGTTTTTTGCCAAAATTTTAATAATGAAAAGGCTATACAGCGGTAAGGTTTGTTAATAGTTAAGGAACTTTAAGAGGGACCTGATTATGTAATTGATTAAATATACAGTACGTTGTACCATGATCATAATATGTAATGGCTGCATCCTGATGATGATGAGCCTGCATTTCGCTTTATGCTTGCTTCGTTAACCGAGAGTGCGATACCAGAATTCATTTAATTTAAATATATTACACCAAATTCATACATTAATGTATGCAATAAAGTTTTATTATAAGCTGCAGCTCGCTTTTGCATTGGTCTGTTCTGTACTTCCATAATATACATCGATTTAGAGTGAACAGCTTCCGTACACGTTCTCCTTTGTTGTTAATAATACTGTAATGGTGAGGAGCACGAAGAGGCGATTTTAGTACCATGATGCCGTTAATCGTTCGCCACTATGAAACCATAAATTAAATGCCGTTCATAACACAACAAACACATACACACATGCACACATGCACACAACGTCTTTAATAAAAGAATTGAGCGGGTTATTTTTAAGTTAAGTTCAATTGGATTTTTTTAGCAAAATATCAAGGCTAGGACTTTTCTACTATTAAGGGACGATAGGGTGTTAAAGACAATTACCATCTGGTATTTTTTGACCTATTTGCACAAAAGTGCAACTAGTGATGAAGTTATTAAACGATTAAAATTAAAAAGCCTTGAAATATTTTTTTTTAAAGAATTATTCTGTAGAGAAGAGCCCAAAATTAAAAAAAATCCACCGTGTCTGTGTTTAGGTCTCGAGTTATTGTTTTTACAAAGTAACTCATATATTTTAGATAATTTAAATTATTTGAAATTTTTGGACGTTTTTACTTACCTAAGTTAGTCCAAAAATTTAAATTTATCTTCTGCAAGTTACATTTATTACTTTTCTTGTGTTGTTAATATTTTCTCTGTGTAAAAGGGATTTGCACTGATTTTTGTGAAAACACAAAGTTCAAAATATTTTATTTATTATTTTTTAGTAATATTTATTATCTCATTTATGATATGAATTTATATCACCTACTTTGATTGACTAAATTCGATTTTGTCTTCTTGAATCCTTCGTGAAACTTCACACAAATTTCTTATCACTCTAACCTTGTATAAGTGTCATTTACTTATAATTTATGACTGAAATTTGCGTTCCATGTGAATAAGAAAGCTTTTTACAATTTTTTTATATAATTCAAAAATAAATATTAAAACTGTTTTGATTGATTCGGTATCCGCAAATAGTACTTTGCTAATAATTTAATTTACCATTTCAGGTACAGAAATCCTTTTTCCTTTCAACTTTTTTCAAATAATGCAAATTGTAAGAACAATAAAAGTTTTTTCTTTTTTGAGTCGTTAACATTTATTATGCTATTAAATTTCTATAGCTACTCCTTTGTCAGCGAAACTGCAATATCTTTTTCTACAATACCTACATAAAATTTTTTCATTGCTCTTTAACAATTTTTATTGCGCTCATTCGGAACAGTTACCTTCAGGCAGCTCTCTTTGAATTGTTTGGACAATTATTTTTATCTCAAATCTGGCCAGAAAAATATTCTCCATGTTCACAGTTTAATTTGTTGCAAGTTTTAAGATTCATTTGCCCTTTGAAAACGTTACGATTTTTTAACGAACGTAAAATGACTTCCACTTTAACCACTTTATCATTACTGAAATAATACTTAAAGTGGTCGTAAAATAAATATAGTCCTCAAAGTTCATTGAACGCTTAAGCTTTCGAAAATGTATTTTACTGCAGATGCAAATTAAAGTACGAACTTGCCTCCATCAGCAAGCAGAAGTGACTGCTGATACCAGATACCAATTTATTCTGATCCTGTGTCATGCGATCTCTGGTTTCACATTGTCGATTTTTTATTAATAAGTTTTCTACCAGTGGCGTCCCAAAAGAGATTAATGACTTAAAAAGGGGTTAGTTAACAAAATGAATGAATAAATATTTTTATCGTGCTTTAAACCATAATTCACGTACACATTTTACTATTTTTTTGTCACAGAAAGTAGGATAGGTACCTGCTTCATAGAGTTTACCTTACTATTTTATGAGAGTGACCTGTTTAACGATTTTCCTTCCAAATATTATCCGGGTAATTGTACCTTTTGGAAGAAGACAATTCCGAAAGTTTATTGACCTCTTAAGAAATATCCTGGCAAAGGACGAAGTTCGTAAATGTCATCTATACGTGGCAACGGATAAAAATTCCTTCAAAGAAGCGGGATAAAGCCTGTATTTATGGCACATCCAAATAAAAGGGACATTTGGGTATTTCTGAAATATTTAGGAGAATTTACAATTAGAGCGAAGCTTTTGTATGGACGGTTCAGTTTTATTGTTTATATCCACACCTTTTTCATTATTTTTATGAAATAACTTGATCATCGTGAATATAGTAAGGTATTCGTGTACTTTTGAAATTCGAACCGCAAAGCCGCTTAGATATCGCATTATCTTGGATCAGTTTACTTGTCAGTGCATCAATACCGTTATGACTTTATAATTATCAGATTTCGACAGTGAAGGTACGATATATGTTCGAACTAATAACTGGAGCTAAGGTTAATATGTGACATGATTGATGGAACACGACATAATTAAGGCGGGAAGTCAATAACCACGAAATGAAATTATCTCCCGATCATCACGGGGTAACGTACCTATTTACAGGGGAAAATAATGCCACCAAATACTATTTATCAGATAATTCACCCCGATATCGCGAGCAACGAGATGGGCTAATGATGATAGGACGTTGTACTAAAATTACCTTCGTACATAAGATGCTATCGATGAACGAAATTGTAGTGTCATTCATATGTGTACAGAATTTCGTAGAAAGTTGAAAGGTAAACTCACATGCAAATAAGGCGGTGACGTAGCCCATAAAAGCGACAACGTTATCGTTAATTAAATGTCTAATCAATTTTTGGATTAATAGTCCTGATGGATGGGGTGACAACGACCTGTGTTATTTTCTTATTTCATCTAAAAACATATTCTGGTCAAGTTTGTGAATGATAAAGTTGATCCCCTTTTATTTTGTTTTCTTTTGTGGTGCGAATTGTTTTTATTGACTTTAAAGGCACAAAGTGTTCTGCTAAGCTGATATGGAGTTTATATACCCTTTAAAAAAAGTTTATTATCATCCTTAGGGTGACGATACTTGTCTCAAAATTGAAGCCGTTCTCTGACTTCTGATATTTACTAAATTGAATTCTTCCAGATATATTGAATCCGTCGTTTATTTTTCTTTCAACAAGGGTTTAAAATGGATCTGATCTGAATAAAAAAGTCCTTGCATAATAAAATAGCTGTAACTTTAAGGTAGTGTTTATTTACGGCATTAGAAGAAAGGTTTCAGTTTTCTGTTACAGTTATCTAATACAAATCACTGTAATTAATGGTTCACTGCTAATTTAGTGCTGTGACATTTCGCTTTTTTTAATTTTTATTTTCTGACTAAGTTCCATGTAACCTATGTCGAAACTGCGCGAACCTCTAATTAGATTCATTTTAAATTTAGGTCATATATTTTCATTTCTCCAACTTGCTGAAAAGTCTTGACTGTTTCACTTTACCTATAATATCATGTACTATACGTTACGTTGCATTTTCTTGCTTGTCCTAATGAACTTTTCGGTTTATGCGCTCATAAGAAAAACGCCAGAATCAAAGTTGTATATAAATTAAACAGTTTCTTTAGAATTTAAACAGAAACGAGATGGTGTGCTCCAATAATTTTTTGTTTATTAACATTTAAAGTCGTCTATAATACGTAGAACCTTTTGAAGTTTACTTCTTTAAAGAAATCTAAATTTTAGACTGAAAGTGTAAATTATTTCATTACAGATTGAACGCTACATTATAATTACTAAGTATATTATTAATTTGTATAAATAATAAGAATTATTCTTACCAGTTTTGCGACATTTATTTATTTTTGTAAAGGCACCTCATCAAGGATAGAACGTTAGGTATATAAAAGGGGCTGAAATACTAATAGAAAGCCAAATGAATTTAGTTTACCAATTTCCTTATTTATTGAAGCGATAAAATAGTGTAATAGGAATTCGTACCCTGTGGAAATAGATCTCTCCAAGTTGGCTTAATAATGGGAAACATTTCTAATAACTTCTAAAGGCAATCATTTCGCCCTTCTTGAAAAGAAAAAAATTCACACCAAAAAGTTATTTTTAAGATGTTTAAATAAGTTATAGGTGTGTTCTAAAAATTCAGTGTTTTTTATTCTGGGAAATACATCTATTATTTATTGGGACTGTAAACTACGAATATAATGTAAGAGGGTGCTCGTTTACACGATAGGATTGAACACGTCTGCTGAAGTTAATAAACCAAATGTACTTGATAGCTTGATACATAACTCTCTGCTGTTGTATCTGATTGATATGTATGACATGACCTATTGGTTTAACCGAATACATGAATAGAAATACACTTGCCACTGTCAAACATATAAACTAGCTTCTGAGCTTTATTCGGCCTATGACTGTCATCTTACAAGTTTCGACGTACCGCTATCCTTAATTAACACCAAGATATAATAAAGTTAGTCATCTAAGTAACAGTTCGGATTCAGAGAAGAAATTAACAACATAATATTGTAAAAAGATTTGCAAGTATCTGTAATTTATTTATTTGTACATTTTAACAAACTGTTGTCAAAATTTAATTTTACACCCTTGTAGTATTCAATTATATTTACAAACTCTAATTTATTTAACACATTATTTACTATTTTTATCGTCCTATATTTTATACTATTTGTCACTAGCTGAATATATCAACTTAGAAGCTGTTTGAGCTACTATCGAACTATTCAAATGAAGCTTTCAACTATCATAGATTTATACTTGGAGAAAGATCTTTAATAGAGAAAACACAAACTGAATGACCGACTAGGTCGGGAAACAATTGTCGAATAATCAATAAAACTATTTGCAGAAACGTCCTTGTTTGAAACCTTCATTTTTCAACAGAATCCTTAAAATATTCTGTGATTAAAATGTTAGTTGCTGAAGATACCTATCCTATAAAGTTGCAAAAAAATAACAAAATTGGTAGTAAACAAAAACACACTTGTAACTTTCACAAATTTATTGTCTAACTTGACATGTGTTTCGCCAACACTGTGGCTTCTTCAGAAGTATAAATTGTACTTAAAACTACTTAGGATACAATTGTATAAATTTCTATAAATAACAATAATTATAACATAAATATCATCGACACCTTACTACAAAAAATTTCATACACTCAAACCCTTTCAAACATTTTCCCAGGTATTAAAGACAATATAGATGAAAAAATCAAATTATTAACATTTTTAAGTAAACCGACATTAACAATCAGTAAATTTCTCAAAAACAACAATATAAAAGTTTCTTACAAAACCAATAACAACCTTAAATTATTCATAAAGAATAATAAAGACAAAACAGATAAGTTAGAAAAATCTGGCATATATCAATTAAATTGTGGCTCTTGTTCTAAAATTTAGATAGACGGGAAGAAATTTTAGAATTCGATAAAACGAACATTTAAGATCATTTAAAAATAGAAAAATTGATTTAAACCTGTGGAATCCGATAGTCATCTTTAATCCTTTAAATATTTTACGCACGCTTCTTTAAAAAAAAAAAAAAATTT
The DNA here is from genome assembly GCA_029378335.1 of Agrilus mali. Taxonomy (NCBI): domain Eukaryota; kingdom Metazoa; phylum Arthropoda; class Insecta; order Coleoptera; family Buprestidae; genus Agrilus; species Agrilus mali. The sequence continues at coordinate 18,951,182 of CM055658.1, read as the reverse complement.
TTTTTTTTTAAAGACACATGGGGTGTAATAACCATAAATACTCTTGAGCTGACGTGAGACATGTTCTCGTTTAGTTAAAATTTTTGTTACTTGTCTCGTAGATCGATTTCCTGTGGGAATTTTTCTTAGATGCGGCGTGGGTTCGATTAGTTTTGATGACGTATTAGTACGAGTCTTTAAAAGGGCTGCGAGGTAATTTTTAAGGCATTCAATTTTGTTTATTATTTTACTTGGATTTGACATTTTGATTTACTTGTGTTTTTCTTGAGTTTATTTTTGCATTGATATTTTGATTTACCATTTTATTTGAATTTAATATTTTGATTTACCTGTTTTACTTGGATTAATTTTTACATTTGATATTTTTGATTTACAATTTTACTGGAATCTGATTTACCTGTGGTTTTACTTGAATTGATTTTTACATTGGATATTTTGATTTTCTTGTGTTTTATTTGGTTATAATTTTTGTGTTTTTGATATTTTGATTTACATGTTTTTCACTGGAACTTATTTTTTTTATATTTGATATTTTGATTTATTTGTGTTTTATCTGAATTTATTTTTACATTGGATATTTGATTTATGTGTGATTTACTTGATTTGATATTTTGATTTTTATGTTTATTTGAATTTGTTTTTAAATCATTGAGTGGCTGAGATCGTGGTTTTCTCTGTCAGGCTCTTTTTCCACGCTAGCCACAGGCTGAGTCTGACACTCTCATTTCCAAATTTACATTTGATTTTGATTTTGAATTAAAAAGTAGGAATTAATTCACTGTGTTTTATGTAACCTTGTTCCTCTAATGGTTAACCCGTACCAGAGTACAATTTGTCATTTTTGGCAAGACCTGGCTTTTCAACACAACGAAGGGTAAGAAGTTTTTGACGATCACGTTGGCCTAGGTAAGTTACACTACAAACTACGCCAAACATGTTTTAGAACAAAATCATATATTTAATTTAGACCTAAAAATTTTGCATGTAGAAAATAAGGGAATAAAATTAACACTATAAGAATGTAAAGAAATAAATAAATATAAGAAAACAGACAAATTACTCAATGATCAAGTAGATATAAACCATTCACCGTTATTAAATCTATTTCCGTTCCCTACCCTTCACTCACCACCTTAAAAACTATATTTGTAGAATTGTATCCTAAGTAGTTTTAAGTACAATTTATATTTCTGAAGAAGCCACAGTGTTGGCAAAACACATGTCAAGTTAGACAATAAATTTGTGAAAGTTACAAGTGTATTTTTGTTTACTACCAATATGTTATTTTCATCAAGTATACAATTAATCAATACAAAAAATAACAAAACGTTGTCTTATAAACTCAGCTATAACAAAGAGACGATTAAAATTGTTCTATAGAAAATAAGTGAACTTTGCCCTTAAAATTTGAAATTCTTTCCGTGCGAATACATTTTCATTATATTGCACGTTTAAGAACTGGTCATGCATAATGATTTATTGAACACAGGCTACACAATAATATATTCAGTAGGATTCCAGCAGCATTATTTTATAATGTGTATTAGCCAGGCCATAGCACGACCAAGTAAGCCAAGACATGTCGGAAGAATTAAAATTTAATGTACGAGGTAGCAGGTACCTACCTACTACACTGCGCTTCAACCTTTCTTATTTCTCTTTCCCTTATTAATAAATTGCACTTTGCTTCGAAAAATTAAATTTTCTCGCAAGACGTGAAAGCCGTCTCCTCCGCAGCATCATATTCAGCAGCTAAAGCGCTATATTGTCGCTGCTATGCATTTTTATTCCTCCTTAAATAAATTCTTTTATATTGAGACGTGTATTACCTACAACTCTGGAGCACCTACTCTCTCAATGTGATGCTGTAATAAAAGCCAACACCGGCAGATTTAATACTGTTTCCTTTATATTCTGCATGCATTTTAAATTTTCTTTCTTGGATGGAATTATCTTCTTCTGGCGTTTAAATGGTGCTTCTGGAGCAATGTGAAGGTGGTGGTAATAATAGTAGTAACGTTATTAATATTGAATGCTGCATTTTAGATATACAAATACATGTCATGAAAAGTCACCTCTCTCTCTAAACCAATTTTTATCACACATGCCAAGTTAACCGTACGTGTTCATAGTGTGCGAGTCAATATAACTTTTTATTTGTTCCTCAGAGCTTTTCAGGTAATTGCAAGAATACAGTTCAAAGTATCTTAAAATGTTTGTACTCGCTTATTTTTTAATAATAATAATAATATTGTTAAAAAAAAAGATTAAGATCGTTTTTAAAATTGTCCAACATCCAAAAGAAACGTTTTTCCTTGTCCTTTGGGACGTTCATTCACATTCACAAAGATCTTTTTGAAATGTGTCAGGGTTTATAATGTGACACCGTCCCTTGATACAATCCATGATAATCGTAATAAGGAAATCCAAGGTGATCGTTAACGTTATGGTGCGTGAAAAACATGTCACCAAGAAATAACGCGAAACACCAGGAGCGAGATGTTTACATTCAACGTGAAATTTCGAGCAGAAGGAAATACAATTGATGTGAAAAGCGATGATCTCGATTGTAGTTATTCTTTTAAAGAATGGTAAACAGTTGTATGACTATAACGATAAAGGTTTTGAGGATACATAAATTAAAATAATGTTTTTAATATTTTCACGCAGATCTTCTGTGAGTAAAAATTTCAGTCTTCAGTACTAATATGTATAAAGCACAGTCGTAATAAATTAATATTTTTTTTTTCAGACATAATATTTAAAATGGTTTTTATATTTCCATTGTTATTGCATTCAAACGTTTTAATAATGACACTTTTTCTGTCTTAATGTTTATTTACATCTTGGAATTGTCTAAACCGTAACAAAACTCGCCGAGAAACGACCATTAGAGCTGTTAAGGTTTACTGCTTCTTTCCTTCGCTTTTACTACATTTTCCTTAAAAACTTCCACTGTACAGATCCGTATTACGACAATAAATTTTCGTGGTTTACCGAGCGTCCATGTTTTCTTTCTTAAAACATTTTCCTTATATTTACATGGCTATGTGTACTAGAAAGTTTCATGTCAACACTAAAGATCAAACTGGAATAATTAAGTGTAGATTAAAAGAAAATAGATACCTACTGATGAGGATTCTAATCTACGCTAATTAAAAATTTAACGAAGGTTAATTGTACCTAATTCTTTTGAACCATTATCTTTTACAATAATTTAAAATAAATACAAATATTTGAAATCACCATGTTGCAGCGTTTTTGCGAAAACTGTTTGAATTTAGAATGTTGTTTTCACTTTTGCGGTTCCATTTAATTCCAATATACTTATCTTTAAGTCCCATGAGGAAAGAAGAACATCAAAGATATTAAGACTTGTAAGTTTGCGAGACAGCCACTTGACATTTTACCTATTCGGTTAGTAAAAGTGACGAAATTCTCTGTATTACGTAATGTAATCGTATGTACTTACAAACTTACGTACATTCACGTTGCCAAAACGACTTACACGTTTCAGATATCTCCCCATTATTGTGTACGTTTTATTATTCTCCCTTTTATATCGTCTGTTGAAAGTTTGACAAGTATTTTGGGGAAACAGACTTATTTGCTTCATCCCATCTGAAATTCTCTTGACGAACTCTAAGAGAGAGAAAGAGAGAGAGAGAGTGAGATTGTCAGCTCAGTTTTCACAAATAGTCAGTTTATAATGTGAATTCCGACGACGTACGTTGTATAATTCTTAAACGAACTGTAAAGAGTTGGATAGGCAGGTTGTGGCTAAGTAAATATTTAACCCTGTAGGGGCGAAGATATGGATCGAAATTATGCTAGGATGCGGAGTTGGGGATTTTAACAGTTCGTAGTTTTGAGATATTGGTAGGTCATTAGAACCGTTGACAAATGTAATTAATTCCTTTTTTCTGGTTAAGGGTAGGTGAAGGTATGCAAAAACGATCACTACTATAATTGAGTATAATTTTACCGAATTATTTACCTTTATATTTACTTCCTGTATAAAGCTGACCCATACTTATCGAGATTACTAAATTGAAAAAGAAATGTTATCCTTCTCTTCCTCCTCCCCCTAAACTACAAAGAAGTAAATATATTCCAAACGGTGGTGTTGTGCTGCTATTTTTAGAATATTCGTTTTACCTGTCGAGATCAATTTCATTTTACTCTTATCTTCCAACGAGGTCTAACTCGTTTTTGATATGTTTTCGGATTTTGTTATCAAACTCTTCGTTCTCGTGTAACGGTGAAAAGGCAAGAGGGATGGGTATATGAAACTGATCTCAGATAGGTAGTTGAAAACATTGAACGGATGGGAACAATATCAAGTCCTTTTGCCATTTCCCAAGGGGCGTTATGAAGCACTGCTGTTGAAAATCTGATTTTCCACGATCACCTCTAATCCCCCGTTGCTGTCAAACCTCAATTCTTTACTTTATTTTGTTGAAGGATGTTTCTTGTAAGTTGGTAAATATTCCAATTATTTTAAAAACAATTTCACGGCGGAAAATTGTCATTGGTGGCCGTTGACGTAGCCGTATGTTTATAGTCTTGTGGCAATTGAAAGAACAAAAATTAATATTTCTTAAACTGAGTTTTTTTTTAAGTAAGTTAATTAAGCACAGGTCAGTGATACGAAATGTACGAAATATAATGGAAAAAAGTTGACATTTAAATTACGTGTGAAGGTGAAATCAATTGCCTATAAGTAGTTGTGGGGGAGTCTGGAAATATTCTAAATTGAACTCTTTTTTCATTAAACTGAGAAGTGATTTATTTTTATAAGTGTCGCAGTTGAAATCTTCACATCAAATGATTGACGTTTTCATGTCAGGTTCCACTATGGGTAAAATTTTCCCTTATGGAGGTTTCTCACTAACCCGAATTTCTAGTTTCTAGGTACAGGAGTGGCCTTTCTCATTTATAGAGGTTCTGTTCACAAAATGGTCAGTATTACCCAAATTCGTTCACTTATACGCAAACAAATAGCATTAGTGCAAAAGTTCCTGATCACAAAATTACTCCTATTAGGCTAGTTAAGCCAAAATAAAACGAAAATTAAGAATAAAATTTTTCGATATCTCGCTTGGTTTTCGACTTTCGAACTTCAATAAGCAAAGTGAAAATTTTTATGAAATAAATGTGTTTTATTATGTAATTGGCCGTGAAAAACAAAAAAAATGGTTAAAAAATTCCAGGTACTATATTTTTCGAGATATTAAACCAAAAATGTGAAAAAAATCATTTAATTGAAAACAGTTCCGTTTAACCTAAGCAAAACCCTCCTGGTGGTGCATAGCACTTTAAACATTTTAATCACTTCATCCATAACCACTTCATACCAAGACCTAAGTGCACACTCTTGGTGGTGCATGCACCTTAGTAGTTCGATATCTCGAAAACTAATCGAGATATCGATTCGGTACCACCATTTTCATATTCAGCGACCTCGATTTACCTTTATAGGACCATAAGTCAAATCGTGCCGCCCCAGAAATCGTACTCTCCCCCCCTATTAGAAACGAAAGCAGACGTATCCACCTCAAAAGTAAATATCTTTATTACTTTTTGTGAAACTGACAAGCGTACATAAAGATAGTTAGCTTCAAGAAATTCAAATAAATCAGTATTTTAATTCTGGTGGGGGTAATAACAAAAAAAAAACGTTTAATTTATATTATACCAATTTATTTACACTTTTAAAATAAATATACAAAAATATATGCATATTTTATTAATTTAATCGATAGGTTATATCAGTGCCAATGCGAATACGAGATACTTTAGTAACACATCAACTTTTTTTCAGTTTTCGTTAACGACATGTATACACATTGATAATAATTTAATAATAAATAAAGTACAGTTTATTTAATTTTATTGTGGACATTAACAATGCCTTAACGAACCGTTTTTACTTTGTAATTACAATTTATTATTAAGTAACCGTTGATGATCGAAAAATGCAATAGTCTGTACATTATCCTAATTTACATTGCATTTAGGCATGAGAAAAAAGGTAAACCTGTCTATGAATATTTCTAAATTTACTAAATAACTTATTAACATTTGGTCTTAAATACTTTACGAATTTTCTTCTTTATTGTTATGGAATGTTTTTTAACATGTGTACCTGTTTTAATTTATAATACAAAATTCAGTAATAACAAATGATAGAGTACTAAATTGATACATTTACTTGATTCATAGACAGGAATTCCACTTCCATTGCTTATTATGTATGTATGTATTCCATCAACATTTAAACACATATATTTACCCCATAAGTAATCCGCGAAAACACACATACAATAACATGCACACGAATATACATAGAAGTGCCGTTTTTAAGTCTTAATAACGTATGTTACATTTGTGAAGTAAATAAATATTATAGCAAGCGAAAGCTGCTTGAAATCTATTTTTATTTATCGTGTAAGTTTAAGTGTTAGTTATTTTTATTGGAATCCATGTTTCTGATGAATATTGTGAGATATTATATTGAAACAGTGTTCGATATATGCAGACAGATAACAAAAAATAAGCATTGCAATATTATGTGCATTTGATATTATGAATTGGAACTAACATATTATACATAGGTACATTTTTATGTTCAGTAAGGTAGTATTTTAGTTTCAAACGTTTTGTATTGGCGTCACTTCTCTTTTATTTCCGGAGATGTAACAGTCTTTTTTTGTAACTGACCAGTTTGAAATTTTTCTCTTGCCTAGTCATACCTTGTCTTCGTTTGGATGTGGCAAACCTGGCGATCTAATGAACTAAAAAATAAAATAATACTCGGGATCACTTGGTACCGTAGTTTATTTTTTATTATTAGACACAACAAGCGAAAAAAATTAAAAAATAAATTACTCGCAAAAGTAATAAGCTTCAAAATTGAAATAAAACATCTGAATAATGAAACCTTTTAGGGATATAGGGGTGCAGAGAGAAATGAAGCATCTTAAGGAAGAATGGGTTGTGCCTAGATTTGATTGATTGGTTACTGCATCAACTAATCGTAAGCTAATTCCTAATTTAGCACCGTAGTCAATAGAATCTAGACACTTGTTACTTCACTGCTTTAATCTTGGTGGTGCAAATTTTATGTTCTCTCCCTATATTTCTATGTCTATAATAATGCACCCAATAAATGTTATTTAAAATACCGTTACTACACATTAACTCAAAATTGCGCCAATTCTACCTAATATTTGATATTTTAGTGTATTTTTAGTCAGTTAATAAATTGCCTAATTTTTTAGTAAACGAACACTCCCATGAAAGCTAAAATAAATTTTATGAGACAATAACTGACTGCATAAAATGATAGATATGACAGTAAATTATCTATTTTAAAAACATCAATCGTTAATATTGACATCATTTTATGATCTTGTTAAGGTTAGAAACAAACAAAAATTGAAATGAAAAGTATGTACCTTACGTACCGAAACCGTGGTAACCGTACAGGAATTCGCTCTTGGCCGGAACATTACCAGGTTCCATTTCCGTTTTATTTGAGCCATAACCTGAAAATGTAAACATATGGTCCAGTCTTAGTTAAAGAAGTTATTATTTTGTGACACCGACATTTTATGTGTATATTTATAGGGATAATACCTCGTCTGACCCAACGCTCCATTTCAGAGAATTTCGAGAATTTGCCGAAACTCAAACCTGGGAGTTTATGTAGATACATTTACTTTACCCTCGTTATCATTGTAACGTCAGAAGAAACTTTTAATTACCTAGTACCAACCTAATTAAAAACGAAACTGTTGGTTCAATTAATTACATGTACAAAATGATCCAAATTTCTTTCCTAAAATCTTGACATCAAATATGGATTGTCGGATTTTCTGATTATCTTATTGTTTTTACTGCCAATATTAAGATTTACTAGCCGTTATAGTTTTCATATCAGTATACAGTTATCAACAGGTGCAACTTTCCCTTAGAAGCTGAAGAATAATTTATAACTCATCGTTAGTTTTAGAGATGTTAAAAGCATGTAGAGATTAACGACAAAATTGAATTAAGTAGGTAACGTTTTGAACTTCATCATCTGAAAGCTTTAATCTGAAAGTAAAATAGTAAGAAGGTACCTACTCAATTTTTTGTTTTGATAAGAACGAGAGACGATAATGTACGTCTGGTTCATTATACCAAAGAGTTTCTTACATTAAGTTAGATTTATTGGAATGAATGTGGCTGTGTATGACCCTCCTCAGAGCGAAATTTTCGAGATGTGAGAATGATTTCATTAGGTTATTACTAAATCGAACCTTGAACATGTTTCCTTCCTTCGATAAAATCTTACTGCTCAACATTGTGTAACTTTGTGTATTTATTTCTTTAAAACAAAAAATCTGCTAATGAGAATACACTTTTTCTTTTGTATCTAATAACAGAAATACACTGTAAATTGTTGCAACTTTTGTAGAATTTATCGAAGAAACAATTTGCTTCATACAACTTGAAATAATTCAATTCTGTATGGACGATTCGTAGGTGGTACCTTTGCAAATCAAACCATTCTATCTCCGTGAATTGCCACTGACAATGTAAATTTAATCACGAAGTTTGTTGGACTTTGCAGCTCGGCTGTTACATTTAATAAGAATGTAGTAAGTTGCACATGCAATTGTTAGAATATGTATTGCAGGAATTTATACCTAACTGGTCATTTTAAAAATAACCAATTAGTAAAATTACTAAAAATTCTTGTTACATTTGTTTTAAAATTTGGATCAAAACGCAACTCAAAGTAAGAATGCTTAAATAGCAATTTAGAAACTTATTTATTTAATATTTTTTGTTAAATTTTTAGTAGATGTTCTCAAACTTCTTTACGAGAAGCGTAGTGAAAAGCAAATTATTTTCGTAGTTCGTTATGATGACATATCGACTTTAATCTGCAGCAATTCCATAAGGAACGACCCTTCGCAAACTGTGGATACCCGCATTAACTTAATAATATTAATTCTGCGAACTCTAGAAGGGTGAAAATGAGAAAAATGACAAAACGACGAAATTCTTTTATGAGCTCAATATCTAAGCACGAATCGTCATGTAATATATCCCTAAAGAAAAGATAAACGGATTCCAGTTCAACGATCTCTTGCAAATTTCTCATTTTATTATTATTCAGAATGAAAGGACTAGTATTCTTAAGCCTTTCAAAACATTCTGTCTTTTGTTATATTTAATTATTCATTCGTTACAAAAATATATTATAGATATTTAAAGCTTACCTCCCCGTTACAGAAGCAGAATAGAATGGCAACACAAAATCCCTGGAAACAAAAGGAAAACTAACTATTATAATTTACCAAGTGGTTTATTGTACCTACAACTAAAATAAATTACGCACATTGCTATTATTACTTTTTTTTTGAAAGCCCAGTTTCTGTTATGGTTGGTCATGTGTCGTGAAACCACTTTTTTAAATCGACAGACATTTATTTTATTAGATTTATTTACAGCAAAGGCGTAGAATTCCGCAAGACCTGAAGGTAGTTTAATGAAATAATTTCTAGTTGTAGAAGGGTGGTCTCCTTTTGGACTGGAAATAAAGGGGCCTCATATTTTACTTAAATTAAGGATTAATTTATTGTCGGATACCGACCGAAATAATCTTGGTTCTTTAGGCAATTTATCTCGTTCTTTTCTAATTTATTGCTTCAAAATTTAAGCGAAATTTGCCAACAAAAAAACATAATAATGATTATGAATGATCGAAAAAATAAAAAAAAGGTAATAACTGGGTTAAAGGATTATATAGGGATTACTGAACAGAATTAGAGGAGGGTGCTATAAACACTAATGGGTACACAAGCAGGGATGATATAGGGGTCATGATCCTTCCCAATAATTGAGAATGATACTTACTTAATATGATGAGGAAATCTGAAACTTTTCAGTAACAAGGACAGTTAATAAGATCTCACACCTTAGTCGTCTTAATATATTTTATTTAATACCTCCTTACAATATTCTTTTATTGCAAAACTAGAACTTTAAAAATACAAGGTAGTTACTTTTTTTCTGTAGAAGTTGTCCGAATATGTAGTTTGTATAGGTACGCGTCTGGTGTTAATTTAGAATTTGTGAAAATGGACTTCGATATACCTAGCCACTGTAAATAAATAAATGAACTCATGCATTCTAATTTAAGATAGTTTGTAGACAACAAATTTACTTTAATGGCAGATATCGTTACATTAGACTACTAGGGTGTTTTTTGTTATAATTCTTATTTTTGTTCCAGTGGATTATAAACTATAAGAAAAGTTAAAAGAGAGCTCGTAAATGTAAAGACAAATATTTGAAAGAATGAAAATTTACATAATTATACAAATACATTTTAAGGATTGTAGGGATACAATGTAGCAGTAAAATTGTCGAAAAAATTATAAAATTTGTTAAATGGGGGTTGCACTGCTTTAATTTCTGTACCACCAGCTTTTCATCTTCGATTTCATGGGAAATCTACAGGACTGAAGTGATTTAGAATTTTTAATTTCAGTAATTCAGTTTTGAAACAAAATTTTCTATTTAATTACATTTACTCATACAACTTTAATAACCGTAAATAGAGCAAAACCATTCGTTAAAATTTTTCTACGCACTCTAAACATACTTACACACGAGCACGTCCTTGCTTTAGATTAAATAGAAGTTGAATGTGTTTATTTTATTGGATGATTCAAAAAGTGTGCCAATTTTTTCCGGATAATTTGTGAATTGTTCCGATCGAATATGGTTATTTAAAAATTGGTAGGCACCTACGTATGGTAGTTCAATTACCTCGTTGGTGCAATTATGAAAACACGACCGTCAGTGCATTAAAATACCTACAGTCTTGCATGAGCGCAGATATCGAATGAACGAGCAATGAAATTTTTATTCGAGCTGAATTGTAAATGTTTGTAGAGTATACACAGAGCACTACCAGGCAGAAGAGTAACACGAATACTCCATTTGCCAAGCGACTGGTGTATTATTCAAAGAACACTTGCGTTTCTCTACCTACAGTTTATTTCCAAAGCTTTTCTGTTTAGAGAAAACTCGGCTGGTTTTACAAGGTCACAATCATCGGTTATTATTCTACAGAAGAATAATGTTTATAGTTCTGTTAAAAGTGGAAATTACAACGACATAAGCATAAACATTGGCTCGAAATTATTTACCATTCGCCCTTTTGGAGCTGCTTGGTAAATTATCAGCATAAAAGGTATTTAACTGAAAAAAAATACAATAGCGATTATTGGGCAGTTTTTGTATAGGCGTAGATAATTTAGACTTAAGGGACTGCTTTTGTATTGAAGTGGATAATTTAAAGAAGGGATTATTGGACCTAGAATTGAGAGACTTAGAGGGCTTTTTTTATATAGAAGTGGATAATTTATAGTATCCAGGAATTTTCAAAACTGAAATTTGGAAACTTACAGGGCAGTTTTTTGTATAGGGGTAGATACCCCTAAATTAAATATAGTATTTTTATGCTGCCCAAAACCTGATATCGGAAAATTAAAACGTTAAAATCCAGTGCTGCACTTGAAATCAGCGAGTGATGGCATTTCATAACCGGGGCTCTATATTATATTTAGGGTTATTATATGCAGTCGCTCGCTACCAGCACATCTGCTGTGATGTGTTCTTTTTTTGCTGTTGATGATGTTTGGATGTGGAATGGATTTTTCGGACACTAGATTCAGACTACTTTTTTGCATGGTATGCAAACGATGTACGATCTAATGATGCATAATGGCATTAACATGCGCCTGTACCTGTTTTCTGCTTGCCCTTTTCCTATGTATTTGAGTTGTGCAACTGCTACCGCCTGGTTTATAATATAAATCTACAGTACAGAGACATTTTCATGACATCATAATTTGGTTTGTTTCACAAAATTTTTTTTTTTTTGTGAAACAAACCAAGTGTTTTTATTTATTTTCCTTTTGATTATTTAAATATGTTTCACCAAGAGCCCAGCGAAATTTCAGTCACTACTATTGACTTATTTGTTTTTCACTATTGTGATTAATTTTCAACCGAATTTCATCATTGAAAAGTCGTTACCTAAATATTACTACTGTTTCTCTTAATATACTTTCCCTGCTGCTTTTTTATATAAAGTTTTTTTTATTAATATTATTTGTATAATATGCGTAGTTAATGGTTGAAAGGCATTTCAATCAATCTATTCAATTTGTTCTAAAATAAATCCCTGATCATTTAATAAAGAGAGTTGTTCTCTCTAAGTAACAAATCTAATAGGTAATTGAGAAAATCTGGTGGCTTCTGAACCGGCCGTTTTTCATTATAGTAAAAAAATCAAAGAAATAAGAAGATTACACTTTTTATATTACTCTTTTGAAATCGTTCGGTTTCCAAGGCGATAGAATATAATAACGAACCTGAATTGAAGCGGTAATGGCTAAAAGGATTTCGTATGCGTGTTCCCACGGGTGTTTTTCCTCCGGTCTAAAAGGCGTTAGGAGAAAGTTGAGACCCAGCAACGGGACAAGTAACAACGTGGCCCTGAAAAGAGAAAGAACGTTTTTTAAATAATGACGTTCATGCCGAAGGAAAAAGTTTTTCAAAGCATGTTTTCCTCGTTATCTGACTTCATTTTAAATATCTTGTTTCCGAAACGGATAGCCAAGTTTGTTTCGCAAAAACTAAAACCAGCGAAATGGATAAACTTTTTTACCTCTCTTTAAACTTATATACCTACATAGGCCTACAATGTATAGTACGTACTTGTGTAGGGGATGGTTTTAATTATCCTTTATTAGATATCTCGGTTATTGCTAGACAGGTACACAGAGGAAATAGTATAAAATAATCCTGATCTTTGTTCATAAATTAATAAAAGAATCAATGTCCTTTATTGACTTCCAGTATCTAATTTTTAACGTTTTCATTAGTGGTAGGTATGCTTTTTTTATCCTCCTATAATATCACATTTCAAACACTTTCCTTTTTCAATGGTTTCCATATTTTCTCCTAACAGGTATAATTTTTGTTGTAATATTCCTAAAACTGCTTGTACTTGAACACCCCTGTATAAGTTCAGAAACATGACTAAAGCAGTAAAACTTTAAAACGTTAGGACAATAACATTCTCTTAATATTTTAATATCAAGAAATTTGGTAAACTTCACAGATGTTTTCCCATCTTCAGATGAAAGATAAGCTTTCAGAAAATTAAATATTGGGGTCCTAATGAATTACTTATAAATAAAAATATTCCTTTAGTTAATGAAAACAAAGTCAAAAACCTTTTAGTTTAATTTCTTAATTTATTATTTACTGCTTAGGTATATTAAGATTAATTAATTTTGGGTTGTGGCAGTTAGGGATGTTCGACGATGAGAATTTTACTTGTAACACTAAGTCATCCTTTTTACTCACGTTAATAGGGTTGTCATTTTGCAAACGCGAAACGATAAATGGGTAACTACACTTAGAGTAACGAATAATATTAACGAGTACCTACCTACCTCTATGTGCATCTATAGAGTCACAATCTCCCACATCATTCAACAGAAGTGAATTTATTACCATGTTTTGTAGATAATATATTTCACCACTTTATAAATTCTTATATTTTTCTATTTGGTGTAATTTATTTGAAAAAGAACACAAGTCTTGCTTTTTAATATTTTTTTTTTTTTTGGAAAACAAATAGGGATGAATTCAAACAGCGTGAAAGGACGAAATGGGAAATATATTACGTAGGATGTGACGTTTGTGATAGGAAGTTATGGACTTCCGTGGAATTTTATTTGACCCCGTGGGTATTATTACTACTAAGGGAAGTTGAGACAGTTGAAATCGCCTCGTTTTGTTATAATCCACGTATTCATCCTCGGTAAAATTCTCTCAAAATCTGCGGATGTTGTAAAGGTTGTCGTTTATCCTGGGGATTTTCTTGGACAGTAATGACAAATTTGCACAGGAAGTATAAAAATAACCCTGTTGGTTCAATAAAATCTACTTAAAAAAGTCTCTTTGTCTTTAGACAATTAATATTTCTGAAAGGTTAGTACCTAAATGTCTTTTAAAATTTCAAAATGTGCTCCAATCTACTGTATATGTCTTTCCTCAATATAAATAAAACAGTTATTGGATAGCATGCGTTGTAAAATAAAGATTTCTGCTAAACGTTGACTATAAAAACGTCAAACTGCTGCTCGTTAAAATCATGTCAGTTGCGGTGTAATCAAATTGGCGAAAAATGTCAATGTTTACAACTGTTGGATAATTGACTTGCCCAGATAATTTTTATGCAACATTATAAAGATAGAAAACCCTAAAGTAAATGCAGATATATCATCTCCTTACTTTGAAATCCCAGAGGATCGGCTTATCAGGGAAATAAAACGAGTAGGTAAGTTAATGTCTATTGAAAAGCAGTTTATAAAATTGATCAATCAATAAAATCATATATACTTTCACAATTGTTAAAATTATGACTGATAGATAAGCACTCCGATATACATTTTGATACAAAGTTGGAGGATAGGGTGGAAGATATTTTTTAGTTTTTTGTTTGTAATCGTTTGAATTTTTGAACCTTTTTGAATTGATTGGTTAGGAGCAGAAAAGGGAAACAGACAAATTGCAAAAGAGTTAGAGATTATTAAATGTGGAAAAAGTGGTTTGCCTTTCCTTTAATGTTCCGATTTCAGAAAAACTTATAAATAATTAATTAAGTTTTTAGCAACATTCATGCTCTTTCCAAATGCCACGACAAAAACTAATCGAAGAAATTTCTCGGTCGTAAATAGAAAATGGGAAATAAAATTATGGTAATTTTGAGTCAGTCACGAACAATTTCAGAGCATGAAAGTTGTCTGCAGTTTTAATTACCCACTGCTCATTCCACCGAAATGTCAGTTAAGTAGTTGACTTCCGACTGCAAAATATTATGACCAATTAAACTACAAAGTGCAGTTAAATGCATCAGCAACAGCCAAACGATTAAATGCTACTAAGAAATTATGAAGCAGAACTGATTAATCATCTCCTATGTATTGCACCTACTTGTTTTCTTTATATAGGGGTAGAAATATTGTGTTATATTTTGTTAGTTCTATTGTGGCATATATTCACTAAATTAAACGTCAAAATGAGGAAATATAGAATTTGAAATTGCAATTACTTATTTTCTTGATTTCCTATTTCATAAATGGATTGGAAAACTAAATTGTAGCTGTGACCGTTCAAACGTCAGATAATTTTTAAGCCAACTAAAAGTTCCCAGAGTCAGATGTCCAATACGACCTTATTTCATTTGCCTGTCATAGACATCCGTTAACCGTTAGTAGTTTTCGTCCAACGCCATTTGGTCGACAACTTTTTGCACTTACTGCGATTTTTACGACTTACACATTTTTCATAGACGGGATAGTACTGTTACGTGTTTGATTTTTCCAATTCAATTACGATCTACCACTGCTATTTTTATCATGATATTACTTCCAAATTTTCGAAAAGTTTTTCGAGTTTATCATCCTAAGTACAGAAAAGCGAAAAGTTGTTAATTTTTTTTGTAAGATTTGAAAGTATTTTGTAGAGTACAGTTTAACGTCAGATTTGAAGTGCTATTTATGATATCAAAAAAATTAAAAAACATCCACCTAAAAAAACTTTCCTAATTTATAGTAATTCCGTAAATTTCTTTAATCCTTGAGGTATAATACAAACTTAAAAATGCATAACCAAAAGATTAGTTATAGTTTTTAGCAGCCTCTTACTTGTACCTGAAGTTATTGAGAACAATCTAATTACCCCAGGTTTCTAAATCGAGTAACAAACTTGCATGTGTTTTAATAGGATGCAAAACCACGTCTGTGGCGGTGGTTAATTAATGAGAGGCAAAATCTTATTAGAGTGTAACTGAGTTTATGGGACTATTAGTCGGGGGGTCAAACTTATTACTTGTCTAATTACCGACTTCGTCAACGAACATAGATTTATGTTGAAGCACCCTAGTAGCAAAACTATTTTAAAATAAATAACAGTATTTGATATTAATTTGGTTGATCTATTTAAGAGGGATTTTACCTCAGGGCTTGTAATGAAGTTCTAGTTGAACCAGAATTGTTCCTCTGCAAATGAGGTCCATTCCTAAGTTTTATCAGCAGCACTCGTACAATATTTATTAGGAATATAACGTTGAGGCAGACGGTAGCACACACTGGTATTTGAAGGATTATATTGTATTTTTCGTCATTCATCCAGCATCTGCAAAGATCACAAAAGATTTATTAGCATTTACTGGAAATACTCTTATACCATTTGTATTGTAAATCCTATCAATTGACACTAAACTATGGTACAAGGATGATATTATATTCCTATTCTAAAGTTCGTACAGCCAAGCGTCCACAAGGAAAGGCGGAGCCTATACTTTAACATTTGATTAGCAATGAGCGTGGTTATGACTTCAATATCGAAGCTCTTTTGAAATGAATTTATATATCCAAAGTTGTTTCAGAATAAAACGAAGGAAACCTAATGAGCAATTAAATTAGGGACCTCTGATATTAAAACTGTTTTCAAAACCGTCCATTTTCCACAGTAGTTCTTAGTCCGGTCAATTTAGACATTCGAAGCTACATAAATTCCCATCAAGCTGAAAATCAGTAAGATCATTTAAAATATGATTAAAAATAAAATTTGAAAGTTCCTCATCTTCCCCCTGTATGGAAAATTTTTTATTCAAGGTCAAAGGTCAAAAAAATTAGTTTTTCCCGATTTTCAGCAAAACGGTAAGTTTTATCATAAAAATACTTCAGATAAAAATTGTAGATCATAAAACTATCTATAAAATATGTATCAGTATTTTTTTTCCTAAAAGCCACCGTTTCTGAGATATCCGGTTAAATGAAACCCAGTCCCTTATTTTATACGCCAGTGTAACCTCGAAACATCTGTCTCCTGTTCAATTGTATGCTTGGCTAGGGTCTTATACCTTCTTTATGTCAGTGTGCCCAATAAATGAAATACTGTTAGTCCCAGGGTTGGCAGATTAGGGGATTTTCCCCAAAACATAGGGGATTTTTTTTCCTTTGGGGTATTTTTGGGGATATATTTTTCAGGGGAATTCTTCTGAGGAAAAATTTTCCTCTACAATCTTTTTTTTATTTGCACTAAATATTTTCTAGTTCTTGGGGATTTATTTGTCACATAGCTTATTTTGGGGTATTTTAGAGATACATATTTTATAGATAATTTTATGATCTACAATTTTTGTCTGCGGTAATTTTATGATAAAACTTACCGTTTTGCTGAAAATCGCGAAAAACTCATTTTTTTGACCTTTAACCTTGAATATTTTTTTTTCCATACAGGGGAAAGATGGGGAACTTTCAAATTTTATTTTTAATCATATTTTAAACAATCTCACTGATTTTCAGCTTGGTGGGAATTTATGTAGCTTTACTCTTATTTTTTGGTCTAATTTGACCGGACTATTCTATAAAGCTCTGCTAATAAAATTTCAAGTACAGTGTAAAGTTGACGTTTTAAAAGTCACAAAGCAATTCAGGCACCATACCTTAAACGTTTAATTCAAGCTCGGACAACTTTGCTATTAGTTACCCTTGAAGGTTTTGGCAAATTTGCGAGAAGGGTAGGAAGAAAGTATTTAATTAAGCAATTTACGGAAAACGTGTCGGTATTACCTTTAACCTTCTACTTCAGCGTTATTAATGAACGTTGCCTCAACCTGCTCATTTATGTTGAATATGACAGCAGCTGAACAAGCGCCACTATTAATATTGATGAAAAAGGTACGATACATGGGAGATACCTACATCTCCTGACACACGTTTACAAGGGGTGGTTTTAGGGATCGTGATCGAAAATTATTGTTATTTTTTTTATCTTTGACTTTTCTGGTTGTTTTTTACAAATTATAATTCTTTAAAAATATGCTTTTCAAGTTTTACTTTTTTTGTGGAAAATAAAATTATATTACAGTGGACTCGCGGTAGTGTGAACACAAAAAAACCGGACGGGTTCATATTATCGAGACTGTTCACACCATCGAATGTGTATTTAAAATGCTAAATATGAACTTTGCGTTACTGTAAAGTGGAGAAAACAGTGCTTGTCTTTGTCTAACACTTTGGTTCACAATTGTCATTATTTTATCTTTTTACAATCAAGCAAACCGTAGATTTGGCAATTCCGGATATCTTAGATAAATTTGTTATCGTCATACCTTGGTGGTGATCTTCGAGAATTTTTGATTTCTCGTAAAGAGTTAAAAAACTTTTTATTTTTCACCATTTTCACAAAACGAACTATGTAT
Source organism: Agrilus mali (assembly GCA_029378335.1). NCBI lineage: Eukaryota > Metazoa > Arthropoda > Insecta > Coleoptera > Buprestidae > Agrilus > Agrilus mali. The sequence goes on along the minus strand of CM055658.1, from coordinate 18,932,827 downwards.
TTACAATAAAAAACCAACTAAAAATGAGCAAGACTTGTACGTCCTCGTGACGCCGGCGCCAACATGGTGATTAACAGCAGAAATTGTGAAATCCGGGCTTGATAGCGGTAGTCCAGCATTGTTTCTCCTTCGGTGAGAATACCAAAGAAGTCTCTTATCCGACGTTTCGCCAACAACTGTGGTTGACATCCTGAGGGAGCGTAGCGAAGGAGAAACAATCCTAGACCGCGGCCATCAAGCCCGGATTTCACAATTTCTTCTAAAAACGCCGGCCGTGAAAGCCTAAGTCTTTTCATGGTGATGAACACTTTAATAATTTGCCAATCGTCAAAACGCGGAGACACAACAACAAATATTAGGTCTCAATAGATTGAGGGATTCCCAGAATTCGAGTAATGACCAAATAAATTTACCGCCCGCAACCAAATACGCTTCCAATAAGTGGTTTATACTATGGAGATTTTAAATTGTTCACACAGCTGAATATATAATGCATTCATTCTAGTTGTTCATACTACTGGGAGGTTCATACTAACGTGAGTTCACACTACCGCGAGTCTACTGTATCAGCTTTCTATATCCAATCCATATAAGAGGGAAAGTAGATGAAATTAGAAACGAAGAAATATAAGTTGACGTTCTAAAAATAACACAATCTTGAGCCTTGAGGCTTATTGAAAGCGGGGTGGAATCTTTTGAAAAAAAACTTTTGCCCACTTGTTAATCTCTTACAAATCCTTTGACGACTATTTAAACAATTAAAAATCGCCTTCGTTTGCACCCTTGTAGATATTTAAACTTATTCTGTATTTTAAAAATACAATAAGAAATATTAAGAACTTTCGTTTTTATTAATGGATTGAAGTTTAATAAGAAAAAGTAATTTCTGATCATGACTAAAACCTCTTTTAGTAATTTTCTGTTTTATTGTTAAAATATATTCGTGTTGTGGTAGAACGTGTAAACGGTGCGCATTAATTTTCCCGATGTGAATCGTAAAACAAAATTAGCTCGAAACATTTTAGTAAGGTATAAGCGGTCCGGAAAGTCGCTGGTATTATTAATCATAACCGACGCGAGCATGGTTGGTGAACTACACATAATATAATCGGACTTAGCTGTTGTAAAACTTCCGGAACGGAGATTGCTCTCCCTCCGAGACATAAGATACCTTTTATCGTCAGCTTTTTCAACAAATAACAACCGATGCACTTGTGCATTTATTGAATTAAAAGTTTTATTCATTCATAACATGCATGATTAAATTAAAAGAATGTGTGCTGGGAGACATAGTAGAACTTAAACTTCAACGGACAAGTGGAAAAACGAAAGGCAATGGACAAGTGGAAAAACGAATCGCAACAAAATTTTAGACTTATGTTGCACAGCATACCTATAAAGTTAAGTACGACCTACGTCCACCCTTTTTGATTACACAAGATAATCATCTACACTAAAAGTTATAGTGGGAGAGATGTTCCCTTGACTTCGTTTTAGTTTTTTAATGTCTAATAATAAATAAAATAAATAAAAACAAAGGTAGGAGCCCCTCTTCGGCCTCCGGTAAAGAAAGGTGGTTGGGAAACGAATAAAATGCTTACAGAAAAATAATTTAGTTAATAGTTTTACTGTAGGTGTGTCTATTATTAATACCTACCAAAATGTTTAACATTGCTAAGAATGAGTCGAAATCTGATCATCATAATCTTGAATTACTTTAATGTAATATTTTTTTGGAAGTTGAGTGGCCTCCTATTCAAAAAACTTTACCTGTTACAAGAACTACGTAATTAGGCAGTCTATCGAGAAAATTCGATATTCGCATGTTAATATTAGAAACGCCCTAATATCTTGACGTGGTGGTGAAATTTGAGGTCAAACATTATCGAGTGAAGGTTCCAAATTCCTTTGTTAGTTTTTGCGATAAAATCTTACAAACCTGTGCTGCTAATCTACCATCAGGGTACTGAATTATGAAATAAAAATATTTAGTAAGACCTTTAATTAATCCTCTAATTATTATCACATTGCTTTGCATATACTTTATAAAAAATAAATTTAGAAAGTGTTTAAGATTAATGCAATTTTTATTGGACAGTGTTTGCTGCTTCAATATACATACATTACATACATGTATCGATATTATAAACATAAATTATGGACCTGGTAACAGCCTTATTTTTACAGAAAACTTGGCGCATGATTAACGAGAGATTTTCGTTAGTGTTTAACTCGATAATGTAGTGCAAATTGCTTTAGATCAGTTCTGATGTCAGTTTTTTGCACGCTTTCGTATTTTCGGTAGGTGATAAATAAATAGAATATTATGCTGAAAGCTTTTACGAGTATGTAGGTAACATGCCATTAACTTATTGGGCAACTAAAATACAAACTTCCCCTACTTGAATACTATTACTCGAACTTTGGACAACTTTTAGTAACAAAATGTATCAAAAACATACCATGGAAACAGAACGCTTTTACAATGTATTAAATACACAATACGTTAACAGTGTATAAAGTATACTGTATATTGACATTGAAAGTAAATACTTGGTACTCAATAAACCGATCGTAAAGACAAAAAATTGTTAAAATTTAACACATCTTAAAATAATCGGCTTCCTTTAAAAAAAATGGTTGTATCCCAAATCTTTTTATTTTTCTTTTGCGGCTCTGAGCCGATGTCGTTGTGCAAATTTCTATTTTCCTCTGCTCAAGTTCTTTTAGACGGCAAAACCTGTGGAATGTTATTTTTTACAAGATATTTGTTGAATTTGTCAAGCCCCCGTTGACGATGATGTTTTCATAAAAAATTCATAAATTGACCTGAGAAGTATGTTAATATTAAAGCGATTTAAAGGAAAAATTTTAGATACTTTTCATTCTTTTCTCGTTAGAGATTATTAGCCGCTAGGGTTGCTACATGGATGTTACTGTTCATATTTACCGTACATCATGTGAGCAGGAAAAAGTTCAGGTTAATGAGTAGTTGTAAATATGACCTATAACTTCCTTATAATACATATCATGAAGGGACAATAAATAAAGGAAATTAAAGATTAAATTTAAAACACCACCATTCTCTTAAAATAATTGTTACTATGTTTATGTTTATAAATTTATTAGGAACTCTGAGAACAAATATTTTTCTAAAAAAAATAAGTTTAATAAAAAAAGTTTATACAGTGGAATCGTACAATTCAATGTGAGATTCAAAGGGAAAACAGAAAGCTCCAGATATAAAAAAATTCTCCCTGATAAAATTGCCCATGCAATTAAAATATTAATTAAATAATTAAGTAATGAACATACCTATACTAAAATATTCGAGTAATAAAAGGGTGTTGCTAGTTATTATCTATATTAGCTCAATTTCCTACGTATAATCTTTGTACCTTGCCAACCTATTAATTTATTTCTAAAAGTCATTCTGCCCTTTGTCCTTTTCTCTTGTTGGTCGCAATTCTTACCTTATCTTTTTAATCAATCTTGGGCTCATTAAGCTCCTTAAAATGGACGGTTTACCTTTCTTTCTTTGTTTCCTTTTCTGCCTTCTCTTTTTCTTTTTTTGAATGAACGTCGACATTTTTTTTTTTTTTTGAAAGTGCGCAGTTATGTTTGGTTTATTTCTTAGAAGCTTTTTGAATAAGTCCCATTGAACAGTTTTACTTCTAAATCAACTACCTAATACTTCAAGCACTTATTGTTTAGCAGATTTGAATAATTTATTTCATGAAAAAAAGCGAAATCCTGCTTACGTTTTATTTCATATACTTACATATTTAAGGAAAAAGTGTTTTAACCACGAAACCGTTTTTAAAAGAGTTGGGGCTCTTTATAAAATAGGCACCCACCTATTTATAATATCTAGTAAATATTGTACTTACAAAAAACAAATCAATTATTTTGAAACTTACTCTGATGTGTCTTTTGTGTCTCCATCAAAATGCCTTGTAAATGCATAAATAACAATTGTGAGACCGGGAACACCCCAGCCGAGAAGGTACATGTATTTTAACAGCCGAGATTCCGAAATGAAAGCTGATACGAGCACCGTGTGGAGATAAACGCCTTCACAGAGCATCCACGAATAATTTGATAACAGGAAGCAGTAAAGGACTATGTGCAGGATACGACACCACCACTGAAAACAAAATTAAAAACAAATATACCATAACAATAAAAGAAATTGACTTTGCCATAAATTACAATCTTTTTTCTAGAATTTCTATTAATAATCTTTTTATAGAGAAATTCATTTTTTGCCGTTGTTAAAAGTAACCGACGTTTTTTGCTTTTTACTTTTTTAGGGTTCCGCATCTCAAAAGGAAAAAGCGGAACCCTTATAGGATCACTTCGTTGTCCGTCCGTCCGTCCGTCTGTCAAGACCCTTTTTCTCAGAAACGCGTGAAGGTATCAAGTTAAATTTATACCAAATACTCAGGTCTATTGTCCCTTGGAGCTGTGAAAAAATCAAACTTCTAAGCCAACGCAATCAAAGGATACAGCCGTTTATGCCGCAAATTTTCGAATCAAAACCTACATGGTACTTCCCGTGAACTCAGAATCTTGAAATTTGGTACGAAGCAACGTCTTATAGCACAGATAAAGGAAAAATTGCGAAAACCGTAAATTTTTAGTTACATCATATAATAAAAATATTTTTAATAATTTTAAAGTAACTACCCCTTTCCTCATGAACGCGTAGAGGTATTAAATTGAAATTCATACAAAATACTCAGGTCTATAATACCTTTAAGCTGTAAGAAAATCAAACTTCTATGTCAACGCAATCAAAAGAAACAGCAATTTAAGCCGCATACTTTCAAACTCGCAACTACTCGCAAGGAAATCATAACCTAAAGGGTAATTCCAGTCGATTTAGAATCTTGAAATTTGGCATGAAGCAATGTTTTATAGCACATATAAAGGAAAAATTCCGAAAACCTTAAATTTTTAGTTACATCACATATATACAGGTTTGTACGGAACCCTCGGTGCGCGAGTTCAACTCGCACTTGGCCGGTATTTTTTTTGTGTATTTAGCTGTTAAAGCCACGGTCTTTCATGTTTTCAAAATAAACGATTCTCTTGACAGTCGGAGCACATTTCGGTCATTTTTCTTTAGTATCGTTTTCTATTTTTATACGTACAATAATGTTCTTCCATAGGTTAATCCGCTTTTATCCAAGAAGTAGATAAACTTTTCAGTTTATGATTACAAATATTTAAGTTATAAATTATTGTTACAGTATTGTACACTTCAGGATGAGCTACTTCTTAAATTTTAACTCAGTGCAACCTGAAGTACCTAACTAAGTTATTAAGGGTTTATGTTCTCCTGTTTAAACATTTAATTGTACTCGATTTTATGATAAACTTAAGAAACCTAAAATGACTAAGCTTATGTTGCCCTAATTTTAAATTTAATATTGCTCAATGGATGATTGGTAAATTAGTTTTTAAATTTCAAATCAGGGAAATCTTAAATAACCAAATTATGATAATATTATGTTTCCCTGATTTGAAATTTAATTTTATCCAACTTTAGGAGAAGCTAGTTTTTAAATTTCTATTCTGGCAACTGAAAAAAGCTAAGTTATGGCGACTTTGTGTTGTCTGGTTTGAAATTTTGTCTAATCCAATATCAGAACGAAGTGATTTTTTCAATTTTAACCCATGATAACAAAAAAACTAAAATATAGTGAGTTATCGTGCTCCTGATTTGACATTTAAACCTACCCTAACTAATTAACGGTGAATTTATGTTGCTCCTATTTAAAATAAACCTTGTCCGATTTCAGGATAAATTAGTTTTTGAATTTCAAGTTGGGCAACATGAAACAACTAAAATATTGGTAAGTTACGGTGAGTTTATGTTGCCCTGGTGAAACATTTTAATTCAACTCGATTACAGGATTGATTTAGTTTTTAAATTCTAAATCAGGGAAATCTGAAATAACTAAAATGCAGTGAGTTTATGTTGCCCTGATTTGATTTTTATTCTTATCCGATATCAGGATAAATAAGTTAGTACCATATCTTGTAGGGCAACATGAAATAACTAAAATATAAATAAGATATATAGAGTTTATTTTATCCTAATTAAAAACGTAATCCTACTCGATTATTATTATGACAAATTAGTTTTTAAATTTCAAGTCAGAACAACGTTAAGTAACTAAATTGTAATAAGTTTATAATAAGTTTATTCCATTTTAGGATGTTAGTTGTTAAATTTAAACTCGGGGCAACCTAAAATAATTAAGCTTAACTGTTTAGGTCGCACCTGATACATCACCAGACTTTTAAACAACTACAATTCTATTTCTAAAATGTAAAATTCCAAAAAGGTGTGATATGAAGTTATAACTAACATTTACCTTATTCGAAGAAACTACGTCGGGGTTTCCAATTACTATGTTATACCACATCAGCCACAATAAATTGTTCATTGCAAAGGATGCGAATAAATTCATGTGCACGGTGATACGAGCACATCGTAAAGATCTGCAAATAAAAAGGCAATAAAATACTCAACCGTTTATACATATATTCCTAACTTTTACGTTTTTCTGGGATTTATATAAACTAGGAAAGGTATTTTATAAGAATAACCCTCCGTGGTACAGTTAATTTAATTCATTTTTTATTGTAAAGTCAGCTTATCTTAATTTTTTTGGGTAACATATCGATTTATGTTTTTTATGAAATGTGAATTAATGCTGGGTAACATTTGATGGAGCTGTATAATAATGGAGTAATAACTCAATTTCCTATCAAATACCGCCTCTACAACATGTTTTGGGAATGGGAGTTTCTGTCCATTATTAACAGTAGGCTAAAATTGATCCGGTAATTGAAACGAAGCATCGTCGGTTGCTGTGATAATAACAATCTAATGGTAGGTATTTATGCAAAATTTGTGGTTGTAGTTTGGTCATTTCAAACGTTATAATGACATTCACTACGCTAATTTACAACGGCTGTTGTTTCACACAATAACCCATAACAGATCTTAAAAGTCGAACACGTTTCTCTAGAGCAGTTAAACAAAATACATCACTCTTCATTATGAAAGGCTCTATATAACGTAGAGGTTACTAAATATTATATTTATGTGAAAATTGAGATTAAGATTAATTTTAGTTGGAACTCGTTTGTGATAAGTCAATTATAAGGATAAAAATCGAAACAAAAAATGCTTTTTTAATGTATTTAATGTTTGACGGTTGATATCATGGAAACAGATGGTATTACATGAATATTCAATCAGCACTCTATCTAAAGTACCTATATAAAATTTCCTTCAAAAGTGCACCAACGCGAATAGAGCAAGATATAAAAATTCAAAATTTAGTTTCAAAAAATAAGTGCACTTTTTTACATAAACTTTTGGTCATACAGAGGATTCAGTCATTATTAATAGACATAATTTTTAAAACTGTGTGTTTCAATGTAGAAAGCTTTTGATATGAATTTGGTTCTAATTTTTGATAGTCTAATGGATAGTAACAAGGTAAAAATCGCATAAGCTCCAAATAATTCACGGTTACGCTAAGTGCAGGTGTATAAAAAGCGGAAATTGACGACAGAAACCGTTATATCAATATAAAGAGGATTTAAATGCCATTATTCCTATACAGGTGCAGGCATTCTAAGCCAACTATTAACGCTAAATAGGCAGTTATCTCGTGCGAGTAATTGTCGGAAAAACAGCTCAAAGCTGACAAAAGCCTTGTAACAAATAAAGCTACCTATTTTAAAATTGTGGGTACTTAAAACCATCAAAATGCTTTTTTTTTGTATAATAAAGTCAGTCTTTCTCGCATACCTAAGTAAAAACTTCAAATTCTTAAGGAAATCATATGAAAGTTAAAACTGATTTTAATTTTTTTTAAATCAGTCCTTATTCTATTACAGCTGTCGTTTTATTAAAAGAAAAGAAGTAAAACTTCCTCGTGTGGCTGAAGATCCTCGCTTTGGTTTTCCTCTTTAAAGGTTGAGAAAACATTTCCCAATAAAGTAAAGTTTACGAACTACAAAACAATGCCCCCGTGGAAATCAAAACTCGTTGAAAAGTCAATTGAAAAAAAAAGAGCAGTAATAAAAAGTAATCCTAGCTGTGGATTCCAGTCGTTCGGTGTCACGAAATCTGCCCTATATACTTGTAGATTGCAACCGGATAAGGATTGAAGAAAATCCGTCAATTTTGCTTGCTTTTGCTGCTCGCTCTCTAGGGGTCGCATTTGCATTTTCGGTGGCTCGATTATTCTTGGCGAAAAATCCCGACGATTTCACCGATGAGACAAAGAGTGAACTCGTTTAACCATTCGGTTTTTTTGCAATCAAATGGATTTCAACAAAAAATAATGTTCGCTTTTTGCAGTTTCTATAAAAAATTCACAAATCAAGTAACAACGTTTTTATCGAGCATTGTTAGTGAGTCTGTCCGGGTTTGAAACTTCATACAAATAGGAAAAAAATTGAAATAATCATTAAATTTTCGTCCAGTTCTTCCCTCGAAAATCCTAATTAGTTCCCTAAATTCCGAAATGTATTGTCCTCCTATTTTTTCATACGTGAGTACTTCTCTATGCAATACTGTATTTATTGATGTATCTAAATATATCCCCAGAGAAACATCTGTTACAATAAGTTTTCGGGCATTAATACGAAGAATATCAATAAAAAAAAACTCATCTCATAACAGCCGTAATAACGTACGAACCCCAAGGCTTAGCTGTGAGTCTTAACGGCCACTTGGCCGCTTATTTTTATTCGCAGTAAAATTTATTCTAGAAGTTAACAACAACAACTATTTCGAACCTCTGTTACCGCAAAAATTGCTAAAAAAAGAAACAATGAATACAACGATTGGCCTTTCTAATGAACGCGATCAGGTCATCGCTGCCTTTAAAAATACTGTTTATTTACTTGATTAAACCATTAAAAGTTTTTATTTGGAAACATCAATTTATGAACTCAGGCATGAATATAATAGCTCACGCAAATGATGTGCGTGCGGCAGTCGCTTACCTACTGTACGATGAGGCATTCTTCTATTCAAATTTTAATAGATATACTAAAAGAATAAATATAAAAAAGTTGGCCTACCTAAAGTACCTAATAGTAAAATTAAGCACAAAGCAGCAATTAAGTCAGCGAAACGAATTTGCATATTTCTGGAATTTTTTGTGACGAATTAATTTAATTAACAGGCGACCGATTAACTCAGAGACAAGCAAATGTTTGTGTCAATTACAGTTTTCCATAAGCTTGAGTTGGTGTTTTTATGTTTCATAATAGCGAGGTCATGAAATACACTTCTCTAAATGAAACACTGTAATCCACAGTATTAGTTAATCCTACAAAAAAAAACTGCGGGGGATTTATTAAAAAAACTACATCTGATAATGTTGTTTGTTATCGGAAAATTGTTTATATTTAACTTAAACGGGACAACAAACAAACGGAATTTAATAAAAACTCATCCGGGGTTTAATTGTTTGCGTCATATCTGCAGAGCAATAATCATAATGTTAACAAAGGTTAGTACGGGACTTTTTTGTTATTTTCGTTTATTTGAAATGTTTTTCATTTGAAAATTTGAAAGGAATTAATTGAAATGGTTCTCGTTTACCTTGCTTTGCAAATTAAGTCAGGTAATTGTACTGCATTGCATGCTTCATTTGATTAGAAGCCACTATCTACTAATTCCAAATAATAATAATTAGTAATGATGAGAAAAGCTCTTTAAAAATCAAGCAATTACTTATTTGATATTTCTTGTACATAATTTATATAAAATATTGTCAAGCCATGTCGCATTTGTCTTCTTATAAAACAAATTTGATGAGGGAAACGGAATGTACGTACATGTTTAATAGGGTGAGGGGTAGCAAAAGGTTGATATGGCCGCCGTATTGTGTATATACTCACTTGAAATACGTCAGGATTGCCAAGGAAATGACCAATGCCACGAGGGAAATGCTGTAGCCGACGGAGTAAACAATGTTTATCTGCTGGCGGAACTGAAAATGAAAACACGTCTGTTTTATTAGCTTGCCGCCGGCTACCGTACTTTAACGAACTTAACTGGAAAGGGTTTATTTCAAAAAAGAAAAAAAAAACTGTCCCATAATTCGCTCATTTCTATTCCATCAATAGCACGTATCTATCGGAATTGGCAATAAAAAAGAAATTTCATTTTCACCAAGTATACGTTCAACATAGTTGTACCTTAACTTTTTGGAAATACAAATACGTACTTATACCGGAAATCATGAAAGTTCTGAGCTTTCACTACGTTAAAGCTAAATAAGTAATTTATTTGTGCATTTGAGGCGGTTTGCTTTAGAACGAATATTAGTAGATTACAATTTACTAGGTTCCAATACCATAGCCCCTGAAGCTATTTATTCTATGTGTGTCAGAATGAAAATGTTTTCAGCATATAAAATCCAAATTGTTTATATTTGTATGCATTTGATGCGGTTTGTTTCAGAATGCATAATAGCATACTGTAATTTAGTAAATTTTAAAAACGTAGCGCATAAAGATAATTCGTGTGTGACAGAATAACTTCTTTTCAGCACGTAAAAGTCAATTAATTTACTATGATTTATTACGGTATGATTTTGAACTAATATCAGTAGATTGAAATTTAATCGAATCGTAAAACGTAGCGTCTCAAGCAGTGGCGGATTTACCAGCAGGCTGAATAGGCTAGAGCCTAGGGCGGCAGATTTTAGGGGGCGGCAAACTTTGCTCAAAAATGTTTTTGTCTTACAGAAATAAAAAAATATTATCTTATACACGGAAAAAAACGAGGCTCATAAAATCAACAAAAATTACAATATTTTAGTGCTATACAGCATACTGAATACACTAACGTCTGTAGGTATATGGAAAATTACTAAACGCTTATTTATAAAATATACTATTGTGATTTTGAATTTTTAAAATATTCCAAAAGCGTTTAAGTATTACATTTTAAATTTAGTATTTTCGCCTATTTTTTAAATTAATTATTGCCAAATGTTTTCTTTAGGTCCACCCACACTATTCAATTAATGTGTAATGTGTTTCACCACTTAAATATATCTATTCGAAGAGAAATGGGATCCGAAAAAAAATTGCTTAAAAATAACAATAACAAATATTATATAGATATATGTGTGGAAAATTAATACGTTTTTATTGATATTTCTGATGATATTAACAACCTGTTTGAGTGTAGAATAAAAATTTAATAAATTTACACTTAAAAAATTGCATATTGTTGCACAGAATTTCATAAATATTTCTTAGAATGATGATAATTAAAAATAATAATAATGATAATATTGTAATGAATAAAAGCTGTAAATATCCATTCAACGAAAGTTCTTCTTAACATTCTTACATTTTTAATTCTAATGAATTCGTATCAATATTTGTTGATTAGTCTCATAAAAATATAATACAATGAAAAAGTTGCAATTTCATTGATAAAAAAATTCATTATGAACTAGGGTATAGAATTGCAGTTGTCAGTAGGGGCGGCAAATTTTGAATAGCCTACGGGCGGCAAAGTCGATTTCAAAAACATAACCCCTAAAAATTCTCTATGTGTGGCTGAAAAGTATATGGGCTGAATGAGAAAGATGTCAGCACATAAAAATGAAATCAGATTGAAAATTTAGTCGACTCCAGAAAACATAGCTACTATATGTGCGACAGAATTAAGATGTTTTCATTACGCAAAGCCAAATAGGTTACTTAAACATTTGAGGAGGTAATTTAAATGCACTAGTAAACACTACTCAATGTTGTCATTTTAAAAAACATTTTTAAACCCCTAAAAACCAGGTGTGACTAAAATGCATATTTAGGCAGAATGAGAACGAAAAGTAGCAAATAAAATTAAGTCAGATTGAAAATTTTAGGCGTCCAAAAAGCTACTATATGTATGACAGAATAAAGATGTTTTCATTACGAAAAGCCAAATAGGTTTTTAAAACATCTTTAGGAGGTAAAGGTTTAGAATGAATAGTAGCACACTAAATTTAATCGATTTCAAAAACATAACCCCTAAAACTTCTCTTTTGTGTGGCTGAAAAGTATATGGGCTGAATGAGAAAGATGTCAGCACAAAAAAATGAAATCAGATTGAAAATTTAGTCGACTCCAGAAAACATAGCTACTATATGTGCGACAGAATTAAGATGTTTTCATTACGCAAAGCCAAATAGGTTACTTAAACATTTGAGGAGATATGATTATGAATGATGAAGACTGTTTAATAGATTCTAAAAACATAGCGCCTAAAACTACACTCTGAGTAAAAAAATGATGTTTTCAGCACAAACTGCAAATAGTACCAGATTATATTTTACACCATATATTTTTGGGGGTAGTAATTAATTAGTAGTATAGTAGCATGTATCTCCTCGCCTAACTTAACAAAACTTTATAAATAAATAAAAAAAATCTATGCTATAGGCAGTGGCGTACCTAGGTAACCAAAGGCCCTGGGGCAAAAAATAAAATAGGGCCCCAACTAAACTATTTAAAATCGTTTGTTCCGTATTCGTCGTGTTCCGAATTCGACGTACTTCAGATTTGTCATAATTCAGATTCGTCGAACTCCAGATTCGTCGTAATACAGTCGACTTCATAATAAAATAAAAAACCAAATACAAATTGTAATTTATTTTAATGAACAAATTAAAAGTATTTTATAAAAATAAAAGAAAATATCTATCTGTTATCGTTCAAAACATACGGTCCTGTGACAGACACACAGACAGCGGAGGCACGTTAATAGGGTCCCGTTGAGCACCCTTTGGGTACGGAATCCTAATTAAATAGAGATTTTTAATCCAATAACACCACTTTCTTGACCGACTATAGGTACGTTTCACGGCGAATCTAAATTACGACAAATCAAAATTTTATCAATACAACTTAAAATATAAATATGTAATTACATTTAAATACTTTAAAGTTGCAAAGCTACTTTATCATTAGTTCTTTACTATTGTGCATAGCAGGGCACGTCCTGGTTCTACACGCAGAGTTTAGGAATGAATAACTGGATAAATTAATTAATATAGGTTTTTTTTAAATAAAAGTTAGTGGATATTTCTAACACAATTTATAGTATGTAGGTCAGTCCGAGGGTCCCCCTGAGCTTGGGGGCCCCGGGGCACTGCCCCGTCTAGCCCTATGGTAGTTACGCCTGGCTATATGATACATGTTATTTTTATACTTACAGACAGTTCTTCTAAATTAACACAAGTTGTGTAATTCGACCACGTCTTGTTGTAAACAGGGTGAACAAACCACTCGCCATTTTCTTCGCATTTACGATACGCCATACCTGAAACAATAAAAATTTTGTATATACAGGGTTTTTCAAGTTGATGGGCTATATGAAGTATATGAATTAGTAGAAGGAATTCAATTCTGAAACTTGGGCTCATTTGGTTATTGTTTATGCCGCTTCTTTTAAAAATATTTTCAAGTTCGATTTACATCCGGCTATACCGGAAGTCGATACCAACTTTGTTATTTTAAATGGAATGCTATATTTTTCACGCTGAATTCGAATAAAACGTGTAATTCTAAGGTAAGTTTGATAACCAACTTGTACACCTATGACGATCGGTTTCTGAGTTAACTTAATTTATAGAAAAAAAATCGCTACCGCAACCCAAACTATAAAAAATCATAACTTCCACAAAATACGACTAAGAGTGTTGAAATTTTTACTAGTAATAGCTGAATATTAGTGCTAACGCCTTGACAAAATTGAATTAAATAATTTATACAGGGCGTTCAAAATAAAATTCTAAAATTGAAAAACTTCAAACACGAATTACTTCGTTTTTTCAAATGGCACCTACTATTTTTTTTTTTTTTATCCTCTTTCGATCCATATGGATACTTCCTATTTTATTTGAAAATTTTGGAATAATTTTGAATTATTACTTAAAATAGGAAGTATCCATGTAGATCGAAAGAGGATAAAAAAGGAATCGATTGAAAAAATAAAAAATAGTAGGTGCCATTTGAAAAAACGAAGTAATTCGTGTTTGAAGTTTTTCAATTTTAGAATTTTATTTTGAACGCCCTGTATAATTTATTTAATTCAATTTTGTTAAGGCGTTAGCACTAATATTCAGCTATTACTAGTAAAAATTTCAAAACTCTTAGTCGTATTTTGTGGAAGTTATGATTTTTTATAATTTGGGTTGCGGTAGCGATTTTTTTTCTATAAATTAAATTAACTCAGAAACCGATCGTCATAGGTGTACAAGTTGGTTATCAAGCTTACCTTAGAATTACACGTTTTATTCGAATTCAGCGTGAAAAATATACCATTCCATTTAACATAACAAAGTTGGTATCGACTTCCGGTATAACCGGATGTAAATCGAACTTGAAAATATTTTTAAAAGAAGTGGCATAAACAATAACCAAATGAGCCCAAGTTTCAGAATTGAATTCCTTCTACTAATTCATATACTTCTAATAGTCCATCAACTTGAAAAACCCTGTATAAGTACTAGTGATTCTCAAGGTAGGATAATAAGTGAAAAATATTTAAGGAATCGCAAAAACAGATACAGATAAATTTTCTTCAAATATCAATTAAAACTAAAAATGGAAAATACTTTTTTCAATAATTATTTATTAGACAAGTTTTTAACCCAAGTTGTGGTATTAAAAATTAGGTTTCAGTTTTAACAATATAATTCGGATAAGACTCTCTGGTATTCCTTGTAGGCTTTTAAGAAAAATAGAGGATCATTAAACAATACGATAAGGTTTTAATAATGCAGCGGGGTAAAAAGAATAGTTAGATAAATCTAAACTCTGTAATATATATATTATGTAGCTACATACGTACGTACGTAAAAATAAATTGTGGTAATTTGTGGAATACCCTTGAGCAGTTGTAAAATGTAAGTAATGTTCTTAAAAAAATGTAATTTTTCTGTTCTTTCAGTGTCTCTAATGGTTCGCAATATCTCTAGGGGTCCTAAGTCGTGGAACCACAAATCATATGAAGTGAATTATTTCAGTATGTAGTATGGGGTAAGTTTCGTTCCTCCCTACTTTTTTCGTAGATAATTCCAAAAAATGTCTATTAACTGAGAATGCAAAGTCAGTATGATATAAATAAATACGACATTCAATGTTTGTAAACATTATACCCTAAAGGGGATAAATTTAGCCGATGAAAGTTTTTGTGTAATGACGTCGTCCAAGAAGCTTACGTCCCAGAAAATTAAAATATTAAGTGTAAAAAGTTATAGATGTTTTGTTTATTTGGATCAATAAAAGTAGTTGAATACTAAGCTATATAAACTATTTTAAACTATAATGAAACTATATTAATCTATAATATTATAAATGCGAAAGTAACTCTCTCTGTCTGTGTGTTACGCAATAACGCCCAAACTACTGAACCGATTTAAATGAGAATTTGGTACAGAGATAGATAGATATAAAGCTAGAGACTTGAAACTTATTTTTTAGGCCTTTGATTAGATATAAATACAACATTTAAAGTTTGTAAAAGTTTTACCCTAAAGGGGGCAAAAATAAGGAATAAAGTTTTTGTGTAATGACGTCGGCAAAAAGGCTTACTTACGGCCCAGAAAATTAAAATATATAGAAGCAAAAAATTTTAAATGCTGCCGAAAGTCACTATTCCACGCGGACGAAGTCGCAGACATAGCTAGTTAGTTATAAAAAGTAACATCATTGATTCCCATATAAAAGAATTTACTTAGCTATTAAGCAGTCTTTTAATTAATGTGATCTCATTTTAAAAAATAAAAAAACTTATAATTAACCTCTCAGCCTGAAGTAGATTTGTCAATGAATAATTTTTTATTCCGTTGTTAAAAACTGGTGTTACGGTTGCTATTCTTTTTAGAAAAACTAATGAGTATCTACGTAAGTAACTTCAAAATCCTGCAGTACTTTTGTTGTCTTTTCCACTGTAAAAATTGAAAGCTAATCGCAGTAATGAAAATGACGTATACTTGATTCACAAAAGGCATATCACTGCAGATAGTTAATTTTGTTCAAAGAGAGATACCTATCTATTATTTTTGTCATTTCGCATCCTTCGTTTCTGTATATACCCCCACCCACTCCGTAAAGTTTGCTTTGTGTGTTAATTAAAACGCAATTAGCGCATGAACATCCACGCGTCTAAATTCATTTTACATTCCATCTTTGTCCTTCCGTCGTACTTTACGTTATGTGTGTACTCAGCTTGTGATAAGTACACAATACAAAGCGGAATCCTAAAATTGCAACGGCTTCTACCATGGAATAAATTAGGTGGGCACAGAAAAGCAATTTCACAACATAACTTCCCTTAAAAATCAGAGAAATTTGTACTTAGGGGAACCTAAGTTCATTTTTTAAATTTGAAATGTGAAATTTACTGTAGAATTATATATATTGGCCAATCCGTAAGATCTTCATGAGAAGTTATTTGCACGTAACATTGCAAATTCTCGAGGATTTCGCTCAAAGACTGAGTGACTATTATTTATTTTTGAGAAGGTTGTTTATTGTGAAATCTGCAGAATTAATTACACATCAATCAACGATCTGATATAGATAGATTGTTTGAAAATGTTATACTGATAGAGGAATTTAATTTATTGTTAAATAATTAATGAATGCCCTGGCTTGTAGTCTAACGAAGAACAGAGGAGCTGCTAAGTTCGAATTAATTAGATTTAAACCGGTTAACACCGGAACTTTTGCAGCAATGTAACGCTAAACGAATTAATTACATCTTATTTTAAATTGAATTCCAGTAGACTTGGAAATTTCAATTTGGCCATCTGTATATTATTTCAGTTGGTAAAAAGTTCTAAATTTTACGTACAACTTTCTGTTCAATACAAACTTGAATCAGAACTAATGTGTGTTATCAAAGCAGATAAAAATAGTTCAAAGGACATGCTTAATAAATTACCTTCATTTTATAAATGTAGAATCAATTACATGAAGACTGCAATATTTTAAATACAATATTATAAATCTGAAACTTCTGAAAATATCAGTAAAAGCTATTGGAAATCTTGTGAAAATTGATATCGTTTCAAGGAATAAAAATTTATTTTATTTCCTTTGGTCGAAACAAAATAAGTCTGTAAGGGAGCATTCGTCATTTTTATGCTTAGTGACAAAGAAAAGTTCGAATTAAACAGGACTTTTCTTTGTCACAGTGCATGCCTTTATTTTTCCTGAAAATTTATTCAGATGGAAAAGAAAAACTTGGGGATTAATGTCAAGGATAATAATATTTCTAGGGACATTTCCAGGGCAACATACACTGGCGTGCCGTGGTCAGAAAAGTTTTCAGGTAGTCAAATATTACAGGATAGTTGTGCGCTCGAGGAATACAGTTCATTCATTACAAGTACTTTAATTCTTTTGGAATAGAATTGGCTTCATTTTTTACAAAAAAAGAACACCTAAAAAGAAATTTAAACACAAGAAAACATTAGGTATGTATAAGGGAATTACCACGACAACACTTCGTTCGTGCTGCCTTTATCTACCATAACCTTGTGATCCTATAGAATTAAACAAAATCATTACTTCAGATCTTTGTTAATCTAATATATAAAATTCTCGTGTCACGGTGTTTATAATTAAACTCCTCCGAAATGGTTCTACCGATTTTCCTGAAATTTTGTGTGCATATCGGTTAGGTCTGCGAATCGGCCAACATTTATTTTTTATCCCCCTAAATGTTAAGGGTGGTCCACCCCTAAATTTTCAAAATTTTTTTTGTTTATGATACAGCATACAAAAATACATACAACCCTTAATTTTCACCCCTCTACGATCAACCCGCATTTTTTAATAGCGATGTCAGTACTGTAATAATCTTCAACTCTCAGTGGTCGATTACTGATCAATTTTTATCAATCGATTAGTCATCCCCGCCAAGCGTCTACTGATGTCACTACTTACCCAGCAAACAGCACGGAGTGGGGATGAGAATGAAGCAGATTTTTTTAGAATGTTACAGACAGTTCAAATATGTTCTCAGAAGTAAAAGAATGTTTTATTATAACATTTCAAAATGATTTGGCAATGTTCAAGAATGTTCCAGAATCTTGAAGATCATTCAAGAATGTTTCAGTGTTAAAAAAAAGTTAGAGAATGTTTTGAATGATTACGGGATGTTCTGGATAGTTCTAAATTCGCGAATATTCTAGAATGTTCCATTAAACGTGTGATATATTCTTACCCGAGCAACGCCGGTTATTGCTGCTAGTTTCTAATAAGATTGAACTATTTATAAATAAATTGATTAATTTCAAGGTAATGCAACTCGTTAGACCCAGGGGGCAATAATTTCTTTACAGCGCGGAACTGTCGTACCACTTTAAGGGTTATTTGGATCACAGCGGGGAGTAAACCGTCCGCGGCGCGCAAGTGCCTTAACACCATTTTAATACTTACTCATATTTGAACAAAATATTTGTCTTATTGATAACTGTAGTTATAATACTATATATACTTACATATTCTGCTTTTACTTTCTTTGATCTCTAAATTTAAAACCTAATGTGTTTTCAATCAAATATTGAAAGTTTTCTTTTCGTTCAAATCCCCGAGGCCTGTCTATTTTATCAAAGTCGCTATGAAGAAGGTACCTGAATATTATTTGAATTTTTTTACTTTGAGTGATCGGTTTAAGTGGCACTTACACGAATCTTTACTTTAAGGAAAAATTGTATCTAAATCAGGCCAGTGATTTTAATGTTCCTTCAAGGATGCTGAGTACCTACTTATGATGGATCTCTGTAATAAAATCCCATAATATTTATTTAGGGATAAACAGGAGTCCTTTTATTAGGATGAAACGTCATGTATTTTCTACGCACTTACGTTCAGGGGTCAAATCCAACAATGAATTCTGGACAGGGTTGACTGGCAGCTACACCCGCAGGGGTGTCAGGCCAACAAGCCCATCCATCAAATACCCCTCGACAGTACAGTTCTGAAACAGAAAGAATGCTTCATTAAATTAATTTTACAGCGGTCAGTGGCGTAGATAGGGTTTTTAAGTCCCTCATCGATTAGAAAAAGTTTTAATTTTTTTAAAATGTATGCGGGAAGCCCCTTTTCCCACCAATTTCTTTCCCTTTCTTAAATCCTTTGGGTGCGCCACTGGCAACGTTGCCCAATTTGCTCATGACATTCAAAATTTAAAATCGATTAGAATATTAAATATCCAACATAAAGTTTAGATACAATAAGTAGGTAGGTATCTGCCGACTCAAATAAAAATATTCCTTTTCCATTCTCTTCTTAAAATCTACATTCGATTCATAAACTTGAAATTGGTTAGGTACTCTGTGGATATTGACAAGGAACAGGAATCTCACATCAAGGCATGTTTAACAACGGTTTTTGGGAAGATTGTTTTCGAATTCCTTTAGGCTTCTTCCGTATCGTCTCGGTAGGTTTACGGTTATACATATACATTATGTAATACCCTCCAGCAAATTCTTATATTTCATTTTGTTTCCTTATTCGGTCTGTTTATATAAAATACTAAGAATCTCTGAACGGTATAATGAGGAGATAAATGAATTGAAAATAAAGGATGTGGATTTTTCGAAAAACTTTTAAACAAAGTACATTGAAAAGTCGGGGAGTAAGGAACAGGTTCTCGATAATGACTTTAATCAGTCTTCGAAAACACTTTAAACTTTGTAAATTAAAAAACTTAAAGTGAAAAGAAGTCTTCGCTTGCAAACAAATTTCTAGCTGACATTTACAACAAAGTAATGTGTTCAATTCTTCAACTTTAACATGATGGCATTTGCAATTTGATTACAACGTGTAACAGGTCCGTACCCAGAATTTTAGCTGGATGAGGGGGTTGATATATACAGGGTGTCCAATTTGTGCGATATCGGACTAAATCTCCCTGCAGAATTATATTAGAAAAATAAGTTGAATACAAATTTTCTCGATGTCTTAACGTATTCAAGGGGTTCGTTAAATGCAGTATGAGGCGAAACCGTTATTTTTAATGGAACACCCTATATTGTGTTTTATTTTTGAATTTCTTTAAAAATTATGCATACTTTTTCTTAAGCATTACCTACCAAAATTCAAACATTTTTGAGATATTGAATATTTATCAAAAAATCGCAGCTTGCACTTGTCAATAAAAGTAAGCATATTTAATTTATTTGAGGCCTTACCAGCCAAATCTTTTGCAGACTATTAATGCAGAGCTTGACTTATTTTATACCCCTACGAAAATAATATAACATTGTACAGGGTGTTTGCAATACTGTACATAAAAACAGTAACATGGAACAACTATAATACCACAAACCGACACACCGATATCACTATTAATAACTCTTCTTTCCACCCACAACAACAAAAACTAACAGCTTTTTATTATATGCTACACAGACTTATAAGAATCCCTATAGACACCAATAATTACGCGAAAGAACTTAATATTATTAAATATATTGCTAATAAAAACGGATACAATACTGATATAATCAGGAACCTTTTAAAGAAAATTTCATCAAAAACAGCTTGGTCTAAAATTTACCCATTAAAAAATACAAAAAACAACACATACAGAACAATAACGTTTTTAGGCAAACCCTCATTAAACATAAAAAAGTTACTAAATAAAAATAATATTAACATAGCATTTAAAACAAGTAACAAACTTAGTATGCATATTAAAAACAATAAAGATAAAACTCCACAAAACAATAAATCCGGTGTGTACAAACTAGAATGTGGAACATGCAACAAGTTTTATATAGGACAAACTGGCAGAGAATTTATTACGCGGATAAAAAACCTTAAAAAGTCATTTGAAAAACTAAAAAACGATTCCAACTACGCGAACCATTTATTTAGTGAAAAACACACGTTTAATCCTAACTTTAAAATATTGCATACTGAAGGAATGAGCTTCAAACTCTGTCTTTTGGAAACATTGGAAATCAATAAACAAAAAAACAGTAATTTATTATTAAACGAGCAAATAGAATTAAATAACTCCCCTTTACTGAATCTTTGGCCAATTCCTCTATTCAAAAAGTTAAGGTGGGAACTAATTACCTTAAATATACGGAATTTTGTAAATAAAATAAGTATCTTTGTATCTTCTGACGAAGCCGCAAAGCGCCGAAACAATTGTTAAGAACATTAAAAAACTGTGGAAATTAACAATAGTGTTTTTATGTTTAACTATAACTCACTTTTTTTAAATGGAATGCCAATTATTTTTTGAATTTAATTTCTTTGCCAAGTAATAGGGTTTTTAGGGAGCATGTCCTACGCCCACCTCTAATAGTTTTTTAAACTTTTTGGAAATTGCCCCTTTTAAAATCAACAACACATGCATTTAATTCGATAAACTTTACTTAGTTTTCCGCGGAAACAATAGTTGAATGAAAATGAAAAAATTGACCAAATTTGTATCTAATTAGTGCAAACTAGATAGTAAAAAAAACTTTAAAGCGGCAACACATTAGGTAGCATAATATGACATATAACATTATAGAAACAGATAAGCAGTTTCTTTTTTAATTTTCATTTGTCTATTGTTTTCAGGGCTAATTAAGTAAAATTTTTCTAAATGAAATGCGAATGTTTGGATTTTAAAGAGGCAATTTCCAAAATGTTCAAAAAACTCGACAACTATTAATGATAGGCGTAGGATATGCTCCATAAATAAACAGAATAACGGAAATTCGATTTAAAAAAAGTGAGTTACATGAACAAATTTCATCGCAAAAGAGAATGGCTGCTGCGCCATAAGGAATGTATCAAAGTGTGGGTTTTAAGGTAAACCAGCTAAATTATCTAGACATACAAAACTTAAATATCCAGAGTGCATTATGTATAAGCAGTTAATACATTATCATATCGAACAACGCATAAAAACAATAAAACGAAACCACGTTGCCGCTTATGAGCTTACGCTTCATTAACACGTCTATTCTACCTTGCTAAACCAAGAAGCGCTATCTCTATCGGAATAAGTTTTGAGAAAATTGATTTTTTGTAAATTGTTCTTTCTCACCTTCAAAAACAAATCTTTTTAAAAATCTTAAAATTTCTTTATGCATATTTTAGCCATATATATTACCAATTGCATACCCAAATTATCTATAAATTGATCCATTATACCTATTTTGTGAGATATTTTTATTTTGATTAAATAGATAGGCTTTAAAACTAGAGTTACTGCTTTTAGTAATTGAAAAAAATTGAGATATAAAAATACTTCTTAGTGTTTTTTTGTAATGTTTTAAATTTGATAGCACTATTTGGCTTATACCATTAGATGCGAAATTGTTATAGTTATCGAATGGCATATCTCAGTGATACCGCCTTTCGGCTTAGCAGGACAGTGTAGACAGTAATTATCAAATTAAACAACCCGCCCACCGCACAGCTCAAAGTTTTTTTTTAGTAATTTAATTGAACCTTCAATTTAATGTATGGTTTCGGAGTTTCATGGGGGAGGAAGGGACGAACCCTTCTAACCCCCCTTCTGGGTTCACCCCTGACGTGTAGTGTGCTATTCACTCGATTTATTCAAGAATAAAATTACTTTTCGTCATATATGGTTTTTAGGAGTAAATTCTTTTTAATCTTTTTATTGTCCTTTATTCTATTCTGTCATAACAGAATGCAAAAATTTCAATCCTTGTCTTCATTTGAATGTAAATTACCTAGAGGTTCGTTAAGCTTTTAGCTACTGGACTGAGTAAAACACAAAAAAAGGCGCGGTCTTCGTGACTGGAGTCAATATTAGAAATTAGCTGTCGCAAAAAGCGCATAACATGACTTTTTACAACACAACCCACAAAGGTGACCTATTGATCCATGTTTTATGTATTTAGAATAATGGGATCTATTTCTTTAACGAATTAAAATCTTTACCAAACATATTCTTTCAGCAACTTGGCACTTCTCTTTTACAAAATTTATATATTTACAGTGAGTTCTTAATTGTAGGCAAAAAGTCGAGTGAAACCATCCTCATCAGGACTCCAGACTCTAAACGCAAATCCCTTACTTAATTAAAGTACTTTGGTCCTTAAATTCACATAAGTCCGAGGACTTCAATTTACCACGTAAACCGAAAAGCAATTCAGTACTAATATACTTAAAGGAATTGTGAAAGAGGACAGAACACATCATAAGGAGCAAAAAAGCTTTAAATAATTTTAAGAAGTTTGAAATACCTAATTGTAAAAAGGACTTTGAGAGAATACGACAAAGGTTTGAATTAAATCAAAAAAGTTTTATGACACAAAATTCCGTAGAAAATTATTTATTTTCTTCAGCCTGTCTTCATAATTTCAGTTTTTTTTTTTCGGTACAAGTTTTTATAGAAGATAAACAAATGGTTAAACCAAGCAAACCGATGTGCTAATTGCTACCGAAAACATGAATTCATCGAAGGTCGTTCATTAGTGTTTGCCAACGTGTAACATTCGTTGTGTGATTTATAATAAAGAGTAAATTTATTCGTTTCTACCCGGAGCTCTTGCTGACGATGAACATCAACATTGCCGAATGATTCACAGTCGTAACCCATCAATTACCGCCGCTGAGGCAAAAATAAGCCTCCGAAACCAATAAAAACGGCCGGACCCGCAAGTTACTTGAATAACACCAAAAACTAGATAAACATTTTCACCAATTAATGCCACTTTATCAAAAGTTATTTGCCAGCCTTACCTGGTTATAATTTTCTAAATTTCAAGGATAGATACGTTTGCATAACTTTGCCATTACTTAGTAGATACCTCTCGCATTCTTGCGTAATTTTCACACAAAAAAGAAAATGATCATGTCACTAATCAATCAATTAGTAATCCTTAACGTGACCGCATTCCACACAATTTTATTGAGTATAAATAAAACCAATGGGCAAGGTATTCCCTGAATACACACAAGGGGGCAAAACTGGAAGATAGGGCGGAAGGCTCTCTTCAGTTTTCTTTAAGGATTTGTCGGAATAGTTGGAGAATTGGGAATTATTGCCCCAGTACGTGCCTACATAGTCCAGGTAAAGTTCAGAAAAATTTGATCAAGGCAGACCGACTCAGAATCGAATTGAAAATCTCTCTAAAATTCCAATGTGAACTTTTGGACCGCCCCGCTCGATATCAATGAATATCGATACATATAAAATTCTCTCCAATTTATTCTAATGTATAGTAATAAATTACAATTGCATTAACTTTCTTCTTTTTTCTTCTGCCCTTATAACCTACTTTTTTGAAGGATCACTGAATGATTGTAATTTAAAGTTTCTAAAATAGGTACTTAATCAAGCGAACTTCGAAGTTTTAAAATAAAGCCTTTTGATTTTAATTTACTAAAGGTTTGTTTACGTTTCCAAAAAAGATTCCCTTCTGTCAATAATCCACACCCACATTGGCTTCCAATACTGTTTAAGTTTTCCGTGAGGAAAAAGAAAACGCCTCTAGAAACATGTGATTAATTTAGTTGGTATTAGAACTAATGAAAAGGGTTTCATGTAAGTATTATAAAAGAAGTCACGAAACTAAAATTACCTGCGATAATAATCAATAACTTTTTGTACAAATAAAATGAAAATAGACAAAAAAATGTTTTCATACTAAATAAATATTACTCAATCTTAAAAGAATATTACCCGGTGCTTTTCTGTACCTGAAGGTCATGTTATTTGGTATTTTTCTCACGTGCAAATTTAATTTTTGCTTTTTTTATTGAATCAAATAGATATTCCAAACGGTGTCGATAAAATAGAGCAAAACGATTATCCATGGGAACATGTCGTAGATCCCGATTACCTTTTATAGTTGCCATTCTTTGCCCTAAGGGGTCTGCTTCGAACGTAAAATGGCTAAGAAATACCCTCGATATCGTTATACCCTTTCAATATAATAAAATAGGACATATACACTTTTAGAACGACATATTTTATAACATGCTCGATGATCTCAAAAGTTCCCTTTATTCGTTTTTTGTTATTTTAATTTTCTGATTTTGATTTTTTTAATAAAAATATTGAAATTGGTAGATAATCAATCTGCCACTTTACAAAAAGTACTGCAAAAGTTGTTACGTTAGTTATATGATTTTCTTTTTA
Organism: Agrilus mali; assembly: GCA_029378335.1. Classification (NCBI taxonomy): domain Eukaryota; kingdom Metazoa; phylum Arthropoda; class Insecta; order Coleoptera; family Buprestidae; genus Agrilus; species Agrilus mali. The sequence continues at coordinate 18,907,638 of CM055658.1, read as the reverse complement.
CTTTAATAAAAGGGACAGTTGTTCTTTCAAATGAATTTTTGAAAGATCTTAAATGACCTCTACATACATTAATTATTTTGCAACCTACAACCTACTAATATTGGTGCTAAGACGTCAGTTTTTTACATAATTTGATTGCACCAACATTCTGCATAAGATAAAATGTCTGTATCCATCATTTTTTTTATTTCCAATTTATATTAAGTGTTCTTCATCCACGTAATAAGTAAGTACACATCGTAAAAGCACACTCTCTTCGTAATGTAGTTGCTCAACACCTTGGAATTTCAAAACAGTTTGTGACAAACAGGGATTTTTAACAAGTTGAGGTCATTACTATGTCCACCACAATTTATTAAAAAGAAACAAGAGGAACAACCTTTCTGAAGGTAACTGTCACCCCTTGTAAATAAATTATTTATTTAAGATTATTTTTACATTTTTGCGATTCAACCCTTTCATAATGCAATAAACAAATAAATAAAAATTCCCGTTTTTATAAGTTTAGTGGAATGTTTGTTTCTTGCTCAATTTCATTAAAGATACCCCCAAGTTGTCCATTCATATATCCAGCGGATGTTTCCATATCTGCTCTTCAAACTACAACTGAATTTCCAGGGAAGTGAATGTTACGTAGTTTTTATGTGGGATGAGAGTTTTTCAATTTTACCCCGTATATGTATGTTCCGGGAGCTGCCACTGTAAAACCCAATTTATATTTAAATTCCTGAAAAGAACGTAATTCAGGGACTCTCTATTTGTTCAATTAATAGTCATAAACCACATACATGTGCTGTAAACGTATGTGTGCAAAATATTAATTTCTCCATGTCGACCACTTAAGTCCCTCAGGGTTTCAAAGCACAAATCCGGCCCTCCGGCTATTTAATTACTAATTCAAGAATGACCTTTCGTGAGGAATCTGATTTGCGAGATACCCTTACAAATTATTATCTTCTGTAAAATTGCTGTAACCCTCGCTTATTATCTGAAATAAAGAGTTAATCTACATAACATACGTACATGTTTGGGACATAGAAACCTTATATTATTTTTAGTTGAATTACTAAGCAAAGCGATTATAAAACAGGAAATTGATAGAAAGAATTAACATTTTGTTTATTTCAAGTCGTAAGTTAAAATTATTTTCGAATGTGGAAAGGAAATAAGAAAAGAATGAAAAAGAATCACGGGTTAATGAGGATCATTTTAGTCAGAATGGGTTCGTATCTAAAAGATATACGGCAGGCAGTGATAAATTGGCTTTTGCCGTTTTAACATCTTTCTTTTCCCATACAGTGTCTTAGAACGAGTTATGAGGCCACAATCTTTCTTAAAACAGTATTTATTCAATTCCACAGTAGTGAACTGGCGGTAATTTTTCACGTATACGAACTCGAACTGGAACTCGAAGAAATTGAACTAAAGCCCATTTATCGTAGTTTGATTAACAATTCACAAAGCATTACACCACTGATTGCTTTACCTATGCACTGTTACAGAACAGTTTAAACTTTTTTGAATTGGTTCTTGATTCGTAGAATTTATTGTACCGCTTCTTTGATCGTAAGTTAAAATTGAGGAAGTTCATTTTTAAGGATCTGTACTGCTACAAAAGATTCCTTTAAATATCAATCTGTTCGTGTTCCAAGGAACGATACGGTAACGTCCTCATTTTTAAGGTTTCAAAACCAATAACAACATGATTACAATGTCTGATTGTAACAAACTTTAGTCTCTTTTTAACAGTTAACTTCTGAGGGTGCCACATCATTAATGTATCAACCGGAGACGCAAAGTAACATTTTTAAATATTTTAATCATCACAAACTCTATCATGTGGGGAAGTTTTGGCGTTTTATAATTGTGTGGTTTTCCTCTTTTCTTTAGAGATAATCTTTTACGCCACTTTTTATGGAGTGCCTAAGTTGTTGTTAGGCATTTCGGAGGGCATCCCTGCTTAACTTGCCCTTCGAATCAGGGCCGAACTAGAATTGGCCAGTCATCCGTCCAAGAACTAATCAGAGCGAGCGTTGCTTAACTTGATTGCTGTCCTCTATACAGTTGGACAAGTACAAGTGTAACAATCTTTTTATATTTTACTAGCAGCAATGCCCGGCGTTACCTGGGTAAGAATATATTACACGTTTGATGGTATATTCTAGAATATTCGCGAATTTAGAACTATCCAGAATATCCCATAATGATTCAAACTTTTTTAAACATTCTGAAACATTCTTGAATGATCTTCAAGATTCTGTAACATTCTTGAACATTGCCGAATCATTCTAAAATGTTATAATAAAACATTATTTTACTTCTTAGAACATATTTGAACTCCCTGTAACATTCTAAAAAAATCTGCTTCATTCTCATCCCCACTCCGTGCTGTTTGCTGAGTGAGTAGTGACATCAGTAGACGCCTGGCGGGGATGACTAATCGATTGATAATAATTGATCAGTTATCGACCACTAAGAGTTGACGATTATTACAATACTAATAGGTATCGCTATTAAAAAATGGGGGTTGGTGGTAGAAGGATGAGAATTAAGGATTATATGTATTTTTTAATGCCAAATTAAAAAAATAAATAAAAAATTTGTCTAAAAGTTAGGGGTGGACAATCCTTATCACTTAGAGGTATGAAAAATAGATAGTTGCCGATTCTCAGACCTACTGAATATGCATATAAAATTTCATAAAAATCGGTCAAGCCGTTTCGGAGGGAGTATGGTAACTAACATTGTGACACGAGAATTTTATATATCAGATATTATTTACCTCATTTGATAAGCACTTTCAACAAAAATTGGCCTTGTAAAAATTAATTTAATTGACAACTTTATTATGAATTACATGGTAGAATTTAACTTCCTGTCTTTTCTTTTGGATATCAACGGTAAATACAGCACAATACACTTGACCTTTATTAACCCAAATACTTATTACGATTATTTTTAAACTACTTCACTGCCCAAGAATAAGCATATTGAACAAGAAGGATCCCAATTTACAATTGGTTATATGTATATCGTACTGTTAAGCGAGTACCTAATCAAATTTAATTTGAGTGTGAATTTGTGTGGATTTTGTAACTCTTAATCGCAAATTGTTTTCTATAACTATTTGATGAAACAGAATTACATAAATATTTACTTCAAGGTAATGTTTTTGTTGCAAAACGTTAATGCACCACAGCTCTTTAGTGCCGTTATTCAGACAGTTTCAATTATTCCAATCCATTGTGGCTTCTGAATTAATTCGCCGAAAGGCAAAACGAAAATACCAGGTTTTGCCTAAACAAATCTTCTCGAAAACAAAGCTATCTGTCGGAAAAGCATCAATAAAATTTCCCTCCGTTAAAGTTTAATGAATGCACGACTACGTCTTACGAAATGCTAATAAACCATCAGGTCTTTGAATTACGTCAGACGAAGATAATTCTTATACAAACTTCGTCATATTAACGTGAATAATACAAATATTATTCTGCATAATCATTGACTACAAGTGACATACTGCCATAAGCGAAAAGGGAAAATTCAAAGAATGTTATTTAGAATTCTCTGTACTGTTGTAGTTTTTATTATAAATTAATCGATTCAGGGAATGACAGTGTTTTCAAAAAAGAAAGAAAAGATTGGAAATATGACGTATACTATAATAATAATAATATTTACGATTATATGGGGAGATAAAAAGAGATTTACGACTGACTATTACTAAATGTAATAGTTGTTCAATATAATTTACGACTATCAATTTTATTATAATAACAAAATAATTTTCGCTGCTGTTATTATCAGAGCGCCCGAGAAAAATTGAGTTCGAAAATTAAATTCATATCAAAATAGGAGTTAATTGGCAAAGTTAAAGTTTCTCTCATATCAGTAAGTACCTACGATATAACATATTGATTCGAAAAAATATTCATTTATTAACCACAATTAATCGTTGATATTATCTTATTTATTCAAGATTAACAGAAGAAAACATTTTTAATTAGGTACGACCAGGCTGTTTAATAATAATAATGAAAACGTAACAATTTTTACATATTATTATAATTCCAAAAAAAGCATAGCTTTAGGGCATTTTTATTTTGTATTTGTATAAAATTACTAATGTGTGTATATTATTTGCAGTTAATTGTTATTCTTATCTTATTTATTTCAAATTAACAGAAAAAAAAATTTCAATTACGAGTAGCATACGTAACGTAACTTTTATGTACAGGGTGATTCATTATAATGTCGATCCCCTTTAACTTTGTTATTTCAAGTGTCCCAAAAAAATTAAAGTATGGTTATGTAGGTGCTAAAAAATACTTTTTTTCTATTTATAACAAAAATTTGAAAAATGATTAGTATACAGAGAAAACCTTAAAACTCATTTTTCATTAATGGATCACCCTATGTATGAATTTATTTTTCGATTCCTCGTAAAATTCTAAGCATAATTTATATAATATACCGTATAGGTATCTAAATTCAATAGTTTCTGAAATATTCGCATTTGAAACGTTATCTTCAAATATTTTATTAAACAACAACAAACCAAGAAATCTAACAATAAATAATATAACAAAAACAAGTTTTAGTTAAATATAAAGATGCTCTACTGGGCCTCCATTTTCTTCAACACCTTGTATAAGGGTTCTTCGCATTTTCTCTAATGAATCTGTTATGAATGCTGGGTTATTTTAATTTAAATTATTAATTTGATTCCGTATCAAATCTTTAAGATGATCGAGGTTTTCAATTTGGTGGTCGTATACACGGTTTTTTTTAATATAATGTCACTGTTAGTTATTTGTTTTCAATAAAAAGCGTGGACTAGGACTTCTTTATTTGTAACAATTGTTTAATAAAATATTTGAAGATAACGTTTCAAATGCGAATATTTCAGAAACTATTGAATTTAGGTACCTATACGGTATGTTATATAAATTATGCTTAGAATTTTACGAGGAAGCGAAAAATAAATTCATATATAGGGTGATCTATTAAAAAAAAATTAACTTTTAGGTTTTTCGTGTATACTGATCATTTTTCAAATTTTTGTTATAAATAGAAAATAAGTATTTTTTAGCACCTACATAGCTATACTTTTAAATTTTTTGGGACACTTGAAATAACAAAGTTAAAGGAGGGCGACATTATAATAAATCACCCTGTACATACTTATGATGATTCCTTCAAATAATTTGAAGAAAAAAAATACGTTTTGAGCAGTGTCTTAAAAATGTCTCTGTAGAGAAGGAGTGTTATTATAGGGAACAAATCAATTTATGTTGGAGACTTTCATTTCTTGTTATTATATCAAGAAAAGCATCCTTCGTCCGACCGCAAAAAACAAATAATAGGTACTACGGACTTTGATAAACAAACATAGAAATGTTTTTTTGAAAAATAATGTTTCTCATCTTATTCCGGTCCTTTACTCTGTGCGAAAAACAGAATTTCTAGGAATCCTGGAAAAATCCTTTCTTGAAATCCTGCTAAGTATTTAATAAATATTTCAATAAAAAATTCGGAGAAACAATTTTTAGTACCCGCTCATTTGTTCTTAATTATATGGCAAAAAAATGATTAATGACAGTAAGTGAGCAATTTCACCATTTAATTTTTTTTGTATATAAATTAAAAATAAAATAGGAAAAGTTTGCTTACCATTGGTTTCAATGTCTGTTGAATTCAATGTTGCATTGCAGTGTTCTTCTTTCGACCGAATAATATCGGGCAATGAAAGTTCAGAGGGTTCCTCGTTAGACATATTAAATGCACCAATATTTCACAGTTACTTAAAAGAAAAAGATAAAGCCAATCTCCCGCAACCTGAAGTTCTCAGTTCTTGGAATAATTACAGAAAATTTCATAAATTTAACTGGATCAGATGGGAGTTATTTTTAGCTGACTTAACTAATTGACCGACGATGTTTCCACTTCTTCATTTGGCGCAAACATGAGAATTTTCGTCCGAAATCTGAAACAAAAAATACTATTTTTATAAGGATGTTTATCGTAAATTTTTATGCACGATGCATTTCAATAGGTGTAAAGTAAACAAGCAAATATCCAGGTGTTGATGATACTAAATAGTTTCAATCCTTGAGAATGTTCACAGAGAGGTAACTGTAGGTTATAAACCCCATAACTACTTAATTAATATTATCGAAAGCTGGTAATTCATTATTAATTTTAACATTATGACTATTACTTTCTTCTTGTCCCCATTTATCACTTAAATGCTTTAGATTTGCTAGTTGCAACAAGCTTTTAAATTGAATTAATCTCTGGACAGGTAAAAACCATGAAAAACTGATAAATAATCATTAGGTATCTTTTATTGGCAAAAAAACGCAATAAACACTTCTTCACATTGTGGCTTCCTCTTTTCTTATTTCATCTACTTCTTGGCCACAGTTTGGTAAAATAATTGCTGTGAATTTTTTGCCGATAATTTTTTTTTGTTACTTGTTAGTATTTTAAAATGCAATTAGAGCGAGAGTAAAAGCCTCGTCTGTACTATTGCCATTAGGACATACTCAATCCATCCTCTTAGTGTCTTTTCAATGATAAGTACGCGAAAGACAAACTTTTCTAATGAACAGTAAGTTGGTACATCCATGAAAGCTTTTAAAGAAATGTTAAGCTTATTTTTACAACTAATGTATCCTTTTAGTTGCAATGGCTATTGATTTTTTCAGTTTGATTTGCTACAGGTATTTAATTAACTTTTATGTATTTTTTTACTTATCTAGATATAAACATAATCTGTTTTATACAGCATTTGATTCCCAACTACTTACACATCAATTTTATGAATTTATGAAGTATTCAAAACATTCTAGAAACGTTACATGGTATTCCACTCTCCTTTGAAATACCCATCAATTTTCCTCGTTTTTGTCATTGTTCGTAGTAGGTACTCCAAAAGCAACGTTACCTTAAGCATTTTGCTCCTCGGTAATAAATAAAGAAAATGTTTCTCTAAATACTTATCTCAAATTCTTGCAACGACATTTTATATAGAATAGGCAGCTTTTAACATTTCTATTACTTGGGTTTTGAAATTATTAATAGTTTGTTTTAAATTAATTAAATTAACATGAAATATTAATAAGAAAACGTGCTCGGGCGCCACTTTGTCAAACAAAGAAAAGAATAAATGAAACGACAAATTTCTTGGGCACCGGGTAGTGCATCGGTGGTTCCTGCAGAATCCTGAAGCTTTAGAGAGCTCGAAGCTCTCTTAAAAAAAACAAATAAAACTTGAAGAGTATATTAACAAAAAATTACACACAACAAAATAAACAACAAAACTTACAATAACACATGTAGCCCACCAAAAACAAGAGTTCCCTGCTCCAATGTAGGGACTGGAAGCTGGTTTCAGGGTATAGTCGGGGACTTCTCGTGCTGTGTTGTGAGGCAAGAGGATATCAGCGAAATAGCTTCATGGACCAACCTTTTAATCTTCAGGGGGCCGCCTGCAGGAATTTATCGGCCTCTAACAGGTTATTGAGATTAGTTGGAAACCAGAGCTTTGTCTATTTGCCTTTGTAAAATAGTTTTCAGGATGTCTTCACCCCTACCCTTTAATCCCAGCCCCCTAATCCAACCGGAACCTATTCTAAGAAAATCTCAATGGGCTGACAAATAAGGGCACAAATAAAAGTGCTGAAAAATTTCCTAAAACTAAAAAATATTAATTAAATGTTAAAAAGTTGTTCGCATTGAAGATGCTTAAAAAAACGGATAAAAAGGGAGGAGTAGGGGTGTCTGTCGTTAAACCAACATGCACTCAAGATACACCCCAGATACCATAAAAAATTTTGACTATTAAAAATATATAAATTAAAAGGTGAGAAAAATTAATTAAATGAAAAAATTTAAAAATTGGCCACAAAGGCCCAAAGGATTACAAATATACAGTTAGATATTTAAAAAAGAGACCACGTGGTAATAAGGAAAATTTCGTAAAAAATTAATCAAAGTTTAAAAATAAATATTGAGTGAATAGCAAAAAAGATTTTTAAAGAAATAATTAATTTGAATGAATTTTACATGAACTATTAAAAAGCAAAGGTAAGTGGATCACAAAAAAACTCTCACGCAAAACCAAGCACAGAACACCAACAGAAAAACACACATACACGTCACGTCAGTGTCGAGGATCAAGGAAAAAGACCTCGAGCACCGACCGGAAAATTTCATCGATCCCTCCATCGATCGCCTAATCCTGCGCGAAGGTTGTTAGCCTTGATGATAAGACGGAAGGTCGATCAACATTAAGAAATAATCAACAAAACTGAACCAAGACAAAGACAAACTGAATCGAAATAAATAAAACTTTAGTAACGGGATTTTTCATAGAAAAAAACGTTCAACGCTCTATTATTTTAGATACTGAAAATGGTTCTCATGGCCTATTTTTCTCTTTTTAATGCTTCAAATACACTACGGCATATATTTTATACATATAAATTCACGGTTATTTTTCAGCAGACACTGAATAAAGTTTTGAATAGAAGTATAAAGTAACCCAAAAAGATGAGGTCGTCATTTATGTACGTATGTTTAAACAAACTACTGTATTTTTGGATATTCTGGTAAACCGCGAGTAAATCATTCTTAACCAGATCATTGTTTGTTTTACTTTTAAGAGATTTATTCTTAATTATATTTTTAAACACTTGAGAATTTTTTCAACATTAAGTTGTTCTGATTATCGGGATTTCCACAGGATATAACCAAAAACTCTCAAACTCCTAATAATCCTCTCTTAATAATAATTAATTAATATTTTCTGTCAATAAATATTTATTTAATAAATTAGTACTAAAAAGGTAAATTACTAGAGATCAAGGATGAACATGTAGGGAGGAATACTAGAATGATTTGTAGGTGGGGTGGTTGACTGTTTATGGTAGGTGGTTAAACTGCAGCTATTTGAACAGTTTTGTTACGAGATTAGAAAAGTTTTGTATTTTATATCCCAGTTTTTTATATTAAAGAAGTATAAAGTTGTGTTTAATTATTTCCTTTATGTCTTCACAAACTTTTTCTTCATTTATTCATTATTTATTGACTCCGCCATATGCATTAACCCTTTCCTCAAAATTTAAACGTCTAGAAAAACTTTGCAACTTTAATAAATACGTGAAGGGATTTTGATGAAATGAATGATTGATATGGAGTTGAAGAAGCTTAATTTCACTCTTGTTGAGGTAACAAATTAATTCTCGCCAGGTAGATTTATCCTGAAATCGTTATGTTTAAAATTTAATTATCTGGGCCGTTATTAATCTAACGAGGTAAAACAACAACGTGTAAAAAATCAAATTAAAACTTTCCTTGTTCGTTTAATAAACAAAAGTTGAGAAAGACAAATTGCTAGTCAGAACAAAATTCAATTTGTAATTCACATTTGTTTCCCGTTCTATATATGTATGTATGTGAAGGGGATGGGCGCTTATAGTTTCCCTTTCTATAAACACGATACATATAAGAAACAGAGGTTTTTACAAACTGTGATAATTTATTAATTGTATGCATAATAAAACAAGTAACACAATTAGACAATAAATCAAAACTTATTTATTCCTTCGTTCTCTAAAAATGTATGAAAAATATTAGAAAAATGAAATAAAAGTCTAGAGGTGCTTAAATTAAAATGTTGGGAGGATTTTTGATTGATTGATTTTTCCAAAATGCAATTTGTGAAAACGTGCCCCATATTATCAACGGAATAGTGATCTAAAGAGTCTTTATAGAGATCTACAGATCAGTCAGATCTATAAAGTCTCTAGAAAGATCTGAAAGTTTTAGAGAGTTCCTAGAGAGGTCGAGAAGCAATATGTCACGTCTTGAGATATCTAGAGATTAGCAATCAGATGTGGAGTCAAGAGGGAGATGCAGAAAGATATAAAGAATATATTAGCAAGATCTAGAGAATCTTTAGAGAAGTATGCAGACTATTGGTCAGCTGCAGAGAGTATCTAGGAAAATATGGAGACGATCAATCAGAAATAGAGAATTCCTAGAAGTGTCTAGACATTATAAGACAGATATAAAGGGATAGAGACACTATCAGTCAGATCTTGAGAAATCTGTAGATTAAAAAATCTCGAGAGAAATATAGACTGCCAAGTAGAGTTAGGGAGGTATAGAAAATATTACTCAAATCTAGATAGTCTCTGGAAAGATCCTCAACTATTACTGAAATCTAAGGGTTTCTAACGAAATATAGAGACAATCAATTGGAAATAGAGAATTTTTAGAGATGTTTACAGATTTAAAGCCAGAAATAGAAGTATATAATCTGTCAATCAAATCTACAGAACCCAGAATCTATGTATGAGTCATATACAGAGATTTTAAAGACTATCACTCAAGTCTAGAGAGATCTAGCAATGAGTAGTCTGTTTTGGAATGAGATATATAGGGGTGAGTCTCTTCTTGTTTGGTTTCATTTATTCAGTAACCAGTCTCTCCATTTTTTATTTTTACCGAAAACTGTGTAATTTTGTCCATTCATCTGGAGGTCGCCAAAATTCCATATAAAGGATATATTCACTAGATGGTTGGCAGAGGAAAGTAAACTTTGCTTTTAAGGAAAGCAAATGTTTCGAATTTGTACATTTATTTTCGGTCGCACGAGCCCGGATGAAAGTGAAACCGCAATGTTTGCTTTGAAAGTTTGATCCGCTGCCAATTTAGATTTTGTGCTCTTCATCGTTGAGGGAAAATTTTAAATACTGTAGGTACCTACCGCTCCTCTATATTTTAGCAACAGCACAACAGATTATATTAAATGTAAAATTATAGCTGCTGCTCCTTTGTAACTCTTTTCTCAAGTTTGAAACTTTAGATTAAGTTAAGCAAATGGTGCTGTAGGGTCTTCGATATTAAAAAAAAAACGCGGAAAGTAGATAGATACCTACTACCAAATTAAATGTAGGAAAATTTATTGAAGTTATAAAACAACGATACGGAATCTATTACAGCATATAATTAGATAATTTGAATTCTTGTTGGCGACAATGTTTCTGATTCTAGTAAGGAACATGTGCCACCTTGAATACCGATAATAAAGCGTGTAAATCATTTAATTAATTGAAGGTTTAATGAAGTATTATATCCTTGATGTTACTCGAATACATTTTCATATATATAACTGCCTACCAATAAACATCTCCAAATGCTCAGTTGTATCTTTCTCTCGTTGCGAACCATTGGTCTTTCCTTACTCTTGTGGCAATCAAATCTTACACCGCTCGTACTGTGTTAAGGACCTAGGCGTTTTCCTCGATCCTAAACTGACATTTCAGAATCACATTGACTACATATGCTCCAAGGCGAGCCAATTAGTTGGTTTCATTCTCAGTGTTACCAGTGATTTCAACAATGAAAACACCCTCATTCACCTGTATAAAACTTTAGTCATCCCGCATTTGCTATATTGTTCTCCTATCTGGTCACCTCACATTCTTACACAAATTAATCAAATTGAATCTGTCCAACACCGCTTCATTCGCATTCTCTGTTACAAGTCTAATAACCCCATGCATCCTTTCGATCATAACTACTTACCTCACGAATCTCGTTTTTCCCTTTTAAAAATCAGTATTATTCATCGTATTCAAGATTATTCATTGGCTTTTAATATACATAATAAGATCTTAAATAGCACACTATTACAGTCATTATTCGCTAGACGTAGAATTTCTTATCCCCTTAGAAACCCGAGATCAATACAAGAGTGGAATACAAGAAATAACTTTACCTACAATTCTACTATATTTAGATTAGTACGACTTTGGAACTCAGCTCCTAAGTCTATTACTGAAATCTCCGAATACAACCGTTTTAAATCGCAAATTTTCAATTTCTGCGCAGCGAATTTTTTTCGATTTCGTATTGTTCCTTCTGTACACTCGTGCTATGATACCATTATATTTTACTTACAAGAAATCTATAAATTGTATAATTTACATCATTTTTCTCTGTATTGGGCATCGCCCGTAATGTATATTAAATAAATAAATAAATTAATTAATATATAAATGGTTCAATTCCAGTGGCGGTTCGTTCGTATGAAACACAAAAGCTACGTTATAATTAATGTCAAAAAACGAGTCGTAAAATATACACTCACATACACATCATCACAACATAAATGGATGAACGGTGTAAGATTTACTAGAAGCGAAAATTTTCTCATTTTATTAAAATAAAGCAAGAAAAGGTTAGGTGACCCTATTATTATCGCGCCACTGTACTGTTCAGTTCTTTTTTAATATTCTGAAATTAATATTTGAGATCTTTTTCATTATTCTTCGAGAATATTGCTCTAAGTGAGACGGTAACTATAAAGTTGTTTAGCAATAAGCAGGTAACTTTACTCTATTTCAAAGTGTTGGGCTGTTTAATTGGTTTTCGCTTAATTTAATTTTAATCTCTGGTAGCAGTGTGTATTTCTTTCTGATTTTAAAAAGGTCTTACGATGCGTATCCCATACACAAGTGAGTACGACATCTCGTTCACAAGCCGGAGTTTATTTCTAATTTAAAGGTGCTTATGGCTCGGATTTGTTCAAGCTTATAGAATATTAACGCGCTGATGTGTAGAAGCAATCTCGTTTTAATCCGAAATCTCTATCCCTTATTTACGAATCCTTTTCTCAAAACGTTCACCCTGGCTGTATTAAGTACTAGGGCCCATCATAGACGTAGACTTTAATTTTAACTCAATTTTTCAAATCGATCACTTAAGGTCGAGTGTTTACGCGAAGTCTGAAAACCAGAAAAAAAATACTTAAAGGTAATTGGATATTTATCAAAACATTTTATTGTTTAATTGAAGTGAAAATATTACAAAACATTGCGTATTGAAGAATAAAAAAGATTTTTCACTATGTTATAAAGACAAAAACCTTTTACGTTTGCCTACAACCCTCCTTATTAGTGTTTGTGTCAGTTAGATTTGAATAAATAGACATAATTTTAAAAGCAAAGGTTTGAAAGAAATATTCCTCTAACATAAATTGTCTTAGTGATGATTTAAAAGGTTTCAACACATAGATTTTACCGAGCACGGGTAATACAAGATCATGAATTTTACAGAAAAGTCGCGAGTGAAATATAGTTTTCCCGAATCAATTTCCTAAAGAAAATAAAATCAATATCATATATTCACCGATTATTAATGATTATATAAATAATAACCTATATTATAAAAAAATTGGAAAAGAAATAGTTCTTTAATCATTTATAAAAAATTAGTTAGGAATTATTTAGTGAATAATAATAAGTTAACCCTCAATTATTTCTTTTCCTGGTGTCACCCCTGGAAAGAAATTTTATATTACTTTGTAGCTCAGCCTATATACATGATAACGTACATTAGATAGAAGTATTGCTTCAAGTTTTAATGAAATTCAGCAGATATCTGAAATCTGGAAGGTCGAAAGATAATGCTTTGGCTTTTTTGGAATCATTAATTTCCATTCTAACAGTGACAGAGTCAGAAAGCTCTAAAATTACCATATTACATTTATCTAAAAATAGAAACATTTATTTACGTCCATAGTTAATTACTAAGTGCACATTTATTTAACTTTGTTTTGGAACAGTTGTGCTAAGGGTGGTATTATCGGAGGGTTCCATTGGCACTGTATTTGCGTAATTTAGAGAAACAATGTTAATCGTATTATAACAAAAAATATAAGGATAGAAGTTTTAATTCCTCAAAGATTTAATTTATGATAATCACCAGCACCTAATGCCGCATTGTGAGGAAAAATATTGTAAATTATTTTAAGGGAACACAAAAGAAATTACACATATTTTAACATCTTGAAGCGTTTTTCAGAACTAATCAATAACGTTATAAGAAAGAAATTTAATTATTTTCGCACAGTCTTTTCTTGTTTTTATTTTGGAGTTATTTAAGGAAAAGTGCAAACAAAAAAGAATAAGTTGTGTTTACGATGGAAGTAAACTCGAGAGCTCCTGTTTGAAATTTTTAATTAAATATTTTAGATGTTTTAAAATTTGCTTTTACGTATTAACCTTTTAAAACATAATCCCCAGATCCTTGAAATTTTATTTTATTTTGGCTATTGATTAAGCAGATGTTGCTCTTAAAACGTTCTCACTTGAATTGAATCCGTCCACTAATAACTTGTTTTTAACATAAAAATTAACATAAAAATACATTACCCATACTCTTTATTATGCGATACATTAACGAATCCATAATATAAAATCTTCTTTCCTGTGTCTTTTGTGAATAAATATAAAATCGATTTCAACGTTTTTTTAACTTGATCCGTTTTAAGAATCATTAAAGTATTTAAATATTTTTCATCCAAAAGCCTTAACATTAAGGGCATTCCAAATGCTAAACGAATAAACAACAATTTATTATGTGTTGTTATTTTTTTAATGGTATTGATTTAAATTGTTTTTCTTTTCTCTCCATACCATTCGATCTTTATGACGTGGTGGAGCTTCGTTCGCAGTTTTGTTTTTGTAATTCATAGATATTTTTTTTTATGTTATGTTAAATTTTATTTTACTTGCTGAGTTGAAACTTTTTTGCACTTGTAGTTTTAACATTGACATTAAGGTCTGTTTTTGTTGAGCTGTTTGCAATTGCACAAGTTAAATTATTTATTAAAGAAGGAAGCGAATTTTTATGGTGGTCAATGAATGATACCTATAATTACGTATATTTTTTTATTTAATTGGTCTAAATTTTTTCTAAGGCATAAATGGAACATATTTTCGTTTTAAACGTTGGTTAAGAAAAAAAAACTTTGTTCCATCACTTTTGTATTTGCAATCTTGCAGTGTCAAATTATTTTGGTTGACTTTATACTGATTAAAGCATTTTATTCAAGCAAGGTTTACATGTGTATTTTAAGGGGACTAGTTATTTATAATATTTTTTATTAATCATCTTATCTTTTTTTTTTTTAATTAGGCTCTAGTAATTTTATCATCTTTCAATATGTTTGTGTTTTAGCATTATTGATTAATAAATAGTTTATTACTGCATGTTAATTGGGAAAGTAATAGCCATACGTTGCTAATAATAAGACTTTATTTAAATGTATAAATTACATGAACAATTTCATGGTGAATTACAAGAAAACACAGAGTATAACGAACGAAATAATGGGACACATGGATAATCAACCACCACACCAAAAAAAGACGGCAGCATAGGAAATATGAAAATTCAACCAGGAAACCCATATAACAACCCGAACCATGACCTGTGACTAATATTCCCTATACGTAGCCAAGTTGGAAAGCGAAATAAGTTCCAGAAGCGTCGAGGTGCCAGGAACACTATTAAAAACCGTCACCGTAACCGAAAAATGAAATTGGGGACCAGGAGCGTAGGACGAGGGATCCAGAGGTCCAGAGTGCCGGTAGTCTTCGATAAACTCAAAAAAAGGACGTACGTTCAATACGTATAATAAATACCGAAGCTCATCGGAGACGGGACAACGAAAGTTTGGATTGATGATGTCCATGGCTCCAAGAGGAAAAAAGTGAGCGAGATATTCACAAAAATAAAAAATGAATTGGTACCCAAAGTAACAGATGGTTATGAAATTGGTGACGACTTATGGTGGAAGAAGCATTCAGCCAGAAAATGTGTTTAATTAATAATGGTGATAGGGATGTTACAATGAATTGGTATGGTCGAGTTGGGGTAATCTATTGGCTATGGAGATGAAGGGGTAATTCTGCTGACCAAAGATCAAGTAAAATGAAGAATCCAGGAGTGAAGAAGAAGTTTGTGCTCAGTGTTAGTGTTGTCTAGTGGTATAAACATTAAAGGGCTCGTAAAGAAATATCGGGGACAGTCCACAACCCACAAGACTTTAGAATTGTGAAAATTTCAAACCCCTGTACAATAAATATAAGAAGTGTGGAAATCGCAGGGACGAGATTTTTTCCGCGAAAATGTCACATAATGCTCATATTTTTCCAAAATTAATTTTTCAGTAATCGTTTTATATTTGATTATATTACATTTGTTCCAATTTAAATATACAACGTGTTGATTTTACGAAACACAAAACCACCACACGGAACTTCGGCATAATTGCATAACTTTCATTTGGGGGTAGCTCAAAGAGCACCATGTGGGTCATAATAAAAGAACAACTTAAGATAGTCAGTATTATCAAACAAACAAGTGAAAATGTTAGGGTGGCTATCACTCACTCTAACGCCCCAAAGGTCCCTACCATTATCAACGCCCCTAGTTGATAGTTAGTTAGACAAGTAGTTTTTCTACATATTTTTGAAATTAGTTGTATTATTTGTTTTATAAACCTTAATTAATTTATTTAATTTTTAAAAATATCATACAAAATTCGTTCTTTTTTAGGGTTCCGCACCTCAAAAGGAAAAAGCGGCACCCTTATAGGATCACTTCGTTGTCCGTCCGTCCGTCCGTCCGTCCGTCCGTCCGTCCGACCCTTTTTCTCAGGAATGCGTTGAGGTATCAAGCTAAAATTTATACCAAATACTCAGGTCTATTGTCCCTTGGAGCTGTTAAAAATCAAACTTTTAAGCCAACTCAATCAAAAGATACAGCCGTTTACGCCGCAAATTTCCGCAAATTTTCGAATCAAAACCTACAGGGTACTTCCCGTGAACTCAGAATCTTGAAATTTGGTACGAAGCAACGTCTTATAGCACAGATAAAGGAAAAATTGCAAAAACCGTAAATTTTTAGTAATATCATATAATAAAAATATTTTTAATAATTTTAAAGTTACTACCCCTTTCCTCATGAACGTGTAGGTGTAGAGGTATTAAATTGAAATTTATATCAAATACTCAGGTCTATAATACCTTTAAGCTGTAAAAAAATCAAACTTCTATGTCAACGCAATCAAAAGAAACAGCATATTTTCAAACTCGCAACTACTCGCAAGGGAATCAAAGCCTAAAGGGTACTTCCAGTCGATTTAGAATCTTGAAATTTGGCATGAAGCAATTTTTTTATAGCACATATAAAGTAAAAATTCCGAAAACCTTAAATTTTTAGTTACATCACATATATACAGGTTTGTACGGAACCCTCAGTGCGCGAGTTCGACTTGCACTTGTCGGTATTTTTTATGACATCAAGCTATTTGCTCCTAAAGATGTGGTGTAGGACAATTCAATTTTCTTATCAGTGACACTTACTTTGTTTCCTCAAGATTAATGCGAATCTTGAAAGACACGTTACCATCTTTGCTTCCCTGGAATCATTATATATTTATTTTCCTGTTTTGTCATTGCCTCCACAATTCATTTGTAATTTACACTTTTTTTATTATTTGGTTGTTCCTGGTGGTTATTAGTTGTAAATATTTCTGTTTTAGGAAAGTTTATTGTCTTATTAGTTTTCCTTTGTTTTTGCAGATTTTAATTGGACGAAAATACGAAAGAAGCAAATGATGTTACTGCACTACTGTGACAAACAGAACAAGTTTCCTGAAGGGTGAGTAATTTTTTTATTTTCTTAATTATGGTATAACTAAATCTACTGACTGAAGTAGCAATCTTCACTCAATATTTTTGTACCTATTAAATGGTCAAAAAGTTATCTTTGATGGATAATTCAATTTATGTTTTGCTTTCTAAAATCTTTAGCACAGCTACTTAACAAAAAGAGTATGTCAGTAGCGACATATTTACTTATTTTAAAGTCCACCTGAAACTTCATTTTGCTTTAAACATTATCATCTTGTTTGCTTACTATTTACATAAACAAATAATAACCTGTACATTGTTAGCAAGTAAGTAGTAGTAAGGAGTATGTATGTTTGTACTTATCACGTTACTACATCCTTATCTTGAAAATCTTGTGTAATCTCACCTAACCACCGTTAATTGTTATAAACATGAAGTAAACCGTGAACTGCTTAGTAGATATATACCATTTACATAGGAGATAAGCTGAATTGTTATTAATTGCATCTAATTTTACATTTATCTACTGGCCTTTGCATTAGATTAAATGGGATGAAAACAAAGTTGTGCAAAGTAATTATGGATATTGTATTAATGGTACAAGAAAGTTACTAAAGGGGATTTTTATACTAATACGTGGGGTTTAAATGAGGAATACTTCAATATTCCAAATTACCTAAAACTAGAACGTCCTAAACATACGTATCTAATTATTTACGAACAGTTGTTCAATGTAGATCTTCCCCTATTTACTTAAGATTCTGATTCTGGTATGACCCTCTTCATGTCTACAAAATTGGTGAATTGGTGAATTTTTCTAGCTTTTCATCTCCAACCCTATTTCCACAACCCTTTCACTTATAAGTACTTGGATAAACATGTTTTCTCAATTGCCATTTTGCACTGAACTTCTAAACGCACCGTAAGCAAGGTTGGGCCCATGAGCACTGCTATGCTGTAGGTTACCTACCCTTTACTATAAGAAACTACTAATGTCCATTTAACCCTTCTATAACCCCATAATTGAAATGTCTTGTAGGGTTAAACTCTTACCTACGATAGGTAACTGCTTGAAACAAAATAAGCTCTGACTTGTTCGTTTCTACATCATAAGTTTAGAAATGTAACTATAACCTTAGGGCATCAATATTTAAAAAGGCAAATTTGGGGTTTTGGAACTTCTAAATTTTTGATTCTCTATATAAAATAAAATTAAACTCTTAAATTTGAGGTATAAATTTTAAACAAGCTTAAAACTTAATTTAATGTTTTATAACCATATTTTTTTTATTTTTTGCACACTTATCTTGTAGTTAAGGTAATTAATTTATTTTGAAGAAAAAGACATAAAAGGATTTGTTAGCATTGTTACTTCTTAATTAAAAATATTAATTAAATTTCTTAGAAAAAACCGCACTATCTAATTAACTTTACGTAAAATTTTTAAACGAACTACAATTAGATATTACGCATTTTAAGTCATCAAAGTATTGTCGTTGTCTGTGCCGTCAGTCAAACACAATGTTTCACGTAACATATTTTACTACTTTTTAACGTGGAGTATAGCTAATTTAGTTATTTTTTTTTGCAAGTAGGTACTATGTGGGCAGATAAGAACTGGTATGGACACTATGTAAAAAGGTCCATAAATTCCGTGTATTCACGTAATAAAAATTTTCCCTCTTAGTTTCACCTAACAATTTTTATTATCTGCTGTAAAAAGTTTTACGCCTGCAAGCACTCCTGACAATTAAAAGTAAACGACGCCATTTGAAGTAAAACGAATATGTATCTTAACGTAGTAATTTGCTCCATGGGTTCCGAGTATTTATGTATTACGTAAAGTATAGACGTGAAAAACTGCAGTGGTTATTAAAAATTTGCACATCTAAATAAACAATAAAATATACACAGCAGAAGAAAGGTCTTTTTGCTTATACGAGGAGAATTAGATTGTAGCTTTTACCTACAAATTTTGGCATTAGGGTGGCAACTCATCGTTATGGAAAAAATTACTAAACTTAATGGTAAAATTTTCTGTATTTTATATTATACTTATTTTGTTTCAATTTTTATTATAATTGCTATAAATACTATAATCTTTTGTATATTCTAAGGTTGTCACTCGATTACCTACAATTTGTAGGTAATTTTTAGTACACGGAAAAAAGAATATATTTAATGTGAATAAAATACACTTCATTCAAGAAAATCTTTGTTTCATATATACGCAAATAAATATTTTCTTGAATAAAGAGTTTAAAAGTTTTAATGGTAATCAAATGCTGCGTTTCATTTAAAAATATATACTTTCAGTTAAATACAGCAATGTTTGAAGCGAAAAAAGAGTTTACTTACGAAAACCATAATATTTCTTCGTTAGAATAATGTATTCCTTTAAACAGAATATTTATCTACTGATTTCAAGAATTTAGTTTTCTTAGAATAAGATTTGCGGGCTTGGAAAAAATAATATTTTTCTTCAACACAAGAAACGGATGTTTCCATTTAAGGCGGTACTTCTTCATAATAAACTCGATTAATATTTGAGTTTAAAGCGGTATATGTTTGTTTTAAACATGAAACATTTTCATACTAAAATAACAAAAATTTGTTTGAAAATTTAATTTTTTCTTAATTTTTTATTTTTAATAATAAAGCAATTTTACAAATCAATGGAATGGTATATAAATAAGATGTGATTATTGTAACATATCTTTATTGAACATAAAATAATAAAAAGGACAACGATACACACATGAACAATAGTATGAAAGGAACTAAAAAAAATAGCTTAAGACATTTTAGTGTTACGTATGATTCACCAGTAGGGAGTGTATGCATCATGACTGGAAAATGCGTCTTTTTATTTTTATCCATGATAAGAGCTTTACTTCCACTTACTGATTGGACCTCATATAAGCTCTTTAATGTAACGTAGTGATTGCTCAAGTTTGCCATTTTGATAAGAAGTTGTTTGGTCCAAATGATTCCAGTAGCTGTAATATAAATTATTGTTTTTAATTTAAAATCAAAACTAGAATTCTTGGTTTATCGATCAAACGATTCTCATCATAAAAAAATCGACTTGCGAAAAGTGTAAATTTTCTATCATAGATAACCTTTTCTATACATATACAATCCACAATAAACGATTTTCAAATAGCAGTAGGTAGTAGCCATTTTTTCTTAATCGAGAGAAAGCGGGCTTACAAATTTTGCTAAACTGTAGATACCTACTGCTATTTAAAAAACAGTTTTATTTTACTACTACTTCGTTGAGGATTCGTTGTGGATAAAATTGATTTGTAGATATTTATGTACCTATATACAGCAGATAACGTGATACAGAATGAATTAAAAACTTGATTCTAATATTGCGGTTCTATTACTTATTTACCATGCATTTTTTTTTATTTCATATTTTCTTTTTAAGGAAATAATTTTTTTAAATAAATTCGTAAAAATTTAGTATTTTAATTTTTAAACTTAAAATGCTTAATCAAAATTTTCTTAGAAAAAACCGCTTTTATCTAATTAATTTCGTAATTTTAAACAAATAAAAATTTTCCCCGCTTTTTCATCAAAATTTTTGTTGTGCCCAGTCAACTAAACTTTTCACAAAAATATTTCTTTTTTAACGTAGATAGCAATTTTATTATTAAAAAAGTCGAAACGGGGAGATAAAATTATGGACACTTTTAAAAAAAGGCCCAAAATATTTGTATTAAAAAAAAATTTTCTTTAAATTGAAACAAATTTTTATCGCTAAAAAGTTTTGTTTGAAGCACTGCTTTACCAATTTAAAAAAGAAATTGGGCCCCTATTTGAATAAAAAATTTATGTATTTTATTTTTCCATGGGTCCGAAATGTTTTAAAATTAAGGAAATAACTGCAGGGGTTTTAAAACCATTCAAAAACATAAATATACACAAAAGAAACTTTTTTCTTTCAAGTTAGTTGTCTTTTACCTACTTTTAAGGGGGAACCCAGAGGTTAGTCTTCGATGGAAAATTTTCTGTATAAAATTTTTGTTTCAAAACAAAAATTCTTTCTTTAAATCAATTGCAGTAAGTAAATAAAAGTGTTGAAGGAAATATTCTTGTTTTCTTAAAACAAAGCAAAATACTAAAAAGAAGTTTTTTTTTTAAAATAAATATCTTCAAAGCAATATATTTTCTTGTTTTAAAATAGTTTTTTTTTTTGTATGTAATTCTTTCCGTGTACAACATATCCTTAATAATGAAATCTACAAAATTGTTATCCTTTATATTGTGTAAGTATGTTAATACTGAAGTAGGAACCAAGTTAATTAAAGATGTCAAAAACCCCAAACTAATAAACAAAGTTTTAGTTAATGTAGCTGCCTCGCTGCCTGATAATGTTCAGTACCTAAATTTCATGAGTGATAACTATTGTCTATTAAAGTGGGTTTAACCTCGGTTCATTTTATAATCTTTGAAGACACAAAATTACCAACTTTCTAATTTAATTAAAAAATTTAGATTATTTTTTTTTCTATTAAATAATAATTTCAATTATAATTATAAAAACGTTTTTAACTCATACACAAATTCGCTTTTATCTTTATTTTTTTTTGTACACTGATTCTGTTCGTAAATATTTATTTTGGACTTAAAGGAAAAGCTTAAGGCTATCCTTTGAACTCCTACTTTCGAATTTTATAAGATCACCAAATTAGAAGTTTTTTTGTGGACACATGAAAAATTCTTCAACGCATTTGTTATAAATTTGTTAGTTATCCAATATTTATCTAACTTTAAAAAATTTTGTTTGCAGTTTCAAAACTGCTACAAATGTTTTAATTTGGTAATTAAGAAAATCTTTTAAACATAGCAACTCTTGTTCTAATTGTAAGAATCAAAATGAATTTTTAGCTAATTAGGTACATATATACCAACAAAATGCTAAATGTTGATTTTTCAATTAATTAATTGACTTTATACTTCTTTGGCACAAATTAATTGTAAATTACAAAAAGAAGGAAGAAATTGAAACCTACTGTAAGAAAATATTTGTTACGTTGAACATAAAAAAAGAAATTATTATAAAAATATGTACTTTTATATTAGTTATAACTTCTCGTAAGGATTCTATAGAAAATTTCCGTCGATTTTAATTTCATGATAAACTTTCAAGCTTTACTAGAAAGTTTTTCGTTTTTTCTTTAACATCTTAATTCTTTTTTATAAAGTTACTAAACTTTTAAAAAAAGTACCTATCCAGTTTTTTGCGGAAAAAAGTTCTTTAGAATAGCAAATTGAATCTTATTTGTAGAGTTGTAATCCTGAAAATCCTGACAAACATTTAACATTACCTGTTGCGTGTATCTTCTTTTAAGTGTTGTTTTGATTAAAAGCACAATTTGTGTATAAGGTGCATAATTTAAAAAGTTTACTCAAACACAGTTTTCATCTTTGAATATATTTTTATATGTAAGTCGTTTGGTTGGAGCGCGTAATGAACTACTTAATGTAAGTTCCGTAAGTGGCGTCGTTTCGCACTTTTAGGCCGCACAGAGACGCATGTTAGCGTCGTTGTGAAATCCCGCACCGACTAAACTTGCCAAAGAAGACGTCGCGGACGCTCGAAGTAAACTCGCGGATGCGCTAAACATTCAAAACGAAAATGTATCTCAGTGAGTTAATCTTCACATTCACACATCCACATATTTTTTTGTTAATGAATTAGTTCTTTAATTACATTAGAATAAGTTCTCACTAAAGTAATGAAACAAACCATTCTAAACTAATGTTTCCCAAAACTTATTCGACAAAAGAGATATTGACTGAATATAATACAACGGAAAAAATTGAAATTATCCAAAGTAAATCGCTTTTCATAATAGGGAAGATTGAATATATGAATTTTAAAAAAGCTTTAGTGAATCAAACCATAAACACAAAAAACACTGCTGTTATGTAAAGTAAAATCATAACATTAAAATAGAATAATTTAAGTTCTGACATATTCATCATAATAATTTAAATTAACCTCAAATACTACTGAAAGAATAACAAAAAAGCATATTTTAGAAGCTCAATATTTCTGAAGGGTAGTTACAAACTCTTTTTAAGGGCTTTCTTATTTTTACTTCCCTAAATTTTCATCTCCACTTGATCCTAAAGAAAAATATTTTGAAAGGAAGACAATAATATTTTTAAGCCTCCCAAAGGGCAATATTTGCGAAACAAATTGATAATAATCTGCAAAGGTGGAAAAAACATCTTTTGTAACATGTTATTTTTCCACTTTTGCAAGTCAATAATATTTTTTTTATCTAAATGCGACTACCGCTTTAAAGCATTCGTATGTGAAGTTTAATTTAGAAATTCATTGTCAAGACCAAATTATCGTTACCTACTTCAAAATAGTTTAAAAAGCACTTAGTCTGTTTCCCAAATTTATTACCAAAAGATCTAACTTCTGACAATAATTATTGGTATTATTGGTTCAGCTATAACGCCATTCTAGAAAAGTTATAAGTATTGACTACAAACTTGCTTCTCCTTTACGATTTTATTATCGATAATAACGGCTTTTATTAAAGGCTCTGGTGGATATTTGATCGCCCAATAAAAATTTACTACCATTTTGGCTCTCATTATTTCTAAAAAGTTTTTTAGATTTTTACCTACGTATATGAAGCAATTTGAAATTCTTCTGATTTAAAGAATATATAGTAATTTATTATATAATATATAAAATTCTCGTGTCACAATGTTAGTTACCATACTCCTCCGAAACGGCCTGACCGATTTTTATGAAATTTTATATGCATATTCAATAGGTCTGAGAATCGGTTACTATCTATTTTTTATACCCCTAAGTGATAAGGATTGTCCACCCCTAACGTTTTTATTTTTTGAACATTTTTTTTATGAGTTGGCATTAAAAACTACATATAGCCCTTAATCTTCATCCTTCTACCACCAACCCCCATTTTTTAATAGCGATACTAGTACTGTAATAATCTTCAACTCTCAGTGGTCGATAACTGATCAATTATTATCAATCGATTAGTCATCTCCGCCAGGCGTCTACTGATGTCACTACTTACCCAGCAAACAGCACGGACTGGGGATGAGAATGAAGCAGATTTTTTTAGAATGTTACAGGGAGTTCAAATATGTTCTAAGAAGTAAAAGAATGTTTTATTATAACATTTTAGAATGATTTGATAATGTTCCAGAATCTTGAAGATCATTCAAAAATGTTTCAGAATGTTAAAAAAAGTTAGAAAATGTTTCGAATCATTATGGGATGTTCTGGATAGTTCTAAATTCGCGAATATTCTATAATGTTCCATCAAACGTATGATATATTCTTACCCGAGCAACGCCGGGTATTGCTGCTAGTAGATTTATAAAATTTAACCTGTAAACTTACTTTTAAATAAGCAGTATGTTATGACTTTTTTATACTCCTAGTCTCCTTTTAATAACTAAAATATCAATAAAAAAAACTTTGTGATTGTCATGAACTGCGTAACGTAAAAATTTATTCTTTCTATTTGTTTTATTATGTTTTCATTCTAATATTATTTGTTGAGCATTTTTGCGTTGTAATGATGAGCCTAATTAAATATTTACAATACTTTACAAAATAGTGTCTGCAGGTTATTAATAAAAGCACGTGAGGAATTGTCTTTTCTCTATTAGCACAATAGGAACATTAGCACTCGCTTCTTAAATACGTGAGACTTTTTTATTTACCAGTAAAAATACATACATATTATAGTGTTTATTTAACATCAAATATTAACATTCTGCGAGTTAACAACATAGTGTAAGTCACATTTCTTAGATTATATTTAGATGTACTCGTATCTAATATATAAAATTCATATTCATGTCTTTATTATAATAATAATCTCATATTTAGGACTGTTTTATAAAAATCGATTAAACCGACGAATCTATACCAATACATGGTAGGTACCTGACAAAATAAATTCTGGAAATTTCATTGAAATTGCTCTATACATACCACAACTGAAAATAAATAAAAATGGCAAATATCGCGAGTATTAATATTAAACCATATTGTATTGTGCTATTTTGTGTAAAAAGCGAACGAATATGGTCAATATTTAAATCAAAAGTCAAAATCAATAAAACTTTTTTATTTGAAATTGATTGGTTCTACTTTTATTCTGTTTACTTTGGTCTATTTATCAATTTGCAAATAACGTTATAGAAATAACTTAACAACTTTATTCCTACACTTTTATTCGTTTTCATTTTTTTCTTGTGTACCTTTAATTACGAAAATTATTTTTTTGTAAAGGTTGCACGATTAAAATGCTTACGTTGTTTATTAGGTTTGTTGATTCCGATGCAACATGTTGTCTCAATCAATTTAATCTTAAGAAACTTTTTCGGCAAATAACAGAACCTAAACGTCTTGTTTACATCTATAAATAGTCTATTACAGCACACAATTCCAAAATATTTCTATAAACATCAAAAATTTCTAACAAGCACGTTATTGATACCAAAGTGAAGGGCTTAACGTTCAAAAACTGACTAGAACGAAATATAAATTGTAAATTCGTAATGACATTCAAAGATATACCGTACAATTAAAAATATGTATATCTAGTGTGGAGGTAACTGAAACATTTAATTTGTCCAGTTCTTTTCGAAAATCCTCGGAAAATTAACTTTCAAGAAGTCTTTAGAGTCGTGATAATCTGAATAACGGGAACACATCAGAAACGATGTATTTTGGCCCTAAAATCGATATTTCTTCATTTAACGAAAGTGAAAAGTATATATTTTTTAAATTACGTTATTAGCATTACAATTGCTGAAATAATAATCAACCGTGATATAATGACAAGTGGACAGGGGCTTAGACGTCCCCGTATAAAGAATTTAACTGCATACCTTTATTCGTAGATATATTTTTCCTTAGGGAGCTCCAAAAACAGTCAACAAAAAGTTATAATGTATATAAAAACCACTTGTATAAAGTAAAAGAAAACGTTTTGTGGTTGATGCTGGCGATAAGGCAGTAACTGAAACTGTTTTCATTGTCAGGTACATATCACATTAATTTCTCATCTATAATTTATCTTTCTCCATTTCGAAAACGACAATATTGTGATAAGGCCTTTACGTAGTTCGCAGTTTTGCGCCCTATAGGGAGCTGTATCTTTTATCTCCATTCATTTTGTAGGTTTATCTTCTCTCCTGTCACTTTAGAATTAATATAAATGGATTTCGAACCTACCAAATTGCTAAGGAAGCAACAACAATATAAAGAACATTTAACCCCATTTTACCCCCTCTTCTGCAATCATCCATCCATTACTTCTGGATTTTGGTATTGATTACTGCAACAATTCAAAATCATCAGTTAAAAAGCTCAGTTCAAATGAGTTTTGAGTTTGAGTAACTGTCGTGAATTTTTGTTTAGAAGAGGAAGAGAAATTATAAGAAGTGAGGTGAGATTTTCAATAACCCCCCTCCTTTCAATTGCGATTTTATGAGTATTTCCTGGACCCCTCCTCTCATTTTTAGGTCACGAAATTAACGAAGGCCCCCTAATATACAAACGGGTAAATTGTAATCTTGCTGTAGTTTGAACTGCTTGAATAATATTATAATAATTTGACGTTGTTCTAAAAAGCACCTTTTCAAATAAACATCTCACACATTTCGGGAAGGAGCAATAAAAAAAATGTAACCGGATTGTAAAATCCCCACGACGTTTTATAACTTTTACGTTTATGTAAAAAAGATTTGTCGTTAAATAAAAGTGTAACACTTCCTTCTTCCTTCAAAACTTACAATATATGATAATAAACTGCTACTTCGCCAACAGAATTCTTATTGTGTACAAACAGGACGTTTTTACATTACTTATACGAAAGTACAATTTAATTTTAATTTATTTACAATATTTTCCTAATGCTATATTTTTAAGTTTTTTTATATTATTATCATTCAAACTATTGGAAAGAAAAGAACGTAAGCCATTTCTGGACCGAGTCCAGGCAGGACGCAACAAGTCTGATATCCTGAAAACACACAGGAAAACCTTTAAATTTGATTTTCGTTTTTCTTTTCAAGCTAGAGTTATTTTAGAAAAACATTGAGGAGTTCTAAAAGAAAATCTGTTGTTGGTAATATAGTATTTTTATGGAGGTTTGTTTTAGGGGCTTTAAGAAATTAATGTGTTAAATAATTTCCTTTTCTTAAACCCGATATTATTGTATAGTGTTCTAGTATATACCTAGGGTCAATTTTTTGTTTTCATTTGAAACGACTCTTTCAAGAACCGCTTAAGATTTCATAGCATTCATATGTAGTTAGGTAGCCAATGGTCAATATCGCCAACAACGGATCGTTAAATAAAGTTGGTGTTGGTATTAGGTACAATGTAACGACCTTTATCGCGACCGCTTCTATTATTTGGTTTGATTCGATCACTTTTATGACCAATAAAAATCCGACAGCACGAGAAAAAAGAAATAGAGGTACTATGAGAAAGATAAAAGGAAAAAAAAAGGCAAGTTGTATTGTACCTTACCTTATCCTTAATAGTTTATTGTATCCTTATAGTGGTGTAGTTACTTGAAGCTGGCTGTGTATCGGTCACGAAACAGAAAGCGCACTTTATTGCAATAAAGACTTTTAAAACCGATCTTCACGATTATGCCCTTTAATTGATATTCAACAGATGTCTAAGGTTTTATAAGTAAGTAAAATGCCGTTTTAAGGACCAAAATATCTTTTGAATGAAAAATTTTGGGTGTAAAAATTGAGGTTGTAATGAACTCAAGAAAAAAGAGTGATGTTATCTTAAAAAAAATTGATGTATAAAAACGAATCCTGTAATAAAAAATCGTTACGTGTAAGAAACTTGGTAGGAGCTTTAAAAGCATTTCTGTTGAGGCTGCATATCTCCTAAAATGAAATCTCTAGATATGTCTCAACATTTAACACTCAATTTTTTAATTTCTTTGAGGTTGCTATAAACACACCTCCAAAATATCTTTTCCTTAATGTAGCACTATACTACTGGTACTATAAAAGATCTAAAATAGTTTATCAAAAGAAATCCAACCCAAAGCCTTTTTGAATTTTATTTCTGTTTTATCTAACTTCCACTTAAATATGTATTTGCTTCTTTTTTGCTATGATATGACATTATGATGGGTTATGTTTCCATTTTTATACATATCTGACATCTAATCATCATCCCCATCACGACAAAAACTAATAGCCCCTGACAAAAGAAACAGACATTAGGGTAACTATAATTCTTCAAAATTCTGTGTTGAGACCACCCGTTTATCTTCGTACATTAGCAAAAAGTAATCCCCTGAACTTGTTCAACTCAAACTGTACCCAGGGGACGTTTTCAGATAAAATCTCAGACCGACTGCTTTGGCCAAATATGCGGTTTTATCGAACTCTTATTCGGCCAGAGAGTGCCTTTATTTTAGCGTAATTTTTACTGTTTCTTGCTACCGTGCAACCACCTTTACAAATGCCAAAAAATAATATCCTTTTTCTATATTCTTTTCAGTAATATTTACAAGACAATTTAAATATGTGTATGACATTTTAAAATAATGTTAAAATAAAAAAGAATGTTAATTAACTTTATACCTTCACCCCCACAATGTAATTGCCAATTATTTTTATTTAGAGAGCTTTTGTCTATTACCTACTTATTTCCATGGAATTATTGTATATTTTATGAAGTGGCAAAAATCTTAATGTTTTTTATTAAAAAATATTACGTCAACTTTGACATACAGAAAAATTATCCAAGTACATATTCGGAAAATACCCCAATGGACCCTTACTCAGAAACACCTCCACTTTTAATTTCTGCAATACGAGCCCTAACAACTAATATATTTAAACAGTTCGTGGTTTTATATTAGTCACAATATTTAAGCGGTCTTATCATATTTTTTTAATGCACTATGTTTTTTCAGCTCAGAAAATTAATACACACCTATTGTGTAAAACAATTTATATGACGTTTTGATAAGCAGAAGTACGTAGTTTTTGATATCAATAAAAGTAAAAGAGGTTGAAACGTTGTATTGAATATATTAGTTTGTTTCTTAAATTTTGGACCGAATACCTACTTTAAATTGTGAGGTGAATATTTTTTTTTAAATGCGTATTTTCCATAACAAAGTGTTTGCAGCACATGTCTAGATTAAGTAAACTGAAAGTATTTTGTGTAAAGATTTTCTTCTCATCAAAAAAAAATGAGAGCCGTCACGGGACGCCTGGCAGAAGTAAGTAATATGCATGAAAGACAATATTACGACAGGAACTAAATATGGCATAATGAAAAAATCAAATATTACGAATTTTTTCCACAAAATGATGACCATTTATTTAATAAACATTTATTTTTATTACACACAAAAATTAAAAATTCAGAAATTTATTTCAAGTTGCGACAACTCAATTCTTTTAATCAGTGACCTCAGTAATACATAGTTATATTCGATGTTGCCTCTGACAGCATTACTGTGATAATTGGTCGAGGATAACTGAAGTATGTTACAAAAGTATTGGACATAACATTATCGAGACATCTAATAAATACAGCATAAATATTGTTGTTGCATATCTGGTAGTAGGTTCTCTTGTATTCTTGTTAATTTGCAATTGAAATTCTTTTTGGAGGATCGTAATTAATGGCATTGATTCATCTTTAGCAAAATTTACATTGAAATCTCCAGCTAAAATCAATGGTAGTTTATCTTTAAAGGTTTTAAAAATTATTGAACCTCTGTGACTGTACGGAAATAATTTCTCATGTAAAAATGAAATATCATTCATTTTTTTATTAGGTGAAATGTACACAACAATCATAATTAATTCAGTTCCATCTTCTAGTTTACGTCGAACCGAGTGGGAAGAAAATCGCACAGGCACTTGCGCACGGCGAGCGTCGCCACGGCTTGCAATTGCTACGATCGCCACGCCAACAATCCGGTTTATCCGCGGCTATAGATGTTTTACATCAAAAATACAGAATGATATCAAATTCAGTTAGTTGTCAAGAGTTGCCTTACTTAGAGTGAATTTTTCATAATTTTTGGGGGTGTATTTTCAACAATTTTATCAAAATTTTTTTGTCTAAGTGTTGAATAAATAAAAACCCTAATGCAATGCATAACAACCTTTATTCTAATAATACTTATTTTATTTAAAATGTGTCTATCTACATCTGACCCTATAAAACTTTTTGGCACGGTATTGTTTAAATATTCAACATTTGAGAATCTGACCTGATGTTCTAATTATATTTGATTTTATTTCCTACGTCAGTACTTCTAATATAACTTGAGCTTCCAGATCGACAGTGGTCTTTTGAATACGGTCACTTGGCCCTGTTCCTTACCGCCGACTATGAACACGTACAAGGGGATGAAATCGTCTTTTATAGGACGGACGCGGACATTGGCATTTACTTTTTTGACGGTCTCAATTTTATTAATTTGTTTCTCAACACGACTTGCACTATTAGCTCTATGTTTTATGTTGTCTTTTGTTTGAGAGTACGTCTTTTCTAATGGCAAAGACTTTGGAGGTAATGGACTTTTACATGAAGTGTTTTTGTAAACAACTTTGTTGATTTTACCGTCTAATTCTTGAAATTCTAATTCTTCTTTATGAGCATTGCTACTTGTTGCTTCTGCTTGTTTTGATTCCTCGAGTAGACTATCAGGTGTGTTGAGCATCTTGCAAATTTGAATTTTTTCGTTATTGGTTATCGTCTTTATGTCTGGTCCCATATAATTGGGGTTGCAAAACCCAAAACGGTCGTCTTTCTTGTTAAACTTGGACGATTCTATGTGAGCTTGAACTTTGACACTGTAACAGCTTGCTGATGACAATCTGTTTACTGTTTCGATACTTGAATAATCTGATGTTGCAGAAACGTTTTCATTACCGTCATTAAAACTCTGGAACTTTTTGCCCTCAATTATATGCTGATAAAGTGGGTTGTCGGCATAACTCAAGTGCGAATTGTAGCTTCCCTCTCGCTTATCAGGTTGAAGGGTTTGAAGAGCGTTATCTTTAGAGATGTTGGGGTCAGAATGGGGAGGGTCTTGCAGTTTTGGCGGCACGAACTCGTTATCGCTTTCATCATCGTCTGTATCCAAGAAAACCAGACGAGCTGCTTCCACTGGTGTTAATGAAGGTGTTGGAAGTGTGAGTAAAGTAAAGTTTGGTACCGATATAGGCTCCCTTGGTATCTTGTTGGAACAACCACTTGCAAACTCGACGTGTTTAGGGACCCTTTGTACAATTTTTTCATCTTCTGGAGACATGGGACTAATATCTTTTCTTTTAATGACAAAAGCTGATTTGGATTTTACCATGGTTCCTCTGGTGGGTGTTGTAATTTCACTATCGTCCACATCGTTATCGAAACCAACTGTTGGTGACGCAAATTGTCTCAGGAGACTTTCTGTGCTTTCAGTTTTGTTGCACCCCAGGACGGTATAGTTGCATTTAGTGTTAAGTTTAGGAATGTTTAGTTGCGACAACTTTGTAATTTCGTCTAGGAAACTGTTTTTACTGTAACGAGATGATTTATCCATTGCTCCATTCTGACTACCGTCCACGTAATTGGATTCTGTTGCTTTGAACGTGTAAGTCTTTTCAATTGTGTCCACCTTGTTGTTCGGGATGTAAGAGGAATGTCTGTTGTTTCTGTCCACTGAATTGCAGGTTCTTGGACGGTGTCTGACTGAACTCTGGTGATCTGCTGGAATAATCTTCTTGTTTTCCAAGAGGAATTCTGAAACCGCAAACGCTACAGTTTCTGCTCTTGGCTGAGGCTTAACACCCGAAATTACAATCTTCTCCCACGTTTCCGTACCTAATTACAAATTGAAATTACATAGAGGAAAAGTACCATCAAAAGCAATTAGGTATCCATAAAAAATTGATTTCGGTACTTACAAAAACTGTACTTCCAAAGATCGTTGGTTGGATGGCCATCTCGTTCACCTCCAAATATAAGCATCGAGGAAGGTAATCTACAGGCTGCGTGACTGTGCAATGGCCCCGGACTAATTTTTGTTTTGATACAAGTCCAGATGTTCATGGTTGTGTCCCATTTCCAAAAGTCAGCCCGTTCCTGTAAATCAGTCATTCCTCCATATATCCAAATGCAGTCGTTATGGAGCACAGCAGAATGTTTGTGTCTTCCTGGTGGACAGGTGTCAGTGTTGTATTTTTTGGGAGATGAACTTGAGAGGAGATGCCACGAATGAGTTTCTAAATGAACAGAGGAGGAAATTTTGAAATATTGAACAAATATTTATCCACAATTAATTTTCTCCCAAAGTTTTGATCATTGATTTACGAAAAACAGTTTTTGGTGAAGATAATAATGCTGACTTCTTTTGATATAGTATCATAAAATAAAACCCTTATGAAATCTAAGTAGGAGAGAAAAGAAAACGGTTTATTTGTAGGTTTATTTTCTTAAAAAAGTAGAAGGAAAATCCAGATAATATTATCGTTTTTTGTGTAACAATCTCGGTATATGAAGTCTTAAAGTTGCTTCATATGCCTTTGGGGTTGCTTTAGACTTTAAGAGGATTTGTTATTTTACCTATGCTTGTTCAGCGGCTTTTGATTAAACGAACATATCGATTTATAAAAAGTAGGACAAGAGGTGTTGAAAGGTAAGCATTTTCAACAAATTTGAAAGGGTTGACTTGCTACTAATCATTAAAAAGGATGTACTATGTGCATGGTTACTCGTGTTACCCATATTTTTGTTCCACAAGATTATTAAAAAGAACGTTAAAAATTCTCATCAACGCTACCTTTAACATCTATTTCGCTTTCATTCCTTTGACAAAGTAGTTTTTATTTTACTGTGTCAATTTTAATTAAAAGGAATAGTTGTTTAAAAAAAAATATGACTTACCAAAGTTGAAAGTCCACAGTTCGCTACACGATCCTCGTAAATCTTGGTAACCACCATAAATAAACATCTTCCCTTTATGTACCAAAGCAGTGTGTCCTCTACGACCCTTAGGACTAGCCGCCCCTAAAAATATATATAATTGAATATTTGTTATTTTGAACTGTAATTAGATAAATAAAATAATAATAAATCTCTGATTTAAATCATCAAAAAACAATCTGCCTATTCTGAGCCAATTTTCGAATTTCCTGAAACTTAGAACATCCCACACCCTCCAGTAATTTAATTTAGGTCTTCACCTCTCTCTGCTCCTATTTATGTTTCTAATAGCTCTCTACCTAACCCTTTGTGTCTCAGAAGATGTCCTACCACTCTATTTCCCTTTTTCTCTATCACTGTTTGTGTGATGTCTGTTCTCTTAATCTGCAGAATTTTTATTCCCTTTTTAGAATATTATAATTTAAAGGTATTTTATATTCTTAGTATACCGCAAACATTTCTAAAGTTTTTCTCAGAGCGCCCAAAAATACCATCCACGCTCCATGCTCCAAGCATTAATTTTTTGTTTCATGTGCCTATCCCTTTTTTCTTCCTAAATATTTATCTTCACTAATATTATAATGGAACTACTACATATAGAAGCATATAAAAGTTACTGTAATGATTGTTTTCTTACCATTTTTTGATTGTATCTTCTTCCAGCTATTATTCTTAAAATCGTACATCCACAAGGGCGTTTCGCCTCCGGCTGAAAAGCTCACTTCTCCTCCGAACACGTATATACAGTCCTTGTACACAACCGCCGAGTGTTCTTGCAAACAGGGTAGTTTATCCCCGCTCGGATTCAATTGTTGCCATTTTCCAGTCACTGTAACAACGTCGTTCCTTCTCTTTACTCCGAATTTTATACATATTAAAAAAAATAATAACAAAAAATAGCAAAGTACCTACATAAGTGGATAATTATTACGGTGTTGTATTTATTAAATAAACAAAGCAGGGACATAAAGGGTAGAAAATTGTAATAAAATAATACCACTTTGACATTAAGTAGAGTGAATGAAATATCTCAATATTCAAAATGATTATAATAGTTATATAATTTAGATATTATGATGAACCCCCCAGCTCATTATATTTTTTGTTAGTTAAAATTATTAATATCAATCAAAGAGAGGATGTTTTCCATGATTAGTTAAACCTATCCTGAAGATTTGGTGTTTGTATACTTAATTCCTAGTTCTAGATTTAGTTGTATCTTTTATTTACATTATCTAAAAGCATAAACCAACTTCTACTGCCTAGTCTAAACTTTTTCGACATTCTCCTTGGCCACGTTTCTACGGTTTCATATACAAAGTGAATCTTTGCTTATTACGTACCTACCTTTATGCATAATGGAATAAGGCTAAGTTTATTATATTTGCTCCCTCACCTAAATTATATCTCCAGAAGTCTTTCATGGGTAAATTGCCATTCCTTCCACCCAATACGTAAACATAATTTCCAACCAAGGTAGCGCTATGTTTAGACCTCGCCGAAGGAGAGGCACTTTCCACGTCTTGAGGAATTACTGAACTCCACATTGTCAGAACCGTCCTTTTCCTCGCTTTTAATGCTTCTCATCAAAAATCTTGAAATACAAATTACACGATCAATAATTAAAATCATTTGAATCGATATGATGACAGTTTTTTAACTACTTAAACCATTGTTTTAAATCATTATTTTTACCCGGCGCATTCAGAAATTTTTTTGGAACATTGAGAAATTGTAATTTGGGGATAAAAGAAGTCTAAACTCTGAACTACTAAAACTATTAATAATTATTACATAAATATATAAAGATATTCTCACTTGAATTAGTATGCCTAAGGTATTGTGGAAATCATTTTATAATATTAATTAAATCTCTTCTAATTAAAACAACCTACAAGTAAGTAACAAGCAAATTGGACAATAATCTCTTTAATGAATAAAACACAAAAGGTCCTTTACTTTTTGTTGAGCATTTACGCCTTAATTGTGCAAAATGCTTACACCCTTTTAAGAACGAGGGTTTTCACCCTTTTGTGGCTAGTAAATAACACCTTTTACTACTAACCCTCATCTTTCTATCCTAACGCTTTCACTTTCTTTTGAAAGTTAACGTAATCTGTTGAATGTAAGTCTTTCTACCCAAACGCTTTCGTGACTTTCTTCTAAAATAGTTTCTTGTTTGCCAGTGAAATGGTTGGCATGTAGAACCAGCAAAGGTCAAATTGTTCAGACCTTATAACGGAGATGTCTCCATCAAAAGTTTCTTTATTATTCAGAGTGAAGTTTTTAATTCAAATATGGGAAAGTTTTCCTAAAATAAAACAAAATTGTTTCCATTTAAATATTTTCTAAGTTCTAGGTAAAGTATTTCTGCTCGAATGAAATAGTTTTTGATTCAGTAATTTACCCTCGAACATTGTAAAATGAAAATTATTTCCTGGAAGTATGAAGGACATTACACTTTGATGTCGTTTTTTATTGGAAACCGTTAAGGGTTCCCATCTTTGAAAAGAAAAGAGCACCACACACACGCAATGATTAAATTATTCATCAGAAGTAGTGGAAAAGGGGATTTTATATTTATTACTGTACTTTCCTTGATATTTTAACAACAAAGAACTGTTTTCACTTTTATTTGTGAAATTCTCCACTCTTTTAAGTAAATGAATCAATCCTTGTTTCTTCGTAATAGTAAATCATCATTTCTTTGAATGTTCTGATTTTTATATGAGATATGTCAATCTATTATTATTGACCCTCTAATAAATAACAATTAACTACAACTACAGTTTTTTATTGGGAATAATTCTTAATCAGTAGACCTCTATTTAATTTAAAGTCATTTCAATTTATAGATAAAAACAGTTTAATGATTATTACTGATCGGAAATTTTTATATTATATTTTATATTGGAAGGGGTTAGAACAGTAATTGAAGACGAAAGAGAAATTTTTATGGTACTTCATATGCAGATATAACCACATTACGTTTGTTTGAGAGCAATTCTCTCTTTACACCCTCCACAATTTAATCCTCCGTACTCTAATGCCCTCATACCCTGTTGAATCCCGAAGAGTCCTTAAACGAATGCTTGGTGTTGATATTACTTTCACACAAGCGACGGGACTCGTTCTGTTGAAAGAGATAATGACAAAAATGCAAAACAATGACGAGTACAAAGCCCCCCTGAACATTACGCACCACTCTCTTTCTTCAGAACTGTTTGAACAAGAAATACGGCTCTTATCGATTTTTTATGGGCTTTGTAAAATAAAAAATTCGACTCAACACATTGGCTTACTCCAACATTTTCACTTTTCTTTTATATTCTGAGATTTTAATTGCATTTATTGGATTTTTTAATAGACGGCTTATTTTGTCAAATATCAAATCGTACATTTTTATAAAAATATTTCCTGCAAAACTTGTCTAATTCTTTTCAATAATTCTTCTTCAAATTTATTACTAGTTTTTTATGTTTACATTAGACAATAGTTTTGATCTATATCAATACATTAAACCCTTTTAAATAGCTCGTTAATTGCACGCAATATTTCCATTAATAATAATCTATGATATATTTAATGAGTCTTTCTCATTTCAACTATTTGACCAAAACAAAAATAACGCAAATTTTATAATAACAAAAATGTACATACATACACTACATACCCATGAGGTACACTAAATTGAACGTACAGTGAAAAATTATTTATTCCTGCTAGGCTGTAATATTTGCCCTACTTTCTTAATGGACCATTAATTATACAAAATTATACATCTGCTGTAAGAACTAATTACGTCAACAGATGAGCAATAACAAAATAGTACTTTTTTTAATAAAATCATAAAAAAGTAGAGAACATTTATTTGTCCTCTTCAAGTGTCATTATCAAAGGATTTTGTAAACAAAAAATCTAGGTAAACAAAGGCTAATTTGCGTATATACTTAGTTATTGCCTCGATTGAATTACATAATCGTCAAAGAATTTTTTTGCTAAAGAATCGCACCCTTTCTCGTGTCTGACAAAAACTCGACAATTACATACCTCCGCTGCCAATCCTTGCACCTGTCACCCCCTCGCACATAAAACTCCACGGATGCATTTGCATTTACGTCACACTTTTCCAGTTATTCGAATATTGTCCGGAAAAAAAATCGCATTGTTTTGCTGTAATTGAGCGCATGCCTTTTAACGGAGCCCTTTGCGCACACTCCCGACCGACATTGGGGTCTTCGTACCCATATTGATCACGATTTACAACCCCTTGTACCGAAAATAAAACCCCCCGGAATGGACAGGGTAGCTAACGGCATCGGTACGGTCCGACCGCAACGAAAGGGGCGCAAGTGTGCCGCCACTTTCAATTTGTTCGCAAACTGGGGTTGAATAAAAGCAACAACCCCTAACTAGCTACTGGTCCGTTTTTTAAATTTCAGTCTCGACTCTTTAAAATCACTAATTAATCACTGCTGATGTTTTATTCAAATTGCCTTTACATATGTACTGTGTACAAGTGCATTTTGCCAAAAACAATTACCTGGTTGTGGTTGTTGGGGTGGTTTTATATCCTGTGATTTTTAAATTCCTTTGATTAACGCAACGCAGGGTTAAGGTTTTTTAATTCACGTAATATTTGTGGGAAACGAAATGAACTTTCCGGTAAAAATGGCCCCAAGAGATAAATGCATTAACCTTCACTACCGGCAAAAATATTTCAAAAATGTAAACTTTTTCATTATTCGAGGGAATGTGATATAATCCCCTACGTCCTACGTCCTAAGGGGTGGAAATAGGATAAATAATTTAAAAGGATCTGACGATTACTCGGAACAAAACGAAACTTATTTTGAAATGCTGGCGAACCCGTTTAAGTTGAATGAATTTTTCATATTTTATTAAATGAAAGTTAGAATTGTAGTTACTTTTTCCTAAGAATTAGATTTGTTTTCACATATTTGTTAATATTTTTTAGATCTATAATAATATGTCTCTTGCAAATCAAATTTTTACACACTATGAATATTTAATAAAATTACAATAAAAAGTTGCTGCCATTATTTTGTCATTATACTTCTGAAACAATCCCGATATATTTAATATTGTATAGCTTACGTAGACCATTGCATGCCCCGATGCATACATAGATAAAATCAAATAAATATTAACAGAGATACTTAATTTAAAGATCCACACATAAACTATGTAGCAGTGCATTTAAGTATATACCTATAACTACTTACTTGTAAAAAAAAATAATCTCTGAGGTAAACACAACTGCGCGATATTGGTATGTACTTTAAAAACTCATAAAGTTTTAATTTTCTCAACAAATATTACAAAAATAAACATATTTACACTTTAGTCATGAAAAATTATCTACTTCTATGGATCTTCATGAATCAATGAATTATATTTTATTAGTAGGTACTATCAAACGCGCGACCTATAACATTAGTAACATAACAAACGTTTTTTCATTTTATTGTTTGATTAATCTTTAAAATATCGTAAAAGAATTTGGAAAAAGAAACCGCAGGTTTTTTTTTAATTCTCATTTAAAGGTAGGTAGGGGCTTATCCAAAATTTGGATTCTCAAAATATTTTTTTTAAAAGATTCATTATATTTTTTTATAATAAAATGACTTTTCTATTTACATTGTAAATTTAAAAAAATTACTTATACATTGAAATCATGACTTATTAATGTTTAAATTTTAAACAACACAAAAATACGAAACACTTAATTATAAAAGAGCTTTTATGAATTTATTTAGTAGAAAAATACCGTATAAAACATTCTCTTTTGTTGTTTTTATCACATAAGCTTCTAATTGACACTTCAAATTCTTTTAAATTTAAAATTTTCTTGTTTTTCATGCCTTAATGAAGGTAGAACGTAAATGAACACTCGGTATACCTCTTTTGTAATTGTCGGTTACAACGGAAGATGTCGCATCACGAAACGACATCTCTTACGTCAGTTAAATTTTGAAGAGAATTGAACGAATTGAACGGTGTAAGGTGTAAGGTTGTGTAAGGTGAGTAAAAAATGGTGAGGGGGAGCACTTTGTTTTTGTTATCTCTATAAAAGAAGAATGTGAATTCATAAAATAAGCTGATGTCATAAGACAACGTAAATAAAATTATAAGAGCCATGCTACAGCGGTAAGTACAATAAATTTGCTTATTACGTCTCATCTTTATCATTATAATTGACTTGTTATTGTAGTAATCAGTGCACGTATTATTTGTGTTGTCCTTATTTTTTCCTTCTTGTTTACGTTATATGAATTTATTTGATTAGTGAGTAACTAGTTATAAATAATCCCTCGTATATTTCCAGACAACTTAGCTATTAGGACAAACTGGTAAGGGCTATAAGGCACAATAGGTAGCAAAGGTAGAAAGTTCAGCACGAGGGGTGCAATGACGAGGCCACCGAATGAAAATCTTCCCACAATTAAACTCGTTGTAGTTGGAGATGGTGGTGTTGGGAAAAGTGCCATTACAATACAGTTCTTTCAAAAATTGTTTGTAACTGACTATGACCCAACTATTGAAGACAGTTATTTGCAACATGTAGAAGTTGATGGACAGTGGTGTATTTTAGATGGTGACTGCATAATTTCATTAACTTTTTATAAATAAAAAAAAAACATGAGCACATAACCTCAATTTGGCTTAAGAATGATTTCTAATTGTATTAAGTACGATTACAATTTTAGTGCTAGATACTGCTGGTCAAGAAGAATTCAGTGCTATGAGAGAGCAGTATATGAGGAAAGGAGATGGATTTCTTTTGGTTTATTCTGTGACAGACAAAAACAGTTATGAAAATATTGTTAATTTTCACACTCAAATTCTCAGGGTAAAAGACAGGTAAAATTACTGTTTTTTGACTAGATATTGATAAAGTAAGTTTAAGAGCTGGCAAAGTTTTCAGGCTCTTACTACTTTTGAAGCATGAAATTGGTAACTTAAAATTTTTGAAATATATTTAGGGCTTCAAAGACAAACTATTTAAACAAGAATTTTAAGAAAAAGACCCAAAGCTTTTTCCCTGCTCTGACTAAACATACATTTCAATTATCAATATTAGGCTTTTTTTTTAAACTACTACTATCTTACAGGGATACTTACCCTATGCTTCTGGTGGCCAACAAAGTAGATTTAGTCCATTTACGCAAAGTTACTGAAGAACAAGGTCGTGAACTTGCCAATAAATTGGGGATACCTTACATTGAAACTAGCGCAAAAGATCCCCCTTTAAATATTGATGCTTGCTTTCATGAGGTAAGCAATAAATAATTAACAATATTACATCTGTCTCTACCTTTCAGTATTAGACAATTTTTTTTCCCTTATTCTTCTTTAATCTAAAAATAGTGCATCTTTTGCTTTAATAACTTGAAGTTATTGAATGTTAGCGTAGCTGTGGGGATGTTTACTCATTCTTAATTTTCTTTAGGTTGTAAGAATAATACGAAATCAGCCGCAAATTGATGAAAAGAAAAAGCGCAAGAAACTACAAAAATTCAAATGTGTTCTTATTTAATGGTGTTTATATATGTGATGTTTTATTTGCAATTAGTTGTAGGTATGGCTGTTATGTAACACAAAAAAAGTCGGTTTGGTTGGCAACTTTTTTATAAAGTGCATATTTATCTAGTTTTGAAAATCTATTTTACACTAAGGCATAAAACAATTACAAAATTAGTAATCATCTAATAATTATAAAGCATATACTTTTTTATTGTACTATTTATGTTTACGGACGTTGTTTCTATTACAGCAGACCATAAAACAATAGTAACTTTTAATAATAAAACTAATTTCTAATAAAGAAGCACTTGGATGTGACTAAAATCCTCGTTTTCAACTTGTAGAGATCACAAAGTAAAAAATTTAATTTGCTGTAATATTTTTTTTTGTTTAAACTGCTAATATTTTTTTTTTATCAATAACGTGTTACGAATTCCTTTTCTAAATATTTTTAATTTTATTTCCTACGTAACATGCACAAGCTTTGATAACGGCTCAATAATTATCGACTTAAACCAATGAATTAGTTTTAAAGTATTATCTTCGTGATACATTGATTTTGAAACTTTTAGGTAGCATTGAAGCAACTTAAAGTAGAATTTTTTCTATTTATTTGTATATCGCCACAAATACCTTTTTTAATTGAATTTTTCTTGACGAGCTGGACAATAAACTGAGTTGCATGACAAGAGCATATTTGATATTTTTAATTTTTATATATTTAATGTTTTATATATGTGATGCTTTTTAAATGTCAATAAAGTGTTGATATCACTGTTACCACGAATTCCAATTTATTAATACTATAAAAACTTATGTTTCCTGTTTATATAATTGCACGGTGTCAGGTCGATGAGGCAAGTGATATGCGGCTGTCGCTAAAACTTATTTCATTTAAATTAACTAAATTTAATAATCAATGAAATATATTGGGTAAATTACAATTATTCATTAAAAGTTCCAACTAAAAATCGTTTACAAAAATTTGGCTTCCAGTCATTTTAAAAATTATTTAGAACCTTTTTTTAATGCACTTATACTATTCCTATTTACACCTATTAGATCTATAATTGCGGTATATCACACATCTTCATTACTCCATGAATCTATTGCAAAACATCTGCACGAACACGGGGTGACAGGACATTCAGAATGACTCCTGTAACACATTTGTATTTTAAATATTTTGTAAATTACGTGTCTCCTTATATTTACCTAAACCAGTGAATCATGTGTGAGGCATGTCCTCCGTGTCGACATGACTGACACCACGTAAACCAATGAGAAAATTCTACTAATTTATTAGAATCAACATCGCCATTGATATGTTTCCCCATCGTTGTTCCCATATGCATTAAACATATCGCACAACGTGGTAAAGGTTTACGACAGTTCGGGCATGAAGACATCTACATAAATAAATAAACGTTACAATAGATGAACTGAAGCAGATTTGTGTCTTTAATAATTGCATTGCTAATACCTTTAGCTTATTTGCAGTGCTGCCCATTCGAGAAAACGGACCACGCCCCCTGTTCAACCCTTGCATATAAGCTGATATACTTTTACCACAAAAATTACACGAAACGTAGACTTGTTGTGGAGGTTTCTCGGTTGGTTTGTAGCTATTCAACATTATATCAAAATGCGCCCTTTCATTCCAGAGCTGCCAAACGTCCAAGAGATTGCGATAACTAAAATAAAATGACTTTAATGAGAAATTACAGATATTAGTCATTCTATTACCTGGTAACCCATTCTTTTGATTTCTCTGTGTATGATTCAATAGGAAAGGCTTTCACAACTATTAAAGCAGTGGTTTGAATGTCTCCTGTAACATCTAAATATTGTTGAAGTAATTGCATCCCATCGCTGTTATTGCCTAGTGATTAAAATTGTTATTTACATCTAAATTAAATCTAATTACTTCATCACACTTACCTGTAAGCAATAAGCCGTCCAAATTTCCTTCTTCTGTGAGTTCCATTGCTAAAGCCTTTAAATAGTCCAACAGTTTTCCATCTGATAAAAATGTACAAGCAAAAGCTACCCTGTCTTCCACTAGCATACCGTCCTCATTCTAGAAATATGATTTAAATTATTGAAACACCAACAAATTTTTGTTATTTATAGTTACCAAAACGGCATCGTAATTATGGTTTTCAGCTGTTAAAAAAGCAAACATGGTTCTTAAATATGGGTCTCCTATTTGTGCTCTCATACCTCCACACATTTGCTTCCAAACACTGTTTTTATCGTCTGAAAAGCCTGCTAGAGCCATTGCGACTATGTTCAAATTTGAATTCTCGAAACTACTTTCGGCTCCTCTACTTAGTATTTCTAAGGCCTGTTTAATTTTAAGATTGAAAACTGCAATTGCAGCAGCTCTAGAGAAGGCATGTTCTTTTTCTAATCTGTCCAATAATTTTGAAAGTGTGTTATCTTTGTCAAACTTCCACCCACACAAGTACAAAGCTTTATCTCGATCTTCATGTCTAGGATAAAAATATATAGACTATTTTTACATCAATAGTGTTTTTTATAAACTTACCTATATATTTTTGCAGAACTGTGACAATTGCTATTTCCTAAATCAGACCATGATATTGATATTGTATCAGATTTAACGTTAACACCATCAATTTTCAAAACTGTTCTTATCCCAGGATGTCTTGAATTGTACCCCCTTAGGATGCCTTCGTCAGATAATTTTCCACTAAGTTGTAGCCATTTCCACGCATTTTTTATTAGAACATCATCTACCATATCTCCGTTTTTAGAAAGTTCTTCCTTAAAAGAATCTTTCAGACAACGTTTCATTAAAAGATTAATTTGAAACTTACTTTAAGTCCATAACCATCCAAGGCTCTCTGTTTAATTTTATGAGAAATGTCTTTTAGTGGATCATATAAACTATTATTTTCATTCAATATTTTCATAGTTTTTCGACCAAAAGTCCATACTACATTAGAGTTTGGTGCCCAATTCAATGTTATCCTATCATATACA
This sequence comes from Agrilus mali, assembly GCA_029378335.1. Lineage (NCBI taxonomy): Eukaryota > Metazoa > Arthropoda > Insecta > Coleoptera > Buprestidae > Agrilus > Agrilus mali. The sequence goes on along the minus strand of CM055658.1, from coordinate 18,863,583 downwards.
ATGTAGTCTGATATTGTTCCTATAAAATTACTCGCTATTATTCATCCAATTATTTAAATCAACGTCATTTAACCTGTTAAAGTGATAGACAAAAGGCGGTTTTCCTCAGTGGGGTGCCAAGAAAACGATGTGATATTTTGACTATAATTTGGGGCCACAACTCTCTCCAAAATTGATGGTTCTACTTCTTCATTACCTACAATTGTTTGTTGAATGTCGTATAAGTTAATAAGAGAGCTGTCCCGTTGTAACGAAGCTAATAAATTATGTCTAAAATGAATACTAAATATTAGGAATTCATAAATTAGACACTTGTAATTTCCACTGAATTTTATTAAGTACTTAACATGTTTCGCTACTTTGTAGCTTCTTCAGAAGTATATTGTAAACTTCTGAAGAAGCTACAAAGTAGCGAAACATATGTTAAGTACAAAATAAAATTCAGTGGAAATTACAAGAGTGTCTTATTTATATATTTTACAATGAATTTCCACCAAGTAAAAGTATAATCAATCAATTATATTAGGAATTCGTTTCAGTATTATAAAATATGAACCTTGTTGGACACCATCCAATTTTTAATATGGGCTTAGGATGTGTTAGAGTTAAGAGTGGTTTTTCAAAGTTTCTAACATCCCATATGCATAGTTGATTGTCACAAAACGATGCTAAATGTCTGTCTAAATGGGGCTCCATACACAAACCAAAAACAGCTTTTGTAGGAGTAGATGTAACAACTTTTACACTGTCTATAAATTAAATTAATAAATAATAAAGATATATCATATCCAGAGAAACATTTTTTGTACCATACCTCTGAAATCAACAATTCTGATATTCTTCATGTTCATACCAACTGCCATAGTTTTGCTATTTGTATTAAACCATGCCAAACTAGCTGTCATATCAGACATTCCAAACTCGGCAATTGGTTTACAAATCTCTGTACTAGTATTCATAGAATTAATTAATGGTTTAGGGGCCCCATTTGAGTCTGGAGAAAATGGGCATTTTACTATGTCCCATAAAAGAACAGAATGGTCTGATCGGTATTTATCTAAACCAACGGCTATTAAATTGGAATCAATACGATTCCAGGCAAGAGTATTGCACTGGCGTGGATGCCTGGGTACTACAAGTAGTATTTACTATTAAAATTTGTTCCGAAAGTAAATCTCATATAACAAACCAAAGTCCTTTCCTGGTAAACCCTGAGAATCAAATTGTGATGGTCCAAAGGTGACAAGTGAAACTTTACCATTTCCTTGACCAACTGCCAATAAAATATCATTTGATTTAGGGTAAATGTCCAAGCATTTTATGTAATGATAGTTGGGGTTAGAGGTAAGGAGAAACGCAGCCAAGTTGTTTGATATTTTCATACCTATAATTAAAAAATTATGACACAATTGGTTTTATAAATGATAGTGATTATTCGCATACAAGGAACGGTTTTATCTTTTAAAAATTCAGTTTCATAAAGGCATATTTCTGAGCCCCATGTAATGAACTTGTTTGCTATTTGGGTCCATTCGATTTCCAATTTTGAAGACATGTCAAAAACACTTTAAATTGTAATTTTAAATGTATTTACGTAATATTTTTATTCATAATGTTCTGATACACATCAATAATGATATATAGATAAACACATAAAAACAAACGTCACAATTCTAGGTTAGGTAAGCATGAACATGAATGCAATAATAAAATAACTCACGCATGCGCTATAAGCGGACTTATTTATTTATACTTATGCAACACATTTTACACCGGCGGAATATTCCAAAGTTTATATACAGGATGGTCTCAAAAAATATTGTATGATTAGGTATAAGGGAACATTTAAAAAACAATGTGTATATTAAATTAAAGTATTTATTTATATTATGTATAAAATTAAACCACAAAATTCAAAATAATTTTACCATTCCTAATGCAGTCTCTTTTTGGAACAAAACTAGTGGTATAAATATTATAAGCACATTTAAAATAAATGCAATTCCTATTCAAATAAACTTACACATAAGTATATAAAAAATAAGGTTTTCATGAAAAAGCACAAAAATACTTAGCACACATACATATTTCACCATTATTAATTAAAAAAATATATATTTCGAAGAACGTCACAATTAACAAACCAAAATGAGATCGTCAAGCTAAAATGGCATATGATTTGGAAAATTTCAATTCAATTTTCTTTTGTTCATTTCATAAAACTTATTTCATACAGGTATGCAATTGCTGCAGTGATGCTGCGAGAAGAGAAATAAGCATAGTGTCTATTTTTTGTTCATCAGACTATTTATGTTTCCGTTTCTTTTCCATATTTTTCTATCTCAGGATATATAGGACTCATTTCCAAAGTAGAGGGGGCTGATGGCAGGTTACTATTGCTTCCAAAATTTAAGCGTCGTACGAACTCATCTAGTATTTCTCCGAACACCATCAAATTCATATTTTGGCCCAATAAATGTAGCAATAAGAAATCACCAACCTATTTAAAAAAAAAAACATTTGAATATTAAAACAATGGGAAGACAGTTTTAGAACTTTTCTAACGTGTTACCTGAGTTTTCCTAACAATTGTCTCTACCGCATCGGGTGTTCCAAATCTAAATCGTCGTTTTAAGATAAATTCTCTCGTGTTGGGAAGTAGCACCACAGCGGCAGAGTAAACTAAGGCCAGACCGGACAAAACGGCCAAAAGTATAAACCAGAACCATAAGAAAATATATATTTTTTCATTCAAAATGTTTAACGCCAAAACGCACAACGCGTCATGTTTCTGAATGGACCCAGATGGACCGAATTTGTGGAATGTACATTTTGTAACCCTGGGGAATATGCGAACCATGGGATCGGTACGGTTCTCTTGGTCCATATTGGAAAACGATATCACATCCGAACCATATTTTAAGAACGTTCCGCCCAAAAATTTGTCCGTGAAAAATATATTGAAAAGCTGAAATTTAAAAAAATGCTTCTTTAAATTTTGTTTTTATCTTTCTTTATTTTGTTTGTTCGGTGCTTTTTTCTCTCAATTTTCTTTTCTTTTTGTAATTAAAATTATCTGCGTAATAAAAAATTGCATGCATTTGTTTTTTTAAATTTTTGAATTTGATGTAAAATGAACTCATTCAATTTTAATTACCCATATGTTAATTATTATTTATGTTCAAATAACATTAAACCACAGATATTCTAATCTCGTATCTACATACATAATTTTGTTTTCTTTAAACAATAATGTTGATGATAACAGCAGAGCAAAGTTGATAAAATTGTTTGCGTTATACTTACGACATTAACGAAGTTAAGTCCTTCACATATGAAATATCCAAATGCGTATGTGTTATGCATATGAAGAGTTTCGATAAGATATTGAACCAGACGCGACTGCCGATGACTTCTTTCTTCTTTAGCACCCACCAGACACCCTCGCATCCCATCAGTGATCATTCTCACTTTTCCTTCTTCCCAATTCTTCCAAACCCAATGTGGAAGATAGAAAAGAATTCCCTAAAATATAAAAAGAAATGTAAATAGAAATCTCCAGAAACATAAATTTACAAAAGAAATTATTCACATACCTGGAAGAAAAGGAAAAAGGGAACCCATTGGTAGTAACTATGGTACATTTTCTCCTGGTTTTCGTTACCCAAACCAGGATGTGCGACATGTGTGCCCACAGGCTTATCTTGTTCGTGGGGTAGGGTGAATGTATACGTAATCCAACAATAAGTATTAATGACATGTCCTGGGACCCCTCCATCGTTAATACATTGAATCGGATCACCTAAAAATTACATTTAATTACCTATCAATCAAATTCTTTTTATCATGTATGTATGTAAGTATAGAAATTGTTGTAAACCAACAAAAAAGTTCACTTACCAATTAAATTGTTTGCTGTGACTATAATACAGCAAAGGAAAAGGATGGCCGATGTAATTCGATAATGCGATCGGAAAATTATATTATCGATTATTGCCTTGTCAACAAGGTATCGGACTTTTACAAAGCCCGCGACCGCGGATACCATACCAAACACCGACATTTTCGTTTGTTATTTTTTTCTGGAACAATTAAACAAACTACTTATTTGTTTGTTTTTTTTTATCATGTATACAAACAGGTTGTTACATCGTTGTTCTGTTGTTTAATAATAAACAGAAGAAAGTTGTATAACAACAGTTAATATCCAAACCATAAATAAACAAAATTTTAAATAGGAATAAGACATTCGATAAACATTCGAAATTGTGTTCTTTAGCTTAAACTCGAAAATTGACTCAAAAATATTTTTTTTTGTTTAATAAAATGGTGCTATACCGACTAGTATTCTAATATTGTTGTTAAGTACCTATTCAAGAAAAAAAAGCATTTAAAATTTAAATGCTTGCCTAAGTAACTTCAAATAGGTAAATATTTGGATACTAGTAAGTGATCTAGTGATAAAAACTATTTTTTTGTATAATCATGCAGAACCCACAAGGAGCTAAACAGCTTAAGTTGAGTAAAATTAGCATTAAGAAATTACGTCACGCAATAAATTGTCAATTAAGTCATATGCACACTGTACAATATCTATTCACATTACATGAAGTAGGTATAAGTAGGTAAATCCAAAACAGGATAAAAAGAACAGTGGCTAAGCAACTACAATTTCTGTATTCTTAGTACATTTTTACTAAGTAGTAGATATGTAATCAATTAATTTTAAAGTACCTATATGATCTTGGTAGGTAATTTAAAAGGGCAGAATCTTGTTAACTAATTTATTGATAGGAACTACCAATAATAGAATTTAATTAGAAAATGAGACTGCAATTGCACTTGTAGTTGTTACATAATTTTAGTGGGGATGTTAGGAAAAGCTATAAATAGTATATGTATAGAAAAAATCAGCCCGGAAAATTGTTTGAAACTGTCACATGAAGGTTATTACTACAATAAAAATAAATAATTATTAAGAACTAGAATAGTTTAATAAGTATGAAATGTTGATAAGTACAAGTACAACGTCGGTTACAGTTTTCAAATAGGTACACTTGATATTGTTGTTACATTTTTTTAATGGCACTTCAAGAACACTTCACATTTAATTAAGTATTAATACCTATATAAGGGTTAATTGCCTGAAATATAATTTGGTATATCACTTACTCAAAATAAAGATAATTTTTGTAATGTTCGTACAATTAAAAAGGTCGTATAAAGTAGATATTAGTGGTTTGTTTATTTTATGATTAATTAATGATTAAAATGATTCTAATGATCCAATAAATTGGAAATTTCAATTCATTCACAAGTTCTAGGAATAAGTAGGTAGGTATTCAGTTTGGTATAGGCAAAAATCGACCAGTTTATAAGATGGTTCATTGCCTTCAAGATAACTAGGTAATTGAATTTGACGATTGTTTATTGCAACTGATTACGAGATCGGGGTACAACTAAAATAAGGGTGGCAAAATTAAGGGTTGAAATATTTATTTACAAAATTCAGTTAATAGTTTACGATAAGTATTCAAGATAAGTTTGAGGAAGTAATTATAGATTTTTAGAAGTTATTAATTTGTTATTAATGTAATGGGAGGATAAGTAGTGGGTAAATGATTATTATATCTATTATATTATTATTATTATTAACTATTGATGTGGTAATTGGACTGAAAATCGACTATTGCTACATTGTCTATATAACTACACATAGTAATACATATTCATTTTATCTATTGTTGTGTAAAAACAACACTTACTCTACTTAAGCGTTCTAAATTATTGAACTATGAACGTACTTTAAAAACAAAAGAAATTTCTGAAGTGCTGGTCGTAATTTCTAAAGTTTCTTAAAACGAGCAAATTTGATCGTTATTTATAAAAATTATCTAATTAGGAAACAGTTCAAGACATTTAAATGACCCTGAAGTAAACAGCGAAAAGCAGTCATATGCTTTGTAAAGACTGGACAAATTTTTGAGTAGGTATTTAATTAATAATTTTCCCATGTAAATTAGTCACTTCTTCAGTATTTCGACTTATAATAATATGTAATGTAAACCGGTTTTGAACACTGATTCTTCCTTGGTGCAACAGGTTCGACCCGACAACAAGAAATGGACCTTTTGGTAATTCGAACTTACCTTACACTGTCACAACAATCAAGAAAACTTAAAGGGTATCCTATGTAAAGTTCTGGGTGAGTAAATTCGAGTTATTTTCACAAATTGCACTCAATAAAACTAAAATTTCTTATAAACGCATCACCACTTACCGTATGCTTACAGAAGCATACGAAATTGTTAAACTCCTCGACAAATACAAAAGCATAAAGCATACACATTTACCCACACACTCACATTCAGTGACTTTTGGTGGGGACCAGCGACTGCCCCCTTCGCTCTTTTGTGTAAATTTTCTGTCCTCGTCAAACACATACCGAGGTAGCAATAAATTAATAGTACAACATTCCTATAGCAACAAAAGTTTAACAGACAATATCCCATATACCATACACTTATTGGCCTCTTTTACAAATCTTACCAAATATAAGAAAAAAATAATATAGTGCAATGAAGTAAAGTTTTTGATAAAAAAATTTAAAATTGAGTTTCAAAAGTTCTTTTTAAAAATTTAGAAAACTTTCTTATTTCTTATTACAATTTATTACATCACTGAGATCATTGAACTACCTGTATGTGTTATTTTTTTGAAATTGCTTATATTTACTTCTATAACTGAATATATTTCAAATGGTGCCAATAATTGTCTCCAGTCAAGACTTCAAATTTTTAAGAATATTGCAGCGAAAGTTTATCTATCCCCTGACTAATTTTGCAACCTTTTATAATCGCATTGGTAAACAAAAAGAATTTCTTTACAGTTTGTCAGCTCAAGGAAATACAACAATAAATAAAATGAAATAAAAAGTTGTCAGGCAATTTACTGTGATTAGTTTTTTGCTTGTCTATTTGTACGCTAGAATTCAGCGTAAGAAAACGATTATGCACAAAGCCAATAAGTAATGCTTTGATATCAAAAAAAAAAGGACAAAAGTGTCTTAAAAATTGTTGGTAGATTATTACTTAATTCATTATCATTTTCAATCTCAACATAATTTTTCAGAAACTGATAATCAGGGAGAAAAATGCTATTTCAATTATATGTACCACTATCTGGCATTGGGTGACATTGCTTTTGTTTTGTACTGGTGCCCTTGGGTCATTTTTTGAATAAGTCCAAAATTATACAGGTTTAAATAAATATCAATTTCTATTCGTATTTTTGATAAAAATAATTGAGTCAATTGAATTGGAGAGTCTCGTGTATAAGAAAATGTGCTTAAAATATTTTAAAATAAGTATTTTGTTAAATATGGAAAAAATATTTTTAACTAGTACGTGACTACTTACTAGTTGTCACTATTATATTTACTTAAAGATTATAAAGCGTTTTCTTATAATCAAAAGTTCTATTTTGATGTCTTCATCTGCTTACATTCTTATAAAATGTATTTATAAATAGTTACTGTTATTTACTTTCTATTTAAACTATTTCCATTTGTCCCATAAATGTAAACATGTATAAATAATAATTTGAAAAAATCAGAAAACTTCAATTAAATGTATATATTTTTTAATTGAAGTTCTTTTTCCACACATTATTTTGGTGGCTTTTTTAATCTACTATCAATGTTTATTTTAAAATAATTTGTTTCGAATTATAGTAAAGGAATACAGTAATACAGTTAGTTATATTTACATAAATAGTCACATGATATGGTTATTTGTTCCGAACGTCTGGAAAGTCTTTTAAAGCTTTGTGGCAGTTTCTAAGAAGAGTGGGTTATTCAGGTATTGCGAGTATTAACCGCAACAAGTTTTGCGAGAAATTGCATGATTTGTATGCAACAAGTTGAGTATACTAACACATGTACCTTCAATTAAAATTCTATTCATTACTTAGGAAGGTACTCGTCTAGGAAATTGTTTCATGCAGGTCTTCTTTTATCATTTCCCGCACGAAAACTTGTACTCGTATAGGTGAAAAGGTCACTAAAAATATTTCCAGAAATATGAAAATATTTTACTTTAACAAACTTCATACTTCATCACTTGTCCTTGGATATATGTGGTTTTGTAAAATATGAAATATAAAAATATAATTTGCTTACTTATAAGTAATGTACTTAAAAAAATTAAATATACATCGTGAATATTGATTTCAATCCAATCTATAAAAATAAAATATAAAATAGGAAACAGTTGTGAGACTATTAAACTTTTAGTAAAGATTTACTGAAACAAATTTTTTATCAATAATCAATTATACATGTACTGTGTACACTGCTAGTATATAACAATTGTTTAATGTACATTATATCTACGCTATTTTAACAGTGTTAATAAATTGGTAATTAGCACAGTAGCGCTTTTAAAAGCTGATAATTAATGTTAATTCTTTATAAAAATGCATCGCCAAGAGCTTCTTCTTTAAATTAGAATTGTAAGAATGTTGAGTATTTCAAAATTTGAAAAAGTAACACTCTTTTTAACTATTTTTTCTTTAAAAAAATATTTCTCAGTTGTAAATACATATACAGGAGTAATAATTTTATTTTAGCTTACCTTAACAGTAATAGGTGTATTGTTATTGTTTTGGTTAATTTTAATGGTAATGAATAGTTAAGAAAGTTAATTATCTAGAAATTATTATTAAAACTGCGTGCCTTACAATTTAAATTTAAATATTTCGCGGTAATATTGACAGGTGCTGCCATCTCTGGCGTAAATGCTGTAGTTTGTTGCTTTACTGTAATGTGTGTTGCATAACAACAAGGAATCTGTTTTATTTTTATAATGACAGCTCCAGTAAAAATCGTAAAAAACAATGGCCGCAAATGAAATGGTTTCTATTGATTAAAGTGTGTGTTTAGCAGTATACTTACGTTAAAGTCATGTAAACAGTGTATTAGAAAAGTAAAAAACATGTGGGTTCCTACCAAATCAAAAAAATACGGTGTCGGTGAGTAATAGTAATGTAATTTTACAATATATTGTTCATATTTTTTAAACAATGTTTAAGAACAGTGTATTTTATGCTTGAATTTGAAGTTGTTTTACTACTGCATTTACATAGTTTATCCTATTTGATTTATACATTTTAATTGTTACGTCAATACTTTTTTTATACAAAACATAAGACTGTTACATTTTTTTTATGTAAGCATAATTAGAAGGTGTAATAAGTACCTAATAACTTTGTGTACCTTTTGATAATGAATGTTTGAAACTAGAACAATGAATTTTATATTATTAAACGGAATTAAAATATTATTGTTATTAACAATGTCTCCAAAATCACAGTCTAACAAACAAATTTATATTTAAAGCGGCCGCTTCCTGTGTGAACGAATGTAGAGTCGCATTTCAAGGGTTATTTCCTTTTGAAAACTCAACTAGAATATATAATTAAGGTTGTTGAGAGAATTGCTCAAGCTATATTGTCATTATGTACACAAGCAATTTAATTACTTATTATCCAGGTGCTTCATTCTTGGCATGTTATTACATTTATCAAAAGAGCAGCAAAAAATTTCTTAATAGGTTGTTGATTACGCTGCTTTTATTTTTATTTATGTACAGGGTGTTTTGTTAAATTATGTATTTTAAGTATTGTCTATCTCCACACATTATTCCTTTAGCTTTTACTCTAGTTTTATCATAAAAAGAATATGAATTTATTATTGAAGCTATAATTTAGATATTGAAAAGTATTAAATCGTTATTTAGTACTGTAATTTTAATTACAAGAGGTACTTAATATTCGGTAAATTTTCTATAATTAATAGTACACAATGCAGAGCTAATTATCATGTGTTTATCGTGAGCTAATAATTGAGAAATTAATTGGAGTTTTGCAATTCAAATTTTCAGAATATTAGATTATTAGAATAAGTATAATAATAAATAAGCAAATTCTGAGAAAGTATCTAATCATCTAATTGAGTTGAAAATGATGTACAGGGTAGCTTATCATTAATTAAGGTCTGAATAAAAGTTAAACGTCCCTTTACAAATTTCAATATAACAACACTTAATTCAAAAATTTATTTTTAACACACACGTAAACAAAAACGTTTGCCAGGATCACAAAATTAAATGACTGCATTTCTTATTTATAAACTATATAGTGTCGTGGTTAAGGTTACGATTTTTATTTTCAATTTGTTGGGACATTGTTGGTATCGTCGACAATTTTTCAATTTTTATTGTTGTCAACGTCGGCCATTATGATTTTTTAATTGTTAAAGCATTGTTGTCGATGTCGACCATTTTTCTTTTTTAATTCTTGTTTTTGTCGGCCATTGTTATCTTTACTTATAATATTTCAAAGGTGTAGGTAAGTGTGCCCTCTTGGTGTCTATGCCCCTAGCAACTGCTCCTAATAGCTACGACACTGGTAAAACTTTAATAAAAAATAGAATGCTAAGACATTTCAGAATACATACTTAATTAAGTAATCATTAAAACTTTATAAACGTACTTTTAAATTCACGCAATTATTTATAATACACTTGTTAAGATTAAATTAAATATGCATTTTGAAGTGGTATTTTTTATACACTTTTGGAAAGGAATGATCAACTTCTCTGTTTATTGGGTGTAAATTCTTAATAGATAAATGTTCTCACTGTTGAACTATTTTGTTGATAACTGATTTTTTTTTCTTCTTTACAGCGGTCTACAACTGGCGAGGTGATACAAAATTTGGTTTACCTCTGGAAATAGGAGAAACTGTACAAATTCTTGAAGAATGTCCGGGTTGGTACAGAGGCTTTTCCACAAAGAATCGTTCTTTAAAAGGGATTTTCCCTCAAAATTACATCCACTTAAAAGCATGCAAAGTGGAAAACGAGGGGCTTTTCGAAAGTGTCATTCCTCTAGACGAACCTGTCGTTCGGGAAGTCACCCTCGTACTCAGAGAGTGGGGAGAGATTTGGAAAAGACTTTATGTGGTACGCATAATGCACATTATATTATTTATAATTATTTAGGAAGAATGTATATAATTGAAAATATTTATAATAAGATTAACTACATTAATAGTAATCTATTGTTATCACTAGTAATCATTGCGATAATGTTTTAAAAATGAATGACTAACATTAAAATTACAAAGCCTAAGTTACTAAAGTTTACAAATATTTTAATAATTCTATGGAATTATTTGTTCTTTTTTGTTTAATTTCCGGTACATGTTTGCAGTTACTTATTCTACTTTCCTCTACAATTTAATTAAACTAATTGAATAAAATAATCTTGTGATGAATAAGCTGTCACGCACATTTTTGTTCATACAAATTTTAGACAATATTGTCTTGCAATTATTTAAATATTTTTAAGGCAATTAAATTAATTAATTAATAGACGTATATTATATGTAATAAAACTAACTGTTAAAAAAGTAATAGAAAAGAGGCTGTATTTATAGGAGCTGGGGGGATATGAGTACGGAAATGCTGCCCCCTAACTATGAATTTAATAAGTTATTGAGAGAATAAAGTTTTTTTTATTTTAAATTATAAATTCTTAAACTATATTGTTACCTTTATTCGCACAGCATGAAATGTATTGAAAATATTGGAAAATTACTTGAGAAGTTCCAAGTGCCTAAAAATTTATTTTTTAAAAATTATTACACTAATTGTTGAGGGGGGGATTTTCGCTGTGATGTCAAAACTATTTCAATACGCAATACATCCAAGATTATATCGGTTTTCATTTCGACATTTCTGTTCTCTTTGCCCATATAATTCTCATGTTCCATATTTGTCAAACCGACAAAGATTGTATGGAATAAACATCGAAAAACCGCAAGACTTAGTGCATTTTTTAACACAAAGTTTATTCACTTTCGAACCAAGCATGCAATGCTATACGGTTGACAATGTTCTAAAGATTTTTAACTTTTGTTTCAGAATAGAGAAGGTTACAAATTCGACTGTGTTGGAAAAGTGATGCGCGACCTTTTGGAGTGGAGACGACAGTTGGTGTCAGAAACGTTAACTCAAGACCAAACCAGGGAACTGAAATTGGAGATAACGGGAAAAATAGACTGGGGCAATCGGTGAGTTCCAAAATAATTTTAACTGACTTTGGAATTAAGGACCATTATATATATGGTTATCGTGTGAAGTATTGAAACACTAAAAATATATTTTTGGAAAATTGAAATTTTTAGTCAATAGGGCATTACACAAACTACAAATTTATTTTGCATTTTGTTGAGATTGTCGCAGAATAAAAATAGTACAGTGTAAACTCTTTAAAACGTTATTATTTTTAACGACAAGCTCCTCATAACGTTGAAATGAGCACAATTTGGTTGGTTTACATTAAAACCCATATATTGATTCACTCTTTATAACGCAGCAGCTGGGCAAAATTAACTGACTAGATATATGTAGGTATTTACTAAGAAAACATATTTTTTTAAACACACATTAAAAATTATTGTGAATTTAGTTGATTTCTTTCTTCACTCCATACAACGATAACTCTCTATAACGATAAAAAAATGCTCGGTCACTTGAACTTCGTTATAAATAGTTTACACTCTTTTAAAAGTACTAGGATGCTCCTCGTAATAATAAATTAAATCAAATTCTAAAAATATGCGAGAAAACCCAAAAAACAGTAGATGTTTCAACAAAAATTTTTATTAATCCTCGACAATTGTTTCGACTAACAAGTCATTTTCAAGACTACATTGACATTACGAGTACAATTGTTTCGACTAACAAGACATTTTCAAGAGTACATTGACATTACGAGTATGTATTGTCAACGTACTCTTGAAAATGACTTGTTAGTCGAAACAATTGTCGAGTATTAAAAAAATCTTGTTGAAACATCTACTGTTTTTTCTCAAATATTAAACATATTTCATCACAACACCACCACAGTTAGTTTTAATATTATAAAAATATGCGTTTATAGAAATATGTAGATTGTTTTGATGCTGTTTAATGTTGGTTTTATAATCCACATTTTCGTAACTACAGAACAAACATTATAAGTGACATCATTTAAAAAAGAAATAACACTCACGCTTGCTGAATGGAGAGTCAATATTTACCCTGTACTTAAACTATTATACATTTTGTGATGGAAAGTATTAAAATATTTGTAGGTATGTAATGTGAATCATCGAAAACTAGTAGGTACATAATGGCATGTATAAGGATTATAACAAAGAAACTTGGAATTTTTTGAAATTAACAATGAAATTCCTAAATGAAATTGCAACACCTTCAGTTACAAATATTGTTTACTGTTCTTTTTGTTGCCTAGTAATATTATAAGCTGTAGTAAATTTCATTAGTTTAATGCGTGTTTATGTCTGTATGTTTTTACTGGTGTATCCTTTGGGACAACTAAATTAAGATAACAAGAAAAATACGTGCGTAACTTGGGAGACAATAAATAATTACGACAATTCATTTTGTTAAATAAATAATGAATATAAATATTCTCTGGGTGATATAGCAAATTATTCTAAAATTTGGGGAACGGCTATTTACAGAAATTTATCTGATAACATTGAATAGTTACTACTGGTGTAATTGTTCTCATATACTTCTGTATTAAAAATTACATTTACATTACAGTCAATCTTAGGTCTACTTTTTTGTTACTGTTTAACAAAGCATACAAAATAATAGGGTAGGTAAACTTTGAAGAATTGTTATTAAAAAAAGTTTATTCTATATTCAAAATTATTAATCACTTGAGTTCAAGTTACACGTGACAGTCGCACTTAACAAAATTACTAAAAGTAAAAAAATAAAATACTTATGCTATTTTTTTAAATAATCACAATTTAATACAAATACGTTATCTACTTACTGTTTCATATTTTGCTGCAATGACAGCAATTTAATTATAAAGCACAGCAGTTTCAGTTCGTAAGCAAATATTGACGTCTTTTGTATTAAGACGAGACAAAATATATTTTTCTTATAAAGAAACATTTTTTTTATAAAGTAGTAGTCTCATATTTCCGTATCTTTACCATATTTTTCGATTTCTGAATACATGGGACTCATCTCTACCGTCGACGGTGCAGAGGGAGAATTACTGTTATTACCGTAGTTTAATCGGGTTGCCAGTTCATCTAATATTTCACTGTAAACGGCAATATCTAAATTTTTGCCCAAGAAATGTAACAAAACATACACTCCAATCTGAAATCAAAATTTTTCGTATTACAAAGTTTATTTATCATATGGGTGACTGATAAAAAGATTTTTCTTAATCACTCACGTGTGTTTTCCTAGAAATTGTGTCAGCAGCACCAGGGGTGGAAAACCTCATTTTTCTTTTGAGTGTAAGGGTCCTTACTCCTGGCGATAAGAATATAGCTATCGTGTTGATTAGTGAAATTCCGGATACGATCGCCAAAATAATGAACCAAAACCACAGGAATATGTAAATTTTTTCGTTCAAAATATTTAACGCTAGAACGCAAAGCGCGTCGTGTTTCTGAATCGAACCAGAAGGACCAAATTTGTGAAAGGTACATTTAGTGACCCTTGGGAAAATGGCAACCATCGGGTCGGTCCTATTTTCTTGATTCATATTCGAAAATGCCACCACTTCCGAACCATAGGTCAAAAAGACTCCCCCCAAGAAGCGATCAGTAAAAAATATATTTCCCACCTATAAATTAAAAAAAATACTACAGACCATCACTTGAAGATAAATAAATTCAAAGCTGGACAAGGCTCTTAAAGCTTCAGTGAATGTACTTTGGTTCTTTAAACCACAATTACATTTAAAAATGTAGGGACTTTCGAATTTCCATATTTTTGTTTTTATGAAAAGTAAGAGGTCGTTAAGTATTTTGATAGGATTTTAAGCACCAAGAATTAGAAGCATTTTTTTAAAATACAAATTATAAAATCATTCATTTGCCCACACTCAACTACTTATTTATGAAAGGGCTTTAATCATAGTTATTTTAAGCCCTAAAAGGATCGAAGGTCATTTCGATGAACAAAGTACTTGAGCTTTACCCAGCTCTACAACACTACTGTAAATGTTCCTTAATGTGTTTTATTTCGCATTCTTTTTTATTGCCACTTACCACATTTATAAAATTCAGTGCCTCACAAAAAATAAAACCGATGGCGTAAGGGTTGTAGGTGTCGTGAGATTCCATCAAATATTGCACTATTTGGGATTGTCTCTCGGTCCTTGGTGTTTTATTGCTGGAATAGTACCATTGCAAAATGGTACGTATTCGACCGTCTTCCCAATTTTTCCAAATCCACCTCGGCACGTAGAACAAAATTCCCTAAAACAAAAGAAAATATTTTCTGTGAAAATAGGCTCAATTATAGAATGCGATAATCAAAAATTGGTTATTAATTACCTGAAAGAATAACATAAAAGGGACCCATTGATAGTAACTATGGTGCGTTTTCTCTTGATTGTCATTTCCAAGACCAGGATGGGCAGCTTCTGTACCGAGTTGTTTACCCTGCTCGTGGGGTAATGTGAACGTGTGGGTGATCCAACAATAGGTGTTTATGACGTGAAGTGGTACGCCCCTGTCCGCAATACATTGGATTGGTGCTCCTTAAATATATTTTTTTAAATATAGCGTTACTTATTGCACTTTAAATTGCTCATTACCTACCTATCTTAAACCTTTCACAAATTTACTAACACAATATAAGTTTATTTATTCCTTGAAATGAAGGTCAGCATAAATTGCATAATTATTCTAAATCATTAAAAAGTTTTACTTGACTTTGATGTTTGAACATAAACAAGTATGTAAAAATTACTGAAATCTTTTTTAGAGAAAGATTCACTACATTTTCTGTATTTTGGATGCTTTTTATTTATTGTGTCGAACATATTATTAAAAAAATACTTACCAATTAAACTGTTTGCTGTAACTACAATGCAAAACAAAAACAATAAGGCCGTTGTCAGTCGATAATGTAATGTGAATACCAAATTATCTATGTTTGGAAAACGTTTCCTTAAGAATCCCACAACTGATAACGCAATTCCATACACAGACATCTTTATTTACACCTTAATACCTGAAAAAAAATATTTGTTTAGAACATTTCACAATCTTTATTGATGGCAAATAATGTGAAAAAATTGACTTTATAAATAATTTGTAGATACCTACTTATGGTTTCTTTTTTGATTCGAAAAACAATTTAAGTAGGTAAAACAAAATTATTGAATTAAGATTTTTATTGTATAGGTGCGTTAGTTTGATGGTATAAAAACGTTATCAAAATTTAAAAAAAATTAGTTTAATCCCTGCCACAATATTATTATCACTGTCTACGTACATATAGGTATTTATAGTTATTTTTAGACCATTACTTACATTTATCGTAAAAAAAAGAGACTAAGTACTCAAAAACACTTTAATAACTTGGAAAACTGAATACCTTGTTTTAAGTAATATGGTATAAATTTTTAACATATTTATACATTCAACAATTTCTACCATAAGTGTTCATAATACTGTGCAGTTTCTTATCTCATGTCACTAAAATGTGATAGTCAGTAATATAAAGACTCGGTAGCGATATTTCATTAGTTGAATTCTATTAATAATGACGGATGATGATAAATTGAATACGTCGCAAATTGCATTAGGGAAGTTCATAAAGATAAAGAATATTAATAAAACCTTTTGGAGACTAAATAGTTTCTGATGTAAAATTTGTCATTTAAATTGTCAGAAAACTAGTTTTTAATTTAATGTTAATCTTATGTGCAATTATTGTAAATAGTGTACTAATTAAGGTTTAATTACATAGACATTTCAATTATACACTGACATTTCTTTAGGTTCTTCAGTTAAAATTTGTGTTTCAAGAACAGGCTTCGACCTCCGTCAAAATGCTTGAAGCCCTCTCACCTTGCTTTTCGAAATAATTGGTAAATTAATTAAACTTGCTCTTCACAGGACATTTCTTTTTGGTTAAATTCCTTAATATTTTTAGACATTCAAATATATTACCCTTTCCTTAAATGAGAATGTTCCATGGTTTATGATAAACTTTTTTCTTATATAAATTTAAAAAAAATGGTGGATTATAATTTCTTGTTTGTACTATTAACTCTAAACTCTCAGACGGTCTTTTTCATTTTTAACATGACAAGCAAATTCTACGATGTTTTAAGTGTTTTTTTGCTCTTATTGTTTAAATACTCATATGTATATAACTCTTGCATGTATAGTTTTAAATATGTGCATGACTAATGAACAATTCAGGTTTACAAAGCGAAATGGAATCTTAAACTATCCTCTCTTATAGATTTACCTTTTACAATAGAAATAGTAGGAGTTGATGGTTCTTGTGAGATCGATAATATCGATTTATTTTGTATTTTGCACCCACTAAAAATCGAAAATATCACAGCACTTGAAAACGGTTTCAATCACATTTTTGAATTTCGATTCATGGCTCGCGTTTACAGTTACCAGAAGCCAACTGGTGTTGTCTGTTGTCTGTAGTTCGTCCCTCCACTCCAACTTTGTATTCTTGAGCTTGGTTTATTCTTAAGAACTGTTGTTGGCTGAAGAAGAAAGAGGTGGAGGAATGGAATGTGTCGACACTCGTCTAGCTCGTTTAAAATGTGTATTTGTTTCTTCGTTTCACCGAAGAAGTTTTCGTCAGTAACAGCCACCGGTTGCTGTTTGCTATATGGTTTATAAAACCGGCAGCATTTTGCTGAAACGGTTCGATTTTTACTTTTTCAAAATGACTTTTCGAGCGATTGTCGACCCTAGAGGTGCACGGGACATGGGACGATGCACGATGCCGCTTCGTAATTGGAACTGGAAGCAAAAAGCGGTTTGCTCGCTGTCCTGATCTTAAATTCACATCGGTTATAATAGATTTTCTTTAAATTGATCTTGTAAACTACATAATTCATTATATATACGTATACGCATTTAATAATTTCACGTACTAATTGCGGTTGAATTGATTAAGGTCATCTTTGGTCAATGTCTTAATATTTTATTAACGACTGTTGCCTTGCACCTAAATTTTTTCCATTGTTTCGTAGTTTTAAAGTCACGGTTCGGTAGGTCTGCAGTTAAGAGTAAAAGTAAAATAACATTTTTTACCTTTCACCACTTCAAACTGTTTCGGTTTTGAAATTAATATTTTTGAATCTTTCATGATACAAATCAATATATGTTTACAGCAATAACTTAAACATTTGAAATCATACTTAGCTAATACGTAACAAGTATCTACTTGTCAATTTTTGTAGATCTTGGATTATTTAATGGGCCATATTAGTGATTTCATCTTAAAATTAATAAAGGAACGATCGAATATTCTTTTAATTTACACAATTGAAAAGTCAGTCATGCGCCCTTACAATAATCTTAATAATAATAATAAAGTTTTGCAAAAGGTGATGGCCAAGTAGAATACAATAGCGTATAAATATAAATTTTTATAGTAAAGTATAATTCGTTATGAAAAGTGAATTTCTATGTTTATATTAAGCCAACATTTGAATGCAATTCAAGCGGAGCGCTCTGCTTATTATTTAGCGCAATTTCTTAAGCTCTCTATCGTCCTGGAGGCTGTTGAACTGCCAGTATACATGTGAGCTGTTTCTTCCACTACTACCTGTTGATCACATACTGAGAAAAACAAAACGTTCACCCCTATTATTATAAGAAGGAATTTCCTGTCGTTTAGAAATTTTTTAGAATAGAATTGAAAAATGAGCAGGCTTATTAATAGTTTACGAAAAATAAAATTGCTCTTTACAAACCCAACAAGCTTTTACGGCTCATTAGCAGTTAATTAAAATTAAATTCCTAAAATTTTTTGGTCTAAATATCTAATTCATTGAGACAAATTCTACTAAAATGTTTTGCCATTGTATATGGGATATAAACGTTAAATTTGTAAAAAAAAATTCTTATTTTTTATTGTAGAAAATTAGGACTTGACCTGGTTCCAAGGCAAGGAGCTGAAATGGTAGAGCCAGAATCAGTTTCGGTAATCGAGCTTTATCAAGTTCATCTTCAAAGTGCAGAGAATTCTCAAGGAGCGTCGGTATAGCTATTTTTAAGCCTTTGATAATTCAGATTGTTACAGTCCAACTGTAATTTTAGGCACGAGGAACCCTAAGAAAAAGAGAACTAAAAAAAATTCTTACTCACCATTTATACTTTTGTATGAGAGATTTCGGCCATCACGTCGGAGAAGATACGGAAATATATTTTTCTCTTTATGACGCTAAAAAACAAAAATATATTTCAGAACGGTTCCTAGTCAAAATTTCCAAAGAAAATTTTTCGAATTATGTAGAAAAAATGCATAGTAACTGTACAGTATTCACAGTAAGTTGTTTACATAAATATTTTAATAGTTGACTCGGTTGTTAATGAACGTTGTTTTTTAGGACTTGGGAAATGCAGATCTCACAAAAGAAATTTATTTGATTGCTCATGTTATGCGAATTGGTAAAATGTTATATTCGGAAAGTTCGAGAAAAAGTGAGAAAAGCGGCACACTTACAAACCAAATTTTCAAGCGGCCTTACGGCGTTGCTGTTCAAAATTTGTGTGATGTTGTTAGTAAAGATTCTGAAACTGACGAAAAGGAGTTTTCCATGAAGGTTTGTTTACAATTATTTCAAGCTAAAGCCATTAATTTCCTTTACGTTACTATTTGAATAAACTAATTAATTATCTCCTCTGAAGGTGTATCAAACTGAAGAAAAAGATTATCACCAATTGCACGAATTTTTAATAAGACAGTCCGGAAAATATAGCACAATCTCTTCACAGCCAAATTATGGCAAGTTCTTTTATTAAAAATGAATATTGTCGTAAACGTAATGGTAATGTCCTCTTTTTAGGTATAGTGGTTTCTTTAAAAATGTTACATGGTCAATTAAAACAAATTAAAGAGGAAAATCCATTATTATTTAAAAACATAAGTTTAACAAAAAAATTAGGATTCCCAGACGTTATAATGCCTGGCGATGTCCGCAACGACTTATACCTTTTATTAGAAAAGGGGGAATTCGAAAGGGGTGGGAAGTCCACAGGCAAAAATATCGAAGTCACCGTTTTAGTATTAGATGGCGAAAAGAATATTGTAAAGGTAAGAATAGAATAGAATACTAATTTTATATATTTCTGTTTTTATATTATTTTTATAATTTTTATTAGCACTGTATTTGGGGTGGTGCAGGCAACGAGGGTACAACCGAATATAATTCAATGATAATATATCATCATAATTCGCCCACATGGATGGAGAATATTCGTCTTACCCTTCCAATTGATAAATTTGCGGGGGCTCACGTCAGATTTGAGTATAGACATTGCTCCAGTACGTAAAACAAAATAAATGTATTTATATATATATATATATTTTCGTTACATTTTTTTCTGTAGCTCGAGAAAAGAACGATAAAAAACTTTTCGGGTTTTCATTTATTCGGTTGATGGATAAAAAAGGTGCTGCTGTACAAGACGATTTACACGAACTTTACATTTATAAATGCGAGGATATCGACAAGTTGACGAACTGTGGCTATCTTTCTTTTCCATATTCAAGTAAAGACAAAGAAGGAAACCACGAACTCAGTGGTGCATTTTCTAAAAGTCATAGGGAAGCTATTTTTGTTCGATCCCTACTATGTTCTACAAAACTAACTCAGAACGGTAAAAAATTTTATCTAAAAATGTATTGAATGTAGATTTACTTTACATCAGATATTTTTTTTTAGATGACCTCCTTTCATTATTAAGATGGAAATCGCACCCTGAACCGATCCAGGCATCCCTTTCAAAAGTTTTGAATTTAGGAGATGAGGAATTAGTAAAGTTTCTACAAGATGTCTTGGACGCCCTTTTTGCATTATTTTCAACCGAAGATGGTAACTCAACAGTTCATAGTGGGCTGGTATTTCATGTCCTTGTTTCCATATTTAGTCTTTTGGACGATTCTAAATTTCAACATTTTAAACCCGTCTTAGATGCATATATCAAGGAGCATTTTGCTGCAGCTTTGGTTTACAAGTAAGTTGATATTAAGTTTTACATTATTATGCCTTAGTTGCTAATCTACAAGAAAGGCATTCCTTCAAAATTCACGACCCCCACATCTCTTCTCAATGTAATCATAAATCATTTTATCAGACTGCTGTATGAAGTTTTTACGTATTGAAACTTTAATGAGTTTTCTTAGGGGTCTCTTGACCAGTGTTCAACATTGTGCAGATTGGGTGACATCCACTGATAAGCAGGAACCGATCCAGAAATGTTTCAAAAGTTTAGAATATATTTTTAAACTGATAATTCAGAGTCGTATGTTATTTGCCAGAGCAACTGGAGGTCAGTACGAAGATAGTTTTAAGCGTGATTTGTACAACGTTTTTACTTCATTAAACAACATGTTGGGTATTTCGATGTCAACAATAATAGAAACACAGGCAAGTAAATTTTTCTATAAAGTCAAATGAATCAACTTTGTTATTTTTTTAGGTTTCGTTGTTATATTCAATTAGTTCTGTTTTTGAACTGTTGGTGGAAGTTTTGCCAATTTCAGAGATTGCGAAACTAGCAATTACTATGATCGATTCATTACCGGTTGAATTACCTGCTCAAGTCATTCAGGCAAAACTTACAGCGATCAAAAATTTAATAATGGGTAAACTTTTTCACAATGATGGTAAGAGTCCATAATTTTTTCTTTAATTTTTTGTCGGGTTTTATTTTTATGTTTTATATTTCAGAAACTAGAAACATTATTCTTTGTAACGCTTGTAAACATGTGCGGTACCATTTGGCGCACAGAGATGAACTTAGGCTTTGTACAGAGATTTTAGGAGAAATTATGAGTTATCTCTATAAATTACGAAAGTTCTCTGATGAACAAGGAAAAATAAATAATTGTATTCATCACGACGTTGACACCCTGTGCACCAACATCTTCAATGTTTTGATACAAACCGTCTTAGTTATCATTGATAAGAACACCACAGTAATAGTAAGTCACTATTTTTTAAATAGGTACTCTCCAATGTATTATTTTTTTTTATTATCCAGGGTCGACTAGTGGGATGTCTAATAGGTCTTCTACAGCTTTTGGATGAATTCCATTACAAAAGATTATGGGAAACACTGATGGGACCAAACTTAGATCGTAAACCCTTAAAAGACTTCTTGATGCGAGTGTTTTTAGTATTCAGAGAGCTTGTGAAGCAAGAAGTGTTCCCTCCAGATTGGCTTGTTATCAAAATGGTCACAAATAACGTTATTTTGAAGGCTCTCCAAGAACTTGCACAACCTTTGGCCTTTAAATTCTTGGACAGCAGAACCGGCGGTTACTTCGACAAAGAAGTATGTATTTATTTATTTTAAACAATAACTATTAATTGTTTGTAATTAATTAATTTTTTTTATTATTTAAAGCTATGGACGAGTTATTTTAATTTGGCTGTTGACTATTTAACTCAAGAATCATTACAATTGGAGCAGTTTTCCGATGTAAAGAGGGAAAAGGTCATCGAAAGGTACGGAGATATGAGGGTGTTAATGGGTTTCCAAATTTTGTCCATGTGGTCTCAGTTAGGTAGACACATATAAATCTGGTGAGATTATAATCATAAATAATTTTGATTTGAATTGTAGGTGAACATAAATTGCACTTTATTCCTGCCATGGTTGGCCCATTTTTGGAAGTTACTTTGGTACCTGAAATAGAATTACGTAAGGCAACGTTGCATATCTTTTTTGACATGATGGAATGCGAACAGAGGGTGCGTGGTAACTTTAGACAAGTCGAAAGTGAACTTATCGATAAGCTGGATATTCTGATTTCTGAAAATAAGGGTGACGATGAATACAGGAGATTGTTCAACACAATGTAAGTAACTTTTATGCAATTTACTTTTATTACATGTGCAATTTAAATAATTCTTAAGTTTTTAAGTTTTTTTTTAATTTTCTATTTGACTAACTGATAGTTGAACTTTTAACGCTTTCAAGGGAGCATCTCAGTTCAGTGTAAGTTATTACCTGATTGAAGAGTAGTAGAATTTAATATAGATATTAGTTTGTTTATTAAGATGATATTTTTAGTTGTGTGTAGCAGAGCCACCATATACAAAATTGATATTCCCACCTCTTTTATTTTATTGATAACTTTACATACAAATTCGTAGCTTATTGTTATATAATTAATTGACTACATTTATTTGGTGGAAATTCATAGTTAAAAAAAATTGCATTAGTTTATATTTTACTTGTTTATTGTTATCATTCTTTTGCTTTTTTTGTAGATTAAACTTTAGATTATTTTAATCTACTGTGAACATACATACATGGTGATCTAAAACACTTGTATGTATTTCAAACTAATAATAAATGGTTAATCAGTCAATAAGAAAGAGAATGTTCTAAAAATTTGAAAAAATTGAAATATTCTTAAGTTTTGAAACACCATGTATATTTTAGTCATTTAAAAATTAAAAGTAGAATAAAACATTATATATTCAGTCTACTAGACCGTGTTCAATCGGAAGACCCGACTTGGAAAGATAGCGGAGCTGCTTTTATTAGTTCAGTTACGCGATTGTTGGAAAGGCTTCTCGACTACAGAAACGTTATACAAGGCGACGAGAACAGGGATAAAAGGATGTCATGCACTTTCAACTTACTTGTACGTTTCCGATTCGGCTTCAGAGTATAAGCCCCTTATGCTTTGATGTTTTATTACTTTTTAGAATTTTTACAAAAACGAATTCAACAGGAAAGAAATGTACTTGCGTTACATATATAAGTTACACGACCTACATTTGTCGGCGGAAAACTTCACAGAAGCTGGTTTTACAATGAAGCTTTATGCGGATCAATTGTCCTGGAATAACGACTCTGTTGTAATGGATCCGAACTATAACAATTTAAAAGAGAGCGAAGTTAAAGAAAAGTTGTATCATTTGATTATCAGTCATTTTGATAAAGGAAAGGTTAGTGGCTTTTTAAACAACTTAATATTATCTAATATAAAAAAAGGAAATAGAATAGAATATTTCACATTAATACAGTATTCTTCTAATCCTCTTTTATAATGACCCAGAGTTCGAAGCGTGTATGGTAGTGTCTAATAAAATATTAATTGTGAAATATTCTGATTTATTTCCTTTTTTTACATTATTATAATGTTTCACAACAAACCCACTGCAGATTCTATCCAAGTAATTATTTGTTTAAAAATGGCATTTATTTTAGTGTTGGGAGAAAGGCGTACCGTTATTAAAAGAATTAGCCAATTTGTATGAGAATAAACTGTTCAATTACAAGGCCCTCAGTGATATTTTAAAGTATCAGGCCAAATTTTATGACAATATTCTTACACAGCTCCGTCCAGAGCCGGAATACTTTCGCGTAGGATTTTACGGACTGGGCTTTCCACTTTTTGTCAGAGTAAAGCCGTTTAATAATAAAATTATTTCGACACTTAAAAAAATTTTTTTTTAGAACAAACAATTTATCTATAGAGGACTTGAATTTGAAAGAATTGGTGCTTTTACACAGAGATTGCAGACTGAATTTCCATCAGCACAGATGTTGATGAAAAACACACCACCTGACGAAACGACCATTAATTCTGATGGGCAGTGTATCCTTTATTATTTGTATTGTTTATCATTTAAAATAATGACAGGTTTTTCATGTTTTCATTAACAACATTTAGTCATCCAAATAAGCAACGTTAAGCCTATACCGGAACCAAATCCTATAATTAAAGCTCCTAATGTTCCTGAAAAAATATCCCGTTTCTACCATTACAACGACGTTAAGCGGTTTCAGTACGACAGACCTGTTCACAAAGGGATCGTTGACAAAGACAATGAGATTAAGGTTTGTTGCTTTAATTACTATTACTTTTCATCTTTTGTACCATTTATCTATTGTTTTCAGACTTTATGGATCGAAAGGACGATTTTCGAGATTGAAAGTCCTCTTCCAGGAATCCTTCGATGGTTTGAAGTGGTACATAAGCAAACTGAAGAAATAGCACCGGTTCAATATGCCTGTGAAACAATGGAATCTGTTGAAAAAGAAGTTCGTCACTTAATCATGGTTTATACTGTAGAACCAAAAAGAAATTTAAATCCGTTTACCATGAGACTGCAAGGAATTATAGATGCAAATGTTCAAGGTGGCATTAGTAAATACCAACAAGCTTTTTTCACACAGGAGTTTGCCAAATTAAATCCGGAACATATGAGTCATGTCTATCGATTAAAAAATTTGATATTGGATGCAATGCAAGTAAGTACTTGAATGCTATTGGTTTACAGTTTACAATTACATCTTGTTGTTAAAGGTTTTGGAGTCAGCATTAGTATTACATGGACGATTGGCACCTGCTGGTGTTCAACCCTTGCACCAGCGGCTTCTTGAGAGGTTCGCACAATTACGCCAAAGTTTGGGTGCCATAGCTCGCTTAAAGCGGCAACAATCTGAGAGTATTGTTAAGTAAGACGATTTTCTTTGTAAATTACTTGCAGTTGATAAAAACAATTCTAGCACTCCTCTACCTCCTTTACCAATTGACAAGAAATTGTACGGTTCGGAATATTACGGTAATCGATTATCCGGTACAAATGGATTTTATGGTGATCACGGAATTTTGGAGTATGATGACATATACACAAAACCAATGGTAAGTATTGTTGATTTATTGCTGTTTGTATAATGGCGTTCTACAAGTATTATTTAGAGAATACTGTTAGTTCAGTAATAATTATTGTTTTATTCTTTTTTTTTTTTCAGGAATTTTTGGATAAATTAGGCCCTAGTCGCGAAAATTTAACACTACCAATGGTTTTTAGTAATAATGATAGTGCCCCTCCAATCCCTCAAAGGGAAAATCGGCCTCGTTCTCAGGGATACAGCATGACACCTACATGTTCAGCGGAATGTGTAAGAACACCCACTAGAGGTAATGTCGATTATAACAGTTTACCCTCGTTAAAATCAAGGTAAATGTTATTTATTCTAAATATGTTTATATATTACAAACAATTTATTTTTATAGTGATATTTGCGATATTCCTTTACCTCCAAAACCAACCCACTCGAGAGAGAGATCGTTGACGAAACCACCTTCACCTAGGCTGTTGAGACACTCCATGTCAACACCTACCGAAGGATGCATTCAAACCAGGAATTCATGGCCTGATTCTGGAATCGACGAAGCACCACCTTTACCACCTAGATCTCACAGTAAACTTTTTTTTTTTTTTTTTTTTAAGTAATTTTCTTCTATTTGTCAACTTAATTCTCAAATATATTGTGACAAAAGTAAAAAGATTAAATTATTTCAGCTCCTGACAAAAGACCGGACATTCCTCCTCCAAATGTTCCAAAACGTGGCCAAAAGAAACAATCA
Organism: Agrilus mali; assembly: GCA_029378335.1. Classification (NCBI taxonomy): domain Eukaryota; kingdom Metazoa; phylum Arthropoda; class Insecta; order Coleoptera; family Buprestidae; genus Agrilus; species Agrilus mali. Next base: position 18,837,083 of record CM055658.1, on the reverse strand, counting down.
CCTTCATCCATCTTCAGTATAGATTCAATTGTAGACATATCTTTAGACGACCCAAGTCATGATGGTAATGGAGTCGTCCGAATATCCACTTCCACTGTTGTTGAATCAACGGATACGAATCATGAGCTTCGAGACTCAGGCATAAGTATCTCAGATGGCCCTTCTAATCATTTAAACAATTTTAATAGCTCCTGTTATGAATATTTCGACCTGCGAGTTCGTCAGCAACAACAAGAGCTTAACATTAATCCCGGTACGTCATGTGTACAACTACAAGGACTTGATGGACCACCTCCTATCCCACCTAAAGTTAGCGTTTCTCTGAATAGTTCGAATTCCGAAGGAAACTCTCAGGAAAAAAGGGAAAGCGGTGTTGTTGTCGTTGAAAACTACTCCGTTCCCAAATTGCAAGGGGAAAGGCCACAAAGCGAAAACAACGAAGAATTTTGTTAGTAAGAAAATAATTTTCGGGTTACCTGCATAATGCTCTTTTTATACAGACATAATTGTCTTGATCGACAATAGGAGCGATAAATAATTATTTCTTTTTACAAGTTTTTAAAATCCAACTTGTTCCTTCTGTATAAATAATAAAAAGGGTATAATAGCCGATGTATAAATAACAAACTTAACAGATTCACTAAAATCCTCACCTTGTAATATGTGTTTTTAAAAACCACTTTTAATATTTTAAGTTCTGCCTAAACAGTAATTCATATAAAATTTTAGTAATATATAATCAATTTAAAACATTTTTATCAACTGGAAATCAAAAATCAAATTTTTCGTCAAATATACCAAAAAGAAATACCAAACCATTTTTCTCAAAAGCAATTTAGTGAGATAGAAAGGTATTTAAAATTTTCGTGATATTTGTCATTTGATTTGTAATTTCCTTTTGTTTGTCAATGTATGTGGACATCAATAGAAGTTTATTTTAGTGAATAGTAATTTAAGAGAAAATTATTGGATTTAGATATGTCATTGTAGGCATAATTAATAATAATTGCTGTAATAATGCGACCATTTGTTTTAAACTGAAATTTAATTTTTAATAACTTGTGGGTCCAATTAATTTACAATGTCGAAATAACGCAAATTTCAGGTTTTGTTTGCATATTATGAATAAGTTATACTTTGCTCAAATAGGCATTTTTAATTAAACAATTAATTTTTGTAAGCTACTTTTCTTAGAAGAATGTTAAATATTCACTTATGCAATCAAAAACACTGAAATTTATTTTTGTATGTTCTAAACTAACAGTAAGACAGTATTAATAATATAATACATCCTTCAATTAAACAAAATAGGGAATAGCCATAATATTAATTAATTGATAATTTATAAAAATGTCCAAACTTAAAGCTTTATCAAAAGTATTTATATTTATTAAAATCAATTTGTTAATTAATCACAAAGGAAACAGAATGCAGTTTTAATATCATTCAAATAATTATTATAAAAAACCCAATTTCTCTTTCTATTAATCACACCATAGGTGTTTCTTTCGTATTATTATTTATTATAATTACTATCGTATTAATTTCATTCTCTCATACTATTAAAGTGAAATTTACTACCAAGATAAATAAATTGTCTGTTGAGTGCCAAGTATAGCATATATATTTCAGCAAATAATTATACGAACAAACAAATATGTCTTAAGTTATCTGCAATATTGGTGCTAGGAGATAATTACATTTTGTATCCAATATATATAATATTATTCGAAGTGTTTTTTAGCTTAAGTTTTTACTACAGTACTAGTCATAAATCCATATATAATTTTACAATTTTTCAAATCGTGCTTTGTATTTATAGTGTGTATCATGTCTGCAATTCAACATAATTTACGTGTTTTATTCATTTACCTGTCTTATACATATCTTATTACAAATACAGTAAATACGAAATTCGAAGAACAGAAAAGAAGTTCCTGGATCAATTTTACAAGTAATTATTTTAAAGGGATTATCATAAACGTATTTTTGTATTTTCAATAAAAGGCAAAGCGTGAATAATTAATCTTAATTGTAACGTACTTTATCAAATTCAGTTTAAAAAACTATAATTTTTTGTAGTTCATGTACCTGTTTTAGATAATGTAAATTATATTTTTTAAGCGCCAAAAGTGGAAATTTTAGTCCTATTTTTATACTACATTATTTTAGACACAACAAATTGATAATTTATGACGATGGTCCTCAATGCTAATGTTATCTTTTTAGAATTGTTTGATAAATTACCTGCTTTCTTCTTTATTAAATAAACAGAAAGTATCGAAATGCATTAAAATTATCTAGGGCCATCAGTTGAAAGAACTTCAAAGTTATAAAATCGCGCACGTCTGGCGCCTACAGCGCACCCTTCCGTCAACTACGGTAACTTTGAGATAGTCTCGTTACCAGTTGCACTTTTTTCAATTATTTAAATTCAAAAATACATTGCTTCATCTAATTATCGTGATAATAAGTTGCAGTATATTATTTTTTAAATTTATTTTATAAAACAATGTTTTTAAATCGGCATTTACAGCAATCAAAATAAAGAGTGTGATAGATATTGTATTTATTATAATCTCGTCAATGACGTAGTTCCTTCGTGTACGTTGTCTCAGTTGCTCGTTAATTCTGGAGTGTGGTTGTAATGTTTGTCTGAAGTTTTTAATATAAATTTAAAAAGAAGATTTCAGTACATGTGTAATTTATATCACAGTACATTTCGGAATTCCAGCTTAATATGTGGTACGTATATTATCATTCGAGGATCGGATTATTTATACGATTTTTATGAATTAAGTAAATGTGTGTTAGGTAGTTGAGGCATCCATGTTTGATACATATATTACATATATAATTTGAAAGGCTTGAATGAATACTTGTTAATTTCGATCGACTATGAAAAATAATAGTTATCGATTTATTATAAATAAATTGATTGTGACGAATTCATTTATTATTTTATGCATTATTTACTTTATTTTTCTACAAGGTTGGGTAGTATCTTTGCTGTTTTGGTGTAATTTGTGTGACAAATAATTTTATTGATGTGTTTTCTTACAGATGCATTTGGGAATGCGTTTATTTTCCTCCCGTTTACCAAGTGAGAATTCTCTTCAACAGTTCCATTTACAGAGTATTTTCTACCTAAATGTTAATGGGTTTTTTAAACATTGAAAGGTAATATACGTTTGAAAATAAATTCGTGAATATGTAAAGTTATTTTTGTGACTTTGAAACCAAATATTGATAAGTGCATCGTAGACTGCATTATAAAATTAAAGTGAAATAAGTATGTACATACATTTTTGATGTAAGGTAATTAAAGTATTTATTTTTCTAAAGGCTTCACAATAAAGCAAGAGCACCACAGTCTTCTGTGTAGAACATTACCAGGAAGTCTTAGCTTATTTAGTTTCAGTGAAGAGTAATAAGGATGACTTTCTTTCCTGAAAAGAAGGGATGACGAAGACAAGAAATTCACTGCTAAAGCAATTTTGTGCATGGAATTGGATACGTTGGTCATTTCCAGGACAATATAGATGGTAAGCAAAATTATTTAAAAATATTTTTGTGTCTTCAGATTTGTTCTTTAAACATTTCTAAGTAATAATATTTTTCCTTCTCTATTTAGTTTCAATGGGGAATGCTAAAAATGACATTTTCTCTTCTGGAAAGAAAGGATGACAAGCACAACATGATGTCTATTGCTAAAGAAGCTTTCTGAACAGACTTGATTGCTTTTTGGACACTTTGGGAGTCTACTGGACGATAAAGATGGTAAGAAAAATAATTTAAGAATATTTTTATGTCTTTCAGTTGTAAAATAAAGTGAAAGACTGTAGGGTGTGTTTTGTTGTGTTCTTTTAGAATAACTTTTAGAGTGATATTTAAACAAATCACGAAATATTAACTTTTGCAATTAATTATAAAAAGTGTAATTATTAACGTAAATGTTTGGTCATTATCAATTTGTTGGTTCAAATATTGCTACTTAGAATTAAATAACTGTTGTTATTAAACATTTTCAGTAAATAATACTTATTACGAAGTTTTAACTTTGACATAAATAACCTGCACAACGTTTTTAATCAAAACGTTTAAAATATTTTAGTATGTATGGGTTGGGCGAAATTCAAATTTTTATATAGGACAAATCAGTGACTGTAATGAGAGATACAAAAAAAAATAAATGGAAGCTACTGGATCTCTTTTTTTTTTTAGTTAAATTCGTTGGTGTTTTCAAAAAATAAACTCTTTTTATTATAAAGAAATGATAGTTAATGTTAGTTTTCATCTCTATTTAGTTTCAACGAAGAGTGATAAGGGCGACTTTTTCTCCCCTGAAAAGAAGGGATGACGATCACAACAAGGAATTACTGCTAAAGGAATTTGTTGCATGGAATTGATCAGTTTTTGGATATGTTGGTGATTCGCAGGATAATATAAATGGTAAGAAAAATTATTTAAGAATACTTTTGTGGCTTTAAATTTGTTCTTTAAACAATTCTCCTTAATTATTAGTTTCAGTGTTTATATTCATAGTTTTCTTGTTTATAATTAGCTAAATCCTAAATATAAATATTAATTTTTACAGTAGTCCAAGTAAAAATGAATTAATAATTGATACAATTGTTTGCAATTAATTTGTTTGTTCAAAATAAACAGGTTAATTAAAAAACTTTTTTCATGTGCAGTTAGTTTCAATAAGAAGGGTTATGGATGACTTATTTTCTACTGAAAAAGGGATGAAGACCACAACAACAAGTCTACTGCTGAAGAGATTTAATGCATGGAATTGATCATTATTTGGATACATTGGGAGTTTGCTGGAAAGTATAGACGGTAAGAAAAATCATTTATGAATATTATTGTGTTGAAAGATAAATTCTGTTTATTTATTTTTAGAAAGACTATGTTAGGAAATTTTTTATAAAAAGATTAATCAATATTACAAACAATGTAAATAATTGATAGAATTAGTGACTAATTTGTTTCTTTAAATTAAACAATTATAATTGTAAAGAAGTAAACATCAAAAAGAATTTTTCAATTTTATTTAGATTCAATGAAGAGTCATAAGATTGATATTTCTCACCTGAAAAGAAAAGGGATGACGATCACAACATCAAGTCTACTGCTAAAGGAGTTTTCTGCGTTGAACTAATTACTGTGTGGATGCACTGGGAGTCTACTGGACGATAAAGATGGTAAGAAAAATAATTTAAGAATATTTTTATGTCTTTCAGTTGTAAAATAAAGTGAAAGACTGTAGGGTGTGTTTTGTTGTGTTCTTTTAGAATAACTTTTAGAGTGATATTTAAACAAATCACGAAATATTAACTTTTGCAATTAATTATAAAAAGTGTAATTATTAACGTAAATGTTTGGTCATTATCAATTTGTTGGTTCAAATATTGCTACTTAGAATTAAATAACTGTTGTTATTAAACATTTACAGTAAATAATACTTATTACGAAGTTTTAACTTTGACATAAATAACCTGCACAACGTTTTTAATCAAAACGTTTAAAATATTTTAGTATGTATGGGTTGGGCGAAATTCAAATTTTTATATAGGACAAATCAGTGACTGTAATGAGAGATACAAAAAAAAATAAATGGAAGCTACTGGATCTCTTTTTTTTTAGTTAAATTCGTTGGTGTTTTCAAAAAATAAACTCTTTTTATTGTAAAGAAATGATAGTTAATGTTAGTTTTCATCTCTATTTAGTTTCAACGAAGAGTGATAAGGGCGACTTTTTCTTCCCTGAAAAGAAGGGATGACGATCACAACAAGGAATTACTGCTAAAGGAATTTGTTGCATGGAATTGATCAGTTTTTGGATATGTTGGTGATTCGCAGGATAATATAAATGGTAAGAAAAATTATTTAAGAATACTTTTATGGCTTTAAATTTGTTCTTTAAACAATTCTCCTTAATTATTAGTTTCAGTGTTTATATTCATATTTTTCTTGTTTATAATTAGCTAAATCCTAAATATAAATATTAATTTTTACAGTAGTCCAAGTAAAAATGAATAAATAATCAATACAATTGTTTGCAATTAATTTGTTCGTTCAAAATAAACAGGTTTAATTAAAAGTTTTTCCATGTGCAGTTAGTATCAATGAAGAGGGATATGGATAACTTATTTTCTACTGTAAAAGGGTTGAAGATCAAAACAAGAAGTCTACTGCTGAAGGGATTTGCTGCATTGAATTGACCAGTATTTGAATACATTGGGAGTTTGCTGGACAATATAGACGGTAAGAAAAATCATTTATAAATATTATTATGTTAGAAGATAAATTCTGTTTATTTATTTTTAGAAAGACTATGTTAGTGAATTTTTCATAAAAAGATTAATCAATATTACAAACAATGTAAATAATTGATAGAATTTATGACTAATTTGCTCCTTTAAATAATTATAATTGTTAAGAATTGAACATTAAAAAAAGAATTTTTCAATTTCATTTAGATTCAGTGAAGTCATAGGATTGATTTTTCTCTCCCGAAAAGAAAAGGGATGACGATTACAACATCAAGTCTACTGCTAAAGGAGCTTTCTGCGTTGAAATAATTACTGTGTGGATGCACTAGGAGTTTGCTGGACAACAGAAACGGTAAGAAAAATAATTTTAAAATATTTTGGTAGCCTTATGTTTGTACTAGTGATGGGCTCTACCCAATAAAAACTATCGAACTATTCGATAGTTCACTACTATTCGATAGTTGGAAAGTATTCGAATAAAAAAAAATAATGAATAGTTTTAGTAACTCACTACATCAAATGTAGTTACTGAAAAACTAGTAGTTACTTTTTTTATTCGAATACTTTCCAACTATCGAACTGAACGTTGCAATCGTGGTTGGAATGGGTAAATCATACGTTTGTGCATTGGCTACTACTTCGCTACTTCCTCGTACCAGAGTCGAATAATATAAACAATTCTGTAATTATTAGACGTTTTCAATACATACATACATACTTTAAAAACATAATCTTCTATGGCGCCAATTTATACTAGTTAAATATTAGGAAAAATAAAATGCAAATAAATAAATATAATAAAAAAAAAAACAATAAAATGTTTCAACAAATTTATTAAGAAAAATTCTCTTACCATTGTTTCGAGTAGTACTAGTACTTCTTATTACTCTCTTTGATAATGACTGATTTGTCGAAACAATTGTAAGAGAATTTTTCTTAATAAATTTGTTGAAACATTTTATTGTTTTTTTTTATTATATTTAAAATATGTTTCATCAAAAATAAACCACCAATAGCTTATTAATTATGCAAATAAATAATAAATAATTTTTATATTAGTGTAGGATTTGAGTCATAAATACTTACTATATGTTTGTACTGCGTACTTATAATTAAAATGTAAAAAAATTAAATAAGTAAGTGTAGAAACATATAAAAAAAGTAGTTTAATGTAAAAATAAAAAACTTTATTTGTCGCCCTATAACAAATACCTGGATAAGAAGGAAATGTAGAAACAATTGATGAGATTATTTATTTGCTTCTCTAACAGTTGTTTCGGTTATTACATCATTTCAAAGAATAAGTTAATACTATCAAAATGGTGTGATATTTGAAACAATTGTTGGAGAATCAAGCAAATATACTGTTAAACTTACCAAGTGTTTTTAATTTAACTTAACGGTTCTTATTACTCGCTTATATTTTAGTTAAAAAGAATCGTTTCTTTTTAATAAAACATAGGTAATTGTAATCCTTTTTTAAAGAAACAAAACTATGTACTGAACATTTAAAATATATATATTGTACATGTCATTAATATTTAATTCTTCTATTATTAAAACAGATACATGCATTTACATTTGAGAGCAGTTCCAACGATTATTGCTCTTCAACAACATGACGTCTTCCTTCAACTTATCGACGAGAGAGGCTGTCTAATTCTGACGGCGTTTACACCAACGAGTTCTACCTTCTGTTAACAACAATTTCAAGCGGGGTATCCAAATGATTGGGTGAGCAGAGGTGATCTGGATTATAGAAAGTTTACCACTGTGACATTTCGTTGGACAATTTCTTCGGAACATCACATTCTGCACATTATTGAGGTGAGAATAAATTAAGGTTAATTAAATATTGCTCGTTATTAATCAGTTGCCATCGTATTTGTTTCAGGTCGTCGCGGGAGAAGAAAAGAAGATCCCGTAGTTAGAACTTTTTTATTTCTGTTTATTAGATTTCATTTGTTCATTCATATTTTATTTTGCATGCTTATCATTCAATTCATTCATTTGTTTGTTGTTTTTTAGAATTCATATTTTATTTTGCATGTTCTCTAGCTTACCTCTTTGCTTTGCTTACTGCAATTCTTACTATCACGCTTCGCATTTACCCTACAAGATCCGCAGGATTCAACGTTTCGTTATCTTGCTTGTTCCTTCTCATCTATGGTTCGAAGCGGAGGCAGCCCCGAGCGACTTGCCATAGACTTAGCTTTTTAGTTGTTCTTTGAAGTGTCTTATTCACTTCTCGCGGTCTACTCGAACGTCACTTCCTTTCAGACTGATTGGTGTGGGTTATCTGGAATAGAAGCAATAGGCGACTGCCCAGCTCTCTCAGACGACATCTGTCCAATCTTTTCTACCAAATTCTATTAATTTTTGTCGTTAGTCCTTTGTAGTTTGGTTGGTTAATACACTGCACTATTCGCTTACAGGTAAAGGACATCGATCGAAGACTGAAGGCATCATACTTAATTTGTTTTCTTATATTTTTCACTTACAGGTATTTAATTGTATTTATAAACTATTATATTAATATTTAAACGATACATTTGTAACAAAAAGAGTCCCTCTGATACTCAAAACTTTTCTAAATTGTCTTTTTGCTAAAATTATTAATTAAATTAAATTTTAATCATTACAAATATATTGGCGGATTAGGGTTGGCTATAAGGGGTGATTGTGGAGGCCACGGAGTATCAGATGGGCTTTTTTAATTCAAAAATTTAGCGTTTGAATATTAATATAAAAGTTTCAGTTGATAGACTTTCTAAATTAAATTATATCTTTTTTCACAGTATTTGTTTTAGAACAATTTTGTATCTTTTACGCATTCAATAAATTAATCTCTTAAAACTTTTGTTTATTCTCAAATACATTTAATTAACTTACTCCACATACAGCTGTTTCAGAAACTTTTCACTTCGTCACTTTTCTAGAAGAACACCAAGTATGTAATAAAAAGTTTTATCTTTTTTCTTATAATTTTCTTAATGACTTATTTATATTACTCAATTATTTCAGAAGCACTTCATTTGGTCACTTATTACAAAAAACAAATACGTATTTATTTCAGCCATTTATTTCAAGCAAATTAATATTTGTATACAAATAGAAACATCATCAAGACATAAAACACTTACACATATACACTATAATATTAACTTCATAATGATTTTTAAACTTAGTAAAATTTTCAATTTGAACCTACTTTACTTCCTATCCATAGATGGCGCCGTGGAAATTGTTTGAAGTAGTTTGATAATCGAGATATTATGGACTAGTCGCAAAACTATAGGGTTGGAGGTCGGGGACGGTGGGGGCTTTCCAACATAGCTCAGGATGAGTAGCTTCAAATATGAAAGGCGCCTTTGGCGCCTTTCATATTGCAAGGTAGACCCCCACCGTCCCCGACCTCCAACCCTATAGTGTTTTGCGACTAGTCCATAATATTTCGATTGTCAAACTGCTTCAAACAATTTCCACGGCGCCATCTATGGATAGGAAGTAAAGTAGGTTCAAAATGAAAATTGTACTAAGTTACAAAAATGTTTTAGTAGTCTCGAGTATATTTTATACTGTGTGTTCAAATATGTCCTATAATTTATGTTAATATTATTTACAAAATTATTTTACCCTAGATACTTAAATAAATACCTAAGTATTATATGTTGTTGTTGATGATGTACATAAACGTTTAGTTAATAAAATAGCACTTAAAAATATGACTTTCTTTCCATTCCTCTATATACAAAATAATTAATATCTGGAATGAATTTTGTTAATTGAAAATTATTATTATTAAGTACAGAAGGGGTTGTAAAATAACTCCTATAAGAAAATGTTACTTTACATTTTTTATTAAATATGAAAAAGGTAAAAGTTACACCTGTAATTTTGATGCTAAGAAGAGAAGAAAAAAGCCCAAAACAAGGAGAAAATAATTACCCTTAAAATATCATTACACAAATTAAAAAAAAAATATATATTAAAGTTCGGCAATTAAATCTTGAAATTGTAGATGTTTCAGAATCTGTAAATTTTTAATATAAGTCCAAACAATAATCACCCCCAACAATTTTTTTCCTATCGTCTGTAGGCAAAATTATTAAAATCTAATAGTTAAATTTTAAGAGCTGTTAATATCATGGCACTCTTAAATTAGTCAATTAAAATTGTTAAACATTCAAGCATAAAATAAGGGGTTGAATAATCACCCCCAATAAATTTGACTATGCAGATTTTGTTCCTTACATCTACAAACAAAAGTTTGAATTAAAAAATTAAGGTGGTTACACAACTCTAAACTTTGACAATTAAAAATGACAAAATTTCAAGTTCAAAATGAAGGGTGATTAATTATCCCCAACAAATTTTACTAAGTATATTTTGTTCCTAGCATCTACAGACAAAATTTCGAGGATTTGGTAAATGAATCTTCAAAATTTAAGGTGATACAGCACTCTAAACTTTGACAATGAAAAATGACAAAATTTCAAGTTCAAAATGAGGGGTAAATAATTATTCCCAACAAATTTTACTAAATAGATTTTGTTACTAGCATCTACACACAAAATTTTGAAAATTTGGTATATGAATCTTAAAAACTGAAGGTGCTACAGCACTCTAAACTTTGACAATTAAAAATGACAAAATTTCAAGTTCAAAATGAGGGTTGAAAAATTATCCCCAACACATTTTACTAAGTAGATTTTGTTTCTAGCATCTACAGACAAAATTTTGAAGATTCGGTAAATGGATCTTAAAAAATGAAGGTGCTATAGAACTCTAAACTTTGACAATTAAAAGTCACAAAATTTCAAGTTCGAAATGAAGGGTGATAATTACCCCCAACACATTTTACTAAGTAGATTTTGTTACTAGCATCTACAGACAAAATTTTGAAGATTTGGTATATGAATCTTCAAAATTGAAGGTGCTACAGCACTCTAAACTTTGACAATTAAAAATGACAAAATTTCAAGTTCAAAATGAAGGGTGATAATTATCCCCAAGACATTTTACTAAGTAGATTTTGTTACTAGAATCTACTGACAAAATTTTGAAGATTTGGTATATGAATCTTAAACAATGAAGGTGCTACAGAACTCTTTTTCTAATGAATGGCAAAGATTAATATTTCGTGGTTTGTTTATTATTGAATTACTGCCATTTAGGGTAAAAACATAAAGCTACAAAAATATTTTAAAATTATTTTTCCTTACCATTTATATTGTCCAGCAAACTCCCAGTGCATCCACACAGTAATTAGTTCAACGCAGAAAACTCCTTTAGCAGTAGACTTGATGTTGTGATCGTCATCCCTTTTCTTTTCAGGTGAGAAATATCAATGTTATGACTCTTCATTGAATCTAAATAAAATTGAAAAATTCTTTTTGATGTTTATTTCTTTACAATTATAATTGTTTAATTTAAAGAAACAAATTAGTCACTAATTCTATCAATTATTTACATTGTTTGTAATATTGATTAATCTTTTTATAAAAAATTTCCTAACATAGTCTTTCTAAAAATAAATAAACAGAATTTATCTTTCAACACAATAATATTCATAAATGATTTTTCTTACCGTCTACACTTTCCAGCAAACTCCCAATGTATCCAAATTATGATCAATTCCATGCATTAAATCTCTTCAGCAGTAGACTTGTTGTTGTGGTCTTCATCCCTTTTTCAGTAGAAAATAAGTCATCCATAACCCTTCTTATTGAAACTAACTGCACATGAAAAAAGTTTTTTAATTAACCTGTTTATTTTGAACGAACAAATTAATTGCAAACAATTGTATCAATTATTAATTCATTTTTACTTGGACTACTGTAAAAATTAATATTTATATTTAGGATTTAGCTAATTATAAACAAGAAAACTATGAATATAAACACTGAAACTAATAATTAAGGAAAATTGTTTAAAGAACAAATTTAAAGCCACAAAAGTATTCTTAAATAATTTTTCTTACCATTTATATTATCCTGCGAATCACCAACATATCCAAAAACTGATCAATTCCATGCAACAAATTCCTTTAGCAGTAATTCCTTGTTGTGATCGTCATCCCTTCTTTTCAGGGGAGAAAAAGTCGCCCTTATCACTCTTCGTTGAAACTAAATAGAGATGAAAACTAACATTAACTATCATTTCTTTATAATAAAAAGAGTTTTATTTTTGAAAACACCAACAAACTTAACTAAAAAAAAAAAGAGATCCAGTAGATTCCATTTATTTTTTTGTATCTCTCATTACAGTCACTGATTTGTCCTATATAAAAATTTGAATTTCGCCCAACCCATACATTACTAAAATAATTTTAGCACCAAAATCCTTATTTTAATTAATTTTGGGACATTAAAAACGTTGTGCAGGTTATTTATGTCAAAGTTAAAACTTCGTAATAAGTATTATTTACTGTAAATGTTTAATAACAACAGTTATTTAATTCTAAGTAGCAATATTTGAACCAACAAATTGATAATGACCAAACATTTACGTTAATAATTACACTTTTTATAATTAATTGCAAAAGTTAATATTTCGTGATTTGTTTAAATATCACTCTAAAAGTTATTCTAAAAGAACACAACAAAACACACCCTACAGTCTTTCACTTTATTTTACAACTGAAAGACATAAAAATATTCTTAAATCATTTTTCTTACCATCTTTATCGTCCAGTAGACTCCCAAAGTGTCCAAAAAGCAATCAAGTCTGTTCAGAAAGCTTCTTTAGCAATAGACATCATGTTGTGCTTGTCATCCTTTCTTTCCAGAAGAGAAAATGTCATTTTTAGCATTACCCATTGAAACTAAATAGAGAAGGAAAAATATTATTACTTAGAAATGTTTAAAGAACAAATCTGAAGACACAAAAATATTTTTAAATAATTTTGCTTACCATCTATATTGTCCTGGAAATGACCAACGTATCCAATTCCATGCACAAAATTGCTTTAGCAGTGAATTTCTTGTCTTCGTCATCCCTTCTTTTCAGGAAAGAAAGTCATCCTTATTACTCTTCACTGAAACTAAATAAGCTAAGACTTCCTGGTAATGTTCTACACAGAAGACTGTAGTGCTCTTGCTTTATTGTGAAGCCTTTAGAAAAATAAATACTTTAATTACCTTACATCAAAAATGTATGTACATACTTATTTCACTTTAATTTTATAATGCAGTCTACGATGCACTTATCAATGTTTGGTTTCAAAGTCACACAAATAACTTTACATATTCACGAATTTATTTTCAAACGTATCTTACCTTTCAATGTTTAAAAAACCCATTAACATTTAGGTAGAAAATACTCTGTAAATGGAACTGTTGAAGAGAATTCTCACTTGGTAAAGGCAGGAAAATAAACGCATTCCCAAATGCATCTGTAAGAAAACACATCAATAAAATTATTGTGTCACACAAATTACACCAAAACAGCAAAGATACTACCCAACCTTGTAGAAAAATAAAGTAAATAATGCATAAAATAATAAATGAATTCGTCACAATCAATTTATTTATAATAAATCGATAACTATTATTTTTCATAGTCGATCGAAATTAACAAGTATTCATTCAAGCCTTTCAAATTATATATGTAATATATGTATCAAACATGGATGCCTCAACTACCTAACACACATTTACTTAATTCATAAAAATCGTATAAATAATCCGATCCTCGAATGATAATATACGTACCACATATTAAGCTGGAATTCCGAAATGTACTGTGATATAAATTACACATGTACTGAAATCTTCTTTTTAAATTTATATTAAAAACTTCAGACAAACATTACAACCACACTCCAGAATTAACGAGCAACTGAGACAACGTACACGAAGGAACTACGTCATTGACGAGATTATAATAAATACAATATCTATCACACTCTTTATTTTGATTGCTGTAAATGCCGATTTAAAAACATTGTTTTATAAAATAAATTTAAAAAATAATATACTGCAACTTATTATCACGATAATTAGATGAAGCAATGTATTTTTGAATTTAAATAATTGAAAAAAGTGCAACTGGTAACGAGACTATCTCAAAGTTACCGTAGTTGACGGAAGGGTGCGCTATAGGCGCCAGACGTGCGCGAATATTTAAAATTAATTAATAAAAAAAAATAAAATTATTCATCTAAATTAGGGGTTGAAGGTCCACTGCGGTAATTTATAACAATACACTTTTTTCAAATGATGGCCCAGCATATCTTTAATACACTTTGAAACTTTATGTTTATCTAATAAAGGAGAAATTAAGTAATTTATCAAAAAATACACAAACATTTTAAAAATCAGGGGATGAAGGTGTTTTTTGGTATTTTATAACTATGAAGTTCTTTCAACTGATGGCCCTAGATAATTTTAATACATTTCGATACTTTCTGTTTATTTAATAAAGAACACCACAACCTTAAACTATAAACAGTATATGAAGATATCAAAAGGAACTATTCTCAAGTGTTTCTTTGTCTGTTTAAACAATAGTATCAGTGCAGTGTCTAAACAACACCGATCTGAAACATTCATGTTTATGAAGCATGATTAAGAGATAAAATATTAGAACATTTCAACTACTACCTAATATATACATTTCAAAACCTTTATTTCGTTTTTTATAAAATTTTTCTTTTTTCTATTATTCAGTTTATCATTTAGGCCCTGGTTGTGTACATTTTAGAAGAGCTACTTTCTTATGCATATGCGGGTTTAGTGCTATTATCGATATTAATAAAAATTTATTAATTTGCAATACAGAGTTACAAGTAAAACATTGAACACTCACGAAAAAACCTGTATAGAGAATTACTTAAAAATATTGACAATATCATGTATGCTTGTAAAAGAAAAAATTAGACCATTTGCCAAGATTAAACATATGTCATTATTATAGGCACAAATAAAATACTCCATAAGATTTCATTTTAATAACGGTTTCCATAAAAATTACCGCTTCCTTTCTTAATAAGTAATGTTGCAATCGTTCAATATAATTAAGTAAAAAGATAAGAATTACATCACAAACACCAACATCAAATGATGCAAAAAAACAATAATCAAGCAGATTTTCTTTTACCTTAATGTACCTACATTCAAATATGAGACCATCTAAAACAGAATTCGAAAAAAAAGGAGAAAATTTATAAGCTTCAAACACGTTTGGCAATATTTATCAAAATACATCAGTTATCAATTTTTTAACTGGCTTTTATAAAAATAGGAATGTAAACGAAGGTTATATACTAATACTCGTGTATAAATTCAAAATATTAACAAAATTTAATTTTTTTTTTGTAACATTCTTGAAAAATTATTATAGAATGTGTAAACGTTTATGAAAATACATTTAAAACGTTAAAATGGTCTTAAAAGTGATAAAAATTCCAATTGAGATTTATAGTATTCAGTACAATAGTAGAATTAGTTTCAAATAATAAATTAGCCTTATAAGCAGTCTCTTGATTGATCAAATAAATTCAGATTCAATTTCAATCAGAATTTTAGTTCTTTTCTTTTAATGTAATCTTTAAATCTACTACAAAACGCCTACAAAATAATGAAGTTTAAAGTAAGTTGTTATACATAATAAGTTTCAGTAGTATATTTTTAACAACACAATATATTAACATCTATTTATAACGTCGAACAAACAAAATGGTCATTATAGCTCTCCAGTAAATTTTGGCAGATGAATTCGTTGTGTTAGTAATAACACCAGAAATGCTAATATTTTTTGCTAATTGTCGTGTTTATGTTCGACGTTACATTCATCAACAGGGAGTGCATAATATACTACTCTAACATCTATATAAAATATTCGACTTGTAAATAATATTATATAAGAATATTGTTAACAATCAGTCTGTGAATTTGAGTAAATAACAATAAATTGAGACTTGGAATTTCTAAGAACACTAAATGAACAATTTGGTACAAGTGTACAATAAAATTATACACATTTTGGCATTGAAGGTGTATATGCACAAAGTTAAAATATTTATATGTGCAAGTTTAATTTTAGAAACACAAAAATCTAAAACAATTATCTGATCATAAAAATACTTCCTTGGCATTAACTAATTGTAAAGTTTCGTAATTTGAAATTACCAAATTGAACATTTTTGTGAGAATTAACGTAAGACATTCCTAACAAGAAAACATCAAAAACTTATGAAGAATAAACGCTGCAATATTAAATTGAAGAGATTCCCATCTATATACTATTAAATCAGAACAACATAAAAAATAAAGCATACTTACATATGGTATATAAAAATAATCAAAAGTGCAAACAGAACAGTGAGGTAAACGCAGTGATCAGCAGAATATGGTATTATCTTCATAGAATGGTGCAACTTCAGCGAAAGAGTGCTATGCCATTTTTTTAAACTGTCTCATATTCCTTTCTTATGGAACGGGCCAAACAACAGGCAAAAATAATACCAAACAGCTAAATGAAAAATTCATATAGTCAATATAATGAAAAAATATTAATTAATATTAACTGAATAAAACAAACACCCAAAACCCACAAAATGTTTAGACACAGTAAACATGTTTTAGGTTTCTAAACATTTTGTGGATTTTGGGTATTTGTTTGTTTTATTCATATTAAACACAGTAAAATACATTTAATAAAATAAACAGTGACTACCAGTATTAAAACCCAATTACTTCATGTTATTTTCTTTTACATTAAGGTCTATTAAAAGCTAGTACAAAATATTACCTTAATATTTTATAAATAAGGAATTTCTGTTTCATGTAAAAATATGTAACATTGTAACAAAAATATATTCAACTTATAGTCAGTAATTCTTTTTTCAAATCAAAGTAGTTTTTAAATAACACTTAATTTACCTGTACACAGGCAACTCCAATGCCAATTCCTCCCAAAATTGCAGCATAGCTTTGAAGTTTTTCCTTCAGACCCTCTAAGCAGGACTTATTGTATTTTTCTGGTGAATTAATTGTGCAACTATCATCTTTTGAAGAATTTGGGCAACAAGTATGCGGCAATGAATTATTGAAACGATTTACCAGAGTCCAATCTTCAGGCCCATTCATTCCACAGCATTTCACCTAAATACCAAAAATTTTCTCATTAGCTTTTAACAACTTATATGTGGGTGAATAAAGATAAAAAGATAACTACTTCATGTTGCAAAATGTCCCAAGAATTTTGCACTTGAGAAGTATTGTAATATTTATACATAGTTGAATTCATTTTGTTTTCCAACATTCCTTCAATTTCATTCTTCTTAACATAACCAATTATTCCAGTTGTTAGCTCCAAACAAAATATAACCACCAAGAATACTGAAAACTAAAACATAATGTATTAAAAATGTATCAAGAATAAAGAAATTAAAATACTTACAGTAACTATCATGCAATGGTTTTCACGAACTGCTCCACAGCAGCCAAAGAATGCAATTACAAAAACAATAACTCCAACAATAATTAAAATTACTGGTATATATTCGTAGCTTTCATAGACAAATTCAGAGTAATGAAAGTAAAGGGCATGAATTACAGCACCAGCTGTAAGTACTGCTATGCCTGAAACCTGTACAAATAATAAGTATCTATTAGAAATGCAATGTCTAATAACATTACTAAATTTGAACTTACCGCAAAAACTAAATTAAAGCAGAATAACAAATATTTAACACACGTCATTCCGCCAGACACCATTTTTGATAAAAATATCAAAACAAAGCGTTGAAGTTTTCAGCTCGAACGTAAACCCGACTTTTGTATATTTGGTAATTATAACGCTGAACTTTGTCGCAAAATTACTAAATTGTAATTGCGGTAATTGATGAATCACAACACAGAAACTAGAACACTTCTTTGATTACCTACAATGACCCTACTACTAGTTTTTATTTCGTTGTGCAGTCTATGTTGTGCACCTCATCGATTTATGTTTTTATGTAAACATGTGTCAAATTTTCAATGTAGAAACGCTAACTTCACCTTATAAATATACCAGTAATATTAAAATATATTTAACAATTCAATCCTATATGCCAAAAAAGATAACTGTCTTTTAATTAATGACTATCACTCTTAGACAAGGAAAGAGAGGGGACTGGTAATGTTCGATATTACGATAACGAACGATGTGTGACCGAAATCGAAGCGAGCGCCATTAAAAAGGTGACAAACAAAGAATTGTCACCCATTTGGTTTGGTGACAGAAAGTACGTGTTAAGAGTTTTTTTTATGAATTATGTGGTTAGTATAAAATGGTTGGATGTTCGACATACGGCTGCCAAAGTCGCAGTGAAAAAAAAAAAGCCTGGAGTTAGGTTTCACAGTTAAGAAAAAAATTGCTTCTGTGCAATGCAGAATCATTTTAGTCCCAAATTTACAAATTTACGAAACGATGCTCCTGTCTATGAAACGACGACTACAATACATTAATATTAACACAGAGACATTACGTATAACAAATATTATAGCGATTTTCATTCATGTTTCATACTTGATAAATTATGCATACAGTATAATCGTTAATTTATCCATAGGCGTAGTTACTGATTATGTATAAAATATTGGCGTTATATTCGTCATTAGATAGCAGGTCCGACGGAAGCCTTTTTGGGTGTATTTATAGTAAACCCTACATACGAAAAACTTCCCTTTGTGGAATTCCACGTTCGAATTATATATTATATTATATAATGTTTATATGGCGCATGCTGCATGCTCGACTTTATTCCTTCGATTGTTTTGCACTGAAAGGGGTTTTTTTCTCCAAAATTCTTCCGAAGAACTGTTTTTCATAAAGATGGGAAATAAAATTGTTTTAATCGTTTAAATTAAAAACAAAAAATGCACTGCTTATTTGAGCAGTAATAATATGCTTATTACGTACGTCATCAAACAAATAAAAAATTCTTATTCCTTTAAATTATAACATTTAATTCAGTTAAATGCAAAATTGAAGTAAATTCCTGTAAGAACTAATGTTCCACAATTTTAAATGTTAGTTGTATTGTAATTATATTATATTAATAATATCTATGCATGTATGATATAAGTAAAGTCTCCTACTTGTTTTGTTTGATAAATGTTTTTGGTATTACTTATTTATTCTTTTTTTTTTTAATAAATTTCAGTCACAGGCGAGATTATTGTAGGATTCCTTTATTTTTTTTGCTTTATTTTTTTTAAGTAGCACGAAAGAGAGTAAATGTTCATATGTTACACCTCTGGCGCAACTGTTCGCCATTAGATTGGTGACGATCGGTCACACTGCCGGACGCCGCGTTATCAGTCCTCTCTCTTTCCTTGTCTAAGCTATCACTTGATACTTTCTAAAATATTGTTATTTGAAACAACGACAAGCCAATGGGGCCAAAGAACAACAATACAAACATTTATATTGGTGTCAAAGCAGCATACAAACAGAAAGCAATTTCATATACAGGGTGTCCATTTAGATAGATGTATAGGTATATATAAAAAAACATTTTATTGTTTCTTAAAAAAAGTAACTGTTATAAATACATTTACTTTTTTTCGAAAACGATTAATCAAAATCAAAAACACCCCTTCTTAGGAAAAGGTAATTCGGATTATAACCACCCCAGGACATTACGGCAATATATTTTCGGCATTTCAATAAATACGTACACGTATTTGATGAATTTTGAATTAATAATTGTGTAAAAAAAATCTGTTATTTTAATTATAATAATATATTATGAAAAATTCTTTCCTTGGCGAGGAATCATAAATATATATCCTTAGGACTCCCTTGCACAATTATATTCATTCAGACGATCGATTGTACCACATTGACAAAGTTAATTTGGGCATTATAATTAATTATCGTTTAATTGTTAAATGGAGAATTTGAAAATTAAAAACACAATAAGAAAGCCTTTGAGATTAGTTTATTTTGGAGCCATTACCAATCATACACGTTTAATCGCATCCTATTTACACAACCGAGGTTTTTTCAAATAAAAAATTGCGAATTGGCAAACACTCTATTAAATATATATTATATAGTACAATAATAGTTATTCCTTTTTTCTCACATT
Organism: Agrilus mali; assembly: GCA_029378335.1. NCBI lineage: Eukaryota > Metazoa > Arthropoda > Insecta > Coleoptera > Buprestidae > Agrilus > Agrilus mali. Next base: position 18,816,717 of record CM055658.1, on the reverse strand, counting down.
AATTACAAATTAAAACTGTACACAAATATAAACAATAGATACATAATAAATTATGTTTTTAATAACAATTATATTGGAAGGTATGTATATTGCAGGAAAAAATACAGGGTGATAGCAAAAAGGCGTCTCGATATTATTATTGTATCCTGCTTGGGAATTGTAAATTATTACAGCAAGTATAATAATTTTAGTAGTAGTAGTACACCGCTGATAATATGTTAATCGAATCGGGGTTTAATGTGACTTTACTGTCTTAAATCTCCCGAAAAATACTTGCTAGTCAAATAATCTATTTAAAAGACTCACTTAAACTAAACTTGCAAAAATTAAAATATTGACTATCAACAGCTCATGATTGCTTTTTAGCTTTAACTATTTAAAAGTATTTATTACACTGGAAGAAAATCGTTTCTTATCACTATTAGTGCCAACGTGTCAATTATTATTCATCGAATGTAAAATCTTTTTATTTTCTCACATGTTGCAAATCACACTTGGTAAAAAAGGAATATGTCATTTCAGAAGAAGGAGTAACGAAAATACTCGTAAAAAAAGTTTTTAATTTGTTGTTTTAAGAAGTTTTTAAAGTAATAATAAAAACTCACAAATTATCGATATGCATCGTTTCAAAGAAAAAATTCTTTTCCAATAAAGAGGTAGACAAACATTGTTCCCTATTAATCTTTAGTAAACAGTCCTTTGAATTAATCAATCGGTTTTATCTGTTCTCGTTTATGTTAATTTACAAAAGAACTTCGAAATAAAAACTCTAAAATGGGGAGACAAATGTGATGTATGTGTCTGCAATTTGTTTATTATTACTATTAAACAATAAAAGCTTGTTGTGGTTAATGTTAAGATTTAGTATAAATTAAGAGCTCTAATTAAAAGCTTATTAATTATTAATTAATGCGACTGAGCATGTACCAATTGTTTACGTTGTTTCCTTATCTTTTTTAATCAGTTCTCGATCCAATAATCAGATGTCATGTAACCGTAACATCGGTAACAGTAATGAAAATGCTATGAGTCTAAAAAGGTCGTCAGAGGTCCTTCAGGAGGGCTGATTTGGCATTCTTGAGTTTGTCAAGTCGTTTGAGGAGGTGAGTGTTTGAGGTCTCCAATTCTTCTGCTCTATTCTGAGCTTCTCTCGCCTAAAAAAAATAAGAAATAAGTTGTATTAATGTGTATGTATTTCAAACTTTCTTAATATCATGTCCCAAAAACTGTCCTAAATTGGAATATAGAAATTTTAGTAGAGAAAGATGGAGTTAAAGGATAAGGACAAAAAATTAAGACACATGCACACAAACACAATACATCATCTGCAGATTAGAGGGTATATTACCGTATTTACGCGTTTATAGGCCACGTACGTGTATAAGACGCACCTAAATTTTAAGAGGATATTTTTGGAGAATTTCTCTAAATTTTATTGTAGCTTCCTTCTGAAAATTGTAACAATGTTGTAAATTCCTTAGAGTTTAATGGTATTTTTTAACGATATCAGGTAAAACCAGATGTTGGGGGATTGAGGGTTACTGCACTTAAAATTTAGAATTATGAGTATAAGTCGCATTCCTTTTTTGTCTACTAATTTAAAAATAAAAACGCGGCTTATACGCGCCTAAATACGGCAATTTCTTTAGAATAGTTGGATGGCCGTCGTACAAAAAACTTAAGCACTATACCCAAGGGCCTTACTTAAGTCCTTTGATCGTTAAAATGCAAGGAAATTACCAGTTAGTTCAAAAAGCAAAGTGAGGAGGCTTCAGACACTGCACAAAAGGTTTACTCAGCTCTGTAATTTAATTAATTAATTATAAACGATCTTTATAGTTAATTGGTATTCAAGACTTAAAAAAAATCAATCAGTAATATGTGATATAAGGACAACAATATAAAACTTTAACTCAAAATCTACCTTCGCTATCATCGATATCACTATTACTATCCCAAAAATTGCCATTTTCCTGAAAAAACAAGAAGCAAGAACACACCTATACACGCTAAAAGCGAAAGAAGTGACAAAGCAAAGATAGTTTACTTTTAATATAAAACAAGTCAAACTTATGAAGGTAAAAATAAAATAAAATCTACTGAAACATAAAAAAATATTCTAATCATTTTTAAAATAAAATAGCAAACATTATTTTTGCATAGCGCGAAAAACTATAAAACTTTCGATGCAAAGAAACACGAGTCATTAGAAAGCAATAAGAAACACATTAATGTCAAGTACATATTACATTTTCGAGTATCTTAGTAAGAATTTAAAGAGAAAATTATCCGTAGGTATTATAACATCGTAACATAGATTAAAAATACTTTAGAAAGTAACATTATGGTGCAAGTGATTAATTAAAACGCTGGTCACTCATAATTGTTAAATTTACAAAATGCGTTGAATTTACAAAGCAGAAATCAAAGTGTAGAACTACATTTAAATTGAAAGAACAATTCTCCTTCATATTCCTCAATCTGTGTTTGATTAATTATTTTTTATGGCAATATTTACCTCTCTTTGGAGTTTTCTTTTCTCTTGTTTTAAGGCCTCCTCTGACTTCTCGTACATCTCTGCAGCCGACTTATACCTTATGACCTGACTCTCAAGCCGTGCTACCGTAGCCTGCAAGGTAGCCACATCTTGTTCTGCTTTTTGAGCTCTAAATTTAAAGTCCGCCAACTGCCTAACCACATCTCCTAAATCAAAAAGTTTTCCATTATCAAAGTTAAAAAATACAAAAATTGAATAGCTTACTTTGAACATCGTCCAAATCGTAATCGTCAGTCGTTGGCCCATTTGAAATACCACTGGATTTCCTTCTTTTACTTCTTTCTTCTTCTAATTCTAATCGAAGATGATTTATTTGATCCTGAAGATCCTTCTTTTCAGCTACGAATTTTCCTAATCGAACATCTACAAAATAAGGACTATGTTCATTGGAGGTTTTATTTACCATCAGATTTCTTCGTAATATATAACTCCCCCTCCTAATAGGACCCTCCTTTTGTATACGCTACTGAATATATAAATTACCTAGACTCCCCTCGCCCACGGACTCTAGTAACTGGGCATTTTCTGCGGTGACTAGCACTTTTTTAGGGGTTGCTATCACTTCACCGTTGACGGTACCGTCTGTTAGAGGTGGTTCTTCCTCTTCGATGACAATCACCAGTCCTTTTTCGGCTATTAACCGATCCCTTTCTTCCAATTCGCTACGTGTCACAGCCAAGTCGTCTTTTAGACGAGCAGACAGCCTCTTTAGCTTGATCATGTTCCCTACACTTATCCCTATGTTCACGTTTTAAACGCGACAATTCATCTTCAATTTCCTCTATCCTAAAGAAAAATGTTAATTTTAGTAATTATATGTATAAAATTACGAATTTCTATTTAACTCACCTATCTTTTAATAATTCTAATTGATACGTTTGTGCAGCTTTCTCGTTGTCAAGCTGAGCATTAGCTATCATAGCTTTTCGAAATTTTTCCTCAAGCTCCTTGAGCTCGTGCTGCAAATCGAAATATTCCCATAGATGAGCTAATATTCTACTCATTTTGTATTAAATAATTCTGTTAACTAAATCATTTTATATTGTGGCACCGTTAAGATCAATTATTTAATTGTCTAATTGTTAACTAACTAACGGCATTAACAATGTTGAGATGCGATAAAGGATACAAGTTTGGCTTACTTTCAACAATTAGAGATTAAAATATTATTTTTTAATAGAACAAGGCCTACGCCTAAAAATATTCAAAAACTGCGCCATTTTGGTACCATAATAAACGGGTGTGAATGCAGCCACATCCCCAGAATACGTAAGAACTATACTCCGACATACGTCACTAGACCAAGACAAGATTAACTTCCTCGTACAAAAAACGCTACAAAACGACATTTTACCGAATGAAGGGATAAAAGCCCATCACATCTGATATTCACTGAATTATAAAAATGTGAAAAGCTAAAAGGGTGACCACGAACTCATTTAGATGGAAAAAAGAGCCGTTTGACACTTTCATATACAGTAACTACAGTTTAATCTGCATTTTCACTTACATACATATGCAAAATAGTCCCTGTTGGTACGGAAACTTTAGAGAAAGAGGTTTGTCAAAGGGTTAATTATTCTGTGCGACACCCTTCAACATTCAACCACCAGTTTTCACTAGAAGTTTTTCTTTTCCCACAATATTTTTTTGTATTTAAGTTCTAGGAGATATATTAAGTAAGATTATACCTATGAAATAATTTGTGAGGGGTAACTTTTCCCTTTTTACATTTTTATAATTCAGCCAATATCAGATGTGATGGGCCTTTATTCCTTCGTTTTTATAATATCGTTTTATATAGTTTTTTGTACGAGGAAACTAATCTTGTCTTGGTCTAGTGACGTATGTCGGAGTGTACTTCATACGTATTTTGTGGATGTGGCTGTCTTCACACCTGTGCACAATTATGTAAATTTAAAAAAAATTTAAAGAAAACTGTCAATGAAGAATTTCGATAAAAATTTTTTATATTTTCGAACCAATAAATTTTGGAATATTAATTTACTTTGTGCATTAAAGGGTGTGATAATTACTCACTCTAAGTTCCCTGAGGCTACCTCCATCTTCGAGCGAGTCCTCAGAACTCCTTCTGCTCGACAAATACCTACTGCCGACCGTTCGAGTCGATCGACTTGAAGCTTCGATCATGTCATACTGTCGATCAGCATTTTCCTCTTGTTCTTTCTGTTGTCTCTCAAGTTCACGCATACGGATCTCTCTTGCTTCAGCCCTCGCTTGCCTACGAGCAAGGAGACGAGCCTCGGCCTGAAAATAGAATTATTAATTTAAATGGTGCAAAAATGAAAACAATTGACAATTTTCCTATCAGCTTAATTAAAATGAAATCATTGTACTAATTTTTTCAAAAATACCTTTACAGAAATAACCATGTCAATAAATCGGCATATAAACTTCAATAAAATTGATTCAAAATACATCGTATAATTATTTGATATAAAAGCTTTTCAGGCACTCACTGTGCAAATTGACAGTATGTATATGTTTCAATTTCAAAAATGACAAAAAAATGCCACTTAAAAATAATGCAGGACGATACTAATCAATATAATATAAAAAACTACATTCTCTCAGTAGTCTTCAATGAATTAATTTTATAATTAGTGATTTATAAATTAATCATTGTTCGACAATTCTATTCACCAATGCACTTTAATTAGCGATAAATTAAAATTTGATATGTAATAGTAAAATATTTGACTAATCAGTAACAATGCTTTTTCAACAACAAATAATTGTCAATCAGCAATTGAAATAGCAATCGTTGTTATTTAATGTAAAACAACGTTTATACTATTAGTTATACACTTTTGTAGAACGACTAATATCCTCATGAAGTACATAAAAAATTATAATAAATAACAGCACGAAAAAAAAGGAGGAAATAAATATCTCTTTTACTACAAACTCGTGACAACCATATCATTTAATGTAATACTGTTAATTTTAATTGCCTATCTTATTGAGACTCTTCTCGAGGAAAATATTTAAGACAAAGTAAATAGTTACAAGACTAATATGGTTTCGAAATATAGTATCTAAAAGGAGAAAGCGGCGATTAAAATACATTTTTTTGTAATGAATCAGGTAAATAACTGATTTTATGAACATAGAGGAATTCGTTCCCACGAATCAACAACAAAAATATTTTTAAAAACCGAAGAAATATACAAACTAAACAGCGGACTTTTCCGTATATTATCATGGGCTTTTTCAATTGAAATAAATAAGATAGATACTTTGGAGAAACTTTTTTAACGATTGATGGACATTCCTAATTAAATTAAATCATCAAGGAGCAGAAAACAAGATCGAAATTTTAAATTTTTCGTCACATACCACGAAAACAAATGACTAATAAATTAATTAGCATCGACATACAACATTAAAATTCATGAGGTTTGATGTATTCATCGTCCCATGTTAACCTATTAGAATCAACCAATATAAAATAATTATGATTGTTCTAGATAGCTAAGGCGCACTATAAGTAGGTATTTTATCGTTAGAATATCTTTTTTACGTATCAATAAACGTGTATATTCTACCCATTATAACACGTACTTCGTCAGAATTTTGCCCCAAATACTGGGAAATGATGATCGAGTCGTCGTGGTCAGAAACATTACTATGACTCCTGCTAAGTTTCCTTTGCACTGGACTATCTCGTCCTTCGTACTCCGATCCGTGGCTTCCTTTACGTGATCTCTTCACCGGCACGAAATGGTCACAGGTTTCGTCTTCCGTAACACCACTTATTTTGAACTTTGCACCACTTTTATCCAAATCATTGAAGTTATCATTGGACTCGTCCTCGGTAACACCTTCAATTATGAACTGTTTAGCCGATTCCTTGCTATCCTCGTTGGACTCATCTTCAGTCACTCCACTAAGGTAAAATTTTTCACTAGTAATTATATTATCGCCGTTCGTCATTGCACTTGATGGCTGGACTATTCCGGTAACATCGGAAGAAAGGACGATTTCCTTTCCGGAAGCGGGGAGGTTGTCCTTGGTCTCCTCCGACTCCAAATTCGTAGATTCGTGGTCCATTTCTTGCTCGCCTTGGATGTTATGATGTCTTGTAAACCTACCTTCTTCTGTTGTTAAGTTTGGACTAACTTCTAACGGATAAATTCTTATATCACATAATTCTTCTTCCTTGTTATCTCTTACTGCTTCAGTTGTAGAGGATACTACTTCTTGTGCTTCCGAACTTACTAAATTTTCGTCCGTAATTTCTTCGTCCGAGTCAAGTGAATTGAGTATATCGACTAATGAGTCCAGACTTCCATGGCTCCCACTTGAACCACAACAACTATCGTTATCGTCCTTGAGTTTTGTTGTTAACTTAATACAGTCGTCGTCGCACATTTTAGCAGGTATTGACTATTATACACATATTTTGTATCTTCGAAAGAAACAGCGAAATGATTCTTCAAAAGCAAAACTTAGCGAAAGTAAACGTGTAGAACATAACAAAACCGGTAAAGAACTGGGTGTTGGAATTTTACATTACCGTATCTTATCAGTTAATGTACATATATACGTTTATACATAATTGGGTGAGAGTGTTTGTTTATTTGTATGAATGATTTCACCTTAAAGCTATTACCAAGTTTATCAAAAAACTGAACAGGAGTAATAATAACAAAAAAATCATATACCTTATACTTTATGTGAGCCTGGTAGCAATTTGTTTTTACCGAAATAAATAACGGGAATAATTGTTTAAAATTTTCATTTGTGTAGAGAGCTCACAATTATTCACATACACTATACATTGTTTTTTATTTCTATATCGTTTTACTGTAAAACGATAAGTGAACGTCTAAATTTAGCATAAAAATTAAGAAAAAACAAATTAATGCAACATAATACCAAATAAAAAATTTTATAGCTAGGTACAGGTATTATATAAAGGATATTAAGTACCTACCTAATTTATGACACAAAAATTGTTGGCTAAATCGTAAAATAATAACTACAACATTTTAATATTTAGTTTATAAAAAGTAAAAAATTAAAAACAAAAGTTAGAATCAAATTGATTTTACTAAAGCCTTTAATGATGCTTTTTATGGTTTGTTAGGTAAAATTTCTTTAACCTACATTCATTAAAAAAAAAAAAAAAAAAACAAGGTATTTTCGAGCATCAAGCTACAAATAAAGTTTCTCTAATTTTCTAATAGGCATGCCCGAGATGATCTCTCTTCTTTCGTTAAGTGCTTCTCATAATAAATAAAAGTTCAAATACAGTGTTTGCAGAGATGCTAAGTGTTTGTAAATTTGCTGAAATCAAAACAAACGAGAACGTAATGGAAGTAATAATACAGTGGATTTGCACAAGTTTCGGTTAAATAGTACAATCTTTGGCGGTGATGTCATGAAAACTGCATGACATCATTTACCGTATCCCAATTCCATTCTAAATACACTAAACCAGATAGACAATAAAAGATAGGAAGGTCTTTAAAATGCAGTTGTAACGGCTATCGGCTTAATTTATTTAAATGATTTTATTTTTATCAACTTTGATTCGAACCCTTGTCACTTAAAACGAATTTGAAAACTAACTTAAAAAGACCATTGAACATGACTGAAACAGTAAATTCGGTTAACAACTGAGTTCCTTTCGGGAAATTAACCCCCAAAAAGGTGAAACGAGGAGTAAACTTTCGCATAGAAAAATTTGACTTTGCTACTTACTATTCACTAATAATAATTTAGAAAAAGCACTCACTACCTGATCACGTTGTAGTCGTTTCATAATTACTTCACGATTTTTTGCAGTGCTTAAGGAAACCATAACGGAAGTTACGATACATTTTTTTCGGTTTATAAATAAATAGCTGCTATGTATGTAAACCGGAAATAGCCTATTAAATTCACTAAAGGTAATTAAATAAATCTGTTTATATTTTAATCTGTGTAATTGTGGTTTTTAATAACGCTAAAAAACTATGCACCATTAACAGCTACTAAAACAAAAATAAAGTAAGATGATGTTCTTAACAGTTACAGATTGTAAAATTTATTTTAACGATTAAAAGTAACAACCAAAATATTTAAAAAAATAATTTAATACTTTTCTAGTATATATTATTATTATTATCGTTATACATAGTTGTCAATTTTAAAAACAAATAAATTGCGATTAAAATAACCAGAAAATGTTATATTGTATAAATAGTTTACGTTTTACTATGAGTAATTCCATTGAGGATTATCATTACTAATAAGAAAACACGGCTATTTCCAATAACATTTTTAACACAACTCATGCATAATGAAATATAATATGAATGTTACCATTCTTAAAAACTATAGTGATACTAACACTCCATTTTATGCGTCTAAAACTGTACGCAAATTGTTATAATAGACCAGGGGTGATAATCTTTGAAACCAAAAAAAGTTATTGTAGGATGAAACCCATTGAAAAAGGGAGAGAATATAACAGAAACGAAAGGAAAAATAATTTACGAGCGATCTGAGGTCGGGAAGGGGAAGGGGGTGAGTTTTTAAGGGTAAAAAACGGTTTTCCTTGATTTCTGTAAAAACTACAAGTGAAAAAAAAATATATACATTAGTATGGTAAGTTTTCTCAGGAAAAAAAAATGTGACCGCTGCTATTTTTTTCAGTAAAAAAGTTGATTCATTAAATTCTAATTACATTTATGTCATCGAAAATCTCATAATATATAAATATACATGTAAATCGTACTATTGAATTCACATACTTTATACTGATTACGTTATTCATTATAATATTTTTAAAAACATTAATCTATTTTTTTTCGTAAGTTCGTAAAAAAAATTTTTTGTAAAGGAAAAATAAAAAACCAAAAAGTTGGTTATTTGAATTTTTCACACAAATTTTGAGGTTATGCAACAAAAGTGTAAATACAAAAGTTGTAGATCTTTTTATTACCTACAACTTTGTCATTTAACTTTTTTCCATAAGACTTGTAGTTTTTCCGGAAATCAAGGAAAACCGTCTTTTACCCTTAAAAACTCACCCCCTTCCCCTTCCCGACCTCAGATCGCCCGTAAATTATTTTTCCTTTCATTTCTGTTATACTCTCTTCCTTTTCCAATGAGTTTCATCCTACTATAATTTTGTTTTCACTTTTTACTATTTTTGAAGGTTTCAGCACTGGTCTACATATAAGTTCTCGTTAACATATATTGTCAAAATATTTCAATAGTTAAAAAGGACTTCAGCCTTCACGCCCTTTTGAAGTGATTAAAACCTTTTTAAAGTTCTAAAAGCCTATTCAAAGTGCTTGAAGTCATCTCTATTTCGAATTCAAAAGGATCTTTAAAAGCATTTGAAACCCTTTTGGTTTATTTTAAGCCCTGATGGAATGAATTCATATGTGCTTCAAACCTTTTGATGTACTTGAAGTTCTTTCGGTTTAATTTAGGCTTTCAAAATTCACTCAAGGGCTTTACACAAAAGTATAATTATTTATTTTTATAACCTCTTAAAGCAATTGAAGTCCTTTTGGTTTAATTGAAGCTCTGGTGAAGTGCTCAAAGCCCATTTTATATGTGCTTTTAACATTTTAAAGTAATTGGAGCTATTTGGTTTAATTTAGGCCCTCAAGATACACTCAAGGTCTTTCACAAGTATTTAGATTTTTGAATTTAATTGTTTCTTTTTATGTAAAATTGTAATTCAAAGTGTTTGGAGTTTTGATGTATTTGGGAGTTTAAAGAACAAAGCACTTTTAGTAATGGCTTTGGGTTTAACGATTGGAGCCCTCTTGGTGTGAGTTTGTCCAACTCTGAATCAGTCATAATAATATATCAATCAATGGAAAGAAAGGAAAAACAAATACTTGTAGTTTTGTATTACGTTTTATGTTCTATATTTGCCAATTCAATGAAAAATTTTAGTAGAAATAAACTTTAATAAAATTGTTAGGTTACCTAGTTAAATAATAATGTGAACTGTAAATCATTGTGCTTTTTTCTAAATAATTAAATTGGTCATATTAGACGTAAAATAATTGAAATTAGTGCTACTGTTTTGAAAACGTAAAAATTCTAATAAAAAGTTTTCACAAACAGTAATTTTATAATTTTAATGTGCTCGTAATTTCTGAAATAAAGTTTATAATTCGTTGTTTTTCAAAATAGACAAAATCGTTGGAGAAAATTGGAAATGAAATTAAATTGGTAATACGCATACTTATACTGATGATAATTGGAGAATTAAAAATAGAGAGCACATTTAGGAAATTTTTGGAGAATGTTATTTTTAACCTTTATAATAAGCCTCTTTTAGGAAGGAAGGTTAATTATAAATCCATGTGCACCTATGTACTTAATTAGTAAAGAAAATAGTAATGAACAGACCCGTACTTAAAACATTTTTTAAACTTACGTTTTTCCTTTTCTCCAGTAATCCTGAGCAATGAAGAACGTTATTCGAAATTTCATTTTTCGTTTCGTCCAAACAGTCAGTTATCGATGGTTCTCTTTGAAACCGTTTAAGAAAATCCAAATGGTAACCGTTTACTTTCGGTCCAAACACCATCTTTAAGGATGATAACTAAATACTACTAGTCGACTGCTTCTCAGTAATTATCACTTTAAAACGTCACCATTGTACACTTCCATGGTATGCAAATAAATAATAATAGGTAGGCGACTCGGTATTTTCACGTTTTCGTTTTCGTTCGTATAAATGAAAAACTTGCGAATTTATCGTTTACACATTCCGATTGAAGATAGTCACTTTGTGAATGTTTTGGTAGACACTGTTCGTAAAACAATTGTAACACCGGTATAAAAATATTTCCGCGATCTTGCCATTGTCATGTACTAACAAATGTTTCAAATACGAACAACCGTTAATTGCGATAATTATCATTTTATCTCAACAAAACAGTTAGGAATATTTTTTTTTAATTACCATGAAAATTCAAAGACGATTTCTCAATGTAAAGCAGTTTTGCAATGCTACTGTTTCTGTTACAGTCATTCTTGATATAAAAAGTTTGCCGTACTTAAGGTAAAATAAAATGAAAATACAACAGTTTTAATTTCAATTGAATTGAATAATTTCAACGAATAGAATATTTTAACAGAAGATGGAATCTATGTGTCTTAACCAAGAGCAATTTTGAACTGATTGAAAAATGCATAAGTGTGGGTAACGTTTTCCTTTTGGTGGGTTTAAAATAAACTACTGTAGCCATAAGATGCTACTGCATTTTGAATAAACACCTCATTTACTTTTACAAACAATATTGCACATGAAAGTCGTATGCATATTGACAAACACTTCAATAAAAATTTACCCTGTTACAAATAATTTAAATTCTTAATAGTGTACTGAAACATTAATTTGTTAAAACAAAAACAGCAAAATCTGATATTGCCTTAATATTAGACTCTGTCAATATTTTTTTAATACTTTTCTGAGAAATCGTTGTATTTCCAGAAAAACCAAGGTAGTTACCATAAAATCTTTTTTGTATATCGATAAACTTTTAATCGCTTATAGATATTTGATAAAAAAGAAATATCAAAAGGGCGTAACCGAAATTAGTGTTCTGCCTATTCTCCACGATTCACGATCAACCAGATGATGGTATTCGCACAGGTCACAAAAGTTCATCACCAAGGGCAACCGACATTCTACGATCGAAAACTATCAAAACAGTTAATAAGATTACAAATTTAGCAGAAAACACGTGGATGCTTTCGAATTGCTTAGAACAACCTGGATGTGTACTGTTGTAATTTACGAAAAAGACCTGGAGACTCAAGGGAATACCTATTTCGCAGAAGATGACGTCCACCGCAAACGGAATACATGAGAGAAAGGAAAACCCGACAAACGAGATGTGAACATGCAAACTATGACGACGCGACGACCGGCGTCCAGACGGACGTCGTGGCGCACGGCGACAGTTCATTCCCCCAGAATTTCATAGAGCTAAAAACCCACCGACGATGGTGTCGCGTTCATGCGGGTTCATTAAAAAGGGAACGAAAATAAACACGTGCACCGGAAGAAAAGCCGACCGGTGCATGGACGTGTGTATTTTACATTATTAGATACACTCCAGGCCATAAATTTTGAGATCATAGAAGCGAAAAAATGATAAGAGATATACAGGGTGTATCCCAACAGTCATCCACTAACTTAACTCCTTATTAAATTTAAAGATAATTATTTATTTCATGATTTACACGAAATGCAGGTTTTTACATTCGGAGATAGACTAATTGTAAGAAAAATTAAATAAGTATACATTGTTTGCGATTTCAGTTTTTTTTATCAGTGAAATTTTACCCCACTATTTTTTGAAGTATTAATAAAAGGAAAACTAGCCTAGTAATCTTATGAACGTATCTGAACTGACAGAGTGATGTTTTAACTGGCTAAATTATAATTTAGTATAAGAATTATAAAAAAGATTATAAATAATTTGCCAGAGCTTTATTCTCATAAAATCTTTATGAACAAAAACAATAGTTTCAGTCTTAAATAATTATTAATATGGGACTAAGACTAAACAAATTGTCACGTATATCAAGCTAGCACGATAAAATTATTTTTCCGATTTCTGACTTGCACTTGCACTATAATTTGTCGCTAATTTGTTATCAAATCCAAAAATTTGTCGCTCGTGCCGTTTAGCCATAATCAGCTGTAGTGCTAGCTTGATATCAAGCTAGCACTACACATAGCGTATCTCGAAAACGAAATGTCATAGGATATAAATGTAAAGGCCATAATTTGTCGCTAATGTGTCGCTGAAATATGACACATTCAACGAATTTGTCGCTAGTCTTATCTTCAACTAATAAGCGAAAAACTACTGGAAAACCTAAAGGGACTACATATGGCATATCTCGAAAACGAAATGTCATAGGATACTACTGTCAAGGACATAATTTGTCGCTGAAAGATGACACATTCAACGAATTTGTCGCTAGTCTTATCTTCAACTGATAAGCGAAAAACTGCTGGAAAACCATCAAGCTAGCACTACACATAGCGTATCTAGAAAAGGAAATGTCGTAAGATATTACTGTAAAGACCATAATTTGTCGCTGAAAGATGACACATTCAAACGTATATCAAGCTAGCACGACAAAGTTATTTTTCCGATTTCTGACTTGCACTATAATTTGTCGCTAATTTGTTACCAAATCCAAAAATTTGTCGCTCGTGCCGTTTAGCCATAATCAGCTGTAGTGCTAGCTTGATATCAAGCTAGCACTACACATAGCGTATCTCGAAAACGAAATGTCATAGGATATAAATGTAAAGGCCATAATTTGTCGCTAATGTGTCGCTGAAATATGACACATTCAACGAATTTGTCGCTAGTCTTATCTTCAACTAATAAGCGAAAAACTACTGGAAAACCATCAAACTGGCACTACATATGGCATATCTCGAAAACGAAATGTCATAGGATACTACTGTCAAGGACATAATTTGTCGCTGAAAGATGACACATTCAACGAATTTGTCGCTAGTCTTATCTTCAACTGATAAGCGAAAAACTGCTGGAAAACCATCAAACTGGCACTACATATGGCATATCTCGAAAACGAAATGTCATAGGATATTACTGTAAAGGCCATAATTTGTCGCTGAAAGATGACACATTCAACGAATTTGTCGCGAGCAACAAATTTTTGGATTTGGTAACAAATTAGCGAAAATTATAGTGCAAGTTAGAAATCGGAAAAATAACTTTGTCGTGCTAGCTTGATATACGTCACATTCAAAGAATTTGTCGCTAGTCTTATCTCCAACTGATAAGCGAAAAACTGCTGGAAAACCATCAAACAATTAATCAAGGTGTTCTTTGTTACATTTGTTTTAAGAGATCGAGTTTATTTACCAAATTTTTTAAATTAGGTTTTCCCTGTTTCCCCCCATTTGGGCAACACGTTACCTTTCGAGAGTTTGCTGGCTTTCCAGCAGTTTTTTGCTTATCAGTTGGAGATAAAACTAGCTACAAATTCGTTGAATGGTCTTTACAGTAATATCCTACGACATTTTCTTTTCGAGATACGCTATGTGTAGTGCTAGCTTGATATCAAGCTAGCATACCAGCTGATTATGGCTAAACGACACGAGTGACAAATTAGGGAACAACTTATAGTGCAAGTCAGAAATCGGAAAAATAACTTTGTCGTGCTAGTTTGAAATACGTCAAATTGTCTTTATTTCTTGTTTTTTGTATATATGTTTGTTATGTATATACATAAGTATGTACTTACTACAATAGCAAATATTAATTTCATATTCAATTTAAGACCGATGAAAACTAAAAATTTAAAATTGTTTTTGACCATTTCATAAACTTTGGAACTAGAGTCTACAATTTCAGCACGAGTAATTTTTTACAACAGATCGAACTTAAAAGTAGAGTACGGTATTTTCGTATATTTCTCGTATTCGCAGTATGTTGCCCCACTTTTTGTACAATATACACAGTTTTGTACAGAATTGCTTATTTACAAACCAAAAATTAGGTGGAAGGTGGAACATCTTAAATTCTATAAACTTGAAAGTTCAGAAAAAAATCTAATTAAACTTTAATGAAATTCTGGACAAAGTAATTTGTTGGTATAATAATAATAAAATAATTGGTAGGTATTAAGTTATTATTATTTTCATCAAATCGTTTTTTCTATTTCTTAGTACATAATATTTTACTTGAATTGGTATCTAATCAAAAATAAAATTGTATTCTTCTAAAGCTTCTTACTTTTACTCTGTTTTATTACCGGAACAGTTTCAATTCTTATTTTGTTTTCATTGCCTATAAGAACGGAAATTTGATACAACGTTCTTCCGTTTTAAAGTGAACTTAGTCGTAACACCCATTTCCTGGTACACCCTACCGTTTTCACGTTTCTAAAACGTTCTTTTCTCCATACGGTATCACGTATGATATTATTATTTTGCTCCCCCTTAAAAGTCAGCAGCAAAAGGACAATAAAATCACTGTACATATTTTTACAGCTCCCCAAAATAAAATTTTATTTTATATCATGGGCATTTTAACGTAGGTAACAGACAAAAATACATTTGGATATGTATTATTAATAATATCTAAATTTTCGTTTTGTTTGTCTAGTGCAAAAGTCATTTAAACCTTTAATAGTTGTACCCAAAAGTCAGTTTTATTTAGTATTATTCTTACTATTTAATTTTTGATGCTTTTGAACACGTTTAGATTTAATTTCTAAAAAATAATTAATGTAAAAGTTTTCATCTACTATAAAAAAAAAAATTTACACTGTTTTTATAATAATGAAAACGATTGTCTGCAGTCAGTCTTCAAAATAATTTAATTTTCATGAACAATTTATAATTGTGTGTGTACAAAAATCAGTTGTATTTAATAGTGCTTTTACCATAATGACATAAAAGACTCATTTGACCCCAACAACTAATTCTATAATGGATTCAAAAAGTAAATGCACTCACCTCTTTAGCAATTTGGTCGAGAGCTTGATCTTCAGCAGAAGTTTTTGGATTAATTCTTCTGCGTCCACCACCTCCATCCATGGCCAAGAAAGATACACCCAAAACACACCTGCGGGTAACATAGACTCACATGTCACAGACATAACAACAAAACATAACATTATCACAAAACAACATTGATTATGACAACAAAATACAAATAAATCCACTACCTTGAAAGAGAATTACAAAAACAATACATAAAAACAAACAAGATTGCTTTTGAAGTTAAATAGGTTTTCTGTTAATAAGCTAACAGGTAGTCCTTAAACGATTTTCATTTCCTTTAAAAAGCTACCAGCAGTGGGCCCCAAAGGCTGTTTAAGTATACACGTTTACATTATAGGTAGGTACCTATAGTGTCCCTTCAAAATTAATTTGAAAATAAGCACATTAGGGTGATTCTTATAAACATCATTTCTTAATTTTAATGAGTTAAGTCTTCAAACTAACAAGTCAATTCTATTATGTTAAAAATAGAATAATAATATTTTTTTCGAGGGTTGATACCATAAAAACTGCTAGTTTCACATGAATATTCAATCAAATACTTTCTGATACTGTCTTAGATTTTTGTTTACCTACTTCAATAACAATATAAACTGGACTGGTTTAACTGGTTAATTATTCACACAAGGAATATATTTTTTTTTTATTAAGCATTAGGTACCTATAATCTAGCACAGTGAAATTTTGAAAACAAAAAGCATTTTTCAGACGATTTATAAATATCTTTACAATTAGATTTTTTTTAAGCCAATGAATTCGTGAGGGGTTGTTTTACGTCCTATATTTTATGACCAAGCAATTCGTACTTATAAGGCACCCATTGCTCCCCTCAGTTTGTAGTGTATTATAACAAACAGAAAATTAAAAACAAAACAAATTTTAGAGAATTTAAAGATAATTACCCTGCTGGTATTTAAGGTAATGGGTCAAGATAATTTGGCATGCCTATCAGGCAAAAATAGAATCTATTTTTCTCCCTAAAGGTATTTCTGTGTTATTTAGACAAAAGCAGAAATTCGAATTATGCTGTTCCCTCAATGTTTTGTACAAACTATAGAGACAATTAAAACAATTTATAATATTCACAATATGATTACAACAAAAACAAATCTTCAACTACGAGCAGGTGTTTGTGGGTGTGCTACAAAATTCTGATTCATTGGCTTTACGCCAGACTATGACCACTAAATACTTACTTGATATTAAGTTACTCATCCAATATCTGCCTCCTTTATATACATCTTATCATTTCTGATGAATCGAATGGAGATATTATCTCCGATATGATATCTAATCAATTAATTTCACTAATGTAGAGGTTTCTGGGGTAAAACAAATATTAGCACTCAGATAACACTATATCATAGACACAATAAAATATTTACAAATTCTTTGTAATCAAAAATTATTCTACACGTTATCTTATCACAGATTAAATTCGTCATAGGTGTTTCAATAAAACCAAAAGTTTGCACATGTGTAAATTCGTGACGACATTTTTAATTCCACGAGCAATACTACCAATATTATTTTTTTTTTCTAAAGACCCTGCAAGTTGTAAATCTAAATTTAAAATACCAAAAAGAGAAAATCTTAAATTTATCTTTCATAATTTAACACAATAAAAATAAAAAAATATATTTTATGACCTATTTTGAAAATATATTTGAATTTAATTAAGTATAAATCCTAAATACACCATAGCAAATTTTGTTTCAAACCACAATTTTAAAAGTTTAGAATGTATACTTCTTTAACATTGAAGTTTATTGAGTTCAAATTTCATAATTTCTTTCTTAAAAAAACGGGTGATTCATATATAAAAAAGACAATAAAACTTCAGAATAGAACTTTTCATATAGGGTATTTTACGTTGCTTTAGTTTGCTTAATTTAGTTCTTCATTTTTGACATTCTTTGTTCTGGCTGGCAGTTATAACCTCAATAATCGTAATGTCAACAATGTTTTATATACAATTAATACAATGAAAATATTAATTAAAACAAGCTATAATTATTTCAAAATTTATGTGGTAGTACTTTTATTTATTTTGCAGGATTGGCATAAATGTGCCAATTAATATAAATATCTTCCAGAATATTTTCATCCTTCTGCAAAAGGTGATTTAGAATTTGTATGTAGGTAATAATTTCCTGTTGCCAGTGGTGATGAATGTTCTCCCATAATTTCTGAGCTCCCATTTCCACACGAAATCAAGGCATTTGTTGCACAAGCTTCACATGGTGCTGCTATGAAATCATCAGAATTAACACTTTCTATCCAGTATCTCACTGCTCTTAAATGATTACAAATTTCTGTAAGAAATGAATTTGATGAGTGTTCATATGTATATGTACTGTCCTTCTTATGCTATTATCTGTTATATATATATATATATTCAAAATACCTTGGAGAGTTACAATACTTCTTACTGTTGAATTAGAAGTTCCACATCCAGGTTGCATTTCACCACAGTTAGGAAAACAATCAGCTGCTTCGTATGAAACTTCACACCCAAGATCAAAGTCAGAAGTATGAATTGCATCTACATAATCAGCATCATCTGCAGTTATTCTTTCATCATCGTCAGCCACAGTAGGACGGCAAAATAAAGGGCCAGCAGAGTCAAGCCCAGTAATTCTAAGAAGCTTTCCTCCTGAAAGTAAATCTCTTAATTTAAAATGTCAGCTATTTTATAATATTACTTTATTTGCAAAAGATATTCATTCGGTTTTTTATTACATATTCTAAAAAACTATGTATTGATAATTGACACAAAGAAAAACAGCACACCTGCTGTTTGCACTAGCTTGTCTATTATTGATTTTTGATTTAAAAATACTTATATTTCTAAAGACATACACATTGATTTTGAAATTGTTGATATCAAACAAAGATAAATATAAATTATTTCGAAATTAACTCCTCTCCTTAGACTTTGACGTTCCTCTCACCTTTTGCTATTTTATTACTGAGGAGTTAATAAACTATAATATTGCGTTACCTTCAGTGAGTTTTTGAACGTTTTGCCCTATTAATCCAGCCAATTGCCCTCCAAGTGAGTGTCCAATCAAATGTGTCTTATTAAAATCAAGATTAACTTCGTTTTTAATCTGAATTAACAGATTGGCTGCAATTTTTGCAATTTTCTTAATGTAGCATACGCTTTCGGGATATTTATATAAACCATATTTGGACCAGTCCAGTAAAATGATATTATAATCGCCCGTACTCAAATATTTGCCTTTTGCTATTTTTGACCAATTGCCACTATTATCAATCCAGCCATGGATCAATATTTTAGTTTCCAATGATGGATCGAACAAACTTAAATCATTAAGCTCATCTGCTTTTAAAAGAACTGCTTCTTGTTTGTTCCTTGGGGTGTAGAGATAGAACTTTATCAAAGTTGTGTTAATGGAGGGGCATAGTATATTTTCCAATTGAGCTGTGCCGTGAACTATTTTCAAAAATTCTGGTAAAATTTTTTTGTCTGTCTTATTTTCTTGTACTAGAACTGTTAAACAGACGATTAGAAAAGCAAAGAGTCTCATCGTGGATTTTTTCTCAGTCGTCTACGTTGATATAACTGGAACACAAAAATAATTTTAAAAAAATTTAGCAATATCTGTATTTATATTTGTATTCAATTATCATTCCCCAGAACGTTCAAAACATTTTTATTGTTTTTATCTCTTTTTTAAGTACCGAATGATAAATTATTACGTTGCTGCAAGTGCCTACAAAGAAAGACATTTTTACATATTCACATATCTAAAATAGGCATTTCATACTTTGGACAATAATAGCTTCAACACTTCCTTCAATATTTGTTATTGTCAAATTAGCATTTAAACATACAGGTTGAACATTACCACAGTTAACAAAAAAGTTGGAAGTTCCACATGCAATATCACATCCAAGATTTGAGTTAGATGTATGGATTGCATCAACATAATCAGCATCGTCTAAAGTTATTCTTTTATCATCATCTGCCACATTGGGGTGATAAAACAAAGTCCACTAACTCTGTATAGTTTCACCTGAAAATTATTCTCTCAACCAAAATGTTAAAAATATTTCATTGAGTTGAACCTCTTTCAAAGTACTGGCCCTTACAAAGTGCTTGAAACTCAAAACCCTTTTCACAAGTGTTTAGGGCTTTCAATTTTAAAATGTAATTAAGACTTCAAGAAGCAAGCACTTGAAAGTGGGCTGGGGCTTTCAGTCCTTTTTTGATGGGGACTTTGCTCAACTCAATTCATCCAGTTATAATATAGTTTAAAAAAATAATCAGTTACCCCCTGTAAGTTTTTAAAATTTGTTAAATTTTTTTTAACGTTTTGTCCTAATAGTCCTGCTAATTGTCCTCCGAGTGAATGTCCAATTACATGCATATTTTTTAAATCGAGAATGGATTCATTTCTCATCTAAATGAGCAAATTGGCCGCAGCAACGCATATTTTTTTCTGAAATATTTTTTTCTGGAATAGGTACCTATTAGAAGTATGAAATAGTGATGTGCCGGATATCCGTATCCGTATCCGTATCCGCGGATATCCGAGGGAAAAGAGAGGTCCGTATCCGTATCCGTATCCGTTAGTTTTTGGCGGATCTTTTACGGATTTTTTACCTTATTAATTTTAAATTTGTAGATGAAATATATATATATTGTGCTGATCAATATAGATTTAGGCAGTACTGTGTGTATAGATGAGTGCGTGGCAGGTTATTGCCGACAAAAGCAAAAAAAAATATTAAGAGGGATGCCGCCTGCCACATGGTTCACCAAGGACAGAACGCACACGACGGCCGAAGAAGACGGTCGTCTTAAATTGATTAGACGCGACCAGATTATTTTAGTTTTAAAATTATTATGACATTAATATTGCATTTTTGGATTTGATGGTGTTTTGTAGACATTTTTCTTAACTGATATACCAAACACAAACGTTATCTGTGCTGCCCAGTGTCACACTAAACTATACGCGGCGGTAAATATTGCACATGGATCTTTGCAAAGAGACAATCTATTATAAAAGTTAGCTCTTAAAAAGTTTCATAACAGTTTGTCCCAAAGGTGGTACCAAAATTCCGCGTCTTGAATAAAATCTATCCGTACGTTTGTCTTGGCAAATACCGTTACAGATACCGCGGATATAAAGTTTAGCGATCCGTCACTAAGAATATGAAATCGCCGTCTGAGTCATGATGATGTTGTATGATGTATTCGTCATTTGCATATTTACCCGAGCTACATCACTAGTATGAAATATGAAATGACCAGTCGAGTATGATGATGTTGTATGCCCGAACACTTAAATATTCGTCTTTTGCTATATTTACCCAAGTGTCAGGATCATCAGTCCAACCATGGCCCAACACCTTCGTTTCCAATGACGAGTTAAATAAACTTAAATCATCTTCATCTGCTTTTAAAAGATCTGCATCGTCTTTGTTGATTGAGGTATAGAGGAGAAATTTAACCAATGTAGTGTTAAGGGGAAGGCACGTTACGTTTTTGAAATGTTCTATACTATAAACAAATTGCAAAATTTCTCCTGCAATTTCTTGAATCAAATTTGCACTAATTTGTACTCTTGCATTATATTGTTGTAACTGTTAACAGAACTTCAAGGAAAACTAAAAGCCGTATTGTGGATTTTGTTTTAAGCAGTCTACGTTTAAACTATTCTTGATTTATAAGCTTTCCGTATTTATACCATCAGTTATCTTTTATATATTTTTTAATTAAATTTACTTTTCCGATTTAGTAATTTTAATAATTCTGAGATCACTCACTACCCTACGTTAACGCAGCTAACAATGAGGATTTTATCACTTCTTGTTTTCAAGTATGATGTTAAGAACTTTAACTTACAATTAGTTATATTTACTGTTATAGTAATTCATTTCTTTTTCTACATCTATTTAGATTTTAGATTCATTTTATTTTACTCAAATATGTACATTTCTATCTTAGAAACATGAATTCATTATCTTAGGGGTTTCCAAGTACCTATAGACAATCGCTGTTTGACCACCAATTGGGTAAAACCGAGTACCCACCAAGGGTGGGTTTTGTACTTAGGTTTTGTAACAGGTTTACCTGAGGAGTAATATACAGTCGGTATAAAGTTTTAATTCACGTCCAGCAGTTATAACTTGAATTTGTACCATTTTTATTGTATTCATCAGTTGTTGACGGAACTTCTATAATTTTGTTAATAAACGTATTTTAAGCATCCAAATTATTTCAATAATAACCAATAAGTGTGCACCAATTAGAAAGAATAGTCTTTTTTTGTGTTGCAAAGTGCAAATTACAAATTTGCATCTTTCATCTTCAACATAATTATGATGACAAACTATTTCAATTTTCTAGTAATTCGTTTATTTTTTTTTGTTGAAGGAAGATTTTTACAATTTAATTTAATTATGTAACAATTGTTTTACGAAAATTGTTACACGAATAAAATAAACGTTGATCAAAATATTGCCAATATAAATTGCATTTTTGCTATATACATAATAATTTTAAGGAAGAAAGAAAAAATAATCTTTTTGAAAACGTAATCAACAATTATATGGTAATACTTTATTTTATCCGTCAGTGAACGCATATAGTTTGGGTACTTTTATTAAAAACTTCCAGAATGTTTTCATCTTTCTGCATAGGGTGCCTCCGCTTTTGTCGTTAGATAATAATTTCCTATTGCTAGTGATGAATGTTCTCCCATAATTTCTGAGCTATTTTTCGTGCAAGTAGTTGGAGCATTAGTTGTACAAACCTCACAAGGTGTTGCTATGAAATCGTCAGAGTAAATACTTTCTATCCAATATTTTGGTGCTCTTAAATGGCTACAACTTGCTGAAAAAGAAAAACATTCCTTAAGATCTTCATAATTGTTTGATAATAGGGAATTGGACAAAAAATATTAAGCTCGAAGAAAAACTATTTAAAATTTCGTTGAACGTTTCGCTATTTATTTATAGCTTCCTCAGCAACTCATTTTTAATCTTTCCTCTCGTCCAATCATCTTAAAACCAAGTGTGTATGGTTAGTCATAATTCAGTTGAATTCTAAACATCTTTTTGGCTAGTTTACAAATGTGAGAATAGATACTAGAAATGATAAACACTAAAACTTTTTTCTTTTTTCTCAAAAGAACAAAAAACACAACATAACTATAATTTCGTTGCACTTAAACTATATTTTTACAATTAATAAAACTGAAAAACGGATTCTGTCGATAATTACAAAGAGACTCAATCAGACACCCGATGGTGCCTCACGTTTAAAGAATAATTTATAATTTGTAATTATCGACAGAATCCGTTTTTCAGTTTTATTAATTGTAAAAATATAGTTTAAGTGCAACGAAATTATAGTTATGTTGTGTTTTTTGTTCTTTTGAGAAAAAAGAAAAAAGTTTTAGTGTTTATCATTTCTAGTATCTATTCTCACATTTGTAAACTAGCCAAAAAGATGTTTAGAATTCAACTGAATTATGACTAACCATACACACTTGGTTTTAAGATGATTGGACGAGAGGAAAGATTAAAAATGAGTTGCTGAGGAAGCTATAAATAAATAGCGAAACGTTCAACGAAATTTTAAATAGTTTTTCTTCGAACTTAATATTTTTTGTCCAATTCCCTATTATCAAACAATTATGAAGATTTTACACATGGACATGAAACAAAACTTATTCCTTAAGATGTTTATACAGATGTATTATTCTGTTTCATATAGAAACCTTGTTGCTTCATGTCTTGTACACTTCCTATTATGCTTGCTATTGTTCGATTACTACTTTTACATCCATTTTGAAGTTTACCACAATTAGGGTAAAAATTAGCACTCCCATATGAAATGTCACATCCAAGATCTGAGTCAGATGTATGAATTGCATCAACGTAATCAGCATCGTCTGCAGTTATTCTTTCATCATCATTTGCCACAACGGGGTAGCAAAACATGGGGCCTGCAGAGTCAAGTCCAGTGATTCTACGAAGTTTTTCACCTAGAGATAAGGATATCGACACTTTTATTTATTTATTTATATTTCTATTATCAAAAGGGATTTATTAAAATTTTCTTAAACGTATTTTGAATGCCAAGGAGATTAATGAAATTTAGCACCTTCTTATCCAGCTTATTTTTGATTTGAAAATATTCAAGTAAGTACTTTTCTTTTTTATCTATTTTGAAAATGCTAAATTCTGTTGATGTAAAGCTAATTCAATTTTTTCCTCATATTTAAATTCTCTCCAGTGTACATTCCTCTTTTGAAGGATTAAATACTTTTATTGTTTATTCAAAGCATTTCTCATATTAAACAGAATTCATCAAAAATTTGTATAAATAATAGGTATATCATGAGACGTTTGCGCACTTAACCGATTAAAACATTGAAAGGTAAACATGATAAGATTAAAATCATAAACTGTACTTTTTCAGTTTTTCAAGTGGAACGCCCGTCTCACCTACATATTGCTGCATTTTTTAATTCTTCGGTGACCACATTTCGGGTCAAAGTTGCACCAAAAAGGGAAAGAATAATTTTTCCAAAATGGAAAACAAAAATAGGAAGATCCAATTTCATCATTCTGTTGAGCATAGTAATTGCATATCGTTTCATATTGAAATTTAATTTTTTTATCTTTACAAAAATGAAACAGAAAATCTATATATTACGAAACAAGATCTACAATTCAATAAATTTTCGATTTTATTAATAAATGTTCGGTTCTATTTGTTACAGTTTCTAATTTAAAAAAAAATAAATTATCGATGTATAAAAATAATAAAGTTTTCGTCTCATTTTTGTAATAATAAAAGGAACTATTGTTATTACGAAACCATAAGCATAATTGCATTTCCATATCTTTTATCATTTTTGAATTATGATTTTTTCTTACATTCCTACTCTACCCTAATATGTAGCCATTAAAGTGATCTTTATTTTTAACGAAGAATTTAAATATGCAATAATTTACAGGCTGTTCCAATTGGAAAAATTAAATTAGGTGGTGCCCGAGGCAAAACGGCACACCCTATATAATCCAAAATAATTTGAGAATATTTTGAAAATGTGATATGAATCACATATTTGTAAGCTAATAATAATTTTAAAAAGGTACAATCTTCCATCCACGCATTATTGGCGCACCCTGCATAAATATGAAAACAACAAATTACCCTTTGTAAGTTTTTGAACATTTTGGCCTATTAATCCAGCCATTTGTCCTCCAAGTGAGTGCCCAATCACATGCGTTTTTTGGAAATCAAGATTTGCTTCATTTTTCAGCTGAACCAGTAAATTTGCTGCAGTTTCGGCTATTTTTCTTGCATAGCATACACATTTGGAATATAAATTTAAAGAATAAAATGACCAATCGAGCAAAATGATATTATAATCGCCCACACTTAAATATTGATCTTTTGCCGTTGTTGACCAACTGCCACTGCTATCAGTCCAACCATGGGTCATCATTTTCGTTTCTAACGTTGGATCAAACAGACTTAAGTCGTTCACTTTATTAGCTTTTAATGTAACTGGTTCTTGTTTGTTCTTTGGGGTGTAGAGATAGAATTTTACTAAATTAGTGCTGACGGAATTGCATGTAACATTTTCGAAACGAGCTGTACCATAAACGATTTCCAAAAGTTCTCCTAATATTTCTTCACTCTTATCGTCACTAACTACAAGACCTGCATCATTTTTTTGTATCAGCACTGTTAACAAAATGGTAACAAAAACCAGGAGTTTCATTGTGAACTCTGTTTTTAACCACCTAAATTAAACTGCTGATTTGACAATGTACAAAATAATGGAATTTAGAATTTTTCTGTATTATATGTACTTTTAGTTATCTTTTGATTTCATTCATTTTAACTTACAATTAGTTTTTTCAAATCAATTTCATCACAACATTACGTTAAATAAATATACTTTTTATCGCTTCGTGTTTTCACGTGTCTACTGAATGACAAGATACTTAAGAATTTTTATAATTCTTTTCTTTCTTTGTTAAAAATTGCCCCAGCTCTTATTAGCCTACGATTTTTCTCACAGAATTATTTTTTTGGGTATTTTCAAATTTCTAATATCCAGCCTAATTCCACGGGAATTGCTCAATATATTGGTGTTTTTAAAACAATATATAGGTACATAGGTATCATGTACCTAGTCACCCAAGAGAATATGAATTGCATTCTGAGTGTGGTATATACTTACCAAATTTGGTTTTGATACCAATTGAAGTTTTGGTTCTTAACATGTCAAACTCTCCTAAATTAAATTATTCTTAATATCAACAACAATTAATCATTGTCAGGTTGTTATTGATTTATAAGCCAATAGCTGTTTTTTAAAAAACAATAAAACTCTAATTTCATCATATCCTTTATGTGCTTATGATTGATGGGCTTAAAAAGAATATGGACTGCATATAATAATAAAATTTACCAAATTCCTTTAATGGTTTTCCAGTGTTATTTTAATTAAATTGTCACTTTTTATCCTAAATTTCGTCCCTGTGGATTTGGTTGATATTAAATGGACGGGGTGAAGTTGGTCCCATTATTTATGACTTTTTTGATCCCACCAACTCAAGTTATTTTCTACTAATTTATTTATTATTGTCAAAAATAATTTAAAGTGCACTTCTACATTCCCTAAGGATTCTCCAAATTTCACATTTCTATCTTGAGTGGTTTTGGCTGAGCATATTGTTTATCATTGATTGTGAGTCACAGATTTTGATAAAAGAATTAAAAAGATGTAAGATGTTCCTATCACGTATGTAATTAGATATTTTTATTTATTTAAATATTAAAATATAATATTATCAAAAAAGACGGATACATATTTATAATATAACAGCAATAGTATTGATTAAGAAATTATAATCAATCATCTATTGCATAGGGCCACGTGGATCTTGTTTTTAAATAATAATTTCCTTCAGCAGACAATGAAGTATTTTCACCCATAATGTCTGTATTAATATCTTTACACCTTTCACACCACCCTAAAATAAATCTTGCACATGTGTTGCATGAGACAGACACAAAACCATCGGAATTAATACTTTCAACCCAGTAGTAAGGGGCCCTTTGATGACTGCAACCAACTATATAAGAAGAAAATTGTTAAAATATAAAAATAATTCGATTCAAGTGCTTTTATAATTATGTATGTATTTACCTCTATTAAAGATAGTTTCTAAACTTCCGGTGATGTTGAAAAGGGTAAAACTGGCATTTTCGCAACCGGCTTGAGTCCGGCCACAATTGGGATAAAAGTTTACATGTCCATAAGGATTCTGACATCCATAATCCCCATCGGAAGTATGAATTGCATCAACAAAATAAGCATCATCCGCAGTTAACCGTTCATCATCATTTTCTAAATCAGGGTGACAAAATAAAGGTCCTGCTGCATCAAGACCACTTATCCTAGACAACTTCTCACCTAAGAAATGTATTCTTCAATTAAAAACCTTTTTTCTCTTAACAATTAGGATAAATACCTCCTGTGAGCTCCTGAATATTCTGTCCAATTATTCCTGCCAATTGTCCCCCTAAGGAATGACCAATCACATGCGTCTTATCGAGATCAAGATTAACTTCATCCCTTATTTGAATTAATAAATCAGCTGTGTTTTTGGCAACTTTTTGCATAAAACAAACGCTCTGAGAATACAGATTTAAAGCATACACGGACCAATCCAGCAAAATTATATTATAATTGCCAGTTCTCAAATATTCATCCTTTGCAAGTTGTGGCCAACCACTTACGTTGCCAGTCCAGCCATGTATTAAAAGTTTTGTTTCCAACGAAGAATTAAAAAGGGTTAAATTGTTATTTTCATCTGCCAAAAGGATAACAGGGTCGTCCTTGTTTTGAGGAGTGTACAAATGGTATTTTACTAAACTGCTGTTGATGGGATCACAAGTAACTTTTTCGAAAATTGAAGCACTATACAGTATGTCCATAATATCCGCTAATATCCTCTGGAGAAACGTTTCGTCAACTTCAATAACAGCATCGTTATTTTCAATTTTCACTGATAATAAAAGTATCAAAGAAAGTAAAAACTTCATCTTTGAATTTTTTTTTTACTGTAAAGCACTTTTGCAATTACAATTTTTGCGGGATTATGATTCCATTTCCCCAAAGTTTAGACCTTTATATAAATACGTACAGTTATCATATAATACACTGTTATTTATTTATTTAGTTTCTTACGAGGTATTATTATACTCTTATGTGTACTATGTACCTCCGTCTCATTGTCATTAGATTGCTCACAACAAGTTTATATTTAAACTTTTAAAAAAGTCCTATTGTTTTAATTCAACAGCTTTTGGTGTGTTTTTATAGACATTATTTGCTGTCTTTTTGTTTTCAAATGTAAATATCCACAAAATTTCTAGGTAATACACTCTTTTTATCTGTTGCTTTATAAAAATTCATCCAACCCAAATAAGACGACATTGCTGTAGGAATTTCAAAAAAAATTTTTAGTCCCTAATTTTGACGAAAGAATTACTATTACTCTTTTATCAGTAGTAAATAATATTTTGTGAAGATCTATATGTATTGGTTTAAATATTTATTATTAAGCGATGTGCTGCATTGCATGCAGCTCATATAGTTGCTTAAATTCTTTTCATTGGCATGTCTGTAAACGTGCATTCTGGAGGTAGCAGGTGCAGTGTTAGTGAGCAGAACTTATCTTGCGGCTTATTGTCAGTTAAAGAATGAATTAATTTATTTTACTACAGGGTGCATAAAGACCAGAATAGACCAGTGCTGAAGCCTTCAAAAATAGTAAAAAGTGAAAAAAAAATTATACTAGGATGAAACCCATTGAAAGAGGAAGAGAATATAACAGAAATGAAAGGAAAAATAATTTACGGGCGATCTGAGCTCGGGAAGGAGAAGGGGGTGAGTTTGTAAGGGTAAAAAAACGGTTTTCCTTGATTTCCGGAAAAACTACAAGTCTTATGGAAAAAAGTTAAATGGAAAAGTTGTAGGTAATAAAAAGATCTATAACTTTTGTATTTACACTTTTGTCACATAAACTCAAAATTTGTGTGAAAAATTCAAATAACCAACTTTTTGGTTTTTTATTTTTATCTTTTACAAAAAACTTTTTTTTTCACGAATTTTGGTGAAAACTTACCTACTTATGTCCCAAACACGCTGTAATTTTTTTGATTTGAAATATTAATTTTTTCACCTTATTTTTACTTAATATCGGAAAAGCGCCCTAATTTTCAATCGAAAATTCTCACGTCTAAATATTTGCTTTTTTAATAACGTTGGTGGGCTTTTTCTTCATTGAAATCTTTACTTTCTGATGGTGTGAAGAAAAATATACAATACTGTGGTGTTTTCTCAAGAAATGCAAAAAAACGAAGGGAATTTTATCTAAAAACTGTGACCGCTGCTATTTTTTTTTTATTAAATTCTAATAATTACACTTATAGAAAATCTCATAATATATAAATACATATACATGTAAATCGTACTATTGAATTCACATACTTTATACTGATTACGTTATTAATTATAATATTTTTAAAAGCATTAATCTAGTTTTTTTCGTTTTGTTGCATTTCCTGAGAAAACTTACCATAGTAATGTATATTTTTTTTCACACCATCAGAAAGTAGAGATTTCAACGAAGAAAAAGCCCACCAACGCTTTTAAAAAAGCAGATATTTTGACGTGAGAATTTTCGATTGAAAATTAGGGTGCTTTTTCGATATTAAATAAAAATAAGGTGAAAAAATAAATATTTCAACTCAAAAAAATTACAGCGTGTTTGGGACATAAGTAGGTAAGTTTTCACCAAATTTAGTGAAAAAACAAAATTTTTTGTTAAAGATAAAAATAAAAAATCAAAAAGTTGGTTATTTGCATTTCTCATAAAATTTTGAGGTTATGTGAAAAAAGTGTAAATACAAAAGTTGTAGATCTTTTTATTACCTGCAACTTTGCCATACAACTTTTTTCCATAAGACTTGTAGTTTTTCTGAAATCAAGGAAAACCGTTTTTTACCCTTAAAAACTCACCCCCTTCCCCTTCCCGATCTCAGATCGCCCGTAAATTATTTTTCCTTTCATTTCTGTTATATTCTCTTCCTCATCTAATGGGTTTTATCCTACTGTAATTTTTTTGGTTTCAAAAATTATCGACCCTGGTTTAAAAGAGACAATTTGCATAAGCAAATCACCGTGTCAGGTGTAGTTTAGATACACTAAATTATTGTATTAATAAATTTTACTTGATTATATTTATTTTTTAAAGCAGAAATAGTAGTAAAGAGGGGTGAAAGTAAATAATATCTATTGAATACTAATTAAACTTATTCTTGATAGAGACTTAAAAATTCGAAACAATGTTGTGTAGTTAATAATGAATTTACAAAATGCCTTTTTACAAAAAGAATTTTGATATTACTTTTGCAAGTTACTGTTATAAATATAATTGCACAATAACTTTTTCATGCCCTTAATATTCATTATGTTACAAAATTATCATTTTTTGCCCTTGTCAACTTATTATCAACATAAGAGGTATTTTTCAGAGGAAAAGGAAGCGATTGTTGGTGGCATTATTATAATCTCAATAACAGTAGTTTTATTTTACATTTTGATTTTTCATTAAAAAATTGAAATAAAATTTCCTTTCGCATTACCATAAGGCGATTTACTGTTAGTTTTCAAGTAATAGTTTCCAGTTTCAGAAAGGGAACAGTATTCGCCCATATTATTATCCGAATTACTAGAACACAGCTTCATTTGGAAATATGTACAAGAACTGCAGAATTTAGACGAAAAACTGTTTTCCAAAATGCTTTCAATCCAATATTGATGGGATCTTGCGTGACTGCATGTAACTAAAAAACAAATTAAATGATTAACTTTTTCAAAGATTCAAATAAATTTTATTTATTTTATTATATTTTCTGTAATGAGAAAAGTGCCATTTTTTGGCCCCACACTGAACTGTTTTCCCTTATTTTAACTACATACCTTTGCTAAACAATTCTTTGAAAGATCCTGTGATGTTCTTTAGTGATACAGTCACCTTAGAGCAGCCACTTTGACGTTTTCCACAATTTGGGTAAAAATTAGACTGGCCATACTCAATGCTACAACCAAATTGGCCATCATTGGTATGTATTCCGTCAACAAACTGTGCATCATCTGAAGTTATTCTTTCGTCATCATTACCTACATTTGGATGACAAAATAATGGTCCAGCAGCATCCAGACCGGTCACTCTTTTGACCTTTTCACCTAAAAATTGTCTCATGTTATGTAAATAATTATCTACATAAGTTTGTCTTTGTGCAATAAAGAAACGTTATTTATTTCAGAGTATGTTTCAGTTGATTCAATTTTATGCATTTATTGCAGCAATTGATTTAAATAAATTTATAAATATGTACCTACTTTAAACAATAATTGCCTCTGTTAAAAATAACTTAATTTTCTTAAAAAAAAGAAATAAATCAATAAAATTTTAGACAGACAGTTGTTTTTGAAAATCCGCTACATATGAAGTTATTATTAAATAACTATAAAAATAGCGCACTTACCTAGGTATTACTTTTAAATATAAAGTGGAGACTTTCTTAATTCTAAATATATTTACTCACCATTGGTGAAGTTCTGAATAAACTGGCCGATAATTCCAGCCATTTGACCCCCCAAGGAATGGCCTATCAAATGTGTTTTATTTAAATCTAAATTCGAATCATTTTTTAATTGAACTATTAATCGAGCTGTTGCATTGGCTACTTTGGTAACATAACAAGCACTTTTTGAATATCTATTGGTTGCATATTTAGACCAGTCGAGGAGAATAACGTTGTAATTTCCCATTTTCAAATAAGCATCTTTGATATCTACTGCCCAAGATCCATTAACTTTTCCCATCCAACCATGAGTTATGAATTTTGTCTCCAAAGAGGGATCAAAGTTATTATCATGTCTATCAGGGTACAAGCGTGTTCCATTTTCTTTGTTTTCAGTTGTGTAAAGGTAATAGTAAAGTTTTTTGTTATCTACATCTGAACAAGTAGTTTTTTCAAATACTGGAATACCATAAACTATAGATGACAATTCTTCGATAATTTCATTAAATAGTTCTGTCGATATTTCAACATCACCTTTGGCGTACTGGGTAAGAAGGATACCGGCAAAAAGAGCTGCTAGTGGAAAAATACAAGCAACAATATATATTTTTAAAAATGTTCAAAAATACTTCAGTTTAGTAATATATGGTATAATAAAATTAAACATACCTGTTAGAAAAAATTGTATCGTGTAACCCTTCATCGTTCTATTCACAAGTTTATGAATCGGAATTCGCCTTCTTATTTTATATATATTGTGAATTTCACTTATCAAAAATATGCTAATGTAACGTCTGCCATTAAAGTAGTAAATATCTAATAAAAAAACTATAACAAATTTTTATCAACCACGAAATCACGAAAGACACGAGTATACTTCACGTCTAACCTGAAGCATTATTTCATGAAAAATAGGTATAGTATACGTTTTGATGCAAAAAGCACAGGATTTGATAATAATAAATAGTTTCCGTGAAAATATAATACATTAATAGGTAAGCAGTACGTGCACATACTAGTTTTCTCATCGATTTTTATTGATTAAATAGTCAAGTTCGTTGAAGGTGACCATTAATTTGTAATTATAAAGAATTTGTAGGTACTTAGGTGTGTAAGCCAATTACATTTGTTTGTTTTCTTGGTTTATAATATATGAATCAATTAAATCCTTAATATATACGTAAGAATATTTTATATACACATGTAAATCTAATAAATTGCTAGAAAAACAAAATTAGCGAATTGTTGGTAAGAAAATTTATCTAACCTAATGTGCTAATGATAATTAGTTTAAGAATGTTAATTTTGTTTGAAATATTTAAAATTAAATTGCAAAAATAATTAATTTATTGCCATTTTTGGGTGCTTCTCTCGAAGATGAGGTTGAAGAAATCAGTCAACGTTACACTACGTTATTTTATTATCTATATATACCTAACCATTTTAAATTTCTACAATAGATAATATCTTTCTATATATCAAAATACAACAAAAAATTAGAAGCTTCCACTAAAAATTGTCTAAAATTCTTTCAAAATAATACTTAATTAATTACAAAGTAAGTGACTGATAAAGTAATATTTGTTGGCAGCATCTACATCATGGAAAAACACAAAAATCCTTTATTTTTAAATGTCACAGAAAAAAATTATTTACAACTTCCTGCTGCTGATTGTTCTCTAATCTGTGTAAACATAGTCGGTAAGTAAAATGCAGTTTGATAAACAGCGAGCCATTATTAGCAGCTAAAGTAGAACCACTTCATTTTAAATTTAAAAAGAAAAATTTCTGAATGCATTTTGTTCACTGTTTTCTAACAAAAGAGTCCAATTAATCTAATTATTTTTATTAAAATATCAAAAAGTAGAATATATTATTACTGCATTCTTATTTCTTTTAATTTTCAAACTAGGAATATTTTATTTAAAATATAATAAGTATACCTAATAAAAAAAATTATTATTACAATTTATTCAACTTACTAAACTCTTTACTAAAGGGTGCTATTTTCATACTTATAGTATTCCTCATCTATTAATAATAAAAATAAATTAATAATTAATTACATATAATTCAAATTGCCATTTTGAATATTTTTTCCAGAAGAACTCCAATATTAAAATTCGTTGAAGAGATAAAAAACCATTTCATAAAAAATAAATTTAAAAACATGTATTATGCTACCATTTAATTAATATCTGATGGTATAAAGGGAAATTTTTATTTGTTTTTTTATTTATTTTGCATTTTTCATTAAATTTTCTCATTTGAAAAGGTAGAATAGAATAGAATAGAAGTTGATTTTGATTGCTAGAACAAAATCTATTTAACATCTATTTATTTAGGCAAATGATTTGCAATTTGAAAACATATGCAAAAAAGTGTTATTTTGCATATCTTTTCCCCAAAAATACACAAAATACAAAATACATATAGTAATACTAATTAATAAAAAAGTTTATTTATTTCTTTCAAAATCAAACCACAACTTAATCTTGTGGATCTTATTTTTAATTCGAACGTAAATGTTAAAGGTAGCGAAAAAAACAAATAATATTTTTGTATTGACTGTCGTATTCTTTAAATATACTTCTAGCTAATGGTTAAATATTTTTTAATCACAGACATCTGATAAGATGATCGAAAAGCGCAATTTTCACAAAAAGGGTAAAATTCAACTAAGTTGGTTATTTGTTCGTTGACGTTGAAAGAAATGATAAGCAATTAAAAAAACACAGTAAAACCTTGATAACTTAAACCTCGATAACGTAAAAACCTCTATAAATTCATAAAATTTTGTGTTACCTTCCCTTCGGAGTCCAAAACCTCTTTTACTTAAAATACGAACCCTCTATAACGTAAACGAATAATTTGGGCATCGTACCTCAGTAAGTAACAAAATTGATGTAGAAAATGTGAATTGTTTGAAACTAAAAAAAAATTACCGACTTTTTTATGTAGAATAAAATAAACTTGAGTAAATGAACATTTAAACCAAAAATAAAGTACGTATGTACATAATAACATTTCGAAGTTTCATTTACATTGAACCTCCTAGCTCGTCTATCTCTATAATTCTTAAACAACGCTCATAAACGGACCTCTGTAAGTAAAAATATAAACCAATAAAAACTCCTTAACTTAAACCCTTAGTAATTAAAAACCTCAATAACTCAAATTATTTAACGTTTCCTTGGTGTTTATCTTATCGAGGTTCTACTGTAGTTTTAAAAATACTTTTGGTTAGATAAATATTTTATCAGTTTATCATCATCATATAGGTATTCTGATATGCAAATTACACAAAAAGGAAAAATTATTAAAGAACAATAAAAGTTCAAAGTATTTTCCCTTCATTTATAATTGTTTTATCCAAATATATAGTTCAAGGATTATTAATGTCAAAAATAATAAGCAAGTAGACGCCTGGCGGGGATGACTAATCGACTGATAATAATTGATCACAGTTATTGACCACTGAGAGTTGAAGATTATTGCAGTACTAATATCGCTATTAAAAAATGAGGGTTGACGGTAGAAGGATGAAAATTAAGGGTTATATGTATTTTTTAATGCCACATTATAAAAAAAATTTTAAAATATTTGTCCAAAAAATAAAAAGTTAGGGGTGGACAACCGTTATCACTTAGGGGTATGAAAAATAGATAGTAGCCGATTCTCAGACCTACTGAATATGCATATAAAATTTCATAAAAATCGGTCAAGCTGTTTCGGAGGAGTATCGTAACTAACATTGTGACACGAGAATTTTATCTATCAGATTAGTCTTGACTTTTTGTTGTAGATAAATATTAATTTTTCATCGAGGTAATTGGGATGAGTCGAAAGTCTTTCTTTATATCTTCAGTAAAAGTTTTTAACTTTTTCAGCGACGGTCGGAATTTGTAGATCTGTAGTTATGTAATTATTTGATATGTACCATGGAGCCTTTACTATTGTTCTTAATAGTGTTTTAACTTGAACTCTTTCTATTATGCCAGTGTTTGATTTTGAAGCAGTTCCCCAAATTTGAATTCCATAGGTCCAGATTGGTTTTAGTATAACCAAATACAGACGAATTTTATTTTCTGTAGATAGTTGAGACTGGGCCGGACCGTGAGTTTAGGGGGCCCTGGGCTAATACTACTTAGGGGCCCACCTAATTACTCAAAGTATTTATAGAAAAAAAAATGAAAGTAAAATATTTGATTTATATTATAATATATTATGGATTCTTTCGCATTATCGTCTATTTTTGACTTTGACTAGATATAGCTGGGGGCCCCTTGAATCCACGGGGCCCTGGGCTGAAGCCCAAAAAGCCATATGGTAGATCCGGCCCTGAGTTGAGATCTTCTTCCCATCAACCACTACAGTTTCCTAAAAGTGATGTTGAGTTGTTTTCTTTTGCTCCAAATATGGTCTTTCCAAGTTAGACGACGGTGAAGTTGTAAGCCCAGATATTTAATCTTACTATCCTGTGGGATAGCTTGATTGGAGGGCAAACATTTGTCACATAAGTATGATTCCAATAAAGCCAAATTGATAATTGGGGATGAGAGACCGTGATTCCATAATTTTGTTTAAATCTGGTTACTATTGTTATTTCAAAAATTTTTGATAAAACTGGAAGCAAAGCTTATAAGTCTGCACGAAGCTATGGGACTTTTGTTAAATCTTTTGTCGGTTTTGGTATTAAAATTATTTGAGCTATATTTGATTGCATAGGAACATATGAAAGATTATATATTACATTTATTAAAACGGTTACGAATCTAAGAGCTTTCGGAGGCAGATTTTTGTAGACCGTCCTAGGGATGCCATCAAAACCATCAGGTGCTTTTTTATTTCTCAGATTTTATATTATTCTTGTAATTTCGTTAATTTTAACTTTTTCAATTTGACTATCTGCATTCGTTAATAGAAACTTAGTTAAAATTTTTGTTTCTATTCTTGCTGGGATTTATCTAATATGCAGTTTAAATATTTTAAACTGAGATGTGTGGCAAAAAGATTAACTTTTTCTGTATTAGTGCGAGCCCATTGCCCGTTTTGTTGGGCAATTGGGGGGGGGGGGGGTTATGTTGTTGAAACCGTTTTATATGTCTGGAAACATTCCATAAAGAATAATCTGTGCTTTTGTCACCTGTTAAGTTTTTAGATGAGTTTTTTTATCTTGTTATCTCTGTATTTATGGAGCATGTTTTTCAGTTTCTCAACTGACGATTTATTGAACTTACTTTTATCTACTGGAGATTTTGTCATATATTACGTAAGTAATATTCTTTTTTCCTTTATTTTTATTTCGATTTGTATCGGTAGACTTTGTTTTTATTTTTGAGAGCTATTTACTGGAATTGATGATACTAGAGCATCCTGAATTTTTACAAACAGATAGTCGACGGCTTTATCTAAATCAGACTGGCTTTTTAAACGAATATTACAGCTTAAAGTATCTTCAATATTCCAGTTCGTATTTTTGTTAGTAGAATTTATGGTGTAAAATTCTTTAATTAATGTGATCGGAGGAGAAATCAAATCAAGACTCAGCTTTAAAGTAATTTTGGTTGAAATCCAGCAGATCCGAAGTTCGGTTTACATCGGAAGGACAGTAATAAGTTGGTTCCCACGTAGAAGTGACATAACTTTTTGTTAATGGATAGTGGCGTAAAGATTTCGCCCCTTCCGATTTGGTGTATTAAGTCTAGAACCCCACCAGGGGTATTTGGCATTACAATCACTTGCTGCAATAAATCTTGTGCCCAATGTTTTAAAACATTTTTCAAATTGTTGAATTTAGGGGGACAATATACTGATGACACTGTCAGAGCTCCTTGTTGATCCTCGATTACAACACTGGTGGCTCTGGCTTGCAAGCATTCTTTAAGTCCTTTAGCGTCGTGGTGCGTGATTTTTGTTTTTATTAATGCAGCTGTACCACCGTGGGCTTTATTATTAGGAGAATTAGTGAAATATATTTTAAAACCGGGCAGTTTTAAATAGTTTTTATTTGAGAAGTGCGTCTCTGAAATGAGCATTATATCTATATCGAATTCAATTTAAAAAGGCCTTTAATTCATGATATCTGTGGACCAAGCCGTTAGAATTCATAGTAGCAATTTTAAGCATAATTGTTTTTATTATTTGCGTTGTTGCTTAATAAACCAGTTATTATAAATTAACAAAATGAATTTTTATAAGTGCAAATTTCGAAATTTAATTCTGAAAGGCTCGTTACCATTTTTGACGCTATATTGTAAAACGCATCAAAATATCTTTATTAAATGATATTTGTACTAGCGATTAAAATAGTTTGTGAAAAAGAAAACGTAAATAAATTTAGATAATTTTTCATCCGCATTTGTGAGTTTAAAAGACTTTCGTGAGGTACCATTTTTGACGCCATATTAAAAGATTTCTTATTATAAACTGCACGAGTTTTACTTTAATATTTCTTATATTTTTTCTTGAATTAAGATAAATTTACTCTTTATCACGTTTGTTTTAATGGATGTATAAGCAGTTATTACATAGAAGAATTTATCTAATGTATTCATTAATAAAATTACAATCTGTTACGTAAGTATATACCATTTTATATAAGCTTTATGTACATATGTACAGATATATAACTGCAGTCAACACGAAGAGTTTAGGTCAAGCTTATATATAGTAGCATATGATGAGCATATGCGTGTAGGAGTTACATATACATGTGTACTTTCATTCTAGTAATTAATACATTTGAGACCTGTGTATGCTACATTTCAAGGAAAAGTACAGAGCATCATAAAAATCGAGTATCCTGTATCAGCAGGATGTTTAATTCAGTTTCATTGGTTATAAGATTGTAATATTTTTAGTAAATTTTGCTCATATCTTAATTAAACTTTGGGTCAACATGCCTTCCACTAAACAGTTCCTTCTTATGTACATAATTTTTAAATTATTGTTAATTAAAGTAATAGTTTGTAACGACGAAAAAGAAAAGGATAAAAGTGATAACTCTTGTGAAGTGCTCCTAGAAGAAGGCATTAATTCTTATTTGGAAAATGATTTTAAAGGATGTATAGAGAAATTAGAGAAAGCAATTGAGAGATACAACACTCTTTCAAAACAACTTCAAAACTGTAGATTAGAATGTACCAAAGAAGTTGAAGACTCAGTTCCTTTGTATTCTGTAGATGTTAACAATTTACGATTTTTTGAAAAAGCCGTTCGAAATACACTTTGCATAGTGAAATGTAAAAATGAACATCCAGATTTAATAGAGTTCAATAACATTCCTGTTGAAATTGAAAAGAAATTTCTTAATAAAACTCCTTATGAATATTTGCACCTGTGCTATTTTCAGGTAAGAGCTCAGGAAATACCAAAAGAAATAATTAACATAATTATTACAATTTCTATTTAATTTTATTTTATTGCAGAACAAAGAATATCAAAAGGCAGCTTCAGCTGCTTTTACATATCTAGTGAGCAACCCAAATGATAATACAACCAGGATAAGTTTTAAACATTATTTGACACTTCCAGAAGTTGCTCAAGATGAGATTGTCAACTATGAAGCAAAAGTGTGTTTTCATTTTAAAAATATTACCTATGTGAATCGATAGTCAAATTAATTTTAGGACTATGTTACTTTTTATGCCCTTGGTGTTGATGTTTATAACAAAAAAGATTGGGAAGCAGCAATTGCTTACATGGAAGAATCCTTGTCATCTTACATACAGTCAGAGGAAGAATGTAGGGCTCAATGTGAAGGACCCTTTGGGCATAATGGATGGTACCCAGATTTTATGCCAGCCATTGCAAGTATGAAAATATAACACATTAAAGGATAATAATTTCATTATCAAGCTACTTTTTCCAGATCATTTCACATTTGTTGTAAAGTGCAAAAGAAATTGTAGAAACATATTAAACTCTTTAAATGGGGAAAAACAACAGGACTTTTTACCAAGTCACTATGACTATTTACAATATTCATATTTTAAAGGTAAATTAATTCTTTTGTGTCCATTTATATTATTAATTCTATATTATTTTGAAGAGAAAAATTACCAAGCAGCTTGTGCAGCTGTTGCAAGTTATTTACTCTTCTTTCCCGATAGTCAAGTTATGCGTTCAAATATGAATTATTATCTTAAATTACCAGAGGTTGAGGATTACTTTTTTACCCCAAGACCAGTAAGTTTTTACATATTTTAATAATTTTAACATTACAGTTTTTGCCTTTTTACAGGAAGCTGCCTCTTACATACAAAGACAAATTTATGAAGAGAAGTTAATTTATTTTATAAATAAGGAATTCAAAAAACTTAAGTAATATGAAGTGATTTTAATGCCATAAAATAAACTGCCATAATAGATTCCTAATTATGTATTAATAAACGTAAAATTTTTTTTGTTAATAAAAAAATACATAAAATAAAAATTACTTCTGCTTTTTATTTTTGTTTTTTCGTTTCTTATAAAACACTTTCTTTGTGTTTTTTATATTACTATTTCCTCTTTTATTACCATACTTGAGGTCCTTATATTGTCTTTTACTGTTCACAGTATTTTTTTGGTTCTTATTATTTTTCTTGTTATCATCAAAATCCAAGTCTTTGAGAACACCTTTACGAACTTTCTTAACATGTTCTAATATTTGTTTCTTCTTTTCCTGCCTTTGCAATTTTGCTTGAACTTGAAGAGCTTTGCCCTCCTTCTTTTGAGCCCTCAATTGTTTGACCTTTTCACTTCTCTGTTGTTGCATTTGCTTCTTCATCAAGTTTTCACGAATCCTCTGCATGTGCTCATCTGTTTTTGCCATTTCAGCAAAATAGTCATCTGGCCTATAAAACAGGACAAGTTAATATAATTTATGGTTTACAAAAAACAAAAACAAACTTCATATTATATATGCGAAATTACATAAGTATTTCTTTATACAATGCTTTTTAATATGGTTTAGTTATATGAACGTGAATGTCCAACATTACAATATCATACTGTTACTAGAACTGCCTAAATTTCAATGTTATAAATTAATTTAGTGAATTTGGATGAATATACCTTTTGGTTGTAATATTGAGTGCCTTTAAACGTGGAATAGCTTCCAAGACTGTAGCTTGGCCTTGCCTATAAAACATCATTTCTCGTTTAAAATCATTTAGAACAGGGTCTTCACTAAGTGGAACTTGAGGCAATTTTTTATTATTTTTTATTTCATTTTCTCTTTTCTGTTCTTGTTGTGATATTTGTGCAGCCAACTCTGGAGCTAAAGGAGCTTCTTTATTAATACAATCTAACCGTTCAATCCAATCCAGGTTTAATTTAATTTCATTTAACTTTTGTTTCAATCCACTCTACAATTTATTATCATTAATACCATCATAAAAGGTTTGATAAAAATAATGTACTTACAACATTATTTACTAAAGTTTTAGAAGCCCTTTCAACTACGTTTAATCCAGGCTTTAAGAGACCTTTTGAAAATGCTTCTTGCAACTAAAATGAAATATACAAAATGTATCTCTTGGTGCTACTAACATAATAGATAAAAATTACCTCTGCATCGCTATCGCTGTAATCTGATTCATCAGAATTACTATCCATTCTTAAAAATATAGTCAATACTTCTAAAATATTTAATAACTAATTGAAAGTCGATAATTAACACTTTCAACGTGCTTTTCTTGGTACTTGTGTACTTAACCTCAATTCAAAACTAACCTACAAATTTTCATGTTCAAAAGACCACACCATAAACGAAAAACAATTACCATTATATAAAATAAATACAAAATAAATATTTGTTTCTATATCTATGTTTACATTTATTATTCTCTTGCAATAAACAAATTTGCTTATAATGTCAATTTTTAATAATTAATCTTATGTTTCATCAGAGTCCATTTTAAAGTTTTCTGGAACTACTTTAGCCACTTTTCTAGGAGCTTTCACAAAAGTTTTTATGCACTGCATTTCTGTCCAACTAATAGGAACCATGGGATGACCATTTTCTGAATGGGCAATAACAACCCCTAGTTCATTTTCAGCAGTAGAAAGCTGATAGGAATGTGCCTCTGTTATAGGAAGCTAGAAATAATTAAGGAACATTCTTTATTGTTTCCTGAAAGCTGATAAGTAGTCTTTTAATTCAAGGATACAACTCTTGCTAAAATGATATCACCAGGCCTAAAACATTTGTATACTTCAATACGATCTTTTTCTGTAGCTCTTATATCTTCTCTTCTCAAAATAGCACGATGAGGTCTGCTTAAAACTGTATCCCCAATACATTTTATAATACATCTACAATGTTGCTGTGTTATTATAGTAACTTGGGCAGTAACAATATCTCCCTGGGCAGGTACCATTGTTTGTTCTCCACAACTGTGAACTTCTATTACTTTTACCTAAATGTTAAAAGTATATTAACTTATAATAAGAACAGAATGGGCCAGTTTTACCCCTTCATTAAAAACAATATCAACTAAACCAGCCAAGGTAGAATATATGTAGCCCCCTCTTTCATAAGTTCCCTGTCCAGCTATATGACCTTTATCTGAGAGACAAAGTCTTTGTCCAGGAACACAAACTAACAAATTCTCAGGCATGTCTTTATTTTCGTAAAATTAACCTAATTCCCTGATATAAACTTAAAAAGCAATAAACAATTTTTCATATTTTTATTATAAATTATAACCTCACAATTTAAATTCGTCTTGTTTTTATTTTGTTGGCCTTCTACAATGCGAGTTTATTTCAGCCAATGCTCTATACAGGGTGTTACCAATCCATGGTGATTTTAATTAAGTAACCCACATACACATATATTATTTGTTATAAACGTTTTGAAAATGACACATCACTAATAAGGAGAGAGGGTTCCTAATTAAAAGAAAAAGAGCCTACATAACTAATGCACGCCCCCATGTACATAATTTTTAGGTAATATTAAATACAAACGATTTCCATAAATTTTTCTTTTTCTGGTTTTTTGTTGCGGCCAGACCTGTGTTTAAAAGTATTTCTTTTTTTAGAAAGAAAGACTGATTCATTTCATTTCTGCAGACCTCGTATATCTAACGGGTAAAATTTTTTTTAAAATAAGAAGAGGTATTCTTCTATATGTATGTAATGTTCATAGTCCTAATAGTAATATTATTTATGATTTATTTACTAATTAATTTTAGATTGCAAATGCTTTGGTTATATGTGAGATAGTGCTGGTGCAATATGTTGGTCACTTAGAACAGTTGTGAGTTTCAAAAAAATTCGTTTCTGTTGTTAAGCTTATTTACATCGCAAATAAAAATACAAATCAATTTAAATTTTCGAATACTGATCCAAAATAAAAATCAATACCTATACAAAGGAGATATATTACCATATTGTACAATTTAAATTGTTAAATAACAGCAATATAATTAGAATACATATGTATCTAAGACTAACAAATAAATAAGTAATGCAAAAGTGTCAATTAAAAGAACTGCGTACCAAATTT
Source organism: Agrilus mali (assembly GCA_029378335.1). NCBI lineage: Eukaryota > Metazoa > Arthropoda > Insecta > Coleoptera > Buprestidae > Agrilus > Agrilus mali. The sequence continues at coordinate 18,773,444 of CM055658.1, read as the reverse complement.
GCTTTAAAATAAATAATTTATTCCGAACTTGAGTTTACGTACCCACCATTAAACAAAAGGTTCAATAAATCAATACATTAGATTTAATGCAAAATTAAGATTATTTAAAGGATTTTGTAAAAATATAAACGAAGACGAAATTTTTAAGATTTCGGACTGTTAAAAAACAGACGACATGGGAGAAGTTTCTTAGGGGAGGTTGGGAGGTACCCATTGATCGCATTCCTTTTAAGAGCCTTACAGAGCTTTTTAATTGTTTTATTAGAGCACATAAATGTGTATAATCATGATTAACTTTTATTAAATAAAAAATAATAACTATTCTATAATATATACAACATATAGGTAAGAGAAATAAATTTATACGTAATAACAAAAATAACTTTATTAAGCACGTTAGAATTAAATTATCCACGATGTGAATACTGCAAAGAAAACACCCAAAAAGCTGACCATCATCGTTGGGGTATTTGACTTAGCAAAACTACCACTATTATTATCGTCACCAATTGGTGATGGTGTCGTAGTCGTAGTTGTGGTTGTTGTTGTTGTTGTAGTTGTTGTTTCACCTCCCTCTATCTCGTCTATCCAACCACTTATTAAGTTCATTATCCTTGTTTTAGCCAATCTCATTTCTTCAGAATCTGTATCACTAATCGAATACAAATCGGCAGAATGCGAAGTGCCATTAACCATAATTGTAATTGCGTTATCATTCAGATCCTCCAATAATCCCATCCTGTACCAAGGATCTCCTGTACCGTGGCAAGTAACAAGTCGTGTTATTTCCGGTTCTATGCTACCGTAAAATAAATTTGTCCGCTCAATTCCGGTGTTTAGTGCAGATTCGCCAAATCTAAAAATCAGTTAAATTACAATAGCTATTTTTGATAGATTTTCTAAAAAAATGTCGCATCGTCTCATCAGAAGGCCACCCTTGGGCCAAAACTTAACCCAAGAGAAGTTTAACATTAATTACACTAATTTTGCATGGCAACAATTCACGATTGTGGATTTATTTTTACTTACTCGTCTCCATAAAGGTCTCTGCAAACCTGGTGGTAAAGCTCCACCCTATATGTGTCTCCAAAAGCTTGTGTTTGATACCAACCATATTCAGTACATGTTTGATACAACCACTGACGCACTTAAATGAAAAAGATAAGTGGTAAGTGACTTTTTTATATGTACTGTAGTGCCTTTACTCAAAATTCGTAATCGCATTATGGAATTGGAGAGATCATATTATTTAATTGAATGTGTACGTGTAGGTACTTACTAACGTTTGCTGTAGGTTGTGTCACAGAATAAAATTCTACAAAATAATCATAAGATGCTATACATCCTGCGGTAGGTGTTACATAGCTGGCCAATTTTTCCATATCAGACCCTGTTTGACCCTCCAGGTATGCACATACAGCCTCCAAAGTGCCTGATTGGGCATACTGAACTGCACTGGCAAAAGGTGTTGAAAGGGCGCTAAGAAAATAGGATCTGTCTGGTTCTACTGAACCGTTTACAGGCGCACAAGTACTGAAAATATAAGTAATTTGTAATAACAAGGGGCCCTTAGGGACAAGTAACAAATTTATCACAAAATAGGGGCCTAGAGAATAAAAATTGTCAGGTGGATAATGTAAAATGTTTTGTACTGTATCCAAATATATCGTACGATGGGGATCCTTGGGACAAAAATGATGAAAACTTTCAGAGATGATGTAAGAAATTTGGAATGTATTTGCTTCTAAATATATCACAAGATGGGAATTCTTGGGGACCAAAAGGACCAATTTTCAGAAATATAAAATTTAAGAAGTTTTATCGAATGGCTCTTGGAATCCCACTGTATCTAAATATATCATCAAATAGGGACAATTGGGGACAAAAACAATTAAAATTATCAGGAAGATGATGTAAAAAATTTTTTACTGTATGCAAATATATAGATACATATTACGATGAGATCCTTATAAAAACTTTTAAAACGATACTGTAAGAAGTTGGGCACCGCTTCCAAACATGATATAAGATAAGGGACTCTTGGAGCCCCATTGTATCAAAATTTATCATAAAATAAAGATCATTAAGGACCAAAAACAATTAAAATTCTCAGGTAGATTATGTAAAAAATTTTATCCCTAGAATTTTTATTTTTTTTTTTTTGGTCCCCAACGGTTTTTATCTTCTAATGTGTATATTTGGATACAGTTGAACTCCAGCAGTTATTCTACAAAATTAATTGGTTTGAGTAATAAATATACCTCAAAATACTTCATTTATATGATAATAAATAAATAAATAAATAATTGAAAACCAACCGAAATAATTCTGACACGTTTGCAGCACCTTCTGCAGTTTCCAGCGATACCATTACGTCGGATATGGCACTTCTAATTAGTTGTGGACAACTGGGGGAGGCTCGGCCAAGGCTTTCCTCCACAACTTCATAATATTCTACACAGTAATGAATAGATATTTTTTGATATTTTGATTATTGAATGATCTCATTAGTACGCCTACCTGTGAAATCAGCTTTTGCATGTAATGGAGCACTGGAAGAATAAGCAACGTCTATTATGTGAGGGTATTTTACTCTTCCCCAAGTTGCTAGGGTTCCTGCGTATGATGATCCAGCAACTACCACCTAATACGTAGTAATTAATAAAAAACTGATTTTGTTTTCATTTAGTTTTGATACTTTTGGTAGTTAGGTACTTACTGTACTGTTTCGAAGACTTGGCGTGTTTGCCTTTTGGTACTCAATAAAATAGATGAGGTCAGCCAAGGCTTGGTCAGCAGACAAGTATTTTAAACTTTCAGAAGTCGTATCGCTACGAAATAAACATAAATTATTATTAACACAGTCAAAGATTGTATTAAATCTGTAAAATATTTTGTTACACAGTGACGGCTTCTTAAAATGAAAGGAAAAGGCTACTTATACTAAAAAGATATTTATAAATTAAAAGTTAAATAAGGAAGGGGTTGAAAAGTAGATACAACAAGAATAATTTAATGTTTAAAAATTGATTATTCGGCTAAATTTATTTATTTTTAGTAAACTTTTTTCGGTGCACTGTTGATGAAACATAATTAATCAAAGAAAAGAATAAAAGGCAAATTAATGTTTCAACGGATTTATTTCGAAAAACTCGACATATGTTTCGACCAGGCGGTCTTTATCAAGAGTAGATTAAATTTAAAAACGTTATTAAAACAAGGCAATAAATTAATGGGTAAATAATAGGAATAAAATGCTAAATTAGAATAAATGTTCTGCATAGTTCTGATTATTTATCAAAAGGCTTGTTTTTTGGGTTTACTAATCCTATTTTTAAAACATCTGCCTGTTTGGTCAATATATCTATAAAAAGTATTACTTACTTGATTGGAAAACTTTCACCATAAAATCTATGTTCTGTATAGAATAAAGTGGCATTATGTAATTGGGCTGTATCAAAGAACAGCCCTGACATAACCCAGCCTGTTGAAATAGCCCATTCACCCCCTATGAATATGAATATGGGGCCACCGTCTTCGTAAAAAGCGTTATTTTGGATATATCTCTAAACAAAATCTTATATTAAAAATAATGGTCATTTCTGACAATATTTTCTCACATTTGTTGACGTATTGAATAGTGAAATTTTAAAATAAAAATTAATTTATTTTATCAGTTATTAAAAAAATGAAATTAAGTTAATTAATTTCAATAAATTTTGCTTTTGATATTAAAATTTATTAATTTCTTTTAACTATGTATGTATTTAAAAATGGCTTTTACCATTTGCCACGTTCTGTTGTCTGCTGGATTAAAATGGTCAATCCTTTGAGTAATTGTACCCCATTGGGGTGTTGTTCGAGTTTCGGGTTTTCTAGCTGGCGGTATTCCATGACGAATAAACAATATTTCACCCTAAATAAAGTATAAAGTTCACAAATCAATCTTAAGAAGTTTTGTATGATAAAAAGAATTTTTTGCTACCTAAACTGAAGGCTTTCCCCCATTGATAATTTTAAGACTGTCATAAAATTTATATGGTATCAAGTGCGATTTTATGGATTATGGTTCTGGGTGTTCTTGATGAAGATTAGAGTTAATTAATGCTACGATTTTTAATTTTTGATTGTATCAATACCCCTTGATCCCCAACGATAAAAAATAAATAATATACCAAACGATGCCAAAATATATATATGAATACTAATTTACTATTTATTTTTTACTAGTTTATTGATACAGTTATAGTTACTGAATTGATATATTTAACTAATAGAGATTTCGAATAGGTATAACAAAGAATTAAAATATAAATTAAATTTCAAAATATGTTGTAATTTGAATTTGTTGAGAAAAAGAAAGCACAAAAAGAGAATTTTTCTAAACTGTACACCATATAAAACATACACAATAAAAATATTTTAGACTATATAACGGTTTATCCTACAATTAAAAATAAATGATTTTAACTAACTAATAAAAAGTAAGAAAAATATTTTGAGGACCCACCTCAACTGAAAAGGCCCCAAAAGCCAGTAGAAGTAAAAATCCCAACATTTTCATTAACATAGCACCTTTACACTTATTAATGATAATTAGTCCACTTTTCTAATTTCCATACACTAAACAGTGAGCCTCATTTCAAAAAAGGCAATACAACACATTTTACTGTCCTTATATAGATATAAACAAATATCTAAGTAGATATATAATTCTATTGTATCAGAAAATAAGGAATTAGCTTTCGATTGATAATGTCAAACGCTCAAAACGTGATAATCTTTAAAGAGCAATATTAAACCGGCTTACTTACTATCCCTTTTGTTTTACCAACAAAATGATATCAATTTTAAAAAAGGTATACCGTTTACATACGTAAAATATTTTCTAATTTATTACTTTAATGCATACGGTGACAAATATCTAATGATTTTTGATTTTAAACAAAGGTCTTCTGCATAAACAGTATTCAGAATCAGTTTTATATTTATTATCAGATGAAGGTATTATCCCAAACTATTGTACAGAATTAAGTATAACAATTTAACTTTATTTATACATTAATTACGTGAGCTTAAAAAGGGAAGGGGAGAGGAAATATTGCTTCAAATGTCATTTAAACAAAGGAGGTCATTAAAAATCTCACGTAAATTTTTTAATTCAAAGAATTGTCACAATTTTCCTTTTCCTTTTTAATTAAATGATCCTTACAGGGTGAATCTCAAAATTAGGGGCACCATGTCTCATTATTACAGAGACAGGGATCTATACCACAAGGAAAACGCCTTCATATAAATGCTTTTCTGACAAAAGTAAATCTAAATGATTTCCAAAAATTTATACAAACTTTATTGATTGTTATTTATATATATCTAATTTATTTATTGTAAGAGAACAGCATAATGCTAATTTTAAGAACAGTAACATGATTATAATAGAAATCCTCATTAATGAATGGTGTTTTAAAATTTAAAGGATCTGTCTGGTATTTATAATATAACTTATTGCGCTCATTGCACTAAACAGTAAACACTACGTTGGCCAGCCAGGTAGGTCTGTTAAAGCTAGAATAACCGAACGTTTTAAATGTTTAAATGGAAATTCCAAACAAAAGTTGCAGGAATAATTCTTTAACTTTAGCTTCTTCAGTAGAATATTTGCCTACAGATCTATCAGCAAATCTATATTTATAAGCATCTATATCTTTTCCTCAAAAAGCCTAAGTGGAAGTTACCATAACCAACATTCCATTTTAATTCGTTTTTAGGAAATGTCAGTTAATTACTTGAAATGGTTCTCTTTTTATTTGAATCTCTACCTCCCCCTTAGTGAGATTTGGTAAAATGTGGAAAGACTCCTCCGTTCTCCCTCACGTGATATTTATTTTACAATGGGTTTTTAATTACAAGTGTAAAAAAAATGTAAAAATTATTTGAATTAATAAGTTTATGAGAGATTTTGTTGGACCCCTCCCTCCTATTTTGAATTCACGTAATTAAAGGATATTCCTTTGGCTTAGGTTTAAATCACTGAAATAGATTAATTTTAAGGGTTGCATGTTTTTTTTAAATTAAATTCAGTGTGATTTTGAGTTTTTAAATTTATGAAGAAAGAAATTATAACAATTTTATAAATTAAAATGTTGACGTCAGATTGTAAATGACCCTCTCTTTTTAAATGAGATTTGACTGACTCCCCCCATGTTGTGAACTCACGTAATAAAAGAACATGATGCAGTGGCGGATTTACCAACAGGCTGAATAGGCTACAGCCTAGGGCGGCAGAATTTAGGAGGCGGCAAACTTTGCTCAAAAATTTTTTTGTCTTACAGAAATTAAAAAAAATTATTATCTTATACACGGAAAAAACGAGGCTCAAAAAATCAACAAAAATTACAATATTTTAGTGCTACACATTATACTGAATACACTAACGTCTGTATATGAAAAATTACTAAACGCTTATTTATAAAATATACTATTGTGATTTTGAATTTTTAAAATATTCCAATAGCGTTTAAGTATTACATACTAAATTTAGTATTTTTACCTATTTTTTAAATTAATTATTGCCATAATTTTTTCTTTAGGTCCACCCACACTACTCAATTAATGTGTAATATGTTCCACCACTTAAATATATCTATTCGAAGAGAAATGGGATCCGAAAAAATTGCTTAAAAATAACAATAACAAATATTATATAGATATATATGTGGAAAATTAATACTTTTCTATTGATATTTCTGATGATATTAACAACCTGTTTGAGTGTAGAATAACAATTTAATAAATTTACAAGTAAAAAATTGCATATTGTTGCACAGAATTTCATAAATATTATACATTTCATAATGATAATATTGTAATGAATAAAAGCTGTAAATATCCATTCAACGAAAATTTCTCTTAACATCATTACATTTTTAATCCTAATGAATTCGTATCAATATTTGTTGATTAGTCTTATAATAATATAATACAATCATAAAATTACAATTTCATTGACAAAAAAATGATTGTGAATTAGAGTATAGAATTGCAGGTGTCAGTAGGGGCGGCAAAGTTTGAATAGCCTACGGACGGCAAATGTGTAAATCCGCCACTGAGAACATGCCCATAATGATTCGTATAGAGCTTTTTTATTTAAAATCTTTTTATTTAGGATTAAATACCTGAAATAAATTAAATTTAAGGGTTGCAATGTTTTTATTTCATTAAATGTAATAATGGAAAAAAATAGTGGTCTCTCTAGTTAAGCCTAATTTATTATCACACATCATAAATGTGAATAAGATTTATACACTTATATAAATACGTGGTGGGTAGTTACGATCCTTAGACCTCTTTTTTACTAGCACCTTTTAATATATAATAATCTAATTATTTTTGGCATAAAACTCATACAGTTTTCCTTTTTTAATTTTGAAAGCAATTCAATAAGTTGAAATTATTTTCATTTTTCATTGAGCTAAATATGTATAAATATTGCATTTTGCGTTCGTCATAAATGCTACAAACTCTGTTATATTGATTTCTGTGAAAAATATTGTTTACCGTTTCTAGGTTCAAAACAAATTAATAATTCCGTAAAAGATTTCAACAATTTTTACAAGGTGGAATCAAGTAAAATTATACAAAAACACCTTGTTTCCATATCAGTCAATACATGTGTCAATAATATCGAACCTTTTTAAATAAATACACGAACCACAAATTAACATTTTTTTTTAGAATTACCAAAATCAATTTTTTTAATAAAATAAACAATAAATTGTACGTTATTTTTATATAAAAAGTTAAAGCAAACAAGATATTTGGCAAAAATAATTCGATTGATTCCTTTCTATTTTTGTTAAAAAACTTCCTTAATTTTTCATAAATAAGTTTAAAATGTTAATAAAAGCACTTCAAGGGTCCTTAATTGAAGTATATATTGAAACTTTGTTTTACATCTTATATCACAATGTTTTTGTGCCAAACCTGGTATACATTTGTTGTTCCTTTCTCTTAATTTGATGCAAACTTTGATTGATCAATCAAAAAGGACGATAAATCGTATTTTTTCATATACATGTTATTCCTTTTATATAATTATGGACAAAAACAACTAGCAACATTATTCTGTATTTCGTTTCGAAAAAATGGTACAAAATACAAAAGCTAAAGCTACTAATCGCAAAGACGGAAACAGTTTTTTCAAATCCACGAAATTTTTAACACTTATAGGAAACTTTTTCTGTGCTATACCATTACAGGGGTTACATGGGGATGATATCAATGAAATCAAATTCATGTGGATACATTGGAAAACTTTGGTAAATATTTTTATAACAGTTGCTCAGATATTTATGGTCATTTGGTATATATATCTCATGGTTTGTGATGGTTTTCGGATGACTTATTTAGGTAAAAAAAATATATAAATAAATAAATAATAAGGATTTGCATGTCCGTTGCATCCACCAAACACCAAGTTTCTATTTAATGTTGATTTTCAGCAACTGTGGTCTTTTTTGCAAATTGTTTTCTCTCGTTTATATTTTTTTTGCTGCTCTCGAAGGATTGGGTTCTAATCCTGAAGGAATGGGATAAATTAGAGCGACGTGTTAATAGGTACACCTGCAAATATGAGACACATATGAGAAGGAAAATATTGTTTATAACGATAACATTTCTTATATTTGCTCTAAGTGAGTTGTTTTTGCATTAAAATTTAGTAGATAATCAATATAAATAGTTTCCAGAGAAAATTATTATCAATGGAGATTAAGGCTTTGTTACCACTTTTAATAAGCATATATGTTTCTGATAAAAGCTTAAAAAAATTGTTTGATTAAATATGAAGTATTTTAAAATTTTTAAATTATTTTGTATTTAAATAAATAATTGCCATAACCAGAAAATAAACATAGACAAAAATTAGTCTTATTTTCTTTTAAAAAATATAAATGCCAAGCTATTTTTGCTACATATACCTACCAAAATATTAAATGTTAATAATTTTTAAATCTTAATTAATCGTTTTTGTAGTTGATAATATGTCAAATGTTGCATCACAAATAATAAGAACTAGAGCGTACAGGCAGGATTCAGAATTTTTCGAGTATTTTTTCGCTGTAGTAGCTTATCCTGGAATTTTTAAAATAACGTCCTACGCGTTATGGAAGGGGATAGCTGCTGAAGTAAGTTAAATTACTTAACTAGGCGTAGGTACGAATTATGTATTTTTTATAGGCCTAAAAGATTTATAATTGTATAAAATAATCAAAAACTATTATGAAATACAGTCGAACTTCGCTAGCTCGAATCACCATGTGGCACAAAAAAACTTCCAGATAAGATATTATCTTCGAGTTATCAAGATATTCCAGTAATAGAAATTCGTGTATTTGAGTTCTCCAGTGAAACTTCTGTGTATTTTTGATATTTAATGCTACTGCCAACAATTTGGATTTAGGTACTTATCAAAAATTTGACTTATCGACGTTCGAGTTATCGAAGTTTTACTGTATGTGTAAACAACCAAATTAAATAGTCTTTAAAGGACCAGAAACAAGCTATATTTTTATATATGGAAATATATTTATAATAAATAAAAAACCACATAGGTAGTACTTTCTATTAATATATTTTTTTACATAATAAGTATTTTTCCTTTTAAATTTTTAGATATTAAATTTTATTGGAGTTTTCTCTTGGACATACGTAGATGTCTTCATAATGTCTGTAAGCATAGCATTGTCTTCAAAATTTAAAGAAATGTCTTTTAGAATAGAACAGTACGTTCGAAAAGATGTAAGAACCTCAAAATAAAATAATGCATTAAAACTATATTTATATTACCTATAGATAATTTTTTCAGGTTTCTGACATCTATTTTTGGAAAATTGTTCGTGAGGACTACTGCCATGTGTGTCTTTTAACAAAATTAATGAATACTAAATTATCCTATTTAATATTGCTGTCGTCTGCTAATAATTTGTACTTTATACTTTCACAGTGTTTTCAAAGTTTAAGGTAAGTAAGATAAAAGAATTAAATCAGATTATCAATTTTCTAACCGCCACTGTTACTAATAATAACTTACCTACTGATAATAATATGATAATATTTAGCTAAAAAGGCATAAAAAAATTAAATATTAAATGAATTAAATAAATAATAATCCGAATCAAAAGGACGATATCAAAATTTTTATCTACTTAGAACCACCACCAAAGTATCGCCCCTCCTTGGGAGGTTTTATCATAGTAGGTTTCTCTAAGAAATCAAACTAAATCAAAATAACCTTTATTGTCCTTTTTTGTTCGAATTACATTACAAACTAAGGGGATGAAATTGATGTAGCATTAATTATATTAAACTAAAAATATATTTTTGATGATTTTTTTAGGAATGTCAAAGACAGTAATTTAAGATTATACTTCATATATTCGTTTTCCTTCGTTATATTAAGGACAGTTAGCGTTTATTTGATTGCAGCATCGGTGAATATGGAAAGTTTAAAACCATTAAAATATTTATATGTTGTAAAATCTCATATGTATAATTTAGAAGTAAGTGGAGACACGCATTATCAATTAATATCTCAGAAAAGCATTTTTTATTTAACAAAATTGTAGGTAAAAAGATTGATACGTTACATTGCTTTGGACTCTATATGTATTACAGGTAAAAACTTCTTCAATATTAAACGACACGTCTTGTTAGATGTAAGTAAAATTTTTAATTAGTTTTAAACACATTATTTTCTAGAATATTCTTTTTTATTAAATTACTCAATGTAATTTTTCTAGCAATTAATAAATAAAGAAGTCATTCCCTTTTTAGCTTGCTGGAGCTTTGGTAACATACGAACTTGTTATTGTTCAATTTACCAAAGATGACGAAGTGTGAAATGCTTTACCTAATTACTTAATAAAAGTCAAAATGTATAAAGAATTAAATAATAAATTCTTATTATTGTCGATTAAATTTTTATTGTCATTTAAATAAACAAAAAATACTTTTAATAGAGTTTGTGGTTGGAAAATTGTGAAACATTTTTTTAATTTTTGTAACATCTGAAAGCTTTGTTTATATGTTTAAATTGTTACAAAAGAATAATTTGATTACAAAATGGGTATCTAAGAAAGGTATAAAAAGTATTACATGACATAATTCTATTAAAAGTACCTGATTAAAAAAATATTTCTTGTTCCAAATATTATTTTGAGACTAGTAAGGATATTATTAAAAATAATGCATTTAGCATTTATGTAGTATCATATTTTTTAAATAAATTAAAGACATATTTACTGAGATACATTGTATAAGAGTTTTTATTGACCTAAAGATTTAAAAGGATGAAAGTGGTTCACAAAAACCTTCAGTATTTTTTTTCGACAATCGTTATTGTTTTAGAAATCAAAGGAAATCAGAAATTTTTACAAACTTATATAAAATCGAACTGTGATTGGTAACAACTTCAGAATTTTTTTCAGAATTCATTTAATATTCTTTACAAATAGTATTGTACCAAGCAAACTTTAGAATTTTAGTGTTTTTTTTAGATATTAAAAAAAACTGCCAACACTGCAATGCGTATAAACTTGACCTTTCCTATTGATTTTAGATTTTTACAGATGGTGAGCAATTTATTTGCCATTTCTGAATTGCAAAAGGTAAATTTACAATAATATACCGGGTTCGTTGCAGGAAAATATCTCCAAAGAAAATCCAATGAAAAATTGAATTCCAAAATATCAAAAAGAGATTTCAATCGTCACACCATATTTTTGATTCATTAGATGTATTCACTAAATTTATATGAAACAAACTCTATTTATCTTTTTTACATGTAAATATTAAAAATTTATTGAGTATGACCTGTACATGTAATTATTTATTCATTGTTCCAATAAACGTGGGTCTTGTCAAGGCAATCCAACAAATCTAGGTAATAACTTTTTCCTAACTGTGGAAAAACTAGGAAAAGTTGGAGACTTTTCTAGCATTTTACAAAAATGCCTGACTCTGTTATTGGGGACACATTTTATGATTCAATGAAATGGCTTGTATTCGTTGGTTATCTTATATGTGCTATGCCTTTGAATGGTTTCTATCAAAATAATGTAACATTAATAAAATTTCGATGGCTGTACTGGAGAACATTTGTTAATATATTTATTACTATTGTGGATTTTATATTAGCAATAGTTTTCATTTGTGTCATGATAAAGTGGGGGTTCAACATTAGTTCTTTTGGTAAGAAGGATTTTAACGATAAATTTTATGTTTGATGACAATTAAATAATATTATTTTTAGCAAGTGCTGGCTTCTTCCTTAATTGCTTCGCATCCTATTTATTACTTTTAATTTTATCACAAGATTGGTTTGTTGTTCTTGAAGAATGGAAACGAATAGAACAACGAATTAACAAAGTAACTTGCAGATATGAAGTTAAAATAAAAAGAAAAATTCTTTTTATTTCTGCGGTGTTCTTAGTTCTAACTGTAGGTAAGAAGGAAAACATTTAATATCTACCGTCTGTAATATCTTTTACCTAATGTTTCGACGGACCGTATTTTAAATTGACCTACAGTCTTACGCAGATATGCATTGAAAATTAAAGAAGGATGAAATGTTTGCACATGCAGTACGAGTGTGCGCATAATATAGCTATAATTTTAATTATTTTATTATTCAGTTGTGCACTAAATGTTTAAAAAAATTTCCAAAGTTTTGAACTTTTGTTATGAATGAATTATTACATATATTAAAAAAAGTTTTTGGTTATGCAAAATTATTTGTTCTTAAGTAAGTATCTAAATAATTAATAACTTTTTTTACTGATATAGTGGATAGTGCATCGAATACAGCAGTTCAATTTTCAATTGCATTTATGAACAAAGAACAAAATGAAGATGTTTTTGAATATTTTTTCACAACGATGAGATTTAATTTCTTTTTCCAATTGACCCCATATTCCTTCTGGAAGGCAGCAGCTATAGAGGTAAATTTTTCACTCTTACAGTAACGACTTTATGAAATATTTACCACCATTAATAAATAATAGATCCTGAAAATAAAAACAATATAAAAACTGCATTATACATTCTATTGAAATCTTACCTCTTTTTTATTGAAATTAATAAACACCTGAAAGTAATATTTTTTTTAAATAATCAAAATTAAAAAAAACAATTCACTAGGGTTTTAATAAATTTTATTCTGTATCATTAACATTACACTGCATAATTTATAAATACATAAATGCTTAATAAATCATTCCTAAAAAAGTAAAATATTATTAAAACAATGGGATATTGCTTTAATTAAAGCAAACTCAGCCTGAATAAACTTTGGATTGAATTTAAGCAGAATTAGAACATTAATAAATTTGTTTTCAGACTTTTAATTTTATTGGATCATTTTGTTGGGCATATGTAGATGTTTTTATAATGGTCAATGGAATTGCTTTGTCCTCTAAATTTAAGCAAATTTCATTCAAAATTCACCAGTATGTTCAAATGGAGGTAATCTTTTTTCTATTTTATCCTATTCAATCAATTTTTTTAAATTGTCCAGATTTAATTTAGGAATAATATAATTATTTTAGGTATCTGATATTTATCTTTGGAAAATATTACGAGAAGATTACTTCGATCTATGCAGCTTAACAAAAATTGTCGATAAATCATTGTCCAATTTAGTTTTGCTTACTTCAGTAAATAATTTCTACTACATCCTTTCCCAACGGTTCTATAACGTAGAGTAAGTACAGAAATTGATTTTCAATCGATAATAAGCTCTTGGTGAAAATTAAAATTATTACAGAAAATCTAAATTTTGGATTCAGTAACCAATAATCACCAAATTTCCTTTTTATTTTACTTGATTACGAATTTTTTAACCTAATGAAGAAAGGACAATTGAAAAATTTTCTTCTAAAAGCGATTTAGTCATTGGTATAGAAAAATATAACATTGTATATTTGTCTATCTAAAATTAATTAATTTTAACTTAAAATCCTTCCTTTCTAATTCCTTTTTCTTTTGATAATGCACAATTGTTTCCTACCTAATCAACTTTCTTTAAAAAAAGATATAAGTTTAAAACAAAGAAAGTAAAATTTAGATAATAAAATATTACTTTCGATTATTATTATAATAATACTGTAGCGACCAGTGACACAGTACGTGTGTGCGATAACAATTTGTGGCATGTACTTGTTATCGCTAAACATGCTTACAGCGTAAACACCGCACACGGTACTTTACGTGTTATCAATTTACAAGATGTAAATCATTCTCCGGCGACAAGTAACAAGTTCAATTCTGGAATAATCGAGGACTTTCTAATTATTACTCATCATTCGGGAATACTCAGGATTTCTTCGAGTTCCTGTCTAGAAAGTTCGAAAGGTGTATATATAGTGATCATCTTTGGACCGAGGAACAGTTAGTTGAAGAAAGCATCAGTGCGCGAATTAAAACCGATAATAGACAAAGTGATATAAATAAATTGTAATATAAATAAGTGAATTGTTGTGATATAAATGGTAGTTCTAAGTTAGTGTTTAAGTGTTATAAATAGTGTTAAATAAATAGTTGTTTAAATAAATAGTTTAACTAGAAAATTCGTTACAATTGGTGTCAGGTGTGGGGTCTGCGAATCGACCTCCAGGGAATTTTCTAGTATAATAAAAATACAAAATAAATAAAAATGCCGAAAAAATTGTTCGAGTTAAAAGTCGCCGAATTGAAAAGCGAACTCGAAGAGCGAGACGAAGATACATCTGGTACCAAGAACATCTTACAGAAGCGGCTCGAGGAGGCTTTGATACAAGAAGGCTTCGATCCCAGCACGTTTAAATTTGAGGACGAATTTGAAAAGAAATTGGAAAAGAAATTAAATGAATTAAATGAAAATTCAAAGAATATGGAAGAAAAATTAAATGAAAATTCAAAAGTCCTGAAAGAACAATTAGAAACATTCGAAGGAAGTTTGAAAGAAGAACTGGGAAAATTCGAAGAAGAAACAAGAGAAGAATTAAAAGGAGTAAAGGTTGAACAAGAAGAAATCAACAAAAGATTAGCCCAACTGGAAGAAATGGTTCTGAATCCGAAAAAACGAGAAACCAGTCACCAACTTACGGAAAAGAGGCATAGCGTGGTTGACGGCAAAGAAATCCCCGACGTGAAAGAAGAACAGGTCATCTCCAAAGTGCACATGAAGCTACCTACGTTCGACGGTAAAACATCATGGACAACGTTTTTGACGCAATTCGAGGTAGCCGCAAAAGCCTACAAATGGACGTTAGAAGAGAGAGCTTCTTCACTTGCCCTTGCTCTGCGAGATGGTGCTGGCGAAATTTTGAACACGTTACCACCGGAAGAATTACTAGACTACCATCGGCTAGTAAAAAGATTAGAAATGCGATACGGCAAAGCACATCTGACGGCTGTATACCATGTGCAGCTAAAGAATCGACGACAGAAGACAGGGGAAAGTCTTCAGGAATATGAGGCGGATATCGCACGGTTAGTCCGGCTCGCCTATCCGGGTACGGCCGACGACACCCTGGAAAGATTGGCCGTCGACGCGTTCATTGACGGACTAAAGGACGACGAAATACAATAGCGACTCCGACTAGACCGGCCGAGGACTTTGGTTGACACATTGGCCCGCGCACTGGAATACGACGTCGTCAAACAGGCGTCGCAACGACAATGTCGAGTGCGAGAATTAAAAGAAGAGTCAGCCAGTCGGGACGATAGACTGGATAAACTGGAAGAGATGATCCGCCGAGTAACGACTAAAATTGAAAGGACACCCAAACAAGTCAGGTGTTCGAACTGTGGGAAGTTGGGCCACGTGAGAAGCAGTTGCAAGAGGGAGATATCTGCCTCTCAAGAAGAGAAGCCCCGCGTACCCGAATTAGTCCGGATTGGCGCGGCGCCAGCGGGGCAAACGTCGATCCCGGAGCAAGAAGCCCCAAGTCTAGTCGCACTGACAAAAAACAATGAAAGATAGAGCTGACAGCCTGTTTCTTACGGGACGTATAAACGGGAAACGGTGTTCGTTCCTATTGGATACCGGAGCAAGCAGGACGATTATACGAGCCAACGTGACGACAACAAGCAAGCTTCAACCGACCCAATGGAAACTACGCACGGCCACCGGGGAAATGGTAAATGTCCATGGTGAAAGCTACGTCAAGATCCGCATAGGAAAGACCACCTTCCGACACTGCGCTCTTGTAACCGAAATTGAAGACAACGTCATTCTGGGCTTGGACGTGCTTCGGAAATACGACTTTTGCCTGAGTTTCCAAAGAAAAGTCGTGACCTTAAACGGAGAAGACTTCAAGCTAACTACTCAGGACACTGTAACATCTCAAGTCAAAAAGCTACAAACAAGAACGGAAGACGCGCAACGCCTACCAGTAGCCTTGACGAAATTGCGCCAGGAAGCAGGAGGCAAATGTAATCTTAACCTACGACGCCAGATAGAAGAATTACTAAAAGAATACCAAGACGTCTTTGAAGTAGAAGGTGGCAAGAGGGACGAACCAACGCCGTCCTGCACAAAATAAATACTGGCGAAGCCCAACCCATCCGTCAGCGACCCAGGAGACTACCACTGGCCAAGAGAGAAGAAGCTGAAAACATCATAAGCGAAATGCAAAGGGACGGGGTAATAGAACCATCCACTAGCCCCTGGACATCGCCGGTAGTTCTGGTCAAGAAAAAGGATGGCTCGACACGCTTCTGTGTGGACTACCGCCAATTAAACAATGTTACGAAAAAAGACAGCTACCCCTTACCACGAATAGATGACACCCTGGATACACTGTCAGGGTCGACGATATTTTCCACTTTAGACCTCAAGAGCGGATACTGGCAAGTGGCTTTGGACAGAGATGCCAAAGAGAAGACAGCGTTTTCCATTGGAACGGGGCAGTGGCAGTTCAAGGTGATGCCGTTCGGGTTGTGCAACGCACCAGCCACCTTTGAGCGACTGATGGAAACAGTCTTGGTTGGCTTAATTGGGAAAACTTGCCTGGTATATCTCGACGACATCATCGTAGTCGGGAAGAACCATCTGAAAAATTTGGAGGAAGTTTTCCGAAGACTTCGTGATGTCCACCTAAAACTGAGCCCCAAGAAATGTCAGCTATTCCAAGAGACCGTCAACTACCTGGAGCATGTAGTATCCGGAGACGGCGTTTCAGTCGACCCACAGAAAATCAAGGCCGTGCAAGAGTGGCCTGTACCTGCTGACGTCCATCAAGTCAGAAGCTTCCTTGGACTCTGCACCTACTACAGACGTTTTGTTCCTGGATTTGCAAAAATCGCTAAGCCTTTGACACGACTCACAGAAGAGAGTAGACCATTTTGTTGGGAGCAAGACTGCCAAGCTGCCTTTGAACAGCTAAAGAAAACCCTCTCTGCTACACCTGTGTTGAGCTATCCCCTGCCAACTGGAAAGTTTATCCTGGACACCGACGCTAGCAATATTGGAATTGGCGCGGTTCTGTCACAAATACAGAATGGTGAAGAAAAAGTGATCGGATACTTCAGCAGAACTCTATCCAAACCAGAACGGAATTACTGCGTAACCAGACGCGAATTGTTAGCTGTAGTAAAAAGTGTGGAACAGTTCTACAAATACCTTTACGGAAGAAAGTTTTTGCTACGAACTGACCATGCCGCGTTGAAATGGCTCCTGAATTTCAAAAATCCCGAGGGCCAAGTAGCCAGATGGATAGAGAAGCTGCAAGAGTACGACTTTGAAATAGAACACCGAGCGGGAAGTAGCCATAGAAACGCCGACGCCTTATCCAGAAGACCTTGCCCGAATAATTGTAAACACTGTCAACGCGTCGAGGAACACGAAGAGGTCAGGAGGATAACTATCCTGGACGAGCAGTGGCAGCCCGACAACATTAAGGCAGAACAACATTCCGACGTGCTCCTAAAAATGTTCCTGGACTGGAAGAAAGAAGGCAGAAGACCAACCTGGTAGGAAGTGGCTGCCAAGTCAACAGAAGTGAAATCGTTGTGGGCCCAATGGGATACCATTGATGAAGAAGATGCTCTCCTGAAGCGCGTCGTTGAGAACCAAGAAGGCACCGAAAGCAGACGTCAGCTAGTGATACCGAGAAGCTTGGTAAAGGAAGTCCTGCAGTGCCTCCATGACGACCCTTCAGGAGGACATTTTGGTGTAAAGAAGACCCTTGGCAAAGTACGAGAACGATTTTACTGGGTCAACTGCAAGAAGGACGTGGAAGATTGGTGCAGAAAGTGCACGACGTGTGCCGCCAGTAAGGGACCTCAGAAGCGACAGCGCGCTCCGATGCGAAGGGGAATTCGAGAGAATTTAAGGGTTCCCCCACCCCGTTAAGGGGGGCAAGGGGAAAACTACTTTACGAAATGGGTTGAAGCGTACGCTCTTCCAAACCAGACGGCAACCACAGTGGCGGAAACGCTCGTGAAAGAGTTGATTAGCCGATTCGGAGTACCACTGGAGCTGCATTCCGACCAAGGACGAAATTTCGAGTCAGCCATATTCCAAGATATTTGTAAGATATTGGGCATTCATAAGACTCGAACGACAGCCCTACATCCCCAATCAGACGGCATGGTAGAACGAATGAACAGGACCATTAACAAGTACCTGTCCAAAATGGTCTCCAAACATCAGCGAGACTGGGATCGTTATCTGCCATTGTTCCTTTTGGCATACCGATCTTCCATACATGAAACCACTGGACAAACACCAGCAAGGGTACTGTTCGGTCGAGAGTTGCGACTACCATGCGACTTAAAGTTCGGATGCAAACCTGGCGAAGACGTGGCTGGAGAAGATTACGCCAGTGAACTCCGAAGACGATTGGACGACATCCATGACGAGATACGTTCCCATATGCAGATAGCCAGTGACCGGATGAAGGACGCATATGACATTAAGGCCACTGATGGAGGATTCCATGAAGAAGATTTGGTGTGGCTTTATAATCCGAAGCGTCAAAGGGGTCTTTCGCCGAAGCTGCAACAAGATTGGGAAGGCCCGTACAAAGTTATCAAACGAATCAACGACGTAATCTACCGAATTAGACGTACTTCCAATGGAAAACCAAGAGTAGTCCACTTCAACAGACTGGCTCCATATGCTGGGGACAACCACGAGGAAGCTCGAGTTAGAGTTGTGCAGGCTCGATCGCCAGAACCCCAGTACGAAGAATTTATGGCCGAACAGAGCTTACACCGTAAAGCCCGATTTGGAGTCACCACCGAAGTTCAGCAGGACTTATTCGCCGTCCCGAAAGAATACTCGCTGGCTCATTGTGTGGCAAGGGATTTGGACATGAGCCGTGGGATTGCCACGGTTTTTCAGAAGAAGTTTGGGCGACTACCGATGTTACTCGACCAGGTCAAAGATGGAAGAAAAGTACTACAGTTACTCGATGGGACCCAATCCATCTTCTATCTAGTCACCAAAAGCAAGTCGTCGGAGAAGCCTTCCTACCACTCCTTATGGGACTCCCTGATAGAATTAAGAGAGCAATTGCTGCACGCTAACATCCTGAAGCTAGCAATACCGAGGCTCGGATGTGGACTCGATGGGCTGGATTGGAGGGTGGTCAAAAACATGCTGGAGGTTTTGTTCCGATACACTGGCATAGAAATCTTGGTGTGCACCGGAAATCCACGACGAGGACCGTCACCATTGAAGACCGTTGACTGCCATTTCCACCTGACAACCGGATGCCGAAGCGGATCCACCTGCAAGTACCGGCATGATCCTCTGAAGAAACGGCAGAATGTGATCCGGGACGAATCACCCTTAAGGAGGGGGTAGTGTAGCGACCAGTGACACAGTACGTGTGTGCGATAACAATTTGTGGCATGTACTTGTTATCGCTAAACATGCTTACAGCGTAAACACCGCACACGGTACTTTACGTGTTATCAATTTACAAGATGTAAATCATTCTCCGGCGACAAGTAACAAGTTCAATTCTGGAATAATCGAGGACTTTCTAATTATTACTCATCATTCGGGAATACTCAGGATTTCTTCGAGTTCCTGTCTAGAAAGTTCGAAAGGTGTATATATAGTGATCATCTTTGGACCGAGGAACAGTTAGTTGAAGAAAGCATCAGTGCGCGAATTAAAACCGATAATAGACAAAGTGATATAAATAAATTGTAATATAAATAAGTGAATTGTTGTGATATAAATGGTAGTTCTAAGTTAGTGTTTAAGTGTTATAAATAGTGTTAAATAAATAATTGTTTAAATAAATACTTTGACTAGAAAATTCGTTACAATACATATTTTTTTAAGGGACATGCAACACTATGGTCTAAAAGTATGCTTTATATTTTCATTCACGTTATCCGTTACAAGAACTGTTTGTGTTTACCTATTTTCGGCTTCTGTTAATTTGGAAAGCACTAAACCACTGAGATCTTTATGTAGAATTGAACCTGATATTTATAATATTGAAGTAAGTGAAATAGAAGGAAATTGCATGTAATTTAAAATATTAAAATATTTTATTAAATAATTAAACTAACGATAAGTTTCTCTTTTTAATATATTAACCACATTGTAGATAGAACGATTAATTCGCTTAATTGGTTCGGATACTGTTTACATTACTGGTAAAGACTTTTTTAATATCAGAAGAGGAATTATTTTAGATGTAAGTAAAATTAAGCCAACAATATCATCTGTGTACATGGTGTAAATTAAACAAACTTGAATGGGTTGTTCTGATTATTTTGGTTTTGAAAATTTTTGAAAAGCGGCTTTGTTTTCAATATAGCTACAGAGCATTCAATATTTTTCGACAATAATACATATTTTATTACATATAAAAAATAGTAATAAGAATTTTTTCCATAGCTGAAGATAATCATTTTCAACAGTTTTTGTAGTTTAAAGAACGAAACTTTAGGCACAATTTTTAAACTATAAAATATATTTTATATTGAGAAATGTTTATCACTTAGTATCATGTAAAAAAGCTGCTTTCCAAAAATCATCAAAATATAAATATTTTTAGAATAACTCAGGAAATAGTCCCTTGAACATTTGCTGTAGGCATGTTTAATTTAGATGGAATAATGTAAATACCCTTAGGTGAAGCTGTTTTTTAGTTTAACCTCTTACAAAAATTATTAAGTATCTACTATCGGAGAATTTTTACTTATAATTAAATTAATTTTATTGTGGAAAAGTAATAATAGTCATTTTTTTTCAGATTGCTAATGCTTTGGTAACGTGCGAAATAGTATTAGTACAATATTTTGGAAAAAGCTCCTAAAAAATAATTAGTGTTCATATGTACAGCTACTAATTAGAGTATTTATTTGCACAAATGCTAAATAAACATAACAATTAAATATCAATATACAACAGATACCAGCAAGTATGTTTTCTATTTCAAATAATGTAATATAGTTTATTAAATAAATAAATCTGTCATACTTATTCAATATTGTAGCGACCAGTGACACAGTACGTGTGTGCGATAACAATTTGTGGCATGTACTTTTTATCGCTAACATGTAAACACCGCACACGGTACTTTTCGTGTTATCAACTTACAAGATGTAAATCATTCTCCGGCGACAAGTAACAAGTTCAATTCTGGAATAATCGAGGACTTTCTAATTATTACTCATCATTCGAGAATCGTCAGGATTTCCTTTTCGAATTGTCTAGAAAGTTCTAAAGGTGTATATATAGTGATCATCTTTGGACCGAGAAACAGTTAGTTGAAGAAAGCATCAGTGCGCGAATTAAAACCGATAATAGACAAAGTGATATAAATAAATTGTTATATAAATAAGTGAATTGTTGTGATATAAATGGTAGTTCTAAGTTAGTGTTTAAGTGTTATAAATAGTGTTAAATAAATAATTGTTTAAATAAATACTTTGACTAGAAAAGTCGTTACAATATTTTTTAATAAAATATGTTATTTTATATATAATGTTCTCATACCTTTATGGTCCTTTATATCAGCTTACAATTAGATGCTCATGATAAGGATTATAATTTATTATCACGAGAATGATGTCCTCATAATTATGAAATACTTTCTTCTTAGATATAAATGTCCTCACAACACATATTAATTTCACAACTAAACTGTATTAAAATTTTAGATAAAATATGTTTCTCATCCGTACCATTTTAATCAAAGGACAAATAAGTTAAATAACATAAGAATGTGAATATGTAGACAAAAACAAAACTGTGTGTTTACTGAAATAACAGGATCAAACCGAAAACATAAAAAGAAATTTTATTCTGTTGTTAAAGTTGCTAAAGCTGTAAAAAAATATAAGTATAAATAGTATAAAATAGGCATTTTTCAGATATATCAATTTTACAAATAAAAAAGAAGATATTACTACATATAATAAAAGACTCAGAGCTGTAAGGAGTAAAGAGTTGTTTATTATAAAAACGACACCAACGTTTCGGTTCCGATGTGAAGCTTTATCAAGGCTAAAAAAATATTAGTTGTTATACAGCAGAATGTTACAGTATTGTTACGTAATTCACAATTATCACGTATTTTTCTTTCAACACTTTTATTAAATTAACTCGAACACAACAACGATTCAATAACTATTTTGATAACAACAACAACTCAACAACTATTTCGCTTGTCAATCGCTTTATCTTCTCTCCTCGCTTATATCTGTCGCTCTCTTCTATCAAATACTGTCAAACTGTCCAACGCTGTTCCTTATATAGTAGTATGGACGTTTCTAGGCAACTCTCGAAACGTCCAGCAACTCTCGGACTTTCTGGAACGCGTCATAGATTACTTCCACACAATTTTCGCAGTCGGCGCTTGTCAACGTCAGAATGACACATCTGTCACAGTATTCAATAAGTAACTTACTGTTTTTTTTTTTGTTATATTTTAAGAAACATAAGCTGTGTATTTGGTGCAATGGTATGTAAGATGGAAATTAAGAAAGGTTGTGTGCGAACGGTTTATATTCTAATGCATCAATTTACAAGAAGCGTTAACAATCAACTAATCGTTTTTATGTATCAATATATGTCGTGGACCTCTCCTGGCCTCCCATAACCCAAACAATTGGCGTCTCTCAAGGTTAGGGAACATACAGTACTGCGGAAACATATTTCTTACACTCGGCCATCCTGAATCATAAGCCTGTCCTCAGGCTTTGAGGGGCTAAAAAGAAGAAAAATAATGATAATAATAAAGAGCTTACTCAGAATTAAATATTCGTTTCGGGATTACAGATCCGTTGATCTCGTATCGTAAAGAGAGATCCGTCGATCTCGTATCGTAAAAAGAGATCCGTCGATCTCGTTTCGTAAAAAGAGATCCGTCGATCTCGTATCGTAAAGAGAGATCCGTTGATTGCGTATCGTAAAGAGAGATCCGTCGATCTCGTATCGTAAAGAGAGATCCTTTGATCTCGTTTCGTAAAAAGAGATCCGTCGATCTCGTATCGTAAAAAGAGATCCGTCGATCTCGTTTCGTAAAAAGAGATCCGTTGATCTCGTTTCGTAAATATAGTGGAATCAAAATACGTGAAATTTCAGATCGTAAAAAAAAAGAATTTTTTTTTTTTTAAAAAAGGACCGTATGCCTACGAATGGATTTCATTTAACTTACTCAGTATCGTCTTGGAACGTGATCCACTTTTTTAAATGGTCTGGTGGTACTACTGTTCGTCTAAATTGCATGGGGCCTTCACGTAAATCTTGGACCTCGTAACGATCATTGATGATGACCTTGGTGATTTTGAACGGTCCCTTGTATTTTGGCAATAGTTTTCTGCTGGAGCCTGTTGCCGTTTCACTTGTTATTTTCACTAAAACCAAGTCTCCCACTGCAAAGCTTGGTGCTTCTCGTCTTGTTCGATCATAGCGCTCTTTTTGTAATCGTTGGTCCTCTGAAATGTGAAGCGATATTTCTTTTCGTAGTTGGGCAAGATCTAGTTTATGTAATTCGTCCTGAACTTCGTTTAAAAGCCATGCTTCTGCTACGTGTGGTTTGTTGCAACCTATTAATGCCTCCATTGGTGACGTATTAATTGCTTTCGTAGGGGTCGTATTAAGGGCGGTTTGAACTTGTTTGACGTACTTGTCCCATTCGGCAGGATCTTTTCCAGCGACAGTTGTTGCGAGTGCCGTAACCACAGTTTTGTTGTAGCGTTCACATTGCCCGTTCGCTCGTGGTGTAGCTACAGCGTTTAAGATATGTTTTATATTGTAGGTTTCGCAAAATAGCTTAAACGATCTGCTTGTAAAAGCGGAGCCCCTGTCACTGATTAGTCGAGTGGGCGTTCCAAATAAATATATCAAGTTGGTTAAAGTTTTCACCACATGTTTAGTTTTTTGATCACGTACTGGCTCAATAATGCAAAACTTCGTGAATGCGTCAACTATTACTAATAGGTACTTGTTTTTCTTTTTACTGGTTGTGAAAGGGCCAACATGATCTACGTGTAGCGTGTGAAAGGGTGTTGGTGTTTTCTCAATTGGATGCAATTTTCCTTGTTTTGGCTTTCCTGTTGTTTTATAATATGCACAACTTAAACAAGCTTTGATGTATTTCGTAACGAACCGTCTCATTTTGGCGAACCAATAGGTTGCCTGTATTCGTTGTAGTGTTTTTTCAACCGCTAAATGCCCTGCATCATCGTGACATAGTCTACAGATCTGAAGTCGTGCCGCCTTGGGAACAACCCAAGCCTTTTTACCGTCTTTCAATACTCTATATACTTTGCTATTTTTTAACTTATAATTTCTAAAATAATCCTTGGTGTCTCTGTTCTTGATGCCCGTTTTAAGGATAGTCTTGATATGATTGATTTGAGGATCGTCGTGTTGTGCTGCAATTATCCAGTCACTTTCGGTTAAATCTGCTTGAAATGATTCCACTTCAATTAGTTGGGTAGCATTTCTACTAAGGGCATCCGCGTGTGCCATTTTTGAGCCTGGTCGATATTCAATCTCAAACGTGTAGTCTTGGATTTCCATCCACCATCGGCCAACTCTGGGATGTAAGTCTCGTTTCGACAATGTCATCTTTAAAGCATTGCAATCGGTGACTATTTTGAATTGGATGCCTAGTAAATATACACGGAAATATCGTAAGGCTAGGACCACGGCCATCGTTTCTAATTCGAATGAATGATACAATTTTTGGTCACTGGTGGTTTGTTTGCTGAAGTAGGACACAACGTGATCTTTGCCTAGTTCATCAAATTGTAATAATATTGCTCCTACTCCATTGGAGCTAGCATCTGTATGAAGCTCAGTTTTTCTATTCGGATTAAATATAGCAAGGACTGGATCAGACGTAAGTAGTTCTTTAATTGTTTTGAATGCATGCTCTTGTTGTTCTTTCCATGTCCATTTAACATCTTTTCTCACAAGTTGTGTGAGTGGCTGTGCGATTAATGCGTATTGTTTGATAAAATTTCTAAAATAATTGGATAATCCTAAAAATTGTCGGACTTGTTTGACGGTTTGTGGTCTCGGCATCTGAAGGACGGCTTCAAGTTTTCTTGCCCCTGGTCGTACACCTTCTTCACTAATTTCTCTGCCTAAGTATTCCACATTTAACTTAAAGAATGAACATTTACTCAATTTTAAAGTAAGATTGTGCTCTCTTAGTTTTGATAGGACTAATTGTAATCGTTCTAATCCTTCTGTCTCTGATGCGGATGGAATTATGATGTCGTCGATATACGGGAAGGCTATTGTGTTCTTTAATTTGCCCAAAACTTTGTTAATAAGTTTTTGAAAAATAGCAGGAGCATTAGTCAGACCGAATGGCATCCTGAGGAACTCGTAGTGGCCGTCCGGAGTGATAAAAGCTGTTTTTTCAATGGAACTCTCTTCCATAGGGACCTGGTAATATCCGGACGCTAGGTCCAAGGTTGTAAAGTATTTGTTTCCCCCTAGTCTGTCTATTTGCTCTTCAATAATAGGAAGAGGATATTTGTTCTTTATCGTGATAGCGTTTAATTTTCGGTAATCCACGCACATGCGGTAGTCACCGGTTTTCTTTTTCACCAAAATGACAGGACTCGCATACGGTGACGAGGATTCCCTGATAATGTCATTTTGTAGTAGATCATCTATTATTTTTTCTAACAGTTCCTTATGTACTTGCGGTATACGATAGGGGTGGTATACTATAGGTTCATTTGTGGTACACCGTATTTCCATGGAAACGGTATTCGTTCGGCCTAGCGTTGCCAACGACGAAGATATGCAATCAGAACAGTCATTCAAGAGTTTCACGCAATGCGACTTGATTTCATTATTAATATGGCCAAAATCTAGATTCTCAATTTTTATCAGCTCATTATTGGGGTGGCTAATTACATTTATGGGACAAGCCTCCAGTTTCGGAATTGTGCGAAGACTAAGTGAGTGTCCTTGTTTAATCATTATGATATGTGGTTGATCAAGGAAATCCCTGCCAATAATTATATCGTGTGATAAAGAATCGTCTGGGACTAAAATTGCCGTGACCGTAGCCGATGCTTCCATGACGCGAATAAATAGCTTTGAAACGGAATTGCAATTGACCCTGGTTCCCTTGTTGCCCAAAAAGCCTTTTATTGTAACTATATTGCACCGTTGTGCCTTAAAATTAAATTTCTTTGCGACTGTCATTTTAATTAATGTATTTGAACACCCTGTATCGATTAAACTCTTAATCTTTTGGTTGTTTATAAAAGCAACTTTTGAAAACATATTTGATTCATTGGGATTTATAGTAATAACGTTAGCTCGTGTATACGATTTCGTGTTTGTGTTCCCGGACGGGCACCGTTCTTTCGTGTGACCTAGTTTGTTGCAATGTTTACATTCCAATCTCGTCTTTCTACAGTCTCTAGCAAAATGTCCGGGAGCACCACAATTGTAACAGCTCATGGTTTTTTTATCTAACGGAGAATTGTTATGTAAAACATTTCGTTCAAATTTTCCTCGTGATTTCCACTGATTGAGTTTGTCGTTACGAAAATTCATGTTTGATCTTGGTTGGCTAAAGCTAGTGTTAGGAACATCGTTTTTACTTGTAGATGGCATATTACCTAACGTGTTTAAATAAGCGTAAAGACTATTAGCATCTGTATGCCTTGCAGATCTTACAGTACGTGCAATATTTTCGTCAGTGATGCCTCCGATTACCGCATCTATTAAATATTCGTCAGGAATTTCTAAATTTAAGGCTCGTAATTTCGATAATTTTTGAAAACAATAGTCCCCTAAATTTTGCTCAGATGTCGTTTCATAATTGGAAGCATCCTTGAGTAATTTAGAAAATGGAACAGACTTACGGAATTGCCCCATCATGTTGACCTTTATGTCGTTCCAAGTCGAGTCAAATTTCATCTGTTCATCAAACCATTGTCGTGCGTTTCCCTGAAGTCTACTGGCCACCAACCGTATTATCGTATCGTCATTCCAGCTGTATCTTTCCTTTAATTGATCCACCCTATCGATCCATCGTTCCACCACAGTATCGTCCTTCGTTGGATCAAAAACGGGGATCATCAATTCATCACCGGAGCGTAGAGTCGAATGAGTTGATCTATTTCTTAGTTCATGAATTTCGCGTTTAAGTAATTTCAACTGTCTTTTCACAATTCGACTATCATCTGAAGACGAAGAATCATCACTACTATTTGACGGCGTATCCGTTGCTCGAGTTTTTCGTTTTTTGTTTCGACCACTCATCATTTGATAATTTATATATTGTTTTTTTTTTTTTTTTTTTTTTCACTTAAACTACCACTTTTATCACTGCTCTGGGTGCAAAATCCCACCGCTGTTTTGTAAGATGGAAATTAAGAAAGGTTGTGTGCGAACGGTTTATATTCTAATGCATCAATTTACAAGAAGCGTTAACAATCAACTAATCGTTTTTATGTATCAATATATGTCGTGGACCTCTCCTGGCCTCCCATAACCCAAACAATTGGCGTCTCTCAAGGTTAGGGAACATACAGTACTGCGGAAACGTATTTCTTACAGGTACGATTAACCCCAATAATAATAATAAAAATAAAGAACTCCTTACCCCTTAAAGCTCTGAGTCTTTTATTGTAAACACTAGGGGAAGAAAATGGAAGATATTACTACATATTTATACCAATAGCTGCATTATCTGTTTGCCTTAATGATAAAAATTATTATTATAAATTAAATTAATAAATAATAATAAAACATTCCATTAAAAAGTAGAAACAAACTATTTTATTTATAAAAGTTTTAAATTGTTAAATATTAAAAAAGTTTAAAAAGTAAAAACATGTAAATGTAATATATTATAGGGCTACTCCCGACTCAAGTGGCCATCCGAAACGACAAAATAATACAGGTTAAATTATCAATAAAAAAACCTTTAAAGAGAGGGTCTATCTCATCCAGAAAAAAATATTAGCATTTGAAATAGTTTGTGAAAATGGCGGTACGCATGATTAAGTGTGTGTTTTTATGGTAGTTGATTTAGTTATCGAAACTCCCAATATTACTCAAAATCAGATTTCCAAAAATACGAAAATTAGCCAACCAAGTATTTCAAGAATTCTTAAAAAACATGGCTTTTATCCTTATAAAATCCAGCTTTGCCAAGGACTTTATTAAAAATAATGCATTTAGCATTTATGTAGTATCATATTTTTAAAATAAATTAAAGACATATTTACTGAGATACATTTTATAAAAGTTTTTATTGGCCCTAAAGATTTAAAAGGATGAAAGTGGTTCACAAAAACCTTCAGTGTTTCTTTTCGACAATCGTTATTGTTTTAGAAATCAAAAGAAATCAGTAATTCTTACAAACTGATATAAAATCGAACTGTGATTGGTAAC
This sequence comes from Agrilus mali, assembly GCA_029378335.1. Lineage (NCBI taxonomy): Eukaryota > Metazoa > Arthropoda > Insecta > Coleoptera > Buprestidae > Agrilus > Agrilus mali. The sequence continues at coordinate 18,744,547 of CM055658.1, read as the reverse complement.
AACTTCAGAATTTATTTAATATTCTTCACAAAAAGTATTGTACCAAGCAAACTTTATAATTTTAGTGTTTTTTTTAGATATTAAAAAAAACTGCAAACGCTGCAATGCGTATAAACTTGACCTTTCCTATTGATTTTAGATTTTTACAGAAGGTGAGCAATTTATTTGCCATTTTTGAATTGCAAAACGTAAATTTACAATAATATACCGGGTTCGTTGCAGGAAAATATCTACAAAGAAAATCTCATGAAAAATTGAATTCCAAAATATCAAAAAGAGATTTCCATCGTCACACCATATTTTTGATTCATTAGATGTATTCACTAAAATTATATAAAACAAACTCTATATTTATCTTTTTTACATGTAAATATAAGAAATTTATTGAGTATGACCTGTACATGTAATTATTTATTCATTTTTCCAATAAACGTGGGTCTTGTCAAGGCAATCCAACAAATCTAGGTAATAACTTTTTCCTAACTGTGGAAAAACTAGGAAAAGTTGGAGACTTTTCTAGCATTTTACAAAAATGCATGACTCAGTTATTGGGGACACATTTTATGATTCAATGAAATGGCTTGTATTCGTTGGTTATTTTATATGTGCTATGCCTTTGAATGGTTTCTATCAAAATAATGCAACATTAATCAAATTTCGATGGCTGTACTGGAGAACATTTGTTAATATATTTATTACTATTGTGGATTTTATATTAGTAATAGTTTTCACTTATGTCATGATAAAGTGGGGGTTCAACATTAGTTGTTTTGGTAAGAAGGATTTAAGACTCATTCATTAGGAACATCAATTTAATTAAATTTTAATATTAGTAATTTTATTAGTTTTTTATATAACTATAAACTCTATGCTTGATGCCAATTAAATAATATTATTTTCAGCTAAAGCTGGCTTCTTCCTTAATTGTTTCGCATCCTATTTATTACTTTTAGTTTTATCAAAAGATTGGTTTGTTGTTCTTGAAGAATGGAAACGAATAGAACAACGAATTAACAAAGTAACTTGCAGATATGAAGTTAAAATAAAAAGAAAAATTCTTTTTATTTCTGCGGTGTTCTTAGTTCTAACTGTAGGTAAGAAGGAAAACATTTAATACCTACTATCTGTAATATCTTTTACCTTATGTTTTGACGGGCCGTATTTTAAATTGACCTACAGTCTTACGCAGATATGCATTGAAAATTAAAGAAGGATGAAATGTTTGCACATGCAGTACGAGTGTGCGCATAATATAGCTACAATTTTAATTATTTTATTATTCAGTTGTGCAATAAATGTTTAAAATTTTTTCCAAAGTTGTGAACTTTTGTTATGAATGAATTATTACATATAGATATTAAAAAAATTTTTTGCTTATGCAAAATTATTTAAAAACATTCTTTGTTCTTAATCATGTACCTAAATAATGAATAACTTTTTTTACTGATATAGTGGATAGTGCATCGAATGCAGCAGTTCAATTTTCAGTAGCATTTATGAACAAAGAACAAAATGAAGATGTTTTTGAATATTTTTTCACAACGATGAGATTTAATTTCTTTTTCCAATTGACCCCATATTCCTTCTGGAAGGCAGCAGCTATAGAGGTAAATTTTTCACTCTTACAGTAACGACTTTATGAAATATTTACCACCATTAATGAATAATAGATCCTGAAAATAAAAAAACAACAAAAAAATTGCATTATATATTCCATTGAAATCTTACCTCCTTTTTATTAAAATTAATAAACACCTGAAAGTAATATTTTTTTTAAATCATTAAAATTTAAAAAAAAACAATTCACTGGGGTTTTAATAAATTTTATTCTGTACCATTAACATTACACTGCGTAATTTATAAATACATACATACTTAATAGATTATTCCTAAAAAAGTAGAAACATTATTAAAATAAATAGGATATTGCTTTAATTAAAGCAAACTCAGTCTGAATAAACTTTGGATTGAATTAAAGCAGAATTAGAACATTAACAAATTTTTTTTTCAGACTTTTAATTTTATTGGATCATTTTGTTGGGCATATGTAGATGTTTTTATAATGGTCAATGGAATTGCTTTGTCCTCTAAATTTAAGCAAATTTCATTCAAAATTCACCAGTATGTTCAAATGGAGGTAATCTTTTTTCTATTTTATCCTATTCAATGAATTTTTTAAATTGTCCAGATTTAATTTGGGAATAATATAATTATTTTAGGAATCTGATATTTATCTTTGGAAAATATTACGAGAAGATTACTTCGATCTATGCAGCTTAACAAAAATTGTCGATAAATCATTGTCCAATTTAGTTTTGCTTACTTCAGTAAATAATTTCTACTTCATCCTTTCCCAACGGTTCTATAACGTAGAGTAAGTACAGAAATTAATTTTCAATCGATAATAAGCTCTGTGCAAATAATGAAAATTAATACAGAAAATCTAAAATTTGGATTCAGTAACCAATAATTACTAAACTCCCTTTTGTTTTACTTCATTACGAATTTTTTAACTTAATGAAGGAAGGACAGTTGAAAATAAAATTTCTAGAAGCAATTGGGTCATTGCGATAGAAAAATTTGTTTAAAACTTTGCCAGTGGAACCAGGTCTATAATACTGTAAATTTGTCTATCTAAGATTGATTAATTTTAACTTTAAATCCTTCCTTTTTAATTCCTTTTTTCTTTTTGGTAATGCACAATTGTTTCCTACCTAATCAACTTTTTTTAAAAAAAGATATAAAGTTTAAAATAATCAAAGTAAAATTTAGATAATAAAATATTACTTTCGAATATTATTATAATAATACATATTTTTTTAAGGGACATGCAACACTATGGTCTAAAAGTATGCTTTATATTTTCATTCACGTTATCCGTTACAAGAAGTGTTTGTGCTTACCTCTTTTTAGCTTCTGTTAATTTGGAAAGCACTAAACCACTGAGATATTTATGTAGAATTGAACCTGATATTTATAATATTGAAGTAGGTGAAATAGAAGGAAATTGCATGTAAATTCAAATATTAAAATATTTTATTAAATAATTAAACTAACGATAAATTTCTCTTTTTAATATATTAATCACATTGTAGATAGAACGATTAATTCGCTTAATTGGTTCGGATACTGTTTACATTACTGGTAAAGACTTTTTTAATATCAGAAGAGGAATTATTTTAGATGTAAGTAAAATTAAGCCAACAATATCATCTGTGTACATGGTGTAAATTAAACAAACTTGAATGGGTTGTTCTGATTATTTTGGTTTTGAAAATTTTTGAAAAGCGGCTTTGTTTTCAATATAGCTACAGAGCGTTCAATATTTTTCGACAATAACAATACATATTTTATTACATATAAAACATGGTAATAAGAATTTTATTTTCCATAGCTGAAGATAATCATTATCAACAGTTTTTGTAGTATAAAAAACGAAGCTTTAGATACAATATTTAAACTATAAAATATATTTTATATTGAGAAATGTTCAGCACTTAATATCATGTAAATAATCTGCTTTCCAAAAACATAAAAAATGAAATATTTTTATAATAATTCAGGAAATAGCCCCTTGAACATTTGCTGTAGGCATGTTTAATTTAGATGGAATAATGTAAATACCCTTAGGTGAAGCTGTTTTTTTTTAGTTTAACCTCTTACAAAAATTATTAAGCATCTACTATCGGAGAATTTGTTTTATAATTAAATTAATTTTATTGTGGAAAAGTAATAATAGTCATTTTTTTCAGATTGCTAATGCTTTGGTAACGTGCGAAATAGTATTAGTACAATATTTTGGAAGAAGTTCCTAAAAAATAATAATTAGAGTATTTATTTGCACAAATGCTAAATAAACATAACAATTAAATATCAATATACAACAGATACCAGCAAGTATGTTTTCTATTTTAAGTATTGTAATATAGTTTATTAAATAAATTAATCTGTTATACTTATTCAATATTTTTTAATAAAATGTGTTACTTCATATATGTATAATATCTTCATACCTTTCTTAATATCAGCATATTATTATTAGATGCTTGTGATAAGGATTATAATTTATTATCGCGAGAATAATGTCCTCATAATTATGAAACACTTTCTTAAATATAAATGTCCTCACAACACGCCATTAATCTCACAATTAAACTGTATTAAAATCGTAGATAAAATATGTTTCTCATCCGTATCATTCTAATCAAAGGACAAATAAGTTAAATAACATAAGAATGTGAATATGTAGACAAAAACAAAACTGTGTGTTTACTAAAATAACAGGATCAAACCGAAAACATAAAAAGAAATTTTATTTTGCTGTTAAAGTTGCTAAAGCTGTAAAAAAATATAAGTACAAATAGTATAAAATAGACATTTTTCAGATATATCAATTTTACAAATAGAAAAGAAGATATTACTACATATTTATGCTGCATTATCTATTCGCCTTAATGATAAAAAATATTAGTATAAATTAAATTAATAAATAATAATAAAGCATTCCATTAAATAGTAGAAACAAAATGTTGTATTTATAAAAGTTTTAAATTGTTCCATGTTAAAAAAGTTTAAAAAGTAAAAACATGTAAATCTACTATTATATAGGGCTACTCCCGACTCAAGTGGCCACCCGAAACGACAAAATAATACAGGTTAAATTATCAATAAAAAAACCTTTAAAGTGAGGGTCTATCTCATCCAGAAAAGAATATAAGCATTTGAAATATTTTGTGAAAATGGCGGTACGCATGCTTAACTTTACTAAAAAACTAAAAGTTTGGTCCTTTTTTACACATAACACTTCTGAATTTGCCCCTTTTTAAATTTTTAACTACACCCTCTGTAGAATACGAGTCCGCCGCCACCTAAAAACACTTTATGTTCTACAAGCCCACCCCTATCCTCCCCAACCACTTTCACATCGTTTTATGGGGGGTACTCGGATCTACAAAATTACCTAATTGATACAATACATTTTACTTATTAACTTATCTTTTTAATTGACTCACCTTATTTAATACACACTGTATAAAGCAAATGAAGACATTTCTCTATATTCTTGTAAAAATAATAGGTCGATAAAATGTGAAAACTTTTATTAGCTGACAAAATATATACGACAATTTTTTTTATCATCTCCATTCCAGAAAATTAGTCAGAACATTAACAAATGGTAATAAATAATGTGCAATGTATTTTTTATACAAAATATACAAAAAACATACAATTAACCGTTTCTATATATAATAGGTAGTTAAAAAAAAAGTAACATCGTAAGGTATACAAGTAACATCCATAACTAGTTAATAAATTAGTATTATTTCTGATATGCAAACACAGTAAGTTAATCCTTATATCACACTGAATTTTATCTTTAAACCTTATTAAAAATAGATACAAATGAATTACAAAATTGTTTAAATTTTATGTAAATTTAATTTCAAAAATTTCAGGGTTAAAAAAGTTACATAAATACGTAACCATTTCAAAAACTTTCAATTTTAAAAAAACACATATCAATTATTTTTATAGGCAAAGCAGAAAAAGTTTTAAATTTCCAATAGGGCCTTATTTTAAAATGTTCGTGGCCTTTTTGTAAGTCCTACTTTCTATCTATCACAAATTTTAATGCAATTCAATATCTTACTTTATAAATCGCAAAATATCTATAAATAATTTCTTACCGTTTAAACCCATGTTAATTCATTCAAAATATATTTCCGTCCCCTCATTCTTATATTATTTTAATCAAAAGCATTCTAAAATTTGTCAATCGCATACATAATTATTAAATTAGTGCTATTTTATTTTATAATAAATATTGAATTAAATTGAGGCATTTCTAAGCTTGTATTATACAACTTTTAATTTATTAAACCCTACATCTGTATTTTAAATTCCACTAAAAAGATGTTACATAAATAATTAATTCTGTTACAAGCTCGTGATTACAAATCGCTTGTAATCACTTTTAAATGCTCTTTTAAGAAAACAAGCAAACAAACCAAGTTTTTCAAGTTCCAGTGTAATATTATTAGAGAGAGCTAACCAAAACCCCTAAGAATCCTGTTAATAGACCATTCATTAAGTTATTTACTTAATAGTATAATAATATTAAGGAGGGTAGTTACTCCAAATCTGATCCCTTATTATAATATCGCAGGTTTCAACCCGCGGCAAAGATTCTAAGTCAAATTGTCGTACGACAAGCAAAAAGGTCTCCTCTACGAAACCACCAAGTAAGATTAGGACTCCCGCTTGTATTTCACTCATTTGCTCAACGAGGAGGAACAAAATTCACTGTAAATAAAAGACAAAAACAATTCGTTTTATAATTTCTAATTTAATGTAATTAACACTGACCTGTTGTAGCCAATGATCTGTAAATTCTAGAGTAAAAGTTATTTGGATCGTTATTGTTGTTCATGTTTGCAGAAGTATTTGTAGTTGGTACAGTAATAACATGGTAAAATTGACTATCGCCTTTGTCACCTCCCAATGTAACAACCTCGGTAAAAAGCTCATCATCCGTTACCTAATTAATTAAATTATTTAAAATTAAAACATAAAAATAAATAAATAATTTCCTCACTTCTAAGTCTCTTTTAAAACAAGTCCTATTATCATCAATTACGATTCCTAAGACTTCATCCCTCTGAACTCCTGTTCCTCGATGAGTAGTTGCTATTTTTCCTTCCTTATTGCCATTTCTTTCCATCCCATTATTGCTTCCATCAATTACACGTTCGGGGTGTTTCTTTCGCTGATGTTGAAGCAATTTGGCTTTACTTGCATATTGCTTGTGGCACCACTGGCATGCCTGAGGTCTTGTCGTCACACTGCCGACAGTTTGCGAAAACGTTGGATTAGGAAGCCCGGGTATTTCGGGAAAATTGCCAACCTTTCTATTGCTCAATGGTAATTCTTGACCAGGATGATTCTTCAATATATGCGCCTTACGTTTTGAACTACTTTTATAAACCTTATCACAATATTGACAGTAATAATCGCGAGTAGTTCTTAGGATCGGTAAGTTCAATTCAGGAACTGAGTCAGGGCTTATGTCTGGATGTCTTTTTGCAAGATGATTAACTAGCATTCCTGTTTAAATAATAACATTTCTTAGTGACTGACGATTATTTTAACACTAAGGGCGTTTTCAGACGGCGCTATATATTACGAGCAATAAACGGTTGTGATATTACGGTGCACCCAAAACGTATTAATAAACGAGCCATTTTCACACGACTGCGATACCATGCAATTTTCGGTAACCATGTCGCAAAAACCACGCGATATGTTCTATGGATTTCGCGCAATTTCTTATGGTTGCAATTATATAAGTTAATGCAAGCTGATGGCTGTTTTCACATATGCAACCATAAATCGCTGCAATACCTTAATTTGCCACTGAATAGTGTTGAATAATGTCCTAAAAACAAGTGAAGTGTGTTCCTGATTCTAAGACGGTGATGATGGCAACACCGACAGTTTCCTTTAATTTATATCTTTTAAATAGAAACGCGATATCGCTATGTGTGAAAACTATTTACCTACCATTTATCGCACGCAATATATGGTAATGTGTTTGGTATCGTCTGAAAACGCACTAATTGTTAAATAACGACAAAATCGCATTTTATAAATTTCTAGATATATATTATTTACCCCTTCGTTTGAATCCAACGAGGCACGAGTGACATTTATAAATAAATCGATGATAGTCGGTTGGCTGTACCTTGGGGGTAAACTTCTTTGACTGGTGCACTATTTTGGGAAGTCTAGGAATCGCATTTTCCCTTTCTTCTGTATGCATTCGTCTTGTGTGTTCATTTAATTTGTCCTTTCTCTTAAACTGCTTTCCACAGTCTGCACATAAAAATTCTCTGTGATCCGAATGCCTTAGAAGATGCATCTTTAATTTGTCCAAGGTTGGGAAAAGTTTTGAACAATGAGGACAACCGTGTTTACGTTCGCAATGAAAAGCACGAATATGTTTACGAATAATGCAATATTCTTTGAATATCTTGTCGCAATGGGGACAAGGATATTTCCCATCCACTTTGTGTTTGGGAACGTGCAATTTGAGTTGAAGTACGTGGCGAAATTGTTCCTTACAGATGGGACATTCGAACATGCACCTGCCGTCACCGTGAGTTTTAACGTGACAAGCAAGGGCTGAATTATTAAGAAAACGTTTACCACAGGTGTCACATTTCAAGGGTTTTGACTCTTCTGATCCATGAACTAACATATGACGCTAAAATAAATAAATATTTAGTTTTATTTTTCAAGTGTTTAATCAGTTGTTTTCTTTAACGTCAAATAAGTGTAATGTTAATAGAAATATAGTCATCTACTTCATATTTTTGTGTCTTACCTGAATCCTTTCCCTAGATGCAAAAATTTTGTAGCATATTGGACATCTATAACCTTTCATCTGTGCCTGCTGCACTATCATACCGACAGTATGTGTATTAACATGAGAAATAAGCTGACTCAGCTGTGAAAAAGTTTCAAAACAATAAGGGCACTCTGGAGGAATTAATTCCGTTGCAAAATCCTTCTCGTGATCCAGTTGATGAATTGCTAAAACGTCGGTGCTAGGAAACAGAAGCTCACAAATATCACAGACCCTGAAAATTTAATGAAACTGCATTAAAAAAAATAACGTCCAAAAAAAGTAATTATAGTTTTCAATGCTTACGATACTTTAATTTTTTTGTCATCGGTACTTTCCCTCTCATCAATGCCGTGTTGTCTCAAATGGGTAAGGAAAACGTTAAATTTAAAATTTGGAAATGTAGCTCGACAAGTTTTGCATTCCAAAATGCGAGGCCGCTGGGTTCGTTTAACTCTTACTTTAGGCTTGAGAGGCTTCTTTGGTTGCTTTAAATTTATATCATGAATCTCGTCGTGAATGTTTAATTCACTCCAAGTTCGAAAACTTTCCCCACATTCAAAACAAGGCCACTCTTTTGCGTCTTCCAAAGATGATTGTAATGTTGGAAGGCCATGTTTTGTGGCATAAGAACGACTATAACCAACCTACAAAAATAAACATTTTTTAAATAAAAACTAAACATAATCCCTTATAATGTTGAATGCAATATTTATATGAAAAGAAAAAATACTGGATGTATTACCAGAAGTTCCTGTTTAGGAAAAATACACTTGGTAGTTGTATAATATAATGAAGACCCTTGTTGACTAACAACTAAATTCTGCTCATTAGAATTATTGGCTTTTTGAACAAAACACATCCAGTTTGCAATATCTATAAAAGAAAGGATTAATTACTTTATCATTGTAGTCTAATTTTGTAATACTTACTCTCATCCGAGACATCCAACTGCATAATTCTTCCTTCTTCTATTTCCAATAGCAAATTTAGACTGTCTTCCTTTTTAACCTTCTCTATAGTTACAAGTTTTCCTTCCAATGGACCAAACTGGGTCCTCTTTGGTATAACTTTTCTTGCAAATACTCCATATTCTAAAAAACAAAAAAAAAATTTAATTATTTTTTAAACAGTTTTTTGATTTTTTACCATCATTTTCTTTTTTATTGATAACAAGGTAAGAGGCAGGTAAAGAAGCTCTTGCTCGAGTGGGAACCGGTTTATCACTAATTGTGCGAACCCTTGATACTGAAAGACAAATATTTCATTGAAATATAATTACAAACGTTTTTTTGTCTTACATAGTGATTCCTCATTTTCAATTAAATTAGTTTCATTTTGCCTCTGAGATCTTCTTAATAGAACATCTTTCTCATTAGTGCTATCCAATTTTTTTGTCACAATAGCTGTCTCTGTACTATCAGTATCCCCTAATCCTAAATTAACATCAGCTCCATCCAAAACACCATCTTCGGTGCCCAGAATATTTCCACTTGAAACATCAATATCTTTCAATTCACATTTTAATGTTGACTCATCTAAAGCCAAAAAATCTGTATCTAACAGTGGGTCTGGAGTCAAAACATCTAAAAGTTGTTGTTCTTCTGCCAAAGATCTTTCTACCAAATATTCTTGAGCACTGACACTATAAGAAATCCCTATAAAAAAATATAAAAATATTGTAGGATAAGATCCTTATAATATTGAATAAAAAGAAACCTGTTTCTTGGTCTGTTATTAACAATTCCACTTCCTGATCAGGGTCGGAAACTAATGCCAATCCATCATCACCAATCACACTTGCAACTCCATTTTGACTTAGCAGTAGCTGGTCTGTGGTAACATCCTTTAAAAGATTACCACTGTCTGCAAGACCAGATTGATCATTTTGTCTATCTGAACATATGAAACTGTTAACATCACATCTATTTTCAACCGGATGTTGACTTCTTGAAATAAATTGCTCAATCACAGGAGGATTTGATAGTGAATTAGGCTCATCTGGATAAGAAGGACTTTCAGGACTATATTGAGCTGCAGAGCTCATATTTGGATCTAATGGACTAACTTGCTGTTCAAATATAGGTGACGAATCAATTGTATGTCCACTAAAAGCAGTGTCAGTAGCGTGAAATTTATATTCGTTGTCTTTAACATATTCTACCTGGAAGTGAATTTATTAACAGAAATATTAAAGCTTCTTTAAAATACATAACCCCAAAAACTTACAAAGGTATATTTACATATTTATTTCTCTAAAGTTAGTGGAAATGATACAAGATAATTATAAACTTACTGCAATAAGCAACAGCGTATTTGAGGTGTTGGTTGTGGTCGATTGTGAAGACCAAGTTGTTGGAATCGTAGCAGAAAAATTATCGCTTATACTACCTGAATTAGGAGTTGCTTCAAGGCATCGACTCATTTTAGACAATTTTATAAAAACTAATTACATTGAAAATACAACAAACAAGTACGTTTAGATTTACAAATTTTGCAGAGTAATACTAAAAAAAATTACACTTTTAAATATTCACAAAACGAAACAAACGGGCATTTTTAACACTTCTAAAGTTACATTTTTTGATGATAAACACATAAAAAGTTTACAAAACAGTAAATATTTGCATTTCTTGAGTTTTATCACTCAGGTTATCAGTAAACGCCATATTTGTTGCGATTACATTTTTACGCATGCGTTATTAAACATAAAAAATTTAGCGGTACTTTAAAATCAATTAATAATATTAAACTAAAAGGAAAGTGTGGTTTTTAATGAAAATAAACAATGTTTCTTTTAAAACACATTCTTTTATTAATGAATATTAGGGACATAAATAAACATAGGTGTCATTGGGTGTCATAATACTAATTATTTTTCCGTTTCTAAGTAACCAATTTAATTAATTATTATGTAGGAGCACAAACAGTAAAAAAAAATGATGTATTAAGCTTCAAAATGCTTTCTTTTGATAAAATAAACTTGTTTAAAAAGTATAACATTCCATTAGAACTTATGTCTCCTGATGCACACAGAGTAAGTACAGAAAATTAAAAGAATTACCGTTGTATTTAAGTTATCTTTCTGTTTGTATGTGTTATACAGAGTGAAGTAGTAAACTCCTTTCAGGAAAAAGAAAGTTATATGCAAGAACGGTAAATATTTATCTAGACAAATTTTAATTCTAAATTATTATAAAAAATTATTTTAGCATAATTTCTAATGACAAAGCTAACAATTACGCGAATGAAATTTTAAGTAATTGTTTTTCTGAAAAGGAAAAGGTTTCTAATAAACGACAAAGATGCGTAAAACTTCAGCAAGAAATTAAATGGGATGATGACGAATTTTGGAAAAGTTTACCCAACCCTAAAGAAACATTAAATAGTATTAAACCATTTAATAAGCCTTACAAAACGCTTCCTCAGTGTCCTACAAGCAATTCAAGCATTTATAAAATAAGTTCCCTTAAAATACATAGTGTTCAAAAATGTGTCACAACTCCTAAGGAAGAAATATATAAAAGTAATTTTAATACTCAAAATCAACATTTAAAAAAATATTTTAATGTTTGGCGAAAAATTTTATTAGATAAAAAAGAAAAAATTGAAAAATTAAACGAACGAAATGAACGAAAAAATAAGGTAAACGAGTTTATAAATAATCTTGAGAAGAAAAAAACCGAGAATAAATGCTGCAACAATAAACCACTAGTGGAAGTGAAATATAAAGAACCATTAAAAGTAAATGATGGAATTGGAAAACAAAGTCAAGGTATTTGAAAAATATTTTTATTTATATAAAAAATAAAATTACTGTTAAATTATTTTAAAGGATTGGAGATAAATTCCTTTAGCCATCGTTTTAAGGCTCAAAAGGAAATTATTGAAACGCAAAAAATGAAACTACAAGAACAGGCAAAATTAATAGAAGCTCTCAAGTTAGGAAGATTAGAGGAGGAACTTCAAAAATCACTTGACACAACAAAAATTAACATTAGAGAGATTTTTAGCAAATGCAGTACTAAAGTTAAATGTAAAGTAGCACCGATAATATTCGATGAAAAACACAAAACTATTTGTAAATTTGACTTAGTCTCTAGCAAAGCGCCGAAAATAATAAAAGAAATGGAGAAGAGAGCGTTTGAAAGAGCCGTCAGAAGGGAGATTATTTTAGAAAAGAAGAAAATCCTTGACGAAGAAAGGAAACGATTAAAACAGTTAGAGATAGAAAGCAAAAACGCTCAAGATGAAAAGACACGAAGAAAAAATATGGAAGCAATTAAAGAACGCAGAAAACGTGATTTAGAAATCCAAAAAAGAAGGCAAAGGAATAAAGAACTGTACTTAAGTAAACTCAAAATAGCAGAAGATTACCACAAAAGAAAATTGCTCAAATTTGGTATAGAGTGTTTTAAAAAACTCATATATATTAGAAATATCAATTATACAAAGAGTAAAATATTTTATAAGAGAATTCTTTTGCGAAATAGTTGGAAAAGGTGGCAAAAATTCATTTATGAAACAGATTTGGAAAAAAGCCAAGTATCTCGTCAATTTTATCGAAACAAGCTTCTGCAGAGATCTTTTAGAAGTTGGTGTAAGGTAAGAAAAAAAAACAAAGCCCTAATAAAAGGCTTCAAATTCTAAATCCAAATATAAAGAGGCACTAAGAGAGTTTGAAGCACTTTTCTAAAACAGAGTTCATTTATATTTACTATTTTTGGACCAAAATAATCTTCTTGTTTAAGGTGTATCGTGTGAGCATACAAAACATGCAAGTTGCTGAAGACTATTACGACTACAAATTACAAGCTAAAGCTTTTAAAAGATTGCTTGATTATTCTTGCAAAATGTACGCTATTAACGTAACTAATTTTCAAAAAGCTGAACGACATTATAGAAGGTAAAAATGCATATATTTTTTGTTCTTAAGATACAAATGCTAACTGCCCCTTTTTAAGACGAATGTTAGTACATTATTTTTATCTATGGAGAACTTTACCAGCAGTTTTACAGTTGGAGAAAGCAAAAGAGGAAAAGAAACGAAAGTGGAGAGAAAAAGTTTGGGAAATAGTTCCTGACTACAAAGTTTGTAATGATTAAAAATTAGTAAAAAGTTTAATGTTAATTTCTGTGTAAGGTGTTTAAAATCCATTTTATTTTCGTCAGAAAAAAATACTGTTCATTAATTGCAAGTATGTTCTGTTTCCAGAAGATAAAATGGACTAATAATAGTAAATAAGTAAACATCGCAAAATAAATGTTTCAAAAGTTTTTATTAAAATTATACATACATTTTGGCTTGTTAGGACTTGTTCACGAGTATAACAGAGTAAATACTAAATATTAGGATAGGTGTAAGTAATATTTATATCTGGAACAGGAGTGTTAACTATTGTTTGCTGAAAAATGCAAGTAATAATAAATCACGGGGTATTTCTTTAATTCCTGCTGGTCGTTTGTGATGTTATTTATGGTAATTTCAAATTATTCAACAAATTAAGTTATTTTTCCCTTTGATTTTGGCGTGTAATAATTGTATATTTTGTTTATCTAACTGATGGTTCATTTCTAAACAATGGTTACTCATTCCTGTTTTAGATTTTTTTATCAATGTCTTTTAAATGTACTTGTAATTTACATTTTACATTTCTATCTGTTTGTAAAAGGCATAACAATTTTTACAGGATAGTTTGTAAACACCTCTTTTTTAAATAACTAAATTTCTGCTTATTATTAGCTATATTATTCTTGTTCACCGAAATTGTTTGCACCCGTTTTATTCAAATCGTTACAAATTTGCCCTATACTTTTGGAACATAGTTAATAAATTTGTATGTTTTATCTTTTTCTATTTTAGGTTTGAAAAACTATTTTTGAAAAATTTTTCTGTTAATTAGTTCATCCATTAAATTAGTTTAAATATTACTTACGCCTACCTTAATATTTAGTATTTACAAAGCATAACAAGTCGAAAAATATGTAGATTTTAGTTAAAACTTTTGAAACATTTATTTTGCGACGTTTACTTATTTAACATTATTATTACAAAAATGTTTCATAAAAAAACGAGTGATGTTTCGATAAACATTGATAAAATGGACATTGGCACAATGTATATTTATCTTGCAATATTCTTTTTACCCTTAATGTATCATGTAATTATATAAAGACTAATACAAATTTGCTGACAAAAACAATTTTTATTGTTGTTTATCACATTGAATAAACATGTAGAAGAATTTACAACTCAATTATGTTATGTTTGTTCCATGTAGTCTGTTTTAAAATTGCAATTATCATTTTTTTTATTTGATAGGGCGAAGTTTTCAAGTCCTGCTGCTAGTTGTAGTTCTACTTTCTGTTTTCGTTTTTCTTGTTTTTTCTGTTTTTTGAATTGTAGTTTTCTAACTTTGTTAAGTGCTCTATTACCTTCTAAAGACATTTCAGAATCCACCTTATCTGAATTGTTTTCCTTCTTTGATTTTTCTTTTTCCTTATTCTTCTTAGATATTTCAACTTTTACATCTCCCAACTGTGAAAAATAAATCCTTATAATTATTATAAATTTTAAACAAGATTTCTTATTTTTACTTACAATTGGTTGATCTACTTCCATTTCACCATCAATTTTTTGTTTAACTGATTTAAGTGCTTCAATTTCAAATGAGGGATCTTTAGATTCGTCTTCTTTTTCTAAATTATCGAGAACTTCGGTCTCCATTTTTTCAAAATTTTCTAAATCAAACTCCTTTGCTATTTCAGAAACTATCTCACTACTTATATGTACATTGTTTTCATCTTCAGGCGGCACTGTATAATATCGTATTTTTCCTCTGTAAATAAATTATTAATTATTAACAACTATTCTACAATTTTTAAAATAACTTACCTATTCCAATCTTCCAGTAAACTTCTAGCTGCAGCTACAGAATCAGGTATTCCTCTTTTTCTATATCGTCCCATTCTAGCAGCTTTTAAACTATAGAATTCCTGAAATATTTATCATATTTAAACAGTCAAGTGCACTTTTGAAAAAAATTACCTCAGGTGTGTCAAATTCGTTTATATCATATAATTCCATAAGTTGTTGTTTAGGAATTCTTTGTAAAATTGCATTTGCAGGAATAATAGGATCACTTAAGGAAGAAACTTTTAGTGCATTTCGTAAACAAGAACTAGCATCAGAACCACTAGCAAAAACTATACCAGGAGAGTCTAATAATTTAATTTTCGAATCTAGTTGAACTTCTTGCATAGCTCTGTGTAAAAGAAATTATGTAAAATATAAATATAAACAATTATGACTTATCTAAGATAGCTTTGTAAAATAAGCTTATTCAACGTCAAGTAATTATAATTGATTATAATTAAAATTACAAAAAACCCAGTCCAACATGAATAGATCTTCAACACCAATATCTATCTTTGGAACAAATAAAGTAAATCTAAGAAACTTCAACAAAAGTAGTGAGACGAAAAAAATGTTTATAAAAAAATTTCGAGGTAAGATATAAAGCTGTGACTGCTGTTTATTTATATTTTAATTCACCAGGTGATTCTGTGCTTCCTCTAAATTATCACGAAAACACGTGGAATAAATTGCGAGATGCTATAATATCAATTCAGAACTCTACCACTTTAAAATATTCTTTGGAAGAACTTTATGGGGACGTGGAGAGCATGTGTATTCATCACATGTCTCACTTTCTTTATGACAATCTTTACTATCTCGTAGAAAATCACGTGGGAAATAGCATTTCATCTTTTCTTAACAACACCTTCAATGACCCTCAAGAATTTTTGACTATTATAAATAACACTTGGGTGACCCACTGCAAACAAATGTCGACGATTCGTAATGTTTTTCTATATCTGGATCGCACCTACGTACTCCATAAAGTCCAGACAGCATCGATTTGGGACATGGGTTTGGATCTTTTTCGCCAACACATTATCAGAAATTGTTTGGTTAAAACGAAGATTACTGAAGCTCTTTTGACATTGATCAAACAAGAAAGAGAAGCTAATACAATCGATCGTGATCTAATTCGATCAATAATCCGAATGTTGACCGTTCTTCAAATTTATAAACCTGTGTTTGAAGAAAAATTTTATTCTGAAAGCGAAAATATGTATGCCGCAGAGGCAAAATATTGCATTGAAAATTTTTATCTACCCGAATATCTCTCTCATGTAAAAAAGCGATTCAAAGAAGAATATGAGAGAGGTACTCAATATTTAGATTCGGGAACTATGCCCCGATTGATCAGTATTATTGAGAAAAACTTTATAGCTGACCAACTCCAAAAGACCTTAGACAAAGGATTGAACAAACTACTAGATTCGAGGGATCATCATAACTTATCACTGCTGTATCTTCTTTTTGGACGAGTAAAAAGCGGACATGCAGAGCTTTGTGCTGGTTTTAATGGCTACATGAAGCAATATGGACGAAACGTTGTAATTCATCCCGAAAACGATAAAAATATGGTAAAAATACTGTTGGACTTTAAAGATGCAATGGACGACGTGGTTGCTAAATGTTTTAAAAAGAACGAAAAGTTCATAAATTCTCTGAAAGAAGCATTTGAATATTTCATTAATTTAAGGATTAATGCACCTGCTGAACTCGTTGGTAAGAGGTATTTGATATTAATAAAAATAATTACATACAATACCGTTAAAAAATTAAATATTTAGCGAAATTCATCGATTCGAAGTTAAGAATTGGAAATAAAGAATCTACCGACGAGGAACTTGAAATTCTTCTCGATAAAATTATGGTTCTCTTCCGTTTTATTCACGGTAAGGATGTGTTTGAAGCATTTTACAAAAAGGATCTTGCAAAACGTCTTCTGTTCGGTAAATCTGCGAGCGTGGATTATGAAAAGAGTATGTTAAGCAAACTTAAAGAAGAATGTGGTGGTGGATTTACATCAAAACTGGAAGGAATGTTTAAAGACATGGAATTAAGTAAAGATATCAATGGAACATTTAAACAACACCTTTCCCATAGTTTGAGCAATATCCAAGACACAGAATATACCCCTATTGATATGACTGTTAACACATTAACCATGGGATATTGGCCTACATATCCAATTATAAACGTAGTTTTACCTGAAGAAATGATACGTTACCAGGAAATTTTTAATCATTTCTACCTAAGCAAACACAGCGGTAGAAAACTTGCATGGCAACCAACTTTAGGATATTGTGTTGTAAGAGCACAATTCAAAGTAGGTATAAAAGAACTGCTAGTTTCTCTATTACAAACCTTGGTGCTACTTCTATTCAATGGAAAAGACGAATTGTCCTACGAATATATCAAAGGTGCAAGTAACATTGAAGATTTAGAACTTAAAAGAACCTTACAATCATTGGCATGCGGTAAAACGAGAGTTTTGTTAAAAAGGCCAAAGGGAAGAGATGTAGAAGACACTGATTGCTTCATATACAATGCCGATTTTAATCATAAGCTGTTCAGGGTGACAGTTAATCAGATTCAAATGAAAGAAACGGTATTTTTAATTTTATATCTTTTTGTCACAACCACACCCTTCAATTAAGTTACAAAAACTAATCTTCTGTGTTATCTACTCAATATTTAAGCAAGAAAATATTTTTGTAGCTTAGTTAATGACATAATTTACATTTTATACTTAAACAATGGGTTTTAAGCTCTTTCAAAGTGCGTGAAGCCTTCCTACTTAGTTAATCTTTTAATAGTTAATAATTCAATGCTCTTGGATTTCGTATTTGTAATTGAGGTTTCAAGAGTAAAAAAACAGTATTCAAGGATTTAGATTTAGGGCTTGAGTTTTAAGATACTTGACCAAGAAAGTGAAATATTTACAGACAGAAGAACAAAAAGCAACAGAAGAAAGGGTTTTCCAAGATCGTCAGTATCAAATTGACGCAGCAATTGTAAGAATAATGAAAACGCACAAAGCACTAAGTCATAATACTTTAGTTAGTGAATTATGTCTGCAGTTAAAGTTTCCAGTTACAGTATGTGAAAATCAAACAATATTGAATTAGTTACCAATGAATATTTATTTTAGCTTGCCGACCTGAAGAAAAGAATAGAATCATTGATAGAACGAGATTACATGGAACGTGATAAGGAGATACAAAATCAATACAATTATCTTTAAAATATTTGTGTTTCTGTGTTTGTTTTTAAAGTTGCTCTTTTATAATAGAAAATGTTTAATGAATAATTTGAGTTATTAAACATTAAGGAAACATAAACTTACTTTGTAATTCCTGGAGTTGCCCCAACATTGCAGGCCCTTGATCTTTTCAAGCTGTTAATAAGTGAACTTTTACCAACATTAGGTAATCCCACCACTCCTACAGTAATAGAAGTTTTGATTCCTTTATTCCTACAGTAATTTGCTAGTAAAGACATCAATAACTCTGCTCCAACACTAGAAGAACCTTGCAAAACTTTGTTAGATGTTTTTGTGTAAAAGAACTTCTTTTGGCCTAATTTTCTTGTTTGATTTTGAGTGGAACATTTAAAGGCAACAACAGGTGTTCTTTTCCTAAGATACTTTAGCCATTTATCCAAAATTTCACGTGGAACTAAATCTGCAGAATTATTAAGAAACATACTATACTATAAATAATAGTCAGATGAAGAGGATCTAGTCAAACACTCAAATCATGCCGACAGTTGGGCATTGTTTGAAAATACTTCCTCTCCCCAAAAAAAAAAAAATGAATATTAAACAGTTACCTGCTTTGTTTAAAATTACAACTAATCTTTTATTAGCTTCTTTCACTGCTTCCTCTACTTGTAAACATCTTGTCCCTAGTGGATCTCTTGCATCTACAATTTCTAATATAACATCAGCAGCTTCAACTACCTTCTTAAATTCTTTGTAATAAGCTTTAAGTGAATTTTCTTTTGATTGACTGTAGTCTTTTTCAGCAATGGCTGGTCCAACTGATAACTTTTCATGAATTTTGTTTTTCATTTGAACATTAGATACCTAAAAAACACCGTTTTGATACTATGCTCACAAAAATTAAGTTTTGAAAGCTACCAGGCTTTCTAAATTTCCAGTTGCAAGGGGCTTTGATTTTTGTTGCTCTTTTTTCTTAGCTTTTTCTAACTTTGCAGCTTCTCTTAGTTTCTGCTTCTCCTCCTCTCTTCTTTTTTTCATTTCCTCAACTTCTTTCAATATATCTTCTTTAAATGGACAAATATTGGGTACCTGTATAAGTTTCTGTTTCCCTGGACCCTTTTTCTTGGCTTCTTTTTTCAGTTTCCTGTTATGCTCACGAACCTTTTTCTCAATTTTGTATCTTAGTCTAGCAGGTTGACGTTTCGATTTCTTTTCTAAAAGAGAAAGATATAGAATTTTTGTACAACATCACTTAAACTATTTGCTATTTATTCAAAAACTAATATTAAAGTTAATGCTATCAAACTTACTCAATTTAAACTTTGCCATTATTTTAGAATTTAATATTAAAAAACTACACTGCACAAGAGAATATAAAACTAAATTTAACAAAATTGCTGTAGGTATATTTTAAAGAATAAATAATTATAATCAATAATAATCTTTATTTTGTTTAACTTTTTCAAGAAAATAAGGTTAATTGACACGTTCGTCACGTTTTGTAAAAGAGGTTAGGCTCCTATACAGAGTGTTTTAAGAATAGGCAATCGACAAATGAATATCTACCTACAGGGCGTTGCATTAAAAATTGTAATTACGAGTACTACATTTTTGTACGTTTTTTTTTGTTTATAAGGTTTTTTATTTAAATTCGTACTATCTTAAATAGAATATAATTATTATAGATTAAGAATGAATTTATTCTACTTCCTTACTACATTTTATATTTTTTAAATTCAAAAATAAATAAACAACAACGGAAAACGTTTCACAGTATATTAAAGTCAATCTCGACAAATTTGTTTCGGCCCTAGCGGCCATTAACTAGAGAAATACAGATGATTACTAAAATCTAGGAGGTGTACAATCATTTTATACTATTACAATTTATAAAATAAGAGAGGGGAGTTATAGGTAGTGAGTTCTATTTGATTATTTACTAGATTGATGTTATTGAAAAGGGCTTTTTTAATTTCAAAATTCTCTAAGAGTGATAATTTTCTACATTTAGGGATATTAACATGTAGAAGTCTAAAATTGCTTAAATCTAAAGAGTGGTTTGTCTGTAAACAGTGGTCGACCATACCACTTGAATTAATTTTCTTATTTTTAATAGCGGAAGCGTGTTCAGATAAACGTTTTGATATAGCCCTGCCAGATTGCCCAATGTAAGTGGCATCACAATTACTACAAAAAATTTGATAAATACCACATTTTTCACTTTTTGACGTACCTCCTCTATAATTTACTAACAAAGATCTAAGATTAATCGAATCGGTTTCAATTATTCTACAATCAAATTTATTTTGCAACAAGGATTTCAAACTAAAACTAAAATCATACTAATATTATAAATGCGAATGTAAGTTTGTTTGTTACGCTTTCACGCAAAAACTACTTAACCGATCATCATGAAACTTTGCACATACACTCTTGAAGGTAGTAGAAGTAACATAGGATACTTTTTATTTAAAAAAAATAAAAATTTTTTTACGAAACATAAGAAAATTGTTTGTCAAAATATCGTCAAATTTAGCTACTTCAACGCCATCTAGCATCATAGTAATGAAGTTTCAACCCTGAATATTGTAATACCGGCCCACTGTATTAGAAGATCCATAGATAAGAAGATCTAACAGCTAACCCTAAAATTACGAATAACCTCAAAAATGTGAATAGTTTTATACTGCATGTAACGACAGAAGAAAATAACAATAAATATAGAAAAATTAGAAACAGTTGAAACTATATTCAATTGAATTAGATATTGAATTAGATATTGTCGTCACCGTCGCACAGAGGTCATTTTATTTTTTTTAGGAATTAATAAATAAAAAAAACAATGTTCCCTAATAATGTATTTTATGCTATAATATTAAAGAAAACATTCTAAAGAATCATATGTTTGAACCCTACATTGTGTTATGATCCGAGTAGGCGATGAAAATAGTTGAAATACAAACAAGCGATTATCGAAAACTTGGCGTTTAGTTTTGCGACATTAGGTTGTGTTATTTGCAAGGTATATTTATGTTTTCTTTTTGAAGTTTTTAAAATTGTGATTTTGTTATCTTGAAGGGCAAGGTAAGTGCTTTAATATTTGATATAAAGTTACTTAAAAAATATGCGCATATGTACAAAAAGAAAATAAAATTTAATGCATTGATTTTTTTATGGTTTGTTTAAATTATATTAATTTTCAAAAACTGCCAATTGTAATATTAGAAAATATTTGTCATAAAAATGTGTTTAATACTTAATTTGCTTCATTACCTTCTTGTTAATTACACATTTAAGTGCCAAGAAGTGCCAAGCGCTTTAAAAAATACTTTTTTAGGCACGATGTCAATAATTAAAAACGACATGTTTGTCGTCTGGTGCGAGCAGAGCTTACTTGGAGATAAAAATTCGTCTGTTTTAAAATTTGTTTTAAGAAAGCTCAATTTAAATAATGTTCGACGTGACAATCAGTACGATATGGTAGCAAGAAAAATTAATAATTTTAATAGCGCTGTTGCCACAATGTGGAAGAGGTGCAAACGATCCCGAAAACTTTTTGAAGCCAGACATCGTGAATGGCTAAATGAATGCATAATTTTTATTGAAGAGGTAAATGTACCAATAGTGTCCAGCAGAGGTAGACCAGAAAAGTTGTTTAAAGATCTCGGCGCCCAACGAAAAAGACAAAAATTAATGCCATTGTTGGATAACTATTCTACCGAACAACTTACATTTGCTGCTCGAAAATCTCTAGAATCGTCAGGTCAACGAAATGCTTCGTACGTAATTAAAGAAATTACCGAAAATTCACCTGCTACTGCAACAAAGATGAAAAAAGCAATAAATAGAAAAGAAACCTTGCCTGTAAGGTATTCTGCAGATGAAGCACTTGCCCTTTTTCTTGATTGCTCGCTAACAAAAAAAGCTTATATTTTAATGCAACGGGGGGCAAAAGAACATAATGCCCGAATTTACCCTAATTACAATATACTTGTAAAGGCTAAAAAGAAATGTTACCCAAGTGAGAATGATATTCGTATAACAGACAGATCCGCTGAGGTAAACCTTCAGGCACTCGTTGACCACACAGTAAAACGAATAATAGAATCTCAGCAAGATCTTTACAATAATCTACCGCAAAATGTCTCAAAAAATGAAATTATTATTACTTACAAATGGGGATGTGATGGCAGTGCAGGACACTCACATTACAAGCAAAAGTTTAGCGGGCAACATGATGAATCAAATTCGGATCTACATTTATTTTCAGTTTGTCTCGTTCCTCTGCAGATGACATCAAACAATAACACTATACTCTGGCAGAATCTACGGCCATCCTCGACCAGATTCTGTAGACCTATAAAACTGATCTTTCAAAAAGAAACACCGGAATTGTGTACTAATGTAATTAAAGATATTGAAGGTCAAATATCAAAAATTAAACCAACAGTTATTGATGATCACCAATTAACTATTAGTCATGCATTTAAAATGACAATGATTGATGGAAAGATGTTTTCTCTTATTAGCAATTCTTCAACGCAGACCTGTGGGATCTGTGGAGCAAGTCCTAAATTTATGAACAACTTGGAAAAGTTAATGGCACTACCAATAGATCAAAGTCTATATGATTATGGGATTTCAACTTTACATGCATGGATAAGATGCTTGGAATGCTGCCTCCACATTTCCTACAGGCTTGATTTAAAGAAATGGCAGATACGAGACGAAAACGAAAAACAAATTATGAAAGAAAGAAAGAACCATATAATAAAAAGTTTAAAACAAGAATTAAGTTTGTTGGTTGACATCCCTAAACAAGGCTATGGCACAACCAATGACGGGAATACTGCCCGTAGGTTTTTTCAAAACTATTGCCAGGCTGCTTTAATAACAGGTAATTTGTTAGCTTATCTCTGTAAAATGTATATCCTTACAAATGTATTAATTTTTAAATAGGACTCGACGAAGATTTTCTAAAGCACTTATATATAATACTAAGTACAATGTCATCTGGCTATGAAATTAACAAAGAAGCGTTTGCAGAGTACTGCAAAAGCACTGCGACACGCTACATTGAGCTGTATGCATGGTACTATATGCCAGCGAGCCTTCACAGAATACTTATTCACGGGCCAGAAATTATAAAGGCTGTGCCTCTTCCGATAGGCATGTTCTCAGAGGAAGCTCTTGAATCTAGGAACAAAGACTTTCGGACATATCGAGAATCATACTCCAGAAAATTTTCAAGGGAGGACACTATGCAAGATATAGTTTGTAGGCTACTACTTTCATCCGACCCTGTCATATCATCATTATCCAAGTGTGTAGGTACTCGCTCCAATAAGCAACCCTTAAACAAAGAAGTTTTACAATTGCTTCAAGAGCCTCATTTGCCAAATGACATGTATGACAATGACAACATTGGTGATTCTGACACGGACAATTCTGATCAATAATTGTACATTAGGATATGCTTCGTTTAGTTAGTTTATATATAATTATTACCTAGTTAGTGTTGCGTTTTTCTTTTTAAATACGTTTTAGTACATAATAGTACATATGTTTCGTTTAGTTAGTTGTTTAAGTATAATTATTACCTAGTTAGTGTTGTGGTTTTCTTTTTAAATTCATTGTAGTACATAATAGTACATATGCTTTGTTTAGTTAGTTTAAGAATAATTATTACCTAGTTAGTGTTGCGTTTTTCTTTTTAAATACATTTTAGTCCATTATATTACACACGCTTCGTTTAGTTAGTTTAAGAATAATTATTACCTAGTTGGTGTTGCGTTTTTCTTTTTAAATACATTTTAGTACATTAAAAATATTATATAGGTACTTACTTTTATTAATTTAAATACAAATAAAACATCGTGTATATTGTTCGTTCGCGTTGAAATTACACGAGCGATCCTATACTACTTTTTACGGTGGTATAGGTAGTTCTTGTAGGTTTATATAGGTAAGTGATAATAAGAATATGTGATAACAGGAACAGATTTATTTAAATATATACAATGACTTAAACTAGGAATTGAAAAGGATGATTACGATATAAGATTGATGAAATGATTAATGTTGAGACGTTGGAGTAGGTAGGGTAGTTGGATAGGATACGTAAGACAAGTTTAGTTTGATAAGTAGGATTAGTTTGGTAAGATAAGTAGGTATGATTTGCCCTCGGCAAGTAGGATAAGTTTGATAAGTAAGTAAGTAGGTATGATTTGCCCTCGGCAAGTAAGTAAGTTGAGTAACGCAAGAAGGTTTCTTGGATACTGGTAAGTAAAGGTAAGTTATTTGGTAAGTACCGCAGGAAGGTATGTTGGATACTGGTAAGTAAAGGTAAGTTAGGTGAGTACCGCAGGAAGGTCTTTGGGATACTGATAAGTAAAGGTAAGTTAGGTGAGTACCGCAGGAAGGTCTTTGGGATACTGATTTTATCTGTCTTTCAAGATTTGTTTGTGCCAGAGTTGTGTAGTTTTTCTGGCAGTAGGGAGAACAATAGGAGTAGATAGAATTTCTGGAATTGCTTGGGATAGAAAGGGTAAGAATAGGATCAGAGAAGTGAAAGCAATTCGAAGAAGGGCAATGAGTACAAACACTTTCTAAAATTATGAAAGAGTGAATGAGGACATATGGTAGAAGAGCGTAACGAATTTAATAGGGTACAAAGGGATACCTTGAATAGGAATGCAAGTGGCGTCCGGTCGTAAATTTTATTTAGAGGAAAGTGGATGGTAAAAGGAGGACCGTGATGGGAACAAAGGAGACGTCTCAACAATTAGTCGTGGTACCTATAAATGTCAACAAGATATACAAAAAAGTTAGAAAATATACAAATGGTACCCTTCTAAGTAACTGTTCAAAGAAACTTTCTAAACAATTAAGAAAAGAATAAATGGATATTATTCTATACATGAAACATACTCCCCCGGTTGAGAGAGTAGCGATCAAAAATAATCAATTGGTAAGTAAATTAAGAAGTATAGAAATGATTTGTCACAGAATCAACAAACGAATAACAAGATACATAAAACGTATAGATACAAATCATTATTGTAGAACAAAACAAATTACATAATTCTTATTAGATTAAGATTTGATAAAGGAGTTGAATTGACAAGTTTGATAATAATGTTTTTGTCACTACATAAGTACGTTACCATTTTCTGTAACACTGCGCGCACTTTCCGTGTGCAATAAAACGCACTTTTTTACGCCCCTGGTCACTTCACCTGCCGCAGTTTTGAGGCGTACGACTCTCACAATGCCGTCGGGACCGGGAAAGGTTTCGATCACCCTGCCGAGGCGCCATGATGATGGTGGAAGGTTCTCGTCCCGCAGGATAACGACGACACCTAACTTCAGTGGAGAATCACCTTTGAACCATTTGCGGCGTACGTTAAGTTCGTGAAGGTATTCTTTATGCCACCTTTTCCAAAAATCCTGTTTAATTTTTTGAGCATGTTGCCACATAGAAAAACGATTAATGGGGATGTGGACATAATCATGCTCGGGCAGACTCGACAAATTATCGCCGATGAGGAAATGCGCTGGGGTAAGAGGAAGAAAATCATCGGGATCAGATGACAGAGGGGTAAGGGGTCGAGAGTTCAGCACAGCTTTTATTTCGATCATAATCGTATTGAATTGTGTTGACGTAAACAAAGTGTTACCAATTAGACGTTTTAAATGGCGTTTAAAAGCTTTAACAGTGGCCTCCCAGATGCCTGCAAAATGAGGAGTAGCTGTAATTTCTTTGGTGGTCAAATCATCGACGGCTTCCAGGTGAATGGCCTTTGTGGCTAGGCAGATGAATACAGCCACATAAATTTTTATTTTATTGCTGTTATGACGGCGCCTTTCCTTCATATAGAATGGACCGCAATAATCCACCCCTGCATTTATGGACGGAGGAGCCTGAATAGTTCGGACTGCAGGTAGCCGACCCATTGGATATTCGGCCAGGGGTGGTGGTGCCGCTCTTATGCAAGTTAGACCATTTTTAATTATTTGGCGCACTTGACTTCTACTATCGATGGGTCCGTAGTTTTGTCGGAGTCCATAAGCAGTTTGAATTCTTGCATAATGGGCTTGAATATTTTCCTTTTTAATAATAAGTTTAGTAATGTAATGAAACTTGAGAAGAATAATGGGATGTTTTTGCTGATACGGGATATGTGAACTTTGGAGCCTTCCGCTTACTCTAATGAGGTCGTTTGAGTTTAAGAATGGGTTTAAAAAATTAAGTTCCGTATGAATCCAATGTAAAGTAATGGTCCCATCTTCTTCCCGCCATCGAATAGGCAAATAAGGTTGATTTTCCTTACGGATTAGCATTTGTAGATACATCTTCTCGATGTCACCGATCAGGACGTGGGTGTACAATCGGAAGCAAAGTAGATGGGTAACAGTGTTGTCCTATATTGTAGATCCCGTCATTACCGCGTCACTCAGCGATGGACCAGTATTAGACGCGGCAGCGGCGTCTAAAACCGCACGAATTTTAGTGGTTAGTCTGGTTTCCTTAAGCATTGCCTGAGGTGGCTGAAAGAAACCCTTTGGGCTTTCCTCAGATACTTTGGTCATATATCCGAGGTCAGTGCACTCTTGTATGACTCTTGGATATTGAGTCGGTAGATTGGGTGAGTAGATATGTGATTGGTAACGTTTTTCACCTGTTGCTTCTTCCTCAGATAGGAATACGTCAAGTGAAGAGCTTTCCTCTATTTCCCCGAATCGAGAAATATCGCTCTTAAGATTAGAGAGGAAACATTGAACTCCTTGTTGCCTTTTGTATTGTCTGGGCCAACTTCCACCTACAATCCAACCGAATTGTGTCTTCTGTACCACGAGATCCAGTTGTTGTCGAGTGGTCAATCTGATTTGGCCAACGCAAAGTGTTGCCAACGAAGTACCTGCTCCAATTAGTATGTGAATTGGCGCAGGCTTGTGAAATTCTGGGTCCGCCAGTTGTATATTCGAACGGATTCGGACGTTAGCCCGATTAATTTGTTGTTCTTGAGTCAGCGTGGTTATTGAAGGGACTGCGAAGAATTCCAGTGCCTTTTGGAAGTTGGTACATTGTGATTGAACTGTTGTAATCACACTGTAAGTTGAACTTGTAGACATTTCATTAAGAGTGCTTATAGGTACCTGATGATGCTTCTTAGGAAGTTGTAAACGTGTAGCCAATTCTTCTGTTAAGAAATGCTTTGTGGAACCTGTGTCCAGTATTGCAAGGCAGTTGACAGGTTTATTGTTTTTGTCCAATATCCGTACTAGAGCGGTTGGTATGATGTCATCGGTGTTGGTTGTATCGAGGGCGAAGGCTTGCAAATATTTCGATAATAGCGTATTATTGTTAGAAGGTTCGTTTGGGGTCATCAAGGGTTTTTCAGGTAAACGGACGTTGTCGGACCCCACAGGGTGCAGAAAAGTATGGTGTTTCTTACTACAAACTCTACAGGTGCTTGCCCTGCACTCGTTTATAGTATGATATGGCCACAAACAATTAAAACAAAGATAGGCCTTTTTGACTACCTGATGACGTTGATTTGCGGACCAGCTCTTAAATGTGGGACATGTATAAATGAGATGCGAATTATTACATGCAGGGCATAAAGTAGAAGGTACTGTGACTTTCTTCTTATTAGTTGTATTTAACGGCTGGACTTGCATTTGACTTCTTTGAATGGGCTTGATCTTTCCATCGAATTTCGGTAGTTCAATTTTTGGAGGTTTGATAGTCAGCCTAGTTAGGTGGGATGCTGATACCATGTCCGAACTCCCGGAACGGGAGGGTGATTGGTCAGGAACGGTTTCCTTTGCCTCTGCATTTTTAATGAGTTTTAAAGTGGTGATTAGGACCTCTTGGTAGTCGTTTTCCATCTCTTCTAAAATTGCATAATTTGCGTTGATGGCTGCCTCCGTTGTCTCCAGATTTTGTATTTTCTCATGAATGTCAAATATCTTCTTAAAATGTTCTTCTAACGCCTCTAATTTTACCTGTAATGTAATTGAATCGGATGCTTCACCGCAAGAAGAAATAAAAGTTTGGTGTCTGGTGATCCTGCTTTTTATTTCGCCGCGTTTACGTCTAAGTTGTGAGAGAATCGTTGATTGATCAGGTACGGTTGCCATTGTGATGAGGGATTGGGTACGAAATTTGAAGGATAGACAATATAAGAAATCGGCGATAAAATAATCAAGCCTACCTTAGCAATCCCGCGATGGTCGAACAGCAGCTTCCTGGACGTCGGCGAACCAAATGAAAACAGGAGCGGTAATAGTAATCCAAATAATGAACTGAATTGCACTTGTCGTTGCACTTAATTTTATATATGTTGGTATGCTTATTGTTAGCACATTCACTATTTTTGTTTAAAGTTCCACTCACGGAGTTTCGATTGGTTTTAGTAAGACTTTAATTAACTAAACTGTTCGTATATACGTATCCGTATCCGGCTCGAAGGACCAAAATGTTCGTTCGCGTTGAAATTACACGAGCGATCCTATACTACTTTTTACGGTGGTATAGGTAGTTCTTGTAGGTTTATATAGGTAAGTGATAATAAGAATATGTGATAACAGGAACAGATTTATTTAAATATATACAATGACTTAAACTAGGAATTGAAAAGGATGATTACGATATAAGATTGATGAAATGATTAATGTTGAGACGTTGGAGTAGGTAGGGTAGTTGGATAGGATACGTAAGACAAGTTTAGTTTGATAAGTAGGATTAGTTTGGTAAGATAAGTAGGTATGATTTGCCCTCGGCAAGTAGGATAAGTTTGATAAGTAAGTAAGTAGGTATGATTTGCCCTCGGCAAGTAAGTAAGTTGAGTAACGCAAGAAGGTTTCTTGGATACTGGTAAGTAAAGGTAAGTTATTTGGTAAGTACCGCAGGAAGGTATGTTGGATACTGGTAAGTAAAGGTAAGTTAGGTGAGTACCGCAGGAAGGTCTTTGGGATACTGATAAGTAAAGGTAAGTTAGGTGAGTACCGCAGGAAGGTCTTTGGGATACTGATTTTATCTGTCTTTCAAGATTTGTTTGTGCCAGAGTTGTGTAGTTTTTCTGGCAGTAGGGAGAACAATAGGAGTAGATAGAATTTCTGGAATTGCTTGGGATAGAAAGGGTAAGAATAGGATCAGAGAAGTGAAAGCAATTCGAAGAAGGGCAATGAGTACAAACACTTTCTAAAATTATGAAAGAGTGAATGAGGACATATGGTAGAAGAGCGTAACGAATTTAATAGGGTACAAAGGGATACCTTGAATAGGAATGCAAGTGGCGTCCGGTCGTAAATTTTATTTAGAGGAAAGTGGATGGTAAAAGGAGGACCGTGATGGGAACAAAGGAGACGTCTCAACAATTAGTCGTGGTACCTATAAATGTCAACAAGATATACAAAAAAGTTAGAAAATATACAAATGGTACCCTTCTAAGTAACTGTTCAAAGAAACTTTCTAAACAATTAAGAAAAGAATAAATGGATATTATTCTATACATGAAACATATATCATATATGATTACAAGTTAAATGGATTTTTATTTGCGTCTAACAACTAGAAACATTTAAGCTGATTACTTATTTATATACTTAATTATAATTCTGAATTATTTATGCACACTCTGTATGCAGGCAAGAGCTGGAATAGAACAACTTAAAAAAATAGTTAATTGACGTATCTAGCGCTATTTACACTACTTAAGACAGCTAAAACCTAATATTTTTATGTTTCTATTTATTACCGCCTAATTTACCATAAATGACCTCTGTGCGTCGGTGCGGCCGAAGGAATTCCGATCTTACTCGCTGATGTTAATTCTTACTCTGCTACACTCTGCTACTATATTGACTCATTTCTATTATTATACCCTTACTCTTTATCTCTCTGCGGGCGAAGCCGCGGGCAAAAAGCTAGTTATTAATAAATCTAATGGAACCAAACAAAGGTTTATTTTGATAAAGGGAACTACTGTTATATAATAAGACAGAAACCTGTTTTTTAAGTTTATTTTTTAACAATTTTTCAATAACAGATGTATGATAGCCATTTGAGGTAGCAATGTGTTTGATAATTTGCAATTCAGTGTCAAAATCCGAGGTAGATAGCGGAATGTTAATTAATCTATTTAAGAGGCAATGAAATACAGCTAGTTTAGTTTGTTTTGGGTGTGAGGAGTTAACTGGAATTACTGTGTCTGTAGTAGTTGGTTTACGGAAGATATTAAACTTGAATTTATTTGCTTCTTTTGTTAAAGATATATCCAGAAAATTTAAATTATTGTTGAGTTCTTTTTCAATTTATGGAATTTAAAGTAATTAGGAAATTATCTAGTTGGCGGTCTGTACCTGTCCATACGCAGAAAACATCATCTACATATCTATACCATGTATGAATATATTTTAATAGGGGGTTTTTCAAATTGAATAGTTTATTTTCGAATGAAGCCATAAACATCTCCGCTAGAACCGGTGACAAAGGTGACCCCATGGGGAGACCATTTAATTGACGGTAAAACCTATCTTTAAAAGTGAAATAATTTTGTTCAAGACAAAGTTCTACTAAGCAAAGTAAATCATTAATAAGAATTGGGTTCGAAAATTTATTTGAAATATTACATTTTAAAATTTGAATTAACTCTAAAGTAGGTATAGATGTAAATAAATTACTTACGTCAAACGACACTAAAACACATTTGTTCGGCAAAATAATATTCTTAAGTTTGTCAATTAAAGTTAAGGAATTTTTAACACTAAACGGAGAGAAACAAGGGTGGTTGTCTAATAGAATTTTATTAGTAAATTTTGCTAGTTTATATGCCGGGGCGTTAATGTAGGAAACAACAGGTCGAACAGGATTATCTTCCTTATGAATTTTAGATAGACCGTATAATAAGGGGGCTGAAGGGTTCAAATTTTTTAGTTTAAAAATATTGGATAACCATGAGTTATTTGAATTTAGGAGTTTGTAAACTGATTTCTGAAAGGCTTCTGTCGGGTCTTTTCGTAACTAAAAAGGATGGAGTATCTAAAATATTTAGTAGTTTCTGTGAATAGGAAGTTCTGTCTAGGATTACAACGGAATTCCCTTTATCAGCTTTACTTATAATTAAATTGTTATCTTGACATTTCTGTTTCAACGATTTAATCAAATCTAGTTCTAATTTAGACGAGAAGTTACTTGGTTTTTTAAATTTTGAAAATTTATTTGAAACAAATGAGGCAGCTACATGTTTGAAGGAGTCCAACTGTGTAATATCAAACTTTTTTAGTGGTATTAGGGAATTAATAAATAAATCTATATCTAACCCCAAGTTAATTACATCACGTTTGAGATTCTGCGATGTAGGTGGAGCGTATTTTAAGCCTTTATTACTGAGCAAAGATAATTCGTTGTTGGAAAAAGAAACGTCACTTAAGTTAACAACCCTTTCGTGGAATTTAAACGCTAAATCTACACTAGGATTCTCACTCTGATTCTGCTTGATAGGTCGTTTTGAAGACAGAAGATTTCGTAATTTTCTAGATTGAGTGTAATGATGTTTTTAACCAGATCTGAAGTTTCTTCGTGTGCGTCTCTGAGCAGAAGGTCTAATTCCAAAGGATGGAGTTTCTGGATCAAGTTGCTGTGGATGAATTTAAGATGCTCCCCAAGATGTTGTGTGCGGGAGTTCCATTTTTTAATCTCGAGCTCCAACCATTTTTTTATAGCTAGTTGTACCGCCAATGACGCTTCTTTCGAGGTACTCTTGCAACGGATGTTGATAAACTTCGGGGTCAGTTTTAACTTTAGGCACTGTTTCGTAAACCAAATATGATTCGCGCACTTTCTAAACTTTAGCAGGGTTCTTCTGTACATAAGTACCAACTTGTGTAATCCAACGTTTTTAATAAAATATAAACTATTTTTGGTACAATTTTTGTGAAACTGCATGGTAAATTCAAAAATAAATAAACAACGGAAAACGTTTCACAGTATATTAAAGTCAATCTCGACAAATTTTTTAGATTTTAGTAATCATCTGTATTTCTCTAGTTAATGGCCGCTAGGGCCGAAACAAATTTGTCGAGATTGACTTTAATATACTGTGAAACGTTTTCCGTTGTTGTTTATTTATTTTTGAATTTACCATGCAGTTTCACAAAAATTGTACCAAAAATAGTTTATATTTTATTTTTTTTAGTTCCTTTTATAACTATTGTATGATTACTAGGTACTTAAAAACTATGTATAATAAATAGTCCTTCTTTTAAACTTTTATTCATACAGCATAATTCATAAACTTACATTTTCAGTATATTTTTATGATATTAGATTTACTGATTTGAATGTGTTGGTGGTTTTGACCAGTCAACATTCAAAATAAGATAATCATAACCATATCCATTTAAAGTAGCTATAGCCTTTGCAGCATCATTACGAAATTTGAAATGAATATATGCGAATCCTTTGCATTGTCCAGTTACTTTATCTTTTGCCAAATACAGTTTTTGGATTGGGCCAAACGGTTTAACCAATTCTTCAAGATCAGTTTCTGTTGTTGACTCACTCAGATTTGATATTCTAATTGCAGAAGCATCATCACGACTACGATTCATCGTACTTCCTTCTGTTCTTCTTGCTCCACCATCTCTCATACTGGGAGGTACATATTTAGAACCACTGGTACCACCAGGTCCGCTTGCAGATGATTTGGTGCTATCAACAGCTGCTGGCTTTTTCTCTGCTTCTCCAGGAAGTTTGCCACCTTGAAGAACAGTATCTTTCCATGGGCATTTTGAAGTCCAATGTTCACCACTGCATGTACGACATTTTACCATGTTTTTATCACCCATAGCTAAACAATATAAATAAATTTAAAATGAACTGTGTTAAATAAAGAAATATCACATTACCTTTTAATTTATCTATTCCTGATTCATCTTCGACCTTATTCTCGTCTTCTTTGCTGGTAACATACTGCATGTAGACATCTTCACCAACTATCGTGGTGGCTGGATCTGGACCAGGTTTATCACCAGCAGCTTCACCAAATTTAGCCCAAGTCTTTCGTTTAGCAATACTTTTGGAAACAACACGCTTTTCAATTTTGTATGTACGCACAATTTTCACCTTCTTGCCGTCATCATTGTACTTGTATTCAGTAATGATCTTCAATCCATTTTCACGTATTTCAGTTGTAGGTTGAAGAGTTCCACCTTCTAATTCGACTTCATCTGCCCAACTTGACTTTATTTCTTCAGCAACAGGCATAATTATCGAATTTTGGGAATATTACACGTATTAAATGTATTATTAATGAAAAAAGCAATATGCGACTGGATTGATCATAAGGGTTAGGTGCGTTTCAAAAAAGTTTACCAACCACCAGCAGTACAGTGATGTTGCGAAGGTTGCATAAATATATCGAGATTGTAGCCATCTGTTAAAGGTTGGGCAAACTGTTTATTTAAATTTATTTAATTATTTATAACAATATACGGGCCCAATTGTTGGAATTACACCAAGCGAATAGCATGTCCATATATGATATAATGTCAGCCTTTAATAATAAAGAATCACTAACTAACTAACTTTATGTCATCAGCATAGAGCAAGAACAAGAACTTGGAATATTTTATGTTGCGATAAATGCACATAAAGAATCGGCCCGAAATTTATTGGTTGTCTATCGTTTAATATTCATGTTTGATTAATAATTACGGCGTATCTGTTTATAGTGATTTACCAATTATTCTTATTATTTCAAAGATTAACACTTCGTGAAGAGTGTATAATAGGTAGCACCTTCATAATAAATTAGTACCGCAAATTACAAAGTTTAGAATAATGAAGGTTTTAGCGTGTTTAATTATTTTTAACATTTTATTTATCTCAATAATTGTCGAAGGATTTGTTTGTCGTCCAGATTATTGTTCCATGGTCAGATGTGCAAATGTACATTGTAAAGAAAATCAAATACAAAAAGAAGGCGTTTGCGGATGTTGTCATGTATGTGCAGATTTATTAGGTAAGAAATGTTAAATGTTACGTAATCTATTTATTTAAATTATTTTATTTAAAAAAAAATTAGATGAGAGTCAATCCTGTTCCGTTTCGCTGTTAGGATCGCCACCTGGAAAGGCTGAATGTCGAGAAGGGCTGATTTGCTTAGATGGTAGTTGCCAGAAATATTAAATACCAATTACAATGAATACACAATAATTTGTAAATTGGGATGAAATAAATTTAAAGGAAATTTGTTTTTTACCGCTTATTATTATCACTTATTATATTATCTAAGTAAATATTGTTATCTATGCGATATTCATATTTCCATAGAAAAGACAAATAGCATGGGGGAAAATTGTTGGTGCCCTTTTTCTAACATGTTCAATCGGTGATTTTAATTAATATTTTAAAAGTTTTCTGGTAATAATAATGAAAATTGAACAAGACGATTTACTGAAAATTGCTAATGAAAATTTATATAGAATGGAGAAGTCGCCTCCGCGGTAAGAGCAATTTAAAATGAATTGTTAAGCACAAGTGAGGTTACGTATTTAAATACGTTTCATTTATTTTAGAAAACGTGCAAGATATGATTCTGAAACAGAATACAATTCTGTTGAAAGGTGGAGTTTACAGGGAAAGGATGTAAATCTAGACGAAATATTTGATTATGGTGTAGCACATTTGGGTGCTGAATCAGATGCTTCTCTGACTGGAGGAAAGCAATGGGACTTAACTAATTCGAGTTCGGTTGATGTTTCTTGCAGTTCTGTTGATATCACTGAAGAGGAACGTTTAAAAGAGGTAATGTCTTAGTTATATGTTAAGAGTTTTATTGACTAGATTATTATGTTTGTGAGGGAGTGAGTATGTTTGTCTTATTATGCTTAATGTCTCTTATCATGTTGTCTATTTTTATATGCACAATTTATATTGTCCTATTGTTCTTACTGTGTACATTTGCTTCTCATTGTTTCATTTTTCTGGGAATATTGTATATTATGATTTAAAAGTTTCATTAAACTGTTATAGATTGCATTACTGGAGTCAACACTACCCAAAGAAACACTACAGAAGATATCTAATGGTGACTGGCATAATTTATTAACTAGAGAACCAAACAGAAGTAGTACAGATGACACAAGTAATAAAATCTGAATTTTCCCTTTTTTTTATTACATTTTGAATTTTAGATTATTTTGAGACTTTATCTGATGAAGTTATTCTGCATATATTTCATTGGCTCCCCAAGAGATTTCTTACTGATATAGCATTAGTATGTAAAAGATGGCATCGGTTATCACAAGATGAGAGTCTCTGGAGTAGGATGGATGTTTCTAATAGAAATTTACCTCCAGGAGCCATAGGTCACATCCTTAGTAGACAAGTATTAATTTTAAGACTTACTCAGTCTGAAGTACGTTTTAATACACATAAAGTTGTATATATATTTTTATTGATATATTTTTGAGTTAGATTGCCTTTCCTCCAATTTTGTCGGGTGTCAAGGCAGCTTTATCAGACTTTCGAGCCCGGTTGCTGTATTTAGACTTAAGTATGGTGCACATATCAACAGAGAGCCTTGTTATGTTGTTCAGTAGATGTTATCGTTTGAAAAAATTGAGTTTAGAACATGTTCAAGTTGATGATGATGTCATGTTGGCTTTATCATTGAATGCAGATCTTGAAATTCTTAATCTAGCAATGGTGGAAGGTCTTCAGCTTGATGGACTCAAATACCTTCTTTCCAGCTGCCAGAAGTAAAGCAAAAAAATCACTTACTGAACATAGAAAAACAAAATATTTTCGGTTTTCAGATTACGTGAATTAAATATAGCTTGGACTTATCTGGATTCACCTTGTATTACATACATCTGCTGCAACCTTCCTTCTAGTCTTGATAGGTTAAATTTTTCTGGTTGCAGAAAATTGTTAAATGACGAAAGTAATTAATAGAATGATGAGTATTGAAAGTTTGCTCATGATTTTATTATTGTTTTAGATGTTATGGATTTGGTTATAAATTGTCCACGTTTAAGGGAATTGGATTTATCGGACTGTACAGGTATTACAGGGAAGGCTGTTAAACATATTGTTCAATTGGAAGACTTGAATTTCTTAGCTTTGTCACGCTGTTATCTCATTCCTTATAGAGCGTTATTGTAAGTATATTTTTAAGATCATAGAGTGATAAACCTCCCAAGACATGTCATATTTTAGGAGGAATATAAATTGACAACATCTAAGTCTTTATACTCAGAGCTAACTTTTGAAAAAAATAAGAATTTAAAGTACTTTTTATCTTTTTTATTCTTATTTTAGGAACCTATCAACTTATGAATTTGACTTTTTTTTCTAATACATTAAATTATATATTGTTATTGTTTGTAGACAATTGAAGTTGATGACTTCTCTTCAGTTTCTGGATGTTCATGGGGGTTATATTGATGCTAAAGAACTGGAAGTGGTTCAGAATGCGTTAGGCCCTCATGTTACAATAAATAAGTTTAAATTTAGCTCTGTAGCTAGGCCGACGGTGGGGCCTAAACGTTCCAGTATTTGGGGGATGAAAGTAAGGGGATGAATTTTAGTATGTTTAAATTGTCAATATTCAAAAGAAAATGTGATTTAAAGTTAAGTTTGGCAGCGAAAATGTCATTAGTTTAAGTTTATAAACTGAATATTTTTAATTTTATGATTATGGATTTGTAAAGTACTGTTAAATAAAACTTTTGCATCGGTTATTATTTTTATTTTTTGGTACAAGGGGCTTATTTGTGGTTTTATTAAAATGCAGACAAAAAATGTTTAAAACATTAAAAAAAATACTTTTATGAATTTTCAGAAGCTGATTAATTACGTTTATTAATCGAAAATGGAATAAAATTAAAAAGGATATATTTTTAGGTTGTAAATTAAGTCACAGTTAATTGCACAAAATATACCCAGTGTATTTCTATATAACTTCGTAATGACAATAAATACAGCACATTAAAGTAGTGTTTACAAATTAATATGTTATAATACAATAATTAAGTAGTTTGTACGAAATTAATAATCACTTAATTAATAATTTTAATAAAATACAGTTTTATGGTGTATGTTGGGTTGCTGAACTTCTAACAAACTAAATATATAATAGTTTTCCCCAAATATATCGACAATCGATAAATTAACAATTCAATTTAATATAACTGTTTATAAATCATATATTTTTTTATTGAAATAATAGAAAATTCCGTAAGCACATATAATTTTTTATGTAAAGCTAAATAAATCACAACAAACTCAACGGCCTTTAAAACAATAATATGAACAATTCTTTTTTGTCGTCAAATAAATAGTTTTAATGAAAGTAGAAGTACAATAAGTTGTGTTGTGTAAAATATGTAGTGGTTATTATTTAAAAACAATACTTTTTAGAAAATGAATGGATAATCACATAAATGTATTAGTTTTCAGAATTTTGATGATTTGCATTACATGGTAAGTTTTGATACAACTTTAAGGTTTTTGTATTTGAATAGGTATTAAGAACATTGAAACCAATTTTTCTTTGCTTCTTACCTTTACAGTATTTATTTAGTATATAGTGAAAACAGAACGACGTACCTATACTGCCATCACCGCCATTACAAGATTTATCTCATTCGCCTAAATTGGAAGATAGTTTATTAATCTAGGATAATAAACTTGAAATTGCATTTGACTATAACATATTTGTAGATTTTTTGAACTAGTGCTTACTGTTGTTATATATTAACGTTATTAACATAGAGCAACTGGTACTAATACAAAGATGACGAATAAAAGGCAAAAAACTAAGAAAAAGAAAAAAATTATTACAAGTTTAGGTGCTGAACTAAATAAATATTCAATTATTTATTCTATATTTCTCTACTGGGGATT
This sequence comes from Agrilus mali, assembly GCA_029378335.1. Lineage (NCBI taxonomy): Eukaryota > Metazoa > Arthropoda > Insecta > Coleoptera > Buprestidae > Agrilus > Agrilus mali. The sequence goes on along the minus strand of CM055658.1, from coordinate 18,706,080 downwards.
TGTATTGATTGTAATCAAATATTTGAGCTTAGCAATTTAAATAAAAACGTACCTGTTCTGGGAAGTACCTGCATGTCGTAATGAATAAATTCGCCATATTATTTCGCTTTTCCGGATTACTGATGCTAAATGGCATTAAGAACTGATTTCATATGGTGCTAGAAAATAAAAGCATCTCTCCACCACAGGAAAACAGCCCCCAGTACCAAAATAAATTTATATAAGTTGGGGTAGGTACATGTACACTTTTACAGTCGTAAAAATACTTGTCGTTCAAATCGAGACACCTGTCTTAAGTATTAAGTTGATGTCACACTCAGTACCTTAATACAAAATAGATATTCACTTACATAGACAAACGGTGTAACGTACGTGTTAGATACAAATGTATGTAGTAATAAAAAAAGGTAAATAGTTTTGTTAGCGGTAATAGTAACGTAGTCGTTCGACGGCAACTCAATACTGTCTTTTCTCATTTTTTTAAAACCAAACGGCCCCTTTCCGTCATATAGACAGATTAAATTTCCCGCAGATATCGAGTTCTCGGTTTTGCAGGAATATTTTTTTGTCGTACAAGTACGCCTCGATCAGCCATATACATACAAGCATGGGTACCACGTACTACAAGTTGGTCCTGCATTGCTGGGACCAGCAGCAGGCAACAATGGAGAAATTTGAGTTCTTTGTTTTTACTACCCTGCATGGCTGCGTAACACGTAATCTAATATATTCTTCGAGTATCGGATGTTTATGTTGCAACGGAAAACCGGTGCATAATATATTCCATCAAACTCATTTGCGTGGTGTTGACAAAATTGATCAATTCGCTGTTACTTCTCCTTTTTCCCGGCTTTCCTGCACGAATGTTGTGCGAGTTCGCAAATCCGTACAAATTTTGGGGAAGCTCCAACTTCTTCCTTTGAGCCTAGCATATTTTGCTGAGTATGCTGCTGCTCAAAATTTTGGGAAGTCTCAACTTCTTTCTTCCAATTTACTCAGAATGAAAAGATCAAAGAAGAGACAACAGCTTGGGTTTTTATTTTTTATTTTAACGTCCATTTAGATATCATACCCGTCTGTAATATACAGTTTCTCTATGAAAACTTTAGGGGTCTCAATTTCTTTTTTTTTATATGAATTTTTTTTCAGCATTTCTAAAGTTTTATGACGAAACTCAAACTCAAACAATCGTTACATTAGCTCAATATATATCTCTATATACGTCAATATAAACAGAAAATTATTGTTGCTAATATTATATTGCATGTATGTACGCCACACACCAGAAACTTATTTTATTATCTTTTGCAAAATGATTAAAGTTGCCATTTTTATTCTATTACAATTATTCGTTAAATCACCTCAATAATTATTTTACTTGTTCTTATACGCCTTTTGGTAACGTAATGCTTGTCATTAAGAAGTACGATTAAAAATCTTACATTATTTTAAAGGGATAAAAGTTAAGAATAATTTTTAATGCCCAATATTGGTAATATGTTTAATGTTCAATTAATAACGATTTCCATTATTATACGATTTTTGTAGAGACTATATTATTTTCTTTTGAATTAATGAAAAATATTTTGTTTAATTATAAAAAAAAGTTTTTTTATTAAAATTTAGATATTCAATAGCAAAGAATTTTATTTAACTTTAATAACAACTGATTTACTTTAATTAATGTAGTAGAATCCTACTGCGAAATTTTGCGAAATTATAATGAATTTTTCAGTATGTTCTAATTTAACGTAAAAAAATATTAAATTGCAAACTTTAAGTCACTGGTCTTTAAATATATAAACTCTGAGGATGACACCTTGGGTGTCGAAACGCGTTTTAATTTTCTAAACGTTTTGTGGATTTTGGGTGTTTGTTTTATTTAGTTAATATTCCACAGTACTCCTTCGATTTTATTGTTATGATAAGTATTAAAAATTCTCATTATCGTTCAGATTAGATTTGTTTTTTTAACTAGTTTTACCGTCGCGTTAATCGTAAGCAGGACTACATTATTGTCTTTTACCAAGAGTAATTCGCGCAACTTGCAACCCCTTTACAGCACACTTCCTACAATTGCACTTTTGGTTCTCAAACATTATCACTGGTAAAACTTAACATTTCATAAAATCATAAAAACCGTGTAAAATTATGTAATTTTGAGCAATATAACTCGAGTATATTTTGAGTTAAAATACATATATGTAAAAGTATATTGTCAAAATTAACACGATTCACAAATATCGGCGGGAAGGTTTTATATTTTGATTGATTATTATGACTCACGTGTTTGTAACTGATTTCTGAACAGGAGACGATGCGTTCGTTGCATCGCCAAGAGGGAGGGGGTACGATCCCCAGTCATTTCATCCCTTGCACGTTATCGGTCGTCTCTCTTCTTCTGCATGTCCTTCTTTTAGCAATGTTTTGAGGGGTTCCCTGCTTGCAGTAAGTTTTTTTACATGGGGTGTAGCGATGAAACGGGCAGCAGTGCATTGTGTTGTGCACGATGCACCCCGAAGGGTAGTTTACTGTTGTTTTGAAATAAGCGTCCTTATACGGGATTGATTCGAAATATAACTTTTTAGTTAATGTTTGAAGCCAATTTTGCATATTTATAAATATTAGCCAAAATAATTTAATTTATAATTTAAATGAATATTTGTGTAAAAACATTTTTTTTAATATAAGGAACACAATTTGTTTTTCCTTTTTTTTTTGTTAATAAAAAATTCTGTTTAACTTATTCTGTACGCTTTGCAATTTATGTTCGGCACTAGAATTTTTTTTTATATTATAAAATTCTATATTTCTTTAACCTTTTTGCCGATCGATTAATTAATTGTTCAATTAAATATGAAAATTGTTAACAAAACACTAGATAAAGCTTTTAATGGTTATAAAATATTTTATTATTAATTGTTTAATCTTTTGGGTCTATATTTTGTTTATTTCAAATAGTTTTTATTGATCTACCCCTGTATAGGGGTGATGTTTGCATCCACTAATGGCTTCAATTTTCATTGAATAACGGTCTTTTTTAGTGGAGGAGAATTTTTGTAAGAGAATTAGTATGAAATCAGATTATTTTAAATTTAAATAATGTGACTATTTGCATAAATTATGCAAAGAATTTGCATATTGTGTTTCTTGAAGAAAAAGTTGCTGTTTAATTTATTATTTAATTAGGCTCCCTTTTGCGTAATTATTTTATATTTATTGTTACACTCAAGGGAACCGCTTCTAAACAACAAGGCAAATATTTTTAGTTTGTTAGGCTAACTGTAGATGGTACTCAATGTATTAAACAATTTTATGATGTCTAAAAAGTTCTTCAAAGATGCTTTAATTATGTTAATAATTTTCTTTTTTCAATTTAAAAAAATTACTAAATTCGTAGTTTTGGAGGCCATTTTCGTAGCCTTTCCGTTTGTAGAGCATTTTTAAAAATCTTTTGTACCCTTCAAGAGCATCTCACAAAATTTTCTAATACAACATTTTCATTTTTATTATTTTTCTTTTATTAATACGTACAATGAAATAATAACAATCCAATAATTACTATATGTACGAGCCTTAATTCATATGAATGGAAATATAAAATAATTGATAACATTTGTTATAGTTACTTTACATTGACGGGTAGTTTTGGAGTTTTTTTATTGCATCTTGTACTGTTTCTTCAGGAATGTATAACTTTTTAGTAATTCTTGGTTTTTAGTTTGATCTTTTAAATAATTTACCTACTAATAATTAAAGAATAATGGTTTTCCACGCACTGTCAATTCATTAAAGTTTTAACCAGACAAACTATTGTTTAATATTCACCCTTTGATAAGAGTTAAATATAAAGAGGTCTCTCGGTTATATGGTCCAGTTAGTCGGGTAAAGAAAAAGGTCTTTTTTCGTATCAAGAAGAACAATTTTCGTATTTTTAGGGGTTTTAATTGTAATTTAATAATTTTAGTAATATTAATGTCACTAACAACAGTAGAAATCGTTTTACATTGATTTTTACTATTATAGACTAGGAAACTCAATTCTAATTTCTCTAACAGGTTTGATCCGATTTAAATGAGCCAGGGTTCGTATTTAAATCATCTGAACAGGTTTTTATTGATTGTTTGTATTAGTAATTAAATTAGATTTATCAAGTTAAAAATAATTTTGTATACAAAATCTCAGACTTTTGGGTCACAATCAACTAAACCGATTTTATAGACAATTTATTAAGGCTATCGTGATAGGTTTCATTTCGTTTGTGTGTTATTAATTTAATTAACTTTTTTTTACCAAAAGTATGTGTTTTTTGTGAAGCAGATAATTTAAAATAAACTGATGAAACAAAATAGAAGTAAAGAATTTTTTTAGGTTTCGAAAGGGTAAGTTCTTTTTACTTTGAAAATAAAGTTACATTTTTATAACCGTCTAATTATCTAATTCCACATGAAGGCTTATTAACACTAGACAAAATAAATACGTACATCTACAGAAGGACATCAATTTAACATAACATGCCATTAACAACATTCTTACATTAACGTTTTGTTTTAAGCAACTTATAACTAATAGGTAAAAGGCATACAAAATATTCTCGTCACTATATACATACAACATCAACATTTATAGACACGGAACATATTAATGGGGTAATTGTTGGTCATATTTTCCACCAGGGAATCATTTTCTTTTTCTTTCACCGGTAATACATTGGATTTAAATTAATTTCTTTTTTGGTGACATCATATAATTGCAATGTCACTTAAGTTAATTTTATTGGAACTTTGGCATTCAAAACTTTTGTATGTGCAATGGATGGATGTTTATGACCAAGATTCACAGTTTCACATTTATCTTTTCCCCTCTTAACATTAATTAATCAGACCGAGAGCACCGTTCCCTTATCTGCTGAATTAGAGTCTTTTTTGTTCAGTTTTAGCCATGTGTCTCCGAGAGCCTTCGCAAAGTGATCATCAACCGTGAGGCCCGAGTTGTCCATTAATTCTACAATACTGTCCTGGTTTTTTACAGTCGTTGTTTTCTTTACGGGTTTGTCCTCTTTCGACGTTTCTCCATTTGAAAATATTTTAATGTAGTCTTTACCCAACGATCGCCTGAAGTGTTCGTCTATTATTGGATCACACATCGACATACCTGTAAAAAAAAAAAACGATTAAAAATAAAAAAAGGTATTGAGTCGGTCGGGAACCGAACTCAGACCGCCCGCAAGGCACATCGAATAAGTATGACATATTTCGAAGTGTTTTAAATTGTCATGAAATGTTCTTAAAATCAATAAATTTATCAATCGTTTAATTTTATGTATTTATATTTATTCTAATCCAGTTAATCATTTTCTGATTATTAATTTTAAACACGTTTGAATAATTTAAAAGAAAATGTTTGATTTATTGGTTTAAAAATTACCATTTTTAATACTTTTCTTCGTTCGAGGTTTTCTTGTGGCAAAGAAACTGCCGAACCACTTTGAATAACAATAATTATTATGGTAATAATTGTAATTTATGCCGAACATTTTTGCATGTCTTATGTCTTAGTAGCGATGAATTATATTACCGTATTAATTTAGTTGGATCACCTGTTGAAATATGAGGAATTAAACAATAACGGTAGAATTTGAATTTCAAATTTATTTTACATTTACATTTTAATAACTTTCTTCTTAAATTAATTATCACTTTTGTATTTAGAATTAAAATTAAAATTACCTGAAGGTATATCGTCTTTTCCTTGACTGCCGTTGTGCATGATAACTGAGGCTCTGTAGTTGGATCTAAAATTTGGATTGCTTATAGGGCTGATCGTATGAGGGTGGTTGTCCCCTCTGTCGGATGCTCATGTCGATAGGGGTGTCAGAAGTGCCACATCCGTTCGTCGATGACGTGTTCGTAACAGTACTACTGTTGTTCTGATCCTGCTTTTCTGAGCTCGATTGTTCTAAATTTTGTACAAACGATTCCGGAAGTTTGGGATCCGATTTTCGGGTGTACTCCGCGCGAGTTCGGCGATCTCGCTTCCACTTTGATGTGGGCAATTGTTTTGTCGTGCTTTGAGACTTGAGGTCGTCTGTAATTTAAGAATATAATTAAATAGAATGAATGCGGGTGGAAATTTAAACCACCGGGAATGTTTATGATAACATTTCGGTGTTCGTCCGTCAATTTATCTATCACAACTGATTATTATTGATTTAAAAATTGGCTCAAAAGATTCATTACCCACAAGATCTAAAGTTAATGTAGAGCGGGGTCGAAATTTAATTATATTTAATGCAGGGTTTGTCAATAATGCGTAGATGGATAATTGTGCCTTTATTATTGACTTTACGAAAATATGATTTAAGTTTGAAGTTTCACCAATTGAATTCATTTATTTTCTATAATAATTTTCGACTGTACAGGGTGCGCCATTTAGCCTAGGCACTACCTAACTTCATTTTATCAAATGGAACACCTTATATATTATTGCATATTTGGATTTTTCGTTGAAAATAAATGTCATTTTGATGACATTAGGTCAAAGTTGCACCATTTTTGGCGCACTCTGTATACGTGAACAATAACTGTAATTGTAACATTTTAAATAGTAAAAAATATAAATAGAATTGCACTAAAGGTCATATTTATTAACTAGCTATCTCCTTATTTCGGTACACCCTGTATGTGATAGCTTATAGTAGATTTTTTCGAATTACGCAATAATGTTTTGTAATGTTTTTATCATCGGCATTGTTATTTTTTTACGGTATTGTTTAAAGTACAGGATGCCTGATTCATAAGAACGAAACTTGGTCGACTTCCGGCATAAACGGAAGTAGTTGCGATGAAGCAGGCGCTTCTTGTTGTCATCAAAATTTAGCGATTTTTAAATTTCCAATTTAAAAAACCAACCTTAAAAATATTTTTTCCCGTTTTGCCCCCAAACCCCCCTAATGTTTGGGGGAAGAAAAAATTTTTTTTTTTGGTTAAACGAAATTTTTTTAAAAGGAAAAAAAAAACCTTAAAAAAAACCCCTAAATTTGGGGGGAAAAATAAATTTTATGCCCCAAAAGAAATTTTTCCCCGGGCCCATCTTGAATTCCCAATTTTGGAAATTTTTTTTGCTTTTATTGGGAAATTTGCTTTAATTCGGAAATTTTTCCCGGTGGGCCTTATCGTTCCGAAACGTTTTAAATAAAACCAGACCATCAGTAGAGTCATCCGGAAATATTCAAGGAATGATGATAAGCCGATGGAATGTTATAAATATTATATGTGTTATAACATAAAAACGATTTTTTTGTTTGTGGAAAACTATTCCGACCACAAATTCTTAATTTATGACCTCATTAAACGGGCATGCGAGGTTATAAGTATTTTTCAACAACCGCATCGTAAGAGAGACAACAACAAAAGAAATCGTGTTCTATTCTCTATTCCACGATTGTTAACTCTATCGAAAGAATCTCGTACAACAGTGAACAGCAGTTGCTGTCATTTGCAACACATCACAATAATAATGGAATCAGGAATAAAGACAAATTGCATTAATAAGTATAATAGGAAACGTACTGTATCACTTTATCTATTTATTTTGTTTTTGATGATATATTGAGCTCGAGGGAAGTGCAACTTAATGGCAAATGCACTTTGCAAACAAACACTTTGGAAAACTGTAATCAATGCTGAGTTCAATAAAAATCGTTAGATGCAAAAGATAAAATTTCTCATTATTTCTAATGATCATTTCTATTTCTACTTTACAAAACGACAAATTGTATTTATTACTAGTTCGATTAGTTTTAGGAATTTGTTTACAGTAAGTACCTACGTAATTTTGTACTAACTACTCAATTAATTAAGCTCATATTTTTAAAATGCTTATTGACGTTAATTACAAAAATAATAAACGAATAAATAACATTTTTTCGACGTAATCATTGAGGAAGATGCTCCGTTTTATTTGCGTCTGAAATTTTAATCAGCATCAAAAATCTTTTATAAAATTGTATTAGAACAGAGAAAGGTTGACAATAATATCATTCGAAAAAAAAATGACTTGGGGTTCAAAATTTTAACTATCTCATAGTAAATTATTGTATCGTGTTAATTAAAGATGTTATTATAAATCTATTACATTCTATATATTTTTCTTTATTGAAAAAAAAAACGAGAAAGGAAAATGTAGAAACATATAGTGTATTTACAGCGTTTAGAACGTGTGGTTATTTTGCGATAACCTGCTTTAATAATCAGAAGGCTTACTTACATATTATTTATTATCAAAACTGGGTCGCATTATCGTTTAACAACTGTGATGAGGTGCCTAGATTACCAATATTTCAGTAAACTTGTAGTTTACGCTTTACGAATACTGTATAAGGCCATGATCGTAATGAATTTCTAGTTCTAATGATATTTAAGTGTAATTGGAGAAAATAAAATATCTTTTCATTTCATACCTTCTCTTGATTAATTTTATTACAGAATTAATGGTGATTCGTTGATAAAATGTACGTATACTAAAAGTGAATTTATGAATTTTATGTCCTGAAATATGTACTTTTTGGTAATTTTTTAGAAGGGGATGGAGGTGTTTTAGGTAAGGGCGGATGGATGGGTTAAGTGCAGGGGGTGAAGGTAAAATTCTTTCATGGTCACCTGTTTTTTTTTTATGAAATAAAATCGAAAAATAGGTGAATCTTCATTATTCTGGTCTCAAAATGTTTCATTTTACGGCAGAGTGTATAAATATTTCATTTCTGACACTTTTATGGCTTTAGATGGTCACCCTTTAAAAATTTTTAGAACAGTCTAAAACAACATCAGAGAACATTCCACAACATTCCACAACATTCCAGAACACTCTCGAATGTTGTAGAATGTTCTAGATCATTGTATAATATTCCAAGTTTTCTTCATATATATATTTATATTACTGCCTGAGCGAAGTCGGGTACCCCAGCTAGTTTTATATAAATAGGTATTGATCGAAATTTAAACCAAACGAACTTTTTGTGACATGTTAGTTAGGTTATGGTATGTAAAGCACCAACCTTCCTATTTCCCCTCTCACTAAGAGATTTTTTTTTAAATAACGTCGGTCAGGGGTCGGGGGGTAAAGAGTGAGAACCTTTATATACCATAATCTAATTCGTATACCACAAAGCATTTTTTTAAAGCTTGTTTTTCTTTGTAATTACGAAAAAAATGTATCAATTCTATTATAGGTACATGAAAAACAGATTTTTTAGCGTTAAAAGACTTATAACATTGTAAGAACTATTTACTTTTTCGCTTTTTCGCTTTTTGGTTTTTTGTTATTAGGTCAGGTGGCCGTGAAAGTACATACGTATATATAATTACCAATAAGATGAGTTTTCTCACTTTTTGTAAAGAATGGAGTTAGGGGCCGTTCATGAAATACGTTCGAATACAAGGGGGAGGGGGAGGGGTCTTGCTGAGTGTGACATGGGTTAACAGGGGGTCTACGGCAACGTGACGTTCGCCGTTCATAAAAAAAATTTACTGAATTTTTACAGAATCCTTGGACTTCTGATAAACAGAAATGTTATTTATTTGTTCGTTACAAAAGATATTTATTACTTTATTCAAATTTTATTATGAAAATAAAATAAATATTTTTGACTATCAAAATTTGTGTATTATCAATCAAAATTTATCATCTTCAGGGGGGTGTTTAGTTTTTGTGACGTAATATTTACAGGGGGGTTACAGAAAGTGAGACACAGCGTGACAACCGGGGGGGGAGGGGGGGTCAAAAAAAGCTAATTTTAGTGTGACGTATTTTATGAACAGCCCCTTATTGTAATGTTGGGTTGGGTTAGTTAGGTTAGGGCTGAGTTGGGCTACCTTATTCTTTTCTTAATATTCGATTTTTCACCTCAATTCATTTTCTGCTCCATCCATTCACCCTCTACATTAACTTTGTATTTTATTAAATTGTACTGTGTGACAAACTATAAATATGTCATACTTTTATTACTCCTTACGTTCACGATTAGATGATATAGGACTTGGACATATTATAGTAAATGTGTGTGCATATTTAAGTAATGACTGACGCGATTTTCTAATTAATTCCGAACATGTCTAGGCGAATTCCTAAACTCGTCCACAGTGTAGTAACAATAATATGGTGTATGCTAATGGAAAGAAAAGTGTATTCACTTTGAATTCTGAAAGCGTAGTTTTGGTAAAAAGGAAACTTTTAAAAGATGACGAAATATTTCAATTTCTAGATGCTATACAATTATTGTTTCATTTAAAATATCTTTTAAAGAATTAAGAGGTACATTTCTGGCAAATTTAAAACAAAGGATTATCATGTAAATAATAAGGTTTACATACTTATATATCTAGGGATCGATAAGAATATATGATTTCCCTTAGTAATTAAACGAATATATATAAAAAAAAACTATTGAGTTAATTAGAAAAGTGAACTGGGAACATTTATTAGTGTCCTGACGTGCACCATTTTGATCTTAAGGATTCTACCTTTCTAATCCTCAGTAATTGTATAAGATACTGTGTGATGTACATAGAGTTAAAACTATTTAAATGAATTATTGTTTACCTTGATCTAGCCACGGTTGCCATAAAACTTGTTTGCTCTGTCCCTTAAAACCATTCCCGAAATATCCTACATCAGGAAATAGCAAAAACGTTAGTTCTTTTAAAAACGGAGGAAACTCCATGATAAGCTGGCTTTTTGAAGGTTACTTTCACTAATATTCGTAGTAATTATTAAAATACATAAACGACAAAAATATCGTATTAAGTATATTCAACGCGCTATAGATTGAAACTTCAAAAGAATAGTAGCACCTGGTCGCGTTTCATTCATAAACGAAAACGATCCAGGTAGTCAGCTAAATACAAGTTTAAATTAATTTTCGAATTGTCGCAAACGATTTTAGGCTCAATATACGGAACTAATACGGTCTTTATTCGCGTCCCACGTTCGGGTCTTTTTTTGTTTTCGACTTCCGCGAGCTTTGTCTTTACCAGGTATTCTTTATGAACCCTTCTCTGTCTTATAACGTTGCAACGAAGCCGACAAAACCGGTCCAACGTGGATTTACTTCTTCTTCATCACCGGTCGTATTTTGGAAAAAGTTCTTCGACTGAATGAAGTCGCGAGAGGGTATACGAGCGACATACAAGGACGTTCGAAGACGATTGTTTAATGACCGACAAGGACGAGAAGGCCGCGGTGTAATAAGAGACATGGGAAATGATTAAAAAATGTACAGTGAATGAAAAAAGTTGCAACAAACGCATTCTCGTTGAAGCTACTTCCTATACAATCAAAATTAATTAAACTACCCTGCTACATATTAATATTACAATTTTACGACATACCCTGTAATGCGCTAGAATTGGTACATATGCTATCGGAGATTATCACCAGAGGTGATTCAAATTGGTTGGGGTAAAAAATCAATAAAGGGCCTTGCCGGGTTAGAGGGTAAAAAGTGTCTAAACCCTTTTGGAAATTGATTATAATTAGACTGTATTAGGTAATAATAAAAGTAAGAGACTTTTGGCCAAAATTTTTGGACCTTTAGGCAGTTACGTGACCTTGCACGATCATATTTCGTGTATTTCAGGTTTTAAGCAAATCTTATTGTTAGTCACTTCTAAGTTTCAATAAAAAACAAAAATTGATATTCAAAGTACGCACGCATCGGTGAATTTTTTTTCAAAAGTTTGGAAAAAAGTACCTTAAAAATTACGTTGTTTTTTTTATAGATTTTTGAAAGGAACGGAATTGGATACGAAAAATTAAAAGAGCATTTCACTATAGAAAATTCATCATAAAAAGTATAAGTAACATTTATATTGATAATTAATGTAATTTAAGTATTTGTGGTCTAAAAAAGTCGATTTCAAATTTGTGGTATCATTCTTTTTAAAATCCACAAAAATTCAAGCTATATTTTCTTTCGTGATTATTGTTTGTGACAATTTATATTTGTAATAAAAAAAACTTGCAAAATATGTTTAAAAAACCGAAGACCACGGACAATAACTATGTGACGTCATGTGACCATGTAGAGATCTAAGAATTTGGCAAAAAGCTTCTTTTATTATTACCTACGACATTGTTGTCATAGATTTCCATAGGGTTAAAGGTAATTTTTACCATTTTACGTGGAAAAGTCCCTTCACGACCAAATCCACCATAATCTAATCTTCAAAAGATGTAAATAAAAAATTTCAATCCAAACAAGGTTATTGCAAACGAATCTTAATCGATTCAGGGTAATTTTCAGAGAATATTTATTCTATTAATTGATTATAACGTAGGCAGTTCTGTTTCTTTTACTTTTGCCATTTACTGTACTTAACTAAAACCGTTTGTTACTAAACACCGACACATACAGGTGGATTTCAGTTTTTCCGAACATTGTAGTCATCAATATTTTTGTTTTGCGAAACTGCATGAAATCTGAGAAAGATCCATGTTTCCTCCAGGAAACTACTGTTATGCAAAATAATTGTTATTCTTTTATTGATGTTATTTGTTGCAAATAAAGACGTTTCTCCAGAAGCTTTTACACAATATGATTTTCTTATTATTATCTCAAGTCCGATATCCTACATTGGGAAATGTGTATTAAATAAACCAATATTAGTACAATATGTAGTACAGGGCGTTAATTATATTTCTGAATTGTAATAATGTTAGTAAGTGATTTTCTGATAATAATTCAAAGCTCTAGTCGGTAGTAGTAGTACCAATTAAGAATTTTTTATTTTTCAACAAAATAATAAGCTAATAAAGAAGGTGGGTTAAATTTCTAGGAATTTTCGCCCATAATAGTCATGAAATTTAAAAATTTTGATTATAGTTATTTTATTATAGGCTATAGGAGGATAAAAATGGGTAGGACGCCTCCAAACGGATTGTGCTGATTTTTTTTCTGGTAATTACTACCAACATAAGATTAAGGTTTGCCAAGTTTTAGCTCTTAATTGAAAAAAAATCGAAAAAAATTCATCTTATCAACGGTTCGATCGATTTGGCTGAAATTTTAGTATGTTTTGCATATTTTTATAACAAAAAGACGAAAAAATTGTTAATATGAAAAAAAATTTTAACCCCCCCAAACAATTATTCCAAAAAAACTGAAAATTTCCAAATGTATTTAACGTATAAAATTTTTTCTAAATTTTTTTCCAGATGCGTCGCAGTAAAAGCAATAGAATGTCTAGAAATATTTTTTTTTTGAGGTTATGTTAGTTGTACAATTATCAAAATCGTTTTGTACGTTTTTGACCATATCCAACGCAACATTTAATTTTTTCAAAATTTTCAATTATTAAGAGCTACAACTTGGCAAATCTTACATCTTATGTTGGTAGTAATCACCAGAAAAAAAATCAGCACAATCCGTTTGGGGGCATCCTACCCATTCTTATCCTCCTATAGCCTTTATAAGAATTTCAAGTATTTACCTTTATATTGATAAGAAAAAAAGTAGCAAGTCAAATAAAAAACACATCAAACTTATTTCTGGAGTTTTTGTAATTTTTGACGTTTTTACGATTATTTCTTTAAAAATGTGTATTACAGGCTCAATGCACAAAAATAAATAAACGCCAGTTATATATAATAATGCTCGAGAGATAGTAAAAAATATTTTGATGGATAAAGCGCCTCATATTTTTTTAAATAAAAGGTCGAAGAAACGTCAAAAATGCTAAAAATATGTTTGATGATTTTTTCATACGATTTTCTATTTTTATTTTATTGATTTAAAATTTTTGTAACTAAAATGGACGAAAATTACTAAGAACTTCACCCACTCCTTTTCTTGAAAGTTTTATTGCATGAACCTCCATTTTATAAGATTTAATTTAATTGCACTTCTTTTATCGTTCATCAATTTTCAAAGCAATTTTTCTTACGTTGTGAACCTTCAGCTTTAGTATTTTTATATATTTGGCACATTCCTTCCTACAACTATTTATAATTAATTTTTGAATGTACTTATTTATTCACTAATCCTCTCAATTTTAATTACGTATTTCTTTTATTATGTTCTAGACATTCGTAGCTAATATTTTGCTCTTTTTTAAATTTCGTTTTATAGGTCAAAAAAAATTGTATATGGTGCTCGAAATGATGATAATTACGTTCATGTATTTTTTAATTTCTTTTAACAAAACAAGTTCTGTAATAACCAATTTAATAAGAACGTCGACAAGGAATTTAACATTTATTTGTAGCTGTCAACATGTTTTCATATTATCTTTTCAATAACACTTTTTAACGAACGCACATTATATTTTTGTAACCTTAATGCAGTGCACATATGGCTTGAGTTCTCTCATAAAAATTGACTTATAAAAACAAGTACCTATTTTACATTTAAATAGCTACCTATTTAAACTACCTTACGTTTGATGTTTAATTAAATTTTGCATTTGATATTTGAACCACCACGCACATAATTATATCTGTAATATTGGATGCGCCTTGACATAGTCTCTTGATTTTTCAGCCTTCAACTTTTTTAGTTACTTTGAAAGTAAATATTAATTTATTGTGAATGAGTCATTTACTAAAAAGGACACTCAGTCCTTAAAAAAAATACAGTGTTCAGTCTCCAACTACAATATTATAGAAACAATTCAAACAAGGGCAAACAATTAGATTTTTTTCAAGTTTGGTAAAGTTTTATTTTTTGTATAGAAGAAAATATATACGTACACAATTTTTTATTGTATTGGAGTGTTTCTTTACGATTTCATGATTTCATGTCGTACAATATTAATCAAGAACGACCGAAAGAGTGGCAGAATGATGAACTTTGAAGGTTAATGATTACTGGATTCGTCAATGTCCGAAGAATTCTAAGAATGCTGACGACAATGTGAAAAATACTCATTTCTTCTTTCGTTACAAAGCTGGGCTCGTAAAAAATTTGGAACTATAATAAATCTCATTGTTATTTAACTTAGAGCATTATTTGGCACACACGGCTCAGTGGCTGCCATAAGCTACTTCGATCCGGTGTGTTTAGATCATTTGTAATGGTCGTTTCGGCCGCTGTTTATTGACGCTAGTTTCAACCGTTTTCGTCCTAATTACGTTAATTACGCTTTAATGAATTAACAGCAAATAACGTGAAAATCAAAACAAAATAATAAAAATCAAAACCATCAACAAATGTTATAAAGGATCACAAGCCCTTTTTAATTTTTTTTTTGCATTATGTGTAAATATTATTAAATTACTTATTGAATTGACTGTAGACATCATTGTAATATTATGCAGCAGACGCCTTATTAGAAATCATATTTCCAAAAAAACAATTTCCTTCTTCAATCATGTCAAATTTTGATATATTTTTGAGTAATTATGTGTATTCCAAAATAGTTGTTTTTTAAAGTTATTTAAATAAAACGATCAATGATGTTAGTAATAATAATCATAATAATGATCGGAACAAGTACAATGTCCAGTCGGGCCATAGCAATAATAATAACCACGGGGCAGATGTGTCGGAGGTTGAAGTCTTGCTTCAAGAGAACAAGCAAAGAGAATTCCATCCTTGGTATGCGGTTGGGTCACTACCGGCATGCATTTTATATAGCACATAATGTTAATACACATGTGTGTGTGTACAAGACAAATACACAAACTATACACACATATAATTGTGTGTGTCAGTTTTTGAAATAGTTTCAAATTCAAACATGTGACCTATAGATACTTTAAAAAAACCATTTGAAGAGTGGTGTGTTTTATTTTCATTTCATAACAATAATTATATTATTATACTAATAGAAAGGCGTATTCATTTTAATTTAATTCCAGTTTAATTAATTTTAAAAGGAACAACCGAGACTACTTTAATTAGAATAGTACAATTTAATTTTCGCCGGTAATATTTAAAGATATTTAAATATTTATCGATATTGATTCAGATTAAGCTAGTTTTGTCTATGCCTACGCTTTGGCAAAACTAATTTGTCCTGGAATGTTACCAACCTAACTTACTCAAACTAAAGTAGTTCTAGAAGCTACAGTCTGCAGAAGGAATTATTTTTTAGCCGAATTAGTTTTCAAATGACATATTGTAGGAACCAGTTTGACCTAATTCTAACTAGTTTATTCTGGAATTTCACCAGATGAACTTCATTTCATGATAAACTAGTTTTGATTTAGCTGAAGGAGTCTTTCGAGGAATGTAAGAGGAACTACTTTAATTTAGTCCAAACTAGATTGTTCTGGAATGTTACCAACCAAACTTACTCAAACTAAAGTAGTTTTCTTCTTTGAAGGCTACCAAAAATTTTTTTGTAGGAAAGGTAATTCATATCTATGCCAATTTAATTCCAGTTTTCAAATTGAGATATTGTAAAAGGAACAACCGAGTCTTTGACTTCTAATTTTTAGACATAGTTATTTATTCTGGAATTTCACCAGATGAACTTCATTTCATGATAAACTAGTTTTGATTTAGCTGAAGGAGTCTTTCGAGGAATGTAAGAGGAACTACTTTAATTTAGTCCAAACTAGATTGTTCTGGAATGTTACCAACCAAACTTACTCAAACTAAAGTAGTTCTTCTAGAAGCTACAGTCTGTAGAAGGAATTATATCTATGCCAAAATAGTTTTCAAATGAGATATTGTAGGAACCAGTTTGACCTAATTCTAACTAGTTTATTCTGGAATTTCACCAGATGAACTTCATTTCATGATAAACTAGTTTTGATTTAGCTGAAGGAGTCTTTCGAGGAATGTAAGAGGAACTACTTTAATTTAGTCCAAACTAGATTGTTCTGGAATGTTACCAACCAAACTTACTCAAACTAAAGTAGTTCTTCTAGAAGCTACAGTCTGTAGAAGGAATTATATCTATGCCAAAATAGTTTTCAAATGAGATATTGTAGGAACCAGTTTGACCTAATTCTAACTAGTTTATTCTGGAATTTCACCAGATGAACTTCATTTCATGATAAACTAGTTTTGATTTAGCTGAAGGAGTCTTTCGAGGAATGTAAGAGGAACTACTTTAATTTAGTCCAAACTAGATTGTTCTGGAATGTTACCAACCAAACTTACTCAAACTAAAGTAGTTCTTCTAGAAGCTACAGTCTGTAGAAGGAATTATATCTATGCCAAAATAGTTTTCAAATGAGATATTGTAGGAACCAGTTTGACCTAATTCTAACTAGTTTATTCTGGAATTTCACCAGATGAACTTCATTTCATGATAAACTAGTTTTGATTTAGCTGAAGGAGTTTTCGAGGAATGTAAGAGGAACTACTTTAATTTAGTCCAAACTAGATTGTTCTGGAATGTTACCAACCAAACTTACTCAAACTAAAGTAGTTCTTCTAGAAGCTACAGTCTGCAGAAGGAATTATTTTCTTGCCAAAATAGTTTTCAAATGAGATATTGTAGGAACCAGTTTGACCTAATTCTAACTAGTTTATTCTGGAATTTCACCAGATGAACTTCATTTCATGATAAACTAGTTTTGATTTAGCTGAAGGAGTCTTTCGAGGAATGTAAGAGGAACTACTTTAATTTAGTCCAAACTAGATTGTTCTGGAATGTTACCAACCAAACTTACTCAAACTAAAGTAGTTCTTCTAGAAGCTACAGTCTGTAGAAGGAATTATATCTATGCCAAAATAGTTTTCAAATGAGATATTGTAGGAACCAGTTTGACCTAATTCTAACTAGTTTATTCTGGAATTTCACCAGATGAACTTCATTTCATGATAAACTAGTTTTGATTTAGCTGAAGGAGTTTTTCGAGGAATGTAAGAGGAACTACTTTAATTTAGTCCAAACTAGATTGTTCTGAAATGTTACCAACCAAACTTGCTCAAACTAAAGTAGTTCTTCTAGAAGGTACAGTCTGCAGAAGGAATTATTTCTTAGCCAAATTAGTTTTCAAATGAGCTATTGAAGGAACCAGTTTGATCTAATCCACAATAGTTTATTCTGGAATTTCACCAGATGAACTTCATTTCATGATAAACTAGTTTTGCTTTAGCTGAAGGAGTCTTTCGAGGAATTTAAGAGCAATACTTATTTCACGAATAATTATGGTAAAACTGTTTATTCGATTTAAATTTCTAAGTTTCCTAAAAGACTGTATAATGTATGTATAATGTTTATGGTTTTTCTTTTGAGATACTTGTCGAGTTATAAAGAAGGGAAAAAGCTTTAATATTTAATCGAATTTTGTTTCTAAACCATTACACGTAACAATGCTTTCTTTAAAATCTATCATGGGAAATATTATTATATTTTAAAATACACATTATTATATAAAGTTCTGGCAAAAACGGAGTGACTGTTGTATTGAAAAGTAAATGTGCCATTTCACTTTCTAAGGAATTTGTATACAAGCCACATAAAAAGCGACATTCCGTTTAGTTTCGAGGAAAGCGAACATATACAAAATTAAAAACTTTCGAATGATAATCAAGCACTTTGTGGATGCAGATCTAATTTGTATAAAAATAACCAATATTTAAGAGAGTAATATCTCTCGTAGGTATTATTTTTACAAATAAAAATAGCTAATACAAATTTTTATTGCTAACTGAAAATATACTTATTTTAGATTCTAATAACGTCATTTAGGTATGTAGGTATCTTTTGTTTTGTAATAAGTACATGGGCAGTTAAAATAATTGGTGCTTAAATAAGTAAAAAAATGTTGCAGTAAAATACTAAAATAAAATAGGAAAAAAATTTTTTAGGGGAATGACAAAATTTGTTAAACTAAAGATAAATTTTGGCTATATAACGTTACATGTAACAAAACAAACAAATAATGTGTCAAAAAGGCCATTGCCTCATATCGCAACTTCAGGCAGCAAATCAAATATTGCAAGAAGATAATAATTATACTAATATTTGCATTAAATATGCTCGAAAAGATAAATAGTTTATCGCAAAATATTTGCGCATTTTTAGTTAGTTGTAGCGATTTGACTAAAATATATGTTAGATAAGAACGTTATACATAATACATTAAGTACCTACATCACTAGATTTTAAATTGAATGTTTAAAAAAATTTTCGAAGTAGGAAAAAAATATAAAATCGTGAAACTAATTCCTATAAAAATTAAATTTAATTACCTGTGATTGTTGGTTGATTTAGAGTTTCTTGTAACATTGTAGCAGCTCTTGATAGTACATCTAATGGGGTTTCCATTTCTTGACTAAAACTCTACGGGAATGTATCTATGTAAATCACCTGCAATACTTGGGGTTTACTTTCTGGAACAATAAATAATTCTTCTGAAATATTTATATCAACAAAAAATACTTTACAATCCTTTTAATTACATATTAAAATAATTTTGTAATTTTCTTTATCTTCATTAATGTACTATTTATGTGTTGAGTAAAGAGTACTTCATGTATAGATACTCCCCTATGATTAGAAAAATGTGCACATGTAAGTGTATGAAATCATTTTACGGTTCGTAAAATTTTGGTCAACGAAGTGAACAACTTTAATGTCTTGTAGAACGTAGTATACAGGTTTTTTATTATTACAATTATTATAAAATTCATCCAAACGGTAATTTTTAGACAAGTTCGAGTTATTAAACTTGAACTTACTCGTCATATACTCATAAAGCGTAAAAAGGTACTCGTTATTAAACACAGGATATTTCAGAGGAATTTTTGTCAGAAATTTTAAATACATGAAACAATAGAAACCCAATTTCTATTATTTCTGCTCATTAATTAGCAGTCGACGCATTTAGTTAATGGAGATACTCTTCAACGATTTGTTTAATTGTAAACCCTTTTTTTAATCCGACATCTGTAATTATGAATGTATATATGTAATGTTTACTTAATGCGAAAATGTTAATTAAAACACCCTGTATCTAGGGGCGGCGACAATTATAAACAACTATAATGGGCGACAACAACAATTAATACGATGTCCAACAGTGATAACAATTAAAAAAGAATGATGGCTGAAAACACCAACAATGCGCCTACAATTAAACATTTTAATGGCCGACAATGGAAACAATTTTTGAGGGGCGCAATTTTTTGGGCGCTACGACACTGATTGTTCGAACATATTACGCATATTATCTATTATTTAGACCATCATATAAAATATTATTTACAAAGCGATTAAAGTTTACAATATTTTTATTGATTTTCCTCTATAAATAAAGTAAAATGCAAAGAATGCGCAGCGAATGCGAGATGCAGCTAGGTACGTAACATACTTCACACAGTAATTAAAAAATAATTTAGTTGTATCTATCATATATAGAAATACATTGATGTTTGCGTAAATATTTGATGATAACTATATAAGTTATTTTTGTACGAGTTTTTAAATATTTTATAAACTAATCAGAATGTTAGAAACTATTGAATACTTATTTAACGGAAGCGTTTACTTGATGATCATGCTAATTCTTTGATATTTATTACTGATATTAAGTACCTGCATGTAATTAACTCCCACATATGTATTTTATACATTTAATATAGTTGAAATTTTAGTGTTACTAAAACAACTAAGTACAATTTTTTTTATTTAAAAAGAGAACCTTTTTTTAAAATAAAAAAGTAGGTACTTAATTTAAATAGGTTTATAAAAATTAGAAATGTTCATAGTTCAGTAAGAAAATATTTAGAACAACACAATTTTTAATTTTAAATTTTCGAAAATTTGGATTAGTAAAAAATTTGAAAAATTGAAATTTTTAAAGAAACTAATTAAAGTAAGCACCTTTATATTAAATTAGTTATCTAAACTATAAATAAAAACATGATTTATCAATTTTGCAATGAAAACTTGAAAAAACATCGGCATTAAAAATCAATAACAACCAAATTTAGAAAAACTGATAATAAATTTAGTACTTACCTAAAAAATTTAGTTCTTAGTTCACTTATGTATTAATAAGGAAGCACAATTTACGTTTCAATTGTTTTGTATGACACTGTTTAAAATACTAATAAGCAAACTGTGCAAAGAATTTGACATTTCGGTCAAACCTGCGAGTACGGAATGCGAGGAATTTCAAATATTTACACGGCCTTCTGTAGGAAAAAGTTGGAACTAAAAAGCCAGATTCACGCAGAGCAATAATTATTCTGAGAATCACGTGACAATTTCATTTATTCCTACTTATTGCAGCGCACATAAAACTAATTATGCTTATTAATGTGATGCATGCAATTTTCATAAAAAAATGTTGCAGAACATACAAATTTATGACAAAAAGGTACTGCCTGTTTCTCTTGTGTGAACGTGGCTTGTACGAAATGCTTCGACTCAATTGGTGCAATTTTCGCGTTGAATTAACGATTGTTACGAAGGAAAATAGTTTCGATACTGCTATAAAAAGACACCACAAGCCGAAAGACACTTGTTAATATTGTAAAATGGGTTACATAAACGAAGAAAATTTTCAATAATTATATTTTAAATAAAATGTTTCATTTTGGGATATAACGTTGCTAAAATGCGTGAAATAACATAATTCTATGTAATAAAAAAATTAATATGTTTAATTTCCGCTGAACACACCTCAGACGTTGACATATACAAAACATTGCTGTATTGTGGGTTGCCCGAATGATTACAAAAATTTTAATTGTGTCCTATCATCTTTTGTTTAATTGAAATAATTATTTTTCATTCAA
The DNA here is from genome assembly GCA_029378335.1 of Agrilus mali. Lineage (NCBI taxonomy): Eukaryota > Metazoa > Arthropoda > Insecta > Coleoptera > Buprestidae > Agrilus > Agrilus mali. The sequence continues at coordinate 18,684,377 of CM055658.1, read as the reverse complement.
TTATAAACATTAATTAATTGAAATGTGGGATTTCATAACCATCTTGTTTAATTAAGTGAAGTAGTAAATTTAAATTTACTATATTAATATAAACTAAACATACGATTAAGTGAATGGAGAAAAAATTGTTTTTGTATTTGGGGATGTTTTTATTCTAACGTCTATTTTCTGCCAATTATGACCCTATTATGACCATTATGACAGTGTTGTGATAAGTAATAATAGTGTATGGTTCCTCTTGTTTTTCTCGAAGGCATCTCGAACCATCTCGAAGGTTGTTTTAGCATTTATATTTAGTATTTAGTAGAATCCTAGATGACGGTTGTAAGTCGTTGTAATTATGTTGTAATGTAAACAAATCATTACAATTTCGCATTTCGCGTGTGCAACTACGTCGTCACGTAAGGGTCACGTATTATCCCAAGTCACAAGGTCAAGTTTGAATAAACAAAATTGAAAGTTTTTGTGAAAATTTTATCACAAAATGAATGAAAGGTTTTTGGAGTTTGTGCCCTATTCATCTGTTATTAATCCAAGTTTCTGGAGTAAAGTTGTTCAAATTAAACTTGATGTAGATAAACTTCAGGAAAGTTATAGACCTATTTGGGGATTCTTTACAAATGTTGGTAGCAATACATATCGTACCCCTTTATTGGAAATAGATAGCACATCCTTCAATTTGTGAGTATTTATTATTTTAATATTAATAATAGCTTATAACTAGAAAAGAAAATTTTTTGTAGAACATGTCCAGAAGCTGTTGGTTTATTGTACGTTAAAGGGCACTTTGTCAATAAGAATACTGTTGAAAGTTTCAAAGAGTGTGATAAAACTCAAATTTTGCAAAATGAAGGCATAAAAATTTGGCAAGATATCACATCTGGAGCAGCCTTAGACAATCCTTCTTTACTGAATAAATTCTTTATATTAGCATTTGCTGTAAGTTATGCAAATGTATATCCACTTTAATGCTCTTTTAATCTATTCATTCTCTCAGGAGTTAAAAAAATATCATTTTTATTATTGGTGTCTTTTCCCTTGCATCTCAAAGTTGAAAGTAAATGTAACAAGTACTACTAAATTGAAAGATTGTGACAGCTTTAATGACAATGACATTGTGAGTTAAAGTATAAAATTCATTAACTATTTTGATATTTATAATAAATAACGTCTTATTACAGCTTAATAGATTGTTAGAAGACTATTTAAAACTGGACAACAGGCAAAAACATTTCTTTTTATTGAGAAGATCTGATTTAAAAGTACAAACATTAAGTTCATGTTTTTCTATTAAAAACAAAGAAAATAATTCAATAAATCAAGATGATTATTTTTTCTGCTACTCAGATCCCTGCATGGCTGAAACATATGCAGGATGGCCTCTGCGGAATTTTATTCTTTTCCTACTCTACTACTGGTAAATATATAGCAAGTAAGGTTCAGAAAATGTAACTGATTATTTGTAGGAAAATTTGTAGTTGCACACATTTGTAATTTTTAGTACTTAAAATTGATAATAGTGTTTTCATTGTAGTCCTAAAGTGGCCGGAAAATCAATAAAAATAATATCTTTTCGAATACATAGACAAGAATCTCAAACCTTATGTGATAACAGTATCGCTTTTACTGTTGAAATTCCTGATAATATTGGTATACTTGAAGATTTTGTTAATGAGAAGGATTCCTGGATTGGATGGGAAAGAAATGAAAAGGGAAATTTTGGACCGAAATTTTCAAACATGAGAGGGTCATTGGATCCTGTGGGGTAAATATTAAGGATAAATCATAAAGAGAAAATTATATACATTTACATCTACAGTTTAACTCAGTCATCAGCTGAATTAAATTTGAAATTGATGAAATGGAATTTGGTGCCAAATTTAGATTTGGAACGTAATCATAGTACAAAATGTCTTTTATTTGGGGCAGGAACTTTGGGATGTGCAGTATCTAGATCGCTAATGGTAAATATGCTAAGTAGCACAATTTCATAGCTTTAAATAGTTGACCTTAATTAATGAATGTTAATTAGTGATAATTAAAGTAAAACAAATTTTAAACTTTTTGCCTCTAAAGAAAAACAATACTTAATGTGTAATTGTGTCTTAGAAAATGAATTTGTGAAAGTTTTAAGTAGTTATAAAAGCTATTTTCAAAAAAATATTTTTTAGAGTTGGGGTGTAAAAAGTATAACACTAATTGATGGTGGTAAAGTCTCTTTTTCAAACCCTGTAAGGCAATGCTTATACACTTATGAAGATAGTTTAAAGGCAATTCCAAAGACTGTTGCAGCGGTTAAAAACTTAAAAGAAATCTACCCGTTGGCGGTTAGTTTTTAAAAAAAAATTGTATTAAAGAAAAATAAATATTTCTCTGTTCATAAGGATGCCCACGGTTATACATTATCCGTACCCATGCCTGGACATCCCGTCGGTGAATGTCTCTTAAAACAAACTTTGGAAACTGTGGAAGAAGTTGAAAAACTGGTGAAAGAAAGTGATATAATATTTTTGCTTACTGATTCAAGAGAAAGTCGTTGGTTACCTACAGTGTTGGGAAATTATTATGGAAAAGTATGTTATAGTTTTTAAATAATAACAATTTATAGGAACATATTTTCTTCAGATTGTTATAAATGCAGCTTTAGGATTCGACTCATATTTGGTAATGCGTCATGGTACAAGGCAGTTTCCTGGTTCTGATACTATACTCATGGAGGAGAATTGCGGAAATGGCGTCAGAAAAATATCTGGAGAAAATTTGGGGTGCTACTTTTGCAATGATGTTACAGCTCCAGGAGATGTACATACATTTTATTGGTGTTGTTTTCCATTTTTTAAATTGTTTTTTTCAGTCAATGCATAATCGCACTTTGGACCAACAGTGTACAATTACTAGACCTGGAGTGTCTATGATAGCAGGGGCGTTGGCTGTTGAATTGGCAATTTCTGTTTTACAACATAAGGATGGGTAGGCACACAAAGGACTTTTTATAGTTTATGTAATGTATTAATTTTTGATTTAATTATAATCCCAGAGGTCGTGCAGCTGCGTATTATAAGACAGAAAATGTCGAAATATTTTCTTCGGATATTCCTGACGAAAGTTTGCTGGGAATTGTGCCTCATTCAATCAGAGGATTCTTGTCAACATTCTCCCAAGTTTTACCAGCTACCCAACGTTACAAACAATGTATCGCTTGTTCAGATATCATTTTGAATGAATACAAAACTAGAGGACATGAATTCCTTTTGGATGTTTTCAACAGTTCTAAACTGCTGGAGAAAATTACTGGAATTGAAGAGATTTACAAAAACATTCCAGAATATCAGGTTAGATATTTGAATCAGTATTTTACTTAAAAAGTGAAATTACGTACATAAATTAACTTTTGTTGTTTTCAGTCAATCAGTAGTGATGAGGAGTTTACAGATTAGTCTAGTCATCATTTTAAGTAAACTGAAAGAGCTTTATGAAAGAAAATGCTGTATATTATTTATTCCTTCTTAATTATGGTAAGAAATATAATAGGACTGTTTATACTGTACTTGCTTCAGAATGATTCCATTTTTATAAGCTGCGTAAGAAGCTATAAAAGACATTGACGCTGTTACTAGTAATTTTAGAAAAATTAGTTTGAGTTGAGCTCAATAGTATAAAAGAATAATTACGAGGCAAAAATTGGAGATAGTTGTTATCCTAAACAGACTACTTTATTTGAAATTTATACATACTCTTGCGGTCGTTTTGATTTTTAAATTTTATTATAGGTACTACAAATTTTAATCATTAAAAACATACAAAATTTTATAATTTATTGTACATTGCCATCATATCAGTTGCTCAAATATCATAGTAGTGTTTGCTGATAATGTTAATTATTTTTAACAGCATAATGATATATTATTTTAAGGATTAAGTGATATTTTTCATAACGTTAATATGCTAGTTGGTACCTGTTAATACCATTTGTTAGATGTTACACGTGCCGCTAAATATAAGTGTAATACGTAAATCATTCTAAAAATTTTTGTTGAAAATATATTCATTGTGTATATATATATTAAATTTTTGAACAGGATATATTTAGCTAAGTGGGACTGCCAGATTTTAAAATTAATTATATAACACTATTTAAACTTCCTTCAGAATTGAATATTGATTACTTTTATAAACGATCTGTGCTTTTATAGTTTGTTATTAGTTTACAAAAATTTATTGGTTATGAAATATACTCATATTTATAAGTGAGTGTGGGTGTAAAAATGCTTAAATATTAAGACAATTGCCTATAACAATTTGTTTTTTTACTAGTCATATAAAGAAAGAGATTTCTTTCTGATTATTTTAAATAAATTTTATTTAATGTAAATAATCCAAAGCAATATTAAAAAATTGTTGCCCGTTAACTAAAATCTGAAATAATTATGAATATTATAAACTTGTTGATATAATACATATTTTGTGTAAATGCAACAAATACATTTAAAATGTAACCAGTTGAGTCTCAATGTCCAGTTTTGTATAGAGATGTGCAAAGTCCTTATCAAAAGGGCTCTACACCCTAAACTCAATGTTCTCACTTTGAAAGGAAAATAACAGGGTTTTAAGCTCGTTCAGTATGCTTGAAGCCTCCTTTTTCTTTGGAGTGCAAGTATACAGTAATTTCCAACTACTTGGTCACAAATGAACTTGTAGTACAGTGAATAGAACTTTAAGTTAAGGATACAGCACTAAAGTTCTTAATTAATATTAATGTTTAGCACTTTGTACTTGAAAATGTGCTTAGAAGCATTACACTTTAGTTTTTTTTTTTGACTAGTTTGGGATTAGTAGACAAATTATTACAAAATTTGTACATATATCATAATTTAGAAATCTCCTTCAGTCTTGCAGATTTTAAATTGTAAAGGCTTTTTGGACTAGAGTCCTTCAAGGGAGAACTTTGGGCTTGCAGATCGGTTTTCTTTTGATGAAGGCTTTGCCCATTTAGTGATAAACGTAAAATTGGTTTACCTATCAGTTTAGTTTAAAATGTTCTTAATTTAAGTAATTTACTTTGCGTTTGTTTGGTGTATAATTGATGGCTGCTGTAATTTCATATAAGCTGCAATAAAGAAAATGTTTAGCAAACGTTTTTTATTTTTTATTTTCTCTTTAAAAATCGTCCAATTTAATGCTAATTTTATTTAAATAATGAATGTAAATAATAGAGAGCACTTTAGATACTGCCAGCTCCATCGTACAAGTAATAGTTGAACTATAGTGTTAGTAGCATAGAGAGACACTGTATCATCTATAATTAAAGGTTGGTTCATATTAAAAGTGTGAATCCTAAAAAAAGACCTTCTGCTACTTATGCTCTCTTAATACAAAGGCTGAAAATTTCGAATTTTATTTATTGCAGGTTTCAAATTTTCAACCATTTCTATTAGGAGAGCATAAGTGGTTCCCGCTCTTTTTTGGACCTGAAGCAAAACTAGCGTAAATTTCAAACTTTTGAGTTTTTGTATTAGGAGAGCATAAGTTAGTCAAGCTCTTTTTAAACCACCATTTAATGTATGATAAACTTTAAGTAGACGGTACAGTGTTTTCATCGCTTTTACCTTGAAAGTTCAGCAACTGACTCTAAGATGGCGCCAGTAATATTAAATTGTAGTATTTAAATTAAAAATTCTACAAATGAAATTGATGCTTTTTCCCAGTATGAGTGTTTAATATCAATCCATCTTTAATAAAAGACAATTATTTTATTTTTAACATATATTAGTGAAATATTTTACACATTGTGAGGACTATTTTCTATATTTTTATACATACTTAGCTCATCCCTCTTCTTATTTAAACTTAAAAACTGTTTGGAAGATTTAGAGAAATGTTTTTGTACAGATTCTTTTGATAAGTGTTATCTATTTCCAGTGCAATCTAATGCACAAGTATAAAGCAAAATTACAGTAGTAATTTTTAAGTAAATCGAAATATAATTGTATTAACTTATAATATTAAAAACAATGCAATTTGTAAGTGGGTCTTTTAAAAATATAGATACCTAGGATTTACATATATTTTGAGTAAATTAGACAGTTTCTAGATCAATTAATTGCGTAATACAGATTACAGTTTACAATGATCTATTCTAATTAATAGACAACGGGTATTAATAAGGAAAGCTGGTATTTCTATGTCGACTTTATATACATATGATAAGTAAGAAGTAAGGTGATAATTAACACAATAGACATATAAAAAGTATTTTTGACTACTTATTAAAAATTAATTTCTATATTTGAATATATTTATGCATAATTAGTAAATGAAGTACATTTTTAGGATGGAATTAAAATTTTTATCTTCAAGTCTTGTATCTGCGTTCATGTGAATTAATAAATAGTAATAAGTAGTATCACAAAGGGCGTGGTTAATTCATAATTAATGTTATATATTTCATTTATCAATAACCATAAAATTTTTGGGATAGAGACTAAGCAGTATAATTAGGTATGTTAATTTTCACGTGGTAGATCAAAGTTGGTCGTATACAATTACAGATAGAAGGTTTAGGTAAAAATATCACATACAGTTGCTTGATTGTACCGTTAAACTAAAATAAACTTTTGGATGAAACATTATTAACATCAACGTGAAAATGTTCAATATATTTCGTGGAACTAAATGCTTTAAAACTAACAAGTAATAACAGTTTGATTTCTTTAACGTAAAGGATGCGTTACAAATTTATTGAAATGTGCAAAGCTCGACAAAGCCTTTATCAAAATAGTTCTAAGATTGTATTGGTTCTTTAAGCACCAATTGAATTATTAAATTAAAGTATTTCGAAAAAAGGGCTTCAAGCTTTTCCAAAGTGCTTGAGACCGTTGTAGAGTAATCGATGCTCCAAACATTTGTTCACTAAAAGGCTTTAAGTATAATGCTTCTGTGTGTTGAACATACTTTTTTAAGAACGAAGTGTTATAACTCTGTCCAGCTTTGAACATGAGTAATGTTATGTAGATCAGAGAGCTATTTCATATTGTTTTTGAAGTCATACAAATGTTAAAAAAGATCAACAGCTCAATTATTTATATTTGTTTGATAATTATTACTTAATCATATTATGTTTTGTATATATTAATTCATCTCCTAATGAGGGTCGTAGAATTTAATTATATTGAAGGGATTGATACAACATCAGAGAATTAATTAATACATTATTTATCAACCCCTCTATTAGAAATTGTTTTTTGAGTTTTTCTGCAAAGGTTTTTGGTGATAGTGGCAAGTGAATATTACTAAATTATTTAGAAAATTCAACATTAATAATAATTAACCAATAAATAATTGGTTATCGTTTTGTGATTTCACTAACACTGACAGTGAGGGGAAAGGAACAGGGCGTTTTATATATTTATACATATTCATGGAGTTCTGTAAATGAGTTTTAAAAGGTGACGCTAACAAAAAGTTACTGAAAATAAAGTATTTTCTTGTGAAAAATTAGACTTGGAACAAATAGGTACTGATTCCAAACGCCCTGTAAATTGATTAAGTTCGATTTAAATATGTGTAAAGCTAACGGTGCAACAATAGGAGACATCATTAAATAACAACAACGTAGTCTTTAACTGCTATCTATTTTCTAACAAAAAGAGGCCTACTGCTCGATGTAATGAAGAAGTTCCTTTTGGGATAAAATGAACTTTTTGCTGTAATCTTTTCAACATTTTGACTGATTGTGTAAACGGATGAGGGCAAATTGAAATTCTTATCAACAGGACAGGTACTCTGATATTCGTTTAGATTGTTCAGGGATGTGTTAATGTTAAGTAGAAGGGGTCTTTTTTGGGAATCTGAATGGAAGGTTCGACTAAGAAAGTTAGCAACGTGTTTAGGAGTTGTAAGTTTAATGGAAAGGGGTCGTTTTGACGAAGAGAATGGCGCCTTGTACGTGGTCTTTTTAGTCTCAAATCTGTACTGTATTTTGGACATGGCGAAAATGTTGTTTATGTTGTTGATATTCTTTTGTTTCGGAAGATACATGTAGTTGTTCATCATGGCGTTGTTGTTGAAATTGTTGTAATAATATTGGGTGAAGTTGTTTCTTCGGTAACAGTTCTGCTTGTTGGTGATGTTGTTGCTTTTGTAAGTGGCAGTTTCTTTAGGATAGTGGTAATAGATTTTGTTCAAGACTGGCTTTTTTTTCAGGTCGTTTTTTCTATAGCACATTTCGTTTATCGGTGGGTTTCTCTGTCACACTTCCTGAAGGAACTTTATCGGACACACGCCCTGTCGGTTATCTCCTGAACGAATCATGACCACACCATCAACTTCTTCGCCAATTTGAATGACTATTTGGTCCCTCAATAACATGAGTCCATTATCTCCATCAGACAGTTGCAAATTATGGGTGACCTGAGGAAAGAAGATACATTTATCAAATTTATTTCTAGTAACATGGAGGACTGTTGCAATACCTGTAGGGCCTTCTCTCCAGCAGAGAGCTTAGAGCAATACTTTGAAGGAAAATATCCTATTCGTCCCAAACATTTTCCCTTCCACCAGTCTGGATCAGAAAAGTCGATTACTGTGACCTTATCGCCAGCTTTGAGATCAAGCTCATCCTGATGTCTGGCTTTGAAGTTGTATAGGATAACGTAGAGGTTTGTTGGTAACAGCCTATGTGACTTCTACAAAAAAAATAATAAATTGTTAATAAATTATTTGCAATTAATCAAAAATATCTTTCATGTGGCTTTAAGTTTCTCAAAGTTAAATGTTAATTAGACATGTCCTAAATTATATCTTACTAAGGTTTAGGCACTTTAATACAATGACATATAATATAAATATTACATACCTATTTAACAAAATATCTTCGCAACCAATAGTTGTGTTTAAGTTAAATTGTTTAACTAATAACGTATACTTTACGAATATCTTCCATTAACTTTTAGGTTAGAATTAGGTTGTTATCGATTTTGATAATAATCTATAAGACTTTTTACACTACATTTTTGTTTTAACATTAAAAAATACTGAATTAAGTAATATTTGTATGTAATACATATTTGTAATGTTAAAATAGCATTGTACGTAAAAAAACTGACGGAGCGAAGTACACCCTACAACGCACCGCGGGTTACCGACTTAGGCATGCCCATTACATTGTTTAAAAGCGGACAGAGTTTTAGGATAGGCTATTGCATTTCGCGCCAATTTAAGAACCAATAGGAAATTAGGTCAGTTCTCAGGTGGCGTCTAGCGAAAAGTAGGTCGGGAATGTCGCTGTTAATAAGTTCATTGACCTGAGTAAGAAACAAACACCTGGTGATTTCATTCATCAATTTTTAGAAATCGCCAAACTGCAAAAAATAATAATTTAGGCGTTTCTTAACCGATTTTGATGTGGTTTTCACTAAAACTTCATACAGATATCAGTGTACTAAATATAATATTCAAAGGACAACGTAAAACAATAAGGACTTACTTATAAGAAAATTGAATTGTGCTCAGAAAAAAATCACGAATGGATGGATAATAATAATAATAGCAAGAAGAACGTCGTCTGTAGAACGATGTTTTTAATACAGTAATGTTCGCTTATAGTGAACCTCAAGGGACCGACAAAAAATGTTCTTTATAACGAAAGTTTGTTATAAGCAATTAGTCTAAAAAGAACACGCTTTTTTTACTTTTGTAGTATTGGATTTATTAGTTGAACATTTTAAAAATACCTTAATCTTTTGATTGCAATAAAGCACCACTAATTTTCACATTTGTATTTCTTTGCTGAGACAACTATTAAAACTGTAAAAAAACGTTGTCTTTCGTTGAAACTGAACTCTCCAAATATTAACGAACTAGATAACCTATATTTATTGAAACTGTTTTACCTGTGTGTGAGCGGTATAAGTAATCAACTTGCAGTTGCTCATTACCTAAATAATAAAGTAAATTATTTACAATTTTGACTTTATAATCCAAAAATGGCACAATTAAACTGAAGCAACCTTAAACCTCTAATTGCGGAGAGTTTCTAGGGCATTTATTATAGTTGACAAGATTCGGGGAAGTCTCGCTTTTAGTTTGCTATAGTCGAAAATCTACAGTATTTTAGATGGTAAGACAGGTTCGCTGCATCCAAAAGTTCGCTCGTTATTCGCGAAGAAATTAGTATATGTTAATATGGGCCTTTAGTTCGTACATTTCAATGCTGTTCGTTATAAGCGAAGACTGCTGTAGATAATAATGGCACTTCAAAATAAAAAATCAAATAAGTATCTATTAGGTTGTAACACAATTATTACTTCTATAAAAGAAGGATTTTTAATTACCTTGCCTCCTACGGGACTGGGACAAGGTGATGCACTTGCAGAGGAATGACTCTTTTCGTTATCATCAGGAAGTTCAACAGATGACATTCTCATATTTTTTGCTGAAAGTAGCCTTCGATTATGGACAGGACTCGACGGAGCTAAAGAAGGAAAATACGTATATCTATAACCGTAAGTGTAAAAACATATATAGATAATTAATTAGATGTTTTTGTAGGAAATAAAACATAACTGTTTAAGAGCTTAACAAAAATTTTTAATAAATCGAATCGTTTCACCTTACAAAGTAAGTAAGAAGCCCGTAATTATTCTAGTTTTACTTATATCGGTAAACTTACAGAAGAAATTTCAAAAGAACTTAGTAAACTTAACATCGAAGCCGCATCCTAATCTAAAAATACTTTAGGAAATTTACTTAAAATGAAAGACCCAATTGATAAGACATCGGGTTCAGGAGTTTATTTGCTGAATTGTGGGAGTTGCCAAAAAGTGTATATAAGCCATACAGGAAGGAAGTTTTCCGAAAGGATAAAGGAACATTCAGATGCCTTTACCAAGAATAAAAATACATCTACGTACGCCAACCACCTAATCGAAGAGCAGCACCTACCTAATTTTGAATTTTAAATTTTACACCAAGAAAATAAGGGATACAAATTAAATCTCGTCGAATCCTTTGAAATCAATTAATATAATCGTCAAAAGCTTATCCTCAACGACCAAATAGATATTAACAATTCACCACTATAAAATATACCCCCTCCCCCATTTAATGATTTGTATATATGATTGTTACTTACTCTTGTTTTTGTACATTTCATTACCTGATGAAGCCATTGTAAGGTGAAACGATAAACATATTAGTGCCTATTCAATTATTCAATTAAAGATGTTTTTGTGACTTACAATCTATCCTTGACGAAGAGCTGTCCTTTGAATGCGGTTCGCTAGTAGCAGCTCCGTGATGTTTCCTTTTCTGAACATATTCAGTGCTCTCTGGAGAGTCCAACGACAAACTTTTCATTCTAATATTCAACTTCTGGCGCCGTGGGGAATGAGGAGCTATACGACATAAAAAAGGTAATTTTCGAGTTTTGCTTTGAATAAAATTATAAAATGCATAAGCATGCAGCCTAACTAGGGAGAGTTCTCTAAGATAAAAGCAAGCCGAAGCTTTTGGCGAAGCTGAAACTCATTTACAAGCACACAGATCAGAAAATAGAGAAGGAAATTGTGCTCTAAATTAACACACTTTAAAAAAAGTGCAAAAGTACTTTGGTCGTTTTATGTCCTATGATAAATTGTTTGTTTAATAATAGGTTTGTGAGTGTTAGAGATGGTATTTTCATAATTCGATTGCTTCCAGTGTTTTTGTTAACACAATGGAGTGAGTCAATTGTCATGGATGAATTTAGCTATGTAATTAAAAAAAATAAATAAAATGATTCTGAATCTATGTAACGTAATATAAATATTTGATGACAAAATAAAACAGGTAGTACGAAAAAATGCCGTGATAGTATGAGAGACCTCATGAATATTGTTATCCTGGTAACTAAAAAAAAAATTAAGCTTCACACTTAACAAAAGTAAACTTACAATTTACTGAATTGTAAACGTGATGACATAAATGCAGAACTCGATTTTCGTCTTTACGTTTATTTAATAATAAATAAAAAACGGACCAAAGAATTGTACTCTTATATTTGTAACATCACAGTTTAGGTTGGAGGTGTAAACATTAGAAACGAGTATTAGGTACAGTAAATTCCCAAATGGAATTCAAATTCAATTTATTATACATAATTATATATTTAACAGTGTGGGGTGCTGTGAAAGGGGCTTATGCTACACTGTGTAGTCCATAATTTTTTTCGATATGTAACCGTTTCGTCAATGATAGATTTTAATAGGAATGTGTATTTATAAACAACTACAATGTTACCATATACAGTATATTTCGTTTATAACGACGATGAAAGGACCATTAAATTCCGTCGCTATATCCGAAAGTCGCTATATAAAAAGAGAGAAAGAATGAAAGAAGGAAATTAGGCAAGAAAAGTATCAGACCAGGGTCGATAATTTTTGAAACCAAAAAAAAATTATGGTAGGATGAAACCCATTGGAGAAGGAAGAGAATATAATAGAAATGAAAGAAAAAATAATTTACGCACGATCTGAGGTCGGGAAGGGGAAGGGGGTGAGTTTCTAAAGGTAAAAAACGGTTTTTCTTGATTTCCGGAAAAACTACAAGTCTTATGGAAAAAAGTTAAATGAAAAAGTTGTATAACTTTTGTATTAACACTTTTTTCATATAACCTCAAAATTTATGTGAAAAATTCAAATAACTATCTTTTTAGTTTTTTATTTTTATCTTTTACAAAAACATGTTTTTTTTTTCACGAAATTTGGTGAAAACTTACCTATTTATGTCCCAAATATGCTGTAATTTTTTTGATTTGAAATATTTATTTTTCACCTAATTTTTACATAATATCGAAAAAGCACCCTAATTTTCAATCCAAAATATCTGCTTTTTAAAAACGTTGGTGGGCTTATTCTTCGTTGAAATTTTTACTTTCTGATGGTGTGAAAAAAGATATACATATAATACAAAAACGAAGAAAACTAAATTGTTTTTAAAAATATTATAATGAATAACGTAATAAGTATAAAGTATGTAAATTCAATAGTACGATTTACATGTATATTTATATATTGTGAGATTTTCTATGACATAAATGTAATTAGAATTTAAAAAAAACAACTTTTTTACTGAAAAAAATATCAGCGGTCACATTTTTAAGATAAAATTCCCTTCGTTTTTTTTTTTGCATTTCCTGAGAAAACTTACCATAGGTAATGTATATTTTTCTTCACACCACCAGAAAGTGGAGATTTCAACGAAGAAAAAGCCTACCAACGTTTTTGAAAAAGATATTTTGACGTGAGAATTTTCGATTGAAAATTAGGGTGTTTTTCCGATATTAAGTAAAAATAAGGCGAAGAAATAAATATTTCATAACAAAAAAAATACAGCGTGTTTGGGACATAAATAGATAAGTGTTCACCAAATTTCCTGAAAAAAAAAAATTTTTTTTGTAAAAGAAAAATAAAAAACTAAAAAGTTGGTTAGTTGAATTTTTCACATAAATTTTGAGGTTATGTGAAAAATGTGTAAATACAAAAGTTGTAGATCTTTTTATTACCTACAACTTTGCTATTTAACTGTTTTCCATAAGACTTGTAGATTTACCGGAAATCAAGAAAAACCGTTTGTTACCCTTAAAAATTCACCCCTTCCCTTTCCCGACCTCAGATCGCCCGTAAATTATTTTTCCTTTCATTTCTGTTATATTCTCTTCCTTTTCCAATGGGTTTCATCCTACTATACTTTTTTTTTAACTTGTTACTATTTTTGAAGGCTTCAGCACTGGTCTATATCCAGTAACTGATTCTTAACTTTATCAACCTTAACATTAAAAACAATTACTAAGTACAAATGCTGACTATCTGTGAATGTAAAGATAAAAAAGTTTTGTGTTTAGACTCGGTTGCAATATGAGCATGAGATTTCTAGCATCTTGTAATTAATAGTTCGTTTAAAATTAGGTGTTATAACCGAAATTGACGTTGCATCCGAAGTCGTTACAGCCAATTTTTTTTCTTAAATTACTCTTTAAATTCAAGGACCTCATGTGTTATGTCGTTATAACCAAAGGGTCGTTACAACCGAAGTCGTTATAAGTGAAATCCACTGTATGTAATATAATTTACATTATTAATTGCTTTAAAACAACATTCTCTTATTACGATTCACGTGAAAGAAAATAATTGAAACATACTCGTATGTTATTGAAGTAACATGATAAATTCCTAATTTTGTATATTACTTATGTATTAGTCTTTCGTTAAATATAAGTAATTTTCATTTTAGAAACTCTTGCGCTATACACGTATAATTTTTTTTGTATTTATTCCTGTTTTCAGTTTATATTTGTAACAGTTTGTTTCCTCGTTCATTATTTTACTATTTTCGGTGTTTGTGTATCAAATCAATATACAATCGCTTTGAGTATTTGTCGTCTTAAAATACGATTTCCAAACTCAACTTTCCTAAGTAAAAAATAAATCAATTGGACAAGACCGAAAAAAAATTGATAACGGCGCTTAAAATAAATCTGATTTCGATCTGATTTCGACAAGGCGGGTTATCTCGTGTCATTTTTTGTTACGAAAACTTATTCGTTTATTTATGTGTTTCGATTTTTCCCGGGTCGCTGTAACGGGTCGCAGGTCTTCGTCGTCGCCATTTTCGACGTTGTGAATAAGGTATAAGGGCTCTCCAAAGGGCCTCGTACCCGAAGCGTCTTGCGAACTTCGTTCTGGAAACATTAAGGGACATGCTTACTTAGTGAAACTTATTGACCTTTAGCATTTAACGTGAGAGACGAGAATTCAACTCCATGCTGGAATGAAAGATGTACCGGATTTTCCAGCTAACGTAATTATTCAAATGTAAATGTTAGTCTTTAGTAGTTTCTTCACTAGTTACTTAGTATAATATTTACAAAAAAATCTTATTTAAATTTTCAATTCTCAGGATTTATTTTTAATTTGCTAGTGTTTGTATATTTAAAATTTTTTGTTTTATTAAACCGCTACAATTGTGGAAAAATGTAATATTATCATATTAATATAATAAACCCAAAAATGAATTCGTTCTCAATTAATAAAGTCTACTTTTATATGAGTATTCTTTTAATTGGTTTAATTAATGAAATTACTTTATGAAGAATTCATTAATTAGTAATTGCTAGGTATAACGCCCCGTCTCGAACAGAAAAAGCTGCTCTGAGACAATTAATTACTAATTGCAATCAGGTAACTTGTAAGACAAGATGTGCTTATATGTTTCTGTAACGAGGGATTGTTTATAGCAACCTAATTTTAGATTCAGATATGTAGATGAAGATTTCAAACATTACATAATTTTGACAATTTCTAATTCATACTGTTGTATACTTTACTTGTAATTTATTTCATTATTAAACAGTTTAGAAATATTATATTTACTTTACAAATGTGTACTTGAGGAAATTGTTATTTATAATTGGATATAACTTTTTTATTTTAAGAATCTCAAACGTACTAAATTTCTAGTGTTAGAAGGCTTAATTTATTATTTAAGTGATTAATAATTACTACTGAAAATCAAAAAAGTTTTTGGAGAAGTAATATTATTTATCAATTCACATTAAAAAATCTTTTTTGGTATCGTTACGTTATTCATTTGGAGTTTTTGAATTTTAATATTACGAGAATTTCACTTCGTATTTGTTGAAAAACTAAAAGGAGGTACTTGTACTTACTGTGCAAGCAAAGAAAAATGAGAAAAAAGTGATAATTACATTTAAGAAATTAATTATGATTTTAAAAATAAGCTAATATCTTATTTACAATCTAAAACATAGAAGAAAAACATACAGTATAAAAAAAAAGAAATTGGGCATTATACGAAAAAAGCAATAATTAAATAATTAACAATACACAATGCCAATATGTATCTGTTTAGGTTTAGTCGTATTACCACAGTAAGGCTAGCAATATTTATATATGACGAGTTTGTTATGAAGTGTTAAGAGTCTAATATATAATTTTAGAATGAGGTCCAAATAATTAAATATAAAAATAAATTCCTTGAACAGTAAAAAAAATCGTTACTAATGTGTTTTGTGGGAAGATATTTGGGTGGTTTGCCACTGCTTTTCTGATAAAAAAAAAGAAACCAATCTCACGAATGGGATTTTTTTGAAAGCAGCAGATGCATTGTGAATTGCCGGAGAATGTGAAGGGTAATCAAAATTGGAGTTGGATCCAATTAATTGTCACAAATCCTCTGTTTGTTAGTTATAAGCTTTGTTTATGTTGAAAAGACACGAAAGATGTGTTTAGTTTAGCACAATTTCTCGGGACAATTCGTGATCATGAATTTTAACGAACCGTTTCAGCTGCAAAAATAGAAACGTTTCAAAATTTCTAATTAATAATCAACAGTAGTTTACCATTTCCAGTACGTATTAATGGCACTTTATCCTATCCATTAATCGATTTATGGAGAATTTCCTGCCTACCACTTGAGTGGCACCACCACATTCTGAATTTAAATTGAGAATTATCCGTCAATTATTATCTTTCCTAACTTGATACAGTTGTTCTTTCTTGTAGGGGTCAAAATGGTCTAAAAAATTTACTATGTATTTACTGTGTTTAAGTGTTATATATTGGTATTTAACTTTTTAGAAGCGTTGTGTTAATTACAAATCATACTTAGTCATTAAGTAAGTATTTACAACGAAACAAACGCTTATCTTTGGAATTTTTATGTTTTTTAATTGAATCAAATTTACACTCAAACCTCAACAAGAATTTTTTTAATTTTTCTCTCTGTTTAGATGTAAATGTAGTTATCAGAGAAGTCAAGCAGGAAATTAACTTGTGAACGATAAAAACTCCAAAGGGTTTCAATGTGCGATCCGAAAAACATCGATAGCGTTGCACGATGACTGATAAGAGTGGCGACAAAAAACATATAATATAGATGTTGCAAAAGTATTATATATAGGTATGTCTATATATATATACAAGAAAGTCCCGTACTTTCCGGCAATGAGATGGAACGATGGCCAGGCGACGAGCGCCTATATCTTGATCCGAATCCGGTCAAGCTTTTCATTCCAGCAAAGAGTCTCCTTCGCATTGATATGCTGTCCATAGGTGACGAGGTGGTCGTTGATGTTGCCGAGGACGAGGCATGTTTGCGTTCTAAATTCAGGATAATGCTTTATACAGTTTATTACGTTTTGTTAGTCTTTACGGAAACTATGATAGAGGCTAGCAAAGAAATTACTAAAAATTTATATAATAGGCTCAAAGATTAAAAATACACTATGTTGAGCTATAGTTTTGTTAAAATATGCAAAAAAGTTGTAAACTTTGACATTCTTCATTTATGAAAATATTCACTTAAGTGGTATAGATGAGGTTATAGTACAGTACTGTCCAAATTGTTTTTTGCTGTGGCCAAAATAATGGCCCTGAGTTGAAGCCGGTGGCCACTTTTCCATCTAATGAGAAAAAAACCAAAAATATCGATAAAAAGTTGAAGTTCCTTTATTTAATCATCACTCATTTCATTTGGCAAATGGGTTTCTTCATTTATTAGCGAAATATAAAACTGCAAGTGAGTTTCCTTTGTATTGAAAAGATCGGACAAATGTTGAATATCGTTTTGATTGAAAACAAATGGATTTTTCAAAAACTTGAATGCCAAATAAAACTTTTTTAAATCCGAAAATCGTGAGCTTTAATCAAAATATTGAGATACTGAACAAAAATGTTTGTGTTGTAGCCGAGCTCAAATTCTTCACTGAATTGGTTTGTGTCTAACATAGGAAAAAAGTATAATCTTTGTCGTCGATTTCATTTTTAAACGTAACCAATTTCAACTTGAATTCTTGTATGACAGTTGATCAAATTCATTTTAAACCATTGAAAATTCAATATAATATAACATAAAAACCAAATCTTCTCGTGGCCGCTTGAAATTGTCTCGGTGGCCACCATGTTGGACAGCACTGTTATAGTAGATAATTAATCTTGGAAGGTTTCGAGGCAATCAAAAGAATATGTAACCCCCTCACGACAAAAAATTGAATTGTATTTTTGTCAATAGAAAAATTGACCGACTGAGTTTTGGAAAATCGTACTTTCTTTTACTATATCGAATTTTGTAAACATAAAAGCATTCTTTACAATTCTTAAAAAAAAGAAAGCCATTCTGGCCTCACATTGTCGATTTCTTTTTCGTGGAAACAACGTAGTGTCGCTTTTAATTTTAAATTATTGTAGCGTTTAGTAAGTGTCCTATATTTTAATAAAATACAGTGGTACCTCGAGATACGAGTGCCCTAACATAGGGGTTATTTGAGATACGAGGATACGCTGTCGAAGTTTTTATAGGGCTTTACGCTTTTGTGCATTTGCATACTTTATCAAATTTCTTTCTTTAACCATGGGTTCGAAGAAAGTAAGTAGAGAGTCAGTGCTCCTAAGAAGATGATGTCTATTGGATTAAAGCGTGAAATCATAGAAAAAAGTGAGCAGTGTGCGAGTAGCTGACTTCAACGATATGCACTGTGCTTAAATAGAAGAAGTCGATAAAGGGTATAACGCCAGCTAAAGGCGTTACAATAATTTCTAAGCTCCGGAGATCTCCCCATGAAAATATGGCGAAACGGCTGATGTTTTTTGTTATTCAAAAACAATAAGGGGTAGCATTTTTGGGGCTGGAACGGATTAATGGCATTTCAATTAATATCAATGGAGAAAATTGCTTTGAAATACGAGCAAATTGACATACGAGCAAGGTTACGCAACGAATTAAACTCGTATCTCGAGGTATCACTGTAATGAGGAGTATGTATAAAAAAATGTCTTTTTCCATAAAGATGCTAGTTTATCAGTACCCCTTAATTCGAGGTATTTACTTAGAAGATACGTTTGGGGACCTCCAATAATTATATGAGGTGTATTTGTTTGAGTTGGAAACTTTCCATCTTCTTGCTGAGATTTGGTAAGATCTACTGGGAGCTCCCTCTCGAGAGAGAGTCGTCCCAAATGAACTTTGAATTAAAAAACAAAAAGAATTTAAAATTTAAAAAATTTCATTGACATCGCCTCTTTTAAATGAGATTAACGATATTAAATAGACTGACACTTGCAAAAATTGTGACCGAGAAAAATTTGTGATTGGATTATTTTTATAATTTTTTAACTTTCGTAACCTGCTATATAATATTTATTTTTTCGAGAATTGGTGGTAAATTTTGATTTGTATAATTTTTTTCTTTACTAGCCACTATTTTGTTGTTATTTTAAGACATGCCACCAGATGTTTTTTTTTTAATATAATCATATTCTTATTGGTATTTGTTCTTAATATTTAAAGCTTGTCTCAATGGAGTTGGTCAGCTACAGAAATAGACTGGTTTACAAAATTAATATAATTGTATAAAACATGGATTATATTCATCAACTTTTAGTAATGTAATAATTAATATTTATAATTTTGTATGTTAAAAACAATTTGAGCAGCAAATTTTTCTTTATTTTCTTTTAAACAGCTTTACTATTAGGAGGTATTTTCATTTGTTACAATTAATATCTATTGAAATAATCTCCTTAATTTTATATAATAAGTACTTAAAATATTTGTGACCTCCACTTTGAGTTGCTTCAAGTACCTACATTACTTTTGATTGTTATATTGTTACAAGAAATGAAAACAAAAAAAAACATCTTGATGTGCACGCCATAGATATAATATTGTTAATAAATCGTATTTTATACAGGAATAGCATGTTAATGGTGGTTAAACTACAAGGTAAAAATGTTAGTACGCTTTTATTAGTAAAAAAAGATGGTAGGTATTTAGTTGCTTCTTGTGTGAATCCTATGTACAGAATTGTTTATCAGGCTTATTAGATAATCAAACGATTTGCTAATATTTACATGATCTACTTTGGCTAATAACATCGTTCATTATCTTACGTACTCTATATATATTTATATACTTATATCTAATCACTTTAAAAAGTACGAGATACCTAGATATTGAAAAATCTATTTTAGAAAATAATTACTTTCCAGTAGACAATATGAACACCCTTTGATGATTACACAATTAATGAGTAAAATCGTATAACTACTTACCTAATTAGGTATATAATTATTTAAATATTTGAAATTGTTTAACTATACCTAAATTATTAATTACTTGTCAAGAAAAGTACTTTGGAGTTTTCACGAATTATGATGGACCTTGAAGAAACTAAGGAGCCATGCACATGCAGTAAAATTTTTAGAAGTAGAACAAAGCTTTATTAGATTAGATACTATTATCTACGTTGAAAGAAGTTATAGCCAAAAATACTACTCGTTTTATTTTAAATTCATTTTGGATTAAAATCGATTCTCGTCTCAAAATTTTAACGATTTTCTGTAATTGCTTGAATTTTCAAAGGAAGTCGCTAAATACATAACTTCTTTTCTGGAAGAGAGTGAACGCTGATTTGCTTGGATAATAAATTTTTTATTTTCTAATTTCAATGAAGGGGAAAATTTTTAAACACGAAAAGTATTTCTTAAGGAAGAAATAACACGTGCCTACGCCTTATTAAGTAAAGATTCCTTCAAGGACCTTTTAAAAATAAAATATTGCACACGATTTTCAACCGTTATAAAAAGATTTTTAAACTGACTAGTAGATGAATATTTTGAAAACTGCTACAATCATAGTTTATTTGTAGGTACAGTTTATTCAAAATTATTTAAAATGCAACAGATTATTGAAAATAGGGTTCACAACATTTCAAACGGTTCTTTTACTATTAAAAGCAATTTTAGGCACATTTGTTGGAAGGGTAGGGAGTAGGATATAATACAATTCCATTAAATTTCAAAATAATGTAAAACTAATTCGCTATATTTTGTTTAATAATTTTAAGCTCCACTGGGGATATGTAACCTTATAAAAATATCTATTAAAATTTATTTTTCTTTTTTAATAAAATTGGACGTGGGTAGGAGCCAGCTTGGATTTGTCTACGCATTTTATTGTGCGTGCGGTTACAGCAGCCAGAGCGTTAGGAGCGCAGCTTATAGATTTGGGGAACACACCTGAACTAGTGGTGGAGGGTACGGGATTGTTAACAGTAAGCGTGGAGGCATTCGAGGAGCCTTGTGTAGCCGGCAGGCCACTACGCCGGTTTATGCTCTGACCTGAACTGCCTGAGCTCACGGAAGCGGAAACGGCTGTTCTTTCCGCATACGGTGGCTCCAGGTTAAATCGGGGCTTGTTGTTTGATATCTCAGTTGCTTGCTTTAGGACCTGATAGATCCGATCCACTTCGGTACTATCTGAGAAAGCTCAGGGTTACAGTGAAATGAACCATGAAGATGATCTCTGATGTTAATTGATAACGATAATGATACGTTTTACATCCTTACATTTTTTTTAGAAATGGAAAATTTCAATAAGGAATTAAAAAAGAAATACAGAAGATTTCTCACAAGATTATAATTAAATTAATTTGTATTAAATTTTTAATTTGGTAGACTTTACTGAATTGAAATAAATGAATACTAATTTATTGTACCTAAACAAAAATAAATACTTAATTGTAATTAATTTGTTTAAAAAAATCAAGATTTTTTATATTAAATTGTGTTAAATATTTAACATTCTGGATTTTACTGAAAAGGGATTAAAGAATACTACATAATTGTAAACATAAAAATTAACAAATTCTGATTAATTTGTTTGATAAACGTTGTATATCAACCGCTAATTGATGAATGAATGGTATCTATAATAGTGATGCATGCTAGTAAGTGTCAATGATCAAATTCTTTAGCGGCGAGTACCAAAACTAATTTATGACAGATAGAAAATATAAAGCAGACTCACAGTTTATTTTCTTTTGTTTACATTTTTGTTAAGCTTTAAAATAATTAACGATGAATTCGAATATAAAAAAAGAAAATACTTATTATGTTCCTCAGGGGAATAATTACAGCAAGGAGGGCTTAAGTTATTTATTATTTTAAATAAAAACGGCAAGAAAATCATGTGCCCACTCCGTCTGGTACATGGTGGGGACGTGCAGTTTACGCGCTCACTGTCCTGATACTTCTAACGCGGCTGAAGCATGCGCGATGCGGTCAACAACACTTAAATAATTAAATTTTCAGTGAAATTATAATGACCAATTATTTATTTTAGCTGACCAATTATCAGCGGATAATTTCCGATCAAGTATAGCATTTATTTTTTCATTTCTTTTAATTTTATTCAGAATGAGGTGCTAAAATTTGCTAACATTTCTAAATGACCTCGGAAAACTTTAACCGTTAATAAAAAATATTCTATCGCTGACCAATTAATTAAATTGGCTGACCTTTATAGACCTTTTTCTGACCTATACGGTGGTATTATTGTTTTTTATTAATTCCTCATGTGAGGTGCTAAGATCGCGGAGCTCTACTTTCCAGGTACTACTAGTATTTAATAAATTACCTTATTTATGATTGTAAGTTATAAAGTTATAAATATTCTTATTTTTAATCATTAGGTACTCTCATCGTCAGACGACGATTCATAAAAATGCTTTTTAATTCAGTTTCAGTAAGGTTAGTTGCATCTACTCTTTCGTACTTTGAATACTTTAATTTGGAACTTTCATTTTTACCACAAAATTTATAATTTCATTTTCAATTTTTATAACTGGAGAGCGAAGTTACATTCAAGACGAGAAATACGAGGGCGGATCAAATATAAACGAGCCTTTTTAAATTAAGCGCCGGATAGTTGTTCAAGGCGCATACGGGCGTTAGCAAATTCAAGTGGGGATATTAGGTGACACGGAAACGACTCGTCGTATTGCTGTATGCTTGGTTAGTAGCTATTACAATCAGTAAGAAAAAGATGCATAGCAGCGTTGCGCAACGGATTATTATTAAGTTTCTTACACGTGAAAACGTGAAACCAGCTGAAATTTTGCGCAAATTGCTAGCACAGTTCGGAAATGAAAGGCTTTTCTGGCAACGGGTAAAAGTTTGATGCAAAGAATTTAACGAAGGGCGTAATCGTGTCGAAAATGTAAATCATCCTCGTCGTCCGCGAACCAGCATACCGCCGGTTAACATTGCACGCGTTAGAAACCTAATTGAAGGGGACCACTACGCCACTGTGCTTCAGATATCTGTTGAACTCGACATCAGCAATAGGAGTGTTCACACAATCATAACGAAAAACTGGGGATTCCGAAAAATTTCCGCTCGTTGGGTCCCAAAGTTGCTGAGTGAAGATCAAAAAGCTGCTGGAGTTCGCATCGCAGCTTTAACGCAGGCCCAAATCAGTGAAATGCACTAGACTCAGTTGGAGCACCATTCATTTAGCCCAAACTTATCCCCTTGTGATTTCCACATGTTTGGGCCCCTCAAAGAATCACTAGGAGGCGAGCGATTTCAGACTGAAAAACATGTGGAGGCGTTTGTGCGCAACTGGATAGACTCCCGCCCTGATTCTTTTTATGAAAACGAGATGAAAAAACTACCAATCCGCTGGGAAAAATGTATAATCAAACAAGGGGGATATGTCGAAAAATAGAGAAATTTGTGAAAATTTTCTAAATAAATGTTTTATGAACAAAGGCTCGTTTATATTCGATCCATCCTCGTATAACGTGCAACCATCCCATTCGTTCACTGGTTGATTGTAATAATAAAGTGTTACGTCATTTTTTTGAATAAATAAAAAAATCAGCTTTTTCAAAGCAGAATTTTTTAAAACAGTAAAATGATAATAAGCCGTTTATCAAGTAGCTAGTCGAAAAGTATCTGTCATAGGTTAGTTTCGCTAATACCCACTAGGAAAATTTAATCGTCACCAAGAGGGTTCGTTTGGTAATCTTAAAAAAATAGGAATTCCTACAGTATCAATAATTATTTTTAGCAGATACATCTAGAATCTAGATAATACACATGTAAATGTTGCTTTTAGTATATTTTAAAGATTTTTATAATCCGTTTCTAAACAATCCTGTAGAGTATTTCAATAAAATATGTAGTTTAAGGAAAAAAAAACTTTCATAACCTATCGCTTGTAATTAAAGTAAAATTCGAGAAAAACTTAAAAATTGTTGATTGAAAATTATTTAAAAATATGCTAGGATCAAATAACTGGTTGTATAAAAAAGCCTGATAGGTATTATGAAATACTTCTGTGCTAGTTTCGTGAAAAAAAAAAAAAAACAAAACGTCTGGCGGAAAATGAGCCGTAGTTAATACTGATTAAAAAAAAAACTTAAAAAATTAAAAATTAAGCGGTAGGTTAATTACAAGATAAGCAAGCTTCTCTTGTACCTAGACTTGTAGAATCTGGACTGTTTGTCGGTGTATGGCTATTTCTAAATGACAATTGTCGATTGAAGGTGGTCATGCTGGGATATCTATCGCTCTCTCTTAGATCTTGGATACAAAAATACTTATTACTTATAAGACAAATTAATGCAGACAATAGAAATATTAGTATCTTTTTCAAATTACTAAGATGAAGCAAAATACTTACATCAACTACTTTCTGAAATGCTTCTTTATACCGTATGTAATTTTGTGTGACTGAATAGTGTAACGTAATATCCTATTTAGGTCATTAGTACAATATTAAACAATTGAAATTGTAAGGTAACTCCTACCACTTAGTAAGTCAGTTAACAATTATTTAAATAATGGGAATAGCAAACAGACTCTAGGTAGGCATTCAGATTGGAATAAGATTTTACGTAATAAAGGTAAATCGGGAGCGCTTCCATAATGAAAATAACGAAGGCAGCAAATTTGTTATAATAGAAAAAATAATTTAGGACAATTAAAGCATCTCTTTAACGATAATTAACAAATAGCATTATCTTAATAAAAGCACGCAGAAGACAGCAGAAAATTCGGAAGCATTGTAGAGTGGCCACCCGCTTCGCCACCTTAACTTAACTACAGTATGACATTTTTTTAAAATTTTATTTAAATCTAAATGTCCATCTAATGATTTTTTTGTGGATTTATGTAATTTTTAGTTGACCTACTAGCCAAGTGGTTATTACTATTTGCTGCACTAGTGACCTAAATAATAATTTAGTTTGTATTCCATTATACATAAATTTATTAACTTATGCAAACAAATTTCTAATACTTGTAGTTTAATATAAAATTGTGTATAAAAAACCAAGTGTGAAAATCAAAGATTATTTTGAGTGAAAAAGGGTTGACCAGATGCTAATATTTTTTTAGGTATGTACGTCGTTGCTACAATATATTTTCTATGAATATTGTTGGTGGTGATCGGTAGATGAAACATATTAACATACAATAAAAGAACTAGATTGTTTCAACACTTATTTATTAGCTCGATGAATCGTGTCGACCAAAACGGCCATAGATATTCTTCAAGCTAATAAATAAGTGTTGAAACAATCTAGTTCTTTTATTTTAATATATTTTCTATTTCGTATAATTGAAAAGTATGTATTTCAATATTCTTAGACCAAGTTGGTATGTTGGTGCAGTTATACTTTTGCCTTTTGTGTTCCACATGAAAATATAATCAATTTAAGAAAAGGTAAAAGCACTTACTTTCTTCTTCAAGCGTTGGCTCCGGGACCCGGGATTCAATTTCTGATGTAGATTTTTGTCTTCGGAGAAGTCTGGATTTTGGTTGACACTTCGGAGCCTTTTCCTGACAGTCTAGATGAACGTTCATCTTGCACGACCTGCACTTTAGTCCCTGCTTCGTATGCCCTGCGTAACATCATTTTATGACTAAAAAGTCTTTCAATCAATGTGTAGTATAAAAATTCAACAATTTTAGAAAATATTATTATTTTAAATAAAAAAATTGGCAGCCTTTTGAAATTCTCTGCAACAAACAATGAATTTTTTGAGAATTTCGACTGTAAATAAGGTAAAAAATATAAATATATATTTAAGACGTCAAAATTTGTTGTCTTGATATTATATAAAGTTCCCGGTTAAGAAATCTTTTCAAAAAATTGCTTCTCATAAGTTGTGGACATGTATGTAGAATCTTAAATGTGTGTGTGGTGAAGTCGTTAAGCTCGGAGCGCAATAAAATGTAATTTCACAGCCTTAAGGAAACCTCACAGAAGAACGGTTTTCTTCGTGAAGCTTTACTTTTATGTAATGCTTTGTAGACTGATCTACTTGACAAATTCTTTGAGCAAGGAACAGTCACATATATTTTTTGAAAAATTAAATCACATCTAACCCTGTAAAATATCAAAATGTTAGATACCTTTATTGAATTAATTGTTGCAAATAGAATTTTCAGATAATAAAATTTCTTTATTTTTTAGGCTTTTCATCAGTACACTGTCTCCTCTCTCGAAATTCTAAGGATTATCCTAAATAATTAACTTGTTGAAGATTATTTTTCCGTAGTATTAAATAAATTATATATGTTGCAGTTTAATTAGTTTTTAGATAGAACGCGTTCTACCTAGTTAGAACTAGTTTTTAATGTATGCATTTGTTAAAAGATACTAAAATTTACTAATGTTAAAATCGAATATCAGTTAAAACTAGTTCTTATTAGACAAAACGCGTTTTCCCGAAGCGAGTCAGTTAAAACTGTTCGCGTAGTAGATCCTCATCCTTTTTTAAATTTAAGTTTGACTGATTAGATTTTATTGTGTGTTAATCAATGTTCTTTAACAATGTTTCTTTTTGAAATTTTATGGTTGTGTTCTGTTGATTTATTTGATTATTTTATTTACCTACTTATAATTAATATTTTCATCTTGGCAACTAATTTAAGTCGATGCTCCCTAAAATGTTCCTTTAGTGTTAGATTATTATTTGGTTCTCAGTGTCTTAGATCTTTTCAGTAAATATTTTTAAAATTATATCTTGTTTTCAATCCCAAATTAGTTTTTCTAGTGCTAGTTTTAACTACAGCTCGATGTGACAACTAGTTTTATCTGAAAATCAAATATATCAGTGGCAAATTCTAGTTTTAACTGGGTATTTCTAGTTTTAATAAAGGCATTAAGTAAAAACTAGTTTTAACTAGGGAAAACGAGTTCTAACTAAAAACTTGTTTTAACTGTAACATATACAATAATAAATATTATAAGTATTTACCTCTTAAAATTTGAGAACAAACGTCACATGGAGTTATCTTCTTGTAAGTGTATTCTTGAAAGCTGTGGACATCTGGTTCAGTTCTTGGCATTTCCCGACCAGCGTTGGTACCATTTTTCCTGAGAGAAAGGAGAACCCATTGGAAATGTTTATATTATCTTTATCGGTAACTAGCTCATAGCTACTACTAGTGTTTAATAACGTTCATTTTTTACTGTAAGTAAATAACAATAATTTTATTCAGAAGGCGAAATTAAAGTTAATTACTTAAGAAAAAACTTTTAAATGAACGTTTTCGAATGTTTTTGCTGTTAGGAATATAGGGCGTATTTCAGGTTTAATTGGTGTAATGTCGGATCCGAAATCAGAATCCCAAATTAAATTATTCTTTGCATTTCCAATTTTGAAATAAAAAAAAAATTAAAACCAAATTTTGGTGCCTGCATTTATAGTTAATTTAACGAAGGATTTTCAGAAATATTGTTGTGTTTTGAGATCTCTAATTTAGATTTTAAATTTGTGCAGTTTAACCTAAAGCACTGAGTATACTGTGAAACTCCTTAAATATTTATTTTTGATGAGAAAATGTAGATGAATTTACAATAATTCAGAAGTTTTTTTTGGAAACGTTTGGATTTAGAATTGGAAAGTAAAGCAATAATTAATATAATAATTAATTTTAATTACTTAATTCACGTGAAAATTGTTTACGAACTTTGATATAAAACTCTTTAATTAAATTCTAAAATCAGTTCTAAGCCCAAATTTAACAAGTAGTAAGATGATTTGTGAGTATAAAACATAGTGTAGGTAGTTAATAAAATATCTATGGGTGACGGTCAAAGAAAAGCTGTGCGACAGAGTGTTTAGCATGAAAAGGTGACAATTCAAAGACATCTACACAGACAGAGGAAAGAGTCAATATTGCTATACTATTTCTTAAGGGTTTTTACACAGTTATTTGATATTGAATGTTTACCTCATCGCTATTACCGTTGATACAGCATGGTACATTTGATTTTTTCTGCAGAGTTTGCAATGTAGGTAGAAAATAGTTTGTTAAACATGCATGTTATGAGAATTTAATTTATACAAAAGTTATACGTATTCGTAAATAAAGAAAAGTATGTTAATACACCATCCCAAAACATTTACCACAAAATAGATTAATTTTATATTTGTAAAAGGGAGGCCCATTAATTACGTGAGCTGGTATCATTTTTTATTCTTAGTGAGATTTGGTAAAATGTGGTGAGATTTTCAACTGCCCCTCCGTCTTTGCTGGACACCACTCTCTCTTCCATTTTGAGCTCAAGTAATTAGTGGATGACCCATAAGTTTATAAATCTCTTGAAAGTTTTATTACTACAAAAGTCACTATATACGACAATGACTATAAATTTTTAGTCCTCAGTTAGAAGGTGTGCTTTTAAATTAAGAGAAAATGCTTAGTGGCAAAGGAAGTGTAGAACTGTCTAAAAGTTTTAGAATTATTTTAGGTATATTAGGTATCAAATCTAGTTTTCTTTATCAACATACTTTTCTTTTATATTTTATGTACATGTTAGTAAAAGAACATGGTATATTCTTAAATTTATGAAATTATATTCCCTCTTTGGTACATTAAAAAAGCACTTACTTTTCGGCATCTTTAACGGGTGGTGGAGTTTTCAAGCTTTTAAAAGCTTTCAACCACTTTGTCTTCATGCTGCCCGTCGAGGACGAGGACATTTTCCTTTCGCGACACGTATCCGAAGCTTCGAGTTTATGAGAAAAAAGCTCTTTCTGGAAAGAAGGAAAACATTTATTTATAAGAAGAGTGGTGAGTGGTGTAGCTTCTAAAAGAAAATGATACTTTAAGAAATTTAAGACATTTTTTTTAAGAAAATTACAGAATTATCTACAGTAATATAATATCTATTTATAATCCAAATAAAGGAAATTCTTTCCATTTTTTTAAAAATATTTTTCATTTACATTAATTAAAAGAGCAGGGCAGGTATCCCCATCTACCTAGGTTCTAAAAATAGACCGGTTAAAATCTAGAGCATATTCATAGAGATGTATGCAGCAATATTTCAAAAACTGATAAATGATTTGCAATCAACACATAGTGCGTTATTTTTACTCACCAATTGCATCTTCAGCGTTAGCCAGCCCATCGTGACTATTACAGAGCTTTTCAATACTTTTCTAATAAATTTTATTTGATTTTAATCGGTCGGAATGCGATACGAAAAATTCTCTCGCGAAATTGCATGGGATAAACTACTGGTCTCGGGGTGTAGGTGATATCGACTTGGAGATTGCGCAAACGCGACCCCGATGCGCCGGCGTCTTTGCGAATGCAGGGTTAATATATGAACTTTTCGAATTATTACAAAAGATTTTCCGGATTCACGGGAAAGAGTTTTTCAGCCGCTCTACTGCGTCATGCCGCGCTGAACTCTCGTCAGTGATGCATTATTCATGAGATGCAATCATACGTATAATTGATCTCGTTAATATTAATGTGGAGGGTGGGTATCCTCTTTATCACGACAAATGGTAAACGTAAATTATAAATTATATTATTAGAAAAAAACTACAACAGCTAAAAGTTCAATATATTAGCTACAATTAGGTAATGCAATTTAAATAAAAGTAAAAAGAAGTTTCTCAGAAATAACTTTCTGATCTTCTTCAATATTTCCTCAGGAGGGGTTTTAATAAAATTATTTTCCCAATTTACATAACGACATCTTCTAGGAAGAAATATATTGGAAGCAGAATTCGACCAGTCAGTCTAAACGTACATTTACCAGCACAACCAACATGTTCTAGCAAAGGACAAATTATTTTATTATCACCTGAAATTCCTTGCCTCGAAATACCTAGTAATGTCTAATAATGTTGCAGAGGGTTATAAAGTGCATTTTCAGCATAATATACGTACGAATAAACCAACCATAAAACAGGAGATAATACGATAAAGCCCATTAACATTCACCACCTCTGGCACCAAAAATGCTCGTAAACCGATACTTTAATTAGAATATTTATGAAATTACTATTTTTATGAGCTAACACCTCAGACTGTGATCAGTGAGGCGACAGGTTTCATATACACCGGTGCGATAAAAAAATTATAGCCAGAAGTTTCTGGAAGGATTCAAGAAAGTTCCATGACAATGTGAATAGACTTTCAGGTAGGCAGCTGACTTAAAAAGTAAGAAAATGAAAAGTCAAAACGTTCTATTTTTATTCATACATTAAATTTGTTGATGACCATGTTGACTTTTTCATTGTTTTTCCACTTTACAAATTTGGTTTAGTATCTAATGTGTTTTTTTCGCACGTTGGCGCTATCAGGCTACTTTTATTTATTTATAGTATAACAGATATAATTAAATAACGAATTGTGTATATAATGTGTAAAATATATTGCACATGGAGAAGACAGCAAGACACGTTTAAAAAAATGGAATTATACTCGAATCTTTGTTATAGTATCTATAGTCAGATCTGGTCTTAGAAAGAATTATTTTATTTTACGTAGGGTTGTGACGATCAAATTTTATTTTTATAACTGTTATTATAGATGTGGTGTTACCAAGTTACAGGAATATAAATTTCAGTTAATATCTATTTAAAAAAAAAGGTTTTCAAAGAGATTATTAATACTAGATTGAGTTTGTGAATAATTCTGTATTTTCACTTGTTTGTTGTAGTGCAGGGCTAATTTAGAGTTTCAATGACAATTTACCTGATTTGGAAATAACAATTTTACTTAATTAAATTGTGAACAAACTATTTTAATTGACCTTAATTTTGTGTACCTATGTAGTTTTTGAATATTTCTACTGAAATTACATCGTGTACCTATATTACGAGGATGGATCAAATATAAATGAGCCTTTGTTCATAAAACATTTATTTTGAAAATTTTCACAAAAACAGATATCCCTATTTTTCGACATATCCCCCTTGTTTGATTATACATTTTTCTCAACGGATTGGTAGTTTTTTCATCTCGTTTTCATAAAAAGAATCAGGGCGGGAGTCTATCCAGTTGCGCACAAACGCCCCCACATGTTCATCAGTCTGAAATCGCTTGCCTCCTAGTGATTCTTTGAGGGGCCCAAACATGTGGAAATCACAAGGGGATAAGTTTGGGCTATATGGATGGTGCTCCGACTGAGTCTAGTGCATATCACTGATTTGGGCCTTCGTTAAAGGTGCGATGCGAACTCGAGCAGCTTTTTGATCTTCACTCAGCAACTTTGGGACCCAACGAGCTGAAATTTTTCGGAATCCCCAGTTTTTCGTTATGATTGTGTGAACACTCCCATAGCTGATGCCGAGTTTAACAGATATCGGAAGCACAGTGGCGTGGTAGTCCCCTTTAATAAGGTTTCTAACGCGTGCAATGTTAACCGGCGATATGCTGGTTCGCGGACGACGAGGGTGATTACATTTTCGACGCTATTACGCCCTTCGTTAAATTATTTGTACCAAACTTGTACCCGTTGCCAGAAAAGCCTTTCATTTCCGAACTGTGCTAGCAATTTGCGCAAAATTTCAGCTGGTTTCACGTTTTCACGTGTAAGAAACTTGATAATAATCCGTTGCGCAACGCTGCTACGCATCTCTTTCTCACTTATTGTGATAGTTACTAACCAAGCAAACACAGCAATACGATGAGTCGTTTCCGTGTCACCTAATATCTCCACTTCAAGTTGCTAACGCCCGTATGCGCCTTGAACAACTATCCGGCGCTCAATTTAAGGAGGCTCGTTTATATTTGATACGCCCTCGTATTATTATTCTAATATCGTAAGCTCTTGAGTGTAAACATGAAACTAAAGATAAACAATACGATAAATAATAGGATTAGCAAGGATAGAAAGTTTAGAGATAAATTTCTTCTTATTAAAAGGTTTCTTCAAATCAGTCAAATTAGAGAAATGATTAATTTATGCAGACGTAATTTTATAGGCGACTTCTCAAAGAAAATTTTAATGTATAGGTATTCCTTACAATATGAAAGGGTGGAATTTATCTTTATGTATTATTGGTCATTAATTGTATTTATAATAGTGCTCGATATATTGACTTTTCTTTGATCATTTTGAAAAATACAAGGTGGAACGAAAAGTAGTGAAGAAATTGGAAAATATTTGCATATACATATATCATTCACAGTGATGTTGCTCGGTGATTTATGATACATTGTTTAATATTCGAAAACAGATATAAATTACATTTATATATTTTAAAATAGGATGGACCTGTATTCTCAACTTTGTAGGTGGTTCATCGTCTTTTACTGATTTTCTTGATACCTCAAGGATTTGGTCAGAAATGAAAAAGAATGGTGAATTGTGATATGCCTATTACCTGAACTTATTCATAAAATTAAATTAAGTCGTTGGAATACACGTTTAATTTTTATGGTTACCTATATTACATATTTTAATTTCCTTCACTTCTTGAAAATAATTATTGTGATCACACATAAAATACCTAGTCACTAACCAAAAGTTACTTAATTTTAAAAGGGATGGTTAAAAAGGTTTAATAATTCGCACGTGTACTTCTACAGATTGGACATTAATCTGGAGGTACCTACCTAATAAAAGTTAAAGGCGAGAATTATAGATGAGCCCCTTTAGGAAATTCATGTAGATTTCGGGCTATTTAACTTGGAAAATGAGGAGAAACCTTGCAGAAATTCGTCTTCTACTTATAGTTGGTCTGCCTTTTCGCCTGAACCTGTTTCCTGAATTATAAATAGAGGAACTGGAGGAGGACTGGAATATAATTTAACACCTACATATTCGTACAGGTATATTCGTAAATAACAGATGTAGTAAGGCTTAACATTTACGAATTAAGCTGCAGAAGGGGCAAGAAAGAAAAATAAAAAAACAATCTCAAACTAGTGGCAGTTAGTGACTAAGATTTTTATAAATTAGAAATACATAGGTACTTATATAAATTAGTTATCCTTCGATGTGAGCATTATTGTGATTTTAATTATAAAGTTTTAGTAGCTACACCATTTTAAGGATCCTCGGTAGAAATATTTATTGTGATCTTTTTTAACAAATACACGAGCCATTCCTGATATAACAGTTAAAATCAATTACTTGAACGATTCAATAAAGAAAAAGTGAAAAATATCGGTGCTGTAATTTTTATTCATATCACCTAAATAACAGATGTCTTTAAATGAATATATGATTTTCGGTTTCACCTTTGATTTTTTAAAGTGGTTTATTGTTGACTATATGAAGTATACGTAGGTGTTAATAGATCCATTAATGTATGTTTAGCCTTCGAACTTGCAAGTATCTACATTTGCTTTAAAGATAAAGTTTCGAAACTATTACCCAGCTTTAATTTCGTTTGCTGATCGTTCGATCAATTTTATAAAACACGAACCAATCGATACGCTTCTATTAAAAGAACAAACTTGGTAGAAACAAGTGGAAAATGAAGTTCAAATAAAATGAGAGATTGCCAATCGAAACTTTAAGTATGGGAGGCAATCCTGTGCCGCAACCAGACTTCAAATAATTTGAGAAGAGACAGTAATATAAGAGAAAATCGTTCTTTAATTAAACAGCCATAAGTTGACGTATTATTTTAAGGTGTTATTGAGAAAGTTGAGCGAATAAAATTACATAAATCATCAAAATTTCAGTATCCAAATTTAGTTTGTAATTTAATTTTGATTTCCTTATTGTAGGCAGGTATGATATTCTCTTGGTCTTCTGATGAAATCGATAGGCCGATATCCTGATAAGAAGTTCGGGTTTTATTAAATTTGGTCGCAACTTTGATATAACACTTGATTACCCTGATTAGCGGGTAAATGTAATGCTACAGAGGATTCTCCCTATTAAGTTCATAATTAAGTAAGGGTAGTCTTCATTAGAAAATGGGTAATTTGAGACAGGTTCACCAACGTTATTACATGAAAAGGAAAATTGAGTAAAGTTAAAAAATAAATTGTGTAAGGTATCATTACCATATTTAATGAAAATGGAAAAAAGTATTCATTTAAAGAACAAAACCTTAATAGCTTGGATTACATAATTTAACGCATTGTAGACTGTGGATAAATCAATGCGAAATGGTTTTAAATTTCATGGCTGTTCGGAGAATTGATGTACAATAGAATCGCAATTAAAGCCAAAAAGCAGAAAGGAATATTTGAAATAATAATTCAGTTGTACAGCTTGTACTGACTGAAATGCTCTTTTTTATTTGAAAAACGTTAATAGGAAAATAATTAGTTTTTCTTTTTAAAATATTCTACATTTACAGTTTTGGACCGAAAAACTAGACCTGCACCTTTTCAATAGTAAAACATTTTTTTAATAATATAATTAAATGAAATAAAAACACTTGGTGAAAATTTCACATTTTTCTTTTATTTAGTTATTTAGTTATTTAATGGTATAATTAAAAATTTTTATTCGCCAAAGAATTTACTGATCTTGATTCAATAGGTGTATCGTGTAGTTCAACGTTGACCTTTACTGAAAGCTAATAAATGCTCAGGATTATTTGGTTTTGGTATGTGAATTAAAATTCCCGGAAAGAAAGTTCCCTAACGGCCTTAGTTAACGAGCTGTAACGGACTTTATAAAATTATATTAGAGATGAAGAATTTTAGAATGCTTTCATTGCCAGCATCACATCGTTATTATAAATTCATCTCATCGCAGAGATACACATCAATTTTATTTATGTACAAGGCACAATTTTTCTTAATTATTAGCTTGCTTCATCGCTTCCTGAATTTCAAAACTCAGAAGAAAGGAACAATAGACAGCACGGTCATAATTAATACAAATGAGTGTTTTGAGATACGCTCTAGAATTATTTTTCCTTTGCTAAGAACATCGCCTGAATCGTTTATTTAACGTTTTACTAATCACACTTGTTAGTGTTATCATTAGGAAACGTAGCATCTTTCGTTGTGGTTGAACTGAGACTCAATCTCACTCTCAAAGATGCCAATAATGGCTCGTTTGTGAAATGTTAAATAAACGATTCCATCAGTGTTCATATCGAAGGAGAAACAATCCTAGACCATGGCCAGTAAGGTAAGGATAATGTTGAAAATTTTAAATAATTTATCCTAGAAGCAAATTAGCTTTTACTTTTGGTGAAAATTAGTAACACAATTGATATTTTGATAGGTACAAATTGTATTATCGGGCTAAATTAAACATTTACATCAGATTATTTACGAAATTTAAGTTTAAGACATTGTTAAAATTTACTTTTATTATTAGGTTCCTTCAAGTTCAGAAATTAATTATTCTACCGTGGATGATAGAACGGTAAGCATGGTAGATTTTGCAATGGAAAATTTCTCGGATTGAAGAAGTTGGCCTACATGTATTCAAACTTTAGACATGCGGAGATGTACTTCTACACACGTATGAATAAAATACTGACTGAACTATTTTGAAGTTTGTACCTACCTGGAGAAAGAAATAAAATTTTCACAAGCTTGAAGTTCCGCTTCTTAACATGAAAAATACATGAATTCCTTAGAAACTGATTCATGTAAATATATGACTATCGACTATCACATTTTATATCATTTCCTTAATGCTTGGAAAACCATTTTTATTCTTTATTGTCTAATATATTTAGATCAAAAATATTCACCTTGCAAGTGACTTCTGCACTTTTTAACTCTGTTATTGTAATGTTATTTTTGTTACTTACCTGAGAATTGATGGCACTGAGATGCATTTGGGCCACTCGTAAGTCGAACCTTTTCATGGAAATATCCTCCTGCAATTCGTTGGCTTTGTTGTAGAGCGCTGCCTCCAGAGATCGCACTTGTATCCTTTGCAACGTGTCCAGGGAGTCCTGCACTTGCCTGATTTGTGATTCTAAATCCGCTGCTTCCTTTGAGAGTGCCTCGTGGGCTGGCAATACTTGTACAGCCGAAAGACGATCTATTACCAGTGAATTCTTCAACGGAGGTGGAGTGTTATCCTAGAAATAACAAGGACTGATGATAGTTTGGTTGTTCTGATTGTAGCACGTTTGGGAATTAATCAATAAAAAATATTACGGAGCTCTAAGGAAATACCCATTGGTTTGAATGCATCTAGGCATTATATTAATTTGTTAAAAAACTGCATATTGGAACCCCAACCCTTGCATTTTATATTTTAAGAAAATTCAAATAACGATAAATTGGTCTAGCTGTAGAGTACCTGCTTATTATTTTTTTCTGGAGTTCATAAGGGAACAAATTTTTAGATATAAATCTTCAGTAGGCATTGTTTTGGAGGTTCATCACTCTGACTCTGACGTCAGCCACCGTCAGCTGTTGAAAATTGTTTTTTACTTTCTCAAAACAGTTTTCAATTGTCTTATATACCTACATTTATGTTTTTAACACGACATTTAGATCATGTTGTAGTGTGAGATTTTAATTTAAACTGTTGCTGAGCTGTTGTTGGAAAACAGTTTAAATATTGCATTCCTGGAGGCACTTCATTTATAGCTTGAGTTACATTACAGAGAAGATTTAAAATGTTATCTTGGAGTGGATTTGTCGTGAAATGATTCCGACAGCTCTAATCCTTTACTTGTCCCTTCGACAAACTCTTAATGTGATAATCACTTAACTGGGGATTTTACATTTTATGTCAAATAAGATTTTTTAAAGCCTACACCAAATAATGGCGTTGTTTCAAGCTTATTTTTTATTTATCACTTAATTATTGATTTTACGATCAATTTGCTTAAATTAAACTTTAGGTAAGTATTACAATCTCAGGCAATTATTGAGATCGAAAAAAAAAAATTTTATTTACTATCTATTTATATCTTAATTTTTTTCATTGCGTACTTACTTAGCCATAACAAGAAGAAAAAAAAAACAAACGCAAGACAGGCATAAATATTTTGCTGTTGTTATATTGAGATTGAGTCCCAAAAAGGTCATGGTGGGAAAGCATTGGTCATTATATACAAGGAGCACAGTTGTAGATTTTCTAGTTGGTGTTAAAGGTAACCTGTTGTTATTCTTAATCCTGATGTCACAATGTATTGCTACCAGGGTAACGCATTAGTATCATAGCAACCTCTTGTCATATTGTGGTTAATTACGAAACCTTAACGTTACCCACTGTTTTATAGCCCCAAGACAACGAAATAAAGAAACGAATATTTGATTAATACAGATTAGAAAATAACAACTGTTCTGTGTAATATAAAACTTTGATTCAACGCTACCCCAAGCAAATCTCGTATATATATGGATTTATAATAAATAAATTATTACATCCCTTACTGCCATGGTTCTTCTTATGAAAAGTTTTATTTGCTTAGGTTGAGTTTTTACAGTAATTAAAAAAACCATTTGATTTAATTAACGATATGAAACAAATATATGGCATTTGTTAACAAATTTTGCAAGGGATTGGCAGAAGGATAAAACGTTTTATTCTCGAACAAATGAAAACGAATGGACTTTTAAAAGAGCAGTTATAAATTTATTATAGAGACAACGTGGAGATAGCACAAATTTGTTTGCGTTTGCATGGGATTTTCCAGGTTTTCAAGTATTTGCGAAAGGCTTACCATATTACATTATAGGTACTTTATTCACTGCAGTAAAACATACGGCTTACTTTTTGATACACGTGGGATACAAAACATTATACAGTATGTTAAAAGATGATTAATATTTATACCCATAGTTTATTTTACACATATAAAAAAGTTTAGAATATATAAATTCCTTATATTTTCATTATTTGTTTTGTTAAGGTTTGTTTAATTTAGCAATGATATCCAAATCCTTTTTGTGATGTGAAAAGATACAACACCTGCATGATAATTCTTTATTCTTTATATAGTTATCCCACAGGAAATAAATGTTAGCCAAGTGGGGACTCCCAAAATTGTTTCCGTATGTCATGCTGGCGTTCGAAAGGGCAGAAGAAAAGAAAATATTCGTTTTAACACGCTAACGTAGGTAACAAGCATATTGAAAAGTAAGCGTCTTTTCAATAAATTTTGCTTAATTAAGAAAAAATTCATTTTAAAACAGTTTTCTGACCCTTTATTAAAATGTGTTTGTGTGATATTTAAAACATCAAACAACAAAGCATTTCTTTGTATTGATTAGGGTGTTGTGTGAACGATGACAAAATAAATTATGGATGAAATGACAGTGATATAAAAGATTGTACGGAAGATCTTTTTCGTAAATGGAACGAAAAAAAAATACTTTGTTAAACGTAAAAGCTTCGTATGAGGGTTGAAACTAAATGACAGGTGAAGGAATCCTACACCCTATTAGTAAGCACGTTGGAAATTGCATATACAGGGTTATTCACGCTATACGGCACGGAATATATTGGCCAAAATATGAAAATTTCAAAAACTTTAACTTTTGGGTTATATAATTAATTTAATTTTAAAATTATTTTCATATTATAGAGGGTGTTTCAAATGAAATAAAAGAATCAAAGTTATGTTTTTTTAAATGGAACCCCCTGTATATTATTTCATTTTTGGATTATTCGATCAAAATAAGTGTTTGTTTTGATAAGGTTTATAATACCTAAACCTTAAGGTTTTTAAATAATTTCAATTTTATCAAAATCTAATACTAATTTTTATGTATCAAATACTTAAGAAGTATTTAAGTTATGTAAGCGAAATTTACAATGAAGTGTAACAATAGATAATATTTTATATCCCAATTATAGTACACTTGTCATCTTATACAGGGTGTCCAAAAATTAATACCACTTAAGTAAGAACTTTAAGGGGTTGTAACTTGATTAATTTAAATGGAACGCCATATTTTTTAACATTTCAGGAGATGTATTTTTTAATTAGCTATCGATTGGTATTAGGGTGTTTATAAGCTAAGTCTTCGCGTTTTTTCGGGAAACGATAAATAATTGTTTAATGCGCCATTTGGAGTTTTTTCCATTTAAAAAAACATATCTTTGATACTTTTCGGGCATTTGCAACACCCTGTATAATATGAAAATGATTTCAAAAATTAACCATAATAGACTCCTATATAACCCAAAAGTTAAAGTTTTTGAAATTTTCATATTTTGGCCATAATATTCCGTGCCGTATAGCGTGAATAACCCTGTATATATACGTATATTTTTCTTGGGCGGAGACGTTTCCGAAACATTAAATTTCTTAAGGGTCTTGCAAAGTACTAATGACGAGTTTCAGAAATCTATATTTCTGGTTCTTCCATTCCTAATTATACACCTCAATTAATAACTATAATTATAGTTAGGTCGGAGAACCTGTGAATTAAAAAGAAAAGGGATGGGAGAAGTATTCTTAATGCCATGCACCTTTCTTTCGTTAAAAATCCCATGATTTTTAAGTTCGTCTTCAAGAATTTTTTTTAAACCTCTTGAAATTTTTTCATTTTTTAATCTATTATTCAGTAGTAGTAAAAAATAGTAGTATAGTAGTGGTAAGATAACAATATACAGTCGATTAAAGACAGTTGATATAAATAATTTTCAAATAATGAAAAACACACACGTTTAAGTTACAAAACTTTATTGTAAAAACCACAATAATTATTTCGCCGACACAGCGGCTTCTTCAGGTGGAAGAATAATATACATAACTTAAAACTAGGATACAAACAGACTTATATACTAAATAAATAGATTAAGAGTAGGGGTAAGTTTAAGGGAGGATACTAAAATTAATGTTTAATAGGGGTGATTTATTTAATTCTAATTGGTCATTTAATATAGTGCCTTTTTTGTTTAGTTTATTTATTTCTATGCTTTCTAAAAGATTTAATTTCCGACCTTTATTTTCAGCATGTAATATTTTATAATCGTCGTTAAAATTATGGTTGTTAGTTATTAGATGTTACGCATATGTTGAATTTGTGTTTCGGTTTTCATAACTTTTCTTGTGTTCTTTTATTCTTTCCTGAAATGTATCCCTTATCACAATCACCACATTGAAGTAAATAAACGCCAGATTTTAATTTTTTTTTTAGTAGTACCTATCATTATTATTTTTTTATGAATTTTCAAAGTGAATTATTAGTTTTAAAGGAAATAGAACTGTTAGTGAAATTTTTAATATGCTTACTTAATTTGGTTGAAAATTTTCCTATATACGTTATACTATTGTAATTTGTGTTTTTGTTATTTTTAAGAATTGGGTAAATGGAATTTAATGTTTGTTTATTTAATTTATTGTTTAAAAGATTTTTTACAAATAAATAACTGTATCCATTGTTGTGAGCAATTAAAATCTGGCGTTTATTTACTTCAATGTGGTGATTGTGATAAGGCATACATTTCAGGAAAGAATAAAAGAACACAAGAAAAGTTATGAAAACCGAAACACAAATTCAACATATGCGTAACATCTAATAACTAACAACCATAATTTTAACGACGATTATAAAATATTACATGTTGAAAATAAAGGTCGGAAATTAAATCTTTTAGAAAGCATAGAAATAAATAAATTAAACAAAAAAGGCACTATATTAAATGACCAATTAGAATTAAATAAATCACCCCTATTAAACATTAATTTTAGTATCCTCCCTTAAACTTACCCCTACTCTTAATCTATTTATTTAGTATATAAGTCTGTTTGTATCCTAGTTTTAAGTTATGTATATTGTTCTTCCACCTGAAGAAGCCGCTGTGTCGGCGAAAAAATTTATTGTGGTTTTTACAATAAAGTTTTGTAACTTAAACGTGTGTGTTTTTTCTTTATTATGGAGTTACAAGAAATTAAAGCCTCGTCGATTCAATTCTCAAATGAGAAGGCCAAACGGTGAAATAAATTAATAGTGAGATAAATAAGGGATTGTTAATAGATAATTGTCTTTACTGTTTTACCCTGTAAACTCAATTACTTATAAACAAATAAATTAATTTTTATTTTGTAAAATTTCCATATCGTGTTAATTTCGACAGTTTCTTTCAATAGGTATTAAATCAGAAGGTGCCATTTTGAGCGCAACCCTTAGAGGGTAAGGTTATATCATTGTATTAATTTAATTCTTTAAGGACAACATGGTTGTCCAGATATTCACGAAAGATTCTAACAATATGCCACGATTTCGTTTTTATGATAGTTATTCTAATTTCCGTTTGGGTTTTTGGCGGAAATAACTGAGCAGCGGTGAAAGTAGGTATTTATAAGCTGAGAAACGCGATGTTTGCGGTTCGCGATTTAGATAGAGTTATTATCGATGTTCTTATTGCCTATTTACGACTGAGTGACTACTGCGAAGTGCCTCATTCCAATTTATCGCAATTATTCCAGAAATCGTAACGTCAACTTGGAAACGTTTTCGTATCGGAGTCCTTGGAGAATAAAATTTTAAAGCTTTTACTGCTGTGTTCTTTGAAAGTACGATAAATGTTTAGATAAAAGGAGGAGGTGTAGGTAATCAAGTGTGCTAAGAAACTGAATTGACGGAAACATTAAAATTAAGTTACTTCGTGACTTCGACTATATTGGCACCATCACTAAAAGGCAGGAAAAGGAAATCAATTTCTTTTACGTGTCACGAAATACGAAGAAAGATGTCACTTTTACTTAAAATATATTTCGGTGATATTAGAACATTTCTACCTTTATAAGAGCAAATAATTTTTTGTGAGGACTCGTAGATTGCGTGCTATTTCTAGAAAATATTTCATTTTACTGTAAAAGCTGGTAAAAAGAATCTACAATTTATTTAATTTATAATATTTTATTGGCATCACTTTTAGACTACCGTTCCTATATTTAATATAAGATTCGTTCAAAAAATAATTGAATTAATAGTCCCACCGAAAAATAGATGTATGAAGTATTATTTTAGCAAAAGTATTAAAAACACTCCAAAAACCCTACCCAAAAACGCTCTTCAATGAAATATTCATTATTTGTATTTGAATATATATTTTTTAACTTTCTTTAATTTTCTAAATACTTCTTCAAGTACTTAAGGTAATCTCTTTCTGTATGTAAATGATTCATGAGAAAATAAACTCACCAGAATAGACAATTGCTTTAAATCTAATATATAAAATTCTCGTGTCACAATGTTAGTTACCATACTTCTCCGAAACGGCTTGACCGATTTATATGAAATTTTATATGCATATTCAGTAGGTCTGAGAATCGGTTACTATCTATTTTTCATACCCCTAAATGATAAGGATTGTCCACCCCTAACTTTTTAATTTTTTGAACATTTTTTTTATGAGTTGGCATTAAAAACTACACCAACCCCCATTTTTTAACAGCGATATTAGTACTGCAATAATCATCAACTCTCAATGGCCGATAACTGATCAATTATTACCAATCGATTATAGAGATGGGCAATGATTGAACGAGTCGTTCATTTGAACGACTCTTAAAAAAGAATCGCATGAATCGATTCATTGTTTTCGGTGCGATTCGTTCAAATGAACCGTGCTCTGTATTGAAAATGTAATAGTTTACGATTCTTATTCGTACATGTACATACCCACCTGCATATCTTGGAGCGTTGTTAGTTGTTGAGCCATATCTTTTAAATTCATAAACATTTTTGACATTGTATATTAAACAAAGATAAATAAAATTATAAAAGTTGTGTTGTACCTATTAGTAAATGATATTCTCTTATTAGAATGTGGTTATGTTATACAATTCATATTATGTAAAATACTATGTACAATATACATAGATAGTTAAATACGAATATTTCAGATGTGCCCCAAGAAAAAATAGAAAGAAGATATTTTTATTAATTTGCTTTTAAATTGGTTGGAAAGTTAAACGTAATCTATATTTTAGTAAACGCAATTGTACAGACATTTGAAAATATGTATGTATACTTGTATATCTATCCATTTACAAAAACATTAGATCTCTATAGGTATAGCACACAAAGGGTGTTTACTTTCACTAAAAGTGATGATTAAAATTTTCGAGCCCCCTAAAAGTCTTGAGGATTTTTTTTCCCTATTGCTCTCGACGACTGGATCAGGACATACAAACGTACAAATAATTTTATATTATTCATATAAAAAGGTACTTTACGCACAATTTTAGAGATTAACATTTAGTGTATATTGTGTAAAAGTAAGTTTTTTTAATAAACGACTGGTGGTCGTAAAGGTTATTTTCGATAAGTACATAAAATTGTCGATGTGTAAATGTGTATATTTAATTCGCATTAATTTGTCATAGTCGAATTCTTAGAATTATCAAACCAGTAAACGTTATAGTATTGGTTCGTATAGTTTACAGTTCAAATGAACGAAACGTGACAGACGGTTCTTTTATGAAATTGAATCGTGCGAGGAGCGAGGCGATTCATTAGAAAGAATCGTTATATCTACTTTGAACGAACACTAACTAAAGAATCGTCGTTCAAATGAACGAATCGTAAGAATCGATTCTTTTTATGAAATTGAATCGTGTGAATCGATTCATCAAAAAGAATCGTATTGCCCACCTCTAATCGATTAGTCATCCCTGCCAGGCGTCTACTAATGTCACTACTTACCAGCAAACAGCATGGAGTGGGGATAAAAATGAAGCAGTTTTTTTTAGAATGTTACAGGGAGTTTAAATATGTTCTAAGAAGTAAAATAATGTTTTATTATAACATTTCAGAATAATTTTGTAATGTTCAAGAATGTTCCAGAGTGTTAAAAAAGGTTAGAGAATGTTTTGAATCATTATGGGATGTTTTGGATAGTTCTAAATTCGCGAATATTCTAGAATGTTCCATCAAACGTGTGATATATTCTTACCCGAGCAACGCCGGGTATTGCTGCTAGTTCTTTTAATAAAA
Organism: Agrilus mali; assembly: GCA_029378335.1. NCBI lineage: Eukaryota > Metazoa > Arthropoda > Insecta > Coleoptera > Buprestidae > Agrilus > Agrilus mali. Next base: position 18,640,427 of record CM055658.1, on the reverse strand, counting down.
ATACAATTTTGTTTGCATAGTACCTATTTGTATTTGCATTTAAATATTTTTGAGCAAGTATTTTCACAGATAAGTTTATAGTAGGTACTTATCTGTATTTGTATTTAAATCCTTCTTAAAATATATTTTTTACAAGTCTGATAGGTACTTATCTATCACAAATAAAAAATGTGAAATGAAAAATTCTTGAAATTCTGTAGATGGTGCAAAATAATCTATAGCTTTTTGTTGATATAAAAAGTGCTTCTGTGCTTACAAAATTGGGTTTTTGATGCTTTGGGTTCTGCCTTAAGTACATCCATCGGTAAGCATTTTTTAAATTTAATAGCGTAGAATGTGCCAGACTGTTAAAAACCATTTTTTTGCGGCTTACTCGATGAACACTTAACTAATACACTTTCAGCATATTTGCTCTTTTTTAATTAAGGCAGTCTTTTATTAAAGAAATTACAAACAGGACTTTGCGTGTTAGTGATCACACCATCGCCTATTCTCTAACAAGGTTATAAAATATTAATTAATGTGCTGAAAGCATTTTTTATTTCGAAGTGTTTTGTGTTCATTTTGATCAGTAAAATATTGTTAAAAAATTAAGGCTTCAAAATATAGAATTGTAAAAAAAGTTTTTAATTAGTTAGTGCTATCAACGATGAAAAGGAATTTGCGACGCTATTCGTCAACTTATCTAGCTTGTTACGAATATAACAAAAAGGTTTTCGTAAATTGGCGATTTACCAACAGCAGAATGGCTGACTTCAAAGAAGTTCTTAATTGAGTCTTCTAATATTGCCTCAGCTTTAAAAAACTGAGCTGTGGTTAATTCGTGGTCTACGAATACGAGGAAGTACCTGCCTTTAAAATTCGTTTCAAGTTTTGAACAATTTCCTCGAAGCAGTTTGTTTCTAAATAATAAAGCAAAAATTTGAAATTTAAGAATATGGTTTGTTTTGTTGTATTTAAAAGTTATTACTTATAATGTGAAATATGCATACAGAAGAAATTGTGATGCACTTTTCTTTTGTTAAAAAAGTCATGACCTTTAACTTCATCTTCAAGAAGTTATTTTCGTTTTAAGTCCTTCCTTATTAAAAAATCAGTGACATTTTCCTATTTATTTGCCTATAAATCTTTTGTCTAAATTAAACATGAAAATTATAGTCAGATACAGTCGATTAAAGACAGGTGATATAAATTAGTAGTCAAATTTATAATCGCATTTAGTGTTTTATCCACTAAAATAGTTTTTTTTTTATAAATGAAGCTTGTTTAAAAATATTAAGTCATATCTATGGAAAATTCGTTAAGGTACTTTTTTGTTTGTTTCTTTTTTTTAAAGACGACTTTTCATATTTGTAATAATAAGTAGGTACGGTACCAAATTGCATTCGCCCCTAATAGCTTAACATCTAATCTTACTCTTTCCATACGTTTTGCATTTCTTGGCCTTCCGCTCCTTCGATAAGTTCCTGGGGTGGTTGAGGAGGAACGAAGATTCGTTTCGCTATTAAACCCCTCCCTTGAGCGGGGGGTAAACTTCTTGCGAGGTGTGATAAATCAGATACGCCTAAGATATTTCGACACTGAGATGCTAATGACTCATACCTCTTGTGTTGTTCCATGGCCTGAAACCAAAATGATACCTAAAATAAAACGCAAGAACAATTCCTTAATTAGGCAGGTACATTTTGCATTTCGGAGAAATAAAAAAGTTTGGAGTGGTAAATTATAAAGAAGCTAAATGCTACGATTCGTTAATATGCAAAGATTACAAACTTTACTGTTGTGTAAAAACGTGCTTTAGACCTCGTGACCCTATGCACCAGCTGGAACTGTAATAATTGCAAGGTAATCTAAACTTAACGTAGTTTCAGAAGTTTAGATTTACGTAGTTGTATGTTAATCCGCTTGCAAATGCAAACGTTTAAGCAGTAGATAATTTTGTTAGTGAAGATGATGTGTAAGAAGCTTGTTTATACCCTAATGTAGTTACCAAATAGTTTAACTGTTCATCAACAAGACCAATCCGGAGGGGCTGTTTTGAGAACTATGTCTAATAAGTTTTAATATTGTAACTAATACGAATTCCAAAATTAAGTAAACTTTAAAATAAGAAAAATAAGCCCAATGCAATTAAATTAAGCCAATTTTGGAAGATATGCTTTTATTTTTAAGGGGTAGTGGGAAGCGTATGAGTAGAATTAACGAATATTCGATAATGTAATGTATTGTAGCCAACGTATACATGTGTATCGAAAAATCGATTCGCTCTAACGCGTGTTTGCACGGCGGCGTCGTTTGATTCAGTTTTTACCAAGAATTTGGATAATTTGTTGCAGGGAGCTTGCATGTAGGAAACAACCGGCCTAATTGGAAAGTATTTTTTATGTAATTTGATAAGATCATAAAGACATGGAGGTTGAGGATTCATGTCGGTTAATTTTAGTTTTTGTCTATCATTAATTAAACCATAGCAATTACTGAGGTTCAATTTAAGTTATTTTTGGTAGGCTAATAATTGTTGTTTAGAAATGTTTCGACTTTATTGAAATAACCTAATTTACAGATAACTATTAATGTATTGCCTTTATCAGCCTTTGTAAATATGGTGTCATCAGAAATTGATAACGACTTAATTGTTTTAGCTGCTTCTAGTTCTTTATTGAAGAAAGTTTTCGTATTTAAATTTAGGTATTTTCTGAACATGTTTCTTAGAAAATATTTTTTGTCTATAGTACAATCTTGATTTTGGTGTATTAAAGCTAGTTCGGTTTCAACTGCTAGTTTTTCTAAATTAACTCTATTTATACTTGGTTTAATACGTATTATAACTAAATCCTTTGTTTAAAAGGTTTAAGTAATTGGTCTTGGTTTAATGTAGTATTAGATAAATTTTTAAATCTATCGTAAAATTTAGTAGTATTATTTAAGGTAACAGTATATCTATTACATTCTAAACTTTTGTTTGGGGAAAGTTTTTTAAGTTTCCTATTTTGAATAATACACATTTGGTATACTATAGGTCTTATTTTACTAAGAATTTGTTCAAATAAACAGTCAAATTCTGTACTATGTAGGTTGTCTGTACTATCATAGATACGTATGTAGATGATATCTTGGTATGTTTTGCAGGTACAGAGAGACAACTATCAAACCTTTTTAACTACATGAATAATTTACACCCAAAAATAAAATTCACATTGGAAATCAAAAATGAGCACAAATCTATTAACTGTTTAGATCTTACTATTAAACATACTCATAATAACCACGTTTTTTCTATATTTCATAAAGAATCACAAACAGATAGGTACAATAATTCATTCAAACAGATAAAGTCCAAAAATCAGGAGTATACCTTCTGAACTGTGGTGATTGCGATAAAGCGTACGTGGGACAAACAGGGAGATCTTTTAAAGAAAGGATCAAAGAACATAAATCAAGTTTTAAAAACAACAATTCAAAATCAGCCTACGCCGAACATCTTCACGAGCTCAAACATAACTTTAACGAAAATTTCAAAATTCTCCATGTAGAAAATAAAAGCTTCAAATTGACATATTCAGAATAAAGGAAATCAACAAACTATGTAAAAAAGGGTGTGCCTTAAACGACCAAACAGAGTTTTGCAATTCTCCTCCACTTAACTTTTAAAGTCCCCTCCCCTGCACTTAGTTATAATTTAGTATATAAGGTTGAACTGTTTAGTTTTAGTTTATTATACTTCACCTGAAGAAGACTTTGTAAGTTGAAATGGTCATTGTGATCTAAAATAAAATATTTTGTAACCAAAAACTGTGTGTTTTATTGTTAATACTGTTAATATGGAGTTACAATAGCTAAAAGCCTCGTCTATTCAATTGTTAAATAGCATGTTGAGGTTTGATGTCTATGGTCACTACTGTTCGCTAATTGGGGCTAGTTCACATCCCTACCAGTGATAATAATTGAATACTTAATTACAACTTCACCGTAATATTTTAAAAATGTTTGTGTAAAAATAGATGAATTGTTTTATTCTGTAGCTTCTGCTTCTAGTTAGCAAAAATTATGGTTTGAAACAGATACCTACCCAACGTACCTACGTTGAATTGTTTGCTGAACTTTTATTATATAATAAATTCCTGTTTATTTGTAACTTAAATGTAATTTAACGGTTAAGTTGGTTGTTTTCTGAATTCGGTCTTTGCAAACATAATAATTAAATCATCCAGAGCGTATTTCATCGAATCAAACCATTAAATCTGCAAATAGCTCTAGGTGAAGAGAAAATCTGTGAGAAGTTTGAGTAAGCAAAAGTTGTTGTCTTAGGATTTATATAGGTACCCATGTTCAAATACTAATTAAATACGTTTACATATCGTAAAAAAGAGAGAAAGGCAGAGATTACATATTTTAAATGCCTTGATCCTTGTCACATTTATTGTTATAATTACTGAAAATAATTATTAACAACAATTATTGTAACCTAGTAACTATTTTTAAGTGATGTAGCAATTAGTTTTGAATCGATATTTATAAAGAGAGTTTCAAGCCGTAGCCCATACCTTGCGTTATTGAATGTTTATAGTCGAGGGGGAAAGGTCCAATTAATTTTCGAAGTATAAGGCGATGTCACTTCTTAATGATTTCTTTTATGAATCAGAAATATAAAGCTAGCAATCGGAAGAGCTCTTTTAAGAAATTTAATCAACGCTAGTGATGTGGTAGTATTCCGTTTTATTCAGAATTATTAATAGTTTAGATATCTTTAGGCATTAAATCGGAAATTTATTCTACAACAATATCAAAAATATGTAACTATGTGAAAACACCATTTGGTTTATGAATCAACAGATAATCAATTATTAAATTAATAACAGCATTAATGTCATTAAGATGGTCGTTTGTAATTATTCAGAAAATGGAATTATTATTTATTTAATTTTTAACGTTACCTTAACTGAAACAACTTCTGCTTCCTGTACAATAGCGTCAGATATCGTTGAGCACAGATCACAATATATTTCTTCCAATTCCTGAAACAAAAAAAAAAACAATTTGTAGCATACCTTATCTATAATGTACCTACAATACTAAAAAAATACCGAAGGACAGAAAAATGACTGCTTAAAGTAAGTCAGAAATGATTAACTGCTTTATGTGTTATAGTAATTACTGCTTTTCTTTATTTATTACCTACAGTTGGCATTTTCCAATAAGGATTGTTACTGATTACTATTGACTGCAGTATGTAATAGCAAAAGAAAAAGGAACTGAAATTATTTCAAATTACCATCTGACATCGATGGCAGAAAAAAGGTTTTATTTACGACAATAGCAAAATGATTTTATCTATAGGCAGTTACAATTGTTCTCAATATAAACCATTTTTTATTTAATAAATCTTTTGTCTTTAAACAATTCTTTCAAAGCAACTTCAATTGTATTTGCAATCGAAAGAATTGTTTGAAAATTGGCTGCTGAAGAAACAAATCTAGAGGCAGTTCAGTATCTCTTGAACTTCAAGCTTCGGTTATGCAGTGATAAAAACTTCACTCCATTTACTGATAAATACAATTTTTACCTTTTAGAGTTTTTCTGTACCTACAGTTTATCTTCAAATGTTGTTACAAAAAGTTCTCTAAAGCAATTACCTATGTTTTTTGCTTTCTATTAAATTATTTATTTTATTTTTTATTTCCTTCGAATTATTGTTTTTTTGAAATCTCCCGAAAATTTTAAATTGTATTTATGGGAGTTATTTCTTTATTACTTACAAGAAGAGATGGCTGAAAATATTTGTACGAATTTTCCTAAGCTACTTAATTAAGGTAGCAACTAAATCAACGTTTTGATATTAGACGCTTCATAGTTCTCGAGATACTGAAATACCTCTACCTCATATTTTCACTGAAGTAATAACGATGAAAGATATCACAAATCTATACTAATATTATAAAGCTGAAGAGTTTGTTAGTTTGTTTGTTTGAACGCGTTAATCTCAGGAACTACTGGTTCGAATTGAAAAATTATTTTTGTGTTAGATAGCCCGTTTATCGCGGAAGGCTTTAGGCTATATAACATCACGCTGCGACCAATAGGAGCGAAGAATCAGTGGAAAATGTGGAAAAAACGGGGAAAATGATTCATATTTGAAGGCTTCCGTTGCGTGCGCTGCGTAAACGGTTCAAGTTACCCAAAAAATATGTATGAAAGAATTATTCCTCTTTAAATGATATAAAAAAATGTCCAGGACAGAGTATGTCTATCTTTTAAGATTGACTCACTATAACCTTCTTTATGCTAATCAAATTTGGTCGAAATTAATGCATTTATGCCAATTATTTGCCAAAGAGTTTTTTCAACATAATATTAATCTTTATCCAAATAAATGTGTTGTTGATTTAGAGTATTTAATTATGAAAAAATTGTCCTTGACATTACTTAATTTAAGTATATTATATACAGGGTTTTTCAAGTTGATGGGCTATAAGAAGTATATGAATTAGTAGAAGGAATTAAATTCTGAAACTTGGGCTCATTTGATTGTTATTTATGCCGCTTCTTTTAAAAATATTTTCAAATTCGATTTACATCCGGTTATACCGGAAGTCGATACCAACTTTGTTATTTTAAATGGAATGGTATATTTTTTACGCTGAATTCGAATAAAACGTGTAATTTTCAGGTAAGTTTGATAACCAACTGGTACACCTACGACAATCGGTTTCTGAGTTAATTTAATTTATAGAAAAAAAATCGCTACCGCAACCCAAATTATAAAAAATCATAACTTCCACAAAATACGACTTAGAGTGTTGAAATTTTTACTAGTAATAGCTGAATATTAGTGCTAACGCCTTGACAAAATTGAATTAAAAAATTTATACAGGGCGTTCAAAATAAAATTCTAAAATTGAAAAACTTCAAACACGAATTACCTCGTTTTTTCAAATGGCACCTACTATTTTTAATTTTTTCAATCGATTCCTTTTTTTATCCTCTTTCGATTCATATGGATACTTCCTTTTTTATTTAAAATTTTGGAATAATTTTGAATTATTACTTAAAATAGGAAGTATCCATATAGATCGAAAGAGGATAAAAAAAGGAATCGATTGAAAAAATAAAAAATAGTAGGTGCCATTTGGAAAAACGACTAAATTCGTGTTTGAAGTTTTTCAATTTTAGCATTTTATTTTGAACGCCCTGTATAAATTATTTAATTCAATTTTGTCAAGGCGTTAGCACTAATATTCAGCTATTACTAGTAAAAATTTAAACACTCTAAGTCGTATTTTGTGGAAGTTATGATTTTTTTATAATTTGGATTGCGGTAGCGATTTTTTTTCTATAAATTAAATTAACTCAGAAACCGATCGTCATAGGTGTACAAATTGGTTATCAAACTTACCTTAGAATTACACGTTTTATTCGAATTCAGCGTAAAAAATATACCATTTTATTTAAAATAACAAAGTTGGTATCGACTTCCGGTATAACCGGATGTAAATCGAATTTGAAAATATTTTTAAAAGAAGCGGCATAAATAACAATCAAATGAGCCCAAGTTTCAGAATTTAATTCCTTCTACTAATTCATATACTTCTAATAGCCCATCAACTTGAAAAACCCTGTATATGATCTAATATATAAAGTGCTCGTGTCACAATGTTGGTTACCATACTCCTCCGAAACGGCTTGACTGATTTTTATGAAATTTTATAGGCATATCCAGTAGGTCTGAGAATCGGCTACTATCTATTTTTCATACCCCTAAATGATAAGGATTGTCCACCCCTAACTTTTTAATTTTTTGAACATTTTTCTTATGAGTTGGCATTAAAAACTACATATAACCCTTAATCTTCATCCTTCAACCACCAACCCCCATTTTTTAATAGCGATATTAGTACTGTAATAATCTTCAACTCTCAGTGGTCGATAACTGATCAATTATTATCAATCGATTAGTCATCCCCGCCAGGCGTCTACTGATGTCACTACTTACCCAGCAAACAGCACGGAGTTGGGATGAGAATGAAGCAGATTTTTTTAGAATGTTACAGGGAGTTCAAATATGTTCTAAGAAGTAAAAGAATATTTTATTATAATATTTCAGAATGATTTGGCAATGTTCAAGAATGTTCCAGAATCTTGAAGATCATTCAAGAATGTTTCAGTGTTAAAAAAAGTTAGAAAATATTTTGAATCATTATGGGATGTTCTGGATAGTTATAAATTCGCGAATATTCTAGAATGTTCCATCAAACCTATGATATATTCTTTCCCGAGCAACGCCGGGTATTGCTGCTAGTTTAAAATATTGTGACGTGTTCGGTCACAGAAAACACAATTAACAAAACAAAAACAACGAGTTTATTTAATTACTAAAATTAATTTGACTACACTACAGTTATGAACAAGTCCGCACAATTTATTTCACTAAAAGTCACTTTTTAATCGCCGTTCCGGTAGACACTATTTATCGCTCTCTATGAACACTATCGCCTCTATGGGTCGCCTGTATCGCCTATCGATCGCTTTGCATCAGCTGTTACTGTAAACTGTCAACTAACTCGGTGTGAGTGTCTCGTCCGCTTTTATAGTCTTCTCAGCCTTTTTCTAGGGTATTCTACAGCCGTCTAGTAATTCAATTGTTTTCCCATTGATCTTTGCTGGTGTTTTCTAGATGTATCAGGAAAGCCGAGAATATTCCTTATGTAATCAGAGAAGATGTTCATTAATTATGCTCACACCAACTTAATTGGCAAGTACTCGTAACACTGCCCCCTTCTTAGAATTGATCGTCCCGATCAATGTCTTGACCTTTGTAGGGCGCCAGGCGGTCCAAGTGTACAACTTTCATCTTGGCCTTTGGTCCTCTCTGAATACGGTAGACCACGTCATTCAGTCTTCTGACCACGGTGTAAGGTCCTTCCCAGGCTCGCTGTAGCTTCGGTGAGCGTCCTTTCCGACGGACAGGATTGTAGAGCCACACCTGGTCCCCTTCTCTGAATCCTGTGCTGTTGGCTCTCCGGTCGTACCTGGTCTTCATGCGGTCACTCCCTACTTGGATTTTGTTACGAACGGCTCTATGGATGGTATCGAGTCGTTCCTCTAGCTGCTGTGCGTAGTCGGTAGCTGAAGGTCGCCGATCTTCTGGGTGTCCAAACCGGATGTCCATCGGTAACTTCAGCTCTCTTCCAAATAAAATGCTGGCTGGTGTTCTGCCGGTGGTCTCATGAACCGCACTTCGATAGGCCAACAGGAACAAAGGTATGTGCTGGTCCCAGTCTGTCTGGTGATCGTTGACAACCATTTTCAAATTTGTTTCCAGCGTCGCGTTAAACCGTTCGACCATTCCGTCAGATTGTGGATGTAATGGAGTGGTCCTAGTTTTCTGTACTCCTAGCAGCTCACAGACTTCCCGGAATACTGCGGATTCAAAGTTCCGTCCCTGGTCAGAGTGGATCTCCATCGGAACTCCATACCGGCTGATCCATTGGTTGACCAACATTTCAGCGACCGTAGTAGCTTCTTGATTTGGGATTGCGTACACTTCGGGCCATTTGCTAAAATAGTCCATCACTACCAAGATGTACTTATTGCCAGCAGCTGTTGTTGGGAATGATCCTGCTACGTCCAGAGCTATTCTCTCAAATGGGGCACCAACATTGTACTGTTTCATTCGCCCTCGGCTTCGAGTCTGAGGTCCCTTGGCTGACGCACACGTTGGACACTTCCTACACCAATTTTCGACGTCTCTTCTACACTTTAGCCAATAAAATCGCTCTCGCACCTTCTCCAACGTCTTTGTTACTCCGAAGTGTCCTCCACCAACACCTCCATGGACTTCTGTCAGCACCTCATTGACTCTGTTCTTCGGGAGAACTACTTGATGTCGAATTTTAGTTCCGTCAGGGCTTTCCCACACTCTTTTTAGTACCCCATTCTCGACGATGAGCGAATCCCATAAGGCCCAATAGCTCTTCGTGATGGTACTCGTACTACTAACATCTGCCCAGGTAGGTCGTGCTGTTCCTGCCTTTTTCCACCGCAGTATCGGTTTAATGTCTTCGTCGTTATCTTGGTCTTTCGCCAGGTCTTCGTTCTGCCAGTGTTCTTCAGGTTCCACCATCGTCTGACAGATCCGTGCCAAGTTGACTGGTTCCTTCTTTTCGGCGGCCATGCAATGTTTGCAGTTCTTCGAGCATGGTCTTCGCGAGAGGGCATCAGCGTTACCATGTTGTTTTCCAGCACGATGCTCGATGCTGAAGTCGTATACTTGTAGCCGCTGTAGCCATCGAGCCAGTTGTCCTTCTGGGTTTTTAAATTGCAGCAGCCATTTCAGGGACGCATGGTCTGTCCTTAGCAGGAATTTTCGTCCGTAGAGATACTTATGGAAATGTTCGAGAGTTTTGACGACTGCCAGCAATTCTCTACGGGTCACGCAATAGTTTCGCTCCGGCTTTGACAGTGTTTTACTGAAGTAGCCAATGACTTTCTCTTTTCCTTCCTGCATCTGCGACAGTACACCACCAATTCCTACATTGCTGGCATCCGTATCGACAATGAAGTCTGTGTCGAACTGTGGGTACGTCAGTATTGGGGCTTGAGAAAGGGTAGACTTCAGTGTTTCAAAAGCTTGCTGACATCGTTCTGACCATTGGAAAGGGACACCATCCTCTGTTAACTTGTGGAGCGGTCGAGCTATATCTGCAAATCCCTTTACGAATCGTCGGTAATAGGAACACAGCCCCAAAAAGCTTCTCAAGTCGTGTTGGTTCTTCGGAACAGGCCAACTTCTCACAGCTTCAGTCTTGTCAGGATCAGTTCTTATTCCTTCTGGGGTAATAACGTGGCCAAGATATTTCACCTCCTTACAGAACAGATGGCATTTCTTGGGACTGAGTTTCAACTTGGCTGCTGAAAGCTTCTTGATCACTTCTTCGACATTCTGGAGGTGGTCTTCGAATGTCTTTCCCAGTACTATCACGTCGTCTAGGTACACCAGACAAACCTTCCAATTGAGCCCTTGTAGCACATTTTCCATAAGTCGCTCGAAGGTGGCAGGAGCGTTACATAGTCCAAATGGCATAACGTTAAAGTGCCACAGCCCGTAACCAGTCGTGAATGCGGTCTTCTGCTTGTCTTGTGGATCCAGTTCCACTTGCCAGTATCCACTCTTCAAATCTAACGTTGAAAACCATTTGGCACCAACCAAGCTGTCAAGGGTGTCGTCGATTCTGGGTAAGGGATAGCTGTCCTTTAAAGTTACGTCGTTGAGCTTCCTGTAGTCAACGCAGAACCTGGTCGATCCATCCTTCTTCCTAACCAACACTATCGGCGAAGCCCAAGCACTTTGTGATGGTTCAATTACCCCCTGTTCTTCCATGTTCTTCACCAGGTTGTTGACTTCTTCTTGCTTAGCCCATGGAACTCTTCTAGATGGTTGTTTAATAGGACGAGCTGATCCCGTGTCTATACGGTGGTATGTCAGATTCGTTCTCCCAAAGTCGTTGTCAGAGAGGGCGAAGACGTTTCGATACTTGCTGAGTAGTTCTTCGAATTTTCTAATTTGGTCGCTGTTAAGGTTTGTGGCCGAACGCTGCACTAAGTCTCGAAGAACGGTTGGAAGTGGTTCGCTCTCTGCCATTGAGGGTTCAGCTTCAACTTCGCACTGGAGGATGGACACCACGGGTTCAAGGACTCCTATTTCCATTCCTTTACACACTTTTTGCTCGAAGTCCTTCAGATTGACCACTCTGACAGATGCGTTCGGCGTCCCAGTTCGAATTAATGTTCGTCCTATCAGTATGGCTTTCTGTGTCAAATCCGGGTTTTTGGCTTCTACTATCCCCACCAAACCATCCGCACCTTCGCCGTCGATGTTTATTTTGAGAACTACCTCGGATCTAGCAGGTAGTAACCGGTCTTCTGCAACGATGACCTTTCGAAGACCGTACTCTTTGGTGGGGTTTGTCATCACCAAATCTTCCTTGCCGATGCGTAAAATGCCGGAGCCCAAATCCAGATTAATTTTGTTTCGTTCAAGAAGATCCAATCCAATGATCACGTCGTCGGCGACATCGGCTACCAGTGCCCTGTGTCGAAGGCATACTTCTCCCAATCTCAATTCGATATCGCATTCTCCTCTAATCGGCGCTGTTTCTCCGGTAACCGTGGTCAAACGTAGCTTCCTCTGCAGGGGACGGATTCTCCACTCGTTAACGATGTTCGGCCGGATTATGGTCTTAGAAGCTCCCGTATCGACCACCATTCTAACCTTCTTGTTGTTGATGTGACCTTCGACGAATAAGGACTTGCTTCCGTTTAGTTGGGAAACGACGATTTCGGCTGGGGCTTGGTGGGGAGAAGCCAACTTGCGCCCCTTAAAGTTGGCTGATCTTAGTTTCCCGACTGCTGGCGGTCCGCACGGCGTTCTTCGGCCGGGCAGTCTCGCCGTAAATGTCCGTGCCTTCCACATTCCCAGCACCTTGGTCTTCCTTTGTTTTGGCCACAGTCTCGGGAAAAGTGACCGACCTTCCCGCATTCCCAACATTTGGCCGATTCTCTCTTGTCGTTGATGGTAGTCTTTTTGACAGTTTCGACGCATTCTTTAATCAGCCTCGTAACTTCATTCTTGTATTCGTTGTCTTCAACAGCTGTTTGGCGTACACGCACGTGGCCCTTGGAAGCTTGTTTTGCAGCTTCGAATTCTAAGGCGTGCGCCAGTGCGTCACTCGCAGTCTTATGGCGGGCCAAACGGAGAACTTGCTGTAAGTCGGTGTCCCTCACGCCATCGACGAATGTTTGGACTGCTAGCTGGTCTGCGAAGTCCTGCGGAGCGGTAGGATAGGCCAATCTAACTAGACGTTCCACATCGGCCTCGAACTCCTGTAGATTTTCTGATGTCCTCTGATTGCGACACTTTAGTTGGGTTTGGTACACTTGTTGTAAATGTTTGTCGCCATATCTCATTTCAAGTCGCTCTAGCAGCGCAGAGAAGTCTCGTTGTTGGCGCTCTGGAATACCTTGAAGGACATCCAATGCTTCTCCTCGCAGAGCTATGACCAGCGCCGTTGCTTTCTCAAAATCGTTCCAGTTGTTTGCTTCTGCCGCTGCCTCGAACTGTCGTTTGTATACAGACCAGCAAACTTTTCCGTCGAAAGTCGGTGGTTTAATTCTAATCGTTTTCGCAGTGTCTTCGGACTTCACTTCACTAGCCGGTCTAGTGTTCTCGAACTTCTGTCTCATCTTCTCTACTTCCTTTTGTACTTCTTCTTTCAACTGATCTCTTAGTTTCTCTTGTGTCGTCTCCAATTCTTGTCGTACTTCCTTTAATTCTTCTTGCACTTCTACTCTGACTTCCTTTAACTCTTCTTGCACTTCGGTTCTGACTTCTTTTAACTGTTCTTTCAATCCTTCCTGCTCAATTTTTATTGCTCTCATATCTTCAATCAATTTTTCTTGACCTGCCTTAATTTCTACTTGGCCCGCCTTCATTTCTTCTTGTGCTAATTTCATTTCGTCCTGTCCAGCTTCCATTTTATTCTTCAATTCTTCCTTCATTTCTTCCTGGCCTGCCTTCATTTCTTCTTGGCCTGCCATCATTTCTTCCTTCATTTCTTCCTGGCCTGCCTTCATTGCCTTCATCATTTCCATTAAAGCCTTTATTTGTTCCTCCATTATTGCTGATTGTTTTCTTGTTACTGGCATAAGGCTTCAAAATTCTTCTTCTCTTCGGACCTCTTCTACGATCTGTCGCACTAACTTTCTTCGGGAATCTTCAATTCCCTTACTATCCCACTCCTGACACCAAATGTGACGTGTTCGGTCACAGAAAACACAATTAACAAAACAAAAACAACGAGTTTATTTAATTACTAAAATTAATTTGACTACACTACAGTTATGAACAAGTCCGCACAATTTATTTCACTAAAAGTCACTTTTTAATCGCCGTTCCGGTAGACACTATTTATCGCTCTCTATGAACACTATCGCCTCTATGGGTCGCCTGTATCGCCTATCGATCGCTTTGCATCAGCTGTTACTGTAAACTGTCAACTAACTCGGTGTGAGTGTCTCGTCCGCTTTTATAGTCTTCTCAGCCTTTTTCTAGGGTATTCTACAGCCGTCTAGTAATTCAATTGTTTTCCCATTGATCTTTGCTGGTGTTTTCTAGATGTATCAGGAAAGCCGAGAATATTCCTTATGTAATCAGAGAAGATGTTCATTAATTATGCTCACACCAACTTAATTGGCAAGTACTCGTAACAATATATTCTTTTAAAAACATGTAAATCGCGATCATAATAACAGAAATTGTCGTGGACGAAGTCGCGGGCAACTGCTAGTTCAGTATATGCTGGGATAGTTTTATAAGTATAAAGTTATTTTCAATATATAAACAGGATTTTTAGTATATAAAATAATTAAATAAGAAACGTAAATCAGCGATTTTTTTGTAAAAGTTTTGATTGTGATGGTTATAAAACTACTTTGAATTTTATTCCGTTTTTGAGATGGATTACATGTCATCAACTGCTTTTTCACCATACTTTACCAAAAAGGATTAAAATTCACTTTACGAGTAAATTTTGGACATTAATGATATGCATTCGATTTTAAAAGTCTGTAGGTAATTTCTGATCCATTCAGAAGCCTGTAAATTTTTATATCGTACTAAAGACAATCTAAAAAATTGCATGTTCAATCTCCACTTTGCTATTTGGGTATGACTTTTAAATTAAACGTACTGCTTGATTACTTGTATTCCATATTAACCGTGAGGGTCAAAAAGAGGAGTTGCTTCTTTTATTTGAAGCTTAAAAAAGTATGACGGACAATTGATTTTGAGGACAACGAAATGAAATATTGATAAGAATTTATCAAAACATCCGTGACAGTTACATGACCAATTTTGTGGCAGGCGTTTGAGGATTGTGGGGCGGTGGAAGAAAATAAACAAGAATGGATAATAGAGCATTTCATTTTTCATACAGCCGCCAAGACGTTGAGTTTTTATCGCACTTTCCCCGATGAACTGAGAACGCTATTTAAGTTTTACACAAAGGAAGCGAGTTACGATAAAGTCACAAAGGAACAGAATAAAGAAATTATGAAAGCCATTAAATGGGTTGAACTGTTTGTTACATCTAAAAAAACATAACGTTTTATTAAGTTCTACAATTGCTTCTTTTGTCAAAGGATTCGTTGCTTGAATGAACTTTGTTTAAAAGTTGTATACTGACTTGTAAAAAGGGAAATTTTAGGTAATTAAAGTTATTTTTTTTTTCGGAATTAACTAAACCGTTCTTTAATTAAAATTTACTGCTTTGACGATTTGTCACTGATGCTCTTAGTTGGTTTTGAGAGCTAGATGAATGACGGTAATAAATTAAGAATTAAAGAAATGTTAAATTCTGCTGACCCCAAATCCTTAAAAACACAGGGAAAGCACACGGCAACTCACAAAAAATAAATAAATTTAAATTAAAATGAAATGAAAATAATTTAATTTACAAACACGCATATCAATAAAGCGATATAATATAATTTTATTAAGATTATGTCTTCAATCTTGATCAACTAGATATCAATTTTAATCAAGAAATTCTTTTATTATTCGATGCTCTTCGTTTGCGTGAAATCTGAGCAGAAACTATTTCTAATTGTTAATATCTAATAAAAAAAATTGACTAAATCGCTCCCCAGAATTATGTTTTTAAAGTGCTATCGAAGTCGGTTTAGCTTTTTTTATTATCTCGTACAGTCAGACCTACCCCATAAAAGACGATATTTTTGTTATTTTTGTCATGTTTCTGCAGCACTGACCTTATACAAAATAAATTTCGCATCAGCTAACTTTGTAACTACATATTTATTTATGTTTGCCATCCGAAGAACTGAAGTGAGAAGATATTACGAGCTATAACAGCTGAGCAGCCCCATTGTGCAGCTTTTGTTATGATTGCAGTCAGTATAAATATGAAGTTGAGAATAAAGGAATCCGTCAGTGAAATTAAGACAAAGAAATGTAAAGACGTTAATCCAAGTTATTTTGTTTCATTCAACTAAATTAAAATACGAATAACAATGTATCGTTTACAGAATCTTGAGGATCATTTTATAAAAAGATGAGGATGTTGGCAATGACATTAAAATTAAATTTTATATATAGAATGAATTTAAAAAAGTACAAAATAAATTTCATACGACGTTTCGTCACTAGACATCATTGGTATTATGTCAAATAAATAAATCAATACAAGAAAATTGAACAGGGTTCTGTGGAGATGAGAGACTTCAGACTATAAGCTACTATCTCATCATTTTTAGGGTTATATAATTGACCGCAGTGCGCAACTCACCTACACTCGTTTAAAAGTAACAGTTTCAAAAGACTGAAGATACAAGACAATTTTCCTATAGTTTCCATTTTACCCCTTCCTTTCATATTGCCTTAAGGTTAGTAAATATGTAAAGGTATCTTGAAATAATTTGAGTCTGCTGAATCATCTCCAGATGAAGAGAAATGTTTGGCGAAACAAATGTTCAAAACATTTTGAAATTAAGTGTTTTTAACCCTTTTTTAAATTTCAACAAGGGTCAGATTCCATAAACTATTGTCACCTACTCATATTTTTCCAAAATAATATTTTTCTTTAATTGTTTTTTATTTCATTTATTACATTTGTTCTAATTTAAATATGCAACGTTGGTACTAAAAAATAGTAGGTGCCATTTGAAAGAACGAAGTAATTCGTGTTTGAAGTTTTTCAATTTTAGAATTTTATTTTGAACGCCCTGTATAAACTATTTAATTCAATTTTGTCAAGGCGTTAGCACTAATATTCAGCTATTACTAGTAAAAATTTCAACACTCTAAGTCGTATTTTGTGGAAGTTATGATGTTTTATAATTTGGGTTGCGGTAGCGATTTTTTTTCTATAAATTAAATTAACTTAGAAACCGATCGTCATAGGTGTACAAGTTGGTTATCAAACTTACCTTAGAATTACACGTTTTATTCGAATTCAGCGTAAAAAATATACCATTCCATTTAAAATAACAAAGTTGGTATCGACTTCCGGTATAACCGGATGTAAATCGAACTTGAAAATATTTTTAAAAGAAGCGGCATAAACAATAACCAAATGAGCCTAAGTTTCACAATTTAATTCCTTCTACTAATTAATATACTTCTAATAGCCCATCAACTTGAAAAACCCTGTATGTAGGCCGTGACCAACTTCCAAAGTTCCGTTTGGGGGTAACTAAAAGAGCACTATGTGGATCGTTATAAAAGAACACGTTAATCAGAAAAGACAGTAAGACAGCCATCAGTAAGATCAAGCAAGCGAGTGAGAAGGGTTAGGGTGGTGTAGCGGGTAACCGCAATCACTCACCCCAATGTCTCATTAAAAGTCCCTGTCATTATCAACGCTCCTAGCTGACCATTATTTAGACAAGTAGTTTTATATATATTTGTTATTAGTTTTAAGTGTTATCTATTTTATAACATTTTTAAATTTATTAAATCATTAAAAACACCATATAAAATTATCTCTTCTTTATGACACTATTATTAAATTTAAATTTACGTACCTTTAAAAGTTGAGGTAATGTTTCCTTAGTGTATTCATCTAACATCCCATTGGTTGCATGTAACTGTTGGACGTATGCGTTATGGGTATTAAAATATGAACTTAAACTATCTGTAGTAGGATTCGTTAAATAGGCTAGATAGGCGTTCTTGTAGTCCTGCCGACACTGGAACAAAAGAGAAAAAAAAAACAATAATAATTTATTCCCACACTGAAACAATTATTTCTCCTCAATCATTTGTTGTCTTCAAATGGTTTCTACATAATAAATACAAAATAATTCTAGTTTACTCACATATTAATTACGTAGACTACACGACTAATTTAATATTAATTTTAACAAACATCGATGTAAAATATCTACCTATAGGTGACTATATCAAAGTGGAAGTTCACATAGGGTCAGTTAGTTTTAAACGTTGATTAATTTAAGGAGCAAGATGTGGAGCAAATGGCAAAGGGTAGGTACGTAAGTCAGGAGTAAAATATCACCGTACGGTATACACGTAATAAATTAGGTCAGATTCCATACGTTGAAGAAAATTAAGAATAATGAAGGATGTGGGTATTTGGAAATGGTAGGTGGTCGTGAAAATTTAAAATAATAATAAATGACAGTTAAGAATAAGTAAAAATTACTTCTGTTATATAGGGTTTTTCATAAATTGTTTATTTTAGAAAAACAGTGATTGATTATTTGATATCTGTACCTATATGTGGCTTTCGTATTTCTCTTCTAATTGAATTTAATTCCTTGTTAGCAGTTCTATGTTAAAACGAGTTGATCATAAATATTTACGGATTTAGCTGTAATAAAAAGCGTCTGATTTTTCCCCTTTTAATCAAGAGCCAGCTGGTAGGACCAATAAATTTTATTTTCTCGTAAATCTTGCACACAAAAGCCCTTGTTCATAATAACGATATACGCTTATTTAATCCACGATGAACTAGTGTAGGTTACGTGTTAGAATTATTATCTTTGGTCTGAGGAAGGATAAAAATTATTGTTATGGACATTTTCTCAAAGGAAATAATTTTTATGGCAGGTGATAATGTCAAGACCATAAAATCGCAGTCAAAGTGGAACAAATGATCTATAAAGCAAATCCCAATGTTTGTTGTTCTACTGTTTACGCCGTCAAGTGTCCGTAAAAAAGGCGGGGCGAGTGTTCACATGTGAAATACGTGAGAGTCCTTGGAGGCGGAGCTTATGATTACGTAGATAGTTAATTAGCAATGGGCGGAGTTAAGTCTGTGCGCAACTCTGTATCTTTAACGACACCGTAACTCATTTGTAGGGCCCGCCTTCGTTTCGGACGTTTCTTGGCACATTAAATAAGCTTATGACAGTTTGTTGACGAATATCTTAAATAAATCTAAATTAAGGAAGTCAGTTTCATAAATTTGACATATATGTGAAATAGATATAATCTTAGGCATCTAATATGTCTGAAAGCAGACTATGAAGTAAACCCCAGAGGGTTATTATATCAGGCAAGGTATCGTGAGCTCTGTCAAAACTTCCTTGAACCTTTTTGGGTCATAAATTTTATAGCGAATTAACTTTCCACCTCCAAACTTTTGCGGCTGTTACGTAAAATACTGTACGAAATATGAGTGTAAATAAGGGAAGCTGTACTGGCACGTTGTGTTGTGGAAATTTCGAATCATCCTCTGATTTACCGGATTTATGACACTAGGGTGGATTTCGTGACAGATATTGCATCCCCTTTAGTAGCTTAATCAACCATCTTGCTGATTTACCGCATCATTACTTTTAATACTTAAAAAAATACATATATAAATATATTTCTTCGGAAATAACGAGTTTTGAACAACAATTTAGAACTTTGTGCAGATAAGTATAAATTAATAAAAAACTTCTTAATTGCTGTTAAATTTAAACAATAGTATCACTATCAGGTAAATTTCTGTACATACTTCTGCTTTTAAGTTGAAGTTGCAGTAGATAAGATTTGAAAAGTTTATCCTTCGGAATTCCAGAGTGAACAACGTCGGATGACAAAAGGCCTGAAGTGTGCTACATAATGTAGACGCGTCTCAGCTCTGAAAGAGGGAAGAGAAGCGCCAAGTGGTCGTTAGGGATAATTATTATTAAATTCGCTTTGGTAGTATTGTTTCGTTAGCTGGAAAATTGCTGGTAACGACCACTTTCTATTTTCCTTCTTCTATTGTACCTACATGCCATGTTTTGTTACTACAATGGCCAGAGAAGAAAGGATCGGAGATCATTAACTCCGGTGGCTTTTGGAAATTTGTTAATTGATAATTAAGTTAACATACCTATTTGAATTATCAGCACAAAAATTATTTACAATAGCTTAACAGAGTATATATATATATACTGCGCAATTATTACCGTTTTATTAACAGTTATCGATTAAATTTATTCTGGACTACTTTGTTACATGCAACAAATTATGTTTGTATTTTATGTAGAATGTAGTAGGCATAGTATGGTTACGAACTAGTAAATATTTTAGCTTTTGTATTTTGCCAATCAGCCAATAACAAATTGAGGGCGAATTTCTGTTTTATAAATTATGAATTGAATTTAGTACGTGACTTCGTGATATTTTTCACGAGAGTGCTTTTAACTTGTTTGTATTTGAACAAACAACTACATCAAATAAGTTATTATCCAATATTCAAATTGATCTCCCTTTAAATTGAAATTGTTGTTATTCAGGAATTAACCGTAAAAATAAAACTTTGATGTCTGGATTTAGTAAATTAAGTAAATAAAGTTAACAAAACCTACCTTTGAAAGCTTTTCCTCTGTTTTATTAATAATTGCTTCATAACTGTCCCTATGGGTGAATACTTTTCTGGATTGGATTTTTCTAAAAAAGGACTTCTCCAACAGCGATCTGGATACTTGTCTGCCTAAAATAGATGCTATATCGCTCAGTCCTTGGGAGTCAATCTCCACTTCTTGAAGAAGAGTCTCCCATACATGGAATAGTGAACTTGGGCATGCCGGTCTGTAAAGAAATTACATAATTAACTATTTTCTGACGTTAATAATTAATAATTTAATTATTTTCTATTTTCCACAAAAAAGTTCACAATAAAAAATATTTTTTTCCAATTGATATATTATTCTTGTTTTTGTTTGATTTGATTATGCTTTCAATTGTTAATAAGTTGTACGAAATTCATTAATTTTGTTTGTCCTACATTAACTATTAAATTAAATTTGTTATGAGGAATAACAATTTATTCAAGATAAGCGTGCACTTTTGCATTGTTGGAAAATGTTTTAAATTAAAACATTACAAAGTGATTCCTCCAGCACATCCCTCAATGGATTTTATATAAGTAACTGAAGGAAAACTTGAGAAGCAGAAATGTTTCTTAATACTTCAAAAGTTATGATCTTGAACAACATGTTCATTAAATATCATCAAATATTTGTTTGTGCTATTTAAAGTATAATTAAATAACATTGGCCATACCAAAAATTAATAACGGCTATTTTTAAATTTATTGTCTACTGTGTAGAAGATTTAGAGAAGAGGAAATAGAAAAATTAGATGGTTCATTAACTACCAATAGTACTTTTTTATGTAATAATAGATATTTAAGAGACATTTTACTACAGTTATTAAATAACTTCTAAACTTTAGGAATCGATATCTCTGTTTCTTCTTTTTTCTTATTCTCCCTCCCTCTTTTTATGTCGTAGAATTTAACAACATACGGAGCCCTCGGCGTACCATTAAAGATGTCTATTAATAACCATCCTATGAACTGGCATTTTCAATGACCTTCTCCCTTTAATTAAGATTATCTAGACACTCCACTCAAATTTGAATTCATGTAATTAAAGATTATCCTCTAATAAAAACAAAAAATTAAAATTTCACATACCCCTAAAATTCTAAAAATACAATTTTTGTCAATCGATACAAGTGTTTGATAATACTTTCTTGATAAAAAGGACATCTGAAATTTAAATTTTTACTCCTAAAAATATCTCAAATGATGTCTTAGGGGCCATTCATTTATTACGTAATACGATTTAGGGGGGGAAGGGGGTCGACCATGTCTTACTTTTTCTTACAAGGGGGTGGGAGGGATTCTTGATATTTCTTACGTAAGATCACAAATATACGCAACCGCGCGAGTGCTGATGTGATTCACTTTCTCAGTGGGTTTTGAGCCCCTGGATTGAAAATTTTATGTAGTGATAATATCCAAATGATTAAAATGATTCTATCTAACATGATCGTAAACATTCCTGAAAATTTTTACTTTTAAAAATAAACATCAAACCCAACCAAGTGTATATTCACTTTTTTTCTTTAGATTCTTACGTAATAAATATTAAACAGGGGGGGGTCGGCATATTCTTACTTTTTCTTATTTAGGGGAGGGAGGGAGTCAAAAACTAGTAAAAATCGTCTTACGTAATAAATGAATGGCCCCTTACAGGTATTTTGTTACAGTTCACTTTAAAATTCAGATTTCCTTGCTGGATAACTCAACTTCCCTAAACATAATAATCTTTTTAACTTGGATGACCTTTTTAATTGGTCGTACAGGAGTACCTCGCTACAAATTGAGGGCATAATTACTAATTATTGTGTGCAGTGCAACTTTTAATGAAAAACGTTTGTTGTGAGGAGTAAAAATCGTTGCATACTGCAAAAACATATACTAAAACTTTGATGCTTTGATTAAGCCCTTGCCTGTCATTTTCTTTCAAATTAATAACTTTCATTTTCTGTAGTAGTCAAAAAAAGGAAATTTTGTTTAACTATCCTGGACAGAGTGAAGTACATGAGTTGTAGAGTTGCAGAACTGCCAAATTATTTAATTAGTTTATATGGTTTCTAATTTTGATAAAGAATAGAACTGCATCCCATGCAGCACACCTGCATCGTTTCGTTTTTTTACTTTCTTTCTCTATCGTATTATTCATCAGGGTACGTAATCATCGACGCTCAGCTTTTTTGTTTGCTTAGTAGTAATTATAGTACGAGGGTGTTTCACAGATACAATGTAATGTACCTAATATGAGGATTAAAGCAGACAATAATTATTGTTGAATGGACATTAAGTCCATTTCAATTTAACTTTCACGTAGTCGTTATGCGTTAAATATTTATTTGAACTCTAGCAGGTAGACGGAGGGGATCAATACGAGTGAGTAGGTAAACGTTAGCGTGTAAAAGCAGGTATTGTTTTAATACAAACGGGTCGCGTTTTTCACCGTCCAATTTACTCGTTCAGGTACTTTTCCCTTACCAACACCACTTATTTACATTGGTATTCATTTCGTTAACAAATAAAAAATTGAGAAAGCAAATTTAGAAAGGGGACTTCTCTTGAAGGAATAATAAAGTATCTAAGTGTATTAATACAAAATGCTTTTCAACCGGCAGGAACTTGAATAAATTATGATTCTTCCATATTTAGAGTGCCTTGTTCCTGTCTCATAAATAAGGAGTAAATACTTTATGGGTTTGTTATTGGGCAATTTATCGATTAATGAACATATCTATTATCAGCGGGAAAACGACCTGTGTGTGCTACAGACAATGCAGCTCAATGTTGAAATGTTTTGCATCTCTACATCTCTTCAGCATATTATACACTATTCTTGGATTATCAAAAGAACGAAGTCAAAAATTTTAAATGTAAATGTATCTTAATAATTCAATACCAAGTTAATTAATTAGAACGTCTGCTTTAGCAGAAGTTTTTGAGTGGCTGTCTAATGCAGTTGGTAAAATTCCAGTATTTCAACGGTTTTTACTCCTCGTAACAAACGTTTTTCAATTAAAAGTTCCACTACACAATAATAATAAGTAATTATGCCTTCAGTTTATAACGAGGCACTCTTGAACGACTAAATAAAAATAAAAGGTCAACCAAATTAAGAAGATGACCGTGTTTAAGGGAGTTTAGTTACCCTGAAAACAAATATGAATTTTAAAGTAAAGTTTATCAGAATAGATACCAGTAAAATATCATTTGACACGTTTTCTTAATTAAATTTCAAACATCCGTTTCGTAAGATTAGAATTTGTTAAGTATGTGAGAATCCTCTTCTTCTTTTCAGTGAAAATATAAGTCTTAAGCAAGAACAATAAATTACGAGGAGATAAAAAGGGAGGGATGGGTTGAGAAAAATATTATTTAACGGGAAGGGGCCATTGAAAATCTCCCGTCAAATTTTTAACTCAAAAAATTATTATTTTCCTTTCTTAGTGGGTAAATCTAATGTGAGAGGGGTTGTAGTCCCACCACATTTTAAAATTTACTCAAATGGAGGAAGGAGTCTAAATTCAAAGAAAAACACTTATGTAATTAATAAACGTCCTCTTAGCATCTGCTTATGAAATAATGGTAGTTTTGACTTTAGATTCTTAGAGGTCTAATAAAATAAAATTATGAATATTACTTTATTCCCTAATGATTTTAAATTTAGTGGATTATTCATTACATTTTTGTGGGTCTTTCTTTTTAAAGAAGCCTTAGTAGACCAGGGTCGATAATTTTTAAAACCCAAAAACCAAATTATACATAGTAGATGAAACCCATTGGAAAAGGAAGAGAATATAAGAGAAATGAAAGGCAAAATAATTTACGGGCGATCTGAGGTCGGGAAGGGAAAGGGGGTGAGTTTTTAAGGGTAAAAAACGGTTTTACTTGATTTCCGGAAAAACTACGTCTTATGGAAAAAAGTTAAATGGCATAGTTGTAGGTAATAAAAAGATATACAACTTTGTCTTTACACTTTTGCCACACAACCTCAAAATTTGTGTGAAAAATTCAAATAACCAACTTTTGGGTTTTTTATTATTTTTATCTTTTACAAAAAATCTTGTATTTGGTGAAAACTTACCTATTTGTGTCCCAAACACGCTGTGATTTTTTAATTTGAAATATTTATTTTTTCACCTTATTTTTACTTAATATTGGAAAAGCACCCTAATTTTCAATCGAAAATTCTCACGTCAAAATTTTTCTTCGTTGAAATCTCTACTTTCTGATGGTGTGAAGAAAAAGATACATAACTATGGTAAGTTTTCTCAGGAAATGCAAAAAACGAAGGGAATTTTATCTAAAGAATGTGACCACTGCTATTTTTTTTCAGTAAAAAAGTTGATTTATTAAGTTCTTATTACATTTATGTCATAGAAAATCTCATAAGATATATATATATATATATATATACATACATGTAAATCGTACTATTGAATTCACATCGTACTTTATACTGATTACGTTATTCATTATAATATTTTTAATTTAGTGATCTTCGTTTTAGCATTTCCTGAGAAAACCATAGTAATGTATATGTTTTTCACACCATCAGAAAGTAGAGATTTCAACGAAGAAAACGCCCATCAACGTTTTTAAAAAAGCAGATATTTAGACGTGAGAATTTTCGATTGAAAATTAGGGTGCTTTTCCGATATTTAGTAAAAATAAGGTGAAAAAAATAAATATTTCAAATCAAAAATATTACAGCGTGTTTGCGACATAAATAGGTAAGTTTTCACCAAATTTAGTGAAAAAATTTTTTTTTTTGTAAAAGCGCTGGTCTATAGTACCAAATAGGAATAATGCAACGTTAATTCCTTTCCATTTCTTTAAGTTTATTCTGTTAATTAATAACGTTGATGTCTTTCCTCAATTTTCTTCTATTCATATTTTATTTAAATCATAACTAAGTAGTTTCGGTATTATTATTAATATTCTATACTATCGCCTTTGACGCAAGTTTCCAAATAGAAAGTGTTTTCCAAAATAAATATTAGTGGGGTTAAATTGAAGACTGGAAAAACTTTGGCGGTTGTTGTAGAACGAACAAAATTGAGCTATTTTGTTCGTTCTATATTAGTATTTTTTTTAAATTTTATTAATCAATTCGATAAAATTTTAGAAGTAGATCAGAAGCATTCTTCTTCCCATTAGGAAAATATGTGAAACATTAATTCGTACTGTAATGTAGCTAGAATTGCTTTAGTTGCACTTATTAATTTAAAAACCAATTTTTATTAATCCTCATATTTTGTTCGAATCAATATGGGTTTTAATAGAAAACCATGTAGACGTTGGCACTTTTTCCTTTGTAAAATCTGATAGATTTTTGGTAGTTAAAAAGTAAAAAAAACACTTGGTAAATTAAAAATGTTTCTGCAAGAGATCAGCGAAAATTCGATTTCTATTTCTTTCTAATTCAAACACTTTGATGTTTCTTAAAAGACTTTCAAGGGCTTCTTAGATTAATTATTTCAACCAACCCTGTGCATTGTCTGTATAATTAAACTTCAAAATTAATTTTATTTCGTTTAAAGTTTCCACAAGAATTGCAATAGGGAGAAAATTCTATTTAGGTAGTCGCTTCGTACTTTAATCTGTATTGTATTCCACTCTTGTTTGTCTAATTGAAGTTAATTCTAATGCAAAGTAATTTAATACAGTGCACTGTCTTCAATTTCAATCACTTGAAATCCGGATTTGAAAGGTTTAGTATTACGCGGTTGTTTATGAAGTGTAATTAACCAACTTTGGCAAACTATTAATGAAATTTTAATGTAGGTACATACTATTATAGTATATACTTGGTATCTATGTACAAGTTTAATCTGTATGCAATTTGGGCGAGTAGCAGGATATCACGGGTAATGTTTTCCTGAAATTTCTTAGAATTTTCCGCACAATTTGCTTTCTGAATGCCAAAATATTGCCAGATCTAACATCATGAAGCCACAGGTGGTGTTCAGGACGAATTTATACTAGATGTGCACTTACAAAGTCATAAATTATTCCTGTTGAACATTGTTCGTTGGAAAAATCATTTCTTTACCTATTTCATTTCACAGTTCAGAAGCGACACGAAATAAATATGCCACCCATCACGTTTGAGAAATTTATGGGTTATTGCTCTTCAAATACTAAAACCATTTTTATTGTGGGATGTAGAGTTGTTTAAAAGAAATAGTTAAAGAATATTTACTACCATTTCATGTTTAACTGTCTAACTTTTTGTAGTCGATGTTTGTTTTAACGAATACACAACTTAAGTGCTTCTTAAAAGTAAATTTACCCTCGGTTATGTTTTAAAAAACAAATATTTTATCTTCAGTTATTCTTGTTAGAATTTGTCTGCAGATACCTTCACTTAAATTCATCATGCTTTGCTGCTCTATATATTACGTTTAAATCAACGTTCCTTAGAGGATTTTTGTGCAATAAAAAGGAAGCTGTAATTTCAAGAACAATTTTTAATCAGCGAAGAAATCCCGGAGTAATCAAATTATTCGTCTGAAATAAAACAGCTTTGATTGTTGGAGCATAAGTGGACTTTAAATAATATTCTTCTGAATCGGTTTTAACATTTCTTAATGTTTAGCATCTTCTGCTTGAATGTAAAATAGAATCGAATCTGCTCTTTTATCAAAATATATAGAGCTATAATTCAAAAGGTCCGCAGGGAAGGCGGGCCTTACGGATTCGAGTATAAGCTCCGCCTCTGGAGTCAACACTTCATCCATCTTCTTAAATTATGGCACGAGAGTACGCATGAATGTCTTCGGTGAAGGAAAACTTTTAATAATAAGTATTGGGTATATTTTGGTATAGGATGAGTTACGTCCATCTTATGAAATGAATATAAGATAAAAGACAAATATGTTTTGATGTGGAATCAATAAATTGGCAAAACTTGCGGCCTACACAATCCGATTGTATGTTATTGGCAATTCGTCAAGCTGTCAGTAGTTATTAACCGAAATTTTGTAAATATAGACTTAATTCGTTTTTCTAACGATTTCGTTTTGACAGCGAGTTGTTCGTATGGAGATAAATTGTAACATCACATTTATCTATCAAACCGTGAATTTAATATTTAAGCCTTTTGAGATATTTAAGGCCCTTTAGATTTAATGAAAACCCTATTAGAATGCTTTAAATCCTTTTCACAAGTGCTTCGAAAGTTTTGATGTACGAGGGCGGATTAAATATAAACGAGCCTTTTTAATTTGAGCGCCGGATAGTTGTTCAAGGCGCATACGGGCGTTAGCAACTTGAAGTGGGGATTTTAGGTGACACGGAAACGACTCGTCGTATTGCTGTGTTTGCTTGGTTAGTAGCTATCACAATGAGTGAGAAAGAGATGCATAGCAGCGTTGCCCAACGGATTATTATTAAGTTTCTTACACTTGAAAACGTGAAACCAGCTGAAATTTGGCGCAGATTGCTAGCACAGTTCAGAAATGAAAGGCTTTTCTGGCAACGGGTACAAGTTTGGAACAAAGAATTTAACGAAGGGCGTAATCGTGTCGAAAATGTAAATCACCCTCGTCGTCCGCGAACCAGCATATCGCCGGTTAACATTGCACGCGTTAGAAACCTTATTAAAGGGGACTACCACGCCACTGTGCTTCAGATATCTGTTGAACTCGGCATCAGCTATGGGAGTGTCCACACATATCATCATAACGAAAAACTGGGGATTCCGAAAAATTTCAGCTCGTTGGGTCCCAAAGTTGCTGAGTGAAATTCAAAAAGCTGCTTGACTTCGCATCGCAGCTTTAACGAAGGCCCAAATCAGTGATATGCACTAGACTCAGTCGGAGCACCATCCATATAGCCCAAACTAATCCCCTTGTGATTTCCACATGTTTGGGCCCCTCAAAGAATCACTAGGAGGCAAGCGATTTCAGACTGATTAACATGTGGGGGCGTTTGTGCGCAACTGGATAGACTCCCGCCCTGATTCTTTTTATGAAAACGAGATGAAAAAACTACCAATCCGTTGGGAGAAATGTGTAATTAAACAAAGAGGATCTGTCGAAAAATAGAGAAATTTGTGTTTTTGTGAAAATTTTCAAAATAAGTGTTTTATGAACAAAGACTCGTTTATATTTGATTCATCCTCGTATAATACAAAGTCGCTTCCCGCTGTCTATACTACTACACAATGGATTCTGATGCGTTTTTTTTAAATGTATAGAGTGATTCAGGAGGAAGGTTTATATGTATAATACATGCATAATATGGTATAGAAATACGATAATTAAGAGGTTTCTATTGTGATGTCGTAAATAAACACATTCTTTTGCGTTTACATTGCAAACTCTGGCTGAACCCTACGAGATGGATCAAAATAATGTACTACAGAATTGTACACCTTACAAAGGTCTTCAAAAAAGTCCAGAATGGTATATGTCTATCTTTCTATCTCTTAGGGATAATCCATAATAACCATTTTTTATCCTTTTTAAAATGAAGTTGCGGCGGTACCCGGGAAGCGACTTTGTTTTATACTATGTAGTGGTCAGCATTACACCCGTGCGAAACTTAATAAAAATATAGTTTTATAGCCGTCTTTCTAATACTGTAGTAAACTGTTTAATTTTTTATTGGTTTCAACCCTTTAGCAACTACTTAAATTAATTAGGGAGAAAGGGTAACGAACAAACAAGTTGTGTCGGTACCTTTCTTTTCGTAGTTCTCCATTCCTTTTTCTAAAATTGGACACCAACAATTGTAATTCTTCAGCTTGATGCTCATAAATCTGACCCAGTTGCTGTGTGAAGTCCGACACTGAAACAAAGAAGAATGGTGTAAAGTAATTTTAGTGAGGCATTTTTTTTTCATTAAGTTACTGATGAGAGTTGTTTCAAAAAGTATCTACACACACGGCTAACCTGTAAGTCAAATTTGACCTGAATTTTATTTAATCGTACTTAAAACCCTTGCGCAAAAATAATTAGAACTGTGATAATTTTCTAGAATTCAAATAAAATAAAAAGAGGTTTACTATTTTTAAAATAAAACTACTGAATCGATAAATAATATTTGGAGATAATATTAGAACTTTAAGAAAGTTAAAAAAGCGCTGGTGGAGAGTAAACAGGCTTTGAGAAAAATGGTAACTGAAAAAATGCTATAATAGTCTGAGTCACATAAATTTGCGGTTTTAGCAACAAAAAATTCCAGAGAACATAATCATTATTGAAACTATCATTGTTGTTGACATTTAAATTTTAAATGTTTCGGAGCTTCGTAGACACAAATCATCGAGAAGGACATTCACATAATGACAGTTTTATTGCTTGAACTGTTACTTTACATGACTAAATTAATCAAATGTTGGCTGTAGATTTGGGGAAATGATTTATTTACATCTTTGTTAAAAATTTTTAATTTTAAAATAAATTAATCTATAGAATAAGTGTAAAAGAATTGTTATTAAGTAGTAACAAAAGAATAATTATATGGTTTATATTTTCATTACAACGAATCATTTGCAAAGTTATCTTTTTTACGTGAGGGACGTTTCCATTTATTTGGGATTCAATCTGGAGATGACAGATTAGTCTTTTTGTATCTGACAGCTGTTAGCAGGTGACAGTGAAAAAATTCGTTTTAAACTAGAACGTTTTTATTTTCTTCAATCCTGATTAAAAATCCGTTGTCATTTCATAAATTGTCGCCTACAATACTCTCTAGTCCTACGTAAATTAACACAAGAAATTATCGCAATTTAAACGCTTTATTGGATTTAACGAGAATTAGGTCAATGTTTGTGTAAATTGGTGATATCATTCGAAGGTGGGAGGTTGCATTAAGTAATTACCGATCCCTACATATAACAATGTCAATAAT
Source organism: Agrilus mali (assembly GCA_029378335.1). Classification (NCBI taxonomy): domain Eukaryota; kingdom Metazoa; phylum Arthropoda; class Insecta; order Coleoptera; family Buprestidae; genus Agrilus; species Agrilus mali. Next base: position 18,610,179 of record CM055658.1, on the reverse strand, counting down.
AGCTATAGTATCTAGTAGGTACTTCCTCGTTGGCGTTTTAATCTCTTAATCTATCGCGTTCAACAGGTGCTGATGTTGGCTATGTTATATGGTGGAGAGGTAGGTACAAACTACGCCAATATATTTATTCGGAGCAGCATAAGGGGCATTCCTGCATGTGGTCACTTCGCATGCTAAATTCTGTTGAATATTTAGACGCACATTGCCCATAAATATTGCTAAATACGGTATTGTGGTATTCTTGTATCTTTATGTATACCTACACGTGCTTGACGAGATCCTGTATAGATTATAATCAAAGAGTTGTGGAAGATTTGAACTTTCGCCTAAACCATCAATAATTCACATTTTTATAACATAAAAAATCAATGAAATATATTGCTAAATATTCATTAAGACCTTATATTTCAAAATAAAGTTATAGTTGGTAAGAATCCTCATCAAAAGGGCTTGAAACCCTAGGCTCTAAGCACAAACGTGCTCTTCATCGGAAAGTAATTACGCTTAAAGCCCAAGTGCTACAGAAATGAGCTTAGAGTATACTAAAAGGGCTTGAATTAAACCAAAAGAGTTCCAAATACAGTGAATGGCTCGAATCGCCTGTAAAAACAGTTTGAAACACGCTATAAGTACGTGCTTCAATTAAGTCAAAATAGCTTCAAAAACATCAAAAGCTTTGAAACACTTACAACAAGGGTTTGAAGCACTTGTGTCAAGAGCTCGAATCCTCTGTGATGGCTTTTACATCAAAAGGCTTGAAGAACTTGTGAAATAGACTTGAAGCATTTTAAAAAAGGTCTAATTAAATTAAAAACCTTCATATATACCAAACGGCTTGAAGCACTTGTGAAAAGGATTTGAAATATTTTGAAAAGGTTTCAAATAAATTAAAGGAGTCCAAAATACGAGGATGGATCAAATATAAACGAGCCTTTGTTCATAAAACATTTATTTTGAAAATTTTCACAAAAACACAAATTTCTCTATTTTTCGACAGATCCCCCTTATTTGCTTACACATTTTTCCCAACGGATTGGTAGTTTTTTCATCTCGTTTTCATAAAAATTAGTAGGGCGGGAGTCTATCCAGTTGCGCACAAACGCCTCCACATGTTCATCAGTCTGAAATCGCTCGCCTCCTAGTGATGCTTTGCAGGGTTCAAACATGTGTCAATCAGAAGGGGATAAGTTTGGGCTATATGGATGGTGCTCCGGCTGAGTCTAGTGCATTTCACTGATTGGGGCTGCGTTAAAGCTGCGATGCGAACTCGAGCAACTTTTTGATCTTCACTCAGCACCTTTGGGACACAACGAGCTCAAAATATTCAGAATCCCCAGTTTTTCGTTATGATTGTATGGACACTCCCATAGCTGATGTCGAGTTCAACAGATATCTGAATCACAGTGGTGTGTTGGTCCCCTTCAATAAGGTTTCTAACGCGTGCAATGTTAACCGGCGATATGCTGGTTCGCGGACGACGAGGGTGATTTACATTTTCGACACGATTACGCCCTTCGTTAAATTCTTTGTTCCAAACTTGTACCCGTTGCCAGAAAAGCCTTTCATTTCTGAACTGTGCTAGCAATCTGCGCCAAATTTCAGCTGGTTTCACGTTTTCAAGTGTAAGAAACTTAATAATAATCCGTTGGGCAACGCTGCTATGCATCTCTTTCTCACTCATTGTGATAGCTACTAACCAAGCAAACACAGCAATACGACGAGTCGTTTCCGTGTCACCTAAAATCCCCACTTCAAGTTGCTAACGCCCGTATGCGCCTTGAACAACTATCCGGCGCTCAAATTAAAAAGGCTCGTTTATATTTAATCCGCCCTCGTACATCAAAACTTTCGAAGCACTTATGAAAAGGGTTGAAAGCATTCTAATAGGGTTTTCATTAAATTTAAAGGGCCTCAAATATCTCAAAAGGCTAAAAGCAGTTGTGAAACGGACTTGAATTATTTTAAAAGGGCTTAATTAAATCTAAAGAGCCTTAAATACTTCAAAAGTTTTGAAGCATTTGTGAGATGGGATAAAAGCATTCTAAAAGGGTTTTAATTAAAGCAAAAGAGCCTTAAATACATCGAAAGACATGAAGCATTTGTGAAAAAGGATTAAAGCATTCTAAAAGGGTTTCCATTAAATCAAAGATCTTCAAATACATCAAAAGGCTTACTTAAGCCTTTAGTACTACTACTAGTACTGAAGAGAACGACAATAAATAAATCTTCCATTAATCCATTAAAGTGAAGTTTACACAGTTTACCCCAGTATTTTTAGTTTGTATTTGTATTACTTAATAATATCTCATGATACAAGGTTTACATGAATTAGTTATCGATGCAGAAACAAGGATGATTTTCTCGATTGAAAGAGCTTTAGATTTTACATATGTGTGTATTTGGGTTCTATTGTCATTTCCACCCTTTTATGAAAACGACAGGCGTCGAATCAATTATCAGGCAGTTTTCATCAGCAGCAGCTTTCGAACGGTAACGGGTTAAGTGGATGTTAAGGAGGACGTATCTGATACTTGACTGATTGATTACTGGCCATCGAATAGGGCACTATGGTAATTGGATTATTATTGGGGATTTATAAATTAATTGATAAAGTTCACAGTTCAATCACAATATTGTTAATTTTATGCCCCCCTCTATCCGCATTGGGTACATTTTTTTTTTGAGTGGTGATAAAATTAATTGGCTGAGAATCGTTCTTTCATTTTTCCACGAGCATCACATTTTCTGAATCACAATTGAAATTGATGGGAAGTAATTAACGCCAAACAAGAATCTTCCATTCCTCTAATAAAAACCACTAATTAGTCTTCGAATGATTAAATATTAAACCTAAATTATACTTTTAGTTGGATAGTTAACAAAGCAATTGTTTGTTCACTCATTGAAGTGGGGTTGTGTTGTGGCTTCTAATTGATAATAAGCGAACAGTGACTACCTCACTTTATCTTTAAAATTGAAAAGCATTTTTGCTTTATAAATTTATAGGTACCCCTTGGGACCATCTATACGCAAGATCCCGGAGGAAAATAGCAACCGTTTAAAATCAATAAATTTTATAAGAAGTAAAGTCAAGTTATGGGTAAAAAAGAATTTTTATTTTAACAACTAACAACTTAATAAAAGTCGTTTTTGGGACTATTATCATTTAGGGGATTATTTATTAATCTATTAATTAATTATTTAAGTCTTTTATTAAAGAGTTCGAAAGTTGAATATGTGTTTTAATTCTTTACAAGTTTTTATTTCATTACACATAGAAAGATAGTGTGAAATAATATAGCAAGGACAAGAGGAAGAAAAAGATTTTGCAATCAGATATCCGGTATGGAGGTTCCATTATTATTTTATATCTCATTTTGAAACCGAGTTTTTAGTGATACAATATTCACAAGTTTCTGAAATAATGATGATGCTTTTGTGGAGAGCACGTTGGAAAACTGTAAGAAGAATAATAGGTCAGTTTCGCTGCACTGAAATGTAAGGTTTACACTACTTGTTATACCATAAAAATCGTTTGTAAGGTGCTCAAGCAATCAAACAATGAATGCAATTTGCAATTTTTCTGATCCTTTTTGACCTGATAATTGCATAATTATATTTGCAAACTAATAAAAAATAGATTAAAAAATATTATGGAATATATATAAGACCTTTCAGAAACTTTTGGCCTGTGAAAAGGGCGAGGACCTTAAGGAGCGTAAAGAATGCGTAAACGGAATTACGTTTCTACGCCGTTCAAGGTTACGGTTCATGAGATTCTGAAATACCTCTAGGAATTTAAGTGGTTATTGAACCAGTAAGTAAGGGAACCACATGAATCAGTAAACAATAGTCGAACGAATCAAACATAAAATACTCTGTGTTTTTAATAAATTTAAACGTTATCCAAAGATTTACTTGTATGTACGTGTATTAATTAAGTAGCTCCTAGGGGTAAGTTAGTTTTCCATCAACGTATAGAACGTCATGAAGCAGGATTGCTGTAAATGCACAACCGAATTAATTGCACACGTTCTTCCTCGTATTATAGGTCCCACGGGTTTCCATAATTATAGTCATTAATTGAAAAACGGCTGTAACCCTGCCGTTAGCAATATCGTTCATGTTTTTCTCTTTTGTGCAAAGGAAATTACAAAGTTTCAAACATACCGAAAGTAATTGAATTTTACAAAGCAGACGATGTAAACAAGAGAAAAAAGGGAAATGCCAAACTCGGTTATAACGAACACGAAAGGGTAAAAATTTTGTGTGTTATTGGCGGCTTTTGTCACTACAAAATTATGATTTAATTTAGATATCAAGGATCCCTCTTATTGTTTTAATTTATTTATTTATTTGAGAACATGCCATCGTCTTTTTTTCAATGTAATGATTTAAAAGTGAAAGATTCGTCTGCTAGAATATCGTCCGTCCAGTATTTTTAGAATTGTATTTATTTTTAGTGAACGTAAACACAGACATTTTTTTTTCAAATATCGATTCCTACTCTATTAAACCCAGGTATGTCTGAAGGACTAATTCGAATTGCAAAAATAATAATCGTTTGCCAACTGTCAAGGTGATGGATTTTGATAATCACCCAGCGCCATAACACTCAAGCTACAATGCCTACCTACATAATAATAGTTTAGTTGCCAGACTGTGACAAATTCTCGGGACGAGGTGAGGAGGACCTTGGCTTTATTAAAAGATTGGAATATCGCAAGGGAGCAATCTTAAACGAAACCAATCTAATATTTGGAATACCATTTTAATATATATACGTATTTTTAATCGAAGAGAAATTTAGATACTTTGTACAATATTTGATTAAAAGTTGTTTTCTAAATTTATTCGCTCTAGTTACGCACGTACCCTTTTTTAATGATTCTATTGATATGGGTTCAAAGGAAAAAGAAAAGGTCAGATGTCAAGTGGATGTTTGGAAATAAATAAAATAGAGAGGCGGCTCAATTCTTTCATTCAACAACGTCAAAAGTAATTCATTATAAAAGCTGCTGATACGCTTTACTAAGTCATGGATCACGCGGATCAGTTTTTACTTTGTATCACTGTAAAATAGGATATACTTTCTGTATTTTGTTCGCGTCTTTCGTTTTCACTACCCACAAATTCTTTGTTTCGATAAAACTGAACGTAATGTTCGCAATAAACAACTGCCCTAACACTAAATACCGTCTAAAATGTAGACATTAACTGACAGCTTAACGTGAAAGCAATTGTTTTTGTTACTGTACCTACACTACGTATGTACTTGTCAGTTTCATGAGGGTAGTGGATTACTGAGGGTAGAAATCAATTTTTAAATTCTATGTATATAACCGAACTTTACGTGTACTTCGGATGCTTAAAAAAGGGTGGCTTAGTGTAGTAAATATTTTGTTTATGAGAAAAGGAGTGTTTCTCGAGTACCCTAGCATTTGAATAAATTTCCCCAAAAAAGGTATTTCTAAATGTTAAAAAGAATAGCGACAATGTAACTGATCATTCTATTTAATTTAAAATTATTTTGGAAAGTTAATACAGTTATTTATTTGGTTCTAGTTGTTGTTTTGATATTTTAAAAGACCATCTTGTTTTATTTTATTATATGTATAGGAAACTGTCATAAAAAATCGTTTTATTTTTCTTTTCCTCAAATTTAAATATTGTATTAATCAAAGTTTTAAAAACTCCCAAGACAGTTTAAGTAATTTGGGACAGTAGTAAACAGTTTAAGCTGCGGAATCTCTGGAGAAATATGGTGAAAGTTTCTGTTGAATTACACCAGCCACTTAACCGAGAGCAGTTTTAAGGAAACACAAATTAAAGATCGTTCCGTTACTCTATTAAACTTTTGGTTAATGGTACAGTTTCAAGAATTGACAATCTTCAAAACAATTATTAGTAAAACGAATCATCCTTCGACTTTGACTACTATTCTTTGCTAATTTATTTAATGCATTGCAATATTTGTATCATCTACGATTTCGATGCTTTTTCAATTATTAGGTCTTTTGGCATTTGCAATTATCTGAAACTCTGCAGTCTAAAATAGATTGAGATCCATGTCGGAGTACGATTTTTTCAGTGGTAGTTAATACTTTAAATATAAAGAGTAGAAATTGAAAGCTTTACAATTGTGCTGAAGTAGATTAAGCTTTTCTCTTCATATTTATCTTGTCTTATAAGTATGTTTAATTTCCTTTAGAATTTTAATTTAATTTTAAAAGACACCGGCTTAGTAGTATTGGTTGTTTTTCTGATTTTTTCAAAAACATTTTACTGGTAATCACACTAATATTATAAAGGCGAAAGTTTGTGAGTGTGTGAGTGGATATGTTTGTTACTTCTTAACTTCTAAACGGCTAGAGCGATTTTAATAAAATTTTGGTATGGAGTTAGCTGACACTATGGATTAACACATATGTAGGCTACGTTTTACTGCGGGAAAATATCTTATTCCCATGGGAAAATCGATGAAAATTAATTCGCGGAATATTATAAATGCGAAAGTAACTCTGTCTGTATGCTACACAATCTCGCCTAAAATTTACTGAACCGATTTAAATGAAATTTGGTACAGAGATAGTCTAAAGTCTGAGAAAGGACATACGCTACTTTTTAATGCGAAAAAAGGGTTGTAAGGGATTGAAATAGAAAAGTTTGTGCGGAAATTCCGTTTTTTAACGATAGAAGCCTAAAACTTATTTTTTAGGCTTTTGATTAGATATAAATAAATACGACATTCAATGTTTGTAAAATTTTACCCTAAAGGGGATAAAATAAGCCGATGAAAGTTTTTGTGTAATGACGTCGTCCAAAAAGCTTACGGCCCAGAAAATTAAAATATTAAGTGTAAAAAGTTAAAGAGGTTTTGTTTATTTGGATCAATAAAAGTAGTTGAATACTAAGCTATATAAACTATTTTAAACTATAATTAAACTATATTAATCTATAATATTATAAATGCGAAAGTAACTCTATCTGTCTGTGTTTTACGCAATCACGCCCAAACTACTGAACCGATATAAGTGAGAATTTGGTACAGAGATAGATAAGTAGATATAAAGCTAGAGGCTTAAAACTTATTTTTTAGGCTTTTGATTAGATATAAATAAATAAAGGGGGCAAAAATAAGGAATGAAAGTTTTTGTGTAATGACTTCGGCAAAAAGGCTTACGGCCCAGAAAATAAAAATATAGAAGAAAAAAAATTTAAATGCTGCCGAAAGTCACTATTCCAGGCGAACGAAGTCGCGGCCCTAGCTAGTAGCTTATAGTTTTCTTAACATTTTGGTCGGTTTTAATATGCAATGAGCAGACAAGGCCAACAGAAACTGCACATACTATAAATTATATTTAGTTTAACTAACTAAAGACCGCACTCCATATCCTGCTACTAAATCTAAACAGAATGCAACGAACGACATTAGTTGAATTACTTAAGTAAAACGTTTCAATGTATTTGATATTGAATAGAATGAGGACTAAAAATAAATTGAATGAATCATATTTATGAATAAATTCAATTTGAAATCCATCCACTTTTAAGGCTTATACCTACTCAAAAAGAACGAGATGAAATACCTTTAACTTGTAGTTAAAATATTGCTGTTGTTTTAGCGACTTTCTTCTAGGTAGTCTAATTTCTTATTTTCAGATGAAAAACTTAAAAGGTCAGGCTTATAAGTAGCTGCATAATTTAATGGAAAAACAATTTTCATCGTCTTATTTTATGGTTTGAAAATGAAAAGTTAAGTACCTAGAGGCCTTCAGGCGAAACACGTGGTCTTTATTTAAGGGTCGTAGGGCAGATGTAGGTCAAAAATGAAAATCCTTTTATCCGTTTTAATATTTAACGACACATGCACAGGAAAATATATGCAAATAATCCACAGTAACTCATAACACGTCACACCTATAATGGATTTCGTAATAAGAGTCAATAACTCCAACGGGGTGAAGTAAATAAGGACATCTATCTTTCAACATTATGGTGGAGTCTTAGAAAGATAAGGTGATGTTTAAATATACGTATAGATATGTCATTTAAGTTCCTTTTAACGGCTCAACGACTAATTAATTGCCATGATTAGGTAAATATGAGACCCTGAAGTATAGCCAACTAACTCAGTGATGTCAGTGAATGTCGAATGGATATTTTCGGATACTTTATTAATCTAAATAAAGGTACAAATTGTGAAAGTGACTCCGGATTTTATTAAACCTGTGCATGTTTACTACACTTAAAGATCAACAAACACAGATTAAGCAAAACTATCATTATAATTGATTAAAAATACTTAAGTACCTTTCAGAAGTAATTTTAAAAGAACTAAAGATACTTAAGGGGAAACGTATTGGTTTTTGTAAGCGAAATAAAAGAAATGCCTTCCTACGGATTTTTAAATTATACAAAAACGTGCTGAAAAGACGCTTTCAGGCCCTTTGTCTTACTTTTCAAAGAAAAGACGCCGGATTTTTGTAAGAATGAAAAAAAGAAAAGCGTAGAAAAATTTAATCTTCTTGACAATCGTATTAATAAAATATTGAACACCAACTATACTAACATTATTGATTATAGTAATTTGTGAAGCCAAGAGATGAATTCAAAATAAATGATAATTATATCATAAGAATACAAAATAATATTCTCTTTTAAACAATTTAATGTTTCAGAAAAGTTTCACAATTTAATATTTTAAAATGTTTGAGGGTCTGAACTAATTAAATTTCAAAAATTACCTTTAGGTATAAGGACTACTTTACCTTAATACATATTCATAATTCTTGAAGTTGGAGCTATATTTTTAAAATAAATAAATAAACTTTTCGTGTACTTATAATTGCAGATGGACGTACTACCTCTGTGTAGGAATCGGTTAATTTAAATTTAAAACTACTGAAGTATATGTCTGAAAACGTTTCTAAATTAAGGTAACTTTGTACTTTGCAACGTATTTGGGTGGTTTTCAACCTTTAGCCTCGAGAGAATTAGGCTGTCCGAACCTTCGTTCGAAACCAAAATCCTTACTATGTAATACTATAAGGTAAAGCAGCGATGCTATCGACCGTTGCAAAGTGCTCGACATAGTTTTTCGTTCGTACGTACGTATCTTGGTTAAAAGGGTTCAAAAACTTTATCTGAAACAAGCAGAAGTAGGTATAAGACCAACAACAAAACAAGTTGACCTTTACAACTTAGGTGTCTTTCGTTCTTTACCCTCAGATCTCTTGAACACTTAAATTTGTGTGAGCTTTCGAAAAGCTCCGGCGTTTGAACAAAATTGAAGGGATCCGAATATAACATTAAAGGATTTCTATGGTAGCTAATAAAATACCCTATTAAATTTATCTTTGCTACTGACATAAGTGAAAACTGTTGCTTTTGTCACCATCCTAACCCTACTCTAACTCGTGTATTGGTTCATAATTGATTTTGGATTAAATGTGGACGGTATTTAAAGGTTTTTAACTTGCGTACATTTTGAAGTTGAAATAAAGTTTTCGAAGAACAACAAATGGAGAGTCAACCGTTGTTTTGCTTCGTTGTACATTTTGAGATTGAAATCAAGTTTGAAAATGACCTTATTTATTTATGAAAAAAGTAAATATTGATTTGTTACTACGTACCGGTCCGGACGAGTTTGAATGTGACGGAGTTATGTCCCTTAAGGGTGTCATTGTAGAAAGGATGAGCCAGATCCTTTAGAGCCGAGTCCGCCATTCTTGAATGCGACTCGGTTGTTGCCCGTTTATTGCTTCGGAAACTTCCAAAGAATTTTCTTCTCGGCGAAGGTGGATTCGACTTTTCTGAAAAGGAAAAAAGACAATCATAAACAATCTCAACGTTACCTTTGTAAAAGGTGACACTGGCAAAGTAAAAAAAAATATTTAGTCAGGAGAAATCGTCAGAGAAAGTCAAGCAAACGGAAAAAGAACAAACGGTAATTACAAAGGGAGACGATGCTTTTATCAAATAATTTAACCAGCACATTTTATTATTTCCTAAAAAATTACTTGATATTAATGCTTTCTTAACATTAAAGATTGATACCCACTCTCATATATTAAAATTGATTTTTCATTTTATTGTGTTTTCGTGTTTGAGATATAAAAACAACCCAATTTTTAAAATCAAACATTTTAATATTTCTTTTCTCACAAAGTAAAAATTTATTGTGTGAATGAACAGTATTAATTTGTTTAAGAGCCATAAATCAAAAATATGTAGTAAGTTTGTAAACAAAAAGTTTGGGAAATTTTAGAGGGTGTGTTTCACTTTGCCTTTTTGGTAAGAAACTCTCGCAATTCACGTCACAAATGACACTTTCCACTTGGATAGATTAACACAAACTGATATCCTGCCTTACATATTGTGTGAATTTTTTATGAAGCAGCTGAGCAGCGAGAAAACAAAAAGGTAAAACGTTGTTGTAAAATGCTTTTCAACGAATGAAAGCGACGATGTCGCTGGTGGTGCTTTCGCTGATCTTCGAATAAAAAGAATGTTTGTTGTACCTACAGCTCCGAAGCTTTAATATGCTATATGTACCATATATGCTGGCTTAGAATAGTAAACTTAGATGTGTAAGTAAGTATGTTTGGAATTTATATAGTAGAATGCTAGATATATCAGAGGGTTAGTTTAAATGAAAAATACAAATCACCGCACCCCATACTGGACTTTTCTTTGTTAATTTTCATGGCGTCTTTTAAATCCACATTTATTAGAAAATATCAGCGTAAGGCAAGTAATTGAGCTGCATTCAGTGCAGAACACACACTTGAATTTATCATGAGCAACCTCTGATTTTATAAGTTTTACAGCTTTTACGGATCTGGATCTTCATTAATTACGTGAACTAAAAATGGAGCGAGAAGACTAGCACTGTCCTATGAAATCTTTTTTAATGGCAGAACGTTAAACGAAAATCTCATGACAATATTTCAGTTCTAATAATTTTCACTATTTCATTTTCTTTTTTAATGAAGAATTCATATGAAATAATTCTCACTTAAGGGGGTAGGAGATCTCACGAAGGAGGAGTTCGAATCAAAAAATGGCAGCTCACATAATAAATTGTTTTTTGGGAAACTCTACAGGAGATAACATTGTGAGGGTTGTACTTATTTTGAATTGCTGTAAATGGCTGGCACCGCTTTTTTCTACGAAATATTCAGTTCAACAAGCGCGTGTCAAAAAGGAAATAAAGGATTCATGTCGAAGTTGTTAAGGGACATAAATAGACAAGAGGAGAAAGCAAAAGCGTGATATTGGCGTTAAATATATAACAAGATGCTTTATACCGAAAGGAATTCGTAACGAGTTTCTAAACTTTTGAACACGCACTTTTGGTAGGCACTTTCCCAGAACGATATATTTTGTATTTTCTATATTCGTTTTATGGAAAGAAGCAGATGGTTTCATCTTTAAAAATAGGAAAAAAAGGTGTAACAAGAAGTCCTATAGCTACATTTAGTTGACAATACGTTTGTTTTAAAAAAATATATTTTAGGGAAGACGACGAACGGACCAGTGTCGATAATAAGGTCTTAGGCAAATAAATCTTCTTAAGACTTTGGAGTTACTTAGTTCAATAATATCCAAAAACCTATGTTCAATAAAACGGCAGTACTCTGTAGGTTAGTAAGAATTTATTAAAGAGAATAAAACGTGTAATTCGGAAGATGGATATAAACGGACTGAAATCAGGTCACAAAACAAAATACATAAGTAGTTACAATGCGTTGAACATTCTGCTTTCATTAGACTAAACAAATGTGTCTGAAAAATAATTTTAAGAATAACAAATAACAGCGAGAACAGTGCTGTTCAGAGTTAGTAAATAAAAACGAACCATTGTTACATGTTGAATTTAAAATCTTAAATACCTACATACTGTGTGTTCACAATATCTCAACACTCCCACTTATTTAAGATTTCCCAAAATACTCAACCTGTAATTTTAATTACGTAATGAAAAATGAAAATCAACAAATTCTTAAAAACTATGATTTGTTAGATATAGTTGACTGAACACACCTATAGTAAATTTAGTTTTAAACACAAAGATTCTAAAATTGTTTTACTTAGAGGTTTAGTTAGTAAATCCGCCAATTGATCACTAGTTTTCACATATTGAACGGAAATACTGCCTTTTTCGCACTCGTCGCGCACAAAATGCACCTTTACATCGATGTGCTTTGTTCTATTGTGGAATTGATGTGCCTGGGACAATTTGATGGCTGATTGGTTGTCGACTTTTATTTTTAAAGTCGTGATGTTAACATTTAGTTCCTGAAGAAACGATTTTAACCATAACCCTTCCTTTACGCCAAGGGCCAACGCAATGTACTCGGCCTCGGTGGTGGATTGCGCTACCACTGGTTGCTTTTGGCTTTTCCACGTAATCGGTCCATTTGCCATTACAAAAATATAGCCGCTTGTTGATTTTCTGCTTTCTACACATCCAGCGTAGTCTGCATCGGTGTAACCGTCGGGGTTTATTTGGGTTGTTTTTGAATATGTAATTTTTATATTAAACGTGTGTTTTATATAACGTAATATACGTTTAACAGCTATCCAGTGTTCATCATTCCAATTGTTTAGAAAACGGCTAACTTGATTTACAGCGAACGCAATATCCGGACGAGTTGACATGGCCAAGAAAATGAGCGAGCCGACAGCCTCGCGATATGGTTGTTTTTGATTATTGTTTATTTCTTTCGGAGCGACCAAATGTAAACTCGGTTCGGCTGGTGTTGTTAACGGTTTCGCTTCTTTCATATTGAATTTATCAAGTAACCTTGTAATGTAAGCCTGTTGATGAATAATAATTGTTCCTTGGGATAAATTTTGCTCGATTTGTAAACCAACGAATTGAATGTTTTTATTATCGAAATTTACCGTGATATTAAACATTTCTTTTAAAATTGTTATCAACTCCTTAATTGCTTCGTTTGATTTTGACATCAAAAGTCCATCATCTACGTAAATAGCCAGATAAATTTCTGAATTCACGAACTTGCCAATGAATACGCACTGATCAGATTTCAATTGTTTGAAATTATATTTATTTAAAAAAGAAACAAACTTACGGTTCCAACAACGCGGCGATTGCTTTAATCCGTATAGACTCTTTTTGAGCTTACATACCAGATCAGATTTCTGTTTGTTTTCAAATCCCATTGGCTGTTTCATGTAGATATCTTCACTTAACTCACCGTAAAGGAAAGCAGTTTTCACGTCAAAATTGGCTATTTGTAAGTCCTTTTCGGCTGCTAAAGCTAGTAAAATCCGTATCGAATCAAATCGAACTACCGGCGCGAATGTTTCTTGGTAGTCAATACCTTCCTGTTGTGTGAACCCGCGCGCAACAAGCCGTGCTTTATAACGAACATTTTTATTGTCACTTTTAATGCGAAACACCCATTTGTTGTCAATCACACGCGAACCCTCAGGTAGTTTCACTAGAGTCCATGTATCATTGGATGCCAGTGCGTCCATTTCCTCTTGCATGGCATTTTTCCATAGTTCTGATTCTTCACTTTTGATTGCTTGGTTGTAACAATCGGGTACGAAAGTCGAACTACAAAAAGCCGTCGCATCGTAATAATCCGGACGATTTAATTTACTGCGATCCCTTAATTGTTTTGGTTCGAAGTCTTCATTTTCGGGGTTGTGATCTTCATAAACGAAATCGTCATCGGATGCATTTTCTTGCTCTTCTTCACTGCTTGTATAATTTTCGTTTGGTGGTGGTTTGTTGTTACCAGCTTGTTCTGGTGGTGCTTCCTGTATCGGATCTTCTTGTTCATTTGAACCGAATTTGAGCGAAAACGATTCTTTTTCTGTGTTTAGTCTCTCATTTTCATTGAACACTACATTGCAACTGACCTCGATTTTTCTCTTTTCTGGATCCCAAAGCCTATAGTTCGTGGAATAACCCTCATATCCAACGAATAATAGCTTTTTGGATTTTGGATCCCATTTCTTTCGAAATGTGTGCGGAATGGACATATATGCAACACATCCAAAGATTCTTAGGTGTTTCAATTCAGGCTTATACCCAAACCATTTTTCAAAAGGAGTCATGTCATCCACTTGTGTCGAAGCCGTTCTGTTCAGCAGATAAACTGCGGTGTTTACAGCTTCTGGCCATAATTCTTGCGGTACATTTTTGTTTATTAACATTGTCCGTGCGATCTCAACAATCGTTCTCATTTCTCTTTCTGAGCGTCCGTTTTGTTGAGGTGTATATGCTGAAGAACATTCATGATATATACCCTCCTTCTTTATGAACTCTTTAAATTCTCTGTTTATGTATTCGCCCTTACCTTGGTCACTTCTTAAAGTTTTGATTCTGTTACCGGTTTGGTTTTCAACCAAGGCCTTGTATTCCTTGAATCTGTTGAGAACTTCCGATTTATGTTTCAGGAAATAAACCGTTCTGTAACCACTGCAATCATCCTTGAATAGGACGAAATATCGTGAACCGCTAGGCGATACAATGTTCATCGGTCCGCACACATCGGTGTGAATTTTTAGACCTGGTTTTTCGGACTTATCTCTGATGAGGCGTTTATGTGATTTTCTGGCTTGTTTTCCGAACTGACATGGTTCGCAGAAGAAATCATCTTTACTGTCAATCTTCATGTTTTTCACCATCTTCTTTTCAGCAGTTTTCTTGATCATGTTCTTGTTTACATGACCGAGACGGTCGTGCCATAGTTTTAACGAACTTTCCTTGCTGAAGTTGCACTGTGGAGGAACGATAACCTTGAATTTCATCACCCATAGATTGTCTTTTCGTGCACCGACACATGACACTTTTCTGTCACTGTCGCGAAACTCGCAAAAGTTTTTATAGGAATGAAATGTGAAGTTTCGATTTGTCATAGCTCCCACTGAAAACAGACTTAGGCTTAATTCTGGGATATACAGGACATCGTTGATTGTTCTATCGTACCATTGGCCCCCAACAAATGCCCGAATTTGTATCATGCCCTTTCCAGTTGCAGTCAACAACTTGTTGTTGGCTATCTTGACATACACCGGTTCGTCAATCGTTTCTAATTTGGTAAACCACTGTTTTTGACAGGTCATATGAACACTTGCCCCTGAGTCACAGATCCAATCTGATTTGTTTTCTTCAGAACTGGCCGAATATAACGACGAAATGTCACATATATATGCCGAACTGCCGCTAACCGGGGTTTTCTTTAAATCAGCTAGACGCTTTCTGCACTCTCGTGCCCAATGCCCTTTCTTTTTGCAGTAATTGCATGTACTGTCTTTCTTCTTCTTATCAATGGTTTTCGTATTCTTTCTCTTTGAGAACTCTACAGCTGCCAATTTTTCTTGTAAAGCTTGAACCTGCAATGCCAGATTATGCGATTCTGTACTGTCGTTTAACATTCGAGTCTCTTCTTTTAAAAGTCTTGCTGTTAAATTCTCGAATGTTTGCTTTGAACTATCAACTGAGTCCCAAGCCGTTCGAAAAGCATTAAACTTGGATGGCAAACTGTTGATCACTTTTGAACAAACAGCACTATCACTGATGTTTTCACCAACGTCTTTTAATTGTTTCACCAACATTTCAACAGCTGAGATGTGGTCGGCTATTTTTCCTTTTTCTTGCATTCGGTATTCGTAGAAATTCTGCCATACCATCTCTTTCGATATTTCAGTTTTCTGCTCGTGTATAGACATTAATCTCTTCCACATTTTTGCAGCGTCGTCACAGTTTATCAAGTATTGCATCTGGTCTTGACTAATTGTGGATATCAGAATTACTTGAGCCCGTGTATTTTTCGCATCCCATG
Organism: Agrilus mali; assembly: GCA_029378335.1. Taxonomy (NCBI): domain Eukaryota; kingdom Metazoa; phylum Arthropoda; class Insecta; order Coleoptera; family Buprestidae; genus Agrilus; species Agrilus mali. The sequence continues at coordinate 18,594,349 of CM055658.1, read as the reverse complement.
CTTTCCATTCTGGTGTCGATTGGTCTGCTGGTTCAGTTTCTGTTCCATCAACGACCGTTTGAAGATTTTCAGCTTTCAGCAAAACTTTTATACTGAATTTCCACAATTGGAAATTAGTGCCGTCGAATTTAGGAATGCTTCCCGATTCAAACTTAAGAGACGCGGCCATCGCGAACACTACTTTTTCTTTCGTACGACTCGAACGTAACTAGAAAATTTTCACGATACTTTAGCCCTGCTTATCTAACCTACGAGCCAACGTAAACTGGGCCCATAACCTGTTCAATAAAACGGCAGTACTCTGTAGGTTAGTAAGAATTTATTAAAGAGAATAAAACGTGTAATTCGGAAGATGGATATAAACGGACTGAAATCAGGTCACAAAACAAAATACATAAGTAGTTACAATGCGTTGAACATTCTGCTTTCATTAGACTAAACAAATGTGTCTGAAAAATAATTTTAAGAATAACAAATAACAGCGAGAACAGTGCTGTTCAGAGTTAGTAAATAAAAACGAACCATTGTTACATGTTGAATTTAAAATCTTAAATACCTACATACTGTGTGTTCACAATATCTCAACAACCTAACCTTTTTTAAAAGCTTTTATTTAACTTGCAATGTATGTTTGTTCGGGTCGAATCTTGCTACTCAATTTTGAAGCAGAAATTTTGTATACACGTTTAGTTTGTATGACAATACACGATAATCTATGTGACGTCATTCTAAATCCAATATGGCGGACCATCCAAGATGGCGGAATAGTTATTTTTAATGCATTTCTACAATATGGGTATCAAATGAAAAGGCTTGTTGAGAGTAATTCGAAAAATAATGTGACGTCATTCTAAATCCAATATGGCGGAACATTCAAGATGGCGGAATAGTTATTTTTTATGCACTTCTGCAATATGGATATCAAATGAAAGGGCTTGCTGAGAATAATTAGAAAAATATTCTGACACCACTCTTAATCCAATATGGCGGACTTTTAGAGTTTTTTATGCTTTCTTATACGATAGTATGGGTATTAAATGAAAGGGTTCGCTGAGAATAAAAAGGCAGGAAAAAAAAAGATGGTGATTATAAGCGCCGTTGCTCTAATCCACCTGAAATTTGGTGTAGAGACCTCGATTATTCTTAAGGTAGAATTTTTTAAGCCTGTAACATTCGTTGATTAACTTTGACTTGTGTTTTTTTGTCGATATGGGCGTCATCAGCATTGGTCTGTAACCTGTCTAGGAGAAGGAAAACTCCAAAATCACACAATGATGTGTTCAATGAAATGAACAGACTCAGAAACCTAGCCAGCGATAACTAAAAGGTAAAAAATAAATTAAAAGCAAAAAACCTTTTTTTAAAAAAGCTTTTAGTTAAATGCTCTAAAAAGAAGAAAATAAAATTTTCCTTTAAAATTTTAACTATTAACTTATAACCTCATTATACACAATTTATATGATCATAAAAGCTTGTCGCGCGATTTACTTGTGTAAATAAACTAGTACCTATTTAATTGAGTAACTTAATCTGCTAAGTTTATTTTTTTTTAAACAGCAAACCTCGCGACAAGCTTTTATGATCATATAAATTGTGTATAATGAGGTTATAAGTTGATAGCTAAAATTTTAAAGGAAAGTTTTATTTTCTTCTTTTTAGAGCATACTAATTAATGCTTTCTTCAAAAACGGTTTTTTGCTTTTAATTTATTTTTATAAATACAATTATCTCAAATATATTATATATTAAACCTGCAAACTTGCTTGTGACCTCTCTAATCCTGTCAAGATCCAGTTTACTTGCTCTTTTATTTCACTTTACCATCATGTTGTATCCACGTTATAATATCGTGAATAGTATTGTCGAGATTTAAGTACTTTGAAACCAACTTCCTACTGTGTGTAGGTTCAATAATGAGAGACTGAGTTAGATAAACAGAAGTACTGAATAAACACTGCATTATTAACATGCACCAGTTCGTGTTAGCGGTTTTTACTTTTATTATTCCTGCCGACAATCTATTTACATTCGGTAAATTATTAATTTTAATATCAGCAAACATAAAAAATTAGTGAGAGATTACACCAAAATTTGTCGTGACTGGGATTGGGGTGATATGATGACCTTATTTGTACTGTAATCTTTTGTAATTTACTTATAGAAATAGGAACAAGGGTTGCTAAAAACAATTACTTTTTGTGTGATTTGAAGAGAAATAAGTGTCAGCAAATTATAGTTTAGTTCAATAAATTGTGTTCTACAATATTTTTCCCTTTTTATGTGTCTTAATTAGAGAGAAACTTTGTGATGTGACAAAATTTTGATATAGATCAAATCTTACTTTCGGTATTTTAACTACCTACCGCAAGTAAAAACTTAAATAAAGTAAAAGGAAACGTTAGTGCCTCATTTTGTAATTATCTATCCTAACACTACTTTAATTTTTTTATTTTTATAGAACACACGCTAATTAAAACTTTGTGAGAGCAACGTTACAACAACAAACTTTACTTAATTATTATATTACCTCAGTGCATACCAAGCTTTGAAAATTAGGACATACTCCCCATTACATTACATCTTATAACTTTTAGCTGTGATTGAATCGTTTCAATCCTTTTAACATAGCCACGAAGCCTTTTCAACAACTAATTATAAACAATGTAATCTACTTTAGTTTTATTGGATTTAGCGACTGAGAATGTTACGCTATTTCTTATGTTCTTAAACTGTACTTTTCTTTCATGGAAATGTAAGGAATGGTGTTGAAAATCCAATATTAAAATCAGTTTTATGGCATCAGACCACGAGCAGTAAAAATTATTACGTTTATGTGGTTTGCAAATAAATGATCTTTCACATTTACCAAGTGAAGACCATTGGTATTTATGTGTAGCAGTGGCCCTGAGTTTCCCTTTGTGTACTATGGTACATGGTAATTGCATTTTGAGAGCTGTGGTACAAACGTGGGAAATACAGCAGTTAAGAGGTGTGTTTACAATTAGACAAAAGTGTTCTAGGAACTTTCTGAAAATTCTCATGAATGTTTCAAAACTGAATCTTAACGAAAATGTTCTAGTTCTGAAATGATCGGAGACCAATGTGTGTGACTCATGAAGATGTTTGAGATACAAATATTGAAAAGTCGACCATTCGTGGTCCCTAGCTAGAATATTTTAGAATAAACTGGATTGGAAGCATCGAGAGGGTTCTAAAATATTCAGATGTTTTGGACTGAAGACGATTGAGGTGCAATTAGTGAAGATAGTCGAGAAGCAAATATTAGAAAGTCAACCACAGGTCCTCTTAGAATAGGCGAAAATGTTTTTGAATGTTCCGAAGCTGTTCCTCAGAAGGTTATAGAACTTTCTAGTATGATGAGAAACTATGAAGTAAGGATGATGGAGGCGTAATAGTTAAAGAGATCCAAGTTTGTAGTTGCAAATAAACAAAAAATAAATAAGCAAAATGTTAGTTTAGAAAACAAACAACATGCTTAAAACTCAGCTAATTACTTGTTAGATCGTAAACTGACACACTCTTTGGGCAAAACGTTCACCTGCCGAGAGAGATTGTGTTCTAGTCCTGGGAAGGGTCAGGAACTTGCTATTCTGTCTATTATTAAACTCAAAAACGATGTCATTCGAACTGCAAGGAGCACTAGCACTGCTTGTTTGTGGCAAGTTTTCCGCACTTTTCGAAGACTTTCCGGTAAACTGCGGAACTCGAAGGAAGGGACCTTCTACCCCCCTAGGTGACCGTTCGCGTTTCGGAACCGCAAGATGAGAATCACTCACGATTTTCGTATTTATCGGCGAATTACTTCTGTTAGCACTGAGGTAATCTGTGTACGAAAGGCGACGTTTTATGGGTTCAGATGGTGATACCGATCGGCTACGATGGTGAAGGTTGATATTAAGAAAATTAAGTTTGGCACTTCTTGGTGACGGCGGCGGCTTCTCGGAAAATAGAGTTCCACTTGAGCTACTCGATTTTGAGTTATCGGCCGAATGTCTTTTCTCTTTTATAAATTTGGAAAGACTACTGACACGTTCACGAAAACTTTTCGGTGAATTTTTTACGTACGATGACTTATTTTTCTCGAGCGATTGATTGGATTCGAAATTTTCTTCCTCGTTTTCGTCTTCTTCTTGTTCTTCAGAGAGGTTGGACAATGAAGGACCACTTACTACGGAATGGTAGCTTCTGGTTGAGCTGGTACTGGTGGAAGGAACACTGAGATCGTTCGCTACTTGGGGTGTTTTGGGGGAAGCTGATGAACAGTCGGCGGCCTCTCGGCCTTGGGTATTAACTCTGGGGATAACGATCACACGACCATACGATAAATAGACTACTTCATCGGCAGGATAGATTACGTACATGCTCTAGCGCAGTTCGACATTGCGAAGCTGCCGCTTTTGCTTCCTTAACTACGAGAGCACCACGATGGTTGGACTTCCACATTGAAGCTACGGCCAAGAAAATATCGTCTGGGTAGTTACTACCGAATCATGTGTCTATCACCACGTTTTCGGTTACTCCAACTCAACCAATCCTATAAAATCATCTCTATATAGATTTATTAATCGACTTCTTGGTTATTGATTAGTGTTAGTCGGGTTAGTGTCTTTATTGTAATTTTGGCAGTTTTCTACGTAATTTTTTACGATGGATCCAAATTGTTGTAAGTAGAACAGAAAAGTGAATATCTCAACAAGGATACCCCTCCCAAAACAATGAAAAAAAAATTGGAAATGAAATCTAATGACATATAAGTGCATTGAAACCCTATAGCATAATATTTAAAATTATGTTTAGGTAACATCAAATAGGTATTGTTTTTTTTTTCTAACATGGTTATAAAATCCTGTCACTTAATAGAATACATCTTTGCGGATTTCCTTGAAATGTCTATATCCCGGGATTCACCCCGTTTCCCGGCGTTTCGTTCGTCAAACTTCCCAGGATGAAATTATTTTCTCTACACATGTAGCTTGACTAGTTTAACTTTCCTATGCAGCTGCTCATGTACATTACGTTACAAACTTCCATGTTGGTTTAATAGATATGGGATATGTTGTTAACCTTTTGAACTTTGACTTCTTCAGTCGGATCTAGTAAAGTTTAATCGCGTCTTGAATTTGGTACGACATTCCCTTTTAGATGACTACGGGATCCCTGTTGAATGGAGATTTAATTCAAGAAACATTAAAATGTCTCGAGTTCAAAGCAAGAACATATTTTAAAATTTTGTCAAACTTTACTAAGAAAAGAATGGAACATATTTCTTTGAAATATTAATTAATGATTAAAGGTTTACTGGAGAGATATTGTAGAAGAAATAATTTAAAAGGCACAAGAGAGCTTTTGAGTTTGTGATGGCAAAAATATTTAGTCAAGTGAGTACGTGATATAAATTGAGAATATTTTATGAACTTTGGACTTACTTGGACCAATAGGAGATTTATGATATTTTGCGTTATTTTTATTTCGTAATGGTTCCATTTTTAATACCCAAAAAGTGGATTATATTGATCAATAAAATTGATGGAGCAATTGAAATATTTGTAATGGTGCTTTTATGGTCTCAATACCTATCACTTTAAGTGGAATTTTGATTACTGGCAATAAAATATAATCAGTCATTTTTGATGAACAATACTCGTTAATAACATTCAATAATAAGTTGCAATTTGGTGCACATATTGTGCATTTATATAATTATTTGTAATTCTGTATACATACAACATACAAGTGTTGGTTAATTTTAAATACAAATACAAATGGCAATTATAAGTTTATGAATTTCGTTTGTTCACTTTTATATGGCAATGTTGACATTTCTCTTTCGACATAAAATAAATAAAAGAATACCCTAAAAATAAATAATAGAAATAAATACACTTTTTTTATACAAATTATAAAATTGTGAGTGGAAATAAAGAAAATATATGTTATAGAAGAGTATTCTAATTCATTTTTAGAAGTTAAAGTTTTGTCATGTTCAAAGTAAAAAACGCGAATGCGTTCTGAATTTCACTGCCATTACGATTACGTGCTTCACACCAATAAACTCTACCTTTTCACTTAAAATACCTAATATGTAGCAATTTACGTCTCTTTAATGAGAACAGTGACTCGTATATGAAGCTATACCAATAGAAAGGAACTGTATAAAGTGCAAAGGTGGATTATACCCCATACAGACGTGACGTGGTTAGCGACGCATTATTAATTTTCAGAGCAATCCGTTTTATCAGTTCTGTCCGGAAGGTAAAATTCACCAGTGCATACCTGAAGCATTGTTCTAAAACAATTCCGGCAATTTAAGCTTTAAGGTGTTTTAAGGTCGACTGGTAATATGTAATGGGGCAATAATTGTTTGTTTTTAACTGATAACAGTAAATGGTACAAGACAATTAAAATATAGATTGGTGATGAGCAAACGCAAGGCCAAAGTACCCTTGATATCTACTGATATTTGTCTAGCATACTAACTTAATCTTGTTTTTGCGTTTCAACAGTAGTTCTTGGTACTTTGGTGTTGTGAGCACTTTCATGTCATTATCTTGGTCTTGATATTTCTAAATATGATAATACGAGACTAAACTACAAGACCAAAATTATTTCTGCTGATCAATACTTTTGAATATACAATTAATCCTGTAATTAAATTGAGAAATTAATACGTTGAAATCTGTTTGTCACGTTAAAGGTGAGAGCTTTAAAGGAAACAGAACTTGAAAAATGGAACTGCTTAAAGGTAATGATCGTTTGGATTCAAAAGAAAATGAGAAAAGGTGTGTTGAAGCGTATTTTATTCATGCGGTGACCCAAAATTTGTGAAATAAAGTAAAAATTATACGAAACCGTGCTACATATGGTAAATATACCAACACATACATGGTTTTGAAAAAACAAAAAGCAGTCCTATCATCAACAAAATAATTAAATTATAACACGTGCTTATAGTCGTAGGAGAAATCTCTAAGTAATCTTTAAATAGAAACATAAGCCAAAAACAAAAAATATTTTAACGAGATAGAACGTTTACTGACTTAATTTCTTTATTACATTGGCGGGTTTTGAAAATTAAAAAACAATACTCCCTAACATTAAAAATTTTCATATAAGTATGCAAATATTGTACATTAATTCATTCGGTTGTGTTCATGAAATAATTTAATTACTTAATTCAAATGTTAACGGAAGAGTAAAGAGAAAATTCATATTGACTTTTTCAACGGAAAAATGGAATACGTTCTGAAGTGAAAACCGCAAACTGATTGCTGGATCTTGAGCCAAATAGAAGCAGACAAGTGTGATAAAAACATGGTCAGATATTATTTATAGCTCTTGCGTTTAATTAGAAATAAAACACAACAGCTGGCTGCAGTTACAAACGCGCCATCAGTCGTAACACGAAAGATTATACAAAACTCCTTTCGTGAGATCAGCAATAAGTCAAAACATAATATTCTAGAAGACTTAACTGGTTTAAATGTGCCAAAAAAATCACTTCATTAATTCTGGCTAAACGAGATTGTTTCAAGTTTTTCAAAATAATAGAATCAAGCCCAGGACATCTTATTGCATAAAATATGATGTTCTGGGTTTGAATGTCATTGGCCATAATAACAAACGTGCTGTCCATTTACATCTTCAGAAATATTTATCAGTATTTAAATACTTAATAAAGAATTTAGGCATTAGAATTTATAATGATGGTTAAAAATTAAATTTAACAAGAGAAGCATCTTAATCACACTTTAATTATAAAGGCGAAAGTTTGTGAGTGTGCATGTTTGTTACTTCTTCACGTCTAAACGGCTTGAGCGATTTTAATAAAATTTCGTTAGAAGTTAGCTGATAACCTGGATTAACACATAGGCTACGTTTTACTGCGGGAAAATATCTTATTTCCATGGGAAAATCGATGAAAATTAATTCGCGGAATATTATAAATGCGAAAGTAACTCTGTCTGTATGCTAACACAATCTCGCCTAAAATACTGAACCGATTTAAATGAAATTTGGTGCAGAAATAGTTTAGAGACTGAGAAAGGACATGCGAAAAAAGGGTTGTAAGGCGTTGAAATAGGAAAGTTTGTGCGAAAAATCCGTAATTTTTAAAGATTTTTAGGCTTTTGATTAGATATATAAATAAATATGACATTCAATGTTTGAAAAATTTTACCCTAAAGGGGATAAAATTAGCCGATGAAAATTTTTGTGTAATGACGTCGTCCAAAAAGCTTACGGCCCAGAAAATTAAAATATTAAGTGTAAAAAGTTATAGAGGTTTTGGTTATTTGGATCAATAAAAGTAGTTGAATACTAAGCTATATAAACTATTTTAAACTATAATTAAACTATAATATTATAAATGCGAAAGTAACTCTGTCTGTTTCTGCAGGTAAATCTTATTAAATACTCTACAATTGTTTCGAACCAAAAGAGCCATTTCAAGAGTACAATTGCATAAGCGTTATATCCTTGAAAATGACTAGTATTTAATAAAATTTACCTGCAGAAACGTTTTGTTTTCGTTTTTCTACTAGGTAGGTAATTGGCCATATTTTCATTTCTGTATTTATTGACAACAAATAATATTTAATTGCCAATTATACGTATACGTGAAATATTTAATATTAGTTGAAATTGATGTAAATCATTACACCTAAGCAGAGCCAAAAGTTTCTGATATGAATCATTCTCAGAAGTGGGTAGGTAGAAGGATCATAGGTTTCCATTTAGTGTTACAATTTAAGACACCAGTGTGTGCGGTTATTTCTGTATTGCCTTAAAATTTGTGTACTTAGTAAAAGCAGTTTTAATAATATCAAAATGATCACACAACAGCAAGAGCTTTTTAAGCTTATTATTGTACCTACATAAAAGTCTGAAGCTCGCCCACCTTTATATATATATATATATATATATTACTATTATTTGAATTTGACTGTGAACAATTCGTTATAGAATAAATTTCTGTAGAAGTTTGTAAAGTAATTTCCATTATAAAGGGATAAGTGACACTTCCAGAATTGGTAAAAATTCGTTTATAACTCAATATGCTTAATTCTGTTTCCATTCCCATACTCGAGAGATATAGGTAGTTCAGTATCACAGAACCATTGTTTATTGATCCCTTTCATTTTTACCTTTTAAAAATATTGGCCGCCTACAGTTTTATCTGCATCTGTTTTGTAACTTTTTGTTTGTCTTTAAGTTACTTATTTATTTTTTATTTATACGTTAATGTAATATTCATTATTGATACTCATTATTATAATTAGCAAATGTAAGTTGATCTGTTAATTTCCAGACATTTAAATTTCAGGTCCGTACTAATCTAAATCTAAATATCTAATCTAAACCTAAATCTAAATACATATATAAAATGCTAATGTTAGTACGTAAATACACGGTTTTCTCTATCTCTACCTACTCCAATCAACTTCCTGTTGGGGTGGTAAATACCCCTTGGCCTCCAGGTGGGAGTAAGGGAGTTTGGTCGGGGTTGGTGAAAGTGGGTGGTTGTAGGTGGCAGAAAGGTGAAAAGAAATATTTCTGTCCTTTTTTAAGTCATAAGGACTCCCGGAAAGATCTCAAAATTTCTGAAATGATCTAAAAAATTCTAAAATGACCGCAAAATGTTATTATCGACTTAGAATGTTCCAGAAAGTTCTAAAAATTTGTTGAATGATCTAGAAAGTTTCAAAAAGTGTAAATCTACGTTTTAAAGTGATGTATATCTAAATATTCTAGAGTGTTCTGGTACTAGGAATTTCGATGTTCGATGATATATAAATCAACATTCAATGACTTTTTGTAAGTAAATTGTGTTTGCAGTCGAGTGAAGATCAATTGGAAATAAGAGCGAACAGTGACCAAAAAAATTTAAGTGATTTCGATAAATGGAAAAGAACAGACTATTTAAATGTTCTAATACTAGAAATTTCGATGTCTGATGGTACAAAAACCAAAATTCAGTGACTATGTAAATAATTATGTAAATAAAACATAAATTTTCCATTTACTAAGCTGTTCCTTAAATGATTTCAATTCGTTAGTTAGTTTATCTACTCTATCAGATATACTCTATATATATACCGTATGTTTAATGCCCAAATAAGTCTCTCAATATCTACGTTATCTATGATAATATATAATATATAATCTACGTTAAAAAATAGACCCTTACATATATTTTATACCAATAAACATGTGGTGTATTTTAACCCGAGCAACGCCGGGTTTCACTGCTAGTGTTAAAATAATAGAATATTAGAAAAAATAAATAAACGAAATAATTAAAAAGCAAAAATGCTCGACCACCTTAGTGATGCATACAATTAAGTCCGAATGTTGCCAACATGTAAATTTCACATTCCTTTGTCGGCAGTTTTTCTTTATATATCGTAGGTACACGATGAAAACCCCTTCAATAAAACGTAAAATTTTAAATTGCAATTAGTGAATTTTTAATATTATTTATTTTATTACTTATAAGAAAACAAGGTATTTGTAAGAAGTCCCTAGGGTATTGCAAGACACTTGATGGTTAACATCCGAATCAATGTTTTCTAAATGTACGAGTACAACATACCTACATAAAAAAAGATTGTCATTCGTGCATTTCAGGGTTCATAAGATACTGAAAGACCTATACCCTCACTTTTTATATAAAAAAATCTAGTTAAGACATACCGGGTGTACCACTTTAGATAGACTGATGCATATTAGAAAAGAGAAATTTAGTGCAGACTTGTGGGTTTATTGGTACTTTCTACTGATTATCAGAAATAAAATTTGCTCTCAATAGTTTCTGAGAATAAAATTCTGTAAGAATTGCTTTTTTCAATTAATAACAAAGATAGCTGTGTTTTCCCAAATCTGGTGGAATATACATATGTATATATACGTACGTAAAAGTAGTAGTGTCATTAGCAGTTTCAATTTAGTTTTAATTTTCTTACAGTGTTCCGCCTGTCTGCCCGAAAACAATTGCGTCACGTCTTCTTGGGGTAATTATTAACATGATTGTTTTAAAAATACCTCGAAAAGCGCAATAGTATGTATGCAAATGGGAGACAAATTTAACAGGCGAACTTTAAAACTTTGCGCTAATACGAGCGACGTAACTAACGTATATCTACGGACGGACGTCTCATCAGAGGCACTATTTTAAGGACGTTGTATTTTCGGAAGGTCTCGGGAACACAACAGTGTGTTAGGTAGGAACATGACGTTTAATTCTCTAACAATGTAAAACAATTTACTCAAGACATGACGACGTTGGCAATTAACTAGAATTTTCGAAATAAAAGTAAAATGTTTAAAGCTTCTTCCAATAATAAAATGAAGAAAAATCAGTTTCATGCAAATATTTTTGGAATGAGCCACCAGAGGGGTAGTCAAAGTTAGTCAATTTGGTTTTGGTTATTGTGGTTCATTTTCAATCGCTTTTGATGATTGAAAGTTGTTTCCGATAGAGTCTAACATGCATACAAAGAAAATGGAAGTTTTCCAATACCTCTTGAAAAAAAAAAAGTTCCGAAAAATTAGATTCTTTTAATGAGAAATATTAAAATCATGTTAAAATAACTTGATATTCGAATTCGGTAAGCCCGAACTATAATAGTTTAAATCGAGTGTTAAATGCGTTTAAAATTAAAGAAAAAGCTGGTCAACCTTGACGCTCACTGAAGAAAAGATTAGTCATGAAATTTAAAAATGTCTCATTGAAATTATACTAAGGTAATACATCCCTTCTATTTATTTTTGCAATAATCTCATGTGGTCCACTTTGAAGAACAATTTGCATTAGAAAGTTTTCATTTTATTTTAATTTGGTACATCATCTAGAAATAACATAAGTCTGCCTTTTATGACACTTGATCCAAATGCAGAATAAGAAAAAATTAAAAAGTATGTAATACCAGGGCTACATAAAGTATAAAAATTTAAATGAGGGTTATTACTAGGACCATTAATAACTTCCTAAACAATTGTATTTTAACATTTAAATCATATCAGTTTCCTTAGCAATCCTCATTTTAAATAATATATACCAAGGTAGTTTTCAAGTCAACAAGAGAAAACTAACTACCTGCGTAGAAGTACCGATTTGAATTTTTCTTTGATTCAACAACCCTTCCTTTTTCTTTTGCTTGTTTTACAGATTCGACATGTCTTTTGATATCTTATATATTTGTAAAATAACAAAATAAGTAAAATTTAAATTACAAATCCTTCAGCGTCTTTCCCATTTAATTTGATCCTCTGTCTATATTGAAAATGCTACTGCACCGGTTCTTTTTTAACACATTATTGCTTTTCTTTCACAAAACTATCGATTTTGGAATTTGTAAAGCATGAAGTATTAGCATTCTCCATTCGCTATCATGTACAATATATTTGTAGAGAGTGAATTAACATTCATTTATGTAGGTTTATATAGCGTTCTGTAGAAGGTTTTTTTGGATCTGGTTTTAATGTATTATGCAAGATCAATTTTAAATGCTTAGCTATTCTTTATGAGGATGTCTCTAAGAGTAAATCAATAATATGGGTCTTCTAGTAATAGAACGATTAAATTCAATTAATTAATTTATGAATGTTGTACAATACCTTTTTGCGCAATTTTCTATTCGCAAAATCATCAATTATATCGTCGTATGAAATCTTATTTAATAGTTCTGATTCTATGCACAAAAGAGCTGTGGCGTTTGGCTTTTCCAGACTTCAGGTATATTTTAACTATTTTTTCACCCATTTTAAGCAAGAAAAACTTCTCTCACCTAACCAATTTGGTACATAATTGGTAAAACATATTAAATGTTGATTTGTTAGTGTGGTCATAACATCATTTAGGTATATAAACTTGAATCTTCTTAAATAACATACGAGACAAGGAAAAAATCCCCAATTTGTTAATTAATCATTATATTGTTACTGGGTATAAATTAAGAACGGAATAAGGGATGACTTTGTGAAAAGGGACAGCTTAAGATTTAGATTGGCTGCTACAGGATGGGTATGACGTTGAAAAGGGTTACAATAGAAATATCTCGGGTGTAAATAAAATGTGAAGATATCAGGGAAAAGTTGTGACTTAAAAGAATTTTGTTGGACTAATTTAGGAGCATGCGAAGTTTTTTTTTTTTAATTTAAGTAACTGACAATTTTGTATTGTACAAGGACACTAAAGGAATCACTTTAGTTAGCAACAAAAGAAGGGATGTTGTTTGAATATAATCGTTGCTAGTAGAATATAATAAAAGTTTTAGGTATCTACTTAAAAAGAAACTAATGAATTGTTAAAGAAATCCCCCAGAAAGAAAGGTAATGTTGATTTATAAGTAAGTATCGTTATTAGGAATTCCTTTTAGTTCCTGGTTTTAGGGATCTTGAGGAGTTACTCAGCTAACATCTACTTTTATAATTAAAAATTTTGTAAATTCTTCCTTCTCCTCTTTTTTGTTAACATCAATCAAAAATTAAGTAGAAGGAAGGGGAACTTTTTCAATCGTAACGCAAATGGTGTGTAAAAGCAACTTTTAGTTATCGAATAAGTATCTTATTAATGCCGATACACGACGTGTTTAAAAAAAAAGGAATTTACGATATTTCTCATTTCCTTCTAAATAGAGGGATTTTGGAAATCGCTTAGATTCTCCATCGGACGTGATTTGAATCTATTATTTTTCACTACAGCTCGCGTTACAAGATTACATTACGTTACCTTCAGATGCGACTAAGCGACTCGTGGAAATCTCCAAAATTACAATTCTGAACGAAGATAATGAAAGTTTCAGTTCAAATAGATCGACATCATCTTGGCCATAAAAGCTTAAAGCAGATTGGAAAGACGTGTTTGAGGTTTAATAAACGAGGGTTACTGTTTGTACGTAAGTCTAAAAAATATAGCCAGTCGGGGCTTTTTTTATCATTATTTACTTTGTTCCTCGGTTTACCCTCTAAATCTGCTTCTAATACATATCTAATATATTAAATAATTATTATTTAAATAATTTGGAAACTCTACCGCACGACATTTCGTTGTTATTATTATTAGAAAGGTAGGTGTTAGTTTATGAGCTACGAAAAATTTTATAGTTTGGCTATCTCCTTGTAACGTAAACACTCGCTTAAGCTTCTAATTATCGCGTGATACACGAAAATTGTTCAGTGCATTAGTGGCTTATTTGATCATGTTTGAAAGAGATACCTACATAATACTTAATACATGGTATAATAGGATTCCTATCGTATTAAAGAATCAAATGTAATAAGTACATAATTAACAAATAAGTTAATTAAGTAGCTGTTTTTATCTCACGCAAACTTCTAGTAGCATAGCAAAAAGGAATCCCTACGAAACTTTTTAGAGGCAAGAAGTAAAAGAAGGGTGAATTAGGTACTTAAGTTTTAAGGTTACCCAAAAGAATTCCAATTTGTAATATGATGATTGATTTTCACTTTCGATTAAAGATCAATATCAAACTCCCCGGGGTGTTTTTCTGTCAGAAATTTCACCGAAAAACCACGTAAACTTAATTGCTAACAAAACTCGTTATAACAACAAACAATTTGCTAAAACGACGATGTAACTTAAGTTTCATTAAATTACTAATACTTTGTTTACTTTCTTGGAAGGGTTTGTGAAGGTTGTAATGTGTGGGAGGTGGGCCTTGTACTTCTCTGTACGCGTATGGAAAACGAATGTCGAGTGGAGTAAATATGTTGAGGCAAAGTAGGGGAGTGGCACTTTGTAACTGTTTTATTGTAGGAGAAACATTTAATTTAATTTAAATATGCTCCTCACCGCCATATTCTTCAGCAGTAGTACAAAGTTAATTATGACTTATTATGTTCAACTTACAAGCAATCGTATTTTCTTTATTAAAAGTGAGTTCAACGTATTGTCTTAAAGAAGAGCGAATTTTAATGATTTATTAAACTAAAAAATGTTATTAAATAGATGACACTTAATAATTATCAACTAGGGGCGTTGATAATGACAGGGACTTTCAATAGGATATTAGGGTGCGACAGTGTTCACCCGCTACACTACCTTAACCCTCCTCACTCGCTGGCTTGATGTTATTGACTGCTGTCTTACTGTCTTTTCTGATTAAATTACTATAATGATCCATATAGTGTTCTTTTAGTTACCCCAAACGGAACTTTGGAAGTTTGTCACGGCCTACTAGACCAGTGCTGAAGCCTTCAAAAATAGCAAAATGTGAAAAAAAAGGTAGGATGAAACCCATTGGAAAAGGAAGAGAATATAACAGAAATGAAAGGAAAAATAATTTACGGGCGATCTAAGGTCGGGAAGGGGAAGGGGGCGAGTTTTTAAGAGTAAAAAACGGTTTTCCTTGATTTCCGGAAAAACTACACGTCTTATGGAAAAAGGTTAAATAGCAAAGTTGTAGGTAATAAAAAGATCTACAACTTTTGTATTTACACTTTTGTCACATAACCTCAAAATTTGTGTGAAAAATTAAAATAACCAAGTTTTTGGTTTTTTATTTTTATCTTTTACAAAAAAATTTTTTTTTTCACGAAATTTGGTGAAAACTTATCTATTTATGTCCCAAACACGCTGTAATTTTTGATTTGAAATATTTATTTGTTCACCTAATTTTTACTTAATATCGAAAAAGCACCCTAATTTTCAATCGAAAATTCTCACGTCAAAATATCTGCTTTTTTAAAAACGTTGGTGGGATTTTTCTTCGTTGAAATCTCTACTTTCTGATGTTTAAAAGAAAATATGCAAATTATCGACGCTGGTCTGTACATTTATACCGTGCAACTATGTCGAAGTTCCGGGTGACGGTTCCGTGTTCCGTAAAATATACACGTTGCATATTTAAATGGGAATAAATGTAATTAATGAAAAAAGAAAACAATTAAAGAAAATATTATTTTGGAAACATATGAGCACTATATGACAGTATTGTAGTTGTTGTATTAGTTAGCATAGATAATTTCTGTAACCCGAAGTAGTCTCTCAATAATTTGACAGTACCTGCCTACGTCAATTTATTTATTAATGTCTAATATACAGTGTGTTCTCATGTTGGCGGATAGATGTGGTGAAGTGTCCCATTTTTGAGTCAACTCAGATTTTTTTATGGAAAGCACATTCGTCAAAAAAGTTTTGGCTAAGAATATTATCATTAATAATCGGAAAATCTGTGTAATTATAAAACGCAATTTATGAAACGGTCAGTGTCATATTATTACGTGTGCATGTGTGTCCCCAGACTATAAATATAACAAACATCTCTGTCTACATAGGAGATATTTTCAGCTATATACTAAAATGTGCACAATGTACCTTCTTCTTACTCACGTACATGAATATTACGATTGTTACTCATCTAATTTTGCTCAGTTACACAAAAGTTGTTACTTCTTTTCACACTTAACGACGATGGTTGAAAGATCCTATTAATTCTCTATTTTTTTCTAATAAAACACACGTTGTAGCTCCTTGATAGATTACACGTAGTGCGAGCCAAGCTTCATTTTAAAATGATTCCGAATCAGCTGATGTGACCTAACATTCAAAATTAGCCTCTCACAGCGACCCAGTTGTGTACATGAATCATACACACTTCATATTTTATGGTAAATTGCTTCCTACTTTCGAAAAGGATTCAGTACGTGTATGTTTTTCTTTGGAAAACAATTGCTTAACTGTGTTGAAACAGGTATCAGCCAGTGGCGTCTCACGAAAGGTGACTATGAGGCCACAATTATAATATGACTAGTATCAACGCTATTTTAATGAATTTAATAGTCTTAGAAGTGAAACAAGTCAGAATTTAATGTAAAGTGCTCAAGTATTAGATAAATAAAATTTTCCAATATTTACTCGAGTATCTTTTCTTGCTCTTTTTAGGATGCTTCACTCAGTACGTGTTCTTTTAAAATTGAATATAATTGGCACAACGCTCTCCTGAGTACTTTATAACTCAGCTGCCACTGGTGAGTATAAACTACTTCTGCGAATTTATCAAGAATGATGTTACTGTGCTAATGGAACTGTTCAACTTCATCTTTAAATCGGACAGGAAAACAAACTTTGATGTTATAATTCGAGAGCAGAAAAGTGAAGTGTCAAATTTATGAACAACCAACTTGTACCTACATTTTGTTAAAAAAATATAATAAAATAAGAAATTAATTTGAGTTAATATAGTTATTACTTATGGTATTACCTGCTATTAAAGAAAATGATTAACGAAAAAGTTAAAAATATTAGTATTAGAAAAACGAAAACGTATTGCACCATTGAAATAAATAAGAATGGATATGTAGGAAGAAGAAGTTAAGGGGTGGAGGGTTTTTATCGAGAAAGATAAACAGTTGTTATGGTTAGAGAGGAGTGGTTTTGGCTCTTATTTTCAAACATTACTAAAACTTTTTAAGAATTAAGAATTTTTTTAATTATATTTTTTGGAAATTTAACACTGTTTTCCTAACTGAATGTTAGTAGGGTGATTTATCCCTAATGAAGCCATTGTATGACGAAACGACTGTATACAGAAATAATATAAAATTATTAATAACTTTTGGAATTCTTGATGTCTAGTATCTATAGCAAATAACTTATAAATAAATATGTCGTTCCTATTACCATTTGTTCTTTACCAGTCTTGGGGACATTCAATCATCATGTGATTTTTTGGGTTCCGCACCTCAAAAGGAAAAAGCGGAACCCTTATAGGATCACTACATTGTCCGTCCGTCCGTCCATCAGTCTGTCAAGATCCTTTTTCTCAGGAACGCGTGGAGGTATCAAGCTAAAATTTATACCAAATACTCAGGTCTATTGTCCCTTGGAGCTGTGAAAAATAAAACTTCTAAGCCAACGCAATCAATAGATACAGCCGCAAATTCCCGCAAATTTTCGAATCAAAACCTACAGGGTACTTCCCGTGATAGATCTTGAAATTTGGTACGAAGCAACGTCTTATAGCACAGATAAAGGAAAAATTGCGAAAACCGTAAATTTTTAGTTACATCATATAATAAAAATATTTTTAATAATTTTAAAGTTACTACCCCTTTCCTCATGAACGCGTAGAGGTATTAAATTGAAATTCATATCAAATACTCAGGTCTATAATACATTTAAGCTGTAACAAAATCAAACTTCTATGTCAACGCAATAAAAAGAAACAGCAATTTAAGCCGCATATTTTCAAATCGCAACTACTCGTAAGGAAATCAAAACCTAAAGGGTACTTCCAGTCGATTTAGAATCTTGAAATTTGGCATGAAGCAATGTTTTATAGCACATATAAAGGAAAAATTCCGAAAACCTTAAATTTTTAGTTACATCACATATATAAAGGTTTGTACGAAACCCTCGGTGCGCGAGTTCGACTCGCACTTGGCCGGTATTTTTCCGATATCTATTTAAGGGGAAGGTGCCATTGAAAATCTCACATACCCGTTTTTGTTATAATTCCCTTTCCTCTTTTAATTAAGAACTTATTACAGGGTAGACAAAACTCGCATCACATTTTACCATGTCTTACTAAGGGGGAGGGAGGGGTTCAAATTAAAAACAGAACATCTCACAGTTCAATGAATAGAAATAAATAAAAAATCGTTTCGATTTATTTTCTGGTAACCGATTTCAACTATTTTTTTTCTATCTATTTTTAGTTATGTCAGTAATGCTTTAGATATAATTTCATCTTGAGAAACGTTTTGTCTATAGATATTAAAGAAACGACCCGAAGAAATATATTTTAAGGTACCTACCCTGGTACACCATCCACGTTTAATTATTATACTGTTAAGTGCTAATTATTTCATGCACCTGTTTGAAGTGAAGTTTAAATGAAAATTTAAAGATTACTTTTCCATGCTGCTACTGTCTTATGCTGTAAGATTAATCGTAAGCGTCGTACACACACACACACACATACAGTTATACATTTCAGTCCAGGTCTCCTGCAATGTAAATTGTATATTTTACGGGTCAAGGAACCCACGTCGAACTATTAACTTATGAGAATTTAAAACATACACTTTTGCACCTTCTTCCTAGTTTTCCACTTCGGGAATGAATTGTTTATAAGTTCTCTTCGTCCGAGAGTTGCGATTATATCGACGAATGACAGATAGTGAAGTGCAATAAATTTATTTTTATATGGCCATCTGTGCCCCTCAATAAACGTTTTCAGACAACGAAACAAGCACTTTAAAACAAGGATCTAAACAACGCGAAAATAATCAAAAAGAGTTTTTAAAACGACGAAATCTTTTTAGGCGATGCTTCGTCGGCAACCGTGACTGACATCTTCGCTGGAAACTGCAATAACTGACTTAAGTGTCAGCCAGTAATTTATTTCTACAATTTTTGATTGCATTTTCTTATGATTAAAGATAATCTTTGTTATACCGCAAGCAAGAAACTAATCAATCAACTGAATTGTATTAGAAGGTTTGAAATTGAAGAGGATCCCGTAAAATTCGTGTTAAGATGATTTTGCTGGAATATATACGTTTACATATGCCTTACAGAGACGAATAATTTCATTAGTAACATGCTGTTTTCGAAAAATTCTACAGGGTACAATCAAGTCTGTTATCGTGCGTATGCATACGTACATATCAATAGAGTTAAGTTTATTAATTAATTGGAGTAGATAATATATTACAAATGATTTCACGATTTTAGCTAATTAGCTAATGGATTTGTGCGCTCATCTAACTAAAACAATCAAATTTACGATAAAATTACTTTTCCATTAAATGGTTTGTTCACTTTATGGTTTTTCACAGAAATATATTATTATTTTACTTAATCACTAATAATGTCTCCCTAAAGGTTTTTTTTTTTAAATAAGCTAAGAAAAAAGTTTTTCACCTCAGAATTGCTCTATTGCAAAAATATTTTAAGGTAAGTAATTGTTGAATACATATGAAAAAAATAGCACATGATGTCAATTATTTCTTACTAACTATGCCCGCGACTTCGTCCGCGTGAAATAGTGACTTTCGGCAGCATTTAAAATTGTTTTCTTCTATATTTTTATTTTCTGGGCCGTAAGCCTTTTTGCCGACGTCACTACACAAAAGCTTTCATTCCTTATTTTTGCCCCATTTAGGGTAAAATTTTTACAAAATTTAAATGTCGTATTTATTTATATCTAATCAAAAGCCTAAAAAATAAGTTTTAAGCCTCTAGCTTTATATCTACTTACCTATCTCTGTACCAAATTCTCGTTTAAATCGATTCAGTAGTTTGGGCGTGATTGCGTAACACACAGACAGACAGAGTTACTTTCGCATTTATAATATTATAGATTAATACAGTTTAATTTTAGTTTAAAATAGTTTATATAGCTTAGTATTCAACTACTTTTATTGATCCAAATAAACAAAACCTCTATAACTTTTAACACTTAATATTTAAATTTTCTGGGCCGTAAGCTTTTTCGACGACGTCATTACACAAAAACTTTCATCGGCTAATTTTATCCCCTTTAGGGTAAAATTTTACAAACATTGAATGTCGTATTTATTTACATCTAATCAAAAGCCTAAAAAATAAGTTCCAGACTTTTATCTTTAAAAATTACGGAATTTCCGCACAAACCTTACTATTTCAACCCCTTACAACCCTCTTTTCGCATTAAAAAGTAGCGTATGTCCTTTCTCAGGCTCTATAGTATCTCTGTACCAAATTTCTTTTAAATCGGTTCAGTAAATTTTAGGCGAGATTGTGTAGCATACAGACAGAGTTACTTTCGCATTTATAATATTCCCCGGATTCATTTTTATCGATGTTTCCCATGGGAATAAGATATTTTCCCGCAGTAAAACGTAGCCTATGTGCTAATCCAGGGTGTCAGCTAACTTCATACCAAATTTTATTAAAATCGCTCCAGTCGTTTAGACGTGAAGAAGTAACAAACATACACAGTCACACACTCACAAACTTTCACCTTTATAATATTAGTGTGATTATTTACTAATATAATTCAAAGGTGTTCTAATTTTTTAAACTGTCCACTCATAAAGTCATCATATTTAAAATACTAGTATTAAATATAGGTATTAAGTATATATTTTACAACTGTTAGAAATTGTGCCAATTCTTTTACAATACCGCCACCTTTATAAATATATACGTTAGCTTCCATAAAAATTGTTCTAAATCCTCAACACTCCCCTGCCCACGAAATTAATAAAGAGTGGATAAAACCGTTGAAACGAACCGGTGAAAATTACATTCATTACATTGTTACTTTGTCATTGTCAAAGCACGGAAAACCTTGATACATCACAGGGAATAAGTTGTTACAACTGCCCGAGTAGTATTATACATATACATAGTACCTAGTTAACAGGTGAATTTTTAACAACTTTTTTTAAAATTACGTACTCTTTAAACGAAACCAGTGGGCGGAATTTTTTTTATTTAAAATAAACACGTGTTGTACAAAATAACTGCCAAAAAGTCAAACTGTCCTTTGTCTCATCACTAAATCTAATAATTTTCTTAACTTCACAACCTTGCTAATGCGAAACAAAATTTTATAAATCAATAAGATAAAAAAACAATTTTTCTATGGAGTTAATTAAGCGTCAATTAATAATGAAATCAACATTTCTTAATTAAATAAATAACATTCAGGTTTCATTTAAAAGTACTACACGAATACGAGTGTTTTAATTAAAATTTGGATAGCTTCAAATTATTTAAAATGGTTAAATTAAAATGAAACGAATCTAATGTCAATTTATCTGTCTGCATTTACAAATGCATTCAATTGGAAAATTATAACAGCTTTTATGATGAATTTTAAAAGGTTTATACGTAGACCGACGTAGGATTAGTTTCATCCTGAAACCTCAAAGTGTTCCAAAAATATACGCACTGATGTTGACCAATTTACATAAAATTGTAGTGTTTGTATGAAAAAAATTAAATAAAGGCCATTTTGTTAACAGGCCCTGGGAATAATTTTATTGAAACAATATATAGTTTCCTGTTAATGAGTTGCTTGCGTGTACAAAAGAAAATTCTTCGTGTTAATTCCTGGAATTACAGTATACATTTTTCAGTACCTACACATCAATAATAAACGAAGGGAGCATAAACTGAATGAAATTACAATCACGCAATACACATACTTTTTTGTCAATATGTGAAACATTAACAATAACATCCAATATATAACTATAATTAGATAAAAAAATTCTTATTGTGTCTAATGATTCCATGTCTTATAAAAAAATTAATGGATTTTTGGAAAAGCAATATTCTTTTCGGTTTTATTTTTATCCAAACGTAGTACTTATTTCTATGTACATACGTAAGTACCTCTGTAGTTTAAGCTAAAAGGAAATGTACACTGAATATATTCAAATTCAATGGTACAAAGAAGATAGTATCCGACAAGTCAGGATAACGAGAGGGAAATGTGAAATAACGATACCTTTAAAGTAAAATATAACGTAACGTAAGTGACTGTTATCGGCGTAAACTACATCTATCCAATAAGCTGTAATTTATTTTATATTATGCAGTAAAATTATAAGTATGTTTCTTTATTGCCTTTATTATGGAATCTTACTGAAAATGCAGTCGTTTCTACCAATGTTCTTCTTTAACATAAGATGTTACCTATTATATTTGGCGTAAATGCAAGTACTTCAGATCTAAGTTAATATTTGGTCAAATTGTTAATCAAATATAAAGTTAGTAACGAGAAAAAACTAGTAAAAAGGACTTTTAGAACACATTGAATAGTTTTTGTTGTGCTTGCAGATGATACTTGAATTTTGGGTTCCTATTGTATTCGTCGATAATAATTAAACATATTTTTATTGTTGAGATGCTAGTTTCTTCAGAGCCGCTTTGTCGTCCACGTCAGTTACGACTTAGAATCCGCCAAATTACCACTGAAGATGCCACAGAAAAGAAAACAAAACAGCCCGGAAGGAAATTTTGTGATACTAATTTGCCTGACGATGATTTTTAATTTTTATGTTCTTATTGGCCTTGTCGATAATAGTTACCTAAATGTGATTTTATTGTTTTCATCAAATATACTTTCCAGGATACTTATTATAATTACACCAGTTGATAATCCCTATTCTTTATGTTTCTAATGTCTGCCGATGACAGTTAAATGTGATCCTACAGTGTTTGTCAATAATACTTAAACGTGTTTTTATTGTAGAACACTAAATAGCTCAAACCCCGATGCCAAAACGAGACTTTAGCAGAATTTCATAAGAAGATAACTTTGTTTCCGAAAAGCGCTGTCTTGCTGTTGAGTGTTTGAGCTATTAAGCGTTCTTAAAACACCCTCAAAGTTTCCCAGTCTTTAGATGTGTTCTTACTGTGTTCATTAACGATACTTAAATTTTGTGATCCTATTTTGCCTCACGACGATTTTTAATTTTTATGTTCTTATTGTCCTTATCGATGATACTTAAATGCGTTCTTATTGTGATCATCGAAAATGTTTTCTGTTTCTATTGTGCGTGTCGATGATGCCCAAATGCGATGCTACTGTGTTTGTCAATAATACTTAAACGTGTTTTTATTGTAGAACACTAAATAGCTTAAACCCCGATGCCAAAACGAGACACTAGCAGTATTTCATAAGAAGGTAACTTTGTTTCCGAAAAGCGCTGGCTTGTTGTTGAGTGTTTGAGCTATTAAGCGTTCTTAAAACACCCTCAAAGTTTCCCAGTCTTTAGATGTGCTCTTATTGTGTTTATCAACGATACTTAAAGTGATCCTGTTGTGCCTGACGATGACTTCTAATTTTGATTTCTTATTGTCTTTGTCGATGATACTTAAATGCCTTCTTATTATGTTCATCGAAAATGTTTTCTGTTTCTATTGTGCGTGTCGATGATACCCAAATGCGATGCTACTGTGTTTGTCAATAATACTTAAACGTATTCTTATTGTGATCATCGACGAAACTAAAATTTTGTGATTCTGTTGTGCCTGACAACGATTTATAAGTGTTATATTCATATATGCTTGTCGTTAAAACTTAAATGTACTCTTTTTGTGTTTATATAAGATGATTCTTGGGTCCTATCGTGTCTGTCGATGATTTCTAATTTTTATGTTTCCGTTGTGCTTGTCGGGGATGTTCAAATGTGATACTGCTATATTTGTTATGATTAACTGTATCTGTTTTATTTGTTATTAAGTGCTATATTTGTATTTTTATTGTTATAAAAATGCTACTTAAGCTTTGTGATCCTATTGTGTCTGACCTGATTTTATGTTTTTATTGCGCTTGTCAATGATACTTAAAAGTGTACACATTATGCTCATTGAAGATATTTTTTTTAGACTGCTTATCGATGATTTATAATTTTCAATTGTACATGTTAATGATTTAAAACAAAGATGTGTTCCTGTTGTGTTTGTCAATAACACGTGAATTGTCCGTTTTATGTTTGTCGGTAATACTTCAATTTTGTATTAGCATTGCAATTTCTACAGTAACTATTTTGATAGGTATTTCTTTATCCTTTTGATTTTACGATCTAAAGTTGTTATTCTTTGTTACCATTGTTGGATATTATTTTCAAATAGTTAAACAAATTAAACAATTTTAGACATATTACTTGAAATTTGATTAATGTTAGTTGTTTAACTTAAAAATGTGTATAAAGTTGTGAACTTATAGCATGAGAGTATCCAGAGTGTTTCAGTAGATGTATAAAAATTAATAGAATACTTATTTAAAAATATTTTAGGAATTCTTAATGTGCTTAAGTTTCTTTATAGAAATTGTTACTAATTATTTTATATATTTCAACAACAATTTTAACTTGAGAAAAAGTTATTTAAAGAAAATGTGGATACAAAGCTGTTCATTAGAAAATAGACGTTAACTGAGCTGAATCGCCCTGTAGATTGTTTTGAACTTAATTAAAAACGTTACAAGTAAATATTACCTAAAGTTTAAAGGTAACTGGTCACCGTTGCGTTGTTTGTTTGGTTGCAGGAGTTCTGCGGCGTCACTTTAAACATTTATAACAACAATACAAATAACAATATAAATATAAGAACAATAGGAATCACAACGGAACAAAAATTGTTATTTCTCGGGGGGCAACTGATGGCACTTATGTAACTAAGAGTTTTTGGCAAAATTATGAGTGCGGATTGGAATATGCAATAAGTACCGCGTTATTTCCGTGACCGAGGTCGGATCTACAAAACTATACGACACACGGGTCCGTCGTGTATGTGTAATGTACCTAGCGCCGCGGCGGCCGTCGTTGGACGTTGGGACGCACACTGTGTTCCCGGTTTAATTCGGAGAGCGCCCGTTGCTGCACTGTGTCGTTTATATTCAAAGCGTTCAAGTGTTGTACCTGAAAGTGCTCCTGCGCAAGCGTATTATCAAATGCCGTTGCAACTATTTATATTATACGAGGCTATAATAAAAATATTAGATGTATATAAGTATATCAAAAAAATTTTGACATGTTTAAAAACGAACGGCGAGAAATCTTTTGAATGACACTGTATTATGTAAAAATGTTTTACGTCAGTGACATGATAGGATAAGGAAAAAATTGGAGTAGTTACTGATTATGTGATGATTATACACCTACATAGCCCATTTAATAAATAATAATTATTCAATAAATATTTCATGTTCATGTTTGAAACAAGGGTGTTCTTATATCAACATTTCATACCTTTATCTGATTATAAAGACGATAAAAGTGCATCAAATAACATCATTTATTTAAACCGATCCCATATTTATATAGGAAATAAAATAGAAAACGTGAAAAGTTTCAAGAAAAAGTTTATTTGTATCATTACAGCCGTTTTGCCATACTATAGCTTCTTCAGGTGAAGATCTAATAAACTACATCGATTATAACAGTATTTATACCTTAAAAATAGTCAATATATGGTAGGGGGCAACTATAAATTCAATTTTGGCGGTGGA
This sequence comes from Agrilus mali, assembly GCA_029378335.1. NCBI lineage: Eukaryota > Metazoa > Arthropoda > Insecta > Coleoptera > Buprestidae > Agrilus > Agrilus mali. The sequence continues at coordinate 18,568,352 of CM055658.1, read as the reverse complement.
GAATTCGAAATATCTAATTGGTCGTTAAGAATAATATTCTGTTTCCTATATCTATTAATTTACAATTGTTCAAAACGGTTTAACTCTATGACTTTATTATGTAAAAAATCTTAGTCCTTATTAAAATTTTGGTTGCATTCAATTAGATGTTCAGAGTATGTAGACTGTTTTTTTATTAACAAAACATTTGTAGTGTTCGAGAATGCGAGTATTAAAAGCCTTACCTGTCTGTCCTACATAGACTTTTTCCCAGTTTCCGCAACTTAACACATAAACACCAGATTTGGCTCCTTTCGGTGTTTTACATTTATTATTAAGAATAAAGTCTATGCAGGACAGACAGGTAGGGCTTTTAATACTTACATCCTCGAACACTACAAATGTTTTGTTAATAAAAAAAACAGTCTACATACTCTGAACATCTAATTGAATGTAACCATAATTTTAATAAAGATTTTAAGATTTTACATTTACATAATAAAGGCATTAAGTTAAACCTTTTTGAACAATTGGAAATTAATAGATATAGAAAACAGAATATTATTCTTAACGATCAATTGGATATTTCGAATTCTCCACCGCTAAAATTGAATTTCAAGCTGCCCCCTACCATATATTGATTATTTTTAAGGTATAAATACTGTTATAATCGATGTAGTTTGTTAGATCTTCACCTGAAGAAGCTATACTATGGCGAAACTGCTGTATTGATACAAATAAACTTTTTCTTGAAACTTTTCACGTTTTTATTTTATAATGTATAAGTTTCAACAAGTGACTAGTGCAACAATCAATAGTTAATATAGGAAACCTTTTCGTGTTCCTGTTTTATTTGTTGGTGATACCAAAAAGTTGAGTTGCTGTTGTATTTATTAGTGATACTAAAATTTTGGGCTTTTATTGTGTTTGTCAATATTGTATTTAAATTTTGAAATGTTGTGCTTCCCGATTATACTTAAATTTTATGTCCTTGTGATATTCCAATTTCGTATTTATATTGTTCCTGTCGATTATACCTGAATTTTGTGCTCCTGCTGTGCTTGCTAATGATTCAAAAATTCTAATGATGAAACTTACAATTTTATATTCCTATTTATAATATATTGACAATTTTTCAATGATACTTAGCACACTTTAAGTTGTATTGTGCTGTTGTGCTAATTATTACTAGCATTTCCTATTCCTTTTGCACTACAAACATGAATACTTATTTAAGATACCTCAACATCTCGAAATGAAGTTTTAATTTGGTAAAAACAAAACAGAAATAAATACCTACGCCATTTGATACTTAATTACCTAATAATAACTTTTGGAAAAATCTGAAGGGAATATAAGGTGGTAGGGGTGATAGTCACGGAGTTCCAAGTAATTCTTTAATAAGTTCTGAAATTACTTTTCGTCTAGACTATCTATCAGAAATTTTGTCGATTTATGAACCTAAATCTCATCATCCTGTCGTAGGAACTATTTTTCAAAATATTGTTTCATATCAACTTGAACGTTGTTGTATTTTTATCAACTCTATCAGGATTAATTGGATAGTTCAGATAAAAAACAATAGATATAACGAATTGTATACAATTTTCCCATATTCGAAGGGGTCCTTTAAACTTTTTCTAATAATAACGTTAAATAAAATAATAAATTCTAATTTGTTAACAAAAGTTAATTGAAGCGTTTTATTTTAATAAATTAACTTTTTTTTAAGTAAATATATTTTATGTGGAAATGTATGGGAACAAAATATTATAAACCAATAAATCTTTTTAAAATACCTCCAAACTTTGTTTTGTTTATAAACAATTCAAAAGTGTTTTAATTTTTTTGGTCGCCGCATAGCATTTACGTATAATTATGATCGGTAAGTTAAGTACCTACAGGCTGACACATTTTATAACCGTTAGAAATTGTGCCAATTTTTTTACAACATCGGAATCGTTAATAAACGTCTAAATTTCGATAAACTGGTCCTAAATATTTTATACTGTACTTTCTTCTAACCCACATAATTTTTTATTAAGTACCTACAAAGGACAGATATGATGAATACGTTTAAATAATAAAAAATAGTACTTGTAATGTGCTTATCAAAAATGGATTTATGTATCGAAACTGTACACCTACTGTAAAACTGTAAAATTGTTCTGGTAAATAATTAAGTAAGTACGAATAAATATACAGCTGTGAATAGGTAAAACTTGAGATATGGTATTTCAATTTGATATTCATTCAATAACGACATCGTCGGCGTCAGCTAACGTGGAATTGACGAAAAGAGTTTATTTTACAATTGCGATGCAAGGCGGTTTGCGAAAGTCGCGAGAATGAATAATAATAGGGGAGTATATTTGCGAAGATGCGAAGGATTCGGTAAGCGCCAGTGATTTCTCAAATAAATGGTCGTTTATTTTTCCATTTTCCTATTCAAATTGCTGCATGGTAACGCAACAATTGAAGTTAATGGATTGTTATAAAAAGTTCTGCAATAATAGTAGGAGTTACAATATTAAATGTTAAGTTGAATAGTTGTTACAAATTTGGAGTTTTTCAACTATGGAATTGCGCGATATAACGAAATAAATAAACTACTAAACCGTAATCCAAAAATACACATAAATCTAAGGGGATTTCCGTTAATTATGACAGACCAAAAAGGGTCAGCAGAATTATTTTACCTAAATGAGCTGAATGAAACGTAGTTACATATGTCAAATGTTGAAAGATGGTTGACACTATAAAATAATAGTTTAGGTTAGGTTTAGGTTATGCTAAAATCTCATCTGATCTCATTTAAAAGGGGAAGGGCCATTGAAAATCTCAACGTATGTTATTATTGTTTCACCTTATTAAATTTTATTTTGGATTTTTTAAATTTACATTAATCACATAAATTGATAGAACTTTGTTTCCTTCTATTGAAGTTACCAAATCCCACTATGTGGAGGGACATCCCTTAATATGAATTTCAACGGCCTGCCTGACGGACAGTTTTTATTATGGTTCTAAGGACATAACATCTTAATATCATTATTTCGCCATTTTTCATTGGAAAAATAATTATTGATTTATAATAATTCTTATACCATTAGAGCTGTACTTAAATTTACACCACGTATGTAATTAACAGAATGTTATGCGTAAATCACAATTTAAACAGCATTTAGTCACATGTGGTCACTTTATTGAAAGGGACCATTTTCTTATTTCTACCATACTTCCCTGAAACCTTCTAAGTTAAAAGCAATTTCCCTTTGATATTTTCCGGTTTCAATTTGTTAAATTACTCCCTTTCCTTTACAGTTTCAAAAGTCGGTCAATTAAATCTTATTCGATCAATTCCTTAATTAATCACATACCTACTTTGATAATTTATAAATTAATTACACTACCGTTGATTTAATATTAGATAGTTGTTCTGTATGCCTACCAAGCATATTTAACTTTATCTATTAATTTGTTACGTAGAAATTTAACTTAATAAGCCCTAAAATACAAAACGTTACAAACTTCAAATACATTTCGACAGCCAAAGCGTCATCTCAGTTAGATAGTTTAAGGATTAGGTACCCTCTTCCTAAGCAAATACTTAAATATTTATATAATTTGGAAATCAAGTTGGTAAAAGAGCGTTCAACATGCAAGAAGCAGGGTTTTAGCAACTTCCTAATAAAAACATATCTAAAAATTTTATTTCGTTGGGATACGTCCAATGATTGAACAAGAAAAATTTCTTTTTATTTGGACCCGTTCCTCCCACCCCCTAGCGAGATTTACCCTTCTTCATAGAACTTTTACCCTATATTATTTTTTAAGTAGAAGTTGACATGAGATTTTAAAGAAACCACCGTCATTATTTTGAGGGATCAAATAATGAATAGGAATTGTTGGTCAGCTTTTCAATGACCTGTGTAAAACTTTACATGTAGGTACACATAAAGTCAAAAAAATCCTACCTCATAGGTATTAAAGTCTCCAGTTGCAATTTACGACCTTTATAACGAGCATGGATTTGTTCATGCTCTTTATCCGGACCTCTGACAGGAAATTGTCGTTCTACAGTTACAATTACATCCATTCGAAATGCGGTATTTGTGCTAGTGTCATGAACGGCAGTTAATGTATTTACAAAGCACGAGGAAAACAACCATGTGCTGCTGCTGTTGCACAGTTGTTCCTTGTTGTTCAACTTCAACCAACAGTTACTGCTTCCACAAAAGCCCACAAGCCGACATCAACAGCGAAAAACCGACACTGACCCGAAACATTGCATTATTCAAAACTGCATCACATCATATCACATCAAATTAGATCTGTCTAATTAATAACATAGAAGACGAGCCGGCGAACGAGGATTATTAAATAGTTACCTCTGACAACGACCACGACGCGACAATAACACAAGTATACTACCTACACGTTTTGTCATGAAATGGGAAATAATACTTGACCTTCAACGTTTTCAACTTTTTTTGCTACATCTGCTAGATAAAGAGAAAGGAGTTTCCAGGTTACAGCGCTTTACAATAACAGAGAATACAATCAATTAAAATACACACCCTAAGAATTATAATTGTATTTGAAGAGCTCTTTAATGAATTTATTAGTTGTATTTAAAAACATATCTTTTTTATTTTATTTAATTTTCCAGATACTTTATGATAATTTTGTAAATCATAAGTGAAATATTCTCACCATCAGAATAGAATATATATTATGCTTAATATGCTCAAAAAAATGTTACTATCATAAAAATAACGAGAATAAAAGGGAGAGCAAGGAAATGTGGATGGGAAAAGGGGTTAGTCAGGGATGCAAGATAAGCACACAGATATTAATTTAACATATATATATATATATATAAGTGATTTAGAAGAAACAATAAGTAAAATAAATGAGGGGGGAATAGTGATAGAAAGGAAAAAGGTATGGACAATATCGTACGCGGATGATACAGCGTTATTTGCGACAAGTTGGGGTGCAATGAGGGAAAGTTGCAAAAATACTTGGAGAAGAAAAGCTGGTGAAAAAACCAAAATAATAGTTTTTGGTGAAGTAAGAGGTAGGAAAAGAAAAGAGAAAGAGGAATTGAGATGGAAGGGGAAGGTGATAGAAAGGGTAAAAAAATGCAATTACTTGGGGTATATGCTGACAGAAAACAACAAAGACGAGGTGCACATAAGTAACCAAGCAGCGAAAGCAAATGCATTGCTGGGGAGAATATGGGGAGTAGGACTAAAATTGTGCAGAAATAACTGGGAAAAAAGGGTGGTACTTTTCAAAACGTTGGTAAAAAGTACAGTCTTTGATGGAGTCGAGATATGGGGATGGAAAGAATATTAGAAGAGTAGAAAATATTTATAAAAGATATACAAAATGGGTGTTGAGCTTAGAAAGAAGTACCCCAAACTACATCTTAAGAAGGGAAACAAAATGTGGGAAAATGGTGGAAGATACAAGAAAAAGGGTTGTAAAATATGAAGAAAAATTGGGGGAATTACCGGAAGGGGACTTAAGAAACGAGATTTGGAAAAAAAGGTATTGGGGATCGGAAAAAACATAAATATGATGTGGAAAGGGATAAAGCCTTAACAGAAATGGCAATAAGTAAAGAACAAATGGAAGAGTGGAGAGGAAAGGGATTGAATGTTAGTAGGATGGTGGGGAAAAGATGTAATAAAATAGTAAGAGGTGCGGATTTGAGAAAAATATGGGAATCCAGATACGCGAAAGGTATGAGGGAGTTTATATGGGTAGAATAGCAAGGGGATGAGGTGCCAGGATATCTAAGAGAGGGAAAAAGTATTGAGATTATAGCTAGATTCAGAATGGGGAATGAGTGTAATGAGAATAAGTTTTGGATGGAAGAAAGTAAGAGATTGCGTAGAATATGTTGAGAAAAGAGTGAACCAATGAGAGGGAGGAACTTGGAAGGATAATAAATGCGGATGGTAGTGGTCTGGCCCTATTGAAACAATTTTTAAAAAGGAGAGGTGTGGAAAGGTGGGAGGGAAATACAGGAAAAAATGATTATAAGTAAAAGGAAGGGATGTGTTTAGTTTATATATATAAAATAAAAATTTATAGGTTGGAAAATAAATTATGTTTATTTTTTTATCCTTTATGTGTGGAGATGTATATGTAATTTTTTTGTTCAATAAAGCTTTTACTATATAAATATAACGAAATTTTGTTTCCATATGGGAAAACACAAGATAAGCAAAAACTTTAAAAAGTAGTACCTAACGGGAATATTTTGCTTTGAAAATTTGGCATTCGGAATAATTTCATAAGTATGAACTTTGATGTAAAATATGTTCAATCACGTTTCATTTCCGGTTATACCGGAAATTGATCATATGGTATCGCGTAGTTCTAATTGTGAACTACTTAAACGTATGGTTTATAATGGCTGTGAAGTTAACGATAATCAGAATATAATTAATTCCTTCTCATCTTATTTTGCTAGTGTTTACCAACCATCAAGTAATGTTGATCATTATATGAACCTGTGTGATGATAGTGAATTCTTACATATAACGTTGGAATCACTCCAAAATGCATTTAACAATTGTAAAGAATGTTTAATAGCGGGACCAGATAACATTCCTCAGTTTTTTATCTCTAAATGCTGGTCGATTCTCTCTTCACCAATTTTACTACTCTTTACCAAATCAATCTCGGAGGGTTGCTTCCCTGACACTTAGAAAAAGTCGTTCATTACCCCTATATTAAAAAAGGCAATAAGCAAATTATGACAAATTATCGCCCCATCACGAAATCAAGCTTTTTACCAAAATTACTAGATTCCATTGTCGCAAAATTTATATCTAATATTTTTCGTGACACTATCTCTCACTCTCAACATGGTTTCATTACTAACCGATCAACTATTTCCAATCTGTTAGTCTATAATGAATATACAGCCTCTAGTTTATCGAACTCGGTTCAAGTTGATGCGATGTATATTGATTTTTCAAAAGCGTTTGATACTGTTTGTCATTCTATTTTGCTATCGAAACTATCTAATCATGGATTTTGTTTTTCCTTATTAAAATGGACGGCTTTTTACTTATCAAATAGACCACAATCTGTAAGAGTCGATGATTATCTTTCTTCGTTTTTATCAGTTACTTCGGGGGTGCCGCAGGGCTCCCATTTAGGCCCAGTACTGTTCATTTTGTTCATTAATGATTTAGTAAATAATTTTCAATTCGCCAGAACCTTAATGTATGCTGACCATGTTAAGTTGTTTGCCGCAATTTCATATCCGCATGATGCTATTTTACTCCAAAAAGATATTGATAAGCTTTCAGTTTGGTCTTTCAATAACAAATTAGATGTCAACTTGGATAAATGTGCTGTTATCACTTTCTCCAGAAAAACGTCTCCTTTTCATTTCAACTATTTGTTTAACTCTATCAATATTGAAAGGGTGAATACCATCTCTGATCTGGGAATTAATTATTCTTCAAACTTTAAGTTTACTTCGCATAGTATAAAAATCTCTCTTAAGGCTAATAAATTATTAGGCTTCATTTGTAGAACTTCAAAATAATTTTTCACAGCCAATTCCCTTAAACATCTGTACAATTCGTTGGTCTTGCCTATTTTGAATTATGGATCAGTTATCTGGTCCCCCTACACTGACGTCAATGTCAAAATTTTATATGGTATTCAACATAGATTTCTGAGAGCTCTATGCAGTAGATCCGGCAAACCAATGTCCTTTTGTGATCATGATTTTCATCTAGCTATGAACGCATTTAAAATTGTGGATTTATCTTTAAAAATAACTTATTATGATAACTTATATGTATACAAAATTCTAAATTGTTACACAGACTGTCCTCAGATTTGTGAGCTTTTAGAAATGCTAGACAAATTTCTGAAGCGGTGGATTTGATTGAAACGCCAATGGAATTCTCTCCCTGAAACTATCAGGAAGAAAGAATCCATTGGTGGATTCAAGGGTAGTTAAAGATTTCATTTGTTCAATTTTTAGTTAACCTTAGTAGCAATCTGTTATGTCATATTCTCTAATTCTTGTTACTTATATTGTATAATTGAGATATTTTTATAGCTCCTTTGTTAATGATGTTACCTATATTTCTAATAAAATTTTATACTTTGTATGCTAAGTGGCAATGGATTTCTAGCTGTAAATTTATAATTTTCGTTGTAAAGAACCCTCGGGTTCGTTGACTAAATAAATTAATAAATAAAAATAAATAAATAAATAAATATGGATGGAAATGATGTCTTTTTAATATGCTTTTAATGGATATTTTCGAAATTTCTTGGTTTTTTGTAGGTGCTAGAGCAGATATACTGTCAGTTTCATAAAAACAATCTAATACTGTATTTTTCATTTTCTTCATTATTGATAACTGGTTTCTGGTAATTCTTTCTATTTAGTTTTTAGGATATTATATATATAATAAAATTATAAACGACTCAGGGTATTGCATTTGAAATAACAATGTTAGTGTTCATTTACTGTACAGCCAGAAGTATAACTTATTTGAACAGACGAAGAGGACGAATATGAGCTTGATAACTAAAGTCTAGTGTCAACGTTTAGTGCCATATTGATTAGTCTCAGTTGAGTTTTCACTTTTTGTTTGTTAGGCTGAGTTTATATTAAGTTGAATATTTTTTTTATGTTTATTATAGCATTAAGGTTTGGGTATCAAAGTTCCTGTTTCTTTAGGCACTAATTGCTTAAATGTATTTATGTTTGTTTTCTATTCGTTAATATGTATCTGCTGCTTTGTTTATTAGAAATAAATATTTTGCAACTTTTGTATAAGCTAGTAGTTTACTTTTCATGTTTTTCACCATTTTGATATTATAAAAAAAAATTACCTACCTGTATGACAAACGCCAGAACATTTTAGCCCCATATCTGGGGCTTCTTTGTCAGTATAACGTCGCTTTAGGTGTTTTAAACGTATTTAAAATTTTGTGACAAAGTAGCCCCAACCACGGGGTTACTTTGTCACCCTAAATATATATATTTTTTAACTTAATCGCTTATTATTAAAAAAACTAGTACACCCAAATTCCGAACGATACCGGAGTTATAAGTAAAAATGTGTTCAAAAGGTGACAAAGTAACCCCGGTTTACGATATGTTAGTATGTTACATTAAAAGTTCATATGACATTATTAGGAATGCCAAATTTTCAAAATAAAATTCCCATTATTACTTTCTTTTTGTTTTTTTTTTTTTACGAAAGACTTCTTTTGTGAACCCTGTAGGTATACTCGCTTCAGGATGTTTTTTATCAATGGTTAAGCTTATGCATTTGAATTTTAGTTATTATATGTGCCCAAAAATCTTTTTATGAATATAACAAAAATTTGCATTTGAATATTTCTAAAATACATCTAAAGAGATAAGAAACTTCCTTGATATTATCTATTAAAATTTCCAGTTTTACCATCTTCTACCTTACATTTATTTTTATAAGCCTGAATTTTAAAGTAGTCTTTACGATCTACCATTTTGCTATATTCTTGCGATATCTGCGAAGTTTTTTATATAAAGAATATACTTTTTAGGCATTTTATAACTGAATAAAATCGAATAGAACAACTATTACATTTGTTTTTTCTTTGTCTGTAATGAAATGTTTCGCAAATCTCTCTGGAAAATTTATATCTTATGTAATACCTAAGTGGTCCTATCCAACTATCTTTTGAAGTAGGCACGAAATAAATAAACAACAAATTTTAACCTCAGCTTGGTATACTGACGAGAAATTTACTTTCAGCAGGTGTCGATTAAAACGGTGCAGATTCACTGAAAGTAATATAAATCACCAGGAAACGGTTATCCAGGAAGGTAACAGTAACAATTAGTGAGATAATTTTTTCTTTCAATCAACTGAACTGATTTTAAACAAATAATAATTCTTCCGAAATTCTTACAACCCCAATGAGTGACCTGATTAAGATAAAAGGTCAACAGTCTGCTTTAGAAAACTTAGGTGTATCTGTACATTGGACAAAGAGATGGTTTAATCGAAATATTCCTGGACGTAAGAATGTTTTTAATAAGGAAAAATGGCAGATAAATGGAGGGGCAAATTTTGAATTACAGTTTATAAATATTTTGATTAAAACGATAACCATAAACTTAACAGAATGTATGTCTTTTCATTAGGTAATATATTACATTGAATTAAATAGAAAGCAATAATGTATCAACATTTACATGTTATGTCTTCCTTTCCCTCCCTTCCTCCCCAAACACCTTCATTACGTACTTTAGCAATACAACTTCAACCCATTTTTATTTGAAGTTCTCTATATACTTTATTGACTATTGTCTTTACATCCCTTAAAGCAAATATGATGAAGAATTTTATGTCTTACTAGAATAACGGAAATTCGACCTTATCACATTTTATGTTCACAAGAGTAATAACTCTGTATAGCGACCTAGACTGTAAACTGTACGAAGGCAATGCTTTTAGCCCGACTCACTACTGAAATATTGCATTTGTAGTTTGATGGAAACAAACTAGCAGATTTGCCCGAGGGGTTTAATTTCGCTCTGTTCCGCAGAAATCAACACAGAAAGAATACACTTTAGCTAACGTTTACAAAAGGGTGGTCAGAAAACAACTACAAATGCTAGTTAAAAAATTAAGACCATCTACGTATAACTTATGGGAAGATTTCGAGGTGAATTTACAATTGAACAATAAGAAGTTCAAAATGAAACTTGAAGACTCAAATTTAATGTCACAAAAATGATAGTTAGGAATTATTAAAATGTTAACTCTGTCATTACTCCTAAGAACCAGGGAAATTCTAAATATTATCGACTGCTTTATCGCTCCATGCTATGAAAAATCCGGTTTTCCCCAAAGTTCACTACACCCCATTTTCATTTACAACCCTTTTGTCGTGTAAGAACCACACCGCTTGGTTATTAGGTGTTTGTATGTAGAAGAGATCATTTTCCTAACCCAATGTTTCCTAAACGATCTCATACGTAGCAGGTATGTACGGTATACAAATGTAAAGGCGATGGCAATTTTAGATCCAATTTAAAAAACATGAACTTCATGAACTCTAATGCAAAACTATGACGCCCCAATGCAGGCAGTTGAAATTGAGTTAAAAGCCGCGAGAACAACTTTTATATCAAACTTAAAATTTTCTTTCAAGAATTTGATCGATGGTGTATTATGGGCAGGAACGGCGTGAGAATATTTATTGCTACTTAAAATCACAAAATTGGGTTACAAATATACAATAAAAAGACGACGACGATGATGATGATGATGACTATGAGAGATAAAGAGTGTTCAAATGACAACAAAATGCAGTGAATAATCATTACAATACTTGGTACTCATTTTGGACTTTATAAAATAAATTGTTATGTACGATATAATTTTAATGCCAATCTATTTCTGTTCATAGTTTTATTATATGCTCTTGAGAGGCAGTAATTCACAGATTGTTAATAAGCGAAATTTTCTATAAAATTAAATTCCACTCTGACGTATTTAAAATTATAAACGAGGACCTAGACCTCTGGCACGGCTTTTTTGTGTAGCTACTTAATACATAGTTAGAAGTCCTTTAAATAGTTAGATTTGAAATAATTCATGATTAGTCGGGATATCAATCAGAACTGAGTAGGAATCATAATTAGAAGTAAATTAGAGAAGGGTGGTTTGACGAGTGGTATGCGGTGTACGATCATCAGTCGCCTTTACTCACTTTAGAGATTACAAGTTCTTTGTCAACTCTGCTACCTCTTTTCCCAAATATATTTGTAAGGTAAGTGAATATTTCTTGTTTTATTGTCTGGTAAGTGTTGTCGTACCAAATTATTAAAAATAGAGGGTTGAATAACGAAAACACTGACTCTAAAAATTCAATATCGTTTCAACCCTTGTGGATAATTGTCAATAGTTAGAAGGGAAAATTGTGTAACTTTTAAAATGAAGCAAATCCGGTATTTTTGACACTCAATCCTGTATTTTAATTTGTAAAAATGTTTCACAAGGAATATAACACATCATCATCAAATTTATTTTATATCTACTAAATTATTGCTTTTAACTAATTATCTTAAATTGTTTATACTTTATCATTGCAATACAACACACTTTTTTTTTCAATTAAATTAATAAAAAAAAGGAATGTACTTACTGATCACATCATAATAAAATTTTGTAATCAGAAGCTACGAAGTATGATATATAGACAAGTCAATATTTTTTTGCGAAAAAGTAAAAGTAAACATTTTTTAAAATATCTGTACTGCCTTGCTAACCCGAAAAGAGTTATCTCAACTGGAGCAAGTTTTGAGATAATCGACTCTTTGTAAATTGTTCTTTTGCAGCTTCAAAAACAAATCTTTTTAAAAAATAATTATTTATACATATTTTTGACTATATATATTATTGTCACACCCAAATTATCTATAAATTGTACCATTATACTAATTTTGTGAGTTATCGCTAGTGATGAGCAAAGCAAGACCAAGACCAAGACTCGGATAGTCTTGGGCTTGGTCTCGGTCTTGTATACTCAGTCTTGGTCTTGGTTTTGCTCAAATTCGTTTGGTCTCGGTCTTGATCTTGCTTACGCAATCTTGGTCTTGGTCTTGCTGAATTTCGCCTGGTCTTGGTTTTAGTCTTAGTCTTGCAATAAGGTCTTAACGAACATTTTTCAAAAAATTATGTAAACATGTTTTCATTTGGAAAACACTTTTAAACCTAAATTCACTATCCACAAATTGAAAAAAGTTCATTAAGATGTTATTGCTTATTATAATTCAATCATAAAAAGATAATAAATTATTAATTTATAGAGTACTTTAGTGACATGCAAAGCAAGACCAAGACCAATACTCGGATAGTCTTGGGCTTGGTCTCGGTCTTGTTACTCAGTCTTGGACTGCAAGACCAAAACCAATTTTGCTGATCACTAGATATCGCTATTTTGATTAAATAGAAAGGTTTAAAACTTGAGATACTGCTTCTAGTAATTTAACGAAAAATTGAGATATAAAAAACTTCTTAGTGTTTTTTTTTAACATTTTAAATTTTAATGCACTGTTTGGTTTATACCATTAGGTATATGCCAAAAACTAAAACGGCGTATCTCAGAGATACAGCCTTTCGGCTTAGCAGGGCAGTATAATACTTATGTAATTTTTGAAAATGTTTTCCGAATGTGAAATGAGGGAACTTAGAACGACCCTTTCCTGGTCCCCATTAAATTTGAATATAACAGAGAGGTATTAAACATCAAGGGTTGTATTCATCGATATTTTCCTTGTACACATCACCACTTCTCACGTATTAAGTATGGAAATAGTACCTACTATGGTATAAAAAACATTTAATTCTGGCTCATTTAGAATAGATTATTCCAAGATTTCGGTGTGTACATAATATACTTTTTCATTTGTAGAGACCATCTAAAAATTAAAAGGCGATAATAAAGAAGGGTTTTAATTATTCTACTTAAAACAAAACTTTACTATATTTAGTTAATAAATTGGGTTTAGAGTAACAAAAACTGGGTTACGTTTCACGAAAATATTTTATTAATCTCTACAAATTTGTTTCAACCCTTGCGGGTCATTGTCAAGAGCTACGGCGTTACTAAAGATGTAAATAGTGTACCAGACTTATATAAACGGATTACAGTAGGCAAGAAGAATTTTATGCAGGTAGGTAATGGTTATCTATTTGGAAAATCCAATAACAGCGGAGAATCCAATGTGAACATTTCAATTTGATTATTTACAATATTTTCATTATTATTAATGGCTTTCTTGATTTCCAGAGATTCAAGTAAACTCAATTTACGACCCTTTTGAGCAGAATGTACAAGTTCAATTGAATTAATATCTAAATTATGTTTGAAATCTAGGCAATGTTGAGCTATTCCTGTATTATTCTTTTTATTCTGAATGGCAAGCACATGTTCTTTAAGACGAGTTTTTATGGCCCTACCTGTCTGTCCCAAATAAAAGGCTGTGCAATCTTTACAGTATAATTTGTACACGCCACTTTTATCTATTGAATTTGTTTTATTTTTGTTGTTAACTAACAGAGTTTTTAAATTAATTTTGTTGACTTAAATTGGTATAATATGTAATTTAATTAGATGGTGTTTAATTTTGTACCCGACTTCTTTTACATAGTTAATAAAAGCGTATTTCTTATTTTCAGGAATTAAATCAGGAAGGAGACCGTTGTAAAGTTTGATTTCAATGAGTTTTCGTTGTTTACTTTTTAACATTTTGTCAATTAGGTTGGGATTATACCCGTTATTAATGGAAATCTGTTTTATAATTTTTAATTCTTTTTCAAAATTGGTTTTAGAAAGGGGTAAACTTATTAATCTGTGTAATAAACAATTAAAAGCTGCCATTTTGATGTTAAAAGATTGATTTGAGTCAAAGGGAATTACCGTATCAGTTGTCGTAGGTTTTCTATAAATTTCAAACATAATTTCTTTGTTATTTTTGTATAAAGTAAGATCCAAAAAGTTTAACTTATTGTCTGTTTCAATTTCCATCGTGAATTGAATGTTCGAATCTATGGAATTTAATAATTTGAGAAAGTTGTGTAATTGTCTTAAGCTTCCCTTCCAAATACAAAAAACGTCATCCACATATCGTCTCCAAAGGGTAACAAGCTTGATAAGTTCAGAGTTAAGTTTAAAAAGTGAATTTTCGAAAGAGGCCATAAAAATTTCTGCAAGGAGAGGTGATAAAGGAGAACCCATAGGTAATCCATCATTTTGTTTAAAATAATTGTCCGAATTTGAAATAATTTTGATCTAAGCAAGTTTTTAAAATATTTAATAGTTCAAATTTTTTCATATGGTTTAGTTTAGGATTAACTTCTATTTTATTTTCTAAAATTTTGATTAGTTTGTTAACTGGAATTGAAGTAAAGAGACTTTTGACATCAAAGGATACAAATATAGATTTATCTGGAAGTTTAATAATCTTAAGACAATCAACTAACTGTAAAGAATTTTTAACACTAAAACTAGAAAAACAATCAAAGTTAGCCTGTAAAAGGTTATTGCAAAACTGACATAACTTAAAAATTAAAATTAGAATGGTCTAAGTTGTTGTTGTTTATACCTGAAGCAATATTCTTAGTTTTAATCTTAAGTTGTGTGCTTTTGAGTTTGTCCAACTTCCTGTTTAACTTTAACTGATGCTTTTTGATGTTAATGTTGACTTCTTCGTGGATGTTTGAAGTGATGCAATCAAAGATGATATTGTGGAACCTGGTGTGCATCTGCATGTGTATAAGTTTGAGGTGTTCACCTACATTAATTTCTCTGAGAGAACCGTAAATTTATCGAATGTTAATTTCAATAGCACTGAATTGAACCTTTTAAACAAAGGCTTAAAATTTTCGCCAAAATTAACAACTTCATTTAAAGATTTAGAATTGTTAGGTGTTAACGTTGATATTGCCTTAAACAAATCAGATAAAGTAGAAATAATAGATAAACACAATTTGGCGAAAATCATTAAGTCTACACAAATTAGCCATAACTATAATAATGTTTCCAAAACTATCAAGTCCATTAAATCTAAATGTATTCAAAGTAACCTTATCATTTGTAAAGCTGATAAAGGGAATTCGGTCGTCATTTTACAAAAAAGAGATTATATTGATAAAATTAATATGCTACTGTCAGACAACAATGTTTTTTCTAAATTAAAACGTGATCCCACATTAAAATCTCAAAAAATAATTACAGAACTCATCAATAATAGCAAAACTTTAATTCCTAATAAAGATACATTTAAGTTTAAATGCATGAACCCGTCTAGTCCTATCCTGTATGGACTACCGAAAATTCATAAAGTTAATGCACCTATTAGACCTATAGTTTCTTATTTGAATGCTCCTTCTTATAAGTTATGTCAGTTTTGCAATAACCTTTTACAGGCTAACTTTGATTGTTTTTCTAGTTTTAGTGTTAAAAATTCTTTACAGTTAGTTGATTGTCTTAAGATTATTAAACTTCCAGATAAATCTATATTTGTATCCTTTGATGTCAAAAGTCTCTTTACTTCAATTCCAGTTAACAAACTAATCAAA
Organism: Agrilus mali; assembly: GCA_029378335.1. Taxonomy (NCBI): domain Eukaryota; kingdom Metazoa; phylum Arthropoda; class Insecta; order Coleoptera; family Buprestidae; genus Agrilus; species Agrilus mali. Next base: position 18,552,234 of record CM055658.1, on the reverse strand, counting down.
ATTTTAGAAAATAAAATAGAAGTTAATCCTAAACTAAACCATATGAAAAAATTTGAACTATTAAATATTTTAAAAACTTGCTTAGATCAAAATTATTTCAAATTCGGACAATTATTTTAAACAAAATGATGGATTACCTATGGGTTCTCCTTTATCACCTCTCCTTGCAGAAATTTTTATGGCCTCTTTCGAAAATTCACTTTTTAAACTTAACTCTGAACTTATCAAGCTTGTTACCCTTTGGAGACGATATGTGGATGACGTTTTTTGTATTTGGAAGGGAAGCTTAAGACAATTACACAACTTTCTCAAATTATTAAATTCCATAGATTCGAACATTCAATTCACGATGGAAATTGAAACAGACAATAAGTTAAACTTTTTGGATCTTACTTTATACAAAAATAACAAAGAAATTATGTTTGAAATTTATAGAAAACCTACGACAACTGACACGGTAATTCCCTTTGACTCAAATCAATCTTTTAACATCAAAATGGCAGCTTTTAATAGTTTATTACACAGATTAATAAGTTTACCCCTTTCCAAAACCAATTTTGAAAAAGAATTAAAAATTATAAAACAGATTTCCATTAATAACGGGTATAATCCCAACCTAATTGACAAAATGTTAAAAAGTAAACAACGAAAACTCATTGAAATCAAACTTTACAACGGTCTCCTTCCTGATTTAATTCCTGAAAATAAGAAATACGCTTTTATTAACTATGTAAAAGAAGTCGGATACAAAATTAAACACCATCTAATTAAATTACATATTATACCAATTTTAGTCAACAAAATTAATTTAAAAACTCTGTTAGTTAACAACAAAAATAAAACAAATTCAATAGATAAAAGTGGCGTGTACAAATTATACTGTAAAGATTGCACAGCCTTTTATTTGGGACAGACAGGTAGGGCCATTAAAACTCGTCTTAAAGAACATGTGCTTGCCATTCAGAATAAAAAGAATAATACAGGAATAGCTCAACATTGCCTAGATTTCAAACATAATTTAGATATTAATTCAATTGAACTTGTACATTCTGCTCAAAAGGGTCGTAAATTGAGTTTACTTGAATCTCTGGAAATTAAGAAAGCCATTAATAATAATGAAAATATTGTAAATAATCAAATTGAAATGTTCACATTGGATTCTCCGCTGTTATTGGATTTTCCAAATAGATAACCATTACCTACCTGCATAAAATTCTTCTTGCCTACTGTAATCCGTTTATATAAGTCTGGTACACTATTTACATCTTTAGTAACGCCGTAGCTCTTGACAATGACCCGCAAGGGTTGAAACAAATTTGTAGAGATTAATAAAATATTTTCGTGAACGTAACCCAGTTTTTGTTACTCTAAACCCAATTTATTAACTAAATATAGTAAAGTTTTGTTTTAAGTAGAATAATTAAAACCCTTCTTTATTATCGCCTTTTAATTTTTAGATGTTTAGACCATTTGATTAGTGAAAAAGATAAAAATAAAAAATCCGAGAATTCCTGCAATATTTAATGCTTGACAGACCTTGTAGACATGAGGCACCTTTATGGTATACATATACGTATGTGTATATGTACAGGTAGTAAAGTCACGAAATGGCACTGGCTAATTATGTAGAAAAGTAAGAATCTGTCTGGAAATCTTCTGTTTCACGAAGGGATTCCGACCGCGCTAATCTGCTTAGATGTAGCTTAAACTTTTATAAAAGCGAATAAGGGTGTAATGTCATTTTTAATTATGTAATGGATTCGACGGCATGTGTACATGCAGATAGAAATATACGAATTCTGTTAGTGAGCAAGTTTTGTTAATTTCATTAGTAGGTACCAGGGCATATGGGTAAATAATTAATTGATACAAACGCATGTAAAAAATTAGACGTGACTGAATGTCGCAAACGAACGTTAAGTACCGATGTCACCCTGATAAAGTTTTTATAAGAAAATCGGAAACGTTATACAGAGTGATTGAAACTGATGTTATATCCTTATAAATTAAAATGTATCTTCAGATTTTTAGAAATTAATAATGCAATACATAACTACTATGTATATTTCAAATAACCTTTTAATGAAGTCAAAATGGGATGGTCCTTGTCAAAATAATTTGTTAAATTTGTTTTAAGCCCCTTAAACTTTCTGGGATATTTAAATTTCAACACTTAATATAAATATTAAACCACTCCCACCGCGATCAATGTTTTAAACAAAAAAATGCATTAACTATTATCAGTTAAATCTTGATTTGTTTGTATGTCGGTTTAACTTACAGTATTGGGGCTGGCACATTTTTTGAAGAAATTTTTATGCTGTATGGAAAGTGCCCAATTGAATATTCATGTAATATCAGCCATTTCCTCGACACCAACCCCTAAATAACATACTGTTTATTTATATGTTTATTACTTTAAAATCCGTTCGTTGTTTATTGGACTGCATCAAAGTCCGTTCCTTCGTTATCGACGCTCGGCGTCGGCTCGTGCACCAGTGCGCAAGCGATACGGACACGATATCAAACTCGGTCAGCAGTTCACAAACTTGATTCAAAGAATAAATTACAATTTTTACCCCATTACTTATTTACAAAAAAAAACGACTCAATTACGAAACAAAAAACAATAGAATAAAAGACATGACCGGTCGTAACAGCAACTACTGTTAAGGGGTGGTTTTAAAAATATTTTTGGCATCGGTTGGAAAAACGTCGATTGAAGAGTTTTCATTCGGGAAATTTTAATTGTCAACAAGCATTAGGTACTTATCTTGTGATCTATGATTCTAATAATAGATGGTTGCCATATCTTTCGTGAATATTGATTTTTTAGGAACCTCGACAACGTCTGATAGTCGAGAGGGAGGAGTCTGTAGCCAGCTGATCGATTTCAACGGGAAAGTGGAAAACTGCCCTGAAAGCGTAACCACCAGGCTGCTACCTTGTTCCTAAATTTGGATCTTGCTAATGATAATAGTGTTGGCGTATTAGCACCGTGTGCGTCCGATTATCAATTGAAAATTGTTCATTTAGTGCTGTGAAAATCTGCTTGTTAATAAGTTATCCTTTCTTGGACCTGGTTGGATATTAGGTACGTAGGACAGACTTAGCTCAAGGACACACGCTAGGAAAATATGGTAAAGCAATAATCATTTTCTATATCGGCTCTTTTATGTATCGTTTGCAACCACCTTCCCCTAAATGTTGCTATGTTGCACGAATTTAATGTATCGACCGAAAAGTCGATTAAATTTTTCATTTCTAGGGTCCTTGAAAGTTATTGTTTAGTCTTCCATCACTAAATAAGAACTCCTTAATCATAACAAATCGGAGAACAAATTAAACCCGAAGTGGGGAAAATTAATTGAGACAATTTTTTATTTTGCCTAGTTAGAGTAGGTAAATTATTTTTTTTATTTTTATCCTTGATTAACAAAATCTTCCTTTTTTAACTACACCAAGTATTTCATGAAAAAAGTATATAAGTAGTAAATCAGGTATGTACCATATCCACTAGTTATGATAGTAAACTATTAAATTAGTAATTTGCTCGATTAAAAATTATTCTGATATTATTTGTTATGTTGTTATTTTAAAAATAGCATCAACTGTGTTTAGTGTAGATGACTTGCCACTATATAATGAATTTAGCGGAAATAGTGTGTTGGTTCCGTTTATCGTATCAAATTTCCTGCTCTATTTATCAAGACCACCTGTTGGGTACAAAATTTAAATGCATTAAGCTTGCAACGCCTTGTTAACTAATTTTTAATGTACAATTAATCATTATACACCAACAAAATAAATTCAAACAGCCAATAGTAAGCTCATTTATCCACCCACATAACTTTATATCTACCATTAGGGGATCTAATGTTATTTTTAAATGTTTATATCAAGGATCCTATGTATTTTTTTTATAAACTCCAACTACATCAAGTAATACAATTATTGTGATAGCAGTGGTACTATTAAATGTTAATCCGTGGGCTTTGAATGTAACTTATTGTTTTAAAATGGACTAATATTGTTGTTAATTTAGCTATATTGTTATTTTACAGATGGCGGGGGCAGATCCGAAATGGCAGAAAGACGCGGCAGATCAGAATTTCGATTACATGTTCAAACTCCTTATAATAGGGAACAGTTCTGTAGGAAAGACGTCGTTTTTGTTCCGATATGCTGACGACAGTTTCACGTCCGCTTTTGTCAGTACTGTTGGTATAGACTTTAAGGTCAAAACTGTCTTTAGGCACGACAAAAGGGTTAAACTGCAAATTTGGGTAAGTAACTGAATATTGAAAAGCAATTTTTGTTTACATACAGTCACATCCATTGTATGGTCATCTGTTAGTTAATTTGTGCCGTACTTTCGAAGTCAATTTTGGAATTGTTTAACTTTAACCTTTAATAACCTTTAAAATAGATGAGTTATCTTAAAAATGATGACAGGTCTTTTTTATAGACCACTACATTCTTTATAAAAACGTGTGAAACATTTATGACGATTGCCTCGTTATTGAGCTACATAATTAACAATAAAACTTCCCTGGTACGAAAAAGAAATGTGTTCTAAATATTCATATTCATTATAACAGCAGACTTACTTCTTCCCTTAAATACCCTGAAATGTTTTGTAAAATTTTAGGACACAGCAGGTCAAGAACGTTATCGAACAATCACAACGGCTTATTATAGAGGCGCAATGGGATTCATTTTAATGTATGATATAACCAACGAAGAATCTTTCAACAGCGTTCAAGACTGGTATGTAGGTATATTTATGAAAAAATAATTTCGTAGTAAATTAATAGAGTGAAAGTTCCAGTTACGTATACCAATTTTTTTTTTAAATTAAAAGTTTTAACTTTGACCTAATGGTAATTCGTATCTAATCTTTGTTTTAGGGTGACACAAATTAAAACCTATTCCTGGGACAACGCACAGGTAATTCTAGTAGGGAATAAATGTGATATGGAGGATGAAAGAGTAATTAGTTTTGAACGGGGAAAACAACTGGCTGAGCAATTAGGGGTGGAATTTTTCGAAACTAGTGCTAAGGAAAACATTAACGTTAAGGTAAGTAATTACATTACATTCAAATTCTATTTATATCCAAAAGAGAATTGTGTATATGAATCTTTTAGAAGGAAACTCATTTTAAATTACGTACATGCCTAATATATTTAAGTGTAAAAATTATGTTTGTATAAAAAATTGCCGCCTAGCAACAAAGCTCTAGTAAGCTTCTATTATTCTCAGAATAAAAAGATTGTTTTGTAGTTGTTAATATGGTTTAAACAAATAGGACCAGTGCTGAAACCTTCAAAAATAGTAAAAGTGAAAAAAAATTATAGTAGGATGAAACCCATTGGAAAAGGAAGAGAATATAACAGAAATGAAAGAAAAATAATTTACGGGCGATCTGAGGTAGGGAAGGGGAAGTGGGTGAGCTTTTAAAGGTAAAAAACGGTTTTCCTTGATTTCCGGCAAAACTACAAGTTTTATGGAAAAAAGTTAAATAGCAAAGGTGTAGGTAATAAAAAGATCTACAACTTTTGTATTTACACTTTTGTCACATAACCTCAAAATTTGTGTGAAAAATTCAAATAACCAACTTTTTGATTTTTTATTTTTCTTTTACAAAAAAAAATTTTTTTCACGAAATTTGGTGAAAACTTACCTATTTATGTCCCAAATACGCTGTAATTTTTTTGATTTGAAATATATATTTTTTCACCTTATTTTTACTTAATATCGAAAAAGCACCCTAATTTTCAATCGAAACTTCTCACGTCAAAATATCTGCTTTTTTAAAAACGTTGGTGGACTTTTTTTTTGGTGAAATCTCTACTTTCTAATGGTGTGAAAAAAAATATACATTACTATGTTAAGTTTTTCCAGGAAATGCAAAAAAACGAAAAAAAAACTAGATTAATGTTTTTAAAAATATTATAATGAATAAAGTATGTGAATTCAATAGTACGATTTAAATGTATATATATATATATATGTATATCATATGAGATTTTCTTTGACATAAATGTAATTATAATTTAATAAATCAACTTTTTTACTTAAAAAAATAGCAGCGGTCACATTTTTTAGATAAAATTCCCTTCGTTTTTTTGCATTTCCTGAGAAAACTTACCATAGTTATGTATCTTTTTCTTCACACCATCAGAAAGTAAAGATTGTAACGAAGAAAAAGCACACCGACGTTTGTAAAAAAGCAGACATTTTGACGTGATAATTTTCAATTGAAAATTTCCCATCAAAAAACTACAGCGTGTTTGGGACATAAATAGGTGTTTTCATCAAATTTCGTGAAAAAAAAAATTTTTTTTGTAAAAAAAAAAATTAAAAATCAAAAAGTTGATTATTTGAATTTTTCACACAAATTTTGAGGTTATGTGACAAAAGTGCAAACACAAAAGTTGTAGATCTTATTAGTAGCTACAACTTTGCTATATAACTTTTTTCCATAAGACTTGTCGTTTTTCCGGAAATCAAGGAAAACCGTTTTTTACCCTTAAAAGCTCACCCCCTTCCCCTTCCCGACCTCATATCGCCCGTAAAGTCTTTTTCCTTTCATTTTTAGGGTTCCGCACTTCAAAAAGAAAAAAGCGGAACCCTTATAGGATCACTTCGTTGTCCGTCCGTTCTCAGGAACGCGTGGAGCTATCAAGCTAAAATTTATACGAAATACTCAGGTCTATTGTGCCTTGGAGCTGTGAGAAAATTAAACTTCTCAGCCAACGCAATCAAAAGATACAGCCGTTTATGCCGCAAATTTCCGCAAATTTTCGAATCAAAACCTACAGGGTACTTCCTGTGAACTCAGAAAAATTTGGTACGAAGCAACGTCTTATAGCACAGATAAAGGAAAAATTGCGAAAACGGTAAATTTTTAGTTACATCATATGATAAAAATATTTTTAATAAATTTCCCCCTTCCTCATGAACATGTAGGGGGTATTAAATTGAAATTCGTATAAAATTCTCAGGTCTATAATACCTTTAAGCTGTAACAAAATCAAACTTCTATGTCAACGCAATAAAAAGAAACAGCAATTTAAGCCGCATATTTTCAAACTCGCAACTACTCGCAAGGGAATCAAAACCTTTAAAAGGGGACTTCCAGTCGATTAAGAATCTTGAAATTTGGCATGAAGCAATGTTTTATAGCACATATAAAGGAAAAATTCCGAAAACCTTAAATTTTTATTTACATCACATATATAAAGGTTTGTACGAAACCCTCGGTGGGCGAGTTCGACTCGCACTTGCCCGGTATTTTGGTTATATTCTCTTCCTTTTCCAATGGGTTTCACCCTACAATAATCTTTTTTTGGTTTCAAAAATTATCGACTCTGGTCTAAAAAACCTTTGTATATACTAATTGTGCACAGTCTGAATAAATTTAAGCCTAAGGTTAAAGGCGAAAAATAGGGTTATAATTGCAAAATTAAAACTATTCTGGCTTTAAAATGCTTATGGATTGTTTCTTTAAATTCTACAGCACGCCAAAGAGATTTTAGTTTATTTATGTTTGTATGTTATTTATTTATTTTGATATAAAATTAACTAATCTTCTTTGGGGGCAAATTATGTTATGTTAACTGACACGATAAGTACATTTTGATAAATTTCTAGGCTGTTTTTGAACGTCTAGTGGATATAATATGTGACAAAATGTCTGATAGTTTGGACTCAGATCCAACGTTGGTAAGTGGGAATGCGAAGGGTCAACGTTTGACTGACGCGCCTCAAGGACCTCAGGCTGCTAATTGCAATTGTTAAAGTCAACCGTATAGATATAACACATAAAACAAGACATACATATATAATATACCTAATGCGGCCCTTAGCTAAATACTAACTTAGCACTCTCAATGACTATTTAAATAAATATAAACGATATATCTACTTAAAAGAAGAAAAAAAAACTGTTACTTCGTACTTTTGCTACCTACCTACAGAACATTAATTGTAATAAAGCTTTATAATGACCGGTAATAAACCATGAACGTAAATTTTGCCACGTAATTTCGTTGAAAAATATTTTTTTAAAGAAAATCTAAAAATATGTCAATATTGAAAGTTAATTTTTTCGACGTAGCTCAAACGATTAATAAACAATTAAATATCTTTGGTAGCAGAAGAATAAATATATCAATAAATGTGAAAAATTAAGTACGAAACATTATTTTGTTGCCAACAAATACACATAAAGAAATAGAAAAGTGTTAGAAAGCTTATTAAATAATAATTAGTTAATATCAGTATATTCAGACCAAGCTCAAAAGTAATTATTTTTACACACACACACACACATAAACACAATACCAAATGAGGCATTTATTATCTAGATTTCCTACCGCTATTACCTATCATCAAAACTGTGTTTTAGATAGATGTAAAGAAAGTAATGTTAAATTAGAGAACGAGTTTTTGTAGACTACTGGGTGGTAATAATGTTAGAATATAAAGAATAATGACCCTGACAAATATAAAATAAAGGCGACATTGTAAAGTGTGTATACAACCACATAAAATAGTATGTACCTAATAATTGTATGGTAGAAGGCTTAAGGTATAGAGAGAGATGTGTGAAAATTGTAAAAAAGTAAAGTAAATTTGAATGTATATAAGCTACCTAATCAATCATATTTCCAAATAACATTCGATAATCTACAAAATAAAAAAAATAAAGATCGTCTAGTCCTGGCTACTATTTTTATTAGACTGATTCATTCTGGATACCTACATGATTTTTGTTTAATAAGATCTTTTTATGAACCCTTGTCAGGATAGAGGGATAAATGTGTGGGCGGTTGGGGTGGCTCTGCAGAAAGTAATTCTAGTTTTTAATTGAGGTCAGATATGTGGAATTGCAGATAGTGGGACTGAAAGTGATATAAATGGTTATATAAGGGAGTAATAGGGAAGTCAGGGGTTTAAGGATAACCTTGTGGAACTGTTTTTGAATGCACAGGGGATGAATATGAAGAAGAAGGTGATCACGAGAACACTCAGTTCATCGGTGTAGTCTTTTCATGCTGTAACCTAATGCTTCTAAGCAATATAGTAAAAGCATTGGATAAGTATGGTCTTGTGCCCCTTGATGGCCTTAACCGACAAATATTTTTATTGATTTTCTTACGATCTTAGGGTTACAGTACGAAAAGACAACACAAACCAAGTGAATCTTTTTGTGGTCATCTCCTACGACTTTTGTCGAGCAGTTCAAGAAAATAGAAAATGATTTGAATTGTACAAAACAATTTTTAATTTAAAAATAATTTAGACCATAAATGATAACAAAGAAAAACAAAATAAATCTAAAAAGAAACCCTCTAAAAATGAATCAGTCCAATAACAGACGTAGATTCAGACTTAGATATTGTATTTTTGTTTGCTGTTTTAGCATAAATTACAGTGGCTAATAGGTAATTATGGAGTTCTGCTACCTACTTTATTAAATTATAAAAAGAATAATAAAAAAGCTTCATATAGTTTTCAAGTAAAATTCAAGTTAGATATCCTAGAAGACATATTTATTTGTGTTGAAACGATGACATTAATAATATATAATAAGCACTTTTTAGATAAAGCAATTTGATAGTTGTAAAGGAAACATCATCTCGACATCTCTTTTTACAACCTATTACGTATACATAATATTTTAATAATGAAAATATTTCTCGCATATTCAGAAGAAAAATAAAAGACAAAAACAAATAGTTATGCTTAATAATAATAGAGGGATATTTGGTGATCGTTATTTGTTCGAAATATAATTTTTATTCGAGTATTTTAATGAGTAAATAAACGTCCTTCTGACTTGTTATATGAAGAAAAACTCGCAATTTTTAAAAATTAGACGATCTTAGAAAAAACTTTTTTGACCTTTTTATTTTAAAGAGTAATAATTCCAAAGTTCTATAAGACTATTGCAAATTTATATTTAATTACACATGGCATTTTTTTTATTTTACATGAAGATCTCATTTTTAAAAATTGCTGATTGCATTTATGGGTTTACAATGTACTCCACAGGTTCCTAAAGAATAATGAATATGTGTTACTGTATTTTATTAAACAAACAAACGTTATTGATTAAATTTGCTATAATGACCCGTTTTTTATTTAATTTATTGTTTTAGAAAGAACATTTTTATCAGTATATGTTAACGTTAACAAATTATTATCGTTCGCTGTTATTCTTATTGTATGTACCATATTTATTAATAATCTACATTTGCAAATTTATTAAGTCGGTTTTGTAAATAGTATACATTTACCCATTATTAAGCAATTTGAGACCTATTTGTACATTTTCAATTTAGTAAATTACTGATATGAGTTTTTATACTGATATGTAACATTCTGCCCTTTGTTAGTTGCAAGGTTATAAAGATATTTTAAAATATCTCATAAAAGACAAATGCTCTGTTCTATGTATTGCTTTTTTTAAGGACATTAATACTGTCCTAACGAATAATGAGGTATAAAAGCCATTTCGTTTGAAATTAATACTTCCTTGTAGTAGCTATTTCGAAATAAAATTTATTCTTAAATTAATGAAAAAAGTGTTTGAATAATGAAAATTATGACTTGTATGTTATTGGTGAGTTGTATAATACTTTGTGAAGGTGTGAATTAGTGTACAATAAAAATTATGTAAATAATAATACGTTTAATTAACCTTTTATTTAAAAAAAATACACAAAGCCCCTTAAGAACAGGTTTTAATCGATCAACTAAGTCGATGTAATTTTCTTTTGGTACCGTAAATAAATATAACTTTTTTGTATGCAAATAAAGTTCTCCCCCTGTTATATTAACATTTAATAATACAGGTAAAAGTTATTGAAAGTTATTCTCACAAGGTTATGATTTAGGAAACAGCACGAATGTGGTTTAAGATAATTTTTAGTTTGAAATTTACTTGAAAATTGTCATTTTGTGACTGACCTTTTTTAACATAAAAAATTTCTAGCCTCACCCTATATATTCGTATGTTTCTAAAATTAAAAACACTAATTTCCATATTTTCGAATTCATTCAATCTTTTAATATTAGAGTTTACATCTTTTTAATATTAGTTGTTTTTATACCGTAAAGTTAGTGGGTAAGTGTTAACAATTAAATCATTAGAAACCACGAATCTTCAATCGCCGTAAAAAGAATTTTTCGGTATTAATTTGGCATGTAACTGTGAGAATAGCTGAAAGACATCTTTCATATTTTTTTCACGAATACTACAACGAATTTATTTATATTCAAATACATTTCTTTTAATTACGTTTAAGATTTTTCGAGCAGGTTATTATCGAAGTGTTGTGTCGTTAAATTAACTTACACCGCCATCTGTTTGGAAACTTACGGAATAAATAAGCTATAAGCGTATGTGACGTGACCTGACAATTGCGGAAGACGGCGAAGTTCCAAACCTCATTCATTTAAAAATTAATTAAATATTCCGATATCTTAATAGCTACTGTGCTACTCGGAGCAGAGACGAATCCAACAAATCAAAGGTCATTAAAATGGTGTAACTAACCCAGAGACGTGATTATAATATGGACCGAGCGTAAAAAATATTCTCTGTAGTACTGAATGATACCAATAGGGTATGCAACACACAAAGCACATTAAGGGACACGTATGTAAGTCTCCTATGCGCTAAGAGGGCATTCGCAGACTTTAAAGCTTGGAAATTATAAATAATATAGTAGTAATAGCCTAATACATAGAAAATATAATTAAACTTACCAAAAAATAAAAGAACAACACTGTTTACAATAGTACTTATATTAGTACAGTTTTTGTAGCAGGATGAACCCTAATAGTAAAATAAACTCCTAATATTATATTAAATAATTGCCTAAGATGAGTGTTAAGCGGATCTTGATCTAGTATATTTATATCAAAATTTACCTTTCAGGATGTACTTTTGAAGTTGACGGGATTGACGGCAACTCTAAATTTATGGTACTACTACTGCGAAATTAAATTACATTATGTATCGTACCTTTACACATTTAGTATGTTACTTACTGTTGCTGCTGCGACGAAATACTTCGTTTGGTACGTTGAAGTACTACTTTTTTAATTAAATGTTCAGGAAAATCAAAAATACTAGGAACAGCATTTGTATTTAATTTTCTTTTTCCTACAAATATTAAAAAGTCACTTTCTTCAAAATGTTTACTGCAAATAACTGAATGCTTTGTCGGTGTGAAATTTTCGCGCCTTACTGCATTCGCCCATTTTTTCTTTAATTCGGGATCTTTAGGGAACCTTATAAGAAATTATAAATGCATCAGTGTGTTTTATGTTTGAAATGTACTTACAAATGAAATTGTTCTTATACTAAAATAATTTTATATTACTTTAAATATTACTTTAACTAAAAATAACTTATTCACAAAACCCTATGTAAAACAAAAACTGTGTCTCATAACATTTATCTTAAATTACCGCGCTCGACACTTCGACTATCTAAAACTTTTTGAGTGAGGTTGCGGGAGCTCTAATAAGTTCAGTGTTTCTGTCCCTTAATGCGCACGATGGGTTGCCTACCCAAATGGCATCATCCTGAAAATCCAAGACTCAGTCTAGTTATAATCACGTCTCTGAACTAACCCAACTTTGTTATAGAGAGGGTTACAGGTTAAGTCAACCTATAGATCCTTTAAGAGGTTGTAGTTTTCCTCATTTCGGACTGATTTGACTATGAAAGACCCTATCCCAAACTTATCTAACCATTTTCAAGTTATTGGATTTTTAAGGTTTTTTATAAAAATTGCCGATTTTTTGGTCTATTGTCCCAATTTTTTGTATTTTGTGCCTCTAATTTATTTGTTTTTGCTAATTTTTGAAATCCAATTACATCTGTTGATGTTTTGAGGCAGAAAATGATCGATGAGGCAAACGAAATAAGAAGAGGATTAACAACTTGTGTGGTGAAAAGTGGCTTAAAACACAAAATGAGAGTATGTGTGCGAAACAGAGGCGGACATGTGGAACATACATTGTAAACTTTCTTTGAAAAGAGTAATAAACGTTATTTTGTACCTATTTGGATTGTTTTATTTTAATAAACTTAACACTTTGGGGGATGCAATTGTTGTGAAACATACTTAATGTATAATTTTAAATAAAACAAATGGAATGTTTTCACCAATTTATTGAATACCTGACATGTTTCGGTCACACGACCATTATCGAAGGTAAGAGTAAATTCTATACTAAAAGCTTAAAAAAAAAAAACTTTTGGGTGTTTCATTCCCTCCAATATTGGTGGGCGGACTGTCCCCCCCGACCTACACTCTTGTGCAAAGTCGGAGGGGTAGGGCGAAAGGCCCTCTTCAGCCTCCTTCAGGAATCGTGGGAGTGGGTGGGGGGTTGGTGTGGGGGAAGAAAGATGAGACGGACGAAATGAAGACAGAAGAGAAGTGAAAGACTATCTGTGGAATATTACTACCCCAGCATTTGCCTAAATGATCCAAGGAAACCACAGAAAAACTTGGACCAGAGTAGTCGGCCCCGGAATCGAACCGGTGACCTCCCGAATGCTAAGCAATGATCTAGACCACTAGACCATGCCGCTTGGTAAAAAAACTAATACAGCCATATTTATACCTAACTTAAAATGAGTGGGGAGTCTACAAAATTCCATTCTACTTGGTTGTTAACCAATTCCATTCTTTTCGCAAGGGCTTTTTTAATTTCAAGTGTTTCGAACAGAGACAATTTTCTACTTTTGCTGACACCACTATGAAGAACGACAATATTATCCATATCTAAATGGTGATTTAAAGAAACACAATGTTCAGAAAAACCAGTTTTTATGTCTTTTTTATCAATATTTCTTAAATGTTCTTTAATTCTTGTGTCGATGGCTCTGCCACTTTGCCCGATGTAACAGGCATTATAAGTGTTGCAATTTATTTTGTACACGCCACTTTTTTCCAAAATATCTTACTTGGGTTTGAATTTTGACAAGATCGAGCTTATATTGTAATTATTATTTTCAACTAAAGTTACGTTATATTTGTTAAAAACATTCTTAAATTTAAAGCTGAAATGATGTGTATCTGATTGACGCAAACAATGGATTTTTTGTGGGTGGAGTTAAACTGTTATTATAAAGAAGTTGCAATGATGTTTTCCTTTGTTTTTTGTTTGTTGATGATATCTTCTGTGTGCAGACTGGTACACAGAGACAATTAAATAATTTCTCAATTTTCCTAAACACTATTGATAAGGACATCCAATTTACCGCTGAAAAAGAGGTCAATAACAGCATAAACTTTTTAGATCTCACAATTACTAATCTAAATAACAAATTAACTTTTAAAATTTACAGAAAACCTACTCACACAGATACCATTATTCCTGCTGATTCTAATCATCCCCTAAATACTAAATTAGCCGTTTTTCATTCCTTACTAAACAGATTATTAAAAATACCTTTATCCGTCTTTGAGTTTAATAAAGAGATCAATACCATAAAACATATTGCGTTGAATAACGGATTTAACCCTGATATCATAGAAAAGTCACTTCACAAAAAACAAAGGAAAACATCATTGCAACTTCTTTATAATAACAGTTTAGCTCCACCCACAAAAAATCCATTGTTTGCGTCAATCAGATACACATCATTTCAGCTTTAAATTTAAGAATGTTTTTAACAAATATAACGTAACTTTAGTTGAAAATAATAATTACAATATAAGCTCGATCTTGTCAAAATTCAAACCAAAGTAAGATATTTTGGAAAAAAGTGGCGTGTACAAAATAAATTGCAACACTTGTAATGCCTGTTACATCGGGCAAAGTGGCAGAGCCATCGACACAAGAATTAAAGAACATTTAAGAAATATTGATAAAAAAGACATAAAAACTGGTTTTTCTGAACATTGTGTTTCTTTAAATCACCGTTTAGATATGGATAATATTGTCGCTCTTCATAGTGGTGTCAGCAAAAGTAGAAAATTGTCTCTGCTCGAAACACTTGAAATTAAAAAAGCCCTTGCGAAAAGAATGGAATTGGTTAACAACCAAGTAGAATTGAATTTTGTAGACTCCCCACTCATTTTAAGTTAGGTATAAATATAACTGTATTAGTTTTTTTACCAAGCGGCATGGTCTAGTGGTCTAGATCATTGCTTAGCATTCGGGAGGTCACCGGTTCGATTCCGGGGCCGGCTACTCTGGTCCAAGTTTTTCTGTGGTTTCCTTGGATCATTTAGGCAAATGCTGGGGTAGTAATATTCCACAGATAGTCTTTCACTTCTCTTCTGTCTTCATTTCGTCCGTCTCATCTTTCTTCCCCCACACCACCACCCACCCATTCCCACGATTCCTGAAGGAGGCTGAAGAGGGCCTTCCGCCCTACCCCCCCGACTTTGCACAAGAGAGTAGGCCGGGGGGGACAGCCCGCCCACCAATATTGGTGGGAATGAAACACCCAAGTTTCTTTTTTTCTTTTCTTTTTAAGCTTTTAGTATAGAATTTACTCTTACCTTCGATAATGGTCGTGTGACCGAAATATGTCAGGTATTCAATAAAGTGGTGAAAACATTCCATTTGTTTTATTTAAAATTATACATTGTTTTATTATATTTTCTGATTCAAGTGATAAATTTGACGCTTAAGTAGGTACCGTTATTTTTTACTACTACCTGGAAGCATTTTATCAAAGTTTTTTTTGTAAGGTTTCTGATAATACCCTAGCTTGTTATACCTTGTTAGATAGCTAAAGAACCATAGATATTTTTAAACACATCTGCAGCATAACTGTCATAGACTGTTTTTTTAATTTAAAAAGGAAAAAAAATATTTTTTACGAATTTATTACCTTTTTTAACTATCAATCATCTACTGCGACCCAGTTGGTTCAGTTACCTGTAATTTTAGTGTTGAGAATAATAAAGCAATGTATGTAGGTACTACAGAAAAATAGCAAAAACAAATAAATTAGAGGCACAAAACACAAAAAATGGGACAATAGACAAAAAAAAGGCAATTTTTATAAAAAATCTTAAAAATCCAATAACTTGAAAACGGTTAAGTTTGGGATACGGTCTTTCATAGTCAAATCAGTCAGAAATGAGGGAAATTTCAACTTCTTAAAGGATCTAGGTCAACTTAACCTGTAACCCTTCTATATATGTGTATATATAGAATATGTATATAGATGTAGATACTAAAATAAAGGACTTACCTGGGTTATGTATTCTTTTTCCTAATTAGTTTGTTAGCCTGTTAAATCTCCAGAACCTGTAAAAAATCAAAACAAAATGAAAAATAAAAACGAAAAAGAAATTGGTACCAAAAATAAATTAATGTTTTATAACAAAAGATAATCAGAAAACGAATGCGAAAATTAAATGATAAACAGCCAATATAAATGTACCTAAGTGTAATAAGAATAATAAAATAAAATAATAAGTTTGAAGAGTAAAATGATTATTATAAATTGATGTCAGTAAGGTAACTCTTTTATTATAATTTTCGTTAAAATTACAATAGACTTCTTTGAATAAAATTTTCAATACATATTTACAATCTGAATCTTTCATGTAAGTTATTTATATCTAAGCTAAAAATAGTTAAAATATGTTGATAACGACAGTTTTCTGTTGCGTTTTGTACCAGTGTTTGAAGAATAAAATTTCGAGTTCGACCGAAGACTTAAAAGACAGGAATAACAAGTAAGTAAATATTTAGTGTACTCGTAAGTAATATTATTCATGTAAGGTAAATGGATATTATCACTTTTCATTTTATTTTAAAGCTTTTCTAGTGTCTTAAAATCTAATTCTCATTAAAATCCATTGACTATGCTACTTATACATGTACAATAACATGGTAGGTATCGCATAAGATTTCTTATCACGACGCAGTCTAAAAGAGACTGATAACGTTTCTAAAATTCACTATGTTTATGTATATATGTATTAACAAATAATACTATATAAACAAATATATAAAAAAATATTCCGGAACGTGGTCAACATATTATTTTAAGTAGGTAGGTACATAATTAAATAATTTGTTTATTTGACCCTCACCTACGGCCTGATACTTTTTTAAAATTTATAAACACCAGAAAACAGAATTCAAAAATTGAAAGAGTGGACGGCATTTGCACTTTTAAAATCCAAACGCAAATTCAAATCAAGGGTAGAGGTATTTCAGAATGAGCTTTGAGATTGGGGTTGCAGAACCGTAACTCTGACCCTTGTTAACTAACTGAAGTACGTCTATTAACTACAGTGCGGAAACGATAAAATATAAAACAAATACTTTTTAATTACAAGAAAATTTAATCTAAATTTAATTTTAAGAATTATAGCCATAAATATTCATTGTTGTGTGTGATTAACTTCATCTTTTAGACATAGTCATTATTTCTTCCTACAGACATACTTCGTATACATTGCTTTTATGCAGAGAAAGTGGACCTACAAATTTTGTTTTAAATTGTAAACAGCTAATTAATTGTATTATCAAGATTTCTTGTTTAACCATATTTATCTATCGTAATTGGCCACAAAATTATGAAGACTAAATGATCTAATTTAGATATAAGAATTAATTAACAAGTGGTGATTAAAACAGTTGACATATCAAACATCTTCTTCGAAGAGATGAAAATATTAGTCGTCTACTTCTTCACCTAAAGACGAAACTACTTTGGTTTGCTAATTATTTTAATAGTTATCTTAGTGGTATTCTGTTGATAACTACACAGATGTTCATAAAATTACGTAAATGTTTCTTTCAGCATTTTTGGATGCCATTCTTTTTGTTTTTTTTTAATTTCTGCTAACTCGGTATCTGTATTTTTGGCTACAAATGCCAATAATAATTAATTTTACAACATCAAGAGTACATTTTTCTGTTTTTTTGTTAAAATTTAGGGTTAGAATGAATTGAACACATTAGGACACCGTTTCTCCCCTTTCTTTTTAATTAATATTCATGTAAAGTTGGTGTTGTAAATTTTAGTCAGGCCACAGGTATAAGAAACAATAAACAATAAATATTTTAAAACTTTTAAACTGTCGATGAAATATATGTAGTAATTAATAGTACAAGTACACAATGTTAGCATTTTATTTTTAGTGCATTTAAGTGCATTTATTTTCGTTTTATTTGCTAAAACTATAACTTCATTTTTATTTATCTATTAATTTATTGTGATTATTATTAACTGTAAGATTTAAAACTCGAGGAAAACGTCAATAGTTTTTATATGTATGTATGTATAGTATTATATTATATAATAATAATAGTTTTATTTATTTCTCTGAAGGCAAGAGGCGCAGCCTCTAGAGTTACAAGGCTCCTATAATATTCAATAAAATTACGTGGTCGTTGAAATATCACTCTACAATCTAAGGCCATTTATTTTTCACAGGCGAAACGTTGCAGTATCTGGCCTGTAGTCAAATAAACGACTGGTTGTTACTTTCTCGAATCGCATTCTCCCAATTAGTTGCCTCAAAACCAAAGGACTTGCTATAAAAAATTCAACCGCACCTTCAAGTAGCGCCAATTGATTGAGCTCATGGTGGATCAACTGTTTCTTTATCTCTTATTGCTTTCAGTATGTGGCTTCTCAATTCCGATTCGGAACTTCGCCACAGATTGACCAATTCATCTTTCGAAAGTCTATCCAATGGAGACTTTCCACCGTCCGAATTTCTCGGGGAGCAATTCGGAGGTGGAGGAGCGGGAGGAAGGTCGTGCTCATGACACCTTCTTCTATTTTTGGTCATAGACGGATTTCCATCTAGCGAGTGCGATTGCTCTTCTAATTTCTTTTTTCTTGGTAAAGATGTGGATGTGGTGGTAGAATCTCCTAAACTTCGGTGACGTGTTTTGTGTCGTCGTATCACTGCCGGTTTCTGGGTTGTGTCCTCCACTTGGATTATAGGGGGTTGGGTGGTTGTTTTGAATGTTTGTTTGGAGTTACTGCTTGAGGAAGAAGGTTTTCGTTTGTTGCCGAGTTGTTGTTGGAGTTGTTCTACGGTAAGACGGTTCCTTCGTGCAATTTCGTCGTCTGAAAGATTGCTTTTCTCCTCGCAACTCACTTGAAGTAATGCATTCGAGTTGCCTTCGCGTTCGCTGTCTGGAATATTCTGATAGCTTTTCGTCGTTTGGTTATCGAAGCTGAGTGTTCTAGACGCTCGACGCTTCTCCGGTTTGTTGAGTGTCTGATCGCTTTTTCCAAGGGTGGCGCTGTATTGGGGATGGAGATGTTGTTTGTTGAAAGGTTCGCCGACGTAGAGAGGCAACGTGGCCAGCTTCTTGCCAATACTCTCGGCGTCGGAGAGTTTCCTCTGTAGGTCGTTCACCCTTGTACTACATACGGAAACGTTTTCGATCGATAAGACGGGACTTTTGCCCGCCAATTTGCTCCCTGTACTGACGGTGTCTAGATAACTAGATCTCCTACTGTTTATGTCCGGAGGGCTGTTGCTTAGGCACGACACGTCCTTGCTCAATCTCCTTCCGACGCTACTACTCCTATCGGTGTGCAAGGTTTGGGATGAGAAAACGCTGTCTGAGCTAAACCTTCTCACATTTAATGTCGATGTTGTTTTCGGCTTTGTTTTTGATCGCGGGCTGAAAAATTGTTTGTTGAAATAGGCGGTTGGAGATTTGAGTTTAGGAGGATTTTCAGTTTTCGGACTCGTCCTCATAAAAGTCCTGCGAAGGATGCTCGGACTTAAGTTAGATTTTTTTTCAGCAGCTGTCAACTGATATTCTGTGTCTTCCGTTACGCATTCAAGAGACCGAGGACGTGACTCTTGCTGCTGCCTGTTAATTGAGCTTTACTTCCAAGGTTATTAAGGGAGTCTACTCGCTAAAACTAAGAGATACTTACCTCCTTATTTCTTGGATCATTTCGAAAAATTGAGCTTTGCTGCGTCTCCTTCGGCGCTGTTCGTGTTCCTTCTGGAAGAAAGGACGACATTATGACCAGGACAATTGTTTAATTTGCGTATTATTAAACGTCCTTTTTTTCAATTCTCGTCTTCCCTTTTATTTTTTTTTGTAATTTTTCTTTCACTATTACTCAAATACGAACAATAAAATAGAAATTACCCTCTTTACACTCTTCTGAAATAAACTAGTTATTTGTCCTTGTCGAATTGTGTGAACAAGTTCTCTGGCAGCATGATGAGGCGACACAAGTTCCACGCAGTTAATAAATCTGTACAGTTTCTGTAACAAAAAAATTAATACTGATGTATTAGTTAAATTTAAAGTTTGAGTAAGTTGTATTTACCTGACTAAAAAACATTATGTTTCTACTTCTCCATATCGAATTCTTAGGTTTATCCCTAAGAATGGGAAGAGTGTAGCGGAAGAACAAATGCTCTAATAATAAGATAAGTAAACCAAGAACCATCCCGACTCCTAGTAAAATGAAAACACCCGTAACAGCTGCGAATCCCAAGGGCTTAGGTTGTGCTAACGCTTCTGTTCCAACTTTAAAACAAGGCAGACCTCCGTACCATTTCTCTTGTAAGATATCCAAATAACCATTGCTTGCGTATTTCGCGATAACAGCAGAAATGCTGTCCTGGAATTGAAGCAAATTCTTCGAATTATTCAAAAGTAAAGTGAGGAAACAATAGACTTATATTTTGCTTAATTGGAATATAATTTAATTCTTGTATCCACTAATAATTTATTAATTTTATTATCTCGAACGGATTAGATTACATGATGAATGAATATTGAATAATGAATATCTCGCGAAAGGAACTTCGAATAGTTCAAGAGTATAAAGGCAGCACGAGCTAATTAGTCTTAACAATTACCCTTAATGGAAAGCCCTTTGTCATTCCTACGGCGTAAGTGTCTTCGTTGATAAGGGTCCCTATCTTTTGCAATTTGCACAAATGATCGGTTGCCCTGTAATAATCGAGGATGGGTGTGTCGGCTATCACAATGTCCAGCGTTCCATTTCTGAGTCTTTCGATTCCTTCTTCGATGCTCCTTAAACTGTACTTCAACATGTGTTCCCACAACATCGGATCCGCCTTTTGCACGTAATACTCTGCAGCTGACGCACGGGGTGCTCCCACCCTCTGGTTCAGGAACTGAAAATTACCGTTACTATCATTACGTTTATAAACATCCTAAAATGAAACATAGATTTTAAAATATTGGTCAATTTACTTAGTGTGCTGTCAAAAATAGAGAGGAAGTTATTGGAGTTCCCCGATTTTTTTCGCACCCTCCTTAAAGCTTTAAAAAGGTTGTTAAATTTAATGAAGGATAAAAATTTTTATGTAGCATACATATGTGTTCTAAAATCGACGGCAAAGTAAAAGGGAGACACTTATCTTTTTCCTTCTCCACATTTAAGGATAAATTAAAATTGGTAAGCGGTTTTAGCGGACGTGGAATGCAAAGGAATCTCCTCAACATGTTCTGAATTCAACTTAGGAGTCGATTAAATCGTTTCAATTTTTTAAATTTTAATTTCCATAATAAGCTAAAATTATTCTGTAGCTTTGGCTTGAGACGAGACCTTACACTGATTTTCTATTAAGGACGGAGACAATCTGTTTAATGGAAAGGACAAAGAGGCTCAGATAAGTTTGCAGGCTAATTTTATTGAATTAACTTAATTACCTGTCTTTTGCTAATTTAACATCAGACAAGATCCTTATACAACAACTTCAGCAATAATTATTATAGTAATTTGCTTGTAATAAAATAAGTGGAAATTATAAACTGAAGGGTTGGAATTTTTGAGTATTCAATTATTTGGGGAAGCATGCAATTTGATTTAAATGTCCAAAACGTTTAACGTTTGAATATTTATGAATATTCAAGTATTTGAACAATTAAATATTCAATAAAATGTGGATTCAAATGGTCATTTAAATATTTGAACTTTTATTATTTATGGGCATCCCATAATTTAAATAATTTTCATAAAATTTTAGCCTTTGTTAAATGTAAATCGTCTTCTCTCTTATAACAAAGTATTACAATACTTTATTATAATGCTTATTATCACGTACCAAGATTTGAAGTACAAATAATTCAAGGCTACGTACAAGCACCAAATAATGCCTGTTTGTTTACCTACTTTTAGTTTGATTTTCCCGCACTAATTTTCTCGCAAAGTTTGAAGCTGTGACCGTTGATCTTCAACGCAAAGTTTTAATGCAGTTTGTTTAAATTGCAGCGCCGTTCTATCGCGATACTAATTTTGGAAAAGTTATACTTTTATTGGTATTCGTCCTGAGTTGTGAATACGTGTTTAGTTTCACGATGGCTATGGGGTAAATTCATAATCTGAAAATGCTTCAGTAAATTCAATAAATTGCTTACCAGCGCAAAGTTTCGTTCAATTACACTCCACAAGGCTGGCTTTAAAGACAAATTATTTCATGAAAAATTGTGCTGTAGAAAAATATTTTTCCAACAATTTAATATGGTGAAAATATTGAAAATAATTAATGATTGAACTCTCAAGAATAAAATACATATATAATGATATATCGAAAGTTCCTTTGTACAAATCGTTGTGTAAAAGCTGCAGGTTATAGATGGATAAATAATTAAAATGTTCCTTAAAATTTGAGTGTGCCAAATCATCAGACATAATAAATTGCTCTTGAATATTAATAACACAACTTTCAATTTAAATAATTGATTTACTAGTTGCAATCGCTCAATAAAGATCTAATGACTATTTATATTTAAACAAAGTTAGTTAAGCTAACCAGACTTAGTTTGCTTCTTAAATTTTAATTAGCTTAGATTGGCGCCCTCTTAAATGAATTTCCAATATCACTAGGTACTACAAATTATCGATGGTCCAAAACTAGGAGTTTGAATTTTGAATGAATAAACAAATTTTAATTAGGAACCTGAGTTTTTAATTAATTCATTTTGAATTAAATAACTTTGAGGAAGCTTTCTTTTTTCTGACTTTACGATAAATATTACTATTCTTAAAAATAGTAACAAGAAAATTAAAAGTAGGAAAATTATCTAAATATTAAATATCATCTTTCCATTGTATTTTCTTTTATAATACCTATAGTGTAGTTACTTTGTAGACGTTTCAAGAGGCTGATTCTTTAGAATTAAAAAGTAGAGTTCAACATAAGATACACTCTGTAAAAGAGAACATATTGATGCTGCCTCGTCCTAACAAAAGTATGTCAAGTAGTCAATTGGTTCTTCCTGGTTCATATCGCACTTGAAGCAAGAATATTGTATGTAAAAATCGGAAAAGCACTTTGTCAGTTTATTTCAATATGGCGTTGCTGTCGCCGTCGTTAAGCCGCGAATCGTTGATATCCGATTTGAAAACGTGAGAACTTAAGCCGAAACTTTTTTATTTGTCAAGATCTTTCACCCTTATTTATTTTTAACAATATACAAAACTGAATGATGAATAAATGGTCAGCTTTAAAAATATCCCGTTTAAATATATGTCGGAGATGGCGCCTGAAGGCGATTATTTCTTATTTATGGTGACATAGAGGCACAATTTACTGTCACCCTTAAGTTTAGTGCATGTTCCTTTTTAAAAGGCTATTAGGTTACAGATGTTGATATTGTTTGTATTAGCAGAATAATAAGATTTAGAAACCATGTTTAAAGTCGAGATGACGAGTGAGATCATCGAACGTAGACACGGGCTGTCCTGTAGTGGTGTTTCTGAGAAATTTAGGAAAAGGGGCCATGTGTTGGCATGATCCCTGCCGCAGGGGGCGGCTGAAGAGGACTCCGGTATTGACTGCGAAATAGAACGGACAGCCCGTGTATTCGTTTTCGACTTGTAATAAAATTGAAAGATTGTTAATATGTCCAGTTGTACTCAGTGTTCTTGTTATTTTAATTATCATGGATAATAATCAAGTAAATACTACCATTCGAGAAATTATGCCTGTTCCGACATCAGGAGTGGGATCTGAACGATCTGAATCTTCCGAGCCACCAACAGAAAATTCACAAAACAAATGGCGAGTGCTTATCAAAATGAAAAACTTAATGGTGTTAATACCAGAAATGAAGAGCCCACAATCGTTTGCGAAAGAAAGTGTTTTACCTCTTTTCGACCCAGAAAACAACAGTGCAGATTACCGTGCATAGTGTTCAACGGTCGACATTTGCATATCAGAAAATGCTCTTGAGGGTAGTGCGCTTATTATGGCGCTTAGCAAAGTGTTTAAAGATAGTGCAACCCAATGTCTATCCTAGGTGTGTTCTACAGGTATCACATGGTGAGAATTAAGAAACCTATTTACTGCTCGACTTGACGGGAAAGAAACAACAGCAGCACCGATAATGAAAATGAGATGTAGTTAATAAGTGTAGAAAAAAAAATAGCTGTATCTGCATACTGCATAGTTTGATTGTTACAAGTGTAGGATTTTACAACGGAAATCAAAACCAGAAGCCAGTTATAAAAGGAATTAAAAGCGTTTTCGTTCACTGAACGAAGAATTGCAACAACCCACGAAGATCTTTCCATGTAGTGAGCTAAACGTCTACAGTTTTCTGTGAAGTGTAATTTTTGTGGGAAAATCGGACACAAAGTAAAAGAGTGCAATTCGATGAAAGAAAGTGCGAAGTTACCATTATCAGTGCATCAGTCTCTTGGAGACCCCTCACTATTATTCTAGAAGGAAGTGGTGTGTTTTAATTGTGGAATTAGTGGCTTTATGACTGGTAAGTGTCCTAATGAAGCTGGTCTATTTACCAGCGGGGAGAACAATAGGAAACATGAAGGATATGCCAGTATGTGCACAGTTGTTGGAGCCTCAAAGGTTTGGTTATACATCCCGGTGAGTCGTTTCCATTTTTATTTTGATTTTGGAGCAGGATGCTCATTTATTAAAGGATGTACAGTCGGAAAGTTTTCTGACAGGTTTTTAGTAATGTTGTGATTTTTATATGGGTTGACAAGGTATTGTTGAGTGTAGATTGCAAATCCTATAAGATAGAAACATTAGTGGTTATATTTTGGGAAGTTTTGTTTCATTTTGTATCAGATTATTATCTTAAATGTGATATTTCAAACTAAGGTTTTAATGTAAAGATAACTTCAGACGCCTTTACTAGTTCAAATTAAAGTAGTGGATGTTTGCCATAAGCCAAGTTAAACAGTCGATCTTAATCAAATAGATACCGAATGACTTGTCACCGACAAGCCAAAATGATTGTCGATCTTAAGGGAATTTTAATTCATCGTAATTTATAAAGGATATCCGCGTAATTAGCGGCGAACTTGAAATACAATTCATTGACTAGTTATTCCATGCTAGTGTTATTTGTCCTAGTTATTCATCTTTCGCTGGCCCTATTTTGCTAGTTAAGAAAAGGGACGTATTCAAACTACAACCAGAATCGATTACAGCGACGTCGAGGGTACTACTCGTGTTTGGTCATAAAAACCAATAGTTGTAATAACCGGTGATGTTATTCTTAAACGCGAATTTTGTTGGATATCAATTTGTTTTCTTTTTCTTTTCGACATGTCAAAAGTCTCACAAATAACTCGACAATATATTTTGGTGCGTCTTGTGTACAGAAAACAACGACTGAAGAGATATGAAGAAGCAGACTTTGATTATATAAACGTGTGTTAAATCAATAGTAACGATTACAAAAGAGTTGGAACCCCAACTGGTGCTGGTAGGTTGTTAGGGTTGCTTGTTAACATGTTAAGAAGAAAGACACAAGTCACGATCTTTTATTGTTATTAACGCTGATTTTGATCTGTCATTGTCCTGACAAAAGTTTACAACACACGTGTATTGTGTTTCTAATTATTACAAAAGTGCCTAAACTCGATACGTTTTTATTTACTTTGGCAATCCTGATAACAGCCATTGACCATTATAAGGTACCAGATGTGGATATTGTTACCTATTCAAATTGTTTACAATACAGCCTGTTTAATTCCCCGAAGATATTAATTAAATGTAGTAGCTTAGTGCGGTATGTCGTATTAAGCAATATCGTAAAACGCAATGTTTTTGATAAAGCGATCATAAGGCATTCAGCCGAGACCTTTGATTTTGGTCAATATAGCCGGTACTTGTTCTAAACGATGCCTCATAAACGGTTTTAACTGTCAGCTTCACCAAAGTTTCAGAGTCCATTTAATGTAATAGAAGTTCACAAAGATGACAAGTATTTGATTAAATCTTTGCCTAATAATAAAATAGTTTATGAATAATCTCATGATAGTGTGAGAAAGTTGCCTGAGTCATGTGCCCGTCTAGTTGGATATTTGTGATGAAAACGACGAGGAGGCAGAGACCTCAAATGTGAGCCTGAGGTGGTAGATCCTCAGATGAGTTGTGAGCCTGAGGTGGTAGATCCTCAGATGAGTTGTGAGGTGGTAGATCCTCAAACGTGAGTCCTGAGGTGGTAGATCCTCAGATGAGTTGTGAGCCTGAGGTGGTAGATCCTCAGATGAGTTGTGAGCCTGAGGTGGTAGATCCTCAGATGAGTTGTGAGCCTGAGGTGGTAGATCCTCAGATGAGTTGTGAGGTGGTAGATCCTCAAACGTGGGTCCTGAGGTGGTAGATCCTCAGATGAGTAGTGAGGTGGTAGATCCT
This sequence comes from Agrilus mali, assembly GCA_029378335.1. Classification (NCBI taxonomy): domain Eukaryota; kingdom Metazoa; phylum Arthropoda; class Insecta; order Coleoptera; family Buprestidae; genus Agrilus; species Agrilus mali. Next base: position 18,525,589 of record CM055658.1, on the reverse strand, counting down.
CAGTGAGGCGGTTAAAGTCCTCGAAGTGAGTTGTATACTCAGGTTGCAAAAAGTCGCAATGTAGAGTCGCACCACTTGTCAGGTCATAGTCATAACTGCAGTCCATTGTTATGGTCTGATCAGGGCGTGATGCGTGGCTGATAATGTGGCGGGGACTCGGTATCTCATGAGGAGATTGAGTGATGCGGAGGGCATCATGTGAAGTCGTTTTTCATCTTGTGAGTACCAACAATGAAGGGATCATGACTGGCATATGTATTGGTAATAATGTTGATTATAATAGTAGTAACGTGTAAAAACAAAGATTTAATCGAAGTACTATAACTTGCACTATAACTATTTTGAATTAATGTAAACTGTTTAATGTTAGATCAGGTGTTATTCAATTGTAGATTTCACACACGAGGACGTGTGATTTGTCAGGATGGCCGTGTCGGAGATGGCGCCTGAAGGCGATTATTTCTTATTTATGGTGACATAGAGGCACAATTTACTGTCACCCTTAAGTTTAGTGCATGTTCCTTTTTAAAAGGCTATTAGGTTACAGATGTTGATATTGTTTGTATTAGCAGAATAATAAGATTTAGAAACCATGTTTAAAGTCGAGATGACGAGTGAGATCATCGAACGTAGACACGGGCTGTCCTGTAGTGGTGTTTCTGAGAAATTTAGGAAAAGGGGCCATGTGTTGGCATGATCCCTGCCGCAGGGGGCGGCTGAAGAGGACTCCGGTATTGACTGCGAAATAGAACGGACAGCCCGTGTATTCGTTTTCGACTTGTAATAAAATTGAAAGATTGTTAATATGTCCAGTTGTACTCAGTGTTCTTGTTATTTTAATTATCATGGATAATAATCAAGTAAATACTACCATTCGAGAAATTATGCCTGTTCCGACATATAAAAAAAGTAGGTATTTACTTTTTTGTTCATTTATTATGACTATCATGTTAAGGAAGACAACTGTCTACAATTAAAAGTGTCCTATTTATTTATTATTATCATTCCAATGCCTTGCAGTATTCTAAAGTTGGAATGTGTGCATTTGAAATTAAAAAAAGAAAGAAATACATCGTCCATGTAGTACAAGTGAGTGCAGAATATTGTCACACAGCTTCTATACTGTCTTAGGCCCGAATTCAACCGGAAGTTGTCGTCTGAGCAACTGAGTTGCAGATAATGATTTAGTGTTTAGCATTAGCATAGAATTGAGGAACGCGAATATTTATAATGCAAACGAATTCCTTGTAGTTACAAAATATTATTTTTAAGAAACTAAACTAACAAAGCAGGAGACTAAATAAAGTTGCTGTTTTGTATTCTTTATTGGTACTAACAAGTACCGTGTGGAAAATTGAAATACTGTACTAAAACAAGAAAAGTCGGCGTTAAATTTTAGCAACTTATTACTTACATTTTAATAAGAAAGCTATTGCAGATTGCAGCTCTACATCACATCATTATTAACATCCCACAGTGGGCGAAAATGCAACTAAGGGTAAATTAATGAAAGCGACTGTGGTTAATTATAAAATTGAAAATGACGTTAAGCCAATTAACCCACCAATATTAATTTCACGAGCAATTTGCATTTAATTTCCTTGACAATATCAATCTTGTTTTTTATACTTAATAGACGTTAATTAATACATGCGTCTATAAAATTATAAATGATGACACTTTTTACCTAATGTGACGTTTTATCAAATTTTATTTTTACAAACTACCTATTTATCGAACTATGGACTGTATCAGTAAAAATAAAAACCTAGCCATTGTTTTTGGGATTGACAAAATAAAAAATTGTAGATTTTTAAATAATTGTTACAGTTTTAGAGAATTAAATTTGTTTTTCTTCGGGAGAATGGAAACTAAAGTATTTCCTTAAGTAGAAAACGAATTAATGCACGTGGGGGGCAGAAAACAAAGTATCGCTGGCTGTGTAAACGCCGCGGGATACAAAAAGTCAACAATCGATTGTCGTTGAAATTTGTTTAGGTTCAATGCAGATGAGGATTCGTAAAACCTACAAGTACATTCCTTATAATACGAACGATATACGAGAAGACTCGAGAAGATAAATCTGGAAAAGGTTGAGAATTTCCGATAATAATATAAACAGAAGAGGGTGCAAAATAAGTCAGTGATAAGTCAATATAAGGAACAAATGGCAAGTAAATAAATACGTATTTTTTTTAAAGTTTCAATAATTACTGAGTGGGGAGAAACTCTTTAGCAATTTGCTACGTGTATATCTATTAAAGAATTTAAAAACCAATATAAGAAAATTTGAAAATATCGTGGGAGGACAAAGAAGGCCTCATTGACCCTGTACATAATTACTTACCGTTCGATCGTAGTATTTGCCGGTGTTTCTAAAGAAAAGTCCGGCGATAAGTGCGGCAATGTTGGCGGTGTAGCTGGCAACGAAAATAACGGAGAACCCGCCCCACACGTTGATTAAGAATTTATTAGGCCAGCTCTTCGGTGCCTTGAACGCAACCAAATGTCCACACAAAAGTCCCCACATAACCCAGAGCGCCGAGCTCATGCTGAAATTTTTCGAGCGTTGCCGCCCCCAAGGGTTCAATCCGAACGGCGAGAGCCATTCGTATATGGCCACGGCAATAGCTGTTATGTTCAGACTTGTGAAAATTGCTATCCACAGTTCCGTGGAAAACGGCAAAAGGAAGGCCATTAACGGTATCTCGGACTTTTGTTGCGGAGCGGCCAAAGAAGACACGCCCGCAAAAAAATACGGCACACTAAAGTCTATCACTTCACTACGAACACTCGAAACACTAAGGGCCGCGAAAGACATATGGGCCGCCTCCGAAATAAGGTCCCCCACAATACCGTTCCATTTTACTTCCACCCTACTGTCACTACTCGGGACATTCCCCGTTGTCCCGTCTTCTTTTTTCAATCGGTTTACCCAGAAACTTCGCCCAACGTCTCTGCGTGACTTCTTGTCGGTGGTCATCTTCGACCCAAACAAGCCGTCGGCAACGATGTAAAGGTGAAAGTCAAATTCGAGTTCATGGGCGATGTTTTCGAGGAGATCCATCGCGAGACCGTAGCAACAGTTGGTACGATATTTGTACTTGTAGAAGGGGTGGAAACGACCGCTGGACGCAAGATGCTGGAAGTGCCCGAAATGACTGAAAGTTTTAGCTTCTTCGTGCTCTTCCTCTAACCTGTCCAGTTCGTTGAAGACAAGGGTAAGGTTGTCTTTGTCATGGGTAAGGACACGGTGACATGGAAGACCTGCAATAGCGAGAACATCGAACAAAAGAAATTAAAACAATTGTGTAGAGAACTGTAGTGGTTCGTCTTTGAAAAGAACGAAGATTTAATTAAAAAATTTAGTACCCAACACGGTTCTATTAAGAAAGAAAAATTATGCAAGCGAATTTGTGTTTAATTATAAATAAATGTAGCAAGTTTTATTCTTAGGATAATAAATTTAGGTTTCTCTTTCTTTGTTAAAGTCCGCATCTTAATATTTGCTCTTGGCGCTGCGTTTAGAAATTGCTGCAGTCAAATTACCATTTATCAGAAGTCCCAAGGGTGGCAACTGGCATTTATCCGCCTTTTAGTTAGCGTAAATTCTGATTGAGAAACAATTACTTACACACCATTGGAGAAATAAACAAACAACTCTCATTAAATTAATCAGGATTTAACCCTTCATTTGCATTTTACCTATACACAGTATTTTACATGGAAATGTTATTATGGTTCATAATCAGAAATAGTAGATATTAAGTTACAAGTAAGATGTACTTACAATAAGAAAATAAAGACCTCTAGAATCGATACATGGATAGAAAACAATTTGTTTTCCAAAAGGATAAAGGACTTTGCTGAAGTAGAAAATTGAGTTGTAAACAGTCAGTTCTTAATTCACTCGAATTATTTACAAAAACTAAACTTCAAATACTAGCTAATACTTTAGTAAACATGTCTTTTGATGGTGCTTTCCTGCTAATTGAGCAGTCACTGTAGAATGAAAGATTTTTTTTTATTGTATCATTTTGAATTGCTTACATAAAAAAGGAATAATTGTTTTGTTATTGTCTATTGAAATTAATTTTACCATTGTCTATCTCAGCCAGCCCTAAAGAAATAGAAGATGAAGAAAAAATGTCAGTTGAAACAACATTTTAGCAAAATCCTTAAGCGATGGTTTCTTTTATCTTCCCGGTCCCTCGAAATGGCCCAGGGGTGCAATCGAACGTATAAAAAAGTCCTAAAATTAAGTGTACAGTGATTTACAGCCGAAAAGTCACACAAAATGCCTCTCTAAATTGTATCCCCATGACAGGTCTAATGATAGTAGAAAGGTCCGTCCAGTTATACATCACGAAAGGGAGATTTTTAGACTTAGATAAAAAGCGTCTTCTTTAAAAAAAATATCTGGATGGGGAGCAAATGTTGGTTGCGTATGGAACGACCCGATAATATTATTGAATACGGTTAATCGATTTTCGAATGTGGAATTTTTCTCCGAACGATAATCGTTCCCAAAAGATGACTTCATTTTAATACCTTCTTATCTTTCAAATCCCAAATGGGATTCAAGCATTTCTTGTGAGAGAAAAACTTTGAGACTTGAAAATTATTCTCTATACGAAATTATTTCTAGCACATAGTAGAATATGACGTCAATATCTAAGAAAAAAAGTTAGTATGGCACATTGCCATCCCCTTTCTTAAATACTTCCGTGTATACCCAGAGATTAATGTTGTTAGTAACTAATTGACTAATTCAATTACCTCGCAAGCACTGACCATCTTCGTCAAGTTCACTTTCCATCACGAAGGGTGGAGAGAGTGCAGTGACGATACGAAAGACACTTCTAGCATTTGCTGATACCGCGGCCACGGATAGGTCACCTCCTGGCCAAATAATTGTATCCAGCCGAACAGATCTTCCTGAAATCAACCCTACCCTCTTCCATTTAAGTTTAACGCTGTCTGCAACAAAACATAATCTGCTGTAGGGTCAAAACATTTTGGTTACTATTTATTATTAAAAAGGGTCAAATGACGCATGTTAGATATCAATGATCGATTATTTCTATTAAAATATATTGAAACAACTTCATGTAAAATTTAAATTAAGCAAATGGATCTAAAACTGTATATAGAAATTATGAAGGAAACAAACAAATAAATGCAGGGTATTTTTTGGTGACGCTGAATGCAGCTAGTAAACTCGATTATAAATGTCAACTTCAGTTGATAACGCGTTATTTGTGTCGCCAATTTATCAAACGATGAATGCCATTAATTACCATGAAGCTTTAGACGAGACTGCATCGTATAATTGCTGTTGATTGCAGAAACGTAAATGTGTGGTGAGCAAACCATCCACAGAAAAACAAATCAGTCTCTACTACACCCCTGAGCCACACAACAACTCATATTCTCTCCTAAAATAGACAATAATAGTTTTCATCCAATTTGAATAAGGATTAATGTTAAACGTTCTATTTCGGTGTGTTCATATTTTCTTTTCGTCTTACTAAAACTTTAGAGGAGATGCTTGAAGTGAATTTGTGCATATCGTTAACAAAACTTGTAAATAATCATGATGGATTGTTTCCCTGGAGCAGGATTAACACAGGCATAGTGTTGTAAATACGAGATTAAATTATGATCTGAGCATGACGTCGCAATCTGCAACACGATATAATAAGTCTCTTAGACGTGTACCATTACGCTAATCTCATGTAAACACTACCACCACCACCCTGATGCACATCACCCGGGGAAATATTTTAAGAAAGACAAATTGTAAGTTTCAGGTACTTATACAAAAAAGTAAAATACACAATCCCTTTATTAAGAAACATTTTAAAGAAGAAAATAATCGAATTTATCACTCAATTGATAGGATTTTTTGAAAATAATAACAGAAGTTATAGATTCAAATATTCCAACAAACTGAAAATTAATTCTATGAAAACTTAGATCTACTCTTATATTCATTTTTTTTTGCCTAAATTAATTTGTCTTCCTTAAAGGAGTTATTCCGCTTCCAAATAAAAATCAGTTAGGTACCCTTTTTTTAACGAGAAAAATAGAAGGGGGTGACAGAAGGAAAGGGTGATTAATCAATCTTCACGTTAAACATTGTTAGGAGGCTACTTCGTTAGAGGGAAATACGATGGCGAAACAGAGGTCCTGAAAAGAAAGTTTGCTCATTTATTTTGCCAATTCGGCTACGATTTCTCCATGTGCTTGCCAATTATTCGCCGTAAACGATCGATGCCTGGAAAACAATGCGCTAAACACTGCAATATCCGGGAAATGAGGTGGCTACAGTTTAAACAACCCTGTTAGATATCGACGAACTATTTTACTTATTTCTTTTGTGACGATAATTCAATTTCGTTTCTATGGGGATTGCAAATTCCAAAAGCTTTGTTATATTCCCTGCGAGGAAAAGCGACAAATTTCAAATTGTATTGGAAATTGGTACTTAATAACGATAAGTAAATGCCAATTAGTTTAGAATTCGTTAGAATGAGAGAGAAAATTAGTACATAAATTAGAAAATAAAAAGATGAACGAATAATATTTTAATTGTATTAGTCCTACCTACGCCGGTTTTATTGATGCTTGTTGAGTGATCCTCGTGCTTGGAACTTGGCTCAGGAACTAAGTTTAGTATTTCGAAACTAGATACTAATGATTTGTCCACTTTTTCAACGCTGTTTTCTTGTAAAGTCCTTTTTCCTGCTAGGGCGTCAGCGGTAGCAGATCTTAATTCTCTGAAAAATAAAAACAAAAGTAAAACCAAACTACAAAGTTTCAACAAAATTATTTATTGTACCACAACAATTATTTCGCCACGCAGTGACTTCATGAGGCGATGAATTATGGTTAACTAATAAATAATTTTCTTGAAACTTTGTGGTTTTGCATTTCATTACATTGTGGATACGTTTCAAAAAGTAACAGCTGCTAATACCAATAAATGTAAATAAAACCAACAAATCGTAAGTACATGAAGCCAGCAATTCAACAAATCATGGTTTCTGTTTCTCTTTTATATGATAGATAAAAATCTATTGGATTGCGCTAAACCACAGATTCGTATAAGCATTTGATAGCTTGAAGTATAATAACACGTTTTTACCATTTACCACCCAGTAATAATTTTTTTAAAAACGCTGTGAACATCAACCGTTATTCCCTAAAGATCGACCTGAGCAACTCTCATATCACTTCCAACCGTAATTCCAGTAATGCCCTGAAATGCTCCAGATATGTCTCAGGCTGCCATTCGAGAAGAAATTTCATCTTTATCTGAAGGTTATTATTACACACAATTTAACGATTGTAAGCGTTTAAATGACACGTTTACACTTAATGAAAGAAAATCTAAAATTGCAACCGTACATTGTAAAGTAAACTTAAGTGCTTTGAATTTAAACCACAAAAGAAATAACAGCAGGTACTTGAACAGTATTATAGTTTTTATTTGTCTTCTTGAAGATCGATAATGAGACGATAGAATTCCCATAACTAAAAGAATTGAATTCATTGAGTACGCTAAAGTAGACTTGCAGAGAAAAAAGACAAATTTATCTCGTTTGGATAACGAGACACTAGCCTGGTTCAAAGTGGAGGAAAATTCTTAGGTCGTAAATCGTTTTGATTTGAAAGAAAGAAAGAAAATGTCTCTTGTGTAACAGTCAAAGGACATAAAGTGGAATTGTCCTTAGTGTATCCTATTGAAGGCAAGGTAAAAAAGAAGAATACTGTATTTATAACGAAGAACGAAACGCTGTCAAAATGAATTTATGTTGCAATGTTTTTGGTAGATATTAAAACGTAATTAATTGATATATGTATTTAAGACACAGACACAAAACAGATTTAATCAAAATAGTTTGAAACTAGTTAGGTTTGAAAGCAGCTCAAACTTGCCGGAACAGGAATAAGGGTCATCTATACACTTGTCTAGAAAATGAAAAACTTGGATTTATAGTGACCTACTTCTGACGAGAGACGTGAAAGAAACACATTTATTAAAGAAGACAGTTTGCTTCGTTGAAATTTAGGCTGTTTTCTTTCATCCACTGCTTAAGATACCATTTGTCAATTTAATGAGACTGAAACGTTTTCACTAACCTTTCAATGCTTCCCGAGGGATGACATTGATGACCAATTTAAAATTGTTTATATTGAAATGTTCTCGAAAACTCTCAAATTTCTTCTTGATGTACAATACAGGGTGATTGCTAATCGAATACGATCTATACCAACAAACAACAAGATCAACCAGAAACAATTTTAGTGTTGAATTTGCCTCTCTGAATAAATTTGTAGAATTATTTAGTTTCAGAAATAGAGAGAAGAATTTTAACAAGAAAAATACTTTCAGCCCTTTTTCCTTTCATTTATTATACAAATCCTCATGTACACAAGGGTTTTATTCATTTTACTAAGTAATAAATTATGTTCTTTAAATGCGGTTCCTAAAATTTTGGCAGAAATAAATGATGAGTATGTAAAGGGGTTTGAGAAAAATATAGGACCATTGTATTTTTTACGTCGGTTGACTGACTACACATACGTGGAAAATATTAAGAGCAACAGGATTAAGGATCTTTCTTATCATGTGAACTAGACTTCAAAAAGTGACATTATAATGGCAAACGAAAAAATGCTGACGTATAAAAAAAATTACCAGGAAAAAAGGACATATTCAATGCGTTTCAATTCCTTCATGGATGGATATGAACATTCATAGCTCAGATGAATAGAAGAAAAGGTCCTTAAATATTTTGGATAAAAAGGAAAAACATTAAAAAAGGTTGGTAGCAAAGTTCAAATATGCAAATGATTGGAAAGATATCTCGTATTGAAGAATGAAAACAACGCAGAGCATGCGAGATTGAAAAGAATAAATTAAACAGGACGAGAAATGAAATGGACTGAATAATATGAATTTAAATAAGAAGAAGGGTCAATTGATTTGAAGTCAATCTAAAGTGAATCCAAATATTTTAAAAACAGGAATAAACATACAATATTAATGTGAGCAAGGGAAAATCATTCTAAATAAGAAAAATTAAATAAAATAAAATCTTATGACCACTTTCCTAGAGCTTGATTCTTCTAAACGTTCTAAAAGAATTGTTCTGTATATTATACAAAATACTAAGTAGACGTGAATATTATCAAGTTTACTTTCTCACAAAAAGGAAATCTTCACCTATCTGAACATGAAACCTTGCAATCTTGCGTTTGTTTGACGATTAGGCAGCTGATGGTATCACGGCTTTGTCTGGTTGCAGAGAACTGCATGCTGAACGTGAAATTTGGCGAAAACGAATATCAAAGCAAAATTTACCAGAGCAAAATAAGTTTATAACAAGAAGCGTTCGCTAAAAGTTGAACGTTTGCCTCAAGAACTCGGATTACTTGGCGCGAAGTTTTATTTAGGTAAGTACGTAAATACAAACCCCACGAACTAGGAACCTAGACTACTTCCTAATTAACTTGTTATATGTAGATATCTAAAGCTGCAATCTGAAGCTTTATGAATTTGAAGTAGATCAAAAGAATTTCAATACCCCGTTTCTTTTCTTTTACATTTTTTTCAAATACTTTTATAGGTATATCTAATTTTAAATACGTATTTTAGAGATACCTAATATCGATATTGGATACATCGATACATCTAAGACGATTTTACATTCATTCATTCATTGTAGAAGTTTTTTTCCAGCCAGCATTCATAAAATTTTCGGGTAAGTTAATGTTTGTATCTATTTGCATTCGATCAAATCTTAGAAAAGTTTACAGCACATTGCAATTTTTCCGTTTTGATGGATGAGTAACCACATAGAAAGAAATTGAAACGTTATTTACCGAGGGCGAATAAATTGAGAATCTGAATGTAAAATATTTATGAGAAATGCGACTCTATGAAACTTCTCAGAGGTTTCATTTTTCACATGAAGATGAATACTTGACAAGGTATTTTCAGGGAAACCGATGGTAAACAATTGTATCGTTTTTCTCTGTTGACATTAGCAATTGATTTCCAAAATTTATTTGAGAATTTTACAATTTTTGGGAGAAAAAGCTGAACAAGTGTTTTACAAAATCAGACAAATTTTGTTTGTACGTGCCTATTATAAAGGTACTAAGGTAATTATTATTGTCTCATTTTATTAATTTTATGAAACGACGTTATAAAGAGCTTTCTAATGTGCATACACGGTTTACTTTTAATTTTGGCATTGAAATCAATATAAAACTGTGTATAAAGTTCATAGATACCAACGTGTTTCTTATATCCTGTAGTGGACTCATTACTCCTTGGTAATCTATGTTAAAATGCAGTAAGGAGATGCCTATGGAATATATAATAGCTTGTCTATATGTCTGCAACCGTGAAAAGTGTTTAAAAATGAATTATCCCTAAGGACTGTTGTTCACTTTTCTAATTCACAAAATAACCTACATTTGCCACTGGCGAAAAATATTAATGAAGCTTTTACACAAATTATTTCGTTGCAATAAGGAGTTCCTTTACGAAACGTGTGTCGAATATATACATACTTACATAGAAAACTTTTTTAATAACATCAATTTTGTTCACATGGTACAAGTTGTAATCTTTTGTATTCGTTTAACAAGAAGGTTTAACTTGTCATAAGCACGAGGCTCTTTGTACTTTTACGAAAAGAATCGCAGAAAAGAAGACGCCTGTGTACTTATTGGAATTTGTTCGATCGACTGGAAAAAAAATTCACTTTGAGATTGAGAAATCCAGGTTTCAACTTTACCAAATTCAACCTTTTGGTCACAGAAACTTTAGTCTATCTCATACATACGTAGGATTACTCGAATCAGCAGAGAAGTTGCTAATAAAACTTTACTACAACTGCCTATAAGTTTATACTTAATATCTGCAGATTATTGGGTATTTAAAATTAAGTTCCCATGTATATAACTTACGTAGTATTTCTTTTTATACAGGGATTTTCAAGTTGATGGGCTATTAGAAGTATATAATATATATATATATATATATATATATATATATTAGTAGAAGGAATTCAATTTTGAAACTTGGGCTCATTTGGTTATTGTTTATGCCACTTCTTTTAAAATTAGATTTACATCCGGTTATACCGGAAGTCGGCACCAACTTTGTTATTTTAAATGGAATGGTATATTTTTTACGCTGAATTCGAATAAAACGTGTAATTCTAAGGTAAATTTGATAACCAACGTGTACACCTATGACGATCGGTTTCTGAGTTAATTTAATTTATAGAAAAAACATCGTTACCGCAACTAAAATTCTAAAAAATCATAACTTTCACAAAATACGACTCAGAGTGTTGAAATTTTTAATAGTAATGGCTGAATATTAATGCTAACGCCTTAACAAAATTGAACTACATAATTTATACAGCGCGTTTAAAAAAAATCAAAAATTTAAAAACTTCAAACACGAATAACTTCGTTTTTTCAAATGGCATCTACCATTTTAATTTTTTCAATCGATTCCTTTTTTATACTCTTTCGGTCTATATCAACTTGAAAAGCCCTGTATAACAATTTGTGTATTAATGGTTGATTGTATCGTATATAACGTCATTAAGCGTTACCCTACTGATACAAAGAGGAGTTCCACAGAATATGACGTTATAATTCTATTTCCCCTCTTGCTTTTGCCACAACTAGTAGGTACTACGTCACCTTCTCAAAGGAGCACTTACGATAAAAGCTAAGTGCACGGCATGAATAACGTTATCAGTAGACACATTAAAAAAAACATTTTAAAATTATCAAGCATGGAAGCCCTAACTTATTCATACATATACTTATTGTAGATGAAATAAGATTTCCATTAAGTACCTATTGTTACTGTACTAATGGTTTTCATCAAAGCAAAACTTTGATAATTGGATAAAAAAACAGTAGGAAGTACTTTCAAAACGTTCACCAAATTAGGGATGAATAATTCCAGAATGTCTATTTTGGTATTGAAATTTATCCATTCCTATGGGATGTTTAGATATCTGCATTCGATGTACGTAATAAACGAGAAGATAAATGGAATTAATCATTGTCAAATAGACTAATGGCACTAAGCAATCATTTATACAAAGATCAGAACATATTCGTGGTTGACATGGGAACGACAGACAGCGACATAGGCTTTCTAACAGTAAATTATTGTATGTGGTTGCCATTGTTAAATCAGCTGGTTAAGTCTATAATAAGCAAATTTGAAAGAAAACATATTAAAGATTAATGTTGTTGTTCAAAGAATTTACTGATTGCATATTTTATTCAAGTTATTATCAAATTGTAGACAGTTCTGTTGTATATTTCGACATTTCGAACATGGCGCGAGTGAAGGAATCGATCGGTCGCCCCTTTTAAAAGAATTCGATATAAAAAAGAAAAGAGAAGATTCTGGATGAAATCGAGAAACGGACTCAAACAATCGAAGACGGAAATATTTATGAACGTATACAGATACAGATATGAACTGTTATAATAAGCGCTATACAAAAAAATGTAGTACCTAGTTAGTGCAAAATTAATTTTAGAATTAGGAAGATTTGTTGAAAATAAACAAATAATATTATTTATTATATAACATATAATGCTTTCAATGCACTAATGCACGTTTCATCTTCCAATTGTAAACATTCCTAATACAGCGAACAGATTCTAATGTAAAATAAAACTATTGATTATTGCACTAGTCACTTGTTGAAACTTACTTATACATCATAAAATATATCTAATAATGTAGGGAAAAACATAAAATGTATTAATAATAGTTTGATATCGTTTAAAACTAATGATAGTTTAGGTAGGCTTATTCATAATAATAAATGTAAAACACCGAAAGAAGCCACATCTTGTGTTTATCTGCCAAGTTGCGGAAATTACGAGAAAGTATATGTAGGACAGAGAGGTAGGACCTTTAACGCTCGCATTCTCGAACACTACAAATATTTTATTAATAAAAAAAAAAATGTGGATGTTCTATAGGCCAGAAGGAATAAAGGAATGTGGCGATCCCAGTCGGTCTGATGATCGTTTACGTACATCCTCAGGTTGTTTTCTATAGTCGCATTAAATCGCTCTACCATGCCATCAGACCGAGGATGCAACGGAGTCGTTCTAGTTTTCCTTATTCCCATCAATTCACACACTCGTTGGAATATTTCTGATTCAAAGTTTCGGCCCTGGTCTGTGTGAATCTCCATAGGAACTCCATATCGGCTGATCCAGTTGTTTATTATTGCCTCCGCCACGGTGGTTGCATCCTGGTTGGAGATTACATAGGCTTCCGGCCATTTGCTGAAGTAATCCACCACAACGAGGATGTAGCGGTTGCCTTCTTCAGTTCGTGAAAAGGGACCAGCGATATCCATGGCTTTTCTTTCGAATGGCGCTCCGACGTTATACTGGTGCATCTTTCTTCATGTCCTGGTTCTCGGACCTTTGTTGGAAGCACATACTTCGCATTTTCTACACCAGTCTTCCACATCCAATCTAACGTTCACCCAGTAATACCGTTCACGTATTTTCTCTAAGGTCTTCTTCACCCCAAAATGTCCACCTCCAGTCCCAGCATACAGCTCTTTTATTACCTCTTTCGTCTTCTTCTTGGGCAACACAACTTGTAGTCGCCTTTTTGGTCCAGTCCAGACTTTCCCAGATTCTTTTAAGGACTCCATTCTCGAGCTTTAGGGAATCCCATTGGGCCGAATAACATTTCGTAGTAGTACTAAGGGGGCTTACGTCCGCCCATTTTGGTCGAGATTCTCCTGTCTCCTTCCATTTCATGATGGGTCCTAAGTCATCATCGGTTTGCTGTTCCTCAATCAACACTGTGTCTTCCCAATTCTCTTGTTTGTCTACGGTAGTATGTAGGCATAGAACTTGTTCTAACTCTTCTTTTCGTTCCACCGAAGAACAATGCTTGCTATTCCGTGGTCATGATCGTCTTGACAGGGCTTCAGCATTACCATGATGTTTTCTTGGCCGATGTTCAATTTTGACATTGTATTCCTGTTTGCTTCTTTCGGCGGCTGGCGTCTGTCTTCTTCCAGATGAACATCTGCAGCTCAAGTGTCCTGTACGTCCGCAATTCCAACATGTAATTTCTCGTTTCCTTTTGAGACAATCGCGTGAAAGAAGCCCATTTTTGTCGCAAGTCCAACAGCGTGGGCGCTCGCTCACCCCTTCCTTCGGTTTTGAAGACATGACTTCTTTGACTATTTTCACCATTTCTCGTCAAAATTCAGCCCAGCCTGCCGGATTCTAATGTGGCCTTTGGATGCCTGTTTGGCTGCTTCATATTCCAGCGCGTGCGACAATGCTTCGCCTGCAGTTTTAGGTCGAGACATGCGCAGGGCTTGTTGTATTTCGACATCTCGCACTCCATCGACAAACATTTGGGTGGACAGCTGGTCTGTAAAGTCTTGAGGGGCACTAGGATAAGCCAACCGCACAAACCTTTCGACGTCCGCTTCGAATTGTTGGAGGCTTTCGCTGCTACGTTAAAAGCGACTTATTAATTGAGCCTGATACATTTGTTGCAGGTATTTATCGCCGTAGCGCATCTCCAATCGGTCCACTAGAATTTTTAAATCGTTTTGCTGCATATCTGGTATACCTTGCAAAACGTCTAGAGCTACCCCACGTAGCGCTATCATCAGGGCAGTGGCTTCCTCCATTTCATTCCACTCATTTGCGTTGGCAGCAGCGTCGAATTGTTTAAGATAGACTGACCAAGAGATCTTACCATCAAACGTTGGTGGCTTTATTCTCGACATTCTTACACTTCCTTCTTCGCTTTTCTTTGGTATTGGGTATTCTTGCACGTTCAGATTGGCCTTCATTTCGTCTAATTCCTTTTGAAACTTTTTGTGCACGGCCTTTAACTCTTCTTGAACTTCTACTCTTACTTCCTTTAACTCTTCTTGAACTTCTTGAACTTCTCCTCTTACTTCTTTTAACTCTTCTTGAACTTCTATTCTTACTTCCTTTAACTCTTCTTTCAATCCTTCTTGCTCAATTTTTATTGTCCTTATATCTTCGATTAATTTCTCTTGAAGTGCCTCAATTTCTTCTTTGCCTTCTTTAATTTCTTCCTTCGTTTCTTCCTGGCCTGCCTTCATTTCTTCCTTCATTTCTTCCTGGCCTGCCTTCATTTCTTTAAGCATTTCCATCAAAAATTTCGTCTGCTCCTCCATTTTCGCTGCTTGACTTCTTGTTACTGGCATAAATCCTTACTTCTGACACAAATTGTTACGTAATTTATATATATATATATATATCACGTATTTTTTTCTCAACACATTTATTTAATCAATTCGAACACAACAACAATTCAATAATTATTCGCTTTTCAATCACTGTTTCTTCTCTTCTGACATATCTGTCACTCTCTTCTATCAAAAACTGTCAAACTGTCCAACGCTGTTCCTTATATAGTATTATGGACGTTTCTAGGTGACTCTCGGAACGTCCAGCAACTCTCGAACCTCCCGTAACGCGTCATAGGAAACTTTCATTCAACTTTCGCAGTCGGCGCATGTTAACGTCATTCAAAATGACACGTCCGTCACACATAATAAAGACTAAGATTTTACATTTACATAATAAAGGCATTAAGTTAAACCCTTTTGAACAAGTGGAAATTAATAGATATAAGCAACAGAATGTTATTCTTAACGACCAATTAGATATTTCGAATTTTCCACTGCTAAAATTGAACTTCAAGCTGCCCCCTACCACATATTGATAATTTTTAAGGTATAAATACTGTTATAATAGATGTAGTTTGTCAGATATTCACATGAAGAAAGTATATGTATATTATAGCGAAATGTCTGTAGTGATACAAATAAACGTTTTCTTGAAACTTTTCGCGTTTTTATTTTATTTTATATTATAAAATAAAAATTTCTTACCCTATTACAAAATACAAAGGCTTATATTTTGAATATATTCTACTTGTTACAAAATCTCGTAAAATGTAACAACTTCAACGGAAGCGAAATCAATGGAATTGGTTTCGATAAAACACTTCCCCGTGTTTTATTAGCGTAAGATGTTTTTCTCTAATTTCACGAGCGGAACGGCATCTTAAAGGGAACTTTTATTGCTAGACTTTTAACCTTGCTATTTCCTTTATGTTGCCACGTTATATTTTGTTACAATTTGAATAAATATCCTCGCGCTTGATGTGCATATAAAATTTGACAATTTCTTTTTAAAAAGCGATTTTACGAAAGTATTCAAACGACTGTCGCGTATCACTAATGGGAGCCAAAAATCTGGGTAGTTTTTTTCGACGAATTGCAGCGGTCGCCTAATAATTATTGAATGAAATTGGTAAATTGGAATGAAACGTTTAGTAACTTTCCCTTTAAAACGGTAATTCAATTTGTTCCCCAAAAAGCGGAAACAAATTAACGATCAGATTCCGGGTAGGTATGTTCATTACTAATGCAATTTATAAATCTGGCCGATTGATGAAATTGACATTCATAAGAGAGATATCATTAAAATGGGCCGATTCGGAAGACGTCTCATTGATTTTACATTTCCACGGTGATTAAACTGATTACTATTTCGCCGGCTGCCGTCTAACCCTTGGTGTTATCCGACAATCCAAACGTCGAGGGTTTTATTCCCATGTAAAAATAATTTTCACTTGAGTAAAATCAATCAAATTGCCGACATTATCCTTGTTATTTTAAATTAAGTAAAAACGATCTTAATATTAAATTTAATTATGGTCCACAATTTTGGATTATTGATTATGTTACCCTTAAATTTTAATTATTCATTACTCGGTTATAAATTCACTATTTTTTCTTTATTTTATTTAATACTGTGGAGAAATAAAAATATAAATATATACCTAACATTATATTTTGTAGAGTTCGATGTGTAAACGCTGCGGGCTTTTGGAACTTATTGCAGAGAAGTCGTAAGCTTACAGGCACGTAATCACATGTGACCGCTTAAAAAAATATTGAGTTTCCCAGGAGAAATATCAAATGAAAAGAAAAATACGTAATCTTGAACACAGCTTATAAATTCAAACACTCTGTATAGTAAATAGTTTATGATAGTGGCTTACCTAGCATAAGCTGTAGAGAAGTTAAGCTCCTTGACTCCTGCCGTTCTCCAACAGGATGCTTTGAGCTCTTGATGTAGGATGCTGGCGGAAAGCCATTCCGGACAGTGGTCTAAAACCTGTTTGAGGGTAACCACAAGCAGTTTAACCGCGCCCTTGACAAGATGTCTATCAACCCTTATCGGCAAGGGTCGTAAACTAAGAAGTCCGATGGGTAAATCTGACGACGTAATCACCGCGGAACCCCTCTTCGAAAAGGTTGTTTTTTCTAGAGGTTCTTGACGATTTTTTAATTTAGAACTTTCAACGCCTTCATTATGATCGAAATTAAGAAACGAATCGTCATTATTATTTTTTAATAAAAAACTTAACTGATGCGTATCACTAGTATCACTTTTCTTTTTACTATTCGAGTTACTGGCACGTTTGAAACGGGACGAATCTGAATTTAAGGAGTACTCCGAATAATTCACATTAACGTTTAAATCCTGATCTGGATCTCTGCAAAGAAAAAACAGGAACAAAATTAGGAACACTAAGTTACCTACGACGAAGAAATAAAAAGATAGACGTGGAAGGCAAAAGTGAAAGGCTTCAGATATAACAACTCTAATTTATAACTATGTTCCAATTTAACTTTTTAAAACTTACAAAACGTAACAGTAGACTAAAGAATCATATCAGAGTACAAAACGAAATTATCAACAGCGAAACTTTTTGAAGTTTACAAGATATTCAAAATTATACTGCCGCATGTTTAGTGGATATTGTAAATATGCCCAAGCAGTAAGAGAGGCCATTAGATAGTCGAACTTATGCTAAGTGCATTTTCTGCTACAAAATAATCAAACGCATTATAACCTCATTGTTGGGTCTGTATTGAACGGAATATAATGCACCAGACTCATCATTTACGATAAAAAGCTCTCTCGCAGTGCCTGCTTCCCGTTAATTTATATATATGTATACACAGTCTACCCCCACAACAATGAAAATTTATTCCCTGTTTGTACATTTACAAAGCTAGGAAATTCTGGACTACTCGTGCTTTCACAAAGGGGAATTTTAGTGAATTAACATTAAGTTCGTAGGAAAATTTATTGATAAACTTGGCGAACTTCACTTTCTGAGCAGTTATAATTTGTAACAAGTTGCAATATGAAGCATATATGATAACATAAAATGTAAAAAGTACGTTGACGAATTCGATAAAATCACTCACCTGCCATAGAATTCTGATTGCGTGGTTGTGCTTGCGGTGTTGATCCAGATCCATACGAAATGACCGTCCATCATGTTGAGACGTCGCGCGTTTTCTAGTATACGAAGTGCAAAAACGCGGTCACTGAACAGGACGATTACTCCTCTTGTGAGCCTTGATATATCGGCCAGTTTTCTGCAAAATACGAACATAAATCAGGAACGTAAATCCTGGTTGATATAGAAAATTTTACGCTCATGTTCAACCCCGCTTCCCAACGACAGGTTGCTACCAAAAACAAGACGCACGTGCATACAAAAACGAAAAGGTACCAAACTTTAATTAACATTAAAACGATCATTAATCTCTGACTAATTAGAGTGTGTAATCTTTGAACAATCTTTAGAACTGTACGGAAGTTTTCGTTACTTTTTGTCCCAATCTTACAAGTTCTTTACATACTTTGCTGAATTATTTTTCAAAATTCGATTCGTTATAAGACTGTTGATTGTTTGCTCTAAATTGTATACAAATTTGACACTAAACTATTATAAATAAGTTAGGATGGTGATGCGGTTGACCATTTCCATTTACCTAATGATTGAAGACTGGAAAAACTTGGCGTTGTTGCAGAACGAACAAAATAGCTCAAACCCCAACGCCAAAACACGACACTTTAGTTGTCCGAAGAAAAAAAGTGCTTCGGACAACTAAAGTGTCGTGTTTTGGCGTTGGGTTTGAGCTATTTTGTTCGTTCTACCTAATGATTGCGAGTTTTTTTAAGATGTCGAAAAATAATGAAATCCTAAATTATCTTAGCACTCTAACGATTTAAACAGTGAATTCTTGAGCCCTGTTGCTTTCTAATTAGTACAATGTCGTACGTTTATAAACCTTAACGATGATGCCCTTTCATAAAGAAAAATGGACCTTTGAAGCAACCGCTAAAGAAAAAATCCTCTTGAACGTTTGAAAGCAAACACGAACTCGAGGTATTCAGTTAATTACTTACTAACCGGAATA
The DNA here is from genome assembly GCA_029378335.1 of Agrilus mali. Lineage (NCBI taxonomy): Eukaryota > Metazoa > Arthropoda > Insecta > Coleoptera > Buprestidae > Agrilus > Agrilus mali. Next base: position 18,506,207 of record CM055658.1, on the reverse strand, counting down.
GTGAGTCGCTCTTAAAGAGACAATGGAAGATCTTAAAAAATTCTCCGCTATCATAAAATTTAGTTGAAAGAAAAGTAGATTTTCCATCAACGCTGCCGTGTTGAATAAAGAAAAGGAAGAATGAAGGGAAAAAAGCGGATGCGACGGGATAGAATAAAAGCAGTTCGCGACAGGCAAGCCATATAAACCGCACAACAGCCTAGTTTGTGTGGATGGCTTCTTTGAATTTGCGCTCGGGCTGTTTCAAATGTAAAAGAAATTCGCTAATGGCACGCTCCTTTACTTTTACAGAAATTAGAAACGTAAATGCCAGTTTAAGAGTGTTGTCTTTAAAATTTTAAGTTTCACAGATAATTTATCCTGGGCTGGCAGCTTAAATAGCCTATACTGTGTAGCCTATACTATGTAATTCTCAATTAGAAAGGAATTTTTATACAAGGACAATAAGCTTCAAACTCTGCTGAAGAAATAACTTAAATGAAACAATCAATTGTAAATATTTCTACAGATTATTGTATTTATCTATCTTGTAATATATAAAATTCTCGTGTCACAATGTGTCAAATTCATCAAATTGTTAATATCAAAGGAATTTTTATTGCACCATGCCCTCGGCCTATTCAGACGGTCCACCCTAATCAATATGCAGGTTTTCGGCAATAGCCTTGAAAATGTAGAAGGTCGAGGGTGATAACCTCGCCAACTACCCCCTTGTAGAAAAAGTTCTAGGTAGCTAGCAACATTAAGACACAAACATTCATTCAAACAATATCATTCAACAAATATCATTCAAGCAAGAGCATGCATATAATTCAACAAATAGCATTTAATCAGAATCATTCAAATTATCAACAAGTAACATATAAAGGCAAATCATTCACCATAATCAAATTACAAATATATTTCATAGTTTAATTAAGTGTAAATAGTTGTGGTGTTGTTATAATTTATTAATAAATAGTTTAAAAAATATTAGTACATCATTTTGTACAAGAAGTGGCACGGCAGTGCATAACGTAAAAAACACAATGTTAGTTACCATACTCCTCCGAAACGGCTTGACCCATTTTTATGAAATTTTATGTGCATATTCAGTAGGTCTGTGAATCGGCTACTATCTATTTTTCACACCCCTAAGTGATACGAGTTGTCCACCCCTAACTTCTTTTATGTTTTGAACAAAATGTTTTATTTTTATTTTTTTATGATTTGGCATTAAAAAATACATATAGCCCTTAATTTTCATCCTTCTACCACCAACCCCCATTTTTTAATAGCGATATTAGTACTGTAATAATCTTCAACCCTCAGTGGTCGATAACTGATCAATTATTATCAATCGATTAGTCATCCCCGCCAGGCGTCTACTGATGTCACTACTCACCTAGCAAACAGCACGGAGTGGGGATGAGAATGAAACAGATTTTTTTAGAATGTTACAGGCAGTTCAAATATGTTCTAAGAAGTAAAATAATGTTTTATTATAACATTTCAGAATGATTTGGCAATGTTCAAGAATGTTCTAGAATCTTGAAGATTATTCAAGAATGTTTAAGAATGTTAAAAAAAGTTAGAAAATGTTTTGAATAATTATAGGATTTTCTGGATAGTTCTAAATACGCAGGGAGGCACAGTTCTATACGATAATTCGAGTGGTCAAGTGTTCGTAAAGAAGGCGGCACTATGGAGTGTGCGAGATTTCCAAAAGGCGGAGCTGGTGTAATCTGTAGTTTGCAATAGGCGGAGTCATATGTGTCTACGCCTCCTAAGGTTAAAACTTACGATACATTAGGTAAGGTACTTGATACAAATAAAGCCTATGCTCAAATAAGGTCTGTAGTTTACTTAATAACAAATAAAACACAAAGGTCTGTAGTGCGGAAAAGTCATTTAAAATATATTTACATGAAAAATACTTCACACACGGATAGACGACAGTCCTACGACTCAGCAAACAGTGCGCGAGAGGCCCGCTCGCGCTCGCAGCGACACTCGTGGCCGGTCGTTTGTGACGGACGAGCGTTTTCATTGCGCGTTATTAATTTGTCGTAATTTCTATCGAATTTTAATACGTTATTCTTTGAAGTTTTGCTTCAAGTAATGTATACGGATCACAATATAACTCATCAAAAAGATAACTAAAACTTTAAATTGTAATTTTTAAAATATGCGAATTAACTACTGCTTATAACATTTATGAAATACAATGTATTAAATAAAGCCTACTTTTAAAATAGGCTTTATTTGCTGACCCTAGGCCTTAATAGGAATTCTGAAATATTGAAACAGATACTGACTCACGTCATTCCTATCTCCCGCCACACCTGACCATCGAGTATTTTCATCTGCCTCCCCCATATAACACGTACACCACCTCGAATAAATATTAATAACCAATATTGTCTCGAAAATTATGGTACTTATTAAGTTCCAAGGCCTTATTTAGTTACCTTGTTTAATTAAGGCCTGTGAAAAATAATATATTCTTCAATATCTAATAATATTTTTGAAAAGATATGTTAATTTTCTAATTTTTGTTTGTTTGGATACCTTTTTTTATATAGTATTCTCTATTTCTTGTTAATATGGGACTTTAAGTCTGACTAACTATTTAAGCATAATATTTAGTAAAATAACTTACAAAGTTGTTCAAGGATCTCATGGAAACACTTGATAAAAGGCTCAGAAATATATATTTTTATAGATTAATACTCTAATAACAATATTCCTATAATTTAAGGATATAGGCTTTGTTCAATCACTATGTTTTAAAAGGGCCTAAGGCTAAGGTTCCAGAATTACCTCTTTTTGAGTAATTTCTGATAAAAGATTACAATATGTTTTGTTAATTACTTAAAATATATGAACCAAAGAATAATGCCTCGCTTTTATTTATCACCTTTTCCAATAATTTATCAAGATTTGAGCGTTTGAAATTAGGTAGGCCTTATTTGTATCACTTACCTTATATGTAGTATCCTGAACGACAACAAAAAGAACAGGGCCTGCTTACACAAAGAGCATAAGCAAATATGATGACCTCATAAGTGATATATGTGGTATTCTTGAGTCCATTGTACAAAGTTTGAACTTTCCGATGCATTCACAATAAATTTGGTAATTGTATTGTATATGTGAATTCCAGTTGCAACTTCGTACAAAACAGTGCCTAGTAACTATTATTGATGTGAAATGTTAGCTCTCAGGAATGTAAACTACTAATATTTAATGTTATGGGGTACTAGAAAACTTAGCAGCACGGAATGTGATAGCAATTTCTTTTGCTAATAAATATATAGTATCTGGGTACACATATTTATGTTTCTACATGGTACCAGATTTGCGTACCTAGACCTACACGTAAATTTATTCTGTTGGCCCTCTTGACATATGTAAAGGTAATGAAGGCTTATAAAACCTAGAATTCCTTTAAGTATCCTCGTGTTCTTTATATTTTTACGTTTTGTGTCTACACGGCAAATAATGCTAATCACGCGGAATCGAAAGCCTGAATGGGTGAATAGTTTTTTCAAATAATTTTTTTTTTTAATTTTACGTAAACAGAAAATTTCGTTACTCGAAGTAAAAATAAAACGGGGAGGATTGTCTCCCCTTTTTCCCTTCCGAAATTTGGTGGCAACGTTTTATTGGATGCGGCTGACAATATTGTCACATAGTGCTCATATTTTTCGAAAATTATTTTTCCTTTTAGTTGTTTTTTATTTCATTAATTACATTTGTTCTAATTTGAATATGCAACGTATTGGTTTTACGAAACAAGGAACCGCCACACGGAAATGCTACATGATTGCACGGCAAAAGTGTGCCGTGACCAACTTGCGAATTTCCGTTTGGGGGTAAAAGAGCACTATGTGGGTCAGTATAAAAGAATTAGTTTTGAAGAACAGGAGAAGTCAGAATTCAGTAAGATCGAGCCTGCGAGTCAGAGGGGTTAGGGGGGTGTAGCGGGTTGCCGCTATCACTCACCCTAATGCCCGATTAAGAGTCCCTGCCATTATCAACGCCCCTAGTTGGTAGTTAATTAGGCAAGTAACTTTAAGAATCATTTATAATTAGTTTTTAAGTGTTATTTGTTATATAAGGCATTATTTAATCAATTAAATCCATATAAAATTAGCTCTTCTACGTTACAATATTCTAAAGCAAATATTTCGGGTTAGTGGTATTTTCATTAGAAAGCAACTCCTATTGGCAAATAATAAGGAAATTTTATTGACAAAAAATTGTTACATAGATAATATCGCTGACATTCTCCAAGAATCATTCAGCTACAAGTAAACCATGTTAAGGGATTTATCTTCCCAAAATTTTGATAGGTTGTGTTGCTTTTTTATGAACAAATTGATAATAAGTAATCCTTTGCGCAACGAATTGATTAAAGATCATAATGATGAAATAGTGCAGGGGTTGCTTTTTAAATATGGTTATTAATAACTCTCTAAGGTAACGATTTTTTCATTCCACCACGACTCACAGGGACGAAATTCTGGTTCAAAAGGTTGACTTCGTAGCACTTAAAATGCAAACGTTTTTATTTAATTATTTACCACCCCAATGATAATTAACCCCACTACAGTGTGTTTACAACGTATTGGATCCTTAGAAAATAAAATGCAGAGTTGCCAGTTAGATTTTGTTAAAATTGAAATGGCCAAAGATCCCGAACTTGTCATAATATTTATATAGTCAGTCAAAACTTTGTTACGAAACGTCGGATCTCACAATATTAAGGACCTAGTTTGACACTGGCCTATTTTCCTTATAAATCACCACTCACATACAAGTTCACGTTTTTAGATGGTGCAACGAACGTACGTATTATGTTTGCGTTCCATGTCAAGCTTTAAACTCTAAGCTTAACTGCAACGACGTAAAGGGATGTGCCATTGAAATTCAAGTTGATTTTGAATTTGCATTGCAAATACTTCTAATAAAGGAGAGTAAATTGCGCTAATATTGTCCGTCCATTACAACACAGAACTCGCTTATATTGTGCTACTCGCCCGCTTCAATTGTCGTAACCGCGTCGAAATGTGTAACGACAAATAACAAATTTTTGGTTTACTACCACTGTAGATATAATAAGTATGTCATAAAATGTGGACTTTGGGGCATAATGACAATTTACGCTATTTGTCACAAATTATTCATTTAAACGAATTTTGTACAGATTATTTCAAAATACCGTGGAAATGGAACAACTACAGGTTCCTGGGATCAAAATAAGTCGGTTTAACCACATTTATCTATACACCAAATCGTTTCGTTGATCCTTGAGAAGGCGTTAAAGACAACAAAGAGTTTATTTTTTTTTTTTAAACACGATTTCAATAAAAATTTTCATATGGAAACGTTAATGGATGACTGCTTCAATTTTTTTAAAGCACATTTTTTTTTCTGGAAAGGCATTTTTATAACCTACATTTCTTGTCATTTAAAAAAAATCCGTAAATATGCCATAAACTTCTGTTTTTTTTTTTTTTAGTAACTTCGTTTATCAGTTCAAACCTTGTGATGTTGATGATCTTGGGACAATGAAAATCAGGAAAATCAGTTTTTATAGTTCCTATACGATTATTCTGAAAATGGATTATTTCAGTTTGTTGTATTCGTTGTCTTCTGCACATATCGAGAGTGTGCCAGTGTGGCTTCATTTTAACTTCTCCTTGTGTAAAAACGTTTACTTTTAGGACTAATGAATAACAGTAGATATTAGTAGCAATCAAGGTTAATTTTGAATGTTTACAATCAAATACAAATATTATTGTATATTATTGGATATCGGTAGATTAACTACTTTCCATTTCTCCAAAACCGAATGCAAAAAATGAAGGTGATAGAAATATCTCCAGAAAAAAAAATATTGAATAAATAATTTGATCGCATAATAAATTGCGATCAAGTTTATATATATAAGGGTTTGGGGTGGTTTTTACCCTTGTAGTATCTTGATAAATTTGATAAACACAAGTATCTTCTTAGGAAAGACCAAATAACAATTTTTATTAAAATCGCACTAACCGTCATTGAGTTATTTTAAAATTTTCTACTTTTTAAGTAGTTTTGTCGGAAAACATCGTCGAATGAAACATTCTTTTTCTCCGCAACTGTTGCAGATATGAGTTTTTATATGGGACAAAAACTCTAGCCAAGACATGTGCCTTTAAAAAAAAATAATTGAAGTACAGTTAAATCTCCTTATTCGCGGTTTCAGCATTCGCGAAAAAAAAATTGAGACCACTTCCTTCCCAAACTTTCTTATTATCGTTTGTATTACGCGATCAGACATGTATAATATGAGCGTTCAGATTTTACAACTCATCAGCTGCAAATACACTAATCGATTATTATTAATTAAAATTAGCCCGCGGTGCTTACATATATATAAAAGAATTGTGAAAGTGCTGTGTTGATATATGTAATTTTTGAATTTTAACCCTTAGTAGTCTACATCTTAGATCCTACAAAATTCTCTAAAAGGCCGGTGAAGAAACTCAGAAACAAAATATCGTGCTATTTTATTCTAAAAGGAAAGGACCTGACGAAACGCAGCTCCTTAAATGACAAAACAAACCACTTAAGGATTTTTGTTTCCGCAACTAATGGAAAATGGAATCTTTTCCAATTCACGCTGCAACAAAAATAGAGCTTGTCACGGTTGTATTTTCTTTAAAAATACACCCTTTTAGTTTTCCAAAGTATGTTCCGAAAGGATTTACAATCTAATCCAAAAATGTCAGTAGCCGAAGACAAAGAAATTTTGAAATAATTTTCGATTCGTTAACCCAAAATTTTATTAATAAATAAGTTCGTTACTTGATTGATTACATGTTTTAGTGGAGGTATCCATTTATTAAAACAAGAAAGTTTTATTTAACTCAAATTTTGCACACTATCTGGTCCACTCTTATAATTTACATTGCTTTAAAATAAATCCTACATTACAAATAAATTTCAATGTTCTGTTCCATATTAAACAGTTGCCAACGAGACGATAATATTAAATTATTTGCATCTAAAGTAATTATTTTTGTGTTTTCTCTCGCAAAATATTTCTGTGATTGCTTTGCCTAAAGGAATTAATAAACAACGTTTATGTTGAAACTACCACTTTTATCACATTAAATAAACTGTGCTTTCTATCAAAAGTTACCAATTTAGTAATTTTTATCAAGTTGTTTTGTAAAAAGCTAACTTGTAAATTTACTGTTTCTCGTGGTGAACATCGAGATTGCAATAATTTTCCGGTATTGGAAAGTTGAAAGGAAGTGAAGACTTTATTACCTAAATTATCAAGTACTGTGCGAGCGTTCAACAAAGGAAAATTGAAAGTGTTTCCTTTTCATTTCTAAGAAGTTAATTTCATCGATAAAATGTATACTTAAGATATTAAAGATTTCCCGGAAAATTTTCCTTTCGAGTTAAATTATTTAAGGAGGTGCTTAATTTAACGACTTTAAATACAATTATTAAGTATTGTTTATCTTGAAACTCAAATAGCAACAGGAATCTATAAAGTTTTGAAAATTCATTTCTGCCATTTATAAACATTTGAGTTGTTGTGTAGAGACCATCTCCGGCTTTTCTAATTAGGTATTATAATTAATTTCAGTTTGTAAATTAACTCAAAGCTTGAGTAATAAGTAATGTTGGTCTAAAAACATAGAAAGTGGTATAGAGTTAGAGATGTCAAATATTTTATAACGCTTATAAATTTATTAAATTTATTTATGTACCTATAATAAGATGATTCAAAGTATTTGTACGAATTTTTCTATGGCGCCAGTCTCTAGCAAAGCATTTGGTTCAGCTCTCATACTTTCAATACAACTATCGCTCTTAATAGTAGTTTGCTTTATATCACCAATTACATAGTAGACCAGGGTCGATAATTTTTGAAACCAAAAAAAATTATAGTAGGATGAAACCCATTGGAAAAGGAAGAGAGTATAACAGAAATGAATGGAAAAATTATTTACGGGGGATCTAAGGTCGGGAAAGTGAAGGTGATGAGTTTTTAAGGACAAAAAACGGTTTTCCTTGATTTCCGGAAAAACTACAAGTCTTATGGAAAAAGTTAAAAATTAATTATAAAACTTATTATAGTAATGAATATTTTTCTTCATACCATCAGAAAGTAGAGTTTTCAATGAAGAAAAAGTCCACCAACGTTTTTAAAAAAGCAGATATTTTGATGTGAGAATTTTCGATTGAAAATTAGGGTGCTTTTCCGATATTAAGTAAAAATAAGGTGAAAATATAAATATTTCAAATCAAAAAAATTACAGCGTGTTTGGGACATAAATAGGTAAGTTTTCACCAAATTTCTTGAAAATAATAGTTTTTTGTAAAGGATAAAAATAAAAAACTATAAAGTCGGTTATTTGAATTTTTCACATAAATTTTGAGGTAATGTGAAAAAAGTATAAATACAAAAGTTGTAGATCTTTTTATTACCTACAATTTTGCCATTTAACTTTTTTCCATAAGACTTGTAGTTTTTCCGGAAATCAAGGAAAACCGGTTTTTACCCTTAAAAACCCACCCCCTTCCCGACCTCAGATCGCCCGTAAATTATTTTTCCTTTCATTTCTGTTATATTCTCTTCCTTTTCCAATGGGTTTCATCCTACTATCCTTTTTTTTGGTTTCAAAAATTATCGACCCTGGTATAGAATTTTACTACCAAAACATACCTAGTCTAATTATTATATAATAAAGTGGAGGAAAAGGTCCATATTAAAATAATTCTCTATGTAATTAATGGACGTCTCCTAATAATTATTATTTAAAAGCAAATATTCGAATTTTGATTATTTTTATGTATTTAATAATCTTACTATTTTTTAAGGCTTTAGCACTGGTCTATAGCAACTGACCAATAAAATAGTAATTAGCTAGTTAATTTTCCACGTTATCTTATGGATCTTAAATTAATTACGTATAAAAGAAAAGCCCCTAGAAATCTTCCCCTAGCCTTATTACGTGCGTGGTCGTTTATTCGCAAGAGTTATTGACACTAAATTTCGAACGCATTGCGTGTCATAAATTAGAAATGAGATACGAGGGAAGGTGGTAGTTGCGCGTCAAATCGACGTTTGGCGTCGATGCCGTGGAAAGTTTCCGACGTTGATAAGCGTCGACGACGACGACGACGACGTCGTCGCCGTCGAGTCGCATTTGATTTTGTCCTACTGACCTGAAAACAGTGGTGGGCCGTCGTTGTGGCATGTTTGGCAGGGCAACTAAGGTAGGATGCAGTGGAGCAGCGGCCAAAGCTGCCCAAAGATCTGGCCGGCGTAAAGCTGTCGCCGATGCCTCGTTTGCTAGGAGGGTGTACGTATGCCAATGGGCCTGCAAAAGCAGGCCGCGCAGGGCTTGGACTAGCTCACGACCCTCTGGAGTCAGTTGGACCTCCAGGAAACTCGACTCCTGCAACAAACAAAACATTTCATAGTCACGGGAAGTGTAGATATCTTTGAAATTAATGCTTTTATCCAACGAAATTCTACATGGATATATTATACTCATGGACTCTAATAAATGCCAGGGTGATTCAAATCCCTTGGGACACCTAAAGTAGTAAATATTTTGAATAAAAACAGACATACAAAGTTTCATAACATTAGAACTTTCAGATCCCTAACGTAATTTGATTTTAAAGGAGAATGATGTGAAAAGCGTCTAATATATAAGTTTTTAAAAATGTTAGAAATTCAGTAAAGGTAAAATAAAATGCATGCCTTAAATACACCTAAGAAAATGGTAAAATTCACAATCTTTGATAGACACTGGGGGTTGCAAATTGTGATTTGTAGCCTGTAACAAGCAATAAATCTGCAAAACTTGATTCAACATTTAAGACACAGAAAAATCATGTTGGCTACAAAGAAACTAGAACCTTTATATATGTTTTTAGACAATAATCGTGTTTTTTTGTCCTTCAAACTCAAACCACGTGATTTGTAAGGATAAAGGGATACCATTTGCGTTATAATACTATTGGGAAAATTCGTGCTATATATTATAACAAAAATGTTAAACTTTTTTAGCATAAACGTTACCTAAATAAATTTCAGGGGAATTGTGAAAAGCAGAGGCAAAGCAGAAAAAAAATTAAAGTTATGTACATATATTCAAGATAAATGGTGCTATCTTATATATATAAAAATTTTGTGTCACAATATTCGTGTGGGATAAACTCCGGAACCATTCAACCAATGTTTATGAAATTTGGCTAACTGTGTGGACTTAAAAGATATCTTTTAGTTCGATTATAGAAAATTTTGTAAATTCCATAAGTTTCTAATGGATGGCAGTGTAAGTTAATTTAACGACACAACACTTCATCATCTTCCTATCTAGGTTATGTAACCATCCAGTAGATGGCGCTGTACTTTAATTTCTTGATGCTGCAATATATTCCATGCCATATGTGCTTATGTTAACGACATAACCATCATTTTAATTTGACAGTATTAAAAAGTTTATAGTTAACTGTTTTAACTGTTGTTAAAAGAGCCACAGCAACGAATGGCCGAGACAGGTATTATTCTATAAACATTCACATGTTCTGGAGAGTGAAATTCGCAGTCGTTTAAATACAATTTTCAATAGACTTATTTCATTTGACAAAAATTGACACAAAAACTTCGAGTTCCTTATCTCTCTAAAAACATTCCATGTTATTATGGTAATAAATGTGACGAATATAATGCGTCAAACCTTTCTTTATACGCCGAAGGAACATTTGAAATGACCCCATGTCATTACGATGCTGCCATGTGGCAACAAAAAATTGTATTTCTTTGTTCTATTTATACTGCTCCTGGCTAAACGAAAGACTTATATATATATTGATAAAGAAGGATATAAGGAAAGTGTGATTTTTAGATGTTTTTTTTTCCGTTTCTTCTTGAATTATCAATAATAAAATTCGTAAGCTTAATATTTACGAAAAAAAAAAAAAGAAAGAAATTCAAGTACATAATCCATAATTGTTTTTTACAGCATAAGAAAAAAAACAGAAGGTTTTCCTAATTAGTCTGTACATAAAACACACCTATCTATATATTTAAAAAAAAATGTTTAAACAATCTTTCGAAGTCTCCCTTTGTGACACAGTTAAATTTGTAATATTAACTCAGTAAACTTTCACTCGAAGTTCCTTATACTATGCATTATTTCAATGTAAAATCCTGAAGAAAAATATTTATCCTCAATTCATTGGTTTAAGACAGGAAACATTAAAAAGTTTAGGGTCCTTCTACGGATCGGTGTTATAATCGGAATAGAAATGTTTTACAAATTAATTAGGATATTTTGACTCAAACATTTCACTTGCTTCGTTTAAAATTATACATAAAATATTATATTAAAATTATGGTAATGGTCAGCTTTTCTCAGTGGCTCATATCGTCATTCATTTTACAATAAGTGCCCCTCTATCATTATTTGTAAGAGAAAAATAATCTCATATAATGTTCTCTCAAAATCAATAAAGGCATTAGCAACCCCGAAATGGCTAATGCGATAAAGTTTTGAATTCAAAGTACGTGGCCTTTTATAAATCGTGCTGAAAAGATATTTAGTAATATACTCTTAAACGAATAAAGATCTTAAGCTCTAACCATGAAATTATATTACAAAACTTTACAGTTTATTGAATTTGCGACTGATCGTTTATAGCCCTGGTAAAGCAATCGTTGTACTCAAATTGAGATGAAAACAAAAAGTGAGAAACTTAAGGATATTGACCAAGCTCAGGCTTTTTTTTTTATCAAACAAACAGCATCATCATTATATTGTTGGTACTCAGACTAAGCAAACAAAAATTCTTTTATAGACAACTAGAGTGGTTTTACTTACCAACTGAAAAAAAACTCCGTACCCTTTTATGAGTGTATTTTCTCGTTAAACACGACTATCTAGTTACAATGTCACAAAAAGAGAATAATAGACAACCGTCTGCATTTAAAATGACCTGTATGTATTACAAATTGATTTCTTTGACCGAGGAAAGAGGTTGGGTCACATGTTTGTGGTTTGAACTCAACTAAAATGTAGAAATAAACATGAAAATCCTGCTAAGTACCTTCAGCAAGCACTCACCTTTTGCATCTTGAAAAAAAAAATTGTTTTGCGCTGGTCCCTTTTTTATTGAATTTGATAATAATTATTTCCTTTAAGAAGCTGATTAACGATTACCATCCTAATAATAATTCAAATTTAAGATCAACGCTTAGTCTTGGTTTTGTTTCTGGTCTTAGAGCAATCATGAAACTATTAAAAACATTATTGGTATTCTAGCGTCCAGCAATACCGTGCGTGTGTGTGATAACGATTTGTGTGCATGTACTTCTTATCACTGACATGTTTACGGCGCAGTCACAGCGCGTGGTTCTTTTATCATTATCGACTTACGAGCTATAAATCTTTATACAGCGACAATTAAGACGATCATTTCTGTGAATTATCGACGGCTTACTAATTATTATTCATCATTCGGGAACAATCAGGATTTCTTTGAGAAATTATCTAGAAAGTTCGAAAGGTGTATTTAAAGTGGTCATCTTTGGGCCGGGAGACAGAGTAGTAGAAAGCATCTGTGCGCGAATCAAGACGATAAGCGATAGACAAGAGTGATACAAATAAGTTGTTATATGAATAAGAGAATTGTTCTCATATAAATAGTAGTTCTAAGTTAGTTTTAAATGTTATATAAATAGTGTAAAATAAATAATTATTTAAATAAATATTTTTGACTAGAAAATTCGTTACAGTATTAATAGCTACTTATTAAATAAAATAGTTAATCAAATGAACAATAAAAATCTAAGTGGTGACTAACGCACACACTTTACATAAAATTCTAATTGAAAAAGTTTTAGGTATATCAAAAGGCAAAATGTTAGTGCTGGTAGCTATGGATGTTTTTTCTGGCCTTATTTTGGCGATATCTAAAATCAAATAATAGCATGTCACTTAGAAGTCTATAATAAAAGTTTTTCAGGAAACAGTACAGGTTAATATTTGTCTCTTGCAGTTCATTTCTGAAAAATATTCATTAGTTTCACTGTCAAAGGTTCCACATCTACATTATGAAACTCTGTTTGACACTCAGTACACGTACATAATTTCCTAAAATGCAAATCGCATATTGCCTAGTTGTCAAAGAGATTAGAACGCATGATTGCCTGCAATCAATCGAAGAAGAGATAGACGTCGTGTTAAGTTTATATGTACGTATACATATAGGTATGTATAAATAGCCGCCGGAGTGCTAAATTCGAATACATAGTTAGTTATACATCCCATTTGCATACCTATTATTTTAATCTGTATATTTTGTCGCAACAAAGAGGGTTGGTATTGAGATAAGCGTTTGCCAGGTATCTGTTGCAAACAATATCAAGTACTTATGCAAATGAAATTCCTTTTAGGCTGTACTTCTGGGCTCACAAAGCCAGAATGATTACAGGAAACTTTCTCGGAAATTTCTACAATCCAACAAGATGGAAGGCTCGTGTCAATCAGTTATATTACAATTTTAAACGACTTTTTTTTAGACAACATTCCTTTTTATATTAGGCAATCGTGGTTTATTACCATTGATACGAATTATTAAAGATTTATTTCGCCCTCTAATTAAAACTCTTAAATTGGCGCTTTTAAACCGATAAAATAAAATTCTAGCATCAAAGGAAAACAAAAGATTATCAGTTCTGTAACATTCAGGAAGTTTTATTAAAAAACTTTCGAGAACATTAATTAAAAATCGTTGAATATAGAATAAAAGTCTCACGAATGTTACCGGAAAGTTTAAGAAAATAATTTCCTATTTGTATTCTTAATGTAAAGGGTGGTTATTCTTTAACACTTTTTATGATCTGCTACCCTCTACTATTGCCTATTAAATAATAATACCTAAGTATAAATTCTCATTTAAATCGGTTCAGTAGTTTGGGCGTGATTGCGTAACACACAGACAGACACAGAGTCATTTTCGCATTTATAATATTATAGATTAATATTGTTTAATTGTAGTTTAAAATAGTTTATATAGCTTAGTATTCAACTACTTTTATTGATCCAAATAAACTAAACCTCTATAACTTTCTACACTTAATATTTTTATTTTCTGGGCCGTAAGCTTTTTGGACGACGCCGTTACACAAAAACGTTCATCGGCTAATTTTATCCCTTTTAGGGTAAAATTTTTACAAACATTGAATGTCGTATTTATTTATACCTAATTAAAAGCCTAAAAAATCTTTAAAAATTACGGAATTTCCGCATAAACTTTCCTATTTCAACCCCTTACAACCCTTTTTTCGCATTATAATGTAGCCTATGTCCTTTCTCAGGCTCTAGAGTCTAGACTATCTCTGCACCAAATTTCATTTAAATAGGTTCAGTAAATTTTTGGCGAGACTGTGTAGCATACAGACAGAGTTACTTTCGCATTTATAATATTCCGCGAATTCATTTTCATCGATTTTCCCATATGAACAAGATATTTCCCGCAGTAAAACGTAGCCTATGTGTTAATCAGTCAGCTAACTCTATACCAAATTTTATTAAAATCGCTCCAGCCGTTTAGACGTGAAGAAGTAACAAACATTCACACTCACACACTCACAAACTTTCGCCTTTATAATATTAGTGTGATTACTATAAACAGAAGAAATTATAGTTAAATTTATGTCGGAAATCAGTACAGGAAAGAAGAGATTAAGTCCCTGAAACCAGTCGAGGAATCGCTGATTAAATTCGATTTAAATTCCTACGGTATCTTGTCTCGCCTCGTCTTGAAGTTTTCGTAACCCAAACACGAATTCAATTTAATTCGCGATTAATTTCAGTCTTATATGGTTTTACTTGCTCCTCCGAAAATGAAATCCCTGTATGCACATACATTTCTGGTTGACACATCCAACTTGACAAGATCTCGGTCTTTCTCATTTCTCCACAATACATGTAAGTTAGGTAATGAAAAGGGAAGTAAAGAACAAATTAAATGTTGAGAAAAAAAAATAAAAAATAAATCATGGATAGATAAAATTAAGCTTTTACGACACATATATATAGGTACATATATGAAATCCTCTTTATATCAGTTGTATTTTGGTAAAGTAGACAGATTGAAACTGTAAATCAATTTAACAAATCTGTTTTCTATCGATATATCAGCTAGCAGATATATTGGAAGCAAGGGGAAGTCGACGAGATAAGATCTAAATTAATTACGGTACGAGCTATCAAGGCCGAGGCAAGGGGCAAATTGTAAGGGGTGCCTTTGCTCTTATCACCACGCGAATTTAATTAGTCAGTCCGTATCTATACTTAGATAACTTGCTAGGTGTACCAAGTAGGGACGTGGGAGCATTTACCACGAAATTTATTAATACAGGTACATACAAAAATAAATTTCTTTATCGAAATTGTAGGAAGAATTTTAAATACACACATGTTAAATAAAATAGTAAAGAATTCTTCATTATTTAATTTACACACATAAAAATTATTGATTCACCCAGCATGAGGATCTTCAGAAGAAATAATAACAAGAATACGTATATTATCACTACATATGTTTATGTGCTAAGTTTGATTAGGAAGTGGTGGAAGGGAAGCATTCTATAATTTTGTTTAAAATTGTTGAGTCAAAAACATTTTCAATATCGTTTAAAAATACATTTGCTAGTAATATTAATTATAAGTCAATTTTATATATTGGTAATGTCTCAAATAATAATACAAACTTAAAAACTAAAACATTTTAAATTTCCTTTAAAACAGGAAATAATTTATTTCAATACTTAATATTAACAATAAACTTAAAACAGATAAAATTAATAAAAATGGAGTACACAAATTAGATTGTAACACTTGTAGACCTACATATATTGGACAGACAGGGAGAAAGTTTAAAGAACGATTAAAAGAACATGTAATAAACCACACATGAAATTCTACCTTCATGAAGTATTGTATGAAAAACATTAATTCAATTTAACTAATCATTTACAAATATTACATTGTTTAGAAAAAGGTAAAAAACATCTTGGAATCATTAGAAATTTAAAAAAACCAGAATGTTTCTCTTTCACCACTTCCTAATCAAACTTAGCATGTATATCACACTAATATTATAAAGGCGAAAATTTGTGAGTGTGTGAGTGTGTATGTTTGTTATTTCTTCACGTTTAAACGGCTGGAGCTATTTTAATAGAATTTGATATGCAGTTAGCTGACACCCTGGATTAACACATTTTACTGCGGGAAATATCTTATTCATGTGGGAAAATCGATGAAAATGAATTCGCGGAATATTATAAATGCGAAAGTAACTCTGTCTGTATGCTACACAATTTCGCCTAAAATTTACTGAACCGATTTAAATGAAGTTTGGTGCAGAGATAGTCTAGTCTGAGAAAGGACATAGGCTACTTTTTAATGCGAAAAAAGGGTTGTAAGGGGTTGAGATAGGAAAGTTTGTGCGAAAATTCTGTAATTTTTAAAGAAAGTAGCTTGAAACTAATTTTTTAGGCTTTTGATTAGATATAGATAAATACGACATTCAATGTTTGTAAAAATTTTACCCTAAAGGGGATAAAATTAGCCGATGAAAGTTTTTGTGTA
Source organism: Agrilus mali (assembly GCA_029378335.1). Classification (NCBI taxonomy): domain Eukaryota; kingdom Metazoa; phylum Arthropoda; class Insecta; order Coleoptera; family Buprestidae; genus Agrilus; species Agrilus mali. The sequence goes on along the minus strand of CM055658.1, from coordinate 18,489,543 downwards.
ATGACGTCGTCCAAAAAGCTAACAGCCCAGAAAATTAAAATGTTAAGTGTAAAAAGTTATAGAGGTTTTGTTTATTTGGATGAATAAAAATAGTTGAATACTAATCTATTTAAACTATTTTAAACTATAATTAAACTATATTAATCTGTAATATTATAAATGCGAAAGTAACTCTGTCTGTCTGTATGTTACGCAATCACGCCTAAACTACTGAACCGATTTAAATGAGAATTTGGAACAGAGATAGATAAGTAGATATAAAGCTAGAGGCTTGAAACTTATTTTTTGGGCTTTTGATTAGATATAAATACGACATTTAAAAGTTTGTAAAAATTTTACCCTAAAGGGGATAAAATTAGCCGATGAAAGTTTTTGTGTAATGACGTCGTCCAAAAAGCTTACAGCCCAGAAAATTAAAATATTAAGTGTAAAAAGTTATAGAGGTTTTGTTTATTTGGATCAATAAAAGTAGTTGAATACTAAGCTATATAAACTATTTTAAACTATAATTAAACTATAAATGCGAAAAGTAACTCTGTCTGTCTGTGTGTTAGGCAATTACGCCCAAACTACTGAACCGATTCAAATGAGAATTTGGTACACAGATAGTTAGATATAAAGCTAGATGCTTGAAACCTATTTTTTAGGCTTTTGATGAGATATAAATACATTTAAAGTTTGTAAAAATTTTACCCTAAAGGGTGCAAAAATAAGGTATGAAAGTTTTTGTGTAATGACGTCGGCAAAAAGGCTTATAGCACAGATAATAAAAATATAGAAGAAAAAAATTTTAAATGCTGCCTAAAGTCACTATTCCACGCTGACGAAGTTGTATCCCAGAATTGGAACAAAAACTTAAAAAAAAAGTTTTTTTCGCAAAGTACACACTGATACTATGTCTATTCTACTGCTAGATTAACTATTCAACATTTCTAACAAGCTTATATAGACTTCTACAAAATTGGCATTGTCAGCACAAGATGAGCATGGGTCACTGTCTTAACAAATACAGGTATTGATAATGTACGTATTCTTGCTATTATGTCTTCTAAAGATGCCCATTTTGGGTGAAACAGTTATTAAATGTGTAAATTGAATAGTGGAAAATTGAACTTTGTAATTCTATTTAATTGTTTAAATCATGATTTGCTATAAAGTAATGACTGAATCAATGAAGATGGTAATGTAAAAGAAGTTTCACTAAAAATTAGTTTTATGATAATTACCAATTAGTTTTCAAAGTTATATTTTGGTCAAACAGCCAGAGCGGTTAACGGATGAAATACTGATCATGTACAAAAAAGACTAGGAGGTACTAGAAAGAATAGAATTGGAGCTTAGGAATTAATAAGGGGAGTAGAGAGATAGGATGATAACACCGTTTGATTAGGTATTTAAAAATTCATGAGGAAACATCTATTTCCATGTAAAAAGTTCAACTCAACAGCGGTTTACTAAATATGTTTTATGCAAGTTGTTAGTAAATAGGCAAGGGAAAGTTGTTTCAGGGAGTATACATGCATAATGAAAGAACTGCTGTTTGCATCATTTCCCATGCATAAAAACTAACAAGTTATTATAAAATCGCGGCGAGCTTCGGTGTTATTTTCCTTTTCTCCGTTTTTTTAATTATTTGAAAGCCTCTGATGGTGAGTGAACGTTCATTCATGCAATTTGTTTTTTACGTTCAGAGTAGGTACTTCAATGGTGATGATGTCCACACACTGACTTACAATTTCAATTGTACGCTTTAAACACGCAGTTGAAAATGAGAACATTTTAATTTACCCTTCGTTATAATTTTAGAAAACACTCGTTTACTCAAAAATAAAACATGATGTAAAAATTGTTTATTTTGTCATATATTAGGTACTGGATGATGAAAATATTGTGGATCTAATGGAATAGAAATCCATGGAAATCCATAAGGAAAATGGAAAATGTTTCTAACGTACAAAGGTCTAGAAGAGGCATTTTTAGTAGCAGAAACAGGAATAAAGAGGGGCAGATGGAGATCTAGATTAGATCACTGATTATTGTTCTTAGAAAACTATAAATTTAAAATGTTCCATTTTTCTAGAAATTCGAAAAATGAGTTGAAATAAGTACAGCTTTAACTATAAGTCTCGTAATGGTGATGAAGATTATAAATTAAATTTTCTACAAATAAGAATTGACAAAAATGTTACATCACCGACTAGTCATTCCTTTATCAGAAACCACTTGGCTTTCCTTTTCTATTGAATTTATGTCTCGTTAAACCGCGAGTATTGTACATTTAAACTTATTAGGTTTTCTTGAAACGTGACAAGCTCTTCCTGAATCGTCTGTAATTCCAAGGGGTCAGAGCAATAACTTATTTGAACTTTATATTTCTCGAAATTCTTCTAGAAACATGATAAATTGTGCTCTTTGAAAATTCTTAACTGCAGTAGATATAGCAAAACGATTTATGTTCTTAAAGATCTGTATAAGGGGTAACCTTCCTACAAATGCTTTATGTTCCGAACATTCGGAGTTAACAATGAAAAATGCATAAAGTAAAAATAAGTATCAGTAAAGCAAATGAATTATTATCTATCTGTAGTATTAGTTTAAGATTTTTTGAACTTTCTTGTTACGAATGATTGTAGTTCTGATATAAAAATTTATCGTCAGAAATATTGGATAGGTTTTCGTTATGACAAGTTCCCCAATGTCACAATTTTTCAGCTTCCCATAAAAGTTGCTGCTAACTAAAACTGAATTTGAATTGATTTAGGTGAAGAAAACTGAGTATTAGTAACTATATTCTTTCTTGGCAAGAGCTCAGAACTTCTTTAATGCCTCTTTGAAAGAAGGGTCTTTGGAATGCATAATTAATGAACTTATACTTTATCTACGTACCTACACTTTTCCTTATTCTAAACTGAAGTATTTATGGAAAATAGATAATCTAGAATTTAATGCACAGCATTTTGTGTTAAATTGTAATACAATTAGAAAATATGCAACATTGTGTCAAGTTTCTAGACATTCTTGGATAAAACTATATATCCCATCTATTTACAAATCTAAGGACTTGAAATTTAAACAATCATAACCTATAATCACGAAGATCTCTAACTATTCAGATGTATATATGTGGTTTATAATTAATAAAGTGTATCTTTTGTTGTGGAAAATTTTACCACTGAACCCTGTGAACTCTAGATGGTTTCAAGAAAATGTACTGTGAGTATGAAATAATTTATTAGGTGCTTGTGTATTATCTTGAATTTATCTCGACAGCGAAGTAGGTCATTCATTTGAAAGATTCCCACTTGGGTCTAAGAACTTTAATTCAATTTTCTTTTCAACCAGGTTAGTGTATTGCACTGACGTTATGGGAAGAAAACCACAGGGGAGTTTTAGACAAATAAGAACACTACAATTTTAAAAATACTCTCATCATTTATAAATCAACAATAAATTATTTATTAGTATTGTACAATAGAAACTTTGGTAATTACTTTAGCTGTTTTAACTCGATTTCCTTTAATTTTTTCTGGAGTTAATTTTTTTTAATTCGGTTTCTAGGGAAGGGAGAGGAAACTTTACCGTACCATAACCTAATTTACATATCACAAAATAGATGAAACGTTAATTCCGGAAAAAAAATCGCCTTTTAAGTAAATTAAGTTTAAAACTTCGAGGGGTAAAATCTTCGCGAAGGGATTGTTTCCGCCCTCAACATGTGTATATATTCTTGCTCAACACATTGAGTAGTGCCTACAACATTTTCGAATTTCAAGAAAATCGAGTTAAAATAGCTAAAATAAACAATTACAGATTTTTTTAAAAATAGTAACCGTTTTGTAAAGAGAAGGGTACACAGTGTCAGCTCGGCGATTGTCCTAGTAGTGGGTATAACTGGTAGAAATTTCTATGCATCAATGACGGTCTATACTTTTCTTTAAATGAACGAACTATAACTATAAATAAATTAGGTACAAAGTTGAAGCCTAAATTGAACTTATTGACTTTAGTTTGGAAAATTGGAAATTACTATGACCCACAGCGATCCCAAAGGAAACTTTTCGATATATTTTTTCTCTAATACGTTTTCTTATTACGTAATGTCTACAAAAATTAAAAATCAATTTTTTGAAATGAATTAAATTAAGTATAGTGCAAACTCTTTATAACGTCATTCGTTATAACAACTAACTCCTTATAACGTTGAAATGAGCCCAGTTTGGTTAGTTTACCTTAAAACATATACCGAGTCATTCTTTATAACGTAGCAGCCATTCTCTATGTCCCTGTTTAGACATTAGTAAGAATTTATTACCAATAGTGTTGTTTCCTATCAGTTCCGACTTAATTTTGTTACTATTATACAAAATGCAATACAAAATAAATACTGTCAAGAGGGAAAGCAAGGAAATGTGGATGGAAAAAGGGTTTAGACAGGGATGCAAGATAAGTACACAGATATTTAACATATATATATATATAGTTTATTTCGACAAGTTGGGGTGCAATGAGGGAATTGACAAAAAAATTGGGAAAATACTTGGAGAAAAAATGCTTGCAGTTAAATGGTGAAAAAAACAAAATAATAGTTTTCAGTGAAGTAAGAGGTAGGAAAAAAATACCGGCCAAGTGCGAGTCGAACTCGCGCACCGAGGGTTCCGTACAAACCTGTATATATGTGATGTTAATATGTGATGTAACTAAAATTTTAAGGTTTTCGGAATTTTTCCTTTATATGTGCTATAAAACTTTTGATTGCGTTGACATAGAAGTTTGATTTTGTTAGAGCTTAAAGGTATTATAGATCTGAGTATTTGATATGAATTTCAATTTAATACCTCTACGCGTTCATGAGGAAAGGGGTAGTAACTTTAAAATTATTAAAAATATTTTTATTATATGATGTAACTAAAAATTTACGGTTTTCACAATTTTTCCTTTATCTGTGCTATAAGACGTTGCTTCGTACCAAATTTCAAGATTCTGAGTTCACGGGAAGTACCCTGATGAATTGAGATGGAAGGGAAAGGTGATAGAAAGGGTTAAAAACTGCAACTACTTGGGGTACATGTTGACAGAAAACAACAAAGACGATGTGCACATAAATAAGCAAGCAGCTAAAGCAAATGCATTGTTGAGGAGAATATGGGGAATAGGACAAAAATTGTGCAGAAATAACTGGGAAAGAAGGGTAGTACTCTATAAAACGTTAGTAAATAGTATAGTCTTTTATGGAGTCGAGATATGGGGATGGAAGGAAAGAAGTACCCCCAAACTACATCTTAAGAAGGGAAACAAAATGTGGGAAAATGGTGGAAGATACAAGAAAAAGGGTTGTAAAATATGAAGATAAATTGGGGAATTACCGGAGGGGACATAACAAAGGACATATGGAGGAAAAAGGTATTGGGGATAGGGACAAAAAATAAATATGATGTGGAAAAGGATAAAGCCTTAAAAGAAATGGCAATAAGTGAAGAACAAATGGAAGAGTGGAGAGGAAATGGATTGAATGTTAGTAGGATGGTGGGGAAAAGATGTAATGAAATAGTAAGAGGTGAGGATTTGAATAAAATTAGGGAATCTAGATACGCTAAAGGTATGAGGGAGTTTATATAGGAAGAATAGCAAGGGGATGGGGTGCCGGGGTATATAAGAGAAGGAAAAAGTATAGAGATTTAGCGTCTTTAAAGTTAATATTAATAAAAATATTAACAAAATAAACGAAAACACTAACAATCACAAATAACACTTTATGTACAGAAATGAACAAAACATGGAATGAAGATACATACAAATAACAAAGATAAAAGATGCAAAAGTGGAAAATCAAATGACAAAATTTCACAAGCAAGAATAGAAAACAACAAAGACAACAAAATAAATATAAACAATATAAACAACTTACTAATACTGGAGCGAAGCGTAGACTGTCGAGAAAGGAAATTTAGAGGGTATTTATATAAAAGGGTTGTTAGTAAAATAGATGTGATAGAAAGGAAAGTAGTAAGAGTAAGGATGATGACACTGGTTGTATAAATACGTAGAATTGAATAGATAGGAAAGTACAGAATTCAGAAGAAAGCAATTAAGGGTAAAACCAGCTATTAGGTAAGGGGTGCATGCAGGTACAGGTGAGTGTGAAATTCTAGGTAAAAGTAGCGATAGTGGAACAATAAAACGGAAACAAAGGCATGCACAAGATAAGAAGAAATCTATATTAAAATGATATTTACAAACACAATAAGAAAAATAAATTTGAAATAAAATATACAAAATATTTACAAAAAGTGCGTTTACCGCCACAGAGACAATAGGTAGATTCAAAATGGGGATTGAGTGTAGTGAGAATAAGTTTTGGATGGAATAAGGTAAGAAATTGTGTAGAATATGTGGAGAGAAGAGTGAATCAATGGAGCATGTATTAGAAGAAGTAACGGAGAAGAATGAGAGGGAGGAACTTGGAAGAATAATAAATGCGGATGGTATGTAGTGGTCTGGCCCTATTGAAGCAAATTTTAAAGAGAAGAGGTGTGGAAGGGTGGTAGGGAAAATACAGGAAAAATTAATATAAAGGAAAAGAAAGGGAAGTAGTTAGTATAAATATTTAAATTTTTGTAAGTTAAAGAATCTAATATGTTTCTTTTTTTTCCTTGTGTGTGCAGAAAAGTAAACATAACTTTTTGTTTTAATAAAGCTCTACTATTACTGTCATAAAAAAATACCAGGCAAAAATTAACTAACCAGGTAAATTTATTTGCTAACAAAACAATTTTTTTTTTTTAAACACACATATATTAAACATTATTGTAAATTTAGTTCATTTCTTTCTTCATTTCATATATTGATAAAAAATGTTCGGTCCCTTTCGTTTCCTTTCGTTATAACGAATTCACACTGTATTTATAAATGTTTAAAAAAAGTCTCACAACGTCATATTTACTGAATTTTAATCATTATTTCAAGTGCAATCCTCTATAATTGAGTATGCATTATTACTATTAGTGTCTGTAGACATGCTTTGCTAAAGCACAATTATACTACTACAGGTAACCTTCCATAATACGAAATTATATACATATGTATACGTATACTATCGCTTATTAACCCGATCACATAGATAATACATACATATATATATCTATACATAACTCTGATAGAATATTGCTTTAACAGGTTCACAAACATAATACATATTACGTATGTACATACGTATATTGTACATACAAAACGTTTCCTATCAATCAAACAATACCATATTTAACGAGCTCTATGCCTAAATTAATTAAAATTTAAATTAAGGTCCACAAAATAAGTTAAAAGAGCATGTTGTATGTGGTATCCATTATCTACATTATTACATAATAATTTATTATATTAATGACACTAGATTGAATATTCAATCAAATTTATTTTTTAATTTGTCCCATTGAGTATAATTGTGTCTTTAGATAGATAGGCAAAAATAAGAATTGTTTCAGGCTCGAATTAGCACAAAAATAAGGTTTATCCATTTATCGGAGGATGATTTTGGTGGACATCTTTACCTAGCAACAAATGCACTTTATTTTTTTTTTTGTCAACAGGTACAAATTCCTTTTTGGTTTTGTTAATAAGTACAATATTATTGAATCCTTGTGGCGTCGAATTCTTGAGAGAAAGAGCAAGGATCAATTTTTAATCCGAACAATCCGGATTGGAACACTTATCGGCCCGATTGTTCTCCGTCAAAATTTACACTTGGTTAATGAAAAGCTGATTGGCGTCAAAAAAAGTAGGTTACAAGTCCCGCGAATGATAGAAAGCTGAAGAGCTTAATAACAGACATTTTTATTTCACGACCTTTCGGTCGTTGTGGATGAGATATACATATATATATGTACACATATATATGTATGTAAATGCGTTTGTATACATACGTATGTGTTCGTAAAGGTGATTCGAATCGTTTTTATGACATGCGATGAATAAAGCACTAACGGTAAAATTTTTGCGTGTGTGTATATGTTCCTAAACGAACGTCTAATGCTTGCGATGGCGTTAATGTATCCATAAAACACATCGTTACGTCACAGACTGGGGATGGATGGAATTCTACTAAAAGGTACGAAAAATATAGTAACAAATTTTTATTAAGACCATTTTTGCTATTTAGATTCATTTTTTAAACTCATAAGATTTTAACAAAAAAAATAATTTTATACAATATTAAATTCTCATGGTAGTAACTAATATTCTTCTCGTTAATTCTCATAAACTTTTTGGTATCTATAACGCCTCATAATATCTAATACCATTGCCTTTACAATGAAATTATGCTGTCGTGGAACGCGTTTTGTTACGTTTTCAATTAGCGTTGGTGGTAAGGGCAATATAAACGCTCTTTTGCTTCAAAAACTTCATGTATATGCCTAACAATACAAACCTATTGTGAAACTATACGTATGTACATAAGTCCGTTGTCATACACGCGTTTCATACACACGGTCTAACAAAACCAATTTAGTATGGATACTCGGTCGCATGTTGTACTCAAATCTATTGTTCCCCTTAAACAACACTACGTGCCATTATTTTCATTGCAGAGATCTCTGTGTTTTAACGAGAACGCTTTGATGTATTTTTCATGATCTTAGAATTGTAACCGTATTACTATCAGGTATAAAAAGGTTTTATGTTTTTTACTTTTGTGCACTAGCACCTGCGAATATCAATAGGTTCAGAGCTTGATGAGCAAAGGCAGTGTTGGTCTTGAAAGATTACCTTGTTTTATTTTGGACTTGCACATTTAGGCAGCAAGATCAATACATAGTTATACTCACAAGACTAAGATTAAAGGAATATAATCGAGATCAAAACTTATTAGAGACCAAAAAGAAAAATATAAAAGTAGGACTTAGTCACAGATTAGATATACTACAAAGAGTTATTGGGCGTGTCAGCCGTGCGAGAACGGCGAAAGGTGGAGTCTGCGTTCAAGGTCAAAGCTCATAAGAAAAAGTGTTACAAATACAAGAATCGATCTTACGAGAACAATATCGATACTTCCCTAAAACCAAGACCAACACTGTATTAGATGAATGAAACTGAAATTGAAAGTTCCATTTTCCAAGTTTCTAGGACTAATTAGAGCAGACCAAGAGCTGTGGATGCATCTTTATTCCTTTGAAATTAATCTGGACTAAACACCAAACAATTTTTATGCGAAATTTTCTATTATTTTAAAATAATGAATTTTATGAATCGTGCAGATTTGTAGAGGACCATTAATTCACTAGAAATTCTTGGAAATTCTTGGAGTTAAATTAATATCTACAGTTATCACACTAATATTATAAAGGCGAAGGTTTGTGAGTGTGTGAGTGTGTATGTTTGTTACCTCTTTACGTCTAAACGGCTGAAGCGATTTTAATAAAATTTGGTATGGAGTTAACTGACACCCTGGATTAACACATAGGCTACGTTTTACTGCGGGGAAATATCTTATTCCCATGGGAAAATCGATGAAAATGAATTCGCGGAATATTATAAATGCGAAACTAACTCTGTCTGTATGCTACACAATCTCGCCGAAAATTAACTGAACCTATTTAAATGAAATTTGGTACAGAGATAGTCTAGAGCCTGAGAAAGGACATAGGTTACTTTTTAATGCGAAAAAAGGGTTGTAAGGGGTTGAAATAGGAAAGTTTGTGCGGAAATTAAAACTTATTTTTTAGGCTTTTGATTAGATATAAATAAATACGACATTCAATGTTTGTAAAAATTTTACCCTAAAGGGAATAAAATTAGCCGATGAAAGTTTTTGTGTAATGACGTCGTCCAAAAAGCTTACGGCCCAGAAAATTAAAATATTAAGTGTAAAAAGTTATAGAGGTTTTATTTATTTGGATCAATAAAAGTAGTTGAATACTAAGCTATATAAACTATTTTAAACAATAATTAAACTATATTAATCTATAATATTATAAATGCGAAAGTAACTCTGTCTATCTGTGTGTTACGCAATCGCGCCTAAACAACTGAGCCGATTCAAATGAGAATTTGGTACAGAGATACATAAGTAGATTTAAAGCTAAATGTTTGAAACCTATTGTTTGGCTTTTGATGAGATATAAATACATTTAAAGTTTGTAAAAATTTTACCCTAAAGGGGGTAAAAATAAGGAATGAAAGTGTTTGTGAAATGACGTCGGCAAAAAGGCTTACAGCCCAGAAAATAAAAATATAGAAGAAATAAATTTTAAATGCTGCCGAAAGTCACTATTCCACGCGAACGAAGTCGCTGGCATAGCTAAATAACATATAAATGAATAACATGAAAATTGCTTCCCAAAATTTAGTTGTTTAGGAAATTCTTGAACGTTAATTAATTTAAGTATTTAGCAAATTCAAAGACATATTTTGTATACATATGCAGTTGTGTATTTCCTGTTTATTTACTTAAAGTCAGATTAGCTTTGTAATTACCATTTCAATTACTCACCGAGTTCTCGAATTCAGTTAGCATCCTGCTGTGTTCTCTGGCCCAAAGCACCGGTACCGCAGCATGTTTGGCCGCATAAGACACCATAAAGGCCGCAGGTGATTCCCCTATCACTAAAACCGCGACTACATGTTTACCATCGAATAGATCGCAAACTTTTTGTAACAATTTTGCACTAAATGTTCCATTATCGGGCAAGTCTATCGTGAGTGTGTCCAGGGTAATGTTGTACCGTTCTTTGTTCACTTTTTTTAATATGTAATTTTGTGTTATATTAAATAGTGTTTTGTTGAATGCACGGGTGTATGTTTGACTGCCAGGTGGTGCGGCTATGGCGAAGTACAGTTTTCCTTTCGGTCTCTGTCTCATTTCTTGCACGGACAACGCGAGGAGACCATCTTCAGGTTCTTTCGATAATACTTCCGAATTCTGGCCAAAGGTCAAACCCAGGAGCTGAACGTGTTTGATAAGGGAAAGAAGGACTAGGAAGTGGCTCGCGTGCCTCGTCAAGCACTTGGTGATTAACATACTTTCGAATGTAATTTGGCATAAAAGATGTTTGTTAGTTAGTTACTATGTAAGCAGTTTAAATACATCAAAATTTTGATTTGTTATGAAGACATTCGATTTCAATTCCCATTTGTATTGCAATGGTTGCTGTTCAATGTTGGTTAAAGTATTGACCAGTTCTGGCGTCATCATAATTTATTGTTATAACGTTATATTATTAGATGTAAAATACGTTTCCTTATTATTGCTATTATTTATTATTTTTCTTCAATTTTTTCGTGTTTTAAATATCGATTATCCTGTTTGACGAAGTTGTTTCTGTAGTTGTAGGATTCTTTCGATAATCTGAAACAAAGAAACAATTTCTAATGACTAAGATCAACATGACACATTTTAAATGTTTAATCACAAATTTATCTAAATTAAAGTCTTTCTATAGATTTCTAAATTTTCGAATTTGATATCATAATTTGCATTTCTTTTTTTTTTTTACTATTTGAGGAAATGTATTTCACTATTAAAAGAAAAACAAAACTTTTGTCTACACATTTGCAAATGAATTTACGAAGGACTTAATTATTATTTCAGGCTATTTTCATTTCTTCTTTCATTTCCAACCAACTTTGTGGACTAAGAAGCAAAAGTATATAATTAATCATATTTTTGAACAAAAATTTTTCAGCAGAAGTTATATCTAATTACATTGTCCAGAAGCCTTTCAAAGAACGATAACTCCCTTGCGACTTTGAAAGAAAATTAAAAAGGCGATTTCTGGTATCGAACATCAAATTTTGGAACATTTATATGCATGAACATTATCTAATTAATGTATGTAACCAAAGATTCCGTTTTTTAATTTCACGTATTAAAGAAGCTAATTAAAAAGATTCCTTTAAAATTATCCTCGTGATGCTTCTGACACAATTTAAAAGTTTTTTACGCTAAACGAGTCTAGAGTTGTTGTTTTTGTCATTTAGTCGTTCGAAAATTAAGTTGAAACTTTTCTCTGCCGTACAGTTATAGTACAATCGAACTTTTTTGGCCGCCTCTAGTCTTATAATTCACTTAAAATATAAAAATACTTTTATTGTAACTGTCACTCGGATTTTTTTTTTATTAAGGACGTTTAATTCGTACTGAATATGAGAAGTATTTACTCACCCCATTATTACTTGGATTTATCCAACAAAATATAGAATCACACATTATATTACCTTATTATTAAAAATTAACTTTTTATATTATTTTGAATAAAAGGACCATCTCTTCGCGTAAAGTATAGCAAACTGGAACTGAAATTTGGAAATAAAGGACTTTTGCAACAAATACGAATTATCAAAGAATAACATACGTAAATTTCGTAAACACGGGTATCAAGGAAGCGGTGCAAAACAGAGGAAGAGATGGACCACCGCACACTTAGATCTCGCGCTCTGGCCTGCCTATTCTTGGTCTTGCGCCTGCGTTGCGCGCAATCGATCAACCCAACCCTTAACACAGTGCGAGCAAAAATTTGTTTTAATATGTTTTTGTCAGCACACCCTATTTAGTTATTACTATGTGCAAATAGGATTTCGTATGCAAATATCTAAATCCAGACGTTCTTTTTTGACATGCATTTGCAACCCCTTTTTAAGGTTTTTTCCCTACATACAAGCTCAACTGTTATTTTAACTGCAACTCAAACACTTGCCAACTTTTAAAGTTACAATTTTAGCAGGTCTTCTTTCCATTATTTCAGTTAGAATTCAAGAATTAAAGGGTAATTTCTATAAGGAAATCCATGGGCAATTTAACATACGTATATTTTACCTTTAATTACTCTATCAATTGTTGAGATTTCCCCAGAACCGTTAAATTATTATAATCGAGCTAAAACTAATTTTAATTAAATAAGAGGAAGGAATCAAGCAAAATCATCTGTTAATTCAAATAAATTTTATAATCTTCTTTCGTCTTTTAATTAACAACTTGTTAGAGGGTCAGTCACGACCTCTAACAAAATCTCACAAAGAAAGGGTAATGAGTTTAAATGAAGACGAAATTAAAATGCTTCTGAAACTAATAACCAAAGCAAACAAACATAAACATTCTTATATATAGTTTTGTGCTCCTGACATTAATTATCTTGAATGTAGGGCAGATATTGTGTTTCATTTGTCTGATACGAAAAATCGTTATTCACATTTAAAGACATTCATTAACCCTTTGTAGGCAATTGACCCTGCTACTGAAGGAAAAGACTTTTTCTATTTTAAATCCCTGTTGTTTCTCCCTCTCCCGCTGTTTACCCCTATGTACGGCATTTTCGTCCCTAACGATTCCAAAAACGTTATCTCACAGACTTGAATAATGATAAGTGACATAAGACCCAGATAGAATTTAGAGAGGATCCGCATCTATGAAAGGAAGGTTTAAAGAGTTCGTGCTGAATAAAAATCGTAAACGATATTTAAAACGTTGTCTGGCGGCGTTTCCCTGTAAGTACCATAATCTCTAATGACAAATAATCTACTTGTTTTAAACTGTATAAAAGATAAAAGAATAACGAGAGGATAACGTCCCTCTTAAGTAAATAGTGTTTTTTAAATTAGTAACAATTTAACTTAATTTATTACCTATAAACAAAAAGTAGAACATAAAGAATGAAATTTAAGAGAGTTTAAACCACCCTGTGGGTCTTGTTAGAAATTATATGTTAATTGGTCAAATAGGAAGCAACTTCAAAGAGTAAATAAAGGAACTTAAAAACAATTACATATTTTACATAAGTAAAATAGGACGAATTAAATCTTATTTAAAAGAACAGGTATACTATAACATTTAATGATCAAATTTGAGTGAAGTCACCACTTTTAAATGAATTTGGAACAATTATCCAATCTACCACCCAATGTTATGGAGTTTAAGGAAAATATTAGTCTCAAAGCTCAAACATGACAGAGGATTCTAAAGTTTGGCGAAACAGTTGTCACTTTTGAATTATTAATCCTGAAAATTTATTCATCAGACTTTAAATCGGTTATTTAATTAATTTGTTGAGTGTTAATTTTCACGAAAAAACTTTCACATGGAAATGGAAAATATTTCCTATCTCTTATTCTTTAAAGGGATTAAATTATCCTGTTTTGTTACCTACTATCTAATAGAGGATATATTTTTATTGTGAGAACTATTATTCAGTTTTAAAAATCTTTTAATGTGGTAGCATTAAAAAATAGTTTTTATTAATAAACTACTGAAACCTGTAAAGACTACAAGTTAACTTTATTTATACTATATTCCTTCTGGTCATCCCTAGAATTCCCTGAAAATACTAAAAAATTAGGTGAAACCTAAAACGTTTATTTTAGGAAATAATAAAAAAGGAGCCTTTAAAAAAATAATGAATAAACGAAAAGTGATTAAAACGTCGTATAGGTAGCTAATAAACGTTATTGGAGCCGAATTGACCCCTAGGGATAGATTGGAATTATAGAGGATAATTTAGTATACACAAGCTACAGTTTATGTGCTAATAACTGAGTGAATTTATATGTTGGGTTCCATTTTATACACCTATTACAAAATAATATTGCGATAATAATTAATTCATCCAGAAACTATCGTCTCCTCCTTAAATTACTGCCGTATTAACCATTTAATTGTAACATATCCATTTTACGAATAAAATAAAAACGGATGAACTACAAATGTGTTGCATGATAAGGAAATTTTATTTTACACTTTCCCTGCCTACCTATACTGTTATACCAAGTTGTTTTGACAGTTAATATCAGAAAAGGGATTTATGAAGATGGTGTTTTATTGTACATAAAGCGGAAGTCCGGCTGTAACTGAGTTTTATTGCAAAATAGAAATATCTTTGGGCGAAAAGATCTATACCTACTACAATGTAGAAAAGGGCACGGCCTAAATTGGATGACTTCCACTCCAATCTTTATTAGTTTTCTATTGCTGATAAAATTTTATTAAAATCATCGCGTTTTTTGTTCGTACGTATTAGATTCTTCCCATAACCTGAATAGAAAAATGTCATTGCTAGGAATGTTTTACGTTCCCATTTTATTTCAATTTCATTTCTTTTTCTCTGCTGTGGCGAAAAATTTCAATGTGAAATTTATTATTTACTGGATTATCAAAGTAACAAGTGTAGAATTTCGTATCTTAGAAGAAAGAATAGAATTCCGATGAAATTTCTCACATGTGTCCATTTATTTATTTCGTTTTGCTTTTATATTCAACCGTTACGTGGTGATTTATTGTTATTCAAAAGAAATAGTTACAAGAATGTTAAAAATTGCTGCATTATTATTTACATTTTTTACGAAATGTGTGTTCATCTATTTTCAAAAATAGAACAGGGTATTAAGATTTTTTTCATCCAGGACCACGTCACATATTAAAAATGACCTCATTTGGGCATATTTTGATGCCAAGAGCATCCACCAATTTTCAAAAACTCTAAACTAAAGTTTACTTATGCTTTTAATATTTTAGTGACAACCAAACAACCTCCTAGTATAGAATCCCCTTTAATGAGAATGTCCTAGATTCACTTAATTCTATTTTTTACTTGCATCGTCACTAAAATTAATGGGTAGAACTAAAATGGTCTTTCTTTGGGCAGTTGTAAGCATTTCCGTCATGTAAAGTCCTTCATATTTATACATTTCATAACTGGACTCGTTAGAAATTCAACGACAAATGTAAAAAGAATAATCAGGATACATCCGTTGCTTTCCCAGTTAATTACACTATCCACTGGCTGAAATAATTCGGGTTGACGCCGGTGACGTCACGTCTTTTATTTCCTACTTAATTGTTCAATCAAGTTAAAACCTCCATAAACTCACTTTTATATATTCTGTTTCCAACAAGGAAATCGTAAAAGTAGAAATTAAAAGTGTACTTTTGGGTCCATTAAAAATGAAGAATGTATCTCGAACAGAAACGTCAGCAACGTTCAGCTTTTTGTCTGAGCAAAACTTACTTTGTCTTTTAACTTTTACTTCGATCGTTCCCTTTATTTTCGCCTTTACATATTTAGCAGCTTGAAGATTTTTTTTTGAAAGTTAAAGTAAGTTAAAGTTCAACTAGGGTATGACCTTAATCTAATACCAAAGTATAAAAGTTAAAATACAAAGTACTCTTATTCGTATTAAATACTTAACTATGTAGTATTAGGAAAGGAAAGAAAGAATTTAATCGTAACTCCTTCAATATAAATACTAACACACGAAGGCCAAATACAGAACGAACGAAAAATAAATTGTGAACCGAAAGGTCTTTTCATAAATAGCAAAGTGTCCGTCGTGTATTGGTTGTTATCCCCAGAAGGGTTGTATTTACTTCAACCGGTACGAGGAAATAAAGAGAAACGATCTTTCCACGTTAATGATGATTTTTTAAAAAGAAATAATTTGAAAACAGAGGTCAAGCTGAATTTTCACTTTTATATCAAAAAACTTAAGTATACCTACACAAAAGGTAAAAAGGCTCTATTTAATACTAATCGTATACAGGGTTTTTCAAGTTGATGGGCTATTAGAAGTATATGAATTAGTAGAAGGAATTCAATTCTGAAACTTGGGCTCATTTGGTTATTGTTTATGCCGCTTCTTTTAAAAATATTTTCAAGTTCGATTTACATCCGGTTATACAGGAAGTCGATACCAACTTTGTTATTTTAAATGGAATGGTATATTTTTCACGCTGAATTCGAATGAAACGTGTAATTCTAAGGTAAGTTTGATAACCAACTTGTACACCTATGACGATCGGTTTCTGAGTTAATTTAATTTATAGAAAAAAAATCGCTACCGCAACCCAAATTATAAAAAATCATAACTTCCACAAAATACGACTTAGAGTGTTGAAATTTTTACTAGTAATAGCTGAATATTAGTGCTAACGCTTTGACAAAATTGAATTAAATAGTTTATACAGGGCGTTCAAAATAAAATTCTAAAATTGAAAAACTTCAAACACGAATTACTTCGTGTTTTCAAATAGCACCTACTATTTTTTATTTTTTCAATCGATTCCTTTTTTTATCCTCTTTCGTTCCATATGGATACTTCCTATTTTATTTGAAAATTTTGGAATAACTTTGAATTATTACTTAAACAATAACCAAACGAGCCCATGTTTCAGAATTGAATTCCTTCTACTAATTCATATACTTCTAATAGCCCATCAATTTGAAAAACCCTGTGTACTCCCCTACTTTATCGGAGCAATCTATTTTACTATGTGCCAGAATATCTTTACGGTCAAATAAGCTTTTTCTTTTAGTATAAAGCTACTCTACAATTGATATATCAAATCAGAAAGTACTAAAGTATACGATAATGTTGTTTTATTTTTAGTCTTTTTAAGTAAATTGTGATATGGTAAAGTAAATTCTCAGTACTTATTTAAATCAGGGGCTGAAATGTATTACGTACTATAAAAAAATTGAGTAAATGTTTAATCGGCATTTGCCTCTTCTTTCATTACTCATTAACTTTTCGAAACTAATAAAGAGAGAGTGTACCTAAATATATAAAGTTGTCCTCTAAAAATAAAACATAATGAAACCGTTAGGACGGTCTCCTTAACCTTAATTTTGTTGTGCCCTTAATCATTTTGATGCCCCTTCGTAAGTTATAACGGAGTTGTTGTCGTAATTCCACGGTGTAAACTTCTAACAGCCTTTCCTCTCTCCTTATATTACTACATCATCAGTGTCCTCATGGACTTCCGTATCTTTTTCTCATCGCAAGAATGTAGTTGCGCTCCATAAAAAGTTTGTTACACTTGCACTTTACTTAATTAAAACGGGCGGGTCAATGGAATTTCATGGATTCCGAAAATTTATTGCTACATTTAGTTTATTACGACGCGCAAACTGTTTAGAACCAAACCAGAAACTTTCGAAGTTTCCAAATTCTGTCTTCAAGAATTTATAGATGAAACTAAGGCCAAGTGTGTTACAAACAAATACTTTTGTATTTATCCGTATGTTGAAAACATACATATAATGCAATTTAAGAAGAAAAATATTTGACCACATAAGGACTTTTGTTGATTTGTATGTAAATTCTCTTTGATCCATGTTTTGTGTCTTTTCCGAAATGCAGTTTAAGAGTGTTTATCATTTAATTAAATACTTTGTTTTTGAGTGAATTACTGGAACGATCTCTGTATTCAACGGATGTGTTAATCCTATAATCCTGCTTGTGCAGTCGTCCGTAAAACAAGATTTAACTGAATAAATCTTCCTTCTGAAATGTACTACTATGTAAAACACACAGGTAGCTATTGTGTACTGGATGTATTACAGGAACATTTTTAAATGTGAATGCTGCAGCAGGTAAATTGCTTAAAATTCAGCGGATGTCATTCCCACAAAGTTACAATTTATAATACATTAAAAAGTTTTTTTAATATTTGCCATAAAAACTATAACAAAATGAAAAACAATGAAAGAATGAAATAACGATTCTAGGGGATGCCCATTAATTATAAATATGAGATTTGGACCCAACCCTCCTCGTTAATGAAATTTATCCAATAATGTGAAAGAATTCTCTTAATTATAAATTTGATGTACCATTTTCAAAATGACCCCTTCTAACATAAAGTATCAAAGTCTGTTACCTTAAGGAGGTAACGAATAAAGTGCAAATTGTCACATTGCCGTATAGTAAAGGTCCTTAAAATATTCTCACATTTGAAATGCTATCAAAACTTTAATGGCGTGTGATTAGTATATCAACTTCAAAGCTATAAATCCACTTAGTTCCCGGATGCAGTGTTGTACACAATGGTTTATATAAAGTTTAACGAACTTTTAACATTAAGTACCAGTAATATAACTTTCTAGCAGATTAATACCTCTATCACCATTACACTCCAGCTCGGTATGTCATTTTAGGATCGCTAGCTTTTAATGGGCCAGTTACTACAAATTTATATGAAAGGCCTAAAACTTTAAAGCCACGACTTTGTAAGTTGTATAAGTATTTACATTAAACTACATATGCAAAACTTAAAGTTCAGTTTGGAATCTAATTATGTTGGTAGATAATATAATATATAATCTTTTGAAACTTCTTGTTATCATATTAATTTAAATTATTAACAATTGATTAATCGTTTTGTAAAAATAAGAATCGTTTTCATTTTTCTGTTGTAAAACTGAGGGAATTTACTCAGAAATTGGTCTAAAATTTTATTTCAGAGTTTGATTGAATCCTGATTTATCACACAAAGCAAGGATTTGACAGAAAATTTGATGTAGAGTCCCATTATTATTAATGAAACATATTTAAGCAGTATAACATTAATTAATGTATTTAAAGGACATCAATTAATTACGTATCCAATTTAGAAATTGAGGATGAGGTTTCAGTAAAATCCCGTCAAACTGTATATAAGTAAAGTGAGAGAGAGAGGGTCGTTAAAAATCTCATGTCACCTCTTTAAGTCACAAAATTAATAGACACTAATTATTTAATTCAAAACTAATTATAATATTAAGTCTCACGTGAAGGGAAGGGGGTGTGTCTTCGTATCTTACCAAGTCTCACTAAAGGGGTCCAAATCAAGAGGAAAATACTTCACGTAGTTAATGGAACCCCCAAATGCAAACGAATTGTAAATTTATTTGTGATAATTCATTTAAATATATTCATGTAAGTGTCATATTTACTCATGCGGTTTAAATAAATACAAAAAGATGACCTTATGACTATATTACGAGGGCGGATCAAATATAACCGAGCCTTTGTAAATTGAGCGCCGGATAGTTTTTCAAGGCGCATACGGGCGTTATCAACTTGAAGTGGGGATATTAGGTGACACGGAAACGACTCGTCGTATTGCTGTGTTTGCTTGGTTGGTAGCTATCACAATAAGTGAAAAAGAGATGCATAGCAGCGTTGCGCAACGGATTATTATTAAGTTTCTAACACGTGAAAACGCGAAACCAGCTCAAATTTTGCGCAGATTGCTAGCACAGTTCGGAAATGAAACGCTTTCGTGGCAACGGGTAAAAGTTTGGTGCAAAGAATTTAACGAAGGGCGTAATCGTGTCGAAAATGTAAATCACCCTGGTCGTCCGCGCACCAGCACATTATCGCCGGTTAACATTGCACGCGTAAGAAACCTTATTGAAGGGGACCACCACGCCACTGTGCTTCAGATGTCTGTTGAAATCGGCATCAGCTATGGGATCAAGATCAAAAAGCTGCTCAAGTTCGCATCGCAGTTTTAACGCAGGCCCAAATCAGTGAAATGCACTAGACTCAGTCGGAGCACCATCCATATAGCCCAAACTTATCCCCTTGTGATATCCACATGTTTGGGCCCCTCAAAGAATCACTTGGAGGCGAGCGATTTCAGACTGATGAACATGTGGAGGCGTTTGTGCGCAACTGGATAGACTCCCGCCCTGCTTCCTTTTATGAAAACGAGATGAAAAAACTACCAATCCGTTGAGAAAAATGTATAATCAAACAAGGGGTATCTGTCGAAAAATAGAGAAATTTGTGTTTTTGTGAAAATTTTCAAAATAAATGTTTTATGAACAAAGGCTCGTTTATATTTGATCCATCCTCGTACTTATAACATACAAATTTCCAACTACATATTTTGCTAAATACCCACCAACTTGTTATTCATAAAGTAAAATTCGTTTTCCATCATTTACATATTAATTCTACAACAACTATTCAATTTTAGAATATTCTTGATTACTAATGTAGTAGGCAATATTCAATGGTAATTTCTAGTAGCCAATAAGTCCTTTGTGAATTTTTTATTTTTGCTCTTTCTGAAATCGCTATAATCGCTCATAGTTCGTTAACCAAAACCAAACAAACATCAAAACGTTTTAAACAAAAAGCAAAGAATTTATACCGACCAAATGTTCAGGAAATGAATATGGTTTGCAAATATTTAGTTCCCGGAAGCTAAAAACTGCTAATGGAAACACTGGAATAATTAATAGAATAGGTCCGCATTTCACGAATGGTTTTATGAATTTATGGGTAATTATGAAATTGAAATTTGAATATATCGTTTTCAAATTTAATTATCATTTAAGACAACCGAATATCAACATAAAAGTGTGGTAAACCTTTATTCTAAAATGACTTTGACGAAATGCAACAGTTACAAATCAAATTTAATAAATGAATTAATTACCTATACCAAAATTAACAATAAAATAAAGGCACAATGTTATTTTCTACTACCTCTATTTATTTTGATAAATTCTAGTGTCTTCTGTAAATGCTTTAAATTGGTTAAAAATTTAAAAATTGTCCCACAATAAGGAAAAAGCTCATCATTTTATGGTGTGTACGTATTGTGGCGTGTTCGGTCACAGAAAACACAATTAACAAAACAAAACAACGAATTTATTTAATTACTAAAGTTAATTTGACTACACTACAGTTATAAACAAGTCTACACAATTTATTTAACTAAAAACCTCTTGTACCGCTCGCTTCTACTATAAACACTACTTGTCGCTCAGTATACCATAGACACTATGACTTCTATCGCCTGTTGTTCGCCTATCGATCGCTTCGCTTCCAAACATCAGCTGTTCACTGTCAACTAACTCGGTGTGTGCCGCGTCCGCCTTTTATAGTCTTTTTAGCCTTTTTATAGGGAATTCTACAGCCGTCTAGTAATCCAATTGTTTTCCCATTGATCGTTGCTGGTGTTTTCTAGATGTGTCAGGAAAGCCGGGAATATTCCTTATGTATTCAGGGAAGATGTTCGTTAATTATGCTCACACCAACTTAATTGGCAAGTACTCGTAACAGTATATAACACCGAATTTATCTGCAGGAATTTTAGGGGAAAGGGCAATTTGTATTACCAAAATCATATTTTGACATTTCACAATTTATATTTCTTTTCTAATAAAAATTAAATTAACTCTACAAGCCATTTAAAAATTTAAAATGCAATCAAGGAAGGAAAGATGTGTAGATTTGGGTGACTTTATAAAGCTTGCATTTTTTTGTGGAGTGGGTAGAAAACGGCAAAAGGCTTTTAAAATAGAAGTAGTGTAAGAAATTTGTAAAATTCTTAAGTTCCCAAGTTTTCTCCTTATATAAAGCAGATGGTTCGGTGGTTTGGTGTGAAGTGGTGTTCCACCACCAATCATAAAACATTAAATTCGCTTTCCAGGCGTTAGGTCGCGGTTTTCTATTGTGGTCGAGCAGATGTGATTCAACATCATAAATAACTATAAATATATGCGTCCGAAGAATAGTTGAAAGTTGCCTTTTATTCGTCATTTCGCTTGGATGAGCAGCTCGTGGTGAGGCGGGTTTTCTTCATGGCCTTATCGCCCCTCCTGACTAACCCTCGCTCCGAGGGTTTGCGTTTCACATGATGCGAGGGAAAACAATTCATACACTTCAACAACGGCTCGTACTCTTTAATGGCATATGACAAATATTTTTCCAAAGGCTTACCCTAACAGCATGTAAAAATATAGTAAAATAATATGGAGTATCTACAAATTATGATGATGTCTTTTTTTATATATATTTTTGTTATTACTATCAACCTAATTAGGTCTGAGCCAATTTTACTGAAACCTAGAAGAACTACAACTATACATTTCTAAATTTTTGAAAACTACTTTCTGTTATAATTTATAATTTGGAACTTAATTGTTTTAGTTGATACCGAAATTTTGCGACCAAAACTTGAATTTCTATTGTCCACACTTTGAGACGTAACGACCCAGTTTCAAAACATAGATTTATGAAAAATTTATTTATGACACAATTAGCATTTTTCTAGGACCATTCACAAAACTAGCTGACGTCTTTCAGAATAGGAAACAAGTTGCTCTGCTTATAACTATGATGACGGTCTAGTTCAAAAGTGGCAAATTAAATCTAGTCGAGTGAGTCCATTGGCGTTTATGGATCAATTGCACCGCGCGGTACTCTCTATTGCGGTAGCGGCTGTGTCTGAAGTACCGCATCCAAGCCGCCCCATTGTGCTCACGTCAGAAACGCTTCACGCACCACAAAAGACACAATGTCAATTTCTCACTTCTTGCAGTGTTATTGTTTGTATGTTTGCCAGATTAGGTGGTGTTAAAAGGTTCAACAATAATGCTCTTAACTATGTCCTGACGCTTTGTCGGTAGGTAGTTGATAATAATACATACTAGAGACCGGTAACACTCGAATCTTTTCAAGCCATTTTTTCCAAAACGTGACGTTTGATTTCTCTTCCTTTAGGCTGAATAGTTGTACAAAATGTAACACGTGCTAAGTTTGGTATTTTTAGACCCCTGGTGAAATTCTTTTATAGCCGAAGAAAATGTAACAATCTTATTAAACAATGTTTTTTCCCACTTTTATTTTCTAATGCTTAAATAGGTACATAAATAGAAAAATATTTTATTTTCAATCATTGCAACAACATTTTTGGTCAATGATCATTTATTTATGTTGCCAGTTACTTTAGGAGTTAAAAAAAAAGCGAAGAGTCGCTATGTTTTCATTGCCAAAAATTATAAATCAAACACTCTAATGTACATTAACGCTGTGCAAAGCGAAGTGGGAAAATGGAATAAATTTTCTCTCGTGTCATAATGGGAACGATCTTCTTCACTTCATTTATTTCGTGATTTGCATAGAAAATCGGAGACGAGCTCGAGAAAGTAAGCATTTGGAAATGACATTTATAAAATTTAGTTCGCCCAAAATGCTGTTCGTTAACTCTTCTTGAAAAAAAAAAGAAAATTGGTCGGAATTTTTAGCAAAAAGCATAGCACGATTAATTGCAAAAAATAGCTGACCAACGTAAAGGATAAGGAAAATGCCCAAATACTTTTCTCCGCCCATTTCTTATTAAATGCTTGAGCATAAGCTCCACCTCTAGCGAATCTCACAACTGAACATCCGACACGCCCTCATTGCGGACATTTAACGGCGCGACCTCGTTTGTTCTACCTTTCAAGTACTTTAACATAATATTCATGCGTTATATTTATCTCCTTAAAGAAACTTCAAGTATTTTCTACATACAAGAGCTATTTTTTATAAAAACAAAAAAATAATCAACAACCTCAACCTTCTAAATTGCAGTGAAGACATGCAGTCGATCTTAATACGTCGGTCGGATTTTTATTCAACGCTATATCACTTTTTTATTACCTACCATTTATTCACGCCAGAGCCAGGTAACTATATAAAATACCCCGTAAGTTGGTTATTGTGTCATCTTACGTTTTGTCTTTTGAAGACGAGAAGCGTGGAAAATTGAAGATATGAAAGTAGAAGTCGGTTGCAGCATCTCGGGTCGTTTTGCCATATAGGCTTGTAGAAAAAACGAAACAACTTCTTTTCTTTTGTCCCTCAGATTTATTGCTATCATTTTTACTGAGGGTAAAGAAATGTATCAACTAAAATAACGAATGGCCTAAACAAAACCGAACCTATTTCCGGACTTTAAATATATCATCATATTTGCTTCAACAAAGACAGTATATAATGACTAATGAGGAATGCCTACAGAAGAATTAGATAACTGTTCAAATTCGCTTCCTTGAAAATTATAAATTTTTGAGCCACTTGTATTTTTTTTTTTAATTCTTTTCAACTAGTAAGATTCCATTTATGTTTTATAAATGAAGACCCTGAAAAAGATAAAAAAAATCGTGTGTGATAGTATTATTAATAGCTTTAAGGGGTGGTTGTTAATGTTAATAACCCATTTTGCTCATTTGTCATGTTGTATATTAAAACTATGTACAGATAATTTCCTCCAAGGATTAGCAATGGGTGCTTTGTGACATCGCTGTTGGAAATTAATGCAGAGTTTTCCTACTATATTTTTAATTAAATCAAATGCCTTATGCTTTTATTAAACGTGTTAACCTCATTTAGCTAAAACTTTCCAACGCGCCCTACTTTCATCGAAAACTACACTTACATACATGAATTATTATACCTAATATTACTTTAATAACCCAATTAAATTATTTCTTCAATTTGATTGGTGCTTGAATTATTGGAATTAAGCTCTAAAAGGAGTATAAAATAAAATTGAAATTGTGAATCGAGGTTAAGTGGCAGAACCTTTGATTCTTTATCCACTGACCTTCTATATTTAGGACGCTAAATGTAGAAAACAACAACCATAATGTCCCCATTTATATCCCTTTCACTTTCTTGATATTCGTCATAAAACTCAAAGAAAGCATAACGCAAGTAACGACCTTTACATTCGGAATAAAAGAAAACAATAAAAAGAATATTGCTGTAAAATCAGTTCCTTTTTGCAATTTTTATTTCGTTAAAAAGCCTTAACGTTGGGTTTTGTGTAATAATTCCCGATTATCTTTCACTTTATAAAATAGCACAAAATGGTATTATACGACACATCAAAAAAACTTACTAGCAGCAAAAGCCATTTCAAACAAAAATGACAACCTCAACAATACATTTATAAAACTATGATAAGAATTTCTTAGAGCAAAGCAACTCTGCGTTCTTATCCTGCAAACATTTTATCTTCTTGAAATGCCCCAAATAATTTGTATGCAGCCTTAAAGAAGAAGCAGGTATGCATCATTGAGCCCCGTTTCAACGCAAGAAGATTGCGGAAGTGGGCGCAAATTCTGAATATTTGTACACATAATGTATGTATATGCAACCATAAATCAAGCGGTTTGTTTATAGCGATTTCGTATCAGTTTTCGAAACGCAGTGTACCGTAAAAAAGATAACTTATGATTTCCATCCGCTACATATGAATCCGGGAAACTCCCAATATTTCAATGGAATATACTGCCCATTAGGAAACGCTTTATTGTTAGAATTAATCACCATCCTGCGTGATTTATCAATATAGGGCAAAGACACAAAAGAAATAATTGTTTGGGTTCATCTCGATTACAACAGGAGCTTTTCAGTTTGGCAGAAAATATTTCTTAACTGATTTTTGCACAAAACAAATAATAGTTGTCATTTAGTTATAGTCTGGTTCATATAAAGTAGCGACTGTAGTAATAAAACTCAATAATTCTATAAACTTATGACTGTATACTAATACTATTAAAGAGAACGTTCTGAACTTTGTTTAATAATGGAAATACTAAACGACAGCCAAATCGCCATTTTGCATAACTCAGACTATACATTAGATGAACGACAGCTCGGTAATGAATCCATTACATTTTGTACATAAAAATAGGAGTTTAATTACACGTAAAAACACAGCTGTAGTTTATTATAACAGAGATAATTTATTTAGCCCCTATTTTTCTTGTGTTATCACAAGGGTAGGTATCATTAATCCTACTGATTAAGGTTACATTACGGTCAACGCAATGAGCTCATACCAAAATTTAATCATGTGTAAATATCACAAAAAAACACTTCCGCGAGTGAAATAAACTATCACACGTTTAAATATTATCCAACATGAAATGATAGAATTAATTATTAGAGCAAACATTGTAAAGCGCAATATTGTAGATTATTTTAAGCTTTTCCGTTTAAATTAAAAACCTAAACTATATCCATAGCCAAACCTTAATATTATACACACTGTGAAGGTTAGTTTAAGGTTAATTTAAGTTGCCTCGTGATTTAAAATGTCATTGAGAATAATCGTTATATTTTAATTTGACGTCAAATTAGCCCTTTATGTAGTAGGTACCTATTTGTAAATTTTGGAAAATTATTTAGGTGAACTATTTCCCAATAACCTGAAAAAGAAATCTGATCTGATGTTACTTTCTCTTTATGAGGGGGAAAATTTGGTATAACGATTTGAAAAAAAATTTAAAAAATGTGATTATTTAATATTACTTTTGATACCTATGATTTTTTCTTAAATTCACTTTTCAACATACTCTATATAATTTATCGTCGTCATTGAGAATCTCTCCCATAATTTTTCTTTGTTTACAATTAGAGAAAACACTAAATGTATTTAATTGTTTCCTCTCCCTTTTGTTATCTTAATGGACGCTTTTAATTAATTACCATCAGCAGAAAGGGCCGGCTACATTTTCAAATTCATTTGCTAGATACTTAGTGACCCACTTTATGACTAAGTGAAATAAATAAATAATGACACTAAACAGCTAAACACTGCACAAGGGCGTTTTTATAACTTCGGCAATGATTTACTGTCCTTTTTCAACCACTTACATTCTGCAGTAAAAATGTTAATGTTATTTCAATAGCTAACAGAAAAAAAATTGCAAAACTGTAACTGTGCCTATTTAAGTTTCAAGTAAAATAGTAATGACACAAATGACATCATGAGGATAATACTATTTCCTTAAATGGATTGTGGAATCGTAAAAATGAACATTTATCCCTGACATTGTGAATTCTTTCTTTCAGTAGAAATTTAAAGCACGTGTTGGAGGAGTCAATAAATCAGTTTGGCCATAATAAGAATGGAAATTCAAACTGCTCATAGGGGATGATGACGTAGCAACATTTTCAATGGTTTTCACTTTAAATATATATGTTAAGTTGGTACGTAATAAAAAATGGTCCCTGTCCCCGCAGTTGTGGGTTGCAAGGGGGCCATGGAATGGGGCTTGTCCGAAGGCAAATTGTCCCCCTTCCTTCGACGCCCCTTAACAATTGTTCCAAGCTTTCACCCTCTCCCTACTAGAGGCAGATTACTAACCACAATAAGGTTAGGGAACGGATATTTAAATTAGACGAGGGTCGTTACCCACTAACGTAGTTGGCAGCATCGCGCCATTTCGAACATGATGCCATATTGTTAGACACAACTACATAACATATAGGTACTATGGTAAATAGTAGAACAGTTGTTGTAGTTAAGCTTTTTTAAGCTTTTTCTTTAAAAACCAGTGAAGAATATAAAATTTGTTCTGAAATGTCAAAAATATAGCTAAATTTTATGAGAAATTTAAAACAAAATTCTCCTAAACAAAATGTAATGATGTCGATGGCCGAAAATCGAATGTAAAATCGTTGCCCTTAATTACGGATATTATTTCCTGTAGTTACACATTTTATAAAACTATTTCTATGTAGATATTATAAATAAATAAGTAAACTGTGTAGGTAATGTATTCTGTATTCTAATTTGAAATGTATTCAGCTTAATTGAATGTCTGTTATGTATATAATTGATTACGTCGCGAGTGAATAGATAAAATTTGTGTATTTCGTTAAAAGTTTGATCGGATGCAGATCAATCATGCCGCTTTGACGTCAGATGTGCCCTAAATCTTGTGCAAAGAATTCCATCTCTTCACAAGTCTCGTTTAGCTCTTTGTTGCTGATGGCAAGCCGTGTTTTGAATATAAAATTTGGGACGATTCAGTATCAGGGTCAATTAGAATTCAGTGACCATCTGGGAATATCCAGAGATTTTTCTTTTAGTTTCAGGAAATGCAAATGGACCGACAAGCAAAAAGTAATCTATACTAATATTATAAATGCGAAAGTAACTCTGTCTGTATGCTACACAATCTCGCCTAAAATTTACTGAACCGATTTAAATTAAATTTGGTACAGAGATAGTCTAGAGCCTGAGAAAGGACATAGGCTACTTTTTAATGCGAAAAAAAGGTTGTAAGGGGTTGAAATAGGGAAAGCAAAAAGTAATAACTAATAAGCAAAGCGAAAAACAGAATATCACTTTTGATTTCAAATTGTCTTATACAAAGAATGAAATACTTTTGAAATTTGAAGTATAGTGCCTGTATATGAATATTACATGAACTCTCTCTTCAGGACCTGTTTCTCTTTGATTAGCAACTTATAGAGACTACCTATGGACTTTTATGAAGTCTAATAAGGTAGAAACCGCGACAAAAACGTTCTTATTAATAGCTGTTTTTTAAGTGGTTTAAGTTCGTTAAGTCTTATTATGTTATTCCAAAATTCCTTTTAAGCCCTAACGTATCTATGCATATCTAAAAATATTGTTAATTTACATCGATAATGTCTATCCAAACGTTCTTACTTGCATTTAATAAAACTTAACTGGACGAAACCTCCGATGGATGATTGGTCTTGTTTCTCATTTTCGCGGTCGCTTTTCAGATGCCGACGATCGCGTCCTGGATGCCGATATGTTTACGGCGACGCTACGGTGACAGACTAATATTGATTGATGGGGAAAATGTTATGACAACCCTTTCACGAAATGTTTTAAGCGGGTTCCGACCTGAAGCCCTTATCAATCTAAATACGTCAGAACCTAAATGTCGAAGCCTAAACGCTAATACTATCTTTGTTCAATGCGCTTGTAAAAGATTATATAAATACTTTCTTATATGAGCATCTACGTATGTAGATTATGGTAAGCCTATGAAACCAAACGCCTTTTAAAAAATATGCCTCTTGTAAACTTACAATGCTACTATACCAAGTTTTTTATAACCAATTTTACTAAATATATTTATGCATCTCTGTCATTCTTGTATTTCTCTGATTGTGAGTCTATAAAATCTCATAGTTTCCCAAGAATCGAAATAAAAAAGTATTTCGCATCGCTAGAGATGAATGTGTTTTTTTCTTCGTTGGTAACAATCAGAAATCTGCCCCGTTTGCTACCCACTATAAAACCGTGTTAGCTTCTGGTCACCGATTTATCAATTCAATTGACGGCCATTGAGTATCGAACAAAAATACGATCGTGCAACACCCGTATACCGCACAAATTCAATGAATAGCGTCGCGTCTCTTCTTGACCACAATTTTCAATACAAACTTCTAAGATCCTCCTCCTGTTACGAAAGGAATTGTAAATTTTATATTGTACAACTGCTACTGCTAATGATTGATAGCGTAAGGGTAACGCATTTACTGAAGAAGAAAAAAAAAACAACGTTCTGAACAAAGCAAACAAAAAAATTTTAATCAAATTGCTTAACAAAACTATAATAAAAAAATATGTGTGTGTATGATAAGCACAACCAAGAATTAATGTTATGGTGTTTGGTACATCTTTTGATGATGTGTATCAAAATCAATTTATCCTGCAGAAATTAACCAACTAGTTTTATTTTTCCCAGGAGATACAGGACGGGAATTAAAAAAGTTGTAACAAAGTTTCTTATTTCATATAAAAGACAACTCAGTTAAAACTTCAACAGTTAAATGTCTCAGAGACGTTTACCAAAATAATGAGTTTTCAAAACATTGGCCAATTTTAGTGCTCGAAAAAATTAGGTACACTTTGTTTCGAAATCTTTTTTATATTAGTATTATTATTTTAACCTTTGAAATTATTATACAGGGTTATTCACGTTATACGGCACGGAATATTATGGCAAAAATAATATGAAAATTTCAAAAACTTTAACTTTTGGGCTATATAGGGGTCTATTATGGTTACCTTTTAAAATTATTTTCATATTATACAGGGTGTTCCAAATGCCCTAAAAGAATCAAAGTTAGGTTTTTTAAATGGAACCCCCTGTATATTATTGCATTTTTGGATTCTTCGATCAAACTAAGTGTTTGTTTTAATAAGGTTTATAACACCTAAACCTTAAGGTTTTTTAAATAATTTCAATTTTATCAAAATTTAACTTAATTTTTATGTATCAAATACTTAAGAAGTGTTCAAGTTATGTAAGCGAAATTTACAATGAAGTGTAACAATAGATAATATTATATATTCCAGTTATAATAAACTCGTCATCTTATACAGGGTGTCCAAAAATTAATACTACTTTAAGGGGTTGTAACTTGAATAATTTAAATGGAACGCCATATTTTTTTAAATACTAGAAGATGTATTTTTTAATTACCTATCGATTTGTATCAGGATGTTCATAAGCTAAGTCTTCGCGTTTTTTCAGAAAACGCTAAATAATCGTTTTATGCGCCCTTTGGAGTTTATTAAATAAAAGTTCCAATGTATCTAGTTGCCTTTGGTGTTTATAGTAAGATGTTATTATTTATTATTGAGGTGTAGCTTATTCAAAATGAAAATTTATTCAAAAGAGGAGCGTATTGATATGATTTTTATCCTTGGGGAATAAGAATTGTTTACACTCTATCGAAAAAAATTTCATTTTCTGACACTATCCAAAACCCACATGCAAAATTGAGCTCGGTTATCAAAATCATTTCCATAAAGTTCTTGACAAAGCTGGATTTAATGAGGATAAAAACCGTGTTTTTTAAAGAATTCTTTAAATACTTGATTGGCTTATGTTCTGTATTTTTGGAAATCTGATTTTGACCAATATTGAGATTTTCGATAACTGATTCGACTACCATAAAGACATTTTCTTCATCTTCAGTAACTGATTTTTTTGTAATGGGTTTTTATAAGTGACATTTCCGCTTTCCTGAAATTGATTTACTTAATAATCTTCCAGAAACGCCTGGCTTAGGATGTTTTCTTTCGGGAAACCTTTGAGCATAAACTCGAAAAGCCAATAAAAATGCAATAATATACAGGGGGTTCCATTTAAAAAAACATAGCTTTGATACTTTGCCGTATAGCGTGAATAACCCTGTATATTATAAAGAATAGTTCTTAGTTATTTTTTTTTTGTTCTTTCACCAAAAAGTTCAAAATTATTTATTTGTTGTTGCTCCCTATAAGGATATGTAAACATATATATAAACCATGGAAATATAAAGTTTTAAAAACTTTCTGATTCGTTTATTTATTATTTACACTTCTAGTTTGGCTGGTCATTCGTCAAAGTCCGGGGGTTTAATTACAGTTACAATATTAATCTGTTCATGAACAGAAGTCATTACTTAATTTGAATGTATAAGGGACTATCCTTTCAAGTTCTCTAAACAAATTCAGTCTTGCAAAAGTACTCCACTTGGTATGGAAATAGGAAAAGTATTGATGTTATCAAAAGCTATAACTGAAGCAAATAATGTAAATAGATTTTCAATACCATTCTTTTTTGTCTTAAATGTTTTTCAAAGTAGTTGAAAGTTTGTTTGCCTTTTATTATCACCTTTCCTCAAAATATGATGTTCAAACAATTTTTAAAAACTTAGTAGAATAAAAAAGATTTCTAGATGGGGAAGTTTCAAAAGTATTTAAACCAAAATTCTTGATACACCCATTAATTTTCAAAAGATGCAGGTATCATATACCAAACTATAAATAATATTTGCCTTTTTTACCCTTTTTTCTCCTGACACCAAATCTAAGAAATTCGTCATACCTGCAACATCTTATCTGCGACATCGTGATCTTTTGCACCCTTACATATATCAAAATCTCTGCAGAGCACATATGTCCCATATAAACCTAACCGTAACGCCTTTATCTTTAAGGTGACAGCCGTGAAAAAATGATAACACGGCTACCTACAAATCCATTTTTAAGTAGCCCCCAGAAGTCATATAATATGGCCAGACAAAAGTGCCAACTTAAGGGCGAAAGTCGCCTAAACTATACGTTTCATTCAATAAATACAAAGAGGGTTAGCCCATTGTTGCACTAGCTACCCCCTCTCGAGAGGGACGTCCCCCATTTCGAAGCTTATACATCTCGTATACGATAAATTTGTTTAGTTTTGCTTTTGTCAAGTCAAGTGTCCTTATACGATTACATCCTTAAGCTGATTAGAGCTAAACGTAATCCTTCGATTGTGTTAACATAATTTAGTTCTTAAAATGAATCAGGATTTGATGAAATGTGGAAGAATTTTCAGACCCTGGGATAACTCTTCCAAAATTCCGTCTCAAACTTTATCAAAACCATGTGTGATAGGAAAGTTTTCTTCGTCAGAGGACAGTGCTCAAGATTGTACCATATCAACCACCACAGAAGCAGATGGTGCAGAAAAATCTCAGGAAAGTGACACCAAAAACTTTATAAATAGTGAAAAATTGAGTGCAATCGTCAAAAACATTTCTAACGAACCAGACGATCAAAGTCAAAAGATAATCCCAAATTTTACCAATTGTAAGGCTATCAGTCCCCCTGCGGTTTACGAAAACGTCGATACTTTTGAACATTTCAGTTCTACTTCCGATTATCACCGAAAAGATTTTCATTGCACACCAACATTAGAAACGTCAAAGTTGCAATCAATACCTACAGATCAGATTTCTCCTCTCCAAGAATATTCATTTTATCCCGAATTTGTAAATAGCAGTAGTTCGTTAGAGTCAACATTTTCCGATATTTTGAACCACGGTTACAGTTTTGAAGAATATGCAAGAGTTTTGAGTCAAGAGCATCAAGCCAAGTTGTTAAATTCACGAAAACAAAGACCAAAAAAGTACAAGTGTCCTCACTGTGACGTCGGTTTCTCTAATAATGGGCAACTTAAGGGCCACATTAGAATACACACAGGTAAGAATACTTATATATACGATATAAGATAGGATAGATGCCCCTTTAATTTAGAAATTCGAAAAAGATGTGTTTGGACCAGGACAGGAGGGAAGGGAGGGCAAACAGCATCTAGAATAGATTTCTGTTCGCAAATTTTATTAGGTTTATATAGTTTTTTGCAAAAGAGGAAGTGCTTGTTTTTGTACCTTATTGTCAATATATTTTAAAGAGAGTCTTATTAAATTTACATCAAAATTGAAACTGAAAGGTCTTGATGCCGCGACGGAATTTCATAAAATATTTAAAAAGGATTATGAGAAATTTTTCTAGTGTTTTCCTTGCATGTGTGGGTACTACTTATAACTTTGTATTTACTTTCATAAAATATATATACCATAAATACCGTAGGTACATTTTGGTTCCATCATTGTTAGTTTCGTGAGGGCAGCGTTTTAAGCACTATGGTTTTATACATATACGTATAAAACTTTACGTGTTAAACGCTCTCTGAAATTTACTTTTCCGATAGATAAATAATCTCCTCTAAATCTTCTCCCTTTCACGAGAGAGTTGTTGAATTTCTCTTGTTTTTCCAGGTGAACGCCCTTTCCGGTGCGACGAGAAGAACTGCGGAAAGACGTTCACGAGGAACGAGGAGCTGACCCGACACAAACGCATTCACAGTGGCCTTCGACCTTTCGCGTGTACTCACTGCGGCAAACGTTTCGGACGAAAAGATCATCTTAAGAAACACTCGCGCACACACTTTCAACCCCGAGAAGTTTACGCCGTACCCATTGTCTTGCCCTTCGACGCTTGGGCTCCTAACCCTTACAACTATGTGCCCTTATTTGGATACTAAAATTTCATAAGCTCGCAATTTTTTTAATATTCATTTTCATACCTACATTACTTTTTTATATACAGAGTGGTTCAAAAATAATAACCATAATTAATCGTGTCGTCTTCCGGGATTGCCGTGGTCGTTGTTTGTTCAGACTTCTTCTGAAGAAGCCGACAGAATGAGCGGTGAAACGTCAAGTGTGAACAAACGATGACCACGGCAATACCCGGAAGACGACATGACTATGGACGACGGCCGTGAAAGCCTACCCTCAATGAACATAATTATTAGAAAAACCGATAATAGTTAGTAATTGAATTTTTCTTGCTCCCAATCTGTCTGAATAATAATTTTTTTTTGTTTAAAGGTTTTCGAACAATTTCAAAGAAAATATAATCACATTTTTTCAGTCAGACATCTTTTTATTTCTTAGACTGTTTTGGGTTTTGATCCACTCTATATAAAATAATTCACGTGCCTATAAATAACTTATTTTACAATTTTTATCATTTTGTTTTTATTCTATAAACTAAATTATTGTTCAAAATGAGTTTTAGGTATCAATTCTGTATAAATATTCTTTCTAGTCTTTATTTTCGGTATATTTGGTTTGACATTTGGATAATTACAATTATTTCCAATAGAAAACTACCTAGCTCATTAACTTAACGGTTTTTGTAACATAATATTGTATATTTAAATTATTAGGTATTAATTATAAATAATAAAATAATTTTATTTACCCATTTATAAAATGTTTTTATTATCCAGAAGGCCTCGCAGAAACCAAACAATATTATAGTTTTATCACATCACAAAATTTATTACCGTATTGATTAATTCAAATGACCTATAAATTCAAATATTTGAATAATATTCCAATAAATATGGGGTGTATTGTAATATCGAGAATTTTATTGAATTGTCATTTCATGTTATCCTTATTGAAAGTTTTGACGAAAATATCAAGGCTTTTATTGATGTTTATGCCAAAAAATAGAAGAAACAGAAGCCATTCGTGACAAGCTTTAGGAAACCAAAATGAAATCGTCCGTTGAAATAAAAATAATCGTCGATTCAATAACTTTCAGTTAGAAAATTCCTCACGAATTCCTTCAATCCTGCAAGCTTTCGAACCTTCAAGTAAATAAAAATGACATAGGTACTTAGTGGCTAAGGAATAAATGTTTTCAAACTCAATTGAATTGAATTTTCTTTATCGTAATAAGTATCGACATTAACACACCCATCGCCTTCTCCATTTTACTCAATAGGTCATTCTTATTAAACAAAAAGTCGTTTTTTAATTTTTATTTCGTTAATTAAGAAAGTTTCTTAAAGATTTGTATAAACATTTACATATTTTTATTCTTAAATTGCTGTCATGAGCATATTGTTTCACAATCGACCATCATGATATTTAGCAGACGTTACCACCACTCTCGAACAATTCAACTAACAAGCAAGGTAATTATTATCAAACAAAGACTTCACCCATTTAAGAGATTTTCTGATAGGAGCTGCTCCTTGCGGATAATTATTAAACTGGAAACCGATTTCGCATACCTCTTATGAGCTCCTGATACTCGAAACAGAGAATTTGATAAACGACAGTAAGCAGCACTCACTCATATGTGGAATTAAAAAAAAAAAGCAATTATACCTACCATATGGAAAGTCAGAAAATGGTCATAAAAGGTTGACGAGTCCCATTAATTGGTCAATAAAAATAATAAATGGTGTATTTAGGATACAATTAATTAACTGCTGTTAATTAGTCAGCTAAAATAAATAATTGGTCAGTCCAAACTTTTTTTGAAAAGAAAACATATTAAATAGCATCAATAGAGACGCGCAGCGTTGAACCTAATAAGTACATCTAATATTAGGACATGAAGACAGTAATTGCTTGAAAAATTCTAGCCTTCCGACTATGAATTGGTCGGAATGGGAGGTGCTGTTTTTTCCAATCACAATTTTAAATAAGTATGATATTGTACCTATTTGTTATCCGGACTGGACATTTTAAAGGTAAATAAAAAGCAAAATAGTAAATATGTCTACGAGTTATTATAGGATAAAATTCATTTCGATTAATAGGCCAGGGTCGATAATTTTTGAAACGAAAAAAAATTATAGTAGGATGAAACCCATTGGAAAAGGAAGAGAATATAACAGAAATTAAAGGAAAAATAATTTACGGGTTATTTGAGGTCGGGAAGGGGAAGGGGATGAGTTTTTAAGGGTAAAAAACGGTTTTCCTTGATTTCCGGATAAACTACAAGTCTTATGAAAGAAAGTTAAAAAGCAAAGTTATAGGTAATAAAAAGATCTACAACTTTTGTATTTACACTTTTTTCACATAACCTCAAAATTTGTGTGAAAAATTCAAATAACCAACTTCTTGGTTTTTATTTTTATCATTTACAAAAAAATATGTTTTTTAACAAAATTTAGTGAAAACTTACCTATTTGTGTCCCAAACACGCTGTAATTATTTTGATTTGAAATATTTATTTTTTCACCTTATTTTTACTTAATATCGAAAATTCTCACGTCAAAATATCTGCTTTTTTAAAAACGTTGGTGGGATTTTTCTTCGTTGAAATATCTTCTTTCTGATGGTGTGAAAAAAAAAATATATGGTAAGTTTTCTCAGGAAATGCAAAAATTGCAATTGCTTACATTTTTCAGAACATCTTTTAACGCAGTAAAATGTAATTTCTAATTTCAAATTGAACTTTCTTCTGACGTGACCAGCCCCGATAATAGGTACAATATTATATTTTGTTTCAAGGGTAGGAATATGACCAGAAGTCGATGATATGATATTAGGTATTTATTTGAAATTGTAATTGAATTAAACAGCCTCTATTCGTGTTTCAAGCAGTTACTGTCCTGGTGCCCTAATAATAAATCTACTTATCATAATTTAATATTGTGAATTTTGAGGACCATTTAATTATACATCTATGGTATAGATACAAAAATTAGCAACAAAGAAGAGTAAGTGTATATATAAACTTCCCCCTATACCAAAAATTTGTCTTTCTTTTTGTACCCAAATCAATTTTGCAAAAGCAAACGTCTGCGTCTACTCTATTCGGATTTTTCGTACAATTTCTTCCAAACAATTACGTCACAACACAAAAGAAAAAGTTGGGTAAAACATTTCACGCACACACTGCTCCGGGCGTGCGAGAAGTTAAAGAAGAATGATTGGCGAAAAAGAGAAATAAGACACACAAGTAGAAATAAATGGACCTCATCTAATAAAAACCAAGAACCACAAGCAGCAGCTAGTAGCCAGTACTACTCAACTAGATACCACCTACATAACTACCATGCGAAACGAAATGAAGCTGCACGTCTGACAACGGCGTCGTGACGTTGCAAATGACTCTTTAAACAAACGGCCGACCGTCGCCGTCGGTTGAATTGAAATATTTCCGAGGCAAGCCAAGATGAAAGCCCTTTTCATCTTCAGTGTCTATATTCGAAACAAACTGAATTTGTGTCTTCATTAATACACTAAATGTTTCATGCTCCAGAAAAAAAAGTTAAAAACACTTGACATCTACTCCACTGCAGGCTGCATTAAATGAAATTTTACAAAATGGGTTTTAATGAAGTAACCACAAGACTCGCTGTGTCTATGATTCCTTAAAACGAGTTTAATTTTTTGTGCGTACATAACAGCAAACTAATTAAAAACTATTAGAGGATTGTTTCTCAAACATTTTAACAAGAATTGACAGATATGAAAAGATTTTATATGAGTAGATAATAGCAATCGAAGTACTAAATGCACCTCAAATTACCTAAGTACCTAAAAATCATCGGTTGACTAAGAAAGACTGCAAAACGATTTAAATTTTTACGTTAATTAAAACACTTATCACTACCAAAAATAAACGATTGATTGAATTGAAATTTATTAAACAATATTAATAAGAAAACAACCGCAAATTTACTTACAAAATTACGCCTCCAGATGTTATAGTTTCAACCAGAATTCCATAGGTTCAAATACAAAATATAATACTTTCCAGAAATAGAAACCGTTTATAATGCGGAAACTTGGTAGTAGCAAACCTTGTGCAATGTCCTAATTTGAAATATCACTCAATTCTATTTCATTGTCCGTTTGTGAAAGAGAATTGTCCTGAAATCATTACGTCACAGCTGGACACGTAACGGTGTTGACAATGATCGAATCTCCCTTATATAGAACTAGGTACTTCCTGTTTAGCCATGAAGTGTCAAAACACATTGAATGTTTGTCCTACAGGAGGTCTTTAAACTGCAATTGCTAAGTTTTCTTTCATTCAATGCTATTCGTAACAAATAATAAGTATACTGACTGAAGCGCTTTAAAGAAAATAGTATTTGTTCCCACATTCTAACACTATATAGATATGTATTCTTTTTCGGTGTATAAAAGGGCGCTTTTATGTTCAATGTAGGCGCACTTCCAATAAGACCGAATAAGACTTTAGATAGGTTGAGTGTACATATACCTAATGCTCCAAATCAAAAATTTGAAATGAAGGAAAACAAGACCAAAACAAAATTTATAAGACAGTATAGATAGTGTCTTAACTCTATATGACTAACTTCTATTTAACGAAACATTCATTGTAACGTAGAAATGGCTGAGGTTTGTTTGATTTACATCGTTACTCTTATATTAAAGCATTCTATTTTTCTTTTATTCTATTATTGAGTCAGTGAGGCAAAATGAGGTGAAACAAAACGATAAAAAAAACGTAATGAATGATATTGAGCCACCACCAAGCATTGAACAAGCTCTGAATGTCGCAAATTATTAGAATTAGAATTACTGGCATAGTAAGAAAACGACAAAGTTAATGGATTCTGTTATGTACCTTCTTTTTCATTTATTTTAATCAAAATAAGAATTTTTTTTCGTAAACTCATTGTTTTCTTTTATTGTCTGTTTACATATAATGCAATAAATTACCATTCCCTTCCATTTCGATATATAGAGTACCGTGATTTATTACAATTTTTAAAATTGCCTACACGAAAAGCATTAGAATTTAAATCACAGAAACAATTACTTATTGTTAGAGAAGCTTCTTCTAGCTTTTTGTTGGAAGTAAGAAAAAGAAACTTAAAGAGGTTTCAATGATTCTCTTTTTTGTAGAAACTTTTCGTTATATAAGCAAGTAAATTATAAAAAAAAACAAAATCACACAAATTAAATTCTCAAAGCTCCACATCATTATCTTTTATTTCTCTTTTCTCTCGTGCACATTACCTATCTACTAAAGAACTTTTTACTTCACACAAAATAGAATTTGCTTTTACACTAGAGGTGTTTCAATATCTCATTAGTCACAGAAAGCAAGTTTTATTGCAATTATATTGGACATTTATACAACATTCATTTGACTGTTAATCATGTGCCCCGCCATTACCTAGTGGTACAGAAAAATTCGTACAAATAACTTCAGTCACCTTAGTTTTTAAAAACTGTTGTTTTGTTAAAGATACTTTAGAGATAAACGAATTCCTTTTAAAAAAGTTTTCAGAGAAGCAGAAAATATTTTCAGATATTCCAAACGTGTAGCATTTTTGCTTATATGAAAAAGGAAAAAGTCCGTAAAGGAATGCGTAAATTGTAAGTTCTGTGAACCTTTTGCTTTAACTTTAATACAACCAAGGGTGGACTAATAAGGTGCTTGAGCCTTTTTACATGCATAACTGTTTAGTTTATTTATTACTTTTTAATACTTATTTATTATTTTAAAATAAAATACTTATTACATTCTTAAACATTATAAACCATCCGACATCCCTGTCTATGCACCACTTTCGTTTAAAAACTCAAAGGAAATAAATAATTTAAAAGGAAACAGAATGTAAGTTTATGCTTTAGAGAAATCCATCCAGTATTTTCAAAAGGTAAAAATTCGAGAAACCAATCAATTTGGCGAATTTTTTGCCAATGTCCAATCGAAGCTCGTGTCATGTTATCAAATAACTTTTTTTTTTATTTTAAAGTCCAAACGCTAACTCATTGTAGTTAAGGAGTTTTAAATTGTCGGAATCCATAAACTTCTCAACATTACATCATTACTATAACTATAACTCTAATCTAACTTGTGTAGGTCAGCCCGTTTGCCTTCCACGGCAATGTCCTTTTGTTCTTAACATCGACCAGGACAACAGAAGGGGTTATTACCGTAATTCTATTATTTTAACACAACTTCACCGACCACTGCTCGGGAAGGGCACAATAGAATGTGATTAAAATAACACAAGCTGCTGAACTGTCTCGTTAAAGTGATAACTACACCACCCATCGTCATTTTATGTTTTATATGATATATACGTCTCAGTTATAATCTTGTTCTGTTGTGAAACACTTTTAACTATTTTGTGACACAAATTTACTGTTCACAAATCCCTAGAAGCATACAGGTAATATGGAGGTTAAAAAGGGTTAACGATTAGCACAAAAAAGATTGCCAGGAATAAACAAATACTTAAGTACGAAAGAGTTCGCTTTTTTCTGATATTACTATTTTGTAAGTCTTTTATGATACTTTTTATTGTTTTAATGAAACATTCCAAAGGTTCATTTGATAGAGATTTCAAGATGGGAAAAGCAAACGTAGCAAAACAATTCGAACACGGTAAGTGGGTGACGAATTTTGAATAATTTATTGCACTTTTATATTCTACCCTGCATTCTGTGGTAGCTCATTCATTCTTTTATCCGATTCGGTAGGGAAAAGTGCAAACCATACGTGTGGAACGATTCTTTATCGGAAACCGAATGGCATAAATGTTGCGTAATTTATGTGATTTCTCTTATGTGGTCGAGGCTGACCGCAAGAATTCAATGAAAGCCAAACTGGACCTCCCCCAAGAAGCGTCCGAATCAAAGAATTACTTTCTTCAAGATTCTATACTGGAATAAGATTTATGTAGTCTAGTATTATCAGTCACACATACCAAATAAGTATGTAATGTATTATGTGACTGAATGTGGCAAAACTAACACGTACATAGAATATTTTTCTAACGATAATCTTTTAAAAGAGACGATCATCTCGGCTTTTGGAATAAACTTATAACTTATGGATCGCGAAGTCGAAACAGCTTCCGTAAGTTTATTTTAAGTCCATCCAAATCCGTAAAGTTTGTACAACTCCAAATAAAACTTAATAAAGGGATGTTTACTTAGAGAACCGAATATACGTTTCTAAAGAATCTTAAAAACGAAGTATGCGGATCAATAAAAATTTAATATCTCCCATAATACATTGTCTAAAATCGAAAGAAATCCCTTTAATTTCGAACAAAAAAAGGCGCAACAATTTTAGCATTGATAGGATGATTTAAAGCTGACAAGTGCATTGACAAGCAACAAAAGTTACCG
Organism: Agrilus mali; assembly: GCA_029378335.1. Taxonomy (NCBI): domain Eukaryota; kingdom Metazoa; phylum Arthropoda; class Insecta; order Coleoptera; family Buprestidae; genus Agrilus; species Agrilus mali. Next base: position 18,447,984 of record CM055658.1, on the reverse strand, counting down.
AAAATTTCTCACGTTGAATACCTACACAGGTGCACTGGTCAATTCTCAATTGGCTTTACAGCAGACGGGGGCGTGACACTTTTCTCTTACCATTTAACTCGAACAAGAGTCTTTATTCGTCTAACGACACAATGTTACAAAAGGTTACTGTTCGTGATTTTTTTATTTGTGTTTACAATGCCTTTGGGGATAATGTGGGAAAACAAAGTTAAGAGAAGTGTAATAACGTCGAGTATCATGAAAACGGATGGAGAAGTTTTACATTTTTTAATTGAGGGCAAAGCGCTTGATGCTCATAGCACGTCAGAGAAATTGTAAAAGAAAACGTATCATAATACCTACTTATAAGAGATAATGGCACAAAAGAGGGATAAAAAGTGGATAATAAACGATAGTTAAAGCAAGGATATGGGGAAATAAATTTCAAAACTAATCAGCAATGAAACAAAACAGACGATAAATATTGAAAACAGATAAAATATAATACAGTAGAACCTTGATAACTTAAACCTCGATAACGTAAAAACCTCTATAATTTTATAAAATTTTGTGTTCCCTTCCCCTCGAAGCCCTAAAATCTCTTTTACATAAAATACGAGCCCTCTATAACTTAAACGAATAATTTAGGCATCGCACCTCAGTAAGTAATAAAATTGATGTAGAAAATGTGAATTGTTTGAAAAAAAAAAATTACCGACTTTTTTATGTATAATAAAATAAACTTGAATAAATGCACCTTTAAACCTAAAATAAAGTACGTATGTATGTACATAATAACATTTCGAAGTTTCATTTGCATTGAACCTAGCTCGTCTATCTCTATAATTCCTAAACAACGCTCATAAACGGACCTCTGTAAGTAAAAATATAAACCAATAAAAACTCCTTAACTTAAACCCTTAGTAAGTAAAAACCTCAATAACTCAAATTATTTAACGTTTCCCTTGGTCTTTATCTTATCGACGTTCTACTGTAGATATATTTTTCATTCTTAAGAATGTGTCACCTTTTTAATTTTTATTACATTTTGGTTTTTTAATTATTATTTACTCATTTCTTTATCCGCTATAACTTCTTAAAATCTTTACAAATGTGTCTCACATAATTTCTTGTGCAAAAGTATCCTTTTTCACCCTCCAACCCCCAAAACTCCTTAAACAGTGTCTTTACCAATCCCATTTAAAATTTTAAGTACTTTTAGACTTTACCGTTACCAAAACCTTTTGAAATCTATTCACATACGACTTTAGCATACAAAATACGGTATCAAATTTAAATAGAATAAATACCATTACAATAGATAATGTTGCACGATGGCGTCAACAAATCAGATTAGTTCACAGCACGAACTTATATTTATGCATTGATATGCGTACGTTCCCTCAAATAAATTTGCTAACGAATTAGAAAGGGGATGCTGTCATATAATAACAAGTTCCTTCTGCCTGTGTGCGGTCCCGACACCCCGCGGGCTAGTCATCGGGACAAACATTTATATAACACATCTCCCATGGGGTGAATATGCCACCATTCCATTCAGGATCGACCGCAAACTTTGCCACAATAAAAAGAGACCTACTATGTATGTATACGTGTATGTATGTAGGGTAGGTACATCCACAAATCTTGCACAATGTACGATGCGGAAGTTGAGTAATAATGTTCGAGTGAAACTGCCGAAATTGAATAATTGAGTGATGACTTCGGATAGTCCCTTGTGAAGCCAACAAATTGTGTGCCACTTAAATGAGAAATTGTAATCAGACGTCTACACTAACAATAGTTTTGACCACTTTAGGACATTTGGAATAAGTTTTGACAAAAACATTCAATTACTTAAAAAAAAAACATTTACATTAAATTGATTTAGAATAAACAGTTATTAGAGGATGTCTATTAGTTACGTGAGGAATTTTTCTTTCAATTCGGACCTCTCCCTCCTACTTACTGAGATGCGGTGAGATTTTCTATCTTATATCTCTCACGTGCCTTAAAAACTACATGTTTGAACACTTCATGGTTTTATATTGGTCACAATATTTAGGAAGTCCCTTATTATATTTTTTATTTATGCACCATGCTATTTTACAACGAAGAAATGTGATACTTACGCGTCTTTTGGTGCAATAGAATATAAAAAATCGTTCATATCAGTTATTTTTTAATTGCAATAACTGGCAATTAATAGAAGAATGTCTACAAAACTAGCGTGTTTGTACATTTAGTTGTTAGGGCGAGTAACGAAATTACAACAATTCCTTAAATTAAAAAGTTGAAGTGAGTTTTTCAATGACCCTTTAAGTGATATTTTGTGAAATTTTACTGAACCCCTCTTCCTTCATCGGTGTAGCGAGGGAAGGGCGGGGGGCTTAGTCCCCCTTCTAAACTGCCCATATTTTCAAAACTAGAAGATTAGTATTACAACTTTTTATTGAGAGTTTTTTCATTTTTTCTGAATAAAAATTGAACTGTATGGAGAAAGGTACGATTTTCGTGGTTTCATGAGATTGATGGGTAAATTGGCTCAAAATAAGACGGAAATGACGAATAAAAAAATTCAATATCTTCATTTTTGGGATATCGATACATTAAGTTTTCAGTTTTAAATAGACTTATAACATAGATTGCGCTCAATACTACTTCTCCAATTGGGATTTTATCTCTCCATTAATAATAAAAGTAGTGCAAAAGTGCTTTACACTACATAAAGGGCTAGGTTAGGTTGGGTTAGGTTATTGTATGAAATGGTTTCTATGATCATACTGTTTAATGCACCAACGACGAAACAGTGGTATCCATGATATTTTTGAAATTAAAAATTAAATCTAAAAATCTCGAACTTTTTTTTTGGTAAAAATATACTGTTAGTTTGTTTTCAAATTCGACCCCCACCTCGACAAAATCCTAGGCAATTCCTTGGATATCCATGACTATTTCGACGTACATAGGACTCAATTCTTTAGATGCAGTTATAATAAAACTTGAATACTAAAAGTATTACTTACATTCGTTCCCAAATATGTCTCCATCCTAAGACAAGTTTAACTTTCGATCACGAAAATAAAAACACTAATTTTATTGTTCCACGCACCATTTCATTTTAAACGAATTATTTTTAAGTGTTATTCCACGACGTGACGCGACGTTCAATAAGCAGATAATCAACACGGTTCTTTGCTAGAAACTGATAAACAAGGCATAATTGTTTGCACATGTTTGTTGCTTTACTTTCTCCGCCCTGTCAAGGCCGCATTTTACTGTGAAAAATATTGTGTCATTGAATAGGTCAAACGAGGCACCAGGCAAATAATTCAATAACAACGACGAAAAATACTGCATATATTTTAGTAAACAAGCTCAAGAAGAGACTCTTTTTTAATAAAATATTGCAATCATGATGTTAACAATAAGGGAAGTAGGATTGAATAAGAATAACAATTAGCGGTTGTCAAGGTAATAAAACTCTTATCATGGCAACCGCAGATCATTTACTTGTTCATTTTATTTTTTGATACTGTCAAAATGTCACATATAGACGTCATTACGGATTTATCGGACAAAAAATTAAAAATCATCCCTGACCATGTTCTTAGACGCACCAACACGAAAATGCTTTATCTGGAAAGAAACAACCTTGAAGAACTCCCATCGGACTTTTTTACGTTACTACCCAAACTAACTTGGCTCGATCTGAGAAACAATAAACTAAAGGCGATCCCAAAAAGTATCGGTTATCACGAATGTTTAGAAACGCTTCTCCTTCAGGATAATCAGATTCAGAGTCTTCCAGATGAACTTGGTAAGTAAACTTTCAAACTATAAAAGATGCATTTACCATCCGCTAAAATATTGATTTAGGACTGCTGCCAAAACTCAAAGTCTTACAGTTAGCTGGAAATCCCCTGACTTATCCTTCAGACGATATTCTTAAAAAAGGAGTTAAGGAGGTTTGCAGGTTTTTAAAAGAAAAATACAACAGAGCTCTTGAATCACCCCCAGTAGAAGAACCACCCATGATTTTACCAGTTGAAGAAGTAACTTCAAAAACTTCAAAACAAATTGTAGCCTTTGAAAAACAATCCAAAACCAAAATTAAAAAACCTCAAGGGAAAAAAATGACGATTCAGGAACTCCTTCAAGCATCCTCTCGGACTGCTGTAGCCATGGGAGGCGTTTGGCCTGTTATTAGTATTAAAAGTATTAAATGTCCAGAAAATGAATCAGGTATAATATACATATAATAAATTTATTGTAATAATCTAATTTTGTATACTTTGTATCATTTAGCACCCAAAAAGACAGTTGCTGACGTTTTCTTCGTACCAAAATCTTCTGATAACAAAATGGCAGCGATAATAAAGCGAAGTTCCAAAATGGCTCCAATAAATAGTGCAAAGCGCAATTCTCCAATAGAGGATGCTACCAAAGTTCAAAGATCAAGTTCTGGCATAGTTCAAAAACCAGAAAAATTACCAATCAGGCCAAAATCTGCTAAACCCAGTTTCAAAACGTCAACTGTAGCCCCGTCCAAATCATGTCTCAGACCTACTTTGCAACTATCTGTAACTAAATCACTTCCGCGACAAGAATCTGTTGGTCTGGATACAGAAATCCCAGTTAACAATGAACTTATTCAATCGGGGAATCTTGCAAGTAGAAAATCGAAGTCAAAAGAAAAAACTAGACCTAAAACTTCAGAAAATCGAATAATCGAGACTCCCCATAAATCAGAATCGGCTCAACCTGAACACAGAATTGTGAAATCAGAACAGAAAGGACCTCTTAGGTTTTTCTCAGAAGAGGCTATCGAAGCTGAGTGTGAAATTAAAACAACGGAATACAACGATTCTTTAACCAATAACACATATCAAAAAAATACAAGTATAAGAACAAGAAGACCGGGTTCACCAAAATCTAGGATGTCACTACCACCGCAGATGAAATCAAATGCTGATTTTCCTTTCGACGATAAACTTATTACAATGGACGAAACCGCAGATAATGAAATGACATCATTATGGTTGGAAAATTTAAAAGAAGTCCTTACTCAACAAGAAAGTATTTTACAACAAGAAAGGTAGATTTTGTAGGTATATGTATAAAAAAAGCATCAACAGATTTTGTTTATAATCCAACAATGTTCTACATTCATAATTCAATAATTTAATTACTGTTTATTTTAAATTACATGATTTGATATTCTTTAGAAATTTGAAAGCTTTGAATTCCTGGCGTCTGCAGAAGAAAATGGAACCTGTGCGAAGTATACCATGTAAAAAGCTCGAAAATCCTTATGACACAGATCCAGAATATGATCAGATTATCTCTCGCAAAGACATAGGACGTAAAACGCCAAAAAGGCCGAGGAAAACTCCGAAACCTGCTGATAAAGATCTAGAACAGCTTTTATCTGAAGTTAGTGCCAAACTAAAAGAATTTGATAAACCAACAATTTCCCATGACCCCAAATCTCCTCATTCAGAACAAATGGCCGCCGAAAAAGAAATAAGAGAGGTAAATTATGCTTTTTACTGTAATCCCATTTTTTAAACATAACAATTCAATTACAATTTTTGAAGTTAATACATGCCACTGCATTAAACACTTTTTGATGAAAATGAAATGAAAAGTTCACTACTTATCTTTTTATGTTTCAGATATCTAAACTGCAGAAGAAAATATTACAAGCTCGAAAAGCTCATTAATCAACTGGTTGCTCAATCAAACATAAATTTTAACCAACATCATCTCAATTATTATTTGTTATCACTTATGACTTGTGACAGTATAACAATTATTTGTCAATTAAAATATTATCATAAAGAAAAAAATACGCAAGGTGGAGAAAAAAGGATTTTATTTTAATAACCGATTTCTTTCATATATAAATCTCGTAGTATTCAATAATCATAAATAATATTACACTATTATTAGTTATTAATTATAGTAAATAATTAATTATAATCCTTATACAGTACGTATCACGATAAGAAATTTACACTTAATATTTCGCGACGAGTTTGTAAATGGTCTAAAAGAAATAACAATCACAACGTTACAGTAAATTGATTAGTGTCATCAGTCAAGATTTAAAAAAAAAATCAAAAATACAGTATAAAAAACCTATACAATTTTAAAATGTGCGACCCATAACGATCTTTCCTTTAATGGGTTCCTGGATGTTTTCAACGAAACCCAATTTACCGTAAAACGCATGGGTGTAATTGTCGGTAGCATTCATCACTGCATGAACCCCAAAAGAACCTGAAAATAAATCACACTGGTTCTATGTCTAATTTTAGAGTATGTAGCAAAAACGTACCGTTCGCTCTTAATGCTGCCAGCAAACAAGTGACCAGCCGTTTACTAACCGACTGATCTAATACTGATGGAAGTAAACTGCATACCATACTGGATGGATGTGTACTGCTGGAGATATATTGTTCCTCATTGAAATTTCTGAAGTGATGTAAACACTCCTAGAAAAAAAAAATATTAAACTCCAAACATAATCAAATTAAGGAATTCTACAGATTCTACACTCTTGGCTTAGAATTCAAAAGGTATTATTCTTACCTTTGCCAGATCTGACAAGGTCTCTTCAATTTCATTTGGTGAATATTTCAGTTTCATCTCCGGTATCCAAGCAAGTTCCTTTTTGATCCGGAATTTCTTATAATCCGGAGCAGCGCACGCAAAGCCTACGACACCGTTCTCATCTTCCACAACCATACAAAATTCGGGGTGCAGCGTTACGTAAGGACCTACAATCCTGTCAGCGACGAGGTCAGCATATATATCAGGATGGGGATGAGAGTCTTCCAAACCATCTTTGCACGTCCTTTTACATACTCCGTAGACTTGTGCCTCGTCGATGGGCAAATATGGTCGTATGGTGTAGACGTGACACGTGGGTACCTCTGGAGCCTTGTATATGAACAGGTCGTTTCCGGAATCGACCGGAATTAAACGCTGCAATAAGACCGAGAACCGAAATGAAGTGAGATATTCAAAGGTAGTAACAACGGCAAGTGACGCACCAAAAATTAAAAAGTAAATAGATAACAGAATAGGTCAATTAGTGCGCATTTTACCTGAAGGTCCGCAGTCAGACCGCCGCGAAATACCCAAGGCTCCTGCTCGCCGCTCATAAACGTCTCCTTCCAACCCTTAGAAAACCCTATAAAATACCACAGAAATGCGCCTCAGTCAACTTCAAAAACTGCCCAATCGCACTGGCTTGCTGGCAATATTTTAAAGAAAGGAACATTTTCCTTACGCCAACAGCGAAGTTATTTAGTGTAATTGACGCAAACATCTGCCAATATACTTACCAACCACTTAAAAGTATTAGTAGGTACTTCCAAAGTGTCTGTAATTTTAGTTTCGCAAAAGAAGAGAGCAAAGATCAGAATAATTGACAATAGAAAAACAAATTACAAATGTTTACCATAATTAGGCTTTTAACTTAATAGAACAATTTATTCACAGTTTTATCAAATCCATTAATGGAAATATGTATTGATATTTATTTTACAGTTGCTGGACATACACAGAGTATGAAAATAGCGTGACGTTTTAATCAAGCAAATATGCCGATCTTTCATCTCGTTATTCTTATATTATAATAAACAAAAAGTAGATTTCTAAGAAAAACCAAAAGAAATACGTGCAGAATTCTGAAAAACGAAAAGAGTGGACAAATTACGCCCTAGCGCGCTCTACGCAAAATCTAAGCACTGCGCCTCTCGACTAAAACGTTTCATAAAGAAAAAAGAAGCTGTGATGCATACATGTGTATGTCCCCTGGGTGTAGGATGGCATAGATGCAGGAAACTGGCCTCCAGCTTTAGAAACAAAATAAACAAATGATTATTAATTAATTAACATAAAATGCAAATAAACCAGTACAATTTAACACTAATTAAGTATACCTAGCTTAAAACAGTTTAATAAGAACGAGTTATATTTTTAAAGCACTATAAAAAAGTAAAATGAATGTGCATCATATTAATTATAAGATTAATTTAAAAATCGTGCTATCATCGATATTCCCATTAAACCGTTTTTTTTTTTTTACTAAAATCAGTTAAAAAATAAAAGATGACATTTTATAAAATACAAAAACCAAAAAGTTATTCGGTTTACAAAGAAACACATCAAATTGGCTTCATTTTTGGGGAAAACCTCTGCCAAGCAAAGAGAAACGTTGAACAATTACGCATATTTCGCCATCCTATTCTGCAATCCATGGATGTACCTGAAATAAATCCCTAAAAGTGACACCAACAACCAATACACTTTATCTTGCGTCTATTGTTAGTAAAGGTAACATAGCCGGCTAATTAGTAAAACAAAGCATCTAGTTTAAAACTATACGCGCAATAAATTAATTGGTTTGACGGGATTAATAATAATATTTGAGGTACTACATCAATTGTAAGAATGAGCAATAGTTCCATTAAAGTAAAATCATTCGTTTTTCTATTAATTGTTTTCTACTCCCTGGAAGCAAAACAAATAATTAATTTTACTAACAAGATAAAAATGAATCAACATGTGTGATGTAAAGTGTATTGGCTTTCTTAAGAAATTGTTAAATTATAATTACACTTTGTTAAGAACTGATTTTACGCAAAACATTTTAGACATAAAAATTGCGCCTTTTTATTACATAATTTACGCTTTATAGATAAACAGAGGTTCTCCTTTTCTTTTCTGTTGTTATTTTAAAGAAAAATGTTGGTTATCTGATTTAAAAAGTGAAACCGAATAACACTAATATTAACATAAAAAGGAAAATATAGTTATATTTTTTGAAACACATACCAAGCCATTTAATATACGAGTTTAATAACGATATAACTCCTCTTATATCCCAGATATAAGAGTAGAGCTCATACAAAAGTTCTCTATTATTGCACGCAGCCATATGCTCGAAAAGTTTATTTACAGCTTGTGTCATTTCATTCATTTTTTCAGCTCTGGAAAACCATTCTTGCACCTGTAATAAAATTAAATATGTATTTTAATAAAAATATGTTGATTTGCTTATCTCTCAGTAACCAAATTTACTAACCTCTGGTCTAGATTTATCCTTCGCTTGGTTGGCAGCGATAACGAGGTGTGCGTTTGATTTGAGCCAATTAAATTCCTGCAATAATTGCAACCCTTGTCCCCCATGCTCAAAAGGCAAATAAAATAGATCACAGAGAAGTGATAAGTCTTCTATCGTTAATTCGTTTTCTTTTTTAAAATTCCTAAAAACAAATTAATGTTTGCATTTTTGGCTTTCATGTGCAAGATCTCATAATTCTTCTTCTTCGGTTAAAGTTGCCAACGAAAAACAATCGTTAAAAAAACCCAAAAGACATTTTTTTAATATTTTACCTAGATTGGTCTGATTCATTGTCATTTTGTTCCACATTCATATTAGTACTTGTCTCGGTTGATTCAACTTGCATACTGCCACTTGACATCTAAGTAAATATAAATTATATAAATATAAATTATAAAGAATGATTCAAATGACAATTTTATTTACCGAAGTGTTTTCACTCATTGGCACATCTTCATTCATGCTGGGGCTCTTGACATGACTAGGAGATACATTAGGAGTGCTATTACAGTCCATAAGTTCCGATGGGGTTAAACTTGATTCATTACTATTGTCATTCACCAAATCTGTATTCATACGACTCTCATCTTTTGCAACTTTCCCGTTTACAGGTTTTTCAGATAAATATTCATCAGCCTTACAAGTGCTATTACTGGTCATATTATTCTTGTCTATTTTTAAATGGGTTCCATTTAGTACAGGAATGTCCTTTGAGTCTGCAGGAATAATAGCTACAGCCACTGGTGCAATGGGGTTTGGTATACCATCATCACAAATTACTTTTGTATCAGATACAAGTGAATTCATGACAGGACCAGGTGTGGGATTCAGTAAACTTTCATTTGTTGATGATACCTTATTGAAATAAAGTAATTTGAATTATTATATAATAAATATAAAAAAGAAGGATTAATGCACAATTTCTAATTTTTTTTTCTCTCAAATTAAAGAGTTTATAATAATGGACAGAAACATTTATAACGAATCTAGACAATGTAATTTCATTTTTAATAAACACAGTGAAGTGCCATTTCCATTATACATTGCTAATAATTATTGTTATTTCTTTTTTTTACATAGTGGTTTATATTGACGATAATTATGCATTATATTTTAGTTTTAGCACTATTAAGTAGACACATAAAATAAACTGCTGTTCTATTCTAAAAATAAAATCAGTTTCACCTTGCATAAGCTGTTAATGGAACAACAGATATATTTACACACTAAAAGACAACACCAAGGCTTTCTTGGAAGGATGATGCAAATATAAACACAATGTAATAAATATGTAGCAAGGAATAAAAAAATACGTTTGAAGACTTTAAAATGTTCTTTAAAATAATACAAAACATTAAAAACTTACGGTACTGCAAACTTCTGCTAATGCTTGTAATTGATTTGTATTAACGGTAGCCGAAGTAACATTTGAACTAGTGGTCGTGGTGCTGGTCAAACTCATGCATGTATTTATTGAAGGAATAATGGGTACAGGAACAACTAAAAAAAATTTTTTTTAAATATTTACTCAAATACTACAATAAAGTGGAATAAAAAATAAACATACTTGCTACAGATGGTTGAGGCTTTGCTATGGGTCCCCACGCCATTTTATGCTTTGAAAACTCAGGCAGCCAGTCTTTAATAGCATTCTTCAATGCTTGTCTTGGATGATACATATTTGGTGATAATGTACTTGGCACGTCTTCTCCAGTCATTCCATCTTCAGTCTCAGTCTCAAGCTTGATATCAGCAGATACACTGTCATCTAAAACAAAACAAAGTAGGTACCATTAAAACCACTCTTTTAATAGTGCATACAGTAAATAACATACTTATAGATAAATCCCTTTGACCATTTACATTACACCTAGACCACTGAGCCAATGTATGAATGGCCACAAAGTTAGCACCATATTCACAATTCGGGTTTGTCAAAACACCTTTCAGCTTGGGTATTAAATCTGGAGAACGACCTGAATATGGACCCAAAAATACTCTCTTCTGGTCATAATCGTTTGCATGAAGATTATCCCAAACAACTGGAGGTCTTCTTAAAACATCAGTTATTTCTTGAATTGATTCAACAGTTAAGATTCGAGAGACTACTTTTGGACCTACAAATTTTAAAGAATAGACAAGAATCAATTTACCAGAATGGATCAAGACGGTGTATTTTCTAATAAATATATTTATATTTATTACCCAATTAAAATATATATATATATTACCACTTACCAGTCCACATAATGTCAATTTCTTGAGCCAATTTTGATCCTAACGTATTTAAATATTCAGAATTTGCTACATTTGGCATTGCTCTGGATTCACAATACTGAGTGGGGCAAAGAAGAAATTTAGGCTGACCTAAATGTTGATAAATATCATTTGTCACAGATACTTGAGCGTGGGCAAATGACTGAAAAACTTCCTTATCAGCTTCAGACATTTCAGGTTCGATATCATCAAACAGAAGAGCAAATGCATTGCAACCAAACTGAGACACCTGTTCTAATTTCCTTTTTAAAGCTGTAATTTCCTTTGAACTGCTGTAAGTAATATCTAAACCAGGAGACAAAGCATAATAGAAGGTAATGTTGTTATCCTTGGCTGCATTGATAAGACCAGTCAAGTGCTCAGCCTCTTCAACTGTATATAATTCTCTCCAATAAGCACGATGCTTATAATCATCTTTTGGAGCATATACATATGATTGCATGCCCCATTTCTTCATTCTAAAATAAACCTTATACAAAATGGTTCAATTAAATTATAGAAATTAGTTTACTTTTGAAATAAATCCTTTCTTTGTTCTGTTGTCCATGGTCGGCCATAAAAACCTAAGAAATACGGAATATTCCATAATCACAATAGCATGCAATGCATTCACATAAATATAAAGCTGGGCAAAGCCTTTATTGCTAGGGCTCCAAGCTTACTTAGAACTTGTTTAAAATGCTACAGCTATTAGGTACTTGTTCACAAAAGAAATTGAAGATCTGTTTCTAAATCCTGAAAAGACTGAAAGCATGTATTCAAGAGTAAAAGTAAAGCTTTGCCCAGCTCTGCAGAAGATTATAATAAATTTCGACAGTAAATAAGGGCATAAACATTACTGGAAAATATATATTATGCCTACCTTCAACCACTCCACATATGAAATTTCCATTCTTAGAATTTGTATTCTCGGATATTGAAGATGGGCTGTTTTCTACCATTTTTTATCAAACTTCAAATGAAAATACACCAATAACACCTATGAATTCACTTCACTTTTAATCCTTACAAATGGACGGAACGAGAATTTCACTGCGCAAACTCTTAAAAATGTAAAAAATTCCACTACAAAACTTTCTTTACATAAAATATTCCACTTAATTACACTTTTAAACGAGATGAACGTTAAAAAATGAATATAATGTATATACAAATGTTTAACAGTACATCGACGCCAATAAAATTGCTTAATCATACGCCATTTTTAGATTTTTTTAAGGAAGGAAACATAACTGTGGTTAAATGAACGCGATACGAAAGAACCGTATACATAGCCACTTACTGACAGGTTTTTACTGTACAGAGTGTTTCTTTTACTTCAACATTAACATGCTGAACATCATATAAATTAAAATAAGTGAATGCATTGATAGTGGGATATTATTATAAAAGCTTATTAGTAATTATATTTTATTAGAAACGTATGCAATATAATTGACATAAAAAATATCTTACAAAAGTACGTATTACAGGCACTGAAGTTTAATTAAAAAGAGTCTTAAAAATACTTAATAAAAATTGATTTATGGTTTATTTGAGGCGAATCTATGTCCAGATTTTTTTCTCCTGCAACCGATTACAAATGCAAGACATGCAGCTAAAAATAAAGCTGCATAAAACACAACCATGGCAACTACTTCGTACCCTCCGTAGTTATACAAAAGTTTGTCATTCGGTATATATCCGTAATTAAAAAGAACTTGTGTTCCATTAGGTGGTGGACAAGGTAACTGAACTATTATATCTTGACGTTGAACCTAGAATAACAATAAAAGACGAACAATTTAATAACAATTTATTAAACAATTGCCTCTCGTATTATTGTATATATACGAACAACAAAACACCATCTATTGAGATTTAAAAACACTAAAGCAGTGTATTATGGCATTGTATTCATTAGATGGCGTGAGCTAAGGATAATTGTTATTTTTTTTAAATACCTGTTTATTTCTGCAAAGTTGAGTGGACATACTACTTGATATCGCCTCAGGTGTTAATTCTTTTCTTATTATATACGGCATAAGCCATGTGGTAGGGCTTATGTAGTGAATCCATTGAAAGTAGAACGGAATGTCTCTTAGGTGGATCGTATAACCGCATGATAAAAACAACGATGTAATCAAAAAACTCGACACCAAAGTTGCGGCATTTGAAAATGGTATCAAGTAATAAAATGCCGTTAAAAGTATTTGTACACAACTCAGGTACAGTAGCATGTAACCTGAAACAATATAAGTATTAAATAAACCTAGAAAAAGGTGGTGAACTTATAAGGCATAAAATGAAAAGTGTTTAAAGTTCCATTTTGAAACAATAATCTTGAGAAAATGTAAAGTTTCAGCTTAAAAATTATCAAAATATTAAAACCTTTAATGGTACCATGATGACATTTAACTAATTTACTCACCTAAGTACATATAAAACCCATTATAATTATTAGTTCCTTGCATGTATAAACCACTCATCGAATAACTTGGCACAATGTAAATCAACCACACGAAAAGCGAAGGAAATAAATTAAGAATAGTCTTAAAACAAAAAAAAAAAACATTAAAAATGGGACCAAAAATGGTAGCGGTAAAAACAAGTACCTTGACGAAAGCGTATGTAAACCTTCCATAAAGGCCATCCTTAATATCCCTTTCAATTGTATTTTTATTTTTTCGAATTTCCATTAACGTTAACATCAAAAGAATTGGCCAAATGGTAATGGACATCATCGTATAATGATATCCCAGTCTATCGTTTAAAATTAGTTGCGAATCGGAATTCGGGACGTCCCAAAATATTGCACCAGTTATAAGGGACAGACTAGCGGATGTTATTATTAACATAATCCAATAAATAAAAGTGTTTGGTTGAGTATAGAACATTGCTTTCCTAAAAATGAATAAAATATGAGTGTTTATATCAAAATAGATTAGGTACATAAATTATTATTCTTACGTAAATAATACAAATGCCTGTTGGAAAAAATTGGATTGTTTAACGGTCATTGGTAACGCTGAAGGTGGTCCAGGATCGCTAAAATTTTCGTGTTTCTGTTGAAATATTTCGGCCAATTGCTCTATTCTTTGAGACGACTCTAACATTGCCTCAGCTGAAAGGTCATCCAGTGTAACCAAATCCACTAAAAGAAAAAAATAATCTTCATCTCTTTATGTACTATTAATAAGAAAACACATTTCGAAAACTCACAGTAATAATCAGATGGATTTTTGAATGATGGACATGGATAATCTACCATGGCAAAGTACTGTAGCATATTTTTTCGCTTTCCACTATACATAACACGACCAGCAGAAAGTAAAAGAATCCTCGATAACATAGTAAATATTTCGTAAGTGGGGGGATGTAAGGTGATTATAACAATTCGTCCTAAAAGATAACATTCATAAATCACAATATTATACAGGGTGACCCAGTCATATTTTTGGAAAAGTATTGATAGAAAAAATTTGAAGCAAATCATACAATCTACATTTTTAAAATAGATCCAGTTCTTTAGTATTTCCAGTTATACCAGAAAGTGATACCAGCTTCGTTATTTTAACTGAAACATCCTGTATTTTATTATAGCGTTGGATTTCATTATCTTTCAAAATTTTCCTACCATTAGTTTTCCATAAACGTCTAACAGATCATCCAAAAAGAGTAACCATACCTATTGAATTCCCTGCTCCCCCACTGGCCCATTGTCGAAGATATTCAACCAGGAAGAATGTATCAAAAATGTCCATCCCTCTTGTCGGCTGATTCAGCAATACAACATCTGTGTCCATCAATAAATGACACGCAACATTCAGTCTTCGTCTTTCTGAAGTTGTCAAGTTGCTCACCTTTGTGTTCCTGACCTGTTCCAGTCCCAAATCTTCGATAAGAATGTTAATCTATAAGTATAAAAATTAACGGTAAACCCCCTGACACCTGATCACCTAAGAAACATTTATTTACCCTGTCTATTGCCCCAACTTTTATGTGCTGCAACTTCTCCGTGGGTTTTCTAAGATCGTAATGGAACCTGAGGGTTTGTACAGTTGTCATATCTTTACATAATTGAGCATCGTTTTGTACATAAGCAACACGCGACAAGAGTTGCCGAGGTGATACGTTTTGGCCATTTAAAAATATACTTCCAAAAGCTTGCTTCTTGAGACCAGCAATAATATCTAACAGTCCGGTTCCTTCCTCTTCTGAGGTAGCCATCACCGCAAGGACTTCACCACCATGGGCTTCGAACGACACATTACTTAATAAAAGGTGAGTTCTGCTACCAAAACAATCCGATCCAGAATTGGGCCAGGCCCCTAGACCTATCACCTGAAAAATTGTAATATTTTTTATTGATTCACAAATATGTAATTGAAATTTTGTTGCTATTAACCTGCAAATGAGGATACAGGAACGTTGGGCCATCTTCAGGATCGTGACTAATGTAATCCCCTTTTAAAACTGATGGTACCCGCCTTGAGGTTGCTGCAGACATATGGCTTTCGGCTTTGGATATGCCAATCTGGCTGAATCCACTAAAGACAATTTTAAAATAAAAATGCTAGATTCCATAGGGGTTAATTTTTGTCAAACAAAAACTGAAGGTACATACCTGTGATCCACCACATCCTGGTGATGAACAAATCCAGCGACACTGTTCCTTCTCGGGTCAAAACCACGGGAATTGCCTTGATAATTGTTGATTGGCTTCTTGTACTCGGTTGCCAAGAGATTAGCTTCCGAAATACTTTTATTTCTGTTCCAATTACTTAAAGTTCTAATTCCTCCTTGATGCAAGGCAGCTAAAGGTGCAGGGGTATCCTAAAATTCCACATTTGTTTTATCTTCTTTTTGGTCTATTATCTACCATAATAAAATTATTTGAACGGGAACAACAAGTTTAAATTGAACGGTTCAAACAAGTGATAAACAAGAGAAATATTACAGCAAAGATTAAGCGTTAATGTCATAATTTTTTTACTACGAATTTTCTTTTCTAATCTGTTTAAGAAAGAAGGATGATGAATTACTACGAGTAGTATTTGACATTGCTGTAACTCAGAGTTCGGCACACAAACAATTTTATCTCTGAGGCAAAAAACAGATTCAGGTAGATAAAGAACCTGTTTAATTCTTTAGTTTTCGTGCGAGAATAACAGTCAACAGATGCATTAAAGACGTGTTTAATAAATTATAAAAGTGTTTTAAAGTAACATGTGTGCAAAAACATTAATTAAATGCTTGAGTTACGAATCAGTAATCAATCAATCAAGTGCAAGCAAGAAAATACCATTTGTGTTATATCCAGTAAATCTTTGGTAAGTGTTTTTATTCACATTTTCTTATTTGTAAATAGAAAATTGAACTTGTTTATTCCACCTAAGGCCGGCATTATTAGAGGAGAAGGGGCGAAGTTCGCCAGATTTTTTTAACAACTGTTTAAATGCACATCTGCATTTGTATTACATCTGAGTTAACAAGACAATACTATAAAATAGTTTCCCTTGCATTTGCAAGCCTAGCTAATTATACTACGATATAGTTCACGTGCATAGGATAATTACTGTATCTAAGCAAGTCTATTTTGTGCCTCTTGTTAAGTTTTTTTGATTATATTTTGAGAAAATCTATCTTTTTGTGAAGTAGTTCCTTTTTAAAAAGACTCATTCAGTGAAAAAAAAAAATATAACTTCTGTCCGCCCGATCAGTCAGTAAAAAGCGAAAGTCTAATAATTTGACATCTTAACGGTTCATTTTATGATAGGTTTCGTTTTTTTATATTGGGCTGTGCAGGGTAGTGGGAATTCTTACCCACCAAAAAACCCCCAAGAATCCATCTACGTGTCCTTATGACATCTCCAATGGTACCTGTACGGAAATTCGACACTACCCTGCAAAACCCCAAAGTGCAGATGTCTTATGAAGATTTTTCTTCTTGTGCCAATAAAAAAAGACGATTTTCGTTCAGATACAAAAGAAACTTGATAATGAGCAAAATGTTAAATAGAAAGAAATGTACTATAAATTACAAGTAAATAGTTGCCAATATCCATGGAAGGAGCAAACTTTAACCTTTTATAAGTGTGCTAAAAAATGTTGTCTTTCAAAATTTTATTTCCAACAAAGATGGCAGACCCACTTGTTCTCAGTTATGTACCTTCCACTTGTTATTTGGATAACCAAATTTACAAAAGTTCCAAATATAAGTTAATTTTGAGTTTACACAATATTTGTTAAACCTGTACAAAATGTATTATCAGATTTTGAAAAAAATTACGAAGGGTTAACAAGTATTACATCTTATATTAAATAGAAAAACTGATAAAGCCAGTCAGTGAACTCTTTTATACTAAATTATATTCAGCAACATAAATTAAAGGGCTTGCACCCAAACATACAATACATGCATACGAGAAAGCTGAAGCTTATAAAATATATATAAGATCAACTATGTCGCAAGATAGACTGTTTAAGCTTAGGAACTTTATACATTGAACATGAAATAACATCAGAAATTGACATTACTTGGGGGGGTTTTTGTATAAAAAATCAACAAAAAGAATATTTGGTATTAAGCATTTATAACTATGTTTTGTATATTTCGGCGATAATTTAAAGAATTATCATTTATTGATACTATTTATAAAAATAAAAATAATAATGTCAACCAGTATCATATTTTAAAAACTTAAGGAATGTCGCCCTTGGAGGGATGCCGTTTAAAATTTTCCGAAGGGCGCCAAGAGTGCTGATTTCACAAAATGGTTAAGATCAAAACGGTGGTACATAGTTATCACTCCATTTATTAGTATTCATGAATCAATACCAAACGTTTTTTTAAAGACCCTGTATATGCATTACATTTGAGTCAATCAAAGAGAACAAACCAATCTAGGTATTTCTACTATAACTTTATATTGTTCAATAATAGGAAGGGTGTCATAACAATTTTTACGGTTGACTTTCACAATTCTAGGCAGGGCCGTCATAAGTATAAAATAAATTGTGCTCAAAACTAGTGGTTAAATGAGATCAAAATAAATTAACATGTTGCCGTGAGAAAGTGGATATATTATTTACAATAGTCGAAGGTGCGGTCGATTTTTCCGGTAGGTATAAATGCTTACCCCTGGATCGTAATAGGAAGGATGTACGTGCTGCATCCGGAAATCTGGATCCGATCTATATTTTCGACTTTGTTTGTAATGATTTGTTGTTTCGTTGTCTGAACTATCGTAACCAGAGCTTCCTTCACGTGTGCTCCTCAAAGCTGATTTCGGTATCCTAAACAATAACAAGAAGATTACACAAATTCTAAAAGAATATTGTTGTTGAACATTTTTACCTCGATTGTGGCCGTGAAGACGACCCTCTTTTAAAATGTTGTGGCGTCGCGGATTTGTTAGAACCCCCGTGATTAGGAGGCAACACCCTCGGTAATCCGAATTTTAAATAAGTATACATATTTGACCCCAAAGCTGACCTATTAAATTAAAAATTACAAACAGTTATTTCAAAAATTTTTTATTTTAACCCCTTACTTAGGACCATATCGGGGATGAGATAATATCGATTGAACCGTAGTATCCCTCAATTGAAAATTTCCATAAGGGAGAGGACTCTTATCAGTCGATCCTAAAGCGCTGTCCGTGAAATCAGAATTGAGATTTTGTCTGCAACAATGAATTAAATCAATTTCATAACAAATTATCGCTCTGCAATCATATTTTTTGTTAATACGTTGTTCGAGGATTAATTGCAGTAACTGAATCTGGTAGGTATGATAATATTAAATTAGTTTTTTAGATCATTTCCTGATGACTAAAAATAGCTATCGCGTTAGACACATCCGTTGCGGAATTGAAATTGCGAACAGATTGTGCAATTCATTCATAATTAAACTTTAAAAACGGTTTGGTACATTTACAATTGCAGAAATCGTAACGTGAATGCAACTAAGCAAGGATAAATCTAGAAAAAAATTTAAAAGAGTTGTTGCTACGTGTGCAATTAAAAAATATTAATGTTGTCAAAAAATTTTTATTTGTAAATAAATTTATACAACGTTCTTCAAACTGGGTGATAGGTACATACATTAGACGTTTTGGGGAAACTAAAGGAGTTAGAGATTTGAAAATCTGGGGTTAAAGGGATATCAAGGATGTTCTGTTTAACTAAAACATTTTCCTTGATAACCCTTCAAACCTTTGAGATCTTTGGTGTCCCTTAAAGGGCTAATTTACCACCCAGTTTGAATAATTCCGTATATGTAGTTGCTGTTTTGTAATTAAAATGTTTTTGAAACTTACATTCGTAAGTAAATTTAAATATCGTCTGATATGAAATTAAGTTTTTTAATATTAAGATGATCAATTCTTCGAATCAGTAGATTGAATTGTGGTCATGTCCACGACAGGTGTCAGATATGCAGGTATGTCTAACCCAAATGCGTGAAAGTAATTTATAATTAGACAATCCCTAACATTCTTTCAAGTATGACCGAATATATTTGCGAATTTCATCGAATATACTAATTGTAAGTGCTAAACACATAGCTACTCGTCATACTTTGTTTACCTTTATCATTTTTTATGTTTGCTGATGGCAAAATACCTTCGACCCACTTTTGACGTAAGTATGTAAGTATGATCTTTCACATTTAAAAGAATACTTTCATATCCATTTTTAAACAGAACGAAGAAGAAAAATTGTTTAGCAAAATTCTTATGGCTATGGCAAATTATATTATACAGAACAAAAGAAATTTAATAATTAAAAGTTAAATAAGGTATTTGTAACTTAATAGAAGGTCTAAACAGAACATGAAGTTCATTTACCGTAATTGTAACAACCCATGCGAAACTATAACGAATTCGACTATAATTTAATAAGTAATATATTAAATAATTTAGATAGGTACTTAATTATTTGCGGCATAATTTTTCAGAAAAGTAGTTTATACCTAGTTATTTCAACTTACTGTAAGTCAGTAGGTATATATATAAAGCTTCGTTTTTGTTAAAAAAAAATAATTAATTACCTGTATATTGACCAAGCATGTAAATCCTCACTGGCTGTCCCAGACAGAGTCCTTGTATCAGGATTAGAAGGTACCGAATATTTTCGTTCCATTTCGTAGCTTTGGGAGCCTCCCCCTTGCGAGGGAGTTCTGCTTCTAACCATTTTTAGGGAATGCACTAATTATTATTTACCTGATGAAAAAAGAAAATAATTAAATTTTCATTATTTCCAAATTTGAATACTTCTAGTCCATAATTTGCTTTCACTAAAATTACTTGCAGACAAATGATGTTTAATTAATTCGATTTTGATTAATTTCATTTGGTCTTTCCAAATTACATTCCAACTCAAAACTATATTTCAAAAATGCCAAGAATATACATATTTAAATTGAAAGGTCATTTCGTTGTAAATAGTTTTGTTTTTGTTTAAATTATAAATGTAAAATCTATTCTTAAAATAATTTATTAATCCAAAATATTTATTTGTTGTCATAATACAAATTAAAGATATTTTATTATGTTTATCTATATTTACATACTTGTTTTCTATTTAGTAATATTTAGTTCGAGATTAAATTTTTAAATTAATTTGCTAATTAATGTTAGAATTAATTTGTTATTTATTTTTTCGAATAATTTACAATAGTTTTTATAGCACCCGCATTATAGGAAAAAATTCTTAATTCTGTTGTCTCGTCGGGACTTTTGGGGTCATCGTCCCCGTCATTTTACATTCAAAACAAGAAAGGAATAAAAATTATTTCACCTGCTGTACCAACAAAACCTATTATTGTACATTTTGCAGGAGAACAAAAACCATTAAAAAAAATTCGACCCTTATAGGGACCGTTCATAAAGTACGTCACGCTAAATTTATCCAATATTAACCCCTCCTTTCCTCTTCGTCACACAGTGTCACACTGTTTGCGACTCGTTCTGCAAATATTAACCCTCTTATAAATAGTTCATTTTGATTAATCAATTACGACAGGAACTAAATATGGCATAATGAATAAATCAAATATTACAAAGTTTTTCCAGAGAATGATGACTATTTATTTTAAACATTTATTTTTATTAAACACAAAAAGTAAAAATTCAAAAATTTATTTCAATTTGCGACAACTCAATTCTTTTAATCAGTGACTTCAGTAATCGAACTGCTTCTGACAGCATTACAGTGATAATTGGTCGAGGATAACTGAAGTATGTTACAAAGTATTGGACATAACATTATCAAGACATCTAATAAATACAGCATCTATTGTTGTTGCATATCTGGTAGTAGGTTCTCTTGGATTGTTGTTAATTTGCAATTGAAATTCTTTTTGGAGAAACGCAATTAATGACATTGATTCATCTTTAGCAAAATTTACTTTGAAATCTCCAGCTAAAATCAATGGTAGTTTATCTTTATTGGTTTTAAAAATTATTGAACCCCTGTGACTGTACGGAAATAATTTCTCATGTAAAAACGAAATATCATTCATTTTTTTATTAGGTGAAATGTACACAAAAATCATAATTAATTCACTTCCATCTTCTAGTTTACTATAGTAAACGACACCGTTGAACTGAGTGGGAAGAGAATCGCACAGGCGCTTGCGCATGGCGAGCGTCGCCACGGCATGCAATCGCCACGATCGCCACGCCAACAATAAGGTTTACCTGCGGCTATAGATGTTTCACATCAAAAGGCGTTTAAATTCAAAACTACGAAATGTGTTTTGCATTTTCACATTTATTTGTGTTCTTAATGAAATCATTTCAAATAAATCACGTTCCTAGGGTTGTGAATGTGAGTGTGTGTAAGACATAAGTTTTTCAATTAGGTAATTTCGAAATAATGTCGTAATTCGAACGTGCCTATATACCTACACACAACTATTAGCTAACGAGCGTTTAAACTTTGTTCGAATTTCCTCGATTACTACACGAGATAAAAAGGAAAAAGTTACGACAGAAGTCTCAGTTCCAGTCAGTCTTACATTTTTTCAATCAATGAAACGAACACTCTAAATCATTGTTCCTTAATGTTTACGTTCGATGTTAATACCGAATTCCTGGCGTTTAATGCTAATAGGATTATTAAGTGTATTTACCTAAAGGTATAATAGAAATCGATTGAAATGGGTTTGTATTATTTGTAATCATTACTAAAGTATAAAGAAGAAGGAAATACGAAGGTGACAGTCAATTTATAACGCCAACGTAATAACGAACATAAACATAGGTACGCAGGTGTGTAGAATTGTAGGCTCAATTTGAATATTTTAATTTAAAAACTGAATATAATCGGCTTATGTTACCTAAGTGTATATATAAATAAGTCTATGCAACAAACTCCTGATAGGAGAATCCGAAAATGTTGCTAGAAAAAAAAATTCAATTAGAATAATCGTCAGATATTTTTTGTCACCGCGATAAAAAGAAACTTTTTGATTAATAATTATTTTATACTAATCAATTACTTATTACAATATACCTACATACGCCCTATAAAATTAAAGATTGCATGCCGTTATACATGTGGACTGTACAAATCAATCAGTAACTTTGCATTCAAATTAAGTTTCATTTCAATTTAAATCGATAAATAGTAGCGCAAAGCCATAAATAAAGGCATCTCAGTCATGAAAAAAAAAATCTTATCTTACTTTTAAAATTATAGTAGGTAATCTGTTAATATGTATAACGTCTGAAACAAACAGTTTTTTTATTAAAAGCAGTGGATATTAGATAGACTTGACAATATTTACGAGTTATATATTCCTAATGACGTATTCACAAATAGATTCAGGTACACAACACATACCATTGTAATTTCTGCCCTCTTCTTATTCATTAAAATGAGTAAAGCACAGATTGCTCCTGTTGTCATTGATTATTTCATACACATGCAATCTTAAGTTTTATAGAATATACGTATAATATATATAAGTTAAATAATCGAGTAAATTTTACTTAAATGCAATTGCAAAACCATAATTCAGAACACATTCACAATTTTTTAGAATATTTATATTATTTTAACCTTAGTGGATTGCGTAAGTTCCGGTTTTTAAATGGACTAGAAGCGTTAATGTTTAAATCAATTATAATTTCAGGGTCTACTGTATCCTTCAAAATAAAAAGTAAAAACAACAACAATCATTCAAAAATAGTAAAATACAAATTTTTAGTAACGATTTATAGCAGTTAGTTTATTGAAAAAGCTAAAATATTTTTAGTTCAAAATTGTAAGGTAGAAGGTGAAATACTTATATTCCGATCTTATAAAGAGGCCGTTATCAGACCACAGGCAAAGTTAACGTCCAGTTAAAGTTAATAATACAGCAATTTAGGATGAAGAATTAGCCTTAGTACAGTACAATACAAATTCTGTGTAATAGCATCCAAGGAAATTGTTGTTATCCGATTTTTTTTGTTTTGAATAATTTTTATAATTAAGAACAGAAATGTCCCTTTATATTTATAAATGTTTTCCTTCTTTAGTTGAATCCTGCACAGTTCAGTATCTAATGTTTACCATAATTTCCTACCAGGATCTTATAAAGAGACCATTTTTAGGCCACAGGCAAAGTCAAGGTTCAAATAAAATTAAAAATACAGACATTTAGGACCTTGCATGAGCTTGATGCAATACATATAATTTCTTTGTATTGAAACCCAAGAGGGTTGAACACTTCCTATAATTATGAGGAGAATCATATTTCTCCCTTATGGTTTGAATAACTTAGATAAATAAGTACCTACAGAAAGTATCCATTATCCATTTTTAGGTCATAGACAAAGCCAAGACTCAAATAAAATTAAAAATACAGAAATTTAGGACTATGAATTATGTATAACGAAATCCAAGAGGATTCAGCACTTCCTATAAAGGGTTTTTCAAGTTGATGGTCTATTAGAAGTATATAAATTAGTAGAAGGAATTCAATTCTGAAACTTAGGCTCATTTGGTTATTTTTTATGCTGCTTTTTTTAAAAATATTTTCAAGTTCGATTTACATACGGTTATACCGGAAGTCGACACCAACTTAGTTATTTTAAATGGAATGATATATTTTTTACGCTGAATTCGAATAAAACGAGTAATTCTAAGGTAAGTTTGATAACCTTCTTCCATACCTAAGACGATCGTTTTTTCAAATGGCACCTACCATATTTAATTTTTTCAATCGATTCCTCTTTTTATCCTCTTTCGATTCACATAGACACTCCCTAGTGTTTTATTTGAAAAATTTTGAGTAATTTAGAATTTATAAGTTTTCATTTTTGATTATTTTCTATAACAGAAATTAATCGAAATTACGATTTTTGGCTTCATTTTACTTTGATTGCCGTTAGTTGTCAATTGCCCAAGCCACACCCTTTTTACACCACAATTAATGAAATTATCTACATTTTATAAATATCATATACTTCTAATAGCCCATCAACTTGAAAAACACTGTATAATTAGGGGGAGAGAAATGTTTCTCCATTTTTGTTATCCCAACCTTTTTGTTTTGAATAGTTTACATAAATAAGTACAGAAAGGATCCATTATATTTGTCAATGACTTATTTCTTTACTTTAGTTTAATTCTATTATATATATATTCAAGATTCAAATAAAATTAAAAATACAGAAAATCGGGACAATGAATGTGACTTAATAAATTATGTATAATAAAATCCAAGAGGATTGAGTACTTCTTATTTAATTATGGGGAGAGACATGTTTTTCCCTTATTGTTATCCCAACCTTTTCGTTTTAAATGGTTTACATAAATAAGTGCAGAAAATGTCTATTATATTTATAAATGGCTTCCTTCTTTAGTTTAATTCTACACAGTTCAGTATCTAATGTTTAATTTCCTGCCAGGGTCAGGTAATTGCAAATTCAAAATTTTGCAACCTCAAAGGCTTCCTATTTCTCATACATACATACAGCATTATTTCTGAAACTGAAGTCGCACCTCTTTGTTAACAAATTTGCAAAAATATTTGCTGTTGGTTACAGTACGTGTCTATATACAGGGTTTTTCAAGTTGATGGGCTATTAGAAATATATGAATTAGTAGAAGGAATTAATTCTGAAACTTGGGCTAATTTGGTTATTGTTTATGCCGCTTCTTTTAAAAATATTTTCAAGTTCGATTTACATCCGGTTATACCGGAAGTCGATACCAAACTCTGTTATTTTAAATGGAATGGTATATTTTTTACGCTGAATTCGAATAAAACGTGTAATTCTAAGGTAAGTTTGATAACCAACTTGTACACCTATGACGATCGGTTTCTGAGTTAATTTAATTTATAGAAATAAACATCGCTACCACAACCCAAACTATAAAAAATCATAACTTCCACAAAATATGACTTAGTGTTGAAATTTTTACTAGTAATAGCTGAATATTAGTGCTAACGCCTTGACAAGATTGAATTAAATAATTTATATGAAAATTTTCGAATAATTTTGAATTATTACATAAAATAGGAAGTATCCATTTAGATCGAAAGAGGATAAAAAAAGGAATCGATTGAAAAAATAATAAATAGTAGGTACCATTTGAAAAAACGAGGTAATTCGTGTTTGAAATTTTTCAATTTTAGAATTTTTTGAACGCCCTGTATAAATTATTTAATTCAATTTTGTCAAGGCGTTAGCACTAATATTCAGCTGTTACTAGTAAAAATTTCAACACTTTAAGTCATATTTTGTGGAAGTTATGATTTTTTATAATTTGGGTTGTGGTAGCGATTTTTTTTCTATAAATTAAATTAACTCAGAAACCGATCGTCATAGGTGTACAAGTTGGTTATCAAACTTACCTTAGAATTACACGTTTTATTCGAATTCAGCGTAAAAAATATACCATTCCATTTAAAATAACAGAGTTGGTATCGACTTCCGGTATAACCGGATGTAAATCGAACTTGAAAATATTTTTAAAAGAAGCGGCATAAACAATAACCAAATGAGCCCAAGTTTCAGAATTTAATTCCTTCTAGTAATTCATATACTTCTAATAGCCCATCAACTTGAAAAACCCTGTATACCTATAGTAAATATATACTGAAGACAAAGAACAAAAATTAATTCTTGGTGTTGCCTTGCCTTCAGTTGGTTATTGCCTCTAACTTTGTCACGTATAATGTTAGTGACTTATTAGTTCACAATGTTATTGTTTATTATTGGTCTTTAAACTCGCTAAAAGTTAATCTTACAATTAATCGTATGACCAAGAATCAGGAAACCGTAAAACACGTAAGAATGAGATATTATTACATGCTACAATGAGCCATGGCTTTCGAATCGAACTTTTGCTCATAGGCCCTGGCGGTTATGACGAAGAAACACAAGAAGGCATTTTCCTTGATCATTATTGTCTTCAGGTTCTCTTTATGTAAACTGATATGTCAATAGATAGATAGTGTTAGGTATATTGTATCGCCGTAATATATCGACGTCTGTATGTATCATTTTAAAGAATGCGGATATTTTTTTAATAGATACAAGTTTATAGGTTTTCTATATTATGTTAAAATTAAAATTCACACGATACATTGCGTACTACTACAGTTGACCATGAAATATACAGGGTTATTCACGTTATACGGCACGGAATATTATGGCCAAAATATGAAAATTTCAAAAACTTTAACTTTTGGGTTATATAGGGGTCTATTATGATTACCTTTTAAAATTATTTTCATATTATACAGGGTGTTCCAAATGCCCTAAAAGTATCAAAGTTATGTTTTTCTAAATGGAACCCCCTGTATATTTTTGCATTTTTGGATTCTTCGATCAAAATAAGTGTTTATTTTGATAAGGTTTATAACACCTAAATCTTAAGGTTTTTTAAATAATTTGAATTTTATCAAAATCTAACCTAATTTTCATGTTTCAAATACTTAAGAAGTATTTATGTTATGTAAGCGAAATTTACAATGAAGTGTAACAATCGATCATATTTTATATCCCAATTATAATAAACTCGTCATCTTATACAGGGTGTCCAGAAATTAATACTACTTAAGTACGAACTTTAAGGGGTTATAACTAGATTAATTTAAATAGAACGCCATATTTTTTAACATACCAGGAGATGTAGTTTTTAATTACCTATTGATTGGTATAAGGGTGTTCATAAGCTAAGTCTTCGCGTTTTTTCAGGAAACGCTAAATAATTGTTTTATGTGCCAGTGGGAGTTTCGCAATTAAAAGTTCTAAATCATATATTAATTAATATTTATAACAGGTGTTCGAAATGTCGAACATCGTTTTCCAGACACTTGTAAATTCGTTATTCACGCTATAATAACCCTTATATGTTTTATTATTTATTAGTTAAGTACTAATTGATTATGTATTATTTTGTGAACTCTTCAGAAACTATAATTATGTTCATCTCTGTGGTTGATTAGTTTATTAATTATTCGAAAACCTTATAAGAATGTACGTTCATCCCATTTAACGTTAGGGTGGTCATTTACTCCCATGTATTTATTGTGAAAAAAATTATGCAATTTATTCCCACGATTCTTTCAAAATAGAATCTTCTTTTTACGATAGCCATCCCACATAACACATAATTCGCTCATATTAAGCTTTTTATGCTACCTCAAGGTAATCAAATGCAGGATGCAAGATGTAAATTTAATATTATGACCAAGAATGTGATTTCAAACGAGAATCAGAGTATTGTCGATGTTTTCTAAGTAGGTATATTATTAAAATTCAGTGCAAGTTAAAGAAATTAGTTATTACTATTACCGAACGTAACTGTCCACTGGAAATAATTTATTTCCAAGACGTCCGTACTTTTATACGTGTATATTTTCATGCTTACAATTAGTTACCTAGGGATCTACACACGTGCTTATTAATTTGTAGATCTTTAGAAAGTAAATCAGTACATAAACGTGTGACATCATTTTCTAGGCCTAAGGATATTAAACTGTAAGGATGGTACACTCAATTACTTATAAAGTTTCTGCTATCAATATCAAGTGTCTGCAAAGGAGGCGTTTCAAATGTTCTAGTGAACTACCATATCACACGGTGAACGCTCATAAGATTTTGAAATTATCGTTTCTTAAAAATCTATTGTTATTCTTATTATGTGTCTTGAGAGTCCTTCATGGTAAAACTCACTATTAAATTTTTATTCTTAAGTAAAAGTAAAATTTAAAAAATTGTTTCAAGAACCACTCCAGTCATCTCTTAGTACAAAGCATTAAAATTATTATCCATTAAGTAATTGTTATTCTACTTATTAAATCGTTTTGTTGTTATAAGTTTTTTCCAAAGTTATGCAACTAGTGGAAAAATGAATAATCAGATAAAAACTTAACAGTTGAGATCGAACACGCATCTAAGCAGTAAAAGTTTGCGTTAAGTAACCGCAACACTAAGTATTTCCTGAAAAGACTGCAAACTCAAGATAACACGTTTCACTGGCAATGAATGATTTCTTTAATGAATTTTTTCCGGATGGTAGAGGAAACTAAAAGCGAAATTTTACGATGCATAAAAACTCGTTGAAAACTTCATAAGCACCTACCATCCAAAGTGTTTAGAATTCTATATACGTAATCTTCTTGCTTATCCATTTATTGTTCAGTATTTTAAAGTAATAAATATTCCTCCAAACAGCAAAGTTGAGCAAAGTAAATAAAAATATGTTGCTAGAGGAAATTTTGTTTCGACACCCAAGGTGTTATCCTCATTAGAGACTGAAGACGTTTTGCAGATTTTGGGTATTGGTTTGTTTGTTTTATTCAGTTAATGTTCCACAGTAAGTACTCCTTCGGTTTTCTTATAATACCTAGGTAAATGTGAAAATAATAAATCAAAATCGAGTTACTTTTACAAAAAGAAATCTTGGAAACTCCTTGAGAATTAATATAAAAATTGCATTATTTTTAAAAGAAAAAATAAAAACCTTCTGAACCACAAAATGCGATCAAATTTAATCTAATATATAAAATTCTCGTGTCACAATGTTAGTTACGATACTCCTCCGAAACGGCTTGACCGATTTTTATGAAATTATATATGCATATTCAGTAGGTCTGAGAATCGGCTACTATCTATTGTTCATATTCCTAAGTGATAAGGGTTGTCTACCCCTAATTTAATTTTTTTTATTTTTTTGGACAAAATTTTTTATTTTTATTTTTTTTATGATTTGGCATTAAAAATATTGTGACAGATGTGTCATTCTGACGTTGACAAGCGCCGACTGCGAAAATTGTGTGGAAGTAATCTATGACGCGTTCCAGAAAGTCCGAGAGTTGCTGGACGTTTCGAGAGTTGCCTAGAAACGTCCATACTACTATATAAGGAACAGCGTTGGACAGTTTGACAGTATTTGATAGAAGAGAGTCACAGAGATAAGTTCGAAGAGAAGAAGAAGCGATTAAAAACCGAAATAGCTATTGAGTTGTTGTTGTAATCGAAATAGTTATTGAATCGTTGTTGTTATAGAGTTGAATTTAATAAAAGTGTTTGAGAGAAAAATACGTGAAATTGTAAATTACGTAACAATTAGTGTCAGGAGTAAGGATTTATGCCAGTAACAAGAAGTCAAGCAGCAAAAATGGAGGAGCAGATGAAATTTTTGATGGAAATGCTTAAAGAAATGAAGCAAGAAATGAAGGCAGGTCAGGAAGAAATGAAGGTGGAAATGAAGGAAGAAATGAAGGCAGGCCAGAAAGAAATGAAGGAAGAAATTAAAGCAGGTCAAGAAGAAATTAAGGCAGGTCAAGAGAAATTGATCGAAGATATGAGAACAATAAAAATTGAGCAAGAAGGATTGAAAGAACAGTTAAAAGAAGTAAGAGTAGAAGTTCAAGAAGAGTTAAAGGAAGTAAGAGTAGAATTCCAAGAAGAGTTAAAAGAAGTAAGAGTAGAAGTTCAAGAAGAGTTAAAGGAAGTAAGAGTAGAAGTTCAAGAAGAGTTAAAGGCCGTACACAAAAAGTTTCAAAAGGAGTTAGACGATATGAAGGCCAATCTGAATGTTCAAGAATACCCAAAACTAAACAAAATCGAAGAAGGAAGTGTAAGAATATCGAGAATAAAACCACCAACATTTGATGGGAAGGTCTCTTGGTCAGTCTATCTTAAACAATTCGACGCTGCTGCCAAGGCAAATGATTGGAATGAAATGGAGAAAGCTACTGCCCTGATCATAGCGCTACGCGGGGAAGCTCTAGACGTTTTGCAAGGTATACCAGAAATGCAGCAAAACGATTTCAAAATTCTGGTGGACCGATTGGAGATGCGCTACGGTGATAAACACCTACAACAAATGTATCAGGCTCAATTAAAAAGTCGCTATCAACGTAGCAGCGAAAGCCTCCAACAATTCGAAGCGGACGTCGAAAGGCTTTTGCGGTTGGCTTATCCTAGTGCTCCTCAAGACTTTACAGACCAGCTGTCCACCCAAATGTTTGTCGATGGAGTGCGAGATGTGGAAATACAGCAAACCCTGCGCATGTCTCGACATAAAACTGCAGGCGAAGCTTTGTCGCACGCACTGGAATATGAAGCAGCCAAACAAGCATCCAAAGGACATGTTAGAATTCGACAGGTTGGGTTCAATTTTGATGAGGACAGCGAGCTACTTCGACAAGAAGTTGTAAAAATTGCTAAAGAAGTGTTGTCTCCAAAACCGAAAGAAGAGATGCGTGAGCGCCCACGTTGTTGGACTTGCGACAAACAGGGTCATCTTTCACGCGATTGTCTCAAAATAAAGAGAGAATTTACTTGCTGGAATTTCGGAGGTACGGGGCACTTGAGCAGCGGCTGTCCATCTGGAAGAAGACAGACGTCAGCCGCCAAAGGAACCAAGCAGGGAAACTAAGAATAGCCGGCCTTACGGGGCGAAAGTCGGCTTTGCGTCCCCAAGCTCCAATCATCATTTCCGTATCGAAAACAACCACTGATAATTCACTTACTGTGGATGGTTTTTTGAAAGGCAGGAAGTTCAAACTGATAGTGGATACCGGCGCATCAAGAACTATAGTTAACCCTCGAATAATCGCTAAATGGAGGATTCGACCGCTAACAATAAATGCTGTCTTAACCACGGCGACAGGGGAAACAACATCGTTTCATGGAGAATGCGAAGTGGTGATCGGTCTTGGAGACGCAAGCCTGTACCAACAAGTGCTGGTGGCCGATATCACCGACGACATCATTTTGGGACTCGACTTCATGGAAAGTCACCGAATCCAGCTAGACATGGGCACAAAATGTTTACGAATAGGAGATCAAGAACTGCCACTACAAAGAAATGGGACTGATCAGCGAACACTACGGGTCGTCGTTGCTGAAGACCAAGTTTTACCTGGACACTCCGAAGCTGTTGCCCGAATTACAATAGAGAACAATGTCCCTTATGAAATAACTGGGGTTATAGAGCAAGACAACGAAGAATTGAGGCAGAAGGCCATCCTTGTCGGAAGAATTGTGGTACAAACCGGCTCGACCACGATTCCAATCAGAGTTATCAATCTGAAAGGTTTTGAACAAAAACTTACGAAAGGAACACTAATAGGGACATTAAAACCAGTCACCACCATCAATCATTTGGACCAAATGAGAGAACAGAGGGAAGAAAACGGGATGCTGCCAGAAGCATTACAAGAATTAATCAACAAGGCAACTGAACATCTTACTGAAGAAGAAACTCGAAAGCTAGAACATCTAATTCGAACTAACAAGAACGTCTTTGCGATTGATGACAGCGATTATGGAAGAACCAATTTAGCGTACCACCGAATCAACACAGGAGATGCAAGACCAATCAAACAGCCACCCAGACGAGTACCATGGGCCAAACGAGAAGAAGTCGATTCATTGATTAAGGATATGCGCGAGAAAGGGATAATAGAACCATCGAAAAGCCCATGGACCTCCCCTATCGTTTTGATACGTAAGAAGGACGGATCAACGAGATTCTGTGTTGATTATCGACGATTAAATGAAGTAACACATAAAGACAGCTATCCTTTGCCACGAATCGACGACACGTTAGATTGTCTGTCCAGTGAAATTAAATGGTTCTCGACGTTGAACCTAAAGAGCGGATATTGGCAAGTCGAAGTACATCCTGAAGACAAGGAAAAGACTGCGTTTACTACTGGGAACGGTCTCTGGCAATTCAATGTAATGCCCTTCGGTCTATGCAACGCACCAGCTACCTTTGAAAGATTAATGGAGACAATTTTACAAGGACTGAATTGGGAAATCTGCTTGGTCTATTTAGATGATGTCATTGTGTTTGGACGAACGTTTGAAGACCATCTCGCCAATCTAAGCAGAGTACTTCAGAAATTCACAGCAGCAAAACTAAAATTAAATCCCAAAAAGTGTGCGTTGTTTAGAACTGAAGTGAAATATCTAGGCCATGTCATATCAAGTAAAGGCGTTGGTACAGATCCTGACAAGACCGAGGCAGTTCGTAAATGGCCGCAACCAACGAACCAGCATGAATTGAGGAGTTTCTTAGGATTATGTTCGTACTATAGAAGATTCGTGAAGGGTTTTGCGGATGTGGCTCGCCCCTTGCACAGACTTAGCGAGAATGGAGTGCCTTTTGATTGGACGAACACCTGTCAAGAAGCTTTTCAAGTTCTTAAAAATAAGTTGTCTAACACCCCGATTTTGACTTACCCCGAATTTGGAAAATCATTTATAGTCGACACCGATGCGAGCAATGTGGGTATTGGAGGAGTTCTTTCTCAAGTTCAAGACGGCAAAGAAAGAGTAATCGCATATTTTAGCAAGACACTCTCGAAGCCCGAGAAGAACTATTGTGTGACCCGCCGAGAACTATTGGCCGCGGTGAAAACTATAGAACATTTCCACAAATATCTATATGGGCGAGAATTCCTGCTGAGAACTGACCACTCTTCTCTTAAATGGTTGCTGCAATTCCGAAACCCTGAAGGACAGGTGGCCAGATGGTTACAGCGTTTACAAGAGTACAATTTCAAAATTGAACATCGGCCAGGAAAACACCATGGTAATGCCGACGCCTTATCAAGACGACCATGCCCGCGGAATTGCAAACACTGTTCTTCTGTGGAACGAAAAGAAGGATTAGAACAAATTCAATGCCTACATACCACCGTGAAGAGACAAGAAAATTGGGAAGATACAGTGTTGATTGAAGAACAGCGAACCGATGATGACCTTGGACCCATCATGAAATGGAAAGAGACAGGAGAATCTCGACCAGAATGGGCGGACGTAAGCCCCCTTAGTACTACTACGAAATGTTATTGGGCCCAATGGGATTCACTAAAGCTCGAGAATGGAGTCCTTAAAAGAATATGGGAAACTCCAGACGGGACCAAGAAGCGCCTACAAGTTGTGTTGCCCAAGAAGAAGACGAAAGAAGTAATGAAAGAGCTGCATGCTGGGACTGGAGGTGGACATTTTGGAGTGAAGAAGACATTAGAGAAAATACGTGAAAGATATTACTGGGTGAACGCTAGATTGGATGTGGAAGACTGGTGTAGAAAATGCGAAGTATGTGCTTCCAACAAAGGTCCGAGAACCAGGACACGAGGAAAGATGCACCAGTATAACGTCGGAGCACCATTCGAAAGAATAGCCATGGATATCGCTGGTCCCTTTCCCCGAACTGAAGATGGCAACCGCTACATCCTCGTTGTGATGGATTACTTCAGCAAGTGGCCGGAAGCCTATGCAATCTCCAACCAGGATGCAACCACCGTGGCGGAGGCAATAATAAACAACTGGATCAGCCGATATGGAGTTCCTATGGAGATTCACACTGACCAGGGCCGAAACTTTGAATCAGAAATATTCCAACGAGTGTGTGAATTGATGGGAATAAGGAAAACTAGAACGACTCCGTTGCATCCTCGGTCTGATGGCATGGTAGAGCGATTTAATGCGACTATAGAAAACAACCTGAGGATGTTCGTGAACGATCATCAGACCGACTGGGATCGCTACATTCCCTTATTCCTTCTGGCCTATAGGACATCCATACACGAGACCACCGGACAGACACCTTCCTGCGTGCTATTCGGGAAAGAACTGAGACTACCTGCTGATCTAATGTTTGGTCGACCTGAAGATTCTTCGCTGTCCACGGACGATTATGTGTCTAAACTACGCGAGCGGCTCAACACCATCCATAAAGCCGTCAGAACAAGGATAAAATTCGAAAGTGACCGGATGAAGACCCGCTACGATAAGCGAGCGAATTCCCCTGGATTCAGGGAGGGCGATCGTGTATGGCTCTATAACCCAGTTCGCAAGAAAGGAAGGTGCCCTAAATTACAACGGAATTGGGAGGGCCCGTACAAAGTGATTACCCGGATAAACGATGTCGTCTACAGGATACAACGAGGCCCCAAATCGAAGATGAAAGTTGTACACCTCGACCGGTTGGCTCCATACACAGTGGAAGAAACTGATCGGGACGATCAGCGCTAGAGGGGGGGCAGTGTGACAGATGTCATTCTGACGTTAACAAGCGCCGACTGCGAAAATTGTGTGGAAGTAACCTATGATGCGTTTCAGAAAGTCCGAGAGTTGCTGGACGTTTCGAGAGTTGCCTAGAAACGTCCATAATACTATATAAGGAACAGCGTTGGACAGTTTGACAGTATTTGATAGAAGAGAGTCACAGAGATAAGTTCGAAGAGAAGAAGAAGCGATTAAAAAGCGAAATAGCTATTGAGTTGTTGTTGTAATCGAAATAGTTATTGAATCGTTGTTGTTATAGAGTTGAATTTAATAAAAGTGTTTGAGAGAAAAATACGTGAAATTGTAAATTACGTAACAATATATATAACCCTTACTTTTCATCCTTCTACAACCAACCCCCTTTTTTTAATAGCAATATTAGTACTGTAATAATCTTCAACTCTCAGTGGTCGATAACTGATCAATTATTATCAATCGATTAGTTATAATCTAGTCAAAATAGACATTTGAAAAATTCGCATAAAGCTGAAAATTGGCAGAGACGTTAAATACTTCATTATAAATAAAATGTCAAAAGTCCCCATCGATCCTACTTCTGCAAAAAAAAATTTTAAAAGGTCAAAGTGCAAAATTAAGCTTTTTTTCCATTTTTCTGTAAAACGGTCAATTTTATCGTGAAAATAGGTCAGACAAAAGTTGTAGATCATACCATTCTCTACAAAAATGGCCCAGACACTTTTTCTCGTACGACTCACACACATTCGTGAGATATCGCGGTTTTAACAATTACAAAATTCATATTTTACATAATATGCACACATTTCCGCACCACCTATGAGGCAATGTATGTACTTGGTGCATTTTTTTAACGTGGTTTCTCCAGTAGGTATACTCCACGATCTATTGTAATAAATAAAGTTTGATCAGATCGTATCCTACTGATTGAAAGTATGGTAATATTGCTAATGATCAAAGTGGAATAGGTTGTTTTCTTCTAAATGTTATTATAATAGATAATTGTCTAATTCTACTTCGAAAATTATTTCTTCATCTTTATTTTCTTCTTCTTGCAGAATTTCTGTTCGCTGTTCTAAGAAATGGGATGCATCAATTGTCTCTTCATTAACATCATAAATATTTTCATCTGTTGTTTTTGATTCAATATTGGAGCAAATCTGACCCTGACAATTGATGCATACTGGCGAACGAAATAATCCCACTTTTTGACAGCCACAATTCTTACTACAATCCGCCTTGCAGTTACAAAAAATAGTATTAAGCAGTTTTTCTGGAGCAGGCGGGAGTAGAGTTTGAATTGGCTTCAAATAATTATTTGTTAATTTCCCAACCCCATTCTTCGGGGTCCAGCTGATTGCCTAGCCATACTTGCCACAAGGTTACCGACGAAGGGAATTAGGGACTGACAGTATAGTCTTTTATTTTAAACTACACATTCAGTTTATACAAGTTTTATTGTGTAAGTAACACAAACCAATAGTTTCTTATTTTAATTTAGGTGCCTATATTGAATATATCTATCTCAGGAATGATGAGTCGTATGAGAAAAAGTGTTTGAACCATTTTTGTCGAGAATTGTATGATCTACAACTTTTGTCTGATCTATTTTCACGATAAAATTGACCGTTTTACAGAAAAATGAAAAAAAAACTTAATTTTGCACTTTGATCTTTGATAAATTTTTTTGCAGAAGTAGGGTCGAAGGGGATTTTTGACATTTTATTTATAATGATGTACCTATTTAACGTCTCTGCCAATTTTCAGCTCTATGCGAAATTTTCCTAAGTTATGACTTTTATTGTCTATTTTGACTGGACAATTATCCCCGCTAGGAGTCTACTAACGTCACTACTCACCCAGCAAACAGCACGGAGTGGGGATGAGAATGAAGCAGATTTTTTTAGAATGTAACAGGCAGTTCAAATATGTTCTAAGAAGTAAAAGAATGTTTTATTATAACATTTCAGAATGATTTAGCAATGTTCACGAATGTTCCATAATCTTGAAGATCATTCAAGAATGTTTCAGAACGTTAAAAAAAGTTAGAAAATATTTTGAATCATTATAGGATGTTCTGGATAGTTCTAAATTCGCGAATATTCTAGAATGTTCCATCAAACGTGTAATATATTCTTACCCAGGCAACGCCGGGTATTGCTGCAAGTGCTATAATAATAATTAAAAAAAAATAGTAAGCTTATCGATTATACACGTCAAAAGCATTATCTTTTAAAAACCCTAAATATGCATGAAGGGCGAGAGTCTGAGCTTATTTTCAGGTATCATCAAGTAAAAGAGGGCGAAGTTACGTCTCATCTCCTCCCATTTATGATCAAGACTTTTCTCTACATAATTTTTTATCAAACTCCAAACATCATAATGTGTATTACATTGATAGAAGGAAGTCTTTCTATAAAATCTAATTGTGTAATAGAAATTCTTTAATCAAAAACAGTAAACTTAAAACCGATACTATCGATCACATACGTACACACGTCCTTCCATTCAGTTGTCAAAGACGATTTGTATGACAAGGCTGTTATACAATCTTACATCAATTTCGTCTAAATAAGGAAGCATTCGTCTAGCACTAACTTTGAAAGCTACAATACTACACCTTAATTATAATCATTGATCAAGCACGTGTGTATAAGTATTTAAATACGTACACCGAAGTTATGGTAAGTATCATTATTTGTAATTCAATATTGTTATGAAATAAAACACGAATAAAATGCTAATCAAGTAGCAAAATTCTATCATCAACATCAACTTACTGTTTCATAATGATATTGTTATCTTAACTGTTTTCTTTTTTTTTTGTTTGTTGTCATTGAACCTATGCATTGAACGCCCACATCGATGAATATGTAGGTACCGTTTAATTCCGTGATATACCATAATATTCCCATACAATGTGAAATGAACCAGGTGGTATTTTAAAAAATGAATGACTGATGGTATACCTACGTTAGTATTATTTAGTAAAATGGCAGGTGTATTGTTAATATCTAATAATAATGCATTTGCGAAGTCATCAAGGTGTAACGCTCTTGCAGTAAAGGTCGAAACAAAATTTTAGTTGCAAATTTATTCTGTTGGGTAAACTTGTTATAAAGGAATTACGTATTAGTCATAAAATGATTGCATGTAAAAAATGCTAATTCTATTATTGGAAGGTTATCCTCCTTAATAAATAATTTTGTAATAAGTATTGGGATGCTGTGGCAGTCAATTAAATTACTTCCATGTGAGAAAAAAAATATCCTCATCCTTTTCCTGTTAGGTAAGCTCAAGATCCTTATTGTTACTGAAGGGTGTCTCAAAACCTCGTGTACATAGAGCAACAACAGGTTATTGCAGTTAAATCGACTGTGGCTGCACATGTACAAGGAGTTTTGAGACACCCTGTATAATTTTTACAGAAACTTTAACCTAACGATAAATTACTTGATAAATTTATGCAAAATAAATGAAAATGTAATCAGCAACTGTTTTTACTTGTAAATGTAAACGTACAAGATAATTGTTTTTGTTTTATATGACCTGTTGGTGCCTCTTCAAACCAATTTGATTACGGTACATTTATCATGTTAAACAGTTGTACCTAATAATAATAATAATAATATAATAGGTGATAAGTACCTAAACAGATGGCTCTTGTAAAACGGTGCGTAGTCGATGTGATAATAACAGTAATGTCTCTATGAAATTAGTAATTATTGTACTAGTTTGAATCGATTATAACTTTCACAGCTGCAGTTCTTGTCGATAGTTAAAAATACGCGGAAATAACTGAGCGTACTTAAGTGTTGAAAAAACCGAAAGCCGTACATTTAAACTGTCTAAGTGTAGTTAATTTGAGAAGAAAAGGGCGGGAAAAACTTTACGTGCTCTAGTTCTAATCGAAAGCATAACTTATTTACACTATTATCAGTTAAGTCATCCAATTACATGAAGCAAGAATTCGTCTTTTATAGATACGCTTATAAATAAATAATTTACTCGCACAATCCATAAAATATTTACGATTCTTCTTAACGAACACAAAAAGACATTTTTGGAAGTTTTTACTATATATCGTTATTCTTGACAAAACCATTTGTAAGTACAATACAAGAAGAGAAACTAGAATTGTGACCTAAATATAAAAAGATGCTTTCAAATATATGAAATAAAATACAAATACTTAAACTAGACAGTTCACCCTTGGGTATTATGTCTGTAGAGATAGCTGGAGATTACAAGAAACGAAACCACTCGGTATAAGTAATTCAATTAAAATTGGCTTTTTATCAAGAAAGTAATTAAATCTATTATTTCGGCTCACGAAGAAATAAATTAGATTTGAAATGGACATTTCGAAACACTCTTAGAACGTAAACCATTTTCTCACGCAATTTTCTTATTTACTATTTTATTTTCCCAGTTTTTGTACCCTTTAAAGTTTTGAAATGCACAAAAAAAATTATGCCTGTGAAATTTTGGGTGTAAGTCAATTGAGCGCTGCGGTCAGTTTACTCTCTGCTGTGACAAAACTGACCGTAAAAGTGATGGGACAGTTGCGCGCGATCACTAAATTATTGCCCCCTGGGCCTTTTTTATTAATAAATAGTTCAATCATATTAGAAACCAACAAAGATTTGAAATAAATGTATTTAGTTCGGGTTTTTATATTCACCTTGACTTATAATTAGAAGGTAACTAAGGAATTATCTTGTTTAATTCTGTAGGATCAAAAGGTTACGGTATGTAAAGACAACACGAACGAAGTGAGTGTTGTCGTGGTCTTGTCATTCTCTTATTCATCATGTATTGGAGTTTTTGTAACAAATTGTATATAAACATATTTTTAAGATCTTCAGAGACTTTTCTTTAAAAACTGTTATATAAATTAAATAAAATTACCGAACGCGCAGTTGACCCTACAAAGTCTTGGCAAACCGCGCGCAATTGACCTGTAATATTTGACTACCTGAATTTATTCCTGACCGCAGCGCGCTATCGTCCATTGCCCGAAAGTTTTAAATGAAAAACTGCTTGATTCTTCGGAATTGGATTTTTTATATCTTGCGAACAAATTGGGGTTGGGAGACTTTTGAAGAAAATTTTATGCTCTACTAGGGGGTGTTCGTAAAATACGTCAAGCTAAAATTAGCCTTTTTGATCCCATCCCTCCCGGTTGTCACGCTGTGTCACACTTTCTGTGACCCCCCCTGTAAATATTACGTCACAAAAACTCCCCCCCTGACCATGATAAACTTCGATTGATAATACACAAATTTGATAGTCAAAAATATTTATTTTAATTTTATAATAAAATTTAAATAAATTAATAAATATATTTTGTAACGAACAAATAAATAATATTTCTATTTATCAGAAGTCCAAGGATTCTGTAAAAATTCAGTAAAATTTTTTGATCAACGGCGAACGTCATGTTGCCGTAGACCCGCTGTCCCGCTTTGTCACATCTTGTCACATTCAGCAAGACCCCTCCCCCCCTTGTATGCGAACGTATTTTATGAACGGCCCCTAGGTAAACTATAGAAAGTGTAGGTAATTGAATTTTTATGTAGCATCACCCGTTTTCATGATATTTATTTAAAATTTATATCATTATTTAATTTTTATCATAATAAGTTGACATAACTAACAAATTTCGATCATCATTAACATTAAATTTAATTTCTGTAAGATGACAAAAATATAAGCGACAAATAAATATAGTTTAAAACTTATTATTTTTAGCGAAACTAACTTAGATATTACTGAAATACTAGGCAAATAAAACAACTATATAACTTATTGTTTCAACTATAATTCCAAAAAACTCTTACAATTGTTTCGACCGATAGGTCATTATCAAAGAGACATTCAAGTAGAAGTGCTATTATTTGCCTATTAAACATGTTTCATCAAGAATGCAACGTAAATAGCCTGTCTTATACTGAAATACTACTTTTATTTTACGTAGTTGGTAATAGTACCAAGAAATATTTTTTTATTATTGTGTAGGTATGTATAATGATGAAGTAATTAAATAAACAAATAACTTTTTACAAAAAAATTATAGAAAATATAATTTTTGAACCATTTAGTGTTTAGGTTTAGACGTTGATATCATGGAAATGACTGGTGTTACATGGAAATTCGATAAGATACTTTCCATAGAGCATAAAATTTCCTTCAAAAGTGTACCAACCCCAACACTGTTATTATGATATGAAAATTCAAAATGTAGATATACATTTTTTTATTTACATAAGCCTTTAATCGTTTAAGGATCTTGTCACCATTAATTTTAAACGTTGAATTTTCTCAGATATTATTTTTCATATATTTTGATAAGCTCGAGGAGCTTAATTTACTAAAAACGGAAAATTAAGGATAACCCTAATAAAATGTATACCGAAGTTTATTAAAGTCTTGACCCGTTACGTCTTCGCCTGCTTCATCAACATGAAGGCTCACAACAGATGACGTTTCACGATTCCAAACTGTCCAAACTACACTAAGAATCGTCTTGCAGACAAATTTCCAACTGTACTTGAATAAATTGTTACGGTTCACGGCCTACTTAAACTTGAATCGGCGTCATTAACTTGAAGAACAAAATACCAAAATAACAAAACATGCTAAAATAATACAATTTTTATAACCACCCAAACAAGTTTTATATAAGCAGGTACATCATAAAAATAGAAAGGTAGACCACTTTAATAACAATATAAGAAATGTACAGTGTCATTGATTTAAAGTTTATAGGAATGTGTTTTGTATAATACAAACCAAAAGCAAACAAAAACACTTTTTTTAGGAAATACACGTGTTTTAAAGTGAGTGATGTCAACGCTACGTTAGAACACACAACAATAAAATTTGCACAACAAATCATCGTTAATCAGCGTGATCTAAACACAACTAATTGGCGTTAATTCAACAGATTCAAAAAGTTTTAGGAATGTGTTAAAATCAGATTTTTCGTTTATACGCAATCGCCAGACCGAATATTTAGCAATATCTTCGGTGACTTCAACGTTGCCTTAAGAAACTAATCTTACGGTATGGGTAGGTATACAATATGCATACATACCTACAACGCGTTCTCATGGTATTCAGAACTTCTTGGGCACTTTTTAACTCTATTTTTCTGTAAAACAATTTCCATAATGTTCACAAATAACACATTTAACGGTAAAAAATATTGTCTCTTTCAAAACACTAAAAGTACAGGTCACAATCACGTACAAAAGGACGATTGCCGACTAGCACTATTAAGTTCTCTCTGCCTGGCAGTTGTGGTATTAGTAATAGTAAATGACTTAAGTTAAGTTGATTACCATTACCGTGCTGGCTGGTTGGTAGAGACACGAAACAACCAGTCTCGTCGTATTACCAACCTGTTCGAATGAAAATTTCCTGTAACCCATAAAAGTATTATTATTGTGTGCTGTTGTTGGAGAGAAGGAACTCAACTGTTATAACTAACTGGTACATATATAATAAAATCTGCATAAGTAGGACGAAAGAAACAAAATACTTTACAGCCAGATTGTTAATTAATACTTTCTTTGTCGAGAATTCCAACACGAAAGAATACAATTTACACTTGTGCCCTACCCAATTATAATGACCTATAGGTACCAGTACAAAAATTACATTTGGGATAATTGTTGTTGCAGTTTAAAATCTTTAAGTACTTATTTGTTTTTTTTGTTATTGGTTTAAATTGATCTGAAAGTTGTTATGCAAATACAAATACATAATAAATGAACACCTAATACATTACAGTAAATTTTACGCGTTCTAGTATCGAAAATGTAAGTGATATATTTTATGTACCAATAGGAATACGATTATTGGTGTATTGTAAATTTAAATTATTCGAAAGCTACTTATGTACCTACTTACGTATTGTAGGAAATTGTTACTGTTACTGTTAATGTTAAGTTCTGAGATCAATTTAAATAAATCACTTTCTCTACTACCTATAACTATAATGTACCTAATTACTAATTTCCCCATATTATATTATATATGATAATAACAACCATTTAACAACCACCTAATTAACATTTTTCTGGATTGTGACAACATTAATGCGAAGAAAAAGTATCGAAAATCCATAACTACTTTTAAAGTTATTTATTTAATTACTGTCTTAACGAATTAATTATAAGTAAGTAATAACAATATATATATTTTGGTAGCTAATACAATAAGGAGTCCTTTATCATTATCCTTGCAAATTGTACACTTCTGTTCGTGAGATCAGTTGTTTTTTGTGGTAAATTTTGCATGGTTGAGGTTGCACACCTTCTTTCGTTCTTTCCAACTTAAGTCAAGTTTGTAGCACTCAAAACTGCTTTCCACTGCCCTGTGCAGTATCTGGTTGGACACAGGCC
This sequence comes from Agrilus mali, assembly GCA_029378335.1. NCBI lineage: Eukaryota > Metazoa > Arthropoda > Insecta > Coleoptera > Buprestidae > Agrilus > Agrilus mali. The sequence goes on along the minus strand of CM055658.1, from coordinate 18,404,677 downwards.
AGGTTGTTTCGCTTAGCTCTTATTATTATTTAGGTAGTTTGGTGAATAAACCTCGGTAACCTTGGTATACAACGTGGCACACCTGAATTAAACGTTTTATTGCACTCTGTTTTTTATATTTGTTTTGGTCATGTTGACATAGTTTGTTAAATATTGAAATTGTAAAAGAAGGCGGTTTTATACACTTTAAGGATGGCTGCAGAATACGTTTTGGAATTAAAGAACATATTTTATACTGGACAGGTATTTATTAAACTTAAAACTTACCAACACTTGATTTTTGTTATTAACTTTACAATTATTGTGTTAGAAACTTTACAAAAATTATTTTAAAAATTGATATATTCATGCAAATAGATTCATTTGCAGTAATTAATAAAAAAGTCATCGCTTGTGAACAATTACATTATTATTCACGTACTCATTTGTAATAAACGTATTTTTTGCGCTTTTTCAAAAAATTAATTCCATACATTCACACAGAAAAATAACATTAGGTGCAATTAAAAGAACTTCAAAATAAAAAAGCGGTATTGATAAGAAAATGTTTGTGATCAATTTTTAGGTTGAACCAGGAACATGTTTCCAAAGGATAATGGGAAGCCTTAAAACGGGCGTAATTTTAAAAGATGTATCCTTAACAGTCCAGTCAGGAGAAGTATTAGCTATTTTAGGTTCAAAAGGTATTTATTTATTAATATTTTGCAAAATTTTAATTTCTAACAGCTTCTCACGCTTCTTCAAAAGTAATTTATTCATATAAAAAACATTATCGTCATTATTGAGTCCTTCAAAAAATGATAAAATAAATGCATTAATAATTAATTATGAAACGTATTCTGTAATAGCTACCCAATCCTATGTAATGAATGTATTGTTACTATAATTTAGTTTCCCAATAGATACCAAATTTCCACTTGATGTGTCTTTGATTATGATATTAGGATACCTGGGATAACATAACATCATAAATGTTGAAACGTATTTAAGTTTTTAGAAGTAATTTAGAATTTTTTGGTTTTTAATAATCTGTTAAGAAAATAAAAATACTTACAATATTTAAAAAAATCTTGTAAAAAATGTGGAAATTAATTAAAACACTAATAAAACTATTTACAATGCACAATTGATCAGGCACCTCGTTCGTGTTGTCCTTTCCTGCCATAACCTTATTAAATAAACTGCAATACTTATTTAGTTAAAGTTACGAAACAATAAAGAACAAAAAAGTACATCCTTATATTACGAATAGGAAAGAATGGTGTTGGGGTTAGGTTAGGTTCTTATCGAGGATAAAAAGGTCTCAATCTAGGTTAGGTTTATTGCGGCCCAAGGGCCATCGTCAAAACGTTTTTCAGTATAGAAATCTTTCAACTTTAAATGTATCTACTTAAAAAACCGGTTCCCATAGCAAATGTCCCCGTTTGGTTTATATTATGGACTTTCGTTCTAAAAACGTATTATAATTATAGGAAGCGGCAAAAAGGCATTGCTGGACGTGATATCCCGTCGCATACAGGGTCCCATAAGAGGACAAATTTTACTTAACAATCAGCCCATGAGTTTATCAGTGTTTCAACAAAGATGTGGATATGTAACCCATAAGTGCGATTTTATACCAGGATTAACAGTGGAGGAAACGTTGTATTACATTCCAACAAAGGTATAATATATCTAAACCTATTTATTTATTTATTTATTTGTAAGTTTTTTGCATGCTAGTAATTTATCCACTTGAGCACACACTTTGATCTAAGAATTAGTTGCAAAATAGTAAATGGAGTCACTAATAATACATTGTTTGGTGTATATGAGAGTCGAGAAATCATGTAAAACTGTGACTTTTCGGACACTATTGGCACTTACGAAATTGAAGTAGATACTCATTTCTGTTAATTAATAAAACTAAAAATTATTTTCTGTTAAGTACTGATATTAAGGAATGGATCATCCGTAAATAAAATTAAACAAAGGGACACTAAAGCTACAAAGGGACATCCATTATTTAACTGAGATCAGAATAGGAGTAGGTCCGACAAAATTTCATGAAATATAATTAACGGTAGAAGGCCTTACTTGTTGAAACTCCATGTCAAATAAATAAATAACACAGAAGAAAAGTTTCAAAATTATTTTAATTGTACACAACAATTGTTTCACCAATACATTGGCTTCTTCAGATGAAGATGGTCTGAATAAAATCTTTACAAAATAGGCTTAAATACTAAACGCTTAATTTAACGGGGTGGGTAACATCTAAAGGAGGGGTGGGTTAAACTTTAAGTTTTTGAAGAAAAATCCAAATTTAGTAGCGGAGAATTATTTACATCAGTTTTATCGTTAAGTAAAATTTTTTATTTATTGTATTTATTAATATAAAAACTTTCAGCTATGTTTAGTTTGTGACTTTTTGGCAATTCTTTTAAAATCCTAAAATTATCATTAAAATTATGTTTTTCGTTTATTAAATGTTCTGCGTATGTAGAATCAGCATTCCCATTGGTGTAGCTTCTCCTATGTTCACTAATCCTTTGTTTGAAGGATCTACCAGTTTGTCCCACATAAACTTGATCACAGTCTGCGCATTCCAATAAATAAACTCCAGATCTTGATTCTTTATTAGACTTATCTTGATTATGTTTTATGTATTTAGATAAAGTATTATTGGTTCTGTAGGAAGTAATTATACTATTTTGTAAAGATTTTATTCAGACCATCTTCACCTGAAGAAGCCAATGTATTGGTGAAACAATTTTTGTGTACAATTAAAATAATTTTGAAACTTTTCTTCTGTGTTATTTATTTATTTTCATGAAATATCATTTAATAGAAGACTTCTCAAAATAATTATAATTTAGAAGCTAATTAAAAGACAAATCTCACGTGAGAGTACCTACTGGGGGCTTGCACCACATCTTCTCCAATCCCATTAACGTTAACAGAAAAGTTCAAATTAAAAGGAAAACGCCTTACGTAATTAATGGACATCCCCTAACTACAGGACTAAAAATAAACTGGCAAAAACCCGCCACAACTATAAAATTTAACCAAATGAAACCAATTCGTGTCATTATCATTAAAAAAAAATGTACTTACTAAATTAAGACTTAAAAGTTGAAGAATAGTTTGAAGTAGTTCTTTATTGAAAAATCCTCCATATATTCTAATTTTATCAAAAATATATAAATTAACATATAAATAAAGTAAAGATTATAATCAGTGTTTTAAAACAATTTTACTCTTAAATATATTTTTTTGTATTAGTGACTTTTTGCAAAATGTACTTGAATTTTAGACTGGAGCTTACAATAAAAAATCGAGAGTAAAACAAGTAATGGCTGATTTAGCTTTATCACAAACTGCTAATCGTTGTGTGGAAAATTTATCAAAAAGCGAGTACAGACGGTTAACAATTGGTGTACAACTTATAAAAGAACCAAGTAAGTTAAAAGTAATTCAGATTTTTTTGAGCCTCGAGCAAATCTCCACTTTTAACTCAAGAAATTTTCAAAAGCTTCTATTTACGTTTACTTTTTTGCCTTCACACTCCCTTACAGTTTCTTATTATCATGAATTTTTAGTAATTCTTCTTCTCGACGAACCGACATGGGACTTGGACCCTTTAAACACTTATCTCGTAATTTCCATCCTTTCGAACGTATCAAAAAAATATGGAACTGCGGTCATATTAACGATGGAAAAACCACGTTCAGACGTTTTTCCCTTTTTAGAAAAAGTCTTGTACCTTTGCCTAGGAGACATCGTTTATGCAGGAGGAACACGACAAATGTTGGATTATTTTAACGCCATCGGTTTTCCGTGCCCTCATCTTGAAAACCCTCTAATGTATTATTGTACGGTTTGTTGTGGTTTTCGACAAGATAACAAAGGTTCCAAAGAATTTCTTTTTGTAGTATGTTTGTCTACTGTTGATAGAAGGTCTAGGGAACGGTTTATAGAAAGTAATTATCAAATAGCTGCTCTTGTGGAGAAGTTTAAGATCGAAGGACCTGCTTTTCAAAAAGAATCTATACCAGAAGGCAATCATAACGATATAATGAGTCACAATAGCAAAATACCACTTCTACAGGAACGGGTCTCTGTTTTCAAAACTGCCTGGGTTTTATACACGTACGTAAAATACTATTTTTTGACCTTAGGGTTTTACTAAGTAGTTATTATTATAAAAAACTGACTAGTTTTAATAAAGAATGGAGTAATATTAATAAATATTATTAACAACAGATAAACATGTAAGTTTTATTAAAAATAATTATAAGTTTTGTTAATTATTTTAGGAGATTATTGATGGCGACTTTCAGTTTTCGTTTAGCAGGATTAAAACAAATATTCCTTAGACTTATTTTCGTACCCCTATATTTTCTTCTTATATGGGCATTCTACAGAGACATGTCTGTAAGTTTAAATAAAAAAACAAGGTACATAACATATTAACTAAACATTTTTACAGAATTTTCAACATACATTTGTAACAAGAAGTGGCTTTATATTAAACTCCTTGGCGGTATCATGTTTTTTAGGAATTGTTAACACTGTCATTATTTGTAAGTACCTACATGTTATACTTATATAATTTGTGTATATAATATATACGCAATTTTCAATAGTTCCAGTATATCGGACAAGGTATTATCAGGAAACACAGGAAGGACTCTACGGGGGTTGTATATTCTTGATCACCTACAATTTGGTTTCAATACCGTTTTCATTTTTCTCTTTAATAGCTGCAAGTGCAATTATTTATCCGTGAGTAATTTTCTATATCAAATACTTTTAAATTTAAATAAACTTGACTAGAGGACTTTTTTAGTTTAATTGGATCATTTAATGAGCCAATGGAGTTCATATATTTCAGCTTAATTCTTTGGGCATGTTATATTTTTGCGGAGCAGCAAACAATATCAATTTTAATGATAGTAAAAGATTATTTAACAGGTGCTATTTGCAGTACGTATATTACATGCGTTTGTCTCGCCCTTAGCAGCGGAATTCTCAGGTAAATAACAAAAAACTAGCATTAAAGAATTATTTGAAGCTTAATATACTTTCGTTTTGAGTGGTTGGAGTACAAAATTACTCAACCAAGCTACAATCGTAACGTATTAGACACTTGTTGTGTAACAAATCTTAATTCTCCCTAATAAAATCTTTTTTTTGTATCTTGTAGGTCAATAAAAGGGCTCCAAGACTGGTTATTTTACTTAACCTACGCAACTCAACTAAGATATGCTGCGGCTTACCTAAACAGACAAATATTTTTACATACAGACCTTCACAACCCTTTACCCTTTGATTACAGTCACAACTGTTCAAAAACGACCATGATAGAGACTTCAAATTTTAATGGTCCTGCAAATATGTATTGTAGGTACGCCAATGGACAATCGTTTCTTACAGAAAGGTACACTAGGGAAAATACTGATGTCATCTTCAGCGGTATTTTAGAATCTGATTTTAATTTGAGCATTACGTTTGCTTTTACACTAGGAATTATTGTTTTTAATCTGTTTTTGTACATGATTCCTTTGCCTGCTTTTCTTAAGGCGAAATTCAGAGATTAGGATAATTAGAGATAATAAATAATAATCCACCAATTTTACATATACCTGGGGCACGCATACCTACCTAAAATAGCCCTAGCTTCTCGAAGCAACGTTCACATCGTAATAAGGACGCTATTGACTTGACGCTCTCTCAGTATTGTTTTGAATTTTTGATACATTTTATTAATGTTTTGAGAGTACACAATATAATATTGAGAACTGAATGGGAGGAAATTGTTCCTTTATAGATCTTGTGCAGTTTGAATAATTAAAAATGGAAATACTTAGGTATTTAAGTACTTAAAAAATTGATATAGAAGCAAAAAGTAATGAGTGATGATTAAAATTTTTTCAAGAAAACTAATCGCATCTGGGCAGAAGCAATATTTATACAGATTTCAAAAAATTTATTTTTTTATTAATAGATTTAGTTGAATATTTTTTTATAAATGTTTTGATGTATTATTTATTAAAAATAAATATATTAGTTTTTAAAGATTTTATTCAACTTTTGTTTACAGCACCAGCCACGTTTTTCATTGTATTAGTCTCTGTCTTAAAAGTAGAAGTACAGTGTATTAATTAATCAGAAATATGGCTTATTCATTTATGTCAGGACTTAAAGAAGATATATGTATGTTTGGGTAAAGGCATTAAAACGCTATGCCCACTAAAAAAAATAATTTTAGTTCATTATTATAAGTATATTCCATAAAAAACACTTTAAAACAAATGCGAAAATTTAAATAAGTACAAATTAAAAATTGTGTAAAAAAGTTATTCATTATAAACTCCTTATAAATTTACTTGTCTCATGGGACCAACATTATCAGAGACTAAGAATTTACACCCTGTAGATGCGACGACATCTTCTAGTTGAAAACCATCCCCTAATTCTATCAAAGTAAGCCCTTTCTCTTTGTCCACATCAAAAACAGCCTTGCAAATAAAATTATTACATATTTAATTTATAAACAAATTATTGATAGGTACCTTTTCTGTAATAATCATATCCACACATTTTTCCCCTGTAAGGGGCAGGGTACAGTTTTCCACAATTTTTGGGCTACCATTTTTCGCATTGTGTTCCATACAAATTATGACTTTAGTACGTGGAGCTGATACTAAATCCATTGCACCTCCCATGCCTTTAACTAGTTTACCCTTAAAGTAGAAAAATTATCTTCTATGTACTTACATAATTAAACGTTTCAAGTTTCAAGTTGCTCCACTTACGGGAATCATCCAATTTGCTAAATCCCCATTTCTAGAAACTTCCATGGCACCAAGAACTGTTAAATCAACGTGACCCCTACACAGTAAAATAAAAACTGTGTAAAATTCAGAATTAAATAATAAATGCTGTTTTACCCTCTTATCATGGCAAAACTGTCATCACTGCTGAAAAATGAAGCACCTAAAAACAGATTTTAGGTCATTAATTTCATGTGTTACTACATTTGTAGATGTACATAATGTATAATAAATAATATCTTTTAAGTGAAAGCACAAAGTTAGAGCATCTTAGGGCTGTCCAAATTAACCCCACGCAGCGATTCAAATTTTTGTAGCCATTAGGAGTGTAATTGGGGAATTATTCTGGTCGTCATTTATTATTCACAACGCTTCTTCTTTTCTTTTATTTATCATACTTCGACAAATTAACCTAAGAAGAAAAATTGGTCACGCCAATCGATGTAACTTTCAGGACAAGAAGTAGACATCTTCAGGAGTTCTTCTTCAGTTACACTTCACACCAATCATCGTCTGAGATGAACTCCTAAAAGTGTCGTTCATATGATTCAACAAAACTCTGAGGGTAAAAGTGAACATATGTTTAAGACTTAAGGGTTCTTCCTCCCAGTAGGTTTGATCAAAGTTTAACTACTGAAGATTTCCTGAAGATTATTGTACAGTACACCAAACGTTGATGGGAAGAAGTTTTAATCAACGAAAACCCCATTTCTATGTAATCCTTTGTTTCAACCCCAATATTTAAGTTGCCAAAACCTTTTGCTTCCACTTGGATACACATATTATTTTTTTGGGAGAGATACGTCCCATTTCTTACCTGGAATAACAGTAACAGTTTCTTTACCAGCATTTATTAAATCTGGATCTAATTCTTTTTCAGTGGGGTATTCGCCTAAACCTAAAATTCCGTTTTCAGATTGCATAATTACATTAGAACCCTTTGGAATAAAATTAGAAGCCAACATTGGCATCCCAATTCCTAAATTTACTGTTTGTATTGTTAAGGAAAAATATAAGTGCCTTTAGCATATTAACTTTCAAAAATTGTACATATTTTATATTTTAACTTTAAAGGATACTGTACATTCCATTTTTGAATTCTAATGCAACCCTTTTTATAATTCGTTCTCTCATTTCAACAGCAGGGTTCCTTTTAGCCCCAGAGTCACCTGATTTTTCTTTTTTGATGCAAACTCTCTACACGGCAATAATAATAAATCAATAGTATAAAAAAATGAAATATGTTTTTTTTTTTTCGAGAAAGTGATACGGCAACACCTCATTTCATGTGCGTCTATTGCTTTGGCGCGTTAAATATTCAAGTTTAATAATGTAATAATTGATCTTGTTATAATACGTAGAGGAAAATCTTACTTCGATTCTTTTTTGGAACGTTGGTCCCAAAACGATTTTATCTACAAAAATGCCCGGCAAATGTACATCATCGGGGTTAATGTCTCCCACATTGACTATTTCCTCGACCTCTGCGATTGTAACTTTTGCAGCCTTTGCCATTGCAGGGTTGAAATTTCTCGCGGATTTTCTAAAATAGGCACCCATCATTCAAATACAAATTGTTCCATATTTTCTGTTAACTTCAAAGACTACTTATTATTATTGTACCTAAATAAAAGGTTGCCCTGAGTATCAGCTTTCCAAGCCTTTATTAAAGCAAAATCTCCTGTAATGGATTCCTCTAAAATATATGGCTTCCCTTTGAATACCCTATCTTCGCGTGCATTGCTCTTGAGCTCAACCTGCCCCTGTTTATTATACTTTATAGGTGCACCCCCTTCATGTATCAAGGTACCATAAGCCGTTGGCGTGTAGAAAGCTGGAATTCCGGCACCACCACATCTAATCTTTTCTGCCAATGTTCCCTAATTTAAAAACAATGGGACAAAATACAACCTCTAATTATTATAATATACCTAGTCAATGTTCGTTAAGTATTACCTGAGGAATTAATTCTACTTCTAATTCGCCCTGTAAATATTGACGCTCAAATTCTTTATTTTCCCCAACATAAGATGAAATCATTCTTTTTATCATTTTTCTTTTGAGAAGTAACCCTATTCCGAACGAGTCAACCCCTGCATTATTCGAGACTACAGTAAGGTCTTTAACAGGGTGTTCTTCTAGTGCTGCTATCAAATTTTCGGGGATGCCGCATAAACCGAACCCTGTTATTGTATTTTATCAATTACTAGAATACGTATTTTTAAACTGAATTTAAAGCGTACCTCCCAATAAGAGGGTAGAACCACTCTTAATATCATCCACTGCTTCTTTTGCATTATAACACACTTTAGCCGATTTTGAATGAACTTCTTGAGTTGAGTAGTTGCATGAAACAACCTGAGAAGAACACTGACCCTCGATAAAACAAAAATTAATATTGTGCACCTTACCTTCGACACATTTTCAATGTTAACAAAAAAGGTTTTTGAACACGAACGCAACAGGCTACTATTGCCTAAAAATATTTTCACCGTGTACATCGTTGGTATTACTACTATAGGTATAACCTAACAAATAATTATTTCTTCACTTAATTCTTATATTTAAATGATATCACTATGTGGAATACAGATAAACAACAAACAGGTTTTTTGTGGAAATAATAACATAAGGTCACATTGCATGTTTGTTATTTAGATTATAAATATATGTACATAATAAATATTATCTAGATGTAAATAATGAATGAATATAGATACGTTATTTATACGTCTAAGCGTAGAGGAACGTCTTTAATGTCATTATCATGTTCATGAATATATTTATAAGTTTTCTAATTCTGTTATTGCTACGTTGCCATATTTTAACAATATTTTTCAGAATTATGGAATTATGGAATGTTTTATAGATTAAATTAAATCAAATAAGGAAGAGTGTTAAAAATGCTAAAAAAACACAGCTTCAAATAAATAGTAAAACTGAAAGGTTTGAAACACTGTGAGAAGGACTTCCAAGACGATATAAAGGTTTGAATTAAGCCAAAAACACATTGAAAGGGATTTAAACGTCTCTAAAGGGAGCTTTAAGCTCTTTGAAAGGACTTCAAGCACATTAAAACAATTTTGAGCCCTCTGAAATCACTTTGAAATGAAGCTTCACGTACTATGAAAGGGCTTTAAACATCTTAAAAAACTTTAGCGAATCTAAAAAGGGCTTCAAGTACTTTGAAAGAGCTTCAAGCACATTAAAAGGGCTTCAAATACTTTTAATAACTGACTTTAATCACTTTGAAATGAGGCTTCAAGCACTCTAAATAAGTTTCAAACATTTTAAAAGAGCTTCGAACATCTTGCAAGTCCTATATAGATTATTTTTAAAGGAGTTCGAGCATTTTAAGGGGATTTCAACCCCTTTGAAAGAGCTTCAAGCACATTAAAAGTACTTCAAACGTTTTGAAGTGGTTTTGATCACTTTGAAATGAGATTTCCGCACTTTAAAAGGGCTTCGAACATCTTGAAAGGGCTTTGGGAACTTCAAGCACTTTTTACGAATATCAAAAACATTGAAAGAGTTTCAAGCACGTTAAAAGAACATTTTGAAATAGCTTCAAACAATTTGAAAAGAGTTTCGAACAATTGAAAAGGCTTTACAGAAACTAAATAGGGCCTTCAAGTACTTTAAAAAAAAATTAAGCATTTTAAAGGGGTATCGGGCAAATTAAAAGAATTTTGAACACTTTGAAAGGGCCATAAGCATAAAAAAGCACTAAAAGGTTTTCAAACTCTTCAACAGTGCTTCAAGCACTTTAAGATGAAGCTTCACGTAATATAAAAGAGCTTCAAATATCTTAAGAGCTTTAGTGAATCTAAAAAGGGCTTCAAGTACTTTGAAAGAACTTCAACCATATTAAAAAGGCTTCGAATACTTTTAATAACTGACTTTAATCACTTTGAGATGTAGCTTCGAGCACTCTAAATAGGTTTCAAACATTTTAAAAGAGCTTCGAACATCCTGCAAGGCCTTTAGATGACTTTTATAGCACTTAAAGGGATTTTAAGCCCTTTGAAAGCGCTTCAAGCACATTAAAAGTACTTCGAACATTTTGAAGTGGTTTTAATCACTTTGGAATGAGATTTCCGCACTTTAAAAGGGCTTCGAACATCTTGAAAGGGCTTTGGGAACTTCAAGCACTTTTTACGAATTTCAAGAACATTGAAAGAGTTTCAAGCACGTTAAAAAAACATTTTGAAATAGCTTCAAACAATTTGAAAAGAGTTTCGAACAATTGAAAGGGCTCTACACAATCTTGATAGGGTCTTCAAGTACTTAAAAAAAAATCAAGTATTTTAAAGGGGTATCGGGCAAATTAAAAGAATTTTGATCACTTTGAAAGGGCCATAAGCATAAAAAAAGCACTTAGAAGGTTTTCAAACTCTTTAACATTGTTTCAAGCACTTTATAGGTGTTTGAAACACTTTGAAAGAACTTCTCACTTTAAACCTCTGGAAAGAGCTTGAAGCCCTCTTTTAAAACACAATTTACAAAGCTCTTTTATAAAATAATTTGTTGACCAATTTAATCATTTGTTCACGAAGGGTGATTGTACTGTCACCCTTCTGTTCTGAAAGCACAAATTAACTTACCTTGATTTCCAGAACTACATTATTATCTTTGTATCTAGCCATATTAATGGAATTTCCAGTATTTGGTTGTTAAAAAAAAAGTATAGAAATGTTTTTTATTGAATCTTTATAAATAAATACAAAGCTCCTATTTAGAACCTAAATATCTTATTAATATAAAAGGCACTTGAAATGTACTCTAAAAGAAATTTAACACAAAATCCTTCAACAAAAGTCGTCAATACTTATTTATTATCAATTAATTATTATTATTCACTACAGTCTTCCTGCTCTGGCATCGGTTATTGCACCCCACAGTTCTATAATTAAGTCGTCTGTGAATCCGAACTCTTCCAAATCTGAGTTGTCGATAGCTTCAGCAAATTCCATGGAATTCGTTCGACCTTCCCCTTTTTCCCAAATTTGGGTCGCTAAATCTGTGTCGTTGATACCCATGAAACTTTCCAATATTGAGTTAATTTTTTCAACACCAGCATCCATTTGATCATCCTAAAAAAATTACCCTGTACTAGATACATTCTAAAAGCTTATTTAATGATATTTTAAAAATGGAAATGGACAAACTATTTAAATTTTAGACCAGGCAGTATTAATGTTCAATTTGACTAAACAATTACTTTGAATGGCCATTGTTCAACACATTTATGATTATTGGTGTTTTATTATTGACTTTAAAACGATTTACGAGAACTTAAATATTAGGTAGGTATTTGCGTGACGGGTACGGTGAGATTTAAACGTTATTATTTGAGCTAATTATAATTTTAATTTTGAAAACGTAGGTAATAAAAACCGATTATTACCACTCGACTAATTTCTGCTGTCCCATTGGCTTTAAACCTTAGCGTTTCCTTTCCTGTACCATAACCAGGTTTCTTCAAACTTCCCTTTGCACTCTTCGGCGCTATTATGTTAAAACCACTTTTCATTGGTTCGATTAATCTAATGGTGAACGTGGAACCTTTTGGGATCTGCTTTAACGTACGAGCTACTTCGTAGTGCCTTTTTCCAATCATACTTTCTCCGTTCAATTTTTCGATGTGGTCCCCTACCTTTCATAAAAATAATAAATAAATTATTTATCGTAATGACTGATAACTTAAAAACTGAATTCAAACGCAAAAAATTGTGTTATAGAGATAAAGAATTTTACGAATTTTCCTGTCACTATGCGACTATTTCGCCACAAAGTGACTTCATCAAGTCGATAAATTCTGATGAAGTTATCTGTAATTAGATTTCGAAAAAAAAATTAAAAATGAAATTTTTATCTCATCGTGGATTAATTAATTAGTTGATAAACTTTTAATAAAACAGCTAAAATGCAACTGTGTTTTTGACTCTTTTATCATGCAACAAAATTTTAATACACAATATCTGCAAACATATGTATTTTTGCTTGACTAATCTCTTGTCATTACATTTATTGATCATTGATAAGCTGATAAGGTACCTATCTCTTGTCTACGAAATATTGCAACCAATTTATTTTTAGTTTATGACTAATAAAGTTAATCTGAAAAAGAATAAATCCGGAAATTGTTTTACGTTGTAAGTATATGTACAAAATTATGTACAAAATATTTGTTTAAGGGGTACGTAATTATTTAAAATAAATTATTATTGTTTATGGTACAAACCTCTATGTGAGGAATTTTTGAAATGACTGAACCTTCTTTAATTCGTTTAATAAATGCATATCCGGCTCCATTATCGGTGATCGTTAGCCCTAATGCGTCTTCCGTTTTCACTAATTCTACTTCCTTTGGCCTTCCTATAACGAAAATAATTTGTTTGTGTTAACTTTTTAACATTATTTTAACTTTCAGATATAAATTAAATACCAACTCTGTACTTAGTTCAATTAATTAGGGGACACTCATTGATTACGCGAGCTATTTGAGGGGAAGAGATAAAATTTCTTTAAATGTCATTTACGTAATGTAAAGAAGGCACCAAAAATCTCACGTTAACTTTTTAGTTTAAATTTTTTTTGTGATTTTCTTTCATTCTTTAATTAATAAAGATTCGTTATAGAATAAATCTCACGTGAGAAAGATTTGAGATGTTATCAAATCTCAATAAGAGGAAGAGGGAGTCAAATTAATTGATATACTAACACAGGCATAATTTTTGTGGTTAATTAATTTATTGATTTTTGATTACTTTAAGACAAAGATTATTATTGTAAAATTTAAGGCACCCCATTATTTATAGTCATGTGTCATACGTAAACAGAAAATTGAATTGTTCCTAAGCAAACATCGTTTATCATTATAGAGTTGCTTCCTTCTTTACTTTTATATATTGCTCTTTTATCTATTAAATATATAAGGATTATGATAAGAAAAAATAAGATTTGATCGTTGAATTACTTGATAGAATAACGTCATGCGAAAACTGAATGTTTGTTGTGTGTGTATAGAATACCTATTGTACAGAAATATTTTTCAACCACCACTCACCCCTTTTGTGGATGAATATAAGGTCTTCTAATCCAATTTGTCCCCCCAGCAGTTTCTTCATATCGATTTTGTAGGTATTTAGGGTGCAAAATAATATCTGAAAGAAAATTATTGCGGTCTTGTAAAATGCAACAAAAAAATGTATTTATATTCAAATATTTATAAATCAATAAAATAATCATATGACAAAGTACTGATCACTCACTAATTAGCAAGATTAGGAAATTAAATAATCACGAATTAATTCAGACAGTTGAGGTGCTAAAATTTATTGAAATATCATTAGAAATACAAGAGGACACATTCATTAAGCTAAGGGATTACTTTTATCATTATTCGTGAAAGGCATGTGTTATATTACAGATAATATTGGTGCATAATAAAAAAACGTAAGTACTAGTTTTATTACGTTATAATGTATATATAAATAAATTGAAAACTATAAAATAAAAGACATTCACCAATTTCTGTTACCATAGTGAGAGCACAAAATATACAGCTACTAATGAATGAGTACAGAAACTTTTGTAATTTTTATGTCGATATTCAGACATACGATTGTTTAAATTAAGTACCCACTAGACAATTTAGCTACTTAGGTAGATTTATTCGAAAACTTTTTTAAATCAGACAATTATCTCATTATCGCGATTCAATTATCACTAGGGGCAAGCAGTTAAGTGTTTTTTTATTTTTCTTATGGAAAACTTTAACTGATAAACTGGGAATACATTGCGTCCAAAATAGTAGGAATGACAAGAAGCATTTGACAGGTGATATTGTTAATAACAATTATAATTTATAAAAACTGATGATCGGTAATTATATTAATATCTATTAGACCAGTGGTGAAGCCTTCAAAAATAGTAAAAAGTGAAAAAGATATTGTAGGCTGAAACCCATTGGAAAAGGAATAAATTTAAAACAGAAATGAAAGGAAAAATAATTTACGGGCGATCTGAGGTCGAAGGGAAGGGGGTGAGTTTTTAAGGGGAAAAAACGGTTTTCCTTGGTTTCCGGAAAAACTACAAGTCTTATGGAAAAAAGTTAAATGGCAAAGTTGTAGGTAATAAAAAGATCTACAACTTTTGTATTTGCACTTTATTCACATACCCTCAAAATTTATGTTTACAAAAAAATTTACGTCCCAAACACGCTGAAATTTTTTTTGATTTGAAATATTTATTCTTTCACCTTATTCTTTATATCGAAAAAGCACCCTAATTTTCAATCGAAAATTCTCACGTCAAAATATCTGCTTTTTTAAAAACGCTGGTGGGCTTTTTCTTCGTTGAAATCTCTACTTTCTGATGGTGTGAAAAAAAATATACATTACAATGATAATTTTTTCTCAGGAAATGCAAAAAAAGACCAAAAATTTTTTCTAATCATTATGTAAAATTTTGAGCTATTTATTAAAATTTACACTGATTACTCGAAAAACGTAAGATTCCATGTTATATTGATAAACAAAAAAATTACAAGTCGAAATATACTATTATAATTAACAGCCAAAAGATTAATAAAGTTAATACATATTAAATAAGACATCTACAATATTTTGAGAAAGTTGTTTCGTTTTTGCATTTCCTGAGAAAACTTACCATTGTAATGTATATTTTTTTTCACGCCATCCGAAAATAGAGATTTCAACGAAGAAAAAGCCCACCAGCGTTTTTAAAAAAGCAGATATTTTGACGTGAGAATATTCGATTGAAAATTAGGGTGTTTTTTCGATATTAAGTAAAAATAAGGTGAAAAAATAAATATTTCAAATCAAAAAAATGACAGCGTGTTTGGGACATAAATAGGTAAGTTTTCACCAAATTGCGTGAAAAAAAAATTTTTTTGTAAAAGATAAAAACAAAAAACCAAAAAGTTGGTTATTTGAATTTTT
Organism: Agrilus mali; assembly: GCA_029378335.1. NCBI lineage: Eukaryota > Metazoa > Arthropoda > Insecta > Coleoptera > Buprestidae > Agrilus > Agrilus mali. Next base: position 18,388,893 of record CM055658.1, on the reverse strand, counting down.
CACATAAATTTTCATGTTATGTGAAAAAAGTGTAAATACAAAAGTTGTAGATCTTTTTATTGCCTACAACTTTGCCATTTAACTTTTTTCCATTAGACTTCAAATCAAGGGGAAATCAAGGAAAACCGTTTTTAACCCTTAAAAACTTACCCCCTTCCCTTCCCCTTCCCGGCCTCAGATTGCCCGTAAATTATTTTTCCTTTCACATCTGTTATATTCTCTTCCTTTTCCAATGGGTTTCATCCTACTATAATTTTTTTTGGTTTCAAAAATTATCGATCCTGGTCTTTATGAGTTTTTAATTGTTATGAAGTCATAATTACAACAGTTTTCAATTTATGTACATATGTCTACGTCTACTTTCTCTGAACTCTTATGGTGTTTCATCACTTATTTAATAGAGCGTACCCACACATGAAGTCTGCATTCTGCATTGATGTATGAGGATTGGTTAACACTTTTTATAATAAAACTTGGAGACAAGTTGTTCGTTGCGATTTTTTATTCAAGCCAAAGGCCCGCATTTTATTTCGCAAGAGATACCAGAGCCAGAGTTCATAGACCTTGCAATTTACGTTTGTATAAAACAATGAAAATTATGTCACTTCTGGAAAATTATTTATGTATTCATTCAGCACATACTATAAACTATATACAATCAGCAGGTATTGAAATAAGAGTCACGAATGCTTTATTCTTAATAATTTACAGTGAAATACACATTAAGATTTATTATATTTTTTCATGACTTTTTGAAGAATTTGAACTTGAAATAATTTCAAAAATTTGTTGTTATAAATTATAATATTCATAGATAATAATTTTTATCTTTTTTCCACAATCACCAACGACTCTCAAAATAAGGTCAATAGTTTTTCCACCTTATCGTCCGGCTTTATACCACAGTATAGATGAAAAAACACCATTTTCTACCATCGTAATAAACACAAACAAATTTTACTCCTTTGTAACTAATATCACACTTTGATAAAAGTATTAAGTAGTTACTTTCCGATAAGTAATTTACTTTGTATTATATAACATGATTTCTTCTTGTTTAGGTAAATAATAACATTGCAAAGATTTTATTTAGAAACTTAATCTAATTCCTATTTTTAAAAATTTTTATATTTTTTTTAATATAAATAATCATTACATGTTTTATGTAACAGTTTTCTTTTACAGATTATTTATTACTAGTAATTCATACATTCTAAAACGAAATCAATTATTCATACTAGTCAGAAAAGGTTACTCAACACGTAATTTCAGAAGCGTTGCATTTTTGTGGTTGAAATAATTAAAAATATTCTTTCATGGCAAATTTTGTGTTTTTCACAGCAAATGGTTGTTACGAATATTTCATTTTTAATATCTTTTTCATACATTTAATATCTACAAAAAACAACACAGATTTAAAATATATTATACATAAACAGTGTAAGCTCTTTATAACGAAATTCAAGAAACCGAGCGTTTTTTATTGTTATAAAGAGTGAAGAAAGAAAAACGACGAAATTCACAATAATTTTGAATACACATGTGTTTAAGAAAAAGTGAAATATTAAGATTTAGTCGAAGCTTTTGTAAGCCGATAATATTGATAATATACAGGGTTATTGACAATATACGGCACGGAATATTATGGCCAAAATATGAAAAATTCAAAAACTTTAATTTTTGGGTTATATAGGGGTTTATTATGGTTACATTTTAAAATTATTTACATATTATACAGGGTGTTCCAAATGCCCTAAAAGTATCAAAGTTATGTTTTTTTAAAACCCCTTGTATACTATTGCATTTTTGGATTCTTCGATCAAAATAAGTGTTTGTTTTGATAAGGTTTATAATACCTAAACCATAAGGTTTTTTAAATAATTTAAATTTTATCAAAATCTAACCTAATTTTGATGTTTCAAATACTTAAGAAGTATTTAAGTTATGTAACCGAAATTTACAATGAAGTGTAACAATACATAATATTTTATATCCCAATTATAATAAACTCGTCATCTTATACAGGGTGTCCAAAAATTAATACTACTTTAATGAGAACTTTAAAGGGTTATAACTAGATTAATTTAAATGGAACACCATAACATACCAGGAGATGTATTTTTTAATTACCTATCGATTGGTATAAGGGTGTTCATAAGCAAAGTCTTCGCGTTTTTTCAGGAAGTGCTAAATAATTCTTTTATGCGCCATTTCTTTGTAATAGAGAATGGCTGTTGCGCTAAAAAAATGCATCAATGTACTCATTTCTTCGTCATAACGAATGACGACGTTAGAAGCAGTTAAATACTGTATGTATTTTCCTAACTTTTTGAAGAATTAAAACTCAAAATAATTTCAAAAAGTTGTAAATTGTAATATTCTTATTAGATAAGGTATCTGCAGCAAACATAGCCAAACTAAGCTGTTACAGATAAGTTTAAGTTTCACTTAATTAGAACCACTTAAAAATCATACTGATTGAGCGTGCTCTCAAAAAGAAAACAAATTGTTTTAATGACTTTAAATTTATTAAACGATTATTGGAAATATTATAGTTTAGCAGAGTACTATTTTTTTAAAAAGTAGATAAAAACGCGTAAATAAGAAAAAATATATTACACAGATTAACACAACAAAAAATTGGCAAATACAAAATTTAATATTAGAATAACTGTTCAAATAAACAGAATATTTATTATAATCTGATACTATTCTGACAATGTTTTCTCACTTATTAAAATGTACTATAAGAGAAATTTATAAAAAAGAAAATGAAGGGGGTGTTATGTCAGAAATGCAAAATAAAGTTGTTTTTACTTTTTCTCCCAAACGAAACATCCCCCGTTATTCGGTAGATATCAGTTCAATAGTCCCCGAAAAAAAAAAGCATCGTTTTTTGTTTCTTTTTTATATCGGGCGAAAAAATTGATATTTGTAGCGAAAATTTTGTGAATGGCTTTGCGAAAATTCGGAGAGGGCACACTTTTCGTAAGCTTATCAGTCTATGCTTATTCTCATGTCTAGCAATGTGAACATGGGCATATTGCTCAACGTTGCTAATGCTTCGAACTTTCACATATTTTTTTATCATAAATAAATCGAAAAACTAACATCCTCAAATCAATCTTAAACGTTGAAGCTATAGTTGCATGTACAGAAAATATAAAATATTCACCTTTATGTAAAAAAGGGAAGCCGAATGTTTTTAATCGTTTTAATTGTAAAACGCAGAAGTGCACGCCACAATTACATACCTAACAGGCAAAATGTCAGCAATAGAAAAGTGTAAATAGCGTTTGGGTGGGTTAGATACTAATTTTTAAATATGTAGAGAAATTTAGCCTTTAATAGTGGTAGTTTTTAGGAAAAGCCGACTGGGCTATCTTGCTAGCCAATAGCCATATTATTTTCATTCGTCTTAATCATTCTTACCTCATCTTCCTAATCACTAAACACCAAAAAAAAAGGGCTCAAGAGAATCTTCCACCCTACTCTCCAGTCCTACACCACAGTATATATCGAAGAGACCGCCCCTAATAAATTATTTATTTTGAACCCAGAATCTCTCGATCATTTACTAACATTTCATTCATCAAAATGTCACCTGAATTCTTCTTCTTTAGATTGTAGTATTTTCATATATATTTACGAAGGACTTAAGCTAACTACTTAATTTTTATTTCTTTATTGTTTATATACAAAAATGATCGTTGCTGGCTTCTTGTAGCTACTGTACTACTACCAAAAGTGCATAATTTTTTTATTTCTTGGGAAATCGGTTATTTAAAATAGAGGGTGTCCCGAAAGACGCTAGCAGATTTAAAATTATACAAAACCAATTATTAAGTATTATATATCCTGCATTATGAAACAATCTTCTTTTAGGTATTGCTTAATACTTCATACATTCTAAAATGGAATCAATTATTCATAGTAGTCAAGAAAAGTTGCTCAACACGTAATTATAAAAGCGTTGCATTTTTGTGGGTGAAATAATTTAAAATATTCTTTCATGGCAGTTTAAAAAAATGCTTACCAGCTATAAGCAAGATCAATTTTAATTGCAAACATTAAGAGACTTCAGACAAAATGCACTCATATAATAAAAATTTTACAAACAAGAGTAGTTCTCAATCTTACGAGGATAGATCAAATATAAACGAGCATTTGTTCATAAAACATTTATTTTGAAAATTTTCACAAAAATACAAATTTCTCTATTTTTCGACATATCCCCCTTGTTTGATTATACATTTTTCTCAACGGATTGGTAGTTTTTTCATCTCGTTTTCATAAAAAGAAGTAGGGCGGAAGTCTATCCAGTTGCGCACAAACGCCTCCACATGTTCATCAGTCTGAAATCGCTCGCCTCCTAGTGATTCTTTGAGGGGCCCAAACATGTGGATATCACAAGGGATAAGTTTGGGCTATATGGATGGTGCTCCGACTGAGTCTAGTGCATTTCACTGATTTGGGCCTGCGTTAAAGCTGCGATGCGAACTCGAGCAGCTTTTTGATCTTAACTCAGCAACTTTGGGACCCAACGAGCTGAAATTTTGCGGAATCCCCAGTTTTTCGTTATGATTGTGTGGACACTCCCATAGCAGCTGATGCCGAGTTCAACAGATATCTGAAGCACAGTGGCGTTGTGGTCCCCTTCAATAAGGTTTCTAACGCGTTCAATGTTAACCGGCGATATGCTGCTGCGCAGACGATGAGGATGATTTACATTTTCGACACGATTACGCCCTTCGTTAAATTCTTTACACCAAACTTTTACTCGTTGCCACGAAAACGTTTCATTTCCGAACTGTGCTAGTAATCTATGCAAAATTTCAGCTGGTTTCACGTTTTGACGTGTAAGAAACTTAATAATAATCCGTTGCGCAACGCTCACTTTCTCACTCATTGTGATAGCTACTAACCAAACAAACACACCAATACGACGAGTCGTTTCCGTGTCACCTAATATCCCCACTTCAAGTTGTTAACGCCCGTATGCGCCTTGAACAACTATCCGGCGCTCAATTTAAAAAGGCTCGTTTATATTTGATCCGCCCTCGTACATTAATTTTACTAATACGTTATAGTTACAATATAAATGATTAGAATGTATGCGTAACCCTCTGTATATTCTATTTTATTTTCATTTATATTTATGGAATATACCTAATGTTTTATTCGTTTAATTATTATTTGTTTAACTTAGTTTATTAATGTTGGATTTATTTATTAGATCTTTTACAATGATGTATAATATCTCTTTTGAGCACATTTTTAAATATTTATTTAGTCTCCCATTGAATTAATCTAATATAAGGAAACTACAAAAGCGAGATTACATAACAAGAAAAATTGATTGGACGGAGTTACGGAAATTAAGAATCAGAATCGACAATGAGTAGTTTTAACCTTCAGGTAAACTTCTAAATAAAATTACTTCTATTTCGAGGCTAAATTGCAAAACAATAGTAACAAGCAGATTAATAGGAACAATTAGAAGGAACTACAGTGCATAGTAGGTTCAACATACGTGTACACTACTAATCGTTAGGTAGAGGTATTTCAAAATCTTATGAACCCTCAAAGTCAAATCTTTCTTTAGGAAATGTTCAAAATAACTTTATTTCGTTTGAAGAAGATGCACTAATTTATTATCTGGGTTTAAGAAAAACAAATATATTAGGTGACTAACATTTACATACTGTTACACCTAATTTTAGTACCTTCATAGATTTTTCTAATAATAAAGGGAAGATCTACTGTAATATGATGTATATATGTAAAAAGGCACGGTTCAAGTTCGACTTCGTGACAAAGTTACAAAACTTTTACTTACAATGAGAAGAACGTCACGTTTGTTCCAGTTACCTTTTAAATTGGTGCGTTGGAAAGGACGAGATGCTAACGTAACCTTATTTGAATTCGAAACATCTTTATAATGTTCACTTTGACTTATATAAAGGATTATATCAAGAGCACGTATTTCCTGATTTGTTTTCAAAGTCCAAAGTTGAACTTTTGTATCTGATTGTGAGATTATAAACTAGAATACGATAACTATGGAACAATTGGACTGTTTATTAATAATTTTGAACGAAAAATTTTATAGGCACATCTAAAACGATATACTTATTTACTAGTTAAATTGAAAATAGTAATTGTTTGAAAACTTAATTGCGCACCACATTAAAAGCAATTAAAAATCTGATTTATATCACCTATTACTATATTTAATATCTTTTAGTTGCAACTTATTAAAAAAACATAGTTTGTTGAGACAAGACAATGCCCTATGTATCTACAATAGTGTATTTTATGTACGTAATAAAATAAATTAATGTAGTACTTAATAATAAAAAAATTTCAAAGTAATTCTAATTAGATAAAGTGGAATTTTTTGTTGTAGAAGCAATCTACAATCTATACTTATATCATTATCAATTATCAATGATAGTACCTACAAATATTTTTCTGAGAATCCAAAGTGTATTTTATTGGTAAAACTTTGCGATTTAATATAAAAAAAAATTAAATACTCTGGTTATTATACATTTAATCAGTTAATATTTTCTATAGATTAACTACCTGCTGCTGGAGTATTTTGACGATAACTGTTAATACTACGCTCAACATCCTGTATGTCAGGCAAGCGTGTTTCCGTTTTTTGCTTCTGATTCTTGTAATGACGACAAAACGATTTGCATGCGTAAACAATAAAAAGTAAATACGGCAGAACAAAAAGTTACTACGCATTATGGAAAAGAAAAAATTATTACTTACAGTGAATGTGTACATGTACCTAAAAGGCAAACAGACAAAAATAAAAAGGGCGAATTTGGAGAAGTACTTTGGTTCTAAAAGTACAAAAAAGAACAAAATAAATAATTTTTAACAATTGAAAAACACAAAAAGTTTCAAGAAATATATTTGTATTCACTACATATGTTTCGCTTAACATAAGCTTCTTCAGGTGAAGATATAACAAAATTTGTGATTAACTCCTCTATATATATCAATTTACATATTAAAATAGTGGGGGGAATTAGACAAGAACATTTAGTAAAGGCGAATTTCTAACATCCAATTGGTCGTTTAAAATTTTATTTTCTTTATTATGACGATTAATTTCTAAACTTTCTAATAAATCCAATTTTTTACCTTTATTATGAATGTGGAAAATTTTAAAATCTAGATTAAAATTATGGCAATTACTAATCAAATGTTCAGCATAAGCTGAATCAGTTTTTTTATTTAAGAAACTTCTATAATGTTCGTGAATTCGAATATCAAAAGAACGACCTGTTTGACCTATATAAACTTTCTCACAGTTGGAACAACTTAACAAATAAACACCTGATTTTGAATTATTGGATGTTTTACATTTATTATTTAAAATAAATTTACCTAAAGAATTATCAGATTTAAATGGCATAAAACTATTGTTTGTTTTTTGTAAAATTTTTCCTATTTTTACAGATATCTCACCTATATACGTTAAACAATTAAAGTTAGTCGGTTTAATTTTAACATAAGGATAAATTAGTTGAACAGATTTTTGTAAAAGTTTTTTATTTAATATATTGTCAATTAGGCTAAGAAAGTATCCATTATTTAGCGCAATACGATAAATCCTATCTAATTCTGACTTATAATGATCGGGTTTTAATGGAACTGAAATCAGCCTGTGGATAAAAGAGTTAAAAGCTGCTAATTTGTGGGATACCGGATGAAAAGAATTAGATAAATTTATTTTAAATAATAAATGTAAAACATCCAATAATTCAAAATCAGGTGTTTATTTGTTAAGTTGTTCCAACTGTGAGAAAGTTTATATAGGTCAAACAGGTCGTTCTTTTGATATTCGAATTCACGAACATTATAGAAGTTTCTTAAATAAAAAAACTGATTCAGCTTATGCTGAACATTTGATTAGTAATTGCCATAATTTTAATCTAGATTTTAAAATTTTACACATTCATAATAAAGGTAAAAAATTGGATTTATTAGAAAGTTTAGAAATTAATCGTCATAATAAAGAAAATAAAATTTTAAACGACCAATTGGATGTTAGAAATTCGCCTTTACTAAATGTTCTTGTCTAATTCCCCCCACTATTTTAATATGTAAATTGATATATATAGAAGAGTTAATCACAAATTTTGTTATATCTTCACCTGAAGAAGCTTATGTTAAGCGAAACATATGTAGTGAATACAAATATATTTCTTGAAACTTTTTGTGTTTTTCAATTGTTAAAAATTATGAACCAGTTTCAACAAGTTAAGGCTTCAACAATCAACAACAAAATAAATATTTACCTTCTGTAAGGGTCATCAATTAATTACGTTTTAGATCAAAAGGGTTCCATAACAATTCAACCAAAGCTCATTTCAAAATAAAATTTGGTTTTTACAATTTCCTTTCTTTAAATCTGAATAGGATGAAACCCATTGGAAAAGAAAGAGAATATAACAGAAATGAAAGGAAAAATAATTTACGGGCGATCTGAGGTCGAGGGGAAGGGGGTGAGTTTTGAAGGGTAAAAAACGGTTTTCCTTGATTTCCGGAAAAACAACAAGTCTTATGGAAGAAAGATAAATAGCAAAGTTGTAGGAAATAAAAGGATCTACAACTTTTGTATTTACACTTTTTTCACATAACTTCACAATTTGTGTGAAAAATTCAAATAACCAAGTTTTTGGTTTTTTATTTTTATCTTTTACAAAAAAAAATTATTTCTCACGATATTTGGTGAAACCTTACCTATCTATGTCTTAAACACGCTGTAATTTTTTTGATTTTAAATCTTTATTGTTTCACCTTATTTTTACCTAATATCGAAAAAACACCCTAATTTTCAATCTAAATTTCTCACGTCAAAATATCTGCTTTTTTAAAAACGTTGGTGGGCTTTTTCTTCGTTGAAATCTCTACCTTCTGATGGTGTGAAAAAAAATATATATTACTATGTTAAGTTTTCTCAGGAAATGCAAAAAAAAAAACGAAAAAAATATTATAATGAATAACGTAATCAGTATAAATAATGTTAATTCAATACATAGTACGATTACATGTATATTTATATATTACGAGATTTTCTATGACATAATACTTAAATGTAATTAGAATTTAATAAATCGACTTTTTTACTAAAAAAAATAGCAGCGGTTACATTTTTTAGATAAAATTCCGTTTTTGAAATGATATCTTTAATATTTAGAACAACCATTTTTTGCATTTCCTGAGAAAACTTACCATAGTAATGTATATTTTTTTCACACCATCAGTAGGTAGAGATTTCAACGAAGAAAAAGCCCACCAACGTTTTTAAAAAAGCAGATATTTTGACGTGAGAAATTTCGATTGAAAATTAGGGTGTTTTTTCGATATTAGGTAAAAATAAGGTGAAACAATAAATATTTCGAATCAAAACAATTACAGCGTGTTAGGGACATCAATAGGTAAGGTTTCACCAAATTTCGTGAAAAATAATTTTTTTTTGTAAAAGATAAAAATAAAAAACCAAAAAGTTGGTTATTTCAATTTTTCACACAAATTGTGAAGTTATGTGAAAAAAGTGTAAATACAAAAGTTGTAGATCTTTTTATTACCTACAACTTTGCTATTTAACTTTCTTCCATAAGACTTGTAGTTTTTCCGGAAATAAAGGGAAAAAACCGTTTGTTACCCTTAAAAACTCACCCCGTTCCCCTCGACCTCATATCGCCCGTAAATTATTTTTCCTTTCATTTCTGTTATATTCTTTTCCTTTTCCAATAGGTTTCATCCTACTTTATTTATTTTTTTTGGTTCCAAAAATTATCGACCCTGGTCTAGAATTTCACTACCAAAACATACTTAGTCTAATTATTATATAATAAGGTGGAGGAAAAGGTCCATATTAAAATAATTCCCTATGTAATTAATGGGCGTCTCCTAATAATTATTATTTAAAAGCAAATATTCGAATTTTGATTATTTTTATGTATTTAATTATCAGCGAAAAGTTTAAAGGTTTCGTATTTTCTGTATAACGGTACAAACGTGCCATTAAAAATCCATAAGGTAAGGTCGAATTGTTTGTAAATATATATCTACGTAGATATTTATTGCGGTGGTACAACCCGCTTGCCATATGCGAGTGTAGAGACTTAAACTTATTAGAATAAATATGTACAGTATGACATGCTACATGTATATTAACTGCCTTCCTTTGCACTAAACTCAATTAAGCATAAAATTCCATCTACACCGTTTTCAACCTTGATAAACAACAGGTATTAACACTTTCTTGAAGAAATAGCGGAAAGAGAACAGGTTTGAACTTCTATCTGTCTGTCCTACATGATATAAGTGTTCATATGAGAACGTAAATAGGTACATTATGTGTTACAGTATATCTTATATAGGTATATTGGATTAATATTTTTAATTGATGATTCGTTTGCTTATCTGTCCAAGTATTTAAATTGGAGGACTTCGTCATGGCAAAATTAGAAAAAATAAAATAAAAAACATTTCACAAAATTTCAAAAGTTTTGAAACCCACTTCGGTTGTTATATTTATTTCACACTGCAAATAAAACAACTTTACTTAACTTTCTAAAACAGTGGGGATTTACCATGCAGTCACGTACTTTAATAGTTTCTAATATTTATTGTGACTCATTCTTTGCTAAATTTATTTAAAATCAACATACATAATATTTTAATTATTATTGTAACAACCAACACAAATCGTTTCTCTTTTATAATTTATATATTGCCTTTAGTTTGTTTATATATTATGAGATACCTACAAAATTGTTTAATTAATGGCTTGGATATATAATATGGTAGTAGCGTTACACAATCTGTCATTAAGTAAGAACAAGTAATAAAAGCAGGTAATGAGGTTTTCAAAGCAATCGGTTAAAAAAATGACTTTGAGGTCCTATTTAGTAAGCCAGAGTTTTTGGTTTACAGTTACCAGGTGTTACTTAACACACCATGCAATTCCTTGATTAACCAAGTGTAAAAGAATGTTGAACGATAAAAAAAAATATAACAAAAATATCAAAAAATAATAACATTCACATATCTCAATAAAGCCCTCACCAACCCTAAAGCCCAAATCCTTATTAAAAGTGCTTTTGTCCTGGAACGAATCCAAGAACTTATATTACCAATTACACACATCAAAAAATTAATTATTTCAAACCCCTAAACACCTTTAGAAAGGGACTTTTAGTACACTATTTAAACCAAAAGAATTTAAAAGTCGTCGTCAAAAGGATTAAAACCCTTTACAATGTTTAGGATTCAATCAGTTCCTTTTGGTTATTCGAATTTTAAGAAAGTGGACTTCGTATACTTTGATAGAGTTTCAAGCACTCTATAAAAGAGATCCAAGCTCGTTAAAGGGACTTTGAGCTCTTAAAAGAGGATTTGAGGACTTTAACACTATAAAGAAGAACTTTGAGTTCTTTAAAGAAGCTTTGAGCATTTTAAAAAGAATTCAAGCTCTCTAAAGACTTATTTGAAGGAGTTGCGAACACTTTGAAATTTTATCATTTTAAAGAGGCTTCAGGCACTTTAAAAAAGCATCCATCATTTTAAAAAGGTCATGCACACTCTAAAAAGGGTTTCAGAACTTCAAGCTTCAAATGCCTTAAAGAATTTTAGAGTACTCTCAAAGAGGGCTCAAAGCTCTTTAAAGGGACTTCGAGCAGTTTAAAAAGATTTATATTATTTTGAAAAGGTTCCAAGCAACTTTAAAGAGACTACAAGCATTTAATAAGGACTTCCAGAACTTTGAAATTGTTTTATACACTCTAAAAAGGACTTCGAGCACTAGAAAGGGGCTTCAAACACTTTGAAAGAGTTAAAGTGTTTCAAGTACTCTACAAAAAGACTTCGAGCAGTTTAAAAGACTTCGAGCACTTAAAATGGCTTCGAACTTTTTGAAAAAAATTCAAGCACTCTTGAAAAGGACTTAAGGCTTTCTTAAGCGGTTTTAGATTATTTAAAAGGTAATCGAGTACTCGGAAGAGGCTTTGAGCACTTTAAAAAGGCTTCCAATAGTTTGAAAGAGTTTCACACACTCCATAACAAGCTTCAATCATTTTATAGAGGCTTCAAACACTTTGAAAATGTTTCAACAATTCTAAAAAAGGACTTAAGGCTCTCTAAAGCGGCTTTGAACGATCAAAAAATTAATCGAATACTCGAAAGAGCTTCGAGCACTTTAAAAAGGCATCCAATAGTTTGAAAGAGTTTCACACACTCCAAAACAAGCTTCGATCATTTTATAGAGGCTTCAAACACTTTAAAAATGTTTCAAGCACTCTCAAAAAGCACTGAACACTTTAAAAAGAAATTAAAAGGGTTTAAAATAGTGTAGGACTTTAAAGCTGTTTCGGTCAATTTGGAAGAGCTTCGGGAACTTCTAGAGGACTTTAAACACTTTAAAAGACTTTGAAGCTCATTTTTAAACTCAGAGCCCTGAATTCTGCCGAGTTTTGCCTAATTAAAAAATATATTGTTATAAATAGAAAGTAGCCCTTTTTATTTTTTAATAAGCAATTACAACTAGGTACTGTGTCCCTTTCTATCATCAGTCATCGTATTAGTAACAAAGACACGTTTTTCTACGGTCCATTGGAGGTATAAAACAAAAACTGACGACTAAGTACCTATGTAAATACTGCAGACATTAACCTCGTTTGGTCAAGCACCTTCAAAATGAATAAAAATGCATGCAATGATCCCATTTAAAACACAAAGAGGAGCAAAATATTTTTGCAACTAAGTACCTAACTATGTAATTGTATTTCTTGGTTAATATTCAATATGGCCACACACAATAACAATAGATTAAGTACTAATTAGTACTTAATTAGTTTAATCAACTACATCAGGTATAACAAATATATAGAATTTGCGTCACCAGTTTATAATTTATAGTACCTATCCATTCCTAATGCTTATTACTTATTAGAACAGACAACGTACTCCTTTATCTGGATGTAGGTATTATAGTTACCATTAATTAAAACGTTTATTGAAGTAATTTGTTACACTTGTAATAAAACATCAGTAAAAATTGCAAACGTCACTAAACAATTCTTTATTTCCTTATTAAACGGATACCACCTATTTAGAACAATTAGACAGGCTTTAAGTTTGTTGACAATAATGTCTAAAAATAGTAACTCGGCTTTTATTTTGCAACAAATCTACTGTTAACTCAACACAACTGTTAACTCTGTAAATTAAAAAAAAGTTGCCTTAATTGTGAAAAAATGTAAATTAAGAAGGTATTAAATTCTAAACTTCTACTATGCATTAAAGAGCAATAAATTTAAAAATATAAAATAACAGCCGAAACATACCTACTGTAGAACGTTAATAAAACTGTAGCTTAATAAACGACTTGTTCTCATTTAATTTGTTGTAGTTTCGGAGTAATTTTTTAATGAATGAATGTGTATTAGAAAAAATCAATTCGCAAACACTTTCGCTTTAGTATATAAATATAATAACTCTTCAAAAATTGACGGATTTGATGGATAGATATTCAAAACTTTCTATCGTACGTCACAATAACCTCAACAATCAACAAAAATTTTTACTAGATGAACTGAGACTAATCTAAAATACCTATTAATTATACTTAAAATTAAAAAAGTAAAGTAAAAAAAAAATATTTTACAATTACAGGTATTTTAGATAGGAATGAGGGTTTTTAAATCACTGTAATTTTGTCCTTTAAGATGATCTACTTGAAAACATAAAAAAAAAATAACAGAGAGGTGTTTGTAAACATGGTTTCAAAGAAATTTTCGTCGATTCCATGGCTAATAACTTCTTCCTTAGAGGCAGTGGCAGATTTACCAACGGGCTGAATAGGCTAAAACCTAGGGCGACAGATTTTAGGAAGCGGCAAACTGCTCAAAAATTTTATTGTCTTACAGAAAAAAAAAAATATTATCTTATACACGAAGAAAACGAGGCTAAAAAAATCAACAAAAATTACAAAATTTTAATGCTGTACAGTATACTGAATACACTAACGTCTGTATATGAAAAATTACTAAACGCTTATTTATAAAATATACTATTGTGATTTTGAATATTTAAAATATTCCAATAGCGTTAAGTATTACATTTTAAATTTAGTATTTTTACCTATTTTTTAAATTAATTATTGCCATAATTTTTTCTTTAGGTCCACCCACACTATTTAAGTAATGTGTAATATGTTTCACCACTTAAATATATCTATTCCAAGTGAAATTGGATCCGAAAAAAAATTGCTTAAAAATTACAATAACAAATATTATATAGATATATATATGTGGAAAATTAATACTTTTCTATTGATATTTCTGATGATATTAACAACTTGTTTGAGTGTAGAATAAAAATTTAATAAATTTACATGTAAAAAATTGCATGTTGTTGCACAGAATTTCATAAATATTATCTATACATTTCTTAGAATGATGATAATTAAAAAAAACAATAATGATAATATTGTAATGAATAAAAGCTGTAAATATCCATTCAACGAAAGTTCTTCTTAACATTCTTACATTTTTAATCCAAATGAATTCGTATCAATATTTGTTGATTAGTCTTATAAAAATATAATACAATCATAAAGTTGCAATTTCATTGACAAAAAATTGATTGTGAATTAGGGTATAGTTAGAATTGCAGGTGTTAGTAGGGGCGGCAAATTTTTAATAGCCTACGGGCGGCAAATATGTAAATCCGCGACTGGTTAGGGGGTGGCAATATTGACCATTTTTTTTTCAATTATAGTCTTAATGTAAGACTCAATTCTAGCTATGAGCCCCAACAACTATATTCTTGAACACTTTATAGTTTTGTATTACATAGTAGCAATATTTAGAAAGTCTCTTATCATACTTTTTTAATGCACCATGTTATTTCAGCTCACTTTTTAGTAAAATAAAATGTAAAAGTAGCCGATATCAGTTACTTTTAATTGTAATAACTTACCGTTAAGTATGTGTATGTCAATATTGCAATTAAAATTGTTCCAAACGTGATAAATTTTTAAGTATGAAATTGTTCATATTAAAAATATATATTGGTTGTAATAAAAGTAATAGGTTAAATTTTTGATGAATATCTTTTCAATGGGCATTCCCATAGTTTAATTCAAATTCACAACAAACTGTTCCCAATACATGCATATATTAAGTAAAATAAAAATATTTTGTGTAAGGATCTCACTATCAAAAAAAATTCCAAAACTAGAGTGATCAAATATGTATTTAGTTGTTAGGGAGGGTAATTTAAGCATATTAAATTGGAAAATCATATTCATTTTAATATAATTCCATTATTAATCACTAACAGTACCTATGACTTTTTTCGACTTTTAATCACAACTATTTATACTTGTTTCAAGTGATATTGGAAAAATCCCCCATATTTCTTTTAAAGATGTTAAAATCTAAAGGAATCAACTTTCAATCATTGAAATTAACTGAAAACAGCCAAAACCAAATTGATTAACATTGACTTCCCCTTGGAGAAAAAATTAGCCATGTAATTGAATAATATCCCTTTGAAACCTCTTGTAGAGGCACTCACTCATTCTTTTCTACAATAATATCTAAATAACCTCTCGAAGGACATTTTCTTCTCTTTATATCCTGTTAAGAAAAATATTTAACTGTTTCATTTTATATAATATAAAGTTTCATTTGTTCATTGTTTTAAATTCCAATTTGAGTCAAAAATAATAAAAGTCAGAAAAAAGAAAAATGTTAATTTGGCGTCACACGTATAATTTTCCAATCTGCCTACAATCACTAAGCAGTAATTGTTTTATCTTTCGAAGTAGATTACAGAAACAACAAACCATGACAAATACCATTACAGCACATTACATACCGTAAAATATACAAGGTTTGTCCGTAAAATTGTTTATTGTAGAAAAACTTATTGCAAAAAAATGTTTGTACCTAATGTGCTCTAGTTTATTTACATTTAAAAACCCGTTAGGTACCTTCGGAAATAAAAAAAGCAATAAATGTAAAATTACGAAACTTTCTTTAAGAAAACAAACACTGTAAAGAATTTTTGTGCGTAATTAGTTACTTTCAATTTCAATTTTCAGTTACCTTAAAATATATATATTTATTCATAAATTATAAAATTACTTATTTTAGATAATTTTGATACAACTGCCTCAAGCAAATACCTCAAAATTTCTAAATTATTCTTTGCAGCTTTGAAATTTCATAAAACACAATTTTAAAATACAGAATCAAACTCAAAGCTTTAAGGGATAAAAAATATTTTGCTATATGTATATGTACATTTTAACCCCTTAAAGCTCTGAGTTTGATTATATATTGATAAAAGGGGAGAATCAGTAATTATGATTAAAACACAATTTTAAAACCCAAGTACCCCCTTTTAAAAAACGAGCCATACCTCGGAAACAGGAAATTCAAAATGTTCTGCAATCTTTTGATATAGTTCTCGTACATTGGAAAATCCTGAGATGAGTCCTGTAGGACTACCGTGAGCCAGCTGGCAGTGAAAAACTAACTGAGGTCTGCCGATCGTTGATTGATCCTGATTGTTGGTATCTGCAGTGTAATTGTTCTCATAAGAATCGTTGTTCTGAATTCCATTCGGAGGTTTTTGCTCCTGCTTTTGGCGATTTTTTTTGAACATGCTGTCACGAAGTACGTCACTAGTCGCACAATATATAATTAAACTAAATCTAACTAATTGTAAGCAATATACTAAGTTGTCTAATAAAAAGAAAAAAATCGTTTGTTACGTCGTACAAGATAAAGTTCTTATCGCATATTTGCCACTGATAACGCAGATTAACTAATAACGGATCGGGGACAGTTTTAAGTAACTTCTCGCGCACCTGTCCGTTTTGCCATTCGACAGGTAACTAACTAACTGAATGTGAATTAACTTAGCAATAACGTTGTTGGAAGGACGGTCGGCATAACCGAACACCGACGCTTGTTTATTCGTCCTCCAAATACGTTTTTTATTCCATATTTCCGTCCTATAGGTAGATAAATGGCATTTGATAACAGTACTCATGCTCAGTTTCAACAGTCTTAACTTAACATAGGCAACTTTTTTTACATTTTTTTTTTCTGATATTTACCTTTGCACTCGTTAATACCATTTATTTTTTTATTTTGTCATTTACAAGAGTGGATTGCACCGGTAATGGTCTTATGTAGCACAAGTCATCATACGAATTATTTAAAGAAGTGGGGTCCAAGTCCCATATGGAGGCAACGTAAAGGGCGGCCATTCAAGAACGAGTGCCATAAGTAATCAGATTGGATATAATACAACGAGAGACTTAATAAAGTTGAAGATAACTGGAAGTATATTGAAATCCTTTTCATGGCAAGAGTCCTGACACTTTTAAAAAGACTCACATGGAGTAAATCAGAAAATAAAAGCTTGGAAAAAACTGGTTTAAAGAATTTCGAACAGCAAAACCAATACCGAAACCTTCGAAAGATAGATATAGAATAAGTATTAGGTATTCCTGTTATTTGCACAATCTCAAAACGAAATTCCACAAAAAAGCTATAAATGGTGTCTGGGTAAAGGAAAAATAATATCAATTTTTCTTTTAACCACTGAAATCCAAAGGGAATAAGCCGCTGATAATAAGATTAAAATGAATACGTAATGTGGTTGAAGAAGTATTCGCAATCCTGATGGACAGTAAAATTTAGAGGAAGGTTATAGAAAAGTGGGAACACGAGGAGGATATTAAACAGACTGATGATTCTTTAGCCTCAAATCACTCCGAAAATCATATAGATCATTACAGGGTAAATCTCTCATGAAGAGAAGGAGGGAGGCTTTACAATGTCTTAGCGGATCTCACTAAAGCAGAGTGAGGCATTCAAATGATGATGTAACCATTTCCATTCTCAGAAAATCTAATAGACCGTTGTAGAGTAAATCTGTCACGAGGAGAAGAAGGGAAGTCTCACAATGTCTTAGCAAATTTCATTAAAGTAGAGGAAGGCATTCGAAAGAAGATGTCACCACTTCCACTCTCTCTCCCGGACCACGCACGCTGGAATCGATTTCTAGTGAAAGTAGGGTCAGATTTACAAAAGGACATTTGGGACCTGCGGCCAAGATCCCACAGAAAAGGAGCCCCTGCCCCTCGTAAAAATTATTTTGATTATCGTGACAAATTAATAAAAATTATATACATACTTACATCCTTAAATTTAGCTGATGCAAGGTAAATTATACATGAGTAGGATTAAAGAAAAGGATAACTAAAAAAATGAGATAAGACATCGGTGTTTTACATTCAAAAACAATAAAGTGGATACAATAAAATTGTTCTTTCTTTCCTGTTTCCTTTGTTATTTTGTTCGTTTATGATATGGATTCATATCCTGTAGGATCTCACAGAAAAGTTTGATGCATTCATTTGTTTAAATAGTTACAAATAGCCTCAGGATAATTAAGAAGGTTGGAGATTTGCATACAAGATGGTAAAAGTTAGTTTTTATATATAATCTTATTACTTTAATTAGTTGCTCAAGATAAATAAAATTCATATGATCAAGCTCTACAGCATATGGAAAGAAATAAAATAAAACTAAAAAGAATCAGCCAAAAATGACAATGATGAAAAAACATTTTTATTACCTAATTTTTAATATTTAGCTTTAATATCTACTCTTTTTTTGTTGCTAATTTTTAGAAGTATCTTTTCTCTTTTATAACCCACCATATCTACCCCCCTATATGCAACTACTGCTCTTTTCCTTTTCTATAATATTATTAGATATCATAAATAAAAACAATAACGCCTTTGTTATTATTATTATTATTATTTTTATTAATTGAAATAAGAACTTTAAACTCTCGATATTGTCCTAAAATCTATCCAATTTAGAACATTCGGGGCTGTATCTCAAATACACAAAAAATAAAAAATATTGTCTCGTAAAAAAAAACATTTTCTGTTAAGTAATGGATGAAAAGTTATAAAGTGTAAGTACCTACGTTACTTTTTCGGATCAATTCACCGTGCAATTGTTGCTCCGATCATTGCTCGCAAATTGAAAACCAGTTTTATCCGTGATAAATAGCGTTTTGGAAGAAGAGAAATGTCTTCCTAGTAGAGAACCCAGTGTATGATGTAATTTTCATTCCTACTAACATTGATACCTAGTAAAATTTGCAATCATATCCCATTTATTTGAAAAATGTTTAACTGTTAACCGAAAATTATCCTTATAATCATGTTACTGAAATTGTTATTTTAAATGGAACAAAAATAATCCTGTGCCATGATAATAAGTGGGATATATATAAGTTCCTTTCTTTGTAAAAGTTTTTAACGGAAGGGTTAATTGTTTTTCTAAGAGTATCCAAAATTCTTTCGAAAATTATTTGGAGTAAAAGAAAGAAAAATAATTAAACATCATTTTATGGAATTAAAGTGAAAATATCTTTAATTTCTAAATGCTTTTCTATTAAATTGTTTGCGAACATTATGATATTACAATTATTTTTCGTCTATTATCTGCATTTTTTTTAAGATAATTAATTATTAATAGAAGAAAAAACCTTTCTAACGTCTTTGAAATGAAAAGGTAGGTATAGTTGTAAATTCCAATTTACAAAAAATTTTTCTTTTTTATCTTTTTATGTATTTAAATTATATAAAAGGTACTATGAATGATAAAAAAAGTACGATGCAACACAATAATAATAAGAAACAAATATATTATTGCTTCGTTGTGTTTAGGAAAATATGTTTTTTTAGAACTTTATTGTGTAATAAATACATTTTCTTTTTTCAAAAAAAATAATAATAAAATAATTACTTAAATAATTGCAAGTAGGTACCATTCTATAAAGTTTATTTGTATTTAAAAGCTATAAGCTCTTTATTGCTTTATATCTATTTTTTATTAGTGTAATAAAAAAATCACCCTGTATATTGAAAAAGTTGATATGGAACAGCTGAATCCATATATTTTTTTAAAAATGGCACCACTGATAGAGTCAAAACGAATAACCAAAACAATTCATATGACGTCAGTTTTTCAATGCAATTAATGATGGTGCCGGATGTAGTGAAGTGTTTTGTGAGTTAAAATTTAATTAATCAAATTCAGAATGAACCCCTTATTAATTAGGGTAATGGTAAGCTTTATATTTAAATTAGTAGTATATACAATTGATAATCACCCTGTAACCCCAAATATATTAAGAAATATATGGTGAATGGTTGTATTACAGCCATTATAGTTTAGTAAAAATGGCACCACTTGGAAAAATAGGAAAATGTTACGGCAGGCGGGCGTGCAAAGTTGTAATTAATTTGTAAAGTTCAGAATTAACTTATTATTGGTAAGTTTTCAATATATCGTCACCTCAAATTGAATTGGTACATGTAAATCTGTCGGGCTTCAACAAATAATGTTAGGTTAAAAATGCCGTTATGATTTAACAATCGCTTAATAAAAGGATGTTTATAATTAAATAATAACAGTATGATAACGTGTTCTTTAGGTTTTTTAGCAATTTAAAACATTTATTAATAAATTATATACGTATTCTTAAATAGTTATTAGGTATATATGTTTAGGTACAGGTAGTCATTTAATTTATTCAAGATAATTATTCAAAAATGTTTTACCAAGCGATCAGCTTAAAAACAATTTCGATTATTCAAGATAACTGCCATAGACTACCCCTCATACGCATGTGTATTTCTAGAAGCATACTATACTCAAAAATTAAAAATTGAAAAATACAGTTAAGAAAATTATATTGATCTTACTGAATTAAAAAAAAAGTAAGTTATAAAACCATTTTTTGTATAATAAGCTTCCCACATAAAAAAATTTAATTAAATTGCATTTGTACTGTTAATAAGAAAGATAAATATCAGTAAAATAGTTTTAAAATGTTTTGACTTTATTTCAAAATTCATGTCAATTACAGTCAAAAAATTATTAATAAGTCAACTACTGGGTTATTATATAGAGAATTATATCACAATTTATTAAAACAACTACAAAATATTAATAGCAATTCCATTTAAAGACTTCATGTAGAGACAGATGAAGAAATCTCTCTTGATGGGAGTTTTTGTGCTGTAAGCTCTTTTGAAACCATTTCCTTATGTTTAATGTATGAAAGAAATACATTGTACAATGTTGTTACTCCGTTAATGTAAAGAACCTGATATTTTACAGGTACATATAAAAAGTTAATAAACTGTGTAGGAGGCCAAACACACCAATCCATCTAAACAAAGAATAAAATCAAATTAAAATACAAATATGGTACTTCCTGGAAAAGATACTTGCAGCATATACTTCAATAAATTTGCCTTTTAATTCTTTAGTACATTCTTTGGTTGATTTAAACTCTAAGTATCCGAGGCAATAAAAGAATTCTGTTATGCAAACTGGAGACATTATAAATTGATCTAAACCAATTTTACTAACAACAGACTGTAAAGTTCGTTTTGGCAAAATTTTATCCATCCATCCATAAAAGTAATGATGGAGGGGACCCTGTGACAACCCAACTATAAACATTCGGCCTAAAAACAAACGTCTTATACAAAAACTCTTATTAAATTATTGTTACAAATTTGTAATTACCTACTCTTAACCAGTTGTACCTCTTTTTTAGTTTACCCTGTCTATATTCTATTTCTTGTTGAATTATGTCTCCTCCCAGCATTAATACTCCACATGATATCGTATTGGTTGCTAAAAGATATTTTCCAAAGGCTTTATTGAAATTCCTTTGAATTGGACCAATTTTAAATACAGAAATAATTTTTTTAAAACTCATTTTAGTTCCCCTATTTTGGATTGCTTTTACAGGTTTCTCCAATAAATAGATAAGTGTACTAATAAATGACTGCTAATCATTTATATATAAACACTTTTTAAGTTCCCAATATGATGCAATTAGAACTATCATTTTTGTTATCTGCGATTCACTCAATTTATGTAATATTTCATGAGGTGTCCAGGCAGGTAAGATAATATGACATTATTTTTATCTTTACTAGAATTACGTGAAATGTTTAGATTTTTATAAAGCACTATTCTTGCACTACAAATCACAATAATTTAACAGTTTCAGTATACGAGGTATTATTTAAATTAATTGTTAAGTTGTATGATCGAAAAAACGCATTAATTCCTAACCAAAACGTCACCCGGTTTGCTTTGGTTTGCTTATCATTATCCCCACTCTTTTCGTTCTAGTAACCAATAGCAACGAGCAGCCATGTTTCCCGCGTTCCCTTTTATACTATACAGAGTGTTTCTCTTAAGGGTGCCCTTAATATTTCTATTAATGAGACAAAAAATATTTTCCATCATTTTATTAAAACACGCATCATATAATTTAACACAAACAAGTCGAAACATGTAAAATATCTATATCTAACAAACATTACTTACTTGTTTTCTTCACATGCAAATGACACTGAAGTAAAAAAGTACAACGAATGAATAAATGCAGAGGTGCCACTGTCCATTACAATTCGAATTCACACATCTATTTCTAAGCCTTAACAATTTACTCGAAGCAAGAAACGTACCATTTAGAGCATTTAGTTGTTATAAATAATTTAAAAATGAATTATGAACGTATGTTATATAATTTGTACAGTGTTTTAAATTATGCGCCTTTTGTTTCTTCACGTCTTACAACAGTCGCCAACCAACAGGCCAATACTATACCGATCACCTAAAACAAATTTTAATTTTTTTAAAAATTTAAATTTCAAATTTTAGAATAAAAAAGTATTTCAAAAACTTGAGAATAAAACTGTGATAATGTCGATATTTGCTAACCGAAAACTTTTTGTGAAGACATCGGATTGGGTATTTTAGGTATGCAACCGGGGTGTAATGGGTTGCATATATTAATATTAACTTAATTTATTTTTATTAAAAGTACGGGGAAGCAATTTTTTTTAAATGTGATTGTTTTTAAACGAATTTATGATCCAAAACACCCCTACCCTTTACTCGTTAATGTATATCCCTATATGTTGTACACATATGCGTATAGAAGACTTTATAGAAAATATAAGGATAATTAGTTAATTAATACGTACTTGTATAAAAGCAATACCAATTCCGACTCCAACTAAAAGGGTTGCCCTCGACCTTGCTTTTGTTACCAATTTTTCGTAACATCCTTCAGTACTCAGATAGTTAGTTCCTTTTTGATAACTAGCACAAGAATTGTTTGGTTCTTCATTTCTTTTTTGTTCTGCATAACAACAACTTGCTGGAATTCCATTTTGCCAATCTCTGGGTCCTTCTACTCCACAACATGACAGCTTGAATAAATTAAACTTAACTGAATATTTGCACCAACATTAAAAATGTTACAACATTCTAGCGAAGTATCTAAAAGTTAGGCGTTTTTAGTCGTTGCAGATCAAAATTATTAATATTAAGTGGGACTATATTTTCGAAATTATAGTGAAAATAGCATCTAAATCGGTCAAAAAGTAACCGAAATAAAGTTTAATAGCATGATTCTTGTTAAGTACATTTGTACTGAATTTGACCTACTTTTCATCTACCACCAAAATGGCCGCCATCGCACAGCCAATCAGATGCTTCCAATTCGATTGAAATTGTTTATAACAGTGAAACTTGTATATCAGAGTTAGTCACCCTCAATGCTTCGTAAGGTTCAGCTCGTTGCATTAAAGTTTGCTTTGTAATTACATAAAAGTATGTAATTATGGTATTGTGTTATCGTTAAAAATTACGCTATTTCATAAATAATAAACAAGAAGCCATGTACATTTAATTGTAAAACGGTGCCTAACTTATCGCCAGTAGATTCCTAATGTTGCTCAGATATAACAATACATTTTCTACGTTTTTGTTAGCTCATCTATAATGGAACTTCTGCTATATTCTATTACATATTTTATGTTAAAAACACGCAATTTCCTTATTTTTGTTACGTGGCATGACATTTTAATTCATTTATATTGTCATGCACATAAATTTTCATTCTTTTAGTGGGCAAAACCACCTTTGTTAAGCATATTGCTTTTTTACACAACAACCACTTCGTTAATTAATAATCAGCACCTACATACATAAAAAAAGGGTTTTATTTTAATTACCTACAACTTTGAATACTACTTATGTATAATAAATATAGGTAAAAAGTAGGTAATCTTATAAAAATGAAAAGGCTTTTGTTGAATTTAAAATTTTACTTTTTTTACATTTTTAATTAAAACCCAACGACATTAAAATATAAATACAGGATCCGGCAAGATGATTTCCCAAATTTGAAGCTTTAATAAAAACGCCATTTTAAATGCTATTTAGAAGTTCATTTATTGAACGGAAAAGTATACTATGCCATTCTTTTCAATGGTGACCATAACGTTCGAAGCTGATTTCTGAAAGTTTCCACCACTCCAGCAGTCATTTGAGCTGATATCTCTGCAATTTCTTGGCGTATTGTTGCTTTTAATTAGTTAATCGTTTGGGTATGGTGTTTAAAGACCTTAGCCTCAAAGGAAGAAGTCGCATCGGACAAGATCCTTTAGAAATCAGCTTCGAATGTGAATCGAAAAAATTGGTCACCACTTTGACCTCATACAAGAAAATAGCATAGTATACAATTTCGTTCAATAAAATGATGTTCTAAATAGCATTTAAAATAGTGTTTTTATTAAAATTTAAAATGTAGAGACCCAGTATATTGTTGTAATATATCAATAAATTCACGATTATAAATGCAACGGATATTAATATTTTAAACAAATTTAATTTTTTATTTAAAAAAGTAAAATTGGTGTGCAAATAAAATGGAAATATTCCCAATATTACATAATAACACTTGAATGACCTCTTATCAAATAATTGCAAATAAACAAATATATTTTATTTTTAAACCGTCTGAGTAATATACCTACATATATATTATTTAAATGGTAACAAAATATTTACCTTCTTTTGTGCATTATCCCAAGCAAGGCGTTCTGAATCAGTGTTATAATTTTTTATGGAATTCTTGAGGTTTTCCTTCAAAGCCATTTCGAAATCTTGCTTATAAACCGCTGCAGCAATTCCAACGGCTAGTTCAATGATAAAAACGATCAAGAGACATACGGCAAACTACAATAATAAAACAAATAAGCCAACGTTAGTCATCTTTTTTATTATTATTGTAGAAAAATGTAAATTAGTCCCACATGTACTGGGCCAATGTCAGTTTGTTCATCATATCTACGATCTCATTATAGTCGATCGTCGACAGCGATAAAAATACATAAAAGTAAATCTTGCAGTAACTGGAAAATTGCTACACAACGTTTTAAAGGGCAATGGGTTAAAATAATAATAGTACAATATTAGATTTATTTTGTCACGAAGTTTTATCATCTTACTATGTAATATGTTGCTTCATCAATATATTATAGGATATAGGTCGCATATGTGGACAATTTTCAAAAACTGTGATTGATTGGAAAATAAAACGTATAGATACCTATATACGATTTAGAGGATATTTCCACTCATTCTAAACAATCTATTTTGTAATTTATAGTAGGTTAGGTCTATCTGGTTAAAAAAATAATTACAAAGTAGAAATAAAATAAAAAAGTTATTTCTTGAATCTTGAATATCTATTATCTTGAATAAATTTTTCAAAACATTTTACTTGTTAATACATTCAATCGATCTCACAAAATGATTAATTAATTATATCAGTGTATGTATGTTCGTAATTAAAATGTCATAAACAAAACTTATTATTACAAAGAGGCAGTTTCTTAAAACGATAATAAAATTAACCGTACATTTCTGGGTGCAAATAAATAATCAATAAAATTCATAAATTTTACCCTTGAAGTGTTATTTCCACAAACTTCTTTCTATTGTGAATTTTATAAGACTATTTGATAAAAAGATAATTTAAAAGTTATCTGCTCTTATATCGTTTCTCAAAGACAAAAGAATTTAACTCAATCTTTTAACGGAAATAATTATAATAAAATGAAATTTAATATCAGTTGGGCTAAAGAAGAAAAGCATATATTTTTTTGTGACGAAATAAAAGGGATCGTTAGTGCGTCTTACTTACAGCCATCAACATGTAATACGATTCCCTGATGGCTCCGAAGCATCCCAAAAAGGCAATAATAAATATGATTGCTCCGACTACAATCAAAACAACTGGTGGCGCCAATATTCGATTTTCCATAAAATGACTAAACTCCCCTACATCCGCAAGGACAACTGCTCCTGCTACTATAATCCCAATCCCGGATATCTAACGACGAAGAAGAAAGATCATTATCAAATATCTCGTCAAATACCAATTCGTAATAAAATCCATTCATTTTTAGGTATAAACTCACCGCAAAAATGAAGTTGAAGAAGAATAAAAGATACTTTATAAAACTCATGCCACAGGTCTCCATGATGATGCCCTTTAATAGATAAATGGAATTATTTTACGCACGCACTCACGCTTTCAACTAACACTAACTCTGACCGAAACACCGAAACGATTTGTATTAAACTCTCCCCCTTTTAGATTCCTTCGCGCTAGAAAATCGTAAAGTTCTGACTCCTCTCGATTGGTCGATTTCTAGCTTAGTTGCCAGATCATAAATGAAATGTTTTTTTATAACGGAAGGGCGGAAGGGGATGAATAAACACAACAAAGACTAGAGAAAGTCGTAAAAAATAAAACACGATTATTAAAATCCATCGATTTTAGAGGTAATAGTAATTATGAAATCGACTAATATTTTTATTCCCTTTATGTCCACAAAGGAACAAGGAATTTATGGATTAATTTTTCAAATTAAAAAGAAAATTTCTATTCATGAAATATGTTCCTAAAATTATTAACAAATTCGAATTAAGTCAAAGTCGACAAGAATTTCAATTAATACTTTTTCAAACCTTTAGTCCTTTATAATTATAATACAGCTTATGGGAGCCCCCATCTTGTAGTAGATAAATTTGGTGATTTAAAAACCATATGCAAAATAATCCGCTTAAAAGATGTTATTATAAAGATGTGAATGTAGAGGTAAGAAATTTAATTACATATGGTTTTAAATATTTCATAAAATATAAACAGTAACAATAATAACAACTAAATAATTGTCGGAGATAGATCTGAAAAACTTGATTAAGTGATGCTTTCAAAAACTAGAAATAAAAAAGCAGGCATTAAAGCAAAATATTGAAAATTAAATGAAAAAAATCTTTTTTAAACATTGTCGTTTTGATTGGATTTTTTCAAGTTTTTTTTCATGAGCTTTATAGCTTTCTCAAGTGAAATTTTATTTATCTTTAGAAACTGCTTAAATTAATAAGATTGTACACAAAAACTAACTATATGCATTTATGCAATTATCGAACCTTTTCAATTATCCTGTGGCTATTTGTAACTACTTAAACAAATAAACGCGTCAAACTGTACTTTGTGAGAGGGCCAAATGCCCTTATTATATAAACCCAAACCTGGCTGTAGTACTATGAAAAAAAGTTCTGTTACTAAAAGCCATGATTTATTTAAATGTCCATGCAAGGATACACATCCTTGGCAGTTAATACAGTTACCCATTAATTATTTATTATATTTAATTTACTGTTAATGGCAACACTGCTGTACTTTATTTTGCAGAATTATTGTACACATATATGTAAGTATTAGTAGTTCATTGGCTTAAAATGCGTACAATTTTGAAACTGCCATAGTAACCATACTTGTACACAAAGCTTAAATACCTGGAAATTTGATTGTCCTTATTATGAAGTGTAGCTACAATTATTACTTTGCTAAATGCATTTTCCTGCTGTAAATGAAAACTTCACCGGAACGATTTCATGAATAGGCTTAGCAGTTAATCAATAAGTAATTTTCGCCTGACAAAATGGGAATTGAACTCAAATCTAAACCGTTAAACTAGTAACGGTTTCTGATGGAATATTCAAAATAAATGTTTACTCTTACCCTCACCCTCCGTAAGTAAAGGTCAAGGTGTCAAGCAAACACTTTATACCCACAGTAAATTTTGATTTGTTTCAAATCAATATTAGACTTACTTATGTAGTTATTATCGATGACTTCTCACGAAAAGTGATGTAACACGAAAGGGAAGAAATTATAAGAAATGATGTAGCAAATTTATTATAAAGAAATATTCATTAATTGATCGATAATATTAACGTATAAAAGTTTACGTTTTTTATTTAATTACATTCTTTATCAAGGGGTGATTTGTGTATAAGTATAATACGTTCTAAAGAGCTCAGAACTGCTAAATAAATTAATTATTTATTATTTTTGCAACCCCTTTAGCCCATTACTACAACTTATTGTAATATAATCGGCTGATATGCTTAGGAGAAATAAACTTTTGCCAGCATTTACTAGCATCAAACAGCAAATATTGACATTTCAGTGAGCTGCAGACGATGCAGCTCGTTGCTGTGTTTAAATATTTCTTGCTTACACTACCGAATTGTTTGCTATTTATTTAAGGAGTAACTGTTGAAATTTCAATATGTGTATAGTTTATTATCCCTTTTAGACCAGTGCTGAAGCCTTCCAAAATAGTAAAAAGTGAAAAGGATAAAACCCAAACTTTCGATAGTGCAACGTTTGTGAAACATTTTCTATATGAACTGTAAGGAACGTAGAATAAAACGCAATGTTATTTCACTAATTTATATTGAACTCGACAATATTGTTTCGATCGACAGCGATCATTATCAAGAGTACTTAAACTAAAACTTAAAACTAATGCCAACATATTTATACTAATTACAGATTACATAGGAGTAGTGGGGAGCTTGTGGAACCTAATTCAGTCTGATTATTAACTAAATTCAATTTTTGGAATATAGCTTTTTTGATTTCTATATTTTCAAGCATAGATAGTTTTTTGCTATTGTTTATATTAGTATGAATGATTTTCGTGTTTTTTATATCAAGTGAATGGTTGGAATCAATGCAATGTTAAGTTAAGTTAAGTACTCTTGATAATGATCGCTGTCGATCGAAACAATATTGTCGAGTTCAATATAAATTGGTGAAATAACATTGCGTTTTATTCTACGTTCCTTACAGTTCATAAAGGATAAAACCCATTGGAAAAGGAAGAGAATATAACAGAAATGAAATGAAAAATAATTTACGGGCGATCTGAGGTCGGGAAGAGGAAAGGGGTGAGTTTTTAAGGGTAAAAAATGGTTTTCCTTGATTTCCGGAAAAAGTACAAGTCCTATGGAAAAAAGTAAACTGGCAAAGTTGTAGGTAATAAAAAGATCTACAACTTTTGTATTTATGTACACTTTTTCACATAACATCAAAATTTATGTGAAAATTGCAAGTAACCAACTTTTTAGTTTTTTATTTCTTTTACAAAAAAAAAATTTTTTTTTCACGAAATTTGGTGAAAACTTTCCTATTTATGTCCCAAACACGCTGTAATTTTTTTATTTGAAATATTTATTTTTTCACCTTATTTTTACTTAATATCGGAAAAGCACCCTAATTTTCAATCGAAAATTCTCACGTCAAAATATCTGCTTTTTTAAAAACGTTGGTGGGCTTTTTCTTCGTTGAAAACTCTACTTTCTTATGGTGTAAAAAAAATATATATTACTGTTACGTTTTCTCAGGAAATG
The DNA here is from genome assembly GCA_029378335.1 of Agrilus mali. NCBI lineage: Eukaryota > Metazoa > Arthropoda > Insecta > Coleoptera > Buprestidae > Agrilus > Agrilus mali. Next base: position 18,359,161 of record CM055658.1, on the reverse strand, counting down.
CAAAAAACGAAAAAAACTAAATTAATGTTTTTAAAAATATTATAGTGAATAACGTAATCAGTATAAAGTATGTGAATTCAATAGTACGATTTACATGCATATTTATGTATTACGAGATTTTCTATGACATAAATATAATTAGAATTTAATAAATCAACTTTTTTACTGAAAAAAATAGCAGGGGTCACATTTTTTAGATAAAATTCCGTTCGTTTTTTTGCATTTCTTGAGAAAATTTACCATAGTAATGTATATTTTTTTTCACACCATCAGAAAGTAGAGGTTTCAACGAAGTAAAAGCCCACCAACGTTTTTAAAAAAGCAGATATTTTGACGTGAGAATTTTCGATTGAAAATAAGGGTGCTTTTCCGATATAATAAAAATAAGGTGAAAAAATAAATATTTCAAATCAAAAAAATTACAGCGTATTTGGGACATAAATAGGTAAGTTTTCACCAAATTTCGTGAAAAATACTTTTTTTTTGTAAAAGATAAAAATAAAAAACCAAAAACTTGGTTATTTGAATTTTTCACATAAATTGTGAGGTTTTGTGAAAAATGTGTAAACCCAAAAGTTGTAGATCTATTTATTACCTTCAACATTGCTATTTAACTTTTTTCCATAGGACTTGCAGTTTTTCCGGAAATCAAGGAAAACCGTTTTTTACACTTGAAAACTCACCCCGATCCGTTTCCCGACCTCAGATCGCCCGTAAATTATTTTTCCTTTCATTTCTGTTATATTCTCTTCCTTTTCCAATGGGTTTAATCCTACTATAATGTTTTTTTGTTTTAAAAATTATCGAATTTCAAAAATTTTTATTGGATAAAAATAATGAGTTTACTACTATATATATCACAAAAACTTTCACATATATTTTTCTAGAGTTATCGTTGAAATTTAAAAATATTTTCTCTTCAAATATTGTAGGTACATACTTTTTTTTTCTTTTCAGTGCAGTGCGGGGACAACCTGATGGCATTCTGGTAGGAGTTGCATCTCAATGTAAGTTGTGAATTTGTTAGTATTAATTTATTCGTTTTATTTATCGTCACTATTTACTTGAAGTATGTTTATGATGACTAAAATATTTGTTAAGATTTTACGACTATTAAATGCTGAGGATCTATTTTTTTTTACTTTTTACATTGTCATAACAGCAAATCGAAAGACGTTTCTGATTCCTCTTTAGACTCAGAACAGTAACATGAAGATATAGGTAATGAAATTAATTAGAACACATTTACCAATACGCCTATAGGTTGTCTATTCAGCAAAAGACTCAATAATTAAATCAATTTTAATAAAATAATTAAGTAGCATAATGTACAACAAAAACCTTTTAGTCAAAATCAGCAATTTTATTACAGATACATATGTTTGTATCTTCAGACCAATTTGTATTTAGTAGAACAATGTTATGTTTTCTTTTAGCATATAAAACGAATACATTTCCTTGATGTGGCTATAAAATGTTCTAATGACTTAGCTAGGTCTCCATAAAACTCCATATTGATTCCTTTTTTTTCACAAACAAGCCTTTATACTATACGTGACGTTTACTCGTTACACGAACATCCACGCTACGTACTTATATAATATTATCTATCCAAAAATGATGGATTCAGTTTTTTAATAAGTAATTAAATTATTGCTAGTTGATTATTAATATATATAAGCAACATTGATTATCTTTCGAGGTCAGGACTTCTGAAGTCTACTCTGTGGTCTGCATGCTGTATCATTGTAACAAAGCTTCAAAAATAATTACACAAGTCTTAACGGAATTTTACTTTCTTTATTATTGCGATAAATACTTAAATACATTGGAGAAAATGTCCAACAAATATATTTTCTTAGTATCATTTGGAAGTGTTCGACATCAAGTTTATTATATCGTATCTATTCTATAAATACACCTACTACTGGATGTTATTAATAAAAATATAACTTTCACTTTTAGTTTGTCGTTTCTATTTCATTTCGTCTCGCTTTTTTATGGCATTAGCAAGCCAGCAGGCCAGCATTACTCCAATTATCTGAAAATGAAAATATATTAAATTACAATAAAATAATATCTACACACAGATTTTTTCTGTAAACTTCTAATGACTGCGAAAAATATATTTGAGTGAGTGAACTCCATATCTCGTGAAAATAAAATATTTAATCGAGAACGAAAATATTTGCACCCGTCCACAAATTTATCTCACAAAGAAGAGTAAACAAAGATATTTATTTAAAAATCTTGTGAGCTTTAACCTAGGAATGCGCAGAGACAATGTTTTACCAGTTTAACGATTTTCACAACTCATAACATTCCTTTCCTTCATCAAAAATATTCAAAAAAAGTGTTTTGCTTCCATTAAAAACATAATCTGCACATTTGTTGTCCCTATGAAAAATACCTCAACAAAAGCGATCCCTATTCCAACTCCGGTTAACGTTTTAGCTCCGGTATTCGCCTTTTCCTGTAATTTATCAAAGCATCCATCACTGTAAACTATTTCGTCACCTCTTTCGGAACTGTTGCAATGCATATTTGTTGGGGGTGGCGCTCCTTTCTTTGTCCTGTGACAGCAACTAAAAGGTCTGCCTCCAGACCAGTCTTCAGGACCATCAACCCCGCAACATTCAAGCTAAAATTATAATAAAAAGGTGCCCTTAATTGCTAGATATTTTTTCTTCAAACTTCTAGGTCAGTAGGTTAGATTAAACCACATAATATTATTTTAGATTAATCTACATTTGAAAATATTTAAAAAAAGGCTCTTTTTTTCAAAACATGATCACCAGCTGAAATTCGTGGACCATGTATTCTTATGGTTTACGAAGAAATACTTTGCAAATTAAAAAAAAAATAAAAAATAAGAACAGGGGCACAGCTACAACATGACGTAAATTTTGCTTATTTTTATGCTGCCGTATATATTTAAGGAATGAAAGATAAAGGGTTGAAAGTTGGTTTACAATAAATCGTGCCTACAACATAAACTTTGTATCGACGATTGATTCATTAGTCTAAGATTATTTATTAGTTTAGGAAATATAGGCCCTCAAAGTGTGACTTTTTCGTAAAAAGCACTTCAATCGCCCATACTGCCGAGAAAGACGTAGTTCTACGTCAAAAAAAATACTTACATTAATTTGCATGTTGTCCCAAGCAATTCTGTCTACTTTGCTGTCGTAGTAAACATCTAAAGACTCTTTTAAATTTTCTTTTAAAAGAACTTGAAATTCGCCTTTGTAGACTGCAGCAGCGATTCCAATAGCCAATTCTACCACAAAAATTATGAGAAGACAAAGTGCAAACTAAAAAAGAATAATTACTCTTAGTATATAGGTATCGTTTAAAAAAAATATATCAACAGGTAATTGGTCATAATTTATTCATATTATATTAATAATGCAATTTCTATTTTTCTTGTTTTATTTTGGCACGGTTTACTAACTTTTGAGTATATTTTTTAAAAAAACCGTGCCACTCCAGGGGTGACATTTTCATATTCTATTTTATACGAATATGGGCCACTTGTGACGACGAAAGTATTTGAATGAGGACAAAATTGTGTAGGGGTTGGTTATTGATTTTTGTCGTAATAGCCTTGTTTACTACTTTTCTTTTGAAAATATCAACAGCCCCTTGTAACTTAAAATACAAATATTTCCCTTCTATAGCGGACAGCCACAATAACACTGATTAACATTCCATATATGGGTCTTATAAATTATTTATCAAATAAGTAACACAATCAACTTCATTTCGAATAAAAAAGTTTTCTACTACGTAGCTATAGTACGAGGAAGCAATCAAACTTATTTTCTACTATTGTCCTATGTCAGGGATGGCGAACCTTTTTTGATGTCCGTGCCACAAAGTCATAAAAATTCTTTTTTAAATAGGTAACGTGCCACAATAAAAATTCATTCGAAATGTTACCGTGGTGAAACTATACGTAAGTATAATTAAACAAACAAACAAAATCAATTCATCTTTAAACAATTTTTTGTTAATCAATGTTTTACAAAAAGCAATATGCTAGAAACAAAATTCACGTTAAAAAAATTGTTTTTAATGTGATTTTTGTTGCTGTACACAAGATGATAAAGATTTAATATCTGGTTCATATTTAGTTAATTTCAACAGTACGCATGCAGTGCTCGACTCATCCGTCATTCTATTCCTATATTTATTATTTATAAAATTTAATTCTGAAAATAGAGATTCACATGCCCACGTCGATGAAAATATTAAAAAAAAATGGCTTTTGCTAATATTTTTAAAGTTTTAAACAATTAAACGTGTCAGGAACTGAATTCCATGTATAGTTAGAATTTCATCTTCTGCAATTTTATTTATTTTATCCAATAATCGATTACTTTCAATAATTTCTAAATCATTTCTTAAATCAACAAATTTTTGGTTCTATATGGTACTTGACTGAAATTCAACTAATTCCATTTTTAATTCATTAAAATTTAAGGACTTTTAAATTAAATTTTTCAAATGGTATTGTATCAGGATATAAAATAGATTTTGATTCGAGCGCTGCGACAGCAACAACATTCAAATACCTTAAGAAGGCGACCCTGGATACACAAAATTTTTTATCTAATGCGCATCTGTATATACTTCGAAAGAATTCATGCGTTATTTTAATAATAAAATGTATAATTTGACGGTTCTAGTTAACATACTAAGACAGGTATTCAGTACTACAAATTTATATCATAAACTATAAATTAAGGGTAGATTAATAATTTTTAATTCATTTCTATTAAAAAAGATAACTTAAAAAAAAAATTTTGTTTTTGTGCGTGCCATCAAAATTTTCAAACGTACCACTTGTGGCACGAGTGCCAATGGTTCGCCATCCCTGTCCTATGTAGTAATATAAGATATGTATACATACCATAGATACTTTGAAAGTAGTTTACAGTCTGTAAATTTCATTATAATTATTTTGTGTGTAAAAAAGTGTTAATTGATAAACTTATGGCCAGATTCTTTGTTCACTTTAAAAAAATTAATATGAAGGTATTTTAAGTCCCTTATCCCCTTTTAGTGCTACCTAGCAAACAATTGCTATTTTTTTGAACAAAAAGTGTATATTAGACAAACAAATAGACGAAGGGACTTTTAAATTTCAGTAAACCAATAATCATATACTTCTAATTTTTCCTAACACATCACGTTATTTTACAAAAATAGATCTTACATATTACTGTGTTAGCATTACCTCGGACTTGCAATTAATTTAAGTAATACGTACGTGCGCAAATTTTAAATTTTAAATTAGTTACTTACTGCCATCAAGGCGTAGTATGATTCTTTAATAGCTCCCAAACAACCCAGTGCAGCTACAAGAAACACGATTATTCCAACTATTATCAGTAAAATCGGCATTGCTATTATCCGGGTCTCCATAAACCGACTGAAGTCTCCAACATCAGAAAGAATTACGGAACCAGCTATTATAAGACCCAAACCTGAAACCTGCAAAACCAAAAACTTAACTTAATAAAAAAACTGTAATTTAAAATTCAGATTTCAAAATTATGTTGAAAGCCAAAGAAAGAATGTCTACGAGGATATATCAAAGAATCTGTTTGAGAAAGTTTACGTTAATTTTAGGTTCTACAAATTCATGATTTATCATGTTTCTGTTTCAATCTTAGGAGGGATTTTCTATTTTCTTCACTAAACTATAATTTTCAAAAAAGTAATTTTTATATTATCAAAGAAAAAGCCATTGGATTATCCCTCATCTATTTTGATATTCTTTTCTCTTAATAAGCTTTTTTCTGGTCAATGTTACAAAAAAAGTCCAAATTCTAGTTGTTGAACCTCTTAAGAGTTAAATTAATATTATTTTCAATAAGTCAACAGAACTTAATTCAGAGGAATTTGAATATCATACCCTTTTTAAAAGATAAAATTAAAAATATTTGAATAAAAAAGATTTTACTTACCGCGAAAAGAAAGTTAAACACAAACAAAAGGTATTTTACCATCCCCAATTCGCACATCTCGATCATATTGATTGTCGTTTCGATTTCTACTACAGTGTGTTAGGTATAAGAACGTGCTGAAGAAAATCGTGCAGACTGCGAATTTACAGTCGTGGATTTTTTCTTTTGCGATAAAATCATAACAAATACCCCTTAGCATTGGTCAAGAGTCCAGTGTTTCCAGTAACGTTACTAGGCGACTTCTTTATGGGTGTTCTTATGTAAATAACTTCGCGGAATTGCAGACCGTCATTAACGCCACTTTATTACCAAACTTAAAGATAGGTCAGAAAAAAAAGAAATATGAGTTGCAATAAAAGTATGCGTCATATGACGTCATTTTATCCTTTGACCTTTTTGAATGGTCGAGGTCTGTAAGGGCTGCAATTTCAATAACAAAAGATTTTGAAAAGAGAGTAGGGATAATATAAAAATTAGAAACATACAAACTTAGAAATAGAGCAAGAGGATGCTCTAGTTTCTAGATAATGCGAATATCAAAACAGAGTAGAAAAGATATCACTAGATTCGTGTACCTAATAAGAAAACACATGGTAATGTAATATGGTGAAGGTGCCAGGTTGGAGATCTAACAATTTTGAAAAAGGAAGAATTTCAGCATGGATTCAGTGGCTTTTATAAAAATTTTAACTAAGTACTAATTATTTATGAAATAAATTAATTTGCTCCTTACAAATTATTTGACTCGTGCTTAGAATAATTTCTTAGCCAAAATGAATTCACATTATTTTATATTTCTCTAAACGTTAGAAATTACTTTCAAAAAACTTCCACATAATTCACTGCAGTATCCCATAGAAGAGAAATGAAGGAGTGACGGGTTGAATTATCGCAGAAAATATCTAAAAATGTTCCCTGTGCTTTCAAAGAGTTTATTGCCTGAGAACACGACATGTTTTGGTTGCATGTGGGTCAGTTCAAGGACCTTCAATATGTTGTACTGATATTAACATAAATTTCATGAATTTGAATTTGAGCTCAGAGTCCTTGTACCCACTTACATAGAAACTTCTATTCATAAAAAAAATGGGACCACCTCCAGAGAAATGGCGACCAATTTTATGTTGATGGTCACATTATTACCAACCCTGTAGCCTGTAATATGTATAGTACCAACTGACAGACCAAGCGTGTAATTAGAGGTTTTCCGTTATCGCCCACTTCGACACGCAAGTGCTAAAAAATGAGCTTTTTCTAATAAATCTCCCATGTGCGTATCATTAATTACTAGCTGAAATTATGTTAGAAGTTGTAAAGGAATCCATTAACAGGATGTGATATAAATATCCGGGTTAAATAAAAACAGTATACGTACCATAGATAAAGGGTGTCAAGGAAATTAATTTCCCATAAAAGGCTTATCCGATCTTGTTTATTTCGGCTTTTATTTTTATCACCTTCTTCAGTTAAAGACAACGGGAATTATTTGTTTTTGTAGATAATAAACTCGCAATCGGCTAAATGGTAGTTTTTTGTATTAATAGGCCAATTTAGTTAAGAAGCTGATTGAGTAGAAAAACAAAAACGAAACGTTGTCTAGTTTTACTTTTTATTTATTTAATTTACAAAGTACATATACAACGTAATTTATTAGGCACATAATGTGAAGTAGTTAAATTATTTAGAGACTATATTGTACGAAACATGTACAATTGTACATTGTAAAAGTTAAATCCTTCTGGGTTTCAATGTATTAGGATTTTATATTATATTTGCATAACTATATATTGTAAAATGTAAAACTTCTAAAAATAGTTTCTGTTCGGGGTAGTATTTTATTACGATTTTATGAACCACCTTAATATTGTTAAACCAAGAAGGAAAGTTACAGTTGTTGCTTTTTTGTTATCAGCTGAAGATGAATCGTCTGACCTGAAAATATGATTTAGTTATTAGAATTTTATTTTGAAAAGCTTGCAGTACAATAAAAAGCTTCACATACACAAATACATAAATGAGATAGCTACATAAAGTTTTTTTTACTTTCTATCAGAATCAATTGAAAGTCTTAGAAATAATTTCTCTATTGATGATAGAATAGTTTATTTCGTAAATTGAAAAATACAGAAATAGTAGGTACTGTTGATTTGGAATTTAATTTAATTATTTTTACCTGATAAAATATAGGTAGGTACTTACTCGTGGTTTTATTTGTATTTTAGAAAATAAAATATTTGAAATTGAAAATGTTTTTAGTTTTAATTTTAGTTATCATCAATCAAAATCGAACCTGTTATGTTTTTTGTTTATTTGTTTATCAGTTTAGGTTGTTGATTGATTAGAAACGTCATTGTAGTCTGAAAATTAAGCTTTTATTTTAATTTTGAGTGATACGTATATATTTTTATTTTCAGAAAGGTGTTTGATTTTATTTTATTGTTGAACTTAATTTTTTTAAGGATTATAGCACAAAAATAGCATTAAAGGGTATTTTAGGGGATTCGAGGGTTAAAAACTTTTACTGTGTCCTACTTTATAAAGAAGAAAAAACTATTGAATTTAAACATTAAAAATAGTTTGTGTTTTAATTTGCTTACTTCGATATAGTGTCAGGTATAAATTTCAAAAATAAATTATATTTGTTATTATTTAAAAGATATATATATTTGTATACTTTATTATTTATTTATATCCACTTATTTAGAAAAACAACAAATTCTCATTTTTTTCTCTAAACGTCAAAATTCTAGGTTCTATAAATCCTATAAATGCATTTTTATTGGATAACGAATAAGGTGCAAAATAAATATTGTCGACTCAAAAAAGTGTTGTATGTAGGTACCTATACATAAAAAAATTAAACAGGAAAATAATGAAAAACAAAAAAAAAGAACAAAACAAAAACACCACGTGCCCAAGACGTTCACAACAAGCTTTCGTATAATTGTTTGAAAATTTTATTTACAGTCTTCCAATAACTCCGCATCCAACTCTTCCTCCTGCGTTTCCGGTTCTAAGAGATTCATCGTTTCCGCCTTGACCCAAATCGTCTTCTAGTGCGTGAACCACAACTGCCCTGCCGATGATGCTAAGGCTTCCTGTTAGACAAAGTCCGTTATCAAACATCGAAATATTTGCGACACCATTGGCGTCAGCTTCGACATTGCCTAAATCTCCTACGTGGCGAACCGTGGCATTAGGAGCCCCGTGTGTTTGCTAAAATTAACACAAATTTTAATTTAACAATAAAGAAAATAAGGGTAAAGATTATATATAAGGTGCCACTAAACATAGAAATAAATTACATTTTGGGGGTTGAAATGAGCTCCTGCTGAAATGCACCCATTGGAAAGGTCACCCAAAGCGTGTATATGAAAGCCGTGTCTTCCTTGGGTCAATCCGGATATTTGACCCGTTACTTGAACACCATTTTGAGTTTCCGTGAATCGAACAATGCCTGTTGCATTTCCGTTTATGACAACAATTGCTTCTTGCTGCAAAAAATAAAAATAAGTTATTTAGTGTTTGTTTAAGGATCTAAAACAAATGAAAATAATTTGGATTAAAAATTTTGAAAATTGGTAGATAGATAACACTTTGAAAACAATTTCTAAAATTATTAGAATTTATAAATTTAAATGAAAAAAACAAAGTACAACTAAATTCTTAAGGAAATATTTTGAGGACCAAATTATTTATTATTATTCCTTTTCTAGGAACATTCTAGAAAGATTCGTATGAAAAAGCCCTTTTATTATTTGTCCTTATTATGAAGTTTTATTTTTGTCCCTCAGTCTCTAATAACAATAGCTATCCATCTAAATCTAATAAAAGTATATTTACAATATCTATTTAATAGTCCTTAAGAAAATTGTAGGAAAAATATGTGTTTGTGTACTTACAGCAGCTGTGGTAGCACCGATTACGAAGATAATACCCAATAAGTTGAACATTTTGTAGAATTTTCTGATCACAATAAACACTTCGTTGCAACAAAACACTTGTTTATACCTGAAATTGAAGTCAAGGAAATAGAAAGTATTTTACAGATTGCTCTCTGGGCAAAGCAAGCCGGTATTTAAATGATCACTTGTAACTTGTCCTACTCTTTATATTGCCATTATATTTATTATGTAGTCCCGACCTGGCTCTCTTGCGGTATTTGCACTCAACCAGAGATGATTAGCTCGTGTAACTCCACCGCTTTTTTACATTATTGTTTTCGAAATTCATTAGTCATTGATACGCTTCAATTCTACCCTTGACATTGGTTTTGAAAATACTTTTATGGCATAGCTTTTTTAGTGCAAGTACAATCGTCAAAATTATTGTTATTATTATATAATTAGCTAGCTCCTTTCGCAAACAAAACAAAATAGCTTAATCTTGTGCAAACTTTTGGTAAAAGATAAAACGTTCTTGACCATTTTTCTTAATTAATTGAGTAACTACACTGTGGCAATATATTTAATACCGGGGGAGTCTTTTATACCTAACTAATATTCCTAGCTAATAATTTTTAGGTACAATAGAAAACATTCGATATTATTTTTCGTAAAGTGATTTAAAGAACCGGAAGTTTGCAACATATTTCAAGAAAAACTTTGTTGCCTTCTACAGAATCAAAAAGAAATATAAGTAGGAAATAATGTCAGGCACAAAAAAGAAAAGAATTCTGAATTTTAACCCTTAAAAGCACAAAAACATGTTACTGTTACAGTCATTGTCACGGTTCTTACATTTATTGTCAATAATAATCAAGAAAACCTTCTAGTAATAACACTGAAAGAAGTTTATAAGTCTTTGAGCAATAACAATTTAATTAAACTTGCAAAGAAATTTTGTTGCTTGCAACAAAAGCTAAAATAATATTGTACTAGAAATATATTCAGATTGGCAACTTGATTTTTTTTTATGAGGTACAAAAACAGGAGACTTTCTTATCTTGTCTGGAAATAACAAAATTAACGAATCTAAATTGTATTCTTTTATTTATAAAGTTTTGAAAGTAATTTATTTTTATTTTTATAACAAAGCTATTAAAGAAACTTCTTTATCTCAAAAATTTTTTTCATGGTATTAAAAACATCTTCATCTCACTATAATCTAAATGTGTATATGTTTCGGTTGTATATAAAGGATACCTACCAACACATTCATGTAATGTTTGTGTTACCTACAGGGAGTTTTTCATTACCTACCAACAATAAAAACTTTCAGTACCTCATATAAATTAAAGCTGTTCCTAAATTAAATCGAAAACACCCCACTTTTATAACACTTCTGTGCATAGGTACATACATTTTTTTTTTTGGAGTTATGTACTTACTCTGCTCTTTTACAATGGTTAAATTGCTGCCACAAAATGCATAATTCATTATTTTTTATGAATTTTGTACATTAACAATTAGATTGTGATTCAGGTGTTTCCATGCATGTTACGTAAACAAATAGATTTACCTAAGTCATTTTGCAATTCAAATTAAGCTTACAGAAAGATAGATCTTAAATACATCGTTAATAATAAATAATAATATAACATCAGTTATAACATTTTTTGCCACTCGCATCACAATATCTAATAATTACAGATGGTCCTTAAACCAAAATAGACCAGTGCTGAAGCCTTCAAAAATAGTAAAAAGCGAAAAAACAATATAGAAGAATGAAACGCATTGGAAAATGAAGAGAATATAACAGAAATGAAAGGAAAAATAATTTACAGGCGATTTGAGGTCGGGAAGGGGAAGGGGTGAGTTTTTAAGGGTAAAAAACGGTTTTCCTTGATTACAGGTCTTATAGAAAAAAGTTAAATGGCAAAGTTGTAGGTAATAAAAAGATCTACAACTTTTGTATTTACACTTTTGTCACATAACCTCATAAATTGGTGTGAAAAATTCAAATAACCAACTTTTTGGTTTTTTATTTTTATCTTTTACAAAGAATTGTTTTTCACGAAATTTGGTACAAACTTTCCTATTTGTGTCCCAAACACGCTGTAATTTTTTTATTTGAAATATTTATTTTTTCACCTTATTTTTACTTAATATCGAAAAAGCACCCTAATTATCAATCGAAAATTCACGTCAAAATATCTGCTTTTTTAAAAACGTTGGTGGGCTTTTTCTTCGTTCAAATCTTTACTTTCTGACGAAATGAAAAAAATATACATTACTGTGGTAAGTTTTCCGGAAATCAAGGAAAACCATTTTTTACCCTTAAAAACTCACCCCCTTCCCCTTCCCGACCTCAGATCGCCCATAAATTATTTCTCCTTTCATTTCTGTTATACTCTCTACCTTTTCCAATGGGTTTCATCCTACTATAATTTTGTTTGGTTTCAAAAATTATCGACCCTGGTCTAAAAGAATTCTTTCAAATAAAGAAATAAATAAAAAATTTTGTACATTACGTTTTGCAATTTTGAATTTAGGTACGATTAGCATAAAATATAATAAATATACGTGAATAGTTGCGATGTATCCCTGTACCTACTTGGGTAGTTAAATGATAAATAAATAGTATCTTGCAATACCTGACAAAATTTTTAGTTGTTTGTTGTATCTATGTAAAGTATTCATTAGTGCATTTTTTTTGTAAAACCCATCATTTACTTTCACTCATTAACAAACAGCTACATAAAATTACGTCTCCCAAATTGTTTAGCCATGACATATAGGAAACGTACCTACAATATCATGTTTATGTAGGTGTTTAGTTGACATTATTTTGATGAACCCTGTCACTCACTATGATTTCTCCCATTTGCTGTTACATATTTGTTTTCATATGAAGTACATACACACCCATTTCATTGTATTATATTCTTTTGATTTCTTTTCCGAAGAGAAAGTTCATTTAAAATATAATTAAGGCAGATACAAACAATCTAAACATTCTTCCTTCAGTTACTTCCCAGTAGGTTTTATTTAAAATAACTCAGTACATGGGCAATAGATATATTTTTTCTGTTTTCAGTTTTAAATGTATTTCTCCATAATAAAACTGTACGTCAGTTTGAAATACGACCTGTCACCTCTCGAGAATTCTCTTAGTACTTTTCCTGGGTGGCTCAAAAACGTTATAAAAACTTTAAAGTTCCTTTTTATCTAATAAATAAACTAAACATTATCACTATCTTTTATGAAAAATTGTCTGCTTTTTAGTGGCGAGACCTAATTATTAATAAAATTCGATTGCATAATATTGCAGGACGGATATGTGAACCAATGACCGCAAAGGAAACCCGACACTGAAAATTGCAGAATCAAAAGTTCTTTCGTTTGACTAAGGACATGTTTTATTAATTTTCGTTATATATGTTATCGATAAATATTTTAGACGTTTAATCAATCAATAATAATCGTACGTACGTATTTACTTAAAAGAGCAACAACTTTAAATAAAATCGTCAGACACCTTCAATATTGTAATTATTTATTTTGAGTCGATACCTAAATTTTTTAGTAATCACAAACAATAAATCGGAATTACAATTGTAATCGGCACAATCACTAAAATAAATGAAATTATGTACTATAAAGTGGCACGTAGAAGGATTAATTTTTTATCTATGTAGCTCATTTATCTAAAGATGGTTCTTAAAAAAATCTGTGTATGAATATTTAGTAGATTCATTCCCCATAAATAAAGATTTAAAAATATCGTATGATGAAGATAATTCGTATAAAATAAGATCTGGCGATTACCAAACAATTACTAAAGCTATTTTTAAAATGAAGTTGTCCTTTTTAACTTCTAACTACAGTAAGTTAATTTTTTAAATTAATTGACACTATTACATATTTTTCTTTAAGATTGCTTGAAATTATGAAAAAATTAAACACCCCGCCTGAAAATATTTTTGATTAAAACTTTACGGTTTGTTAATTTATCGAGAATTTTTTTCTTAAAAAAGAAGACATACCTAAAGGCGTATGTCCTCGATCAAATAAAAAGGAAGAACTCTCTCTTAATTATGCAGTGTCATATTATATATTTATGTACCTATGTACGTGGATATTCCAATTGAATTCGTTGACACAAAAAAGTCTCATTTTTTTTAGCACTAACAAATTTATTAAAGATTTATTTAGTAGTATTCAACCTTATACCTCAGGCCTCTCAAACTGAAACTGTTATTGTATACGTCAATATTATAGAAGTTTAAGGTCAACTAATTGAATTAATAAAGAATTTGTGTTCATTTACGTATAAACAGGTACACAAGAAACGGACATAAAATTGTATTTATTAGTGGTACCTACATTTTTCTGAATTTATTTTTATAAAAATCTGCCCTTAAAAGTTAATTTTATATATACCTTTCTGAGTTTATTGAATTTAACTTTTGCATTTTTACTTACATACCTGCGTACGACAAACAAATAAGAACACAACAACACTCCACGTTTTTTTGCAACCAAACTAGATTATCAGGTATCACAAGGTCTACCAGAAAAATACTACTTACGCATATAGGTACTACAACAATATGTGGGTCGACTGGGACGCTCTTGGTTAAACTAAATATTTACAGTTTATATCTTTGACCAGAAACAACTAAAGTTAAAATTAACCTACGCAATTTGCTCTTCACTATTAGACAAATACTGCTACTCAGACAGACAGGTTTTATTGAACTAATTTTGAAATCGTGCATTTTATCTTTATCATTCAAAAGCCTTAATACCTACTCTTATTACGAATCGGCATTGTTTACATTCTGTTGAATAAAGACATCAGGTACTGATAAGAAAAGTAATTAGAGTAGAGAGAGTACAAATCGCATAGGTAAGCCGTAAGCGTACCTATATTGCATGAAAATGCCGACCATTTCATTTTCTTTTTATCTTATCGTATGTGACTGGAATTCTTTCACCTGTACGTATGAATATAAATCCTATCTGCTTGTTACAGCAGGGAAATCATTTTAATTAAATATGGTATCTATTTTAACAATTCTAAGTCAATAATTAAATTACAGAAATAAAAAAAAAACATTGAAATACAGTGCATAAATAGAACATACTTACATCTAAATGAAAAAGATTTAAAAGTAATAACTTAAATTGTGTTTTGCAGTCGGTTTTTTGTGAAACATTTTAGATTATTATAAACAAGAAATAAAACTGAGTGTGAAACAAAAAAGCAGTTTTATTTCTTGTTTATATTAGATTAAAAACTAATTTGAATTGATATAGTTAGTAATAAATATTAATAGATGGCATTATAGAGGCAAGATCTTGAGAACTTAGATATTGTAGTTTTTCATTAATGCCAACAATACTTTCCAAGAAGTATTAAAATATAAATAAAAATATTCATAAGATATCACACTAATATTATAAAGGCAAAAGTTTGTGAGTGTGTATGTTTGTTACTTCTTCACGTCTAAACGGCTGGAGCGATTTTAATAAAATTTGGTATGGAGTTAGCTGACACCCTGGATTAACACATAGGCTATGTTTTACTGCGGGAAAATATCTTATTCCCATGGGAAAATCGATGAAAATGAATTCGCGGAATATTATAAATGCGAAAGTAACTCTGTCTGTATGCTACACAGTCTCGCCTAAAATTTACTGAACCGATTTAAATGAAATTTGGTACAGAGATAGTCTAGAGCCTGAGAAAGGACATGGGCTACTTTTTAATGCGAAAAAAGGGTTGTAAGGGGTTGAAATAGGAAAGTTTGTGCGGAAATTCCGTAATTTTTAAAGATAGAAGCTTGAAACTTATTTTTTAGGCTTTTGATTAGATATAAATAAATACGACATTCAATGTTTGTAAAAATTTTACCCTAAAGGGGATAAAATTAGCCGATGAAAGTTTTTGTGTAATGACGTCGTCCAAAAAGCTTACGGCCCAGAAAATTAAAATATTAAGTGTAAAAAGTTATAGAGGTTTTGTTTATTTGGATCAATAAAAGAAGTTGAATACTAAGTTATAAACTATTTTAAACTATAATTAAACTACATTAATCTGTAATATTATAAATGCGAAAGTAACTCTGTCTGTCTGTGTGTTACGCAATCACGCCCAAACTACTTAACCGATTTAAATGAGAATTTGGTACAGAGATAGATAAGTAGATATAAAGCTAGAGGCTTGAAACTTATTTTTTAGGCTTTTGATTAGATATAAATAAATACGACATTTAAAGTTTGTAAAAATTTTACCCTAAAGGGGGCAAAAAAAAGGAGTGAAAGTTTTTGTGTAATGACGTCGGCAAAAAGGCTTACGGCCCAGAAAATAAAAATATAGGAGAAAAAAAATTTAAATGCTGCCGAAAGTCACTATTCCAAGCGAACGAAGTCGCGGGCATAGCTAGTTTGAAATACAATACAATATCAAGACTTCGAATTATTAAATAATACGTTTTGATGATAAATAAATGTAGAAACTGAACTGCATCACTACTTATTATTTTCAAATTATCGAGTAATTGAAGCTCGAAAGAAAATATTACACATATTTCTCATAGCTGATGCTATTGTCCACCATTTTGATTTGAATGATCAAAAATTCGACTTATCGACTTTCACGTTATTGAAGCTTGACTGACTTTAATTATTCTTCTAAAAATTATTTTAAACAGGCATACCTAATAAATAAATTCAAGTGCATAAGTTTATCAAATGGAAAAAAATATTCTAAAGCAAGTGTACTTACTTGTTAAAAAATATTTTTGATTAAAGGTATTAAAATACAAATACCAACAAATACATAGTTTGAAATTTTCCATACCCAAAAAAAAATGTGTTAGTAGGTATTATTATCATTTTCATGAATCATCATCACCTACAGATAGAAAAATATTATGATATGTTTTTATAATAGATAAGAGTATATTTTTATGCATTTTGATGCTTTTACTCAGGCACTACAATTTCCCAAATATATACAAAATGTATATTTATTGTTTTTTTTTATGAAAATAACCACAAGGTCGAAAAATTGTCATGAGATAAATCATTAAGTACCTATTTCTCAATTAGTACTTTCATATTGCGTTTTATTTTAATGCTGTAAAAGTGTGACTGAGCATTTTTTATTATCTTCTAGAATATTGTTTGAATTATCCAGAAATTACCCAATTACTTATCAAAACCATTATTTAAATAACTTAAACTCTAGAATAATACTCGGTTATGAGTAATAGGTATTCTGTGTATGCTCAGCAAGAAGTATAAATTGCAATCCGGTACAATTATTATCAACAATAAAATATTTAAATTTGCTGCTAGGAGGAAGCATATTATCTTCTATTTTAATATTGTTTATTGGATGAAATAACCTACCTATTATTATTATTATGAATATCATTCTCAGGATCAGTCACTCTTCTTTACGGACCATTTAATTTATTTGTTATCATTGCTTTAATCAGAATATCCTACTAGTAACCTTGAAAATTGTCGCTATTAGCCGCAAATAATATTGATCTGTAATTTCAAGGAAAGCAAAACTAATTTTATTGATTTAAAATAGTGTTAAACTTATTGTTTCTTTTAATTAAGTTCTCAAAAATTTAGAAAAGATTTTACGAACGAACTATATTTAATTTATGTACCTTTATTTTTATTTAATACAAGGATATAAAAATAGATAATTTGTTATCACAATATCGACACGGGTATTAGATAAATAGATATATGTATATTTTATTTAAAATAACATAAAAACTTAAACATATGTATAAAAAAATTAATTTTGCCATACAATTCCTTTTTATTTTTTTGATCACTTAGGTTTTTGGCACAGTTACCAATTATATTTTTTCTCTATATTTAACACACACTTATTGTTGTTAGTAATGTTGCTAGACAGACAACCCGCTTCGCTCTTCTGTCTTAACAGAAACGATTTATTATAATATTTACAATCAATATTGTTTTTGCAACAATTTTTAACGAACATATGCAATCACACCGCACGCGATTGGTTTTCCAGACGAGCCATTTCGGACACTTTCTGCGGATCCCCCTCGTCCCAAATCATCTTCCTTTTCCGTTATTACAATTCCTCTTCCTAAAATACTCCTTGGTCCTCCCGATAAGGAAATGAAGGAGTCGTCTATTTTAAACTCAGCGGTACCGTCCTCTTTAACTTCTATGTTGCCCAAATCCCCAACGTGACGAAGACTGTCCTTTGGACCCCCATGTTGCAACTAAATAATAAATAATTAGATATAAGTAGGAAGGACAAAATGTTTTAATGTTTTGTAGTCTGCCTTAACTAATAACTACTCACCTAGATACTTTGTTTCTTATTATAATTACGAAATTAATGGGCTGTTAAAAGGTTGGTTACTTTATTTCCTGTTCATCTTTTGCAGTAACTTTACAAAAAATGTTGTGTAAAGTAGTTAAATACACAAAGCTTTGAAAATTTCCTCGCGGACTACATTTTCTATCGTTACATAAAGTCTTCATAAGAAATTAAAACAAAATTGATAAAATTTACACTTAACCTTTTCAATAATCGATTTATATTTTTTTCTGAACATAAGTACAATAATTTAAATATTTGAAGCTAGAATTAAGTGGAAATTTCAAATATTTAAAAATATACAGGGTGTTTAATTGACAAAGAACGTTGCACCCCTGCACCTTAACAGGTTTATAGAAATTCTAGTAAAATATTTGAAATCACTGCAAAAAGTAGGTAATAGATAAACCACGACATATATTAAATTGAGTGCATTATTTATTATCAAGAGATAAGGAGGGAATATAAAATTATAATATTCACCCTACAAATAATAACTCATAATTTTTCATTTCGAGTTCCATTTTTCTTTGATCTAGGTAATGAAGGAAATCATAAAAAGTATAACAAAAAAATTCTATTGATAATGTAATTTAACTATTATTTATGATCGAATTAAAATCGTGTCACAAAATTGGTTTTTATTTTTTTTTTGTATCACATTCCATCCATATTAAATGTCATTTTTTTATGGTGAAGTAGGTCTTAGTTTTTTTTTATAGTTATTCAAAATTTTTGAAACGCTTTTAAAAATGTTAATCTATCGGCCGAAATTAAAAAAAAAAACAATTATGGATCCGTGATTCAATTATCTTTAATATTTTCAAGTTTTTTAACCATAGAAAAAATTTAAAAATGTATAATATTAAAGATAATTGAATCATGCGTCCATGAAATTTTTAATTTTGACCGATAAATTAACAGTTTTAAAAGACCTACTCAATCATAAAAAAAACATATTTACAGTGTTTTCACTTTATAAATTACCCACCTCAAATTTTTAATACGCCCGTGTGAGGTCACACGAACACCTAGGCATGGTTAACATCAATTTTCGAAAAGGACAAGGGTACCTTTTACCATCTTACCCGGCAGGGCTTTTTGATGGTGTTAGTGCTACCCATAGACATCGTTTTATTTCTTTTTCACCCCTATTGTAAGCTACTTATCTAGGATATAAAATATTTACAGTACCTATTGTCAGTGGCGGATTTATCAGCAGGCTGAATAGACTAGAGACTAGGGCGGCAGATTTTATGGGCTGCAAACTTTGCTCAAAAATTTTTTTGTCTTACAAAAACAAAAAAAAATATTATCTTATACACGAAAAAAAACGGGTCTCAAAAAATCAACAAAAATCGCCATATTTTAGTGCTATACAGTATACTGAATACACTAACGTCTGTATAAGAAAAATTACTAAACGCTTATTTATAAAATATACTATTGTGATTTTGAATATTTAAAATATTCCAATAGCGTTAAGTATTACAATTTAAATTTAGTATTTTTACCTATTTTTTAAATTAATTATTGCCATAATTTTTTCTTTAGGTCCACCCCCACACTATTCAATTAATGTGTAATATGTTTCACCACTTAAATATATCTATTCGAAGAGAAATGTGATCCGAAAAAAAATTGCTGAAAAATGACAATAACAAATATTATATAGATATATATGTGGAAAATTAATACTTTTCTATTGATATTTCTGATGATATTAACAACCTGTTTGAGTGTAGAATGAAAATTTAATAAATCTACACGTAAAAAATTGCATATTGTTATACTGAATTTCATAAATATTATAGGTACATTTCTTAGAATGATGAAAGTTAAAAAAAAAACAATAATGATAATATTGTAATGAATAAAAGCTGTAAATATCCATTCAACGAAAGTTCTTCTTAACATTCTTACATTTTTAATCCGAATGAATTCGTATCAATATTTGTTGATTAGTCTGATAAAAACATACTTAATACAATCATAAAGTTGCAATTTCATTGACAAAAAATTGATTGTGAATTAGGGTATAGATAGAATTGCAGGTGTCAGTAGGGGCGGCAAATTTTGAATAGCCTACGGGCGGCAAATGTGTAAATCCGCCACTGCCTATTGTAATTAAAACAATTACAGACATCTCTTATTTTCTTTGGTTGTTGTGTCAGGAAAAAGATGATAAAGACACCAAGTAGTGGCATCCGCGTATAATTAATATTAACCTTGTTTTTAATTAGGTACGGATTTTAATTTGTATAATATTCATTTTGATGCGGTTATTAACTACATAGTCATACATGCAAGTAATTTGTACGACCTGTTTTAAAATTATAACGGTAGGTAATTATTTTTTAATAATGTCCCTTACATAAATCCGTTGCAACAGTTAATTAGATCTAATTATGAAAATCAATTAACATTAATCGTATCTACAATCTACATATTATCTATGCATATGTAATTTAAATTAAAATGGTTTTATTTTTTACTCTCGCAGTATTTCTAATTGGTATCTAATCCTAATAGGTACATGTGTCTTCTAAATCAATTCTAATCTTAATACCTAACTAATCTGTAATTCGTTGAAAAATTATTATTTATAGAGAATATTAAATTGTATCGTAATAAATCTATTATGACACTTATACTGGTTACGTAATAAGCAACTAAAAAAATGTATGTAATAATAAAAAAGTATTTAAAAGAATTTCCTCATTTCCTTTGCAATTTAAATACGAAATCGCTTTGTAAAATGACTGTTCTCTAAATCATTAAGGAAATTCAAATAGAATGTGATTAATGAGGGTAATAAAATAAAATAATGCAGTAAAATATTGCCTGTCACAATTTTTTTAATCTTACACGGAATTACTTTTGTATGTTGTTTCCTATGAAGTTAGATTTTTGAAAATTATTGTAACAACGATAAGGTAAATATAAATAGAATACTATTAGAACTTTATAGTGGATACTAACTAACTGTCATATTGCCAGTGCCACAAAGAGAAGGAATAAAATTAATTTACCATCTCAAAAACTGAAGAAAAAGATTCTGACAAGCCATAGTCATCTATCTTTCTATCTCTTCAAAATAACAGTTATTTTATTAAAATAATTATTCTTGGCCTTAACGTGAATCATGGTTAGATTGTTTTAAATATTCATAATAAATCATTACAAAAAAAAATTATTATTTAAAACAAGGTAAACAACGATTACATGCTACTGTATCGTTGCGTGCACAGACGAGGAAAAAATGAATTTTGTTTGTAAATGAAGGTTGTTGCTGTTAAGTGAATATTGATGTTAAAGATAATCCTGTCTACAAGTGATAGGCAGTCAAGGTGAAAAAAATCAAAATAAATATTCATCAATATTAACAAAAAGTATAAAAAAGTATGGAAGATGTCTCGTACAATTACAAGAAAATAAGAAGAAAAAAAAAAGACAACGAATACTTTTATCTGCTTAATAGTAAGAATCAATCAAAGAATATTAATTAGTTGTAAAATATCTGGCGACAAGGTTTAACAAATAAAATTTCCACAGCAACCACCCTATGGCAATTATTGAAAAAAGATTTATTACTTCCAAGAAAATGACATAAGTCGAATTGATTTATGCTGCTTTTAGGCGTAAATAAAGTTTCTGTTTATTTGACTTCTAAATAAATAATATGCCAAAACACGCTTTTTAAAAGTTTTCCAATATGTACCTACCCACATTAATTAACACAGTTATCAAATTGTCTAATTATTATCCTACAGAATTGCACAAAAAGGCTATCAAGTTCATCAAAAACTTCTGTTTAAAGAATCAACCAAATGGGAAAAAAGCAAGTTAGAATTTTACTTTTCAAGGGGGTGACTGTGACTTTCCAAAATAGTAAAACTGAAGACACACAAATATGTAGAATGTACATTCACCCAGCATGTTTGACAACTGAATTGCTATTTGTACACAAATTATTAATTTCCAGAAAATGTTATAAACATGAAATTCTTTGAAAAGTAGTCACAGGATAAGACAAATGGAAACCTGTTGAACCTTACTAAAAAAAATATCTGAGATTTGAATCATTGTTCAATAAAAAGTAAAATAATAAAAACCTCCACGACTAAATGTCTTTTCAAAAATAAGATTAACTTACCAAAAATGGATCAAAATGATCCCCCAATTCGTTACATCCTTGCCTGAGGTCACCTGCTTGATGAATGTGGAGCCCATGGTTACCTGGGGGAAGACCAATAACTTTCCCCGTAACTGTGACTACTCCTGCAGGTGGTTGCTTCTGGAAGAACGTGATTTCTCCGCTGATTCCTTCCCCTGTGACGACAGCAACAGCAGACTTGGGCCTTAAATCCTGTGCAAGAGAGTTTTTCTGTTTGTCTTTATCAGAAATCGCCCTAGAATTCCCCTCCCTCTAAAGTGCAAGGTAGTGTAAAGAAAAAAGTGCGTAGGAAAAGGAAAATCAAAATCCACTCACGTAAGTGTAAGGTTCCATATAGACCTCGTACAACTCACTCTGAACATTGTCGATCGCTGGGAAAGATTTTATGATTAGGGGGTGTCCAGTGCCCTGGACACCGTAAAATGTTGACGTCTCAACATCCCCCTCGGCAAATAACAAAACCGAAGAGATAATCGAAAGGAACCACAGGACACTCAACATCTTCTGTTACGTGGATTATAATGAGGAGTATGTGAAGATGTATACTAATGTTTCTTTATAATGTAACAGTAGGTACCTACTTCGTTAAACGTACACGTTTAAATGAAGGTAAAATGAAATCAGCCAAGTATAAATAGCAATTAGAAGAGTACAGGTCTTCGCGTGACAGAACATGAGATTTGTGTTTATTCGTTTAACCTGTCAATGTTCGTATGCATGTCTGATTGAAAATTCACAACACAAATGTAAGTATACGTACATGTACTTATACATAAATACGTAAATCGACTATTATTTATTACATCTTAAATTTTAACAAGAAAATAATTACCTTTCTACGATAGACATTAGTTTTCATTTTATCATGTTTACAGCATTTCGTTCTTTTTTTGTTTTGTTTTTAGAAACTGACTAATGAGAAATAAGTACGTGACTTACAAGTATGTAGTTCAACGAGCTTATCGGGTTCATTGTGAATAATTGTATGAAGAGTAATTATTTTCTTCAAATAAATATCGATATCTTTACATTTGGCAATAAAATCAATCAACACTTTATTTACATGAAGCCTGCTTTTAAAAGATTATTTAAAAGATAATTAAAAATGATCTAAAAAAATAATGGCTCTAAACTATGGGTCGCCAAACTTTTTTGATCATCGACCCCTATATAATTTTTCGAAATCTCTATCGATCCCCATAAAAGTAATTTCCTGTTAATTAAAATAAACTGTGATGTACATTTATTTTATGATTTTAAACATTTATTAAATTAATGGTACATTGTGTAACAATAGTTTTATGAAAAATATATTAATGAAGAAATTTAAATACCTTAATATTTATTAAATAATAAGTAATTAAAAATAAGTAGAAGTGATAAGTAAACTAACTACAGATTTATTGCTTCTTAATCAAAGAGATGGGCGTGCCTGGTGTTTTTTGCAAGGTTCGCTATATTGGGTTCAAAATTGGTCACTTTTAATCCTAAATCCTCTCTAAACTCCACATTTAATTTATTTCTGTACTTAGTTAACATTGAATTTACGTGACTGAAACCTGCTTCGACCATATACGAACTTAGAAATTCTAGCATAAATGGCTGAGCTGTTTCGTAAAGTTGTACATATTTTCTGCGTTATATTTATACATACTCAATTAGATATGTGGTATTTGCGTATTAAGAACTGTTTTTCTTCGACCCTTCCGATTCGGATCGACCCCCGCTTTTGTTAAACAGACCCCTGGGGGTCTATGTAGACCACTTTGGCGACCTCTGCTATAAACTTTTCCGATTCTTCGTTAACAGAATTGCTGCTTTCTGCTAATTGAAAATATTTAAAAGGAGATGCACTGACAAAAAAATAATTTTCAGAAACTTTAGAAAAGCATTATTTTGTCGGTCTTATAATGAGCTAATCTATGATCTATCTAATGAGCTATCAGCTCATACGACCCCAATAAATTGTTATATACTAAAAATAAATTTTTGAACCGTTTTCTTTTAAAATCATCGAATGATCCCAATTTTTAAAAGTTTTGATTGAGAAATCTATAGTAGAATTATTTTATACTTTCCATCACATGACGTGTTTGAATGAAATCGTAATATAGTCGGAACTCGTCTTAACGTGCGGGTTCAGAGGTCACTAGCTGTACGAATCAAGTCAAAAAAAGTAGAAGCTACAAAAATGTGTTAGGTATAAGGAAGAATAATTTTATGTTACAATAAAATTTTATCTTTATAACAGTTATTTATTGTTCATTATTCATAATGTCAAATTTGTCACTTTGACATTTATTATTCAAAGCTTTTGGGAATCGCTGGTTATATTATGTACATGTGGAATGAGTTGACGTACCTACGCTAAATAAGAGAAAAATTTTAAAATCGTATTTTTATAGACAATGATGTTGTCAGAAAAACTTGTTTACTGAAAATATATTGCACGAAAAATTAACTTACAGGAAAGGTGTGAAATGTAACAAGTCCTAACGATATATGCAAATTTATCATTGTAGGTTATTGTTCCAAGAACATACATTTTGCTGCCACTGCAGTTTCTCTGCATGATTACAACAAAGACAGGTGTATTGCATTCTCTTTCCACTTAAACCATCAAGAATAGGTCAGGTGATGAATAGGATAAAATAATTCTACTATAATTAATTTTAGTTTCATTGCATTAAACTAATTTTGTTTTGATATTAAAACATTTTTTAATAATAATTAACGTCTTACGTAACAATAACGTAAAAAATATAAACAGAGTTTGTCTTTTGTAAATATTTAGTGTCACGTTTACCTAATCTGAAGACTCCTTTTATTTAATTAATGCAAACACACAATCAATTAGTTATATCCATGCTGAAGAACTGTTCTGCAATTGACCAATATTTATTCTTTTATACACATTCTTATTGACAATCTTATTAATACACTTTTGTGTAACATTTATTATAATTTTCAATGTAAAACATTCGGTTGAAAAGTTGAAATTTAACAAGTACCTAACCTACGCATTAGGAGTTAAAGTGGCAAGAGTCAAAAGTGGAAAGTAAAATTATTACTAACTTAGCGTATCTAATTTCATTTTAGAGTAAATGTTATAAATGCATGTGTAGAATTTTTTAAATCAGTTGTTAGTGCAAAAATTCTATAAATATAGTTGTCCTTCAAATTGTTTTTTTGTCGTAGAGTTCCATCAAATATTTGTAATTGCTATATTGACTTAAGAAAACGGTTGTTTGCCTTTAATTACATGTAATTACATTCGGAAACGGACTAGTCTCCAATTTATTTTATGAAGAAATATAACAAAAGTTTTGTAATCAATAATTATATCCTTTTACGTAATCATTTGCAGCGTTTATTTAAAAAGTACCAAAAACTATACGTATATAACATAAAAGTTGCTTTAAATAATGACATTCAAAGGCTAAAAAGTACAAGTAATAAATTTTGAAATTTGGCGGTTCAGAAAATTTGAAAATTTAGTTTTTTTTCGATGGAAACGCCATCTAACTGATTTTCCGAAAACAATTTCTATTTTACTTCAAGTGCCATTTTTCCAACAAAATGTCAAAATCATTTGTCAAGTCTGAGTACTACATATTACAAAAATGATAACTTATTTTTTAACGAGTAACATTTGTAGCCAATATGTAGTCCTGCAAGAAAATTAAAACTGTCTTTTAATTCATAGTATGTATTATGTGTACGTTTGTGGTAGTCGTACATGTCCGGATTACTTTTACAATGACATCGGCAAGTTTGTTCATATTTTAAACAAAAACTGAGAAATTTAATTTCGAATAACTTTTAGATCTTGAATTCAAGATTATGCAAGTTGGAAAAGGAACTTGAATGTATGTTAAAAAATGCTGACAAAATTTCTGACATCCAAAAGGCCTGTTTTTCAGAACAAAATGCTAACCCACACGGTAATAGTTGTTCTCGAAAGTCGCGATGTTTAAAATCATCTTCGCCATGTGGTCAAACATGCAGGTACAATTTTAATTACGCCTTTTTAAACTGTCTTTTGATAGAATTAAACAATTAACGAAACTATTTTTAATTTGATAGACATGAAAGCGTGTCTCCCCCAAAATGCTGTACACCTCGCCATTCGAAACCCCCTTGTCTAGCTAAAACACCATCACCCTCATTTTCTCTATGCGACCCTCCTCAAAATGGCAAGTCGTAGTTTTAAAAAATCTTTTACAATTTTATGTGTATTAAACGATTCTAGATTCGTTTTGTATTTCATTGCCAACAACCACATGTTGCCCAAAAAATACAAATAAGAAAATTTCATTTTGTAATAATCCGTCATCGCGGGAAGATGAACAATATTGTATGCAATGTCCAGGAAATAAATCTAATTGTGATATGGTGAGAGAATTATAATTTTTTAAGACAAGATTATACTTTTTTCAAAATTCTTGTATTTAAGTTATTGATGGTTGAAAAAGAACGGCGGGTGAAAGCTGAATGTGACTCTCATCAAATGAAAACGGAAATCGATCTTTTGCGAATGCAACTGGAAGATTTGGTACAGAGCAAAAAAATGGCTGTTGAATTATCAAAAGAACTTGAATGTAAATACAACGGTCTTCTTCACGAGAAAGAAGATATCCTAGAGAAATTATGTACCCTCGAAAAAGACAATAGAAATTTATGTATGAAACTAGAAAAAGAAATCGCTTCAAGAAAATGTTACCTTCAAGAAACGCAAAAAACAGCTGCAAAAACTAAGGAAGCGATAGAATGTAAATTGGAAGAAATACAGCTAGAGGCTGCCAAATCTTCAAAAATTATGGCAGAAAATACCGAAAAACTTGCAAAAACTTTAAAGGACAAAGAAAAACGTTTAAAATTACTCTGCCAAAAAATAGAAGATATGCAATGCGCGATTGAAGAAAAAGAGAAGGAAATCCAAAAGATAACAGACGAAAAAAAGGAACTTGAAATGGGTCTGGAAGAAAATAAATTGTGGAACAAAAAACTTCGTGAAGTAAACGACAAACTCGCCTGTACTATCAAAGAATATTATAACAAAGTTATTGCCGCTAAAAACGAAGCAGAGGGTTTAAAAGACGAAATCAAATGTTGCAAAGAAAGTCTTGCCGAATCACAAAACGTAAAACTTTATGTGCTTTTAAGTTTTCTTAATTTGTAAAGAAAAACTATTTATTTTAGAAGCAATGTTGTTTAAAGCAAGAACTTGAAAAATCATTAACGAGAATTGAATGTGAAGAAAATAAAAGAAAAGCAGTCGAACAGTGTTTAGAAGAATGCAGAGAAAGAGAAAAGGTGTATCAACAAAAAATAAAAACTTTAACCTGCGAGTTAAAAAAATTGGAAGAGTGCCATAGACAGTCATTCAAACAAACCAAATGTGAAATGCAAAAATTAATGGACGAACATTGTAAATTAAAATGCGAATGCTCAGAAATGCAAAAGAAATTGATTCAATTTCGAAACGCAGATGAGAAACGGTTTGACATTTTTACAACTTTAAATACTCAATTATTTTGATTAAAATTTTAGTCGAAAATGTATTGAAGAAGAGTTAAGGTTATTCACTTCTTTTGTAAACGAGAAAGAATCGATTTTATTAAAAGAAAAAGAGGAACTTTCGTGCCTTGTGAACGAATTAACCACCGTAATAAAGCAGCATAAGACACGAATTTCTGAACTGTCCAAACTAAATAAAGAACAGGAAGAGATGTTAGAATGTCAGTGCAATAAAATCGCTGTACAGGTATATTTTATTAAAATTGAAAAGTGAGACACTAAAATTATTCTAAAATAATACCTAGGAAAAAACATTGGAACATAAAACAAAAGAAAACGAATATTTATGTGTTAAAAATCAGAATTTAGAGGAAGAGATTAAAAAATTGAAATGTGCAGCCGATGAAAAATGTTGCGAAGAAATTAGAAACCTTGAAAAACAAATTTCAGAGTTAAAGTAAGTTGTAAATCCCTCTTGCTAATGATTCTATGCATTCGCATCTGATTATTTCACATAAAAAACATTACAACTATATAAATACGTACGTTCCTATCTCACCTTCACACTTTTACATTCTATGAGTCACATACACATAATTAAAAAATTCTTCGTTGATTTGTTTTATTAATTCATAGTAATTTAAATGTCCTTGAAAAAAAAAATATTTGCTACAAAATATACTTAAGCAATTATATAAAAAATAAGAAAAGGTGTAAAAATGAATAAATCAAATATTATGACTTCGAAAAAATTACAAAATACTATAGGTACACTTGGATTAAAAACTATTCCTTGAACTTTCACCTTCTTTTTATTTGAATTTAATATATTACAAATTATTATATTATATTATTATTTATGTAACTCTTCGTTAGTTAAAAGAGTTACTACTATTAAAGATTTAGGAATTTTCTTTGACAGTAAATATACATTTTCATTTCATATTAATTACATTACAAGTAAAGCTACTAAAATGTTATTTTTCATATGGAGAAAATCCAAAGAATTTACTAATCCAGCTACTTTAATAGCACTATATAATTCTTTAGTTCGATCGCAACTGATATATGGTTCTCTAATATGGTCCCCATACACAGCAACTGATTCTACTAGATTGGAACATATACAACACAGATTTTTTAAATTAATTTCTTTTAAAATGGGTAGAACAATACATAGATTTTCTCATGATTATTCAGAAATTGCTGTTGAACTTAGAATCTGTACATTGAATAGTTTTAGGCAATATTCTGATTTACTATTTCTGTTTAAGATTTTACACGGATTAGTTGATTCCAATTTCTTGTTATCAATGATAAAGTTTAAGGTTCCTACTAGGATTTTAAGAGATACGTCCCAATTCTTATTACCAGTTATTAACAATAAATTTATTGAGCTATCATCGTTATTTAGATCCATGAAAATTTGTAATGATAGACATGATATTCCGGATATTATGGATACTAGGTCTATTCATTTATTTAAAAGAGAATTACGTAAATCTATTTTTATTTATCTTTGAAGATATATTATAATGAAGTTTTTTTTTTTTTTTTGTTTGTTTTGTTTGATGCCAGCTACTTGATGCATCTCCTACATTGTGATTATTTTATTTTATAAAGGACTATTAAGTCCGTTGATATGTTAAATAAAAAAAATAAAATAAAATAAAATATGTATAATATTGCAAAAAATTATTAGAGCCCTGTACTGCGAAGAGAAGAGTAAATTGGCATGCAAAGAAAAGATCATCCAAAATCAAAATAAACTAATTAATGAATTACGGTGCGAATTGAATCAGAAAAAGCAAGAGCTTAAAGAGGCTCAATGCAAATTGGCCAAACTCTCAGAAGAATTAAAACGAAGATGCGAGGAAGTAAAACGTCTTCTTAAAGAATTAGAATGCGAAAAGAAAGAAAAGTGTGCCCTTATTGAAGAACTAAAAGTAAGATTTAGGTAAACTTGTGTTTTTATTTTTACTATCAACGATGATATTTTAAGCAAATGGAGTGCAAGCAAAAAAGTCTCGAAAATAAAGTTGCAATGCTCGAGAAGACGGTCGAGAAATATTACTCTTGCACATCAAAAGACATAACAAAGAAGGAGGAAATGATCAACTGTCTCCAGCAAGAAATTTCCAAACAGAGGGCAGAATTCGCTAAACAAAAACAGTGTATGCAGCAAGAGAAAGAGCAAGCGATTTGTGCGGCCAAATTCGCAACTCAAAAACTCTACGATACAGTCACCGACTTCCAAATGCAGGTTGAAACCCAAAAAAAGGTTCAACAGTTTCTTACAGGACTATTGTGCGAACGGGAAGCTCTAGAAAACAAGGGAACTGTAAGCACTTTATTTTTAAAATAAATACATTTAATACTCTGTACGAAATGGCCATTAATATTTGCATACCACTTTTTACCAATCTTATATAAAAACTTAAGCTCCATATACGTACAGGTAATTAATGAATTAATCAATTTAAAATCAAGGATAGTTGCTCCCCGTGTTGTTCTCCTACTGAAGACGAATGCTCAGACGATTGCAATCAAGACTGTTGCTCTTCAAATTCGGGATGCAATGATCGTTGTGGAGAAATAGACGATCTGTTTGGTACTTCCGGAAAATGCAGTCAATCAGAGAAGACACTTGTTAGTAATGCTTGTAGTGGTTCCGAAGATGAATGCAACAATACAGGATGCAACAGTACAGGATGTAACAATATGAGATGCAATAATACAGGATGCAACGATCCAGTAAGTTATGAAACTGATAAAGGGTAAATGGACTAACAGTTTGAGTAGGGTGCATATTTTTTTAAATAGTAAAGTTAAAGGTGATGCACAATGGTGATAAGTGTAAAACTCAATGTTTAGAGTTGTGCCCCGCCCTCTACTCTTTAACAAAAGGAGAGCTAATTAAGAAAGGAGGTGTGTTAAATTCGTAGTAGTTTTCGCCCATCATAGTCATGAAATTTGAAAATTTTGAATGAAACTATTTTATTATATAAGAAATTCAAGTATTTACCTTTATATTTAGATTTAGTTGATAAGAAAAAAGAAGCAAGTCATATGAAAAAAAAACATCAAACCTGGGATATCCTCGAAAATGGCAAAAAAAGTTTGATGAATTTTTATACGATTTTCCATTTTTTTTTCTTATCAATTTAATCTAAATGTAAAGGTACTTATAAATATAATAAGAAGACTTTAATCAAAATTTTGAATTTTCGTAACTATGATGGGCGAAAATTACTAGGAATTTTACCCACCTCTCATAACTTTCCCTAATGTTCTTCTCATGTAACATAGGTATCTACTAAAAGTCAAAGGGAGTTAATTTATCAGACTTAATATTTCAGTTAAATGTTTCGGCTGATATTATTTAGGATTATCAATGCAGATTTTGATATAAAAATATTTTTTAGCCCTATCAACCTGACATAATTCATGCTAAACTAAGAAAGAATAATATACCATGTTGCGATATTATTAGCAAGGCCTTAAATTGTAGAAGTCTCTGTGCTGAGAACTTGCGACCCTGTTCGACGAATTGGTGAAAGATTTTATACGTAAATTGTTAGTTTTAAGAAATCTTTTTGGAAACGTGTCTGCGGTTTATAGGTGTCAAAGAAATGTGTGCTTGTTTTTTAGTTAGCAAAGGAAAATAAATATCTAAAAGTTATCTCTAGTTTATTTTAAATTAATAACCAAAATTTTTCACATTTTTAATATAACTACTTATATTATTGTTCAACAGTCAGTATTAAGTAAAAAAAACTTTTATTATAACATTATACATAGTATTATATTAAAGTTTATACTAGCTACTTAATTATCATTAGATATGTATCTGTATCACATACATATATTATTACAACTTATTGAAATCAGTACATAATCTGAGTAGCAAACTTGTTCCGAAAAAACCTAAACAGATTACAATACTAAGAAAACTAGGCTCTTTTAACAAATACAACGTATTAAATTGATAAGTTACTGTAATATTTTTAACATCTTCTTTTAAAATATTTGTACCACTAAATAGGAGCGAAATTCTTCCTGTAATGGGAAATCTGGAATAATCGTTTCGTACACCATCAAAATTAAAACGATCTGAAGCATTCACAGACAGAATTTTACTCTTTGCAGGAATAATTATCTTCACTTCTGCTTTTCTTATATTCATACCAAAAAAAACGTTGTCTAAGATAGGGATTGATAATTGAAATTCAAAATTTTTTCGATGAAATAGATATTCTTCAATGGGCAACTCGTACCCAACGGTGTATTCACTTTTCCAACCACTATACAACGGGGTACGTATGCTGAAGTTAAAAAAATTAATATTCTTATTGTTTTGGATTTCCCAAGTACTAATTTTCCCTAAATCGTCAAACAACACAAAGTTACGTGATGAACGGGGAACCATGGTTTTGAAAGAATTCAATCTCAAGTCCTGATAAGGAGAAAAGTGGCCAACTATTTTGTTTCCTAAAAATATTACCTATATTATATTAATTAATCTCAGCAAAGACTCAATTTCAGATAATTTAAAAATCTATATAGGTACGTTATGACAATGTAAAAAAGAAAAAAAAAATATGTTTGAATATGATCAGCAAATTTTTGAATACAGGTATCGATAGTTTAATTTAAAATGCAAACCTTTGTTTGCCAATCTAATTTTATCTTGAATTATCACGAAGCCAAAGTGCGACATCTCAATCTTACGTTCCAAATTTTCAATTTCGAAAAATATCTCATCAGTAACATAGGATATACTTGCAAGTTCGTAAGTAAATACAGGGACAAAAAGGGATTTGTATTTAATATAAGACATCGTTTCTTCATTTGGTAGATGAGAATATTCCAGGTCACCAAGCTCTTGATTATACATAAACTGCTTGGTGAAATTGAAAGTCCCATAAGGCGAATAATAATGCAAATTTGTGTGAAAAACTGCCACATGCTTATCGTTACTTAACTTTCTAACAGATTTAATCTGATTAAAATAAAATGCATCTATTTCAATCCGATGTGCATGGTCAGACATAATTGTTTGATTCAAATTTACTTCAAAGGCATCGACACCATGAATTCCATAATGATTTAACTTTTTGTAAGTTAAAGGCAAATCAGTAACAAGGTTTTTAAAAAAAACTCTGTAATCATTAACATTGGGATCGACAGTAAATATGAACTTTTCACTAATGGTAGTTGTTTCTGCAGTATTCACTAAAGTTAAACTTGTTTTAATTTGCAAATTGTGAGAATGAAGTACTACTAATTGGTGCACATTCTTATTAATAATCTCTCCAAAAGTTGTCAATGTCAAGAAATTTATTAGAAGCAAACACAACATTTCTCAAGAAATGTAATAAAAAACGTCAATTTTGACTGTTTTCTTATATTAAATAAAAATATAATACATACACAGCCAACTACATTAAAATTATATTTTATTGCTTGTAACAATAATTAACTACCATCAACTTCTTATATCTTCCAAATATACTCTTAATGACAGCAGTAAAATGGCGAAATTCCTTTTGTACCATTTGAAATTATAGTGGACATGGGTTTCCCAATTTTTATCCAAAAATGACTTATAGAATTCGCTCATTTCATCTGGTGTAAGATTACACTTGTCATCTTTGCCTTTTTGCTTTATGTAGTCATGTTTCTCCTAAAAGTCAAACCTGATAAAGTCAAAAACTAACAAATATTATGTACCTACTTGTATGAAACGTGTATTGTGTTCAGACCAAAATTTTTGATTCCACATCTGTGTTTCGTCTTGTAATTGTCTTAATTTCTTTTGTAATACTGTTTCGTTTATATCTATGTATCTTATTATGGGACGTAAATTAGAAACCGGATCAGGTGGTCCTATCAAATCAACTCCATTATTTTCTGGTAAAACAACTATTGGATTTTCCAAAAACTTGTCTGTAGCTAGTATTGCTGTATTAGAAGGGGCTTTTGTATTTAGTCTTCGTGTAAATGTCTGTTGGTTTAATTTTTTTTTTTTTTAATAAATTACGTAATGATCTAACCTTAAAAATACTTACATTATTTAAATATGTAATACGAGGTAGTATTTGACTATGAAATAATTCAACATGGTTCATATTTATAAAGGGAAAATTGTGAAAAACTTGCTTAAAATTGAATAATTGTTTTTATCTGTTATAACCCCACTTTATATTTAATCATATTTGACGGATTGGATATGTTTGATGTTTGACATCTAAGATTATTTTAACATTACATGTATCTAAAGTACCAATACGTTTCTGTGGCTACGTTATAGTAACCGTTTATAAAAACTAAAAATGCAAGCGTTTTTCTAAATGTAGAATACAGCCAAATTGTTATTACTTTCCTTCAATATTTCCCTAAACAATTGACTATTAAAAAACACAAATTGAGCTTTAAACATTTATTTAACACGTATATTGAAACAACACACATAAAATATTATAACTAGCTGTTCCATCTACAAGTTGCTGTGGTTCTTTTAATTTTTAATAACAGTTGACCTTAAACTTTTTAGTAGTCAAATTAAAAATAACGGTTTTGTTGTACGCATAAAGACAGGACGTGGATTAGATTGTAGCATCAAGTAATCAATAAATAAAAACCGCCGCCATCTACTGGATACTTACACGACCTAGATAGCAAAAGATGAAATGTAATTTATTTCAATAAACTTATGGAACTTACGAATAATTCCATAATCGAGATAAAAACTATCATATCTTTTAAATTGGACCAAATTACATGCAGCAAGATAAATTTCATAAAAATTGGTAGAATAAATACGGAGTTTATCCCACACAAACATTGTGACACGAGACTTTTACATGTATAAGATTAAATTTTTTCGTTCTTTTGTTTATTCTTTGTTTACGGGCATTTTCATTTGCTTCGTTTTCTTTTTCTTCTTTTTAGTAATATGAACATTCTCTTCTTTAATAATTTTGCTTTTCTCAAAATTCTCTTTTCTTCAACTTTCTTTGTTGTTTTTTGTTTATTGATGCACTTTTAATCATTTCTCGATCTATAACTTCGCCAATATCTTCTAAATTATGTTTAGCTTGAATATTGAGATGCATTTTATTTGGAGATATTTCTGTATTTTTATCTGTGTAATTTTCATTTTGTGGTAGAGTTTCTATTTCATTTGCAGTTTCTCCTTCAGTTTCACTATCGCCGCATTCATTATTTTGTGATAAAAATGAGTCATTCTCAAAGTTCATGGTAAATATAGATTTGATTTTCTTTTCTGTATATTCTTGATTAAGCCATTCAATATCAATCCACTCTTTTAAATCATTTGGAAATTTGTACTTGTTTGGAATCCACGACTCAGCAATATCATTATAATAATTATCATAAAAGTCTTTTGCTTGTAAGTAGAAGATGCATGTGTATTTAAGTATATTGATGGCATTAGCTCTTAATCTAGAAATTATTCCAAAACACACAACTAATACTTTCCATATATGCCCAATTTCAATGACACTGTGCATATACAAAGCTGATTCTTTTGTAGTCTCCATCACTCTTTCCATAAGCTTTGCTACTGTTTGTAGACGAATTAATAGATACTCTATGTTGCACTTCCCAGGTACATATATAATTTTATTATTTTCATTATTAATTTGAATTAATTCATCAATTGTCTTTGCCAAATCGACAATCATGTAATTTTTAAGCGATTTCAGTGTTTTCTGCAAAGCTTTAAACCCTTTGTTTGATCGAAACTTTAACTTCATACGATAAATACATCTTTCTAAAAGAGCACTTTCTGCATTCAAAAACTTATTATCTCGGTAAAATTTTCGGGCATCTGTGAGGCCATATATAAAATTTTCTACTTCTAAAAATATTTTAATCATAAAATAAATCAATAATAACAACTTTTACTTACGAAAGTTAGGAGGATGTTGATGTAAGCGTTTTTGAGACACAATACCAGGGGCTCTTACCGACTTTAAACACCACAGCTTTTGATGTATATTATTCATATTTCATTAAAAATTAGTTACACAAAAAAATTATTAAATTACACTACAATTTTAATATTGTAAGTTCAGATAATTGACATTGATACATTGATTAACACCTAGACCACCTACACCGAGCTAGACAAAGACAAAGACTGACAGCTGACATCACTTTGAGGTTATGGTTTTTTCTTTAAAACTAGTTATTGATCAATGTCTTCTTTCAGCCAATTTATTATTTAATCTTTGTAGAACGATGCTGGTAGATGGCGCTCGAGCCCATAATTGTAAACATTCTCCGTAATTTTTGATTAAAACTTTAAAAAGTAGCAATACAACTATTATTGTAAGAAATTAACATATATATACATTAAAAATAAAATGTAGTAGATTGTTTCTAATAATCTTTATTGGAAACTTTTTTATTTTTCAGATTTCATCATAATGTATGTCTCCTTCTAAGACCACTTCAAAAGAGTTCTTGGATGAGGAAGCATGGGGGGAAATATTTTCTTGACATATAAGTAACTT
The DNA here is from genome assembly GCA_029378335.1 of Agrilus mali. Taxonomy (NCBI): domain Eukaryota; kingdom Metazoa; phylum Arthropoda; class Insecta; order Coleoptera; family Buprestidae; genus Agrilus; species Agrilus mali. The sequence goes on along the minus strand of CM055658.1, from coordinate 18,322,673 downwards.
CGAGGAGAATAAAAATTCAGGGTAAGTGCGAAATTTTTCAGTTCAGCTGGATAAACTTTGGATCTCTTTGTTTTTATCATTTCCTTTATTATTACCCTACCAGTAGGAGTTAATGATTTCTAAAAAGGAATAAACTAATTTATGTATTACATTAATTGGTTTTGTTACTTCATATGTATTTAAAAAATTTGTTTGAATTTCTGATAAGGAGATTTTTTTAACTTACCAACATATTTGTGATTTGATGACTGTCTGCTTTAATTTCATTATTTCTTAATTTTAGCTGTTTTCCAATTAAAGTATTCAATTTGTTAACTCTTCTATTAAGACGCCTGTTACGTTGTTGTAATGCTTTGACTTGCTTTTTCTTTTCCATTAATCGTTCTTGCAATTTGTTTGTATATTTTTGACTAGCATTGTAGTGTTTTAATTCTTCATGTATCTTTTTCCTACATAAAGAATTTTCACACTGAAAATTTCCATTTTCTCTATTTAAATTCCTCAAATTTCTCTCTGTACCATTTTGTTTTCGTATGCACTCATTAGTTTCATTTATTGTTGTTGTTGCATTGCCAACATCATTGTCTTGACTTCTAGGAACTGCAACTGCATTTTTATCTTCAGTTGTTAAGTTCTCTGGGTCATCAGTTTTTTTGCAGTTTAAATTTTGTGCAGAAGAAAAAATTTTATCAACTTCTTCTGCTGGAAGAAGCAATGATGATGATTCTAAAACTTCATTATCTGAATTTATTTTATTATTAGTATTATTTTTTGTTTCTTTTATTAAACTGTTAATTTTGTCTTTAAGAGAAGGATCAGAATCAAGAGCTACAATGATTTTTACATTTTTTGCATTAATTGTAGTTTGTTTTGTATTGTTTTCATTGGAAATTGCTATTTCTGGGGAATATTCAATATATAATGCTTCACATTCGTTATTTTCGTCGATAGGATTTTTTTTAACTGTGTTTGGCACAGCATCCTTTTTAAGGACTCTTTTTGAGCTCCAACCATTGGTCACAAAGTCATTAGCTGAAAAGTGTTTTGAACAAAGTCTAGAGTGCTTGAGGGGCTTAAAATTAAATCTACAGACCGCACGGACCCACTGTTCTTTAACTTTTTCGTCTTGAGGAAATCTATAATTAATTAAATTAATTAGAAACAATAATTTATATATATTTGAGGTTAAGTATAGTGGATTACCAAGTTTTTGCTGGTTTATTCGATATATTTTCAGTTAAAATACTTACGAGTGAAAAGAAACTCCCGAACCCCTACTTGAACGTTCTTTACAGTATATGGCACAACATGACTGCACCATAATTTCAAATTTAAAATAGTTTATAGCATAGCGATCTACTAAATTTAGGGCATGCACTTCCACAACTGACGTGTACGTATGTATTTTACGACGTCATGTATATACAGGGTGTCTTAAAAATTTCTTTTTTTAAATATCAGTCGTAACGATTGATATATATATATATATATATATATATATATATATATATACCACTGTAATTATGTAAAAAGTGTGTAGGTATATTAATCATTAAAATTTATAAAAATTAAGACAAGATGTATTATAAAAAAGTTAAGTTTTGTTTATTCAAATTTATAATTTAAACTATAAAAACACATAACACGTTAAAATTTAGATTAAATAATTACTTTAAAATTCATATAAAATCAAACAAGATTTGGCTTTATTTAAGTTTTTGTTTCAGTCTTTCAACTCTCGATTTCAAACCATTTTCTCGTTTCTTAATAGAAATATTTTCTGGTAATTTTTCTTTCTCCTTTCTTCGTAAATCGTCTTTCCTATGAAAAAAAAACATAAAAGGTAGTGATAATCATCAGTAAAAGGATTAGTTGTGTTATTATGGACGTACTTTGCTTTTTCCAACCGTAAAATCTCCTTTTTCCAAATATCTTTAAAGTCCTTACAAAATTGTAACCACAATTCAAAAAACTCGTTTGGTGGAAAAGTTTCTAGGGTGCCAGATTTAGGCTTAAAGTGATAAAATTTCATTGTACTGATAAATCTCCTTTTACATTCCTCCAGATGTTCTTTTTGGCAGGACATTCTTTTGTAAGCATTTTCCAAAAATGTCGACATTTTTTCTTTAAAAGGCTCTAAGTTTTCTGGGGTAGATTCATCAATTACCTTTTGTATTCGTCTTTCACAAGCTAAAAAAGTTAATTAATCGTTAAGTTAATATAGCAAATTTCTATACGAATTCACTGAAGACATACCTTTTAACTGACTCTCCAATTTTTGTAAATCTTGGCAAACATCATCAAAATTAACAGCTGCTGCCCTTCGAATATCTTCTGGTTCAGGAACTGGTAGGGGGAAATTAATTAAAAAGGGACTATCTAGTTTGCTCATGTAGGTACGAACTATGAAATGTAGAAGTGTAACTTGAGAATCTTTCGATGACTTTACATCTTTTAATTTTTGCAAAATTTCCAATCCAAAGCCATCAGCTTGTCCCCTGGTCATGTTACCTCCATTCATGTAGTTCCCCAATGTTAATATTATCGACAGTACTTCTTTCAATGACGGATTTTTTACCAAAAACTATAAAAACAAGGATCTACATTTTGAATGGGTTTAAGAAACCGAAGATTGTTTTTAAATGTGCATAATTTTGATACATACGTCGCATGTAGTTTTAATGTTGGTAAGCGTATTTTCTACAGAAGACATTGAATCGTCAAATTCCACTTGAAACATAATGCTAGATATCCTTTCAGCAAAATTGGATATTTCGGAAAGGTCACGCAGAAACATTTCTGGTTTATCCAAAGGAATAGTGGGATTGTCACTACTATGGGTGTTTATTAATAATAATTCTTCCGGTGTTGCTCTCTAAAACAATTTTCTACTAATTACATAGGTATTTATCAATTAATCAATATTTTATGCCGACGTACTGCTTCGTAAATCTGCTGAAGAGCCTCCAGACTTACAACAGATGTATCAAAATTGTAGATGGCATTTTCGATTTCCGAAAAATCTACATGTAAACTTTGAGCCAAAATTCCAACATTTTGTGATCTTTTGCTATCCAAAAGTTTCACAGCTGTAGATTTTGGAACAATTTCCAATTTCTTTTTCGTCTGTTTTCTTTCAATTTGTGGGTTAGAAAACAGTTCTGTGAATTCATTCATATTTTGCAAGGGAACTTCGTCTATTTGAGACCATAATGGTACCGTTGGACTGTCGACTTCATCGATTGATTCCGAAAGGTTCGTATTTTTTGGAACTACTATTCTTGTCCAGAAAAGTGCTTTCATGGGAATGGCGGGAATAATCGGCTTCTTACGCAAAACTGGAAACGAATGTAATAATTTATTATTGAAGGTGCCAGTTTTTTTGATAACAAAATCAGGAGACGCCACAGATACGAGACAAACATTTAAATATATACAAGGCATTGCTAATAACTAATAACTAATAACTATGAAGAGTCACAATGAAAAAGGATTACAAAAGAAGAAAGGAGAAACTTCACTTATTAATGGCAATTTTTTTTACCAAGTATAGTGAATATTATTAAACGAATATACCGTCATTTGGTATATTTGTACAATTGCAGCGTCTCCTTTCTAAAAATATCAACGATATACGTAGGTACTCACCGAGTTGATAAGGGGCTGCAGGAACCGCTAAAGGGGACAGATAATGAGAGTGCATTCAGTACTACAACATAATTTAATAAATAGGTGGGCACTTAAAAAAAATATGAATTTTCTTTACCAATTCTTCTAAACATCTAATTAAAAACAATTTATCTACGATATAAAAAAAATAAACAAATAATATTTGCACAATAGCCATAACACGACAAACAAAAAACCCAAACATGCATGTTCTAGCATAAGTTTATTCTACTTACGATTTTTTTGAGGGTTCCAACCCTCGGAGGGTGGTGCTGGAAAAGGCACCGGTCCAGTAGGCGGTGGCGGCGGAGTATGTTTCGTATTGCCCATTCCAGGGGGTGGTGGAGGTGGTGGGGGACCTGCTCCTGGTGGTGGTGGTGGTGGAGGAGGAGCTCCTGTCATTCCAGGAAGGGGTGGTGGTGGTGGAGGAGGAGCTCCTGTCATTCCAGGAAGGGGTGGTGGTGGTGGAGGAGCACCTGTCATTCCAGGGAGGGGAGGTGGAGGAGGAGGACCTGTCATTCCAGGAAGTGGTGGTGGTAAAGGAGGAGGAGGAGGTCCTGCTGTTCCAGGCAGAGACGGTGGAGGAGTTGGTAAAAATTGTGTTGTACCAGGAAGTGGGGGTGGTGGAGGAGCTCCTGTTACGGGCAATGGAGATGGGGGTGGAGGAGGAGGAACTGTATTTTCCGATTGAGAACAGGATAATATTTCTGGAAAATGTGGTGGAGGTGGTATTGATGTAGCTGAGGTCTGTAAATCCTTTTGTGTACCGGGAGGTTCATGATAATCTGTTTGTGTTTCTTTGGTATAAAATTGTTTTGAAATGGATTCCGTTTCTTCACAGTTTAAATCGTTTGTGAAAGCAGATTGAATATTATTGATGTTCGAAGATGAGGTAGATTTGTTCAACAATGGTGCTACTTCGTCCTTATCTTGATTTGTACTAATAAGCAATAATTTTTCAATAGCGGAACTTTTTAAATCGGTTTGAGAATAAGAGTCTACTTTTATTTCGTTTGAACTCGGTTTATCACTTTTAATTACTAAACTAAATGAGTTGTTATTGTCAGTTAAGAGTTTATTTCTACATTTATCACAGTAATCACAAATAGTTTTCGTTTCTTCTAAAGGAGAGCCAAAATCCGCCGTAGCTTTCGCAGTCAGCTCTTGTATTTTAGTCAGGGTCTTGTACTTTTCTATTTCCTGTTTTAGTCTTTTTATTTCATCTTCTAATGAAATTATTTCTGCATTTTTGGCCGACAATTTCGTTTCTACTTCTGTTGGTGTTATTGCTTGAAGGGTATTTTTCGATGACGAAATGTCCGTGAAACCAGATGAACAGAATACGTCTGATGGCGATGGAGACGTTGGAGGCCAATGAAGAGTTGTAAATTTTCCAGGCGTTTGGGGAACTGATTGTGGAGCTTCCGTATGCGCCCAATAATACATTAGATCGGGCTAAAATATAAGTAATTACAATACTACGTATATACTCCCGTAAATTATATTCCCCTTTTAATTTCTAATTTGTTAAATATTGCTGTTGATTCGTAAAAACTTTTTCTTCTGTAGAGACGGTGCGCTGTTCCCGCTTTTAATTAATAGCGGATCAGTAATAATTATGTAATTAGTACTGTAATGCTAAATTAACATGCAGGGGCAGAGTGTTAATTATCTTTAGGTAATAGTGACGCACTTTAACGCGGAATAATTGTTTCAAAGCCAGATGTTGTTGACGCGGGGGCCTGATGGCCTAATAAGTATGGTTTTACTACAGAATTTTGAAATAATGCGTTTCGCAACTTTTCACGCAACAGATTACATAAAAAAAGGTGCGAATCTCACCGCATGCATCAGTGAAAACAACAACCGTTTCCCAAGTAATTCTTAAATTAAATTAAAGTCAAAAAGAAATAAATAATCATTCTAAAATCGGTTGATACCTAATAATTTTGTAATGCAAATAATAATAATTTCTAATTACCTTACTTTCCTAAATATTCGATAATTTTATATTACCTAGTATTAACAGTAATAGTTAAAATATAATCAATTAATTGTTTTTTAATGACCGTAACTGTTTTCTGCATATTTTACATAAATACATAAGTAATTAGTTATTATTAAAAAAATAATCGTTAATAAAATCGTGTTTTGTTTCCGTAATAGATCGAAAACTATTTCTATAGGTGCGCCAATAAAAAATAGGAATATTAAACACGAAATTTTTTGGTTTTTATTTAAAATTTTTAAATGATTCTTCTTTTCTTATTAAGTTTGCAACTTTTGTGTCATTGACGTAATTAATAAAAATCTTACCTTAAAAATATTATACATGGGTGCGTCCTTGTCAGGAATTTGCTTGACTACACCAGCGGCCAACAGGTGGGTGCAAAACTGTATCGCTAAAAGTTTGAGGTCCTGCCCATTTAGAACTTTTCTCAAATAATGATCTTCCCCGAACTCGGACAGGCACCAGTTGATGAGCATGTGGCCTGGACGAGAAAAAAAAATATTGCCGTCACCCAAAAAAAAAAAAGAGATATAGACGACGCTACTAATTTGTATTCGTTACACCGCGAATTCTTCCGGTAGAAGCATATCAATCACTCACAGAAATAATTATGACTTAACCCCAGTTTGCAATGGTTTTATTTGACGACGAAGAAGGAGGATACACGGAAGGTTAAACATGGTTTGTTGTTGTTTCTGTTGCCGTTGTTATTCAGCAAAATCGGAAAGCATATCTAACAACTTTTGGAGGCGAAACGACGCGATTTTACTGACTCCGAACCGACAAAGAAACCACAAGTTAGCAATCAAACGAATAACTGAACGAGAAATTGGAGAAACGCTAGCAAATACTTGTAAATGTCTGCATAGAAATAGGAAAAGTGCAGTACTATCTAAATTTGCTTAATCTATTATTATGTGCGTTTCAATTTAGTTAACGAGGTGCTAGACTGCGGGTGGGGGGACATTAAAACAGCAGTAAATTATACACAGTATAAATTAAATGGGTATATAATCAAAGGGTTATTGTGAGAATAATTTATCCTTTGATGGTTTTGTTTCAAAGGTATAGAGCGACAATAAAAATAGAAGTGCCGAAAACGATTTTGAGATTTATATCTCGTGTGGTTTTTCTTCAGCCTTTATGTGTTAGTTAATGGCGTAGCAAGACTGTACAATTCACAAGGAGCAAAGAGGGTCCTTTTTAGCGTGGATCGAACCTCTAGTGTTCTGAATTTAAAGATCTTTTGGAACTTTTTAGCACCGAAGACGTTTAATGGTATCAAAAATAACACTGTTTGAAAGTTACAACAAATTACCAATTCCCTATACAGTTTGTCAATGTAGGTAGTAAAAATTGTCTAAGAAAATCTGAAGAAGAATATTTTGCAGTTAGAGATTTTATATATCATCTTATAAAACGATATACTGCTTATTTTTTGTTTCTTACATTACAAATGTCTACAGAAAGGTAGTTCAGTAAATTAAAACTTATCATAAATTATCTTTTTAATTCTATGTCGTGAGCCGAATCTTTTTCAGATCTACAAAGATTGGTTAATTTTTAGCAATAGCAACTAAAACTATCTAAATGTATATTAATGGAAGTTTTTTGTATCATTTCCTTATCCTTGTATTTTGAAAAAATTTTTATCACATAAAAAGGTACCTAATTTTTGCTTGATCAGTATTTGTACAAGGGTATTATGACTGTTTGCTACGCTACTGATATTGGTTGTTGGGAATATTTAGGAACTTTAGGATTCCTTCACCTATAGAAACTATCAGCAATAGTATTTGAAGGATTTGAATTAATAATATGTAAAACATAGATTCAAAAAATGAAAGGGAAAAACCAGGAGAAAATCCTTGTCTTCTTCTCGTATTTATTCTTGCCTACGTATTTCATAAGTCGAGTTCTTATTGATATCTCACATCGTGACAATTTTATTGTTAATAATCAATATTCTGATTTTCAAAACTGGACGAGACAATCGAAATATTTTTGAATCTCAACATAGTTCTAAAAAAGGACGAAAAGGTCACAATATTGTATGATATCTAGCACATGTTTCAATATCAAAAACTGAAAGTTTATTTGCACTATTATATCATTTTTGATGTTACAATGACTTTTTTTAAATATTGATATTCTAAATTCTCAGGAACCTCTAAAATTGTTTTTCTCAATATTTAAGATGCATTAAAATTTATCCAAGAGATTATTTTTACGATATTTTCTCACGTCATCGTATGTCTAAAAGGAATTTTAACGACAAATTGGATCAAGATACAACTTTGAATTTTTTTAATAACAATTATTTTGTTAATGTACCTACATATTGATGTAGGTACCTACCAATGTTTTTATCTTGTATTTGCTTAATTCATTCGCTATCTGACGTGTATTTGACACTTTTATCGAGGATTATATTTACCTGACTTCTGGTATTTTGTTTTCAAGTCAGTTATCTTAATGTAATAAGTTTGATTAAATACTCTAAAACAATTCCATAAAAAGCTGCCTTTTATAATTTAACAGAGGAACACTTTTCTGAATTGAAGGATAACATTGAATTGCATATTTCCTTAGCCATTCAAATAATTTTTTGTTGTTTTAATTAGGTTCATTTCCAAGTTAAACTAAACAATTCTTAATTATAAAATTCCCGTTGATTCATTAAGGAATCTTTGGTGATAAAAACTATTAGGTACAACTACAACATTCCATATTTATCTTTTTATATCATTTAGGGAGCTTTTAACATTGTAAAAATTAATTAAATCATCATCTCTTCTTTTCCAAAAAGAAAGCCTTTTACAGGTTGTTTTAAATGTTACACAACTGATAAAAAACCATACATGTGATAATAATACGATACAGACTATTGTACAAGTACCTACTTTTCTGAGGACCCTGTATCGTTCAGAGAACCCAGCTCATAAAAAAAATATTGTTGTTTTAATCTTAATCTTGTATTACAACACAAAATATTGATTACTTGTTTAAAAAAATAATTTTCTGTTATGATAGGGACAATTCTAATTTATCTGTAAATGAAAATAAGATAATCAAGGTACTCTTTAACTAAGTATCTATTAATCATTATTTAATTAGATTTTTGACTCATTTTTAACCCTAATGTGGCCCCCAAAAAAATAGAACAAAAATATTATATTTATAAAAAACCAAAAAATTGCTTTTGTACGCGATTACTTACCATTGTATTTTACATCAGTTACACACATTATGAAATTAAATTTATCTTTTTGGCACTTTTTGCGTTTTTTTACAACTGTTATGTGATTTAAAATGGCAAAGCTACCACACATTTTTGGGGAAAAAATTCTAAACTAAACGTACATATGTATGTAGATATGACTTGCTGTAGTTTTAGTTTTAGGTAGACTGTCAGAAATACGCAATTTTTTCTGATAAATTTAAAACAATTACTGATAAGGAAATCTTTATTGTCTACGATCTAGAAAATTAGTTGATAAACATATATGTATTTATAATAAACAGGGCTATTGTCATAGAGTTATTTCAGTACTGTTTATACCGGATTATGAGAAAAATGGACAAGGTCGAATGAATTTTCAAGAATTACTTTTTCTGTAATATATAACGGTTTTACAATCAATAGCTTTGTCTAGTCTTTACAAAGGTCTGAGGTTAATTGGATGAATTAAAAGTGGTTGAAAGTCTTATTTTCTGGGACAACCGTTTAGTTTAGAAGTATTGTAATGTCCAAAAAGTTTTAAAATTTTTGAATTTAAAAGAAAAAAAAATATGTGCCAAAATGTGCTATTATGTGCTACGTAAAAAAAATATTCAAAAAGCTTAACATTTATGACTAGGTCCTTTTTATGACGTTTAGTTAGCTCCACAACATCACTTCATTAAAACCAAACCAATTGTGTTGTAAAGTGCTCAAGATGTGCTATCATGTGCCATTAAAAAAAAATATATATACTTGAAAAATTGAATTTTTATTGAGACATCCTTTTTGTGATATTTAGTTAGCTCCACAAAATCACTTTATTAAAACTAAACTTATAGTGCTGTAATGTTCCCGCAATGTGCTGTGCCAATGTGAAAAAAAAAATATTTGAATAAAAAGTTTAGATTTTTCGTAAAATGCTGTCTTCATCAATACTTTCTCTACGTATCGATAAATGTGGTACGATAAATAGCATAATAATATGCTTAACATAGTATTCGCATATTGTTCATGAAACATCACCATACATTCTTTTACATGACATCTTGTATTAGGTAAGTATCTCCTGTACTTTTCATTAGTTTACGATTGTATAGAATGTAATGTACACTATAAAATTCGTATTATTATTAATATTATCAATACAAAGTGTTATTAAACCTTTTTTTAATAGTAAGTTTTTATATTGAATGATAGTTTTCTATTAGTGTAGGGAATAAACTTTTCGTATGGTACCGTTTTAGTGTTATCACAACACATAGACAAAGAGACTGAAATTTTTGCTCATTTATGTATATACATCTTAGAATAGAAGATTAGTAATTATTAAGTAATAAATATATATTCTTATAAAACAATATGAAAATACTTATGTAGTCAAGTCATTTCCCTATTCTCGTCAAAGTAAAATTTCCATTTTTCTTCGTAATAACATTACTAGTAGAGAAAGTATTAATGAAGACAGCATTTTACGAAAAATCTAAACTTTTATTCAAATGTTTTTTTTTCACATTGGCACATAACAGCACATTGCGGGCGCATTACAGCACTATATGCTTAGTTTTGATAAAGTGATTTTGCGGAGCTAACTAAATATCACAAAAAGGATGTCTCAATAAAAGTTCAATTTTTCAAGTAAATATATTTTTTTTAATGGCACATGATAGCACATCTTTAGCACATTACAACACAATTGGTTTGGTTTTAATGAAGTGATGTTGTGGAGCTAACTAAACATCATAAAAAGGACCTAGTCATAAAAGTTCAGTTTTTTGAATAATTTTTTTTAAGTAGCACATAATAGCACATTTCGGGTACATTTTGGCACATATTGTTTTTCTTACATTCCAAAATTGTCGAGTCAACTTTTTGGACATAGTATTGTAGCTCTTAAAATGTTCAGTCTGACGAGATTTTATTGCATCGTGAAAAATAGGCTCTTAGACTTAGGTTGGCTGATACAAATTATTATTATGAATAATGATGCAATATGAAAGAAAAGTGTATCATCCCCGAATATAACAAAAGCACATTTACTAATTAAATTAGAAAAGTCTCCTTTCAAATACTTTTTGTCAACATTTTTACAAAAAGCAATCAATTTTTACAAATAACAGATACGATTGATACTTATTTATAATCTTTTTCCGAAAATTTCTAAATAAAGACTTTTTAAGATGTATGAAAATATACTTAGGTCTCATGACCCAAATTTCTACGAAAATCATTTTTTAACACTTCCACTTTTTAGAGATTTTGACTTTAAAACCCAATAAGCACTGATAAAAATAATACTATCTAAACAAAAAGCTTTTTTAACTTAATTAGTGTATATGTTTACGTAATGTTTTAATGCTACAGTTTTAAAATAGAAAGCAGTAAAACTGATAAGAAATTAGCGATAGGAAGCATAATCTTTTATCTAAAAATCCTAAGTCGTAGTCACTTAAACTTTGTACCTGTTCATTAATTGATAAATACATATGTATTAGCATCGTTTATTTTAATTGATCGTCATACTTAATTGTACAGTGCACATACAGCCACTTTAAAAACTTTTATTATTAGTGGTTAATTCTTTGAAAATTTTTTGATTTACAGTTTCTTTGTTGCCTATAAGCCATACTGACCATTGACATATTCGTAGGTATCCATCAATGCAAAAAAGACTATTCGTAATATTATTAAAAATTCATCATGCTTAATTTATTAATATTTAAACGAAAATAATTTAATCGTCGTTTATTTAAAAATTGCTCCGTTTAGTATTTTATAGATACTTATTCTTTTTAATGAATTAATAAATCATTAGTCATTTCTAAAAAAATTGCTTTTATGCTTACCTTTTTTATGTATCATTATGAGAATTTCTAGCGCTAATCCATTTTTGATAAGGTAATATTGGTCTTTCGTTTTCACAATTTCCTTCCCAATAATGGGGGAAGAAAAATGACACATTTTGTATAGCGGTCTGACGAACTTTATTATTAACGATTTATTATGAACTACATTGATGCACTAAGTTAATTTACGGTTATTATGGATCCTTTTATGAAAACCAATCTAAAAATCTTGATCGACAGAGATAAAATTGCACGTAGATAATGCAAAAAGTTAGATAAGTTCCAGATAATTACGTAAATAATTGTATTAAATTACCTTTTGAATAAGATATAAATGAATGCGAACAGCCGGCTATAACGAACAAAATATTTTTAACTCCTTCGTATTCGTTATAATTGGCTTTATAATTTAGAGTACTTAACGTTAATAAATATTATGTACATTTGTATATGTTCATAATGTAAAGTAAAATGCACAATAATAAATTACTTACCCTCGAATTTTTCGTAAAGTTTAAAATCTAATTTTTCAGGCACAAATTTCGGCTTTGCTATTTTCGCGTCCAACGTTGCTTTGTCCAGTGTAAGCGAGGTTACTTTTTTTAATATCAAACTGTCCTCTTTGAAATTAGATACGAGTTCCCCCGGTACTGACATGTGCCTCCCATATTTTGGAACTGAAAAGAAAACATACCACAGTAATAAATATTAAATTTTTCCAGTAGATAGGCATATTGTTAAAAAATATTTATTAATTGATTAATGAAACGCATTCCTAATATGCTTCTTATTTCTAAAAACCTTTGGATGGTTGTTTGCAACCGACCTAATAATGTTTTGCTTTAAAATTGAATTTCAAGTTTTATTAACTGAGTATTTAAATGCATATAGGGTGAACAATGTAGCCCTATTCAGCCTCCACTTTCCTTGAATAGTGCATACCTACGCTATTTCTCTACTATTAGTAAATAATTTTATCACATGATTCTTTGGGATTTAATCATCACGTAAAAATAGAACAGAAACGTTAAAATTTGATAAATGCATATTATATTTAAATTTATAACAGTAACCTTTAAAAGTTTTTCTTTTTTATTGGTTACTTCTGTCTGTAAATAATACTAATGTGTTTAAGATTAACACGATAAAATGTAAATTGAAGCGTTAACAACTTTTTATTTTACATATCAGAGGGATTTGTGACGATCCATTTCGATATTTATGTAAATAAATTAGCATAATTAAAATTACAATCAGCTTGAGAATTAGTAAGTTGAAAAAATAGATTCGCATAATAATTCTGACGTAGGTGAATGGAGAAAAATGAGGGCGGTTGCAGGAGAGATGGTGAGAATTAGATGTAACGAGGTGGTAAAGGGAGAGATACAGAATCAAGGTATACATAGGAGATGAAAGGATTTCTGTGGAAATCATGGAAAGGAGGTATAATACCAGAATATTTAAGGGAAAAAATAGGTATGGATGTAATAGCAAGATTCAGAATTCGAAACGAATATAAGGGATGTAAAATATTGGTTGAAAGTGAATGAAATAAAATGTAGAATATGTGATAGGGAAGAAGAATCAATGATGGATGTGCTGTGAGGATGTCTAGAAAGTACACCTTTGAGGAATAATATATGAAAATGACAGGGGAGAACGGAATAGGTCTAATCCTATTAAAAGAAATTATTAAAGAAAAAAAATAATAAATAATTAAACGAAGAAGGGCACTATTAGCCAGGGGGTGGTGATGTGGAATGGGAAAAAATGAGATGCCTTTTTGTGCTTTTCATTTTGATAGGATTAGTGTAAATATATCTAAGAAAAGTTATTTATATTATAAGGAAAGTTTAATTTTATTTTTAGTATTTTGTATCAATGTAAATAACATTATATTAAAAAAAGCGATAGGAATATATGTATAATAATTCTGACGTAAAAACTTAAAAAGGCGATTTTTAAAGATTTCATTCAGTCATCCAATAATTAGGTACCAAAAACTTTTAAATTCAGTGTAAAAAATTAAGAAATTAATTACGTACTTTAAATATAGAAATATGTAATATACAAAAGAAGTTTCCCAGTAATCAAGTATTCATTTCAGTTCACATTTAGACCTTGCACTTGTAGTTACTTATAACGTACATGTAAATAATTAAAGGCAATTATCTGCATTTAAAAATATCTACATATTGCTTAAAACATTGTCCTGGTAAACAAATTCTGACAAAACGTTTAAATAAATAGACGTGAATAATTCCTTTTTTTAGTGTTTGCAGAAACAAAGATAAGGGACCATGACAATAAAAACTGTTGCAAACTTACTTAATGTTTTCATAAATATTTTTTTCATTTCATTAATAATCGTAGTTTTTATGATTTTCAAAATTATGTATATATTTTTTGCATAATACGTGTCCAAGTTTGGAAATATTTAAAAGGCATGAATATTGAGAGGATGTATTTATGAAAACGTTTAGCAATTTTTAAACTTTTAAATAATGTACAGAGCAATTTTTCTTGCTTTATGATCCCTCGTCCTTTAATATCTCAAAGGATTCAACCCTCAATCATTTGCTTCAACTTACCCGAGTTGGCAATTTTAATATCCAAATAAGGTTTTTTCGCCTTATCTTTTGTTGATAAAATATTTTCGTTAAATGTAGACAAAGTTGATAAAGATCCGTGTGAATTTCCACTATCATTTTCCAACGTTTCACTGGTTTCTTGACCGCTAAAGAAACCACTTTCGGTTGTTGTGTTGTTCATGAGCTTTTCATAAAAGAGATCCTTTTCTTCCTCATTTACGCACTGCACGTTAGCCGATGCAAATCGATCACATGGATCACTATCCAAACTTATTTGGCTGACTTTCGAGACGCCCAATTTACTCAGCTTCTTCTCCAATTCTTCTTCTTTTCTGGCTTTGTAATCATTCAACTTGAAGCTGTTCAAAGGTAAATGCAGAAACTCGGTGACCATCGAATCCGGTACTCTAATATCGTCTACGTTTACGGTTTTCTCTTTTGAATAATTTGAAGATACAAGAGGATCGGTAAATGTCGAATCTGAACTGGAGTTACTCTGGGGCGTTGTCTCCAATACTTCGGGAGGATTACTACCAGACACTTTGTTGATTTTCTGCCAAGAATCTGTTATCACAACTTTATCTGTTTTCGATTTGTTTGCAATTTCATCGGCTGTAACAGTGACGTCTTCGCAGCTTCCTTCCGATTCATTTTTCACTTCTTTATTAACTGCTGCGATATCCAAGAATTGTTCTTCCAACTTTTCTTTTTTCCCTCTTCTAAGCATCAAAGCTTTCACTTTCCCTTTTGACGACTTGGCTTCGTTCGTTTGAAGATTGCCCATTTTCAATTAATTAATTATCTCACAAAATTTTCAATATTGTTGAATCACAACAATAACAGAAATAATAAAAAAAAAACCAAACTATAAAATATATAACCTCTCTGAAGAACAGAATAGGGGATACTCTTTTGGAACTGAAGTCACCATCGCACTCTTTAGCTGATGATAATCACTGCGTAACAAACACACAATAACAACTATTGTGGAATTTACGATGAACGAAAACGATTAATTTTAATCACATGTTTAATGTGTAGTAGTAATGATTGAGACTGTTGTTATGTCTTGAGGTCCCATCAGATGGTAGTGAATTGTACATTTTTGACTGAAAATTTGTCGCGTTTGGGGAGAAATTGTATACGCGTGCGCCTCGTTGCTTTGTATCGATTTCACGGAAACTGGAGCAAAAAAAGTCGTTACCGGCATCGTTACAAGAATTATCATTAAATAGTAAACAATCGTTCAGTTGTCGCTGGTTTGATACGTGTCCGTTTATTACACAAACACTATTTTAGGCTCTGATTGATGGACTCTTGTGTCTGTATGGTGAGGTCAACCAACATGAGCTTATCATTCGCGCATTGTGTATGTATGAATGTGCGCCCGCCAGTTCCTGTGATTATGTTGATGGTCCAACGGGCGACCACAATAAAAATTTTAATCGGTTTGAATATGCGATCCGACAAAGTTTAATGTTCGAGATCAAGGTAAACAATTATTATTATGTACGAACCATATGTGGACATTTTTAAAAAAAGAATAATTTTATTCAGCAGTTGTGACTTTTTAACTAAACACATGTCCCCAATGATGTCATACATCCACAAGTGTACGAAACGGTTCGTTATTTACTGAAATGAAAAATAGACCTACTTAAAAAAGTTCTGTAAACGTGTCCTTTGGACAGAATGAGAAGTTATTTGTTTTATAAATTTTTATTATTCATTTATTTATATTATTTCTTGTTTCAGATGTGCCATACAAGAAACGTCATTGAAACATTAAGATTTGCAAGAAAGTAAGTTGTAGTAGATAATTCTTAAAAAGTAATGTCTCTATGTTTGCGCACCGAGAATTTCGTAATATATCAAAAACATATTAACATTGTTGCTTTTGGTTTTAAGAATATCAAACATTTTGGGTTTCCTTGGCTCAATATACTTTAGTTTAAATTGTGATTTCAGGTTTGTCAGCTTCATGCATCAATGCCCTCAAAAATTCCATGCAACGTACCGTCTTTGGGAGACCATCATCAAATTTAAAATGCTAACTATGGACTTGGAATTTTTATTATTTTCTTTAAATAATTAGTAGATACCTGACAAATTCTCGATTCACGTGGCAATAAATTTCAGATCCGTACTTAAAATTTTAGGTTAAAGTTGGATGGCCTTGTAAGACGAAACGTTGCATGGGAAAACATAATGATTTTTTTGAATTTTTAGTAAATATATTATTAAAAACTCAACAAATAATTGTTATTAAAAGATAATAATATAGTATAATAAATAACTTTTATTAAATTAAATTTCATTTTAAGCACTTACGGTTTCTCTTATAAATCTTTTCATTATTTAAAGCCATTTTTGAGTTACTTAAGATTTCCATTTAGGTCACAAATTCTCACAACGCAACGTTTTTTAACTTTAACTAGTAGGTAATTAAAAAAAACAGTCTTTCAAACTATTTTATGATGCATGTCCATTTTATAAACACAAACTAAACAATTAATGGGTGTAATTCAGTATAGTGAGAAACAATAATTTATCACAGTTGACCTGACTCATACTTGGCTGATTTAATTTTTTAATATGATTATATGAAAAATAATATAAATCTATTATAAGTATAAAGTAAAATTAGTTCTTACTCACTCCATAAAAATAACTATTTTATTGTCCATCATGCTTCTTCAAGAAGAAGAAAAGACAATATAGAAAAAGTTCTGAAGAAGTTTTTCAAAAAATGTATTAACCACCAATTAGTGTTAATTTTTGCTCTTTCGATTAGCTAGTAGTTATCAATAGAAGTTCTGAAGGAGCCAAAACAATTATTACGGACAGCAAATACTTTTAATTTTTCTGAAGTGTACCAAAATGGAACTTCAACAGTATCGTCTATATTTCTATAACGATCAAATTCTTCATTACCTGAATCGAACAATATCCATAGATCTTGCCCTAATATAGACGTCCCACGTTCTAGTTCCAAAAACTTAATTTCATTCATTTTTCAAACGTTATGCCTGTAAGTTATAAGAAAAAGTGTCCTATAAAAATCCTGCCAGTAAAACTTTACATATTTTAAATATAATTTATCGTTTTTATTGTAATTGTTTTATATACGTATATACCTATTATAAAAGTAATAGAATCTAGTTTCATGATTTCACTTGCCTTAGCAGGATGCACCGTAAATTGACTTCCTATTCAACGCATCAACACTCATCAAATTCCGCTGCAGTAGTAGGTAACATATGTTGCAATAATCACCAAAAAATAATTGTCATACGATCAAGAAACTTCTGTTAGCATAATGAGGGTCGCGATGTAAAAAGATCTTGGTTTCGCGAGACCTTGAATCATTTACTTGCATATCTCTTATTAACGCGAATCAGGTTGAGACCTAGTGGTACAGAGGGTACGTAAACTCTGCTCTATGTGTTTATAATAAATGCAAATAAAATGAAGATTAGATATGATTTAATGTGAACCATTTAGCTAATTTTAGCTTTCGTTATTAATAAAATATTGTGCATAAAACATACATATCTTTTAAAATAAAAAAAGGTCGTAGCTAATTATTTACATAATGATAAGTGTCTTCAAATAAAAATGCATTTCGTAAAAAAATTTAAGGTTGTCAACTACAAACTAAGAAATAAATTTATTAGACAAAATGGTCACAGAAACTTTTTAAACTAATACTTATTTTTTCCCCTTTTTATTTAAATATAAGAAATGAGTAAAACACGTTTACCTAATTGTAAGTTTTGTTAAAAGAAGCTTTGAAAATTTTTTTAAATAAAAAACTCCATAAATAATATTGCATAAAGCCAGACAATTTTTTTTGAAATTATTTATTTATTATACACGAAGAGAATTAGATTATAATTTTTACCTACACATTTTGGGTGAAAATTACTATACATTTGGCAATCGGGTGGCAACTCATCGTTATGGTAAAAATTACTTAACTGCACAGTAAAATTTTCTGTATTTTATATTAAAATTTGTTTCAATTTTCGTAATAATTGCTTTAAATATACTCAATTTTTTCTATATTCTGAGGTTGTTACTCGATTACCTACAATTTGTAGGTAATTTTTTCTATGCAATTTTTTCCGTGTGCAATATACACTAACAGCCGTAATGTATTTTTCTTTAAAAGCAGCAGTGGCGGATTTACCAGTAGGTTGAATAGGTTAGAGCCTAGGGCGGCAGATTTTAGGGGCGGTAAACTTTGCTCAAAAATTTTTTTGCCTTACAGAAATAAAAAAAAATATTATCATATACACGGAAAAAAACGAGGCTCAAAAATCAACAAAAATTACAATATTTTAGTGCTATACAGTATATTGAATAGACTAACGTCTGTATATGAAAAATTACTAAACGCTTATTTATAAAATATACTACTGTGATTTTGAATATTTAAAATATTTCAATAGCGTTAAGTATTACATTTTAAATTTAGTATTTTTACCTATTTTTTAAATTAATTATTGCCCTAGTTTTTTCTTTAGGTCCACCCACACTATTCAATTAATGTGTAATATGTTTCACCACTTAAATATATATATTCGAAGAGAAATGGGATCCGAAAAAAATTGCTTAAAAATAACAATAACAAATATTATATAGATATATATGTGGAAAAGTAATACTTTTCTATTGATATTTCTGATGATATTAACAACCTGTTTGAGTGTAGAATAAAAATTTAATAAATGTACACGTAAAAAATTGCACATTGTTGCACAGAATTTCGTAAATATTATACATTTCTTAGAATAATGATAATTAAAAAAACAATAATGAATAAAAGTTGGAAATATCCATTCAACGAAAGTTCTTCTTAACATTCTTACATTTTTAATCCTAATGAATTCGTATCAATATTTGTTGATTAGTCTTATAATAATATAATACAATCAAAAAGTTGCAATTTCGTTGACAAAAAATTGATTGTGAATTAGGGTATCGAATTGCAGGTGTCAGTAGGGGCGGCAAATTTTGAATAGCTTATGTGTAAATCCGCCACTGAAAAGCAGATCAATTATTTATTTCAATTTAAGAAGAATTTATAAAAAAATATTCGTTCGTAAAAACATAAGAATTAATTTTGGAACACTATTCTCAGTTTTAGTAATATTTAACTTTCACGGTCATCAGAAGGTTGTACATACATTAGGTACATACATATTATTAGGATAGTTGTTTAATCGGTAAAAGAAGAAAATCTTTTACCTTTTATTTAAATATACGAGTGGGGTTTGCAAACTTATGAACCCTACTTTTAATTCAACAATTTTGAGTGAATTATCACTAATTGTGGATGATTCTCATATATTTTAAACTGTTATTTAGGAGAGAAATTTAAAATACCAATTATTAATTTTTTTACCCCATGTTCGATATTTGATTTTTGCATTTAGGAAGGTTACAAATGAGTTTTCGGATAACTTAAAAATGGTGGTTAGGTATTTATCCCTACTGCACCAGTAGTGTAAAGTTTACATCAAAATTAATAAGGTAGATAATGATATATTTATATTATAAAATAAGTGACTTATCAGTTTGTATTTTCCCTTTTATAAAAAATATATTAACCATTGGGTACCTATTAGTGTTGATTTTGAGAAAAATTTTGCCCTTTCGAATTTCGGTTAATCATTAACTGTAAGTGAAATATTTGCTGTTTAACCCTCGTACAAATAATATTATTTATTTAATGTTTGCTTGAAAGAGAACAAGCAAACTTGAGCAAAAAAAAAGGCGATCGTAGATGTCCTCTGCAACTGGTGAAGGTTGTTACGATTTCGTTCGGCTTGCTCACAGTTCCAGTTTAGTTTTCATCAAAGGCATTTGAAATAAATCCAGAAGTATTAGAAACAATTTATTGCTCTTAAGCTGATTTGACTTGATTCATCTACAACTAGGTAAATTAACTCTAATAAATTCTTTTTTATTCGCAGGTATATGTATTCGATGACCATTAATTAATTAACATGTATAATTATAACTGTAAAATAATTTTTATATTAAGAGTATGGATAAGCAGCAGCAGGGGAGTGAAGGGTAGGAGGGATGAAAAGTGAATTGCATATGAAACTTCATCTTGGAATTGAAAAAGCTGATTATTATTTAGAAATAATTATTTCTGTAGGTATTAGTTCTCTGAAATATCTGACTGAAAAAATTTTTTGTTATCGCATCATGTTCAATTATCATGTTCTTAATAATTTTTATTTATAAATTTGGTAAATAATTATTGATTCTTTCAGTTATGTAATGAACTACCTCCTCCTCTTTTCAGCTGGTCTTATTTTTTTCTACTCTAAAATATTCCCTATCCAACATAATTACGTCAAAGATTTTATTATTAAACATTCCGCAAATCATAGTTAAAGTTTGTAATTACATATATATCTTTTTTCTAGTTTCTAATCTTTGAAGATAAAATTTTTTTTCTTAGCAGAAAATTTGCATTAAATGGTTTTTTAAAATATTTAATTTATTTTACGGGATGTTTATTTCTAACACCCTAGCCCAAAAAATTAAAGGTTAATAACTTTCTAATTTAACATAAATTGTGCAAATTCTAAATTTATTTTTTTGGTTACAGTCCTTACGGATGACGCGTTGAAGAAACCGAAGTAGAAGGATTATGAAAAATTGTACGACGAATATTATATAGAGAAATGGAAGGAAATCCTAAAATAGAGTCCTGCCCTAAAGGTAAATATATATTATTTATGAAAACCTTGTTTTTAAATATATTGTAATATATTTAACTCCACTTGAACGTTACTTACATTCTTTTTATTAACTTTTCAAAATTTAATTAGTATTAATACGTTTAGAATTTAATATTTTCAAATTCAGATCTATTTTATTTTGATAAAAAAAAATTTACCAATGTTACATTTTTACATTATTTCTGTTTTATTAAATTATGAGGGGCACTTTGTAGGTATGATACAAAATGTCAAATATTTTCCTAGGCAAAAAAAATTAAAGGGAACCCAAATCCACATCCTGCCATATAGGTAAATATATTTTGTTTTTTAATTAATTTACTAGTGATATAAATCGTATCTTTTTATTTTTCAAATATGTTTCAAAGTTTAACTGGTACGATTTTTTTAATTCAAATTGTATTTTTAATGGTATATATAATCTTGGTTAAATTTTATTTCTATTATTTCTTTTCAGTGTACAAATTCTTAAATATTTTCCTAAGTCAAAAAAATTAACTTTAATGTTGACTTTTAAAATATATTTCAACAAATTGTAAAGCTTAAATTTTATGTTACAGTTGAAATGGTAGAACCAGTCACTTTGGACTTCTTGGCAAAATACAAAGTTAAGGAATTGTAAAAAATTGAACGGTGTAGACAGAAATGAAGGGGAACCCTAACCTAACCCACATCCTGCCATATAGGTAAATATACTTTGTTTTTTAATTAATTTGCTAGTAATATAAATCTTAACTTTTTATTTTTCAAATATGTTTAAAAATTTAACTGATACAATTTTTTTAATTCAAATTGTATTTTTAATGGTAATTCTAATCAAGTCAAAAAAATTAAATTTAATGTTGACTTTTAAAATATATTTGAACAAATTGTAAAGCTTAAATTTTATGTTACAGTTCAAATGGAAGAACCAGTCACGTTTGGACTTCTTGGCAAAAGACAAAGTTGAGGAATGCTGTCAGTGAATACGGAAAAGAAAATGAATCCTTAACACTTATCCTGCTATACAGGTAAATATATTTTTTTTTTATATTTGCCACTCATTATTAAATTATATAGTATTTAATTAATTTACAAGTAATGTTAATTTTAAAAAAACACTTTATTTGTCTCACATTTTCGACTTTTTTGTAAAGAAAATAGTCACTTTTACATTTAATCTATCGTGGCTTAAAGTTACTGTCTTGTATTTTACTAAAATAATGGCAAATTAAAAAATTTTGCCATTTTGGGATCACTTTTTTTACTTTTTTTCATTTTCTTGCATAGGGTATTTATTGAATACTACATAAACCAATCACAAGTGTTGTATGTGGTATACGATATTTGCAATATTATTGTTTCATTTATTGTGTTTATGACTTATAAGATTTGTAATTATTTCTTTTCATTGTCCTTTTCTAGAAATTGGTTGTTGAATAAGAACACACTGTCGATGGAATTCCACAGGAACGGCAGACCATCTCAAAGTCTCTAATTAAGGCCTCCTTTTTTCCTGCACGTCGTTTGCTTTTATCGCCTTTAAATTGGAATACTCTTCAATTAATTAGGGTAAGGATACATGTAATAATATAAATAATTGTATAGTATGTTGTAAAGAAGTGGTTTATTGGAAATAGATTTGTTTAAAGTACAAAAGTAAAATGCATTATTTTCTTTTTTAAATTCTTTATTCTAATAAATGTTAATGAAATTCTTTATCCTTCTGATATTTTCAGAGAAATTGCAAATATATTTACTTGTTAAGTTCATAATTCCATATTCCAAAAGCATTCTTGTTGCAATAATTAATGTTGGTTCATTAATTATTTCCAATCAATACCATCCTAAAAAGAAAAAAAAAATAAGAAATTTAGGACTAATGGAACTTTTTTGAGACAGTCTTTATCGCAAAAAACAGTAAATGGAATGTTTTAAGTTTAATTTTTTCTTATTGGTGATTTAAATTAAATTAAAAATAATAATTAATAAAACATGAACAGCTAATAATTCAGTTGTAATTTATTTTTGGATTATTGAAATGATCTAACAATTTTTATTTTTTATATTGGTTTTTGTTTTTACATACTTGAGAAAGTACAAATTCAAAATTGTAAATATTACATTAATTTGGCATATGATTAGGCTTTTTAAATTAATTTTTGTAATGTTTTAATTGCAATATTTTATAATTTCATTTCACATCTCAATTGTAATTACATTTTTAAGTTGGTATTTAGTGCATTTCCATATTTCCATAGCATTTTAAAATAATTTTTATCTTTGTAATACATAGTTAATCTTAGTTCACTCATTATTTCCAGTCAATATCATTACCAAAAGAAAAGAAACTCAGAAAGTCATGACAAATTAAACATTTTTTAGGGCACCCTGTAGATCAATTTAATTCGAATTGCAGAAACATACATGTATATGTAGTAAATATACCTACTGTATGCAATGCTTTAAGTCTATATTTTTCTTGTTAATTTTTAAAATTTGTTGTTCTCTTAACATTTACAATAAACAATTTACAAACTCTTCAGTTTTCCATCAGGAAAACAAAATATGGACAGCTGATAATTCATTTGTAATTTATTTTTGTGTTGTTAAAAATGATCTAACAATTTCCTTATTTTTTTATATTGGATTCTGTTTATACATACTTGAGGAAGTATAAATTTACAATTGTGAATTTTACATTCATGTGGCATATGATTACTTTTTTTAATCTTTTTTTGTAATATTTTAATAGCAATATAATTTCATTTTACACCTCAATTTTTTTAGCAGGATTTGTAATTAATTTATTTTCTTGTCTTTTTCTGCAGTTGGGTCAATGAATGAGAGCACGCCGTCAATGGTATCCCACAGCAGCAACAGGAACAGCAGCAACAGGAGCAACAGCACCAACAACAACAGGAACAGCAGCAGAAACAGCAACAGGAGAAGCAACAGTAGCAGATCGTCCTCAAATCCTTGTCCCTCTTCTTCCAGTATATCGTGCTGCTGCCATCTTCAAATAGAACATTAATCAGTCTATTAAGGTAAGGATCTTGCCATAATTAATTACATACATGGTTAATATATTTTAGAAATGTACTTTATTTGAATCAGTTGTGTTAAAAGTAAAAACATAAAATACATAGATTTTCTCAAATTTTAATTAAACAAAACTAAAATATTTCCTTTTCTTTTTTAATTTTAATTCATTGATTCATATCTTGGCTATATTCGATAGAAAATGCAAAATTGGTACGTGTTACTAATCCGTTACCACCGAATCTGTTACAGGTCTACGTTGGACAGGACAAAGAAGATTTCGTAGTTAGAATTTTTATTTTTGAGGTAATTCTTGGTTTTGCATATTTTTTTATATGAATCGTTCAATTATTTTGCTCATTCCTTTAGTTCATTTTATTTGCATGTTTATTAAATTAAAATTCAATTTTGTTTAGATTTTTTTATTATTTTGCATGTTCTCTTGCTTACCTCTTTGCTTAGCTTACTGCAATTCTTACTATACCGCTTCGCATTTACCCTACACGATCCGCAGGATTCAACGTTTCGTTATCTTGCTCTATTCTCTTCTCACTCATATGGTAGGAGCGAAGGCCTCCCTGAGCGACTTCCTTTGAGCTTAGCTTTTTAGTTGTTCTTTGAAGTGTCTTATACACTTCTCGCGGTCTACTCTTGCGTCACTTCATTTAAGTCGGGGGGATGTGGGTTATCTGGAATAGGATGAGCACTAGGCGCCTGCCCAGCTCTTCTTGACGAAAATCTGTCCGATCTTTTCTATCAAATCTATTAGTTTTTGCCGTTAGTCCTTGTAATGCTCAATTCGCTTTCAGATATGATGGACGTCTCCAAAGAAGACTGAGGACATCATAATATTTTCTTATTGTATTGCCTTTTTTAAATTTCATTAATTGTGTTTTTCTTCTAGGTATTTGTTTTTTCCTGTTGTGTTTCTATTACAGGTATTTTGTATTATAAAATGTTGTTGATATGATTGTAATTGAGCTACTAGTCAGAACTTTTCTAAATTATTTTTTTTGGTAAAAAGGATAGAATTAAATTAAAATAGAATTAGATATTAAAAATGTTCCATCAAGAGTTAAACCACAATTCCAATTACTCATTTCTTTTCTATACTTATAGTTGGTAAATGTGTTTCTGAAATATCAATTTTAATATTCAAAAGGAGGACCACAGGGGGTCGAAGGGAGTGTTTTGCTTGGTGGCCTTTTATTAACAATTACTTTATTTCTGACTTGCAGCTAAATATTTATTATAATACATTATGAAATGTAATATAACATCATACAAAGATATTTGAAATATTATAACAAGTGTTAGTACATAAGATATGTAGATATGTATTATAATATATTACATATTTTGTATTATTATGCAATAAAGTGTACTAAATGGTATAAGTTTCTAAAACTTTTAATTTATAGAAATTTCTAATATATTTTGTTAAAATAATTACTTGAAATGAAATATATGCTAAAATGTTAAATTATTTACTTTTATAAATCAATAAAAATGTTGGTTCGTAAGATACATTATCATTTAATAAATAATATAAAAGTTTCTGACATTTTTACTTTATAGATTTTTTATATGTATATTTTAATGTAAATTACAATGGTGTCTAATAAATTTATTTGTTATTAAACTATGAATTTTATTAAGTAATATATCAATAAATAAACGAATAAATATAAAAATTCTAAGTAAAACAATTAATTTTCTCTACTATCTTTTCTTAGCATAAAAAGTTTACTGTCCCGCCAAAAACAAATCGTCGAAAAATACCTCCTGCTACTTATGCTCTCCTAATACAAAATTTGAAAATTAAGCCTTTTGAAATCATTTCGATTGTGATGTTATTTGTTGATCACACCTCGTATACGCTCTCAAGTTGAAAATTTCGAAATTTGCGACTTTTGTATCAGGAGAGCATAAGTGTGATTGGGTCTTTTTTGTCAAAATATTGTTGATCACACCTCGTATACGCTCTCAAGTCGAAAATTTCGAAATTTGCGACTTTTGTATCAGGAGAGCATAAGTGTGATTGGGTCTTTTTTGTCAAAATATTGTTGATCACACCTCGTATACGCTCTCAAGTTGAAAATTTCTAAATTTGCGACTTTTGTATCAGGAGAGCATAAGTGTGATTGGGTGTTGTTTTGTCAAATTGTTGTTGATCGGACCTCATATGACTTGAGTGTACAAAAGCTTAGATTCCTGTAATAAATTTCGATATTGATTATTTTCTAATAGATATCCACTATAGATTTTAAGGACTATATTTGGCCGTAGAAATCTACTGCGAAATTAATTTTAATTCAAAAGCTTAGATTCCTGAAATAAAATTCGATATTTTCTAATAGATATTCAATACAGGTTTTAAGGACTATATTTGGCCGTAGAAATCTACTGCGAAATTATTTTTTTTTTAAAAGGTTTTTAATTAGACACATTTGGAATTTTTACTTCCTTTATTTACAAAAACCAAAACTATTTTATTTACAACATCTATTACATGTCAAAATTACAACAAAACTTAGAAATACTTACATAATCTCCTCTCTTACTAATAATAAGTCTTTGAAATTTATAATTATATACAGAAACAAAAGCTCTTGCCTTCGGCCTATTATATTAATCGTGTCAAAGAGACTGCTATCTGTATGTAGCCAAATCTCTGAGATCAATACTTTTAATTTTTTGAGCATTTCACATAAAAATCTGTTCCAGAAACGCAATTATTTCTTACTTTCTTAAGATAACATAAGGGAAGGTAAGGAATAATTGCTGCCACTCGTTATTCTCTCTGAAATCGTAAATTTTTTGAAAATAGAAAATTTACGTCTCTTTACACCTTTTTTATCATCAGCAACAAATTGTTAGAGTCCTTAAATACATACACAAAAAACAAATACATAATACTTACATAAGATCAAATTTTACAAAAATAAAATAAAAGGAAAACATTTGTATATAAAGACACATTTCATTCACATACATATGCACAACAAATACAAATAAGTACACGCAAATTCACAAATTGTATTACAACTTCTTTATCGCAGAGGCTTTTACTTCTAGTATTTTTTTTTTTAATTTTTACTTTTTATTTTAAGTACTAGATATCTTACAGTAATGTTTGTTCGTCGTATCTGAAAACTTTCAACGTATTTCGAACGTTTTCGAAAATATTCATATCATTTATAAAACAAGTTCGAGAGACTGTATGTACATGCGAAAAATAATTATAATATTTATTCCCTGTTTATCAGTGACAGTTTTCAAGTACAATACATACAAGTATTCTCTTCGGTGATATTGGCACTCCCACTAACTAAATAATATCACATTTTTGTAAAAATTATTTCGATAAGTATCCCTTTCTCAATAGAGAAATAATAATACAATGTGGCGAATGTAATAATAATAATAAAAATAAATAAAGTCGCAATAAATATTAAGGAAAATATTTCGTATTGCAAGCGTCCGCAAAATATATAGTTATTAATTTTAGGGTGAGTCGAGTGCTGTGGCATTTAATTAATAATCACTAAAATTTGCCACATTGTTAATGGGCTCATTAAATATCGTTTTCTTTTGGCCGTGTGGCATTTAAATGGCAAAAGGAATGATCTCCTTATATAAGTCATGGCAGTTCTGTGCATTCAAATCACTGCATACATCAACAAGTGAGTCCAACAATAACTTAATAGAATTAACTTGTTGAATATGCAAAAACAGATTTCCGAACAACTTATCTCTTTAATGTTAATTTATTTAAAAGAAACAATAACTGAAAAAATGAAATTATAGTTTTAAAAAAAGAAGACGCAATTATCATGAAAAGGTAATGCGCTAGAATAAATTAAATAAATATAAAACAAACAGACAGCAAGGCACTTATTTTCCAAAACCCATTTAAACAATGAATTGGTCACTTCTATTAACAATAAATATAGGAAAGGAAGAAAGAAAAATTGTTCGGAATAATGTTCTAAATATGTCCAATATTAGTCCAGTTTATTATAATATAATACTATCAATAAAACGTATTAGATCAGGTACACAAAAGAAAGCAAACTTCCTGTCGTTCTTCTTCTTGCACCCCATGTGTAAGTGTGTGTATGTGTTTGTGTTGTAAAAATTAGTGAGTGATAACACTAAAAATATTTTAGTAACGACACGAATTATTTTACATTTAAAGTCAGCGCGTTTCTGTTGATGTCAGCGTTGCATAGACTTAATTATTATTTGTATAATAACTTTACTCGTGCAAGAAAAACGCGCAATTTTAACTGGAATATACACTGTTTTAGTTTTTTTAAGTAGTCCGTAGCAGTGATACATTCTAGTGTTTAAAGTTGTTCTTTTAAACAATTATTTCACGAATAACTCGCCTTGTCCGTGAGTTAGGAGTCGAGTAACCACTCTCTAAACTTTCTTCGTAACTAAGTGACATGTGTTGAGGGGGTTTTTCGTCTTCCATGTGTTCCAGATATGGGTCAGGGAGACCGTTCACATCGTGGTATGGTGAATCTAAAAAATAATTTGTTTCACATTAACTGGGATTATCTTCAAAAATATAACTGCTTCTACTAAACAATACAGCCAATTATTAAAACATTCAATTGCATTTTCAACAAAAGTATTCAACAATTATCATAGCTCAAATATTACTAATACAAATGGTACTTTTGAGAGAAAGACCAGGTTTGGTCAAGGAAAGGCTATACTAAAGTGTGTAAGTAAAATTACCTTGCCTAGGGACTATTTTACAGAATCCACCACCATGGCTGCATTAGGAAGGAAATTACCATTTAGCAATACCCATATATTCCATAAATACTTATTTATTATCCATCAAGAAGCATTTTAAATCATATAGTGTCTTGATTTTTAAAATTTGGAAGGAAACTTAAGATTTAATATAATTTTCACTCCAAAGAGTAATTAAGGGTTGATTTGATATGAAATGCTTCTTTAACTACTCTTAACAACTACCTTTTAAAGATCATACAATAAACTATACAAAAAAAATAGATAAACTCACCGATATGTTGTTCGATGCGTTTCTTTGGTTTATGGACAGCTGCATATGGGTCATTGCTGATATATTCCTGGCGGGACGGATTGTTGCTGTTTCTCATGTAGTCGTCGCCGTGGTTGCTCTGAGTCGTAATGTGAGGGTATGGGGCGTAATCATCGATGGCACCGTAACCCCCATGAGTTATCGGATCGTAACCGTACGTGTTCTGATGTTCTATGTGTGGGTTCTGGAGTTGGTTGTTTGAGTTACTGGACGCTGCTGCCATTTTCATTTGCCACAGTGAATCTTGAGAGTTCACGCTTCCTCCGTTGTTCGAATTGGAATAATTTGAATCCATGTAACCCATGTTGGCCCCTTAAAAGGAAATTGGAATTCATATTAAAATATAGTTGATGGACCTTTGTAAATGTGACACTTACATTCTCCGTTGTTGATATTCTGATGTCCCTGCATGTTGGGATTGGGAACGTAACCATAGCCATTTTGAGTTGCGTAGACCGGATTCTTAGGATCTTCCATGGCCAAGGCTAAGTCCAACGAGTGTTCCAATGCCTTATTTTCCATGCCAGAGGGTGGATAATACGGAGGAGGAGCCTGATTTTGTTGGGAAACTATAGTAGGCCTTACAGAATCCATTTCGTAGTCTTTCGCTTGGGATTTTTTCGATTGGTTCCGTTTGCAGCGACAAAACATCAACAAAAGTCCAACGAAAAGAACAAAAACTATGCACGACACTACGATAGCTATTAGCGTGGGGGTTGTTAAGGCAGAGGCTTTTTTGATATATGCTGGTCCCACTAGAAATCAACAAAAAGTCAATCAATTTCAGGTTTATTTTATAAATAAAAGAAACTTACATTCTGCTTCTACATAGTCTCCGCAGTGATCGTGGTGAGTCCTAAGGCAAAGTTTTACTCTAACTCTGATGTTATCGTCATCACCAACCCCAACTGGTTCCTCTACTGCTGGATAGGTACGTCGGTTGCTCTGTTCCAAGATGGCTTCCTTGTAAGTGGCAACAAGTCCGGACGTCTGAAGAGGAAGTGTGTCGATAACTTGCCACGATGTTAACGGAAAACTTTCGCTGTTAATCATTTCGACAACGGCAACAAGAGGCAGGCATGTTGCGGGCACATTTACGGACAGACCTTGGGTGGATGGGTCAAAAGCTACCCGCTGCGGTAAAGGTATGCGGTCAACTCTTGTCGTCACACGTACTTCTTGAGAATTGTCGCTGTTACCTTTTGTATTCAATGCTTTCACCTGAAAATTATTATTTTACAGATAATTTTCCGAAAAAGATGTGTTAAAATTTTTTATTTACCTTGAATACGTAACTGTGATGCTGATCTAAGTGGGTCACGTTACATGGGACATTTTGCTGACAATCCACTTCTAGCCAGTCGGCATTCCTGCTTACCATTCCACAACCTTCCACTATAATATCCTCGTTACTGGGAACCTTTTTGTACGAAACAAAATATTTGGTTGCAGAAATTCCACCATTGAAACCAGGATCCCAGTTGAGGGTGACGAAATTGGGACCCACATATAAAGCCGTGACTTTTGTTGGTTTCTCTGGTGCACCCTTCGGCTGAAGCCTTATTCTGGTCTCTATGCTTCCGAGATTGTTAACGACTTGGCAGTTGTACTCGCCGTAATCATTCTGCTTAATGTTCGATATCCTCAAGAGACTGGTGTACACGTCGTTATCATCACCAGTTGTCGTAACTTTGTAATGGCCCTCCGAAGAAGATAGCAACGGTGACAAGTTTGAACCGTAAAACCATTTGAATTCAGGTTTCGGATACGCCTGAATTTTGCAAACAACTTCAGCAGTTTCGTGCAAGTCATAAGCTACTTTGTTATACTGATGAAGAACAATAGGTTTATCTGAAAAAAAATACAATTCAAATAAATTAATGTGGATTAGGGAATATTAAATACATTCGAAATACTGAACCCCAGAACACCCATAAATTGATTTTGTAGAGTTTATCTGGAAATTTCAATATTCTTAAAACTCCTTGTGTTTTGTACTTACGTTCAATTCTTAGGTGCATACTAGATTCAGTCTTTTTAACTTCGTTTTCGAATGTACAAGTGTAGACTCCTCTATCGGACGGAAGAAGTTCGTTACCATTTGGCCTCGCTTTGCCTTTGAATCGCAATTCGCTATTAATGTTAACGGTTCCGCTACTAGTTTCGAAAACATCGGTGGACACTTCGAACATGTGCGTGTCGGGTGTGAGTTCTTCGTTATCCTTCAGCCACCTAATCGACGGTTTCGGTTTCCCCTTCGCACTACAGACCACAGAGAAATTCGGATTTCCAACGGCTTTTGTTTCTAATGGTTTTAGTTTCTGTTTGAAACTGGGAGGCTGATGTACTTCTAAATTAACAGAAGCAACTTCTCCATGCCCAAGTTCGTTAGTGGCTTGACAATAGTAAACGCCTTCGCTATTTAGATGGACGTTAGGAATTGTGTATTTGGTTCCGGTAGCTAAGACCGTTTGTTGACCGTCGTTTCCAGGTCGGAACCATCTATATTGGGGCGCAGGCCAGCCGGGTGGTGTTGCGGTACATGTGAGCGTAACGGGTGATCCTTCAGTAGCAATAGGCTTATCAGGCATAATCCTGGCTCTTCCAGGTTTATGCCTGATAAGAAGCGCAATGGATGCGTTTCCGATTTTTTCTATTTTACGTAAGGGTGGTGCACTTGGTGTAATGTAATTGACAGCACGACAGATATACGTGCCGGTATTTTCGGCTGTCACATGGTTTAATTTTAGTATTGGTCCAGTTTGGCGGAAATCCGGCTTTCCGTCTTTAATCCATTCCACTGTTGCCGGAAGAGGATTTGAAGTGATGTTACATTTGATGGAAACTGCTTCTCCTTCCTCAGCCTCTTTTGTTTTCGCCTCAAGAATGACAACGGGCGCATACAAGACATCCAAGGTAATTTCTTTCTCCCCAACCTTTCCTAAACCATTGTCCGCGCTGCAAGTATATTTTCCGGCATCTTGGATGCTCACCCTATGCAAGATGTGACTGTTTGACGAACTTATGAAACGCCCATTACGGGTCCATCGGATGGTATTAACTTTGGGCTTTGCGTCTACAGTGCATTCGAGAGTTGTCGACGAATCTCTTTCGACACGCAAAGGATTCTCTGGACCTACTTCTACACGGGGAAAATCTGAAATGAAAAAAACATTTGTATTGAGCCATTTGTTTGAAACTAACCAAAACTGAAATCCTCGTTCTATCAAAACAATGGAATTCAATCTGGGAGCAGATACAATCTACATTGTTCGTTTGTATAAAAACTAGTGCATTTTAAATAATTGCTATTGCAGTCCATAGAACAAGAGAAAATCTTACACGTACATGGAGTTTGGATAATTGAAGTTTTGCATGATATATATCATTTGCAATTGAACCCGGCTTTCTTGCAGATATTCAGACATGCAAAAATATAATATGGGAACCGTGAAAATTTCAATACAACCCCAGCAACACGTTAAGATTTATGTTGTTTATTTTCTTTCGGAAAATCGGATAATGAACGCAAATAAATTTTCCGATAATTGTTTCATCTTCCAATCACAATTTAAGAAAGTGGATTATAAGCGCAATTTTGTTTTGCAGAGTAATTGTTAGTCCGGGAAATAAGTTGTTCTTATTCCTGAGATAATTGAAAGAAAGATTAATTACGGAGACGAAAAGTGAAGGGAAATAAGACGGTATTTTACAAGGAGAGAAATTTACTACTTCGTTATAGAAAGCTAATTTATTTCAAGCTGCAGAGTGTAATTGCGTTAATTAAGGAATAAACTGTAGAGTAGTTCAGAAACATTTACTAAACAAACCTCATTTTTAAGAAAATTACACCGTTTAAGAAACCTAATTACTTACTACAAACAAACAGTATCTAAAAATGATAGATATCTACTATACTATTTAGAGGAAGTGGGTTAATTCTATGCAAGAAATTAATTAAAAAAAAGTAGATATCTTACTAATATACAATAGTAGGATCCTAAATTGTAAAAATCGCACAAAATTCACTATGGGCCGAGCATATGCTTAAACATTCAGGTAGTTATGGTCAAAGTTCACGAGATTTTGGAATATACCTACTTCTAACATAATATCCTCAACTACGACGAAGGAGCGGGCGAATACTAATGCTTATGTCGTATCCTTTAGACTCGAAAGCTTTTGATAAGACGTTCAAAGGATGTAAGAAGTATACTTAAATTAAAAAGGTTTCATGCCTTGGTTTTACCAGGGAATCCATGCCACGTATTATTATTAGTACTTTGGCAATTTCGCACGATAACCGAGATTGAATTTTAATGCGTTAAAACAAATAAATCCCTAGATAGATTTTAATCTGAAACGTCTTATACAAACAGCAGCTTCCGCCAGATGAGACTTTGGAGAAAGCAGATGCTGCCGGTTTCCAGACGCTGAAAAATATACAAAGTTCATTTATAATCCACGTGTTCTTCCTTGTATGCCGATTATAAATATATATAAACGAGTACGGTAGGCTAAAACTTATCCTTTGCGTTTAATCTCAAAATATACACGAATCATAAAACAAACACGAACTCCGAAAGCGTTTTATACGGGAAGCAAATTATTTTTTTCCGGTTTGTACGTCCAAAAAAATAAAAGACATTTGTAAATACACAGACGTAAACGTTTCTAGTTGTACATACATATATTTAGAGTTTTAATTGCAGAGAAACTCGCAGTTTTCTAAATTTAAAATAAAAAGCGTCTAGAAAGGTTAAACGAGAAATTAGCATGGGCAGTACTTAGGAATTAAAAGTACTTATTATTTATGATTTTCAGACGAGCAACAAATAAAAGTAAGGGAAAAATTAAAACCACACGGATTCTTTCTTCTTTTTTTAATCATATAGGTAGGTACAAAAAATGGGTGCATATTGGTCTACTATCTAAATTAAAATGCTACTAAAAGAGCGTCAAATCAATAGCGTCTCATCTGTATTAGGTAAACACTTGTGAGTGCGTGTGTTCACTTTTGTCTGAGCATAATCAGAATTTAAATTAAAATTCTATCGATTTTCTTTTAACTATTGAATTTAAAAAATAGATAGCAAATATTCGTATTTAACAATTTAGGAAACCAAGAAAAAACTGTCGTTTAAAAAACAAATTTAATAATATTTAAATGTGTATCAAAGTATTTATACTGTGGTTTATAACGACCTGTTTTTCAATATTAACCGGATGGTCCCCTGGGCAAACTCATACACCATCTTCTATAACAACGTCACTTTCGAAGTCGTGACAGGCAACCCTTGGACAAGTAATTACATCGGACAAAAACCGACTACCCGACATCTCACGACAAACAAAAAACCAGGATCAAAGATGACACCATGGAAAACAGTATTTTCTAGTGACGAAACATTTACGAAGATACATATCGGTTTAAAACTACTTACATACAACAAATATGTATGGCAAGGCATTTTGCCAACCCAATGTGTATTTAACTCACCTCAACAAATAAGCAAACAGAGCTTTTAGAGTTATTAAATTAAGGCAGTAATTGTATTAGTCAGTGAGGAGTGCGATATGTAGTAACTAATTGCAGTAAATAAATAATCTTTCTACTCTTGTAGCAGACGTTCAACACGTGGATCCGAAAATGAACTCGTCTATTTTGAAATTTCCATTAAATATAAACTGCAATGTGACGATGAGTACTTTGTTCATATTTAATGGAAATGCATGTAATTTCTCTCAAAATTTGTCTTTATTTTTGCTAAAGTTGTCTTTTGCGATAGGTACACAATAAATAATGAAAATTAAAAACCTCCATACATTAAATTTAATTCAATAAATCTGGTAGGGTTAAAGTTTGTGTATTTAATTATAGAAGACTAATTCGTTTAGGAATGGGTTTCAAAATTTGTACCACAGTCTTCCTTGATTTCGAGAAAGGAAGACAGGTGTTTAAATAGAGCGTACTTATCCCCTGTTATTATTTTTGTTCGGTATTCCCAGTCACGTAGGAACGGAATTACAGGATAACCATTAATTTTCGCGTTCATAGAAAAACAGAAGGGGAAAGGAAAGGAAGGAATTGATTCAAGACTCAAGTGAACTGAAAATTTTAATTTCGCAATTCACGCGTCTCCAAGCATACTGATCATTTTCGATGGATCCATAGCGGACGAGGTTTTCGACGTGGCTTTAACGTTAAATTAAATTTTTGAAAAATTAGAAAGACCAGCGCGAACGAACGTGATTACCTACCTACTGGCCAAGTTTAAATACGAAACCGGTAATTAATCAATTTCCAAGAAAAGAAAAATAGGTAAACAATTTTAAAATTGATGTACAAATACATATATATCAATGCATTTTGACAGACGTAATACGTTCGAAATACCTTTACAAAAATAAAAATGGGATAAAATGAGTAATTGATTTTGGACTTCTGTTACAATCGTATTTTTGAACAAATTACCACTAAGTGGTCAAAACAACAAACAACAAAAAATCGCGGAAACTTTTGCAGAACTCTCTGGAATTAAAGTTCTAAATTTTTGTCCAATAGCTATCTCAAAATGTCCCGAATTTCCAAAATAAAAATTCTGAATTTATTCCACGACTGTTTGTTTGTTAATATTTTTACTTTATACAAACATTTCTTGAAGAAAACAAAATTCTCTCTAAAGAAAAAGTGCGCCAGCAGTTTGATAGTAAATGAACTGGATACTTTTGCTGATTTTTAGATGACACAAACGTGACCCTAATTTAGACGTGAGATCATACATTTTTAAATAACTAACGGATCTCTTATTAAAGAAAACGATCGCATCTCTAATTCTTAACCTTTCTATGTATGTATACTTTTATAATACATTTGCAACGTCTTTCATAACAAGATGGAATCATGAAGAGGACTAGAGAGAACTCTTCCAATTTGTCCGCAGCCTTGGGCAACTTTACTGTTAATGACGGATCTGCAACTACAAAGCACGGCAAAATGTTCTTATTTTAGTGGTTATATAATATGGATGTTGCAATGGAATATTGTGCACAAGCCATATCGTAATTCATTTCACATTTTTTTTTACGTCTCAACAACTTTACTATAACTGGAAGAGAGCCCTTAATCTGGACAGATGCAGCCAACCGAGTTTAATTAAGTTGGAAAATTGGATGGATCCAGTTTATTATACGATATAATAGCAGCAACAACAACGGAAAATATTAGATACCGTTTGTATTTTCCTACCAATTTATGAAAAATGACTTTCGAATCGTGCAATTGCAGCTGAATGTCGTTAGTAAACTGCTCGGTAGCATCATCTACATCTATACGAAACTCGAACTCACTTTAACTTGGTACTATTGAGTACTAATAAAACAAACGTTTTGTACAAAATTCTAGACGGAATAGAATACATATATTTTGAAAACAAAACCGTCAAATCAATGTGTAATAAAAAAAGATGAGAAAATTGTTTAAATAGTCTAAGAGGACCATCCGCACTGCCTCCCGACTTTGTTCTAGAGAAAGAATCTGACAAATTTTTATTGTAAACAATACATGACAAGGTGTCGATTTTTATCGGACAGGACAGTACCTACTATGACACAATCCAATTTAACAGTTCTTCTATTCCCAATTCAATAATGAGAACAATTTTCAGATTGCCATTCTAACTGAATTAAAGGCTCGTTTAGAACATCATTTCTATTGTCCGACAGAGTGTAAATACAATATAAATCTATAGGCACCCAAGGCAGTAGTCGGTAATAAGACAATTTAATTTAAATTTTAAAATCGAAATGACACAAACGATAGTTGATAACACGCAGAATTTGTTATTATAATCTTTTGTATTTTATTTGTTTCCTTTGAAGAGTAAACTGTTTTTTTTATGATTGTAGGCTTTCACGGCCGGTAGTATTTTCCCGGTTGTTATGCCGTGGTCCTGTCTTCCTCCTTTACTAAACATTTCGCCAGTCTCGACTGCTGGCATCCTCAGTAGATTTTTGCTACTCCTGCTGCTTCTTCTGCTGAGACTGTTTTATTTTTTTAATATTGTTTTTTTAGTGTTTGTTATTTTTTCTTATTTGATGAGATTGTTTGACATAGTTGCGAAAGAGTACGAGAGAGAGAAAGAGAATGGAAGAGTTTACGTAGTAGTTTCGGAAATGTTGTGTAGGTACCTAAATTTACATACATAAATGTAACAAACTTTGAACTAAATTTATAATGCTGAACATTATTCCATAATTTGTTGTAACATCCCCAGTTCGCATTTTGATAAAGCTGATAGGCTGAACCGTAGGAAATCTATGCGCATATTATTCGCTGTTTAAATTGTAAAATTTTACATCGCGAACTTACGTCACAACCGAGGAGGAATCTATGTAATGTAAGAGGTTTTCATAAAAATTAAAACGAACCTTCATATGCAATGCTTTTAGGTTAAACACGGTTTAAATATACATCATATCACAAATGATTTTCTAAAACGTATAAGTATTTAAAATTCAATGGTGAGCTCTTGAACATTTTTATAATAGACTGAAAGTTTTGATAGTAAAATAAAAAGTAATTAAGACTAAAATTTATTTTTAGTGGGTAGTGTCGGAAACAGGAAAGAAAATTTTTGAAATATATTTTCGGCAATATCTGTGGATATAAAAAACAGTTTTTTGTGTTGGTTTTGTTCAAACGAAAACTCACAACTTCATGTTGTTCAATTTGCTTCAGCTAAAATTTTCCAGTAAATAGTGTTTTGACAAACAGAACCCTAAAATCAAAATTTAAGGTAAATTAAATTTCTTCCATTAATTGATTAACCTCTTTTTAATAATCGCTCTATAAGTATGACGTAATACTGGAAGTGTAATTAGTTACACTGCCTAATTCCAGTCTATTTATCCGACTGCTCCAAGCTAAATTAAAATATTTCAATACGATTCGAAGTGAAACGTTACCATTTATATTGAGTTTTGCACTCTTCATAACAATGCTACCGTAACAATTCAAATCCAACACGTACACCTACTATTTCTCTTTTGATACCACTCCGCTTTTCGCAATATATTATGCATGGCAAAGCATGAAAACAAGACTCTATAGATACTATTCTGGGTTCCAGAGATATCTCTTGGATGTTACTGTGACATTCAGCAATTTATAGGTGGTGTTGAAAAAGTTTCACGAGATTTTCTAGAGTTCCTGAGGGTTGTTAACAACAACAAAATTTCTTAGGGACAAAATTAACATTTTTATTTCTGTTGTGAAACTTTTTTTTGGGTAGTCTAGGGAGTACAATCGACTCGTGGGAGACAAGCCCGGAAATCAACGTTACAACGGCCGCGAAAGCCTCACTCAAGGCAGGATAATATTTATGCATAATACACTTTGAAAGTTTTAACTCCTAATTTTTGCTCCTTTTCATAGAAAAAGTTGAAATTAAAATTAACTTGTTTCCGAGATTTATCACTGCTTTCTAAAAACATTTTTTGTGTAAAGTTCTAATAGAATTCAAACTTTATATTCAATAATTTTGATTACAACATAATTTATTTTTATCAAATTAAACCATCACTCACCCATGCAGCAAAACAATCGAGAATGGAAACAAACCCTTAAAATTTTTTAAACAGTTGATGAGAAATATCTTCAATCTTCAACTTGCGATATTTTATTGTCACTTTTGCGATAATCTCGACTTTCTTTCCCAAGTTCTTTGTAATCTTGCCCTTAAAATGAGCGTTTATTCGAAGACTAACAACAGATAAGAGTGTCACTTGTAAGTAATTACTTTATTTTGAAAAAGTTTCAGCGCTGCGCAGGGTAGCATCACAGGGTCCTGATTTATACCTACCCCGTTTAAAACCACCGATACTTTTATTACACCACCATCGGGTCTATTACGCTTTAATTGCTTTCGATTTGTTGTATTTTTTTGTTAGATATAAGCGTACACAATATCGAAAGATGTCGAAAAAATGACAAAGGAAAAAATTACTCTATTCATTATAAATGAACACCGAAGAATTAAATTTACATGGTATGTATACGGACGGAGTAAGGTTTATCGCGATAAGCAATCAATCGCGTGTCTGAAGAGAATTTCTCGAGTAGCCTTTTGTAATACTACCATTACTGTAATTTCTTTAATTAAAATCCCTTAAGTTGAAAAAGAAAATACTGTTGTGGAATAATTTCGATCATAAATGTCAAGAACATTTAAAAGGTAATGTATTTATTAAAAATGTAGGTACATTGATGTCTTTCCAAGTACCTTCTTAGTTAAGATTTATTAATAACATAGAAAGAAAATTTGGCTTTGAAATGCTGGATAAAAGTTGGTAAAGTAAATGCAATTTTCGTTATCACACGAATGGAGCAAACGAGTTCTTCGCTGTCAATTGGTTGTACAGGCATTTTTCAGGAGAAAACATACTTAAAAAGTTCCATAAAGGCAACGGGGGCACTTAAAACTCCTACTTTTTTCTAATAATATTCGGTTTTAATGAAATTGCTTTACTTTCTTCACTTCTCATTAGCCTACTTTTAAACTTTGCTTGATTCTTTTATAAACTCGAGATAACGGGAAAGAGAAAGAACCATAGGGAAGGTTTTATGTTCTTAATTAATCCCGAAGGCTCTCACGGGAGTCTCTTTCAACTTTAAGCTATTTAATAGAACGTATTACTGCCACCTTATTCAAGAGCATAACCAGAATTAGCAGGGAATGAGCGCACCGCTGCCGCATTAAATTACATACGCCATATTCTTATAACGACACATTATACGTTAAGACTTTATGAATTTTTATTAAAATCATAAAATTTTAATGACATTGTTTCGTACCGAAGCCGTAAGCCAACAACTTTGTTCAGATTTTCACATAATGGAACAAACTTCCTGATTTATAACATGTTACGCTCTATAACAAAATCAAATGGGACTTGTGTGGATCTGTGATCTAAATAAAACATTAAAACCCCAAATTCCATATGGAAACGTCCTGTCATCAAGGTGCTATT
The DNA here is from genome assembly GCA_029378335.1 of Agrilus mali. Classification (NCBI taxonomy): domain Eukaryota; kingdom Metazoa; phylum Arthropoda; class Insecta; order Coleoptera; family Buprestidae; genus Agrilus; species Agrilus mali. The sequence continues at coordinate 18,282,434 of CM055658.1, read as the reverse complement.
CTCAGATAAAAACGTTTTTATGTGGAATCAAGGGATTTAATGCTTTTTTTCAATGCTTCGGGCATTAACCCATGTCTTAGAGTCAGAATTAAACATTCATAACATGATATTTATTATAAAAGCTGTTATAAGCGAATCCATCACTTAATTAAACATTGGATCGATTTGGTTAATTAATTGGAAGAGTTGCCCTAAAAATTGGAAAATTTGGGAGAAAGCTAGAAGTTTCTTTCAATACGATTTGAACGATGGATATGAATTATTTTTTATTTTGGTTTATTACAGTCTTTCAAGAAAACAAATTGCGGAACATAGTAAATGAATGTTGGAAAATTAAATATTAAATATTTATAATCATTTTCCCTAAATTCTCAAAACAATCTCAAACCCTAAAATTTGAATAGGACAAAGCTTGTCGACTCAGGTGGTTAAAGATAATAAAATTAGCTCGAGGATATTTTTAGAACTTGAAATTCCAAAAAGGAAATTTAAATATTAGAAAGTTTAATTAGCAGAACATTAAGAATAAACGTAAAATACCTACTTAGCGGAGAAAATACTGAAATTTTGTTAATTTTCTTTCTCATCGTCTTCTGACTAATCAAATTTACTTGTGACTTGTTTTTACCTCACAAACTTGAAATTTCGCGTGGACTCATATTTTACTTCGCTGCTATCTGTTCAAAAATCCGATTGCATATCTTATGATATCATTCACGTGCCCTTGTCTGTTTTCCAAGACACAATAGAGACAGCCGTGTTGGTTAGTTATATACATATCTATACAATCACGTACACGTATTGTGAATTTCAAAAGGATTTCGCGTGCGAAGAAAAGGCGGTTTAAGAGTGGCGAGAAGATGGAGTGACGTTAGTACGTATCTTATACGATCTCGTTTTGAGCTTTTGTGTCGCAAGTGGCAAAAGCAACCAACCAACGGGGCTAAAAAGGGCGTAAAGTGGCGAGAAGAATTTCGACTAGACGCGCGCGGTTAAAACCATTAACTCAAGCGAATGTTTCAATTTAGATAATTATCGGGGCCACGTCTACGATGACTTCATTTCGCCGTAAAATGCGGCTTAATTAGATGGAAAAAAGATCTGAGATTGTATGCGTATAAAAAAATCCGTTCTGAAGCTAAAAACCGTAATATAATTAAATAATCGTTAGAGCATGTACGTGAAAATTCTGAAGGATGCAAAGAATTACCTACGTCTTTTGAGATAAAATAAGGTGAAACAAACAAGAAAAATTCTAAGAAATAAGATATTTACCATAGGTTCCTAATTGTTTACAATTTCTTTGGACTGCAAAAAAACTTTTCTAAAGTTTAATAAAATAAGACTCCTACTACTCCCTTGATAATTGGTTTCAATTTTTTTAATTATTTCCTAACAAAAACTTTATACAAACATTACTCAAGACACTGTAAATACCTGGATACCTAATAGGAAAATTCTATGATAAATTACCTATACTAACTAACATTGACTCAATTATCTCGCGACCTTTGACAAACAAAAATGTATATTTCTTTCAAAAAAAGGAAATAACAAGGTATAAAAAGACTTACAATTAACGTTTAAGGTCACGGTGGTTTTTAACTTGGTTCCGTCCTGCATGGCACGGTTCCATACTTCGCAACTGAAAATACTTCCATCGTCCTCCTTGTCAGGAACCAACGACAAGGTTGCTGTCGTAGGCTGATCCCGTGATCCACCATTCTTCAGGTCTGCATTCAGAGGATACGTCGAACCTGAAACAAACAAAACGACAAAAATTAGTTTTTCATTATAATTTAGTTCTTAACTGGATCCCCAATTGGCTCAAAAATAATTTTATCCGAGTACCTACAGAACAAATTCCTGATGGATTGAAATTGCGAAGTGAATTTCGACGAGAATTCTGGCGAAAAATCTATTCAAAAAATAATCGGCTTTGCGGATGTGACGGGAAGTAGACACATTTCACTGTTTTGTCTTTCATTTATTTTGTGCCTCACATATCACGGATTAACGTAGTGTATAGTGGACAGAAAATTTAAAAACTACCACCCTGATATTTTGAGAGATTAGTGACAAAACATTTAATATTTCAAAACGACGGGATATCGGAATAAATGCGAATTACACAAAATGGGAAACGAATTAGCAAAGCCCTTGCCCTAATTTGTTGGGTTATTGGTAACTACCAATTATTTTTTCTGTTATTTATTAAACACATATCTGATTTATGTTGTCACATAGTGCTCATATTTTTCCAAAATTATATTTCCTTTTAATTATTTTTCATTTCATTAATTACATTTGTTTTAATTTAAATATGCAACATATTGGTTTTACGAAACAAGGAACTGCCACACAGAAATGCGACATGATTGCACGGCAGAAGTGTGCCGTGGCCAACTTGCAAATTTCCGTTTGGGGGTAAAAGAGCACTATGTGGGCCAGTATAAAAGAATTAGTTTTGAAGAACACGGGAGGTCAGAAGTCAGTAAGATCGAGCCAGCGAGTCAGAGGGGTTAGGAGGGTGTAGCGGGTTGTCGCTATCACTCACCCTAATGCCCGTTAAGAGTCCCTGCCATTACCAACGGCCCTAGTTGGTAATTAATTAAGGCAAGTAGTTTTAAGAAATATTTATAATTAGTTTATAAGTTTTATTTGTTATTATTTTATCATTTTAATTCGTTAAATCCATTCAAAATTACCATAAAAATTCAGCTTATTCGTTACAATGTCACAAAATACGAGAAACATTTTTTGACTTACATTCGTAAAACTTTATTGACATTGATGATGATATTCGGGCCATGATCTTTATGAAATTTTATATTCCAACGTTTTGTTTATGGACATAGTTAACATCCTCGAAGTTGTTGATCATTACAGAATTGTATAAGAATGCAAAACGTATATAGTAAGGTTGCAGAGGTCGCTCTCTAATTGGAACAAGTGAGCAATTGCACCCTCCTTAAGTATTTCAAATGCAGGCAAAAGGATTATATTGGGTACTAGCTGCGAAACCCGGCGTTGCCTGGGTTAAAAAACATCGCACATCCAAATCTTTGTACCATTAAACGTACGTTGTATGTAATGAAGACGAAATTGATTTATTAGTTAGCTATGCCCGCGACTTCGTCCGCGTGGAATAGTGACTTTCGGCAGCATTTCAAATTTTTTTTCTTTTATATTTTTATTATCTGTGCCGTAAGCCTTTTTGCCGACGTCATTACACAAAAACTTTCATTCCTTATTTTTTCCCCCTTTAGCGTAAAATTTTTACAAACTTTAAATGTCGTATTTATATCTAATCAAAAGCCTAAAAAATAAGTTTCAAGTCTCTAGCTTTATATCTACGTATCTATCTCTGTACCAAATTTTCATTTAAATCGGTTCAGTAATTTGGGTGTGATTGCGTAACACACAGACAGACACAGTTACTTTCGCATTTATAATATTATAGATTAATATAGTTTAATTATAGTTTAAAATAGTTTATAAAGCTTAGTATTCAACTACTTTTATTGATCCAAATAAACAAAACCTCTATAACTTTTTACCCTTAATATTTTAATTTTCTGGGCCGTAAGCTTTTTGGACCACGTCATTACACAAAAACTTTCATCGCCTAATTTTATCCCCTTTAGGGTAAAATTTTTACAAACATTGAATGTCGTATTTATTTATATCTAATGAAAAGTCTAAAAAATCTTAAAAAATTACGGAATTTCCGCACAAACTTTCCTATTTCAACCCCTTACAACCCTTTTTTCGCATTAAAAAGTAGCCTATGTCCTTTCTCAGGCTCTAGACTATGTCTGTATCAAATTTCATTTAAATCGGTTCAGTAAATTTTAGGCGAGATTGTATAGCATACAGACAGAGTTACTTTCGCATTTATAATATTCCGCGAATTCATTTTCATCGATTTTCCCATGGGAATAAGATATTTTCCCGCAGTAAAACGTAGCCTATGTGTTAATCCAGGGTGTCAGCTAACTCCATACCAAATTTTATTAAAATCGCTCCAGCCGTTTAGACGTGAAGAAGTAACAAACATGCACACTCACAAACTTTCGCCTTTATAATATTAGTGTGATTATTCAGTATTTCATTGGTTTTAATGATTTTTCGTGGGACCTTATTTTGTTTTCTAAAATAAAAAAAGCCTAAGATACTCCTTATTACATAAGCTATCTACCAGTGAAAGTTCCGTCAAAATCGGTCCAGCCGTTTCAGATATTAACCGGAACAAACAGACAGACAGACAGACAATTTTTTTTTTAAATGTTATGTACCTACCGTGTATACATTCATTTGATTTAGTAAAAAGCAATTATTTTAATATTACAAACAAACACTCCAATTTATTTATTTGTATAGATGTTTTAAAAATTTTTTAAATTTAAAAAATTTTCCTTAACATTGTTGTTCAACTATTAGGTAACTGACTTCTTGCTTCTGTCTAACTCATTTTCCACAGTTAAATTGTGAGTATAAAGTGTATAAATAGATTTATAATCTTTCGTGGGCGATTAACCTTCCGTTTATATTTGAAAGTTAATAGCTAATATACGTGGATACAAACATACACACATTAGCTTTTAAAGTCTATTAGGTAGTCGTTTGGCGGAGAGAGAGAAATAATTCGTTAAGTATATCGCACAGGCAGCTAGCTAATGCATTTGCGCGGTTTATCAACTTCAATAATATAATTAATAGTATTCGTAAAGCCGACGCGAATCAAATTGAGTTCGATGTGGCAAGCTGCCAAAAGCAAAAGCATTCGCGGAATCAGAGTGCGAAAGAGAAACTGTGATAGCGCGTTCGAAATTGAAAAGTAGGAAGTAGATAGTGACTAAAGCAGCGAGTTAGATCAGCGTCTGTGAAGTTTTAAAGCACATATGTACGTACCCCCGTTCGATTGAATTAGCTTTTTCAGATCACATTTGTTAGTGTAACTTGTCCAAACCAACGTTGTAAGGACATTACATATGTCAAACATAACAATGTACAAACTCGGTAACAGCATAAAAACTATTAGATACCATACCTTGTATCTTCTTCATTCTACACAATAATCTCAAATATTTTCATAATCAAAACTACCTTTCTTTGTTTTCCATGTTTGTTTAAAAGCACCAGTGTCAGTGAAGTTATGATATCGTCAAAAAACCTAACTTAAACTAATTTACTTTTTTGGTAATTACTAGCTGTAATGCCCGTCGTTGCCTAGGTTTTCGAAAATTTCGAAGTTTTCTAGAAAATTAAATTTTATTAATTTAAACTTTCGATAAATAACATTTCATAAAATTTTAAATTTTTTTAAACGTTTTATAGCATACTATAAAATACTTTCGAACATTACAAATCATTTTTGGAAAATCTTGAAAATTCTCGAACATTCTAAAATATTCGTTTGAATATTCTAGAACATTCTAGATCATTGTAGGCCATTCTCTAATATTTTCCAAATCATTCTGAAATGTTATAAAACATTTTTTTATTGTATGGGTCGTTTTGATTTTATTTTTGAACACTGTAACATTTACGAAAAATCTGAAACATTTCACGGACTCTTGTTAAGACCTCCTACTACAACCCTCTGTTAGTTAATCCAGCTCCAATTATCCCCACAGTCATGGATGATATAATATTGTTGAATTTTTCTATAATATAATGAAATTCGTAATCCCGAACAAAGAATACAAGAGAAGCTTCCCTGTTATTTTCTTTCGTATATCATTTCTGTTATTCTTTAATCAGTTCCTTTAATAAAAGTTGTCTTTCATTCGAGCGCCTTATGCCTTAAGGGCAAACCCATCCCTTTTGAGAGTAAGACGAAGACGATTGTGAGAGAGAAAGATCTGCAAGAGACACCGGTAATCGCGGCTGTGAAATATTAAAAGAACTCCAGGTAACGAGGCCCAGTTATCTTTGGCTGCCAGGTCGAAAAAAAAGGGCTTCACCTTTGTCTTTTTAATTAGCCGCAATTACGGTAACGGTACGAGTTAATTAGTTAAGGGTGGATTTTTCTTTCTGCCGGTGCAATAATAATGTAAAATGCTGAAGCAAAACTACAATTTGTTCCAAAATGAAAGGGATAAATATTTATGGCGAAATTAGTTGGCCAGCAACTTTTAATGCAAAAAGAATAAAAATATAACTATGTGGTTACATCATTGACGGTGTTCTGTCGAACAAATAATACTTAGAATATTTTTATTGTGTTTTATAAGTTTATTTTAAATTTAAATCTTGCTCTGCAGAAATTTCTTTGAAAGTATTTCCACTAATATTTCTTTGATTTGTATTTAGCAGATAGTCGCAACATAACAATAAAGGCATATTTTGACCTTTTGTAAGTAGTATCGGTTAATTGCCGGAAATTTCGAGGACTCTTAACTACGCTACCTGAAAGGGATTTTCCACTCTTAGTATTAAGATTAATTCAATAGTATATTTTAATTTCCAGTCCAGAACACACGTATTTGTAAATATTTTGTATTGCCTTCTTTTTTTTCTCTCGATTAAACAACAAGACGTGATATTTCTTTTAACAATCCTACAAAATATCGACACTTACAATTAAGTTCTAGAATGGTATCTATAGTATTGATCATTGATAGAAGAGCAGTATTTTTCAGATAGGAACAAACACAAAATTAAATTTCAAATTAGGAAACATGTAAGCAGATGAACCTGTTGTAACGAATACCTTTCCGAAGGATTAATTCATAATTATGCTAAATTTCTTATAATTAGTACCTCCAGAATGTCTATTCATTAAAAAAATAAAATAACAGAATTAATGGGATACGAACTTTTCTTGTTAGAAAACACTGACTTTTTAACATGTTTCCCTCCAACATTTTGTTGTATTTTTTTATCAAGTAAGTATAAAGTGTAGATACTAATTGACGATGTAGTCCTGGAAGCAATTTTAACTAAGTTAGTTTGAAAACATTTCAAACGGGATTTGTTTTTGATCGTTTGAGATGAATTCATAAAAGGCTCGCTATATGGTTAAACAGTTTTCTGCATAATTTACTGTAGCGATCGTTGGTAAGTTTAAACAAGGTACGTCCTGAACATTACGGGGCCCTGACTGTCTTTATCAAAGACCTTTAAATAGAGAAATAATTAAATTCCGCGGTTTTGTAGCATTTTCATTTACCCCGAGCAGTTCATAAATACCTGGTCTCGACAATTTATCACGATATTACCTGCCTGTGAACTACGTAATATTATCTTTTCTCCTGGGGAAGAGTATCTAATACTTACTTGTACGTTTTAAAACACGTATCTATAAAAGTACAAATACCATTACGTAGTCTGCAAAATTTATTTTTAAATACGATTACTGATACTGGGTAACTTAATTTTAAGTATTGTTCGAATTTAGTGAACAGGAGTGTTGTGGAGTAAACAATATACGTAGAAAAATAAAAAATTCAGTAACTAATTTACAAAAACATTTATTTAGATACAAATGTATACATTTCAACCACTATGTGGTCTTCTTCAGTGTAACAAAGTTTATTACAACAATCTTTCTAAGGTTGGCGATGTAGCGGTAATAATAAATAAATAATATTCCCATACAACCATCATAAAATAATAAAAGGCCTAAGAATTTTTTTTAGAGATTATGATATTGAGCCTGCTTTCATCAATAAAAACAATTTGTCCAATCATTTAGGAAATCCAAAGGACAAAGTAGATAAAAAACAAAAATCAGGTATTTATAAAATGAATTGCAACGACTGCGACCAAGTTTGTGTAGGTTTTACTGAAAGGAATTTAGCGACACGTTATAAGAAACGTTTTTATCATGTAAAAAACCTGAATAAAGAATAATCGGCAGCGTACATGTATAAATACCGGGATTTCCTAATGAATTTCGATCTGTCACCCCTAAATAATCCGTTATTACCGCTGCTTCACCAACCTTACATTTAAGAAAGATTGTTGTAATAAACTTTTACACTGAAGATGACCACATAGTGGTTGAAATGTATACATTTGTATCTAAATAAATGTTTTTGTGGATTAGTGGCTGAATGTTTTCATTTTCTACGTATATTAAGTATTGTTATTTATATGATTAGCTTTTCAAGCATTTTAAACATATTGACAGCAGCATAAGTCAGAATAAATTAGCCTGAAGAAGCAAGAAGGGAAAAATAAGATAGAGTCCTTTGGCTTCTTAATTCATTTATTTATTTAGGTATCTGAATAAAAAGGGTCCAACAGAAAAAATATTTGGATAGTTTGATTATAATTAAAATTCCCGCAATACTTATATTTGGAGGTAGAGATGTTCCTCAGGGTGTAATTTTTTTTGGCAATACTTCTCGTTAGGTACTGTTAAACAGTAATAAAAATATAGGTGTAGGTATGTGACAAAATAACAATAGCGAAAACTACGATAAATCCATTGCATCGGTTAAAGTAAAACGTTGAAATCGCAATTTACGTGTAAATGAAGTATCAATATTTGCCCAGTTTTTTCTCTACCCGCCGATCTCTAGCACTGAAGCGGTAAATTTACCGGATCCGTTACTAGTTTTAAAACTTTGATATATGAGTGAACAGGTAACGAATGACCTGTGATATCAACTGTTGTTTGAAATGCAAAAATCGTTCAGCATATTCAACACAACTTCAAAACAGAAACATACACAATGTTTGCTGTAAACCGTTGAACAAATTGTTACTAGATAGGTACTTACTTTTTATTTTAATTTTAGAATATTTATAAATAACAGATTTGAAAGGTACAACAAAATTAAGTAAGAATTTTTAACCTTACAGCTCATTTTGTTTATGTTGCAATTGTAGGTAAGATTAACAATTGATTAAAAAGCTATAGTTCGTTATTATTTTCTGAAAATCTATTAAAATGATTACGATTTGTTATCAGTGTTTTTAGGGTTCCGCACCTCAAAAGGAAAAAGCGGAACCCTTATAGGATCACTTCGTTGTCCGTCCGTCCGTCTGTCAAGACCCTTTTTCTCAGGAACGCGTGGAGGTATCAAGCTAAAATTTATACCAAATACTCAGGTCTATTATCCCTTAGAGCTTTGAAAAATCAAACTTCTAAACCAACGCAATCAAAAGATACAGCCGTTTATGCCGCAAATTTTCGAATCAAAACCTACAGGGTACTTCCCGTGAACTAAGAATCTTGAAATTTGGTACGAAGTAACGTCTTATAGCACAGATAAAGGAAAAATTGCGAAAACCGTAGATTTTTAGTTACATCATATAATAAGAATATTTTTAATAATTTTAAAGTTACTACCCTTCTCCTCATGAACGCGTAGAGGTATTAAATTGAAATTCATATCAAATTCGCAGGTCTATAATACCTTTAAGCTGTAACAAAATCAAACTTCTATGTCAACGCAATCAAAAGAAACAGCAATTTAAGCCGCATATTTTCAAACTCGTAACTACTCGCAAGGGAACAAAACCTAACGGGTACTTCCGGTCGATTTAGAATCTTCAAATTTGGCATGAAGCAATGTTTATAGCACATATAAAGGAAAAATTCCGAAAACCTTAAATTTTTAGTTACATCACATATATACAGGTTTGTACGGAACCCTCGGTGCGCGAGTTCGACTCGCACTTGGCCGGTATTTTTTTCCAAAATTTTCTCGAATATTCAGTTTCTTTTCATATACCTAATACATATCTACCAAATATTATAACTAACATTTTATAATTTGGTTATCGTTTCATTTACGTCCTATAAAATTTTAACCCTTTGTGTTTAACTAAATCGTTATTTTTGCCTCTATTATCCGCATCACTTGTCCCTAAAACATTTCATCAACTGGACAGTTGAGTTGAACTGAAGCTTATAATATAATACAATACATCATCCAACTTCATCGTGGCATCAACGACAGGAAGTTCCTGAATGGGACTGCTGGCGTTAGTTGGTTAGAGTTAGGAGGGAAAAACACACGACTGCAACAACTTTTTCCTTTTCTTCGCCAGACGTCAACGTTTACGTCTGCAGAAAAACCGGGGTAACATTTTTCCTGTCGGGCTTTATAAATGCTGAGTAAAACGGCGTACTTCCTTGTCCGAAAATAATCCGTTATTCATTAGGAAACAGTCGGACATGTGTACGTGTTTATACACGAGTGAAATTACTACATTGGCACTGGGGAGACAGAGTGCTAAAAAGAAAAAGTATTACGGTCACTGACAATGCATCACGTTTTGATTGATAGTTCCCTTTTAATTAGGAATTTTATTCCGATATATCCCGGAGGTCTAGTCGATTAAGTCGCTATTTAAACCATACGTGTGTGTGTATGTTTGCGTGTATGTGCGGGTGGGTGGATTTATTCCAGGAATTGCTAATGACTGTCTAACGCGACCCATTCATTACACGGAAAAGTTCCTATTCAGCGTCGAGTCAAGCGTGCATGCCTATCGACTGAAAATTATGACTCTGCTGGAATCAAACTGCATTTGAAAATTTCAAAACATTCTTCATAGTCAAATCTACGTACGTGATAGGTACGCCAATATCACGTTTACATAATTACTGTTTATACATTCTAATAATAGAGTTGTAATTGCCTTATTCGTCTTTTCGGAAAAGTTACCCTCATTGGAATACATTTATAAGTCTTAGATCAATCCCAACACCGAATGTCTTAAGTACTTTAAGGTAACCAAGTGTCCCATACAATTTAGTGTAGTGTTTTGCCTTTGGGAAAAAGTTTTAAGTCTTTCTAGATTGAATTATTTTTTCTTCTAAAGACTTGGAGAAAACCCTACGTGCATATTGTTATTTTAAAATACCGAATTTTGAAGGCTGACTTTAACGTGTACGATGGATTATCTCTTAAAACCAATTAAGTTATATCTTCAGCTTTTGCTGTACATGAACCGTACAGGGTCCCAAGTACATACCTAATACATAAGTATCTACCTATGTAAATAAAAAGACAGGTAGGTAGTTGTGACTAGAAACAGCGAATAATTAAATAGAACATTCGTTCTGAAAAGCCGTCAACTGAACACTGAATCTGCATACATCTCTTGTCACGTGAACTGTACTATGAATCTCTTTTTTCTACCCTTTCATTGGACTTATTAGGTTAAGTAGTGCAGGTATATAACGCATCAACGAATGGAGATGCATGCATGAAAAGTTACATCATACATGTACTAGTGCCTAGTAGTGGTGTCGAGTTATTTTCATGAAAATGAGCAATTCAAAAATAGAAAAAAGAACGTACGACTTCTATTTTCCTTCCACTAGAAGCAGTGGTGGAGTGGTGTTCGTTTATTTTTCCGTATAATCGTACAATGATCGATCAGGATTTTGTCGGCATCAAGGGGAAACCTTTCATGCAGGTCAGCGATCACCTTCCTAATACTAAGCAGGGCAGGTTGATTACAGCATATATATAACGAGATCTTGGCAAAAACCGTAGGGCTTTGAACTACGTATTCTGCAATTATTCTTCTCCTTAACGGGAGCTTAGCGAACGAAATGCCTTTGTCCTAGTAACCATTAATTAATTCAAGGTAGGTAACGTACGTACGCTTATCGCGGAACTGGGATAATAACTGAGGGAACTTAAAACTGGAAAACCAGCAACGGTCCTGATTTAAATCCATCGCACAAACTCGAAACATTTCTCCAATTCCTATTACTTAATTGCTACCATATTTCGAACCAACAACATTAAACAAACACACAAAACATTATATAATTTTTGTTTATAATAATAATGTAATCCATTATATGTGGGTGTACGTACTCATAGTTGTTAGAGAAAGCCAATGCACAAAACCACATCAAAATGGAATTTCTTTGAAGGTAAACATGCTGTAATTACCCAGTAATTAATACAATGCTGCGCATCAGCCACTGTTCAAACAACACATCTTTGATGCGATAAACCAATGCTGGCTAGAACAATAAGTGATGCAAAGTACGTAAACTACCTGAACCGATAGATGGGGTGGCTTTGTCATCGATTCATTCAACACAATCTAATTCTATAATAAATTGGTAATTAATGTACATGACCGGATACATTAAAACTAATTGATTAATTTAGTCTTTTTAATACCTACACTTTAAACTTAGGTACCAAAATTAGTATTATCAACAATAGACTCTACAAACATTTCTTAACATTTTCTATAAATAATTTAGTGGATATTTAATTAGGATACCGTGCAAGAAAAAATCGGGAATTAAAAGTAACACATGTATATGTGATTTATTCACATTCGCCTAATCCTTAAGTAATTTAACGATTCAGGAAATAATATCTACACCTGAGCGTTAGGGTTTCCGCCTATTCTTTCATCTTTTGAAATTAGTCACATTAGTAAAAAACTTTACCTGCATCTACTTCAAATCTATATTATTAGCTTTAAGGCTTTTTAAGATTCCGAAAATAGTATGGGTTGGATGGTTTTTAAAAGAACAGTAAATTTTCCATTTTGTCGAAGAGAAATATTGCAATTATCTACGATAAAGCTACCGGCGATGCGCAAGTAGCGGACGAGTACTTTTTATGGTAATTTCACGAAGAATATAATCACGCAGCCATTGTGGGATAGACTTCCACGTCTGGTAATAATTACAGCCTTCCCTCTTAAGAAACCATTCGTTGCATTTGTAAATAAGTACCACGAAAGGTGGAATGGAATAAACAGAAATTGAAAGCCGTTTCTGCTGCTCTATCATTCTCAATCACTTTTCTACTTCTTTGTATGTTAGATAAATAAATAAAAATATAGGCGCTTCATCGTTCCAATAAGATGAAAAACAGGAAAATAGATAGTAGGCTCAAAATATTTTAAACAGGGAAAAGAAGTTCTAACTGAACCACTATCAAGTTTTTCATGTTGTCGAAGAGGAGAAGTGCTACCTACTTTCAAATAAGAAAGGAAACGTCCGATTTAATAAAACTTTATTAGTCGATAAGTTTACGAACGTCTACGTATAGACAGATAAACACTTGTCTCGAATACGAACGATGGTTGAAAAGTAAATAAAGAAACGTGAGTTAAAATTTTCTTCAGAAAATAAATAAAATTTCCTTCAAGTGGATGATATTGAACAATAAACAATCACAAATACCGCATATAAATTCGAAAGACTTCTTAAAAAACAAAACCCTTGTTTTCTGTCACGAATAAAAAAAAAAGGAGAGATAAAAGAAACTTACCATCTCTGTACCATCGTACGCTAGGGTCTGGAGAGCCGCCTACGGTGGAGCACGTGAGGTTAAGTGGTTTGCCTTCGGTGGCAGTCACGTAGGTCCCTTGGGCAACTTCGGGTTGGTGAGGTACCGTCAACACGGTCAGCGTGTACCGTTGGGCATGTAAATTAGCCCCCGATCCGCCCGCTTTAACCTTACACTCGAATTTGCCGTTATCACGGTCGTAACTCGCGTTTGATATTAACAGATCGTAAACACCCTTCTCGGGGTGGTAATTCAGTCTGAAACAACAAAAAAATACAATTAGGTCTATCGAGGCAATTATCACAAAAACATTTCAAAAGGAAAACACAAAATTTTATTAAATTCATTAAATTAAATTAAATTCTCCCTGAAAAATGTTATTAAAAATGCACGATTAAGAAGACATTCCTCAGATGATGCACTGAATGATAATAATAGTGTGGAAGGAAAGAACAGAAATGAGGAGATACTTGAAAATAAGGAATTGATGGGATAAGGTACGGTAGGATCCATTCTGGGACAAAAGTATTACTAACTGACCTAAAAATGTGCAGGTGCGCGTTCATTGAGTATTCGAGTTGAAGACCTTCTGCCGGTTGGATTACAAATGAGGGGATTTCTAAAATATGGAACAGAAATTTTCGAAAATATGGGAGAATAGAAATCAATCAGAGTGGTAAGACCTATTCTATGACGTGAAGGGTTAGAGACTAAAAATTGACTTGGAGTAGAGATGACCGATCAATCGAAATTCGGGGTGAAGACCTCCTGCTGATGGAGGAAGATACTCTAAAATATTGAAATCAATGAGGAATAAATTGGACAAGATATGGCAGGCATTATTCTGATATATGTGACCGAAGACTGGCTCAGGATGAAAATATATGGAAGTAAACGACCAGTTAGTCTTCGAGATGAAGACTTTATAGTGGTGGAAGAGTTTAGAAATGAAAATATAGAAGAACAGAAATCGAAATCAATAAGAATTACTAACAGACCTAAAATTGACTCAGAATGAATAGATGTGGAGGTGTACGTTCACTCAGTTTCCGAGATGCAGACCTTATGGTCGTGGGAGAACTCAAAAAAAAAAAGAAGTTTCGAATATGCGTATAGGAGAACAGAAAGGCCTATGGAGGTCAATAATAAATTGGTGAGATAGGGGTAGTAGGACCCAGTCTATGACAGTCTATGACGTGGAATTGGGGATGAAAAATTGATTCACAGAACTTAAGCTGAATATTCAACAAAAGACTGACTCAGAATAAACAGAAGTAGAGGTGTATGTCCAACCAATCGTCAGACTAAAGACCTTATGCTGATGATGATAACCAACGTTCATTTCCAAATACTGAATAATGATTTTGAAACATCTTGTTGTGCTTTTAACAATATTGACCGATATTAAAGGTTTATGAATTTCTACTATAGGTCATTATGAATAATTTTGTTGAAAGTTAATCTATTTCGAATTAGTATCCCACTTAATAAAATATGTATAGCTGTTATTCCTTGTCACTGGTCCCACCTAAATAAATCAATGAACCGACTGGAGATTCGGAAGTTTGTGTAACAAATTAGTGCGGAGGAAGCAACCACTTCTCCAAACATTTGTCTAATTTCAATATCGATGCGGATAATTTATACTGGACACGTTTTGTTGTTGTGCCAGCAATGTCGAGAGTCATTTTGTTCAGATATACATACATAAACATTTTCGGACTATGCGGCCGACGGTAGCGAAATTGTTGTTTCGATATCGCACGTGATGTAGTTAAATAGCCGTTGCGGTGTGCATACTAAACGAGGTAGAGCTGCGACCGCACTACTACAAAACTATATCACCCATACCGCCACGTACCGTTTGGGTTTAGATCCTGGCGGTGGTCCCGGGCTCCTACTCTCGTGTCCGATGTAATATCAGGGGATAAACTGGGAAAAGGAGTGCAAACGGAAATCCCGTTAATCTCCATTTACAAACTTTGGATTCAGTGAAGTTTCCAAATGCAGATTGTACTGCCCACATGAATGATATCGCCAAATATCTAGTTCCTCTTTGACCCGCTGCTATTAAACAAGCACCGACCATGATTTTACACGAATACGTATCCCAAAAAATAGATACATAATAAAATATAGCTTTGAATGAATTACAATGTTCCTTTACTAGGTTTCAAATGCACTAAGGCGAGAAACGGCAATAAAAAGTTTTTACCATAATAAACGATTTTGCTCAATAACGAAAAGTTGTAAAAATGACCATAAAAGCTAACTGAAAGTAGCTGCTAATTTCAACAGGCCTTAATCATAAAAATAACATAAAAATCTTCATCATCGCTGTATATGCGCTTCGTTTCCATTAATATTAACTACTTCTCGTTATTTTTTAACATTTTATTAAAGTTCATAAAGTTGCTTAAAGCACAATAAATCTGAAAAAGGAAGGAAGAGCAACACAGTACGTATTTTTATTAAGTATATTATGTGGATATTAATAGAGAAGTAACCTGGAGGTGAATCCCATGTAGCATGACACAGAGTAAACCGCATCCATGGATCTTAAGGTAGCCGTTGCATTTTATTTCCCCGATGATGTAATACTTAATTAAATATGACGAAACCCCGTATTCGAGCTGCTGGCTTGCATCAAAGAGATTTTACAATAAATAATCGCGTTTATTATTAAAATGCGCTGACCCTGCTTTCGGGATAGATGCAAATTTTATTGATCAGATATAAGCATTAAAACGTAGGATTATTCATATGAAAACCGTGCCCTGAATCGTCAGTTTATTATTTGATTAAAATGCTTTTCCAAATAGACACAAAACATGCTTTATAATAAACTAGTTAATTAACAAGTCCATGTACCAGCGTTTAATTATTAATAAACGTTTAAAATGATGGTAAGGCCACTTTTAATGCATTAATTAATTAGCAAGTAAATTTTAAGCAGTCGAGCATGGAATTGATACAATTTCAATACTAACTGTATGTATTTACTAAAATTTTTAAATAATACATTAAAATAGCTACGTTCAATAGGACGTTTTTGACGGAATGGTTTTATACGAATTTTATAACAATTTGTAGTCGATTATAACAATTGTAAAATAGAATTAATTTGTGAAAAGTATTTACAAAGAACTAATAATTGAAGAGGAACCGCAGTGTTCCTGACACGGACGAAAATTATTTAACAAGGTCGTTAAATAAAAATAGGGAGTAGGAAAGAGATGGAGGGCACGTGATCAAGATGAACGTTTCACGTGGGTTCCCTCTGATGAATTGTGGTAACGTGAGAAGAATAAAAGATAGAAAAAGGGACCGGAAACAGTGGCGGTTTGGAGTCAGTCGACTGTCACGGCTTATCGACGAGAATATCTTGAAGATAAAGTTAAAATTATAAAAATCTGCAACGTACGGGACATTATTTCACGAAACACAGGGACAATTTAAAAGAGAATATATCAAAAAGGTTTAAAGAGTTTCACACATGTTCATGATAAAATGTGTTACATTGTTTCTAGGACCGTTCGGGTAGTAAAAGCTTAATTTCAAAATACTAATAAACGGAAAGGATTAAAATAAAATTATATGATAAAAATTAAATGATTTATGATTAACGAAAAACTTGCAAACAGTTTTCAACGATTCCAAAAAAAAAGTAAAATTATTTTATGGTTTACTACGTATTAAAGCGTGTTACCTTAACTAATAATTTACATATTATCAGGAAAGAAAGCTACAACGGTTTGTGCATGACTTTCGGGTATTTCTGATAAGAGATTTAGATAGAGACAACTAAAAATTACAGCCGTTCAAATGCCTTAATTTCAAATAGTGTCCTTATGCGGTATGTTCAAGTCTCGATGTATTTATTTCGGTTAAAACCACCTCAGAGACCGTTTTAATAAAAGACTAGTTGTCACGTCAAGTATTTCACATTATTGCCAAGAGAAATAGTGCACTGTATGGAGGTTTAAGAACGTAAGTTCTTACCTAATTGAAAATTATTACCTCCCCCTATAATGAAGCTTGATGGTTCCGGAAATGCACTCTAAAATAATACTCGTTCTTAACATTACACCGAACTAAAAATGGTTCGCAAATTGTGATTTATATTCTTTATTTACAGTGGTAGATTTTTATAAGATATTACTAATAATTATTTATAGTTAAGTAAAGTTATTATTATAATAAATAGTGATAAGATTTCTCAATTTTTTGATTTATACTGAATGTCCTTTGGATTTTTGGTGCAACTCATACACTGATAATCTATTTATTGTCGAATTGAATTTTTAAATTGTAATTTTAAGTACCAGCTGCTATTAAATTGCAACTTGAGAAAAATTTTTTGTTGTTTCGATGTTCCGATAACATGAGAAAAATTTTGACGATTAGACAAAGGAAAATGACAAAACCCCACACAATTGTAGTTCTCACAAGTGATGTAATTTTAATAATTGTGAGCAGTGTTCTTTGAGCAATTATTTTTTTTAAAAATATCCGACCATTGTACGGAAATAATTAAGGCACGAAAATGACTTAGTAAGGATGCTGTAATTTGGAAGAAAAGTGCCCAATTAGAGTCGTGTATTTTAAACGGTCAAGGATTTAGAAGACGCATGTTCCCAGTCGAAGCCATTAATGTAATAGCGCAGCAGTTTTAGAAATCTGTAACAGCGATACATTCATTTTACAGGTTACGTGGTCTGTAGTTTGCTTTTTTTAACATGGGAATTAAAGTGATAATTAGAATTTCTCACGCTATAATTTTTCACCGCCAGCACGAAAAAGGACTGAAAGAAGTGAATTATGAGCTAATCTTCGTCCTAGGTCGCTAGGGACACCGAGGAAAGATGTAATTGTCACTGACAAAAACTAAGTTATCGTGAAAAGGAAGCAAAAATTGCAAAGGAAACGTGTACAGAATTTTGGTTCACAAGTCAGCAGAAAAATTAGGTGATTTATTTCACTTATTTTAAATTGTTCTTTTTAGTTTTTTTTTTCTAATCGTTACAAAGCTTCCAAAAACTTGTAAAAAAATCACAGAAAAGTTTTTACCGTATACGAAATATTTAATATAATCAAAAACAAATAATATTCTGTCCGAGGGCAATTTTTACTTGAAAACTCGGTTAAGTGTGTCTTTTATCCTAATCCTTTCAAAATGTATATTAGCAAAGAAGTAATAAGTATTTGACGATATATTAGGAGTATTAGTAAAACATTCGTGAAATGTTTAATATTCAGTTCACGTCCCTGTTGTAACTTATTTTAAATATGAACTTCATTACAAGTTGTAACAAAGTAATTCACTTCCTGGAAAGCTAATGCACCGATATTAACATAATGGGCCAAAGTAAGGGGTTCCGAAGCTGTCGTAAAGGAGTGTGAATTTGCATGCATAAATAACACATACATCAACTAAAAATACGACGTACATATTACTTATATGTAGGTACACTGGTACATATACGCGAAATTACAAAATTATGTTCTAATTTACCAAAGAACAATGTAACAGAATAAAACGATCATTAAAAAAAAATGATGATAAAAAAAAGTATGTAATCTATAAAAGAGTCTCAATGTTTCGCCAACTACGGCTCATCTTCAGTGTTGTCATAGCCGTGGTATAACCTCCGAAGTTTCGCCCAAATGAAACAACAGACAAAATTTAAACTGTTCGAGAATTTATTCAATTCTGTTGGGATCTTTAATGTAATATTTGTAGTGACTCGAACAGCAAACTCATGTGTAGTTTTATTGAAATTTATTATCTATAATTTACTACAGAAAGAATGACAGAGGGGACAGTAGAAATAAAATTAAAAATTAAATAGAATAGACAGCAGAGAAATTTTCTTATGAAAATGTGGAATATAGGCACTTCTCAGAATGCTTGATTTAATAAAAGTATATTCAAGTTGCTTTTTTTGTTATGGAACCTTAAACTATATGAAATATTTTGAAGAGTGTGCCAATAAACTTTAGAACTCTACTATGTTTATTTTTATACTTTAAAAAAGAAAACACACAAACTTTTCTGCAAGTAATTTATTATTCGACAGTTGTTTCGAACCTAAACGGCCATTTTCAAGAGTACAACAGGTTACTTAGATTAAATTGGAATAACAATGGTTTTTATATGTAAATTTAATCTTAGTAACGTGTTGTATACTCTTGAAAATGACCGTTTATGTTTGAAACAATTGTTGAGTAATAAATTACCTGCAGAAACGTTTGTGCGTTTTCTTTTTTAAAGTATATTAAAATGTTTCTCCAAGAATATACCTACGATAGTTTAATTATTGTTTATTTTTATTGACCGTATATATATAAATTATTAAAAAGTCAATTAATCTTACCTGTAATTGTTATCGAGAGGTACAGATTCAATGGCGACGTTATCGTGCGTTTGCCGATTGCTCCTCGCCCAATAGTACGTGAGGGACTCCTTGGAAGTCTGGGGAGCGAAGCGGCACTCGAGAGTGACGTCGTCACCCTCCCTCGCGTCCTTTATATCATCCGACATGGCCACGTTGACAACCGTAACTGCAAAGAAAAAATGTTACGGTTAGATGACAAATGGTTTGAAGCAGAGACATAAAGAGGAAAAACTCCCTACGAGAACGTTTCTATCCGCTTAACGATTTAATAAGGCCAACGAGGTCTACTACGGGACGTTTTACGAGCCTGCAGCGTTTCGTCCCGTTGACGGGGAGAAAAGCGGCTGACAGCCTCATCGAAAAAAAAAATCTCTATTAATTATTATCGTAGCAATCCTGAATAGTTACTTGTTCAAAATAGGTTCCAGGGTGTTGTCAAAGAAGGTTAATTGGTTGAGTAAGTTGTAGAATCTATTAGGGACACTTGCTAGGGGAGCTACTATCAGGTATAAAAAGAAAATTCTGAAAGCCTGATTATGGAGAGGACTATCAAAACATCAATTTATAATAAGTTTTGTATTGAAAATTGAAAATTTTTGAAAATAACAATTATAAAATAAAATTTTATTTGGTATCCTTTATGACCAATAATCTCCAACCGTCAAAACAAAAAATTAAAAGAAAACATTAAAATAATAATTATCCACTTCAAGAAATTATTAAATCACTTGGGTTGCAGAAATTCTAAGTGCTTTTGTCAGAATTACTCAATTAATATATAAAAAGATTTTATATTTTTTTGTATGAAATTTCAAGGGTTTCATTTTAATAAGGTTGGTTAGTGGATTGATGGGTTTCGAGCTTATCGTTTATCATTTCCTTCACGTAAAATTTCTATGTGCTTAAGATAAGAGTAAGGCCGTGCGTGATAGCGTTAACACTCCCTAAAACGTTCGAAAAAGAGGCATCGTTCTGTTTCCCTTTTTATTATTCATCGTTGGCAACGTTTCCTTCCCGGGCACGTACATATGTTTATTTCTGTCGTAAATCGGTTAAACATGCACCCTACCGTCCCGAATTTTTTTACTCAAACGGAATAGATTAACTGAATACACACATACACATTTTATACTAACACATATTTAACGAAGAAAAAAAGAAAAAGTTGTTTTCACATTTTCTGAAAAGGGACTTGAATTTTCTGTAATACAAAATTTTATACAAAGTAAACATTACTGTCTTGAAGTTGGTAGAAAGTAACAAAACGCCACATTTTAGTTTATTCTGTAGTCTGTAGAAGAGCAGAACAGAAAATATTCTAAAGAGGACTTTTTTTAATGGTTACATAATAATGCTTTTTGTTTTACGTATTTTAGTCACGTGTATTAATAATATATATTCTTGCCGTTGGTTTTCGACATCACATCCACACGCAGTTGAAATTCAAAAGACATATACATAACAAAAAGAAAACAAGAAAAGCGAAGGATTTATCAGGAAAGGAATAAAGAATTTATTATTAAAAAAAAAAAAAGTTGGGAGACAGGCTCGAATTTATTAAAATTGCAAGTGAGGAGAGACCCAAGAAGAAATGTTTTGAGAAAATTGGAAAATTGAAGCCTCAAGAGCTGTAGTGATAGTTCTTCTCCCTGCATTGGTTTATTGGTTTATCATAGTCTTCTCGTACCCCTTGTGAATCAGTGATTACTTTCGAGCACTGTTCTGACATTTACAACCATCTATCAAGCACCCTACCTATATTTGGTGATATAATTCATACACACTTTTTATTTTAAATTGAATTTCTTACACACATTGGCAATAATACAAGAACGGTAGATCCGTCATCATTTACAAAAACTTCTCTTCTTTATTGTGTATGTTTATTTTAGAAATCGAAAGCATTTGAAAATTTCAGTCAGTGAGAAAATGCGGTATGGAATGTGGGGGTTGGCAGGTTGGGGACAGATTGACGAGGCTGAGATTACAGATTACATTTCATCAGTAAGGGTATGTTTTTAATACGATCCGTTATCGCGGGTCGATGTATACATACATACATACACTCACTCTCTCGAAGCTGCTCCGGGGACTCGTAACAGATATTGAAAATTTACAAAGCGCACTACTTTGCATAACATTTACATACACATACATCGAACGTCTATTACGACGGTCGTTTCTCTGCGAACTTCTTGTTTGCATAGGCTTCGAGACTTGGCCAAAGTTTGAATTACAGCAACCAACAACCAATTTAGGCCGTCGACGCTGGCTGCCCTCGTCCGTCACTGTTGTGTGTCTCAAGCACTGGGATGCATCGCAAACTCGGTCACACTTGACAATATGAAACTCGCGGTCGCAAATCAGCAAGATCCAAAATTGCCAACCAAGTATCAACAACACAATGTCCACAGACACAGAACACATAATGGCAATATGTTCAGTTAGAAGGTAACTACTGTAATGTATAAATATAGATGTTAAGCACTGGTTATGAATTTAAAAACAGAAACGTTTGATAATTTTAAGGAATATTTTATGTCATCAGCAATTCACGTTGTATTACGTATGAAAATCTTATTGCGAAAGGTTTTGTGAAGTCTTATTTGTAAAAGATTTCGTGGAATCTAAATTTCCACACTCAGCACATTCTTTGCTTTTCTGGAGAAGACAGTTTTCATACATGAAATTGATTTCCATTGTAATTTTAAATTTCCCGTTCTGTAGTTTATAAAAGTACATATTGTAGGAATGGCACCCAAATCATTTCAAATCCAGTTGGGGAAAGAAAATCTTCCCCTGAAATGCAAAAATAGAATTCAGGGGAGAAGTTAAGGCTACGTTTCTATTACTACGTAGTTGACGTATACATTTCTTCTTATACTTTTCCAGTCCATAAATCTGTAGAAGGTACTCAACCTTATTGGTGAAAAATATGGTAGATTTCTCACACATTTATAAATACAAGGTGCATAAAAAACAAGTTTATTTAAACCCGGAGACTTTACAGCAAAATTTTAAAATGTTTAGCGTCATACGGAATAAAGAAAATGTTGCAATAATAAATAATACGGTGCAGTTCAACCGATCCTGTACCAGATTTTATAACAGATACATATTTTAAGATCATTAAATCGCAAGAAACTTCAACGAGAAAGTTCGTAGAACACTTGAAATTTTTCATTTCCTCATTAAGGAAAGTTTTTACTAAAGTGAAGAGTAAAATTTCGCCTTGTTATTCCCTTAACAAGCAACGGCGTCAACCATATCATTACCATCTCAAAATAATTTATCCAATATTGTTAGTCACCTGGTTTAGCAGCAATATACTGGCGCTATACCGGGGCACAACTTCCTAGAACTTTGTGAAGTTATTAAAACTTGTGTTTCATTGCAGTTCTAATAATAATAAGCGAACGTGCTCTCGATACGATAAACCTGCGGTTCGTTTCACAAATATTCTTGCGTCGTACGATTTATTTTCCCCCAAGCTAAGTTTTACGACCCTTTCATGAGTCCTTTCCTTATGAAGTTATGGGATCTTTAGTTCATACTTGATTTAATTTAAATTGCACGTTACGATCGGACCGCGTTTTCATTTGGAACTGTTCTATTCAGTGAATCGTGACAAATGTTCATATGAAATAAAACGATTTGAAAGAACTCGTTTTGATGATGAACATAAAAATTTCAATATTGTCATAAAGTTGAAAGAGGATGGTAAATCCTGACAATGTGTCTCATTTTTCGAACATTCAACACTTCTGTAACAAGAAATTTTGACGGATATCAGATGGATAATATGTGAAATAGACCTTTTTAAAAAACTTTGAATCCAATTTTTGGAAGATTAGAATTCCAGTTTCCTTTCCCCTTTCCATTTTCTGGAAGTAAAACCCGCACACTTTTTTACTTCCCGTTTAACTCTTGATAGGCGAAGGTGTCCAATAAAAAAACCTAAATGCTCAACCCCGTCAGTGCAAAAAATATATAAACCCACGTTACCTAAAACGGTTGCTGGCTGGCTGACTGGTCAAATTTACGATAGATAAAAGCAGGACCGTTTTCGCGAGAATTTAGTTGTGTGATAAAGAGGGTTGCGGCTCTAAAAGAGGGATTTTCGGACCGTTCACACTGGAAATAAACAATACGAAACGCGACCTTTGCTTTTACGCTGGGGAAAAGCGAAATTGTTTCGCCGAGAAAAGTAAATTGTCGCCAGAAAATCCTATTTCGTAAGATTTCCCATAAGCAATAAGCTCTAAGTGATGGGGGATAACATCTTCGAAGTAATTGTGATGTAATCAAGTTCATTGAACAAACCTTCACTCAGTCTACATATACATATACCTACACGTTTACTGAAACACAAAACTATAGAAAAATTGAGGGAAGCAGAGAAAGAAAAGGGAATTTTTAAGAAATAAGCATAATGAAGTAAAGTGGTAATAAAAACCACGTGTGATCATATTTCTATACCTTGTATGTAAAGTATATCCATATTTGTTTTCGGGACGTAAACAATTTTTGAATAAAATCCCCTATCGAGAAAAAACGACACCATGTTACATATTCATGGAAATTCTTAACAATAGCTAAAGATAAATTCAACAGTCTCCTGTATAAATTTTGATATCTGTTTTCTATAACCATTCAAAAACAATTTAAGTATCTTGTACTAGCAGATCATCCACCTCTTTTTTATTTCTTTTTCCATCAACACAAGGTGCTAAATGGGGTTAATGGAAAATACATATTGTAATTAAATCGTTATTTTCCCGGATCTATCGGATTTTTGCTCTGATGAAAAGGTTTTATATTACAAACTATTGAAACCGCATCTCGGTTTTCTAATCACAATAATTTTGATGTTTCTCGAAAAATATTAATTTAGTTTACAGTTAAAAGACCTTTCCAACTGGTCTCACTAAAAAAGATTGAAAAACAATCGTTGGCTAATGCACATAGGTGGCTGAGGGATGGATGATTGATGTACTGTTCACCATCATTCATACACTCAACATTTTCACTAAATTTAATATAACCATGCCAAGCGTAAAGGAAAACAGTCCTTTGCTTTCAATATTTCCGTGTTTTCTCGAATGATTGTTTTGTTGATTTATATGGACACAGAGTGCCCAAAGATCTTTTAAAATTATCATTACAATTATTCTTTTTCTTGGACCTTTGTGCGCCTTTCTTTTACGTGTCTTTATTTCTAATGACGAAATATCGATGAATGAATAATAATTTTAAATAATTCTTTAAGATTATTTTTAATTCGATTACTATTACATATAATTTATTTGTTCGTCAACTACCCGCAGTGCAAATAAAGAAGAGAGTTTCCATTATGTATATCAAGCACGTACGTATGTACATTGTGACATTATGGAATTTTATCCCTGTTCACACGGTCGACGTGTTAATTCTAGACATAACGTTAGCATTCATCCTGATTTTATGAATTCTGCAGTGATCGCGTATAATGAAAGCCAAGTCGCGTACGAACTTGAATACAAACATACATACATACATATATATGGTATACCTACATCTATCATGGAGGCACAGTGGCAGATAACAACTTATGGATGTATATGTATACGTTAAAATTTAATCAAATCAATAGTAGATACTATTTGACGTACAATATAGAAGCAAACTTTCTATTGTCTTTACAATTCCATGTCATGTCAAATTAAATCCCAACTCAGTCTTACCAAAGTTAGTGGGCACATATGGCAAAAAACTCCTTCAGCTCGAGGCTACTTGATATCAGACCACAACGTAATTTATTTGCGTCATAATTAAACTACAACAGCGGAAAAAGTAGGGAGAGATTACACTACAAAATAATAATTCATCATCCATTCAAAATTTGATCGAGTAATTAATCTTAAACAGATTTTCGTTATTATTTAATGTTTTATTATTTCGTGTTTCAAACTACCTTTTGCTAGAGGCCTCGCTGTCTAAATCTTATGTAAGGTGTTTTCTAAGTTATTACATAATAAACAACAATTCGTGTTCAATAGCGAGCGCGATTATTCAACAATTATTATTTATTTTACGCACCATTTTTTGGTCTTGTAAGTCGAAATATTTTGGGTCCTTCGAGCCGGATAAGTGCTATCATCATCATTTATGATCTATCACTCCGTCATTTTCCGCAGAGTCGAAGCAACATCATAATCAACATCCCAACATTTTTTTAATCGTTCTTAATCACTGCTCAATTTATTAGAATATAACAGTTTTATTTTCTTTATCATAGTTTGAGAATCTGTGCCGCATAAAAAGTTTTACTCTAAAAAGTTTTATATTTTTCGAATTTTAGTGTTGCAATGGATATTGTGTTTCAGACACACAATGTTTTTTGTTGTGATTTGATTTTAAAATAATAATCTCTTTGCAACGGGTGTACTGCTTTACTACATATATAATATAACTTGAAGAACCATAGTATAGATAAAACATAGAAATAACTATATACCATACATATATTTCTACTAATAAAATGTAGATATTTATAATTATTGTTAATGAGAAAACTTTCACAGCTGAGTCTACTGTGGACAAACTCAAACTTGAATTAAAATGTTGAATTCGAAATGTTGAAATTTGACTATTGACATTTGAATTTTTGAATACTGAAATTGGAATGAACATATAATATTTATGCTACCCATCAAGTGGAAGGGGGCAGGAAACAGAATGGGATGTACTGGACGAGTAATACACACAAACAAATTAAGTGTTGTTACTAAGTATAAGCAAAATATAAATATAGTAAATGTACAAAGCAGGTAACAACGCAAATTTTCGTAAATTCTTCATAGAATAATCTTAAGAATAATGTCCTAAGTTAAATATTGTGACAACGTATATAAAATTTTATAACTACCTAATTTGGAAATTTGTAAGTATATACAATATATTCAAATTATTCTGCCGAAACATACACCCTGTATTTAAATGATCTGAAATTCCGCATTCAAAAGTGAACAGCTGGGTAAGCAAATACAAATGAAGGATTTTTGAAAGGATCGTCTTTGAAAGAAAATTTTCTCTGATCCTTAACAAAACACTTTGATCGTTCACTTTATATATGAATGCGTGTGTTAGCAGCTCGTGTTTTGGAGTAGATGCAGATATTTTAGAAAATAATTTTCTTAAAATACACCATTACGAAAAAGTGTGAGTCTTTGTTGTATGTAGACAAGTGACAATTTTATTATTCTGTATTCTCTTTCAAAAACCAGAAGTAAGTAAGGTGTATTAAATTGTTTGGGAATTTTACCTTTAATTTACTTTAGTTTACCGTTTGGAACGAATCCGTCAGTCTCGTATTTTAAATCACTATTTACTTGCCCGGTAGTAAAGTGTATGAGAATTACATTTCGCCGAGATCAGGCAATTTCACCGCGGATACTCAAAGTTATAGCGTTCAATGATTAACACTTGCTTCTGCACCTCGAGGCTTCGTTGCAAATGTAAACATGTTCAACAAGTTAGTTTAGACCCCTTTCGGAATACGGTGGAAGCTACCTACCTACCTCCATACATAGTACATACATAGACCAATTCACCACCACCCGTTCGGTGGCCTAAGCTTTGCACCCCTTTCGAGGCGACGGACGCGATAAGGTGCGATGCGAGACTGAAGCGACGCTGGCGTCCCTATTTCAAACTTGCACAGTAATCGCCGAGGTGGTAAACATCGGACGTGAACGCTATTTACCTTGGAGTCGGGTTCCGGTTCTAATTATGTATGCACTAATCTGACCGGGGACCTAATTCACAAACAGGTGCAACGGTAATACCCTCTATTTTCACTGATAACGCATATCCAATGAAAATTATTGTTAAATCGTTAATGTTATCTCTGCAATTTACAACCAATAAATAATTTATTAATCATTATGTAATCCTGTAGTGGACGATAAATTGATTTTAATGGCACACTTTGAGGGAAATTGTTTTTATAGTGCCTTTAGATCTCCGCGGTCGCCACCATTCGCTGATGCATTTTGCACCTCCACCAATAGCAATAAAAAAATATCCATGGATTTAATTATTATTGTATTATTTATTATTTTGAGTTATTGAAAATGTTTATTATTAAATTCTAATGGATACAGTTTTTTGTGTTTAAGTGTTCCAAACTTACATAGCACCTTCCGAGTTAATTAATTGATAGAGTAATCTCAAGAAGCACTTTAACTCCTTATCGTTCCTAAGTGTAGTCCAAATTAAGACGAGAACGGATCGCTTGATTGTCGCCCAATTTATTTAACGATCTACCGAGAAGAAGATACTTCGAACCATCACTTTTCGTGCTTGCTTTTACCCTTCAGTTCAACGATCAACATTAGTTAAATTACTTAGAAGTGTTGGAGCGTTGTGTCGCGTCGAAAATTCTGAAACTCCAAACTATGTCACTTCCTTCACGCACGCACAACTTCTACTACCACTTCTATACGTATAAATGGGTGTGTATATAACTAAACACACAAGTAAATTTGAAGATAACGAAGTGCCGACGACATTCCGATTAAGTTAATTGTAGAGGACATCCCTTTCCACTTGAAATAATCCCCTATCTACGCGCGGGGACGGCTCGTCCAAAAAGTGTATAAGGACCCGTGCAGATAAGGAAGCAATATCTGTGGATGACACGTGGGTATATAGAATGGAGAAGTGGATAAAATAAGTTGTATTAGAGCGCCGAGCAGGAGTGGTTATTGCAAAAAAGCAAGCTCGACGAGTAAAAAAGAGAAACGAATAGCTGGTTCTATCCAGAACTACGGTAATGATGACGTTTGCCATAAAACTGTAAATTTTTAACTACGTAGTAGACATCCTTCAATTAAAAATTAGTGTTAAGTGAATGTCTCAAGGACCTGTCTTCTGTTTATTATAATATTTTACACCACAGCGATAATTATCGTATCCCTTTGTTAATCAGCAAACGGAACCTTTATTTCAATAATCCCTAAAATAGTAGAGCGCCTTATCCTGGAAGGGATCGGCGTAATAATTTACATTCTCAATCACACTGGAGGCTCTAACATTTCAACAAAAGAATATTATCAAGTAGATTGATGTCGCAGGTGTTACAGATGACACAGGCAGAAAAACTAATGTTCATCTCCGACTACTGAGTACCTAATACCTACTCCTACTCCTACTCTTACTCCTGACGACGACGAGTAGAGGTAAAATAGTCGAATCGAATCCATTATCGTGCACCATACCGCACAGTATATAGGTAAAAGTAAGTATATAAGAAGAGCGATAGGAATAAGCCATGTTTGATTTTGAAATTACTTTTCCACTTGACTTGCCAACCGCGTTTTTGGTCGATACGACCGTTGCACACGACGTCAGTGTTAAAAATCTATACCAACTAATCTGGGGATAGATGTTACTACATACTACCGAAATGTCACCCTTTGACAATTTTAATTTCAAACACCAATAAAGCATCATGAAAAGTATAAAAGTCAGAAAAAATAATTAAAATTATAGTTTAATAGGTACCTACAGCAACCTTTACTTAGTACTGGATTTCAAATTTTTGAAAATTGTACCTTTATGGATTGTGGCCAAATTTATAAGAAACAAACAATTATTCAGTTTGTATGATTTTTTTTATTGTGATAAATCTTTATTTCTATCTCTGCTTCTTTTTCCCTTTTGAAGAGATTGTTCCTACAATAAATTAACGTTTAATTTCGGACCGAGCTGTAATCGAAAATAAAGGCGAACAACATGTACAAGTAATAGCGCCTATTCATTATAAATCGATTTACCATCAGCCTGATAATTTCCTTAGAAGATTCGAACACGCACACGTAGTAATTTTTAGGTGGCAATCGAATGCATATAAAAACCAACAACTTGTTTGGAACAGAAATTATTTCAAAACTAACGTATTCAACTGAATTGGCTGTTGGATAATTATGAAACATCGTTGAAATTAAACGAAAAAGATTTAAACCAAAATGCTTTTAGATGTTTCAAATATGTTTATTAACACACTCTACATATGTTTCGAGTTGTGAAGTCTTACTTAGTTATTTACTAGTAAATATCTATTACTCTTGAAAAAGACTTCACAACTCGAAACATATGTAGAGTGTGTTAATAAACATATTTGAAACATCTAAAAGCATTTTGGTTTAAATCTTTTTCATTTAATTTAACCAACGTATTCCTTAGAGACGAATGCACATTCGATTGATCAAGAAATATTTTAATTCGATAATATATAATATAAAAGTGAAAACTATCTAGTATTTTGTACTAACTACCCCCATATAACATATTATTATTATTATTGTTTAGATTTCTTGTATCTATAAAATCTGTAAGGTAGGTATATAATCAAAAGTAAAATTCCTTTAAAGGACTTTAAAATTATATTATGATTTTGCTGTTTCCGTGTGCTTTTGTGTTGTACACCCAAGGCGACGTAATACATAGTCAAGTTTGACATTGTAATGTCGGTAAAGCCGCAATAGTTGCAATAATAACGGTTCTCTCCGTGTTCCGGACATGATGTATTTGACGAACAACAAGGCGAAATATCGGTTTAGCCATATAATGTTGCGCCATAAATTGTCAATAACGTGTGTGATAGTGTTACGCGATGTATTAAAGAAAGGTCCGTTCGGTCAGCGGTTTGTCATTATGAAAACATCGACGCCGGGCAATTGCAGCAATCAGGAGCAATAATTGTATCACGAGCGCCGGTTCTACCAAGAACCATTTGCGACCGACGATAATAACTAATAACGGGCATTATCCGACACCTCGCTACCCTCGCGCTTGTAGTAGCAACTCGCCGACGACTTCACCTCTTCGCCTTTGTGCCAAACAAAGCGAATTTAACGAACCATGCTTGCAAACTACCATCGAACATCGACGCTAACTTATCCCTCGACTATTTGTCATTTTCCTTTTCTTTTTTATTGGCAAACAACTACAACAAAGACACATACAAAATTTATACACAGTATTTATTTCAATTGACGTGTGATCCAATTTTCTGAACACATGCTAAAGTAAGGGTCATGAATGACGCTTGTTTCTATTTAATGCTCTTTTTTTTCCTTCTGGATCTATTGTCTGCTACTTAGGTGGTACTCAAATTAACAGGCGCACTTAAAGCTACACGCTCTTAGGAACCTACTGCAGGCGCATTCGAAGCTACCTTCATTCGGGAACTTCCTGCAGACGCATTCGAAGATAACTTCGTCGAGAACCTAGTGCAGACGCACTCAAAACTACGAACTTCCTGCAGAAGCACTCGAGGTCAAGTTCGCTTATGCACCTAATATTGCAGACGCAAATCATTTGACGCTATTACTTTTTGAATTAATTCTTACAATGTATGCCGAAGAAGTAAACGCAATTTTTCATTAAGTTTACAACACATTTAATAAACTCTGTGCATGTCAAATGTTGTTTCCTGTACAGGAAGAAAATTAAATGAAACGCCACCTTAAAGATTGTGTCTTCCTTATCGAATCCTTTGGTTTGGTGCGAAGTGTTGTACATACAAAACCTGAAAAAGCACAACAATAAACAAGAAAAGGAGCAGCATATGGTGGAAGCCACGACGGACACCCAGAACCTTTGTATTCTTTCGTTAGACTTTAACAATTGGGGAAGCTTCTGTCTCAAACTACGTGACCGGAAAATTCAACAAACATCTGCTCTTGATATTCCTTCGGCGATGGTCTAACTAAGGAAATTCATGGTTGAACAACCCGGTTAGAGGACACATTTTAAGGAAAATAAAACCTGCTATTACCACAACATGCCGCGATTTCAAATCATTACCAATTAAACGGTTAAATTCTTGTTAGACATTCACCTTAATAAATACACGTATATTTATTGTTTTTATTTTGAAAATTGATGTAAAGTCGTAAACTAAAGTTAATTATTCGAAATAAAATAAAATTTGTAGTCACTGGACAAAATGAACTGTATCGAAACAATTTACCGTATCTACTTAAATAATTTTTATTTTAACGAGTTGTGGAGTAGATGGTGGGTTTTATATGTTGATAAACGAAACGTGAAATTGTCTTAACTAGATGGTATAAGAAACAGAAGAAGAAATAGGAGAACAAGAGTGACGGTATCAAGTTGAATTTATGTTTCTGTAGTCGACTTTTTATCATTGGAAATTTGTTCTGAATGTTTCTAAAACTCGAGCAATTAAGTCAAACTAATTTATCGCCGTTGAATACATAGATAAGACAAAGAAGCGTAATAAACGCAGAATTAGCCGCCGTATACAGTGACTGCCCTGTCGCAATTTCCATAATAGATAACGTCTACCGATAAAAGTGCTATAAAACATGGGACCGGAGAGTTGTCTATTTGGTTCCCGGTGTCACACAGGGGCATCAGTAACAAGCAACTTTGAATAATTAAATTTGTATTCTAGCAGAGCGCGAATTCTCGTGTTCAACTGATAAGTGTAATTAATTATGGGCCGGAGCCGTTGATCAAAAACCGAGTCGGTCCGTTGACAAATTGCCAAAGTTTTCCCACTTCGTTTGCTTATATGCGTACAGCATAGATGACCGCTACAACAACAATTATTATTACACGCCTGGCGGCTGTAAATGAAAATTTTCGGCTCATAAAAAAAGATCTCGTTTGTTACGCATACCAACCACCATGCGTGTAACATTATATTGTTCGTTATCGCTTTCGTAACAAAAAACTGGCCGCATACCATTCTTAATGATACTATAATAATAGAAAATAATATGCTTGGATAACAACGTTTGATGCTTTTAAGCTATTGACTGACCATCGCCAAACTTATACACATAATTAACGATAGAGCCTAAAATAAAATAAGAACAAAAAATTGTTTGTGGAGAATGTATTAGTTTTTCAACATAGAAAAATTTTTAGAATTTTCTACTGTTAGAAATTCATAAAATTAAGGGATCAATGGGAGGGATAAATATGATAAATCCACATTACTTATAAAAAACATTGCAATTTGAATTTTTAGCACATAGTTTAAAATGCCACAGTATCAGAAATAATATTTTGCATAACAGAAAATAAAAGCACAATCTTAGTTCAGTTTATTCAATTTTTTATATTGTGTGTCATTATTCATCATGCAAATGAGTTGGATGAAATTACTTATGTACATATTTTTAAAACCCAATATTTCTCATTCATTAAATTCAATTCAGAATACGTTACCTTTCCATTATTACTGCCTATCAAGTGTCTATTATCGGAAAAATTAATTTTTATTCGTTGCAGTTTTATCCGATAGGTCAATCAAGTGCTTCAGTTTTTTTTTTAAAGAGAAAATTATCAATCACCGCCAGTGCTAAATAACAGCGATTTAGTATCGATTTCTACCAGTTAATAAGGAGGCGTTTCTTTTTGCCTTTATGGTACACGTACATACATAAATAATACCTTGGCAATCAAATTTCATGTCTATGTAACACAAATGGTTAATCAAGCTCTGTCATTGAAAAAAGTACAGGATTGATGTTCGATCAAAAATATCTACGTGCTTTCAGTTGCATGTTGGAAAATATTTTGGGTTTTTTGATGCTTTTCGATATCTATTTTTCCAATGATGTGTTTCCACTGCCTAAAACGATAAATCGACCAAGGAAATTAATACTCGTATTGTTCGATGAATCAAAAATTATCTCTATTCTTTCATTTTGCTTCTGATCCAAAGCATCTTAAACTAAGTCAAGCAACCCACAAAATAAATTAGTTCTGTATAATGCTTTGCTTCGTCAAGGTAAGAGTGGATTTTAACTGTCATTCCTAAATCCCGCCGAAATTGCTACGAAAATCTGATGTATAATAATACCTCCTTTCCATAGCAAAATTGAAACCACAGAGAAAAGCGGATTATTCCAAAAAAATGAGGATAAGTAATTCATAAAAACTGCTATCGTCATTCCTTTTCTCGAAAGAGCTAAAATATATTAAACATTTCGTAGAACTGGGAAAGCTATTATTTTAGGTTTACAATAGGGTTTTACAGAAAATTAATTTTAAAAGCAAAAGTAAATATTTGAAATAACAGGCTGGGATCAAATTCTGAAAGTGACGACTATGTCTTGATGAATTCAAAAAGGACTAATATTACAATTTTAATGAAAAAAAAAATGTTGGATTTAAGGGCTGATGTTACTCTTGAACTTAATGTAGCTGCCATAAATAGACATCTTGTGATTCTGAGAATTGAGTGACAGTAATGTGTGGCATTTTTGTCAGTAATCTTGTTGACCTCAAAAATCACCTTATCAACTAAATGTTGTTGTTCTGTATTTCAATCGCATATTTATATAGCTTTTCCGAAATAATTAAACTCCATACGTTTGATGAGTCAAACTTTTTTCAGTAGATCAAAAATTAATTTTTAACTCATTTA
This sequence comes from Agrilus mali, assembly GCA_029378335.1. Taxonomy (NCBI): domain Eukaryota; kingdom Metazoa; phylum Arthropoda; class Insecta; order Coleoptera; family Buprestidae; genus Agrilus; species Agrilus mali. The sequence goes on along the minus strand of CM055658.1, from coordinate 18,248,340 downwards.
AGGTTGCTGTAGTTCTTAGGGTTTCCTCATTGATTTTTGGAGATATTTGGCCATGGAACTAATGGAACATTCGAATTTCATGGACAGCAATGAAGAGAAACTAGAGGACTAGAAAACTATATTGTTTGGGGTGAAAGAGTGTCCAAAGGCCTTCTAGGAATTATTTGCTCAGCAGAAATGAATCAGGCTGTATCTTCATTATTTATCTACGCACTTACATAATCTAGGGAAAGCCTACTAAAAGATGACTAGTTCAGTTCAAAGAAACGGTACCTTAACCTACATTAGCATATCCGTAGGTTCCATAATCACATACATACATAAATATACATGAGTACATTTAAAACATATTCTTGTTTAAGTACGGTGAATTATTATTGAAGTTCGAAGTCCTCGTATGATTATGAATAAAAAACCAGTCCTTCGTGTTTCGAGTTTCATTAGTGGCACTTCATGAGGTCGTGTTAAGATATTAATAAGGCACAAAATTGCCTGCCATCGCTTATGTTGTCGTTTAGCGAATTATTATATTTAGTTGTTTAGCCCGTCCATGTTTGGTATTACGTGGCTATTAAAAGTGGACAATAATAATAAATAAAGACTAACATTATTACTTATTAACTAAATTTGGGAGTCATTTGCAATTTAAAAAAAATATGATAATTTAGTAGCTTCAAACCTTGTAGTTGGTGTACCTCAGGCTAATAGAGAAGGTTACAAATGTACTGGTGAACAGGGTGGGGGTTAGCATGAGTTGTTAGATGGTTAAAATTTGGCAGGATTTGGACGTGTGACCCTAAAAAATTTGAAAAAAATGTTATCACAGTCCTTGTTGTGAAAAACTAGTTGGTCTTTTAAATAACCTAATTACGAAAGGGAGAATCGTATGTTTGATTTATTTAGTAAAAGCTGAACTAATGGATATGAAGATTTAGAAGAAGTAGCGCTTTCCCATAAAATCCTTTTCGTTATATTTATCAATGTGGTTGTTAAGATTAGTAATACGATTTAAATATTCAAGTAAAATGTATGTTTGAAGGCTTTCACGGCCGGAGTCAATAGTAGAAAGATTTTCCGGGCTAATGAGCCGTGGTCCAATGGAATTTGTAGATTTTCCAGACGTTTCGTTCGGATCTGCGCCGAACATTTTCAATGGAGCCATCATCGTCTCCATTGAAAATGTTCGGCGCAGATCCGAACGAAACGTCTGGAAAATCTACAAATTCCATTGGACCACGGCTCATTAGCCCGGAAAATCTTTCTACTATTCAAGTAAAAACCCATCAAATATTTATATTCTAAGCATTTAGTTCTAATAAAGGGGGTTCAATATTCTATTAGTATTACTCATGTTTATATAGGTTATTATTCGTGCTATTATCCATGTGTGTCGGTTTACCTGGATAACTTGGAAATTTTAGCAATTGCAGTAATTTTATGATCCGATTAGGTTTGTCCAAATTTGTTAAGGTTTATTGGACTCATTGTACTTTATCCGGGCAAAGATAGTTGGAAATTTCTTCAATGACAGGTCATGAGCCTTATACTACCTCCTTCTCCTTCCTTTCATGGACTTTCTGGCCACTCCCTTTAACCATTTACATCACTCTATTTTTGAATATTGCAACCCCCATTTTTATTCGTAGGTGTTGATAAATATTCAAAATTTTATTTTTAAGAGCAGATTACAGAAATTAGATTCGAGATTAAAAAATAATTTAAGTGATCGTTCGTTATTCGGAACAATTCATGCAATTTATAATTAATTCGTTCACTTGTACGTATTGTAAATAAAAATTTTAATATCACTGTTAATAAGTTGCACAGTCTTTTAGTTAAGATTGTGCCGCAGTGAAACTTCACTTGTAATAACCAAAATTGAGGTTTATTGCCTATATGCTAAAACAGTGGTTCAGCTGAAGAAGTTTACCATCATTGATTTTCTATAAAGGCAATATTTATTGTAAATTTTACTTATTTATACCTCATTTAGCCTATCCTTTGAGAGATCCATGCACAGTTACTTTAAAGTGTGTTGACCTCAACCTCAGCAGCCGCTACAGCCTACTCTACACGATTTCGCGCAAAAGAACAGGAGTTTTGCGACGTTGCAACCACTAATCTACTGGTGGACACGTGTTAATTTTCATCCCAGGGCAACAGGCCCCCGGCCAAAAATGAAGGTATAAATTTATTCCCGAAAAACATTAATAATGAAACAGTGGGGTACGATCGGTGGACCGAGACGCCAGTTGGTCGGCCAAGGGCAGGTGCTGGTTTGACCTCGAGTTACTGGAGATCTGACAACGTCGTTCTTCGGCATTTGTATTTTTTATTTACCTCACGAACCGGTCTTGGACTTGGATTTATCCGTGGCGCATGCCGGGTTTCTGTCGTTATCTAGCGTTGAAGACTCCTTCTTGTCATGGCTCGGTTGCTTCTGTTGCCGAGCTGCAGTTTGCTTTTTTAACGGCACATGACTCGTTTAATGTAAATAGAAAGCATACTATTTACTCCACAACGAGACTTTAGCTCTACGATACTTGTTTAGGTGTAAAATTACCCACCTGAACAATGTACAACAGTACAACAGCTTCAACACAACAAAAAGCATAACATTATATTCGATAGAAAGGACTGTCCATGTCTGTCACTTTTTTAGCACCAATTCACTTTTACAATAAATGGAGAACACCTTATTAAATTTTTTTCAAACAAAATCTTCCTCTTAAAAACACAAATATTTCTAAACGATACTAACCGATAATAAAAATTTCCTTCAGAAGTATGAATTGTTTCTTAATTACACTCCACGTGTTTTTTTTTTTAAGTTCTGACATGAAACAACCAGTAAAGCATTAGTTCAATATGGTTTGCAGTGCAATCAATCCGTTGGGACGCTCGTGTAGTGACAGAATACTGGACTGATGGTAATGGAAATTCGTTTCCTGAAATTAAAACTGTGTCCGACCTTGGTACATGTATCTGTTATAACCTTTTGTTGTATGCCAACATTGTTCTTCTATGTAAACTAAATTCGACATGCTACATGTTTAGTGAGTACATTTTGGGACAGACAGCACCATGCGGACCAAAATGTCGCCCATTCGCTCGTCAACAAGCTAGGTTCGTGTATACACGACAAATTTTAAAGGAGGTCACTTAAATTCAGCACTTAAAGCCGTTTAATGATACCCGTGACATATTCAAGAACGAAAGGACATTTAAAAATTAAATCTAAAAATATTTTATTTGTAATAACGAAAATAAATATTGCATAAAATGTTTAATTAAAACACACGCATACCTATTAGTTGTACTTTGGGATATTTAATTAGGTAAGTGAAAAACTTTCTGGAGAAATTTTGCATGAATTAGTATTTAAAATTTAAATAATGTTAGGCTGAGGGCACCTACAGCTTGGGGGTTAAATTGAAAGCTTAAACGTTATTATTATTAGAGAAAGGGACGAGCAGAAAGATGGAGGTGTTACATTATTTTCCCGCCTTCTCAATTCCATTGCCCATTAAAATACGTATTCTATTCTGTCGTTATTGTTTTCTCGTCGACTTTCTAAAGCCCTATAATCAAGGCTAATAAGGGTCCGCATTTTTAAAAGTCATTAAGGCCCGGTCTCCGCATCACCGCGCTCCTTCTTTTAACGTGTACAAAAAACGGACACGATGTCGGTCGGGAATGCGTTACAACCACACATCAACCCCACAAAACACCTCGCAGTCGTCCAGAAAATTACAAAATTCCAAATCAAAAGGGAATGAAGAACAAGGTTTATATTGTGCTGCTAGAACAAACTTCGTCTTTGTGGTACTTAAGGCCGCTGTGATTTAACTGAAACGAGGGAAAATCTAATGCATTCTTCCCTCCCACCGAGGGTTACAATGAGGGCAACCTTTGTTGTTATGCTTGAGAGAGAAATCACTATAAAAATAAAACTGCCTACAGTTCTTTTGTGGAAATGAAATGGACCAAAGTGACACCAAAACAGTAAAATCTACGATTTATTGGTTTTGTTTGAAATTGTTTATGGATAACACATATTATGGTTGTGTATTTAAAAAAACTTGTGTATTACCATTTAAAAATAATTTTACAAATACTTTAAATAAATTTAAAAACTACAACGATGTGTTTTTATTTAATGTTTATTTTAAAGGTATTTTATAAAACGATCCACCCAACCAGAGTGATTATTATTTTTTTATAATAAAATATTTTTCTCTGAATTTATGAACTGTAGTCATCTATGAATTCAAACAAAATTTACATTTGCAAATGATGTATTAAAATTCCTCGATTACAAAGTCGAAACTATTGTTTTCATATAATTTTGTAAGCCACAAGTATATGATGGATTTATAATGAAAAAAATATAAGCTTTCATAATATTTTTATGGGGCAGTTTTTTAGTATTATTTAGAAAACCGTGTGAATATTTACAACCGTTCCCATACTCTAAGCATCCTAAAGACATCGTCGCATTTCTTTAAAAATTCATACAAAAATATTCCCAAGACATTCTGATATATTGTATTGTAAGAAGTGCACATATACATCTATGTCGTAGTTTTCTATTGGCCAAAAGCTTTATGTTAGATGTAACTACAAAGAAAACTATTTCTTTTAATTTTATGGATTTAGAAAAGTAGATGTTTTTGAAGAACCTATACAAAAGTGAAGCGCATAGGTTGAGTATTTAAAGGTTAAGGTTCTTTCAAAGACTCTTAGTTTAGTTCTTTTGTCGTTTGAGATTTCTAAAGAGCTCCAGCTGAGCGAATTTTATTGGAATTGGGTTCAAAATAGTCACCTGTATCTAAATCTAGACAATGTTATTCCACCCAAGCACTTTTGAAAGAATTTCTACAAATGCTTATAATCATTTCTTTCGGGTAATATCATTTTTCTTTAGAGGAAAAAATTCGAAAGAAAAATGTGAAAATAAGAATAAAAGACAAGTACGTATACAAAAGAATACTTTGTCCACAGGGAAATTATACCGCTCGTCCTTACATCAATCATTTTCTTTTATTCCAATTTCGTAAGTAGTCATAATTCTGGAAGGAAGCGTATCAAAGGATCTTCGAGATATTAAAATTTGACAAAAAAATACTTTAACTAATGAACATGAGTCTTTCAAAACGTCCAAATAGAATGCTAATTAAGAGTGTCATTAGGTTCTGCGGTTTAAATTTCGACGCAATTCTTTCTTTCCTGACATTTTCCCTTTTTTTTGTGGATATCAAAAGATAATTAATGGAAAGAAAGTGCGTACAAAGAACTAACATGATTAAATACAGTTCCTGTTCATTCGCGTTGAAATTACCCGAATGATCCTACACTACTTTTTACGGTGGTAGGTAGGATAGTTTGATTGGATACGTACGGTTTGATAAGTAAGGTAAGAATGATTTGTTGGATAAGTAAGATAAGTATATGATTTTCCCTCGGCAAGTAGAATAAGTTTGGTAAGTAAGATAAGTTGGGTAAGTAAGTAACGCAGGAAGGTTTTTTAGATACTGATTTTTTCTGTCTTTCAAGACTGTTTTGTACCAGAGTTGTGTAGTTTATCTGGCAGTAGGGATAACATTAGGAGTAGATAGAATTTCTGGAATTGCTTGGTATAGAAAAGGGTAAGCAAAGTGTCAGAGAAGTTAAAGCAATTCAAAGAAGGACAATGAGTACAAACACTTTTTAAAATTATGAAAGAGTGAATGAAGAGATATGGTAAAGGAGCGTAACGAATTTAATATGGTACATTTTAGAAAAAACTAATAAAATAAATAAGGGTGCAAAAGGATATCTAGAATGGGAATTTAAGTGGCGTCCGGTCATAAAGTTTATTTAGAAGAAAGTGGGTGGTAAAAAGAGGACCGTGACGGGAACAAAAGAGACGTCTCAATAATTAGTCGTAGTACCTATAAATGTCAAATAAGAAATATTTGAAATATTAGTAAATATACAAATGGTACCCTTCTAGATAACCGTACAAAAAACTTTCTAAACAATTAAGAAAAGTATCTTATATTCTAAGAAGGTAAGTATTCATCAATAATCGAGTAAGAAAAGAAAACGTCTAAGTATTATCTTGTTTTTTTAGAAAACTCGAAAGTTTTTTACTTGATTATTCCACGATCTCTGATTATGCTTTGGTAAATACTCTTCAAAAGTGTTATCAGAAGATAAACGAACACTTGCTTACTTTTTACTAACTAAACATGAGAAAATTTTTATTAGTTCACTGTTCGTCCTAAACGTTAAGTTAAAGCCTCACTTCCAAGGAAATTAGAAGCTCTTAGTAACGTGACATCAAACGTAGAAGGAAACTCGTACGAAAAGTTATAATTAGAGAGCGCACGAGTTATAATCAAGAAGTCCCATGCGGCTAAAAATTTTCGGTAAGTCCTACAAATTGACAAAATCAAAATCAAGGATTAAATTATTGGAAATTGAAGTGACAGAATGGGCACGATGATATCAAATAGAGAAGTACAAATAAAATGGGATTATTTTCAAAAGAGTTTTATGAGATGGTATCATTAACAAAGCCTTGTGATTATTAACTCAATAGCAGTGTGGATATTATAGATTTGTAATCTGGATCTTTCCGAAAGGACAATAACTATTTAATGGGAGCAACATAATGTTAGTTGTAAATTTTAATCAATAATAATCTGGATAACCGATTAAATAGTTATTTATGAGCAGAGTGCAGAGCGCCAAGGAAGGTCCGTTTTAATTAAATTTGACCGTTTTGTTGGAACGTAATTTATGTGTAGGGCAAGAAAATTACATAAACATAATTCGATTAATTTAATTCGGTTGCCTGGCGTCCGATCACTAGACGACTCGCTCCTCTAATAAAGCCACTTGATCTATTTAACCAAATTTAATGAAAGGGTCAGAGCCGTCATTGTACCATGTATGGGTGGATGTATTATATGTATGTACGCTGTGTATTGTTCGTCTGAAGGGCGAGAACATCGGGCTCTATAAATTCATTATTTCATTAACTAATGCAACCACGCCATGATTTATTGAAATCCTAACCTACCCCATCTAAAAAGTCACATTGAAATATTTGCTGATTGTACAGAAACAAAGGGCATCTAGCCTTTTCAGATTTTGATACATTATGAAATGGAATGTATCCCAAAATATGTAACAATAATATTGTAAATAATTGTGTTTAAGATATTTTCAACCCACACAATCCCAAAATAAATTCAAACCTCTGGATAAATTCTCTTTTGCCAAATTCCCAATGAAATTAAATGTAAATGCTTTGCAAGCTTCAGAATATGTCAGACACAGATTTAGAACGTGATATTAATATTAAGTTCATAAGTAAAATCGTTCGTTGTAATGGTAGAATTATGACAGAAAGGTTTTAAAATAACAATTGTTACTACTCCTAATTGCAAGCCAGAAATCAGTTTAATTAACCAGTTCAATTTTAGAGATATTGCCACTATTCTTCGTAAACACTTCCTTAATAAAATGTATTTACAAAAATTTTATGTTCTTCAATAATCAGCGTGGTGGTGCTCAAGAAAAGCTGGCATACGTGCATGACCTCCTTGCATTACATCAAGGAAAACAGAAAATCAAAAAGCTTCCATTATCCATACATAAGAATTGCTTAAATTTGCATTCTAATGTGAATTAGAATACGTTATATATGACACAAGACAAACACGTAAAAAGTATTTCAATTTCCTTTTAAAATTTCACAGCAACACTTTGTCACGGAACTATTAAAATTACCAACTTAATTGCTTTAAATGGTGATAACAGGTTGGAATTAGTAACGGTAGCGAAGCTTATTTTAACGCAGCGATAAGAATGCCCCTACGAGCTAAATATAATTTTCTTATCCGACATATAGTTACACTTCGTGTCGTAAAATAATTAAAAACGCTTACGCTCACTGAATTATCACATTCAGGGAAAATACGGGAAAATTTTATTTATGCATTCAAAATAATAGTACAGATATCAACCCTGATTTCAATAAAATGCAAACTAATTTATAAAAACGTTGAAAGGCTCGTAACGTTATAAATGAAAATGCAGCAAGTGAATTAAATATAAACTGCGGTAGTTATTTTAAAAGTGTAGATGACTAAATTGGAAAATCTGTGAACCCCTAAAAAGGTGGGATATTATGGAAAACTTTTATTTATAAACATTTAATCAAAGGACACGTATGTATAATCTGATAAATAAATAATAAACCTAAATGTGTGTTACGTTTTCGTAAGTACGTATCATAAAATGAGAAGATCTAAAGACACTAAAATATTTAATCGCAGATGTATCTACACACACGACACACCCAACATCATTCTGAATATTAGTTTTAGATTGAGGAAATCACCCAGGAATAAAATTAAATGTTAAACATTCATTTTCATGTTAACGAGTTAATTTGAATAGATTGTGACGTTGTTTCGCTGGTAGAATTTACATCGAAAGTAGTGTGAGAAATATCGTTTTATGATTGTAACAACCTATCTAACTAAAATGTGGAAATTGTTACGGGAATGTTATTTTAAAACAAATGGATCGGGCTTGCTGCTTAGACCATTGTATTGGAAAACTTTTTTCATGAATAAATTTGTTTGTAGTCGAACAGGTGCAGTTTAAAATCGAACGTGGAAAATGGTTCAGATAAAGTTTGATTTGTTTTAAGTAAAATTGCGAATAACTTTACGAAAAACATTTTTGGAGATACTTATAACTGTCACAATTCTGTCGTTTCCAATTGGAATTTGACACGTTCAGGGAAATTCATATTTTTATTCTCTTTATATACTTATTTATACTATCGTTGAGTCCTATAACACTTTTTCCTACTGTTTCTTTATCACTTCCTCCTTTCTATCCATTGTAATTTTCTCAGTCACCTACGTATAACATATTTCTAATTTAATCCCCCTTTGATAGATACGTAAAAATGTATCCAATATCTTGTTGTTATGTGTGCCAGCTTGTATATTTATATTTCTTATTTCTAATGCAATTGATGTTTCAACAACGCAACGCAAATGTACACTTGACGTAAACTTTTATGGAAAGACGATGGATTTTTAAAAAGACATAACTTTAAAAAGGTTCAAATAGGGTAAGAGGTGTACGTGTATATACGTCCCGAAGAGAAATACATAGATAAACATAAAAATACTTGCAAAGAGCGTTCTGAGCGCCTAGGATCCAGGTGAAAATATTCAGATACTTTTGCAAATACATAAAATTCGATGTTCAAGACGTAGCAAACTCTTCAACTACACACTTTACGACTATAGTTGAAGAAAATGACATCATGGCCTTCTTATTTCGATCGTATAACCAGCGCATTCAAGAAATATTCTCTTTGAATATTTACGAAAGTCTGCTGTATCGAAGGGAATAAACGTTTCGTTTAACTAAGTATTGATATTTCATCGAAACATCTTGTATACAATTTTAAAAAGATGTATAAAACATTCAATGGATTCTGAATATTTAATCCTCTGTCTACCTATAAATATGTGACCTTTATTAAATCATAGTGGTGACTTTAAGAAGTTAGGAAGTTGTCAAAGTTCAACTAATTCGTAATTCCTTATGAATCAGTTTGATTGATCAAAACTTGGGCCATTTAAAATTGACAACTATTCGTTTTTTTTAAGACATAACTGACTCCAAACTTGGTAGTTATTATTAAACTTTTGAAGTTAGAACGTCCTTTTCTTATCACCCAGAAAGAATACAATATTCTTAGTTTTATTATGTTTTTACGAAAATTATTTTCAATCAAAAAGTAAAATTGTCGAACCCCTACTATTTATTTATATACTTTCAGTCGTATTTTGTCGATGAAAGCTAATTCTTTTTGTTCTCGACAAAGAAACGAGAGAGCCAGTGGGAACCCATCGTTAAGAATTCGATCTCAATCGTCACACACAGCATGAGATTTTTGATGAATGGGAAGCAGGAATGGCGAAGAAAAGTAAATTACTACCTTCACTGTACCATTTTTTTTATCGTAAAAACAAACACACATACACGAACAACATCGATATTACAGCAAATGTAAGCTTTCGCAAGTGCTCTCACGTCTTTAGAACTTTTTAATTGCTGACTCAAACTTCTAAGCACTCCAATTAACGTTTAAAATGTTTCTTTTTAATTTTCGTAATTACCATGTACCTTAATTGCCATTAAAAAGTTTAAAACAACTATTTCAATTTCTTTTAAGTGTCGTATGTGTGGGTATCTAAACTTAAACTAGGACAAAACTACTTAATTTTGTATTTATTATATTGTTTTAGGATTCAGAAATTTAATTCTAAAATTAAATAGAAACAGGACTCAAAAATGTAATGTTCATGGTATATTTTCTAGCATTAATTGTTTTTGGAATGCCAGGGACTAGCTGTCAGAAAATAATAAATTATAGCAATTTCACGCCAAACCCAAGTGATAACCAAAGCGATTTTTCTGCTGCAATAAATTTCCCACTGTCTTGACTTTAGACAAAATGAAAATGTTTACTACACCGTTATGGGCAAGTCCCAAATGTAAAATAATAGTGGCTAGACAGACAATCTCCCTCGCCAATTCTCTGGCAACCATACATAGAAATATTTTCTGACCTGCTAGAAATTTACCTACACACATATGTAGTAGAAGGGAAGACATACAAAATGTAATATGCTGAAGAATTTCACAAGCTGCTCGTAATGAAATAAATGGGTGCAATAAATTTAAAGTTTCATAAAGATTTTAAAGATAACAGAACTATGTACATAGTTATAAGGTCCATAAATTTTATTTTGAATTATTATCTGCATTGGTGTTCCTTTAAAATTTATTCGTTTTTTTCCAATACAATATTTTTGTATCCATCAATTTTTGTGCATTTCCAATTTGTAAATATAAATAAACATTCCTTTAAAAACCGAATGCTAATAACAAAAAGGTTTCTAATACCCCTTTCTTTAAAGTGCCTTATTAGCTACAAAACCGACAGTACTCAAAATTCGAATGGAACTTTGTAATTCTGTCATTGTACTTACTCACTCACAATAGTTAATATTTATTAATGGAACTGCAATTGTTGCTTAAAGATAACTGATTCACTGTAATAAATCACTGGAGCATTATCACCGGCGGGGTTTCAAATGTACAATAAATCTGAGAACCGATTCTAAATGCAATGAATAATTGCATCCTTGTGATACCATTCAGTTCGTCTCGACAAAATTAATCAATCGATTAATTAATGAAATAAAAAGCAATTGCCTGTCTGTTCCTTGAACTTTGTCCTTAAACCCTGTCTGGAGGTAGGACTTTTAAGGAGGAAAATGATGCTCTTGTAGTAAAAATGATACGATACCTAATCAAATATTAATTATGAAGATCTTGTAAAACCTAAAGGTTTGTACGTTACATTATTCAACAATAATTCTTTGTATTAAATTGGTCATCATTATCTAGATGAGTTCATTATGTTGAATTCGGTTGGTATCTTTGTGGTGTCAGTTGCCCATTTTTATAACCTTTGTTGTTAAGTCGACGAAGGTATACGTAGGTATCACGCCCACTTGGAATTAATTGTATAGCAGAACCGTAGCAATAAAAATGTGTAGTGTATCAAGGCTACAAACGTTCGAGGTTCGACTCTTATTTCCGAGGAGATTGCTGGGCGGGGTCGCTAGTAAGAGAATGTTAACGAGACAATATATATAAATATGCATGTATCAAGGTATGTGCGTACCCTACAACTACAACTCTCCTCAAGTTCTTGTTCTACTTCTCGAAGAGTGAGAGCAAACAGCTTTGTGCAACATTAAATCAGGCGTTAATTTCCAACGCAACTTTGTTCTACTTCTTGTGCGTGGTAAAAAAAGTACAAAGGAACAATGGGGGCATGGGGCCCTTCTTGGCGCAAGTTCGTTCAAAGGGCCGCCCTTTGTCAGCCTTTCCGAAGTTAATTATAAATTATTTCTGTAAAAGACGAGCAAATAGATTGTTTGACTAGAAAAAGCACCGAAGGATGATTGACTAATTTATGAAACTTAATTGACTGGATGAATCAGTTTGGCACACGAATTCGAAGAACCTAAAGTTTATAAATAAAACGAATCAGCAAATAATAATCAAAACGATTTGACTGTTAAAGAAGTTTAGTAAATTTACGATAATTTTTTTACCTTTAAAGAAAACTATAATAAAAATTTGTAGTTACAAACGAGACGTAATTAAAAATTAAACATCGTAGGGTGGTTTTTAAAAATTAACGGAAATGAAACGTGTTATTAAGCCTTTTTTCGCGGTAGGAAGTAATTTTCGCGGAAAATAGCGCAGTACCTAACCAGGAGCGGCGCAACATCTCCCAAGTGGGTGGTAATATACGTATGGAAATAAAGAAAACTGAAACAATGTATTTCGGGCGTTGAGCCGCCAAAGGAAATGGAATTAGCTCGTTTTATAACGCCTTCTCTCTAGAGTCGCGGCATCATTGTATTAATTCTTTGGGCATGTCACCTACACCACACACCACTATAAAATCACCTCCCTCATATTATTTATAACATCCACTTCATTACACGCTTCTAAACATGTGACAATTGCTCACAACAAAAAGTACTGTGGCCCAACTTCGACCCTATTAGGGAAATTAAACCTAATAATAATTGATAGGCTATGGTTTCATTAATGTGACGTTTATTGGGTGATAAAAAGTGCTATAATTTCACCGGGTTTTATTTTAATTAAGAAAAAAAGACATTCCCTGGTAGTTTTATTTTATAATCTGTAGTAAAGTTAGTTTAAAACGGGTCTGTGGTAATAAATGACGACAGGAGACAGACAGGGAGTGTGTCTGGTATAAAAAGAAACGTCGGGAGTTTTCGAATTCTTCCCTGAAAGGCATAAAATACGGTTCCAATAAAGTGAGCATTTGCAAAAGGAGACAAAGGAGCCTCGTTATAGCGTTGTAGCACGCGGATTTCATAAAATCTAAAATTTCGATAATTTTTTTACGGTGTATGCTACGCGTTCTAGAAAATTCAATAGCTTTTCGTTATGGGTTTTCATGTCATAAAGTGGTCTTCGAAAGTAAAGACGTTTTTCTTACGCTTCTCGTATTTCCAAGTGTTTTCGTTATAAACTGGTTTTCATCAATTCCTGCATATATATTTATTTACAAACGTCTACTTTTACGTGTTTCAGGTAAAGAGTTATACGTTTGTTTGTATGAACATTGCTTCAAAGCAACGCAAAATAAAGTAAAGCGATTTGATACTAGTCATTCTTCGTTCTCGGAGAAATAATTAAAAAAAATTCAAAGCAACCCCTTATGTACAAGAATTTTTATTGCATAATACAATACAGCAACACGTCAGGTAAATTTTTTCTTTCCTGATTATCAACATTCTTCTTCATGTTTTATAAATAAATCTTAGGAATTTAACCTACAAACAAAAACTAAACAACGGAACTGGAGTGGTAGTCAACAACCTAAAGATGTTTTCCTTATTATATACTATCTCTCGACAATAAATAATAAAGATGTTTAAATTCATTTCTGATGGTGAGTCATCTCCTCGGCTTTTGACTGTAAAAATTGACAAAGGATAATTGTGAGACACTTGTAAGGAGAACTTAAACCGTTGCGCCTCCTCATGCGTGCTAATTTATGGAAGCTATTGCCCTATAATAAAGGAAGTCTGTTCCATTGTTCGATATGAGGGTTAGTTAGTTAGTCGACACAATTCCGTTCCGCCTCAGGTATACTTAATAGCAATTCGTCCATTTCAAAATTCAAACGGAAATTTTCTCAGGAACAACAGGTGAACTCCCTGTGTTCGACACGCAACGTTTCTGTAGTTCAGTTCGAAATCGAAAATTCGGCCTCCGCGAAACAATAACCGATGAAACAATTTATTTTCTCGGATTAGAACAGTACGAATCGAAAAACTTCGACTTAGAGAAAAGCAGCAACAGAGAGCGCAAATCACAAGCGCCTCCATGAGGAGATTGCTTTGAGTGCGTCTGTATAGTGTCTACCGGATGACCAGTGAGACACATTATTTTCTGATCTTCTTATTAAGTCAGTAACCATCAGGGAAACATGAATAAAAAAAGTAATTTAGATTGAAAAATTATAAAAAGCTGCTACAACTATTGTTTTAAGGGTTGATTTGATAGCATAGTTGGGTACCTCCCAATAAATAAATATGCGTTGAAATGTTTTTTTTTTCTATTTAAATGAGGATGTGCAAATATGGGATATCGAAACAAATTTGTTGATGGCGTTAATTGTACGTCTCAATATTTCGACAGATTTTGTACGCCAGTTAAAAAAAAAATGGCAGCCGATGCTTCGCGCAATTATTCTACGTCATGGAAATTTTCGAACAATGGCATAAATTAGCGCATAATGTATTGCTGACAGTGGTTAACCTCCGAATGAAAATTAACGAATAATTCATGCAAAATGCATCAGCTCTCTATAACCGGTCGTTGAAATAATGAAGAGAGTTTGTTTGATTCGACACCGATTGGTTTTACAGTTAAATAGGCAAAGAACTGACAGTTCTTAAATTAAAGTTTTATTTACACCAGACAACGCCAAATGTATTAAATAATTTATTTGTGCATGAAATAAATTCCTAGTTGTAATTTTATGTAAAAAAGTTTGTGTATTTGTACCTTAGAAAAAATCTTGGACTGACAGAAAGTTCCATTATTATCAACTAGTAGGTACCATAAACTAAATTTTATTTTGATAAAAATATAAGTTTTCAGGTCGAAAAATTTACATTTTTAAAATGGGCCGGTAAAGACAGCTGTTTGTCCAGTTTATGAATGTGCACTAACCTAATGGTTGGATAAACCTATGTAAAAATATTTTATTTCAATTTGCCTCTGTCTTAAAGTCGTTAGATACAACAATAACGACGGTATACAATTTGGTATTTGTGACAGATGAAATCGGTTAAGTACTCGTAATTTGGAACAACAGAGTTACAGAGAGAATTGTCATATTATGCTACTCCTTGCGTTTGATTCGAATGGTAAATTTTCAGCGTTGGTTTAAATGCGTTAACGGTAGCACAACTTTGAGCCAGCACAATATTGTAAAAGCTGATTAATATAAGGGCGTCAGTCGCGGCAACTGTATTCATATCAAGGTGGCAAGGGAAGAGGGTTGAAAGCGTGCCGTCTGCTCTTCGAATAAAAGGACTCGAGAGGGATGAGAACGTGAGGGAATGAGAGAATGATAAAAAGAGAGAGAGTAAACGCTGATTTATAGTACGTCGAATATTCCTGCCTATTCGGGGAAGAATTTTTAAGTGTTTTCGATTATTTTGCGTGCCAGGATTTGTGCCGTCAGGATATATAAGGGAAAACTTCAAATGGATTCGTTCTATTTTAAGTGAAAGACGCCTAAGAAAACACACACTAAATTAAAACGAATACGAATAAATTCAGGAAAGAGAAAAGACATTATTAACATATACGAAACTCCGATGCGTGACAAGGACGGGGGAGGCAAATACGACACGTTTCCTTTACATTTAAAGTATTAATGAAACCTTTGATGTATATCAGAAGTGAAAGCTTTTCGATACATTAGCAGCCATTCGAAATATTTAATGGTTGTATGTGGGCCAATTACTCCACGACATACGGTACCTAGAAGGTAAATAAGCTGCATATACAAAATTCAATGTTTCATAATATGGGGTTGATTCGTATAGACTACTTCGCTGACTTAACTCAATCCAACATTAGTTTTACAATATTTAGTAAAGCAATTTAATTACTAAAGTAACCTATAGTGATGACTGTGACCTCATGATTAACGAATACAATATCTAAAAACACAGATACATAAGCACATGAAGTTTCGTATAATACAATAATATCAAAAACAGATGCCCTTATTGCAAATCGCAGAGAAAAATAAATGGATAAGTGGGTCACATGTCCCGCAAAAACTAATTAAACACCAAAATAAACTACCAAATTAAATAAATAACCAGTACAAACAAGTTATAGAAAAACTGCTCGTAGATTTAAAGCGGATATGTCAGGTTCCCAAGAAGTTTTTCACAATATTTAGGTAAATTAGCCGCACTTACAGCCAAACTCACGGACTGAAATGAAACAGATACGCAAATGTTTGTTTCTCCAAACTTGGTTATTCAAAACACGTTGCAAATTCCTATCTGGCATAGGTATACTACAAAAACGTTCTAACCCAGTTAAACAACTCATGGTACTTATATGATAAACCTCAACATCATACAAAAAATTATGCAATCGTTGAATTTTTGATAATAATACAAAAATAACTGAAAAATGTAATCAATCGTACTGAATATGGAAACAAGAGAAAATTAATTAGAAAGACGAGTGTAACATATTTTTTTTATTGTGATAGTTATAGCAAATTAATACTGTATATAAATGGATATTTTTAATAATGTGGTTAAAAGCTACGCCATAATATTACAGTTGCAAATAAGTCAGAATTAACAGAACATAATCCGAACATAAAGCCGTTCATAAACAAGTTTTAATTAAGTTCATCGATTACTGGCATAATTAAAATTATAATTACAGCACTGAACCAACTTCCTCCAGTTCAAAATTCAATTTTATGCTGAGCAAAACTAGGAACAATATTACAGGAACGGAATCTTCAGGATTTTGAGGTATATACAATCAAAAATATATTAAATGTTTGCTGAAAAGCTTGTATATTTTCTCATTTTGTATTTGGATCCATTTCTTGCGGCAAATGTGCACTACAGTCTTGTGGCATTATAGACGTAAGTATATCTATGAAGTAGTATTGAGCTAACATGCCAACTGGGACCCGTGACATTCAGATAATAATGTAATTTATATAAATGGGAACCAATAGAAGGAAATAAAATTCAGGTACTTTGGCAGCAGCTGAAAACAGCCCTTTCGTTTACATTTGTATATCTATTTACTCTACTCGATTTAAATGCAAACAACTCCCACCGCTGTCACATTTTTTGCAATTTTAAATGTACCATATGTCGATAAAGTAATGGAGAGAAATATCAATATGAGATGGACATGGATTTAAAGAGAAATTAAATAATATGTATAATAAATGTTTTAGTTTTGAACCAGGTCCCACCCTAGCTTTATTGGCCAGATCCACTATGAAGATATAAAAATTATGTGTATTTAATTTTTAGCTACATGGTGACTTGTTATCAGGCAATTTGAAAGAAAATTTCCGCAAAAATGACTTCAAAAAAGTGTTTATAAATTGCTGGAATTTAACCATCATTTTAGAGGGAGATGATGAGGTAACGTAACACAAACCGACAAAATGAATTCGTTTTTATAGTTTGCCTTTTTATTGGCATCATTTCATCTCATCTCTGTACTTCGTTTCAAAAACCGCCTACCACGTCGCAGTACAAGGGTGCATTCAAAGTGGAAACGATTATCCTTTGAGTGGTAAAAGCACGAAGGAACGTTTCCTTTTCCCCCTCTTGGAAAACTTTGGAACGTTGACAGTAATTTCTACAAACAGGGGCCCCTTTGCACGACATAATTAAAAGTTACAACAGTTCACAAGTTGTTTGCTGGTTTCTTTCGTTACAAAATGTTTCAAAAGTGTTGAATTATACATATAAGGCAATAACACATACAGATATCAAAAATATTATAACACAAAAAGTTTTGGTGCTATCAGAATTTGATTAACAAAATAGGGCCACAAATTTTTTTAGTGGAATGATAAATATTTATTTATGATAGAAACTATATCAGAAATTCCGATTTTTATGGATATTTAGCACTCACTATCTATCACTTGTCATCAAGAAAACAGAAACCCGAATACTTTTAACTGCGCTGTTATTACCATTATCTGGAAACGTCTCACCAATTGCTATTAAACCAGGACGATAATAAAAAAAAAGTACCGGGGTTTATTGGTCTGACACAGCTTTCAAATTGAATCTGACATTCGTAGCATTTTTATGGGCCATACAACGGATGGTTTGGATTTTTCAGACAACAGCAACAAACGGCAAAAAGGAAATAAATAAACGGTTATTTTACCACGAGCCACCTAACCCACAGCCACGTCCTATCTTCTGCTTTTATTTCTGAAAGGATAAGAACTCCTCGTACGTGTGCATCGCGGATCAGATGTGCATGCAGAAAATTTTAACGCGATTCTCTTTTGATTTTCAACATAAAAAATATTACAAGGCGCCCAACGAATATTTCGATAATAATTTAAATAAATGAATGAAATTTTGTTAATTTATCTCTTCAAGAATACAATTGATTTTAAGAACTAATGTTCTTTTCTGATATGAAATTGTAGTGCAGTTTGGGGACAAAATCGAGTCAAGTATGAACTTCGACCGAAGCGACAAGACGACGCTTGATGAATGAACCGTTGCAGCTTATTTCATTATCTCATATCAACAAGTATTTGAATAGGGGTAGCTGTATATAATTCAGTTGTTGTTGTGATATTGGTCACAGTTTATTACATGAACTAGTAACCTTATAATTAAGATAAATTTTGTTTAGTAAAACAAACGCACGGCTACTTTAGACCGCAATCGCTTTCCGGGATCCGATGTGGAGAGGTGATGAAAAATGCTTTACTCTGAAAATTAATTATGTCACGAAACACGATCGTAAATAATACCAAGGGCGCACTTTTTCATTCTTAAATAACCTGGTGGGGACCTATTATTATGTCCACGGCGAGGAATGTAATAAAAATAAAAGTTTTACTGTACAGGTACGGCTCGGTGTTCTCGCCAAATTAAATAGTTGCTCTCGGATATCTACACCAAACGATCTATTTGTTACGACACATTTTCTGGTTATCATTAATCTTTATGAAAGTGGGACAAAAATTGTACATTTTGGGGATATTATAATTTACTTATCAGAACGTGAAATCGAAATAAAAAAATATTTATTACACTCATGCGTCGACACTTGTGTACCGTAAAATTACCCTAACTTCCAGCATAAGTATTACTGTAGTAATTCTAATAGGGGTGTAAACACTTTTTATGGGATTGGGTCGATAAGTGAAAGTGATGACTGATGAGTAACAACATGTTTGTACGTAGTGCAGAAAATATCAACTTTAAATTTGACTGAATTTCCCTGAATATGCCGCATTACATGTAAATGTGTGCTAAGAAAAAAGCAAAACAATTGAATATTGAAGGTCGAAAGTCCCTTTTGGTTGAGTACTCTTCTTAATCAAATTTCTTATTTTGTAAAAGAAAATAAAGGAAATGAAGCATCGTCAAAGAAAAAGTGCTTCCCTCTCTTAGAAATATTGGAATAGGTAATTGAGCTTCCGAAAAATTTACCCATAACGACTAACGTACTTAAACAGAGTATGTAATCTGCTCTAGAAACTTATTGTTCGCTTCAAAGTCTTTGTAGTTTCAAAGAAGGACCGGAACGTTTAAACAAAAGAAAAGCCTTGAGCTAAAGATGCATTACCTTTAATACCTAATGAAATGAACGATCTACCTCTTAAAAGAATAAATAATAAATTTGCTCTGCAAATACGTACGTCGAACGAATGAAACTCAGAAGGAGGATCAAGAAGGATAAAACGATTGAAGTGCCCTTGTATGTTCTTTTCCAAGAATCTTTACAAACGACAAAATAAATGATTACCGATTATATTAATCAGTTAAGTAATTATTTCATCATACTATTAATCCCTTGAACAAATTTCTTGGTGAATTTTGAGTGACTTTTTGTATCGTTTCCGGTTCGGAAGAGAACAGCTAGCTACTTACTTACATAAACTTCCGGTTTTATTTCTCCTTTACATCGCAAAGCATCACACTATTTCCTTTTCAACTCCGAAGTCCTTTAAACTTTTCCGTTTTGTTCGAACCAACAGTCGTTTACGTTGTCGTACAGAAAGTTAAGATTTCATTTATCGATTTCGCCTCAGCTCTCTTTTTCTACCATTGTCGAGCGGCGTTCTTTAAAATCAAAGGAACGTAACTACAATGGAGTGAATAAATACGGAATAGCGCGTAGAAAAATTATCGGCGAGAAAAGATTATTACGAGGGATTAAAAAGATTTTGAATGAATGGGTGCCAGCAACAGAAGAGAGTATAACTGCAACACCGGATTTATTAAAGAAAGGAGATAAAATCAGAAAGTAAACAATCGCTTTGTCTAATTTTTTGAAATAAGAATACACTGTACCTTTTTTAAATATTTTTTAAAAACAAAATGCAGATATATAATAAAAGACATTTGGAAGACAAGATGCTTGTTAAGCTAAGTACTACTTACTTGATTATTTAATCATTTCGAAAAGGGTTTCGTAAAATATCTTTAAGGATAATTCATTCCACCTTATTAGTTATTTATCCTTGGACCGAAGATGCTTTCTAGGTCACTGATTAATAATTCGCGCAATTTTTTCCATCATCCTTCATCCTAATAGAATTATCCGAAAATTTTTAAGTGTAATTTCATCTCTTCAATGATTAAAACCAAGTGGACCTGAATTATTACAAAGTAAGTTATGAATTTAGTTGAAAGTACAGAAAGCCGACGTCTTCGTAGTTAAAGAAGAAAGCCGTTTTCTCAAGTAATAATTTTACTGGAAGACTTAACAGGAAAAGACAATTTTCTCTGCAATTAAAGTCTAAGGAAAAGCCTTTTTCATGATGACATTTTGCCCTTAAATTGAAAACTTCCTATTCAAGGTTCAGGTTATTCAACAGAAGTTGGAATTTAAAATTTAACCTGAAAGCCCATTGTCCGATTTGAATAATAATAACCAAACGATTAGGCACAAAAGGCTTTTTCTCACAAATGAAAAATGTCACTAGTGAATGAGAAATCCAGAAAATGATGATTTTAATAAAAAATGTCAAGTCTGCGACGAAATTACATTTCAAGTTATTACATATCCAAGTAAAAAAATTCACCGGCGAAGATTATGAAAACTAAATTTATTTTAGGTTCAATTCCGACGTCAGATCGGGATCTTACGTCATGATTAAGATGTGCTGACGAGACATATTCGGAAACGTAGCATCGATCATGGTCTTTTTTG
This sequence comes from Agrilus mali, assembly GCA_029378335.1. Classification (NCBI taxonomy): domain Eukaryota; kingdom Metazoa; phylum Arthropoda; class Insecta; order Coleoptera; family Buprestidae; genus Agrilus; species Agrilus mali. The sequence continues at coordinate 18,227,199 of CM055658.1, read as the reverse complement.
CTGTTGCGACATCGTTCGTTTCTTTTATCAGCAAAACCAGCTTCCTATCACTAAAATCATTAATCATTTTTATTCTCGCGTTCAACTTTTCGATAACAATCCGCCACTGAATTTAGAAATCTCGAGCTTTACATGTGAAACTAACTGATCATGAAACGAAATGTATAATTGGAACATCATAACAAAACTCATCTTATCTTCTTTAGAGATAGAAAAAATAATCTATTTATAATTTGATTTATTTATTACAATACCCAGTTCAAATGTTAATCAAAGGGAAAAATCCAAGTAGACATAAATTAGAAGAAGTCTGCTTAAATTCTTATTTCGAAACCTAGTTTATGTGGTGCAGTAAAACATAGAACTGTAAATTCTTAACTGTATGTCTCTGGGGCTGTTATGTATGTCACTGGTGAAGAACTGAAGATCCTGAATTTATTGCGACGTAAAATAAGACGAATGGAAGGGGGTAAATGAAATTCTTCAGACTAATAAAGACACATTTTAAAGCGCGTTTATCACTTCATTTTCTCGCCCTGCTTTCCCGGAATTTATTATTCTCAATCTAGACCACGCGGTTTCCTTTTAATAAAGGTGCCGAAATTTAAGCAGGCGCGTAATCATTTTGTCTATTTAACGTTTCCAACCTTGTGTTACAAAGTATGTATTAAAACGTAAAATTTATAGAGAAAAAAAATTTTGTAACGTAAATGGTTACCTAATGATCCTTCAACAAGCAAAGCAATGGAAATAAATGACGAAAAGGCAAGATAAGATAATAGGAAATACAAACGACTAGTTAGAGACATATTAGAGGTACATAATATTGATGTAAAGAGAGGTACTAGATGAAGTTGTGGAGGTGCGTAACAATCCTACATATAAGACCCTTACGATGGTGATATAAAGAGAGATCCACAAAGAGAAGTGTTGTGTTAGCCTTCTGTTAAGTCTCCGTTTATTGAATTTGTTGTTTTGGCGGTCAGCAAAATATATCTCATTTTGTGTTGGATGACATTTTTAGCGGAAATTCGAAAACATGTTCCAGACGGGGAAATAAGAAAGGCAACAAGAAGATGGGACAAGAGGAAATGATAAACGTATTAAAGTGCATTCGCCTTGAATGATGGATTGTCGGCAGCTTCGGACACGTACGTACAGAAACACATACAAACACATACAGTTCACATATTCATCCCTCCGTGCCTGTACGTAATAGCATCTTTCATTCCGCAAACCCTTATCGTAACGGTTGTCAACTTGCAAGGCAGTCTGTGCCAGAATTTATGTAAGGCGAAAAGAGAAATAATAATCTTAACCTTGTAAAATATTAATTTTGCCAAAATTTCAACACAAACACAATATGTCCGGTAATAACGTAATAACTCACCAAATTAATTAGTTATATGAAACTCTAGAGATCACAGCAGTAGAATATGTTATCTCACCTGAAACAAAAAAGAGAAATTAGCAAATTAAAAGTAAAAAGGGGACAAAAAGGTTTGAAATACAAGGAGGGTTGATAAAACAATAAGGGATGACCAAGTGGGTTAGGTATATATTTAAGTAACTTTAAATGAAATGAGAAAGATAAGAGAAATGGGATTACTGGTAGATAAGAAAAAAATATGGTCCATAACATACGCAGATGATATAGTATTAATTGCAGCAAGTTTTGAGAGGGTTTAAAAGAAATGGTAAGAAAACTGAAAAAGTATTTATTGAGGAAGGGACTGCAATTAAAAAGCGAGAAATCAAAAATTATGGACATTGGTGAAAAATGAGGTAGAGAGGCAAGAGAAAAGAAAGAGACAGTATGGAAGGGGTAGAGATAGAAGGAGGGATAATGATAAGGGTTAATAATAAGGATGGTGGACATATTTCTAGGCAAATAGCGAAAAGTACAGCAATCATGGGATGGGTGTGGGGAATAGGACAGAAACTATGTAAGAAAGATTGGAGGTGAATAATGTTGTTTGATGTGGTAGTGAGGAGTATAGTATATTATGGGGTGCATATACAGAACATACATGAAGTGAATTTTACAATTAGAAGGAAGCACATAAGATTACGTAATAAGAAGGGCAACTAATGTGAAAAGGTGTGGGAAGAAACAATAAAATAGGTAGTTAAATAATGAAAAAGGGTTGGGAAAATTAGAAAATGGGGATATTAGGAAAGAAACATGGAGGAGGAAGAAATAAAAAATAGAAAAAACCAACAATTATGATAGAGAAAGTATTAGGGCTATGCAGGATTTGAAATTAATCAAGAACAGGTGGTAGAGTGGAGAAGGGAGGGTAAAAATGTTTGGAAAATGGTGAGAAAAAGATATAACGAGATAATAGAAGGTAATGATTTAAAAAAATAGGGACAGGAATAAGAGAAATCATGTGGAGGGACTGGCAAGGGGTATGAATGCCAAAGTATTTAGAAATAGGTAAAGATATAAGCATATTAGGCAGGGAATGAATGTAGGGGTTACATTTATTGGAGAAAGTAAGAGGACAGAAGATGTAGAGTTTGGGACTGCAAAACAGAATGTTTGAGGCATGTATTGAGAAGACGAGAGGAGAATAAATTATGGGACGAATGTAAAGAGTTGGTGAAAAAGGATGGAAGTGAGCTGAACGTACTTAAACTAATAATAAGAAACAGGGTTGCAAGATAAGTTGGAAATAGGAGGGTGGAAAAGGAGGGTTTAGTATAGTAGCAAGTAGTAATTATGGTTAAGACTTTTTGTACAGTTTTGTTGTCTGTTTTTTTTGTATATAAATTTGTTAAAAGTTAATCATTATATATAGAAAATTAAAAATATATATCAAAGATACCATTACTATCTATTGTTAGAGATCGAATGAAATTTTATAAAATACGCCAAGTTTTTTTACCTATGGTATATATATTTTATTACAAAACCTGTTAAACAAACAACAATGCTCTCCAACTGCACATTAGTCCAATAGAAATTTTTAAACTCTTGCTTTCTTTTCTTTTCCAAAAACTCTTACGCTCTATACAATTTTGCATTACGTGTTCGCCTACATTTACGTTTTGCACAAATACCTAACATTTACACAATAATTAAAACAACGAGTATAAGCACTTCTACCAGTTGTTCCTGCAGAAAAAGTTTTTGAGACTTCTAAATTTAATGACAGACGCCCGTTCAATTTACTATACTGTTTTTATTTCCATTATTTTTTGAAACACAGTGAAAATTTACGTATGCACTTATTTATTTAAGTTAAAGCAAAAGTGTTAGTAATTTTAAAACCGTTATCTCCTTTTGTTATTTTAATCATTATACGCTGCGAGTTTTTTTTCGGATTTAATTTAAAAGCAACAAGCTTTTTATTACCGAAATACACATCCTCATAACAAAATTAAACGAATCTGAAAATTAGGACGAGTTACGTTTTTTCATTGTTAAATTAAATGCAATTTAAAAACTGGCTGCATTGCAATAAATTTAAAGTTTTACTAGGTACTTAGGTAGTACATTCTACGTACATACCAATCAGTTGGCTATTCCAAATTAAAAATTCTTCATGAAACTGGCATTCAACGTTTTCCAAATAAACTTGTCATTAGAATGAAATGCGATCAAGTACTAACAAGTATTCTAATAAACAGATCCACGTTCTCATTAATTTGCTGTCACGCAGTTACAATTATTTCTAACCATATTTAAATAATATTGAGTTGCATTCAGTTCAGTGCATTCGTTTTAAATTCAAATTCCCACGATCATTTGATATTGAATAAATGATAGCTTCAATGAGAATATGGGTTATAGAGAAGTTTACTTCTACTAATAAGGGTTAAATAAGTGAGTAAACAACTTGAGATTACTCATAAATAACGTTACCATACGATAAAAACTATGTACTCTTTTGCTTGTCACTATCGTTAGTGTTAATATTATTCCAAATTTTATATATTTCCAGATTTTCTAATATAGTATACTCCTATTATAGATATAGAATTATTTGTTCTGTTGGAATAAAATCGATGATGTAGGTAATGCAGTTCCGGAATCGATCACGAGCAATATTTGGCACAGTCGCTTTTATATCCGAGTAGGTAATATAAAAATTTTCATTCTTTCAGTAATTCCGATCCGAAAAATCTTTGCTGGCGTTGCGTTGTAGGTGAAGATTTTCAAGCGGCTCTCGGCGAACCAATAAATGTCATATTCTCGTGCACCCTTAAATTCTGTTGTTTGACGTAAAACTCGAGAACAGGAATAGCAGCATCCCGAGAATATCCTCCTTTTTCTTTCTCTTTTTCTTCTCTCTCGTTCGATAAACTTTTAAAGCGCTTTTTGATTATTGCGGCACTTTATAGAAAGGTCGCGTGTAGCGCCCTATTCATTTCTTTCGAATGGGCGATAAAAGGACCCGACCGCTTTTACTGCCGAAATAACTGAGACGTGAAATTTAACTACTCTTCGAAATTATCTCCACTTATTGCGTCAAAAGCAGACGGCCTAAGGCTATTTAATAAATTTAAAATAATACCGGTCTAATCCTATTACTTCAGGAACGTTAATCTACAATATTCCTCAATGTTTAAGTGTCTTCAATCCTCATCGTTTACATTTAATAACCTCAATAAACAAGCGTTAGATTGCCAGCATCGAAACATTTAAATATTTAACAAAAGTTTATCCAAAAATAAAATTTTACAATTTCCTGCATGTACTTATTGTTGAATTTAATTTTATTGTGTTTTATGAAGCCAACACTTGCTTTCAATTTTGGTAAACATTAAAGTATGATATTAAGAAACGCATTCTCTAGTCATGCATTTTACTATCACCCAAGAGATGGGAGATTCCAGGTGTGACTTTAACAGCATATTCTGTATTTATTTGGAACCCACAATTTTCATTGTGGAATTAAGCTGAACTTCTTGCAATGCACCAAAGCTTCACATCCTAAATTGACTCTTTTAGTACATAGACATATATATGCGAATACGACCTGTTTCTGATGCTTTCAATATACGAATATACCGCCTTCTCTTTTCCTTCCTACCAAGTGTTCTCGCTCTCGCAGTTCCTTATCCCGTTCTGCGTCGTGATGCACGCCGTCGCTGCCATTGAGGTCGCCGTCTTCGAAAAGCGTTTACGGAAACGGATATTTTATTGGACTGTGTGCCGAACACTGCAAATATGTTTCCCGAATGGCGCTTACAAAGGACGCCGTCTGTCTGTCGTTCCGACGCCGTAGACGTCGTGTCTTATACATCTCCTTTGATGTTGGGAGAACCTCGTGGATCAGGAACCGCACACGAGATAAAGACGTAAAGCCAAACTACCTTTGTCTACCGTCCTTCTGCCCTCATTCGTTGGTAATTACGGGAGAAGTGTGCATAGCAAAACAATTTGTCCTAATAAATTAATTTTACTATTCCATAGAATGCAATAGGTAAAGGATTTGCGATAAACTAGGATTTATTTATGCCAAATGTAATAAATGGAAGAAAGTATGTGAAAAATTTATAAAGGTTGCTCCAACGTGATGCTTTGGTACTGGCTTATAGCATATCCTTTAACATTTCCCCGGTCAGCTAAATATTTTCTTCATCTGTATACCGAAGAAGTTATATGAGCAAAATGTTTCGTTTCACTGTGTTTTTGGCGGTATATCATTTACATACTTGTTTAGTTATTAAAAGTGCTGATTTAAAATTCAAAAGCCCATTCATTTTATGTAAAGAAAAAGCGAACTAACGTTGATATAATTTCACCTGCAAAAAATCACATTTTCGCTTAGGATACAAAAATGCTTTTTCTATGGGTTGTGTAACGTTTCATATCGGATGTACGAGAAGGAACAAACACAAAGTGAAATTACGGTGGACATGATCGTGATATACATTATATGCAGTAAATATACCTAGGTATGTACCTGGCGGTAAAAGCTATCGCAGAAAAGATTTAATACTGAACAGGTCGGATTAGCTGAAAACTGATGTTTATTTTGCCTTTACGAGTAACTACTACCAACATTTAATTCAGACATGTTTTGACGTAAAAAATTATTTTCCTGAATGCATAAAAAGCAGTTAACAGTTCACAAATTTTACTTTTTTGGAGAGCACAAATGAAACGAAATGAACCTCCTTGCAATATCATAAATTGTGCAAATGTACACCATTTATTAAATATTTTTAAAGGATGATGAAAATTACTGACTCATTAGAAAAAGTAGGAGGATAACGGAGGACATCCGGAAATTACAAAGGAATAGACGATGGTAAGACATTATATAGGGAGTAAAAACAGGAATAAAAAAGGTACAGGTAGATCCAGGTTAGATTTTTGAACGCCTAGAAGTATGGAAGAAACTGTAGACCAAAGAAAACATGTAAACGTAGTTATATTCAGTTTTTGTTTTCCGCTCCTTTCTAATGCGCATCTTTCGTTATAAAGCAGATGATGATAAATTTCGCCTGAAATAAAAACTACCATAAAATCAAATGAAACGACACGCCAAAAAAAAGTCTCTTTTACGAAGGGAAAAAACGATTTTAAAACCTGGTAGGGTAAATAGTTTACTTCGTCGTTCTTCAGCCAACATCAACACAATGTCTACCTACTGAGTTTTAAATTGGAAGAGAAGAAAAGCTAAATAAAAACACCTCGAAATATTAAAACTAATTTATTTTGGAGTTCGACTGCTCTTGCTATTCATCATCAAAAGGACAATTTGAATTATGTAGACAACAATAGAGGAGCTATTGCTTTGAAAGCTTTAAAAGTACCAAAATTAATTTTAAAAAGCCTGTGCAAATAGGTATCTACTAAAAATTAAAACAACTACCTAATACTAAAAGCCCGCACAAGGACAAACGGTAAAAATCAAATGCAATATAAAAAGACAAAGAAGTTGAGTCCTGATGAAGACAAGAAAATTTAGTGTGACACATTAGAAAGGGCATATATGATTTAATATAGCTACGGTTAACCATATACCGACAATAATTGTCTGAAATATAATCTACAATTAGTGCAAGCTGAATATCATTTGTATATGACCGTAGAGCATTTCTGTATTCCGAATTTACGCCAACAATTCGATTAAATCGTTAAGTGAATAATGCTGGCTTAATTATTATTACGCTCTGTATCTGCCTCAATATTTTCAAGCACATACAAGTAAACTGCTCCAGTCTCTTGCTCATTTGATTGCTTCAGATGTACAGAAACAACATCATTACATAAACGTAGAAACTCCTAATGCAAACGGTTAAAGTTTGTGCAATTTGAAACTATCTACATAACATCTAAAGGAGGTTATATACACAGAATCTTACAGTTTTAGGCTGTATATCCAAGTATAATTACATACGGAGTCACACACAGAAGCTCGTTACCCCTGTGAGATTTTCGATGGTTGACAAACGAATTTCTTGTTAATGGTTGTCTAATTGATCGTTTACCAGAAGATTCATCAACGTATGAAGCCGCACGTGCAATTTCAGAAATGAAATCGGAGCAAGAGGAGGAAATAACTACATAATGGATTCCCTACCAAAATATCTCCACTGCATATTAAAGACTGTTAAGGGAGCACATTTGTTTCAAATCCGTTCGCTCGGTTTATATGAGTAGGTGTATGTAGTATGTACATACATCAGCGAGAAGTTGCTTCTTATTTTTATTATCTATTTCTCATTCTCATTCATATGAGTCATAATTAGATGTATTAGTTCGTCTTAATTCTAGGAAGAAACAAAACAATTACCTGCACAATCAATCAATCTCAATTTTTTTCAGAAAATCTGTTTGGTATAAGTAGTGACAAAATTATAAGACACTCTAAATGTCCTCACGATTAAATTATATCGAATCGAGGAAGGAGAAAAATTGCCACTTAAGCCCAAAACGATCCAATACGAAAATCGTTATCCGCAATGTAATAAATGCGAGGAAAACGAACAGCGAAACGCGTATTTTATACTAGACATTATTTATCGGCAAAATGACCATTATTCGTGATTAAAGCCATATGAATTATTCTCCCCTTCTTGGAAATTAATCTTAACTAACTTAAATCCCGACTTATATGAGCCAAGAGTTGTTCCCAACCGAACAAACAACAACCCGAAACATAAATCTCCAAATGATACTAATTACTAACCAATTAATAAAAAAACCAATTCAATACCCACACCCACATTTTTTTAATGGTTTGTGAAATGATAAATACGAGATTTGTATCGATCTACATATGTATGGCTTTCTGTAGTTGTTAAAAAAGTTCTGTTTTTAAAACGTTTAGGAAAAAAGTGTAAAAATCAATCTTAACTTGTCTATAGGTACAGTTATTATTTAACACGAATGCAAAATTTTAACACGCTATTAAGCTAGAAACAACAAAGCAAATAAGCGCCTGGAATGGACGTTGTTTTTATTAAAAAGTGTCGAAATATCATGCGAAACTCAAAGTGTAAATTAAGCCCCTGAAGGTAAAGTATAACATAAAACAATACCGACCGACTCGCATCAGCGTGCACAGTGTAAAAACCAGTTTTTTGTTAAGTGCCTTTGTGTGGATTAAAGTACGTATTAACATGCAAATAAAGTCTAGCCCGTTCTTTGCTAAAAACGAATTACAACGCTATTTTCAATTCCTACGTTGTATACCTACATAGGGTATGTCGGGAGAACTTGCATATGTAAAACACATAGCCTGTAGTTACGCAGACCGAAGAGGGGAAAGGGGGTCAGACGGTTACACAGGGAATTGCAGGCTAAAAGGGCAATAAACGGCTCATACCTCTGTAATTGCAGGATTATACTTTGCCATTTTGCATTGTCTTTTAAAATATTTAGTTTTTCACTTCTAATTATCGGTCTAATTGTAATCGTTTGGTCCTGCAAGCCGGATACAGTTAGTTTTCCTTCTGCTTACGTATCTATCTAGGTACTATTATGTGATACTGTTAATTGAAAATATAATAGGTTCAGATTTGGAAATGCGGTTCCGATTTTGCTATGGTATTGAAAACATTGATCCATCATGCGACAAGTAAAAGAGACTATCCATCAGTCCAAACATTTCATAAATATGTACGTTATTCGGTTTGAACTAAACACCTGTCGTATCAGTAGTAGTTGTTGTTTTTTATCAGCAACGTTCTACTCCTGTGAACATGATGCAGTTCACGCTCCACTGAGCAATTTGCATTAGAAATCCATATCGCAGCAAGCACAATCAACTTCTGACTTATTCGTTTGCCAATCGGTGGAAATACTGCGTCGAAAAATGAACAAGAATTGTAAGCAAACAACTCGAAAAGGGTAGAAAAGTCTTGTACTGAATTTCTAATAAAGGAAATTGAATCTTCGGTGATGTTATTATGAAACATTATTGAAATATAAACGTAAAGAAAAACTGCTTTTAAATGTTTCCATGTATATTATTAATACTCTACAATTGTTTCGGGTGTTTAGCCCTTTCTCAAGAAGGCAATTACTCTTGAGAAAGGGCTAAACACCCGAAACAATTGTAGAGTATTAATAATATACATGGAAACATTTAAAAGCAGTTTTTCTTTACGTTTATTGTACTGAATTGTTTATTTGAATGGTGTTCGGCATTTAGATATCAACATAAAAGTCAAGTTACAGTTAGTCGGGTAGAGGAACAGTCAAGTCATCAGGTTAGAAAGGTCAAAAAGTCTGCTTGATTGAAAAGTAAAGCCCTAAGAATTTTTATCCAGTTTTTTCATTATTAAAAATTTCTTCTAGCCTTTGGTGGGCCTTATCGGTTTGCTGTGATTGATGTTCATCTTTTACAACTGTATATTTTTCCGTTTTCTGATTTTTTACGAGGGATATTTTGGTAAATCTGAAAACAAACTTAACTTATTGTATTCTAAGGGTACTTTTTCATATTTATGCAAAAGGAGACCTAAAAACATTTGCATTTTTCATCAATTTTATAAATAACTACCCCTAAAATAAACCCTACTTGAAATACTTACTATATTTTAATAGATTTGTACAGTTTAGAACAGTTTTGTAGATGTACAACGAAGCACGCATGCACTGTTATTTTGTGATGGTTTCTGTAAACAAGCCGATCATTACCCTTTTCTGTGCACCCCGTTTTACATAAAATAACCCCCAGAAGTGGTAACTGTTCAAGCGGCAACAACTCACGGGCCAACCATTAACTTTATCCATCGTCACTGTATATCGTTCAAATTATAAAAGAGTAATCAAGTCGGCTTCGCTGACCACTTGACGAATATCCGGCGACCTTCGTCAACAATGGGGTGTGTTTATTTTTCGGCAGCTTCCCACGCGTTCTAATCTATTGTTGCACATCGAAACTTCGGGGGTTCTTTTATCTGAGTTGGCCACGTAGACCGAGAGACCGCATTTTAGCCTCCCCCGTTCGTTCCTCCTCATTCTGCAATCCCAACGCGGCAAAGCGAAAGCTCTGGAGGTTTCAGATCATTTATTTGGGGAAGTTTTATTCGCACCGTTGGCACATTTATAGCAAGGACATTCGGTAATGAACGCCAACTAAAGCCTTATCTTTTATAGATGGAATTCCTCGTTCATCCGTTTCACAAAAGTCGAAAACTAACAATAAAATCCGATTCGGAATTGTAAAATAGACATAGCTAACAAAAAAGTCAATCAAACGACGAAAACTCACCAAGTTTGGATTAAAAAAGTAAAACAATTAATGTATCGATTTATACACTAACAAGAATTGCCGTCCAAAAAGTTTTTACTTGGAAACAATTAAAGCAGATAATTAAAAATAAATTGGGCTGTCACAAGTTCAACAACAGTAATTAGCATTCAATTCAAACAAAGTCTCGTTAAGTGAACTGTCAATTTTAAATAAAGTTTCAAACTACAAATGCGACAAACAAACCCCACCTATAGTTTAAACAAAATTTAATTATCAAAATGTCTAAGTAGTCAATATTTTTTCCAGAACGTAAAGAAGTTTTTCGTTTAATTTGAACTAATATAATAAATATGACTGTTCTTTTTAAATTATGTGCTCATTTAAACAAAATCACATCAGGAAAACGATAACCCATCAGAGAATTTATTATTTTTAAACGCACAAATATAACATTTAGCTTCTTGTTTAATAGAAATGCTTTGAGGGATTCTAAGGGTTTTAGTTTCAGCATAATAAATCATATTCAGGGATTTAGTAAGCTCCCCTTTATGCGGGGTGCATCTAAAACGAGGGGCGAATCCTGGAAAAGCAACAGTCAAGGTAGACAAAACATTTCTGAGAATAAAAGTAAAATGCTGAAGATTGAACATCGAATATAATTTTGTGTAAGTTTACATCATATACTTTTTTCGTGAATATAACGTAGAATAATATACACTCTAAGGCTATCGTTAATCTGATTCAGAAATTTCTTAAATCAAATAATTGTCCATTATATTTTAATGGACTACACAATAACTAACCAGAACATCTCAAAATTTGGTCGATTAATACACGCAATGGGTTTCTTATCACATTTTTATCAGTTTATTCACGTTCACGCCCACCTGATGCCTGTCTATATGTTGACCCATTATTTGACTAAAAGGAATGGTATAGGTATATAAATATATCTACAATATCCACGAAGCTTTTTCTATTTCTAATATCCTTTTTTATCGCTGTTTGTTCTGTTTGCCACAATGGTAGACATATGTATCATTATGCTTAACACATTTGTGATTGTTCTTTCTATTACGATTAATGGACAAAGAACATTCTGCCATGTTATTTGTAAATGTCAGTAAGTCCGGGGAAACCCGCTGTTATTAAATTAGGGCGTTTGTGGCATGGCTTTGTATCTGTGAGTGGACAGCGGGTTAAATACAAAAGAAAATGTTAGAAGTATGTAACACTATGAATAGGAAAGGCAAAAAATGAGAGAGTACGTACTGAAAGATTAAAAAAGTATAAGCATATGTCGAGAACAAAGCTTGGTTTAATTGATTGTAGTTAGTATGGTACCACATTTGTTAAAGATGGGATATCCAACAACAGTCTTGGAAAAAATAGGAAACCTAAAATGTATCAATGTAGTCGAAGGCAAATAATGATTTGACCTCAAATTTCTCCAATTTACCAGACAGATCCGAGGATTTAACTAAAGTCATAAATCCCTTTCATGATAAATTACAGCTAGTTATAGTCCAATTAGAAAATTGTAATAAAAAAAATACCATTTCCTATTAGATATCAGTTCTAATTTGTTTTTGGATGAGTGTCTCAATTCGTGGAAGCTAATAGAGTCCCTGGTTTTTGACAGAGAACCAATTTGACTGAGACAGGAAGGTAAAGAAATTTCAATTTACGAAGCCAACGAAAACTAGTTGCAGTTGCGTCAAGATTAAATTGCAGTTGGTGTGCAAATAAGCCAAGTCTAAAAGAGAATAACAGTAAAGAATCGTGCCCGCAGAGGAATCACTTTTGAAGTTAGTAGGAGCAGGATAAAGAGGTAGTAGGGGTACATAACCTACATGTATACGACGATTTCATGAAATTCTAAGAACGATAGGGTCGCGCAATTCTTCTGAAGCGTTACTCGTTCCGAAAGTATTATTCCTCGCGGCTCCTTTCGCAATTTCCCGTCTTCTAAATTGCCCCCGTATCCTTCCGTCGCGACGCCGACGCGTCACCACTGCCACTGCCGCCGCGCACCGTCTTTCCTTCCTTGTGTACGGGAATTAAGGACGAAGTGGAAAATTCCCCGTTCGGTCATTTTTTTTTCTCTTTCGAGCTCAAAACACGGCCCCCGTATAACCAACCATACCTATAAAACAATTGACCTTAGACCTTAAAACGGAAACGGGAGAAATGGGCCGTCGTTATTTCCCCTTATGTATTACTCCTTCCGGCACAGATTCCCGGAGATTTCTTTTTTTCAGCAACGGAATGATATCAAGCAGCACCTGGATTTCTCTTCTTCTTCCCTTTTTAATAACGACTCAGTGTTCATCGTAAATAACCACTCAGAGATCTCGAGATGAGATAACGGCGAGCTGTGAATTCCAAAACAGGTAAAAAATTTTTTGTCCTTTTGCCTCACAATCAGAATGAAAATAACGGCGTTTTATTGCTATACCAATATAGTTACAAACATATTTATATGCATCCTTACAGTAATGTAAATAATAAAGACACAGTGTAATTAATAATTATTTATGCGAAGTATAAGTGTATTATTAAGAACCATGTGATACAATGTGCGTCCGTTACGAGGTTTTTACTACGACTCTATATGACTGTACTATGCTACCCTAAGACTACCTTACGATCATAAAACTACCCTTTCTTAAAGAAAACAGAACAATTTATACTTATACACTAAAACATATTTGTTATCGTTGTTACTAAAAATTAAAAAGTAAGAATCAGTGGCGACTCGTTAACATATTAACTAATTTTCATTCATATCAATATTAGATAAATGTGAAATATATATACATGAAATTAAACCAATGCACCCTTAAAGAATTATATAATGGTGCAATACCTATATTGTAATTGTCGGCGTTTTAGTAGTATTTGAAAACAATTAGGAGAGTTTAATATTACAAACAATTCAAAGAGCAAAACAGTGCTTTTTTTCCAAATCCTAATCTTCTATAAATTTGTAATTCCTTTCGTCCTTCTCTCTCAGAAATTAATAAATACCTAATTAAGCAATTTCTGCCTGATACAAGTACTTTCAAAACTCACGTCACCTTCGAAGGATAGACGAGTAGATGCCAATAAATGTTATAAATTACTCTATTATCTGAGTAATTTGTTGAGGATGGTCGGAGTGAAATAGCTGTTTGATTAAATTTGTATAAATGCGTGATCTGTTTGCTAAATAGGTAGAAATCAAAACAAAACACACGTTTCATCAGTTCGAAGGACTTGTGCATTTGAAAGGGGAATTAATTAATGAAGCGGGATTGATACAGACATTCGTTAGCAATTGTATGAATAGGCGAGAAATAGACAAAAACAATGGCAAACGGTTGTAATTTGGTGTTTTGCACTAGGATTCGACCTGTCGAAAACAAACCGTTACTGTACTGCATGTAACGGACAGTTTCTGGGCGAATTAGTTGGTTAAGCGAGTTTACTGGAGATTGTTCAATTCATTACCGTTTCAAATACGCTTATAATTGAAAATTTCAATATTACACATAGGCACAAAAGGTCTATATAGACAATAGATAAATTATCGCTTAATAATGTATACATACGTACATATAACAAACCCATTTCACAATAATATTCGTACCGATGGCGATGGGCATTTGTAAAAGGTAAATTTGAAATGAATATTTCATATGATAAAATTGTATTAACTAATTCAGCTGGATTTACTTAATGGGTATATTTAATCGTCATATGATACAGAGATACAATCTCCATTTCTATTTAAATTTGAATTTTTGGCTTTATGAAAATTATCGCCAATATAACTGATATATAGGTATTATTTGGTCGATTACGTTAAATTAAATATTAATTAATATCAAACTAAAACACAGTAAAAATTTTATCTCTTTGTAATGAACGTAAAACAGGAACTCCCATAGATCTATAATAATTTGGGCTTTTACACAAAATTAGTCAAATACCTATGGATCTTGATAGTCTCAAAAGCGAAACAAAACTTAATCAATAATCACAAACCAATTGTTTCTGCAACATTTACATCAAAAAATGAAAAGACGAAACTGAAAATTTGTTTGTTGTTATGTTCTTCCAAAATAAATTCAAAATCTTTTGCTCTAAGAAAGTCTTTGTAAGATTCTCTCAAATGCATTTAAATGAAAATATAATTCCATTTTCATAAGAGGATAGAAACGTGCATGGGTGATTGTAAAGGTTGTGATTTTTGGAATTTGACGTATTCAAATACCTACAAAGTTTCAAAAGGAACGAAACGATTCTTTTGAAAATATTTTACTTCAGATGAGAAAAAGAAATAGGTACATAGAAATTTTCAGGGCGCGCTAACAGCAATAGCAGTACCTACCTACAGAGAGGCAAAAAGGGTCGTAAACAAAACGAACGAATTGATTAGTTCGAATATACACTTGAATAAAATGCAGTGCCGATAAATTTCCTTCTTTCCGAAGTGAACTGGACTGGATGAAAAACTAAACAGTTTCTCGTAAAGTTTCTTTGAACTTTTATTTGATCAGCTTTTGGAATTCTCCTTACAACAAGCGTCGAAATTTATGGCCGTTCGCCAGGATAACTATGGAGCCTTTTTGCAAGATCTTCCGAACCGAATTCCTTTGCTAACTGTATCTGATTCATCTGCTGCGAGCGAACCGAATGCAAATGGGTAACTATTTTTAACTTTTTACATTTCGTATTTAAAAAATACAGTCGTTTTTAATCTACTGCTTAATAAACTACATTATATACGCATATATGTTAAAATAAGTTCTTTACAATGGAGAGCTCTTCCTGACAAAATATGAAACAATAAGAAGGAAATTAAAACACAAACTAAAAAAACAATTTTCACTGTTACCCCTTCCGTTTTTGAAAAATGGATAATGATAAGTAAACAATCGTTTGTTATTTCAAACAGTTAGCGTTCGCAAGTGTATTTATTTAACAAAGACATATATTTATAAAGGGCAATTGAATTAATTTAAAACAATTGGTGGAATAAATGACGTTTAACGATTTTAATCAAACGATTACCAATTAATTCAGCGAAAATAAATAGAGAATGTATCTGATGGGCGGGCGATAATTACTATCACCAATTGGATTTTACTTTTCAATCGGCCATAATTTATAACTTATATTGTACAGAGGTACCCGCATATGGGCAGTATATAAAACATACAGTATTCATGTTTTTATAAATAAATTATAAACTGAAATTAAATTCATTGAAATAGATATTTGTATTAAATTTCGTTAACAGAAACATTTGCAAAATTGTAACTAATAATGAATTTATCAATTGGCAGATAATGGAGAAGATTATTATGATTTTTTGTTATTAAGTTGTTAAATAAATAAATGGTTTGAATGTAGCACTACAAGTGTAGCAAAAGAACTTCCAATGCCCCCAACATCTTTCTGTTTAATTGGCTTTAAAAGGGATTATTTCTATCGGGGTTAGGTACATGAAGAAACTAATGACCTATCATGGCAGTCAGAAACACATAACTACATATTTACTTCAAAACAATTGTTGTTATCTGCTAATTAAGAACGCGATTGATTTTCATTCGGCAGGTAGCCTTAGGACAATGGAGACAGAACAACCGTAGAATTGCGGGGTTAATTTCAAGATTGTGTTTTGTTACATTAGTGTAACAAAAAATAGGGTGTAGGAGGCGAGACGCTACTTAACAGATCTGGTAATTGACGAACCGAACACTGGGATATTCTGCTACATGCAATTATAATCGGCAGCACTACCATGTTTTGGTAAACAGTACATGGTATAAATAAAAAATACCGATAAAGAAATGTGCAATTGTTATGTTCGGTTCATAAATACCAGATCTGTATAAAGTGAACAAACAATGTACACAACAGTAGAAGTACTCTGGACCTAATAAAGTGGCAGTAAATGCAATAAAATTTTTAACAAGAGGGAGGCAATTATCAGGCATTTGAAAAGTTGCCAGGTACTTTGCACTTTTGTCCAATCTTAATGAAAATTGATTATTATGCCTTAATATTGTTGCTATGGAAGGTTTAGATCTTTCATAAATCTCTTGAAAATTTAACTACCCCAATGACTACTGTATAAGACTCAGACTACAGATAGTTTACAAGAGACCAAATCCTTATTGTTTTTCGCCAGAATCACAGAATTTTCTTTTAACCTTAACTATGGATAAAAATTTAAATACAATAACATTAGTTAAATAATAAAAAAATTGCATTACAGTTAGCAATATTATCAATAAAATTGACATAAAACCCAGCAAGATTGCAGGATACAGGCATGCAATATGATCCATAAGGGTTAATATCTACATACATACCTCAGGGCGACCAATAATATAAGATCCAATTTCATCTTTACGACCCGGAAAAACTGACTGTGTATTATAGTACGTAATGGCACCAGGTTTTTATTTAAATCATAAGATGGAAAAAGATCAAGACAATTTTCGAAATATGCTAGCTAAGAAAGAATTTATGATGAAAGGAAAATAATGAATTTCAGGAAAATCTACGACAAGGATTGAAATATGATTTTTAAAAATTCACACAGAAATTTTCATTGATTTAGAAGGAAGTTCAAGAAGAAAAATGATAAGTGAAACTCACCTAATTTTTATAATTCTAAGGGTACCTCAATGCTAGTTGATAGAGTAGGTACGCAAAATATATAAAAAATTAATTAAAAGTCTCACTGTCCCAAACATCATTTATATAAGTAAAATCTAAAAACATAGACCATGGACGAATTTACAAACACCAACAAAACATGAGACATCTTCGTGCTTTGTAAACAAATATTTTTGAACTCTCCATGATTAAAAATAAAAAATGTGTCTATAAATAAAAAAGTTTGTACCTAATTTAACATCTACTTTAATCATTATAGTCCTCCAATAACTTTGAAAGAAATAATTAAAGGTTCTTGTTGTCACCCCCACTCAACTCAATACGAAATATACATAAACACCAATTAAAAGTTTTCAAAAACTACCTCTAACGAATTTTTCATTTTATTTTTAAAATTTGAAAGATACTTATTATAGATATCTACTAATATTAAGGAAATATTGTTACAATTGTAGACCTTTTTTAATGAAGTTTTAATGTTTCAAGCTTCCCACAATTTACGATACAACATTTAATGGCAAATTCTCTCCGGTCACGTAAATTACAATCCACAAATAATCTAATTTCAATTGACCAATTACTGGACACCAGTGAATGCTAAAACCGAAACAATTGCCCGGATTGTAAGTACCTACGTACAGTACAAATAGTGTGGCGTTGGCACTATGAGCCAAGGTAATGTGTCTTGGAAAGCTTATTGTATTACGGTTGCAAATAGTAAAAGGTCTTTACGACCCCTGGAAGGAAGACCGACCGCGTAGGTGCATTACACGTCCGCAGCAGGACCGTCGGGCACTTATTAAATTTTCTCCTTCGTGTCTTGTGACGTCGTTGCTGCTCTTGGTCTGTCCCACTTAAAAAATTAAATCTTAACGAAGAATTATGGACTGCGTCTGTTGTCGCGAACGGCGTCGACGATGGCGTTGTAGACGTCGCGGCGCCGTGACTTGCGCCACTTTATCCGTAGATATCCTCCTTAATAGCTAGCCAGAAAAGTGCCATTGCTCATTTTTACCCGCGTCGCGTCCTTATATTGCACCATTATGTTCATGTACCCCCTACTTGCGATCAGTTACCTACATACATGCATCGTACATTATCTCAATATCGCCTTTTTTTTTACAAAAATGCTCTTTAATAAGATTTTCGTTCTGTGAAACTTTTAGTAATAAAGATCCCTTAAGAAAAAGAAATCTAAAATCAGTTGTATATGCTGTTTGCGCGTCATAACGTGGCACCCTCTACCTATTCATCTACTTATTTGCTATGTACAATTAAAAATCGGCCCGTTTGACATGAATACTCCCTAATAAGAATTTTTCTAAAATTTTTATACAAGAAAGATCCCATAATAACCATATAAAAACAAAGGGAAAGTAAACTTCCTTATCTACCATTTGTGTGCACTGTTTGCGCACTTTAAAGTGGCACACTGCAATGAAAAAAATTTAGCACATTTTTTGTCGAATATCTAAAATATTTGTAATTTTTCTCGTACTTATTGAAATTTTTGCGGTGTTTAAACCCTGTTTTATTTACTTTAGGTTATAAAAAGTATACAATGAAAGAGGCTGTAGATACAACTTCATTAATTTGAGAACAAAAAAACACCATAAATGTGACAATTTAAGACTGGATTTGTTATTTTTGTGCACCTGCAATTTTAAGAGAATTTACGAAATCTAATTGAGTAAGATACTGCTATTAATACTAAAGTCATTGTTATCTTGTTGTGAGGCGCTTTCCGCAAATTTCTATCTATTTCAAATTCTGCGAATTGCCTTCCTTCGCGCCAGTGAGTTGGCTAGAAATTGATTTATTTATTTAATTTAACGCTCGACCGGTTTCACTTGCACAACAAAAAACCCAAATTGAATACTCTAGTTCATCGCTTGTAACAGAGGGGATGGTTTAGAAATATGTTTTTTATTTTTTATCGAATTCTCTCTTTTACAGTGAAATAGTTATTAGAATTGAGCACTTTGTGGATTAAATACCATAGTTTCAATAGAACAAGAAGTTCGTGATTAAATAACTTATATCTTCACAAAAAGAAGTGTATTTTTTAGTGCATGAAACTTTAATGATCAGCATGAACTAAAAAATATTACAAATATTTTATCTAAAACAAAAGCTCTGATGTAATCCACACTTAAAGTGATAGCGTTGGGAGTTTTAACATACGATGCATTTTTTTTAAGGCTTCTGTTTATAATTTTCTTATGTGTGTAGAGTTTTTCCATTATAACAAACGCATGTTCTCAATTAAAATGCTTTAATGGAAAGAGAACATTAAGTATGTAGTAGTTATTCGGCACTTTTGAACTCTGGCGTTCAAAGTGTGACATTTTAACTACGAATTTATGCTGTCGCGCGTCGTGCTTTACAGATATGAAGCCTCAACTTCCTTTGACCTTCGAAGTTTGAAATTGTTACCATCCTTCGTCGAATTAGTTATAGAGGAGTTTGCCTAAGTGGAACGAAACATGTGTGACAACTATACGTATGTTTGCGTAAATGTATGCATATGTACAGCTGAATTAGTGTCACATGTTAATAGACTTTTGGTTTAACGAAGCGAATCAGGATCCGGAATGTCCATTTTCATGCGAAATGAGAAGAAATCAGTTCTTTTCCACATCTGGATTTTCCATATTACTTTGTGTAGTCGTGATTCATGTGAACGCTCTGACTAAGTAATGGATAATTTTAACAATTCCTAATTTTGTGGAACACTTAATTAGTCATAAAATTTCTTATTAACATTTTAGGAAAGTAGATATTTATGTTGTAAAAGGATTTCGTCGTGCCAATCGCCATAAACAATTTTCAAATTTGATAAGGGGAGATGAGAAGGACAGTTCAATAAAAAAAAAACTTCTAAGATGAGAAGCTACTTAGAAACATATTGGAAGCAGAAGTAGGAGTAAAAAGGATGTAGAGAAATAACCAGGATATGAAGAATAAAACGATTAGAAAACCAAAAATTCTATAGGTATAAAAGAAGTTAACAACTATTTTCGTCGATTGATTATATAAATTTCCAACTTGTTGAAACAGGGTGGGTGTAGAAAAATTTTCGGAAGCGCCTAATGACTGAAGTTGGGAATTTTCGAACCACGTAAATTTGTTTTAAAGTAATTAAGTAGGTGTTGCAATTATAAATATCAATAATAAACTAGCCAGTTAATTTAAATTTCGAAGATCTCGCATTACTTACAACTTAAAACATTAATTAAAAAGTACGTATTCTTTAAATCCCTATTCCTAAAATTAGAATATTAGAAGAAATAAAATAATTAGTTAACAAGCTGTATAAATTTCCTAGTTAATTAAACATTCGTCAAAACTCATGGCTGTGTTTACCATCTAGTTAGTACCGGTGCTTGATAATTAGTTTGGTATGTTTTGTACACACGCTTGCCAACATACCCATAGGTGCATTTACTGGATAGAAAGTTTCACCGGAATAATTACTACAGTTTGCTATTTTTTTAAAGGCATTACGAACAGTACACACGGGCACATACACGTTTAAATTTTGTAGTTATTAGCAGTAGATAGAAGTTGCAGTAAACTAAGCCAGGTTTTAATTGAATATTGTGCCTAGTTAGATATAGAAATTCGTATAATGGGTAGTTTTTATGAAAAAATGAACTACCCACAAACGATAGCTGCATAGATACTTTCATAAAATGGTAATTGCAAAAAAACACCGTGACACCTTATCTTAAATAAAAAATACGAGTGGGTCGCGTTAAAAAGCAATAAGAATTTTACCTTAAATTAGAATATGAGAATATTGCAATATGACTTGGCGGATTTTGTCGATGGTCTTATCACAAGAAGGCAATAAGGGACAATAAACTACCTGAATAGCTGAATTGTGATTGCAGTTGTAAATACGAATTAAAAAGGCATTATTCTTATTTGCTTTGAAGATATTCGACCCTGTATTTTACAAAACAATAAGATAATACGATAATAATGAAAACAAAATGGTCGATTTGCCTTCTGATGTTATAATTAACAACAATAATGGTTAACGAGCGTTAATGCTTCCAGGTTAACACAGTCAAGTTATCATAAAGGTGCTCAGAAGCTATTTTATATCCACCTATATTCTAGAGTTGGCTCCAAGCAACTTCTGATGTTGAGGATTTTTTTTTCTTGCCTTAATATATATTCTTTTTACTCTCATGCTATACGCTGCTACTGTATAAAATTTTCCCCAATTTTTTGCTATTTATTTTTGAAAGCAACCGTTTCTTTAGGATTGAAGTCCTTTTTCGGAAATCCAAATTTAATAAGAAAAGGGCCTTTAATAAAGAACACTTTCAGAAAACCTTCAAAGTAGCAATATTACTTACATCTAAAAAAAATCCTTAATATAATATTGTAGCAATATCTTTAATAGTAAATATTTGAGAGAAAAGCTCGCTTTTGTTCACAAACTTTACGTTCATTAGATAATTATCTTAGAAAGTCAATGCTGTGATAAAACATATTGCTCGAGTTCCTTAATAATCCTTAATTACACTTTTAAAGCTGAAAATCTTGGGGGACCTCGGAAAACAAAATTTTCAACGGAATAAAATTTTACTCGGCGTTTGGACAAAGTAGATGAGTACCTAAGAACAAAATCCCGTTGAAAACTTAAAAGCGTTCGATGAATTCATTAGTTAAGGATCATTGGATTCGACTGAAGTTTAAAACACACTCACCTTCAATTACTAATTATCATAAACGAGAGCGAATTACCGTAAACCTTCGCAAAAGATTGTAATCGTATACAACCAATTTAAAATTGCTTTATCTTCAGAAAACGCTTTATACTTCTAACACACATTATTTTAATCAAGTTTATTATTTTTATAATTTATTTATTCTATGGTTCACTTATTTGGATCGATTTAAACAAATTATTAAACTCGGCTTGATATCTAAAGGTCTAAAGATTATGTATCTCTTGGGATCCTTTTCCTATGTAACATAAAAAATTTATATTTTATTTTCAATTTCATTATGACAGCTATTAATTAAGGAGTTCTGCAATTATTTATTCAATCCTTTGATAAAAATATTCATGTTAATTTAAGATAAAGAACGAATTTTGATTAAGTTACTTTTTATTTGTATTTTTCTCTTTGATACAATATTTCAGCGTTTCTTGGAAAATTAAATTGTTCGTTTAGTCGAAATAGAATAGAAAAAACAACACATTTAGACCAAACTTTGAAAAAAGTTGAGCTAGTTGCTATTCGGAATATAAAAAAAAACAACAAAATGCAAATTCGACGATAAACACGCGACTTGAATAAATAACGCGAGTCAGCCTCTTCGAAAGAGGGCTATATCCGTTTAATCTTCGAAAGCTCTGACAAAAGCCGGCAAAGAGCCGTTCGGACGAAACGTATAATTTCAGGGATAAATTATAGGTTAGCAAGCTTCCACAATCGAAAAAAACGTAAACAAAAAATCCCGAATTCGTTTTTATAAGCACAAAATTTTTAATAAAGTGTGTTCGTAACCTAAAGGAAAATCCTGCAAGTAATAATACAGTGGGCGGAAAATTTAAAGGCTTTTCCCGAACGAAAAAATTATTTCTTTTTCAATAAATTCATCAAAAACAATTAACTATGATTTTTCAAGAAAATTCTAGTGGTATTTGTAGTGAGAAAATGTAATAAGTTATTAGATCCCACAAAAAATGTTGCTTGACACTGACTAACCCCTTTATATTTCATAAACTCACCGATTTCTTGTGTTGATGAAGTAAGAATAGAAAAACAACGTACCTGAAAATAAAAGAATCGATTAGTTGTAATCAAAAGAAGGTAGGTACCTAATACAACGCCTTTGTAATTTAATTAAAAAAGCATGAAAAACAGGAAAACCTTAACCATTTCATTCAATTAAGTAACACCTTTAAAAGATTAAAAACTTACTTAACGCTCTATCTATCTGACTACAGAATTTTGCTATTGAAAAAGTTTCAATTATAAGATTGGATTTACAGCTATTTTTGGACGTAACACATACCATCAAGAGCCGATAAACATAAAACAAACTAATCGTTGTCGGTTGCGGGTTAAAAACCGAACGAAATAAAAGCAAGTACCATTAAATGGGACTTCTCTTACATTATGTTGGATTTAATTAAAAAACCGAAATTGAGTTATATCAAAAACCGCACCAACTTTTCTCATTTTTTGGACTAATTTAATGATTTTAACATATAACATGAGCATCGTTAGTGCAATTTTTTTTTTTTTCTGTCAATTAATATAAAAATATTTTATTTGCCTTTCTACGAAACTTTTATCATAATTATACTAATCATAACGAAGTTGTTAAAATAGAAGAGGAAAAGCGTTATTACTTTCCCATGTAATAAAACATTACAGAATATTTTTTTAAATTTTATAGTAGAAGACGTGCGAAAGTAGTAAACAGACACACGGGCATTGTTTTTCGTTAAATATGAATTTGTAAACAGCCAGAAGTTATAACTTGTAAATAATAATCTTAATAATATCCAAATTAAAGCAAAACCAGTTTCCAATGACACCGATAGGGCAAGGTATTATCATTTTAATGAAATATTTATACTGTATGCTATACATTAGTTTCGGTGTATTTTATGTACAGTTGAGTACAGAAATTATAATTCAATTTAGAAATTTGCAGAGAAGATTTTAAATCGTTAATTAACAATATTTAAAAGCCTACATTGTCCCAATTAGTATGATTCTATTCTAATAAAAATAATGTGTCATTAATTAAATGCAACCTCAGGAAGCAATATACAATTTAAAATCTATTAGGACTTGAGTGTAGGTATATATCCTACTTGTTGATATATTTTAAAGCAGCAGTAAATATCCACAGTTAAATAGAAAAGTAGTAGCAGTAGTGCTTGCTACCTACTATATTACAGAGAGCGTTAATATTTCCAATCGCATTCCCCCCTGGTGTCGTGTTCGTTCATGCATTTTAGAAAGCACTACTGCAATATCGTTGCAACAAACGATTTTAATTTTGAAACTCGCTCCGTCTATCGAAACGAATCGAAAACAAAGCGTTGACACGAAATCCCCAACGACAGACAATTCACAAACCAAAGGGAATTAATATTTAGACATTCCATGTACCTATACATTCTACAGACAGTATTAATAGTTCCTCTTTTGCTTTCCCTTCACGGGTATCTGGTCACTTCGATTTTCATCGACCACGATTTCATTAAGTTAAAACATTTTTGTCATTAATGAGCGTCTAAATTCAACTTGCTGTTAATCTTGAGTATATATATATATATTTCAGCATCTTTTCCTTCATCTCTTACAGGATTATTATCCAAAAGCAGTATTTTTTTATGGAATTTTCGTTGACCCTTTTTTCCTTAAAGGTTTTATTAAAATTTTAATACAATATATATAACAATTATTTTTAATTAATTGTACAGGTAAATTAGTTTATTGAAGTGTGAAAAGTTTCTTATTTAGCATTTTATTTTAATGCTTCTGTCACCACAATCCATCCCTTAAGGGTCAATAAACATTATAATTCGTATATCATGTCCAACAAAAATACATAATGGCTTTCTAGAGTAATGAAACCCCATAAAAATAATACAGTAAGGCATAAAACTTTAACTTGTGACCTTATAAGACCACGATGTATGTCAAGGGCATAATGCACGATAAATACTTTATCTACTGCTAAAAAGATCATCAGAAATCATCATAAACTTCTTGGAAAAGTTTAAAGCAATGAAACAGCGAAATTGGATTAAACTAAAGCAACTATGTAACAGTTTCTCAAATCTAGTTAACAATGTAAGGAAAATAAATCCTTACTATGCTGTTTACACGCGAAAGAAGAAGGGAAAACGTTTTACCAACTGCTACAAATTAAGGACTTTTTGTCTCATGATCTCAAAGTCCACAACTCTTGGGGCCAGATTACCTGAGGAATTACTTGTTTATAATACATTTAAATTATTCACACTCACACATATCTGACGATAAGTAATTTATTTCTAGCTCTTTATGATTCTGTACCAATTTATTGAGGTCACCTCCTTTTATTTGATTTTTTATTTTATTAGATATAAAATTTGGAAGAGGATGAAGGCGGGTTGCTAATTTTATTTTTCTCATCACGGATCAACAAACCCTTTGCAAATTTTAAAATAAACTAAAGGAGTGCATGATTAAAAGTTTTCAAGAACTCGTGAGCTTCCGCTTTATTGACGTTTCTAATTTTATTTTAATTTCTAAAGTTGAAGCCTTCAATTTTAATAAAAATTCCGTCTTATAGAAGAAGATGACAAAAACATGGCCGCGTTCCGTCTTAAGTTCAGCTCAGCTTGCTTGGAATTCTGAAAAGTAAGTGTCTACAATCTAGAGGCTTTATATCCATCCTTGGCTGGCTGTTGCTTGTCTTGTTGTTGCTTCTAGCCCGGCCGTGTCGCCTGCCATTGCCCGCTTGCTCAACTAACGCCCCGGGCTGCTTATTCCGCTACCTGACCTCACAATAATGGAACGAGAACGTTGGGTGACACTGTTCTTCTTACCACCTCGAATTTCTTCTTTACTTTTAACAAGCAGCTGCCGTTGCTGTTATAAACACTCGTTAAATTTAGATAGCTATCTCCTGTGTAACTTTTTTCAATATTTCAAATTATTAAAACATCTCTTCCTCAATATTATTATAAAAATGTATTTCATCATCTAGATTATTTTCTGTACATTAGATTTCAAATAAGCGAAAGATTAATTTTTTATTCGGTTACAAATCAAACTGCAATTAATTTTTGTTTAGATAAACAATGCGGTGGTGTAACAAAACAGACACAGACCGAACGATTTAAATGGGCCTTTTGACTGCCGATGTAATTATTTCGTTATAAACAGGAATGTAACGTGTCCATCACACAACAGAAATTTTCATTTTATTTTACATGTTATTAATCGGTAGAAAAAGGCAATTGCCAAATCGAATATTGGTTCCAATGCAACGCAAACTGGGAAGTACTGAAAAAATTTCGAACATGACTCTACGACCAATAAGTCAAAATGAGGGTCAGTAATACCGATACATTTATCTATTCGACAAATTTTGTTCCCATTTAACAAGCAAATAACATTCATCACTTTTTCCAAGCGAAGATAAATCATAAATACCTATGCAAAAGGGGAAATGTGATGTTTTACGTAAAAATTGTCGGTTCAAAATACGAAATAATAAATTATTATTTTTCCTCCATTTTAGAATTTGTCCACCAAGACTGGTAATTTCTTGCACTATTGTTTTTTTGTATGTACCTACTAGAACTATAATTTATATTGTCTCTTGAAAATTACATGAGAATTTGTGTTTGTAATGAATATACTTATATACCCTTGTAGATTTGTATCTATTATATGTATATAAATGTGTTAGGTGCAATAATAATTAGGTACAATTGTCCCGGATCTTAGTTACGAGCGAAATTAAAGGACGCAAGGAGGTGAGCTTTCGGGGTTAGTGGATGTTGGGGAGGGAGATGAGAGGAAGGGGAGGATAATTAACAAACTAATTTGCTTTGGTCGCGGTCGCAAAGTTGACGCTATAGCCGTGCAGTCCGCGCCCTGAAAGTTTCATTAGCATTCGTTAGCATAGCCCGGATGAGTTTCACAATTCCTACACAAACACATTTGTACGTAAGAATACACGGATAAACATAAACATGCATGTTCTTAGGTACTACTTATAATGTAATATATATGTGTATGTGTGTACTTTGGAGTTCGATATACTTCTTGGTGAAACAAATATTACTGCACGTATTCAGTAATAATGCAAAAGATAATGAGATCTGGAGGATCCACTGAGTGGCATTGTCCAGTCGTCTAGATCATTACTCAGCTTTCGGGAGGTCACACGGGACCGGCTACTCTGGTCCAAGCTTTTCTATGGTTTCCTTGGATCATTGACGCAAATGCTGGGGTAGTAATATTCCACAGAACTTCTGTCTTCATGTCGTCAGTCTCGTCTCCCTCCAAACGACCACCCACCCATTCCCACAATTCCTAAAGGAGGCATTCCGACTTTGCACCAGAGTGCAGACTCGAGGGGCAACCCGCCCACCAACATTGGTGGGAATGAAACACTCAAAAGTTTTACTTCTTTTTTTTTTTTTTTTTCGAGGATCCCATCATCAAACAAACTCCTACGCATTTCGAGCCAGAAATTCAAAATGCAAATATCATTTCTGCCATTAAGGTGCGTATAAATAATAAAGCGAACGAAAACAGAATGAGAGTAGAGGGTAAAATTTACGAAATGTGAAACGACATTACAGCGAAACGTGCCGTATATTGTAAGGGCTTCCGGTAACTATCACTTTTCAACTTAATTCTCATCAGGGGTTTCAGGAGACTACTTATTTTCAAGAATTATTGTCTTGATCTTGTCTCGATTCAAGATAAGATATGAAAATCGAGATCGAGAAGAATTTTTAAGACCAAGAAATTTTGTTACGAGTTACGGCATCTTTATAAGTACCTGTAGATATATTATTTTAATACAAATACTAAATAAAAAAATAAAGTTGAAAAAAGACTTGTTTTGATGAAGCCCTAACTCCAAATCTGTTGTACTGTGGAGAGCCCTAAAAAGTGTTTCACCAAGTTCAGAAAATAATTACTTTTCTTAACATATCGTTAGTCAATCAAATTTTAATTTTATATTTGTAAGAGAAGTTTTCAAATTATTTGTGACCTACTTCGTTGCAAAATTCTTGATACTCCCCAAAAACTTTTTGCCCTGTTTGCACGTATACGTCTCTTTTAAATATTTTAATTTCTGAAAGCTTTTCTTGGGGTACGTTTAATATGGTCCTGCCATAAATTAATTTGTTAATTTTTTGCTCTACATATCGCTTCATTCGTTCATTAAAATAATAATTTTATTTTCTAATTGTATTTAGTTTCCGATTGTCTGTTTATTTTACTTCACACTCATTATCTACGAAGCACAAACGAAGGTAACGTAGCATTTAATAAACGTAATAAAGTTGAATATAATCAGTTAGGCGTGAACTTTCGACCAAGTTTCGCTTTGCCTGTGAGGACGTATGTAGGTAGATACTTAATTTGGTGATGTTAAGTTACCTAGCGAACATTAATTCATGAGGCAGAGATCTCTATTGTTCTTCACGCGGTAAATAATCCCGTCTCCACGTAAAACCCCCCGAAGATGAAGGTGAAGACTTGTTCCGGGCATGGAAAGGAAGTTAAATCACCGGAAATTCCAAATTTGCTCACGAAACAGTTTGTCAGCGGCGCGTTGAATTTAATTTTCGAATGCTTCGAGTCGAAAGTGTACCTGCCTATGCAATGCTGCAGCAAAGGAACGCCTGCAGGCTACAGGACGAACAATATTCTGTTTTGTGCATTGTCGTTCATAAAGTTAAATAATAGCTGAAGTTCGACTTCAATTTTAAACTTTGTACGTCTCCGGAATATAACGCGCCGCGCCGCATCACTCAATAGAGTTTTAACTAACTCTGGAAGTTACGTCTCCCGGCCAGGTAACGTAGGAATGCATCGACTCCTCAGGAAAACCACCGCAAATGTTTCTCTTCACAAATGGAAGAAGACAAAACTGAAGAAAAACAACAACAATAACAACAACAACAACAAGAACCAATCAAAAAGTTTTTGTAATCTCTTTCGAGGCCAAAAGGGAATACGATCATCTTGTTTGAGAATAATTTCGGTTTTAATTAGATTTAGAGGAGATCCCGAAATTACTTTTGCATACACTTCTTATGTCGTACTGTAGTAGATACCAACGAACAAGTTTTTCTTTGGCGGTGCTTTACTAAATTAAATCCGTAAATATTGCGCAAACTTCAAGGAATAAAAGTTGAATAGGTTCTTTAAGTGTTGTGTAAATTAAAGAAGAAAATAAACGAAAAAAAATATTAAAAGAAAAATGGAAATGCAATTACAACTTCAAGTAAGGCACATAAAAACCCTGAAACGTTTCTGTGATTTTCTTGTAAGCGACTTTTATGGTAAAACCAACAATATTATTATTAGTTAGTTCTGTGGCACAATATCAACATTTTTTTTTATTCCCTTGACAAACGAGTTTTTATTTATTTACGTCTACGTACGTAAACAAATACGGTAGAAAAAGCAATTTTAAACTATAACATTACAATGTAAGTACATGGGTTAGAGCTTAAAGTGTCAATATTTCTCCACTTTTTCTTTTCAGTTCAGCTTTTATGTCGGTAGAATCTATCAATTTTAAGCAATGTTAGTGTCAGATTGATTCGAAAAGAGCATGTAAGGGTATTTTTGAAATATATCCAGTAATTGATTGACATTTTTGGGTAAAAGGAGAGCAAAATGTGAAAGAGTGCTTTTTTGAAGTAAGCTGAACAATCCCTAAATAACATTTCTGAATTGGAAAAAATGACATGAAGAAACCTTTTCAATTTTAAATCTTCAGCACCGAATTGCCTACCCGACAAGTTACGATTGGCAGGTAGCTTCAGAGCTATGTACCTACCTACAATAGCATCGTTTTCGTTTTCTGTTTATTTTTATTTGTTTTTCGGTATTTAGATCGCACTCCATTTTAAACTCCGATACCTTTGCACAGCTCTTTCCTTGGCAACAAAAAGATTGTCGAGACAAATTGCCAAACATTAAGATTCGTCGCGCCCCGAAGAATTCTGTTCTTTTTGCGTGTTTAGATTTCATCCACTCCCACTCACGCGTTTCTTAAAAGAAAAATTTGATACGCTCGTCTCCTATCACAAGTTTATCTCGGCATTTTATGCCGTCGAACGTACGTAGTTTACAGATTTGCGTAGCGATAGCTGATTTATTAAACCGACACGGTTTTTCCAACGTTATACTTAAATGCATCCTTACATTTTTCTTTATAAGCAAAATCGCACAGGTTCGAGAATAAATTGACAGTTTTAGTGACAGCCTGATCCTGAAAAACAAGCAGGAAGAATTTTCTCTAATAAGGGAGGCAGGGGCGGCGCGTGTGATATAATTGCGAGGGAACCATCGACTCGCTACTCACTGTAAATTGATCAAATAAATTAACAGGGACAAACGATAAAAGGAAATGCTGAATCCTTAACTCAAATGCATTTCTTCATAAGCTATAAGAAGACTGTAATTATATATAGGTTTTAAAGCATTATTTCTTTTTTTACAACCCCAAAAAACCTTACATTTTTTTCTTATTTCTCTCTTGGGATTCCTTTAACAAATCCCCTCTTACCTTTTCTATTGATTAGATTAATACGTATTATACTAATTATGTTATATTAAAAATGGACATCACACACATGTACATGTGTGCTTGGTAATAACATGACATTCATGTATTACATTGTGCATTTCCTAGAGAGAAGTTACAGTTGATGTCACGGTAATTAAGTTCGGCTTTGAAGAGTTCTTTGTGGTTTCATGACAGATTACACTAAAGGTATCTAAAGATAAGTGGATCAATTACGTTCGTCCATGACAAACTTGACTTACAATACGACGAAAATTATTGCTGAAGTCTATAATATAGGGTCAGGTAGGGTAATTGTGAACGATTTTGAAAGTTTGACTTTTGAAGCTCGATGTATCTTAGATGAAGATTAAATTTAGGCGACTCTATGATTAATTTAGGTCCTTGTTTGGTTTTAAATGAATTTCTGTTGTTAAATATGCAAATTCGGATTTTTTTTGCAAAAAAACTTAAATTTTCAATTACCTCTTCACTTATTAACGCAGTAGAAAGCTTACGGGTAAATGTGAACAATCATCTTGTTTGTACTGGCTTTATAAAGGTTTTTAATGAAGCAAAAGTGAACAATTCGCTTTCAAACCGTGAATTCCAATGACAATTATATTTATAGAGCCATGTTCACAATTACCCCAAAAATTATGTATTATATAGAAATATTTTCACTGTTTAACAAAATATTGCGACACTCTTCCTTTGTTGTTTAGCGGGCTAAAGCATCCAACCATCAACACCACAGTCTATAATTCCCATTAGTTGGAATAATCAACAGTCCTATTTCATCGAAATAAAGAGACTGTTTACAATTACCCCGGTTTTACAATTACCATCTGACCCTAATAAGAATGAGATGTCGACTTTTAATGATATACTTGGCCTAAGAACGAAAATCGTACTTTTTTAATTATATACGTTAGGATCGTTAATTTTTTTTTTTTTTAATTTTAACTTAAATCAACATTTTGACTTTGAGGACCAACAAAGTCATGGTATTTAAACTTATTTTGTCACCAAGTTTATTTTAATATTACTTATACCCTGTTTTCGCATCCAAAAATGGCGATTAGCGAAAAGAACAAAGCCGGGCCTAATGCCCTATTATCTGGATAAAATGAGCGCTTTGAACTGACGAAAGTCTGGCACAAACTGTATATTTAACAATGGCAGTTTAATCAAAGCCCGATTATTTATGTATCATTCCAGATCGTATCTGATATCCACGAAAACCCTTCAAGTTTATTCGCGGGTGGAAAAGATCTCAGTTTCCAACATCATAATGTATTCATACTAATAATAAGTAATGGAATACGTTAAATCCGGGGTGAATATACACGATGAAAGGCCACGAGACTAGCTTTTCTGTTTCCAGAGGGAATTTTTGATAGAAGCAACACAGACGTTTTCTTCGTCTTTCTGAAGGAGCAATTTTTGTGCAAACAGTTTTAAAAAGCCACTCCAGCACACTCCAAGCGGATTTACCCTAATTAAACAGTCGGACGTATTCAAGCCTCTGTTTGACTAAAGCATTACCTAATTTCAAAAATTTTTGGAGGAACTAAATGCTTTCGGGTTTCAAAGAATATTATATCT
This sequence comes from Agrilus mali, assembly GCA_029378335.1. Lineage (NCBI taxonomy): Eukaryota > Metazoa > Arthropoda > Insecta > Coleoptera > Buprestidae > Agrilus > Agrilus mali. Next base: position 18,194,947 of record CM055658.1, on the reverse strand, counting down.
ACTTAATCACCAACAAATAAAACATAAAATATTAAGCTTAAAAGAGCATTTCTTAAAACCGAAGAAAACAATTTTAATGGTCCTTGAAATAATGGGACCTTTAATGAAATGAAATCAACCACTGACTCAACAAACAACCCTCATAATATAATAATAAACCAATTTCTCCGCTTAAAACCATTAAATTATTGTGTAATAATTCAGTAATCCGTCGAATTACAAATTTTGTCAGTAACTTATTCATTGTTGTATTTATGATGTTGACGTAATACGTAAAGCAGATGTGCAGTCAATTTGTTCGTCGAAGAAGTTAAGGCAACACTGATGGATTTTACATGTAGAGGTTACCAAAGCATGCAAGAGATCGGTACATTAATTTACAATAACTACTTTTCAGTTATCGTGTTATGTTAAATGCTACGCGTCGTAAACTGGGTGAATAAATACTAATAAATCCTCACAATGTACGCGAATACTCGCCTAGTAAACGGGACTGTAAACTATTTTACCGAAGTGTTTTGAAACTTATTGTTAAAAAATATAAAAGTAATTTTAAAGAAATTTCAATAATACAATTTCAAAAGGGGGTTTTTAAACAATTTAACTGACAAATGGGGAGTATTGAAAATGCAGAGAAGCTTGTAACCCGATTTATTAGAGTATGTGAGAGGGATTACCCGCTACACCACCTTAGCCCTCTTATGACTCCTAAATTAATCTCTAACTGTCTGATTATTCCTAACGCCACTATTTGAATTACTGACCTAAATAAGAATGTGGTATGTGGATATTATGTAATAAAATGAATTGTTATTTGTTTGGTCTTGTAAACGTCCATGACGTAGATGCTTCCTCGAGGAAGAGCTTAAAATTTCCGATAAAATACACGTTTTTTGTTAGAATTTTTTTTATAAAGAAAGACCTGAAATGGGATTATTTCCCAGTAGATTCAGCTTTGACAAGAATTGCGTACAAGGTTTGTGGTGGTCTGCTAAATCCAGATATTCAGTTTCTTTTCAAAGCGAACTTTAGAAATTGCTTGTCCGCCGCTCAGTAAGGATTTACCTGACAGGGACGATTTTTTTTTCGCACCGGGAAAACTTTTTAGGTTGTTTGTTTTTTGTTTCTCTAATTTCCAATAACAAATCTATTTTTAGGTATGTACACCTCAACAAAAGATACATAGATATAATTAATTACAAAATTTTTTATTCGTTTTGGATATGTTGTATTTATAAAAATAATGGTAAACGCTATAAAGTCAATTTAATCGTTTATTTAAACACTTCGTATTGGAAAAACAGGACTGTTAAGAAATAAAAAGTAATTTTGTATGTATCTGGAACTAACTCATCTTCATACAAATATATTGAAGGTAGTAACCGTAAAAATTTTAAAAACGTTTATTTTGATTTGGTATTGGATGTCTTTATTTTACGATCGATTTCCATTAACTTTTTCAGTACCTACGTATTAGCTAGCCCCTTTTCCCAAATTACGTTTGTTCTGGAGACAGATCCCATACCTATACTTTAAATCGAATTGGTAATACTGTAACGAATTTTCTAGTCAAACTATTTATTTAAACAATTATTTATTTAACACTATTTATAACACTTAAACACTAACTTAGAACTACCATTTATATCACAACAATTCACTTGTTTATATAACAATTTATTTATATCACTTTGTCTATTATCGGTTTTAATTCGCGCACTGATGCTTTCTTCAACTAACTGTTCCTCGGTCCAAAGATGATCACTATATATACACCTTTCGAACTTTCTAGACAGGAACTCGAAGAAATCCTGAGTATTCCCGAATGATGAGTAATAATTAGAAAGTCCTCGATTATTCCAGAATTGAACTTGTTACTTGTCGCCGGAGAATGATTTACATCTTGTAAGTTGATAATCACGAAAAGTACCGTGTGCGGTGTCTACGCCGTAAGCATGTTAGCGATAACAAGTACATCCCTACAAATTGTTATCGCACACACGTACTGTGTCACTGGTCGCTACAATACAAATCGACAAAAACCATATCCACTTTTCGCTATGTGATGGTATTGACTACCGAGTATTAGTCGCTAATAATAAAGCAAACACGAGAAACAAAAACACGACGTAGAATACTGAGCTTTTGGTGGTAGGTATCAAATCACAAAAAATTATCGATGATTGATTCCTTTCTTCGTCCAAGAAAATAAGACCACTCAAATTGAATCGGTTACCTCATCAACGAAAATATTTGTATTACCTACCATTATAACTTTATATCGATTACGATGTTTACGGAGAGTAGTGAACAAAAAATAACAAACTATACACCAAAAATGAATGTCCAACTAACCACAGGAAGATTCCTTTAATACACTGACATTCGTAAGCTCATACTCCCTCATATTTATTTATTCATAACAGTTGTTCTTATGGTCACTTGATTTAATTTCTCAAATATGTACACCTATAGTAAAAAAAATAAAAATATGTTTGTATAACTAAGCATGACATTTTCGTCAATAGATACGTTCGATTTTAGAACTTTCTAAACTCATTAAAACTGTTGGTGCGCAGTTCAGAACAATTTCTTTTCTTAGAAAAGAGAACATCTAGTAGGCACGGTATTTCCTATGGTTAAAAGATTGTACTTGAAATAGGCATTTGTTTTGGTACCTACTTTTATTAGGGTCCTTCGGCAGGCATTTGTACCAGATGCATCTACCCTGCAATTTAGTCACTAACATTAATCTAAGGTCAAATAACCCACTAACCACTCTTCCACCCCCGGCATCCTCCCTTTGTATCTTTGCAGTTGTAAGTATCAGTCATCATAAGAAAGTTGTTGTTCGTAGTTCCATAAAAACACTAATCGTAAAAGAAAATATCGGCATTCTTGTACAGTAATTTTAAATGTTAGTTAAGTGTACATATTATTAATAAAAAGGCATAAAAAATTCACACCAGTCGTTAGTATTTTGCTCGTTCCTAAAAAGTGCAGGTTTGAATTAAATTACCGTTCGCTGTTCCACAATAAAAAATATCGACTTCGGCAAATTAAGTTTTTTCCGAAGAGGGTTAAGTGTTCCTTAGAAGAAGCTAGGCAAGCAACACACCCGCAACATTCAACAAAAACTTTTCCAAAAACGTAAGGAGCATCTTTCGTAAAGTAAAAACACAGAAGAGGTGAACAGATTTCCCTGTCAAACTATACGTTGTGGAAGTTATAACGGAAGTTTATGATTTTATATCGTCTAGAATGTCAGTACTTACTTACTTATTTAATTTTGAGAACAGGAAGTTAAAAGTTTTATAGTGGCTTAGTATTGTTTTTTTTTTGTAGTAAACTAGAGCGAATATAGACGATTATTAAAAAAAATAATAAATTTAAATCGGTCCTTACTAATAACTACTAAATGAGCTGTACAGATTAAGGGTAGTTTTTTAAAAGAGAAAAGAAAATTTGATAGAAGCAATGTTGTAGATTGAGGAGTTCTTTATCTTGGCAATGTGTAATTAACATTTGAAGAAGTAATTTAGTTGTGTTTACGTTAAAAATTTTAGTAGCGTCACGGCTTACATACCCATTGTTGCACGGGAAAGACAATCGCCGATTGTGTTTGAAACAAAGGATTTACGACGTTCGTGTGAATTTACGAATCAAAATCGTCGCTTCTCCAGTTCGAGTTCTAAAAGGGCTCATTTGGAAAGAAAATTGCTCTGTCATAAATCCGGTTTGTTTTGGACAAAGGAACATAAAAACGATTTATATTTTTATTTAAGAAAAGTAACTTGACTCTCATCATAACGAGTTTGTACCGTTTGTGTTCGGGTTGACAATAGGGAAGGAAGGAAACTACGTTTATTTCTATTTTGTTTTGTTGTCCGTCAGCCCGCTCACGGAGACTATAAAAATGATAACGTTGGTTCCAATAATAACGAATAGGTAAACCTCCTTACATTTCTCATCACGCTACAGTCTAAAACTTTCTACAATTATACCATCACACCATCATAAATCAGTTACAAACACAAGTTTAAAAATCGATTAAGAAAATAACTACAATAAATGACATCGTTTACAATGCCGATTAGTAACCGAAATCTTCATATAATGACAACGACAGAAATTTCTTTTATAAACTTTCAAATCCGGATATAACAACAAAGTGATAGTCAAAGCGAGTTTTATTCCACACAAAGTTGTCAGTAGGTTTGTAGAAACAACTATGTATGTATAACAAGTTGGTTTATTGAGCGAGGATTTCCCTAATGAAAGGTTACCACCGTCGATAATAAAACCTAACTGTCGGCACGTTCGCCGGAAAACGGAGCTGAAGTTTAGCTTTAATTTTGTTTTTTTTTTTCCATCGATCAGAATCAGCATCAAAAGAGAAACGAATATTTTACCTAAACGGTCATTACAGCCGAATTTCACTGTAACGTCCACGATGATGGCATAGGTACATAGTCTACGATATTGCTATAAATATAAGAAAATTTAAGTTGTAGATTTAAATGAAAATGTTAAACTAAAATGACACGTGCACATTAGGTACTGTCATGCAAGGCTCTTCAAACAAACACAGACTTTACAACCCTAATAACATAGCATTCCACAAAAAGTATGTACAAGCAAAAATATACAACCAAATACAGTTTATGTAATCGAAAGAAAATAACCAAAACTTTTCAATTCAATGGAGAAAATATTAAAGGAAAGTGATCTTCGAGAAGAGATTATTGCAGTAATGAATTGAGAGGGTGTTTCCAATTAGGGTTTGTCGATTCCATGGCTAATTGTACCCTCTAGTGTATCAAAGTTTACCAATTTGGTTTTGACTATTCTGGTCAAGTCTCAATTGATTTTGATAATGAAAAGTCAATCTTTATGAATGCAAACACACTCAAAAAATATAGAAAAATCGAATCTTTGGCTTTGGATTTTGCTTTCGTATTTTTGGTAGTGTAATCTCTAATCAGGGTTCGAAAGAGAAGATTTTCATTTTATATCTTGTGGTATGCTATGCAAACAAACAGTTTTACATGAAACAGGTATGCTTCCGGATTGGCAAAGCTGTGTAACAGAATATGACAGTGGCGCACCGGTAACATTTGCATTCAAATTGATAAAATCAACAGAGTAATAGGTTAGCATTATTGTCAACGAGGAAAATGTAGCTAACAATCAGATGTCAATTATAGATATGGACCTAGAATATTTAAATTCAAAATGTACACACACCATGCCGAGTTGAGTGCATTAGCATGCTCAGAAAATTTCTCATTTCGTGTTATCCCTCGATAATTTTTCTATCACCTGTTTACATCGGAAATATTCCGTTTGAACGTCGATAATAATTTATAACGATTTTACCAATTGCAACCAATAAAGAACTAGATAAAGACCAATGCTAAAATATATAAAATAATCAACTGAGGAACTTATTATACTCAGACATGGAAATTTGTTTTTCCAATTTATTTCCTTACAATAATTATACATTATTTGTTCTAACCATGGCTTAATTTATAATTAGCCAGTTTAAGGAATTAATTACACAACGAAGTGATTAATATTAGCATTTCAGTATCAATTTGAGTTCAAGGAACAGTAAAGGTAACGGTTTTAATTCAAATCGAACAAAAGGTTAAATGAAATTTAAAATAAGATACCAATTAATAACTATTATTGACATTTACTTATATAACTTTAACGTTTTGTTGTAATTTCAAAATAAATTGGAAAATTTGAAACAAAGAATCTATTCTACAATTGAAGTACCTTTAGCAGAATACCTCGGAAAATTGCAGGGGCAAATCGAAATTCCGCCCAGTAATTAGAGAACCTTGGAGAATTGTAGGAGAATGATAGAAATTCCAATCATCATTTAGAGTACCTTAGAAAATTGTAGGAAACGATACAAAAACAAATTTGTTGTTTGTATCCCTTGTAAAAATGAAGAAGAAAATTAAAATACCGATATTGAACTGGAATACTTTGAAAAATAGTAGGAAAATGATAAAAATACCAATATTTTGTTAGAATACCTTAAAAAAGATCGGATAACGATATAAATGCTAATCTTCAGTTACAGTACCTCGGAAAAAGTATAAGACAAAGATAGAGATGCAAACTTTTAGTTACAGTACTTTGAAAAATTGTAGGAGAAAATCGATATTCCAATCATTAGTTATAGAACCTTGGAAAATGATAAGAAAATGATTAGGGTGCCGATCTTGAGTTGTAAAACTTTGAAAGCTAATAACGGAAATGTTAATCATATGTTGGGGTACCTTTAAGGATGGTAGAAGAATTATAGGAGTACCAATCATTAGTGAGAGTACCTTGAAAAATTGTAGAAGATAAAAATCTAAATTTGTAGTTAGAGTACCTTGGAAATTGATATGAGAATGACAAAAATGTCAATCCTTAGTTAGAGTACCTTGGCAAATGTTAATGATAGTAATCTTTTGTAAGAATACTCTAGAAAGTTTTCAGGAAACTGTTAGTTATTTATTGTATTTATAACATACAATCGTATTATATGTATAGTCAACATAAACAGGTCGAAATGTACCTGAATAATTTCCATTACGAAATTTGTATTTATTGATTTTCAATTCGTCATTCGTCAATATCTACTATACCTACCTGACTGTTTTCATTCAATTATGGAAAAAATTCTGGGACATAAAGTAAACATCAAATCATCAGTTCGTATGAAATTTTCTGTTTGACGGCCTCTTTAACGGTACCTGTATCGAACGTCGACGTTCGGTTAATGAATTCGAATGTAAAATTCTGAACAATTTCGACATCTTTCATGCCGTCCTATACAAGACTTTAAAAGTATAATATTTGACTAATTGTTGTCTTATAAATCATTAAATGTGGTTCAATTATTTTTTTTTATTCTATATTGTCATTTTAGAATACAATATATCATCATCCAATGAATATTTTTCAGCATAGGGCCCGTGTATAGCGGTTCACTCTAATTTGCATACATGTCCAACTTGTGTCTGAAAAACGAAAAGGCAGGGTGGTATCGGGGTAGGTTATACCTGCGACCACCTAGAGACTAGAAAAAATCTTTCATCAAAATTGGATTAACAGTAAAAAAGAAAACAAAACAACACCAAACAAAAACAAAAAAAACCCGAAAAAAAAAATTTTTTTAATCCATAAATTATTTAATTAACTCAAACAATATTACTTTTTGGATAGTATTTTATGAATGTTTCTACCGAAATCAACAGTGCCAAATCTGTTAAAAACGGCAAGGAAAAATTGCATTTTTTCTATTACAATATTATAGTTACAAAAAAACAATATACAGGGTTTTTCAAGTTGATGGGCTATTAGAAGTATATGAATTAGTAGAAGGAATTCGATTCTGAAACTTGGGCTCATTTAGTTATTGTTTATGCCGCTTCTTTTAAAAATATTTTCAAGTTCGATTTACATCCGGTTATACCGGAAGTCGATACCAACTTTGTTATTTTAAATGGAATGGTATATTTTTTCCCGCTGAATTCGAATAAAACGTGTAATTCTAAGGTAAGTTTGATAACCAACTTGAACACCTATGACGATCGGTTTCTGAGTTATTTTAACTTATAGAAAAAAAATCGCTACCACAACCCAAATTATAAAAAATCAAAAGTATCCATATAGATCGAAAGAGGAAAAAAAAAGGAATCGACTGAAATAATAAAAAATAGTTTGGCGCCATTTGAAAAAACGAAGGGAATTCGTGTTTGAAGTTTTTCAATTTTAGAATTTTATTTTGAACGCCCTGTATAAATTATTTAATTCAATTTTGTCAAGGCGTTAGCACTAATATTCAGCTATTACTAGTAAAAATTTCAACACTCTAAGTCGTATTTTGTGGAAGTTATGATTTTTTATAATTTGGGTTGCGGAAGCGATTTTTTTTCTATAAATTAAATTAACTCAGAAAACCCATCGTCATAGGGTACAAGTTGGTTATCAAACTTACCTTAGAATTACACGTTTTATTCGAATTCAGCGTGAAAAATATACCATTCCATTTAAAATAACAAAGTTGGTATCGACTTCCGGTATAACCGGATGTAAATCGAACTTGAAAATATTTTTAAAAGAAGCGGCATAAACAATAACCAAATGAGCACCCAAATTTCAGAATTGAATTCCTTCTACTAATTCATATACTTCTAATAGCCCATTAACTTGAAAAACCCTGTATATACAAAATATATACTTAATGAACTTAAAACTTTGGAGGGTGCAGCAACTGCTGTGAAACATGCTGAATGTAAAAATATTTAAATATAAAACAAGTAGAAAGTTTCACCAATTTAAGAAATAAAAACCTGACATGTTTCGGTTACATGACCAATTATCAAAGGTAAGAGTAAGAACTAGACTAAAGAATTGTTTGGTAAAATAAGATCTTGTACCTACTTGATTGACAAAGTCTTGGGTATTTTTTATAGAATAAGAGGAAAAACAAATGGTACCATTTTTTCAACTAACTCTATTTTGGTTTCGTTTGATGTAAAAAGTTTATTTAGCTCAGTTCCAGTACCTAAACTAATGTCAATTTTGGAGAATAAAATTAATAACAACGTCGATTTCAACAAAACCCAATGTTCTGACCTCTTATCGTTATTGAATTTATGCATCAATCAAAACTACTTCATGTTCAATAACAAGTAAATTCTAAAAACAGAATCACGGACTCCCCATGGGGTCATCTCTATCCTCAGTATTAGCCGAAATCTATTTATCCTATTTCGAAGAATGTTTATTCACTTCAAACAACAACCTAATTAAGAATATATTTGTGTTTAAACGTTATGTGGATGATATCTTCTGCATTTGGACATTTCTCAATTTTCCTAAATACTATTGATAAGGATATCCAATTTACAGTTGAAAAATAGGTCCATAATAGCATAAACTTTTTAGATCTTACTGTTACTAGTTTAAACCAAATATTAACTTTTAAAATCTACAGAAAGCCTACACATGCAGACACTACTATTCCCGCTGACTCTAACCATCCTCTAAATACTAAATTGGCTGTTTTTCATTCACTACTGAACAGATTGTTAAAAACACCTTTACCTACCTTTGAGTTCAACAAAAAACTTAATACTATAAAACACATTGCTTTGAATAACGGCTTCAACCCTGAGATCATAGAAAAACCTCTCAACAAAAAATAAAGGATATCATCGCAACTTCTTTATAACAATAGTCTAATCTCTCCTACAAAAAATAAAATGTTTGCATCTGTTAGATTCATAAATAATTTTAGCTTTAAATTTAAACATGTTTTTAACAAATTTTATGTAACTGGTAGAAAATAATAATTACAATTTAAGTCCAATTTTTTCAAAATATAAACCAAAAATAGATATTTTAGAAAAAAGTAGTATATATAAAATACGTTGTAACAATTGCAGTGCCTATTACATAGGACAAACTGATAGAGCTATCAATATTAGAATAAAAAAGCATTTAAATAATACAGATCAAAAAAACAAAAAAGCTGGGTTTTTCCGATCATTGTGTCTCTATAAATCATCACTTAGATATACATAATGTTATTTTTCTCCACAGTGGTATCAGTAAAAGCAAGAAATTGTCTCTCCTCGAAACGTATGAAATAAAAAAAGTTTTAGCACAAAATTTGGATTTGGTCAACAATCAACTAGAATTAACTTTCGTAGACTTCCCTCTCATTTTATGTTGTAAGATATAAATTGTCTGTATTAGTTTTAAGCCTTTAGTATAGATCTCACTCTTACCTTTGATAATGGTCATGTGACCAAAAACATATCAGGTTTTTATTTAATTGGTGAAACTTTCTACTTGTTTTATGTTTAAATATTTTTATATTTTATATACTAAATATTTACAATGCATAATTACTATAACGTAAATTTTATTGATTGGAATTTTGTACGCGAAATAGAGTAGTCTGCAGATGGTCGCAGGTACAAATTACCCTGCTGCCCACTACTTTTGTTACTTGTACGCAAATTGATCACTTTTTTTAACTGTACGCAAATAAAAGAACATAGTGTATAGTCGACAGATTTGAAAAAGGTGCATTTTTGGCCAGGTATGGACAGTACTTTTCTATACACATGATGGCAAATTTAATAACGAGTAGTTTTACCTGCACAGGCCCTTACGAAAACCTTTTGCATTGTCAACAACAGCAAAGCGAAAAAGTCCCATTTCCTGCCGAAAATAACACCACCTGCTTACCTGAAAAGCTGGTAAACAATAGTTTACTTTACAAGCAGGTAGAAAAGAAGGTAAACGATTCAGTAGGTACGAAATACAATTCGTACGTAGGTAATACTTCAGAAACGAAATAAAATTGAAAATATAAAAGACAATTTTGAGTTTACCACCAATTAAAAATATGATGAAAAAGAAGCATAAATACATTGTAAATATTGTAACTTTCTGCAAATTTCGACTTATAATCGGAGGATGTATTGCGTTCTTTGGAAACTCCCTGTGTGATACGAAACGACAAAATAGACGTGCATAAAGTTCTTTGTTCGTGACAAAATAATAAATAAATATTTTATTTTCATTCGGAGAAAAGTTGGTGGAAAAGCATATATCATCGAACAATCAGGCAAGAGTACAATGAGCAGAATCTTCTCTGTGGGAGTTTCAACGGAAACTACTACGCAAAGTAATATGATTTATAGGATTGAGTTAAAACAACTTCCCTTAAAAACGCTCTTTTTGTCACAAGACTGTGACGAAGAATGAAACTTTGTCCGTTATGGGACGCCAACAAAGCGAATAATCGGAAAAGAATTTTCTTTCGTCTAACAAAATTTTCCCTGGCTAGTCACAACTTGGTATAACATATTAATCTGTGTCTTATAAAGTGCAACAGTTGAACTTGATAACAAAGTGCTATGTTATTAAATATTAATAGGGGTTGGTTTAATGCGCACTACATATTTTTTGTCACAAATGAAAATATAGTTAAACTTGGATAACTCGGATCACCTAGTGACTCAAAAAAATTGGAGGTATCGAGACTTCAAGTTAGAATAATATTACATATCCATATGTATGTGCTTATGCTTTTGTAAACGAGCATTTGTATGTACTATTTATTTCCGTTTCAAATAGATATATAGATTGGTAGGTAATTTCTTTTTTCAGTTTGTCACTTTCCACTTTTTTTATCAGATTTACTTAATATCTGTGAAGGTCTGGCATACAATCGTAGAAAGTGAACTGCCTCACTGCTTAATTACATATAGTCCGGTCAAATTAGATCAAAAAATAAGAGTAAAGCTACATAAATTCCCACCAAGCTGAAAATCAGTGAGATTGTTTAAAATATGATTAAAAATAAAGTTTGCAAGTTCCCCATCTTTCCGCTGTATGGAAAAATTTTTATTCAAGGTTAAAGGCCAAAAAAATGAGTTTTCTGCCATTTTCAGCAAAACGGTAAGTTCTATCATAAAATTATCCCAGACAAAAATTTTAGATCATAATATTATCTATAAAATATGTATCTCTAAAATACCCCAAAATAAGCTATGTGACAAATAAATCCCCAAGAACTAGAAAATATTTAGTGCAAATAGAAAAAAGATTGTAGAGGAAAATTTTCCCCAGAAGAATTTCCCTGAAAAATATATCCCCAAAAAGTACCCCAAAGGAAAAAAAATCCCCTATTTTTGGGGAAAATCCCCCAATCTGGCAACCCTGAGACTAACAGTATTTCACTGGCATAAAGCAGGTATAAGACCCTAGCCACGCATACAATTGAACAGGAGACAGATGTTGTCTCGAGGTTACACTGGCGTATAAAATAAGGGACTGGGTTTCATTTTACCTGATATCTCAGAAACGGTGGCTCTTAGGAAAAAAATATTCATACATATTTTATGGATAATTTTAAGATCTACAATTTTTGTCTGAAGTAGTTTTGTTAAAACTTACCGTTTTGCTGAAAATCGCGACTCTTTTTTTTTTTACCTTTGACCTTGAATATAAATTTTTCCATACAGGGGAAAGATGGGGAACTTTCAAATTTTATTTTTAATCATATTTTAAACGATTTTACTGATTTTCAGCTTGGTGGGAATTTATGTAGCTTCGAATGTCTAAATTGACCGGACTAATAGTACCGCAATTAAAAAGAGACGTTAAAATCTATTATTAAGGAATTCCCCTATCAAATTTGAAGCTAAATATCATCTTCCGAGTTATCAAAATATTCGAGTAATAGAAGTTGGAGAGTTCGAATTATCAAATGAAAAGTAGACGTATTTCTTACAGTTGATGTTACTGCCAACTAACAATGATTTAATCATAAAGGCTATAGGAGGATAAGAACGGGTAGGATGCCCCCAAACGGATTGTGCTGATTTTTTTTATGGTGATTACTACCAACATAAGAATAAGATTTGCTAAGTTTTAGCTCTTAATTTTGTACCGTTGGAAAGTGAGGATTAATTGAAAAAAAATCGAAAAAAATTCATATCTTTTCAACGGTTCGATCGATTTGGCTGAAATTTTAGTATGTTTTGCATATTTTTATAACAAAAAGAAGAAAAAAGTATAAATATGAAAAGAAAATTTTAACCCCCCTAAAAAAATTATTCCATAAAAAAATTTTTTTTCATAAACTTATGGTCTTGGTACAATTACCAAAATTGTTTTTTATTTTTCTAAGACTATTTTTCACAACATATGATTTTTCAAAAATTTTTTCCGGGTGCGTCATAGTTGAAAAAAATAAAATGTCAAAAAATTATTTTTTTTTTAGGTTAGGTTGTAGATTTCCAAATGCATTTGATGTATTTGATGCGTCGCAGTAAAGGCAATAGAATAAATTCTTATAAGAGAGTTAAAAAAGAAGAAATATCTCAAGATAATGTACTTGATTTATGCGTGAGTGTATCGCAAGGTTCTCTGACACTTGAATATAATAGTCAATAAAATAATCTGAGCCAAACAGGGGTAACAAAAAGTTCTTTTTTTATCATTTAAAAGCGAACCCAAAGTTTCGCCTCCTATGTTTTGAGACCTTATTAAGGTAGTTTTTATATAAAGCCTCAAAGAAATAGGAAGCGAAACGTTGGGTTCGTTTTTAAAATTAAAAAAAAAAAAAAACTTTTTGTTACCCTTATTTCGCTCATCAGATTACTTTGTTGATTCCAATCAGGGGAAGAATATAATTTGTATAATAGTACCAAATAAAACCTCACAGAGAACTGTTATCTGGAAACTTACGTTAGGTCGGCATAAAAAAAAAATAAATAATACATTTGGTTTGCCGCGAGTAGCTCGGGTTACGTATAAATAAAAACTCCTATCTGTACATGTACAGCATACTGATTGACGGTCAAATGGATCTGAAATTCTACCCTACATTTTGCTCAAAGTAACCGACATTTCCGACACCTGCCTCCATCGCAGCTTCGAATTTCGAAAACGATTATCATAAATGATTAAATATATAAACTCACCCATGATGCACACCGATCTATCGGCAAACTAATTACTTGCCTCAAGTTTCTAATTAAAAGAGTGGAACATACCTGAAAACAAAAACAAAAAATTAACTACTTACACATAGATAATCAGCTGATTTAGCTATTAATGAACTAAAAGGAAAAGATTTTGTAAACTCTTTCCATTTCAATGGGTGGTATTATAAAAATAGGAAAAAACTTAGTTTTCTATTTCTGCCTCAGACTCAAAAGTCCATTCATATCTTAAGATAATTATTTGCAGTTTTTTGTATAACAATAAAATAAGAATTTCTCTTACTGTAAATACAATAATAAGGCGGAAGATATTTAGCGAATTCCTTTAATACGTTCCAATAGAAAAGAGAAAGCATAAAACACCATTAGTCGATTGATCTAACCAAACTAACAAAGTTTTTGAGGAAAGTTCTGCGCTGTTAAGTTTCTGTGTAACGGTTAAGTGGACGTTCACTCTTTCGTGAAAATGCGCGGCGTTTTAACTTTTGAAGTGCATAAATAATACATATAATTAAAATATTAAACAGGTTGCACACAATAGTCAGCACATGAATTTATTTATGTATTATGGAGATTTATCACGGCTGAAGAACCGAAATACATACATGGTTTGTTAATAATTACCGAGCGTTTAAAATCACACAGAATGCGTGATACATATCAACACCAATTCATTAATATATTATCGCCAATGCTGCTAATTGTACAAAGCTACACATCTGATGGTAATTAAATGGAAAAATTAGTTGTTAAGTGAATATAAAGTATATGTACAATTGTAAACACGACAATACACAGCCTGGTCGTTGATAATTCCATGAAATTGATGTTTTTCGGAAAAATCATTCAAAATTCCTAATGAGAACATTAATATTTACCAGGTGATATTTTAAAATGTTTGAAATTGAATTTATTTTTAAACGAAGTCATAAAATTCGAATATTGGTGCGATTAAATCATTAGTAGCATTTATGGGTAATCTGATCTAATTAATTTTAAATTATCCATCGATAATTGCTATTTAAAATTTTGTCAGTCAGACAGTAATACCTAAATTCTTTTTAACTTATATATCTACATAATATTTAACGATAAATTATATCCAATTAACGAAGATGAAAAAGATATTCCGCCAGAAATTTATTCGTTTTTGTTTATGTAAAAAACGCTAAATTGCGAAAATTAATGTGCTTATAGCTGTTTGATTGGGCATTCAGTAATGTACGTACATGGAGGAGTTTGCCAGTCAGTCAAAAGCATTCGTTTGTACAACTGTCATCCGCGTTAATTAAAATATAGTGTCACGTGGTGAAATTTATCTGTCATCGTATTTGTACGATTACTACAGCTGTTTGCATTCAACGTCGACAACAAAAGCAAAACCGTTTTGGAACACTAATGCGGTTTTTCAATTTTAACCAAAAAATACCTAATAACCTTGGTTGCAAAATACGTAGGTATATAGCGGTTTGGTTGGACAAAATTCTTTATGGTAGACAAAATTAATTCTGAGAGGAAAACCAACATAAACTAATTTCAGGTGAGAGTTACCCTTGCCTTGATCAATAAAGAGGTACTGACTGAATCTGTTAAACTTTTTATTGTTGTGAGTTGTCTGACTTCCCAGAAATCGTAATTGACAGCTCCTTCTTCAACTTATTAATAAACTTTAACTCTATTTTGCTCCCTTTTCTCTTAATAGAATTTTAAACGTGCAAATCCTAAACTTCTTTTGTGTGTTTAGTTTTTTCTCTCCTTGAAAGATTGAACCGTATAAACATTACCATAAAACTCCTCCATCCTCTCACCCTTCGCCATCAAACAAAAAAAAAATATTTTTCGACGATCGACCTACATCCATACATAACATCCATCCATTACGCTCCACGTCTCGCCTCGTTTCGCTGCGCTACAGGGCCAAAATAAAACCCGTAACAGATGATGGTAATGATAAAACCTTGTCTCTTATCAAATTTCTTTCAAGTCGTTCGGCAGCTGTTTCCCTGCATCCGCCCCTGGCAGATAACATGTTCCACACACGGGCGCTTCTCTTCTCGCATCCATCCACCGAATACCTTCGCAGGCCTTTCGTATAACAAGCCGAAAGGTACGAATTGGAAATAACAAGAAAATCGTTTTACAGAATTATTACGTATAAATTCGACTGTTTTTAAACGCTCCAATTCTACTTTCATGTTTCTTAAAATAACTACCTTAACAACTTTAACAGACCCTTCCATTGAAGTCAGTTGTATAACTATGCGTATGTGCGCCCCCTCCCCCCATAATTTTTTACATTTGAAACCATCTTGATCACTCGTCAATGGCCTTTACTCAACATCCTTTCGATGTAAACTTTCTAAATTTATCTTGTCGTTATTATCTCAACGATAATTGACAAAAACACCAACTATATTGCAGACACACCAACGTTTTGATGATTACATTTAATTTACAGTTATCGTTGCTGTTGCCCTAAAATGTGCAAGACCAAAAAGAACTTAACTATGTACCATTAGTAAAGTAAACAGAAGTGTCTTCAAGTAAGACTTTTTTGTGTGCGTAGGTATTAGAGTAATAAGTGATGTTACGGTGAGCCATACTTAATTTAGGGAGAATTAAAATTAAGAATTTATGACATTGTTACCATAAATTGACTACTTAATCTAAAAATAACTGGAAGTCTCATCGTGACGCATGTTTACTCAATTAAATACTTCGTAATTGTTGTGCTCATTTGGCTGAGAATCATTTTGGTAATTTAAGATGTTAAATTTCTAATCAATAAGTGCCTAATACAACAGGCAGTAATAAAAAGTGTTCAATAACCTGATTTTGAATAAAAATGTAAAATTAGCAAACTGCTGGTCTTGAAATATTGACATTTAACGAATAGCTTTTACTTCAAGAAAACGATTTTTACAACTGTACTAATATATATAGACAAAAGACGCAAGAGGTCAAGGAAATATCGTGAAACGTTTAAAATTATTAATAATTCAATAGAAAAGAATTAATTGTTAATGACGCTAGTAAGTAGTAAGTAGGTCAAAGGACAGCATACAAAATTTAAGATTCGTGACAAAAGGATTTAGGAAACCTACCAAAGAAATACATTCGCATACACACATTGATAAAAATGTATAAAGAATGTGTACCTATGTATGTATATATGTTCCATGACCTACTACCTAACATTATAAATACCTAAACATCTAAAGAGAAAATGAAGTATAATTCTATGTTGTAAACTTTTAACTGTCGATAAAATGTTAACGGTTCCGGTTTAATGGAATTGGATTCAGTAGCGCAAAACCACAAGTACCTAAGTGTAAAAAGAACACTAATAAAAGTGGAAAAAGTTAGCATGCAAAGTCAACAGAAACAATGCGTCTTACTCTACACGAAACCATAAAGCTCAAAGAAGATATTAAGACATTCTCGTTCACTTACAACTTATTTAAATAGTAGAAAAGTAAATTATCTATTGGAACCGTACAACGATTTTAGGTGTATAATTGAGCTGTATTGAATGCAGCACACATGTATCATTCCATTTGAAGCTACCATTGCCCTTAGAAATGTTCAGGAGTTTACACAAAAGAAAAACTTATTTGCTAGAGTACATTCACGACATAGGATTACTAGAGGACGTTAGCAATAAATAAGGTCATTAAATTTTGAGAGTAATTAGCTTAGTTTAATTATCGAGGTTCCACCACCGTGTATATCTAGAGAAACCTAGCCCAAATCATGACGAAGTGAATAAGTCTATCGGCTGTGGACTGTGGTTGGCAATTCTCTTCAAGTTTACCGTTAGTTAGTTAATAGAGAGATAAAAATCGGAGATTGCGCCAGTTCTACATGACTAGGTAGGCACCAATTCCTTTCTTTCTTAATAATAATTACACCGATTGCTATTGCACGCATACATGTGTGTGTGTCTGTGTGCATGTAAATGGAGATGAAAAAATTGCCCAGGTCATATTCGTGTCTATGTATTAGGTACCTACATATTATATAGATACATTCGTACATTCGTGACCATTGCAGACACCTACGCCTATTATATAAAGGTATAGTATAATAATAGTTGTTGGTACAAAACCTGGAGCGACAACATGACGCGGCAATAAAAGTAATGGGTGTGTTTTGCTCTGAAAACGTTGGCGGCGAACAATAGCCCGTATCCAGTTTGCTCTCAATTTATCCGCCAGATTGCAAGCGGCTTTTTATCTGAATAAAAATTACCTGAAACCGGTAGTGGTTGTGTTGTGGGTGGCGTAAGCCGGCCGGGCTTCTTAGCCTAGACAAACTGCAAAGCAGAATTACAACGCTTACCCAACCATCCAACTGATGCAGAATACAACAGAATATAGCAAGAATAATACTCGGGAAAAAAAAACAAATAAAACACTGATGCAAAATTAAAAAGTGTGTTTATAATTTCCACACCTTTTTTATTGACCTAACAATAGTAAGTAGTTTCACCACTATGTAACTTCTTCAGAAGTTGCGATAGAATCTAGATATGTTAATTTACATTTTGCAACCTTAATTGTTAAGGCAATAATGAAAAGTGTGAAAATCATGAACAAAGTTTTAATTTTCTTCCTTTTTCCATCAATATATTTGATGTTACCACAAACCATTTCCTTTAGCTAATTTATACAATGTAAAATGAGTTTTCGTTAAATGAAGGGTACAAAAATTTAATTTTGAGAATAAGTGGTTTTTATTTGTATTAAATTTAGTGGCAAAAATTTACATAACAAAATTATAATCTTTAACTTAGTTTATCGTTTTTTTTTTTATACGCCAGTGTTTTAATTGTATCTTTTATTGTATTTTTTTATATTATAAAGGAATATAATCCTCCTATATCCTTAATAATTAAAAGGATTTTCTCTATAATTTTGGGGAAAAAAGGCCTTGTTCAATGTTAGGTGGATCAAGAATTGTTTCGTTATTGAAAGTGGCTTTTATGCTATAAATATACAGCGTGTGGGACTTATAATAAATATAAATAAATTCTTTGTAGAATTTGGAACACAAAATGTTGTATCACTGTTGAGTTATAAAGCAAAAACGTTTTCCTTTTAATTGTGATAGTTTTGACACCGGCGCTGGCAATCAGTAAATAGTTTAAGCTGTGAAATGGAAAGAATATAAGTAATGTCATCCCCCGCCGGTTGTCACGCTGTGTCACACTTTCTGTGACCCCCCTGTAAATATTACGTCACAAAAACTAAACACCCTCCCTGAACATGAACAATTTTGATTGATAATACACAAATTTTGATAGTCAAAAATATTTATTTTATTTTCATAATAGAATTTAAATAAATTAATAAATATATTTTGTAACGAAAAAATAAATAATATTTCTATTTATCAGAAGTCCAAGGATTCTGTAAAAATTTAGTAAAATTTTTTGACGAACGGCGAACGTCACGTTGCCATAGACCCCCCGTCCCCCTTTGTCACATCTTGTCACACTCGGCAAGACATCGACGTTCAGAAAATGAAAATATTTTAATAGTAAAGAAGAGCTAGAAAATTTTACGATAATAATCTTATTAGAAAGCGACCACCAATAAGCTACATTCAAATAGAATAGTTTTAAAAATCACTTTCAAAGTTATTTCGAAGTTCCTAGTGGGGCTTAAAAGTAACTGTGACAGACTTTTTAGTTAATTTTGTTTCAACGACAACATTTAGTGTTCCAACGTCCTCCATATTACAATCCCTCCCCCTTCTTGCTATTAACTAGGATTAATTCTGTTAGAATTTTGATGTAATGCAACTGATTATAAAAAGCTACCAAACCAGGATGTGACAGTATACCGTTCGTCCCTGTAAACCTCGCTTTTGCACTGTTAAATACTTACACCTTTTCCTTTCTGACAATTTAATTTACGACTGTAGTATATCCGCCACTGTCGCAAATGCATATTGCGAATCCTGGAACGTATGCAGTTACAAGCAGCACTCAGCTCACTGCTGTTGGTGGTTGGTGGTGTATCTTAACCATCCTAAATTAAATGTCGCTATCCCCGTGTTGAGTTGTATTGTTTGTTAGTCGGTCCGAGAGCAGGCGGTGGTCATTGTTATGCTTTATGGATTTCGCCTTTCACTTTGCGTAACCGTTTATAATTGCTCAAAGTCGAGCCGGACCATTTTGCTTGCAATTAGACGCGTTCATAAATCGAAATAACAAAACGTTCGAAACGGCAAATGCCGGGAGGCCAACACAAAGCCCTGCTTTTAAACGATGTTATTAATGCTGAATGATTTCTGGAGTTTTCTCGCCGCTACGGAAATATGGGCGCTTCGGCATCGGCGTCGACCGTCATCGACGCCAACAACGACGTCTACAAAACTCTAATTATCGAATTATGCACTTTGGCTCCTATATACTCACTGGCTTATATTGCTTCGATATAAAATAGTAACGAGATGCTTTTTCAATCCTGATAAATTCGTGCGCTAATTGCCCAATAACCAGATTAAACTGGTAGGTAATAAAATTTCAAATAACTACCGAAATAAAGTTTATTTTACGCCAAAATGAAATGTGTAATTTCAGAATATAAAATAAATAAGAAAGTCTTTAAAATCCTCTCAACTTAAACCTTCTTTTTTATATAAATACCAAGAACATTTTTTCTTTAAATATTAGGTAATCTAACGAGGTTTTTGTTGTCAATCGCTTTGATGTTTTTCCTAATACCGTTTAAAAACCACTATTATTAATATTCAGTAGAATATTATCTAATTATTCTATAAAAAACACAAGTCTAAAAATAATATTTGCTTCAATAATTATAATCCTTGTTTGACGTTTATTGTAGCATATCTAAATGCTTGCAATTTCGTTTACTGTGTTTCACATAGTTGAAAATATCTGCATAAAACGTTAATTAGAATCTAGAATGTTTTAGGTACACACATATAAAGGAAGAACAAGTGACTCATTTTCCTTCTTAGGAGTGCAGCCTTGCTCTTTATTGTTAATTCTGTTAGTCAAACAGTCACTGATATTGCATACAACATTTCTGTTTTCACACAATTAATTCTAGATTTTTTATTTACCATTAATAAGTTTATTATTATTTAACTCGTGTTGCTAGTATGATTGTATATTCTTTTGACAGCAGCGAATGAAGAGTTGTTAAATTAAAAATATAAAATTTTTAAAATAACTTTTAAATTGAAAAAGTTTTTATCATAAAGTTTCGTTCACAAATAGGAAAAAATTCTGGGAAAACCGCTCGTTTTTAATTTGCATTAATTAATTTCTTTCTGTCAATTAAAAAACTTCATTAACGACAAAGCATGCCCAATTTTTAGACTCTCTAACATTTCCCAAGCGTCCGCATGCACTTTCTCAAGTTCGGCTTCCGCTTCCAAGTAAAAGTTTATGGAGCTAATGATGAAAAACCTCGTCGGTTACTAAAACAATATTAGCAAAAAGCAGATAAAAAAATTTCTAGAATATTTTGTGCTTTTTAGGCTCAAACTGTATATGTAATGTTAGTAGGTAAGTACATTTGAAAAGGGCAAACAAATATTTAGGGAAAAATTATGAAGTTCCAAAATATACTTGAGTTCCATTTGAAAAAGACGATGTGTTTGAACTACTGAGTAAGTCTGTCCAATTTGTAGGTTAGGTACATATAAGTATTCCTACATAGAAATCCGTAAATGCTCTGCAAACTATTCCTTAAACCGTACAGAACACGTTTGAAGTAATGGGTAGATGCTTTTGGTTTGGTGCATATTCCATTCCCAGCGACTCAAATAACCCGCAACACATAAATGGCAGTACAGATTGGTACACACGAGTATATGTATACCTACATAAATTGCGTACGGTAAATTCTCACAAATGAATTACTCAATAGGTCGGTACCCGGTGTGTAAATGTCAAATAGTGGGTGTACACATAATCCCGACCCCAGCTGCAGCAATATTTGCACACAAGACCATGTATTTTGTATACACATACAAACGAAGGAAAAATACACAAAGATATTTACAACTATTAAGTATTACGTATATGATTTGCAGCAAGAGTTCTTAGACATTAACTCTATTTATATTTTTTATCATTTCTCTATATCTGATTGCCACAGTGTACTTAAATAAGTAGTACAAAACTTACCCCTTCGTATACGTAGGAAAAAGAAATTCTGAAAATTCGAATAGTTGTCCTAAATAATAAAATAGGGAAATTGTTTTATTTCGATGATTATTCCAACTAATGAGAATTATAGATTGTAGTGTTGACATCTGACAGTTGAATGCTTCAGCGCGCTAAACAGCAGAGAAAGAGTGTCGCAATATTTTATGTTAAACAGTGAAAATATTTCTATACAATATATAATTTTTGGAGTAATTGTGAACATGGCTTTATAAATATAATTTCCATTGGAATTCACATCTGAAAGCGAATTGTTCACTTTTGCATCATTAAAAACTTAATCTAAGATACATCGAGCTTCAAAAGACAAACTTCCAAAATCGTTCACAATTACCCCACCTGACCCTACACAAACTCTACTTATTCATGATATTATCGGCTTGGAAATGTTGTTGTTAATCAATGAGAAAAACAAAGAAGTTTGTAAATAGTCCAGTCAAAATAGACATTGGCAGAGACGTTAAATAAATCATTATAAATAAAATGTCAAAAATCCCCTTCGATCCTACTTCTACAAAAAAAAATTTATAGAAGGTCAAAGTGAAAAATTAAGTTTTTTTCCATTTTTCTCGAAAACGGTCAATATTATCGTGAAAATAGATCAGACAAAAGTTGTAGATCATACAGTTCTCTACAAAAATGGCTCAGACAATACTTCCTATTTTATGTAATAATTCAAAATTATTCCAAAATTTTCTAATAAATAGAAAGTATCCACATATATCAAAAGAGGATAAAAAAAGGAATCGATTGAAAAAATAAAAAATAGTAGGTGCCATTTGAAAAAACGAGGTAATTCGTGTTTGAAGTTTTTCAATTTTAGAATTTTATTTTGAACGCCCTGTATAAATTATTTAATTCAATTTTGTCAAGGCGTTAGCACTAATATTCAGCTATTACTAGTAAAATTTTCAACACTCTAAGTCGTATTTTGTGGAAGTTATGATGTTTTATAATTTGGGTTGCGGTAGCGATTTTTTTTCTATAAATTAAATTAACTCAGAAACCGATCGTCATAGGTGTACAAGTTGTTTATCAAACTTACCTTAGAATTACACGTTTTATTCGAATTCAGCATAAAAAATATACCATTCCATTTAAAATAACAAAGTTGGCGCAACTTCCTATATAACCGGATGTAAATCGAACTTGAAAATATTTTTAAAAGAAGTGGCATAAACAATAACAAAACGATCCCAAGTTTCAGAATTTAATATCTTCTACTAATTCATATACTTCTAATAGCCCATCAACTTGAAAAACCCTGTATACTCGACCATAAGGCCCTCCTTGGGCATCTAGCAACTCATGAGATTTTGAAATACCTCTACCATCGACAAAGAATAATATACTTTATGTAGTTCCTATTTTCACTTGGTCTTGATTAGAATTTATTTTATTGTCTCATATACTTTACTCATTATGTTTTTTTACGCACTCAGTATATCGACTGGACAATCTGTTCGTTACTAAGTAGTTTATCAAAGTCAATGCGTCAAATTTTCTGATTCACTACAAATAAAACGGTTATACGATCGACATAAACCGTTAACGATTTCGTGTGTAAAAAGACCAATAAAAAAAATCACTTTATAAAGGTATACGTTTCTATAAATGCGGCATTCAAAATAATATTTTCTACGCTATTGTTCTTGGAGCCAACTTTCTTTTTATTGCCGTCATCAATTGATGGGAAAAGCGACATCCCAAACAAACGTACAATCAAAGGAAAACAATACCGATGAGGAGAATCTATATCCAGATTTTTATTTCTTGTCACTCCGATAAATTTATCGATAACCTTCTTTCAAATCGAATTATTTTTACTTCTATTATCATTTATCTGTTCACATTCTCTTATATTCAACATTTACTGCAGACTATAGATACTAATTTTAGGATTTGCGGTTAACTTCAAACACATTACCTAATAAACTTCAGAATGTTTTATGAATTCTCAATATCAAAATCGAGTTAGGGTGATCATAAGTCACAACTAATTTAGTGTGGTCTCTGCCATACGTTCCAAATTATTTCCCAATTTAAACGAATGATGTAAACTTATCAAATTGTTATATTTTCAAAGTAAATGACATACGCAACAAGTTATATGTATATTGACCTAAAAGCCTAGTTCGTATGTAACCCCTGAAAGATTATCGGCCAACAGACATAGCACGAAATTACACGGCAATAACACTTATCGATCAAACGCACAATGTAAATACCCAATTATCCACCACAAACACAAACGCACCCTTTACACGTATGTAGTACCTACTTCACAAAATTATTCATGTATTGTAACATATATTTTTTTTCAGGACACTATTGAAGTTATCGGTAAATTTAACCTTATGGTAATAATAATAATATTATTTATAGGCTTTTAAAATTTAACTGCTTTCATTGACTCCCACACAATACTTTTTTTTTTCAATACTGTTCCTTGTTAAAGATGATTCATTATTAGGTAAAAATTGGTCTAAAAGAGGAAAATATTTTACGATTTCTTTATACATAGTTTCTTTACTGCGCAATCGTACTCTACACTGCAAGTGTTTAAAAATAACCAATAAATACGTCAGAATTCAGTCTGCATCAAGTTTTTTATATTTTGTTGTTTAGTCTACCGGAATGTAGACGTATAATTAAACCTCTTGAGTTTTCTTATAAAAGTTTGAATTCGTCACGGAATCATACTTAACACAACAACATCCATTATAATAATCTATCAACTCGAACTTGTTTTATGCCAGTTTAGGGTACGGTGGTACACATACGAGTATTTTTTCATGGACGTGACCAGTTCATTGTCCACGCCCACGGTACCTACCATATTTTGGCCATCGACAAGCTCACAAGAAAGACAAATGAATGATACGTAGAGGCCAAAAACGGCTGATGAGAAACCCTTCTCCTTCTGTACTACATATAACCAATTTAGATAACGATTTCGAAACCCGTCGTTTCCATCAGTTAATTAATACGGAGATCAACGACGCATCGTTAAAGACACTATTACAAATATTATCTTCAGGTTCAGGTAGGCACCTAATAATAAGGATTCCAGTTGTGTGTGTACAGGCACCCAACCAACCAACACCTATTTAGGAAAATGATTTTCGGGAGCTCATTAAGAATTGAGGGGAACCGAGAGTCTCCTTATCATTCTAAAACGTAATGAAATATTAATTAGGAGTAAGAGGGACATGAACTTAGGGTTGTATCAATTAGACAGTTCTCATTATATGACTAAACTAATAGTGTGGAGCAAACAACGGAAAGCACTTTGCATTAATAAAAATATTAACAAATCTAAAAATTATTAATTAATTAGTAATTATTAATAAGTGTGGTATTTGGTATTTATATAAGTATTCATTTTCTCTGACTTCGTATCTGATTTGTTCTATCTCTCGTTTTTGTAAAAACTTCCCTTTTTAATAATTTTATCCCACTACCTACTGGGTTAGGTGGGGTCTTAACAAGTTTTAGGTATTAAATAGAATGAAAAAAAATAGTCATAGGGAGGGGTAGGTACTTGGCACAGAGATGTTGTAACTTTGGAATACAATAAAACTAGAAAAGTGCACATCGGCAAAAGAAAAAGCATAAAGGAGTGTTGTAAATTTGGGATGGGTTGGCGGTTCAAGATAATATAAATAATAAATAATAGCATAAGTACCGAAGCGAAAGAAGATTAATAAAAAGCTATTGTTAGTCGAAAAAAAGTTGGGTGGTTGTAAAAGTTGTAATAAAGAAATATTTTCTAAAAAGCTGTAAAAGATATATTTTTATAGTACTTATAGTTAGTATGTGAAAAGAACGGTTGTCGGTATTTCTGGGAAGGATAGGGATAAGGAAAAGATATAAATAATAAAGCGTTATAACAATATAAAAATAGAAATAACCATGGTTTACAACACATTACAAGACAGGAATATAAAAATATAAATATTAAAAAATTTTCATAAGACATCAAACGAAAACTGTATCACAAATCTTTAATTTCCGAGTTGAGCAAACAGATATCATAAAGATTCCTTTATTTACTTGTCACTTTGTTTGAGTATGAAACCTCTCAAATGCAACTGATCATGGCCCAAAAGCCACAAAAGCAAAAAGTATCAACTAGTCTGGTAGTGAACACCTGGATTTTGTAGCTACTTGGAGAGCCTTTACTAATAACGAATTATAAATACTATACTTCTTGTGTCTTTATATTCAAAATATTTTGACTTTAGAATAAAAACATATTAAAAATTCCATACACGAAGCCGTTGCGCTTATTTCTTGCATTTCTTCCTGCATATGGTGATGGTATAGGTACTGTAAAACGCGCGTAAAACTTTTGAAACTGTTCTCAAGAATTACCCATTCACCTATTGAAGTATTATTTAGACGACGCGGTAACACTTTTTAAGACTACTATAAAGAATATTTATTGTGGCATTATATTTTCTTTTTTAAAGCTTCCGTCATATATATACATGTATACATTTATTATAGCTAGCCTATAAAAAGAAACATAAACTCTTTATATTTTTTCTTTATTTCGTCATTAAATTTAGTGAGATGCCTGCTGCTTTGAACAGGGAGAATTCCCCTGTCTGTATCAAAATATTTTGGTAACACCCCAACATACGACGACAACCAACACAGAAGCAAAAAATAAATGAAAATAATTTTCACTAGCCGTTAAAGATAGTCAGAATAGTTTAAGATGTGGTGTTAAATAAAGCAAAATGATAAAAATAAAGAGAAGAGAGCAGAGCACGATGGAAATTAGCAAAAAATTATGGTGGGACACCTCTTGGAACATGAAGAATTATAGTCAAACAAACTAGAAGTAGAAATAGGAGTAAATTGTTCTAGTTTTCTAGAAGAGCAAACTTAAGAAGAAGTGCAGGTGTATGTCCAATAATCGTTTGGGCTGAAGGTCTGATGATGATTATAATGAACTACTGAGAATGTTAACTGTCTTGTACATAAATATAAAGGAGAAGATATGAATCGCGTTACATAAAATGTTTTGCAAACACAAGCAGTTCAAATTTCTTTTTCTGAAAACTTTGTTTTCTCTTTAAATGCTTATCTGTATGACATTTTGTTCTTTTTAACCACGAATAACTGGGGTAATAACCCAAAGGTTTACGATGTTTTGGTTTAAAGTTTCTTACAGCATTCTCATAAAATTCTCAACTCCGACAGTGCCTACAATGAATGAAAACGTATAGCTACGTATGCTGATAGGTGCAAGAAAAAGAAGCACTTATACATACTCTACAGTATTTTGTCGTTGACGAGATGAGTCGAGCGTTGGATTTTTAGTGCTAAAAGCGATACGCCTGCTGCCTACACACAATAAATGCACACCTATTCATGTAGGTAGACTATGTCTATCTACGTACAAGTGAATGCTTCGCAAACTTCACTTAAGAGCGCCATTTTACCTGGTTAACGTTTAAGTGTAAATTAAAAAAGAATATAAGAAGATAACTTCAATCGCATTACGTAGATACGTTTCATCTCTTAAATTTCACGAAAAGAGAAACCTACTCCACGGTGCTCCAAAACTAAAGAGTCGTTAAAGATATAGATATGTATACTTAAGTTTTTAAAGAAGAGAAATTGAGAATATATTTACAAAATAGATAGCAAAAAGCAGTTAAAAGTAGAATGAATAAATTAAAAGATAAAACCTTTTTTAAAAAAAGCTTTTATTTATATGCTCTAAAAAGAAGAAAATTAAATTTTCCTTTAAAATTTTAACTTATAACCTCATTATACACAATTTATATGATCATAAAAGCTTGTCGCGAGGTTTGCTGAAATTTTAATAAAATTAAACTTAGCAGATTAAGTTACTCAATTAAATAGGTAGGTACTAGTTTATTTACACAAGTAAATCGCGCGACAAGCTTTTATGATCATGTAAATTGTGTATAATGAGATTATAAGTTGATAGTTAAAATTTTAAAGGAAAATTGTATTTTCTTCTTTTTAGAGCATGTAAATAAGAGCTTTTTTTAAAAAAGGTTTTTTCTTTTAATTTAATTTTTAGTTACCTATCGTTGGTTAGGTTTCTGAGTCTGTTCGTCTCATTTAACGCATCATTGTTTGCTTTTGGAGTTGTCCTTCTCCTAGACAGGTTGCAGGCCAATGCTGATGACGCCCATCTCGCTAAATCGCACAAGTCAAAGTTAATCAACCGATTTTACAGGCTCAAAAAAATCTACCTCAAGAATAATCGAGGTCTCTACACCAAATTTCAGGTGGATTAGAGCAACGGAGCTTATAATCACCATCTTTTTTTCAACCTGCCTTTTTATTCTCAGCGAACCCTTTCATTTAATACCCATACTAAAAGAAAGCATAAAAAACTCGGGCATATTGAATTAAGAGTGATGTCAGAATATTTTTCTAATTATTCTCGGCAAGCCCTTTCACTTGATACCTATATTGTAGAAATGCATTAAAAATAAGTATTCCGCCATCTTGGATTTATAATGACGTCACACAGCTTATCGTGTATTGTCATCCAAACTAAACGTGTATACAAAATTTCAGCTCAATCGGTTGAATATATCTGCTTCAAAATTGAGTAGCAAGATTCCACCCGAACAAACATACATTGCAAGTTAAATAAAAGCTTTTAATAAGTAGTAATTACCAATCAGTTCTAGTTCAAGTTTTGTGGACATTATAATTATGTCAAAAACATCAAGCAAAACACATTTAGGGCAAACTAATCAACAAATGCAAGATACTTTCTGTTTTAGATCATTTCTGAGCTACTAGCTAAATCCCGTCTCAATGTCTTGTGACATCTGATGAATTAAAAGTACCGAATGTTTGATTTGAAAACTGTGTAAAATAAACAGCTTAATTCTATGATAAAACCATAGTATTAGTTTTATTTCATGTAAGTAACATCGAGACCATCAAAGTAAATCCTAACGTGCTCACTACACGCGGCTTATATCGGGATAAAACCGCCTAATGTAGGTAGAAGGTATCGCGACCCTTGTCGTTAATTGTCGATCCACCCTGATGCTATCCTACTACTATATACCGCGACCCCAACATATAACGACCCTCGTCTTGTATTTCCAACTTGGGCACCGACTAAACAACCTCGTCGGTTATAAATGACGCCGACAGTTCCTGTATTATGGGCTTCGGTCGCCGGAGGGGCTGAAGGCTACTTTTGTTGAAATTATATTTCGTTATAAAACTGACCGTCATCACGTCCCCGTGTCTGCACAAATACACGACGCAACCAAATTATCCTCGAAACTTTACCATGATTTCACCTACACAAGCTAGTTAATACCCTAAAATCTGGTTAGGTATTACTCCACCCAAATTCAACAATGTAATTATACTATAATTAAAAGTCAAATTTTAAACCAAAAATTAATTACAAAATTAGAAAGGGAATGCACAGAATGCATTCCTGTTTAGTTAGTTTAGTCAGTAAATCCATAAATAGAAACGATAGACAACAAAACGATTAGTGGACGCTATCATTTATCACCCTCCATTTATTATTAACCCTTGACTGTATCGGATTAATTCAATTTTCCTGTTAGGGCTTTAGCTACGTGCAGTTACTGCACTATCACCTGTAACACGTAAGATATTGGCCTACATGAGCCCGAGACCCCGAAATTGCATTCGCGATTAAATATTGAGTACGTGTTCCATATAGTGTTGTAATTACCCTATTCGTGATCCGAGTAGGTACGTATAACAAACGTTCAGTTACTCATCTTATTACATATATATTTAAATAACGAAAGCAATGATAAAATGGGTTATATAGGTACATTAAATATTTAAAAGAAATGATCCACGTGTTCGTTATACATAATTTATCATATATCTTAGTGAGTAGACAAAGAAGAAGGTTAAGGTTTTACATTCACAATCTTGTTTCTCAGCTTTCTCCGTAGAAATTAGAAAGCTAGCGATAGGAATATAAATATCAAGCAGACTACGATTGCTACCTATAATAATTCCTAATGAACCGTGCCATTAAAATTTCTGAACCAGATTACCGCTTTTTAAAAGAAATTGATTAATGCTTCTGCTATACAATTAGAGCTTGTAGAGTTGTGAAAATTATATCTTTTACTCATACCTTACAAACGTATAAATTCCTATTATATAGGTACCTATGATAAAATGCAAAAAATATTTTGTACACCATAGGCACTTATTTAAAGTATTTTTCTTGAGTTGTTGTAATGCTGTAATTAAAAACTTATTTCCAATCCTGTTAATGTAAAAGACAACAAAAGTTATATTCAATGGGAGTCGTAGCGAAATACAAAGGTGCCCTATCTAAATATTCATATGCATACAGTGAAATAAATGTGTTGTTATTACTAAAAATTTTTTTTTTGTTGTAACTAAAAAACAAATTGTATTTATTTTGTACATAATTAATAATTAATCTTTCTCATCTCTGTAATTATATTATATATAATATATATTTTTATTACACTTGCGTTTTATCAATTTCTTTTAATATGTGTCACCACATTTGTTTTATTTTAATTTAATTAAAGAAAATAAAACTGGTTTTTAAATGTTCTCCATAATAACAAATAGATACGTAATTTATTATTTTTTTAATGAATTAAACTATCTTAAATTTTCAAGTCAACTAGGCATTAATTAAGTACTAGTTAATTTTTGGTAAAGTAAAATCATTTTTTGAATTGTATTTGTAACATCAAATAAATAATAAGATATAAAATGCCATGGCGTTATAAAATATTCCTTGGATACCAAAATGCCTTTAGCAAGAAGACGATAACCTTTCAATAAACTGATAAAACTAGAAAAAAAGTATCCGTTAGGTCATTAAATAACATGTTTGGGACAACTATCTACCTACGACCAGATTCAAACGAACGAAACGGTACCTCAAGATGGCGGCTGACCGTTACGAATGTACATACATACGATGGTACCTGATATACTACTGAATATTATTATATGTAAGCTTAAGTAAATAAACCTATTTAATAAAATTGTATTTTTATTTGTGGTAAGTAACTGTTAGTATTGCCATCGCTTTATGTTTGAAAAATGTAAAAAGAACAAAAATAAATTTTGATAAAAGATAGATACGAGAGTAAAAATAACACTTGTTGGATAAAAACAAAGTCGATTATAAAAAAGAAAATTTGTAATAAATTTCATTTATTATGTTCCTAAATTGGCTCAGGAATTTCATAAAGGCAGCAACCGTGAAAGCGGAGAATTACATTGTGGCTTTAACCTTCGGAAGAGAAACCTTTCACAATCAAAAGCTCGCGTAATCTCGTTAAATCCCTCCGAGGCTCGACGAATTAACTCGTTTTTAAGTTGCATTTGGAATGCATTATTTTTTTCGTTCCAATTCCAGCCAACAAATCCGCTCGGTCGTTGCTTATTTTCCACTTACCTAATTGCAAAGCGAGGAACGTGATTTTCCAGCAGTCCGCCTTTCCACTGAACAGATCCATTGCTGAATCCACAGACTGAACTTAATCGGAGTAATAAAAATCCTGAACAAAACACTAGGTTCTCATTCCGCAATAAGACTTTAATATAATGATCAAGTTAATCTTACACAACACCGATCCTCTCAAGTCTTTATTCACTTCACTTTTTCATTCCATTCCTTGTCAACAACAATAAGACGAACAAACATAAACTGAACTTGAAACAGTCACAATGTGTTGTAAACAGTTGTCCAAAAGCACATCTGTTGTTATCTTTGCACCGGAAACCGAGTTAAAAACTTTTAAAAAAGTTGATGTACACAAAACCGTTCAAAAAGCGCGACTATGAAACGAACAAGCGGCACGGACGTGCTCGAAACAACGTCCAGTTACGGAATGGAATGAGAAAAGGAATACTTGGCGTCTCGGCGTTCTTCGTACACGGTGCCACCAATGGTAGCGTTGCGATCGACTCGGATGGAACGGAAACGAGACTCGAACATCGCCGAAGAGTTTTAACACGACAAGGATAGAGAAACGATCAACAAGCGTACTACCGGCAGTAGGCGACGACAGAACTCCGCCTTTCTTTCTATTTGAAGACGATTTTTCACGGTCACGTTTGTAAACAAATGTGGTGTAGCTACCAAATTACGAACATGCTTCAGCTTCAAATGACTTTTGAATAATGAAAATTCACATTTCCACATTTAAACAAACCATACAGAAACTTTAAAAGAATCGAGCAAATAGATTATGCCTACCATAGATTTTAAAAGTAATTTTCGTTACTTTAAACTCATACTTTCATAGGTTCATATACATTTTAATGACAAATAAAGTGCACTGTAGAAAATTAAAGAAATATACAAATGTTTTTGGTAATTATACAGTTTAACAATCACTTCGGTTTTTAATGACATAAAATCGAAAAAAGGACTTTTTTGCATTTTTTTTCAAATTGTTTTGATGGCGGATTTGTAAAAAAATAAGAATTGAAAAAAAAATTAAAATTTCTTCTAGTTTTACAAGTAACTGCTAAGAAAAATCGAATTTTCTTATATAATCAATCCTAGATAACTTTTTTCTACGTCGCAAAGTCGAGTTTTTTATTTTGATTTTCATAGCCTAAAACAAATCTCATTCAAATACTCGCTTACTCAAATGATCTCTGGAATTGACGTTTAATTCACCTTGTGATAAACCGGTTGGGGATCATTTTTTATATTACATTACACACGATTTCAGATATGGCGTTAATGCGGGTGGTAGTACTAACCAGGTAGGTACAATCGTGTGGTACTCTTCCCCCAACATCTTACGTTAACTTTCTGATTGAAAAGGAAAAGTGTTAGGGGGTTCCACCACATCATACCAGATTTCAATAAGAGGGAAGGAGACCCTCAAATTAAAACAGAAACATTTTACCTTTGTAAAAATATAAATTTTGCAAAATAGAAACAGTTCAGAATTTATGTACTTTAAAAATTTAGGGAAAATACAATCACTGAAGAAGGGTTGTAAAATATGAAGAAAAATTGAGAGAATTACCGGAACGGGACATAAGAAAGGAGATATGGAGGAAAGAGGGATTGGGGATCGGGACAAAAAATAAATATGATGGGGAAAGGAATAAAGCCTTAACAGAAATGGCAATAAGTAAAGAACAAATGGAAAAGTGGAGACTAAAGGGATTGAATGTTAGTAGGATGGTGGGGAAAAGATGTAATGAAATAGTAAGAGGTGAGGATTTGAGAAAAAATTGGGAATCCAGATACGCGAAAGGTATGAGGGAGTTTATATGGGTAGAATGGCAAGGGGATGGGGTGCCGGGGTATCTAAGAAGAGGAAAAAGTATAGAGATAATATATAGATTCAGAATGGGGAATGATTGTAACGAGAATAAGTTTTGGATGGAAGAAAGTAAGAGATTGTGTAGAGTATGTGGAGAAAAGAGTGAATCAATGGAGCATGTATTAGAAGAAGTAACGGGGAAGAATGAGAGGGAGGAACTTGGAAGGAAAATAAATGCGGATGGTAGTGATCTGGCCCTATTGAAGCAAATTTTAAAAAGAAGAGGTGATGAAAGCGGGCGAGGGAAAATACAGGAAAAACTGAATATAAGTGAAAAAGAAGGGAAGTACCTACTTAGTATAAATATTTAAATTTTTGTAAGTTGGAGAAACTCATATGTTTCTTTTTTTTTCCTTGTGTATGTATAAATGTAAACATAACTTTTTGTTTTAATAAAGCTCTACTACTACTAAAGCATTACTACTACAATTACTGTGCAACTAATTAACGATTCTTATTCAGAATGTATTCCAAAATCTTCTATTTATAACTCGGCACTGTGTATTTCGGATAAGGTCTCGGTGAATTAGTCGCATTTTGTGCCTTTAATTAGTTCCACATGTTTGAAACCGTCTAGACTGTTATAACTGGATTTTCCGCAAAAACGAAAGTAATTTCCTACAAACTTCTGTCTAACATAGATAAAAAGTAAAGCGGGGAAAGGAGTTACGGTGCAATGTAATAAGATGAGCGTCGACACAGGGTACAAAGGGTGCACGGTAACAGAAGGATTGTCGAACAAAATTAAATAGATACCCACGTAGGATATTCTTTTATGAACAAACAGCTTTTAAAGTCATTCCGACAACCGAACAAAACCCTGCATTACTTCTGTTAAATTCCGAATGTTTTTTGGAAAGTAGCTTTTAATACTGTTCAAATTTACATAATAAAATCGTTTGTATTCGCTTTTATGCAAAACGTGTAGAGAAACGAAAAAAACTGACTATGTCAAGATGCTTCGTT
Organism: Agrilus mali; assembly: GCA_029378335.1. NCBI lineage: Eukaryota > Metazoa > Arthropoda > Insecta > Coleoptera > Buprestidae > Agrilus > Agrilus mali. The sequence continues at coordinate 18,160,877 of CM055658.1, read as the reverse complement.
TAAATTCAAAAACTGGAGCCATTCAAATCAGTAAAAAAAATGTTGTAAACACATCACATACAAATTCTTTCTCAAAAAAGTACTACTGTTTGGGACTGGTCAATTCGCCCATTTGATGGTCTATTTTAAATTTTAATTATTCTCAGAGTCCATAGAACTGGCATAATTTTTAAGGGTTCAAGGTTCCGCGTTATTCTTTCTAAATGATTGAAACCCAAATAAATATGAAGTTCTTTCAATATAGATATATACTTATACAAAAATTATCATGTTAATTTTCCTGGAAACCAAATTTATAAACGGTTTCTGGTTACCTATAATTGGTTCTTAATTACTGATGGGAGTTCTGCAAACAAATTCAAGTGACAAATAAAACAGTCGTATCTATTACGTACCTAGATGTAGGTATGTATATAGAGGAGAACGCGCCGTGTATTGTAAGCAATCTCTGGGAAGTTTGGTCATTGCAATTCAAGACAAATGCAATTTAGAAGGTCTTCTCTAACGGAAAATTAAGTAAGTTTTCAACTGTTAACTACCTTTCGTGCAGTAAAGTTTTGCGCAAGAAAACAATTAACTCTGTTTTAATGCGGGCTTGAGATTCGAGAACAAAGACCTATTATGCATTATTTTCAGTACCTACTAAATAATAAGAAAATAAAAACAAATTTTCAAAGCGTATCGCTCCAATTATGAGATTTATGATAAACTCACCATTATTTTCTGATACGAAAAATACGAATGAAAGGGAACCCACAAACATAAACAATATTATATCGAATAAAATTTCTTGATTCTCATCAAACCAATTTAATTGTATCTTTTTTTCTTATAAAGTGTTTTTTTTTTATAAGAATGAATTGATATTGGAGACTGTTTTTTTATACATACTTAATACCATATAAAAGACAATATATTAGGGAAAAAGAACTGACTGAAGGATACAGCGAAAGCCGAGGCCAAGCACGGGGCTGGATTGGTAAAGTACTTGAGTAAAATTCCTTAAAATACCGGAAAATTTGCTACTCAATCAAATGCTCTTATAGTATTCGTTGTATTATTTGTTTTTAAATACATGTTTTTTTATTTTATTGAATTTTCAAAAAATCTATGATCTTATTTTTTCTATTTGTAAATAATTCATAAAAAATTATACCCGCCAGAATCGAAAATTGAGTGTAAATTATTAACAAAAAAAATATTATCATAATACTATATAACGTAATTTTATTTGCATATGGGAAATCACAAACTAAATAAGTATTATATAGTTAAATACATACTTTAAATCGAGTATTTTTTACAAGTAAATGTATAAGGTGGTTCAAATTCGATGCGCACCGTAATGGCGGTTTAAAAGTTGCCATTTGAAGTGCCGATAATGGTGTTCCTACCTAGAAATGTAAAATATCCCTTTCGTTTTGTGAACCAAAAATTTTGAATTTTCTCTAACTCGAAGTATTTCAGTTATAATTAGACCTATTGGAAAATAATGATCACATTATCGTTACATTTTATTTAGCTCCATACACTGGTGGAATTATAATTTTCCGTGCAACGTTTCATCTTTATAGAACCATCATTAACTTAGAAATTTTAAGTGCGGACTGCTTTTTATCTCCTGAAAACAATTTAATTAACCGATAATCATTCTCGATTTTATATGACAATAAAACCATTATCAGTCATGGTATAGATAATTTTCCTAAATATTACTCTGCAATAAAATAAACAACGAATGGTATAGTCTTTGTACTGCACTGAACAAAAAAGGCTTTACATTTTATTAAAGATTATAATTTACGTATTTTTCAACATTGGGAAAAGCACAAAATAGTAATTAAAAAAAAAAATACCGGCCAAGTGCGAGTCGAACTCGCGCACCGAGGTTCCGTACAAACCTGTATATATGTGATGTAACTAAAAATTTAAGGTTTTCGGAATTTTTCCTTTATATGTGCTATAAAACATTGCTTCATGCCAAATTTCAAGATTCTAAATCGACTGGAAGTACCCTTTAGGTTTTGATTCCCTTGCGAGTAGTTGCGAGTTTAAAAATATGCGGCTTAAATGGCTGTTTCTTTTGATTGCGTTAAGATAGAAGTTTGACTTTGTTACAGCTTAAGGGTATTATAGACCTGAGTATTTGATATGAATTTCAATAAAATACCTCTACGCGTTCATGAGGAAAGGGGTACTAACTTTAAAATGATTAAAAATATTTTTATTATATGATGTTATTAAAAATTTACGGTTTTCGCAATTTTTCCTTTATCTGAGCTATAAGACGTTGCTTCGTACCAAATTTCAAGATTCTGAGTTCACGGGAAGTACCCTGTAGGTTTTGATTAAAAAATTTGCGGCATAAACGGCTGCATCTTTTGATTGCGTTGGCTTAGAAGTTTGATTTTTTGACAGCTCGAAGGGACAATAGACCTGAGTATTTGGTTTAAATTTTAGCTTGATACCTCCACACGTTCCTGAGATAAAGGGTCTTGACAGACGGACGGACGGACGGACGGACGGACGGACGGACAACGAAGTGATCCTATAAGGGTTCCGCTTTTTCCTTTTGAGGTGCGGAACCCTAAAAATGATACCATAACTGCTGACGATTTTATTGTCACGTAACGTCGAGGATTACTTCGGTATTACATAGTACTGGTATAGGCTTATTAATTTTTTTACAGGCCGCATTTAATGTTTCTGGATTGATAATGGTTCTGTAAAGACGAAACGTTGCACGGAAAATTATAACAGCACCAGTATATGGAACTAAATTAACTGTAATGATAATGGTCACATTATTTTTCAATAGGTCTAATTATAGCTAAAATATTTCGAGTTCTAGAAAATTCAAAATTTTTTCAAATATCTCATAAACTAAAAGGGATATTCTACATTTAACCGCCATCGTATCTCTTAAGTTTAAATTTAAATCACTTGCTTCAAAAAATTTTTTACCTATAGCTAAGCTTATATACCTGAACTTACTTATTTTTTTATATTTGTTCAAATCTACTTCTATGAATATTATTTGAAAATATTATGTTCCAAATATCTAACCAATACTTGTATATATATCGTACAAAGTATTTTCTCAAGACTAACGAGCTGTTCCAATAGGAAAAGAATAAATGTTCTATGACATAACAAAAACTAAGTCACTTAGACAAAATCCTAAAATGAGCTTCCCACCTCTATGAGTTGATGAAGATGGTTTCGCTACCATAAAAAATTTCAGTTTATTTGTTTGTTACATGAACAATTTCTGCAAGTCATTATTACAAAGCCAAGGAAGCGGCCGTAAAAGTTGCCATCCGTTTACTCGGTTTTGTACTCGTGTATTATTCTAAAAGCATCTTTATACCACCTACTACCTCCTGTAGTTAGCCGACGAAGCATGAAAAAGAAAAGACGGTCCGGAATTAAAGTTAGTTTTAAGTTGCAGTAGGTGCGGTGCAGTGGCTGTTTAATAGAAAGGTCAAAAACTTCTCTTGCAGATTATGTCTGCGGAAATATCCTCCGAGACCGCGAAATACAGTCATAAATTTGTTGAACTTATCTCACGACATAAAAGTCCAAGAGAAGAATAGATGTTTAAGCTATAACGGAAGCTCGAAAACTCCTTTCGATAATTAAACTTTTTAAATAAATTTGTAGCTGATGAGTTTTTGTTCCTATCAAAACAAATTTATTGACCGAATAATGTTAAAAACCTTTATTCTAGTCTCTAATAAAAATTAGTGCTTTTGTTTTTACCGTTGATATGACTTTGGAATCGCCAGCTGAAGGGCAATTTAATTAAAAATCATCCATTTCGACGTATTTAAAGGTCACAGGAGATTACAAATAAATTAAAAAATTGTTAACCCCTAATCGTGCCAAAAACCAGCTGCTTTTAGGACTACCTTTCCCCATCACAGAAGCTTTATCAAATACCTGTTGATTTCCAGTACACATTAAGAATTTAAGAGAAGCTTTCAGAATTTCCGCCTGCTTTGTACCCGTAATAATAAAGAAACGAATGCGTTGTCATTATAAACCCCGAACAACACATATGTATTAATGTGTCCCTTTTTATTTTATATCCATGTCATGATATATTGTCGCGATTTACAAAAGCAAACTGCCTCATATTTCCAAAGACCGTTTAGTCGCGGTACAATTTAATGTCGCCATTTCCGCGTCACATACTTTACATAAAACTAGCTAAACGTACAATATTTCGCGGATTATGATCATATGAAGCTGCAAAGTATAAAATACGCTCATTATGCAGCCTTTGAATTACTTGTCTCAAGGGAATCTAGACATAATACATATATGTATCTGTTTCATTTAATTTTTCACCAACTATGTAGAAAAGGCAGATCATTGTTATGATGTAGTATACTTTGTAGAAGTGTTTGAAAGTGCCACCAGTATAGATGGCCTGCGTCATTTCTTCATAACAACTAATACGAATTCAAATATTTAATAAATAAGCACCCTTAAAACTTCTAGTTCAACTTCAATCCTCAATTCATTTCACATTTCTTTTTCAAATTTATGATGTGAGAGAAAGCGTCCCTATTTTTGTCAGGATTTCAAAACGTGCAACTGTCATAAAAAATTCCCTTTGACGTCAATTGGTCAATCAAAGTCAATCAAAAATTATAGTGATACTTCAACCTTTTAACTACACTTTACATGCATTTCAGTTGCCTATGGTTGTGAATGACAAGCACATAAAAGGGTAGGATCATGAGTAATCAAAAATGTTTGGATTTTTCTACATTTATAAATATGCTGTATTTTATCCATGAAGAAATAAATAGGAGAGGGTGCATAAGGACACAAGATACATGCCAGCTCCTACTTTTTGTTTAATTTATGATACAGTAAAAAAAGCGACTCAATTAAAATTTTAGAAACAGGGAAATGGTAGATAGAGCATGATCTGGAGGGTAGAGCGATTAAGCCTCAGGCTGTTCTGCAGAATCTCTTTCAGTTCTTTTAAAATTTCATGGCGCTAATCATAAACGGGGGATAAATATTATATTTATACACACGACCCAAAAAACGAAAAGTAAACTATGTAAAACGTCCAGTATAGTTAAATGAGGTTTATATCATCAAATCGAAGTGGAACTGGTAGGGTAAGCATATAACTTCATATGAACACTGAAAGTATTTTATTCCGGAAATTTTTAGCCCATACCTCGTATTTTACAATGTTCCTCCATTTTACAACGCTTTTATTTTACAGTAACAGTGAATAAATATTTTAAAAGATGCTTTCCTGTCTAGTTTGCTATTAAAAAGGTAATGGGGTGTAAATGGGGTGCTGGCAGACATAAATTCTTTTGACCCAGTTAATTTTTTTCCGGCGTTTGTTCGGAAAAGCAAGGCGAATGGTTCAAAAGGTAACACCTTCCCGAACGAGACTCACTTTCATGTGTAGGTAAATGTAGTTCCTTATACGTAGACCTACTTACTATACACTTCGAAATCGTACGAGATATTAGAATGACATTTACTTTTCGAAACACCACATACTGAAATCGATAAAACCTTTTATCTGGATTAAAGAAGACATTAAGCTTATGAAGGCGTTTCGTTTTATACACCGTAGGTGTAGATGTGCCGTTACGATACCGAAGGCTGTTATTACTATTGCATTAAGTGTAAATGAATTTCGACATATTTATGGAAATTCAGTCGTTTTTGTTACAATAAGCGATAAGGAATAGATAAAGTGATGATTTAGTATTTTTTTGTGCTTCGATTATTCTCAAATATATACTGAATTTCTAAGAAGCAATCAACTTGAATGTAATAAAAACTAATGTCATTTGGTAAATACAATTCTAAATGATATGAAGCATTAATTGTTAAAAGTTTTTAAAAATATTGTCGTTCGTATTGTCACATAGTGCTCATATTTTTCCAAAATTATTTTTCTTTTTAATTGTTTTTAATTTCATTAATTACATTTGTTTAAATTTAGATATGCAACGTATCGATTTTACGTAACAAGGAACCGGCACACGGAAATGCGACATGATTGCACGGCAAAAGTGTGCCGTGACCAACTTGCGATTTTCCGTTTGGGGGTAAAAGAGCACTATGTGGGTCATTATAAAAGAACAAGTCAGAGAGATATAAGGGGCAGTAAGCAAAAAGTTAGTAAGATGGAGTCAGCGAGTCCGAGGGGTTAGGGGGGTGTAGCGGTTTACCGCTATCACTCACCCTAATGCCCTGATAAGAGTCCCTGCCATTATCAACGCCCCTAGTTGATAATTATTTAGGCAAGTAGTTTTAAGATTTATTTATAATTAGTTGTTAAGTGTTATTTAGTTTATAAGGCATTATTTAATTCATTAAATCCATTAAAAATTACCATAAAAATTCAGCTTATTCGTTACAGTATTCACCAAAACAGTCATAATAATTGCAGTTAATTTTCAACAGGCAAAAAAGGTAAATTAATTTTGCTTCATGCAACATTTAAAAACGATATATTTGAAAGAGAATGGAAACAGTTTACGGAAATATAGGTAGCAACTCGAGTGTTAAACAGGGCATGTTTAAAACATTAGTAAATACACAGGAACAGCTCTGTGTTCTAAATGGTGCCGCAGCCTGTTCTGCACGACTGCTGTAAATACCTTCGGGTGTACGGACAGAATGGAAACCAATGGCGCAATTTGCATTTCAGAAACATATCTTTGCATATTGAAATTGACCGAATCTAATGGCAAGCCAATTTTTCAAAGAATAAACAGCTAAAGGCCTTCTCCATCTCAATGACCTAATGGCCACATCTACCATGAAAATAGATCACGTGTGTTATTGTTCTCGTACCATTTAAACTCACTCTTAAAGTAAGTGCAGGTCGAATAAATAGATGACGACACTTAGATACAGTTTGATATGGCTGAGTAGATAAGCAAAATAAAAGGACTATATTGATCCCATATTAATAAATGAAATATCCAGAAATATCTTTCATGGAATTGTATGATGTGTATTCAAAATACTTATATACAATTTGTATGTTATGTCATTTCAAGTGCCCTTACGATTTCATAAACCGAGTTACAAATTTCCGAGTCGTTTAATTAAATTCTGGTTCTATACCGTACCAAACATCAAAATCGTCAAAACTACATGGCAGGTTGTTATTAAATTGTGGACACAAACCTAACACTACGTATAATAAAAACTAGGGTAATTTGTAGATTTAGATGTAATGTAGCACGTTTGCTCTAAATATTTTGGGGTTAACAATCCCAACGAGCCACTTTAAAAGCCACAAGTCAACACTTGAAACGTATTCCTCGTTTACTGGAATAGTTTATAAGAGTAGGTGCTGCGTGCGTGAAGATGGTTTGACATCATCGTCACTCTTGTTGACTTCTGCTACTGTGACATACGTTAACGAACACTCCCGTTAGGAGCAAAGCATCCTAGAGCAATTATCCCGCCAACCTACCTCTGTATGTACCTACGTATGTATGTGTTGGGTATTTGTGTTTGTGTGTAATATTAACAAGAGTGGCACAAGACTCGTCCTTGCCCCAGGTGATTTATTCTAATATTCAAGAAACTCAAGAGTCTGGAAACGACAAAAATTAATGAATTCATGATACCATACATTTATGTGTAAATTTCTGAAACCTTATCAGTATCTCCTTCTCATTTAGGATATTGCAAAATCCATACTAAAACAACTACAGAAAAATGTTGTATTTGTCCAGAAATGTAAACTCTTCATAACGTCATTCGTTATAACGATAAATTCCTTGTAATGTAACCTCTTTATAACGCAGCATCCATTTTCTATTACGAAGATATTTGTTTATGATTACTACTGATATAGCAAAAAAAACGCCAGGCAAAATGGACTTATTATATGTATTCAAAATAACAAAACACATATTTTTTTAAACATATGTATATATGAAAATTATTGTGAATTAAGTTGTTTTTTCTTCTTCATTGAATATAACGATAACCCTTTATAACGATAAAAAGTACTCGGTCCCTTGAGCTTGGTCATAAACAGCTTACACTGAATTTGTTAATTCATAAAATAAATTGACTGAAACCTGCAAACGTCGTTTCTGCTGATTCTTATGTTACTGTTCATTAGCATTTGGCATTTGGCATAAACCAAGACGAGTGAACAGAACACTTGTTTGCAACGGTTAGAATTTCTCGTTTAAGAAGACATTTTAATTTAGTTCGGTGAACGAAAGTCGCACAAATCTATCTGTAAGAACGATGCAGAAGAAATCGGAGAAGCGTTTCCTTTTGATAACAAAATACATTAAACAAACAGAAAAATTTAAAACTTCACGAGAAAAATAAATTAATCGTACATGCTGGAAGAGTAAAATATTTTATCATCTTACCTATCATGTTGAGCTTTCAAAGCAAAGTATTTGAATAAAAATAGAAATATAATCGTCAAAACCAATCACACTAATATTATAAAGGCGAAAATTTGTGAGTGTGTGAGTGTGTATGTTTGTTACTTCTTCATGTCTAAACGGCTGGAGCGATTTTAATAAAATTTGGTATGGAGTTAGGTGACACCCTGGATTAACACATAGGCTACGTTTTACTGCAAGAAAATACCTTGTTCCCATGAGAAAATCGATGAAAATGAATTCGCGGAATATTATAAATGCGAAAGTAACTCTGTCTGTATGCTACACAATCTCGCCTAAAATTCACTGACCCGATTTAAATGAAATTTGGTACAGAGATAGTCCAGAGCCTGAGAAAGGACATAGGCTACTTTTTAATGCGAAAAAAGGGTTGTAAGGGGCTAAAATAGGAAAGTTTGTGCGGAAATTCCGTAATTTTTAAAGATAGAAGCTTGAAACTTATTTTTTAGGCTTTTGATTAGATATTGTATATAAATACGACATTCAATGTTTGTAAAAAATTTACCCTAAAGGGGATAAAATTAGCCGATGAAAGTTTTTGTGTAATGACGTCGGCAAAAAGGCTTACGGCCCATAAAAAAAAATATAGAAGAAAAAAAATTTTAAATGGTGCCGAAAGTCACTATTCCACGCGGACAAAGTCGCGGGCATAGCTAGTATAAAATATAATCATAATTTACTTAAGATTTTGATATATCAAACGTAAAGGAAACAAATAAACGGAAGTTTTACTAGGTAATAATAATTTAATCTCGACAAAATTGTTTCGGCCAAATTGCGGCCAATAACAGATTACTAAAGTATTAAAACTAGAAGTTATAAATTTATAAGTACCTACCTAGATGCTACAGTCTATATAAGAGTAGGGGGTGCTATATGTTACTAAATATATCTATACAAATTTGTAACTTCTAGTTTTAATACTGTAGTAATCTCTGCATTCTCTAGTAAATGGCCGAAACAAATTTGTAGATTGATTAAATTATTAAGTGAAACTTCCGTTCATTTATTTCCCTTACGTTTGATAAAGTCATGCAGTTTCACATAAATTTCACCTTAAACACCTTACCTAACCTAACCTGTCAAAACTTCTAAATTTCATGCACTTCAAACTCGATGTTTTAGAATACTTTTAGTTCAGTATTAGACTACCACCAATTACGAATATATGAGCCTTTGCTGGGAAGCAATTTGATCCTAAGGTCAAACCTAAATTCAGTGTTTCTAATTACGTAGGAAATGACATCTTTGGCATCACTTTCCTAATCCATACTGATCTGTGTGTTATCTACTTATAACGTCACTACCAACAACTAATCGAACAGCCTAATTGGCGACCCCAAATTAGACAAGCAATATCACGTTCGTAATTGAATGGACAAATGGCGTTAATATGGAGTAACTAAGCGGTTATGGTTCCTTCTAAAATCTTATTTATTTTATTTTGATACAATGTAATCATTTGTAAGTAAAAATGGGGTGAAAACGCATGTATTTGGAAAAGAACAATTTTAAAACTAGCAATTAGTCGCAACCGCAACCGCCAATTTGATTTAAACACAAAAGTCTAAAGCAATTTTTTAACAACCGCCAATTTTTTTCTATAAACGAACGTTGCATGTTGAAAAGAGTGAGTAAACTGCTGTTTGGGAGCATACAAAAGGACTTCTCTGTGATTATACGTGCAGCACTTCACCTACATACATACAAACACGCAGCAGTAGCGGCTCCATAAATCCTGTCATTTATCTGTTCTGTATTTAGTTTGAATTTTTAATTATTTTAATGTATTTTACTTATTTTTTCATAGAGTATGGGGTTCTGAGTATTACCACAACACTAGCTCAGTTGCAAGACATTATTTGACAGCAAAATTTCTCGAACTACATCTTTCCTCACCTTCAATCCTATATCAACGGCTGAACGGAGCAATTATCTGGCCTTTGCTCGTTTTTCGTATCGTCAGTTTCTAAATTAAATTTAATTTAAAAGTTCAAGCGGGGATATTGTCCAGTGTCTCATAAAACAGCCGCCCTCGCCACACATCACAAGCACACATGGACACTATGTAATGAGCAGATTTCTATACCCTCTATAGAAACAGCGACCGCTTTTTAGTAACCACACCAATTACCCCTTTACCTGTTAATAGTCAATTTCGATCCAATTTTGCTTGCGGTAACGAGTGTGTGTGTGTTGGATATGCATCTGTACTGTAACGTTGCAAGTCTTGCAATCGGGTACCTACCGGGCCCCGAATAAAGTAATTACGTTTATAACACATACCGGTACCTGGATGAATCCGGAAAATTGCTTCAACTAAGCACATGTAACGTATATGAGCAATAAGGCAAGGCCTTAACGTAAAGCGCGCGAAGAGGCAAAACTTTGGAACTTACTATTCATCTTGATTAAATACAATGATTAGAAGCTTGAGCGCTAAAATGGAACTGTAAGGAATTTCAGAGTAACACAAGGAATAATTATTTTGGAACCACTACAAAATAAGCCTTATTGAGGAGGTAGATACTATAGCTGTTACCGGATATCGACTCCAATCTAAAATCCAATAAGTTCTTTGATTGTGTTTAGTTTGTTATCCCTATGCGCGAAATTGAGATCCCAAAAAAAAACATCAGTGCCGAATAAGGTGAAAAGTTATTTATAAATTTATAGACGTTTAAACCATCGGTCGACTCGTCGTCTCGGTTGAATCTATAAATTACATTTTCCTTCAGTGTCTGCTTTTGAAACGAAATTGCACAGAAACAACTTTATAACTGATAAGTTTTCCAATTCTGTTCGTTCGATTTTCCTTCGGTTGACGACCTATCTGGATGCCTCTCAATATTTCAATCGAAATTTCCTAAACAGGTAGGTAGTTTTAACTTGAGAGAAAACGTATATAACTTAACGATTTCTTTAACAAACGCTACGCTGAGAATAATGGAAAAACTTCCCAATAGACGACTGATTAATAATATAAATTGCATTCCAGTTTTACTCGCAAACGACCGGCTAAAGGCGAGGCATATCGTTTAGCTATCCGGCTCTAAGAACCAGATTACAAGTTGACTTAAGACATACCCTAACCCGTATTTTTAATTCGTTTTAATTTAACTATTTGGCTAATACATTTCAACACAAAAGAGTTATATAAGGGCACAAAAATCCAAAAGATTGAGTGGTGCAAGAAAAGCACCTCACAACTAATTAACCTAATCGATTTTGATAAGAGTTATCCACGTTCATTCAGCCAATAACAAAGTAGGAATTGTGGCATCCAGTGAATATTCATTTTGAAGGACGTATCAAAAATGTAAGTAATCCTTTGCCCACGGCTACGCTTTTCTATGATGCGGAATGAAATTAAAAGTTAAATTAATATTATCATAAGGCTTTGAAGCCACGAATTTCAGTGTGCGGTAGAAAGCTCGTAGTAAGTGAAAAGGTACCGGCATTAAAATAGCACCACTGGGAGCCGTTGTACAACTTCTGGAGTCGTTAATAAATCTTCTTCATACGAAAACTAAGCATTACGACTGTCTTTCCGTAATTTACATTAATAAGTTTCAAGAATAAAATTTAAACGAATGGACACATTAAAGAAGACCGTAATTCTAACTCAAAAAATAAAAATAAAAGTAGGTCCTCTTACTGAATTAATAATTATTTGCGATTGTTCTTTTTGCATTAAAAAACATATTAATAATTAATCAATGGAATAAAATTGAAAGAAATAATTGTTTTTTCCTCGTATTTTATTTCACTGGTTAATCAAATTACTCCCAGAAATAATAAAATAAACACCTTAACATACGTACCTTATATAAATAGCCTGTTGAAGGTGGTACAAAATATATCTTGGATTGCCTGGAAAAGAATCCATTTGTTAATTAAATAAACCAGTTCAACTGAAGAAACAACAAAAAATACACATAAACAACTAAATACTTAACGAAAAGAAAAGACAAAAAACATCTGATACTGAAAACGAGAATCTTTCTCCTATAATTCACAAGCAGAATAAATCTTAACGGAATTGACATTGACAATGAAAAGATATTTTAGGAGCAACTGAAATTTTTAAACGGCTGTTATCTTCCGTCGCCTTTATTCCGAATTATTTATATGTAGGTACTCACAATCAGTATGAATTATTAGTTATTTCAGTTTTGCTAAAGAAAACCCGACACCCTAATAAGATCACCCACGTGTCCTTACAGGCGTTTGTCTTAGAACAATTAAACGTGAAAATTCGATACTCCGCAGTGGTAATAAAAATATACTTAATCAAAATATTACATGATACTTAATTATATGGCGATACAAAAGTTGTGATTGGATTTACTTAATCATGTAAATTTTTCAATTGTTTTAAATCAGTGATCAATCAGGTTTTTCAGTACAAAAATGAAATTATAATATTTCCATTATAGACCAGTGCTGCAGCCTTCAAAAATAGTAAAAAGTGAAAAAAAATTATAAACCCATTGAAAAAGGAAGAGAATATAACAGAAATGTAAGGAAAAATAATTTACTGGCGATCTGAGGTCGGGAAGGGGAAGCAGGTGAGTTTTTAAGAGTAAAAAACAGTTTTCCTTGATTTCCGAAAAAACTACAAGCCTCATGGAAAAAAAATAAGTAGCAAAGTTGTAGGTAATAAAAATATCTACAACTTTTCTATTTACACTTTTTTCACATAACCTCAAAATTTATGTGAAAAATTCAAATAACTAACTTTTTAGTTTTTTATTTTTATCTTTTACAAAAATTTTTTTTTCACGAGATTTTGTGAAAACACCTATTTATTTCTCAAACACGCTGTAATTTTTTTGATTTGAAATATTTATTTTTTCACATTATTTTTACTTAATATCGGAAAAGCACCCTAATTTTCAATCGAAAATTCTCACGTCAAAATATCTGCTTTTTTAAAAACGTTTGTGGGCTTTTTCTTCATTGAAATCTCTACTTTATGATGGTGTAAAAACAATATACATTACTATGGTAAGTTTTCTCAGGAAATGCAAGAAAACGAAGGGAGTTTTATCAAAAAAATGGGACCGCTATTTTTTTTCAGTAAAAAAGTTGTTTTATTAAATTCTAATTACATTTATGCCATAGAAAATCTCATAATATATAAATATACCTCAAAATCGTACTATTGATTCACATACTTTATACTGATTACGTTATTCATTATAATATTCTTAAAAACATTAATTTAGTTTTGTTCGTTTTTGCATTTCCTGAGACTACTTACCATAGTAGTGTATATGTTTCTTCACACCATCAGAAAGTAGAGATTTAAGCGAAGAAGAAGCCCACAAACGTTTTTAAAAAAGCAGATATTTTGACGTGAGAATTTTCGGTTGAAAATTAGGGTGCTTCTTCGATATTAAGTAAAAATAAGGTGAAAAACTAAATATTTCAAATCAAAAAAAATACAGCGTGTTTGGATCATAAATAGGTAAGTTTTCACCAAATTTCGTGAAAAAAAAGTTTTTTGTAAAAGAAAAATAAAAACTGAAAAGTTAGATATTTTAATTTTCACATAAATTTTGAGGTTATGTGAAAAAAGTGTAAATACAAAAGTTGTAGATATTTTTATTACCTACAACTTTGCTACTTAACTTTTTTCCATAAGACCTGTAGTTTTTCCGGAAATCAAAGAAAACCGTTTTTTACCCTTAAAAACACATCCCCCTCCGCTTCCGTACCTCAGATCGCCCGTAAATTATTTTTCCTTTAATTTCTGTTATATTCTCTTTCTTTTCTAATCGGTTTCATCCTACTATATTTTTTTTTTTGGTTTCAAAAATTATCGATCCTGGTCTGTTACCAACTTAGATTGTTTTATAAGGATTTTTCCAATCAATTTTTTAATTATTTGTATACAAATTAGTTCAGATGAAAAATAGACGACTGCTGCCGGCTTTAGCGAGCTGAATATTGAATTCGAGTACTGCGAGGTAGATACGTTTTTTATTACAAAACTAATCTTCAGCGAAGCAGATGAAATAGCGAGTTAATCTTTAGAATCCCGATTAAAATTTTTATGTCTAATTTATTATCAAATTGATCGCAATTTGTACCTTACGGAAGGGACTTGTTCAAACATCGTCGTCGAATGGCATCGACGCGCCATTAAAAAAAAATAAGGAGAAAAAGAGGAGTCCGTTAGCGATTGAAAGAAGTCATTAATGGATAGAGGGAGGACGAAGTTACGGAGGAAGGCTTTGTTCGTGCAAGACAATGTCGTTGTCCACAGGAAAGGCGCGAGAGATAGGTTCTGTTTGCTTTTGCCTTGTCACATTCCGTAGAATTTCCTGATTACAACTCGACCCGGATTTTCATAGAGACCGGAAGGCTGACAATATTCTCGCTTTTATAATGGAGTTTACCAAAAACAAACAACTGACTAACGAATCAAATACAGGGCGAACGAAATATTATCATCATATAATGGTCTTCCTACATTACAAAATCCTTCAGACTCCCATTCACAAACAAACCAAAATGCAGAATGTTCAACAAAGTAAACATTGTGATGATTCGTTTCTACTTTAGTTGTTGTAATAGTTGGATAGTCGTCATATATATATATATATATATATATATATATATATATATATGTATATTTAACTGTAAACGTTTCTTTGACCATATAAAATCTACATATAACTCTTTCACTGTAATGGTTAAGTTTTGGGTATTACGATGCTAAGCCCGAGTACAATTCGCTGGAACCTATTTCATAAATACTTCACATGTGATGCCCTTTTCTCATTTAGCTTCAGACATCACTGCCGATTATTTGAATGTCAGTCTCGTTCAAATATTGTCAAAGTGGCAAAATTATTTCTGTTTAAATGTTAAGAAATACTGGTCGAGAAATTACCAAAGACTGAATTATTGTTTGGCACACAGGACTGGCTTATTTGTACCCCTTATTGTAATCTAATAGAGTAAATAGTGTATTAAATTTCCTGTCACGTACCTAAATTATTACGGAACAACAATGCTGATAAATATTCTTAAATATTATACATGTTAAATTTGTCAATGGGATAAACAAGAACATGACAGACAACACATCAATTCTTTGAGTGCAATTAAACAAAAGGAAACGGCTTAATTACTGTTAGGATTAAAATGATAATTGTGTACCTAACCATATGATTTGTATTACAATGTAAATCCCTTCAAGTTTTATCAAATAAATTCGTGTAACTACAAGACAAAGCTCTGGTAAAGCTCTAAGCCCCCATGTTCGGTGCCATCAACTAGAATCCGGGTAAATATGTAAATTACTCACTAAATTATCTTAACTTGGCTTGGTAAAATGATAGTCAACCAAATGTGCAAATAAAAATCGTACAGAAATGTATGTGCATTTAGATTATGCTTCCTTGCGAGTTAAAAGGCCATGATATGGATATGGGTTTGTTTTCAAAATGCAAAGTTACCAATGTTTATATGGAACAGCCCTTAATTGCGTTTTCGTTGAATTTGTTTGCTGCACTTTCGAGCAAATACAATCGCGTTTTTCGCATGTTATCTCAACGGTAAAATGTTTACTCTATTCGGGAGTCTTTTACCATTCTAATTTAGAATTTTAATTGCAATATTCATCATAAAGGCAACACCGTAAATCAGTGACACGGTTTATGTTGTTCCCTGTCACAAAAATTAATTATAGCTGCGAATAAATTTCTTTTAGATGTAAGCGCAATTTCAACACTTCACATCGTGCTGTGAGATCCATCACAAATGACCGTCAATACACTGTGGTTACCTCTTTTTATAAAACCATCGAACTGTTTCGAATTATTAGTTGATTCAGGAGAAAAATTTCAATTCAATTCAACCATTCCACTAACAAACCAAAGAACATTCGTACTAAAGTAACTAAGTAACTACAACTTTAAAAAAATCCAAATACAGTGGATTTCATTTATAACGACTTCGGTTGTAACGACCTTTTGGTTATAAGTTATACAGACATAACACATAAGCCCCTTGAATTTAAGGAGTATTTAGGAAAAAAATTTGGCTGTAACGACTTCAAATGTAACGTCGATTTCGGTTTTAGCGACTAATTATAATGAACTATTAATGACAAGATGCTAGAAATCTCATACTGATAAACACAAAACTTTTTTATCTTTTGTTTATATTCACAGATAGTCAGCAGTTGTACTTAATAATCACACTAATATTATAAAGGCGAAAGTTTGTGAGTGTGTGAGTGTGTATGTTTGTTACTTTTTGATGTCTAAACGGCTGGAGCGATTTTAATAAAATTTGGTATGGAGTTAGGTGACACCCTGGATTAACACATAGGCTACGTTTTACTGCAAGAAAATACCTTGTTCCCATGAGAAAATCGATGAAAATGAATTCGCGGAATATTATAAATGCGAAAGTAACTCTGTCTGTATGCTACACAATCTCGCCTAAAATTTACTGAACCGATTTAAATGAAATTTGGTACAGAGATAGTCTAGAGCCTTAGAAAGGACATAAGCTACTTTTTAATGCGAAAGTTAAAGTTTGTGCGAAAATTCCGTAATTTTTAAAGATAGAAGCTTGAAACTTATTTTTTAGGCTTTTGATTAGATATTGTATATAAATACGACATTCAATGTTTGTAAAAAATTTACCCTAAAGGGGATAAAATTAGCCGATGAAAGTTTTTGTGTAATGACGTCGTCCAAAAGCTTACGGCCCAGAAAATTAAAATATTAAGTGTAAAAAGTTATAGAGGTTTTGTTTATTTGGATCAATAAAAGTAGTTGAATACTAAGCTATATAAACTATTTTAAACTATAATTAAACTATATTAATCTATAATATTATAAATGCGAAAGTAACTCTGTCTGTCTGTGTGTTACGCAATCGCGCCCAAACTACTGAACCGATTCAAATGAGAATTTGGTACACAGATAGATAAGTAGATATTAAGCTAGAGGCTTGAAACTTATTTTTTAGGCTTTTGATTAGATATAAATACGACACTTAAAGTTTGTAAAAATTTTACCCTAAAGGGGGCAAGAATAAGGAATGAAAGTTTTTGTGTAATGACGTCGGCAAAAATGAAGATTATATTATAAGGCCTACGGTCCTGAAAATAAAAATATATAAAAAAAAAATTTTAATGCTGCCGAAAGTCACTATTTCACGCGGACGAAGTTGTTTATAAATGGTAAGGTTGATAAAGTTAAATCTTAGGATCAGTTACTGGGTTTTTTTCTTGCCTAACTTCCTTTTTTCATTCTTTCTCTCTTTCTTTTTATATAGCGACTTCCGGATATAGCGACGGAATTTAATGGTCCTTTCATCGTCGTTATAAACGAAATATACCGTATTTCATTCTGTAGCCTTTTAATAAATCTGCAAACGTCATTCATTCATTTATTTGGAGAGTCCTTACATACAAAGCTACCAATTAAATTCTTATTGTTTTACAAATCTATACTTAGTAACGCGAAATAAAAAAACAGTAAAACATAAATTGTGCAATGTAACAATATTTCTTGTGTATTTGAAGGAAGTGTTACCATGTGCGGTTATTTAATAGAAAAGAAACGATAAATTCAAGACATTTGTAGATACGTATGAGCCGTTTGATTTAATCGTGCACCTAATCGGAAAAAGTCCGGTCCCTTATACGGTACGTTCAACTTCTTAAAAAGGCAGTGCGTCAAGTAATTGGAAGATTGGAAAAGGGAAACATGGTCCCGTCTAAACCAGAACTAGACTACAGGCAACTGCTACCACATGGTTCTACAACTTCAGCCAGTGACGGCTCGTGGGTACCAAGAAAAGGGATTTTGGAAATCTTACTCGTATTAAAATAAATTAATTAAATAATATACAGAAGTAGGTAATTGATCCACAAGTTGCCTTAGTATGCGAATCCAATTACTGCATTTTTAGTAATATCATCATAACAATACGTTTAGAATCTGAAAATGCAGTTTCTTCATCGGACGTTTTTGAGTATATATTTTAGCCCTACAACTCTTTAGTATAATTTTGTCTAAAGGATGATAAGCCACTGGTTGTCTATGTGTATTAAAGGTATCGATTTCTGTTCTGGTTCTCATTATGAATGCCATGAACATGTGCATGGAACAAAAACCCACTGAATGCAAAAAGTAACTGACATCATAAAGAAACTCTCCATATGTGCACTTACGCAGCTTAATCTTAAGTCCAAATTTCAATGCACACATGTTAATTATGTTTTTGGATGCACATTTCTAGGAATTTTTATAAATAACCGTTTCAAAGTTAATTACATATTTCACAGGTTTATTTTAAATTCTACTTTGGTCAATGAACCATCAGTTAGTTACCATTTGATCTTACTAACAATCGAGTCTTTTTGACTTTAGATACCGAAACATATTTCAAAATTCTTTGACTTTTATAAAGTGTGTCCAAGATAATAACGGGATAGCATAGCGATCTCGGTATGGAGTTGATTAAATTAGAGAAAAGTTGCGCATATTTAAGCCTAGAGATAAGCTGTATAGAGTTTTAAAATTCCGAGCAGTTTCCTAAATATCCTTAAAAATCTGAGAATTTTCACAATCGTTTTATTTCTTTCCTGGCTGCACTTTTGCATTGCTACTTATTCTAGGCTATCTAATAGTGATAACATTTTTAAGTCACGGGGCCATCATCAGTCTATTTTTTTGTAATGAGGCCCTGTTTTTAAGGAAATATTTAATTCTTAATTAGATGATATAATACTTGCAATTGTTTAAAAATTTTCTTGAGTACGGCTCTGAATGCCACAAAATTTTTTCTTTGGGGGCAGTTATCTAATATGTATATAAAATTCTTGTGTCACAATGTTAGTTACCATACTCCTCCGAAACGGCTTGACCGATTTTTATGAAATTTTATATGCATATTCAGTAGGACTGAGAATCGGTAACTATCTATTTTTCATACCCCTAAGTGATAAGGGTTGTCCACCCCTAACGTTTTTATTTTTTGGACAATTTTTTTTATGATTTGGCATTAAAAAATACATATAACTCTTAATTTTCATCTTTCTACCACCAACCCCCATTTTTTAATAGCGATATTAGTACTGTAATAATCTTCAACTCTCAGTGGTCGATAACTGATCAATTATTATCAATCGATTAGTCATCCCTGCCAGGCGTCTACTGATGTCACTACTCACCCATCAAACAGCACGGAGTGGGGATGAGAAAGAAGCAGATTTTTTTAGAATGTTACAGGGAGTTCAAATATGTTCTAAGAAGTAAAATAATGTTTAATTATAACATTTCAGAATGATTTGGTAATGTTCAAGAATGTTCCAGAATCTTGAAGATCATTCAAGAATGTTTCAGTATGTTAAAAAAAGTTAGAAAATGTTTTGGGTCATTATAGGATATTCTGGATAGTTCAAAATTCGCGAATATTCTAGAATGTTTCATCAAACGTGTAATATATTCTTACCCGGGCAACGTCGGGTATTGCTGCTAGTAACTACATAAGACCAATGAACACAAATATCCAACAAACTTTTTTCAATTATTAAAGTATGAGAAATAAAATAAGTTTTTACTACTTATGTTATTACATTTTTTTTTTAAATCCATGCATCGGAGATGGAAGGACCCCTGAAGAAGCTCGCCACTCGTGATAGCGAAACGTTATTAGGAAGCAATTCCAACCGAGGACCCGAATCAGAACATCACAAGTCCATCAACTGGCCGCAAAAGCCTTTACCAATTTGTTACATATTTTTTGCCTTACAGGCTATTACGACTTCCCCCAAAAGGAAATTTTGGTAGATTTTAAAGCCTTATCTACACAGGAAATATTTTAAATAATGCCTAAAATAACCTAAAAATGTGTTCAAATAATTACAAATGTAATACGATGTATCGCCTAGCTAAGAATCCAAAACGACCTTAGATTTTGTTATAAAAATTGCACTGTTGATAACCCTTCGAAAACGAAACGTCAGACTTCAAAAATGTTGCCACCATTGGATAAAAAAAAGAAAAATAACAATACAAAAGTGCAGAAAAAATAAATATTTCAAATAAAAAAAAAATACAGCGTGTTTGGGATATAAAAAGGTATTTTTTCACCAAATTTCGTGAAAAAATTTTTTTTTTGTAAAAGAAAAATAAAAAACCAAAAAGTTGGTTATTTGAATTTTTTACATAAATTTTGAGGTTATGTGAAAAAACTGTAAATACAAAAGTTGTAGATCTTTTTATTACCTACAACTTTGCTATTTAACCTTTTTCCATAAGACTTGTAGTTTCTCCGGAAATCAAGGAAAACCGTTTTTTACCCTTAAAAAACTCACCCCCTTCCCCTTCCCGACCTCAGATCGCCCGTAAATTATTTTTCCTTTCATTTCTGTGTGTTCTCTTCCTTTTCCAATGGATTTCATCCTACTACTTATAATTTTTTTTTGGTTTCAAAAATTATCGACCCTGGTCTAAAGCTCAATTCCTGCCACAAAACTTATTACATAGTGAAGACTGGTTGGCCCTGTAAAGATAGAATAAGTTGACGTAGGAAATATTTTCAATATAAGACTCAATATTAATTATCTCCCATGCCTGAAGTGTAACTCTCACTTACAATTAGACGTTTTTATTCATGTGTATGGCGGTTCAGATTAAAATTTTCCGGCAATAATGGCAAAAGGGACAACGATGACTCAAGTTTGAATTTATGAGCGCGAATAATTACCAACGCGTATACATATGTATAAAAAAATAACGAAGTGGCCGGAGCAAAGATAAAATGTAAATGGTCCATCCGCCCGTCAGTCAGTCCCGTGCTGCCCTGCGGGCAAAGCATGTCTAGTCCAGCTCTCCGGAACAACCGACAATCATCATTCATCTCGCATAATTTGATAACGACACGCGTTTTGAAGATGCCCCTCTATTATAATACACACACACACACAACGCTTTTGGTGCCTCGGGCAGGACCACAGTTATAGGGCTAATCATCCTTTGTATCGATCTCATGCCGCAAAATCCACGCGAAACACATACTTCGGGATGTAAATACATTGTTAAATTTTTTGTTTTATATTCTAAAGTTATTTGAATCTGAAAACAGTTACCTACAACTCTTAAGAAGAGTGGATTCATCAGTTACAAAATTAAAACCCTGCAGATAGCCAGTTAGTTAAAAGAGAAGCTAAAGCTCTAAAGTAGAAATTAGAAACAGGAAATTTCAGTTTCAATTGTGCAGGAGAAGCAGGGCGGTTGTATGCCATTGGGGACAGCCTCCTCGCTCCTGTCGAAACTTAAATGCCGCATGGTTTCCCCCAAACGACATGATGCGTGTGCATCAAATGGGAGAGGTAATTACCAATTATGGGCCATGATACGGGAACTTGGAACGGAGAAGGAATTGCATTAGGTGTACGTCTGTGCAGCGAGTTCCTAATTAAATTCACGGAATGTTCGACGGCACTAAATGGGGTAAGTCCCCGCTGTTGCACCATCACATGAACAAATGTATTACCCATCTACAACTACATCTTCGTATGTATATGCTAGTACAGACGCTACATGTATCTGTGGGTGTCGTAAATTTTCGTCACCCTCTCACGGGGGTTCTCAAGAATGCGTACAGGGGAGCGTATGCAGATGAGTGAGGTTGGGGATGCTGTTAATAATGTCCAATACAGAATTGAATTAAAATATTTCAACACTTTGAATAACATCCCTGAACTTTTCATAAATCGGTAGGTATTTTAGTTAGACCTGAACAAAAATTATCTGAAAGTGTTTTTCGGGCTGTTATGCCGTGGTCCTGTCTTCCTACTTCACTAGAATTTTCGCCAGTCTCGACCATACGGACGCCGCCGGCCGTGAAAGCCTACGATTATCAAAAATTATCTTAAGTTACTATACTTTATGAGCACCGATTGTGGCACACGTATCCAATTATAATCAAAGTTGTTAATTAAATGTTCTTTTGTGAGTAAACCGCTGCCGGCTTCGGTAACAACGATTGGTATAAAAAACTTGCATCTTACAATTAAGGACAGAAGTTGAAATGATTTAATGTTACACCTGCCATTTTAAAAAAATATTTGGGAAAGAAGCACGCCATATTATCTCAATCAGTATAATTTTGTTTCGAATCGCTACAAAGTTTAATAATGAATCTTGTTTTACGTCGACGATTGCAGGTGAACGTATTTCAAAGAAAACTAACCCACCAAACAAGCATCGAGGCGCATCGAGCAAGCGTCAGAAACCATCAATTACGACCAATTCGTTCGCAATTTCGACTCGGAGAGTCTACGTACATACATACGTATGAAAACGTACCAACAAAACAGAACGAAAGACAAAAGTTCATCTTTAATAGCACGTGCAGCAACCGAACCGTTGGTTGCACAAACTTACAAACGGCACAGCTACCGACGAGATCCAGTTTATTTATGACAATACGTGTAGTAGTAGGTAGGCATTATAATCACGGAAAACGATTTCGGAACTCATTTGCTGCGGTAAACCAAATCCCATCTCACGAAATGCTGCTTACTTTGGCCAATCAAGTCGAACCATTACACAGGGAATTAATGAACACAAAAGATTCAACTTACCATAACAAGAACTACCAACAATAGCATTCAAATTTTACACAACACATGTAACATTTTTGTTTAGTATTTGCAATTCACTCTGTTTAGAAATGAAAACAAGTTGTTTAAAATTAAAAATGACAATGTAATATTAGAGTCATGATTGTAGAAGATTACCTACAAGGGGAAATTCGAGTAAGATCTTGGCAGTTCCTTGGCAATTAAATAATCATTTGGAACTCGTCGAGATATAATCCTACACAAGAAGCGAACTAAATGCATTAGAAGAACGTTGAATGATTACATTTACAGCCGGAAGAAATGCCGAGATGTGCTCCTTTTATTTTGCCATTAAATCACAGATGTCGGTAATTATGAGCACAGTTACACCATTTAACGTTTCTATTTTTTTCTCTTCACTCTCGGTTATTGTGAAACAAAAACTGTTGAAACAAGGTGAGAAATTAAATCTTGGAAACTCTAGAGTGATGAATTTTAAATTAATTGTTTTCAATGCTTTGCTAAAGCACTGACTAATATAGTTACAAAATATTTTCTTCGTGAGTATACGTAATAAAAACACTGGAAAGTTTCACTAAAAACTTACTCAATTCAGGTCAACAGACTTTTCTCTTGCTATTTATCTAAAGAAAACACTTTGAAATCTTTCACTTAATTTTTATTTAACTTCTTAACAAGTTTCGACCTACAAGGCCATCTTTAGAAGAAGGATTAATACCTAACTAAGTTACAAATTTTTGGTCTGAAATAGTAATAATTATTTCTGCATTGAATAGTATGATCGATAGAATGTGTAAATTACCCTTAAATAAAAATAACTTTAATAAATAATCAGCCATTATAAAACAAATAGCTAATAGTAACGGTTATGGGACAAACCTTAGATATAGATAGATTAATTTGTAAAAAAACAAAAGAAACTATGTATCGATAAGCTAGGAAAAATGATCCCTTTAGAAAATTTAAAAAAATACGTTTTTTGAATAGTATGACCCTCATACGTGATGAAAATACAATTTATTCTTCAAAAGTGTCTTTAATTATTTTTAAAATACCATTTATATAAATACGCATTATTCTAAAATATTTTAATTTAAACATTTGTAGGTTTAGCATACAAGAAATCATAACTTATAATAATATATCTATTCTGTATCAGAATCATCTAACCATCCGCACTCAGAGGAGTTCGCTGTTGCATTTTGCACAAACTGACTATAATTGATGACGCGTTGTACGTTGGTTTAATGTATTTGATATAACAAATGCTCATGCATAAAAAAAGTTTTATTTTACAATGAGCGCATTTTTTTTAGAATCGTGATTTTTTTATATGTTGTTCTTTCATGATTGTGTTCATAAAAATACAAAAATTAAAATGCCAAAAAAATGCGCTCATGTCTAAAAAAACTTGATACAGTAACAAAAAGTATAATTATCTAAAAAAAAACGCCGTTTTGACCACAGTCTATCGATATTTCCTGTGAAGAAAGCGTAGTCACTTCTATTATTTACTTATAATTAATTGCATGCCAAACTAACAAATGTAAGTTTAATTCAAAATATTTTAGAAGAATGCATATTTATTTAAATAGTATTTTAAAAATAATTAAAGATATTTTTGGAGAATAAATTGTATTTTCATTACGTATAAGGCTGACGCTATTCAAAAAACATGTTTTTAAAATTTTTCTAAAGGGGTCACTTTTCCTAGCTTATCGATACCCCTCCTTTAATACTTTAACGTATTTAGGTCTTTCTACCATCTAAAGAAATAAAAACAGAAAATGTCATGAGTGCTTTCAGAACTTTAAACAATATATTTAAATTTATTAACAACAGAAAAGACAAACCAGAATTATTTCTAAAAGGTGGAGTATATAAATTATGTTGCAATGCATGTAATTCTATTTACATAGGCCAAACGGGGAGAACGTTCAAAGACAGAATCAACGAACATTGTACAAATTATAATCATAAGTATAGTTTTATGAACCATATAGAACAAACTGGGTCACACATTCGACAAAAAAGAAAATGTCAAAATACTACATATAAAATACAAAGTTTACAATTCTAGAGTCAATAAAGAAAAGATCGCATTCAAATTCAAACAGAGAAATCATAACAAATGACATAGAGATTGTCAGAACGTGTGTAAAGTGTTTATCTCCCCCACCCTAATCTCCAAAACATTGATAGTACATATTTAAGACCAAATATTTGTAACTTAGTTTTTAATCTTTCTTCTGAAGATGGCTTTGTAGGTCGAAACTTGTTAAAAAGTTAAATAAAAATTAAGTGTTTTCTTTACATAAATATCAGTATGATTAACTTTCATAATTATAGTAGAGGCCAACTTTTTCAAGAATGGTGACTTTTCTCTTGATAATGGCCTGAAAAGGTTGAAAGAATATTGTTGAGAATTCAAAACATTTTTAGTGAAATTTTTGTGTTTTTGTTACTCAGAAAAAGAAATATTTTACAATGCGAAACATGAACAGTCAATTCAATTTGGACATTGTCGATATTTGTAATATGGGTAATAAAATGAAACTCTGCTTAAGGGCACCCTCTTTTTTCTGTAACAACGTGGATTACCTATACCTATCCTATATAAGCGTTATAAGGAGGTCTATATCCCGTTTTCTCCCCTAAATAAATTGTTCGAGATGGATTACCCCCGGTTGCCGGAGGAATTCGTGCAACTAAAAACACAAACACAAAAGAGAAACTCGGACTCTCCCCTAATATCACCGTGGTGCTGAACGATAAAGGGGTGGGCTGCTTTTACTCCTGCAACAACGCGAATGTCAGCCGATGCGATGGGGTGAACTTTGTATCTATATATCTATGTATAGCGCGTGCCGCAACAGCACCCCCTCGATTGACTGTACATTATGAACGAACAATCCGCTGACAAACAAGGTGCACAAATGAAAACGTTTGTCCTTTATCGCACAATCGGCACATTCCTTTGGTTTATCTATTTACTTTTTTCAAACTTTACGACGTCTAATTTGTAGATTAATGTTGAAGTAGGACGTAAGAGTTTTTATAGTTTAATTATGTCATTCCATTTATGAAAATAAAATAATTTCGCCCCGTTTCTTTGCCTTTGAACCTATAATTGAAGTTTCACTTTAAAACTAAATTCCGAGAAAATCGATACTAGATAGACATCTAATATGAGTAAAATTGTCTTTTCTATTTAAATTCCTTGATTTTATCTTATTTTACGTACACCTAATGGCAATGTATCCTAAGAGAGACATTTAGCTCCATTATCTGCCACTCCGTCCTCACGTTGACGCCAGTAAGTTGAGAGACTGACCGAGTATTTGTTTACACTCTGTTGCAATACTACATTAACATTTTACTATTAAATGGATATATGGGCAGATACAGTTTCAAAAGCGTGGAAATATGTATATTAATTTCGAAAACGAATCTCGTAATTCAGTCGATTTGTAGACAAAACGGCGGGTGAGAAAGCTGCAAAATGCAACAATAAAACGGTTGCTTGGAAAGTAGCATCCACCTTTTCTACTAGCAATTTAGCGGATTACGCTGGTGTATTACAACCGAGCACTTGGAACGAAAAGGGCACGTTAAGTGTATAAAGTATGTATAAGTAGGTTGCGACAGTGGAAGTAGTGGCTCATACGGAACGTGTTTGGTTTTTGCTCAAGTTCAACGTGGTTACTACCACATAGAATTGCCCATGGGCAAAGGCAACGACCGTTGTTGAACGTTGCCTCAGACTGACGAGCCATACTACGTGAACAAACACATATGTACTCACTTATACCTACGTAATACGTATGTCGTATGTGAGCCTATGTCAAGGCAGGTAAACAAAACACGTACCACCATTATGTGTGTGCAATAAGAAATGTTACATAATCCGCGTTTTGCATCCTACCTACAGAATTATTCTGGATCGTAAACATATGAAGGCTGATAAATATTTGGAAAGTTTCTGGTCGTCAAAAATTTTAACTACCTGTATGTATACGCATCAGTTTGTTGCGGGTAAGGATTCGTCCAGTCAGTTCGAACAAACGCTAAACTTATCGACCATTACCCTTAAATGGGCAATCATAAACTACCGAGATATATGCTCCACTAATTCGCGTGGTTTAAAAAGCATTTCCGGAAACGTGTGATTTAGACTGCACTACGTTAAACCTTAAATTTCTCGTTTTAGATTTGTTAACTATCTCTTTCAAAGAGAATAACATTTAAAAAGACTAGAGCTTACAGTAATGTCTTTTAAAAGTATGAGAAGATGGTTGAAAGCTGGTAATTCGTTGTCTAAATGACATTACTACTCTAGGAATCCACTAATTAGAAACTTTTTTGAAACTCCTTTACTTAATAGTAAAATTTGTATGGAGAAACATCAAGGTACACAGGAAAGTGAATGAAATGGACTTAGGGAGATGGGGTTGACCTTACAGGACACGAACGAAGTTTCTATTAGGGGGCAAAGCGGTGGGGAACAAAATTTTGAATGTCGATTTATGTTTTCGAATATCTACAGGTGATGGTTGACATGTTAATAGTTATAATTCGCTGATGACTGTTTATTAAATATTGTGTTATATATACAGGGTTATTCACGCTATACGGCACGGAATATTATGGCCAAAATATGAAAATTTCAAAAACTTTAACTTTTGGGCTATATAGGGGTCTATTATGGTTACCTTTTAAAATTATTTTCATATTATACAGGGTGTTCCAAATGCCCTAAAAGTATCAAAGTTATGTTTTTTAAATGGAACCCCCTGTATATTATTGCATTTATGGATTCTTCGATCAAAATAAGTGTTTGTTTTGATAAGGTTTATAACACCTAAACCTTAAGGTTTTTTAAATAATTTGAATTTTACCAAAATCTAACCTAATTTTCATGTTTCAAGTACTTAAGAACTATTTAAGTTATGTAAGCGAAATTTACAATGAAGTGTAACAATAGATCATATTTTATATCTCAATTATAATAAACTCGTCATCTTATACAGGGTGTCCAAAAATTAATACTACTTAAGTATGAACTTTAAGGGGTTGTAACTTGATTAATTTAAATGGAACGCCATATTTTTTTACATTTCAGGAGATGCATTTTTTTATTACCTATCGATTGGTATAAGGGTGTCCATAAGCTAAGTCTTCGCTATTTCTCAGGAAACGCTAAATAATTGTTTTATGCGCCATTTGGAGTTTTTTAAATAAAAGTTCCAATGTATCTAGTTGCCTTTGGTGTTTATTGTCAGATGTTAATATTTATTATTGAAGTGTTGCTTATTCAAAATGAAAATTTATTCGAAAGAGGAGCGTATTGATATGATTTTTATCCTTGGGGAATGTTATAAGAAATGTTTATTGGCTTCTCGAGTTTATGCTCAAAGATTTCCCGAAAGAAAACATCCTAAGCCAGCCGTTTTTGAAAAATTATTAAAACAATTTCAGGAAAGCGGAAATATCACTTATAAAAAACCCATTACAGGAAAATCAGTCACTGAAGATGAAGAAAGTGTTTTTATGGTAGTTGGTTCAGTTATCGAAAATCCCAATATTAGTCAAAATCAGATTTCCAAAAATACGAACATTAGCCAACCAAGTATTTCAAGAATTCTTAAAAAGCATGGTTTTTATCCTTATAAAATCCAGCTTTGTCAAGAACTTTACGGAAATGATTTTGATAACCGAACTGAATTTTGCATGTGGGTGTTGGATAAAGTGTCAGAAAATGAAATTTTTTTCGATAGAGTGTTATTTAGTGATGAATGTACTTTTCATAACAATGGCCTCGTGAATAGACATAACTTTCACTACTATTCTGATTCAAACCCGCATAAATACAGAGTAATGAGAAATCAGAATAGGTGGTCCGTTAATGTATGGGGTGGAATACTGGGCCCGTATTTAGTTGGTCCGTATTTTTTTGAAGGACCATTAAATGGTATGATGTTTCTAAAATTTCTTTTACACCAACTTCCAATATTATTGGAAGAAGTGCCTTTTAATATTAGAAGTACCATGTGGCTTCAACTGGGTGGAGCTCCGCTTCATTATCACAGTGAGGTTGGGCAATTTTTAAATGCCCACTTTCAAAATAGGTGGATTGGAAGAAGCGGATTTAAAAATTGGTCCCCCAGATCCCCGGACTTAACACCAATAGATTTCTTTTTGTGGGGATACACAAAATATGAATATGCGCATAAGAGACGCTTTTGAAAGTGTTACTCCGCAAATGTTATCCAATGTTAGCAGTGGTTTCGAAAAAAGAATTTACAAGTGTCTGGAAAATGATGGTCGACATTTCGAACACCTATTGTAAATATTTTATTTGTATTATGTTATACTTAATTGGTTAATATATTTATTTATTTATTTATGATTTAAAACATTTAATTGAAAAATTCCAAATGGCGCATAAAACAATTATTTAGCGTTTCCTGCGAAAACGCGAAGCCTTAGCTTATGGACACTCTTATACCAATCAATAGGTAATAAAAAAATTCATCTCCTGAAATGTAAAAAAATATGGCGTTGCATTTAAATTAATCAAGTTACAACCCCTTAAAGTTCTTACTTAAGTAGTATTAATTTTTGGACACCCTGTATAAGATGACGAGTTTATTGTAATTGGGATATAAAATATGATCTATTGTTACACTTCATTGTAAATTTCGCTTACATAACTTAAATAGTTCTTAAGTACTTGAAACATGAAAATTAGGTTAGATTTTGATAAAATTCAAATTATTTAAAAAACCTTAAGGTTTAGGTGTTATAAACCTTATCAAAACAAACACTTATTTTGATCGAAGAATCCATAAATGCAATAATATACAGGGGACTCCATTTAAAAAAACATAACTTTGATACTTTTAGGGCATTTGGAACACCCTGTATAATATGAAAATAATTTTAAAAGGTAACCATAATAGACCCCTATATAGCCCAAAAGTTAAAGTTTTTGAAATTTTCATATTTTGGCCATAATATTCCGTGCCGTATAGCGTGAATAACCCTGTATATATCAATATTTATTTTTGCGAAGCATTGAATTTCCTCACAAGAGACAAAAGTTTGACCACGTAGAAAAAGGGAGACGATAGCTATCTAAATACATTCCTAGACGTATTACGTGCTAAAGTAGGGATCTGTTTTTTTGGGAAAATGCTATCAAAGTTCACGATCTTGTTATACACATCGACATAAGCCGTATATTCTTGTTACGTAACGGCTTATACAAAAAAAAACCATCTTCCCTAAAACTCGATAAACATATCAATAAATACTTCAAAAGCCAAAGACCAAGAAACATTATTTGTATTTGTTGTTGCGACGAAAATGTTCACGTATATAAGGGAAGCTTACGGAATAGGCCGTTACGTTTCTCTTTCTAGACAAAGAATATTTTCGTTTGCTTCGGGCCATTCCATTCCCTCATCTTATATCTATTTATCTAATAACATCGTTTTCTGCAACGGATGAATAATACTAACATACAAAAAAAAAAGTCAAACTAGCAATCACCATATTTTTAGTTTAAAATTTTAATGGGCAGTTTACATTCCTTATTTTTAAAAAAGAAGCTACTTTATTTTGGTTCTTGTCAAAGTTAATATTCTCTATTAAATATTTAATATTTTGAAAGCTTAAAGAGTTACCATAGATAAAATATAAAAAAATCGACATTTTCTCGTATTCTTAAAGATCATATATTCCCCTATCCGGAAAAATTGTGCTTGAACATAACATTTAGAAAACTTCCATCATTTCTCTTGCCGACAAACAAATGGCTCCTACAAAGTCCTCCTTCCCAATGCATATGCTTTCGCAATTCGGGAAAGGGCTCTCCATCAACAATAAATTCAGCGTTTCATCCCCCAATAAATACTCGACATCGAGTACCTTTTTATTATGCACGGCCCAAGATAAATTTTTACAAAATGGAAGACAGACGTAGCGATATCGGATAAGAGATCCAGGTGACGTCGAAATATTTTCAAGCATATTTCTGCATGTTTACAACATGTTTTACTTTCGACCTACTTTATTTTAAAAGTATTCGTGTCACATGCATACGAACAGAGTAAAATGCATCAACCAAATTTTTAACATTCCCAGCCATACAATGCACAAGAGATTAAGATATCGGAAAATAATATTTCATAGTAACAAAATCAGAAACAAAAACAATACTTTGTTTTCTATTCAAGCATCACAATAAAATTTTAGCGTTAACTTCTTATTAATATGTTGACAAATCATTTTCAATAGTCGTTCATTTCTAATGTACTTTTACCCTTCATGTATTTTTTTCTAGTTTTATTCTCTAATACGTTAACCGATACAATAATGGTTTTTGTATCTATTGATTTTTAAACCAAGTAGGAATTCTTTTCGGACGACATCACTTTAATAAAATCGTCTTTCAACTAGAGAATGCTTCTGATTCATGGCGTATCATATTAAGTCAAAAGGAACAATATTCGCCCAGAAATGCCAACAAATCCAATATCCTTCGAACTATCCCTTTGGTACCAGGGAAAACATCGAGAATTTTCTATCAAAAATTATACTGCAATTCGTTTAAGTCGCGGACATAACGACATTCCCTGGAGGTTTATCTATTTTCGTCGTAATTTTTTATCATTTACGAATTTAATAGATAACAAGTTATTTAAGAAACTGCAGCTAGCTTAAGGTTAATAAAAAACATTTTTATCCTTCAATGAAAAATTAAAATCACTAACATATTTCAGTACAGTCTACTTCTGGAGTCGTTAAAGAATAGTCTATGAATCTACCGCTGTTTATCTACATATATGTAGTTAGGAAAGTAATCATACGTAATATTACAATCGATTTCCGTGAAAGTATAGGAATACTTGAAAAATATTGTGCCATAAAGCAAGGTAAATACACATTGCTTACAAGAAATCCACATCAGTCCGTATTATTTATAATATCGATTTTAAGTTAAGGGGTGAAGGGTGTATGATAGATGAGGCTTACATAAACTGTGTTTCCTTTCACGTCAAAATATCTCAACGTGTATTAAAACATTAACTGACATTTTCATTCACACTTTAACACTGTTCGTAATCAAAATTAGAAATTTCTACCACCAACATTGATAAATAAAATGAAGAATTTAAATAACCTAAATGCTATTGAGGTATAATGTAAAATTAATTTAACAAAATCCTAATAATTAGTTGCATCTAGTAATATACAGATACCTTTGCCATTTATAATATATTGGAATTATAATTCAAAATCTAGCTTCTGTATACGCTACCGTCTTCAGTTTCCATTAACATACCATAAACAGTCACGCACATATCCAACATAAACCGCACAGATGCACTGATTAATTAATTAAAACGGCTCCAACATGTTCAGATCAAAGCAAAATCTAATTGGTAACATTATCCTTGATAAGGAAGCTTACAAAAGAAAGAATGTGGACATTTAATCGTAAGAAGCGTATCGATCCCTATTCTGCGGTCTGATTAAATAATACAAAGAGTGCCGCACTAGACATTACAATATTACATTCGTTTGTGTCATAAAAATACAATAGTATCCAATGAGATAAAAGCTATAAAATAGCTATATTGAGACGTGACAGCATACCTATTACTGTAACATGCTTTTAGTTTTAGTGAATATAATAATAAAACAAGAATGATAAATTTGGAAAAAAATTAGAAGTATCCTTGCTATTGTAGAACTCAGATAACTCAGGGTGGAAAAAGATGTATGAGAAGACTAATAAATAAATCCATACTAATATTTTAAATGCGAAAGTAACTCTGTCTCAGTGATGAGCAAAATTAGTCTTGGCCTTGCATTCTTGCGAAAAAGCGAGACCAGACGAATATCATGTCAGACGAATTTGAGCAAGACCAAAATGAAGACTGACTAAACAAGACCGAAACCAAGCCCAAGACTATCCGAGTCTTGGTCATGGTCTTGCTTTGCTCATCACTACTTGTGATTCGGAAACATCGGTATCAATTAAACAACGAGTCAGTTCGATGGCTGCTATGCATCAATTTGTGGGCACCCATAAAAAATAAGAAATAATATATAACTTATAAATAATCTTAGGTAATGTTTATGTCTTTTAATTGTAATAAAATAAAGTCCTCCATAAATTAATAATTGATTTTAGACTATCTTTTTATGATTGAATAATAACAAGCTATAACATCTTAATGAACCTTTTTTTCAATTTGTGGATAGTGAATTTAGGTTTAAAAATGTTTGCTAAATGAAAACATGTTTACAAAATTTTTTGAAAAATGTTCGTTAAGACCTTATTGCAAGACCAAGACTAAAACCAAGACCAGACGAAATTCAGCAAGACCAAAACCAAGACCGAGACCAGACGAATTTGAGCAAGACCAAGATCAAGACTGAGTAAACAAGACCGAGACCAAACCCAAGACTATTCGAGTCTTGGTCTTGGTCTTTCTTTACTCATCACTACTCTGTCTGTGTGTGTGCTAGGCAATTTGGCTTAAACTACTGAACCGACTTAAATCAATTTTGGTACAGAGATAGTCTAGAGCCTGAGAAAGGACATAGGCTACTTTTTAATACGAAAAAAGGGCTGTAAGGTGTTGAAATAGGGGATGAAAGTTTGTATGGAAATTACGTCATTTTTTAAGTTAGAAACTTGAAGCTTTTTTTTTAAGCTTTTGAATTGATATAAATACATACGATATTCAAAGTTTGTAAAGAGGGTAAAATTAGGGGATGAAAGTTTCATGACGTCGGCCAAAAAACTTGCGGTCCAGAAAATAAAAATAATATAGAAGAAAATTAAGAGAATTAGAGAGAGTCATTACAAAATGTGAAACTGAAATTAACGCAAGTATTATAAAAAACATGCCAAGTGCCGCGCAGGTGGGGGAATATGCCTAAGTGTCTCTGCCCGTTCTGGTAAAGTAAAATACTGCAAATAACTTATTTTTATGTATGTATGTGTTTTATTTAAAAATAATTAGCCTAAAAAATTTAAAATGTTGCCGAAAATCACTATTCCACGGGGACGAAGTCGCGGGCACAACTACTTATTTTATAAATATTGTTATGTTCATTTTAAGTCGTCGAAATCTCTAGTACGAACTGATTAAACATGGTAGCCACCCTTTTCGACACCCTCACGTGCTAGTCAGCAAAATTTCACCCCACAAGTAGTGAATTTTTTCCTGGACCAACCCCGTGTGCCAACACCTAATGTTAAAATTTATGACAATTGTTTTCCTTTTCGCAACCCTCGTTAAATCGGCGTAGCGTCCTGGAGTCTTTATATGGAAATTGATGATTACGGCATTGTGGAAGGAAATGTTTTCCAACTTTTGCATAAACTTAAATAATATCTATCTATCGATACAGCACACATGTTCAGTTTAGAGAAAAAATCTTAAACTACGGTCTGAGTTATTCAAAATGGCAATAAAATTATTAACAACAAGGTAACAGTTTAGAGAAAAAGAAATTGAAATATACTCTGAATTATTTAAAATGTCGCCGTTCACAATAAAATTATCAACAAGTAGCTAACAATTTGGAGAAAAAAGATGATGCACTATAGTCTGAGTTATTTAAAGTGCTGCCACTGGGAACAAAAGTATGAACAAATGGTTTAATGCCCTTGTGCAATTAAAATTTCAAGGGAAAGCTCAAAATAGTTTGGCCTGTTAATCCCTTGAATTTTTATTACTATAGAAACCATTTTACGTGATCTAGAGTATAGGTATATAATAATTATAATTGATGCAGATAGATTTAGATTCTGTTCTAAATTTCTGTAGTATATTTAAGGGCAATATTTTGGTAATTAATAAAGGATATTTGTCTGAGACAAATCAAGAAATACATAATATTTTATCACAACGAATTTCCTTTCGCAACTCATTTGTACAAACATATATATAAAGGGCGATATATATTTACATCCACATCGACCTTGCTAGAGATAATGTATGGCCTTTTTAACTGGACAGTCGGTCCGGCCACCAGGTGAAAAATAATGCCATCCGTCCTGAAGGTCCCGTCGCTTACAGATGCATAACTACAACGGACTGGGTCTTGAATATCCACCGGACAGGTTAGTTATTTATTATGAGACTGGTTATTAAAATATTTAAGGAAATTCATTATCTTTTGACGGTTAACAAAATATCCAGTACAACTTTTTCAAAGCAGATGGCACAAAACACCGCAAAACCGGCCAGTTTATTATCGACCCCTATCATCAAGCAGGGGCGGCTCAGGATAATCCACATAGGGGGTGCATATCAATGCTTCCTTCTGCATCACTGTTTTGACTGTGTTATTGCAGGTCGTGAGCAAACTAAAACACTTGCTTAGTTATTATGTATTATGTGTCGGCGAAGGCGTTCGGAATACAACTCTCCCAATCTCCATCGTGATACTAACGGCTAAACGGAGCAAAATGTGCTCTAAGGTCATTCGGCGACTACTTATTGATACTTTATAATTAGTATACAGGGTTTTTCAAGTTGATGGGCTATTAGAAGTATATGAATTAGTAGAAGGAATTAAATTCTGAAACTTGGGCTCATTTGGTTATTGTTTATGCCGCTTCTTTTAAAAATATTTTCAAGTTCGATTTACATCCGGTTATACCGGAAGTCGATACCAACTTTGTTATTTTAAATGGAATGGTATAATTTTTATGCTGAATTCGAATAAACCGTGTAATTCTAAGGTAAGTTTGATAACCAACTTGTACACCTATGACGATCGGTTTCTGAGTTAATTTAATTTATAGAAAAAAAATCGCTACCGCAACCTAAATTATAAAAAATCATAACTTCCACAAAATACGACTTAGAGTGTTGAAATTTTTACTAGTAATAGCTGAATATTAGTGCTAACGCCTTGACAAAATTGAATTAAATAATTTATACAGGGCGTTCAAAATAAAATTCTTAAATTGAAAAACTTCAAACACGAATTACTTCGTTTTTTCAAACCTACTATTTTTTTTTTCAATCGATTCCTTTTTTTATCCTCTTTAGATCTATATGGATACTTCCTATTTTATTTGAAAATTTTGGAATAATTTTGAATTATTACTTAAAATAGGAAGTATCCATATAGATCGGAAGAGGATAAAAAAAGGAATCGATTGAAAAAATAAAAAATAGTAGGTGCCATTTGAAAAAACGAAGTAATCCGTGTTTGAAGTTTTTCAATTTTAGAATTTTATTTTGAACGCCCTGTATAAATTACTTAATTCAATTTTGTCAAGGCGTTAGCACTAATATTCAGCTATTACTAGTAAAAATTTCAACAGTCTGATTTGTATTTTATGGAAGTTATGATTTTTTATAATTTAGGTTGCGGTAGCGATTTTTTTTCTATAAATTAAATTAACTCAGAAACCGATCGTCATAGGTGTATAAGTTGGTTATCAAACTTACCTTAGAATTACACGTTTTATTCGAATTCAACGTAAAAAATATACCATTCCATTTAAAATAACAAAGTTGATGTCGACTTCCGGTATAACCAGATGTAAATCGAACTTGAAATTATTTTTAAAAGAAGCGGCACAAACAATAATTAAATGAGACCAAGTTTCAGAATTGAATTTATTCTACTAATTCATATACTTCTAATAGCCCATCAACTTGAAAAACCCTGTATAAGTACTAAGTTTATTTCTATCACCCTTAGTAGGCTTTTAGTGTGCACTGCTGCAAATTACACGTTATAATATTTAATAATAAATTAACAAATCAAGTAGAACAGGAAAGACGTTCCTGTCAAAAGGAGTTGTTCACAGTAATTAAGCTACAACTCATTTTCTGTTTTAGTTTCATTCGGGGTTATTATGAATAGCTGTTTATATTTTACTGTTGACGGCACAGCACGGCACGGCACTCCGAAATCGGGAGCATATTGTCATTATAGGATTATAGACGTAGAACTCGAGATCTCCAGCAATGAACATAATAACATTATTTTCTGTAGGTACTTCCGTGCAGTTCAATTTGAGTGGCTCTTTGAAACACATTACAGTCTTGAAACGAGAAAGTATTAGTCGTTGCTTTGATTGATTCGCTTCCGAAACCATTGGAAACATGAACTCATAACGTTTTATTCTTTATATACAACTTTAAAATACTTTCATCAAATTGAATAATAATATGAATATCAAGAAATATTAAAGTAATCCAATAGAAAAATATATTTAAAAGATTTATTAAATAAAATATAAATTTAATAAAGAATATGTAAGTGTGGGATAATTTTCCCCTTTTTAACATTCTCCAATTCTTTGCCTGTATGAAAATAAATATTACCCCTACACTAGATACATTTTACCCTTTAGTTTATTATTTCAATTTTCTTTCTTAATCGTTTTAATACTTATAGGTGCACGTATTGTAGGAAATCATAGGAGTTTTAATTACAACTAATAATTTATTATTGTGATCAGAACAATGCAACAAGGAGTGTATGCATATATTGAGTTAATTAAAACGAGTGGAAATTTGATGTATCAATAAATTTTATGCAAACTGAACATATTAAATCTTTGTTCATATTCATTTAAATGGTCCACGGTATTAAATAGTTAATAGCACAGTAAGTAATAAAACAACACTTTTGTTAATTAAATTTCTGATTGCGTTATGGTGCAGGATAAAACTCTGATTTGGGTCACAGAATCATTTTTTTTTTTAATTTTCTGATCTCCGTTTTTTACATCGTGAAAATATATTTTGTGAACTAAGTATACGTAGTATTCTATAAGTTCATATGGTACAGTAGCAAATATAAATTGTCACGCTCATCCCTTAACATTAGGCTTTTGTATGTAGGTTGTTATACATATATGTATGAAGGAAACATCAAGGTATTCGCTAGGATTTTGTAAAATGAACCGGCATATCCGTTCTAACGTTTAAACCGCTCCGTCAATTCCCTGGGTTCCCTTTAACAAGATGAGTTTTCTTTATGGACGCAAGTAATGGACATACGTACGTAAAAGGTACAGCTAACACATAGATACGGTTAACTTAAATGGCAAATGTGCTAAATGTCCTGATGGCGAATCAGGAAAGGAGAGAGAAAATATTCTAATTCGAACACTTTCTTTGCATCTTTTATTAACAGCTTCGAACCGTTTCCAAAAATATAAAACATTTAATTTCTTTTATCACCACAGTAACGGCAGAAAGTATGACCACAAAACAGAAAATATTACATTACAGCCTTGAGGGTGGGTAAGACACGTGTTCATCATCAACTGGTTTTGATTAACTTATTACGACAAAAATACTGAAACAATATTGATGAAATTTGAACGAGGTCAAATCGAAAGTACCTATGTTTTTTCAATTAAAAACCAAATAAGCCAAATCTACGGCGGAATTTCAAAGTAATCTGGGAACATATATCTATTAAAAAGAAATTGAAAACGTCACCTCTTATTGTACAACTTTAGAAAGCATTAAAAAAAATGTAAGAAGTTAATACTTAATTAAATTGCGAGTCTCAGATTCCTAAATTACAAATAATATATTAACTTTATATCCTGAAAAACAAAAACGTAAACGAATTGAGGTACCTAATGAATGTCCTATTTTGTAAACCGCAGTATTTACGTCATCACATTCCAATAACTATTCCCAAAATGCTGACACTGAACGCATTTTTTGTACGAATAAAGTTTATGTTATGACAGAACGAGATGATGCGATATGATGGTAAAAAGGGAGTCCTAAAAATCATTGTGTCGATTCACAAAAGTAATTAAGCATTCGGGGTTATTATTATTACCTATGAGGATAAATGTGTTTATTAAAAGACATCCATTTGCTTATAATATATAAATAACATTAAATAAGGTACCTACAGTTAATATGGCCGGGGCTCACAATATAGCCAAGTCGGTTTTTGTTAAAAACTATCATTATTGCAGGCAATTTTTTTTTCTTTTTTTTAGAAATTAGTAAGTAACCTACCTAAACGTTATTTACAATTTTCTATTGTTGATATTCTGACTGTTAGTCCCAAATATGTTATTGATGCATGCACTTCTGAGTTTAACAATTAAAATAGTTATAAAAACGTTTGGGCGCTCTATTTTAAACAAAAGTGAATATTTTATATTTTCTGTACATGTAAATATAATATAAACGTTCTGGTTTAATGTGATGATGTGAGTTTTTCAATTTCTTTATGACAAAAAAAAATATATGAAATTTCAAAACATCATTAGTGTTGAGTAAATTGGATTGAGGTACCTTATGAATGCCCTATTTTGTAAACCGCAGGCTCGATGGTGTATTTACGCCATCACATTCCTGTAACTGTTCCCAAAATGCTAACTATGGACGCAGTTAATGTTCTGACCGAACGGGACGAGGCGATACGATGGTAAAAAGGGAGTCCTAAAAACGTTATTGTGTAAAAACCGATCGCAGTATTATAATTGCTTTAATTGCTCGAAATATACTTCAAAACCAACTACAAAACACCAAAATTGCTTTATCATCGACTCACAAAAGTAATTAAGCATTTAGGGTTATTATTATTACCTGAGGGGATTAATCTGCTTATAAAAAGACATCCATTTGCTTATAATATAAAAATAACATTAAATGAGGTACATACAGGTAATATTGCTAGGGCTCACAATATAGCCAAATCGGTTTTTATTAAAAACAACCATTGTTGAAAGCAAAATTTCTTTATTTATATTGTGACGTGTTCGGTCACAGAAAACACAATTAACAAAACAAAACAACGAGTTTATTTAATTGCAAAAATTAATTTGACTACACTACAGTTATGAACAAGTCCGCACAATTTATTTCACTAAAAGTCACTTTTTAATCGCCGTTCCGGTAGACACTATTTATCGCTCTCTATGAACACTATCGCCTCTATGGTTCGCCTGTATCGCCTATCGATCGCTTTGCATCAGCTGTTACTGTAAACTGTCAACTAACTCGGTGTGAGTGTCTCGTCCGCTTTTATAGTCTTCTCAGCCTTTTTCTAGGGTATTCTACAGCCGTCTAGTAATTCAATTGTTTTCCCATTGATCGTTGCTGGTGTTTTCTAGATGTATCAGGAAAGCCGAGAATATTCCTTATGTAATCAGGGAAGATGTTCATTAATTATGCTCACACCAACTTAATTGGCAAGTACTCGTAACACTGCCCCCTTCTTAGAATTGATCGTCCCGATCAATGTCTTGACCTTTGTAAGGCGCCAAGCGGTCCAAGTGTACAACTTTCATCTTGGCCTTTGGTCCTCTCTGAATACGGTAGACCACGTCATTCAGTCTTCTGACCACGGTGTAAGGTCCTTCCCAGGCTCGCTGTAGCTTCGGTGAGCGTCCTTTCCGACGGACAGGATTGTAGAGCCACACCTGGTCCCCTTCTCTGAATCCTGTGCTGTTGGCTCTCCGGTCGTACCTGGTCTTCATGCGGTCACTCCCTACTTGGATTTTGTTACGAACGGCTCTATGGATGGTATCGAGTCGTTCCTCTAGCTGCTGTGCGTAGTCGGTAGCTGAAGGTCGCCGATCTTCTGGGTGTCCAAACCGGATGTCCATCGGTAACTTCAGCTCTCTTCCAAATAAAATGCTGGCTGGTGTTCTGCCGGTGGTCTCGTGAACCGCACTTCGATAGGCCAACAGGAACAAAGGTATATGCTGGTCCCAGTCTGTCTGATGATCGTTAACAACCATTTTCAAATTGGTTTCTAGCGTCGCGTTAAACCGTTCGACCATTCCGTCAGATTGTGGATGTAATGGAGTGGTCCTGGTTTTCTGTACTCCTAGCAGCTCACAGACTTCCCGGAATACTGCGGATTCAAAGTTCCGTCCCTGGTCAGAGTGGATCTCCATCGGAACTCCATACCGGCTGATCCATTGGTTGACCAACATTCCAGCGACCGTA
This sequence comes from Agrilus mali, assembly GCA_029378335.1. Classification (NCBI taxonomy): domain Eukaryota; kingdom Metazoa; phylum Arthropoda; class Insecta; order Coleoptera; family Buprestidae; genus Agrilus; species Agrilus mali. The sequence continues at coordinate 18,119,820 of CM055658.1, read as the reverse complement.
GTAGCTTCTTGATTTGGGATTGCGTACACTTCGGGCCATTTGCTAAAATAGTCCATCACTACCAAGATGTACTTATTGCCAGCAGCTGTTGTTGGGAATGGTCCTGCTACGTCCAGAGCTATTCTCTCAAATGGGGCACCAACATTGTACTGTTTCATTCGCCCTCGGCTTCGAGTCTGAGGTCCCTTGGCTGACGCACACGTTGGACACTTCCTACACCAATTTTCGACGTCTCTTCTACACTTTAGCCAATAAAATCGCTCTCGCACCTTCTCCAACGTCTTTGTTACTCCGAAGTGTCCTCCACCAACACCTCCATGGACTTCTGTCAGCACCTCATTGACTCTGTTCTTCGGGAGAACTACTTGATGTCGAATTTTAGTTCCGTCAGGGCTTTCCCACACTCGTTTTAGTACCCCATTCTCGACGATGAGCGAATCCCATAAGGCCCAATAGCTCTTCGTGATGGTACTCGTACTACTAACATCTGCCCAGGTAGGTCGTGCTGTTCCTGCCTTTTTCCACCGCAGTATCGGTTTAATGTCTTCGTCGTTATCTTGGTGTTTCGCCAGGTCTTCGTTCTGCCAGTGTTCTTCAGGTTCCACCATCGTCTGACAGATCCGTGCCAAGTTGACTGGTTCCTTCTTTTCGGCGGCCATGCAATGTTTGCAGTTCTTCGAGCATGGTCTTCGCGAGAGGGCATCAGCGTTACCATGTTGTTTTCCAGCACGATGCTCGATGCTGAAGTCGTATACTTGTAGCCGCTGTAGCCATCGAGCCAGTTGTCCTTCTGGGTTTTTAAATTGCAGCAGCCATTTCAGGGACGCATGGTCTGTCCTTAACAGGAATTTTCGTCCGTAGAGATACTTATGGAAATGTTCGAGAGTTTTGACGATTGCCAGCAATTCTCTACGGGTCACGCAATAGTTTCGCTCTGGCTTTGACAGTGCCTTACTGAAGTAGCCAATGACTTTTTCTTTTCCTTCCTGCATCTGCGACAGTACACCACCAATTCCTACATTGCTGGCATCCGTATCGACAATGAAGTCTGTGTCGAACTGTGGGTACGTCAGTATTGGGGCTTGAGAAAGGGTAGACTTCAGTGTTTCAAAAGCTTGCTGACATCGTTCTGACCATTGGAAAGGGACACCATCCTCTGTTAACTTGTGGAGCGGTCGAGCTATATCTGCAAATCCCTTTACGAATCGTCGGTAATAGGAACACAGCCCCAAAAAGCTTCTCAAGTCGTGTTGGTTCTTCGGGACAGGCCAACTTCTCACAGCTTCAGTCTTGTCAGGATCAGTTCTTATTCCTTCTGAGGTGATAACGTGGCCAAGATATTTCACCTCCTTACAAAACAGATGGCATTTCTTGGGACTGAGTTTCAACTTGGCTGCTGAAAGCTTCTTGATCACTTCTTCGACATTCTGGAGGTGGTCTTCGAATGTCTTTCCCAGTACTATCACGTCGTCTAGGTACACCAGACAAACCTTCCAATTGAGTCCTTGTAGCACATTTTCCATAAGTCGCTCGAAGGTGGCGGGAGCGTTACATAGTCCAAATGGCATAACGTTAAAGTGCCACAGCCCGTAACCAGTCGTGAATGCGGTCTTCTGCTTGTCTTGTGGATCCAGTTCAACTTGCCAGTATCCACTCTTCAAATCCAACGTTGAAAACCATTTGGCACCAACCAAACTGTCAAGGGTGTCGTCGATTCTGGGTAAGGGATAGCTGTCCTTTAAGGTTACGTCGTTGAGCTTCCTGTAGTCAACGCAAAACCTGGTCGATCCATCCTTCTTCCTAACCAACACTATCGGAGAAGCCCAAGCACTTTGTGATGGTTCGATTACCCCCTGTTCTTCCATGTTCTTCACCAGGTTGTTGACTTCTTCTTGCTTAGCCCATGGAACTCTTCTAGATGGTTGTTTAATAGGACGAGCTGATCCCGTGTCTATACGGTGGTATGTCAGATTCGTTCTCCCAAAGTCGTTGTCAGAGAGGGCGAAGACGTTTCGATACTTGTTGAGCAGTTCTTCGAACTCTCTAATTTGTTCGCTGTTAAGGTTTGTGGCCGAACGCTGCACTAAGTCTCGAAGAACGGTTGGAAGCGGTTCGCTCTCTGCCCTTGTGGATTCAGCTTCGACTTCGCATTGGAGGATGGACACCACGGGTTCAAGGACTCCTACTTCCATTCCTTTACACACTTTCTGTTCGAAGTCCTTCAAATTGACCACTCTGACAGATGCGTTCGGCGTCCCAGTTCGAATCAGTGTTCGTCCTATCAGTATGGCTTTCTGTGTCAAATCCGGGTTTTTGGCTTCTACTATCCCCACCAAACCATCCGCACCTTCGCCGTCGATGTTTATTTTGAGAACTACCTCGGATCTAGCAGGTAGTAATCGGTCTTCTGCTACGATGACCTTTCGAAGACCGTACTCTTTGGTGGGGTTTGTCATCACCAACTCTTCCTTGCCGATGCGTAAAATGCCGGAGCCCAAATCCAGATTAATTTTGTTTCGTTCAAGAAGATCCAATCCAATGATCACGTCGTCGGCGACATCGGCTACCAGTGCCCTGTGTCGAAGGCATACTTCTCCCAATCTCAATTCGATGTCGCATTCTCCTCTAATCGGCGCTGTTTCTCCGGTAACCGTGGTCAAACGTAGCTTCCTCTGCAGGGGACGGATTCTCCACTCGTTAACGATGTTCGGGCGGATTATGGTCTTAGAAGCTCCCGTATCGACCACCATTCTAACCTTCTTGTTGTTGATGTGACCTTCGACGAATAAGGACTTGCTTCCGTTTAGTTGGGAAACGACGATTTCGGCTGGGGCTTGGTGGGGAGAAGCCAACTTGCGCCCCTCAAAGTTGGCTGATCTTAGTTTCCCGACTGCTGTCGGTCCGCACGGCGTTCTTCGGCCGGGCAGTCTCGCCGTAAATGTCCGTGCCTTCCACATTCCCAGCACCTTGGTCTTCCTTTGTTTTGGCCACAGTCTCGGGAAAAGTGACCGACCTTCCCGCATTCCCAACATTTGGCCGATTCTCTCTTGTCGTTGATGGTAGTCTTCTTGACAGTTTCGACGCATTCTTTAATCAGCCTCGTAACTTCATTTTTGTATTCGTCGTCTTCAACAGCTGTTTGGCGTACACGCACGTGGCCCTTGGAAGCTTGTTTTGCAGCTTCGAATTCTAAGGCGTGCGCCAGTGCGTCACTCGCAGTCTTGTGGCGGGCCAAACGGAGAACTTGTTGTAAGTCGGTGTCCCTTACACCATCGACGAATGTTTGGACTGCTAGTTGGTCTGCGAAGTCCTGCGGAGCGGTAGGATAGGCCAATCTAACTAGACGTTCCACATCGGCCTCGAACTCCTGTAGATTTTCTGATGTCTTCTGATTGCGACACTTGAGTTGGGTTTGGTACACTTGTTGCAAATGTTTGTCGCCATATCTCATTTCAAGTCGGTCTAACAGCGCAGAGAAGTCCCGTTGTTGGCGCTCTGGAATACCTTGAAGGACGTCCAATGCTTCTCCTCGCAGAGCTATGACCAGCGCCGTTGCTTTCTCAAAATCGTTCCAGTTGTTTGCTTCTGCCGCTGCCTCGAACTGTCGTTTGTATACAGACCAGCAAACTTTTCCGTCGAAAGTCGGTGGTTTAATTCTAATCGTCCTCGCAGTGTCTTCGGACTTTACTTCACTGACCGGTTTTGTGTTCTCGAACTTCTGTCGTATCTTCTCTACTTCCTTTTGTACCTCTTCTTTCAACTCATCTCTTAGCTTCTCTTGTCTCGCCTCCAATTCTTGTCGTACTTCTTTTAATTCTTCTTGCACTTCGGTTCTGACTTCCTTCAGCTTTACCCTTAATTCTTCCTGTATCGCTTCCATCTTTTCTTGACCAGCTTCTATTTTATTCTTCAAATCTTCCTGTGCCAATTTCATTTCTTCCTGTCCAGCTTCCATTTTATTCCTCAATTCTTCCTTCATTTCTTCCTGGCCTGCCTTCATTTCTTCCTGGCCTGCCTTCATTTCTTCCTGGCCTGCCTTCATTTCTGTTTTCATTTCTTTCATCATTTCCATTAAAGCCTTTATTTGTTCCTCCATTATTGCCGATTGTATTCTTGTTACTGGCATAAGGTTTAAAAATTCTTCTTCTCTTCGGACCTCTTCTACGATCTGTCGCACTAACTTTCTTCGGGAATCTTCAATTCCCTTACTATCCCACACCTGACACCAAATGTGACGTGTTCGGTCACAGAAAACACAATTAACAAAACAAAACAACGAGTTTATTTAATTGCTAAAATTAATTTGACTACACTACAGTTATGAACAAGTCCGCACAATTTATTTCACTAAAAGTCACTTTTTAATCGCCGTTCCGGTAGACACTATTTATCGCTCTCTATGAACACTATCGCCTCTATGGTTCGCCTGTATCGCCTATCGATCGCTTTGCATCAGCTGTTACTGTAAACTGTCAACTAACTCGGTGTGAGTGTCTCGTCCGCTTTTATAGTCTTCTCAGCCTTTTTCTAGGGTATTCTACAGCCGTCTAGTAATTCAATTGTTTTCCCATTGATCGTTGCTGGTGTTTTCTAGATGTATCAGGAAAGCCGAGAATATTCCTTATGTAATCAGGGAAGATGTTCATTAATTATGCTCACACCAACTTAATTGGCAAGTACTCGTAACAATATTTAGAAATTAGTTAGTAACCTACCCAAACACCATTTACAATTTTCCATTGCTGATATTTTGACTGTTGGTCACAAATATGTTATTTTTGCGTTCACATCTGCGTGTTACTATTAAAGTAGTTAGAAACATTTGGCTGCTCTATTTTAAACAAAAGTGAATATTTTATATTTTCTCTACATGTAACTATAGCATAAACGTTTAGGATTAACGTAATGATTGAAGCTAACAATTTCTTCGAAAGTTCGAATCATCAATCAGCAATATGGCTAAAAATTCTGTTTAACATTATGGTCTTGGTCATATTGTTTTACATGAGGAAAACATAGCTTAATAAGCATACGAAACTTCAATGTTTCTTTTTATAGATTTCTCTTATACGTAAATTTTAATGTGGTAGAGACTAATAAATATTCTCTTTGTTTAATTATTAAACCTAATTTCATGTAATATATAAATATCAAAATTTATATTTGCCAATCTTTTGTTCTGTATGTTTATTTGCATGTATTGTTTTCCTTATTTACGTATTTTTATATATGGTCATATTGTCAACATTATGCTAGTAATATGTCCATCTGTAATATTTTCATTAACCGTTTAATAAATTCTTTTTTTCTTACGAGTAGGTAGGTCCAATCAATATGACTTTTCAGTGGTTCTAATAAAATGAAACATAATTGATCCATTTCACAGAAATATCTGTAACAGCTTAAGTATGGCCATATTGCTTGCAGATATCTTAGAATTAGCTCAAATCCCAACCCCAAAACAAGTTGTGGTTTGAGTTATTTAATGTTCACCACCAAAGTTTTGCAGTCTTCAGATGTAAATAACAATTAATGAAATTTCTAAATAAACAGAAAGTCATAAGACATGGGTTCTGCTAAAATAATTTTTAGGGGAACTCTACATTTATTGACACCCCTACGGCCAAAATTTTAACGAGAGGGTTAGTGGCACGTAAACAGCTTTATAGAAAATTTCGAAGGAAAAGCTCACGTGTATATTTTTTGTTTACATTCACTTTACAGTTTTTCTGGAAATTGTAAGGTTTTTAATTAGCAACAGGTCACATCGCCTACTACTATGGTTCATATTACCTCCTACGGTTTCAGAGTAAAATGTAGATAGGTAAATGTTTATATGGATGAAGATATGTGAGATTGGTGCATGTTCGTGTTGAGCTAAGAAACGGGACACCCATCGGGCATGCTGTGAAACACAATCGTACCATTCGGGGAGGGATTTTTAACTTATTATTGGTTAGCGGTACAGAGTGAATCTGTCAGATAAGCTACGACTACATCATGTCACTGGTCAATTGAGCCGTACACTTTTTATGGGATTTCTTTTGATATAGAAGCAAGTGTCTTTTTCTGCATGACTGGGTCCATTCTATTCGACCTATTGAGGGATTTCGGCGTGAAATACTTTTGTTCACTTTTCAAAAATTCTTCTCACAGTTAACTATTTTCTAGCCCTGTCAAGAGTCCCATTCTTCAAAAGAATAATTAAATATTACAAAACAATAATTATATTAAGTCCTAGACAGTATAGCCATCCTAATAAAATGCTTAATAAAAATAAATATGTTTCATTTTATTAGAATCATTGAAAATTTATATTAAGCCTAACAACATTAAAAGACTAATGAGAACATTACAATGGGCATATTACCAGAATAGTGTTGGCAATATGGCCATAGAAAAAATTGCTATTTTTGTTAAAAATAGATAAAAACACTTAAATAAGGAAAACGACATATGCAAATAAATATGTACCTATACAGAATAAAAAACTGACAAATAATAAATCTAATATATCTCTTAAAATTAGGTTTACTAATTAAACAAAGAGAATATTTATTATGGTCTCATACTTTTTGACATTGCTCTACTACTTAACCTTTACCTATAAGAGAAATTTATAAAAAGTCATTGAAGAGGTGTTTCGTATGCTTATCAAGCTATGCTTCTCGCATGTCTAGCAATATGACCATGGTCACAATGTTAAACATAATTTATTGCCAAATTACTCAACACTAATGATGTTTTGAACTTTCATATACTTTTTTTTGGTTATAAAGAAATTGAAAAACTTACATCACGTTAAACCTGAACATTTATTGTATAGTTACATGTACCTACAGAATAGATAAAAATACGTAAATAAGGAAAACAATATATGCAAATAAACATACAGAACGAAAGATTGGCAAATATAAATTTTGATATTTATATATCACATAAAATGAGGTTTACTAATTAAACAAAGAGAATATTTATTATAGTCACTACCACTTATTAAAATTTACGTATTTATAAGGGAAATCAATAAAAAGAAACATTGAAGTTTCTTATGCTTATCAAGCTATGTTCTCCTTATGTCAAATAATATGACCACGACCATAATGTTAAACAGAATTTTAAGCCGAATTGCTCAACACTTTGATGTTTCGAACTTTCGAAGAAATTGTTAGCTTCAATCATTACGTTAATCCTAAACGTTTATGCTGTAGTTATATGAAGAGAAAATATGAAATATTCACTTTTGTTTAAAATAGAGCAGCCAAATGTTTCTAACTACTTCAATAGTTAAACGCAGATGTAAACGCAAAAATCACATATTTGTGACCAGCAGTCAAAATATCAGCAATAGAAAATTGTAAATAACGTTTAGGTAGGTTAGTAACTAATTTTTGAATATAAATAAAAAAATTTTGCTTTCAACAATGGTTTTTACCATCGTATCGCCTCATCCCGTTCCGTCATAACATTAACTGCGTCCATAGTCAGCATTTTGGGAACAGTTATTGGAATTTGATGGGGTAAATACACCATCGAGACTGCGGTTTACAAAATAGGGCTTTCATTAGGTAACTCAATTCAAATTACTCAACTCTAATGATGTTTTGAACTTTTATATATTTTTTTTGAAAAATATACAATATTCACTTTTGTTTAAAATAGAGCACCCAAACGGTTTTAACTTTTTTAATTGTTAAACGCAGAAGTGCACGCAAAAATCATATATTTGAGACTTATAGAAAATTGTAAATAACATTTAGGTAGGTTACTTACTAATTTCTAAATATACATAAAGAATTTTTGCCTTCAATAATGGTAGGTTTTAACAAAAACCTACATGGCTATATTGTGAGCCCTGGCCATATTAACTGTAGGTACCTTATTTAATGTTATTTATATATTAAAAGCAAACGAATGTCTTTTTATAAACAGATTAATCCACATGGGTAATAATAACTACAAATGCTTAATTACTTTGTGAATCGATGATGAAGCTGTTTTGGGTTTTTAGTTAGTTTTGAAGCGTATTTCGAGTAATTAAGCAATTATAATACTGCGATCGTTTTTTACACTCCCTTTTTACCATCATTTCGCATCGTCCCATTCTGTCATAACATAAACTTTATCCGTACCAAAAATGCGTCCATAGTCAGCATTTTGGGAACAGTTATTGAAATGTGATAGCGTAAATACACAATCGAGACTGCGGTTTACAAAATAGGGCATTCATTAGGTATATCAATTCGTTTACGTTTTTGTTTTTCAGGATATAAAGTAAATTCTGTGATTTGTAATTTGATTAAGTATTAACTTCTACGACTTACAGTTTCTTTAATGCTTTCTAATGGTGTACAATAAAAGAGGACGTTTTCAATTTCTTTTTAGTGTATGTTCCTCGATTACTTTGAGATTCCGTCGTAGATTTGGCTTATTTGTTTTTTTATTGAAAAGATATACTTTCGATTGAGTCTCGTTCAAATTTCATCAATAATGTTTCAGTATTTTTGTCGTATAATAAGTTAATCAAACCCAGTTGATGATGAGCACGTGGCATACCCACCCTCCAGGCTGTTATGTAATATTTTGCGGGTAATTTTTATGTTAAAGTAATTTTAGTATGTACTTTAGTAGAATTGTGAATTAATTGTTAAGAATCGACTTCACCAAATAATATTTTCTATTTTGTAGTCATAATTCCTGCCGTTACTGTGGTGATTCACTGTTTGCAAAAGAAATTAAATTAAACGGTTCGAAGCTGTAAATAAAAGATGCAACATTGAGAGATCTTGCCTTCAATAGCGGTAATTATTATTAACAGAAACCTACTTGACCATATTGTCAGCCATGACTGTATGACCTGCTTGTACCTTCCGTTTGTTATACTAATTAAATGAGCAATTCCCTTGGGATAAGGCTAATATGTTTTGGCCAAAAAAGGCTCAACAAACGCGAATGAAGTTATTTTTCCTGACCTAAACTAATTAATTTCACAAATTCGCTATATGGGGAGTGATAAGAATAAAAATAAAACGTCTGGAAGAGATTTCTTGTTCAGTTCGTGAAAGAGGCAGTTTTTATTTCCGGGAGAATGGATGGATATAACGTTTCGAACACAATACCGGCACACACGGTAAGCTGTGCTTAACACAGCACTACATTACAGACACATATCACGCAGTCAATTGGGAATCGACCCACCAATTTCCAGTTAATCCAAGACCCATTTAGTTAATAAATGACTCTCTAGTTTCTCACTTCCTACAAAGCTTATCGCTTTGTATCTTGGGCAACGATCTCAGAAAATTATCTAAACCGATCGTTTCCCAACTAGCCAATATCCGACGAAGAAATCTCGAAATAACGATACCCAACGCGAATGTCTTGACCAATTAGTTTAAATTATTGACGACCAGAGCGGCAGAAAAGCATCACAGAGAATTAAATCCAAGTAGGGCATACACAGGGCCAATAACTATCCTAAAACTACAAAACCTTTTGTGTTATTCTATAAATCAAACTCCTTTTTTATGTTCCTTTATTGCCTTGAATTTCCTTCTTGTGCAGTCAATATAAATTTTTGTGCAAGACCCACCGGTTAGTTTATAGACTTAATTAAAAACAATTTTGAATTACTCCGTGTAGATGCTGGTTACTAATTATCGTTGCAACAAAATAGTCTTGTAACAACTAATCTTCCCTTTATACTTCCAGAACGTTTTATAGCATGGGTGCTGCTTTTATTTTTTGACAAAGAGCAGACTGTAGCGAGTAATAATGAAAAATAGGTGTATGCTTTCCCGGAAAGAATAACGTGATTATATAGCGCAATTTATGGGGAATAAACAGCAGAGGAACGTTATGAAAATACCGGGTAATAAAGGGTCATGTGAGCATGTGATTTTTAATATTCCATATGCCCATATTAACATGATCACATGTGTACCTTTCGAAGGTACCCACTAAAAAGTCAGAGGGTTGAGAATTTAGTAGGAATTTCACTGTTTTTCTTATGTACATTTTTAATTATCGTTATTCTATTCAAATATATTCATCACGAAACGATATTTTTGTTCGAGGAAGGCCACATGTTGGTTGTAGTTCTGCATAATATGTGATGTGTATCCGCAAATGCGTATAATACTCGATTTTAGCAAACCTAAACCTACCCTTCCACTATTGGAGATTTCCAGCTGCCGTACCAGTTCTATATTTGTCTAATCTACGACTACGACCGGCCAAGAGATTCCATCTCGAGTTTTAAATGGCAACGAATCGAAACGTGGGGCTTGCAGCCGAACGAACGTTTACATATATGTATAAGTGGCTTTGGAGGTACATACTACATAGGTATATTGTGTACACGTACGTGTGTGTGCGACTATACATATCTGAATCTGAAGGAAAAAGAAGGAATACCTAGTAGATGTTGTTGTTGCAGTACCTAACCTAACTGAGTATATTTGACGGCTATCTGGCTGGCGTCAACGGTCGAAGCTCGAAGCCGCCATATGGCGAAGAACTGTCGGACTTGTTGCAAAGCGGGGCTAACACCTCGGAGTCTTGCAGCTGTTCGGAGCCAGAGCTAGAGGTTACAAAGATAGGAAACCTCGACGAGTCTGTCGGTCGTGCCGCCCGAAAGTTGGAAAACAACAACTGCACCCAAAAGCTAACTAAAAGATAGGATTGAATATTGAGAATTTTGGACAGAAGAGGACGAGCCTTGAAGGTGTCGTGTTTATCTAAGACAAAGCTTCAACGGCAGATGAGTTAAGATTCAAAGTGCTAAATTTCAAACGTCTCAAAAAGAAAAAAGTCCGAATTCCCATTTTGATTTGTAAATACGTCACACTAAAATTAGCTTTTTTTTTTTCATAATAAAATTTAAATAATTTAATAAATATTTTTTGTAACGAACAAATAAATATTATTTCTGATTATCAGAAGTCCAAGGATTCTGTAAAAATTCAGCAAAATTTTTTGATGAACGGCGAACGTCACGTTGCCGTTGACTCCCCGTCCCCCCCTTGTCACATCTTGTCACACTCCCCTTGTATGCGAACGTATTTTATGAACGGCCCCTTATATGAAATATGTACCTACTATTCTAAAAATTCCATCGCCGTATATTACAAATGGCCTAAATTGGACACAATTTTGGATTTTGGAAGACTAAAAAAAATATTAAGTTAGAAAAATAATCCTTAAATCCAAAAATATCCTCTGGAAACTAAAAATTTCAAACATTTTCTTTGTTACACTTGCTTCTAAAATTGTAAGTGTATCCAATAAATATTTATTGATGATTAATCATGAAGTTTAATGTTAGATACATTATGAAAAAGCAGTAAAACACATTTCAATGGTTGAATAAGGCACATTCTAATCTTTTAGTACGACACATTCTAATAATAATTGTTGAGTAAGACCATTCTAACCATGGTAAGTCTATTTTAACCGTACATTACCACTTTGATGATGCATTTTGCAATAATCTAATATTTTAATGCAATTACCTGACCTTTCATAAAGTAGCCTGTCACCTGTAGCACACACTATCATGAAGTTCTCATGACAAATTTCACAACGAAACGATGTTTTTATACCGTAAAACAGAACCCGACTTCACGTTATTTATGGTTAAATAACTATTCTGTGCTATGCGAATACCATCACAATTTTGTTCAGGACTGTAGACAAAAAAAGTACGATCAACTCTATCAGAAACGAAAGGTCATTTAAAGGAGAATTCGACACTGTTTACGAGAACACAAAAAAACTAATACTATTTATACGACAGCCACAGTAGATAAAAGCAAATATTAAAAAAATTAATGTTTTCTCCAGTTTAGGATGACTTTTATTCAGTACTAGCTATGCCCACGACTTCGTCAATGTGGAATAGTGACTTTTGGCAGCCTTTTCGCCGACGTCATTACACAAAAACTTTCATTCCTTATTTTTGCCCCCTTTAGGGTGAAATTTTTACAAACTTTAAATGTCGTATTTATATCTAATAAAAAGCCTAAAAAATAAATTTCGAGCCTCTAGCTTTATATCTACTTATCTATCTCTGTACCAAATTCTCATTTAAATCGGTTGAGTAGTTTGGGCGTGATTGCGTAACACACAGATAGACAGATTTACTTTGGTATTTATAATATTATAGATTAATATAGTTTAATTATAGTTTAAAATAGTTTATATAGCTTAGTATTCAACTACTTTTATTGATCCAAATAAACAAAACCTCTATAACTTTTTACACTTAATATTTTAATTTTCTGGGCCGTAAGCTTTTTCGACGACGTCATTACACAAAAACTTCCATAGTCTAATTTTATCCCCTCTAGGGTAAAATTAAATGTCGTATTTATTTATATCTAATCAAAAGCCTAAAAAATAAATTTCAAGCTTCTATCTTTAAAAATTACCGAATTTCCGCACAGACTTTCCTATTTCAACCCCTTACAACCCTTTTTTCGCATTAAAAGGTAGCCTATGTCCTTTTTCAGGCTCTAGACTATCTCTGTACCAAATTTCATTTAAATCGGTTCAGTAAATTTTGGGCGAGATTGTGTAGCATACCGACAGAGTTACTTTCGCATTTATAATTTTCCGCGAATTCATTTTCATCGATTTTCCCATGGGAATAAGATATTTTCCCGCAGTAAAACGTACCCTATGTGTTAATTCAGGGTGTCAGCTAACTCCATACCAAATTTTATTAAAATCGCTCCAGCCGTTTAGACGTGAAGAAGTAACAAACATACACACTCACACACTCACAAACTTTCGCGTTTATAATATTATTGATAATTGAATGATATAATGACATGATAAGCAGCAGAAATGAGAATTGAATCTGACCTTTTATTTAAAAAATTACAAGAAATTAAAATTTGACGTCAACAAAATTGTAGTTTATTTTGATGAATCGGATTTGTCGTCTTTTTTTTATTATTTAACTTTTAAATGGTGTAACACCTCTGTACCTACATGAAGCAACCACAGGTTTCTGGGATCAAAATAAGTCGATTTAATCAAATTTATCTACATATATACCAAATTGCTACGTTTACAAGGTGAGAAGTTGGCAAATGTGATATTCTTCGATTAATTAAAAATGCTTTTTACGATTTTAATAAAGTTTGGTACATAGAAATGTTTATAAAGGTACTATTTTCTGAAATATAAATCAATTTTCTTAAACTATGATCAGGCTGCAATCTACCCCTACCTTTAGATATAATTGTTCTAGAATTTTTAGGATGGTTGAATAATAAGTATTTTTTTTAAGAAAGCTTTATTTTCTGAATCTCATTAATAATCCATATCTGCAACATTTTCGGAGACAAAATTGTTTTTGCATGGACGATTTCCTTCAAGAAGTACCGTTTTTTGAAATAACTCGAAGACACATCACGCTATTTGATCAATAAATTAATTTGAAGGAGGAACTAACTTCTGGCATACTTATCGGGTTTATTAGGATACGCTTGGGGATAAACTACCCCTACCCCTAAATAAATTTGATTGAAATGTATTTGTAGGGTCGATGTATTTCTCCACTATAGTTTCTGGAAAGGCATTGTTTTTACCTAAATTTTTTATCTCTTTCTTGTTCACTAGATGTTAAACCTTATAATTTTTTTCATATGAAAAAAATTAACGTCTACGAAGTGATAATATAGAATGCCTATTTTACAACCAAATACAAAAAACATTGCTTTTCATTGGATATGAATTATCAGGGCCTGTTAAGGTTTTAGTAAAACAAACAATAAAAGTTCGTAATACAAAAATAACAGTTTATTTTGGATCATATAAAACACGAAAACAAGCAAAATAAGAAACACAAACAACAAATAAGAAATAATTAAAATACACCAAGAGACTGCCAATAACAGAGATAATGAACTAACTAACCAATGTTGGTGGGCGGGCTGTCCCTCCGGCCTTTATAGATTTACAATAATTGAAATGTTAATTGTGTATCTTCTCAGAACATTTACATAATGTAACAGTAGACTTGCAATAATTTGGTTATTTGTCTACATAACCGAGATATAATTAATTAAAACCACTTTTCTAATCTAAAACTGCTGTAGATTCGGGTTTTAAATAAAAAAAATTAAGTCAGTAACAATATCTACCTTCCCAGAAAAATCTTACCTCCTGTAGAAATAAATCGACACTATAAACACATTGCAATTAAATTTATTTAGGGTTGGGGATAGTTTTCACCTCAAGTGTATCCTCAAAAACTTCAACTTAAAAATCTCCTTAGGGTAGCCCTAATATCAAATTTTATCCACATACCACAATGCATCTTCGAGTTATTTCAGAAAACTGTTGCAGATATAAATTAATAAGGGATAGAAAATGGAGCTAAGGCTCGTATCATCTTTTTTTAATCAACCCTACTAAAAAGTTTAAGACAATTATAGCTAAAATTAGAGGTAGTCTACAACCTTATGGTATTATTTTTTGATTAATTGAATAACAAAAAAAATATTTTTATATTTGAACCTCATTTTTCATTAAAATAGAAGTAAGAACTAGAAGAAATTATAATTTAAAGTCAACAATATTGGAGTTTATTTTGATGAGTTAAACTTGTCGTCACTATTTAATTTTATTATATAATTTTATATATCTATAGATTATTTATTAGATATTTTAACACAACATTTTCAATCTAAAAATGTCCTTTGTCGTTTTGAACATATCCATAAGTAGCTACTCGAAAATCTATTGGTTAGTCTCGCCGAATCCAGGGTCGAAGAATCATTCAATGAAAACACGAAAAAGTTTAAGCGTTGAAGTCCTAAATTTTCAGCTTGATGGCTTTGCCTTCACAAGTGTTTGACTTTAATCTTCAGTCATAAAATGTCGATTTATGTGTACACAGGTGACCAAAGACCTCAGCATACTCAAAGATAACATTACGAGTATGAGTGAATATATTTGTAAATTTAAACGAATCAAAGTCCTATAAAAGAATATTAATAGTGAGCAAACACAAATCTATTATCAAATCACGTGCCAACAAATGGAAATGCTTTATAAGTACATACTTTTTAAATGTACCCAAGAAAGTGAAATCCCTTCTAGCTTCGAGTTTAATTTATCACATATGAAAATAAATTAAAAGATGTTAGCATCATACTAAAAGTACGTGTGACGTTTGCGATATGTCTGCATAAAAATATGTAATATTTCTAGTAAGTACCCGGCCATAACCGATAATTAAAATGCGTTGACTGCAAACGCTCCCGTATTTTCCAGTTACTTCATCATTGTTGCTTTGACGATAATATTTCGAAAACAATTTGCTGCAAGCGAAAATCAAAATCACCTGCATTCAAAAATTAAATGGTACGTTTATTCCCGACCTGGTCATTTTAAACAAAGTTGCAGTAGCACACGACATCAGACAAAGGAAACACTCAGCAGACAGACGAGAACGTGCGCCAAACTTATTTGCTTCATCTTGGAATAAAGGGCCTCCTTAACTGCGCCACAAGAGTAATAGTAGGGGAGGTAACGTTAATTTTTAAAAGTCATTTCATACCGGACGAAAATCGTAACCATAATAGTTTATCACCAATACATTACGGATTTCACCGTCAGCTACTCCAGTAGCGGTGGAACCGGAAGTTAGAGCAAGTTGAAATTTAAAAGAAAAATGATGCTACAAGTAAATTTATACCATACCAAAATTTATAGGGTGACTGTTGAGATTATTTTTAACCAAAAAATAACCATAAGCTGTATTGAAAAGAGGGGATTATACGTCAATCACGTATATGAACCATATTAAAAATCTTAAAGTATAAAGTCATTTTATACCTTATGAATTTTATACCGCTGAATTTTCATACTTTATAAATAATAAAAAAAAACAGTCAGCTGTATTTATAACAGTGGTAAAACCGTCAGCCAGCGGCATAAACATGCCTCGCCCTCAGTGCATCTCAATGGCTCATAGTTACGTTGACAGATAAACTGACGATCTTTACACCCACAAGCATTCAGCTGACGACAATTTTTCTTATTATTAACAATAAAATTGCTCTATATTTCAATTTCATGAGGTATTCTATTAATTTAGGTTATGCCACTTAATGCTATCAACAACGATTTTTAATATAAATCCCTTAACGGTGTAAAGTAAAAATTGTTTACATTCCACAGGTGTGTAGACCAAATAGTTCATCAATTTTTATAAAGGAGTTTCCCTCGTGGGTTAATAAAAAATATAAGCAATTATTTATAATATTAATAATTATTTTAATAAAATAATTATTAATTATTGAATATTTACAATTATAATTTGATAAGAAATATTCGTCATGACGCATAAATGTATCAAACATTGTGAAGGGGTTAATGATAATTTTCATTTATTTGTTTATTACAATTCATAATTTTAATTACATTTTACAGGGCCGGCGAAAGGCTAGTTTAACGCCCGTGCGAAAGGCAAATTTTCGGCCCCCTACCCTCTCGATTTGATGAAACATATTTTTAAAATTTTGTAAGTTTTGCAATAACTGTTATGTGAAATCAATTTACAAAGTTAAAATAAAAATACTCAAAGAAAAACTAATACGTTACTATATTCACTTTCATAATCGTGAATTGTGTGTAAATTAAAATACAAAAGAATAGAAGAAAATTATTCATTAAATATTAAAAAAACTAATAATGACACTTAGTTATAAACATCTAAAACATAATATTATAAAAATAAACATAATAAAAAAATTTTTTCAAAAAAAGCATAAAAATTATATTATTCTACTAAATACAAACTAAATTTAATTAAAATTAACTTTTCTGGCTTTAGTTTGCGAAAAATCCTTAAGAATATTGTCAATATTAATATTCATCATTTGATCAAATTCTATGCTCAACATAGTCAGATTAACTAGGCGCTCTTGAGAAATACTTGAACGTAAATTCAAATTTAAATAAATATCACACTTTATCTTCAATCTTAAACAAAACAACATACACTTCCACACTGCTGTAACACACAGTAGCAACTAATTATTTCTTTTCGAATTTGAAAACACTACCCTGATACCGGCTAGCCAAAACAAAAATTATTTATTATCTGCAGGTGGTGCGGTGGTGACTGACGGCGCCTTTTATTCCCCAATAAAATAACAGCCCTTGGACTTGCTTATCTTCTGAGCGATCGGCGCGGCGACGACGCCTTTCTTTGTCAATAAAATAATACCGCCCATCTGTTCACAAATACACAAATAAACTGATTGATATATTATGCACTTAATATTAAATAATTTTACACATTTTCTTGTGCTCTAGTTTATTATTTATATTAGACACTTTTAGTTCTTGCCAGTTTTTTATTAACTATCTATTGATTTGGCGCCCCTAGATGTTGGCGCCCGTGCGGGCGCACGGTTCGCACGGGCCTTCCGCCGGCCCTGACATTTTACATTATAAAAATTATAATACAACTTATACAAAACCTTTAAACTTTAGCTTAAAATGTAAAAAAAAATAATTAACTACAAATATTAAATTTTATTAAACGTTCCTTTATTTAAAAAAAAAATATAATTGTTTTCCAAAATTAGTTAATTTTTTAATCTTATTTTTTAAATTTATTAACTCATTGTATTAAAAAATTAAAAATCGATAAATTCTTCTATATCTTCATTAATGTCGTCGCAACTATCATCTGAGCTATCAATAATAACATTACGATTATTATTTATTTATTTTTTATTTTGGCCGAATTCATGGATTTTTATACAGGGTTTTTCAAGTTGATGGGCTATTAGAAGTATATGAATTAGTAGAAGGAATTCAATTCTGAAACTTGGGCTCATTTGGTTATTGTTTATGCCGCTTCTTTTAAAAATATTTTCAAGTTCGATTTACATCCGGTTATACCGGAAGTCGATACCAACTTTGTTATTTTAAATGGAATGGTATATTTTTTACGCTGAATTCGAATAAAACGTGTAATTCTAAGGTAAGTTTGATAACCAACTTGTACACCTATGGCAATCGGTTTCTGAGTTAATTTAATTTATAGAAAAAAAATCGCTACCGCAACCCAAATTATAAAAAATCATAATTTCCACAAAATACGACTTAGAATGTTGAAATTTTTACTAGTAATAGCTGAATATTAGTGCTAACGCCTTGACAAAATTGAATTAAATAATTTATACAGGGCGTTCAAAATAAAATTCTAAAATTGAAAAACTTCAAACACGGATTACTTCGTTTTTTCAAATGGCACCTACTATTTCTTATTTTTTCAATCGATTCCTTTTTTTTTCCTCTTTTGATATATATGGATACTTCCTATTTTAAGTAATAATTCAAAATTATTCCAAAATTTTCAAATAAAATAGGAAGTATCCATATGAAGCTGCGGTGGCGTCTATACGTAAATACCGGATAAAGTAAGTGATAAATATGGTAAATCAAACTTAAAATGATGTAGAAAAGGAAAAGCAATCTAGTAAAAGAAATTCCATAGCACAGTTTGTCTTTTTAAATGTTTCATCCATTAGCATAAATATAGCCATTTACCATTTCTACTATAAATATTTAAGGCTACTTGTCGTACACTTACCTGAGAACTAAAAAATAATTTTATTCTTCTGCAGCTAATAAATTAAAACGCAATTAAGAATAAATAGCGTTTGTTAAAAGTGTACAAATAAGCAATTGTTTATGCAAGGAGGCAGGTGGGTGTTCCATAAGGTAGAGATATCAATGGAAAGATGAATACTGAAATCCATGATATGAAACTGATTTGTTTGCATAACTAATTCGAGGAATAAATCTTATGATTTGTATGCATTATTTCTCGGGCGTCTGGTTCGTAGAATGGCTCGAATTTTAACTAGTTCTGTATTTTTAAAATGCATAAAACACGCTTGAATAAGGATATTCGCGTTATTTGTTATTCATTCAATGCACATATAATACTCACACACAGAGAGAAACAAACAATCCAACTTTTCTTCTTCATTTCGCCTTCGTAAAATAAAAACAAATCAGCTCGCGACGGGGTACACAAGTTTCCTCAACAATTGTGTTTTATATTTAAGACGTGAATTCTAAAATTCAACTTCCTTCCCATACAAACAGTTTTTCTGCTGCTGGACAGACGAACAACATCCTGACACGAAAATAGGATATTGTCTACGCATTACAGACATATTTATAATACATATACATGCACACACTCCTGAATATTTACAGTACGTCCCAATTTTCTTTTGTATTCCTTTTAGAACTATTGTGCACATGTTGAACTTTAATGCAGTTGTAACTTTAATTAAACGAAAATAAAGTTGTTAAGTTGAATGTTGAAAAGTAAAAGAGAAGAAATTATCCTACATCCCAACCTTGTTGAACTACTGACTTCCTGCCATTTATAGATAAGGGTCTAGAGCAGTGATTCCCAAAGTGTGCGGCACGGTGCCGTCAGACGGGTCACATCAGTTTACAATTTTTCGCTGTTAAGTGGGTAATCGCTTTTGAAAAGAAAAGTAGTTTTTCAATTTTTCAAGTCAGAAATTTAGAAAAAAATCTGATGTATTAAGGGCGTCGCGGAAAAATCCGATTATATGGGAAGCCGCAAACCGAAAAATTCTAGTTTAGAGAAAATCATTAAAAATATTTATAGTATAAATAAAAATATGATTTTAACAGATTTCTATAACGCCTCCATCTACGAAAAATTTGCAACACTAATATGATATTTTACCACGTATGGTTTTTGACAGATCTATAATTTATGATAACACAACGATACAGAACCTTGTAAGTCTGAGTCCAATTACAGGTTCACGAATTTTTAAACGTAGAAATACAAAATAAACGAAATATCAGTTAAATTAGTTACAATTGCAGAGATTGCGACAGTACTGATTTTGAATTTTGTCGAACTATTGACGTCTTTGTCTACATTTATACTTCGTCCAAACTTTAAATGTCGTATTTATATCTAATCAAAAGCCTAAAAAATAAGTTTCAATAAGCCTCTAGCTTTATATCTACTTATCTATCACTGAACCAAATTCTCATTTAAATCGGTTCAGTAGTTTGGGCGTGATTGCGTAACACACAGACAGACAGAGTTACTTTCGCATTTATAATATTATAGATTAATATAGTTTAATTATAGTTTAAAATAGTTAATAAAGCTTAGTAGTATTCAACTACTTTTATTGATCAAAATAAATAAAACCTCTATAACTTTTTACACTTAATATTTTAATTTTCTGGGCCGTAAACTTTTTGGACAACGTCGTTACACAAAAACTTTCATCGGCTAATTTTATCCCCTTTAGGGTAAAATTTTTACAAACATTGAATGTCGTATTTATTTATATCTAATCAAAAGCCTAAAAAATAAGTTTCAAGCTTCTATCTTTAAAAATTACGGAATTTCCGCACAAACTTTCCTATTTCAACCCTTTACAACCCTTTTTTCGCATTAAAAAGTAGCCTATGTCCTTTATCAGGCTCTAGACTATTTCTGTACCAAATTTCATTTAAATCGGTTTAGTAAATTTTAGGCGAGATTGTGTAGCATACAGACAGAGTTACTTTCGCATTTAAAATATTCCGCGAATTCATTTTCATCACTTTTCCCATGGGAATAAGATATTTTCCCGCAGTAAAACGTATGCTATCTGTTAATCCAGGGTGTCAGCTAACTCCATACCAAATTTTATTCAAATCGCTCCAGCCGTTTAAACGTGAAGAAGTAACAAACATACACACTAACACACTCACACTCACAAACTTTCACCTTTATAATAGTGTGGGTTATTAAAAATATTGTACTATCCTAAGTGCGTGACATTGTTTTGAATGATTTGTATAATTCCTCTTCCTACGAAGAAATTTGCAACACTAATATGATATTTTGCCACGCATAGTTTTTGAGAGATCTATAATTTCAGTTGCAATTTCCAGCAACACGAAACGGAACCTTCTAATATTCTATTAACCATTGAAGCCTTGCCATTTATTGACAAGATTCAAAGGAGCACCAGTAAAATATTTTATTAGAAATGATAATATAACAGAAGGATCTAAAGAAGGCTAGACGGTTTGTGTAAAGCCTCCACATATGAAGAAATAACAATAATATGTTTATTATTTAGAATTACTATATTTAGTATAAAAGGAGGATCACAAAAATTTGTAGTGTAAATACAAAATGAACATTCTATTTCTAATGAAAAAAGTGCAGTAAAAATGAGTTTGTGCTTCTCATAGTTATTGTAGCTAGAAAACTGCACGGCAGGAGATACAACATGAAATGTGTCTGCTGTTATTGTAAACACAGGTAAAACTCTCGGAAATTTCCTCTCTAGTTATCTTGAATAATAAACGGGATCGTACAGACATGCAATTCCAAATTGGGACAGATTGTATATAAGCTTTGCGTGTACGTGTTCTATTGTTCAATTGTTTTGATTGTTCCCAACATTATATGTTGGTGGCAGCGTTTTCTCATCCTATTTGACAACCGTCGTTAACAAATCCTGTGTCTACTTAGCATACCTACGTACATGTACAAAAAGTGAATTCTTTTTAAAGTTTAATTCGTACATGGTGACAATCTTGATTACCTGCGATTTATAGGGGTTTGTAATTAATATTGAATGGGTGTAGTTCACGCAGTGATTCAAACTTTTTTTGATTTACCTTATTCACTAATTAAAAGCTCACACTGAAATGGATTTTTCTAGTCTGTACCACGTTATTCCCCTCCAATTAAAATTTACAGGAGTTAAAAGAATAATTTTTATTGAAACAAATAATGTTAAATTTCATAAAAAGAACTGTCAGTTTGTAATAATTAAAGCCGGGGGTAACGTTACATTAATTAGTAGCTGAAATAAAATTATATGGTACTGAAGATTCTCCATTATCTGTATTATTTAAAGCTGTATTTTAATAATAATAATAATAGCAACATTGTAATTTGTTAAAGGAAGGAAATTTGAATTAATGATATTAACGGTTTGCACCTGCTTCTACGGTTGATTTAGTTACTCCTAAATGCTATCGATTTAACGTCTTGATTGTTGATTGAACATTACTCTCACTTAGTTGAACTGTTTGCAGTAATTACAAGTTGAAATTTCTCAGAAAATGACTGAATCACTACGTACCTACTACTAACTACCTTTACATTTCTCATTATACTGTTTTCTATTTAATGTTATTAATTTTTCATTTCAACTTTTCGTACAATATTTCGTAATAGAAATCCACATTCTTCCCAAAATTTCATTCTTATTTTAAATGACGTTCGGACAGAAGCGTAAGACTAATCTTTGTATAAGTTTTTTTAATTTTATTTTCTTTTAAATTTAGGTTAGCTGTTGACATTTGTTTTATTTACTTTTCAAATAAATAGAGTTGCCTTCAGAGAACTATTTAAAAAGTTCTTTATTAAAGGTCGAAGTAGTTGCTTATTAGTTTGGCCGTGTTTGATTTCGTTAGATGAGCAACGCAGAGACGATAAGTTCCCTTTTACGTTTCCGTTTGATAAAAAAATTAACGTCAACCCTAAAATGCGTCGGTTGGACATGTGTAGCACGTGCGGAATGCTAACAGAAAAATCTCCCCTCGAGCACCCGGGCGCGTCCTTTTCCTTCTTTCCCTTTACTTGGTCGTTCTCGTGTTAAATGTTCCGATTCGTGTTCGGTCCCGACGCGACACGACGATAAAACGGTCGAGACTCCTTTGTGGATGTTTAACATTAACAATTCTTTTCGAAAGACTAAACAGAAAACTTCACAGTTAACGTTACGTGACCAAGAATACAATGCACTAATCGTTAAAATAACTACACAACAGTTCATTTGAACCATTGCTGATGAGACGACTGTAAAAATACAATGCCAACGGGTCATCCTCTATTGAAAAATACGAAGCTACAGGGGATGAAATCCTACAACAATAACTACGACTATAATTAGTATGAATATTGATTAGTTCAAAAACTAAATCTAGGCATTCCTCTATCCCTCTTTACTCGTCTACTTTACCGGCTCTTTATGTCTCAAAAAGTTTCCTATCAAAAGTTAAATAGTAAAGTTATAGGTAATTAAAATATCTACAACTTTTGTATTTACTTTTTTCTTACATCACCTCAAAATTTATGTGAAAAATTCAAATAACCAACTTTTAAGTTTTTTATTTTTATCTTTTACAAAAACATTTGGTGAAAACTTACCTATTTATGTACCAAACTTGCTGTAATTTTTTTGATTTAAAAATATTTACTTTTTCACCTTGTTTTTACTTTTTTTTAGTTTATTTAGTTTTTTGCATTTACTGAGAAAACTTATCATAGTAATGTATATTTTTCTTCACAACATCAGAAAGTAGAGATTTCAATGTAGAAAAAGCCCACCAACGTTTTTAAAAAAGCAGATATTTTGACGTGAGAATTTTCGATTGAAAATTAGGGTGTTTTTCGATATTAAGTAAAAATAAGGTGAAAACATAAATATTTCAAATCAAACAAATTACAGCGTGTTTGGGACATAAATAGGTATGTCTTCACCAAATTTCGTGGAAAAAAATTTTTTTTTGCAAGTTCAATATAAAAAACTAAAAAGTTGGTTATTTGAATTTTTCCCATAAATTTTGAGGTTATGTAAAAAAAGTGTAAATACAAAAGTAGTAGAACTTTTTATTACCTACAACTTTGCCATTTAACTTTTTTCCGTAAGATTTGTAGTTTTTCCGGAAATCAAGGAAAACCGTTTTTTACCCTTAAAAACTCACCCTCCTCCCCTTCCCGACCTCAGATCGCCCGTAAATTATTTTTCCTTTCATTTCTGTTATATTCTCTTCCTTTTCCAACGGGTTTCATCCTACTATATTTTTTTTGTTTCAAAAATTATCGATCCTGGTCTATACATAGTTTTGTTTTGGGTCCAAAATCTCCTTACACACTATAATAGAATCGACCCCTAAATCATAATATTATTTGGTATTACATTATTATTAGATAGGTCGTTATCGGCAAAGCAGTGGGTGCAACGAACGGCTTTCATAGACATGCACCTGTTCGCCTGTGTGTACGTTTATATAATAAGTTGCTAGCAGTTATAGAGACAATGGCAGTAGTTGGTAACCCTCGAACAAATCGCGCTGCATCGGTGTTATTCAATAACAGGATTAGCTCTCGATGTTAATTTGCTTACGGACAATGGATTGTCACATGGACGAGCTGGTGCTACCGAATAAGTGTACATTTACTACAACTCCACTGCGTTTGTATTTTATCTGCCTAAAATATACCAACGACTGACAAACGTTTAACCTCGTTTGACCTACTACAATCCCATAAAACACACAACCCTTAAATAAGGCAAAAACAAAGGAAATTCGCATTTGATTCGTTGATCAAAAATAAAAGGCAAAAGTAAAGTGTTAGAGAATTTTGCATTTAAGTTCTCATATTCGCTAGTGGTAGGCACTAAGCCTTCATTTCAGTATATTTTGGCTTATCAAGGAGTTTATGAAATATTATTAGCCAAACCTAATTTCTTCATAAACTATTTTTAAATTAACTATAACTAAATTATGTATATATCTCTTTACCAGGTTTCTTTTTCTTTTAAATATTATATGCCATTTATCCTGAACAGAAATTTAATACCTAATCCCACTCAGTTTGTATTTTTGTCGTGGTCGTAATCTTTGTAACGGTAACCAGTACATAATCGAGCGATGGTTATGTAATCAATGTATTTTCAATAGGGTAATTGAAAGTAAAAGTAGAAAATGAAAAGCAATAAAGAAATATAAAATATTAATCTTTAATGTCACCCGTTTTGCAGACTTATCGCATCAACGTCTAGAAAGTTTACCGAAGTAAGTACAACCTTCAGGATTGCAATGAATATTTCATGACATCAGGTTCAGATTATTGCCCTAAACCAACAGTGTTGAGATTATGTCGCGACGGTATTTGTCAAGTCTCCCACCGATATTCGTTTCCTTTATTGCGCCCTTTATTACGTAGTTATCTATCAATTTTTTATTAGACACTCCAGCAATTCGTATCTGTTTTACCAAGCATTTTTTTATGGAAAACTTACAAAATTACCGTCTTATCGAATTATTAATTTGCATTAATTATTAATAAAGAGATGGAGGCGTGTGCCTTGTATAAGTATTTCTCGGTCCATCAAAACATTTTTTAATTTAAATAGCAATAATTTTGGAAGCTTTCTGGTGGTTTATTTAAGAAGTTCCTGCCTGCATTTCTAAACTTAACTAAGTCGCCAACCTTTTGAAATGAAATGCCTTTAAGTAGTAGTCTTGAAACCTGCTAAACTACTAGTTTCCTTGCCTATATATATATATATTTATGCACATTTACACAAAAATTTATACATCATGTTATGCACTGGTAGGTCGGAGGTTGTACCTACTACCGACCATCCGTTGACGAAAACGAAACAAATTTTAATACGCTCGGGTTAGTAGAAAATAAACTTGTGCAATGTACATTACCTATACATATACATAGGACGGTGCATTTTAAAAGCTCGTCTTTTAGAGCTGAAGGTAGCTTCAAAATCTCTGAATTGGATTAAATTAGGCATTCGCGTAAAACTCGCGGCAAAAGTCAAACAAGCTTCGAAGTGCTTACATGGTACATAAAAGCAATTCATACGCATAAGTAGAGCAAGAACAACAACTCGAAAATTTGTAAACATGCACAGGGCACTTTCCAAAAGGAACATTTTTAGCCACGCATGTAATAAAACCATAAATGACACCTAACAGACTGTATCTTTTTTCGTGGTTGCACAAGGGGGCCTAAACTAACCATAATTACCATTTTTACCGAAAGATCACACTTGTTGAGAATGTATAGCAAGATAACGTCCAAGATTCATTAATAAAAATTATTATGACCGTTACACGACAAAAAGTTGATGCATTCTTGCCTAGGCAAGAGCCAACGTAATATTTTGTCGAAACGTATTTAATTTAATGAAATCCGGATATAATAACATGTAATGTATACTATGCATCTCAACAAAGAGAACCAACGGATCTGATCTGGCACGAAGTAAAATCCATAGGGACAATGCGCATTTCTATTCTCTCTGGAACAACTTTTATTGAAGTGCTGTTACGAGGAAAGTTGAAAGTCCTCCAAGTAAAAGCGGAAACGTCAGCACGAGTGCCATGGCGGCTCGTTTTACGTCCTCTCCTTGGGATGCAGTGGTACACACATACGCTGAACTGTAATGTTCATTTCGCGAATAAACAAACGGAACGTACAATAAAACCACTTACCAAAGGCATAAAGGATATGAAATTATATGACGACCTTTTTTGTGGAAAAAGCTTGCACGAAGTGGTCACAATTTTCTATAAATGATGTACAATAATTATGAGGTATGAGTTCATAAATAAACCCCAAAAGAAAAACTTCAAAAACAATTTGGATCAGACAGCGAGTGATAAAAAGGTGAGGTAGTTATGATTCTAAAATAATTATTGAAACTATTTTTAAAATACCTATAGAATGAACTTCAGAAGTATCTGAAGATTAAAGTGATTAATTACAAAAGAGTATTTCAAATAAACATCATCATTAAATCTTCAGTCTGAAGAATGTTTGGACATCAGCCTCCTTGGCCAAAAACTAGACTAATGTACACAATTTTAACAATATCTGCTTCTACTTCTAATTTATCTTTCATTCCCTACAAGGATTTCTATCATCATATCGTTTTAATTTCCACAGTGTCCTCTTGAACCCGAGCCATTCCTTCCTGTAATTATTTTAAATAGAACTAACTGCTTCTAATAAGAAGTCACCTCTGTATCTACTATTATAATATTTGAACAGGAATTACAGAACTCTACAGATTGCAAAAATAGCAATGAAAATAATAATCTAATGGGAAAAACAAGCGTACAGTCCTTGTAAAAATACACACATAAGCAATCTTGTATATTTCACTTTCAACTACCTAATTATTTTTCCCCGGAAATGAGTCACTTCCGTATCCAGTGTTTGTTTTCGGAAAAGAGATTTTATTTATTTTTATCTTCTTTTTCTCGTTGTATCGTTGTGCCGTTGTCAATTTGCTAGCTTAATGGCCTATCTAATTCACCAGTAACCCTTATTAGTGCTGCTCAACTTTTAATGAGAGAGTCGCTGCAGAGTTGCTAACGAACTTCATAAATACGTCTCGGGCATAAAGTAGGAGCTAAGAGTAAAGCTTTTAGCTTTTCCAAAACGGTTTCTACCACTGTCACTTGCTTACTTATTTAACAACGATCTATTTAAGAAGTACACAAGACGATTAACAGAAATCAATACTTTTTTTGCTTTCTTAGCATTTGAATAAGCATAAAAGTGAACAAAACCCTTGGTATTTGTTAAAGGGATTATATTGTGACGTGTTCAGTCACGGAAAACACAATTAACAAAACAAAACAACGAATTTATTTAATTACTAAAGTTAATTTGACTACACTACAGTTATAAACAAGTCTACACAATTTATTTCACTAAAAGTCTCTTTTCCCGCTCGCCTCTACTGTGAACACTCGCTATAATGTAGACACTATCTATCTATCGCCTGTTGTTCGCCTATCGATCGCTTCGCTTTCAAACATCAGCTGTTCACTGTCAACTAACTCGGTGTGTGCCGTCTCCGCCTTTTATAGTCTTTTCAGCATCTTTCTGGGGAGTCTAGTAAACCAATTGTTTTCCAATTGATCGTTGCTGGTGTTTTCTAGATGTTTCAGGAAAGCCGGGAATATTCCTTATGTATTCAGGGAAGATGTTCGTTAATTATGCTCACACCAACTTAATTGGCAAGTACTCGTAACAATATGTACCTATTTTAGGACGAAAACCCCCGGTGGTTAAATGATAACTTCTAGCTGATTATTAATATGAAGATTACGTTTCTTTTTTTTTAATAATGGAATGATAAAAAAGGCTGCGTTTATAGTTTTTGTTGAAATAATAGATTTGGTACTCTTGTAGTTTATGACAGTTTACAACAATTGCACATTTTATCAAAATATATACGGCACAGTATCCTAAAAGTAATTTAATCAGGAGGGATATGACAACTTTCCTCTTCTATATAAACATAAACCCAAACCGTTCCCGTTCCTTAAATGCCTCTCTCTCGTATTCGCCAGTGTCTATATATTTTAATCTAGAAATCTGTGTCATCTCGCTCCTGTTTCCCGAAAGTTTCTGCCCCAAAAACAAAGTTCCATTGCGCTTTCAACGAAATGTCCTATGTAAATAGCTTCAAGAATCAAGTCCCCGTTTCAAATGGTAATGCGGGCACCTTCGCACGACGACGCTTTCAAGAAACTACCCCTAACTCTCAGAGACTGCTTTGCTACTAGATTTTTTACTTATTGCTACTTAGGCGCAAATTCGTACCTACAATAAAGTGGCTTTTATAAGATAACCGAATTTATTTACATTTAAATAATGTAAAAGGTAGAATTTGATGTAGACTTCTATGGCTGTCGTTTGATGAACCTGAATTTCCGAATTGTAAGCGTGGCGGACCAGGGTGACGTCAATAGTGTTCGGCGTTTCGTCTCCTATCGCAAGGGACATCTTCAAGAATTGAAGACCTTGCATCAACAACGTGAAGTTCCTGAAGATGTCCGTTGCCATCCGAGACGAAACGTCGAACACTATTGACGTCACCCTGGTCCACCATGGGGATTTCATCAAAATGACACGATTACAATCCGTAAATTCAATTTCAATCTAAAAGGTGAAAACTATTTCAATATAAAAATCTATATCAAGCACGAAATTTAGAAACATGAAACAGTGGCTTTTCGTGAAATGGATTTAATACTTAATTATACAAACCCCTTTAACCATCTTGTAGGAATGACGTTCTTGTTTTCCCTTCTGTCAAATTTCGTAGGTAGGTAGGTACTAATCTGGCTTTGGGGTAAATAAAGTAATAACCATAAAGTCGTTATATCTGTATATTATAAGCCTCTTTCCGTATTAGAAAATTAAAATGAGAATCATTATCTCAAGGCCAATGTTTGCAACGTACAAATATGCAAATGAGACGTTTTTTCACGCGAAGGGCGCGGTGAGATGTCGGTACTCGGCAATGTCTACCATTCCTCCGTGCTTGTTAACAACACCAAGTGTTAAGAGGCTAAAGGACTTCGCTGTATATGGATCTCATTTGCATCTACTGCGGTTAATTCTATCAGCAGTTGTGCTCGACCTTCGCAGTGAAACGAAAAGGTGTCCTAGCTGCCACTAACGTCCTGACACGACAAGGAAATTTTTACTCCTAACGTCACAATTTTCTCTAAATTAACGTTTAAAGTACGTTAATGGTACATAGTTAGTTTTACTTTGTCAATTAATATATTTTTGTTAGCTTTCATTATAACAATTACTTAACTATTATTTAATCCCAGCTTTTACTAATGTTAATGTATCAAAATTTCCAATTATTTATTTTAGTTAGTTACATAGTTAACTTGTATTCAACGACACGGTTAGCTTAAATTAATCTCTTTTCGCTGTTTTAATTGCTTTGATGTTTGAAGTTAACCAATTTT
Organism: Agrilus mali; assembly: GCA_029378335.1. Classification (NCBI taxonomy): domain Eukaryota; kingdom Metazoa; phylum Arthropoda; class Insecta; order Coleoptera; family Buprestidae; genus Agrilus; species Agrilus mali. The sequence continues at coordinate 18,090,174 of CM055658.1, read as the reverse complement.
GTCGGTGGTGCTGTACACTAGTCTCGCTTTACCAATTTACGAAATTCATATAACGAGGGTAATTAAAATAATCACGACCATCTAAAAGTAAAACATGTCACTGACCGAAAGTTAGAACCGACGACTCTCTTGTTTCTGTTTCGAATATTCAAACTAATTTTGCTCACTACAGTAGTAATGTAAACACGTAAATTGGAAGCATAGCATGAAGAAGCGTTTTATTAAACTGTTTCTAGGTATTTTTTAATACCTGAAAGGGAAGTAACGAGAGTGCTTACGTTTATCGAAAACAAAGTTAATGTATCACTAAATTGCACGAGGATATACACACATTGTTGTATGTTGAAGTTATTAAATTTGTGATCTATTTAAAGCACTTAAATAATAATTAATTAAGTACCTAGTAGAAAAATGTTACGTGTCGACATTGAGTTCGTACGTAAACATAAAAAAGATGTATGTCATTATGAAACTAATTCAATAAATGAGTTCTCGTTCATTAACAGCCTAACCTAAACTAACCCAATTTAACCCAACCTAACCCAGTCTCATGTTATTGATCATCAAAGGCAACAATTATCAACGGATGCAACAGCCACCTAGTCCAAATAAAAGTCTCTATAAGCGCATTTTTTTTTTAAATATTTTGAACAGTTACTCAAAACTCCATCAGTCACAAATTATGTTCGATTCGTTCACGTCGGTTATATGGAAAACTATTTTTAAATTGCGATATACATATAGATACATCTACACGGAAAGGGATCCCGATGGCGTACATATTTCACATAAAATGACAGGTTCATTTGTCATTGCACTGTCTATTCAGTATGCATCAATTTGATTTCTTAGAGACAATTTATCTCCCGTCCTATTTATTATACACGCAGGTATACATGGACTTTTATGTAAAATTATTGTTTACCTCCCACTGCATAATGGTACATAAAGTATATACCTTCCACATTATTGTTATTTACTACACAATACCACTCCTAATAAGTAATCAATTGCAATAAAGAACAAGAACACTTCTGAAAGGTAAATAAGCATCGTAAAGATGGGCGTATAATAAAACGAGTGAGCGAGGTATAGAAACATTTGCAGAAGTGAGCTAATCAGTTTCAAATTGGATTTCATGAAAACTCCGAAAGTATTTGACGATCTTTTAGAAAAGACTCGTCAAATTTGCAATGGATGATAGATGTATGGTACAAAAACGATATAGATTGTTCATTCTATAGATACTTCTCTAATTTTCTAGAAAAAACTTTAGCTATTACGAGAACTTTTAGTGTGATAGTACTTCAAACTGGTGGTTAGTAAATTGTGGGAATAAGAAGAAGAAAAAGAGCAAAGTTGTTGTTTTAAGATGAAAATCCAAATTTATCGCACATTTTTGACCAGACCAATTTGTATGATTCTCTCCTCGTACCCATACCAGTTCGACGTTACCACACATGACAGTGACAGAGATTGGGTAGCACTATGGTGTAGCATGTACTACATTTTGTTCGTTGTATATATTGCTCGTAGTCCTGGAAAATAATCTGCAATTTCGCTCTTGTCTAAAGTGAACGAGTACGTGAATAAATATCTGGGAAGAAAACGTACGATACAGATGACGGTCATAAATCGAAAATAACATATTAAATATTCACTTTCGCGCGGTAGGGTTTAAAATGAGACGTAAAGTTACGAATATAAAACAAAGCGTGGTTTCAAATATGTACATGAGATAGCAATTTGTGTATGTTAGAAGGGGTGGTAGGTGATCCTACATTTGCAAATTATGTCATTAATTAAAAAGAGACATAATTTCATATATTTTACGCACGGTAAATCAATAATATAAAATTACCTTCCGACGTCACTACAGAGCTTTAGCTATTTCTTCTTTTAATTTTCAATGCATTCTTCCATAGCTCATAAGAAGACTAGTGGGTCAATTTTAAATATGACCTGTTGCAGTACCTGTTCGAAAATTGTCGAGATCTAACTATTGAAAATATTAGTTGCATATTCTCCTTTTGAAAAAATTGCAGTCATGAAAATAGTTGTATTTCATTAAAACTTTATAGCTAAGAAGATGAACACATTTTGTACTAACAACCGATTATAAAATAGCAAATGTTGACAATTTTATTGTAAACGCAAATGTGGATACGTAGGTTTGGTTTTTGATAATTACTGGCGCCTTTCATGTCAAAATTGAATGGTCTTTGTACACGTAACAATACATAATGTATTAATTTTTGATTCGTTGTTTCCACCGACCAAATATGTATACGTAATACTCCATACAGAGAGCAGGCAGGTACATTCTCTTTTTGAATTAACAATCATTCAAACAATACAGGGGTAGAGAGAGCGTTCGTTTTTGTACGCTGCACTTAGATTTCCACTGCAGTCCGTAAATTTGTTCCCCTGAAGTATTAATGCTTTTTAATAATGCAAATATGCTGTCTATGAATTATGCGCTTTCCCGAGGGAGAGTCTCGCCTTGTTTTCGGGAAAAGTCTTAATTCAGATAACTTCGTATATTTCCACCAGACTAATTATTAAACAAAAAAAAAACCGCAATCACGTAGGTACTTACTACAATATATATAACTATTTAATAAAAACCCAGACAAATATTAGTTTGAGAGCGCACCGAAGGCTCCGTACCGTATCAAATTGGTTCTATTTTTCTTTCAAGTATACCTTAAAAAATACCGGCCAAGTGCGAGTCAAACTCGCGCACCGAGGGTTCCGTACAAACCTCTATATATGTGATGTAACTAAAAATTTAAGGTTTTCGGAATTTTTCCTTTATATGTGCTATAAAACATTGCTTCATGCCAAATTTCAAGATTCTAAATCGACTGGAAGTACCCGTTAGGTTTTGATTCCCTTGCGAGTAGTTACGAGTTTGAAAATATGCGGCTTAAATTGCTGTTTCTTTTGATTGCGTTGACATAGAAGTTTAATTTTGTTACACCTTAAAGGTATTATAGACCTGAGTATTTGACATGAATTTCAATTTAATACTGTACGCGTTCATGAGGAAAGGGGTTGTAAATTTAAAATTCTTAAAAATATTTTTATTATATTATGTTACTAAAAATTTACGGTTTTCGCAATTTTTTCTTTATCTGTGCTATAAGACGTTGCTTCGTACCAAATTTGAAGATTCTGACTTCACGAGAAGTACCCCGTAGGTTTTAATTTGAAAATTTGCGGCATAAACGGCTGTATCTTTTGATTGCGTTGGCTTAGAAGTTTGATTTTTTCACAGCTCCAAGGGACAATAGACCTGAGTATGTAATATAAATTTTAGCTTGATACCTCCACGCGTTCCTGAGAAAAGGGGTCTTGACAGACGGACAGACGGACGGACAACGAAGTGATTCTATAAGGGTTCCGCTTTTTCTTTCTGAGGTGCGGAACCCTAAAAAGAGTAATTTCAAATTGGGATAAAACAAAATAATAAACACTAGAGAGAGTATTGAATATTATAGATTTTATTAAATTTTCTTATTCTGGATGTCTATCCCTTCAAGAGAGAATTGATTCTTTTCTGAATAAATGTAAATCAATTAATATGCTGTCCCAGTAAGAAACCGACGATAGAAAACAAACAAATCAACAATCTTATTAAAAATACAATTCCTAATTGCCAGTTTTTCCCTACAATTTCATCTTTCTTGATATCATTCATTATCCTGTCGTGAGAAACAACACAACAATTTTTATTCCCTGTTATGTAATAAGCTGGTGAATTTTTTAAATATAAAATTGCCACGGATACCATACCAATTTCGAAATAAAAAAAAACGAAAAATAACAATAATATAGAATTACGGCTTGGTTCCTAATGAGGCACCCAAACCGACCGAATCATTATAGAATAGATAAATAAATATGAGATAATGTTGCATGCTGTCGTGAGATGGTCGATTATGAATTAGTAACTAGAGAGTTTATCTTCGTTTTTGCTTCATTTATTACCTACAATTTATAATGTCAAAAGTAACAGAGTTAAATTAGAAACTATTTTTGTTGTAGTTAAAAGTTACCTATTTATTAAGAAAAATATTTTTTCCGTGCTTTATTAATTTTGTAGTGTAGATAAGTACAGAATAATATCGTTTATAAGTGAGCGTAAGGGATGATATAAGTAGATCCGTAATTGTGTTTTGATATTTGCACACAGAAACCCATTTAATGGTAAATATGGGTAGCCGACATCACAGGAGAGAAGTAATGTTCGCACGTGCATAAATTTACACGAAAGAGAACAAACGGGCAAAGCAAAATTGGTTCCTGATTAAGTTACATTGTTTACTTGTGTTCATTTAAAAACCGCACGTTGGCGCTTGTCACACACGAAGGTATGTGTAATATAATGTGTAGATGTATACATAAGGGGTGACCAATAATTCCGATTTCAATTTACAATTAACGAAGGTTTGTTTGTAATAATCAATATTGAATTATCCATTTGCCCAACTGCTACTACCATCACCAACAGTACCTACCTACTATTATCAACTTCAAATAGTAACTGTGTTTGTTTATGAAAAACAATAATAAATGAAATATTGCATACTCTACAAAAACCTTCTAATTTATTGAACACAAAATAACAATACAAAGTAGCAATCTGGCCTAAATTTTAATTTACATTTGTCAGTTATTTCACCCACTCATTAAAGTGTGTTAATAGCTTTGGCATTTATTATGTTTGTTTCAAATCAATAAAATTCTTAACTAAATTTATTTTATGTAATACTGATGGGGAAGGCTTCAATAAATTTTCTTATTATGAAGTGGAAGATTATCTATATTCATAAAAAAAACATTGTAGGTATTAAATGAAGGGTCCCTTGACCTTTACAAAAATAATGAAGCAATTCTAAAAACGTGACACCTAATTACGCAAACGCAAAGAGAATTGGTAGGTCTGTATCTCAACGTGTAGAAATTTTCCATTGTATCTATTGATCTTAAACATGTATTGTCAGATATTTTCTTATATTCCCCCCAGGACCCTCCAATAAAAACCATCCTCATCCTATACTCATATGAGTCACTATACAGGCATTGTATTGAGATCTACTCGGTATTTGCACTATTCAGAAAAGTGGAAAGGAGATGAAAACCCCTATTACCCTATCATATACGTACTAGCCCCTTTTGAAATTTCATTAACCAATATCGGTCTTGTTTAGTTTTCTAATTTTGCAGTTGCTTTTCTTTCAGGTAGGCACAGAATTCAGACCTGCATAAATCAGCAGAGGTAATACCTAGCCATTTTGCACTATAAGTTATTTGGCAGTTGCTGCACCGTATCGTCGGAAATTGAGGGTAGTAAATTAGGGGCGTTGAAGAGTTTTGCAAGCCGTTAGTTAGTTATTAACGTGCACGAAATGGAAAGCGGTTTCTTTAAACCACCGTCACTAGCACACCTAGTGGATATTAATTATTTTATCAAACTGATGGAGTACTAATACCTACAGCTAAATCGAACGGGATAATATCCAAAGTCAACTCTGCTATTATCTGCGAAAACTTAAACAATGTTCAACGTTCAAACACTCCGGTCGATATACATACAACATACGTATTAGTTATTAACATCACAATGGTGGATGTTTCCTTGTCACGATTAAATACCCACCTGCGGATATATACGATACACATAATTGAGAATTTTGAGTAGAGTAAAATAGCTATAATTATCCCCAATAAATTTTATTACCCCACGGGCAATAAAAAGGTAAAATATCTCATTTATTATAAATATACCTATATTATAAATTTTCATTATCATAAACTATTTAAAACTTTACCTACTTGGTGGATTTTAATGTTGGAATAATTCTATTTGTGGGTAGTTGGTGATGTCTTCATTTAATTTTGAATTTGAATACTATTTCCACATGATCGATATAATAAATTGTTATTTACTTCATTATCGAGTTGTTTCAATTAATTCAGACAAATGGATAATTTAGACAAGCAGGAAAATGCATTCAGAAGCCATTATACAACCTACAAATGTTTAATCAATCAATCCTTGAATATTCATTATAATACAATACAAACTCGTTATTTTGATCAATATGTATATGTATGCATATGAATTTTAAAAATTATAATGTAATTCATCAGGGTGAGTGACAAATACCTTTGTCATTACTTATAACAAGAATTGTTCTTTAATTTTTAAGTCATTCATTTTATCAATAAAAGCAATCACATTAGGCTGCATTTTAGAAAACTTTAGATCACGAAAGACTTCCAGTTTTCGTATATCGATGTGTTTAAGGCGGAATGCGAGAAAAAAATTACTTCCCGTTAGCGGTTGAATTGCAATTTGCTGGTTCGTGTGCCGCGAAAATTGAAGCGAAAATTACTTGTCGAAAGTCTGCAAATTGCGTCTATTACTGAAAGCTCAGCAGGTGACAACTGTCAAGAAAACGGATCCTTAATCTAGCTGCAATTAGAAATTAACGAAATTTTAATGCACATTGCCAACAAACTACCCAAATGTATGATCACTTTAAGGGTAACTGCACCACATTCAGAAAAAGTCGTAAGTACTTATTAAAAATTTAAATTCTAGAGGGATATTACGATAACTATGACTACTTGACCAAGGTCGATAATTTTTGAAACCAAAAAAAATTATAGTAGGATGAAACCCATTGGGAAAGGAAGAGAATATAACGGAAATGAGAGGAAAAATAATTTACGGACGATCTGAGGTCGGGAAGGGAAAGGGGGTGAGTTTTTAAGGGTAAAAAACGGTTTTCCTTGATTTCCGGAAAAACTACAAGTCTTATGGAAAAAAGTTAAATGGCAAAAAAAACCCCAATTTTTTTGTAAAAGAAAAATAAAAAACCAAAAAGTTGGTTATTTGAATTTTTCACATAAATTTTGAGGTTTTGTGAAAAAAGTGTAAATACAAAAGTTGTAGATTTTTTTATTACCTACAACTTTGCCATTTAACTTTTTTCCATAAGACGTAGTTTTTCCGGAAATCAAGGAAAACCGTTTTTTAACCTTAAAAACTCACCTTCTTCCCCTTCCCGATCTCAGATCGCCCGTAAATGATTTTTCCTTTCAATTCTGTTATATTCTCTTCCTTTTCCAATGGGTTTCATCCTACTATAATTTTTTTTCACTTTTTACTATTTTTAAAGGCTTTAGCACTGGTGTATACAGTACTTGTCAAACAATTTTAAAAAAGTTCAGTAGAACTAAAAGAAGACATATATGGTACAAATTTAGTTGAAGCGAAATCTACTTTACTATAAAGGCGCGCAGATTTACTTTAAAACAACTTCCAAATGCTTTTAAGAACGTTCCACGGTTCTACCAAAAGGGCCCTTACAAAAATAACTTCTGAGAGAATGGAAAATTTTTTTACAAGCACTTTTATCATGTGTATTGTATAAACTGATCAATATACTTAGAATATAACCAATAACATACTGTCTATTAATTATGTTGTGGATGGGTCATGAGCTTTAAAATTTCAGTTTGCAGTTTTTAGTTGTTAAACTGGACTGCATTTACCTATTTATAACTTACGTTGCTACCTACTAGTGTTTTCTAACCGGGTACCCGGATTCGGGTATACCCGGGTAAATGAAATGCTTACTACCCGGGTACTATTTCACAGTCAGACCCAGGTACCTACTTAAACCAAAAAATTTATCAAAATTCTCGAAAACTTATTACTAAGAAAATAAGTTACGCATTAAAAATAATATTAGCAAATTTGCACTACAAATAAATTAACGTGCTTTAAGAAATGTGTTGTTGTTCTCGAGTTTTTAACAAAAATGCAGTTTTGAGGTTAGGTTTAGTTATGAAACCGCGCCGCGTCGTGTTTTATTTTTATTTCATTATCTGATAATGTTTCGATTTTATTATTTAATTAGAAGTGTTAAATATATTCGGTTTATATTGTTTGGAGAACGGAACGGTAAGTAATTGAATTAAATGTTATTATTACAAAAGGAAAAACATTATTTGATTTACAACCTATAAAAATTTACTAAATGTTGGTTTCCCTAACCACAAGTTTATAATAAGTTTCATTTATTTTAAAATTGTTTATTCTTAGAAGAAAGATTATTCAGTTATAATTTTTATTTTTTAATACCAAAAAGTTTGTGATTTTTATTTTTGAAAACAAGACTGTTTAACTGTATGTGATTATTAATTTTTAACTGTATCAGAAAATAATTTATTCTGAGAAGAAAGATTTTTAAGTTGTAAGTTTTATTTTGTAACACCAAAAAGTTTTTGTGATTTTAGTTTCTTAAAATGTTTATGATAACAAAAGATTGTTTAACTGTATGTTATTGTAAATAACTGTTTCAGAGAAGAAAGTTTGTCATTTTAGTTTATTTTAGTTTGAAAAATTATGTCAGTTATTTTTGTTCAGTCATATTTTTGTTATTGCTGCTAAAATCGAAAATATACCGGGGTATTAAAAAAAGGCGGGTACGCGAAAACTCTACTACCTACCTAACTCTCAATCTAAAACGAATAACAGGTTCAAGTGACGAAGTAATTCTCGCTTTGGCGCATGCAGTCGCCTCTTACAAACTGCGGCGATATTCCTAATGAATTTAACGTTAGTTGACGAAAGCTCGTTAAAATCAATCCTTGATTCCGCCTCACTTGCTAAGGACAAACAAACGGCTAGCTGACAGCTAGATTGTCTCGGGGCGCAGATTCGAATCGAAATGAGCATAAAACAGTTGATACGATCGCTGGGGCATTATGATAAAAGAAAACTAAATACAGGGAGATTCAAAATAAAATAAAATAATTTACAGATAAGAGACTAATCTAAGACTTGGAATTTCGGTAAACACAATATATTATAGGATACAGACTTTTTCAATATTGTACACCTCAAATGGTCGAGGGTTAAAAGCAAGTGAATGAAATTCAAATCAGCACGAATCCCTTTTGTCATTTTAAGGGTCGTTATTCTCTTTTGGTCACAGATTAAAATAAATGTCACTTTCCGTACCTAGCGAATAACGTCGACGAATTTAAATTTGATCGCTTCGATTTAATAGGACAAAACAGCAAAATGAAACGGAAGCATTTCTGGGTGATGTCAATATAATTCTGAAAGCACGATAACTTAATTGCCTTGTAAGTCATCGAATCAACAATAATCACGTATGACACGTTCTGGCAATTAGCAGTCAATGTCGCTGTTAAATGGCACTGCTTCATGGCTTCGTAGCGCCAGCCATCGAGCTTTGAATATCAATTACGGTTACATCGTTCCCGAAACAAATAAATATAATGTTCAACTTTTTTCCAAATTCTGCAAACTATAGTTTATTTTTTCTCCAACTGTTTTCGAATAAACATTTTTCTAGTTTAAGCTTTCTAAAAATGTTTTGCAAGTAACCTAGAATAGGTACTTTTTTATCGTAATCTCAAATATAAACAAATTAATTAATGTATTAAATTAAAAATTATCAAACTCCTTCAGGAAGAGTAAATTTCAACAAGAATAATTTCTTTACTCTTTACGATCTTCTTAAATTTCCGATCTTGAGCCCTTAAAAGGCTTTATATTATAAGGTTATTACGTTTTGAATAAGCGATCGAAATTTATCGAGGAATGGCTTGAAGGGTCGGAAAGTTGTCTTCATGATTAAACAAACTTGGTCGTGGTGCACGTCGCCCCTTGGCATTTGAATAACATTGTTAATATCAAAGGTACAGAGACTGAAATATGAACGGGAGAGGGCGATTTTTATTGAACGGAGCACGTATCGAGGAGGGTGGCGTTTACTCAAGGGACCAAGAACCGCTTTCTGGTGATGCGAGGGAAGACTTGGCACTCTGTGCTTTTATCAAATCTAGCAAATCTCCAAATGACCATCAATCACTCCTTGAACGATGTGATGATGATTTCCAGACGGGGAAAAATAATGGAATCTGTTGAATGCCGGTACGTACATACATACCATTTTAGAATATTTCACATCATATTAACAGTGACAGATCCAGAATAATACTGAGTTGTCGAAACGGTAACAACTTTAAATACCATGAGCTCGGAAATTCGCAAATGCTTGGTAAAGCAATTTACCTACCGTTCGTTGCTTTGAATTTTAAATTAAATCAATGAATACGTAGCTTTCTGTATTCGTACAAATAGGTGAGATATAGAGGCAAGACGAACGCGATTTATCTAAAATAATCGCATTCGATTGGTTTTGTCTGAATTACAAATGTCAATAACAAGAAAGAACAATTGTTGGTTCTATCATAAGAAGATATTCAGTTTATATAAAAAATGGAATAAAACGCCTTATAACACTACAAACAATATTTATTGATTTAACCAAACGAAGTAGTCATTTTCAATGGTAAATGTTGAACTGAAATTAAGAAAAGATTATGCCATAAATTTGTAAATATCTAAAAACTACCTGTAACTTATTGAAGACTATCGAAAAGGGGGTTGTTGGTTAATGGTAAATCCAAATTCATCAGGGAATCCCTGTATTTATGTAAACTTTTAGGTCGATGTAATTGTGACAGGGTTTTAATAATTCAATATCGTATTATTTATTATACGTAATACTGGGGAAGGATTCAATAAATTTTCTTGTTATGAAGTGGAGGATTATCTATATTCATAAAAATAACATTTTAGATATCAAATGAAGGGTCCTTTGACCTTTACGAAAATAATGAAGCAATTCTAGAAACGTGACACTTAATTACACAAACGCAAAGAGAATTGGTAGTTGTGTATCTCAACGTGTAGAAATTTTCCATTGTATTTATTGACCTTAAGCATGTATTGTCAGATATTTTTTTATATTCCCCCAGGACCCCCCAATAAAAACCATCCTCCCCCTATACTCATATGACTCATTATACAGGCATTGTATTGACATATACTCAGTATTTGCACTTTTCAGAAAAGTGGAAAGGAGATGTCATATACGTACTAGCCCCTTTTGAAATTTCATTAACCAATATCTGTTTTGTTTAGCTTTCTAATTTTGCAGTTATTTTTCTTCCAGGTAGAAACAGGATTCGGACCTGCATAAATCAGCAGAGGTAATACCCAGACATTTTGCTTTATAAGTTATTTGGCAGTTGCTGCACCGTATCGTCGGTAATTGGGGGTAGTAAATTGGGGCGTTGAAGAGTTTTGCAACCCGTTAGTTAGTTATTAACGTGCACGAAATGGAAAGCGGTTTCTTTCTCTCTTTCAAGGAATCTCTGTAAGTATGCGGAAAAATCAGCAGTCACATACCATGGCTTAAACACGGGACATGCTATAGGCCATAATATTGAATTATTAAAACCCTGTCACAATTACACCGACCTAAAAGTTTACGAGTGTATTTACATTCATAAATACAGGGATTCGATAGTCTTCAATAAGTTACAGGTATAGTTTTTAGATATTTATATATTTAAGGCACAATCTTTTCCTAATTTTAGTTCAACATTTACCATTGAAAATGACCAGTTCGTAGTCGAACTGTATACGTTTGGTTAATCCAATTAATATTGTTTTTAGTGTTATAAGGCGCTTTATTCCATTTTTTGTATCATTCGCACTACAAGTCACTCGGTACTCGTTGTACCTCTAATTAAATATTCAGCTTATATAAATAAATACAATAGATGATAATACTGTCGTGAAATTCATGAACAATAATCGTAACAGTAATAACCTTTTGTAGTAATTCTTTTCACAATTTTTATGAAAATTCTAACCTTCCTCCTATGAAATGAGTGATAAAATATTTTTTTCGAAAGTTCAATTTGTTTCCTTAATATAAAATTGCGTTACATGAATAAATACTAGCCCAAGAAAAGTGATCCTTGGAAAGGACACACACATTTTAGAAATTAGGATGCGAATTGCGACCTTCCCGATCGAAAAACAAAAGATAAATTGTTTAGGGGACGAAGCAAGATTAATGTTTGAAATGCCTGAGGCAAAAATAAAACGAAAAACGTTTTGTAAATTATCCGGACGAAGGAATAGGACTATTTCGATTTGAGGACTACCGACGTAAATCTTCCTGTTGACCCTACACAAAATTCTACATCAGTGCTAAGAGGGTAAACAAAACATTTCGCAGTCATCAGTTAATGTTCCCAATATAGAGACAAGAAATGGTTAGTTAAAGAATTTGCTATATATTGTCTTTATCGACATCTTAATGAACAATTTATAAAAGTTATTGTCTGATCATTGAGATGAGCAATTCTGATGCACCCTGTGGAACGGGTTAGGGAATAATACAACAGAACTAGCGCGCGATTATAATTTATCATTCCCCTATGACCGCCCTCTCTGTGCGACCGTCGATTAGGCAGTTTAATATCATGGTAATGTGGTGCACTGCTACCTCATCCACCCCTCCGTGACGGCCACTAATTCGTATTTACGGAGTTATCTTCAGCGAGTGGCGATCGCTGCAATATTGCATTCTGCAATCAAGATTATGACGGCTAATTCAAAGATTACATCCGAATTTGCATACAGATCTACATTTACAAATGTACGTACATACGTAAGGCCATTTGTTCTAAGGGGAGAACGTTCAAGAACATTTTATCAGTTTGGAGTGATATTTATGTTCCTGTTTAAAACTGGCGCCGCGGGGCAGATGGTACAACCAACGCAACAACGTTGCAACCCATTTCCATAATTTAATATTACGGTAAACCCGAATAATTCTGGATCATTAATGTGCACATGGACGCCGGAACGAAACGCAAATCCTTCCCAAAATAATACATTCTAATAACACGTAAACGGCAATCGCTGTGCACAAATCCGCTTGAAAACGATTAATGACATTATCATCTAGACTTCCAGAACGACGTTCATATAGTTGAGCGCTTTTTCAAATCAATCCGCTTATTAAAACCATCCACATGCTCATACCTTTCAAGGATCTCTGCGTCGAGGAGCATACTTGAAGAGGTGCACATTAACCACGCTATTGTTAACTGCAACTCGCAGACACTGATAAATGCATGTACCAGATAAGGGTATTGTACCGAGTAGGCCTTTTTTACATATACCTAGTCCGTACGTAGGTACTTAAGTCGCCTAAATAATATTTCTACTTATTTGATTTATTACAACCAATCTAAAACTTTTAAATTAACATCATTAATGCCCGAAAAGTTTACCCGCGTTTTCTTAAGTCAATGAAATATTAGGTACGAAGAGTTCCAATTTCTAAATTGCTGTATTACTCATACTTCTAAAACTATTTCATGATTTAAACGACATCGTTCTGCTGATTAAAGCGAAATTTGCAAAACCGTTCGTTCGACTGCACTTTCTATTCTTTGCCAAATCAATGAAAGTCAACATTTTTCCTTTTAACAAGCCCCACTGCTGCACCAGATACGACAGGAGGATAAATAGATAGACGTGGCACGATGAGGAGGCGTCGACGTCAGCGTCACTCAGTCAGATGAATCAGAGAGAAGAGGCGAGCGCGTTCGTTTCGCACGCATTACCATACTAAACTTGGTAATTCGATGTTGTTCGAAGAGGGTGACGTTTAGAAAACCGTGACAAATATCGGGGAGCACGGTGACTGATATTGTGGGGAAAATGGACTTATTTGAAGGTTGAACAAACACGAACGGGGCGACACAAATCCTTTCTTATACGCGAATTGAAATATGAACGCCTCAAAGGGCTTAATGTGGACAAACAGTCGCAATCGTTTCACTACAGGCAGATACCTGATTTCATTCTATCAGCACAAACGCAAATAAAGTTGATGAGACTGGATCCTAGACCCATACAGAAATAAAATTCTTTATAATAACTTTGCATACACGTATCGTAACTGAACTGTTGCTGTTGGTATTCATTAAAGTAATTACTTAAGTTCTTGTGGTCATCTTCAACGTTTCCTATAAATCTTAGTCTGAATTGTAATGTAATAGAAGCCAAGTTGTTGTTCGTTTTTCTGACCCAAAATTACAGTTTAATAGTTAAGTGAGACACAGCAATAAATTTCGAATACTCTTCCAACACAGGACGATAGATAATAATATTAGGAGATTACGAGACCAGGGACGTTATAACATATACGTATTTCTTGGAAATAAAGTTGGGATCTTCACATTTCCTAAACACATCCAAAGGGAAGAGAGAGAGGAATCTGAAAGAAGACCAGTCGGAGACTACGCTGTTGTTTTCCTTTACGACCGTCCCTGAAAACTTCCAACTTCCACTATTAATTCCTCTGAGTGCCTTTAGGGAAACGAAGGAACATAGATGAATGTCAATGACGACACGATATACATCCCCTTTATCATTGAAAGTCAGATCCTCTCACTTCAGGCGACGAAAATATCAATTTTTACTAATCTACGCACGCACGTCCTGGAGGATAATATAAGGTAGGGGGGAAAGTCGCTAATAGAATATTGGGGTGTGACAGAGCTCGTAAATCAGGACGCTTTTAACTTATTATCATCGCCCGATAAAAGAAAACATTAAATATTTTTGCTGATCGATTTCTTTTACGTGTAAACAGCTACTGACATGATTGTTTTATGAAAATTATTTACTTTTCATTCATAAAGTGTTCTATCGTTGCAAAAAAGCAACTGCAGACCGATAAACTGAAATGGAAGGAAACTATTACCAAAAACTGTGTTAGTTTTCTATTCTTGTGTTGGGCATTGGACTTCCTTAATTATTTGCATAGCGGATCAAAATTAGTACCTCACGTTTACCGTAATACATAAATTTGTCTTTGCTATCCAATACGATAATTTATTTCGCTTAATTTTCGTTAAGTATTTGTTTGGTGAACTTTACGTCGAATTTTCGTCAGCGGTCACAATTTCGCAAGTTCTCGCAAGCGTCTGAAACATGGCCACCACCGCAATCCGTTGAGGCCTCAAAGTTTAATTTATCTCCGTAGAACCGATCGCGCCGCGGGAGAATAAACTAGAGCAATTAACAGTGCAACAAAGTGATAAGTTGTGAGAGAATCTCCTCTTGTCACTAGCAAATGCTATTCTATTGTTTCGCAAAATAATACCCCGACCGATCGGCCAGCCAAATGGTCTGTTATCATATGGCAGCTTTCAATTAATGAGAAACAGCAACTATATATATGTGGTACATTTCCTCCCATTGATAACTTACTGCAACTTTAGAATAAAAAGCTAAACAGTTTGAGACTCCTTCAGGGAGAAATTCAGTAACGGGAAAGCACAAGAAATAAATGTTTTTACTAATATGAGAATGTCCATAAAGTTGACTCAACAATTTCGGAATTAAAAAAAAAAAAATATGTGCCATAATGTGCCCGAAATGTGCTATTATATGCTACGTAAAAAAAAGTTATTCAAAAAACTTAACTTTTATGACTAGGACATTTTTATGATGTTCCACAACATCACTTCATTAAAACCAAACCAATTGTGTTGTAATGTGCTCAAGATGTGCTATCATGTGTCATTAAAAAAATATTTACTTGAAAAATTGAATTTTTAATGAGACATCCTTTTTCACTTTATCAAAACTAAACATATAGTGCTGTAATGTGCACGCAATGTGCTGTTATGTGCCAATGTGAAAAAAAAGATATTTGAATAAAAAATCTTCATTAATACTTTCTATACGCATCGATAAATGTGGTAGGATGAAATAGCATAATAATATGCTTAACATCGTATTCGCATATTGTTCATGAAACATCACCATACATTCTTTTACATGTTATGCAACACATCTTGTATTAGATAAGTACCTGTACTTTTCATTAGTTTACGATTGTATAGAATGTATTGTATACTATAAAATTCGTGTTATCATTAATATTATCAATACAAATTGTTATTAAACCTTTTTTTATTGTTAATAGTAACTTTTTATATTTAATGATAGTTTTTTATGAGTGTAGGGAATAAACTTTTCATATGGTACCGTTTTAGTGTTATCACAACACATAGACAGAGACTGAAATTTTTGCTCATTTATGTATATATATCTTAGAATAGAAGATTAGTAATTATTAAGTAATAAATATATATTCTTATAAAACAATATGAAAATACTTATGCAGTCAAGTCATTTCTATTCTCGTAAAAAGCAAAATTTCCATTTTTCTTCGTAATAACATAACATTACTAGTAGAGAAAGTATTAATGAAGACAGCATTTTACGAAAAATCTAAACTTTTTATTCAATTTCTTTTTTTTCACATTGGCACATAACAGCACATTGCGGGCACTTTACAGCACTATATGTTTAGTTTTGATAAAGTGATTTTGCGGAGCTAACTAAATATCATAAAAAGGATGTCTCATAAAAATTTAATTTTTCAAGTAAATATATATTTTTTTTTAATGACACGTGATAGCACATCTTGAGCACATTACAACACAATTGGTTTGGTTTTAATGAAGTGATGTTGTGGAGCTACCTAGACATCATAAAAAGGACTTAGTCATAAAAGTTAAGTTTTTTGAATAATTTTTTTTTACGTAGCACATAGTACATTTCGGGCACATTTTGGCACATATTTTATTTTTTTTAAATTACAAAATTGTCGAGTCAACTTTTTGGACATAATAAGAGAGCATGAGAATCGTCGTGTTTTTATTTGTTAACTATGTAAAAAATCTTCAAGCTTTTATTAATTCCTTGAACGTATTTTCAAAATCAAGGACTGCAAATATCAACTAAGAGAAGAGAATGGAAATTTCCACAACTAACTCGGATTTTTTTTAAAATAATGTTTACTGGAGAACAGTCGACTGAGGTTATAAACATTTATAAATATAATTCGAATGGTATTAGTCTTTGACTGTTTCTATTTTGTATTCCGATTGTAAACTTTTTTTACGAAAAGATCTCGAAAATTCTTTTAAGTGGAAATTTACTTACCAAAGTACCTATATTGAAGATATCAGTCACCGTTAAAATGCAGAAACTCTTGTAGTTGATTTAGTTTTCCAAGAAGTAAGGGTAAGGGAGGGTTCGATGGCGCCTCAGATAGACTGGTAATTGCAAACTTTTTCCCGGCTGTAACAACATCATTCTACCCTTATCGTATACACACATCGGAACGATGAAAATGAGAAAGTACTTCATTGTAGTATCAACATTTGCCGCTCCCGTGGAACCGTAGCGTTTTTTTTTTTTTTTTTTCATTAGAAAAAGCGGCCAGAAAGATTAAAAGTCGTCACGAATATTATGAAAATGCAAATTTCATTCAAACGTGCGCGTTTTTACTACGTAGACTTTTAATGAAAACAACCATTACCTTTATTACCCTCGCGCTAATAAATGCCATTCCAGACGTTGAATTAAAACCAAAACCAATCGTAAACCTTCGTTATGTTAGCTGCATAGCTGCGTACAACATACGAGAATGTGTGGGGGTGGAGGCCGCGGTACACCTACACGAGGGAAATTAAAACACGGTAATTATAAGCTGAAACATTCTCTGCTACATTATACATTATTACAGATCGTGCCAGTCCGGCAGCATGTCTCATTTTAATGGAAATAGTTTAATGAAGTTTACGGTGAGAGCAGCAAGAAAATGATACAAATAACAGGGACAGGCCATCTTCTGCCAATCGATACAATGCACTGGATCACCTGAACAGCAATTAGAATAGGGAGGGGGCAAAATATAAAACAACCTAAACAATAACGAACAATCTTAAAATACCTAATCAACTTGTGATTATATGAAAGACACAAACGTGCTTTAGGAAAATGAATCAATATATTAATGCAAAAATCAACAATTTTCATCATTATACTTTATAATATTTCAAATATAATTTTTAATAAAATTGTATTAAAATTTTTGGGCATAATTTTGGCTTCTTATGTGGGGTGGCAAAGCATACTGACAATTTACGGAGTGTGAACAGATACACATATAGGTGTTCCAGCCTTTTTTTAGTAGTCCAGGGTGGCAATTGCAACCCCTAACCACACACGCTTTCGAAAATCTCGTACCCTTTCCAACACTCTCGTTCTCAACACTCTATTCACTTATAACATTTAACATTTTGTTGAAAACTTTTGACGAATTTTGTGTTGGGTATTTGCATTCTTCCATTTGTTTTGAAGTTACCCTGTACAAGAATAACAATAATACACTACATCAAAACCAGATATCGATTTTTCATTATTTTCCTTTTAAAAATGTATTATTTTATTGGTAACCTTTTAAAAAACGACCCCCGTCTTCACCCACTAATATCGAATCGATTTATAAAAGAATATTGTTGCGTGATCAACTGGAATAAAAACTACTATCTACTATACAGAAACATTACGTATTTCTTGTTTTATTTCGCTTTCAAAACGAAAATAAATCGCTGTTTCCAAGGAAAAGACGCCCCTTCTTGTACGACTCTAGGACATCGTCATCGAATTTTTAATTAGATTGCAGTCGACGGGCCTTTTAAAGATTTTTTTGCTTTAAATTATTAAAAAAAAGTATTACGCCAAAAGAAACCGGCCATTATGCAACCTTTTGTTGTGTCTCTCGAAAAGAAAAGCCTCCATAAATAACTCCTTTTTTGATTTAATAAAGTAATTGTTCCTTTCAAAGAAGTTTAACAAAAGGAGACAAACAAACGCAACAATAACAGTTAATTAAAGGACTATTAGAGTAAAACATCCACATAAATGATGTGGGTATTATATCATAAAATTATTATTTAATAACTACAGTATCGGTTGATACTTGTTCTTTTATGGAAAAAATAACAATGATGCCATCTAACAATGTCCCTTTCAAAAAAAAGTTATCAATATTTCAATTCCATTAATTAAAGTGGATCAGTTATTGATACCTACGAAAAAATATATTTACCGATTTTGATTTATGATTAACTTTACTTTAGCGCATTTAAAAAGTTTCTGACCAAGAACAACAAAATAATCATGGATTAGAAATTATCTTAAACAATGAGTAATCGGTATATATTTTATTGAACTACATTGTTCAGATTCGGTCTTTACCTGCTGCCTTCCATAAACCTTAATTTGGGAATTTTGCCCATCAACCATTCATTATGGTTTGTCACGTACAAGTACCTACCATTGTAATACAAGGGTACTGACCCTTGTAAATAAATAGTTAACAACGGCGGCAACTGATGTTGCTATGCACGTATTTGCAATATTTCCAATACAACTAGGTACCTTCCATCTCTTTTTGTAGGGTGGAGAGGGACGTATTTAAACAACTTTCTTTACTATTATCACTAATATAAAACAGAACCAGTAGCATTATATCAGTATCAGTAGTATCAGTAGCATAGCATCAGTATCATTATCGAGTTTATCGTCAGCATTATCATATATCATTAGCATCATAATCATAACAGTATAATCATTATCAGCATAACATAAAGCAAAACCATAATCAAGAAGATAATCTTAACTATATGTATAAGAAACATTTTCTGTGCGGCAATTGTATATATGTAAATAAATTAGTTAGTGCGATATCTGCTCGTTATTATTTGCACATCCGATCATATAAATTAGTAAGCTCCCTCATAGGAAAAAGAAGTGGCGTGTCAACGCAAAACGAAATATAAACATACATATATCGAAATAGCGGTAATATTCATCCACCTACCTGTCTGGGATATGAGTATCTACCCTTTGTAATAATATGATTATGATTACGACCGCATTTACTAGTATACTACTATACGGTTTATATATAGGTAAGCAAAATTCCGCATAATGTAGACGTAAAACTTTCGGAATAGGATTTAGGGTTCACTGTACTCTAACGTTTATATTGCAATATTTCAGAAATAAAATGAACGAAATACCTAGTGTTAGTTATAGTCCAGTCAAATTAGACCAAAAAATAAGAGAAAGCTACATAAATTCCCACCAAGCTGAAAATCAGTAAGATTGTTTAAAATATGATTAAAAATAAAATTGAAAATTCCCCATCTTTCCCCTGTATGGAAAAAATTTTATTCAAAGTTAAAGGTCAAAAAAATGAATTTTTCGCGATTTTCAGCAAAACGGTAAGTTTTATCATAAAATTACCCCAGACAAAAATTGTGGATCATAAAATTATCTATAAAATATGTATCTCTAAAATACCCCAAAATAAGCTAAGTGACAAATAAATCCCCAAGAACTAGAAAATATTTAGTGCAAATAGAAAAATATTGTAGAGGAAAATTTTTCCCCAGATGAATTCCCCTGAAAAATATATCCCCAAAAAATACCCCTAAGGAAAAAAATCCCCTATTTTTTGGGGAAATCCCCTAATCTGGCAACCCTGTGACTAACATGATTTCATTTATTGGGCACACTGACATAAAGCAGGTATAAGACCCCAGCTACAGGAGACAGATGTTGTCTCGAGGTTACACTGGCGTATAAAATAAGGAACTGGATTTCATTTAACCTGATATCTCAGAAACGGTGGCTCTTAGGAAAAAAAATATTGATACATATTGTATAGATAATTTTATGATCTACAATTTTTGTCTGAAGTATTTTTATGATAAAAGTTACCGTTTTGCTAAAAATCGCGAAAAACTCATTTTTTTGACCTTTGACCTTGAATAAACAAGTTTTCCATACAGGGGAAAGATGGGCAACTTTCAAATTTTATTTTTAATCATATTTCAAACAATCTTACTGATTTTCAGCTTGGTGGGAATTTATGTAGCTTCGAATGTCTAAATTGACCGGACTATTAGTTACAGTAAGTAAATAACAGTTGTGTTACACCTTAAAAGTGAAATAAATAATCAAAATAATAATTATTGAAATTTACAAATCTTATAGAATCAAACTCGAAGCTTTAAGGGATTAAAAATCTTTTATTATTAAACAACCTGCATCCAAAGTTTCGCCTTAGGTTAGATAAGGTTAGGTTTTTGAGCTATTGTTTTTTTAATAATAAAATATTTTTAGCCCCTTAAAGCTTCGAGCTTGATTCTGTAGGGAGACAATAGGTAATTATGGTTTATATACCAATTCTAGCAATACGAAGAAGCATGTCTACTATGGACGAAATGTACAATGATAAAAAGAGAGACTATTTCACATTAGTCATATTTGTCAATTTAATACTGTCAATAGCAATAAAATTTGTTTACAATTAAAAAACATTCTGACAATAATCGTAAACTATCTTTCTATTTTGTTTCTGTATTTATACGACATTCAGAAATTTACCCAATTTGCGACTGCTACGGTAAATTTAAATTTCTTTTTGACGAAAAAGTTTGTGCAAAGTTCTAAAGGAAAAGTTGGGAATCGTCAAAGTCCCCGAAGAAGTTAATGTTAGGCTAAGTGAACTTTAACTGATCTTGTCAGGTCTCGTCAGCAATGATTTTGCCTAACATTTCTAATAAAATAACTTTAACAACAAGAACATAAAATATAATCTACCGACATCCGTTTTAAATAAAACGATTTCACCAGGTACAAAATTGAACCCTTGTAAATTCTGGACTAGCCTTTTTTATTTGCAACATCCTTTTTAATTTCATAAAACTGTTCAAACTACAATAAAATTCAGTTATAGTGTACCTTAAAAAACAATACGCTACATTAAAAGTTCGTTAAAGCAGAATTAGACGCTTTTGTTTTCATTAAACCTTTATAAAAGCCGATAGTTTTTCGGTACAGTGGACACTGTTGCCTTTTTTCAAAACTTAATTTGCAGTTATTAGCTAGAATACCAATGAAAATATATATAAAATAACCTAACACGACTTAATTTACCCTAACCTAACCTAACTGGCTCAGCTTAACATTCCAATTTCAATTTATAATAAGTCCCTAATAAGCAGTTACTTTGTCTTAAAAACACATAATTATTAATTGGGTAGTTGGGTCGTTATATCAGCCCATAAAATGTGCCTGTAGGTGGTTGTAATTTGCAACCCTGTAGTGTAAAAACGCGTGCATACTATATGTAAATATCGCATTTAACTGAGTGGACTGTACTCCACAAAACGCATTTATTTTGCACTAAAAAAACACACTACGGCGTTGTAGGCCTTCATTAGGACCATACACAACTGAAAACAAAAGAAAAACTTACACGGATTATGCAAGATGCGTGACGGCTGCAGTACTTTAATTTTCAACCAGAATGGGAAATTCAAATTGTTTGCCGAGACACATTTGCATTTCCACTTCGTCGTCCTCTATGTCGGGCATGTTATTTGATAAAAAAAAATAATAAACAACAAATACAAAGAGACAAACAGACTGATATTAATTTTTTACGAAACAATGAATTTTCCCATACATGAAATATAAAAACAACAAAATTATCCTAATCAGCATCTGGGCATGTACGAGATTTAACGAAAAGCTTTTAAAGAGGAATAGACGAAAAAATTAAACTAAAATCCTTTGGAGAGGGAAAGTACGCAAAGGCTATGGAATGAAAATCCTGTGGAAGGGAATGAAACAAAAAGCCCATGGAGAGAAATGAAACGAAGAGCCTGTGAAACCCTGTTCAGCTTCTCAAATTTTAAAAATTTTTCGTGAGTTATCATTTATTTCACCCGTTGCGTTTGTCACGTTTTCGCTTAACTATATACAGCAAATATAACTGTTTTTTTTATCTCACTCGACCTAAAAACTCGATCTCGGATGATTGAAAACGGCTTGGAATCTTATTTCTTCGGTAAATTGGAAAACTCTAAACCAAATAGGCCGATCGCCGTTTATAAAAGCGAAATGGAGACGAACGGTCGAGTCACGGGGGGTTAGGCGAGGGACTCGGGATGGCGTTTTTCATTTGGCGCGACGCACAACACTCCGGTGCTCCTTTTTGATTAAACTCTGCCTCCGATAGCACGCATGGCTCCAGAAACGGACTCTTTAATGTGCAGATGCGGTTCGCCCTTTTCATTACGGCCAAGTATGAAATTTAATTTCGAAAAGTAGCCGGACCCAGGTACCTACCCATTAACTATACCTTTGTGTATACGTAAATATCTCTCGCAAAACACGAAACTACCAATCTAATCCAACTACGATTTAAAAAGGCAACTATTACACCGCGAAATTGGTCGCTGTTTATTAAAGGGCATAAAGTTTTTCTGACTGTACATTAAATTTAATGTGGTGTAACGTAAATTTTATTTACGTAAAGAGACCCTTTTACAGACCTCTAAACCTAAATCCAGGAAATATACGTAAATAAATATCAGAACAAAAACTCACCAACAGAAAACCATTTCTTCCTGGAATTTTATGGAACACTAACACAGTTGAAACACTTTATCTGAAAAAAAATGTGATATTAAGTAACGTCAAGGCACTTACAATATATAAAATATTTCAGTGATGCGATATTAAACGACAAAAAAATAAGAAACTTATATTTCCAGTTTGAACTGTTTCGAAAAATGTTTCTCAACATGCTATTTTACATTAATGCACTATGAAAAGTATTTCAGTCTGCCATACAGTAAATTTTAATTACACATTGAAATAGTTTCACAAGAATTTAGCCTAAAAAATTAATGATTTGGAACAACTCTCGTAAAACTGCACCATAACAATATAAGCAATTTTAAAAAGTACGTTAAAAGAACATTTGAAATTCATATTCTCCTGGGATAATAAATAAGCTTCTACATCATATTATTTACCTATATACAAAAAGAAGCATCCTAGAAAATATTTCAAGGGAATAAAATGAATTTATCTACTTCTGCATTTGACAGTCAATGGGACATTAACTAAACTCAAATTCAATTAAGCATTACTTAACAACAATTAACGAAAATTACAAATTAATTAATATAGCCGGCATATTTTAGCTTATGGTTTCGTGATCTGTACAGTTCTTTTCTTTAGGGTAGAAATGAACCAAAATGATCAATACTAAGAAATACCTACATTATTTAGTAGTACCTATGAACTTTATTAAACAAAAAAGTTATTCATGCAGATCAATAAAAAAAAATTTATCTTAATTTAAATCTTCCATAAAACTATTATCTTTATTTTAGGTACTACTTCCTATCCTATCCTATCCTACCCTCTTTCGGTTCGTATTTTACTTTTTATTCTTTATTTTTTCCCTCTTCCTCCTTTGTCTTGTATTTTATCCTCTATCTCCTTTCGCTAAAATTTATTTTAATAAGGTAAGACCATTACTGTTTGCATTTATTGCCTTTCTACGTTCATCCATTTCCTTTTTTCCTGTTCCCTCCTCTAATACATGCGCCATTGATTCACCCGTCTTTCCACATAGGTACTCTACAGTCTACACAATCTCTCACCTTCTTCCATTCAAAACTTATTCTCATTACACTCATTCCCCGTTCTGAATCTAGCTATTGTCTTTATCATTCTTTTAGATACGCCGGCACCCCATCCCCATTTTTACTATAGGAACTCCCTCTTCACTTTCGCGTATCTCGATTTCTATATTTTCCCGCCTTTTACTATTTCATTACATCTTTTTCCAACCATCCTACTAACATTCGATCCCTTTCCTTTCCACTCCTCCACTAGTTCCCTACTTATTGCCATTTCTGTTAAAGCCTTATCCCTTTCCACATTATATTTATTTTTTGTCCCGATCTCCAAAACCTTTTTCCTCCATATCTTCTTTCTTAAGTCCCTCTCCGTTAATTCTCACAATTTTTCTTCATGCTTTACCACCCTTCTCCTGTATCCTCCACCATTTTCCCACATTTTGTTTACCTTCTTAAAATATAGTCCGGAGTACTTATTTCTAAGCGCCCATTTCATACACTTCTTATAAATATTTTTTACTAATCTATACTCTTTCCATCCCCATATTTACACCCCATAAAAGAATATACTTTTAACTAACGTTTTAAATACTTTCTTTCCCAGTTATTTCTGCACAATCTTTGTTCTATTCCCCATATTCTCCCCAGAATTCCATTTGCGTTATTAGATATTTGATTACTTATATACAAATCGTCCTTGTTATTTACTGTAAGCATATACCTCAAGCAGTTGCATTTTACCCTTTCTATCAATTTCCCGTTCCACCTTAATTCCTCCTTCTCTTTTCCTTTCCTATCTCTTACTTCCCCAAATCCTATTATTTTGGTTTTCTCACTATTCAACTCCACGCATTTCTTCTCTAGTTGTTTTCTCAACATTATTTAATTATGAATATTACAATTTTTAAAACCCTTATTACTCTGACTGTTATAGTTGCCTGAACATAAAAAATGTTCAATATAGTTACTATACCAACGGCCAGGTTAATTTCAATATTTCTTCAAATTGAGAAATATGAGTTTGCTCGTAAACAAGTCTATTTTTACTCCATATTCAATAACAAAATAAAAAGGAAAAGGTTCATTTTTATTACCAACCTATACGTACGTATAATAAGCAGAACGAACTGAAGTTTTAATACTGATATGCAAATTTAGAGAGACGAGTTTTTTCCGAAAAAAAGCTATTCGTTATTTTTATTACATGGTAATACTCTGAAAGCCTTCTTGCTAGTTTATGAGAATGAAGCACCGGCGATGACGTATAAAGAACATAATAACAGAGGAATGAATAGCAAAGATTGAAGGCCCAATATTCTGAAAGTTTGATGGTAAAAAGGGCATTATGTTAATTAGTTCCTATTCTTACAGTTTACGTCTTCAATGTAACATAAAAGGATTTCTAGTAGTTTAAGTATGTACGAGGGCGGATCAAATATAAACGAGTTTTTTTAAATTGAGCGCCGGATAGTTGTTCAAGGCGCATATGAGCGTGGGAATATTAGGTGATACGGAAACGACTCGTCGTATTGCTGTGTTTGCTTGGTTAGTAGCTATCACAATGAGTGGGAAAGAGATGCATAGCAGCGTTGCGCAACGGATTATTATTAAATTTTGCGCAGATTGCTAGCACAGTTCGGAAATGAAACGTTTTCGTGGCAACGGGTAAAAGTTTGGTGCAAAGAATTTAACGAAGGGCGTAATCGTATCGAAAATGTAAATCATCCTCATCGTCCGCGCACCAGCATATCGCCGGTTAACATTGCACGCGTTAGAAACCTTATTGAAGGGGACCACCACGACACTGTGACTTCAGATATCTGTTGAACTCGGCACCAGCTATGGGAGTGTCCACACAATCATAACGAAAAACTGGGGATTCCGAAAAATTTCAGCTCGTTGGGTCCTCAAAGTTGCTGAGTTAAGATCAAAAAGCTGCTCGAGTTCACATCGCAGCTTTAACGCAGGCCCAAATCAGTGAAATGCACTAGACTCAGTCGGAACACCATCCATATAGCCCAAACTTACCCCTTTGTGATTTCCACATGTTTGGGTCTCTCAAAGAATCACTAGGAGACGAGCGTTTTCAGACTGATGAACATGTGGAGGCGTTTGTGCACAACTTGATAGACTCCCGCCCTACTTCTTTTTATGAAAACGAGATGAAAAAACTACCAATCCGTTGGGAAAAATGTATAATCAAACAAGGGGGATATGTCGATAAATAGAGAAATTTGTGTTTTTGTTAAAAATTTTCAAAATAAATGTTTTATGAACAAAGGCTCGTTTATATTTGCTCCATCCTCGTAATTCCATACTATAAACACCCAGAAGTAAATTGTAAAGAAGACTTAATAAATTCATTTTTGCAAAATAATTGCGTAAATTAACTGCTAATTTAACTCAAACAAGAACACCACTACAATATCAATATATCAATTGTTTAAGCATCCAATAGATGGCGCCGTATTTTAATTTATTGATGCTACAATCTATTCCACGTCATATGTGTTTATGTTTACGACAACCATCATTTTAATTTAGTTGTATTAAAACGTTTAAAGTTAACCTTTTACCTGTTATTAAAATTTAAAAGAACCACAGCAACGCGCATAGTATAGTGTAGGTAAATATTTAGAATTCGGTCTGACAAACCTCAGATATTTTGGGCAGATAATTGTGTTGCATTTATTATATCTTATCACAAGCCACCATGGGTGGGACTCCTGATGTTTCAATAAGATGAAAATACCTTTTTTAGTAACTTTGTAATATTGTATACAAAGAATATTAATTGTTTGTGAAGCTTAAATCTCCTTGTTATGTCAGTAATCCAACATTTAATTAAAAGTGCTGATAAGAAGAGAAAAAAGTATCTATCGTACGCGCCATAAATTAAAAACACTTTTATCGAAATGTTTCTTGTTCGCTACGATAAAACCCTTTTTTCTTAGTCCGCTCGTAACATTAATTATAATTGGAAAAAAAGAAGAAGACACGCGCCTAGCAAACTCCCGGGTCAGGTTAGCATTCTCGTTCCTCTTTTATTCGTAATTTTTAACTATACAACGCAAGACAAACGACACAGCAAAGTAGTACGCCATTGAAGGAGAATAATAATAAAAGCCATTTTAAAAACTACGTTGCCGTTGTGTAAAATGTTAGAAGGAAATAAATGAGCGACGCTGCAGACTATATTGAAATGCTTAATTACGCGCCATTGTTAAGAAAAAGATGCCCGTTTATTTTCAGTGATTAAACGACAACGGCCTTTCAGACAACGGGAGATTAGTCGGGAAGAAACTTTAAAATAGGTGTGTAATCTGGGAATAATGAACCTTTCAAACTTGTTCGAAACTAAAAATGAAAATGGCTCTTTCTCTCTAATAACTCAAATCTAAAACATCAGCATTACACCCTAACCACAATTCCAATTGTAAAAACAATATCGAAAAAAAAATTATATGCAGAATCAGACTCTTTCTCTTTCACTTATTAACAGTAACTTACAAATGTGAAATCCTCTCCAGCTAGTTAACGATTTTTCTAAGGGTAAATTTATACAAAAATCTGGTTAACTCAGTAAATTAAAAGTACACCTCAGTAAAAAAACATTTAAGTGAGATCTCTTTAGAATTTCAGAAGAATCAGGTTGTTAAATCGATTTAGTGTGCCAACAAGGACGTGGATGTGGCCGTTACGGTGGAACGGGTCCGAGATTCGAAATAAAATCATTCCAACAGCAGTACGGGGTAGAAGTAGAATAGGGATGCAGCTCGTCTGGCAAATCAGGAAACCCGAGGGAATACGATATTTGCCAAGGGTGGACGCGATCCCATATACCCGACTGTCCTTTGTTCATCGTAAGCACGCCACTGCCTAGGGGCAACTTGTATCATGCACGCTATCCAATCGAACCCTCTTATTTTCTTTTAGTCTTTTTTTGCATGAATAGATCGACAAATATTCTACCATTATTTTCTATCTGGGGCAATTTTGCATTATAAATAAACAGTGGCTCGACTATCAATAATTTGAGACGACGAGCAGTATTTCAGCCCTACAGAGGTTTTATATATTCAGTGTTACTGACAAAATTTAAAATCTGACAGTACGTCACTGTTTTGTTGAGAATAGGAACGGTACGGCACTGTGTGTATTAAATTTACCGAATGTTATATTGAAAATGTCTTGTGTAAATATTGTCCCCGATGTGAGTGAAGAGCCGAAATATTATTATGTGGGAATCGAAACAAATCCCCTCGCCACTTTCCTTGATTTATTATTGCTCTTCGAATAATATGGGAAAATTGTTTCCACGGTTCGCCACATGCGGTTCAATTGATTGCACGACCACAACCGGCCGATTTTACACGAGTTTTCAATGAATTATTGTGTACACAAGGGATATAATACAAAAAGAGATTATGACTACGCAAAAACAAAACTTCACACAACAAAAGAATTAAACGGACATTATGTAAAAAATTCGCAAATGCTAAATTACACAATTATGTAAAAGAGAAATTGAAATATTTTCGCGATGATGAAGAGTACCTTAAATAAAAATAAATTCTTTAATGTATTGGATTTCATCAACGTTAAACGGGGTGGCAAAATGCACTGGGGGGCTGTGTAGCATAGATTACTCCTAAGTGTAAGAAGGGAAATTAAAAAAAGAATGAACTAGCATTAAATTGATGGGTAGGCTATTTTTTTTTTCAAAATTGTGAATTTGCAACATGATGTTGGATACATGTAATCAATTACACAATTTTCCGATTTAATACAGAACCATTATTGTGAGAATTTAGAAATACTCTAAAAATCGATAAAAAATAATAACAATAGAGCATTAATTTGTTTTTTAGTAGTATTCGAAAACCTTTACCCATTAAATTTAATTATTAGAGCAGATACAAAGTGAAAATATTACGTACATTATCGGAAGATCAAAGTAATGTAACAGCAGTAATATGAAACTAATTTACGTTCCAACAAATTTAGGTTTAGATGTGTCTACCTAACTAATCCAAAATTAAATGTTAACTGCAGTTTTGGTTTTGCGCTATTTCAAATTTCGTTCCAAGTGTCAGCAAAATGTAAATCTACTATCAGTACGAGAAAGGGCGATTTAACAACGTTATAATATGTGTTCTATAGATACTGATGTACAGTGCACACCCTTGTCAATACGTGGTTGCTGAACAGAACACGTGTGTGCACAACACACGGGTTAATTCCATGCATGTAAACTTGTTGGCAACTTTTCGCCATCCCAATTGATTATCCGATAGTATGGCTATAATTTAACCAATTCCGTTCAAACCTAGTTAAATGAATACCTACGTTATTGGTTTCGGTAATTATAGCATTTTCTACGTACGTGCCTATATACGTATGTGTTCAAAAGATTAATTTAAATGATAAAAGAACAAATACCATTAAAAGTTAGTAATGTCCAAAAATTACTATACCTAACTAAAGGCACCTATTTACCTAAATCTAGAAAAAAACGACAAATTTCCTAACGACTTAACAATTAAAATATATTTAGAGAATGTTTAGATAATGTTTTGATACCGGGTCGTTTTTCAGATTCATCTGAAATATACTGGAAATTAAAAAAATATGACTTAAAATAAAGGTACACAAGAAAAGTTTCATTTAAAATGTAGCCACTATACGACAGTATCTTCAGGTGAATCTTCACCTGAAGAAGCTGTTGTTTTTTTGTGAATCTACACCTCAAATATTTCTAGGGATATTTATAGTGTTGTTTTATAACAAGTTAAGTCATCCACAATCGAATATTTAAAAAAAGATTTTGATCTTGAAATTATTAATTCATAAATTACAATGATCAACAAATATTAACCTTTGTTTATGAATTGAGGAAGCTTTTAATTGTTGTAACTCCATATTCACAATACAAATAAAACACAACAGTTTCAGTTATGGTACAAATTATATTTATTGACCACAATGATCATTTCGCCACACTGTGGCTTCTTCAGGTGGAAGAAATACAAAACTAAGACTGATTACAAAATCACTTATATACTAACTGTTACTACAAGGGGGGGGGGGGAACAGTTATATTACAAACTAATATTATAAATTTAATAATGGTGAATTGTTAACATCAATATGGTTATTTAAACCTTGCTTATTTAACTTATTTATTTTTAAAAATTCTAGTAAGTTGAATTTTGTACTTTTCTTCTCTATGTGTAAAATTTGGAAATTATCATTAAAATTATGAGACTAATAACAAATGTTGAGCATACGTTGAATTGGGTGACTTTTTTATGTATGTAACTCTTTTTGTGTTCTGATATTCTGTCCTTCAAGGCTCTACCAGTCTGGCCAATGTACGTTTTATTGCAAGTACCGCATTGTAATTTATAAATGCCTGATTTAGAGTTCTTATTCAACGTATGCTCAACATTTGTTATTAGAGTCTCATAATTTTAATGATAATTTCCAAATTTTACACATAGAGAAGAAAAGTACAAAATTCAACTTACTAGAATTTTTAGAAATAAATAAGTTAAATAAGCAAGGTTTAACTTTAAATAACCATATTGATGTTAACAATTCACCATTAGTAAATTTATAATATTAGTTTGTAATATAACTGTTTCCCTCCCCCCCCCCCCTTGTAGTAACAGTTAGTATATAAGTGATTTTGTAATCAGTCTTAGTTTAGTATTTCTTCCACCTGAAGAAGCCACAGTGTGGCGAAATGATCATTGTGGTCAATAAATATAATTTGTAACTGAAACTGTTGTGTTTAGTTTATGACGAAACAAGGAGTTTCTTATGTAAAACTTACTGGAAACCCCGAAAATGGCTTCAGAAATTTTTTTGCTATCAGGCATTATTAACTGTAAAAAAATTACCTGAATTTTAATGCAATGTATTTGAAGTTAATAACAAATACAATTGTACATAAAAATTCAAATACTTTTTACCATTAAGAATACAAATGTTTAACTTAACGATAAATAATTAATTCTAAATGGAAAAAACACATTTTAAATTACTGTTGAATATATATTTTTGTATTATGTATACTGAAAATTCAAAATAATTTTTACAGTGTTATTTTCTAACATAATATAACGATATATGCATTATTATTAATCCTAAATGTGCCAAAAAATGTTATAGTCATGTTTTATGACAACATTTTGTTTCCGTAGTATCACTTAATAATATTCAATAATAATTAGCAAACAAATTAACACCTCATTTACATTAATATCTGTTTTTCATTGCAGAAATGTCTTCATGGGACTATTACTTATATTAGTCACTCATGGTATGAGGATCCAGAAACTGAATTTTGAAAAGCATTTTACATCTTATGTAAGCATTAAATAGTTCACTACCAATATTTGTTTAGGTAATTGTCATCTGGCACATTTCTAAGAAAATTTGCAAAATATTTCATCTTTCGTTATTCCCCCTATTACTACAGGTCTACAAATATTCCCTCTTTAATTTTTACTTCAATAATAATTTTTGTTTGGATAC
Source organism: Agrilus mali (assembly GCA_029378335.1). NCBI lineage: Eukaryota > Metazoa > Arthropoda > Insecta > Coleoptera > Buprestidae > Agrilus > Agrilus mali. The sequence continues at coordinate 18,058,326 of CM055658.1, read as the reverse complement.
AAGAACCCTCTTCCATCCGATCCTTTGCTTTAACAAAATTCTTCATCAATCCTATTTGAATTAACTAGTGACCATTAGTAAAATTTCTTTGGTTCCGAAGAAAATAATTGTATTTAATATCTATTATATCCCGGTTAAATTCCAAGAAGGTAGACCTATCACTTTTAATTTAATTATAATGAATGTATCCTAAAGGAAGTCGCATGTTTTCGTAAGATTTCTTCATTTGAACTCTATGAAGTTTAGGTACAGATATATATTTATTATCGATGCAAACTAATACCGCCATTAAATTAAGTTCACAAGAATCATTACATCATGTTTTTGTTCTAGTACCTTAAAATATCGTTGGCAGTAGGTACCTACATCAAATCCCCTTCTATAGAAATCAACGAGAGTTTTGTCACTTTCGATAAAAAGTAATATAAGATTTCGATAGATTTAAATCTCGAGCTAAGCTATTAAGTTCGTCCTGTGAAATCAAACGCGGTGCGTGCGTACGTGTTACAGGGTAACTATGGGTGTATTATCTATTTTAAGATTTGATTTAAGGGTATCACAATAAAATGGAAACATCTGAAGAATGTCATCTCGCAAGTCCTGTGTTTATCAGTGCTAGTTGGCATTTCTTCCAGCAAATGAGTGCTTTTGATTTGAATATCTCTAATTGAACTTTTCAGGAAATCATGACGATATTTCTGCGATGTAAAACCCCTTTTCCTAGTTTCATTGGTTTATATTTAACAATTTCAAATAAATAAGTATTTGATTTAAGAAATAAAAAAATCAATTATTATTGCTACGTTTAATACTCATGCCAAAGAGAAATAAGTCGAACATTAATCAACCGACACAATGTATAAATAATCAAAGATCAACAGTAAATAAGTACTTGTTGAAAATCAAAAATAATAACTGTTATTTGTTGTTTTAGAAACGTTGCTTGGTTAATTTATTCTCCGAAAGAGGTGAATAATAATTGTCGATGTAGCTAAAACTTTTAAAGAACGGGTCGTTATGATAAATTAAGACATTGAAGAATTGTCACGAACCTCATTTCTTTCATAATAATCGTTTAGAATTAGAGGCAATTTTGTTTCAGCCTCGGACGGAAAAATGGAAATTATTATTCCACCATTATTAATACCGTTAGTACCTACTTACTACTATTTCAAATTGAAATTTGTTCTTGCAAGGCTTCACATAATAGCATGCGACTACACTAAAGCCCTTGCGACCGAAGTTAATTCATTAAAACTTTTATCAACGTGAAATTTATTGTTTTAATTTGGCTTCATACCCTTTTCATTATTAATAAAAGTTACTTATGTAGCTAGGAGGAATAATGCCAGGTGCCTGCAACTTCTGTTGTTTGTTTTCTCGCTCTAATTGATATTAACGAGAAAATGACGTGTAATAATCTGCGAAGGACGTTACCGGTGGAAATTTTCCTGAATGCAACTCTATCGATCTATAAAAACAATTTAAGAAACAACTGTATTGTCTATTTTCATGATTCCTGTTGTTTAAGTTGAACTGTCACAATTATCACAAAATATTAGCACTTCTTAGTAATTTTGAAATTATTAGATTATTTAAATTAAAAGAATTACCCAAAAGTATTACTCAATTTAACAGAAAGTTTGTATATTAAAAAATATAATAAATTAAATGTTTTACTTAATGATCAAATCGAAGTTAATAGGTCTCTTTTGTTAAATTTGTTTTCAAAAATTTAATTCCCCCACTTATTTCTCACTTTACTTAGTCTTTACCGTTTATATATAAACCGATATTTGTAACTTGTTAATCAGACTCATCTTCACCTGAAGAAGCCAATGTTTGGCGAAAAAATTGTGATTAATAAAATTGTAATTAAAACCCTTTTCATTGCTTTATTCGCTTTCTATTTTAAATATAAAGTTTCAACAAGTAACGCCTACAACAATTAATTATTTATAATAGGGCATCTCCGAATAACGAAGAAAATGAGGTAACGATCGTCGTTTCAGTGGATTTAATTTTCCACCCCTTACCTACGTAAGGTAGTCAAACAATGTCGTGATTAAATTTCTACGACACGTTCCCACTTTAATTTTACTTTAATTTCCTTGTAAATATTTCGCGTTTTTCCAAACAAACACAAATTCCTTCGTCGCCTCTCTGTTTCGCAGAGTTGAGGAATGGTAAACTCTCAAACTAACACTAAACTATTTCCTACTCCTACGTTAAATTTAGTGCTTAAATTATAAAATGCACAGTTGCAAATAGCTGCAACGTAACTTTTACTTAATTATATGAAAAAATCAATTAGTAACAAATTAAAGATGTAGTAAATTGCGAGTTACAATAGTGGTGTGCACAGGTGCAATAGATCGCGAGGTGTTAACAAAGTAAAAAAATATTAGAGCAATGGCGGTGACCCAGACTGGAGCTTAACCGCTTTGACAAACGTTCGAACTTTCAAAGAGAAAGGGTACCTATGCATTTCCAAACTTCCAGCCCGATGACTGCAGGTATAACTGCACCAAGTTGTATGGGAAGTTTGAAAACTGGATTTGTAGTTTCCAATTTACCATTATGGCCTTCTATTTCCACTTTAAAACCAACAGCACGCCAAAGAAAAATTATTTGAACGCAATCAGTTGCCCTGATTTCTATATTTTATGGGAAAAAACTACTCCAAAGTAGTGTCCGGAGATTTGTATAAAGCAGTAGCGCATTCAGGGTTGAAATAGGGGGAGGCGGGGGAGTAGATGCTTAAATAGGTATTTAAGGCTAGATTTTCTTTTCAGCTAAAAATCTAGCGGCACGGTCTAGTCATCATTGCTTAGCATTCGGGCGGTCACCGGTTCGATTCCGGGGCCAACTGCCTTCGTCAAAGTTTTTCTGTGGTTTCCTTGCATCATTTAGGCAAATGTTGGGGCAGTAATATTCCACAGACAGTCTTTCTATTATCTTTTGTCTTCATTTCGTCCTTTTGATCTTTCTTGCCCCCAATCATAACCCACTCTAAAGGAGGCTGAAGAGGGCCTTCCGCCTTACCCTCAGACTTTGCACTAGAGCATAGGCCGGAGGGACAGCCCGCCCACCAACATTGGTGGGAATGAAACACCCAATAGAAGAAATTGTGAAATCCGGGCTTGATGGCTGTGGTCTAGGATTGTTTCCCCTTTGGTGAGAACACCCAAGAAGTCTCTTATCCGCCAACAACTGTGGTTGGCATCGTCAGGAAACGTAGCGTGGGCGTAATGTCCATCGCTGCGGTTATACAACGTTCTACGTTCCCAATCACAGTTGTTGACGAAACGTCAGATAAGAGACTTCTTCGGTGTTCTCACCGAAGGGGAAACAATCCTAGACCACGGCCTTCAAGCCCGGATTTCACAATTTCTTCTAAAAACGCCGGCCGTGAAAGCCTAAGTCTTTTCATCAAACACCCTGTAAGTTTTTTCTTTCTGCTAAAAGTTAGTGAAGAAGCATAACTCCCATTATCCTCCCCATAAATACGCCCCTGCGTGGAATAATCTATAATTACTTCAAGAATCACACTAATATTATAAAGGCAAAAGTTTGTGAGTGTGTGAGTGTGTATGTTTGTTACTTCTTCACGTCTAAACGGCTGGAGCGATTTTAATAAAATTTGGTATGGAGTTAGCTGACACCCTGGATTAACACATAGGCTACGTTTTACTGCGGGAAAATATCTTATTCCCATGGGAAAATCGATGAAAATGAATTCGCGGAATATTATAAATGCGAAAGTAACTCTGTCTGTATGCTACACAATCTCGCCTAAAATTTACTGAACCGATTTAAATGAAATTTGGTACAGAGATAGTCTAGAGCCTGAGAAAGGACAAAGGCTACTTTTTAATGCGAAAAAAGGGTTGTAAGGGGTTGAAATAGGAAAGTTTGAGCGGAAATTCCGTAATTTTTAAAGATAAAAGCTTCAAACTTATTTTTTAGGCTTTTGATTAGATATATAAATAAATACGACATTCAATGTTTGTAAAAATTTTACCCTAAAGGGGATAAAATTAGCCGATGAAAGTTTTTGTGTAATGACGTCGTCCAAAAAGCTTACGGCCCAGAAAATTAAAATATTAAGTGTAAAAAGTTATAGAGGTTTTATTTATTTGGATCAATAAAAGTAGATGAATACTAAGCTATATATACTATTTTAAACTATAATTAAACTATATTAATCTAGAATATTATAAATGCGAAAGTAACTCTGTCTGTCTGTCTACGCAATCACGCCCAAAGTACTGAGCCGATTTAAATGAGAATTTGGCACAGAGAAAGATAAGTAGATATAAAGCTAGAGGCTTGAAACTTATCTTTTAGGCTTTATTTAGATATAAATACATTTAAAGTTTGTAAAAATGTTACCCTAAAGGGGGCAAAAATAAGGAATGAAAGTTTTTGTGTAATAACGTCGGCAAAAAGGCTTACGGCCCAGAAAATAAAACTATAGAAGAAAAAAATTTTAAATGCTGCCGAAAGTCACTATTCCACGCGGACGAAGTCGCGGACATAGCTAGTAATACGACTTTATGTTAAACATAAAAGTCAAAAATGTCAATGTCTGATACTAGTTAATAACCTGTCGAATACATTTCCTGATAGATTTTTTTATGTTATCGCCCTCCCGTAAATAAAACTGATGATTGTGCCAATTACATTGAAGTATATAAAATTAGCGCTTAAAAAGTTTTTAATCGTTTAAGACGATTTTTCGGCAATTTATTTTATTATTAGCTTTTATGAAAACTTGGAATAGGTACTTAAAGAATTCAGTGCTATTAACTCGTGTTACGAATACCCCTAAACTTTGCTGACGGCATTAATAAAGTTTTATATAGAGAGACTGTTTGCTAAGTTTTTAGCCACTAAAAATCCGCTCTACAAGACTTATCTACCTACTACTTATTTAAAAATGAGAAGTTTGTTTTCATACAATATTTCAACATTTACGGAACAGTAATTAACCTCCTGATGGATAAAGTTACTTTAGGTACACAAAAGCATTTGTGTTGGTTGTTTGCTACAACAAGAGAAAACAAAATTTACAGCCTTATTAAAAATCTCGATAAACAACGAGTACCTACATTCCTTTTTCAAATTACAAAAACTTTTCGATTCGATAATTGTAATTACATACTATTATTATTTTTCAATATGAAATATTAATTCGTAGAATATAGGAACCAATATTGGAAAGTAAAGACGAAATTTAATGTCGTGTTAGGTACGTACGAAATTAGCTGAGTTAACGAGCTTTTTACATAATATAAATAATTATTATGCGAGCTAGTTATGATTCATATATCGCCATCTACTGACATTTGCCGCGCACTATATGTTTAGCAAGGGCCATAAAAAAGGCGTCAACGCATCTCAATAATTTTCAACTTATCGAACCAAAACATTAATTTCGTATCTGGTAGTGTTTGATTCAAGTTGCACCTATATAGAAAATTAAATAACATTCGAACTTCCTACCGGATGTAATATAAAGTTTGCAATTACGTAAGCGGAGCAGAGAAAGAGAACAGTCATCCCCCGAGTGTTTGATACAAACATAGTGTGAAACTCAATCAACGAACCCTACAAACATAGAATTGTGCCCGTTTGTAGCTTGTGCAAAGTGCAAACTATGTTAGATCCATCCATACATATGTATATTATTGTGGTTTTTGTAGCGATAGTAATTCGACAAAGGCGCCAACTACGTAACATACGGATCGTTGTAATTAAACTTTGTTTAGGAAAGGAAACCCAATTGGCTCTTAATACATTATTTATTGCTTCAATGCAAATTTCACCGCCTCGCCTCTTTCTGCTCGGCTAGTGCGGGATGCTTGCATGGAAAATGGAACTTAGCTTAAATGGCTTTAATTTTATTCTCGTTGCCACTGTTTACGTTACCCTTCAACTGAATGGCTTTTGTTTGTTAGAATTTTGCTGATGGAAGAGTGGGTGGGTGGTAAGGGGCGGTGGTAATGTTGCCGGTGACTTTTGAATAAAAAGACGGACGGCTATTATTAAAAGCTGCCTGAAAAAGCGTACCCTATTTTTGTTTCTTATTACAGTACCTACTTATTATTTCGACCGGAGCGGAGTTTCGAACTTCCCTCCGATCGGGTGCGGATTTTTGATCAAAATTAATTCCACTTCACTTCTAAGAATTAAAAAAACCAATTAAAAAAGGAAAAATAGAAAGTCTTAAGAGCAAAAACTGAGATATCCGTAACATCCTTGCTATAATCTCAATTATATTTTAGAGAGAAAAGTTTTTGATTGTTTCTCAAGCATTAGAGTAAAAATTAATAATCCTTTTCGCATAAAATAGCCAGCACCTCTTTATTTACGAAATAAAGTTATAGGCGGGTGATCACAGTGTGACGAAACGAATGTCGTTTTTGTTAATATTTTTTAGGGTTCCGCACCTCTAAAGGAAAAAGCAGAACCCTTATAGGATCATTTCGTTGTCCGTCCGTCCGTCTGTTAAGACCCTTTTTCTCAGGAACGCGTTGAGGTATCAAGCTAAAATTTATACCAAATACTCAGGTCTATTGTCCCTTGGAGCTGTGAAAAAATCAAACTTCTAAGCCAACGCAATCAAAAGATAAAGCCGTTTATGCCGCAAATTTCCGCAAATTTTCGAATCAAAACCTGCAGGGTACTTCCCGTGAACTCAGAATCTTGAAATTTGGTACGAAGCAACGTCTTATAGCACAGATAAAGGAAAAGTTGCGAAAACCGCGAATTTTTAGTTACATCGTATAATAAAAATATTTTTAATAATTTTAAAGTTACTACCCCTTTCTTTATGAACGCGTAGAGGTATTAAATTGAAATTTATATCAAATACTCAGGTCTGTAATACCTTTAAGCTGTAACAAAATCAAACTTCTATGTCAACGCAATCAAAAGAAACAGCAATTTAAGCCGCATATTTTCAAACTCGCAACTACTCGCAAGGGAATCAAAACCTAAAGAGTACTTCCAGTCGATTTAGAATCTTGAAATTTGGCATGAAGCAATGTTTTATAGCACATATAAAGGAAAAATTCTGAAAGCCTTAAATTTTTAGTTACATCACATATATACAGGTTTGTACGGAACCTCGGTGCGCGAGTTCGACTCGCACTTGGCCGGTATTTTTTTTTTTTATATTTGACAATAGATGTGTTAGATTTAAACTTTTTGAGCGATCTTTATTCAAATTTTATTAAATTACCAAAATCAATAACGCTACGGCCAACCCATTTATGACTTTTCAAATTTTAGGACCAACTCGTTTTTCTGAAGAGGTCCAGAAGTTTGAACGTCATTCCCAATCGCATTGATAACTTGAAATTAAACAATCACATTTAAAAATTAAATTAAAAAAAAAAGTGAATTTCACTTTTGAAAATGGTCATAAATAGGTTGGCCAGAATGACTACAAATGCTTATAAAACTCGGGAGTTAAAACATTTATTAGTTGTTAAGATTTTCGTTGGAAAAGAACAGTGAGCACTACGAATGTTAATATGAACTGGAGAGATATAAGTATGCTTAAGGGCTGGTTAATTAAAACAATTTGGAAACAGGAATAGAGGTTAATAAGTCGAAGGAAAACATTAGTGAGAGATGCAAAGTATGATAAGGATAAAAGTAGTGGGTGTGAATGACGGCTACACCTCAATAATAATATTAAATTTAATTAATAATACTCTATCAACAAGTGAAAAGTCGGTGTTAGTTTCAAATCAATAAATTACCTTACCATCCTTCTTGCAAATATTATTTGCATACAATACATTAGTTGGGGAAACATATAGAATCCGTATTTAATGCTGAATGGTTGAAAATAAAAAATAAATAAGTAAATTGAAAGGTGTTTCTTTGCAAAATAAAAATAGTCTTGTTATTATATTCCTACTCACTCACCCTGCGCTCTTGTAGATAATTATTACTCCTTTATATTAAGCTATTATAGGTATGCTCACCCTTAATACTGACTGTATCATTAAAATAACAGTTTAATTTAAACCAAGAAATTATTTTAAATTTATCAACGAAATTCTAACCCCAAATGGGAAGAAATTTTTTGAAAGTGCTCCTTTTACATATGTAGGTAGGTATATCATTTTAAAAAAGACCATAACTGTTTTCAGGTTTCTATTATATCAAACAAACTTACGTTACATTTCCATTATTTTTATTTCCAGAAGCGTTGACACAATTTTCGTATCATTATAAATTTAATTTCACTAATTTATTATGTAAAAACGTTCAATTTATATTTACGACAATCAAATTTATTTTACTCGTTAGACATAACTTAGTTACTGCTGTAAATATATTTTTCCCGTCTTGCCCCGTTTCCTCGTTTACTTTTTTAAAACTTTTTTTATACATTATTCAGGATGTGTTGTGTTACCCTGAGATAAGAAACCCGTTCACTTTACACTGCCCTTGTCAGATTTAGCCAAGGCGAAGATTATAATTTATTGTTATGCAAACAATTCAGTTCAGTTTGTATACAGAATGTTGATGGTTTTAATAGAAGTATAGAATTACGAATTTGAAAGCAATTAATTACTTTTTATGCTACTTTAAATTAACGAAAAGGAAAAAAACTACAGTGGCCATTTTGTCTTTGAACTTTTCACATTTAGATAGATTTAGATACCTAATAGATAGATATTTATTTGTCAAAACATACTTTGCTAATACATAACTTAATTTTTCTTTAACTTAGACGCTTTTAGAACAAATATTATTTAAAATACATACTTACATTAATCAGAAGTAATTAATTCGCTAGACTACAAAGCACTTTTTGTTGACTCACAATAAATAAACATGAATTTTTAAAAACAACTAATAAAATCGAAATACCCTGTATATATCTATTATCATTATTAGTAACTTTTCTCTTCGTACAGTTAGTGCCATCTGTTACCGAGAAGTTACAAGTTCAACAGAAGTTAGTTTACTTCTATGGTTAAACTTTCTGCGAATAGACGTCGTAGTTGTGAGAAGAATGTAAACAGATACTGTCAAAGTTGCCTATTTTATACATTGAATGAGTGGATAGTGAATAAGTTGATTATGAGGTGTGCCTGGGAGGTTTATTTGTGTTAATTTTGTTTGTAATGTGTTTAAAATTATATTAGAAATAGTTAAAATGGTATGTATTATTCCTAATCTTTTAATTGACTAATCATTTAAACCCTCCTGAATTAACTAGTTATCAAAAATGAAATTGTAAACACCAATTGGTTACTGCAAATTATCACCTACATTTCGATTTAATTAAAATTTTTAGTTCCTGTCTGTGCATTCTACATAATTTTATTAGTTTCTGTTGTGTGAGTAATGAGAAAATAATTATTTTAAAAACATATTCTAACCCTAAATGTGTGGGTGAGTGCGCACGCAACTGTAGGCCAAATGAAAATATAATTAGGCCGTTTAAATAAATCACAGCCACTTTTGCTTTTAAAAGAAATCGATTACTATAACTATTTGCTAACGATATCAGCAAATGATTCGTGTATTTTCTATTATAAATTGTCCAAATAAACATTCATGAATCATCAGCCAACTTCTTCAAATTTAACGATTAGTATGTTAAATAAAGTATGTCTAAAATTAGAAAGATTTTGTCACTCTTTCTGATGAGTAAATTATTATGCGTTGGATAGGTGTAACCAGGCCAATTTTGTTTGTTGTAGCAAATTGACCCACCCAAAAATAAATTCATTAATAAAAGTTTATAGGTACTCTACATAAACTAGGTACATACTTCCGTTTCGTTCTTTCGAACTTTTAAAACAGTTTATGAAACTCAAGCTTCTGTAATTAATATTATACCGTTGTTGAGAAAGATATTTATAAGTTGTATTACTTACAAATATATTAAATGCAAATTATTTTTATCAGCACCTGCCAATATATTAATTAAAGATTACATGGTCCCTTGGTGGGCATTTATAGTTATGTGTGTAGGATACAAACAAGTTCCATTTAAAACTGTCTAATTATCCATTGTAAATGTATAATTTACATCAAGGCTTATCCTTTCATTACCAGGTAGTTAGGAAAGCAGTTTGTAAAAAGGAAAATTACTTACAAAAATTTGCAACTGAATAGTTATACGAATTCTAGGCCCCATTCAATGTTGTTGTAGTACTTATAAGGTTACTGGAGGTCATTATTAAACGTAGAATTGATAAAAATACATTATTAATGATAATGCATTAAGTTAATGCAAATCCAAAATAAAATATCTTTCAGGCCTTTCCCAGAAAATAGTGCGTTCAAGTTGTTGTTTCATATTAGTTACTTGTTCCAAAAAAAGTTCTTTACCGTATAAAAATTGAGTCCACGTCTAGACAACTAGTAAACAATTGTAATTTTAAACATACAATTAAGTTTAAAGAAAAATCCTTATCAAACATTTAAACTCAACTTTTTAAAGAAGTAAGTTGATACTTTGTCAAATTATCCATCTGTTCAATTCAGTTTCAAGTTTTAAATTAATAAATATGTATTTATGTCTGTCATTCACCCTATACGTTATCCACACGCAGATGTGCTCCAGGCATTTCCTGTTTAAAAATATATAAACAGCCTTATCTTAAAGTTAAATGGGCCCTCCAGATAAGTACCTTTTATACCTGGTGGAACTAACACGACACATCATTGAAACGAATAGTACACTTCGTTAGATCTTTCTTGGTGAATTAAAGCATTACTATGTTTCATAAATCAAAAATTAAAAAATATCCCAAAACGTAACATTTTAAATTATAAGTAAAAATTTTGAAGAAAATAAAAAATTGTCATCATGCGCTGCTGTGTTCTTTTAATTTCTGAATAATATAGATTCGCAGTTTTATTTTTATCATATTCACTGACCCACAGGGTTGATGTAAAAATAATGATCGAGGTTGGTGTAGTAGCAAAATTTAACTGTTTTGGGACGGTTCTTGGGTTTAAAAAGTTCTTTCAAATAAATTTTTAGAAAAACGACAAAATGTTCTTACCTTAAAATATTATTTGTAAAGGAGTAAAGTTGTCTTGTTTCTCTCGCAATCCTGTTAGGGACGTCTTGTAGAATTATCTGCAAAGAAAGAAAAAATATTTTGTTTTATTTATATATCAATTTAAAATACACATATTATAACAAAGCAAAAACTGATTATTCATCAGTGTTTACGAAATGGGCGGGACATGATATATTATTGTAATTCGTTTGGTCAGTTATTATATTTTAAATTATATCGACAATATAAGAAATTAACGCTATTTTCATGTTATACTCGAATTGGTTTTTTTCACTTGCAGGTTGTTCACACCGCCTTCGCCCTTTGCTTCCTTGTTGTCTTCCTAAATGTTTCGTTGGCGCAACGAGCTGAAAAACTTACAGCCCAAAACCCATGTGTAACGAAAACTACCTGCCACGAATGTATCCAAACGCCATCATGTGCCTGGTGTTTCAAACACGTACGTTTTTCGCCCAAAAACCACTAAAATGACATCCTTTTTTAATATTATTAATAAAATAATTTTAATTTAGGATTTTGGCGATCGTGCCAGGTGCTTCCAACCCTCCAGTCCTCACCCCACTGCAACTCAATGTCCTGAAGAATGGACGTGGAACCCAAGTAATGTTATGTCTATACTTATGAAAAAAGAATTGACCAGACCACGTCAAAGTGGAGGAGGAGGTGCAGAAGGATCTTTTGAAGCATCTGGATCAGCCTGGCATTCATCTTCAGGATCATGGCATTTCCGAAATGAAAGTTATTATGAAGAACATGAAAGAGGACAAGAAATTATATCTGTTAGCCCTCAAAGAATAAGTCTAAAACTCAGAGCAAGTAAGAAAATAGAAACAATTTCTGAAAATATTGAATTGAATACTTTGAATTTCAATTTTAGGGCAATCATTTAGTTTATGGATGGACTATACTCAGGCTGAAGATTATCCCGTAGATTTGTACTATCTTATGGACTTGAGTAATTCTATGGAAGATGATAAAGATAAGCTGTCTAGTTTAGGAAACCTTTTGGCCGAATCTATGAGAAATATTACATCGAATTTTAGACTCGGTTTTGGAAGTTTCGTGGATAAAGTTATGATGCCATATGTCAGCACAGTTCCAAAGAAGTAAGTTTCAAGTTGTCGTTTGAAGTTGATTTTTAATATTAAAAAATACATAATTTCCATTTTAATATAGATATATGCAAATAGCTAAGGTATATTTTAAAAAAGAATTGGTTTGTTTTTCGTTTGTTCTGTGATCTGGTTTATAAAAATTGAGAATATGTTTTATTTATATATTTTATGGATGCTTCGAATTATGTTTCTATTTAAAAGAATCACTTAAAATTAAGTTTTACTATGTTTCTGATTCGATTAATAACAGGTTAAGGCAGCCCTGTCGAAACTGCGAACCGCCCTACGGATTTAGAAATCATATGACTCTCAGCACTAATATCTCTCAATTTTCAGTAAGTTTCTAACATCATAAAATACACAATAACAACTTCCTCAAAAAAGTATAGTTTGGTAATGTTATTGGTAGTACTTAATAAAAAGTAAAAATTGATTATTTAATTACTAATAACATTGTTATTCTATCACATCTCCTATTTTGGAAGAGTAACGACTAAAGCAAATTGTACATACAATTGAAATATTAATCAAAAGGTACATGACTTAAATTAGTTATTGTAGAATTAATGAATTTATTAGGTACCTTAATGTTTATTCTAATTTACTCTTTCATTACTTCATATCATATCCTATTTTGACCTCCCTTCAAAATTTGCTTTTTATCCAAAGAGCTTTTTTTTAATAAGTGTGGCAACTCAGTTTGTCACACTTATTTTGTCTATTCCCCCTTTCTTTTTAATAAAGAACAAAATTAGAATATATATGTATTATAGTATCCTTCATTAGGTTATCTTCAATTTTATGCATGTTTTTGAAGAGTTAGAAGTGAGCATCCAATGTCTTGAGTAAAACAAGTAGTATAAAACATTCTGTTATTAATTGAATAGGTGTATACTAAAAATACAGGTCGCATTCATAAAATTGTATATCTTTGTTGTCAATTGGCATGCAGAAGGGAAGTTGATAGCAAAAATTATTATTTTATTTTTTACTTGAAGTTGCAAGCACACAAAAACCGCTTATAAAATTATTTCAAAGTATAATCGATTGTGTGGAAAAAATATAAAGGAATATTGTTTCTACGATAAAAACGAGAAGTGTTTTTTGTGTGTGCGTCACACATATTTGGTTGCATGTATGTGTAGTAAAATTGTGGTTGTAGTTTACGGGAACCTTGCAAAAATTGTGTTGCACCTTACGGATTCCAACATGCCATGAGGCTCTCAAGAAACACTGAGTTGTTTGCTGTAAGTCGATGTGGCTGGTGTTTTAACTTCGGTTGCGGTTGATGCATGAGATTGGTGTAATTTAACAATTTATTTACAGCTTATATCACCTTCAGATACAATGTTTTTGCTTAGAAAATGTATAAACCCAAGTGAATAATGCATCATTACTAATATTTATAACGAATTTGTACATTTCATATTTGTTGTCTGTAGCATATTTGTACAAAATTATGTGCTTTATTAACATGCTAACAAATTTCATAAATTTAAAAATTTATTCGTTTTAATGTCGAATTAACACTAATGATTCAAATTAACAAAATTGTAAAGTACATTATGATTTTTATAAATAGCAAATGGTTAAAGCTGCTGCCGTTTCTGGAAATTTAGACGGTCCCGAGGGTGGTTTTGACGCAATTATGCAAGCTATAGTTTGCCGTCATGAAATAGGTTGGAGAGAAAAGGCAAGAAGATTACTCGTTTTTTCAACAGACGCCGGATTCCATTATGCAGGAGACGGAAAGGTAAATATGCAATAAGCGACAACAATAGTTATTATTACCCCTTGTAATACGGGAATTCTTAAAAAAATAACGTTCATTTTCAGTTAGGCGGTGTGGTTAAACCAAATGACGGATTGTGCCATTTAGATACTGGTGGTCTATACACTTATTCATCTACACAAGATTATCCCAGTATATCGCAAATTAATCTCAAAGTTAAAGAAAACGCAATTAATATAATTTTTGCTGTCACCGAAGACGAACTAAGTGTTTACAGAAAATTACAGGCGCATATCGAAGGGGCTTCCAGTGGGAAACTTTCGGCGGATTCTTCTAACGTTGTCGATTTAGTTAAAGAACAATACCAGGTACTAATTTAGAATACCTACATATTTATAAAAGAACTTTAACTATAACGAGATGTTTTTTAGCAAATATCTTCCTCCGTAGAGTTGAAAGATAATGCCACAAGTAATATAAAAATTAATTACTATTCAAAGTGCCTTAATTCTACAGGGCCAGATAAAAAGACAAATAAATGTGAAAATATAAAGGTAGCTAATAAATATAAAGTTCTTGTGTTTATCATTTGAATAATTTCTATTTTTGGTATGTCTTTGATAAATAGGTGGGTGATATTGTGAACTTCAGACTTGATATAGAATTGACCGAGTGTCCTAAAGATCCTCGAGAATGGTACCAGACATTACAAGTGTATCCCATAGGCTTAAATGAAAGTCTTATAATAGATTTGGAAATGCTGTGTTCCTGCCCGTGCGAGCATCCTGGCAATGTGGTAAGTTAACATTAAAATATATATGTATATAGTTAATTTGTTAAACATTACCTTTTTTTTTTAAAGGGGTTACAAAGAATTGGCTCCGGAATGTAATTCCTTTGGAACGTACAAGTGTGGAATTTGCGAGTGTGATGACAGTCACTTCGGTCGTTTTTGCGAATGTTCTACCACAGAATTGAACGTTTTTAATACTACCATTGGTTGTCGTCCCGATAACACTAGTACAGTCGATTGTTCAGGAAGAGGAAATTGCGTTTGTGGTCGCTGCGAATGTGAAATACGACGAACCGAAGAAGAGGTAAAAAAAGTGGATCACTAATTCACCTTTTATAATAATTTTATTGTTTCCAGAGAATTTATGGAGACTTTTGCGAATGCGACAACTTCTCTTGCGACCGCCATGACAAAAAGATTTGCAATGGACACGGAAAATGCGAATGTGGTCAGTGTGTCTGTGACGAGTCTTGGATAGGGCATGCGTGCGAGTGTCGAAACGCCACCGATACTTGTTACGCCCCCGAGGTTTCCGATGGTAAGATATGTTCCGGACATGGTGATTGCGAGTGTGGAATTTGCAAGTGTCACACAACTAAAGAAGGACGGTATTCTGGACAGTTTTGCGAAAAATGTCCCGTAAGTAAAACTTTCCAGATTACATTAGTAAATTTTGTATTGAAGAGATTATTTCTGTGCTTTTATATTAGACCTGTTCAGACCGTTGCGAAGAATTTAAAATATGTGTCCAATGTCAGCAGTACAAGACAGGACCTCTAGATGAAGATGAATGTAGACTGAATTGTACTAAATTTACTCCTATAGGAGTTGATGTTGTAGAAGGTAAAAACGTAAATATTCTTTAATGTTTTGAGTAAATTAATTCTTGTATCATTAATTACAGTTACAAAAGAGCACGAATATCTTTGTGCTTATTATGACGAAGATGATTGTCGCTTTTCGTACGTATACTATTTGGACGAGCACAATAAAATACAAATTAGAGCCCAGCAAAATCGAGAGTGTCCACCAAAGGTAATAAAATATGATAAAATAAAAATAAACTTTTGTACAATGATATTCTGTGTAGGTTTTCTTACTTGGCATAGTACTGGGTGTTATAGCTGCCATTGTCCTGATGGGACTCGCAATTTTACTTCTTTGGAAACTATTAACCACAATTCACGATAGAAGGGAGTTTGCCAAATTCGAAAAGGAAAGAATGATGGCCAGATGGGATACAGTAAGTAAATTAGAAAAAACTTAAAAAGCTAATTTCTGTTTGGTTTAAAAATTTATTATCTGTATTGGAGTATAAATTGATTTTTACTTTTTGTTTTCCAGGGAGAAAATCCGATTTATAAACAGGCAACTTCGACGTTTAAAAATCCTACTTACGCTGGTAAAGGCTAAAGGAACGTAAAAATAATATGTTTTTTAAACAGGATCTAAGTCATATTTACAAAAAGTACGTTAGTAGTTGCCTAATAATTTATGACTTATAGTAAATACATAATTATACATTTATGTAGAAAAACCACAATTAGCGCAGCATAAACTAAAATTCTATTGCATTATTTATTCATACGAATATAAACGACAGTGTCATGTTGTTGCTAAAATTACTCATTATTCTTCATTTTTTACTTAAATGTATTTACTCATCTATGATCTGTTTTTCATTGTAAAGCTCTTATTAATTATTTATGCTGAATTTTAAATTATTGCCTTGTATCATTATTTGTTTGATTTGAGTGTAGTTGCCATATTAAGGTACAAAAACAAACTGATATTCATAAAATGAAATTAGATATTTTATCCTCATAATTTTAATTTCGACGTTTTTGAATTTTTGTACTTATAACGTAAGTGTGCCAATTATTAATTTTAAATAATTTTTATCTGAAGTTAAGTGTAACTTTTTATTAATTCAGGAATGTATACCGCAAAGTGCTTAATTGTTATACAATATCTTGTGTATTTTTTTTAAATTTAGTTATGCTAATTTAATAACTAATAATAACAAACGAGGCCTTACATTTGCCTTGAAAACTGCCTTTATGTGTATTGTACTGATAATAAAATTAAATGAAATTAGAGAAATATTAAACCATAACACAAGTCCATTTACAAAGCACTTACCTATTTGTAAGGTAACTTTAATTTTTTAACTTAACTAGAAAGATCTGATATATGTTCTCGAATTATTTTATTAAAAATGTTAAAACAACGATTGCTTTTTATTTCAATACCCCCAAAACATTTTTAGAATTATTAGGTTGAAGTAAAATTTAAAAAAATATGTTATTTACATATGTATACCAAGATTAAAACTAAGCTACAAAATATTTGCTTATACTTGTACACTGAAACGAATGCCAAAGTTCGTTTTTTTTTGCTTTTCACTGTACATATCTTAAAAACCATAGATTATAAACAACTGGAAACTGCTGGAAACATAACCTTTAAATAGGCCTTTAAATTTGTCGGACTGGACGGTTTCTTTGAAGTTGTAGTGGTTGTAGGTTTAAGAGAATAGTGTTAAATTTATATAGAGTTATGACTGATTTTCTACTTGGTTATCGAGAAGTAATTCCTGATCAGACTGCACCAGAGTTATGGAAGGAAATAAGCTTAAATACAGGTGAGTTATTAAATATTTAGCTATTTTATGTTTGAAGGTTATGTTTCAGGCGGCACTCAGAGCACCCTCCAAGACATAAAAGTCGCAGAAAAAGCCAATGGTTATTGCTATAGAGATGCCTCCAAGTATTACACAAGAAATAGATTTATTTACTGGTAATTATTACTTTATATGAAGTTTAAACTAACTAAATTTTAAATAAATTATAGGCGCAAAAATCATGATATATTGGAGCTGACTGAACACAGTTTAGATGTTAATTTAACTGGAAATAGATTGAAATATCGTTTTGTTGATACGCCAATTCTAGATGGAATAAGTATTCATGAAACGTACAATGCTGTTGTAATTTTGGTGCCAACTGTGTGTAGTGTGCATCGTTTAATTTTCCCTCATCCAGATAGATTACACAAACAGGTAATTAATTCGTTATAATACCGTAGATTCGTTGTAATTTATTAGGATATTGTTAGGACGAATTACTTAATTCACATCCAGGATTAACATTCCCTTCAATATTTTGTGACGCAACAGCATCCCATGCTAGGGATTTATCTGCATTTTACATATTTAATAACCCAACTACTGCTGGTAAGACAAAATCAAGTGTTCTCGTAATTATATTACTTAAAGAAGTCTTTTATCTAAGGTTCTCATCTACCTCATGTTGGTGCTTCCTTATTGACTTTAGAAGAAGATGCAATTTTTTTGTTAAGTTATCCAACAGAAGAATTGTTATTAGTGAAACAACTAGCTGATGGCACTAATGTGTCTATTGAACTGAAACATGAAAGTATTGTGCCTAGATTTCTCTCTGGTATTGCTCAAAAGTTTAGGTAAAAGCTTATAATTTTTAAAATGTTGTTCTGGCTGTAAACTAAAAAAAATGTTTCAGATCTCGTCAAAATGACGCAGGTGTTATTGTCAGTGTCTTATTACATACTATAAATTTAGAAACTTATGCCTTTACATTATCTAGAGATGGTCATTTGCGCATATGGTCATGCTCTAAAGCACAATGCGTTTCTGATACTGACATTTTAGTAGAAGCTGGTGATAATGGGAGACACATGTTACATGGTGGTATGATTTTTCTTAAACATTTACCAAATAAACAATATTTTCTATATCATGGTTATTGGCAATATAATATTTGCTATAGCCTGTCAAACTACCCATTTTAGTACTGAATATCTTTTTTAAAAATTGTCTTATTTTAGGTCAGAATCATATTTTGAGAAAGGCAATGGGTAATAACGACGCAGACTTAATTTTGGCTGTTTACATGTATTTTACAACTGAATGCCAGTTTCATATTTTGAAACCAAGTGTTGTTATTGGTATGCAGTTCCAAGTTACAAGAATTAATACTTTATACCCTCCTGGTGTAAGTGTTTTATTCCCATTATATAAATTGTAAATTATTTTCTTGCTCTTTTTGTATCACTTTCTTTGTTTCTTTAGCGAGATTTAGTTGATTTCACATTAACACCTTCGCGAATTTGGTCATTGTGGAGGACAGAGGAAGGAGATACAAGTGTATACACTGCAATTTTAGATACAAAAAGGGGATCTGTATGGATTCCCGTAACTTTAGAATCTTTTCCTGATATCAATCCGATTTTAGAAAAAAATGAAATTGAACCAAAACAAGCATATCTCGACTACATATTTTACCCCGGCCGATTTCCTCTTAATGTAATCAGTAAAGCACTAAGCGTAAGTTAAATATTGTGATTAAGGTTTAAAAGTTACAGGTTTTTCTTTTTTTTAGATTTATAAACGTTCGTCTATTTTGAGTGAAGTATCACTTTCAGCAAATGTATTAAAGCAACGCGTAGCTATGGCTGTAGAAAGTGAAATTCAAGAAAAATTAAAAGAAACAGAAGTCAGTGACGAAGATTACTTAGAATGTGCATCCTGGTACAAAAATAAATAACTTAGTACTTGTCTACAAATATATATATTTTTTTCTTTTGATATTTTTCAGGTGTTGGGCACGTTTTCATACATGTTGTGTACAGTATCATGCTGCCGGACTTCGACCTTTGGGCCTCCTTTTACTGCCGTCTGTTTCTGGGGCAGTCATTTTAAAAAAATCATTCTTTTCCTTTCTACGACCCTTAGATGCTTTAGAACATCTGATGTTATGTAACGATTATTCATCAATGGAACAATTCATACACCATCCACTCTTATCTGACAGTAAGTTATCCATAAATAGTATAAAAAGTCGCTCTTTGGGCGCTTGTAGTTTAATTGATTTTAATTAAGGAAATCCATTGTTTTCAGATTTTGATATAATCGAAGACGTGATTCAGCTTATGGACGTTGTTGTGTACGTGGAATCGCAACTCAGTGAAGAATTTAAAGAAACGTTTAGAAGTGAAATGGAATACTTAAAATCTCCAGATATTATCATGTCCGAATTAATTACAGAAATACAAAGTGAACTAGATGAAGAGGTAGTATAATTGTTTTTTATTTTATTAAAACGCTTAAATATAATTAATTTTTCAGTTTACGTTTTATATTGCCGAAAAGCTTAACGGTTGTACAGATATTTATCAAGCAATGCACAAATTGCTTGAGATGTTAAGGGTTGACAATCAAATCGATATGGAGGCAACTGGGGACTATAAAGAAGATGCTATTTACACTAACCACTTATTCAGTTCTCAACTGGGTGTCTCTAGTTTGGTTCAATGTTTGCAACAACAAGCATACACAAGGTAGAACTACAGTTTCTAATTTTGTTTAGGTGAAAGAAAAACAATTTTTCAGATTTGCAATATGTCGGAATCTGCTCATTATTGAAAATTTATTGCTAAAACGTAGTGATAGAGATTGGAATGTTTTGGAAGCCATACGATCTATCTGTTCTCCAGAAATGGTTGTTTTAACACAAGCCAGTTTTGTCATGTATTATTTTAGTACTTTGCCTTCATATCCCAGTACTCCTTCGTAAGTACTTCTTAATATCATAATTAAACATTTTAATGAAATTCGTTTTTCAGAGATGCTATGACTCAACGTCTTGCTCCTTTAAAATTGGCACCTGTTTTTAATTTAAGAAAAACATCGAACCAAAATATTTTTCTTTTGGAACATTTTGTTTCATCAACCTTTGGCCTCGAAGCCTATAAGAATTTGATAAGGACATCTTCAGATGAAGATACTATTACTCATTGGCACGTATCGTTGCTTTCAGTGTTACAACAAGTTGGGACTGTAGTGTATCCTTTTTGTTTTTTAAGATGATAAATTACAACTCTTTATGTCCTTTTCCTTAATGTTGTTTAATAGTTGGCCAATAAGTGTAAATGCGTCTTTCGCCGAATGGCTTTTGAGCAGTTGCCAACACTTATGGTTACAACAGTATGTTCGTTTGTTAAACAACTGGTGTGAATGGAACATTTGTACAAGTAATATATTAAAAGTATTTTATTAGTATATTATTTAGTAGAAAATAAAAAACAAACACAAGTTACAAAAATGTTTATTGTACCACAATGTACATTTCGCCACACAGTGGCTTCTTCAGGTGGAAGAAGTAATACACTTAAACTTAATTACAAACTCCTTATATACTAAATTATTGTAGTGGGGGGTCTAAACTAAAGCTAACAATAAAAGTTACTACATATTTAAAAGTGGAGAGAAATTTAGGTCTATTTGATCATTAATAGCTAATCCTAATCTATTAGTTTAGACCCCCCACTACAATAATTTAGTATATAAGGAGTTTGTAATTAAGTTTAAGTGTATTACTTCTTCCACCTGAAGAAGCCACTGTGTGGCGAAATGTACATTGTGGTACAATAAACATTTTTGTAACTTGTGTTTGTTTTTTATTTTCTACTAAATAAAATGGAGTTACAATATTTAAAAGCTTCATCTATTGAATAGTATATTATTCTTTTTAATAATATACCAATATATATATTATATATAAATATATGTATTTAAAATTTACTTTTATTTATTTTTATTTTCTTTAGGAAATTTTTTATTGGCGATCATGTTCTTAAGTAACGGCGAGTTTTATAAAGCCGAAGATCTGTTTTTGGAAGCGGTAAAAGGAATTTGTAGTGACAAATTTCTCGCGGAGCATATACTAACGACCCCAGAATTTCGCACACAGGAAAGAGCTCCTGTTGCCTATTATTTAAAGGTAATTACGAATTTGATTTTAAGAGATGACTATTTTGTGTATGTAATTTTAAATTATAGGTAATACAGCTATTTGAGCTTCACGGGGCTCGCGATTGTGCCATAAATGTGGCAAAAACTGCCCTAGCAATTGCAGACAAAGATGACCCTATAGTTGTAAGTGAATATATAATTTTCTATTCGTTTAAATTTTTTAATTAATATATTTGTCTGTTTAGGCCACTCTCCATTCTATCAAATTCATTCATTATCTGTCTCTTGGTCATTACGATCGGGCCTACGATTCGTTAAATACAAATCCGGATACAGATCGAAAAAAAGATAATTTAAGAGACTTGGTTAAAGTGTTACTTGATAAAAAACGAATCGATATACTGATGTCTTTCCCTTACACTGATATGGAAGAACTGTTTTGTAGCATACTGTTCACCAGAGCTAGAGCTACCGATTCAGTCTATAATGTTTATTATGATTGCTTATATGCATATCAAATAAAAAGAGGAACTCCTTTTATGAGATTAGGTAAAATTTTCGTTCTTTTGTTATCAAATGGACAAATATTCTTTAATTGTATTTAATTTTGTAGCTGCATCAATTATGTACGAACAAGCATTCCGTCTAACAGTTTATAACACAATTGAGGCCCTCGAAATGCAAGTTAAATGTTATCTAGCTGCTATTAATGCTCTTTATCTTTGCGATAAAATGTTTGCTTGGGTGGTAAGACCTGCCGATCCTGACTTAGAAATGGAAGAAGTATTTTGGCCATCAAGGATTGGTTCTAACGAGGTAAATTCGGAAATTATTATATTAGCGAATTTATAATACCAATTCTATTTACAGCCAATAGAGAAATTTAAAATTAAAAGAGAAATTGAAGTTGTTGGTATCGAAGAGATAAAAAAAGAACTTGAATTTACTAGCGCTCGTTTGAAATTGGTACGATTTAATACTTCTGCCATGACTAATCACCTGATACGTGAGTTTTCTCTTTATAGTAATGTCGAATTTAACTCGTAAATAAAATAATGTATTTTTCAGTGCCTTCAGAATTAGTTGTAATATTATCGACTACGGGTCTTTTTAAATGGGCTATTACATTATGTACAATTTTTGATTTGTCTTTGGACCCTATTTTTGATCATTTAACGCGTCAGTGTGTCCTTCTAACTGATTATGATGACCCAAATGCTTGGACATGGCTAATTGAAAATGATATACACGGTAAGTTATTAATAATTGATAAACTCATATTTGTAATATAAATACAAATATTTCAGACTTAAACGTTGTCGGAAAATCATCAGCTGATGTCGCATGGGCATTATTAAAACATTTATTGGAGGAATATGAAGAAGAAAACATGTCCAGATGGCATAAAATTGTTTGCGCCAAAATTATAAATATGGGGGTTTATATACCACAGTGGTTGTGGACATCTTATCAAGTAATTTATTTAATTTCGTATATAATTTATTTGAGTGGGTAGATGATGCAGAAAAATGATTTGTTTTTTCTTTCAGAAAAGAAATCCTGCTGAACTATTAAGATTGTTACATGTTGCTGGTAGATTAGATGAAGCGGTTCTTTTGGCAAAGGATTACATTTTAGCGGCCTTAGGTCACGGGAAAGAGCTTTTTAATTTCAAATATTCTCTTTTACACTCGGCCCCAGCCTTTTGTCTACCCACAAATGCCATTGAAAGTCTTCTGTACGAACTTGAATTGCAAAACCAAGATTCAGAAAAGCCATTTGAAAAGGTAACATTAAACACGGTTTGACCGGTAGTATTTGAATCGTGAATATTTTTTGTTCTAGGAATATCAACTTTTACGAGAGGTTTTCGAAAAATACGTCGAGACATCCTTACGGATAACAAACGAATTTACTACCACGACGTCAAAATTTGCATTAACTTAGTGAAAAATAAAACTTTTATTTATAAACAAATAATACGTGGACGGTACAAAAATAGAAATTTTCTTACTTTTATACAATTTAAAAAAGAAATCTAAATGACACAACCACACAACTGTATCACAACCATTTCTTGTCTTAACATTTGTAAATATGAAGTTAGTAATAAAATGTTTTTTAATGTAATTGAAAATGAAATTAACATTTGTTTTCTTTTCCTTGTTTTCTGTTTATCTTTGAAATCTAAAATAAAAGGAATTATAAATATTGTATGTAACTGTTGTAGTTAATGTACATCAGATTAAGGAATGTATAAAACAATGCTTTCTTATCTTACACAGTAAATGTGTAACCCTCAAAAATAACATTTAAATTTGAAAATTACTAAATAGAAATCAGTCTAAAACAGCAAAACAAAAAAATTAAGTTTCTTACCAGACTGGTTGGCTTAGTGTTCGATAAAATTCTGTTTGTTGCCTTTAGCTGATTACTTCCACGGGCCCATTCGGAAGGATTTTTCAGACCCAATTTCGAATCACATCCTTCTAAGGAGCCATGCCTTGTTTTAGTAATACTTTGTTTCATTTTAGTTAAAACTGACGGACTTGGTTTCTGAGCTGCACTGAAACTTCGTTTTAAAGTGGACCCAGTTGCTTTTTTTAATTCAGATGCTGAATGCCTTCTTTCAATGGTTGTATTTGCACTTTGCCTTTTGCTGTCTAAGTCTGATAGACTCGGATCAGACCCAGAATTTTGTTTGCTATTATTAAATATGTTTCTGAAATAGAAAATAAAATCTTATAGAATAGTCTTTAAAACAGAAGTCATTAAGTAGGTACCTCATTCCCGCCAAAACAGAAGGCCTAACACTTGTTCTTGCTAAAGGAGATGAGGAAGTATTATACTTTTTAATTTTTCCAAATGATGATTCTGATAGTTTTGATTCAGGAGTTGATTGTGCAATTGGTTTAATATTTGTTTCCTAAAATAAAATAAGTAATATTTTAATAAAGTGCTTTTTGAAAATTAAAAACCAATTTATTGTTAACTTACTAATTTGGGCGTGCTCGTTCTCTTATTTAAAACTTCACCAATTGATTTGCTATTTGAGATGTGTGTTGGGGAGGTAAATTTATCCGGAGGACCTATAATAAAAAAATATTAAATACTATTATTATAATATATTTACATAGAAATAGCAAAAATATAAAAACGAAGTATTTCTTATATTAGATATTATTACAATAATATAGGGGATACACATAAGAAAGATTTAGGAATTGATTATTTTCATTAAATCCGAATCTCTTACATACTATCATAGCATATATCGCAGCAATTCAAACGTACAATAAATTACATTGTAATAATTCTAAACAAAAATTAAAAAAAAAAAATTTTTCAAATGTACTTCCTTAAAAAAATATAATAGTAAAGTACACTACCATTCATTTTAGCCATACTCCCTAAAGGAATCATAGCCTTCAAGGGCCCCTTCTTTATTCCACTTTCAACTTTCTTAGGCTTTAGTTTCTTTAATTTTGTACTGTGATCTTCATTTTTAACAATAACAGGTTTATCAATTTGTTTAGTACGTGATAATATTTTCGGAATAGCTATTTTTGGACTTGTAAGTATTGACTTGAGGGTTTTCTTCTTCTCTGGTTCCTTAGATTTTGTTGACAAATCCAAAGGTTCGTGGGAATGATCTGATTTATTGCTGCTATTTTTCCCATCCTTTTCCAGCAATCTGTTATCAGAATGATCACTACCCTTAGAATCATCAGATTTTGAGAGCAGTATATCAGCCAAACTGGATAACAAGTGTTTGCTTTCCTCCTTTTGTTTATCATCTTCTAATTCGTTTGAAATAATATTGGATAAGTTAAACAAAATACTTTTAACTTCTTTTAAGTTAGGGTTTCTGCTGATGTGACCATCAGACATACTTCTAGTCATTGTTTTATCTTTTTTTAATTCATTTTGATTAATATCACTTTCTAATTCAATGCCTTGCACGCCACATGATCTACGTTTCCTAGGATGTGTTTGACAACTAACTACAACTTCGTTATCATTATCAGGGGTTAGTTTTATAGACGAATTTAACAAGTTTTCACATGATTTATATTCTGTTTTATCATAAACATTGAATTCTGGGCTGCTCTGATCTGTAGTTAATTTGGGTGGTACCATTTTATCGATAGTTTTGAATATGTCTAGAGAAGAATGATTATTGTCTTCAGCAATTTCTTCCAGCTCTAATTCTTTGGGTGGTGACGTTTTATCAATGTTGAACAATTCATCTGCTATTAAAATATATTGAATAAAAAAAACTCTAAAATAAGCAATAACAAAAGTTTACCATCATATACAAGTGAAATATCTTGGATTTTCATAGCCAGGTGACTTGCTTCAATAAAAACAAAATCTTCCTGTAAAAGAACAAATTTTATTTTATCAATTCAGTTCATTAAATTAAAAGGCCGATTAAACAGTCCCTAAATGTACATATTCTTTTTTTTTTAACTTCCTACTATTGATATTGACTTTTCCCTAAATATTATATTAGTTAAAAAGTCAAAATAGAGTTCCTTAGTAAAAACTAATTTAACCCAAAACACATATTCTTTATTAGCCTTTGCAGTGGTTTTCAGAATAATAAATTGCAACTTACAACATTTCCTTGGTCTTCTATAATTGATAAGTTTCTTAACTCGTTATTAGTTTCTACATTAGTTGATCCTCCTTCACTGGCACACCTTCGTAGCTGTTGTTTAGGAATATCAATTTCAGTTGATATTAAATTTGGGATTTGAGACAGTGAATGCAGTTTTTTATTATTCTCCTTTATGTCTGCATTATTTAGACCCTTAACAGTTTTGTAATTCTTTGAAAATCTTTTCATTAGGCTTCCTCCACTTCCGAAAGCTTCATTTAAAGTGTCATTTACGGCACTATTCGAGGATTGGACAGAATAAATCTTTGAAATCTCAGAACCATTCAAACTCTCTGAATGAAATGAAATATCTCCAGAATTTGTAGAAGTACTGGAAAACGGCTTTAAACAAGAATTGGAGCATATAAACGCCATATTTAAAGGATTACTTAAAAAAGCTCGTGAATTTTGTGCTGATATGTTTAATTTTTCAATATCAATAATGCCAAGTGATTCACGTCCATAATCATTCAATGTAATATCTAATTCATTTAATTTTAAAATCCCAAGTGACTCTCTGCCATCCATAAGAGATTCTCTGCCAAAAACATCTGGAGTTAATTTTAAAATATCTGTTCCGCTGTTGTCAAACACTTCATTACTTAATATTGAACGAAATGGTTCCATCTTATTCTAAAAGTAAAAAAATAAGTTTTTATAACGTTTTTTTAAAGTGAAACGCTAACGATTACACGTAATATTAAAAAGGATGACAAAATATAAAAGTAATTGGAAAATACTTACCACAATTAACTGTCCCTGTTGCAATATTACAAAAGCACGTTCTTAATCATTTAGAAATTAAAGTATTATTAGTTTAAAATTCACAAAAACGTTCACTATAAACACATGTAACAGTTGAAATCGACATTTAAACTTGACATTGCAACTAAATTATCGGCATTAAGTAAATTCCTACTATATCGACGTTATACTACGGTTTTTATCTTGTATAGTTTAGAATGTTGCCGATAGATTACTCTAGCGGGCATTTTCAATATTTTTTATATACAGGGTGATCACAAAAGTAGCTTTATACAGTATAAATTGTTATAAATGTTTATATTTATATATATTAATATAAATAGCATTCATTGTTTTCTTTTTAATTTTGCTTAAAATGAGATTATAAATAATCATAACAACTATAAAAAAATTAATTTACTTTCTAACAAATTCATAAATATGATAACCTCTGATGATATAGTACTATAATAACTAGTATCTTAATATCACATAACATTCTTATCTAGATCTTCTTATACATAGTACAAATGTATGTAATGCATTGTATAAATGGCTGTATAAATATTAAGCGTTTGTTGGTACCAACGTGATTAATGATTAATATATTATTATGTGTTTATTCATATTTTACTCGGTTTTCCGTAATACTGTTTAGAATAAGATAAATGCCAATTATCGTTAAAGTTGCTGCTACAGTTGCTGCTACTAATGTTGGCGTTTGTCTGAATAAAACCAAAAGAAAAACGGTCACCGCCAGCATAACCGTCGCCAAAATTGGGACCAAGGTGATACTTTCCCAATATTGTGAATGAACATCTGCATTACCTAAAAACCAGGCAAATATACATATAGGAAATATAGAAGACTCGCGGTAATGTGAACCTCGTTAACGGTTAACCAATAGGCAAAGTTATTTAACCTGAAAAATTTTCAAACTTCTCAATAAAAAATTAAATAATTAATAAAAAGGGAACTGTTTTTTGAAGCCATGGTTGAAGGGGTAAAAGGAGAAAATCATTAAAGGGATGGAGATTTTCTTGTACTTTTTTTGTTGAGTGTGTGTTGTATTTTTAAAACCATAACTTAATATGAAGTTTATTTTATTTAAAAAAATATTTCATTAATCTCACTTAACGTTCAGAATTAAGAAAGTTTCTACCTTTATTAAATCATAAACAAACACTTAAAATAAACCTTGTGGATTAATAAATATTTACAATTAACTTGATAACCTTTTTATAATTTCACATATAATACATTATACACATACATACGTATTTCTGTTATTGATTAAAATCAATAATTATTATTAAGCTGAAATATTAGTAACTTAGATATTATTTTCTGCATAAAATATAATAATACAAACCTGCATCAATAAAAACATTCCTGATTAGGGGATCTCTAGGATGGAAAGTCCATACAAATCTGTGTGCTACTTGTTTCGAAGAATTAGATGCAATCTTAACAGACGAAATGTTTAAGTTATCTACATTTAATTCCATTATGATGAAATTTCTCGAAAATATCCAGCAAGAGCACACAAAACAAACACTTAGACCAGGAATAATTTCAACGTATTACTGTTAGCAAAACAAATTAATACAGCAAACTATCTTAACATTAGACGTGCTATCTTCCTCGTTATCGTCTGTACTCAAGATCAAAAAGCATCCAAGGGTTAAAGCAAGCTCATGTTTGTTAAGATTATTATAAAAACAACAACAAAGACGTTATAATAATTTCCAAACAATATCACAATATACTTATTTGTTAAAGAATTATTGCCTTATGTCGCTTCAGAAAAAATATATTTTTAGCGTAAACAAATAACGTGCCGAAATTTATTTAGTTTTAATTATGGAGAGGATATCGTATTCTAAAACGTGCCTTTCAATGGATCAATAAAAAAATCATATTGCTATTTAAATACATACTAATAAATTATTTACGATTTCAACTGGAGAGAACAGATATTTAGTTCAATAATTGAATCGACGAAGCTTTTAGTTCTTGTAATTCTATAATAGAAATTATAAATAAAACTCAACGTTTAAAGTCACAAAATTATTTATTGACCACTATAGCCATTTCACCACACAGTGGCTTCTTCAGGTGGAAGATATTATAAACTTAAACTCTAATACAAAATCTCTTATATACTAAAATAGGGAGAGATAATAAATGATCAAATAGATGTAAATAATTCACCTCTTCTTAATATTTGACTGTCCCATTTTGTATCTTTCCCTCTCCCTATTTTAGTATAATTTTAGTATATAAGAGATTTTGTATTAGAGTTTAAGTTTATAATATCTTCCACCTGAAGAAGCCACTGTGTGGTGAAATGGCTATAGTGGTCAATAAATAATTTTGTGACTTTAAACGTTGAGTTTTATTTATAATTTCTATTTAGTTCAATATTTAGGGCATTTGGATTTCCCGAAAAAGTACCTACCAAGGTTCGATAATTTGTATTAAATTTCAAATTCGTTTAATACTCTTGAAATAACATACATTGAAGCATAGGAGGGATTAGAACAGCATGAATTTTCTAAAAAAAGGAATTTTACAGTTTTCATTCACACAACATAGACTTCACTTTTCAGTACCATAGCTCGATAATTTGCCGTTAAGTTTCCAAGTTTGGAAAGCTAGAAAAAGCTCATTTTGAAGTTTATGAAAACTCTACAGACTTAAACAAAAGAAAGACTTCGTAGCCCTATAATAGGTCGATAAATTTCAAATTGGTTTGGATAGTTAGAAAGAGAGTATTTCGAAACATTTAATTTCACGATGAAAGTTAAGAATTGATAGAATCCCAAAAAGATGATTTCCTTTAAAATGAAAACATTTCCAATTTTAAATTGATTTTTAAGGACGTCATTCTACAACTTTGCCACACGTTCAAATTGTTGGCCATAAAAATAAAAAAAGTTGTATACTTCTTATGTTACATAATTAATTTTTTGTTTTAGAATTGTGTAGATATATAAATATTGTTATTTCCAACTTTTTGCATGTTCATGTTTTTGTAAATCCACATTCCTTTGAACGAAGTACCCAACAAAACCCAATTTGTTGCTGGAAAATCCTGCTTATAACGTGAGTTATGGTAAAGTTTTAAGAATTTTAACTGTCTCAACTTTATAAATAAAATATCTACGCAAACATTTCCGAGACCGTATACAGGGTGGAATATTAAAAACGATTCTAAGAACTTTTTGTATAGAAAAGTTAAAATTTTGGAAAAACCCTTGAACAGGTCAACTTAGCTATAGAGGATGACGTTTCTTATTCAGAAGCGGTGATATCATTTCCTGTACTTATGAAATATGTGTTTTGTGATACACCATTTTCTTTCTTCTAGATGCAATATAAAAATTATTGGAATGTGAAAATTCCAGTTTAGGTTTGTCTCTATTTACATAGAAAAATATTCCTAATAAAAAAACGAGGCAAACATTCTATTTATTAAAGAGAAAGTATTAGGTACAAAATAAAATTTAGCTTAATAAAACCTCCATACAACTATACATTTTTTTTAAATTTATAATAAGACATTTTAGGAGTTGTTCTCCTGCATTCAACAATGATACATATAATAATTTACACTTTTGATTTAAATACATTCACAAAAAAGTCCAAAATTATAGGGATTTGGTTGGCCGTTCTAAAGCACCTCTTCAACCCATAAATTGAGACGTAATATAATCTAAGTTGCATATTTTTAAAATAAATCGTTACAACTTTTCAACTATTTTTGTGTTATATCTATAAAAAAATAGACCTGTTTACCTATTTGAATTTTAAGGATTGGATTAGCTGCGAAGAGGGAGGAAATGATATGATATGATCATCGTTTCCGTATTAAAACATATCGCCCTCAAAAACGAAATTGTCTTGTTCAAGGTATTAACAAAACTTTTAACTTTTCTAACACAAAAAGCTCTCTCTCTTTGACTCGATTTCAATGGCCAACATGTATAAAATGTTAAATTGTATAAAACTCCCTTTCCGAAGAAATTATGATATCCGGGCTTGCTTGCCGTGGTCTAGGATTGTTTCTACATTCTCTGAGAATGCCAACCACAGTTTTTGGCGAAACGTCGAATAAACAATTTCATCGGTGTTCTCACCGAAGGAGAAACAATCCTAGACCACGGCCAGTGGCGGATTTACCAGCAGGCTGAATAGGCTAGAGCCTAGGGCGGCAGATTTTAGGGGGCGGCAAACTTTGCTCAAAAATTTTTTTGTCTTACAAATATATTATCTTATCACGGGAAAAAACGAGGCTCAAAAGATCAACAAAAATTATAATATTTTAGTGCTATACAGTATGCTGAATACACTAACGTCTGTATATGAAAAATTACTAAACGCTTATTTATAAAACATATAATTGTGATTTTGAATTTTTAAAATATTACAATAGCGTTTAAGTATTACATTTTAAATTTAGTATTTTTACCTATTTTTTTAAATGAATTATTGCCATAATTTTTTCTTTAGGTCCACCCGCACTATTCAATTAATGTGCAATATGTTTCACCACTTAAATATATCTATTCGAAGAGAAATGGGATCCGAAAAAAATTTCTTAAAAAGAACAATAACAAATATTATTTAGATATATATGTGGAAAATTAATACTTTTCTATTGATATTTCTGATGATATTAACAACCTGTTTGAGTGTAGAATAAAAATTTAATAAATGTACACGTAAAAAATTGCTTATTGTTGCACAGAATTTCATAAATATTATACATTTATTAGAATGATGATAATTAAAAAAAACAGTATCTAATGATAATATTGTAATGAATAAAAGCTGTAAATATCCATTCAACGAAAGTTCTGCTTAACATTCTTACATTTATAATCCTAATGAATTCGTATCAATATTTGTTGATTAGTCTTATAAAAATACAATACAATCATAAAGTTGCAATTCCATTGACAAAAAATTTATTGTGAATTAGGGTATAGAATTACAGGTGTCAGAAGGGGCGGCAAATTTTGAATAGCCTACGGGCGGCAAATGTGTAAATCCGCCACTGACCACGGCCAACAAGCCCGGATGTCATAATTTTCTTTTGATAACGCCGACCGTGAAAGCATGAGTATTCTCTCCATCTCTCCCCTTGATAAAGTAATTGAAATATGTTAACTCTTGTAGCTAAGGTTTGAATGGTAAAAAAATGCGTAAGTACATATTATTTATTACAAATCCATGATTTCATTTAAAGATATGTTTAATATTGCATTACACATTTCGTTATGATCTATGTAACGAATCAATTTCGAGTTAAATTCATAATTCTACCGTATTTAACTACCTTGATTGTAATTTGCTATTTTTTTTAACAAACAGTTATGGCATTCAAATAATGCATCCAGAGAACGAGTTTGTGCAATAATGGATTATCCACAGTGTGTCTGTTCTGTTTATTCATGATTATCAGATTGATTACCCGTTTAATTCATATTAACTGTTGGTTTTTTCAAAATGCTTTGTGACACCAGAGATTTTTTTAATAGGAAAATGTTATTTATTACATACATATTACTATAAACAATTTTTTGAGTTATCAATTACTTAATTGGAATTTTAACCAATAATAACACGAGTAAATAAAAGTTGGTGTGTCCCAAATTAGTGACGGACCAGAAGCTACCAAGAAGTGGGCCAGAAAATTGAAGAAATTTGAGGGTAAGGAGTAAAGTTCACCAAGCAAAAAATGATAAGACACAGGAAGAGAAGAAAATTGTTTGTTACATAAGAGAAAAATGGTGTGAGCGAATGGACAATTTATCGATAAGGATTTAATTTGAAGAGAAAAATGTTGTGATCACATCAGTAGTTACAAGGGAAAAATACCCTACGATTTTGTAACTACAGTTGAACTTGTATAACTCGAATCACGATGTGACTCAAAAAAGCTTCGAGGTATCGGGACATCGACTTGAATTTATTTCATGTTACAGATACACCGATAGATGGATAGATATATGTAGGTAATATCCACATTTTTAATAAGATATTAGTCAACAGACAAAGTTATTAAAGTACGTTTTGGTAACAAATAATCGTATAAATTGAACTGCCTCACTGCTTGCATAGTACCGCAACTACAAAGAGACGTTAAAATCTTATATTACTGAGGAATTCTCCCAGAAAATTCAGGTTTTTGATCAAATTAACTGACTGCGTATCGCATTCTTTGTGAAACATGATTAAATAATTATAAATTATTTTGAGTAACGAAAAACGACTGGGAAGTTTCACCAAACTTTTATTGTAAAATCGCTATTGTAACAATTTTTTTTCTCTTGATAATGACAGGAGACGGTCGAAACAATATTGTTGAGATTTTTCAATAAAAGTTTAGTGAAACTTCCCAGTCGTTTTTCGTTACTCAAATTAATTTATAATCAGTTTTTTGAAGTTGACGCAAATCAGTGGCGGATTTACACATTTGCCGCCCGTAGGCTAATATTCAATATTTGCCGCCCCTACTGACACCTGCAATTCTATCTATACCCTAATTCACAATCAATTTTTTGTCAATGAAATTGCAACTTTATGATTGTTTTATATTTTTATAAGACTAGTCAACAAATATTGATACGAATTCATTAGGATTAAAAATGTAATAATGTTAAGAAGAACATTCGTTGAATGGATATTTACAGCTTTTATTAATTACAATATTATCATTATTGTTTTTTTTTTAATTATCATCATTCTAAGAAATGTATAATATTTATGAAATTCTGTGCAACAATAAGCAATTTTTTACGTGTAAATTTATTAAATTTTTATTCTACACTCAAACAGGTTGTTAATATCATCAGAAATATCAATAGAAAATATTAATTTTCCACATATATATCTATATAATATTTGTTATTGTTATTTTTAAGCAATTTGTTTTCGGATCCCATTTCTCTTCGAATAGATATATTTAGGTGGTGAAACATATTACACATTAATTGAATAGTTTAGGTGGACCTAAAGAAAAAATTATGGCAATAATTAATTTAAAAAATAGGTAAAAATACTAAATTTAAAATGTAATACTTAAACGCTATAGGAATAATTTAAAAATTCAAAATCACAATAGTATATTTTATAAATAAGCGTTTAGTAATTTTTCATATACAGACGTTAGTGTATTCAGTATACTGTATAGCACTAAAATATTGTAATTTTTGTTGATTTTTTGAGCCTCGTTTTTTCCCGTGTATAATATAATATTTTTTTATTTCTGTAAGACAGAAAAATTTTTGAGCAAAGTTTGCCGCCCCCTAAAATCTGCCTGCCGACATAGGCTCTAGCCTATTCAGCCTGCTGGTAAATCCGCCACTGCGCTAAATATTATCTGCAAGTTATCAAGATATTCGATTAATAGAAGTTCGAGACATCGAATTACTAAGTAAAAATTGTAGTTAAATAAGTAACTGGTACAAAATAAAATTTTTGCTGTGTTACATAAATTTATGGAACATACCAAAAGTTTTATTTTGTACCCGTTACTTATTTAATTAAAAATGTTCAATCTAGAGCCAAGAGCGAAATCCGTATCATTTATTAAAAATTTACATTTATTACTCATTTTATTTTATTGCCAACCAATTTGGTTCCACTTATCAATGTTCGAATTATAAAAGTTTGACCGTATATTTGACGTAGATACCTTAATGTGTGGTGGATCGTGTATTATGACATGGGGCAAGCTAAATATAAGATTTTTGTCCCAGTTTAAATTGTTAATACAGGATCTAAATCAATGTTTGTAGGGGTCAAAATAAATTTGTTACTGGTAAGCCTTAGATCAAAACGTCTGATGTTGATTCAACAGTAATAAAAAGTTTTTTTTTGACCTTTACAAGCTTTGATTTAGGCCATGTATTAAGAATTACTTATGGAGAATCAGTAATAATTATGTTAAATTGTTAAGATGTTCTTGTGTATTAATTAGAAGAAAGTCATCCAGTCATTATTCTATTTTATAACAAATTGTCTGCATTTAGTTGACGAGACCTAATTACGTACTTATATATAGATATTAAAATAATGTAGTTAGGTACATATATAGAGGCTCATTGACTAAATGTTGATAAGGGAAACCACTCTGCTATTAAACAAAAAAGGTAAACCTTATAAGGAGGTGTTTTGGACAACACCTTTTTTTTTTCTTTTATACGAAAGCAAATTAAGTTATCTAGTAAGTTATTTTAACTCCTATATCACATTTTTTAAGGTCATTTCCTGGGGCATAATGAATACCTATGAAAAAGTAGCACAATATTTTGTAACTGTACTTCTGTGGATACAGGACATTCCCCCTGACTAGTTCATCGGTCACGA
Source organism: Agrilus mali (assembly GCA_029378335.1). Classification (NCBI taxonomy): domain Eukaryota; kingdom Metazoa; phylum Arthropoda; class Insecta; order Coleoptera; family Buprestidae; genus Agrilus; species Agrilus mali. The sequence continues at coordinate 18,023,038 of CM055658.1, read as the reverse complement.
TGATTCTTTTCTTTTCTTTTAAATTAGTAATATTTTTAATGATAGGTTTTTAAATATAAGTATATGTACTTGCATATAAACAGTGTCTCAAATTTATATTTTTATTAATATCTTAATAGGTTTTTGGTGATAAACCAGAAAATTGAAAAGAATTGTTTGTAAATTAAGCATTGTTTTAAACATAATAATGAATGTTAAATATTTTGTGTTCTTTTTTACTCCATAAATTAATTAATTTCTATATCAAAATTTATATTTTATTACAGATATTTTTCATAGCTCATAGGTACCTATATGGTAAATAAATTCTTACTCCTTTAAAAAATTGAAAAAGTGCCGTTACATCAATTTTTAAACTAATTTATTATGAATATTGTTAATTACCTTTTCGAATAATTATCTGTTATATTATATGTTCAAGACTGTACAGTAACCAAATTAAATATGTATTTTGCGGATTACTAAATATTTTGTAATAAAACAGGTTTTTGTGTAAATAGGTAACTTCTAAGGTAGATAAGTTGTCATAAACCAGAAAATGTTTTTTGACTCACAACTAGTTAAAACACTTTGGTTTTATTGCAATTTAATGAACAACATTAAAACAACCGTTTCGTCACTTCGTTAGTCTTGCCATTGACAACTTCAATGAATTATATTCGCGTAAGTCAATAATATTTACTTTAAACCATAATAGATATTAAAAAAAAAAAAATTCAAACAGATAACATATTATAGAGGTCTGAGGTCTATCCTTAATAAACTTTCCAACATGAAGGTGAAATGTGGACGGAATATAATTTAATAAAAAACTTATACCTCAAACAAAATTCTTTTTGTCATCTTCGTAAAAATGGTATTATTGGGGAAGATTTGGGGTTTCTAAAAAATCTAATTGTAAGGTTGGCATGAACAAAAGACAGCAAAAAAAAAACTATTTGCTGTATATCGTGACCCAAAAAACTGTTTAAAAAGTTTTTAATTTTTTTTGTGAGGGCATATTCTGATATAGGATATTTCGAAATATCATGAGCTGTGGGATACGCAAGAACGCAGACAGGCGGTGCTTATGCTGGGATGTTTATGTTAATAGGAGCGGAGTTATGTCTCTGCGCACCTCAAGGTCATAGCTCATTAGACTTTCGAAGACCTCTGTTATTAATTAACTTCCTTAACCTAATATAGGTACGTAAAGTAGAAAATGTTTTACCATGGCTTCTTCTTGAAAATGGGACACTTGTACTTTTTCCATGTTTATTTTTTACAAGATACTAAAACAGTCAATGGCTTAAAAAAATGTTAGATACCACAAGCAACATTATTGTTTTGTATTTTATGTCAGAATATTCTCAGGGTGTCAAGAGGCTCAAGGGATTAAAAATACAGTGTAAACTATATATCTACTGAATTTCTTTTTAGGGGCTGTTCATAAAATACGTCACGCTAAAATTAGCTTTTTTTGACCTCCTCCCCCCGGTTGTCACGCTGCGTCACACTTTCTGTGACCCCCCTTTAAATATTACGTAACAAAAACTAACCCCCCTGAACATGATAAATTTTGATTGATAATACACAAATTTTGATAGTCAAAAATATTTATTTTATTTTTATAATAAAATTTAAATAAACTAATAAATATCTTTTGTAACGTACAAATAAATAATATTTCTATTTATCAGAAGTCGAAGGATTCTGTAAAAATTCAGTAAATTGTTTTGATGAACGGCTAATGTCACGTTGCCGTAGACCACCTGTCCCCGCCTGTCAAACTTTTAGCAAATCCCCCCCCCCCTGTATGCGAACGTATTTTATGAACGGCCTCTTAACGAAAACCTTCTTAAAACGATAAATTGATAAGGTTGGTTTGGTTTATATTGTTACGTATATATTTAAATTAAATACTCTATACAACGTACCAGCCCCTCTTAATAGCGAAACAATTCTTGATTTAGTGAGACAAAATGAGGAGGAACAATAAGGCGATCAGAAGATGAAATGGATGATTTTGAGCCACCACCAAGCACTGAACTTGCGCAAAATTATTATAAAAAGTATTTTTATTTGATAAAGATGATCTCACTATATCCCACGATATAAATAAAATATAACGAGATACAATTATTAAAATACTGGAATATTAAAAAGACAACAAACAAGGCTAATAGATCATAGGGGCTGTTCATAAAATACGTTACACTCAAATTAGCTTTTTTGACCCTCTCCCCCCGGTTGTCAGAATGTGTCACACTTTCTGTGACCCCCTGTAAATATTACGTCACAAAAATTGAACCCCCCCCCCTGAACATGATAAATTTTTATTGATAATACAAAAATTTTAATAGTCAAAAATATTTATGTTATTTTCATAATAAAATTTAAATAAATTAATAAATATCTTTTGTAACGAACAAATAAAGAATAATTCTATTTATCGGAAGTTCAAGGATTCTGTAAAAATTCAGTAGAATTGTTTGATGAACGGCAAACGTCACGTTGCCGCAGACTCAGTTGGACCCCCCCCCCCTTGTATGCGAACGTATTTCATGAACCTCCCCATAGTCTTGTTATGCATTGTTTTACCTTAATTTGATCAAACTTCAAATAACTTATTCATAAATTTATATTTTTTTCTTTAATAAAAAAAAACAACAAATTATTCATTTCAGATTTTATCATAACCGACACCTACGTTTTGTTTTTAAAGTAAGAATCTCCCTTAGGGTAGATCAAAAACTAGGGTGTTGTTATTACCCCAGTTTTGGCTTTTGATAAGGTGCCTACTTTACAGCACGTCTTATGTTGTTTACGAGAGACATACTGTAAATATATTCGATTTGATTTGGTTGTGGATACGGACAATAAAACAATGTTGACTGTCTGGTTTTTCCATTACATAGGTTAATGCCAACGTTCATTTGACTTATTTCAATGCTGACTTGATTGTTAATCGCGGTATTTAGTTGGTTAACGCGCAAGAGAATACGAGTACCATACCACGCGAGAAGGTGTTCGTGAATGTGACTTTTTTAAAAACAAGTACCTACTGCTTCTATATTTGTAGAAATAATAATTATACAGTTGGTAGTTTTTCGTATTCGTTAAAAATAATTTTGGTGTTTATTTTACTACGTAGGTACCTACACACACATCTTGGATCGATCAAGGTAATTAATTTATTTAATGAATGTACGTTTGCAAAATACATTTTTCAAACACGTGACAGTAGGTACAACATTCAAGTTCGTCTACCTACTAAACAAACGAAACAATAAATTTCATTGAGAATTTATGATATGAACAAGAACAGTTTACTACAGTATTATAATAGATACAAAGACCTTCAAAACAAAGTGACTCACTATCACTATTGAATGCATGTGCAATTAAGTAGGTGTCTATTTAGGTATTCTTTCAACGTTTTCATAATTATAATAAGTACCAAAATAATAAGAAATTAAGCCTTAATGTGTTATATAATTCGATTAGAACTAATAGACTCATCCTATATGTAATTATATAATTATCAATTATTTACAATAATTTGAAATTATCAAATGTTATCAGCAGAAGTATATTTACAGCACACGGTCGCAGAAAATATTTTTTTGAATACCCATCAAAAATACATATTTACATTTACTTAGATACTACGCTTATAATATTAATTTATAAAATTATATATTCAAATATATTCACGAAAAGAGCAATAAATGTTTGAATATTTATTAAAAAATTACCAATAGATTAATAAAATCTTTGGGAATTCCAAGCGAAAGGAAAATTGGCTTCAGATAATGCTAATTATGAATAAACAAAAATAAACAAATATTTTGTGTAGTGTTTTTTAGATATTGATTTTTTAAGAATCCAAAACACAAATAAAATTAGGAACTACACTGGAATAATAAATTACATAATGTTCTAACTACTTAGTATTAATTATTAATTTATTTACTCATCAGAGTAGAAGACTGTTAAATGTCAAGCGGTATTTGCGTTATATCTCGTTTATTTATTAAGGTATAGTTAATAATATATTCCTAAATTTACCTAAAACATTAATAAAACATTCCAAAATCATTTCGAGTAGGTATCTTTTATATCGGCATGGAATGTTGACGATATATGATTTTAAAAGAGTAAAGGAATCACAAATTTTGCATTTATTTTAACGTATTTTTAAAAAATGTTTCAAACTTCAAAATTCCTACTTAGTGTTTTATTAAACTTTTATAATATTTATTTAACTTTACTTTGAGGAACTTGATTAGCTTCAATTAATTGTTAAACTAACTTTACTTTTCTATATTGAATTTAAAATGTTAATCATCATCTAATTGTAACTTTCAATGAATATTTTCAGGTGTCTAACTTACAATGGACTTTATAAAGTGGAAAGTACTATTCATCATCCCCATCTTGTTCTTATCGACAAGTCAGTTACCAACAGAATCGGAGAAGATTCAAAAAAGATATGGTGATGCACTGGCAGCCATTAGTGGAATTGGTATCCGTTTGCAAGCGGTTTTGGAAGATTCCACCTCAGCATCCAATTTCTTCGTATCACCCATCAGCGCAGCCATTGCAATAGCCCAACTCATCCTGGGCACAGAAGGAGAACTACAAGATAACTTATACTATCTACTTTCCCTTCCAAACACTCAAGAAGCTGATAAGACGACAGTGATTTCGTATTTTCATAAAAATAATAACTTTAGTTATGTTCTTCCGTACGCGAGACTCCATTTACAATTAGGTGCTTTACTTAAAGTTTTGGCCAGGGATTCGATTGGAAAACCGTACAAATTATCCTGCAGTAGCGTTTGGTTTGTTAATAACAACATCAAGTTGAAGCAAGAATTCTTGCAAAACTTACGAATATTCGATTCGGAGGTTTTCATGATGAACTACTCCACTGACCCAATTGCATCGCAGAATTTCATTAACAAATGGACTGCAGATCATACAAATCAGCTCATACAGAAAATCCTTTATAGTACATTGCCAGCGTCTACTTCTGCAGTATTCCTTAACACTGTTCACTTCAAAGGAGAGTGGGAAACACCCTTCAGTGATGAATTGAATGTAAAAGGACCATTCCAAGTAACACCGACCAAACAGTCTCAAGTAACCTACATGAGAGGGTACATGGAGTCAGTGGCATTGGCCGAAAACAAAGAGGCCAAATACAGAATACTCGGACTTCCTTACAAGAACAACGAACTGATGATGTTCATAATAATGCCCACGGACGATAACGAGCATAAATACAACTTGAGAAGCTTCCTACAGTCTATAAAGGGAAGCAACATAATGAACGCAATTCAATCCGCGAAACGAAAACAGGTCCTTGTAACTCTACCCAAATTCCAACTCACGAACACAGTGAGTCTTCTTGATCCCATGGAGAAGTTTTTGGCCTTTAAAGCTAGCCAAAAGAACAAGCAACCGTTGCATGTCAATTTAACAGGAAATGCGGTAGACATTGTCGAGAAACACGTCGAAGAATTTGTGACTTTTAAACCGACCGAGAACGTCGAAATTCGATTAACGAGAGCAGTCGAAAACGGCTCGTTCAGACTGGCAAACATGATACAAGAAATGACAATTTCCGTAAACGAAAAAGGTACAGAAGCAGCAGCGGTGAGCATGACCATTATCGATTATATTGGAGGCAGTAAAAACTTCAGAGTGGACAGACCCTTTCTATTCTTTATACGTCATGAACTAACAACTGCCCCTTTGTTTTGGGGAATGATCTCTGATCCTTCTTTAAATTATTAAATGACAGGTAGTCGTGACAATTATTTTGTCTATATTTTTCTCAACTTAAGAAATAGGACTGAAGAACTGTTAAGAAGCTTTGTCGAATATTTCATGTTGTGCATAGTTCCTTAAGATTGCCATTAATATTATTTATTGTACTAGTTTACACGTAGGTGTAAATTTATGTGTGATATGTATATGAATACATTTTTTTTTTACAAATAGATGCAGAATGGAATAAATTTATTATTCCGTGCACATTGAGCAAATAAAATGTAACACCTCAATGCAAATTTATTGTATTTTGAATAAACAACAAGTTTTTTTACTAAATTTCGTTTTCTACAGCGGAAATTAACTTTTTGTAATATGCCAGTGACATTCAAAACATCCTGAACTAAATTAAAAAATAACTAAATTAATTATTTTTAAGTGGAGTCTTCTACATATTCGTCTGATTCTTCGTAAGCGCTATCTTCCGGTGTTGGACTTTCTTTGCAAGCAAAACACTGTTTTCCAACATCTTCCCAACACTCTAGACAATGCACAAAATGACAAGTTGGTGTTTTACATTTCTCATAATCGCCAGGTTTACCACTAGGTTTTAAAGGTTCCGGATCTCCACAAATGATACACTTTCTCCTTGCCATTTCGAAGATCTTTAACCAATTAAACACTTTAGGATATTTTATTCTTAAAACAGCGCAAATGTTCAAATTTTCGCGAAGACGCTGCTGTCTGGCCATTTTCTTCACCTTTTTCTCCATGTGCCTTAAAAATAACGATTGTTGGAATTGTAACAAATTTTCTCACAACAAAAGCTTTATTTTTTATTTCTTTAGGTACAAGAAATTTTAATTGCATCACTTGGGGAAAAAATAAAAAAAGGAAGATAATGTTCCAGGCTGTTTTGAAATAATAAACTTCTTGTAAAATTACCTCATAAAAGCCACCCTCCTTTTGAGCGTTTCATTGTACAAATACAGAACACGCCTCTTTTCCCTCTTCCTGTAGAAGTAGGAACAAATTACCCTCCTGAGCCTAAGGGCGTATGCCTGGGATATAATCAAACACCAAACAACAAAGTAAATAGCAAAGATTTTGTATAAATAATAATTTGGTAAAAGAGTAGGATTAGGTAGACAAGCTTCGTTGGTTTTGTAGGATTTTATACGTTTCTTAAAATTGAACCCTTTGACCACTGACCGTAAAAGACCGGCTATTAGCCCAGTCCCTTTTACTTTTAATGATAAATCGTGATGACCAGTTTGGACGTAATCTATTCTGCCATGGCGTCTCACAACCATGAGCGTCTCGTATAATAATCGATCTAATAAAATGAAAGTTGTGGCTGTAACTATTTCAAGAGCTAAACGAAGAGATTGTCCAAGAAGCTGCTCTCTTTCTGTTTTCAAAGGTACAGCCGAGCGGGGGTCAATCAATTTTTTTCTTTCAATTTTTTTAAGTGGTAACAGTGCATGCTTTCCATTAGCATATCGACGAGCGTCGATTTTTCTGAAATACTTTGTGATATAAATGTTATCAAACTGAATTTCTCGAAGATATTTATCATGGTAAGTCTGGGACTTGATTATTATTTTGAGGAACACAAAAGCCAAGAATCTCATTAAAAGTTTAATGATGTTATCTAAAATGTCTTTCTTCCTCTGGACATCATGCATTACAGCTTTCGCTGTGTCAGAAGCATCCCTGTAGTCAAGAAGTTGTGGTATTTTTGGCACTTTATATTGTAGCTTTACGTCTTTGAAATTTTGAGTTAGTTCATCCCTAGATCTCTTCAAATACGAATAACCTTCTCCCAATCCTGGATCAACTGCTTTAGATGGATCACACCTGTCTGAACCCCCCAATGCTTGGGCTATGTTGCACACAAAGGTTAATTTCATTGGCCAACAAAGTAACCAAGCAGCAAACCATGTGACGGTATCATAACATGTGTCGTAAGCTTTTCCAAACATGTCTCTACATTTATTTGCAGCTTTTGAAAATTGGTCTTCACATCTCAATTCAACTTTTTCAAGATACATCTTCTCATACCTTTCAGCTTCAATTTGTTCTCCTTTAGTGCTGTATTTCTTTTTCAATTCGTCAGATCGTTTTGTGTCATCCAATTTTGAGTCTAAGTAATCGTTTTCTTCTCGAAGACGTACCATTTCTTGTTCACCCTCAACTTCACCAACAACTGGTGAAGACACGTCTCTTATTGTTTGTATTGTGTCTTTAACTTCCGCCACGTCGGCTTTAAGACCAAAAATTGCTTCCATAAACGGTTTAAATATTAATTCTACCCGAGTTCTTGTAAGATTGCTAGTAAGCCATATAGTGCATGAGAAAACTCGAACAATTTCTTTGCCATTATTGCTGATGTTTTGAACAGGACCAGAAATAATGAAAGTTAGGACAAGAGCCTTCAAAACCCCTCTTCCTGCCTTTCCACCGAAAGTTGGAAATGTTAGAACTGTGATGCACCTGATTTGCAAAGAAAATGCAAAACCAAGTGCAAGAAGTAGTGAGATCAGAGCACCAATGGAGAAGGATATCACTGGGGGAAAACTTAAATCAACGATAATCATTTCGTAAAAGGCAATCCCAAGTAAAAGGCCAAAAATAAATTTGCAAACCATTTTTAAGGTTTTGTATTCATTTTCGTTGCTGAAAAGTAAAGGTTTGAGGAATGGAAAAGCTTTGATTAGCTGTTTCTTCGAAGGTAGAGGCAAATGTTTACGTTTTATTTTCATGATGTGACGTTTAGATCATATGTCAATAATTTGAACGAATAAATACTTAAATCTAACCAAAATTTTGCCATTCGTTTTGTACAGTTTACAGATTCATCAGGAAAATATTTTCAAAAGTTTAGTCCTCGTTTGAGAAAAAATATAGTTTGACGTTTATAATGGAAAAATATAAAATATTTACACTGAATGAAAACTTAAAAGTTAATATGTGTTTCAGAGGTATTTAAAAATCCACTCTTGGGACTAGCGGGATTTTAAATTTGAATAATTTGAATATTCCAGAAAAACATTGTGAATTAATAGATTTTAATTAATTGTTGGTTGCATAGTTTTCGAATAAAGATGATTAATAGACCATCATGCTGCATTAGGGAATTTGGAAAAGAAAAAGTGTTGTATTAATTTTGTTTCTTTTAAAAAAAGAAATAAGTGTAACTATAATATGTTGGACGATTATTGTATTTGATTTTAAATAACAAAATGTTTAAAGCACTACTAGAAACTTGTTTCATCGACATCGCCCTCGTATCCGCTTTCCTTATTATCGTCCGAATTTCCTCGTATATCTTCCAACTTTGATAATTTATCATCCTTAACGTTAGTTGTAGATTTTTTTAATTTTGTTTTAATTCGTTCCTTAGTGGCGTCTGCAGAAGGTAAATTTTTATCCTTTACGAATTTATTTGTTGATGATTGTGGATTGTGTGTCTTCGGTTCTTTTAAAGTTGACTTAAGTAGTTTTTCTGGTACTTTTTTAAAATCTCTATTGTATGCGGTCTCCCTTTGAGGTACTTCCAACATGGAGCCTTCAGCCTCCTTAGCTGAAGAAGAACTTTCACTTGAAACACTATTTTGTTCCATTTTCTTATCAGGCATTTCGTCTTTTTCTTTTTCTGCATTTTCTAAAACTATACTTTCTGAAAGTTCCTCTTGTGTTATTTCATCTACATGTAAATTATAACTGCTGCTATCAATTTTGTTTTTACTTATGTAAACAACATTTACAGAATCGTTGGCTTCCGAAAGTTCTTTTTCGGTGTTGCCTACCTTTTTTTCGTGGTGGTCTACGTTTGAGATTTGTGTATCACTCATCGTAATACTTTCTTCTTCACTCTCGGGTACTCCTGATTCGGCCATTATTAAATTTTGTTCAAATCTAACCGTGTAGTTCCTATTCTCTGGCACTATTGGTGCTAAAATTTCGGTGTCGGTGCCGGGAACTGAACTCGGGGTTTTCCTAATCGAACTGAAATTTTCCTTTTCAGTGTCTGTATCACCACATACAATTTTTGGCGTCTCCTTTGATTCGTTAGTGTTTTCCTGACCTGTTGTTTTCGTTTCAGACGTTGCTATTTCTGTTATATTAGGGGTTGAACTTGCGTAATCGTATATGTCACTAGCTTTTAGTACAATTAGTTTATCAGAATCCTCGTTGAATGGGGTGACCGTTAAAGAAGTCTGTGGAATTATTTTATGGACTTCCGCGTCGTCATCTTCATCTTTATGACTCACATTTTTTGCATTTGCAATTTCGTTCTTTATTACTTTCGAAGTTGGCTCGTTTTGCTGAAAATCAGCAATGATAGAAGGATCGGTACTGCTTTTATCATCCGAGGTTTCGTATCCAAGATGTTCACTGCCTTTTTGGCCCAACTTGATGATATTAGTCGCCGCACCGCTTTTCATCAGACTTGAGCTGTCATTTTCTTCTAAAGTTCCTAGACGATCAGATTTATGGTCTTCAGATCCATCACATTCTTTAGAGTTGTCACGTTCTTCCAAAGGGGTTACTCTAGAAACAATAGTAACCTTTCCGATTTTAGTAAGCGAAGAAGGAGGCACAATCTTTTTGCCTTTCACTGAAATGTTGTTTGCTTCACTTACAGCCAACACTTCAGATTGATTATCGGCGCACAGAGAAAATCTGTCTAAAAGAACGTCTCGTGATGAAGAGGATTCTCCTTCAATTGCTAAAACTTGCTCCTCTTCTTCACTATTTATGACAGACTGTTTTGGATCTTCCAGTTTTTTGTGAGTAACATTAGTTTTGTTAACGATTTGAAATTTTGGAGATTCTTTTATGGCAGGAGGGACTTCTTTATGTTCTTCCCCCTTATTATCTGTTTCCTGCTTGTCGTTCGTGTTCTCGTTGTAACTAGAAGACGATTCTTTTGCTTTAGATTCATTGTTGTTGTTGTCGTCTGCACAGCAAAGAAAATTGTCCTCTTGGTTATTAACCACAGAGCTGCAGTCTGGAGATTCATCTGCTATTACATCTGATACAGTTGCACAGTTTGTGTTATCACAATTGTTCATTTCCTTGTCAGCATTTGCTATACTGTCGTCATCATCATTGCTGATATCGTTTAATGCAACTGCTTTGCATTTTTCTCCATGAATCGTTTTCTTTTTTGACTTCTGATCTATTGAACAGGATGCAATACACGTCACTCTTGTTACTACAGGATCCTCAAAGCGAGTTCTTTTTCCAAAAATGTATGACGTTTTCGGTATTTTGGGAAGCAAGCCTTTTGGACCACAAAAGAAAACGGTTTTTGTATTATTTTCGTGTTTGTGATGAGAGCTGGTTGTTAATTTATTATTTTCTGTATTTGAATGGTTTCTGCTACCACGAGGACGACTTCTAACAAGTTCGTCTAAACAAATTTTGAACGCTGAATTAAAATTATCCTTTTGCTGATCACCGATGTTTTTTTCCGGTGAGTGTGGTGTTGTGAAGTTTGTGCTTTGAATCTCGTCAGTGTTTTTGAACACTCTATCGAGTGCTATATCGACTATCATATAGGCGATTTCCCTCATTTCGTTTACGATACACGTTTTTCCGGAATTTGTCTCGGGAAAGGTGGAATTGCTTAGTTTCTTATCTAGATATTTAAACGTGAACGACGGCTCTTCCTCCTTGGCTCCGCTGAATATAATTTCGTTTTTAATTTCCTGGGAACTTTTCAATAATTCTTTAATTATCTTTTGAATATCTTTTTGAACTATGGAGTAAGTCTTACGTATCTCAACAGAATGGGATTTAGTTCCATCTTCTGACTTTGGTTTCTGCTGCTTCATTTCACATCCCGTTAAAGTAAACAGTATATCATTGTTGCTTTTATTGAATTCTTTAAAACTGTTATCCAATTGTTCATCAGTAAACCTTAAAGTTTTAAAAATTGATGTATTGGTATCCCTGGGGATAATTCTTCTATCTTCGATTCCATTACCGTCACAGGTAATTGTTTTGTCTGCAATCGTGTCACTGGTGGAACCAGCTTTTAATGTTTCATTAATTAATATATCTTGAACTTCAGAAGCAGCCTGACTATTATCCTGCGTTTCTCCTTTAATTTTTGGGCATTCAGAATTCGATAAATCGTCAATATTTTTTGAGTTTTCCACAAGCACCTCATTTTTGTCTTCATAGATTTTATCTCTGTTCTTCAAGTCACGATTTTCAGCTGGTTCAAACAACTTATTTTGATCTTCTGTGCTTGCAATATCTCTATTCTTGATCTTTTTATTTTCTGGACCAGTGTTATCCAACAACTGGTTTTCTATTTCTATTTCCTTAACCTTATCAGCATCTTTTTCTTCAATGAGCGTGTTAACACCGGAATTGTCTCCACTAATTTTTATCTTTTCTTGCTGATTTTTTATGTCTGTTGCATTCGTACTAATTTGTGATTCCCCATCTTCTTCTAGTATGGTACCAACTTCTGAAAATAATTCGTTCTCGGCAACGAAAGGATTATTGGTGCTTTTCAAATATTCTTCGTAAAGGTTCGATCCGCTATTTCTTCTTATGGTTGTTGTTGAAGATTTATTGTTCAATTGTACATCATCCTTACTGAGATACTTTAAGAAATCCATATCCATTTCTTCAGCTAATATCTGATCACCGTCCTGAGAAAAAGGTGCATTTTCTTCGCTCTTAGTTTCATTTTCTACAAATTCGGATAGCAGTCGATCTGTTGTTGCTAAAAGTGCCTCACTCTTGACGACAAAACTCTTCAGCAGCTGATCTTGAATGTTCTGGAAATGTTTTGCTTGTTGCATGTCTTCCTTTATTACATCAACGAGTTGGTTAATTCTGTCCACCCAAGCTGAAACTGCAATAATTTCTCTCTTTTCTGGGGTTGCAGTACTCTCCTTACCATTAGAACCCCCAGATACGGATGTGGAATGATTATTTTGAGAATTTTTTTTATTTGTGGAATTATCACCTATTACTGTTCCATCACACGTTTCTGGAGTTGAAGAAAATTTTTGATGTTCGTTGGAATTTGCATCTTTGGAAATGGATGTTGCAAAGTAGCATTTTACAGCTTTGTTAAAGTTCCTTGAACAAGCGAACCTGTTTTGACCTTCGTGAAATAAATCAGAGCTGCTGCTTTCTATGTATTGCATAAGTTTTGATTTTGCATTTTCTAACAAAGTTAAAGTGTTGTCATAATTATGGGTGTTGGAACCGCCCCCACGATTTTGAGTGTGAACCTTATCTCTTTCTACGTATCGTTTCATGCCATCGGATAAAAAATCGCACTGATTTTCATTACAATTTTGGTATCCTTCATAGCTTGCGTTAGACTCGTTGGATTCTGTGCTTCGTGTGTACGTGTCTGTTTGAGCGTTGCCAATGTACGAATCTCTTTCATAAGTAGCTGTATTTGTGGTACTATCGCTATTGCTAATTCCATACGAAATGGGAGTGTTGAAAGGGACTTTGTCGCCAATTTCATTCGAGCTTATCGAGTTCTCTGTGACGGCGCTGGCATTAGACGGAGTGCTTTGAGGCCAAACCGACTCTACAGAATTCAAGCTTTTGCCTCTGTTCAGAGTCTGTTTGTTGTCGTTGGTAAACAAGAAGGGTAATGAGGAGGACGGCGAAAATTCCTGCGACACTTCGGAGAGGGAAGTAGGTTCGTTTTTCAAAATTTTCTTGTTCTCTTGTTGAGAATCTTCAACATTTGGATCTCTATTTAGCCAGTTTTCTTCATCAAAATCATTCCTAAAATTAGCGAGAAATTATATTTTTGAAAAATGGTTTTGTGATATATTGGTAGGTACTTGTTTAAAATTTCAAAAAGAACGTCTATTTTCTTATTTTCGTTTTTCTGGATACAAGCTTTTAATGTTTGTGGCAATAGGGTGTTGATGAAGAAACATTTTAATACTTCAGAGCCTGAACATAGTTTACTGGTCACCAATTTTGGTAGGAGGGAAGCAGACTGACCAATATTAAATAGGTGCACTTTCAACTTTATTCTGCTTAAAGGGGATATGTCATTTTGCAGTTTCTCCTAAAAATAATGTTGGGGAATACGTTAGTGCATACTGAGGGAGATAGAAAATTTTATTTTATTGACATAACCAAAATTTGTTTTCAGTTTACACTATCCTTGTTGTATATACGTGTAGATAATCTATTAATTTTGCTTGCACTGTTTAGCTGGTGTGTAATAAATTAACGTAAGATTGTATGCACTGACTTGCATTTTATACAATTTGCAAACCCCAACTTGCTGAACCGGACTATTACCAACCTTGCAACGAAGAAGATTACTACACTAACTAACAGTAATCTAATTAAAGGAAATAATAATGCAGAGAAACATCAACGTTACTCTCCTTATTAGAAACCTCCTCGCCGCTGCCGCTCCGTGACGTCTCATTTGCTATCAAGATTTTGTACTAATTAATTAATATTCTCGGCGTGCAGTTAATTATAACGTGAAATAAATAGGTTTCCGATGATTCACTCGCGACACACGCGTTTCGACATGGAGAAATTTATTGATAAATACCTCTGATATAACAGCAGGCTTGATTATAATTGGAGAATGTCTCAGATCTATCTCTGAATTTCTTTGCAATTTCTGAAAGTAGGGAAAGGACTATTATTATAATTATCTTTTTCTTAAATCAATGTCAGAAGTTTTTTTATCAATGTTAAAGTCTTTTTTAGGTCAAAAATGGAATACAGAGGGCTTTTTCTTGGGCCAACCCTCTCCTTCTTCGGAATCTAGCAAACTGAACATTCAATATTTATTTTAGCTAATAACTGATAAGCATTTGTCTAATTCTGGAATTTAAAAACGGGGAGAGATTTTGGTCCAGTTACCTAGTTAATTTTCTTAGAAAATAAACAATTACTAAAAATTTTAAGTGAATTAAATAAATGCTTGTCTAGTTTTCTAAAAAAAGTGCAGAGGCAAATTTCTTTCTTCTTTTCTTGCATAAGTAGTTGTAATGTAAATTTTTACAATTATCATTATCTTACTTCTCCTGAATTAAGGATGTAAAGTGGCATTTGAGCAACATCACGAACGCAAGTGTTCGATGGTACTTGAAGATTTCCTTCAAAAATCGACGTAGACTCAGACGTTTCAACACAGTTCAAGCATACTTCGTCAACAAACCTACAAAAGGTATCACGCAGTTATTAGGTAGTCTCGAGTGAGAAATTGCAAGAAACGTTTTCAATGTTTGTTTCAAAAATTTTACGTGGCATTGAGTGAGGACTGTTTTTCCTCTTCTACTTGAAACTCGACCTTAAGCTGGGAACTTTCTGATAAGTTTGTACCAGGTGGTAGACGAATTGCCATCGTTAAACTATTTTTACCTGTCTGCTGCGACGAGGTCTGGAATAAAAATGCAATAAAATCTATCTCTAAAATCTGTAAATTATCGCTTCAAATACATACACCGGGCGTTTTATTTATTTATTGTTAGAATTATATTGGTAGAAAATCTTACACTGTTATTACTTATTTCGTCGACAACTTTTGATCCTTGTGCTATATTATTTGATTTCTTTTTAAAGCGTTGTAGCAAACATGTGAGGGCTCTTAAGGAAAACTTTTTAATTTTTGTAGTTTTTGGTTTGTCCTCTGATGAAGAAGTTCCTTGTTCACATTTTTCGTGTTTCTTTTCTTTTGAGAATTTTATTATTTTACTCATTTCGGAAGTAACAAAATTGTCGTCAACATCTTGACTTCCTTGTTCAAAAGATGCCACCTTCACTGGACATCTGATTGCAAAAAGTTTTGATTGCGAATCATTTGAGAGCACGTCCTGCTTACAAAGTGACTTCTTTCTTCTTTTCCTTTTATCCGCATTGTTGGACTTCAGACCGTCGTAAATAGTTTCTTGTTTTATCATAGTGTTGCGGTATTACTAACGGTAATTAAACACTACAAATTTTTTATAATTTAAACATTTAAATGTCACATTTCTATGACAGAATTGGTGTCTTTTTAAGGTTTGAACCGAAGGTGAGACACGTCAAGGCTCACTCATTTATTTTATGCTAGACTGGCGTAAATTTTTAAATCAACCCTTATCTCACTCTTATTCATTTCAATAAGGGTTTCTTACGTTGTTAAGAATATTTAACAAGTTCTAGAATTGAAAAATGTGAGCAGTATGTTCACCTAAAGATATCGATTTATTTTTAAGCACCACTCTGTATTTTGTTTCCACAAATTAAAAATTCATGACACGGTGAAACAACAAGAAGGGATTTTGTATGCCCATCAGCGGGCTGCCTGCCTAGCTGTTGTCCAAAAGGGATTTTATTTCACCTACACATGCAGCCTGTTTTAAATGTCTCAGACCTCTCTCACAGGCAGCAGCTGCTGCTTTTGCTTCTGATCAAGAGAGATGATGAAAACGCTGCATCACGTTTTGCTTTCGTACAAAACGGATCTAACAAAGCAAAGGATCGTTCGAGAGACGTTGTAAATAAAACGCGGGACCTCTTAAAGTTTTTTTTTCTGTTTTGGTGTTTAATGACAAAAGTAGTGAGTGTCACCCTCCTACAAGTTTTTTTTGTTGATAAACTGGACAATACACAAATAATATAACTGCTTGCGTATGTAAATCAAAGTGCAAAACTGGAGAAATTGTAGGATATTTAAAGGTAAGACTTTTTATTTTTTTATTATTACGTAAAATGTGACTGCATTAATATATTAAGTTAAATTAAAAGCAATTCAACTTCATCCGCTTTATGTGTAAATTAAATTGCTTATGGAGGAATTTGTATATTCTTTTATCAAATCAAATTAACAAAATAAATCACTTTTTAAAGTTTTCATATTTCCCAAATATTATTATAAGAGTTAATTAAAAAATATTTTTACTAATCAAAATATATTGATATTTCGCCTTTTGGCATGAGTCTGCTTCAAAGTAGACTGAAAATTGTTAATTAAATATATTTTTCAACTTATTACAATAATACAATTATTCAACTCTTACACATCCATAATAATAATCTCTTGAAGGGGGAGAAAACAAAAATTCTAACACATATTATTGAAATTTGCTCAACTTTTGGTATTCCACTGACAAATAAATTTTGTACTCGGTACTTAATTGTCTAAAGGTCATTTTTCTCGTAATAAAGGACGATATAACAATCCATAAGAGAAATTCATCCATGCGGTTTTAAAAAATAATTCTAGCTGACTAACTAATCTACTAAATTGTCGTTTAACAACGTGGTACAGTTTTTGATATAATGGGAAGTACTAACAACCCTGAAGAGGGCTCGGCACTCTAGTAGGCTTGGTCTAGATTAGAAAACAAAATGTGGACGGAAGTTGTAGGTTGTGGACTACGGACCATAAAATTAGTAGATACTTATTAGATTTAGGGACACTTATCTAAAGTTCAGTCAGTGTAGGTACCTTATATTTATTTTCTTTAACAAATAATAATAGATATAAATGTCACATAAAATGATATGCAAAATTAGAACATTATTATTTAAGTAGGTATCACCCTTGCTTTTTCTTACCGAAATAATCATTAAATGGTTAGAAAAAGTTAGTGATGGATTGTTATAAATAATGGAGTCTACATAGAATTAAAAATTGCATTTTTTCTATCGACAATGTGAAATTTTTTGATGTACCTAATGTACCCCACATAACCCTGAGTGTCCACATGTCCAAAAAGTTGACTCAACAATTTTTAAGAAAAAGAATATGTGCCAAAATATATCCCCAATGTGCTGTTATGTGCCAATGTGAAAAAAAAAAATATTTGAATAAAAAGATTTTTCGTAAACTGTTAAGTCTTCATTAATACTTTCTATACGCATCGATAAATGTGGTACGACAAAATAGCATAATAATATGCTAAGCATAGATTTCGCATATTGTTCATGAAACATCACCATTTGTTCTTTTACATGTTATGCAACACATCTTGTATTAGGCAAGTGCCTGTACTTTTCATTAGTTTACGATTGTATAGAATGTATTGTACACTATAAAATTCGTATTATATCAATAGTAACTTTTTAAATTTAATGATAGTTTTCTATTAGTGTACCTAGGGAATAAACTTTTCATATGGTAACGTTTTAGTGTTATCACAACACATAGACAAAGAAACTGAAATTTTTGCTCATTTATGTATATATATCTTAGAATAGAAGATTAGTAATTATTAAATAATAAATATATATTGTTATAAAACAATATGAAAATACATTATGTAGTCAAGTCATTTCCCTATTCTCGTCAAAGTAAAATTTCCATTTTTCTTCGTAATAACATTACTAGTTGAGAAAGCTTTAATGAAGACTGCATTTTACGAAAAATCTAAACTTTTTATTAAATTTTTTTTTTCACATTGGCACATAACAGCACATTGCGGGCACATTACAGCACTATATGTTTAGTTTTGATAAAGTGATTTTGCGGAGCTAACTAAATATCACAAAAAGGATGTCTCAATAAAAATTCAATTTTTCAAGTAAATATTTTATTAATGGCACATGATAGCACATCTTGAGCACATTACAACACAATTGGTTTGGTTTTAATGAAGTGATGTTGTGGAGCTAAACATCATAAAAACGACCTAGTCATAAAAGTTAAGTTTTTTGAATATTTTTACGTAGCACATAACATATTTCGGGCACATTTTGGCACATCTTTTTTTTTTCAAATTCCAAAATTGTCGAGTCAACTTTTTAGACATAGTGCCCACCGACAATAATAAATTCTCATTTACACTTATCAATAAAATAATGTTAATGATTGGCATTTTAAATCAGTTTGAATTAAAAATTTGCATACAGGTGTACCATAATAAAAGTCATAAATACGTTTACGGCGTGCACGTATGCAAGTAGGTATTATATTACAATTTAGTCTGTTCAACATACTTATTTATTATACTTTTTTACTCAATTAGCAACATCTGCGCATAAACAGACAGAAACATTGTGTGCAGTAAATCCCTTGTACTGAGAAGTAGTCGAATGATTATAATTCTTCCAACTTGTTTGAATACACACAACATTGCTTGTTATTAAGTACTGTCCGGTATCTCCGCAACACCTGGCTCTTAATACGATCAAATGTTCACAACATGCTATACAAATTTATATTATTACATATTACCATTCCAAAAATTACCACCTATGGAATATATGTACCATGTACCCTCTTTCGATAATAGTAATTACATATGGCAACCCCTCAACGAATGAGTGCAGTACGGTTCCTTCAGAATACACAACAAGTCTTTGTAAAGTACACGAATGATGACAAAAAATTATTTTAATTACGGTTTAAAATATTGTAAGTTTTAAAGCAAAATTGACCTCAGTGTTAAATTTTGATACAACCCTAAATTATTAATGAATTTCCAAATTTAAAGTAAATGACAATTTTTATTCTCCCTAAAATGGTCCTCTTAGATATTCTGGCAATTGCCTCCTCCACTGTATCAAAAATAAATCACAATCCAAAGGATACCATAACGTGTCATTATATGTTTAACTACTACATGGTCGTATTTGAACACATATTCGATTTAGACACTAATTTGAACGGGTATAACAAGTGGTTTTATAGCTGCATAAAGGGCGGTTTCGCTTATGATTCTGTACATTGGGTCAACAAGCAAGCGAAGCAGGAAGGGCGTGCGGGATAAAGCCAGGTGTGTCAGAGATGACGGTGACTGCTTTCAGATGGATGTTATGTATGGAAAAGAGTAGGACGAAGGCCTTGTGGCCGCTGATTACAAACCAGTGCTGGAATCTGTAGGAACTCCAGCTGCTGCAACATGTGCGGCCGGTCCTGGGCACCCTGGCTGGCACCGTTGGTTGCGACTCGCACCTGTCGATTTGGCCTTTTCTCGTTCGTCATACAACACCGAGTACACCCATGAATCTGCCACCATCCGACCATGATTGAGATACAATTTAAAAACGGTAGTGATAATATTTAATTAATGAATTAATTACGTAAATGATTCTTTTATCCATATACGTTTCATATCATGCAGTACTCAACAAATTATAGAAGCTAAAGGATTTAAAGGAAGAGAGTTTTCTTTATATAATTACTAGCAACAATACCCGGCGTTGCCCGGGTATGAATATATTACACGTTTGATGGAACATTCTAGAATATTCGCGAATTTAGAACTATCCAAAACATTCCATAATGATTCAAAACATTTTCTAACTTCTTTTAACATTCTGAAACATTCTTGAATGATCTTCAACATTATGGAACATTCTTGAACATTGCCAAATCATTCTGAAATGTTATAATTAAACATTATTTTACTTCTTAGAACATATTTGAACTCCCTGTAACATTCTAAAAAAATCTGCTTCTTTCTCATCCCCACTCCGTGCTGTTTTATGGGTGAGTAGTGACATCAGTAGACGCCTGGCAGGGATGACTAATCGATTGATAATAATTGATCAGTTATCGACCACTGAGAGTTGAAGATTATTACAGTACTAATATCGCTATTAAAAAATGGGGGTTGGTGGTAGAAGGATGAAAATTAAAAGTTATATGTATTTTTTAATGCCAAATCATAAAAAAAATAATAAAAAATTTTGTCCAAAAAATAAAAGAGTTAGGGGTGGACAACCCTTATCACTTAGGGGTATAAAAAATAGATAGTTCGCGATTCTCAGACCTACTGAATATGCATATAAAAATTCATAAAAATCGGTCAAGCCGTTATAATTCTTATCATAGTTTCATGCTTCATGATTTTGTATCACTATGGTGATTTTTATTTCCGCACTAGTGTTTATACCACCTGTCTTCAATCAATTCTTCTTGAAGCTTAACAGGAATTTCTTTATTTTGTTTTTTTAACTACAACTCAGGGGCCAATGTGTTTGGATTTGTAGCTGCCAGATTAATTGGTACACCCTGTATAATCCCATGCTACTCTCAGTTCGAAAGTTGCTCTTAAATAACTTATAAGTAACTAAAAAGGTACTTTTAAATATGTTGTTGTTTTATGGCCTGTTTTCATCATTACGTTGATTTGAACAGCTTTACGATTGCAGTGGTCGCCCGTGGTGATGATGATAGTGGATCGTCCCCGCGCGGAGGCACGCCACGAATTATGCAGATTTCGCCCGTTGTCCGGCGGCCATCGCGAATCGGCCAAAATGAAGAAAAACCCGTCAAATTACACACGAGTCCGACTGGAACCCTTTCTAGCAGGTGTAAGCTAATTGACGCATAAAAAAGAGAAAAATAATCCGACTTAATATCGAAACAACCTCAGTAATTACTCTGTCGTAAAATAAATGGGATAAAAAGTGAGGGTTTACTCCACTTATTTGGGTCACCAGTCATTATATAAGCGTGTGTGTTTTACAATCATCCTGATTAAATGTCGCTTTTTTTAACACAACATGACTGTGTCATACAAGTAAGTGTAAGTCCCAGCCTATCTGAAAAACACGCATAACTGCAGTAAATCACCTGTACTGTGTTAAATTAAAATTGCGAGAATTTTTGTGAAGGTTCAGTCAGATACTGTTGATTAAAGACAAGTAATATAAGTAATTACACAACTTCGGTAGTTCTTACGGTTCTTAAACTTCTATGTATCCACTAAAGTTAATGGTCAGCGCTTAAAGATATCGACAAAAAAAATTATTCTGGAGGCTAATAAAACAGGGATTCTGATCATGTTCCAAGTATTGAAGGTTACTAAACGCCAGCATGGTTCCTTTGTGGGCTATTAAATGTACTATAGTTAGAGAGGAATCGATCAAGATATGTTTCGGTTATATAGATTGTAGAAGGTCTGAATGGACGAAGAAGTCACCTAAATATCCCCAACGAACCTATTATGTTTTATTTTATAACCGGAATTCGCTTGACCGGGATGAAATAAAAGATTCTTATTTTGTTACTGCTTTAAGGTATTCTGGAAAATAAACAATTTAAAGACTCCAATAGAAATCAAATATTGATTAATAATATAACTTTAGCTACAATATTGGTAGAAATTTTTTTTAAAACATTAGGTCGTTTAACATAGTGGAATTTTTACTATAAAAACCACTACAGTTAACTTCTGATATACTATTATCGCTGATTATTAATTAATTATCAATTAAGAATTAAAAAAAAGATATTAAATCATTTGCTCGCGTCTGGCACATTCGTCCTCAACAAGATTACTGGATAACTTTATTGCCAGACGTGCATATCTCTGAATTAATGAGTTGTTAAATTTTCATTTTATTTTTTTAATAGGTGTATAAAAATCTACATGATTGGCTCGTCAAACAAATTTACAGGGATTGTTATTTTAGGTTATAAAAATCAGGAAAACAAAAGTCTGCCATTCTATTTTTACTGCGAAAATATAATATGAATTTTAAAAATTGAGAAAAAAATATAACATCTAAAATCGCCGCAATACAGCATTATTTTTTTCTTGTTTGGGAAAAAAAAA
Source organism: Agrilus mali (assembly GCA_029378335.1). Lineage (NCBI taxonomy): Eukaryota > Metazoa > Arthropoda > Insecta > Coleoptera > Buprestidae > Agrilus > Agrilus mali. Next base: position 18,000,752 of record CM055658.1, on the reverse strand, counting down.
CGCACAATTTAAAAATAAATCGTCGACGAGCAATGTGACAGTAACGCCTTTCTTTTACAACTTTAAAATAATTAAATAAAAAAAAGAAACGCAGCAACCTAGACGTCTGGCTATAATTTTTTAGCACCTATATAGTGAAACTTGATTTTGCCAGCTCTTTCTAATTACAAGTTTCAAAACTCTTTTACCTATCACTTTCAACGACTAGTTAATCATGTGTCCATACTGCCACCAGCTCCCTAGTTATTACCAAATGATGAAGTCAATAAGGAAAACAAATAATTAATTGTTGTAGGCGTTACTTGTTGAAACTTCGTATTTAAAATAGAAAGCGAATAAAACGATGAAAAGTTTCAATTATAATTTTATTAATCACAACAATTGTTTCGCCAAACATTGGCTTCTTCAGGTGAAGATGAGTCTGATTGACAAGTTACAAATATCGGAAAAAAAATAGGAAATTCTTATAGGACATCATCTAAAATATTAAGAGGTGTAGTACTTGTTGGAGATATATTAGAGGTAGAAATAAAAGTTGAGAGAGCTCAAATTAAGTGTCTTGAGAAAGAGTGTTAAAGACGCAAAAAAAAGGGTAGGATGTTTAGGGACATCATCTAAGACATGAAGGGCTTATTAGAAATATACTAGAGGGGCGTCAAATTGGGTTCGATAAGGTGACATCATCGGAGACATGAAGGGATTAAAGAGGATGAGATTTGTTTAGGTTACATTAAGGTCAGATTAGGTTAGGTTACGTAAGGTTAAGGAAGAACGTTAATAAAGCCGAGAAAAAGAAGAAAAACAGGCAGGATGTTTAGGGACGTCTCTTGGAACATGATGGAGCTGTTGGAATCATATTCGTAGTAGAAATAAAAACAAAGGGAGATTGGGTTAGGTTAGGTTGGAATATTATAGGTCAATTCAGGTGTTATTATTTTTTGGAAGTAATGAGATTTACTGTAACGAATAAGCAAAATTTTTATGCTGTTCTCAATGATTTAACGTATTAAATGATGTTATAAAAAACAAATAACACAAAAACTAATTTTAAATATATATTAAAACTCCTTGCCTAATTAATACCAACTATTGGTGTTGATAATGGCAGGGACTTTTGGTAGGTAGGTAGTCACCTGCTATACTACCCTAACCCCTCTCACTCGCTTGCTCGATCTTACTTCTTACTTTATTTTTCCACTTACTGTCCAAACTAATTCTTTTATATTGACCCACATAGTGCTCTTTTACCCCCAAACGGAACGTTGCCGTGTAATTATGTCGCATTTAAGTGTGACGGTTCCTTGTTTCATAAAATCAACACGTTGCATATTTAAAGTAAAACAAATTTAATTAATGAAATAAAAAACAATTAAAGGAAGATACTATTTTGGAAAAATATGAGCACTATTTGACAGATACGAACAAGAATTATGAGGATCTTCACACTAAAATTCTGCGAAGAAGTCGAGGAAAGCAGAAACTAAAATCATTGTTACCATTTCATTAGTAAATCCGGAAATTGAAGAGGACGAACAGGAGTAGGTAATAAATTTATCGCAAGATCATGTAACAATTCCAAGTGATTTTCGAGGAAAGCAATAATCGTTTATAGAGTTGCGGTAAACATTTCTCTTTGTTTTAAAACGATTAATTTGGTTGGAAATCCAATAAAGACGGATCCTGCTTGTGATTGCTCACAACCAGAAGCTGACTGGAATATATGGATGGTTGGAAGGTGCGGGGAACACTCGATATTATTAAGTTCGTGTGTATATGTTCGATTCGATATTGGACGTTTGTCCCAATTCTCGACGCGAAGCTTATTATTAAACGAACCGTAACCGGGAATCGAGTCAATTCCACCCCAACAAAATACAAGGAACATGAACCAGTCATAAGACGTTAACATTTTAACGATAAAATACTGTAAGGAAACTTTACGTTAAACAAAAATGGAGAAGAGAGATTCAAAAAAACTCAATTAAATGAAGGCAACCACTGAAAATGTCACGTCATTTTATTTATTCAAATCTCACTAACGGGGGGAAAAATAAAATAATAGGTTATTAAAAAAATTATACAGTGTGACATTCTGTGTTATTTAGATTTAAATTTAATTTAGAAATGTGCATACTACTTACCCCTTTTAAAAGGGATTTATAAACCAATGGACTAAGGATTTTTGGGGTGAATTTAGCGTTTTTTTTTCTATTTTGTAGATGCGCCTGATGGTTTGGTAGATATATGTAGACATGTGTGTTGGGGGTATCTAAGGGTGAGTTGGTGAAACGGTGCACCTTCCTGTAGAATTTAACGGCACCTTTGAGGGATAGCGATAGCGCTACACGTTTAGGCAACGAAAGGTAACATATGGCATGCGTGAATTTGGCTTTGTGTACTAAATCACTGTAATGTCTTTTGGCTAGGGAGCAGTTAGCGCCGATGCTTGAATTATTCTGGCAGAATCGCTTTTACGGTAGGACCACTTTTAGATACCGAAAAACTGAATCTTATACAAAATACAATAAGAGAAAGGAAAACGAAATAGGTACCCATAAAGACCCAAAAAGAGTTGTTCTATTTTAAAACTAATTACAAAATCTGCTAAAACAACTTTAAAGGTTTTTCCTGTTTCAATTGGCAGTGATGCATCATTAAACACCCACTACCTACACAATCCACTGTGTGTGGTAAAATTTATAAAATGTACCTCTATCGATTAGCAGACGTCTATCCTTTTACAATAAAGCTGTCATTCACTTTAGCGGTTATTGTCGGACAAAATAAACGAAAGCGGTAATGCTCATGACCATGTGGCGCATTGAACCTGATGTCTAATGTAATAATAATTGCCAAACTATTTTTAGCAGGTTTATTGAAATTTTGAAATTGTAACACCAACAACCGTTTATCAATAACCGAGGAAGTTTAACATACCGTATCGAAATGCTTGAATGTACTCGGGTCAATAACAATTTATTAAACGGAAGTTTTAAGTAATACTTATTATTATGAAACTAATCAAAGGGGTTAAATTGGCAAACAGTTCAAAATGGACTGTTGATTGATTGTATTAAAGTCAAGTAACACTGTGCACTTAATGCATTTCCTGTTGCACAACGACCACTCTTAATTTTTCTACAATAATTTTCGTTTGATTGGATAACAAATACAATTGTTTTAGACTCCACTCCCATATTTTTGTAAATTAAAATTTTTACGACTTATAAATATACTGAGTGGCTCAAAATAAGAAAAATAACGAGCACAATGCAACAGTAGTTTAACAGATACTGTCGTACGTTTTTTCCTTTCTAAATAAAGCGTCATGTAGTTTTGTTGAATACAATCGCAGATACGCTTAAAAGGTTGGCCACTACGTGTTTTGACTTATAAATTGAATTATTGTTCGCTATGGCGCCATATCTCGCGTACCCTTTTACAAAAGCGTCTTTATACAACCCAATAAAGGCGATTGAAGATTACTGTAATAGGTTATCCTTTACAGCAGCTCAACATGTTTCAATGACACATTAATGTTTCTCATAATACTATAGTATGTAAGTACTTGTAGTTGTCTAGTTTAATTTCTACAATGTTTCACCCTTTATGCACTTACAACATATATTGTTAAAATTCTATAGTGACCTTTAAGACTACATTACTAATGTCTACCTTGCTCAAGTTTTTATTGATTTACTTGTAACTGTACAAATAATAAGGTTTAATATGTTTAAAAATACAGAAATTTAATGTTATATTTTTTTACAAATCCTACAATTCCTTATTTCATATTTGGTACTACTTGGTAGAAAAAATTAACATGTACATCCTTTCCAAACAATCTTTTAAAAATATTTTCCATGAAGTGTATAAACACAAAGCAAATACCATGCCATTCGTCTTTTGTAGAAGTATTTAAATTCAAATACAAATATTCGTAAGATTTTTGAAACACAAATTTTTTCAAAGTATATTCATAAAAATAGTAATTTATAGCCATAGCAATTGGTAAGAAATGCTCTGAAACAAGTATATACCTATTTGTAGAAAATACTTAAAATACTTGATTAAAAGCATTTAAAAACAAATAGAAATACTTAGTTTGTGATTTCCCATACACAAAAAACTTGCGTTATTACCTACTGTGATAACAGTCTTTTAAACAATTTAAAAGTAATTTTCTGTTTTCATTAATCATTTACAGATAAATAGCTAAGTATTTAAAAAATTAAAGAAAATATAAAACAGATTAATAAATTATGTATGAATATTTTCATTGAAGAGTATTCCACAGAATTACGAAAAGGAGTATTTGTTGTTAGGGCATTTTAAATACTTCTACTCAAATACATTACATCAGAAGAGAATGTTGAAAATAACTCACCTCCTAAAAATCTCAGCAACAATATCTTAACACACCTGTAAAATAAAAGATTTTCTGTTAGTTTTTATTCAGTTCAGTTATTTCATAAACAATTTTTGGTACAGTTAGCGTTTGTAATAACTTTTACATCAGATATTTAGTAGTGATGATGAGCAAAGAAAGACCAAGACCAAGACTCGAGTAGTCTTGGGCTTGGTCTCGGTCTTGTTTACTCAGTCTTGGTCTTGGTCTTGCCCAAATTCGTCTGATCTCGGTCTTGGTCTTGGTCTTGCTGAATTTCGTCTGGTCTTGGTTTTAGTCTTGGTCTTGCAATAAGGTCTTAACGAACATTTTTCAAAAAATTTTGTAAACATGTTTTCAATTGGCAAACATTTTTAAACCTAAATTCACTATCCACAAATTGAAAAAAAAGTTCATTAGGATGTTATTGCTTATTATTATTTAATCATAAAATAATAGTCTAAAATCAATCATTAATTTTTGGAGTACTTTAGTGATGAGCAAAGCAAGACAAAGACCAAGACTCGTATAGTCTTGGGCTTTGTCTCGGTCTTGTTTACTCAGTCTTGGTCTTGGTCTTGATTTTTCGCAAGACCAAGACCAAAACTGCAAGACAAAGACCAATTTTGCTCATCACTAATATTTAGCATCTAGCACAGGCTAGAAATTAAAAAGAGATTTCAGTATGATAATTTATAAAATTTAAACTATCGATGGTGCAACTTTTGTGAAACTGCATTTTAATCTAAATAAATAAAATAAGCAAGTAGAAATTGTGAAACGTTTCTATTTGCTTATTTTATTTATTTAGGTTAGATGATAATTGATAATTGGTATTCTTATAAAATTATTTTCTGTTGTTTCGGAATTCCATCCCTAAAATAATTAAATAATTGATTTAATTGCTTTCGGGTATTGAGAAAAATTCTTTTTTAACAGTTTCATTTCTTCCGTTCTTTCCTTGCATATACCCAGTGCCCTACTTTTCCGAGTTCTCGCATTAATGAAACGACACAAAGTAACATTAGAAAAATGTCAAGAGCTTTTTCTCCCTTACATTGTTTCGCACCTTTCCGTTAGTTACACGCGATCGTTAGCTTGCCTTGCATAATTTTTCCCTTTTGTGCTTACGACTAATTCAGCAGGTAGGCTAATCTGTCAGGGCTTTATGAGAAAATTGTTTAAAGTGTACTCCAGTAAACTTGTGACTCTGACTGTATGTCACACAGCGACGTGTATTTACATTATTATGTACGATGGTGGTGGTGTGTGTGTGTGGTCGTGTTCAGGGGGTTGAAGTGCGCTTTTCGCGTCATTTTGCGGTCTATCGAATAGCTGTTAGCCACCTGCTGCAAACTGGGACACACAAAAATTCTATTTACAGACAAACCAATCCGATATTGTCGTTGTTTTAATGCAACCATTGTGGAATACTGTAATCTGTTCTAAGTCCATCTAATGAAACTTGCCAATGTGTACCTACCTGAAGTAAACTCTCTCAAACTTTTATTGCAGATGAACAGTGATCCACATAAAGTTTGGAAAAAATTTCATCAAAATAAAATAGAAAGGTATTTTAAAATCTCATTAACCTTACCTGGGAATAAGTTCTACTCTTCACTGTTCATGAAAATTTAAAGTACCTCTACGTAATCAGTTGTACATCAGCTGCAACCGGCTATTTTAAAACATTTTCCAAGTATTTTGTTGAAATCGAACAAGAAAGTTTACAATCTTTCCTGCACTTTTAATCCGATGCTGTTTTGACAGCTTTCCGTGATTCCGATCGTTTTCCAACCAGCCGGATGTAACACAAACTGCGGTTGTTAAAAGTTTCGCGGGCACGCAATACCTTTAACCTTTACTAATTATTCTCAGAGGGTGCTTACCTTTACTTTCCACCGATAAGCACGCCGGGAACACGATACAGAAATTCTCGTAAAAAGAAATTGCTCACTCCATAAATTGCAGAACCATAATTTGATAATTTAATCTTTCCATCGCTTGTTAAGTTTCCCTACAGGTCCTTGGTGGTAATTACAAGGATAAGGAAATTTTACAAAGACAATTTTTCGATTTTGGCTTATTGAGAAGCCTAATAATAATAAACAACCTTTGAAGAATTTGTTGGAATTTTAAAATTTTAGGAGCTCAAAAAATGTCAGGAAAAATAAGACAAATTAAAAAAAGAAATAAAGAAAAGCTGAAATGGAGATTCTTATTACATAATATTAGACCTATACAGAAGCTTGTCTGATTTATTAAAATAATATTATGCATCATTTCTGCCTTTCGAGACGTCCATATCCCCCCATAGGCTAGATATAATTGGCGCAATTAACAGATGTACGCATATGATTAATGTCTGGACGTGATAATTTTGAAAACGAACACCTTGTCGTAGGTCCTGGTCCGTTTGTCTGCATATTAACTAATGACAACCTTAATCCAGCTTTATACTAGACTGGACATCTGTAACGTGGACTTAACAACAACAACAACAAAAACACCTGGAAAATATAACACTACTTCCACTAGTCTACTATTAACCAATTAAATATAGGTACCTAATGGTAATATATAATGCCATATATATTATATGTATATAAGAGGGATAAAAGGTGGTAAGTTCTGACGGCCGTACCGTAAAAGTGCCAGCCGTTTATACAAAAGGAAAAAACCGGACGTAAAAGTTTTGTAGTTTAAATTCTAATTTATACGAACGATTGTATTGCTTCTCCACGATATGATATATTCAACCGATATGTCGGACACAGTTGAGATTTCCAAGTTGCCATATAACGTAACGTGGTGTGTAAATCACCTGCATACAACATAATCTATTATTCATAACGTAAATAACAAGCAAGACTCTGATTATGACAGGATCGTAAAATAAAATAGATGAATACATCATCATCATTATCATCTCAATAGGATCGTGAGTCTAGAGCAGAGGTCGCCAAAGTGGTCTGTATAGACCCCCAGGGGTCTATTTAATAAAAGCGGGGGTCGATTAGGGGTCGAAGAAAAAACAGTTCGTAATACGCAAATCACACATATCTAATTGAGTATGTATAAATATAATATAATGCAAAAATATGTAAAACTTTAGTTTACGAAATATCTCAGACATTTATGGTAGCATTTCCAAGTTCCTATATGGTTCAAGCCGGCTTCAGTCGCGTAAATTCAATCTTAACTAAGTACAGAAAGAAATTAAATGTGAAGTTTCGAGGGGATTTAAAATTAAAATTGACCAACTTTGAACCCAATATAGCGAAACTTGCAAAAAAATACCAGGCACACTCATCTCATTGATTAAGGAGCAATAAATCTGTAGTTACTCTACTTATTATTTCTACTTATTTATAATTATATAGTATTTAATAAATATTAAGGTATGTAAATGTCATGATTAATATTTTTTTAAAAAACTATTGTAACACAATGTACCACAAATTTAGTAAATGTTTAAAACCATTAAATATATGTACAACACACTATCTAATAAAGTTTTATTTTAATTAACAGAAAATTACTTTTATGGGGGTCGATGGAGATTTCGAAAAATTATACAGGGGTCGATGATCAAAAAAGTTTGGCGACCCATGGTCTAGAGACTATCTGGGCACATGTGGTGAACAAGAGTCTTTAGTGATCTGATCAGTCGATCGATTGGAATTGCAAAGCAAAATTTTTATTATGTAAGGGTCCTAAAATAAAATAGATGAATACATCATCATCATCAACATTTCAACAGGGCCGTGGGACTAGGACCATTTCGACAGATGGGCAAGCAGATCGATTCAATTTAAAAATTCGAATCTCATGGCTCAGTTTATTTTCGGAAGCTTAACGCACTGAGTCAACTTTCGGCTTGTTTGTGACTCAGTAAGAGTCTTTAGCAAACTGACTGACTATTGGAACCGCAAAGCAAGATTCTTATTATATATGGGTCATAAAATACTTATAATAATGTCGTAAGTGCGGAGTTTTTTTGGGAATGTGTGACGGACACTTTCAGGTGCTCAAAGACACTGAGTCAACATCAAGCCAATTCATGACCGACTAGGAGTCTTTAGAGGTCTTACTGATCGATCGATTAGAATCCGGCAGAAACATAAAGTATGATTTTGCATTTTTTAAAGAGTTGAACGAGTTAATGAACTTACTAATTTGAATTTTCTAATTACGAGGATGGATCAAATATAAACGAGCCTTTGTTCATAAAACATTTATATTGATAATTTTAACAAAAAAACAAATTTCTCTATTTTTCGACATATCCCCCTTGTTTGATTATACATTATTCCCAACGCATTGGTAGTTTTTTCATGTCGTTTTCATAAAAAGAAGCAGGGCGGGAGTCTATCCAGTTGCGCACAAACGCCTCCACATATTCATCAGTCCGAAATCGATCGCCTCCTAGTGATTCTTTGAGGGGCCCAAACATGTGGAAATCACAAGGGGATAAGTTTGGGCTATATGGATGATGCTCCGACTGAGTCTAGTGCATTTCACTGATTTGGGCCTGCGTTAAAGCTGCGATGCGAACTCCAGCAGCTTTTTGATCTTCACTCAGCAACTTTGGGACCCAACGAACTGAAATTTATCGGAATCCCCGGTTTTTCGTTATGATTGTGTAGACACTCCCATAGCTGATGCCGAGTTTAACAGAGATCTGAAGCACAGTGGCGTGGTAGTCTCTTCAATAGGGTTTCTCACGCGTGCAATATTAACCGGCGATATGCTGGTGCGCAGACGACGAGAATGATTTACATTTTCGACACGATTACGCCCTTCGTTAAATTCTTTACACCAAACTTTTACCCGTTACCACGAAAGCGTTTCATTTCCAAACTGTGCAAGTAATCTGCGCAAAATTTCAGCTGGTTTCACGTTTTCACGTGTAAGAAACTTTATAATAATCCGTTGCGCAACGCTGTTATGCATCTCTTTCTCACTCATTGTGATAGCTACTAACCAAGCAAACACAGCAATACGACGAGTCGTTTCCGTGTCACCTAATATCCCCACTTCAAGTTGCTAACGCCCGTGTGCGCCTTGAACAACTATCCGGCGCTCAATTTAAGAAGGCTCGTTTATATTTGACCCGCCCTCGTAGTAGCCACCATTACTTAAGAAGGAATTGGGTACTCCTTATCCTGAGTCAACTTCAAATTTCTCGAACTGCTTGAGAACAACAACAAAAACTTATAGGTCTTCCTCTGCATCTCATTGTTATTCTTGCTTCTGCTTCTAATACATCTTAAACTATTTTTCCATCACTCAGAAGCTATCCTACACATTCCACAGTGCCTTCTGTTTTTCAACATATTTCGATATCCTCTGGTTTTTTACAATAATTTAAAAGCGATGATCATCCAGAACATTGATTAACGCATGTCCTTGATGGTTCTCCCCAAAGTGTCAACCCGTAACCTCAATTACTTACTTTAGGGTGAATATCCTCGCTCATTTTTCTTAATCTCAAAAAACAAAGACGACTGTGACGTTCGACATGCAAACGGGAATGAGAGGAGCGTCGGGACGTTGATGACGACGCTCGCGGCGTCGCGTCCACGAAAAAGGCTACCCGGAATACTTTTCAGCATCGCCATTTATTATGTTGACATTCCCTTCGTTACTAACGTAAGCCGTGAATTATATGTGTGTCTAATATCGTGCGAAACGTTACGGGTCTCAGATGCTGTTTAATGCCAGGAGTCTTGATACCTATTCGCTGTCATAACGACGCCATTTTGAATTGCGGGCAAATAACGCGACGGGATGTCATAAACCGCACACAACAAGGACGTTATGAAGTGTGAATTTATGAAGGAAAAGGTCATAGAACACATTAGAACGCTTTGAACGTGTAATAAGATTGTAAATTAGAAATGAATACCACACGTAGAGATTATTATCGTTAAACCAAGTTAATCTTAATAGGGCCCAATAGTTGTGTAATTATACAGGATGTCCCATTTTAAATTACCCACTTGAATTTCTTAACTTTTCTAAACTCCTTATTTTTAATACAATCTATCTAAATAGACAAAAAGTACAATTTATATTAATATCACACTAATATTATAAAGGCGAAAGTTTGTGAGTGTGTGAGTGTGTATGTTTGTTACTTCTTCACGTCTAAACGACTGGAGCGATTTTAATAAAATTTGGTATGGAGTTAGCTGACACCCTGGATTAACACATAGGCTACGTTTTACTGCGGGAAAATATCTTATTCCTATGGAAAAATCGATGGAAATGAATTCGCAGAATATTACAAATGCGAAAATAACTTTGTCTATATGCTACACAATCTCGCCTAAAATTTACTGAACCGATTTAAATGAAATTTGGTACAGAGATAGTCTAGAGCCTGAGAAAGGACATAGGCTACTTTTTAATGCGAAAAAAGGGTTGTAAGGGGTTGAAATAGGAAAGTTTGTGCGGAAATTCCGTAATTTTTATTATATATATAAAATAAATAAATACGACATTCAATCTTTGTAAAAATTTTACCCTAAAGGGAATAAAATTAGCCGATGAAAGTTTTTGTGTAATGACGTCGTCCAAAAAGCTTACGGCCCAGAAAATTAAAATATTAAGTGTAAAAAGTTAAAGAGGTTTTGTTTATTTGGATCAATAAAAGTAGTTGAATACTAAGCTATATAAACTATTTTAAACTATAATTAAACTATATTAATCTATAATATTATAAATGCGAAAGTAACTCTGTCTGTCTGTATGTTACGCAATCCGCCTAAACTACTGAATCGATTTAAATGAGAATTTGGTACAGAGATAGATAAGTAGGTAGATATAAATCTAGAGGCTTGAACTTATTTTTTAGGCTTTTGATTAGATATAGTAAATACGACATTAAAGTTTGTAAAAATTTTACCCTATAGGGGGCAAAAATATGGAATGCAAGTTTTTGTCTGATGACGTCGGCAAAAATGGTTACGGCCCAGAAAATAAAACTATATAGAAGAAAAAAATTTTAATTACTGCCGAAAGTCACTATTCCACGCGGACGAAGTCGCGGGCATAGCTAGTAATCAATAAGATGAAAAAGAAATGAATAAGAACGAGTGATGACCAATGTAAACACCCAAATTGTTGAAACAGAATTTATATTATACATAATTAGTAAGAGTTTAAAAATTAGTGTTTTATATTGTACATAGATATAGTTTTCACTTGAAATATTATGATTGATCTGTTGAGTAGCACTTGAAGTTGTATTTGCGGAGCCGAGAATCTGCGAATGTATTTTTGTTTATGAGATTTTTGGCTAACGGATTTCTCCCCAGACGAAATATTTAAGTGGGCAATTTAAAATGGGACACCCGGTATAGAACGGTACTTCATGGTGGTAAAATAGAAAATAACGTAAGGGCTTCGAGTTGGGAAAAGAGTTATATGAGACATTTGTATTTAACAATTTACAAATTTATTCCGTTTGTGTGTTTCTACAAAAATTGCCTGGTTATCCAAGTAGATCCATTCTAGAAGGGGCTCAGACCCTTTTATTAACCCTTTGTGTGCATCTCTGAATCCAAAATCAAAAGCAAAAGATTCGTAACTCTTCTTGAGACAGAAAGCTAACTCAACCATCCCCATTATTACTGATCCTTCGATCCTTCCTTTGAATAGCATTTTTATGTTTGCGAGTCAGACAGATAGAAGCTCAGAACAAATCCCATCGATATGTATAATAAAATATTTCTAATATGGATGGGGAGTATTAAACCTATGATAACTCAACATCTTTATCTACATAAGTACATGCATTATATATTATAAAATATAATATGATATAACGAAGGCGGCACCAGAATTATTAAAGGTATAATAACAAGTTACGACTTGTAGATTGCCAAGCTTTGTGTACGTATAGGAAGAGATATTAAAGGAATAGTTACAATAAAAGAAAACTCAAAGCACAATGTGCACAGTAACCGACCGATAAAGCTGATATTATTATTTCGTTTTATTGCAACAAGAGAGTCAAACGGCTAGGTAGGATTTATAAGAAGAAGTCACGAACGTAGAGTATTACACCTGACAGACTAACAAACGTAAAGCTCTCTATTTGCAATGTAACGATGCTATCAAAGCATTATATCGGATGACATGTTACGTTGGATACGTTCGAAAGCATTAAGATCTGATCATTAATTCATTTTATTGCTCCTTAACGTTAATTGTGTAACTATAAGCGAATAAAAATAAAAGAGGGAATGTGTAAGACTTGAGTACTTACAGTAAATAAACGTTAATAAAGGATTATGTGCGTTTAAGGATTAAGCATAGTGACAGAGGGGGAATATTGGTCAGATAAAAAAGCCTGCTTTATTCCCTATAAGGGCATTCTAGGGTAAAAGATAGGACAGAAACTTTTTTTTAGAAATTGCATAAATTGGGAAAATTTACTGTAAAATTTTATAGCTCTAGTGCCTATATGTATATACAGGGTTATTCACGCTATACGGCACGGAATATTATGGCCAAAATATGAAAATTTCAAAAACTTTACTTTTGGGTTATATAGGGGTCTATTATGGTTACCTTTTAAAATTATTTTCATATTATACCGGATGTTCCAAATGCCCTAAAAGTATCAAAGTTATGTTTTTTTAAAAGGAACCCCTGTATATTATTGCATTTTTGGATTCTTCGATCAAAATAAGTGTTTGTTTTTATAAGGTTAATAATATCTAAAGCTTAAGGTTTTTTAAATAATTTGAATTTTATCAAAATCTAACCTAATTTTCATGTTTGAAATACTTAAGAAGTATTTAAGTTATGTAAGCGAAATTTACATTGAAGTGTAACAATAGACAATATTTTATATCCCAATTATAATAAACTTGTCGTCTTATACAGGGTGTCAAAAAATTAATACTAAAGTAAGAACTTTAAGGGGTTGTATCTTGTATAATTTAAATGGAACGTCATATTTTTTAACATATCACATGTATTTTTTAATTACCTATCGATTGGTATTGGGGTGTTCATAAGCTAAGTGTTTTTTCAGGAAACGCTAAATAATTGTTTTATGCGCCATTTGGAGTTTTTTAAATAAATGTTCCAATGTCTCTAGTTGCCTTAGGAAGAAGTCCCTTTTAATATTAGAACTACCATGTGGCTTCAACTGGATGGAGTTCCGCCTCATTATCACCGTGAGGTTCGGCAATTTTTAAATGTCAACTTTCAAAATAGGTGGATTGGAAGAAGTGGATTTAAAAATTGGCCCCCCGGATCCCCGGATTTCTTTTTGTGGGGATAGATAAAAGGAATTATCTATAATACGTCTCCGACAACTCCACAAAAAATGAAAATGCGCATAAGAGACGCTTTTGGAAGTGTTACGCCGCAAATGTTATCCAAAGTTAGCTGTGGTTTCGAAAAAAAAAAAATTTACAAGTGCCTGGAAAACGATGGTCGACATTTCGAACACATGTTATAAATATTTTAATTGTATTATGTTATACTTAATTAGTTAATAGAAGAACATTTAATTAAAAAACTCCAAATGGCGCATAAAACAATTATTTAGCGTTTCCTGAAAAAACGCGAAGACTTAACTTATGAACATCCTAATACCAATCGATAGGCAATTAAAAAATACATCTTCTGGTATGTTAAAAAAATATGGTGTTCCATTTAAATTAATTAAGTTACAACCCCTTAAAGTTCTTACTGAAGTAGTATTAATTTTTGGACACCCTGTATAAGATGACAAGTTTATTATAATTGGGATATAAAATATTATCTATTGTTACACTTCATTGTAAATTTTGCTTACATAACTTAAATACTTCTTAAGAATTTGAAACGTGAAAATTAAGTTAGATTTTGATAAAATTAAAATTATTTAAAAAAACTTAAGGTTTAGATGTTATAAACCTTATCAAAACAAACTCTTATTTTGATCGAAGAATCTAAAACTGCAATAATATACAGGGGGTTCTATTTAAAAAAACATAACTGTGATACTTTTAGGGCATTTGGAACACCCTATATAATATGAAACTAATTTATAAAAGGTAACCATAATAGACCCCTATATAACCCAAAAGCTTGTTTTTGAAATTTTCATATTTTGGTCATAATACTCCGTGCCGCATGGCGTAAATAACCCTGTATATAAGTATTTGTCTAAATGATTTATAGTTTCTAATAGGAAACTTAACCAGGAATTGAACCGATGGATTTTTAATGTGGTTAGTTTTACGTGAGGTGATCTTAGGAATCAATTAAGGTCATCGTTTCCCTGCATAATTGAAGTTCATCATACATAAAATCGAACTAAAAAACAATAACATTGTTCTATTAGGACTCCCACAGCTAACAAATTAATGAAACAAATAAAAAAATAAGCATTAGATATTAAATCAATTAATTTTTACAGTTGCACGTTTTGTATCCAGCTGGGAGAAAGTAGTACATTATACAAATAAATTGTTACAAAAAGAAAGTTTTTGGACCTATAGAATCATCTAATACGTCTTGTTACTACTAAAGAAGAAAGTAGAGTTCAAAATCTTTTTATTTTGTAATTTAATTTGCAGCATTACTTGCAATTTTAAGGATAACATTCTTCCACTTCCCTTTTAATGTTCCTGTCACATTTTGTTGGATCCTAAGGTCATAAAAGCAATAACTTTACAATCTACCGACTCAAAATTTCACGTCTTTATGTATACCTACCTACAATACGCTTATGCATTTAAATTATCACAATTTCTGGATTTATTATTCACCTTTTTTTCCCGATGTATTTCATATCCCAGAAAAGACGCGTATGTACATATTTAGAAAGCGAACACAATTCCCGTTGAATTTCAATGGCATCGTGGCGCCTGCATACCTCTTCCTTTTTTCTTGAATTCTCGTAAAAATCCATCGATATATAAAAGGGGTGCAGGGCGTCACAGTTAGTAGTGTGCCGCCAGATTACAAGGGGATGACTCAGTCGTCTGTTGTGGCAAATAAATGTTCACAATCGTCTGTCTGTATATCTGCTAGGAAATATGTACACAAGCCAGACTTGGAAGAAGATGCCTTCCCCTCGATTAGTGTCTTCGGATGACTCATGCATTTCCTTGGACGTCTTTTCAAAACCCATGTACATATGTATATTGCGCTAGCAGAACGAACACAATGGAATGTATGTGCGTAATGCAATTTAAATTATTGTTATTATACGCGCCATTAAAATGTAACACCTCGCATACCGACGAACAATTGCCATCAGCCTTCATTTTGATTCGCTTGTATTTTAACTTTTTACTATGTGATTGCAATAAATTCTCTGCCTTTTAGCTTCCATCAATGCAAGCAGTGCTTTACATAAGTACAAGCAAACGTATCTGGAACCATTTACTATCTATGTACATTTATAATGTAAAAACCATATCATATAAGTAGCAATAAATTGAACGGTTTTATTTATACCTTAGCAAACATACAAGGTTCTTGTTTAGGTGTGATTCGTGAATTAGTAGATGCCATAAAATTTACAACCACTGCTAAATATTTCAAGCTGTTTGTTGTAACCTACCATTTAAGATTAATAACTTAAAACAACACAAGTACATACAATACATACGTACCATATACATATAAGAAAATGTTAATTGCAATGATTAGGAATAAAGGATAAAAAACAGGGGAGGTTCTCCCTTGGGCAAGTAATAAATGCAGCGTTGTTAAATTTTAAAATGTCATTGGTTGATATGAGACACGTCCTCTGACTAATAGACCAGTGCTGAAGCCTTCAAAAATAGTAAAAAGTGAAAAAAAAAAATTATAGTAGGATGAAACCCATTGGAAAAGGAAGATAATATAACAGAAATGAAAGGAAAAATAATTTACGGGCGAACTGAAGTCAGGAAGGGGAAGGGGGTGAGTTTTTAAAGGTAAAAAACGGTTGTCCTTGATTTCCGGAAAAACAACAAGTCTTATGGAAAAATATCTACAACTTTTGTATTTACACTTTTGTCACATAACCTCAAAATTTATGTGAAAAATTCAAATAACCAACTTTTTAGTTTTATTTTTCTTTTACAAAAAAATTTTTTTTTCATTTAATGAAAACTTACCTATTTATGTCCCGAACACGCTGTAATTTCTTAGATTTGAAATATGTATTGTTTCACCTAATTTTTACTTAATACCGGAAAAGCACCCTAATTTTCAATCGAAAATTCTCACGTCAAAATATCTGCTTTTTTAAAAACGTTGGTGGGCTTTTTCTTCGTTGAAATCTCTACTTTCTGATGGTGTGAAGAAAAACATACATTAATATGGTATGTTTTCTCAGGAAATGCAAAAAAACGAAGGGAATTTTATCTAAAAAATGTGACCGCTGCTATTTTTTTAGTAAAAAAGTTGATTTATTAAATTATTATTACATTTATGTCATAGAAAATCACATAATATATAAATATTCATGTAAATCGTACTATTGAATTCACATACTTTATACTGATTACGTTATTTATTATAATATTTTTAAAAACATTAATTTAGTTTTCTTCGTTTTTGCATTTCCTGAGAAAACTTACCATAGTAATGTATATTTTATTTCACACCATCAGAAAGCAGAGATTTCAACTAAGAAAAAGCCCACCAACGTTTTTGAAAAAGCAGATATTTTGACGTGAGAATATTCGATTGAAAATTAGGGTGCTTTTTCAATATTAAGTAAATATAAGGGGAAAAAGTAAATATTTCAAATCAAAAAAATTACAGCATGTTTGGGACATAAATAGGTAAGTTTTCACCAAATGTTGGTTATTTGAACTTTTCACACAAATTTGAGGTTATGTGAAAAAAGTGTAAATACAAAAGTTGTAGATCTTTTTATTACCTGCAACTTCGTCATATATTCTATAAGACTTGTGGTTTTTCCGGAAATCAAGGAAAACGGTATTTTACTCTTAAAAACTCACCCCCTTCCCGACCTCAGATCGCCCGTAAATTATTTTTCCTCTCATTTCTGTTATATTTACTTATCCTTTTCGAATGGGTTTCATCCTAGTATAATTTTTTTTGGTATCAAAAATTATCGACCCTGGCCTACAATTACTGACGACAAACATATATAATGTTGCTGTAATAAATTAAAATAAATTTTCACTTTGGTTTTGATCGTGTCTCATAATTTAAAAAGCAGCTTTTCTTTAATAATTACTTTACAAGATATACTCGGATAAATTGTTAATTAGGCTGAGTGAGAACATTTTACTTCCTCCAGGTGTTTGTTGTTAGGTAATAAGTAAATGTACCCCTTTATCTCCGTATTATTTAACGATACAATCGTTTCAAAAAACGGGGTCGTCGAACCTTCAAGATTAGTGTATGGTATTATTGAGTCGTCAAGTTTTTGAGAAAGTTAACGACGAGGTTACCGACCAAATCGCTTTGATTTTAAACAGCATCACGCAACTCTGTATATTCTCGTTTATACTTACATACGGACACAGGTATATGGACGTAAAAATACCGGTCGCAATTCGATTCGAGTTGATGGTGTTCTGGCATGCAAAAAATTTCGCTAACTGGAGCACCTTGAAGTAAAGTATTCACCAATAAAAGCTGCAGACGACAGATACTGACTTCGATTAAAAAATCTGAGGTGGGACTTTAAAGAATTCGTTTTATTGGATTTGGAAATTGCCTGTCATCCCTTCCGGAAACAATTACGAAACCTTCTACGGAAGCCAGATTAATATCGTATCTTAGAATATACGTAATGCATATTAATTCCAATATATTGTTTGTATAAGAGCTCAATGACATCTTTATTAGATTTAAAACAATGTTATTGTAGTACCTACAGCTATATAATGGTGCTACTCTACCTTATGCACAATTATACAATATTATGTCTTTTAATTTATTAAAAAGGCTTCCCATTTCACAAAAGGTATAATTACATATAACACAAATGCCGCTGGCCATCGATTCCGGCGGAATCTTTGATTTACCCAAAGGCTAGCAACCTTCAGCATTAAATCATACACAGGACTTAAGAGTGCACAACAACAAGGTCTCATGGGAACTGTTTTCAAAATAACCAGGAATATTTTACAACAACAACCAAACCTCCTGGAGGATGTAGTCGATACAAGACAGTGATATAAATATTTGTGCCTATAAATGTATTATTTTTATATAATTTAATAAAAGGTTTGGGTTGGGGTTAAGTGGAATTCAACCGGTCTCTGAATTTTATTTTTATTCTCGACCTAAAAGATTTCATGGCAAGTAGATGCGGAAGTGGAAGTAAAATGAAGTTGAACGAATGGCCTTTGTGAAAAAGAAAAACATGGTGTATGTACTCGAGTAAATATTTCGATGTGCACACGGCTGGCCCGAAGTCGGATGCGTCGAAACAAGCTCTAAAAGTGCAATTGCTACGGTCGAACTCCGCATTCTTCCTGTCACTAGTTTTTCTGTGTCTGTAAGGCAAAATCCTCGACAATTTCCTCGATCCTGGGCTGTTTGTAGTCGGGAGCAACGCCACCATCGACGCCGAACGACGACGCTCTACGATCGATCGAATTCTTGCGCACACGGACGCCCCCCGTTTCGTCATCAAAACTACCTTCCGGGGACGCGTGCGACGCCGACGCGACGTCGGTGAACGCTGCAGACCGCTTGGCGCGAAAGGAAAGGCGCCTCAGTTGCCGGCAATCCTTCGTCACGTTTCAAGCGCACCATGCCATTGCCTTCAGTACCACTATTATTATTATTATTATTATCATTATCCTTCGAGGACTAGTACGATAGGCACGCTGTTGCTACAGTAACAGTTGTAGTGATGAAGTGAATTTGGGACCGTAATAAGGATAATTTTATAGTGAAAATTTTGAACTCAATTAAGTGAATTTTTTTATTGAAAATGTTAATTTTTACAAGTGTCGATAACAGTCGTCGGTAAGTGGAAAACAACTTTAAAACTTAAATCTACGTCTAAAACTCAAAAATTCTTAATAATTGTAATTCACAAATTTTTGATTTTTGGTTCTTCAAATGACCATCTTAATGCATTTCATATTTTAACTGTGAACATTTTTGAAAAGCGCTAATAGAAATTATTTACGTACTAACATTTTTATAAATATACATTTGGATTAAATTTCTATCAAAGTTAAACTCTGTTATCATTTTCAGTTCTTTTGGTTGGTATTTCTGTCCAAGAAAAACCAAAAGCAACTTAAAAGCACGCTTTAAAACCCTTACAAAATTGATGGCCTTTTTTAAGTTTAAACTTTATCAAAAGAGTCTGCAATACTAAATGAATGTTACTTTCTGTGGAAAGAAAAAAATTGTAATGTCTAAAGATAGCGAGACGTTTTAAATACTGATAAAGCAAGTTTTATCATCTGTGAGCTTTTGGACGGGTTAAACTTTTATCACAGGACCGAAAAGAGTTTTCTTTGTAACGGGAGCTAAAGGGAAACTAACAGCACGAGGCGGGTGATTTTGTCGAGAGAAGAAATCTTTGATGGATAACTAACGGACCAGAAACATAATTAGCATAGCCCGTTTGATAATAACCCTTTTCAATTCTTATTGTTTTACTCTTCAAAAGAAAATTTAATTGTATGTATGGGATGGTTTTGAACCGTTTGTTTTATGAAACGACGAACATCATCGATTAATTATCGATCTTTCATCTTTTGTCACTGATAAACTTGACAATTTTAATTCACCTTTTATAAAGACAATAAAATGAATCTATAAAAGAATACAACAATAAATCAAATCACATGTCAATGAAATGGGAAGGCGTCAAATTTGTTCTATTATTATCTCGTCTCGTCAGGACTCCTACCAACCCTCGGAAGTTGTCTAAATAAACATATTCCGGTCCGCATGTCTGCATGTTTGTTTGTGTTTCTCACTCTTTTTTAGTTTGTGAGCTACTGAATATTAATGTAGCAGTAACCAAAGCACGTTTGATACCTATCTTTGTGACTGCTTGATGACGAACATCTACGCTTTGTTCAAACGTTTAAACACCGTCCGTCGCGTCGTATGCATTCGTTACTTCACACCCATATTAAAAACTCCAACGTCAAAAACTATCCTTTATTTTCTTCTATTTAACAAACAAAAAAGAAATCGATAGGGCTATTGTTTCGCCTTTAATTGATTCTCAATGGTACTTAAATAATCCTTAAGGATTTCATAATCATAACAAAGAATAGTAGATACTTGTTATACAGTTCGATTTGTCGATATTCTAAAATTAAATCATCTGCTTCATTGACTTCTTTTTTGAAGTAAATGTATAAATGGTTTTTCCAATAGAATATTATTAATCCTAATAAAATATTAGACGTTATCATCCCCAAGGAACTTATATTAAATAATCTGATTTATGGAGCAGATGAGATGAATCAGCACCATCTGTCTTAAGAATATTTTAATAAAATACTAATTCTTATTCAATTTAATATATGTAATGGTAGAAGGTGGAGAATGAAGTTTGAGATCATTTTTTGGAGGTACCCAAATGCTTATATAGTGACTTTACTTTACGTTGACAATCATTAACTAAGAGATTGCCTTACGATTCTAAATTTGGTTAGGTCTAATCAGTTTAACCTGGGACTTATTAGGAGCAAAATTTCCTAATTAAATTAATTAACTAAATATAGGTTTTCGCAACTGTTAATACTGACGCTACGTAATTTTATTTTCAACTTAAATAAATTTACTCTAACGGAAACAAAATCTGCTTCCAATTTTATAATACTGAGAATAGAAGGTATCTTTCGTATCGTCTTCCTTTTGGAGGTAACTCTCACTTCCTCTTCTTTGTGGAGGAAATTTTTGACATCATCGATCTTGTATCCTGATTTTGGAAGGAGCATCGCTCAGGGGTCTTGCCGATTCGTTCGGCAATCAATATCCGAAGAGAAATACGACATTTGCCACATTATCCAAAGTGGTTCGCGCCATCACTTAAATAACAAAGCAATTACTTAAATAACTTCAATCTTTTAGAGCCGCAGGGACGTCGTAAAAGCCACTTTTGCACCTGTACCTTGAGAAAGGGTTTTAAATCGATATTAAAATGAATAACAAAACCGCTATTGTAAAAAAACAGTCTTCACCAACACCAATACATTATTCGTCAGTTTTGAGATGGTGGGTATTGATCATACAGATGTGTTCTTCCCTTGAATAGATACCGAAATAGCTGACACTGACCTTTCATTCACCCCCTAAAATGTCCCTTGTCGTTCTCATATTTATCATCAGCATGAGTAAGGGTTTTGGCACCCTTATAATGTTAGGGTGTTCCCGAACAAAATTATATGTTATGTGTTACATTTTTATTTGAAAATGTAAGTGATTCTTCAAGGTGATAGATTGAGAACTATCAGAATAAAATATTTTATTCTTTGTCTAGAACCTTCACCAAATTATTATTTAAAAAATCTTTGTTAAAACTACGAATATCTTTAACCTTGTGTTTAGTTCCTCTCTTTGTGTTAATAATGCCTTATTGTATTTGCTAGTAAATACGAGAAACGTTACGTTTTCATAATAATTAGACACAGATTAGCCTATTTAGTGTTGGAGAAGGATATACAAGCACAAGTCCTTGACTAAATAATGTCTTGTCTGGCAGCGACTGTTGGGGGTTGTTGCTGATATAGGGGTTGATAATATGATTAACGCCAACTGTCAGAAATGTCAGGCTGTAAAGGGTATTCCTCGCATGTCCTTCATGCTTTGTTTATCCTCGTCAAACTGCTTTTCATTTAAGCTGATACGTTACCAACAGCTAAGTATATTTGTACGTATACATTAGTACCATAGATGGACTATGTAAAAAAATGATGTAGGATGATTCATAATTTATGCCACTTTACATGATAACAAATTCCAGAAATTGTGCGAAAGAAATCTTGAAGTAAAATAAACCATTATTAAAGTTTAGGGAATGAACTTTGAATTTCGTTGAAAATAATGTTACTAAAAGCCATCCTTGAATTATAAGTAGGTGTTTTTAATAAATAAATAAATTTCTTTTGTAGGTACATAATTCAAATTAATTTCTAATTAACCTTGTATTGAAAATTGAAAACGATAGGTAGGTATGAAATATCTGTTTTTTATCAAATTAAAGTAGATCAGGTTAGTTTGTACCCTTTATTTCGAATTTAATGAATTTGTCTTTGGGCAAGCTTCAGCGCAGCGTTTTCTTTCATCTCCTCTGCTTTTACTTCATTACTAGCAAATTCTCAGACTTTCTAATTTGAACTTCTCTTAATTGCTAACAAACGCTGCTTCCATTTGTAATTCAATTTCCGTTACAACTCTCCTTTGCATTCCACCTAAGGGTTATTGTTATTCTGGTCTTAAATTAAACTAAAAAAATCAATCACTTTTATTTTCTTTCTGAAATAATAATTGTGTTTACGATCATGGTCCTTAGAAACTATTTCTTAATGCATTTTACGATTTTCTTTAGGTTGTTCGTGCGGTGAAAAGTCATAATCTTATTTGTCCGTCAGGAAAAATGACAGGCCGCTTTTCCCTTGCTACATGTTACATAAAAATTTCCACTTTTCCATTTGTCATTGTCGTAAGCGACCATTTCTGACATATCTCGTAATACTTTACGAAAATGGAGCACCACAACTTTTGCTAATTGTATTTTTTAATTCCTATCAATCACATTTATCAGTTTATGGCACAACATAATTTATTAATCAATTTTAAGTGCTTGTTAGTTCTGTTTATCATCCCCTCGTACAGGTTCAAGACCTCTAAAGCTTTGTCACTGAGATCTCTTTTTTATTTTACGTAAAAAATTCGTAATATGGTTCTTTAAACTTTTTATTTCTGTAGTATGCATATTTACGTCGTCCATAAAGGGTGGATGAAGATTCATAAAAACCTACTTTGTAAGTATAAACATAAAAGCCCCTAAAGTAGTGGATAAGCGGAGCCTCTGAAAGAAAACGAAACGATGTGCCCCATTTAAACCTCCAA
This sequence comes from Agrilus mali, assembly GCA_029378335.1. NCBI lineage: Eukaryota > Metazoa > Arthropoda > Insecta > Coleoptera > Buprestidae > Agrilus > Agrilus mali. Next base: position 17,977,321 of record CM055658.1, on the reverse strand, counting down.
ATATGTCAGAGGTTAAGTACTCTTGAAGCATTGAAAAAAGTTACCTACAGCCCACTTAAAGTATACTCACTGCTTTCCTATAGATATACATGAACATAAGTACGTATAATTACGATCAAAAGGTAGAAATATGTTGGTACCATTATCGTTCAAAGAATACTGTATATTAAGTAGATATTCAGCGGTTAAATTTCCATAAAATATTCCACAAAAAATGAAAAGAAATGTAGAACAAATTATCTTCAATTTATTACAAGTAAGCACTTAAATAAAAATTAGTAAGAAGTAATAGGGGCTACGGGACAAAGTTATCATGGGGTTTTGAATTATTTAAACGTTTATTCTAAAAGCATTCAGTCTACTACAATTATAACATGTGTATAAATTATGAAAACATGATTTTCACACTTTTTTATTTCTTCCATAATTTTCTCAGTACTTTGTGATTCTTCAGAACTACAAAAAATTCTATATATAACGAAAAAGCCACAAAAGGACGAAACGACTGTTCAGACAAGAAGTCTATTTAAAAGTTGTTAAAGGGTTTGTTATAATAAAATATAATTACCTAATAATTTCCAACTTAATTTTTTTACATGGGTAGTTATTTTTATACTTAAATTAAATTTGTTCCGGTGGAAGCCTCATGCACATAAAACGTTAAAAATGCCTTAATATTAAAGTCGGTGGCGGGTTTAATAACTTAGCGTCCGCCGTACTGTTTTCCATGGCGACGGGGGCTAAAAAACACTGACAACGACGCCGACGACTGTTGTTATTGTCGAATCCAACCCTGTATGTCGGTAATTTATTGTGCTTTATTGCGATATTTATCGTGTAAGCGCAGTCGCGCTCACTCATTCACTCACTCACTCACTCGTACACCACCATCATGTGAATCGAAACGTTCAAGCAGTTAGCTATTTGTTAAACTGACATATTATCCGCTCTCTTGTAATTTGTAGAAATGCATCACGATCGAACGGACACGAAACGGTAGGTAGCAACTTCCTGTCAATCTATTTTCTACTATCCATTTGAGATGATTCAACTTGAACGAGGAAGGAAGAAATATTGTTCCATTAGACTTCAGTTTGTAGTGTAACAGCTGCCAAACGCACCATACGATTAGAGATGAGCAAAAGTAGTCTTGGTCATCCAAATTTTGTCGGAGTAACATCAAGATTAGAACAAGTATGCCCACAAGACCGAGGTCAAGGCTCTATGAACAGAACCAAGACCATGAAAAATTATTTCAATACTTTTCAAGAGCAAGGCAAAGATGTACTGTTGGAAAGCAAGAATAAGCCTACGAATAAAACTTTTATCAAAATTCTCATAACACTTATTGTGAACAAAGCCAAGAAGTACTCACAAAAATAAAGGCAAAAGTCTTGATTAAAATTTATTAGCAAAAGACTCTCAATAATACTGAAAAGCATGCCAAACCTACGACTAATTCTTTTGTCAAAATTTTCAAAATAGTTCTTAAAAACAAGGCTTAGAAGTACTGACAAAAATCAAGGCAAAGGTCTTGATTAAAATTTATTAAAAATCTCTCAATAATCTTCACGATAAAGGAAAAGAAGTAGGGTTGAAAAGCTAGACTTAGCCTACGAATAAATTATTTCCACAATAATTCCTAAGACCAAGGCCACAAAAATCGAGTTAAAGCTTTTATTAAAATTTATAAGCCGAAATCTTTCAATACTCTGCAAGACCAAGGCCAACATGTTGAGTTGAAAAACAAGACCACGTCGAGACGTAAATTTATTGTTAAAATTCCATAATAGTTCCTAAAACCAAGACCATGAGGAACTGCCAGAATTAAAGGCCAAGGTCTTGACTAAAATTTATAAGCAAAATTTTCTCAATAATCTTCAAGACCAAACCCAAGATGTAATACTGAAAAGCACGCCAAACCTACGACTAATGCTTTTGTCAAAATTCTCAAAATAGTGCTTAAGACCAAGGCCCAGTAGTACTGTTAAAAATCAAGGCAAAGGTCTTGACTAAAATTTATTTGCAAGACTAAGACTAAGATTCAGTGTTAAGAAACAAGACTAAGCCCACGATGAAAAATTTTGCCAACACTCTTAAAATAGCTTTAAGACCAAGGCCAAGAAATGCCGTCGAAAATCAATGCAAAGGCCTTTCTTAAAAATTATTAGTAAAAATCTCTCAATAATCTTCACGACGAAGGAAAAGAAGTAGGGCTGAAAAGCAAGACTAAGCCTACGAATAAAATTTATTGACATAATTCTCAATAATTCCTAAAACCAAGGCCACTAAAATCAAGTTAAAGCCTTTATCAAAATATATAAGCAAAAATCTTTCAATACTCTTCAAGACCAAGGCCAACATGTTGAGTTGAAAAGCAAGACCACGTCGAGACTAAAATTTATTGTTAAAATTCCCATAATAGTTCCTAAAACCAAGGCCAAGAGGTACCGTCAAAATTGAAGGCCAAGGTCTTCACTAAAATTATTAGAAAAATTCTCTCAGTACTCTTCAAGACCAAGGCCAAGGTGTAATACTGAAAAGCAAGACTATGCCTACAAGTAAAATTTTTGTCGAAATTCTTATAAAAGTTCCTAAGACCAAGGCCAAGAAATACCGTCGAAAATCAATGCAAAAGCCTTTATTAAAAATTATTAGTAAAATTCTCTCAATACCTACTCTTCAAGGCCAAGGAAAAGAAGTAGTATTGAAAAGCAAGACTAAGCCTACGACTATTTTGTCAATGTTCTCCTAATTGTTCTTAAGACCACAGCCAAGAAGCACTATCGAAAATCAAGGCAAAGGTCTTGATTACAATTTATTAGCAATATCTCTCAATACTTTTTAAGGCCAATATGTAGTGCTAAGGAGCAACATTAGGCCTACGAATAAAATTTATTGTCATAGGTAACTCTCATAATAATTCCTAAGACCAAGGCCAATAACTACTGTTGGAAAGCAAGACCTAGGTCATGATTGAAATTTATTAGCAATGTTCTCGTAATATTCTTTATGACAAAAGTCAACCTGTACTGCTGAGAAATAAGACAAAGGCCATGACTAAAATTTAGTATTCAATTTCTCTTAATATTTTCTAAAGAACAATATTGTCGAGACGTGTTGAAACAATTTAATCTGTTCATTTCTACTTATATTAGTTACGTAACAGTTCATCGGCTTTCCACGTCCTCTGAGGGGTTCGGAATATTATTTCAGAGGCTTCTTGAAATGCACTCGCTCTATATAGAAAATGTCATTAACCAGCACCAATTTAATAATTGCTTACGTTAGTCATTTAATAACTTGCACTCTTCCGCTTTTATACGACTTCACATAATTCCCTTCTTGACAACTTCCCGTTTATACCTTTATTACCTACCATCATGTAAAAAAGAACCTACAGAAAAATAATTAAAGAATTCGTTCTAAACTCTTATTTTCAATTTTAATCCCGAAGCAAAGTGTTCGCGGATTACCAATTAATTAACTTCGTTAAAATAGATTGAGTTTAGCTAGAATTAATTATCAAGCGTTCTTCTTATTCTGGGTTCTTATATAATCGATCCTGTGCCCAATTTATCAATGTAAATCTAATAGACCTCCCCTTTCGGTTGGCTGATGAAAGAAGCAATGGTGTTCGAATTTATTAAGTTAATTTTAGGAAATTGAGCGTCAGGTGGCTTTAACCCACAAATATACAGGTTATAAAAAGAGTTCTTGAGGGCAAGAAAAAATAGACAGCTAGTTTGATTTTGCACAATAGACGGGTAAATTAATTTTAATTTGTTTAAATTGGCAGAAGATTGATACAATTAGAATATTTCGACCGGCTTTGCTTCAAATCCAGATTTAATTTAGTTAAAATGGAAACAAAGGATTTTCTAGTTTCTCAGCTGAAATTATCTTCCACAGGACATTGCTCGCAATTGATACTTATCCTTATTCGCTCATTAACCGAGAGCTCTTTTTAAGCAATTAACGTTTCCTTGCTATGTAAATATATACGTACTTTCTCATGTATGTGAACTGAGGAAGTTGTCCTATTATCAAGGCATCATCTTCCAATTAAGGCCCACTGGGTCGTCGTAAATTCACGAAACTGGCAAAATTATGCAATCTTTCACAATTCGTGGTTGGCAAAACACAATTCTCTGCAGGAAATTTGCGGGTAAACGCAATTTATTATTTAAATTCGAGTTAGCACGGAAGATCGCGGAACTGACAGTGTTGTTATTGTGAGGCTAAAGGGTCAGTTTTACGAGTTTTATTTTAAGTTCAGTTCAAGACAACCGAGTTCAAATTAGATTTCAAAGGGAACTTTAAAGGAAGACCAAGCAAGCACTACACGACGGAGCTCAGCGTTAGCTAGTTCAAAACACTTTTCTCATATTACGTCCAGTTTCAAACTTGTATTAGAGAACGCGTTAAAAGTTAGATTTACAGCCTCTAATGGTCTTCCTTTGGTCGTTATATCATTTCAAAAATGGACAAAAAGTTTTTATTAGTTTTAATTTTGCAACAAATGTTCATCAGGCAACAGAAGGTTCAATTAATTAAATAGAACCAACCCTATGTTCCTCTACACAATCCAACTGGGATATTTATTCGAAAAATTATATATGAATCCAGAAAAAAATAAGTACAATAGTTTGTGCTGTTCTTGACAAAATAAACGAAAAGATAATTACAAAGCAATATTCCATTAGTTTCGACTCCTCTTTGTCTCGCATCTTAACCCTCTTCACATTTTTCTTCTAGAGAAATACATGACAGTCCCTTCCGGTGTGCTTTGGATTTGCGGTGGATTTCAGGGGCGTTTATTTAAAATTCTTATGTCAGCATCTGACGATGCTTAAAATGGAAGACTCCTTATTCTTCAACTTCGTAAAGCAATTTTAAATTGACGCAAGGGATAAATTCTATTTTTAGATGGATCCAGTTTAGCGAATGTACATTAGAAATGACCTCCACAAAGTGTTTAGTAATTTACGTACTTACTATCAAGGCTTCGTGCTTTAAATAGAAGAGATCTTTAGAGGCTAACGATTTCATGCAAATTTTGTCTAAATACGAGATTTTGTATTTGATTAAAAATATTGCTCTATTTCTCCGCTACTCAATTACGAGAGCGGCTGGCGGTTTTCCCTCGAACCTTTGTTGTGGCTTGCTTGCAAAACATCTTCATCCAGTTGAACTTGTTATGAAACTGGGCTATACCGTACAAGTGCCTTTTGTACTACTTGATGAGTAATTACCGAAGTGACAAAGCCGCCTGTTATCTTCGAGGTACAAGCACCTAACCTACTTACAACCACTTAATTTCTATCGTCAAGAATCGCTTCGAGATTACAAAAAAAATCGCCTGAGATGATATCGAATATTTATCGTTTTAGCTTTTTAGTCAAAAGAACAAAACTTTTGATTACGATATTAAACTAATTTTGTTTGTTTGTTATTTAAAATGAGCTACAAAATAATTTTTAAAAGCATCGGATGGGGAAGTATCTGTCAGAAGGTCGGAAGTTTCAAATTATCGCCGGTCGTTTTGGTGTACACATTTGGCGTTGTAATTTCATTTTCGTCTCTACTGGAACGTCCAACGGTGAACGAATTCACAATATTTGCTCATGGCGTCGCTGTATTTGCTTGAACGACAGGACGGGACAATGAAGTTTGTCGTTCATGAATGACGACAGTCCCTTCTTCTGCTCTAAAAGCGGTCGGAAAAAGAACAAGCGGCAGAAAACCCCTTGCCACCCCCATAATATCGTCCCACGTACTGTGTAACGTACCTACATCCCTTTCAACCCAACCATCACTTCGCTCTATCTCTATTTAGAGAATGTATGCAGTTGGGGTTGCTTTTTCTGCCTCAAGATAGACTTGTTTTCACGCCGAGCACGGAAAGCAACGGAAATGGTTTCTGAAATTGGATAAAGTGTTTTGTTTCCTCGCATTACTATCCGAAACGTCGCTATTTATACCAGAGCACTTTCCTGTTGCTCTCTGTAAAAAGTTCATCCTTTTTGCAAGGTATTTTGCACTTCAAGGTGAGCAAACCCGAAACAATGGAAGAAAATGTACATCAAGAGATCCCGCATATTCTCTGTCTAATTTTGAGTTTGGCCAACAACAAACCGCCCTATATTCCTGTCTCTAATACATAATAACATATACACATAATAAGTATATGTCTTTATTTTTTTAAAGAAGCTACTATTTAACGCCTACCTGTCTCTAAGCCATTGAAAACTAGGTAGGGAAAAGCCAAAGGATTTAATTAATGTGTTTACATTTTGTAGGGGTTAACGGACCTGGATTGTATCGTGACCACCGAATCTAACTAACGCACGCCCGTCCTAATTTACGGCAACCGATTGCGCCAGAAAATTACGTGTTTTTGCCGCCTCGTCTAGGAGTCTAGAAAACTTAATTACGAACGAAAACAACAGAGGAAAAATCACTCTATAAATTATAATTACCTATAACCAACAAAATCATCAGCGAAATGATAAATGACACTAATTACATCGCAAATTATTTCAAATTTAATTTTACAAAGTACCATATTATCCAGAAAAATTGCCCTAACCCGCGACCAGTAGCGACCACTAAGACCAGAGACACCAGTCTTAGTTTCTTGACCGCTGCAAGTTGCCGTTGCTTGCTATAATTTTACTTTAAACGCCCCAAAAGAATTATAACTTCAAACTTCTCAGAAGTAATCAAACTCTCGTTATCATTAATAAAACAAACTAGAATCAATTTACATTTTATGGATTTTGGACTGCCGGTTCTTTTTATAGAGAATAAATAGAAAAACATACTTACCGTTATTATTTTTATTACTTACGTACTTTCTGATATAAATTACGAAGTAACCGAGTTCGAATGTTTAAAGAAAACTATACAATTTTTGTATTGGCAACCTGTGTGTATTACATGGCATATTTGAATTTCAGAATAATAATAATGATATAAGTGTCGCATTTTCCCTTAATTTAGTTTTGAAACCTTTGATTAAACGAGTAACAAGTCGACAACTGAAAATTTAGGTGCTTGTAAAAGACAACAATGTCCACGATACTGAAAACCCATGTATTTTTTATAGAAAGTTTTAAAAATAGAGAGACTGTGAGATAGACCAGTGCTGAAGCCTTCAAAAGTAGTAAAAAGTGAAGAAAAACTATAAAAGGATGAAACCCATTGGAAAAGGAAGAGAATATAACAGAAATGAAAGGAAAAATAATTGACAGGTTATCTGAGGTCGGGAAGGGGAAGGGGGTGAGTTTTTAAGGGTAAAAAACGGTTTTCCTTGATTTCCGGAAAAACTGCAAGTCTTATGGAAAAAAGTTAAAAGGCAAAGTTGTAGGTAATAAAAAGCTCTACACTTTACACTTTTTTCACATAATCTCAAAATTTGTGTGAAAAATTCAAATAACCTACTTTTTGGTTTTTTATTTTTATCTTTTACAAAAAAAAATTTTTTCACGAAATTTGGTGAAAACTTACCTATTTATGTCCCAAACACACTGTAATTTTTTTGATATGAAATATTAATTTTGTTACCTTATTTTTACTTAATATCGAAAAAGCACCCTCATTTTCGTTTTTTTGCATTTCCTCAGAAAACTTACCATAGTAATGTATATTTTTATTCACACCATCAGAAAGTAGAGATTTCAACGAAGAAAATGCCCACAAATGTTTTTAAAAGAGCAGATATTTTGACGTGAGAATTTTCGATTGAAAATTAGGGTGCTTTTTCAATATTAAGTAAAAGTAAGGTGAAAAATTGAATATTTCAATTCAACAAAATTACAGCGTGTTTAGGACATAAATAGGTAAGTTTTCACCACATTTCGTGAAAAAAAATTCTTTGTATAAAAGATAAAAATAAAAAACCAAAAAGTTGGTTATTTGAATTTTTCACATAAATTTTGAGGTTATGTGAAAAAGTGTAAATGCAAAAGTTGTATATCTTTTTATTACCTACAACTTTGCCGTTTAACTTTTTTCCACAAGACTTGTAGTTTTTCTGGAAATCAAGGAAAACCGTGTTTTACCCTTAAAAATTCACCCCCTTCCCCTTCCCGACCTCAGATCGCCCTTAAATTATTTGTCCTTTCATTTCTGTTATATTCTCTTCCTTTTCCAATGGGTTTCATCCTACTTTAATTTTTTTTGGTTTCAAAAATTATCGACCCTGGCCTAAGACTGTTTTAACGAACTTTTGATATAGCGCATTGATTTCTAAGGTCCCTCAAGATCGGCAAAACTGTTTTATTTAAAATTCAATTGTAACTTCTCTTCCTACAATTTCAACAACCTTTGTTTCGCCTAATACACCCTGTGTATCACCTAACACCTACATATAAAAAAGTTTTAAGTTTATTTTGTTGTTTCTACCATATTTTCAAAAATAGTCCAGTGTCGATTTACTTCCCTGTGCGCTTTCTGAAACAATTTAATTTAATTCGACAGCAAAAGCTCGCCAACATACCTACTTCAATTTTATTTCGGGCTTTTGAATTCTAAAAATTAGGTTATATACCTACATACGTATTACGTACACGTACCCATAGCTCCGTTTCAAAACGTGCAGCGTTCATTCATTACGTTAATACTTGTGAATGAAGCGAAAAATAGCCCTTAAGAATACCACGAAGCACGCGTAATTTAGCATTTCGTATAATACCCACCTAGTAGAAGGTTCGTGTTTCGGTTTAAATTGCCTTTTTCGTTGATCAGCCGCAAAGGCTTAGCGATCCTTTTTCTCTGGATTCAAAAATAAAAAACGCTCTCGTAATTAAATTTTTAATTGCGTTTACTTGTAAGGGGATATTTCCGAGCTCGGGAAATTACTACGAGCAGTTTCATTAAACAGCGTTCGGAATAAAATTATCAGGGTGGATGCCAGGGTGACTTGATTGACTGCCGTTTCTCACGACCAGATGTCTAACGGTACTGAAGTTTTCCAATTTTACGAGATACAGGAAAGAAAGGAGACAAGCTGGTCACAATAAGCGCCCAGAAACAATCTATATCTATATATATATAGCACTGCAAGCAACTTCGTGAGTAACAATTGGTCAATTGATGATACTCAAAATATTACAGGATTTAATAAGGAATCGATCGGTCGACTCGTTTAATGCAAAAGATATACTAGGACATTTGAAAAATATAGAGAAAAACAAATAAAACTAAATTCAAAAGATTTTCACAAAACTTTATTAAACTGTTTCGCAACATATGTTACGCCAAACTTTGGCTTCTTCAAACGGGAGTAATTACTACTAAATAGAGAAATACATTAAAAAGTACGTGTTTAAATATATGGTCAAAATAAATTTAAGAGTGGAGAATTGTTATCTACATTTTATTTGTTCGTTAAAGATAATATATAATTTTTTATGTTTATTTATTTCTAAATTTTCTAGCAGTGTAACTTTTCTATTTAAGTGTAACAGTTCCAGGTTATTATTAAACTGATGGCTTTGTTCCGTAACTTACCATAGTAATGTATATTTTTTTTCACACCATCAGAAAGAAGAGATTTCAACGAATAAAAAGCCCACCAACGTTTTTAAAAAAGTAGATATTTTGACGTGAGAATTTTCAATTGATAATTAGGGTGCTTTTTCGATATTAAGTAAAAATAAGGTGCAAAAATAAATATTTCAAATCAAAAAAATTACAGCGTGTTTGGGACATAAATAGGTAAGTTTTCACCAAATTTCGTGAAAAAAACAAAATTTTTGTAAAAGGAAAATAAAAAACCAAAGCGTTGGTTATTTGAATTTTTCACATAAATTTTGAGGTTATGTGAAAAAAGTGTAAATACAAAAGTTGTAGATCTTTTTATTACCTACAACTTTACCATTAACTTTTTTCCATAAGACTTGTAGTTTTTCCGGAAATCAAGGAAAAACTACCCTTAAAAACTCACACCCTTCCCTTTCCCGACCTTAGATCGCCCGTAAATTATTTTTCCTTTCATTTCTGTTATATTCTCTTCCTTTTTCAATGGGTTTCATCCTACTATAATTTTTTTTCACTTTTTACTATTTTTGAAGGCTTCAGCACTTGTCTATAAGTGGTATCTTATTTCTTATGCCACTTTTTTTGTGCTTCAATAGACGTTTTTTGAAGCTCCTGCCAGTCTGACCAACATATGCTTTTTGGTATAACCTATAGATCAACTTATAAACTCCAGCACATATCTCTTTCTTGACTAGCTTTGTTAAGATTAATACATTTTCCTGGAGAAAAGTTTGTTTTATAAACTACATTGTTTTAAATATAATAAAAAGGTATTTTGTTACTAAGTAAATGAGTTAACTTTTATAATTATTGTCTTTATTATTAACTATTGGGTAAACTAAGTTTAAGGCAATTTTTTTGTTGTTTTTTGAATACTCGATTATTCATTAAAGAAGGGTTGTAGCCTTTATAATATAATAATTAATCTAGTATTTAAAAAACAACAAAAATTAACCCTAAAATTAGTTTATCCAGTAGTTAATAATACAATTTATAAACAAAAAAGTTAAAAAAAACTAATTTAGGTCCCATAAGTAACAAAATATCTTTTTATTTAAAACAATGTAGTCTTAACGTAGCTTATAAAACAAAATTTTCTATAAGAAAATTTATTAATCTTAACAAAGATAAAATTAAAAAAGAGGTGTGTTCTGGAATTTATGAGTTGACTTGTGTGGGTCATGCCAAAAAGTATATAATGGCCGGACTGGCAAGAACTTCAAAAAACGTCTGTTGGAACACCAAAACAGTTACAAAAAAAAGATAAGTCAGATACCACTTGTGCAAATCACGTTACAGAAGAAAAAATTACATATTATAGATACTTAACTATTAGCAAACAAAAATTAACAGTTCCCCACTCTTAAATTTACTTTGATCATCCACCACCTTTATTGTTAAACTATTTAAACACTTACTTGTTAATGCATAATTAGTAATAGTTACTCTCGTTTGAAGAAGCCGAAACATATGTTACGATACAGTTTTGGAAAATCTTTTGAATTAAGTTTTACTTGTTAATAATTATTTCCATCAATTAAAGGTTGAAACTATTCAATATTAGAGAAAAAATCTAACAAAGCATACAGGACAACCAATATGACTGAAGATATTTTATAAAAATGTTATGCAGCCGATTACGTATAGGGTACAACGATAGTTTGTATTCATTTTTGATCGTTTGTGCGATACTTATCACCATAAATGGCTTGACTTTTACGTCCTACTTTTAATCGTAAACCATGTCGTGCTACCTTCCGTTTGCGCTGCTTTTAATCTAAATATGCTAATTTAATGGTCCTTAGGCTGGTAAGGGTTCTTTAACGAAGTAGCGCGAATACACAAGGTATTGAACGGGAAGGAGGGACGACATGGAATTTCCAATTCTTCTTTCGCCTTCGTCCTAACACATTCTAAGAGCAGTAATTATCCCGACTCCTTTAGCTTTCGCCGCGAATGGAAAAGAAATCCTTCCCTGGAACTCTAGTGGATTTCGAGAGAAGGGTGCAAATGAGTTCAACGCTCATGCCAAGGGTGGATGATAAAACGCTAAAAATCGTTTAGAGACAACTCTTATCCCTCCTCACTGTACATACATACAAACAAACACAATAAGTATAATTCAAAGATTTTAATTGCGATCAAGAGAAACGTTTGATGATTAGCATACAAAACACAAAATTGTGACAATAAGATATAAAGCTTCCATTTACTGGGTATAAGGTTAGTGAGATAGTTAGGGTGAATTTAATTTTTGTTGCATTATTTGGAGAATATAAGGCATAGCAAAAAATTTTTTTGTGCTTGCCTTTACCAGAAAAATAACAAACCCTTTAATATTCAAAATGTGTTTTCATTGTTATACCTGTTTTAGTACTGTGTGACTTTTTCTTAACAAAATTGACTTTATTTGTTGGTTGTTCAGCCTGTCAATGTTCCTTTTTCTCTTTGTTCCGCAGGTTGCCGGTAAAGGAAGTGATCTATCGAACCTGTTCCGAAGTCGGTAAAGAATGTCTTCAATTTCTGGCAGCATAGTCGGCTACGAGAACAACAATGAGATTAACCGGAACAAAGTAAACAATCGGCCGAATGTCGTTCATCTAAATAACAAACGACAATCGGACCGTCAGCGTAGAAAAATGGGTTTGAAGTGTTGCACAAAAATCCACCTGAATAACCTTTGGTCTTTGTGGTACGGGTTTACATGCACCATATTCCAGGCGTACGTCGGAGTGAAATGCGTCAGGAGGATATTGGGTAAGGAAACATATTTCCTATTCATTTCCGCTTTCTCAACTTCTCGTTTTATAAAAAAAAAGAGCAGTTTCTTGGATGAAACACTTACTATAGGTACATATATTTACTAGGTATTTCTTTTCAAAGAGATGGAATTTACTGTTGCAAACATAAGGATTTCTTTAGCATGTACTTTAAGTGGACGGAATATTGTGGTAGGGTTGATGACGACAGACGCTGTTTGCCGTCCGCTTATCACTCTAATTGACGTTCAGTATTTTATTTATATAAATTAAAAAAATGTGAGCCGTCACGGGACGCCTGGCAGATGTGAAACATCGAGTTTGCACTTCCGACAGGAACTAAATATGGCATAATTAAAAAATCAAATATTACGAATTTTTTCCACAAAATGATGACTATTTAATTAATAAACATTTATTTTTATTAAATACAAAAATTAAAAAATCAAAAACTTATATTGGACATAAGATTATCAAGACATCTAATAAACACAACATCTATTGTTGTTGCATATCTGATAGTAGGTTCTCTTGGATCGTTGTTCATATGCAATTGAAATTCTTTTTGGAGAAACGTTATTAATGGCATTGATTCATCTTTAGCAAAATTTACATTGAAATGTCCAACTAAAATAAATGGTAGTTTATCTTTATTGGTTTTAAAAATTATTGAACCTCTGTGACTGTACGGAAATAATTTCTCATGTAAAAATGAAATATCATTCATTTTTTTATTAGGTGAAATGTACACAACAATCATAATTATTTCACTTTCATCTTCTAGTTTACTATAGTAAACGACACCGTCGAACCGAGTGGGAAGACAATCGCACAGGCGCTTGCGCATGGCCAGCGTCGCCACAGCATGCAATCGCCACGATCGCCACGTTTGCCACGCCAACAATCCAGTTTACCCGCGCCTATAGATGTTTCACATTAAAAAGTATAATGCAATTTTACACGGAAAGAATTGCATAATAAAAATTACCTACAAATTGTGGGTAATCGAATGACAACCTCAAAATATAGAACAAATTAATATCTAGTATTTACAGCAAATATTACAAAATTTGAAACAAAAAAAAAATAATATGAAGTGCAACAGATTTTACTATGCATATCATGTCACCCGATTGCCAAATGCATTGTAATTTTTACTACAAATTTAGGGTAAAATTCTCTCCATGTATGCTTATCAAAATTGTGTGTTATTAGTCCTAACAATAACCGATCCGATGAGCGACGATGTAATGCTGAACGTCAGTTAGAGTAATAAGGGGAAGGCAAACCCCGTCTGCCGTTATATTGTCATCAACCCTATCACAATATTCTGTGCATTTGAAATACATGTAATGGAAATCATTATATTCGGATTAGCAAATTCCATATGTGTATATGAGAATGCTTGTGTTCTTAGCCACGAATTTGTCGAAACTACCAAACATAAATCGCAATTTGGACCTTATTATGTTGGATCTCGTCAGGACATCATAATAAATTTCAATAAAATACTGATAGAACCAAGGAAGCTCCAAAAGAGCTTGTTAGTATAATGTCTATACAGGGTTTTTCAATTAGTACAAGGAATTCAATTCTGAAACTTGGGCTTATTTGGTCATTGTTTATGCCGCTTCTTTTAAAAATATTAAATTATTAAATATTTTTAAAATGTCCAAGGCACACCTTTTTGTGCGGAAATTAGCTATTTTAAGTAATAATTCAAAATTACTCCAAAATTTTTTAAATAAAACAGTAGGAAGTAACTATATGAATCGAAAAAGAATACAAAAAGGAATAGATTGAAAAAATAAAATATGGTAAGTGCCATTTTAAAAAACGAAGGTATTCGTATTTGAAGTTCTTAAACTTTAGAATTTTATTTTGAACGCCCTGTATAAATTATTTAGTTAATTTTTGTCAAGGCATTAGCACTACTATTACTAGTAAAAATTTCAACAGTCTGAGTCGTATTTTGTGTAAGTTATGATTTATTTATAATTTGGGTTGCGGTAGCGATTTTTTTTCTATAAATTAAATTAACTCAGAAACCGATCGTCATAGGTGTACAAGTTGGTTATCAAACAAAAAATATACCGTTCCGTTTAAAATAACGAAGTTGGTGTCCACTTCCGGTATAACCGGGCGTAAATCGAACTTGAAAATATTTTTAAAAGAAGCGGCATAAACAATAACCAAATAAGCCCAAGTTTTAGAATTGAATTCCTTCTACTAATTCATATACTTCTAATAGCCCATCAACTTGAAAAATCCTGTATCCAGGCATCATATCGTCATTTGTTGGGTATTTGCTGCAGAAGGAGCCTGAAATACTTCCAATGTTCAGTATACGGCGATGCAATGCTTTTATGTAAATATTACATATATATAGATAGATATACTTAGGCGAAACTCTTTGAACATTATTGCAATAAAACTGTTAACCTACGTATAAAAGAGCGAAAAAAATTAGTCATGTTCTCAAATCCCTTGCGAAATGTAAGGACATCAAATATTTAAGAGGCAAAAGAAAACATTTTAAAAAAGTACCTACCTACCTATATGTATATGTATCGAAATGGGCAACTCGAAATAACATTTTATCATCATTAAAATTTATTTAGGCAAGGACACGTGAGTTTGCCTGTGCCACGTAAAGTACAAAAACTTTGCATATTTGATTATAACGCTTCACGTGTATTCGATTTATAACTGCGACAAAATAACGAATCTACAAAGGTCACGTCGTGTCGGGGAACACGATTTATTCAAGGAACACTTCCCCCGTTTCTCGTTTAAATTAAACAAAATTTGAATTTGTATGGCTCTAAATCGGTATATATACATGTAGAAATGTAATAGTAACTAGACGAAAAGCAACCGAGTTTCTTTAATAAATATAATAGTCAAGCACGAAAGTTTAGGTAGAGTAGAAACGAAACTATTTATTGTAGTTAGAACATAAAAAAAAGGAGGTCACGAGTCCTTGATCAAGGGATGTAAAAGGGAAAAAGGTTTAGAGCCCGAATAAGCAGGTTCAATGACTCAATTCGGTTCCGGTTCGAATCCTGAAACCTCTTTTAATAGGTATTTAAATATTTAATCGAATAGGCACTAATATGTTTAAACTCCATTATAACGTAGAAAATAAAACACAACTGTTTAAGAGTTTAACAATTTTTTTTTTAATAAATCACGACGAATAGTTTCACCTTACAAAGGTTTCATCAGATGTTGAAATGTACAAAAACAAGAATGGATAACAACTATATATACAAATCATTAAATGGGGGGAAAATATTTAATAGTGTTGAATTGTTAATATCTATTTGGTCGTTGAGGATAAGCTTTTGATCATTATATATTTATTGATTTCAAAGGATTCGAGGAGATTTAATTTGTATCCCTTATTTTCTTGGTGTAAATTTTGAAATTCAAAATTAGGTAGGTGCTGCTCTTCGATTAGGTGATTGGCGTACGTAGATGTTTTTTTATTCTTGGTAAAGGCATCTCTGAATGTTCCTTTATCCTTTCGGAAAACTTCCTTCCTGTTTGGCCTATATATATTTTTTGGCAACTCCCACAATTCAGCAAATAAATTCATAAACAGATGTCTTATTAATTGGGTCTTTATATTTTTAAGTAAATTTTCTAAAGTGTTTTCAGATTTGGATGCGGTTTCAACGTTAAGTTTACTAAGTTCTTTTGAAATTTCTTCTGTAAGTTTACCGAAGTAAGTAAAACTAGAATAATTACGGGCTTCTTTTTGTGTAGGATAAATTGATCGTAAAATGTTTTTCTTTAATTTATTTTTAAAATAATAAATTAGTAGTAGTATATCTGTTATTTCGAGCTATGGTTTTGATACGGCGAAATTCTGTATTAAAGTTATCTTTTGATAGTGGTATGGAAATAACTCTATGAATCATAGAATGGTAAGCGGCTATTTTATGTGAATAAGGGTGAAATGAATGATTATGCATTTTTTAATTTATTTGAATAAGAATTAAAATTACAAAACTGAATTTAATTTCGCCAAAAACTCAATAAATAATTAATTTTTAAATTCGAATTCTGACCAGTTTTGGACAGTTAGACAAAAAAATGTTATTCATACAGGTATATTTATAAGAGCTTATAATAAATGATAGTAAAAAAAATCGAAAATGAAATAAATAGTGTAATAAATCGAGGTATTTCAAAATGTCATGAACCACAAAATGTGTGAGATCACCCAGAAGCTAAACTTAAGCTGAACTTTTAATTATCAATAGGTGGAGTTGAGTCTCTGCGCACCCCAATGTCAAGGCTCATGTCATAAAATTTCAAAAACAATGCTAACAGTGTTATCAAACTATTTTCGTCTTAAAATCTTTTTACTATTGTTTGCAATCGGCTTAATAACTTGTTACAGGTTATTCGCTACTCCCATGGAGCGACACAACCCCAGTACCTTTGTTAGAATTAAATATAAGTCTCGGACTGACTGTTTTAGCAGTATTATTGTTACCAATCTTCTTGTGCTGTGCAGTATTTAAGGTAAGCCACTATTGTACTTCTACCTTTGCCAGATATAATATTATTTGCTTTCCCCAAATAACGTACAAATTTAAATTTTGAATAAATCAATTGATTTAAAGCGAAATGCTGTAGGATGCATTAAAGGGTCGATGATGTTTGACTGCCCCAAGCGAAATCCCCTTTTGTGTGCGTCAAACAAGTTGAGGTCAAAATTGTGTGTGCCTTTGTGTGGAAAGTTTGACTTAAACTTGCATAACCCTCGAATCTAATACTAAGTAATAATACGGTTGAACTATCTGATCTCGGTTAGAATTTCACAAGTTTTAGTACATTAAACTCGAATAAGGATAAGTTCATCAAAGTAAGGATTAATTATTTTAATAAACATCCTTTTTACTCTTACATAATCTCATGGCTCAAAAAAAAAAGTAAATCAAAATACGTGAATTAGAAAATCTTGTTATTTACCTATACTATCAGACTCACTGTTCAACTACAAATTTAAATTTTGAATAAATCAATTGATTTAAAGCGAAATGCTGTAGGATGCATTAAAGGGTCGATGATGTTTGACTGCCCCAAGCGAAATCCCCTTTTGTGTGCGTCAAACAAGTTGAGGTCAAAATTGTGTGTGCCTTTGTGTGGAAAGTTTGACTTAAACTTGCATAACCCTCGAATCTAATACTAAGTAATAATACGGTTGAACTATCTGATCTCGGTTAGAATTTCACAAGTTTTAGTACATTAAACTCGAATAAGGATAAGTTCATCAAAGTAAGGATTAATTATTTTAATAAACATCCTTTTTACTCTTACATAATCTCATGGCTCAAAAAAAAAAGTAAATCAAAATACGTGAATTAGAAAATCTTGTTATTTACCTATACTATCAGACTCACTGTTCAACTACAAATTTAAATTTTGAATAAATCAATTGATTTAAAGCGAAATGCTGTAGGATGCATTAAAGGGTCGATGATGTTTGACTGCCCCAAGCGAAATCCCCTTTTGTGTGCGTCAAACAAGTTGAGGTCAAAATAGTGTGTGCCTTTGTGTGGAAAGTTTGACTTAAACTTGCATAACCCTCGAATCTAATACTAAGTAATAATACGGTTGAACTTTCTGATCTCGGTTAGAATTTCACAAGTTTTAGTACATTAAACTCGAATAAGGATAGGTTCATCAAAGCAAGGATTAATTATTTTAATAAACATCCTTTTTACTCTTACATAATCTCATGGCTCAAAAAAAAAAGTAAATCAAAATACGTGAATTATAAAATCTTGATATTTACCTATACTATCAGACTCACTGTTCAAAGGTTATTAATTTAATGTTTTGTACGTGACCGTTTTCGTTCCTGACGCCCTAATTTGTTTCAATTATTGACCTTTCGACGCGTCAAATGCGCCGATGATTTATTTTTAGACGCGGTACCGTTATTTTGGCCTAATCGTGACTGCGGACACACAATAAAGACTAATTGTCATCGAAAAAGGTTCTCCAATCAGATACGAGTGGTTGAACTTTCACACAATTGACTACAATTAAATACCGTTTATTATCGAATCAGAGCAACAAGGGGTTAAATAGCAAAAGAGCAAAAGCAAATCAGAAAAAGAGCAAACAATACATAATAGCGTTGCTATTTTAACGAACAGAGTTTTAATTTAATTTTAAAATTAAAATGGTACAAGCATATCTATCAAAAAACAGATGGCTTTTTGATTCTATGGCTACATAACTTTTGATATTACCTAACCGTCCACTTAATTACAAAAATAAAATGTTAAACATCCGAACTCAGAGTGAAACATTCCATTCCTTTCCATTGAAAACCTTTGTCACTAACATTTAGAAAGTTGTTGGTTTAGCGTGTGGTTTCAGTATTCAATGTTCTAGTTTGTTGCAAAGTTTCACATTGCTCTACCCTTGCCTGCTCTTAAACCCTGTCGGCCAGATTTACACACTTTAGAAGCAAACTACTGCTAAAACTACCGCTAAAGTTCCATTAATATCCGTAACTTTCTACGCGAAGGATTGCATCCCATTTAGTTTTTCATCTACAATTAATCTTAATTAAAAGATACACCCTCATGTAGAAACTTGTTCGTTTAATTTTACGAAACTATCGTTACATTTTCCCTTTTGTTTAGTAAAAGCAAAGCACAGAAAATCAGCTAAATCTATAAAAACCTACCCTGATTCAAATGAGCATCCACCGGCTTTTGCTGACTTCATTATTGCCTGTAACAAAAATACAGTAATATTAAAAAATTGTCAAACAATAAAGATTTTTTAGAAGCAACTCAATCCACATATGAACGAAACGTCTATTTTGAATGTACTGAATTGGGGTAAATTGTTAGTGCCCTCCGTTTCATATTATGCTTTGAAACTTTTCAACTCAAAATTAAGATTTCTAATGGCGCGACGGCTGCCAACTGTACAAAATGTAACTCCCAATTACTCTACGAAATACGTACGTTCGTAATGCTCCGTATACAATGGAAAGTCAGACGTTCATTGAATACAATAAACGAAAAAGTCACATTCACGTAAAAATATTACTTATCTTTTGTGATCATATCGTTAAAGGAGCTTGTTAAAATTAAAAAGTATTAATTGGTGTTTTCAGATAGGAAATTTAGCGAACGACGGCTTCAAGTTGGGCAGCCAACTATCAATTTGCAGTAAGGACCAAGCATCCACCCTTGGCAGTAAGGGTGGCTGTAGTTTGTGGAAACACGGTGGCCCTACCGCTCCTTTTATACATCTAGTCATTGCTTTTTGTCTTCTGTTGCCCAAACTTCTTATGGAGGCCAGACTAATTGAGGCAGGATTCGTCCCACAAGGTGAGTCCTTTTGATATATTTTTTTTATGAGTATCAGGAAATCTTATAAACTAAAAAAAGTTACTGCTTGTTGCTTTAATTAATTTCCTGCTTCGTTTAATTTTGATTAAGGTTTAAAAAAGCTTTCAAAGAACCTTTTTCCGTTTTATTTTATTGTTCTCTTAAATATTCAAAATATTCTTATTCCAATTCTTTATGGAATTAGGGTCACCGATTTATTTTTTTATCTTCTGTAGCATAAAGCTGTCAGGTAGGTAAGTAGTACGAATCGTGAGAAAATAGAGCTAGTGGAATATTGAGTTAACATTCGCCAGATCTTGATGAAACGTTTCAAAGAATTTCCTGGTTATTTAGACCATAATAAAAGGGAACAAAGGACTCATAATATTCAATTATACAAAGAGTCGGCGGTAAATAATAAGATTATAAAGACGTTCGGGGACATTTTTAAGAAACCACTTATAATACGGTTGCTAAAATTGGTACTTAACCTCAAAAGGGGGTCTGGGAAGAGTGTAGGGACATCCCTTATAGGAGAGAATGATTGGATATAAGGTTCTTTGGATCAATTTTTCAGTAAATATAGTCACGTTTATAGAAGCATGCAATAAGTAAATTAACTTTTTATTGTAAAGTTCAATAGGTATATGAATTACATTTAATTTTTTTATTACTCTTTAGTATATTCAATGGTCAAAATATCACTAAAGAAAAATTTTAAGAACTTACGATTAAAATTCAAAAGAGAGGGAAATGTTATTAACCTCAGTTTCTTTATACGGTTGCCAATTTCCACCTCAAAATATTGACTTACTGTTAGTTTTCAGTATACGTAAATTCCTAATTCTTTACAAAAAAGTATCTGTAATAATTTCCGATCAATTATTTTATACATATACCGTATAAACCATTAGCGTAAATTTCTGTGCGACCCTGTGACATGAATGTGGTGGGTCTGGACTCACATTGAATTATTAACCAGTTATTATACACCACCATGCGTGCACAAAGTAACGATTATTGATTGTGTAAACAATAACCAGAGAGCCATATTGGAACTCGCGTCCGAAACAATTCTGATGGCATTAATAAACAATTATAGACTTTTTTAACAAGACCTGAATCTATTTGAGGGAAATGTTAATTTAACGAACAAATAAAACTAAAACTAAAATACCTAACGCATACATGAGTACTAATTGAAATTGAAACTACCTACTTGAATTTCAGAATTTATCAGTTATATTTTTAAAAAACTACAAGCATGAAATGATAAAATCATAGTACATATGTCACTGTAACATATACGAAACTGATGAAGGAGAGGGGCGCATTCCTTTTCGTAACCCTCTTTTGTAACGTCCCATCTTTTCCAGTATTTTACTCTTTAAAAGATTCTGGATTCAAAAGAAAACTGGGGATAATGTGGATAATTATAATGTATAATAAAATTAAAACGCACATTTACACATGTTTATTAATATACAGAAATTACACTGTACGTGTGCTTCTGAGCTCTTAAACTTTAAACTTTTGGGTGTTTCATTTCAACCAATGTTGGTAGGCGGGATGTCCCCCCGACCTACATTCTAGTGCAAAATCGAAGTGGTAGGGCAGAAGACCCTCTTCAGCCTCCTTTAGGAATAGTGGGAATGTGTGGGTGGTGGTTGGGGGAAGAAAGATGATACGGACGAAATGAAGACAGAAGAGAAGTGAAAGGTTATCTGTGGGATATTACTGTCCCAGCATTTGCCTAAATTATCCAAGGAAAAACCATAGAAAAACTTGGACAAAGGCAATCTAACCGGCGTCCTCCCGAATGCTAAGCAATGATCTAAAGGACTAGATCATGCCGCTCGGTTTCTAAGCTCAAAAACAGCACAAGGGTGATGTCAACAATTTTAGAAATTTGTTTCCATATTTAGTAGATTCCTTAAATATGTTTGAATTTATCATCAGTTATCCTTTAAGGCGACAAAGATAAATTGGTAAACTCGACACATCGTAACATGTAGGTATCTACACTGATACAAGAAAAGGGGAAGGAGTCGTTCCTATTCGTAACTTTTCTTCGTAACATCCCTTCTTTTGCACTATTTTATTTTTCAAGGGTTTGTTAGCTCAAAGGCAGCCCATGGTGATGTGAATAATTTTAAGAATAATAAAATCAAAGCAAACTTCAATACACATTTTCTAATATACATAATTGAAACTGTAACATTTACCTAGAAAGGAAATACATTCCGATTTGTAATTCATTTTCGTTACGTGTGCCAAATTTCCAACTCAAAAGCTTCTAAGCTCAAAAATAGCATAAGGATTTTTCAACAATTTTAAAAATTTATAAAGTCGTTTCGATATTTAGTAAAGATTTCTTGTTTGTCGAAATTGAATAGGTGCACACTCTTGAATTAGCGAATTCATCATTAGAAATCGATTAAGGCAATAAAAATCGATAAATTGATAAAATGGATACATTTAGCACTGCAACATGTATCTACAGTAATGATTAGGGGAACAGTATTTTACTTGTCAATAGTTTCTAGGTTCAAAGGCAGCCCACGGTAACGGGAATAATTATAAAAATTATAAAATCAAAACACACATTCATACATAGACCAGTTCTGAAGCCTTCAAAAATAGTAAAAAGTGAAAAAAAAATTATAATAGGATGAAACCCATTGGTAAAGGAAGAGAGTATCTATAACAGAAATGAATAGAAAAATAATTTACAGCCGATCTGAGGTCGGGAAGGGGAAGGGGGTGAGTTTTTAAGGGTAAAAAACGGGTTTCCTTGATTTTAGGAAAAACTACAAAAGTCTTATGGAAAAAAGTTACATGGCGAAGTTGTAGGTAATAAAAAGATCTACAACTTTTGTATTTACACTTTTTTCCACGTAACCTCAAAATTTATGTGAATATTTCAAATAACCAACTTTCCGTTTTTTTTTCTTTTACAAAAATTTTTTTCTGGTCGGATTAGTTAATATACAGAATTGACACTGTAACAGCTATCCAAAATGGGAAAACAGTTTGATTTGTAACTCTTTCTCGTAACATCCCAAATTTCCAACTCAAAAGCTTCTGGGCTCAGAGACATCACGAGGGTGATGTTGACCATTTTAATAATTTATAGTCTTTTGGAACAAAACTCAATCCTTCACTTGACCTAAAGCTACTGCCAAATACGTAAGGGCATATACATATGTGGGTATAATTAACAACAAGACAAGTGCGACTGCTTGATGTGTCGAAAAAGCTTTCCTCTCGGTACTTGATTCGAGTTTCTGGCGCTACACTCGCGCTTTAAGAGTGTAACGCTTTTAATGGGAGTACACACTACACACTCACTCTATTCTGCTATCGGAACTTGAAAGTGCATGCTGCTGGCCAAGACTAACGGCTTTTTAACGCAAATAGGTTGCCGTTGTGTCTCCATGCAAATGGGCACCTACCTAGCATGTATCACTTTTTTATTGCAAATATGCAACTTACTATAAAAGCACATCCGAATCTTTAGAAAAAAGAAAACTAAAGTAATTATCCTATAGAAACTTTTGTCAGTCTTTTAATTAACAGAAGACCTATGTAGCAAGCAAATAAAATATAATATGTAATTTTTTTTGCTCGTATCTAATAAATCTAGGTAGGTACTGAGATTAAAAATAATTTGATACAGTTTAAATTTGTATGGGGAGGTTTTTAACCTTCTTGAACTTTTAAAAGCTGACAAACGGTCGTAAGAATGTCAGCTTGACAATGATCTATGTACCTACGTTCTTAACTAATCAAAGGGACAATAAATTACCCCCAACCCACATAGAGACTCTATCACTCCCTGTATATAGTCTACAGTATATACGGTATAATGTTTAGGAACGTAGAAAGTCAGACAATTCAAGACAGAAAAAATGTAGTGGTTGAAGGAGAGAATAAAGAAGATATGAAGACGATAAAGGATAGCAAGACTTACAAGAGTAATTAATTGGAATCTTTTAGAAGCAACAATAATGAAAAGTGAAACCTATACAGGGTCACTCTTTTAGGTAAAGAGCAAATGATTATGAAACCTACAAGAAAACTGTCAGAAGTTATTTTTAATTAATGTTATACCTATTCCCATTTAATTTAATGGTAACGAAACTTTGTAAGGGTTGCCCCAGTAAATAGGTTTCTGTAAATATTTTTGAAAAGAAAACCTGCAAAACTGCCGTTAAGTACACAAAAGCTCCGTAACGAAACCAAAGTGTTATAGCGTCTACACAGTACCTCGACACCCTTTCTTGCGGTTCGCCCGAAGCTGCCGAGTGACGCCACCGCAGCTCGAAAATGATTTAAGGAAATGAGGGTTGTTATAACAGCCACCGAATGTTGCACGACCATCGCATCGCGAAGAACCGTGTGCTCCGTGTGCTCCTTTTGTGTGCGAGAAAATAAATTCTTTTTCGGCCCTACATTTGTGAATAACGAATTTTCCATTCTGCAAATAGAGAAACGAAGAGTAAACGTTATTGTGAAAAATGTATAGAAGCTGCTCGTGCTGTTTCAGGTCACTGAGTCTGTTACGTTCTCGTTGTCCTGAATAAAAGAGTATGAGGGTGTACGTATTTTTCTTCATTTTTGACTCGATGAACATAAAATGTGATTCAAAGCAAGAAATTAAAAGAAAACTGAAAATGGTACAGTTCTAAATGAAATAAAATTCTTTCCCTTTCTATGTTTTTTGTTCACAAAAATTGGGAGTTATATTAAAGACCTCCGTCTAATGATAATTACAGCGTTCGTTCCTTGTTTGTTAAATAAAATCATAAAAAAGTTTTTATTAAGTGTAAAACCAAATTTTTCTGTAGGTAAATATAAAAAGTGGCTTGTTATTTACAACCCCATTTTTCAAATGTCTTGCCACAATATGAGATTTCAAAAAAAATAGGATGACATCAAATACGAAAGATATTACACTTGAAGTACTTTTGACAAACTTATTACAGAGAGAGTGAGTTGTTGACATACCATCTCAATTTTTAATAAATTCTTTCATAAAACTCCCTCTTACTCTTGTATTTATATTATATTTTCTGACATAACGGTTTCGTAAACAAACAAAAGTGTATTATTATATATCTACCTTTAAACTTCCGTGATATTTGACATCTGTTTTTCATCGAAAAATTCCCCACCTTTAACTAAATATATTATTTACAAAAGAGACAGGACCAACGAATGAAAAAGCTTCCCTCAATCTGCGGAAAAAATCCCTCATTGATGTTTCTCTGTTACGCTTTTGGAGATTTCGCCTTCCAGATTATGTTTGTGTTAGAGGGGTGAACGACCCAAAAAAGTACATTAATTTTTTCCAAGTGTCAACGACTCGTTGTTAACTGACGCTTATCTTCAATATCATGCGGATACTCATTTTTCATTCTGTAGCTTTTGAGTTTTTTTATAAAAAATACTTACTGTTTTCGTTACATTCATAGAAAATATCAAATAGAAATATTGAGACCCTGCTGAGATTTATTATACTATAACATTATATTCACATACTATAGCATCTATTCAGGTCATTGGGTCAATCAAATATTTGAAATTGTAAGCTCAAACTGACTACTAGGTTGATAGATCAATTAGTAAAAACTTAATTAGATCCTGATTCAAATTCATTCATTAATTTACTTGAAGAATCAATAAAAATTTAAAAAAGAATCTGAAATTTGTTAAGGTGATGAAGCAGGTGACCGTTTTCACTAACCCTAATACCTGATAAAAATAATCTAAATTTCCCGATAAGTAATAAGGAAAGTCAATTTCATTAAATCGTTTACATGATTAAATTGTTAATTATTTTTTAAACATATTACCTATATACAATATAGCTATGTATCTATTATCCTTTACTAATTATTAAATAGGTACTGTTTTAAATGATTTGTATTCTTTAAAATTCGCTGTATGATCAACCTTCAAAGTGATATAATATTGAAAACTTACTGATACAGTGTGCTAAGCTGATGCGTTATTTAAATATCATTAATTGGATCCGTTTATTACAGTATACGTAAATAAACACAGGCTGAAACGCATTATTAGGCAAACGATTTCCATTTGGCTGAACCGACAGAATTGTAATTACATTTGAGCACAATAGAATCGCAAGTTTTTATAGCTGCTTGCAACTGACAGCTATCAGATTACATTTAATCGAAATGTTATCATTATAAATTGTACCTAATTAACAGCTCATTTAGTAGTTATTTATAAAAACACCAGCAACTGCTTAATTCAGTTTAATATATAATTATAAAAATTGGTTAAAGGCAAATCTTAAATTCCTGGTTGCCCCGAAATTAATGAAATTGTGTTTGTTAATTATTTATTGTCACAAGTATGTATACGAATCAAAAAGCAGCTAAAGTGATTAATGAAACATTTCGAACTTTTGATCGGATCGCTGTTACAGCAGACAAAAGCGTTTACAAGAATCAAAAGTTTTTCGAGCAGAAGCTTAATAGCGCGAGTAAAGCAATTGGGTTTCAAACAAGCGAAACTTTTATTAAACTGCAAGACTGGTAGGTAAACTTTTTCCCCAACCACAAACTTATCAACGATTTCCGTTTAAAATAAATCGACAGCGATTCTTCAGCATACGTCAACATCAACCCCACAATATCATGCATTAATTGCTTCGTAAACGATGATTAAATTATTATGTATACACAACTACTACATTAAGTAACAAACAAAGTTGAATATTAATTCAGTAAAGCTTTGTAAAATATATAATATAAGTAAGTTACAGATTTAATCCATCAGAAAGAACCTTTGAAGTAAAAGTAGTCGGTGAAAGCGACTTCTTTAAAACAAGAAAAAAAGTTGGATAGATAGTTTAGATTACGACTTGGTTATTATTGAACTTTTGTTGAATTGAAGTTTCAAGTAATCTGACATCTTCGTCGAAAAGTTTAATAAAAGCTCTCTACAATGGCGACGTTACCGAGAATAAAAGTATTAGAAATCTGTATTAGAATCGACGGACTGTTCGTGAGACAATATAATAGAACACTTTGAGTAACGACACGGCTTTTCTTGAAAATCCTTTTGTCTCCTTAAAAATTCTTGTAGTATTACTATGCAAGCAAGCAAGCAATACTAAGGGGCTATATAATTTATTTTTAATCTGTAATTACAAACCCAACGTTTCGCCACAACAATCCGGTTTATCCGCGTCTATAGATGTTTCACATCAATCAATTCTACAACCCCTTACTATTGATTGGCTGATAAGTAATATCTGAGGATTTAGGGGAAGAATTACTCATTAACTATTCTTGCAATATGTCTTGGTGACATTTGTTATAGATTGAGAATACCAATTACATGTTATTTATCAGAA
Source organism: Agrilus mali (assembly GCA_029378335.1). NCBI lineage: Eukaryota > Metazoa > Arthropoda > Insecta > Coleoptera > Buprestidae > Agrilus > Agrilus mali. The sequence goes on along the minus strand of CM055658.1, from coordinate 17,950,253 downwards.
ATAATTATAATTATAGCAACGATCTTAGGTTTCTTAGACAACATATGAGAACAGAACTTATCCAACATGGAACCAGAAAATTGTATAATCATCCCTAGCTCTAGCAACGATCTAAAAATCTTTCTTGTTGGAATTAAATCCTTTTTAATGTGTTCTTAATTGCAACTCGGCTACCGTAGCCTTCCTTCCGTTACAATAACCGTGCCTGCAAGGCGAACAATAAATCACCGCCATTAATACCATTTTTATGAGCAAAACTGTGTTCGTCCGCGGTACCTAATGCCTGCAACCCCGTATATAATTCCCGCTGCAATAAAACCTTTTTATGATGAACGCTTAAAAATAACAGAGCGCGCGTTGAAAGGTACATAAACGTGTAGATATTGTTTGGTCTGGCGAACGAGACAAGTCCTGTAACAGACATCGAAATGAACGCATAACAATGCAGCGAATAGGAACGGTCCCTGTTATGTGGAACATTATCCACACGCCACTCTATAAAAACGTAGGTGCATTCATATTATTGAAGTATATTCAAGAGTTTCTGCCAATGGCTCGGTACTAAACCTTACAATATCAGGAATAATGAGTACTTAAGAGGATCTGAGTACTTACAGGAACAAGGTAATAAAAGTAAAATAAGAATAACAAAAGCGAACAAGAAAAAGGTACCTTATGAGCTTACGTTCCTATGGGGTTTTATAATTCCCTTAAACATGCCATAAAATTTTAAAATCCAATAATTACAAGAAAGTGTAACGGTACTTACAATAATTTTCAATGGAAACAAGACAAAACTATTGTGTTATAGCTTATGAACCACGAAATTATTGAGAGGCAGACCGGCACAGGAAAATTCGCACAAATACCTTCAACTATCTTCATAATAAAAATATAATAATAGTAGATAAGTAATAAGTCCAACAAATGTGCAAATTCTATGTTAGATGACTGTTTTGTCTTAGCATTTTTACTTACATAACTATTTCATTTACTTATTTATCTCTAATACATTATTATTTTAAAATAAAATGTTTGTTAAATTAATAAACATTATAAACTATCTGACGTCCCTGACTAGGCAACACTTTCTTTGTATTTTTTAAATCAATTACAAAATTAAAATAGAAAATACATTTCTTATTAGTCCAGCTATACCGATAAATTACAATAACAACAATCAATTATAAATACTACTTTCACGTAAAATGAAATAAATAACTCAAAGCAAATTATAAATAACAAAAAAGGAACAAAATGTAGCGTGCCTCATGAGATACCGAAGAAAATTTAACCCAGTAATCTGACCACCTCTAATAATAAACTATTCCTTGATAATAGTCTAATAGTAAGGGTAACTGCTAGAATAAAGAATTTATATAAAAAATATCCCCTAAATAACCATAAAAAATAAAAAGGCAACTTTAACGACAATTTAAAAAAACAATGAAATACTATTCCATTAAAAATATAAAATCCCTTTGTCTCAATTTACGGCCGACCAATACCGCTTATAAGGGACGTTAAACCCCAATTCAACGGGGTTAGAGGACAACAGAAGCTACAGATGAAGTATTTGTTTTATTTCCTTGGTTTATTAGAGTTTTATCGTAGGTTATAAAACGATAACGTCCTCTATAATACACGTTTCACGAAATTTATATCCTTTCAAAACGCGCATTTAACGCATAAAATCCAGGCCGTCACGCTACACCACCCTTGCTCGAAATTACAATATCCAACAGTAATGAAAGCGAGACCGAAATTATTGCAAACACACTCGCAACTCATAAATAATAATTTTCTGTCAAATATATTTCAACCTATAGATAATAAATTGAGCCCAATTAAAATTCAATTTTTCTAGGCAAAATATTAATTGATATCTGCCGGACTGCTATTCTTAGACCGTCTTCGTCGTACGTCCTAAGAAGAATTTTGAGAATTTGAATTTCAATTAATTTTTTTTGTTTGTCTGGAAAATATACGTAATGATATTATTCATGAAGCGCTTTGATAGTGTATGAAATTCTCGTAAAAGGTACTGAGCAAGCACACCTGATCGATTGGAATTATGATAACGACGCCAATGCACGTTTCAGAATTTAAATCAGTTATTTCCCTGTTCAAATGCAAATGAAGTTTAAGAGATAGCATCCGTAGCTGACGGCATAAAAATCACAAACTAGGCAAAAGTACCGTTACCAGAATATGCAAGACGTTAGTCTGATCATTTCTTAGATACCTGTATATTTGCCATCATGTTCACCTTCGTAGCATATTGAATGCCCTAACTAATAATTAAGTAATATTAAAAATTATTCAGATAACTTAGGAAAAAAATAACTTTGTGGCCTCCTCCAGTGGCGACACATCCACCTATTACGTTTTAGAAGCAACAAATGTCCAACAGATGGCGATACAAGGACTGTATGTTTATATTATGTCAACTAACTCTTTAGAAATTGCTTATGGCGTGCTGATAAAATTTAATAAGATCGAAATCGTGATCCGTGTCTTATAGTTTCAATAAATTTCTGACAAAGAAAAAAATTACTATCTGTCTGGGCCATGATGTATTATTTAGTAATTAATTCGCTATATATCTTGAAGAAAAAGAATTATCTTGATTTGACTCTGCTACTTTGTAAAGATTTCCTTTAAAAGAAACAGGAAACAAGCATTATGTACATATATACCTTTCAAGTTTGTCTTGAATGATTCAGAACGAAGGAGGTGTGCTACGACAGGTGTTCGTTAGTGCCACTTCCATTAGGGAATCCCCTGAGTGAATTCTATTGTTCGAACAATGGAAATTGATCCCTCCCTTCCAATTAAATTACTTACAGATGGTTCTACATTGCACCACAAACTTCCTAGTGTCAGTATCAATGTTACAGCACTCTTTCAACCTCAATATCAAATGATGATATGATAATTTAATAATTAAACGTTATTATTAAAAATTTATAATGGATCAGTTTCACTTAGTTTCCCGTAAATACTCTAAATAATTTATAGGTATTGAGATATGTAATTTATAACAGGGATATACCTATGCAAAATTTAGGGTTATCAAGGGGAGCAACCGAAATCCATTCGGAAAGGTTTCGTGGCATTAGTTGTAGAAAGCAATTTTCTTGATTTATATTCTGTAATATTTCTCAAGGTGTCTGTCGACTAATTTCATTAAAATGTAAATGGTTTATCGCCATGAAAGGAAATTGTCTTTGTCGGTCGGATTTCCAGATCTTTTCCAATCAAACCAACTCCATTACGAAAAAGGTTTCGAGACTTGCTGCACGAGCGTCATTATTTGAAGACAAAGGTTTTATTACTAACGGAAGGTATAAGTAGAGAAAAAAAGTCGTGAACCGTTCACGTTTATGAGCCTTTTATTTTCGTTATATCCTTTAACTAACTACAACCGAGGCGCAATGAACTTTAAACAATTCGATACGTTCCTGGAAAACCCACAGGATTAACAAAATAAAAAAGGACTTATCTACTATGTGCTGGCTGGCAGGATGTGTACTATAAGTAATTAAAAGGTATAGGGGCATTTGAATTACGAACAATGTTTCTTATTTACCTCTTCATTAGCACAAATTGATTTAAGGAAATTGTTTCTTTTAATTTCCTATTCATTCTTCGTTGTTTGTCCAATGGAAACTTATTATGGACTATATTAATTAGTTTCGAAATCCTGTTACTGACTTCTTAATATACGAGGGCGGATTGAATATAAACGAGCCTTTTTAAATTGAGCGCCGGATAGTTGTTCAAGGCGCATACGGGCGTTAACAACTTGAAGTGGGGATATTAGGTGACACGGAAACGACTCGTCGTATTTCTGTGTTTGCTTGGTTAGTAGCTATCACAATGAGTGAGAAAGAGATGCATAGCAGCGTTGCGCAACGGATTATTATTAAGTTTTTTAAACGTAAAAACGTGAAAACAGCTGAAATTTTGCGCAGATTGCTAGCACAGTTCGGAAATGAAAGGCTGTCGTGGCAACGGATACAAGTTTAGTGTAAAGAATTTAACGAAGGGCGTAATAGTGTCTAAAATGTAAATCATCCTCGTCGTCCGCGCACCAGCATTTCGTCGGTAAACATTGCACGCGTTAGAAACCTTATTGAAGGGTACCACCACGCCAGTGTGCTTCAGATATCTGTTGAACTCGGCATCGGCTATGGGAGTGTCCACAAAATCATAACGAAAACCCGGGGATTCCGAAAAATGTCAGCTTCTTGGGTCCCAAAGTTGAGTGAAGATCACAAAGCTGCTCGAGTTCCGATCGCAGCTTTAACGCAGGCCCAAATCAGTGAAATGCACTAGACTCAGTCGGAGCATCATCCCATCCATATAGCCCAAACTTATCCCCTTGTGATTTCCACATGTTTGGGCCCCTTAAAAAATCACTAGGAGGCCAGTGATTTCAGACTGATAGGCATGTGAAGGCGTTTGTGCGCAACTGGATAGACTCCCGCCGTGCTTCTTTTTATGAAAACGAGATGAAAAAACTACCAATCCGTTGGGAAAAATGTATAATCAAACAAGGGAGATATGTCGAAAAATTGCGAAATTTGTATTTTTGTAAAAAAATTCAAAATAAATGTTTTATGAACAAAGGCTCATTTATATTTAATCCATCTTCGTAATATAGAAACTGTCATTTCGAAATGAGGATTCCCGAGTATTGCAGAATATTTAGTCGGCAATGCTTTTTCTCAAAACACTTCTGGAACTCATATGCAGGCCCAACATCAACTTTCATTGCTCTTGGTCTTCAAAAAACATTTACAGAAAAGAAAGGCAATTTTGAATTTTCCTTTCCACGATGCATAATTATGCAAGCATGCTTTAGTTGTTTCTTGAAGAGCAGATGGAACTTCTTCAATAAAAATTAATTTTGGTAAATAAATAAAATGTCTCTTAACATCTTACTTTCGTTGCTTTTATTAGCCTGTATTTTAATTTCAAGAATCATTTAATGGTCAACCAATTATATCCTTGGTCAGTGATTTATAGAAACCACCAGTAACACCAAAGGAGTGAGTTTATACTATATCCACATACAGAGACTTTATTGCCATCTGTACAACCCTTGTATGCGGATATTTTACTCTCAACTGGAGTTTTGCTGAGGAAGTTTATGTGAGGAGACTGAAAGTCTTTAAGATCAAAAAGAACTGATTAAACCAACCAGCTAACAACGAATGGTCAAATATATCTTGAGTCTCATACAATCTAAGAGAATTAGCCGCTAGTGTCTTGTAGATATCCTTAAATTGAGGGTAGTCACGGAATATGCGATCGTATGTATGCACCGAGCGCATTTTCTACGAGTTGAGCGCAATTCATTACCCTTTTCTCCACGGACTACAAAGCAGACGGAACTTCACGATTACGTGACTGCGGAGTCAGTTGGAATTTGTCTCGTTTCATTTGCGAAAATACGGTAAATGATGGTGACTGCGCCTGGGCCTAAATGGCGGATAATTGGTTCACGAAATACACGAAAAATATCCCTCATGGATGAGACGTCTCGAAACTGAAACAATTTACTCCCCCAAAAAAAAAAAAAAATAACTAAGACAGTTTCTAAGAGGAATCGTCCACAAATTAAATTTTTTTAAGTGTATGAGAAAGAAAGGAGTATAGCCCTGTTAAAAATATTAAAAATAACTGCGTGTAATTCTTTTAAATTGCCTTAAGACATTTCAAATTAAATTGCGAGCAAGAAAATCCAACTACTCCTTCGTTATTTTGAAATAAAGTCAAATAAATAATGCACTCCACTTTTCTATACAAATTAATGCAAGTTCTGGAGCAATAATTTTGCCCTCAGTATTGATCAGAAGGTAAAATGTGACACTTGCTGGATCTCGTTACCAATTAAACGAGGGATAAAGGTTTATTGATTTTGTATCTTCACCTGCTCCTGCTGATGTTACAGGAAAATAAACGGAGGGTTGAAGTATGGAAAGATGGTGTTAGGTTGCAAATGGGTGCTAATCGCAATTGAAACTGCCAAAAATGGTTTAATGTGAGTGCCACCTACGAACCTTAAAAAGTTTTTACCTTAACAATAAAAATTCTGTATTGACCCCTCAATCTTCCCATACCTGTGAATATTATTCACTTTCTAAGTTAATTTTTGCTGCGTCCTTTCAACCAATCTTTGACAAAATGTTTTTGTCAGCTTGAGCATAGCTAGATAACAAAATTGTTCCTTCAAAATTCAATTTCTGTGAACTTTTGCAACAGGTCATTGAACTAATGTAAAGCTCAACTTATCTACTAGAAGCTGTTAAAGTTTGAGGAAGTAGCCTACCAGACTCAAAACTTTTTCTCTGGTCCTCTACAAGGATATTAAACCAGTACCGAAGCCTTCAAAAATAGTAAAAAGTGAAAAAAAATTATAGTAGGATGAAACCCATTGGAAAAGGAAAGGAATATAACAGAAATGAAAGGAAAAATAATTTACGGGCGATCTGAGGTCGGGAAGAAGAAGGGGGTGAGTTTTTAAAGGTAAAAAACGGTTTTCCTTGATTTCCGGAAAAACTACAAGTCTTATGGAAAAAAGTTAAATGGCAAAGTTGTAGGTATAATAAAAAGATCTACAACTTTTGCGTTTACACTTTTTTCGCATAACCTCAAAATTTATGTGAAAAGTTCAAATAACCAACTTTTTAGTTTTTTTTCACGAAATTTGGTGAAAACTTACCTATTTATGTCCCAAACACGCTGTAATCTTTTTGATTTGAAATACTTATTTTTTCACCTTATTTTTACTTAATATCGAAAAAGCACCCTAATTTACAATCGAAAATTCTCACGTCAAAATATCTGCTTTTTTAAAAACATTGGTGGGCTTTTTCTTGGTTGAAATCACTACTTTATGATGGTGTGAAAAAAAATATACATTACAAGTTTTCTCAGGAAATGCAAAAACAAAACAACTTTCTCAAAATATTAAATTATTATATATATTATTAGATATTAACTTTATTAATTTTTCGGTTGTTAAATATATCTAATAGTATCTATATTTCGACTTTTTTTGTTTATCAATATAACATGGTATCTTACGTTTTTCGAGTAATTAGAGTGTAAATTTTAATAAATAGCTCAAAATTTTACAAATTGATTAGAAAAAATTTTTCGTTTTTTTGCATTTCCGGAGAAAACTTACTATAGTAATCTGTTTTTTTTTTACACCATCAAAAAGTAGAGATTTCAACGAAGAAAAACCCCACCAATGTTTTTAAGAAAGCAGATATTTTGACGTGAGAGTTTTCGATTGAAAATTAGGGTGCTTTTTCGATATTAAGTAAAAATAAGGTGAAAAAATAAATATTTCAAATCAAAAAAATTACAGTGTGTTTGGTTACTAAATAGATAAGTTTTCACCAAATTTCGTGGAAATAAAATTTTTTTTGTAAAAGATGAAAATAAAAAACCAAAAACTTGGTTATTTGAATTTTTCACAAAAATTTTGAGGTTAAGTGAAAAAAGTTTAAATACAAGAGTTGTAGATCTTTTTATTACCTACAACTTTTCTATTTATTTTTTTTCCATAAGACTTGTAGTTTTTCCGGAATTCGAGGAAAACCGTCTTTTACCCTTAAAAACTCACCCCTTCCCCTTCCCGACCTCAGCTCGCCCGTAAATTATCTTTCCTTTCATTTCTGTTATATTCTCTTCCTTTTTCAATGGGTTTCATCCTACTATAATTTTTTTTGGTTTCAAAAATTATCGACCCTGCTCTATGTATAGTTTTACAAATTATTCTCAGTTTAATACCGAATACGATTATACCCATACCACGTATCTAGTGCTGGGTTAATATGGCTGGAAGTGACTGAACAAAATTCTATTTCTGGGTTCAAAAATGTAAATAATTTCAACTGCGACGTCTGAGTTTTGCGAGCAAACTTGAAAATGCTTCCACAGCCATTTGCATGCACAAAACGAGCCGTCGCGAAACCGGAGAAACTTCCAATATCTAAAGTTACTTTTCCAATATAACTTCAAGTCTCGAATATACTCGAGGCAGAGTTGAAACTAAAGCCACGGAACTCTTATTAATTTTTAAACAAGTATATCAACGAACAATGTCGCCTTTTTCGATACAGAGCGCAGGTGTGAATAAATTTATGAACGAGTTCCAAGAAATATTTAACATTCAAATAAAAATTACGTGAGGAGTTTCCTAATAAGTATTCTAATCTATTATTATAGAAAGAATAAAAATTATATTCTTAAAATACTTTCAGATAGTTGAGGACTCATCAAAACCTTTCTCTAAATATTTTTAGGAAATCTTGGAAAGAAGACTTCAAAATGAAAAAATATCAAAAGTGATGTTGTGTGTAGATTACACCAAATTTCTAATGATTCCTCGCATTCTAAAGTCTATCAACTTCATTTGACTATTATCATCAACTATCATTAAGTCTTCAGGTCGAAGACTTATGGTTGGATGCTCAAAAACGCTTCCTATCTCAATCGTTTTCACAATTTTTGAGAAACGGAACTCTGAGGGTGTTCCCCACTAACCCTCTTTACCCCTGTTTCTGTCTCTAATATTCCTTTAACTTACAGAACTATGTAAACGTTTCGAGATAATTATTACCTTTGAAGGTAGTGTTAAAATTGGGTTGCCAATTTTTTATCAAAACCAAGTAATTGCCCATAATAAATAAATAAATTCTGTTGGTGGCGTGTTTCACCACATTGTTTTTAAGTTGCACTTGGCGGGTTTCGCGATGTAAAGGGATATCTGGCGGCTAAAACGAGGATTCTTTTGCAGGTGGTTAATCGGTGGCACAGGGGGAGCGTTTTTGTGAAATGGGAACTAATTTACTGGAACGATTAATTCCTCCTTCTTGCGACGCAGTCACCTAGAATGCGAGCGCATAATAAAGGTCTCGATTAGCGCGGAAGTTAACGCAGAGGCTGATGTGCAAAAGTCCGTGGAATTCAAAGAACCCTTTAAAATCATATCGTGTTCCCATTCATCAGTCTATTAGGCATTTTGAACGGTAAAAGAGTCACGCAGAAGGTAGTTATTGTTCGTATTCGTTGTTTAAAATATAATACAACAGTAATTAATATCCCGAAAATTGCTAATTAATATAAATATTATACGCAACCCCCATAGAGAGGTATAATTATAGTGCTCCAATATAAAGTAAATAAATATACGTTCGTTCCAATAACATGTCCACGATAAATGGGATTAGAACTGTAATCAAAATTAGATTACCTTTATTGGGTCATGATCGCTATCCTTGACGAGACACTTCATTAAACATTTATATAAAGTACACAAGGTGGACTAATTTATTATAATACTAGTAGCTATAGCCGGCGTTGCTCGGGTAAGAATATATCACACGTTTGATGGAACATTCTAGAATATTCGCGAATTTAGAACTATCTAGAACATCCCATAATGATTCAAAACATTCTCTAACCTTTCTTACATTCTGGAACATTCTTGAATGATCTTCAAGATTCTGGAACATTCTTGAACATTGCCAAATCATTCCGAAATGTTATAATAAAACATACTTTTGCTTCTTAGAACATATTTGAACTCCCTGTAACATTCTAAAAAATTCTGCTTCATTCTCATCCCCACTCCGTGCTGTTTGCTGGGTGAGTTGTGACATCAGTAGATGCCTGGCGGGGATGACTAATCGGCTGATAATAATTGGTCAGTTATCGACCACTGAGAATTAAAAATAAAAGATTTTGTCCAAAAAATAAAAAAAAAATAGGGGTGGACAACTCTTATCCACCTAGGGGTATGAAAAATAGATAGTTTCCGATTATCAGATCTACTGAATATGCATTTAAAATTTCCTAAAAACCTGTCAAGCCGTTTCGGAGGAGTATGGTAACCAACATTGTGACACGAGAATTTTATATATTAGATAATCATCCCTTATATTAATGGTACTTTTTCTAGAAAGAGAATTTTATCTGCAAGCTTTGTGAAACCATTGCAAGTATTATCTTTTGACCTACTTGGCTTAGAAGCGTAATAACAGCGTCATCAAAGAGCCTTACTGGCCTACATTTAAACTAAAGAGGAATTTTTAATCAAGGACTTGTTCAAATTCCTCTCGACAAACGTTTATTTTTGTCCGCTGAAAATTTCGCAAAGCTGTCACCGTTCTAAATTTTTTCCAAAGAAAGAAAGCGTTTTTTGGTAGGCATTACCTACTTTCTTTATTTCTTCCTTTCCGTTACTGCTCAAAGAATTTGCAACTGAAGTTGAAAGCTAAGGAACATAAAAGGAACGACGACAGGTAGCTAAATACTCTTACCTTTACGCGAAGCATTCACTGTTTCAAAGGCAAATAAAAAATTCTTGGCAACCTAACAACGTTGTTACGTTTTCAAATGTAGGTAAATATACAGATGAAGTTGTTAATGTGAGTAATTAATTTTAATAGCGACAGTATGAAACACGAACGTGCCGTTTAGGTAATTTTATGTGTGCTGTTTATTCAACATTTTGACCGTAATATAGTAGGTGTTCTGTTCTTCGTCTTTCAGGTCATTATTTTAATTAGATGGTATTAGGGTAAAATTAGGTCAGGCTCCAGGTTTGCAATCCTAACCACGTTTTTATTCCGCAAATTCTGTTCCTGTATATCTACCTAATCTAATATTTAAGGATCAATGTACCAAATTAAGAAACAAACGTTACGCGAATTGATTAATTTTAGAAACTGCGAATCCAAATCAAGCACCAAAGTAAACAAATTAATTTTATAGTCTGCCGCCAGACAAAACGCATCAGGCTCTTAAAATTCAAACGTTTACCTACTTTATTTGCATGCCTTTGAGCTTTGAGTTCTGCAGATGTAACGAAAACATTCCGTACACGTATAACATAATGAAAGGATAATTTAGAATGAGGGTGATCAACCTCTATCTCTCTCCCTCTCTCTCCCTTTGTCTGATTAAATGAAGATATTTCTAAAATCGTACAATACTACCAATTATATTTTCCTTTGTACTTTGTAGAGAAAACAGAGGGTTTTGTTGTGCAATACAGAATAAAGGTCAAAAGCAAATGTTGACTTTACAACTTTGGAGAACGAAAGGGGTTAAATTATGGAAAATATATTACCTAATACTGGGGGCGGTTTCTGAAACTGTAGAATATAAACTTCGTACCTGAATATAGAAACGTCAAAAATGAATTTCACATTAATACAGAAAAGCACACAAAATTTTGCAGGATCACAATATCATTTTCTTTTGTGTGTAGTGTGCGAAAAGAAAATACATTATTTGATTTGGCGGAGCTTTAAAAACACATTAAGTTAAATAACGTTCAACATGTCAAAAAGCCACCATCAATCGTTGTTTGAAATAATTTTGCACACTTTGACACCCGTTTTTCGTCATTCAGCTTGTAATTAAATTGCGGCGAGATGTGCTCTAATAAATCTCGATAAACGTCCGGAAAATTGAACAAAGAGAAATTGCCAGCAGTAACCTGCTCCCCACAGGGTGTTTTGTACAAAGATCACCCTTGCTCTCCCGCGTGCATTAAATCGAATAAAATAGAACAACATCTCTTACAATAACTAAAACATTAACAAGAGCAAGACATTCTATCCGTGAGTACTAAAAATGAAACATGCACAGCATAACGCTTAACGTCGAGGGCACATGCGACTACGGTGAGGGTTGCAACCCCTCAATTCAAATTGCACTGCAATGGACGTGTGGGAGGCAATGTACCACAATAAGGGGTGAATGCTATTGTATTCCCTTGATCCCTGGATGGATATTTCGGGGAGGACACCGTACTACGTAATTCACCTGGCCCGATCCTTCTTAGCCCTCGATATAAGCAATTTTAGGGTCTGTTACGTCCAGAGCTATTTAGTGCGATGGTTTGCGAAAATAAACTTCTTAGTTACAAAACTGTACCCACGAGATGGCAAATGCGAATTACCTTCCTATCTAAATAGACGTAGGTACAGTGAGGCCCTTTATAAAGCGGTTCCATTAGCTATTGTTTAATATGGAAAGTTAGTTTTTATTAGTAATTCAAAAGTTTAAAAAACGCACCTATTTTTACTTTATTTAACATTATTAAATTCTTGTAAATATAAAATAATTAATATAATATTTACTTCACTAATTAATCAGTCAGTGCCTCTGATTATTTTAAACTCAATTGTGTATAAGAAGCGATTAGTTTAGAGAAACTCCGTTTTCACTGACAATGATTTCTTAAGTACGTACGAATCAGCTCCAGCAAGCTCTATTCGTCGTTTTGGACGGAAGTTCTGTTATCGACTAGAACATGACTCGTGTTTGAAACTCGAGTGTCAAAGATAAAGATTCGTTTTCCTTTGTTTATCTCAGAATTACATCATCTTTACGAGACCAATTCATTAGAAGGGAATATAATTCCAACATAGAGTAGCAGAAGAAGAACTTAAACTAAAATAATATTCTCATTTTATTTGTTAAGAATGCTGTTTCTTCATGTCCAATATTGATCTGGAAATGCATTCTTGTGGTAGTTGAAAAATGTTCTGATGGATTTAGAGCAAAGTCGTCGGTAAGTGGTTTAAGAACATATACGTATGTAACATGCACCTACTCAAGACTTGACTGCTTACTGACATTAAAGTTTCTCGTATTTTACTCAAAAATTGAACTCTGCACTCCGATGTAAAGTGACAGAACCAGAACAGTTAAAAACCTTTTAGAGAAGTTCAACGCCTGAATACCTAACACAATAGAATTCTCGTCACGTCTTATCGTCAACCGTAAATCACAAGGAATTATTGTTTAAGTATAAATCGCCCTTAAAACAAATCCGCACAGACAAAAAAAATTTGAAAGCGAAAAACGTAGAAAATAAACTGTTGTTATAAATATGATAAAGTTGCAGTAGGTTAATAAATACGTCCGTAAGAGAATTATTTGGAAGTGTATTAGACGAAGCATGAGAAGCGCCCGTATCAACTCCAATTCTAGAGTTAAGTGTTATACATTTAGCCAACCCCATTCCGATTAGTTACTGCAGACATCAAAAATTATGGGGCTATATCTTAGCAATTCCCGTGATCCTGCTCAATTTCGCTTATACTCCTTCGTTCCTCGGAAGCCTAAAGTTAACTTTCAGGTCAACCCGATCGGTATCTCTCGTGGTTAGAAATTGCCTCGATTTTAGTCAATTTGCTGATCGCAAAAAAGGTAAAAAATCCCCTTAACTACCAATTTCCATGTAAATTTATGGATCGAGGTAGGAATATTTCGGATATAAGCCACTTTTTATCGTTATTAATGTGTGTTCACAGGCAGAAGTATAAAAACAATAAAACCCTTGTCGTTTACTTTTAATCTAACTTCAGGATGAGCATTATCAGAGATAAAAATAAACGTCAGTTTTAAAAATTTTGATTTAGATTAGATCCCATAAGCACGCCTAAGGCATCTAGATAAATTCCTAATGAAAGCAAACCAACTTCTATAGAGCACGTTGATAATTTATCTACTTACAGCCATTTTATCGCCATCTATTGGGCATTTGCTGCTACAGAAGTAGAAGTACAAATACTTATTCCTACACATTCCCTAGTTAAAACTTGAACAATTTTTTTAAAGTGTCACCACATCTCGGTGTTTTCAAAACGTGCGTAGTTTTTAATGTATCTAATGGCATTTCCTTAAAAGAAAGATGTTCCCTTCGCAATCGAGTTAATGAAACCTCATTGTAGTCTGTTTGCGTTTTTAGAATCCGCACAAAAGAGAACGGAAACTTTCAAGTTTCACAAACTTAATCAATGGCAATTTTTTTAGCAACTAAGCAAAGGGCGAGGACCCGTTACGGGGGTTTTGACCTGCAGTAACCCTCGGGAAATGATTTGTAACCCTGTCGCAACACACCACCCCCACTGCGAAGTGCTATCCCAACAAAAACATCTCCAAGGTTTGCATTTTCGATAAACCATCGTATAATTTAATTGCTTTCTTACTGTAATGTCCTTAAGTATCTACACAATTAAGAACAGAACGTTCTCATAAAGCGTCAACTATTTTACAGTCCTTTAATAACATGTTTCAGGTAGGTACTTCGGACAAAATGCTTCCAACAATCTTTCTTGAAATATGTAATTCTAAAGCTAGTATTCTACAAAATTTATGCAAATATAGTTATTCGCAGCCTTCCGTTTACCTAAATTGTTAGACAATTCGACTTAATTGAATGTTCCGAGACGTGAAGTTAATTTTTCTGTAGCGAATCCTTACTTCCGTCATACACTTGCGCCGTTTGTTCGGAAACGCGAATTCTGGATCATTATACGTTATTACAACCAACGACTTGGCGGCAATGAACTGTAATAATTTACTAGCGCAATATTCAACGGTGAATTGTATGCATTTCAAGAGAGAACTTGCTGTAGGTATTATAAAGTTAACATTTCAAGAAGGCGTTTATAAGTAGAAGTAATTTTCTCGAAATTTATATTTGAGAACAAAGCTTTAACGATTATATTATTTTTTGAATGTACAACAATAATTTTATTTTTTTTTTCTTAAAATACTCATTTTTTTTAATCGATTTTCACCCTAAGGACCCTTTGACTTTACAGGCAACCTTTTTCGTAACGGCTGGTATATAGCATTCTAGAAACAAGCCACAGCATTACTGAAAATATTTTATTAATATTTAGAAAACCATTTTGAAACATTTATAATCCAGGTTTATTAAAGGTACTAAACTAATTTAGAAGTATATCTGAAGTAATTAGTGTACGACTGTAATTAATCGCTTTTGCTCTCATTTAAAATTTACAGTGCATGTATAATTATCCTCTACTTTCTACAATGGCAGCTTTTGTTATTATATAGGGAAATTTCCTGAGTCAGTAGGACCAAGTAACTGTGCGGATGTGAAGATATAAAATATTATTACGACCGTGGAATTGGATAATTTAATAAATGCGCCATAATAAATTCTATGTCGTCGCGGTAGAACTCTAAATCGCATAAATATCTAGATAATGCCTCTAGAGATGATGTCGTCGCATAGAACGTGCTCCTGCTACTCGATTTTACATCATCCACGAATGCACGAAATGCATGTCCTGTTCTATAAGCTGTTCGTGAACTGCTGCTTCACGTATACAACCTACATACATACGTACATAAGTTCATAACATAGACACATATATACAGATTATAAGGATTCGTTCGTTCTGAGTCATTTGAGGTTTATTAGTAGCCGAAATGAACGGAGGGTGATGAATTAGCCAAAATGATATTTTGCTTCACCTACCATCTGCTTAGACGTGCTCGACGTTACAATTACACACATAACCCTGAAAATGAGTGTCTGCACATTACCCTTGTTCAAAATATGGTGAACTTGCCCTTGTACGCACCCCAATTTTTTTATGAATAGAAATTATGGAATCTATAGTCTTTGCTGTACTTTCTTAAGTTCATAGCTTCTTTTCAAGTGAATGTACCATGGAATATAAAATAAATTAAAAGTGCTAACCCACAATATTACATAAAGAATCCGCTTCTAAGAATGGCAAATATTTGAGGGTGAAATACCTATCATAAAATGTCTACAATGTCTAATTTAACTACGTAAATTTCTCTACACTGGTATTTCATGATTTTATTTAATAACGTCTTCTTTGGTATGGAAAATATTTCCTTGAATCAATTAATAAATATTCAACGTACCTAAACAGTTTAAATTTTCTATCAAAGGTTATTTCTATCAACATAAACTTTGATGGATGTGCCTACCATCGGCAAAAGAATTTCTCGATCTTTATCTTTACAAATTTGTATTTGTATGGTACGAAAATTAATGAAATTATTCCTAGGAACATCTGTAAAAGAATGGAGTTGACAATAAAGGTCACTGTAAGCTTAAAACAACAGTAAATTTATTTTATTTTAGTTTACACCAAGTACCTTATTGTTTTTTGAGTTTTAACGCCTTAAGGATTGGTTACTAATGATTAATATGCTCAAACGCAATGTTATAAAGGCCAAATTCACTTCATATTTTTATGGAAAGCAATAATAACTAAAAGAACGATCACAAATGGTCAGAAAATTCGTTCCAGTCCATGCCCATGAGAGCTAACTTACAAAAACTATACATTTAAAGTATTAAGAAAGACAGAAACTATTGAAAGGTACATATCTTGGTTTTTTTTAAGAACCAGATAGTTCCTTTTTAGAATTGACGTTGTTTGAAGTCGAAGGGAACCAAAAATTACTGTTAAGGCGCCTTCTTACGGGTCAAGCTTAGTTGATCAACAAAATTTTTACAAATGAAATCAAAGCAGTTGTAGTTGAATGTGTACAAGTGTTTGCTAAAAAAGGAACTGAAGAGATTTTTAAGTAATAAAGCGTATACAAAAGTTGCTTTTGGATGAGACAGTGAATTTTTATAAGAAATAAGTAGATTAGAAGCGACAGAAACTTTTTGTCGAAAAAGCTACCATTAGAAGATAGAGAAGGATCAGAAAAGCAAGATACACTGATGCGACATTCAATCTCACCAAGATTGAAACTACTAAAGAACTGCACAGTCGATAAGTCGAATTACCTTGTTCACACCGTTCACACGTTTCAAAACAATTCCTGGTGATTCACAACTTGAAGGACAAAAGTTTGACTGGATCAAGAAAACTTGTATATGACTATTATTCTTATTATTATTTATTATTTATTTTCTTTCGATTTTTATTCAATAAACATTATCTAAATACGGCTTAAAAACTACTTATTTGTAATTAATTAATCATTATGGTTTTTGACCGAATATCAAGATTAATTTGATACAATAGTTTGGTTTGATATTTTGACGTATTTAAAATTAGTTACAATTTTTTAAATCATTTTTTTTTTCAAATACTATTATAGATAAAAATATGGAACCGACGCCATTCTTTTAAGAATTTTTAGAAGAATAATGTTGATTTTTTTACATTCCTACATGTTTTTGAATGGTCAAAAAAAATCAAAAATTATTTTGATAATTGTTTTTCTCCATGTTCAAATTTCCGTACACCAACCAAAAAAATTGTAGATATTCCTAAGGGTACTTACTTTCACTACAGCAAGGCGGATCAAAATCAAAAAGGCGCTTTTTGAGTTATAAAAAAAATACGAAAACTGACTGACCCGGTCACCCAACTAAGAAATTATTTTTTAACACTGCGGGGGGTGCACTTATTGTGAAACATAATTATAATAATTAAGTAAATTAAAACAAAAGGAAAAGTTTCACCAAATTTTATTAAAACTCCTAACAAGTTTCGGTCACGCGACCATTTTCAAAGGAAAAGAGTAAATCTTATACTAAAGCTTAAAACTACGGCAGCCCTATTATTAAATAGGCTTTTAAATATCCCTCTATCAGACCTCAACTTTAAAATAGAACTGAACACCATAAAACACATTGCCGTAAATAATGGTTTTCATCCCTCAATTGTAGACAAACTTTTATTTTCCAAACAAAAAACATCACTCGTAAATTACTATATACCCCATTGAATAATACTGTTGTCACACAAAACACAATTTATGCCTCTGTCAAATTTATCAACTCGCTTAGTTACAAATTCAAACATGTTTTAAAGAAATTGAATGTAATTTTAATTGAAAATAATTGCAATAGTTTAAAATACTTCTTATCTAAATATAAACCTAAAGTAGATGTATTACAAAAAAGTGGTATTTATAGGATTCAATGCAACACGTGTGATGCCTTTTATATTGGTAAAAGTAGTAGAGCTATTAACTTAAGAATAAAGGAACATGTATATAATATTAATAATAAAGACAATAAAACCGTATTCGCAGAACATTGTACCTCTCTCATTCATAATTTAGATTTAAACAATATTAAAGTCCTTCATAGTGGGGAAACCAAGAATAGTAAATTATCTCTTTTAGAGAGTTTAGAAATTAAAAAAGCTGTGTCACAAAATACGAGTTCAAAAGCATAAGCTTTTTATATATTTGAGCTATACGGATTGAAAAGACCAATTTTCTGACCCTATGAAAAGTTTTAATTTCTTCAGTAGGATGTTATTCAAAATCCTATTTTTACTAGTTACTTAAGTCATTGAACAACTATTTTAAACATTATTATTTATTATAAAAAAAAAGAAAATGTTAATAATAAATATAAACTTGGAACACACCACATCTATATTTTATATGTGTATAACTTAACTCTTTCGCTCCCAAACGTCTCTCCCACTTCGCGGTCTGCGACCACCGTACGCAGTTTTCACTCAAAAAATTTAAATTTATTATTAACATTTTCTTTTTCTTTATAATAAATAATAATGTTTAAAATAGTTGTTCAATGACTTAAGTAACTAGTAAAAATAGGATTTTGAATAACATCGTACTGAAGAAATTAAAACTTTCCATAGGTTTAGAAAATTGGTTTTCAATACTTATAGCTCAAAAATATAAAAAGCTTATGCTTTTGAACTCGAAAAGTTTACTAATAGGTATATTCTAAAATGTTTTGAGCTTGAAATAAAGAACAATTTCTTAGTTGGGTGACCGGGTCAGTGAGTATTCGTATCTATTTTTTTGTAACTCAAAAAGCGCCTTTTTGATTATAATCCGCTGCAATGAAAGTACATACCCTAAGGAATATTTACAATGTTTTTGGTTGGTGTACGGAAATTGGAACATGGAAAAAAACAATTATCAAAATAATTTTTGATTTTTTTTTGACCATTCAAAAACATGTAGGAATGTGAAAAAAATCCACAATATTCATCTAAAAATTCTTAAAAGATTGGCGTTGGTTCCATATTTTTATCTAGAATAGTTTTTGAAAAAAATTGATTTAAAAAATTGTAACTTTTGCGCGTTATCTCAAAAGTCGTTTGAGAATCCGTGCTAAAAATAGTATGTATGATGTTTTCAGAGGGTGCTGATATTAAACTCATATTAGTTTTTATAATTTCCGTACAAACCTGTATATATATGTGATGTAACTAAAAATTTAAGGTATTCGGAATTTTTCCTTTATATGTGCTATAAAACATTGCTTCATGCCAACTTTCTAAATTCTAAATCGACTGGAAGTACCCTTTAGGTTTTGGTTCCCTTGCGAGTAGTTGCGAGTTTGAAAATATGCGGCTTAAATTGCTGTTTCTTTTGATTGCGTTAACATTGAAGTTTGATTTTATTACAGTTTAAAGGTATTATAGACCTGAGTGTTTGATATGAATTTCAATTTAATACCTTTACGCGTTCATGAGGAAAGGGGTAGTAACTTTAAAATTATTAAAAATTTTTTTATTATAGGTATCATGTAACTAAAAATTTACGGTTTTCGCAATTTTTCCTTTATCTGTGCTATAAGACGTTGCTTCGTACCAAATTTCAAGATTCTGAGTTCACGAGAAGTACCCGGTAGGTTTTGGTTCGAAAATTTGCGGCATAAACGGCTGTATCTTTTGATTGCGTTGGCTTAGAAGTTTGATTTTTTCACAGCTCCAAGGGACCATAGACCTGAGTATTTGGTATAAATTTTAGCTTGATACCTCCACGCGTTCCTGAGAAAAAGGGTCTTGACAGACGGACGGACGGACGGACGGACAACGAAGTGATCCTATAAGAGTTCCGCTTTTTCCTTTTGAGGTGCGGAACCCTAAAAATAGCAAAATATTTCAACAGTACGTATGTTTTTTCATACATCCGGTGTATGGTCATTTTTAATATACCCAACAGCCTAACCTTATGCGAGTTCTTTCCCTTCGGTAGAAAACGGCCAAAAGAACTGGATGAATGTAATAAAAAATTATAAAATTTGCTAGAACTCGTTTACCCTTTGGCTTCTTTACTGACCTTACGAAGGCGACTTGTGACAGACTCTCCATGCCATAGCCCCATCTCCTAATGGTAAATACGAGGTATCATGCCTAGAAGTGATGAGCACATATTAAAAACGCTAACGAGTGTATGCTGTTATAGTATTATGTTATAAGTAAAGTAAGAAGCCAACTACCGGTGTCTAAAGTCACGATAAACGTCTCGTGGGTGCTGAAGCCCCTGAGCACCGACGTAGTCGGCGCCCCTGGACTGGATCAAACTTTTCTTGATCTACTAAAAAGTCGATCAATTCTATGGAAACACAGGTTCTCAGGAAAGTTTTCATCCTGTTTTTGTTGAACTTAAATCGATCAATTAAATTTGTCTCGTGAGAGCACTTCTGTATCCTTACCCTCCCAACTCCTTTATCTTTACTATCCTACCTCCTTCATTATATTTCTCTGTAATTAAATATTTGAACTAGAACTATACCTTCATTTTCCATTAATGCATTTTTCCGATACTGCAACCAAACTATTTTCATTTCTTTATTACGGAAATCATTCATGTATAGTTTCATACATAGGTAGCTAAAAGTAGCAACTGTAGCATATTATTGCCTACATGTTATATGTATCAATTTCATATACATATACGTAGATGTATGTATGTATTTGTCGGGAAAATACACCCAAACACGTACATAGAGATAGGCACAAGTTGGATATTGTGAACGTATTACACGCCATCTGCAACGCTGTGCGTTTATACGTTACACACGGTCGGATGGCATTTTCGTTATCAGCAGGTATTATTAGGCGTTGACATTAAAGTGCATTCAGGCTTTCATGACTGCAGCCGAAACTGCAATCTTGTTAAATCGAGTTTGCTTGTCCCAGTTGATGGATGACCATTTGAACGGAAACAGTTTTCGAAATTAACCGACGTTACCAATCGTTTCGCTTTAATGAGAATCAACTTTTCATTTCTGGTCTCGTTAATAACAACGGATATAAAACAGACCGCGGAATATTGAAACGAGCGATATATATCCAAATATTTATTCGAGATTTATTATCAGTCGTCTATTGTTCCTCACATAATATTTAATACAGTAGATACCGTTTATAACGATACCTTATATAACGACAACGGTTATTGTGTATAAAACTCGTAGCTGTAGCAGTTGCTTAAGTACTTATAACTAAATTTCGAATTATGTTTGGAAAAGATTATTATAAGATTTAAAAAAAAAAAACAATAATTACAAAAACCAAAATAGATTTTCTATTAAGTTTAATGAAGGTTATATGTTACTTGTCTGTAGAGCTATTGACAAAAAGGCTTTAAACAAGGATTTGATCTCACAACCAGAAAGGTTTCGAAACATTCCTGCAAATTTAATTGAATTCCAAAGATCTAATGGACATACCGAATAAATTTTCCTTGTCACTGGAATGTATTCAATTTCAAACGGAGAGAACTAACACATCTGTTCATGTCTCGTTCTATTTGAATCATGTTTTGTAATATTTATGAAAATTTGCATGCCTACATAAAATGTACTTATTCGAAAGAAAATATTAAAAACGATTCCTATGTATTTATTTGTTAGTCAATAAAACATTTTCACGAAAATACATCTCTTGATGCTTTAAACATATCTGCAATTCACCCTCGTCGCATGAATTTCGATTCCATTTGTCTCAGGAAATGTCGAATATGTCTCACAAATATCACTGTCAGAAAAAGACAGAGATCTGTCATTATTCACTTTCAAGCGAGTGGAAAAGTCTACAACGTTACGAATTTATTTAGTTTAATAATATTCACTCTTATTTTTTGAAAAATGCATCATATACTTATTTATGTTTACAAATTATATAAATAGGGTAGTTTGTGGTTCTGAAACAAGAGAGTTGGCGGTGGCACGAGTAGACCAGAGTTCGAATCCCTTTTGCAATAAAAAAAAAAGAAAATGCAGAAGACAATTATAACACGAGAAAAACAATGGAGGTGTTAAATTATGATTGGTTTCAAAACCCAAAGACGAATCTTTGTTACATAATAAAGAAGGTGAAACAGAAGAAACTACAAAATATGTAAGCCAACCGTGGTCTCATATTGGTTACAAAAAAAAAAAAAATGAAATGGAAACGAAACGAAATAATAAAACAAAATAAAACTAAATAACATTTACAACTTAACCAGAAAGGCCAAGGCAGAGAATAGGGAACGCGATTTGGAAGTCTGGAAGCTACATAAGAACTAGAAAAGTTTTGAAACTGAAGTGTTTTCGAAAATACGTTAAGAAGGAGAAAGGGTAGTAGAGTAAGGCACTAATAAAAATGAAATACTAAGAAATATAATAGTAAATAAACTCAAAAGAACTTACCCTAATTACCACTAACACAAGGCGTTGATAATGCCCACGTTTGAAGTGGACGAAACACGTGTCCGCTTCTAAAATTGTGTTAGTGGTAATTAGGGTAAGCTTTTTTGAGATTATTTATTAATTTACAACAGTCTCCATTTTCTTTCCTAAATACAATAGTACCAATCCACCGAAGAAACCCATCGTTAAAGTGTAATTAGGAAGGAATGAAACGTACAGACGTCATACAGTGAGTAGGTATGTGGAAGATGAAACTGTCGGCCTATTTACTTTAATTTGAAAGAATTAAAAAAAATTCCTGTATTAAAGAATTTCTATATAATTGTTTTAATTTCTTTAGGGATGTTTCTTTAACTGGGTGACTGATTATAAGCAATACCAGTCTTTGAATTTGTTTTTTAAATTGGTTTTTATTTGTTTACTATTTTTTGGGTGCGTGTTCTACGAAGATTATTAACGAGATAATAAAACAAAGTAAAACTAGATAATATATTTACAACTTAACAAGAAAAGCGAAGGCAGAGAATAGACAACACGAGTTAATAGTCTGGAAGATAGATAGAACTAGAGAACTTTAGGAACTGAGGTCTTTTCGAAAATATGTATAACAGAGTAGTAGACAGCAGAGTAGAGTACCAATAGAGGGGTACGAAGGTTTAGAAAATTTTGAGATATGCAATACTAAAACATAGAATAGTACGAAACAACCAAAGAACCCCATTCTTAAAATGTAATTAGGAAGGAATGAAAAATACAGACCTCATGCAGTGAATGCGTGGAAGATGAAATGTTAAAGATGCAAATAGTAAAGTTATTTGAAAAGGTAGACAGAATAAGTACAAGAGGATTTGAACAGAAAAATAGAAATATTTACAAGACTTAAAATTATATAAAAGCTATTGACTATTGATTATAAAAGTTTATATACACAAAAGAAAATAAATATTTTGGAAACTATTTACAATGGTTTTGCAACACACAAAACACATTAAATTGCGGTTTCAAAATTGTGGTCGTGGGGTTATCAGGGGCCTGTGTGCCCTTTGCTAATTCCGCAGTTCCGCTTTATAGATGTACATGTATGTTGTAGTTCCATATAAGATTTTCCAAGGGGCAACCGCAACATAATTATATCATGGTCGATCTATTTCCCGTCTGATTAAATAAGACTTGGGGGTGTGTATGGTGTCGATGTCATACCAAGTCCTAATTAAATAGCGATTACGAAACCCGATGCTGCTTTCATTAAGTTTGAACGGGTGAGTGGGCCATTTCGACATAAGCAGCAACAGCGACGACCAAAGCGTTTGGACGGTCACTGTCAAAAGGACCCAACCGAAAACTGCCACCAGCGACCGACAACAAAGGTTTCGAGGGAAAACTCATTAACACATAGTAAACATCAGATGAATGACACGAGATTTACCTGAACTGATTTAATTAAGGATTTAACCCGCTACTAATACAGAAAAGATTCGCGTTAAATTACAACACATTCCGAACCATATGCTAATATTGACGAATAAAAACACACAAGTTTAAAAATTTTAACAGATTAAATTAATCAAATTTAGAATTGTTTCGCCAAACTTTGGCTTCATCAGAAGTTTGTTATTAATTACACAAGAAACAATTGTAGTTGACTAATTAAATCTGTTGAAACTTTTTAACTTGTGTGTTTTTATTCGTCAAAATTAATATGAATTTCAACCAAGTATCAATAGAATCAATTAAATATATATTATGCTAATGTTATTATGCGACTGTTATACATACATATTGTTACGAGTACTTGCCAATTAAGTTGGTGTGAGCATAATTAACGAACATCTTCCCTGAATACACAAGGAATATTCCCGGCTTTTCCTGAAATATCTAGAAAACACCAGCAAAGATCAATGGGAAAACACTTGGATTACTAGACGGCTGTAGAATTCCCTAGAAAAAGGCTGAAAAGACTATATAAAGGCGAGACACTCACACCGAGTTAGTTGACAGTGAACAGCTGATGTTTGGAAGCGAAGCGATCGATAGGCGAACAACAGGCGATAGAAGTCATAGTGTCTATGGTATAGTGAGTGTTTGCACCAGAGGTGAGCGGAAAAATAGACTTTTTAGTGAAATAAATTGCGTAGACTTGTTTATAACCGTAGTGTAGTCAAATTAACTTTGGTAATAAATAAATTGGTTGTTTTGTTTTGTTAATTGCGTTTTCCGTGACCGAACACGTCACGATCCGAAGTGAAGAAGAATTTTGAAGCCTTATGCCAGTAACAAGAAAACAAGCGTCAATAATGGAAGAAAAAATAAAGGCTTTAATGGAAATGATGAAGGCAATGAAGGCAGGCCAGGAAGAAATGAAGGAAGAATTGAAGAATAAAATGGAAGCTGGACAGGACGAAATGAAATTAGCACAAGAAGAAATGAAGGCGGGCCAAATAGAAATTAAGGCAAGTCAAAAAAAATTGAACGAAGATATGAGAGCAATAAAAATTGAGCAGGAAGGATTAAAAGAACAGTTAAATGAAGTCAGAACCGAAGTGAAAGAAGAGTTAAAGGAGGTAAGAGTAGAAGTGCAAGAAGAATTAAAGGAAGTACGACAAGAATTGGAGACGAGACAAGAAAAGCTAAGAGATGAGTTGAAAGAAGTACAAGAGGAAGTAGAGAAGATGCGACAGAAGGTCGAGAACACAAGACCGGCTAGAGAAGTAAAGTCCGAAGACACTGCGAAAGCAATTAGAATTAAACCACCGACTTTCGACGGAAAAGTTTGCTGGTCTGTGTACAAACGACAGTTCGAGGCAGCGGCAGAAGCAAACAACTGGAACGATTTTGAGAAAGCAACGGCGCTGGTCATAGCTCTGCGAGGAGAAGCATTGGACGTCCTTCAAGGTATTCCAGAGCGCCAACAACGGGACTTCTCTACGCTGCTAGAGCGACTTGAAATGAGATATGGCGACAAACATTTGCAACAAGTGTACCAAACCCAACTAAAGTGTCGCAATCAGAGGACATCAGAAAATTTACAAGAATTCGAGGCCGATGTGGAACGTCAAGTTAGATTGGCCTATCCTACCGCTCCGCAGGACTTCGCAGACCAGCTAGCAGTCCAAACATTCGTCGAGGGTGTAAGGGACACCGACTTACAACAAGTTCTCCGTTTGGCCCGCCATAAGACTGCGAGTGACGCACTGGCGCACGCCTTAGAATTCGAAGCTGCAAAACAAGCTTCCAAAGGCCACGTGCGTGTACGCCAAACAGCTGTTGAACACGACGAATACAAGAATGAAGTCACAAGACTGATCAAAGAATGCGTCGAAACTGTCAAGAGGACTACCATC
The DNA here is from genome assembly GCA_029378335.1 of Agrilus mali. Classification (NCBI taxonomy): domain Eukaryota; kingdom Metazoa; phylum Arthropoda; class Insecta; order Coleoptera; family Buprestidae; genus Agrilus; species Agrilus mali. The sequence goes on along the minus strand of CM055658.1, from coordinate 17,924,642 downwards.
AACGACAAGAGAGAACCGTTCTTCGAGACTTAGTGCAGCGTTCGGCCACAAACCTTAACAGCGAACAAATTAGAAAGTTCGAAGAACTGCTCAGCAAGTATCGAAACGTCTTCGCCCTCTCTGACAACGACTTTGGGAGAACGAATCTGACATACCACCGTATAGACACGGGATCAGCTCGTCCTATTAAACAACCATCTAGAAGAGTTCCATGGGCTAAGCAAGAAGAAGTCAACAACCTGGTGAAGAACATGGAAGAACAGGGGGTAATCGAACCATCACAAAGTGCTTGGGTTTCTCCGATAGTGTTGGTTAGGAAGAAAGATGGATCGACCAGGTTCTGCGTTGACTACAGGAAGCTCAACGACGTAACCTTAAAGGACAGCTATCCCTTACCCAGAATCGACGTAACCTTAAAGGACAGCTATCCCTTACCCAGAATCGACGACACCCTTGACAGCTTGGTTGGTGCCAAATGGTTTTCAACGTTAGATTTAAAGAGTGGATACTGGCAAGTGGAACTGGATCCACAAGACAAGCAGAAGACCGCATCCACGACTGGTTATGGGCTGTGGCACTTTAACGTTATGCCATTTGGACTATGTAACGCTCCCGCCACCTTCGAGCGACTTATGGAAAATTGGCTACAAGGGTTAAATTGGAAGGTTTGTCTGGTGTACCTAGACGACGTGATAGTACTGGAAAAGACATTCGAAGACCACCTCCAGAATGTCGAAGAAGTGATCAAGAAGCTTTCAGCAGCCAAGTTGAAACTCAGTCCCAAGAAATGCCATCTGTTCTGTAAGGAGGTGAAATATCTTGGCCGCGTTATCACCTCAGAAGGAATAAGAACTGATCCTGACAAGGCTGAAGCTGTGAGAAGTTGGCCTGTCCCGAAGAACCAACACGACCTGAGAAGCTTTTTGGGGCTGTGTTCCTATTACCGACGATTCGTAAAGGGATTTGCAGATATAGCTCGACCGCTCCACAAGTTAACAGAGGATGGTGTCTCTTTCCAATGGTCAGAACGATGTCAGCAAGCTTTTGAAACACTGAAGTCTACCCTTTCTCAAGCCCCAATACTGACGTACCCACAGTTCGACACAGACTTCATTGTCGATACGGATGCCAGCAATGTAGGAATTGGTGGTGTACTGTCGCAGATGCAGGAAGAAAAAGAAAAAGTCATTGGCTACTTCAGTAAGGCACTGTCAAAGCCGGAGCGAAACTATTGCGTGACCCGTAGAGAATTGCTGGAAGTCGTCAAAACTCTCGAACATTTACATAAGTATCTCTACGGACGAAAATTCCTGTTAAGGACAGACCGTGCGTCCCTGAAATGGCTGCTGCAATTTAAAAACCCAAAGGGACAACTGGCTCGATGGCTACAGCGGCTACAAGTATACGACTTCAGTATTGAGCATCGTGCTGGAAAACAACATGGTAACGCTGATGCCCTCTCGCGAAGACCATGCTCGAAGAACTGCAAACATTGCATGGCCGCCGAAAAGAAGGAACCAGTCAACTTGGCAAGGATCTGTCAGACGACGGTGGAACCTGAAGAACACTGGCAGAACGAAGACCTGGCGAAAGACCAAGATAACGACGAAGACATTAAACCGATACTGCGGTGGAAAAAGGCAGGAACAGCACGACCTACCTGGGCAGATGTTAGTAGCACGAGTACCATCACGAAGAGCTATTGGGCCTTATGGGATTCGCTCATCATCGAGAATGGGGTACTAAAAAGAGTGTGGGAAAGCCCTGACGGAACTAAAATTCGACATCAAGTAGTTCTCCCGAAGAACAGAGTCAACCAGGTGCTGACAGAAGTCCATGGAGGTGTTGGTGGAGGACACTTCGGAGTAACAAAGACGTTGGAGAAGGTGCGAGAGCGATTCTATTGGCTAAACTGTAGAAGAGACGTCGAAAATTGGTGTAGGAAGTGTCCAACGTGTACGTCAGCCAAGGGACCTCAGACTCGAAGCCGAGGGCGAATGAAACAGTACAATTTTGGTGCCCCATTTGAGAGAATAGCTCTGGACGTAGCAGGACCATTCCCAACAACAGCTGCTGGCAATAAGTACATCTTGGTAGTGATGGACTATTTTAGCAAATGGCCCGAAGTGTACGCAATACCAAACCAAGAAGCTACTACGGTCGCTGGAATGCTGGTGAACTAATGGATCAGTCGGTATGGAGTTCCGATGGAGATCCACTCTGACCAGGGACGGAACTTCGAATCCACGGTATTCCGGGAAATCTGTGAGCTGCTAGGAGTACAGAAAACTAGGACCACTCCATTACATCCACAATCTGACGGAATGGTCGAACGGTTTAACGCGACGCTAGAAACCAATTTGAAAATGGTTGTTAACGATCATCAGACAGACTGGGACCAGCACATACCTTTGTTCCTGTTGGCCTATCGAAGTGCGGTTCATGAGACCACCGGCAGAACACCAGCCAGCATTTTATTTGGAAGAGAGCTGAAGTTACCTATGGACATGCGGTTTGGACACCCAGAAGATCGGCGACCTGCGGCTACCGACTACGCACAGCAACTAGAGGAACGACTCGATACCATCCATAGAGCCGTTCGTAGAAAAATCCAAGTAGGGAATGACCGCATGAATACCAGGTACGACCGGAGAGCCAACAGCACAGGATTCAGAGAAGGGGACCAGGTGTGGCTTTACAATCCTGTCCGTCGAAAAGGGCGCTCATCGAAGCTACAGCGAGCCTGGGAAGGACCTTACACTGTGGTCAGAAGGCTGAATGACGTGGTCTACCGTATTCAGAGAGGACCAAAGGCCAAGATGAAAGTTGTACACTTGTACCGCTTGGCGCCCTACAAAGGTCAAGACATTGATCGGGACGATCAATTCTAAGAAGGGGGCAGTGTTACGAGTACTTGCCAATTAAGTTGGTATGAGCATAATTAACGAACATCTTCCCTGAATACACAAGGAATATTCCCGGCTTTTCATGAAATATCTAGAAAACACCAGCAAAGATCAATGGGAAAACAATTGGATTACTAGACGGCTGTATAATTCCCTAGAAAAAGGCTAAAAAGACTATATAAAGGCGAGACACTCACACCGAGTTAGTTGACAGTGAGCAGCTGATGTTTGGAAGCGAAGCGATCGATAGGCGAACAACAAGCGATAGAAGTCATAGTGTCTATGGTAGAGCGAGTGTTTGCACCAAAGGCGAGCGGGGAAATAGACTGTTTAGTGAAATAAATTGCGTAGACTTCTTTATAACTGTAGTGTAGTGAAATTAACTTTAGTAATTAAATAAATTCGTTGTTTTGTTTTGTTAATTGTGTTTTCCGTGACCGAACACGTCACAATATACAGGGTTATTTACGATATATACGCCACGGAATATTATGGCCAAAATATGAAAATTTCAAAAACTTTAACTTTTGACTTATATAGGGGTCCATTATGGTTACCTTTTAAAATTATTAAAGTTATGTTTTTTTAAATGGAACCCCCTGTATATTATTGCATTTTTGGATTCTTCGATCAAAATAAGTGTTTGTTTTGGTAAGGTTTATGATATATAAACCTTAGGGTTTTTAAATTATTTGAATTTTATCAAAATCTAACCTAATTATCGTTTCAAATACTTAAGCAGTATTTAAGTTATGTATGCGAAATTTACAATAAGGTGTAACAATAGATAATATTTTATATCCCAATTATAATAAACTCGTCATCTTATACAGGGTGTCCAAAAATTAATACTACTTAAGTATGAACTTTAAGGGGTTGTAACTTAATTAATTTAAATAAAACGCCATATCTTTTAACATACCAGGAGATGTATTTTTTAATTACCTATCGATTTGTATTAGGGTATTCATATGCTAAGTCTTCGTGTTTTTTCAGTAAACGCTAAATAATTGTTTTATGCGCCATTTGGAGTTTTTTAATTAAATGTTCTTAATCATATATTAACTAATTAAGTATAACATAATACAAATAAAATATTTATAACATGTTTTCGAAATGTCGACCATCGTTTTCCAGGCACTTGTAAATAATTTTTTCGAAACCACTACTAACTTTGGATAAAATTTGCGGGGTAATACTTTTAAAAGCGTCCCTTGAGCGCATTTTCATATTTTGTGGAGTTGTTAGAGGCGTATTATAGATAATTCCTTCTATGTATCCCCACAAAAAGAAATTTATTGGTGTTAAGTCCGGGGATCTAGGGGCCCAATTGTTAAATCCGCTTCTTGCAATCCACCTATTTTGAAAGTTGGCATTTAAAAATTGCCGAACCTCACGGTGATAATGAGGCGTAGCTCCATCCAGTTGAAGCCACATGGTAGTTTTAATATTAAAAGGGGCTTCTTCCAAAAGCAACTAGAGATATTGGAAGTTTTATTTAAGAAACTCCAAATGGCGCATAAAACAACTACATATTTAGCGTTTCCTGAAAAAAACGCGAAGACTTAGCTTATGAATACCCTAATACAAATCGATAGGTAATTAAAAAATACATATTCTGGTATGTTAAAAAATATGGCGTTCCATTTAAATTAATCAAGTAACAACCCCTTAAAGTTCTTACTTCAGTAGTATTAATTTTTGGACACCCTGTATAAGATGACAAGTTTATTATAATTGGTACCTATATAAAATATAATCTATTGTTACACTTCATTGTAAATTTCGCTTACATTACTTAAATACCTCTCAAGTATTTAAAACATGAAACTTAGGTTAGATTTTGATAAAATTCAAATTATTTAAAAAACCTTAAGGTTTAGGTGTTATAAACCTTATCAAAACAAGCACTTATTTTGATCGAAGAATCCAAAAATGCAATAATATACAGGGAGTTCCATTTAAAAAAACATAACTTTGATACTTTTAAGGCATTTGGAACACCCTGTATAATATGAAAATAATTTTAAAAGGTAACCATAATAGATCCCTATATAAGTTAAAAGTTAAAGTTTTTGAAATTTTCATATTTTAGCCATAATATCTCGTGCCGTATAGCGTGAATAACCCTGTATAAAATAAACCATAAACTAATTAGTAGTTATGTTTCAATAATTTGAATTATTTTTCCTGTTATGAACTATAAAATTTATCGGTAAATAAATCCATAGTTTATCTAACTTAAATCATTCTTGGCTGCGATAGCCACACGAGTTACGGCAATGCTTTCCTTATGATATGATATATTTTGGAAAGCGAACATATTTAAAACGTTTTGGGGGTAATAAAGTACGTCACGATAAGGAATGATCTGTTGTACATAAAAGGTTGTAGGAGTAAATAGATCTTGGTGTTATCAACGTAGAAAAAGGATTACTTGTCTTCACTTTTCACGAGAATTTGGTGGTAATTTTTTTTTTGTTTTTATTTTCGTTCGTCGATTCTGTGGAATTTAATACTTCTACCTTGAACTTCGAATTATTGCCGTGTAATAATATATTCCTTCGGCATGCTCACGCTTTATTAACGATTTATGGAAATAACTCAGCTTTCGCATTGATTCTTTTCTTTAGATATTTTCACCGCCATGCTCGGTTCGATAACGTCACAATACATCATCATCAACTTGACGGGAAAAACCACCCTCGTTATACGGTTCGTTTTCGGTTAAATTCGAATCTTGAATCCGCAAATTTACATGAGCCCATTGATTTTTCGTTATTGATACATCTCCACGACATACAATTCACAAGATTTAACTACTTCGTGATATACATAATCGATTTGTAAATTACTTTCCCTGGGATGGTAATTATATGAATTGGTGGGAATAATTTTAACAAAAGCTCCGGCAATTTTATTTATTTAGGTTGAAAACGTTTTATCTAATGAGAAAGTCAAATGAAATGCTTAATGCGCTTCATTTCGTCTAGGTTTCAGAATCTTATTTAAAAGGCCATTTGTACGGAGGGCTTTCAAAATGACAGTTCAATTTCCTCAGACGATAAAAATACTTGGTCAGATGGAGGAGTAATTAAAGGATTCACGTGGTTTTTGATTACTTTTGCATTCTTGCTAAACGAAAAAACTTGCTACTGAAAGGATATTTATCAAGTGTTTAAAAATCTTCTACGAATATCTGTTTTTTTTTTATCTTTACCGTGGGGCAAAGTTTTTCTCAACAAATATTACCGACTTTATTATCGGTTTCTGGGAAAATGAATTTGCTTTACTTATAAGCTACCTCTCTAACAAGTTACTCCGAAAAGCAGTAATCATGGCACGAGGAGAAAAATATTTTGTTTTTCTTACCTTCCAGCTTTGTAGATTTCAAACATCAGGAATTATAAGCTGTTACCTTGGAAAGCTTTAGAAACAAAGGCCTTTAAATAAGTAAATACAACGAAAACAATTTTTTCCTTCTCGTCAAAACGCAATTATGTCTGATAATAAACAACAGTCCGTCTTTTTACTGTAATTTGGAAGAATTAAAAAGAAAAGTTCCTGTATCAAAGAATTTCTACGATAATCATCGTTTTCGAGAACGACTTAGAGAATGAGATAATTGTTTTAATTTCTTTAGGGATGTTTCTTTAACTAGCTGACTCATTATAACCAATACCAGTCTTTGAATTTGTTTTTTAAGTTTGTTTTTATTGGTTTAGTCTTTTTGGGTGCATATTCTACGAAGACTATTACCGAGATAATAAAACAAAGTAAAACTAGATAATATATTTACAACTTAACAAGAAAAGCGAAAGCAGAGACTAGACAATACGAGTTAATAGTCTGGAGAAGTTTAAGAACTGAAGTCTTTTCGAAAATATGTATAAAAGAGAAAGGGAGGTAGACAGTAGAGTAGAGTCTACTAATAGAACAGTACGAAGGTTTGGAAATTTTTGAGATATGAAATAGAATAGTATTAAACCTCCAAAGAAACCCATTGTTAAAATGTAATTAGGAGGGAATAAAGAATACAGACGTCATGTAGTAAATACGTAGAAGATGAAATGTTAAAGATGTTACAGGAAAGTAATAAAGTTATTTGAAAAGGTAGACAGAATAAGTACAAAAGAATTTAAATAGAATAATAGAAGAAAAATAATAATACAAAATAAAACTTTAATTAGAAAAATACTTGGAGAAAAAATGCCCACAGTTGAATGGCGAAAAAACCAAAATAATAGTTTTTGGTGAAGTAAGAGGTAGGAAAAGAAAAGAGAAAGAGGAATTGAGATGGAAGGGGAACGTGATAGAAAGGGTAAAAAATACAACTACTTGGGGTACATGCTGACAGAAAACAACAAAGTCGATGTGCACATAAGTAACCAAGCAGCTAAAGCAAATGCAAATGTGGGAAGATGGTGGAAGATACAAGAAGGAGGGCAGTAAAATACGAAGAAAAATTGGGGGAGTTACCGGAAGGGCATTTAAGAAAAGAGATATGGAAGAAAAATATATTGGGGATAGGAAACAAAATAAATATGATGTGGAAAGGGAGAAGGCTTTAACAGAAATCGCAATAAGTAAAGAACAAATGGAAGAGTGAAGAGGAAAGAGATTGAATTTTAGTAAGATGGTGGGAAAAAGATGCAATGAAACAGTAAGAGGAGAGGATTTGAGAAAAATACGGGAATCAAGATACGCGAAACGTATGAAGGAGTTTATATGGGTAGAATGGCAAGGGGATGAGGTGCCAGGATATCTAAGAGAAAGAAATAGCTAGATTCAGAATGGGGAATGAGTGTAATGAGAATAAGTTTTGGATGGAAGAAAGTAAGAGATTGTGTAGACTGTAGAGTATGTGGAGAGAAGAGTGAATCAATGGAACATGTATTAGAAGAAGTAACGGGGAAGAATGAGAGGGAGGAACTTGGAAGGATAATAAATGCGGATGGTAGTGGTCTGACGCTATTGAAGCAATTTTTAAAAAGGTGAGATGTGGAAAGAGGGGGAGGGAAAATACAAGAAAAATGATTATAAGGGAGAAGGAAGGGAAGTGCTTAATTTATATATATATAATACTAAAAATTTATAGGTTGGATAATAAATTATGTTCTTTTTTGTGTGTGGAGATGTATATATAACTTTTTGTTGCAATAAAGGCTCTTACTACTACTAAAACTTTTATTTACATAAGAAATTATACTTTATTAAACTTTCAATTTCTAAAATTACACAAATCTGTTACTTTAAATAAATCTAGTGAGCCTAAACAATAAAAGATTTTTGTTCTGCCAAAAATAAATTTAAATTTCAATCAAAGATATTATTTTGAACGTTATTCGTCATCCATTCAACAGATGAGAAGTTCAATGCAGCAATAATACCCAGCATTTTATTTTTTTATTACGCACGATCTTGGAAATGATCCAAGTTTTGCTTTCATTCGTTATTTTCCAGCTTATAAGTTGTTTGCAGACTGCAGCAAAAGGCGTAAGGTCTCGAAGGGGTTAATAAATCGCTTCGTCTGTTTTCTTTCGTTTTACGACTTGTTCAACTATTTAAATGATAAACCCACTGCAGATGAGGAAAAACATTAACGAGTTTGCTGTTGTTCCAACTTTTATTACTACGTACAAAGGATAATATGAATGTTGGCGCGTTAACCCACTTTATATTTTTTTTAACACTTTCAAAAATACTCTACTTTATAGTAAATTCTTATAGAACGATACATCAACACCGAACTGCTATTATTTTATTTGGACATAAGTTGGGACTGAACTATCTTGTCCTTATCTTCGATATTTGACCTACTGCGGTTTATTTAGTATGTTGTTATGGCTTAAAGCAAAAACTTTTAAACGAACCTTTATGTAATGTTGCTAGCAACTAGGTACATATGAAAAGTTATTGGTAACACAAAAATATTATATTTAATGAATGATACGCTAATAATAATGAAACCAAGAGACAAACAGTTGGTTAATTTACATTCCGGCGGTAAAACGGCATGACATTGTTGGATGTAAAATGGAAGTGAATTGCGGAGTGTTTCAGCAGGCCAGATAGTCGTTTCTCGCCTCATGGCGTCTACTCTAAATGTTCGCATTAGCATATAAATGTTCCGAAGCTGATAGCAAGTCTAGTAGACACATACTATACCCACCACCAACTACATAGTACTAGCCCATGTTGTAACAGCCGCGTAATGCATGAGCTTTCAAATTCTGGAACAAAACTCACTCACTCACACTCACATGCTATCCTATCATAGACATCGTATGCCCTGGATGTCGAATCCTCCCTGTGTACATTTCGAGCGTTTGTTGTTTAAAGGCAACCAACGAACGGCTGTGGTACTGACCAGTGCACATATTGATTTTCTGCACTCTCTCTGAGAGGGTTTTAGGTACACACAGAGGTGCATATAAACACAACACAACGATATTTATATAGGCACATAGGTAGTTATGTAAGTATATAAATATATACCCCTCACAACCTGATCCTTTATTCGACAGGATTAAGTTTTGGACGGAGAAGAATGATTTTATTTTGCAACGACAGAGCAATTTGTATTGCTAAAAACTACCATCAATCAATACGTATAAGAATATAAGGCGTGTTTTACATATACACTAAGAAAAATATACCTACGGAAATATTGGTTGCAATTTAAAGTATGTCTAATGCCCATAACGTACTTATAATTGTATATAGAGTCCTTTACTAGCTTTATCCTATAATTTTTTAACGAACTTAAAAGGAAATAGAACCCAACATTGTTTTCTGTACAAATTGTATTCGTAAGTCGTGGGCTTATTGGATTCGCTTATTTTGCTATTTCCTTCACAAAGTTGCTGAAGTTCCAGAATGTGTATTGAGCGTGAGGGAGGGCAAAATAAAAATATAAGGGGTAATAAAGAAAAGTAATTCACGACAGACAATACTCATAAAATGTACGGGCATGCAGTGCTAGAAAAGGACGGAAAACTATATAATGTAACGCAAAATACGTAGCATGGAGACAGTAAAAAGGAAAAAAATGTGAATTACTGACGGCATAAAACTGAATTGCTACATGAAATCCAAAAGGACAATGTAATTTAATTTTTGTGGTTGAAGTATTACAATTCCTAAACTACTCAACTTTTTGGTGACACTCGAATTGAGCACAAATCTTAAACAGATAAATACATACATATGTAATTATTAAGGGTTTGTTTCTCAATAACCGAATAGGGTACATGGAGCTCAAGCAGGAAATTAAAATATAAATCATTAGAAACCAGATTATCGTTGTAATGTTGCCAAATTGAACAATTTCTTTCTAAAGTTATCAAGGAAGGAGAAAGTAAATAAAACTTTCCAGAACCTTTACACAATTGCCTAATCCACATACCACAAGTTTGAAAAACGATTATTTATCTCTGGAAAGTGAATTTTTGCAGTTCAAAATTTTTTGTCAGATTATAAACTAATAGACCAGGGTCGACAATTTTTGAAAGCAGAAAAAATTATAGTAGGATGAAACCCATTGGAAATGGAAGAGAATATAACAGAAATGAAAGGAAAAATAATTTACGTGCAATCTGAGGTCGGGAAGGGGAAGGGGAAAAAACGGTTTTCCTTGGTTTCCGGAAAAACTACAAGTCTTATGGAAAAAGTTAAATAGCAAAGTTGTAGGTAATAAAAAGATCTACAACTTTTGTATTTACACTTTTTTTACATATCCTCAAAATTTATGTGAAAAATTCAAATAACCAACTTTTTGGTTTTTTATTTTTCTTTTAGAAAACAATTTTTTTTTACGAAATTTTTTTTTTTTTCTTGATTTGAAATATTTATCTTTTCACCTTATTTTTACTTAATATTGAAAAAGCACCCTAATTTTTAATCGAAAATTCTCACGTCAAAATATCTGCTTTTTTAAAAACGTTGGTGGGCTTTTTCTTCGTTGAAATCTCTACATTCTGATGGTGTTAAAAAAAATATACAATACTATGGTAGGTTTTCTTTTCCAATGAGTTTCATCCTACTATATTTTTTTTTCACTTTTTACTATTGTTAAAGGCTTAAGCGCTGGTCTGTAACGATATTTACAATTATAGGGTGACGTATATCGTATAAGTACTAATAATAAGATACTTAGTAGCATCGCTTGTACATCATAACATGAATGAGGTCAGAAACATCTCTGTGCTCATTTGATGTTTAAGTAATAGTGGGGTGGGGTAATTGTGAACGATTTTGGAAGTTTGACTTTTGAAGCTCCATGTATCTTAGATAAAGATTAAATTTAGGCGACTATATGATTAATTTAGGTCCTTATTTGGTTTTAAGTGAATTTCTGTTGTTAAATATGAAAATTCGGATTTTTTTGCAAAAAACTTAAGTTTACAATTACCCCTTCACTTATTAACGCAGTCAAAAACTTAGGGGTAAATGTTAAAAAACAAATTGTTTGTACTGGCTTTATAAAGGTTCTTAATGGGGCAAAAGTGAAAAATTCGCTTTCAAATGTGAATTCCAATGAAAATTATATTTATAAATCCGTGTTCACAATTACCCCAAAAATTATATATTATACATATAAAAATATTTTCACTGTTTAACATAAAACATTGCGACACTCTTCCTCTGCTATTTAGCGCGCTAAAGCATCCAACCGTCAAAATTCAACACCTCAGTCTATAATTCCCAGTAGTTGGAATAATCAGCCTTTTTTCATCGAAATAATGAGCCTATTTACAATTACCCCAAATCGTTTTTGTGCTCAATTCGAATGCACCCAACTTTCCTTATTCCGTTGGAAATGATCTAAAATTACTTCGTTTTTTGGCATGTGCACACATTTCAAATTTGGTGTCATAAGAATATATGTGACTATAACTCTTTTGATATCACTATGAACAAGCCAAATCTCTAAAACGGCTAGGCTACCACCACCACCACCTCTCCACAGCGTCGCGACGCTCTATACCGTACCGTACCGCACCGTGCTGCGCCGCGCCGCTCCGGCCTGGATGAAATTGAATAGATAAGCAAGCAATAGGGTGGAGAGAACGCGTTTGCTACAGTTCATCGCTACAAACGACCGAAGCGAATTTATGTACATAAGTGACAGCACAGGCAGCGTCTGTGGGACGTTCGCGCCGCGACGCCTAAAGTCCTAAACCAACAACGAGACCCGAACCGAACAGCATCACGTCTGCTTTAGACACATCTTAAATATGATAAAATTTAATATGGCGATGCTAACAGAGTTTGCCGAAATTTAAAATAGGCTCTTATAATAAAGCCATCAACCATAACTGATAATGTGTCGAAGCTACGTACAGTAGGTACCTAAAGCTCGTTGAAAATTGAAATGGGTAACAAACTGTACCCCGCAAAAATTTGTTTATCTACTTTATTAAGAAAATATTTATGAGATAATTCATTATCAATGAAGACAGACATAAATAGAGAAAGAAATTTCTCATAAACCAGTTCTCAAGTGGGCGAATAAAAAATCTGAAAAAAAATTACTCATATCAGGGGCGATTCATAATGCAATGAAACGTTGTCCAAGACAGAGAGTTATGTAACAACAGATCTCTTCCTCCAGCATGCAACATATCTACAAGAAATCTTTAATTTGATGGCAATAAGTTGATACATGAAGTAATGATAACGATTCATCCACGTCCCTTAGTCACCCTTTCATCTGTTTGAGTCCAAACTCTTTGAAAAAAACTTATTTTTGGGTGTTTCATTCCCACCAATATTGGTGAATTGGCTGTCCCCCCCGACCTACACTCTTGTACAAAGTCGGAGGGGTAGGGCGGAAGGCCTTCTTCAGCCTCCTTTAGGAATTGTGGGAATGGGTGGGTGTTGGTTGGGGGAAGAAAGATGAGACGGACGAAATGAAGACAGAAGAGAAGTGAAAGCCTATCTGTAGAATATTACTACTCCAGCATTTGTCTAAATGATCCAAGGAACCACAGAAAAACTTTTACCAGAGTAGCCGACCCCGGAATTGAACCGGTGACCTCCCGAATGCTAAGCAATGATCTAGACGACTAGAGCATGCCGCTCGGTGACTTTGTACAATAAACAGAAGTAAAATGCAGTTCGCACATACAGTAGAAGTAACTTATAGCATACACTTTTAATATGAAGAAGAATTTTGTTTATTTACTTTATTAAAGAAATATTTACCACCTGATTGCAGATAGAAAAGCTAATAAGGAAATATTTTTTCAAAATTCAATCCCCAAAGGAGTAAAAAAGAAGGTTGCAGTTTATATAAGAAAATATTCTTATCAGCAATGGTTCATGATTAAATGAACCAATATCCAACAACAGATTTCTCCCTCCAGCATACAACATGTCCAAAAGAAATTAATAATACGATACTACCAGTAACGATAAAGATTTATCTACGTTCCTTAGTCACCCTTCCTATTACATTAGGTCCCAACCATTTGTACAATCAAATCAAATCAAATACGGTTCACACATACAGTAAAGTATTTATTATGAACTCACGGTTATAACGGTATAGGGCCTTTCTTCTCAATAAAAAATAGAAATATAACTTTTATAATATACTTATCGTTACTTTTGTTACGTATTTCTGATATAAAATACCAAATTATATCAGGGCTAGATCATTCAAAAAGGTCAAATATAACACGTAGGTATTTTTTATATTATACCAATAAATATTTTTTGTCTTAAAATTGGCAACCTGCAGCAAACGAATCAAAGCACGTCAGGGAATAACAAAGGCAACGTTTCGCCCTAAATTATGCAAAATGTCTGTCGTCTCTGTCTTTTGCATAATAAAAATATTTGCCCTTAACATGCTTTAATTCGTTTAGGTAGTATCCATTGATATCTGGAGAGGAACTATACCCATTAGTAATGTAGCCTTTTTTCGATAATTTAGTTTTGAAACCTTTGGTTAAACAAGTAACAAGTCGACAACTGCAAATTTAGATACTTGAGAAAGGCGATACTGAAGAATTAATAAAAAAACAAGATTATAAGCAGATAGATCTTATTCTGTTTTGTAATGGTCTTCTCGGTTATTAGAAGAAAATTGGGAACATTTTCAGTAGCACTACTTCATTTATTATATTTACAGTTATTTCTTCACATTCACTTAATATTGAAGTTTTAATAATAACGAAGAACTTGTAGAATATTTCAGTATGTTTTGATTTAGAATGGAATTGACAAATTAATAGATTTAAGATATTGAGTGACTACGAAATGTGGTAAATAATTGCTTACCGACTTCCTCAATAATATCTAAGAACAATTTGATAAAATGTTGAAGTAACATTATGAATACAGAGTGTTACAATTTTACAATAGTTATGGGTAGTTATATTACAGTTTTAACGAACAGTTTTCTTTATTGGGTACAACAGATTTATGCTAGCAAATCTACATACTGGAGAAAGCAGTAGTAACAGCAGTAGTAGTAGTAGTAGTACAGTCAGCCTAGAAATATAGTATAATCCAGATGGTATTATAAATTTAAAAGTTAACAATGTTAATAGACCAAAACCATAGGACATTATTTACAACATTGCTGTGTACTTCAGGAGGATCTCCAGATCCGGATTTAACCATAAATGAAGTTATTTCAAATATATATTGAAAAAACAATGATAAAAATAGAAATACTCCCTCAACCTTATAGTTAACACTTTTCATGTCTTTTTAAAAAAAAAATTAATTACCAGAATAATCCGTTAGGTACTATCATATCAAAAACCTAAAAAGAGTTCAGACCTATCGTTTCATCCATCTTTCGACATCCAAGAAATCTCCTGGGACGCGATTGTTATAAGTTACAAAAGGTAGTTTAACAGTTAATTCTACTATATTTCTGAGTTTAGTATACCAGAACTGATTAAAAATATACTGTGACGTATTCAAGCAAAAAACACATTCTAGTTTCTATAGTTTATACAGTTAAGAGTATAAAAATGAATTTAATTTGAAAGACAACTGAACTAGGAAGTCTCTGTAATAATGTTTTTGTGTCCTAAAAAATATGTGATGATACTTTATATTTAACTAGCAGCAATACCCGGCGTTGCTCGGGTAAGAATATATCACACGTTTGATGGAACATTCTAGAATATTCGCGAATTTAGAACTATCCAGAACATCCCATAATGATTCAAAACATTTTCTAACTTTTTTTAACAATCTGAAACATTCTTGAATGATCTTCAAGATTTTGGAACATTCTTGAACATTGCCAAATCATTCTGAAATGTTATAATAAAATATTCTTTTAATTCTTAGAATATATTTGAACTCCCTGTAACATTCTAAAAAAAATCTGCTTCATTCTCATCCCCATTCCGTGCTGTTTGCTGGGTGAGTAGTGACATCAGTAGACGCCTGGCGGGGATGACTAATCGATTGATAATAATTGATCAGTTATCGACCACTGAGAGTTGAAGATTATTACAGTACTAATATCGCTATTAAAAAATGGGGGTTGGTGGTAGAAAGACGAAAATTAAGGATTATATGTATTTTAAAATGCCATAAATAAAATAAAAATAAAAATTTTGTCCAAAAAATAATAAAAAAGTTAGGGGTGGACAACCCTTATCACTTAGGGGTATGAAAAATAGATAGTTCCCTATTCTCAGACCTATTGAATATGCATATAAAATTTCATAAAAATCGGTCAAGCCGTTTCGAAGGAGTATGGTAACTAACATTGTGACACGAAAATTTCAAATTACTAGCAGCAATACCCGGCGTTGCCCGGGTAAGAGTATATCACACATCTGATGGAACACTCTAGAACATTCGCGAATTTAGAACTATCCAGAACATCCCATAATGGTTCAAAACATTTTCTAACTTTTTTTAACATTCTGAAACATTCTTGAATGATTTTAAAGATTCTGGAACATTCTTGAACGTTACCAAATCATTATGAAATGTTATAATAAACCATTCTTTTACTTCTTAGAACATCTCTTGAATTTCGGTTTATATACCATCGGACATCGAAATTTCTAGTATTAGAACACTCTAGAACATTCAAATAGTCTGTTCTTTTCCATTTGTCGAGATCACTTCAATTTTTTTGGTCACTGTTCGCTCTTGTTTCCAATTAATCTTCACTCGACTGCAAACATAATTTAACTGACAAAAAGTCACTGAATGTTGATTTATATATCATCGAACATCGAAATTCCTAGTACCAGAACTCTAAAATATTTAGATGTACATCACTTTGAAACGTAGATGTACACTTTTTGAAACTTTCTAGATCATTCAAGAAATTTTTAGAACTTTCTCGAACATTCTAAGTCGATAATAACAGTTTGCGCTCATTTTAGAATTTTTTAGTTCATTTCAGAAATTTTGAGATCTTTCCTGATGACTTAAAAAAGGACAGAAATATTTCTTTTCACCTTTCTGCCACCTACAACCACCCACCGCGACCAAACTCCCTTACTCTCACCTGGAGACCAAGGGGTATTTACCATCCCAACAGGAAGTTGATTGGAGTAGGTAGAGATAGAGAAAACTCTGTCTTTACGTACGAGCATTAGCATTTTATATATGTATTTAGATTAGATTAGATTAAATTGTGTTCAGAAAATAATAGTAACATTTTAAGTTAGTGCGGTAACGTAGTAACATTTATGAATATTCTGATTACGAAAATGTGGAACGAAACAAAAAGAAAATCAATGCTTAACATTCTCCTGTCCGCAAAGCGAAATCGCTGCCTCTCTATCTTTTTCACCAGCACACAACGGATTTCAATTTATCCTCTATTCAACTACGGTCCAATAATAAAAAACGAAAGAGGGATCGCGCAACAAACATTTAATTTCGCGATGCTCGCAGTTTAATTTTTGAAGCCGGTGATTTCCAGCCGAACTTTCAAAATTCGAACCGTCTGATTCACTTTTGCACCCCTTCTGGTAATTCTGATTTTTGTATTTATTCGTTATTATTTATGTACCTAATACGTTAGAGAAAAGTTTGGAATTTCTATGGTTGTCCACTTCCTGTGCAGACCACATTTATCATTTTGAATTTAAACACAATAATTACCCCGTTAAAGGCTATTAAATCATAAATACAGGGTTTTTTGTCTTGTTGATAGAAATACCACAACATATACATATTATGTATAGAAAATAAAAAGGCAGCTCACCAATTGTTGTGTTTTTTAATCTTTCACAAAACATTTCAAACCGACTGATGCTTTGTTAAGTTCACTCGACATTTCGTTGCTTTTCTGAATGAGATTGGAAGAGGCAAAGCTTTTAACCATTTCAGACAGAGTGAGTTGAGGTATCTTCTAAACGGAGAAAAACACAAACATGTCGGTTTTAGTCATTTAGGGTTCAATTTAGTGTCGGGGGTGCGAATGCAAAAGAGGGCAAATCTGAGCGCTTAGTAATGCTCTTCATTTTCTATGATCCATACTTATAAACAACGAAGTGATTAAAATGAATTTCGATGTTACTCCCCGCTGTTTTATTATTACATATTAAACTGGTTGATAAGTATCTACCAAAAAAAATAAATTGTTCCCTTACAATACATAACTATTCTTGAATTTTGTTGGAAAAATAAATTTGTGGTTCTACTTTCAAAATATTTTTTTAACAAATTTAAAATTTGAAATACATTTTTTTTTAATTTTAAGGGAATTTGATTGAATGCTCCCCCAAGCAGAGCAGCGACGACCGACTGTTCTTTAAAACACACCAAGTTATAATATCCCTTTTGAATAGGCCGTAAGCCTCAAAAAATTGTAACTTTAGAAAAATTAATTGTGGCAGGGTTTTAATGAAATTTCCTAACCGTTAACTAATTTTAATACTAAAGCCCTCTTTCCAGACTATTGATAAGTATATAATATGTGTGGTTTTCCGTAATCTGGACTAGAATTTTCTCATTACCCCCAGTTTTCCGTAGTAATTCCGCCAGCTCCCGGATTTTCGTCGGAAATGAATGAAATTTCGTTTGCGTCCCGAACTATTCCGTCAATATTATGTAGATATACCAATCTACGTAGGTAGGTGGGTGTATCGAGTTCAAACGTACACCAACCCCATTACCTGTGGACTGATTGAATAACGTTGTCGACATTACATTTCGATCGTTTTCGAAACATCTCCAGCAAACCGAATTACTTCCAGACCAACTAAATCGTTTAATCTTCGCTTCCGTTCCGATTAGCTTTTTCATCTGGCACCTCTGCTTAACAAAGCATGAATACGGAAAGCTTTTATTTTATTTATTTTTTTTTTCAAGACAGCCCGTAAATCCGCTTTTGATTCGAGCTAACTACTAACTGCTATACCTACTAGTGTTTAACTGGACTGTTTGCTACTCCACGAATAGTACCTACTGTCTGACAAAGGAAAATTCTCGTGAAACGAACGACGGAAATTGCTGGATATATTTTGCGCGAAAGCTTAAGCTCTTCAAAGGTTTATTTACTAAAATCCGGCAGATTTAGGGGAAAAAATAAAAAAACGAACTTAAATTCCATTCCTAGCAAAAAGGAGACGACAGACTCAGCATATAAACGGCTCAGTTACGTAACAGAATTGAAAGTAGAGTTTAATTTAAAAATTCTGATATTTTAAATTTACGACGTCTAATACTGGTACTTAATATTCTTTAACAATCCTGTAAGATAATTTCAAAAGCGTATTTACAAGAGTTTGAAAATGGCTTAACTTATATGAATAAAAATGAGAGACATTAAAACACTCGGTAAATGGCTGGAGTTTCGAATTAGGCGATTCATACATATCCAAAAAGTTGACTCAACAATTTTGGAATTTAAAAGAAAAACAATATGTGCCAAAATGTGCCCGATATGTGCTATTATGTGCTACATTAAAAAAAATTATTAAAAAAACTTAACTTTTATGACTGGCTCCTTTTTATGATGTTCAGTTAGCTCTACATCACTTCATTAAAACCAATTGTGTTGTAATGTTCTCAAGATGTGCTATCATGTGCCATTAAAAAGAAACTATTTACTTTAAAAATTGGATTTCTATTGAGATATCCTTTTTGTGACATTCAGTTAGCTCCCCAAAATCACTTTATCAAAACTAAACATATAGTGCTGTAATGTGCCCGCAATGTGCTGTTATGTGCCATGTGAAAAAAAAAATATTTGAATAAAAAGTTAAGATTTTTCGTAAAATGTTAAGTCTTCATTAATACTTTCTGTACGCATCAATAAATGTGGTACGATGAAATAGCATAATAATCATATGCTTACATATGTATTCGCATATTGTTCATGAAACACCACCATACATTCCTTTACATGATATGCAACACATCTTGTATTAGGTAAGTACCTGTACTTTTCATTAGTTTACGATTGTGTAGAATGTATTGTACACTATAAAATTCGTATTATTATTAATATTATTAATACAAAGTATAATTAAACCTTTTTTTATTGTTAATAGAAACTTTTTATATTTAATGATAGTTTTCTATTAGTGTACCTAGGGAATAAACTTTTCATATGGTAACATTTTAGTGTTATCACAACACATAGACAAAGAAACTGAAATTTTTGCTCATTTATTTATATATATCTTAGAATAGAAGATTAGTAATTATTAAATAATAAATATATATTGTTATAAAACAATATGAAAATACATTATGTAGTCAAGTCATTTCCCTATTCTCGTCAAAGTAAAATTTCCATTTTTCTTCGTAATAACATTACTAGTTGAGAAAGCTTTAATGAAGACAGCATTTTACGAAAAATCTAAACTTTTTATTAAAATATTTTTTTTTCACTTTGGCACATAACAGTACATTGCGGGCACATTACAGCACTATATGTTTAGTTTTGATAAAGTGATTTTGCGGAGCTAACTAAATATCACAAAAAGGATGTCTCAATAAAAATTCAATTTTGCAAGTAATTTTTTTTTAATGGCACATGATAGCACATCTTGAGCACATTACAACACAATTGGTTTCGTATTAATGAAGTGTTGTTGTGGAGCTAACTAAACATCATAAAAAGGACCTAGTCATAAATGTTTTAAGTTTTTTGAATATTTTTTTTACGTAGCACATTTCGGACACATTTAAGGTAAATATTTTTTTTTTGAATTCCAAAATTGTCGAGTCAACTTTTTGGACATGATTTATACTGGTGGCACCTTGTGATATATCCAAAAGCCGACAGCTACAGACCTACAGATCATAAATCGTACAGCAAAAACTTGCCAAAATAATCAGAAACATTCCATAGACTACGATTTGTTTTAATTTACGAGTAATGAATGATAAATGTGGATAGAAAAGTAAAAATAAGCCACAGTTCTATCGACCACGAGCAACAGTAGCAAAGTACATCACCCTTTGATACGATACTTCGTTACGCCATCGCCATTCATTCTCCTCTGGGTTGGGAAGCTTAACAAGCCGTCAAAATTGACGTTTAAGTGCATTAATCTCGCAAGTATTGCTCCTGTTTCGCTAATGCACGTTCGAAACGACTCCGAAAACTCGTATCCACCAGTAGTTTGAAAGGATATTAATTAATGAGCGGTGTCTTTGCGGTGAAATTGCTCATTTGTCTTCGAACATTGAATGCTCGACGTTGCCCTCATTGGTGCTCGCTCGCTCATTTGCACACTTCGTAACATCGGATTATCGGCACCAGGAGAGTTCGAAAGCGCGCGATATCGTTCATTGTTTTCTGATATTAGTCCCAGGTTTCATGCCGAACTTGAGGCCCAACAAACTCGACGTGTGAATTAACTTTTGTTTGAAGTCTCCTTTTATCTCTAATAATTAACTTAAAATAAAACAAAGCGAAAAGGGAACAATACAACCAAAGGGTTAAGCAATGTAGTTGATAATGTTTTGTAATAACAAAAAAAGGAATCTTCCAGTATTGTACGCAATTTAATTTCTATCCATTACATATATTCAAATGAATATAATATAATTAGTGGTGACTATGTTAGCAAGAAGAAGCTTTCACAATTTTCAGAAATAAGCTCCATTCTGTCAAGAACATGTAAATCTATAAATATTCATGACCATCTACTGTTTGTTGTTGAAGATTTAAGACGATACAAGATGTGTTAATGGAATTAAGATGACATGATGATGATAGAGTTCGATAGAGCTACTTAATATTCTTGAGGAGTACCTACGTATATACCGCTTTATACTTTAATCATGTTATGGCATAAACCAGTTACTTGGGCTCAAACGCAAAACTTTTACTTTTTTTGATTCAACATCAGAAGGATCAAAAAGAGACTGACGTCTGCCTCTCTATATTTATGTCACACCAAGAACGACTTAATCACACGTGCCTAATTATTTTCTTTTCTTCTTTTTTTATTCCAAATTCTATTTTCTTATCCAAAGTCAAGAGTAATCAAAATAGAATCATTTGTTCTTGATGTTCTTCAAAAGTGGTAACGATAATGTCAAATATTTGGTAAAAATTGAAAAACTATCAATTAGACAATAATATATTATTTCCTTATTTATTTTTGAACATTTTCTTTTAGGCCCCCATAAAGTTAAATTGTCATTACGCAAACTGTTCAGAATGAATATCAAAGTTTTAATAACAGAATATTGAAGCTTAACAATTCCAGCTTCGAATATGAACACTGTAGGTACATATTCCAAAACATTTCTGTTCTCATTTTTCTGAATTTCCAAACCCCCTTTTTTTATTATAACCAAAAGATGTTCAAAAAGTTTTTCTCATTCCACCCCCTTCTCCAAAAGTTGTAACAAGGTTTGATAAAGATTGAAAAAGAATCACCTGATATGTAATGCAAGATTTAAGATTAACTCAACATTGTTTTGAAGAAATAAGAGGCCTTGAAAATAAAAATTGATGTATAAAAGGTTTGTTACTAAAGTTTGAAGGATCCATCTTGGAAAATGAGCATTCTACGTTATTTCTAAAAATTTTTTCTTAAAAATACGAAAGGTTTGGTAAAGATTGAAGAAGACTCGATAGATATAGCAATGAGGATTACTTTTATCCTAAGTGTTTGAAAATTTTAGACCCTCATAAAATTAACAGCATATTCTTGAAAAAATTCGAAATGTTCAAATGAAGATCGAAATTAATGTGCATTCTAAATATTCCTCGAAACTTGTCTTTCCATTTTTATAAATTCTTAAACTCCATTTTCAGATCTCTCGCCAAACAGTTGTTATATAAATACATCTTATCTATTCCCCTTCTCCGAAAGCAGTAACAAGAATTATATATATGTATAATAAAAAAAATCCGGGCTAGGAAGCCGTGGTCGACTGGAACTTTTATTTCTTCCAGATAAGAAGAAATAAACATTCTACTAGAAATTCTTCATTCTATAGACCCCGATCGTGGAAGCCTCCAACCATATAAGAATATAAAAGGTTAGGTTAACTCAACATTGTTTTGAAGAAATTAGGAGTGTTAGAAATGAAAATTGAAGTTTGAAAGGTGATTTTCCAACGTCTGATGGTTCCAGCTTCAAAATTATGAAAGGTTTAGTAAAGATTGAAGAAGAATCAATTGATTTAGTGATGAGATTTATTTTTGTCTCTACTTGTTCCTGAAGATGTTAAGCCTTTTTCTAATTAACTCAACAATATCTTAAAGTAATTAAAAGTGTTCAGAATAAAAGACGAAGTTTTGATAATCGTATTCTTCTCCAAAAGTTGACAAAGACTTTATCAAGATTGAAAAAGAATTAATTGATATGTAATAACGAATTATAGTTTTGAAGATTTTGGGGCCTCATAAAATTAGGCCTTGAAGAAATTAAAAATATTCAAAGTGAAGTTTGAAGTTTGAAATGTGATATACTGGAATGTGAAGGCTCCAGCTTTGACAATATGCTTTTTAAATATTCCTCAACGCTTATCGTTCCATTTTTATAAATTCTTAAACTCCATATACAGATCTCTAACAAAAGGTATTTAATAGATAGCTTGTTTTTGATGATTTTAGACTCATAAAATTAACACGGACATTGCCTTGAATAAATTAGAAATGTACCAAACTATTATAAGTATCTGCTATTTATTTTGCAGTCATATAAGAACTGTAGTTTCTTCTTTAATCGAGAATAAACCTAACCTAACAATGGTTAATCACTCGTCCTTAATTTAACAATTTCTTTAAAGCTGGAGCTTCCATTAATGCTATGAAATGGTTTTGAAGGGCTGCATTCAGTCTTTTATACGAAAATTAACTTAATGCCCCGGGCAATTTCTTGGACTACGAACTCAATTTAGTTAATCCCTGCTAAGAAATTATACGGACCGTTTAGTTTTTCTTCTTTTCCTTGTCTGCCTGTCTCTGTGTCCACGAAAGGTCGGATTCTATCTGTCTACTTTAGTTTTCCTTTTTAGTTTTTGCAATCATTTGCAGGCAAGCAATAATTAACTTTTAACTATGTATGTACATAATTAGTTGTCTTAATATTAAGAGAAAAGAAGAAGAATCGCCAGTTTTAGGTTTCTTTAAATTAAAGCACAACTTGCTGAGGATAAGTGAGATGACAGGATTTATAACCATTTAATTCTTTAACGTTTTGTTAGATGTCATCGTGTGTCCATAAACATATAAATAAAAGCAGTGAGCACAAATGTAGATTCTGTATAACATTTAGTACCGTTACGAAAAGGATTAAATATTTTTTCGTACTTAAAAAATAAAACCGACTATGAATGTATAACATGTAACGATAAACACTTTTGCAAATAATACCACGTAATCATAAAGTACATTTCATTATTACCTATCTATTTATAAGTTAATTAATTGAATAGAACATTTTTCTTTTATATACATGTAACATAACCACAGAAAAATCGATAAAAGGACTCACCAATTTTTGATTAATTGGATGTAGTTTCTTAAGAAGCTTTTGATGCACTGACACTACTAAGTCAATTAGACACGAATTAATTAAATTAATTATTCACGATTTCTGTAAATATCATAACACTCGATTCAACACTCCCGTAACTTTCGCACAACACCTGAAGCTGGAATGATCAGCATTTACAATAATAACCAGTGGCGTACCGCTGAGCTTTTCGGGGTTATGTCATAAACAGCCAACTTAGTTTACCCAATCGAAAAATATTAATAACCACAATAAATAAAATAACTACTAAATGCATAAACATTTTAAATTAACCTAATAAAATTTAAAATCACTAAAGTAATTCTTCCCCAAAAGTTTCTCCAATAAATTAATATATTAATTGATATATTATTTGGTTATCTATGATCAACGCTGAAGAAGCTGAAAAAACAACAGCGATACGTTCAGATGCTTATGCATTGAAATAAATAACTAGATTGATAGTTTCCATAGTGCAACTTTTGTGAAACATGTTAATATTTATTTAAAAAATTGAATAAAACAATGTAGTTTCACTTAATTATTGATTTCGAAAACTCGACAATATTGTTTCGATCGTTGGCGATCTGACTCTTGATAATGATTTTCAAAATAAATAATTAAGTGAAACTGCATTATTTTATTCAATTTGTAGCGTCCAGTGATACCGTGCGTGTGTGTAATAACAATTTGTGTGCATGTACTTCTTATCGGTAACATGTTTACGGCGCAGTCACAGCGCGCACCTCTTTTATCACTATCGACTTACAAGCTATAAATCTTTCTGCAGCGACAAGTAAGACGATAATTTCTGTGAATTATCGACGGCTTTCTAATTATTATTCATCATTCGGGAACAATCAGGATTTCTTTGAAAAATTATCTAGAAAGTTCGAAAGGTGTATTTAAAGTGATCATCTTTGGGCCGGGGGACAGTGGTACGAAAGCATCCGTGCGCGAATCAAGACGATAAGCGACTTAACTCCTACAATTGCTATATTCATTCATTAAAAGTAAAAATATTTCAGAAAACATAGATGTCAACTTCATAATTTAAGATATAAAAATTTGTTTCCTGTTATTTTTTTCTAATGCCCTTCATATGAAATTTATACTACAATGCATTTTTTATTAAATGAAGAAGGGAAATTTAGCAATTTTTTAAGTTTAAAATTGACATGAGATTTTCAATGACACCACCTGCCTTTTAATGAGATTTTTCAACCCCACCCTTCCTCTTTTTGAGCCCACGTAAATATATCGTTTTACTTCAAAAGGACTTAAATAACCAAATAAAAGAAATTTGAATTTGTTTATTCTATTTAATATTAAAATTATAAACTAATTAAATATAAAAATTTGCCTGATGATGTTCAATTCATGTTTAATGCAAAATTTTCCTCCTACGATTTTTCTTTTTAAACAAGCTATATGCGCTTAATTTATGATTGAAAAAATATTTCCTTTTCCGTTCCAGAAACCATTTGGCGCACGGATCTAGATTTTATGATGGTCCATAAAGATCGTCTGGTAGTTCTAAGTTTTATGACGGCCACGAACAGCACCCCAGCCCCAGGGGCTCGTGTTTTACCTTCCGCCTTACCAGTCGTTACTACAACTGACGAGGAAGGAACCACAGCGACCAAAAAGAAACTACCCTTGGACCAACTGCTTTACCCCTTACAGGAGATCTGGTAAAGGACCTGAGGGATATTGTGGGACACGATCAGCATGATTACACTAACAACAATGTTGGTAAGTGTGATTACATTTATAAATAAATACATAAATACAATTATTGATGTGTGGTGGTCATTAAGGGGTCGGTTAGAGTCTATTTTTAGTAATAAGTTTATCAATTCCAATGCAGAAACATTACTAATACAAACACTCACAAAATGAGATAAAAACAAAGGACTCTTTTCTAATTTAATTCATAAAAAATTTACTTAGAAAAGCACCGCTTGAGTTCTCAAGCACATCCTAACAATTTTATAAGCCCTTGGGCATTTTCCAGCACTTCTCAAGAATTTCTTGAACTCTCAAGAATTTATCGGGCTATGCTTAAGCTCTCAAACAGTTCTACAGAACTTCTAGACCTATTCAGCGTTTCTGCAGCAGATATTGCCCATTTCTTGAACTCTTAAACATTTCTAGAATTTTTGAACATTTCTTTAACACTTCCCGACCATTTTTTGAGCTCTCAAGCATTTCTCGATCGCTTCTCGAGCATTTTTCGAGCACTTCTCGGGCATTTATTAGCTCTCAACCATTTATCCAGCATTTCTCGATCATTCTTTGAGCTTTCGAACGTTTCTACAGCATTCTGGCATTTCTCTAGCACTGCTAGAGAATTTCTTGAACCCTTGAGCTTTTCTCCGGCACTTCTCGACGATTTCTTTAACTCTGTAGCATTTCCCTGGCATCAGTAAGCATTTCTCAAGCTCCTTGGAATTTCTTCAATACTTCGCTTCCTTATTTACTTTACGAGTATTGCTTGAGTTTTAAGTACTTCCCGACCTTCCTCATGCGTTTCTTGAACTCTTAACGTTCTCGGGAATTTCACGTTTTATAGGATTTTAAAACGTATCGTGTCTATAAATATCTCATAAAGGCCTACGCATGACGTATTTTAAATCAGCACAATGTATCTTCTCCAATAAATATTCTCAGGCAACAGCGTCGTGATTGACTTTTTAATAGCTATTTTACGGTCTAAAGCTCATAAACGTTTCTTTACTATTATCAATTTCACGGCCCAAAGACTTGCAATATTCTGCAAAATGTGAAATTTCTAATTTATAGATTCGACGTAGTTAGGATTTATTGATAAACATTTAAACTTCAAAATGATTATTTTTCTACAAGAAGCCTTATGAGCCATTGGTCATATATATAATCATTCAACACTTTTGATTTAAAACGATATTTATTAAGAGCCAGATGATCCCTCTTCTGGATATAAATTTTGTTGTAATTGAACAGCAAAAAATGGCAAATAGGCAAATACTATAGCATAAATTTCAAATTCCTACTTATGAATAAATACCTACCGGTGTTAAGTTAAAGGTAATGAATATTTAATTTATTTTTTGGCAAAATTAAAATTCATTCGAAAAAGCATTTCCAAATGAAATGACAAGAAATTTATGCTAATACCGATGTTGATAAGCTAGAACACTCACTTAAAAGTCAATAACTCCGTTAACTTTGCCCTCTCTCTCAAGGGCTTATTGGTTATGGGAAAGTCCCAACTCACTTTATCTTCATTATCATTATCGAACTGTAATGGCAAGTCGAAACGTAAACTTGCTTTTACAGCTTATCGATTACTTTAAAACTTGATAGACGAAAATACCATTACGGTTTACCGAAATACACACAAACCAACTCATAAAACAAATAATTTTCTGATATAAGAAGGTGAAAGAACTAATTTATCTCGTCTTTGGAAAATAATTCGATTGTAAAGAAAAGTTTATTTAAAGTTGTATTTCTTTTTTAAAAATAAGTATCTAGCACAACTTCCTCAATCAACCAGACTCAGAGATAAGCTACAAACTTTTTCATTTAACTGTTTGTCCTTTTGCTGCGAGCGTTATCTAATTAAAGTGATTCAATGTGTTCAGATCTCGTTTGAAAACTTTATTAAGTTTGAAGGGGTTTTCGATTTTCAAATAAAACGTAATCGAGAATCTTGTTACTGAACGTATACCTACCACTGAAGTTGGAAGGCTAATTTGATAAGACTACTAATCTTTTGAAATTATCTACATACAAATGAAAATAACAATTTCGTTATCTGTATAAGTATTTTATTAATCATTGAATATCTAAGAATAAATTTATTTGCTTTAAAAGTTTGTAATATTTTATAATAATTTATTTCAGACACTGGTTGGGGTTGTTCAGTGAGTGTCGAATTTATGAATTTTGGATTGGCCTTATTAGTATATTCGGTTAGATATCCTGCGGTGTTCTGGGCCACAAACAAAACGATGGGAATGCTGTTCTCCTTACAGTTTTTGATAAACAGTTTACAAATACTTCTAGCTTATGCAGGCATGTCTGTACTTTACAGGGTAAGAAAATTAAATAACAAAAGCACAGGACCAAGTTAAATTAAATGTAATCTACCTTTTCATTGACAGGTTCAAGTGGTTGGAGTATGGAAGGTCCTTCCTCTTCTTAAACCTCAACCGGGTGGTGTATCCCCTTTGGGTGGCATCTCCCCTTTCTTGCTCAATCCCCAAGTAACGCTTGCACTCTACATTTTGTATTCACTACTCGTACTTTCATCCAGCTTAGTGCTTTATTTGTACGGATATACAAGGTAATAATAAGACACTGCTTTTTTTAAGTTCCACTTCAAATTTCAAAAGGGCGTACGAATCTAATGTTGTTGCAACTCGTTACAGATTTAATGCATTTCTGAACCAAGAAAGGGAACGGAAAATAATTGCTTTGAAAGCGGCTTTTCACACATCAAGATGGAGTTATTTTACCCATTGTGCCGCCCTTTGTGCTTTAGTGTCTATTGGTGTTAGTAGTGCTCCCTTATTGCATGATTATACGATAATTTACAAAGGGAGCCTCGATGGAGCCGTGCTTACGTGTGTTGTTGGAAGTATTTTACATCTTTTCATTTGGGTCGTTTTGTGGCTGTTTTTGACAATAAAACAAAAGTGGACCTTCAAATTACGCGTTTCTGTAAGTGCTACATATAAAAACACTTAAAACAATCAGATCGAATCGATTTTTTACCCCTTTTAGGTTGGACGAGCTACAATAAGACAAGCACGACATTTAAAGCTTGTGACTGATGTAGATTTAGCCAACGTCCCTCAGGATGACCCCAGCTTGCAGCCCCTGTTAGTTGTAGGAAACGGACGGACTTACACCGTAGCCGATACTTCACCCAAAAAAGCAATAATGGGGATAATTCAAAAAACCACCATTTTGAAGAAGACCAGATCCGAAAATAATTCGGTTATAACGGAAGAGGAAGACGAAGAACAAATTTACTGGTTAAGGCCTGCCGTGTCGTCAGTGCATCATTCTCCAGATGGCTCGAAACAGTTGTGCTGGTTCAACAAAAAACCGAAATCGAAAGTGTCCTTTGACGAAGCAACTAGTACGTCTGCTGTTCGGTAACTACTTGGTTTTTATAGGTGTTGTGTTTTTGTGACTTCTCAATTCTTCTGTGTAGTTAATAGTCATTAGAAGTAGTTTTTTCGCCTCGTTTATTAAATTACGTACAATAGCTTCTCTCAAATGATTATTGTAATGTTTTGCACTGTAACGAAACGGGTTTTTCTTACTCTTTACAGTAATAAAGGCAACGGCTGCCGTGGAAAACGACTACCAGGAATGGAAATCGACGAAGGTGACTATGCCACACTGAGAGAACTTCCAGTTCCGGCCACCAGCATCGATCTTTGTGACGACACGGCCAGTGAGGAGGGAAAGGTAAGAAAATTTATGGCATTTCATTAAAACTCCAGATGAGTGTCGTCCTGGATTGGCAGAAAAAAACTGAACTTTCGAATTTAATATCATGCATTTGAAAACCTCATAAATCCTTGTGTTTATTTAAAAGACAGCGTTTCTCTGTTCATATCGAAGGCATTTTGCTTTTGTCATCTTTCATTGTTCCAGTATTTACTTTACTTTACTTCTTACTAACATTCTCTTACTATTTCATTTTCACGCTTCAGCTTTTGGCTTGTGTTCACGACGAACACATAACATACGCTAGCACCAGCCAGGATTTGGTCCCACCTGTAGATTACGAAGATCCCAGCCCATTATTAACACCAGAACCTTTGTCTGACAAAGAAGATACTAACACTGTTAAAGAGAACTCAGTATCTCAAACTGTTACCCAGGTGTGTGCGTGAATGTTTTTAAGTTTTTCAATTTTTCTAATGCCAAACGTTTTGTACCATTTCATCATCCACAAAAACCCATCGACGTTTTGTTTTTTGAATAATGATTTTCATAGGGATCAGGTCAAACTCCAAAATGTCTTCGTAGAGCTGACTCAGGGATGCCCCACGAAGAACTAACTCCTCGTTCAGATTCGGTCAGCACAGAATGTTCTCAGTCTCCTCCAGATCCACCAGGAAGCAACCACAGCGAAACATCTAGTGGAGTTCATTCAAATGAAAGCTCAGAACTTCAACACAACCAAATGCCTACATCAACGACCAAAAGAGCCACAAGTATCGCTGATCTAGCACAACCAATGTCAAAAGAAGAAATACAATGGCGTTCATGTTCTTTACAAAGAAACACCCAACCACCAGGTACCACAATCACCAGTCCTATCATCGTTCCCCAAACACAAACCAACAATGTTAATTCTTCACAACCCAACCCCTACATTGTGAACAGCGGCTCCCCGTACAGCAATTTAGTAAAATACAATTTGTCACCATCCAACGCAGCTGCCACCCCTTCAATTGGAGGGAGTATCGTGGACCATGGCATTCCAGCCGTCATCTTGGAAAATCCAGCCGAAAGTACGGTGGTCATTCGCAGAAAAGTCAACAGGCCTATACCAACGGAACCAAATCAAGTTGCCGTGGTGGTGAAAGACGAACCCTTTGGACGAGCCACCAATATGCGAATGACATCGTTCACCGAAAGCGGAGGGGATCTTCGTAGCATCCAAGCATCATCAGCAACCCTTCCCCATTATCCCACTCAACCTGTACAAAATATTTACCCGCATTGTTCCACAATGCCCTTGCCCCAACAACATACGCCCACACCAAATGGGGTTGTGAACTTAGTAACTGGTAATAGCTGCAACATTTATCCTCGACAACATACCACCATACCGACTCATCACAACGGAGTCAGGCTCTTCAATGGAATACCTACTCCGAATCCTTATATAAAAAGGCTGCAGTATCAGACAGGACCTGTTCGGGTAAATGGTAATGAACCCATTTATACTGGGATTAACAGAGTTTCTGGCGAAATGTACCATTATAATACATAATGAGGTAGGTTAATGTACGCTATTGGTATATGAGGAGATAGTGAGTGCCACTTTATCTACAAATGGTCCCAAGGGAGTATTTATAAGACAATTATCCGTTTGATCAAATTAAATTAGTAGAATCGAATTGAAATTAATTTTTTTAACGTCCTCTTGGTTAGAAATTTAAAACTAACGACAGTTTTATTTAAAACACAGACAAAGCATTTCTCGAGTATTTTCGAACACTTGAGCATTTTGTGAGTTTCCAGATATTTTTCGAATTTTCTAACATACTTTAATATTTTTCAATCAATTCTCAAGATTCTGAACAGTCCCTATACATTTCTCAAGCAATTCTTGAACTCCACAATATTTGTCAAGCAATTTTTGAGCACTTAGACATTTTTCGAACACTTCTCGAGCATTTATCAAACTTTCAAACGTTTCTCGAACACTTATTTTTTGCATTTCTTGAGTTTCCAACGTTTTTTGAACTCTTGAACATTTCCCGGCTACTGCTTGAATATTTCTCAAGCTTCTGAATATTTCTCGAGTACTTCTCGAGAATTTTTTGAACTTCCAAACATTTTTTGAGCATATCTTGAGCTTTTAAACGTTGCGTGAGCACTTCACGAACATTTCTTGAACTCTCTAAAATTTCTCGATCATTTCTTGAGCTCCTGATATTTTCTCGAGCACCCTCGAGCATTTCTAGAGCTCCGAAAATTTCTCGGTCATTTCTTTATCTCTTGAAAATTTCTCAAGCACTTCTTGAGCATTTCACAATGTAACATATAGGGAAATACCTAACAAAAATTAACCCAAAAATTACATCCAATTAATTACCTCCTTGAAGATTTACCGTGTTAAAGTAGAGAAAACGAAAATTAGGAAGTAAAACTAAAAAATTGACGTTATTCGTCTGGCAATGTTTTAATTCCGAATACAGCGAAAAATGATGTAAATTTAGGATTTTGTGGTACTCACGTCTCCAAGATTGCGCTAATTCTGTTGATTCTATGGTTGTTATGTTAGATTGTAATGACTTCACAAAGCCTTACGAAGTTTTGTAATTTTATAGGCTGTCCATTTTTACCAAAGAACTAACTTAATGTTATTTTTACATTCCAAAATAGTAGATTAGGTTGTAAGCAACCTCACAATGCGGTGGGTGGAAATATCAGAACATCATATCGAAATTACATATTAGATACATACGTACGCATTAACTTTTTCACTGGATCATGAACCTCTTCCGATTTCTCCTCTATTACGTAATAAATAATTGTTCAATTATAAGCTGTTTTAAAATTAATTATGATTATTAATTCAGAAGGTAATAATAATTCTGAATTAATAAAATGTTTAATTTTCTTTCGATATTAATTATTGTAAACTGTATAGTATTTATTATAATTAATTAATTAATTGTAAATAATTTAGGTTATTTAAAATACGCTTTTTGAGTGCATATGTTGTGCTCTTCATAAACATACATAATATAATATAACTGCATATAGGCACAGAATGTTATCATATGCATCTGTTCAATCCATACAAACATACATACATACATACATAATATAGTCTTTGAACAGAAGTGGTGCAAGTTTTCCTCACCCTTACCTTTTTATACCTGCTGTCCTCTTCGTTATTCGTTCATTCCCTGCGGAAATTTCATCCCTTTCGTAACTTCTTGTATTCCTCAGCTGAATTAATGTCTGTAATATTTTCTTGCACTTTATAATCGCACACCCGATATTTTCAATGACTAAATCTAAATATTCTTTCTTTATCTAGCAAAATAATCGTGTGCAGGATTATAAAGGTATGAAAATAATGTTTTCCTATTTATAACATTATTATTATGGTGTCTCACTAATAAATGATCTCTAAGAAAGGTATAGATGATATATATATAAAAGTATATATATTAACGCGATGTAATAAGTAAACTGAGTTAACAAAACTTTTTATAAAGTCGATGTCTTTTTGGTAACCAAATTGTTTTTTTGTATGATTTATTTACTAATAAAAAATCAACATATTTCTTCCTCTTTATCTACACTTTCCATCCTCCTAATGGTCTTCGTATTGCCCTCTTTCATCTGGAAATAATATACAGAGTGACTAGGAAAATCAGGTAAGGAATATCTTTTGATTAATTTATTGATGAGGGAGGTGAAAGTAAAGTTAAAATTTAAATAAGAATTGAAGAAAGAAAAAGTTGCCGTAGGGAGTATGTAATTTAGGTTAAAGAAAAAAGTAAAAGCTCCTTCTGAGATTCAAAGGACCATCTAATAAAGACATGTTAGAAACATAAATAGAATTGAAAAGATGTTTAAAAATAGAAACGAGGAGGTAGGTTCTGGGTTTCAGGAAATGTAGAAATAATGTATATAAGGAAGGTGAAAGTAAAATGAAATATAAAGGAGGAGAATGCAGAAAATGTTGTCTATTTTTGATATTCAAGAAGTCAGATAACTCAAAATAAGAACACCTTCTAAGACTCGAACGACTAATTATTAGAGATACTTTAGAAGTAAAAACAGAAGTATATAGGGATTGAGGAAAGGCTAGACTAGTAGAGTTAAGGGTTGTTTTTGTTTTCAGAAAAAGTAAAAATTGTCTCACAATAAGTGAAAGTGAGTATCGTGCTAGAAAACTGCTTAGTATTTTATAGTTTCTGTATAAATTAAAGTTTTAACTTACTTTTACATGACCGTATGCAATTATTCCACACAGTGTCATCAAAATCCCCACCACTTGATAAACTGTGGTATGCTCATCAAATATATACCACCCCCCTATGGTTATGAGAACAAACTTTAAATGACCCAACATGTTATATCTAACAAAATATTGGAAAACAATATCTTATATGTAAACACCCCAACAAAAATATTTTATGATTGTAAATATGCCCCCAGAAGGATACGTTAAAGGAGACGTGTTTCCAATGATCCAATAAGTTGTAAAATTTACAAATAAAGCTGCAAAACATGACGTAAGTACCATTGCCTGAAAATAATTTTGTTGGATTTTTTTTGCTAATAAGTACAAATTAATTGGGTACCTACCATGTCATAAAAGGTCCATGAATGACCGAACGTCTTGGGGTGTTCGAGAACTGGAATGCAAAAACATAACAAAATTGCCGAAAGGGGCGCTTGATAATACAACAGTTGCATTGAATCTAACTGAAGTTCTGATTGTTTTGAATTCACCAACTATAAATAATAAAAAGGACAACGTGGAAAGGATAAACAAATAGATTTATTTTTGGTTGCATACAACCCCATAAAATATGAGTTTTACTTAGTAACAAACAATTAAAAAAAAAAAAACAATATTTGTTTTGAAGATTTAGGTGACATATTTTAAGGAATACTTTTTTTTAGCAACCACGGAACTTAAAAAAATATGATATTCCATAATTCCATAATTCTTCCTCTGATACGAATCAACAAAATAATGAGGGTACCATTTTAAAAGCTTACTAACGTTTCGTCTCTTATTTTTTGAGGTTTTATCAAGGCTGTGATTACATATGATATTCATAGTAAATAAAGTGGAAACAAAGTTAAAAAGCCAGTGAAAACTAAAACATTGCCGTAACAAACAAACCCCAGAAAAAAAAACCATAAACGTATCAATATTGCTTTTAAACCTAACAGCCCAAATCTTTTCAAAAAACACAAAACTAAAATGAATTTACTACAAAAAGACAATTCTATTTATAAAACTCCTTGTATAAATTGTGAAAAAAGATATATTGGACGAACAAAAAGACCCTTAGACGTAAGGATTGGAGAACACAAAAACAATCAAAGAAAGTTAATTTTGGAAAACCCGTCCTACAAAACACTGTTCTAAGACCGGTCATAAACCAAACTTCGAAAACATAAAAATATAACATATAGAGGATAATTATTACAAACGCCACTTCCTAGAAGCCTAGTTTATTTTAATACATGGCGATAAAGCTATGAATTCTCGAACGGAACTTGAAAATAACTTGATAGTTAACAACTACTATAACATATATAGCAAAAAATGTACAACATAAAACTACTTATAAATTAACTTGTTCTAACCTCATTTAACTCAATTGGTACCACATCCTATCTTTGTATTATTACTTACATCTATTTTACACACTTTTGTAACGTACCTATAAGCGAAATTTTTATAGTGTTTTTAATGATTTAATGTACTAAATGAACAACTAATACCTTTAAACTAATTACAAATAAATACGAAAACTACTAGCCTAAATAATACCAGTTAGGGGTATTGGTAATGGCAGGAACCCTTAATAAGACATTAGGGTGAGTGATAGCGGTAACCCGCTACACCTCCCTAACAACCTTTCTGACTCGCTGGCTCGATCTTCATTTTTACTTTATTGCTTTATTCATTCTTACTGTCAAAACTAATTCTTTTATACTGACCCACAAAGTGCTTTTTTACCCCCAAACAGAACTTTGCAAGTTGGTCACGGCCCACTTTTGCCGTGCAATCGTGTCGCATTTTCGTGCGACGGTTCCTTGTTTTCGTAAAATCGACACGTTGCATATTTAAACTATAACAAATGTAATTAATAAAGTTAAAAACAATTAAAAGGAAATATTATTTTGGAAAAATATGAGCACTATGTGACATTTCGTAATTTTTAAAGTTTCTATAATTAGTATTTCTGTTTAAAAAATACCTGGTGGCGTGGGGTTCTGTCGACTTCTCATCTACTAATAGAAACTAGTAAGGCCTTTTTTGACTGTTTTCACTTTATTTGCTAAAAATATCTTTTATAATTACAGCCCTGATCATTTTCAAGGGTGATGTCTAACGTAGTTATGAACGAAACGTTGGGGCGAAAATCCTACGGACTACGACGCTGGCCGTGAAAGCCTAAACTCAGTTATCTGATTATTTTGTTGTTAAAAAAATACGTATTTAAAAAAAAAAACAATAGAAATTTAATATATCTAGTGTTTGCGGAAAAACTTCAACATTTATCTGATTATAGTTTTAATAGCTATTAAGGAATTCCATAACAACTGAAATAAAATTAATCACTTGATAACGTTACTCATTATATTCGATATTTTCAGACTAAAAGAACCAAAATGATTCATGCTGATAAAGAGTTTTGTAATCAATTAATGTATATCGCCAATATAATAGTGTCTATACTTAAGTGCCTACTTTAGAAAAGGAAGTTTTTCAAAATAAGGTCACTACTCACTACGTAGTTACAGACCCAACCCCCTTTACGTGTATTTTTTATCGGAACTTACCACTTGGTACAGGGAAGTTATTATAACTCCAGTAAGGGCAAAAATAGTGCCGATAATGTTGAAATGAATATCATAACAGAAACAAACTGTCACGCCGACGAGCACAGGGATCTGAAAGTGAATTTGTAATACGTCCTTCGATTTTCACCACACCACTAAAATACATTACCATAGTAAGTATGGT
This sequence comes from Agrilus mali, assembly GCA_029378335.1. Lineage (NCBI taxonomy): Eukaryota > Metazoa > Arthropoda > Insecta > Coleoptera > Buprestidae > Agrilus > Agrilus mali. Next base: position 17,888,325 of record CM055658.1, on the reverse strand, counting down.
TAGAAACGAAAAATGTTTCCTGTAATAAATACTTTGTATAAGCACCACTCCCGGGGTGGTCAGCATTTTCGCCACCTGAAACGTCCCCACCGAATTATATTCCAAACTCAAGTTCGTCAACACCACAAAACCACAAAATGAAATCGCTAGCAAAAGGATGTCGTCCAATGTGACCGCCTTCCTTTCAAAAACACCAATTCTTTGGCACACATGCAACCCCAAAAAAGTCACTACGAAATGTAACATCGACAATGTTATATTCGGAAATATTCCATGAGCATAAATCCATTTGTTCAGCAGTATTATCGTGATAGAAAACACAGCGTTCAAAAATAAATAAAAACCGACTCTGTATGGACTCATTTTATGTTATTTACTATTAATTTTATTAACTTAATAACAATAAAAAAATAATTAGAAACTAACTAACTGTAAGGTAGATACCGTTAACAGCCTCACTGTAAATGACATGTTCACAATGCAGCAGCTACGTAAATACATAAATCTTTAGTAGAAAATGTGTAGCATTATCTAAAGATAAACATTCTGATATCAGTACGAAATCGAATTTCCGTATCTTATTTGTTAAATAATACACCTACGTGTACCTACTTACATATGTATTTTATATCACACACCTTTAAAAAATGTTAATTGGAATGAATTTAAAATAATTACTTGCCACTCATAAAATAAAATAAATTTGTTGTGTATGAGTAATATACAGGGTGTCCACATATAACGCACGATTTTTGGGGGTAACAATTAACACTTTTTATGAAGGAGGGGAATATTTTACGGACCGTATTGGTTAACTTATGCCCTGAGGGAGTAGGGTGGGATAGTAAAGTCGTTCTCTATAAATCGCCAATTAATAAAAAAAATAGCAAATGGTTTCAAATAAAAATCAAACTCGTATTTAAATATAATATTAATAACATAATTAAATTATTATTTACTAAATGCAAGTTTTATGTAGGTATTTTTCAAATAAAATTACATACTTACAAAACTATTGCTACCATTACATATTACACTAGTTTATTTGTTTATTCTAGTAGGTAATAATGACTATGTGTAATACTACATAATATAATTATTATTAAATAAATTTATAAAGATCAATTATTATATTAAACAATCATATTAAGTTATTACATATCTAATAAAAAATTGCTAACTGTAAGAAATAAAAGACGAGTAAAAGACTGCTAAAAGATGGTATACCACTGCTGCTACCGTAATTTTGTACAAACCACTGAGAAATTGACTCTGAATATGAGTTCATCCATTGAATATTTGCCCTAGCACTTTCTACAGCCCCTTCGGCAGTTGATAATGCACCACCCAGTATTTCTCGGTTTTGCTGAATGAACGCTTCGAACTACGAAAAAAGCAATACACAAAAAATCTCTTTTTTTTATAATAAAGTTTCACAATAGGTACAAAGAAAATAGTTAATCAAGGGCGAGTTATTAAAATTTGGAGAAATTATTAGTAAAAAAGGCAGTGCACTAGCCTTCAGTCGACCCCGGACAACTTTATAAGAAGCATTTCAGGGGCCGTCCCCGTCCCTCAAATCACTCGATCATTCCTAATTTTATAAGGAAATGGTTTCTAAGTGTATTAAAAGTAATAAAGAAATTTCCCAAAAAAGTAGATTAAAAATTTACAATAAACTCCAAAAGAACGAAATCGGCTACTATTTTTAAAAAAAAAAAAATGACCCAGCGTGTGAAGTCAATACAATTAATAATGAATTAATAATAAGACAAGTAAGTGCGACCACTACTTATGAATCTAAACGACCAATAAAAGAATCAATTATTTTTATTGAAGATTTTATAAACAGCTATACTGGAGAAGTGCACCGTCTAATAAAATGAAATTTTTATTGGATTTTCTTTCAATTACCTACCACAAAAATTACCTTTTTATGCACCTATAAGCATTTTAGTATAATTTTTTTATGATTTAATACGTAACCAAATAAATGAAAACGACTCAACATTAAAATTGTTGTTTACAATTGTTTGATGAAATGACTAATCCAACTGAAACCGAAATAGCAACTTAGGATTACAAACGTACGTTTAAATTATTATAAAATAAATGCAAAAGATTAGAACATTTAAATACATAATTATTATCAAAATGTAGGTAGGTGTTATGAAAATATAATACTTACATCGTCGATCTGATCTTCGTTGGTAAATCTCTCAGCTATTCCACTGACAAGTATCCCCACGGAGGTGCTACCACCATAGCTGAAAAAAAAAAGAAATAAAATAAATACGTATTTATTAAAAAAATATTTGAACTTACTAGCTGGATATGCTTTGGAAATTAGTTTTAAAAAAATTGTAGGCAAGGTCTACGCCATCAAGGTTCTTGACATATATAGACTGGAACACGCTCCTCGAGTCCTGTGATCGAATTCCTGAGTCCTTTGTTACACTCTTCAACAAATATCTATAAAAAATAAGGAAAGTAACGACGAAAGCTATTTTTTATGTCTGTGGTTTGCTTAATTGTTGAAATTGGAAAACAATCTACTATTAGAATATAGACAAAACACTTAATAAATTGTTATATTTTTGGGGTTTTCAAGGATTTCCCTTAAATCAATTCTTACTCAGTCCTTAGAGTATCATTCATGGTGCACCCCAAAGCACTCAGGATTGTATTCATTTCCGAAGCCAGTTTTGTGTTCAAGTATTTATTCCACAAGAAATACCAGTTGTCAGCACTTGTAGCAGTCCTCAAGGCAGTACAATAAACCACGCACCTTACATCTGGATTTACCCTAAATAAAAAAAAAAATATTGAACCTAAAAATTTCAGAATTTTACCCCTGACTTACGAAACATTATTGTTCTTGAGGTTATTAAACAGAGCATTTGCTTGACTGACACAACTTTCCACCCCCAACTCGCAAGCCAAATCCAAAATTTTCACTTTCTTGAAAATATCTACTTGGGATTCGTTTGGGTCGTAATCAAAACTGACAGTTTTGTAAACAGTGGAAATCAAACTTACAATGTGGCTCTAAAAACAGAATAAAAAATAAAAAAAATAATTACGTACACTTTATTAAATATAGGTACCTCCAAAAATGATCTCAAAGATGTGTGATTGGCTGTTCGAATCCTCAAATGGGACAAAGCATCCAAGGCTGAAACCCAAGGGTAATACTCAGTCTCTAAGGAAAGGTATGAAGTAACGTCCAAAGCAACTTCATAAGAAAGAAGCCCAGCTCTGGCTAAGTTAAAAGAATCATCGACTATTTGGGCCCTATTGAGCACATCAATTCCATCGTGGTCGGTAGATTTTAATGCAGTGCCTAGTCTACGCCATAAAGTCTCATCGTAGTTGACCCTATAAAAACCTAAAAGGAAAACGACGATAAAATACGTTTACGCTTGTAAAAAAAGAAGAAAATATTTACCAGATTCTTGAACATTAACTACGATCCATCCAGAGCTAGACAAAGCTTTCGAGATTGGTAAACTAGAACTTGGAAGCAGCCAATGACTTGGTGCAACAGTGTCGAAATCTTTCACAGTGGAATTTGTAAAACTTATTGGCACGTAATATTTAAGGTCACTTGTATTATTATTATTTAATAAAAACCTTTGCTACATAAAAAAATCGAATGGGTCAAGTATCTGGGACTCTGGGTATATCAAACCAAAAAAATAAATAAATAAAATAAAATCTTACTTGGGTGATGTTGACATCCGTGGCTCCACTAAGAGTAACATTTACTACTGGAAATCCGGGTTGATCGGTCCAAGTGGACATTACTTGTTTAACTGTACCTGGCATATTAACCCCTGTAGCATATTCTTGCATGGCTTCCCATAAGTCGTCAGGAACTGTCGTTGATAATGTGCTAAAATAATAAAAAAGAATGGGAATGGATACAAAAAGAATACATTTTATTTATATTATTACTGGTTTGAAAGGTAGAATTGAATAGCATTTTTGAAACGGTCTGCTCCCAGGAAGTCCCTCATCATCCTAATTATGCTGGCCCCTACAAGTAAAATAAAAAAAACATCAGATAACCCACAAACCCAGGCCAAATAACTTTATTTTTATACCTTTGTAATATGTTAACAAAGCAAATTTGTAATTAATTTCAGAAATAGTAGAAGCGTTTGCATTTAATGACTGAGAAGACAACGTGGAGTCACTTGCAAATATCCCCTGAACCAAACTTACGACAAATTGTTTTTCTAATTCCCAGGTGGTCTCAATCTAGGTGTAAAAAAAGAATTTTTTTTAAAGGGTAATTTTTTTTCAATAAAATGTGGTCACTCACTTTTGCAGTCATTATATATTGCATGTATTGGGCAAATCCCTCGTTAAGCCAAGTGTAACTCCACCAGTCGCACGTTACCAAATTTCCAAACCACATATGAGCCAATTCGTGTGATATTGTTACTGCCACAGATTGTTTGAAACTATGGCTTGATTGGACAGGATCCCACAAAACTGCATACTCCCTTTAAACGAAGATTAAAAATTATTATTTAACAAACCCCCATTTAAGAGAAACTTTTAAACATTAATTTTATTTATCTTGGCATTTTTATTTATACCCTTCAACTAAAGAAAAAAACCGTTATGTGAAGATATTTTTCAAAGGGTTGCGTCTGTAACTTAGAAGGGGATGAAATAATTTCGATGGGGTTTATTTTATTTACAAACTGGCTATCCCCGCGACTTCGTTCTCGTGGAATGGTGACTTTCGGCAGCATTTGAAATTTTTATTTTCTGGGCCGTAAGCACTTTTGTCGACATCATTACACAAAAACTTTCATTCCTTATTTTTGCCCCCTTTAGGGTAAAATTTTTACAAACTTTAAATGTCGTATTTATATTAAATCAAAAGCCTAAAAAATCTTTAAAAATTACGAAATTCCCGCACAAACTTTCCTATTTTAACCTCTTACAACCCTTTTTTCGCATTAAAAAGTAGCCTATGTCCTTTCTCAGGCTCTAGACTATGTCTGTACCAAATTTCATTCAAATCGGTTCAGTAAATTTTAGGCGAGATTGTGTAGCATACAGACAGATTTACTTTCGCATTTATAATATTCCGCGAATTCATTTTCATCGATTTTCCAATGGGAATAAGATATTTTCCCGCAGTAAAACGTAGCCTATGTGTTAATCCAGAGTGTCAGCTAACTCCATACCAAATTTTATTAAAATCGCTCCAGCCGTTTAGACGTGAAGAAGTAACAAACATACACACACACACACTCACAAACTTTCGCCTTTATAATATTAGTGTGATAATAATTTCTTGATATATAATTTTTTATTGGGTTTATTTATTCTTGATTTAAACTTCTAACCTGTGCAACTTTTGATCTATTTTTATTCCATGAGGTTTAAGTGCCTACACAATTCCTGTATCTTTTTTTAGATATTATAAATAATATCACCAAGTTATGAGCATAATGTCTTTATCGAGGCGAAAGGAAAAAAAATAAAAAAACATTCAAGGACTCTGACCAGTTGTAGATAAGAAGATTCATCAGCAGAAATTGCCGGGTGAATCGTTGTGTTATTTCAACTAAACAAACGTGCTCATAGTTCTCTATCTAAACACTTTTGATTAAATATTTATTATTATATTATGATTTAGGATATTAGAAAGTCTTGTGGCTTGTAGTATTAGTAGTGTAAAAGTGAACTATGACTTGTGTTACCATTTTTTGTCAAACTCAAACAAAATAAATAGTAAAAAAGTAAGTATTGTCTTAATTCACAAATAGAGGTTCTACCTGTAAGTAATTAATCCCCAATTTTCCATAGCACCAGCCCCAAAATCTGGAATAGCTACTTGATCCAGTTTCCCAATGCCAGAAGATAAGTATTCAATCCCAGTATAATTTTCAAAAACAGACACCAGTTTTGGAGCAATTTGGAATCCGTAATCAGCTGTTCCAATGGCTTCTTTTCGAGCCCAAACGCCCTTCTTGTCGATGGAATCGTAAATGCTTACATAGTCTGATACTATGAAAGCAACAAGGTAGGTGGACATTTTTGGTGTTGATTCATAAGTGTCTTTTTCTACGTTGGTACTTACACTAGAAAAGATAAAAATTAAATCTGCAATTCCAATTTATAACTCCACCTTGTAATGCAGTAGTACCTAATAATTAATAAGTCCTGCGCCAAAATAAGGGTTAAGAGGTAAACGTTTTCATGAAATATAAATATAAATTATAAACAATTAGTTTTTCTGGCATTTCAATTTGTTCAGTTTTTAATTGTTTGACGAATGACGAATAAAATCCAAATTAACATACCATAAACTACTTCAGTCCTGCCAAATATTTTTTATCCCTTCTAAGTATGAATAAAGATTTTATCTACTAAACAAATTAAATGTGAATTACCAAATGAAATATTTACTCAGAAAGTCAGTCATAGACGCAAAATTAATGGAAATCAAAATCATATTTAAATTTAACTCATACTTATCATCTGATTCAAAGGATTAGCGAAATGTAAATAAATGGTAAGAAAAGATTAAGGAATTCGTACCTATAATTAAATTTCAAAAAAGAGTTCCGCCTTTTAACGAGGTAAACAAAATATGTAATACGAATTGATTAACAGTGATAAAGTTTTAACATAATTGTTGGGTGCGACTTAATTACCTCTTTATCTCACTAACCACTCATATAGGGTTTGTTTAACATAGCAAGTGATTCTTCGAAAAAGCAAATATAAACTAACTGGAAAGTTGTAAAAATCTACACTGCTCGTCTAGTTTTATTACTTTTGAAGCGTCTTTTATGGGACAAATTCATAACTTAAAAAATAAAGAACTTGAATAATTTTTCACCTTTTGAAACTAAACTAGAAATATACAAATAGTGTACCACTCACTTATAATTATGAGGTCTATCTACACTTTAAATTATAAAAATATATTTTGAATCACATTTAAAATTTTTACAGTTGAAGTCGTGGAAATTTATCATAGAAATAGTGGAGGCGCCAGGAACAAAAATAAGTATTAGGATTTTCTCTATTCATATTATTAGATTACTTAGTAAATTTAAATAGGTCATAAAAAATGTAAATTTAATTTTTACCTCACTGTTGATTGTAAAGGAACGTTGGAAAGAGATCTATATGTTGATGGTCTTGTGATGGAGATCTGAAAGGTTGCCTTTTTGTTAGGTTCATCGAAACAAGGAAAAGCCCTTCTGGCATAAGTTGGTTGAAACTGGGTCGTAGCCAACCATCTACAAATTTATTAATTATTTTGTTGCATAAAATACATAAATAAATATAAATACGATTACGACGTTACCTATATTAGAAAATAAAGAAATTTAGAACAAACAATTGCTTTATTTTTCATTGAACTACTATGAAAAATAAACCACAAAAATCAACAAGGTAATCTTAAAATATTTTTCGGAATTTGGGGTTTTGTTGATCATTTAATTATTCTGATCATAGACAGAAAAGAAGACCACAACATCTGTGTATCTATAAATATTTTTGGATTTAGTAAATGATTAAAACACTTATTTACTTTGTTATCTATGCGATCAATAATATAAATATATCATTGGCATATCCTCTAAATCTATTCTCTAGATATACTTTATTTATCAAATAATATTTGTTGAAAACTGCGGATCGATAGGTGCAAAAATTGTCAAAAGCCATTGTCAGTTTAAATTTCAAGCCCGTATTCACTTTATTTCAATTTCAAGAAGGTACAATTCGAACTAATATCAGTTGTTATGTTGTTAATAGGAAATTAAAAAAAGGATTTTAATTACACCACAAGAGATCGTTGGTTAAACCAAAAGCAGTGTGTTATTATTTAAATGAAAATAAAATAATTTATCCACGCGATGGTTTTATTTTTTAAATATGCACCTGTTTTAACCCTCAGAATTATTAATATTTTTTAAATTTTGTTTTATCATCCACAGTCTAAATTAACCGTCTGTTAAATCGTCTTAATTATGGTGAAATTATCGAGAGTAGATAAAGAACTTAAGTCAAATTACTTACTGTGTTTGTCCATTTTCATCTGTATAGGAACTTCTGTAAAAACCATACATATCGTCGTACAAGGTTCCGTTGTATGCCATTGTCAAAATATAATGATCGGTTCCAACGGTTAGGGATGTTGTTGTGGTTATTGTATATTTCTGGGTTGTTGAATTGTACGCAATATTAGATATTAAATTTTGCGTATTGGTTGTGGTTCTTAGAGTGTTAGACGTTACGGTCAGTCCTGACCCGTGGATTTCGAAAGTGGACGTCTGTTCCAATACGGAAAGATAAATAGACGTCTCCCCTTGAAACACCCCCGTCTCACCAAAATTTGATTGCAGAGTTAATGATATTGTATAACTACTCGGTTCTACTGAAGATGATAATCGAAATTCATCATCGGTCTGGGCTTTTGCAAAAGCAAACAAAAATATGCTTAAGAGGAGTTTCATTTTTTTAACGAAACGTTTTTTTTTGCAGGGAATCTAAAAACAAATAATACCAATACTAGTCAGGCAAACATTAACATAAAATAGATAAAATAGACTTGGTATGCAAAAATTAACTGATAACAAGAACAAGATATATAACAATTTGTTGTAAAAACATTCCTAATGCCTTTTTCGTGTAACTACTACTTTTTAATTTCCAATATTTTTTTTTATGTTGCGATCATTTTTATTTGTATTCTCTGATAACTCGCCAGGTGTAATTTTTAATTATACCTTTAGTAAAACTGATTAAATTTATAAATATTGACTAAATTTTAAAAACCAATATTCGCATTTTCAGGTAAACACAAATAACTCGTTATTTTGTTTATTTACCAAATTGCTTTCGAATTATTATTTTATTAGGAACACGGCTTCTTTACAATAAAAGTTACCTTGTGATAAGGGAAATAAATTTGCAATGTTATTTTTTACGTTTGGTAATTCACCTGAAATAAATTGGGGCCAACTTAAAGATAAGGAACCGACAAGTGCACAGTACAACATTCGAAAATTAGAATTGTAACAAAATTTACTTTTTGTTAACAAAGGAAATTTTCAATGTGTTCCGTAGCATGACACTTAGAGTTAGTGCCACAATAACTATTACTTCATTAATTTATTGATAAGATAAAAAATTATGGACGAAACTTTTGTTTGATAGGTACGTATGTACCTACCTATATAACTTTGAAATAGAAGTGTGTCCGAACTATCAGAAACCCTCTTCCACTCCTTTTGTTATTCAGGTCGAAAAGTTTTGTTACCTATCATGTATGACCACTTGGAACAAAAAATCCTTCATGACATATGACTTATTAAAAAATTGTTATTTTAATAAATAAATAAACATTTAGTGAATAAATATAAGTAGTCTCTTATATTTTTGTTGCTGCATGATTTATTTCAACTCGAATTGTTGAATTACTCCAAATTTACATTAACAGACTGCTGTTCTTTTTTATTGATTCTAGTAATGGAACTTTTTACTTTCATTTTAAATGTGCACTAAAAAATAATTTTATAATGAAGATAAATCTATATAATTTTAATTAATTAAATATGTAGGTAGATTGAAAACTAATTAAGGTATATATATCAACTACGTACGGTTTTATCTTTTCATTAATATTTTAAGATATTTCACTATAATCAATCATTATTGATTAATACAATTTCAAATTGGTATTATCTTTTCATTATTTCAGTTATTAATCTTTTAATATGTAATTCTTCTAATGGTTACCTCTTTTAGATAGTTGATATATAAAATATTGAAATTGTTTAACAGTAAAAAAAAAAATAACTGTATTTAACATATCACCTTGTATAAAACTATTTGGCAGTTAATCACAAGAAAATGTTTATTTTTTTTTTATTAAAAGAAAAGCCTTAACATAATATAACCGAATAAAATCTATTTTGTGATATGGAAGTGACGATTTCATTTTATTTATATTATTAGTATAAAGTATTAACTCACCATAAACTAAAGAGTGGTAAAATAATCACTATCGGTGTACTTCTTACCGGCGCGCGAGCCGTTCTAATAAAAAAGAATTTACTACATTGTAATAAATCTGATATCCTTTATAGCCATTTTATTTGTAGTGGTGGGTTTTATCTAGGTGATATATTAATTAATAATGTGTCAATAAGATTATTTCTTTTTGTTCCCTCCATGGTTATGCCCATGATAACCAACAATTTCCTTTTACTATAAACTGTTAACATTAGAAATAATAAAACAAAAAAATATATATTATTACCTTTACTATAATTTTAACGGAAATTTTTCCATATGATAATTATTTTTTTATAATTTTTGTATACACATAAGTACGTAGGCAGATGAATGCAACGCATTTCTTTATTTTTAGGATTTTGATTGAAAACGTACATTTAAAAATGGAATACCATGATCGAAGCTTATACGTTCTTAAACCGCAAACTTTTTGCTTCATTCCCAAAAATGTGCCTACAAGGTGGGCAAAACAGAAGTTGAAAATTTCGAGCTCTTGCAGCATGCCCATATCTTGGTCATTTGTAAAAATAGGAAAAATCAGCTATGTTCTTAAGGCACTTTTTTTACAAAAAAAATCGAAATTTCGAGTTTTAACATTAAGTTCTGTTCTCCATAATTGTCTATGCTTTATCTTAAAGGGTATTTTTTTTCTCATTTCAACGATATACAACATGTGGGGTTGCATTCCACGTTTCGAAGCACTTAATAACAGAAACAATATTTTTATAATTTACCATGCCTTTTTTTTATTGATTTCAAGTGGAGCTCCGATATTTTTTATGGCAGGGGTGACCCTTTCGTTAATTTAAAGTGTATGTATGAATTTTCATTTTCACAATTTTTCATTAAGAGATAAAAAATGAAGGGAACAACACTAATTTTCCAGAAAAATCTTATTGAAGAAATAAATCGACCCCACAAATACGTTGCAATCAAACTTATTTAGGTATAGGGGTACTTTTCACCTCAAGCGTATCTTAATAAACTTGATAAGCATGTCACAAAATTGGAGCTCCTTAGGAGCCTTCGTATCGATTAGTAATCAAATAGCATCATGCATCTTTGAATTATTTCAGAAAACTATAATTATAAAGAATCCTTGTCGAAAATCATTGAATGCAAAAAACACGTTTTTTCTCCGAAACTATTGCAAATAAGGATTTTTAGTAACAACGGACAATACAGCTAAGGCATGTATCCTTCTGAAAAAGAATTGAAGTTAGCATTCAACCCTCCAAAATTGTTTAGAACAATTATATCTAAGGGTTGGGTAGTGTCATAGTTAAGAAAATTAATTTATTCTTCAGAAAATAGTGCCCCCATAGACATTTTTATGTACCAAATTTTATTAAAATCGTACAAAGCATTTTTAATTAATCAAAAAAAAAAAAGCAGTTTGGTATACATTTATGCAAATAGAAAGTTATTAAAAAAAAGTCATACGTAAATATTTTATTATTGGACTAGAAATTACTGTTCAACAACACATTTGACAATGTTATAAAACAGGATACGTAACAAAGTGACAAATTCAAATCTTATTCAACATAAAAATTACAAAAAATGAATTATGCACAATTACATATTTAAAGTATTTCGTTTTAAAAAGTATTCAATTTGCAACCTGCTATATCATGCATTAAGTAATTAATTATTCGTCAATTCTAGATGAAAATTATGAACTTGGATTTATTTCTAAAACATATTTATTACCTAAACTAAAGCACCATAGGAATTATGTACTTTACTTTGCTATCTTTATTATACAAACATTTCATAATTTTCTGTCTTTTTCAATCGTTTCGTTTGTAATAATAAAATAATTAGCTTTTAATTTGAATTTCAAAACTGGGTGATCACACGAATTAGCTTCTAAAGAATGCTTTTATTTACTATTTTGAAAACTTTTAGAAAAACAATACAATAAATAATTGATTATTTAATATACTTTGGTAACACTAAATTTCAATGTTTAAAAATCAACATCTTAAGTATACATAAATAAGTAATTTACACATTTTGTTACTATTTAAAAAATATTAGTTTCATAAAATAATTATTTAAATATTTACAAACATTTTTAAGCTCATTCTTTTGCCAACACTCACTATTTCTCATATTCGATGCTTTCTAGACAAAAAGCCGAAATGAAAAACTCAATTTAAAAACATTAGTGAAAACCACACACACAAATATATCATCGCTTACATTTCCATCATAGAGAAACGTTCACGATAATAGCACGAATTATTCCAACTTCAAATAAATAAGCCCAAAAGTGCAAAATATGTTACTAATTTATGTTTATATGTATGTATACTCATCACAAACGAAACTTTTAAATTAGATGACACAACCTTAACAGAAACTCACTCCACGTTTCTATAAAAAATGAAATAAAATAAAATAGAAAGCTACAAAATACGTAACTAATATCTAAATATCACTAATATTGGGAAGTAGATGTTAGCTAAAAGTCGCGACGAATAATCTTCGACACTGGAAATAAAGCAAAAATCAATCAGTTGATTATTTATAACACAGCACCACCTTCACCTATAAATAAATACTGTACACCTACGATATAATTGTAATTACATATGTGAAGGGCCCAACGGGAGGCTCAATACGTATTTATTACTTAGAAATTATATCTAAGCATTTTTAAGATGTTTATTTGAAATTTATTACAAATCCAAAACTAAAAATGATCAAAAGATTTTTTTTTTAAAGATAATACATGGCACTTTCTAATAACCAAAACAATGATTTAGTTTTCAATAACCACTACAAAATGCTCAGACATATTAAACGTTCATTATATTTACAACAGTTCTTTTAATAATGTGCTTAATGAACAAATGCTTTTAAGTATGTGGAGGACTACTACTGTTTATTAATTTTTTACTAATGAAACTAATTGAATTCAATCAGTTCGTTAAAATGAACTTACAATTAAAAAATATTTACAGAAAACGTAAAATAACTAAGGGAGGAAAAAAGCAGGAACATAATAAACAATTTAAAATAATATTTTAAAAAAATCTGGGCAAAGTAAAAGAATAACCAAAGACTAAAATAGACCTGCAACACTTGGTGTGCAATTATTTTGCTATCTTGTAAAAATAACAAAAATAGCATGACACAATAATTTTTGTTTTGCAAAAAATTTGAATCCAAGAATAAATCGCCATGAGGAATATTTGAAAATGCAACATTAAATATTCTGTAAATACGACAATTTTAGTTTAGAATAATCCCCCTTTTCTACCGAACAATAGCGAACTTAGTGTGCCCACAAAAGACTGCTCTGTTTGTGCTGGCTTTTTATTAGTCGTCACAGTTCCCAAGTCCGGTCTTGTCATCCCAGCGGTGCCTTGTCTTCTCTGTCTTCTATTATTTAACTGTTCCAATCTGCTACTTAAGGCTCCGCTTCCAGGCTTTGCAGGAACACCTAGGCCAGTTGGGGGTTTTGCTAAATAAAAATAAAAAAGGAAAATTTTATTTTAAGTTTGTAAATTTAAGACAAATATATGGTTTTATATTCTTACCTGATGTCTGAGGGTGAAGCTTCTCGTTCTTAAGCGTTTCCTTTTCTTTTTGTACTTGATTATTGCTTGGTAATAAACAGGTCAATTGAGCCATGGGACTGGTAAGGGCTGGTCTGGCATACATGGCTCCAGAAATGGACAATGCATTGGGAGCACCCATTAAATTAGTTATTCCTATTCTTTCGATTCTGCCAACCAATCCCTGAAAACGATAGGAAATGTTTTTAACAAACTATTTAAACAGATTTGCAATTAAAAAAAATATTTTCTGCCGTTTAAACCCTCCTACGGCACCATATAAAAGAATAGTTTACTAGGTAAATAAAAACATTCTACTTTCCACTATTATCACTTACTTAACTTTGTAAATTATTTTTCGCCTTATTACAGACTAAGTTTGTTTATAATAAATGCCTGCTAGTGTCTTGTTTTCTTGTTTCTTATACACAATATTTCATCTAAAAAATTTCTTTCTAATAGCTGTTGTTTTTCTACTTTCCGTAATTCAGAAAAATAATTATACCAGAAAACATTTACTGCTATATTACAATAGACCATAATTTTTTTTTCTAAATGATTGATAGGAGCGATTATAAAAAAATCTTAAGTGCAGATTAATTTCGTAACGCAAATTCAGTAATATGCTGATATTGAAATTTATTAACTATTATCGCAAGAGATAAGATTAACATTTTTTTTTATTGGCAAAGAATTCAATTTTGTTTAAAATTACACAAGTGAATATTTCTTTTTAATAATTACTATGAATTGTTTTCTTATTATTAATTCCTTTTATTACTACTATGTACTACTAAAGTAATCAATTTTTATTCGAAAACTTTTTGTTTCCATTTTGAGAAGTAGTTGGTTTTTAGAAATCTTTCATAAACGAAGAAAAACAACACAAGAAACGCAGATAAATAAAAACACCTCTACTCATTTTATGTTAATAATAATATAAATTACAAAATATACAAAAGCAGCATGCATTACAAGCTAATAAAATATAAATACAGCAGGTTTCCATTCCACAAGGGACACTAAATGTTGGCTTCTTTTTGGGATATCTGTAAACATGACAAATATACCTTTTACCAGAATTTGAAAAAAAAAAGGTCGGTGCTGTAATCATTTTTAAATTTGTGTAGGAAATGGAGAAAAGAAAACTTACCTTAATAATTACATAAAGTATCACATACACAATCAGTGATAGTCAAAAGAAAGAAATACGTAGACTTATAATGTAATCAATCAATTAATTAATAATAATAGTAAATCTTACCTCATCCATTCCCGACTTGGAAATTCTCCTTTTGGTTAACGAGGTTTTCTTCTTGGCACCACCACCGACGGTTTGTTGAAGAAAGGTAGGAACTGAGCTGAAGATGAGTTGCGGAATACTGAAAGGTTCGGCATCGGGTTCAGGTGACCCGCTGCGCAAAGGTGACCCATCAGGGCTATTGCAAGGGGTCGCGGTCGGAGTGAAACTATTTGGCCCACAAGGAGTCGCCACAGCCGACGGTGTCACAGCCTTGATTCCTAAAACAAAAATAACAACAAAAACATAATTAAAAAATATATGCAAAAAAAGGGCACTTACCTCTCTCATTGAGCATTTTGGCAAGTCCAAGGGTGGTGGAGAAGGTTGACGTAGAATTTCTTCTACTACGCACCAGAGGGGTTTGTGGGGGCGAGTTTTGTATACTGGAGCATACTGAAGTCATACGACTGCCACGCTCACTTGGGGTTACAAAAGTACCATCATCAGGATGCATAACGGTACTGTTGGTAAGAGTGTAAATGGGTGCGGATGATTCGAACCCTTTGCCAGGATTGGAGTACTCTTCATCTTCTTCCAAGTCGCTTAAAACATACGATTCAATTCCCATATCTTCCAACTCTTTTCCTCCCCTGTTAACAATAACAATTAAAAAGAAAATGTAAAACACAACATAAAAAAAAGGATCTTACCTAATTTTAACTCCAGGTCTTTCTTCGAGAAGGCCACTGAACGTGGGCTGTGCCAGTTGCGACCATTGGTGCAACGTAAGCGAGCCCTCCATAGGTTTGACTATCTGTAATTTCTCGGGCAACCTCCATCCGAGGTAGTTACCAGAGCCTGTAGACATAAGGCTGTCAGGAGTACGACAGCCGTAAGGAAGGCAAGGATCGCTTTCGTAACTGTAACAACAAAATAAAAAACCAATTCCAGTAAAATTACAATTTAACCCCATTACTACACAAATAAATAATAAATACCCATTATTGACATGCACCCTAATAAATAATAAACACCCGTTCCATGACATGCATTTAACTACGTTACCAACTATTAATATCCCACAACTTCCCCAACCGACTTACACCATACAATAGTGAATTCATGCTGCTGCGTTTCGTTCACATCGTTCTACATTATCATCAGTTTACATTCAAAAGGTTTGAAGTCATATTATTCCATGTCCCATGCAATTATATTAATAAAAACATTCACACACAAACGCACACTTAAAGCGTTTACAATATCCTACCCACTAAATGCAGTTCCATATTGGAGATTTATCCTTCTGGCAGCTACTTCGGCGGGGGTAAGTCGTTTCAGAGCAGCTTCCAGCTCGGTTGCGCCGGGAACGCCAGGAACTCCTTTTTGTGGTGGCCCTCTAATAACAAAATTAAAAAATGATTAATAACGTAAAGAGTTAAAACCAATAGGTACTCTAAACTTACGGATAATTTTCTTCAGAGTCAGTCTGGCTGCCATATTCGTTGTCAGACTGTACAGTAGAGTCCAAACTGGGATATCCTAAGGAACTACTGCTGTAAATAGATCCAGAAGATCTCCTTAGTGGATCTTGGGCTTTGATACTCATACGTGCCCCTCCACTGGAAGTAACACAACCCCCTACACCCATCATACTGTAATTGCTCATACTGTCTGCACTGCTCATGGAGTTTTGTGAAGCACATCGAACAGTTTCAAATACCTTCTTAAAGTATGGTCTGTAATAGAACAAAAAATTATAATTATATATAAGTTGAGGTGAACATCCTTGATGCTATAACATACACTGGCTCTCCAGATGAAAAACCGGAATCTGCACTAAGTTCTGAATGCATTGACATCTCTAATTCACTTTGTAAGCTATCGAATGGTATGGATTGGTTTGTTGAGCCCAGTGAAGGGAAGAAAGAACTTCTCACTGATGGCATATATCGCCTCCTGGCTTTTTTTAATTGTTCTTGTGTTTCACGAAGGAGTGCTTCGACTTCCATGTAACGAGACTTGAAATCGGCTAATTCCAGGGCCAAACTGTTTTGAGTGTCCCGAGTTAGTTGCAGTAAACTGGTGGCTTCTTCATGTTCGGTCATTATTTTGTGCAGGCGCATTTCGGTGTCCTGTAGTTTGGCTGTCAGTGCCAAAATTTGCTCGTGCTGCTGACGATTTTCGTCCTTTTGACGATCCAGTTCATCCTCCAGGAACGTCATACTGGAGTTTGCGCAGGCTAAATACAAAAGTTTGTTACAAATAAATGGCAAACCAATGAAAAATAAAATTTACCCAATTGCCCAGTAATATCGTTTACTAGCTGTCTCTCCCTAGCTTCAATATCGTCCGTATCATCTGCTAAACGACAGTATTCGCTCTTCAATGCTTTATTTTCATCCTCTAATGACCCTGCTCGTAAAGAGATTGTAGGTAAGTATATAAATAAATATCAAACTATCCATTAAATTGCAAGTTTAACGGCGCCACGACCAGTCCGTTAAAAGTGTGTCGTTAAAGAAGACACGGTTAAGTGATACTAAAGTTGTTTTGCAAATGACACACGTACTCCAACAACATATATTAAGCAACTGAAACCTCAATTGCAACTTGACTAATTAGATCTCAACCACGCAGGATAAACCAACAAAAAACAATGTGACTTTGATAGGACATGTTTTAAAAATAAATATTTTATAAAGTTTACATCCGGTAATATACAATTCAAAAATATTCACGGATGTTTTTCTATGTTATGGAATAATAGCAAAAGAAGTAAAAGAAACGGTGCAAAAAATGGCACGTGTAGAAGTCGTTACGCAATTTTTAATGACGGTTTGTCCGCACCTGTGACGCGTACCATACACAAAACTATTTTAGTAAAATAAGATCGTCCGTATGTACCTATCCTTTTCTGCAATAGATCCAAGTTTATCTTCCCAACTGTCAATCCATTTTCCAGACCTGATTCATCCATGTCATTAGTAAGGATCTGAATGAGTTCGGTCTTTTTAACGATCTCATGGCTGAGTTGTGTTATTTTTTCGTTCGCCGACTTCAAGTCAGCTCCTAACGTTTCTACAGTTTTTTCGAGTTTTGTGTTTTGTTGCAACAATTCTTTACCAATACGCGCAGTTAATTCCAAATCTTTTTCTTTCTGTAATTTATAAAAAAAAAATTCATGAAATATAATTTTTGCGATATCACAAAAATCCTTAAAATCGCTAATGAAAAAATCCCTAAAATATCACATCGAAAAAAGTAAACAAATAACAATCCCACTTATATATAATAGGTATTTTATTTGATCAAAAAAATAATAAATCGATATTTCCAGTAAAGTAGACGATTATATTTTAAAATTTAATAAATATGTAGGTATGTAGATGACGCTATTTTCTTGAGTGAATTTAATTACCTGAAAATAAAATAAATGCGCATTTTAACTCAGATTGATATTAACCTTTCAGAAGGGCCAAAAGCCTGAAATGCCCTCAATAGAGGCAAAATAAAATTATCTGAAAATAAAGAGTGTGCTTTTATCTGTCACGTATAATTTATCCTCTTAATCATCAAGCATTCTTTAATGATTAGAACATAAAACAAACAAAAATTTATACTATTTTGATCCTATGATAAAGAAAATAAAAAAATAGCGAGAAAAAATAATTAAAAAAATTCACAGGAAAGAAGTTTTAAAATTAATATTTCAGTATTACCTATTACATAAATAATTTTAATAAAATTCTTTATCGCGCACTCATCTATCAATAAATTGCAAATCCATTTTATGAGACCAAAGCACTAAACATGTACAAAAATTAAGGACACTTATTAGTGTAACCATTTCTAATGTTAGAAACTAACTGAAAACTAGAAACAAAATATAGTTTAGCACTTACCTCTTCAAGAAGCCTTGTGACTGCTTCTATGTCATCGTAAGTCTTTGTCATTTGGCTTACACGGTTACTGCATAGAACTGTAACAAAAAAAATAATGAAGGTAAGCACAACCCTTTATCAAACTTATTATATAACCTAATTCAAATTACAAGTACTTATTATAATAAATAAATAATATTCGCAATTAGAGATTTTTTTTCAGTAATAAATCTCTCAAACGTTTCGAACTTAACGACCATCCTCCTAACGATTTATTATAACAATATTTTACCTCTACCCATAGATGAATGCGTGTTGATTCACATACGTATAGATGTGTGCTTCTATAACATCAAAGTGACACTACAAATTATATTTCGAACATACTACTGATATTATCAATACGAATTTCCAAGATAAATTTTTTATCACTTTATCAAATAGTAGGTATAAACAAATTGAGTTTTCATATACAAACACATTGTAGGTGTTAATATGTATCTAGACACAATATAACAATAACGGAATTAATGCACTGTTTCAATATACATATAGTGTGTAGTTAAGGGAAGAATAGTTTAGTTAACTTTTATTTTTTATTACTGAACTTATAAATACACATTTTTATGTTTTATAGACACTTTTGCCATGAAATGTACAGATGACAATGTTACAAAATAAAAATAAAAATAAAAAAGAGATTACGTTAATAAGAGTTCTGCGATGTTTTACAAATACGTAGTTCAAATGTTTTTTATTATTACTCACGTACACAGTGACCTATTTGGTTATTTATCAGCACAAAAAATCATTATTATTTTCTCATATTTTTGTTGTATTAGGTATTCACTCAAGAACATGATTAAGTAGCCTCTATTAATAAAAAAAATACGATTATCCATAAATTTATAAATCAAAATTAAAAAAACCTATAATTTTTTTCAACAAATCCATCAAAACTGATTATAAATAACCTTATTAATTTTAAATCCTACTAATTCTTCTTTAAAGGTAGGTAGGTATGTGTGTGCCAAAGTGAGATTTCGATACCTATTAGAAAAACAAAAATATAATTCAAAAAAATGCTGACGTTATACACGTAAAATTTTGACCTACTAATGTTATTGGACAAACACGCAGCATCTCCAAGAACTGTTTTTATTTTTATATAATGGAGAAATAAATATACAATTTATCAGACATAATATATAAATAATAACAATCAATGTTAGTCATACCAAAATAATTACAACAAAATAATATACAGGGTGTTTCCGACTCAAGTAAGCGCCCGAAACGACGTGATAGTACCTACAGTAAAAATAATCGATAAATACCCTTTAAAGGAGGGGGTATATCTCATCCAAAAAAACAATGGGCAGAATTTTTGGACAGAATTGCGATACGTACCATCATTGATTTTATGTTAAAAAGCGATTTACAGTTATTTTTATAATGAGGTTAGAACAGAAAAATGTTAAAACAAAAAGTGAACATTTTCAGAATTTCTTAATTTTCTGGAAATTAAGCACGTTTAGCACACATTTTGTTATCATTTTTATTCTACAGGATAACTCTCACAATAATGCAAAACATTAAAAATTTGTATACCCTCTTTAACTATTTTTTGTCAATAATTTTTCTATCAAGGACACCCTGTATATGTAAAGTCTTTCTTCAACTTCGTATTACTGGAATTATAAAACTACATATCTTGTTCTCATAATTATAACAAAAGCAAGATCAAAGATAATTAAGTCAGAATAAATTGCATATATTAAAGGGAATAAGTATGTATTTTCTAAGTAAAAACTAAAAGTGGTAAGCAGTTCATAAGAAAACTGGGCAAATGTACATATAGAATATCTAACCAGCATTTCTTAATTAAATGGAGCCCACATGGGAACGAATGACAAAAAAAACACAAAAGCAACTTGTCTTGATTACAACCGGACGATAACGGAATTTTCTAACTGATTCTAATCTAACAATGAATGTAAAAGACATGGGAAAAGAATTTTTAAAAACAGTGTACAGATGCTGCAAACTTTTTTCCTTTGTACACTATTTCTATTTTTATGGGAAAATAAAACATGAATTCTATAGCAGCAGGAGTGAAAAAGTCCATTACTTAGAAATTTATTATTTGCATATAAACAAGGAACTTGGCCGAACAATAGAACAGAAATACAAGTCGACTTTCCCCTGATAAAAACCTTTTCCATTTGCGTTATAGGTAATATGGCAAATCAAATTATTGTAACGCATGGTTGTAACAAAAGCTTGAAGATCCAGTCTAATTTAGATATTTCAATGAGCAATACACTTTACAACTAATTACCTATATCATCAAACCATAACTGTGCAATCTCAACAAACTTAATTGTTTGCTCGTCTAAAATAAAACTTATTACTTAATGCAAACTATCAAGTACTAAGTCTGTAAAATAATTTAATGAATTTGGTAACAATCAGCTTAACGAAATCAAAAAATATAATATAAATATTTTATCTTTAATTAAAACCATAACACTTTAATTTAAATAAATTAGTTGTATGATTTAATTTTTATTGTCTAAAGTAAAAGTTTTGTTTGGGTTTTTTGGCAATTTCTGCACAAATTTAAATATTTAAAATGGTATTATTAATATTATTATCACAGATTAGGTTTTTTTTATAACACTGAAAATGATAAAATTATATTTATGAAATTGAAATAATTAAGGCTATAGTCGACTCAATTAAAACCAACATCAAAATATATTATAAATTCAATAAGGGCAATAAAAAATATAATTTAAATTACAATACGTAGATTCAAGCCTCAAAGTGCAGTACAGCCAACAATTACAATACGTAAAAATATTTGCTTACCGAATGTAATCATATACCTGTTTGTTAATTAGCTACCCAATTAAAGAATTTTGGTAATACAATTTTAATGACTGAATTATATCCAGTATGTACTTGCTTTTTACCTGATTTATTGACGTCCAAAAAAAAACAAACAAATTAATGTAAAAACAGTTTTTATAGTCAATTAACAGTAATGAAGAAAATGAACAAAGTAGGTAGTAGACATGAATTTTATAAAATTACTAGCAGCAATACCCGGCGTTGCTAGGGTAAGAATATATTACACGTTTGATGGAACATTCTAGAACATTCGCGAATTTAGAACTATCCAGAACATCCCATAATGATTAAAAACATTCTATAACTTTTTTTAACATTCTGAAACATTCTTGAATGATCTTCAAGATTCTGGAACATTCTTGAACATTGCCAAATCATTCTGAAATGTTATAATAAAACATTCTTTTACTTCTTAGAAAACATATTTGAACTGCCCGTAACATTCTAAAAAAATCTGCTTGATTCTCATCTCCACTTCGTGCTGTTTGCTGGGTGAGTAGTGACATCAGTAGATGCCTGGCGGGGATGACTAATCGAAAATCGATTGATAATAATTGATCAGTTATCGACCACTGAGAGTTGAAGATTATTACAGTACCAATATCGCTATTAAAAAATGGGGGTTGGTGGTAGAAGGATGAAAATTAAGGGCTATATGTATTTTTTAATGCCAAATCAAAAAAATAAATAAAAAATTTGTCCAGAAAATAAAGAAAGTTAAAGGTGGACAACCCTTATCACTTAGGGGTATGAAAAATAGATAGTAGCCGATTCTCAGACCTACTGAATATGCATATCTATAAAATTTCATAAAAATCGGTCAAGTCGTTTCGGAGGAGTATGGTAGGTAACTAACATTGTGACACGAGAATTTTGTATATTAGATTCCCAAAAAAACTAAATTATCACTAATAAATCAATTCATATGGTTCGTTTTTAGCCCTCAAATATCGAAAAATTAAACGTCCCTAAAAGAAATACCACACACTTAACTCATGAACTGACCAAATGACACACTTACAAAAAAACTTTTTACTCGTATTATTATAGTTGTTTGCATCTTGTCCAAAGGCCCAATAATATCACTATCTACCAAAAAAAGTACCTTAGTTTGAGTGACGACCCTGAATTAGTTCCATAAAATCTACCACCAAAATTCGTAAACATTTGATTGTTTTTTTTATGTCCAATTGTACGTATTACATTTCCATACTTTAGGAAAAAACAATCTTACCCAATCATATTTAGAATTTTGCTGCTTTTTAAAAGGCTTTGTTCAGTCAACCAAAAACTTTTTTCTTTCGTGTTTCCGGTCGTTTGTTTTTTTTTTATTAGAGAACAATTAATAGGTGAGTGAACAATACACATTTACTTACCATTTTAGTTCTCAATTTTGCACACGTTTTCGATGTAAAACACGTCATCGCGAATAAAAACCGACTGAAGTCGACGAATATATCTTAACTAAATTCAAACGTAAGAGCAAAAGGCTCCAATATTACGATGATAAAAGGTTATCTTATCCACTTAAGAATTAAGATTATAAGTGGACGGAAATAATACAGTAATCGATGTAAAAAACGAGAAGAATATCTAATATATGAAATTCTCGTGTCACAATGTTAGTTACCAATACCATACCCCTCCGAAACGGCTTGACCGATTTTTATGAAATTTTAATGAATATTCAGTAGGTCTGAGAATCGGGAACTATCAATTTTTCATACCCCTAAGTGATAAGGGTTGTCCACCCCTAACGTTTTATTTTTTGGCAAATTTTTTTATTTTTTTATGATTTGGCAATAAAATATACGTATAACCCTTAATTTTCATCTTTCTACCACCAACCCCATTTTTTAATAGCGATATTAGTACTGTAATAATCTTCAACTCTCAGTGGTCGATAACTGATCAATTATTTATTATCAATCGATCAGTCATCCCCGCCACGCGTCTACTGATGTCACTACTCACCCAGCAAACAGCACGGAATTGGGATGAAAATGAAGCGATTTTTTTAAATGTTACAGGGAGTTCAAATATGTTCTATGAAGTAAAATAATGTTTTATTAGAACATTTCAGAATGATTTGGCAATGTTCAAGAATGTTCCAGAATCTTGAAGATCATTCAAGAATGTTTCAGAATGTTAAAAAAGTTAGAAAATATTTTAAATCTTTATGGAATGTTCTGTATAGTTCTAAATTCGCGAATATTCTAGAATGTTCCATCAAACGTGTGATATATTCTTGCCCGAGCAACGCCGGGTATTGCTGCTAGTATATGTATAATAAAAGAAGAAATCATTTTAACAATAAATACGTAGTACCTACAGTAAAATATCCTTATTCGCGGTTTCAGTATTCGTGGAAGAAAAAATTGAGACCACATCCTGTACCTATTCAAGTCGGAAAATTTCGTTATTCGCGAATACATACATACATATAATATTCAACGTTTTCCCCACATATATCAAAATGAACAAGTCGGCGTCAAAATATTAAAAAAACTAATAATAATATTAATTGTGTTAAGAATAAAGTTCTTTGATAAAAGCCGGTTTCGCAAGTCTTACTTTTAAAAGGAAAATTGACGAAGCCTCAGCTGAATATCAAGCGGAAATAAAAGGCCTTTTAAAGGAAAAATTACAAAATATTTTAAAACAAACAAATCCAGCAATAAGAATTAATATTACTATTTTTGGAATAGTTATTTTATACTTTAAATATGTATCCATCTGTTATTTGTGAACAGATTTTATTTTTATTTATTTTATTTTATTTTCCTAGCTTGACGCCTAACCCCTATATTTCCATACAAATCATCATTCCATATTCACGGTTCCCATTTTCGAGGCATAATTTGTGAATAATGAAATTTTACTGTAATTATATCTTGAAATGATAAATGTCACTTTTAAGTTTATTAATGAGGAAATCAAAAAAGATTAGGCTTTACGCATTTTTCTGATAATTTTTTTGCTCATTACCATAGGATATGATGTAAGTTAATCTTTCTAGAACCATATAAAATTACGTATTTACAAAATGTTTATATGAAATTATTTGAGACAATTATCTCTAATCGTTATATAATTTTATATCAGGGACTATAACCTACCTTATTATAAAAGTACAAATGACTTTTGGAAAATTTTTATAAACAATTAAATGAATTAAGACAAAACCTTTGAACTCTTTGAAATTTTGTGTCAGGAACTGTAACCTTTTAAAAGTGCAGATGATTTTTTGAAAATCTTTGCGAACAAAAAAAAATATAAAGAACACTTACGAAAATAGTTCAAAGTTTCCCGGATTTGATCCGGGGACAGCTTTAGATCAATGTCCTCGACTTGCAAAGCAGGGGTTGGTATGAACCAATCTTGATTTTCGTAACCTGCAACAAAAACAAATTCTTAGGGAAAAACTAAAAAAAAACAATACTTAACAAAAATAGAATAAATACAACAACCGGTAATATAATTTTATCAGAGTCGTCTTTTAAAGTCATTAAATTCAATTTTACAGGAGGTACAAAAAGTTTTTTTGGAGAAGTCACAAAAGCCCAGAGACATTAACGATCCTCCTATAAATTAAGCAGGAATTTACCGCATGAATTGAGGAAGTTTATTTAATACCTACACGAAGGAAGGAATACTATTTTTATTTACGACTTTTTTCAGACATACAGCTGTGGAGATGGGTCAAGGAAAAATAAGAACGTTGACTCCACGTGCTTTTTATCGTGCCTAACACCCCCTTTATATCGATTTGTATTAAAAAGCGCCACTCCTACTACACAAATAACAAATACTCTTAGAGAAAATTACGGATTTTCCGTCACCATAGTATTCAATTACAATTTTCTCTTGTAAATAGCATTATCCTTTTGAACAAAAAAGACAAATAACGTTTTTTATAACCTGGGATGCACACGACTGCCAAGTAAATGTTAAATATTTAAATTAAATTTATTATAGTATTGCATTTTTGAAACGTTTTTGTTTCCTGTATCTTAAAATCGATCAGAAAATTCACAAATACTCTAATTAAAAATAAGTCATTGTCAGACGCATAAGTATGTAAAGTAGAACTTTTCTTCGTATAAAAGTATACTTGACCTTTGAGTCATTCTCGTTATACCATATGATATCATCGACGTTCGTTTAAATATTCTAGAGATCACAGTACAAAAAGCTAAACATTTCATTACAAGCAATTTTTCTTTTATAAAAATATGCTCTTATAAACAAATTGCCACCTCTTGTTGATTAAAGCATTTTGGGTTTAATTTTAAACCCAAACATTTTTATGTTTTTTATTATTAAATATATAAATCAATATTAGTAATTAATAGCACTATTATGCGCCTATTGCCAAATATTTAATAAGCTTGTATGTGGAAAACAAAACCGTTTTACCACAGACAATCGTTTTTAACTAGTCAATTTAAAGATTTAAACGGAATCTTCACGGTTACACTTGCGGTTGAAACCACGGCCAAAAAATTCCAAATTGAATTAGAAATAAAGCAAATTATTTGCCTCAATGCGTTTCCTCAGACTAGATGCACTTTTTTAATCGTTACGTAAAGCAAACAATTTCAAAAATTATTTCGAAAGGTATAACAACACTGGTTATCTTTTTAAATAGATACTTATTCTTATTATAAAAAACAAAAATTTAACTATCCAGAACGCGAATTCCCAATTTCTAATATTTTATATTATAAACTCAAATAAAAATTAGATTTCAGACATTATTATTTTACCTGAACTAGTTTTGCGTCAAATCAATTATATTAATGATACTATAACAGTTTAAATTAAATTACTTTCTTAACTACCCTACTAAATGACCTAATGACCTAACCAAACCAATGGAATTGGTTACACAGTTAATCCTCCTTTTTTGCAATTACTATTACAGGAGATTAGAGACTTTCCCCGATTCTCTTATCAATCATCGTTTATCGATGGAAACGTCTTCGTGATTTTCGTCATGAATCGCATGAATAAATATTACTCCTACAGATCTTGTCGGCAAGTACACAATTACAATTGCACACAATCGCTGTTATTAATTGGTTGTACCAGGCACATTATTCTTATCTCGATAATTCATCTGCATGCCGGAGAAAAACAAAGGCAAAGTCACGAAACAAAATCTTTTCGCTCCACTTCCTCAAAATTCTTTCATAACTCGACTCAAAACAAATAAAATTTATCTGAATTTATCGTTAGTTACCTAGTCACTTGCAAAATTTCATTAAGAAACCATGTAAGAGAAGAAATCATTTGGATCAATAAACAGATCAAGTCTAATGATTTCATTTCAAGTCCATTGACTTTGATTGCAATTCATTAAAAAATGGAAAGGTACATAATTAATTATTCACACATTACATGGTGTGAAGATTTAAAGATATTTTCAGAAATATTTCTCCAAAATAATTTTTCCCAAAAAAAGTTAGGTACTCATATTATGATTCCAAATAAAATACATTATAAAAAAGTGAATTCTTGATCTCTCTTTATCTCAAACGATTGTGACCAAAATACAAAACCATTTCACAATTTTTGTGAATGTTTTCAGTGAAAAATTAATTGCAATTTTAAGTAAAAGAAAAGTTTACTTACCACCAAATTTTGTTAGGGTATCTGCACGCAGCTTGTACCTGGGGATTTGTTCCTCAAGTAAGCTGATGATTTCAACTTCTGGAACTGTTTCCCCACTGCAGACCTCTGTAAAGAGAAAAAAACAAAAACCTATTAAACGTTATTATCGGTAGCAATAAGAAACACACATTTCCACTTTTATGCTCTCTTTTCTCTCCGTCTCCCTCTTGCATTACAACTGTTTATAAAATCAATCGATTCTAATACACACAATGGGAAAATGAAAAGCAAAAACTGCCGTATTATTATTGTTCTAGTTACGACAATTATAAACATTATTACTAGTACAAAACGTGGAGAAATAATAAACTGTTAAAATTTAATTTCATTTGCGATAGTATTACAGGAGTGTTATTCTTACAATATTTTGGTACAACATAACACAACAACACACAAACTTAGATCGATTGTATTTTTATGGGAAATCCAAAGATAAATCGAGTCAAATCGAATTAATTGCTTTTCAAACTAAACGGTTCCAACCAGTTTAACAGAAAATTATTTTTATATTACTTATTATAATAGTTTTTGATCATTTTTCTCCCTATAGACCAGGGTCGATTATTTTTGAAACCAAAAAAAATTATAATAGGATGAAACGCATTGGAAAAGGAAGAGAATATAACAGAAACGAAAGGAAAAATAATTTACGGGCGATCTGAGGTCGGGAAGGGGAAGGGGGTGAGTTTTTAAGGGTAAAAAACGGTTTTTCTTGATTCCCGGAAACACTACAAGTCTCATGGAAAAAGTTAAATGGCAAAGTTGTAGGTAATAAAAAGATCTACAACTTTTGTATTTACATTTTTTTCACATAACCTCAAAATTTATGTGAAACATTCAAATAACCAATTTTTTTGGTTTTTTATTTTCATCTTTCACAAAAAAAAAATTTTTTCCACAAAATTTGGTGAAAACTTACCTATTTATGTCCCAAACACGCTGTAATCCTTTTGATTTGATTTATTTATTTTTTCACCTTATATTTACTTAATATCGAAAAAGCACCCTAATCTTCAATCGAAAATTCTCACGTCAAAATATCTGCTTTTTCAAAAACGTTGGTGGGCTTTTTCTTCGTTGAAATCTCTACTTTCTGATGGTGTGAAGAAAAATATACATTACTATGGAAATCAAGGAAAACCGTTTTCTACCCTTCCCGACCTTAGATCGCCTGTAAATTATTTTTCCTTTCATTTCTGTTATATTCTCTTCCTTTTCCAATGGGTTTCATCCTACTATATATTTTTTTCACTTTTTACTATTTTTGAAGGCTTCAGAGCACTGGTCTACTAAGGGAGGCTACTTGTTAATGCAGCGTGCATAAGCATCGCAAGGAGACAGGTGACCACAGACCGTTCGTGTAGAAGCTCAGCATCAAAATATTTAATTGTAAGATAATTTTCTGAATGAACTGACAATGACATGAAAAGACGAAGAATTCACATAATCCTTATTATCCTATTGTATCTTCTGGGAACGCAAGAATAGTAACAGTTTTAACATCCTTTCATTCATTCACACTTTCACTGCCCAACTCGGCAAACCGTGTCGCACATATGTATGTTAGGCATACATGTAAGTTCTTTTACGAAATGCGAGTAGTAAAAAGAATAAAGAGAATCCTTAAAGGAAACGAATATAGGTAGGTACACGTCATTTCCTCTACTTGTACAATACGAAAGCAAATACATATTTTATTATTCGCGTTGTCTACATCCGATATAAATCTCCACCTGCAACTACTAACAACAATAAACTGGGTACTGTTAATAGAAAGGTCAAAATCGTTACATTTTACCGTGTAATTGGAATGGTGCAGCAACCTTTCACGATTAAAGAATGTTGAAAGAGGTGCGGAATTTCATAGAAAAAAAGGAGAATAAATGAAATGAGTATAATATTGAGAAAAACATGGTAAGTGAATAAAAAACGTAAATTTTAAATTAAAGTAGCATCACAATTTCGATGCACTTCCAATTGGACACTAACATTGTAACCGTAATTTTTAATTAGGTATGTTCCTCTAATTCCTATCAAACTGTTATTGCAAAAATATTTAAAATCATAACCCTTCTGTTACAATGAATGATCCAAAAAATTGAATAGTTTTGAAGATTTTATATCACAAAAAACGACGGACAGGTAGAAAAGACACCTCCTAGTGACCAAAACTTATTTAATAAATAAAAAAATATACCTATATTAAGAGGATTCAAAAACGAGACGGACAATGAACTTTTAAATTCAAAAATTCTGGATTTAATTTATAGAAATCTACAATAGAAGAACCAACATTGTGACTCAACATAAACGTTGTTTTTAAGCTCAAAAATACCTGCCTTACGACTGTCACCGCGATTTCCTATTGAATTAGAAAAATTAAGTGTAAAAAGCTAAGTTATTTTTCGTAAAAACTGCGAATGCTCCTATTTGTACAGAAAAATGTATAAAAGAGACCATTCGGATCATTGTAAAATGATAAGAAGAACACAATGTAACACCATAGCTGACAAAAACATGTCTCCTATAATTCTCTTAATTGTAAATAATTACCTATAAGTGAAAGGAATTCGGCAAAAACAAATTCTTTCAGAAATCTCATTAAACAGACAACCCGAACGCGTGACGAAGTGCCTGAAAATTTCAGCAGTTACTTCACGAAGAGTCCATGTTTAATTATGGATGAATTTCGAAAATAAAAAATTAATGAATCAATAACATGAAAACGATACCATTTCAAAAAGTAAGAGCTTTCATTCTCCACAAAATAATCACACTAATATTCTAAAGACGAAAGTTTGCGAGTGTGTATGTTTGTTACTTCTTCACGTCTAAACGGCTGGAGCGATTTTAATAAATTTTGGTATGGAGTTAGCTGACACCCAGAATTAACACATAGGCTACATTTTACTGCGGAAAAATATCTTATTCCCATGGGAAAATCGATGAAAATGAATTCGCGGAATATTATAAATGCGAAAGTAACTCTGTCTGTATGCTATACAATCTCGGCTAAAATTTACTGAACCGATTTAAATGAAATTTGGTACAGATAGTCTAGAACCTAAGAAAGGACATAGGCTATTTTTTAATGCGAAAAAGGGGTTGTAAGGGGTTGAAATAGGAAAGTTTGTGCGGAAATTCCGTAATTTTCAAAGATAGAAGCTTGAAACTTATTTTTTAGGCTTTTGATTAGATATATAAATAAATACGACATTCAATGTTTGTAAAAATTTTACCCTAAAGGGAAAAAATTAGCCGATGAAAGTTTTTGTGTAATGACGTCGTCCAAAAAGCTTACGGCCCAGAAAATTAAAATATGAAGTGTAAAAAGTTATAGAGGTTTTGTTTATTTGTATCAATAAAAGTAGTTGAATACTTAGCTATATAAACTATTTTAAACTATAATTAAACTATATTAATCTATAATATTATAAATGCGAAAGTAACTCTGTCTGTCTGTCGCAAGAAGAAAAAAATTTTAAATGCTGCCGAAAGTCACTATTCCACGCGGACGAAGTCGCGGGCATAGCTAGTATACTATAGATCTGTGATTTTTTAAGAGAAATCCCAATTGTTCGTCTCAATGAACTTCAATAAAGAAATAATAAATAAACAAGAAGACTCAATTACAATTGCATAATTATTAATTTAAAAAGTATTTGCGATGATAACTTCATATGTTGTTCCTTTTTGAATCAACGGAATTCAAAAACTAATTAAAAATTGTACAGGCCCTAACAACTAAACTAAATGTTTCAACAGTCGAATTTTGTTGCCATTCATGGATCTATTTTAATAAAAATAGGATATATTATGGTACATGTACCTACTAGGAACACTTATTGTTTGATTTTAATTAAATTAAGGAAATGCGAAATATGACGTTTTGACTTGAGTAACTATACTTACGTACTTTTGCTTAACAAATCGGCGTATGATTTGTTTTACACGTAAAAATATATCACGCCGTCTTGAATGATTTTTAAAGCAATACCTAATGACAAAAATATCTTAACAGTCTTCTGCTAATTAATTAATAATGGAAATTAGTTTTACGTAACAAACAGGTAACTATTTATACATTTAGATATTTATGCAGACAGTTATAATTTGATTTTAATCAATAGAAATCAAACGGTATCTACCAGTGTATTGTAAAATTATAATACGTTTAAAACACTTCGATTATATTCAATACTGTAAATTCAGGTAAACTGATATTTGTTTACGTAAAGGTAAACTTTGCTTTTGTGCATATGGTAATTTCAAGAAATACACACCTTATATTTATGTATACTGTATTTTGTGGAAAACAAACACAAACAGTTTGTAAATTTACAACAATATTTCAATTATATTATTAACCATCACGGAAGAAGAACAAACTGACAGTTAAACTGTTTTCTTTCACACATTCTCAATCCACAATTTCATTTTACTGAAGTGTAGGTACCAAAAAATTGTACTCATGAAAGAAAAGTTATTATAAGAAAATGAGTAAGTGAAGGCCTTGAGCTAAAATTCGATTTAAAATGCATATAATACTTATTCACATCATGTAAACTACAATATACACATGAAAATAATGGATTATTGATACATTACATAATCAATTTAATTATTTATGAACTCTTATTTTTATATTTTGGAAAATATTGGAAGAATTACCTCATACTTAAACAAATATGCAGAGTTGTCATTTCTTTACCTTACATGTTTGTTTAAAAATTTTTCAAGGAGCAAAACACTTATTAAACATTAATATGTGGTCATTTCCCCAAAGTCACCTTTAAAATTAATATTTACTAACTATGTAGGTAAATAGGTAAAAATATTAGACAAATTAAATTACACAACACAACTAACTATGTATTTAATCAACACGAAAACATAAACAATACCAAAATCCATCATCAAAAATACAAAAAGATCATAAATTATTTTCCATTGCAAAATTCTTCAGCCCCCAAAGAATTTCAAATCCGTAGTTTAATGAAGGCACAAAAGTAATCTGTGAATCCAATATTTCAATATAAGGGGAACCCATTTAATGTCGTTACTCAGAACGAAACTTAAGAAGGGACAAATCATCTGGTGTTACAATCAGGAATTCTCACAACACCCAAAATACTTTTTTCGCAATTTTTATTGTGTAACAGGGACAAACCCTTATAATCTCCCTGAATATATAAGAAGTACAATACCCTCGCAAAACAAATAACGTTACGAGCCAAAACCATCGGTGCCAAACAAAATGACTAACAAACGCAGTTCCAAATAATTTGCGCTTTTTTTAAAATGACATTGATGCTCATGTGAGTACGGCAATACATACTTTACTGGTGATATTGGCCCCAGAACATAACGGAAAAATACACACGCACAATCTTTACATGTAAGTAAATAATTATCTGGGATGTAATATATATGTTTTTATTAAGTTAAATGTAAAATAACAATAATGACACCAAGTAAATGTAACAGTGGCACGTCCTCTATACGCCGGCTTTTTACGTCAAATTCTATTTGAAGTTGGAACACACGCCGTTAGGGTCACGTAAAGGGAAATAAAAGAGGTGACATTGGTTCTCATTTAAATTTAAAAAAATGTATATTTAATAATAAATCACTAAAATAAGTACAAATACTTAAAAGAAGACGATGAAAGTCTAGAAGACTAGTTAAAAAGACGTATTACAAGCAGGAACAGAAATGAAGAGGGGATGGATGTAGGGGTTTGGGGCGTATAAAGCCAATCTTCGGGAAACCCAAAAACCTTTTAATAACAGCTCCAATTTTAATTAAAGGACTAAAACAGACAAAATAATTTTCTGTTCTTAAGTACTCAATCTTTACAACACTTCTGTGGTCAGTGGCGGATTTACCAGCAGGCTAATAGGCTAGAGCCTAGGGGCGAAAAACTTTGTCAAAATTTTTTTGCCTTACAGAAATTTAAAAAACAATTATTATCTTATACACGGAAAAAAACGAGGCTCAAAAAATCAACAAAAATTACAATATTTTAGTGCTATACAGTATACTGAATACACTAACGTCTGTTTATAAAAAATTAATAAACGCTTATTTATAAAATATACTATTGTGATTTTGAATTTTTAAAATATTCCAATAGCGTTTAAGTATTACATTTTAAAATTAGTATTTTTACCCATTTTTTAAATTATTGCCATAATTTTTTCTTTAGGTCCACCCACACTATTCAATTAATGTGTAGTATGTTTCACCACTTAAATATATCTATTCGAAGAGAAATGGGATCCGAATAAAATTGCTTAAAAATAACAATAACAAATATATTATATAGACTATATATATGTGGAAAATTAATACTTTTCTATTGATATTTCTGATGAGTGTAGAATAAAAATTTCATAAATTTACACGTAAAAAATTGCATATTGTTGCACAGAATTTCATAAATATTATACATTTCTCAGAATGATGATAATTAAAAAAAAAAAACAATAATGATAATATTGTAATGAATAAAAGCTGTAAATATCCATTTAACGAAAGTTCTTAACATTCTTACATTTTTAATCGTAATGAATTCGTGTCAATATTTGTTGATTAGTCTTATAAAAATATTATACAATCATAAAGTTGCAATTTCACTGATAAAAAATTTATTGTAAATTAGGGTATAGAATTGCAGGTGTCAGTACGGGCGGCAAATTTCGAATAGCCTACGGGTGTAAATCCGCCACTGTCTGTGGTATTCTGTAGGTATGTACGTATCATATTTTGGGATGACATGTTTCTTTTTTCTGTCAAATAGTGATAGAATTTAGAACAGGGGCGCTAAATTTAGATACCGACAACCTATAATAATATTGACCTGCGTTCAAAAACTATTTCAAAATAAAAAAAATAGCCAAAATACTGACACACTTTTAAAATCAAACAAAACCAAAATAAAATTTATCTACTGTTCCTCGTAATTGTGCATTATAAAAGAGTTTGAAAGTTTCTGAGTACTTACCATTAATTTTTTCCATCAAATCTGCACATATTCTTTAATTTTGCAGATAATTTTAATTATGTACTTGAATAGAGACACACGCTAAGATTAAAAGTACATGGGAATATTATCATATGAACATAGACCAAGTCATATGCTGATTATTATCGTTATCAGGAGACGTCATGTACATTGTCATTCTTACAGAAAATGAACTTAAGATAATCTTACGTTTATGTATAAAAATATTATTATCATGTTAAAATATTTAGGGTTGTAGTTGTTTTTTTTTTCTGTTTTTCTTTTTATATTTAAACATCGGCATTATTAAGTACCCTCTTTTATTTTCAACCAAAAGACAGTAAAGGTTATAAAAATATAAACGTAGATATGTCTCGTCTTTCATTTTCTATTTCCTACAAAATTTACATAAAAAAGGTCCTATTTTGGCTACAATTATTCAGTTGTGTGTACAACTCCTGTTAATCCTTTTTTATCACCTCTAGACTTACAATTAGAACAAAGATGCAAACGTTCTAATTAAGAATAAAGATAAAAAAAAGTGAACTAACCACAACTACATATAGTAAGTAGACAGTTTCAAGTAACATAAAACCTTCCATAAGTAATAAAGTTGGGTACTCATTTGCGTATGCAGAGCACAATGTGAGTTTCAAGGTGATAATTTCAAAAAGTACATGAACGAAATAAAACAACCAGAAGTGACTCAGCATATGTGCAACTAAAGTTTTTGTACCTGGTCTGTTTTTTTTTATTATCGTTGGAAGCAAACTAAAGTTTTCGACAAGAAATAACAATAACTATAAATTCAACAAAATATAAAAAATATAATAATTAAAAAGGTTTCTTAAAATGTCAGCCTAAGAAAGAAACGATGTAAGATATTTAAATTCCTACTGAACTACTGGAGATATTTAGGAAGTCATAAGCTAATCCAACATTTGGCTCTCAGACAGAATAACTATTTTAATGCCCCTTTAAAATTAAATTACTTAAATGTTCAACAACAACCCACTAATTACCTATTTTAAAAAATTTATTGACTTCAAAAAATATAAATTCTTGAGGGTCAACAAAAGTTTTGATATATTCTGTCCACAAAATACCTATTTGTATTGTTATAAATTAAAGTTTAAACTCCTCATTCTAAATTTATCGACGCAATAAATTTAACATTCAGTATATACATTAATTAATAAAACAAAGGCCTTGCTGGTTTCATCGATTTTACCCTTATTTAAATATATCATCCTTGTTTCCTTACAACATAAACACCATCTGGCAACCCCTAATAAGATTTTATTTTATAATAAAGAGAAAATATTAGATACCAAAGTCCTGAAATTGAAATCATAAGCACAATAGTTAAAAAAAACTCTAAAACTACGAATTACGAAAAATAGTACCCATACAACTTTTCATCCCTACATTTAGAACTTTAAAAAAATAACTAAATTAAAAAATAGCCCGAAAGAAAGTTACTTAACGTAAACTATAGATAATTATTATCTGTACTACTTATATTAACTTTCTCAAATGCATTAGGGTAACTGTAAATGTAAAAAGATGCGGGTCTAATTGGGCAACAATTAACATTTAAAAAAGACTTACTTTCTTGGTACTTATTTACAGCATTCTTTCTTCTATTAATAAAGTCTAACAATAATAATAAAACTTCGTAAACAAAATTGTTTAACTTCACAAACTCACACAACTAAAAAACCATACAGTCAAATTCAAAACCCCCCAACGATAACATTTCACAATACCATGCGTCAAATACGTCACGCGTTGGCTAACGACGTCGCGACGCGAAGGTTGGCGTCGTTTCTAATAAATCAACCCTCGTTCGCAACGCACGACCCTCGTTCAAAAGAAGACGCACGATCGGTAAAGCACAATACAAATAGTATACAAGGGCAGACACCGTGAGTTTCACTCATTCACTAGCGATCGGCTACGAAGACGCCAAGTAAATAGTCGACAAGTTGGTTAAAACACTAGTTGTGCTTGTGGTACCTGTTGTGTTTGTAGGTACGTTCCATAGACCTTGTTACGTTATCATTTGTCCAAACTTACGCAGGTGGGAGACACCGGAATTTCAATTGAACGTGCTTACCATAAAATAGTACGCCGAATATGGTACCAATAGTAGTTTGTAATAATGGACAATGGTACCAGTTAGTTGGTAAAAGTTAAGCAATCGCAGAGTGCCTGCCAGTTCTTATCCGCAATAGATCTGATATTAGGCTATTAACTGAAGATGACACCTTAAGAGTCCAAACACGTATAACATCTCTAAAATATTACTCATTTAATTATTTATTCTAATTATTATTTCCTAAAAGTAGATGCAGATGTAAATGTTTTTGTAGAATTTTGGAGTTTTAATGTTCTACTCAATTAAATAATTAAAACTTCTGACTTTGCTCTTTTTTGGACAAAAACTATTGACGTTTACCCAGGACGAATTTGCTTAAGAGAATTTAGGGCCCATGTCCAAGGCTCTCACAAAAATGGTACCTCTGCAAAATGTTTTACTACCCCCACAAATTTTAATAAAAATGACATTGTACATAAATTTAGCTGATGCAAGGTAAATTCACTCTAAGAACCCCATTATATGGTAATAATAAATGTCGTTATTATTCTTGTGAAGGAATCAAATACAATAAATTCGATACAATTGTTACTTCCTGTTTTTTTCGGTTATTTTGCTCCTTTATGATATTTATTCGTGTCCTGTAGGATCACACATAACAGTTTCAAGCGTTTATTTCTTTTAAGATATTTACAAATAGCCTCAGGCTAATTAAGAGTAAGAGTAGCAAACAGGGTAGTAAAAGTTTATTATTACTTTAATTAGTTGCTTGAGACAAATTAAATTTAATTCGATAAAGCTATTAAGCACAGGGAAAAAAATAAATAAAATTGAAAATTTTCAAAATAACCAAAAACAACAAAGCCTAAAAAAATTTTTATTATTTGATTTTTATCGTTAATTTTTAAAAGCTGTGTCCTTCAATTATTTATTGACTGATAGGGGCCTCCAACTTTATTTGTGACCGACAACTGTACGGGCCTACATTTACCCACCCCCTAACTATACATTAGCACACATTATATAAAATTGAAAAAGTGAATGTATAAGTATGAAATTTTAAAGTAAAACTTTTAATAAAAGTATTTGAGGTTCAAGGTCTTTCTATTCAACGGTGGCGGTAAATGCAAAAATTTTTGTACTCGTAAATATCTTGCATATTTTATTTCAAATTTATTTTCCCTATTATGTTATTTGTAAATATATTTAATATAGACTTCTCATCTTGTGCGTGCCCTTGCTTCCTTTCTATTGTTCCGCTATCGCTATTAGGTACTACTTTTACCTAGAATTTCACATTCACCTGTACCTGCATGCACCCCTTACTTAATAGCTGGTTTTACCCTTAATTGCTTTCTTTTGAATTCTGTACTTTCCTATCTACTCAATTCTACGTATTTATACAACTAATCTCATCGTCCTTACTCTCATTACTTTTCTTTCTATAACATCTATTTTACTAACAACCCTTTTGTATAAATACCCTCTAAAATTTCAAAATCTCAATACAGTCTACGATCTGCTCCTGCTATAGTAAGTTGCCTACATTATTTATATTTATTTTGTTGTCTTGTGTTGTTTTATTTATACTATTTTTGCGCTTGAAATTTTGTCACTTGTTTTTCTATTTTTTTTTGCATTTTCCATTTTTTTATTGTATTTCATGTTTTGTTCATTTCTGTATATAAATTGTTATTGTTAGTGTTTTCTTTTATTTATTAATATTTTTATTAATATTAATTTTAGAGACGCTAAACAACATTGATGAGACAATACATACTTGTTAAGGTACGTTACAAAAACAATTATTCTAAATAAATTTCCCCCAGATTTTACCCTGTAAACTATGTAGATTTTATCTATTACATAATTATAACGAATACAATGTTTTATATAAAAAAAAATACTTCCTTCAAATGTAGACCAAGATTCATGGTTATTTTTGAATATAAAAGTTGCATCCCTGTGCCTGTTTGTTTAAATAAAATTTATTTTAAAAAAAGTAGACACCAAGTACACAGTAACAATTCTAAATATCACACTGATTTTACAGCAGTTACTTATGGTCATCGAATTTCCATAAAATCAATAATCCTCTAACGCGAAGGGGTAATAATACATTCTAACAGTTCAATAACCAATCAACAATCAAAAATAAAACCGCAATAAATGATGAGGACTTTTGAGGTCAAACTGTTCATTGTCTATTAAATCAAACCATAAATGCAATTGCAGTGAAAATTAGATTTTTACCTTATTCTAATTGTACCTGTTATCTGCATTAGTGATAGGAATTTCATAGAAATGTATAATTAAGAGGCTTTATGACTACAATAAATAAGTAGTATGGTCTAAATTTTCGATAACAAGCTCTTCTGCGAAGAACAGCTCGCATTACTAACAATTTTCACCAAACAATTACGCCAATTAGTTGCTTAACAAAAACTACTTCTACCAAGCAGATGAGACACGTTTTTATTAACAAAAATTCAAAAGCTGAATGGGTTGTTGGTATGGTGGAACAAACTGAAAGATTTCATTCTATTAACACAGAATAACAAATTCATAACAGAAATCGAAGTATTTCCAGATGCGAACGTCCCATTTGCGTGTAAGGCAAGGTTGGAAAAAAAATAGTTTTTTATAAAATTTATGAAACAATCTCTTGAAAATGTTCAAAACATGTGTTCATACGTTTTAAACATTCTTTTTTAAATTTATTTTGAACACATGTCTTCAACTTGTTTTCACGTATATCAAGTTATTTTTCCGATTTTTGACTTGCACTATAATTTGTCGGTAATTTGTTACCAAATCCAAAAATTTGTCGCTGGTGCCGTTTAGCTATAATCAGCTGGTATGCTAGCATTGATATCAATGTAAATGTAGGATATTACTGTAAAGACCATAATTTGTCGCTGAAAGATGACACAATCAACGAATTTGTCGCTAGCCTTATCTCCAGCTGATAAGCGAAAGACTGCTGGAAAACCATCAAACAATTAACCAAGAAGTTTTTTTGTTACATTTATTTTAAGAGATCAGTTTTATTAACCATTTTTTAAAAATTAGGTTTTCCCTGTTTCCCCCTAGTGAGGCAACGCGTTACCTTTCGAGAGTTTGATGGCTTTCCAGCAGTTTTTTGCTTTATCAGTTGGAGATAGGACTAGCGACAAATTCGCTGAATGTGTCATCTTTCAGCGACAAATTATGGTCTTTACAGTAATATCCTACGACATTTCCTTTTCGAGATACGCCTTGTGTAGTGCTAGCTTGATATCAAGCTAGCATACCAGCTGATTATGGCTAAACGGCACGAGCAACAAATTTTTGGATTTGGTAACAAATTACCGACAAATTATAGTGCGTCGGAAATCGGAAAAATAACTTTGGCGTGCTAGCTTGATATACGTCTTGTTTTCAAGTTCACCGAACACAGATTTTTTGTCGGCATTTTTTTCTTGTCGCACAAACGAAAATACGTAATTTCATAATTTGGTAATTATGTGGAATATATTTTTTCAACCACGTCTTTGACAACTTTTATTAAGTAGGTAACCGAAATCTCAGAAGCTAAGCTAATAAATAATTAAGGTTTCGTCTAGTAATAATTAGATGTTTTCTTTCTTATTTCATATCTATATTTAAACACTTTCGTTTTAAACATGCCTACCCTTGTACAAGATGATTTACCTACTGTTTCACTTGCGGACAGGATGGTAGCAGGAAAACAATCATGATATACTAACCTCAGGAATATTACAGAATAGAAGTACCTACGTCTCTTAATTTTAACATTTTACACCCTTTTATGGTAACCCCACCATAGAAGATTTCTTGAATGACAAATAAATGGTTAACTACACGTTTGGACCGTTATTTTGTCAATATTTCTAAGGTACATAGCCAGGTTATAAATAATTAATAAAATTTTAAATTATACTTAATACCTTCCGGATTCTAGCATATTTCTGAGGTTACCACATATATATTGCGCCATTTTCGTAAAAGCTATTGAGTACATAAAATGTAGATACTACTATATAGTCCACAAAAGCTTCTCTTCAAATTTTTCCAGGCTTAGGGGCTGGCAGTATTATTTAAATAGTGAATTTCCCCGAAATGTAAAGGAATTTATCTGCATTGCTTCTTCTATGTAGTGTTGCATAAACGTATTTTTATTATTTAAAACACCTGTTGCTGTTATTTTATTATGTATCTATTAATATGTAATAAATATTATAATTTTTGGTTTTTAATATTGATTATAATAACAAACACAAAAAAAATGTCAAATTGGTATTGCAAACAACTTTAACGTCTTAAAAGTTAATATTAATAAAAATACTAACAAAATAAACGAAAACACTAACAATCACAATTAACACTTTATGTACAGAAATGAACAAAACATGAAATGAAGATACATACAAATAACAAAGATGAAAGAAGCAAAAATGGAAAATCAAATGACAAAATTTCACAAGCAAGAATAGAAAACAACAAAGACAACAAAATAAATATAAACAATATAAACAACTTACTAATACTGGAGCGAAGCGTAGACTGTGTCGAGAAAGGAAATTTAGAGGGTATTTATACAAAAGGGTTGTTAGTAAAATAGATGTGATAGAAAGGAAAGTAGTAAGAGTAAGGATGATGACACTGGTTGTATAAATACGTAGAATTAAATAGATAGGAAAGTACAGAATTCAGAAGAAAGCAATTAAGGGTAAAACCAGCTATTAGTAAGGGGTGCATGCAGGTACAGGTGAGTGTGAAATTCTAGGTAAAAGTAGCGATAGTAGAACAATAGAACGGAAACAAAGCCATGCACAAGACAAGAAGAAGTCTATATTAAAATGATATTTGCAAACACAATAAGAAAAATAAATTTGAAATAAAATATACAAAATATTTACAAAAAGTGCGTTTACCGCCACACAACTAATAAACTTAAACTACCTATAACAAGGATAATTTTTAAGCATAAAAAAATAGTGTTTTCAGTCACAACTAACAAAAACGTTTGCAACTAGACTTTTATACGTTAAAAGGAGTTTTACTGCAGTTAATTTTGTTTTATACAGAAAGTAATACATTAAGTATCCGCAAATGGGAATTATATTTATTACAAAAAACTATCTGTCTGCAAATGGCACGTTTAATTAATTGCTTGTACGCAAATGAGATATATGAATCTGGGAAGACCCCCGCTATCGAAGACAATTTGAGGATAAAAATTCATTTAATTTCATAAACAACTCTTTCAATAATTAAGGCTTTTTCAGGGTTGATTTTGTGAATAACTTATTTTCTTATCATTATTTAAAAAAAGGCAAGAATTGCAAATATAAAAAAAACACTACATACATGTTCGAATAATAAATAAGTAATTAATTTAAAAAATCTTACTTCGATATTCGTACCATAATGTTATCACTTGTGTTGTCAAATTTACACGTCGATACATTTTATTTCACAAAAAACTTTAAACTACACCAACACAGTTGCTGTGAACATTAACGAAATAAACAAGAAATTTTTCTTTTATAATTTTTTTACCTCTTCCTTCTCCCTTCAACCAAAAATAAACAAAATAAGAAACAAAAAGAAACCCATTTGACCTCACTTCTAAATTTGCTTTCCCTCCATCTAATCGATTTTGTTTCAAAATAATAAATCTGCTCTTCGTCACCTGATTGATGATGATAAGTACACATCAATAAGAAATCTGGCGGAAATTGCCTAGTAATTTTGTTCTTTTTATTCACATGCCCACATTAAGTTAATTTGACCGTTAAGTAAGTACCTAAGTTTGCACCGAGAAAATGAAGGTCACATAAAATTACAAGAACAATTTCTATAAGAGGAAATAAACAATTTCGTAATAATAAAACGTACTTAGGTATCAATAAGAATAAATAATTGTTGATTTGTTTTAACAGTTGCAATTTTACGCACATAGACAGCTATCAGATTTTATTTTGTTTATAATTCTTTCACAATTTCATAAATTTCTTCTTAGAATTTTCAAAATTAAATTGAATGGGTAGGTATTTTGAAACAAAGAAATTTTAAAAAATAATTATGGTAAGTCTTGTTGCAATATATAAAAATTTAGCAACAGATACAATATTGCCGTCGTTTTGGAATGGTCGAATTATTTTTTTTAATTAATTTTATTAGACGTGAAATTTGATGATAGATTTTAAACCAACTTCTGTTACGAAAAGCGACCAACTTTAATTGAAAATTATTTCACACTTCAATCTTTTTTTTTTAACTAGGTACGTAACAATATTAGCAAAATACTTTTTAGTTCTTTAATAATAAAAAATAAATTGTTTTTGACACCAGTTGTGTGATTGACAAAATGATGTCAAAATAAAAAATAACGCTACATTAATTCGTATCGTTCCATTTAAAATTACTATTTATATTAAATTTTTAGTTATTAAATGGCAACAAGTAACAACCACCGTTACTTCAATTTAGAAATTGATGACCTTCAAAAGTGCGTGTGCAATAATAATTAGATTTAATATGCCACAATGGAAACGCCAGTTTTTATCAAGGACAACACACTTTTATTATTATATGTACCTACATTCACACAACAGTAAATTATCTCGCACCTTATCATTCTACAGTTTGACGAACATCGAAAAGGTGGCGTTCCCTGCTTTATTTTGCTAGAAATTGAAATACAGTGTAAATTCTTTATATCGAATTTCAATCAACCGACCATTTTTATTGTAATATATCGTTATATGGAGTGAAGAAGGAAATTAATTAAATTCACAATAATCTATACAAATAAATAAAATTGGAGTGTCTCTTTGTAATATTAAAATAACCGCTTTTTACTAAATGCAAATGGATCAGTGGCGTAACTACCATAGGGCTAGACGGGGCAGTGCCCCAGGGCACCCAATAAGCTCAGGGGGGCCCTCGGACTCTGATTTACAAACTATAAATTGTGTTAGAAATATCCACCAACTTTTATTTAAAAAAACCTCTATTCATTAATTTATCTAGTTATTCATTCCTAAACTCTGCGTGTAGAACCAGGATGTGCCCTGCTATGCACAATAAAGAACTAATGATAAAGTAGCTTTGCAATTTATAATTAAAGTATTTAAATGTAACTACATATTTATATTTTGAGTTGTATTGATAAAATTTTGATTTTTCGTAACCTAGATTCGTCGTAAAAGGTACCTATAGTCGGTCAAGAAGGTATTAAAAATCTCTGCTTAATTAGGATTCCGTACCCAAAGGGTGCTCAACGGGGCCCT
Source organism: Agrilus mali (assembly GCA_029378335.1). Lineage (NCBI taxonomy): Eukaryota > Metazoa > Arthropoda > Insecta > Coleoptera > Buprestidae > Agrilus > Agrilus mali. The sequence goes on along the minus strand of CM055658.1, from coordinate 17,844,564 downwards.
ATTAACGTGCCTCTGCTGTCTGTATGTCTGTCACGGGACCGTATTTTTGAACGGTAACAGATAGATACATATTTTCTTTTATTTTCATAAAATACTTTTAATTTGTTCATTAAAACAAGTTACAATTTGTATTTGGTTTTTTATTTTATTATGGAGTCGACTGTATTACGACGAATCTGAAATATGACAAATCTGAAGTACGTCGAATTCGGAACACGACGAATACGGAACAAACGATTTTAAATAGTTTAATTGCGGTTCTATTTTATTTTTTGCCCCAGGGCTTTTGGTTACCTAGGCACGCCACTGATATGGATGTATACACGGTATTTATAGTTCATCTGAATAGAGAAGGCACAGAGCATCATCGATGACGTTATGCGCAAAGTCGAGTTTTAAGCACGAAACAGCTGATAGACCTGTTGAAGTGATGATTCAGTGGCGTCCGTTCGATATTATTTGTGGTAGTAGTTTCAGATTAAGTGTGTATCTTTCTTGCGTGTGCTGTTGTTAATTTGTGTATCGTTGTTGTTAATAATGTAGCGCCCCGTGATATCGTGCGTGTGTGTGATAACAATTTGTGTGCATGCACTTCTTATCGCTAACATGTTTACAACACAGTCACAGCGCGCGGTTCTTTTATCGTTATCAACTTACAAGTAATAAATCTTTCTCCAGCGACAAGTAACACGATCAATTCTGTGAATTATCGACGACTTTCTAATTATAATTATAATTATTTTTTTACGTTTATAAACTTAGTTAAAGCCCGTTTATTACGCCCATGCTGAAGTCATCTTAAAACAATTACGTCATTTTCGCGCAGAATAGTGATGACGCCTCTGTGACTTCTCTATTCAGATGGACTATACATATACCAAAATAACATTTTAACAATTTTTGTCTGTCTGTCTGTTTGTTCCGGCTAATCTCTGAAACGGCTGGACCGATTTTAACGGGACTTTCACTGGTAGATAGATAATGTAAGAAGGAGTAACTTAGACTACTTTTATTAAAAAAAAAAAAAAAAACAAATCTGTTAATTTTGCCTCGCATTTTTTCTATCACAGTACCTACTTACTTTGTATTATCTTATGTACAAATATAACAAAAGCAAGGCGGAGAAATTTCGGCACCCCAAAGATTTAGTCGGAGCCCTTTGTGAACTGATAGCAAACAATAATATTGTGACGTGTTCGGTCACGGAAAACACAATTAACAATACAAAAATAACGAATTTATTTAATTACTAAAGTTAATTTGACTAGACTATAGTTATAAACAAGTCTACGCAATTTATTTCACTAAAAAGTCTATTTTCCCGCTCGCCTCTACTATAAATACTCGCTATACCATAGACACTATGACTTCTATCGCCTGTTGTTCGCCTATCGATCGCTTCGCTTCCAAACATCAGCTGTTCACTGTCAACTAACTCGGTGTGAGTGTCTCGCCTTTATATAGTCTTTTCAGCCTTTTTCTAGGAAATTCTACAGCCGTCTAGTAATCCAATTGTTTTCCCATTGATCTTTGCTTGTGTTTTCTAGATGTTTCAGGAAAGCCGAGAATATTCCTTATGTATTCAGGGAAGATGTTCGTTAATTATGCTCACACCAACTTAATTGGCAAGTACTCGTAACAATATTGATAATGAATACTAACTGAAGTCTAAACATGAAAAAATTTCATCGTAGTAGAGAATGGCTGCTGCGCTATAAAGAGTGAATCAATATATGGGTTTTAAGGTAAACTAACCAAATTGCGCTTATTTCAACATTATCGTTATAATGAATGACGTTATAAAGAGTTTTCACTGTACAAAACATACAGGATTGGGATCCATAACGCAGAAAGAATCGTTCTAAACGGATTGATCCATAAAATTAATTTCTAAAAATTATATTTTCGTCAATGAGATGGTTTTCCTATAAATATTATGTTTTTTCTTAATTTTTAAAATTCCAAATGTAATTTTTTTTTTTAATAAAAGAAGAGGGTGACAAATTGATTAAGGCTTTCGCGGCCAGTTGATGAACTGGTGTTGTCCTTCCTCGGGTGTAAAGGCCGCCGTCGGTTGGAATTGCTTCCTGACGTTTCGCTAGCACGGGTGGCCTTTACACCTAAGGAAGGACAACACCAGTTCATGGAAGAGGGTGCTTTATTTTATTTATATATGTCCTTATTTTTAACAAATACATTTTTATGATGTTGGTGGGTATCGCATAGTAACAAAATACCAATAAATATTTCGAAATGCTTATCAAACTTAATACACACTACGTACTTAGTTATCACCTCCTTGGGCAATCGTTACTTTCATGTTTAAAATGTACAAAATGTTTCGCATAGCCTGTCTGAGTCATGTAAAGTGGTGGAACTGGCAATAAAAGTGTCCCTGTTTACGATCAGGACCTCATTGTCTCTTAAAATGTTATCACTACATAAAGTTCAGTGCCCCTTTTGATTACTACAGGTGTTAGTTTCTAATTTTTTTATTAATAATATAGATGAAGGCTTTCACTTGTTCTAACTCCATAATAAAATTTTTTTTATTGTAAAATAATCAACAATAATTATTTCGCCACACTGTGGCTTCTTCAGGTGGAAGAAATATTTAATGGTAATTATTGTGGATTATTTTACAAATTTGTAACCGAAATTGTGTTTTACTAAATTTTTTATTGCCATAGCCACCACTTTACATGATCCAGACTAATAATAGTTACACGTTTATTTACACGTTTGACAACGTTAAATGCATTCTATTTCCATTGGAATTCGCAACGACCGTTAGGTACAAGTTTTCATTGATTCTTATTTGCAATTTTACAGTAATTTATATGAACCTAAGAAGCCAAGGCATACAAACAAATTTCATATTTATTTATGAATACAGATAGTTAGGTACATTGTAAGTGAGGTCAGCATCACACATCTGCTACATGAGCCTTTTATTAATGTAAGATTCCTCGAAAGTATCCATGCGAATATGTAGTATGCAATTAGTAGATGCCAATAGTTTTTTTTTTTTTTTTTTAATATGAAGGAGGTTAAGCGCACTCCTTTGCTGCATACCATCATCGTGTGATACCGTTAGGTATGTATGTACTTTAGACACCATCACGAAAAAGACATTTTCCGCTTTAAAAATAAGGAATAACGTTACTACATAGTTTATAGGCGCAGTGTAAAAGCAGGATAGCGGATGGAGGGAGATTTATTGTTATGGAAAACACTTGTTTCGATTAAAGAAATGTGAAATATTCTTGAGAAAACGCCCTTAGAACATACAATTAGATAGATAATGTAGTGTAATGAATATCGTAAATAACATGTACTTTCAAGTAACTGTATTACAGCATAGAATTTGTAATATATTAGTGTAAACCACGTGCCGTCGATCCATTTGCAAAAGGATTATGATTTTATCGATCGACACAATCGCAAAATAAGTACAAAAATATAAGTAATAAATGTCGTTGTTATTATAAATTTTTTTTATTCATCACTAGTCAGTAAAAGAAGTTTCTTTTATAAAAACGAATACATAAATACTTAGTCGGAGCCATTCCTATAACTGTTTTAAGTTATTAATTAAAGTTAAAGTTGTTAAATACGATAAAGAAGTCCAAATCTAATATCTACGTATTGTATGAATTTAATTACTGTACTTAATTTTATAAATTTTGCAAGTTTACTCTGATGACAAAAATTAAGTTACTTTACAAGTATATACGTAGGTATTATGTCTTATCTTTTATCATATGCAGTGTTGATAATGACCGAAAAAAATACCGTCGACCCAATAATAAATTATTCCATTATTTGTTTATAAATATTTTATGGTGTATAAAATGTTTTACAACAATTGTACTGAAAAATATTTTAACTGTTTTTTTGAATTTTTTGAACCATTGGATAATGACCACGATAATTTTATAAGTACCTAACTAGCAGCAATATACCCGGCGTTGCTCGGGTAAGAATATATCACACGTTTGATGGAACATTCTAGAATATTCGCGAATTTGGAACTATCCAGAACATCCCATAATGATTAAAAACATTTTATAACTTGTTTTAACACTGGAACATTCTCGAATGATCATCAAGATTCGGGAACATTCTTGAACATTGCCAAATCATTCTGAAATGTTATAATAAAACATTATTTTACTCCTTAGAAAATATTTGAACTCCCTGTAACATTCTAAAAAAAATCTGCTTCATTCTCATCCCCACTCCGTGCTGTTAACTGGGTGAGTAGTGACATCAGTAGACGCCTGGCGGAGATGACTAATCGATTGATAATAATTGATCAGTTATCGACCACTGAGGGTTGAAGATTATTACAGTACTCATATCGCTATTAAAAAATGGGGGTTGGTGGTAGAAGGATAAAAATAAAGTGTTAAATGTAGGTATTTTTTAATGCCAAATCATAAAAAAATAAAAATAAAAAATTTTGTCCCAAAAAATAAAAAAGTTAGGGGTGGATAACCCAAGCCAAGCCAAGCCGTTTCGGAGGAGTATGGTAAGCAACTTTCTGACACGAGAATTTTATATATAAGATTTTAAATCATATCTGTATTAGTCCGGTCAAATAAGACCAAAATTAAGAGTAAAGCTACATAAATTCCCACCAAGCTGAAAATCAGTGAGATTGTTTAAAATGTGATTAAAAATAAAATTTGAAAGTTCCCATCTTTCCCCTGTATGGAAAAAAATTATTCAAGGTTGAAGGTCAAAAAAATGAGTTTTTCGCGATTATCAGAAAAACGGTAAGTTTTATCATAAAATTACCCCAGACAAAAATTGTAGATCATAAAATTATCTATAAAATATGTTTCTCTAAAATACCCCAAAATAAGCTATGTGACAAATAAATACCCAACAACTAGAAAATATTTAGTGCAAATAGAAAAAAGATTGTAGAGGAAAATTTTTCCCCAGAAGAATTCCTCTGAAAAATATATCCCCAAAAAATACCCCAAAGGAAAACAATCCCCTATTTTTTGGAAAAAATCCCCTAATCTGGCAACCTTGAGACTAACAGTATTTCATTTATTGGGCACACTGACATAAAGCAGGTATAGGACCCTAGCCACGCATACAATTAAACAGGAGACAGATGTTGTCTCGAGGTTACACTGGCGTATAAAATAAGGGACTGGGTTTAATTTTACCTGTTATCTCAGAAACGGTGGCTTTTAGGAAAAAACATATTGATACATATTTTATAGATAGTTTTATGATCTACAATTTTTATCTAAAGTATTTTTATGATAAAACTTACCGTTTTGCTGAAAATCGCGAAACTCGTTTTTTTGACCTTTGACCTTGAATAAAATTATTTCCATAAAGGGGAAAGATGGGGAACTTTCAAATTTTATTTTTAATCATATTTTAAACAATCTGACTGATTTTCAGCTTGGCGGGAATTTATGTAGCTTCGAATGTCTAAATTGACCGGACTATATCTATAGAAATTTATTGGGAATTTTTATTTTTGTATTTTAATTCTGAACACATGAAAAAATAGAAAATCCAAACACCACCCAGTCTCCCCCGTGGGTATTTCAATAAATAATTAAATAAAACTAAATAATTATACAAAAATTAAATAAATTCGCTGGAACTGTCTCATTTCAAACTTAAAATAAAAAACCCTTTCTATGTACCTAACGAATACCTCTCCACCTTAGACAAGGAAAGAGAGAGGACTGATAACGCGGCGTCCGGCAGTGTGACCGATCGTCACCAATCTAATGGCGGACAGTTGCGCCAGAGGTGTAACATATGAACATTTACTCTCTTTCGTGCTACTTAAAAAAAATAAAGCAGATATAAAGAAAAAAAGGAATCCCACAACAATCTCGCCTGTGACTGAAATTTATTAAAAAAAAAAAATAGAATAAATAAGTAATACCAAAAACATTTATCAAACAAAACAAGTAGGAGACTTTACTTATATCATACATGCATATATATTATTAATATAATATAATTACAATACAACTAACATTTAAAATTGTGGAACATTAGTTCTTACAGGAATTAACTTCAATTTTGCATTTAACTGAATTAAATGTTATAATTTAAAGGAATAAGAATTTATTTTTTGTTTGATGACGTACGTAATAAACATATTATTACTGCTCAAATAAGCAGTGCATTTTTTGTTTTTAATTTAAACGATTAAAACAATTTTATTTCCCATCTTTATGAAAAACAGTTCTTCGGAAGAATTTTGGAGAAAAAAATCCCTTTCAGTGCAAAACAATCGAAGGAATAAAGTCGAGCATGCAGCATGCGCCATATAAACATTATATAATATAATATATAATTCGAACGTGGAATTCCACAAAGGGAAGTTTTTCGTATGTAGGGTTTACTATAAATACACCCAAAAAGGCTTCCGTCGGACCTGCTATCTAATGACAAATATAACGCCAATATTTTATACATAATCAGTAACTACGCCTATGGATAAATTAACGATTATACTGTATGCATAATTTATCAAGTATGAAACATGAATGAAAATCGCTATAATATTTGTTATACGTAATGTTTCTGTGTTAATATTAATGTATTGTAGTCGTCGTTTCATAGACAGGAGCATCGTTTCGTAAATTTGTAAATTTGGGACTAAAATGGTTCTGCATTGCACAGAAGCAATTTTTTTCTTAACTGTGAAACGTAACTCCAGGCTGTTTTCTTTCACTGCGACTTTGGCAGCCGTATGTCGAACATCCAACCATTTTATACTAACCACATAATTCATAAAAAAAACTCTTAACACGTACTTTCTGTCACCAAACCAAATGGGTGACAATTCTTTGTTTGTCACCTTTTTAATGGCGCTCGCTTCGATTTCGGTCACACATCGTTCGTTATCGTAATATCGAACATTACCAGTCCCTTCTCTTTCCTTGTCTAAGCTCTCCACAAAGATTACTTCTTAAATTTCGTTGGCTCTTCTTGTAACCCACATAACAATTCAGCCACCAATAAGATCGTAATAATTAAAGAAAAACTTCCCGAGAATGAAACAAAATCAAAAAGGCATGTCTATGTCTAAGGGCTAATTCTCAAGCCATTATTTTTTTCTATCAAACTTTATTTTTTATTGTTTTTTTTTAATACCTATGTTGACTTTTTTTATTATAAACTTTATCAGAAATTTAGTTCCATACAATACTCATTGAAAATTCAAGTCTATGTCTAATAAAAAATTTCGTTAATTTTTTGCTGCCCTTAAAATACAAACTTATTTTAGTAAAAATATTAGTAACGAGTTAATAAAAAGGGGAATCTAGGTCGAAGAATTTCATTCAAGCCCCTAATTTTTCGATGATCTCATACCGTCACGCTATACATGCGTTTACAAATCGATCCACGTTAAATGTCTAATTTCTTCTAATAGAAAATTCAAAAATACCTACAATATGCAAACTACTTCGAAATAACAATTCCAGTTAAAAATATGACATTTTTCTAGATGAAAATCATAGACAGTACTTTATGTACAACTTATGTACCTAAGTAACTACATCCATTTATCTTCAAGATAGTTATAAATAAAAATTAACTCATCGTCAGTAGGTACCTTGTTTTTTTGACGTAACTTTATCGACAATTGATAAAAAGATGTAAAACCTATAAAATTTAAGATTGCACGTGTATGAAATAATCAATCACTGACAGCAGGAGCACTCTGTCGTTTACACGTTTTAAAGAATAACAAAAGGATAAATCCTACAAGTTATGTTCTGTGTAATAACTGAATCTGTTTACAAAATGTGACAATTTGAAATAACAGTCTGAATTTTTGTTTAAAAGGTTTAAAACTAATATGGAAATAATTTGACACGATTCCCTTCAACCTAATTACATAACCTTGTACACGGATATTTTACATAAATGTTTTTGTATTTTATATTAAATTTTGTTTCACTTTTTGTAATAATTATCACACTAATATTATAAAGGCGAAAGTTTGTGAGTGTGTGTGTGTGTGTGAGTATGTTTGTTACTTATTCACGTCTAAACGGCTGAAGAGATTTTAATAAAATTTGGTATGGAGATAGCTGACACCCTGGATTAACACATAGGGTACGTCTTACTGCGAGAAAATATCTTATTCCCATGGGAAAATCGATGAAAATGAATTCGCGGAATATTATAAATGCGAAAGAAACTCTGTCTGTATGCTACACAATCTCGCCTAAAATTTACTGAACCGATTTGAATGAAATTTGGTACAGATATAGTCTAGAGCCTGAGAAAGGACATAGGCTACTTTTTAATGCGAAAAAAGGGTTGTAAGGGCTTGAGATAGGAAAGTTTGTGCGGAAATTCCGTAATTTTTAAAGATAGAAGCTTGAAACTTATTTTTTAGGATTTTTATTAGATATAAATAAATACGACATTCAATATTTGTAAAAATTTTACCCTTAAGGGGATAAAATTAGCCGATGAAAGTTTTTGTGTACCTAATGACGTCGTCCAAAAACCTTACGGCCCAGAAAATTAAAATATTAAGTGCAAAAAGTTATAGAGGTTTTGTTTATTTTGATCAATAAAAGTAGTTGAATACTACGCTATATAAACTATTTTAAACTATAATTAAACTATAGTAATCTATAATATTATAAATGCAAAGTAACTCTGTCTGTCTGTGTGTTACGCAATCACGCCCAAACTACTGAACCGATTTAAATGAGAATTTGGTACAGAGATAGATAAGTAGATATAAAGCTAGAGGCTTGAAACTTATTTTTTAGGCTTTTGATTAGATATAAATACGATATTTAAAGTTTGTAAAATTTTACCCTAAAGGGGACAAAAATAAGGAATGAAAGTTTTTGTGTAATGATGTCGGCAAAAAGGCTTACCTACGGCCCAGAAAATAAAAATATAGAAGAAAAAAATTTTAAATGCTGCCGAAAGTCATTATTCCACGCGGACGAAGTCGCGGGCATAGCTAGTTATCTATATGGTAAATACTATTATTTTTTCTTTATTTTGAGGTTGTCACTCGATTACCTACAATTTGCAGGTAATTTTTACTACGCAATTATTTCCGTGTCCTACAATTATTTATCAGTACAACGTAAATTTTGTAGAAATTAAAATAAAACTTAATTTAAGTCGTTAACAAGGTTGTTTTTTGGGTTGTTACTAACACAGAAATAGTTATTGGCATTGACATGCTGAGGTACATCAGTTATTTATAGTTCATCCATCTATACGGGAGTCAAAACCCAAAACGCTCCTAGACAAAAAATTGCACCAATCAGAAAAAAAAGCTTTTCAAAATAAAATGTCTGCGTCTACCTTCCACATCACCACATCCGCTGCTGTATAGACATTAACAGAAGAAAAATTTACATAAACATTATACCTATATGTGTACATAGGTGCCTACAAAAGAACTGAACTTAAATAGCCCACAACAGAAACACAAACACATCGCGATTCTAATTTCAGACCCCGAACCTTGGAACTAATGCATTTCAGAGTTTTCGCGCCGGATACATTAACATTTTTCTTCTTTCTTCCGTGATAATTTTATGTTAACTAATTCCATAGCTAAAGCCAAAAAGTCTTCTCTCACATATCTTTAGAATTCAAATTACGCAAATGAACACCAAAATAGTATTTACTAATACATGAATAAATATTTTTAGCACACCAATGAACATTTACTTCTGAACAAATCAAAACAACTAACACTTCTTCGATTTTTACCAACATATTTGTGAAGTAAATAACTGAAGAATCCATACAATTGTACACTAATTGACAAAACCAACAGATGTATTGTATCTGAATTAAATGCAGTTATGCAAGTAAATTGGAATTGAGTTAATCCAACTAGAAAGACTTATTGGACTACAATAAAAAGGACAATTGGGGCACAAAATTATGCAACGAAACACATTTTTTAAAACATGAACACTTCATTAATAATTATCTATTCCAGAAAAAGATGATAATCAGAAAAAATGAGAAAAGGTACTTAACAGTTTAACAAATTTAGAAAAAGAAACGTGTTAAAAAAAGTATTAAATTTTAGCATTTTAATTGACAATTATTAGTCTCACGCCTAGCCATCAGCAGAGTGGTCTTCTCTGCTTCAAGATTAATTATGTATATTTTTAAAATGACACTTTTTTAGTTCTGCATCCCGTCCTAGAGCGTTGAACCCTGTCTACAAACATATGTTATGGTTCTTGCTGGGTTGCTTCATCTAGAAGATTTAATATCACAATTAAAATACAATTTATCTTCAGAATTTATTACTTTCTAAAAGATTTTTTTAAGAATTATAGGTAACGCACTAACTATTTTGCCCTTTATTTTTACGAGAACAAATAAAACATTAATCAATAACAATTATAGTATTAAACGTTCTTTGATTAAACATATTTCTGAGAATGCAAATAAAGCTTATAGTGCAGAAAATATATGAGAGTGAAGAAAAAGCTGTGATATTTCAAGACAGACACGAGGGATTAAAATGACTGGCCATTAACCCTAAAGTCTAGACTTAAGCATCCCGAATTCTTCAGTAACTTGTACTCTTTTTGGAGAGAAAGCAAAACGCAGGGGAAAATACTTTATATTTAGAGTACCTAGCAATGAGCCCCCACTAATCCAAAAAGCTGTATTTTTATATATTCCTTCTTTTGGACTAAATAGGTCAACAAACCATATGGTTTTCTGATGGAAGCTTCTTTCTTAAGGATTTTCTTTTTAGGGTTCCGCACCTCAAAAGGAAAAAGCGGAACCCTTATAGGATCACTTCGTTGTCCGTCCGTCCGTTCGTCCGTCTGTCAGAACCTTTTTTCTCAGGAACGCGTGGAGCTATCAAGCTAAAATTTATACCAAATACTCAGGTCTATTGTCCCTTGGAGCTGTGAAAAAATCAAACTTCTAAGCCAACGCAATCAAAGATACAGCCGTTTATGCCGCAAATTTTCGAATCAAAACCTACAGGGTACTTCCCGTGAACTAAGAATCTTGAAATTTGGTACGAAGCAACGTCTTATAGCCAGATAAAGGAAAAATTGCGAAAACCGTAAATTTTTAGTTACATCATATAATAAAAATATTTTTAATAATTTTAAAGTTACTACCCCTTTCCTCATGAATGCGTAGAGGTATTAAATTGAAATTCATATCAAATATTCAGGTCTATAATACCTTTAAGCTGTAACAAAATTAAACTTCTATGTCAACGCAATCAAAAGAAACAGCAATTTAAGCCGCATATTTTCAAACTCGCAACTACTCGCAAGGGAATCAAAACCTAAAGTCGATTTAGAATCTTGAAATTTGGCATGCAGCAATGCTTTATAGCACATATAAAGGAAAAAATCCGGAAACCTTAAATTTTTAGTTACATCACATATATACAGGTTTGTGCGGAACCCTCGGTGCGCGAATTCGACTCGCACTTGGCCGGTATTTTTTTTTTCTTTCTTTGCTTTTTAATAACATTTAGTCCTTCTATTCTCTCCAGATCATTACTCACAATAGTCATTACACGTTATGGCACTCTTATTTGTTAAATAAAATCCCTGATTACTTTGAATAAATTACATATTTAGCAACCTTTTTCTGATAAATTTTACCTGATATTTCAATGTCATATATGTTTACAAACTTGGCAATGACCTCCAATTTACTTGTTCTTTTATCTCGGTCACAAAAGATTCCAATACATATTTTTCTTCAATGCCAACGATAATATTTGTAGTTAATGATGTTTTATCGATAGTGCGTAAGATAACATCAAGAAAATATTTTGGAATAACCTTAAAAAAGGTCAATCAACTCCATATTAAAATTTGAGCTACTGTCGTGGGGGTAACAACTTCAAAAAAAAGAAAAAGAATTCTTCTAAAGGGAAGAAAAATTAGCCATGGAATCGAAAACCTCTTCACAAGAACTCTTCCCCACTATTAATTTCCAAAATTATTTCAACTGGTCCATTTCAAAGAAAAAATCTGCATTAGGGTGGTTTTTCTTCTTTGAAAGCAAGAAAAATCTACAAAGACTATACCCAAAGAAGCGAACTTAACAATTTTGGAAGAATAAGCGAAAAATCCAACTCGTTCTCGCGGGTGTTTTTGAAAACCATTTCAAGATTTTATTGCAGAACTAAAATAAGATCTACTTATAAAAAATTTGATGAACTGAATAGAAAGACAACATTTTGCCATCATAGCAAGATATTGAAATATTTAAGCAAACCATATTGTAATTGCGATGACCTTATGAACCAACTGAAGCCACTACCATCATTTCTTTAAATTGTACAAACCCATGGTTCTAAAATAAACTCCATGGAAAAAAGATATACAACAAAATATTAGTTCGACAATTTCATATAAATAAAAAATAGCTGGCGAGACTTGTTATGCATTTCTAGCTATTACTGGTTCATACCTACAGGAATCAGAAAAGATTAGCTCAAATGACTCGGAAAAAAGTTAATCAGGAAGATGAAATTACATACGACAGCTCGTTTATTAGTGTATGTACAGCGACACATAAAGCGGATAAGAAAAACACTGAAAGGAAACACTGAAAACACATACCGTTGTTCCACTTGGACAACAGTTGACTTTGCTTTTCCCAATCGGCCAAGCTTACAGACGGTTGGCCGAGACGAGCTTTTAGGAGACGAGAACGTCTAGCTTCACTCATCGTCGTCGTGCTTGAGGAATCTCATACCATTCCTCATCCTCGTCGGCCAAAAACCATCCCCAGCATGCAAAAGAAACACCACCAAAAGAACAACGAAAATTAACGCACCACTCAAAGTACTAATGGCTAATTCTTAACAATTACGATAAAATAGATCGACAACTGTACAAGTAATCAAAAATATTTAGGTATTTAATTATGTACAAACAAATAATATTAAGGCATCAAACGGGGCTTTGGGAGAAAATTGTCTTCTGCGCAACGCAGGTCACAACACGGAAATGCACGAGTTTTATCGACGTTTTGAACACCGCAAAAGGGGTAGTCCTGGTTATCGCACAACTCATTCACAACACCATTCGAATACGCTAAAGGACCGGCTATGAATGAACACTAATCGTAAATCCTAAACTGCTAAAGCTCCGGGTAATGTTGGAATGAGTGTGGTTTTGGCGCTAGGCCAGACTACGAACCAAAATAGTCAATTGGTTTATCAGATTAACACAGAAACACATACACACATGTACGAAAGTCAAATGTTTATTGTTCACTCGCGTAGGATAATTATTTGTTTATTATTAAGGCCAACGAAAGAGAAAGCGGCACAAAGGTGGATTAATGTTGCTGCTATGTTATGACATGTTATAATAAATTGAATAAAAGACGATATCGATCAGGTGAATCGTTCGAGTATAAACTGAAGCATATATGTATCTACGTATAAGGTGTGTCTTGATTGCATAATAAGAACAAGCTTAATGCCTAGATGCTTTTGTGCAGTAGTATGTGACGGTTTATTACAATTACAATACACTCCGAGAATATTGCAGCAGAAACATGTAGGAGTTCATTTGTCGACAGGTTATAAAAAAATATATTTATTTACCAATTCGCACTACCACACTTAATGCCAATAATAAAAATTGGCAAAAACTGCTGTGAAAATTGTTCGCAAGTTAATGTTAATTTCCTAATATTTTTTTTAAATATTAAGTATTGGTACATAAGTAATACAGTACCACAACAGATACGCAGGTACTTTTATACAAAGAATAATATTTTGCAAATAAATCAATTGAACTTCCTGACGTCTAGGAGTAGGTAGGTACGTACCTACGTGGTTATCATCCTAAGTTCAAGTTCTTAAAAAAAAGTCCACGAGCAAACACAATTTGTGTGGAAAAAAAAAAAAGGAATTAACTTCATACAGATAACAAATATCGCAATAATAGAGATAAAATTATCACAGTAAGTGATCGTAGATGCAAAAATTTGAAAAGTTCCATTACGACAATAACTATTTTAACAATTTCTTTTGGAATATCTCAAATGAATAATTTTGTATACTGTCTTACGGTGTGGTCAAAGAAACTAGTTTTTATGGGGCGTAGTGCAATTGGGCACCCTATAAGGGTAGCCTTAGGCCAGACGTCGCCAAAGTGGTCTATATAACCCCCAGGGTCTATTTAACAAAAGCGGGGGTCGATCCGAATCGGAAGCGCCGATTGGGAGTTGAAGAAAAAATAGTTCTTAATACGCAAATCACACATATCTAATTGAGTATGTACAAATATAATATAATGCAAAAATATGTAAAACTTTACGAAATAGCTCAGCCATTTATGCTAACATTTCCAAGTTTCCAACCGATTTCAGTCACGTAAATTCAATCTTAACTAAGTACAGAAATAAATTAAATGTGGAGTTTCGAGAGAACCTTGCAAAAAAATACCAGGCACACCCATCTCACTGATTAAGAAGCAATAACTCTGTAGTTACTCTACTTATTATTTCTACTTATTTATAATTACTTATTATTTAACAAATATTAAGGTATTTAAATTTCATTATTAATATATTTTTCATGAAACTATTGTTACACAATGTACCATTAATTTAATAAATGTTTAAAATAATAAAATAAATGTACAACACAGTATCTAATAGAGTTTTATTTTAATTAACATAAAATTACTTGTATGGGGGTCGATGGAGATTTCGAAAAATATATAGGAGTCGATGATTAAAAAAAGTTTGGCCAACCATGCCTTATACAATACCCTTCAATTGGACATCGAACGAAGATCGAGAGGATTAATTACCTCCTACTGCGCGCAGATAGGTATGAACATAGAATGACAACAATTAACTAGTTAATTGGAGTAGAGCTACTAGACATAGAAATTTAGTTTGATGTCAAATTTGAGTGTGCAACAGTGGAAGTTCAAAGTAGCTTTTAGTGAAAAAGAGATGTTAATTATAAGCAAGTTCAATTTTTATTATGGGAAAAGACTGAAAAACGGTGAATTTATATAGGCGACGGAGATATGTCTCCACCAAACATTTGGGCAAGCTGTACCTCTTTCTTTAGGACAACAAATGCCTGCGAGTAGTTTCACTCGAAATGTAGGCATATATGCTGTTTTCTTAAATATTTAATAACATTATTTTGATATACCTAGTTACATATAACAACTGCAATTAAATTGTTAAGAGGACATTTTGATTTAAAAAATGTACGAATCTATTATAGGAAGAAAAGGCAACAATTTCGCATAAGCGAAACTGACAATGAGTAATACAAACAAAAATATTATTTACTTAACTTTCAAAAATTTACTTAGAATAATCGGTAAACAAGAGTACTTTAAACAACTCAAAGGTACTAATTCAGGTTTCGTAAAATCATTCTCATAAAGGCAGATTAATTTTATTGCGTCAGATTTTCGAGGACAAAAATCGTGTTACATAAATTTGTATGAAACGACCTGTGCCCACCCGGTGCATTATTTACTCATTAGTTATTATTACAATTATCGTATGTACAGTAGAACCTTGATAACTGAAACCTCGATAACGTAAAAACCTCTATAAATTCATAAAATTTTGTGTTCCCTTCCCCTCGAAGTCCAAAACCTCTTTTACTTAAAATTTGAATCCTCTATAACTTAAACGAATAATTTGGGCATCGCACCTCAGTAAGTAATAAAATTGATGTAGAAAGTGTGAATTGTTTGAAACAAAAAAAAATTATAACCGACTTTTTTAAGTAGAATAAAATAAACTTGAATAAACGTACCTTTAACCCTAAAATAAAGTATGTATGTACATAATAACATTTCGAAGTTTCATTTACATTGGTATAATTCCTAAACAACGCTCATAAACGGACCTCTGTAAGTAAAAATATAAACCAATAAAAACTCCTTAACTTAAACCCTTAGTAAGTAAAAACCTCAATAACTCAAATTTTTCAACGTTTCCCTTGGTCTTTATCTTATCGAGGTTTTACTGTATTAGGAAATTCAAACGCAAAGCAGAAAACCTCTGACTCTTCAAGAACAAGGTTAAAATAAAGGAAAAAAGTAATGGAGCTAGATGAACAAAATTGGTCTTGATCTTGCGAAAAACCAAGAGCACGACCAAGACCGAGACCAGACAAATTTGAGCAAGACCAAGACCAAGACCAAGACTGAGTAACTAACTAACAGCGACTGACAATTTTTTTAGAATACTGGAAATTACAGATTATTTTCTCATAAAAAAACAATTAGTTCTATACAGGATGGATACATTTCAATGTTTGCATAAGAAATATAAAAAAATTAATGGCAGCTTGTTGATCTTTTTTTTTAGACAATTTTGTGTTTTTCTACAAATTACTAGCATCATTTATTTTCGAGTTATAAACAAAAGTTGTTTCCGGTTCTTATGACATGCCTACATTTTGGTTGTCCATGTTGTTCAGGCACATTTTTATGTAAAATTCAGTACCGTCAGAAAAATTAAAAAATTCATACATTTTCGAGTTTTAACTTAAAGAATCATGTTTGTTTTTCTATATTTAGAAATAACCTATTTGTAAATTGCAGCCACAAATCCTGTTTAAACAATTTTTAAACACTAATGAATTTGTCTCAAAAAATAGATTGGGATGCTTTATTTTTTTTATGTTTCTCTTACAGTTACTGAGTTTTCGTATACAAACATCAAAATTTGTTAATCCGGTACATGTGTATACATATTGTAGGTACTTTATAGCAGTCATAATGATTTGATGATTTTTTATCTCAAAACTGATATCAAAAAAAGACATTAAACGACGACTTATTAAAGCCTACGTGTAAAATGGAAAGTATGTAGTTCCTTAATCATACAGGTTTACCCCATCAACTTCTCTCCCCCTCTCAGAATACATTATACAAAGTTATCCTTGTGATGGCAATGACAATAAACTTTTTGTTGTATCCGGTAACTGTAATTAGACACGCTTGAATAAAATCTTTGTTGTTAAACACATAAGATCTTAAGATCACCTTTTTCAATATGGCGGAAATAATAATACAAAAAGAACGACAGCCAGTTATTTTTAAAATTAATAACTGTGTATTCAATTATTGTAATTAGTGCGTTTTCAAAATCGACAAAATTCTGCACACTTAATGTATTATTAATTAGTTATTATAATTAAAAAAAAAAAAACTATGTGGGTTTTGTTATGTGTTATGTGTATTAAAATTTCCTGGCCAGTATCTAATAAAATTATGTGAAATTTCAGTGATCGAGATTTCGAAAGAATTGATAACTACGGAAAATTTACCTACCGAAAAATCAATAGATTATCTTTATCTTTCTATCGTCATAGATATCAGCATATAATCTTATAATATCTTGTCTATTCTAGCCGTGGGTGGTTAAACGTTAAAGGGTGCAATAAAAGAACTTACCGCAGTCGGTGAAATCAACCTTCATCATAGCGCCTTTGAGTGGTGCGTGGTGGCACGCAGTTCTCTCCGAGTGCTTACACATCGCGGAATCCGTATCGCATAAACAGGCCGCGGGAAATGACTCGAAATTAATGTAAATATGATAATTTTTAGGACTTTTAGAATAAAATTGTTAAACAGGTTCTATATTATCTGTTAAAATTGGTGTACTTTAGGTTTAAAACTGAGAACTCGTTTATGTTACACGCTTCTCAATTCTATTACACGGGAACACAATAATGCGATATACCGTCACGGCCTGACAGACAGACTATGCTGCCATTCACCTTCTTTCGTGGGTAACGATTGAAGGTAATACGACAGATAATATGACTTGTATCACGTAGGCATTTCAACCATTCGATTCCCGTGATCAAATCGCGATTATGATAACGAATATCTGCACTGACGACATTTATATTATCACTCGCGGTTTGTCAAAGTTTGGTGGTAGTTTTAAATTTGAAAAATGTATAGTAAATTCAAAACAATGTGTAACTTTATCAACACGTACGTGTCTAATAAAAAAAACTAGGTATGCTCTTCACTAGTAGAAAACGACAAAAGTGAAACAAACCGTTGAATTCGCGAGAAAGTCCACGTCGACCCCGGCAAATTATTATATGAACAGGTTTTATGATAAGTAGGTCTAGGATGAACATAAAATACCTTTAAATGGATTTACAATGCCAGTATAAATACAAACGACTAATGCCTAGGTGGAGAAAGCTAGTCCAAAGTCGTGGCTGACAAACAATGTAAGTATTTTCGAAAATTATTTTCAAAATTTGTCTTCATTTTTAATAGAGACGTAAATTAAAAAGAAAAACGGGACTTGTGTGCTACTAATTTTGAGACTATTTACAAAAAAAAAATATATATTAGGGAATCTGATAGTTCAATTCAAAACAAACAGTTTGAAAATATTATGCTCGTGAACGTGATTGGTTGAAAGTGACGCCAAAAGCGTGGAAGTCCAAAAGCCATTGGTTACCACAATTCAGTAACCAATGCAATGGTGGGGAAAATTTAAATTACAATGAACTTAACTGTGAGAGCTTTCGCGGCTATTATATTATTTCTACTCTACACTAGATCTTTCGTGATTATTGGATTTTTACATATAATATCAAAAACCAAAATCATGGCAAAACACCGAATTCAATGAATTTTTTTTCGTTTTCTTAAAATTACTTAAAAACAAGAATTGTATTTTACAATATTTTCTTACACAGAACTATATTTAAATTACTTACAAACAAAACAATTTCTTAAGCAATTTAATTACCCAATTTACGTAACTTTAAGTAGATAATTTTTTCATTCAATGAATTAGTAGTATTACCAGTTTTTTTCATTTAGCTTTTTGTTCCTTACACATAATCACATTCCAAAGTTTACCTAATATAAAAAAAAGAATTATTGCGTCGACGTAAATATATACATAATTGATTATTTTATTACCAGTAGGTATATAATCACCTGTCAATTAAATAGGATAAAAGCTGTCTTTGATAGTATTAGTTTCCTAAAAATTTCCTAATCAAAAGCTAAAAGACGCTACTATTATTTGCCAAAAAAGATTGTGATCTAACAACAATTAGAAAATAAATGAAACTTTTAAACAAATACTTACAAGAACAACATTAAAAAAAACTAATCACAATAGGCAAAATAGTATCAACTACCTATTACTCAAATTGCAATCAAATTTCCAATGAAATTAAAAATAGTAGAGGCATATCGGAAGATAAGCAAAAAAAATATGCAGTGACTAAAAAACTAATTATGAATAATAGCCCAGTAATAACTACCTCGATAATTAAAGTTTTAATCACAAAAGAAAAGATGATAAAATAGAAATTATTGTATGAACGTAGCTTTATTTGGAAGAATAATTATCTGACTTTAAAAAAACTAATATTTAAACTCATTAAAGTCAGTGTTATTAAGCTAGTATACCTTTCTACAGGCACCTATATAAAAATAGGTCTTTGTCAAGGGTTTAACCATCGTTAATCATTGCGGTCGCAAATGTGGTTGGCATAGCAACGATGTCAAAGCTACGAAATTGCTAATCAAAGGCTAACATTTATTTACAAGTAAAAGGCTGACTAACTTTCACGCTCCATTAGAAAAAGCCACTGTCCCAATAATGCTAGTGAATTAGATAAAAGGAAAACTGACACACCTTGACACAACGACACAGCTCCTCTTAACGAAAAATCTTGCTGGCTACAAATATTGACCAACAAGGATGCAAAAATTGAAAAAAAAATACAATGAAAGGATGCAAAGAAAATTAATCACAATTACCCATCAAATTCACTACTGACAAATTATATTTTAAATTAAAAGAATACTAATAGAATTAAGGATGAATAAGGCAAACGACAGGGGGGACTTACACTCCTCTACAAGGATCAAAGGATTCAAGCATTATATGTATGTATAATATAAACGAAGAAATTCGTATATTTCTTCGAATACTTTAAATTCAACACAATCAACAAATTATGCTTTTAACTGTACATACTTACAGATAGATACAATCACCATTACGATTACCAATCACATGCAAAATATTGTTTTGAATTGCGCAACTAAAATTCATTTTAGCTTAATGTGTTCAAATAAAATTATAGATATAAATTACTTATTAAAAAAATCTCTTAGAAGAACGATGTTTCTATTTCATTTCTACAATTAAAGGAAGTACTAAGTCATAGTCAGGGATAAAATCATACATAAATACTCTTACTCATAGGTAATGAAAGTAATTACCTGTTAAAGTTTCTTGATCTTTTGTAGGAATAGAGGTATGGGTTTGCGCGCACTGGGCGCTGCTCCCCTCCGCCCTGGTGTCCAGCTTGACGATGCACCTTTATCAGAAGAATAGCAGTCCGAAGGCTGCCTAAATTAACAGAAATAAATCTGTAAGAAAAATCACCGGATATGTTGACGATAATATGCAAATTTACAACTTTATAACAACAAACGCACACTGTTACTTTACATCCACACTCACATAAGTACCTATTGTTTTCAGTCAATGTAAGTAGTTATCATATTACAATATTCAATGTTTGCAGTTTGTAATCAGTGGAGGAAAACCTTAACGTAGCTTTCAACTGATTATGGTTTTAGTGTATATTTTGACAAACTTGATAATATTTATTTCTCATGATCAGTTAAATTTGTGATGAATAATTTTACAGTCCATGAAATATTACTCACACATTAAATTAGAATTAAATTAATTAGGTATGTTACAAATAAAAAAATATATTAAATAATAATAATATAATTAAAATCAAAATAAATTGCTTATGAAGATTACCTCAAATAAATAATAATCAAAAACAAAGTATTAATGAAAATATGCAATAGGTACTTAATTAACAATAACGATTAATAAATATTAACATTATTGATTTCTGGATTTAGTTGAATATATTTTTTATTTTGAATCGAAGAAAAGTATTTTAAAATACCTATCTTAATGTATTAACTTCTCTTACATTATAAATAGAAATTACTCGTATATTTTCCGACAATTAATTAATTCAGTAATTGTTCAATTAACGTCTGCAGAATGAGTCAAGTAAAACCATATTTGAAAAATAACAACACAGATAATGTAATATGGAATTAAAGCCTCTCGTGCAATATTCAAAGAGTCTTATAATTATTTATTTGTATGACATAATCAAGCATTTAAAAGAAAAGAAAAAAACATTTCTTACTTTCTGACATCTCATAACTGGACACCTAAGGTCAAGCAACTTCACAAATGTTTAACTGCAAATGCTGTTTAATTAAAGAAACACTTCTTTATTTCACGTATTTCGTCTTTTTATTTTCATACCGCACTATCACTGCCACAAAAAAATGTTTTTAGCAGTTGGATTATTTTAATTAAAACAGCCGTGAACGCCTGCGAACGTCATTTTCGGTTAACTTCTTTCAAACTGAAGTTAGTCATTCAGCCAAATCTCACCGTTGGCGCTATCTGTGCTATTAACGATGAACTACGAACAATTCCATTGAACTTATACTTTTTATCCATAGAGTACTAATACAGTTTAAAAATTCCACATTTTTTTTAAATATACTATACGTTTATATCATTAAGAATTAAAAACATCGAAGCATTTATATGATAATACGATTCCAAAAAAATATTAAGTAGCTGTTTCCTACCTTCAATTAAAGTAGACAAATATTAAAATATTATAGATATCCTCAAGTAAAATTTGTACACCCCTGTCCTTGCCCTGCGTGTTTTATAACCATGAACAACAAAAATAACTTACAAAATAAGCAAGAAAACAAAGTTTTAAAGGGACTAGTAAATTTATTTAAATGTAATGTAAGAAATTCGCAAATAAAATTTGTAACTGCCTTTAGCCACCATAGTTAAAAATTATAGGGAAGTTCTTTTTCTTAGTTGGTCAGAAGAAAGTATATTGATTAAAATTAAAAGGTAGTTTATTTTTAAGTCTTAGATGTCTTCCTTGAAGTGTTGTTCGTATAACGCGATCCTTGAATGTGTAGTGGTGGTTTAAGAAAATTTTGACGAAGTATGTGTACAGCTGACGAACAGCAATTCTGTTTAAGATGGAACAACTTTCAAGCAAATATCACTTCACAATTTGAAACTCTTCGTGACGATGAAGATTTTACAGACGTTACTATTGCCTGTGAGGGTCAACGACTTCAGGCACACAAAATTGTATTATCAGCATGTAGTCCTTTCTTCAAGGAACTTTTTAAGGTAATGCCTCTTAGAATGTAATTTAAATTTATGGAAAATTAAACTTTACACTTATCATTAAAATGTAATGTATGTTGGTAGAACTGCTAATTACTGATTAATTAAGAAATTTAAAAGTAGGATCTTTACAGAGTAATCCCTGTCCTCATCCCATAATTTTTATGAGGGATGTAGAAGCTCAACATATAGTTGCTTTAATGGAATTTATGTATGCAGGGGAAGTAAATGTAGCTCAAGCACAACTTTCAGCATTTCTTAGAACAGCTGAGTCACTTAAAATTCGAGGACTCACTGATACTTCTACAAACTTAGATTGTACAAAAGAAGAGGTAAATTCCTTATCTTATAGAAAATAGATAAAAAATATTTCCTAAACTGTATCATTTTATAGAATGGCATATTTCTTAATTCTCAACCATCATCTTCTAAGACATTGTTACATTCTAAAAATAAGCAAGTGTCTTCGACTAAAACACTAGAATCGTCAAGTAGTACTGTAACTTCTAGTCAAGATTTTAATTTTCCCTTAAGTCCTAACAGATCTCCAACCAGTAAACGACTTTGTAAAAATGATAGGGCCTACATTAATTCACCAATCATTAGAGACTTACCAAAGGATGACAGCATCAATGTAAATCCATTTGCTTTACAAAATGATATTAGGAATTATATGTCATTTGAGGCTTTTGAGCCTAAAGTTGAAATGCCAGATTATTTAAGTGATGATGAAACCAAAGATGGAAAAAATAGGAACTGTGCTTTGACTGATATGGCAGATTTGCCAGGTAAGAATAACACATTATTTAAAATTGTAATGAAACATTACTGTTGTTAGCATTTCATTTCCTTATTGAGTTGAATGAAAGTTAGGGTAGTTTATTTCCTAAACACTTAACAAAATGCTACTGTTTTACTTTTTGGTGCACAGGCTTTATCATTATCATAGTTCTGACTTAAAAACATACCTTTATAAAACTTTTACTCCAAAACATGAAACTTTGATGTTAGTTTAGGAAATTAGCCCCTTTCTGCTTTGCATTTTATATATATTAATCTTATTTTACTTTTGAGAATCTTAATTATTGCTACTGTGATAATATGTGGAGATTTTTATTTTTAGCTGGGATGGAAATTATTCCTCAGAACTGTAGCTTTTCACCAAAGGGAAATATTTCGGGTATTCCCCAAGGTAAGGATTTGTATAAATTGAAAACTTCTTTTTAATTTAATTTGAATCTAGCATACAGTTAACATGAACAAATCTTAAGTATAAAGTTCTTTGTTCTCAATTTTATTGCTCAAAAAATATTAATTAATTATGGCCAGTGTTTTCATAATCAATAAAATAAGACTTATTTAATAATGAATTTATAGAAAGGTCATTACTGGATAAATGAAGCTAAATCAAGTTTTAAATACATATTAGGCCTTAAATTACAAATTTAGATAACGAAATTACCTTTTATATAAGATTTTTTAAGGTAATTTCATTAGTAAGTAGTAAGAATACTAGTATTCTAGTAAATATTTTTTTTGCGATTATTAAGGCAATTATGGTGTATTGTGTGCTGCCTAGATTCGTTACAATTTTACATACAAAGTTTCGTTATTTAGCATGAATCATATACTGGGCGTTGACTTCTACTTTATCTTAAAGACGGTGGATATCTCCTACATATTCCTCATACTCAGAATACAGATCTTTTTCTTTAGTTGTTTTATTTTCGGTTTGCGCTAGAAAATAGCAGTACTACGCGATACGGTTTCAAAATTCCTATTTTTTTGTTTCGCGGTCTACTTTGTGCTTGCAACGAGTCGCTGATTTGTTTAATTTGTTGCAGGCACAGACAATCGCAAACTTCACTCGCTAGATCCCAGGCCGTGTTCCGAATGCGGACGAGTTTACAGCAACCTGTCCAATTTGCGACAGCACATGAAATTGATACATTTTCCGACATATGTCGAGTGTCATGTGTGCCGAAAAACGTTTAAAACCGACCTGTATCTTAGACGGCACATGATAAGTACTCACGAAATGAGCGCCACCAACAATCGAAATGTTGTCCAAAACGTGTTCGGAACAAGCGAATTCCAAACTGATAATAACAAATCTGTACTTAGTAATCATAATTTTGTTTTAACTAATAATAACGATAACACTAGTACTAATAACAATAATAATCGCGATAATAACAGGGGCGAAGAGACCCACCCAAATTCTTTCTTGAGTAATTTTAACAATTCCTGTGAATATCAGTATTATAACGTTGGTGATGGCAAAAACCTGTAATAAGGTGTTTTTTAAATGTGATTCCTAACTGTAAGATTACTTTCCGCTTTATTTTATATCATAATTATTGATATTTTATATCGTAATCTATGTTCAAAACATTTCAAGACTGTTATGTATAGAACATATATACAATAATAAAATTAATATTTATTTGACGGAGATTTTGTGCAATTTATACATATTTTTTTGTTAATAAAATAATTATCAAATTATAATAACGTATCAATTTTGTTTTTATGATAACACTGGCCATGAGATTACTTAAAATTTCCTATTTAAACTGTGATTCATAATAAACTAGCAATTTTTTTTGTAAAGAATGTGATCGGCTTATAAGAAGACATCGTCCATCTTACAATCATTGGCTTCCACTGTCTGAAAAATTCAATGAAGAGTTGTCAGTTGATACAGAATATAAAGAGTCATCCCCTGTAGGCAACGATGGTGAAAAACGAAACAGACTGGTATGAAGTTATTCAAACCTAATAATAAGGGTTATAGCGGTTTACAAATATTGTCGTGTGTTACAAGGTTAAACTTGGCGAAGGAGTTGAAATATACGAAGATCAATTGCGTAGCGTGAAATGGAGCGATTATAGAAAATTGACAAGAGGTTTAGCGACTATTTTATTTAGTCCATCTGAATTAGCGACGTGTTCAGTAACAGGCCAAAGATGGAGCAGGGCGGGAAACGGGGAAAGGCCTGTTAAACCTGCTCTAGATCGAGCAAAAGTACAAGCCATAATCTGTAAGCTTTTTTATCATTTGATTATCCAATTATTATCTTTAAACATAAAATATTATGAGAAAATTTTAAGAATTCAGAATTTCCCTTATATGTATATTAATCTTTTTTAAGCATACGTTGCCAATCGTTTTCCAATGGTTGAAGTGAGCAGAATCAAACAAGTTTTGGCATATAAATGCAAAGAAAATTCGACAGCTTTTAAAATGAAAGCAGTTAGGTATTTTGGGTAAGATAAGGAAGAAATTGAAGCGTAACTTTTTTAGGTTTTTATTTTTTCAGAGATCAACAGGGCAATTTACAGGGCACCTAGAAAATGTAAGCAATCCCGAAGAAGATGCGATGTTAGAATTTTAGTTCAATACCTAGTGGATTTGTGTTTACCAAATTATTAGTTTCTATATTACAACAAGTGATTTTAGAGTTTATTTATTGATATATACATGTGTTATGTTTATGTTTTTAGTTGTTACAAATAAAAAAGTATATTTATAAAATAATGTTTCTGGCCTTTAAAATTTCGGAAAAGGAAACCAAGATTTGTATGGAAAATAAAATTTTTATTAAACTTTCAAAATAATAATAGTAACTAATTAAATTTTTTATGACATTACCCATCAATCGGTAAACATTACTTTTTGTGTCAAAATAGATTGACATGTACACTTTTTTGTATTTAAAAAGGGGATAAAATGTGTTGCAATAGTCGTAGAGTTAGAAATTATCCAGAAATTTGCTGTGAAGACTCAGATGAGTAAGTAAAAAAAATTGCTGTTCAATGAAAATATAAATAAGCATATAAAATAATGATTTCCAAACTGCTTCTTTTTATAAATTAATTAAAATTGAAACAAAGAAAAAGGTACAACCCAATAGATTCCATTTTTGGTGATTAAACAAATCCTTTCTTTATCCTTTTCTGATACATAGCACTAATTTCTTTTTTTTCTATTTTATAAACATAATTAAACGCTTGAAAACTTGAGCAAAATAACCTTATCTCATAAAGGCAGTAAAAAATGCTGTTGTGCCAAGGACAAACGACAACAAACAACCTTTTTTGCCCTTTAAAACAGTTTAATCTGAACCACGAAGACGAGTGAACCTAAAAATAACCGGTTAGTGAATTTTATTGTAAATACAACACGTGGTTGTAAACCTTTCATTATTAAAATTAAACTAAAATCAATGTACCTATAACTTCGTAAATCTTAATCAACTTTTAGTGCTTGTGATTATATTAGATATTTATTGGAAAGCAGTTAAATACTAAACTAAAGCGTTATTTCCTTTTGTTTTCCTTTTCCTTCCCATATTATTTAGACTGTCAGTTCAGTAAACCAAATTCAATTAAATTTATTATATTTCTGAAAGATTAAATTGATATACTATAGATACTTGATTTTACAAAATTTGTCGTTTTTTTTCACAATTAAAACTTAAGGAATCTTTAAAGTTCCTAATTAGAAATTAATTTTGCTTTTGCAGAGATGAAGATTGTATAGATGCATGTCGTAAGGCTCCACCGTATTGTGTTAGTCGCAGGGGTTGCTTCAGCACATTCGGTGGGATTGAGTTCATTTTCATTGTTATCCTTGCGGTTGTTGCTTTCCTCGGAGCCGCGATATTGATAGGATATTATGTAAACACTTACAGTGTAGGAATGAAGTGGAGAAAACTATCACAACCAGAAAGTGAAATGAATGAAGCCAGCATGAATATGCATAGTTTTTTGGAAACCGTCGGTTTCATTACCCTCTTAGGAATTGGTAAGTTATTATAATATATGTTTATTTTTTTACTCATTATGAAGTAAACTCTTAACTCTGGTACTGATTCAAAACTAATGAGTAGTTATAATTAAGCATTTCTGACTGTAGGCTATACATATTTGAAATTGACCCCACCTACAGTCTTCTTATGAATTTTTGTAGTAATAAGTATTATTCCCTGTTATCTTATTTTGCTCAAATATTTTACCTCATCATTAATTAAGTAATTAAGCTAACTAAAAGGAATTTTCCCCTTTTTATTATTTAATTTTATTCCCCCTTCCTTATCGGAATCATAACCAAACATAGAGGTAGTTCTTGATTTTGTTTATTTTATTATAGCCATTGCGTTATTTCGGGTTTCGAATTGCTGCGACAGGGCTGGCATGAGAGTAATTCATTTGGTAGTTACCCTCTTTGCTGGAATCCTTATATGGACAGCCACTTATCTTGCATACGAGATAAAAGAACACGAAAAGAAAAAACACTTTTTTTCGGCACACAGCTGGATGGGATTACTTGCCATCACACTATTTCTTGCAGAAGTAATTTCTAGATAGAGTAACTAACGTTCTCATTTTTTTATATTTTTTTTTTTTCGAAATTTGTAAAATAATTCAACAACTTAGCTAAAAGTTTTTTTGCTTAGGTGATATTTGGAATTTTTAAATTTATAATTCTCCTTGCTTGTGGCCCAATATCGTGTTGTTTACGAGCAAGTTGTAGACCAATTCATGCTGCTTTTGGTATTGGGGCCTTTTGGGCTGCTGTAGCTACTGCTGTCGCTGGTATGATAAGGACAATGATGAGCAAAGCCCAGTTAGTATTACCTACAATAATTTTTAACTTCTCTTTACCATAGAAAAAATAACATCGATATTGTTAATTCAGAATTAAAGCAGTACCTTCAGTTTTAATGGTAGATACCTCGTGACTTTTGTCAAAACCAAATTAAATTTTATGTAGTAAATTTTTCAATCTACATAAGTTAATCCTTGTGCAGTTTTTAAATTATTTTTAAATTATTGTTTAGAAAAATGACAAGATACAGTGGTACAGCAGTTCTGAGAAATAGAAATGTAACACCCTATATATTTTATACTGACTCAAAGGATATAAAAAATAAAAGGGTCTATATTGCTAACGCATACATTTCTGCCCTTATTCTTAGTGGAATTTTGGTAACGTATGCTGTTCTAAGCAGATTATGGGGTAGAAGATAAATTAACTTTTATGGTATTAAAATAAATTATTTTTTTTGTATAATACTGTAAATCACTTTAACGTAATATATTTTTAATTATTAATATATACTTTACCTATAGAGACGGATATGGACCGTTGTTATTATTTTTTTCATAATAAAACCATATTTCTCACTATTAATATTTATAATTTATTATTATTAAACAAAATTGAAAAAAATATTTTTCGGGGACTTAAAAGGGTAACACTCAAATATCAAACCTGGAATTGAGTACCTAATTAATATTACATTTTATTATATACTTAAAAAAGAAAGACTTACAACATCGCTAATATAAAGTATTTTATATGAATACATCACAACGATATAATTTACGTTATTTAATAATATGGTTATTATAATAGATACACAGACTGACAGACAAATAGACAGATCGAGTATTAAAGAGAAAACTGTTTTGTCACTTTTTTACACAATTTCATCGCCTCTTTAAATTCTTTAACGACATGAAACTACACAAAGTCCATTTACAAATTTGATTGTAGGCAGTAGAAGAAAAAGAGTTTTTTCGTTTTTAATTATTGCAAAAAAAGTGTAGCAAAAAATTACGCTAAAAATCTACATAATTATCATTTGAATGTAGAAGTGTATATTTTTACAAAGATTTGTTTCTGTAATTTTAATAAAGTTAACAAAATAAATAAATATACAAAATATTATAATAGTTATGTATAGTTACATAATATGTAGATATTTATATAAGTTGCATTTTTTAAAATTGGTAACAAAAAGGATAATATTTGTACATGTATTATATGTATACATCTTAAATTTTTTGTAAATATATACAAACAATAATTATATATATTTTACGTATAAATTAAGGAATTACTTTTTTGTTGTGCAGTGAATATTTTGATTATACAACGAATTAGGTACCATTTTTATTTTCCCAATAAGCTTAAATTTTATTGCATTATCAAATATTTTAGGCTTTAATATATACATATAAAAATGCGTAATTAGTTTTTAGAAAACGAGAAATTTTTTGAGCAAAGTTCCAAGCCATCATTCAACATATGTTCCATCTAAATAAAGTCCATTAAAAAATGACAAAAATTTTTAGTTCAAAAAAAGAATGAAGGAACTGATAATGCAATTGTTACAAAAAAAATACTCAGTTGTTGCAAAAAATTTAAATGGAAGGAATTTTTTTTATTATTTCGTAGGGCCATTTGTTGGCAATTTGATTTATAAATCGATTTGGTTTTATTTTACCTCAGAGACATTTTTTGTCCCTCGCTAAAGAAAAAAATAAATCTCAGCTATATTTTCGAAATTAAATAACTTATTAGTTAATGATTGAAGTATACATTATACGTATATGTAAATGCAATAAAACACATATATGTATGTATATAAATGTACCAATTGAAGCACACAGTTCCATTTTATTATATATACAACAGGTAAATGATAAGGTTACTACCATACTGCCTAAATTATACTTTATATATGACACTCTACCTTATTTTTTTTACTATCATACGGTATACTATCTACGTTTTCACAGTTTATATGCCTACATACGACAGTAATATTAGATACGAAGTGGTATATGACATCGATAAATATAATATTATGTATGTATATAATATAATATATAATATTGAGGCATGCAGCTTGGTACCATCGTGTTGTCAAATACAGAGACATTTATTTCGGTATACGAAGAAATGTCTTTAATAGGTAATTGATATTTTGGCATTTAGAAGCGTTCCTTATTATTCTCGTCGATGTCCTGCAAACTGCTAGTTCTTTTAAAATCTAAAACACCATCAACACTTAACACCTTGTCCTATAATCTTTCTGTTACGTACACTTTCGTATTTGAGTGCAGAACCGGACTGCGGACTGCGAACGAGACCAGAATGGCCAGGGCCACTAGCACCATGGCCAACGTGTTCACAACTATTCCTTCCTCAGGCCAATTTGAATAAGTATTTCTAAAATAAATTGCAATTCAGTATATTATACTTCAAGTATAAACTACATATTTATATATGCAGTTAAGTACTTTAAATAATTGTAAAATAAATAAGCCAAACACCCAGCAGTTTTCTTCTAAAGAGCATTTTTTGCAGAAACAGCAGCATTTAGTTTTGACAGTCTACATAGGACAAACAGAAAAACCACTTAAGGAAGATATCAAAGAACATTTTAAAAGCTCATTAGAAACACAATAATTTAATTTAACCAAAAGTGTTAGAACATTAGTAAGCAGCAACTTCGTAGAGTTTAGGACAACCTTTATAGAAATTCTTTGAAGCCAATAACCATTAAGTTAACATTATTAATATATGGCGTCTCTGAGGTTAAATGCCTCAACGATAAACTATTTTTCACACTGACAACTTTCGATTTCTTATTACTTACTTTGTTGGTGTGAGGAATGATAAAAAGTCTTGTAATTAATCCATGATATAAATGAACACTTGTTATGCATTATTTAGCATAAAACCCACCTACATACCTATGCAGCAAGCTCAATTTCGTTGGAATTTGTATTAATAGGTAATGAGAAATACTTACCCAAGTGTGAATATTACTTTTTCGGTAAGACCTGTAAGACAAGAAGCAACAGCCAGCACGAATGTCGTAAGACCGAAAGACGCGTGGATTGGCACAAGAGCTGCTCGGAAAGCTGCGGTCGCTCCTTCACAACATAGCAATACCAGAAAACTGAAGAAGCCAATTACAAACTGAAATAAAAAGAATTACTGTACAACTTTCTTTAAGTATCTATCTTTTTATTAAAATCAAAAAGACCAATTAATAGGGTAAGACGGTAGCAGTGAAAGATATTTTGAAGATAGGATTTATAAAAATAATATCTTAAATTTATAAAATAAATATATTTGTGACCCTCGCAGTAAATCTTTACATTTGACATGTTACACTCTGCAGTTTGATTTTTTTTTATTACCCATCTTGCCCAGTGATTGGCCATGTTTTAAAATAATGGACTTCTTATAGATTTCCTGTAACCTATTAGTAGATAAACAAATATTTTCTATATTTTTTCCTACTTTTCAGATTCAATTGTTTCGGAGATAATGGGTGGAGGGGATGATCAATTTTCGTCTACTTTCTTAAAATTATAAAAAAAAAATTCTCGTAACAAGCCCTTTCATTTGATGTGTCATACGGTGCAGTTTGATTTTCTTTTTATTTATCGAACATGCCCAGTACAGTAATTTACTATTATTTAAGATTATGGAGTTCTTATAGAATTTTCTCTAATGTATTAAAAAAATATTTTCTAAATTTTTTTCAGAATTTAGGATCAGTAGTTTCGTCTATAAGACGAAGGGGATGGGCAAATTTCGTTATTTTTTTAAATAATTTTAAAACTGCATTTTAAAATTGTAAGAAAAATAAATTTGTGGCTCTCACAGCAAGCCCTTACATTTGATATGTTACACGCTGCAGTTTATTAGTAAACAAATGTTTTCTGTAATATAGACCAATGCAAAAAAATAGAAAAAGTGAAAAAAAATTATAGTAGGATGAAACCCATTGGAAAAGGAAGAGAATATAATAGAAATAAAAGAAAAAATAATTTACGGACGATTTGAGGTCGGGAAGGGGAAGGGGGTGAGTTTTCAAGGATAAAAAACGGTTTTCCTTGATTTCCGGAAAAACTACAAGTCTTATGAAAAAAAGTTAAATAACAAAGTTGTATACAACTTTTGTATTTACACTTTTTTCACATAACCTCAAAATTTATGTGCAAAATTGAAATAACCAACCTTTTGGTTTTTTATTTTAATCTTTTATAAAAAATTTTGTTTTTTCACGAAATTTGGTGAAAACCTACCTACTTATGAAAAAGCACCCTAATTTTCAATCGAAAATTCTCACGTCAAAATATCTGCTTTTTTTTAAAAGGTTGGTGGGCTTTTTCTTTTTTGAAATCTCAACTTTCTGATGGTGTGAGAAAAAATATACATTACTATGGTAAGTTTTCTTAGGAAATGCAAAAAAATGAAAAAACTAGATTAATGTTTTTAAAAATATTATAATGAATAACGTAATCATTATAAAGTATGTGAATTCAATAGTACGATTTATATGTACATTTATATATTATGAGATTTTCTATGACATAAATGTAATTAGAATTTAATAAATCAACTTTTATAGATAAAATTCCCTTCGTTTTTTTGCATTTACTGAGAAAACTTACCATAGTAATGTTTATTTTTTTTTTCACACCATCAGAAAGTAGAGATTTCAACGAAGAAAAAGCCCACCAACGTTTTTAAAAAAGCAGATATTTTGACGTGAGAATTTTCTATTGAAAATTAGGGTGCTTTTTCGATAGTAAGTAAAAATAAGGTGAAAAACTTAATATTTTAAATCGAAAAAATTACAGCGTGTTTGGGACATAAGTAGGTAAGTTTTCATCAAATTTCGTGAAAAAACAAAATTTTTTGTAAAAGATAAAAATAAAAAACCAAAAAGTTGGTTATTTGAATTTTTCACATAAATTTTGAGGTTATGTGAAAAAAGTGTAAATACAAAAGTTGTAGATCTTTTTATTACCTACAACTTTCCCTATTTAACTTTTTTCCATAAGACTTGTAGTTGTTCCGGAAATCAAGGAAAACCGTTTTTTACCCTTAAAAACTCACCCCCTTCCCCTTCCCGACCTCACATCGCCCGTAAATTATTTTTCCTTTTATTTCCGTTATATTCTCTTCCTTTTCCAATGGGTTTCATCCTACTATAATTTTTTTGGTTTCAAAAATTATCGACCCTGGTCTAATATTTTTTTCCTAACTTTTAGATTCACTAGTTTCGGAGATAATTAAAATTATTTATTTTGAAATTATAAAAGTAATATATTCGAAACCCTCACAGCAAGCCATTTCGTTTGATATGTCCCAAGCTGTAGTTAGATTTTTCCTTTAATTATCCAACTTGACTACCTAGTGATTTACCTTATTATTTTAAGATCATGGTCTTCTTATATATTTTACTGTACTCTATATGTAAAGAACCAATTTATGTATTTTTTTCAAATTTTAGGTTTAGCAGTTTTAGAAATAAGGGGAGGGGAAATAATCAATTCTCTTTAAAAACAAGCAATGATAGGCAATGTAGTTAAGTATAAAAATAGAAGGGAAAAGTAATATCAATTGCAAAGCGAAATATGTGGGTCAAACGCGACGTTAAGTTAGGACATTTAAAAATTAAAACCTTTTATGTAGATAATTTCTTAATTTAAGAAATAAGTGTCAAATAAAATTAATGTCGTGAACATTGTATCGTGTTCGCGTTGGAATTCCTTCTCGATTGTTTGTTTCGGAACTTACCTGAATAACGAAAAGGCCCATTGTAACGAGGCCCAGCCAGCTGTGTATTGAATAGAAGTTTGGAATGGGTGGTTCGGCTAAATTGTGAGAATCTAATACAGCCAAAAAGCCTATGGCGACACATGGAATGGCTAGGGCGTGGAATATCGTATGAAGAAGTTTCACATAAATTCGGCGACAACAGCGACAAATACGGTACAGTAGGACGGCTGAAAAAAAAAATAGAAATTATGCACAAGGATAAATACTTCAAGATTTATTGAAGATTACGCTTTTTAAAGCTCTGAAATGAGTAGGAAATTTCTAGTTTTTTGAAGTATAGATACAAATTATGTAAAGTTACGTAAATTGCCAAAAATAAACAATTTCTGGTGAAGGTGCTGAACATTTTTAAAATTATGAAATTTTTTAATAACAACTATTGGCATTCCAAAAAATAACTGCAATTGTTATAGCTTCATACAAAAAAAAAATGTGGCATTATTAAAACATGTTTTATCATCTCGATTTGCCCAGTTGCAAAAATGAAAACATCGCTTTGTTAAATTTTAATTTTACCTGATGAATAATGTCGTAAGTACCTAATATACTTATGCCCCTAGGAATTTATTAGGTTACATTTATGTTCGCCTGAAAATAAGTCAGTAATTTTTCTAAAAGTTTGCGTGTATAACATCAATTCTCTCGAGAAAGAACTCATTTTTTCCTAAAAGGGTTTGGTATGAAGCCAACAACAGAGATAATTAAATAACACGGTAATTAGTGTTATTAAACAGACAAAATTAATATATTTTCCACTACTATAAAACTTACAAAATCCACTAAATGTGATAAACCCAGCAACCATAAGAACTGGATGTAGATTAAATTGTTTATTGACATCATCTCGCCAAGCGAATCCGTCCCTGTAATGGATGACCCAGAAAAGCGTAAGGGCTAAAGCTCCTAAGAGTAAAACACTCGAAAATACAACCACCACAGCGTATTCAAACCAGCTGGCACAACCCCATTCGTTTTCCTCTTCGTAGTGCCTGCTGTGTCTGAAAATAAAAGAAGAATAAGAAAAAGTGCACAATTATACAGTAATTTTGTATTCATTTATTCACTTTAATACGTAATGTTGTTGGGAAGAACAATTACAAAATCCTAGCTACAGGACTACAAACAGGTTTATTAATAAATCTTAAGGAAGTTTAAAATGTTTGCAATTTTGCTACACCAAAGCAAGGTATCAAAAACATTAGCATCATTTACTTAATCTTCGGTCATTAATGCAAATTGAAAAACATTTGCTCAGTTGTGATTGTGAATATGAAAATTTAAATAAAAATGGTAGATGAAAGTTGATTTTCGGTTCCACAAGGATTCCTGACACAAATTGACTATTCAACTAACAGCCAGCCCACTTTTGTCCTACTATTTAAATTCTATTTTTCAATGCTTGCGACGTCGTAAGTATAAATATGAATGAATTCTTATTGTGTACGTGTAATTGTAATTATTGTGGGAGGCATTCCATCATCATAAACTATCGTCAACTATAATTTCAAAACAACAAAGAAAAATATGTGGCTGACACTGTTATCTGGTCATGAAGTAATAAGAATATTGAAAGCTTCACCGATAATCTTTAAGTAAAATTTCTTTACCTAATGATACTATCAATGAGTGCTTTAGATCCAAGTATATAAATACTCCTCTCTTAATGAAAAGATCGAATATTATACTATATGGTCTAAAAAAGCAAAAAATATCTAGATAAGTTGCTGAAAATGTTAGAAATGTACTCAGGGCCGGACGCCGAATTTATATAAGGGCATGTGGGACCTGTTGAGGTAAGAGTTGCACATATGATGATAAAAATTAATTTTTGTATACAATCTTATTACTTTAATCACTTATTCAAGATAAATTAAATTTCATTTGATGATGCTATATAGCACATGAATAAAACTGCAAAAAATTAAAATCCAATCAAAAAAGTTTAAAAAATATTTTTTTATCTGATTTTCAATATTTATCTTTAATGTCTAAGACTTTTTACTGCTAATTTTTTAAAATTTATAATTATTTAATGTATGAATATTATTTATATTTTAGAAAATAAATCTTTATTTAATTCAATTTTCTACCTATAAATTCATAACAATGTTCACATCTCTTTAAAAACAAGTAACATATTTCAGAGCATATTTTTTAAGTACAGTATTTTGCATAAGTTTTTTAAAACCAAAAATTCACTTTCTCTAAGGTGGAGACCCCCACATTATTTGTGTCAATGGATCCCATGACTGTCAAATCCGGTCCTGAACATACATACGAAATATTCAACTATATCAATGCATCCACAAACATAGTTTTTTTAAAACACTATGGTATTAGTGTTAGGTCCATGTGCCCTTAATAAAATCTCAGATCCCATTATAGACCAGGGTCGATAATTTTTTAAACCAAAAAAAATTATAGTAGAATGAAACCCATTGGAAAAGGAAGAGAATATAACAGAAACGAAAGGAAAAATAATTTACGGGCGATCTGAGGTCGGGAAGGAAAAGGGGGTGAGTTTTTAAGTGTAAAAAACGGTTTTCCTTGATTTCCGAAAAAACTACAAGTCTTATAGAAAAAAGTTAAATGGAAAAATTGTAGGCAATAAAAAGATCTATTACTTTTGTATTTACACTTTGTAACATAACCTCAAAATTTATGTGAAAATTTAAAATAACCAACTTTTTGGTTTTTTATTTTTATCTACAAAAAATTTTTTCTTTTCACGAAATTTGGTGAAAACTTACTTATTTATGTCCCAAATACACTGTAATTGTGTTGATTCGAAATATTTATTTTTTCACCTTATTTTTACTTAATATCGAAAAAGCACCCTAACTTTCAATCGAAAGTTCTCACGTCAAAATATCTGCTTTTTTAAAAACGTTGGTAGGCTTTTTCTTCGTTAAAATCTCTACTTTCTGATGGTGTGAAAAAAAATATACATTAGTATGGTAAGTTTTCTCAGGAAATGCAAAAAAACGAAAAAAATATTTTAATGAATAACGCAATCACTAAGAAGTATGTGAATTCAATAGTACGATTTACATGTATATTTAAATATTATGAGATTTTCTATGACATAAATGTTATTATTTAATAAATCAACTTTAATTGAAAAAAATAGCAGCGGTCACATTTTTTTCATAAAATTCTCTTCGTTTTTTTGTATTTCCTGAGAAAACTTACCATAGTAATGTATATTTTTTCCACTCCATCAGAAAGTAGAGATTTCAACGAAGAAAAAGCCTACAAACGTTTTTAAAAAAGCAGATATTTTGACGTGAGAATTTTCGATTGAGAATTAGGGTGTTTTTCCGATATTAAGTAAAAGTAATGTGAAAAAATTAATATTGCGAATCAAAACAATTACAGCGTATTTGTGATATAAATATAAGTTTTCACCAAATTTGGTGAAAAAAAAATTTTTGTAAAAGAGAAATAAAAAACCAAAAAGTTGGTTATTTGAAATTATTTTTCCTTTAATTTCTGTTATATTGTCTTCCTTTTCCAATGGGTTTCATCATACTATAATTTTTTTTCACTTTTTACTATTTTGTAAGGCTTCAGCACTGATCTATTAGTTGTGGATGGGAAATAATAATATTGAGAAAGTATTGAAAGGAACAGGAAAACAGAACGTTCAATAGAAGTGTGTTTTAAAACGTGGAGGGTTGGTTACTTAGAGACTTATTTAGTAGATACAGAAACAGGTGTAAAAGGTGATACAGAAAACTTAGATTAGATTACCGTTAATTGCGTTTTGTGTCATAGTCAATAGTTCAATGAATATTTCATAATATTTTAATTAAGTTTATCTGTTTACAATGAAAATAATTCAACACAGCTTTAGGAAATGTTCTGCACTTCTTTTTGTTTTTATGTAGTCGTGAATTTTGCTTTTTATTCACAAAAAATTTTAAGGTACGTAGTTATGTGGTTTTATGAAAGGAGACATATTCGTTGCAATAAATTGCATATTTTCTATGAACTGCCAGGTCAACTGCTATTTATGTGTTCCTATCGCTATTAATTGATAAAAAGTACGTTGATTGCGTCTATTTATGGTCTAAATTAACGTTTAATAAATCATACTCTTGTGCTTCCACAATTAGAATTAAAAAAGGTTTGCTAAAGTTATTCTACAGTTGCACAATATTTTTCTCTTTAGCAGTAAACTGTAGAGTATAAATCATCATATTTTCTAGTTTTTATTACGTAGAGTACCTAGAAATACATTATGTATTCTGAGCAAAAAACAGAATAAATTTCCTCATTTCCAGTGTCAGTAATAACTAAGTAAGTGAGTTGCAGTCTCGTTCTAATCTTATTACAAAAAAGTAAATATATGAGACACTTTATAACTCATCTCAACAACGATAAAACTCGTGATAAAAGTTTTAATATACTGTTTCGTTTAAAGAGGAAAACAACAATACAATTTTAAACTTGATACGTCTAGAAAAAGTTGTTTATTACAAGAATATATTGCATAACAAAATAACATGCTTTTAACGTAAATATGTGATCCACGAATTCTTCCTATATTTTTGACTAAAAGTAATAAATTCCATTAATTCATTTACATAACAAAAAGCATTTACTACAAGTAAAAGAAACATAACAAATTAATTATCCGTGCAAATAGTTCAGTGAACGCCACTGATTTGTTACCTCTTTGAATAAAAAGAGATTATCTGCTAGTATAGTTTCTTCCATAAATAATTGAACTGATTATGTCACGATATAACTGCCGTTTTTAAAATACTTCCACAGAATAACGATGAAAAGTGACAGTAAACTAAATATTATATAAATAAATTACTGAAATTCCAGTAACATAAGAGAGAAACCTCATTATCATCTTTTTCTGGATGAATAACAAGAGTTAAAATAATTTGTTTTTTAAGTGATTTTTTTATTTTAAAGTTGAAATAGTCAGTCTATATACAAGTTCATACAAAATTTCGAAAAAACTTTTAACACGACATTTACCTAATAAGATTGTACAGTTTAGAAAATTATCTAAAATCTCTTTTTTACAGGTAATTAACATTAAAAGCGTAAGTAAAGTATAATGTTAGCCTATTGTTGTTATCTAGTAAATTTTTATAGCCAGGAACAAACATTTTACTTAGGTATAATTAAAAGATTGATTTATATCATTTTTCACTATTTTTTTTTAATCTTCCATCCTAATTTTTTGTCGTTTCCATGATCATTTATTTAAACGTACCTACTGGAAATTTTGAACTCTTCAGGTAAAAAGGTCAACAAAATCGGACATTTCGTTCCTTAGTAGTAGACCTCTTCAAAAAAATTGATAAGTCAGATTAACATTCACTTTATGAAAAAACTATCTTAGAGTTTAATTTAATATTGCCATAAAGTAGTTTTGTGTTGTTCCCTGATCATTTATTGAAATGTAAACGAAATATTGAACAAAACCAACAAAATGCGAAGTTTCAACCCTACATTGTGATCGTCTATAAGGAAATTATTAATTTCAGAAGTACAATCAACATTATCCTTATGATAAAAATATCTAAAAGTTTAATTCTATATTATTGCCATAAAGTAACTTTTTTGTCATTTTCTATATTAATTACTCAGATTAATAGAAATTCTAAACTCTGTAAGAAAAAAATACTAAAAAGTTCGACTTTTATTGAGATGTAATGCAAGTTCTTTATATAAACAAAGCTAACAAAATACGTCGTTTCGTCCCTTCATTGTGAGTTTTTTCTTTCAAAAAATTTCTTGGTTACAAAAGTACAGACAAGGTCAACTTCTCTTTGATAAAAATATCTCGCAGTTTAATTTTATACTGTCATAAACTAATTTTTTGTTGTTATTCTGATCATTTATTAAAAACACCAACAGAATCCGACGTTTCGTTTAGTGATGAATAAAG
This sequence comes from Agrilus mali, assembly GCA_029378335.1. Lineage (NCBI taxonomy): Eukaryota > Metazoa > Arthropoda > Insecta > Coleoptera > Buprestidae > Agrilus > Agrilus mali. The sequence goes on along the minus strand of CM055658.1, from coordinate 17,804,941 downwards.
CAAGACCAAGACCAAGACTCGGATGGTCTTGGGCTTGGTCTCGGACTTATTTACTCAGTCTTGGTCTTGGTCTTGCTCAAATTCGTCTGGTCTCGGTCTTGGTCCTGGTCTCGCTTACGCAGTCTTGGTCTTGCTGAATTTCGTCTGGTCTTGGTTTTAGTCTTGGTCTTGCAATAAGGTTTTAACGAACATTCTTCAAAAAATTTTGTAAACATGTTTTCATTTGGGAAACATTTTTAAACCTAAATTCACTATCCACAAATTGACAAAAAAGTTCATTAAGATGTTATTGCTTATTATTATTCAATCATAAAAAGATAGTCTAAAATCAATAATTAATTTATGGAGTACGTTAGTGATGAGCAAAGCAAGACCAAGATCAATTTTGCTCATCACTAGTTTCGTTCCTCAATTGTAGTTTTCTTCTTCAGGAAAATTGTCTTGGAAGTACAAAGAAGATCACTATGAGAGAAGCATTTTAAATTCAATATTAGCATGAGGAGAATGGTGATTACGAATGATATCCTTGAAGAAGAACACAATTAAAGAGCAAAACGTTGGATTTTTGTTTTTTTCTGCCTGAAAGTTCAGCTCACTTTTCAAAACTAATTCCTCATTTTAATTTTTTTTTATCAAAAGAGAATAGGTAATTAAAAATTAACAATTACGCCCTTCTCTATTTACTTAGCAAGTGATTTATGCATACATACATACATACTGTAGCGACCAGTGACACAGTACGTGTGTGCGATAACAATTTGTGGCATGTACTTGTTATCGCTAACATGCTAACGGCGTAAACACCGCGCACGGTACTTTTCGTGTTATCAACTTACAAGATGTAAATCATTCTCCGGCGACAAGTAACAAGTTCAATTCTGGAATAATCGAGGACTTTCTAATTATTACTCATCATTCGAGAATCGTCAGGATTTCCTTTTCGAATTGTCCAGAAAGTTCGAAAGGTGTATATAAAGTGATCATCTTTGGACCGAAAAACAGTTAGTTGAAGAAAGCATCAGTGCGCGAATTAAAACCGATAATAGACAAAGTGATATAAATAAATTGTAATATAAATAAGTGAATTGTTGTGATATAAATGGTAGTTCTAAGTTAGTGTTTAAGTGTTATAAATAGTGTTAAATAAATAATTGTTTAAATAAATAGTTTAACTAGAAAATTCGTTACAATACATAAGCACACATTTAGGTACAAAATGTTAATTTATTATATTAGGTAGTACTGAATTCATTCTTCTAAAAGAAAAATTACTGTGTGGGCACATTCCACCAAGTACCTCTACCTATTATCTATCTATGAATGTAATGTAAATTTGTACATGTACATGGGTTACAAGCACAGCGTATATTTGCGCAAATAAAATTAATGATGTTACTTGTTGTTACTACGACCTGGTAATAGTGTAGGTACTTTATTTACATATATGTGTCTATTCTAACTCCCAACTACAGTACGAAGTATACCAGTGTGTGTAAAAAAGTGGATCCGTTCTCACATTCATTATGATAAAGGTCGGTTGAATTAAACTGAATAACTGCAAATAATATCTAAGTAGTAATACAACTATTATTACATAAATTGGCATACACACCAACATGTTTTGAACGTTTTTAGTGTCTATAATTTTGTTTGTAGGTACAGAAATTACAGGATCATCTGTCCTCATAAATTTCTTTATAAATTTATTTATTTTGGGTAAAATCATATCGCTGGCTTTGCTTAACAATTTAGATCAGTTTTCTTAGTTTTTGATATTGAAATATAGAAACAAAACTTTTAGAGACTTAAAGAAGTGAAAAACTTAATTACAAATTAAGGGAGTTTTTTGAGGAAGTGGGGTAAAAGTAAAATTTAATTAATTAAAAACTATAATGTAAGATTATATTATTAGTTAAAAAATTTGTTAATTAATAAATGTTTAATTTTAAAAAGCGTAGAATATGTCGAATCTGTCACCTACAATTACTTAGTTATTGTAGGTTTATTGTTTATATTTTATTTAAATAAATTTGTTACCTATAAATTCATATGAATGTTCAAATTTCTACAATAACAAGTAAAATATTTGAAAGCATATCTTACAAGTGCAGTATTTGCATAAATTCTTTAAATCCCCAAATTTACTTTCTCTACTGTTCAATTCGGTACTGAACATATTGATGAATCTACAAAGAATATAATTAGTGTTAGATACATGTGTACCAGATACAGGCTTAAGATCTATGGCCTAAGGAAGCAAGAAATCTACTGATAAGTTGATGAGGAAGTCAAAAATGTACTGACGAAACTTCACAATACCACAGATGTCCTTAGTTTACTTGAATTTTTTATTTTACAATTAATTATGTCCAAAAAGTTGACTCGACGTTTTTGGAGTTTAAAAAAAAATGTGCCAAAATGTGCCCGAAATGTGCTATTATGTGCTACGTAAAAACAATTATTCAAAAAACTTAACTTTTATGACTATGTCATTTTTATGATGTTTAGTTAGCTCCACAACATCACTTCATTAAAACCAAACCAATTGTGTTGTAATGTGCTCAAGATGTGCTATCATGTGCCATTAAAAAAATATATACTTGAAAATTTTAATTTTTATTGAGACATCCTTTTTGTGATATTTACTTAGTTAGCTCCGCAAAATCACTTTATCAAAACTAAACTTATAGTGCTGTAATGTGCCCGCAATGTGCTATTATGTGCCAATGTGAAAAAAAATATTTGCATAAAAAGTTTAGATTTTTCGTAAAATGTTGTCTTCATTAATACTTTCTATACGCATCGATAAATGTGGTACGATGAAATAACATAATTATATGCTTAACATAGTATTCGCATACTGTTCATGAAACATCACCATACATTCTTTTACATGTTATGCAACACATCTTGTATTAGGTAAGTACCTGTACTTTTCATTAGTTTACGATTGTATAGAATGTATTGTACACTATAAATTCGTATTATTATTAATATTATCAATACAAAGTGTTATTAAACCTTTTTTTTTATTGTTAATAGTAACTTTTTATATTTAATGATAGTTTTCTATTAGTGTAGGGAATAAACTTTTCATAACACAACACATAGACAAAGAGACAGAAATTTTTGCTCATTTATGTATATATATCTATCTATCTAGCTATTATAGAAGATTAGTAATTATTATGTAATAAATATGTATTCTTATAAAACAAAATGAAAATACTTAATGTAGTCATTTCCCTATTCTCAAAACAAATTTCCATTGTTCTTCGTAATAACATTACTAGTATAAAAAGTATTAATGAAGACAGCATTTTACAAAAAATCTAAACTTTTTATTTAAATATTTTTTTTTCACATTGGCACATAACAGCACATTGCGGGCACATTACAGCACTATATGTTTAGTTTTGATAAAGTGATTTTGCGGAGCTAACTAAATATCACAAAAAGGACGTTTCAATAAAAATTCAATTTTTCAAGTAAATATTTTTTTTATGGCACATGATAGCACTTCTTGAGCACATTACAACACAATTGGTTTGGTTTTAATGAAGTGATGTTGTGGAGCTAACTAAACATCATAAAAATGACCTCGTCATAAAGTTAAGTTATGTTTTTTAAATATTTTTTTTACGTAGCACATTTCGGGCACATTTTGGCTCATATTTTTTTTTTAATTCCAAAATTGTCGAGTCAACTTCTTGGACATCAATTTAATTGTGGATGGGAGAAAATAAAAATGAGGAGGTATTGAAAGGAACAGGAAAACAGAACGCAGAACGAAGTATTATGTAAAGAAATGTTTCTGAAACATGGTGGGCTATACTAAACTTTAAAATGTGGTGGAGAAAATATTCTTCTTGATTACTGTTAATTACGTTGGATGAGAATATAACTGGGCAGAGCTTTAGGGCTTTGTGCTCTAAAATTTGCTTCTAGTCCTTTCAGGTCTTGGAAGAAGCACTATATTTTAAGTCTTCAAAGCTTTTTCACTAGTGCTTGGAGTTTTAAACTTATAATTGACAATTCGAAGTTTTGGGACTCTAAAATGTAAATGAGACTCCTAGGACAGAAAGTGATTTTATTAAGGCTTTGTTCAGATAACCACTTCTGTTTTAAAATCAAAAATAAATCAGCAAAAAATATAAAAATACACTGGTCATGTAGTGGTTTTGATGATAGTTTTGTGCAGCTTTAGGGAAAATTATGGTAAATTATAAAAATATTTTAAGAAATGATTAGCTTCGCTCCTGACACAGTTACGTAGGTATTATTAGGGTTGTGTCATCAGCACAATTTTTATTAATAGGTACACGACTAGGTACACTGTGCATGTCATGCGACAAGTTTGTATGAGAACGAGGTAAATATTTACTTCGTGTGTTTTAGTCCATGTAAAGGTAATTAAACATTATCACGTCGGTCGTCGTGGCTGTGCCTTTCTTTTACGCGATGCCAATTTAAGTAAAACTTGAAAATAAAATTGTTTGCAATTAGTCCAACCAGTAGGTACATAAATACTTATGGTACCTACTAATTAATTATATTGTGACACCGTTTCGCTAACGACTGTTTTAATTTTATAAATTAATTATAATAACAGTAGACCGCTGAGGGCACATACCAACTTGGGTACATAACTGCAAGTAAAATGGTCAACCATATGATAACAATTCAATTATCAAATGTCTACGTACAATATCTATTATAATTATTTTCATTAGAAACTATACATATCTAAAGATAAAGATATGATCGTGCAATTCAGTGTTCGAATATTTTACAATGCAAATAGTTTCAATTCATAGCAAGTTTCTCTCGTAATAAAATATAAATAAAAATAAAAGTATCTAACAACAAGTAGGAAAGAAATGAAGTATTTCTTTGGTTTGCTAATTTAAATAACAACTTCAAATTAGCATTTTTTCAATGTTTTTTGAAACAACAACTAATGTTGCAATAATATCTGATCGAATAAATTAAATGAATAGATTTAAAAAATTTCTGTCGTAATACAAAAGCACCCAAAAAATTAAAAACCAAAATATGAATAAACTGATCACAGTCTGAATTTAATACGTTTTGTTACAAAAAAAGTTCTAATTATTTTTGAAAAAGTGTTCAGTCCTACAGTTTATAGTTAGGATCCTTAACTTAATAAATCACTTATTAATTACCAAGAAATATTCAAACGATTAATAAATTGCTGTTATTATTTGTAAAATAATTGGTAACATTAACTTTAATACGTTTTTATTTACCGTCAACACTTTTATGTTTTTTTAATTCAATCCACCATTATATTTTTACCATTCTAGACACAAATTACAAATTAATTGTAAACGATTTGAAATATGAATTACAAGAATTTTATTTGTTACCGACAAATAATTCAACTATGTACTACTTAGTCCGGTCAAATTAGACCAAAAAATAAGAGTAAAGCTACATAAATTCCCACCAAGCTGAAAATCAGTGAGATTGTTTAAAATATGATTAAAAATAAAATTTGAAAGTTCCCTATCTTTCCCCTGTATGGAAAAAAATTTATTCAAGGTTAAAGGTCAAAAAAATTAGTTTTTCGCGATTTTCAGCAAAACGGTAAGTTTTATCATAAAATTACCCCAGACAATAATTGTAGATCATAAAATTATCTATAAAATATGTGACAAATAAATCCCCAAGAACTAGAAAATATTTAGTGCAAATAGAAAAAAGATTGTAGAGGAAAAATTTTCCATGTGACATGTTTAAGTTCGACCTTTTACCGCAGCTACACGTGCTTGGAGCTCGGCGTGAATAGTAGTTATTATAGCGGAAGTTCAGATTAAAAACGGCTGATTTTTGAAAGATAAGGAAAGATAAGGCTTCTGTACAGGTGGATTGGGGCTATAGTAAAAAACTTGAGTGGCATAGTGAATTTTTTGGCGACTAAAGAGGAAAATTTTTCCACATAAGTATATCGACTCCTCGAAGGTGAAAAAAAGAAGACTAAATACAAAAAACAGTAGATTAAAAAAAAAAAAAACGCAAAACAAATATAAAAAAACAGAAGTATTTCGGCAGGAAGTTCTATAAATGAATGGTTGAGCAACAACGACAAGGGGGACGAAGGCACAAAAAGAAAAACGGTGGCAACGGAAATAGATGAAAAAGGAATAAAAAAGAAAAATATACAGCAGAAGAACAGTGAAAGGAGCAGAATGGATGAAATTATGAGCTTCTTAGAAGAGATGAGAGAAGAAAACTCCTTGAGATGGAGAGAAAATATAGGAAAACAAGAAAAAAGGGAGATAGAAGAAGAAAAAAGGTGGAGAAATTTAAACCAAAAGATCAAAGTTGTGCAGGAAGAAAATAAAATAGTAAAACAGAGAATAAAAGAAATGGAACTAAAAACTAAGGAGAAATTAGAAAATTATAAACAAAGAAATGGAGATACTAAAAGGAGAAGTACTTGGAAAAATGGGAGAAAACGAAGAACAGGAGAAGTATAAGAGCAGACTCAAAGAAGTAGAAAAAGAAATGGAAAGAATAAATAGGGAAGAAAGGAAAACAAACATTATCATAAACGGGTTAGAGCTTGGTGTAGGAGAATGGAAAAAAGAAGTGGAAGAATATATAAGGGAGAAATTAGGAATCCCCGGTAACAATAAAGAAAGTATGGAAAATAAAGGCAGCGATGTTTGGAGCTAAAGCAGCAAATCTGGAAGAAAAACGTAATATAGTAAAAAACAGTAAAAAGCTTAAAGGTACCAATGTATATATAAACTGGGACCTAACAAAGGAAGAGAGAAGGATTAGGGAAAAAAATAGAAGAAAGAATAAGAGAAGAAAGAAGAAAGAAACCAGATATTAGAATCAAAGCGGGATATAAGAAATTAAATATAGAAGACCAAGTATGGATATGGAATAAAGAAGAAGAAAATTTGGTAGAAGGGGAAGATAAGAAGAAAGGCATGGGGTTTCGACAAGAGAAAAGACGAACTGGAAGATAAAAAATAGAACACAATTCAAAAATAGAACGAAGAAGATGACGACTATGGCATGGAATGTGGCGGGGTTGAAGAACAAAGAAAGATGTTTTTGGGAGGAGTTAAAAAAATTATGAAATGGTATTATTAAGAGAGACGTGGGTGGAGGAAAAAGATATGGAATGCCTAGAGAACAAGATGGACTGTGATTACAATTGGAATAATTATAGTGCGGTAAGATTAAGAAAAAAGGGAAGAGCAAAGGGGGGAATGTTAGTGGTAATCAAAAAAGAAATAAAGGTAGAAGTTAATGAAATAGAAAAGGGAGTGATAGTAGTAGACGGTAGAAAGCAAAGGGGAAGACGGATAGTAATATTTGTATATTTGAATGAAGAGAAAAATAGGAAATTAGAAAAGATAGAAGAACTGATGGAAAATTATAAAGACTATAATGTGTACTATTTTATTTTTTTGTACTAAAGTGTGTGGAGATGTAGAGATAACATTAGGTTTCAATAAAGCTCTTATATAATAAAATTTGAAAGTTCCCTATCTTTCCCCTGTATGGAAAAAAATTTATTCAAGGTTAAAGGTCAAAAAAATTAGGTTTTCGCGATTTTCAGCAAAACGGTAAGTTTTATCATAAAATTACCCCAGACAATAATTGTAGATCATAAAATTATCTATAAAATATGTATCTTTAAAATACCCCAAAATAAGCTATGTGACAAATAAATCCCAAACTAGAAAATATTTAGTGCAAATAGAAAAAAGATTGTAGAGGAAAAATTTTCCCCAGAAGAATTCCCCTGAAAAAAATACCCCAAAGGAAAACAAATCCCCTATTTTTTGGGAAAATCCCCTAATCTGGCAACCCTGGGACTAACAGTATTTCATTTATTGGGCACACTGACATAAAGCAAGTATAAGACCCTAATCACGCATACAATTGAACAGGAGACAGATGTCTCGAGGTTACACTGGCGTATAAAATAAGGGACTGGGTTTTTTTTAAACCTGATATCTCAGAAACGGTGGCTTTTAGGAAAAAAAATATTGATACATATTTTATAGATAATTTTATGATCTACAATTTTTGTCTGGGGTAATTTTATGATAAAACTTACCATTTTGCTGAAAATCGCGAAAAACTAATTTTTTTGACCTTTAACCTTGAATAAATTTTTTTCCATACAGGGGAAAGATGGGGAACTTTCAAATTTTATTTTTAATCATATTTTAAACGATCTTACTGATTTTCAGCTTGGTGGGAATTTATGTTGCTACGAATGTCTAAATTGAGTGGACTATACTACAATATAAAACAATAAATATACAATAAATACATTCACAATTTTGTGACGTATATGGCGGTTAAATAATTGTGTAATTAAATTATCAAATACATTCATACAAATACTATATACGTGTAGTGATTATTAAATTACTCTAACAAATGAGAATGTTGTAAATTAAGTCACGCTTAAGAGTTTCTAAGTAAATACTTGTATCTTTATTATCTACTGCTGATTTTATTTTACAGAATACATTGCAAAAAAAAAGTGCTGTAAATATTTTTATATCAGGTACTTTTACTATTCTATTCCTTGAATGTTGTGTTATTAATTAGTATCAATTGTCATTACCTAACTAATTATTTCTAATAATATTGAATGAGGGGGAGATTTAGAAAATAAACAATATCTTTTTTAACTAAAATAAACGAAGTATCCTAAAAAATGAAGTGAACATGGATAATATTTCCCGTTTTTTGAAATATACTTTTTCTGGAAAATTATTAAGTGCAATTATTTTTTATTTTTATTGCTGTGTTCCCTTTAATATATCTCTTAAATTCTTTTGCATGTGATTATAATTACAATTTTATTAAAGAATATTGAAGAATAAAAACACTTGTATATGATTTTCACAAATTATTTATTAATTTGGCAACATGCTTCGCCATAATTTAGTCTTCTTTGGGCAGTAAATACTCAATAGCCCATAGAAGCCGAAATTATGGAGAAGCATGTTAATAAATAATTTGTGAAAATCATATACAAGTGTCTTCATTCTCTAATTATGGATTTTCATCAAGTAAGGGTCAAAGCTATTCAATACTTGAAAGAATATTGATTTTTTTACCTAATTGTTAATTTCCAATAATATTCAGACAGTGTAAAATTTTGCTAAAAAGATATAAGGATCTAGTACGATCAAGTAAATATGAATTACTAAAACATATTTTTTATATAAGGAAATACCCCAAAAAAATGAGATAAATATGTGGTGCGATATTCCCATTGTTAAAAATATACTTTTCTGGAAAATATTAGGTAACAGTTATTTATTTATTTTTTTCAGAAAAAAAAATACGTCACACTAAAATTAGCATGTTTTGACCCCCTCCCCCCGGTTGTCACGCTGTGTCACACTTTATGTCACCCCCTGTAAATATTACGTCACAAAAACTAACCCCCCCCCTGAACATGCTAAATTTTTATTAATAATACACAAATTTTGACAGTCAAAAATATTTATTTTATTCTCATAATAAAATTTAAATAAATTAATAAATATCTTTTGTAACGAACAAATAAATAATATTTCTATTTATCAGAAGTCCAAGGATTCTGTAAATATTCAGTAAAATTTTTTGATGAACGGCGAACGTCACGTTGCCGTAGACCCCCTGTCCCCCCTTGTCACATCTTGTCACACTCAGCAAGACCCCCCCCCCCTTGTATGCGAACGTATTTTATGAACGACCCCTTACTGAGGATTTTCTCTGACCCCTACAGTCTTCTTTAAGTTCTCATGTAAGGGAATTATTTGTTAATTTCTCTGCTTATTCCTATCGTTTAATTTCCGTCATAATTTATACTGAATGCAACACTAAACAGGAAACAGGGAGGGATGAAATGAATTATCTTTTTTAAGCAGTGTCATTCTTATCCTGTTAAAAGCTATAAGTGCATTTTTTTGCATTTGTCGTTGTGTCCTAAAATAGAATACAACATGTTGTACTTATGAGGGTCTATTAGCTTTATTATTTTAATTGTGTATTTAATTGAATTCTTCAGTAGACGACGGACGGTTATAATGTCACCGCCACAGGGAACAGAGTAATAAGGTCTACATTAAACGCGAACTTGGGCGTTCTGACATATAATTAGTGCAGTTAATTTAGGACAAATGTAGTTCAAGGAATTTTGAAGGAAACAATTCAAACGAGCAATTACCCGAAAACAAATTAACCAAATTACACATTTTTGTTTTGTGTGTCTCATATTATTTATAATTAAAAAGTTACTTTTACTTTAAAATTGTTGTTTTTAGGGTAAGTAGGTATTTTTTTTTTATAAAATGATTAATAAGACTAAAACATTTATCTATCTGTGGGTCTGTCATATTTATGTAATTTTTTCTAAAGTCCAACTGATATCTGTGGGTAAATATTAAACATTTGTTGACCCCCTATTTATTTTCTCATTTATAAACATAAAGTACGTGCATGTATTATTTAAATATATAGTAGAATTTCGGTAGTCTTAAAGATAATTGATAACAAGTTACTGAATAAATAGTACAGCAGGAAATGTTAATTCATTTACTGAGAAAAGTAAATATTTTTGAACTAGAATTACAATATAATAATAATATGAAAAATTATTTAAAATTAATAGAATTGTATGTAGAAATACAGTGTAATATTCCATTATTTTAAACACAAAAATAAATAGAATTAATTCAGAAAATAGACAAAAAATTTTGTTATAAGCTTTTTCAACAAACGATGTATGATTTTTTTGTTGAATTATTATTTATAAATGAAAAATTAAAATTTGATTCATTTATACACTGTAATACTTTCTTATTTGAGAGATGAAAATAATAAAAAAGAAATCTAAAAAATCTGCAATTAGGCAATAATTTTTTTTAATTAGGTATATCGAGATATTAATGTAAACATCTTTTTGTTGAAAAAATTAAAATTTAATGAAAACAATTTCACAGTTTCTTGATTGTTTCTGTTAACTTATACAGATTGATATAAACCATAATCCAGTCGAACTTCGATAATTCGAATCACCATATAACACAAAAAACATTCGAGGTATCGAGCCTTCGCGTCATTGAATAATAATACATATGACATATGTACAGTATATTTCGTTTAAAATAACGACGCTGAAAGGACCATTAAATTCCGTCGCTATATCCAAAAATCGCTATATAAAAAAAAAGAGAGGAAGAATGAAAGAAGGAAATTAGGCAAGAAAAGAACCCAGTAACTGATTCTTAGATTTAACTTCATCAACCTTAACATTTATAGACAATTACTACAACTGCTGAGTTTTGTGTTTAGACTCGGTCGCAATATCAGTCAATATGAGATTTCTAGCATCTTGTAATTAATAGTTCATTAAAATTAGTAGCTAAAACTGAAATCGACGTTACATCCGAAGTCGTTACAGCCAAATTTTCCTCTTAAATTCAAGGGACATGTATTATGTCGTTATAACCAAAAGGTCGTTACAACCGAAGTCGTTATAAATTAAATCCACTGTATAGGTATACTTATTTTTTGTAAATGTATGTATCTACTTCATGTTACAGATAGATAAATGAACAAGATTTAATTTTTGGTCAGAAGACGTACATTTGATGAAAAATAATCGTAGAAACTGTAACTGCCTCAATGCTTGAGTGGTACAGCTATTTAAAATAGAGACGATAAAATCCTACATTATTAAAGGATTCCTCCGGAAAATTCAAGTTATCGAAGTTGGTGTCAAATATTATCTTCGAGTTATCGAGGTATACAAGTAATAGAAGCTTAACAGTTCGAGTTATCATGTAAAAGTTACACGTATTTCTCATAGTTGATGCTATTGCCAACCAATTTGGTTCGACTTATCAAAACTTAACGACGTTCAAGTTATCAAAGTTTGATTTAATTTCTTTATGGACACTGAAACATTTCATTATTTGAAACATTGACGAAAAAATGTGAGCCGTCACGGGACGCCTGGCAGATGTGAAACATCGAGTTTGCACAAGTAATATGCATGAAAGACAATATTATGACAGAAACTAAATATGGCATAATGAAAATATCAAATATTACCTACGAATTTTTCCACAAAATGATGACTATTTATTAATAAACATTTATTTTTATTAAATACAAAAATTAAAAATTCAAAAATTTATTTCAAGTTGCGACAACTCAATTCTTTTAATCAGTGACTTCAGTAATAGTTATATTCGATGTTGCCTCTGACAGCATTACTGTGATAATTAGTCGAGGATAACTGAAGTATGTTATAAAAGTATTGGACATAACATTATCAAGACATCTAATAAATACACCATCTATTGTTGTTGCATATCTGGTAGTAGGTTCTCTTGGATTGTTGTTAATTTGCAATTGAAATTCTTTTTGGAGGAATGTAATTAATGGCATTGATTCATCTTTAGCAAAAGTTACATTGAAATCTCCAGCTAAAATCAATGGTAGTTTATTTTTATGGGTTTTAAAAATTATTGAACCTCTGTGACTGTACGGAAATAATTTCTCATGTAAAAATGAAATATCATTCATTTTTTTATTATGTGAAATGTACACCACAATCATAAATTAATTCACTTCCATCTTATAGTTTGCTATAGTAAACGACACCGTCGAACCGAGTGGGAAGAGAATCGCACAGGCGCTTGCGCATGGCGAGGCGTCGCTACGACATGACTCGCCACGCTCGCCACATTCGCCACCCCAAAGCAATCCGGTTTACCCGCGGCTATAGATGTTTCACCTAAAAAAAAAACTGAATAAATGCAGCAAACAAAACTACCTAGATAATCGTTTTTTTTTCGAAATGTGCTTATGTAAATGTTTTTTTATGTTAATGTGATATATAAAAATATATGTCAATACCTAACAAAAAATCTTAATTATAACTATTAGTTCACTTATGTTTTCTCTCCACTTAGAAGTATGACAGTGTATCAGGTACATTTTTCAATGCAGATGAAGCATTAAAAATTAAAGCAGATAATTCAATTGACCTTCACTACAACAGAATTCTAATGTATATGGAGCAGCTTACCAAAATAAAATATTAATTAATCCTCTATATAAAGAGATACCTAACAATTACAATATTTATTATTTGTTTACTTACGTAATCGTTTAATTTACAGTAGGTATCTATTTTGCACGGAATGGAAAGAAGAATTACATTATATTTATTTATTAAATATATTACAGTAGAACCTCGATAAGATAAAGACCAAGGGAAAAGTTAAATAATTTGAGTTACTGAGGTTTTTACTTACTAAGGGTTTAAGTTAAGGAGTTTTAATTGGTGTTTTATTTTTACTTACAGAGGTCCGTTTATGAGCGTTGTTTAGGAATTATAGAGATAGACGAGCTAGGTTAAATGCAAATGAAACTTCGAAATGTTATTATGTACATACGTACTTTATTTTAGGTTTAAAGGTACATTTATTCAAGTTTATTTTATTCTACATAAAAAAGTCGGTTATTTTTTTTTTTGTTTCAAACAATTCACATTTTCTACATCAATTTTATTACTTACTGAGGGGGCGATGCCCAAATTATTCGTTTAAGTTATAGAGGGTTCGTATTTTAAGTAAAAGAGGTTTTGGACTCCGAGGGGAAGGGAACACAACATTTTATGAATTTATAGAGGTTTTTACGTTGTCGAAGTTTAAGTTATCAGGGTTCTACTGTATTTAAATAAGTACCTTATGTGAAATGAAATTACAATTACAAGGTCAAATCTCATGATATTCTGAAGTACCTCTAGAAATTATTATCTTGTTCTCTGGTTCAGTCACCTTTATCTATTGTACCTCATTTTCGAATTGAGCCCAGTCAAGAAGTTGTGCTAAACTATTTTTGCGAATCCGTCTTCACTTTCTATCTCATGTACAGTTATTTTAAACGCCTTCTACTAAGATTGTATATTATATATTGACAATAAATTATATGCCAGTATCGATTAAGCCATTGATTATTTATTGTATTGTGTGTTTGTGCGCCACTGTCCTCAATTAATAACACAATTTTCGACTGTCTTCACAAATGATACGATGTCTCTACTACTTCCCGTGTCCAAACATATGATGAGGATCGTTATTTTATTATCATTAGTCACGACAATGGAAAGAAATGACTGCACGTACATATAATACGTAAATGTGTATAAGTATATGAAGTTAAATTAACACCAATATGGTTCTTATTATAACGGTTCTATACATGTCTTGTTTGACAACCGCGATGATCATGCCATACCATGCCGTAACCTCGATTATTTCCTTGTTATAAACACCAAATACGTTTTAGGTAAGTAAGTACAAGGGTGTTCCACTACTACATAAATGGGTACCAACAAAATTTAAAAAATGTGAGCCGTCACGGGACGCCTGGCAGATGAGAAAATTGAGTTTGCTCAAGTAATATGCATGAAAGACAATATTACGACAGAAACTAAATATGGCATACTGAAAAAATCAAATATTACGAATTATTTCCAGAAAATGATTACTATTAATAAACATTTATTTTTGTTAAATACAAAAATTAAGAATTCAAAAATTTATTTCAAGTTGCGACAACTCAATTCTTTTACTCAGTGACTTCAGTAATGCATTGTTATATTCGATGTTGCCTCTGACAGCATTACTGTGATGATTAGTCGAGGATAACTGAAGTATGTTACAAAAGTATTGGACATAACATTATTAAGACATCTAATAAATACAGCATCTATTGTTGTTGCATATCTGTAGTAGGTTCTCTAGGATTGTTGTTTTTTTGCAATTAAATTTCTTTTTGGAGAAACGTAATTAATGGCTTCGATTCATCTTTAGCAAAATTTACATTGCAATCTCCAGCTAAAATCAATGGTAGTTTATCTTTATTGGTTTTAAAAATTATTGAACCTCTGTGACTGTACGGAAATAATTTCTCATGTAAAAATGAAATATCATTAATTTTTTATTAGGTAAATGTACACAACAATCATAATTAATTCATTTCCATCTTCTAGTTTACTATAATGTAGTAAATGACACCGTCGAACCGAATGGGAAGAGAATCGCACAGGCGCTTGCGCATGGCGAGCGTCGCCACGGCTTGCAATCGCCACGATCGCCACACCAACAATCCGGTTTACCCGCGGCTATAGATGTTTCACATCAAAATTACAAATGAAAATAATTATTATTTATGATGCCAGTTTTTTTATACACATTAGCACGTAAAAGGAATTTCCTAAGGACTTTTACTTTTCTTAAGAAAAAATGATAACAGTTTGCGTGCTTTGGCTCTTGATGTGGTTAATAGTTTAAATAGGTATTTAATTAATTAATAGTACCTAATTGTAGACATTACTTGTTGAAACTTTATAATCAATTTTAAAAAGAAGTTAAAAGGTTCAAAATAATTTTTAATAACGTATACTTATGTTCTACCTGAAGATGTCAATGCGTTGACGAAACAATTGCAAATCAATTTGCAACTTTTTCCCTTTTGGATAAATTTAAATATTAAATTTATTAATGGACAAACATTAGAGCAATTACTTATACTGAAATTCAAATTAGAAAAAGTTGAGGATTTAATGTAAGTATAAGCAGCCTACAGAAAATGTATTTTAATCAGATCATTGATATTTGGAAATACGAACGTACATACAATAAACCCAAAATCCAATTAAACCAAACAATAACTGCCTAATAAATTATGTTATAAGCATAACACTCTAATAATTATTGCGTTATAAGTGTGCACAAAATGGCAATTAAGCTGCCATTAATAAAGAGATAATGCTAATTTTTTAGAGGTCATTACGATCCTTTTATTTTTCAAAGAATCGTAATGGTGTGTACAACAATTAATCAATTTTTGATATTAATAAACAATAAGAATTATCCCCTATGTTCGATGAGTAGGGCAAGGATAATCCTTGACGTTAATAATAACTGTGTTCAATAAATAAGTAGGTACGTAATGGATTCAAAACTACCCCGATACAAAGCTATATTCTATGAAAAAAATATCTATTAGAAAAGAAAAAGAAATCGTGTTTTAATTGTCAACCCTTAAACCTCGTGTTACAATGGCTACATTCAAAGGAGACAATACAAGATCTCATGTACCCTGAAAAGGATACCAAAGGCTAAAGCGAAATAGCCTTTACCCTGAGAGTTTGTGGTAAGTCCCTATGGACTCTTGATAATTTTTTGTACTCTCAATGAGTCTAGGCAAAATATGAAGCATCCCTTTCGCAGATTTAAAATAAAATTTATTAATAAGGTAATAATATACTTTGACTTGTACACTTCACAGTTGGGCAAAGCTTCAGAAAAGACTAATGGCCAATTGGACGAGGACTTTGTTCAGGTCTGATAGATATATAAAGGGACTTAAAACTACCCTTAAAGAAAATTACGTTCCATGAAATGTATTTGCTAGAAAACAGTAAACAAATCGTATTGGAATTTTCAATCCCTAGATATTGTGTTTTTCTGATATGTAGCTATTAAAAATCAGTTGAAACAGAAACACTTCAAGGTTAAAGCTCATGAGATCCTGAATAATCTCCCGGTATTAAAGATCATTTATCCTTGTAGTTTACCCTGAAAGTTTATGATACATCTCTACAGAATCTAATGATATTTTTTTGTGTTGTTCAGAGCTGGGTAGAACTTTTTGCTAATTGAGCTCGTTCGACGAGGACTTTGCCCAGCGGTAATAAACTACCCCTAAGGAAAGTTAAATTTCATGAAAAATATTTGTTAGAACAGAGAATCTATAATGACTACGTTCAGAATAAAACATGTAGAAATATTTAAAAATTTCATGAATCCTGAAATGGTAACATTTCCAGGTCAAAGCTCATGAGATTCTAGGAGACCTCCCAATAGTAAAGATCTTTCATCACTGTAGTATACCCCCAAGGTCCATAGTAAATTTCTATAGCTTTATTGAAACAAAAAGTTTATATTATATACATCTCCACATACAAAAGGAAAAAAAAAACATAATTTTTTTTTCCAACCTATAAAATTTTATCATTATAAATTTAAACTAATCATTTCCCTTCTTTTACCCTTATAATTATTTTTGTCTTGTATTTCCCTCCCCCCTTTCCACACCTCTCCTTTTTTTAAATTGTTTCAATAGGGCCAGACCACTACCATCCCATTTATTATCCTTCCAAGCTCCTCCCTCTCATTCATCCCCGTTACTTCTTCTAATACATGCTCCATTGATTCACTCTTTTCTCCAAATACTCTACACAATCTCTTACTTTCTTCCATCCAAAACTTATTCTCATTACACTCATTCCCCATTCTAAATCTAGCTATTATCTGTATACTTTTTCCATCTCTTAGATATTCTGGCACCTCATCCCCTTGCCATTCTACCCATATAAACTTCTTCATACCTTTCGCGTATCTTGATTCCCATATTTTTCTCAAATCCTCACCTCTTACTATTTCATTACATCTTTTCCCCACCATCCTACTAACATTCAATCCCTTTAGTCTCCACTCTTCCATTTGTTCTTTACTTATTGCCATTTCTGTTAAAGCTTTATCCCTTTCCACATCATATTTATTTTTTTGTCCCGATCCCCAATACCTTTTTCCTCCATATCTTTTTTCTTAAGTCCCCTTCCGGTTATTCCCCCAATTTTTCTTCACATTTTACAACCCTCCTTCTTGTATCTTCCACCATTTTCCCACATTTTGTTTCCCTTCTTAAAATGTAGTCTGGTGTACTTCTTTCTAAGCGCAACACCCATTTTATATACCTTTTATAAATATTTTCTACTATTCTATACTCTTTCCATCCCCATATCTCGACTCCATAGAAGACTATACTTTTTACTAACGTTTTAAATAGTACCACCCTTCTTTCCCTAGTAAATCTCTATAGATTCGCGATACTTTTTGTAGTCACGATCAGATATAAAACTCAATAGGTAAGAGATATTGATACGGTAATGATATTATTAATTGGTTTATGCAATTCAGAGCTTTTAGGAAGAGGTTTGGGTTTAGTACTTATGGACGCCTTTTGATAAAAACATTTATCAAGCTTGAGTAATATATAAAGGACAAAAAGGGTGAAAGTAAGGTTAGGGCTAATAAATATTATATGCATTCACTTTTATGGCATATTTTCAATGTAATGTTTAGTTTTACGCTAAAAAAAAGAAAATATTTAGCTCTTCAATTATAAATAGCTGTTGTAGGTACTGCTTTAATTTAAACTGGTCCAGTTAGTCTAATTAAAAACCAATTTACACTTTTATTACTTTACGCTAATTATAATTATTCCGAGCACTCGGGTTGAAAATATAACTTTGAGTTACGAAAGCAAGTAGGTAGGTACCTAACTTTATTCCTGCAATAAGTGGCGAGTTACATTTTTTGCATTATTTAAAAATGAACTCCCATATTCTCCGTCCTGTTATAACGGATGTAATACTTCTTATTGTATACTTAAGAGAAACAACTTTCCCCTGCCTGCAATAATTCTCATTCAACCACTTGACCCTGTAATTTGATTTTTACCATCCACCTAGCTCAACTGCAATTAATATGAGACACCTGACACTATAGCGCCATGTGGTTACCGGTGTTTTTGTTTTCAGTTTCAAGTTTCCATTTCAGTCGACTTAAAATTCTCTGTGCCAGTACACTTGTACACATACGTATTAGAGATTGGCACAAATTGATGACGTGCCGCATTCACAAGTTTATGATTAGATGCGCTTTACATCTTCTCAATTAAGAGGAACGGAGTTTGAAAAAAAAAGACATGGTAAAGTAGGTGTAAGAATAGATACTTTCCATTTTAAAACCCGTTAATACAATATTATTATACTAGAAATTATTGCATTTGCAATTTCTTGGACGCTTGTTCTAAAATACGCAGATCTGCATATTTTGATTAGAGATAAGTTTACAATATCATTAATACAGTTCTGCTTTTAAATTGTACCCAATTCTATTGTTCATTTGAGGTCAAAATGGGGAGAAGAAGGGGCCCAGAAAACTCATCCAGTCTCATTTAATGAGAAAACTGTTGAAAATCTCACGTCAACTTATTAATCCCTAGAAATTGTTCATGAGACTAAATTTCACGTGAGGGAGATGAGGGTTTCACAAAGTCTCACTAAGAAAAATACCTCATGAAGGTAACTAAAGAACGTTCCCTAATTTATACCAAAAGAGACATTAGAAAAATTATTCTCAGAAAATTAAGGAAAATCAGAAATTTATTCAAAATATTATTCCTGTGAGTGCGTTAATAGGAAACAATAATTATAATCTGAATCATTAGACGACTTTTAAACTTGAATGGGATAAATCTTACTTAATTGAGAGAACAGTTCCCATCATATTTTACTTAATCTCGCCAAGAGAAAGGGGTGGACTCAAACTAAAAGAAAATACATCACAATGATAAATGAAGAATGTCATCCAATTTAGGACACCAGGAGGGACATTAGAAAAATGAAATCCTGAGGAAATTAAGGAAAATCAAAAATTTATTTACAATAACTAGTATTCATGTAGATATTTTAAAGAATTACTATATCATTAGTAGAAAGTAATAATTTTAATTTGAAGTTTTAAATGTTTTTAAACCTGGATGGGGTAATTATCAACTGAAAGGGAAGATGGGTTAACCCACATCTTACTAAATCTTACCAAGGGAAAGGGAGACCCCTCACAAAGATGATTAAAAGAATTCTCTTATTTAATAAAATTAGAAAAATTTAATTTTCATGAATTTAGGGAAAATCAGAAATTATATTTTGAAGCTTTAGATGTCTTCTAAACCTTAATATTTAATACAACAGGTGAAACATTGAAGAAAAACGTAACTTTCAGGAAATTTAAGAAAAATGATAAAATTAAGAGAACTACTAGCTATAGATATACCTAATTAATATAAAATAATAATTAATTATAATTTAAACCTTAGATGTATTTTAATCCTGAAGAGGATAAATCTCACTTAAAAGAGAAGATGAATTTTAAAAAATGATTGAAAGAAAAATCTCTCACCAAGGTGATTATAAAAAATGTCTTCTTATTTAATACTATAGGAGAAACATTAGAACAATTAAATCATCTAGTTTAGGAAAATCAGGGGACTTGAACTAGACAAATTAAAAGAAAGTGGCACCTATAAGATTCATTTTTATCTTTAGGGTGCATTCTAAATAGTCAAAATGAAAAAGTAATTAAATTTAAAGTTAATGAGCACCTACTAAATAAACAACAAAAAATACACAGTCTCCTTTCATCTAAAAATACCTCACATTTAATAAATAATTATATTAGGATCAACCTTTCTTTAGTTTCCATATACATATACATATCACACTAATATTATAAAGGCGAATGTTTGTGAGTGTGTATGTTTGTAACTTCTTCACGTCTAAACGACTGGAGCGATTTTAATAAAATTTGGTATGGAGTTAGCTGACACCCTGGATTACCACATAGGCTACGTTTTACTGCGGGAAAATATCTTATTCCCATGGGAAAATCGATTAAAATGAATTCGCGGAATATCATAAATGCGAAAGTAACTCTGTATGTATGCTGCACAATCTCGCCTAAAATACTTAACCGGTTTAAATGAAATTTGGTACAGAAATAGTCTAGAGCCTGAGAAAGGGCATAGGCTACTTTTTAATGCGAAAGAAGGGTTGTAAGGGGTTGAAATAGAAAAGTTTGTGCGGAAATTCCGTAAGTTTTAAAGATAGAAGCTTGAAACATATTTTTTAGGCTTTTGATTAGATATTAATAAATAATAAATTAAAGTTTGTAAAAATTTTACCCTAAAGGGGGTAAAAATAAGGAATGAAAGTTTTTGTGTAATGACGTCTGCAAAAAGGCTTACGGCCTCTAAAATAAAAATATAGAAGAAAAAAATTTTAAATGCTGCCGAAAGTCACTATTCCACGCGGACGAAGTCGCGGGCATAGCTACTACTACATAAACAAAAAAAAAAACACAGTCTCCTTTCATCCAAAAATACCTCACATTTATAAATAATTATATTCGAATCAACGTTTCTTTATTTCCATATGCATATACTTTATATATGATATGGTAACTATTTCAGTTTTAGATCTAAAATATAAAATCAATAATGATCATTAGACCCAAACTTCGTGGAAATTGTAATAATAATTTGGTGAAACTATCCACAACTATTTTACTTCACGTTTTGTAGTTATTAGAATTGTATAATCGAAAGTTAAGCAATAATGTGTTCGTTATTATTTTTCATTATTTGCAATATTTCCGTAGCATTATAAAATGTATTAAGTAAATAAATGAGCTCTTTATTGCTTAACCGTGAAAAATTAATGAACACTACTTATTATAGTTAATAGTATTTTCCACTTCACGCGTTCTATTTTCAGAATTTTCACCAAGTGTGTATTTTTAAATAAAAACCTCTAATGGATGTTTATTTAATTTTCTGTTATAAAGTACTTAATGATCGCCGGTAAAAAAATAACACGTGGCTAATTACTTTGTACCTATAGGATGTCGACAAGTAAGCTGAAAACATTTTTAATTAATAATATGTAGACACAAAGACAACGAAAATAGAATATTATTTTAAGACTTCACTTTTCTCAAAATTGTGTTTCTTTAAGGACATTTACATAAATTACATAAATAAATACATAATAAGAAAGAAAAATGTCTGGTAGTTACTAATGGACTTGATGCAAAATTTAATTTAGTGCAAGATGGTTTCTTTCTAATACATGTACATGAAAAATGATGTCACAAATTAGCGAAGATTAACTTAATTGATGTAACTGGACAGAGCCTGACTATGTGTGCAATATGCATAAGAACTTACATGTATGTACAATGTACGTAAATATTTAGAATGTTTAAATATTTTTCAAGGTATCCAATACGTTTCAAATTTAAAAACAGTCCATGCAACAGTAGACCAGTGCTGAAGCCTTCAAAAAAAGTAAAAAGTGAAAAAAAATTATAGTAGGATGAAACCCATTGGAAAAGGAAGAGAATATAACAAAAATGAAAGGAAAAATAATTTACGGGCGATCTGAGGTCGGGAAGGGGAAGAGGGTGAGTTTCTAAGGGTAAAAAACGGTTTTCCTTGATTTCCGGAAAAACTACAAGTCTTATGAAAAAAAGTTAAATGGCAAAGTTGTAGGTAATAAAAAGATCTACAACTTTTTATTTACACTTTTTTCACATAACCTCAAAATTTATGTGAAAAATTCAAATAACCAAGTTTTTGGTTTTTTATTTTCATCTTTCACAAAAATTTTTTTTTCCACGAAATTTCGTGAAAACTTACCTATGTATGTCCCAAACACGCTATAATTTTTTTGATTTGAAATATTTATTTTTTCACCTTATTTTTACTTAATATCGAAAAAGCACCCTAATTTTGCTTTTTTACCATTTTACTTTTTTCCATAAGACTTGTAGTTTTTCCGTAAATCCAGGAAAACCGTTTTTTACCCTTCAAAACTCACCTCCTTCCCCTTCCCGACCTCAAATCACCCGTAAATTATTTTTCCTTTATTTCTGTTATATTCTCTTCCTTTTCCAATGGGTTTCATCCTACTATAATTTTTTTTTGTTTCAAAAATGATCGACCCTGGTCTACAGGTATTTATTTAACTTATTAAACAATATTATAGTACTCGAAAACAAGGATATTTAACAATTTAAATGTCACAACTGTATACACAAATCTTGGTTTTAATTAAAATAAATGGGCAATCTAAAAAAATACCGGCCAAGTGCACCGAGGGTTCCGTACAAACCTGTATATATGTGATGTAACTAAAAATTTAAGGTTTTCGGAATTTTTCCTTTATATGTGCTACAAAACATTGCTTCATGCCAAATTTCAAGATTCTAAATCGACTGGAAGTACCCTTTAGGTTTTGATTCCCTTACGAGTAGTTGCGAGTTTGAAAATATGCGGCTTAAATTGCTGTTTCTTTTGATTGCGTTGACATAGAAGTTTGATTTTATTATAGCTTAAAGGTATTATAGACCTGAGTATTTGATATGAATTTCAATTTAATACCTCTACGCGTTCATGAGAAAATGGGTAGTAACTTTAAAATTATTAAAAATATTTTTATTATATGATGTAACTAAAAATCTACGGTTTTTGCAATTTTTCCTTTATCTGTGCTATAAGACGTTGCTTCGTACCAAATTTCAAGATTCTGAGTTGACGGGAAGTACCTTGTAGGTTTTGATTCGAAAATTTGGGGAAATTTGCGGCATAAACGGCTGTATCTTTTGATTGCGTTGGCTTAGAAGTTTGATTTTTTCACAGCTCCAAGGGACAATAGACCTGAGTATTTGGTATAAATTTTAGCTTGATACCTCCGCGCGTTCCTGAGAAAAAGGGTCTTGACAGACGGACGGACGGACAACGAAGTGATCCTATAAGGGTTCCGATTTTTCATTTTGAGGTGCGGAACCCTAAAAAGACTATGAGATGCTGAAATAGTCGTCGGTGTGAAACTTTTGGCCTAATTCGAATATGTTTAATAAGTAGGTAAGTAGAGTCTCGTGCTAACCTTCGTCGTGTTAAGACGTATTTACGAGTACCTTAATCGCTCTGGGTCGAAGTAAATAGATAAGTGTGTTAACTATCAGTGCTACATCTATAATTTCTGTTTATCGTACTTTGAAAGTGTTTCTGACTACAGGAGCATTTTCTTAATAGCTCCAAGTTAAAAAGAATGGCTTCAACAACTCAAGTACCAAATACTTCACCAAGTTACTCCAAAATGACTCAACAAATTAGCTATCCTACCAAAGAGCAAGCCATCATCCTTGACTCTATAGACGGAATAACTATTGAAGAATATGCTGTTGCTATTGGCTCCATAGTCCAACCTGCCAATGTTCGTTTCATATCAAGGATTTCACAAGGCAGAGTTTGTATATACCTAAGCTCCAAAGACACTGTTGACAATCTTCTAAAAAAACACCCTACTGTTCTGGTAAAAACTCATAGACTTAACATCCGCCCGTTAATCTCAAAAACAATTAGAATCATACTGTCCAACGTAC
Organism: Agrilus mali; assembly: GCA_029378335.1. Classification (NCBI taxonomy): domain Eukaryota; kingdom Metazoa; phylum Arthropoda; class Insecta; order Coleoptera; family Buprestidae; genus Agrilus; species Agrilus mali. The sequence goes on along the minus strand of CM055658.1, from coordinate 17,780,792 downwards.
ACCCGCTAATTCCTTCTGAAGTCATTGAGGAAGCCCTGGCTACTCACAATATAAAACCAGCATCTAGAATTTTATTTGTCAGAGCTGCTATGTCCACCCCAGGTTACGCTCATGTTGGTAGTTTCCGCAGACAAACTTTCATAAAACCTGAAGATGTAGAGAAATTACCATCCAGCCTCCAGGTCACTTTCGACAACACTCCTTACTGGATTTACTTATCATCTAGCAAACTAACTTGCTTCCTATGTAAAGAAGAGGGACACGTAGCAAAACATTGCAAGAATATTGAAAAGAGCCAAACGAGCGGAGACAGATTCTCACAAGCCTCTCCTCCAGCACTTGCTTCTCAGTCATATCCTTCCTTAATTAACTCAGACACTGTTATCATGCCCCCTCCTCTCTCAGGAAAAAGACCTCTCCCGACTTCTCTCAGCTCAAGCAGCACAGATACCTTGCAAAAATCTCATACACACGTAACCGAGGTTGATCCTCACTCCAAAAATACACAAGCCAAGAAAAAATACAGAAAATCTCATCCTAAAGAATACTCCATAATAGACATGGAAAATCAACTAAGCACTATTAAAGACGCTATGTCTGACAAAGAAAATAATTATCCTATAAGCTACCAGGAACTAGTTCACTTCTTATTAGAAACCCGAGGCCAGACTAACATCAAAGACATTGTTGACAAATACACAAATAATTCCTTACATCTTTATAATATGCTCACTGAAATTTATCCTCAAATCACTGACAGAAGTATAAAAAACCGCATCACGAGAATCAAAAAGAGATTATTAAACCCTAACCTTGAATACCTTTCTTCTGACGATCAGAGCTCTATTGAAGAGTTGGAACCAAGTAAGCAGACACACTAGCCTAAGCAGCAGTATTGATTTATTCTTCCAATACATTTACAGAAAAATTAATTACCTATTCATCTACAATGAATCACAAAGCAAACACAAATATAATATCACAATTCAACCTCAAAATTATTTTTTGGAACTCCAGAAGCATTCTCCAACGTATACCTGAAATCTTAAGTGCTAAGGATAGTTTTGACATCCTTATCAGCGTAGAAACTTGGCTTACCGAAAAAGATAGAGTACACATACCGGGATTTATCACGTATAGAAAAGACAGGATAGGAGCTAGAGGGGGAGGAATTCTTCTATTCATCAAAACAAACATTGCATTCACTGAATTACCAAACATTGTCTCTCCTGACCCGTCTGTAGAAATGTGCGGCATCCAAATTAATAACATTGAGCCAATTATCAATCTCTTTGTTTGTTATCGTAGTCCTGGACATTCACTCACACAACACCAATGGGACACAATCACAGCATACACTAGAATGAATAATAGTATTCTCGTTGGGGACTTTAACGCACATAATATTATATGGAACTCTCACTACACAGATTGCAATGGTAGATTTTTTTCTAAGTCTATAGATAACCACAATTTGGTTTTACACAACGAAGACTCCTTTACTCACCTAGATATTCACAGAGGCGTCAAATCCAATCTCGATCTTGTCCTTTCTTCCTTGGAACTGGCTGATAAAATTCATGTCAATGTCAACGACGAAACCTGGGGCTCTGACCATTACCCCATACATATTAATGTAGACACAGAGAAAGCCATATATAAGAAAAAAACATTCAAAATTAGTACAGTCAAAACCAATTGGACTAAATTTTTGGAGCTAATTGATGAAAAATATGACCTTTTTCTCTCTTCAGATTATGATCTGCTCGCTGCGAATGACAAATATGAGAAGTTTGTTAAGACTGTTACTGACTGCATAATCCTAGCTACACCAAATAAGAACCCTAAAAAGCCCAAAAAGAACTTCAAAAATCCTGTTCCCTGGTGGGATGAAGAATGCAACAAAGCTAAGCGTTTAAGAAGAGCTGCTCTCAAAAAATGGGAACACACGCTACTACCGGACGACCTCATCCTATACAACAAAGCTTGCGCAATCGCGAAGAGAACCTTTAAACACAAGAAAAGACAATGTTTTCGCTTATTCGCTGAGTCTATTAACTTTCACACTAACCCTAAATATGTGTGGAATAAATGCAAAATTTTCAAAAATAGTTGGATCAAAATTAAACCTCTTTCATCGACCGAAAACCTCCAAGAAAAAAAAAGAATAGATCAAGCGCTCGAGAAAATCAGTCCTCCTTGGGTTCAAACGGATCCCTCCTGGCTACCACCTGCTCAGGAAAATGAATTTTTTGATGCTCCATTCATGTTTAGTGAATTCAACGCTGCTCTTTCGACAAAAAAAACCAAATCTTCTCCAGGAGTAGATGGAATTGACTACTCCACAATTAAAAGCTTACCAATTAAAATCAAACTGATACTCCTAGATATATTCAATCAAATGTTTTATGATAGCTGCTACCCCAGCTCCTGGAATCTCTCATTCGTCCATTTCATCAAAAAAGCTGATGGAGTTAATCTTAGACCTATCACACTTACCTCCTGTTTGTGCAAACTTTTCGAATCATTAATAAAAAACAGACTGCAATGGTGGGCTGAGCATAACAAGCTCTTGCCTGAAAGTCAACACGGCTTCAGAAGCAACAAGTCCTGCTCCAACAATCTAGTCAATTTTACCTTGAAAATTGAAGAAGCCTTTGCTGAAAAAAAACAAGTTATTGCTGCATTCCTCGACGTCGCTGGCGCCTTTGACAACGTAAACATAGACCTTCTCCTTTCCAAACTCGCTGACATAGGATGCTCCACAAGAATTCTCTAACTCATCAAGTTTCTGTCTCATGAAAGAAAAATTAAAACTGACTCCTTGAACGAAGATTTTAGACTTGTACACAAGGGGGTACCCCAGGGTGGAGTCCTGAGCCCCTTACTGTACATATTATATGTCTCCAGAATCCTAGACAATGTCCCAAAACTCGTGTCTGTCTCCCAATTCGCGGATGACATTGCTATTTATACCAAGTGTTCATCTGTTGAAAGAGGAAAATCGATTATCCAAAGTAATATTTACAAGATTAAAGATTCCCTATACCTCCTTGGACTTGACCTCACTCCCTCTAAAACGCAATTAATCCTTTTCAACAATAAAAAAATTCTCCCTGGCTCATTAGAAATTAAAATTGACAACCTTACCATCAAATCAGTTAACCAAGCTAAATTTTTGGGCATTGTCTTCGATTATAAACTATCCTTCAATCCTCAAACTGATATTGTTAAAAAAAGATCAACCTCTTCTCTGAATCTAATAAAATACTTACGTGGTACTTGGTGGGGCTCCAACCCTGATACCTTGCTTGTTCTCTATAAAAGCTATGTACGATCGCTTATTGATTATGGAAGTTTTGTATATTTTCCTAAAAGTAAACACTCTGCTCTAAAACTCGAAAGAATTCAATTCGCTGCTATCAGATATGCACTGGGCTATCGTATCAGTACGCCATCAAATATCCTCCTCGCTGAAGCTAAACTCGTGTACCTAAAGGAAAGAGCCAAGACGCTCTGCTACCGATATCTGACAAAAACCATCGCTGTACCTGAATCCTTATCCTGCAAATCCATTAATACTCACTACCAACTCATTAAAAAAAAATCACTGGCCCGTAGCTCTGTCTTAAACCAATGCATTAAATATCACCTCTCACAGTATAGTAACAATGTAAGCATCTGTCACTTCAACTTTTACCAGTTTGAACTATCTACCCTAGTCACTTCCATCCCTTTCGATTCTGATCTAGGCTCTAACCTGCAGAACGACCCTTACCCCAACTCTACATTTTCCTCGTTTACAGCTAACCATAACTTTCTCTCTATTTTCACTGATGGCAGCAAAATCCCTGACGCCACTTGCGTAGGCTCCGCCTGCGTCTGTCCTGAGCTCCAGTTAGTTAAAACTAGAAGTATAAACAAAAGTGCCTCTATTTACACTGCTGAATGCATGGCTATAAGTGATGCAATGGACATCGTAGCCGATCACTCCTCTCGAAATGCAGCAATATTCTCTGATGCCTTAAGTGTCCTTCAAAGTCTCAATTCTCCCTCTATTAGCTCTAATTCCAATCCTTATATCCTCGAAATAAAAAGAAAATATCACGACATTACCTTCAACAATCCCCATAACAGGAGTATTAACTTTTACTGGATCCCCGCGCATAAAGGCGTTGTTGGAAACGAGGAAGCCGATGCAGCTGCCAAACTAGCCACTGACTCAATTTTTCCCGATAACTTTCCTATTCCACCTTCCGATCTTCATGAATCCTTTAAAAAAAATGCAACAACAGAAACACAAAAAATACTCAAGGAGCAAGCCATTAATAAAGGCAAACATTACTTCGCCTACTTCTACAAAGAATCGAGTAAATATCCTTGGTTCTCTCACCAAAATCTACCTAGAGAAATCACTGTAATTATTAATCGCATCAGGGCCAACCACTATAATCTAAATGCTTCACTATTTAAAGTCAATCTTTCTAACACTCTAATGTGCAAATGTGGAAATAGCGAGGAGGATATCAACCACGTGCTTTGGCAGTGTCAATTATATAATGACCAGCGCGAAAAACTCCTTAAACACCTCAAAAAAAAAAATATGTATCCGCCCTTTACTGTTGACTCGTACATAGCTCAACCGAATATCAACATATGTATATCTCTTTACAACTATCTCAAAAATTGTCAACTCTCAATTTAATTGTAATCCTCTGATTATCATATCAAATCTTAGTTAAGATGTAATTGTACTACTACTTATATTTTTACTTGTACCTATATTTATAGCAGAAATAAGTCTCTTACGAGACTTCACATGCTTAATAAAAAAAAAAAAAAAAAGTAGGTAAGTACATCTTCGTGAATAAATTTCACGAATTAAAATACATATTTTTATTAGATAATTGTTAATTTTATTTCCAATTAATTTCTTTTTTATTTTCAAAAAAAATCGTTATTCAAAAATTTGCAATATAAATTTAGTTCGGTATATTTGTATGAGTATAATAATTATATTCAGTATCTTTGATCTTAAAGCAGCTGGGATGCAGCTTTGTTATTATCCATCATATCGTATATGCACTCACTTTCTCTTCAGTTTAACTTTCGGTACAAAAATGTAACTTACGTACAAATTATTTATTAAGGAAGAAATTCTTTATCCAACTTTGTACGCCTAGGTATCCATACGAGAAAGTGTAGCAATAAAATTAGTTTAATTTAACTTTCTCATCAAATTCGACAATTTCCTAATTAGATAACTGAAGAGCAAACTTTTTCCTTTAAAAGCAATATACGTATTTTCTACTATATCCAATTAAGTAGATATGTAGGTGGAGGATACTATTCTTCAAGCTTAAAAAATTTAATTACTTTCATTTACCTATTTTAATAAAAGTAATTAGTGCCTGAATGAATAATATCTATCATTAAGGTATATTTTGACAAATTTCTTAGAATTATTAATTTGTTTATTATTTTTAGATGTCTTAGTGTTTACGAATTACGAAATGTTTTGACCAACGGATCATCTTGCCTTAAGTGATCGTGTCTTACAATAATAGTGATGTAAATTCCTGTTTTAGAAGTAATTTTCAGGGTCGTTTAGATCATAATTAATTTCTTTACAATACTCAATGTTTCCTGACACCAAACGAGTCTTTCACTTAACATTAAATATAATTTATTATAGGTATTATGCATTAAATAAATTGACTTTAGTAACTAATAATGTACAGAATTTTTGAAAATTTAAAAAACAGATGCAACTCATTTCAGTTACTTACATACTTTTTTATACTAAAGGATAATTTCGATTAAAGTTTTAAAGTATCAGCATCAACATTTAATCGCAGGAGTGAATTATACAAGTCCGCCTCAGCTAAAATCATCAAAATACAGAAATTAAAGCGTTTTTATTATAATGAAGAAAACTCTATTTGATTTTGAATTCAGTTTTTATTTCACTGGCCATCCAGATTGAAACCATTTTTAAGAATCATACAGAGTTTCCTAAAATGAGAATTCTGATGTGTTTCAGAGCGTTCGCAGAAATGTTTCAGTATGATTTAAAACATAGCAGAATCTTTTAAACAATTATAAACTATTTAAACCATTTCTTAAGTTTTGTAGAATATCCCATAATTTTCTAGAATGTCCAAGAATTGTTCATAAATTCCTGATTTTTCCAAATTTTGTAAGGTATTGGAATATTTCACGTTCTCAAAAATGTTTCAAGTATGTATATTCACAACAGGACAGGAACTTCAAAAAAAGTATAAACTATTCGAAACACTTCTTCCAAAATTTTGTAAAACTGCAATAATGTTCCGAAATTTCCTAGCATATGCTTCAAAATTTTGCAGTGATTCTGAAATATGTTAATGCGTTCTCAAAAATAGTTATAATCATTTAAAACATGGCAGAATGTTTCAGAAATTTTCAAGAATATATTAAAAAAATTACCAGAATATTCTGAAAAATCCTAGATACTTTTGTACAAAATTCGTTAATGTTTCAGAACGTTCTAAAAACGTTTCAAAAATAATTAAAAATATGGCACGATGTTCTAGAAAGTTCACACTTCCTAAATTTGCTAGAACCTGTAATGATTTTCCAGGATATTTCAGATTTTTCTTAAAATCCCAGATGCTTCAAAATTTTGCAAAAGATTCTAATATATTTAAAAGTGTTCTCAAAAATAGTTTGAGATAGTTCAAAACATGACATAACGTTCTAGAAAGTTATAGACTATTCGAAATACTTCTTAAATTTTCTAGAATAGTTTTCTTAAATTGCCTAGCATTTTCTAAAAATTTAGATGCTTCAAAATTTAGTAAAAAATTCGGGAATGATTGGAAACGAACTGGAAATGTTTCAAGATGTCTCAGAACAAGCTAAATATTTCCAAACAATTTGGAAAATGTTTTAAAAATACATTTGAGTTTGAATTCAGTTTTGATTTCAACGTAAACAAGCTGAAGGCACTTTTAACAAAACTTCTATCTTCTTAGGCTGTTAAAAAACTAAAACAATAACCGTTAGCTTGACCTTCTTAACAAATTATGAAAATACCCACTATTGACAATGTATTATTTATTATTAGTAATAATATGCAGTGTTACTGACCTACTGACTAGTCTAACAAAACTGTTTGTGTAGGTATATCAAGTAGCAACACACCTAATGTTTAGCGATTCGAATCGGTATTTTATTTTTGGATATCGCTGTAACGCTGCGGTCGCAATTACATGTTAAGAATAATTAAAATAACAGTAAAAGGTAAAAAAGTTTCACTTTTTCAAACTTAAACAAACAACATAATTGTTTGCGTAATTAAAAAAAAACTTTCAATGAACTATACGTGTCATATGTGCGTAGTCAGAACATTTAAGTAAAATATAAATTAAGTTAAGAAAGCATCTCTACAAAAATTATCTAATTAAAATTAAGTGTTGTCAAAGCAATTTTAGTCCTAGTAAAATTTTGCATTACGTACTTATTACATATTACACATTACAAAAAGTGGTCAAAGGGACTTGTTCTATTATCTTTAAGTGTCTCAATTCAAATTGCGTAGATTGCCTGATGGTCCCTGTTATTATATTATCAAGCCACTTGAGACAGCTTGGCAAGGGATAAAACATGTAACAATTCACGTTGCTCCATCTTAGCAGAAGCTGATTGTTAATAACCGTAATAACAAAATACCAAGAATACTTTTATAACGACACAGTATTTTGCTTTTTTGATTCCAATTTTATGAAAAAAAGTCGTGAACCTTCAGTATGCAGTTTTAATATTTACAACAATTATTAATGTGATGCCACTTTCTCATCTTATTAAAATTAAAGTGCATGTTTCTGGTCCAGTTTTGTTGTTTTCTCGCAAAACAATAGGTATGTAGCAAATGCATAGTAAAAGTTTTAATTACATGCTGCAACACTAATGTACATGCATAGGTACTTAATAAAGTAAATCAGTTTTCTAGTAACTTTTCTTTAGGAGTAATAATTGTAAAAGTAAAAACTGTGTCGCAAATTATATCATAAGCAATTAGAAATATGTAGAACACGTAGAAAGTATTTGTACTACATGTGTAGGTAACAAAGTAATTTTTACTTAAGTGTTTACATTTCTCTGCTTATTGTATTTCTACAGATTTCTTAATAAAACTTTAATAAATGAACACGATACAAATAAAATCTCTTTCTTTTCCTAAAACAGATAAAAAGGTTTTTAAGCAAGAAATAATTACCCGTTGTTGTTATAAAGAATTTCCCTCGTTTTCCTTCGCCCTATACGAAATCAGGAAGATTTGATCTTTATCTAATCCCCATAACATTCAACCCTATGCTTGATAGTCGTTATAAGGAATTATCCCTTCAAATATCTTAAGTTGACCTACAGATGGCCTTAAATGTCACAGCGAAGACAAAGTTAAAGGTTACACGGGGTTGATTTAGGTAATTATAAAAATTCTTGTATACTTACAGTCTTAAATAAATATTTATAATATTTATTCTTTCGTCTTAAATAGGCGTTCAAAATGGTAAAATTTCATAAAATTCAGTCCAGTTGTTTTTAATAAAAGTGTTGTCATTTTGTGTTTTGTGTTACTTAAAAAGCTAATCGAAAAAAAAAACTCGATAATCAAATGAAATGTTTTATAAATAGGGTTGTTTTTTTCTATTTAGAAAGTAAAATGTAGTTGTAACAACCCCAGGGCACAATTACGTAAGTAGTATCAATCAAACAACGAAAATTATAGGGAGAGTGGTTTCCATTGTATTATTATTTACCTATCGATTTGCTTTCCTTGTAAAAGGTACAATCATTTACGTTATTCCACATACGTAACTATAGGTACTCGTACATATAGAAATGTTGTGCAACTAAATGTCCCTCACCACTTATTTCCGCTACTCTTGCAAATAGAAAATAGAAAAAATAAATTACTTGTAAGAATTGTAACAAAAAAAGAAAAAACTAAGAAATCAATATCGTGGGGGTTGAAAAAAAATAAAAATCATTTATGTCTCTACAATTACCGAAAGTTTACAATTTTTATTGCTGAGTCAAGTTTTCGAGTGAAACAGACTATAGCTTTGAAAGTGCTGTAAGATCAAGTTATAATTTGTATTGTATAAGTAGGTATAATTTACAACTTGCATTAAAAGAGAAACTCGATTCTTTGAGAAAATACTTCACTTAACCATGCACTTGGAACGATTCCAACTTTACGTGTCTTCCCAGCACTCGTCTTAATAAAATAATTACTAACATGTTTACGACCATTGTATCACGAAGTAATTAAACAAAACACAAATTTTATTAATAAATCACTTCGTAATAATAATAATAATATATTTTTGACTAAAATCTATTCTCATGGTAGAAAAAGTTTAAAAAATCAAACAAATTGTTTTTAGGAATGACAATAGTTTTTGTATTTTTTTTAATGGTCATACCAAACAATTAATTCAAGGTCCCCTGAAGGTCTTCGAATACAAGTGAATAGATATTATATATTGATTCAATTGCAGTATTATTAGAATATTTTCCGGAAGCAGCTTATGGTAGAAATAATGTAGGTACAGTATGACGCAGGTAGTTTATTATGTACACTTCGCAACCATAAAAAAATAAATTAGCATATTGTTCATCACTCATTATTAGATAACACTTTACTGTTTTAGACGTTTGGGATAATTCAAGGATACTTACTCCTTTAAAAATTTTACCTACCTACATACAGCTAAAACCGTTTATAGCGACATCGTTTAGAACAACATACCAGTTATATTGACCAAAATCAAAGTTCCCCTAGCTGAATGCTATGTATTATAACATCATCGGTTGTTACGACTATCGGTTTTTACGACCAAATAAGAGTAATCACTTCATGTCGTTGTAACCGATTTTGACTGTATATGTTTGTAAAACTGCTTTTTCCCTTTACATCAAAACAATCAGGGAGTGATTTAAAGAGTAATAAAATTAAATATTAGAGAAAAGAACCTCAAATAAGGAATTTTAAATTTATATTTTTTCATGGTAATATTTCTTTCTTCAAAATAATTTCACACAAACATATGCTTATCTTATAGATATATTTTGTAGTTAAAGTAAACAAACCATTTGATTATCTTATTAACATAAGAAAAAACACTTTTTTTGTGTCATAAAAATTTCACAAAATAAATAATTAATAAAGTTAGAGTAGATAGTAAAATGAGAATTGGACCTTAAAATTGATTCATTCTAAAGTCAATAGGGCAAAAAGTGTAAATCGTGGCTATTATTTCAGAAACCAATAATATAAGTACAATTATACAAATAAATGCAAATACTGTGCAACTGTTGAAAGTTTAAAAGTACAAATTGCCGAGTTTACTTAACATTACAAAAATTGTTGACCCTATGCTTGATAGTTGTTATATTCTATATTACCTATATAGATACTAAAATTAACGTTCTTCATGTTCTGTTTGTCACACAATATTTTGTTCCGCAAGTTGACTTCATTTAAAAGCCTAAAAGACAAATTCTATATGAATTCCATTCGCCGATTTCTTGAAAACAATAATTTAACATTACACAGCTTGACATTACCAAAAAACATTTTTAAAGTATATCTACTTAGTTAGCTTCTGAAGCAGTCAGACGAGACGTTAAAATAAAAGAATCACTTACTAAATAAGTACTTAACAATCAGAAAAGTTGTTACAGCAACATTTTTTTTTAATACATAGGTATTAATTTTACGATTGAATAAATATGACCAGTTAGTCGCAATTGAAATTCTTGGCCAGTATTAGATATGTACATAGGTAGATACTAAAAGCGCACTTAAAGATTGTTGCTTCAACAATCAAAAATTTAAAATAGAACAAACGACTTGACTTACGTGTGCATCTTATTTTTGCCCATTGTGTCGAACGAAAACACACTTTTCACAAAGCTACAGACGTTTTTCTTTTTGTTTTTGTCGCAGCAAAAAATAATAAAAGAGAAAAAAATAAAATCGACGAAGCACACGCGTCTACGACAAAACCGAGTCGCAACAAGTGCAGTAAAAACAAGTTGCGCACGGTCACAGTTACGCGTAACACTAAACAACTTTTCGTCCGAGCTCGGTGAAATCCCAAGCCACCTTGGCCTGTTTGATTTGAAAGCGGGAATGCGTGCGCATACCTCTGTTCAATTGTAGGGAACAAATAACAAACGATCTCTTCAGGCTATAAGTTACCCTCGTTTATCCTGTCTTTAATGAAGTTTTTATGTAGGTACACATTTTTGGTAAGCTTTCACAGCGAATTAGGTTGGATTTTCGGACAGTGACATCTTCTGTACGTTCCGTACACGTTGATTACGATATAGAACGTACTGAAGGTACCAAAAAGTACAAAACGTTGGCATCTAAGTATATAACGCTGTTTCTGAAACACTACACAAAGCCCAACCTAATTCAATTAGGTAATATTTTTTCTTTTTACCTCAATCTATAATAGTTATAACAGGGTTCTTATATTTTTACATTTTGGACCTCCAAAGGCCCTAAATACCGTTATACTTTAAAAATGAACGCTTCAGTTGCAACATTTCCCAAAAATGCAACTTAATTAAATTTTATTATTCATTTTTATCTTAACGTCTAATATATAAAGAATGTTCTTCCTTAATCCTTATATATTGAAAACTATATATTGAGCAGTTAAAGAATTGAAGAAAAGAAATTATTATTATTATTACTTCTAAAATTATTTGCAACACTGCCTTTTTGCTTCAACTTATAATTTTATAAAATGATTCCACCTTATGAACTCAACGATATACTTTGGTAGCCAAAGAAACTAAAAAAGAAATAGGTACTTTTTGACACTAGTTGCGACACTTCTCGAAAGCCCAATTTCACTCCATTATTTTTTCTTTCCTCTAGTTTATATAAAAATGTTTTTTAAAATTAACTTAATACAGTGGACATTATTTGCAACACTTTCCAGAAAAAACTCTAATTCAATGATTTTCCTTTGTTCCCTCAACTTCCAAAATGAGAAAATTCTTCCTCGTAAACCTATAGGTGTATTTTGGGCACTCAAAGATACTAAAAAAGAAATACTTTAAAGCAATGAAAACAGCACTTACATCATCAGAAAAGAAACCCACCCTCATTACTTTTTTTTCCCTTTTTGAGTAACTTTCAAGTTGCTCCTAATAAACTCAAACAGACTATGTGAAGAATTATTTCAAACCAATTGTCACTGTTTGTAACACCGCCCAAAAGCCCAATTTCACTCCATTATTTTTTCTCTTCCTCTTATCTTCTAATTTATATAAGAATGTTTTTTTAAAATAATCTCAATACTATTTCTAGAGCAGTTAAAAAATTTAGGCAAAGCAATATTTCAACGCAGTCGACATTACTTGCAACAACTAACAGAAAAAGACCCTAACTCTATGATTTTCCTTTGTTCCCTCAACTTCCAAAATTAGAAAGTTCTTCCTCATAATCATATGGGTATATTTTGGGTACTCAAAGATACTAAAAAAGAAATGCTTTAAAGCAATGAAAACTGCACCCACAACATCATCAGAAACCCACCCTCATTACTTTTTTTCCTTTTTGAATAACTTTCAAGTTGCTCCAGAAAAACTCAAAGAGACTATGTGAAGAATTATTTCACACCAATTGTCACTGTTTGTAACACCGCCCAAAAGCCCAATTTCACTCCATTATTTTTTCTCTTCCTCCTATCTTCTAGTTTATATAAGAATGTTTTTTAAAATTAACTTAATACTTTTTCTAGAGCAGTTAAAGGATTTAGGACATTATTTGCAATACTGTCCAGAAAAAGACCCTAAATCAATGAATTTTCTTTGTTTCCTTAACTTTCAAAAGGAGAAAATAATTTCTCATAAATTTAAGGATATATTTTGGGTAGGTACTCAAATATACTAAAAACTAATACTTTAAAACAATAGTAACTGCACTTACAATACTGTTAGAAAACAAACTTATCTAATTTATTTTTCTTTTTGCGTTTTTTGCTTCAAGAAAGTTGCTCGTATTGAACTCAAACAAACTAGGAAAACAAATACTTTAAACAAATTGTTACTATTTTCAACACTGCCCAAAACCCCAAATTCACTCGATTAGTTTTCCTTTTTCCTGTTATCTCCTAATTTATATAGAAAGAAAACTGTTTTTTGAGCAGTTAAGGAACATAAGAAAAGTTATAATTCAGCGTAGTGGATACAATTTAACGTATATCAAGCTAGCACGACAAAGTAATTTTTCCGATTTCTGACTTGCACTGTAATTTGTCGCTAATTTGTTACCAAATCCAAAAATTTGTCGCTCGTGCCGTTTAGCCATAATCAGCTGGTATGTTAGCTTGATATCAAGCTAGCACTACACATAGCGTATCTCGAAAAGGAAATGTCGTAGGATATTGCGGTAAAGACCATAATTTGTCGCTGAAAGATGACACATTCAACGAATTTGTCGCTAGTCTTATCTCCAACTGATAAGCTAAAAACTGCTGGAAAGCCATAAAACTCCCGAAAGGTAACGGGTTGCCCAACTTGGGGGGAACAGTGAAAAAACCTAATTTAAAAAATTTGGTACCTAAATAAATCCGATCTCTTAAAACAAATGTAACAAAATAAATAATTGTTTGATGGCTTTCTAGCAGTTTTTCGCTTGTCAGTTGGAGATAAGGCTAGCGACAAATTCGTTGAACGTGTCTTCTTTCAGCGACAAATTATGGTCTTTACAGCAATATCTTACGACATTTCCGGTTCGAGATGCGCTATGTGTAGTGCCAGCTTGATTGATAGCTAGCATACCAGCTGATTATGGCTAAACGGCACGAGCGACAAATTGTTCGATTTGGTAACAAATTACCGACAAATTATAGTGCAAGTCAGAAATCGGAATAATAACTTTGTCGTGCTAAGCTTGATATACGTTACAATTTGCAATACTGCTCAGAAAAGAAAACCTGATTCAGTTATTTTCTTTGTTCCTCCAAATTCTAAAATGAAAAAGTTCTTAATCATAAACCCATAGCTACATTTTGGGCAGCTAACAAATCTCATATCTTAATTGTATATCTAACATTATTTGGAACATCTCCCATTTATTTAGTCCCGATTATTTTTACTTTTTGTCTCAATTTCCACTGAATTTAAAATACTTAATTAATTTAAGGAAACCCAATAGAAATTTTAGTTATCTACCAATCAATGTTCCCTATATTTACGGATTAAAGAACTCAATTTATCTTTTGTACAGATTTCAATATAATGCTGACATAATAATGGACATTCAAACATTAGAAACTGTTGTATCCAGACGTCTCGTCTATTTATATGTATAAGAGTGTGTGTGAGGATATGTATGGTTAATGTGTGTAAGTAATTTTAATAATGGTCTTCCGAAACCATCTAACGGTTAAAATGGGCTTGGTCATGTCATTGCCCACTCACAGTGACACTTGCATTTACTATCGAAATACCTAAAACTATACACACATACCTGTTATTATACAGTACATGCCTATTTATTTACTTTGGACATACAAACTTTAGGTAGATACATTCGTAAGTATGCATTAATTTTCATCATCAACAGGAAGGATAAATTATTCATTACAAACAATAAGGACATTCATCGACATGTAGGATTCGAGACACCAGTATCTAACAGTTAATAAGTAAGAGGGATCGAATTTAAAGAAGTTGGCATTTTTTCCGTTTTAGAACACCCAACAGGGGACGTGCATTAATTATTTTGTTTTTAATTTGGACCCCTTCCTTTTCTTACAATTAGTGAGAGTTAGTAAGATGTAATGGGATCTTCCAATGCTCCCAACTTCTTCATTCTGAATGTTTTATGTTTTTATGTAAAATTCTGAATTTTATTTTATGTAAGTAGGTACTTTTTCCTGCAATAAATTAAACAAAGAATGTTGTGCATTGTGCATGTACCTACCACACAGTCTTCAAGTTAGTTTACCAATATCAGTTTCTTAAGTTAATCTGTTTATTTATACCTACCTGCGAATTTCAAAGTAACATAAGATTTTTCTCAATTTATCTGCAAAGGTCGTGTGGACATGTTAAAGCCCATTATGCATTATGCGAACAACCACACCTTTCCCTAATAGAATTGTTAATTTATATTTTATTTATTGCACACATATGTAAGTATGTAAATCGCTCCCATTGGTTATTGGATAATACATAAATACATGAATATTTTATACAATTCATTGCTCAATAAATATGAAATATGTAAGAAAAAGGAACATTCTTTGCTGGCTCAGACTCAACTTCTTCAGATAAAGTTACCTATTGTAAATTTATGTTACCTAACTGAAGATATTGGAATAAAGTCGACAAAACGTTGAAAAGTGTCCAGTAACTCTTTTAATTAAAAAACAACCAACCCCATAGCTAGTTGTCTTTTAAAATTATTTTATTTTATTATAGACGTTTTTTACTCTTTTCTTGATCAATTAAAATCTTAATTTGTTAACATAGACGTGTGTACCTCCCATAAAATATTTAATTGCACATCAATCTCTACAGCCAGCGTAGGTATATATACAAATGATTATTTATTAAAGTGATTTTTACGTCTTAATTACGCCTCTATAAAAAAATTTATTGCCCTTTTCCTCGTGCGAATTTATAACATTGTTCTTGTGCGTGCAGCCAATGCTAATTAATTATTATTATCACCGTCTAGTTTTCAGCTTTTTATAGGTCGTAATATTATGGTCAAGTTCAAATGAAAATCGGTATGGATCCAAAGAAAGATTTCATTGTCATGCAACGAATATAGATACATACTTACGCAGTTAAATATTTTGTTCTGAGAACAACAGGTGCTAAAAAAGAAAGTGTCAACAGATACTTACGATATGTAGTTTCTGAACACCAACAGTTAGAATTTGAACTGAATTTTAATGTCTACATTTCTCGTCAGTCATTTTAAAAATTTTGGTATAAAATCAACTTTTGTTTATCTATGTAGATACAATCCGGCTTGAAGGACCAAAAGATAATTTAAGCTTAAATATAAATTAAATCTGTTAAAGAAAAATAAAAATTAATTTTCTGGGGTTTTGTGTCACGCCATCACGCATTATTGTATTATAAATATATGATATATAGCGAGTTGTTTTTATTTCTTCATTATTTTCACTCCACTTTACTTTATAATGAAGTCGTGTTGAATAGACAACTTTGTGAATGCTGGAATAAGTTACTGAGTTGTTCTATCAATTATTCATGTAGGTATCTTTAGATCACATAGGAACTAGGGAAATCATTTGTAAATCAAATATCAATACATATCGTATGGAGTTCGTTCAACTCACGACTCTATCAGAGAAATGAAGAATTAATGACAATGGGGGTAGTATCTACCATAAATCATTGTCGATTAAGTGTAAAGGACTACCGTCTATAAAAATTACTTAATTTCTTTTATTCCGTATATGTAACCTTTCTGATAATTAAATAAAATAGAGGAAGAGAAAGTCTCATTAAATCTCATATACCTACAGGGAGCGGGTCGTTTAAAATCTTCACCACAAACTTACCAAATCTCAAAAAGAAGTTGGAAAAGGGCCGAACTAAAAGAAAGTTAAAAGGAGAACAGATTATCACCCTGTATGTTTATTATCATACATTCAGGATTCTCTTGTTGATCTCGTATAATACGTAGCTGTGTGTCAGTCAAACGGCGCACATGTACCACATACCTCACTCATAAATGTCAATTAGACTAGAAAGCAGGCTTCCTCATTGAATGAATATCCCTAGGAGGAACTATGATTGTTTTGTCCTCCTCGCTGTCCCACGCTACAACTTTATATAATAGCTCTGTGAACATCCATGTGTGTACGTGTTTTTTAGCCTGTAATTGTGTAGGTACAGTAGTAAGCCAAAACAATGTAACACCACATTATATAGTGGAAAAGAATTTTTCAATTGATTCGATTCTTATTGTTTCATTTAATCACCAATTTTTTTTTCTGAATGTTATTCTGGGACCAATTGGATTCTTTGAAATAGTGATGGGCTAAATTGGTCTTGGTCTTGCAGTCTTGGTCTTGGTTGTGCGAAAAAGCAAGACCAAGACCGAGACCAAACCAGTTTGAGCAAGACCAAGACCAAGAATGAGTAAACAAGACCGAGACCAAGCCCAGGACTATCCGAGTCTTGGCCTTGGTCTTGCTTTGCTCATCACTTCTTTAAAAAACTCTGGAAATAATCTGAAACTTTATATAGAATATCCTAGAATGTTTTATTACATTATCAAGAACATTGTAAAACCTTTCAAAATTTTCTACACAATTTTGAAGCATCGGGATTTTTTTATATTTTTTTTTTCTTTTAAGTAGAATAATATTTTTTAAACAGATAAGTGATTGTAATTTAATTTTCTAAAAGTGTCATTGTACAGCGAGAAAGTATATTTATTTACTTATTATCTTAAAACTGCAAGTTAATGATCACTTGTATGACTATTTCGTAACTAATTCTAATTGCATACAATTTGTACATTTGTTCGTGATTCAAGAAAGGCTTTAAGGACAATACATTGTTATTAAATAGAAAGGCTGAAATTGGTGAGGTAATAGGTAAATAAATAAATAATACTAAATTTACAGGCGTTTGAGGTCAATTACTGCTAATGTTGACAAAGACAAACTATAATGAAAGAAACTACTTTTATGATGTCATAAAAACAATTAAAAAAAATTAACATTAAGTTCTATTATCAAAGAAGCACCTTCCTTCCTTCTTCCTTGTTTCAAAGTGTTTTAGAACATAGCAGGATGTTTCAATTTTTTTTTTAATTCCAGATGCTCCAATATTTTGTCAAAAATTCTGGAATGTTTCTGAATACTCTCGAGAATGTTTTCAATTGATTAAGATCATAGCAGGAAGCTCATTGGAAAAGCTTGTTTTTTCAGAGATTTTAAAAATTTCCATAATTTTTTAGAAAATTCATAAATATTTTAGGACGTTCTTGAAAATGATTACATATGTTTTATAACATGTTAAGGTATTCTTAAAACTTATATCTAGGTCTCTTCAAAATTTCTGTTTTTTTAAATTTCCAAATGTTCCACAATGTTACAGATTTTGGAATGTTTAAGAACATCCTCGAAAATGTTTTAGATTGTAGAATAACTTCTATGCATTCCCAGAATTTCCCCGAGGTTTATAAAAAATTAAAAATGCTCCATAACACCTTAGAAAATTCTGAAATATTCCGAAAATGTTAGAACATGGTAAGAAGTTATAAATCATTCGCGAAAATTCTAAATTCTTCTAGTTTTCTAAAATTTCCAGTTGTCAAAATGTCTGGAATGTTTGAGAACGTGATCGAAAATGTTTCAAAATGTCTGAGAACGTACTAACAGGATGTTCTAGAAAGTTGTAGATTCCAAGAATTTTCTAAAAAAATCCTAGATGCTCTAAAAAATCCTAAAATGTTTTACGAACTCTCTCTTCTCGAACATTATATAATATTTTAGATTAGAACATGGTAAGATGTTCTGGAAATTTGTAGATCATTCAAACTAATCTAAAATTTTCCGAAATTTTCCCTAGTTTCCAAAATTTTAGATGTTCCAAAACGTCAAAACTTTTAAAATATTTGAGAATTAGAATTTCAAAATACTTTAGATCATAACAGGATGTTCCAGAAAGTTATAGATTATTGAAGAAACTTTTGCATTTTCCAGTGTTACCCAAAGTTTTCTAATCAATACCTTAAACTTCAAACCTTCCTAGAATATCCTGGAATAATTTAGAAAGTGCTTTTACATATTTTACAACGTTTTAAAAAATAGCAACATTTTCTAGAAACTAATAGATTATTTAATTATTATCCCTTAAGAAATTGTAGATGCTTCAAATGTTTACTACTTATATATTATATGTAATGTATTTATTGATGTAGAAATGGAAATAAGTAATTTTTTATGCATCAACATTGCTTCCTCTTTTAACACGAACATAAAATCGGATATGCGACAAAAAATATGAGTACAGTGTGCAGTAGAGAGGCAGCCATAAATAATTCAATAGTGCAACTCATCACAAATTTTGAAAACATCGTCCTTTGAAAAGTGAACTTGGTGCAGTCTTTGAGCCTGCTGGAATTTCAAAGACACACCAGGCGTACTTTTCAAAGGGATATAATTATGTAACTTTCGGGAGTAGGGTAGAAGTTTAGAATGCACTTGGCTTTTTCAGTAATGAACCTAAAACCAATTTGCTAGGAGGTACCTACACGTTCTTATAATACCATAAAAAGGATATTATATATACGTAATGTATATATGAGAAATGTGTAATTAGAGATGATAGAAATGTAACATCCCAAAGACCTTTAACATTAACCAGAAAAATTGTGGTTTGAGGTAGATTACATTTAAGCTTTTAGATACAGACTTCGTATACTCCTTACAATTGGCTTCTAATCCATCAAGTACCTACGTATTCATTTTATAAATAGAGGGTTGTTCAAAAGTAAAGCACAAAATTCGTATCTTCTGTATGGGTTATTTTTTAGAAGAACGTTGGAACACGATAACTGATTTAAATTTTAATTCGTTCATCTATGATATTTTAAATCCCATCCCTGCAACCCCTTAATCTGTAGCTACCCCGTTTTTGTTTCAAATGGCAACCTAAGTTATGACTCTATGAGAAGCTCTTCTAAAACTCAATCCGATAATGACAACATAGTAGGGGTCTGCTCATTTTGTTTCAGTCAAAAAATGCCAAAAGTTACCACCTTCTACTGAGGCTGCGGTAAATACTATCAACTGTACTTCGAACATTCTCAGCTGGTAAAACCCTAACCTAACCTTCATTCATACCCTACTTTTTAGGTCTTCAATGCTGTTTGTTCTATTAATTTCAATACACTTTTTCATTTATATACTCCCATAGAAAGCAATCCAACGATGTAATGTATAGAAACAATATTACTAATAGAAGTGTGTCAAGCTTTTTATTTTCACTTAAGACGAGTAGTCGGCCCGTTTTAGGTAGATCCCGTACTGTCCCATTAGTGGCGGATTTACACATTTGCCGCCCCTACTGACACCTGCAATTCTATACCCTAATTCACAATCAATTTTTTTGTCAATGAAATTACAACTTTATGATTGTATTATATTTTTATAAGACTAATCAACAAATATTGATACGAATTAATTAGGATTAAAAATGTAAGAATGTTAAGAAGAACTTTCGTGAATGGTTATTTACAGCTTTTATTCATTACAATATTATCATTATTGTTTTTTATAATTATCATCATTCTAAGAAATGTATAATATTTATGAAATTCTGTGCAACAATATGCAATTTTTTATGTGTAAATTCGTTAAATTTTTATTCTACCCTCAAGCAGGTTGTTGATATCATCAGAAATATCAATAGAAAAGTATTAATTTTCCACATATAAAATTCTCGTGTCACGGTGTTTGTAATTAAACTCCTCCGAAATGGCTCGACCGATTTTCCTGAAATTTTGTGTGCATATCGGTTAGATCTGCCAATCGGCCAACATTTATTTTTTATCCCCCTAAATGTTAAGGGTGGTCCACCCCTAAATTTGTTTTTTTATTTTTTAGGCAAAAGTTTTTATTTTTTTTTTTTTATAATACATCATACAAACATGCATACCACCCTTAATTTTCACCCCTCTACGATCAACCCCCATTTTTTAATAGCGATATTAGTACTGTAATAATCTTCAACTCTCAGTGGTCGATAATTGATCAATTATTATCAATCGATTAGTCATCCCCGCCAGGCGTCTACTGATGTCACGACTCACCCAGCAAACAACACACGGAGTGGGGATGAGAATCAAGCAGATTTTTTTAGAATGTTACAGGCAGTTCAAATATCTTCTAAGGAGTAAAAGAATGTTTTATTATAACATTTCAGAATGATTTGGCAATGTTCAAGAATGTTCCAGAATCTTGAAGATCTTTCAAGAATGTTTCAGAATGTAAAAAAAAAAGTTAGAAAATATTTTGAATCATTATGGGATGTTCTGGATAGTTCAAAATTCGCGAATAATCTAGAATGTTCCATCAAATGTGTAATATATTCTTACCCGGGCAACGCCGGGTATTGCTGCTAGTATCTATATAATATTTGTTATTGTTATTTTTAAACAATTGTTTTTCGGATCCCGTTTCTCTTCGAATAGATATATTTATGTGGTGAAACATATTACATATTAATTGAATAGTGTGGGTGGACCTAAAGAAAAAATTATGGCAAAAGTTAATTTAAAAAATAGGTAAAAACATTAAATTTAAAATGTAATAGTAAAACGCTATTGGAATATTTTAAAAATTCAAAATCACAATAGTATATTTTATAAATAAGCGTTTAGTAATTTTTCATATACAGACGTTAGTGTATTCAGTATACTGTATAGCACTAAACTTTTGTAATTTTTGTTGATTTTTTGAGCCTCGTTTTTTTCCGTGTATAAGATAATAATGTTTTTTTAATTTCTGTAAGACAAAACAATTTTTGAGCAAAGTTTGCCGCCTCCTAAAATCTGCCGCCCTAGGCTCTAGTCTATTCAGCCTGCTGGTAAATCCGCCACTGTGTCCCATACTCTAGGTGAAATATCCTACTCACAGTTGTCCGTCAAATTGGATTCTTAGGATATTTTTCATTGAACAACACACGAATCGCATCCTTGCGCCGTACTTTGTCTGCACAACCCAACATCATTAAAATTTATCCTAAATGGTAACAATGGAGGTTACTACTATACTTTACCAGCTGAAAATATTCGAAGTGAAGTTGATAATATTTACTACAGACTCAATGCATGTCAAGTAGGAGGTGGACGTCATGTTTGAAATTTGTTTCAATAACTCGAATCAGGTGATTGCAAACGATTTATTTCGAACAGTTAAATTTAATTTAGAAAAAATATGAGGACTGTTTTGACTAAATCAAAATAAACATACCCCTCCTTTGTTGTCATTATCGGATTGAGTATTAGAAAAACTTCTTATAGAGCCCTTACATGACCTAGGGTGCCATTTGAAAAAAAAATTCTGGGGTAGCTACAGATTAAGGGGTTGCAGGGAAGAGATTGAAAATATCACAGAAAGATGAACAAAAATTTAAATTAGGTATCGTATTCAGCGTTTTTCTAAACACTAACCCTTACAGAAAATTTTCAACAACCCTGTGTATTTTATATATGTATATATATTATAATATGATATATATGTATATATCAAGGAGATAGATATTAGAAAGAATTTTTTTATTTATCATGGAATAAAGGCAAATTTACGTCGTCCCGGCGCATTCACCAACATTAACAGTCTTCATTAAGGACAAGATAAGAAGACAAATTATTGATTATCAATTAATATAAACTATATACAAATTACAAAAACTTCCTCAAAATATATTTTAGAAGAACTGTGCCTAGAATAGACTCGATTTTGAGATTTACACAACCAAAAATGCAAACTTTTGGCGAATTTTTTCCCGCATTTATCTAATCATTAAATAATAAATTTATTGTTTAACACTCAAAAACAGACCTAGTTTCTAAATTCTAAAGATAATATTTTAACTTTTATGGAGTTATAAGGCTACTTACTCTTCTAGTTGAGCTTTTTCTTCTTGAGCACTCATTGTTTTCGGGGGTGGTGGAAGATCTGTCATTGGAACAGCAGTTTCTTCCGTTGGTGATGGTGGAGTTTTGTCGAATTCTGCTATGGGGGCCAGTTCTGGCATTGGGGATACTGAATTATTTTCCATTGCACTGAGATCACTGAATTAGAGCCAAAAGTACCTGATTCTTGTAGTTATGCCAAACTGTTTACCATAACTTCGTCGTTTTTTTCTTCATTACATTAGTGCATCTGAAATGAATAACCAGATTTTTTTAATTTCATGTACTTCAACAGATAAATAGGCAAACAAATTATTAAAACTAAATCAAAAGTTCTGAACAATATACTTAATATTAAATTTAAAAAGATACTTCTACATGGGTTGTTGAGAACTAAATACAAGAAGGGAAGTAGAGGTCTTCAATTTATTTTATTAACCAATTTTGAATTATTATGAGATCATTTTTTCATTTCCAAATTTTTTAATGAAAACTTTTTATAGTTTGACTTCTGAACATCTATTGATTTGCTTAATAGTACCTACTCGATATTTTGAAAATAAAAAATCAAATTAACTCAAACGGTGAAAACTTCATAATCAAGACAACGTTTTGCTTTGCTTGTCCAATTCTAGTAGATTGTTTGTTTTATTAATAAGTTAATCATTTAACGTTGTTTTTTTATTTAAAATTTTTCCAATGAAAACGTTATTTTTTATAATTGAGTTTCTCAAGAGCAATCGATTGATTTAGCAGATTTCAAGATTTTTATAATTAAAAAACCAAAGCAACTCAAGGGGCGAAAACTTTTATATTGCCTCATAATCAAGACAACTGTTTGCATTAGTCTAAAAGTTTCATCAGGGTAGACTTCAATTTTAATTGATTGTTTAATAAAGGGTATAGCCGGACTAATATGAGAAATAAGCCCCCGTGGCTTTTTCGACTCGCACTCAGGGGATCGACTTGGTGTCGAATTAAAATATTTCACCTCAATTTTTAGCTCTTTAACTCAAACGGTTTTCGAGATTTTCAAAAAAACCTGTTTCTTCGATTTTATTTTTAGTTTTATAGTGAAACTTAAAATTAATCGATGATTTTTTTTCTAATTCTTATGAGTCTAAGACATGAAAAAATAATATCATCATGATTCTTAAACGAAAAGTCGATTTTTAGGAGAGGAAAGAAAATAAAATCTTTATTTTCCTAGCCTCTCTGAAATATGTCACTCACCGAAATTCGTCAGAGAATGTATTTTATACTCCTTTACACTCAGGATTTTTTTTGAATTTTTTGAAGTGAATTAAATTAATTTTTTTTTTTTCTAAAATCTCACGTTTTAACTTACTTATATTTTTGTTTTATTTTAAAAAAAATGCACAGAAAATATTTTTTTACTTAAAATCCACAATGACATTGCTTATCAAACACTTTTAATCATATTTGCTACACAATAATTACTTAAAGACTATGTTTTTATGAACTCGCGCCAACCCTTTTTAATTATCATAAAATGATTTTTAAATTAAAATATTTTTTTCTTTTTAATTCGAATCCTCAGGATCTTTCAAACAATTTAATTGAAATTGATACTTTGTAAATAAAAAAAAAAAAACAACTCAAGGGGTGAAATTTTTTTTATTACTCCATAATCAGACAAACGTTTTACTTTATATTGTTAAAGCTTAATCAGGGTAGACTCCAATTATAGTTGATTATGTATTTTATCTATCAATTGTAAAGTATTATTAAATGCTTTATTTATTTCTAAACTCTCCATTTTATTTAATGGATATTTATCGAGATTTTTATAATTAGAATACCAAAGCAACTTAAGGGTTGAAAACTTTTTTATTGCTTCATGATCAAGCCAACGTTTTGCTTCATGGTGTTTAAGATTCATCAGGGTACATTATGAAGCAATAAACAAGTTTCGCCCCTTAAGTTTGTTTAATTTCTTCATTTTGTACTTCAAATATTATGTATTTTATCTCTGAATTTTCGATATCTTTTCCACTTTTCCCATAAACATAATCGGCATAAACTTTTGAAGCTGATTTAGCAATAAATTATAGAATAATTTCGCTCAAAGGATGTTGCTGGTTATCAGATAAGTGGACGTTTAATAATATACTGTTTTAGTTCGTAGGTTCACATATATATATACACAACATTATATGCGACTATTTCTGTTCTCGTCCATTTTATTCCTCATTTGCTCTTCTCCACATTAACTCACCACACATGTGCATGTTCCATAATACTAATACATACACGCAGAGAAAGTCATAAACATTTGTGAGTATTTAAACGCAACAAGCATAACATTTGTCGACGCACAACTGAGGGGGAAATAGCCGAAAAAAGCCGGAAAGGTTGTTGAACCATTCATTCAATTTGGGGATGTTTTATTCATAATGAAGAGGAACAAAACTCGTTATTTCTGAGGAAACTAATAACTAATAATGGCCTAGGCGTATGTAACGACCAAATAATTCATAGATCAATTCATAGCGAATATATGTAGAAATTTTTACGGTTAATGGAATAACTGAATCAGGTATTTTAGTAGTCAGAATAAGGGTTTTTAATGCTTAAAAAAATAGTAAAATTGATTGATGAATTTCCAATAACATACACAAAAATAATTCACATATTTATGTACCTAACACAAAAAATTAAAGACAAAATTTATTGTTTTGATAGTGATAGTGATTCATAATTATACTTACAAAAAAGAAACTTTACTGAGTGTTTTACTAAATTCAATATTTAAAAACAATTTAATAACAAAGAAGTTGTTATCTCCTCAGGTAATACAGTAAACAATAAAACTTTTATGTGTCTCTGGTTATCTCATAATGTTAAACCTATTTTTAAATGAGAGCATTTCATTTCCTTAATGGGAAAGGATAATTTAATAATAATTTCTTTCTAATTATGTAAATGGGAATTTTAATGCAAGGTGAATTTATATATATATAAGATGTAGGCTCTCTCAGTTAGAAATAAAATAAATACAGTAGACACAAATTGCTTTTTCTAGTTTAGTAGACCACTGCCTAATTACTTTTGTACCTATTGTAATATACAGGGCTTTTCAAGTTGATGGGCTATTAGAAGTATATGAATTAGTAACTTGGGCTCATTTGGTTATTGTTATTGCCACTTCTTTTAAAAATATTTTCAAGTTAGATTTACATCCGGTTATACCGGAAGTCGACACCAACTTTGTTATTTTAAATGGAATGGTATATTTTTTACGCTCAATTCAAATAAATCGTGTAATTCTAAGGTAAGTTTGATAACCAACTTGTACACCTATGACGATCGGTTTCTGAGTTAATTTAATTTATAGAAAAAAAAAATCGTTACTGCAACCCAAATTATAAAAAATCGTAACTTCCACAAAATACGATTCAGAGTGCTGAAATTTTTACTAGTAATAGCTGAATATCAGTGCTAACGCCTTGACAAAATTGAACTAAATAATTTATACAGGGCGTTCAAAATAAAATTCTAAAGTTTAAGAATTTCAAACACAAATAACTGTTTTTTCAAATGGCACCTACTATATTTTATTTTTTCAATCGATGCCTTTTTTATCCTCTTTCGATTCATATAGACACTCCCTACTGTTTTATTTTAAAAATTTTGATTAATTTAGAATTTTTAAAATATAGATAATTTCATTACTTTTGGCGTAATAAGAGTGTGCCTTGGACAATTGACAACTAACGACAATCAAAGCAAAATCACTGTAAAACCTTTTTTATCGCTTAATTTCTGTTGCGGAGATGTTCCAGACAAATATTTATAATAAATACTTCAATTGAAGTTTTCGTTTTTTATTATTTTTTGTAACAGAAATTAATCGAAAATGCGATTTTTGGCTTCATTTAGCATTGATTGCCGTTAGTTGTCATTTTTCCAAGGCACACTTTTTTATACGAAAAATATTAAAATTTGCCATTTTAAGTAATAATTCAAAATTACTCGAAAATTTTCAGATAAAACAATAGGAAGTATCCATATAGATCGAAAGAGGATAAAAAAAGGAATCGATTGAAAAAATAAAAAATGGTAGGTGCCATTTGAAAAAACAAAGTTATTCGTGTTTGAAAAGTTTTTAAACTTTAGAATTTTATTTTGACCGCCCTGTATAAATTATTTAGTTCAATTTTGTCAAGGCGTTAGCACTAATATTCAGCTATTACTACTTATAATTTTTTATAATTTAGGTTGCGGTAGCGTTTTTTGTTCTATAAATTAAATTAACTCGAAAACCAATCGTCATAGGTGTACAAGTTGGTTATCAAACTTACCTTAGAATTACACGTTTTATTCGAATTCAGCGTAAAAAATATACCATTCCATTTAAAATAACAAATTTGGTGTCAACTTTCGGTATAACCGGATATAAATCGAACTTGAAAATATTTTTGAAAGAAGCGGCATAAACAATAACCAAATGAGCCCAAATTTCAGAGTTGAATTCCTTCTACTTATTCATATACTTCTAATAGCCCATCAACTTAAAAAACCCTGTATACCAAAAAGTTTTCATTTTTTCAAAAAATAGTTTGTGGATTTATGAAAAGAAAAAACGAGTATTGAAAAAAAAATACTTCCTATAATTTTAATTCTTTTTTTCGATTTTTATAGGCTAAAATAAACTTCATTAAAGCAAATCTCTGGAATTGACGTTTCAGTCACTTTGAGGTATGAGGGTTAGGCTGTGGTAAGTAGAGGTTTCCCCCTTTTCCCCTCTGTCGTGTAGAATACAAAAAAAAAGTTAATTTGAAGACGAGAAAATTTTTTTGTTCAGGATTATTTAGAAAATCTGTTTTTTCTTTATAAGTTTGCTACAAAATTGAACATTTTGAGGCCACAATTATTTAAATTCATCTATTTTTCGATTTTTTTTTAAACTAGAAAACCAAAGTGTATAATTACCAAAGTTTTTCTCGAATACCTTTACGAATATATGAACAATCAAACTAATTACACCAGCAGGTATAATAATAATAATATAAAACAAACAACAAATGCAAGGAATTAACGTAATTATATGCAATCACTATTTCCTCCGTTTAAATATGTAAATAGGTATAATTCCCAGCCAGTAGCTAGCATAAAATTATTATTAAGAAGTAATTATGGAACCATCTCTATCTTTTCTTGAAAACGATAACAACTTGAATGTTGTTCGTATTAAGAATTTTTCTTACATAACAACGGAATGATCTTTTAATTTAACTACATAGTATTTGTTGTCGTCTGTTGCACAATTTAAAAAAATAATTATTCGTCTTACTATTAAAGTGAGACTAACGTCGTCGTGAGGGTAAACGCCCTACTTAAACAAAAGAAAAAACTAGGTCACCGGGGGTAAACACCCGCGTATACTACTCGAATCGCTCAGCATCCCTCCAGTACCTAATAAAACCCGCTCATTCTCACACGTCCTCAATTAACGATGTTGAGCACACAAAAGATGCCACTTACACGTACTAACGTAACATATTATTATCAAACACTTACTACTTACAAACAATCGTGGATGTAACAAGTGCAAAAGTGGTGAACACTGAAGCACTCGATTGATCTCTCGAAGAGAGCGACGCAGTTGCAGCTTCACTTCGGATTAATGATGAAACAACTATGCGCGTTGTAAAAAGGAAAAACTTCGACCATCACAATATCAAAATGATAACAGAAATAAATGTACGACTAACTGTTATTAGGTAGTTAAATTGTGGATAGATCCGGGACAAACACACTCTTCTGACGGTTGCTGCTCATTCGGTCCAGGAACAACTGGAATCGACGCACTCGCAATGTGATTACTTCCAGGCAGAGGCTGAAGCTGTAGATTTTCTCCGTTCCCATGGGAAGCCGGTGGCACAGGGGATACGAATGCGGTCGGTCGTGCTACAATAACAAAACGAAACGGCACGGCTACTGGTCGCGCTATCACACTGATGGATGGACATGTAATAACCTAATAACCATTTCCCCTGATAATAATTGCATGCTCGCAATACATTTTTCTACAAGCTATGCCTGATAAAAATGGACTGATAACAACCTACCTATTTTTTTTTTAATTACTTTGTTATTACCTAAGCCTATGGATCTTACGTATTATATTTATTAGGCGTATATTTTTGTTTTTAAATTTAAAGGGTAAGCCCTTTAAATTTTAAATATTGGATTCAGTTGACTATTACATACTTGGTGATAGTTTATCATAAAGAAATTAAAATAAAACACAAACTTCACTTTCAGGGACAAGTCTGAGAAAGTCCTGCATTTTTGATATAATATGAATATTTAGCCCACGAATAAAATAAAATGATAAAAATGAACTCCCAAATGTATAGAGGTGGTGAAAAAAATATATCTATCTATAAACACAGCCCCAAAACGTTTTTTGCGTGTCTCGAAAATCAAACCAGATACGAAAAGAGATTTAGAAAAAAAATACACAAAAACATTTAATAAAGTATTACATAAAAAAATGGAAAAATTATTATTATAATTTCAATATTTTTTTTTAAATGAAATTTGTTAATTGTAATAAACAATTTAATATTTGTTTTGTATTTATGAAAAGGTGAGATGATAGAGGAAAATTTTATTTATAATACTTTTTTGTTCGTACAGGTATAACAAATATGTATCTATATATATATAAAGAATTATGCAATTGAAGCTTAAAAAAATACAAAACAAATATTTAATTGTTTATTACAATTGATAGATTTGTTTAAAAAAAATATTTCACTGCAAAGGCTGATCTACGATGTTTCGTAGATAATAAAAAAAAACTAAATAATAATTTGTCAATTTTTTGTATATATAAAATACATTAGTAATGTTTTATGTATGTTTTTTGCAACTTTTATTAAACTAGCGTGCTACGGTATATACCCATATGTAAAAGATAATAACAGAAAATATAAGTCTCTAACATATTTTGATATCTCCACAAAAATTTCTAATATTCTACACAAAAACAATATAACAGTCAGCTATAAATCAAATATAATCATAAAAAATTTGTTTTTCAATCCTAAAGATCCAATCAATAAATACGAAAGAACAGGAGCGTATAAGTTTAAATTTTCAGAATGTAAAGCCTTTTTGATGTGAAACATCTATAGCCGCGGGTAAACCGGATAGTTGTCGTGGCGATCGTGGCGATTGCATGCCGTGGCGACGCTCGCCATGCGCAAGCGCCTCTGCGACTCTCTTCCCACTCGGTTCGTCGGTGTCGTTTACTATAGTAAACTAGAAGATGTAAATTAATTAATTATGATTGTTGTGTACATTTCACCTAATAAAAAAATGAATGATATTTCATTTTTACATGAGAAATTATTTTCGTACAGTCACAGAGGTTCAATAATTTTTAAAACCAATCAAGATAAACTACCATTGATTTTAGCTGGAGATTTGAATGTAAATTTTGCTAAAGATGAATCAATGCCATTAATTACGTTCTTCTAAAAAGAATTTCAATTGCAAATTAACAACAATCCAAGAGAACCTACTTCTAGATATGCAACAACAATAATGCTGCATTTATTAGATGTCTTGATAATGTTTAGTCCAATACTTTTGTAACATACTTCAGTTATCCTCGACCAATTATCACAGTAATGCTGTCAGAGGCAACACCGAATATAACTATTACTGAAGTCACGATTAAAAGAATTGAGTTGTCGGAACTTGAAATAAATTTTTGAATTTTTAATTTTTGTATTTAATAAAAATAAATGTTTATTAAATAAATAGTCATCATTTTGTGGAAAAAATTCGTAATATCTAAGGAGAAAAGATTATCCCTTTTTATTGATTCTGTTGATTTGATATTGTTTTGATGAGTACCTATATTGATAGTACTGACACACTTTATGGCTTGTATAATATGATACCAAAAATATCTGATTGAAATTAATTATTCATTTTGTAATCACACACAATGACACAAAAAACAAATATCTATGGGTTATAAATACCAAATAGCATATTCATTTTTCGCCTACCAATATCTGTCTTATTATGTATATATTAACGCGAATTCACATGCGTACAATTATACACAAATAATAGGATTAGGTAAAGTAGTAACTGCATGAGATAAGGGAAAAGGTATCAGAAAGCAAGACAAGGATAAGTTTTATTAATTATTAAATTTTGGTTGAGGCGCCGGGTATTATTATCTTAACATTTTTTTTTTTTGTAAATTATTCAAATGTGATTTTTATATGTTAATCCTGAAGGATATTACATAAATATTCACAAAAATGTATCCTACCCAAATAGATAAAACACGCAAGTATTTATATTATTTACGTGGTGTTTTTATTTTAATTTAGACCCTATCCCTCCCCATTGGCAAGGTTTGACTAAATGCGAAAGACTCTTAATTCCTTTCAATCCCTCTCACCTGAAATTTACCTACCTTAAATTTATTTTTAATTAAAAAGAGGAAAAAAATATAACAATTCTTTTAATTAAAAAATTGGAGGTGATATTTTTAACAACACCCTCTCTCATCTTTAAATGAGATTTGAAGAGATTTTACATGGTCCTTTTCCTTTTTTTTTTTTTTGAGTCTCAAGTAATTAACAGATCAAAAAATACGAATGTCACTACGAATTAATTTATTGACTCATAGAAGTTGTAAATAAATTTTACAAAGTTTAAAATTTAGTTAACTAAACTAATTTTAGGTAAGTAACTAATCCTAATTCATCCTTCGGGGTCTCTAAATAGCAAAGTGAAGTGGTTTTTATCCACATGGAAAACTATTCATGACTTTGCAGTTCTGATGTGTAACATAATACCATTTAAGTAATTACATTATCATATTGTACGTAAAAGTGTTAAAAGTTTTATTTTTAAACCTGCAGAGGATGATGTGTTTTGTTTTGTATAATTTTCGTATTTATAATTCCAAAAAAATTTATACTTACGCGCTTACTAAAACTTACTAGCAGCAATACCCGGCGTTGCCCGGATAAGAATATATTACACGTTTGATGGAACATTCTAGAGTATTCGCGAATTTAGAACTATCCAGAACATCCCATAATGATTCAAAACAATCTCTAACTTTTTTTAACACTGGAACATTCTTGAATGATCTTCAAGATTCTGGAACATTCTTGAACATTGCTAAATCATTCTGAAATGTTATAATAAAACATTATTTTACTTCTTAGAACATATTTGAACTGCCTGTAACATTCTAAAAAAATCTGTTTCATTCTCATCCCCACTCCGTGCTGTTTGCTGGGTGAGTAGTGACATCAGTAGACGCCTGGCGGAGGATGACTAATCGATTGATAATAATTGATCAGTTATCGACCACTGAGGGTTGAAGATTATTACAGTACTAATATCGCTATTAAAAAATGGGGGTTTGGTAGAAGGATGAAAATTAAGGGTTATATGTATTTTTTAATTAAAAAAGTTAGGGTGGACGACAATTATCACTTAGGGGTATGAAAAATAGATAGTTCCCGATTCTCAGACCTATTGAATATGCATATAAAATTTTATAAAAATCGGTAAAGCCGTTTCGGAGGAGTATGGTAACTAACATTATGACACGAGAATTTTATATATTGGATTAAAAAAAACACACCAAGTATTTATATTACCACAAAAACAAACTTTAATCACAAGGGGGAAACAAATAATAAAGATAATAGAAACAATCCTTATGATATTCAGGCACTGCATGCAACAAGAGCATAATAGGCATAAATCGGGCAAACAGACAAAATAATAAAGGTATCTGAACATTAAACCAAAACACAGTTCGGTTTTCAGAAACATTTTGTTTTTATTTCCGTGATGTAGGAACTACGTATTTAAATTAGATACTGCATATGTCTAGAAAAGCAAA
This sequence comes from Agrilus mali, assembly GCA_029378335.1. NCBI lineage: Eukaryota > Metazoa > Arthropoda > Insecta > Coleoptera > Buprestidae > Agrilus > Agrilus mali. Next base: position 17,748,153 of record CM055658.1, on the reverse strand, counting down.
CTTCCTTTTAAATAACAACGATAAAGCGAAAAGTGCACCTTTAATGGCATTTTGGAATCAATGAATAAATACACTATAAAGATAAGAACGGAGGTTGGTTCCGTAAATTTCTTTGAAACATGCACCATTTAAGAGCGAAAAAATTTAAAATTGGATTAAGCGTTATGTACTATCCTGATGAATGTTTAATATTGTGACAGATGTGTCATTCTGACGTTGACAAGCGCCGACTGCGAAAATTGTGTGGAAGTAACCTGTGACGCGTTCCAGAAAGTCCGAGAGTTGCTGGACGTTTCGAGAGTTGCCTAGAAACGTCCATAATACTATATAAGGAACAGCGTTGGACAGTTTGACAGTATTTTGATAGAAGAGAGCGACAGAGATAAGTTCGAAGAGAAGATAAAGCGATTGACAAGCGAAATAGTTATTGAGTTGTCGTTGTTATTGAGATAGTTATTGAAACGTTGTTGTTATAGAGTTAATTTAATAAAAACTGTTGAGAAAAATACGTGATAATTGTGAATTACGTAACAATTGGTGTCAGGAGTAAGGATTTATGCCAGTAACAAGAAGTCAAGCGGCAAAAATGGAGGAGCAAATGAAATTTTTGATGGAAAGCTTAAAGAAATGAAGGCAGGCCAGGAAGAAATGAAGCAAGAAATGAAGGCAGGCCAGGAAGAAATGAAGGCAAGCCAGGAAGAAATGAAGGCAGGCCAGGAAGAAATGAAGGCAGGACAGGAAGAAATGAAGGTAAGGACCAGAAAGAAATGAAGGAAGAAATTAAAGCATGTCAAGAAGAAATTAAGGCAGGTCAAGAGAAATTAATAGAAGATATGAGAACAATGAAAATTGAGCAAGAAGGATTGAAAGAACAGTTAAAAGAAGTAAGAGTAGAAGTTCAAGACGTTCAAGAAGAGTTGAAGGAGGTAAGAGTAGAAGTTCAAGAAGAAATAAAGGAAGTAAGACTAGAAGTTCAAGAAGAGTTAAAGGCCGTACACAAAAAGTTTCAAAAAGAGTTAGACGATATGAAGGCCAATCTGAACGTTCAAGAGTACCCAAAACTAAACAAAAGCGAACAAGGAAGTGTAAGAATGTCGAGGATAAAACCACCAACATTCGATGGGAAGGTCTCTTGGTCAGTGTATCTTAAACAATTCGACGCTGCTGCCAAAGCAAATGAATGGAATGAAATGGAAAAAGCCACTGCCCTGATCATAGCGCTACGTGGGGAAGCTCTCGACGTTCTGCAAGGTATACCAGAAATGCAACAAAACGATTTTGAAATTCTGGTGGACCGATTGGAGATGCGCTACGGTGATAAACATCTACAACAAATGTATCAGGCTCAATTAAAAAGTCGATATCAACGTAGCAGTGAAAGCTTTCAACAATTCGAAGCGGACGTCGAAAGGCTTGTGCGGTTGGCTTATCCTAGTGCCCCTCAAGACTTTACAGACCAGCTGTCCACCCAAATGTTTGTCGATGGAGTGCGAGATGTCGAAATACAGCAAGCCCTGCGCATGTCTCGACCTAAAACTCCGGGCGAAGCCTTGTCGCACGCGCTGGAATATGAAGCAGCCAAACAGGCGTCCATAGGACATGCTAGAATCCGGCAGGCTGGGTGCAATTTTGATGACGACAACGAGATATTTCGACAAGAAGTTGTGAAAATAGTCAAAGACGTCATGTCTTCGAAACCGAAGGAAGGGTTGAGTGAGCGCCCACGCTGTTGGAATTGCGGTCGTACGGGACACTTGAGCAGCGGCTGTCCGTCTGGAAGAAGACAGACGTCAGCTGCCGAAGGAAGCAAACAAGAATACAATTTCAAATGTTGGACTTGCGACAAATATGGGCATATTTCACGCGATTGTAACAAAAGGAAACGAGCAATTACATGTTGGAAGTGCGGACGTACGGGGCACTTGAGCTGCGGATGTCCATCTGGAAGAATACAGACGTCAACCGTCGAAAAAAGCAAACCGGAATACAATGTCAAAATTGAACATCGGCCAAGAAAACACCATGGTAATGCTGAAGCCCTGTCAAGACGATCATGCCCACGGAATAGTAAGAATTGTTCTTCGGTGGAACGAAAAGAAGAGTTAAAACAAGTTCTATGCCTACATACCACCGTAGACAGGCAAGAGAATTGGGAAGACACAGTGTTGATTGAGTTACAGCGAACCGACGATGATCTAGGACCCCCTATGAAATGGAAGGAGACGGGAGAATCTCGACCAGCATGGGCGGACGTAAGCCCCCTGAGTGCTACGACGAAATGTTATTGGGCCCAATGGGATTCACTAAAGCTCGAGAATGGAGTCCTTAAAAGAATCTGGGAAAGTCCAGACGGGACCAAGAAGCGCCTACAAGTTGTGTTGCCCAAGAAGAAGACGAAAGAAGTAATAAAAGAGCTGCATGCTGGGACTGGAGGTGGACATTTTGGAGTGAAGAAGACATTAGAGAAAATACGTGAATGGTATTACTGGGTGAACGCTAGATTGGATGTGGAAGACTGGTGTAGAAAATGCGAAGTATGTGCTTCCAACAAAGGTCCAAGAACCAGGACACGAGGAAAGATGCACCAGTATAACGTCGGAGCACCATTCGAAAGAATAGCCATGGATATCGCTGGTCCCTTTCCCCGAACTGAAGATGGCAACCGCTACATTCTGGTTGTGATGGATTACTTCAGCAAGTGGCCGGAAGCCTATGCAATCTCCAACCAGGATGCAACCACCGTGGCGGAGGCAATAATAAACAACTGGATCAGCCGATATGGAGTTCCTATGGAGATTCACACTGACCAGGGCCGAAATTTTGAATCAGAAATATTCCAACGAGTATGTGAATTGATGGGAATAAGGAAAACTAGAACGACTCCGCTGCATCCTCGGTCTGATGGCATGGTAGAGCGATTTAATGCGACTATAGAAAACAACCTGAGGATGTTCGTGAACGATCATCAGACCGACTGGGGTCGCCACATTCCATTATTCCTTCTGGCCTATAGGACATCCATACACGAGACCACCGGACAGACCCCTTCCTGCGTGCTATTCGGGAAAGAACTGAGACTACCTGCTGATCTAATGTTTGGTCGACCTGAAGATTCTTCGCTGTCCACGGACGATTATGTGTCTAAACTACGCGAGCGGCTTAACACCATCCATAAAGCCGTCAGAACAAGAATAAAATTCGAAAGTGACCGGATGAAGACCCGCTACGATCAGCGAGCGAATTCCACTGGATTCAGGGAGGGCGACCGTGTATGGCTCTATAACCCAGTTTGCAAGAAAGGAAGGTGCCCTAAATTACAACGGAATTGGGAGTGCCCGTATAAAGTGATTACCCGGATAAACGATGTCGTCTACAGGATACAACGAGGCCCCAAATCGAAGATGAAAGTTGTACACCTCGACCGGTTGGCTCCATACACAGTGGAAGAAACTGATCGGGCCCTTTCAGCGCTAGAGGGGGGGCAGTGTGACAGATGTGTCATTCTGACGTTGACAAGCGCCGACTGCGAAAATTGTGTGGAAGTAACCTGTGACGCGTTCCAGAAAGTCCGAGAGTTGCTGGACGTTTCGAGAGTTGCCTAGAAACGTCCATAATACTATATAAGGAACAGCGTTGGACAGTTTGACAGTATTTTGATAGAAGAGAGCGACAGAGATAAGTTCGAAGAGAAGATAAAGCGATTGACAAGCGAAATAGTTATTGAGTTGTCGTTGTTATTGAGATAGTTATTGAAACGTTGTTGTTATAGAGTTAATTTAATAAAAACTGTTGAGAAAAATACGTGATAATTGTGAATTACGTAACAATATTAAATATTCCTATCCAACGATAACAACTATGTGCCTATATTTACATTCAAACTTTTTATTTTTTCTATAATGCTGCTATCGAACAGAATATAACGGAAATATTTAATACAGGAAGACTAACTTTAGATAGGTACCTACAGTCTGAATCATTTAATGCGACGGCTAAAGTAATAAAACTGTCACGAAAATTATATATATATATATAAGTTTATTTAATCGAATTACTGGCATTTGTACCAACAAAAGGAGCATCCAAACTTTATCCAGTAACAATGTTAAAAGATAATAAATCATTTTGGTGGGATAGAATCTCTCAGACAGCTGATGAATCATTATGGTAATTTTATTACATAGGTAACTCAAACTATAGTCAAAATTTTTAATTTTCTTCTCTCACTTACGCTTATTTATTGAAGTACTCCATTTACACTTTACTCAATAAATATATAATTTAAAAAATGGAAAGCGAATATAACGATACAAAGTTTCAATTATAATTTTATTAATCACAACAATTGTTTCGCTAAACATTGGCTTCTTCATTATCTTCCCTTAAACAAAAATAATTTTAAAATTGAATTAAATAGAATATTTCACATCGCTATAAACAACGGCTTTCCAGTTAGTTTAATACACACTTTATTAAACAAAAAACTCTATAAAAGACATTAAATCTTATCTACCTCGTAATTAACTCCAATTCAAATAAGTATTGTTCTCACATACTTAGGAGATATTTCTTTAAAATTAAGACATATGCTGTCAAAATCACATAATCTAGTTACTTCTTTTAAAACCAGCAATACTTTATCTAAATTTATAAAACATAACAAAGATAAAACTGATTAATCATCAAAATCTGGAGTTTATTTACTTGATGTGGTGACTGCAATCAAATCTATGTTGGTCAAACTGGGAGATCTTTCATTCATAGGATTCGTGAACATAAACATCAATAAAAAAAATGGATTCTACCTACGCTGAACATTTCTTGCTTGAAAAACACTTTTTAATGATAATTTCAAAATTTTAAAAGAATTACCCAAAAGCATTCAACTCAATTTAACAGAAAGTTTGTATATTAATAAATATAATAAATTAAATGTTTGACTTAATGATCAAATCGAAGTTAATAGGTCTCCTTTGTTAAATTTGTTTTCAAAAATTTAATTCCCCCACTTATCTCTCACTTTACTTAGTCTTTACCGTTTATATATAAACCGATATTTGTAACTTGTTAATCAGACTTATCTTCACCTAAAGAAGCCAATGTTTGGCGAAACAATTGTTGTGATTAATAAAATTATTATTATTGAAACTTCATCGTTTTATTCGCTTTCTATTTTAAATATGAAGTTTCAACAAGTAACGCCTACAACAATTAAATATATAATAAAATACGAAACGTTAGAACAATATTATTCAGTGGGTACTTTAATTTATTTGAAAATAAAATTAATATATATTAAGCACGTTATTACAAAAAGATTATAATAAAGTGATGAATTTTTATAGGCAATTTTGCGGCAAACGACCACAAAGGTAAGTAAATATTTTTTTATATGTCTATATGCATAATACAAAATTAATAAACATTTTTATAACACATGTTAACAAGATTGAAGACAGCTTTAAACAGTTGTATACAACATATTTATCTATAATAGTGACTGACATTAAACTGAAAATATCTTTATTGACAAAGCTACTTAAGTTCTTCAAGCACTCGTGGCAATAAAAAGGTCTAAGAATAATCCATAAATTTCATCTGGGCAGACATGTACAAATTTAATGCTGTTTTACTTGCCTGATTCATCATGAGAAAAGGAACAACATTTGAAAAGGAAATAAAATGTTTTATTGTACCACCCTCTAGCTTCCTCTTTTTAAACTTTAGGAAATCATTTAACAACAATATTGTATAATATATGCAGATAATTAAAATAGCAAAATATTTAAATTTAAAAAAATATATGGCTTTGATGTAGTGCTTAAATAGTTTTTAAGGTGTTTCTGATTGTTTCGCAAACGTGAATCTGTTAATTCTTTATCTTTAAATTTATTAATATCCTTCGGTAAAAATACTACTGATTAAGCCGATTTTTCTAATCGCAATATACTTAGTTATCACACTTCGTATATCATATCAGACTGAGAGGTGAACAAATAAAATACAACTTTCGCGCATTAAAGAATATCATGTGCCGAGAACTTATTTAAATCACTCAGTAATCGTTAGTAACTTCAACAAACTGATCGACTAATATTTAACAAAAAAATTAACACCCACTGACTGCGTATAATCGTCTTGTTTGTGAATTTTGTGACAATAATAATATGTTGAAATAGTGTTTTTAACTTAAAATACTTTTTAGTGCATAATAGATAGATAGAATACATATATTTATTTACCTATACGTTATTGTGCATGTTTCAAAGGTTCGTCCAGGTTTTATAAGTGTAATAACATATTTGTGAGGGTCTTTCTTAAAAATATTTTTGGTAAGCAATGTATATTTAGATATTAAAATTTGCAAATTTGATTGTTTGTTATTAAAATCGAAAACGAAACGAAAGATAAGAACATTCAATAGCGGTAAATAAATTTTGTGGATAAACACTTCAGATGAAGTACTTTTCTTTGAAATATTGAATTCACATACTTTATACATACTGATTACGTTATTCATTATAATATTTTTTTCGTTTTGTGCATTTCCTGAGAAAACTTACCATAGTTATGTACACCATCAGAAAGTAGAGAATTCAACGAAGAAAAAGCCCACCAACGTTTTTAAAAAAGCAGATACTTTGACGTGAAAATTTTCGATTGAAAATTAGGGTGTTTTTTCGATATTAAGCAAAAATAAGCTGAAAAAATAAATATTTCAAATCAAAAAAATTACAGCGTGTTTGGGACATAAATAGGTAAATTTTCACCAAATTTCGTGAAAAAAAAAAGTTTTTGTAAAAGATAATTATAAAAAACTAAAAACTTGGTTATTTGAATTTTTCACATAAATTTTGAGGTTATGTGAAAAAGTGTAAATACAAAAGTTATAGATCTTTTTATTACCTACAACTTTTTTCCATAAGACTTGTAGTTTTTCCGGAAATCAAGGAAAACCGGTTTTTACCCTTAAAAACTCATCCCTTTCCCTTCCCGACCTCAGATCGCCCGTAAATTATTTTACCTTTCATTTCTCTTATATTCTCTTCCTTTTCCGATGGGTTTCATCCTACTATAATTTTTATCACTTTTTACTATTTTTAAAGGCTTCACCACTGGTCTACTATTTGTTTCATCTTCCTTCAATAACAAATTGAAGAAGCCTTTTTTATATATATTTTTAAACTGCAGAGAAATTAATTGACCGTAATTAGTAGAGAAATAACAAGAAAAACTTCTTCAGAGACAAATCGTTCCTTGATGTTTGAGTACAGACAGACAGACAGAGTTTGGTTGCATAACATCCTTAGGGGTTAAAAATTTTCTCAGAGATTGAAGAGACTCCACTTTTTGGAAAAATTGGAAAATGTGATTCAAATTAGGGAAGAATAACAATAAAAAGAAGTTAATTTCTCATTATATCAATCGTTACTTTTGTTGCAATTTTCTTTCAGATATGAAACATACAAGTTAACTAAGAGCCTTTTTTAATAATTAAGTATTTCAAGACACCAAAACGAAAATGAAATTGACTACAATTGGCAGAGTAATAACAAGAGAAAACTTATTCAAAACAAAAAAAATTCCAGTATTTCAATCGGTGCTTCCATTGCAATCTACCTTCGGAAATTAAACATAAAAGTTAATTAAAGAGACTTCTTTCCTTTATAATTAGTTAAAGACATAAAGACAAAACTTTAATTACAATAAATGGTAAAAAAATTAAAAAAAGTGTCAGTCGGTGTTATTATTGCAATCTTCCTTTAAAGATGAAATAGAAAAGTTAACTGAAAAGACTTCTTCCTTCTTCCTCACATAAAGACAGAAATGAAATTGACTGCAATTGGTAAAGGAGTAACAAAAAAACCTTATCCAGAACAAGAAAGTTTTCAGTGTTTCAATAAATGCTTTCTTTGCAATCTACCACCGCAAATCCTTTTATAATTATTCAAAGACACGAAAATATTAAAGAAATTAAATTGACAGTAAAAAGTAAAAAGATAACAAGAAGAAACCTACCTCATCAGAAAAAGATTCAGTATTTCAATCGGTACTTTTGTTGCAATCTTCCTAAAGAAGAAGCATTTAAGTATTCAAAAACCAACAACTAAGAACTAAGAGATGAAGCACAACTGTATTTATTTAATCACTCAAAGGTTGAATTATAATCAGAAAATAAATAATTATATTTAGGGATGAAATATTTTCGAAGCTTTTCATATTTACAATTATAATAATCTACAGGAAAAAAAATAAAACTGAGCTTGCAATAATAACAGAGCGTTTATTTAATATATTGGGTAGTTTATTTAATTTTATTTAATAATAATAATATTAATAATAATAATGATCTGGATTCTCTCACCCTGTACACCACATTTAATAACTTGAAATGACGAAACTCTAATTATCTTATTGTGGTAAATGATCGACATTGACGGAAAGTCAATATTTAGCTTCTTTATAAATAAGTCGATAAAAATTAATTTCCTTGTCCTTCCTGTCTTAGGGTTTCTACAGCGTCAGTTGTTCCAAAGTGGCGCGTTATTATCTTGGTTAAGAGAATTAAATGAACGAGTAAGGTGCTACGTGAAATATTTAGTGCCGGTTCTTATGAAAACAAAGGGGATTATGAACACAAAAAATCCAGAGAAAGGATGAAGAAAATTGTTGTATTCTGCTACATTTTCTTCCACTTTTTATTGAAGGTACATATAATTGATTACTGCAATTAAAATTGAGCCTTTAAAAAAATGCTGTTGCTTAATTTTTGGCGAGTACTTCAAATAAAGATAACACGAAATATAAAAGGATACCAAAATCTAAAACAAACTAAAACCACCTTTTTACTTTAATTTAAAACTTTAGTTATTAACCCCCTGAATTTTTAAATTTGAAAAGATACTTCGGTACATTCAAAATTTGTTCCAGCAGTCTTTAAGACGTATCAAATAATGGACGATAACAAATATTAAATAGTAAATAATATGTACATATATATTATGTTGAAAATCTGTTAAATTCTATGGTGCGTTTGTTAAAATAATTTGAAATAACAACGTCTTATCGACGATCAATCATTCATGCCTTATCACTTAATTTTAATTATAATATCTACTAAACGAAAGCATATTGTGTTTGCTATGACAAACATACAGCAACAGATAACTTTTTTTGATATTATGCTATTTTTTTAATTAATAGATACTTTTTTATGTACGTATAGGTATCATTACAAACATCGGATAAAAAACAGTTTTTAGAAAAAAATCTGTCAAAAGGTAACTGATGTTTTATTTTTTTTATGTATATAATAAATTTAATTTTAAGAATTTATTTTTTTAGAATACATTGAAAACACAAAATATTTATCAATTATTGACAAAACTGATACTACTCATAAGACTGATATTATAAGTAATTTAGATGATAGCAAGGAGTACAAGTATGAAGAAAAAAAAGTATTGTTGAATGTTGATGATAAGAAAATTAATGATTCTGAGAATGATAACCCCCTACCGGTTAGTCAAGGTACAAACAAATATTTTCTTTTGCTTTTTTGAGATAATCAAATGATTAAATTGTTTTTTAGAATCACATGACAGGGACCTGGTGTCCCCTATTAATAATGTAACCGTCACCGCTGTTTTTGACGACAATTTAAAAATAATACAATTAAACATATCATGGGACAAACCTTCTGGTAAGATATGAAAATACTAAAAACATTTCCAAGTCGAACTTGTAATTAAAAAAATAATGTCTTGCAGTTTATTGTTATTAAAAATTAATAGCAGTGCATCTCTTATTATGTACATTAAATTTTAATTAATGTGTTATTTACACTACTATTATTATTTTTTTAATGTTTTTTACCATTGTTGATACTACTGATAAAAATTAAGGGTGCTTAAAAACCACTCTTTTAACACACATTTTGACCTGTCCTTACAGTGAATCATTAAATTTATAAACCTTAGTACTATTTTAAAAATATTTCAAGTTGGAAATTGGACCTACTCTAATAGGCCAGTCAAATTAGATCCAAAAAAAGCGTTTTGCAGAATTAATTTCCTGTAAGCTGGAAATTGTTTTAATACCTTCATTTGATCCTAACGGCGTATAATCTGAGTGCATCATCCCAGGAGGTGAGCTTATCTTTTGGCAGCCAAAAAACCGCAAAATGGTAATCCATTTAAGCCAAAACAACAGTTGTCGAAATGTTTCACCAAAATAACAATCTAAGTAGGGATTCGAGGTAATACGAAAAAAAAGACTTTAAACAAAGTTGTAAATTTTGAATTCATATAAATTAATGAAAAAGTAAATAATCTTAATCTTAGTAATTGAGGTGCAAAGAAGTAATAAAAACGTAAACCTGACATGACATTTATAAAATATGTATGAAAATATGTCATCGAAAACTATAAGCACGCAGCACAAGCAAAGGCAGCGGTCATGTTCTCATTTTCTTAGACATCGATGGCCCTTCATTTACGAAGCCCTCAAGCTGCGGTGGCACGGCGAGGCCCTCGTCATCGGGATCATCGTCAAATGAATTATCCTCAACTATTTCTGCTTCTACGGCGATCGGCATGTGGGACACACCCTCATCCTCGAAGAGTACTGAATTCGAGCATGACTGGCCTTGGCAGTTGAAGCAAATTGTTGAACATTTCAAGCCTACTTTATGGCAGCTGCACTTCCCTGTACACCCCTTCGTACATCCGTAGGACACTGTGTTGAAGATTTCAGCTGGAGCTGGATCCTTTGTGTTCATGGTGGGGAACAGGCCAAGGTTCGTCTTACTCTAACCCCAGCTGCGAGGATCCTTTGATCTATCATACCAGGCCTGGATTTCGAGGTAGACCCGCAGAATATGTATGGCGGCAGCTGCATTTGTTGAGGGTAGAGAGGCCAGATTGAAAGTTGGTTTTATGAGGGATTTGGAGAAGATCGCGTGACGAAGTTTGTCCAAGGAGGTTTCATCGGCCTTAGGTGAATAGAGGGCTGCCGGGAACAGTTGATCTGCTGAAATGAAGGCCTCAGGATCAGCATCTGCATGGTGGAAAATTTTGACAGCCTCCTGTAAAGCCGTGTTCTTTTCCAGGAGCTTGACAAACTTCAACTTCCCTTGGCGATAGAATGCAGAGGTGGTATCACGTGCTACTCTGACGTACCATACGTCACGCCACAGAAGTCTTCCACTTGTACAGATGGTAGGGATTGTTGCAACCCAAGTCACCAGAGTACTGTCCGTTATGCCTCGTCCATGTGACAGCCCACCTTGGGCTTTCAGAGATCTCATGACGACCTGCTCAATCGTCTGAGCAGTGAATACATCAGACCAGAACTTGTTAGATCTTCTGATGGTGAAGAAGCCTTGCTTCGTAAATTTGTCATATTCATCAGGTAAGAGCTTTTGTTCCAAATCCAACATGTCCTGGAGGTACAATTGGCATGATTTAGCATATAAGTGAACGCCGGAATGGAAATAAGGCAACATTCGTTGTACCGGCTGTAGATGTAATTGCCAATTGCCAGTTCACTCAGCCCATATGAATTGCTTGACAATGGACACCATAGCTTTACAGTGGGTCCATCCTGCTGAAGCTCAGACAATTTCTCTTAATATTTAAAATTGAATAAAATAACTTTTGCCGTCCGACGCAACGTTTCCGCGTTACAAGCACAACCTGCAAACACTATCAACATGTTGCGGTTTTTTGGCTGCCAAAAGATAAGCTCACCTACGGGGATGGTGCAAACTCAGATTACATGCATTTATGACCAAATGGAGGTATTCGATATCCAGCTTACTGGAAATTAATTCTTCAATAAATTCTAATTTGACTGACCTAATATTAATTAACAAGTTAATTAATAATTCGTTTTTTTTTTCTCTTGTTAGATTCCTGCAGCCCCTTAGATTATAATTTTAAAATACGATCACAACATAATTCTTTAGAATCTAATATGCACGATGGGGTAATTAATTTTTTTTTACTTACTACAGCATTTGCCTGCATCAGGTAAATTTAGATAACCTTAAAAAAAATATGTTTGTTTTTTAATTTCAGAATATAACTAATGTACTTTTGCCATATTATCTTCATAGTACACAAATCGAACCTGGTTGCACATATTCTGTTGAAATTATTGCCCATTGTATGGGTGAAAGGCACGTAAGCAGAAGCAACTACACTGTACCCGGTAAATAAATAGTTTATTTATTTGTTTGTTTATTTACACAATTTGAAGTCATTTTTCTAATAATTTTTTCTTAGTCTCCACTCTTTTTCTTTCTTTTTGAGCTAGTGTGTATTAAAATTTTTTATTATAAACTAACTACCTCCTAATTTGATTTAAATCAGAATTTAAAATTTTGACAATTTATTTCTAAATTCTTTAATAAACGTGTTGAAAAACAAAATCAATGTACAGCATTCATTATTATTACATACAAAAAAATCATTTATAACCACTTTAAAGTAATAAATAAAACAATTTGAGGGTGTGAAAGACTTTTTAATATACTTTTAGATTTACAAACGTTTTGCTTTACGAAATGTTTTCTTAGCTTCTTCAGGAGCTTTTAACCCCCTCAAAATAGCTTTATTTATTACTTTGTAAGATCATTCATTGCTCCAGCAGTTTCAAGTTCAAATATATAAATTTTTAGCTAAAAATAATATGCACCTAATGAATGTTCTTTTAACTTTTTTAAATGGTTATTTGATAGGTATATTGTTTAATGTCAAATTGATATGTATTTTCATTGTTTTGTATAGAAAACAATAACAAGTAGATAGCATATTTAGCATGTAAAATTTTATCACTTAATAATATATTAAACATCGTAAAAATTGAACCCAACTTTATCACAATCATTCGATGTTATTATAAGTGTTGTACATATGTATGTACAAAAGTTCTTCGTAGGTTGCTAAAATACATGTTGCTTGAACATATAACCAGTGGCGGATTTACCAACAGGCTGAATAGGCTAGAGCCTAGGGCGGCAGATTTTAGGGGGCGGCAAGCTTTGCTCAAAACTTTTTTTTGTCTTACATAAATAGTCCGGTCAAATTAGACCAAAAAATAAGAGTAAAGCTACATAAATTCCCACCAAGCTGAAAATCAGTGAGATTGTTTAAAATATGATTAAAAATAAAATTTGAAAGTTCCCCATCTTTCCCCTGTATGGAAAAACTTTTATTTAAGGTTAAAGGTCAAAAAAATGACTTTTTCGCTATTTTCAACAAAACGGTAAGTTTTATCATAAAATTACCCCAGACAAATATTGTAGATCATAAAATTATCTATAAAATATGTATCTCTAAAATACCCCAAAATAAGCTATGTGACAAATAAATCCCCAAGAACTAGAAAATATTTAGTGCAAATAGAAAAAATATTGTAGAGGAAAATTTTTCCCCAGAAGAATTCCCCTGAAAATATATCCCCAAAAAATACCCCAAAGGAAAAAAATCCCCTATTTTTTGGGGAAAATCCCCTAATCTGGCAACCCTGAGAGTAACAGTATTTTATTTATTGGGCACACTGACATAAAGCAAGTATAGGACCCTAGTCACGCATACAATTGAACAGGAGACAGATATTGTCTCAAAGGTTACACTGGCGTATAAAATATGGGAGTGGGTTTCATTTTACGTGATATCTCAGAAACGGTGGCTCTTAGGAAAAAAAATATTGATACATATTTTATAGATAATTTTATGATCTACAATTCTTGTCTAAAATATTTTTATGATAAAACTTACCGTTTTGCTGAAAATCGCGAAAAACTCATTTTTTTGACCTTTGACCTTGAATAAAATTTTTTCCATACAGGGGAAAGATGGGGAACTTTCAAATTTTATTTTTAATCGTATTTTAAACGATCTTACTGATTTTCAGCTTGGTGGGAATTTATGTAGCTTCGAATGTCTAAATTGACCGGACTAAAATAAAATAAAATTATTATCTTATATACGGAAAAAACGAGGCTCAAAAAATCAACAAAAATTACAAAAATGTAGTGCTATACAGTATACTGAATACACTAACGTCTGTATATGAAAAATTACTAAACGCTTATTTATAAAATATACTATTGTGATTTTGAATTTTTAAAATATTCTAAAGCGTTTAAGTATTACATTTCAAATTTAGTATTTTTACCTATTTTTTAAATTCATTATTGCCATAATTTTTTGTTTAGGTCCACCCACACTATTCAATTAATGTGTAATATGTTTCACCACTTAAATATATCTATTCGAAGAAAAATTGGATCCGAAAAAAATTGCTTAAAACTAACAATAACAAATATTATATAGATATATATGTGGAAAATTAATACTTTTCTATTGATATTTCTGATGATATTAACAACCTGTTTGAGTCTAGAATAAAAATTTAATAAATTTACACGTAAAAAATTGCATATTGTTGCACAGAATTTCATAAATATTATACCTACATTTCTTAGAATGATGATAATTAAAAAAAACAATATCTAATGATAATATTGTAATGAATAAAAGCTGTAAATATCCATTCAACGAAAGCTCTTCTTAACATTCTTACATTTTTAATCCTAATGAATTCGTATCAATATTTGTTCGTTTAAATCAGCACTTACCTTTTTTTAAAGTTCTATCCCTTTTTGTTAATTCTCAATGTTTTATTTTAATTTCAGAATGTGTTGGACAAAAATGTAAATGCATCAATTTAAAACCAAAGATAATTAGTTTTAAAGCTAAGCAGATTACATCAGATTCCCTCAACATTAGCTGGCAAATAGACAACGATAGTTTGTTTAGGAGAATCAACAACCTAACACAAATTTCTTTCAAGTAAGATTTTCAATTGCTTAAACATATAACTCAGTCAAGAATTATAAACAAATATTTATTATGTTAAAAATATTTTGGGTTCTCTTGAAATTTATACTTTTTTTTTACGCATGGCTAGGTATAGTATAATGCCAAGACCATTGTGCTAATAGTTACAGTCGTAAAAACTTAAAATGACTTGAATTCATTTATCGCGTCAGGAATAAAACTAAAAAAGTTTTTGTAATGGATTTTAAAATAGAAAGCAATATTTCTTAAGCGTCTTCATTGATCTGATTGCGAAAGAACTTTTATCAAGTTTAATTCAGACAGGTTTAACTGTTCAAGGCAAAAAAAATTAAATTAAAATTTATTGATAAGCATTTATGGAATCCAACTTGTCTTGGTGGCAACTGATATTACCTACACTTACGTTGGTATACATAACATGTATTTTATTTACATTTTTTTGACTCAAAGATTACACTTAATTCACAGTTAATTCAGTTATAGACTTAGTCATGATGGAGAGCACCTGAAGAACGATATTCCTTTCAATGCATGGTTAGAAGACATTAACAAGTTAACAAACAAATCCTCGATAATCGTTCCAACAAATCATTTCAGAGAAGGTTTCGCTTATGATATACTTGGAATATTTGGAAACAACTTTTCCTGTTCTTCCTACGTATATGTGTATAATTTTACCAGTAAATCTTTTCTTTTTTTTAAATGCATTAGACATTAAATATCTAAATGACTTTTTAGTTTTTAAATTAGAAATGGTAAGGCAAAAGAATGATATTAAAATGTCGTGGATAAAAATCCCATTTGTAATGTTAATCGTTTCCACAACGATTGCATCCGTGGCTTTTTGTACTAAGAGAAATTACTTATCAGTTTTCAAAAAGCTATTCCATGATACTTCCTATCAAACGTCACTGAATAATCCACGGTAAAAAATAATTAAAATAGTAGTACATTCTTTTAATATCGTAACAATTTTTTTATGATTTCCTAGGCAAATCGTCTTAGACACCACTAATCCTCTCTACCAGGAACAACCTTTAATTGCCAAAGAAAATACACCTGGACTTATTACAGTATGTATTTTTTATTGGTTATTTCTTTGTGATTAATCTCTAAATTTACATGGGATTGTAGGACCATTACGAGTTTCCTAGAAGTAATCTTAAATTAATTAAGTTTATAAATGGTGGTGAATTCGGAGAAGTTCATTTAGGAAAAGCTCTGAACATACTGGGAAAACCGGGTTGGACGTATGTTGCTGTAAAGAAAGCAAAAGGTAACAACATGTGGCTAAAAAGCGAGAAAGCTTTAAAGTAGAAAATATTTTCAGATAATTATGTAAAATCTGAAGTATGTGACGATTTTCTGGAGGAAATCTGCATATTAAAAAAAGTTTCCAATCATCCCCATATCGTGAGTTTACTGGGATGTTGTACTCGGGAACATCCGTTTTTGATATTAATGGAATACGTTCCATGTGGTAGTTTGAAGGAGTATTTGATGGAACTTAGGGAAAAATGGTCCGAATTAAAAAAGAGAAGGAGGACAGAAAGTGACTCGGTTTTTAATGAGTAAGACAAAGAACTATATCACAACAGAACTCTTAACTAAAGCAAAAAAATTATACATTTCTACTAAAATTCCCTAGATTTAAAAAGCTTTAAAATATAAAATTCCTGACGATTAAATTTCAGAGGGAGTGAATGCAGCTATATATGTCCAGAAAGTCCTGGTTCGGGGATTATCACTGGAAGAACTTTCTTTCAAATGCCTTCATCAACTGATAGTATGTATAATTAACAACAATAATTTTCATTTTGATTTGTTTATTAAAATAAATTTCAGCCGAATACACAAATTTAAGTAGCGAAGGTCCGAATTCAGCGTCACCAACTACTCCTTCCGGACTATACTCCATGGAATACCTTTTAGATAATAAAGAACTCAAGAAATTCTCGTTACAAATTGCCAAGGGGATGGCGTACCTCGAACAATTAGGCATTACTCACAGGTAATATAAAAAAACTTTTAAGACCAATACACCCTAAAGAACAAAACTTAGACCCTAATATACAGGGTGTCCTAAAAAGTGGCGTTAAATGAAACTTAGTTTTGAATGTCATTACTACACAAATCATCCTGTATATCAATATATACATATATATAAATTCGATACTTTTAGAGACTTGGCTGCCCGTAATATTCTAATGGATGAATTCAAGACCCTAAAAATTACAGATTTCGGTTTGTCACGCTACGGGACCTACGTCGTGGCTAATAAAATGAAACTTCCCGTTAGGTGGATGGCAATAGAATCGATAAGAGATTTAGTGTTCAATAATAAGACTGATGTTTGGTCATTTGCTGTAGTTTTATGGGAGATTGGAACATTAGGTAAACAATATATATTAACAAATTCATCTACAATTTTTTTGAACAAAAAATTATTTTTCAGGTGGTTTGCCCCACAAGGAAGTTCCAGTTGAACTACTTCACAGTCATATAATAGCTGGACGAACACTGACAAGACCCCCAATATGTACCGATGAACTTTACTCCCTTATGCAAAGATGTTGGGCTACCAATCCCGACGATAGACCAACATTTGCAGAAATAGTCGAAATACAAAGTCGTAAAGACACGGAGGCATACATAGACTTCAGTTTATTAAATCCAACTTATATGTTTCCACCAACCGACTAAAATATTTTTTTATCTTTTGTATTTTTTTATTGAAATTAATTTTGATAATTTATAATTGCAGTGAACCGACATGCACTCGATTTTTATCATAGTATTGAATTTGTATTCAACTATTTTATAAATAGCAGCAAAATACTTAAATACATTTTACACAGACTCAAATTATATTTAATGATTACTATACAACTAAAAAAATTTAATTTGCTAATACCCCTTTTTCTGTAATGTTTGCGCCTTTTTCTTCCTGAAATTCCCAAGTTATTAATTTTTAAAATTTAAGCAAATTTCAAATCATAAGACTACTTATAGGTCAGTGAACTCATTTTACAACACATTAATTGCATTTTATCAATGAAACAGGTGGTAACTGAACTAATTTCTGATTGGCCCCCAAATTGCCACGAAAAGTAATAAGCAATCAGACGCCCTCAAACGTTTTTTATCAATAAAATTTGGCATTTCTGAGTTAGTAACCTTCATGTAACCTTCACTACTTGGTGGAGTATACTTCATACTATCAAAAAAGTTTTACGTAAATTCGATTTTGTAATTAAAAAAAATTACATATTTGCAAAACTTGTACTTAACAAAAACTGTATGTATACACTTTAACATTCAAACAAATTATGTTACAGAAATTACAGATGTAATAATAACGAAATGATATTAACATAACTGTAACCGATTAGATCGCAATATAATATAAATTAAGATAATGAAATTTTATTTAATGTTATAATCCTTTCAAAATATGCTGTTAAGTACCTGAATTTTATTTCCAAGTTTCTAAAACAATTTATTCGTATTTTAAAGTGTTATTATAAATACTTTCAAAAAGTATTTAATGTTCAAAATAAACATGACGAATTCGTATAAAAACATTTTAATTTTAACGTGATAAATATTAATAATACAAAAAAACCGCTAATTTTAAAAGTTTCATTTCAGAATGCCAACAAAATGATGTATGAATACCCTATAAGAAAACAAACAGACAAACAGACAAAATGACAACCAATGCCAAAAGATTATTATTTAACCTCAAATTTATAACTAATCAGTTTAAGTTACTCGGGACATTGAAAAATAAATTAGCAATGGGCCAGTGGGAAGAAGAAAAGCGAAAATTATTGGCAATGCCCATCGAAGAGAAAAGAAAGTTGTATAAATCAAAAGGATCGTTTGTAACCATTTCTGACATACCGACCTGGAAAGAGTACGCTACGAAGACAACATTACCAAAAAAAGCAGAAATTCCAACTTCCCAAAGAATAGATTCTTCAAAAAACGAGTCCCTAGCAGGCCTGGTGTCTATTTATAAGGGCGACATTACAACTTTAGAAGTAAGAATGCAATACATTTACAATTAATGTAATTTTGAGTTTATCCTTCTAGGTTGACGCTATTGTAAATGCAGCAAATAGTTCTTTACTAGGCGGAGGTGGCGTTGATGGTGCCATACATAGGGCTGCTGGGCCTCTTCTGGTAGAAGAATGCAAAACCCTTGGTGGTTGTCATACTGGAGAAGCTAGAATCACAGGAGGTTATTTGTTACCTGCTAAACGTAAGTGTACAGTTTAGGCTAAAAAGTTAAAATTATGCTAAATGTTATTCTGTTTCAGATGTTATACACACTGTGGGTCCCCAAGGGGAAAAGCCAGATCTATTAGCTAACTGCTACAGGAATAGTTTGAATTTAATGAAAGAAAACAATTTAAAGACTATTGCATTCTCATGTATCTCAACAGGAATTTATGGGTATCCACAAGAAGCAGCATCTAAAGTTGCTACTTATGAAGTAAGGAAATTTTTGGAAAACAATCCTGAAGCTGTTAATCGCGTAATATTTTGTTTATTTAATGAAGAAGATGAAACATTTTATTCCCAAATATTGCAAACCTTATTTCCATTAAAATGATTTGTACATTGATAGTTGATACATAAGCATGTGGTCTAAATTATTGTTTATTTTTCCTTTTCTTTCTTCAGTTAACTAGTTTTTGGTGTAAGAATTTCAGGTTTGTACCATTTATGTAAATAAATAATAAATTAAAACGAAAACATTTTTGTTTTCTTAATATTCGTTTCGTTTTTTGAAGAATAGTTAGAAAAAACACCATTGTTTATTTTTTCTAATTTGATGTTTTGCACTTTATGTATATTGAAAGTTATGTTTTTCTAATAAAATCGCGCATGCCCAGTAAACGTAATGAATAGAAAAGAGATGCATATAGAAATAAACCAAGAAAGAAAGGTGAAAACGGGATACAGGAGCAAGTTTCTGTGAATCTTTATTTTCTTGATTTATTAGTGTAATTTTTGATAAACATTAAGTGAATTGTCGTGTAAATAGTGTCTTTCTCAAAGTAGTAAATAAACAATGGTTTCTGACGATGAAGTTGATGATTCTTTCGCCGGTAAGTTAACAATATATTTTTGGCCAGCTAGCCGATTTTTAAATGTACTCTGATTTTTTAATAACTGTAAAATTTGCATTTAAAAGTTTTCATGCTGTTGTTCACTTTAAAGACTATCTGAAATCCAAATAAAACATGATTTTTTCTATTAAAAAATAAATAATTAGGTAATTTGATACATATACATTAGGTGGGGGAGGGGGGTGATAGGTTTTCATTATTTTTGTGACAGCGCGCGAGCATATTCTGACCCTTAACAAAATGGAGGCCATCAAACAAAGAGATCAGTAGTACATAAATTACTTAATTTCGTGCAAAAATTATTTTGGACCTTTTGGGGTTAGAAAGTTTGTATTTTCCCTCCAATATCGTATGGCAATGACCACTGTCCACATGTTCAGCACATGTGACTTGTATTTTGAATTTGTCCAGGTGATGAAGAAGCCGCTGAAGAAGGTAGCCAAGATCAGGTAGACAATTCCCCAGAATCCGAGGAAGGATTGCAGAAAGGGGTGAGTTTTTTTTTTTTAATTCAATAATGTTATTGATAATGTAATTGTGCATTTGTAAGTAGTTAAACTGTACATTGATTATTACCTTGTTTTTATTAGTTTTTTTTTTTATTTTTTTACATATATGTGTTGTAGTTGGACTATTAAAAGTCTTAAAGGAACAATTCTGTTTTTAATTTTTTTTTATAATAACTGTTACTTTTTTATCAACCAAATAGGATGAAGATGATGACTATGAGCCAGAAGACAATCGTAAGAAGAAAAAAGGAAAAAAAAGAAAAGCTCGTAGTGAAGAGAAAAAAGGGAAAAAGAAAAAGAAAAAGAAGAAAAATGACAGTGAAGAAGTAAGAATTTATATTTAATTCAAATGTATATTTTTCTTACACAAAACATTTTAGGATAGTGATTTTGGCCAAGATGAAGAAAATGGAAATGATTCTGACTATGCCAACAACAGAAAAAGTCGTAAATCAAGGGGATCTTCAAAGCATTCTGCTCCTCAAGAAGTTGCTTCTTCCAGTAGTGGAGGAGGAAGCAGTGGTGGTGCTAATGCAAGTGGAAATAAAAGCCATGAAGGTAAATACTCACAGTTTATTTAACCAAAATTATTTTTACTGTTTTTTTTTTACTTCCAGCTGGTATGCCTACAATAGAAGAAGTTTGTTCAACCTTTGGATTACAAGATGTAGAACTTGAATACAATGAATCTGATTTCCAAAACTTAACCACTTACAAACTGTTTCAACAGCATGTTCGTCCATTGCTTGCTAAAGAAAACCCTAAGGTACTTTCCAGCTGTCTTATTGCACCCCAAAATAATTGTTGATTAATTTTTTAATAAATTTAGGTTCCAATGTCAAAACTTATGATGTTAGTGGCAGCCAAGTGGCGTGAGTTTTCACTTCTAAATCCAAATTTACAACAAGTTGAAACTTGTTCTGATAGACCTCCTACACCTTCAAATGAATTAGAATATTCAGGTAAATCAAATAGAAACAGGACAACAAAAGAATCTTCAAAGGCAGAATCAGAAGCGTTTGACGAGGAGGATGATGAAGAAGACGAGGACGATTCACGTAAAAAGAAGCGCAGTTCAAGTAGGAAGAAAGCATCAAAAAAAGCTACCAAAGTACCTACATTAAAGATACGTTTGGGTAAAAGAAAACGCGGAAGTTCTGTAAGTATTATTACTTCTCTGATATTATTTTGCTAATTATATATTGTACACCTCAGGAGGAAGAACCTGAGGGTAGTGCGAATAATAGCGACCGAGATTCGGATGTCGAATTCGAGCAGATGCTCCAGGAAGCTGAAGAACCCAGATCAGGCAAGGCTGATGATGAATCCCAACAAACAGACGACGTTGAAGAAACTCCACAACCCAGGCGTAAAGCAAAGACTAAAATTGGAAATAAGTCCAAAAAGAAACGCAAAGTTAAGCCAGGAAAGCCAGAAGGTGAAGAACAATATGAGGTAAGCTGTTTGTTAATTGTATTTTACTAAGTGTATGTTCAAATTTACACACAAAGAGAAATAAACGAAATCATTCCGGTATTAACATAATTTTATATTACAGCACCAAGATTATTGTGAGGTATGTCAACAAGGAGGAGAAATCATTCTTTGTGATACATGTCCCAGGGCCTATCACTTGGTATGTCTCGATCCCGAATTGGAAGACACTCCTGAAGGACGTTGGAGTTGTCCGCATTGCGAAAATGAAGGACCCGCAGAACAGGATGACGATGAACACCAGGAATTTTGTCGCGTGTGTAAGGATGGCGGGGAACTTCTCTGCTGTGACTCATGTCCCTCAGCCTATCATACCCATTGTCTTAATCCTCCTCTCACTGACATACCAGATGGAGACTGGAAATGTCCTCGATGTAGTGTAAGTGATTTTATTCATTTTCCAGAAGGAATTTAAGTGGCCTAATAGCTTTTATTATCTTACAGTGTCCTGCATTGCCTGGAAAAATAGGCAAGATTCTGACCTGGAGATGGGTTGAAGATGAACCAAAGCAAACTGAAGAAATGCTTTTGAATGCTAATAAGAAAAAGTTTAAAAAGCATCGCGAATTTTACGTCAAATGGTTCGATGTATGTATTTTATATTAATTCGCTTTTTGACCCTTAACTATCTAATTATTTAGCGTTCATACTGGCATTGTTCATGGGTAACAGAACTGCAATTCGATGTTTATCAGCCGTTAATGTTGCGCAGTTACATGCGCAAGTATGACATGGAAGAACCTCCTAAATTAGAAGAGGCAGTTGACGAAGAGTGCATAGCTCGATTCAAGATTTCAGAAACTGAAGCAAACCAGAAAGAATTAGAAGACAAGTATTATCGGTAGGTATTTAGCAAATAAATTAACTTTATTGTAAAAGAGATAGATTATTAAAAGTTAATATTCTCCCAGATATGGAGTCAAACCAGAATGGCTAGTAGTCCATCGTGTTATTAATCACAGAAATACGCGTGACGGCAGAACATTGTATCTTGTCAAATGGCGAGAACTTCCTTATGATCAAACCACTTGGGAGGATGAAAATGACGACATAGTGGGCCTCAAAACGGCCATCGAATATTATATGGTATGAGCTCTTTAAAACCTAGAAAACGGAATAGTATTTTTATATTTTATTTTTCTTTCGTCACAGGACTTACGAGCCGCTTGTACTAACGATTCAAACAAAAAGGGCAAGAAAGGCAAGGGCAAAAAGTCAAAGACCAGAGAATTACAAGACGAAGAAGATGGTGGAAGTAAATCTGCACCGTAAGTAATATTTATAGGATTAATTTTAAGTTTTTAAAGTTTTATTTATATATTAGGCGATACACACCACCCCCTGAAAAACCTCTTACCGACCTAAAAAAGAAATACGATAAACAGCCCGACTTCTTAGCCGAAACAGGCATGCAGTTGCACCCTTATCAACTGGAAGGACTCAATTGGTTGCGATATTCATGGGGTCAAGGTATTGATACCATTTTGGCCGATGAAATGGGTCTTGGCAAAACCATCCAGACTATAACATTCTTATATTCTCTTTACAAGGAGGGTCACTGTAAAGGACCTTTTTTGATTAGTGTACCCTTATCCACCATTATTAACTGGGAAAGAGAGTTTGAGGTGTGGGCTCCTGACTTCTACGTCATTACTTATGTTGGTACGTTATTATTTTCTTTATTATTTTAAGAATAGCTTTTTTAATTTTATTATTTTTGTTTATTTCACATATCAGTTTATATGCATATTGGATTATATTAATCAAAGTATAAAGTTACTTAAACTTTATAAAACAACGTAGGATAAAGTTTTCAAAATGCAGCATATTGTATATAAATTAATCATAATTTGTCAGTTAATATACCACATGAATTAATATATCAACAGTTAGAATATTTTATAAACAATTAATTTTAAAGACAATTTTTTATCTGTTACTTATAGTTAAATAAAAATTTTATTTAAATATTATTTTGCCTTTCAGGTGACAAAGATTCCAGAGCGGTAATTAGAGAAAACGAGCTTAGTTTTGAGGAGGGTGCTACAAGAGGCGGACGAGCCTGTAAATTAAGAACAAATCAAATAAAGTTTAATGTATTGTTAACTAGTTACGAATTGATTTCAATCGATGCCGCTTGTCTGGGGTCTATAGATTGGGCAGTTCTTGTCGTTGATGAAGCTCATAGACTAAAGAGTAATCAATCAAAGGTAATCAATTATTTTATTTCATTAAATCTTTTAAAATTATTTTAAATTTTTTATTAGTTCTTCAAACAACTGGCTGGTTATAGCATTAATTACAAACTTCTTTTGACTGGTACCCCCTTACAAAACAACTTAGAGGAACTGTTCCATTTGCTTAATTTTCTCAACGGTCAAAAATTCAATGACTTGGCATCATTCCAAAACGAATTCGCTGATATATCCAAAGAAGACCAAGTTAAGAAACTTCATGAGATGTTGGGACCTCATATGTTGCGTCGTTTGAAGGCTGACGTCTTAAAGGTAAAAGTGAATTCATTTAAAAGTGATTTACTCCGATAATTATTTAATCATCGGTATTCTTTTATATCGTTTAAATTATAAATATTTTCGTTTTGTTTTTAAGAATATGCCGTCCAAATCAGAATTCATAGTTCGTGTAGAATTGTCACCAATGCAAAAGAAATTCTACAAATACATTTTGACTCGCAACTTTGAAGCCTTAAATCCAAAAGGCGGTGGCCAATCTGTGTCTCTTCTCAACATCATGATGGACCTTAAAAAATGCTGTAATCATCCTTACCTATTCCCAGCTGCAGCTGAAGAAGCTCCCCTAGGTCCAAACGGTTCCTACGAAGTAACCGGTTTAATTAAAGCAGCAGGGAAATTAGTTCTCTTGGCCAAAATGCTTAAAAAGTTGAGGGAACAAGGCCACAGGTAATCTAATACAATTAAATATATTTTTTTTTTTTTAATTATTGAGATGTTTTGTAGAGTTCTTATTTTCTCACAAATGACAAAAATGCTAGACATCCTTGAGGATTTCCTGGAAGGTGAAGGATATAAGTATGAAAGAATAGACGGTTCTATAACAGGTACAACACGACAGGAAGCTATCGATCGTTTTAATGCACCTGGTGCTCCACAATTCGTATTTTTGCTTTCAACCAGGTAATTAATTTTTAGCCAATATTCACTCGAAATTGTGTAATTAATAGTAAAAATTTGCTTTATTTGTAGAGCTGGAGGTTTGGGGATTAATCTGGCAACTGCTGACACTGTCATCATTTATGATTCTGACTGGAACCCACACAATGACATCCAAGCCTTTTCTCGAGCTCACAGAATTGGACAGGCCAACAAAGTCATGATTTATCGATTTGTAACGAGAAACAGTGTCGAAGAACGTGTCACTCAGGTAAATTAAATATACTTTGATTCCATTTGCACTCTTTGTGAAACAAAATATTTAAATTGTTATTTTTTCTAATTTAATAGGTAGCCAAACGTAAAATGATGCTGACCCATTTAGTAGTGCGCCCTGGAATGGGTGGCAAAGGAGCGAATTTCACCAAACAAGAACTTGACGATATTCTTCGTTTCGGTACAGAAGAACTGTTCAAGGAAGACGAAGGTAAAGAAGATGAAGCAATTCACTATGATGAAAGGGCTGTTGACGAGCTTCTGGACCGATCTAAAGAGGGTATTGAGCAGAAAGAGAACTGGGCTAATGAATATCTCAGTTCTTTCAAAGTGGCTAGTTATGTAACCAAAGAGGGTGAGAACGAAGAAGAAGTAGACACAGAGATCATCAAACAGGAAGCGGAGAACACCGATCCTGCTTATTGGATTAAATTACTACGACATCACTATGAGCAACAACAGGAGGACATTGCTAGAACACTCGGTAATTTATTAAATATAAACTTGTGCTACAAATATATGGGATGGTACGAAAATCAACTAATAATATTTTTTGTTAAAGGTAAAGGTAAACGCGTCAGAAAGCAGGTGAATTACAATGATGGTGGTATGACGACTGACACTAGAGAAGATACCACTTGGCAAGAGAATTTGTCGGATTACAACTCAGACTTCTCAGCTGGCTCAGATGAAGACAAAGAAGACGACGACTTCGACGAAAAGAATGAAAATGACATGAGCAGGAGAAGCAAACGTAGGATGGAGAGGAAGGATGAAAGGGACAGACCCTTGCCACCTCTTCTTGCACGCGTTGGCGGCAACATCGAAGTTCTAGGTTTTAATGCCAGACAACGAAAAGCATTCCTAAATGCTATAATGCGATATGGTAAGTGAAACTAACATAAATTTCAAAAATTAAAAATATTGATCTTGACAATTACACATAAAGGTATGCCACCCCAAGACGCCTTTAACTCGCAGTGGCTGGTTCGTGATCTCCGTGGAAAATCAGAGAAGATATTCAAAGCCTATGTATCCCTATTTATGCGTCATTTGTGCGAACCTGGTGCCGACAATGCAGAGACTTTTGCCGACGGGGTTCCCCGCGAGGGTCTTAGTCGTCAACATGTACTAACCCGTATAGGCGTCATGTCTCTTATAAGAAAGAAAGTACAGGAATTCGAGCACATCAACGGCGAATACAGTATGCCAGAATTAATCAAAAAGAACGCAGCGGGGGCTGTTGCAGCTGCAAATGCTGCAGACAAGAAGGAGGCGACCTCAGCCGATGGCGATACACCGAAGAGCGCTACTACAAGTACTAGTGCAACACCTGCCACCAGTGCTGCAGCAAGTCCTGCACCCACCCCCAGCGAAGCAAGCGAAACCAAGGAAAAAGAGGTAGATGTTTAATCTCTTTTTAAAATTTGAAAGTAATGTTCAATCCCCTCTATAAAAACTAAGAAATCATTTTGAAATTCCTGCTTTTAAATATTTCTCGTTTTGCTTTCAGAGTGACGAAAAAGAAGCTCAAGTTGAAGTTAAACCGGCTGCAGATGAATCTCTAGCCGCTTCATCAACGACTCCACCGTCAACCACACCTGCAAGTGAGGCCGAAAGTAAAGTAGAAGAACAGGAGACAAAACAGGAAGTTTCGACCAAAGATGAGGTAGATGAAAAGAAGGAACCTGCAGAGGAAGTAAAGGCCGAAACTTCTGATGTAAAATCTGAAGAAAAAGTCGATCCAAAGGAGGAACTTCCAAAAGAAACTGAAGAAGAACAGAAGGAAGAAAAACCAAAAGATTTAAAGAAGGAAGAAGATGACGATGTGGTTGTTGTTAATGAAAAGGTAAATTAATGTAAAATATATAATATACTAAAATATTAAGAACTGTTCAATCGATGAAAATCTGTAATTCGTGTTTCTATTATATTAGAAAGAAAAAATTGAAAAGGAAATTGAGGAACCTTCAAAGAGACGTTTCATGTTCAACATTGCCGATGGAGGTTTCACTGAACTCCATACTCTCTGGCTCAATGAGGAGAAGGTAATACCAGGATGTAATTTTTTTGTCTTTTGAATATACTTATGATTTAATTTTTTTCAGGCTGCAACTCCTGGTCGCGAGTACGAAATTTGGCATCGTCGTCACGACTACTGGCTCTTAGCTGGCATCGTAACTCATGGTTATGGACGTTGGCAAGACATACAATCAGACGCTAGATTTGCTATAATTAACGAACCATTCAAAATGGACGTAGGCAAAGGAAATTTCCTCGAAATCAAAAATAAATTCTTAGCGAGACGTTTTAAGGTAATAAATAAGGAATTGCAATTGATAGTTATTCAAAAATAAAAAATAATTTGAACTTTGCAGTTGTTGGAACAAGCACTAGTTATTGAAGAACAACTAAGAAGGGCAGCGTACTTGAATCTTACTCAGGATCCTAATCATCCTGCCATGTCGCTAAATGCTCGGTTTGCTGAAGTTGAGTGCCTAGCAGAATCCCATCAACATCTTAGTAAAGAGTCATTGGCTGGTAATAAACCTGCCAACGCAGTACTTCACAAGGTACATAATTTTTTTTTGTAGCTGCATAGTGCATAACATAAAGATTATTTTTATTTTATTATTGTGTAATTGTTTGTTTTAGGTATTAAACCAGTTGGAGGAATTGCTGTCTGACATGAAATCTGATGTATCTCGTTTGCCTGCCAC
Source organism: Agrilus mali (assembly GCA_029378335.1). NCBI lineage: Eukaryota > Metazoa > Arthropoda > Insecta > Coleoptera > Buprestidae > Agrilus > Agrilus mali. Next base: position 17,720,012 of record CM055658.1, on the reverse strand, counting down.
TCTGGCACGAATTCCTCCGGTTGCCCAGCGACTCCAAATGTCCGAAAGAAGCATCTTATCACGTCTGGCAGCAACATCTTCAACCAACAGCCAATCAACGAGTAAGTGCTTTTTTATAACACGGCTAAACAGATAATAATGAACATACTATTTTTAATATGATGGATTTTTATAAAATGATTGTCTTGTCAATTTTTACAGTTTTATAGGCTTTAAGTGTGAAGTAGCAAAATTCGATCTTTTAGAATCATGAATTAAACAATTTGAACAATATTTTTTTCAATACCATTTGGTTTTATGAAATTATTATTTTTATTGTGTTGACTTTGTGTTTCTTTTTTTTTAGCACAAATGATGAGTCAATTTCCACCCGGTTTCAATGCTGGTAGTCTCCAGGGTTTCGCTGCAGCAGCAGCCAATTTCACCAATTTCAGACCCCAGTATTCGGTACCCGGGCAGCCACCATCCGGATTTCCATCATAAACAATCTGAAAATAATATTTCCTTTCCATGTTAGACTTAAACGTGATAGCACAAACATTTAAATTAATTACTATTTTCTTTTTTTAATCTTATGAAACAAATATATTGTTCTTGGCTGAAAAGAGATCTCTATTTTTGACTTAACAGATTATTTTGTTTATCTTTATTATTGATTTTCATTCATAACTAATTAAATTATTGTCGTCATGTTGTTCGTTTTTTTTTCTTTCTGTTTGTTGTTTTAAATTTAATTTTGATTGCGTACAAATTATTTATAATTAATAAATAAAGCGGTTGGTTTTAGGTATTACATTTGACGTGAAATGGTCGGTAATGTGTTTAGTTCTTTATTCTCGATTTATATTTAAAAAGTATTCATAGGGTTTATAATGTAAGAAAAGTGGTTGTTACAAAAAAAAAGATACGCTCGCTCTGTCCACTTTGGTTGTAGATTTTTTATTAAATATGGTTTGTTCAGAAAACATTCCCAATAAAAGAATTACCACACCAATTTTTTTTTATTTTCCACTGAATAATGTTCTACTTTAAAAAATTATTATTTGGTTATTAATTCTAAATATTAATAAATAATTCAATATTACCTTATATATAATAAATATCAATCAAAAATCCCTTAAATGTTAATTTTTTATTTCAAGTATTGTCCAATAAGAAAATTAGACAGTATTTGTTAATATTAACATTATTGTAAGGCAATATATGGGCTATTAACATTTAATATTTGCAATTATTAAAAAATAATGAAGCAATATTTGTAATTATTATGTATTATAAGGTAAAATTGGCTTATTATTAATTAATATTTGCAGTTATTTACCAAATATTCAGCCCAAATTAATAATTAATATTAAAATACATTAATAAAAATAAAGAAATACTTGAAAATATTATATATCCTAATATTACGTTAAAAAGTATAACGATGAATTTGTATTGAATGAAAGAAATGGTGTAGGCGCCAGACACGTTATTCAATTTGCGTTTAACTCCGAAAATTCGAGATTTTGTATTAGGAGAGCATAAGTGATTCAAAGTCGTTTTAGAGTAAATCGCGCAATTCTTCCGAAAATTTATTATTATTATTGTTTTACGAAAGTTGCTTTCATTGATACTACCACACTTTTTGAAGTGATCAAAATGCAAGCTTATTCGTCTTCAGAATTAAATCTACTTGGAAGAATAGAACTATAGTTTTGAATTTCAAAGTTTTACTAACAATTTTTAACAAAATAGTTTTATATTAATAAATAACAAAATATTAAAAATTATTTGTATAATCGAATATATCAAAAGCAATGGCTGTCGTTTGTTTACATTTTAAGCATAATTTTGAGTCTGTTTAATGGCATAGAGATATAAAGTTTATTGTATTTGTTTTCAGTTTTAATCTTTCCAAATGAATAGAAATAATACTTCTTTTGAAGGAGAAGGAATTTTAAATGGTATTTGATGTGTTTAAAATTTTAGATATGTCATATGTGAATCTGTTTTTATATGAAATGTTATAAAGTGCAAATTTATTTTAATTTAGTGTAAAATGGTGTATTCCTAAGCAAAATTAAAAAGTAAAGACTGTTTTATTGTTATTAAGGACATAATTTTAGGTTTGCTTTTTGATTTGAATTATAGAAATATATTTATGTGTTTTGCATAATTGTATTTAATTATTTGTAAGTATAGTTAAATGTTCTTAAAGAAAATCTGAGCTTAATTATTATTTTTTTTTTTTGCAGTTAAAATATGTAATCTACACTCTACGCACTTTTTAAATTTAAAATTTTGTGGGAAATTTCACTAGTTTGCTGAAAAAAACACGAGCGCTGTCATCGCTCAAGGTCGGATTAATCAAAGTGACAGTTCTTACCATAACCTCACTTTTTTATCATGAAAACTAATCAAATAATCGCAAAATTGTCGTTTAAATATTTTATTAAAAAATTATCGACTATTTATCAAAGAGATAGGTGTGTATTATTATTTAAGAGGTGCGCCATTCACTTTACTCACGGTGTTACAACATACTTATACTTGCTAATAAACCGATATATTTGTTTAAGCATTTTGGTAATAAAATAGCGTATATATCGTTATTGAGGTGCAATTTCCAGATGAAGAAACCAATAACAAATATTAATAGTGAATAAAATGGAAGTGGTTGAACTGAAAGTCGAAATTAAAATTTGTGGCGTGTGTGGTGACAAAGCTTTTGGCTATAATTTCAACGCGGTTACGTGTGAAAGTTGTAAAGCATTTTTTCGACGAAATGCTCTAGCAGATAAAACATTTAAATGTCCTTTTAACGGTAGCTGTGAAATAACAACCGTAACTCGTAGGTTTTGCCAAAAGTGTCGTTTAGACAAATGCTTTGCAATAGGTATGCGCAAAAGTTTAATAATGTCTGAAGAAGATAAGATTCAAAAGAGACAGAAAATAGAAGAAAACAGAGTAAACAAAAGGAGATCAGTATCTTCATTTAAAAGCTCTTTTAAAAAAATTAAGAGGAATACATATTTTAAAAAATCCCCACCTAATAATTTTGCTCAAGACTCCAAAATAACTAGTGCAATTAACACAGATCAACATACAGAAAAACATCAAATAAATATACCCAATGTGATAAATTATACTACTTTAGAGCCAGTCAGTACAACTTATGTACATAGTGATTCCTCCAGTTCATTTTCAAATGAAATAACTTCATCTCTAATACAGGATGCTTCCAGTACAACTTCATGCATGCTTAGAACTATATTAAACACAACACCTAATGCTAACTCCTACAATAGTGATGAAGATGTTCAGTCTACATCAGAAACTGTTAACAACAATAATCAAAACTGCAATCATAATTCTAATCATACACCTATTTTAACAGATGATGCTGATGTTACTAAAGATGTTGTTCAGGATGTAAAAAGGTACTCATTTAATTATAAATTTTAACTTTTAACTACAATGCTGCTATTTTATAGGAGTAAAATTGAACCTAACTCCATTGAATCAATATTATGTGAAGCAATTAAATTGGAATTTCAGTCCTACTCATGTTTAGCTCAATGTCATAACAGCTCTAGGGAACTAAATGATGCAGAAAGAGCCAAATTAAATGAACTTATTGTCGCAAATAAGGCCCTTCTAACACCACTAGATGAAGAAATAAGTAACATAGGATCAAATTACAAAACAAAAGTATATCCTAAAATTTGTTTTGTTTTGTTGTCTTTTTGTTTTAAGTTAGTACAAACAGAACTGGGTAAAAATTAAGTGTTTTGTGTTTGAAAATGTCCTTCCAGGTTTTTTATATATATAACCAACTACGTTATAATTTGTGTTTCAAAAACGGGCTTCTCTCATTTAACTTTCTAAAGTATGTAAATGGGATTTCAAAATTATTGGATGTTAAAATGTAATTGGGATTTCAAAATTCAAAGTACTTTAAATAAGAGCTTCTGAATTATGGTTAAATATTTGTTTAATAAAATTAAGTCGATGGTATATAAGTAGAAAATATTTACAATGTTTAGGGATAGCAGATTAATAGAACCACTTATAACTTGAAGAAAATGTATGTCCTGCAGTTGCTGAGACAGATCACCAATGTTTATCTTGGTATAGCATTATGTTAGATCTTATTTTTAGTTATGTGGTGATCAGCCAAATGGAAATCTGATGGATGTAATAAACTTAACTGCTATTGCAATAAGACGCCTTATAAAAATGGCAAAAAAAATTAATGCGTTTAAAAATATGTGCCAAGAAGACCAGATAGCTCTTTTAAAAGGAGGATGTACAGAAATGATGATACTAAGAAGTGCTATGAATTATGATCCCACAAAAGAGACGTGGAAGGTCCTTTAGTTAAAATGCTTTTAAATAATTATAAAAATAATAATTGTAAACTTAATTGCAGATACCTCATAGTCAGGAAATGTTAAGCAATATAAAAGTAGACATTCTAAAGCAAGCAAAAGGAAACATTTATTATGAACATGAAAAATTTATAAAGACTTTCGACCAGAAATGGCGTTATGACGAAAATATTGTTCTTATTATGTGCGCAATAATATTATTTACCCCAGACAGACCACGAATTATCCACCAAGATGTTGTTAAATTGGAACAAGTAAATTATAATTAAATAATATTTTTTCTTGATAGTTAAAGGAAATTTTTATTTTAGAATTCTTATTATTATTTATTAAGAAGATATCTTGAGAGTATTATGATGGGGTGTGAGGCAAAATCGACATTTCTCAAGTTGATACAAAAAATAGGAGAATTACATAAACTTAATGAAGAAGTAATTAATGTTTATTTGAACGTTAATCCTTCTCAAGTAGAACCGCTTATTTTAGAAATTTTTGACCTTAATCACTAAATGTTGTAACTTAACTTGCATTTGTGTAAATAGTTTTGTCTATTAAAATGTTAATTTTATAAAACCTAGCCAAAGGTCATTAGATTAATAATAAAAAAATATATGCATAACTTGTAATGTAATAATTGTAAGTTATTTTTTTACTTCGAGATAGTTATTAGAAATTTACATATTATGCAAGACTTGTCTCGATTATCGTACTTATATTGCCATATTATGTATTTTATTTCCATTTTTAGTACTGTTATATGTAGTATAATGTATAATACATTCCAATAATTTTTTTAATTTTAATTTTCAATATTTGGTGCCATTTAAACCAAAAAGACAAAAGTAAAGTGATAAGCTCAGAGATATCTGAACCTTGTTTATATTTGTGATGTTTACTATGATTTTGTTAAAAATAAATATATATATATTTTATTTGAAAGCATTGTCACTCTACACAGTAAAACATATATATTTCCCACTTTTCTTATTGAACAATATAAATATCAGAGACATACTTGAACAGAAACTAGAGCAAAAAGGGACAAAAAAAGATCTACACACATTAGATTAGATTAAATTAGTTTAATTTTAAATTAAGAATGCGGGATAATCTTATAAATGCAAAAGTTGGCTCAGGATAGCATACACATTATGTTAATAACTGTATTATGGGTCATAAAACTGACCCTGTCCTTGCTTGGAACTTTTACTCGAGACACTGGCAAGCCTCTTCTTTGAACTATTTGAACTTTCTTTTCTCCCCAAAATAGGACTTGTATTTGTTCCCATACTTCTTATTAAATTTTTCAGCCCTTTGGCTTGACTATCAAAAGTAGTGTTCTCCTGAGCAATTATGTAAAAGTCATCAAGCAAATGGGGAGGTGGTTCAACATGTACAGGGGTTACATTTATATCAGACCCTTTATCCATTAAAAGTGCCAATCTGCTTTTTAATGATTCATTTTTTTCTTCCAACTTCCTTATCTTTGCAGTGTCTTCTTCATAAGCCATCAGTGTTGGAGTTGGCATGTACTAAAGCAATATTTTGCAAAACTGTACAAAACCGAATATAGAAAAACTAACAAGATAAGTCTTACTTGAAAAATTGATGCTAAGAAATTATGCAAAGAAACCAATAATGTGTCCTGCCATTGACGTGTAAAATGGACTGAAAAGATAGAATTTTCCTCAGGATTTTTAATATAGGGTAACACTAAAATAGCCTCATTAATATATAAACTAATAATCACTGAGTGATATCTTACTGAACCAGTCTTTCCATTCAGTTTGACTTTGCAATTCTGGTGTCATTTTTGCAAAAAATTCTGTTATTTTTTCAGGCTTACTATTAACAACTGCATTTACTAAATATAATTTCAAAAGTGCGTTTTCTAATTTCTTGACAGCTACAACAAATAATGTAAATTCATCATATTTCAAAATAAAGTCGTTAATTAACCTTCAGTAAAAGGACTCTCTAATTTTGAAAACATATGACTATCTAAATGACCCCAAATTTCCTTTAATCCAACCAAATCGTATGTGTTAACGAAGTGCAGTATTTGGTCTACTATCTTATCCACACGAAAGCCCCTTTCTTTTTCATTTTTTAAATCGTTATCTAAAGACTTTACAGCCGTGTTGAATCCTCGAAATAAAAGGTATTCTCTTATTAATTCGTCCATAAATTGCACATGTGCCATTTTAAAGATATTTTAATAAAAACGAATATTTTGACAATACTTTGTTAACCTCTAAAAACTATCCATAAACTGCCAAAACCTTGGATCGTTACATATATACCACACACATGACACTGCAGTATTTGAGAATGTATACAACTCATTTTAAATTGGTTTATTTGAATTACATTTTCACAACGTACCATTTTAATATTACATATTACAAAATTTGCAAACTTTTTGAAGTAAAAGAAGGGGAACAAGTTCTACAACTTGAAGTTGAAGAATGAATGCTGCAACTGCTCCAGACCGAAGAAGAAGATTTTTTCGAACAAGAGTGCCTGGTACACGTACATGATCTTTCCTTTGAATCACGTGAAAGGGATGCTTTCGATCTGGACCTCTTACCACTGACTACACGACTTGTAAAAATCCTTTTAACAGCATTGATAGCGTTGTTTCTTTTGAGGCTTTGAAACCGCGAACACTGGACTCTTGAAGCAGGCCCAATTATCATATATTTACCGTTTTCTTTATAAACAAATCCAAGGGTCGTTAAATATTTTAATGTGGAATTTACTTGGTCCTTTATGTCCCCACTAATCCTATAGTATCCTTTTCGGATTATATACTGTATTATATTACGTTTAGAAACACCCATTGCATTCCTCGGACATGATTGTAACTTTTGTATGACTAAAAGGATCTTTTGACAAAAACTTACGAAATGATACACCACGAATTTATTACGATCTTTACACTTTCCTGTTGACGTGGACATGATACAGAGCAAATTAATTACTAATAATTTAATGTAACATTTGACGCAACTGAGCCTGACATTATTTAATCAGGATGAAAACTTTAAATGCGTCAGAAATTAAACGCAAGGAAAACTTATAAATATTCGCTAATCAATAGATTAAATTGCCTTTAATTAAAAGCTAACATTAAGAAAGTTAAAAATCCTACCTGATACAGCTACCGCCGATTCTGCTGGGATACAATCTCATTTTGCCAGGCTTTTCCTATAAAGTAATTCATAAAGGATTAGGGACAAAATGAGTAAGAAAACGGTCCTAATAATAGTTAAGTTTTCAAAAATCCTTATGCTTAGTCCAATCATCCTTATTAGTTAGAATTACACCAAGAGCAGTTAAATACAATTATTATAGTGATCAAAATGTACCGCTATTAATGTTAGCAAATATGAAAAAGTTTGGGTATCAAAATAATTGTTTAACTATTGGAAAGAACCTAAATGCAATGAATTATTAAAATAAACATAAAAAAAATAGAAAAGTTAATTAAAGAAAATACAAAACTTACTTCTTTAGGAACGTTTGTTTTTATTATGCATTAAACATTACCATTTGCCCATTTTTAATGATAAATTTAAGTAATTAACTTAATTAAGCTAAAAATACTTTTTCTGCTAACGTAAAAAAGATTTGAATTCAAACAAATTAAATCATTCATATTAGCCTTCCATCCTTAAAGTTTTCTTACTATATATAATAACAACACACCCCAATGCTAACTTATTAATGGTAACTGTAATAATTAATTTGTAAGTAGCATTACCTTTGTTTAATTAAAACATCTTAAGTAATGTTTATAAATGTTCACAACGATATTGTTGCACCTTATTTTAAGTGATTAACAGCCACACATCTCTAATATAAAATAAAACTGTAAACACAGAGGTGAATTACGAAATTAGTATTTTCACAATTAAAACAAATAAAGGCAAATAGAGAATTTCATAAATAGTAAATAATTATACTTTATATCAAACGTACTGAATCTGTAAACAATAAATAAGAAAGATCACGGCACAACACAAACCTTATTTTAAAATGTTCATACGTATCTGTGGCACTAGCGATTTATGCTCGACATTGAAGAAGTTAGATATAAAAAATCCGTAATAAGCACAAATAAACATATAAAAGATACTAATTGTAAATGTTAGAACATTAATATGTAACTAATCCGATCATTAATTAATAACAACAAAAGTAAAATTACCGGTTTGTCTGTAATTATCACAGATATATTTAGAAAAAATGTGTACATGAATTGAAATATATAATGTATATAAAAAAAAATGTAATTTACAAAATAGACAAAAATACCGAATATACATACTTAATAAACGAGAACAACTTTTAATATTGCTAAATTACAGTGATAAAAGCGACTAGCGAAGTCAATAAAATTAATAACTGCCTTTGTTCGTTCAAAAGCAAATTTATAATAGAAATTAAATCTCATAAACGGTATTAATTACATTGTTTCCAACCAATTTTACATTTACTATAGCCATTATATAAGCATATTTATTGTTTTGACTAAAATTGGATTTAATATTTAATTTCCTTTTAATACGGTATATACAGTATATAATAAACTTATGAAATTGTGGTACATTTTATAAATTCCACAACATTTTTATTTACAAACACGGGTATAAAGGAATTTTCTTCAAATAAAAAGGAGCACCACAGCAATAATAAAAGGACAATAAATATAGTGCAAAATTTTAATTTAATTAATTGTATATTGTTCTGTGGCACTTGCGTTTAGACAGTGTGTTTATAATTGAGCATGTTTTATTATAACTCAAATATGACTTTTATAATTAATAAAACGTTACATCGAATTACAAACACCCATTATAGGACCCTGTTTAAAGCTTAATGTTCCAGAATGTTCATTTTCGAGTAAGATCTGCTCTTTTTGTTTTATTTATCATTTAATTAGTAATTAAAAAAGATTCTAGTCCTTCAGAATATGTGGGACTACTTTGCAAAAATAAAATAATAACTACGATTAAGTCTCTTAAAAATTGATCCAAAATGATATGATTTTATTGACCTTTCTTCTTCAGCAAAAAATAAAAAGAAATAAAAAAAAGCAATATAAAATGAAAAATAAAATAAAAATTAATGTGTTTATACCCTTGTAGATTAAATTAAATAATGTAATAATAATAGTTTACTTATTTCATTATGCAAAGCTGTAATCTATACACTCTACAATAAACTACACAATACAATTAAATCTTAGAAATAAAACGTTTTTTTTGCATTTACAAAACTCGTGTGGTTTAGTTGGTGTATTTATAAACTCAAGAGATGGGTTTTCACATTAATTCAGTGAAACTGCGTGTTCGGCGTGCTTGAAATTTTTTTTACTTTTTTCTTTTTTTTTTAAGGAACAACTATCTATTTATCCTGCATTTTTAAGTTTTAAAACTTACCACTTAGTAAATGAAATGTAGAACCTAGTTTTCTTGAAAGCTACATATAGTCAATTGATATTTATTATGGAGCACTGAAATTAAATTCTGTAGCCTACATTTGCACACAATTCAACTCTGTTTTGAATCTAGGATTTTGAGTGTGCAATCAGCCACTGCAGTGTGATGTCAATGTTATCTTTTTCCTTACATGAAATTGAATAACAGCAGATTTCCCTATCTTGAATAGCTGACAGATTCCTAAAACAAATAATTTAAGAACATGTACATGAAATATCTAGTAATAAACTTACATCCTTTCTATTAAACCAACTTCATCAAGAGCATGTGGCAAGTCTCTTTTATTTCCTAAAACAAGCACAGGAATACCAGCTAATTGTGGTTTATCGAGCAAATTGTGTAGTTCATTTCTTGAAGCTTCTATTTTTTCTGGGTCTGCTGCATCGACCATATATCTAAATTTTAAAATTCAATACTATTTTACAGTCTTATTTATGACAAAAAACTTACACAATTGCATTTACACCGCGGCAATAACGTTCCCACATTGATCTGAACCTTGGTTGTCCTCCAATATCCCAGACTTTAATCGTAACATTTCCTTTTGTGATCTTCCTCATGTTAAAGCCAACAGTTGGAATCATGTCTTCACTAAATTGCCCGGACTAAAATTATTAAATTAACAGTAATATTCCGTTATCATAAAATATAAATAGGTGATTTATCATCAACTAGAGAGGAACAACCAACAACCACCATGTTAAACTTACAGCGATGACGTTAACGAAAGTAGTTTTTCCTGAATATTGCAGTCCAACTAATGTTAACTCCATTTCTTCTTTCCAAAATAAACTCCGAAACCAGTCCAGAATCCTGTTCATCAACGCAAACATCTTTGTAACTTTTTTATTCTTCAAGATGTAAACGAAGGAGCGTATATAAAGATTTCTAATTTAATGTACCAGTAATCGTAAGACAAAATGAATCATAGGATATTCAGGAACGATATCCCACTTACACAATCCACGACTTTATTTATATAATAGATAAATTATTTATGAATTATCAAAAGAAAATAGACACTTTATACGAACAAATACCAAACGTCAAAATGCACTTGTCAACAATTTCAGAACCAGAACAAAACAGTAGAGTCCCAAAACAGGACATGGTATTGCCACCTTACGGATAAAATAAGAAACAAAAAAAGCATAGGCGTAACATTGACAATTTCAATTGGGAAATAAATAAAATTAATAAAATATTTGAACTAAAAAATCAAACGTAAATAAGTTCTTTTGAGTACTTGAAGCCGGTATCACAAATAAATGTAAAATTCAAAATTAAAATGGTTTACAGAAAAGAATACCAAGTTGTAAGACGTTTACATTATTTATTTTTTACAAATTAGTAAACAATAAAGAAATAATTTCTGTACATGACAATACAGCTACGTTAACATAATATGTTAACTTTTCTTGTTAAGTAATAACAGTATTACGAAACGATAAATCTTCTTAGAATTAATTAATGGAAGAATAAATACAATGACGAATTTTTAATATAACAATATTACAGAGTTATTAATGTGTAACAGGAATGTAACAATTATTACGATAAAAAATACAATTTGATATAAAAGCACAAACACAATTATTTGTTTACAAGATTTTTTTTCTTCACAATGTACCAAAGGGTGGTTTATTTTTCTTACATATATAAATATACAGGATAATTTACCAAAATCGAGACTGATAGTAATTAACTACACCTTTAATGTTGCACGAGTTGTTTTTAATTAAATTTTTGTGTCTTCCCTAACTACCCTTACTTGAAATATTTAGTCTTTTTAATGGTCACATTCGATGTAATGGCAAAAAAGAGTTTCAAAAGACAAAATTAACACCCCAAGTATCAAATTTTCTGATATCACTCATTTTCTCTTTTCAAATTAAGTAGGTAATTGGCCGAAAACTCTTGGTGAAACATTATATAAATATTAACGAATAAAAACACTTGGAGACGTTTCACTTATTTATTGAAAACTCAATGTACATTTCGCCAGTTACGGCATCATCAGGAGTATTATTAGATATAGTAATCTAATAATACTCCTGATGATGCCGTAACTGGCGAAATGTACATTGAGTTTTCAATAAATAAGTGAAACGTCTCCAAGTGTTTTTATTCGTTAATATTTCTCTTTTCTCTTTCGATAAATCACCCCGTATAACAATTTGTGTTATACCAAATAAGTGCCCTGTCGAATTGGACGCACAATTAGAAACATTTTACTATTTACAATCTAAATAATTAATTAATACAAAATTCAAATGTGAATTTTTTTATCTGTATGTGTTGCTCTGTTGGTTGAAAAATATTTGGTTCTACAGTCATTTACGTATAATTTTCTTTTTTTTTAAATCTGGCACCAACAAACTATGTATATGTATGTATAAATAGTTTACAATTAATAAATTTTAATTTGTCTAGCACATCTATTTCCCTAACGTTCCCTAGTTTTTTCTATTAACATTTTCACAGCAAAATAAATACTTTTTTCTGAACAATAGGATAAACTCGAGAGCTCTTCTATAGCAACATTGAAAACAACAAACAGTATAAACATTCAAATTACAATAAAGCAATTCAAATAATGAGTAATAAACATCCTAATAATTGCAAGCTTTTCAGAGGGTGTTTTTTTGTCTACAATTTTATACATATAAATAATTTAAAAATAATTTTATTCGAATCGAACCTTTTTATAGATATTCATAATTTTTTTCCGAAAATAAAATGCATTTGAATACAACTTTAGATTTGCTCTAAAAAAAATAAAAGAAAAGGTCGATTTGTTCCTACATGTAGGTACATACATGAAATATTATCATTATTATTAATATCAACACGAACAGATAATAACAATTATTATCTTGAGACAATATTGTTACGAATATTTACGTGATATACTTTACAAAAATGCAAAAAATACTATGGCAAGTCCTTAAAGTGTACAAACAAAAAAAAAGAAAAAATATGGCACAGTCGTACTGACTACAAATAACAAACGATGGTGCTCTGAAAAAAAAAATGAGATATAACAAAAGAATAACTTTTTACGCTTTCAATGTTATAGCACTTACATTTGGCTCATATAATTGCTAAGCTTAACTCTAATAATCTTTATTGAGGTACTAGTAGTTTTTCAAATGCATAATGTGCAATCTTATTAATTATTTACGTTATTATAATGATAAAATTCAGAAAAATGTTTCGTCACTTTCGTTAGATACGTTAATAACAAACAATTTATTTAATTGTTATTGTAATTACTAATCGATCGTATTTGCTTTACTATACACTTTCTTTCTCATATATTCGAATATAACAATTTAAAGGCACAAATTCCAATAGAGAAATATAAATTTTGTTACAACGTCTCAGACAAAAGTAAAACGAAACAAAAAAAACAATATTTCTCAGCTTTTCCTTCTTTTTCTCGTTATTCTTTTTTGTATACAAATAATACTGGCACAATTAAAATAAATGAGTTGGAAGTGTTTTGTTTTTTGTTTGCTTCGACTATAGTAATAATAATAATTAAATATAACAAAAAATGCACTTAATCGTTCATTTACATCGTAGATAAACACTTTTAATTAATTAAAACTTATCAACTATAATCTATAAGTCTTTATAAAAACAGTAGGTAGGTACTAAATACAACAATAATTATTATAATAGTTAATACCAAAATTAACGAACACGAACGAATGTATTTCTACATCATATACACAAATATGTAAATGTGCAAGTTATGTGTAAATAAAAAAATTAATAATATGTAATAGGTATTATAAAACGGCACTTTAAAGATATCAATGTTACTAAACGAATGGAAGCAGAAAAGTAAAAAAAAAAAACAGAAAACATTTGAGTATCGGTATTTTACAATACTCCTTTTTCTTTAAATGTGAATATTATGAGGAGAAAAATGTTTGAACACCTGATAACTACATCTAGAAAAAAATCCCAGATTGAAATAAAAAATGGAAAATAAAAGTGAAAAGGGGAGATAACAGTGACACTAGGGGTACCATCACGTTACGGTGTTTGAGTCACCGGGGTCTAAAAGTGCCACTGTGATCCCCCCATGTCATCTCATTCGCCTGGGGTGCTACTCGAGGCCCATCTGTCGAATTCGATTCCAGAATCGGGACTGACACCTATGTTAGCAAAAGGACTCAAGAATTCCGTATGTTGCCTGCACCTACAGTTGTTCCCGAATCCGTCGCAGTTGGAACAGATACGGGACGGGTTCTGATTATCGATTTTTTTCTCGTCCCTGTCCCTCTGTTCCTGTCGCAATTGATAAGTAAGATCACTGGGACTTTGGGAAGACACGTCCAACTTCAACTGCCTTTCGAAGTTGTAAAGTTGCTCCATGAAATGAAAATTGGGAGCGATATTCGCTTTCCTGTCTCGGACCATGTTGAAGGCATCTTCCAGGCTCAGGGACAGCTTATACATGAGATACGCCACCGTTATCGTCACGCTCCTAGAAATCCCCGCCAGACAATGTACCAGGACACCCTTCTTTCTAGACCTCGCCTCATCTACAAAAATTTCAAACGGTCATGTTTTTGTAAACAAAGTTGTTTTTGCAGTAATAGCGTGGGCCGAAATAGAATTAAAAAAACATCATAATGTTTCTTCTTTTATTGATCGTCTAGTAACTACACCGTCTTTAATAAGGCATTCAACTGTTATTCTCGTTTGTTCCAACGCCATCTCCGCCGAGTGAAAATTGCAAATAAAACAAAAATAAAAAAACAAGTGATTCGATTCATCCCACGGACGTCCGGCCTCTTCCCTCAGTCTTAACGGAGACGAAGGCGACAGCAGCCGCTAATGGACGTTCATTCATCTATCGAGGACGTTTTCTATACATGGTGATTTAGTTTCGGAACATTTGTTTTGCGAAAGCGCATTTTGTTTATACTTGGTTACATTCTTGGTCGGAAAACTAGCAGCAGCAAGTGAATGGATCAAAGCGAAGCAACCTGCTTCGTTGACCTACATTACCTTCCATTCATGTTTGTTGAATGAAGGCGAACGGCGGCAGTAATACGCGCGGGGGTGTAGACAGAGAGAAGCGACGACGCTATCGCTATTCCTCTTGCACTCACGTTATAAATATATATACACGTCATTGTCGTTTAACTTCTTGTCATTTATCGATTTTTGGGTGGGCGGCATGAGAAGGCGGCGGACGGTAGGATCGCCCACGCGCCCCATTCTCGTTCTAAGCAGACGCGATTGCCAGCAACAATATCGCAAAATGTTATCCGCATTCAATTGAGGCCAACAAAATAACATAAATCTAAACCTCCACAATATTAAAACGCCTGTTAACTTAACCCTTAATATTAATATTTAAGTATTCTCGCACGTAATTTACCACGTTCCTTTTAATCACCATTGGAAAAAAAATATGGATAGGTACTTGAATTTTGTAGCTCATAATTTTGTAAGGAATTAAATGTTCTGCCAAATATATCTCTTATAAATGTTTGTTAACTCAACTCTTTTAAAATTTATTTAAAGTTGAAATATTTACCTATAAATTCTATGGCCCTGGGAAAGTGACTAGCCAAATTTTGGGACCAATGGTCCGTTATTGGTATCTGCATGTACTTTATGTGTCCCAAATCTTCGAACACGTTGGGCAGGTCCGGTGTCACATTTAAAACGTACTGAAATTAAAAAAAAAAAATTAATAATAAAATATTCTCAAGAATTAACAAAAAAACATACTTGTATACTATGTTTGGCGAGGGCCTGGCTGTCTTCACTATTCGCCGCGTTCCCCAAAAACAAGTACGGTAAAATTTCAACAGGAAACTCCTTATCGTCTTCTAAGCCTGTCAACAAAAAATCTATAAGGAATATCTTCTTCCTGTTCACTCTCCGGTTATTTCTATATACATATGTACAATTCGTGCAATTAAATTATGACCAAGACTTCTTTAACGGAAATAATTGAAATGTATTTTTAGTTTGTTTTTGTGGCGTTGATAAATGTGATTATAACGATTACACAAATACCTAAATTTAACTTATTTATCTATGCGTAGAAAATTATTTGGACGACCTCAAATTTCTTAGTTACGACGATAGCTATTATCACGTCATCGTTCCTTTTAATTTAATAAAGTAGTGTTTATTAGATAACAGTAGTGCGTAACAAAAACTTTAAATGAATCCAGAATAAGCAATCAACTGATGCGATACGATAAAATATTTAAAAAATGAAAACAACGGAATCAATAAACAACTTTTTCAATTTTCAATTGTTACGATGCGATAAAATTATAAAAAAACAACAGCTCCGTTTTTGTTTTATTGACTGAAACAAAAGAAAATGAAAACAAAACTGATCATCCGATACTTTTAGCTCGGTAATAAAGTTTTTAATGACAGCGCATATAGGTATACAATAATATCAGAAAAGTAAGCGAAACAAAATTGTGAAAGTACATTCGTATATATATATATATCGTATAATTTATTACAAGTACAAAACGGAAGTTTGATAATACACGGTATCAAGTAGGATAAATGGAAGATTTAGCACGATAGATTAGATTATAGTTAACAACAATTCCGGGAATTTGCTTTGTAATAAAGACAACGTGATTACAAAAGAAACATCCGTTGGAATTATTCTGTGCAGTTCGTAATGAAACAATCTAAAATTTCTACTTATTATGTCTAATTGAAAACCACATTTACAAAAATACATAACTTTTTTTACCAATTGTGGAAAAATCCAGCGATTAAAAAATAATAAGAAATTTTAGTAATATTTCTGCAAATATGATAAGTATCTAAAATTAAAGAATTATTTGTCATTAGATCTTTCGAATGACACCCCACATACACGATTAAAAAAAAAATGATTTAATCGAGCCTCCGACATCATTGCACTGAAAATTAAAATGTGAAAAAGTTACCTAATGAACTGTCACAACGGTCATCGGTGTCAGAACTATCGGTGGAACTGTTGGCAGTGGAGCTTAGACCATCACAGCTTCTATGAGGCCTGTGTAAGGGCGGCGCCGATATCCTGAGGGACCGGAGTCCCATAAGGGGTAAAGGATCGGGACCTGCCGCAGGGGGCAACGTGCCAGTGCTGTCCAACAGTTCCGAACAACTATCGCACCATTCGGGGTATGCAGCTCGAAAATTTGAAAACCCATCTAGAAAAAAAAGAAGCAAAAATTAAAAATTGGACAAAACTATGAAAACTCTTTAAAAAGGAATGATTTAAGAAAATATAAACCTTAGACCTTGGTAAAGTACATGTCGAAGGGACTGCAAGTTCCAAACCCAAAGCCCTTTCTTACAGTGTTTCGGATCCTGAAGTCCAGTAGCAGATTTACACATTTACCATCCCTATCGACCTTTACAATTCAATAACCCACTTCACAATCATGTCAATTACCTACAATTTTTTGATCAATGAATCTCCACCACCCTTTTCCCGTAATTAGTATCTACCTATGATTGTGAATGAGAGGTACTAAATTATTTTTACAACCCAACGATTTATAAGATAATATTATATATAAGAAACAACTTTTAGGTATACTTCTGAACTAATAAAAGCTCAAATTATAACGTGGCATTAAAAAATACATACAACCCTAAATTTTCACCCTTTTACCACCAACCCCCAATTTTTATTAGAGATATTAGTACTGTAATAATCTTCAACTCTCAGTGGCCGATAACTGATCAATTATTATCAATCGATTAGTCATCCCCGCCAGGCGTCTACTGATGTCACTATTCACCCAGCAAACAGCACGGAGTGGGGATGAGAATGAAGCAGATTTTTTTAGAATGTTACAGGCAGTTCAAATATGTTCTAAGAAGTAAAAGAATGTTTTATTATAACATTTCAGAATGATTTGGCGATGTTCAACAATGTTCCAGAATCTTGAAGATCATTCAAGAATGTTCCAGTGTTAAAAAAATGTTTTGAATCATTATGGGATGTTCTGGATTATAAGGAGTCGTTACCAACCTGGGCGACAACAAATGTGTACTACTAATAAGGTGGTATAAAAGCTTCTTTCATCTAAACAATTTGGTACATTATTGATAATTGGTGAAACATATTAAGTACCTGTTGAATTGTTTATGTGGCCCTAATAACATTTAGGTATATAAAATGCATCTTTTTAAATTCTATGTTATAAGAGAAAATTTGCCGCCCTAGGCTCCAGTCTACTGGTAAATCCGCAATTTTGAGTAATTAAAAGCCAGGACTTCAAATTTCATACTAATTACATCAAAAAGTAATTAAGCTTAAAACCTTTAGGCTTATAGTATAGAAACGGCATTATTGAGTATACCAAAAGGGCTTTATGTTCTTCTGCTTCCTTTTCGTATAAAAAATAAATATATAATTGACTGTAGGTTTAAACCAATATAGACCAGGGTCGATAATTTTTGAAACAAAAAAAAAATTAAAGTAGGATGAACCCCATTGGAAAAGGAAGAGAATATAACAGAAATGAAAGGAAAAATAATTTACGGGCGATCTGAGGTCGGGAAGGGGAAGAGGGTGAGTTTTTAAGGGTAAAAACCGGTTTTCCTTGATTTCCGGAAAAACTACAAGTCTTTTGGAAAAAGTAAAATGGCAAAGTTGTAGGTAATAAAAAGATCTACAACTTTTGTATTTACACTTTTTTCACAACCTCAAAATTTATGTGAAAAATTCAAATAACCAAGTTTTCTTTTTTCACGAAATTTGGTGAAAACTTACCTATTTATGTCCCAACCACGCTGTAATTTTTTTGATTTGAAATATTTATTTTTTCACCTTATTTCTACTTAATATCGAAAAAGCACCCTAATATTCGATCAAAAATTCTCACGTCAAAATATCTGCTTTTTTTAAAAAGGTTGGTGGGCTTTTTCTCCGTTGAAATCTCTACTTCCTGATGGTGTGAAAAAAATATACATTACTGTGGTAAGTTTTCTCAGGAAATGCAAAAAAACGAAAAAAAGATTATAATGAATAACGTAATCAGTATGAAGTACCTATGTGAATTCAATAGTACCATTAACATGTATATTTATATATTATGAGATTTTCTATGACATAAATGTAATTAGAATTTATTAAATCGACCTTTTTACTGAAAACAATAGCAGCGGTCACATTTTTTAGATAAAATTCCCTTTTTGAAATAATATCTTTAATATTTAGAACAACTATTTTTTGCATTTCCTGAGAAAATTTACCATAGTAATGTATATTTTTTTCACACCATCAGAAAGTAAATATTTCAACGAAGAAAAAGCCCACCAACGTTTTTAAAAAAGCAGATATTTTGACGTGAGAATTTTCGATTGAAAATTAGGGTGGTTTTTTCTATACCTATTAAGTAAAAATAAGGTGAAAAAATTAATATTTCAAATCAAAAAAATTACAGCGGGTTTAGGACATAAATAGGTAAGTTTTCATTAAATTTCGTGAAAAAAAAATTTTTAGTAAAAGATAAAAACAAAAAACCAAAAACTTGGTTATTTGAATTTTTCATATATTTGAGGTTATGTGAAAAAAGTGTAAATACAAAAGTTGTAGATCTTTTTATTACCTACAACTTTGCCATTTAACTTTTTTCCATAAGACTTGTAGTTTTTCCGGAAATCAAGGTAAACCGTTTTTTACCCTTAAAAACTCCCCTTCCCGACCTCAGATCGCCCGTAAATGATTTTTCCTTTCATTTCTGTTATATTCTCTTCCTTTTCCAATGGGTTTCATCCTAAGTACTATAATTTTTTTTCACTTCTTACTATTTTTAAAGGCTTCACCACTGGTCTAATAGTGCAATGGTTATTATATATATCTATTATCTAAGTAGTTAAATGTATGGATAATAAAATAAATATACATAAATGTCTATAAACGTTGGTCGAGGATGATAGGTATTTCGATGCGTTCATCGACTACGTCATTATTATGTCGCCGCTTCTTTTATAATGTCACGAAACCATTAGCTCCTGCGTCATATCCTGAGTGTAGGTGTGTCTTTCGAAGCAACCTTCTATATTTGTATTTATACCTGAAGCCATTAAGTACGCAAATTTGATTTTGCAGTTTGTATATGTCAAGGGTTTAATCTATAAAAAGCATAACGTTATGAAAATATCGTAGGCGTACCTATAACATAATCCTTGCTAAACTCTAAAACAAATTTTCCATCTCATGTACTCACTATGTATAACAGATTGGCAATTAACAACAAAATGTAATTAATCGTAATCCGAAAAGAATTTGTTCACTTTTGTTTAATCATTGTTTGTCTTAAAGAACAACTGCTGGGATGTGATCTTCAATTTTTAATTAAAATAATTTAATATCAAAATTAATTTGTTCTGTAAGTACGTAGATATTAAATTTTAATTCCATTTTAAATTTCCCATATAGGTACCTAGTGGGTGTATATTAATTAATTTATTTGTTGTTAAACACCTGTTTCCAGTTTCGTTTGAAGGTTTTATACACCTGGTGTTTTCTTTATCTAATTTGCAAGATAAACATGTAGGTAGCTTCCATTGTTTTTTTTTTGTGGTTTTAATTCGAAGAAATAACTTTCTTCGAATCGATAGATGTATGAATGTACACTTACACATACATACAACAATGGGTTTAGGTATTTGTTTAATTAGTTATGTATTCAAATAGTTCATTCATGACCACGTCCTTCTACAAAAACCCAAACATTTACTCCATTGTACAAGTCAAGTTTTAATTCATGTTGCTGAGATCAGCTTCTGTGTTCTTTATTTTTACAATAATAGTTTAGTTTCAGATCTTGAGACATCGACCCTTTATTTTCTTAAGGGACGTCCATTAATTACGCGAACAAACTTAAAAAGTTATGGTGCAGGTGCTGGACCTTATATGTACATATATATTTATTATAAATATTATATTACTACTTATATATTTCATTTTTTAATTAATATTTAAAACATTAATTTTTAAATCCTATATTCCACAAAAACGTTAATATTTTTATGTTTTATTCCTTTACCTAATCACCCGTATAATTTTTCTCTGGGATCATTATGCTTTCGTCTATTTAGGCATGTTAATTAATTGCGTAAAGTATTTTTTTTATCTGGACGTCACCCTATCCCTTAGTGAGATTTGGTAAGAATTGATACGACTCCCCAACCCTTTCATATAATAAGGTTTTAATTAGTTAGTTGACGTAAGATTTGCAATCAATGACTTCCTTCCTTTAAATGAGATTTTGTAGAACTCCTCCTCCCCCCATTTTGAGCTAAATTTCTTTTCTATACGATACGACATAAAAAATGGCCCCCTAGTTTTATTTCCCTTGCATTAGACAATATAATTAGAGACAAATAATTAAGCTCTTCGGATCGATTTTATAACAGCATAGAGGTCATTTAATGTTTACCCACTTGCATTCAAATTAGCCCCATATATATGTAACAACAAATACCATCACATAAAACACACCACGTTATTATACGTAGATACGTGCATGCATACATAATGTAATAGGTATAATGTGTGTATAACATCATACTACTAGAGGCTGCGTGTATTTTCGTTTCTTAGCAGGAAATCCGGTGGGGCGATCAATCTATTTTCGTAATAAGAAAAACATTTCACATCCACGGACCAGCTTTCTATGTACCTACATATATACATATTTTTATGTATGTACGTGTTTGCTGCAAATTATTATCGTAAAAGCAAAAAGTGCACATTCATTTTGTGTACCTAAGTATCGTCTTTAATTATACAACTGGAGGAGTGTCAAGTGAAGGCCAGGAAGAAATACTAATCGAAGATTAATTTGGAAGCTGATGAATAGAAAAGTGTCATGAGGGTTAAAATAATAATTAGAGGGATATCTATTAGGTACTTATACGAGTTCAATCAAATCAAATTCCATTTAGAGTAAAAATAAAAAAGAAATACCTAGTGATCGATTGTTAATTTAGAAACTGATGAATGTAAAAGGGTCCTGAGGGTTAGATTAAATAATTACAGGGATGTCCAAGTACGACGTGAATTCAAAATGTTTGGGGAGGGGGACCGGCAAAATCTCATCAAATTAACTTAAAGCAAAAAAATACTGACTATTTCGTACACATGCAATCTTAAATTTTACAGGGTATATACTTTGTACCTAAATACAGAATTATAATTGAATTATTGGATTTAAACTTGATTATCTAATTAAGGCGATAAAATAAAGGTATGTACCTGTATGTGTAAGGTATGTCAACAGCCCAAACTACAATAACATACTTAATATTAATTTGTAGGTACATAATAATATTATAATAAACCATATTATTATGCAGGATTTGCAAAATTGCCAGTGATAGGCACCAACAATATTATAAAGTTCCAAGTCATTCAACCGATTATTCTGATAAGATCTTCGAACAATAGTTCATTCATTCATTAGCACTTAATTATTATTATTAAAAGTGTTTTAGTGTCAACGACACAATGCACGTTATTATCAAAACAACACCGTCAACGTATGAATGAACTAATTAAGGAATTAATTAACTAAAAAATCCATTGTTTTTTCCTTATTAAGTATACTTTGAATTTTCCAATCCAAAATATCCAAAAATGATAACATCATTATCAGCAATGATAAAAAAACACCTCAGTTTAAAAAATTTTTAGGAAATGATCAGCGAATTTGAATATGCATTAGCACGTCCAGGCGAGGGTGCGAGAGATTTTTATTAAACCTTATATTATTTAGATTTTTGTTGGCATTAAAAATTAATGTCACAGGTGCCAATTTTCATTCAATTTTAACGATTTGCTTCATTAACTACAGCAATAAAGCACGATAAACATATTTTTAATTTTGTCAATAATTTTCTCTTAATTTAGATATACTGTAAAGAAGACAGTCAAATAAAAGGGAGAGGGTGTCATTAAATATCCCAAAATATCTTTTAAAGTAACGAAGTGAGATATTTTTATTGGGATTAATAAATATAAAAATTAAGATTAAGAAGCACAGGTGCCAGTCAATTTTTGACCAATTTTGTAGATGTAGTTGATTAACCACCATAATAAAGCAAGATATGGTAACTTCAGAAATGTAGTAGAATCCGGAGGGTTCATAAATTTAAAAGCTAACAAACAATGGTAAACCAAAAAGAGGACATCCGTTAATTGTTCAAGTGGGTATGAAAACCGCGAGCGACACCGCCGCATCGTCGCCGCCTCTCACCACCCCATAAAGCAGCAGGGAGAAAGTATAGTAATCCAACGGTACTCGCCTCGGCCCGGTGTCTTAAAATAAAAGTGAGAAGGGCCATAAAAATTTCATCAAATCTCACTTAAAGTAAGGGAGTGTCAATGCAAATCTCACGTCAATCTTTTAATTCAGAGAAACCTTACAATTTCCTTAAAAACTCATTATAGAATAAACCTTACTTAAGGGGGATGTTAGGGTCCTTCCACATTTTAGCAAATCTCACTACAGGAATGCGAAAGCTCTAAATTGAAAGAAAAACACCCCACGTAATTAATGGACGTCTCTTAAGAAGTTTAGCTGTTTTGCAGTAGGTACATTTTTACAATAATAATATTTTTGATTTACTTCGCTTTTCTTCAAATGGGAATGTTTTACTTTTACGTGAAACAACAATCACACTAATATATATTATAAAGGCGAAAGTTTGTGAGTGTGTATGTTTGTTACTTCTTCACGTCTAAACGGCTGGAGCGATTTTAATAAAATTTGGTATGGAGTTAGCTGACACCCTGGATTAACACATAGGCTACGTTTTACTGCGGGAAAATATCTTATTCCCATGGGAAAATCGATGAAAATGAATTCGCGGAATATTATAAATGCGAAAGTAACTCTGTCTGTATGCTACAGAATCTCGCCTAAAATTTACTGAACCGATTTAAATGAAATTTAGTACAGAGATAGTCTAGAAAGGACATAGGCTACTTTTTAATGCAAAAAAGGGTTGTAAGGGGTTGAAACAGGAAAGTTTGTGCGGAAATTCCGTAATTTTTAAAGATAGAAGCTTGAAACTTATTTTTTAGGCTTTTTATTAGATATAAATAAATACGACATTCAATGTTTGTAAAAATTTTACCCTAAAGGGGATAAAATTAGCCGATGAAAGTTTTTGTGTACCTAATGACGCCGTCCAAAAACCATACGGCCCAGAAAATTAAAATATTAAGTGCAAATGTTATAGAGGTTTTCTTTATTTGGATAAATTAAAGTAGTTGAATACTAAGCTATATAAACTATTTTAAACTATAATTAAACTATATTAATCTATAATATTATAAATGCGGAAGTAACTCTGTCTTTTGTGTGTTACGCAATCACGCCCAAACTACTGAACCGATTTAAATGAGAATTTGGTACAGAGATAGATAAGTAGATATAAAGCTAGAGGCTTGAAACTTATTTTTTAGGCTTTTGATTAGATATAAATACGACATTTAATGTTTGTAAAAATTTTACCCTAAAGGGGGCAAAAATAAGGAATGAAAGCTTTTGTGTAATAACGTCGGCAAAAAGGCTTACGGCCCAGAAAATAAAAATATAGAAGAAAAAAATTTTAAAGGCTGCCGAAAGTCATACTATTCCACGCGGACGAAGTCGCGGACATAGCTATGTAGTTATTAAATATTTTTGATGTTGGATAGTTACGTAATAACTTGGTAGATAGATGAAAGCAGAGCCGGATGATTTTACAAGAGGTACAACAGGTACAATAGTAGATGATGTACCTTCCTCCCTCTGATGAGAAAATACACCTATCCCATGCGTTGCTTAGCAACGATGCAACGGGAAGAGGAACGGTCGGGAGTTCGGCCTGGTGGCCTGCTTATAGCCGGCGTATTATATGATCCGTAATATTTCCCGTTTACTGGAAAATTCGAGACCTCATCACTTAATAAGCAAGCAGAACTTACGTACGTAAAATAAACTAAGCTACTAGCGTATTAAATAGGGTAGTTTTACCCTCCTTCGGCTGAATCAAATATTAAATACTTTGAGAATAACAGGGAACTGGGGAGCCTCTAAAAGAAAACCGTTTCCTGGTTTTCCACGCCATTGAAGCCAATTTTTCGTCAATCCAAAAAGAGAACATCAACAATAACTAACTAAACTGGCAGGCAAACTAGTCGTAAAAATTTTGTTTCGAATCGAAAATAGAATTCAATTAAGTACAAGTTATGCACACAACAAATGTCGAAGGAAAATTTGCTTTCCGGTCAACGGCGTTCATAAAATCGACGGACACGTTAACCAAGTCTGTAAACGAATACATATATGTATAATACAAACCTTATCCTGTTTACGTACATACGCACACAAAATTGACTTTTGAAACTACTTACAAATTACAAAACAACAACCATAATATTAGTATTAAATACACAGCATATACACACAAACGTAAAGGATGTTTTCAAACGACCGCATATTTTCCTAAAGGATTTATTGCACAAACGGAGAAAATAATTTCTTGGTTGTTTATCAGCTAATACAGAAGCATTTCGCTTCTTTTGCAGGCATTACATTAGAAAATTATAAGTTGAGGCGTAATAAAATTAAATGACTATTGAATTTTTTAATCTAAATACATCTATAAAATGCTAATGTTCGTACGTAAATACGCGGTTTTCTCTATCTCTACCTACTCCAATCAACTTCCTGTTGGGGTGGTAAATACCCCTTGGTCTCCAGGTGGGAGTAAGGGAGTTTGGTCGGGGTTGGTGAAAGTGGGTGGTTGTAGGTGGCAGAAAGGTGAAAAGAAATATTTCTTTGGATCATTAAATAAATAAGAATTAATTAATATTAATATTTTTTAAGTCATAAGGACTTCCGGAAAGATCTCAAATTTTCTGAAATGATCTAAAAAATTCTAATATGAGCGCAAACTGTTATTATCGACATTCGGTGACTTTTTGTCAGTTAAATTGTGTTTGCAATCGAGTGAAGATCAATTGGAAACAAGAGCGAACAGTGACCAAAAAAGTTTAAGTGATTTCGACAAATGAAAAAGAAGAGACTATTTGAATGTTCTAGAGTGTTCTAATACTAGAAATTTCGATGTCTGATGGTATATAAACCAAAATTCAGTGACTATGTAAATAATTATGTAAATAAAACATAAATTTTTCATTTACTAAGCTGTTTCTTAAAATTATTCGTTAGTTAGTTCACTCTACCAGATATACTCTATATAGTACACCGTATGTTTAATGGCCAAATAAGTCTCTAAATATCTACGTTATCTATTATATAAATCTATAATATCTACGTTAAAAAACAGATCCTTACATATTTTTTATACCATTAAACATGTGATGTATTTTAACCCGAGCAACGCCGGGTTTCACTGCTAGTATTAATGCATTTTAACCCGCCCCATGTGCCCCTAAAGTTTTAAATCGAAAAATGCAATGAATTTTTCGAATTAAATTTTGAATTTTTATAACTTTTAAACGACTTAACACACACTATTTGGGCTGGCACTCTTTTGAAGAAAATTTTATGCTCTACAGAATGTATCTGATGGAATTTTCGTGACACATCAGTCGTTTTCATGATATCAACCCCCTAATATTACACTGTCTAAAAATTTATATTACCATTCGATTATTATTAGAGTAAAATTGACTTACTTATCTCAAACATATTTCGATTATTAATAAACTTAACTTTAATTTATATAAAAGAACAAAAAAAAAATACAAGCTGTAAATTTGTAATTTTTACATTTCCACACACAAAAGGAAAAAAAAACATGTTATATTCTCCAACCTACAAAAATTTTAATTTAAACTAAGCACTTCCCTTCCTTTTCCCTTATATTAATTTTTCCTGTATTTTCCCTCCCCTCCTTTCCACACCTCTTCTTTTTAAAATTTGCTACAATAGAGCCAGACCACTACCATTCGCATTTATTATCCTTCCAAGTTTCTCCCTCTCATTCTTCCTCGTTACTTCTTCTAATACATGCTTCATCGATTCACCCTTCTCTCCACATACTCTACACAATCTCTTACCTTCTTCCATCCAAAACTTATTCTCATTACACTCATTCCCCATTCTGAATCTAGCTATAATCTCTATACTTTTTCCTTCTCTTAGATATCCTGGCACCTCATCCCCTTGCCATTCTACCCATATAAACTCCCTCATACCTTTCGAGTATCTGGATTCAAAAATTTTTCTCAAATCCTCACCTCTTACTATTCCATAACATCTTTTCCTCACCATCCTACTAACATTCAATCCCTTTCCTCTCCACTCTTCCATTTGTTCTTTACTTATTGAAATTTCTGTTAAGGCCTTATACCTTTCCACATCATATTTATTTTTTTTTCTGATCCCCAATATCTATTTCTTCCATATCTCTTTTCTTATGTCTCCTTTCGGTAATTCCCCCAATTTTCTTCATATTTTACAGCCCTCCTTCTTGTATCTTCCAACTTTTTCCCACATTTTGTTTCCTTTCTTAAAATGTAGTCTGGGGTACTTCTTTCTAAGCGCAACACCCATATCTTTTGTAAATATTTTCTACTATTCTATACTCTTTCCATCCCCATATCTCGACTCCATAAAAGACTATACTTTTTACTAACGTTTTAAAAAAGTACCACATTCTTTCCCAGTTGTTTCTGCACAATTTTTGTGCTTTCCTCCATATCCTCCCCAGCAATGCATTTGGTTTAGCTGCTTGGTTACTTATGTGCACATCGTCTTTGATGTTTTCTGTCAGCATGTACCCCCTAATCTATCTCAATTCCTCTTTCTCTTTTCTCTTCCCACCTCTTACTTCACCAAAAACTATTATTTTGGTTTTTTCACCATTCAACTGGAAGTATTTCTTCTCTAAGTATTTTTCCAATTTTTTTTGTCATTTCCCTCATTGCACCCCAACTTGTCGCAATTAACGCTATATCATCCGCGTACGATATTGTCCATATCTTTTTCCTTCCTATCACTATTCCCCCCTATTTACTTTACTTATTGTTTCTTCTAAATCACTTATATATATGTTAAATATCTGTGTACTTATCTTGCATCCCTGTCTAACCCCTTTTCCCATCCACATTTCCTTGCTCTCTTTCTTGCCCACCCTTACAACTCCATTATTCTACCTATCAAACCCTCCTCTATCTTACTTTTCTTTGTCATTCTCTCTATTTCCTTTCTGTCTACCGAATCATAGGCCATCTTCAGATCTACTACCATCATGTATACCTTTTGTGTTTTTTGTCTATATGTGATTGTATTGCATTTTTTAACATGTATACTGCATCAATTGTTCCCCTTCCCTTCTTGAATCCAAATTGTGTCTCGTTTAATACCTTATTTTTATTCATTTGTTCTTTTAACCTATTCTTTATTATTTCCGTGTATATTTTGTATCCCGTGTCCATTAGTGTATTTCCTCTGTAATTTGCTGTTTTCCTTATTACCCCTTTTAACAATTGGCACTATTACTCCACATCTCCGCACTCCCTTGGTATCTCATTTTTATACCATATGTTTGTCAGTAATTCGTGCATTTTTTTCAATTACTATCATTGCGCAAGTCCACGCTTCCCCCGGGATTTCGTCCCTCCCTGTTGCTTTTTTCTTTGCTTAAATATTTATTTTATTCTGGTCGGTGATCATACAAAGAAATTTTTAAAAATAGTGGAATTAAATTATATATTTGTCTATTGTAATGAAGTAATTACTTAAATAAATATGTAAACAATTAAATAATGACTACGATATAATGATAATTTAACATAATTTTTAAACAGTTTAATATTCATGGAGATGGCTGATGTTACATAAAAATTCAATAAGGTATTTTATGTAAAGTACAAACTTCCCTTCAAAAGGAAGCCAAGTCCCAATAATGTAAGTTAAATCGTTCGTGAAATATAAAAATTTGAAATTCGAAAAATTAGCAGATACATTTTTCAATTTCCAATTTTAAGGATGTTTCTACATCTTGTTAGAGAATAGTGATGTAGGTCCTTAATGAGGTACGGAACCCTCGGTACAAATAAAAACACGGCTGAATTTTTTCTGTTCAATTATATTTTCCCCCGCAAAAATATGACGAGAGGGGTTAAACGAAAATCCGGAGGAACAAACCATAAAACAATCTTTTAATCAGCTTCAGTTGGAAAAAGGAAAACGACAGGGACGATGTCGTCGTTGGTGGTGGTGGTGGCGGAAACGATTGCGTAGGTGGAAGACATGCATCTATCAAAAGGTGCGAAGGGAGTAAGGGGGACGCCCTTGCCTGTGGGAGCGCTCTGGTAATAAAATGTGTTGGTCTGAGAGGGTGGAGAACGACGACGACGACGATCGGACGTGTGGGGGCGGCATTTGCGAGGGGGCATTTCGCCGGACTCCCACGCACCTAAGAACCGTCGGATGTGGGCGAAAAAGAAAGAACTACTTAATGGTAAGCATTCCGAGTTCGAGGGTGCGCCCGCTACCGCCACCTCTATTTATTAAGCCATTGTACTGTTATCTCTTTCCTTATTTTTTTTTTTTATAGATACAACTACACAACCGCCTACACATAAGCAACTTACTCGCTCCTTACCTATACTAATCTTAAATGACAAATCAATCAACGAGACTTTCAAAAACTTTAACAAATGCCTTAAAAGTATGAAATTTATGTTTTTTTAAATGATACCCCCTGTATATTATTGCATTTTTTGATTCTCCGATCAAAATAAGTGTCTGTTTTGATAACGATTATAATACCTAAACCTTAACTTTTTATAAATAATTTGAATTTTATCAAAATCTAACCTAATTTTCATATTTCAAAAACTTAAGAAGTATTTAAGTTATGTAAGCGAAATTTACAATGAAGTGTAATAATAGATAATATTTTATATCCCAATTATAATAAACTCACTATTTTATACACAAGGCCCAAAAATTAACCTTACGTAAGTAAGAACTTGAAGGGGTTGTAACTTGGTTTTGAATTTTTAATGAGATGATATAACATCTGCAATTGTTTAAACACGTTTTTAGCTTGTTTGAGATATAATTTAAATTTTTTCCTGAGTACGACCCTGACCACCAAAATGTATTTTTGGGGGAAGTCACAACAGTATAAAAGTTAATAAAGCTCAAAACATCCAACAAAATTTATTAATTTGTTAATTAAAAAATGTAATAACAAAATAGATCTACAAATAAAAGTTTTATTTGTTACACTTTAATTATAAAAAACAAATTGCTGGATATTTTGTGCTGTACTGACTTTCATACTGTTATAACTTCCTCGAAAAGAAAATTTTGGGGTGTTCAGGGCCGTACTTAGGGAATAAATTAAATTATGCCTAACACAAGATAAAAATGATTTAAACAATTGCAAGTGCGTCAAATTATCTCCTGAAGAATTAAAAATGGCTTCAGAGTTTGTAGTAAGAATAACAGGGGCGTATTCCAAAAAATTAAACTGATTATGGCCCCTCAAAAGTGTTGCCATCATTGGATAGCCCGCAACAAATAGCAATGCAACAGTGCAATTTATTTTGATATCC
Source organism: Agrilus mali (assembly GCA_029378335.1). Classification (NCBI taxonomy): domain Eukaryota; kingdom Metazoa; phylum Arthropoda; class Insecta; order Coleoptera; family Buprestidae; genus Agrilus; species Agrilus mali. The sequence continues at coordinate 17,689,527 of CM055658.1, read as the reverse complement.
GTTGTTAGTAATTATTAAGTAATAAATATATATTCTTATAAAACAATATGAAAATACTTATGTAGTCAAGTCATTTCCCTATTCTCGTCAAAGTAAAATTTCCATTTTTCTTCGTAATAACATTACTAGTAGAGGAAGTATTACCTAATGAAGACAGCATTTTATGAAAAATTCAGGCCAAGTGCGAGTCGAACTCGCGCACCGAGGGTTCCGTACAAACCTGTATATATGTGATGTAAATAAAAATTTAAGGTTTTCGGAATTTTTCCTTTATATGTGCTATAAAACATTGCTTCATGCCAATTTTCAAGATTCTAAATCGACTGGAAGTACCCTTTAGGTCTTCATTCCCTTGCGAGTAGTTGGGATTTAAAAATATGCGGCTTAAATTGCAGTTTCTTTTGATTGCGTTGACATAGAAGTTTGATTTTGTTACAGCTTAAAGGTATTATAGACCTGAGTATTTGATATGAATTTCAATTTAATACCTCTACGCGTTCATGAGGAAAGGGGTAGTAACTTTAAAATTATTAAAAGTATTTTTATTATATGATGTAACTAAAAATTTACGGTTTTCGCAATTTTTCCTTTATATGTGCTATAATACGTTGCTTCGTACCAAATTTCAAGATTCTGAGTTCACGGGAAGTACCCTGTAGGTTTTGATTACCTTGCGAGTTTCGAAAATTTGCGGCATAAATGGCTGCATCTTTTGATACGTTGCCTTAAAAGTTAGATTTTTTCACAGCTCCAAGGGACAGTAGACCTGAGTATTTGGTATAAATTTTAGCTTGATACAGCCACGCGCTCCTGAGAAAAAGGGTCTTGACAGACGGACGGACGGACAACGAAGTGATCCTATAAGGGTTCCGCTTCTTCCTTTTGAGGTGCGGAACCCTAAAAATCTAAACTAAACATCATAAAAATGACCTAGTCACAATCTACAACACGTAAAAAACCAGGGTGCATTTTATGTTGAAAAATTCAAATTTTAGAAAATCCCCCGAACAGGTCAACTTACTTTTGAAGAGGGACATCTTTTAATAAGAAACGGTGATAAAATAATTCCCTCATTTTTTGCAGCTAATCCAAACTTTAAAATTTGAACAGGAAAAGGGGTTCTGTGAAACATCATTTGAAAGGTCTCCTTTTTTCTAGATACAGCACAAGAATTATTATTAGAAAGTTATGGTATAATGGTTTATTTTGAAAATATTCGACTAAAGATTACCCTTTGGACATATATACATTTTCCGGGCTGTTGTGCCGTGGTCGACGTCTTCCTCCTTCTCGATGCGCCGTTTCGTCAGATCTTGCTTCTGACATCTTCAGGCAGTGTAACGATAACAGTTACAAATCGTCAAGATATCGTAACACTGCCTGAAGATGCCAGAAGCAAGATCTGGCGAAACGTCGCATCGAGAAGGAGGAAGACGTCGACCACGGCATAACAGCCCGGAAAATGTATACATATATGTCCAAATACAACGCCGGCCGTGAAAGCCTGAAAGCAACAGTAAAGATTACCCTACTTCTCAGTTTACATGAACCAAAAAATTATTTCTTTATCTAACAAAAAAAAAAGGAAAAACTTTTTATTTATTAAAAAAATATACCTACAAATTAAGTTTTAGTCTAATAAAACTGTAAAGTGAGCATCACCAACTTTCTTAATATTGCATAACTTTTTTTAAATTTTGACCTTACATTATCATACAATTTAGGAGTTACCCATTCTCGTGCATTCAACTATGTTAGGTTTGCTGATTCACATTCGGTACCATAAACTTTTGATTTTAAATACCTCCACCCCCAACAAAAAAAGTTCAAGAAGGAAAGGCCTTAAAGTTTAATATTTTAAAAATAAATCGTTATAACTCCCCAATTATTATTTATGTCTGTACCTAGAAACTAGAGACTTTTCAAATAATGTATAGAACGACCCATTTTTCCTATTTAAATTTTAGGGGAGAAAATGATATGATCAGCGTTTCTGTTAAAAAAAGCGGCCAAGTGCGAGTTGGACTCGCCCATGAAGGGGTTCCGTAGCAGCAAGTAACATAATATTAACGTTTTTGTTGTTCGTTGTAACTTTGATCGATGTTTTAATAATAGTGTATTTTTTTATTAATTAAGTTATTGATAAGTAAACATTATAATTAGGTACCTAAATGATGGGATTTACATCTAACTATATACGAGCCCAATATCCATATAGGCTTGTGATAGCTAAACAAGCTAATATATATTCCAGTTTGACAAGAAATATTTCCAAAAATATTATCAATTTGTGTGTTCGGGTAAGCGCAGTCGGGAACCTGCCCCCGCGCACTCCGCGCCCGCTACCGATTAAGCCACGCCCCGCGCGAATTATAATTATTATTTATTTAGGCACCTATTACAGATTTATTATTAGAAAATAATGGTTCACGGTTTATGCATAAGGTTTATGTTTATGAGATTAAATGTTTTTTTTTTATTATTTTTATATTTGAGTTGATTGAATGAAAGATAAATTGCGGTTTACGATTTATGACGTATTAAAAAAAAACTACTTACTAGATCTCGTTCAAACCAATTGTCGGTGGAAGTTTGCACGGTAATGTACATCATATATTTTTTTTTTGTTTTATCATTCTCTTATGTTAGAAGTTACAGAGGGGGACACACATTTTACCACTTTGGAAGTGTCCCTCTCGCAAACTATTCAGTTTAGAAAAAAATGATATTAGAAACCCCAATATCATTTTTGAAGACCTATCCATAGATACCCCATAGGTACGTATGGGTTTGATGAAAAAAAGTTTGAGTTTTAGTTCTAAGTATGGGAACCCCCAAAATTTATTGTTTTTTTTCTATTTTTGTGTGAAAATCTTAATGCGGTTCACAGAATACATCTACTTACCAAGTTTCAACAGTATAGTTCTTATACGTAGTTTCGGAAAAAAGTGGCTGTGACATACGGACGGACAGACAGACAGACAGTTTTATGTTGAAAAATGACCCCTTTCGAAACTTGGATGTGCTGTTCAAGTGATTTTTCAAAAAAGCTCTTTGGCTCGTTTCCAATTGCCTATCCTGTATATATACTATTATATTATATGTATACCTAACTAAAAACATTGTACTCATTGTCTATTAATAATTGATTATCTAAAACATGTGCCCAAGTACTTACTGTTATCGTTATCTCGTAATCTTATTGATAGCTAATTAATTACCTTGCCTTTTTTCAATGACTACCGGAAATAAAACCAATTTTATAATTAAATTTCTGTTCCTATCACGTAACACTTTATTATCATTATATCTGCACAAAGTTCGCAAACATTTCAGGAGTTATTCTCCTGCTTATAATCAGAGCAGAGGCTTTTTCAAAAAGTCTCAAAAGTCCTTACAACTTAAAGTGCTTTGGCCCCAATTGCATTTCACAATTCAGGGACTTTGATTACTAGCTAATTACATCGAACAGTAATTAGTTTCAAAGCCTTAAATACTTGTAAAAGGGGCTTTGAATATAAATATGTCACGAAAGATTGAATTAAATCAAATGAGCTTCACATACTTGAATCAATTATGTGAAGGGGTTCGAGTTCGCTATAAGAGTTTGAATTAAACCATGAGGGTTTCAAATATGTGCCTACATCAAAAGTGATAAGATATAAAAAATTGTTTTTATTTTTTTGAAGTCTCAACTACATAATCGTTGGTGAAAAGGCTACACCTACAAAACCCTATTCACGGTTAATAAAGCTCTGCACCTATCAGCTTTGATTTTATTAATAGATAAAATAAACACGATTTTCGTTAGTTAAGTAAATAGCTGACGTTTATATTTTGTATCTATTATTTATTTACACCAACGTGAAGATACATTCCTTGTAGGTACTAAGGGCAACAACCTTTTATAAAAAAAGCAATACAACAAACAATTCATCGGTTAGTCATTTATAAATCATCAAATATAATGTTGTGTAGGTACCTACGTGGCCTGAGTCATCAATGCAACAGAACGCGAGAGGAAATTCTTGCGACGAAGAAATATTTTGTTTGTCCTGACAATGTACGTAGGTAGGTACCTACTCTTTTTTTCAATGAATTGCCACGGTGAGTAATTGTCAATTAATGGAAACGACATTCCCAGAAATTGAGATATACTTGATAATACAATGGTGTTCCTACGCCTATCTTAACAATCTTGCCATTTTTTAACAAATGAGAGTGCCTGTAAATAAATAAGTACACGATAAATTGTTTTAGATCCAGAAAACAAACAACAGAACGTCAGCTTATATTTCATCAGTTTTTTTAAAGCAATTTGTTTTTTTTTAACAAAATCGCATCATAATATGTACAACAAAAACCCTATAATCTTATTACCATAATTAGTTACTCAAAATAAATTAAGTTTCATTTAATGAAGCTATAAACCATTATAAAAAAATAAAATAAAATAAAACTGAAAAAAATAAAAAACCTCAAAGATTTTAATCATCTCATTTTCATTATTTAGCTTTAATGTCTACTTCTTTATTGTTATTTTTTAAGAGAATCATTTCATCGAATTTTTTAAATATTTCCTGCAATTATGTATTTAGGTGCATATTTTATTTTTTGACCAGTGAATTTACAAAAATATGTCCACACTTTTACCTACTCCTTTTACCTAACAAGGTTTCGAGTTCAGCCCCCCCCCCCTTCTTCAAGATCACAAGAACCAAAATTCTACATATTTATCTTAATCGTAACGGGATAACAATTTAAAAAAGGGTATAATTTTTATGAACCCCTCCCTTTTTCAAAATCCGGATGTATCCACCCCTCATAAGGTAAGTACCTATCGTTAAAAGATTTAAATCATGTATGGTTTATTTGAATTGTTTAAATAAATTTTTCATTTAACCGATGAATATATAGAATAACAACAACAATAGTAACTAACAATCATTGAATAGTTAAATTAAATGTTGGTTGGAAGTATTTTATTAGCGCACATCCGCTTCGTTGTGCGTGCACAATGCGCGTTCGTCGTTTCGCCTCCGTCTTTCGTATCTTTACCTATAATACAAACGGAGAGAGGATATCCTTTTCAAAACCAACAATTACCATTCTAATGTTTACATAATACATAATAATGACGACGGCTCTATTGGGATTTCTCGACTTTTAAATAGCCATCACACGCATCCACTGACCAATACAATTAATCAAGCAAAACAACAGAAAAAAAGGAACATCGTCTCGTCGACTTAAGTGTGACAAGCTGGCGCATTGCCTACTACTTAACTAATGTAACGTTATGAATTAAAATAAAAGATGACACAAAACAATGTCATTGTTGCTTTTTTGTTTTATGTACGGAAAACTGCTAAAACAAATGAATCTTCTTTAATGTAATTGGATTAACAATACTTGATCAAATCCGGAGACGAACAATATGTTTCGATGATAATAATTTTACGTTATGTGAAAAATGTCAAAAATTGGCGAAAGGTTAAAATTCATGCGTATTTACGTACTTATCTATTATTTGTCTGAAAATAAAATGGTAGAATTTCAACTGCACAAACACCGCGTGACATTACAACGTTGCAAAGAGTCAGATCTCCGAGAATTTGATGCGTTTATTAAGGCAATAAAGTGTAATTAAAACAATTTACTAGACTTCAAATTAATGTTTAATTTTAGTGACGTTACTTACAAACTTTAATTTATTATTGCGTAGGATGTATCTCGAATTTATTCAAATGCGACCCTTATATTAGTGTTAAAGATCCTCACAAATTAATTTTCTGTTGCTATTTTTTAAGTATCTACGTATGTGTGTAGTTAGAGGAAATTTTTGCATGTCTAATGATACCTTTGCAGGTGGGGTTGAAAGTGATACACGCGATATACTGATGATAACGCGCCAAAGGTGTTCAAACTGACCCGGTTCAAAAAAATCAATAATACTTGCAAGACCATTTAACAAGGTTTTTCCACCTGGGAAAGAGGTTAACAAAACCTCTCAACGGATAAAAAGATGAATGAGACACCCATACTAGATACATAACTCTATAAAAAGCAATATTTTTTACGTCTTAATTAACTTCAGCGGCTACTCGTTTTTTTTTTTTAATTAATTTACGTATACCTTAGCAAAAACAAAAAATAAACCGAAACTATTAATTTAAAACATTAAGTACCTACATTTAAAAACAAATGATAAAAAAGAACAATTGATTTTGGTACCACATTTGGTACCTAGCCACCTGCAAAAACACATCTTTAACATTTTAATGCTATAAGCGAGGGTGATCAATAAAAATAATCGAGTATAATATGCCAATGGTAATTATTTTGTTCTGTCATTAAGCAAAAATAAAAGATAAAAAATGTTTCTGAAACCACGTGCATCCGGTACCATTATTGACGGCCATTTTTAAAATTGGATCCTTTGGTCCTAAAATTGTATGTGTTAGTTGAATTTAATCATTTTTACGTGACTTGGTACAAACAATTGGGGTTTATCATTAATACAAATTGAATTGCATGTAAGAACGTCATTATCATCAGGAAGTGATTACATAAGCACATCCTGTTTATGATTATGACGATTTACTCAGTCAGTTCCAATGTACAAGTATCACAAACCAAAAAAAAAAAATTAAAATTATGTATGAATATTGGGACGATCGGAATATTTATTTAATTACGAGTTACGCATGTCAGGTACATACATAACAATCCATTATATATTATTATGAATGAACAATCTTATGTTATGTGTGGCGAACGAACGGAACGTTTAAATCAAAAATAGTCAATGAATGAATGAATAGAGTAAAAGTAGTTTAAACCAATCGCTCATCGGTAGAAAAGTAAGTGTCACAACGAGAAACCAGCTGGTCAACTATACCTGTGGATCAACAACATGCAGTAAACAACTGCGAGTTTCGGAGAAACGTTCTGCACTTGAAGCACCTGGCCACGAAAACGGCCCATTAAATGGTTATAAAAAAATAAAGCGATTCGCCGAACGGAAATTTAACAAAGAAATGCAAACAAACAAAAAAGAAGCGACATTAAAAAAAGAAAACATTTGTTGCAGCACTAACCTTCCAGACAAACAACATGGCAACCATCTTGTGTTAGTCTCCGGAGCAAAACGCTCAGAGTCGAGTCATTCGGGTGTTGTTGTTGTTGTTGCATCCCCAATACGTCGTTATAAAGCACATAAATGTTTTGTTTGTACGTGCTGCATATTCTGCTTTTCAATTCGCGACATTTAATGGTCGACGCCAGGTCTATTTTGCCAATTGCCAGTCTTCTCAGCATGATTGACGGTATCGAAAAGTTTACGGCTTCTCTGATATGAGATTCGCCGTATTCGTTCGAACTGCGACAATCGAGAATCACTAAATTCTTCGGATCTTTTCTCAATTCGGCCAATAACCATTCCTTCGAAACGCACTCGTACTCGCAATCGGCGGTCGTGGGCATTTTAATGAATCAAGTCAATGTTTACGAACGACGATCGAGTTAACAAACGACACTCACAGTTTTTGCATCACAAAACAAACAAAAGTCACCACACATGTCGACCGTGTTCAGTCAAAAACAAAACAATATCACAGGTGCATTACCCGCCGATTGCTGCACCTTTCACACACACCTAACCAATCAAGTTATTGACACCGCGTCACACACTTAGCCCAGGCCACTCTCGCTCTGAATGATTCGGATTTGGTATTGCCCATTTTCTGTTTCAGGTTATTGTGCGAGGGTGTACGAAGTAACTCGGCGAATACGACGGCGCCATTGGTCGTTGATCACGTGAATCGCTCGAAATCGACCAATTGCCACGGCGCTACGTCACTTCATTGATGAGGCCAAAAAGATGATTTAAGTAAAGAAATACAGTTTCTGTAATTTTCGGGGACGATAGCGTAATTTTGTCGATTAAACGCACTGCGATACTCTCAACGAATGATAAAATAAATCATAAAAACTTGTGTGGGTAGACGTTATATACAACGTATACATTATACATTATGTGTATATGTTTTTATGTTCCAAATCTAATGGCAAACTGATTACAAATACAGGAAGGTATTCACCATTCTCATTTGATATGACGTCACACTTTCTCGGGGTTAATTCAACATAAAAGGGTGCTAAATTCTTGTTACTAATCAATGACGCAGATTCACTGAATAGGTAAAAATTTCCACCTTCAAGAACTGTCCTGAGTTGGTCATCTTTTTAAAATTAGGCATAGTAATGCAAGTAAATGATTAATTTAGATACATTAATGAATTACGTATTACGGAAATAGTGTATCTTTTAATTATTTTTGCGTAACTATAATCAAAATCGTACCACAGTGAAATACACTCCTCATACCATCAGGGTTACTAATGGTTACCCAAGATAACGATAATGATGGTTAGTAACTCCGGTATGCAGGTGTAATTGTTATAAATTGATTTAGACGGTTCTGATTGGCTACGCGTCGGCGGCCATTTTGATTATTGATATAGGTCAAATTCAGTAAGTACTTTTTATTTTTTTATTTTCATTTCAATAAGTACTTCTGTTTTTATTGTGTGTATAATTAATTAATGAGGTATAAATAATACATAATTAGGAAAACTGCAAAAAATAATAACTCCGTTATTTCGTAATCGATTTAAATACCTTTTTACCAATAGCTAGGAAATTTAATTTTGCTTAATATGAACAAGAAAAAACCATTCCATTTATTTTTGATTTTTTTTGTATATTTATGTAACATTTAAGTACCAATATTTTTTTTACATTTTAATATATTTTTCTTTTATTTTGCATTTATAGGTTCCTCCAAAAATTAGTAATTTTTCTTCTAACAACACTGCTGTTCGATTGAATTTTTTTATGCAACGACTGATAATGGCACATTAGTTTTTCAGACAAACGCTCTTCGTATTGACTATATTCTTCGTGTGTGGATAAACTAAAAAAAATAAATTGTTTTATAAAAAAAAGTCTACTGGGGATGCATAATATTTTTATTTTACGATAGGTATAGGTATTTTAATAAAACTGTAATTTAATACTTTTTTATAGGTACATTTTACTATTTCACTAAGTAATTTATTTATTGACATGTATAATATAATATTTTTTGTTTTTGTTCTTCAATATTCGCAACAATCACAATTATCCTCGCACAGTTTTCCGTAATTATATTGAATTTTACGATACAACGAATCACAGAATCTATTCAAAGAAGCCGTGAATTTTTTCCTTTCATCAAAATATTTTCTTATGCTTTTATTATCAAGGGAATCGCTGAAATTAAAAACAATTTACTTTTAATATTACATTGATGGAGTCCGATTCGTCTTTGTTTTCAAAAATAGTAGAACATTCGAATTATTAAAAAAACAGATAAACGTTAAAATAAATGAAAGACAAATTAAACAAACAACTGAAACTGAATAAGAAGTGCACAATGCAAACAATCACAAGAATTCATTTGTTTTAATAAATAAAGCAAGCTGCAATTAATTTATGCATTAAAACACCTTTTTGAAAAGCAGGTTGGTGTTTATGTTTAGGTATGTAGTATTTGGCGTATAAATTTCAATAAAAACGTCTTTGTTATCTTTGCATAAAAAAACTGCCTTGCTCATTATGAAGGGTCATTCGGTCATATGTAAGTACGTTTAAAAGAATATACGAGGTGTAATAGAAAAAAAAACGTACAAAAAATAATTCATAAATATTTTTTAAAATTTACTCGCGAATTAAAAGTATGTAGATATATTATTGAAATCAGTCTCACCTGCTGGCATTGTCGTTATCACAATCATCACTGTCATTGCCGTTGTGGTACGAAACTAGACAGTTGTTGACATCGGTACAACTAGGTCTTGAAAGATCATTTCTATGTGTCTTATCCGTAAACTTTTTAATCCTGTCTTTAAGTGAAGTTGAACTACAAGGTGTTCCGTAATAAGGACACCAGGGTGTATCCCGGTCCATTTTCAAACATGGGGATTTTGATCTTGATTCAATTTGTTTTTGAAAGGGGTGGCTGCGAGAAATCTACGAAAAAAAAGGACTGTATATATCGTAACAGACCGGTAAGACCGGAGACACTAATCCTGGTCATGTAATAAAGTCAGCCAAGATTTTTCTTTCAACGTATCAAAAAAAAAAAAAATTAAAAACTTCAATAACACAAAAAATAACGAAAAAGAAACTTGTGAGGGTGTGTAAAATAAAATGTAAAAGGTACCCCAGTGTGGCAAGTGTCGCTAAGACAACTTCTCGGCGATTTTTTGCTATCGAATTTGCACAGCGATCTGCAACAGTTCACTTCCATTCTGTCAGATGCATCGTCGTCACATTGTGACAAAGAACTAGTACCTTTTTTACAGTAAAGCTCTCCGCTTTTGAAATTAAAAGGATTTTCTGTATCCTTGGTGGTCAAATTGCTTACGCAAAATGTGCAAAACCGCGGCTCCGAACATGTAGACTTGTTCCCGAAACAAGCATCCATATCTATTCAAAAACCAGAAAATAAATAAAAATAAAAAAAGGAATGTAGTATATTACGTCACTATTTCTTATTGTTTTTAATACCTAACGATTGTGATTGTTTCTCGCCGTCAGCACATAAGTTGATTTTAGGGGAAAACCAGGAACATGAGTTATTGTTATTATTTTTAGGGCACAATTCATTTTGTGGACAATATTTTGATATCAGGGCATTACATTCGTCGTCATCAAAGTCCAATTGTGTAGGAGAATCGCTACACACGCTTTTGCAACTTTTTGAGCGCGCCGTATTACACTGCATTATGGAGCTGTGGGGGGAAACTCGATCGCAAAACGTTTCTATAACGAAAAATTCTTTTCTTGCAAAAAATGTATTAAATTTGGTAGGTATGTGTGAAATATTACGTTTTGTGCAACAAACAGGGGGGAGCTTGCAACACACCGAAGATTTTTTTTTCAGTTTACACGGTTTTAAACTTGGTATTACTTTTTTGAAACCTACAAGAAAATTAGGTGTTTTAAATAAAAATAATGAATAAAAAAGGGGTTGATTTTTCATAACCTTTCGTACACTTGGGACTGTACTTTCCAACAAAATTTTTTCTCTCCCAAATACTCTTTGACGAAATTTTTTTTTTCATATTTTTGGGACAGAAACATCTTCGCGGCTTACAACAAAATTCTATAAAACAATAGAGATATGTAATAAAAGAAAATAAACCGCAAACGCAATAATTGTTTCATTCAACTGTTTTTTTACGTACTCACGCGTTGACAAGCGTTTTCCAAAGTTGTTACTCGAGTTTTTTTTCACTAATCGGTTCGTAAAAAGGTTTCTCGTAGTACATGGATTCGTACACATTAATTGATCAATATCCTGCTCTATTTCGCTCTTTATCTTGGAAAGGATATTCTCCCCGGATCTATTCTTGGTTATGATATTATCTCTAAGTTCATCCTACTTTTTGGAAATACCGTGACGAATAAACAGATGAGTAAAAACATTAAAATATTTTTGTTGCGTTCAGAATCGGTACGAAAATATAATTTATATCATTGTGAGATGACAAAGTACGATAAAATGGTGATAAATAAAATCTAAGAATAGTGGGTACTACATCTACTAATACACGAGTCATTTTTTATTTTTGGTGGGAATTATGATTTAGTGATACAGCAAATTATCATACCACTGAATCAGATGCAGGACATGTAGATGCTAAATTGTCGAAATGTTTTCTGTAATTTTCGCATATTTGGCAGCTTGGCTGCTCATGTCCATCGGCACATCCACATTGAGCTATAAAATGAAACAATCAATAATTTTGTCTTCTGAAATAAAAGACAAAATGAAAACCGTGTTTGTTGTTTTGTTTCGTCTTTTCTTTTTTGCATATTTAATTTTTTTTAGCAAAGCTTACATCGTTTTGGAACCACTGATAAACACTTAAGAAATTCATCATTAGAACAGGGCCTTCTGGTGGACGTTTTCAATTTCGTTTGTGGATATCGCTTGAGCTGCTTTTTTCTTGCTTTCCTCTTACCATCACTAAAAATATAACTTGATTATATAATGGTGATTATCTATAGAAAAAAAATTACCATGAACAACTGGGACCTATACCCTGGGGTTTTCGTAATATTAAGCTGTCGTCGGGTTTACATGCGGAGAAAAATTGTGGTTGAGTTTGTCGTGGCTTTTCTTTGCCACAGAGTACCTTTTGCCTACAAAATGTTTTAAGTACCATAATAAACCATTTTCAAAATCTCACCTGTGATAAGGCACACTGTGACAAACTTTTTTTTGTTGTCTCGGACACGGGTCCTTACACTGTTGGGACGAAATGGTTTTAGGATTTACAACGTATGAGCTTGATTTACATTTATCAGCAGTACAAACTTCGTCGATGGTTGTTTTTGTACAAATCTCAATTTTTGGCGAAATGATCCCCTAAAATAATTGAATCAATATCACACAAAGTCACAAGGCTTTATTTTAGATATCAGTAAAGTGAAAAGGCGTACAATGATAATTGGTACCATTTTTGTTTTAATAATTACCGGATAGTTTCGCGTTGGTTCCATTAGCAAATCTACATCACAAGACGATGGGAAAAGCAAGTCAGATAATGAAGTTTCAAAAGTTGACAAAACATTTCCCACTTCACAGTCTTGCCACTGTATAAGTTCAGCATATAAGTGTTCCCTATCTTAAATTAACACAATTTGAATACAGTTAATCATTTTTTTACGAATAAACTAACTTACTAAAAGTTCTTTGAAGATCAACAAGTTTGCTGACGTTTGCGAAGGTTTTGTAAAATACGAAACGTTCGTCGATGAACAGGGGAAAAACCGGAGCGAGAGGTGCCGTTTGTATACATGAATCTAACATGTACACCTGCAAAGAAACTTTCCCATTTGGACAGAGCCAAACACCCGGACACGTTACCTTTAAAATGATTTAATTACATACTTATTATATAAATGATTTTTAAGGAGTGTAATTAAAAAAACTTACTGATTGTATTTCTATTTCAACCTGAACGCGGAACGATTTTCTTGCCATTATTTTTATTAGTTATTATTAAATTAGTTGGACATCACTTTATTTTATTATATTAACACTATCGCCCTTGTATAATAAATAAAATAAATAAAGTTATAAACCTACGTTGGTATATTTTAATAAATCGTTAAACTAACTTGAAATTTGTGTGATTTTTAAGAAATTTTTTTGTCATCTTTCAGACATCGTAACTTGTCAATACTGTCACCGTGTCAGTAGAACTTTTGTCAGAAAATATCTTCTTTGCATGATATTTATGTACATTTGTACCCCCCGGTACCAGGGTGATATTGATCTTTGCATGTTGATTGATGGACGTAACGCAGCGTTGTTTGTAAAACAAAACGTATATTACCTTAATTTTCACTGAAAGTCTATCAAAACTTCCATTTAATTTACACAGAATTTCAATTTTCAACTGTAATCATTTTGTTTGGTCGTCTATTTTTGGGCACAAAATTAGAAAACACTTCACGACTACAAAAATCGATCAAATTAATCTTCTGATAATTATATACCTAATATACATCTTTTTAATTTTTTAAAAATGTATTTAAGTTTTTATAATCTCATTATTTAGTTTGAAAGAAGTTTTGTTTGTGTAGAGACTAGAGCTTGGCAAAAGTCCTCACTAAAATACCTTCAAACCCGAAGCCCAAAAACCTTACATGGATTTGGTTTTTGAAGTCTCAAATGCATTTTAGAATCCAAGGACTTCGAATTATCAATTACATTTGAGATTTCATCAAGAAACTTAAAATACAGTATTTCTAAGCTCTAAAGACGAAGAACATTTTCAAGTACAAAACATTAAAGCCCTGCCCAGCTCTATGCCGATATTATGATATAACAATATATTTATTCTCTTTATACACTCATATGTTCACTAATTATTGTAGTGAACACCCATTTATAAAAATTTACCTGTTTTTGATATGAATTATATGCAAACCAAGGGAGAGATGAAAAAGAACCATTTACCTCACAATTAAAAATAAATAAATTACATATATATATTTTCCATAAAAAAATTATTGTTTTCAATCATGTGTTATTTGATTAATTTTTACATCGCCAAATAACATTCATAACAATTCATATTAGAATAGTTGTTTCTATATTCCTATAAATGATTTATAATTCACTTTTTGCCTTTCTGTCTTTTCAATTTGTTGAGCTCTGCTTGTTGAGTATTTCCTTCAGAATAAATTCTTTTAACTTTTGAATACCGTTCTTTATCACTAAAAAGAAAAGAAAAGTAATTAACTAAGATTAGTAAATATATAATAATATAATTTCTCACCTCCGCAATCGCTCATCTATTTTAACTTTAGCTAAGAATGCTCTATCTCTTCTCAACTCCCTAATAGCTCCTTTTTTTTCCTTTTTAAATTTACGTACCAATACAGTTGTTTCAGAGTCTCCTTTAGATGTTCCTCTAGTCTTTTTACGTTCATATCTAAAAAAAGCAAACCATTATTAAATAACTTATTAAACAAAATAGGAAACGTAAATCTTACACTTTTTGAATATTAGGTTCATAAAGGCGTAAAGCTGGAGGCCTTTTCTTTTCTTGTACTAAGAAGTTATTTTTTCTGTTGATTTTCTTTTCTTCCAAAATTTTTAAAAACTCACTGCAACATTCTTTTATTTTTTTTGGATAATTTTCTAATGGTAAAAGTTGTAGTAATTTACAGAAAGAATCTAACAGTTCAATTTCAGAAGGGAATCCCTCAATATTTTTTATTACGTCTTTTAATAGCTTTAAAGTTGTGTGAATAATTTTTAATTTAAATAAAACGGGAGGGCTTGAGTCCGTTAATAAATCAGATATATTCAAAAGTCCAATAGGCCCTTTATTACTTTTAATTTTTTCTATTAAAACGAGATCTACAGGTGGTGAAATTTCTTTTAAATTGTTCCTTTTATCTAGTGGTATTGCCATATAGAGTACATTATTTAAAAAATTAAACACTGATGGTAAATATCCTTCAAGGAACTTTCCATACTGAAATCATAAATTACATTAAAGTTAGTTTTTAATGTCTTAAAAACAGTTTATTTTTACCTGCAATACTACGGCTACCAAAAACAAACCATAGGAAATATTTTGAAGACTTTCAGTCTTACAATTTGTTAACATTTGGTCAATAAAGGCCACACAAACTGAACCAATTGTGCTGTTACTGCTGGAGAACAAACAGGCAATAGTTTTTAAAAATACCAAAATATCTAATCCAGGAAACACATCTACATTTTCCTTATACATATTATGTTTTTCAACTATTATTTTCTCTATTATTATATGTAAATCAGTCACAGAAGGTGCTAATTCAAATAGGCAATCAATTATGATCCTATAAAGATCAGTAAAAGTATTATCAACATTCTTCTGTTTTTCTGCAGTAGCTGTCATAGAGTCTATGTATTGTAATAAATATACAAACAATGTACATATTTGTCTTCTATCTTTCGGACAACTAGTTACAATATTTTTGATTGCTGCGCCTACATTTTCTTCTGACAGAACGTTTTCAAAACTGCTGTATGTGCTGGGTAAACTACTAACTGGTTTCTGGACTTGCACCTCAATTTGTCTCTCTACAGGTCTTGATCTATCAAGCTGTAGTTCTTTCATTTTATTATCATATTCATCAACTTCATTAGATAGAACTTGTTTAGAATTGCTACTAAAGAGTGACATTAGGGGTTGTAATTTACTGTCCAATTCTTTAGTCAACTCACTAGTTTGTTCCTTTGTTTTCTTTTGTTCCTCTTTCTTTCGTTTAGAATCCATTATCAATTGGTCTATTAAATCTTTGTATGAGGATTCACCTCTTCTATTGGATTTGTTTAACATGCCACCACCAAAATGAACATTCTTTACAAAATCATGATCTAAGCCTCCAATTTCTTCATCTTCATCGTCAGACCCTACATATTCAAATTTCTCTATTTCATTCAACGTTTTTCCACCATGTGTTAGACGCTCATCAGACAGGCCAACATCAAAATCAGTTTTGTAACTTTTTGCTTTAATAGCAGCATATCTACTTCCAGCAGAATCAAGACGTTTATCAGAAATATAACTCCTCTTATTATGATGTTTATACTCCTCTAAAATTGTATTTTTTCGTCTTAGCAGTGCTTTACTCCTAGCCATGGTAGCAAATTTATTTTTTATTTCTGTTTTACTATCATCTTTAAGTTTGCTTACCCGAGGGGAAAACTTTGAATTTCGTTTAGTTTTGCTCTTTCCCATATTTAAATTGTCTTAAAATAATAAAAAGTCATTAAACTAAACGCACCAACCTTCTCTTATTTTATAAACACTTACTTTTGAGAAAAACTAATAAAAACACATTATTCTTTTATCAAATTCAAATGTCAAGAACAAAAGTAGGTTATGTGAGGTTATGTCATAGATTGATTATGTTGTTCAAATAGAAAACAAAAACACGTGCACAGCCTTTTCTTACCTAACCTTGAAATAGAGAATATTTGCAAAAAGTGTTAATTTTTCTTTAAATTTAAAGTCTCGCTCTCAAAATTTTATTGACACCACATTGGTACTTAATAAGCAAGTATGTCTGTGTGGAAAAAGGCTTCTAAAGTTAACCAGAAGGTGCATCGAGAGCGACACCAACCTGAAGAGCGCAAGCACCTAGGGCTTCTTGAAAAGCATAAAGATTATGTTGAACGAGCAAGAGACTACAATAAAAAGAAAGAAACATTAAAAAAATTGCATAAAAAGGCCCTGAATAAGAATCCAGATGAATTCTACCATCACATGGTAAATTCAAGAATTATAAATGGAGTACATTATGAAAATCTTCCTGAAGATGAAGACACTCCGGAACAACTAAAATTGATGCGTACGCAAGACCTTAAATATATTGTAACAAAAAGAACAGAGGAGCAAAAGAAAATTGAAAAATTACAAGCACTACTTCATGTATCTAATGTTGAGTGCAAACCAAAAAATAGACATTTGATTTTTAAGAAGAACATAGAAGATGATGATAATTACAAAAGCAAGTGTGAATACTTGAAGAGGATTGAAATTCCAAGTATTGACTCTGAAACTTTGAATAGAGTGACAAAAAAGCAAATAGCACTATATCGAGAATTATCAAAGAGAATAGAGAGAGAAAATGAATTGGCAATTTTGCAACAAAAAATTGAAATGAAAAGACATGTAGAGCATAAAACTGTTATTCCACCCAAGCGTGTCAAAAAAGGCAGTAAAGATTCTGCACCTGTGTATGTATGGAAATATGAAAGAAAGAGATAAATATTTAAATATGCAAGTAGTTAATTAGTTTGTAACTTTTTTATTAATAATAAAATATCACTAGATAATTAATTTTGTATTAACAAAAAAAAATGTTAATAAATGAACTTACATATAATATTCTCATAGTCCTTATTGTATTATTTATTTTAATAGTTTGAATTTCTTAAAATACTTCTGTATGTCTTCTTTTGGGTAAGGTTTAACTGCAATACAAGTTGGGATGTTTTCTGGTTGCTCTATCCACAAATGATGTGCTATGTTATTTTCTATCAATTTTTCACTTAAATTTTTTAAGTCTTTTTCACTTGAACATTCTAAAGTAATTTTATGCATACTTTCTAAATTATTAACATAACTTTGCAAGTGTTCATCATTTTTAAATAGATGCATAGTGGCTGTTACTGCGTGGCATGCTTGTGCTATTAATGCCCCAATTGGCCAGCCTAATTCTTTAATTAAGTCACTTCTTACTATTATATATTGGACTGTTGTTGATGACATTCTCTAAAATAAAGAGAAAATAGACAATTTATTTAATATTCATTTGAAAAATTAAAATTTCTACTTTTATATAGGAAAATAAAAAAATGAGTAGTAGTAATAATCACCTTGCTAATATTTACGTTTTAATAAAGTTAAAAAAATAATTTTTGAATGGTTTTTAAGAAAAATTAGTTACTAAAAAGTTAGGTTAATTTGGACGACCTTGTACTTGACGTTATCTATAAACCCACAATTTTTTTTCCATAATAAGATTACGATATACATAATATACATAATAATAAGTCAAAGAACATCTAGATCAGGCTATGAAATGTCGAGCGACAGCGCCACCTTAGTTTGCCCCACATGAACTACAGATATTTTTTAAATTACTAAAATCGATATTACCGACATACATTACTCATACTTTTTAGTGAAACGACAACAGATCACGCGACGGCGGTTGTTGTTGTAATTTGTTATCAGCAGAGAAATTCCCCATTAGTTGGAAACGTTGCTAAAACGTGTGTGGCGTTACAATTTTTTAATCGTAAAAAATTTTGTTAAAAGTGCTTGTGAGAACTAGTTTTACCTGTCCTGAAAGTAAGTAATGTATTAAGTACGTCAATCATGCTTTACAATAAGTAATTATAGTCTGAAATAGTGCTTGTTAGAAACTTTGCTCTTCGAATCAAAACTAGTTAAATTAATAGGTAGTAATCGTTTATTAATCTGCTGTTGATATTACTACAGATAATAAAAAGATGGACATACACAAGAATATGCTGCGTCGAAGGATGTAGGGAAATTACCCCAAGGTAACAATGAAATGATGTTCAGTATACAAGAGAATACATTTATTTGTTGTAATTCTTGTAGGTACAAGTTTCCCAAACAACCCCATTTGCAACGTGTATGAGTGGAAAGGGTGTTTTCTGTCCCACACAGAACAACATTGCCTGGCAGTTTACACCACTGTGGAGTAAAAATCCAGAAGCCTTACGCGGATCCACTCATTAATCTTGCTGCTGCTAAATGCAGCAATTATAGGTAATTTAATTATTTATTAGTTATATTTATCCTTATTATTGTATTTATGTATTATTTCGCATGTTGCCCAATTTTTTGTTTGGTCCAACACTTTATCGAACAGAACTTTGTTATTTTTATAACATGTTATTAACGTTTTAACGTTTGGCTTCTATTTTTTATAACAAATTGAAATTATATTCATTCTGAACAAAAAATATATGACTAAATACGTTAAAACGTTCAAATTGGGTTTTATTTGATAATAACATAATTACTTTTTTAGTATTTATTAAGTATTTTAATTTGATGTTTTGCTATTTACTCGTATATTGTACTAATTGTACTGATTACTGCATTTATACTTTGTTAATAAATTTGTTAATATTATATTTGTTTTTTTTTTTAATTTCCAATAAAATAATTAAAAATTTGGTTAAATTTTGAAATGCGCGCCTTAAATGATGCTTCATAGTTTTATGTATAGATGGCGCAATAGTTTAGAAAGTTTTCTTTGTCATTTCCATTTATATATATTCCAAGTAACGTCTTATTAATGTGGGGCAAACAACGGATGGCGCTGAGTGTCCATCCCAAAAATACCGCGAGTCGTGCATCTATCCTAGTCTATGATCTAGATTATTTATTTCAGTTTTTTTTGCCATATTGTTTGATTTTTTTAATTGGTGATGAGTTGATAATGATTAATGGGGGTTTTACAATAATTGTTATGACTTTTAAACAAAAAATAATACTGCTGGTTGATACAAAATTCCTTTTAATTTATATGTTATATTTATTATAATAAAAATGTACTTCTTATATTGTTAATTAAGAGTGTGTAGTTATTGCCAAAAACAGAAATGGAATAGGTAGCAAATGTATTTATTTTTTATCTCACTAAAACCTAAATAGGAAGTTAAAAATATTTTATCAGGAAATAGGAAAGATTATATGCAATACATAAGGGTATTTTAGGTACAAGATATTTTTATCCTACATAAAATGAAACGAAGAAAGAACGCCCAATGGCCTTAAATATTTTTCAGTCTCTTAAGAACTCTCATTAGATTAATAAGTAGTTGTCTTTAATTAATGTTGAATTATAAGCGGTGTAAAATGAAATCATTTTTGTATTGTTTAGTGTTTTTTTTATATAGTATTTTATCGATAATATGGTCCTTAGGTGAAGGTAAGAGTTATAGTTTTAGATAATAATGTAAAGGCAGAATCGATTCGTTTTTAGGTTCCTTCATAGATAATAAAAATGTTTTTATTATACTCACACAACCAAACAAATTCCATTTAAGTCTCGCAGAAAAACTTAAGGAACAAATATCGAAAGAGGTTATTCAAATAACAATAATATCATATTGATATATATAATTTAATTAATATTCATTTATAAATGATAAACAACATATAAACAAGAAACGACATAGTTATGAATGTACGAGTGGGAGGAATGCTTATGCTTGTTTTAATATGAATCGGTGCAGCTCAATTAATTTCTTCTTTATAATTATTTTTTATACTTTTTTCCTAAAAAACTGCTCACTAAATTAATTTGTCTATATTAAATTTTTATTTTCCCAAATTGTTTATTGTTTCCCATTCCATACCTATTCAATTTTTCAACTGTTTACGAATTTACTCGTTTTTTATTCATTTTTTAAGTCATTTCATTTTTTAAATTGTTGATTTATTTTTTTTAATTACAAATGTCCTATACTTAGTTTTTTAAATGATATGATTGGAAAAAATTGTTGAAACCAGTTTTCTAAAAATCAATAATTTATTTTATAACGTAATAGCATACATTTAACTATAATAAATAATAGTAAATAAAACGCCTTATTTAATTAGTATAAAATATTCATGGATTCCAATCTAATCGCAAGCTACACATTTACAAATTACAAACTCGACAAAACTCTTTTCCATCACGGTTAAAGATTAAACGCTGCTTATATAATATCACATATACAGGGTGTAGCAATAAATAATTAAAACTGACACGCTCATGACAAAAAACAACTGATGTGTTGCATCTTATCTTATTTTTTGTTTTCTTTTTAATCTATTGTAAAATATTTTAATAACAGTTAAAGGGTTCAGCAACCGTTTATTATTCTCACGAATTTCCACACGTGGGAAGTTGGACGATTTTTCCACTGATAACAACTTTGTTAGACACACATGAAAATGATACATCTTGGTTTATTTTTCTACACGATAACACGTGGATCGACACTAAATCTTTACAAAACATTTTGAACATATATGATCCAAAAGAAGTACGTTATTTACATATTATAACTTCCTATGAGTGTTATTTAGTATCTACTCATTTATAATTTGCAGAAAATTTGGCTGGGACATGAAGTTTTTGATAGAGAACCATCCATTACGCATCACTTTGATTTTGTTGACGACCTATCTAAAAAGTTTACGTACCCTATTTCCGCTCCAGGGTTCATCATAAGCAATAATTTGATGAAGAGGTTTTATTAATCATAAATATTAGGACATGTTTAATAAGGTACAAATTTTAGCATTGGGGAACGTATTGAGGATGAGAAAATAGAAATCGATTTTAGTATCGATTTTATATACGAATTATCAAAATTGATATGGGCCAATGGAAATGGCGTTAAAGTAACCCATGAGTCTTCCTTTTGCCCATCTGTAACAAACAATAATAATAATAATTGTACGACTTACCCTGTGATTTCGTTTTCTTGTGTAATTTCTTTTTTTTACATTTTTGACCCTCTTGTATAAGTTTATTTTAATTTTTTTTTAGAAAGATATTATTCCTAAAGACTCTATATATTTTGCTGTCAAAACGTTTCATGGGTATCATGGCACCAGACTGCCCATCGTGAAAGACACTTGGGCCAAACACACCTCTCATGTTGGTTTTTTCAGTGATATCGAGGGTTTGTAAATAATTAACATATTTATACTGTCTTTAGTAAATTACAAAATATTTATTATTTTGAAGATAATAACTACGGTACCATTTCTATAAACGTCCCCAATTCTGACAGGGGTCATTGCATAAAAACGATAAAAATTATAAAACGTGTTGGGGAGACAATGAAGTCGAATAAAAATTACAAATGGCTGTTTATTGTGGACGACGACACAATCTTGAGGTTTATTTAATATGAAATTTATTCAATTTTTTTGGGTACTTTATACCTATAGGTTTTCATTTTTAGTGTTACTCGTGTTCGACAATTTCTAAGTTGTTACGATGAAAATGAAAATATAGCAATTGGGGAACGATATGGGTACAATGTGGTGTCTGGTAGGGGGTACAATTATCTCACGGGAGGTGCTGGGATATTAATAAGTAGATCGTTAGTAGAGAAATTATCTAGCGAGGGTTGCCACTGTCCAAGTGTATCTAGCCCAGACGATATGGTTTTAGGATTATGTTTCAAAAAACTTGGTGTGGATTTGATACATTCTCCACATTTTCATCAGGTTTTTATCCTTTTAATTCTTTTTTTATTAAAAGCGAATTAATATTTGTTTTAAGGCTCGACCAAATGATTACACCCCTGAGTATTTGGAAGGCCAAAAACCTATTACTTTTCATAAATACTGGATGTTAGATCCAATGAATGTATACCAAAGATGGTTTTCATCTGAAGATGTGGAAGTTATTGATAAAGATGAACTTTAAATATATTTTTAAAATTAATTAGAATGTGATTCTGACCTTCACTTGTACTTTAAAAAAAAAATGTTTTTGTCTAAAATTGTTAATAAAGAGAAACTAAACGTATAATTTTAATATTAATAGATAAGTGATTTTGCCTTAAATTTGTACAATAAACGAAAAATAAAAAATTCAAGAACACGCAAAGCTATTTGTAATTACATATGTAGGTACTTAGTAGATTCTAATTAATCAGGACAACAAATTGATCCTGTGATTGACAAAATAAAATTTATTATTTAGACCCAATTTTCTTTTTCTTTCATTCCTACCTTTCTCTACTTTTGGATTCCATTTAATTTAGGAACTTACACTATAAAGAGCTTAAAATTAAAATGCAGTTAAATTATTTTTTATTCTTGCTAATTGTAAATATTGTATTAACCATTGGTAAAGCTGCTTCTGAGGGGTAAGAAAAAATAATTATTATTCGTGGTTTTCACATATACGATTTAATATATATAATTCAGGTTGAACACGGAGAAACATTTGACAAAAATTTCTAAAAGTAATGATAAAAACTTAACCCATCTTATTTCCAATATTTTTGAAAAATACATGGAACCATATCAATGTGTCCTTATTGTAATGGATGACTTTTATTATGAAATTATACAGTCAAATTTCTTTGAAAAATTTCAGCAGGGGGTTTCTATGATAACGGTAATTATAGATATTAAAATTATAAATGATTAATTATAATGAATAAAGTATCTAGATTAAGGTGGACGATTATGAGGATTTGAGTGATCCTTGTAACGAAACCTTAAGCTCCTTGCAACTGGGGAAATCAACAGGATGTCAGTTTTATTTGATCCTGATTTTGGACAGTATACAAGTTACAAATTTGTTAAGATTTGGAGACAGGTCAGTATATTGATTAAATAAAAAATATCAATGTGTTTTTTGGATTATTAGCAGGGAAAAGAATTATTACTATAAATTCTTCACCAAAATAAATATTTTCAAGCTTTCATTATTTTTCATTTCTAATTATTTTCTAACAGTAATCTAATTTAGATGTTCTTTTTCCCCTTTTTTCACCTTTGTTCGTCTTTTTCCTTTATTTACCTCTAGGTACTTCTTTTTCTATCTCTACCAACTCCTAGTTTTTTCTAAACCCCTATTTACTTCAGTTTCTGCTTCTAACTTTTTCTTTTCTCCCATGACCGCTGTCTAAATTTCTATCACCAAACTACTGACTCTTTTTCTAAGCTTACGTTGAAATTTCAGTCGTAGAATTATTAACACCAGAGCAAACTTTATAATCAATTACGACAACCAACTATTTAGTGAAGAAATGCAATACATTTGGAAACGAATTGTGAACGTAATATTCATTCGAGAATATGGGGGTATAAAAAAGATGGGATCCAAAAGAAAAAAAATCCCCTGGTTTGAAATAACCACGGTACCATTTCCGGCACCGATTGGTAACACTCTGGTACCTCGAAGATTAGATATTTGGAGAGATGGAAAGTTTAGATCAGGTCCTGAACGAAATAATTTAAATCATATTTAAGGGATGCTTTTTATTGAAATATTCTTTTAGGTATCGATTTATTTAGAGATAAAACGTTTAATTTAAACAAACAGAAGCTTCAGGTTGTGACCTTTGACCATATGCCTGCTGTAATAAAAGTGCCCTCTGGTAAAGGCGTATTTAGTACAAAACTTTCATCTACAGGATCTGGGGATAATTTTGAATTTGCTGGAATAGAAACGCAGGTAACAATTTATCACATACCTTCATTTTAAAAATCTTTAATGGGCTGTTTATTGAAGATTTTGGACATTGTGTCAAAGGCTATGAACTTTGAACCAGAATTGCATGAACCAGACATTACAGACGAATACAAATTGGGAGAGAAACAGTCTGATGGGAGATATAATGGTCTTTTAGGGGAAATGGTAGCGAGTCAAGCAGATTTAGCCCTGGGGGATCTCCATTATTCACCCCAATTTTTAGATCTTATGGATCTATCGGTTCCATACAATACAGAGTGTTTGGCGTTTCTTACCCCTGAATCTCTTACTAATAATTCATGGAAAACGCTACTTCTTCCATTTGCGTATGTAAAAGACACCCCAGTTGACTTTAAATAACTGTAATAAATGTTTTAGTCCTTCTTTATGGGCAGCAATTTTCATATGTCTCTTCTGTATTGGTTTTGTATTCTACGCCCTATCACGGTACCACAACAAAGTGAACGAAATGATTCTTGGTGGGAAAAGAGATAGGAGAAAACTTTTCAGAAACGTTTTGGATATTCCCAAAGATACTAAGAGAAAATTGGACGTTAATGCAAAATATGCGTTGATGAAGAAACAATATTACGTGGAACAAAAAGAAATAGAACCAGTTGGCTTGTATTTATTTGGGGACATACCCAACAGCATTTTGTATACTTATGGTATGCTCCTTGTAGTCTCCTTGCCAAAATTACCAACAGGGTGGTCTTTGAGAGTTTTAACAGGGTGGTACTGGTTATATTGCATTTTAGTTGTGGTGGCCTACAGGGCGAGTATGACTGCTATTTTAGCCAAACCAGCTCCACGGTACTAAAATAGTAAAAAGTAAATATTTTTTTGATAGTAGATTGTTTTTTTGGGATTTTTAGGGTTACTATTGACACCTTAAAACAGTTAGTGGACAGCAGACTTCCTACGGGAGGATGGGGTGAGATAAACAAGAACTTTTTTGCCACATCCTTGGACCCTCTTACAAAATATGTTGGAGATCAGTTCGAGACAATACAAAATTTGGAAGAAACAGTCGAAAGAATAGCCCAGGGAAAATTTGCTTTTTATGAAAATGTCTATTTCTTGAAACAGGCAGCAGTTAAACGTCAGCTACGGTTTCAAAATAATCGGAACATAACAGGGAATGAAGCCATTCATAAGGAGGTAAAGAGACACAGGGTGGTTTATATATCTAATAAATAAGAGGGTGATATATTTTTTATTCAATTGGATGCTTCTCACCTTTTGGTGAAATGTTGAGGGATGCCTTTCTCATACCTTTCACGTGAGGTTCATTTTAAATGAACTTTTAATTCCCACCCCCTTTAAATAGGATGTCACTTCTATTTACAAACTTAAAGGTTGTTTCTTTCCCATACATTTCAAGCGAGTTGCACTTTAAATGAGCTTTTAATCCCCTCTTTAAAGGGTATTTAACAAGATTTTCTTGGAACTCTTCAACCCTTATTTTAACTTCAATTTTGGTAATTTTCCAAAGATTTTGAAAGCATATTGGAAACAACAAGGATGATTACATATATATTATTGGGGTTACAAAAGAATTCGCCCATTAAACCGAGGGTTGACGAACACAATAGAATAACCTAGATACACCTCTAATTATTTACTAACACTTTTCTATTCCTATTTATTGCCTATTTCCTTGGTAAGATGTTGTGGGGATTCCTTTCCATCCCTCGCACGTGAGATTCACACTAAATGCGTTTTTATTACCTCCCTCTAAATGAGATTCGATTAAATTTTCCTGAAACTATTCTTTCATTATTTTAACTTCAATTTTGGTAATTTTTCAAGGATTTGGAAAGCTTTGGGAACAAAAAGGGACGATTACAGGAGCAACACCAAACACAATCTCCACATAATGTCCGATTGTATCATTCACATGCCCATATCGTTGGGTTTACAAAAGAATTCGCCCATTAAACCGAGGGTTGACGAATACGTTAAGAGGGCCTTCGAAGCAGGTCTTATAAAGAAGTGGTTGGATGACATCATGGCTCCTTATGTCACTGCAGAGCTTCATTTTCAGGAAAAGGGGGACGTGAAGGCTCTGATGAATTTGGAGAAGTTTTTTGGGGCCATTGTGGCCTTGTTTGTGGGACTTTCCATCAGCATTACACTGCTTTTGATTGAAATCGTTTATTTTACTTTTGTCACCAAAAAGAATCCTAACTATGATAAATATTTAAGAGTTGTTGTTATTAAATAAGTGAAAAATAATTTAAAATATTATATATAAATGTATGTATAAACAGTTGAAGTGGTCAATTTAAAAATAATTTTTAGATGTTTGTTTTTCTTAACTTTGGTGGAAAAGTAGTAATCTGTTTATAATAACCCAGTTAAATGTTTTTATTATGTGTAGATACAATGTATTGTGTAATGTTCTAGTATTATTTTTGTTTCTAATGGGTGTGATTTTCAACAAGTACCTACTGTTGTTAATTGCTGATATTAAATAAATTAATATGGTTTAAGGTTTTAGAGGATTAAATAACACATTGTCGATAATTTTTACCACTTTATCAGCAAAAATAATTGTACCTACTTATTACAATGCTTATCATTCGTTGTCGGAGGTAATAAACTTATAAAAGAAGAATCTGCTGCAATATCTTGATCAGTTTGGATCCCACTTTCGTTTCTGTGATAAATTATTATTACATAGGTAATATCATGATGAACAACGGTTTTTAGTGACATTTTTTCTATTTTCTATAAATTTAATGATTACCAACACAAACAGTTTGATGCCTAACTTTAAGTGGCGAAGTTTTATAAAACGTCGTGTTCCTGTTTTGAACTGGTTACCATTTTATAGTACCTCAAAGTTACTTCATGACTTACTTGCTGGATTTACCGTTGCTCTAACTGAGGTTCCACAAGGAATTGCTTTCGCAGTTGTAGCAGGTAAAGTTGTTATAATTTATTCTTATATGTATTACATAACTCATTGCTCTTGTTGTTGATACTTCATTTGCCAGAGCCGAACCCAGGAAAATTTAATAAATAAGAATTTCTAATTTTTTTATTATGTACATACCTTTATTTTTATCTTGTTAAAAATAATTTTTCCTATTAGTTTATTTTACTTGGTGCTTGTTTGTTTAATAATTGTAAACAAAGGTACAATCAATAAGAAAATAAACCGACTGATAAAAAACTTCTAATAATAATTTTAATTAAAGAAAGAAATGATGAATTAATAGCTCTTTATGTTTATGCTTATGTACGAAAAAGCTTCGTTGTTGTTTAAAATTCTTTTGATGCAATGGTTTCAGAGCTAATAGATATTTCAAAAAATAAAAGTAATTAAAGGTAGGTACTTATCAGTACCCCCTCCCTTAAATAATTTTTGTGTTAAGAACTAAATTCCGGTTTTAGTCATAATAATAAAAATACTGCACATAATAAGATAAGATTAAATATTACAACAATTGTACTGTAATTACCTAATATGAATTAAATACTAATAATCTGATAAATTATGTCTGAAGTCTTAAGTATGTTTTTGACTGCCTACTTAAGTATTTGTAATCAATTTCTAATTGTTAAAAGCTGCGCATTTAACCTTCTCAATGTTCTTGAAACTCTCTGAAAGTGCTTAAAGCCTTTTTAAAGTCCAAAAAGCCTTGTAACCTATCTGATACTCTTTTGAAGTGCTTCAGACCCTTTAAAAATAAAAAATGTCCCTTTAAAGAGCTTTAAACTATTTTAAAATACTTGAAGCTATATTCAAGTGGTTCAGGGACTTTAAAAGTGTTTAACGCTCTTTCAAAGCTTAGAACAAGTAGTTGAGTTTATACTTCAATTAAGGATAAAATTAAAAGTGATTAAAACCTTTTCAATATTCTTCAAACTCTCTAAAAGTGCTTAAAGCCTTTTTAAAGTCCAAGAAGTCTTATAACCTATCTGATACTCTTTTGGAGTGCTTCAGACCCTTTAAAAATAAAAAATGTCCCTTTAAAGTGCTTTAAATCATTTTAAAATACTTGAAGCTATCTTCAAGTGGTTCAGGGACTTTAAAAATGTTTAATGCTCTTTCAAAGCTTAGAACAAGTAGTTGAGTTTATACTTCAATTAAGGATAAAATTAAAAGTGATTAAAACCTTCTCAAAGATCTTGAAACTCTCTGAAAGTGCTTAAAGCTTTTTTAAAGTCCAAGAAGCCTTATAACCTATCTGATACTCTCTTGAAGTGCTTCAGAACCTTTAAAAATAAAAAATGTCCCTTGAAAGTGCTTTAAATCATTTTAAAATACTTGAAGCTGTCTTCAAGTGCTTCAGGGACTTTAAAAGTGTTTAATGCTCTTTCAAAGCTTAGAACAAGTAGTTGAGTTTATACTTCAATTAAGGATAAAATTAAAAGTGATTAAAACCTTCTCAAAGTCCTTGAAACTCTTTTAAAAGACCTGAGGCTCTTCTGAACCGCTTCAGACCCTTTTCAGGATTCAGAACAAGTAGCTGGGTCTTGGTAGCTGCCACTTTGTAACCCAATTACTCTATAAAGGCACTTTGTGGTTTATACTTCAAGTAAGTGCCTTAAACTCTATAAGAGCGATTAAAGCCGTTTCAGGAGTTAATTAAAGCAAGTAGTTGGACTTTGTAAACCAATTACTCTGTAAAGGCATTTTGTAGTTTATATTTCAAATAAGGACTCTGTCGAAATGTTTAATGTCTTCTCTTGAAGTGTTCTATAAAAATGCTTGAAGTGTTTAATTGTGCAGAACTCTTTCAAATCTAAGTGCTTGAAATCACTTTAAGGTGATTGAAGCCCTCTTGAATATGATAGAGGTCTTCTCTCTTTAAATTCGAATTACAAAAAAAGGAAACTCATAAAGTACTTAGGACATGGACATATTTTGACGATGACATTCGACATTGACCAGCTTTGAACTCGTATAAACTCATGTTCAAATGCTAATTGTAAAATTATACAAATTTAATTTCATTTTGTAGGTTTAGACCCCCAATATGGTTTATATTCAGGTTTTATGGGTGTATATGCGTACTTTTTGTTTGGAACTGGTAAAGACTTAAACATTGGACCAACAAGCATACTGGCCCTCATGTTGCAGCCCCATGTAGAGGTTATGGGGGCTGATATGGCTGTGCTCATGTCATTTCTAGCCGGAATCATAATCTTTACATTAGGGTTGTTAAAATTGGGTTAGTATAGTTAGGTACATATTATAACATCTATTCGAATTTCGATAATAAATTTTGGAACGTTTTCTTTTTTATTATTTAATAAATGACTAAGTATAAGTGGTGTTTCTGCTGACTCTTGTCGTAATTCCTGTCCATATTCATAGGTTTCATATTGGAATTTTTTTCTTATCCCATAATATCTGGGTTTACGACGTCAGCCGCTTTGCAAATACTTTCGTCGCAAATAAAATCCTTGTTCGGAATTACTGGGAAAGCAAGTAAATTTCTGAATGCATGGATAGAAGTTTTCGAAAATATAAAGAACATAAAACTTTGGGACACTGTTTTAGGATGTATTTGTACTCTACTGATTCTTGGAATTAAGGTAACATTTGAAAATTTCATTTGAGTTCGCGAAAAGAAAACCTTTTAACCAGTTTTATTAGGGAATTAACTATTTTATAAATGTATTATTCATTTCATCCCCTCAATTTGTAATACTTAAATTTTTGAATAATATCAATAACTTATAATAATATATACATTCTGTTTTTATGTTTCTTTTTCTTATATTACTACTACTTTTTATAGTAGTAGTAAATAATTTGAGCCAAAAAAGATGGTGACATTTTTTTATTGATTTAAAACCATCACTAATACCAACGTTTCGCCTCTTGGTGCTGATATTTATCAATTGGGAAGGTTTTTTTAAGTTTCGAAACTTGTCTTGATGAAGCTTCCTACCAAGGGGTGAAATATTGATGGCAATGATGGCTTAAAACTTTATAAATTATTTATATCTATAAATAATGCATTAAGAGAATAATTTTCTAAAACTGATTAAAGAGTTTGTTTATGTTTAAATTTTTTGGGATTCTAATAAGTAAGTTGTAAAATTTTTTGTTAATGTCAAAATAGAACGTTTTTCTATAAATGGTTTTTATTGTTGGTAGTATTTAGGAAAATGGAAAGGAAGTTCAAATATCAGACCTGATCGTACAAAAAGTCAAAACATAATAGCAATTTTCTTATGGTTTATGTCACTGATAAGTTATGCAGTTGTGGTGATGGGAGCCACTGTGTTAGCTTATATCCTTTATCAATATGGACACACCCCCTTTAAGTTGACAGGTAAGAAATTATTTTTTAAGTACCTACATATAACGGTAATCACGTCTCACATTGTTTTATCATTTTTAGGTACTGTAAAAGAAGGCCTTCCACCATTTACCCTCCCACCCTTCAGTACAACATTCAATAACCAAACTTATACTTTTGGTGATATGATGAAACAATATGGTGGAACCACCGCATTTCTCCCTTTGGTAGCCATCTTAGAACACGTTAGCATTTCTAAAGCTTTTGGTAAAATAAAAATATAATTTAAATCCATTAATATTTTATCAATATTAATGTTTATAGCTAAAGGTAAAACAATAGATGCAACCCAAGAATTATTTGCTCTTGGGCTTTGCAATTTCTTTGGGACATTTGTTCAGTCCATGCCAGTTACTGGGTCTTTTACGAGAACAGCAGTCAATAATGTATCAGGGGTGAAGACCACGGCCGGTGGTTTCTTTACTGGTACTTTTGTTCTTCTAGTTTTGGCTTTTATGACTTCTTTCTTCTATTACATCCCCAAAACAACCCTGGCTTCTGTTGTAATTAGTGCAATGTTGGGCCTTATTCAGTATGACACAGTTTTCGTTTTGTGGAGAACCAAAAGTAACTAATTAACGAATAAAACATTAATTTATTATTAAGTTTATGAATAATTTTGTAGAACTAGATTTGATCCCTTATTTTGCCACACTCTTGTGCTGCCTTCTGTGGAATCTAGAGTATGGAATTCTTGTGGGTATTGCCACCAATTTGTTCATAGTTCTCTACTTTAGTGCCAGACCTCCAATTATTTTGGATTCTCGTCAAATAGGTGATAAAAAGGTTTATTTAATTGAACCTGAGACTAGTTTACTATTTCCTGCTGCTGAGTACGTGAAAGAAACGTTGTTAAGTTCTTGTGAAGAACCAGAATGCTTAGTCGTCGTGGATGGTTCTCATATCAAGTTTATAGACGCCACTATTGCAAAGGTAATTTTTTAATTAATTAATTATATATAAAATTATTTGGTGCAATCAACATATTTTTTTTTAGAGTTTTAAAAGTTTAATCGACGAATTCAAGACGAGAGACCAACTGGTATTCTTTTTGAATTTTAATGAGAGTGTTGTGAATACTTGTGTTTCGTTAGACCCAAATTTGAAGATGAATTTCGTTAGTGGAAATTTGGATGATGTTGTATGCTGTAAGTTACCGATAATAAATAATAAAAGTGATGTATTTTAACTGAATAAACGCTCTTTTAGGTGAAGGTCATAAAACAGACAATATTTTAGTTATAAATTAATAATTAAAATGATAAGAAGAAGAAAGAGCAATAAAAAACTTTTTTATTATCAAAAATATTTACTAGGTACCTTTTATTTTTAGTTAATTAATTTATGTACACAGTATGCGAAAATGTGGATCTTGGCATTCAGTGAAAATGTGCCGCTCTCACCAGTAGGGGTTGTAACGGTGGCTCACGCACACTGACTAATGACGGCTATTGGAAATTGCGTGTAGACACACCCACAAGTACGAATACTAGCATAAGCTATATCTAGGAAGCGGCAATACTTTGATCGTGAAACTCCTTATGCCAAGATTCTCGTTTTCGCGACCTGTAAATGTACCTACGTACATAGAAAAATATTGAACATTTTTCATACGTTTTTATAAATAAATACAATAATAAATATAAATTAATTATAACTACTTATACCACTTCGCTCAGTCGCTCACTAAATACTTTCAGAAACTTATTTCTTATAATAATACTGATCAGTTATATTCTTTTCTTTGTCCTTTGTCCTTTTGCTACGCTTTGATTTCGCTGGGTTTTTTATTTGACTCTACTACATTCAAATCTGCCAATTTATTTATAACTTCTTCTTCATTTTGGTGATATCCGTTGCTGATAATGGCGTTCAGTACATCCTCATTGTTCGGGGGTGTATCACACTCCTCGTCCGATGGTATGAGGATAGGGGTGGCGCCATCGAACAGGCTCGACTTGCTCATAGACCTTTGGTACATATCTCTGGAGACGCTTCTTGTGAACGAGAAAATTCTCGATTTCGATCTTGTAAGGGGTGGTCTGACGACGGTGTCGGGGGATATGGGCTTCGGTAATGTCCCGATGAGCCTCGTGGCAAAATCACTTACTATTTTCCATGCATAGTCTATGTGGGTTTCGTTTGCAAATTCGCTAACAACACAAAACCGTATTATATATTTCCCTTTTACCATTGAGGGAATCATGTGTAGTTTTCCGGAAGCGTTTATGGTTGCTAGAAGAGTTTGGTTTATGGAATCGGGGCCGACAAGTCTGAAGCACACAAGTCCCAATTTTACGTCATTAACGACTTCGAATCTCCTGTCTTTCAAGACCAAAGATTCGAAATATTTCGCGAGACGTATGTGGTTGCGTATGTACTTTTGTAAGCCTGATAGACCGTATTTTCTCATAACGAACCAGAGTTTGAGTGACCTGAATCTTCTGCTCAATGGAATTCCCCAGTGTCTGTAATCTATGCTCTCGTTGGCCTTTGAATGTTGAAGATAAAGAGGATCGACGACCAGAGCTGAAGTGAGTTTGATTTTGTCACGGACCCAAAGACACGAGCAGTCGAAGTTGACTAGAAGCCATTTGTTGGGGTTGGTGTTGAACGAATCTGCGTATTCTATTCCGGCCATTAAAGGTTTTAGTTCCGGGCAGATGAAAGCATTTCCGGCATAGGCTCCATCAACATGTAGCCAAACGCAAGGCTTAGATTTGCAGATGGGTCCTATCTCTTTGAGATTATCAAAAGCGCAGCATGCTGTTGACCCTAAGGTAGTGGAAACGAAGAAGGGCAAAAGTCCTTGCTCCTCGTCTTCTTTCATTGCTTTTAAGAGAGTTTTCCCCCGTAGACTACAGTTCTCGTCCGGTTCTAAGATTCGTAGTTTGACTAAAAGTATCATGGCGGTTTTTTCGACACACGAATGTGATTCTTTGGAACAATAGGCGACCAATTTTGGAAGGAAAGCGCTGTCTTCTATGTCTGGATTTTTCGATTTAAGATGTTTGATGGCTTCGTTACGTGCAGACAGCATGCTTACCAAAACACATTCACTGGCCGATCCTTGGATGACACCACCTCCTTGGCTTCCACAACTTGACGAGATGAAGTTGTTAGGAAGACCTATCGCCTTGCCAAACCAATTCATAACAATTGTTTCTAGTTCTGTGCATGAAGGACTAGCTGCCTGTAAAAAAAGGAAACAACATTGGTTGAAAATCTTAAGAATACAAAATTTAAACGATGTCTCTTTGCAAATATTTGAGTCTTAAAAATGTAAGAAACACCTTGTTGTATTTACGAGTGATTTTTTTGAAACAATTAACATTTGTAATTATTTTTTAGACTATACTGTCAAATTTATTCCCTTAACTGAAAAAAATAGGGCACATTAAATAAGGTGCTATGTTGTACAGTAAAATATGGCCACTTGCAGGCAACCCAACGTACATAACGAAGAGTCGAGGCTAATTGTATGGTGGGTTGCCGATATTCCGCTAGAATTCTGTGTAGATTACATTACGGAACTCTCTAAGAAAGTGAAACATTTTTTTTTATGTGTTCTGATAACGAAAACAATAGAAGCTTATAAAATGTTTAACAAAATTTACAGTTAAATTGTAATTAAACATTGTAAAATACTTTTCTTTCTTGAAATTAAAATCTACAAATTTTTATATTGTGACATATTATACCATTCAATTGTTATTGCCCTATTTCTGCCATTGCCTAGTTTTGAGTAATGTGTGACTGACCTGTCTAAACAAATCGGTTGAATGGCGCTAATTGCTCACGTTGGAGCAAAATTTGCTCAGAAATATAATTAGACACCGTGTGTACCTATTATGACTGTACTGTCGCAAACTATAAAAAGACAATTTTTATGCCTTTTTAACGGCATCTGTTTTGTTTTCGGCGGCAACAAAAAAGAAAAGAAAAAACCATCATAATAACGACAAAACAACAAACAATTTAGTAATGTGTAATATATGTGTGTGTGAGGTTTTCGTCTGAAGAAGCAAAGTATTTTCACAATAATAATATCTAAAGGAATAAAAATAGATAGGCGATGATAACGTATAGTTATAATTAATTTATGAATCGAGAGTTGCCAAAATGTGCCTACACTGACACTATTTACCGTTAAAAGCGCATGTTACTTTAATTTTATTATCCTGACTTCACCAAAACAATTTTGAAATACATTTACAAACATGATTCTTTTTTTTTTTTTTTTAATTATGAAGACACTGTTTAGGACTTCTGAATCATCTATTTAGTAAGGTACAAATTTGTTTGTAGTGTTGATTTTAAGTTTCATTTATTTACGTGATCATTTTATAGTTTCTCAGTTCGGTTTTTCTTTTAGTTACAGTTAGTTACAGTGTTATCGAATGTTCTACTCATGAAGTCACCAATTACGAGTCATTATTGCCACACAGATTTTCGATTAATAATTACTTAATTTTAATTGAAAACATTAAGAATTACAAGGGCAAATTTTAGACATTTATGGGGTTGTAAATAGAATATAAATCTGTTGTTTAAGAAGCCAAAAAACTTATAAGAAAATAGATTGGCAAAATTTTTGAAACGTTTCTTTTGTTCCCTCTTTCTGATTTTTTGTGTGCGATGGTAAAATAATTACCCAAGAAAATCCTATGCATCCTATGGCGTCTGATAGCATATCTCCTAAAATGGATGGGAACGAGTTTCCGGAAGGAAAGTAGGCGTGAAAATGTGGATGTTGCCAATGAGTAACACCAGGCATTATTTTTGTATCCACATCTTCCATTATATCATCCCATTCTTCTGGTTCTTGGGGTGCTTCTGTTGGTAATAATTTTTGCAAAAACCTAAAAAATTTGAGATTTTAAATTTCCCAAGTCCTTTCCATAATAGATACCTACATAATAATTAAACTACGGAAAATTTCTCACTACGTATAATAAATTGCAAAAGACACTTATTTATTAGGTCCGGAAGTTGTCTCACATCAGAACCGAAAATACTTTTGTTAAGGAAACGAACCGTTTGCAGAAAAACCTGCAAATCATCGACAGCAATTAAGAGCACATCCGTGTAATTATTAAGACATTAGAGCCTGGTGATGTAATATTCGCGTTAATGATTGATTCCTTGAGAGATAAAACTAAATATAGGTGAAACATTACATTACATTTCATTTAACAATTAAAATCGCAGTGGGAAATTTTAAAGACAGTTTAGACAAGTGGTTAGTACTTACCCTGGGTCCAAATTGGGGGTAACCCTCTTGGACTTCATGGTGGCCAAGTATGCACAAATATAATCCACCATCTCTTTACCACGCACTCGAAATTCTTCCACGTCCATGGTCAAAAAAGTTTTTTGTTTCGTTTTCAACTATTTCACTCACTTTATTTTTTTTTTGTTGTCGTTGTTAATATTACCCCTTCTATTTATTTATTTAATATACTGAACCGAACGGATATTATTCAAAGCCCGCGCTTATATTATGGAACCGAAGTTCGCGTTCGAATTTTGAATGGACAATCGGTGGATTGCATGATCTTTTTATAAAACGCCTGTCCCCTCTTCGGCATTCCGTAGGTAAGTGTTCAGTCAGTTTTTCCAAACGCGTGTGACGTCATAAGAAACGGAGACTTCGGGTCTACCAGAAGCAAGTCTCTTTCTTGATCTACGATGACAGGATGACAGGACGAAACGCAAGAGCAAAAGAACGGAACCGATCCGAACTTTAGGGACAATACTGACTGCTCCCCATGTCGTTTGAGCGGAAAAACCGATATCCGTATCACACTTTGTTCACAAGAGGAAATACTGACTCAAAAAAAGTTTTACGAGATAACGAGTATCTATGTAACTGTGAGATAATTGCAATCATCTTGATGTCAACCAAAAAAAGAAGATAAGTCAAATAATCTATTTAGGTTCAAAGCTGATACATGTTGAAACTTATCCATAATAGTAAAGAATAAACGCAAGTTTCAAAAAACTTTTATTGTAACACACTACAATTGTTTCGACACACAGTGTCTTCATCAGGTGTGATGAATAGTATCATATTACCAACGTTACAAAAATACAAAAACAAGTACTAGGTAAACTAAAAAGTTTTGAATGATCGATCTCAATTTTAGAGAATATCAAAGAATTTTTAAATAATTTTCTTTTTATAATCACACGTAAGAGGAAAAGAGAATCTTGCAATAACTCACTAAATTTCATTAATTAGTAATAGAAAAAATTGTAATATGTAATTAATTTACACTCAGAGATAAATTCAATTTTCTCTTCAAAATCCTTAATATCTGGTAATGAAAATATTTTTTAGAAAACTACATAGTGTGAAAATTAAAAAGTAATTTTTTCATTATATGTATTTAAATTTTCCCAAGTAGGTAAATAATATGTTCTACCTAATGTTGCCTCAAATTAAATTTTTGGGAGCAGTTTATAAAACTTTAATATCGTAGACTACAATAATTGGTTCACATTGAAGAAATGTTTCAGGCGTTCTAGCCTTGTCTTGAGTTAATTATGCACATTATCGTGTTACATTGCCCGCAATTGTACGACTTCCTTTTATAATTTGTTCCTTATAGCTCTTAACGTGGGCAAAACCAACTCTTGTCCCAGGTATGTATTTCTTTAAAACTAGATTGAGTTTTTGCAATGATGAAATAGCAAAAAAACAATATAAAAGTGCATAAAAATATAAATATTATTACGTAGATGATATTTTGAGTTGAATTTCATCAGGTGTTAATTAAGAGTAAATAAAGAAATAATGCTTTATAACGTTTCAAGAAAAAAAACTCCAATTGTTTCGAAGGATCAGTTAAAAGTACGTTACGTAGATAAAATATTTTATCATTAAATTGTTCTTAAACATTACAAAGCACTTTTCTTAGTTAAATAATATTTCACAATTATGTAAACTCTGAAGGGGAGGGGGACTTCCACCAAAATCTCATATAAATTTAATTAACAAAGAAAATCTCACGTCAACTTATTAAATTAAAGTTCTAACAACTGTATGTTTGAACACTTCATGGTTTTATATTAGACACAATATTTAAGTAGTCTCTTATCATAATTTTTTAATGCACTATGGCGTTTCTGTTCAGAAAATTAATACACGCCTTTGAGTGCTATAAAATGTAAAAAATTATCCTGATCAGTTATTTCTTTACTTGCAATAAAGCCATTAATAGAAGACTGGTAAATATGAGTTTATCATTATTGCATTAAAAATCGTTCTGGACGTTTGATAAGCAAATGTACGTATTGATAATATTGATAAAGTAAAAGAGGTCGAAACGTTGTTTCTTAAATTCTTTAATTTAATTCATATCAAGAACAAAGTGTTCCCTGTACGTATATATTTTAAGTAAAATAAAAATAAAACGTTTACAAAACTCGAGTATTAGTTAATTTCCTTTCAATTTTTAAATATTATTAAACATTAATACAGAGTAAATTTAAGGTGAGGGGATGAGGAATCCCAATATAAATCTCACTACCGGGAGAAAATGGTCTAAAATAAAGTAAAAACACTACAAAGAATTAATGAACGTCCCCCAAGAAAAACGCTAGTAACTTTAATTTTATATTTATATTCGACTGTGACTCATATATGTATAGAAATTTACGATCCTGAATGCAGTTCTGGAATGCCTTTCAGGCAACAAGTCTTCTCTTTTGCTCTGATGACTCAAGATCAGAAATTCTTTTATTTAATAGAGAAATAAAGTTTGCTATTTTAATAGGTTTCATCTACATACACATGGGCACTTATTAATTTTTTCCTTTTTTTCTTTAATAAAATTAACAAGGTATCAAATATAAAGGAATGTCAACAAAATACAGATTCTTTAGATAACTTGCATGCCTTCAAAATTTATAACATAAAACTATTTTGTGAGTACAATAAAACTATATTTAAATTTTATTAGGGCTGTTAACGTTAACGTTAATGATTGCGTTAAATTCTACTCTAAAGTATTAACAACATCTTCTTCTTTTTAAATACGTATACCTAATGCTCCACAGGTTCTGCATGAATTTTCTCTTTCAATTGCAAAACGAAAGTCTGATTGGAACTCAGAACCTTGGTCGAAGCTCCTAATAAATAATTAGGTAACGTACCTATCTATAAACCTAATAGTAATTGGGAAATAATATAGCAATGTAGTCTTTCCCAATTAATTAATTCGTTAATTGATTAAAGTTCGTAAAAAAACAACTAGAAAGGTCCACTTACTGATTCTTTATTCCTTATGAAACTTATTAGTACAGTAGTACCTACAATGTCAATCATATTGACGCACTAAATAAGTTATGTGCAGATTTATGCAAATATTTCTTCCAAAATATCATAAGTACAAATCAAATTGGGAGTGTTTGAAAGTAGGTGTTGACATGTAACTTGTATGCAAATTATTTAAACAATATCTATGCCTTTAATTCGTATCTAATCTAATGTAAAATTTTAAGTAAGATCAAGAAATTAAGAAGAAGAAGAAGAGCACGAAATTCTCATTGCGTTGACAGGCAGAAAATTGCATTAATTAATGCCTGCCAGATAATCTAATTAGGTAATTTAATTAAAATTCCATCAACGTATTTAATTGAATATATATTTCTCAATAGTGGAGGTTTGTATGTAAAAGCTGTGAAAGAATTTGGGTTAAAATTTATTTCAATATCTCATCTTGAACCTTGACCTTGTGCTGCGCAGAAGTATGGATAACTCCGCCCCTTGATAACTATAGATATGTTTGAGTATTGGCCCCGCCTCTGTGTGTTCTCGCGCATTTCCAGGCTCATAATATTCTTAAACGCTTGCACCTTCATTATCCTCGTTAATTATACATATATGTATTTATAAATACTTTCATGTACTTACCTATTTGTTGTTTACAGAATGCAAAAATATATATCTAATATATAAAATTCTCGTGTCACAATGTTAGTTACCATAGATACTCCTCCGAAACGGCTTGAGCGATTTTTATGAAATTTTATATGCATATTCAGTAGGTCTGAGAATCGGTTACTATCTATTTTTCATACCCCTAAGTGATAAGGGTTGTCCACCCCTAACTTTTTTTTATTTTTTGGAGAAAGTTTTTTAATTTATTTATAATGTGGCATTAAAAAATACATACAACGCTAAATTTTCATCCTTCTACCAGCAACCCCCATTTTATAATAGCGGTATTAGTACTGTAATAATCTTCAACTCTCAGTGGTCGATAACTGATCAATTATTATCAATCGATTAGTCACCCCCGGCAGGCGTCTACTGATGTCACTACTCACCCAGCAAACAGCACGGAGTGGGGATGAGAATGAAGCAGGTTTTTGTATAATGTTACAGGGAGTTTAAATATATTCTAAGAAGTAAAAAAATGTTTTATTATAACATTTCAGAATGATTTGGCAATGTTCAAAAATGTTCCAGAATTTTGAAGATAATTCAAGAATGTTTCAATGTTAAAGAAAGTTAGAAAATGTTTTGAATCATTATGGGATGTTCTAAATTCGCGAATATTATAGAATGTTCCATCAAATGTGTGATATAATATTCTTACCCGGGCAACGCCGGGTATTGCTGCTAGTAAATATATATAAATGCAGTGTTTGGTATTTTTTCGCGTGAAGTGATTTCGTTTTTTCTTTTCAACGCATCCTCATCCTGTTGTCAGCATGTTCTAGATGCTATTTACATAAAAAAGGCAAAGAGCCACACCTACCTAAGATGCTGTTTGTTTTTTCGAGTGTGAGAACGTTGACACCACCTGTGGCATTAAAAAATGACCTATACTACACACAAAAAATTGGTTTTTAATTGAAACACAGCGTTTTATTTAAAGCTCACTTAACTAATCTGCCTCTAATCGTATCTGCTTATCGTTAGAGTCCGCATTTTAATCGTGGAAAAAATTCTTATTAGTGCCCATGTGGAGGAAAAGAAATCGATTATCTCTCATAGTTGATAACAGATCTATCTATTATAAATCTATATAAGGAGATGTAGCAAGTTACAAATTGAAAACAGTTCTGAGAATCGGAATCCAAATGCGATGATGTAATTTTAAATCAGTTTAATTACACGCTGTTGGCCCACCACGTATACATATATACTATATAGGTAATTGAAGCCGATTTAAAATAATTCGCCCAGAATTTTACGCACAACGGAAACTATTTTGAGAGGAAGTGTTTAGATTTGACTTTGGTGCACACCTCCTGTCTTAATTGGCAATTCTAACAACTGACGGTGATTCATCGGCAAAGAAAAGCAAGCGTAATGGTTAAACTGTGACCTTTTACGTTCTTTTTTGTTAATCTTAATATCATTCTTGAATCGACGAGTTTTTTAAATAACTGATTTCGTATTAATAAATAGAAAGGTAATGTTAACGTTACAGAATGTTTACGAAGAACAGTAAAAATCAGTCTCATGAGTATTTACATTGAAATACGTAGAGACTTAACTCCGCCCTATGCTCACTAAATATTCGAGTGTAAGGTCCGCCTTTCGCTGTTTTTGCGAATTTGATATTTTGAAATACCTTAAGATACATATTTTGACCCTCTGGGTCTTCATCGATTAGCAAAAAAGGCACAGTTTGACGAAGTAATTAGCAGAAACATCAATTTAAGCTCAAAATATAGACCAGGGTCGATAATTTTTGAAACAAAAAAAAAATTATAGTAGAAAGGAAAGATGAAAAATTTTAGATAAAAATCCCTTCCTTTTTTTGCATTTTCTGAGAAAACTTACCATACTAATGTATTTTTTTTTTGCACACCATCAGAAAGTAGATATTTCAACGAAGAAGCCCACCAACGTTTTTAAAAAAGCAGATATTTTGACGTGAGAATTTTCGATTGAAAACTAGGGTGCTTTTCCGATATTAATTAAAAATAAGGTGAAAAAATAAATATTTCAAATCAAAAAAAATACTGCGGGTTTGGGACATAAATAAGTAGGTAAGTTTTCACCAAATTTCGTGAAAAAAATTTTTTTTTGTAAAAGATAAAAATCAAAAACTAAAAAGTTGGTTATTTGAATTTTTCACATAAATTTTGAGGTTATGTGAAAAAAGTGTAAATACAAAAGTTGTAAATATTGTTATTACCTACAACTTAGCCATTTAACTTTTTTCCATAAGACTTGTAGTTTTTCCGAAAATCAACAAAAACCGTTTTTTATCCTTAAAAACTCACCCCCTTCCCCTTCCCGACCTCTGATCGCCCGTAAATTATTTTTCCTTTCATTTCTGTCATATTCTCTTCCTTTTCCAATGCGTTTCATCCTACTATAATTTTTTTTCACTTTTTACTATTTTTGAAGGCTTCAGTACTGGTCTAATAGGGGAGAGAAGACATAAAAATCTCATGAAAAAGGAAGGGTTGTCTTTGACAGTTTCACGTCAACATTCTATTCAAAATAAATGTCATAATTTCCAATTTTCCAATTTAATTAAAAACCATTATAAGGAAAATTTAAATTGAGGAGAGATGAGGAGTTTCACCATAACTAATCTAATTTCACCAAGGCAGGAGAGGATCCGAAACTAATTTTAATAGACATCCCCTTATAGTTTACAAAGAAACCAAATAATTTTTTTTATAAATATACTGCAAATCTGAGGGTACCATTATGCAAATTTATGTAAAAACTTCATCCTATAAATAAATGAACCATTACAAGAGGATGTCGCAAAGAAAATGAATCTGTTTTGGTCGTGATTCCATTGTGCTTAAATAAAAACTTTTTTTACAGTTAAATCTCCAAATACGATTCCATTCTATTGTAATATTCCAAACAAAAGAATTGTTGTTACGTCCGTGTTGGGGAATAAGAA
Organism: Agrilus mali; assembly: GCA_029378335.1. Taxonomy (NCBI): domain Eukaryota; kingdom Metazoa; phylum Arthropoda; class Insecta; order Coleoptera; family Buprestidae; genus Agrilus; species Agrilus mali. Next base: position 17,646,923 of record CM055658.1, on the reverse strand, counting down.
TTTCGAGTTCTTGACCGTGAAATAGTGTGGGTTGTTACGTGTTTTATACTTAATAAACATTTAAATTATTATTGGTACTATTATAGATCACGAACGAGGTTTCCCCATGGAACAAACCAACCGAAACCGGACCTAATGTACATATTATTGCAGATACCTACACATAATAAACCTAATCTACATCATATACATGTATCAAAACCTTCCAATATTTTAATTTTATCATTACATGCGTAATAACAGAACCGAAGCAATAATAACGTTACTAATATAAGAATTCTGTGTATAATTGCGTAAATAAAATTATCATGAATGGCAACTGCTTTAATAGATAAAATTTCTTGTTTCGAAAGATCTGTTTAGAATTTCGTAGAGAAATTCATTAAATTTTTATGAAGGTTAGATAAAAGGCCAGATATTTTCTCTTTGATGCAATTAACATCATCATAATCGTCATCTTTAAAATGACCGTACGTTCACGAATATGTTGGTATTTACGTTTTTTATCGACGATGTACCATACCTAATACCTAATAGTCAATGTAAGGTCAATAGGCATGGGAGCATAGGTAGTATAAGGCGTGGGCGAACTTAGAACTCCGAAATACCATTTGCAAGTCACTGAACTAAAACGCTATAGTTAATCCTTTTTGGGACTTTCTACTTTTAGACACTATGACTAAATTTGCATTAATAATGTACCGTTAGGTTAGATTAAAACTCCCAGAATTAATCAAAATGGACGAGTCATATCTCCATTCATATTATATTTGGGTTTTGCTCACGACTTTTGTATTTAGCACTTTAAAATAATTGGATAATTTGGTGACATAATCTGGAGATAAATGAAGGGGTCCCAAATCTACTATTTGCTCTCTTTGGCATTGTCTTTGTCTTGAGTCTTTAATTTCTACAGATTTCTGAGTTATGTGATAAGATAATTTTTTATTCTGTAAAAAAATTGAAGTTAAAATGAGGGAGGAAGGTTTAAAAAATCTAATATTGGGCACTAAAAAGGAGGTTTTGTACGTTAGGACCCAAAGTTTTGCTTAAATCCCAATCCTTGCACCTAATGTTTTAAATTTTTACTGGCCCCATTCCTGAGTTATGTGTACCTACAGAAAATTTCTATCCACAAAAATTATTATTTCATTAATTTTATGAGTTCAAAATGTACGGGAGAGGTTCACCAAATCTAATATTAGGTACTAAAAGAAGCATTTTTACTTCAGTACCAAATTTCTTCCCAAATCCTTAATCTTTGTCCTTATTCTGAGTCTCCAATTTCTACAGATTTCTGAGTTATGTTATAAGATAATTTTTTATTCTGTAAAAAATTGAAGTTAAAATGAGGGAGGAAGGTTTAAAAAATCTAATATTGGGCACTAAAAAGGAGGTTTTGTACGTTAGGACCCAAAGTTTTGCTCAAATCCCAATCCTTGCACCTAATGTTTTAAATTTTTACTGGCCCCATTCCTGATTATGTGTACCTACAGAAAATTTCTATCCACAAAAATTATTATTTCATTAATTTTATGAGTTCAAAATGTACGGGAGAGGTTCACCAAATCTAATATTAGGTACTAAAAGAAGCATTTTTACTTCAGTACCAAATTTCTTCCCAAATCCTTAATCTTTGTCCTTATTTGAGTCTCCAATTTCTACAGATTTCTGAGTTATGTTATAAGATAATTTTTTATTCTGTAAAAAATTGAAGTTAAAATGAGGGAGGAAGGTTTAAAAAATCTAATATTGGGCACTAAAAAGGAGGTTTTGTACGTTAGGACCCAAATTTTGCTCAAATCCCAATCCTTGCACCTAATGTTTTAAATTTTTACTGGCCCCATTCCTGATTATTGTACCTACAGAAAATTTCTATCCACAAAAATTATTATTTCATTAATTTTATGAGTTCAAAATGTACGGGAGAGGTTCACCAAATCTAATATTAGGTACTAAAAGAAGCATTTTTACTTCAGTACCAAATTTCTTCCCAAATCCTTAATCTTTGTCCTTATTATTTATTTTACAATTGAGTTAAAATAGGAGAATTTTTAAAAAAATTTGGGATAAAAAGAGGTTTGAGTTAGACCAAATTTTGCCAAACCAATCTTGACCTAAGTTTAAATTTTTCTGCCCCATTCCTTTACCTAAGAAATTTCTGCCCCAAAAATTATTATTTACCTATAATTTCAAAATCGGAAGTTCAAATTTTATATTAGAATAGGAGAAGTTTTACCAATCAAATTGTTCCCAAATAATTTTTCTTATCCAAATTCTTCCCAAATCCTAATCTTTTCTTATAGATTTCAATTTTAAATTTTGAGTTATATAAGAAGTTTAAAAAAAATTGGATAAAAAGGAGGTTTTGTACGTTAGGACCCAAAGTTTTGCTCAAATCCCAATCCTTGCACCTAATGTTTTAAATTTTTACTGGCCCCATTCCTGAGTTATGTGTACCTACAGAAAATTTCTATCCACAAAAATTATTATTTCATTGATTTTATGAGTTCAAAATGTACGGGAGAGGTTCACCAAATCTAATATTAGGTACTAAAAGAAGCATTTTTACTTCAGTACCAAATTTCTTCCCAAATCCTTAATCTTTGTCCTTATTCTGAGTCTCCAATTTCTACAGATTTCTGAGTTATGTTATAAGATAATTTTTTATTCTGTAAAAAAATTGAAGTTAAAATGAGGGAGGAAGGTTTAAAAAATCTAATATTGGGCACTAAAAAGGAGGTTTTGTACGTTAGGACCCAAAGTTTTGCTCAAATCCCAATCCTTGCACCTAATGTTTTAAATTTTTACTGGCCCCATTCCTGAGTTATGTGTACCTACAGAAAATTTCTATCCACAAAAATTATTATTTCATTAATTTTATGAGTTCAAAATGTACGGGAGAGGTTCACCAAATCTAATATTAGGTACTAAAAGAAGCATTTTTACTTCAGTACCAAATTTCTTCCCAAATCCTTAATCTTTGTCCTTATTCTGAGTCTCCAATTTCTACAGATTTCTGAGTTATGTTATAAGATAATTTTTTATTCTGTAAAAAATTGAAGTTAAAATGAGGGAGGAAGGTTTAAAAAATCTAATATTGGGCACTAAAAAGGAGGTTTTGTACGTTAGGACCCAAAGTTTTGCTCAAATCCCAATCCTTGCACCTAATGTTTTAAATTTTTACTGGCCCCATTCCTGATTATGTGTACCTACAGAAAATTTCTATCCACAAAAATTATTATTTCATTAATTTTATGAGTTCAAAATGTACGGGAGAGGTTCACCAAATCTAATATTAGGTACTAAAAGAAGCATTTTTACTTCAGTACCAAATTTCTTCCCAAATCCTTAATCTTTGTCCTTATTCTGAGTCTCCAATTTCTACAGATTTCTGAGTTATGTGATAAGATCATTTTTTATTCTGTAAAAAAATTGAAGTTAAAATGAGGGAGGAAGGTTTAAAAAATCTAATATTGGGCACTAAAAAGGAGGTTTTGTACGTTAGGACCCAAAGTTTTGCTCAAATCCCAATCCTTGCACCTAATGTTTTAAATTTAACTGGCCCCATTCCTGAGTTATGTGTACCTACAGAAAATTTCTATCCACAAAAATTATTATTTCATTAATTTTATGAGTTCAAAATGTACGGGAGAGGTTCACCAAATCTAATATTAGGTACTAAAAGAAGCATTTTTACTTCAGTACCAAATTTCTTCCCAAATCCTTAATCTTTGTCCTTATTCTGAGTCTCCAATTTCTACAGATTTCTGAGTTATGTTATAAGATAATTTTTTATTCTGTAAAAAAATTGAAGTTAAAATGAGGGAGGAAGGTTTAAAAAATCTAATATTGGGCACTAAAAAGGAGGTTTTGTACGTTAGGACCCAAAGTTTTGCTCAAATCCCAATCCTTGCACCTAATGTTTTAAATTTTTACTGGCCCCATTCCTGATTATGTGTACCTACAGAAAATTTCTATCCACAAAAATTATTATTTCATTAATTTTATGAGTTCAAAATGTACGGGAGAGGTTCACCAAATCTAATATTAGGTACTAAAAGAAGCATTTTTACTTCAGTACCAAATTTCTTCCCAAATCCTTAAGTTTGTAATTTTTTATTCTGTAAAATTAAGTTAATGAGGGAGGTTTAAAAAATCTAATATTGGGTAAAAAGATTTTGTACGTTAGGACCAAGTTTTCTCAAATCCAATCTTGCACCTAATTTAAATTTTTACTGGCCCCATTGATTTTGCTCAAAAATTCTTCCACAAAATTATTATTTTTAATTTTATGAGTTAAATGTACGGGAGAGGTTCACCAAAAAATTAGTACTAAAAGAATTTTTACTTCAGTACCAAATTTTCCCAAATCTAATCTTTGTCCTTATTGAGTCTCCAATTCTACAGATTTCTGATATGTTAATATTTTTTATTCTGTAAAAAAATTGAAGTTAATGAGGGAAGTTAAAAATAATTTGACTAAAAAATTTTGTATTAGGACAAAGTTTAAATCCAATCTTGCACTAAGTTTTAAATTAGGCCCCAAGTTTTGCTCAAAAATTCTTCCACAAAAATTTTATTTCATTATTTATGGTTCAAAAGAAAGTTCACCAAATAATATTAGTCAAAATTTTTATTCAGTACCAAATTCTCCCAAATCTAATTTTGTCCTTATGAGTTCCAATTTCTACAATTTCTTATTTAATATTTTTTATTCTGTAAAATTTTAAAATGGGAGGAAGGTTTAAAAAATTATATTGGGAAAAAAGGAGTTTTTAGTAGGAAGTTTTAAATCCAATCTTGCACTAAGTTTTATTTACTGGCCCCATCCAGTTTGTGTACCACAATTTCACCAAAAAATTTTATTTCTATTTTGAGTTAAATGTACGGGAAGTTCACCAAATAATATTAGTCTAAAATTTTTATTCAGTACCAAATTTTCCCAAATCTAATTTTGTCCTTATTTATCTCCAATTTTCATTTCTGAGTTATTTAAGATTTTTTTATTCTGTAAAAAAATTAATTAAAATGGGAGGAAGGTTAAAAAATTAATATTGGGATAAAAAATTTTGTAGTTAGGACCCAAAGTTTTGTAAATCCCAATCTTGCACCTAAGTTTTAAATTTTTATGGCCCCATTCCTGATTATGTTACCTAAGAAAATTTTATCCAAAAATTTTTATTATTTTAGTTCAAAATTACGGAAGTTACAAATCTAATTTAGGTATAAAAGAAGATTTTACTAGTACCAAATTTCTCAAATTTAACTTTGCCTTTTCTTCTCCAATTTCTCAATTCTTTATTTTAGTATTTTTTATTCTAAAAAAATTGAGTTAAATGGGGAGAAGTTTAAAAAATTAAATTAAAAAAGGAGGTTTTATTAGACCCAAATTTTTTTTTGCTCAAATCCCAATCCTTGCACCTAATGTTTTAAATTTTTACTGGCCCCATTCCTATTATGTGTACCTACAGAAAATTTCTATCCACAAAAATTATTTTCATTAATTTTTGAGTTCAAAAGTACGGGAGAGGTTCACCAAATCTAATATTAGGTACAAAAAAGATTTTTATTCAGTACCAAATTTCTTCCCAAATCCTTAATCTTTTCCTTATTCTGAGTCTCCAATTTTACAGATTTCTGAGTTATGTTATAAGATAATTTTTTATTCTGTAAAAAATTGAATTAAAATGAGGGAGGAAGGTTTAAAAAATCTAATATTGGGCACTAAAAAGGAGGTTTTTTTAGCCCAAAGTTTTGCTAAATCCCAACCTTGCACCTAATGTTTTAAATTTTTACTGGCCCCATTCCTGATTATGTGTACCTACAGAAAATTTCTACCACAAAAATTTTATTTCATTAATTTTTGAGTTCAAAATGTACGGGAGAGGTTCACCAAATCTATATTGGACTAAAAGAAGCATTTTTACTTCAGTACCAAATTTCTTCCCAAATCCTTAATCTTTGTCCTTATTCTGAGTCTCCAATTTACAGATTTCTGAGTTATGTTATAAATAATTTTTTATTCTGTAAAAAATTTTAAAATGAGGGAGGAAGGTTTAAAAAATCTAATATTGGGCACTAAAAAGGAGGTTTTGTACTTAGGACCCAAAGTTTTGCTCAAACCCAATCCTTGCACCTAATGTTTTAAATTTTACTGGCCCCATTCCTGATTATGTGTACCTACAGAAAATTTTATCCACAAAAATTATTATTTCATTAATTTTTGAGTTCAAAATGTACGGGAGAGGTTCCCAAATCTAATATTAGGTACTAAAAGAAGCATTTTTATTCAGTACCAAATTTCTTCCCAAATCCTTAATCTTTGTCCTTTTCTGAGTCTCCAATTTTACAGATTTCTGATTTTTTAAGAAATTTTTTATTCTTAAAAAAATTGAAGTTAAAATGAGGGAGGAAGGTTTAAAAAATCTAATTTGGGCCTAAAAAGGAGGTTTTTACGTTAGGACCCAAAGTTTTGCTCAAATCCCAATCCTTGCACCAATGTTTTAAATTTTTACTGGCCCCATTCCTGAGTTATGTACCTACAGAAAATTTCTATCCACAAAAATTATTATTTCATAAATTTTATGAGTTCAAAATGTAGGGGAGAGGTTCACCAAATATAATATTAGGTAATAAAAGGGGAATTTTCACGCCAAGACTCAAAACTTTATCCAAATCCCAATCTTAGCCCTCCTACTAGTTTTTTAATAAATTACTGACCCCACTCCTGAGTTAAGTGTAGAGAAAATTCTTTTCCTCAAAAATCATTATTTTATTAATTATATGAGTTTTAAATGTGGGGGAGAGGTTTACCGAATCTAATATTAGGTATTAAAAGAAGCATTTTCACTTCAGTACCAAATTTCTTCCCAAATCTTTGTCCTTATTCTGAGTCTCCAATTACTACACACTACTGGGTTATCTAAAGAGAATTTCTATCCACAAAAATTATTAATTCATTAACCACGTGAGGTTAAAATGAGGGGGATAAGTACACCAAATCTAATATTAGGAACTAAAGGGGGACTACAGGACTCAAAATTTTATCCAAATCCCAATCTTAGCCCTTCTACTTAGTTTTTAATAATACCTGCTGACTCCACTCCTGAGTTACGTGTAGAGGAAATTCTTTTCCACAAAAATCATTATTTTATTAATTATAAGAGTTTTAAATGTGGGGGAGAGGTTAACCAAATCTAATATTAGGTATTAAAAGAAGCATTTTTACTTCAGTACCAAATTTCTTCCCAAATCTTTGTCCTTATTCTGAGTCTCCAATTACTACAGATTTCTGAGTTATCTAAAGAGAACTTTTTTCACAAAAATTATTAATTCATTAATCACGTGAGGTGAAAATGAAGGGTATAAGTACACAAAATCTAGGTAATATTGGGTACTAAAGGGGGAATTTTTACGCTAGGACCCAAAATTTCATCCAAATCCCAATCTTAGCCCTTGTACTAAGTTTTTAATAATTACTGACTTCACTCATGAGTTATGTGTAAATTCCTTTCCGCAAAAATTATTATTATATTAACTATGTGAATTAAAAACGGAGAAGAGGTTCACGAAATCTTCAATTAATGGTAATTTATTTCAGGACTCAAATTTTCCTACAAATCCTCGAATCCAATCTTTGCCTTGGTCCTGAGTTTACAGCTTCTTGACTCCAGAGCTATGTGTAGAAAAAATATTAATTTATTTTTACCTGAGGTCACAATGAGGAGAGAGGAATCAAGCTAAATGTCATCAAATCTCATCCAAAGAAAGAGAGGTTTCTAAAAATTTCCTCTAAAATTTTTTATTCAGAAATTCGTTTATATTTCCTTTTCCTTTCAATTAAAAACTCATTAAAAGTAAATCTCACGTGAGATGGAGGAACGGTCATACAACATCTCATTAATTCACACTTAGAAGAAGGGAGGGACAATATTAATTGAACAGCTGGTACAACACTGTTTTTTGAAATAAGCCATCACCAGAATAGTTGATTAGTTAATATTAGACTGAAAATAATTTTAATTCGTGTAGTTTTAAAATAAACTGGAATTTCACACGCCATTCCACGTTTTCAGTAGAAAAAAAACAAACAATGATGTTATCCCATGTTTTAATCCCAGTATTTAATTCAACATGCCTCATCTGAATCACTACACAATTATTTAACGATTTATCTATTGTCACTGACTTTTTTCCGGAGAAATAGATCGATCGTTAATCACGAGAAAACCTTATTAACTAATAGCTTAATTTAGAAGATTGTCTAGAAATAATCTTCTCGGTGTAGAAATAATCGGCTCGTTTTTTTTGCGTTTTACTAGTATAGTATGTAGCAGAACAAAGTTACTGAAAACTTTTAATTAATAGAAAAATAAGGACATTATTTATCTCGTTTAGTTTATGTTTTCACGATGCGATTAAAATATACAAAGTACACACTTATTAATTGAACTAATGTGGCGGAGTAATTAGTAAAGTCTCAGAACAGCACAAGTGTTTCCTAGTTTTAAACAGTGTCGGCCCATGGAGGTTATTATAGAGGTATCTCAAAATCTCATGAGACGTAAAGTGCACAGAAAAAACAAAAGCCGGAGCTCCAACTCAAGCAATTGCCTAAGTAGGGGCGGGGTTATGTTTCTGCGTATCCCAAGGTCAAAGTTCATGAAATTCTGAAATACCTCTAGTAATAATTGTTTATTTTTTATTTTTTAATGGCTTTCTCTCTAATAGAAAAGACGTTAGGGACGATATAAAATATGTCCCGCTGCTATTAATGAGAACTGATTATTTATTGAAAAAAATTATTAGGGCGGATATGATAAATAATCGTAAGGGAAAACCGCTACTGGTTTTAAACATAGTAACATTCAGTGGCGGATTTACCAGCAGGCTCAATAGACTAGAGCCTAGGCCCTAAGGCGGCAGATTTTAGGGGGCGGCAAACTTTGCTCAAAAATTTTTTTCTTACAGAAATTAAAAAAAAATTATTATCATACACGGAAAAAAACGAGGTTCAAAAAATCAACAAAAATTACAATATTTTAGTGCTATACAGTATACTGAATACACTAACGTCTGTATATGAAAAAATACTAAACGTTTATTTATAAAATATACTATTGATGTGATTTTGAATTTTTAAAATATTCCAATAGCGTTTAAGTATTACATTTTAAATTTAGCATTTTTACCTGTTTTTGAAATTAATTATTGCCATAATTTATCTTTAGGTCCACCTACACTATTCAATTAATGTGTAATATGTTTCACCACTTAAATATATCTATTCGAAGAAAAATTGGATCCAAAAAAAATTGCTTAAAAATAACAATAACAAATATTAAATAGATATAATTATATGTGGAAAATTAATACTTTTCTGTTGATATTTCTGGTGATATTAACAACCTGTTTGAGTGTAGAATAAAAATTTAATAAATTTACACATAAAAAAAATTGCATATTGTTGCACAGAATTTCATAAATATTATACATTTCTTAGAATGATGATAATTAAAAAAAACAATATCTAATGATAATATTGTAATGAATAAAAGCTGTAAATATCCATTCAACGAAAGTTCTTAACATTCTTACATTTTTAATCCTAATGAATTCGTATCAATATTTGTTGATTAGTCTGATAAAAATATAATACAATAATAAAGTTGCAATTTCATTGACAAAAAATTGATTGTGAATTAGGGTATAGAATTGCAGGTGTCAGTAGGGGTGGCAAATATGTAAATCCGCCACTGGTAACATTAGTTTAATAAAGCAATTTATTCAAGGCAATTATTAATTAGATTTCTTAGAAAGCCTAGATCTTTACTTAGTAGAACAATATTGTTACAAATAATAATTATTCCACGAACAAAAATTTACATAATAAGAATTTTACGTTGCAGTTTTTGTTGTAGGGTGTGACACTTTTTTTTGATCTCTTACTTCCCCATTTTTTTTATTATTCATATTATACATTAGTTATACAATACTTTTTTACAAATGAATTGTTTATTAGTAGACACCCACAAGCGATCAGTTTTTTCATTGACCCAAACAAGTTGATATTGTTAAAAAAATTGGAAATTTGTTTCTTGATCCAATGAATAAAAGAATTTCTATTTATAGACACCTTTCTAGGAGACTTTGGAAATGAATTTAAAATTAATTTTGCGACAACGTGATGCAAAAACACAAGTATATTTTATTTGTAGATACATCCTGTTAGATTAATTTTGTAAAACCTCGGTGTACATTTTCCTTCCGCTTGTAATGGTTTTGTGCAGTTAATAAATCATTTGTGACAGATCGGTAACACTGAAGGCCACTACGTATTATTATGTAGTACCTATAATAGTTGAGCAGTTGTCTCAATTTTTATGAATGAAACTTTTAACAAACCATTTTTTTAACAATTTTTTCTTAAACTTATCTGTTTTTAACAACTTAAAAAAATTTATGAAATATTTTTTTAGATCCTGGTTCATTGAAACGTTTATGATTTTTCTACTTCTGAGTTGACTATAATTAAAAAAAAATATTGCGTATTAAACCGAGTTTAATTTAGACATTCTTATAATATAAATGTTCTGCAATGAGATCAGTTGCAAACCTACCTATTGAGAAAACAAACAATTCGTGATTATAAAAATAGAACAAGTCAATTTATTTTGTTTGGAACAGTCCGATCTATTTGCACGAATCCGATTTATGAAGATTGTGGATTATTTCGAAAAGAAACATTTGAAGGTGCTGCAGGTACATCATCCTATACATATACGTCACAGTTTTTTTCTCAAAAACACCCCGTTTAATGCAAGATACAGGCACTACATAAATAGTTATATGAAAAAGTTTTTTTTTGTGGATATTTTGGTAGAAATCTAAATATTTTGAGGTGTACCTATCTACTGGTTACATTTTGCAGATCACAAAACTCGAAAGAAAATACACAAATAGTTTTTTTTACGTATTAAAATGACTCAATCCTACCAAATATTTCCTATTTTCCACAGTGACGCAATTCTTTACAACCAATAGATAATAATAAAAATTACAAATAGAGAATATTTGCCCTTAAATGAAACACTGTTAAACCGACTGCTTCATTGATATTTTATTGGATGGAAGTTGTAACAAGAAGAAAATACGTACTTAGACAGAGATAGGAAGGAAAAACTACTGTAGAATACTTTAATTATTTTGTCCCATATGTTTATCATTTTTACGAGACAATACAGGCGATCTCTTGGGCGATTTATTGTCCCTTTCAGGGGAGGGCGAATGACTGCCATCGTTCCCTGATCCTGGTTCCTTCGAAGACGTCTTTAGACGTATATTTGTGTCCAAGTGACGAAAACTACAAACACAATCCTTTAAACTTCCTCATTACATATTACACTCCCAAACTTCCTTTTACCGGATAGGGACGTTACTCGAGGACCCTTCTTCTCCACCCCCTTGAAACAGAAAGGCTAATGGCCAACTTATCCAAGATGTACTCCTAAAACACAAAAAAAGGTTTAAAAGTTGTTTGGGGGTTTGTATTGTGTTGAAATAAAAATAAAAATTGTATTTAGTTCAGTTTACTTACGGTGGTGGTTGCACTGTGACATTTTCAGAAGACGTTTCTGTATCAGAAAATAATCTTCTGGAGGCGAGGGCCTTCGCAATCGAAGGGTTGTAAATTTTAGGGTCGCTAACCATACGCACAAAAAAGGAACGCTTGTAAGCGAGAGCTTCTTTTCTTTTACGTGCCAAAACTTCAGAAATTTCATCTTGAAGTTCCTAAAGTTAATAGTAAATATCAAATAAAAAAAAATTAAATAAAATGTCTTTTAGATTTGGAAGACAGTTTTAAATAGAAAACAAATATGAAAATACCTGTTCTTTTTCAATAGCTTGACTTTCCAATAAATCAGAAGCAAATTCTTTAATAGCATCCCATGCATAATCTGGAAGAAATCGAATGAAGATGTTCAAATTTATTGGCCAATAAATTTTATCGTTTATGAATTTATAAGACCGTAATTTCTTTTCATGTAGGTCATAAAAAAACGATAGGATGGCCAGTATTTAGTGAAATGTCAATTAATAGACAGTACTAGTTAACAGATTTATGTATAAAATTATGTAGTCTGATATAATAACAAATCTGGTTCTTGTTTCACGTTATTTTGACTTTTCAAGCTGTTATACGTTTGAGAAGGTAAATAAATGAACGAAACCTTGTATCTATATTATATTAAAAATCACATTAGATCAGTAATTTTTTTTTCAAATCAAACATTCAATTTTTGATACTTTAGAGCAATCGGAACAATTCGTAAGTATTCGGATTGTTGGCAGATGCTCTTGAATGCAACTCAGGTTCGAGTCCCATACAATGCAATAGTTTTTTTTTTACTAACTTTAAGGGAAACATACAAGTAAGTACATAAATAAATAACTAATAACATTAACGTAACTAAAATATTCCTTTTCTTGACAAATGAAATAAATATGAAACTTAATTTTTCGTTGTTTAGTGTGGGAATTAAGAAATAATCAAACAGTCAGTGATTTGGTTTATAAGATTCCAAGGCTCATTTCTCGCCTAGCAATACCGCGAAAATGACAACAGTGTTTAGCAGATAATCCTTAAACGTGTTAATAAGATCTGTCGGCAAATAAAATACTATTTTTTTTTACCAATATCTTCGTCGGTTGCATTTTGCGCCACAACGCAAAATCTGATGACATATTTGTCGCGAACTGACGCTGGCACCATATGAAGTTTTCCCGAGGCGTTTATATTGCTAAGAAGTTTTTCATTCAACTTATCACTGCCTTTCAAGCGAAAGCAGACCAAACCGAGCTGAAATAAAATAAACAATCCGTACACATGCAGAACATTATGTTAAAATATAAATCTGTTAATAAAAATTGTACGTAATATAATAAAGTATTTCCAAACAAGGCACCACGTGGCTCAAATAAGAATTAGAGCGTTTTCCTAGCGGTCTTCGCTGTTCATTAATATATATTTCTTTATTTACCTTAACTTCATTGCAAATTTCGAACCGTCTGTCACGCATGACCAAAAGTTCGAACTTTTTGGCCAGTCGAATGTGATGTCGAATGTAATTTTTCAGACCGGATATGCCGTAACATCTCATAACGAACCAGAGCTTTAAAGAGCGAAATCGTCTGCTCAGGGGAACTCCCCAGTGTCGATAATCGATTGCAGTATTACTGTAACCGTGCTGCAAGTACAAAGGGTCGACTACAAGGGCCGAAGTGAGTCGATATCTGTCCTTAACCCACATGGTAGAACAATCGAAATTTACCAGCAACCACTTGTTGGGATTCGTGTTAAAAGAATCGGCATATTCGATTCCTGGAGGACAATAATGTTGAGTAAAACAAAAAAACTATAAAAGTATCGTGTACCTTTCAGCAAATGCTTCAGTTCTGGGCAGATAAAAGCATTTCCGGCGTAAGCTGCGTCAACATGGAGCCACACCGATGGGAATTTTTTGCAAATAGGTCCTATTTCAGAAAGATTATCGAAAGAACAGCAAGATGTTGTTCCAAGAGTCGTAGAAACGAAGAAAGGTATCAAACCCATTGTTTCGTCTTCTTCCATTGCCTTAAAATAAAAAGATATTTAAAAGTTACAAAATAAAGATTTTTGACGTAGGTAGGTACCATTAGCAAAGTTTGTCCCCTGAGTGAAGATTTTTCGTCAGGCTCTAAAATTCTCAGTTTTACAAAACATATCATTGCAGCTTTTTCTACACAAGAATGGGCTTCTTTTGAACAGTATGCCATCAGTTTGGACAGTAGCAACCCCTCTTCTACAAAAGGATGCTGCTGTTTTAAGCGTTTCACAGCTTGTGCCCTGGCTGCTAACATGGTTACCAAAACACATTCGCTGGCAGAAGTCTTAAATAATAAATTAATTAATTTTTACCATCAAAAGTGGTGATATCATAAGTTTACTTGTATAACACCCCCACCCTTGCTGTCATCATATAAAGTTAAGAATTCATCTGGTAAACCTATTGCCTTTCCTAAAATTAATAATCAATTAATTTATTATAAGTTTTTAAAAATAAAATGTATTAAATAATTTTTTACCAAACCAATCAAGGACAATCGTTTCTAGTTCTGTACAAGCAGGACTTGCTGCCTAAAATAAATATGTTTAAATAGGAACACATTTAAAATTATCAAGGAAGCAGTAAAAATTTTTTGTAGCGAGATTCCAAAAATACATAATTTGTTACAGTTTAAAAAGCAATTTATTTACCCAGGAAAATCCGATACAAGAAATAGCATCGGACAACATGTCACCAAGAATAGACGGAAATGAATTTCCTGATGGAAAATATGCGTGAAAACGAGGATGTTGCCAATGAGTAACACCTGGCATTATTTTTGATTCGACATCTCTCATAATAACATCCCAATCTTCGGGATTTTCCGGTGCTTCTTTAGAAATCAAATTTTTTAAATAACCAGGCTCTACCGACGGTGTTACCCTTCTCGATTCGATATGTTCCAAATAATTGCAAATGTATTCCACCATTTCTTTTCCCCTATTTCGAAATTCTTCCCGGTCCATTGTTTTTAAATTAATTTCCTACAAACTGTATTAAATTCTAATACAAACCAAATATGCTAATCTAATTCCAAAATAAGTATAAGGACTGACTTGTTTTACTTAAATTTATAATTAATTAATATTGTCTGGTGCTTAATAAATAGATTATTTATTATACTTTATCAACAATGTATCATCGAAAGTATAAATTCAATTAAATGTAAAAATAAATTACTTGTAAATTAATTATTCATTAATTATTAGGAATAAATAATAAGCGTTATGTGAATGAAAAGTCCTACCTGTTGCTTGAAGGAATACGGCAGCAACTTCTGGGGTAGGTTGCTGTGAATTTACCACAAGCAAAAGGGTGATTTTATCTCATATTCGCCCCTCCACAACACCAATGCCAGAGCTAGGTCCAATAGAGTTTTCACGATGAAAATTACTGCCATAACGATATTTATATGCAGAACCGAGTTCCTAGTAATTTCTCAGCATAAATTGAATATTAAAAAACAAATTATTTCTTAAACTTCCCTTAATGACAGCTGAAGTTAATCACATTTTTGTAAAAATAAAATGTACAAAATTTATTTTTTTAAGGGACATCTGCATCTTTTACAACAAAAAACTTGATAACAAGAAATTGTGTTGTACATTTTTTTAATTTTACCTAAAGAGATCATCTAAATGCGAATGTGTTTAAATGTGTCTACCGAAACACGAATTCAGAAAGTTCAAATTTCATAAATAAATGGACTGATAAAAACGGTTTTGGACTATTTTCAATTTGTAAATAAAATATTCGCAAAATTGAATGAATACTATATATATATATATATATATATTCAATTATTATAAAAATGTAATTAGTTTAGACTAGTTTGGGCCAAAAAACGGCCACCACCAAAAAATTTCGAAAACTTTTGCAGCCTTAATAATTTAAGTAAAGGAACGTCTAGCGAAAATTTGATATGAGGGAAAAGAGGAAGCATTTTGATCGTACAATTAATCTATAAAGGGGGTGAAAATGAGAAGATGCCCCTTCACCCCAACGGCACATGACGAGAATGGAAGAGCTTTGGAATCGTTGGCATTCCAAAGCTTTATTCATTTTCTGAGACTCAAGTCGAGTGGGCCACTAGGTCGAGCAGCATTATTAAATCACTAGCTCTCCATCTCTATGCCTTATGGATTCGACAGTTTATTAAACGGTTTTCATCATTTTCTTATTTTCTTCTCACTTACGGATAATTTCTACAATATATATAGGGTGATGTCGTCTATTCGTCAAAAATAAAATACAAAACCAAATTAAAATAAATTTATGATTTTTATCTGTCGGAAATCGTAGAAATATACAGGGTGATTGCTATTGCTCCATTAAAAATAGGAAAAAAATAATATGACACAAAAGAGTAAGCATTATTTATGGCAATTAATGTGTGATAATTTTTTGAAATTAAATGAAAATTAAAAAAAATACCCTCTTTACCCAACTATTTTTGAAATGTTAAATATTTACTTATAAGTTGATAGTTTGGTGGAATAATATAAAAGTCAAGAGTTGAATATTTTCTGTTACTATTTTTGTTCAATATATTTCGTAAAATCAAACAATTCTTAAAAAATAAGTATTTAGACTATTACATTTTGAATATTCGTAATATGGGCTGCCTAAATTAGACAAAACTTTTCGACAAATGAAGTAATGTTATTTTTACAATCAAGTATTGCAGGTTGTCTATATTGACGAGAAAAAGTGCGCTCTTTTTAAATAAAAAATAATTTTATTTCTCGTTTTAATTAAATAACTAAAAGAAATACGTATTACGATTATTAAATATTTTAATAAAATAAAGCCTTTTATATTTGGTCAACCTTTATACTTTTAAAATACTTAGTTAATTGGTTTTTCTCATAGACTGTTTTTCTTAAATAAACAAGAGAAAACTTGATTTTCTTTAAAAATCTACACGTATATATTTCTATACTGTTTTTTAAATAGTTATATGTTTTTGGAAGTTTAATGAGAAGATAAAAAATAAAGAAAAAACTTTATGATGTTACTTTAATTAAGCTATGGTTTTCATTGCAATTTATAAATTACGTCTTGCTTTTGTGTTTGACTCAAATCAGTCTTTTGTTAGATAAAAGTTTAAAATAATTTTGAAGAATAACTCAAACAAATGAAACAAAAGTTACAGAAACTTATTAATACTTTATTTAAGTTAGTACAGAGACTCTGCTGCGTTATTCGGACGTGGTTTCTTTATTTTATCAATGTTTTTGATGACCATATCATGCAATGAACAGTATCGATTTCTGATTTCAGCCATAGTCAACCACAAACTTAAATATTCTTTCTCATCAAGTTCTTGAACCGCCATTCTGTAGTCTACAATATGAGGATATTTTGCTACTTTTGAAATTAATTTACCCCTGGAGACAAAATAACGTGAAATCTGGTCAAAGAATGCTGTAGCCTCAGACTCTACAGATTGAACTTCAGCCAGTGTGTCTTCTTGAATGGATACACCAAAATTGTTTCCATCTTCAATCTTTGGAATCATGAATGAAATCCACATTTTCAACTGCAAAGAAAAGTTAAATAATCCATACACTTTTTAATATCAAAATTGTTCATATTGCTTACTAAATTTGAGTCTTCAATCAGTTTCCTAATATGGGGTTTCACAATATCGATTACTTCCAACAACAACTTGTTGGTGGGCACAGGCCCATTAGGAAGTACAAAGACATTTGTGCCATCACTTGATAAACTGCCATCATGTTTAGTCTTCTTTAGAGGAGGTAGTTCATCATCATGACTGTTAAACAACACAGGATCAGGCACTGGAATATTCAATTCTTGATGAACTTCCGAGAACCTTCTATCTTTGAATTTCGGTGTGTTTAAGATATCATTAAGTTTTACAATCGTTTCTGGAAATCCTTTTAAAATCAATTCTTCTGCTTTGGCTTTTAATGAATCCTTGTACTCTTGAACCTAATAAAAGTCAAACTTACACTACTGTTAAGCATTTAAAATCAATTTGATGGTGACATCGTACTTCTTTTCCATACACGCTATTGAGGAAAATACTATCGGGGCGGCTATTACCCGAATATATACTTAAATTGGGAAGGGACATGATATGGGAACAAATTTAATGGTAATCTGTCGAAAGGGCTCATGTCAAAACGTAGAGATTTAGTGAAATTATTGTGTCATTATAATCGGTAAAAGACAGATACATACCTTTTTATTTTTGTTATCAGCCATACTAAACAATAATCACACAAATCTAATGGTACTTAATTAAGTTAAATAAAAAAATCTAGAACATACAGTCATACAAACACAGCGTGTTAACCTAACCTATACGTTTGAATATATCCCACAACAGCATAGTCTTCTATAAATGCGCATGCGTATTAATGTCAATTTATATTTTTTTTTTATATTTAAAAATAATTGAATTAAATGTTTTGCCATACATAATTCAGATGTTGTTTTGGAAATTAGAAAGTAAATTTTTTTCTCTTTTATTTTATCTTTAAAGGTTGCAAAGAGAAAATGAAATAAAATCATCAAAAAGTTTATGTTATGAATCCATGATATTAAAGTCTCAAAAGATAACTAATAATGTTTACACTAGCAGTGTTTAGAGATAAGTATTTTAAAATTTCCGTTGAAATAACATTGCAAAATTCTTTTATTAATAAATTGATGATAAAGGCCATCAGGCAGTATCATCATGATTATCATGACGGCAGTGTAAGGAGGGTTGTCTATATTGTTGCGTGAGTTTTGAGTAAAATGTTGTTTTATCGTTTTTTTAAATATTTGTTAATTTTCTAACGATTTTTCTTTCTGAGCTCAGTTAGACTAAAATAAATTTGTTTTTAAATATATTGTAGCACCGGTTATACTGTTTTAGAATAAAAGGGAACTTTGTATAAATATCGTGTTAGAAATGATTCCCCCTAACGGTTGGTAAAATAACAACATAACAACCCAGAGGTAGTTGTCGTCTGTCGTTGTCAGTTCAGAAGAGGTACTTAACCTTACTTCGAAGTGTAATGCATGGTGAGAAAATTCTATAACTGGAATTTAATATCAATTTCAAAGTGACTATAAGAAGTGTGCTTTATTCGTTTGTGCTAGAATGTGAAAATTACAGTACTTAAGTGTGTTATTGAAAAATGGCTGGCGTATTTGATATTGAGCTACATGACATTGAATCTGTAGAAGTTGACGATTCTGATGACGATATTATTGAAATAACTGAGGTATTTCAGCTAGAAAAATAGTATACAACGTATATTTGATGCCGTAGTGTTAACGTAATTTTTAAATTTTTGTCACATATTTTTTTATTTGGCTTGCATATGTTTTACATATCTATATCCTTTTAGGGTGGATATGATCAGAACCCCAACGTAAATGATATTATAGAGTAAGTATTTATTTACATCCACTTTATGTCTAGATAAGAAATGCCAATTAAGTTGATTATAGGAATATTTTTATATTTATTTTGAGTGTGCCTTATGTGACCCATTAAGTTATATTTTGTAGATATACCATAAATTGTTATTCTGAGACAAATTATTTTAATTCCCTAAATTTGTTTCTATTATGCCAATTAAATTTACAATTTTTATGCTTTTAATACCAAATAAAGCTAAAATTAATTAAGGAATAAGTATTTGTAAATATATAAAATTGTATTTTTTTAAATATATATTTTTACACCCCATGGACAGTATATTTACAATATAATACTTAAACAGTTTTAGCCTTATTTTCAATTTTGTAAGACAGAAGTAAAGTGTGTAAGTAGGTCATGGTTATGTCATCATATTGAAATGTAGGACTTTCTTTTTACATAGTCTGAGTGAAAGTAAAAGTTAAAATGAACTAAAATGCTCTAAACTATAAAGTATTACATGTTACTAGGTTTCTGGATTTTGCAATGCTCTATTTGTTTAATTACTTCTTTTTATCCTTTTATATACCTCTATGTAAATGTACGATATATATCACTTAAAGAGGTTTTCCAAGTACATATTTTATAAATTTTCTTTATTTATTGATCTGAATATGAGTATTTAATTTTATTTACAGTTTGCTGACCATTTTTTAATATAATGTATCATCTGAGATAACAAATGTTTGTTTTAGTGACGATAACATTGAAACTGTTCAACTGACTGAACAAAATGTTAATCCTGGTCAAGAAAAGACAGGACCCCATGACTTCGAACTTAGGAAAGTTCTGGGTAAAGGGGGCTATGGCAAAGTATTTCAGGTGCGCAAAGTAACTGGTCAAGATGCCGGGACAATATTTGCAATGAAAGTTCTTCGAAAAGCTTCCATAGTTAGAAATCAAAAAGACACAGCACACACTAAGGCTGAACGCAATATTTTAGAAGAAGTTAAGGTAACACAGATTGTTTTAATATGATATAACTCTGTTTAATGTTTTATTTGGTCTTTTTAGCACCCTTTCATAGTCGACTTAAAATATGCCTTCCAAACTGGAGGCAAATTGTATCTAATTTTAGAATATTTAAGTGGAGGCGAGCTTTTCATGCATTTGGAACGTGAAGGAATATTTTTAGAAGATACTGCATGGTAACCCAAGGGAAAGTTCTTTATGGCCCATGTTATATGACTTTTTGATTTTAGTTTTTATTTATCCGAAATAATTCTAGCACTAGAACACTTGCATTTACAGGGAATTATTTACAGAGACTTAAAACCTGAAAATATTTTGCTAGATGCTTTCGGACATGTTAAACTGACGGATTTTGGTCTCTGTAAAGAACACATTCAAGAAGGAATTGTTACACACACATTTTGCGGTACTATAGAATACATGTACGTTAAATTTTCGTTTTTAAAATATATTTCTTTATAATAACTAATATTATGGATTGTAATGTAATAAATAATATTTGTAGGGCCCCTGAAATATTAACGAGAAGTGGCCATGGCAAAGAAGTCGACTGGTGGTCATTAGGTGCTCTTATGTATGATATGTTAACAGGGGCTGTGAGTATATTTCTAATTCTTAAAAAATAAAAAAATGGTACAATGTATTAAATGTTAAACACCAAGCCTTAAATTCGTTACAACTTTTTAAATTACATTGGCATTTGTGATTTGTTTTTGCAGCCCCCTTTTACTGCTGAAAACCGTAAAAGAACGATAGAAAAAATCCTCAAAGGTAAGCTGATATTACCTCAATATTTAACGGCCGACGCCAGGGACTTGATAAGGAAATTGCTCAAGAGACAGGTGCAGGCTAGGTTGGGATCATCTCCTGGGGATGCAGATGGTATTAAGCAGCACCAGTTCTTTAAGCACATCAACTGGAATGACGTGCTTACAAGGAAACTGGAACCGCCCTTTAAGCCGAGTCTAGTATGCCTTATTGGTTTGGGATTATAATAAATTAGGTAAATAATGTATATTCTTTTAAAGGCCAGCGAAGACGACGTTTCGCAATTTGATACCAAATTTACCAAACAGACGCCTATTGATTCACCAGACGAATCTACTCTTAGCGAAAGTGCCAATATGATATTTCAGGTGAGAATAAAACTCCATATTTGACAATTCATTACCTAAATGGGAAGTGTAGAACTTTTTTACAGCAACAAATCAAAATGGCGCCAAAAAAGTTTATATTCTTGCACTATGTTTTTAGGGATTTACGTATATTGCACCGTCGGTGCTTGAAGACATGTACAAACCACACATAGTAAAGGCGAGATCTCCCCGTAAGCCTGGCAGCACACCCCTGCGCAATCAACCCGTGCCTTTTCACCATCCCCTTCAGAATTCCCATCATATAGGTTCTATTAGGCAGTACAACTCACAGCAACGCCCCATAATGGGGACTAACAATTGTACAGATGAAGTGATGGAAGTTAGCAGCATACCTCAAGTATAGTAGTTAGCCAATTGTTAGTTTAATTTTTACCACAAATGAAGTTTAGAACAAAAAAAAGGAATAATAATAATAATAATAAAAAGGAAATAACCTATAATTTACAATTTAGATTATAATTATTTAAACGGATCGTTTTTCTTTTTGTTCTTATTTTTGTAATTGTTACCAAATTTGAAGTGTATATACATTATATATTATAACTGAAGTTGTACTAAGTCTTTTTTATATTTAATATTAAACGCTTATGTGTGTACTAGAAGCGAATTTTAAATAAACTTGCTGAGGGTGTGTAAATCTTGCTTCAATCATTGAATTTTCTGTGTGATAATTTATGACTGGAAAATAAAAACTACTGTTTGGGTGGATTTTATCTAAGAGTTGCTGGGTGGTAGAAGACAATTCTCTAGGTGTAGTTTTCAGGCTTTCACTGCCGGCGTCATTTGAAACAGCCCGGAAGAAACCACTGTTTCAATTCTCTAGGTCCCAGAAAAATCACAATTGCATCTTTAGATGAAAATCAATCGTAGGCCAGAGGGACAAAAAAAAAATAACTGCAGATGTTAGGAATCAGTGATAGATTTAAATTAAAAACAGCTCAGTTCTAGAATATTTCTCAGCAGAGCTGACAACTTCAATTTTATGAGACTAACAAATACTGATTTTCTACATATAATAAACTAGTAGCATACAATTACTACATTGGGAAATCTGAATATTTAATTATGATTGTTTAATAATCTTTGTTAACTAAAATAAGCCCTAAATTATGTTACATGAGGTCTGAAAAGGTTAGAATCACCTGAAAAATTTCATTTTGCATAATAAACTAATGTATTTGCTCTAAAATGAATAAAAAATACCTTATCCATTTTACGAAAAACGTATAAACATTATTTTAACACATAGATTAGAGAAGGTTTATAGATGGATCACTCGAGCATTCGAGTTTCAGCGCCGTCTGCCAGGTGGGCACTCAACTATTTGCCATGAATAATAAAAATGTATTTTGTTTATTTTTGTAATATTTTAATATGAAAAAGTTATAATGTAACATGTAATAACCCTTTAACAAAAACAAAATTTTTGTTTTCTTTAAGAATATGGGTTAAAACATGTCAAATTATAACTTCAGTAACAAAATGCGAGGGAGTAACAACAAAAATAAAAATAAAAAACTAAATTAAGATTATTTATTACATGGGACAAATAAAGTTATACAATTTACAATTATAAATAAGAAAATTAATAGAAATTACAAATTTACATACAAATGTAACAACTACAGAAATAATTAATTGGTGTTTCACGTTTTACGTTATCCTTTACTTCAGGTTAAAGTTGTTTTGGTGATATGCAATGTTTTATAAATTAAAGGTCAATACGTCTGAAAATATAAAACAACCCATTTTTGAGACCTGCCTATTCTATTGATAAATAAATATACTGTAATTATTTTCTATGTGATATTTGTATAAA
Organism: Agrilus mali; assembly: GCA_029378335.1. Taxonomy (NCBI): domain Eukaryota; kingdom Metazoa; phylum Arthropoda; class Insecta; order Coleoptera; family Buprestidae; genus Agrilus; species Agrilus mali. Next base: position 17,623,883 of record CM055658.1, on the reverse strand, counting down.
ACCAATCGTATAGTAAGGAAACACTTACCGAAAGTATTGGACAAGGAACTGTTTCTTTGTATTAATTTGTGTCTGCATACGTTTTCCATTTGTGTATTCTTTCCTTTTTGTTTTCGAATGATAATGAGTATCAGGTTTTCACATTTTTTACGTTTTTCAATCGAAATATTTGCCGGCACCCGGCACACTTGCACTTATATTTACGTTCGTACGGATTTCCCCATTAGCCTTCAACATCTAGCTCATCTAGCTTTAACAGCATTCTTTATTAGGCAACCCACTCTACGACCTTTAAATCGCCATCTATTACGTGGGCACTCAACTATTTCACAAAAGACATACTGAACACCCGATGTTTTAACAATTTTAATTAATTTTCGCTCGTTCTTAACCTAAAAGTATATAAATAAATAAATAAATAAATTAAGATGCCATCTTTTCTCAACAAACACATTTATTTTTGACCTGTTGGTAATTCAGATAACACCAAACAGTAGTTACAATTAGTTTAGTTTTTCTGTGACAGGTGCTGCGTTACACTCTAACTAAATTTATTCAAATGCGTATTTTATAAGGAGGTAATTTCTTTTTAAACAAAAATTAAATCACTAATGTAATCAGTTTTTACGTAAATTACAGTCTACAGTTAATTTTTGGTTCTCCTAATCATGCACATTATCTCTAGTACAGTCAGTAAACAATAATATAATCTTGCCATAAATTTCTCTTTTAGCTTAATATAAAATGTGTTTTTTTAAATATATATTTTTACACCCCATGGACAGTATATTTACAATATAATACTTAAACAGTTTTAGCCTTATTTTCAATTTTGTAAGACAGAAGTAAAGTGTGTAAGTAGGTCATGGTTATGTCATCATATTGAAATGTAGGACTTTCTTTTTACATAGTCTGAGTGAAAGTAAAAGTTAAAATGAACTAAAATGCTCTAAACTATAAAGTATTACATGTTACTAGGTTTCTGGATTTTGCAATGCTCTATTTGTTTAATTACTTCTTTTTATCCTTTTATATACCTCTATGTAAATGTACGATATATATCACTTAAAGAGGTTTTCCAAGTACATATTTTATAAATTTTCTTTATTTATTGATCTGAATATGAGTATTTAATTTTATTTACAGTTTGCTGACCATTTTTTAATATAATGTATCATCTGAGATAACAAATGTTTGTTTTAGTGACGATAACATTGAAACTGTTCAACTGACTGAACAAAATGTTAATCCTGGTCAAGAAAAGACAGGACCCCATGACTTCGAACTTAGGAAAGTTCTGGGTAAAGGGGGCTATGGCAAAGTATTTCAGGTGCGCAAAGTAACTGGTCAAGATGCCGGGACAATATTTGCAATGAAAGTTCTTCGAAAAGCTTCCATAGTTAGAAATCAAAAAGACACAGCACACACTAAGGCTGAACGCAATATTTTAGAAGAAGTTAAGGTAACACAGATTGTTTTAATATGATATAACTCTGTTTAATGTTTTATTTGGTCTTTTTAGCACCCTTTCATAGTCGACTTAAAATATGCCTTCCAAACTGGAGGCAAATTGTATCTAATTTTAGAATATTTAAGTGGAGGCGAGCTTTTCATGCATTTGGAACGTGAAGGAATATTTTTAGAAGATACTGCATGGTAACCCAAGGGAAAGTTCTTTATGGCCCATGTTATATGACTTTTTGATTTTAGTTTTTATTTATCCGAAATAATTCTAGCACTAGAACACTTGCATTTACAGGGAATTATTTACAGAGACTTAAAACCTGAAAATATTTTGCTAGATGCTTTCGGACATGTTAAACTGACGGATTTTGGTCTCTGTAAAGAACACATTCAAGAAGGAATTGTTACACACACATTTTGCGGTACTATAGAATACATGTACGTTAAATTTTCGTTTTTAAAATATATTTCTTTATAATAACTAATATTATGGATTGTAATGTAATAAATAATATTTGTAGGGCCCCTGAAATATTAACGAGAAGTGGCCATGGCAAAGAAGTCGACTGGTGGTCATTAGGTGCTCTTATGTATGATATGTTAACAGGGGCTGTGAGTATATTTCTAATTCTTAAAAAATAAAAAAATGGTACAATGTATTAAATGTTAAACACCAAGCCTTAAATTCGTTACAACTTTTTAAATTACATTGGCATTTGTGATTTGTTTTTGCAGCCCCCTTTTACTGCTGAAAACCGTAAAAGAACGATAGAAAAAATCCTCAAAGGTAAGCTGATATTACCTCAACAGACGCCTATTGATTCACCAGACGAATCTACTCTTAGCGAAAGTGCCAATATGATATTTCAGGTGAGAATAAAACTCCATATTTGACAATTCATTACCTAAATGGGAAGTGTAGAACTTTTTTACAGCAACAAATCAAAATGGCGCCAAAAAAGTTTATATTCTTGCACTATGTTTTTAGGGATTTACGTATATTGCACCGTCGGTGCTTGAAGACATGTACAAACCACACATAGTAAAGGCGAGATCTCCCCGTAAGCCTGGCAGCACACCCCTGCGCAATCAACCCGTGCCTTTTCACCATCCCCTTCAGAATTCCCATCATATAGGTTCTATTAGGCAGTACAACTCACAGCAACGCCCCATAATGGGGACTAACAATTGTACAGATGAAGTGATGGAAGTTAGCAGCATACCTCAAGTATAGTAGTTAGCCAATTGTTAGTTTAATTTTTACCACAAATGAAGTTTAGAACAAAAAAAAGGAATAATAATAATAATAATAAAAAGGAAATAACCTATAATTTACAATTTAGATTATAATTATTTAAACGGATCGTTTTTCTTTTTGTTCTTATTTTTGTAATTGTTACCAAATTTGAAGTGTATATACATTATATATTATAACTGAAGTTGTACTAAGTCTTTTTTATATTTAATATTAAACGCTTATGTGTGTACTAGAAGCGAATTTTAAATAAACTTGCTGAGGGTGTGTAAATCTTGCTTCAATCATTGAATTTTCTGTGTGATAATTTATGACTGGAAAATAAAAACTACTGTTTGGGTGGATTTTATCTAAGAGTTGCTGGGTGGTAGAAGACAATTCTCTAGGTGTAGTTTTCAGGCTTTCACTGCCGGCGTCATTTGAAACAGCCCGGAAGAAACCACTGTTTCAATTCTCTAGGTCCCAGAAAAATCACAATTGCATCTTTAGATGAAAATCAATCGTAGGCCAGAGGGACAAAAAAAAAATAACTGCAGATGTTAGGAATCAGTGATAGATTTAAATTAAAAACAGCTCAGTTCTAGAATATTTCTCAGCAGAGCTGACAACTTCAATTTTATGAGACTAACAAATACTGATTTTCTACATATAATAAACTAGTAGCATACAATTACTACATTGGGAAATCTGAATATTTAATTATGATTGTTTAATAATCTTTGTTAACTAAAATAAGCCCTAAATTATGTTACATGAGGTCTGAAAAGGTTAGAATCACCTGAAAAATTTCATTTTGCATAATAAACTAATGTATTTGCTCTAAAATGAATAAAAAATACCTTATCCATTTTACGAAAAACGTATAAACATTATTTTAATACATAGATTAGAGAAGGTTTATAGATGGATCACTCGAGCATTCGAGTTTCAGCGCCGTCTGCCAGGTGGGCACTCAACTATTTGCCATGAATAATAAAAATGTATTTTGTTTATTTTTGTAATATTTTAATATGAAAAAGTTATAATGTAACATGTAATAACCCTTTAACAAAAACAAAATTTTTGTTTTCTTTAAGAATATGGGTTAAAACATGTCAAATTATAACTTCAGTAACAAAATGCGAGGGAGTAACAACAAAAATAAAAATAAAAAACTAAATTAAGATTATTTATTACATGGGACAAATAAAGTTATACAATTTACAATTATAAATAAGAAAATTAATAGAAATTACAAATTTACATACAAATGTAACAACTACAGAAATAATTAATTGGTGTTTCACGTTTTACGTTATCCTTTACTTCAGGTTAAAGTTGTTTTGGTGATATGCAATGTTTTATAAATTAAAGGTCAATACGTCTGAAAATATAAAACAACCCATTTTTGAGACCTGCCTATTCTATTGATAAATAAATATACTGTAATTATTTTCTATGTGATATTTGTATAAAACCAATCGTATAGTAAGGAAACACTTACCGAAAGTATTGGACAAGGAACTGTTTCTTTGTATTAATTTGTGTCTGCATACGTTTTCCATTTGTGTATTCTTTCCTTTTTGTTTTCGAATGATAATGAGTATCAGGTTTTCACATTTTTTACGTTTTTCAATCGAAATATTTGCCGGCACCCGGCACACTTGCACTTATATTTACGTTCGTACGGATTTCCCCATTAGCCTTCAACATCTAGCTCATCTAGCTTTAACAGCATTCTTTATTAGGCAACCCACTCTACGACCTTTAAATCGCCATCTATTACGTGGGCACTCAACTATTTCACAAAAGACATACTGAACACCCGATGTTTTAACAATTTTAATTAATTTTCGCTCGTTCTTAACCTAAAAGTATATAAATAAATAAATAAATAAATTAAGATGCCATCTTTTCTCAACAAACACATTTATTTTTGACCTGTTGGTAATTCAGATAACACCAAACAGTAGTTACAATTAGTTTAGTTTTTCTGTGACAGGTGCTGCGTTACACTCTAACTAAATTTATTCAAATGCGTATTTTATAAGGAGGTAATTTCTTTTTAAACAAAAATTAAATCACTAATGTAATCAGTTTTTACGTAAATTACAGTCTACAGTTAATTTTTGGTTCTCCTAATCATGCACATTATCTCTAGTACAGTCAGTAAACAATAATATAATCTTGCCATAAATTTCTCTTTTAGCTTAATATAAAATGTGTTTTTTTAAATATATATTTTTACACCCCATGGACAGTATATTTACAATATAATACTTAAACAGTTTTAGCCTTATTTTCAATTTTGTAAGACAGAAGTAAAGTGTGTAAGTAGGTCATGGTTATGTCATCATATTGAAATGTAGGACTTTCTTTTTACATAGTCTGAGTGAAAGTAAAAGTTAAAATGAACTAAAATGCTCTAAACTATAAAGTATTACATGTTACTAGGTTTCTGGATTTTGCAATGCTCTATTTGTTTAATTACTTCTTTTTATCCTTTTATATACCTCTATGTAAATGTACGATATATATCACTTAAAGAGGTTTTCCAAGTACATATTTTATAAATTTTCTTTATTTATTGATCTGAATATGAGTATTTAATTTTATTTACAGTTTGCTGACCATTTTTTAATATAATGTATCATCTGAGATAACAAATGTTTGTTTTAGTGACGATAACATTGAAACTGTTCAACTGACTGAACAAAATGTTAATCCTGGTCAAGAAAAGACAGGACCCCATGACTTCGAACTTAGGAAAGTTCTGGGTAAAGGGGGCTATGGCAAAGTATTTCAGGTGCGCAAAGTAACTGGTCAAGATGCCGGGACAATATTTGCAATGAAAGTTCTTCGAAAAGCTTCCATAGTTAGAAATCAAAAAGACACAGCACACACTAAGGCTGAACGCAATATTTTAGAAGAAGTTAAGGTAACACAGATTGTTTTAATATGATATAACTCTGTTTAATGTTTTATTTGGTCTTTTTAGCACCCTTTCATAGTCGACTTAAAATATGCCTTCCAAACTGGAGGCAAATTGTATCTAATTTTAGAATATTTAAGTGGAGGCGAGCTTTTCATGCATTTGGAACGTGAAGGAATATTTTTAGAAGATACTGCATGGTAACCCAAGGGAAAGTTCTTTATGGCCCATGTTATATGACTTTTTGATTTTAGTTTTTATTTATCCGAAATAATTCTAGCACTAGAACACTTGCATTTACAGGGAATTATTTACAGAGACTTAAAACCTGAAAATATTTTGCTAGATGCTTTCGGACATGTTAAACTGACGGATTTTGGTCTCTGTAAAGAACACATTCAAGAAGGAATTGTTACACACACATTTTGCGGTACTATAGAATACATGTACGTTAAATTTTCGTTTTTAAAATATATTTCTTTATAATAACTAATATTATGGATTGTAATGTAATAAATAATATTTGTAGGGCCCCTGAAATATTAACGAGAAGTGGCCATGGCAAAGAAGTCGACTGGTGGTCATTAGGTGCTCTTATGTATGATATGTTAACAGGGGCTGTGAGTATATTTCTAATTCTTAAAAAATAAAAAAATGGTACAATGTATTAAATGTTAAACACCAAGCCTTAAATTCGTTACAACTTTTTAAATTACATTGGCATTTGTGATTTGTTTTTGCAGCCCCCTTTTACTGCTGAAAACCGTAAAAGAACGATAGAAAAAATCCTCAAAGGTAAGCTGATATTACCTCAACAGACGCCTATTGATTCACCAGACGAATCTACTCTTAGCGAAAGTGCCAATATGATATTTCAGGTGAGAATAAAACTCCATATTTGACAATTCATTACCTAAATGGGAAGTGTAGAACTTTTTTACAGCAACAAATCAAAATGGCGCCAAAAAAGTTTATATTCTTGCACTATGTTTTTAGGGATTTACGTATATTGCACCGTCGGTGCTTGAAGACATGTACAAACCACACATAGTAAAGGCGAGATCTCCCCGTAAGCCTGGCAGCACACCCCTGCGCAATCAACCCGTGCCTTTTCACCATCCCCTTCAGAATTCCCATCATATAGGTTCTATTAGGCAGTACAACTCACAGCAACGCCCCATAATGGGGACTAACAATTGTACAGATGAAGTGATGGAAGTTAGCAGCATACCTCAAGTATAGTAGTTAGCCAATTGTTAGTTTAATTTTTACCACAAATGAAGTTTAGAACAAAAAAAAGGAATAATAATAATAATAATAAAAAGGAAATAACCTATAATTTACAATTTAGATTATAATTATTTAAACGGATCGTTTTTCTTTTTGTTCTTATTTTTGTAATTGTTACCAAATTTGAAGTGTATATACATTATATATTATAACTGAAGTTGTACTAAGTCTTTTTTATATTTAATATTAAACGCTTATGTGTGTACTAGAAGCGAATTTTAAATAAACTTGCTGAGGGTGTGTAAATCTTGCTTCAATCATTGAATTTTCTGTGTGATAATTTATGACTGGAAAATAAAAACTACTGTTTGGGTGGATTTTATCTAAGAGTTGCTGGGTGGTAGAAGACAATTCTCTAGGTGTAGTTTTCAGGCTTTCACTGCCGGCGTCATTTGAAACAGCCCGGAAGAAACCACTGTTTCAATTCTCTAGGTCCCAGAAAAATCACAATTGCATCTTTAGATGAAAATCAATCGTAGGCCAGAGGGACAAAAAAAAAATAACTGCAGATGTTAGGAATCAGTGATAGATTTAAATTAAAAACAGCTCAGTTCTAGAATATTTCTCAGCAGAGCTGACAACTTCAATTTTATGAGACTAACAAATACTGATTTTCTACATATAATAAACTAGTAGCATACAATTACTACATTGGGAAATCTGAATATTTAATTATGATTGTTTAATAATCTTTGTTAACTAAAATAAGCCCTAAATTATGTTACATGAGGTCTGAAAAGGTTAGAATCACCTGAAAAATTTCATTTTGCATAATAAACTAATGTATTTGCTCTAAAATGAATAAAAAATACCTTATCCATTTTACGAAAAACGTATAAACATTATTTTAACACATAGATTAGAGAAGGTTTATAGATGGATCACTCGAGCATTCGAGTTTCAGCGCCGTCTGCCAGGTGGGCACTCAACTATTTGCCATGAATAATAAAAATGTATTTTGTTTATTTTTGTAATATTTTAATATGAAAAAGTTATAATGTAACATGTAATAACCCTTTAACAAAAACAAAATTTTTGTTTTCTTTAAGAATATGGGTTAAAACATGTCAAATTATAACTTCAGTAACAAAATGCGAGGGAGTAACAACAAAAATAAAAATAAAAAACTAAATTAAGATTATTTATTACATGGGACAAATAAAGTTATACAATTTACAATTATAAATAAGAAAATTAATAGAAATTACAAATTTACATACAAATGTAACAACTACAGAAATAATTAATTGGTGTTTCACGTTTTACGTTATCCTTTACTTCAGGTTAAAGTTGTTTTGGTGATATGCAATGTTTTATAAATTAAAGGTCAATACGTCTGAAAATATAAAACAACCCATTTTTGAGACCTGCCTATTCTATTGATAAATAAATATACTGTAATTATTTTCTATGTGATATTTGTATAAAACCAATCGTATAGTAAGGAAACACTTACCGAAAGTATTGGACAAGGAACTGTTTCTTTGTATTAATTTGTGTCTGCATACGTTTTCCATTTGTGTATTCTTTCCTTTTTGTTTTCGAATGATAATGAGTATCAGGTTTTCACATTTTTTACGTTTTTCAATCGAAATATTTGCCGGCACCCGGCACACTTGCACTTATATTTACGTTCGTACGGATTTCCCCATTAGCCTTCAACATCTAGCTCATCTAGCTTTAACAGCATTCTTTATTAGGCAACCCACTCTACGACCTTTAAATCGCCATCTATTACGTGGGCACTCAACTATTTCACAAAAGACATACTGAACACCCGATGTTTTAACAATTTTAATTAATTTTCGCTCGTTCTTAACCTAAAAGTATATAAATAAATAAATAAATAAATTAAGATGCCATCTTTTCTCAACAAACACATTTATTTTTGACCTGTTGGTAATTCAGATAACACCAAACAGTAGTTACAATTAGTTTAGTTTTTCTGTGACAGGTGCTGCGTTACACTCTAACTAAATTTATTCAAATGCGTATTTTATAAGGAGGTAATTTCTTTTTAAACAAAAATTAAATCACTAATGTAATCAGTTTTTACGTAAATTACAGTCTACAGTTAATTTTTGGTTCTCCTAATCATGCACATTATCTCTAGTACAGTCAGTAAACAATAATATAATCTTGCCATAAATTTCTCTTTTAGCTTAATATAAAATGTGTTTTCTAAATTAATTTATTATTTGAGTAATATGTATTTATCAATATCTGTTGGTTAAAAATTTTTTTTTTTATAAAATTCAGTTTTTAGTAATGGTACCAATTAAGAGTATTTTTCTACTGTTTTCAAAATTAAGCTGGTATTACTGCTTTTAGACTGGAAATTAATATTACTATTTTAAGTAAAATAAGTACGGTATGTTACTAGAATATTCTATGTGATTATTTTAAAGCAAAACGTGTACGGCATGGAACACTATATAAATAACCCCTTTTGACCTTTTGTTATGTTAAGGTAAGTTTTAGTCTTGGTTGTTTATGATTTTCGTATTCGACGAGGTTTGATTGCAGTCTTTCATCTTAATTCCACAAAGGAAAACATTCTTTGTCACATACGAAAGTCATATATACAAATTTAATATAATGTTAATACACATCAGTTTGTTGCGTAAACGAATTCTGAAATTTGTTTCAAAACAAGCGAACAATGGAGTTGGAGTATTATTTGCTTGGAAATTATTGGGAATTTGTTTTAAGTTATACAAGACAAATGAACGGTTGTTTGCAGGGACTTAATTTCCATTCTGTACCTATCATGTTTTGGAATATATACGTACACATATATGTTGAGTTATTATTATTACATATTATTTATAATTTAATTAAAGCATTAAGTTTAATTTTCATATAATTTCCAAAAGGTTGAAAATTGCTAAATAAAATAATAATAAAACGAAAAAAAAAAAAACAAATGATTTCTATTCATTCTAAAATAAACAAATATTTAAGCGAAGAATAAAGGAATAACAATGGAAACTTTAATTTTAAGTGTCATTTAACTGTGACGATTTTTTCCTTTTCTATTCCTATTTTCTACTCTTAAAGGAATTCTTTGTTTAATTAAGTTTATCTTTTAGAAGCAGTTTAAGTTTACTCATCTTTAAATTTACTGTAGGTAGGTACCTAGGTCCAATGTTAATCTTAACTTTTGCAAACTTTATTTAAATATGTATCTATATTGGTAGTTATTGGACTTAGGTAATCATAATTTCCGTTTTTGAACTAAACTTTCATAATTTTCACTACATAGAAAGATAGATAGATAGTAAAAGTTTCGCTGGTTGAGTTTTGAGAAAATAGTTTTTAAATCTTTCGTACAGTTCTTCCTCGCATTTAATAATGTTTTCTTTTATTTTCGCGTCTCTCGCACGGCCCGAGGAAGTTCCATTAAACAGTGCAAGTAGAAACTAATGCGCCATTTCCTTAAGAAGATTTTCGATTCCAATTTGTCATTCAAAAGCGACAGAACTGCAAACTCCCTACAGCTCTTAATAATTTAAAGCGAAAAGTTGCAAGCTATTTGCATTAACAGTCTCCATTTCTCTTAGGTGTCTACTTTATAACATTATAATGCAATGATTTCGCTCTTTTGTTAGACACTGTAGGTACATTAGGTACACTACCAGTGTTTTATATATTCTTTTTATTAAGAAAAATCACCCAAGGGACTGTTTTACTTTAAATTCTTGATTAAATATAAAGATGAGATAGTTATACATTTTCATGGTCACCTTGTTTTTTTAATGGTACAAAGTTGAATAATCAACTTTTGTGCATTTTTTTAAATTGTTTGTTTTGACGGCGGATTTATGGAAAAAATACCAGAATTAAAAGAAAATAATACTTCTTATAGTTTTATAACTTTGAATGTTAGAAAAATCTATTTTTCACCTATAATGTTTAAAGGTTCCCTCCAGTGGCGGATTTACACATTTGCCGCCCGTAGGCTATTCAAAATTTGCCGCCCCTACTGACACCTGTAATTCCCAATTCCATACCCTAGTTCACAATCAATTTTTTTGTCAATGAAATTGCAACTTTATGATTGTATGATATTTTTATAAGACTAACCAACAAATATTGATACGAATTCATTAGGATTAAAAATGTAAGAATGTTAAGAACTTTTGTTGAATGGATATTTACAGCTTTTATTCATTACAATAGATATTATCATTATTGTTTTTCTTAATTATCATCATTCTAAGAAATGTATAATATTTATGCAATTCTGTGCAACAATAAGCAGTTTTTTACGTGTAAATTTATTAAATTTTTATTCTACACTCAAACAGGTTGTTAATAACATCAGAAATATCAATAGAAAAGTATAAATTTTCCACATATATATCTATAATATAATATTTGTTATTGTTATTTTTAAGCAATTTTTTTCGGATCCCATTTCTCTTCGAATAGATATATTTAAATGGTGAAACATATTACACATTAATTGAATAGTGTGGGTGGATCTAAAGAAGAAATTATGGCAATAATTAATTTAAAAAATAGGTAAAAATACTAAATTTAAAAATGTAATACTTAAACGCTATTGGAATATTTAAAAAATTTAAAATCACAATAGTATATTTTATAAATAAGCGTTTAGTAATTTTTCATATACAGTTGTTAGTGTATTCAGTATACTGTACAGCACTAAAATATTGTAATTTTTATTGATTTTTTGTGAATCGTTTTTTTCCGTGAATAAGATAATAATTTTTTTTAATTTCCGAAAGACAAAAAAATTTTTGAGCAAAGTTTGCCGCCCCCTAAAATCTACCGCCCTAGGCTCTAGCCTATTCAGCCTGCTGGTAAATCCGCCACTGGTTCTCTCTCTTACCCCACTCCCCTCAACCTACGTTATCTAGAAAAATGTTTGTTCTTCTTTGGAATATAAGGAAATATAAGTTTTGTTGAGTTTAGCCTGTATTCTAGAAAAAACAACATTTTTCTAAATAAATCCTGTAGGGGGGGGGGGCTTTACGTACCATAACCTAACGAACATATCATAAAGTAAATAATTGATAAAAAAATTGGTTTATAGTTTCGATTTTATTTATATAAAAATATAATAATGGAAATGGATTTTTTACATCAATTTTATTTTAAGCTGTAAACATTCAAAATATCAACTTCTTACGTTTTTTTTTCAATTGTTTTTTTCATGTAGCATACAAAAAAATATAAGAAGTTGATTTGATTACGAGAATTTTTTTTATTGAGAATTAGCTAGGTAAACACGACTGAAAGGCCTCGATAATGCTTAAAGTTTCAGCTTTTAATTTTGTATTACGCCCGTGTGGACAAAGTTTTAAATTGTCCTTATAGTCTTTTATGGGCTTATGAGGAAATACATTACCAGTTTTCTTCCTTAAACTCGTTTTTTTTTTCCATATAAAGTCATAAATATCAGAAATCTTAATTTAGACAGTTACAGTTTTATAAATTCGCTATAAAATGGAACATTTTGATACCAGATCCACTAACCAATTTCTTATTTCTTATAATTAAAAAGGCCAGGTTACCGCGAAAGTATATCAGTACCTACATAACTCAGTGGCGGTTTCCCGTTTATATGACCTTTTTTGGGACAATGGCCCACCCATTAAATCCGCTCTGCAATAGGAAATTTTATCTTTTGAATAAGTTTTTACTAGTAAAATAGCGTACAATATGTGTTTGTTGTGTGTACCAGTAATATCTTTTTTGTTTATTTTATTTAAAACACGACTGAAAGGCCTCGATATTGCTTTTACGTCACCGCTGCGACATTTGAAAATTTCAGCTTACATTTCTGTATTATGCCCGCATGGACAAAGTTTCAAATTGTCCTTATGGTCTCTTATGGGCTGATGGAGAAATGCATTAGCAATTAAAAAAGGAAACAAAATATAATTTCTATGTAGCATGAGTGCGACTTACCTTAGCTTTTATAGCTGCAATGAGGACAATGTCAACACAAATTCAACCAATTTTAATTTCAAATTATAGGTAGATGCATTGCGATGCAACTCATAAATGTTATCACTTCTTTCAATCCCTTATCGTTACCTTCACTCTCACCCTGGACACCACCCTAAACCATGTCTCTAATCCCCTAACCCTTCATTCTTACCCTGAATCCTCAATCCTAAATTCGCCCTTAAGCCCAACCTAAATCCTCCAGCACATTCTCATCCTAACCCTATTTTCAAACATATTTTCACCTCAAACTCCATTCTCACCCTCAACTCCCAAACGCATTTTTCACCCAAACCTCATTTCCATTCACATCTTTAAATCTCATCCCTTTTTATTAAGATACACTTTTTAAATTTGACCCTTCCATGTATCTGAGCCACGCACCGCCGCTGATATAATTACCAAAGTTTAAAGTGACAGTTGGTGGAAATCGTATTTCTTTTTTATTCAATCGTAATGGGAATTTAATTCGGTTCGTGCATTACATAATGATGATAAATAACCAACAATTCTTGTTCGTGATATCATTTCAGCTGACAATTTTTTATCCTGTAAATAATTCTGGATATTTTTGCTCGTTATCTGAATCGATTTTGATGGTGCGGAAATAGTATACACTTTTCCTTAACGACACAACCAACAACGTCGAAGAGATAGTGTCCCGTCCGCGTTGTATCTGGGAAATTTAATATAATTTTCCGGGGTACGGCACGGCAGCATCGGCCGTTGCTGCGAACTCCTTCAATTTCCTATTGCTGCCAATTCCCGAAGTGCTTTCTCGACAATTTCCCTTATACCTTCAAGTGTCCCTTTTTTTTTTTTAGTTGGTCTGTCGGAACCGGTCCTGATGAGCCAAATGTACCTATACGTAGTGCATACATCCATATATATATCTAATACCCGATAACGATTTCTTTCAATTTTGTTTGGATCCGTTTCTAATTTTTCAAAATAAGAACTCCAACGAGTGGTTCGATTTCTATAATACTTGAAATCGTATTGGAAAGATGGGAGATCAAATGAAGAATAGTAATAGTTTCCTTACATTTTCGAATTAAAGAAAATATTCGTATTAGAGTGGCAATTCAAAATCATAAAGCAATTAACTAATTAATGAATATATTAATTACAAATTATAGTATGGAAAGGAGTGAAGATAGAAAGGGTTAAGGGCTATTTATTTTTGGTATACTTACAGGATAAGAGATAATAATAAGGATAGTGGGCATATTTTTAACCAAATATCGAAGGGTAAGGCAGTCATGGGAAGGGTATGAAAAATAGGACAGAAACTATGTAAGGAAGATTGGAGGAGGAGGATAATGTTGTTTAATGTAGTAGTAAGAAGTATAGGGTGGAGATTTGGGAATGGGAAGAAAATATTCAGACAGAAACTACATACAGAAAATATATAAAGTGGATTTTGCAATTACAGGGAAGCACACCAAATTACGTAAAAAGGAGGGAAACTAAATGTGGGAAGATGTGGGACGAAACAAAACAAAAAGGCTAGTAAAGTATGAAGAAAGGTTGAGAACGTTAGAAGGGGATATTAGGAAGGAAATATGGAGCAAAAGAATATTAGGAATAGAAAAAACCAACAGTTATGATAGGGAGAGGATTAAGACAATGCAAGATTAAAAATTAATCAAGAGCAGGTGGTATAGTGGAGAAGGGAGGGAAAAATATTTGGGAAATATAAAAAGAGGTACCGAGAAAGAGAGATAACAAGATGGGATAATTTAAAGGGAATTGGGGAATAAAGGTATGCGGTAGGATTAAGAGAAATCATGTGGAGGGTCCAGGAACTGTCAAGGGGATTGGATCCCAAAGTATTTAGAAGTAGAAAAAGATATAGCGATATTAGCTAGGTAAAGGACAGGGAATGAATGTAGGGGATACGTCTATGAAGAAAGGAAGAGGACAGAAGATGTAGAATGTGTGTCAGGGAGATAGAATGTTTGGGGCATGCTTTGGGAGGATGTAAGGAGAACAAATTATTGGAGGAATGTAAAGAATTATTGAATGAGGATGGAAGTGGGCTGAGCTTACAAAAACAAATATTGAAAAAAAGAATTACAGGATAGGTCAATAATAGGGAAGGTGATGAGAGAGGAGACAAGTAAGAGAAAGGAAAGGGGAGAGAATGCGGGATTCAGGGATTGGTAGAATTTTAAGAATTTGTTTGGTTTGATTTTCTTTATTGTATTTGTAAATAACTTTAACTTAAAATAAAGCATGTACCTAATATTATTTATTTAAAAAGTTTCGATAACATTTAAAGAAAAAGAGGTTAAAAAAAGGACGATATAGACAAACTATTCTGTTTAATTTATATTAGTAGAAGCAAATTGCAATAAAATTTTCACAAACTCTTTTACAAGTAACTAATATTAATTACACAGTGTGAAGAAAACAATAATTGTAATTATGATAATGAGCTTGTGATGATTTCTAGTAATCAATGCATTCATTTTATCAAAAACAAATTGAGATGCAGCTTAATAGAATAAATTACTTTTAAATTACATTTCAGATGTTCTCGGTTTTCATTTCGGTATTAAAATTTTATAATTACAAATTACATGAAGTTAGTAGGAAAATGGAATTGACAAATGAGTTACTATTCCTTGGAGAAAATGTTAACAGCTTCCAATAACAATATACAAAATTATTAACAAATTCATTCAAAATTCATTTGACGTACTTATATAATAGGGAGAAAACAAACCTATCGAAAAAAATTGTATATGCAAAACTTTGAAAAGAGGTTCTTATGTCGTTGAAAATCCTTGTCATACTCAGAAGCCATTTATTATTGAAAATCTCTCCAGATTCCTGATTCCTGAAATATTCGATCCAGCCAATGTTCGTTAATTAAGTCGATATTCGATATTACTGATCTGAATACAAATCGCCAGGTTTAATGTTCCCGGCCATTCCCAATTATCACACTTTTTACTGTAAATCTACTGTAAAATGACATTCCCGAATATTTCTGTATCCTATCTCGGATTCCCAAACGATTGACTTAAAAACGGTACATTTTCCGGATCTTCGAGCTAAAATCATACATACTCCTGAACATTCCCGTACACTCCAGTATTTGCGAAAGGCGTATTTAACGGTGATATGATATTAGCAGCGGCGGTGCATGGGCCAGATACATGGGGGTCAAATTTAAAAAATGCACTTTAATAAAATGGGGGTGAAATTTAAAGATGTGAATGGAAATGGGGTTGGGGGGAAAATGTGTTTGGGAATTGAGCGAGAAAATGGTATTAGAGGTGAAAAAAAAATTGGTTGAATTTGTGTTGAGACATTGTCATCATTGCAGCTATAAAAGCTAAGGTAAGTCGCACTCATGCTACACAGAAATTATATTTTGTTTCCTTTTTTAATTGCTAATGCATTTCTCCATCAGCCCATAAGGACAATTTGAAATATTGTCCATGCGGGCATAATACAGAAATGTAAGCTGAAATTTTCAAATGTCGCAGCGGTGACGTAAAAGCAATATCGAGGCCTTTCAGTCGTGTTTTAAATAAAATAAACAAAAAAGGTATTACTTGTACACACAACAAACACATATTGTACGCTATTTTACCAGCAAAAAATTAATTTTATTCAAAAGATAAAATTTCATATTGCAGAGCGGATTTAATGGGTGGGTCATTGTTTAAAAGAACATAACGAGAAACCGCCACTGAGTTAAATACTGATATACTTTTGCGGTAACCTGGTCTCTTAATTATAAAAAATAAGAAATTGATTAGTGGATCTGGTATCAAAACGTTCCATTTTATAGCGAACTAGCAGTGAAACCCGGCGTTGCTCGGCTTAAAATACATCACATGTTTAATGGTATAAAAAATATGTAAGGATCTATTTTTTAACGTAGACATTATAAATTTATATCATAGATAACGTAGATATTGAGAGACTTATTCGGCCATTAAACATACGGTGTATATAGTGTATATCTGATAGAGTGAACTAACAAACGAATTGAAATAATTTTAAGAAACAGCTTAGTAAATGCAAAATTTATATATTATTTCATAATTATTTACATAGTTACTGAATTTTGGTTTATATACCATCAGACATCGAAATTTCTAGTATTAGAACAATCTAAAACATTCAAATAGTCTGTTCTTTTCAATTTGTCGAAATCACTTCAATTTTTTTGGTCACTGTTCGCTCTTGTTTCCAATTATTGATCTTCACTCGACTTCAAACACAATTTAACTGACAAAAAGTCACTGAATGTTGATTTATGTATCATCGAACATCGAAATTCCTAGTACCAGAACACTCTTGAATATTTAGATGTACCTACATACATCACTTTGAAATGTAGATGTACACTTTTTGAAACTTTCTAGATCATTCAAGAAATTTTTAGAACTTTCTCGAACATTTTAAGTCGATAATAACAATTTGCGCTCATTTTAGAATATTTAAGATCATTTCAGAAATTTTGAGATCTTTCCGGAAGTCCTTATGACTTAAAAAAGGACAGAAATATTTCTTTTCACCTTTCTGCCACCTACAACCACCCACTTCCACCCACCGCGACCAAACTCCCTTTCTCTCACCTGGAGACCAAGGGGTATTTACCACCCCAACAGGAAGTTGATTGGAGTAGGTAGAGATAGAGAAAACCCTGTCTTTACGTACGAGCATTAGCATTTTATATATGTATTAAGATTTATAAAAAACTGTAACTGTCTAAATAAAGATTTCTGATACTTATGACGAGTTTAAGGAAGAAAACTGGTAATGTATTCCTCATAAGCCCATAAAAGACCATAAAGACAATTTGAAACTTTGTAATAGGTACCTTTAAGTGGCATCACATTTGCTGAGTAAAAATTAACTTAAAAAAGAAACAAAAAGGCTCGTCGTTATCAGTTTACTTCTACAAAAAATAAAAACATGCAAATCACTTATCTTTTCTTATCGCAGCACCTGAAATTAATAAAATAAAGAATATTATTAAAAAACATGAGCTGGTAAAAATTATTAGTTAAATTTAATTATGGTAGTATACAGAATGACTCTGATTCAACTCACTAATTGTAATTATGACTTCAAATAAAATCAAATTAAAATTTAAAAACCTGAATAATAATTATTATACTTACCTGCTACTAAAGCTGTTGTGATGTTGCTCTAACCCTTTGTA
Source organism: Agrilus mali (assembly GCA_029378335.1). Classification (NCBI taxonomy): domain Eukaryota; kingdom Metazoa; phylum Arthropoda; class Insecta; order Coleoptera; family Buprestidae; genus Agrilus; species Agrilus mali. The sequence goes on along the minus strand of CM055658.1, from coordinate 17,605,793 downwards.
ATCCATAAACACTCCCGATAATTTAGAAAACACTAATAATACCCTTGTTAATAATAAAAACTTGTTAGGTAATTAATTAAATAATAAACGAGCCACGATTATCCTCGGCTTTATCTGACAAGGATAGTTGTTGGTGATGATCTGAGGAACATTTATTTCGTTTTCATGAAGAACGTGAGACTTTTTTCATCCAACACAAGCTGGTATAATCCAGCTTTGTTATCAGGCCGACTAAATTCCTTTAACGTCAAGGATATATCTCCGAAAGCAGTTTTTGTTACCATTCACTTCTATAACGTGTAACAAGAAAAAATATAAATACATATTAAAATATTGCTGTTAGAAGCATTAAAAGTACTGACAGTTTTAGTTGTTATGGAATTATTATTCATAAAAAATTAATTTCCTGATAGATCCTTGTACAATTAGGACCACATATATTAGATAATAGTCAATTTGTTAGTTTTACCAACAATTACATAAAAAAATAAAAGCTAAGGTTTAAAATAAAGAGCAAAATTTGATTTATCGCCAAAATTCCAATATCCTCATTCCTTACGTTGCTAATTCCATTGTCTCTCTAAAGGACAACGTATCGTGGTGAATACTCAACAGGAGGTTGTCGACACCTAATTCCCCCTCAACTTTCCATGGTGTGTTGATGGAGACAAATATATTGCCCCCAAATTGCTTTTACCAATCCTCTGATCCTGCGGTTTGATTAGATTAGGACTAAACAATGTCCTCATTCTTAACTTCAAAAATCAGAAGGGCACGCACCCCAGAGTTTGCTAACTTCTTTTACATGTACATATTACCCTTTTTTGATTGTTTACACATTCGGTTTTCAATTAATTTTAGAAATTTGTGGTTTCTGAATTCGATGGGTTATAGTACGTCAATAAAATACACCATATTTATCTTTAGTCATGAGGACCTTGAAATAAAATTAATTAAAACATTCTCATTCAAAAATCGGAAATCGATTTTAACACTTCATCAATATTTGGATAATTATGTTCATAAAATTTGTTCAGGTGGTTATTGGATGGCTGTACAGGGTATTATTTTGTTTGTAAGCCCCAACTATTCTCCCGCTGTCATTTACAATGAAATGCACTTCGCAAACGTATCCTCTCTGCTGCTTGCATATCTTGTTCATGTGGGCAAATAATCGAATCTCGTACGCCTGAAGAAACACTCGTAAAGCTTTTAGACAACATCGATGATGTGTTGGAAAGCATGGAACAGTTTGCAACGAGATATGTCCGCATTGTAATGTACAATGTACCTGTATTCTATATACTCTATATGTATATATGCATACACATCTGTATGTGAGTGCTTACACCTGCCTGGTGCTAAAAGCAATAGGTTATAGGGGAGGTCTTTGAGGAAAAAAAAGTCTTACCAATACACCTACAGAAAAGACAAAAAACCATCTGAAGATTGGTCACATCAAAAACTATAGTTTGTCAAGTCAAAAACGAAAGAGGTGAATCTTTCTGGCCTGAAGAAGCTAAACCCTCAATAATATACGGAGTGGTCGTAGAACTATTTGAAATGGAAAATCCATTGCTAAGTCCAAAGGTTAAAGAAAGCAGTCATTTTTGCTTGAAGAAGAAGTATAGCCCTCAATACTCCACAGAGCGATAAAGAACTATTTACCAGAAGAAAAGAAAATTCAACTGAAGATTGGACACCTAAAAAATTATTTTACCAAGTTCGAAAACGAATGAGGCGGATCCTTTTGACCTAATGAAACTAAACCGTCAATAATACACAGAGTGGTCGTAGAACTATTTGAAGAGGAAACTAATGGAAAATTCGACAGATCAAAAATTTGATTTCTAGGTTCTAAAATAAAAAAAAGAAAGATAATTTGTTTTGATGGTTTCTAACAGTAAACTTTACGATTTTCTGCAACTAGAAAACGTAATTTACATGTGTTATAGAATCTCTACTCATACACTTATTAATTTTTAATGTGGTGGGGTTGTTTCAAAATTTAATGATGACCATAATTAGTAGAAACTCGTTATGTGGTGTTTGTGTAGTCGTAGTATCATGCAACATGTACTTATTATTAAATTAAAGGTCTTGATATTCTACGGTCTACGCCCATAAGAAAATAGTGCAGGGCGACTAGTGACACGGCTCATGTATTTAACTTGAAACCCAAAAATATCTACAAAATACAGGGATGTTTTGATGTCCAAAAAGTTGACTCGACAATTTTTGAATAAAAAAAAAAATATGTGCCAAAATGTGCTCGAAATGTGCTATTATGTGCTACAAAAAAAAAAAATTCAAAAAACTTAACTTTATTACTAGGCCCTTTTTATGAAGTTTAGTTTAGCTCCACAACATTACTTCATTAAAACCAAACCAATTGTGTTGTAATGTGCTCAAGATGTGCTATCATATGCCATTTAAAAGAAACTATTTACTTTAAAAATTGAATTTTTATTGAGACATCCTTTTTGTGATATTTAGTTAGCTCCGCAAAATCACTTTATCAAAACTAAACTTACAGTGCTGTAATGTGCCCGCAATGTGCTGTTATGTGCAAATGTGAAAAAAAAATATTTGAATAAAAAGTTTAGATTTTTCGTAAAATGCTGTCTTCATTAATACTTTCTCTACTAGTATTACGAAGAAAAATGGAAATTTTACTTTGACTAGAATAGGGAAATAACTTGACTTCATAAGTATTTTCATATTGTTTTATAAGAATATATATTTATTACTTAATAATTACTAATCTTCTATTCTAAGATATACAGTGTGGCCCATTTGGAATTAGGACACTTCTGTAAAGTCGCTGTTTTTAGTTCGATTTTGATAAACTTTTTTCCAGATAATTGCTCATGGAAAGCTGCATTTTGTGGCAAATTGATAAATTGCTATCGCTAAAATCAAGGCCTACTGTGCAATTTCTTTGAAGCGAAAATGCGAAAAGTACTATTAGCGATTTTTTTACGTGAAAACTAATTACACGACTGTATTCAGTGGTGACTCCTAAGACGGGTCTATCCCAAATTTCATTTGAAAATACCGCATATTAATAATTTTAATTATTAATTTTAAAAATTGATTTATACACGAAAATGCAGTGTGAAGGTCAAGTAAATCATGAAATAAGTGAATAAACGCAATTCATACAAAAAAGAAGAAGAAGAAGCCACGAAAATCTAATTTAGCCCTATTATTTTACGTTCTTTTGCTAAAATATTTTGTTCAATAAACTAATTTTTTGTATGATTTGCTTTTATTCAGTTATTTCATGAGTTACTTGATCTTCACCCTGCATTTTCGTGTATAAATTAATTTTTACAATTAATAATTAAAATTATTAATATGCGGTATTTTCGGATGAAATTATGTACAGACCCATTTTAGGGGTCACTGAAAACAGTGGTGTAATTAGTTTTCACGTAAAAAAATCGCTAATAGTACTTTTCGCATTTTCGCTTCAAAGAAATTGCACAATAGGCCTTAATTTTTGCGATAGCAATCTATCAGTTTGCCACAAAATGCAGCTTTCCATGAGCGCGTAATCTGGAAAAAAGTTTATCAAAATCGAACTAAAAACAGCGACTTTACAGAGGTGTCCTAATTCCTAAATGGGCCACACTGTACATACATAAATGAGCAAAAATTTCAGTTTCTTTGTCTATGTGTTGTGAAAACACTAAAGCGGTACCATATGAAAAGTTTATTCCCTACACTAATAGAAAACTAACTATCATTAAATATAAAAAGTTACTATTAACAATAAAAAAAAGGTTCAATAACACTTTGTATTGATGATATTAATAATAATACGAATTTTATAGTGTACAATTCATTCTATACAATCGTAAACTAATGAAAAGTACAGGTACTTACCTAATACAAGATGTGTTGCATAACATGTAAAAGAATGTATGGTGATGTTTCACGAACAATATGCAAATACTATGTTAAGCATATTATTATGCTTTATCATCGTACCACATTTATCGATGCGTATAGAAAGTATTAATGAAGACTTAACATTTTACGAAAAATCTAAACTTTTTTTCAATAATTTTTTTTCACATTGGCACATAACAGCACATTGCGGCCACATTATAATACTATAAATTTAATTTTGATAAAGTGATTTTGCGGAGCTAACTGAATATCACAAAAAGGATGTCTCAATAAAAATTCAATTTTAAAGTAAATATTTTTTTTTAATGACACATGATAGCACATCTTGAGCACATTACAACACAATTGGTTTGGTTTTAATGAAGTTATTATTTAGGAGCTAACTAAACATCATAAAAAGGACCTAGTCATAAAAGTTAAGTTTTTTGAATATTTTTTTTACGTAACACATAATAATAGCACATTTTGGACACATATTGGCATATATTTTTTTTTTTTGAATTCCAAAATTGTTGAGTCAATTTTTTGGACATGATGTTTTGGTCAAAATCATCGAGTGAGACTCACCTAGTAAATTATTTAAAAGCTTTTATATGCATTCTATGAACTTCTTGAGCGTCTCAAAATGTTCCTTACAATTTCGGATTAAATCGTAATAATGTTAATTCAATTTTTGTGACTGCTAAAGTAAACTTTCCTGGATATGCAGGTATACTTATAGTTAATTACTCGATCGTGTTGCATTAATTGTAATCTACGCGGGCGTGCGGTGGAATCTCAAGGAAAGCATATCAGTTTGTTGAACATCTGCGTTCTGGGCCGTTAAAAGTAACTTCGCAAATTCAATTATTTGCGAGCTACACACCACACCAGTTGACGTCAATATATTGCTGAAGACTCAAGTTCACGAGCCATGTTGGTTTAAAGGCGAGATTAAGTTAGGGGCTGCTTTTTTTACGAACTTAAAATTTTATGACGCGAAAGTACGGGGTGTCTTGATGGCCTTCGCAGAAGATGTTCTCTCCTTTTTTTTATATTTTTCTCGAGAGAGCAAAAGCTACACTTATAATACATATATATGTTAACATTCGCTCTCCAGGTTTATTGAACCATCAAAATGCGATTTATTTTACTTAGTTTTGAGAATATTAAGTCCGCTTTTATAATAGCGGGACTGAATTAAAAGTTTCTTTTTATTTCAAAACTTTATGACCCTAACGTTGAAAGTACTTAATCTCAATTTTTATTAACCAAAAATGCCAACTTTTATTTATGATGTTTTAAACTCTTCAACAACATTTTGTATAATAATCCCATTCACGATTAAATTAAATATTGATGTCAGAAAATTTAATATTTTACTGCAGCCCTTTTAATGAGATCTGATACAATTACTTATAAAAATCACAAAAGTAATAAAAAGATACTTACCTAATAACAAATATCACTTCTGATATTTCATGATGAAAATGTCTGTGTAGTTGTTGAAATTTAAAATAAATAAAAGTTTATATTTTACAGAAAAAAAAATATTATTTGGAAATACATTTTTTACAAAATTATGGATGATTATTAGTTACAATTTAAAATTCCAGTTGCTTCACTACAGTCATAAAAATAATAAATTTCGCTTAGGTTTATCTATACAATTATTATTACAGCTATTTACTTAAACATTAAATACCTATAGCATGATTATCTGGGTGAAGGTACAATCGTAAATAATAAAATAAAATAAAATGTCAATATAAAATAGTCAATATACCTATATATAAGGTATTTGCTTGCTGTGGTAGTAGCAGTCTTTTGAAAATTATATAATTTTTATATTATAAATTTGCTATCAAAATACAAAACCAAATATTGGTGTGAATATTAGGTATTGTTATTAGAGTCGTATGTAGATGAAAAGTACAAGGTGTTTGCTTAGAAAGATTTTAAAATCCATATTTATTTAATTTAATTATTAACACAGATGTTTTTACCTTAGATAGGTACATAATTATGTAATAAAATAATAAGAAGTAACTTTACGTCCTATTTCTAAATCGTACCCTAAAAATAAATAATGTAATTGTAAAATGAAATCATCAAAGTGGTATCAAATGATTTTATTTTTTATCACAATTTGTGTTGTAAATTATTCTTACATATTTTTATTTCTTTATATTCTAAAACTTAACTACCTATTCTCATTTAGGTACTTTAATTATATATTTTTTTTATTTTGGTCATATCTCGTATAATGATATTGTTTAATTTATTTTATTTATTTGAAATAATAGTTTAGTACTTGATGTAACACAAATTCAAAGTTGATCTATTTTTTCAAAACAAAGATTTTTAAAAATATTAATTTTAGACGATATGATCTATTCCTTTATTTAACATTTCCCTATTTAGTTTGTAGATTGATATTTATTTGTTTATTGTTCAATTGATTTACCCCAATATATCTGGTATAAATATACATATATGTATTTTCTCAAAAGGGGAAGTTGAAACGATAATAAATTCATGTCATGCATCAATTATTAATTAATAAATTTATTATTCCATTGAAAATTGATTCCATGGATTAAATAACGGCCTCGGTATGAAAATTAAGACTCTCGCCCTCTGAGAGGCAGCTCATCCTTTTGTTATTGTCGTTTTTCCGGTGATGGTCGGTACGAAAGTGACTGTTCACTTGTAGCTCGCTTGAGGCGTTACTGTAGACATAAGGGTCGTGGGGGTTCTTTCTTCGTCTTGTTATCAATCTCGTGGCAAAATCGCAGCAACTTTGGAGAGTCTTCTTGAACGCGACGCGGAATTCTCGATTAAAATAGGCGTAGATTAGGGGGTTGAGGGCCGAGTTGAAATAGCCTACCCAGAAAACTAATGTCACTACTTCGGGTGGGTTGTAGCAAGCCTCTGCGCATAAACTAGTAATCACGTACCTGGAAGAGAAAAAATATAACAGTTTTACAGAGGTAGGTAATTATTCTGAAATTATGGAGGATTTGTCGATGTGTTCAAAGTTTGCCCTTTGCCATTACTACGTAATTCGTGTAACTTTTCAACAAGCTACCTACAACTTATGCTATCCCAGTTGATGCTTGTTTTGGTCAGAAAGTTTAAAATTTGAAGCGTTGTTTGTTGAAGTATTTTGCTTGCATTTGACCCATCAAGTGGTACTTATTATTAGGTTATTTAAAACAAACATACACTTGCGTCAAATTTTGTAGTGGCTCAGCACGTTTGTATTTTGTAAATATTTACGTTATTTGAGTTTTAGGACAGCAATTAATATTTATTCAAATATTTAACCAATAGTTCATTTAATTATAAAAAATAGAACATCGGCATTTATTAATTGTCCTCGCTTCATAAATTAAATCATTTTCAATTTCCGAAGAGAATTGGTATGAAACTTGTAGCGATAAATGGTATATAGAACAGAGCTAACAGAAAATAAACAACATATTAGGAATATTTTCTTGCAGTCCAAATAATAGTTTAATGAATGTCATTTTTTCCAGAAGTTTCGAGAGCATTATCCAAAAATGCGTGTAGTATTCAAAAGGACGTCCCCCTGTGAAAGAGCTGGCATCCAGCACCCAAAAAAGGTAAGATTATTTATTTAACTTTGTTTAAAAGCCTTTCGATTGTTGCCGGTCCTTCTTATTTCTTTAAAAAGCCCATACATGTTTTGACTTCGTTCGGGGAATTTGTGGGACAAGTTAAATAGATTCTCCTCGAAGATCTGGTGACGTACGGTAAAAATTTAGACAAACGGACGAACGCTTTCCGTTCGCCTGGAGACATTAGTTTTTGTCCCATTCGAATTGTGGAACGTCTTAAGCTCGTTTGTTTTAATGTCCCGGAGGGTTAAACGGATTAAATTAAGCGAGAGATAAGAAAAGAAATGGAGAGACTTGCGAACACTTTTGTTTGATTTTCTCATCCTTACCGTTATAAATCTGTTTATATAGTAGGTGCCTTGATCGAACGCTATTAGATGTTTTAATACCATGGCATACAAATTTTATGGGGTTCCACGGGTTTTTAATTTAAGTTACGTCAGCTAGCGACGAGAGCTTTTTTATGGGGTAATATAAAAATGAACGAGAATATATCACATTAAGATTGCTACCTTCTCAGAGTCGCGTCGGGGTTTTCCAGTGGATGATTTTACAATACCGCAAATTGCATAAATGAAATTCAGTTAGGTTGTTTATAAAATTATGTATTGGTTATTTTTGTTTTTTAGAAATATGTTCAACATAAGTTGTTTCAAAGTTTGTTGCCTTATTTATTTATTCAATGAGTTCAAAAAGAACTCATATGTATCTTTTATGTCAATATTGCCTACAAAATGAAGAATTAAAAATCTTAGAAAAAGCTTAACTATTCCTTTATTAAAAATGGTTAATGAAATCTGAAGTCGTACACCTAAGTGATGGATGTATTGATATTTGACATTTTTAGATTCGTATATATGTAAATTATTCAACATACATCAGGTGTCACAACGTATTTTTGACAGTAACACTGTTCCAAAGAATAAATTCATTTAAATTCCACAAATAAAGCAGGAATAATTATGTTACTAGCAGCAATACCCGGCGTTGCTCGGGTAAGAATATATCACACGTTTGATAGAACATTCTAGAATTTTCGCGAATTTAGAACTATCCAGAACATCCCATAATGATTCAAAACATTCTCTAACTTTTTTTTGACATTGTGAAACATTCTTGAATGATCTTCAAGATTCTAAAACATTCTTGAACATTGCCAAATCATTCTGAAATGTTATAATAAAACATTCTTATACTTTTTAGAACATATTTGAACTCCCTGTAACATTCTAAAAAAATCAGCTTCATTCTCATCCCCACTCCGTGCTGTTTGCTGGGTAAGTAGTGACATCAGTAGACGCCTGGCGGGGATGACCAATCGATTGATAATAATTGATCAGTTATCCACCACTGAGAGTTGAAGATTATTACAGTACTAAAATCGCTATTAAAAAATGGCGGTTGGTGGTAGAAGGATGAAAATTTAGCGTTGTATGTATTTTTTAATGCCACATTATAAATAAATTAAAAAACTTTTTCCAAAACATAAAAAACAAGTTAGGGGTGGACAACCCATATCACTTAGGGGCATGTAAAATTGATAGTTCCCGATTCTCAGACCTATTGAATATTCATATAAAATTTCATAAAAATCGGTTAAGCCGTTTCGGAGGAGTATGGTAACTAACATTGTGACACGAGAATTTTATACAGGGTTTTTCAAGTTGATGGGCTATTAGAAGTATATGAATTAGTAGAAGGAATTAAATTCTGAAACTTGGGCTCATTTAGTTATTGTTTATGCCGCTTCTTTTAAAAATATTTTCAAGTTCGATTAACATCCGGTTATACCGGAAGTCGATACCAACTTTGTTATTTTAAATGGAATGGTATATTTTTTACGCTAAATTCGAATAAAACGTGTAATTCTAAGGTAAGTTTGATAACCAACTTGTACACCTATGATGATCGGTTTCTGAGTTATTTTAACTTATAGAAAAAAAATCGCTACCGCAACCCAAATTATAAAAAATCATAACTTCCACAAAATACGACTTAGAGTGTTGAAATTTTTACTAGTAATAGCTGAATATTAGCGCTAACGCCTTGACAAAATTGAATTAAATAATTTACACCGGGCGTTCAAAATAAAATTCTAAAATTGAAAAACTTCAAACACGAATTACCTCGTTTTTTCAAATGGCACCTACTATTTTTTATTTTTTCAATCGATTCCTTTTTTTATCTTCTTTCGATCTATATGTATACTTCCTATTTTATTTAAACATTTTCGAATAAATTTGAATTATTACATAAAATAGGAAGTATCCATATAGATCGAAAGAGGATCAAAAAAGGAATCGATTGAAAAAATAAAAAATAGTAGGTGCCATTTGAAAAAACGAGGTAATTCGTGTTTGAAGTTTTTCAATTTTAGAATTTTATTTTGAACGCCCGGTGTAAATTATTTAATTCAATTTTGTCAAGGCGTTAGCACTAATATTCAGCTATTACTAGTAAAAATTGCAACACTCTAAGTCGTATTTTGTGGAAGTTATGATTTTTTATAGTTTAGGTTGCGGTAGCGATTTTTTTTCTATAAGTTAAAATAACTCAGAAACCGATCATCATAGGTGTACAAGTTGGTTATCAAACTTACCTTAGAATTACACGTTTTATTCGAATTTAGCGTAAAAAATATACCATTCCATTTAAAATAACAAAGTTGGTATCGACTTCCGGTATAACCGGATGTAAATCGAACTTGAAAATATTTTTAAAAGAAGCGGCATAAACAATAACTAAATCATCCCAAGTTTCAGAATTTAATTCCTTCTACTAATTCATATACTTCTAATAGCCCATCAACTTGAAAAACCCTGTATATGTATTAGATTTGCAGTAGGCAGTTTTTCTTTCGATTTTATAGATTTTCTCAAGGAGACTACACATATTGTCCGATAATATAATCAATGTACAGTTACGTTAAAAAAAATTGATCCCACAATCAACGTTATTTAAAAGAATTATATATGTCGAGGCAAAGGGGAGAAAAGGGGGAGAATATTTATACATATATTATAAAGCAACCTACATAGGTACCATAAAGTGCATGAAAACATCAATTTAATAAAAGCTTGCATGGTTTTTTGGGAAGGGGAGAATCTTTACATACTATAACCTATACCACATATCGCAAAATGACTGAAACGTTAAATTATTAAAACAAGTTTCCTTAGAACGAACAAAATAGCTCAAACCCCAACGTAAAAACACGACACTTTAGTTGTCCGAAGCACTTTTCGGTAACAAAGTTACCTTCTTCAGGGACTGAAGTGAACTGAGCTATTTTGTTCGTTCTACAACAACCGCCAAAGTTTTTCCAGTCTTCATTCGTAAGTTGCCTTAGTTTATAGTTTTGATTTTTTTTAATTTTCACCCCTTCCCCAAGCCTCCAACTCTTCGCCCCCATCTAAAATCTTTTTTTAATGTTCTGGGAGGTCATTGCCACCACCACCACCACCCTACTCCTGTACCTTTCTCCAACCGACGAGAGCTATCTGATATACACACTTAAGTCTACCAAATTATCAAAATTTTATATCAATATATCGTTAGTATTATTATTATATGTAATTTATTTCATTATTCATTATTAGGGTGAAATTTAAGCAATGCAAAATTGATCAAAATTAAAGCATTTTGTTGCCTTCTATTTGGTAATAAGCTTACAATTAGATAAATATAAGAAAAACGGGAAATTTGTGTGTTGGATTAAGTTAAAATTTTCGACCAGCATATTTTGCAAAAGTAAACTACAATGGCGCAATCACAAATTAAGGTTGAAATTTTCAATATTACCTACTTATTTTTGGGAGTATTTTAATAATTATATTGAGTTTTCTGCTTTTCAATGTCAATCGGAGTCGAATGGTAAATATTGAGAAATATTACACCTACGACCGGCTGCTTCACTAGGTAATACTATTACGGAGATACGATTTCAGTCACTTTAATGTCGAGTGAGATCTCTCCAGGTGTAGTACGAGGGCGGATCAAATATAAGCGAGCCTTTTTAACTTGAGCGCCGGATAGTTGTTCAAGGCGCATACGGGCGTTAGCAACTTGAAGTGGGGATATTAGGTGACACGGAAACGACTCGTCGTATTGCTGTGTTTGCTTGGTTAGTAGCTATCACAATGAGTGAGAAAGAGATGCATAGCAGCGTTGCGCAACGGATTATTATTAAGTTTCTTACACATGAAAACGTGAACCCAGCTGAAATTTTGCGCAGATTGCTACCACAGTTCGGAAATGAAACGCTTTCATGGCAACGGGTAAAAGTTTGGTGTAAAAAATTTAAAAAAGGGCGTTTCCGTGTCGAAAATGTAAATTATCCTCGTCGTCCGCGCACCAGCATATCGCCGGTTAACATTGCACGCATTAGAAACCTTATTGAAGGGAACCACCACGCCATTGTGCTTCAGATATCCGTTGAACTCGGCATCAGCTATAGGAATGTCCACACAATCATAACGAAAAACTGGGGATTCCGAAAAATTTCAGCTCGTTGGGTCCCAAAGTTGCTGAGTGAAGATCAAAAAGCTGCTCGAGTTCGCATCGCAGCTTTAACGCAGGCCCAAATCAGTGAAATGCACTAGACTCAGTCGGAGCACCATCCATATAGCTCAAACTTATCCCCTTGTGATTTTCACATGTTTGGGCCCCTCAAAGAATCACTAGGAGGCGAGCGATTTCAGACTGATGAACACGTGGAGGCGTTTGTGCGCAACTGGATAGATTCCCGCCCTGCTTCTTTTTATGAAAACGAGATGAAAAAACTACCAATTCGTTGGGAAAAAAAAATTTAATCAAAAAAGGGAGATATGTCGAAAAATAGAGAAATTTGTTTTTGTGAAAATTTTCAAAATAAATGATTTATGAACAAAGGCTCGTTTATATTTGATCCATCCTCGTAATAAAGATTGACACTGGTAGGGTTCTGCTGCTGTAGAAAAAGGTTTACATTGTTGTTTCCCTAAATCAAACGAAAAAACATTTTCATTTGTAAACAAATAATTTTCACATAAATCATCTTTTCTAAATGAATATAGTATCTATAAGCCTTTAACCCTGGATTAAGTATTAAAACTACTATTATTTGAAAAAATATTTTTATATTTTATAAAATTACCATTGATTTCTCTTGCAAGAAGACGTTTATAAACTGACTATGGATTTGAAATGTTTTTATTATATTATATTGGGGGTGTGGGGCTGCAGCCTGGCAGTCCGCCCTGGATTTGTCACTGATAAGCTATTACTATTTTATTCTGCAGTTTACATAAAATAATCCCTTTTTTGATCCACATCAATAATAACTATTTATTCAAGTGGCTAACTAAATAATTATTAATTGTACTAATATTTTATCGAAAATTCGTTTGTCGAATTCTCGTTATCTCGTTAAATATTCAATTCGCGTAGGAGTACGATCTGATGTGTTTGTCTCTTTATAATTTTACAGTGCTCGTGCTTACTATTGATTTTGCTAATTGACTTTAAAGCGAACACAGATTCCCACTTTACACAGATTGCTTTCATTTCTAGTCGAAGTAGCGTACGATAATAATGTGACACTTGTTAATGCCCGACTTGCAAACAAAAACAGTAGGTAAACGGGAAAAACTGTATTCTCAATTTTTTTATTACCTGTTAAATAGTCTAGGCTTACTTTGAAGCAAATTAATTACCATCTCTCTAGCTTTTGTTTTGTTTTGTATTGATTCCCTTTATAATATTTGTTTCCAAAAAACAAAAAGCAGAATAAAACTAATTGTGACTGCTTTTTTTTAGGGGGTAATTTTACTTACTCGTTTGATATTTAATAATTTAAGTAAATGTTCGTTAGTATTTTATCATTTAAGAGAATTCTTTATTATATTTATATAGCATACGTTTCCAGTCGTTATATTTCAGTCAGTTGTTTCTACAACTTGTTCCTGTTGTATTTTCTGACTGTAGAAAACGTTGTTTCTTATCGTTAGACGTATTCTTTTCTGCACATTGTTTGTTGTAACATTTTGTTAGGTTCCAATTCTTTCCAGGAGGTACTTTTACTCCGATTGCATTTGCATTGAATGTACTGACTCTGTGTCCTCAATTCGAGCACAATTTTCTATTTTTGTACTATTTACAATTCAAATATAGGTACTTCTACAACAAATAAATAAATAATTTATAACACCCTACATGTATCTTTAAAATAAACTTCTAACATCATTACTTCAGTTATGAGACTAGCGAAGGTGATGATCAATATCGGGGCCTTGTGATTTATAAATTATTGTAGATATATTTATGATTTCTATGTAGACCAGGGTCGATAATTTTTGAAACCAAAAAAAATTATGGTAGGATGAAACCCATTAGAAAAGGAAGAGAATATAACAGAAATGAAAGGAAACAAAATTTACGGGCGATCTCAGGTCGGGAAGGGGAAGGGGGTGAGTTTTTAAGGGTAAAAAACGGTTTTCCTTGATTTCCGGAAAAACTACAAGTCTTATGGAAAAAAGTTAAATGGCAAAGTTGTAGGTAATAAAAAGATCTACAACTTTTGTATTTACACTTTTTTCACATAACCTCAAAATTTATGTGAAAAATTCAAATAACCAACTTTTTAGTTTTTTATTTTTATCTTTTACAAAAAAACTCCCCCTTCCCGACCTCAGATCACCCGTAAATTATATTTCCTTTCATTTCTGTTATATTCTCTTCATTTTCCAATGGGTTTCATCCTACTATATTTTTTTTCACTTTTTACTATTTTTGAAGGCATCAGCACTGGTCTAATGGTCCATCCAAATCTTTGCGCCTGCACTGCACGTTTGTGTACTAATTTAATGCAATATTTATTTAGCCTTTGGGTAGGATAATCCAGTCTGACAAGCACCGTACAATATTAGGGTAATTATTCCTCCAGGATGTGTAATGACCAAAGTACACTCGATACACAGCAAGTAATTAAAATGTGTTGGCTTCAATCTAATCTACATGCAATATAATGAAATTAAAGGTGTCGTATTGATGGTTAACGAAGTTGGTTGTTAGAAAATTTCCGTTGCACTATATAATTAATTTAAGGCTGTTGCCTTGAATTATGTATTTAAAACAGACCACAAATTTAAATTTAAATGTACCAACTGAGCAAGTATTTCAATTTGCTCGTAACAAATTGTGTACGTTATTTCTAAAATTGTGCATCACCTCGACTTGCAACTCTCAAGAAAGTATTATTTAGACAACGAGATTTTGAGTTCACACCAACCAGTTTGAAAAAGAAAAGTCTCCACCGTAACTAGTGGGTAAATAGGGTAATATAACAAAGAAACATCTGGACTAACGTCTCTAACGTTCATGATATAGCCCCGCAAATTGGAGAGATCGTTAGCGGGTCTGTCAGTTTTTTTAAATTGGGTTGCTTACTTCAAGGATTTTCAATTGCGAATTTATTTGGGATTTGGGGCAATCCATTAGGGACGTCCGCTAGATCATAAATCATAATTAAATTGTCTGCCTAGAGGATATACGAACTTAGAAATTCCATTGTTTCAAATTTTACGCACGGGCTGCAGGTAGACCTAGCTAACGATTTTCTGAAAATAGATTGCTGAATTAAAACAAAAAATGGTGTTTTAGATCAATTTAAAAAAAAATGAAATTTCAGTTTCTTTCTCAATATTTATTTATTAGGTTATGAGAAAATATAAAAGGCGACGATCGATACTGGCCGCACATTTATGTGTCTCAAGAGATAGATATAATTTTTTGTAATTCGTTGTACTTGTTCATATGTTCTATTCTGGTTGTTTCGTGGGTTGTTCAAAATATATTTTTATGACATCTTCTCTGGTAGATTTGGGTCTACCAAAAGGCTGTTTTATAGCAGACTTACTTCTATTCTTTTGCGATAAGGGGGCGTCCATAAATTACGTGAGATGTTTAAGGGGGGGAGGGGGTCGAGTCAAATCTCATCTAATCTTACGTTGGAGAGAGGGGGGGTCTCGGCAAATATCACGCAATTTTTTTCTGATTGAAACAAAAAAAATTATACAATTTTGGTCCATTTAATCCAGATTGTACATGCTTAAGATTAGCGTTATATTTCAGGAAAAACTTTCACGTTCATCGTAGTTTGTTGTGTGCCCTTGCCATTTCACTTTCGGTAGGTTTTACAGCTACGTAACAGAGATTTAGTGGTACTTACACTTACACCCCTCATTTTCCACGCCGTTTGACCGTAAAATCAAATCGCCTACGAGAGAATATAAACCTTTATAAAACCAGCAACTTCTTTTTAAATCGATACCACCTACATCCAATATTGTTCAGGATAGGTATAGTAGTGAGGGTGCAAAGGGATAAATTATTTTAATATGCAGTAAGCGAAGTGGCCTTTGTAGGGAGGACAATTATTTATAAATAATTAAATTAATTTTATAAATAAATATATTTTGAGAGAAAATTCACGGTTTAATCAACAATATTTTTGATGTGAAACATCTATAGCCGCGGGTAAACCGGACTATTGGCGTGGCGATCGTGGCGGTTGCATATCGTGGCGACGCTCGCTTTGCGCAATAGTCTGTGCGATTCTCTTCCCACTCGGTTCGACGGTGTCGTTTAATATAGTAAACTAGAAGATGGAAGTGAATTAATTTATGATTGTGGTGTACATTTCACCTAATAAAAAAAATGAATGATATTTCATTTTTACATGAGAAATAATTTCCGTGCAGTCACAGAGGTTCAATAATTTCTAAAACCAATAAAGATAAACTACCATTGATTTTAGCTGGAGATTTCAATGTAAATTTTGCTAAAGATGAATCAATGCCATTAATTACGTTCCTCCAAAAAGAATTTCAATTGCAAATTAACAACAATCCAAGAGAACCTACTACCAGATATGCAACAACAATATATGCTGTATTTATTATCTAGATGTCTTGATAATGTTATGTCCAATACTTTTGTAACATACTTCAGTTATCCTCGACTAATTATCACAGTAATGCTGTCAGAGGCAACATCGAATTTAACTATTACTGAAGTCACTGATTAAAAGAGTTGTCGCAACTTGAAATAAATTTCTTAATTAAAATTTTTGTATTTAATAAAAATAAAAGTTTAATGAATAAATAGTCATCATTTCCTGGAAAAAATGCGTAATATTTGACTTTTTCATTATGCCAAATTTAGTTCCTGTCGTAATATTGTCTTTTATGCATATTACTCGATATTTCACATCTGCCATGCGTCACGTGACGGCTCAATTTTTTTTCCTTTTTCGGAATACTAACTTTAATCAAATCATCGAGATATTTTACCTTTATTAAACCACTACGCGTATGTTAATTTTACCCTTTGTGGTTGTTTAGATATTAATTTTCCAATAACCGTTTCATGAAAACCTTTTGGGAGAAATCTCGACAACTGAGTTATTACACAAACATAGCATTTTGATTACTTCACATTAATTTCTTTTATACATTCGTACAAAGCTTCACGTGCACATTCAAACAAATACATATTATGTATGTACGTTCACAAACGTGTAATGCTTCAGCAATGCGGTCCGTCTTTTATTATTCCTCTCGGAAAGAAAATGCCATTGTCATGGGGGAAATGAAAAGTGCGGAAAGAAGGCTTGCGAACTTGATTTGTCGGATTTTAAAAATCCACTTTCAGCATCTCACTCTCAGACGCGAGTCTGAGGAAAAGGTTTTTGTCCTTCAGCTCCTTACCAACCCATTTATTTGTTAATGACCTGACATCTAGGATTACGAACGTAGTAACGATCACATACTACAGTGAATGACCCGCGACTCTAAATTTGTTCAAAAGTGCCGCCGGTATCGATCACCGCCTTCGCCACTTGTTCATATTGTTACGAGTACTTGCCAATTAAGTTGGTGTGAGCATAATTAATGAACATCTTCCCTGATTACATAAGGAATATTCTCGGCTTTCCTGACACATCTAGAAAACACCAGCAAAGATCAATGGGAAAACAATTGGATTACTAGACGGCTGTAGAATACCCTAGAAAAAGGCTGAGAAGACTATAAAAGGCGGACGAGACACTCACACCGAGTTAGTTGACAGTGGACAGCTGATGTTTGGAAGCGATCGATAGGCGATACAGGCGAACCATAGTGGCGATAGAGTTCATAGAGAGCGATAGATAGTGTCTACCGGAACGGCGATTCAAGGAGACTTTTAGTGAAATAAATTGTGCGGACTTGTTCATAACTGTAGTGTAGTCAAATTAACTTTAGTATTTAAATAAATTCGTTGTTTTGTTTTGTTAATTGTGTTTTCTGTGACCGAACACGTCACAATATATTTTTTTTGAGATTTTAAATTAGTTGTCAAGTATATTTCATTTTAAAGGTCTTCAAAGTTACTTGTTGAATATCCTGCAACAGGTTCCTTTGGGAAAAGCTGTGGATTGACTTTGGAAAGTTATTCAAAATTTTTCGTCAATACCAAACGGGGTCACACACACCTGACTTTAAAATTTATTAGGCTTCAAGTGCAGGTGGAAAACATTAATCTTGGTCAAAGTTGCGGATCGGCATCTGGGAAAGTTTGAAGTTGCCTACTTACAATATTCCCGTTTCAGGCTATTAAAGTTTTAGAAAACTTTCAATTCGATGAGGAATACTGTTTTGAGCTCTCCTTTTCAAGGAATTTAAAGCTTCTTCGTTACGTTCCAGAGAAGATTCATACCTACTTCCCTAATTAACCGAATTTATAATTATATCGAAGAACTTCGCTAATTATAAATATCTCATGATAACATAATTAGTAAAGCTGCTACTTTATTAAAATAACTCATAAATTTTAAATTTTATCATTTTTCAATTTTAAAAGCTGCTAAATATATCTACCTATCAAAAAACGTTTGCTGTAGAATATATTGACGTAAAGTTCCATGTAATATTTTGAGAAATAAATAGCTAAACCTAAATTTATTTTGACCACTAGTCCTTATTGTTATATTTGAATAAAATACTAAGTATGTATTAGATTTATAATTCTTTCATTGAGTTGTCTTAAGTAGATATACCTATTTAGTAAAACTGTGGAAGTTCTATCAAAAATACATTTCGTGTTTTCTTTAATTATTTTCTTAATAGTTTCTGTCGAACGTTAATTGTTTTCAGGAATGCCTGGAGCAATTGTCTAGAGATAATTCTTTTTCCCTTGTTTTTTCTCTATCTTGTAACCGATGCCAAAATTTAATCTAAACTTTTCGTTTTGCATTTAAATAACGACCTTGGACCTTTAGTCCTTCTTTAATGTCAAAGGTTTTCGGGTTTCAAATTAAATTTGCGTAAGGAGTACTTAGATATTGAATTTTTTGTTTCAAAAAAAGCAAGAATAATATTCGTGGTACATAAATGTAAGTGGTTATACATTAGGAATGCTTTTGTTCTTGTTCTGTTTTAATATACGTATACGGATGTGCGTAATTTAGTGCTAAAATACAATTTTGTCTTTATTTAAGGCGGATAAAAGGGTGTTGGTCCCGGCCCTGTTTGCTTAGGATTGTTTGCCTTTGTCGTTGTCCTTTAAGATGATCTCAAATACTAAGCTGAAATATTGCCTGACAGTTTTTATTTGCGGAATACATTAGAAACATTTAATACTTGTTGACATAATATTATTTTTGTACCAAATAATTGGGCATCTATAATAGCATTATTTTATTCTTTCCATCACGTGAACTATTCTTGGTTTAAGTTAGAAGAGAATGTAATATATCTGTCATTGTGTCTCTAAACTCCGTATTTTTTGGTATCAGAATAAGCCAATTTAACATTTATCTGTATACTAAATTGTTTCGTTTAGCCCTGAGAGGATGGCGAAGATGAGAAAGAAAATCGCTTTACTTCGGTTAATCAAAAATGCTTTGCACGATTTTAATAAAATTTGGTACATATAAATGTCTATAAGGGTACTACATTTTGAAGTATAATGTAAATTGATTTTTTTAAATGCGAAAAGCGTGTAAACTACCCTTACCTTTAAATACAATTCTTCTAAGCTTTTTAACAGGGTTAAACAATAATAATTTTTTATTAAGAAGGGCATATCTAAGCTTCATTATATGCTTATATTGAAAATCTATCCTTTCGGAGAAAAAAGTGTTTTTTGCATTTATGATTTCCGACAATAATTACATATATGTAGTATATTTCGTTTATAACGACGATGAAAGGTCCTTTAAATTCCGTCGCTATATTCGGAAGCCGCTATATAAAAAGACAGAGAGAAAGAATGAAAGAAGGAAATTAGGCAAGAAAAATACGCAGTAACTGATTCTTAGATTTAACTTTATCAACCTTAACATTTATCTCCACAATTGTGATAATAGGGAATTGGACAAAATATTAAGTTCGAAGAAAAACTATTTAAAATTTCGTTGAACGTTTCGCTATTTATTTATAGCTTTCTCAGCAACTCATTTTTAATCTTTCCTCTCGTCCAATCATCTTAAAACCAATTGTATGGTTAGTCATAATTCAGTTAAATTAATCTAAAAATCTTTTTGGCTTGGTTACAAATGTGCGAATAGATACAAAAATAATAAACACTAAAACTTTTTCTTTTCAAAAGAACAAAAACAGAACATAACTTATAATTTCGTTACACTTAAATTATATTTTACAATTAATAAAACTGAAAAACGGATTCTGTCAATAATTGCAAATTAATTAATTAATTGATCAGACACTCGATGGTGCCTCATGTTTAAGAATAATTTATAGTTTGCAATTATTGACAGAATCCGTGACGGCTCACATTTTTTTTTTTCATTTTGATATTATAATTCCAAACAAAGAAGTTTCTTGACTTGCCCAGTTATTTTATCTTCGAAGCCATCAAAACTGAATTTACACAGTATATATTGAATTTCCCTAGAATCAAATGAACTTCCTACACCTATACCTACCTATATCCAGATTTGTGTATTCTTCCAATATTTCCTATTAAATCTTTTTTTCTTTGGGACAGGTTTTTGTAAAGCACGAAAAAACTTTTTCCGCTCTGTTGACACGTAGGTATCCCTTTTGGATGTGAGTTTTCATGTTTTCCAAGTCGTCAGATTTCAATATTGTAAACATCGAGTGGGTATACACAGGAAGTAGGGAAATGCGTTTGCTGTTTGCTTCCTGATACGATCCGAATGTCCTGTTCCATCACCTTACCTACATATATACAAACATGTAGATATTTCGTCCCTTAAGTGATTTTATTATCAAAACCCGTAATATTTCATCCGAAAAAACTTATCGTCTTTAAACTTTCTTCTTCTTCATTTTCTTATTCTTGTTCAGCTGCCATGATGACTACGAATTTTATCGACGATGATTTATAGCAAAATAACAGAAGATGAAAGTGAAAAATATTACTTTCTTTCTTAATCGACCTTTGCAAAAACAAATTTTGAATTTCGTATAGTCAACATTTATAAAACGGATTTTTTATTATTGTTTTGTCCTTTTGTATGTAATTTTTACTTAGGTAAAACAAAAAGAAACATTTTTGCACCCGTTAATGAAACACATAATGAAAATATTTTCTTTTTTCCCCAAATGTCTCTTCTAAATTTACCCTCGTGTTATATCTTATTTAATTATCAACCTCTTGCTTCACTAAAAACAACAAAAAAGCATTGTCATTGAAGTCATGAACTTTTGTTTAAGTCGTAACGATTTGGATTGTTTGCCAAAAAAGTTTTAATTAAATTCCCGCTCTGTTTACTCTTTGAAACGAGAACAAAACGTAATATTACTCCTGACGTTTCTGCAGACGTTTTCATACAATTATTATTTTGGATGGGTAAAGTTTGAAGGAGTGAAAAGTGCATAAGTTTATGTCCAAAAAGTTCACTCAACAATTTTGGAATTTAAAGGAAAAAAAAATGTGCCAAAATGTGGCCGAAATGTGCTATTATGTGCTACGTAAAAAATAAATTATTAAAAAAACTTAACTTTTATGAATAAGTCCTCTTTATGATGTTTAGTTAGCTCCACAACATCACTTCATTAAAACCAAACCAATTGTGTTGTAATGTGCTCAAGATGTGCTATCATGTACCATTACAAAAAAAATATTTACTTGAAAAATTGAATTTTTATTGAGACATCCTTTTTGTGATATTTAGTTAGCTCCGCAAAATCACTTTATCAAAACTGAACTTATTGTGCTGTAATGTGTCCGCAATGTGCTGTTATGTGCCAATGTGAAAAACAAATATTTGAATAAAAAGTTTTGATTTTTGGTAAAATGTTAAGTCTTCATTAATACTTTCTAAACGCGTCGATAAATGTGGTACGATGAAATAGCTTAACATAGTATTCGCATATTATTCATGAAACATCACCATACATTCTTTTACATGTTATGCAACACATCTTATATTAGGTAAGTACCTGTACTTTTCATTAGTTTACAATTGTATAGAATGTAATGTACACTATAAAATTCGTATTATTATTAATATTATCAATACAAAGTGTTATTAAACCTTTTTTTATTGTTAATAGTAACTTTTTATATTTAATGATAGTTTTCTATTAGTGTAGGGCAGGGTGGCGAACCATTGAAAATTTTGCTGGAAACGCACAAAAAACAATTTTTTTTTTAAGTTATCTTTTTTAATAGAAATGAATTAAAAATTATTAATCTACACTTAATTTATAGTTTATGATATAAATTTGTAGGGACTGAATACCTGTCTTAGTATGTTAACTAGAATCGTCAAATTATACATTTTATTATTAAAATATCGCATGAATTCTTTCGAAGTATATACAGATGCGCATTAGATAAAAATCTTTGCGTATCCAGTTTTGTCTTCTTAAGGTATTTGAATGTTGTTGTTGTCGCAGCGCTCGAATCAAAATTTATTTTATATCCTGATACAATACCATTTGAAAAATTAAATTTAAAAGTCCTTGAGTGGTTAAATTTTAATGAATTAGAAATGGAATTAGTTGAATTTCAGTCAAGTACCATATAGAACCAAAAATTTGTTGATTTAAGAAATGATTTAGAAATTATTGAAAGTAATCGATTATTGGATAAAATAAATAAAATTGCAGAAGAAGAATAAACTGTTCATATGGTACTGTTTTAGTGTTATCACAACACATAGACAAAGAGACTGAAATTTTTGCTCATTTATGTTTATGCATCTTAGAATAGAAGATTAGTAATTATTACGTAACAAATATATATTCTTATAAAACAATATGAAGATACTAATGTAGTCAAGTCATTTCCCTATTCTCGTCAAAGTAAAATTTCCATTTTTCTTCGTAATAACATTATCTACTAGTAGAGAAGAAGTATTAATGAAGACAGCATTTTACGAAAAATCTAAACTTTTTATTTAAATATTTTTTTCACATTGGCACATAACAGCACATTGCGGGCACATTACAGCACTATAAGTTTAGTTTTGATAAAGTGATTTTGCGGAGCTAACTAAATATCACAAAAAGAATGTCTCAATAAAAATTCAATATTTAAGTAAATAATTTTTTTAATGGCACATGTAGCACATCTAGAGCACATTACAACACAATTGGTTTGGTTTTAATGAAGTGATATTGTGGAGCTAACTAACATCATAAAACGGACTTTTTTGAATAATTTTTTTAAACGTAGCACATAATAGCACATTTCGGGCACATTTTGGCACATTTTTTTTTTCTTTTAAATTCAAAAATTGTCGAGTCAACTTTTTGGACATTAAAACATCCCTGAATCTTGTAGATATTTTTGGGTTTCAAGTTAAATACATGAGCCGTGTCACTAGTCGCCCTGCACTCTTTTGTGGCATTAAATGAATTGAATAATAAATCAAATTAAATCAAATAGATTATACTTGCTGCCGATTAAATTATTTTTGAACAAACTATTTTATGGTACACCAACCCACTTTTAGAGGTTTTAAAATCGTCAAAAGTTTCAGTAAGTAAAATTATAAGTTGTAATGGTTGTCGACCTTTGAACTTAACTGAATAACTTCATCGTTAGACAATTATGCTTGTTTATAGTTCGTTAACCGTTTTCATTAATCTAATTAATCTCAGTTTTTGTAACTCTATTAAAAAGTGATTGCAAAGGATCCTAGTAAAACGCTTTACGTTAAAATATCGCTCGAGGGATTTTATGTCGGCAGGAAAAGTAACAAAAAAATTCTATCGAACACAATTTTTTCTAAAACTTTTTATACAATTAAGTGGAAGAAGTTTCTTCCATTGTCTAGATAAAAGTCTATTAAATAATAATACATTGCTGAGGCTATCAAGTGAATTCTTGAAACTTTATAGTTATGATATTCGTAGTGGCGACAGTGGCGGTTCGTGGTTTATATACAAGGGAAGGCAAATATAAAATTCTCCATCGTAAACCATAGGAAGACTCCAGAATAAATTTTATATAAATACGGTTCAAAGGAACTTATTATTCGTATTTTGTGTTCGTTATTTTCCCTATTACGACATTTTAAGAATTCAAAATAAGTAAAACGTTCTTTGGCGTGGAGTCATTAACAAAAATAAGAGAGAGTAAAAAAAACAATCTCTCAAGTACAAACGAATGTCAAGGCGCGCGCGAAAATACATACCTCGTGCTGGTGGAGTAGACTGAGAAAGGTTTTTACCACAATTGTCAAAAGGGCCCGACAAATCATGTCTTGGCGGGCGTTCTTTCCCTCAGGCTTTTTTCCTTTTCCTCCCGCTTAACGGTCTTCATTTACTCGATGACAACCCCACAGGTTCCTTTTTTTTGTTGTTAAAAGAGAGAAAAAAACGAGAGCTCTCGAAAGTAGGAATGTACATGACTACAGTAGTGTGTGTGTACTGTACGCCTGGATGTGCAGGCGTTTTTTGAACGGAGAATATCAGGGTAAAGAAACCAATTTGTCAACAGTCAAGGGCTGGACAAAAATATAGTACCTACTGAAATGACCGGTTCTAAAAATAAACTTCTCTCTAATACAGGAATATTCTTTTTTGACAGTTTCTATATTTTAGTTTTTTCTCGCACTGAACAAAATATTTCTCAATAAAGAAGAATTTTCTTAAAAATAAATCTTTCATTCATTCCTTTTAAGCCAATAACAAAGGTATCTACATATATCGTTGTGTACGTGTTCATCCAATTTCTTTTCATCTTAGTCGAGAAAATACTAAAAAAGGATTTTCTTCTCAGCAAAAAGCAAGTTTCAGAATCCTAAAAGTAGACCGTAGTCATTAGACTTAACAGTTTTTATAATTATTATTTATTGCTAGGGACTTCGTCCGCGTGGAACAGTGACTTTCGGCAGCATTTAAAATTTTTTTCTTCTATATTTTTATTTTCTGGGCCGTTAGCTTTTTTGCCGACGTCATCACACAAAAACTTTCATTCCTTATTTTCGCCCCCTTTAGGGTAAAATTTTTACAAACTTTAAATGTCGTATTTATATCTAATCAAAGGCCTAAAAAATAAGTTTCAAAACTTTAGCTTTATATCTACTTATCTATCTCTGTACCAAATTCTCATTTAAATCGGTTCAGTAGTTTGGGCGTGATTGCATAATACACAGACAGACAGAGTTACTTTCGCATTTATAATATTATAGATTAATATAGTTTAATTATAGTTTAAAATAGTTTATATAGCTTAGTATTCAACTACTTTTATTGATCGAAATAAACAAAACGTCTATAACTTTTTACACTTAATATTTTAATTTTCTGTGCCGTAAGCTTTTTGAACGACGTCATTACACAAAAACATTCAACAGCAAATTTTATCTCCTTTAGGGTAAAATTTTTACAAACATTGAATGTCGTATTTATTTATATCTAATCAAAAGCCTAAAAAATAAGTTTCAAGCATCTAGCTTTAAAAATTACAGAATTTCCGCACAAACTTTCCTATTTCAACCCCTTACAACGTTTTTTCGCATTAAAAAGTAACCTATGTCCTTTCTCGGGCTCTAGACTATCTCTCTACTAAATTTGACTTGAATCGGTTCAGTTAGGCGAGAGTGTATAGCATACAGATAGTTACTTTCGCATTTATAATATTCCGCGAATTCATTTTCATCGATTTTCCCGTGGGAATAAGATATTTTGCCGCAGTAAAACGTAGCATATGTGTTAATCCAGGGTGTCAGCTAACTCCATACCAAATGTTATTAAAATCGCTCCAGCCGTTTAAACGTAAATTAGTAACAAACATATACACTCACAAACTTTTGCCTTTATTGTTGTAAGGGGTTGAAATAGGAACGTTTGTGCGGAAATTCCGTAATTTGTAAAGTTACAAGCTTGAAACTTATTTTTTAGGATTTTGATTAGATTTAAATAAATACGACATTCAATGTTTGTAAAAATTTTACCCTAAAGGGGATAAAATTAGCCAATGAAAGTTTTTGTGTAATGACGTCGGCAAAAAGGATTGCGGCCCAGTAAATAAAAATATAGAAGAAAAAATTTTTAAATGCTTCCGAAAGTCACTATACCACGCGGACGAAGTCGCGGGCATAGCTAGTTATAAATATTGTTACGAGTACCTACTTGCCAATTAAGTTGGTGTGAGCTCAATTAACGAACATCTTCCCTGAATACATAAGGAATATTCCCGGCTTTCCTGAAACATCTAGAAAACTCCAGCAAAGATCAATGGGAAAACAATCGGATTACGAGAAGGCTGTAGAATTCCCTAGAAAGAAGCTGAAAAGACTATAAATGGCGAAGACGGCTCGCACCGAGTTAGTTGACAGTTGACAGCTAATGTGTACAAGCGAAGCGATCGATAGCGAACTATAGGCGATAGAATTCATACAGTGCGATAGGTAGTGTCTACATTATAGCGAGTGTTCACGATAACGGCGAGCCAAAGAAAAGACTTTTAGTGAAATAAATTGTGTAGACTTCTTTATAACTGTAGTGTAGTCAAATTAATTTTAGTAATTAAATAAATTCGTTGTTTTGTTTTGTTAATTGTGTTTTTCGTGACCAAACACGTCACAATATACTTACATTGAAACTGCTTGCCTCAATAATTATCTACTAGGGGCGTTGATAATGGCAAGGACCCTTAATAAGGCATTAGGGTGAGTGATAGCGGTAATCTGCTACACTTCCCTAACCCTTCTGACTCGCTTGCTTGATCTTTTTTTACTTCTACTTCTTTATTTCTCTATTGCTTTCAAAACTAATTCTTATATACTGACCCACATAGTGCACAAGTTGATCACGGTACACTTTTGCCGTGCTATTATGTCGCATTTCTGTGTGGCAGTTCCTTGTTTCGTAAAAACGACACGTTGCATATTTAAATTAAAACAAATGTAATTAATGAAGTGAAAAACAATTAAAGGAAAATAATATTTTGGAAAAATATTAACACTATGTGACAATATAGTATATTGGCTAATTAAATTGTTTTCAAGAAAGGTAAAAACAGTAGGTCGTACCTACTTAAAAGTTTCAAGTTGACGATGGTTCTGTAAAGATGAAACATTGCACAGAAAGTTATAATAACACCAGTGTACGGAGTTAAATAAAATGTAATGATAATGAGATCAATATTTTTCAATAGGTATGTCTAATTATAACTGAAAAATTTCGAGTTATGGAAAACTCAAAATTTTGATTATTGATTAAATCCCACAAACTACAAGAAATATTCTACATTTATAGATAGACACCATTATTGGGTACTTTAATAGGCAACTTTGTCCCCATTTAACCGCTATCGTATCTCTTACGGTTTAGGAGAATCTAATGGTGCTCATCGAATTTGAATCACCCTGTATAATATAGTATTATTAGAAAATTAGTTGTTTATAAAAGAAATTCAGGATGGATACGCTGGGCCATTACACTGAAAAAAAAAAGTTGTTTTTCTTACATATTTTAACTTATTTGAGTTAATTTTACTGCTGAAAACAAGATTTTATTTGCAGCAAATAAGTTTTTAGGCTGTTTCACTAACTAGAAATAAGTGTGTCATGCAGTCCACATACAGGAGTTTATTTGAAAAGTTTGTTACATCTAAATAGGTGAATTATGAAAAGCACTTAACAAGTTATGTAGCATTATGTAGACTAGATAAAAAATTATTTGAGCCGTGCCAATGTAGGCACTATCAGTAACGACTCGCGCCACATCGCCATTACTGACGCAGTGGACGTTAGTGAACGTTTAGTTTCGCGGGGATTTTTTAAAATACATAATTATTAGGTGTTTGTGAGTGAGTTGAGAGTTTCAGTTTTGAATTGAACAATTTGCCAATTTATTGTTGACCTGTGCCTGTTATGGAAGAAACAAAACAGTTGTTACTCTGAAATTTTTGTTTTTCGAAAAATTTGCCAACTTAAATACCTTCTAGGAGTGCTCCGTAACAAAGCCCTGCGGCCATTTCTCATAACGCTGACGAATAAAACTTTTTGATAATACTGTTAGAGAGTAAGAATTTTATGTATCGTTTTTGTTGTTTAATACAATATTTATCTTTTTCTATCACGTACCTGTCTTTTTCTTGAAATAATCTGATAAATTAAGAAAAGTTGCTATGTTAAGGTAAGTATTAGGTGAAGAATTTTTGTCTTAAAGGTATGTATCAGTTCTTTTTATTAGACAATGCCATTTACCCAACTTCCTAAAAATACATAACTAACATAAACAGGCTTGTAACTCCATAGTTTATAAATAACAAAAACACATGTTTTAATTAGAAAATACGTTTGTTATTTTCTCAATAGTTACTTCCGTTCACGGTGCTTTCTTCAGGTAGAACATACTTACGTACAACAAGAAATAATTGTGTAGTAGTGAAAATAGTTATATAATAAAAACGTATACATTTTAGTAACAAGATATATTTATTTTTTCCAAAATGATTATTTGTGCACACAATGTCCCTTTCAGATGTTAAAATTATCTAATCGCAACCCCTAATTTAACACCTGAAAGGGACATTGTGTGCAGAAATAATTATTTTGGAAAAAATAAATATATGTTGTTTTTATTACATAACAATTTTCACTAGTACCTACACGTAATTATTTCTTTTTTTGTACATAAGTATTTTTTTTTACTACACATGATATTATTAACAGAATATATAATAATTATTTTTTTCAGATAAAATAGTTTGTACGGTGCATATGGGTGTTAGTTACTCTAAATACTACTTTAATCCTCACAAATGAAAATATTATCTACTTGTAGTAGAAATTTTATGTAACACAGTTAAAACATTTATGTAGCCTTCATAAGTTGCAAATAGTAAAATTACTTGTTTTTCGTACATAAGATTTTGGCTGTCCCTATATGCAACAAGTATTTTTTTTGTGGCAATGAAGTTTTTTTTTTCAGTGTAGGCAAATAATCTTAAGAGAAACCGATACTGTTAAGGTTGACAGATAAATAAGTGAAAATTAAAATATACTCTACAATTTAAAATTTTCCCAATATGCAGCTTCTCTGGGTAGAAGTTTCCATTTATTAAAGTAACACATGTGCCTCGATGTTATTGCTCCAGAATAAATGCATAAAACATGGCGATACATTCGGATACAAAGAAATTACGATGAAAATGCGAAAAATGAAGCGAATGCACGTGAACTGTTTGAAAGGAAAGAAATCCGTTTCTCCCTTTGTGAAAGGGAAGCTTGATTTAGAGACCGAGATATTTTCGGTAGAATACGAATTTGTAAAAGAGATACAAGTGCAATTTCTTCCTTTGACATCTTTCTACCAAACATATCCTCTTTTTTTTTTATTAAACTTGATCATAGAAGTCTGACTCAGATACATGCAGAAAAGTAGAATTTAAAGCCCGTGAATAGAATACAAAGAAATTATTTGATATTAATAAAGGTAAAAGGTAAGATTAAATGAAACATCTAAATTTTAAAATGGTAATATGATCAAAAAGTGATTTTCTTAAAATTTTCAATAATTTAGGAGACCTACGTCAGAAATTATTCTTGTATATTTTTATATTTATTTTGGCATATTTTCTACTATAGGGTGTTTTTTTTAGAGGTATAGAACTTTAAATTGCAATAAAACAACGATGGATTATTCGATTGACATGAATTTTATATATCCGAAAGATAATCTTGTGGCAAACATTTTAAATATTATTTCTGGCATATGACCGCCACGGCTGGCTCGGATGTAGTCCAATCTGGAGGTCCAATTTTCGATGACTTTTTCCAACATTTGTGGCCGTATATCGGCAATAACACGGCGAATGTTATCTTCCAAATGGTCAAGCGTTTGTGGCTTATCCGCATAGACTAATAACTTTACATAGCCCCACAGAAAGTAGTCTAGCGGTGTTAAATCACAAGATCTTGGAGGCCAATTCACAGGTCCAAAACGTGAAATTAGGTGGTCACCAAACGTGTCTTTCAATAAATAGATTGTGGCACGAGCTGTGTGACATGTTGCGCCGTCTTGTTGGAACCACAGCTCCTGGACATCATGATTGTTCAATTCAGGAATGAAAAAGTTAGTAATCATGGCTCTATACCGATCACCATTGACTGTAACGTTCTGGCCATCATCGTTTTTGAAGAAGTACGGACCAATGATTCCACCAGCCCATACAGCGCACCAAACAGTCAGTTTTTCTGGATGTAACGGTGTTTCGACATTCACTTAAGGATTAGCTTCACTCCAAATGCGGCAGTTTTGTTTGTTGACGTAGCCATTCAACCAGAAATGCGCTTCATCGTTAAACAAAATTCGCTTATGAAAATCTCGTTTTGGGCCCATTCGACGAATGTACGCCTTAATTGATGATCGTTTGGCTTCAGTTCTTGCACGAGTTGGATTTTGTAAGCACGCAAACCAAGATCCTTCCGCAAAATCTTCCATAAAGTGGATGGACACAGATCCAATTCCTGTGCTCGATGGCGGATAGACTCATTCGGGTCTTCCTCAATGCTACGCTCTACAGCAGCAATAGCTTCTTCTGTACGTACCGTACGGCGTCTCTGGGGATGCGAGTTATCAATAAGAGTAAACGTGGTGCGAAAACGTTCCATGGTTAATCGAATTAACTGCTCTGATGGACGATTTTGTCGACGATAAAATGGACGTAGTGCGCGATACGTATTCCGCACAGAACCATTATTTTCGAAATAAAATTGCACTATTTGCAAGCGTTGTTCAGGCGTGAGTCTATTCATGATGAATTGCCAAACCAAACTGAAAATAAATCACTTAACAGCTGTTAAATCGGTCGCCATCTTGAACAGTAATGCCAACTTAAAGTTCTATACCTCTAAAAAAAACACCCGTTATATATTGAGATAAAAATCCCTTTGATAATTTTTTCTGGGTCACACTCCTACAATTTTAAGCTTTTAATCTTTTTGATTAAATAAAAAAAAAAAAAACGTTTGTTGTTTGTAATAAAATACTTAAGATCAATGCTCATAGTTTTGCCTCTGTTTGTATTCCTAATTTTGTTATTTCAAATTAAAATTATTCCTTGCCTTTCTGTAAAAATTGGCGAATCGCAGCGTGTGAGACCAATAAAAAATAATAAAAAAGCCTAAATGTACCAATAAATTTCCAACTTTATAGGAGACATAAAGATAAAACAATACATTACTACTTATCATCAACCCTTGCTGTGATATAATATAGTTATTAGTTATTATCAAATAGAGTAGGAGGAGCACTCTTCCTACGCAAAGGGCTTTCATTAACGAAGTGATTTGATTATATCCTAATTAACTAATTACCATAGCAGGCTTTTGTAAGTGACAGTAAATATTACATATATTTTGTTTTCAATTTATTGTACATAATCATTCATAAAAAAATGTGAATTACACAAGTAATGTCCATGAAAGACAATATTACGACAGGAACTTATGGCATAATGAAAAATCAAATACCTATTAAGTACGAATTTTTTCCACAAAAACAATTTATTTCAAGTTGCCACAACTCAATTCTTTTCTTATTGCCGTCATTGATTATTTCATGATACACATACACATACACATAAATTTTATATTACCCATGAACTGCCCCTGGAAAATAGCAATATTAATTATTTTGGGGTGGTGGGTAGCAGTTTCGAGTTCACAATATATATTATGTATCTGATGTATCTTTGCATACGTACCTTTGTATGAAAATTTTTATTGTTGTTAATCATTCAACCACGTTATCTCTTTCAAATGAACGATACACAGCGTACAGAATCCAATTTCCCGTGATGGTACAGCACATAACGATTCTAATAATAACCGGGTGAAATGGTTCCGTCGGATTTGCTTTTCTCCATTTGAATTCATTGTCCGCAGTTTCGCTATTACTGACATTTTTGTCGATGCAGGCTGCATTGTGTATTTGGGGAATTAAAGATTTACGAAGAATTTCTATTCAATTCGATTAAATACATTGACTTTTTCTTTTTGCTTTGAGTTGAATTTTTCTTTTGAAGGCAAATCACACTAATATTATAAAGGCGAAAGTTTGTGAGTGTGTATGTTTGTTACTTCTTCACGTCTAAACGGCTGGGGCGATTTTAATAAAATTTGGCATGGAGTTAGCTGACACTCCGGATTAACACATAGGCTACGTTTAACTGCGGGAAAATCAATGAAAATGAATTCGCGGAATATTATAAATGCGAAAGTAACTCTAGTGTATGCTACAGAATCTCGCCTAAAATACTGAACCGATTTAAATGAAATTTCGTACAGAGATAGTCTAGAGCCTGAGAAAGGACATAAACTCCTTGTTAATGCGAAAAAAGGGTTGTAAGGGGTCGAAATAGGAAAGTTTGTGCAGAAATTCCGTAATTTTTGAAGATAGAAGCTTAAAACTTATTGTTTAGGCTTTTGATTAGATATAAATAAATACGACATTCAATGTTTGTAAAAAATTTACTCTAAAGGGGATAAAATTAGCCGAAGAATGTTTTTGTGTAATGACGTCGTCCAAAAAGTTTACGGCCCAGAAAATTAAAATATTAAGTGTGAAAAGTTATAGAGGTTTTGTTTATTTGTAACAATAAAAGTAGTTGAATACTAAGCTATATAAACTATTTTAAACTATAATTAAACTATATTAATCTATAATATTATAAATGCGAAAGTAACTCTGTCTTTCTGTGTATTATGCAATCACGCCCAAACTACTGAACCGATTTTAATGAGAATTTGG
Organism: Agrilus mali; assembly: GCA_029378335.1. NCBI lineage: Eukaryota > Metazoa > Arthropoda > Insecta > Coleoptera > Buprestidae > Agrilus > Agrilus mali. The sequence goes on along the minus strand of CM055658.1, from coordinate 17,573,029 downwards.
TACAGAGATAGATAAGTAGATATAAAGCTAGAGGCTTGAAACTTATTTTTTAGGCTTTTGATTAGATATAAATACGACATTTAAAGTTTGTAAAAATTTTACCCTAAAGGGGGCAAAAATAAGGAATGAAAGTTTTTGTGTAATGACGTCGGCAAAAAGGTTTACGGCCCAGAAAATAAAAACATAGCAAAAAAAATTTTAAATGCTGCCGAAAGTCACTATTCCACGCGGACGAAGTCGCGGGAATAGCTAGTTGTAAGTATTTAATAAATTCACTTCCTCGCATACCTTCACCTTTATTTGCATTGCAGGATGAATAAAATCAAATAAAACACAACTTTGCAGTCTTTGCACTAAATTATTATTTATTTCTGACTGGACCGGTTCCGACTTACAAAGTCATTATTAGCTGTTTAGGTTTACGTATTTAGTTGTTACTATATATTTCTTGTTTCGCCCTGTATATTATTACCTATTGCTGGGTGGTCGTTTGTCTCGGCCGTGCATGGTTCTAGTAGTTTTGGGGGTTATTGATTTTTGCCATCTTAGGCATTGCATCTTTGCACACGACACTCTTTCTTTGTATTCTGATGTACGAACACGCATTTTCTTCACTCAAGATATACAGTCCATTTAATCAAGTTTATGTTAATAAAAATATAAAAAATCAAGGTGTTCATCATTGCATTGCAATCAGTGCCTCTCATTCAATAACATACATTAGCAGTACTTGCTAATGTTACTTACACCTTAATTTATACCTACAATACAACTTAAACGGAGGAAGGGGGGTTAATTCTTACTTTTTTGGGATTACACATTTGAAAAGAGGTTAATGTCTATCTGATGGTCATTTAGTAAATTGACGTTTTCTAATTTATTGTATTTAAAAATTTCTAATGACTAGCCTATCTGGTTTTTTACTATTATTTACATAATGCATTGGTGTTATAATATTATAAAATTTATGGTTATTTTCAATGATGTGTTCCGCAAATGTTGAGGAACCATTTTTTACTGTAATTGCTCTATCATGGTCTGTTAGCCTTGTTTTAAATTTTCCACCTGTTTGACCCAAATACACACTATTACAAGATTTACATTATAATCTCCATTTTTTATATCTTATCTTTAGTGTTAAATATAAAATTACTTAATTTTGCATGTGGCTTAAAAGCTATTCTTATATTGTCTAAATCTTTTTTTATTATATTTGGGATGTTTTCTGCAATACTCCCAAAATATGTTAGTGCCCTATATTGCAAATTATTATCTCTTATCCTATGGTACACTCTACCTGTTGCTTGTTTATATTATTTTTTATTTAACAATTTATCTATTAGTTTATCATTATAACCATTTCTATTATTACACAAATTTCTTTATATAAGGCTGTTTTTGATAGTGGGATGGTAATTACTCTATGTATCATAAAATTAAATGCTGCTAACTTATGGCTTATTGGGTTTTTAGATGTGCTATGTATTACGGTATCCGTATGTGTTGGTTTCCTAAAGATATCAAATGTGTTTTATTTGATTTTATTCATCCTGTTATTATGGATTGTCACAAATTTAAAACCATAACTATAGAGTTTTTTAAAAATACATAATATTGTATTAATTAAACAAATATCGAATAAATACGTTGCATATTAACTTTCGTTCTTTTTTTTTTGTATTTTGTTAATATCTGTAACAGCTTCATTGAGTTGTCATCGTGATGTAACGAATGCAGTTTGTTTTTCATTTTCAATTCTCGCATTCACCAGTATCTCGCATTGTTTGTTGTTTCGATTTCATAATAATGAACGTCTAGAACGGTAATAGCTTTTTTATTTTTTATTCGTAAAAGCGAATCATCTAAATGCGCGCATACATATTCAGTAATAGTAGGAAAACGTACTGTTCAGTGACATTTTTTGCCCCTGTTTATTAACTTAATTCTCAATGTCTCTTCAGCTCTACTTAAAATGTAAATTCAACAGTTTTTGTTCATTGGTAAATGTGTCAACCGAAATATTACACAAAGTGGTGGTCTGAATGGCTCAACATCCGTTTCACACTGTCAGTCTTTTTGTTACTGTTACGTTTTCCTATGTTAACACCGCCTGTCCGTTCACTTTCGTTTATCTCAAATGCTCTCCTGGCTTTAATGGCTTAGTTATGCACCAAGCATAAAATCAATGATTTAAAGTTTAACAAAGTTACAATCCTTAACCTCAGACTTCTAAAACCAAAATAAATACAAAATGAGAAACTTTGACCCAAAAAACTGCAGGTATTTGTTTATCTCAATGCAGTTGTCTGAGTGAATACCTATTGATCTAGGCGTAAGATGAGATTTTTAATAGAGAAATAAAACATTATGAAGACGAATAGAAGTAAAGTATTTTTCGAGGAAAATAACATTAAAAAGGGCCATAAATCTGAGATATTTTAGACGCGTTGCTGAAGAAATTTAATTACAGCAATGCGAAAAGCCAATTTCACTTTCTCACGACTCCTTCATCAAAAGTAAAAGTTCATAAATGCCAACCTAAATGTTTCACGGGCTGACGGGCGGCACCCGTTTGAATGTTTATCAAAGCCCTTCAAGGGTAGGTACCCATTTACGAAATTTTCCTTTTCACTCGAAGATGTTTCAATGCTGAGTCGTTTCACACCTGAGCGAATAATATAAATTTATGAAAAGGACTCAAAAGAATATCACGAGGCCTTAAATAATGTCTCACTTTTCTTGTCAATTATTATTTTAGAGATCATAAAAATACAAGGACGTAACGACGTATCTTGTGGAACGGAAATGATAACAGAAAAATCCTTTTGTTGTAATTACGTTGTTTCAGCTGATAATTTAAATTTAGAATAAATATAACTTGAACTTTCATTTAACCAAATTAAAACAAAAATATTCTCACAAGTGCTTCCATGTTTGTACCCTTTCATTTAATTACTAGTTTAATTAGTTGCCAGGGCTTTCGACTATTTTTAATATTTTGGAACATTTTAGGATACCTAATTATTATTTTTAATATTTATTTTTAAACATTCTAGATTTCCAGAAAATCTCGAACATTCTAAAAAATGGCAAAATATTCATACTGTCATAATTCAAAACATCCTCTAACGTTTTTTAATATTCTGGAACATTCTAGATCACTTTCGAAAGATCAGGAAGATTCTGCGACTTTTTTTATTATTCCAAATACATCCCTAAATATCGGAATCATTCCAGAATATTCTGTAATGGTTCAAAACGTTATCTAAAATATATTTTAAATCAATCTGGAATGTTATATTTTTTTTTTATTATGGGTTATTTTCGTTTTATTTTTGAACCTTCACTAAGACTCTTTGATTCACTATAAGCCGCTCAGAGCATTTCCGACTTCATTTGTAGGATGAATGTGTTAGACAAAAAAAAATTTGAGCCGTCACGGGACGCCTGGCAGATGTGAAACTCAATTTTTTTAATCAGTGATTTCAGTAGTAGTTATATTCGAAGTTGCCTATGACAGCATTACTGTGATAATTAGTCGAGTATGTTACAAAAGTATTGGACATAACATTATCAAGACATCTAATAAATACAGCATTTATTGTTGTTGCATATCTAGTAGTAGGTTCTCTTAGATTGTTGTTAATTTGCAATTGAAATTCTTTTTGGAAGAACGTAACTTATGGCATTGATTCATCTTTTGCAAAATTTACATTGAAATCTGCAGCTAAATTCAATGGTAGTTTCTCTTTATTGGTTTTAAAAATTATTAAACCCTTTTGATTGTACGGAAATCATTTCTCATGTAAAAATGAAATATCATTCTTTTTTTTTAATGATAAATTTGTACACAACAATCATAATTAATTCACTTCCATCTTCTAGTTTACTGTAGTGAACGACACCGTCGATTCCAGTGGGAAGGGAATCTCACAGGCGCTTGCGCATGGCGAGCGTCGCCACGGCATGCAATCGCCACGATCGCCACGCCAACAATCCGGTTTACCCACGCCTATAGATGTTTCAGATCAAAATAGATGTATCATCACTCTACCACTATATCTTCCACATCATTATGGATATTTACACAAACCACCATAGTCCACGATGGGAAGGTTGGGGTTACTGTCCCACACAAACACTTTTTGATTGTGATGTGTAGTTTCTGCTGCAGAGTGAAATATATGGGCACACACACATCTTTTTCCATTTAAAAACTTTTTAAAACTTTTGGGTATTTCATTCCTACCCATTTTTGGTGGGCGGGCTGTCCCCCCCAATCCCCCGGCCTACACTCTTGTGCAAAGTCGGGGGGGTAGGGCGGAAGGCCCTCTTCAGCCTTTCCCTTTAGGAATCGTGGGAATGGGTGGGTGGTGGTGTGGGGGAGAAAGATGAGACGGACGAAATGAAGACAGCAGAGAAGTAAAATTCTCGTGTCACGGTGTTTGTTTTAATTAAACCTTTTTTTTCCTTTGGTTAGGTCTGCGAATCGGCCAACATTAATTTTTTATCCCCCTAAATGTTAAGGGTGGTCCACCCCTAAACTTTTTTTTTTATTTTTGAGACAAAATTTTTTGTGTTTATTTTTTATGATACAGCATAAAAAAATACAACCCTTAATTTTCACCCCTCTACGATCAACCCCTATTTTTTAATAGCGATATTAGTACTGTAATAATCTTCAACTCTGTGTGGTCGATAACTGATCAATTATTATCAATCGATTAGTCATCTCCACAAGGCGTCTACTAATGTTACTACTCACCCAGCAAACAACACACGGAGTAGGGATGAGAATCAAGCAGATTTTTTTAGAATGTTACAGGGAGTTCAAATATGTTCTAAGAAGTAAAAGAATGTTTTATTATAACATTTCATAATTATTTGGTAATGTTCAAGAATGTTCAAGAATGTTCCAGAATCTTGAAGATCATTCAATAATGTTTCAGAATGTTAAAAAAAGTTAGAAAATGTTTTGAATCATTAGGGGATGTTCTGGATAGTTCTAAATTCGCGAATATTCTAGATTGTTCCATCAAACGTGTAATATATTTTTACCCGGGCAACGCTGGGTATTGCTGCTAGTGGAACAGTTGCAATCCATACTTTAATTTACATTCAGAGATTAAATAGAGACTGCAAATGGATTAGAAATGCACATATTTTAGGACAGAGTTAAAAAAAGTGCCATATAAAACAAATTTTTTTTTACTTTTATTTATGAGTGTTATACGTAGCTGGTAGTATACAACGAATTTCTCTGTTATAATGTTTTTTTTTTATCTTCTCAAGCTTGTTCCAACCATTTTGAAAAATCTCACTTCATCTTCACCCTGAATTAATTTTATTGCCACATCTCAATACTCGTTTCGAAACCTTTTACGTGTTCTATTATACCTAAAAGGGTCTGGTTTGCCTGTGCTACTATACATATATACGTTTCTTACACAAGCATTAAAGGTTTATCTACGTCTTTGGGAACAAAATGAATAATTCATCAAGCAAGAACGTACTTTGAAAATGAAATATTGAATTGTAAATAAACTGAAATGGAAGCAAAATACCGATTTTCGTTTAGAAATTTCACTCGAAGGTGGGGAATACAATATTCCTCAAATAGAATCCCAGGATTTAATGTCTAGCTTTCCCTTTTTAGTTTAAAGTTCGAAGGACAATTTTTTGTGGTCGAAACAAACGGATTATCATTATAAAAGAATATCTTTTGTTGGCTGGATAAAAATATGTACGAACTTACCAAAGGAAAAACGGTAGCCAGCAAGTTAAGAATGCTGAGACAATGATTCCTAATGTTCTGGCAGCCTTCCGTTCCCTTTTCATTTTACTGCTGCATCCTGCGTCCGCTTTTTCGGTAGCTGCGTCCATTGATTGCCGCAATAACGTCAAACCTGCTGTAATTCCATTTATTTGTAAATGTTTGTTCAGAAGAGCTGCTGCGACTTTACTTCTGGAACAAACGAAAATGCATAAGTCCTTGCTTATATTGCATGTGCCTCACATTATGACTGTACCTATCATTTTCTATATTGTTTCAAGTTGTTGCAAGAATAAATCAAGATCAACCTAGAAGTTTAGTAATAAATTCAGTCTACTATAGACAGACAAAATAAAAGGAGCAATGAACTAATATTTACTTTTGTTTGACGAGAAAACAATTTTGTTTACTGAAATGCTTAGTCCGGAATAGGGTAGTAATCCGGATGTTTCGCAATATGAACAGGAAGAGGGAGATAGCACAAGGGCAGAGAAGGGAATCCTTGTTCGTAGGCGTTTAATAAGTACAGCATTGAATACCAAAAGGACTTTTTTTGGAACGGAATTAATAACGAGAATTCATACCAATACGTTTGATCGAAAGTTTTGTAACACGCGTATCCGATTAACGAAGTTTTCGTTTCTAAAACAGAAAATGGGCGTAACATATACTTTTATCAACTTTTGGTTAATTAATTTTGGCTAGGTTAAACTGGTTTGGACAAATTTGTACTAAAATGTTACCAGAAAAATTTGACTTCAACAACAAACAATTTTAAAGATTACAGTTTGGTAAAGTTATGATAACCATATTTGAAATTCAAACTTATCCCATTTCTGGAAGAACTACTTTTGCCTAGGCCAAACCGAATAGTTCATATGGTGATAGGATGCACCAGTTTTAATCAAAGTTGTCCTGAAATATTACAAAAAAATTTGATTTCAACAAAAACCCAGTTTTAAGAATTAGTTTATGGTTAATCCATGTTGCCCTTATTTGAATTTTTTATGTTACCCAATTTCTGAATGAACTCGTTTTGCCTAGGCAAAACCAAATCGTTCAGAGAATGATAGGATAAACCTGTTTAGACTAATTTGTTCTGAAATATTACCTGAAAATTTTGCTTTAACAAGAATCAGTTTTAAATGATAGATTATGGTTAATTTATGAAGGCCTTATTTGACATTCAATCTTATCTCATTTTTTGATAAACTAGTTTTGCAGCATAAACCAGTTTTGGAAATTTATGGTTAGTTTATGTTGCTCTTGTTTAAAATTTAATTTTGCCCAGGACAAAACTGTTCTGTCCTAGGCAAAACTACTTTAACCAAGATACGAGGGCGGGTCAAATATAAACGAGCCTTTCTAAATTGAACGCCGGATAGTTGTCAAGACGCATACGGGCGTTAGCAACTTGAAGTGGGGATATTAGGTGACACGCAAACGACTCGTCGTATTGTTGTGTTTGCTTGGTTAGTAGCTATTACAATGAGTGAGAAGGAGATGCATAGCAGCGTTGCGCAACGGATTATTATTAAGTTTCGTACACGTTAAAACGTGAAACCAGCTGAAATTTTGCGCAGATTGCTACCACAGTTCCGAAAAGAAACGCTTTCGTTGCAACGGGTAAAAGTTTGGTGGAACGAATTTAACGAAGGGCGTAATCGGGTCGAAAATATAAATCATCCTCGTCGTCTGCGCACCAGCATATCGCCGGTTAACATTGCACGCGTTAGAAACCTTATTGAAGGGGACCACCACGCCACTGTGCTTCAGATATCTGTTAAACTCGGCATCAGCTATGGGAGCGTCCACACAATCATAACGAAAAACTGGGGATTCCGAAAAATTTCAGCTCGTTGGGTCCCAAAGTTGCTGAGTGAAGATCAAAAAGCTGCTCGAGTTCGCATCGCAGCTTTAACGCAGGCCCAAATCAGTGAAATGCACTAGACTTAGTCGGAGCACCATCCATATAGCTCAAACTTATCCCCTTGTGATTTCCACATGTTTGGGCCCCTCAAAGAATCACTAGGAGGCGAGCGATTTCAGACTGATGAACACGTGGAGGCGTTTGTGCGCAACTGGATAGAAATTGAATTGATGAAGCTTTTAAGTAGTGTAACTCCATATTAATGAATAAAACACTTTAACTACGAGTTACAAAATTCATTTATTGTATCCACTACAATTGTTTCGTGTATTACTTCACCACCTGAAGAAGACACTGTGTGTCGAAACAACAAATGAATTTTGTAACTCGTAGTTAAAGTGTTTTATTCATCAACTGGATAGACTCCCGCCCTGCTTCTTTTTATAAAAACGAGATGAAAAAACTACCAATCCGTTGGGGAAAATGTATAATCAAACAAGGGGGATATATCGAAAAATATGTATGTATGTATAAATGTTTTATAAACGATCTCGTTTATTTTGACCCATCCTCGTAGAACCAGTTTATCCTTAAATCGACTTTACCGGCTGACTATGTAACATTAGGGAACGTACCCACACTAAGTGACCTATTTTGAAGTGAAACTTCTTTAGGCTCGATGAGAGTAAAATCTCAACGCCATGAAACGATACGTTTTGCAACGTTCGTCTCGCAAAAGGCGCGCATGCGCATATCGGTATTACAGTCAGCTGTTAGTGACCGGCATCTCATAGCAGTTATATTAAATGTTTATTTAACAACAATTAATATTTATTTAAGATTGAGTATTATTATGTGTTAATTTTAATTCCTTGTAGTTATTGATAGTTTACGGTTTCTTAAGCACTTGGAAAAATAAACGGAGGCGAAAAAAATTGATGCATGTATGTGTTTTCATTTTGAAAACATAAATCCTGAAAATTGTTGTACTTTCTGTTCTTTTCACCAAACATTACTTATTCGTTATAAAGGTATAGAGATCGCCAAAGAAGTTTCACTTCTTTCACGTGTAGGTACTGAGTTGCACCTGATTTTTTTTTATATTCTCCGACCCCTCCCTTCCCTCGTTGACCACTCGTAGTATATGCTAAGACCCCTCTTTAACCCCTAAGTTGTTACGTAGTATTACGAATGTGAATTTTAATCATTTGACACGCAGAAAGCGAAACAAATAAAAACAATTTGGCTGAGAGTTTAATCCGCGCCATATTCAAATCTAGTTCGAAGAAGCTCGAGATTTTTCTCGGCGAATTCGACTACGTGACAAAAATCCAAGCCACCCCCCCGTTCCTGCGACTGAGCGTAGTATTTTAAAGAACTCCCTTCCCCCCAAATGGGACACGTTCCCTTATGTGAAACTAGTTGATTCATTGAACAGTAACTTACTCATGTGTTTAGCAGTTTTTGAAAAATCGATGGAAACGACATGTAGGTTGTAATTTTTTAAATTGTTTATTATTTAAGCAAAGTCTGAAAATACATGTTCAAAGCATTTATTGATTGAAATTATTTATTTGCTGCTTGGAACATTCGCTTTGATTTAAAAATAGAAACTATGCGATTTCAATCGACAAATTTGCTTTGATTCTGAATTCTGAAAGATTCTAAGATTGCGATTCGAGGGAGTAGCTCAGTAGTGGGTAGTTGTATTTTCAGGGCTACATCTAAGTAAACTTCTAAAATTCTTGGTAATTCCCTGATTGAATACCTACATACTTGATGTATCTTCAGTTTTCATAAGTAGGTACATAAACATTGTCAATATACCAAAGGTCATTTGAATATAGGCTGATTTGGAGAGTCACATTAAGGATAATAAAACTAACAAAAAAAATTTTCAATACAACAAAGTCTAATCAGTCAGTGATAACAATAATAACTACATAATTGTAATAGAAGTATTGATTATTACGAATTATGTATTAGGGAATATATAATTGCATTATCTATATAAGATACATTACGACAAACAGTACCTAATGAACCACTCTGTATAGGTACTCTATGCCCCAATGAATTTACCTTTCGTTAACTATTAATGGAAATCAGTTTATTCAATATCTTTTATAAATCCTCAGGGGATCAATATATCAATAGAAAAGCGACGATACACGTGGAAACTGAAAGGAACTATTAGATATAAATAGAATCCTCTTGTGGTTGAAGACACGAAATCGTATACGTGATTCAAGTTGAATGAATATTTCGCTGTAAATCATCCCCCTCTAGCAATAATTACGAACTGCTCGAGGAGATGAATCATATCTCTAAATACTTTAATATTATAGGTAGATACGTGCAGGTGCACGTTTAATTTAAATTTAGCGGTGATACCTTCGTGTATTACTTGATAACGAATCTTTTACGAATATAAAAAATTTAATATCTATTCGAGGTAGGTATATAGGTAGATTGTAAATACGTTACGCACGTGGACTGATTCGTTTTAATGCATTTTCAATTGAATTAAATTGAAAGGTTGTGGCATGTTTTATACGAGTATATTTTTTTGCAATAGAAAAGTAACGATCAAATAAATATCGCGTTTAAAGGACAGCAGGAGCCACAGAACGATAAAGCTAATAAAAAGGGAATTTAAATGAAAGGTTACTTTGAAATTTCACAACCGACTCTATTTTCCCTTGAATTTAAAACATTTAACACCCACTTGTTAGATTGCGTCGGCTCCTACGCAATAAACTTATTCCTTTGCTAACAGTGAACCGAAATATAATTAAGTTTAAAGGAAAGAAAATCGTGTAAAGTTTAATAAAAATCAATCTAAAAGTTTTATTAAACACGTGCCTTCTTTACCTAATATACTTCGTAATTTAGGACTTTTTGACCTTTTACTTTCTTTATATTAAGTCTATCGTGAAGAAACTACGGGAGGAATAACTTTATTTTATGGAAATGTTCGAAGTTCTGAAGAAAATTGTCGAATATGGTACCTATAGAATAGGGAAATTGGAATTTTATTTTACAGCGCCTCTTAAAGCTGTCATGTTTCTAAAGTAAAATTAACGAGGAAAATAAATTTATTATAACGAGTCACATAAATAAATCTGACGGAGTAGTTATGTATATTAAGAAGTCACTTGAAGAACTATCTGTAAATACTGATACTTTTAATACAAATAAATTTCTATCAGTTGAAATTAGAGTAAAAAATGGAGGTACTCTAAAGGTAACAGGTATCTATAGATGTCATGATATGGATAAAATAGTTTTTATAGAAGCTGTAAATAATTATATAGCTAGTAGTAAAAAATATAGAAATTATATTATCACTGGCGATTTTAATATTAACTTTTTAAGTTCAGATAGTTTTTCAAATGAACTAATGTGCAATTTTTTAGATTTTAATTACACACCATATTACAACTGTATCACCAGACCTAGTCCAATTGATAATAGTGGTACATGCATTGATAACACCTTTGTTAAAGCAGATATTAATGATATTAAATCATATATATACACAAATATTTTTGCGGATCATTTCTCACTATTTCTCAAGTTAAATATATCAAAAAAAGTATTACACTCTATAAAAAAAACAGTTATTGATTTCAATAAAATACAGAGCAAAAGTAATGAGATAAACTGGAATGAATTGTTAATATTACAAGACCCGGATGATGCAATTAACATACTGATTAATAATATACAAACAATTATAAACAAATCGTACAAAAGTCCTAAACAGAAGCAGAAGAAGAATAAGAATAAACCGAGAAAAGATTGGATTACAATTGGAATAGTGAATTCGTGTAAAACAAAGGAGTTTTTGTACTTATGTTGGGTTAAGGATAAAAAAAATACATCTCTTAGAGATGATTATAATAAATACTGTAAAGTACTAAATAGAGTAATAAAAACTGCGAAACAAGATTATGTAAAAGATTCTATCTCTAAATGCAAAGATAGTAAAAAATTATGGAACTTTGTTAAAGGAAAGATAGGAATGAATGAAAAAAAATCTAACAATATTGAATCTTTGATTTGTGATGGCACTAAAGTATCTGACAATAAGCAAATTGCTAATAACTTTGTCAAATACTTTAGTAATATAGGTAACATTTTAGCGTCTAAAATAGATAAAAGTAAAAAATTTAATAAAAAAACCTATGATATAAATTCATATAGTATTTTTCTAGTGCCAACTACTAGTGATGAAATTGAAAAAATAATTCGAGAGTTGAAAGATAAAGCAGGAGGTGTTGATGGAATTAGCAGTAAGATATTAAAATTTTTAGCAGGCTATATAAGTAAACCGTTAGAACATATCTTCAATATCTGTATGAACAATGGTAATTGGCCAAATTCTTTGAAATCTGCTGAAATATTACCAATTTTCAAATCAGGTGATAAACAGATAGTTTCAAATTATAGACCTATCTCAATAATTTCAAACATAGCTAAAGTAATGAAAAAAATTATATACAATAGGCTAATCGATTTCTTGTACAAGCACAATATTATTTCTGATAAACAATTTGGCTTTGTTAAAAATAGAGGAACAAATGATGCTATTAGTTATGTAACTGAATATATCTATAGGAATTTGGATAGGAATTGTCCGACGATAGTGGCTTTTCTGGACCTTGCTAAAGCCTTTGACACCGTCAATCACAATATACTACTAGATAAATTAGAAGCATATGGAATAAGAGGAGTTGTCCTGGATTTGCTAAAAAAATATCTAAAAAACAGAATGCAATGTGTTAAAGTCAATAATAATATTAGTGTAAATATGAATGTAACTGTTGGGGTACCGCAGGGAACTATCCTAGGTCCTTTGCTTTTTATATTATATATTAATGATATTTTTAATCTGCTTCCAGATAACTCGCTTGTTTCATATGCTGATGACACTGCTATTCTTTGCTCTGGTAAAAGTTGGGATGAAGTGCGAACAAAATTAACTATATGGTTAGAAAATATAAATGTCTGGCTATGTATGAATCAACTCTCTTTGAATGTCGATAAAACCACTTTCATTACGTTCGGGTGCTATGAAGATAGTGTCCCACATGAGTTGGAAATTTATATAGATAACAATAAAATTAAAAGAGTGAACTATTGTAAATATTTAGGAATAATACTAGATGGGTGTATGAAGTGGGACTATCACATTAGAGAGTTGATAAACAAAATTAAGTTTTTCATCTTTGTATTTTAAAATCTTAGTTTAATAATGAACAAAAAAACATTGAAAATTATTTACCATGCTTTAATTGAAAGCATAATAAACTATGGTATAACTGCTTGGGGTGGAGCATATAGTAATACCTTAAACTCTCTAGTTTTAATTCAAAATAAATTATTTAAAAAAATCGATGAGGAATCTATCTTAGACATAAGGAAGTGTTTTATAGTTAACTCTATATTACTTCACTATGAAGAATGTAGAAAAAAATTTTGTGATATACAGATTAATACTAGAAATAAGTCGCTATCATTGCCAAAAAGGAATAAAACAATAACATGTAAAAGTTCCAGTTATGTTGCTGTGAAATATTTTAATATGCTACCGAATTCTCTGAAGAATATGAATGGCACCAGAAAGACAATTAAAAAGAAATTAACCAAATGGATAATACAACTTAATTTATGAATTTAAGAGTGATCTATTATTTAACTGTTATTTTTATTCTATTTTATTTTTTTTGATTTTTTATTTTCTTAATTTTTTGTATGCTGTCTTGGTTTTTTCTATATACCAGTCCTATGTACAGAGGGAAACATCTCTATAGGGCAGATATGTATGTACTATGTATTGTATTGTATATATCTGTATTTTTTTTTCTGGTAATAATAAATAATAAAATTAAAAAAAAAATAAAGTAAATCTTTTGATAAATTCAAGAGTAATAATATTCCGCCTGATATGCCACTCAAAAGTAACAAATTATTTTTATTATAAAACTGCTTTTAATATGTTTTACTTTTGCTATATCTTTTTACCTTAATATTTAGCACAGGAACAGATATGTATCTATATTCCTTTATATCGTTAGCTAATGAATTATATTTGTCTTGCTGAAAAGACAAAAAAAATTATATTTACAAATAAATTGAAAACAAAAATCCCAATATCTGTAAAAAAATGCACCCTGTAATAAGTCCAAAAGGTCAATAACTTCTTAAAGTTGAATTTTATTAGTTGTGCGCACGCAACTTCCGTTTCCTACTAAAATGTTCGTCTCAAACCTTAAAGGGAAGTGTCACTGAAAAAAAAAAAATAATGAATTATGTCACTTTATACGTACATAGAGAGTGATAATTCGCTTTGTATAAAAAAATAATTAAAAAATTATTACTTAAAAACTTAAACGAGTTATAATTACTTCTGGCGTTAAATTTGGAGCACTTGGAAGAGGTGGGTGTGCAGAGAAAAGATGTTTTTATAGGTGGTAAAAATTACGAAGTTAAGATCCGTTAGTAATAGTCTGATACCTACTTTTTCTTCTTCTTGTTTTTTGTTCCGCTATAAATTACGAAGCGTCTCATTATCATTAAACCAGTTTCAAAATGAATGTTTGGATTGTTTCAGTGCGATTTCTTTCGTAAACAAAGGGCAGAAGTTACTTTACTAAAATCTGCGGCCCGAATCGGTATATATCATAAAACAACAACTCTCTCGTCTGCTAAGGAACCATAATAAAATCCGCATACAATTTTAATGTTCCAGGAAATGCAAATTATGGCCGTGCCACGGACTCGTAAAAATGAATTTGGTCGTAAACGACGAGAAAACGGGATTTGAGGATTATACAAACTGATATTAGAAATTTAAGTGTAATTTTTATAGCGAATTTACGGTTTACACCACCATTACAACAGTCAAGGAACGCCTCTATGCATCTACAATACATTTCAATATTAAAAACTTCCAAAACATTTACATATACAATTACATAGGTAATTTAGCTAAATAAGGTAGTAAAACTTTGATAACAATTTCCGTAAAGCTGTAGTCAAGTTATTTTGATGCTACTAAAAGTTTATATTATAATTATTTAGTGTAGGTATCTTGCTCTTAAAAAGAGGAGGGTTCAGTAAAATCTCATCCAATCTTCTTTACAGTGAGGACAGTAAAAAAATCTCACATTCAAAGATTGCTATAATTTCGTTTCCGTTTATATTTAAAATTTCATTTAGGGTTAGTCTTACGTGAGGTGAAGGAGTGCCACCATATTTTACCAAATCTCGCCAAATGGGAGGGAGAATTCCAGACTAATTAATCGACGTCTTTTTACCCATATTTGAAGGAATAATTAAAAATAATAAAGCTACAAAGGGTTAAGCCGGATTAATATGGGAAATCTAATCCCGCGGCTTTTTCGACCCGCACCCGCACCTCAAAAGGAAAAAGCGGAACCCTTATAGGATCACTTCGTTGTCCGTCCGTCCGTCCGTCTGTCAAGACCTTTTTTCTCAGGAACCCGTGGAGGTATCAAGCTAAAATTTATACCAAATACTCAGGTCTATTGTCCCTTGGAGCTGTCAAAAAATCAAACTTATAAACAAACGGAATCAAAAGATACAGCCGTTTATGCCGCAAAATTTCCGCAAATTGTTAGTTACATCATATAATAAAAATATTTTTAATAATTTGAAAGTTACTACCCCTTTCCTCATGAACGCGTTCAGGTATTAAATTGAAATTCGTGTCAAATACTCAGGTCTATAATACCTTTAAGTTGTAACAAAACCAAACTTCTATGTCAACGCAATTTAAAGAAACAGCAATTTAAGCCGCATATTTTCTAACTCGCAACTACTCGCAACGGAATCAAAACCTAAAGGGTACTTTCAGTCGATTTAGAATCTTGAAATTTGGCATGAAGCAATGTTTTATAGCACATATAAAGTAAAAATTCCGAAAACCTTACATTTTTAGTTACATCACATATTTACAGGTTTTTACGGAACCCTCGGTGCGCGAGTTCGACTCGCACTTGGTCTGTACTTTTTTTTTAATTCTTATGCGTCTAAGGCATGAAAAAATAATATGATCATGATTCTTAAACGAAAAGCCGGTTTTTAGGAGAGGAAATAAAATTAAAATCTTTATTTTGTTAGCCTTTCTGAAATATGTCACTCGCCAAAATTCGTTAGAAAATGTATTTTATAAGTACTCCTTTATACTCAGGCATTTTTTTGAATTTTTTGGAGTGGTGGAACAATATGAAAAAAATTAAATTAATCAAACATTTTCAATCATTTTTGCTACACAATTATTACTTAAAGACTATGTTTTCTTTAAAACTCCCGCCAAGCTGGCGCATTAAACGATAAAGTAATCATTGTGTAGCAAATATAATTGATAATGTTTGATGAGCAATGTCATTGTGAATTTTAAGTAAAAAAATATTATCTATGCATTTTTTTAAACTAAAACAAAAATATAAGTTAGTTAAAACGTGAGATTTTAGAAAAAAAAAATAATTTAATTTTTTTATATTGTTCCACCACTCCAAAAAATTCAAAAAAATTCCTGAGTGTAAAGGAGTATAAAATACATTTTCTGACGAATTTTGGTGAGTGACATATTTCAGAAAGGCTTAAAAAATAAAGATTTTAATTTTATTTCCTCTCCCAAAAACCGGCTTTTCGTTTAAGAATCATGATCATATTATTTTTTCATGTCTTAGACTCATAAGAATTAGAAAAAAAAATATTCACAATTAATATTGAATTTCACTATGAAAATAAAAATAAAATAGAAAAAACAGTTTTTTTGAAAATCTCGAAAACCGTTTGAGTTAAAGAGCTAAAAATTGAGGGCAATTATTTTTATTCGACACCAAATCGATCCCCTTATTGCGAGTCGAAAAAGCCGCAGGGGCAGATTTCCCATATTAATCCAACTATACCCTTTAGACAAATAATTAAGCTGCATTATATGCAGAACACCCATTTCTTTTTATCCTTAAAATTAATGCTAAAACTGTTTCTGTGGGATTTGAGATTTGAAATTGTTGATCTATATTTATGGAACTTTATTATTGTTCATAACAATTGTATTTATTATAAACAATCTTAAATTCTTTTACATGGACAAAGTTGTGGGTAATCAGAGTGATGATAAGAAAGTTAATTGCCACAATAATCAAATTTGGGAAAAATATAATAACACTGTTTATACCAAACGGTTTATTTATTTATTAATTAATCCTTTAATAAAGCTAGTTAGTGGAAACATATTAATCAGCGTGGATTGGTTTTTTATACATTAGAGTAATTATTTATTAGAATATTTTACTATACAATTATGTAACATTTTCATAGAAATTTCCTTCTATTGTCTAATTTTCTTTGTGAGGCATTAAAATTGCCATAAAGTGACCGTTCCTGTCAACTCCTAGTTTGAATTGTTTATTTTATGGCACAACTCCAACAAACCACATTTTGGATTCTGTTCACCATTTAATGTGTTTGTAATGCCCAAAATAATTTTAAAGCTTTTACATGGCTCTGTTCAAATAAGTAATAAACAGGTACATGAGAAGTTCTGTAACAATTGTTAAATCTCAGCAGCAAATATGAACGCTGTAAGGATAATTGACCAATAACATTGTCACCCAATTAGGCCGGGATTATCCTCTTTTTAAGTCCTTCGACTAAATAAATCAAAAAATCTCTTTAAAGTTATATTTCCCAAGCATCAACTTTGAAAATTAGACAATAGTTGTTAATATTTGACAAGAAATTAAAAAACTAAGATAGCTGCCTCTTTCTTAATGGGGTAGAATTTTGTAACTTATTTATATTTGTAAACAAAAAATAAACACATAAATGCAACAAATAATATTAAAAAAACATTAATAAACCATTACTTGGTGGTAAATCTTTGTATTTAGCGTTTACAACCCCTTGTGTTCTTCTCTGTGATTGTGGTTATCTACAGAAAATATTAAGCCAATGTTGTACTTATTTATTATCTAATATTATTTAAATTTTAAATTATGTTTAACAGACAACTCCCGAATTCTGCGGGACGCCGATACAGTTAACATTGGTATATTTGCTTCCCGTCACGTTGACATTAGTCCATTTCCAGTCGGAAGCCACCCCATCTGAAAGAAGCACGAAGACGTTAACGGCATCTTCTTGTACCCATCCCTTGACATTGGTAAGTGTAAAATTATTTATAACAAATCCGTCTGTGGGTGTCCCAGTGGGTCCACTATTTTTATAATCGCCCCGTACCAGAATACCATAATCGGTAATATTCCCTAACGTTATGTCTTCGTAGTTGATGTTGATTACTTCGCCTGTTGCGTTGTAAACGGTTTTTATACGAATTCCATTTTCTGAATTTACCACAGTACAATTTTTAACATAAACATTTTCAACCACGTTACTGCTACGATTACCAACGGAACCAATCGATATACCATGACCACCAGAACAGTAATTGTTATAAAAATAATAATTTGATCCCGAATTGATCGCCATACAATCGTCCTGACTAACGACGTGACTGTTTTGAATTGTTATGTTGTTTGAGTTACTCAAATCGAACGCGTCGGTATTGTGACCACCATTATCATCCCCGTCCAAATTATCCATTGTGATGTCGGAAAAAACCACCCCATCGGAATAGTTAATTGAGAAACAGTGCTTCGGAGTGTTTCTAATGTTCAACCCCTTTACGACCGAGTCGTATAAGTAATAGGCGCGAAAAACTTTAGGTTTTAATTTACCACCATTTCCTCCTAGTCCGTCCCACCACCTCGAACCTTCGCATTCTAGAAGGTTTCCGGGTTCTCCGATGATGGTAATATTTGAGCCCCTGACCACGATGAAATGCCCTGTCCACTCTGAGTACCCGAATCTCGTAGTTCCTTTGAATATTACTGTGCTACCAGACTTGAGACTTGTTAACGATAAACTTTCGCCGGCAGGCACTGTGAAGTCCTTTATAGTTATGTCAATGCAATTTTCTTGAATAGTTTCGAGATTGTCTAAGGAATTTCCTGTCAATGTGCAATTATCGTTATCTGCATCGTCGGCATCAGAATTTCGGGTTAAAAGGACAGCACATGTTATTACGACTGCAATCACGATTACTACAGCTAATCCAATCAATACTTTTGAACAACACTTCATGGCGGTACTTATTGTGCTTGCTTACTGAATTAGTTAAATTGATTGCTTATTTTTGTGACGATGTTCAATGTAAATACTAAAAGATATTTTTTTTTGTATCCATACATACATGCTTATATTTATTAAAAGAAAAGCCTTACCATCGTACTTCATGAAACTTAATAAGGAGACGTTCACTTTAACTTTCTATTGCTGATTGAGATATTATTTATTACGTAAAACTAATATTTCATTTGCGTAAACAAATTGAAAATATTTATAAATGGATGGCTGTCATAAATAGGAGGATAAAAGTCACGATAAGGATTATGAAGGATTAGATGATTGCTGTTATGTTTATTATTATTAATCACTTATCGATAGGTAATTGATTTATCTTTTATGTATTAAATTTCTATTGTTATTAACACAAATTAGATAAAATTTACACAGTTTGTGCATTCACGGTAGTAAAGATACCTGATAACAACTATGACGGTCTCGATCGGTCGCTGAATAGTTATAAATCATACATCGATGATACATGCACGAGAAAATGTCAGCAATAACTTTGTTCCATCGGTGTATCCGGTACGTCGTTATATGCAATGTTATTATATACGATTTTTAATAAATATATATTAGGATGTTGGAAAGATATGAAAGAGATGATGAATGAATGTTTAGTTAAAAAAACGATTAAAATAAGAGAAAATAATGAGAAATGGTGGAATGAAGAATGTTGGAAAAAAGCAGTACAAGGTGGCTCTGGGGAAATGGAGAAGGAATGAATGTTATGAAGGTTTTTTCAATGAAAAAAGATATGAGTATAGGAACAGATAAAGAGAAGTAAGGAATAGTAAAAGAACTGCAGATTGGCTACGAAAACGGATGAATTCTGGAAAATAGTGAATACAAACAGAAAAAAAGGGATGAAGGTGAGTGAAAACATTAGTGTTGCTGAATGGTATGAACACTAAAAAAATGTTAGGAAGGAAGAATGAATGGATAGTAATGCATATTGAAACAGATAGGGAATATGAAAGGGGGAAAGAACAAGATAGAGTGGAAATAGAAGAGATAAGAACAGGCATCAAATCATTGGCAAAGAAAAAAGCAACAGGGAAGGACTGAATCCCATGGAAGCGTGGATTTATGCAATGATAATAATTGAAAAAAAATGCATAAAATAATGACAAATGTATGGTATAAAAATGAGATACCAAGGGAGTGGAAATGTGGAGCAATAATGCCAATTTTTAAAAGGGGTAATAGAGAAAACACAGCTAATTACAGAGGAATTACACTAATGGACACGGGATACAAAATATACACGAAAATAATAAAGAATAGGTTAAAAGAACAAATGAATAAAAATAAGGTATTAAACGAGACACAATTTGCATTCAGGGAGTGAAGGGGAACAATTGATGCAGTATTCATGTTAAAAAATGCAATACAATCACATATTGACAAAAAAAAAAGGTATACATGATGGTAGTAGATCTGAAGATGGCGCATGATTCGATAGACAGAAAGGAAATATGTTAGAGAGAATGTTAAAGAAAAGTAAGATAGAGGAGGGTTTGATAGGTAGAATAATGGAATTATATAGAGAAACGATAGGAGTTGTAAGGGTGGGCAAGAGGGAGAGCAAAGAAATGTGGATGGGAAAAGGGTTAGGTTAGGTTAGGTTAGGTTAGGTTAGGTTAGGTTAGGTTATTTAACATACGTATATATAAGTGATTTAGAAGAAACAATAAGTAAGGTAAATGAGGGGAGAATAGTGATAGGAAAAAAAAAGATATGGATAATAGCGTACGCGGATGATATAGCGTTAATTGCGACAAGTTGGGGTGCAATGAGGGAAATGACAAAAAAATTGGAAAAATACTTGGAGAAGAAATACCTGCAGTTGAATGGGGAAAAAGCCAAAATAATAGTTTTTGGTGAAGTAAGAGGTAGGAAAAGAAAAGAGAAAGAGGAAATGAGATGGAAGGGGAAGGTGATAGAAAGGGTTTAAAAATGCAACTACTTGGAATACATGCTAACAGAAAACAACAAAGGCGATGTAACCAAGTAAGTAACCAAGCAGCTAAAGCAAATGCATTGCTGGGGAGAATATGGGAACTGGGAAAAAAATTGTGCAGAAATAACTGGGAAAGAAGGGCAGTGCTATTTTAAACATTAGTTAAAAGTATAGTTTTTTATGGAGTCGAGATATGGGGATGGTCAGAGTATAGAATAGTAGAAAATATTCATAAAAGGTATATATAAAATGGGTGTTGCGCTTAGAAAGAAGTACCCCCAAACTATATCTTAAGAAGGGAAACAAAATGTGGAAAAATGGTGGAAGATTCAAGAAGGAGGGCTTTTTATAATATTTCCTCTATGTCAACTACCCCTCTACCATTACTTGTATTTCAATAATATACTCACTGTTCACTTAGTTATGCTTCTGGTGATTTCTGCACTAACTTTTAGCCGAAAAAACTCCAAAAAAAATTCCAAACATCCAACCCCCCTCTTTTACAACCCTGGATGCGCCACTGTTTCTTATAGAACGATAAGGGTGAAGCTACACCTATCCGCGGTACAATTGTTCAGAACTTTTTCGGAGGGTTCAATAGGTACTCAAATTTTTTTTTTTTTGTAAAAGCTTTGGAGAAAAAGAAAGTAGAGGATCTAGCTGTTTTTATCCTTATAGTATTTTGCTAAATTTGTTAACCACATTTAAATTTAGTGCTTCCTTAAGAAAAGTCTACATATAAAATTTTATTCAAATCGCATTAACCATCGGTTTATTTTAAAAATTTATACATTTTAAGAAGTTTTGTCTGAAATTTTCTCCGAAATTGTTGCAGATATGATTTTTGTATAAGGGACAAGCACAAATACCTACTGAACCCTCCACAAGTTCTGAACAATAGTATTTGAGGGTAGTTCTGCAAGAAAATTGATACGCACATATTTTCATAAACATTTAAATGTACCAAATTTTACTGAAATTGTACTAAGCATATTTGAGAAACAGAAGAAAAATGAAATTTTTTTATTGTTTTTAGCACCCTCTCACGGATTAACGAAGCGATTTGGTATATAGATAAATGCTGTCAAATCGACTTATTTTATTCTCAGAAACCTGTGGTTGCTCTATGTCCACGGAATTTTGGGACATTTTGTATACGAGTCTTAGAAATATGTTTCTGTTCCATTCCGTATTCCATAAACTACCCCGAAAACACATTGTTAAAGTGTTTAGTCCAAGTTAAGGCTGACATCGGCAGTCAACTCAATATTTTATCATACCAATATACGTACCAAATAAAATAATAATTCCACCCTTATGTTGTTCTAGATTGTCTTTTCTCCCTCCGTCGTAAGCCCTTTTAAATTAAGGTGAAAACGCTTACGCTGCGACGCGTCGACAAAACACGTATGGGAGAAATTCTCTTTCAATTTGCTTTGTTTGCGTATACTGAACATACATATAACGTCACCCCTCCTTACATTCCTCCCGGCTTTAAAATTCTTCCATTTGTATTCTGTTGCGGCAATAAATTTAGTTCGTATTTCTTATAATATATAATAGTAAGAAATATAAATAGGATTTCTTATTATTAGTTAGAAAAGTACATTTTCAAATTCAATCATTTGAAAGGGACACGTGGATTACCTACCGATAGACGAACTTTATCCGTTGCAACCCTTTCCTAGATAGATCTCTATCGACATTTAAAATTAATTACATTTACGGGAGCGGAGTTGGAAATACGAATATTCGAAACTTACAGGGATATAAATACACTCACGCAGCAGAAGCCTGATGGTAATTTTTTAATTAGATTTTTTAGCAGTTTCTTGCAGAAAAATGCCCGGTGATGATTTTGCTCCGTTCAACTTCAATACTTCACATTTCACTTTAAATCCTTAGAATATTCTTACGGCAATAAAATCAATTAGAGAACAGTGGCGATCACAGAGACTTAAGACAACAATTCTTTGAATTCAATTTTTTTAAGTTATCTATCCTCTTTGGAAGTTGTTGCGAACAATACAAAATTAACGATATAACATGCACAAAAGGGAATGTTCTATGTAATGTTAATAAGAGTATCATGATAAAAACCATCATCTCAATAAAGGAGATTCATCAAAACCACCAGATGAACCCGTTAAAACGATCCAGAGGTTCAAAGAAATTTTTTCGAAATAATAAATTTCCGGTTCCCAGAATATTCGAAACATTTTGGTTTCTTCAGGATTCGATTATTAACTGCCTTTCGCCCAAAAAACACTTTTAATACCATGCCTAGCTCTTAATTGACCAGTGATGAAGCCTTCAAAAATAGTAAAATGCAAAAAAAAATTATAGTAGGATTAAACCCATTGGAAGAGGAAGAGAATATAACAGAAATGAAAGGAAAAATAATTTACGGGCGATCTGAGGTCGGTAAGGGGAAGGGGGTGAGTTTTTAAGGGTAAAAAACGGTTTTCCTTGATTTCCGGAAAAACTACAAGTCTTATGGAAAAAAGTTAAATGGCAAAGTTGTAGGTAATGAAAAGATCTACAACGTTTGTATTTACCTTTTTTTTACATAACCTCAAAATTTATGTAAAAAATTCAAATAACCAACTTTTTAGTTTTTTTTCTTTTACAAAACATTTGTTTTTTCAGGAAATTTGGTGAAAACTTACCTATTGATGTCCCAAACACGCTGTAATTTTTTTGATTTGAAATATTTATTTTTTCATCTTATTTTTACTTAATATCGGAAAAGCACCCTAATTTTCAATCGAAAATTCTCACGTCAAAATATCTGCTTTTTGAAAAACGTTGGTGGGCTTTTTCTTCGTTTAAATCTCTACTTTCTGATGGTGTGAAAAAAAATATACATTACTATGGTAAATTTTCTCAGGAAATGGAAAAACGAAGAAAACTACATTGTTGTTTTTAAAAATATATTAATGAATAACGTAATCAGTAGAAACTGTATGAATTGAATAGTACGATTTACATGTATATTTATTTATTTATTTTTATTTTATTTATTTAACATATCAACGGACTTAATAGTCCTTTATAAAATAAAATAATCACAATGTAGGAGATGCATCAAGTAGCTGGCATCAAACAAAACAAACAAAAAAAAAAAAAAACTTCATTATAATATATCTTCAAAGATAAATAAAAATAGATTTACGTAATTCTCTTTTAAATAAATGAATAGACCTAGTATCCATAATATCCGGAATATCATGTCTATCATTACAAATTTTCATGGATCTAAATAACGATGATAGCTCAATAAATTTATTGTTAATAACTGGTAATAAGAATTGGGACGTATCTCTTAAAATCCTAGTAGGAACCTTAAACTTTATCATTGATAACAAGAAATTGCAATCAACTAATCCGTGTAAAATCTTAAACAGAAATAGTAAATCAGAATATTGCCTAAAACTATTCAATGTACAGATTCTAAGTTCAACAGCAATTTCTGAATAATCATGAGAAAAACTATGTATTGTTCTACCCATTTTAAAAGAAATTAATTTAAAAAATCTGTGTTGTATATGTTCCAATCTATTAGAATCAGTTGCTGTGTATGGGGACCATATTAGAGAACCATATATCAGTTGCGATCGAACTAAAGAATTATATAGTGCTATTAAAGTAGCTGGATTAGTAAATTCTTTGGATTTTCTCCATATGAAAAATAACATTTTAGTAGCTTTACTTGTAATGTAATTAATATGAAATGAAAATGTATATTTACTGTCAAAGAAAATTCCTAAATCTTTAATAGTAGTAACTCTTTTAACTAACGAAGAGTTACATAAATAATAATTGTATTCATTATGATAATTTCTAAAAAAAGTAATTGTTACACATTTCTCAAAGCTAAAAGTAAGTCCATTCCTACTACACCAATCTGAGACATTATCAAGATCATGTTGCATATTAAGATAGTCACTATACGAGGTGATAGAGGAAAATAGTTTCATATCATCAGCATATAATAAAATCTCAGCAAATTTTAATACAGAAACAATATCATTGATAAATATTATAAAGTAAAGGGGTCCAGTGTGAGTACCTTGAGGTACTCCAGAGACCGTTTTGTATTCAGCCGAGACATAGCCCTTATACTTAACAGAGTATCTTCTGTCAATTAAGAATGAAGATACCCAATCAAGCAAAGGTCCAATAATACCATAAGCTCTAAGTTTCTTGATTAATAACTGATGATTAATTAAGTCAAACGCGGAAGCAAGATCAGTGTAGATAGAATCAACCTGAACAGAATTAAGAAAATTTCTAATAATATATTCACTATAGCTAACCAAATTAGTCATGGTAGTGAAGTTTGAATATGAGAACAATCGAATTTTATACCAGAAAGAATTTTATGTATTGAGGAAAAATTATTTGCGAACAAATCAACAATTTCATTGCCATTGTTAGCTTCAAAATTATCTAAATACATATTACAAGGTAGAGTAGAGTTAGAGAAGTTATTAGCATATGTCCAAAATCTAGATGAATCTTTTAATATATCCTCTTGTATACTCATTATAAATTTTTTATATAAGACTCTATTCAATTTTTTACATTCTGTTCTAAGTGAATTAAATACATTATAATAATATTCAATATTAGTCCTTTTCCACATTAAATGAGAATGTTTCTTTCTACTTATTAAACTAATTAGTTCTCTATTGAACCATGAAGGATACTTATTCAGATTAACATTAATAGTTGGAACCTCTGTGCAGATGACGTCATAAAGCTTTGTATAAAACTTATCAACTTTAATCGAAATTGAAGTATCATCAAGTAAGAAAGACCAATCCAAATTTGTATATTCTTCATTTAAAAATTCATAATTACAACCCTTAAAGTTAAAAGTAGAAAAGCAGTAGTCTAATTTGTGTAAATAAACATAATTAAAAGAAATTAAAAGAGCAGGGTGAAAGATATCAATTTTACACAACTCTTCCGATGTCATGGCACAAGAGGAATCAGTAACAGATGTGAAAACTAAATCTAAAATGTTTCCTTTCTCATGTTTTATATTATTAATTTGAGCCATATTTAATGAGTTAAGCTCTTCACATAGTTTGTCCACAAATAATCTAGTACTTTTCAATGAAGTAGTTCCCTCTGCTACCATTTAATATATTATGAGATTTTCTATGACATAAATGTAATTAGAACCTCATAAATCAACTTTTTTACTGAAAAAAATAGCAGCGGTCACATTTTTTAGATAAAATTCCCTTCGTTTTTTTTTGCATTTCGTGAGAAAACTTACCATAGTAATGTATATTTGTTTTCACACCATCAGAAAGTAGAGATTTAAACGAAGAAAAAGCCCACCAACGTTTTTAAAAAAGCAGATATTTTGACGTGAGAATTTTCGATTGAAAATTAGGATGCTTTTTCGATATTTAGTAAAAATAAGGTGGAAAAATAAATATTTCAAATCAAAAAAATCACAGCGTGTTTGGGACATAAATAGGTAAGTTTTCACCAAATTTTGTGAAAAAGAAATTGTTTTTGTAAAAGATAAAAATAAAAAACCAAAAAGTTGGTTATTTGAATTTTTCACATAAATTTTGAGGTTATGTGAAAAAAGTGTAAATACAAAAGTTGTAGATCTTTTTATTACCTACAACTTTGCTATTTAATTTTTTTCCATAAGACTTGTAGTTTTTCCAGAAATCAAAGAAAACCACTTTTTACCTTTAAAATCTCACTCCCTTCCCCTTCCCGACCTCAGATCGCCCGTAAATTATTTTTCCTTTAATTTCTGTTATAGTCTCTTCCTTTTACAATGGGTTTCATCCTACTATAATTCTTTTTGGTTTCAAAAATTGTCGACCCTGGTCTATTATATTTCACCAAGTGAACCGGTTGAAACCTTCCGGAGTTTTAAACAGTCCAGAATTTTTCAAAATATTCAATGTTCGGTTTTCAAGATATTTAGATATATTGTGATCTCCTCAGGACTCGACTTCCAATTGCCATTGACTCAAAACACTCTTAAATCATATCATAAAGTTCACCAAGTGAAGCCGCTGAAACGTTCCAAAATTTCAAACAGCCCAAAATATTTCAAAGGATTCAATTTTCAGTTTTTATAACATTGAGAAATATTCTGGTTTCTTCAGGACTCAACTATCAACTGCCATTATCGCAGAACACTCCTTTGAATCAATTCCAACTCTAACACTTCACCAGGTAAAATGAAATAGGTATTATAGAATTTTAAACAGTCCAGAATGTTTCAAAATAATTAATTTTTGGTTTCCATTCTGGCTTCTTTTTGTATTGGCCCAAAACACTCTTTAATATTCACCAGGTGAACCCACTGAAGCGTTCCAAAATTTCTCTCTAATCTCGTTTGATATGTACCACATTTTCGGTTGCCAAACTATAATAAGTACTTAAATTAAAAAATATTGCTCGAAGTTCAAAACTAATAAATTTTAATTCTTTTGCTTTGAAAATATACAGATACACATTAATATAAATTGATACATAACTCGAATTGGTTGTTCGTTTACCATTTATATGTGCACATACATTTATAGCTAATAAGGGCTTGTATCGTAAAATATTCAAAAGCAGTATTTTAAAAAAATGTTCTGTTCTGTATCTTGCAACAACCCTTATAAATTGGATAAGTTATTTGCTTCTATCACATCGATAACCGTCGATCGGTTTCGACTTCTTTCTGTAAATTGCTAGAGGCGTTGGTTATAAGTTATAATTTATATTCAACATTAACTTCCCTTAAGCACTTCTCCTACCTACGTATACAAACATGTTAATTTGCTGTAGTTTATATGTCATGCTTATTTAGGTACCTACCTACGTAGGTATGTATAAATGTATATTAAAGATACGCCTAAATGTGTAATTTGTAGTCTGACGTTAGGAACATACAGCTCGCCTTGAGGACAGTTTAAAATTTACGATCGCATATTTTCCCCCATTACTCCTGTTCCACGCGCGTTTTCAAACCCTTCCATGAACCGGGATGCAATGGGACGTCTGAGGTAAGATAAATGATGGATACTGGAACGTTTCTGGAGCAAGGCGAAGTGACAAGTTCGATGTTGCGCATCCCGGAACGATTTACAGAATTTTCACGTTTGTAACTTCAAACTGTTTCTCTCTTGGTCCCAGATTTTATTTTCCATTGTTGGGTACGGATTGCTTTGGTGTATAACGTGTAAAAATCGTTTTTAACTTAAATTTCAATAGGAGTATCATTTATTAGTTTGTGCATTGATTCGGGTGAAAACAAAGCGTTTATTTAGTTAAATATGTTTGAATACGATGCCTAAATAATTTATTTTAGGCAAACAGATGCTTTTCTACCGATTAAAAGTAAACAATAGGAATAATTTGTTAGTTCTTTTTTGTATAGGCAATATCCAAATTAGCGCCTGTTGTGGTTTGAAATAGAGAGAATCAGACGAGCTTAAACTCGATGGAATAGTAGAAAAAATAATATACGAAGTAGGGTAGGTAATAAAAACCGCTTTTGTTTGCCGTGCCGACTATTAATATCTGTTTTTTTTTTCTCCCCATTGTGACGGTCTTCGATAGTGTTGTTTTCCTAAGAAAACAAGAGACTGCTCCCTAACGAAATTGTTTTCGTGTCACATTTTATGATCGTCAATCAATCAAAGACAGCGTTACGACGACGACATCCGT
This sequence comes from Agrilus mali, assembly GCA_029378335.1. Taxonomy (NCBI): domain Eukaryota; kingdom Metazoa; phylum Arthropoda; class Insecta; order Coleoptera; family Buprestidae; genus Agrilus; species Agrilus mali. Next base: position 17,544,490 of record CM055658.1, on the reverse strand, counting down.
ATCACATTAAAGGGGTGTGAAAATGATAAATTTGTTTCGCGGGAACCTTTTGCCAATTTTTTATTTTCAACGTTCGTTTTTGGTTTTGGTGTCGATGAAAGAAATATACGAAGGGCTTTTTTACTTGCGAAAATTCCTCTCGGGGCGTTTTTGCGACCGTTCCGCGTTAACACCACCCCCGAATCCTGTTTTTAACTCTGGGGATGCTTCTATTTTTGGAAAACGAACGAAAAACTCCATACAAAACGGAACGGAAAAACTTAATTTTCTACGGGCTCGGGCTACATTCCAATTTACACAAAAGAATTGTTTAATATATTTTTGAAAATATGCTAAAGATGCTTTTGTACAAACTTCCAATACGAATAGTCTCTGAATATTTATTCATTCAATTCGGAAGAAGTATCTAAGTTTGAAATTGTTGTTCACAATCAAATAAATATTTGCAACTTATTTGAATCTTAAAAATTAACTAACTGTCTAGCATTATCTATACTCTCTTCAGCTTAGTTTTGCCGATTTTGGATTATAAAGTCAAAATTGTACATATTTTACTTTATTATTTATTACTGAAACAACAAATGTATTAAACAGAAAGAAATCCTTCTTTGTTGTCTTTCTGTTATTACTATTCTACCGATTGCTTCATAAATCTTAAATAAAGTATAGCGGCGCTGACAAGTTTAACTTAATACATATATGACAAGATTTAAAAAAGTGAACAAAACGACTTTTTTTCAGTATGTATTTAAATAGATTAATTACACTGTGCGTGTGCATAATGCTATAGTCTAAATTTAAGAGTACGTATAGTAAATAAAGATTTGGAAAGTCGTTCATAACAATAATACAGACAAAATGTGTTTATTTGGCAATTATTGGCTATTTTAAGTAATAATTCAAAATTATTAAAAAATTTTCAAATAAAACAATAGGGAGTATCTATCTACATATATGAATCGAAAGAGGATAAAAAACGGAATCGATTGAAAAAATAAAAAATGGTCGGTGCCATTTGAAAAACGAAGTTATTCGTGTTTGAAATTTTTAAACTATAGAATTTTATTTTAAACGCCCCGTGTAAATTTTTTAGTTCAATTTTGTAAAGGCGTTAGCACTAATATTCAGCTAGTAAAAATTTCAACACTTAAGTCGTATTTTGTGGAAGTTATGATTTTTTATAATTTGGGTTGCGGTAGCGATTTTTTTTTTCTATAAATTAAACTAACTCAGAAACCGATTGTCATAGGTGTATAAGTTGGTTATCGAAACTTACCTTAGAATTACACGTTTTATTCGAATTCAGTGTAAAAAGTATACCATTTAATTTAAAATAACAAAGTTGTTGTCAACTTCCGGTATAACCGGATATAATGAATTTGAAAGTACATATTTTTAAAAAGAGCGGCATAAACAATCACAAGATGAGCCCATTTCAGAATTGAATTCCTTCTACTAATTCATATACTTCCAATAGCCCGTAAACTTGAAAAACTCTGTATATGTTACCTACGGTAAAAGTAACAAACTGCTGAGTATGTATAAAACCGGTAATTATGCATAAAATATATTTTTTTTTAATTTGTTACAGTAATCACAAGATGAGCCCAAGTTTCAGAATTGAATTCCTTTTACTAATTCATATACTTCCAATTAGTGATGGGCACTATCGAATAAAAAGCTATCGAACTATTCGATAGTTCACTACTATTCGAATTATTCGATAGTTCAAAAGTATTCGAATACAAAAGAGTAATGAATAGTTTTAGTAACTGAAAATAGTTACTGAAAATAGTAGTTACTATTTTTTATTCGAATAAAAAAAAAAAAAAAGTAATGAATAGTTTTAGTAACTGAAAGTAGTTACTGAAAATAGTAGTTTTACTATTTTTATTCGAATAAAAAAGTAATGAATAGTTTTTATGTGAGTAAAACTTGTCGACGCCATTTTAATTTAAAAAGATTAATGAAGCAATCGATAATATAGCAAAAGAAGGGATAAACTGAACAAACTGTTAAAATAAAATTTATAAAGTGGTGTTCGTTGCCTGAAATTAGCCGACAGGGTATCTTTCTCTTCTTTGTTGTAGGTATACGAGTTAGAAATTTTAATGTTCTTGCAATAAATAATAAAGTAAAAGATTTACAATGTGGACATTATAATCCAAAACATGCACAATTAAACTGAACTGACCTTATGTAGCCCTCGCCAACGATACGCGGCTGTCGTTTACTCAGAATGTGAGGTATGAATTAAATTCGGTAACATTTATTACATATCCCACCCGACAATCTTACTGTCAGTTGAAATAACATGAAGTATTACGGTTATATTTCAATTTAATTAATCATTTTAAATAGACGCCCTAACAATCTTAATAAGCTCTCATTTGATTGACATTTTCAGGGGTAGATGTCAATAATTCTACATCAATAATAACCCTATTTATGTGGTTGCTGCTGAAGTCTCTGAGAACATAACGTTTCATCAGCAGGACTTAATATAATCATACATAATTAAATTGTTGTTATTGTTATTATAATAATTTTCTCGCTATTGAGTTATTGTAGTTGGAAATTTGACGAAGGTGAACTCGGTTAGATTCAAAAATGAGGTTTGTCGTGAATGGAACGGTTAAGCTACCTGGAGGCTTTTGTTGTTTTGAAAGGACCAAGTTCTTGTTGCTGATGCTGTTGTTGTTCTCACATAATCAACTAAAGTCCCAGCAAATCAGATAATCGATCGTAACAAAGTTTTCATCGGGACAATGGCAATGTCGGGACGTGAAAATTTAATTAAATTACAAACGGAAAAATGTGATTGAAACCTGGTGAAAACGAAAGGGAGTATTGGTCTTTGATTGTAGTGTATCAACTTGGGGTATCTACAAATAGATATCTATTGGGAAATTCCTTTAGTTTAAAGGTTAATTAATATAATGAGCAATTTATATGCAAGGAACTACTTTGGGGTGTGGGTTTTTTAAATTGAATTAAATGTACAATTAAATTTTCGGGACCTACGAAAGGATAATTTTACTTTTAGTATTATTAAAAGACATTCTTTGACTATCTTATCAATTTGGGAAAATTATCCAAAAATTATTTCTTCCAACTAAATTCGTCCTTTTTAAGTAATTTTTGCTTAATAGTAATAAAGAATATAAATTGAAATAGAACCTTAAATATTTTTTGTTTATTTAAAAATAAACCAAATTAAAAAAGAAATTTAACTTTTCCAAAATTTTTTTTTTTCTAAAAATTCCCATTTAAAAAAAAACAAAGATTTTTTTTTTTGGTTTTTTGTTTTTTTTTTATTTAAAAAGCCCCTTACTCCCCCCCAACACTTCATTCCACTCACTTTCCCAATCCCTTGTTTGTTTATAAACGTTGTCATTGAGACATATTAGGGGGGTGTTACGTATACATTACGTTACCATCTGTTCGCTTCTTCGAGATCATTAATTTCAAGATTACAGTATTTGTAATTCAATGTTAAGCCTATAGGTAGTACGGGGGATTAAATATATTACGCATATTAATCTTCGCCACGTTACGGGGTTGATGGGACTTTGAATAATTGTGCGAAATTTTCGTGTGCGAGCTTCTATATCGGTAATTGATCGTCCAATATTAATGACAGGGGGGCGAGGGTGGAAATGTATCGAATATTCATAAGCGAAAGTAACGCTTTTCATTCTGGCTTACCGTTTTATACGTATTTGGGAAATGTTAGTTAAAAATAATTCCAAGTCATTAAGGTCAATTTGAACTGCTGCTCATTTGTTACGTTCATACGAGACATAGTGGTGGCTCCAATAAATAGTCGCTAATGTTTTACTAGTAGATGTAAACAGTAAATAAAATTAAACGTAGGAAAGCCACGGTCGCTTTATAATGGAAACAACAAAGCAAAAATTGCTCGTGTTTATAATATGTACGTACATTATATTATGGCCCTAGGGAGGGTGAAGGCGTGGAGCGTTAAAAGGAAAGAGGGTAGAGTGAGAGAAGTACTAACCCAGTAGACGCTGATGTGATTTTAATTCCACCTAATTCGATGGATGCTTCAGACTTTATTGCTCTGCAGCATCCATGAAGACATAGCTAGTAGGAAGCCTTGATACAACGAAGGGAAACCAAAGTCAGTGGCGTGGTCTTTTATTAAAGCAGTATTTCCTCTTGTCTCTTTCTCTTTTGGGCTGCATTACTCCTTCATTCTCCAGTCGTTCAACTAATCCGTTATTAAATTTAAAACGTTTGAAATTAAATCTGGAATACACCTACTTAACTTTATTGAATTATAGCTAAACACAAAATCAATACTTTTCATTTCAAAAGAGACGACACTGTCCCTCAGACGTTTGTTTGTAATTTTGATCCTTTATGTGAGAATTAATTTGCTTAAATTAAGAAAATTGTTTCATTGTTAGATTAGGGATAGTGAGAGCTGAAATAAACAAATATTTTCTGTATTTTGTTTTGTTGTTCTTATTGTTATGCTGATTCAAAAGTTTAAGGCAAAGTATTGTCGTCAAGGGAATTGAAAGTTTAATTTAATAAGGAAACGTATAAAATGATATTCGTCGGGGGGTGTCTCTGGGGCTATGAAAATAATAATCGTAATCGATAAAGGAAAATGTGCGGGTAAATTGACATAGTCCATGAACTTTCGGGGAGAATAACGAAACGCAATTGTAAGAGGAAAAAGTTTTGAAAGGACCTGAGGAGCACAAAGAAAGCAATTCCTTATACGAATTATTTGGACAGGAAATCCCAAAGCCACTACACTACTCTTAATAATAGATGAAATTTATTTTCCGAGAATCTTAATGCGGAAAAATGAGAGACTGTAAGAACTTTCGTTTGCTCTCACAATGGAACCACCGCTGGATATCATCAGGATTAACCCCTGACGTATATTAAATTAATTTTTAATAAGCGTGATTGTCGCACAAGGGTGAGCTAATAATCGTTTGGACAGATGATGACATTCCTTTAGAATTCCTCGTTCGTTTATGCGGAATTGAAATTTTCTGAGGACATTATTACTTCTTCCAAAGAAGCTAATAAGAATAAAATACCAAAAAATAATCTAGGAGAAGGTTTAGGATAAAAATTGTGGAAATTTAAAGTCGATAACAATATAAATGGAAAATAGGTGCAAGATGAGTCAGCCATAGGAATATAAACTTCAAATTAAAAAAATATAGGTTCGGAAAGAATGTTTTAGAAAAGATCGATAATAATAGAACTATAAAATGGGTGGAACATGAATTGGTTATAGGAATACAAATTTGTAATTTATATAATACGATCCTAAAAAAATGATTATAAGAGTCGCTCCATGACATCCTGTATTCCCTATCAAATTAGTTATCCCTTACTAGCCGTAAGCATTTCTGAATGTATGTTTTGTTTGCGTACATTCTGGGAGATTTTCCTAGTTCATTAGATAGTTTTCAAAAATAATATACCTAGATGAGGCTATCACTTGTAACTTCATAATAAAACTTAGTAAAACACAATTTTGGTTACAATAAAATAATCCACAATAATTATTTCGCCACACTGTGGTTTCTTCAGGTGGAAAAAATATTGTGAATTATTTTACAATAAATAAAAAATTTTGTAACTAAGTTTTATGTTTTTCAGCTTTGATAGTTTGCAAAAGTAACATATTGTGGATACATATAAAATGTGGAAATTCATTCAGTCTGTAACATTATTACACTGCTGTTCTCGAATATCCCATCATATTAGAACTATAATCATGACAAATAATACTGATTTTCTAAGTTTTCGAACAAGGGACTGTAACAATAATATGGAAGAAGCTTTGAGAGACGAGTTTTGAAAAAGATCGATAAGAATATAAATAGAAAATGGGTGTAATATGAATTGGCTATAGGAATACAAATTTGAAATTTAAATAGTACATTTCTAAAAAAGTACTCGTAACAGATGGTCCATGAGATCCTGTAAGCATTCCATGTTCCCTATAAAATTGGTTATCCCTAACAGACTTCAAACAGAAGAAAAACTTTTCCGAAAGTACTGTTCGGTTTGCGTATATAATTTTTTAATAACCTTAAATTCGGATCCTCTAACTTTGTTTAGTCAATTTCTTGGAAAATTTTCTTAATTCGTTACTTGTTCTCAAGTTTTGGAACTTTAATATTCATTGCCAATAAAAACGTGATTGTAAAAAAAATTTAGGAAAAGGTTCGGAAAAGAATATCTACAAGAGATCGATTAAAATAGAAATAGAAAATGGGATATGAGTTCGTGATAGGAATACAAATTTGAAATTTAAATATCTAATATAATTCTAAAAAAATGATTGCAACAGACGGTCCGTGACTTATCCTGAAAGGTTCCATGTTCCTTATAGAATAAGTTATCCCTTACCAACCGAAAACATGTCGGTAAACGTTTCTAAAAGTACTATTTTGTTTGCGTAGGTAATTTTTAAATTAAATTATTCATGGATCCTATGACTTTTTTTAGTCAATTTTTCTATAATATCTACCTACACTCTGTGGAATTTTCCTAGTTCGTTACATTGTTTTCAGCTTTGAATGTTTCCCTAAACGAACATCTGGGATATAAAATGTAGATATACATTCGGTATTTAACATTACCAAATATATTTCTGTTCTGGAATGTTCCACACTATAAATTTTGTAATTATGGTAACTTTTCATTATTTATAAAAAAGGGATTATATCAGTAATCTAGAAGAAGGTTCGTAAAGGAATTTCTAGAAGAGATCGATTAAAATAGAAATAGAATATGGGTGTAACATGAGTCGGCCTTAGGAATACAAATTTGTAATTTAAATATCTAATACAATTCTAAAAAAATGATTGTAACATATGGTCCATGACTATCCTGAAAGGTTTAATGTTCCCTATAAAATTGGTTATCCCTAACAGGCTTCAAACATGAGAAAAAATTTTCTGAAGGTACTGTTCGGTTTGCGTATATAATTTTTTAATAACCTTACATTCGGATCCTCTAACTTTGTTTAGTCAATTTACCTATAATAAGTACCTAATCCTGGAATTGTTTTTTAATTCGTTATATGATTGTCAATTTTTGGAACTTTAATATTCATTGCCAATAAAACGCGATTGTAACAATAATATAGGAGAAAGTTCGGAAAGGAATTTCTAGAAGAGCGATTAAAATAAAAATAGAAAATGGGATATGAGCTCGTGATAGGAATACAAATTTGAAATTTAAATATCTAATACAATTCTAAAAAAATGATTGTAACAGACGGTCTATGACTTATCCTGCAAGGTTCCATGTTCTCTATAAAATTAGTTATCCCTTACCAGTCGAAAACATGTCGGTAAACTTTTCTGAGTTTACTATTTTGTTTGCGTACATAATTTTTAAATTAAATTATTCATGGATCCTATAACTTTATTTGGTCAACTTTTCTATAAAATCTACCTTCACCCTGAGAAATTTTCCTAGTTCCTTACATTGTTTTCGGCTTTGGATATTTTCCCAAACGAACATGTGGGATATAAAATGTGGATATGCATTCGGTATTTAACATTGCCTAATACATTTCTGTTCTGGAATGTTCCACACTATAAATTTTGTTATAATGGCAATTTTTCGTAATTTATAAAACAGGGATTATATCAAAAATTTAGGAAAATGTTCGGGAAAGAATTTTTAGAAGAGATCGATTAAAATAGAAATAGAATATGGGTGTAACATGAGTCGGCCATAGGAATACAAACTTGTAATTTAAATATCTAATACAATTCTAAAAAATGATTGTAACAGACGGTCCATGACTAATCCTGAAAGGTTCCATGTTCATTACAGAATAAGTTATCCCTTACCAACCGAAAATATGTCGGTAAACTTTTCTGAAAGTAGGTACTATTTTGTTTGCGTACGTAATATTTAAATTAAATTATTCATGGATCCTATAACTTTGTTTAGTCTACTTTTATATAAAATCTACCTACACCCTGTGAAATTTTCCTAGTTCGTTACATTGTTTTCAGCTTTGAATGTTTTCAAAACGAGCATATGGGTGCATATAAAATATGGAAATGCATTTGGTATTTAACATTACCTTATACATTTCTGTTCCGGAATGTTCCACACTATAAATTTTGTAATCATGGCAAATAATACTAATTTTCGTAATAATAAGTATCCATAAAAGCGATTGTACATAACACTGATGTTGGAGAAGGTTTAGAAATGGATTTTGGAAAAGTTCAATAACAATATAAATAGAAAATTGGTGTAACTTGGAGTCAGCTATATGAACACAAATTTGAAATTTTAATACCTAATACGTTTCTAAAAAAGCGATTGTGACAGATGATCCATGAGTTATCCTGTAAGATTTTCATGTTTCCTGTAGATTTAGTTGTCCCTGACTAGTTGAAAGCAAGAAGGTACATAGGTTAACTTTTCTGAATGTAGGGTTTTTTAAAATTGAATAATTTTTGGATCCTCCAACTTTAATTGGCTAACTACACTATAATATCTACCTACACCCTGAGAAATTTTCCTATTTCGTTACATTGTTTTCAGCTTTGAAAGTTTTCCCAAACGAACATGTGGGTGCATATAAAATATGGAAACGCATTCGGTCTGTAACATTATTACATTCCTGTTTTCGAATATACCAGACTAGAACGTTAATAATCATGGCATGTAAAAATAACTTTCGTGCCAAAAAAGGTTTATTTACCTAAAACAATAAGTATCGTTGTTTGGATTTAAATTGAAATAGAAAATTATTTTTAATTAAACTCCGGCGTAGAATATTTTCTTGCCCTTCTGAAATCACCCTCCTTATGAATTTCTATAATTTCAAACAAGCGGGTTGTGATTATTTCAAAGTAAGCAAGAATTTCGTTTAGAATCTGGCGAAAAGTCGTTTTATTTTCGACTAATTAGTTCGCGATCCAATTAATCCGTTCCCATTCAGTTACTTCCTTTTAGATGCTTTTGACGACCGGAGCTGATAAGCCACTATTTTCCGAGCTATGAATTTAAATGCTCATTCGAAGTTATAGCTTTCAATGGAGTCGGCTTTGCAGTAGAACTATACATCCGTCCTCCTTTTTCTTCAATAAAAGCATTTGCCAATATATTCGTAGTATGTACTCGATCTTCCCCCTTTTATCTTATATTATGCTTAAAGGTTTTGCCAGGAAAATATAACAATGTAGGCAAAATAAATTTTACATAGAATCAAGGTACATACTTGTATATTATATGTATATGAAATTTTTGTTCCCTTCAATTTTTAAACCATACGGCAGCAACTGAACATTATTTGAGGGCTGTTTGGTTATTTAATGCTTCGTTTTATTTTCGGATTTCTTTTGATAAACCGTTTAAGAGCGAAATGATATCTATATTTAATTACCACTGGATTAAAACTGTATATTAGTACTTTTTCAGCTTTATCATCACTATAATTTGGTGCAGAAGCTAAATGAATTATAGACCTGAGTCGATAATTTTTGAAACCAAAAAGAAATTATAGTAGGATGAAACCCAATGGAAAAGGAAGAGAATATAACAGAAATGAAAGGAAAAATAATTTACGGGCGATCTGTGATCAGGAAGGGGAAGGGGGTGAGTTTTTAAGACTAAAAAACGGTTTTCCTTGATTTTCGAAAAAACTAAAAGTCTTACGGAAAAAGTTAACTGGCAAAGTTGTAGGTAATAAAAAGATCTACAACTTTTGTATTTACACTTTTTTCACATAACCTCAAAATTTATGTGAAAAATTTAAATAACCAAGTGTTTGGTTTTTTATTTTTCTTTTACAAAAAAATCACGAAATTTGGTGAAAACTTACCTATTTTTGTCCTGAACACGCTGTCATTTTTTTAATTTGAAATATTTATTTTTTTACCTTATTTTTACTTAATATCGGAAAAGCACCCTAATTTCCAATCGAAAATTCTCACGTCAAAATATCTGCTTTTTTAAAACCGTTGATGGGCTTTTTCATCGTTGAAATCTCTACTTTTTGATGGTGTGAAGAAAAATATACATTACTATGGTTAGTTTTCTCAAGAAATGCAAAAAAACGAAGGGAATTTTATCTAAAAAATGTGACCGCTGCTATTTTTTTCAGTAAAAAAGTTGATTTATTAAATTCTAATTACACTTATCTCATAGAAAATCTTATAATATATTAATATACATGTAAATCGTACTATTGAATTCACATACTTTCTACTGATTACGTTATTCATTATAATATTTTTAAAAACAACAATGTAGTTTTCTTCGTTTTTCCATTTCCTGAGAAAATTTACCATAGTAATGTATATTTTTTTTCACACCATCAAAAAGTAGAGATTTAAACGAAGAAAAAGCCCACCAACGTTTTTAAAAAAGCAGATATTTTGACGTGAGAATTTTCGATTGAAAATTAGGGAGCTTTTCCGATATTGATTAAAAATAAGGTAAAAAAATTAATATTTCAAATCAAAAAAATTACAGCGTGTTTGGGACATAAATCGGTAAGGTTTCACCAAATGTCGTGAAAAAAGAATTTTTTATGTAAAAGATAAAAATAAAAAACTAAAAAGTTGGTTACTTGAATTTTTCACATAAATTTTGAGGTTATGTGAAAAAGTGTAAATATAATAGTTGTAGATCTTTTTATTACCTACAACTTTGCCATTTCACTTTTTATCATAAGACTTGTAGTTTTTCCGGAAATCAAGGAAAACCGTTTTTACCCTTAAAAACTCACCCCTTTCCCCTTCCCGACCTCAGATCGCCCGTAAATTATTTTTCCTTTCATTTCTGTTATATTCTCTTCCTTTTCCAATGGGTTTCATCCTATTATAAAATTTTTTCACTTATTACTATTTTTGAAGGCTTCAGCACTGGTCTATTAGTCTGTTCGACTATTAATACTTTACATGATCTGAGTTTAGACCGGCGTGTACGTAACTTTCAAGATATAAATCCTCCTAGTTTTTATCCTTCGCTATTTTTTTAATTGTCTACCACATGGTGATTTATACTGTCACGAATAAGCGGAATCTTTATGGTGTTTTTAATGATTTGATGAATTAAAAATGTTATAAAATATATAACACTTAAATATAAATTACAAATCTATATTAAAACTACTTACCTAATTAACTACCAACTAGGGGCTTTGGCAATGACAGGGACTCTTAATGGGGCATTAGGGTAACGGTAACCCGCTACACCCCCCTAACCATTCTGACTCGCTTGCTTAATCTTTCTCACAACTACTCCCCACTTATAGTCAAAACTAATTTTTTACCATATACTGACCCACATAGTACTTTTTTACCCCCAAACGGAACTTTGCAAGTTGGTCACGGCCCACTTTTGCCTTGCAATTATGTCGCATTTCTGTGTGGCGGTTCCTTGTTTCGTAAAATAAACAGTTTGCATGTCTAAATTAAAACAAATATAATTAATGAAATGAAAAACAATTAAAGGGAAATATTATTTTGTAAAAATATGAGCACTATATGACAATACATATACAGGTGTATTTGTATGTGTGTTGTATATCGTATCGGCGGCTGACCCTATTTTTCTCGAGAGTTTCGATACATCATCTTCAGAGTGAAAATATAGAACACGATGGATGCCTCTTGAACAGAATGAGTAGGTAAGGTACGAACGTATCTTTGCGGATGCACCTCTGATCTTACATTATATACCGATCTGTAGTTCCGTATGGTTCTTATGTTCTTTTTCCTCTCTTTTTATGTCCTTAACAGGTAGAAAATAATCGATGCTGTGTAATGTGGTGGTCGGTTCGCGAACGAGGTTGAAGTGGTACGTGGGTAATTAGAAGTGAGAACGTCAAGTGTCCGACACCACCATCAAGTAGCTACAGCGACGACAAGAATTATCCTTGGTTCTAGTCGAGTGATCAAAAGTTGAAGTGAGCTTTAACTTTTTATTTTTACTTTGTCACGGTCATCTTTGCAACAGTTCTATTTAAAGCACAAACACAAAAGGTCTTTCTAACATCAGTTTCCGTTTACGTGCATTTTAGTGGTTTCAAACTATTTTCTGTAAATGTAAAGTAAAGTGATTTAGTTGCTTTTGTAATCCAATTCCTCACCGGACCCAGTATGTTGTATGTTTCAAATTTTTCGTATGTTATCTACATCTATTCTAGTGATGAGCAAAGCAAGACCAAGACCAAGACTCAGATAGTCTTGGGCTTGGTCTCGGTCTTGTTTACTCAGTCTTGGTCTTGGTCTTGCTCAAATGCGTCTGGTCTCGGTCTTGGTCTTGCCTTTTCACAATACCAAGACCAACACCAATTTTGCTCATCACTAATCTGTTCTACCTTTTTCACAAATCTTTGGATGTGGCTAGAAGTCTCTCTTTGAATGTGGCATTTGACTTTTATAAAACTTACTTTTCACGTAAATTTCATTTGCAGCGGAATGTTAATTAGAAAATTCTTCTGTAAGCAGAATTAAATCGTACTGTTTACTGCTTTAGGTAGGTAATTAAAACACGGACTTTCTGTATTAATTGTTTATCTATCTGTAATTTGTTTTTGAAAACATCACATTTCAGTTGTTTATCACTTTGTAGTATTATTTATGTTTGTTTGTTTATTTTGCAATTATTTATAATTAGAAGCAACACCTCCTCATGAATTTAAACCCTCTCCAATTATTCAAGACCCCTTCCGGAACACTTTTCCAGAATATTTTCGTGCACCTTTTGCACTAAGTCCATTATATAGGCACTGATGTATATCCGTCGTCAATGAGCCTTAGCTCATATGTTATGGGTACAATAAAACCTGTAACAATTTCATGTAACGTTACAAAAACCTTTAATACAGAATTAAATTTATTTCCGAACTTCCTACTCGTTTATAAACCTGTTTGCCTCTTAGTGATTCTGTTTATTTTCGAAATCTGTTAGTTTTCTATTTAATTAATCAATTGTTTATTTTGTTTTGTAAATAAGCATCTGTTTTCTCGAACGCTCAATTTTTTCGTCGAAGAAACAACTGATTCATTTTCAATTTTATCTGGGCATCTTTGTTCTTTTGTCAACTGTCGTGAACTTGACCTTTGAAAGACTGCAAATAAAACAGAAGTGTTCCGGTCGAGACTGCCCACCCCTTCTTGGCACGATTGAGTCAGAATATGTGACAGAAATGTACAAACATAATGTGGTAGTTATTTTATCGGTTTAGTACCTGCCATTTCTAATTAGTCGACCAAACGAAAATTGGTTTTGGCTCGCATTAAACCCGCCACGCCACCGTACATTTGCCTTTTATTGTTTGAGTTTATCGTCACAGCTGCCGATTTTCGCTATTAACCAGCCATACAGCGATTGGAATTTTTTTTGTGTTGATCATTTTACACACATAGCGTTTTGTCTTTTATTTTCGCTTTCTTTTTTATGTTCACGATCCTGGAGGTAACGTGAATGAAAATTTATTTTTGGAAGCGATAAATACAATAGAGTTTTATATTGTCGAGGATGTGGCATTTTCAAACACTTTCCAAACGGTTTTTGTTCCACCAAAATATTTCCATCAATAGAAATAACTCAATATTGTTGACCAAATGCTTTTATCGGAAATAAAAGAAAAAGTAAAACCTGAAATGACATTACAATAGACCCGATATATATTTCTCCCCCCATTTACCCGCCAATCTATTATACTCCCACTCACTTCTTGATCAACATTATTATTGGAATCATTGAAACCACGTCGATGAATTTAATGTTCTAGTATCCGTGTAAATAAATGTGTTAGGTAATTGCATGTTTTCAGGTACAATTACATTAATAATTCTTTCTCATCATTTTAGATGAAATTAAAATAGTAGTTAGGTAATAGTAGTATTGCTCATAAGTAGATTCCATGGCGGTTAAACCCTCAAACCTCCAGGCGACGGTTCCGCTCTCGCTATTGAAAGTTTATTGGAAAAATTCCTTCGATAATGACGGGTAGAAAGCCCAGGAAAGGGAAATTTATGTTATCTACCTCAATGGACGTTAACTTAATTTACTTCCCTCAACCCATCTAATAGCAATTGCAATCCAATATATAGGGTAGAAAATGTGCCTTTAATTTATTTACTTTACAATGCAAACGAATTTAAGGGAGGGCTCCTTGTAAACTATCAAACATTCAATCTTCTCTACTGTATAAACTCAGGAATCTGGAATAGCGTTCAAATCGAATTTATTCGAAGAAATCGAGTAAATACTAATATCTAATGATAATTGAGTCGCGATTGGTAATAAATATTGGTTTTATTTATTAGTAACTACAGATTTTCAGTGTCTCACTGGGAAATGTGAAGAGTGTGATTAGCCGTCCCGCATTTAAACTAGGGCTGCCGACAAGATCGGGATATTTAAATATTTGGATATCCGCGGTTCGAGTATCCGGATCTTTTAAAATATTCAATGTGAATATCCGGGTACCCGGATCCGAAAATAGGAATGTAAAACATTTTGAATAAATTATTGATAAATGATAAAAAATTTTGAATAATGACACCGTTTTAAATTGAAAAATCGAGATCCAAAAATTGGAATATCTGGATATCCGCAATCGGTTGAATATCCGAGATCAGCGGATCCTGATATCCGATTTACGGATTTGAGATCTGGATCTTTGAGTAACTCAAACGATTTTCGATTTCCCTTTATGATTTAATTAAAACTTAATTACTCTAGTAAGATTATTTACTAAGCAATAATAAAACCACTATCATTGATATAAATAAGTATAATAATTAATCGTACCTACCTATAAATGTACGCCGTCGTACAGCTTCAATATCTCGAGTTTGAAATTAACAATTTCCCAGAATTTGGTATCGCGTTTTCTCCTTTAGTTGGTAATTAATTAACCTGCTGATAGGGAACGTCGATTTAGTAATTAACATACTGATTTCCTGTTGGATGAATTATTCATTCGAATTACAATTGTAGCGGGGTGTTCGACACCTTACCTCAAACCCATTTCTCAATTCATAACACCATACATAATCTAATGATACAGATGTAATTAATTAATTCATTCAAAGACCGTGCACTTCTGACAGATTGCTTTGATATCGAACCATCGAACGGATTCATCGCACACCACAAAACAAATGGAACAAATTTTTAAATTAGACTTACAAATTAATAGGCTTACCTATTATATGAATGGGCATCAATCGATCGGCTGATTTAATCGACAGGAATGTGTAAAAGTAAAAGATTCGCATCCTCTAATAAGATATTGCACAGGATAACAAGTGTGCGATGCGAATTGAACTCAGAACTAAATAATCGACATTTCCAACACATGTTATAGATATTTTATTTGTATTATGTTATACTTAATTGGTTAATATATGATTTAAAACCCTCCTAATGGCGCACAAAACAATTATTTAGCGTTTCCTGAAAAAACACCAAGACTTAGCTTATGAACACCCTAATACCAATCGATAGGTAATTAAAAAATACATCTTCCGGTATGTTAAAAAAAATGGCGTTCCATTAAAATTAATCAAGTAACAACCCCTTAAAGTTCTTTCTTAAGTAGTATTAATTTTTGGACGCCCTGTATAAGATGACGAGTTTATTATAATTGGGATATAAAATATTGCCTATTGTTACACTTCATTGTAAATTTCGCATACATAACTTAAACACTTCTTAAGTATTTGAAACATGAAAATTACGTCAGATTTTGATAAAATTCAAATTGTTTAAAAAACCTTAAGGTTTAGGTATTATAAACCTTATAAATATAAACACTTATTTTAATTGAAGAATCCAAAAATGCAATAATATACAGGGGGTTCCATTTAAAAAAACAAAACTTTGATACTTTTAGGGCATTTTGAACACCCTGTATAATATGAAAATAATTTTAAAAGGCAACCATAATAGACCCCTATATAACCCTAAAGTTAAAGTTTTTTAAATTTTCATATTTTGGCCATAATATTCCGTGCCGTATAGCGTGAATAACCCTGTACCTATATTTGATCATTATTATTTTATATTTATCCTTGATAGTAAATTTCAAACTAAAGGAATATTTGCTTCCATCCATCACTCCTGTATATTTTTTGGCGACATTGTCCGTCGGAGGGTTATTTTATATTATTATCCATAACACAAAGGACGCCGTTCCATCAGGAAAACCGCGGCTGATCCTTATTTGATCCATTACCCTCATCATTTCACGTTTGTTATCTGGAAACCGTTTTTCTGTCCGTTGCGAGCAAAGATTTACGTCTAAAATCTGTTAGGCTTAATTATTATTCGCCCCTCCCTCCCTCCTTCTCTCATCTCGGCCCATTATCCCCTTATCTACCCTTTGCTTTTACTGCGATAATTTATCTCGTAAAGTAATGTTTCTGCGATTTTGTTTTCAACGCTTTTAAAAAGCACTTGGAAGGATGAAAATTTCGTGCATAATAACTGTGTAAGTGCCGCAAAATTAAGTCCTCAAATAATATCGCTCATCACGCGAGCCGTAACGTTGAACGATTTGTCGTGCGATAAAATTGAAACATCGCTGATTAGATTCAGCAAAAGCTCCCCAAGTGCTTATTTAATTAATTTGTGTAATAAATGGATTATCTCGCAGATAATGGTTTAATTCCGAGACGGAACATTGAAATCATAGTCGATCTAATTCTTGAAGTTTCTTCGTTATTCGTTAGTTATAAAAAGACTCCGGGACGACTGGTCACACAGTACCTACAGGGATATTTTCAGTAGTCATTTTATGGAACGTCTAATTTGTAAATATTTATCCCACCAAAAACATTCTGTAAAAAACTAGCCAAGTCTCGATGGAGCTGCTTGTTTATCTCTAAAAAGTAAAGAAATCTAGACAAAGTCGTGGCAAGTCTAAGGTTCCTTACTGCGATTTCTTTATTATTATAGTTAATGTTGTGTGACTTGGCCGTTAAACATTACCAATACCAATATGGGCTATTATCTCGCTTAACAAACATAGGTAGTTACAACAGATATAACATTACGTGTAAACAAAATTGACTTGTACCCACTAACGTATAAAGCAGTAAGGAACCTTAGACTTGGCACGACTTTGTCTAGATTTCATTACTTTTTAGAGAGATAAACAAGCAGCTCCATCGAGACTTGGCTAGTTTTTTACAGAATGTTTTTGGTGGGATTTCACGTCTTTTTGTAGAAACGTGGGCATATTGATTTATTTTATTAGATTTTCTTTTTTGACGCATTTTTTTTTTCTTTTTAGGAGTAGTTGAATACTTTTTGTAAAGGCAGTATGTCGATCTCTTATAGTTTGGCTGGGCTCTTGTGTTTTCTAATCAGGGTCACCAGGTACTTCAGATCTTCGATTATCCTAGTTTTTATAGTTTTCCCTTTATGTGGTCATTAAACCCTAACTCTGTACCAAATTTCAGCTCTCTGAGTTTATGGGAAGAACTAGTCCTATTCTGATGATCATGAGTAAGTGAATGAGTGAGTGTCATAAATGCGAAACTTTGCTTTCGCTTAACTTCGGAACTAAATGACCTACAGACATGAAATTTTTGATTTTAAGTATGTGATTATAGCTTACTGGATGACGAAAATTTCTGCGTTCTGGTCTTATACAAATGTTCTCAAATAGGGGCCTGAAAATGCGGCGAAATGGTTCCAGTAAAGGATGGTACGGCAGCGTTTGCTTCGCGCTCGACTTGGCGGGGGCACTGCCGTGCCCCCCGATTTGATTTATTTTATATTCGAATATTTATGAATTCTGATTAAATGTCAGATTGTGGAAAACGGAAATTGTCTGGTATTTAACCCTTGGCATGTAACTATTAACAAAATATTTTCTGTTTTCTGCTTAATTTCCGACTAATCTCAACTTTAGCATTCTGACCCATTTTAATTCATCGCTACAGTCCTACACGTCCACCGGAAAAGTCCGTCTGTTAATAAATAATATAGAACCTCCTATACATGTGCATATGTGTATATTTTGTAAAGCCCTGGATACGATATTAAGCTATAGAAAGGGACAGTTTATTAATGAGTAAATTTTCTATTCCGTGTTGGTAGCGGTTGGGGGTGAAAATTGTAAAGTCTAACAGGCTATGTGCCTTCCTATACACAACCTAATACCTCTATACCTGCACCGAACTAACAATAACGACGTTTCACGCTACCGAAGCGACGAATAAACTTTTTAAAAGTGGGTGAAGGACGTGGAAACAACCCTCACGTGCACACATTATTTGTAACTGGAAACCTTCGGTTCTAGAGTAGCACCATTCACAATTCATGGTTACAAAAACACCAGCCGAAGGGTATATACGTATACAGGCAATACCGCTCGATAAATCTCCTTTTGTACGTGCGTTTAGACACTGATCAAAGAAAGGGAAAATACTTATAGCTTATTTGTGAACAAAAATAAAATTACAATATTCGGACTTGAGGGCCGTAGTTTGAGATATTTCCTTTGGTGAGAACGCCGATGAGGTTGTTTATCCGACGTTTCGCCAACTGCTGTGGTTGGCATCCTCAGAGAACGTAGGGAGTCCATCGCTGCGGTTGTACTGAGACTCTATTCTCATAACGCCGGCCGTGAAAGCCTAAGCCATTGCAAAAATGGAATTTAATTATTTTGTTTATGCTCGCCACATGGAAAGTAATGAGCCGAGAGAGCCATGACGCGTGATGCTCACATTGCTGCCTCCAATAATTTTATTTTGCATCATTTTGTACCTCTACCATTAGTATATTATTCAGCATTTTCATTTATTATCAATAAATCCAATTTTTTAATTTTCTTTCTAGCAGTTGAAAATGTTAAAAAGTTATTAATGTGAAAAACACGTAGTTGCCTTTAAGTTTCGAACACCTACCTAATAATAATTACTTCCTTCATAAATTTTTACCTAGTTTTATTTTATTTGAGTATCAACCTAGCTAGAAGTAAACTTTTGTAACAAATTAACTGCAAAAGTTTCCTTCGGAATTGCAACGACAGCACCATTGAAAAATAACCGCTTAATTCCTGAATCGAATCGAAGTAAAAGTTTGAAAAACTTTCGCCCTAATACCCACGTATTTTCCCGCCCCGTTCTTTAAAGGGCTGCGGTTTATTTGAACCTTCCAAGCCATTTATAAAAAATAGTGTTGATTTTCAATTAATTCATATCAAAGTAGCAAATAAGTATCTGCTTAGTAAAAACACATTCAATTGTAAAAGAGCAATTGTTGGTACCCTAATAAAGTAAAATAAACGGTTACATTTTTTTGTATCGGTTTTATCTACAGAGGGATAGGGGAGGGGTAAGAGTAATTATCAGCCTATGTATAGAAAAATCGAACGCATTTGAATAAATAATACCAGAAAAGTTGTTTATGCGGGGAAAATCAATTTTCTAATAATAGGTAGTCTGTTAAACGACATTGCTTATTTAAGTGTAAGTTACCCTATTTCCATTAAAATCAATAAGTAGGTATAAGTAAAACGTCCTTGACAAGACTCTGATAAGTGTCCAGTTACTAATTAGAGTGTCGGTATTTATTTTTGCCAGTTATTCATTTTATTGTTATTTATTCAAATAGCAGTTACATGTTACAACGTATAATATACAGTAAGATTGTTTGAAAGGATAAAAAATTAAAAAAACAAGTTAAATGGGTCGTTTAAACTTTAAAAAATGATTCCAAATAATTATCACGATGTTGTTTGCACTAACTTTGCTAACATAATTAAAAATTGTTTTTACTATAAATATCGATATTTCAGTAGACACAAATCAGAAATGATTCTTGTATGCTTATTTATATTTTTCTTGTGTTATATACTTCAAAAGCGTACATGTACCTACTTTTAAAAATATTATGGAAGGGAGCTAAGGAATTAGACCTTTTGCATTATATTTATTTATTTGCAATATTCTGCCTCACATCAATATTTTTAATATAAGTGTACATTAGTTATATTTGTAGACAATATGTGTGGTATTCATAAGAAAATCTATAATATCAAGAGAAAGAATACTGCAAATAATACCATAATAATTCGTAATTTATTTCTATAACTAGCTATATGCCCGCGACTTCTTCCGCGTGGAATAGTGACTTTCGGCAGCATTTAAAATTTTTTTCTTCTATATTTTTAATTTCTGGGCCGTAAGCCTTTTTTCCGACGTTATTACACAAAAACTTTCATTCCTTATTTTTTCCCCTTTACGGTAAAATTTTTACAAACTTTAAATGTCGTATTTATATCTAATCAAAAGCCTAAAAAATAAGTTTCAAGCCTCTAGCTTTATATCTACTTATCTTTCTCTGTACCAAATTCTCATTTAAATCGGTTCAGTAGTTTGGGCGTGATTGCGTAACACACAGACAGAAGAGTTACTTTCGCATTTATAATATTATAGATTAATATAGTTTAATTATAGTTTAAAATAGTTTAATAGCTTAGTATTCAACTACTTTTATTGATCCAAATAAACAAAACCTCTATAAATTTTTACATTTAATATTTTAATTTTTTGGGCCGTAAGCTTTTTGGACGGCGTCATTACACAAAAACTTTCATCGGCTAATTTTATCCCCTTTAGGGTAAAACTTTTACAAACATTGAATGTCGTATTTATTTATATCTAATCAAAGGCCTAAAAAATAAATTTCAACCTTCTATCTTTAAAAATTACGGAATTTCCGCACAAACTTTTTGATTTCAACCCCTTACAACCCTTTTTTTCGCATTAGAAAGTAGCCTATGTCCTTTCTCAGGCTCTAGACAATCTCTGTACCAAATTTAATTTAAATCGGTTCAGTAAATTTTAGGCGAGATTGTGTAGCATACAGACAGAGTTACTTTCGCATTTATAATATTCCGCGAATTCATTTATTCATTTTCATCGATTTTCCCATGGGAATAAGATATTTTCCCGCAGTAAAACATAGTCCATACAAAATTTTATTAAAATCGCTCCAGCCGTTTAGACGTGAAGAAGTAACAAACATACTTTATGTAACAAAAAATAGAAGGAATCGTAAAACCCTACCATAATGTATATTTAAATTTTCAATCGCTCATTCTCACGTCTTAACATTATCCGGAAAAGCTTAAACTAAGGGCAAAATTTGTATTCTACAATATGAACACACTTTTAGGGTTAAAACAAACAATCACAACAATAAACAAAATAAAAAACACATTATATACTAATTGTTTATGAAGTATAATTAAACATAGTTTAGTTAATTATGCAATAAATTACCTTCAAAAATAATTTTTTGCCTTCCTTAACGGTCTTACTCAGACTATATAAAAGATGAAGCTAATCAGAGAACTGAATTTAATGTTAATGGTGTTTTTAATGAACAGCTCAAGGTGAAGAATTTCTTACATTTCCATTCCTCAGTCACACAAATCTGCGTGAAAACACACGAAATTTACATCACAGCACTCGAAAAGTTTACTGCAAAACAACCTAAACAAAGGAGAACGGCCCCTTGATGAAACTGAAGCCAAAAATTAAACTCACTTCTTATTCTTGTTCGTCTCACCGTCAGTTCTTAATTTGTAGAAAGTTTCTGGCATCTCGCTCTTCAGAACGGAACGGAATGGAACAGTAAAATAACAAGAACGAAAATGTACATTAAGAAACTTGTTAAAGCTCCAGGGGTATTTTAGATTAAGACCAACGAATTAAACTGTGTACGTTGCTATTAAAAGGTGAACAGAAGCTCATAAAAGATTATTATGATATTTTTTGCTTCATTATTCTTAGTTAAGGAATTAAAACTTGAGCATATCATGACATTAATAACAAACTTGCGGTTTTTAAATTATCTGGAGTATAAAAGTGAGTGCAGCCATCAGTCGTTCAATTAAATTTTAGTAATTTTATTATCCTAGAGAACCCTGCCCTTAATTCTACTTTATATTATTTATACTGTGGTATTAATGAAAATGGGAAGTTGAGGCATTATCAGAAATGCATTGTTAGGAATTTCTAATAACCTCTTTTTCGCATTGTTAGGATTATCGATATTCACTAGCGTTTCCCTAAATTCTCCGATTTCTCTCGCTGAAATTCAATGAAATGCTTGCTTTCGCATTATGGAACAGTTCCACATTTCTAGTGAACACGATCGTTTTCATGTAAAATATATTATTATTTCGAAAATTATCTAAATTCCAACATTTATTTGAACACATCCCGTAAAATTGTTTTCCGTATTATGGTACATCGGATTAGAAACTTTATATCTACTTTTCTATTCAGCGTTTCGTGAATGGGGATTAATGAAGATAAAGTGGGAACTTGCTACCAAACGGAATTACGAATTCTATCTTTTGTGTCGCCCCACGTGTCTCAAATTGGCCACACTCGGTAATCCTCACCACGAAAACAAAAACGCGAATGAAAAGGATTCTGTAATAGAGAAACATTGCCAGACTTACCTATAAAGCATCCTCTCCTGTCTATCAGCCTCCACATAGATTCTGTAATACATGAAAATCATGACCATCCCCGGTATCCAGAAACTGACGCTTGACGATGCAATTGCGTAAACTTTATTGACAGTGAACGAACATATGTAGTGGTTCTTCTTTCTAAAAAGCAGATGTTGCTCGGTAGAGTACCATTCCATGAAAATGGGCAAAAAGGAAACCAGTGCAGGACTACACCAAACCACAGTCAGCATAAAAGCCAACTTTCTATTGGTCATTATCAACGGATAGTCCAATGGTTGCACGATTGCGTAATATCTATCAACACTAATGCAACACAAATGAAGAATAGAAGCGGTCGAAAAGTAGACGTCCAGAGAATTCCAAACGTCGCACATAAAGTATCCAAAAATCCATACACCTCCCGTGACTTCCACGCTGAAGTTGAAACACATGGCCCAAATGGCCACAAGCATGTCAGCTAACGCCAAACTCACCACAAAATAGTTCGTTATCACCCGAAGTTTTCTGTGACGCATCACAGAAACTATCACCAAAAGATTGCCCAAGAGTGCTGCAAGGATGATAAATAACATGAGACTCAGTTTCAGGACGAAACCCAGACATTCCAAAGCGGTCGCCGGGACCCAATATTTGGCAATCATTGAACTCGAATAAGTCTCCAAAGACCTGTTGGACGATGTCAGGAATTCAGAGGAAGCTGTGGCAAGATCCATGTCGGTTACGTTCGTCTCAAAAATGTCTGTAGTCTGGTTCATCTTAAGGGATTTGATTGTCTCAATTCTTTGAAAGAAAAACTACCCTGTTGTTTGTAAATTTACAAAATATTAAAATTCGGTAAAGTATCTGAGATCATTGTGCCGAGATTTTGTTTAAACAAACAAAAAATCATCAAAGTTTCTTCACATTAAGGCGTTCAACTGAAAAGTTTTTAGAAACGCTTTTAAGTCTCAAAAAGCAATCTATTTTAATTAAACATTCAACCGAAACCTCTTTAAAGGGAATCAAATAGATGAAATATTCGTTTCTCTTCTAATTGAACCAACTTCACAACGAATTTCTCAAACTCCCTCAGTTGGAAGAGAAAAGAATCCAAACGATTTCACTTTCTCTAAGGGACACTAAAATTTATGAATCAATACGTAACAATGTTCTGTTTAATTACTCATTACGTACTTAGTAGTAGTTTGTTTATAAACTTTTCTACAATAAATCACTAAAATAGAGTCCAAAAAAATTACACTAACAGTAGATGGTGACGACACTGATATACCTTCAAGTATAAATACATTTTTTGAATAATTTCAATTTAACTTAAAAGAATAATAGTTTAAGTGATGGTCAGTAAGTTGAATGAATTTTATATAGAAAAGACGGACCGTGAGCGTGGTTGTTGTGCGGAAGGGTGCGCGAATGCAACTGTGCCATTTACGGGGGACGTAAACGCGACGGTGGTTGTCGCGTCTGCGAGGTAGGCTTCTCCCTTGGAAAAGGGGGCGCACAAATTAAGGGATTGATTGAACTTAGTTGTTTCGTCGACGTTCCTTCTCCATTCTCCCCACGAAATGTACCCTATGTCTGAGGAATAAGCGGGCTCATTTTTAAAACTGTCCGGGAAAACCCTTTGGGAATTTTCTGATTGGCAAAAATAACGTATATGATAATAGCGACAGAAAAAAAAATGATTTATAACTATATCCAACGGACGCTTAGAGAGAGATTGTTGACGATTACACTGTCCTTAAATAGATTTTAGTTTTTAAACCTATTCTCCGATTGAAAAAAAAAATGTATAAAATGGGATTTTAAGCTGAGCTTTTACAATGAACTTTAATTGAGGATTTTGTGAAGACATAAAATGTAAAAGCGTCGTATATTCCCTAACACATTTTTTATGTCCAAAATCGTTTTTCTCTTAAGATTTATATTCCTAGTTTCGTTTTTCTGTATAACGAAAGAAAAATCTTAAAGTGAAAAAAAAAGTACAGAGAAAGTTTGTCAGGAATTAAAAATACGAACACCTTGTTTTAGTTTCAACGAAAATAAACATTAAAACATGCATTATTTCTTCTTCTTCTTAAGTTTAAATGTTATCATCTCTGTACTAGAAAATTACTTTTTTCCTTTACTAGTTCCTTTTTTCTTCACAGTTAAAAAACGGGCCAAAATTTCAAGTTCCAGAATATTTTAAAATATTAAATTTTTAATTTGCAAAACAATAAGAAACATTGTGATTTCATCAGGACATGATTCCCAAATACCATCGGCTCAGAACACTTTCAGTATCATGCCTAACTCTTACAGTTTACCGGATAAACCCATTGAAACGTTTCAGACTTTCAAACAGTTCAGAATATTTCACAATTTTCAATTTTCGATTCCCAAAACATTCAAAAACAATGTAGTCTCTTCAGAACTCGATTTCCAGATTTCAATGGCCCAAAACACTTTTTAGTATCAGGCCTAACCTTTACAGTTCACCAAATGAACCCACTGAAACGTTGCAAAGTTCTCAACAGTCCAGAATGTTTTACAGTATTCAATATATGTTTAGATATTCTGGACTCTTCGGGACTCGATTCCCAACTACTATTGGCGCGAAACATCCTTTTAATATCGTACCTAATTCTTGCAGTCAGGTATAACTATAAACCCTGTAGAGATCTATTGCTTTTTATTGTACTTCTTGAAGTTCTATATTCAACTCTAACATTTACATTTTTTTTTAATCTCGATTTTGGCGTTTAATTCGTAGTGTCGGTCATCGCCTTCACAGTTACAAATTCTTTCCTACGCCACTTTTTACGTTGTTATTGTTGTTAGGAATTCTAAAAGGTGCTCCGGCTTAAAATGCCTTCGAATTGAACTGTGTGGTAACAACCACCAAAATTTTGTCGGTCACCCAAGCCAAGCACTGGCAAAAGCGAACGTTTCTTATTGTTAGCTTCGATACCAATTGATCGGCACCCAAGCTATTTTTATAGTCCACCATATAATTCGACATAAATTCGTTAATAGACCAGAGTTGATAATTTTTGAAACCAAAACAATTATTGTAACGAATTTTCTAGTCAAACTATTTATTTAAACAATTATTTATTAAACACTATTTATAACACTTAAACACTAACTTAAAACTACCATTTATATCACAACAATTCACTTATTTATATAACAATTTATTTATATCACTCTGTCTATTATCGGTTTTAATTCGCGCACTGATGCTTTCTTCCAACTAACTATTTTTTGGTCCAAAGATGATCATTTTATATACACCTTTCGAACTTTCTGGACAATTCGAAAAGGAAATCCTGACGATTCTCGAATGATGAGTAATAATTAGAAAGTCCTCGATTATTCCAGAATTGAACTTGTTACTTGTCGCCGGAGAATGATTTACATCTTGTAAGTTGATAACACGAAACGTACCGTGTGCGGTATTTACGCCGTAAGCATGTTATTGATAACAAGTACATGCCACAAATTGTTATCGCACACACGTACTGTGTCACTGGTCGCTACATTATAGTTGGATGAAACCCATTGGAAAAGGAAGACAATATAACAGAAATGGCGATCTGAGGTCGGGAAGGGGAAGTGGGTGAGTTTTTAAGGGTAAAAAACGGTTTTCCTTGATTTCCGGAACAACTACAAGTCTTATGGAAAAAAGTTAAAAGGCAAAGTTGTAGGTAATAAAAAAACTTACCATAGTAATGTATATTTTTTTTCAGACTATCAGAAAGTAGAAATTTCAACGAAGAAAAAGCCCACCAACGTTTTTAAAAAGCAGATATTTTGACGTGAGAATTTTCGATTGAAAATTAGGGTGCTTTTTCGATATTAAGTAATAATAAGTTGAAAAAATAAATATTTCAAATCAAAATAATTACAGTTTGTTTAGGATATAATTAGGTAAGTTTTCACCAAATTTCGTGAAAACAAAATATTTTTTTATAAACTATTTAGAGTATAAGCTTTTAATCGTTGAAACATATCCATAGTTAAAAATATGAAAAACACAAAAGCGGCATTCAACTCTTTTATATTTAGACTTTTAAATGTTCCACTATCAAAAGAAAATTATAATAAAGAATTAGATAGAATTCACAGTATTGCTATTAACAATGGTTTTTCTCATACTACAGTGGATAGTATTCTGAATAAACAGCTTCAATCTAAAACGTTGAAAATTATTTATCCGGTCATAAAAACTGTACCTACTAAATTCAACTGTATTTCTTATTTAGGTAATATCTCCTTAAAAATTGGTAAAAGAATTCAATATACTAACACTAGTTTTATCGCCTTTAAAACAAATAATTCATTAGGTAAATATATCTTAAACAATAAATCTAAAACCCCGAAGAACTGTAATTCTGGAGTTTATTTATTAAATTGTAAGGATTGTCCAAAAGTTTATATAGGTCAGACAGGAAGGTCTTTTCAGACACGTATAAATGAACATTTCCTATGCTTCACTAACAATAAAACAGAGTCAACTTATGCCGAACATTTAATTAATAATAAACATAACTTTGATCAAAACTTCAAAATTTTACATATACAAAATAAAGGCTATAAATTAAATTTACTTGAAACCCTTGAAATTAATAAATACAATAAAAAAGGTATCATATTAAATGATCAAATAGAGGTAAACAATTCCCCACTTTTAAATATTAACTTCCATTGATTCTTTTGTTCAACCCCTACCCTTCGCTATAAGTATATATACTACCAAATAGATGTAATTTGTTAAGTCATCACCTGATGAAGCCACTGTGTGGTGAAACAATATTGTAGTGCAATATAATAAATTTGTTCTTGAATTTTGTGTTTTTCATATTTTTTTATAAGATAAAAATAAAAAACCAAAAAGTTGGTTATTGAAATTTTTCACACAAATTTTGAGGTTATGTGACAAAAAAGTAACTACAAAAGTTGTAGATCTTTTTATTACCTACAATTTTGCTATTTGACTTTTTTCCATAAGACTTGTAGTTTTTCCGTAAATCAAGGAAAACCGTTTTTTACCCTTAAAAACTCAACCCCTTCCCCTTCCCGACCTCAGATCGTCCGTAAATTATTTTTCCTTTTATTTCTGTTATATTCTCTTCCTTTTCCAATGGGTTTCATCTTACTATAATTTTTTTTCACTTTTTACTATTTTTGAAGGCTTCAGCACTGGTCTATAAGCTCCTAAATATGAAATGATAGGAAATCTGAGAATTTGTTTTAACTTCTTACAAATTTCCCCAACAATAAGGACACCTTATTCTATGAAAAAATTGTAACACACGCCTAAATTTAAAATATTCCCACCTACATAATATCAAAAACCATTCCACAGCGTAACTAACACGTTGCTCGTGTGAAATGGAATTTTCAACCTTGATGAAAACAATTACAAAACAATAGCAGGGGAATGAAACAAAGCCACAACACCTCCGACTTTTCATTCAATGGAGGTTGCTGTAAGCCCTCCCCAGTTGATTTAATTTTTCCAAGAATTCGTATCTTTCATGGTAAACATGTCCCAATTAGTGATAATGAGGGTATTGAAAAAGACAGAGTAAAAATTTAAACTGGCTAAAGTCCATGGTTTGTTTAATAAGCTTTAAATTATTAAACAATGTAAAAAATATAATTGGATTGATTAGCTACAAATTGTGGACTTTTTTAGCAATCAAATCATGTGAGGATGCTTATAAAAGAACAGGCAAGGGAATAGCTTTAGGTTAAGAAATTATTATGCGCAGTATTAGTACAAGTACCTACAAGTTCTCTATTAGTTTTTCCTTCGAAACTTTGGTTTAGCATCGGCTTGACACGCGATCGGACTATTAAATGAAAATGTAAAGAAAAGGGAAATAAGCGGCTTGCAATTAAAATGATTAAGCGTAGTAAACCATAATCACCTACACCGGTAATTTTAAAATGACTCGTTAAGTAAAAACAAAAAAGAAATCGAAAGAAAGAAGGTGTTAGTCGTTTTTTTTGCTGTTTCTTTTTTGAGGTCAAGGTTTATTAAATTACCTACGACACAGCATGCTAAATTTATAAAGTAGAAGAAATAAAATACGTCTTTAAATAGGTATATTTAAATCAACCAGACATAATACAGATAAAAAAAAAATTATTGAATGATAAATTGTTACGACTTTTACAACTTTTTATTAAATTCATTCGCATTATATGTATATATAGATATAGCATTTATGTGTACTTATCGAGTTCGATTATTTTTTTGTGTGGTTTCTCGTTTTATGTATTCAAATACGTTTCTTAGAAAATGCTATGCGGCCGTTTTAGAAACCAGACTTGTCTTTTATTCGATAGAAACCAATCTTTCTCATATTGCCTTTTCTGGGAGAAATTTTTCTTGCTCAGAAAATAAACCTTTCGTTGCACGAAATCCGTCTGCAACCTACATACATACACATGTATGTACATGCAGGTTCATTTGACGCTACATAATGAAATTGTTTTACGGATCTGTTCGGTTTTTTAATGTGCGATGAAGGTTTATTAAAGTTTAAATGCAGAATTAACGGGAACAATGTAAAAGACTGTATCTACCAAATATGTGGGATAGTCAGTTTCGAAGAAAAAAATAAAGATTTTTTATAATCGCCAAATTAATCCATCTTAGACCAGGGTCGATAATTTTTGAAACCAAATCAAAATTTATATGAAAAATTCAAATAACCAACTTTTTAGTTTTTTATTTTTCTTTTACAAAAAAATTGTTTTTTCACGAAATTTGATAAAAACTTAGCTATTTATGTCCCAAACACACTGTAATTTTTTTGATTTAAAATATTTATTTTTTAACCTTATTATTACTTAATATCGAAAAAGCACCCTATCTTTCAATCGAAAATTCTCACGTCAAAATATCTGCTTTTTAAAAACGTTGGACTTTTTCTTCGTTGAAATTTCTACTTACTGACGGTGTGAAAAAAATATACATTACTATGATAAGTTTTCTCAGGAAATGCAAAAAAAACGAAAAAAACTAGTTTAATGTTTTTAAAAAAAATATAATCAATAACGTAATCAGTATAAATTATGTGAATTCTATACATTGTACGATTTACATGTATATTTATATATTATGAGATTTTCTATGACATAAATTAATTAGAATTTAAACTTTTTTACTGAAAAAAATAGCAGCGGTCACATTTTTTAGATAAAATTCCCTTTGTTTTTTGCATTTCCTGAGAAAACTTACCATAGTAATATATTTTTTTTTTCACACCATCAGAAAGTAGAGATTTCAACGAAGAAAAAGCCAACCAACGTTTTTGAAAAAGCAGATATTTTGACGTGAGAATTTTCGATTAAAAATTAGGTTGCTTTTTCGATATTAAGTAAAAATAAGGTGAAAAAATAAATATTTTAAATCAAAAAAATTACAGCGTGTTTGGGACATAAATCGGTAAGTTTTACCAAATTTCCTGAAAAAAAAATTTTTTGTAAAAGAAAAAAAAAACTAAAAAGTTGGTTAATTGTATTATTCACATAAATTTTGAGGTTATGTGAAGAAAGTGTAAATACAAAAGTTGTGTTTTTTTAAATACATACATTTGCCATTTAACTTTTTTCCATAAGACTTGTAGTTTTTCCGTAAATCAAGGAAAACCGTTTTTTACCGTTAAAAACTTACCCCCTTCCAATTCCCGACCTCAGATCGCCCGTAAATTATTTTTCCTTTCATTTCTGTTATATTTTCTTCATTTTCTAATGGGTTTTTTCCTACTATAATTTTTTTTCACTTATTACTATTTTTGAAGCCTTCAGCACTGGTCTATCTGAGAGACCTACACTTTCCGGATTAGATTCACTAAAGACATCACATCATCACCATAGAGCTGCATTTAAAAAACTAAATCTCAAAAAGATGACGACGCCCTTCCTTTTAAAAGACGTGACTTTTTTTGTGAAAACTTCTTTGGAATCTTACAGTCCGGGCCTGAGCTACACGGTTCCAGTTCATAGCTCTAATCCCATCATTCAAAATGTCTTTTTCCAAAATTCATAAAATATTTGATATTGGATTGTCCGACTCGCACGGGATTAACATAAAATTTTTAGTGACACTACCCTTTAGATAAGCTCAGAATCTATCATTCCACAGTAATTCCTGCCAGAAATTTTTGCAAGATGTTATTATTATTGAGACGTGGTTCATAAATGTATAGGAAACATACTTTTACGAAAAATGTCTTTTCTTACAAGGATTAGAGTGAATTTCTGTTACAACATTTTTCGAGCATTTTTACTCTTAATAGTTGTTCCGAACTGAACAGTATGTGTAGAATAGTCTTTTTATCATTAAGAACTAATATTAATTTTCTATCTTCGTTGAGATACTTTTTTTTGCAAGTACATGTACATACACTAGATTGACTAGATAATATTTCATTTAAATCAAATTTTTACTTTGTGTCTTTTGTGCTAACTTTAAATGTTAAAACTAGATTTGGATATCATCTTAACTGCAGCCAGTTTAAAAACTTGTCTTGTTATTGGTTCCAGATGTTCACAAAATGCATTTTCGCTACTTGACCTTCTGAGAACCCTAGGATGTAAGCTTTCACTAACAGTCCTTTCCAGTGGTAATATTTCCTTCCATACACCCCCCAAAACATTCAAACCCATAGTCTATAAGTTTTTTTAAATATGAAAGAGAGTCGAATTCTGACCCCAATAGAGAGCAGTCGATGTAATCTGTACATATACATAATTAAAATAAACATTCAAAAATATCGGATTGCGTCTAATTAATTTTAGTTGCAATGCAATAATACCAAGGTGGTAATAATCATTTCTTAGTATTTTGCCAAAGTACACAATACAATAGTAGTTTTGGTCTTGTGTGTATAAAAATTAATCTAATCAAATCTTTCAAATATCAACCCAAAAGTAGCTTTATTATTAGTCCAATCTTTCACTTTAACTGTGACTAAAGTTCGGTTCTTGTCCCCAAAGTATACCCAACCTTCTGCCTAATGAAAAAATCCACTTAAAGGAAAGGCAAGTCTTCCAGTGATATACGTAGTACCTATATCAATAAGTTAAGCTCCACAGAGACTTATTGGAAATGTACGAATTGCTTCGCCTAGATTGGCAGCCTTTAGTCCTTATCAAGTTTCGTTTTTGGGTTTCGTATTAGAAGAAACGAAGCTACTTTAAATTTACGTATAAAAATAGTATCCACTTAGCTTTTCTTACAAATTATTGTTAATTTTAATATCTAAACTATCTGTTCCTAAAATAGTAGGTACCCTAACAGAAAGTTTCAAACAAAATTGAAAAACGATACTTACCTAACTAACTAAAACAAAGTTAACGTTTCCTCTTTGATATTCAAAAAAATCGTGATATGTATACAAATAGGGAAACTTTTACGATTTTCTTAATGAACGTACATATTTATTATAATGTAACGAATTTTCTAGTCAAACTATTTATTTAAACAATTATTTATTTAACACTATTTATAACACTTAAACACTAACTTAGAACTACCATTTATATCACAACAATTCACTTATTTATATTACAATTTATTTATATCACTTTGTTTATTATCGGTTTTAATTCGCACACTGATGCTTTCTTCAACTAACTATTCCTCGATCCAAAGATGATCACTATATATACACCTTTCGAACTTTCTAGACAGGAACTCGAAGAAATCCTGACTATTCCCGAATGATGAGTAATAATTAGAAAGTCCTCGATTATTCCAGAATTGAACTTGTTACTTGTCGCCGGAGAATGATTTACATCTTGTAAGTTGATAACACGAAAAGTACCGTGTAAGCATGTTCGCGATAACAATTACATGCCACAAATTGTTATCGCACACACGTACTGTGTCATTGGTCGCTACACTACCCCCTCCTTAAGGGTGATTCGTCCCGGATCACATTCTGCCGTTCCTTCAGAGGATCATGCCGGTACTTGCAGGTGGATCCGCTTCGGCATCCGGTTGTCAGGTGGAAATGGCAGTCAACGGTCTTCAATGGTGACGGTCCTCGTCGTGGATTTCCGGCGCACACCAAGATTTCTATGCCAGTGTATCGGAACAAAACCTCCAGCATGTTTCTGACCACCCTCCAATCCAGCCCATCGAGTCCACATCCGATCCTCGGTATTGCTAGCTTCAGGATGTTAGCGTGCAGCAATTGCTCTCTTAGTTCTATCAGGGAGTCCCATAAGGAGTGGTAGGAAGGCTTCTCCGACGACTTGCTTTTGGTGACTAGATAGAAGATGGATTGGGTCCCATCGAGTAACTGTAGTACTTTTCTTCCATCTTTGACCTGGTCAAGACCTCGCCAGTATTTATTTTGTGCAGGACGGTGTTGGTTCGTCCCTTCTTGTGGTATTGTGCGTCTTCCGTTCTTGTTTGTAGCTTTCTGACTTGAGAAGCAAATCTCTCGCTCTTACAGCTGCTTCTCACGTGGCCTAACTTCCCACAGTTCCAGCACCTGATTTGTTTGGGCTTCCTTTCTATTTTGGTCGTTACTCGGCGGATTATCTCTTCCAGTCTATCCAGTCTATCGTTCCGACTG
Source organism: Agrilus mali (assembly GCA_029378335.1). Lineage (NCBI taxonomy): Eukaryota > Metazoa > Arthropoda > Insecta > Coleoptera > Buprestidae > Agrilus > Agrilus mali. The sequence goes on along the minus strand of CM055658.1, from coordinate 17,511,400 downwards.
GCTGACTCTTCTTTTAATTCTCGCACTCGACATTGTCGTTGCGACGTCTGTTTGACGACGTCGTATTCCAGTGCGCGGGCCAATGTGTCAACTAAAGTCCTCGGCCGGTCCAGTCGGAGTCGCTGTTGTATTTCATCGTCCTTAAGTCCGTCAATAAATGCGTCGACGGCCAATCTTTCCAGTGTATCATCAGCCGTACCTGGATAGGCTAGCCGGACTAACCGAGCAATGTCCGCCTCGTATTCCTGAAGACTTTCACTTGTCTTCTGACGTCGGTTCTTTAACTGCACATGGTACACAGCCGTCAGATGTGCTTGGCCGTATCGCATCTCTAATCTTTTTACTAGCCGGTGGTAACGTGTTCAAGATTTCGCCAGCACCATCACGCAGAGCAAGGGCAAGTGAAGAAGCTCTCTCTTCTAACGTCCATTTGTAGGCTTTTGCAGCCACCTCGAATTGCGTCAGAAACGTGGTCCATGATGTTTTTCCGTCAAACGTAGGTAGCTTCATATGCACTTTGGATGAGATTATTTGTTCTTCTTTCACGTCGGTGATTTCTTTGCTGTCAACCACGCTATGCCTCTTTTTCGTAAGTTGGTGGCTGGTCTCTCGTTTCTCCGAATTTAGGACCATTTCTTCCAGCTGGGCCAATCTTTCTTTTATTTTTTCTTGTTCAGTCTCGAATTTTCCCAGTTTGTCTTCCAAACATCCTTCGAATTTTTCTAATTTTTCTTCCAGGACTTTTGAATTTTCATTTAATTTGTCTTCAAGATTCTTTGAATTTTCATTTAGTTTTTCTTCCAGAACTTTTGAATTTTCCTTTAATTCTTCAAGATTTTCCTTTAGTTTCTTTTCCAATTCGTCCTCAAATTCATATGTACTGGGATCGAAGCCTTCTTGTATTAAAGCCTCCTCGAGCCGCTTCTGTAGGATGTTCTTTGTACCAGACGTATCTTCGTCTCGCTCTTCCAGTTCGCTTTTTATTTCGGCGACTTTCAACTCGAACAACTTTTTCGGCATTTTTATTTATTTGGTATTTTTATTACACTAGAAATTTCTCTGCGGATCGATTCGCAGACCCCACACCTGACACCAATTGTAACGAATTTTCTAGTCAAACTATTTATTTAAACAATTATTTATTTAACACTATTTATAACACTTAAACACTAACTTAGAACTACCATTTATATCACAACAATTCACTTATTTATATTACAATTTATTTATATCACTTTGTTTATTATCGGTTTTAATTCGCACACTGATGCTTTCTTCAACTAACTATTCCTCGATCCAAAGATGATCACTATATATACACCTTTCGAACTTTCTAGACAGGAACTCGAAGAAATCCTGACTATTCCCGAATGATGAGTAATAATTAGAAAGTCCTCGATTATTCCAGAATTGAACTTGTTACTTGTCGCCGGAGAATGATTTACATCTTGTAAGTTGATAACACGAAAAGTACCGTGTAAGCATGTTCGCGATAACAAGTATATGCCACAAATTGTTATCGCACACACGTACTGTGTCACTGGTCGCTACAATAACAAATTACTACAAATACAATGTCGAAGTAAGAACATTTACATAGGTATATATCAAAGCTTTGTTCGGTTTTAGAAACAAGCTTGGACCATACCTATATAAGCTTCATTTCAAATCAATATAAACAAACATAAGTTTAATAAAAATATTTATTTTAAATATTACTTTCTTATTTTTGTTCTTTTATTTTATTATAAACACTTTTGTAAGTTTCGTATATAAGAAAAAATATAACGGAATGAGGTCCCAAACGGAAATATAGAGGTGCTAGTCCCTTGTAGAATGCCAAAAAGCCTTCCACCCTGTATATTTTCATTATACAATCAAAAAACCCACTGTAAAGAAGACCCCTGCCCTGAGCATCCACTCCTGAAAGACAAAACACAATTTACCGTTAAAAATTTCTGATATTTATTTATAAAGGTGCGTTTGATTTCGAGCACCTTGTATGGGTAAAAACGAAGTTCAATAATTGAATTGGTAGACAGTGAAATACGGTGTGGCATTGTGAACAATTTAATCGTTTTTAGATTAAGAGGATTATCTAACGCGAATTCACGGGTTATATTGGTTCATTCCATTCCAGTATGTCGTACGTAGTTCTGTAGGATGCGAGATATTCCTATCTGAACGATAAAAACGTGGCTTTCTTTAATCGAAGTACACATTAACGATCAAAAGGGAATTGGTGAGAATAAACTCAAGACTCGAGACTTCATATCTTTTCCGAAGTGAAATTGTAACTTGGAGTATTATAATTGTATTTTAAATTATAAGGTTCAAATTAAAAGGTAAATATTTTTAAATGAAATCGACAAACAAAGCAACGCTACACTTAGAAGATGAATTTATTAAAAATTAGTATTTATTTTTTACAAAATGTCTTACGAGAGTAAATTAAAAAGTACAAATCGACTTAATGGCTTAAAAATTTCATTTTATTACGATCTTATTAGGCTTTCACGGCCGGCGTAACCAATAATTTTCCGGGTTGTCTTGCCGTGTTCCTATCTTCCTCCTTTAGTAGACGTTTCGCCAGTCTTGACTGTTTGCATCCTCAGTAGATTTGTACTGCTCATGCTGCATCTTCTGCTGAGGTTGCCAGCAGTCGAGACTGGTGAAACGTCTAGTAAAGAAGGAAGACAGGACCATGGCAAAACAACCCGGAAAATTCTTGGTTATCATTTTATTACGATTACAACTAATATCCAGGTTGTCTCAAAATTTCGTGTACATGGGCAACTATAGGTTCTTGGGATTAAAATAAGTCAATTTAATAAATTGCATTTATCTATATAGCAAATTACTTTATTTACCCGAAAAAGGTTTTTTTTTTCGTTTAATCAAAAATGGTACGTACGAGTTTAATAACATTTGGTACATATAAATAAATAAAAGGGTACTACTTTTTAGGAGGGTTGAATAGTAATTTAAGAAAAAATTAAAAAGGATACATGCCTTAATTTAATTTTTTGTCTCTTATTAAAAATCAATACCTGCAACAATTTCGGAGAAAAAAAATGTTTTTTGCATCGATAATTTCCGACAAGAATTCTTTCGAGTACAGTTTTCTGAAATAATTCGAAGATGCATACTTTTTGAATAAAATTTGATGTCAAAACTACCCTAACTTCTAACATGCTTATCAGGTTTATTAGGATTTGATTGCAATGCAATTGTAGGGTCGATTTATTTCTCCGAAATTGTTGCAGATTTTGATTTTTAATGAGAGACTAAGAATGAAGCTAAGCATGTTTGGTTACAAAAATTAAAATTATTGTTCAACCCTCCAAAAAGTTTAGAATAATTATATCTAAGGGTAGGGATAGTTTACACCTTTGTCGTAGTATATGAAAATTGATTTCTACTTCAGAAAGTAGCACCTTTATAGACATTTTATTAAGTTAAAGTATTTTTGATTAAAACTATGGTTACTCCATGTACACGGAATTTTGAAACACCCTGTAGTTTTACTATCTTTCTTAATTTATTAACCGTGCAGAAAAAAGTGCCGTGTGGATTAAGTTGTGAAATTCCTACCTTGATTGTAAAGTCGTGTGAGTATAAGGTCGAAAGGTTGCATGGCCACACTGATTGCTATCCCCCCGACCATTCCCGCCACAAAAGTTTTCGCCACGGGTGATTCTCTGAAATATTCGTTATTATTAAGCCATTGCCTCGTATAATAGAAACTGGTCAGCTGTGAGATAGAACCTGCGAGAGCTCTAGGAACCGATGCACCAGCTCCCCGAAACAACCCTTTCACCTGCAATACAGAACGAATCAATACAAGGGATCGTTCTCTTTATTTCGACAAATTTGACCACTATTCCCTTCCACTTAGAAATTACATAGGTATTAATTATTATCATCAACGATTTCTGCTTTTGTTCTTAAAATATTTAAAAGAAATTTTTGAGCCCTCCAGAGCTTTGAACTTTATTTATTAATCCATAATCTTTTTTATAGAATATATGAATGAATTGTATATTTTTTTGGGCTGCCCTGTATATGCGCATTAAATATATATATACAGGGTTATTCACGCTATACGGCACGGAATATTATGGCCAAAATATGAAAATTTCAAAAACTTTAACTTTTGAGTTATATAGGGGTCTATTATGGTTACCTTTTAAAATTATTATTTTCATATTATACAGGGTGTTCCAAATGCCCTAAAACTATCAAAGTTATGTTTTTTTTAAATGGAACCCCCTGTATATTATTGCATTTATGGATTCTTCGATCAAAATAAGTGTTTGTTTTGATAAGGTTTATAACACCTGAACCTTAAGGTTTTTTAAATAATTTGAATTTTATCAAAATCTAACCTAATTTTCATGTTTCAAGTACTTAAGAACTATTTAAGTTATGTAAGCGAAATTTACAATGAAGTGTAACAATAGATCATATTTTATATCCCAATTATAATAAACTCGTCATCTTATACAGGGTGTCCAAAAATTAATACTACTTAAGTAAGAACTTTAAGGGGTTGTAACTTGATTAATTTAAATGGAACGCCATATTTTTTTACATTTCAGGAGATGTATTTTTTTATTACCTATCGATTGGTATAAGGGTGTCCATAAGCTAAGTCTTCGCGTTTTCTCAGGAAACGCTAAATAATTGTTTTATGCGCCATTTGGAATTTTTCAATTAAATGTTTTAAATCATAAATAAATAAATAAATATATTAACCAATTAAGTATAACATAATACAAATAAAATATTTACAATAGGTGTTCGAAATGTCGACCATCGTTTTCCAGACACTTGTAAATTCTTTTTTCGAAACCACTGCTAACATTGGATAACATTTGCGGGGTAACACTTTCAAAAGCGTCTCTTATGCGCATTTTCATATTTTGTGGAGTTGTCGGAGGCGTATTATAGACAATTCCTTTTATGTATCCTCACAAAAAGAAATCTATTGGTGTTAAGTCCGGGGATCTGGGGGGCCAATTTTTAAATCCGCTTCTTCCAATCTACCTATTTTGAAAGTGGGCATTTAAATATTGCCGAACCTCACGGTGATAATGAGGCGGAGCTCCATCCAGTTGAAGCCACATGGTACTTCTAATATTAAAAGGCACTTCTTCCAATAATATTGGAAGTTGGTGTAAAAGAAATTCTAGAAACATCTACCATTTAATGGTCCTTCAAAAAAATACGGACCAACTAAATACGGGCCCAGTATTCCACCCCATACATTAACGGACCACCTATTCTGATTTCTCATTACTCTGTATTTATGCGGGTTTGAATCAGAATAGTAGTGAAAGTTATGTCTATTCACGAGACCATTGTTATGAAAAGTACATTCATCACTAAATAACACTATCGAAAAAAATTTCATTTTCTGACACTTTATCCAACACCCACATGCAAAATTCAGTTCGGTTATTAAAATCATTTCCGTAAAGTTCTTGACAAAGCTGGATTTTATAAGGATAAAAACCATGCTTTTTAAGAATTCTTGAAATACTTGGTTGGCTAATGTTCGTATTTTTGGAAATCTGATTTTGACTAATATTGGGATTTTCGATAACTGAACCAACTACCATAAAAACACTTTCTTCATCTTCAGTGACTGATTTTCCTGTAATGGGTTTTTTATAAGTGATATTTCCGCTTTCCTGAAATTGTTTTAATAATTTTTCAAAAACGGCTGGCTTAGGATGTTTTCTTTCGGGAAATCTTTGAGCATAAACTCGAAAAGCCAATAAACAATTCTTATAACATTCCCCAAGGATAAAAATCATATCAATACGCTCCTCTTTCGAATAAATTTTCATTTTGAATAAGCAACACTTCAATAATAAATATTAACATCTGACAATAAACACCAAAGGCAACTAGATACATTGGAACTTTTATTTAAAAAACTCCAAATGGTGCATAAAACAATTATTTAGCGTTTCCTGAGAAAACGCGAAGACTTAACTTATGGACACCCTTATACCAATCGATAGGTAATAAAAAATACATCTCCTGAAATGTAAAAAAATATGGCGTTCCATTTAAATTAATCAAGTTACAACCCCTTAAAGTTCTTACTTAAGTAGTATTAATTTTTGGACACCCTGTATAAGATGACGAGTTTATTATAATTGGGATATAAAATATGATCTATTGTTACACTTCATTGTAAATTTCGCTTACATAACTTAAATAGTTCTTAAGTACTTGAAACATGAAAATTAGGTTAGATTTTGATAAAATTCAAATTATTTAAAAAACCTTAAGGTTTAGGTGTTATAAACCTTATCAAAACAAGCACTTATTTTGATCGAAGAATCCATAAATGCAATAATATACAGGGGGTTCCATTTAAAAAAACATAACTTTGATAGTTTTAGGGCATTTGGAACACCCTGTATAATATGAAAATAATAATTTTAAAAGGTAACCATAATAGACCCCTATATAGCTCAAAAGTTAAAGTTTTTGAAATTTTCATATTTTGGCCATAATATTCCGTGCCGTATAGCGTGAATAACCCTGTATATACATATAAATATACAGGGTTTTTCAAGTTGATGGGCTATTAGAAGTATATGAATTAGTAGAAGGAATTCAATTCTGAAACTTGGGCTCATTTGGTTATTGTTTATGCCGCTTCTTTTAAAAATATTTTCAAGTTCGATTTACATCCGGTTATACCGGAAGTCGATACTAACTTTGTTATTTTAAATAGAATGGTATATTTTTCACGCTGAATTCAAATAAAACGTGTTATTCTAAGGTAAGTTTGATAACCAACTTGTACACCTATGATGATCGGTTTCTGAGTTAATTTAATTTATAGAAAAAAAATCGCTACCGCAACCCAAATTATAAAAGATCATAACTTCCACAAAATACGACTTACAGTGTTGCAATTTTTACTAGTAATAGCTGAATATTAGTGCTAACGCCTTGACAAAATTGAATTAAATATTTTATACAGGGCGTTCAAAATAAAATTCTAAAATTGAAAAACTTCAAACACCAATTACTTCATTTTCTCAAATGGCACCTACTGTTTTTTATTTTTTCAATCAATTCCTTTTTTATCCTCTTTCGATCCATATGGATACTTCCTATTTTATTTGAAAATTTTGGAATAATTTTGAATTATTACTTAAAATAGGAAGTATCCATATAGATTACTGGTAAAAATTTCAACACTCTAAGTCGTATTTTGTGGAAGTTATGATTTTTTATAATTTGGGTTCCGGTAGCGATTTTTTTTCTATAAATTAAATTAACTCAGAAACTGATCGTCATAGGTGTACAAGTTGGTTATCAAACTTACCTTAGAATTACACGTTTTATTCGAATTCAGCGTGAAAAATATACCATTCCATTTAAAATAATAAAGTTGGTATCGACTTCCGGTATAACCGGATGTAAATCGAATTTGAAAATATTTTTAAAAGAAGCGGCATAACCAATAACCAAATGAGCCCAAGTTTCATAATTGAATTCCTTCTACTAATTCATATACTTCTAATAGCCCATCAACTTGAAAAACCCTGTATATAGGTATACATTAAATTGTCTATTGTCAGGTTTTTGGGCTACTCACTCCGTAATCATGAAAGATAGTTTTAAAGGCGTGCAAAGTGCCCCTATGTTCGTGTTGGTGACCCACAGCAATGGCTTTTGCGGCCTGCGACTGTAAATGTGTTTTGACCATGTAAAATGGACTGGCCAAAAACTGACCGATTATTCCGCCCACGCCACTAAATACAACATTCCTCCAAAAAATTGTTTTACCGTCCTTATCAGTTATAAAACCTCTAGCAAGAAAAAATTCGTAAAAACCTAAAATACACGTTGAATTAGCTTCCACATTTTTGTTTATTTATTACAGCTTTAAAAATATTCCTGCCTAATCTAGATCCGTTCATTAAAAACTGCATCCACATTGTGGGAATTACACCTTTTTGGAGGGCTCCAAATCCTTCCGATTTAGAAATAACATAACCAGCATGAACAATATTTTTAAAATGTATCACGACTTTCCCTTTTGCCTTTAGCTCACCCTGAAGTTGCATTCTTGTTTTAATTACTTCCAAAGGGTTCGTTATGGCACCAGCAGTTGCTGCACTTGTAGCCGCCATTATGAACTCCATTACTAAATATAAAATAAAAGCTTTTTATATTAGTTTACCAACTTTACTAAGTTAATTAAACAGCAGAATGCCGATCTAACATTGTATTTCTGTAATTACTGCAACAAAAGAACGATTACTTTTAAATTATTATTTGTCATTATTGCAATTAATGCGGTTATACAAGAAAATATCACCCTGTATGTATTAAATTTAAACCAGCCGCAAAAAATGTTGTTAGTAATCTACTTTATCAACCGCTATAGATGTTGTACTTCCTTCAGTACTTACATCAAAGAGAGCGCCACATTAGCACATTGTTTAGATTTCAAATTTTTATTAGTTTTCCATTGTAATTAATTGCATCAAATTATTTAAACAACTATTTTTATAATGAATAACATTGTTATTCGTTATTTCTAGTTGAATAGTGCAAGTAATATCGTGATTTTCTAATAATAATACGCTAATGTTTCATCAGTTGTTTATTAATATCATAAGTGTTGTCAAAAATTAGTGTTTATGGTCATAATTTCTTCTTTAAAACGTTTAAAACATTAACTTTTCTCTGCTAATTTGTTGTTCTACAAAGTTTAGAAAGAAGAAACGCTTTTAATACAAAGGTAAATTAAATTATTAAATGTCAGACTTTTAGGTTATGTTGGAGTTAGTGATATGATAAAATTACATAATTTTTTATTGTATATTAACGTAAATTTAATTTATAATTATAATTAGAAATGCTTACTGATTCTTTTTCACTTTTCACATTTAACACACCTATAAATGTATAATTAAATTTGAAAACTTCAAGCTAACTTCAACACTACTTTAAAATGTACCTATTTATTTGTGAGTTGATTATAGATTAAACAAAAGTTCTTCCACCATTTGTTCAAAGAACACAAACGAAAGCAATAATGAGTTGTAAGTTTAATTTTTTTTTGAGACATTTGTATGTATAATATACAGAGTGTTCAATGGTGTAACTTTAAATAAAGGATAGGTTTCTTTTTATGAAATTTTTTATTGATAATCAAATTACAATAAACAGAGAAAACAACTTGATATCGCTGTTATAACATATTTTAGGTAACACCTTTAGTCTCTAACATAACATCACATTGTTTTTCTGGGCTATTTAATTCAGAATTATGACTTATAATTACACATTCATTTGTATTTCTTTTTCTCTTCATTATCAATCTCAGATTAGGGACACTGGCCCAATATTTTCCTAAACAAATCTTTTCAATGAATGCAGAGTTGTCTTGAGTTTTAAAGTCTCCATCAAACCATGTTGTTAATATGTTCGTAGTAATTACTATCAGGTGACATTCCACTGCTAAGAAATGAGCAATATTTGCAAACTGACTCAACATGCTGTTTGTTTCTCCAAAATTAACAAGACCATCATGAAATAATGCTGGTAATGAATCAATAATTATGGCTCTTACATTAAGATTGTTGGAAATGTTTTTCTTTATTTTGTACATTGCAGAAATAAGATCATATCTTGAATGGATTTGCATAGTAAGAATGTTAGACATTATATCAGGAATTTGAGCCTGAAAGTAACATAAATGTTACAATAAGAGAATTCTTCTTTAAAATGACTATTATATAAGTATTTTTAAATATTCCTTTGTTACATAGATGGGATTAAACAAAAGTATTACCTCTCTAACATTCCTTGTATTTTCCAACATTTCCTTCAGTCTCCTTCCGGTGAAATCCATTTTTGAATCAAGATAATAAACTTTCTTGGAAGAATTAGCAGTATTTTTTGCAATAGTTAAACATAACTGAGTTTTTCCACAGCCAGGTAGGCCACATATTTCATAAAGTTGACCTGTTAAAAAACCACCATCTAATAAAGTATCTAAACTGAAAAACGAACAATAATTATGTGTTTGTTTACAAACGATAATCACATTTCACCTTTGAATGCCTGAAGAAATTATAGTTGATTTAGTTAATATTTCCTTATAGTACTTCAGGCCATTTCGTATAACGGCAGCGTATTTGTTAGCAATGTGTTTCTTGAGGTAAATAACATCCTATCAACTCAAGTTATGTTTATTTTTGTCTTTTTTCTAGTAGTTATTACCTTATAAGAGAGACCGGATGTAGCAGTTATTTTTTTTATATCCACTTTTAAAAAGTCATTAATTGTAAATATATTAGCACTAAATAATGATCCAAGAACTTCTGCAGAAAACAGTTGATGTATATCTTCACATAATCGAGACATTCTTTTCTAATTGTAAATAATCTGATTTCGTAACCGGCATTTAATGAATTTACAAATACATATACTATTAAAATGGGCGGGGTATATTTGAAGAAACGCTGATGTTAAACAACGTTGCCAAGCGGTTGAATAATTTTATTAGATAATTCAAGTGTTAATATCCAACTCGAAGAAGAGTTTACAACTCACAACGTTTCGTTCTCTTATAATTAATAGCTATTAATTCCAGTTGTGTTTAAATACTAATTTTATTTTATATTGAAATAATGTTGTGAAGAGTTAAAAGATCCAGGTACCTATACACTTATTGCTTAAAAGTATAGACAAGTATGTTATAACTTCAGCCTTACAAATTGGATTTACAAATTTACTCATTAAGTTAATTTAGAAACTAATAAGCCACAAATAAATCAAATATATCAAATGTTGGTATATAAATAAATTATTTTTTCACTATTTGAAAGTTGTAATTAAACATAATAAAGAATTACGATAATGAATAAGGCATAATTTCTGGTAATTCATAAACTATTGATTCATTTTAAATATTTAAAAGCCTTTAAAAGTATAATACTATTTAAGCAATACCCTAATTCAAAGAATGAACAGACCTATTTTAAAAATTAATCCTTTAATGAAATTAATTTATAATTTTTTTTTTCTGAAAATCACTGATTTAGTATGGTATTGGCAACGTCACTTGTTATAAATCGTTGCACATGCGCATAAAAGTAATGTTCAGGGCGGTAGCTGTTAGGCTTGGTCGAACATAGTGGTAGGAGTTATGTTCCAGCTCGTCGCCATGTTTTAGGAAACAACACTGTCCTTGATGTGATCGCGAGTCAGTTAAATTACTACCCAAAAATATTGTGATTAAAATAACGTGGGGTATCCAATTGTAGTTCGTAATTTAATTTATTCGCCTGTGTATTTTTTATATACGGATGGACAATTTCAATTTGGAAATTTTGTGATTACAATATGGTAAGTTGTCGATCTCAACAGTCCAATTGTAAAATGGCGCCTCTTACTTTTCTTTGTTTATTATTACACAAGGTTAGAAAATATAACAAGTTCGTAAATATCGCGATTTCAAGCAAAAATTTGGACAAGGAACTTTAAAAGTAATTTTAAGAATTTTTACGAATTTACTACAATTTTTTTCTTTTGAAAGAATTTCGTTGCTTACGCTGCTGTTATAAGGCCGCACAGGAGTCAATACAAAGCTGCGCGTTAGTAATGATTCATATCTGTCCACTTTATAAAATTGTTAAAAAAGCAGAACAACATTCTTTTTTATGTAGGAAAGTATAATTTAAAACAACTTTTTTATGTTTAAAAGTTGTTTTAAGTTATTTTTTAAAACAATTTTTAAAAGTTTTATTGTTTTTTAGGTACTTTTTGCGCGTTTTTATTTAAAAAAAATCTGTCTGTATCCAATTATATTGAATTATTTTAGCTTTGAATTATTTTAAAAATTAAAACAGTTATTAAACTTTTAACTGCTCTTAATTTTAAAATAGAAATAAAAGTTTAACAAAAGTTGTTATGGAAACAATACTTTGAAAGTCAACCTGTAATTATGTGATCTAGTGCTTTGAAAACAGGTTTTGTAATTTTATAAAAATATGTACGTGATGTAATACCTAAATGTGATTTTTAAATATACGGTCTTTATAGAAGTTTGGGGAATGAGTGATGAAGTTTCGGGGACAGGGCACAGTGCCCTGTCCCCTCGGGAGAGCCCAGCTCCTCGACACCTGGATAATTCAACAGTCAGGCTTGCTCAGGTTGTTGGAGGTCAATATGTTTTAACATCTCAGCCTCATATAGTTTCTGCCCTTGCACAGGTATATCATTTTGTTCTTTTTTTTTAATGGATAAATCAATTGAACTGTTTTAATTTGATTCATTTAATTATACATTTTAAATCGTAACTTTTTTATTTTCAATTTATTTAAAGCTATAGATTTTGGAAATAGCGCCTTTTTTACGATAAGGGATATTTTTATTATTATTATTATTATTTATTATATGGCAGCAGCAGAGCTGATATTACATATATTATACACTGTAGTGAAGTAAGTGCACAGAAAGTATACAAGCTAGTCTTGAAATATGTATGTACATATTTTTGTTAAAAACTAATAAACATTTTAAATCTCTATGTAAATTTAAATCTGTTTTTAACTTATTTACTCTTAAAATGCTTTAAATAATATGTTTTAATAGAGTTTTTTTAAATTAATTTAGATCAGCAATAGCAACTCTTCTACAACCACGACTTCGTCCCCGAGTGGTGTTACGCGAATTATTAGCATAAGCCCCTCCAACAGGGTCAATGCCGCCTCCATTAGACCAAGCTTAGCGAATCAAACCATCGTAAATGCCCTGACGAAAAATCGCCCAAACATCAGGTTACAATTGTTTCCCAACGAAGAACAAACAAATCATTCTCCCTCATCGGGTAATAATACCAATACCCCCGCGGGCAGAACTGCCGCTAAACGTAGCTTACCTGCGATGCCCGAGAAAAAGGACACATACTCGTCAAAACTTCAACGAGTTATGAACCATCGGAATGTTCGTTCAAAAATTGTTCGCGAAAAATACAATGAGCATCTCCTCGAAAAATATTACTTGGAAAGTGAAGGCAACATTTTAGACTTATATCAGTTCGCGAAGAGGCCCAAATCACAGCATTGCTTAATTTATATGAAAGAGCACAGCATAGACTCCATTGATTCTGAAGCAGATAATTTGAAACCGATCGTAAGTAGTGACAATAGACTGAGTGCATCTGTGAATATTCCAATACTCTCGCACCCGCCTACAACTACGGAAGTCACACAACACATCGTCGATGAAGCGCCGACATCATCTCATCAACAACAACCTTCTATCATGGAAGTACCTTTAACTTCAACACCTGATGCTACAAACGCTACCAAATCGAAAAGTCTTATTAGTTACCCAACAGTAAGTAGTCAAGAGCAAATAGTAGAAAAAGCAAAACAAGAGGCGTATGTAGTGCAGAGGATAAATGACCTGCAGCGAGAAGGACTGTGGTCGGAAAAGAAACTTCCAAAAGTACAAGAAATGCCTAGGCCGAAAGCACACTGGGACTTCCTTCTAGAGGAAATGGTTTGGTTAGCAGCTGATTTTGCCCAAGAGCGAAAATGGAAAAAAGCAGCCGCTAAAAAGTGCGCTCGCATGGTTCAGAAACATTTCCAAGACAAGGCTATGGCCGCACAAAGAGCGGAAAAGGCACATGAACAACACCTCCGTCGTGTAGCCGCTTTTTGTGCTAAAGAAGTTAAGAATTTTTGGAGCAATATAGAAAAAGTCGTCGAGTACAAACAAAATACTCGTCTGGAGGAGAAAAGGAAAAAAGCTTTAGATCAACATCTAAGCTTTATAGTTGATCAGACAGAAAAATATTCTCAGCTACTTGCCGAGGGAATGAACAAATCGACAACGGCTACAGTTGGAGGGGACATGAGCGTCGCATCATCAAATGCGCCGTCACGAGCACAATCGGATGACGAATTTCGGCCAGATGATCAAGGTAGTACTGATGACGAAGAGACAATAGCACAAGAAGAAGAGGCCACAACTGCAGACCAGGAGCAAAGCCAAAGTGAGGAAATCGCTGCATTGCAACGGGAATCCGAAATGGATTTAGAAACTTTTCTTAAAGAACTGCCCAAAGACTATTTAGAAAATAGAGACAATATTCCTGCAACTAGTGATACCGACGATGAAAGTAGTGCAAGTGACGAAGAAGATACTGACCAAGACAAGAAAAAGAAAGACGATGATTTTAGTCCTGGAACCAGCTCAGAAGAGGACGATGAAGACACAATACGGGAACAAGAAGAAGTAGAAGGGAAACAGGATCATAAAGAAGAACTTGAAGCACTAAAAGGTACATGTTTATAATATAATATTTGTAAGTATTAACTTATGTATTTTGTCGCAGCTGAAAGTGAAATGAGTGTAGAGGAGCTGAAAAGAAAATATGCCAACTTGCCACCAGTTCCAGAAGACGAAGACGTTTCCATTAAATCTGAAAGCGAATATTTTGAACAAGAAGCTGATTCAGATGCAGAATCTAACATGTCCATTGAAGAAGAGGCTTCTTCTGAAGACAATAGCCACAAAGAAACTGAAGAAATTGGCCTCAAGTCTCTACTAAACGATTCTGTAAAAGGTGAAGATCATAAAACTGGAGAAGAAGAAGACGATCTTATAAATGATGCGGCCGCTATAGCTGAAAGTATTCAACCCAAAGGGAATACACTATCTTCAACAAATGTAAGTTGCTTTAACATGTAAATAATATTTCTTTTTATTGCCATTAATAATTCTACTAGTATGATGACACTTATTTTTTTACTGAAGGTTTGAGATCCATTCAACTCTTTCCTGTAAATGATCGACATTGAGGCATTTGTCTGATATAGAATTATAGAGTTTAAAGTTTCTTTAATTTTTCTATTATTAAATTAGATGTACTAATCATTTTTTTTGCAGGTCGTGACCCCAGTTCCGTTTTTATTAAAATATCCATTAAGAGAGTATCAACACATAGGTCTAGACTGGTTAGTAACCATGTATGAAAGAAAACTTAATGGTATTCTTGCCGACGAAATGGGTCTTGGAAAAACAATACAAACTATTGCACTTCTTGCCCATTTAGCCTGTGAAAAAGGTAAGCATTATATGTAATTGAACATAATGATTATTATTATTGAGGACTTACGGTTAGGTAATTGGGGCCCTCATTTAATTGTTGTACCAACGTCTGTGATGTTAAATTGGGAGATGGAATGCAAGAAATGGTGCCCAGCATTCAAAATACTTACTTACTATGGAACACAAAAGGAAAGGAAACAGAAACGTATGGGTTGGACGAAACCTAATGCTTTCCATGTTTGTATAACATCATACAAACTCGTCATACAGGACCATCAGAGTTTCAGAAGAAAAAAATGGAAATATCTTATTCTTGACGAAGCACAGAACATAAAAAACTTCAAGTCCCAACGATGGCAGCTCCTGTTAAACTTTCAGACACAACAGTAAGTTTTTTTTTTTTTTTTGGAGATGTATAATATTTTTTTTTATGATTAATCTAAAGAACCCGTTTCACTGGCAGGCCTTTCTTTCAGACGTTTACTTTTGACAGGAACGCCCCTTCAGAACAATTTGATGGAACTTTGGTCGCTCATGCATTTTTTAATGCCACACGTATTCCAATCGCATCGTGAATTTAAAGAGTGGTTCTCAAACCCCGTCTCTGGAATGATCGAAGGCAATTCTGAGTACAACGAGAGTATTATCAAAAGACTTCACAAGGTAGGAACAGTCAACGTTTCTTTCTATACAAATTTCTACCTGCCTTTTTTTTGGTACACTTTTATGATGATTTAATCAAATGCTGAAGAATTGGAAACCATTCATTTCAATTCTTTTTATGAACGACTTTGAGGCATTTATCTGATTTTTGCATACACTTCACAACTATGAATTTTTTTTTTTTATGAATACAATATAACAGCTATTATAGGATATATACATTAATTGTTTTTTCCTTTATAGGTTTTGAGACCTTTTCTCCTTAGAAGACTGAAATCGGAGGTTGAAAAACAAATGCCGAAGAAATATGAACACGTTATAATGTGTAGATTATCAAAAAGACAAAGGTTTCTCTATGATGACTATATGTCAAGAGCCAAGTGAGTTTTATGTACTTCATAAAGACAATTTAAATTTATTAACTCGCGAATTTTTTTTTTTTTTATAGAACGAGAGAAACTTTAGCAACCGGAAATCTCTTAAGTGTCATAAACGTCCTAATGCAATTAAGGAAAGTATGCAATCATCCCAATTTGTTTGAAGTGAGACCAACAATATCACCTTTTCAATGTGAAGGTATCTCGTGGCATGTGCCCTCCGTCGTTTATTCAGCTTTAGAGTACAACGTTTGGAAGGTACACTTTTTGTTTATTTTTTTTTCTCGTTACAATCGATTAATTTCTGTTTTTCAGGATATTGATCTCCGCTCGGTTAATTTAAACCTTCTTCTCATGGAGCTTTATCTCAGTGCGTATCAGTGTTACAGAGCGCGACAGACGCGTACACCGCGACGCTTGATTGAAGAGATAATCGAAGGCACGGACGACGGTCCACCTCCCCCTTGTCCTCCATCTAAACTATCTCTGAGAGTACACAAATGTGCTGCCACTGATAGTATGGATAGTAGCAACAACCAGGATATAAAGAAAAAAGTACCCTGTGCTACAGTTTCTGTTAAACAGGAACCATTAACCCCAAGAGAAGAGACTTCCAAAACTCCTGTGATGGCTGGAAGTCCTATAAAAATTGTCCAACAACATTTAGGTGTCCAAATGTCTCCTAACGTGAAACTGATCAAAACACAACACCAGGGTGTTGCATTGCAATTAGTTCAACACCAGGGTAATGTCAAGGGTAAGTTATTTATATTTTTTTACTTTTCATATCTTTGATACCTGCAGATTGTTTTATCATACATCTTAACCATACACATATATCACGTAATTTTCATCTTCTTACAGTATGGTATTAAAAAAAAAATACAAAGTTGCTTGATGTTTTAAGGTGCGTAACTTAATATTTTTTCGTCTACAGGGTGTTCATTAATTGCGGTATTAGACGAAACTTTATTTTAAATGGGACATCCTATATTTTATTTTATTTTTGAGTTTCTATAAGAATTATGCATACTTTTTGTTCAATAATACCTATACCAAAATTCAACCGTTATTGAGATATTTAATATTCTCTCAAAAAATCGTTGTTTCCACGTGTCAAAATAAAATCAGGCATATTTAATTTACTTGAGGCCCACCAAGTCTTCAGCAGATTATTAATGCATAGCCTGACCTACTTTATACCACTATGAAAGTCTCCTAACATTGTACAGGGTGTTTGCAATACTGTATACAAAAGCAGTAAATTGAAACAGCTATATCTCATTTTTATTGTGGAATGCTCCTTATTGGTTTAACTTAAATTCTTCCCCAAGTAATAAACTTTCTTTTTTATAAAGCTTGTCCGTCCTAGTCTATCTATCACTAATTATTGAGTTTTTTAAACTATGGAAATTTCCTCTTTAAAATGCACAACACTTACATTTCATTTTGAGAAATTTTGCGCAGCCATAGAAACAATAGTTGTCTGAGAATTTAAAAAACTGCTTTGTTGACTTTAGTAAAGTGTTTGTTTATGTTTTTACTTGTCATGTTACGCTGCCTAATGTGTTAGCTTTCAAAGTTTTTTTAAATACCTTTGCACGAATCTCGCAGACTGACAGCCCCAAGCGTTTTTTCGTTCAACGATTGTTGCTCTAGCCAACTAAGCAAATTTTGTCGAAATCAAATGCAAGTGTTGTGGATTTTAAAGGGACAATTTTCAAAAACTTGATAACTATTAGTGATAGGTGCTTCATAAAAATTCAAATATGAAATAAATTGTAGGGTGGTAATTTAAAATAACAAAGTTTCGCCTCATACTGCATTTAATAAACATCCTGTACACAAAAAAAAGTTACGCACCTTCAAACGTTGTATTATTTTTTTTTGCATCCTGTATGGAAACCTTGTATTTTTTAGTCTCTAAAAAGTGCAAAAACCAACTAGCTTTAAAAGTACATTGAAAGAAGATACTATTTTGCTTTTGTAATATCATATTTTAATAACAATTTAATTAATCTACTAATTTTAATTAATCCGTTATTTAAAATACGTAAAATTCAAAAACACTTATTGCTTTATGCTTGATTCTTTCCTGTGTGTATTTGTGTACCTCGCCCGTAACGCGGCGCCTCATTTTTTTCAGCTATCCCAGTCATGACACAAACTACTAGTCAATTACAGCAACAAACGTCGACGGGAGTCGCAGGCGCCGTTAGTCTATCGTCTGTGCTCAAGGCATCTGACAAAATAACATTACCGCAAACGTTTGCTCAACTAGTGCAAACGTCCACCGGAAAACATATCCTGCTCACGCCCACCAATGCTAACGTTTCGGCTGCTAACATTACCATTTCCGGATCTGCAGGTACCGAATAATAAAACGGACCTATGGTCTCTGTCATTAAGTTATCACATAACCAAGAAAATTCTCTTTTATTTTGTTAACTAATTTAATATGTATTTTTTTTTTTAGTTACTACATCTGGAGGCCAAAGATTGACTGTTCTCTCAAAGCAACCGGTATCGACTGCACAAATGGTTAGTGGCACTAAAGGTGTCGTTAAGTTACAGTTGGGATCCGTAACGAATGCTGTAGGATACAGTACAAATGTAAAATAAACGACATTTAATATATATAAAAAAAATAATACTTTTAATTTTAGGTTCCTCCTTCGCTGACATCCGAAAATTACAAGCCTTTCGAGGACGTAAAAGAAATTAAGAAAGTTGGTTCAAAATTCATCGAAAGACTGTATGGTAGTCAAATGAATAGCCTCGATGTTCGGTGGCGAAAACAAAAGTGTTCGATACCAAAAAGACAACCGTTTGTAAGTAAAAAGTCGTTTCTCATCATTTTAATTTGTTGTAATTGTAACGATTGTGGTAGGTGGAACGGGACGTAGAAATAACCGATTATAGAAAAAACAAAATTGAAATGATAGCAAGGATAAATGATAGAAGATGCAGTGGAATTCCATTATATGGGAAGGATTTTCATGATAGCGTGAAAATTTACAAATTTGAGAAAGAAAGACCGTGGACTGGAGGTAGGTTGCACTGCCTTAATGCTCTGTATGGATGTGATCGATCTACCGAAACTGCTGACTATTTAAGAAAAATGTTACACACTCCTGAACAGAGAATTGAGCAATTTAAAGAAATATTTGACAGGTAAATGTTTGTGTTTATTTTGTACGTTTAATGTCATTATCTTTCTGTATCCAAGGTGAAAAATGTATTGCTATTTTTCACAATTAACAGAAAGAAGAGTAATTCATTGTGACTTTACCAACCAAGACACGCTTTACAAATAACTGTTTTGGGTGGAAAGTCTCAAACATCAATATTTCTTCTCATAACTAAATGTTAAATCGTTTCGTTTTACAGCATAGTAAAATAAAATAGTTTTCAAGCCTTATTAAGTTAATTTTTGATATTTTCCAGGTTCGTATTTTATGTACCTTCTGTACATGCGCCAGAACCTGAACTACGCGTGTGTCACCCTCCACCTTCGACGTATTGGGGTAGAAAACGAGACATGCAGGTCCTCACCAGATGCTTTTCAAAACCTGCTACACCCCTTCATCCTCTCGCTTCAGCGATGGTAACTCAATTCCCAGACCCCCGTCTTATACAATATGATTGCGGTAAGCATTTTTTCTAATATACAGTCAAAATCGGTTACAACGACATCGAAGGGACTGTTCATGTTTGGTCGTAACAACCGGTAATGTTCTAATACACGATTTTTCTTCGATATCAATTTGTTTCCTTTTTTTTTTTTTTTGACATGATAAAAGTTTCACAAATAACTCGACAATATATTTTGGTGCGTCTTGTGTACAGATAAGAAACAAACTGACTGAAGAGATATGAAGAAGCAGGCTTTGATTATACTGCATGCACCTGTAGTAATTTTAATATTGGCGACGAAAAGAAAAAGGTCAATATCAAATAGAGAGACGGTCTCGCGGTTTTGTCTGGATTGTTCTGTATGTTTCGGGAATTCTCTGCACGTGTATTCTGTATTATAAACGAATACTAAAGATTACGAAAGAGTAGGAACCCCAACTAGTGTCGATTGGTTCCCAAACACACGTGTATTTTGTTTTTAAAAATTACAAAAGACCCTAAACCCAACTCGTTTTTGTTTACTTTTGTGATCTTAATAGCCATTGACCATTATATTGTGCCAGATATGAATACTTTTACCTATTCAAATTATCTACAATACAGCTGGTAGTTCTAACCGGTATAATTTTCCGAAGATATTAATTAAATGTTGTTGCTTAATCAGGTGTGTTGTAAAAAAACAATATTTTTTATAAGGCGGACATATAGCAATCAGCCGGGATCTTTGATTTTGGTCAAAATAACCGGTATGTTTTTATAAACGATGTTATCATAAACAGTTTTAACGGTACATTGATTTTAATAAATTTTTGAATATAACAGGAAAACTACAAACCTTGGATGTTCTCTTGCGCCGTCTCAAATGGGAAGGACATCGGGTTCTGATATTCACGCAAATGACGAAAATGTTAGATGTGCTAGAGGCATTCCTTAACTTTCATGGACATATTTACTTACGATTGGATGGTTCAACGAAAATTGATCAACGGCAAGTGTTAATGGAACGGTTTAATGGAGACCCCAGGATATTCGCATTCATTCTGTCTACACGTTCTGGCGGGATTGGAGTCAATTTAACTGGTGCTGACACAGTTATTTTCTACGATTCAGATTGGAACCCAACCATGGACGCGCAGGCTCAAGATCGATGTCATCGTATCGGCCAGACCAGAGATGTGCATATTTATCGATTGGTTAGCGAACGTACAATCGAAGAAAACATATTAAAAAAGGCCAACCAGAAAAGACTTCTTGGCGACTTAGCAATCGAAGGAGGCAATTTTACAACAGCATATTTCAAGAGCGTACGTTAAATGCAAAAAATTTAAAACAATATTTTATACTTTGTATATTTTCAGTCTACAATTCAAGATCTGTTTAATATCGACACAAATGAAGAATGTGCGGCGAATCGTATGTCAGATATTATAGAATGTAACAAAGAACGGGATCGTTCAAACACTTCGGAGGAATCATCGTTGTTACCAGAAGACAAAAACGCGGTGGGGGCTTTAGAAAATGCCCTAGCTGCTTGTGAAGATGATCAAGATGTCGCTGCTGCCAGAACAGCCAAAGCGGAGGCTGTTGCCGATTTAGCTGAATTTGACGAAAATATACCACTGGACGACCCGGATAATCGAGAAAAAGAACCAGAAATGTCCAAGGCTGAAATAGAAGTGGAGAATTTAATTAAACAGGTATATATTTTGGTAAGCATGTTGTTCCTGTAAATGTATTTATGTTCATTCTTTCAGCTGACCCCAATCGAAAAATATGCGATGAAATTCATTGAAGAGACGGAAACAGCATGGTCGGCCGAAAAACTGGCTGCAGCAGAAAGGATGATAGAGGAACAAAAACGAGAATGGGAGGAGAACCGTCTAGCTGCTCTAAAGGAAGAGGAGGAACGCCGAGCACGAGAACTAGAAGAGGAAAGCGAGTTACTTACATACTCGCGCGAGGATGCTACGAACCAGGTCAGCATGAAAACGACTTCATCGTCGAAAAAAGCGTCTGTAACGACTGCACCGGTCAAGCGGGGATCGGTGTTGTCGCAAAGCGCCCCCAGACCGTCTCCGCGTCATTTTAGGTCTTCGAATAATAATAATCATAACGCGAGTAAACATCGTCACTCGTCACCTCCACCCCCCATAGTAAATTCGGACTCCGATTTTGAAGAACCAAAATCGAGACTTACAAAACGTCGCGGTAGACGAAAAACCACAGTAACGGAAAATCATGCGGAAATAAACGGCGAAAGTGATTCGGAAATGTCTGATTCGGAAAATTTTGGAATAATGAATCATGTAGATCATAATTCTCCCAGAACTCGATCTAGAGGAACAGTTGCCATCAATCTATGGACGTTAGACGTTAGCCCGATTTTACCAGGAGTCAAACCAGTTAAAAATTCCCCCAGTACTACCCCCGTGAGTAAATTAAGAGGAATAGCAGGTAACAAATTAAAAGATTGTAACAACCAAAACGTTAACAGTGGAAGTCAAAGAGCGAAAAGTGTCCCAAGTGATCATAAAAGAAACGAAACTCTAAAGGAAAGAAGCAAGAGTGAAGACAATGGAAAAAATGATGTACATGAATTGCGAGTAAAAAAATGTGGCCCAAAATTAGGAGTTAGAAAAAAGAAAAAATTCCCGATTTCTTTGCAAAGTACCATTAACAAAAATGTTCCCGTTAGAAGACTGGGAAGACCACCTAAACGTAGAAAATGTAACAAGAATTTGAATAAAAACGAAGAAACGGTTGATTACTACAATAAAACTGAAGTTGAAAGGACAGAAAATAAAAAACGGATTGAAAGAACACATCAAGGATGTCCCGAACAAGATAATGAAGAAGAAGAGCCTGGTTACATTGATATTATAGGCGTCACAGATAAAGAAAACTCTTCAGACAAAATAAAAATAGAAAACAAATTTGCAGAAAATAAATCATTGGAAAGTTTGACAGAAGACAAGGTAGATCATATATCAAATATCAGCAAAAATAATACTGATAAACCACTAGAACGGGAAAATGTCGCTGATTTTTACCAATACAAAGAGGATATGAACGATCAATTAAAATGTATTAAAGAGGATGTTGAAACTGTTGACCAAAAAGAAAATAATACAATAAATGAAACTAATACTAATCCAGTGACATTGACAAATGAAAAAATTTTAAATAACGCTAAAGTCTGTAAAGTTGTTATTACCGACATTCGGTACAATAAAACTTTAACTGGAAACTATTTCGATGCGTTTGAACACGAACAAACGTCAAATACAGATGAAGCTGGTGAACAGACGAAAGAAAAAAAGGACGAATCGAATAAAAATGACAGTTCAGGCAGTAGGGAGATGCACCTGAATGTTGGAAAAAGTCATTCTGGTGTAAATGAAAAACATTCAAATATTAAAGATAAATTTGAAGGATGCTTAGTAAATTCGGAAGAAATTAAAGTTCCAAATGACATTCCGTTGAATGAAGAACCTTCAGAGAATTTAGACTGTGATAGTAACGTCGGGACGGCAATGACTGAACAAATAACAGAACCAAAACTCTCCGATACCTTTAAAGCCCCACGACGTCGATTAACGGATGTGAAACGACCTCCTGTCAGGACGCATAAGGCAGTTAGATATAACAAGTACAAATCTTCTCATAGTGGAAGTACTTTGGATGGCTGGCTTATCAAATCAGTTGACGTACTGGCGGATAAAAATGACTTCAATGAAGAAAATTCAAGTCCGTCCAATGACGAAACGTTGCTATCAGGGACCAATAACTGCCATGCGCACATTGAAACCGCAAAAGGTACGATAGAGGAAAGGATCGAAAAGAACGACGAACAAGAGACAAGTGCAAACGAAACTTGTGACGAAAAATTGTCGTCAGATGCTATCGCGGTTAAAGCGAAAATAACAGAAGTGTCGGTATCAGAAGGTAGTATAAATGAATCCGAAATTTTGTCGAATAGCGACGATAGCGGCGGGGGTGGCATTAAACGGACTAGAAATTCTAGCAGTAGTGGCGATGCGCATATCGAAGACGATAATATCAGAAATAAAAAGTTGGTTAAAACGAATTAACATAAAAATTGTGCTGTGTAGGACCCTGCCGGTACAAATTTTTATTAAGAATTAAATTTAATGAAAAATGTGATCTTTGGACGGTTTAGATGTAAAAGTGATGGAACCGCTTCTTTATGTAAATAGGTGTAGAGGTTTTTTTCTACAAACATATTTTTATTGGTAAATTATTTCTTCGTTTTCAATAAGAAAAAACGGCTCCCTTATACAATGCATATATGTATCAAAAAAAAAAACGTGCGCAAAAAAGATAACAAAAAGGTATAGGTACTACTTTTTATTGCTACAGATAAAAGATTACAGCCCCCAAGGAATTTGCGAATCGTTTTTGGAAAGAAACTATGTGTTTATACGTCGATCAATTCGGTGGCTCTTTACACCTCGTTTTTGTTGTTTATTTTTGCCTTTTTATTTTAGCAGTTAGTTACTTAATCAACCTCAAGAAATACACAGTTTAACAAAAGCAATTTTTACGACTAACATCAGTAGACAACAATTAAAAAATATGTATGTAAGGTGTATATTAAAAAGCATTTTCGGGAATATAATACATCAGCCTAAAGTAATGCATGTTCATATAATAATTATTTTATAGTATGACTTGTGCGATAACAAATTACGTTTCTTGTAGTCCAACCACATAATCGTGTCAATTTAATTAAACATGCATCGTTTATTAAATGCGAAAGGCAAATTTCTTTGGGTCAATTTAAATCGAAAACTGGTGTCAACGTATCATGTGTTAATTTTCACAGTTTACTATGCACACAAAAATAATTGCCGAGTCTATTTTTGTACTTGTTGTGTGACATCGTGTAATTATGTTTAATGTACGTATGTATACCTTTACACCTTATAAAATAATGAGTTTCCGTCGTAGAAAAGTATATTTCCTTGATGACGGCTGGGCACTCAAATAAATGAAATTAATTTTTCTCAAAATTAAGTAAAAAGTCGCTATTTATAGCTAAAGTGTTGATGATGTGTATATATAATGTATATGGTAGGCGAATAAAGGAATTCTCTTGCGATGTGTTTTTGTGTTTTTTGCGTTAGTAACGCGTTAGCACAGGGTGGGTGTAGGTTTTGGTGCCATCTGGCTCGGGGTTGCGGCGGGCACCAAAACACTGCCCCGCTCAACACGAGCAAGAGGGTTCCTATAAAACCTACCTCACCCTTAACACTAAAAGACTGCCTTCATCTTACCTTTAATCCTTTAAATTACAAATATTAACGTTGCAAAAGAGTAAAGAACAGTATTTTTATTATGTTTTCTAAATAAATAATCTATTTATTCATTATTTAAATATCAGAATACATCACATAAATCTGTTCTATATTCTTTATTCAAAATAAAGAAAATTATCAACCCCTGAAGACAACAAGTTTATGAAATGCGCTGAATAAATTTTATCTTCGATGCGTTGCAGATATGGGTGTCGGACAATACCATGGAACAAATGCCTGTGAGTCAATAAATTATCAATATTTAAACAGCTATTATGAAATTAATTTACAATTTTTTCACTTAAAATACTTTATAAACGATTATCACTCTTAAAGTTACCAAAATTATATTCGTTTTATTTGGATATTGTAAAATGAAATTAATTGAATGAAAAACTAAGTTATTTGTAACATATGTTATAATTTTTTAGATGTGGTGCCCACCCACACCTCCCCAGCAAGACACTGACGTTTATGTGGACCAGAACCTGACCTTCCTTTACGAATCAACCGTGATGTCTGAATCTCAGCTTCCTCCAGTATATGTGAAAAAAGAAGCGAAACGTTCCCGACATGATGCGGCTCTTATAGAAGCCCGACGAGCCTTGAAAGTTCAGCGTAAAGACGACGCCGTTTACGCCCCTAGGTCATTATTTGAACGTCCATCCCCTGCACTGGTCAAAATGCGGCGTGATCTCAAGCTTCAGAAGTATAGGGGTATCGTAAGACCATTGGTACCTGTGCCTGGAATAAAAATGGGAGTAAGTTCAAAACCCACGTCGGAACCGCCGTGTCTTCATAACTGGACTGTGCACGAAGACATGGCGTTATTGAAAGCTGTTCAATCCTACCAGGGATTACCTCTAAATTTACTGATTATATCACCGGGACACACGCCCAATTGGGACTTTGTCGCTGATTACGTTAACAGTGCTTCAATAACGTATCGATCGCCAAAACATTGTAGGCATAGGTATGAAATTTATAATTGCAAACATACATATGTAATTATCATTATAATTTCTATATTGTTTGATTAAAACACACATGTCCTTATCAGATACGAGACCATTATAGTTCCTCGGGAAGAAGGGAAACAAGTGTTCGATAACGCTGCACGTAAGAAAAAGAACAAGACAGGACTTCACAAATTTCCGACGCAAAAGACAAGCAGACCCATGAAGACGGCTCAACTTTATGCTCAAGATAATAATACGATATTCTCACAGACAATGGTGCAGAGATATGATGCTCTCAAAGGAATTACTAATAAACGAGCACCCACTGCCAAGATCGTTATTAATAATCCTCTTATAAAGAACCCTAAACACACAGCAGTATTAAACGAATGCGGCATCGATCTAGATCACCCCGTGTTACCTGTTGAAGTAGCAGCTAGAAGGGCAGAGAGAATCGCAAGAGAAAAGAAGAATATGACTCCAGAACAACTAGCTGTGGCTCAAAGGTATGAATTAGACATTTTGAGGCCTTTTATTTTACTGAAACTAAAAAAATACAAAACTGTTAGGTTACAATTAATGAAGTCTGGACAAATTTCTGCAAGTCAATTGGCTCAAGCAACAGTCCAAGCCCCAGGTCAAGGTTCGACTTCACCTTCACCAACTACATCGATCGTTGTCACTCAAACCCAGCCTATTCTCCAAACTTCTACGGTAACGACGGTCACGACGACTATCGTAACGACGCCCAGTACTCCTCCAGGTTAACTATTAACTTCTTTTAACTCTCATATTCTGTTGTAATAGTTGTTTTTATTTTTATGTAGGTGTTCATCGAACGCAGAGGATTGTTGCTTCACCCATTCAAAATCCAACCGTAGTATCGGTTTCAGGACTAAGTCCTGCTCAAATTCAGGCTACAACACAACGACTTATTGTATCAGGAACTCCTGGACAAACGAAAGCGGTCGTCGGAACTACAACTGGGAAAACGATAAGCCAAGCACAACTACAAATGATTAGACAGGCCACATTCAAACAACAACAGCTGAGATTGCAAGCCACTGGTGGAAATGTTGCTGGAACTACTTCAACTGGTGCCAAGACATCGACGGTGGTCACCATTGCTGGACAGACGGTGCAATTCACCCAGACACAGCCTAGAACTCAAGTAAGAACTTATCTTTTTTTTTTTTTATAATAATTGATTTAACATTAATTTGCAGTTTGTAAAACAAGGTGCTGTGACGGTCGCTGGTAAGCAGGGCGTCGCTCGCACTATGACAGAATCAGAAATGGCTGCCCATCTTCTTAAAAGACAGCAACAACAATTACAACAAAAAGTTCTGGCTTCTGGAACAGTAAGCGCTGTTTCTCAGGCCAACACTACAATACAAAGTTTGTCTCCTCAAGTGTTTGCACAGGCCATTCAACAAGCTGGAACTTCTGGTACTCAGGTGGCCACTCTTGTAAAAACTGTATCCACTTCTGGGGGTGGAGGTAAATATTATGTTACAAACAATTGGTTTGAAAGCTTATTTCTTTTTTCGTTGTTGTAGGCACTCAGACAGTAACAATTCCCGTTTCAACTGTTACAATAGCCGGCCCTCCAGTAAAGTCCGCAGCAGGAGTGACCCCAGGCAATACCAAGGTGTCAAATACTCAGCAAATTCGTCATATGCAATTACAACAACAATTACTAGCCCAAAAGAAATTGGTGAACCAGAAAATTGCTGGAATTGCTCAAGTAACAGGAAAAGGAGGCGTTGCAACGCAATTGATTGTAGGCTCGAAACCTTTACCGACTGCCATGACCCTTCAACAATTCCAACAAGTGGTAAGATCGCCTCTAACTGTACCTCAAGGACCTGTTGTATTGGCCAAAGGATCTCCAAGAGTAATTCCTGTCAACACAGGACAAGGAACAAAACAAGCCATTCAGGTAGGCATTTTTATGATAATTTTAGTTTGTGCAAGATTAATTATTCATTTTTTCATTTTCTGTTAGGTTGTTGCAGCATCTTCTCAAGGTCTAACGACGTCCATCCGTCCCCAGACGTCATCAACGCTGGCGGGTGCGTTGACGGGTATTAAAGTACAAGGTGGAGCTAACGCTCAAGCACAACAAGCAGCGTTTCTATCTCAAGTATCAGCCGCTTTACAAGGTCAGACACTTGGAGTGCGTCAAAGCAGCCCTCTTCGTATTCAAACTTCGACTGGCACCCCTTTGGTTGCCGTGACTGTTCAATCAGCTACTAATTTGCAACAGCAACAACAAGCAGCCGGAACTGGAACCTCCGCAGTAGGGGTGCAGCAGCAACAACAGCAAAGTAGCGGAACTTCCGTTCCCTCCGAACGGGGTGGAGAACAAGTAAGTAGTAGATATTTAAAAAAATGAGAAAGATGTCACGAACTAAGTTTTGATATTTTTTTGTTCGTTTTAAATGAAATTCGCATTTTTTATCTGGTATTAGAAAGATAAAATGCGGCCTAATCATTAATTTGTATTTATTATAATGTTTTCATTAATGATTTTTAAACGATCGTGCGTGTTTTCAAAGTATTAATTATACATTTTTAGGTTTTGACTTAACGGATTCTTAGTCTGACAAACTGAAAGTAGCAACATGAAATATACAAAATTTTATTTTATTTTACATGTATAACAGCTTGCCAATAACGATGTGTAATGTTACCAATATATATGTAGGTAAACATTCCTTACTTTTGTTTTATAATTTCTACGTATTGATTGCTATTTTCATGTTGTCGATCGTTATTAACGGATTTAAATGGAAAAACATATTTGTGAATTTTTATTTAAGTTACTAAGTACATGATGAGATGGTTAAGACTACATTTTAGATCTGTGATAACAAACTTTAAATAAGCCTTTAAATGTTGTGTTTGTAGTTAGTAGTAGTAGTTGCTATTTATAAAATATTTGTATGTTTAATGAAACGTTATGGATATTTCGTCCACATCTAATTAAATAACTATATTTAAATAAATAATTCTTCTGTTTAGTATAATGTAGTTTCGTTTGCATGAAACTATATACTTGCATCTATGTGCTATTATTCGTTGTTAAAAAAAGCATGCCGAAGACGTTTTCTCATATTAAGATGAAAAATCATCACAAATTATCTTAACTTCCAGGCTTGAGGTGAAGAGGACCGCAGTAACATGTAATATAACAATGTATATAAAATAAATAAATAACATCTTTTGATTAACGTTTGGCTATGTCCATACCTTACCTTTTGCAAGTAATTTAGTATATTAGTGAAGCATTTCATAAGGCTATAACTTTTTTAATTAGATCACCATTTGACTAAATGAAAAAGTTTAAAAACATTGTGTGTAGTTTTATATCTCAAATCACTAGTACTATTATATGTATATATTAATTACATACATTAAGTAATTTGATGTTCTATTAATACCCTAGAAGCAGGCTAATAAATTAACTAAAAAAGGTACAGCCATCTGATATGTGTTAATTATAAATTTAACATTTTAATGAGCACAGCCACAAAAATTACATAAGTATCTTGTATATTTTATTGTACTTATGCTTACTTGATATACAATGTTTAGGTTCAGAATCAATTTAAGATATAAGTTGAACAGTCTTAGTAATGGGGACATGAAGCCCAAATATTGTCATTTTCACTGTATGCATTTTTTTTTCTTAATAACATAGTTGAAACTTACCTAGGTACAGTTACATTTGACCACATTGCACTATTGTAACAGGTATTTTAGGTTTATTGTTAGGACCTGTTGGTACATTTTCTATTTTCCGCATAACAAGTAAACCATCTAAAACCTTTCCAAATACAACATGTTTAGCATCCAAAAAATTACATTTTGCACAAGTTATAAAAAACTGACACCCGTTGGTGTCTTTTCCGCTATTTGCCATTGAAAGAAGTCCTGGACAATCATGCTTCAAAAGAAAATTCTCATCAGCAAAAGTTCCTCCTCCATAAATGCTTGTTACTCCTGTACCATCCCCCTAAATAAATGATATAACTGTACAATGTTAAATGATTTGTAAGAGACATTAAATAGGTCGTAGTAAATACTTACATTAACAAAATCACCACCCTGTATCATAAAGTCTTTAATTACCCGATGAAAACTTGCACCTTTGTAACCTAGTGGAACTCCGTCCTTTTTAAATTCACCACAGCAAAACTGGCGAAAATTTTCACTGGTTCTCGGCACCACATCGGCAAATAATTCGAAAACCATCCTTCCAATTTCCTTAAATTAGAAAAGAAAATACATACAAAAATGTACAATTGTAGGTACCTAATACTTACAATTGATCCAACAGATATATCGAAAAATACTACTGGGTTGGTTGGATGTCGCAGTTGCGACTGAACTTGACTCCAACTGGGCATTTTTATTTGGAAATAAAGAAATAAATCGCAAAAATATTGAAAACAAATATTCGAAGTCTTTTTTGTAAATTAGGTTAGGATGCTTAAACTTGCAGTTTATTTATTTTCTATGGTTTCTCATTCTGTTATGATTGCTGATAAGTAATAGAATACCGATATCTACAGACATAAATATAGACTAGACATAATAGATTTCTATAGATAACGTCGCCATTTTATAGTGTTAATAGTACATTTTATTCAATATTTATTTTTTTTTAATTTTTGGGGTGATTTTGTTTTTATTTTACTTATTGTTTCTCTTTAAGGTCAAATGCAGTTGAAGATACATTCTCGCAGCAACTTTCAAATAGCCTCGTTACCAGTTGCACTTTTTGGCAATTATTTAAATTCAAAAATACATTGCTTCGTCTAATTATATCGTGATAATACGTTGCAATATATGTATTTTTAAATTTATTTTATAACAAAATGTCTTTAAATCGGCATTTGCCGCAACCAAAAAGAAGAGTGTGATATATATTGTATTTATTATAATCTCGTCAATGACGTAGTTCCTTCCCGTTCGTTGTCTCGGTCAGTTTTAGCCATGTTTTAGCACAGTATACTTCTAATGGCAGTAGGGACATAACGCAATTTTCGCGTAGCGTATTTTCAATACGCATGCGTTATTACAAGTATCCACTTTCAAAATGGCGTCGAAAAAGCAGCTGTTCCTCACGTTTACAAATATTGAATTATGTAAGGCAATTTAAGGTTAGGAAAGTTGCGAAGCAGTATTTGGTGTTACGTGTTACCTTAGCTTGTTTTTCAAAATGAATGCAAAAAAAGCAAGCAGATGGTGTGCAGCTTCAAAGTGTAATGAATCTTAAATGAACAGTGTTCACTTTTCTGTGTGTTGTTTGATTTCTTTGCAATTTTAATACAGTCGTTTTCTGTCATTACACATCGATCGATATTTGCTAAACACAGCAGAATCTTGTACTCTCCATTGCCATTATCGCAATCATATTGCAAGCTTGGTTCGTTTCTACTTTGACATCTATTTAAATTCCCGCTTCAAAAGGATCCACTTTTAAAATGGCGGACCTCTCTCAAGGTCACAGAAACGCGCTACGCGAAAATCAAAGGAACTGACAGTTATGCAATGGTTATGCAGTCAATGCAGTTATGTCCCTACTGCTTAGAAGTATACTGTGGTTTTAGTTGCTTGTTAATTCTTGGTTAATTCCCAGGCATAGCCTATTCCCTAGATGACGATTATAGATAAGAAGCACGTTTTCTGAATTCGACATCAGCGCCATCTCACCAAGTGTCTTCCCAAGCTAAATTGAAGAGTGAGAGAGAAGATGGAAAATTCTACATAGAAAACTACCATACCGGCTATGGCGCGAATTTTAAAAACGTGAAGCATATAGGGCTTTTGTTATGTTAATTTATTATTATAAAAATAAAGAAAATACGTTAACACAAAACTACATATATTTAATTAAAGGTAGAATTACAGTAACGTAATAAATAGTGCGAATACAATAATACAAATACAGTTACAATTTTATATAAAAGAACTATTGCATTATTTTTTTTTAAAAGTATAAAAAAAATTAGCAAATTTTAAATAACAGGACATAAAAAATTGTTAATTCCGATAAAATCCAGTAGCTTCTGTATGACAGCAGTTTGATGAAGGAGATCTGGTCGATCTGGTAACACTCGCAACGCCTGAGTGGTGATGCTTCTAATCAAGGTAGTAAACTTACTTGAGGGATGGATTAATTTATGCCCTTATACTCTTTCAAGTGAAAAAACAAGTTTTCAGGTTATTCACACTTTATCAAAAGAGTCAACAAACAAAAACGAAAAACTTATAACACAAAACTGTACAATGATTGATCGATCATACGACAACAAATTCATAAACAAATTGATGCACTAGGTTGATGCACATATGATAGGCATAGACAAAATAGATCGGGAGCTTTAAATTTTGAACGATTGTGCTGCCCACTGTAGCAAATGTCAAAAAGGTCATACGGGACGCAGCTACTATGTGCTACTAAAATATAGGACATTGACCTTTTGGTGCCATCTAACAATCAATAGAACATTAAAATATGGCGGAAAATTTGAAATTTGTATCAACGCATGGGGTTGTTTCCTTTTCTTTATTTTTTGTTAAAAAAAACAACAAAAGTAAAGTATGGTTTTTTATTATAATTAAAATAGGAATATTTAAAATTATTACAATGTAAAACAAAAGACAAAGGAAAATACAAACAAAATTGAAAATTATTCAAACAAAGATGAAAGAATAAACTGATGACCCTATACTAACTATAAAATACTAAAATATAAATAATACCTAAAGAGGGTAAAAACCTGTTTTTTTTTTCCTTTATCAAGATACTCTTCTTTGAGACGTATGTATTACTTTTCATCACAGAGGTGAAAGTTGACTAGATAGGCCAGCTACTCTTGCTTGGTATAATCTAAAAATATTTTAACAGTATTTCAACTGCCAGTATGTAATGCATATTATTATTTACAAAAAACGGGAACACACCACTTTTAGCTTTATCAACGAATCCACGAATGCACAATGTTCGTTTATTCTTCTTACAAAAGTTTTAACGTTCTTATAAGTTTTGCACATTAAATAGACACAACGGAGAATTTATTACACATTTTACAAACTTTAAGTATGCTAATCATTTCTTAATTCACATTTTCACATTTTACAACGTAAATATTTTGCTTTGAGCGTCTATAAATTATATGGGGAAATACTAATTACAACCAGATAAGGACGATATGCACAAATGCGCATCTGTTGATATTACTTGTAAATGACAATTTTCGGATTATTGGTTGCTACCAGTTGCTACTAATGTTTTAGCTTCCGAAGCTATTTAAAATGACTACTTTTTGACATTTGCTACAGGGGGCAGACTAGTCTCACATCCCATACACTGATGATAGGAAATCCCAAACTTTACGTGCACACTGGTGCGCACCCTATGTGCATTTATACGCAACGACAATGAACGATAATTTTTAATCGTCATCACAATCAAATCCGGTAATTTAGAGGTAATAAACAAAGGCGTTTTAGTTGGGAAGACAGATGCTACGATGGCGTTGTCGTCGACATCCCATACCCTGGCCTATTCGGAGGTGTGATTGTGAAGTTTGTCAGGTTTGTCTTCGTTTTTAATAAAAATTTAAAAAGAAGATTT
Source organism: Agrilus mali (assembly GCA_029378335.1). Taxonomy (NCBI): domain Eukaryota; kingdom Metazoa; phylum Arthropoda; class Insecta; order Coleoptera; family Buprestidae; genus Agrilus; species Agrilus mali. The sequence goes on along the minus strand of CM055658.1, from coordinate 17,477,685 downwards.
ACAGTGCATGTGTACCTAATTTATATCACAATATATTTCGGAATTTCAGCTTAATATGTGGTACGTATTTTATTATTCGAGGATCGGATTATATATACGATTTTTATGAATTAAGTAAATGTGTGTTCGGTAGTTGAGGCATCCATGTTTGATATGTAATCTACGAAAAGCTTGAATGAAGATTTGTTAATTTCGGTCGACTATTTAAAAAAAAATAGTTATTGATTTATTACAGATAAATTGATTGTGACGAATTAATTTATTATTTCATACATTATTTACTTTATTTTTCTACAAGGTTGGGAAGTATCTTTGATGTTTTGGTTTTTAGTAAAACATCGATTGTTTTTGGTGAAATTTGTGTGACAACAATTTTATTTATGTTTTCTTTTTTTACAGACGCATTTGGGAATGCACTTATTTTCCTGCCTTTGCCAAGTGAGATAATTCTGTCTTACAGTTCCATTTACACTGACAGAGTATTTCCTTCCTAAATGTTTAAGGGCTTATTAAACGTTACAAGGTAAGATACTTTTGAAAATAAATGCATGAACATGTAAAGTTATTTGTGTGACTGACACTGATAAGTGCATTGTAGACTGCTTTATAAAGTTAAAGTGCAATAAGTTATAAGTTACATATATGTTTGGTGTAAGCTAATCAAAGTATTTTTTTACAGGCTTCAGAATAAGGCGAGGGCACTACAGTCTTCTGTGTAGAATATTGCGAGGAAGTCTTAACTGACTGTGAATACATCCTTTTTGACGAGGCACAATTTGGGGTCTGAATTTTTTGGGTAAGTTTTATTTTAAAACTGCCTTTCAATTATAAATTAATACATAATATAAAAATATAGTATAATATATTAAAGACAAGGAATTATAGTTGTTATTTTTTAATTTCTGATTTCTGTTTACTTTCAGTGAAGAGTGTTAGGGATGACCTTTTCTTCCCTGAAAAGAAGGGATGATTAAGACAACAAGAAATTCACTTCGAAAGCAATTTTCTACGTAGAATTGATTACTTTTTGAATATGTTGGTCATTTGCAGGACAAAATGGATGGTAAGAAATATTATTTAAAAATATTTTTGTGTCTTTAAATTTGTTCTATAAACAATTCTAAGTAATTATTAGTTTTAATGTTTATATTCATATTTGCTTGTTAATAAATACCTTAAAAGATTAGAAGATAAATTCTGTTTATTGATTTTTAGAAAAATCATTTTATGGAATTTGCCATAGAAAGATCAATAAATATTAATTTTTACAGTAGTCTAAACGATAAGGGGTAAATGATTATCAAAATTGATTGTGATCAATCTGTTCTTTTAAAATAAACATTTATGATTGTAAAGAAATAGAAAATTAATGATATTTTTTCTTCTCTATTTAGTTTCAATGAAGAATGCTGAGAATGACATTTTCCCTTCTGGAAAGAATGGATGACGAGCACAAAATATTGTCTATTGCTAAAGAAGTTTTCTGAATGGACTTGATTGCTTTCTGGACACTTTAGAAGTCTGTTGGACAATATGGATGGTAAGAAAAATATAAATTTAAGAATCTTTTTATGGCTTTCAGTTGGTTCGTTAAACGATTCTAAATAATCGTTTCAATTTTTACACATTTGTTCATTGTAAAATAAAGTGAAAGACTACAGGGTGTTTTTTGATTTGTTCATTGTAAAATAGAGTGAAAAACTGCACTGTATTTATGTTTGTACCTTAAACGGCAGTAAATCAATATTAAACAAACCACGAAATATTAACTTTTGCAATTCATTAATCAATTAAAGAACGTTTTAATGGAGCAGTATTTTCCGGGCTGAGTGGCCGTGGTCCATTATTTTGGAGATTCATCATTAGTTGACGCCGGCCGTGAAAGCCTAAACTCTACATTTAAAGAACGTTCTTCAGTAATGTTTCAAAAAACTATTTAAGTGATTTGATATTACAAATTCGCATTTAAAATATTATTTAGTAATGTACTTATTTTTAATTTTTTGGCATTAACGTAAATTAAATTGAATTATCTCATTATTTTTTAATTTGTTATTACTGTTTTTTAAATACTTCTTTATAATGATTCCAGCTTGAATTATTTGCAAGTAAAACATTTCTGGTTCTAGTTTGTTTGTTCATAAATACCTACCTTAAAATTCTGACATTTTATTTAGAAAACTTTTATAAAGCTTTTTGTTAATGTTTCAATTATAAACAAACTGCTTTCTTTTTTGTGTAGTCTGTGATTTTAGCAAGACTAGAATACAATTAGAGAAAAAATGTTCACAATTTAACTGATTTTGTATATCGATACTTGATGAAACCACATAATACATAATAATAAAAAAGGCACTTTTAGTTTTCACTATTTATTAAGAGAAACTTGACAGACATGTTTGTTTACAATTAAATTCTTAGCATAACTGAATTTTACCTTATTTTTGTTTCTAAAATTTGTTTTAATTTTTTTAAAAGTAAAATTTGTCAAATAAATTACAAAATAATTTATATGTAGGTACCTGCTCCTGACTTTATCATTATTATTTTTATTTAGTTTTCTCAAATTATTGTCTTAAATAAAACAATAATGTTGAGTTGAATTTAAGTCCTATTTTTAGTTTTTATTAAAGTAATAGTTTTAAATTTAGTTGGTTGTTTTATATTAGGGCAGTGGAAAATAATTAATATAAATTGACCATATTAGAAACACCAGCAATTAACACAAACGAAAATAGTCAGAATCTCATCGATGAAGGACTGTCTGAAAATAATTCCCCACTGTTAAATTAATTTTAACACCCACCTGGAACTTCTAACATTTAAGCGTCAAATATTATGGATAGAATAAGTTTAGTTATAACACACTACGAACGGGAAATAATAGACAGTAATAAATCAACATTGTGAAGGAGCGTTGCAGATAGCGCAACGTGAGGGGGTGAAAAATTCAGTAGCGGTTCGTAAAATTGAACAAATAATAAATGAATTAATAAATAAAAATTGTTGATGTACTTGAAACTGTACATGTAACATATATTATTAAATTTTGATAGTACCCACTTAAGTACCTACCCAATTGGGTAATTAGCACTTCTTGTTTGTTTAATTTACTCGGATTTCTAATATTAATATAACTAGCATGTAATTTCTTATACATTGATACGTCCATTTATTATTTCTTAATTACTGACTTGCGCTTATAATAACAGTTATATATTCTTTGCTTATCTTACTTATGGAGCTTCTGCAAATATGTAGTAGATAATTTACACGCGACTGAGTGAATACAGCTTGTGATTTAAACTGTAAATTGTGCATTGTATTGTTATTTAATAGTATTTTCAAATTATATTAGCCTACTAATACATACTAAAATGATCCTACATCTGACAATGCTGTGCCGTTTTAATTGGTTTACAACCCTATATTTACTACGATTTGTGGTTAGTATAAAGCGACACACTATTACTACTACTACTAACAACGAAAACTACCTGCATATGAATAGATGTAAAATGACTTGCACGCTTCGTAGTGATAATAGTTTATTTCTTCTTCGTACTAAAGGAAAAAATTACAGGTCTGTTAATAAATTGTGAAATCTAAAAGTGCCCTTTTTTATTAATGTTTATTTATTTAATAGCAAAGTATACATATATAATAGAGAACAAAAATATATTGAACATGTCATAAATCTGTGATGTCATCTTTATGTATAAATACTGAAATGTTTTAGATAAGAGAATTGTTATTCCTTTTAATAACACTGTCGTTACTATTTGTAATTTTCCTAAGACATTTTCCGTATTTAAGAGTGAATGGCAATTGTTAAAATGGAAAATCGTCCTCTCGCATTAAAATGAAGAAGGATAGTTCCTTCGATAAAAATAGGCGCCTATTTGAACTAAATAAGTGAAAAATACGAAAAGAAAGCTACGATTAGACAATTTTTCTTATTAAATGTTTTAAAACGTCGAATGTATATGCCAAATTGGCAACTGCAAGAGATTCAACAAATACGTTGTAAATTTCGGGTTTTTTTTTGTTTCAGAAAAATCAAAAATAAAATAATTTCTAAGATTAATTTAAATAAACTGATACTTTTCATAGTGCAACTTTTGTGAAACATGTTAACACATTTAAAAAATTGAATAAAACAATGTTGTTCATTATCAAGTATAATTGTTATTCTTGATAATGATCGCCAATGATTGAAACAATATTGTCGAGTTTTCTAAATCAATAATTAAGTGAGACGACATTGTTTTATTCAATTTTTTAAATAATTCGAAATGGATTTCCATCGAGGAAATGTAGAAACAATTAATGATGTATTTATTTGCTTCTGTAACAATTGTTTCGGTTATTACATCATTTCAAATAATAAGTTGATACTATGAAAATGGTGTGATAATTGTTGGAGAATCAAGCAAATATATTGTTAAAACTTAGCAAGTGTTTTTAATTTAACTTAACAGTTCTCATTACTCGCTTATGTTTTTGTTAAAAAGAGAATCGTTTCTTTTTAAATAAAACAGGTAATTATAAACACTATTTTAAAAAACCAAACTTTATGTATTGAACATTTGAAATAAAAATAGATTTAAAATATATTAATATATTATATTGTACATGTCATTAACATTTTATTCTTCTATTATCAAAACAGATACCTGCATTTATATTCGTGAGCAGTTCCAACGATTATTTGCTCTTCAACAACATGACGTCTTCCTCCAACTTATCGACGAGGGAGGCTCTCTAATTCTAACGGCGTTTATACCGACGAGTTCTACCTTCTGTTAACAACAATTTCAAGCGGGGGATCCAAGTGATTGGCTGAGCAGGGGTGATGTAGATTATAGAAAGTTCTTTGGAACATCACATTCTACACATTGTTGAGGTGAGAATAACTTAATAGGTTAATTAAATATTGTTCGTTATTAATCAATTGCCATCGTATTTGTTTCAGATCGTCGCGGGAGAAGAAAAGAAGATGTTTCACATCTGCCAGACGTCCCGTGTCGTTTTACGGTTTTATTATTATCCAAGCCGTTTGTAAATTTTAAGTTATAATCGTTAAATAATTAAAAAAATTCGTCATCTTCATCATCATAATTGTAATCGTAAAGAAATTTTTGTCAGCGTAATTTACCAAAAGGCGGACACAAAAACAGTAAAAAAATCGGAAACGATATTCCTGGTTGTGTGTTCTTATTATTTTATAAAGTAACTTGAAAATACAAAAACTTCCAAATATTTCTCAAAATTGTAAAATTAAATTTGTTTATATGTAGGTATAATCAGTTGATAGAGACTTTCTAAATTAAATTCTTTTTTCACAGTATTTGTTTTAGAAAAATTTTGTATCTTTTACGCATTCAATAAATTAATTTCTTAAAACTTTTGTTTATTCTCAAATACATTTAATTAACTTACTCCCTATACAGCTGTTTCAGAAACTTTTCACTTCGCCACTTTCTATAAGAACACGAAGTCTGTAATAATAATTTTATCTTTTTTCTTACAATTTGCTTAATGACATTTATATTACTCAATTATTTCAGAAGGACTTCATTTGGTCACTTATTACAAAAAACAAATACGTATTTATTTCAGCCATTTATTTCAAACAAATTAATATTTGTATACAAATAGAAAAACATCATCAAGGCAAAACACTTACACATATACACTATAATATTAACTTCATAATAATTTTTAAACTTAGTACAATTTTCAATTTGAACCAATTTACTTCCTATCCATAGATGGCACCGTGGAAATTGTTTGAAGCAGTTTGACAATCGAGATATTATGGACTAGTCGCAAAACTATAGGGTTGGAGGTCGGGGACGGTGGTGGTCTACCTTGCAATACGAAAGGCGCCTTCGGCGCCTTTCATATTTTAGCTACTTATCCTGAGCTATGTAGGTAGACCCCCACCGTCCCCGACCTCCAACCCTATAGTGTTTTGCGACTAGTCCATAATATCTCGATTGTCAAACTGCTTCAAACAATTTCCACGGCGCCATCTATGGATAGTATGTAAAGTAGGTTCAAATTGAAAATTGTACAAACTTTTGTTAATGTTGATTGAAATTAAGTTAATATTATTATATTAATATTTAACAACAATAAAATAAAATACCTGAAGGAGAAAATACACAAGAAATTAAATTCAATTACAGCATTATACAAGTTTATGTCGTTCATGTAGAAACAATTAATGATGTATTTATTTGCTTCTGTAACAATTGTTTCGGTTATTACATCATTTCAAATAACAAGTTGATACCATGAAAATGGTGTGATAATTGTTGGAGAATCAAGCAAATATATTGTTAAAACTTAGCAAGTGTTTTTAATTTAACTTAACAGTTCTCATTACTCGCTTATGTTTTTGTTAAAAAGAGAATCGTTTCTTTTTAAATAAAACAGGTAATTATAAACATTATTTTAAAAAGCCAAACTTTATGTATTGAACATTTGAAATAAAAATAGATTTAAAATATATTAATATATTATATTGTACATGTCATTAACATTTTATTCTTCTATTATCAAAACAGATACCTGCATTTATATTCGTGAGCAGTTCCAACGATTATTTGCTCTTCAACAACATGACGTCTTCCTCCAACTTATCGACGAGGGAGGCTCTCTAATTCTAACGGCGTTTATACCGACGAGTTCTACCTTCTGTTAACAACAATTTCAAGCGGGGGATCCAAGTGAATGGCTGAGGAGAGGTGATCTGGATGATAGAAAGTTTAATTCTGTGACACTTCATTTGACAATTTCTTTGGAACATCACATTCTACACATTATTGAGGTGAGAATAACTTAATAGGTTAATTAAATATTGCTCGTTATTAATCAGTTGCCACCGTATTTGTTTCAGGTCGTCGCGGGAGAAGAGAAGAAGTTCCCGTAGTTAGAACTTTTTTATTTTTGTTTATTAGATTTCATTTTTATTTTGCATGCTTATCATTCAATTCATTCATTTGTTTGTTGTATTTTAGAATTAATATTTTATTTTGCATGTTCTCTTGCTTACCTCTTCGCTTTGCTTACTTCATTTCTTACTATCACGCTTCGCATTTACCCTACAAGATCTGCAGGATTCAACGTTTCGTTATCTTGCTTGTTCCTTCTCATCTAAGGCGTAGAAGCGGAGGCCTCCCCGAGCGACTTGCCTTAGACTTAGCTTTTTAGTTGTTCTTTGAAGTGGCTTATACACTTCTCGCGGTCTACTCGAACGTTACTTCCTTTCAGACTGTTTGGTGTGGGTTATCTGGAATAGAAGCAATAGGCGACTGCCCAGCTCTCTCAGACGACATCTGTCCAATCTTTTCTACCAATTCTATTAGTTTTTGCCGTTAGTCCTTTGTAGTTTAATTGGTTAATGCACTGCTGCACTATTCGCTTACAGGTAAAGGACATCGATCGAAGACTGAAGACATACATTATTCTTTTTCATTTGTTTTCTTGTTTTTTTCTCTTACACGTATTTATTTGTATTACCAAACTGTTATGTTAATATTTGTTACGATGTATTTGGGACAAAAAGCTCCTCTGATACCTATTTTTCGAAATTGACTTTTATATAATTAGAAGTAACTGGCGGATAAGGATGTAGCCTATAAGGGGCTGATGTTAAGGCTACAGAGTATTAGAGGGGCTTTTTTGCTCCAAATACAGCGTTTGATTATTAATATAAGTTTATAAGTTTTTCGTATTGTAATAAATACTGAAAAAGAGAAGTTGTTGGTAGTCGTATTGTTGAACTTGTGGGAATATTAATTTAACTCTTTTTAATAAACCTAACAAAACGATAATGTGAGAAAATCAATTAAGTACAACGAACAACAATAAGCTCTCTCTTTAGTATTTATTAAAATACGAACGACTTGTATTTTCTAATGATCTAATTACAATACAAGAGCTTATGTACTTTTGTCATAATTTATTGTATTTGATTTGCTTTGTATTTTCTCTTTTAAATGTTTCATTTTGTACTTTATAAATTGTTACATTAATATAACAATGTCTTGCTTAATGTTATTATTTTGACGTTAATTTCTGAACTGTAGTGAATGTATTATATGAGTCTGAAGTATTAAAATGTTTACTATACAATGTATAAGTATTATAAGCAGATATTATTGGTAGTCGTATTGAATTAACTTTTTCGTATTGTACATGTAGGAGTATTAATTTAACTCATTTTAATATACCTACAAATACAATAATATGAGAAGATCAATTAAGTGCCACAAACAACAACTTGGTGTCTTTTTTTGTAACTTTTTATTACAACATGAACGACATAAACTTGTATAATGCTGTAATTGAATTTAATTTCTTGTGTATTTTCTCCTTCAGGTATTTTATTTTATTGTTGTTAAATATTAATATAATAATATTAACTTAATTTCAATCAACATTAACAAAAGTTTGTACAATTTTCAATTTGAACCTACTTTACATACTATCCATAGATGGCGCCGTGGAAATTGTTTGAAGCAGTTTGACAATCGAGATATTATGGACTAGTCGCAAAACACTATAGGGTTGGAGGTCGGGGACGGTGGGGGTCTACCTACATAGCTCAGGATAAGTAGCTAAAATATGAAAGGCGCCGAAGGCGCCTTTCGTATTGCAAGGTAGACCACCACCGTCCCCGACCTCCAACCCTATAGTTTTGCGACTAGTCCATAATATCTCGATTGTCAAACTGCTTCAAACAATTTCCACGGTGCCATCTATGGATAGGAAGTAAATTGGTTCAAATTGAAAATTGTACTAAGTTTAAAAATTATTATGAAGTTAATATTATAGTGTATATGTGTAAGTGTTTTGCCTTGATGATGTTTTTCTATTTGTATACAAATATTAATTTGTTTGAAATAAATGGCTGAAATAAATACGTATTTGTTTTTTGTAATAAGTGACCAAATGAAGTCCTTCTGAAATAATTGAGTAATATAAATGTCATTAAGCAAATTGTAAGAAAAAAGATAAAATTATTATTACAGACTTCGTGTTCTTATAGAAAGTGGCGAAGTGAAAAGTTTCTGAAACAGCTGTATAGGGAGTAAGTTAATTAAATGTATTTGAGAATAAACAAAAGTTTTAAGAAATTAATTTATTGAATGCGTAAAAGATACAAAATTTTTCTAAAACAAATACTGTGAAAAAAGAATTTAATTTAGAAAGTCTCTATCAACTGATTATACCTACATATAAACAAATTTAATTTTACAATTTTGAGAAATATTTGGAAGTTTTTGTATTTTCAAGTTACTTTATAAAATAATAAGAACACACAACCAGGAATATCGTTTCCGATTTTTTTACTGTTTTTGTGTCCGCCTTTTGGTAAATTACGCTGACAAAAATTTCTTTACGATTACAATTATGATGATGAAGATGACGAATTTTTTTAATTATTTAACGATTATAACTTAAAATTTACAAACGGCTTGGATAATAATAAAACCGTAAAACGACACGGGACGTCTGGCAGATGTGAAACATCTTCTTTTCTTCTCCCGCGACGATCTGAAACAAATACGATGGCAATTGATTAATAACGAACAATATTTAATTAACCTATTAAGTTATTCTCACCTCAACAATGTGTAGAATGTGATGTTCCAAAGAACTTTCTATAATCTACATCACCCCTGCTCAGCCAATCACTTGGATCCCCCGCTTGAAATTGTTGTTAACAGAAGGTAGAACTCGTCGGTATAAACGCCGTTAGAATTAGAGAGCCTCCCTCGTCGATAAGTTGGAGGAAGACGTCATGTTGTTGAAGAGCAAATAATCGTTGGAACTGCTCACGAATATAAATGCAGGTATCTGTTTTGATAATAGAAGAATAAAATGTTAATGACATGTACAATATAATATATTAATATATTTTAAATCTATTTTTATTTCAAATGTTCAATACATAAAGTTTGGTTTTTTAAAATAGTGTTTATAATTACCTGTTTTATTTAAAAAGAAACGATTCTCTTTTTAACAAAAACATAAGCGAGTAATGAGAACTGTTAAGTTAAATTAAAAACACTTGCTAAGTTTTAACAATATATTTGCTTGATTCTCCAACAATTATCACACCATTTTCATAGTATCAACTTATTATTTGAAATGATGTAATAACCGAAACAATTGTTACAGAAGCAAATAAATACATCATTAATTGTTTCTACATTTCCTCGATGGAAATCCATTTCGAATTATTTAAAAAATTGAATAAAACAATGTCGTCTCACTTAATTATTGATTTAGAAAACTCGACAATATTGTTTCAATCATTGGCGATCATTATCAAGAATAACAATTATACTTGATAATGAACAACATTGTTTTATTCAATTTTTTAAATGTGTTAACATGTTTCACAAAAGTTGCACTATGAAAAGTATCAGTTTATTTAAATTAATCTTAGAAATTATTTTATTTTTGATTTTTCTGAAACAAAAAAAAACCCGAAATTTACAACGTATTTGTTGAATCTCTTGCAGTTGCCAATTTGGCATATACATTCGACGTTTTAAAACATTTAATAAGAAAAATTGTCTAATCGTAGCTTTCTTTTCGTATTTTTCACTTATTTAGTTCAAATAGGCGCCTATTTTTATCGAAGGAACTATCCTTCTTCATTTTAATGCGAGAGGACGATTTTCCATTTTAACAATTGCCATTCACTCTTAAATATGGAAAATGTCTTAGGAAAATTACAAATAGTAACGACGGTGTTATTAAAAGGAATAACAATTCTCAACTAATGATGAATCTCCAAAATAATGGACCACGGCCACTCAGCCCGGAAAATACTGCTCCATTAAAACGTTCTTTAATTGATTAATGAATTGCAAAAGTTAATATTTCGTGGTTTGTTTAATGTTGATTTACTGCCGTTTAAGGTACAAACATAAATACAGTGCAGTTTTTCACTCTATTTTACAATGAACAAATCAAAAAACACCCTGTAGTCTTTCACTTTATTTTACAATGAACAAATGTGTAAAAATTGAAACGATTATTTAGAATCGTTTAACGAACCAACTGAAAGCCATAAAAAGATTCTTAAATTTATTTTTCTTACCATCCATATTGTCCAACAGACTTCTAAAGTGTCCAGAAAGCAATCAAGTCCATTCAGAAAACTTCTTTAGCAATAGACAATATTTTGTGCTCGTCATCCATTCTTTCCAGAAGGGAAAATGTCATTCTCAGCATTCTTCATTGAAACTAAATAGAGAAGAAAAAATATCATTAATTTTCTATTTCTTTACAATCATAAATGTTTATTTTAAAAGAACAGATTGATCACAATCAATTTTGATAATCATTTACCCCTTATCGTTTCGACTACTGTAAAAATTAATATTTATTGATCTTTCTATGGCAAATTCCATAAAATGATTTTTCTAAAAATCAATAAACAGAATTTATCTTCTAATCTTTTAAGGTATTTATTAACAAGCAAATATGAATATAAACATTAAAACTAATAATTACTTAGAATTGTTTATAGAACAAATTTAAAGACACAAAAATATTTTTAAATAATATTTCTTACCATCCATTTTGTCCTGCAAATGACCAACATATTCAAAAAGTAATCAATTCTACGTAGAAAATTGCTTTCGAAGTGAATTTCTTGTTGTCTTAATCATCCCTTCTTTTCAGGGAAGAAAAGGTCATCCCTAACACTCTTCACTGAAAGTAAACAGAAATCAGAAATTAAAAAATAACAACTATAATTCCTTGTCTTTAATATATTATACTATATTTTTATATTATGTATTAATTTATAATTGAAAGGCAGTTTTAAAATAAAACTTACCCAAAAAATTCAGACCCCAAATTGTGCCTCGTCAAAAAGGATGTATTCACAGTCAGTTAAGACTTCCTTTATAATGCACTTATCAGTGTCAAAGTCACACAAATAACTTTACATGTTCATGCATTTATTTTCAAAAGTATCTTACCTTGTAACGTTTAATAAGCCCTTAAACATTTAGGAAGGAAATACTCTGTCAGTGTAAATGGAACTGTAAGAGAGAATTATCTCACTTGGCAAAGGCAGGAAAATAAGTGCATTCCCAAATGCGTCTGTAAAAAAAGAAACACATAAATAAAATTGTTGTCACACAAATTTCACCAAAAACAATCGATGTTTTACTAAAAACCAAAACATCAAAGATACTTCCCAACCTTGTAGAAAAATAAAGTAAATAATGTATGAAATAATAAATTAATTCGTCACAATCAATTTATCTGTAATAAATCGATAACTATTTTTTTTAAATAGTCGACCGAAATTAACAAGTCTTCATTCAAGCTTTTCGTAGATTACATATCAATATATCAAACATGGATGCCTCAACTACCGAAAACACTTTACTTAATTCATAAAAATCGTATATATAATCCGATCCTCGAATAATAAAATACGTACCACATATTAAGCTGAAATTCCGAAATATATTGTGATATAAATTAGGTACACATGCCCCTGTAAATCTTCTTTTTAAATTTTTATTAAAAACGAAGACAAATATCACAACCACACCTGAGAATTAACAAGCAACAAAAACTGACTGAGACAACGAACGGGAAGGAACTACGTCATTGACGAGATTATAATAAATACAATATCTATCACACTCTTCTTTTTGGTTGCTGCAAATGCCGATTTAAAGACATTTTGTTATAAAATAAATTTAAAAATACATATATTGCAACGTATTATCACGATATAATTAGACGAAGCAATGTATTTTTGAATTTAAATAATTGCTAAAAAGTGCAACTGGTAACTAGGCTATTTGAAAGTTGCTGGGTAGCGCCAGACGCGCGCGAATATTTAAAATTAATTTGTGAAAAAGAATAAAATGATTCATTTGAAGTAGGGGTTGAAGGTGCTTTTTGATATTTTCTAACCATAAAGTTCTTTCAACTGATGACCCTAGATAATTTTAATACATTTTGATACTTTCTGTTTATTTAATAAAGAAGAAAGTAGGTAATTTATAAAAAAATATATTTTTTTAATCTAAGGGTTGAAGAAGGTGTTTCTACCTATAATTTTCTTCAATTGATGCTCCCGGACAAATTTTAATATAATTTTATATTCTCTGTTTGTTTAACAAGAGAAAAATTAATTTATAAACAAATTAATTTTTTCTAAATTAGGGGTAAACTGTTAAATGTTACGATCATAGCCTATTCATCACAACACATATTCTGAAAAATCAAAGACAGGTTAAATTCAATTTTAAAACATAAATAATCTCCTTAATAAAGAATATGATGATAAAAGAAATATTGAGGAGTAAACTATGAATGCAAAATACCAGAAGGTCAAATACCTACAGAAATACGTAAATGTACCTTTAGTTGTATTTTAATTAGACCATTTAACGGCACTCAATAATTAACACAAATTAAAATACACACTAAGAACAAATAAGATATAATTTAGAAATGGCGACGAAGTTATGTAGAAGAAAATGATGACATGAAGTGACTTTCGTCTATGGAAGTGACATATGAAGTTCATGTATGTATATTTGATTAAAAGATGTTAAGATCATAGACTAGGGTTAAGATAGCGTTTGAATTTTGAATCGTTTGAATCATAGTTCCATAGTTCTGTCGGTTCTGTCACCTGTCACCACCAGATCAGTTCATCAGCTGTCACTAATCTATGATGTTTCATTCGGTTTTATTAAAAATAATGAAAGGTAGAAAATGTTGGCATGTAGACGTAATTAGTTCTTAACGTTTTTAGTTGGTGCTAATTATTAACATATAAGACTAAGCGGTAATAATGGTATTAAACGCTATTAAAGATTAGTAGGTTAATAACTTTCTCAGTTTTATGTAGACATGAATGTCATATCTACCTAACCTGTTTAATTTTCAGTTTCTTTTGTGACGAAATATGAAGGAAATTGTCCAAATTATACATACGTAGCAGTACAGTGAATTAAATAATATACTTTGTCTGTTATTTCTAAATTTAAAATGCCTTGTACTAAATGCAAATCTGACTTTACATTGTTAACCTGGAAGCTGAAGTGTTTGGAATGCAGTCTATTTTATTGCTCCAAATGTTTAAAGAAAATCCAAGGGTAAGCATTATAACAGTTAGATTTAATTTGTACATTAAATGTTTTTATAGAGCCTATTTATGTGAAAAATGCACCATATTGAACAAGAGGCCTCCAGAACGTGAGAAGCTCATGGAATTAAAATCAAAAGACATTCAATCTTACTTAAACAGAAGGAACATATCAACATATGGATTTGTTGAAAAAGCAGAAATTGTAGATTTGTTTTATAGAAAATCAATTCCAACTCATCCAAAGAGAAGTTCTAATTCATTTTCATCTGTCTTTGGAGGTTCTGTTCCAAATTTAGTTGCCGAGACTGAGGAAAGGCTTAGTAAAGTTGCAAGTAATTTGGAGAATAACCTGAATAATATTAGAGGTGAATATGTCCTTTTTTTGTATTATTCTTAAAGTTCAATAAATAGCATGACTAATAGTTATAACATATAACTGCAGCAAATGATGTTAAATTTTAGACTATACTGAGGCAGCCTACAATAATTTATTGCAACCTAACAATGAGAGGTCTAATTCTAACAATATCCCTAATAACAATGCTTCTTCAACTAGTTCTAGTGGATTTCAAAGGAGACATTCTGAAAATGCCTCAGCTTCTTCTAACTCTCATGTAAATGTCACATAAATCATTATTTTTTTATTATTAAATAATTCAAAAAATGCATTTACAGGAACATAAGCCAGAGCAATCTTCTGAAGCACGACCACAATTTCTAAAATTATCTGACATACATTCCATTGAAGAAATAGAAGCATTATCAGTGAAGCAATTAAAGCAACTTCTTTCCTTAAACAGAGTAAACTACAAAGGAGTTGTTGAACGAAATGAACTCTTAGAAAAAGTCATAGCCTTATGGATTGAAAGTCATAAGGATAATGACAATGATGGTGAGTTAACTTTATAAAGGAAGTTGAAAGGAACTGTTATGTTGAAAATCAGCTGCTCCTTACATAAGTATTTAATTCTTTACCAAAATTATACCGAACATTTTCATTAGGTGATTTCTCCAACAAAGATGAATGTGATTGCTGTAAAATCTGCATGGATGCCCCTTTGGAATGTGTAATTCTTGAGTGTGGTCATATAGCCACATGTGTAGAGTGTGGCAAACAACTCTCAGAGTGTCCCATTTGTCGGCAGTATGTTTCAAGAGTTGTGAGGACCTTTAAAGCTTGAAAACAGATAACACATATTTATTCCATTTGACAATGATTGTTTCATACTCGAGAATTACACCTGAGAAGAAAATATAAATACATAAACTTAAAATATATTTTCTAGCTACTTTTTTATAAGAAAAATATCAAAGAAAGGCTTGTTGTGATTTAAATATAATATATATACATATATATTTAAAGTAAAGCAGAAACTGAAGACAAGAATTAGTTTTGTTGATGTTTGTTATTATTTACTCTTTAATTGTTTATTTGTTCTTACTGAAAAGAGGATCTTTATTTTAATAATTGATTCGGGAGAATTAAAAGATTATTTACGATAAATAGAAAATTAATATGGAAATTCATAATCTGTAATAATAATAAATCATTATGAAGAAGTTGCCCGTATAAAATTATAATATATTTCTAGGTGTAATATCAAATAATATTGGGATTAAGTTCAGTGCCTTAGTTGTAAGCATACAATATATAAATGTTTTCCATGATGTAAGAACTTTAATTTTACCGATAAAAATTAATTATATGCTCTCTGAAGATTATAAAATAGTGTCGGTTAATTAATAAAAGTATTACCTTTTATTGAAATTTTTCTTTTTACCAGGAGTAAGTGTTTTCGCCTATACAAATATTGAAAACAAAATATTTAAATTTACATTTGCATCGTTTTAAAAATATATTTACAAATTTTACAAATACAACAATAAATACATTCCTTTTTGTACTTACAACTATTAATCCAAAGGAAACAGGGACGGGAGGGCAAGAACAGACAAGGAGTTGAGGGGCAAGCGATGCTGTGCTGTATAAAGACAAACACCACTTGAATGTATACTTATTTAGCACTATACTACGGTGTTTTTATATAAGAGAAAATAATAATAAGCAATTATTTCCATATTTTCGGCTGTTACCGTTAATTAATTAAAACAAAAAAATATATGTAATTACAAAAAGCAAAAAAAAAAACAATATTTACAATTACAATAATAACTAATTCAATGAGAATAACAGTAGCAATCATAATAATAATGGATATTATATTATTATTATATTATTATCACAAAAACAATTTCCTACAAGTGGAATATTTTGAATCACATTTCAAGCCACAAATAAATTGCTGATCTGCATATTAATCAATTAATTACATTCTCCGTTATTTAAATTTAAGCAAAATACACCATAAATAGCAAAAAAATTTAAACTGAATCAAATAAAGTAAATGTAGGTATTATAGCCACCTTTTTCTCGTATGCCTTATTGCACATTCTTTTCCTAACTGAATCAATTCAATTTCAATATCACAATGCCTCAATTAAACAATCACTATTATAGTTTTCTTTATGATTTAATTACAGAACAATTTCTTTTTCAGTTATAACATTAAATAATGAATTATAATAAAGAATATTTCTTTTTCCGATCACATTTAAAAATACGATTAAAACGAATTTAGGAAACTAATGATTTTTTTCGGTTCGATTCGGGTTTGTAAATAATATATTTTATATTTAAAGTTATTTTTCCCTATGTGTAACCCCCATAAATATTAATCGAAGACTTGCGAAACTTTTAAAGCTACAATTTCTGTTAATGCAAAACGTTGCCTTATCGATTAAGCTTCATATACATATAGATATACATATGTTTAGCTTCACTCTTTTGAAATTTAAAGGCATCATCAGTTTTCCTCATTATATATCGCTGTTCCGGACAAAAGACAACAAAACGGAATGAAATACGAAAAGGACCTGATACAGGGCCTACCTTTTATACGTGAGATTCCAAAGGCACGGTAAACACCGTAGGCTCGGGTAGACTTTGAGGTCGCGCCCCAATTAGATGCTGCCTCAATGCGACGACCATATTTTCGGGACCTACGAGGCTCACCTCGAAAAAGAGCCTCTCACGTCTTGTCGAACTGAGATCTGGGGAGCTGGTGCGTAAAGATGACGTTTTCTCTGTGACCGAGTCCCTCTCAGCATCCGATTTTTCTTGTTGATGTCTATTATCCAGCCAACTCACTTTGTCGAAATCTTTGGTGCCCCCTACCGTGTGTCTTCGTTTAATTGATCTTTCGGGCATGCCATTTTTCCGTTTAAGTTTTGTGGCCTCCTTATTACCGCGCCGAGTCAACTGTTCGCGTCTCTTGTTCAAATTACTTTCGGTCTTTTCGTGTTTGGTAAGACTTTCATGCTTCTTAGGTCGCTCCGATGAGGTTTTATTTAAACTCTCCGACCTCTTTAGTTTACCATTTGGCAACGAAGAGCTGGAGCTACGCTCTGGCTTATTCAAGGATTCTGAACGTTTTAATTTTGAGGCATTAACTTCGAAATTTGCACATTTCACCTTTTTCGCTACTTCCTTGTCGTTATCTGGTATACCTTCCGTCGAGTCCTTATCTTTCTCTTCGACGTTAGCCTCTTCACATAATGTATCGTTGATATTTAAAGCAGCTGCAAGGACACTTTTGTGTAGACTAGGATTACGATAGAGTTTCGGTGAACTAGGGGGCACCAGTTGAGCATCTTCACGTAATTGTTTACAGGGCGTCTGGATCTTGGGGGTATCAGTAACTTGGTCGTCGTTTGCTGCAAGAGGGTTCAACATCTTCTTTTTTTTATCAAATATTTCCATTATAGATGTTTGAAGGTCGTTACCTTCAAAAAGGAAAATAATACTACACATTAGAAAAGCGGAAAATTTGAAAACTTATTTTATAAAAACTCAAAATATTACATATTTATATAAGATACTTCGTAATCTTAAAATTTTCTGAATAAACCATTGAAAACATGAAAACTTAACCAATGTGGTTATTTATATATTCATAATAAGAATATTAATTAGAAAATTTTGCATTTTTGGTAAAAAAGCACAGTCATTGTTATTAAACGGGTCTAAGAAAGCTAAACACTAGACAAACTATAAAACACATATAGTGTTAATCAACAAAACTTATTAAAGCACTCAAAAGAAAAAATCATAAATAAATGACGAACGATTAATAAATTGCAGAAGGTTAGCAGTGGTGTTTATGTATGTTTTGTGTTATAACAGTTTACGTTAACATCAAGAAGTACAGTTATAAGGTTTAAAATAGCATTTTCGTTATCGTGGATAAGCTGAGCTTTCAAGATAATTAATTTTCATACAGAGCATTCAATTTCTGAAAAAACAAATACTGGTATTTATAGTGTTTAGTTGTCATATATTTTGTTGCTGGTAACAAAAAAAAATAATAAAGAGCAAGCATTTTTTGGTGTTAATTAATTTTGACGACACTATCTGAAGCTCATTCAATGTTTAAAGGATTGATTAAGATTAATAATTGGGAATAAACGCAAAGCGTGTCATATTTGTATTTAAAAAAATCATCTTTGGCAAAAATGAAGCGGTACACAAAAGTACCTCAGTGACGACGCAACGAGTGGGTACGCGGTGGTCGAACGGGAGCCGCGGCACTTGTCGGGGGTCGTACAGAACGCCACCCACGCACTGTCGGCACGGGGGCCCTAAATCCTAATAACGGACAACACAATACCATTTCACATAAACGAACGAAGAAAAACAAAACAATAAAAAAATCTAGGTTGACAAGGTGACAGAAGGATGAAGAAAGAAATAAGTGGCTGGGAGAGAAATGAAAATAATAACAGAGAAACTCACCTTCATCTGTACAACTGATTTTGTGAATGGAGTCTAGAGATCCTGACCTTTGATTAAGCTCATTCTGAAATGATAAGTATATACATTATATTAGTTTATGTTCTTTTTCAATTTTCAATTAGTATCAAAATGAAATTACTGTTTGCATCCTTTTCTTACCTCATTTCCATATCTAATTTTCTTCATGTTAGCATTCGCATTGTTACTTGCAGCTTCAAGTACGGCCCTGTGTATGTTTTCCATCGAACTCGTGATCCTCTGTCTTCCAGTCAGGTTCTCGTTATTATTATTGTTTATATTGCCCCCTCCCACATGATACACGCATCCTTTGTTTTTTAAGGAATCGGTGCCGTTCATTTTTATTCCACTCAAAGGTACATTTTCATATTGTACCCCGTTTCCCGTCGACACCCTGTATACAGAGTGAGAAGTATCAGAGGAAAAATTGGATCCTGGTAAACTCGCTAAGAAATTTTCCAAGCTTGGATTGGCATACAGTTCGGTTTTACGGGAGCGTTGCAGATTCGCTTGCGTTTCTTGGATAAAGTTTTCTATGCGTCGACGAAAGTTCTCTTGGTCTGCTGAATAATTAAACCACGGCATCTTTTCCGGCTGATTTGAGGATGATGTAAGAGGAGGCTTTTCCATATCTACTACTGTAGTTGGAATAATATGTCCTTGTGTTTTGGTTTCTACTGAGGGATTACTCTGCAGTGAAATTGTAGATAGTTAAAAAAGATAATATGAGATTTAAAAAAATACAATTACCTCCTTTAAAATAGGAGCAACATTGCTTTGATATGTAAATTCTTTATTTTCAGTGGCGGTAGAATCTTCTTTCATTTCATGAGAACTTGGTGTGCTTTTCATCGTTTTTCTCATCACTTTTCGATGAGCCGCTGATATAATGGACGACAGAATTTCCTTCTTTTCCTTTTGGTCTTTAAAATTTTCGATTTTGCTTATGTTGTCCAACAAAAGTGCTTTGCTGGATGCCATTTCAGATTCAGTCTGTGTTTCTTCAGATGGGGCGGAAGTCATTCCCAAATTTAAAGGAACTGAGGGATCTTCTGAAAAGAACCAGTCTGCCTGTAATAAAAAAAATTAAATTAAACATAACGACACATAAATGAAAACAATTAAATTCTTACATGGCATATTAAGGACTCAACGATCCTATAATTATGATTAATATCGTTTACCATGGTAGCCATGTCATCTTGTGTAGTACGAAACAGTGTTGGACCGAAAACAATAGCTAAATTTTTACCCTCCATTTTGTTGATATGTCCTTTATCCGTGACTTTTTTCAAATGGAGCATCAAATGCTTGAGTGTATGGTAATGATGAGGGGGAAGCTGATTAATAACTTTTTTAAGTTCTTGCATTCGCAGATAAGGATTTTCAATTTTATCGGCTTCGATGAACTTGGAATAAAGAAGTTTCGTTAGCAGAGCGTCTGGTAATTTCCTAAAGAACGACTTTAGGAGGCTGCTCACCACATGTATATCATTCCAGTGAGAGTCTGAAGAAGGTACTCCTAAACAGAAAAATATATATTTAAGAAAAACAATAAGTGTGACATTGTTAATTCACTTACCATCATAGCACTGATTAACCGCATTTGTAAGAGCCGTAATAGCAGCATTGTTACCGGGAACCCTATAAATTCCGATGGTTTCCAAACCCTTATTTTCGACAATTTCAGTACACACTTCCACTATCCGAGGAATATACTGGTTCCTGTAAGAAGGATAACACTGTTCCAGAGGAACTCCAAAAGTTGATCCTTCTGGTGCCACAGGAGAGCTCGGCGAACTCGCGCCTTGTATTTTACGGATTTGTTTGACCATGCGCCCTCGCCACGTCTTGGGTTTGGGACTAACGGGTCCAGTACCACCTGCGCTCCCATCGACGGTGGGATGCGACAAGGACTTACGAGTCTTACTGACTGGCGATTGGCCTGTGGGCGAGCGATTTCGCAAATTAGGTAATTTTGATTTGTTCGAAGACGATGGTGATAACCTACTTGATCCTTGCACTTGGATCGTTGTCGATGCGGGTACTTGTTGCGGCACTGCTTGCTGTTTCGTAGAAGATGATAGAGGGTCCTTAAAAATAAAAGAAGAAAATGTAAATTTTCTTCACAATTTTCCACACGTTTAAAAAATTAACGATTTTTATTTTCCTGATTTGCTTACCATAAGAACTCTGAAACCATCGGCAGTTTCGTAAAATAACACATCTCCTTCAAAAACAGGGTGCTTATATTTATACTGCAAGATTTTTTCAACATACTTTTTCATTATAACTGAACTCTACCACGTTTTACATTTTTTGTTATTCGTTTCTCACATTCATTCATACGTTCACTCCAAACAATTTAGCAACCACACAAGATAATAATTATTGCAACGAATGAAAATTGTATTATCTAATACCTTAAGAGCTCACGTTATCAGATAAAATTTAATTATCGTCACAATTACACACAGAACCGAAAACAGAGAGAGAGAGAGAGAAAAAATACGTACATAACCGTACACTAATGCATTATACATACTTTGTTTCTTACAATGTAAGTGGGAGATAAATAGAAAAATGCTTTTAAAAATTGTAATACATTTTAAGTATTTTAAAATTACTTACAATTTTTTCTTCAATATCAGTTGTCGCTGCCACCTGCTCCTGTAGCGCTTTGACCCAATCAGCCAGATCAAGTGTGTTGTCCGCCTGGAGCAGGATCTCTGAGCGACACGGTAAAGCTGAGGATACTCGGAGGACATGCTTCCTTTTGGTGTAATCTTCTGCGACACGCACACAGCTCGCTCTCATGTCCACGCCGTTCGATAAGGTTTGATCGGCGGAATCGGAGGGACTCTGAATGTAAAGAAAATTTCGATATGTAAAACAGACAAAGCACAAAGACTAAAGGGCAGCGTTGGTTCGTTCATCGCTTGTGAAACAATAACCGTGGTAGTGTAGTGGTAAGTAGTTAGTGAAGTCGCTGGCTGATCTTGGCACTGAAGGAGGCCATTTATTTTTAGAGGGCTGCCAACAAAACGCACACACAAAAATACAAATATATCCTTCTATCTATCTTTTCGTCTGTCGTCGATATGTTTCTATTTTTGTGTGTGTGTGTGTGTGTGTGTGTGTGTATGAATGACAAATGAATCACTTTACTTTTGTTACAATTGAGCGACGAAAATTACAAGAGGAAAACAAAAATAAATAAAGAGAATTCAAATATTTTTAGTAAACACAAAATTAAATATCTACGCTTTAATAAAACATTAGACCTTCTTTATCTACAATTACATACCCACGACCTAATTGAATGGGACGTCCAGGGGCGAAGTTTTTTACCCAAAAACCTGTGTCCTGGAAAATGAATATGTATTGGGGAACACATCCCGTGAATAGACCTATTACTGCACTTTTCTCTATTTAAAACGTTTGGATCTACGTTTTCCAGCATGTTCTCATTCGCAGTCACAAACATCAATAACAATTGTATTTTTAATCAATATTTTTTTCCTTATTCTATCGTTTACTACACTCTACATTTCTAACACAAAATCTTTTTGTCACTATCTCAAAAGAAACCCACGTTGAGTTGTTGAATAATAAATACGAAAACTTACTAAGACGACGGTCACTATATAATTGTAATGTTATTATTCGTGGAGCGCTCGCGAAAAACAACTTCCGCACTAAATGGTATTGTGTTTTCGAAGGCTGGTAAAATAACAACACAATGAGATCGCCAACCGCTTAGATATTTTTTATTACTCTTTTTTTGCTAATACACATATATGCACACGTTTGCAAAAATAATATATCAAAGTGCACATTGATAGCCTAGTTGGACGAATAGAATAGAAACTTCTTCTGCACATATAAATAAATACCTTACACGATTCTTAATTGATGACTCATGGCCAAGGGAGTGTAAAGGTTTATTTAAAATAGATAATTTAAATTTTATTTAATGGATTTGCAAAAGGTAAATATTTTATTCGTTGCTATCTATTACTGGGTACTTACTGAGGGCTAAAAAGGTTATTTGATGATAAACAGATAAATAGTTTTTATTGTTTACTAATCTGTTATTGGTTACAAATTTTGGAGCCTAAATATGTACAAGAAATTAAATGTTTACTGATACTCATTGATAACTGAAATATTTATCTAAAATTTAAAAGTAATAAGTTTCTATCTATAAATTATTAATTCTTCACTGGCGTAATTGCAGAAAATTAATCAATTTTTCAATGTTTTCTAAAAGAATCATCCGTTATTTAATATGCCAATTTATTATAATGTCCCTCTTTCGTATGTTTGTGCATTTCTCATAATAAGCCCGACGAATGTTTACAAATAATTTTTGCCGGATATTAAAAAATCACACACATGCCAACTACTACAGTGTGTTGAACTTTGAGGCCAAGTAATTATAGAAAAGAAGAGGAATGTTCACCGCAAAAAGAAACGTAAACAAACAGACTGATGGCAGGTACAACAAAATATGATATTGTTAATTTTTTACAACAAACAGAAGCCCCGAACAAAAACAAACAAGATTCAATGTCAAGCGGTTCCTAAAAAATATCGTAACATTCTCATTTGTTTTGTGTTTATGGAAATTATTGTTTTGGACCTTCGCGAATGCTAGAGAAAATTTAACAATTCATACATTTATTGTTTTGGTTCACAATTTTTCTTTATATATAATAATTACCCAGGATCCCGCCGAGCCCCATCTTTTCAACTTTTTGGGGAAGAATCCTTGTGACGAAAAATTCAATTGTAACGGAATACAGGATACAGTTCCTGACCTCTCCCTATCATCAAAGGATAAGATTCTCGGTTGTTCCAACATTTTCATTCAGTATGAGTTCAATTTTCACACGTAAGTGACTTCTTCATCGTAAATTAATGATTATTATTATTAGAAAACTTTCATCGGACACATTTACGAGTCAGTTGTTGTCTTTAATTCGACGAAAAATAAAGTGACGACCGCACTCCTTCTATATTTAGACATACTACGGTATGAGAGGCATTAAAAGGTTCCGTTATGATTAATATTTGGGCGAAATTTTCACTTGCACTTTCACTAAAGTTGCATTTTTATTACCTATGCCTGCAAGATGACGACAACTTGGCGTCTATAATAAACTCGCGGATCAGATGCAACTCTATAAGGCGGAGATCTTCGATTTATCGCGTAAAATACCGGTTCTCTCAAGTTCAATTAGGCCTATCATTTAATCGAAGTCAAGGATCTGAAGCTAATTATTAATTCTTCAGACTACTTTCCCGTACACATACTAAAAACAACTACTCCACACAAAATCCATTGAATATTCTGGTACGTTTACATATAGCCAAAACCGTATCTAAAATTCAGTAATTAAATTTTCCAAAAATAAAGACCGTTTTTTTATTTTTTGTTCTTAAAACTTTAGTTCATTTCTTCGCACTTTTTGACTTTCCCGCACCGTTGTTAGTATTGTTTTACTTTTTTTTTCACCGGTTTCGTCGCCAATCGCCGAAATTCAGTCCATTTGTCGAAAGGACTACGAGCGGAGCGCGTGTCCTCGCTAAGAGAGAACAGGGTACGCGAAAGCCTTCTTCGAACTCGTCCCGTTCGTTTTATTCGCCTCCCTGCTCGGCAAGAGCAGAACCGTCGACGAACGCAATACTCAACAGGTTGGACTAGATTTTCAAGTACGCGTACCGATGACGGTCTAATAAAATTGCAGAAAAAAGGACGAACGCGATGCCACATTTGCCTTCGAAATCGACGGGAATCAGAGATGAGAAGTGAAAATTCCCATATGACCAGTATAATAAATACAGTAGGCATTCCTAAATGTACTTTTCCGAATTATTATTTAGAAAAAGGATTCTTATCAAATACGTGCATTAAATTCCTTTATAACGGACTTAAGGTTATTACGAACCATATTAAAAGTCCAGGCAAATAATTTTTATAATGTAGCTTTTCATTCATTTTACTTTAATCCACAAAATACATAAAATTTGGAAATTTTCTTTTTCATGTAGTATTCCAAACGATACATGAAAAAAATTAACTTGGTTCTTAACGGCTCATAAAGGGTATAGCCGGATTAATATAAGAAATCTGCCCGGCGGCTTTTTTGACTCGTACTCAGTTAATCCATTTGGTGTCGAATAAAAATAATTCACCTCAATTTTTAGCTCTTTAACTCAAACGGTTTTCGAGTTTTCAAAAAAAACCTGTTTTTTTTGATTTTATTTTTATTTTTATAGTGAAATTCAAAATTAATTGATGATTTTTTTCTTCTAATTTTTATGAGTCTAAGACATGAAAAAATAATATGATCATGATTCTTAAACGAAAAGCCGATTTTTAGGGGAGGAAAGAAATTTAAATCTTTATTTTTTTAGCCTTTCTGAAATATGTCACCAAAATTCGTTAGAAAATGTATTTTATACTCCTTTACACTCAGGATTTTTTTGAATTTTTTGAAGTGGAACAATATGAAAAAAATTAAAAACTCATTTTTTTTTTCTAAAATCTGGCGTTTTAACTAACTTATATTTTTGTTTTAGTTTAAACAAATGCATGGAAAATATGTTTTTACTTAAAATTCACAATAACATTGCTTATTAAACATTTTCAATCATATTTGCTACACAATGATTACTTTAGCGTTTAATGTGCCAGCTTGGCGAGAGTTTTAAAAAACATAGTCTTTCCTCCCCTAAAAATCGGCTTTTCGTTTAAGAATCATGATTCAGATTTCTCATATTAATCCGGCTATACCCTTTCTTAAGATTAAGATGGCTTCACTTGCCCTGTGAAGAGCACCGAAGAACAAACACTTTTAATTTCGAATCTAGGATTTAGGTCATCCTACAATTATTTCCTTTTTATTACGGATCTTCTTTGAAGCCTTTATTTAATACTACGAAGATTCATCAAACAGTACGTATACATATACCCTTAGGCCTTAGGTAGTATATAGGATGTTTCGTAATCAAATTCAGTCAACGGTACAACAAAACAAGCGCTGACCATTGTTCGAAAGTGAAATTACTTTAGTTGTTGTTTTGTTTACGGTTTGGTTGTTTTCCATCCGTCATCCGCAAGCTTGTTCCTTGTTTTTTCTTTTCTTGTTTTAAACCAGTTGAATATAACAAGAAGAGGGCGATTCGTTTTCTAATTCTCCGCCACGGGCGTAATTGAAAATCCACGTAATTAACTAATTATACGCGAACTAAACAAGAGATTATTACGAAAGGAGCAAATTAAGAAACCGTTAATTTTAAGTGGCAAAATGCGGTAACAAGTAGGCATAGAAAAGAAATTATAAAAACGTAATTTTTGTAATTATTTACAATAAAAACCTAATTGTTTTTCCAAAAATTAATCCAATATAAGTAGATACTTAAGTAAATGTTAATGGTTTCGGTTTCGCAATTAAATTTATAGGCAACCATCCATAATGGTTTCTTTGGAAGCCTTCCCTCGACAATTTTCTACCAATTACATTGCGTAATCTTTATAATTAATTACTTATCAAAAAAGTACTCAAGTACCTATTATTTTACAGAGCACAAATTACGATTAGCTCGTTTTATATTATGTTCCAAGCGAAGCCTTGATGTTCGACTGAATTTAGAACACACTGTTAAGAAAAAGTCATCACACAAGATTGTCAATTATGTATTACCTTTTAAGACCATGTAACAAAACTCGAACAAGGAAAACAGACTTGCTTGTTTCTTCTGGTGAAAAAATCGACTCAATTATACAGATCTATTGAAAATCTTCATTATACATTGGCATTTAAAGCTGTAGGGACAGTAAAATAAAGATTACAAATTCAAAAATATTTTGCCTAAAGAGTTTTCTTTAAGCCAAACAAATCACAATATTTGTGTGAATTACGTAAGCATACGATATATATAATTTAAATTCGATTAATACCTTAAGGTTAACTCCATAAGAGATATTTGCGAGAGGCTTTCGGAAGAATTCAAGAAAATTCATCTTAAATAAGTGACTGAATGTAGTCGATTAAAGACAGGTGATATAATATGGTAACATTTAATTTTCATAAGTTGTAGACAGTTTAGTAAAAGGACGTGACACCCGACATAATTTTACAATTTCCTCGTTGATTACCGGTAATATGGAGTTACAATAACATTTCCAATTGCACCTCATGTTTATTTAATCGAACGTATTTTTTACGGTTATGTCTGTACAAACATATAAACACGTACATACAATCAATTACGTGGCACAGATTGTGAAATAATAGGACGTGAAAAGAACAATAATGATTTAAACATTCGTTTACAAATAGAAAATGTTTACTAGTTACAGTCACGTGTACTTACGTGACAGGTCAATTAACTAATAGCATAATTTCCGCGGAATTACAGGTACCTTAGCTTAATGCACCTATCTAAATATGTAAACAAAAACATTTAATTGGTATAAGTAATTCACAATACTGAAATAAGGCTTCCTGGATTTAATGAAAAATTATTTATATTTAGAGAACCAACGAAATTATTATTAACAAATAGCGGAGAGATTGGGAAGAAATAGAACAAAACAATCTTGTACAATTGATTAGGGTAAGGGTGTAAAAAAAATGTGTTCGCAA
Organism: Agrilus mali; assembly: GCA_029378335.1. Lineage (NCBI taxonomy): Eukaryota > Metazoa > Arthropoda > Insecta > Coleoptera > Buprestidae > Agrilus > Agrilus mali. The sequence continues at coordinate 17,450,000 of CM055658.1, read as the reverse complement.
GGTAATAGTGATATATTTACGGGGGATTTCCGCACACCCTACCGTGTCAACGACTATGTTGAAATCCGATTTAATCTTCATTCAACATTTGTAAGTATATAAAATGTTATTGTAAATATATAAACCAAGGAAAATATGTCAGGTAATCATTAGTTATCCTCTGCATTTTTTTAGACCAAAGATTATTATTAACTAATAATTAACAAATAAGTAAGCATAATCGTTACATAACTGTAATGTTACAACAATACCAATTTTTGACCAAGACAATTAGAATTTAGTACCTAAATAATAGCTTTATTTTTAATTTTTTTCTATTTTATTTAATTCGCATGGTATCATTAATAAAATTATTTATAGCCAACTTTTTCTTATTAGCTTGACTTTTTATTTTAATTATACAACCGAAACAATTGATTACTAAACAATAGAAGGTATATAAGGATAAGTTACCACGGCTTTCCCTTTGTTTAGACTTTCTTTTTTTTTTTTGTTCTTCTGTTTTTATTTATGAAGATAAAATTATGCTTTAAAACAAAAATTATATATCTAAATAAACAAATTCCCAGAAGTCAAAAAGAAAGCAGTTTGAAAGTCCCAGAAGAGAAAATTAATTTCGATAAAACTAATTGTATTTGATACGATTGCTCTTTAAAAATCAATTTCATTTATGTTAGTTGTTAGGATTAAAAATAAGAAACACGATACCAATCGTTACAGCAGACATTTTGCGCTGTCATCCGTAAAAACTTCTGCCAAATACAATAAATTATTATTAGAAGAAAGAAAAAAAATGAAAGTACTGCGGTACTACGACGAAATTATTAATAAAATCGAGTACAAAAATGCAGCTACTTACGATCAATACCTACGATATTTACATATACGTGTACCTGTCTCATCAAAATAGAGAAAAGGATATACATTACTTAAATAGATAAGGAAGAGAGAAACTATAAAATAAAATAGAGCTTTCTACTGCAATTAGCTTTCATCAATTTTAATCTCGCATATATCCGTATCGTGTATAGGTATCTGAAAGTAAAATCACCCAATTCAACATGACCAATACGCCAATAATAACTTACACCTAAAGATCATTGTATAATTAAACGGGGTATGTATTATAAATATTTCAAATCGATTATTGATTTCTAGAAATCCATTTTTGTACATATTAATAAGTCAAAGATATCTAGGCATTTGCCTGAAAATTTTAAATTTACATAATTTTTTTTTTAATAAGATAGAAAAATAGATATACCTAACTAAAAATTTAATTACTCAGAAAACATCGCCTAAACGGTTTTTTTCTTTCTCACGGCGGCTAAAAATAGTAAAAGTAATCAAGAGAGTCGTAAATAATTTCAGTTCGCACGGGCTCCTTCTTCGTTAATCAGAGAGTGCATTAATCAAAACTTTAGCCACTTCCTAACCACTCACTATTCACCAAAAATATATTTAATAAGAATATTAACAGCGGCGGCGCCAGAAGTGTCTAACTAAGAAACAGTAGTCACCGCTGTTCGCCGATTGGGGTCAATTACCACCCTAGTAAAATGATATTTAATGTGTTTTACTAGACTGACAAAAATAACAAAAATAATGGAAAGTTCCGTAAGTAGCTCCCAACGCATATATTTATGTAGGTATTCGAGTATTGTCTATTTATAAAATAAATTCATTGTCCACAACGATGGACACATCTGTTCGTGGGCGTACGACAAGATCAAATGTTTCGAAAATTGAGCAATCGACAATCAATTCAAATCAAGGTTTTTCTAATTCTTGGGTCACCTAACGAACGAACAAAGTACATTACGTATTTATGAAGATAAATCGAGAGAAAACGTATTTTAAAAAGAAGAGAAAAATACGCGCTTCGCCTTTTATTAAACAAGGGCACAGATGCTGATGTTTAATTTACTAACCCATAAATCTCCTATTCAATGTCACACAGTCGGAGAAAAATAAAATTTTTGAATGTTATTTAGTTTAATATTTGTTTTCGTTTAAATTTAAATTTATTATTTTCATCTAGCAAGGTGAAAAAAAAATATGATTGACAACTAACAATGGTGACAACTTTTCTTTACCCACACGACAAAAATTTATTTATCAGGAAAATCAAATAACTATATTCAATTTTGAACCATCTATCGTTATTGCAAAATTATTATGAATGAAGGCTTAATCATTTTTTTTTAATTGACTCTTTTTTGAAAATAAGCGTTACGTATGTCCGCTTATTCATTCTTTCTCCATTCATGTGCAGAACACACATCAATCAAACAGTCACATACGTACAGAAGTGTACGTGGAACTCGAAGGGGAGTATATAAATACATATGTACATACAGGTAATTTACAGGCCTCCGCTTTTCGAATTAATTACGATGTTATTTATTTAATGAGCAATTACGAATTAATAAGGTGATTTTTAATGCGCGCGGACGGACATAGTAAATCGACGAGGCGTGGCCACAACACCGGACAGGACACGACACAATCGCACATGCTTTTCGCAAAATTCACTTCACGGATAAGAACGAATTGCACTAATAATAGGCAACACCATAATCAATAAATTAACAATGCATATGTCAATCAAAAGTGAACATCATGTCATTTATTACAGAAATTGGCAGATTAGATCTCATCAGTACCTACACCATGGGGGGTACTGCAAGTTTATGTACGATAATAGCCAAGTATAGCAAGTATTTGCTATTAAATAAATGAAAAACTGCAGTTAGAAGTATATACCAGTGCAGAAGCCTTTAAAAATGCATAGTTAAATGTGAAGAAAAATTCTAGTAGGATGAAACCCATTGGAAAAGGAAGAGAATATAACAGAAATTAAAGGAAAATAATTTACGGGCGATCTGAGGTCGGGAACGGGAAGGGGGTGAGTTTTTAAGGGTAAAAAACGGTTTTCCTTGATTTCCTGAAAAAACTTCAAGTCTTATGGAAAAAAGTTAAATGGCAAAGTTGTAGGTAATAAAAAGATCTACTACTTTTGTATTTACACTTTTTTCATATAACCTCAAAACTTATGTGAAATATTCAAATAACCAACTTTTTGGTTTTTTATTCTTTTAAAAAAATTTTTTTTTCACGAAATTGGTGAAACTTAGGTACCTATTTATGTCCCAAACACGCTGTAATTTTTTTGATTTGAAATATTTATTTTTTCACCTCATTTTTACTTAATATCGAAAAAATTTTCACGTCAAAATATCTGCTTTTTTAAAAACGTTGGTGGGCTTTTTCTTCGTTAAAATCTCTACTTTCTGATGGTGTGAAAAAAAATATACATTATTATGGTAAGTTTTCTCAGGAAATGCAAAAAAAACGAAAAAAACTAGAATCCGAAAATTTTTTCTAATCATTATATGTACAATTTTGAGCTATTTACTAAAACTTACACTCTAATTACTCGGAAAACGTAAGATTCCATGTTACATTGATAAATAAAAAAAAAATTACAAATCCATAAAACATAAAGATTGCAAAAAACATGCAAAAATAGTTGTTATAAATATTAAAGATAGGATTTAAAAGGGAATTTTATCTAAAAAATATGACCGCTGTTAGTTTTTTCAGTAAAAAAAGTAATTTATTAAATTCTTATTACATTTATGTCATAGAAAATCTCATAATATATAAATATACATGTAAATCGTACTATTGAATTCACATACTTTATACTTACTACGTTATTCATTATATTTTTAAAACATTAATCTTAATCAAATTAATCAAAATTTTCGGATTCTAGGTTTTTTAGTTTTTTTGCATTTCCTGAGAAAACTTACCATGTGAGAATTTTCGATTGAAAATTAGGGTGTTTTTTCGATATTAAGTAAAAATGAGGTGAAAAAATAAATATTTCAAATCAAAAAAATTACAGCGCGTTTGGGACATAAATAGGCAAGTTTTCACCAATTTCGTGAAAAAAAAATTTTTTTGTAAAAGCAAAATGAAAAACCAAAAACATGGTTATTTGAATATTTCACATAAATTTTGAGGTTATGTGAAAGAAGTGTAAATACAAAAGTTGTAGATCTTTTATTACATACCTACAACTTTGCCATTTAACTTTTTTCCATAAGACTTGTAGTTTTTCCGGAAATCAAGGAAAACCGTTTTTTACCCTTAAAAACTCACCCCCTTCCCGTTCCCGACCTCAGATCGCCCGTAAATTATTTTTGCTTTCATTTCTGTTTATATTCTCCTTTTCCAATGGGTTTCAAAAATTATCGACTCTGGTCTATAAGTATCAGTTGATATACTAGGATGTTATGTCACCTTGCTGAACTGCCTACGGCGTGCTGATGGGATCGATTACGATAGTTATAAAAAGACGTAAGGCGCAAGGCACGATGTAGGTATGTACATACATGCAAAAATATATCGAACTTAATTCGAAAATGAAAACGTACACAATCATTAAACTGTTTGACAGGCAATTTTCTGTGTATGATGTGAGTACATTCTTATTTTTTATTTTTTTGCACATATTCATGTATGTATCTAGATTTCCACCTGGTCAAATGATATGTACCGGATGTTCAAACTTGTGGGTACTCAAATACATATTTATGTACATATATATACATACGTTTGCATAGCCATACTAAACAACACCTGCTGCTACGTGAGAATTTACATATTATTTCCCTCTTTCCCATTCATGTCATCTTAATTGCTTATCACACGTTGTAAAACGAAATAAACGGCGACAGTTTGTGGAGCAACAGAATTGCTTATTACATATTTTGAATTAATAATTGGCTACGCCAATTTTCGCATTGTACAACAATTTCAAATTTATCTCCCGTAGGAAATGATAAACAATTAATAACGTTTGCCACAAGACAGGAAATCCTTGACAGAAATTTATTAGACACAAATAGGATGTGTTTCTAAATGTGAAAAAAAGAGAAAAAAAGACTAAAGAATATACCAACGAATTTGTAATTTATGAAGTCCAGGAATAATATTGTTTACCTGCCGTTTTAAAAACCAAAAATTACTTTTTTAAGTTAAAAAAAATTATTTCATAAGCGAAAAATCAGAAAATTTAATAACTCAAATTAAAATATGACATTAATTTTTGTTTCCTGTGTTGTCCTTGCCAGTTTCTATTTTTATGAAAGGAATTTATCAAGTTCCCAAATAATGGAGAGCCCCTTTTTTACGTAGAAACTATTTCATATTTAATGGTTTTATTGCTTCGAAAACAACGAAAGGGAAATCTACCAACCATAATAGATACGTATAAATTAACTAAATAATAATATGTATCTCATATCTAGTAATAATGGAATAATAAGCAGTTTCGTGAGGAAATTTTGAAACCGTTCCGGTGAGGTAACATACACTTTAAAACGTTTTACAGAACTTTGAAAGTTTGCGTGCATCTGATCTATAACCTTCGTTTTGTTACACGAAGAATTTTTATAACGCGAAAACAAAACACAAATACCAACCCATCCGACTGATGAATACTCTACTAATTTAACTAACTAGTGCCATATTTTTCACAACAAACATCGTTATAACGTAGCTTATTAATAGCAATACAGGTAAACGAGCTGTCTTTCATTTTTATACGCCATTACACTTGTTTAATTGTGGTCGTACTGTTGCTGTCATTGGCCATCATGGTTTCTCAGTTGTTATTGTATTATTGCTACTGTCGGCCATTATGGATTTTGAAGTCTTGTCGTATTTTTGGGCACTACTAGCATCAATTGGTGTCGTTGTCGACCGTCGTGGCATTTCAATTGCTAATAATTAATTAATAAAACGAAGAATAACAAATAAATGCCAAAAATGATTTTCCTTAAATAATAGGGAATTCTTTTGTTGTGTTAACCAATTGTGTTAATTAATAATTAAATTCGTTTTGAACATGCTGTTCTGTTGAAGCGATATTTCCACATATATCGCGCGCGAACATAACATATACGAAATGGAATTTTATAACGAGATGATATCGAAACTAACCAGTAAATTCTAATGTCTCGATACTATCGTTTAATTACAAAGTACGTTTTAAAACACGAATTACGATATTTATTGCTCAATACTCTCCTGTCCACCGCGTTGGTAATACCCATATTCATTATTAGGCGTAAAGAGGTTTTAACTTTTAGGTTTTCCAAAACATACCATACCATACTATTGCTTGCACGAGATAGCATCTCATCGATAATTTACAAGTTACATCAGAATAATAAACACGACTGGCTGGCTTTCTTTCGCAACCACATAATGATTGTTAATTATTTTTATCAAAAATGCAGTAAAAAAATTTATTCCTTAAAAAAATTAGACTGAAATATTTTTAATATGTTAATGGAAAATTTATTAATTAGAACATATCATATATATATTATTATTTAGGTTTGTTAAAGTGTTGACTCATTGTGCATATATTCCAGACAAAAACAAAAGCTAGACACGTAGTTCTCCACCTGCGTTTGATATTAAAACAAAAGAACCATCGTTGTAAAGCGTTTGTATGTTTCGTTTTCTTTTTTTTTTTTTTGTTTCATATGCCTATGTACAATCGCGAAAAGACTTTCTCGAAAAAAATGCGTCCACTTTCGTCTATTGTTTTTCGCGATTGTCATCGTAGTTAGTTTCAAATTTTATTCATGCACTCTCAGCATGACGTATGTACCTATCTCATGCTCAATTTTTTTGTCTCTATTCGCCACGAGAAAAGACAACAGACGAAAACAATGGCGCGTAGGTGCTCTCTAGGAGACTTGTCACGGATCTTTCTCTGTCTATCGTAAAAATGATGCCAAGACATCGATTTAATAATTCTTGACGACGCAAAGAGAAACAAAATATCCAATATGAATAATAAAGAGGACACTGGGTATATGTGTTTTGTGCGGGGGGGTTTATACTTAGAGTACGAATTCCACCGAGAAATATAGGCAATAAAATGTGTCAGAACTTAGAGTTATGGTTTTTCTACGACTAATTAATTGTGAGAAATTTACTGCTTCTACTTCACCTACCTGACAAAATATAAACCTGAAGTTCGTATGTACTAAATGCTAAACTGGACACAATATTTTTGGATAAAAAGTATAATTATTTTTTCATTTTTATATCCATAAATCATTTAAATATTACGTTATTTAAATAACTACAGTTGTTTGGAATAAAAATCGTGTTTTTTGCGTAATTTTAGCATAACATTTGAGCAGCGATGTACAACCCACCAGGTATCGCGAGTTACTAACACTAGGCGCCAAGGGTTCATTGTTATAACGCCATGCGGGGTTGCTGATTCGTTGTTGCGCTACGCGCCAATTTGACAGCCAATCAGAAGTTAGGTAAAATACAACACGGCCGTCTGAGGAATTCCGTCTACTATGAAGGTGTAATAAAGTTTATTGAACCCGCCAGGCGCCACTCACAATTTTCGTTTCAAATAAAAGGCCATTAAAAAACGAAAAAGTGGCTTGATGTTGGAAAAAAAACTACATTACACAGGGGTAGTTATTTTTTTAGTATTTTAATAAGGAAATTTTAATCTAAGAAATGTATTAGTGTTGTAAATTTACCATATTATTAGATAATTAACAAATAAATGAAACTTTAAACATGGAAATTAAAACAATACCCTTTTCTCGACTATGGGTTGGGGATAATGCCTCTTGGAAAATAACAAGTAATACGGATAATATAATAATGAAATAATAAAAAGTACAAAAATCCTACCTGATGGTTCCTTTCCTTGTAGAAGTGCAACCTAGGTCCTCGAAGTACGGCCCACACCTGTTTCCAAGACCTATCTCCGGCACGCTGAAACAAATAAAAACAAAAATAAGCCTGGCACTACATAAACAAAACAATACATAACGCAAAAAAAAAGAAAAATGAAACATTCAGAACAAAAAACAAAACAAGTTCGGTATTCCTTCTTTTATTTATTCAGTTGTTTAAAATGAAAAAAGAAAAGAAAAGCGCTTACCTTGCCATCAATTTCTGCAATTTTACACTGCAAAGGACCTTCTTTGATTACCCTGTCTTTGTCCAAGGGGCTGCTCGGGTATGACGATTTGTCCCTCTCGAGCGACACGTTACCACTGCTGCCTTCGCTCGTGCTGCCCCTATAATAAAAGAAAAAAAACGACACAATTACAATATTGTAACAAAAACAGCACAGTTTATCGTAAAATACAAAATACCCTTGGTACATGCTGTTACTAAATTACTGTTATTATTACAAAGAAAAAACAAAAAGAACTAATAAATAACCGTTTAGTTATTATAAATTGTACTTATAAGAAGCGTTAAATTATTATATGCTCCAAGGTCAAGGCAATAATTTAAAATAAAATATATAAATGGTTATTAATATATCTACGTTAAATACGCAAGTAACAAAAAGCAAATCGTGCAATGTTGTTCTACTTTTTTTATACACAAATAGGTAGAAACAATACAAAAGCACTTCAAAGGTTGCTAAAATGTTAGTAATAATGGGATTCAACAACATGCTTATACAGGGTGGTTTAAAAATAATGGAACTGATCAATAAAAAAATTATTGATCGAAGGAGAGACTAAGGGTAAAGGAAGTTTCATTCCATAGATGCCAACATAACTGGATATAAACTATGGCTGTCAGCAGTTATTTTACAAATTATTTGTTTTTGTCGTTTGTTTATTCCTTTATTTTTTGTTTTTAGTTGGTAGGTAAGTGGATGCGAATAGATTCAAACGTGTTAGTAAATAGAGCACATTAGCAATTTTTTTTTTTTAATTTTCTTTTTTTACAAAGCTCACCCAAGAGATGAAGCAGCTTCTTCGAAAAGCTTGCGAAGTTGTTGAATGTCCCCGGGAAACAGGGGAGGTCGCCACTTTCTATGGGCACTACAGTGAAAAGAGTCAGAATGATAGTAACAGGGTGCAGAATATCTACACGCCTTTTGTTTTATGTATTAAATAGTAAAGGCGAAAACCGTTTCTTATTAATAAAATAAATTGCAATTAAGCACTTCCCCAAATACATATACATTACTTACTAACTTATTAATTAATTCTAAGAAACAAAATTACATAATTTCTAAGTCAACCGGCTTAAGAGACGCCACTACTACTAGGTACTAAAAATCTAGAGTCTAAAAAGAGACCCTAACAATAAGTATTTAAAAAGAGGACTTACTTTCTGTGTGGGATAGGAGATGCATTGTCCTCATCTTCGTCGACATACATCCTTCCGGTGCCAGTCGCTTTCAGGTACGATTCTCTTCTAACAATTCTATCTTCATCAGCTGAAAAAAATATAAAAAATAATAAATAAAGTGATAACCATCACCTAAAGTTTATCTCCGACATTAAATACTTTAAATGTAAAAAATTTGATAGGTCTAGATGAAGATACTTACTAAGATCGTTGTGTTTCTTTCTTCTTAAAACTACAGGCTGGTCTGCATTGGGGAAGTAGGCTGCAATAGAATAAAAATCGTATTATACGAAGACCAACATTTCAAACCAAAATTTTCTGTTGTGACACTGACAAAATAAAATAAGCTGTCATGCATTACCAACAAATCACTGTTCCCTATTAGTGGTAAGAAAGCAACTAAAACAATAGATTTATCCAAGCATCTAGTAATTTTTTGTCAGTAGTTAATAAAATAAACAAAAAGACAAATCATAAGTACAATTTTATTATCAGTGTCGACCTATTTGAGTTTATTGTTGTATATGTACGTACATTATACGTACACATGTACATATTTTTTATACTTATACGGGGTTTTACGGTTTCTTCGACAAATTAAACGACATCAATTATTATACTTTACGACAGCGTCGTCCATTAATAATGGAGTGATAATAATTAGCCGTAATTGTCCCGTCACAACTTACCGATTTTTTTTCGTCGTTCATTAGAATTGATTTAAGTGATAATTTAAGACCCCAGGTTATGACACTCCCGATCAGAAGATTTTAATTTATATTTTCTGATTTTTCGTTCTTTTCAATAAAAAACATCTTCCACTTTAAAAAAACCTCCCTTAATATCCGTGGTTTCTGACCCTGATAAGCCTAAATATCTCTTTGGTAGGTAGGTAATTAAAGCCAAATCAGATCGATTGTTAGAGCAATATTTTCGTAAATGATTAGTTTAAACCTATAGCACCCCAAGACCTCAAAATCTTGTTCGAAACCAAGCAGAAATCAAATCAATCGTTTCCCCAAAAGCTGAACTCGTTAACTCATTAATTTCTACCTGGAGATAGTGATCGTGACGAAGCAGATCCGTGCTTTCTGGCAGGCCTAACGGGGAACGGTAAGGTCAAATGGTTGGGACGAATCGGGGGAGATTTGGGCGAAGAGGGCTGAGAAGAGGAGTGCATGTGTTCGACCGGTTCGGGTATGAGAGGAGGCGGAGACTGGGGAATTAGGAACTTGTCGATCGGGGGTGATTTCTGTTTCAATGATGGCATACCCTCCATGGCTTCCTGTATCGTTTTGCTTACTTTCTCTTTAACGGGAGAAAAAACAAAGATAATTTTGCCATGGATTAAAAAAAAGTAATAAAAAGCAATAGCTCCTACTGATGGCTTGCAAAAATTACGTCAACATCGAAAACTACTACGTGACGAAAAAATAAAAGAAATATTTATTAGAAGAAAAGAGTCACCTTGCGCTTGTTTCGTAAGTGATTCGGACTTGCTCAGGGGGGGTAGCTCCTCGACCGCTGAGGCCCACGAGTCTGCCGAATTCGAACGCATGTGGTGTCGGTTTATACTGTTCTCTACATCCGGTACATCTGGAATTAACAACAAGAAACGTGCAAGAAAAACTATATACACGATCATCAACCACGAGACCTTTCAACTTGTTAGAAAATGTTCAATAACGTTTCGCATAAAATCATTAAGGAACACAAATGTTGGAAAAGCCACAATGTTAGTAAAACAACGAATTGTTGCAGTTAGATATTTTAAACAGCTGATAACACCCCAAATTCTAACCTTTCTGAACATAATCTGCTGGGGGTGGCACATGAATATATTTGCCCCCGATAGGTATCGAAACGTTACCCGAAAGCTTTTGTGATGCCTCACTGCAAACACTTGTCGTACTTCCTGAATAAAATTGAGAAATTTTTAAAATTAGTCCAACACCAAACCAAATCGTTTTAGAAATACTAAGTACCCTACCTGAGCTTTCTAACGACCGACTGTCCCTATGCACCCTTCTATTATCGCTGGTGGTCTTGGTCGAGGCGAACGAGTTGGTCGAGCTACCACTAGGGTCCCTTCGTGGTTCCAGGGACGAAGCCCTCGACTCGAATTCGTGCGCACGGTCTGTCACGTTAGGGACCACACGCTTGTTGCTCAACCTTGCCAGCTCGCTCTTGTAGAAGCTGGTGCGGTCGTTTGCCATCGGGTCGTCTTCGGGCAACGGCTTGCCCGACTCGAACTGTTTGGCACGCTTGGACACCATTTGGAGATTTGGGAGAGGCATTCTGAAAGCGAACAAACACCACTTCTTTCCAAAGACGTCCTAAAGGCGTTATAGCTAAGGCTTTCAGAAATTAAGAGGAAGAAAAGGGTCAGGATTTTAGGGATTTCGAGAATTAATTAGACATACCTTTTTTCTGTTTCGATGCACTCATTATTGGATGCAGATTCATGGGCTCTTGCTGAACCATCCATCAGACCTGTGGGTGCCACGGATCCTTCCTGGGGCTTGACACTTTCTGGAGGAGTGAACCTCCAATTTTCTTTAGGAGACATAACTCCCCTCTGTTGGGGATAATTATTGACATTACCCCCGCCATTTCTTGTAGATGTAATATAATCCAGCTCTTTGTCAACGTCCATTTTATTTTTTTGAAAGTTCATGTTTTGTTTATCGGTTTCGTTCGGAGGCCACATGGGTTTCTCAAGTTTTTTCGGCCTTCCGTAAAACTCTCGCTGGATTACTTCAATAGGTTTGCTCCTTAGGAACTCCTCCTTTTGTTGAAAATTCCTTCTTAAACGGCTCATTATCACCGAATCGTCCGTTTCGTGACCGGTCAATGTCGATGTGGAATCGAACGAACTCAAACTGTCCTTACTACCGTCAGCAAACGAGGAACCGAGGGAAGACGAAGATTCCCTTCGACCTCCGTCCAGACTGAGCCTGTAAGCTGCCGAATTCACGTAACTGGGCACTGGCATCGTGCTAGTCGTATTAACAACACTGTCACACTTAGTTCTTAAACTATTAACAGCCATTTCATTGCCATTTACAAATCTAGGATTCTCGCAATAGTCCTGATCGTAGAGCACGTTTCCTTCGCTAGCCCGTCGACCCATCTTCCTGTAAAGGGGCACTTGGGGTTGTGCCTTTGGCCTCTGAATGGAGTCATCGGGGCAAAGTTCGGCATAGATATGTTTTTGATGTTCTTGAGGAAGTTTTTTATATAAATGTTGGTCACGGGGATTTCTGATCAATTGTTGTTGTTGCTGCTGCTGTTGTTGTTGGGGAGTTCTCGAGTATATGTTCTGATGTCCTAACCTATCGTAATCTATAGAAGTGTAAGTGGGTTCCTGCAAGGACTTCCACGAGTTCACGTCAACCTGGAAGTGGGAGTCGTGGAAAGGATTGGGATCGAGATGGGGATAGATAAGCTGCTCTTGCTGCTGTTTGGGCAGTTGATTGCTGATCGGGTTGTGAGCTGCTTCTGCGAAAAACTGAAAGGTATTTGTTTTGACATAAGTCCCCTTTTGACGAATATTCGTATAAGATACTAGGGTACCTTTTGTAAAACGTCTTCTTCTTTTGGAACAACGAGAAGATGCAAATAATCAGGACCGTGCTGAATGAGATGAACGACCTGAGCGTAGCTTCTGTCGACAACTGGGACGCCGTTTACGGCAACGATCCTGTCGCCTTTTTGTAAACCGGACAAATGTGCAGGACCTCTAGCAGCCACGTTTTTTACGAAAATCGTGTCCATCGGCTTATTGAGAGCGCCAACAGCAGCCGCTTGTCTGTCCAAAGACGTCTAAGACCGAAAAAATATCATACAACATACCGACTACCCTTTATCATTATTATCTAATCATAAGTGTACAACTTCTTATTATGGAATAATATTCTTCGATAATAATTATCAGTCAAGATACAGTTAACGAAACTTTCCTTTATGCTCAAAAATGACATCGCACTTAAAATTTTTGATTGATTAAAGAAATAGGTTTAAAAAGTCGTGCAAATACCTCGATTCCATCTGGGGGATAAACGATGAAATGACGCAGTGTGAATCCAAAAGAGCCACCATGCCTCTTCAGGTACAGGCTTCTGGGACCCCTGCTTCCCAATGGAAGTGGTACTATCCCGGTTGTATGTGCCTATAACAAAAATTACTCATATTGACGACAAATAATGCTATGAATACAACGATTGTTATATTAACCCCAAAACTAATCAGTCATTCGTACAATTCTGTGCGTTCTACGAAAATTTGACGAAAATCAGTGCAACCACTCCCAACATATGCTTTCTACAAGACTGATCGGATTTTACGACTTATTCTTGATTAGATATAATTATGTGATTAACTCTTATTATCTGGAGTTTAAGAAGGAATAAAATAATCATAAAATGATAATGATAAGAGTATAACAAAATTGTCAATATATATAGATAATAAAAACAAATTTCAATCATAAATTATCGCCGGAAATGCATTTTTTTAAATATCTTATTTTGGTAACCTTTTGAAAACTTAATTTAATTTATAAATAGGTACCAACACATAACCACCATATATATATAAGGTAGGTATGTAATGAGATTCCTTTTCTTTTTCTGACGATTTATTGCACCATCCCGGCTATCTGTTTCAAAATACCTTACCATAACAATAATTCTTCACGGAACGCGACAGACAGCTCTAGTAAACTAATGCCTGTCATGAAAATTAATACCTGTCCGTATGGGCAGTGCCCCCATTTGAGAATCATTTATAACACGCGACTTTTAGCCGGAGTCTCCGCATTATTTGTTCGATTACATATCAACAAACGAAAGTAAGCACGTTTAGACTATCTATTAATAATTTTTTCTGAGAGGATGTACCGTGCATCTATATGTCGACTGTCCATAAACGTTTTATATTTACAGACGTCAAAGACAAAAAAATGCATTGATGGTCTTACAAACATGTAAAAGGTACATATTTAAATTTAAAATATAAAAAAAAATGGACAAGATTTTACAAAATAAAATAAAGGTGCAAGTTTTGGGCACAAATGAAAACAATTTACAGTGAATATTGTACAAGACGAATTAAAGATAATTAAAGGTTAAAAACAACTTCTAAAAATAAAAAAAATTTACTATTATAACTTTTAAAACTTATGAGTCTCAAAATAATAATCTAGGAGGATAAAAACAACTTTTGAACAAAAATGAATGAATTGTTATTGTCGAATGGCTCATTTATTTTTAAAGGCGCGCGAGCTGAAGATTATCCGGAATTTAAATTAAACAATTTGTTTTCATTATTAAACACTTTAGTGGGACCATTAGCATCCAATTTTTTTTAATGCTATTAACTCTCCATTTTCGGAAGTTTCTTACGGTATAATCGGATTAAGTGGATGGTATGGTGTTATTGCTTAAACTTAATACGGACGCCCATTAGTTCGACGTTACGCGTTGGCATAAATTGCCCATACTTTTATGTTGTCTTGAATTTAACAAAACACTCCAACATATAGGTACATAATTAATTATAACAACTACCAATCAAACATAAAATGAACGAGGGCTTTATGCACAAAACAAATTAAAAAAAATAAGAAGATCCAATCTCTGTTTTTGTTTGAAATTAAGCAGCCAAACAAAAACAAGAAACAAAAGGTTAATTTTTTTCTCTTATGCATAAAACAATTACAAAAGTAATGAATCAAGATCTTCCTTTTTTTTATTTTGAAAAAAAAAAAAAATATAAGTAATTGTTGATTGTAAATTGTTTTAATCTTAAACAAATAGTAGGTACCTACATGTTATTGGAGTTAAATCAAAGCATTTGCTTTAAGAGGGTGTAATACAAAATCATTAGTCTTTTAACTAAAATACACCTAACAGTTTGGTTATTTTATTACTGACCTGTAGGTGGCTTTCTTTGACTAAAAATGCTTCAGTTGTTTTGGTTGATAAGATCAAAAGTAAAAATATTTTGAACCTTACGTACCTACATTACATTCAAAATTCAAAGAATATACAGTAGTCAGAAGTAAAATTTTTAAGAAGTTTACTAACATGTTAAAAACAACCTAAATTTTTAGTCATAAAAAAAATTAAATTATGTCAGCCACCCTGTATATACTCGGACGTCCCGTTCTCCCGACTTATTTCCTAAATATTCAGATGTGAAAACCCACTCGAGTTATCCCGTAACGTAGCCCTGATCGGTTAGCTCCGAGATAAAATTAAAAATAACCCAAATTCGATCATATTGACGTTACGCGTGTGACGTCACGCTTTTGTATTTACGAAATTAATAAACTGACCGACAAATTAACACACATAAAACACTTATGTACGTTCGTGAGTATATATACTACATGCATACATAAGGCGCCCGCGAGTGATGTACAAATGTGCCTTAATTACCTGCCAGATGGCAATTAATACTGCGAGACGTTTATTTTAACGGGGCTTGTAGAAAAATTACACTTACGTCTTTACCAAATTTACGATTTATATACAAAATGGGATGACGTGCGAAATATTTTAGCGCATCTTAACTAATAATAAAGGGCAATTCGCTAAGTAAACAAAATACAACATCGTAAGTGCATACAAACACTAACATCATAAAAATATAATCAGCCAATAAAACATTTATCAGATAACATATAAATAAGGCCCAATTTTTCCAATTATTACAAAGTGCCCTAAATCAGTCTTGATAATCTCTAAGCCCCATCGCAATCAGTTCTGGCACCTTGAAGGTTACCCTTTATATTATTGTACATTCAAAGACTAACAAGTTAACAAACGTTTGAGCGTAATAAAAAACAAAAAAGAAACCTTCATAGAAACAAAGAAAATAAATAACAGAATGGCATCATACCTTCATTTTTTTTTTCTACAACAAATAAACGAAACAACACTAAATATTAACTGATTATGAGATGTTATTTAAAATCACGAATGCATACGTTCTTGGTATTCCAGTAAACTTACTACTGGACTTTAGTATTACTTTAGGCTGTAAAAAATACTGGCGAATTTATTCGCTTTATCACTCCCGCAGATAGTGCCAGTGATAACGATGTTTTGTAGGAAATCGACACACCTACATAGACATTAACAAATATCCGCAAATACCCTGTACAGTAACATGGCTTCAATGTCTGCACGAATTTCATATCAAAATACACCTTTATATGTATGTATGTTACAGAATATACTACCGTTTTATCATTCACTTGTGTACATCACCCGTACTATCTGTACATACATAAAACTGTATATAACAGCATAGAATAAAATAAATTATTCTACTTAATAAGTTCTTGTACACAACCATTTTTTGTTTAAGGCGGAAAAATTAATAAACTTGATCATGAGTAATTATTGGGTAGTAAACGAATTAAAGTAAGAAGTTATTGTTGTGTTCACTGTTATATTCTATTGTAATAAATTTTTTTCTATTAAAAAACTCCAAGGTCTCAGGGATACAAAAGTGCAAATTGAATCACAACTTGCAGTCCCGTTTTTTCATCTAAAAAGAATGGATAAAACAACCGCGTGTGGTAACCGAATAAGTTAATAGTGTTTTCGAAATTCGTCCTTTAAATTTCGGCGTTTTTTATTAATTAAATCTATTGTGTAAATAGCTATAACTAGGTACAATACGTTAATGTACACCTGACAACAAAACCTTTCGAAACATTTTCGCCAACAGTTGACTAACAATGCGAACTTTCAAACTGAAATAATTTTATCCTATATCTATACGTATCTATGTAAATTAGTCGCTTAAGACAACTAAAATAAAATAAATTTGTAATTACTTCGTGTTAAAAAAGGTCAATCAAGATTCTACAAACAATAAACAAATTTAAACAATAAAAAACAAAACAAGTTGATGTAATCGTTTGTTTTAGATTGAAGGGAAAAAAACAATTGGAAACATCTGCAGAAACAATAAAATTACTTCTTGGTTGTATTTTATTTAGTTTCGTTGCAAACTTATTGCGCGTTTTGTTTTAGTTTCATTTTTTTTTTCGGTATTAGAAGAAAACTGATATTCAGAACGCAAAATATCTACCAATAGCTACGTTGCTTAACAATAACGTAATTGCAGGTTTACTATTACCGGGTTGTACGCAGAACTTGTTACAACAATTTTTGCGGTAGGCCGTTCTTTGAAATTGCACACGAAAAAAAAAATAACGCCGCATACTCATGATATCGCAATAACAGATACATATCTATCGCAAATATGTAAGATCTTATATGTACATATACCCATATCATTATTTTATAATGGGTACCTCAGGGGCGTCGCTAACGGAGGACACTGTAAGGAAATTCAAATCATCAATTTTTTTCAGTAAAAGTTAATTTTTTTTTTTAAATCTATGTTCCTTAAAGTTCCATTAAATTTATCTATTAATTACTTATTATTTTTCTTGAGGAGCTGTTCATAAAATATGTCACACTAAAATTAGCTTTTTTGACCCCCTCCGCCCCGGTTGTCACACTTTCTGTGACCCCCCTGTAAATATTACGTTACAAAAACTAAACCCCCCTGAACATGATAAATTTTTATTGATAATAAACAAATTTTGATAGTCAAAAATATTTATTTTATTTTCATAATAATATTTAAATAAATTAATAAATATCTTGTAACGAACAAATAAACAATATTTCTATTTATCAGAAGTCCAAGGATTTTGTAAAAATTCAGTAAAATTTTTTGATAAACGGCCCCCCTTGTATGGGAACGTATTTTATGAACGGCCCCTGATTTGCAGTGGTAACATTTTTTTTCTTGATTTATTCAAGTATCGCCCCCCCCCCCAAAATGTATTTGTTAATTTTTACATGACAATAATTAATATGCAATTAAATACAGGTTTACATAGACACTTTTATCTGTACCGTCCCGTCCGTCCTATTCATTTATAAATATCCCACAGGAACAACCGCGGGGGCGAAAAAACATAATACATTTCGTCTGCCTTCGGATGCAATTTGGCAGAGGATTTCGGGCCGTTAAAAGTGCCAAATTTGTGTGATTTATTAATTCGTTATCATGTCCACGATACGATATATCTATATGTAGATACATACCTACATAGGTGTGTACGAACGATCGATTGATTTGCTTGGAGAGACGCAACATTACGTCATTCACTTCGTTGATGATTTCGGTTTCGTGCCAAAAGTACGAGTCGCCAAAACGAAAAAAAAAAAAAAGATAAACTCAAAAGCTATTTTTGTTATTCGATTCGGACAGGTAAAACAAATCTCCATTTTATTGTCAGCATCAAAATGAAATTCAAAAATTATATTTTTGGAGGCTAGGATTTTTTAATGTTCTCAAAGATATTTTTTATTCAAAGCTTACCTAAGAAGTTTAAAACTTTCCTTAAAAACCGTACCATATGATCAACTTTTTGGAAACTGTAATTTTTGAGAAATTGAAAACAAAGAAAACATGATTTAAACATCTGTTTCGACTGAATCATCATTTTAAACTCAATAGCTCCTGAAGTATACAATGTTTAATGTCAGAACCATTTAACAGTATTTTGGACTAAAATTAAGCATTAAAAATTATTTTTCTTGGAAACCATCATAAGTATTGTTTTCTGTATTGAATAATTAGCCCTCTGAACAATTCCATAGAAAATTAAATTAGCATTCGATATTTCTTGGTACACTTATTCGGTAGATTTAGCGGAAATAATAATAATTGTTAAATTTATATTATAGATACACATCCTATAGTCTATTTTTTTAAATGTAGCCGTTCATCAAGCAATAAAACTGTCATCCAGTAATCGTTCTTGTCAGTGGCTGATTTACCAGCAGGCTGAATAGGTTAGACTAGCTAGAGCCTAGGGCGGCAGATTTTAGGGGGCGACAAGCTGCTCAAAAATTTTTTTGTCTTACAGAAATTAAAAAAAAATTATCTTATACACGGAAAAAAAACGAGGCTCAAAAAATCAACAAAAATTACAATATTTCAGTGCTATACAGTATACTGAATACACTAACGTCTGTAGATATATGAAAAATTACTAAACGCTTATTTATAAAATATATCTACTATTATGATTTTGAATTTTTAAAATATTCCAATAGCGTTTAAGTATAACATTTTAAATTTAGTATTTTTACATATTTTTTAAATTAATTATTACCATAATTTTTTCTTTAGGTCCACCCACACTATTCAATTAACGTAATATTATGTTTCACCCCTTAAATATATCTATTCGAAGAAAAATTCGATCCAAAAAAAATTGCTTAAAAATAACAATAACAAATATTATATAGATAGATATATATGTGAAAAATTAATACTTTTCTATTGATATTTCTGATGATATTAACAACCTGTTTGAGTGTTGAATAAAAATTTAATAAATTTTCACGTAAAAAATTGCATATCATTGCACAGAATTTCATAAATATTATACATTTCTTAGAACGATGATAATTAAAAAAAACAATAATGATAATATTGTAATGAATACAAGCTGTAAATATCCATTCAACGAAAGTTCTTCTTAACATTCTCACATTTTTAATCCTAATGAATTCGTATCAATAATTTTTGTTGATTAATTTGATAAAAATATAATACAATCATAAAGTTGCAATAACATTGACAAAAAATTGATTGTGAATTAGGGTATAAAATTGCAGGTGTCAGTAGGGGCAGCAAATGTGTAAATCCGCCACTGGTTCTTGTCATCTTCTGGCTGGAATTGTCTAGCACTCTAGGTTTTATGGCAACGTCAAACTAAATACATTTGTTAATCACTTATTGTGCCTTCAAATCTCTCTTAAATTTCAAATGAGCAATAAACGATTGCAAACCTTGAAGGTAAATACTATAAAGATCTTTAAGGTTCTTAAAGGTTCTATAACAGTTGTTGGATTACATTTGCAAAGATAGGCTCAATAAAGATCATCTGTATCCTAACATGGTCGTTAAATGATTTTCGGATTATCATCCTTCTGAATCCCAATGAAATTAATTCAACCAAATAATGTAAGCTTGGAAGTTTTATTGTTTGGGCCGCTACTTTAAAAAAGTTAAACGAGTTTATACAAGTTGGCGCAATTATTTAAAGAATTAAATAGCCTACAATCATCAGAGCAATTTGAATGATACTCTCAACTTTTTTCATTGAAAATTTTTATGGATATAAATTTTTTAATCATTCTTTGATCCTCTGATTGCACCCTAATATATCTATATATACAGGGTTTTTCAACTTGATGGGCTATTAGAAGTATATGAATTAGTAGAAGGAACTCAATTCTGAAACTTGGACTCACTTGGTTATCGTTTATGCCGCTTCTTTTAAAAATATTTTCAAGTTCGATTTACATCCGGTTATACCGGAAGTCGACACCAACTTTGTTATTTTAAATGGAATCGTATATTTTTTTCGCTGAATTCGAATAAAACGTGTAATTCTAAGGTAAGTTTGATAACCAACTTGTACACCTATGACGATCGGTTTCTGAGTTAATTTAATTTATAGAAAAAAAATCGCTACCGCAACCCAAATTATAAAAAATCATAACTTCCACAAAATACGACTAAGAGTGTTGAAATTTTTACTAGTAATAGCTGAATATTAGTGCTAACGCCTTGAAAAAATTGAATTAAATAATTTATACAGGGCGTTCAAAATAAAATTCTAAAATTGAAAAACTTCAAACACGAATAACCTCGTTTTCTCAAATGGCACCTACTATTTTTTATTTTTTCAATCGATTTCTTTTTTTATCCTCTTTCGATCTATATGGATACTTCCTATTTTAAGTAATACTTCGAAATTATTCCAAAATTTTCAAATAATATAGGAAGTATCCATATAGATCGAAAGAGGATAAAAAAAGAAATCGATTGAAAAAATAAAAAATAGTAGGTGCCATTTGAGAAAACGAGGTTATTCGTATTTGAAGTTTTTCAATTTTAGAATTTTATTTTGAACGCCCTGTATAAATTATTTAATTCAATTTTGTCAAGGCGTTAGCACTAATATTCAGCTATTACTAGTAAACATTTCAACACTCTTAGTCGTATTTTGTGGAAGTTATGATTTTTTATAATTTGGGTTGCGGTAGCGATTTTTTTTCTATAAATTAAATTAACTCAGAAACCGACCGTCATAGGTGTACAAGTTGGTTATCAAACTTACCTTAGAATTACACGTTTTATTCGAATTCAGCGTAAAAAATATACCATTCCATTTAAAATAACAAAGTTGGTATCGACTTCCGGTATAACCGGATGTAAATCGAACTTGAAAATATTTTTAAAAGAAGCGGCATAAACAATAACCAAATGAGCCCAAGTTACAGAATTGAATTCCTTCTACTAATTCATATACTTCTAATAGCCAACAACTTGAAAAACCCTGTATATTATACGAAATTCATACTCTAATAGTGAAAAGATCCCATAAATTTTTATTGCACCATTAACCCGTTTCTTCATCTTGCTGTAGAGAACAAAAGAATCCATATGCACATTTATAATTAACCTACCGAACCGTGTATATTTTTACTACTTTTATCGGTCAGTGTCTTTTCTTTCGTTACGCTACACACTCTTCCTAATATTCATTTTGTCTTTTTTTTTCAACATCAGACTAAACAATCGACGAATCGTGTAAATGTACCAAACACACATATATGCATAATACCTACATACAAAGGTAATACATAAATTACCACCGTTTTCCTCACAATCAGTTGTTCTCGCCGATTTTTAGCCAACCGTGACTCACATTAGTACGAAAAAATAAAAAAAACACAGCTAAGTAAACAAATCCAATCATTGTTCTAGATTTTAACGTTACTTCACCTACTTTTTGTGACAGGTCGCTATTTATTTTTTAAATATTTTTTGTACATTTATTCTTCATTTATCTTTATTTTTCATAATTACCGCAATCTATAATCATGCTAATTCTTAAAAAAAAAACATGAAAATAGGCGCGTGAAGCTACTTACAATTAAACAAAACAGTCGAGCGCCAGGGGGGTCGTAAACAAGATAGACGTCTAATTATTTATTATTTGGGTTTATTTTTAACCTGCCCTTACGCCAAAGTGTTGATGGGATTTTTACGGAAAATCAGTCAAGTAAAAAAAGAAAATGACCGAAACCAGACTCGCGGTATAAAAATAAAATCTTCACCAAGCACGTCTTGTTAATATCAACAGCACCGAATTAACCAAAAAAAAGTCATCGTGCGGTTGTCATCAAATGGGGAGCTTTATATCAGGTGTGATTACAAAAAACAATAAACTTAAGACAAACATAAATACTTACATTAAAGATCAGTTGTAACGACATTGATAATTTAGTGATTAAGTATATCCCAAAGGTCATAATAAATAAAAGAAATGTCTTTTGTAAAACTTAAATTTGTAGAATTTCCAAAAATAATTACTACGTAGCTACGTGCAGTGTAATAAAAGTCAGAATTGATGTAACGTGAATGTGACACATTGTAATTATTATGCATACAATTTTCAAATATTAGTCACGTGTGTGCTCTAGCGTGAAAAAATTACGGGAACTACACATGAAATAATTCTAATGACGTGACTGCATCTGTTTCTAATTTAAATTCCGCACTTGTCACAAGTCGCTTATAAAAAAAACATATATATCTATACGCACTTGTTCCATATTCATTCACACCATTACAGTAAAATCTCCTTATTCGCGGGATATATCTTTTAAAATTATGTCGCGAATAGGGAAAACGTAAATATTGAATGATGATTTGTATAGAAATATAGGGGTTGGGTTCCAAGGTAGGTAAATAAAATAAAATAAATAAAAATAAAATCTGTAATTACAAATAACAGATAGATACATATTTAAAGCACAAATAACTATTCCAAAAATATTATTATTAATTCTTATTACTTGAATTATCTATTGTTTGAAAATATTTTGTAATTTTGTCCTGCTTTGCCGCTTTTAATAGGCCTTTTAATTCCGCACATGTGATTTATATACTTTAGGAGGCTCAAAACAAATAATATTTAATTTTTTTTTATATTTTGACGTCTACTTGTTGGTTTTGATATATAAGTGGGAAAAACATTAAATATTGAGCAATGAATATTACTTCTTTTTAAATTATATATGTAATCGTATTTTACGTATCCTCGAATAACCAAATTTTTCGAAGCGAATAGAGGAAGTGGTCTCAATTTTTCCTTCCGCGAATAAGGAGATTTTACTGTACTTGAGAGGACTTTTAAAATCGATACGTTATATTAAAAGTTCCTTAAAAAAATAGATTTAGATATACAGTCACACTTTGACAACTCGAACCGCCGATAAGTCGAATTTTTGATAATTTGAACCAAATTGGTAGGTAACTGAGAAATACATGTAATTTTAACTTGAAAATTCGAAACTAATATTTGGCGCCAACACTCTATAAGTCGAATTTTCTGGGGAATCCCTTAATAATATAAGATTTTAATATGAAATAAATACGAGGGGCGTCACAACAGTAAGTTTTCCCCCTTTAGAAATACAAACAAAACCGAGATATATTCAAGCCATACAAAATTTCTTTTTATTATTTAACTAGCTATGCCCGCGAATAGTGACTTTCGGCAGCATTTAAATTTTTTTTCTTCTATATTTTTATTTTCTGGGCCGTAAGCCTTTTTGCCGACGTCATTACAGAAAAACTTTCATTCCTTATTTTTGCCCCCTTTAGGGTAAAATAATTACAAACTTTATATGTCGTATTTATATCTAATCAAAAGCCTAAAAAATAAGTTTCATGCCTCTAGCTTTATATCTACTTATCTATCTCTGTACCAAATTCTCATTTAAATTGGTTCAGTAGTTTTGTCGTGATTGCGTAACACACAGACAGACAGACAGAGTTAGTTCCGCATTTATAATATTATAGATTAATATAGTTTAATTACAGTTTAAAATAGTTTATATAGTTTAGTATTCAACTGCTTTTATTGATCCAAATAAACAAAACCTCTATAACTTTTTACACTTAATATTTTAATTTTCTGGGCCGTAAGCTTTTTGGACGACGTCATTACACAAAAACTATCATCGGCTAATTTTATCCCCTTTAGGGTAAAATTTTTACAAACATTGAACGTCGTATTTATTTATATCTAATCAAAAGCCTAAAATTCTTTAAAAATTACCGAATTTCCTATTTCAACCCCTTACAGCCCTTTTTTGGCATTATGTCTTTTCTCAGGCTCTAGACTATTTCTGTACCAAATTTCATTTAAATCGGTTCAGTATTTTAGGCGAGATTGTGTAGCATACAGACATTATTTACCTACTTTCGCATTTATAATATTCCGCGAATTCATTTTCATCGATTTTCCCATGGGAATAAGATATTTTTCCGCAGTAAAACGTAGCCAATGTGTTAATCCAGGGTGTCAGCTAACTGCATATCAAATTTTATTAAAATCGCTCCAGCCGTTTAGACGTGAAGAAGTAACAAACATACACACTCACACACTCACAAACTTTCGCCTTTATAATATTAGTGTGATTACCAAACTATTTTTCTACATACATAGTCCCCATACCTTTTAATACTTTTAGTATATCTATCATTTAATTTTTTCAATCCTTCCTCAAAGAAAAACTTGTTACGCCATGATTTGACGGGCGAGCGTTGTCGTAAATAAGAAGTACTCCCTTTTATTGGAAGATGAATCTTTATTTATTGCAAACCACTTAAAAGCGGCCTGCAAGTATATGGCTATAACGGAGTGCCTCTTTTTCACGACAACGCTCATCCACATTCAGCTGCAAAGGCACAAAACTTATTGAAGAAATTTAATTGAGGTATTTTTGAGAATCTATCATACTCTCCAGATCTT
Organism: Agrilus mali; assembly: GCA_029378335.1. Classification (NCBI taxonomy): domain Eukaryota; kingdom Metazoa; phylum Arthropoda; class Insecta; order Coleoptera; family Buprestidae; genus Agrilus; species Agrilus mali. Next base: position 17,424,835 of record CM055658.1, on the reverse strand, counting down.
GCACCAAGTGACTTCTTACTTTTTTCACGATTGAAAGAAAGCTTGGGTGGCAAGCAATTCAAGATGAGCGAAGAAGTCGACACGACTAGTGATGAGCAAAGAAAGACCAAGACCAAGATTCGGATAGTCTTGGGCTTGGTCTCAGTCTTGTTTACTTAGTCTTGGTCTTGGTCTTGCTCAAATTCGTCTGGTCTCGGTCAGGGTCTTGTTTTTTCGCACGACCAAGACCAAGACTGCAAGACCAAGACCAATTTTGCTCATCACTAGAGGCGACAGTCAAGTCATCATGGCTTCGAAAGCAGAACACGTTTTTCCTAGAGGAAGGATTGAAAAAGTTAAATGATAGATATAATTATTTTTCTAAAAGGGGGAAACTTACTTTTGTGACGCCCCTCGTATATACAAATGCTCATTTACAAAAAAATAGCACATACATATGTTCATGTATTATTATTATTTAATAACTCAAAGTCTTGATACTACGAAGTGTTTTTACTTCACACGGTGTTTTGAGTTATCGAAGCTCGACTGTATTAAATAAGTACTAATGGTTTTGACTTACGGAAATCGGAGATTGATGAACGATTGCTGATTCTTGGAATGTGTTCTGTAAAAAAATATGCACAAATTTCAGCTTTAATTTAAACCATATAGATATATTTTAGGATTATTAAAATTTTTATACATAACCAGGTACTGATCACAAATTAAATATACGGGACTTTATAAATTACATACATTTCTACATAAGAATTTATGTAAACCCACAACATTTAAATTTTTATTCCTGGGTAAGTATAAGTACCTAAACCTAGATACAATATTGTGTACGTAAGTACGATTAGCGGTAGTGACATTCAAAATAAATTGTTGGTTAATTTACCGCCTTATTAGTGGAGGTGCGACCATAAAAAATATCGTATTTTTCTTCGTAAATAGCAGTCAGTTGCTACTACCTAATATATATAACAGTAGTTAGGTACTTTAAGCGTCATCGTCATATCCGTTAACCCAGTGGAAAGATGAAAATAGATAGGCAAAGAAACCATTTTTCTTTTTTGTCTACATACTACTGCATATACGTAGTGTTAAGGACAACATTAATATCACATTAAATTTTCTGTCACTATACGACTTTCACTAACATAACATTTTTCAAAACGGTTACTTTCATGACATATACCGTCGCGCGTCGTTCAAACGATCATTTACTTTTATACACCCATTATTTTTCGAAACGTGATGATCGTTTCCCAATCGGGGTCGTTAATATTTATAAATTAAAATTAAAATGCTGATAAATTAAATTAACTAAATATGTAAGTAAGTGATGGATTAAAGCCTGAGAGAAATTGTAGAAAGGTGTGACATTAAATGTCTTAATTATCCTCTTTTTCTGTTATGGTATGACTAAACATACGGTACTTGGTGCATGTACAACTTGTAAACAAAGTTATAATATGTACGACACATTAAGTGTAATAAAACTCAAATTTTCCAGCATAATATGTAAATAAAAATAATGCTTTATTGCCTAATACGTATGTAAATAATTGAACAGAAATATTTTAGGGAAAAGAAAGAAATTGAGGACAAATTTTTCCATCAGAAAGATGAAAAAGATTAAATGTGATGTTAGCCATTTATATCTAATTATTTCTACAGAGATGTTTAATGATTATTCGATATCTTTTTTATTTCTTGAATTATTACAAACATAAATATATTGGAGGAGGGAGTTTAGACATGGGGAAAAATCCCTAATCAGAGTTGGGCAGAGCTTTCTTTAGTGCTTTGTGCTTGAAGGCTTTTGAGAGCTTAAAATAACTGTACTTTAAGCCCTTTCTCGAACAGATGATAGTTGGCGCTATAGTAACGAACTGCAGTATAAAAATGCTTGTAATTTGAAATAAAAAAAAGAATTGAAAAAAAAAATTAAAACACTTATTATGACCTTTTCAAGTGCTCGAGTAAGTTCTATCAAAGAATCACTTTTGAAGTGCTTTCAATTCTGTATTGTCGTCAGCAGTGGCGTACCTAGGAAACCAAAGGCCCTGGGGCAAAAAATAAAATAGGGCCCCAACTAAACTATTTAAAATCGTTTGTTCCGTATTCGTCGTGTTCCGAATTCGACGTACTTCAGATTTATCATAATTCAGATTCGTCGTAATACAGTCGACTCCATAATAAAATAAAAAACCAAATACAAGTTGTACATAACTTATTTTAATGAACAAATTAAAAGTATTTATGAAAACTAAAGAAAATATCTACCTGTTACCGTTCAAAAATACGGTCCTGTGACAGACACACAGACAGCGGAGGCACGTTAAGAGGGTCCCGTTAAGCACCCTTTGGGTACGGAATCCTAATTAAGTAGAGATTTTTAATCCAATAACACCACTTTCTTCATCGACTATAGGTACGTTTTACGACGAATCTAAATTACGACAAATCAAAATTTTATCAATACAACTCAAAATATCTATAAGTATGTAGTTACATTTAAATACTTTAAAGTTGCAAAGCTACTTTACCATTAGTTCTTTATTGTGCACAGCGGGGCACGTCCTGCTTCTACACGCAGAGTTAAGCAATGAATAACTGGATGAATTAATATAGGTTTTTTTTTTAAATAAAAGTTAGTGGATATTTCTAACACAATTTATAGTGTAAGTCAGAGTCCGAGCGGTCCCCTGAGCTTGGGGGCCCCGGGGCACTGCCCCGTCTAGCCCTATGGTAGTTACGCCACTGGTCGTAAGCTTGAATCCGTTTTAAGTGGCTTCAAGCCCCTTCAAAATGCTTGAAAGCAAGACAAAGCCATTTAACCCTTCAAGTATTTGAAGCACCTTTAATGTAATTCAAGCCCTTTTAACAAGCGCTTTGAATTAAATTACTTTTCGATGTATTTGATAATTCAAATTAGAATATGTTTGGGACTTTAATTAAGGGTTTTAGGTTTAGGGCTTGAAAGCTTTTTTAGTGAAGGCCTTGTCCAGCTCTATCTCTCATAGAGGCGCATTTGTGATAAGGTTCTTAGACATCATAATACAAACATATAGATGTATAAATATAAGACGTACATACAAGTATCAAACACGACTTATCGGTTTAATAACAAGTAAATGAGTAGAAAGTGTGCGTGGAAGGAGCAGCAGCAGCAGCAGTTCGCGTGTCTTTTTCGGGCGATTTCCGTTAGACCGACCTACTTTCCGTCTCCTCGTTCCCCAAGTCCTCATGCCACTGTGGTCTCCTTTATTTCAATTTTATTCGGCACAGTGGTGATATATGACACTCGAATTAATTTGGCCGAACGACAAAAGAATACAGGAACATACACACAATATACAATGCACATACCGGCAGGTATACATTTCACACACGAGCCTGCATAATATACATTTTTACCACACATCCACATATACTCCACACCGCCATCGGTGGCCTGGATGCACACTTACCCGGGTATAATAATAATGGTTTTAAATTGGAAACAGATACCAGGTATTATTGCCACATAAAGATACGTATTGAGTTCTGGTAGGTTGGTATTATGGTACATAACACTACTTTTACAGGTAGGTATTATGGGCACTAAATGCCGTTTCCAGTAAAACAAATAAACTATTTTATAGTTAGGTACGTAAATACACCTAAGTAGTTTAAAAGTTCAAACTAATCGCCCAATTTTAAGCCGCAATTGATGTTCCTTCTTGAATTCTCAAACCCTTCCCTGGAAGAATACATTACAAATCGGAAGCAGAAATTTCAGGTCCTAAATTAAGACCCTAATACAGATGTGGTAACTTAGAAACCGAACATTGGCATTTTTTTTACATGCAATCACAACGACCGGCGTTATCTTTTGATAAATAGCACATACCGACAAAAAACATGTAATTCCTATGCTCGGTTTCTTAGTTCAATTCGAAATTATTTTTGGTAAAAATTTTTCATGACCAACAATATTTTCTTGAGAAAGTTGTAAGAAATATGTAACATAATTAGATTGTACCCTATGAATAATTTGTTAGATGTTAGATGATGTAAAGATTTGTTGTAAATATCTACCGTGAGAAAACCGTCAATAAATAATTATTTTACAGTAAGTTTTTCTTGACCCACAATAATTTTTTGTATGCAAGGTCTCACAGTCATATAAAGTAGCTACCTATGTCCGCGACTTCATCCGCGTGAAATAGTGACTTTCGGCAGCATTTAAAATTTTTTTCTTCTATATTTTTATTTTCTGAGCCGTCAGGCTTTTTGCCGACGTCATTACACAAAAACTTTCATTCCTTATTTTTGTCCCCTTTTAGGGTAAAATTTTTACAAACTGTAAATGTCGTATTTATATCTAATCAAAAGTCTAAAAAATAAGTTTCAAGCCTCTAGCTTTATATCTACTTATCTATCGTTATACCAAATTCTCATTTAAATCGGTTCAGTAGTTGGTGCGTGATTGCGTAACACACAGACAGACAGAGTTACTTTCGCATTTATAGTATTATAGATTAATAAAGTTTAATTATAGTTTAAAATAGTTTTTATTGCTAAGTGTTTAACTACTTTTATTGATCCAAATAAACAAAACCTCTATAACTTTTTACACTTATAATATTTTAATTTTCTGGGCCGTAAGCTTTTTGGACGACGTCATTACACAAAAGCTTTCATCGGCAAATTTTATCCCCTTTGGGGTAAAAAAAAAACATTGAATGTCGTATTTATTTATATCTAATCAAAAGCTTAAAAAATAAGTTTCAAGCTTCTATCTTTAAAAATAACGGAATTTCCGTACAAACTTTCCTATTTCAACCCCTTACAACCCTTTTTTCGCATTAAAAAGTAGCCTTTGTCCCTTCTCAGGCTCTAGACTATTTCTGTACCAAATTTCATTTAAATCGGTTCAGTAAATTTTAGGCGAGATTGTGTAGCATACAGACAGAGTTACTTTCGCATTTATATTCCGCGAATTCAATGTCATCGATTTTCCCATGGGAATAAGATATTTTCCCGCAGTAAAACGTAGCCTATGTGTTAATCCAGGGTGTCAACTAACTCCATACCAAATTTTATTAAAATCGCTCCAGCCGTTTAGACGTGAAGAAGTAACAAACATACACACTCACACATTCACACACTCAAAAACTTAGTGTGCTAATATGTCCAGAGATAATCTACAGTGAGACCTTTAAGTGTGTAATAGTTAATTATTTTTTTGGTGGATGTATTATTACTCTACAATAATTTTTTGTATAGGTATAGGAGGTAGGTACAGTATATCTACATATTTCGTTTATAACGACGATGAAAGGACCATTAAATTCCGTCGCTATATCGGGAAGTCGCTAAATAAAAAGAAAGAGAGAAAGAATGAAAGAAGGAAATTAAGCAGCAAGAAAAGTATCCACTAACTGATTCTTAGATTTAACTTTATCAACCTTAATATTTATTAACAATTAGTACAACTGCTGACTATCTGTGAATGTACACAAAATACAAAAGGTATTGTGTTTAGACTCGATCGCAGTATCAGTCAGTATGAGATTTCTAGCATCTTGTAATTAATAGTTCATTAAAATTAGTCGTTAAAACCGAAATCGACGTTACATCCGAAGTCGTTACAGCCAAATTTTCTTCTTGAATTACTCCTTAAATTCAAGGGACTTATGTGTTATGCCGTTGTGACCAAAAGAACGTTACAACCGAAGTCATTATAAATGAAATCCACTGTATTTGTATTATATACAATTTTTTATTAACGTACTTTATTTTTTTTATTACCAAATTTTATTAACTACAATATCTTTCAATGCAGTAAATTAAAGAAGGCGAACTTGTACTTTGTACTGTTATGTATTTTCTGTAATAAAATTCTTAAGGTAACAAATTTAATTAGTCATTTAACAAGTAAGAGACCATTCATTCACAATACTCATGACTTATGCATGTATTTATTTATATATATAAAAGTGAAATTAGGTCAATTTACATGAAAACGCTTTTTACAAAAGTTAATTATGTAGGTAGGTACTTCTACGTGTATTAAAAAAATAAAAGAGTATCGCTGGGCTCGGACGTACCAGTTTATTTGTCAAATTAGCTTAGGTGAGCTCTACGCGATCGTCTGTTGTTTATCTTTACAATTATGACTCAACGTCGAATAGCAAAATCTACTTAAGTACACATGCAAAAGAGTGACAAGGACAGGTGAACCTACCTCAACATAATTATTTTGTTTTGTTAACTAACCAATTTATTATTATTACAAATGCGTAGAAGTTTGCACGAATTGTCATCGTCTTTTTTCTGTCTACAATTAATTCATATTTTATTTCACTTTTACACATTAAAACACAATAAATTATTAGATATATAAAAAGATATATAATAACGCAAGCAACTAAATTGATTAACTGAAGAAGCTACAAATAAAAAACAAAACGTTTATAACTTTAACGAAACATTAATAAAAAGAATTTTTATTTAAAAAAAGACAAAAACACGTTCTCGTAAATTATAAATATATGTATCTATACTTGAAGGTAAATTTACGATTTAATTTGAGTTATATAGATACCATACGAAAACAAATATTTCAAAGCTTTCATATTCAGAGAAGTTAAAATATCTAGTATTAATTTTAGCTGTTAAGCTTCTATGACAGTTATTGCACTGTAATAAAATCAATCAATTCGTTCATTTTTTTAATTAATTACATTTGATACCTGAGTACCAACCAGTAGTACAGCATTTGGGTGCCGACAAGACAAAAGACATTGGAGATAATTAAGTCACCAGGAAACGAAAGCGGAAAAAGGTCACGAACGACAAAAAAAGAACAAACAAAAAAAAAGAAATCGAAATTTATAGCCCCGTTCACATTCGCATTGTTATTAATAAGAATGAAGTCCATTATCGTTCTCGATCGTTTAAATTTTTTTTTGCTTTTCGTTCTCTTAATCGTCCCAAAAACAATGGCATGAGCGATTTTAATGTATCGTATCGTTCGACTTGGAGTAAATGTCAGGGAATCGTTCGTTAAATATCTTTAATGCTTAAATACCAAGGACACGAGAACAAGTCATGTTGCTTTTGTAATACATAATAAGAATACACGATAAAATAACATCATTGAATCATTTTTAAGGGCGAAATATGAAATAAATCCTTTCTAATAATAGAAACGATTATATGGCAGGCAAAAAAAATAAAAACTCCCAAGAACTTCCTCCATAAAAATGAAAAATAAAATGAGTACATCCTAAAGGTTACATTTATAATAAAGATCCCAGTTTTTATTCTGATATCTATAGAGAACCCTAAACTTTAAAAGAAGCACAAGTGTTGACTAGCATTTCTTCCAGCAATGTGAAGATTTTAGATTTCATAAAAGATTTGTTTATTAAAATGGAGCTATAATAGAAATAATTTAATTGATGTTTTAATTGCCCAAGGGCTTCACAGCATACATAGTTAATCCGGCACTTATTTCAATTAAATTAAGAGCAGTCGATATGCCTGGATTTGTGTAATGTGTTGTTAAGTAATGTTGCATATTTGTGCCGTATTTCGTAAGACATTTTATCTTCTGGATCCTTCCCTGTCTGTACCTACATATGTAGGTACCTACACGATCGCCACCATAAGGATATCACGTTTCTTTTTATTGGCAATTATTATAGCCTTTTTTGTCGACGTAGTTATTATCATTAATGTAAGAGTATTTTAAAAGGAAAATGCTGTTTCGTAACATCACGTAGATAATCATAATAAGTGAGAAATCGATAGAGAACTTCCAGACTTCCTTATTATTCCTAAACAATAAACTATCGACTTTTTATGGCAATAAGTAGGTACCTATATATGTACATATAAATACCTATAGATATAAATATGTATATGATGGTATACAACAACTGTACCAAACATGTCCGTGCATTTATGTATAGTATGTGAACATATTTATGTAAACCGTCAATTTATTAGAAAGTTAGACTCTGGACAAATAGGCAATGAGTTTGTACTCTATTACAAAGTCATTAAATTATACATTGAGCACTTGTGTACAGCCATAGTATGTTTGCTTGTTCATAATTTGACAAATTTCATACATATATACATACATATATAGGCATATGTATATTAAGTTTATGTTTATTTTGTCATTAAACTGTGTTAAAAAAATAGTCAAATGCATAAGCCTGATGTCCATAGTTCCTTTAAAATATAGGGGAAAAAAAGGTCAACAAATTTGTTGTTTAACATGGTTAATAAAGTCATTAAGGTGATGAATGTATAGAAAATTTAATATTTTTGAATTCTTTACATTATTTATTCAATAAAAAATATCAATTATTCTACATAAAGTAGGCGTTACAACGTATTCTCTAAGTACAAAAGTCAAAAACTTAAGATAAAATGAGTCATTTTAATTCTGGTTATAAATTACGAATAATTACGATGTTATTTGAAGTATTTTTTCTGTTGATTCTATAGATTGTCTCGTGGAGACTATACACAGATCGTCTAGTTGTATAAACAATATACAATTACAATAAAAATATTGGCAATTGTCATAGAATGGGTGGGAAAGGGGGTGGTAAGGTTAGGAATGGACTCATATAAAATCGATCAAGGGTTTTTAGGAGGCGGCAGACTCATATAGAAACAGGGAATGGAGTTGAAAATTTAAAATTGGGTGAATTATAATTGTGTATATGAGATTGCTTAAGGTTGCAGAGGGATGCAAGAGTGAAGCGGGGAGGAAGTTTACTGATGACTTTGAATAACGTTAAAAAGAAGATGGAGGCTCGGGAGTGAAAATAAGAAATAACTGAAACTATAAACCAAAACAATTTATTCATCAAATGGACTATATGGGTTATGTTATATAAAGATTGCTGCCCTTTCTCCCGTTTATCACAACCCACTTTGTTTTACAAATAACGTCCGTTGGGGAAAGGGAGAACCTTTGCATACCATAACCTAACCCAGATGTCGCGAGATGAATGGAACACCAATTTACTAAAAAGATATTTTCGTGGATTATTGTTCGATTTCTTATTTTTTTCCCCCCGGCTAAAAACCTAAAAAGTTATTTTGTTCTATAAGGTCATTCCTATCTCCTTCCACTGTCTTGCTCCTTACAATTACAATTTACCCCATTTTAAATTATACTATACGAGTCCACCGCCTCCTAAAAACAGTTAAATGGTGTTATACACGTTTACGACTATCATACCCACTCGTATTCCATCCCAGGGGTGGGTAACTAGCTTCTGACAATTACCACAATATTGATGTATATGACAAAGTAATCCGCTAAAAATAATGCAAAAATTTCTTAGCGCCATTAATTACCTAATATTTTTAATAGATGTAGTTAATTGGCTCACTGAAGACGAAAAAGTCGTAAATCATTTTTACAATGGGGGTCGGTACAAAGATTAAGAAGGGCTCTTTCTCGGCAAATACGATACGATTCGATTTAGAAGGGGTGTGATATGATATTTACAGTGCCGTACACAAAAATAACGTAGCTTTAAGAAAGAATATGTTTGTTGATGTGCATCTATAGCAGCGGGTAAACCGGATTGTTGGCGTGGCGAACGTGGCGATCGCATGCCGTGGCGACGTTCACCATGCGCAAGCGCCTGTACGATTTTCTTCCCATTCGGTTCGAAGGTGTCGTTTACAATAGTAAACTAGAAGATGGAAGTGATTAATTATGATTATTGTGTACATTTCACCTAATAAAAAAATGAATGATACTTCATTTTAACGTGAGAAATTATTTCCGTACAGTCACAGAGGTTCAATAATTTTTAAAACCAATTAAGATAAACTACCATCGATTTTAGCTGGAGATTTCAATGTAAATTTTGCTAAAGATGAATCAATGCCATTAATTACGTTCCTCCAAAAAGAATTTCAATTGCAAATTAACAACAATCCAAGAGAACCTACTACCAGATATGCAACAATAATAGATGCTGTATTTATGAGATGTCTTGATAATGTTATGTCCAATACTTCTGTAACATACTTCAGTTATCCTCGACCAATTATCACAGTAATGTTGTCAGAGGCAACATCGAATACATATAACTATTACTGAAATCACTGATTAAAAAAATTGAGTTTCACATCTGCCAGGCGTCCCTTTTTAATTAATATGCTGTTAATGTTTTTAGGTGGTATTTATATGAATCAGCCGATCGAAATAGGCGTTTCTAAGTTTCTAATTTAACTTTAACCTGCTTGTTGATTACCAAATGAAACTACATAATCTGTTTGCCAGAGATGTAACTATTCCTAATTACTAATTAATGAGAATCGGTTCATATTTTCAATACAATTAGGTACAGTAAAAGGCAATTAACAGATTATACAAGTCTTATATGTATAATAATTATCTATAGGTATTAATTTTATTTTTACCGTTAATGGGCATACATTTTCCTTAATACAACACTTATTGTAAATATGTATAACTAATGTTATCCTTTTTATTGACTGTTGTATAGGTAAGTTGTCAACAATATTGAATATTACTTGTGGAGCAAAAAAAAAAAACATCAACAAATAAAACAAACATTTTCTTTCTCAACGCTACGTTATTTTTGTGTACGGCACTGTAAATATCATGTTACACTTCTAATAAATCGAATCGTATCATATTGGCCGAGATATGGCCTTTCTCAATATTTGTACCTACCCCATTGTAAAAATGTTTTACGACTTTTTCGTCTCCAGTAAGCAAATGGCCTATAGGTACATATACCGTCTTGAATTATATAACAATAATTTTAATATAAATAAGCAGAAAAGAGTCATTCCTGATCAATAAAATATCGAACTTTCTAATCGTATGATTATACAATGATGTACACTATACAGGGTTACAGGTTAAGTCGACATAGTCCTTTAAGTAGTTTCCCTCATTTCTGACTGATTTGACCATGAAAGACTGTATCCTAAACTTAGGGGCCATTCATTCATTACGTAAGACGATTTAGGGGGGAGAGGGGTCGACCATCTCTTATTGTTTCTTACAAGGGGGTGGGAGGGATTCTTGATATTTCTTACGTAAAATCACAAATATACGCAAAATGAAAATTTGAAAAAGCGCGAGTGTCGATGTGACCAAGAAGCAACACCTATTATTATTACAGATGTTCCAGTGGCAAATTCACTTTCTGAGTGGGTTTTGAGCTCCTGGACTGAAAATGTTATGTAGTTGATTATATCCAAACGATTAAAATGATTCCATCCAACATGATTGTAAACGTTCCTGAAAATTGTTACTTTTAAAAATAAACATCAAAACCAACCAAGCGTAAATTGGCTTTTTCCTTTACATTCTTACGTAATAAATATTTAACAGGGGGAGGGATCGGCTTACTCTTATTTTTCTTATTTAAGGGAGGGAGGGTGTCAAAAACTAGTAAAAATCGTCTTACGTAATAAATGAATGGCCCCTAAACCGTTTTTAAGTTATTGGAATAATGTTTTTTAGAAGAAAATGTTTGTGTTTTGTGGCCTCTAATTTACCTGTTTTTGCTATTTTTTGTAGTACATATGTTGTTTTATTATTCTCAACACTAAAATTACAGGTAACTGAACCAACTGGGTGGCAGTAGATGATTGATAGTTAAAAAAGGTAATCAATTCGTAAAAAATATTTTTTTTTTCCTTTGTAAATATTAAAAAAAAGTCTATGACAGTTATGCTGCAGATTTGTTTAAAAATATCTATGGTTCTCTAGCTATCCAACAAGGTATAACAAAGCTAGGGTATTATCAAAAATCTTACAAAAAAACTTTGATAAAATGCTTCTAGATAGTAGTAAAAATAACGGTACTTAAGCGTCAAATTTATCACTTTAGCCAGAAAACAAACTAAACCAATCCAAATAATTTAGAGGCACAAAACACCAAAAAAAAAATGGGACAATAGGCAGAAAATCGGCAATTTTTATAAAAAAACCCTTAAAAGTCCAATAACTTGAAAACGGTTAAGTTTGGGATACGGTCTTTCATAGTCAAATCAGTCAGAAATGAGGGAAACTACGATCTCTTAAAGGATCTAGGTCGACTTATCCTGTAACCCTGTATAACTAAAAAAATTACTCCAAACAACATCGTAATAATTGTTTATGAATAATTTTGTAATAGTTTTTTTAATTTTTATACTAATTATATATCCCACTTTATATTGGCTAAATAATTAACAAGTTTTTAAAATAATAAAACATTGAAGCGAGAAAAATTGTAGTGCTATATTTGGCACCAAAATGCTAGGAATAACAATCATAAATTTTTCGCACGTTCAAGGTTAATGGTTATAGTTAAATATTATAATTATACCTAATACTTTACAAATCCCTTAAGGCAACGATCGACTTACTAAGTAATGCCTGATTATTTTATGGTGTAGTGTAAGTTATCTTTTTCGACGCAAATTTTATTTGTGCCGTTTCAATCAATTCACAATAATAATGCAGTGTTAAAGTTCTGAGTCGACATTGAAATTTTAATCGTTTCGTCGCTACATTTACATATCATAATGACATTATGTGGGCTGTCATGGAATAATCAACAATATAAATTATACATACGTACATAGATATAATGCGTAAACCTTGTGACATTGTTTTCTATTAAACTCACACATTCGCATAAAAAAAATTGACATCTTTGAATTAAATGCAGAATTCAAGGATTATTAATTATATAATAAATTTTGAGTGTTCTGTACGCCAAAAAAAGTATCCCCATCTCCTAGTTATATGAAAACGTGGTAAAAAACTGTGTTTAGTTTCATAAATTCAACATTGTTTGTAGTTAGCTGTACATTTTCCTGTTGATTATAGCTAAGCACAAATAAAAATCATTTTTGTATAAAAACAGCGTTTCATTGACCTTGATACGGAAGCAAAAGTTCTCCCAACTGACGACCATTGAGCTCGTAAATTTTTATAGTTTCATTTAAAATTGGTATATATGTCCATAAAATATTCAACAGCACCAGACAATAAAAACACAATAACTAATGTTTTTTGTTTTTTAAACATTTATTTTCTCGATGCCAAAAAAGTAATTCAGTCATTAACTAAATATAATTTGGTGTAGGTATTACAAAAATTTTAAGCGTCAGTGTATAAGGCACAGATTCCAAAATTAAGAGAAAATAAATGACTACAACAAACATCGTTTGTAATGACGCGACGTTAAAGAGATTGAATAAATTTGGTCGTTATACCCAAACATCTGTTTACAAATACAATCGTACCTACATAAATGTTAGCAGGTATTAGGAAGAATAATCAAGATACAGTGTTATAAAACTTTAATTATTTTATGCGAAGAATAAGTGTCAATATTATTATGAACTATGAAGATACAATATGCGTTCTGTACAAGCTTTCTACTACAACTGACTGTAACTATGCTATACTACCCTAAAACTACCTGACTATAATAAAACTACCCTCTCTTGAAAGAAACACAACAAGTTATACTTATATATACTAAAACATATTTCTTATCGTTGTCACTGAAAAATAACAATAAATATTTTATTTGAGATAGTGGACACGTGTCCCCTTGTGACCTAAAGCACAATCCTTTAGCTTATTACATGTAGCTTACAGTGTGCGGCCATTTAACAATTCTGTTCACGCTTAGCCCCCAAAAAAAAAAGTGCAGAACAGGACTAAATATTATGCAATTGTAAGGAACGAACGACATATATGGAATAAGTATACAAACTATGGCTCTCCACGTGTGTGCATATGCATATTAATATATATTTTATACACGCATTAGGTACATAGATATGTACGTAGTCAATACTTCATCACATAAATCGAGGCGCGGTAATGGGAAGTCACAACAGTAATGACCAAAACTATAATAATTTCACTAGTCCAGTTAGTTCGCGTTCAATTTATAATATAATAAGTTACGCAGAAGTCAACCAATAAACTCTTGCTACGGGATAAGCAAACGTAGGTACGAGTTGTGGGGGCGTTCGCATTAAATGCATTCTATAATACGTTGTATCCAAAATATATATATATATAAATAGATAACAATAAATCTCTGAATTTTCCTTGATTTCCGCAAGTCATTTGTGCGATTGATTTTCCTGTACGTACAAAAATTAAAAAAAAAAGAAGTATGCCCATAACTCGAACGTCGATAGGTCGAACCAAATTGGTTCAGGGGACCGTTCATAAAATACCTCACGCTAAAATTAGCTTTTTTGACCCCCTCCCCCCGCCCCGGATGTCACGCTGTGTCACACTTTCTGTGACCCCCCTGTAAATATTTCGTCACAAAAACTGAAACCCATGCTCCCTGAATATGATAAATTTTACAATATATACCTTTAAATGCCTAGTATATTTACTAATACGAAATGAATGACTTAATCTATCATGACAAAAATAAAAAATAAAAAAAGCCGAGAAATTAATAATCTAGTTAAAATTTTTGATGAACGGCGAACGTTACGTTGCCGTAGACCCCCTGTCTCCCCGTGTCACACTCAACAAGACCCCTCCTCCCCCTTTATATGCGAACGTATCATATGAACGGCCCCTTGGCAATAGCGTCAACTATGAGAACTAAGTACGTGTATTTTTTATTTGATAATTTGAACTCTCGGATTTCTATTACTCCAATATGTTTAATATTTGACAACTTCGATAAGTCGAATTTTCTGTATGTAGGTACAATTTTAACCTATCTTTCTGTAGCGGTACTATGCAAGCAGTGAGAACTCAGTTTCTAGGATTATTTGTCACCAGAACCTACAATGTTTAAAAAATTTTAAATTTTTATAAAAAAACTAGCAGCAATACACGGCGTTGCCCGGGTAAGAATATATTACACGTTTGATGGAACATTCGAGAATATTCGCGAATTTAGAACTATCCAGAACATCCCATAATGATTCAAAACATTTTTTTACTTTTCTTAATATTCTGAAACAATCTTAAATGATCTAAAAGATTCTGGAACATTTTTGAACATTGTCAAATCATTCTGAAATGTTATAATAAAACATTATTTTACTTCTTAGAACATATTTGAACTCCCTGTAACATTCTAAAAAAATCTGCTTCATTCTCATCCCCACTCCGTGCTGTTTGCTGGGTGAGTAGTGACATCAGTAGACGCCTGGCGGGGATGACTAATCGATTGATAATAATTGATCAGTTATCCACCACTGAGAGCTGAAGATTATTACAGTACTAATATCGCTATTAAAAAATGGGGGTTGGTGGTAGAAGGATGAAAATTAATGGTTATATGTATTTTTTAATGCCAAATCATAAAAAAATAATAATAAAAAAATTTGTCCAAAAATTAAAAAGTTAGGGGTGGACAGTCCTTATCACTTAGGGGTATGAAAAATAGATAGTAGCCGATTCTCAGACCTATTGAATATGCATATAAAAAATTCATAAAAATCGGTCAAGCCGTTTCGGAGGAGTATGGTAACTTACATTGCGACATAAGAATTTTATATATTAGATGCTTTTTCACAAAAAATAAACAAATATCTACATAGGTAAGTACTTATATGTAGGTATTATTATTCAATGACTCAAAATCTGGATACCTCAAAATTCTTTTGCGTGACATGGGGATTTGAGTTATATAAATTCGACTATATCTATGTTTACAAAGTTATCAGGAAACACCACTACGTTTATTAGAGAAAAATAAAAATTGGTTCAAGACAAGAGGTGAAGGTGAGTGTTAAGCATACCCTTATGTGATGATGATTGTTGTTAACGCCATATTTCTTAGTCTGTATCTGTAGAATCATGGACGCTAAAAGAAGATGCTTCAGAGCTTGAAGAAGAACGGCCGGCCTCTTTGGTCTTCTTGTAATATGTAATGTAACATACCTACTCTATGGAGTTCCCTAAAGTGGAATATTTACACACGCAGTCCTACTCCACAATAGGTCACCTCAGAGATATAACAAAATCTAGTCACAAAACTAACACGAATGATTCCAGCTAACGAACTGACTTAAGAATACAATAACACAATCCTTATGCTGCCTTAGGTACTTGATATTTGGCACACTAAATGGTTTTAAGCAAATGCTAAACTAAAATTTTTGTACTCGCCTGTAAAAATCTCATGGACACACAACCAAACCATGCTTTCGACACGTTTTTGGGGTTATGACCGAAATTATAATTCTGTTATATATCGCACCAAATCTTAAGTTTAGAAACATAGATACTTCTACCTTTAAATTGTAGATACAGCTAGCAGTTCTCTAAAAACACGGGTATTCCACATTAAGAGACTATTTCACATTTAGCGATTTTATTAATTATTTAGTTTTTGTAAGTTAAGGGTAATAACAGACACATTCCACAAAATTTACAAGGGTCTAACATTTTCTTTTTCAGAGTAAAAAATACTTGAAATTTTAATTATTGGAGTAAATAATTAATGAAATTCTATCAACCAGGACTCAAACGAACCGGTTTTGAAATACTTAAACAACACAAACACACCAAAAAATCTATCAATAACAATCTTAGAGCTATTACAAGAAAACTCCGATTTTCATGTTCTATTCATTTAAAAATGGAGGAAATTCAGGGGCATATTCCTCACCAGTAAATACATCCATTTTTACGCGCAATTACTTAAAATGAAATACAGTTAGAATTTTCTATCTCATCACATCTAATTCCTACGGCCTACAGCCTCTAAAAGGTATTAAGTACCTTCGATTTTCCATCGAGTATTAATTTTAACGTCTTTTTTATGATGAAAGTCGCTTTGTTGTTTAGATAAAATTATCGTAAAATAGTAAAAGGCAATTTTCGCGATTCTCAACGCTTTCACTTCCTATTTGTTCCGAGTTACCTACTGTACCAGCACCAGTCTACAGATAATAATGAATAACTCAGTTTCTTTATTTCATGTCGTTTTTGAAAGTGCATAAAAATGCCATCCTTTGTTTACGTCATCTCAAGGAATTTCTGGCCATCAGTAACGAAAATAACATCCACAAAAAAACGCGCGAAATTAACTGACACACTTTTAACAGATGTAAAAACAAATTGTCCTTTATGCTACTTAGTTAGTTGATTTACAACAATAAGATATTTTATGTCAAGTTCAAGTCATGAGAAAAAAAACAACTATTAATACTGTAATTCGTCATATCATTATAGTCCAATTAACGTTTCACAGTATCTTAATTTATAATAGAAAAGATAGTACCAAAATATTAACATTGTGTGTAATGAACAATATTCTTCTTGTGCGCAAATAAACAAAAGCAACAACAAGCTCTGGTAATTCTTTGGATGATTTTCACGCTTGCTACGTAGGTTCACACATATACATATAAGTGGCTTGTACAACAAATTTTTCTATTACCTACCTATAGATTCTTACACCTGGTATAACGACAAAAAAATCATCAATTATTCAGTAGGTACATGTGTAGATGTGTACAAATATAAACAACAACTGTCATGATTTGAGCCGCACAAAAAAATATTGAATCATACATACAACGATCAGAAATTCACGGAAATATCGTAACTTATTATAGTACAAATATGGCAAGAGTAGGTCTCTGTCTGTTTTTACATCATTTTTATAAAGATCTAATTTCGCTAACAAAAAAGCGGTCAGTCAAATAACTGAATGGAACGTTCTCGTGCATGTCCTTGGTTTGTTTTATTTAGCGTTAACTTTGTTGTTAAATGTCTAAATAGCAAAAAAATTGACAGGTAGGTACTTAATAGGTACGACGTAAAATAGGGACCTAAATATAACTCTAAAGAAATATGAAGCAAATTTATATTTAAATGATAATCGGGAATTTAATATTCGTATGATTTCAAATCATTAAATTTTCAATTGAAAATCAATTAATGAGGATCGTGCACTTTAAACAAAAGCAGAAGGGAAAACAAAAGAAGCAAACAATCGGTCATTACATTTGCACTCGTACAAATGTTCTACGATCAAATACAAAAAAAGGGAGGGCTCTTTTTAAAAGGGTTGGTTATTTGCTCCCACATAGAGTAAAACAAAAGTTCTTTGATTTATGAACTTCTGCATCAAAGAACTTAAACTTTTCTTCTCTCCATAGTACAAAAAAGGGTTTAAATGCAATAAACCCTTTCTCACTAATCATTACTCTAATATGATCGATTAATCACTTCAAAATCAGTATATTAAAATTAAAAAACTTTATATAGAAACTACAATTTATTACAAATCAGGATATTCGATTATTTTTATTGAAGGACTAAATAATGACGGAACGGTTTAAATAAACCACATGCACTCGCTTATTATTACATTATTATTCTTCGTTTTTTTTTTTCCTGAATGACATCATTATTCCGTTCGTTTCAGTAACGATAAGTACCTACATTAATAAGTAAATTTTTTACATATATACACATTTCATACAGAATAGAAACAAGGCTTCGATATTTTTGATAAACATGAATGCAGTTAGACGTAAAATCAAAACTAATCGTATTTACAGTAATATACCGAATAATAGTTATTTAATATTACCCAAAGAAAAATATAAGTATTTAAGTGTAGGTCGAAAGATAACAATACTGTAGATAAAAAGATTTTTTTCATATTTATTATAAGTAGCTACTATTCAACTAACCACCTACTGAAAATTTTTATCTCGCCACGCTTTATTGTTTTCTGTGTCGCAGTTGTTTTTTAAATGTTATCAAGACAGTAAGTAAAGTGCCATTTAGGTACGTTGTTATTAATTTAAAATTAATTAAATTGATTACAGTTATTGAACGAACAGCGCGTTTGCAAAATTTCAAAACAAATTTTAGACTAGTAATAAAATAGTCACACCTACTACCACCATTGCATTTATGTTACTTATGTAGGTACTTATCTTTACTAATACATACTTATTTCTTTTAAGTACTAATCGGCATTCAAACACACTTAGGTAAATGTTTACAGTTAGGTATTATATTGGTCTTTAATCCGTTCACCTCGAGGCTGTATGATTACAATAATTAATTAGTAACTAAGTAAGTAGGTACCTACCTGCATGCATCGAGAAAATGAAAGTGTAGCATTAAAAAAAAAATTGGACACTACGTCTAAATACCTAATTAACATCTCCTGATATTAGATACCAACCTAGCCTTTAATCATTTTAATACGTAGGTACATAATCAGATTTAGGTTTTAAATGTTAGGCTTTAAGGTGCAGGCTACTTGCTGGTGGATTTGCCACGTTAATTATAATTAAAAAGATTAAATAAGTGTCAAAAGTGGAACAAGCAGCCGGGGATACCTAACAAAAAATTAATTTTTACTGCACATATTTTAGTAGGTAGGTACTTGTAGTTATAGGTACTATACTTGAAAATGGTGCAGCATACTGCAAAACAATAACACTATAAAAAGTATCACATGGGTTTTTAAGATTAAACAACAGGATATTATTTTTGCTGATTACCTATGTAGAATTACGATATTGTATAGATAATTAGATATATACGAAGGTTAGGGAAAAGTTTTGAAATTATAAAGTATCTACAAAAAATGGGTTAAAAAAACGTTTTAAAGGTCTTTCAAAGTTCTTGTAGTCTCCTCTCATTTTAAATTAAAATTATAAAAAATAATAAAGAGCTTCAAGACTTTTCATGAATTTAAAGCCCTTTTGGTTTACTTAATTCACACTTTATGATGTACCTACTCTTTGTATAGGTATGTCTAAAGAACTTCAAAAAATAATTTACTGTGGGTTTAGGGTATACGAGCCCTCTTAATGAGGGTTTTGCTTAGTTAATTCATGTTTGTATTAATATTTGTACCGTTTCTAAATTCGTAAACAGAGTTTAAAAAAACAGTTATTGAAGTTTTAGTGATTTTCATATTTCACCCATTTTCAAAATAATTTTTCTTACTCATCCTTAACACAAATAATTATCATATTGATGCTAACATTTGTACTCTTACTCTAGATGATTTGGTTATTATTCTATTAGTTTGCGCAATAAAAATTGACGACATTTATTTATTCAAAAGAGAAAGCGAATAAAACGCTGAAAAGTTTCATTTATAATTTTATTAATCCCAACAATTGTTTCGCCAAACATTGGCTTCTTTAGGTAAAGATGAGTCTGATTAACAAGTTACAAATATCGGTTTATATATAAACGGTAAAGACTAAGTAAAATGAAAAATAAGTGGGGGAATTAAATTTTTGAAAACAAATGTAACAAAAGAGACCTATTAACTTCGATTTGATCATCAAGTAAAACATTTAATTTATTATATTTATTAATATACAAACTTTCTGTTAAATTGAGTTTAATACTTTTGGGTAATTATCATTAAAAGAGTGTTTTTTAAGCAACAAATGTTCAGCGTAGGTAGAATCCATTTTTTTTAATGATGTAGCTACGTTTATGTACACGAATCCTATGAATGAAAGATCTCCCAGTTTGACCAACATAGGTATACTTGATTACAAGTCCCCACATTCAAGTAAATAAACTCCAGATTTTGATGATTTATCAGTTATGTTTTATAAATTTAGATAAAGTATTGGTGGTTTTAAAAGAAGTAATTAGATTATTTGATTTTAACAGTATATGTCTTAATTTTAAACAAATATCTCCCATGTATGTTAACAATAATTATTTGAATTAGAGTTACTTACGGGGTAGATAAGATTTAATTGTTTTTTTATAGAGTTTTTTGTTTAATAAAGTTTGGCGAAACGATTGTTGTGATTAATAAAATTATAATTGAAACTTTTCATCGTTTTATTCGCTTTCTATTTTAAATATGAAGTTTCAACAAGTAACGCCTAGAACAATTAATTATTTATTTATTCATAAGATGGAAATTACTACTTATAATATTCGTTAGTTCAAGGACAATTAAATAATAGATAGAACAATTACCTTCAGGAAAAAATATCCACTCAAAATATAATCCGATGGTCACCAAGTCACCAGGTTCCCTATATGTAACTTTGGTACCCTTACAATGAGAACACGAAAAAAACAGATTTGACACGATACAATACGCCCGACACGTCCTACATATATTTTCAAAAATAATACTTAACTCATCAAGTCCATCAACGCGCTAGGTAGGTAATTAAGAAACACGTACGAAGTACGAAATCTCAACCGGAGCAGAGTTTGCGACACGACACACGAACTGACTGAGAAAGAAAGCACCATCTACATATAGTGGTATGGGATACAATAAATATAATCCTCAAACAAATTTAGCCGAGACGAGACGGGACGAATAGCTTCTAATTATATTGCCGGTAAACGCGTCACACACATAAACACCTTTACGCACCAGAAACACACATAGGTACAAGACGTCAATTTAAATTTTCAAAAATCACAAAACTTTTCAAAACAGTAATACCTATGTACTTACATATCTACCTAGTTGTAGCTAATAAAGGGAGTGAAGGAGTTTTATCCACGTGCAGGTAAATAGACGAGTATTTATTGGTCGTCAAACCGCATCTCGCAATACATTGTAACCGAATACGAATGAATATAGGTAGGTACACGCACACACTCGGGTCATAATAAAGTATAAAACAACGAAAGATAATAACGGAGCGCAAGTAAAGTCTGTAACTACATGCACGTAACTATTAGCAGCAGGTCGCGTTCGCTTGCCGTCGAAGAGGTACGAAGATCCGTGGTTTGTCCCTACTACTAAACTACTAACTCTACGTAGAACCACACAACCGAGGCAGGCAACAAATCGGAAAGCAAATTCGCGAGACGCGATATAAAATAATTCGAGCCACATTACGTACGTATGTACATAAATTGTTAACAATTCATTGATGTACAGGATAGAGCAGGCATAACGGCCCCTGTGAAAGAAAATGCAGTAATAGTTGACCGAATGGGCTTTTCCGCAATGGTGGTATTGAAAATAATCGACAACAACCGAACCTAACCAGCAACGTTACGGTAGCGCGACTGTCACGGGTGCCTGACATATACCTCGGGGCATTATATTCCCTATTCAATTTTTTTACTGGAGTTTGGATAGCAAACAATGAATAGTGCTACAACTGGCACTGAAAACCAACCCATAGACACCAAATCAAATCCACCAAAATATAACGCAATCTACTAAAACAGATTTTTCTTCTCTCATTACAACACACATGAGTCAAAAGGAAGGACTTAATTACGGCAGCATTTACTTCGTTCATTTTCTCTTTATCTACATTGTTCGTCTTTTATCAAACTTTTTAAATTAATTCAAAATTGTCAGTTACGAGGGTGTATCAAAATATATTTAAAAAACATTTTTTTAAAGTAGATACAAATATCTTATTCAAAATCGGTATGTTAACTTATAATATAATTAAAAACAGGCTGTTGTTATAGCTTTTTTCATATTTCAAAAATTTAAGTAAAGTTTTGAGCGAAATTCCTACTTTATCACAAACCTCGTATAAGCCTAAAAAACTTTGATGTTAGCCGTTAGTAATAGTGTCTATATATTCTAAAGAACTTTGTTTTACTATTTTTATTTTTTATAATGAAAAAAAAAAACATCAAGATTGCATGATCGTTTTCAACCCATCCACTAGACCAGGGATGGCGAACCATTGGCACTCGTGCCACAAGTGGCACGTTTGAAAATTTTGATGGCACGCACAAAAACAATTTTTTTTAAAGTTACCTTTTTAAATAGAAATGAATTAAAAAATATTTATCTACACTTACTTTATAGTTTATGATATAAATTTGTAGTACTGAATACCTGTCTTAGTATGTTAACTAGAACCGTCAAATTATACATTTTATTATTAAAATATCGCATGAATTCTTTCGAAGTATACAGGAATACAGGGTTTTTCAAGTTGATGGGGTATTAGAAGTATATGAATTAGTAGAAGGAATTCAATTCTGAAACTTGGGCTCATTTGGTTATTGTTTATGCCGCTTCTTTTAAAAATATTTTCAAGTTCGATTTACATCCGGTTATACCGGAAGTCGATACCAACTTTGTTATTTTAAATGGAATGGTATATTTTTCACGCTGAATTCGAATAAAACGTGTAATTCTAAGGTAAGTTTGATAACCAACTTGTACACCTATGACGATCGGTTTCTGAGTTAATTTAATTTATAGAAAAAAAATCGCTACCGCAACCCAAATTATAAAAAATCATAACTTCCACAAAATATGACTTAGAGTGTTGAAATTTTTACTAGTAATAGCTGAATATTAGTGCTAACGCCTTGACAAAATTGAATTAAATAATTTATACAGGGCGTTCAAAATAAAATTCTAAAATTGAAAAACTTCAAACACGAATTACTTCGTTTTTTCAAATGGCGCCTACTATTTTTTCAATCGATTCCTTTTTTTATCCTCTTTCGATCCATATGGATACTTCCTATTTTATTTGAAATTTTTGGAATAATTTTGAATTATTACTTAAAACTAACTATACATGGAATTCAGTTCCTGACACGTTTAATTGTTTAAAACTTTAAAAATATTAGCAAAGGCAATTTTATCAATATTTTCATCGACATGGGCATGTGAATCTCTATTTTCAGAATTAAATTTTATAAAAAATAAATACAGGAATAGAATGACGGATAAGTCGAGCTCTGCATGCGTACTGTTGAAATTAACTAAATATGAACCAGATATTAAATCTTTATCATCTTGTGTACAGCACCAAAAATCACATTAAAAACAATTTTTTTAACGTGAATTTTGTTTCTAGCATATTGCTTTTTGTAAAACATTGATTAATAAAAAATTGTTTAAAGATGAATTGCTTTTGTTTGTTTGTTTAATTATACTTACGTATAGTTTCACCACGCTAATATTTCGAATAAAATTTTATTGTGGCACGTTACCTATTTAAAAAAGAATTTTTATGACTTTGTGGCACGGACATCAAAAAAGGTTCGCCATCCCTGCACTAGACCCTTGATGGAGACTGAATTGGAATATCGTTTAGAGATTTTAACAAATGTTTTCAGTCTATTTTAACTTTTAGGTCGGGTGACATTCACCTTGACTTGTTAATCAAAAATTGATGTCAGTTATCGACTTGTTACTTGTTTAATCAAAGATTTTAAAACCAATTATGAGAGAAAAGTGGCATTTACATTGTTTTGCGAAATTCTTAAATTTAAATATCTCGTGCAATATACCTATATATACGCGTTGACAATGCTGACATAATAAGATATTTTTGAATAAAAAGTAGGTACGTAGGTATTATACATTTTTTTAACGTCTGGGTTCAGATTTTCAGTAGGTATTTTATATCAATAGTATGCAATAAAAATAATGGTAACTAAGTAGGTACCTTACAAAGTAAAATAGAATAAATCGATTTTTCCTCAATGATAGTAAAAGAGTCCGAAACTACCGAAGTTGACTCCCAAGGGTGCTTGACACACAAGGGCAGCATCCTATTCCCTATCCAAATTAATTTTTACTTTTTTACTCGGGTTTGAGTAGCAGATAAAGAGTAGATGTAGATGGTGCTACAATTGGGACTGAACCCAACACGAAAACACCCAACTAAATTTACTAATATATCTACATTATTCTTTCCACTTTACTGCAACCAAAAGGAAGGCAATAACCACGACACGATTTACTTCGTTCATGTTACTTTTATCTACCGCAACCACACGTTCCTAATTCTAAGAAATATCAATCAGTCTTATTCATAGTCAACGGTTTAGTAGGATGTAAGTATTCTACTAAGTAGTAGCTACTAAGACGCTACTATCTGCATCGTATTCATAGACGTCAGTTAGTATGCTACTAACTAGCTAATAAAATGGCTTGTGTCGAAACGATTTGACAACAGTGCGAAATTGTAACAAATGACCTACTGAAGGTGTAAATATCGGTATTTTTGACGTTTAACGGCTTAACCTTATTTTTAAGTTAACTTATTATTCAATACAGTGCATGGAAGAGTTGTTGGTGTGTTTTCTCTTTTACTTATTTTTGTAGTAGTGTAGCTGTTATTTACGTTCAGCATTCCGATAACAATTAATATCGAAAAAATTATCAATTTAAGAAGTTACAATACAAAAAAGACTTAGAATTGAATGAATGCTTCTACACCTAATGAAAAAGGACCACCCCCACAATGTACAAAATGCAACACCAAATCCTTCCAAACAATGGGATATATCATTAACTGCCCAGGACTAAATACCCAAAGAAGAATACATAACAATAATCTTTCCTAATCGATAAAGGACAATTTAAACAACTCATAGTTGTATAAAAATACAATGAAGTTCCCGAAAGAAATCAACCACTAATATTAATCACCTTTACTTTGTCTGGTCTACTAACAGGGGTTCATTTCTCTCAGTAGGATGTACTTACTGGTAAATAAATAAATATATTAACTTGCTTATGTAGTAAATTACTAAATTCATTAATTTTTCATTTACCTACGAATCATTATTACCACTATCTTAAGAATAAAATTTTACTTGTTCACGCAATTTACTTTAAAATATACAAACAAGATGTTAATTCAATAAAATTTGTAATTATTTCAGAAAAAACATTTGTATCTAATAATTTTTGAAGGATAACTGCCCACTGAAATAAACTAATAACAGATGTACTTGTTTGATTTTTAATTTTTCAATTCAATTTTATAAATCCTTTCCATTTTCCATCTTATTCTTGTGGTATTCTTTTTAATTTTGTATTTTGTACGAATAACTCGTTTTTTAAAAGCCGTAGATTAATTTAAGATCTAGCACTCGAGCTTATGTTTATCATATTTGTAGCGCTTAAACATGGACTACCACGCTACTAAATTTCTTAGTAGCTACTAAGCTTAGTAGTCTACCAAATGTCACTATGAATACGATTTTCTTAGTGGGTTCTTAGTAGCTTGAAAAGTCACTACTAACTGACTGAATTAATAAGGCTGAATAAGTTTTAGTGGGTGGATTTAGCAGGTTTGAAACAAAAAACGCAAGTCCAAAATATTCAGTAAAAAAATTTAAATATTGGAACAAATAAAGGAACAACGTGTTCATCGGGAAAGAAATCATCTTTACTACTAACTTTTTATGTCACACCACTACGCCGCTAAAATAAACGTCTAAGCCAGCATAAACTTCAACAAGAAACAATAAGTAATCTTATAAGTACCTCGGAATCAGATTAGAAAAATCGAAGTAACCAAATATTGGAATACATAACAACAACAATAAAAGAAGTGATACATAGCAAAAATCGGTTTTAACCATAGGTACTAGCAGAGACCATAAAAGTCCATTCCTTATATTATAAAAAGTTCGTTAAAACAAAATTGCACACAATTGCTCACAGTCTCATTGATTTTATTATTTCTTTAGTAAATTACATATATCTAAATAATTTTCAGTAGGTATTGTAAAAAAAATTAAATTTTGTTTGTCGACTTGCTACTTACTTTATCAAAGGTTTCAAAAGTAAGTTATTACTAAAAGGCAGCATATACTTACTATTTACGTGACACAAGAAATTCTTAAATTAAAACGCCGCGCAATAACAAGTTGCCAATACTGAGAATAAAAAAAAAATATTTATGAGTAAAAAGTACGTTATATTTGACTTTTTGGACGTTTTGACCGAATATTTCATAGGTACTTTATATCGTCAGTACGTAATAAAAAAAATGGTAAGAACGTTATAAAGTTATTATCTATAATAAGCGATTCCATAAGTATTGCTAGGATTTTTGATACAGTAGGTACGTCATAAACCGAGTTTTCCTGTTATACTAAATCGGTAGCTCACATATAACTATAGGTAATACATAACAGGAGGTACAAGCAAATGCACATGTAATGGGCTTGTACATTTGGCTAGAAAAACAAACAAGAGGAGGCACCTACCATAACAATGATACCTACAATAATAATAAAGGTATGAACATAAGTTACATGATTATCATTTATTGTTATAGTGAAAAACAACTTTGTTGTTATGGAATGTCGATACCATTTGGCACATATAGGCCAGGCGCCCACTCGGCCACCGGTGGTCGCCACTAGACGCGACCACACGCTGCGGACGGTGTTTTGCATGCAATTCAAATGGCGTCGTCGCACACTCGGCGACAGCAGTCGCCCGTTCGAGCCACGCGCTGCGAGAGAAGCTCGTTCTCGCTACTTGTCGCTGACGCCGGCTACTGATTCTCCGGCGCACACTTGGCCACTTTTCCGGGCCACTATTTTAACTGGGACGGACTGGGAGAATTCGGACATGACGTTTTTATTAAAATTATGTTTTTTTTGTCAATTGTAAATTAAAACATACATTCCTTTTTTATTTATATTTGAAATGTATGTAGGTACTTAGAAGGAAAGTGAAATGTTGAAATTTTTGTCATTGTCTTTGAATTTCTTTAGACAGTCAATATTGTGAATCACTTGATTGCATGAATTGTGGATATGTACCAAAATATTGGTTAATTAATATAAATTCACGTCTCCTGCGTCGTCTTCGTATTACAAGGAGCGTAGCAAGTGCTTCCATGTTGAACTTTTATAATGCAACTAAATTTTTCTAACGCCGGACCTGATTAATAAATTAGGAGAAAAGTAGCGACCACTGGCGTTTTACAACAGCGTCTGGTGGCGACCACCGGTGGCGACGGCTAGTGGTCGATGTCAGCCACCGGTGGTCGCGTCTAGTGGCGACCACCGGTGGCCGAGTGTGCGGGCGGCCATACTGCAATTACATTTTATCTAATATCGACAACAGCAAACATTTTCTATGTATCAATAGTAAACCTTCAAAATGTTTTCATCACTAGTATTATTCGAAACGTCGAAGCTAAACATTGTGGCTGTTTTTACTTGATGGAATTTTAATATAGCTACATAATTGTTAATTAGGTACAATGATCAAATAAGTATGTAATATGCATATTATTTGGACAGAGGCGCCAAGAAAGAAATTAAACATGGTCGAAATCCTTTCACCCATTCGAAGGCTGTTTATAAATTTATAGAAGGTCCTTTTCTTTTTTCCATATATGTAATATGGTAATATATAACCACGAGATTACTATTCATACAAACATTAGTAACCGTCATTAAGAAATTATTTCGATAAATGGGACATTTCATACGGAACACATACCTACATACTTACTATTTATTTAGGTACATTTTTAGGGTTCCGCACCTTAAAAGGAAAAAGCGGAACCCTTAATAGGACCACTTGGTTGTCCGTCCGTCCGTCCGTCCGTCTGTCAAGACCCTTTTTCTCAGGAAGGAGGTATCAAGCTAAAATTTATACCAAATACTCAGGTCTATTGTCCCTTGGAGCTGTGAAAAAATCAAACTTCTAAGCCAACGCAATCAAAAGATACAGCCGTTTATGCCGCAAATTTCCGCGAATTTTCGAATCAAAACCTACAGGGTACTTTCCGTGATCTCAGAATCATGAAATTTGGTACGAAACAACGTCTTATAGCACAGATAAAGGAATAATTGCGAAAACCGTAAATTTTTAGTTACATCATATAATAAAAATATTTTTAATAATTTTAAAGTTACTACCCTTTTCCTCATGAACGCGTAGAGGTATTAAATTGAAATTTATATCAAATACTCAGGTTTATAATACCTTTAAGCTGTAAAAATTTCAATTTTCTATGTCAACGCAATCAAAAGAAACAGCAATTTAAGCCGCATATTTTCAAACTCGCAACTACTCGCAAGGGAATCAAAACCTAAAGGGTACTTCCAGTCGATTTAGAATCTTGAAATTAGGCATGAAGCAATGTTTTATAGCACATATAAAGGAAAAATTCCGAAAACCTTAAATTTTTAGTTACATCACATATATACAGGTTTGTACGGAACCCTCGGTGCGCGAGTTCGACTCGCACTTGGCCGGTATTTTTTTTATTTATTACTTACCATCTACCATTAAATAGCTTGAGTAGACGAATACCTAGGCATAGTCGATAAAAATATTCAATACCAAAGAAGATCGACATCATAAAACAATACAGACAATTTGATGAACATTCTTAATGTCATACCAATTTAAAATCCATGCTCATTTCAAAATTATCTATGCAATTCTCGGTTTGTTGCATAAATTTGTTTGAGAGAGTGGGATGTTCCTGAGTAGAGACTTTCGTTTCTGTGGCTAGTTTTTAGAAAGAGGAAAAACTAGTCATGAAATAAAAAAGTCCCCTTAAAAAAATATTTAAGGACACCGTTAGTGGCAGTTTTGACGCCGCTATCGACCTCTACAATTCGATAACCTACCTACTGCACAATCATATTAATTACATTTTTTTTATCAATGAAAAAATTACATATAACTTTATGATTTGTGAACGAATATCGTCCTAATTACACCACCCTTTTCCCGTAATTAGAATGATTATGAACGTAGGGATTGATGTGTTAGTTACTAAATTATTTTTACAATCCGACGATTTAGTTAAGTTTGTGTGAGAAACAGTTTTTGGGTAGATATGGTATGCCTTGATACTACTTACATAATTATACAGGGTTTTCAAGTTGATGGGCTATTAGAAGTACAGTAGACTTCCGATTATCCGGATCCCGATTAACCGGAACGCTGCATTATCCGGAATAATATTGATTTTTAAATCCGCCGTTTTATCCGGAACATGGAGTGATGCGACTCCCGTTTATCCGGAATTTTCTTAAACTAACTGTGTACATAGTACATTTGGTTAGCCCAAATGGTCAAAAGAATGTGCCTCAGTATACAACACCCTCTGAAGGACATCTTTCAGATGGTGTTGCTCGGTGCCGCCCTACTGGACCGCACCCGACCCGTCAGTTGATAACGGTATATTTTATGTCTGTTTATGTTAGGCACAAGTGCAACACATGCGGCCGAAATCTCTTATCTGATTTATTGACCATAAAAACTATGTCTTCTGCCGATTTTGCTGTAGAAAGCTAGTAGCTAGGTAAAGAGCTTAGTGCAGGGCTGCGAGTTGCACAGATTATTAAAAAATGAGCGGTGCGAAACGTAAGAAAATAGTAATTTCCTTAGAAGACAAGGTAAAAGCAGTACCAAAATTAGATAATGGGGCTTCCTTAAAGAAAGTGGCAGAAACATGTTATAATAAATGTTCTTCAATAAGGTCTCATAGTTTCCGTCTCCCGATTCCGATTATCCGGAAAATTCAGTCATCCCGAATAGGTCCGGTCCACATTATTCCGGATAATCGGTAGTCTACTGTACCTATATAAATTAGTAGAAGAAATTCAATTCCGAAGCTTGGGCTCATTTGGTTATTGTTTATGCCGCTTCTTTTAAAAATATTTTTAAGTTCGATTTACATCCGGTTATACCGGAAGTCGACACCGACTTCGTTATTTTAAATGGAATGGTATATTTTTTACGCTGAATTCGAATAAAACGTGTAATTCTAAGGTAAGTTTGATAACCAACTTGTATACACCTATGACGATCGGTTTCCGAGTTAATTTAATGTATAGAAAAAAAAATCGCTACCGCAACCCAAATTATAAAAAAATCATAACTTCCACAAAATACGACTCAGACTGTTGAAATTTTTACTAGTAATAGCTGAATATTAGTGCTAACGCCTTGACAAAATTGAACCAAATAATTTATACAGGGCGTTCATAATAAAATTCTAAAGTTTAAGAACTTCAAACACGAATAATTTCGTTTTTTCAAATGGCACCTACCATTTTTTATTTTTTCAATCGATTCCTTTTTTTATCCTCTTTCGATCTATATGGATACTTCCTATTGCTTTATTTCAAAATTTTCGAGTAATTTAGAATTTTTAGAATATAGATAAAATTATATAAATTACTCAACATTTTTCAAAACGAAAGAGGATAAAAAAAGGAATCTATTGAAAAAATAAAAAATGGTAGGTGCCATTTGAAAAAACGAGGTTATTCGTGTTTGAAGTTTTTAAATTTTAGAATTTTGTTTTGAACGCCCTGTTTAAATTATTTAGTTCAATTTTGTCAAGGCGTTAGCACTAATATTCAGCTATTACTCTTAAAAATTTCAACAGTTTGAGTCGTATTTTGTGGAAGTTATGATTTTTTATAATAATTGGTTTGCGGTAGCGATTTTTTTTTCTATAAATTAAATTAACTCAGGAACCGATCGTCATAGGTGTACAAGTTGGTTATTAAACTTACCTTAGAATTACACGTTTTATTCGAATTCAGCGTAAAACATATACCATTCCATTTAAAATAACAAAGTTGGTATCGACTTCCGGTATAACCGGATGTAAATCGAACTTGAAAATATTTTTAAAAGAAGCGGCATAAACAATAACCAAATGAGCCCAAGTTTCAGAATTGAATTCCTTCTACTAATTCATATACTTCTAATACCCCATCAACTTGAAAAAAACCTGTATAGGTACATTCGGTAAACGCAATTAAATAATTTTTACTGTGCTTACAGTTTAAAAACAATACTTATATTCAATTATATGGCAAAAGTCCGACTGATAACGATGAAATTCAATTAGTTAACTTATTAACGTTTTACAATATCTTTTTGCAAAATTTTCTATTAGCAAAATTATTAAAATTATATATAGTATATAATAGTTCTGATTAAATGCACAAAAGAGCTGAAGAGTTTACTTTTTCTAGACTTGAGATAGATCTTAGATAGTTTTTTTACCAATTTTAAATAATAAAACTTCTCTTATCTGACCCATTTGGTACATAGGTACTTAATTGATAATTGGTGAAACATATTAGATACCTGTTAAATTGTTTATGTGACCCTAATAACATATAGGTATATATAAATATGAATCTTTTTAAATTCTATAAGATATAAGAAAAACTTTGGTCCCACATCTGCCGCCCTAGGCTTTAGTATACTTATAGTCAGCCTGCTAGGAAATCCGCCAGTGCATACCGTGTCTACTTATTATAAATAAATATAATAATTTCAAATGAATCATCTCGAAGTACAAATCTGCATTCACGATTTTTATTCATTTTACTTAAAGATTCTAAAACAGAAGGCGAATTATTTTAAAAATAATATTATAATACATTCTTAACGCTTTCACTGTTTCTATTAGCGCAAACCGAGAGTATCTAATAAATTCATGCTGAAGTCATGACTTCTATAACGCAATCATGCTCATGATAATCGCCGTGGTTAAATTCTGAGCTGTAAATCATAGACGTACCTAACCATGATGTACCTATGCATTTACTTAGTTTTAGTAGTAATGGTAGTTTTCCATATATGAAAATGAAGATGGACGTACGCAGACGTGAGGCTTCTCAGAGAAGCTTTATTAGCCGGATAGCCTAATAGATGATTAGAAACGGTAGTAGCGGCCGAAATTCTTCCAGACACGTACCATTAATAACAGTGTAAAATTGTTTAAAGTATGAAGGTACTTAAGGACACCCACACACTCGACAACAAATAACGTATACCTACTTGACATATAGATACAGAAACGAGAAACACACAGAGTCAGAATCGGGATAAAAAGGAAACTTTACTTTCCACTAACAATAAATAATATTGATCTATTTAGGAACGTATGCAATAGCCAAAAAACTGAACTAAAACGTTTTAATCCTTACAATATAATTAGAATCGTACCTTCGCTTTATATGGTCAAAGTCTTATTACGTTTTTTTTTTTTATTTTAATGCTCGGCCAAGGATATCTGCTACTTTGTGTATTTATTAAGTGGGCATAATAATAAAGACAACCGTGGTTTATTGAATCAACAAAATAGCATGAGGTAGAACAGTAGAGGCATCGCTAATTGTAAATGACACTTACTTTATTACTTCGAATTTTTTACGAGATCATTTACGAGTACGTTAAATTGCGAAAAGCTCACAAATCTCATACCAAACAGCTTGTTAACGAGAAAAAACGGCGATCAAAAAAGGGGGTCAAGGATTTTGAGGGCGATTACCACTTTTCCAAAATGAGAAAATAGAATATTTAAGGACGTTCCCAGAGAGCAGTTGTGCTCAACTTGTTAAAAAATTCCCCCTATGTAGATAAACTACCATTACTACAATCAAAAAATAGTTGAGATACAGTACATTCTTTCGCCTCTGTTCACCTGCGCAGAACTACAAAAATGATTGCATTGCATCGTTTTTCAGATCTGGCAGCATTGTATTTTTACTGTGCTTGAGATACTTGTTGTTTATGAAGGGAAAAAAATATGTTACTAGTATTTTATGTTAATTCAAAATTTATGATGTTAATATGCTACTTAAGTATTTATATTAAATACGAATAAATATTTTACTTGTTATAAAAATTAGCTCATTTTTAATATTTTTTATAACAAAACTAATACCGTTAGTCATAGTAATGTTTACAGAAAGATATTCGTTATCTGCCTTATTCATAGTCAACGGTTTAGTAGGATCTAAGTAGTCTAGTAGCTACTAAGACGCTACTATCTGCATCGTATTCGTAGACGTCAGTTATTAGTACGCTACTAGCTAGTAGAATGGTTTGCGTCGAAACGATTTGACAACGGCGCGAAATTGTAACAAATGACCTACTGAATGTGTAAATATCGGTATTTTTGACGTTTAACGGCTTAACCTTACTTTTAAGTTAACGTATTATGCTTATTATTCAATACAGTGTATGGAAGAATTGTTTATGTGTTTTCTGTTACTTATTTTTGTAGTAGTGTAGCTGTTATTTACGTTTAACATTCCGATAACAATTACTATAATATCGAAAAAATTATCAATTTAAGAAGTTACATTACAAAAAATACTCAGAATTGGCTATACATATTTAACACATGTATACCTAATGAATAACTATCCCACAATGTACAAACTGCATCACCAACTCCATCCAAACAATGGGATATATCATCAACTGCCCAGGACTAAATACCCAAAGAAGAATACATAACAATAATCTTTCCTAATCGATAAACGACAATTTAAACAACCCAGAGTTGTATTAAAATGCAATGACGTTCTCGAAAGAAGGAATCAACTTCTAATATTAACAACCTTTATTTTGTCCGGTCTACAAACAGGATTTATTTCTCTCAGTGGGATGTGTTTACTGACAAATAAATATATAAATTAACTTAGTTATGTTCTTAGCCTGAATAAATGACTAATAAATTCAATAATTTTTCATTTACGAATCATTATTACCATTATCTTAAGAATTAAATTTTTCTTGTTCACGCAATTTACTTTAAAATATACAAACAAGATGTTAATTCAATTAAGTTTGTAATTATTTCAGTAAAAACGATTGTAATAATTTTTAAAAGATAACTGCCCACTGAAATAAACTAATAACAGATGTACTTGTTTGATTTTTAATTTTTCAATTCAATTTTATAAATCCTTTCCATTTTCCATCTTATTCTTGTGGTATTCTTTTTAATTTTGTATTTTGTACCAATAACTCGCTTCTTAAAAGCCGTAGATTAATTTAAAATCTACCACTCGAGGTTATGTTTATCGTATTTGTACTGCTTAAACATAGACTACCAAGCTACTAAATTTCTTAGTAGCTATTAAGGCTACTAAGCTTAGTAGTCTACCAAATGTCACTATGAATACGATTTTCTTGGTAGGCTCTTAGTAGCTTGCTAGTAGTCACTAGTGATGTGCCGGATCGTTAAAAATGTATATCCGCGGATACGGATCTGAAAACGGATATTTGGCCTCAAGATCCGCGAATACGGATACGGATACGGATCTTTACTTTTTTAGAGTACGCCACGGTAAATATTGTAACTGACTATGAATAAGGCTGTATATCTTTAATTAATAGTTCTCAGTTTTTTATAACAATTGCAAGAAAATTACTATTGTTATTTAATAAAACATTCGCTTTAACATCGATCGGGATAGGGTTCCCATATTAAATATGCAAATTTTAATAGTCAATATTTTGAAATTTACTACCGCAAGAACGATTGAAAAAAAATCCTACGCATAAAGGACACTTATAAGTATGTATGTGTATTTTAAGTTTCAAAAGAATCGTAAGAAAATTGATTTTTTTGGGAACGTCCTTAAGGGATAACTCTGCATCGAATGCAGGCAACCCTGCAGCACCTTTACACGATACGCTCCGCCCCATTTCCTTTATAGGAAGAAAACTGCACATAAAGCAAATTCTATAATAATTGTATAAGTACGTCAATAGTTTTATCAGAACTGTAAATATTTTAAAACAAAATCCGAAGAATTTGTCACTGAATTTTTCCGAAAATATCCACCGACACACACACACAACTCTAATTCCCCGAAGGCAAAAGATTATCCACTCATCCGACTTCAAAAATGTAACATATGTATGTATGTACATAATGTATAAAGGTACGTGAAAATACAGATAGTAACCACAATATAACACGTGTGTAAACTTCACGCTTAGTTTTCGGTTTAAATTGGGTGCCAAAATGCGTTTACATCAGCGTGGTAACTGTTTATGTATTATTGTCACTGTTAAGTTTAAAACAGCGAGAAGGCTCGCGACGAAATGTGTGCATTTTAACTGACGAGAAGCAGTTTCGAGGAAAATTTATAACAAACAGTTCAAAGGGTAAAACTGGAAATGGGAAAACCGAACTTTGTACCTACGCAAGATAAAACCGATCTGTTCAAATTTTCATTTGGAAAATAAAAACAAATCTTTTTGATCTTTATAATAAAAACAACTTAGATATTTCTGTTAAATTTAATGACATCGCTATAATACTTTATTTACCTATCTGTAATTACTTATTTT
Source organism: Agrilus mali (assembly GCA_029378335.1). Taxonomy (NCBI): domain Eukaryota; kingdom Metazoa; phylum Arthropoda; class Insecta; order Coleoptera; family Buprestidae; genus Agrilus; species Agrilus mali. The sequence goes on along the minus strand of CM055658.1, from coordinate 17,388,974 downwards.
ATAAATATATAATTTAGACATACTTTTATAATAACATTCATGTTATCATTTCTAAAGGCTTTTGTCAATTGTCATAGACACCAATTATAATTATTGTGTATAAGGGTAGTTAATGAAATACATACAATTTTATCATAGGCTGTAGCTATACAATAGGTATTGTTATGATGTTTATTTATTATTAATATAAACAGCCACTGACTCGATAACTATAAATAAGTTTGCTTACGTATAAATTTTTTTACTTACTTTTTACCCTATTAGGTATCTGTAGGAATGAATAGCTCTTCGTACTTTTAATTTCAGCCAGAAAATTATACTTTCACGGATAATGTTGTTTAAAATTAAAAATTTCACGCGGGTAGAAACGTCTAATCAATAACCGATTTAAATATTAGAAAATCTGAAAAGTGAAGTCAACCAAAGCAGAGGTGAGAAAATTAATTTCAAGTGAAAGCTGCTTAATATATGGCGAGATTTTGTACATGGGAATATTTCTGTGACTAATTGAAGTCATTCAATGTCTATTTACCTTTTAGAAGACTATGCATTGAAAAAAAAAATTTAAAAAATATTATTTTACTTATTAAGCAGATAATTTACTTATATCTAAAGGGAAAAAATTATGGCATTTTTTGTATTTTTTTTGTTGAACTCTTAACCTCTTAATGCATATCTACCTAATCGACGTATTTAATATTTATAGTAGGTACCTACTTCATTAGGTACCGGTGGTTATTAAGTACTTTAAAATCGTTTATGTAACAGCGGGTCATGATGGTCACCACTTCACAAAACTGGCACCATACCAAATTGCAAACACTAGACTAGATACTAAATGTATGAATCATAAATCGACATAATGGATGTTCGTAATATGACACACGATAATAATATTGGTTTGATGAAAAGCCATAAATTCAAAGTACCAACTGATATGTTAGCGGATAAATTATGTTTGAAGCGCTAAGAGATGATTATAAGATACGTTTTTTGACCCATTCTCAATTCGAAAAAAAAAAATTCTACAAAAATACGTACGTTTAAAACCATTAATTCAGAAACATGTACTTGGACAATTAAATGTTCCAATGAAAAATTAAATGCTTAAGGCATTTTTTAGTCACGTTGCACTTACTCAATTAGAAAAAAATTTTTTGACCATTTAATTTCTCATCAGAACACTTTACCTATGTAATTAGCACTTTATTGTCAACTAGCTATGCCCGCGACTTCGTCCGCGTGGAATAGTGACTTTCGGCAGCATTTAAAATTTTTTTCTTCTATATTTTTATTTTCTGAGGGCCCTAAGCCTTTTTGCTGACGTCATTACACAAAAACTTTCATTCCTTATTTTTGCCCCCTTTAGGGTAAAATGTTTTTCAAACTTTAAATGTCGTATTTATATCTAATCAAAAGCCTAAAAAATAAGTTTCAAGCCTCTAGCTTTATATCTACTTATATATCTCTGTACCAAATTCTCATTTAAATCGGTTGAGTAGCTTGGGCGTGATTGCGTAACACACAGACAGACAGAGTTACTTTCGCATTTATAATATTATAGATTAATATAGTTTAATTATAGTTTAAAATAGTTTATATAGCTTAGTATTCAACTACTTTTATTGATCCAAATAAACAAAACCTCTATAACTTTTTACACTTAAGTAATATTTTAATTTTCTGGGCCGTAAGCTTTTTTTACGACGTCATTACACAAAAACTTTCATCGGCTAATTTTATCCCCTTCAGGGTAAAATTTTTACAAACTTTAAATGTCGTATTTATATCTAATCAAAAGCCTAAAAAATAAGTTTCAAGCTTTTATCTTTAAAAATTACGGAATTTCCGCACAAACTTTCCAATTTCAGCCCCTTACAACCTTTTTTCGCATTATGTCCTTTCTCAGGCTCTAGATTATATCTGTACCAAATTTAATTTAAATCGGTTCAGTAAATTTTAGGCTTTCGCATTTATAATATTCCGCGAATTCATTTTCATCGTTTTTCCCATGGGAATAAGATATTTTCGCGCAGTTAAACGTAGCCTATGTGTTAATTGTTAATCCAGGGTGTCAGCTAACTCCATACCAAATTTTATAAAAACCGCTTCAGCCGTTTAGACGTGAAGAAGTAACAAACATACACACTCACAAACTTTCGCCTTTAAAATATTAGTGTGATCTATATCTTTCTAAACATTTAATTATTATTTAACACAAATACTAAAGAATGTGTTATCAAACCAAAAAGCTGAATAACAAAATCTTCCCAAAATTTGACTCTACTTCCAGAAAAATACAGACACCCTGTAGATGTATGTGTCATCATATAGAAACAAACCGTATTTTCGATTAACAGACATTAGCTGTACTATCTCGTTCAAAAACAAATACTGTAAAAGCTTCATAGCATGTGGGAGTCATACATAATACATACATGCAAATACATTTATGTTACAAACAGCTAAACACCCGAGATCCGCCCGTAAAATAAGCTTTCTATTCTGAAGCTTTCAACTTTTTGAATATATATTTTAAATACATAGGTACATACTTGTTACATAGAATAAAGTAGAAGCTTCATAAAAGATACATAGATACCTATGTATATGTGTATGAATAGGTACTTCATATGTGTGTACAGTACATATATAATACATTAATAGACCACGTAAAACACACCGAAATAAATATGTACTTTACTTACGGCCGTGCCGACAATGAAAGCAATTTTGTGTTTCATTATAAGGGTTGGGTTTGATAGGAAAAGTGGGTGTAAATATACACGGTGTATGTACTTTGAACGTTCTAATCTTTAAATTTTAACGATGTGTGCCTGTTCCAGCTTTTTTAAGAATTTAAAGTTATAAGGTCCCTCTGCATCCCAATTGCTACCTACTATAAAACCACGAATTTAAAGTGCTTATTCAGCTCAGCTGCATTCTTTACAGCTAGTTTTTCTGAAATCTTTTACAAAATAGCTTACAGAAAAATAATATTATTGCAATAACGTGAATTATTACAAATTTTTAAATAAGATGTATTTTTTCTATTGCCTGCTATGAGGCATTTAAAGAATTTTTATAATTGGATAAATTCGAATTTCTGTTCTATTCCTCCTCAATTCTCCGGAGATACATGAAATACGATAAAAAAGAACTGTCCCAAATTCTTAGGTATAAACTCCATGATTTTACATAAAATCAATGCGTTCGTCAACTGACTGGAATATTTAGTAGATTGAGTGAATTCCTTACTAAGATAATAATTATAACGTTTACGATTGCCAACTTCAACTCAAGCGCACTAAATACCATTCTCCGAATAGTTTTCTTCGGTATATTTGTAGACAGTACACTCTTTTTATATTACGTAATTCAAAATATTTCTAATTGCTCTTATGCGCCTGCCTTATTAAGTATACAAAATACTAAACACTAAAGGGCAGGATAGTGTTTTAAATTAAAGCATGTATTGTACTATTAAAAATATATATATATATTATATGGCCACCCTATACGTTACAAATTAAAATTTATTATCGTAATGAATCTTCTTATTACATACAAATTCGGTAGTCGTTTAAATTCTTTTTAAGTGCATAATGTTTATAAATTTTACATCATTGAACAAGCATATCACGATAATTGGGTTCGAATTATGAACTCTACACACACTTCTTCACAATGTGTACATAATATGTTTATGTAAATTGGTTTCCCGAAGGATTAAGTAAGCAATTTAACGCGTGTTTGTTTACAATATTTCTAATATGAAAACATTGCCGAACATCGGTACATATGTCGTTGTTTAAGTATATTTTTTAAACAGACATAAAAGTTGTGTATGTTTATAAAACTTTTCATTCATTGATTGATAATAATAATAAGTACTATTTTCGGTTAAATAGGTAAGTAATAAAATTAAATGAAAACTCACCGGTACATTATTCGTTCTGTTTTTGAAGCCCTTTTCATTTTCGGCCATTGGGTCCTGAAATAAAATATTGAAAAATAAGTAAAGCACAAAAGGTGTTACTGTACATTAAAATATACTTGGGTTGGGTTTGGATGTTTTAGGTATTTTTTTCAACCTCTAAAAGTTATAATTCCAATCTTCTGGGCTGCATAACATAGGTAGGTAGGTAGCATCAAAATATTATGAAAAGCTACAGGGATGGGATTTCAACTATACATAAATTACATACCAAAGAAAGTTTACGGAAGGAAAGCAATTAATTAATTACATATATTATATTATTATGCTAATTAGCCCACATTAGGGAGAATGAGATGACATGATTACAAGGTTAGATGTAAAAGCTCAAATACCTACGTCGTCGTTTTTATTTATAGGTAGCTCGAGTACCTTAGGTGTACCTGAAGGTAACTCGTCAAATTCAAGTTCCATTATTTTAAAAGGTATCAAAAATACCTACATATAACAATTTTTAAGGAAATTCTACCTAATAAATTGTAGGAACTTACATTTCATTCTCGTTTACATAAACATGGAATAATTTTTTATAACAAATACATCAACTTTATGTCAAATTTCGGTCATCAAAATTGTTATTTTGGGAATTTTATAACTGATATGTAAATGTGAAAGTCAAATGTAATAGACGGAAATATCTGCCATAAGCAAGAGTTCTTTTAGAAATTGGGAAAATATCTTGTAAACATTGCTCACATTATCTAGGTTAATGACTCACCAAGCAATATCGCTGATTGTGCTTTATTCAAATTTATTATTCCATTTTGTCCCGATACACATCAATCAGCACAATAAGCACTTATCATAACACAACATTTTAAACGCCGAAACATTCCGAAAATGCAAACATGCTAAATATACACACAACGTTCTATCTCGCTCTCTAAAAACTTAACGCGAAAATGGCGGCTAGTAGAAAGTTGTATTTATATTCGATTACAAATATCAGTTATGGGACAGACAGCGCCACCTCTCGCAAGTCAGCCACATTAATAATTAAAATAAACAGTAAAAGTAAGCCTTCTGTCGGCAAAACAGTGAACAAATCCAGTTATTTCCCTCCACAATGTGTTTTGGTTATTGGTTATGTTTTCAATTTTTCAGTTTTCGTTATATTATAAGTAAATAAAGTTTAAAGGTTAAAAAAGTAATATAAATAAGAGAAATGGCCCAATATCGTAGAATATCAGTTAACACATCGCTGAAAAATGCATTTATTTTTGACGAGGTGAGCTTTTAAATTTTTTCTTATAAAGATCCTTGGTATAAATTAATTTTATCATATTTAATTTATTGTATTTCATTTTTTTTAGGAATTAGATAATTTAGAAGAGTGTTCTTTAAAACTAAATATAATCCAAGAGGCTAATACCACTGAAGTTAAAACTAAACAAAATATCACAGTTAAAAGAGAATGTTATTCTCCTTCGCCAGTTTCCACCACAAATGAAAACAATTATTCCAAAACAATCATTAAGAAAGAACCGTCATCTCCTTCTGCTGAGAAAGATTGTGAAACAAAAGTGGTTTCTGTAAAAGCAGAACCAGTATTACACATCAAAACTGAAGATGATACAGTAGATGAACAAAAGAGTTTACTCTCCTTGGATACAACTTTTAAGGATGATGTAAAAGATGTTAAATCAGAAAATAAAGAACCAGATTTAAGAAGTCTACTCAGTGCCAAAAGAACTACAAATAGAGACATAATAGATAATGAAATGTCATCTTTAAGACAACAAGAGCCTCAAGGTAATGATGGGATTATTACAAGAGCTAAGAAAAGGACTGTTTCTGATCATTCTGATGGGTCAAGTTCTACTGCAGAACGTTGCAAAGGTCAACAGAAACGTTCAAAAATAGAAAGAGAACATGATCCCATAGTGTTAAAGAGGAGGCAGAAGCAAATAGACTTTGGAAAGAACACTTTGGGTTACGATAATTATATAAAAACAGTTCCAAAGTACAAAAGGAAAAAAGAGGATCCAGTCACTCCAGATAAGACAATAAAATATTCCAGAAGAGGCTGGGATGGACTTATAAAAAAATGGAGATTACAACTCCATAAGTTTGATCCTGACTAAGAAAAATATTTTCTTTTATTTTAATACCGACAATGAATGTGTGTTAACTTTATTTGTTTTAAAATTGAAAAAGCTAAACTTAATGTTTAGTTTGCATATTTAAGTGTTATAAGAATGTATACAGAGGTAAGGTTTTTTTAAATTATATGAAAATTTTAAATGTAAATAGACTTCAGATTTAGCAAATAAAACTATTATAAAAATATGCATTCATATGATATACAAATGAAAATAAACGTTGCCATTAGAAAAAAGTCATTATAATCATGTAGTGAATTATAAATATACCTTCTAAAAACTAGGCTAATTGTATTTTTTGATATATGTACTTTTTTTGAAATAAAAATGTCGATCAAAATTAACCGTAATACCACAGTATACCTCTAACCAATAGTGACAAACAGCGTCGGCTAGTGATGGGCACTATCGAACTATTCGATAGTTTTTACTATCGATAGTAACTATCGAATAGTTTTTCTTAATGAATGAAAATTACTATCGATAGTAGTAACTTCTATACATCGAATGTAGTTACTGAATAACTAGTAACTAGTAGTTACTTTTTTTATTCGAATACTTTCCAACTATCGAACTGAACGTTGGAATCGTGGTTGGAGTGGGTAAATGATACGTTTGCACATTGGCTACTACTTCGATACTTCCTCGTAGCAGAGCCGAATCATATAAACAATTCTATAAATATTAGACGTTTTCAATACATATGTACCTACATACTTTAAAACGATAATTTTCTATGGCGCCAATTTATACTAGTTAAATATGAGAAAAAATAAAATGCAAATAAATAATTAATAATTGTTTAAATTAATGTAGTTAGGATTTGACTCATAAATACTTACTATATGATTGTACTGCGTTTATCAAAGTAATAAGATTTAGAAACCATGTTTTAAGTCGAGGTTATTTATTATTTTCAGCATAGGCTGATTGTTTTTTTATCTATACTAGCATAAGAATCGTATATTGGTCTGTAAGTATAATATGTTCGTATATTTGTAGGTTAGTATAGATCGAGCTAACCGTTTGCTGCCTGACTATCGTGTAATTGAAAAAATACGCTAACGAATAAAAACTATCGAATGAATTATTCGATAGTTATTCAACTATCGATAGTGACTATCGATAGTAAAAACTATCGATAGCGCCCATCACTAGCGTCGGCTAGTCTATGAGCGTTGGCACATGGTCGGCACCTTTGAACTAATAGGTTGAAAATGGGTGACCTTGAGCAGCGTTCGCCATGTTCTAATAGACGGTTAAAGAACACGGGAATTTAAATTTGATTTAAAGGTGAAATCAATAAGAACGTGTTTAGTCTTACAAATGGAGTAAGAGAATTTTGCAAAACATGAAAATATGTATTAAACAAATAAGTGTTGGAGAAAAAAGAAAAGCTCATATTAGAAATTTATATTTACATAAAAAATAAGACTACCTCAATGCATATACTCTATGGTCTAAGCTGGAAGCATTGAACTGTATACTATCCGTATACGGATAAAGATCCTTGGTATAAATTAATTAATTATTATACGGATAGTATACAGTTCAATGGCTGGAAGTGGTTATAAATAAGGTTATAAAACAGACGCTTAACCATAGAAATACGTAATACCTTACAGAGCCACATTATGATATTTGTGTAATGATGGAGACACTACGCGGTAAATTGACAAATGAAACATACATAATCTATAATTTGTGAACATAATCTTTGGATTTTAAAATTCTTTATTTATAAATTAAAAAGATTATCTTAATAAGATGCCTCCTCGAAAAAAGACTAATCTCAGCAGGTTAACTGCAAAAGCGACCAGAATGAGACGTAAACGAGCAACTGAATCTCCAACTCAAAGAGAAAAACGTTTAGAGAGAGGAAGGTTAAGGCTGGCCCGTAAAAGAGCCACAGAGACTCCAGAGCAACGTGAACAACGACTAAAAATCGACAGAATTCGTATGAGGCAAATAAGAAAAAGTCGTACAATTGTAAGGGTAATAGTATTTTGCATGGGGCGAAATAAATTACATTAAGGAACATTATTCTGTAGGCAGTAAAATCAAAGGAAACTTCTCCAAACTATAATATATATATATCTCGTTTAGAGAGAGGAAGGTTAAGCCTGGCCCGTAAAAGAGCCACAGAGACTCCAGAGCAACGTGAACAACGACTAAAAATCAACAGAATTCATATGAGGCAAATAAGAAAAAGTCGTACAATTGTAAGGGTAATAGTATTTTGCATGGGGTGAAATAAATTACATTAAGGAACATTATTCTGTAGGCAGTAAAATCAAAGGAAACTTCTCCAAACTCGTTCAACAGCGGGGCAGAAGATGACTTTATTTTAAACGACGAGTTATTGAAACAACTAAGTCGAAAAAAATATAAATCTAAAGTGGTCAGGGAAGAATATCTGTCTATTAATGATTATCATGATTGCGAAGAAAAGGTGGATATTAAATTAGAACCTCCTTCATCCCCTTTGCCATTTTTACCTGTTTAATGATAGACATATTAAATTTAATTGAACGTAAAATGATGTCTATCTGACAATACAGAAATAAGAAAATAAAGAATTCATTTCTGGAAAAGTTATATGCTAAACAATCATATAATACAAGACACTGTAATTTATAACATATTCGTAAAAAAAAAGAAATAATGAAGACATGGGTCAAGTCATATGAAGGTCACAATAGCATCATATTTAGGTTATTAGATGTTAATCAATGTTACTTTGTATGAAAATGTGACTTTAATGCACAATAAAGAATAAATTAGATATTATGTATTTTTGGTATATCTTTTCTGCGGCTTTTGCTCTTTTTTTTCATAAGAAACGAACTTTTTTGATGAACAACAATTTTATTTATTAAAAAATTGAAAATTTAAATGATATTATTATATATTATACTTATTAATCATAACATTCAGGTTGATTCTTTACCTTCTACATCAACATCAGGAATAAGAACACTCTCCACAAATTTTTCTAATGTAGTTTTATCATCTAGACTTATATTTTTATATCTAGTGGGCATTTGTTTTGGCTGGGGTTTTATGAACTCATTATTTTTCAATGAGTTAAATAATTCTCGGGCTCTAGCGACGATATCTTTTTTTAATCCCATGGCAGTGGCCACATCGAAGGCAAAACTCATAGAAATGCCTTCAACTACCTTATATAAGAATACCAACTTCTTACCTTCTAAAATATAATCCATTTTGAGGAAATTAATCAGAGGCGAGTTGGGTAAATATTCTACGAGAGTCTGATAATGGGTTGATACAAGTACATGAGGACATTTGTTCTTCTCTTGTATGAATGTTTTAATAGTACCAGCCAGTAGAGCTTTTCCATCTTCTCCAGTTGTTCCTCGTCCAAATTCGTCTATAAGAACAAGTGACGTCTGCCCTCCATTATAAAGAATCTGGGACATCTACAAATATGTTTAAGAGTATCTGTACTATCCATTGGATTTCCATTATATTTACCTGGACTAAATCTATCATAAATGCTGATAAAGGCACAGTAGCAGTTTCTGTAGCAGATATTCTGGAATAAATACTATCGACAATTCCTACATTGGCCCCATCTGCCGGTAAATAAGATCCTATATGAGCTAAATACATTAACACTGCAACTTGCTTTAGATATACGCTTTTTCCGCTTGAATTAGGTCCCGTTAGAATTTTTATTCGATTGATATTATTACCCCCGGAAAGGTAATTATTTCCCACAAAATTCGTTAAGTGGAGTTCGAAAATTGGATGGCGACCGTTTATTATTTCATGAAAGTTATCGTTGTTTAACTTGGGACGAATATAATTCCCTTCTTTTGCTACCATAGACATTGCGATTAAGCTGAAATACATTTTATACTTAGAATTAGAGGGACACAATAAACTGAAAGTAGATTGCTAACCAATCCATCATGGAAATTAGACGCAAAGATTCACGGATATTTTTGTTGTGTTGTAGAGTAAAGCCTGACAGTCTTTCTATTATTCTCGTTTCGTGTTCTAAAATTTCTTGCTGGATATTACCTAAACGCCTGTCCAATTCTAAAAATTAAAATTGCGTTGGCACATAGAAAATTAATTTTAATCCACACCCATTACCTTTGCATAGACTATTTTTGTACAGTAAATTATTCCTGACTTGGAACTAAAAATTAAAATTAAAGAAAAAATTTGCTTTTATAAAAACATTGTCAAATCTTACCACAAACTGATACCCGATTCCCTGGAGCGCGTCCTTGTCACAACAAGGCTCCCATTCTTTAATGGACACCAGGTGTCCCATTTCCGGCAAGTATACAACACTACATTCATTAATAAAGTTTGGCAATTGATTTACAGCAAAATTGGCTGCCGCAGTTATCGTTTTTGCAATGTCTTTTTGCCTCAACTTTTCTGTAAGAATAAAACATTTAGAGCGACGAAATGTTTAAAATAAAAAATAAAATTTTACTTTCATCAAGTTCGTTGTCTAAGCCGAACTTTATACGAGGACGTTGGTTTCTATCAAGTACCGAAAGTTCTAAAGTTCTGTTTATGGTCTCTTGAAGATTGTACAATTCGACGGTCACAGCAGAGTCTAATTCTTGTAAAATTGGGAACGATTGTCGAAAACGATGACAATGTTCGTTTATGCAAAGCACATGGAAAATTGTCTAAACAAAAACAAAATTACAAAAAAAGATAAAATAAGTCAAAAGATTATTCTGACCATATGTAAGATGTTCCAGTCAGTGCTTTTGGCTTGAGAGTACAGGATTTTCACTAATATTTTCTGAAAAAAAAAAGAATAAAGTAAATTCTTGTTATTACCTATACAACATGTATTATATTTATACATTTAAATCAGAGATATGTTTGATTTCTTCTGTTATGTTTTCTATAAAACTTTGATTTCTTGATTCTATAGCAAATTCAATGAAATCTAAACGTTTGCGCAACTGTGTTATATTTTTACTGGGATTCATCATTAAGTATCTAAAAAATAAATCGAAAAGTTAGTGGAAATAATGTGTTCCTATACTATTTTACCTCATCTGTAAATAGCCTATTTTAGAATTGCAGTGTTGTGAAAAAAGTTTGAAAAGGCCAATTCCTTCTTTATTACTACTTTCTCCACCATGTTTAAATCTGGCATCATGAGTTTTAACTTTGAAAATTTGTAGTGCATTAAAAGTGTTTTTATCTATGAAAACTCTGTTGGCTCTATAAAATAAATTAAAATTTAATTTTCATTTATATAAAACTATTAAAACATATTGAATACAAATTATTTAATTAACATACAAAGAAAACTTGTTAATATGAATAAACTGTAGGGTAGTGTTATTATCATCACGAAATGAAGTCCAATTTTTTTCAATAAATTTGATTAAAGCACCTAATGCATGTACAGACATTTTATTATCTAAATCAATTAATGAATGAAGCAATATTTCTTTTTCTTTATGGGTTGCATCTTTTGGTTCAGATGCTAAATTGGTTTCAAAAATTTTAGCAATACATACTTCAAATGCTGGAATAAAACATACATCCCTTGTAATATAATTTGTGTGATTGTACATTACTTACCATAAGTTTTAAATGGAAGAAGAGTTACATTTGGAGGCAAGTTTCTTGTTTGTTCTGACTTAAGGCTATCATTACTATTTGTAATTACATCGATTAGGCATTTAACAAATGAATCTGCCATTGATCCAATTGTAATTACATGAAGTGGATTTGCTTCTTGAATTAAAGTCTTCATGGTTCTAAATTCTGGTTGTAGATCAACTATTTCTTGCATAAAGTAGAGCTGTGAAAGTGAATAATATTACTTACATAGGTACTTTATTTCTATAAATTTAATTTACAAACTTGACAATCAGCAACTTTGTAATATGATGCTCCCAATTTATTGTTTTTCCAAAATACACTTAAAATTATATTATTATTCAACTTATCCATATTTGTTTCTTCGTTTTCTACATTTAATCGTGAATGTAAATCACTGGCACCGTCTGATGATATTTGATTATCAGGGAATAGTACTTGTTTTTGTGTAATTTTCATTACTGTGTAGCCCTCAGACGCTGAACCAGACATAGCTACAATACTTTTATAAATAATTAATTTTCTAAGACTTAATATTTTATAAAGCTTTATTTGCGCGTTTAATAAATAAAAATAAATAATTTCAATAAAGCTAGGTTAGAAATAAATCATAGAAATAAACTGAAAGTAAACCAAAAAGTTGTTGTGTTTCGGGATATGACTAAACTTTAGACTTAATAACTGACTAACGAAGGTATTTTGATGGGCACTTAATCGAATAAAAACTATCGAACTAGCGATATTTTTACTATCGACTAGTAAATCGAACAGTTTATTCTTAAGAATGAAATCACTATTCGAAGAGATAGTCTGTCTGATACATCGAACTGAGTTCTGAATTACTAGTAACTCAGTAGTTACATTTTTTTATTCGAATATTTTCAACGAGTCGAACTGAATTCGATTGGTAGTGTAGGTTGAATGGGTAAATGATACGTTTCGATTGTCTACTATCGTATTCGTTACGTAGCAGTTACCGATAATTAAACGTTAATTTATAATTATTAGAGCGTTAAATACAGTACATCATATCGTGTTAGAACATAATTTTCTTGGCGCTAATTTGAACTAGTTAAATATGAGGAAAAATAAAAGCAAATTAATAATAAACAATTTTAAATTGTTACTAGTAGTCAGTAAATACTTTTTATTGTTTGTATGCGATTTTAATTCCACAAAAAAAGAATGAATTATAGCTGTTCAATTAACAATCGATACAATATTTGCTTTAAGTAAATAGAAAATTTTTCAATATAACTAACATTTAGAAACCATTTTATATTTCGATATTTATTATTTTAGCATTTTTACTCTGTTTTCTTTTTAAATCTATATTAGACATTTAAATCTTATATATAGTCGGTAAGAACTAATGTTGTATACTTTGTAGGAATTATTTGATCGAGTAACCGTCCTCTATATGTGTAATTGAAAAAATGCGCTAACGCATAAAAATATGAAGAATTTTTCGATAGTTATTCAACTACTGATAGTTACTATCTGATGAATAAACTATGGATAGACCCTATACATCACTAAACGAAGGTTTCTATGATACACTTTATTTACACGATTTGTATGGATTACTCTAATTATAATAAGACAAACGACTAAGACAACATAAGACAAGACTGATTACTTTCCAGGGTATGGGATGTCGACGACAACGCCATCGTAGCATCTGTCTTCCCAACTAAAACGCCTTTGTTTATTACCTCTAAATTACCGGATTTGGTTGTGATGACGATTAAAAATTGTCGTTCATTGTCGTTGCGGATAAATGCACATAGGGCGCGCACCAGTGTGCACGTAAAATTTGGGATTTCCTATCATATGTGCATCAACGCATCAACCTAGTTGAACCTAGTGCATCGATTTTTTGTGAATTTGTTGTCGTATGATCGATCAATCATTGTACAGTTTTGTGTTTTTGTTTGTTGACTTTTTTGATAAAGTGTGAATAACCTGAAAACTTGTTTTTTCACTTGAAAGAGTATAAGGGCATAAATTATTCCATCCCTCAAGTAAGTTTACTACCTTGATTAGAAGCATCACTACTCAGGCGTTGCGAGTGTTACCAGATCGACCAGATCTCCTTCATCAAACTGCTGTCATACAGAAGCTACTGGATTTTATCGAAATTAACAATTTTTTATGTCCTGTTATTTAAAATTTGCTATTTTTTTATACTTTTAAAAAAGAATAATGCAATAGTTCTTTTATATAAAATTGTAACTGTATTTGTACTATTGTATTCGCACTATTTATTACGTTACTGTAATTCTACCTTTAATTAAATATATGTAGTTTTGTGTTAACGTATTTTCTTTATTTTTATAATAATAAATTATCATAACAGAAACCCTATACGCTTCACGTTTTTAAAATTCGCGCCATAGCCGGTATGGTAGTATTCTATGTAGAATTTTCCATCTTCTCTCTCACTCTTCAATTTAGCTTGGGAAGACACTTGGTGAGATGGCGCTGATGTCGAATTCAGAAAACGAGCTTCTTATCTATAATCGTCATCTAGGATTACTTTTGTAAGACCACCATGACCCTAGATGACGATAATAGATGTAAATCTCGATTTCTTAATTTGACATCTGCGCCATCTCACCAAGTGTCTTCCCAAGCTAAATGAGAGAGTGAGAGCATAAGTGAGACAGAAGATATAAAATTCTACATAGAAAACTAGCATACCGGCTATGGCGCGAATTTTAAAAACGTAAAGCATATAGGGTTTTTGTTATCATAATTTATTATTATAAAAATAAAGAAAATACGTTATCACAAAAGTGCATATATTTAATTAAAGATATAATTACAGTAACGTAATAATAGTGCGCATACAATAATACAAATACAGAGTTACAATTTTATATAAAAGAACTATTGCATTATTCTATTTTAAAAGTATAAAAAAATTAGCAAATTTTAAATAGCAGGACATAAAAAATTGTTGATTTCTATAAAATCCAGTAGCTTCTGTATAACAGCAGTTTGATGAAGGAGATTTGGTCGATCTGGTAACACTCGCAACGCCTGAGTAGTGATGTTTATAATCAAGGCAGTAAACTTAATTGAGGGATGGAATAATTTATGCCCCTTATACCCTTTCAGGTAATTCACACTGTATCAAAAAAGTCAACAAACAAAAACGAAAAACTTATAACACAAAACTGTACAATGATTGATCGATTGATCGATCAAACGACCCTAGACAAATAGATAGCCAGCTCGAACTTGGTTGCAAATGTGCTGCCATCTGGTCAGTGTGTCCAAAAGGTCATTCGGCAATTAGCCACTTAAAACTAATAATATACAGGAATTTCTGCTGCTTTAGGCGCCATCTATAAATTAAAAGAACCTCGACGTATGGCGGCAATTTTGAAATTTGTACGAGCGTATAGGGTTTTACTTATTTTTCTTTTAAATTAAAAAAAAAAATGGTGAAATCCAAAATTATTTATTTGTATCAAAAGTAAAAAGAAACACTAGGTAATAATTTGTTTCACAATTTTATTTAACAAACTGACAATATTGTTTCGGCAGTTATGCCATTATCAAAGTAATTGTACAGGTAAACTTAACTAGTATTTATATAAAGGGACTTAAACTAATACAAATATACAAACATAGGTACACAGAAGCATATTTATTGGTTTGTCTTGGTTGATAACTTTAATAACGGGGAAATCCTAAAATCCGTCTGGTCATTTGTTACCTGTTTCTGTTCTGTTATTGCTTTATGTATTTCTAAAATTTCCAAGAGATTTAACCGTTTACCTTTATTGCAATTATGTATGAGCTTTAAACTATTGTTATCTATAAAATGATTATTTTCTAAACAGTGTTCCGCTAATCCTGTAGTCTTTTTACAATTCTGAATAGATTTGTTATGTTCATTTAAGCGAATTTTTAATGACCGACCTGTTTGTCCTAAGTAAAGTCAAAATTGTCCTGCTATTTACTTAGGACAAACAGGTCGGTCATTAAAAATTCGCTTAAATGAACATAACAAATCTATTCAGAATTGTAAAAAGACTACAGGATTAGCGGAACACTGTTTAGAAAATAATCATTTTATAGATAACAATAGTTTAAAGCTCATACATAATTGCAATAAAGGTAAACGGTTAAATCTCTTGGAAATTTTAGAAATACATAAAGCAATAACAGAACAGAAACAGGTAACAAATGACCAGACGGATTTTAGGATTTCCTCGTTATTAAAGTTATCAACCAAGACAAACCAATAAATATGCTTCTGTGTACCTATGTTTGTATATTTGTATTAGTTTAAGTCCCTTTATATAAATACTAGTTAAGTTTACCTGTACAATTACTTTGATAATGGCATAACTGCCGAAACAATATTGTCAGTTTGTTAAATAAAATTGTGAAACAAATTATTACCTAGTGTTTCTTTTTACTTTTGATATTATAACATGTTTCACCAAGAGCCTAGCCAAAATTCTATTTCATTAATATTTATTTGTATATAAAATCATACAGCATTTGAGCATCTTAGCGATAATAATAAACTCAATATTTACTTAAACACAAATAGTAAACAATACAATAAAGATAGTTAAAATTAAAATTTAAACACATCTTTCACAAACATTACCAAAAGGAAAATATCAGTAAATTAAAAATAAAAAGTCCACATGAAGTTTTAGCACAACTACTAAACAATAAACTGGAGAATAATATCACTTTATCAACGACCTGTCGAATGCAGTATGTTGGTGTACTTCTCTTAAAAAAACAACTAAATCGTTTTTAAAAACTTACACAATAAATACACATAACACAGAACTTGTTTTACATTTTATTAAAACGTTTATGAATGCTGAATATTAAGTGCCTTACTTAATATTGGGTATGTGAGTGGTGTACGTTTTACCCTTTTCAGTAGGTGATATTAGACTTCATATGGGAAACGTAAGAATCTAGAGGGGAATTACGAATCAAAGCAAACAGACGAAAATAAATCGCATACATAAACAATTTTACTTAAGGGTATTCTACTCATAATAATTCGAAATAGCAATTTTCGGTCTATCGGCCGCTATTTAACCGGTTAACTTCCGAAGCTTTTTAAAATGACTCGTACTGGACATACTTACCAGGTGGCAGGCTAGTTCAACATCCCACACACTGTCAAACGACAACAAATTTATAAACAAATTGATGCACATATGATAGGAAATCCCAAATTTTACGGCCACACTGGTGCGCACCCTATGTGTATTTATACGCAACGACAATGAACGACAATTTTTAATCGTCATCACAACCAAATTTTCTCTACTGTCAGTAATTTAGAGGTAATAAACAAAGGCGATTTAGTTGGGAAGACAGATGCTACGATGGCGCTGTCGTCGACATTTCATACCCTGACCATGACTAACTCACGACGACCTCCGCTCGACTAGCGTCCTTGGCGACACATCGTCGCGCGTCCCTTCATCTATGGTTCCCCATAGATACTCCATGACAATAACCTATGGTTTCTCCCATAGATGCTCCATGACAATAGCCTATACTTAACATACACAAATATACAAGGTATATACACAACTAAAGTAAAAAATTGATATCTTGCATCTGTGGTTTTTTATTCATCATTTTATTCATTGATATGTTATGTCCATTTATCAATTTATCTTATCAATGGTTGTTGTCATGTATACAAAGTTATGCAGGTTATTATAGCCTATATTATAGTTTAATTTTAGTAAATATTGGTGAATCGTTAAAAAAAAAAATTAATTCTGTTCTACCACTTCATTTATAAATTTACAAAGATTCTAACAAAAAAGCCACAATGGCTCTTGCTATGCAAAGAAAGGCAAACGTAAGTACTGTCTTGTATATTTATTAGAATAGTTTAATAGGCTAATTTTAATTGTTACCTTCCACAATTATTAAAGAATATGATAATGTTTTAATTGAAGGTTCGATTACCCCCAGAGATTAATAGAATACTGTATGTTAGAAACTTACCCTACAAAATAACTGCTGAAGAGATGTACGATATCTTTGGAAAATATGGTGCAATTAGGCAGATAAGAGTCGGGAATACACCTGAGACTAGAGGAACAGCTTTTGTAGTTTACGAGGATATATTTGATGCTAAAAATGCTTGTGATCATTTATCAGGTTTTAATGTCTGCAATAGATATCTCGTTGTATTGTATTACCAAGCCAGTAAAGCATTTAAGAAAACCGATTTAGAAAAGAAAGCTGAAGAACTGGAAAAAATGAAGTCCAAATACGGTATTAATACTTAAACCTAAAAGCATTCAATTATTGTAAAAGTAGATTAGGTATATATGGTAATCGAGTAAATCAATTATGTTCTTTTTTTCTAATTTGTGATGTCAACTTTGTATAAATAAAATAAAGTATATGTTTTACGATCTTAACTATTTTATTAACACAAAAAAAATAACTTTGGTACAATGAAGTCAATTAAAAACATGTAAGAAACTGAGCATTAGTCAAAATTTAAAAATATATCAGTTTACTTAACGTTTAATTAACAGAATTACACATATAAGCTGCACGTTGAGTAATTAATAAGAAATCGTTTAAATTACGTCACATCACATAACTAATGACATAATAAATCG
The DNA here is from genome assembly GCA_029378335.1 of Agrilus mali. Classification (NCBI taxonomy): domain Eukaryota; kingdom Metazoa; phylum Arthropoda; class Insecta; order Coleoptera; family Buprestidae; genus Agrilus; species Agrilus mali. The sequence continues at coordinate 17,370,615 of CM055658.1, read as the reverse complement.
TTACAATCTCTTAATTTACTGATTATGTGAGAGTTAAAAGACAGCACACCTACAATACATATACATGTGGCATAATAAGTAGTATGAGGGTGCGGAAAAAGTACACAATTTAAAAAAATTAAATTAAAAGGGTTGACTAGTCCATACGTGTTTCGCATTTAATTTCTTTTTATTTGCAAGTATACGTTTTCGCTTCGGGACTTACCCCGATGACTACTTAGGAACTTATTCTTGTAAGTTAAGGCTATTTGTGCTAACTAAACCGTTCATTACACTAAACAAAGAATAAAAAGTGTGCAGGTATTTTTTTCGGGGAAGGCCCGTGCGAGAAATGTGTCAAAAAAAACTTCTCAAGCCTAAAGTTTTAACTATAAAGAATTCTTTCAATCGAAATTAACGAGAAATGAAACGATGAATATGATTAATTAAACGATTATTTTTACATTAAAATTTGGATTTTAATCTGCTACTTGTAATTATCGTATTATTATTAATAATATGTATATTATACCATAGTAGTACTGTAACCCTAAGCGATAAAACACTGATACTTCATTATATGTATCTTTATATGTATAATTACAATAATATAATAGACGATTAATGAATCGTGAAGCTGCAACAAATGTGGTAAACTTTCGATTACATCTCTTCGTCATTAGAGAGTCGAATAAATAAGCTGTGGCGGCGATAGCACAACCTCAGTCATATTTTAATTAATTCATCAATTAATTGATTCATTACAAAAAATGAAAAAACATTTTCGCCGACCACACACCTAAACCTATTAAATAATTATTAACCATTGATTCTAATATTCTGCGCGCAACTATTACATGGTGACCTTTTTGAAAAAAGTATTTACGAAAAAAAGTTTGCTAACTATTTAATTATTATATAACACGCGTTTTTGTGTCATCTGTAGCAAGCAATAAGCTTCTAGAGTACTAAACCATATAAAATCCCTATACATCAAAAACTGATAAAAAATACAAGAGCTCGTATTTTTCTTTTAATTAAATTACTTGGCAATTTTCTTACTCCTTACTACGTTTTGATTGACCAATGTCAGTCTACTTTTGAGCAACAATTCTCACGTCTGCTTACTTTTCCTTTTTTATTTCTTTTTTTGCTACAGAAGACAAAACCACAAAATTAAAAAAAAGCGGTCACAAACCTCAAAATATCACATCACATACGGAGCCACTGTACATAATTATATAAACTAACTTATATCCCTTATGTCGATTAAATACAATATCCTAGAATTGGAGCAGCGGCTCGAGAAGTCGAAGTTTCTTTTTTTTTTTAATATCAAGAATGAAAAATCGCACAGTAATAATATTAATAATTAATATCGTTTAAACGTTTAAATTGAACAGTAATGCCGTCTCATAAGTAACACATGTTTTCATTTTAAATAAAAAAAAAAAAAATAATAAGTTCAATAAAATTTGTAGAAAACAATTAGACGTCAAAAGACGAGAGTGTCATTTATGGACAGCATTAAAATATATCAAAATATGGCAGTAAAATTGAATAAGAAAAATAATGAATAGAATTGAATTTACAGATTACACTGCCACAGTATCGTAGGTTGTGAATCCCCCGTTTGTTGTTTGGTGGCCTGCTTCGTTTCTATAACAGAAAAGTAATTTTTTATCATAAGATTTAAAAAAATATCAAACTATTTTCAAGCGTTATAAAGGCGGTGAGTGCAAGTTAATTACACATATAAAGCACAAACATTTGCATCTTCTCATGCATTTAGTATTAAAAAAACATTTAAAATAAATATAAAAAAGCTTTACTTGTAAGAATCGTAAATAAAAAGTGAAAAAAGTTACCGACATACCATAATAAAAATTGAAAATACGTAATAAGAGATTATACTTTCTCAAAAAAAAGTTAAAAAGCGTAATTTTTTCCATTTAAAATAAGAATGTGCAATTTTATAAACAGTTACCGTGCAACATATATTTTATAACTTACGATTTCCTGCTTGAGAGGAAATTCATGAAATTATTAACAGAATATTAACTTATTGTTTTAACAGTCCTTATACCTCTGAATTTTTAAGGTAGACAAAAGTATGTATAAATACCTTCTTAAAATGATATCTTTAATACAAATTTAATTAATAACGAAGTTGCTAGACGGATAACATGGGTAAATTACCCTTAGAGTTATTAAATCTGGTATTTGTCGAGTTACTATTGTTAGAAGTAATTTACTGAAAATATAAAAAAATACTAAACATTCCTTTTTAAATTTTTGTTCTTTAATCCTCTTTTTAAAGCCTTTTTGGTTCATGTAGGCTTTACTATAAGTGTCTCAATTAAGTTTGTAACTAAAATTGTTAATAAAATAAAACAACTAAAATTGTGCTTTGTATAATAAAGGCTACATAGCCCAAACAGCAGATATTTAAAAGTTAGGATCAAGGAACATAGTACTTGTAGTAGGTGATTCATCTTTTTATTGCTAAATTATTCACTAAACTTTATAAATAAATTATAAACGTATATAAAAGGACTAATATCTATAATTGTGATGTGAAATCACCCATGTTTATCCGACAATATCTTTTAATTTATAATGTTGAGGAATTGTAAACCATTCAATGAATGTTACTTTGATGAGTGTACATTTTAACACAAGACACAATATAAATATTATTCGAAAAGTAATGTCGAAGTTCTAAAGGTTTTATTACTAACCTCTCAATCAGTTTGCGCATTTCTTCGTGGGTCATGCCATCCTTAGCACTACCTCTCATTACTGAAAACAATTCACATTTACTACACGATCACGATAGGACACGTCTAATTTCACGACAAACAATCTTTTATTAATTATATAATAAAAAATCCAAATTCTAATGACCTACAATCAATAAAAAAGAAGTAACTTCAAATAAAAAATGTAAATGCTTAAATGTGTGCAATGCTTTTGATTATGCGGTGATAAAAAGAAATAATAAAATAAAATTTTAAACATAAAAACAACATGCTGTTAACTCACACAGTTATACACACACTCGAAAATTGTTATACATTTGTAAATCAACTGAATTGTAGTGCAAATTATTATTATTCCTTTTTTGTTCGCACCATAACCGTTTATCATGCAAACAGGTCACAAATATTAGATAAAATGTGTTTAAAATTAATTATTATGAGATGATGATTGATTAAATGAAACGTGAAAGATTTTTCTAACTAAAAGTTTATGATAGTAAAACAACACTATCTAATTTTGAAAACAAACTTACCCTCTTCTTTTTCTGAAAAATATAAAACAAATTGGTTTTTTAAAATTGCCAATAATAACACTTTTCCTAATCTAGCTTAGTTTCTGTTAAATATTAATTATGTTCTTAAATATTAATTATGTTCGTCATAAACAGCCCAAAGAAATGTCTTCCTTGAAAGTTATGAAAGAAAATAAATAGATAATAATTTAACATTTAAAACAAATTCCTTTTTATATTTCAAGGATGACATTTGTCCTTTCCATTCCCACTCTTCTCCGTTTTTTCCAAAGCAAAAATAAGGCTCTCATTTTTTAAACATTTCACAAACTTACCCCCATAATTGCGGTTATTTATCAGTTGATCTCTATCGCATTCAGCCTCTGATATTTCATTGCTATCCTTGGAGTCGTTGAATGAAGGATCGTGATTACGAGGTGGTGGTGGGGGAGGTTCGGGGCTTCCGTTATTTGGTTGACGTCTCATTGAACCCAAGGATCGTCTACCTATTGAACCACGACTTCCATACTGATCGTAAGGTGCATTATATCCTCCGTATTGGGATCCATATTGTTCGTCTTCCGGGGCGCAGTTAGCTGGGTCGTCATATTCAGGTCCTGGGGAATATATGCTTCCGTTTCCTGTAGGTAAGTATCGTTAGAAAGGATGTATTAAAAAGGCATTTATTAATAAAATCTGGAAAAATAAACATTACCTATATTACCTTGAGAACCACCCCTTTCGTATCTTTTGTTGGAACGAGGCATAGACTGAGATCCTGAACGAGAGTGCATGGAGTGGGGAGTGTTCATTCCTGAAGGTCCCATTGTACCGGCATGGGGATGAGGGAAGGTTTGGAATTGTTGAACTTTGCTTGGATCCATCTCTTCGCGAAAACCGAGTAGGTGGAATGTGGCGTAGGGGCAGATTTCGTCGTCCATGCCTTAATGATAATAATTATGACTAAATTTAAATGGATTAAACGTTAAAACAATGATGTAAATATCATAAATGTAATAATGTACAAAGAATGCAATAGAAGTGTGTGCAAAAATTTTAACACAGTAAAACACTACATGCAGGCCAAATGATTACATTAAATTATCGTGCAAGAAGAACCATAAAGACTTACGTATTAGTATAGGGGCACAAACAGTTTTCTAGGTAAGTTTGTTAGTTTTTATTGTTAGAGATTTAACAAGAAAAAACATGCATTTCAATTAATTTGTTTTTAATTTTATGCTGCTAGACAAATAAAAAAAATCTAATTTCCATTAACCAAGTGCCTCTATAATTCGAACAACAAGTGTATCATAATTTCACGCGACTTTTTCTGAAAATGAATGTTTAATTTCAAACACACCCTCCCAAAAAAAACATAAAAAATTATTATTTCAAAAAAAAGCGCTTCACCCAAATCATGAAAAACAGAAAAAAAAATTAAAAAAAACGATCAATGTCTTTTACCTCTGTGGGTGTGTATAGTTTCATTAGAGCCCCTCCTCTGATTGTTAAGTTCTTCGTAAAGGTGTCTTCGTGGGTCCCAAGTGGAATGTGAACGATAATGTGGCCCTAGCAATGTATAACATAAAGTAACAAGCGGAAACAGCTCTCATTCCTCTCCTTTTCACTTAAAACAATTTACAGCAAATAATATGTACAAAAATCACGAATAGAAAGAAGACGATTGACTCGACGATAACTAAATCTATTACAAAAAATCTAAATATGGCTCTACGTAAGCACAGCAAAGAAAAATATAACGCCTCATGATAATTACCAAGAGAGACATTAAAGATCTCTAAGAATCTCTTTGAATGAGTCTTAGTTATAAAGATTCAAAAATAATACTTTTAAATATAGAATCACAAGAAAATTTTCTTCAAATGTAAAACGAGTTTGCCTGTTACAATTTAAATAAATACAAGAAAAGACAATATATATTTTTTAAAAGTATAATATCTCTTTAAAATGTTGCAGGACAACTTCATTTAGTTCAGTATAAGAAAATCTTCTTTAATGATTGAGTATTCTGTTTTCAAGCTAAAAGTACAAAATTCAAGCTTGAATATTTAAAAATTTAAAACTATGTTATATAAGGATCAATCAAATATTAAAAATTCTTTAAGAAAAATAATGTCCTCTGGTAAAATTGACAATGATGAGGTGATCGGGGCACTTAAAACGATATTTTTTCTTGTTAAAATAGTGGTTACAATTAACACAAACAAATCATATATATAAAATATACTGTCCAATTACCGAAGAAGAGAAAACACTTGTGACATGCAGTATTAAAAAAATAATAAAAAGCAAAATAGCGTTCTTACTTAAAACGGTACCTCGCTTGATCCGATCGCATGTGTTGTAGTTAGATCCTGGAACGGGGGGTAATTTCCGGTTAGGGGGTGCGATGTAGCCCAGTTCGTCCCGCAAATCGGGGCGGCGTTTATCCAGCGTCGATGTTGCGTTAACTGATTGATTATAAACAACATCATCTAAAAACACAAGTCATTTGTTGTACAAAAACATGCGGGTTTACAGAATTTCGTTCAAATATTTGCTCTGTTTTGTTCGGTAAATTTTGAATTTAGATATTTTCTTCCCAATAATATAATCTGATATTAATAGGTACGTTTCCTGTTTTCCTTTTAACGAAATTCTATAAAAGTTTGTAATGTTAGGCAAAATAATCTTAACGTAATCAACGTTTCTGTACAGTTCGTCCTATATAAGTGTTACGTTACAATAAACAACAAATTATACGTAATAATAAAAGTCAGTTCGTATTTCTGCCTAACATTGCAATCAATTGAAATTGCCAATAAGATCAATATTTGTCGCCGAATAATCCCGACGGTGGTCCTGAAAAAAGTAATTTTATAAGACATACAATCGCTTCTTAAACGGGTCTGGGGCATGCTTTGTGACCTCCTGGTCATGGCTACACAAATAACGACAATTCCTACGATGATAACGGTGACCGTTGCCACTAAGGGTACGAGAAGATTTAAATCGATCCAATCTGGTAACCAGGGGAAAAGCATCTTGACATCCGGAGCTTCTCTGACCGGTGGGATGGTTCCTGGAAAATTTAAGAAAACCCGGAGAAAGACGTTAATAATTTACCTTTGTGATAGTTTCCGCGGCCGCGAAGCACACAAATGACGATAATAGCGACAATAATGACTAGGACGGCAGATACCACAGGTACTACTAGGTTAAGGTTGGCCAATATCATGTGGATAGTGTCCTCTTTTGGGATTTCTCGGGCGGGGGCAATAGTACCTGAAACCGAAAGCAAGGCTCGTCTCTCTCATATGCACTAACAAACAATCAATTATTAACAGGCAACATTTATTAACTTTCAGGTACTATTGCTACTAAGACACTTGCTACAGAGGACGTACTGATCAAAATTATAACAACAACAATCCATACTACGCTTTGCCACTGAAATTAATAATTAAATAATAATAATAAAAAATAGGCAAACAAACCGTTTGGTAAATTTTGAAACTTAAAATGTATAACACCACACAATACATAAAGCGAGAGTATCTACGTCGTGCATATTCATTAATTAAATCTTAAAAGCAGGAGGACTTTTAAAAAAGACATTTCCTTCTAAACAATCAAAAACATTTAAAAAATAGGTAAGTAAAAATTATTACCTCCAGTGACAGTTAATGTAGCAAATTCATATTCAGCAACGTTGAAGCCTGCATTGTTATGGGCAGTGACTCGAAGATGATACCAAATGGCTGGATCAAGATCTAACACCACAAAATTACCACCTGGTTTTACATTATTTGATACTTGGATCCATTCAGAGCTAGTTCTAAAACAATCATATGGAGGAATGAAAAATAAAACGAATTAGAAAAGGTGACATACTTCTTTTTGTGTTCAATTACGAAATATAACATGGGACAACCCCCATCGGACCAAGCACTCAAGTGTAGGGTGATACTGTTGGAGGAAACTTCAATGAACTTGTCTGCTGTTGGAATTATGGGTTTATCTCCACGAGTACGAGTGTTCAAAATGTCAGAAGGATCTCCAGTTCCAATACTAAAATATATATACAATATAAAATTTTATAGCTTATATTTTTATTACTAGTTACCTGTTGTATGCCGTAACATAGAGCTGATATCTGGTCCCACAAAGTAAATTTTCTAAATTGAATTTGGTAGTGTGGCTGGCAACCTGCGTTGTTTCCCAATCTCCGAATTCTGGTTTATAATGAATGGTATAACCATGAATGGGCTCGCTGTCATCAGGGTGAGGTTTCAGTTTGATTGTCAAAGAATTTGTGGTGGTGGATGTCAATGTGACCTACAAAAGAAACAGAATATAATATCGATAAGACGATTTAAATATTAAACACTTACCAAAGGCGAATGTGGAGGTGAATATACAATCAATTGGTGGGTTACACTGTCTTGACCAAATGAGTTTTCAACGTTGCAAGAATATTCTCCGGCATCAGTTCGAGTTACGTCACGAATAAAAAGCGATCCATCAGGTTGTTGTCGTATACGATCGTTGGTGGTAAAGACGACCCCCTTTATTTTCCACACTATTTCAGGTTGTGGTACTCCGACAGCTAAACAGGGAAGGGTTACGTCTTCCTTATAGGTGGTGGTAAAGGAATCATCGAATGAAGCAATTTTCGCTGGTACTCTGGTACTTGGAGCCACAATGACACTCTTTGAGGGTTGCCCTTCACCAATATTAGTTGAAGCGGTGACCCAAAATTCATATTTTAGTTTACTATCCAAATCCTTGGCTTGATAACTGAGATTTTGGTTTCTGATATTTGGAACAATCTTTTGGGACTTCGGTTTTGAATCCGTGTTGAGTTCGTCACTTTCGGCCTGTCCAGCTTCTCGAACATACACTGTGTACTGTTCTACGATGCCATTGGGTTCTGCAGGGGGTTTCCAGCTTACCAAAATCGATGTAGAAGACATTACTAAAGCTTTGATGGCAACAGGCGCTTCTGGAACTGTAAACACAAATAACTTAGTAGTTAATATGTACCTGCAGTTTTTGAATTTTATTACCATCTTGCTCTGTCTGACAATGAATTGGGTTGCTCCTCACACCATCACCACCAGATGTATAGGCAAGCACTTGCATACTGTAGTTGGTATATTTCTTAAGTCCGTGTAAGATTGTCTCAGATGAAGCAGTAATTTTGGTATCTTTTGTATTCTCGTCTGTAAGTTAAAGATACAAATATCGATCCTGGTAATGTTGACATGAAGTTTCGTTACTTACCAAACCAAGAATCAGAGGGTCCGTAAATAACCTTGTAGCCTTTGATAATACCATTGGCAGTATTAAGAGGTGGAGATGTCCACGATACTCTGATAGTTTGGGCGGTTAAAGTGGTACAAATGGTATCGTGGGGTGGTTGTTCAGGGGTTCCTTCAGCAGTGTAAGCTTTGATCTCTTCTGACATGGGACCAGCACCTACTTTGTTAAAGGCTTGAACGACGATTGAGTATTGGGTGTAGGTCTTTAAATTTGTAATCTAAAAAAACATTTAATGAATGTTATTGGGAAATTCAAGGTTTAAGAGAAAAAGACCTGTAAATGGTGCTCTTTTCCTTCTTCGCGACTAAATTCTACCGTTTCAAAGAGGAAAGGTTTGTCAGAAGAAGCAGGTTTGTAGCCAACATAATAGCCAAGTATTTCACCGTTCCATTCGGACCTGGGTGGTGGTTTCCAAAAGACTTTTAGAGAGTGTTGGTCACTGTCATCGACGCGGATTGATGTTGGTGGAGCACCAGGAGATTCTTCAGCAGTGATAATGGTGACAGTGTCAGATGGATCACTTGAACCAATTTCGTTTTCGGCTACGATACGAATATGATACGTAGTTGCTGGCTTCAAGGTATAAACTCCTGCTTCGGTCTGTTCTCCAGGTACTAATACTCGTTCTGTACCGGCTTCCCAACTCGATTTGCTTTGTTTGTATTCGATTGTATACCTTTAATAAAAATAGAGAAATTTAGAAAAAAAAATGTATGGAAAAAATGAATGAAGTTACTTCTTAACAGGAGAATTTCCGTCATAAGGAGCGACCCAGGACAATTCGACTGATCTACCAGATTTGTCTAAAACTTTCAATCCATAGGGAGTTTCTGGTGGTTCTTGAACGATCATGTTAATGCTTGTATCATCACTTCCAAATGCATTCGTAGCTACACAAGTAAAAAGGGCTGAATCATTTCGTTCGGTTCGTTTTATGCTTAAGTCGGAAAGGACGCCAGTAGGAAGGATCTCCTCGCGAATGGTGTATCGAGAGTTTCCCTTTGGTTCCAAGCGTTTATTATTTATGTTCCATAAAATTCCAATAGGTTTTTCTCCTTTGGCTTCGCACTGTAAAACAGCTGGATCTCCGCGGCGAGAAGTTTGATTTCTAAGTTTAATATCGAATTGAGGGGGAGCTAAAATATTGACAATATCATACCCAAAAGCTCAAAATATTATGTGAAAGTAAAGTACCTTGAACACTTATTTGAATGACGGCAGATAATCCAGAACCAATACCATTTACAGCCTCACATAAATAATAACCCTCGTTATGTTTCTGAATATTGGTAATCATTAAAGTTCCATCTTCTACTTTTACGTTGGGGTTGTTAGGTTTGAAATCTTTGTAATCACCGGGTGAATCACCTGTAGATTATCGTAATGAATAGGTGAAAGTGTTATGTATTGATTTACTATTTTACCTGTTGCTCTTTTCCAAGTTACTGTTGGTTTAGGAAAGCCATCGGCTTTGCAATCAACTTTAGCGTCAGAACCTTGAGCAAATGCTTTATCAATCGGTTCTTGGATCCACCTCGGTGGTACTAAAAATTTTTGTTCTATTAGGATCAACGATTCTTCGAGAGCTAACGTTTTTGTAAGCATGCATGATTTTGTCGAAAGGTGATTTTGAAATGTTTGCCAAAATGGAATTTCAAAAAGTTTTGTGTTATGTTGCAATGAAATCTTTAACACTTCCCACCTTCTCAGATGTTAATTTGAAGATTTAAACTGGTATGTATAATCAAAATTTCAAATAATTGACGAGGTAGTGTTGTAAAGATCCCATTGCCTAGATATGGTAAGTTATGATTTAAAAACTGTTAGTTTTATTTGATTAATAAATTTGTCGCAATTAATGTAGATATATATGTACTTAATAAACTGTTTTTGGAAAGTTTCAATTAGGTATTTATAACTTACCATATGATTATACGATTAATCGTTAAAGAATTATCTGCTTCTCCACAGATACAATTTTAATTTTAATCTTTTATTATTAATTTTCACAAAATTCATAATTTTATATAAATTATTGATATTAGTATAGATATTAATACTTTATTTATGAAGGAGTTGAAATATTTTTTAACGATTAATATTCTTAAATTTAAAATTGTAAAAGAAGCAGAAAAAACAGGAAATGTGATGAGAACAGAAAAGAACAAACAAAAGAAGAAAACATGCAAAACAAAACAAAATAAAAATAAAGAAAGGACTTTAAGGATCAGGTAATAAAGAGGATGTGGTACTGGACAAATAAGGATATTGGTAAACAGGATTTCAAACCGGTGGCTTTTCATTCACGAGACCTTTACCAAAGAACGTTTAAATAATGTAGTTAATGTTTTTACGAACGAATATTATTTATTTAATTGTGTATTAGAGGAAATGTTTGTAGAGAAGACCTTCCAAGATACCTAAACAGTACGTGCTATCGACCCTTTTTTTTGTTAAATCAACTTAAAACTGTGTGCTCAACGAATATTTCTTTTTAAAGTGCAACATTGTAAGTATTTGTGTGTTTACAAAAAATAATCGTGGCGTTAGACATTTAATAAGGATACAAACTATGAATGTATAGCAAGGATTGCAAACCAACAAAGTCGAGAATAATCGAGTACCGTAAACGAATAATGAAGCGGTATATTGAACCTGGCCTGCCTTATTCTTAGCGATGCAAGTGTAATTTCCACCCTGTTTCTCCCCGACTGCATCTATGTAGAGCAAACTCCCCTTCTTACCGATCTGGGTTATCGTTATTTTTAAATCTTTTTCGTCGTTGTCTGATAGGGGCCAACCGTTCAACATCCAACTTATGTTCAACGGCAAATCACCAGATGAGATAAGACATGTTACTTGTGTTGTTTGGCCGACAAAGACGGGGGTGTCCCCGAAATCGAAGGGTACTATGTGGGGGAGAACTGGAAAAAAAGTTCGCAGTTATTTTCTGCTTCTACGTAGCAGGTCTTTTCGGTCAGGTAAACTCGTAAATACAACTGAAAAAAATATGGCTGGATAAAATGGAGAGGACATAAAAAATAAAGGACGAAAAGTTTCCGAAATAGACGAACCGTTAACGAAAAGAGGAGTCTGGTATTCAGCAAATCCCACTTTATTTGCAGCCCTGCAGGTATAATTCCCCGAATTTTGATAAGACACCGAATCGATCGTTAAAGAGCTGCTCCGTTTGCCGTTAATAGTGACGGATATTTCGGAGTCGGCTTTAATGGTGTTGTCATTAAATTTCCAAGAGATGTTCAAAGGTAAATCCCCTTGGGGTACGGTGCAAGTTATTGTGACGTATTCGCCAGCCTGGACTGGATTTTCTTCGAATGATATTGGTAATACTCGGGGAGCGACTAATGGGTTGGATCAAAAAAAAAAAAAAAAAACAAAAGAATTTAGTAACAAATAAAACCGTTCTAACCGTTTACAAATAATTTGGCAGTTTGCTCAGCAAAACCGACCACATTTTCTGCCCTGCACGTATAATTGCCAGCGTGTTGGTAGGAGGCCGATTCTAAAATCAAAGAACTGCTTCTTCTTCCTCCCATTGCAATTGTTATCCCGTGGGTGTCTGAGACGGACTTTCCGTTGAAATGCCACGAGATATTAAGGGGAAAATCCCCGAGAGGAACTGAACATAACACGGAAACGTATCCGTCCTCTTGAACCGGATTTTCTTCAAAAGAAATTGGTAAAATTTTCGGGGCAACTAAAAAGGATCAAATAAGGGAAAATTTAAAGGACAAATAATATGCAATAAATTACAATTAATAAAGACAAACCGTTTACGAATAGAACAGCCGTCTGTTCTTCGGAACCTGCTTTATTTTCTGCATGGCAAGTATAATTTCCGATATGTTCGTAAGAAACGGTGTCGATACTCAAAGAACTACTTCTTTTACCACCACTGGTAACAGTTATTCCGATAATATCGGAATTTAAAAGGTGCATTCCGTTTATAATCCATGATATGTTTAAGGGGAAGTCTCCCTGAGGTACTGAGCAGAAAATTGACACATATTCACCCGCCCGGACGGGATTTTCTTCGAAGGATATCGGCAGGACTCTCGGCATTACTATTTAGAAGAAATTACTTTTTATCATCATCTTCAGATTGGGTTGGTGGGTAAAAAAAAGTGGAAGAAAAGGACAATTCAAGAAGAATAAAAAATATTAATATTGTTACGACTTTAAACAAACCATTAACGAATAGGGTTGCAGTTTGCTCTTCAAAACCCACTTTATTTTGTGCCTTGCAAGTGTAATTCCCTAAGTGCATATGGGACACAGTTTCGATAGTCAATGAGCTACTTCTTTTGCCATTTTTTGTGACATGGATTCCGAGCGATTGAGGAATTATTTTACCATTAAAATACCACGAAATATTTAAAGGAAAGTCGCCCTGAGGAACGGTACAGAGTATGGTAACATATTCTTCAGCTTGAACCGGATTTTCTTCGAAAGATATTGGCAAGATTCTTGGGGAAACTGATAAAATTAAATTAAATCTTTTAGCAAACTTTAGGTACAAAAGGTTGAGAGGGTTAAAACACTAATAATTAAATAAAAGCTTTTAGGCCGAAATTAATTTACGAACCGTTAACAAAAAGGGCTGTCGTATGTTCAGCAAACCCAACTTTATTTTCAGCCTTACAAGTATAATTTCCTACAGATTTGAACGAAGTTGATTCAATGGTCAAAGAGCTGCTCCTTTTCCCAATCGAGGTTATCAAAATTCCCGGTTCGTTTATAATCTTTCTGCCGTTAAAAATCCAAAATATATTTAAAGGAACATCCCCTTGAGGCACTGTACAAACGACAGTGATGAACTCTTCCGATTGCACTGGATTCTCCTCGAAATCAAACGGAAGAACTCGTGGAGAAACTGAGCACAACATACCAGAACTAATAAGAAAAAATGGGCTCAGGAATGTCAGGGAGAAATAAGGAAGGAAATTGCAAAAATTAAATAATGTGTTTATTGAATATGACAAACCATTAACGAAAAGTGTGGCTGTGTGTTCGTCATAACCAGCCGCATTTCGGGCTCTGCAAGTGTAATTTCCAGCATTTTCATAGGAAATCGTTTCGATAGTGAGCGAACTACTTCTTTTAGATTTGCTTATTTGTACGTCTCGAGTGGCGTTTTTCCCGTTAATAATCCAAAAAATTTCTAGAGGTAAATCACCATGAGGGACAGTGCATAAAATTTGAATGTAATCGCCGGTTTGTACGGGGTTTTCTTCAAAATTGAATTGAAGAATTCGAGGAGCAACTAATGGATAATGTAATTAAAACAGAAGGATTAATTGCATATAAACACAAAGAAATAATTTAGTGATTATGTAAACAAACCATTAACATAAAGTATCTCAGTATGTTCAGAAAAACCGACTTGATTTTCTGCCCTACAGCTATAGTTGCCAGCACTATCATACGAAGCTGTTTCTATTATCAACGAAGTTCCTCTTCTTCCTAGAGGTGTTACAACAACTCCTTCGATTTTTGATACGGGATTACCATTAAATAACCACGATATATTTAGAGGCAAATCACCCTCAGGAACTGTACAGGATACTTGTACAAATCTATCGGTTTGTACTGGATTTTCTTCGAAATCAAAGGGAAAAACTCGTGGAGAAACTGAGCAGAACATACCAGTACTAATAAGAAAAAAATTCTCACGGATGTCATCAGGGTGAAATAAAGGAGGAAACAGTGGAAACTAAAATAGAATACTATTGAATATGAGAAACCATTTACGAAAAGTGTGACTGAGTGTTCATTATAACCAACTGCATTTTCAACTCTGCAAGTGTAATTTCCGGAATTTTCATAGGAAATCGTTTCGATAGTGAGCGAACTACTTCTTTTAGATTTGCTTATTCGTTCGTCCCGAGTGGCGTTTCCCCGTTAATAACCAAAAAAATTCTAGAGGTAAATCACGATGAGGGATGGCGCATAAAACTTGAATGTAATAACCGGTTTGTACGGGGTTTTCTTAAAAATTGAATGGAAGAATTCGAGGAACAACTGATGGATAATATAATTAAAACAGAAGGATTAATTGTAAATAAAAACAAAGAAATAATTTAGTGTGTTCAGAAAAACCGACTTGATTTTCGGCCCTACAGCTATAGTTGCCAGCACTATCATACGAAGCTGTTTCTATTATCAATGAAGTTCCTCTTCTTCCTAGAGGTGTTACAACAACTCCCTCGATTTTCGATACGGGATTACCATTAAATAACCACGATATATTTAAGGGTAAATCACCCTCAGGAACTGTGCACAACAGTTGAACAAGTCTGTCTGCCTGTACCGGATTTTCTTCGAAGGTAAACGGTAAAACCTTGGGAACAACTACACTTATATTACAAAATTATAGAACAAAAATTGTTGTTTATATTTTGGGGCAAGTTTCCGGCATTTTTGGTCGCCTACCATATTTTATTAACACATTAACTAACTCGATTTTTAGTTGAAATATTTTTTCTCGACAGAAGAAAAGCAACCTATTAACAATTACCTTATGTCCAATTTTTTTTGATAATTTGGTGCTTTTTAAAGGAGGGAAAGGTAAGTTAATAGAAACAAAACGGTAAGCAACAAATTTAAGCGTTAACAAACTGCATAGTGTTTCACAAACCGTTAACAAACAACGTTGTTGTGTATTCCGAGTACCCAACTTGGTTTTCCGTCCTGCAAGTATAATTTCCCGCATTCCTGTAGGACACCGATTCAATAGTTAAAGTACTGCTTCGTTTTCCGACGTAAGGAACAGATACACCGTTTAAAGTTGACACCGACTGATTATTAAATAACCAAGAAATAGTTAGTGGTAAATCTCCATGAGGTACAGTGCAAAGTACTTGAACAAATTCTTCCGATTGAACCGGGTTTTCCTCGAAGGTAAACGGAAGAACCTTTGGAGCAACTGATAATGTACTTAAGTTAAATAAATCAAAGTTTAAACGAAATAAAATGAATGATAAACAAATTATTAGAATCTTCTTAGGAGTCCAACATTCTGAGGGGATGGAAAATGGGGGTTCCGGGATAAAGTACTCTAAAATAAACCAAAAATTATTTATGTACTGTTTAAAAAACAAACCATTAACAAATAATGTTACTGTATGGTCCGAAGATCCCACTTTATTTTCCGCTCTGCAGGTGTAATTTCCTGCGCCTTTATAAGAAACCGACTCAATGGTTAAAGAACTGCTGCGTTTTCCCACCTGAGCGGCCGTAACTTCTAGTAATTTATATATTGGTTTCCCATTAAAGAGCCAATAAATATTCAGGGGTAAATCTCCATGAGGAGCGGTACAAAATATTTGAACAAAGTCGTTTTCTTGCACGGGATTTTCGTCGAAAGTAAAAGGAGAAACTTTCGGAGCAACTGAAATAACCATCATTTTTTAGGGGTAGAAGGGTTTGTTTTCTGGTTTGGTAAAACAAAAAGAGATAAAGAGTAAAATTAAAGTATACTTCTTGTGCGACAAACCATTAACTAAAAGGTTAACTGTGTGTTCTGTAAATCCTGCTGAATTAGAGCTCCTGCAGGTGTAATTTCCTGCAGTTTCGTAGGATGTTGATTCAATGGTCACAGTACTGCCACGTTTTCCTATTGGTGTTACAGAAATGGTAGGACGTTGTATCAGGGGGTTTCCATTAAAAATCCACGTTATATTTAGAGGAAGATCACCCTGAGATACCGTACAAGTCGCCATAACAACTTCACCAGACGGAACAGGATTTTGATCGAAATCGAAAGGACTAATTTTTGGAGGTACTAAGAAAATGATTAATAACGATTTAGTAAACGGAGGAAAACTAATTTTGATTGTTAAAATACATGTAGTTATCCAAGAGCACAATTAAATTTCTTTTTTGGGACAATGAAATTCTTCATGATTCACGATAAACCTTTTGTTTGTGATAAGGACAGGTTAACACGATAAGGTTTGGATTAAGG
The DNA here is from genome assembly GCA_029378335.1 of Agrilus mali. Taxonomy (NCBI): domain Eukaryota; kingdom Metazoa; phylum Arthropoda; class Insecta; order Coleoptera; family Buprestidae; genus Agrilus; species Agrilus mali. The sequence continues at coordinate 17,354,047 of CM055658.1, read as the reverse complement.
AATTCAGTTGAGGCTTTTAAATACATATGCATAAAATAATAATTCTTGAAATAAAGACAAACCGTTAACGAATAGATCTACTGTATGTTCTGCAAATCCTGCTGAATTAGCACTTCTGCAAGTGTAACTTCCTGCAGTTTCATATGAAGCTGATTCAATATTTAAAGTGCTACCACGTTTTCCTATTGGCGTTACAGAAACTGTAGGATGTTGTATTAAGGGCTTTCCATTGAAAACCCACGTAATATTTAAGGGAAGGTCACCCTGATATACAGTACACGTTGCCATAACAACTTCACCAGATCGAACAGGATTTTGGTCGAAATAGAAAGGACTAATTTTTGGAGGCACTAAGAAATTAATTAAAAATGATTTAGTAAACGGAAGAAAATTAATTTTGATTTTAGAATTGTCAAAATATACCTATCTAGAAGCATAATTAAATGTTTTTTCTTTGAGATACAGACATCATCACGATTCACGATCAATTTTTTGTTTGTGATAGGGACAGGTTAATACAAGAAGGTTTGGTTTAAAAAAATAAACTAAAACCCTTTTTAAATATATATAAAATAACAATTCTTGAAGTAATGACAAACCGTTTACGAAAAGATTTACTGTATGTTCAGCAAATCCTGCTAAATTATCACTTCTGCAAGTGTAACTTCCTGCAGTTTCATACGAAGCTGATTCAATATTTAAAGTACTACCACGTCTTCCTATTGGCGTAACAGAAACTGAGGATGCTGTATCAGGGGTTTTCCATTGAAAATCCACGTAATATTTAAGGGAAGATCACCTTGTGGTACCGTACATGTTGCCACAACAAGTTCGCCAGATTGGACAGGATTTTGATCGAAATCGAAAGGAATAATTTTTGGAGATACTAAGAAATTAATTAAAAACGATTTAGTAAAAGGTATAATTCTTTAAATTAAACAAAAATACCTTTCTAAGAGCACAATTAATTTTTTTTATGGGTGGACAAGAAATTCTTCACCATACATGATTAATTGGTTGATTGAGTTAAGGACAGGTTAATTGATTGTGTTTGGTATAAGGAACTCAATCAGGGCTTTTAAACATACATAAAATAATAATTTTTGAAATAATGACAAACCGTTAACGAAAAGATCTACTGTATGTTCAGCAAATCCTGCCGAATTATCACTCCTGCACGTATAACTTCCTGCTGTTTCATACGAAGCCGATTCAATGGTCAATGTGCTTCCACGTTTCCCTATAGGCGTTACCGATAACACTGGATACTTTTCTATAGGTCTTTTATTAAAATACCATGAAATATTTAAGGGAAGGTCTCCTTGTGGTACCGTACACATTACCATCACAACTTCATCTGATTGAACAGGATTTTGATCAAAATCGAACGGACTAATTTTTGGAGAAACTGTCGTAGGAAAGAAAATTAAAAGAACACTGGAAGAAAACTTATAAAAATGTTAATATCACTTTGACAAACCGTTTACAAAAAGTGACGACGTATATTCAGAAAGACCAACTTGGTTTTGAGCTCTACAAGTGTAATTCCCAGCACTTTTGTGCGAAACTGACTCAATGGTAAGAGAACTGCTTCTTTTACCAACGTTTGACACTGTCGTACCATGCAATTCGAATATGGGACCACCATTTAATATCCAAGTGATATTTAAGGGTAAGTCACCGTGGGGTACCGTGCAAAAAACTTGTACAAATTGTTCGGCCCTAACCGGATTCTCTTCGAACGTGAAGGGCAGTACTTTTGGGGCAACTAAAAACACCTCGTACATTTTAATTTATAGGCAGAGGTTAAGTGTTAGGGTCAAGGGTGTAAAAGATGCTGTGATTTATAAGCAGATCACATATAAATTTATTTGACTCACAAACCATTGACGAAAAGGGTCGCAGAATGTTCTGCGAAGCCTGCCTCGTTTTCACCCCTGCAAGTGTAATCTCCTGCTGTTTGATACGAAACCGATTCGATGGTCAAAGTGCTACCACGTTTGCCTATCGGGGTCACGAATAAACCTGGCGTACTCGTTGCCGGTTTTCCATTGAACAACCACGATATAGTCAAGGGTAAATCACCCTGCGTAACGGCACAAGTTACAAAAACAGACTCTCCTGCTTGAACTGGGTTCTCTTCAAAATCGAATGGTAATACTTTTGGGGGAACTAGTGGGAAAAATAAAAGGTACATTAAGAGGGTAAAATCATAGAAAAATTAATTATTATATAAGTTGTGAGCTCACAAACCGTTGACGAATAAAGTAACAGTGTACTCCGATTGTCCAACTTGATTTTGGGCCCTGCAAGTGTAATTTCCCAAGTTTCTGTACGAAGCAGATTCGACAATCAAAGAGCTGCTTCGTTTTCCTACGTAAGTTATGGAAGTACCATGTGAAAACCCTATTGGGGAGCCATTAAACAACCACGTTATATTGAGGGGTAGGTCTCCGTGTGGTACTGTGCAAAGTACTTGAAAAAACTGATCGGCTTGCACCGGGTTTTCGTCAAATGTGAAGGGATATACTTTTGGAGCCACTGGGTTTATAAAATAGCATATTTGAGTTAGAATAGGTTAATAATTAATAATTAAATAGGAAAAATAACATAACTAAATAAGGTCTGGGGGTGATAATAAAAATATATTAGTGTTTCACACACCATTAACAAAAAGTCTTGCAAAATATTCAGCATGACCCACTGCGTTTTGCCCTCGACAAGTATAATTCCCCGCATTTACATAAGAGGCTGATTCCACAGTTAGGGTACTTCCTCTTTTTCCAATAGGAATTAAAGATATACCGGACATTTTTGTGGCCTCTTTGTCTTCAAAAAACCACGTGATATGTAAGGGAAGATCACCCTGAGGTACTGTACAAGTTACCATAACCAATTCGTCCGCTTGAACTGGATTTTCTTCAAAGGTAAAGGGTAACACTTTTGGGGGAACTGATGGAAATAATGAAACATCTTAGGGTATAATTAAAGAAAAATAAACTGAGAGCGGGTTGCACAATTATAATACTTTTTTCATGACAAACCGTTCACGAATAAAACGACTGTATATTCCGAGTGTCCAACTTGATTTTCGGCCCTGCAAGTGTAATTTCCTGCGTTTCTGTACGAAGCGGATTCTACAATCAAAGAGCTGCTTCGTTTCCCTACGTAAATTATGGAAGTACCATGTGAAAATCCTATTGAGGAGCCGTTAAATAACCACGTTATATTAAGGGGTAGATCTCCGTGTGGTACTGTGCAAACCATTTGGAAAAATTGGTCAGCTTGCACCGGGTTTTCGTCAAATGTGAAAGGGGACACTTTTGGAGCAACTGGGTTGTAAAAAATCAAAACATTTTAGTTGGAATTGGTAATTAAGTAATAGGAAGGATAGCACACGTAACTAAATAAGATTTGGGGGTGGTAATAAAAATGTACATTAGTGTACACACACCATTGACAAAAAGTCTTGCAGAATATTCAGCATAACCCACTGCGTTTTGCCCTCGACACGTATAATTTCCCGCATTTTCATGAGAGGCTGATTCCACAGTCAGACTACTTCCTCGTTTTCCAATAGGAGTTATAGAAATACCGGACAGTTCTGTGACCTTCTTTTGTTCGAAAAACCACGTGATATTTAGCGGAAGGTCGCCCTGTGGTACTGTACAAGTTACCATAACCAATTCGTCCGCTTGAATTGGGTTTTCTTCGAAGGTAAATGGTAACACCTTTGGCGGTACTACCACAAACAAAATAAATAACTTCAGAAGGGTAGGAAGGTTGGTAAAGTAAAAAGAAAATTACTACAACATAATAAAGGTTAGCGTCTTTTAACGAACCGTTTACAAATAGTTGGGCAGTTTGTTCGTCTTCTCCCACTATATTTTGGGTTTTACAAGTGTAATTTCCGACGCTTTCGTAAACAGCATTTTCCAAAGTCAAAGAACTGCTACGTTTCCCTATCGCAGTTACCGAAATCCCGGGTTGTTGATATAAAGGATTCCCATTAAAAATCCACGAAATATTCAGCGGTAAATCCCCGGATGGTACCGAACACGTTACCATGACATAAGCATCGTACTGAACGGGATTTTCTTCGAATGAAATTGGTAACACTTTGGGAGCAACTTCAATGTTGGTCACAGAAAAAAAGAAGTGAGGAAGGTTCAAAGTAAAATAATAAACTACTATACACATTGCAATACTACATCTAATGTTACTTTTGTGTTTGAATTGATTAGGGGTAGGTACCGTTTACTCGTAAATAAGCTGAATGGGTGGATTTTCCTGCAAGATTCGAAGCAATACAAGTGTACAATCCAGAATGTTCGTATTGGACTGAATCTATCGAAAGCTGACTAATTCTTTTGTTGGTTTTCATAACATTAACCCCATGGAACATTTCCACAGGTTGGGAATTTAATGTCCACGTTACATTAATGGGAAAATCACCCTTATTAACTGTACAGCTGATTGATACCATGTCATCAGAATTTATGGGATCTTCTCCAAAATCGAAAGGCAAAATTTGGGGTTGGACTAAAACCACAATTATTGTTTTAGGAAAATTTGTGACCTAACCTGATCATTCATGAAGCTCAAGATTTGCAAGATCTTGAAGTTCAAGAGCTGAAAAGTTTTGATGATCAAAATTAAGTTTAGGAGTGGTATAATTCAAAATTCGCGAAATCTTGAAGCTCAAGAGTAGTAAAATTTTGGGTTGTACTAAAACCACAATTGTTTTTGGAAAATTTTTTGGGACAATGGAAATAGGTAGAAACAAAAAAATTAAAATACAATTTGCATTAAGTTTTGATTTAAAAATACCGTTAACATATAAATAGGCTGCATGAGATATTGATCCTGCTTTATTTGAGGCTACACAAGTGTATTTTCCAGCATGTTCTGCTGATATCGAGTTGATGTTCAACACGCTACTCCTTGTACCTATTGGAAGGATTGATATCCCATACCGGGGTCCTACCAGTACATTTTCGTTTAGGTACCACGTTATATTTATGGGGAGGTCACCCTTGCTAACATAACAAGTCAATTGTGCACTGTCGTCAGTGTTCGCCTCTCCTTCAAAATCGAAAGGGACAATATGGGGGAGAACTGTCAGGAGGACAAAAAAATAAAATTTATTCGTAAAATAAAAGAGAAATTTTTAATAAAATAAAATTAGTTTTTATTGTACCGTTCACATATAAAGTTGAATTGTGAAATACTGAGCCAGCAGCATTAGAAGCTGTACACGTGTACGTTCCAGCAAGTTCTGCTGAAGCTGCATTGATCGTCAAAACGCTGGTTCTCAAACCAATCGGGGTAATCGATATACCAAAACGAAGCGTTATTGATTCTCCGTTTAATAGCCACGTTATATTTAAGGGGGGATCCCCTTTGCCCACATGACACGTCAGCTGAACACTGTCACCAGTGTTGGCCTCACCGTCGAAATCAAAAGGGGTGATGTGAGGTAAAACTGAAGGGGTAACAAATTTTTAACATTCTAGAGGACTGCATGGGTGGTAATAAAGATCAAGCTTAAAAAACTAATAGAAAATTATTCAAGTTTTTGATATATCTGTACCATTAATTCGTAAATAGGCTGAATGGTTCGAGGATCCTACAAAATTCTTTGCGACACATGTGTACATTCCAGCGTGTTGAGCTTCTACAGAGTCAATACTCAACTGGCTTATTTTCTTATTGGTTTTTGATGTAATTATTCCTTCAATACTTTCAACGGGGTTACCGTTTAGCAACCACTGGAAGCTTATAGGGAAATCCCCTCTGTTAGCAATACAATTAGTAACCACAGTGTCACCCCAATTGACCGCTTCTTCTCCAAAATCAAACGGCAAGATTTGTGGAAGTACTATAGGGATAATAATTATATTGTGGATAACATATATAGGAATAAAAAATGCTAAATAAGAAGAAGCCTAACTTAAATTATATGTGTACCATTCACGTTAAGATATGCAGTATGGCTTGCAGTTGCAACTCCATTTGAAGCTTCACATTTATATTCCCCGGAATGTAAAGCATGGACGTAATCAATGGTCAGACTACTGACCCTCTTCCCTATTTTACTGGTGTGAATGTCGTTGCTGTATTCTACCGGTTTATTATTCAGGTACCAAACAATATCCATTGGTAAATCACCCTTTAGAACTGTACATTGAACCGAAGCTGTTTCGCCTTCGTTAATAGAATCTTCGCCAAAATTGAAAGGAACGATTTGGGGTCCAACTAATTTATAAATAAACATAAGGAAAAAAAGGTAGTAAAAGAAAAGAAAAGTAAAAAATTTACATAAGTATTGAAATACCGTTAACAGATAAGATTGCTGAGTGCGATGTTATGCCGGCCAAATTTGATGCTAAACACGTGTAGTTGCCTGCATGATTATGGTCAACATTTTCGATACTAACTGTGCTTATACGTTTCGAAACTCGTGTCACGCTTATGCCTAAACCTTCAGGGATTAGCCTGTTGTTAAAGGTCCACGAAATATTCAATGGATAATCTCCTTTACCCACCGAACATTGGGCAGATACTGCCTCACTCTCGTCTGCTGGTTCTTCGCCAAAATCGAAGTGATGAATTTGGGGAAGGACTAAAGGCATCATATCATGCAATTATATAGATAAGAGAAGAAGCATATCAAGAAAAATTTATTTTTTTAAGTACGTAAGTACCATTGACGTTCAGGTATGCTGAATATTGTGTCACCCCTACAACGTTTCCAACTATACAAGTATATTCTCCAGTATGCCTGTCTTGTACAGACTCTATCATCAAAGAACTTATACGTTTGGTGTTGCTTATGATTATGTCATCTTTATGAGGAACTATGGGATTCCCGTTCAAAATCCAGGTGATATTTAAAGGACTATCACCTTTAGAAACTGTACACTGAAGAGAAATGGTGTCCCCAGAATTAATTTCTTCTTCTCCAAAGGTAAATGGAAATATTTGCGGCGCCACTGCGGTATATTATATAAAAAAGGGATCGGATGAGAATATTGAGGGAGAAATCGAAAAACAACTCCTTCCTCAACAATCTATAGATCAAATATTGAGAAAGGTGGAAATAATATGGGTAGTGCAGTCAACAGGATTAGTTTAGATACTGATGATCGACCAAGTTCTAGCCATTAATGAAGCTCAATATTGGTAAGATTGTGAAGTTTAAAAGGGCGAACACCGAAAAATTTAAGAGTGATACCTTCAAGCTCAGGTATTGAAGATTAAGAATCATAAGATCTTGATAAATTTCAAAAGTGACGTATAGAAGCTCATGGGTTGCAAAATATTGGAACTCAAGGATAGTAAGATAACAGAGCTTAAGAGAGATTACACCCTGAAGCTCAAGAATTGCAACATCTTGAAGTTCAAGAGTATTGGTATTTTAGAGCTTAAAAAGAGTAAGATCTAGAGTAGGTAAGATCAAGAGTGATCATATTATTTTGAAGGTCAGGAGCAGAAAACTCTTGAGGTTTAAGAGTGATCGGAAGTCAAAAATTATAAGATCTAAAAGTACCAGAGTTGCATATTGAAGCTTAGGACTCGTGAAATCTTGAATGGTAACATTTTTCAATTTAGAAGGAGTAAAACCTTGAAGCCCAAGAGCGATAACATCTTGAGGCTTAAGAATGGCAACATCTTGAAGCTTACGAATGGCAACAATTTGTAGCGTAAGATATAGATCAAGAGTGACAACTTCTTGAAACTTAAGAATGGTAATATATTGAAGGGCAGGCCATCAATATATAAAGGAATCCTGTTACCTGTACTACTAAAATGATGCATGCAACACAATCAATACATTTGTGAAAGTAAAAGCGTTATCAGTATTTTACAAACGAAACGGTACCATTGACGTTAAGGGTTGTCGAATAGCTGGATGCTCCGGCCGAATTACTAACCGAACAAGTGTAAAGTCCAGAATGGATGGCATCCACGGAATCAATGCTCAGGGTGCTGAATCTTTTCAATGAAAAAACAGTAGTACCTTTATCGGGATCGATCGGTTTACCGTTCAACGTCCAGTTGAAATTTAGGGGTGAATCGCCCTTTAAAACTGTACACTGTGCGGTCACCGTTTCGCCCGAATTGACGGCTGCCTCGTCGTGACTGAAATCGAAAGGCGCGATCTGTGGCAGAACTAAAATTTGAAAATAATGACCGGAGGGGATGGATGGTACCATGCACAACGAAAAGAAAAAGCTAAAAACAACTCAACACGTGGAAGAGCGGTCTTTTTATTTTAACTTCAGTGCAATTATGCGGTGCATAATATGGTATAGAATATGGTTGTGATAGTGGTGTTTGGTTATAGGGGATGAAAAAAAATAATTCGAACTTTAACTGAACAAAAATTTACATTATTACGTATTAAATAGAGACGTGTATCTATTTGGTACTGGTCGGTACCCAGTGTTGGTAGATATATAAAAGGGTACCATAGACGTGAATTGTGGTTGTCGATTGGGTTTTACCCGCGTCATTCTGTGCAACGCAGGTGTAGTTTCCGGTATGGATCGGTTCGACCGAACTAATGCTTAAAATACTAGAATGGGTACTGAATCGGGAAACGGAAACGCCGTTTCTGTGATGAGATATGTGATTGCCATTGTGGTACCACAATATTTTCAAGGGCCTGTCGCCTTTGGTTACGTGACAAAAAATTGTAACCGACTCCCCAGCGTACAATGTTTCGTTAAATGTCGTCAGAGGACTTATTATCGGTAGCACTGCAAGAGATTTAACACTCCTCAGGGTTTTTTAACAATTGGTACTACTATGTAGAAGAAATGGGTAGGTACCAAAAATCGATTGATAGTAAAAGTTACCATCGTTCACCTACCTTGATTAAAATTTTCGTTGAAACATAACGTACTTTACAACTATTTTAAAAAACATAAATATGTAGCTGAAATACAAAGAGACAAAATACGTACCGAGCCAACATAAAAAAAATAATAAAATTCTGGATTTTTCTGTAAAATAATTTACCTAATATAAAACCGGTGTTAATAGAAAATATTTAATTATTCACATAAAAAAATTTTTGGTTGAGTTGACTTTCTCATAAAAATTAAAAGAAAAAAAAAACAATAGTCAGATTAATATCTGACTACAAAATTAATATTATTAATACGTTTGTTTTTTAATAATGTGTGAGGCCTTTTTAACATTTTAAATTGTTCATGTAGCAGTTGTCAGTACATGACCATGTGCTGATCGTAACTCTACATTTAATAAACAACTTTGATTTGTTTCTAGCGTGCTGATGAGAACAAATATGTGTAGAACGGCTCTACATAAAAATTTACTTATTAATACTTTTTAACTGTTTTATGTTATTTTTTGCCAATTATCTTTTAGCTTCTGTAAAAGTGACAATTACGTAATTATTTTCAAGGCCTAACTTTTTAAACATAATTTTTTTTAAATTCCGTAAATTTTTATAAAGCAAATAAAATTCAAAGTGAATTTTTTGAAATATTATATAAATTTTAAGTAAATAAATAAAACTATGTTACGATGTGTTGGCTCGATATAAAAAATATAAGATATGAAAAAGATTTGCAAAAATTACAGATTATTATTATTATATTTCAAAAATTATTTAAAAAAGTTTTATTTATTTTGATTATGACTTTTTTGCAAATCTTTTTTAAATTTAGGAGGATAAAAGTTGATAAGTTGACATACCCATGACTTGAACTTCTACAGATCCTCTGGCAATATATCCTTGAGAATTTTTCACCACGCAGGTGTAGGAAGCCTGATCGGAAGCCCTTTCGACATTTTCAATTATTAACGTACCATTAGAGAAGACCTTCTGTTTTCTAATTATTGGAAGAACTCTGTTATCTGTAAAAAAAACACGAACCAATTAATCAGACCTAATCTACGTCATTTTCTCTCGTTGTCTCACCTCTTTCCCAGGTGATGCTGTCAATAGGATGTCCGGCGTAGGGGCAATGAACAATTAAAGTCCCTCCAGCAACAATAGCTTGTTTTTCCATAGACTTGACATAAGGGCCACCATAGACGTTAATCCTTGCCCTATGTTCGGTAGATCCAACCTTGCTACTGGCCACACATTTGTACAACCCTCCATCATTGGTAAGTATGTTGGTGATGTTCATGTTCGAAACTACATCCCCATTGACTGTAACGTACTGTCCTATATGGAATCTGTCGTTGTTGGAAAGACGCCTTCCATCAAGTTCCCAAGTGATTTCGGGGGTGGGATTTCCGGACGCGATACATTGCAAGAAAACTGTCTGACCAGGTTGGAGGATTTCGTCGCTGAAGGAATGTCGAATTAGGGGTGGTTCAAATCTACCTCCAAGTTTTAATTCTGCGGTTGCTTCAGCACTTTCTTGGTCATTTCGTATGAAACACTGATACATCCCTTTATCTTCTTTTCGTACTGATTCGATTCTGAGAATTGCGTCATGATGGTCTAATGGTTTTCCGTCTTTAAGCCAATTGATGGTCTTAATGGGGTTACCTTCGAAGTGGCAGGTAAAGACTGCTGGTCTTCCGAAATCGACTGTTTGCACTTGAGGTTCGACAGTAGCTTTCAAAGGGGCCGTTACAGTGAGAACTGTTTCGACACTCTCACCCCCAACGGAATTATTCACCACGCAAAGATATTTTCCGGAATCTTCAACTTTAGCCTCGCGAATAATGAGAGTACCGGCGACCTGTTTCACCCTATCGTCTAGTTGGACTGTTTGTTTACGAGTGGTACCATCGACGAACTTGTACCACCTGGAACAACGGAGAACGCGTTCAGAAAACCTTCACACAACTATTGAATGTTACGTAGTGGAATAGGTACGTGTATTGAAAAGTAGATCACGATGAAAAAATAAGATATAGGGATACTGGTAACTTTTCTCGACGGGATTTATTACCTCACGAGTGGAACAGGGTACGCCTGAGCGGGACAAAATGCAACAACAACTTGTCCGCTACCAATTCTGACTATATCGATAGTTTTTCTGCTTAATTGAGGACCAACTGACCCAGTGGGTTCTGAAAAGGTACAATAAAGGATACTTACTAGTAAAAACAGAAGATGCCCAAGCCCAGCGACTGATTGTTAGAAATAAAGTGGGTTTTAAGGTTGTTTTGAAAGCCTTATTAAGGTACTGAAAATTCCTTACCTTTTAATTGGAGGAGGGAAAGCCTGGGCGTCGCATAAGAGGACAATGTCCGAATGACTGTTACCTACGAGTTTATTTAAACCATCCCCCGAAATTTTAGGCCCTGTACGACCCGTAGGTTCTATAACAAAGAAAACGTACCTGTAAAAAGAACCCGGACAGGAAACTTTATCGCAGATTGCTAAACCTAACTTTAAAGTGTCAAAAATGATACGATCACGTACCCACTTGCAGGTAATAAATAAATTGATTATAATATAGTGTTGGGAATTGGAATAAAGTGAACTTTAGAAGAATCAAAACGTCGTGACGTCGAGTAAGTACCTACTAAAATAGGCACTCACCTGAAAACAGGGTAAGGGTATCCCACAACAAGACATAAAATCGATACGATTGATTTTTCCGGAAAAGCCGCTATTCTCCAGGGAATCTTTTCGCCCACAATCTTGGGAGGAATTTTGTTGGTAGGTTCTGAAAAGAACCAGCAGTTAGGATTCTGTATTCAACTTTAAAATCCAAAGAAAACTAACTGAATGAGTCATGTCCAACAAGCACCATCATTAATGAAAAATTAAAATAAAAGACACCTAAAGCGAGTATAAGTACAAAGAGAACTATACAGAATCCCTATGCTGGTTAATCATGCAACAACTACTTAAATTCAAGAGCTAGAAAAGGGCAATCAAAGCAACTAGTGACCACCTACCTTAAACCAAACGCTAGGCATTATGACTATCTAAGTACTATATGTATATCGTGGAGTGGCTTTGTTTTTTAACTCAAAACCTGAAATGGTTTGGAATTTCAGGGAAAATCCTAGTTTAAATAAATAAATTGAAATCAAAACCCTACGGTTTCAATCAAACCTCAATTATGTGCACATTGACTCTAGTTTGACTTACATATATCTAGGTATAGGATATCCTGTAACTTGGCACTGGAGCCAGGCGGTTTTTAATGCCGAAACATAGACGTCTTTCCAACCCTTGTACTGTTCACCGTCTTTTTTGGGTGCCACGTTACTTGTAGGTTCTACAAACCAACAATAACTTACAGCAAACAATTTTGGACAAAAAAATAAATTACAGGATATCCCATACAAAGAAAAAGAGACTAAATGGGGATAAACAACAATTTGAAGTACAGTAGAACTCACATAAAACGAGGTACAGGATACCCTGTAACCTGGCAGGTTAACCAAGCTGTTTGGGTTTGTAAAACGTTCAACGTTTTCCAACCCACGAATTCAGCACTGAGTTTTTTTGGGGGAACGTTATTTGTAGGTTCTGAAATTTCCAAAAAAGAAGCCGAACTACAATTAATTTTATTTATAAATGGCTGCTAACCTAAACAGTGGAACAGGGAAACCCACGACAGGGCACATCAAAACAGCAGTATTTCCGGCACGAGCAATTATTCTCGTCAAACTTATTTTCTGATCAACAGCTTTTGGGGCTAAATTATTTGTAGGTTCTGCAAATAAATGTATCCCATATTTATTATCAAGATGTTTGTCTCAAGCCCAAAAGTGCCCAAAAATACATACCTAAATAGGGGAACAGGGTAAGCAACAACGGGGCACATTAAAACCCCCACGCCTCCAAAAGAGATTTCGATGAGAGTGAACCTGATCTTTTGATCTACAGCTTTAGGGGCTAAGTTATTTGTTGGTTCTGAAAATAACACAACAAATTTCGAAACGCCACCAAAACGCATGCAAAAAAAATTAAATAAATATTTCACACCTGTACATGGGGACAGGGTAGCCCACGACTTCGCAGGTAAAGGCAACGGTTTTCTTTAACGATTGGAAATACATTTTACCCCCGTCATATTTTTGACCGCTAGTTTTCGGAGGGATTCTATTTGTAGGTTCTACAATAACATAAGTAACTTGTAAATAAACAACCCCTACCTAAACAAAGGCACAGGGTACCCCACAACTGGACACAACAACACCACGGAATCATTGATTTCATTGACGATATTTGTAAAGCCGATTTTTCTGTCTACAGCCTTAGGAGCCAGATTATTGGTGGGCTCTAGAAGAAAAAAAGGAAGAAAACCGTGAACCCGAGGGGAAAATTAATCAAAATTAAGCCCAGACGGCAACAAAGAATAAAAATATTCCAAGGACAGTGTGTTGATCTAACCTACCTGAATCTTGGTGAAGGATATGCTTGAGCCTGACAGAGCAGAGCAAATCCTTGCTCGACGCCCCTTGTGTACGAAATGCTTGTGGCATCGTTCGAAAATGCAGGGGCTTTGTATCCGACTGGTTCTGGTTTTTACACAAAGCAATTTTTACTATCTAATTACTTAAATGACCTCTTACCTGAACATGGGAACGGGTAGGGCCTGTGCAGGGCACATTAGTGCAAAACTTTGACCTGAGCGTCTCACATAAGTGAAACTTTTGGAGTCCGTGGCAAATGTGGGAGGTTTAAATCCAACAGGCAAAGAGTTGGTCTAATAATTCATTAAATTATAGATTCAGACGTTTGAATGTTTGGGATAGTTGGATGCATTTGCAAGAAAGAAATTATTACTCACTTAAAAATGGGCGAAGGATATGACTGGGCTTGGCAGAGCAACGCAAAACTTTGCCCCAAATGTCTTGTAAATGTATATGAAACACTCGTAGCGTCATTAGAAAATGTTGGCGGTTTATATCCAACAGGTTCTAAGCGAAAATAAAAAATATATTTGTAAATACCTAATTATATTTATATAAAGTATAAATAATTTTATGATAGGGGTTCCCGAATTTACTTACTTGAAAAAAGGAACAGGCAACGCTTGAGCCGGACATAAAAGACTAAAGCTCTGACCAAAGTGTTTTACGGCCGAAAAAATTCGAGAATCTGACAAGAAAGTGGGAGGCTTGGACCCTACAGGTTCTGGAGATTAAAGTTACAATAAAAAAATTGAAACGACCAGTACCTGAACAATGGGACGGGTAAGGCTTGAGCAGGGCACAGAAGAGAAAAACTTGTACCATGTTTCATTTCGTACGACGAGGTTTTTGAAGCAGAGGGGAAACTGGGACCTTTGCTTCCTATAGGTTCTAACACAGGAAACGAATTGTGAAAAGTAACAATTAAAAAAAATACTGCTGAATATTGGGATAGAAAAAGGGCGTAACCTAATTACCTAAAAATTGGAATCGGCATGGCTTGGGCTGGACATAACAAGGCAAAACTTTGTCCTCGACTCCTTTCATAACCCATGCTCTTCATATCATTCGAAAATTTAGGAGACTCACTCCCAGCAGGTTCTGTTACCAACCAGAAATAAATTAACGATCAATAGATAATTAAAAGTACCACAACTTACTGGAATCTAGGAACAGGAAGACCCTGTGCTTGGCAGAGTAGGGCGAAGCTCTGTCCAACGTTCCTCGCGAAAGCGTTTATAAGATTATCCGTTTGAAAAACCGGGGCTTTGACACCAACAGGTTCTTATAAACAGATAAGAAAAAAAATCAGGTTTTCGAAATAAACTTTACCTGAATAGGGGGACGGGGAACCCTTGGGACTGGCACAAAATCGCGAAACCTGAACCTAATTTCCTTTCCATGTACTTGAACTTAGAATCGACAGAAGAAGTTGGAGCTCGTGTACCAATCGGTTCTAATGTACATACATACACAAAGTGCTTTAAAATTAAAAACACAAACGAAGAAAACTACCTGAATGATGGCATGGGGTTTCCTTGAGCTTGGCAGAGGAGGGAAAAGCCACTGCCAGTTCTTTTTTCAATGGTCGTGCTTTTAACATCATCATGAGACAAGTGAGGTGCTCTCAAACCAACGGGCTCTACCACAAGAAATAGTTGAGATCAGACAAAGTTTTATTAAGAATGATGGGATAGGAAAACGACTAATTTATTGTAAAAGCCAAACTGATTACTAATTACCTTATTAAGGGCACCGGGTAAGCTTGAGCGGGACAAAGAAGCGTCACATTTTTATCAACAGCAGTCTCAAACCAATGACTTTTATCGAGGGTTGGAAACTTGGGTTTTACCAAACCAACAGGCTCTAATACAGAAATCGACAAAAGATTTTTAATTTATCAAACGAGCAATAGCCCAAGGGCACCCTTTCTTAATAGACAAACGTTCTAAAAATTATTACCTAAAAATGGCAACAGGATAACTCTGAGCAGGACAATGCAAAGTGGCAGGAGATTGAGACGTGATTTCAACAGTCAGAATTTTTGAAGTTCCTGAAGTTAGCCTGGGTGAAACACTACCAACTGGTTCTAAAAAGATATTTAAACCACCCTAAAGTATTTGTTCACCATGAGGCATGTTTCATTCCTAAATCTTACCTTCTACTGATGACGTTTGATTTTTAAAATTAGTAGGTAGGTATGAGAGACGTACCTGTACAAAGGAACGGGAAAGGCTTGCATTGGGCACTGCAAACTTAACTTTTCGGAAACCCGTGCTTTAATTGATCGAGATTCATCGCCGGAAGTAAGTTTAGGAATGACCGTGCCAATTGGTTCTGAAAACAATTTTAAATTCTACCCGACTCTACAATATACAGATACAAAGAACATTTAAGAAGATAGAATATCAGATAGGGTAAACAACCCTTGCTGTTAGCATAGTACCTATAATGTTAATATAAATGTAGTTACCTAAAGAAAGGTACCGGAAATGCCTGATATGGACAAAGCAAGGTAACGCTGTTATTAAACTTGGTTTCAACAGTACGACTTTTATCCCCCGAGGTAAGTCTCGGACCCAGTCTTCCAACGGGTTCTACATTAGGGAAATTTGAGTTGAAAATTTAATTAAGTAGCAAGTAATTGTAACGAGCATAAGATGACGTAATAAAATATATTTAAAACTTTACCTATAGAGAGGTGGAGGACTGGCTTGACCAGGACACTGGAGGGAAAATATGTGACCTTTTTGAGTGAAATAATTGGTTGGGAAGGCTGGAATATGCGGCTTGACACTCCCAACAGGCTCTGAATTTATAAGACATATTCCCACTTACTATCATATCTATTAAACCAATAATATTACGATACAATAGGACAGGGTACCCGGCAATAAAAAAAAATTACGGACGTCAAAAATTCAAATTGATTTTTACTAAAGAAAAAAAATATTGAGGAGTTGCATTATCTTATATGAAGACCAACTTTTAAAATTATAAAAGAATTACATACTCACGCATGCCTAAAAAGTACTACAATGGGGAAAAGTAATCTAAATAAAGAAGTTGGAAATCCTTGTGAAAAATAACATTTGTTCCCATCTTTATGTCTTCTATCGGGGGATATTTGCCTATTCCGAGGTCTTACATTTCCTACCGACTCTGAGTAGAAATAAAGGTAGAATTAATTTGCGGACTATACAAAAATTAAAGATACAGGAAATCTCTGGCGGAATCAAATAAGCTCAAACTAGAATTGGTTGAAAAAACGTAGTCATTTCGAGTTTCGAGAGTTTCGTCGACGAAATGGGTTCTTTAAAAGGCAAGAAGCTCAAAAAAAATTCACATACTGGAATGATAAGATAGTGAAAATAATATAACCATATTATACAGGGTGTCTTAAAACTCTATATATCAAATTGCTTCGTCTACTCGTGACGTGAGGGGGACAAAAGTGAGAAAAAAATTGTTTCTCTTCGATTGATCAAATAAGCTTTGTACATTAAAATCGTACATAGTACATAAAAATTTTTAAAAAAAGCTTCAGCTTCATTTTCTGTCTCTTATCAAAAATCGATATCTGCAACAGTTTCGGAGAGAAACAACAGTTTTTTGCATCGGTAATTTTTGACAAGAATTCTTATTAGTAGACCAGGGTCGATAATTTTTGAAACCAAAAAAATTATAGTAGAATGAAACCCATTGGAAAAGGAAGAGAATATAACAGAAATGAAAGGAAAAATAATTTACGGGCGATCTGAGGTCGGGAAGGGGAAGGGGGTGAGTTTTTAAGGGTAAAAAACGGTTTTACTTGATTTCCGGAAAAACTACTTTGTCTTATGGAAAAAATTTAAATGGCAAAGTTGTAGGCAATAAAAAGATCTGTAACTTTTGTATTTACACTTTTTCACATAACCTCAAAATTTATGTGAAGAATTCAAATAATCAACTTTTTAGTTTATTTATCTTTTACAAAAAAAAATTTTTTTCACGAAATTTGGTGAAAACTTATATATGTATGTCCCAAACTCGCTGTAATTTTTTTGATTTGAAATATTTATTTTTTTACTTTAGCGGTCACATTTTTTAGATAAAATTCCCTTCGTTTTTATACATTTCCTGAGAAAACTTACCATAGTAATGTATATTGTTTTTCACATCATCAGAAAGTAGAGATTTCAATGAAGAAAAAGCCCACCAACGTTTTCGAAAAAGCAGATATTTTGACGTGAGAATTTTCGATTGAAAATTAGGGTGCTTTTTCGATATTAGGTAAAAATAAGGTGAAAAAATAAATATTTCAAATCAAAAATATTACAGCGTGTTTGGGACATAAATAGTGAAGTTTTCACCAAATTTCGTGAAAAAATTTTTTTTTTGTAAAAGATAAAAATTAAAAACTAAAAAGTTGGTTATTTGAATTTTTCACATAAATTTTGAGGTTATGTGAAAAAAGTGTAAATACAAAAGTTGTAAATCTTTTTATTATCTACAACTTTGCCATTTAACTTTTTTCCATAAGACTTGTAGTTTTTCCGAAAATCAAGGAAAACCGTTTTTTACCCTTAAAAACTCACCCCCTTCCCCTTCCCGACCGCAGATCGCCCGTAAATTATTTTTCCTTTCATTTCTGTTATATTCTCTTCCTTTTCCAACGGGTTTCATCCTATTATGCTTTTTTTTCACTTTTTACTATTTTTGAAGGCTTCAGCACTGGTCTATAGGTTTAGTTTTCTGAAATAACTGGAAAATGCATCGGGCTACTTGTACAAAATTTGATATGAAGACTATCCTAAGAAGGTACTAACTTCTGACATACTTATCAAGTTTATGAGGATACGACTGGAGTGAGGAAAATGAAGGTGTTTAATCCGCCAATATCTGATAATGCCAAAAAATTTTGTTTACTAGCAATTTGTTCAGGAGATCTCAAACCTTGTTTCGGTTTTGTCCACAAAAGAGATGTGCTACAAAAAGTAAAAAGCTCAGGATATTTTCACGGGACAGGACTAAGGTGGTAATAATAAGGAAGCGAAATTGAATTAACCGTTAAGAGGTACAAGTAGAGTGAAGAGTTGTCTCTTTCGAAGGCCACATTTTTCGCATAAAAATAAGAATTACCTACGCATGCTTAAAAGTGAGTATAGAGTGGTAAGTTACCTAAATAAAGGAGCAGGAAATCCTTGAGCTGGACAGTGCAAAGCAACATTTGTCCCCATCTTTACGTCGTCTAGCGGGGGATATTTGCTTATTCGAGGTCTTACATTTCCTACCGGCTCTGAGTAGAAACAAATCTAAAATTATTTTGAGGACTACACAAAAAATTACCTTGTTAAAGGCACAGGAAATCCCTGGGCGGGGCATAACAAGCTCAAACTAGAATTTGTTGAAAAAATGTAGTCCTTTCTAGTTTCGAGGGGAAATTTTGGTTTTGTCGACGAAACGGGTTCTACAAAAAGCAAAAAGCTCAAAATATTTTCACGCTGCTGGGATAGAGTACGGGATGAAGGAAAAGTCTTGATACACGAAGACCTACCTGACAAGTGGTACTGGGAACCCTTGTACTGGACATAGCAAATTGATAGTTTTGTTTCTGTTAAATTTATACTCTTTTTTTGTTTCAATTGTGAGAGTTGGCGACATTCGTCCAACCGGATCTAGAAAGGACAAAAGGAGTCATCGGAGTGTAACCCAAGCACCTGTGCGGAGGTAGGGACTTAGAAATCACCAAAAAGAAAAAGCGACTGATCCAGAAGAAAGTAGATAAGTAACAAAATTAAAATGGTACGTACCTGTAGATGTTACAATTTGTAATTACTTCTTTTCATGAGTTTTTGTTGCTTTCGAAATTTTAGAGGGAAAGGAAATAATGCAAAAATTTCGTAAAAGAATTTTTTGAATTTTGATGTGCCCGTCTGCTAAGCAAGGGTACCCTATCCCAACATTCAGGCAGTCTGGGCTTGGACTAAACTGCCAAAGCAGAAACTATGTTTCTTTTACAAGAAACGTAGCTCCTACTTTTCGTTCAGATATAAAATAAATTACAAAGACGTTGCTGCTTCAACCCCATCTGAATCAATAGCCATTTGGCAGAAGAACCGTTTCAATTTTAGTAGATACTTGTATTGACTCCATTGAAATTTATTGCTCATGCCAAATACGTCGAAGCTTTTTGCCATCTCATGCATAAAAGAAATGAGATTGTTTATGAGATTAGCGAAGTTCGGGGCTATTTCCGACATTAGAAGTAAGCGTCTAAATCGGGGAATTTATCCAATAAAAGCGATACTTCCTGTACCAGGCGGAGGTATGAAGGAAATTCAATATTAGCACCGACTGGAGAGGTTATTGAACCACCCACACCGCTTTTTTTCCCCTTTTTGTTTCACGCCATTCATTCAAAGAGGTTGAAGTAGCAACTTGATTTTCGTTTCGCAAGAAAACACTTGTTACTTTTTTACTTCTTTTGTTTTATTTCCCCCATTTTCGTCCATTGTTTCGTGGACTTTATTCAATTTTTTGCGCCTCTAAAAAATCTTATTACAGTTTGATGATTTAGACTGACCGAAAAAAATGTGAATTTAAAAATCAGATTTATTTTTAGTTGATAGTAAATTTTTATCAACTTATTTAGTAAAGGAGTGGAGTACATACTAATTTGTTTAGTCTGTAATATTTTCAAAATCTTCCGGCTCTTTTTAAGGCACTTTTCACTTTTTATCCTTTACGTAATTACTCCCGGTTGTTCCTAAACAGCTTTTTTTTATTAATTTGAGTGAAAGGTTTGGTGCAACGAACCCTTTCAATCAAAATTAAAGATAATTAGGTAAGCTGAAACGCAATAAGTACCTACTACTTTACATAGTTTTGATATTACGGTAACTACGTTTGGAATTTAACGCGGAATGCTCTTTGGAACCAGTTCAACTATTCTAAATAACGTTCCTTTTATAGCTCTAGACTTTTATCCCTAATTCACTTACTGCAGTAAACTCTGCAACCGTCTGTTGTCCTACATTTCGATCTAGATCCAACTAAATAAATAATAAGTGCTCTTTAAAGTTCTATCAGTCACTGACATTTTTCAGTAATTTGTGTTTAAAAAAGTAACAAGTGTCTCATATTATTTTCCCACGAAACGCACCTACGTATAATCAAACTAAATCTACTCACACTCGTACCCTGAAAGCATTTCAATGAACAACGAATTAAAAAACAATATAACTGTTGGAAGACAATGAAAATGTATCTAACGCATTAAGTACATATTACTACTAAGTTTCAATTGGTTTCGTGAGTGTATACAGGGTGTTCAAGATAATTTTCCTACTTTCAGGGTACTTATTATAGTTTAAAAGCTGCTTGAATTTTTTTCTAATTAACTAATTAAGTAAATGACCATTGAGGGGTCACAAGCATTGAGACATTTCTGAAAACAAATAAAAGGTCATGACTAGGATAAAAATGACTTCATACTACGTACATGTTATCTTTTCCTTACGTAACATTATGATCCATGTTTTCTTTGATTGTTAAGTATCAAAAATACTGTAGGTACTGACAACACAAACGAAGTTAATGTTGTCGTTTACTAGGATAAAAATGACTTCATACTACGTACATGTTATCTTTTCCTTACGTAACATTATGATCCATGTTTTCTTTGATTGTTAAGTATCAAAAATTACTGTAGGTACAGACAACACAAACGAAGTTAATGTTGTCGTTTAATCGTGACTACGTTCTTTCTTTATCTTTTAATTTTTTATGCAATATATGTACCAAAAAAATTCAAAAAAGAAAATGGGAGATTTGACCTTTCATTTGGGCAATCATTACTAAAAGTTATTTGTGTAAACTGTAAATGTACAGCAAGACAGACAGGATTTGGGTGATTATCTCATACAGGAATTACATTATATGTACTATTGAAATGTAAAACGTTTATTGAAGTATGGACTATGTATAAATACACACTGACATAGAAAGTATTCTTTTGTCCAGTTGTTATAGAGCAACAATTATTGTGTACAGGATATAGACTGTGGACTGTACGAGGTGCATATACCCATATTATTTAATATATTATATATTATACTGAGCATTTCATTATGGCTCTTGACCACGTATGTAATAGTTCGTTATTATATATTTGTATGTATAATTCAAGCAGCCTTTTTCACTGACTAAAACGATGGTGGAATAACAATGGAAAACCACGAACAGTCGATCCAAAACTGGGAACAAGCGACTGGTGCATAATAACAATTGCTGTTTCAAAAAAAAAAAAAGTAAAACAACGCCATGTACATCCTATTTCTTTTTTTATAAAGTATTTTTTGTTTGTGCAATTAGTGATTTCCTTGTTAAATAAAAGTATCAACGTTAAAAGCATTATCGAGTTTTATTGGACACTAATGTACATTTTATCGTGATATAGTGACAATAATGTGTTGTTAATTGTACATTTTAATTCAATTCAAATCAACCGCTTGGACCTAATAAAATTAAAAACTCATTTGAACTTCTTATTAATGAAGTCATTATTTACTAAAGGGGATAAACTAATTAAAAAAAAATAATAATAAATAGAACAACACAAAATATAAAATCTCTGCATATGCTGCTTATTTAATTCAAAAAGAATAAGTAAATGCTAATTTGTTTCTATATATTTTTACAAAAATAGATACAGAAGTTGTCTCTAAGTAACAATGGAACATTCTTTGATGCCAAGACTAATTTTGGTTAAATGGTTGACACCCCTCAAAGTTAACCATTTTTCCCCTCAATTTCAGAGATATGTATCTATAATAAGACTCGATTCCAACTAATTTAAATGTCCAAAAAGTTGGCTTAACAATTTTGGAATTTTAAAGAAAATAAATATGTGCCAAAATGTGCCCGAAAATTATGTGCTACGTAAAAAAAATTATTCAGAAAACCTAACTTTTATTACTAAGTCCTTTTTATGATGTTTAGTTAGCTCCACAACATCACTTCATTAAAACCAAACCAATTGTGTTGTAATGTGCTGAAGATGTGCTATCATGTGCCATTAAAAAAAACATTTACTTGAAAAATTGAATTTTTATTGATTTTATTTTTGTGATATTTAGTTAGCTCCGCAAAATCACTTATCAAAACTAAACTTAAAAGTGTTGTAATGTGCCCGCAATGTGCTGTTATGTGCCAATGTTAAAAAAAAATATATTTTAATAAAAAGTTTAGATTTTTCGTAAAATGTTAAGTCTTCATTATCATTAATACTTTCTATACGCATCGATAAATGTGGTACGATGAAATAGCATAATAATATGCTTAACATAGTATTCGCATATTGTTCATGAAACATCACCATACATTCTTTTACATGTTATGCAACACATCTTGTATTAGGTAAATACCTGTACTTTTTATTAGTTTACGATTGTGTAGAATGTATTGTACACTATAAAATTCGTATTATTATTAATATTATCAATACAAAGTGTTATTAAACCTTTTTTTATTGTTAATAGTAACTTTTTATATTTAATAAAGTTTTCTTTTAGTGTAGGGAATAAACTTTTCATGTGGTACCGTTTTAGTGTTATCACAACACATAAACAAAGTAACTGAAATTTTTACTCATTTATGTATACTTATATATCTTAGAATAGAAGATTAGTAATTATTAAGTGATAAATATATATTCTTATAAAACAATATGAAAATGCTTATGTAGTCAAGCCATTATTTCCATATTCTCGTCAATGTAAAATTTCCATTTTTTTTCGTAATAACATTACTAGTATAAAAAGTATTAATGAAGACAGCATTTTACGAAAAATCTAAACTTTTTATTGAAATATTGTTTTTCTCACATTGGCACATAACAGCACACTGCGGGCACATTACAGCACTATATGTTTAGTTTTGACAAAGTGACTTTGCGGAGCTAAGTAAATATCACAAAAAGAATGTCTCAATAAAAATTATTTTTTCAAGTAAATATTTTTTTTTAATGGCACATGATAGTACATCTTGAGCACATTACAACACAATTGGTTTGGTTTTAATGAAGTAATGTTGTGGAGCTAACTAAACATCATAAAAACGTTTTGGCACATATTTTTTTTTAATTCCAAAATTGTCGAGTCAACTTTTTGGACATCTAATTCAAGCATACTGAATCTGAATATTACATTATTTTTGTAAAAAATCTTTCATATTTTTTTAAGCAAATTATAATCTATAGGAATCGACTTTTCGATCATTCAACTTGATTAGGGATTAGCTACAATAGCCTAAATCAAATTGGTCAACTTTGACACCTTTTGACATTGAAAAACTTCTCATTGAAAGCCTACATAGAAATGTACGCGCTATTAATTTATGCTAGTATTTATTTAATTATTTTTTTGTAAATATATTTTTCATTTTTATTCTGTATTTTAAAACTAATTATTTAGCCAATATTTTCTAAAAATTCTATCAATATTTCTTCAAAGACAAATCACTGAATTAAAAATTGTACAAAATACAAAAATTAATTGAACCTGTCGTACTCTTATAGATTATTAATAATTTAATACACGTCGTTAAAAATCGTTACATTTGTATTATTTATGGCAAGTTTTGTGCGCAGGGATAATTAACATGACTGAATAAATTCCAATAGCAATATTGTTTAATTTAGGTCATACTTCACATGTATAAAAATTTATTACCGTTCTGTGAAAACAACGAGCTACGTAATAATCAAACTAAAAGGGATGAATAGGTAATATATTCTATCACGCTAACCTTTAATCCAAATAAGCAACAGGAAACATACAATTTCAGTAGATATTCCTTCACAACATGCAATATAAAATATTGTTGGAACGGTCTATTCAATTTTTTTTTTTGATTTTCTTTCTGTACCCAAATTTAAAACAATTTTTAACTCTTTTAGGAATATATCTTTTAGAATAGTATATAATAAAAAATATATTATTCTCTTGAACATGATATAGTTGCTTCATCATTTAATTTCTGGTACACTACTATTTAGACCAGGGTCGATAATTTTTGAAACAAAAAAAAATTATAGTAGGATGAAACTCATTGAAAAATGAAGAGAATATAACAGAAATGAAAGGAAAAATAATTTCCGGACGATCTTAGGTCTGGATGGGGAAGGGGGTGAGTTTTTAAGGATAAAAAACGGTTTTCCTTGATTTCCGGAACAACTACAAGTCCTATGGAAAAAAGTTAAAGGGTAAAGTTGTAGGTAATGAAAAGATCTACAACTTTTGTATTTACACTTTTTTCACATAACCTCAAAATTTATGTGAAAAATTCAAATAACCAACTTTTTAGTTTTTTATTTTTATCTTTTACAAAAAAATTTGTTTTTTCACGAAATTTGGTGAAAACTTACCTATTTATGTCCCAAACACGCTGTACTTTTTTTTATTTGAAATATTTATTTTTTCACCTTATTTTTTACTTAATATCGAAAAAGCACCCTAATTTTCAATCGAAAATTCTCACGTCAAAATATCTGCTTTTTTAAAAACGTTGGTTGGCTTTTTCTTCGTTGAAATCTGTACTTTCTGATGGTGTGAAAAAATATACATTACTATGGTAAGTTTTCTCAGTCCCTAAAGAAGGTAACTTTGTTACCGAAAAGTGCTTCGGACAACTAAAGTGTCGTGTTTTGGCGTTGGGGTTTGAGCTATTTTGTTCGTTCTACAACATCCGCCAAAGTTTTTCCAGTCTTCATAAAAATAAGGTGAAAAAATAAATATTTCAACTCAAAAAAATTACAGCGTGTTTGGGACATAAATAGGTAAGTTTTCACCAAATTTCGTGAAAAAACAAATTTTTTTGTAAAAAGTAAAAATAAAAAACCAAAAACTTGGTTATTTGAATTTTTCACATAAATTTTGAGGTTATGTGAAAAAAGTGTAAATATAAAAGTTGTAGATCTTTTTATTAGATACCTACCACTTTACCATTTAACTTTTTTCCATAAGACTTGTAGTTTTTCCGGAAATCAAGTAAAACCGTTTTTTTACCATTAAAAACTCATCTCCTTCCCCTTCCCGACCTCAGATCGCCCGTAAATTATTTTTCCTTTCATTTCTGTTACATTCTCTTCCTTTTCCAATGGGTTTTATGCTACTATAATTGTTTTTCAGTTTTTACTATTTTAAAAGGCTTCGGAAAGTTGGGAAAACAGAAAAATTTAAAAACAACTATATGAGTCAAAAAAACTACTGACCAATTGTATTATATTTTATAACCTTTTTTACATCCCTATTATAAGTAATAAATATTTTGATAATGAACAGCTGCTTATTTTTATATACATATTTATGTAGGTACCCGACTTATGTACTTTTAATTACAAAAACAAACGCATTGTTATTCCACCTGCTTATAATAAATAAAAAAGTGTTTAAAATGACTTACCAGTGATGACCAGTCGACCCTTGGTAGCACTCAATCTTGTTTCACCAGTAAGCCTGTGTTTCGTACGGCACTGATACGATTTGTATCCATCTTCAGGTCCAACATCTCTGATATGAAGTTCGCCAGAAGGTAGAACCAAGTATTTGCTGTCTGTTACAAGATAAACGCATTTTAGGGTCAGAAAATTGACAAAAAACATTTCTACATGCAACTGTTATCATGCAAAAATTAACCCAAAGACGTTTTTTTGTGCATGCACTTAATTTCCTTTTTTCTATTTTCGAAAAAATCTACTAAGTACTAAAATTAAAATCAAACTGAGAACAAAAACAAAAAGAAACTGCAATGCTTTAATAAAAAATTGTAGTTATTGTTTTAGAATGTTCTCTATTTGATCTTAATAAGAAATTTAAATGTGTAAAGGGAAAAAAGGGGAAAAGTAGGGGGCAAAAAGGGGTCAAGGATGAGGAAATTGGACACCCCAGATGCAATCAGTCAAAATTTCGAAAATCGAACGAACGTCAAAGAAGACTATGCACTGCCCTAGTTACTTTCATAAATATTAATATTAGACGACCAACAACTCAAGAAATTCTCAAATACAAATCAAACGATTAAGTCAATCTCTCAGGCCCTCTTTTCCCCTTTTCATAATCATGATAACGAAGATGGTAGAATTGAAAATAAAAAAGGAACGCACCGTAGTCGGTGTCCTTAGAAACAATTTCGCGTTTATCATCCTGAATCCACGAGGTGACGTAAACGTAATCGCTGACAAAACTGGGGATGTGACATTTAAAAATTGCCGTATTGCCCTTTAGAACACTTTCGTCCATTACATTTGCACTGTAGACTTGTGTGACGACTGCAAAGAAAAACGAAATCAAACCATTTTTATCTATTCACCCCTTAAGTATATCAGACAAATGACAACACAACGGTAATGAAATAACAATTGAAGAATTCTAAACAAAATAACATCTGGAGAAAATCAGTTTAAATTCAATTATTTTTAAGAAATCTAAAACAAAATAAAATATTTGACAATTAAATTATATTTTTTTTATAGTTTAAAAGGGCAATTATTTATGAACACCCTGTATGATTGTGTACGTCTTAAATGGAATGAAATAAACGAACAAAATTGCTCTAAAGAAATAACATTTGAATAAATCTCTATTAATAGAGCAATCTGCAGTATCAGAAAGGTCAAATTGCAGGGCAGATCCATCGTACAACTAACTAGGTGCTTACTGCTGTTGTAGTACATTTAACTTGAATCAAGTTTAACAATATCAATTCTAAAATTGCTTCCTCTTAGGAAATGTAAACAACATTTACGAGTTGAACAAAAAATACACGCACGTAGCATACTAATAAGCAACCATCTCTAAATATTATTTTTTAAGGTACATATACATATGTGGATATCTGTATACAAGAAGAAATATGAAAATATTTCCCAAGAAGAACATTATTTGAAAGAAGAATTTGAAAACCTCAAAGTATGCTTTAGTTTCTTAAAAGACAGAATTTGCATGCTTTACATCTGGAAGATTCAATCTTTATTTTTAGACATTTTCTAATTATAAATGTCAAGGCCTTTTTCAAACAAATTCTACAATTTCTAGTCAAGTACCTATGTATGCAGAATTGCAGATATTACAATTCGCGAAGACCATAAACTTTGTATAATGTATACATTAGCATTTTTGATGTCTTTTACAATAAAAACTAGAATTATACTTCGTATAATACTTTTAGTTTAGGGATGAAAATTGGGAAGAAGTAAAAAAAGGATTAATTAAAAAAGGGGTTGTTAATGAAGTATTTTGCGACTGATTAAATACCGTAATCGACAGTGGGAGGATTGTAATAATTATTCGCCGTATCCTGCCAGGAAATCACATCGACATGATCGGAGACGAAGGACGGAATTTGACACTTAAAGACAGCTGTGTTTCCCTTAATGACAAACACGTCATAGACTTGTGCTTCGAAATACTGACTAACCACTGCAATAAAAAAAAGCAAAACTAATATCTACCAGTTTTAAGAAATTTTATTCCCATTGAGAAGGCCCTAAACAACTGAATTGTATCTATATAAACTTTAATAGAAACAAAATAATAAATGGGGTTGGTTTTCTAAACAGAGAAAGGAATATTGTTCGGTACTAAGGGACTTTTCCAGGTCTCAGATTTATTAATTTACCCCCGTCAATAGTTTGACTTTCGCTGTAAACGTGAGTAATTCCGTCATCTGAAATCCAGGCTTCAACTTGGATAAAATCCGAAACGAAACTGGGCACCAAACATTTCAAAATTGCTGTATTACCCCTCAACACGAACTCGTCGATCACGCGACTTTGATAAAATTGTTGCACGACTGCAATAGAAAATTTTTACTTTTATAAATCTTGTGAATTAAAATATTATTCGTTGTTTATAATAGAAGAAAAACGTCGCAAGAAATAAAAAATATTGCGAAAAAAATTGCCATAAACTGTTTTATTATTCTGCAACAGCCTTCGTGGAATGGTTCAATGACCATCGAATAAATCGTCTGACTCCGTGCCATTAGAAACCTAATAAACATCACATAAAAACGAAGCTGAAGCAACATAGGGTTCAAGGTGAAATGGAACAAACAGGATACCTAGTATTCGATCCTAATTTTTTTTTAAATTTCAGTATTACCAAAATCGCTTCCAGGTAAGTACATATTGCCGTTCGAATCTTGCCAATTTTCAACAACTACAAAGTCCGAAACGTAGGATGGGACCTCGCATTTCATAACAGCTGCGTTACCTCGGATAACATATTCGTTGTCGGCTTCTACCTCATAGGATTGCACCACCACTACCCCAAGAAAAAATATAACAAAATAACTAAAACCCCTACATATTTCTTTTGTTTAATTATCAACTTAATAAGACTTACATAACATATAGACCTTCTAAAATAGTAATAAGTGAAAAAAAAATATGGTAGTATGAAACCCATTGGAAAAGGAAGAGAATATAACAGAAATGAAAGGAAAAATAATTTAGGGTCGATCTGAAGTCGGGAAAGGAAAGGGGGTGTTTTTAAGGGTAAAAAACGGTTTTCCTTGATTTCCGGAAAAACTACAAGTCTTATGGAAAAAAGTTAAATGGCAAAGTTGTAGATAATAAAAAGATCTACAACTTTTGTATTTACACTTTTTTCGCATAACCTCAAAATTTATGTGAAAAATTCAAATAACCAAGTTTTTGGTTTTTTATTTTTCTTTTACAAAAAAAAATGTTTTTTCACGAAATTTGGTGAAAACTTACCTATTTATATCCCAAACACGCTGTAAGTTTTTTGATTTGAAATATTTATTTTTTACCTTATTTTTACTTAATATCGAAAAAGCACCCTAATTTTCAATCGAAAATTCTCACGTCAAAATATCTGCTTTTTGAAAAACGTTGGTGGGCTTCTTTTTCGTTTATCTCTACTTTCTGATGGTGTGAAAAAAAATATACATTAGTATGGTAAGTTTACTCAGGAAATGCAAAAAAACAAAAAATTTTTTCTAATCATTATGTAAAATTTTGAGCTATTTATTAAAACTTACACTATAATTACTCGAAAAACGTAAGATTCCATGTTATATTGATAAACAAAAAAAATTACAAGTCGAAATATACTATTATAATTAAGAACTAAAAAATTAATAAAGTTACTATTTAATAAGACATCTACAATATTTTGAGAAAGTGTTTTTTTTGTGCATTTCCTGAGAAAACACCATAGTAATGTATATTTTTTTTCACACCATAAGAAAGTAGAGATTTCAACGAACAAAAAGCCCACCAACGTTTTTAAAAAAGCAGACTTTTGACGTGAGATTTTTCGATTGAAAATTAGGGTGCTTTTTGGATATTAAGTTAAAATAAGGTGAAAAAATAAATATTTCAAATCAAAAGTATTACAGCGTGTTTGGGACACAAATAGGTAAGTTTTCACCAAATTTCGTGAAAAAACAAATTTTTTTGTAAAAGTAAATATAAAATAAAAAACCAAAAACTTGGTTATTTGAATTTTTCACATAAATTTTGAGGTTATGCGAAAAAAGTGTAAATACAAAAGTTGTAGATCTTTTTATTACCTACAACTTTGCCACTTAACTTTTTTCCATAAGACTTGTAGTTGTTCCGGAAATCAAGGAAAACCGTTTTTTACCCTTAAAAACTCATCCCCTTCCCCTTCCCGACCTCAGATCGCCCGTAAATTATTTTTCCTTTCATTTCTGTTATATTATTTTCCTTTTCCAATGGGTTTCATCCTACTATAATTTTTTTTGGTTTCAAAAATTATCGACCCTGGTCTAATAATATTTATCTTCACCTTAACCTTTTATTGTTCAAATTGAAATGAAGAGAAAAATATGAAACCTTCTGATCTACTTATCGAAACATTTGAATTGAAACAAAAAAGAGACGGTAGTAGGAAACAAAACAAATGCAAATAGGAAACAAAAGAAATGAAAATAGGAAACAAAAGAAACTCCATAAATATGGACTCGATGATGAAACTTATTTTATATTCACGCCCCGTTCACTTGTGTATTGAAAGACTGATTCGCATCCGAAGCCGGTAGGATGGGGGATTCAAGAAGGGTGCCAATAATATGTTTTCGTGTTAATGCATAACTTAACGAGTTTATGTAGTGTAATACCGTAATTTTTATCGTCACCATGCTTGTACGTATGTCCCTCGTCAGAAATCCAAGCGTCAACTTGAACGAAATCCGTAACAAAGCTCGGTATTTTGCATTTCATTACAGCGGAATTGCCTTTTATAACGTACTCGTTTTCTGCCTCTGTGCTGTAGTACTGTGTAACAACTGAAGGAGATAAAACAATAAAAAAATATGTCTTGCTTTTTCTCAAAAAACATTTGAAATCAATATATAAACCAATAACCATTTGTTTTCGAATTTCCATTGTCTCACGAAAGAAAAAGAAACTGTTGTGGTAATGAAAAGTAAAAACTGTGAGGAAGTAAAACCACACAAATTCCTCGTCTTGTCAAACACGCAAAGTTCGATCAACTTTCTATAACGCTACTGCCAATAATAATCTGGCTGATGGCAAATAGATTTCTAAAATTAGCAACCTTTATACTATATAAATTAATCCGATGTAGTTGAAACAAAGACCTGACGTTGCATATGGGACTCAGGGCAGTAAAAGTTTGGGGAATATACTGGGTCTTTGAATAAACACAGGGAACTATTAATTATTACCATAATCATGGGAAACTTTCAGTTCATTGCCAGAATCGTCTATCCAAGCTTCTACAAATACAAAATCCGCCACAAAAGATGGAATACTACATTTTAGAACGGCAGTATTCCCACGAATCACGTATTCCGTCAATATTTCAGCTTTGTAAAATTGGTTTACAACTGGAATTTAAAAAAAAATCCTTAACAATTTTATATAAAATAAATTCAGTAAGATCAAACGCAGCTATGGATTAATTTATTAGACCTAATACTTGTGCTACCATCAAAAGCAAGATGATTAAAGGATGAGATCATCATCAGCCCTATTCTATGGGCCATGGGCCTGTCATCAAAAAACGGAAACTTTAATTAAGCCTTTAAAAGAAACAACGAGGTGCCCACATGACATTCACTAGTCAGTCGGGAAAGGGACGGAAAGATTGCACCGCGTTTTGTATCACCATATTCTTTTTTTACCAAACGCTAGCGCATGTAAGGAGCCAATAATAAAATCATGTTTTCACGACAAAAATTACCGTAATTGTTGGAATAAGTGTAGACTTTTTCGTCACTTCCCACCCACGCTTCGACCTTTACAAAGTCAACGACGAATGAGGGTATGTTACACTTGAGCACTGCCGTGTTGCCCCTTATGACGTATTCTGATACCACCTCGGCTTCGTAATATTGGTTGACGACTGCGAAAAAGGCAACGGACCGGAAATAGAAAAAAGAGTGACGATGCCTTTGTCTGCATGTGTGTGTGTGTTTGTGTATGAAAATTAATTCACCATGAACCGTAACGACCACGACCGACCATGGGTGAAAATTTTATTGTAGGTATCTATAATATGTGGGCATCGCAGGTACAACAGCATTATTTATTGAAGACCTTTAAACCTGTGATGGAGGCAGTGCATAGAATAATAATGAGTATGATAGGTGAATTTTCATTTATTTATTTATTTAATTCATTATTAATTTATTTAACAACTAGTTAGGTGGCCAATTTATTGGAGAATCATCCGTGGAAAAAAGAAGGATAATGGTAGTTGCTTTTGTCCAAAGGTTGAATAAAAATTCCAACTTGTTGTTTTAATCAATAAATACATACATAATTTTGTTAAAAATGAATATTAAAATGAGAAAAATGCTTAATTTATTAAGATCAAAACCAATACTAAATATTACAAGCCCAAAAAGAAAGACCAAAGTCGACAGAATCAAAATCAGACAAATTGACAATTAAATGTTCATTAAATGCTAATTAGATGTTCTAATGAGTAATTATGTGCCTCGGGAATTTTTTTGGCTAAAATTAAGTGAGCAGTACCTGAGGGGAAAAAATATTTAAATAATGTAATAAATATTTTGGTCATTGAGTACCTATTTAAATGCCAATTAAGTCGCCTAATGAGAAATTAAATGTTCGGGGTATAAAAATAAAAACAAATATTCTATTTTACTGAGTTTAAATAATCAAAACATGTTTGAAAAGGTTGTCTAAAAATTAATTCATTTGTTGTACAGTAATTAATTGCTATGGGTATTTTTCAGTAATTAACAACAATTTTTGAAAAAACCTCAGCATTTTAGGACACTTAATAAGCATTTAATGAGTAATTAATTACTGTACAACTTAAAACTTTTTTTTCAATATTTATACAATTTTTTTAAATTATCTTTAGCTCCTTTAATCTTAAGCCAGCGGAACTTTAATTTTTGAATTAGTTTCAGGAGCATTTAATTTATAATTAGAGCACTTAATTAGCATTTAATGAATATTTAATTACTGTATGACCTAAATGTTTATTTTCAATATTGAGACCATTTTTCAATCTTGCAGTAGGTACATTAATTTTTGAAAAAATGCCCAAAGCTTTTTATTTGTCATTAGGGCACTTAATAAGCATTTAGTAAGTACTTATTTTTTTATCTTAAGCCAGTAGAATACTTTTTTTTTTAAATGCCCAAACCATTTAATTTATCATTATTATACTTTATTAGCATTTAATAAATATTTAGTTACTGTACGATCTAATAATTCGTTTTCAATATTTAGGAAATTTTTCAGGTCAGCAAAACATTATTTTTTGAAAAAAAAAAAAGAGAATTTAATTCTTATTAGGGTACGTAACCATCATTTAATTGTCCACATATTTGTTTCTGATTCTGCTTTAAATGCAAACCTTTTTAAATAGGTACATTTTGTCCTTTTTCTTTTTACACAAAATTTATTTATTAAGTAGGTGCTATACAAAGCTCCAGGTAGGTACTTTAATTGTAGTGAACTTTAGTTTTGCTCTTGAATTCAACCATTGCACAAAATTGAATTGTGTAAACTGCGAAGGGTTCTTTGAACCCCTTGAAGGGTCATTCATTAATCAACCCCACAGCACGGACACAACAGGACAGGACTAATTACCAACCGTAATTGTCGCCCCCCATTTCGTACGCATTCCCTTCGCTATCGACCCATGAAACTGCTGCTACAAAATCGGCAACAAACGAAGGAATGGAGCATTTTAAAATCGCGGAATTTCCACGGATGATGTACTCGTTGTTCACCTCGGCTTGGTAGAACTGCTGGACAACTGGAAATTTATTTTCAACTACTTAATGAAACAGTTTCGTCTTTTTCAGTCACTTAAAAAAATACATTATCGAAGTTACAACAACCTCTTATAATTAGAGTAATAAGCAGGAAACGTTTTACATCTTGTTATGTGGTTTTAACAAATTGTTTACCGTTAACTGTCGTGTTAAAGGAATTAGTGGGTGGAAAATATCAAATTTCTGTCGTCTGTATATTTCCCCCTTTCGTTTTTAATCGAATTAGTACAGTGGCAATGTTTAGAAAGTAACTCTATAATTCAATTTGTGCAATAAGTCGTCTTCAATTTCAATATATCGTTCATTGCACCCTATCAGAAAAAAATCAGCCAGAAAATGGGGCAACATAAAAAATATTGACCAGATTACTAATTTTAATGAAATTAATGAGGTAAAATTATGATTCTGTAAACTATTTCCTCCTCATAATCGGTAAGGAGTAAAGAAAGAAGCACGTGAATCCTTTCTTAAGAGGAAAATTAAATATAAAATCAAACAAATAATACAAACAATTAAAACAACTTATTAAAGAGTATTCATCTCAAGATAATACCATGAATGAACCATTCATGTGGTTTTATAATTTCCCAAAAAAAAGTAATAAATTATTAATGATAAAGAAGTTTCGAACAACTCACTCTGATCATGAGTCACATAACATGAATCACCTACATAATTATTTAAGATCGTTACTTTACTGCACGATTTTACATCCTTCAAATATTTTGAGCAATAAAAATGGCAAACATTCTAATAAATCTCGCCATTACGAAATTTATCGTAATTTGTACGTTTTTATTGGCTATTAAAATTTCATTATTGTTTAAGCAACAAAAGAAGACTCAAAACTGTTTCACTTTACACCAGTAATTATTGTTTTTACTAGGTAGATACTGGACAAGAGCCAGATAATTTTTATTTGATTGATTACCATCGTAAGAATTATTGTTTCCAGGATAAAAGTTCTCGTTCTGATCTGTGTGCCAAGAGATAACGGAAACGAAATCGGCTACAAAGGACGGTATCTGACATTTCAGTATAGCAGCATTTCCCCTGATCGCATACTCCTTATTCACGTCGACGTCGTAATATTGGGCTACGACTGCAAGAAGTCGTTTTAGTAGTGAGCAGTAGTGAGTGAGTGAGTGGTGTTTCGTACCAAATTCATTTAATAAATCGGAAACCTAACACATGTGTCAAGGAAAAGCGACTTTTTTGTAAAGTCGATCTCGAGGTTACTGCTAACGTTTTCATTAATTTATGGCACATACAACTATCAGTACCATTATGTACATTGTGTCACAAAGGAATTATTGAGAATACAATAAAATAAAAAAAATTGCCAAAATCCTTTTTTTGTCCTTTTAGGGTCCCTAAACAATTATTTCCGTGTTGACTTAATATTATTAAAGATATTAAACAAAAAAGTAAAAAAAGGTATTTTCTTTGGAAGATGATAAAAATTCTGGAAAATAAAAACTTCTAAGTTGTACCAACAGTAGATATCGTTTGTAACGACACCTGATATAACGAGAAATCGGTTCTTGCGAGTAAATTTCAAATTTTCCACTCATAATAATTATAACCGGATGTTATGACAAAGTATGTGTTATTCTATTATGGTGTTCTGATATAACGTCCAAATTCCTTCAAATTTGCATCGTTATAAACGACATCTACATAAGTACCATTATATTTGTGACAGAGGCACAAAGTATAAGAAATTATAATTCGAAAAGAAAACTCTTGGTTTTTTCTGTTTCACTTATATTTATTACTACTCTGACATATGTTTCGGCTATAATGCCATTATCGAAGAGTTACTTAAAAACTAACTTACAATTTACTTGTTGTTATTTAAATAGGCAAACTATTTACCGACATGGTTACCTGTGACAGATCGTAATAGAGGGGAAACCCCGAAATCAATTTGGTCATTTAAAAGGATTTTATGGTTATTGTTGGCTCTCGTTATCTCTAAAATTTCTAATAAGTCCAATCTTCTACTTTTATTCTGAATATGAATCAATTTGAAATTATTTGTATCTAATGTATGGTTGTTATTTACAAAATGTTGTACCAAATTAGTATTTTTTGATTTGAGAGTTATTGACTTTTCATGTTCAATGAGACGTTTTTTAACCGACCGTCCAGTCTGCCCTAAATATATTGCTTCGCAATTATTACATTTAATTTCGTAAACCCTGCTTTTTTCATTTTTATTTTGTCGTTCCTTGTTATTTGCTAACAGAGAACCCAAATTATTTTTGTTGACAACTATTGGTGATATATCATGTTTTTGTAGTCGTCTTTTGATTTTGGTACTAATCTTAGGTAAATAATTAATGAAACAGAATCTACTGTCTTTTTTATTTACCGTTTCGGGGTATAGTTTATTCATAATTAGTCTTTTTTGTTTTTTACTGATCATTTTGTCGATAAGTGAAACGTTGTAACCATTATTGAAAGCAATTTGTTTTAAAATGTTAGTCTCTTTTTCAAAATTCTTTTGTGATAGTGGTACAGATAGGAGTCTATGAATAAATGAATGGAAGGAACTTAATTTTATATTGGGAGATTGTTTTGATCTAGCGTGAGGGATAATATCCGTATACGTGGGTACCAAGAGTTTTCTTTTCGAATTATAAATTTTTAAAATGTTTCACCAAGAGATTAGCCTCACCACCATCTCGACTATAAGAAATTATTTTTAAACAACCTGTATATACACATTCGTTGAATGATTTGAATTAATTAAATATGCTGATTAATGAATAAATTATTTGGTTGGCTTCAAGAACCATAAATTCAATCAGATACAATTGTGAAAAGCACGTATATAATACATACTACCATAATAATAGCCCATGGGTATATCTATTGTATAAGAAACGATTTAGTACCTGCCCACTTTCATTTGCAAACCGGTGTTAAATACTGTAGTGACCTGATCACAGTAGTGAAAATGCTGAAATCACAACTATCCTTAGCTATTATTCAATTTTTATAAATGCATATGTCAACAAAAAAAATAGATTTAAAGAAATGCCGGCAATTATCTCCTAATTTCCGAGAATTGAAATTCAAGGTGATGATGGATGGATGGATGACGGTTACAAATTAATAAAGAAGGCTTGAGCATTATAAAAAAATTGTTGCTACATATGCACATAAACGCCCCTACTTATTATAAATTACAAGAAGACTAATATTATATTACATTAAATAAAATCTGTATCCCACGAACAGAAATCAACATGTGCAATGCTTCTGGTATTATATTCAACGAATGTATAATGTTACACATGTTTCTTAATAAATCATAAATCTCCTGATGGGTTGCTCATGTCTCATGGTGAATGTACAAACATAATTTTAGACAGATGTTATTGTAATGTACAAAATTTTTATCATTTTTAATATTCGACACATAATCATTTAATTTCATTGCAATTTCAATTAATTGCCTAATTAGAAATTAAATGCTTAATTGATTTATAACATGAGCGGAAATTTTTTTGAAAAGAAGTTGTTCGTCATATAGTAATTAATTACTCTTTAAATGTCCCGATGAATAATTAAATGCTCCAGGAATTTTATTACAAAAAAAATATTTTACCCGTATAACAATAAGACTAAATGAACGAAACATATTAGACCAGGGTCGATAATTTTTGAAACCAAAAAAAATTATAGTATGATGAGACTCATTGGAAAAGGAAGAGAATATAACAGAAATGAAAGGAAAAATAATTTAAGGGCGATGTAAGGGTGGGAAGGGGAAGGGGGTGAGTTTTTAAGGGTTAAAAACGTTTTTACTTGATTTCCGGAAAAATTACAAGTCTTATGGAAAAAAGTTAAATGGCAAAGTTGTAGGTAATAAAAAGATCTACAACCTTTGTATTTACACTTTCTTCACATAACCTCACAATTTATGTGAAAAATTCAAATAACCAACTTTTTAGTTTTTTATTTTTATCTTTTACAAACAATTTTTTTTCATGAAATTTGGTAAAAACTTACCTATTTATGTCCCAAACACGCTGTAATTTTTTTGATTTGAAATATTTATTTTTTCACCTTATTTTTACTTAATATCGAAAACGCACCCTAATTTTCAATCGAAAATTCTCACGTCAAAATATCTGCTTTTTTAAAAACGTTGGTGGGCTTTTTCTTCGTTGAAATCTCTACTTTCTGATGGTGTGAAAAAAATATACATTACTATGGTAAGTTTTCTCAGGAAATGCAAAAAAACGAAGGGAATTTAATCTAAAAAATATGACCGCTGCTATTTTTTTTTCAGTAAAACAGTTGTTTTATTAAATTCTAATTACATTTATGTCATAGAAAATCTCATAATATATAAATATACATGTTAATCGTACTATTGAATTCACATACTAATTACGTTATTCATTATAATATTTTTAAAAACATTAATCTAGTTTTTTTCGTTTTTTGCATTTCCTGAGAAAACTGACCATAGTAAAGTATATTTTTTTTCACACCATCAGAAAGTAGAGATTTCAACGAAGAAAAAGCCCACCAACGTTTTTAAAAAAGCAGATATTTTGACGTGAGAATTTTCGATTGAAAATTAGGGTGCTTGTTCGATATTAATTAAAAATAAGGTGAAAAAATAAATATTTCAAATCAAAAAAATTTACAGCGTGTTTGGGACATAAATAGGTAAGTTTTTACCAAATTCGTGAAAAAAAAAGTTTTTTGTAAAAGATAAAAATAAAAAAGCAAAAAGTTGGTTATTTGAATTTTTCACACAAATTTTGAGGTTATGTGACAAAAGTGTAAATACAAAAGTTGTAGATCTTTTTATTACCTACAACTTTGCCACTTAACTTTTTTCCGGAAATCAAAGAAAACCGTTTTTTACCTTTTCAATGTTTAAACATTTTTTTGCAATCATGGTCTGCTCTTTCAATTATAAGCCAGCATAGGATATAGTTTTGAAAAAATGCCAAGTGCATAATTTAATTTCTCAATATGGAACTTAATTAACATTTAATGAATGTTTACCTAATTACTGTACAATTTAAAAGTTAATTTACAATATTTAGACAATTAAGTTGATATGTTCTGTGCTCCTTCAATCTTAAACCAGCTAAACCTTAATTATTGAAAAAAATTGTAGCATTTAATTTCGCCCTATGGCATTTAACAAATAATTAATTACTGTTCGACTTACAAATTAATTTTTAACATTTAAACATTTTTTTCAATCATGTTCTGTTCTTTTAAATTTAAGCCAGCAGAGCATGACTGAAATTTTCTTGGTCAAGCACTTAATTAGCATTTAAATGTGCATGTGCCTGTTTCTGCTTTTATTTATTAATTCCATTCGTTTTGCTCTATGAAGACCAGTTCCTTTTAAGGGTGTTGTCGTTTCTGTTTAAATAGTTAATTAAATCGATAACAGTTATGGTTAATTACTATCTAGTTAATAAGTGCTTACATCCAATACTGGAAAGCTATAATCTGCTTGACATGCGTCGCATTCTACAGTGACCACGAGTTTACGGCAGCGTTGTATTAAGCATATCAAATTTACAATCCGTGTAGGTTTATAAATCTTACAGGTGCCATTTAAAGGCAACCAACAGTTAATTATAATCCAAACAAATATCGTACGCACGTATGGTCACTTCCTTTTCCGCTGCCGGGCAATATGCTGTCTTGATTTGAAAAAGAAGGTCTTTTGGCATTTATTGTGAACAATTCTTTACTTAATTACTCTATTTGTATTAGTTATTAAAAAAAAACAAATTATGCCCTATTCTTTTTTTTATATTTAAGTATGCAAATATTTGATGAATAGAACAATGACAAAATTACCATGCATTTTATTACATCATGTAGGATACAAATTCTGGTAGACGATGAGATTTTTGGAGATATTTACCATCATACAAAATATCTAACAAGCTAAACAAATCCAATATTTGCGTAAACGTGATAATAACTTCATGAACACGGCGTTCTATTTGCCTTTTTTCTGAACCGACAGCACTTTCGGTAAATATTAAAAGAATGGCTTTTGCTCTTCAGGTTGTTACGACTACCAATAAAACTTTGTTTAACTAACGATTAAACGCTAAACAGGCTGTTTAGAGCTATTTTATCGATAAATAGGGACGTTTAATTACCTACCATTGCAACAACCGAAAGAATTACGAAACTAATTATAGAAACGCACAGTTTTTTGTGTACGTCACAAAAAAAGGTCTTATACAATAGATATACCAAAGGCATTTTTTGCATAAATAAGTTTATACATTTATGTAAAGAATGAACTGATATTAATGTATTCCTCAAACAATATATTCTGAGTCAAGTATTTGCCTTGAAGAACAATTAATTATTTATTAATTGAAGCCATTGTTTCAGTTCCATTAATTGCTGAAATATTATGTATAACAATAATTGTCAAGGTTAAACCCATTTGGCAGAATTAGTAGACTTTATGTTTTGCAATTTTATTGAAATTCTTGCAGAAGTCTTGCCATGGTTCACAAATTTTTATTAGCACCCTCAGGAGTGACTTGCATCAACAGAGTCACCACCAATAAAACCATCACCAGAACGATTGAAAAATTTAAAATTTCAGTAATGTTTATATCTACCTAATTCATTTTGAGTCTTTTGCTTTATTTTCTTAATTACAACCCCTCAGACAAAGTCGATTATAAAATAAGTATTTTTACTCTTCCTACCTGCTCTCACGTTGACATCTCTTGAAGTGATGGTCCCGATGGAATTCTTGGCTAAACATGCGTAAATTTGAGCGTGGACTTCCTGACGATAATCTTCAGCGCGAAAGGGTGGAAAGACAAGATTACCATTGACCAAGACCTGGCGGAGCCCTGGCACATCTCCTACAGCGGTTCCGTCAGATCTAACCCAGATGATTTCAGGGGGTGGATTTCCGCGAGCACTACACTCCACCGACGCGCCCGTGGTATTGGAGAAATCGACACGATTCGGGGGCTCAACGACGAAAACGGGACCGGCCGTTTTATCATTTTCCGCACCACTCGCGAAAAACACCACAAAAGTCAACAAAAACACCAACGAAGGACCTGGTGAACACGACATCTTCGATGTGTGGTCGCAAAGCCACCTAAACGAATTTAATATTCGGCGCAGCAGTGCGGGAAGTACTGACAAACGGCAGGTGGTTGATAACCTGAAATAAAAAATTAGATAGTATAATTAGCTAGGTATTAAAGGTGGAGAGGTCATAAAAACAGCCAAGTCCTTTTACACTCTATCCACTAGTATAATTAACACACTATTTATGGAAGTGTTTAGACTTTAGGGGTAGCTTTAAAAAAAATATTGAACGCCTTTTTTTTTTTAATAAATTTAAAATTTCACTCAGGTGTATGGAACTTAAGGTGCAGAAGAATGACTCAAATGTTGACCCCTTTGTTCCTCTCTTGTAGCCTGGTTGTAGGTACCGAGGATTTAACGGGTCCATCAAGTAGATAAGTTTACACATATTCGTTAATATTTTTGTGTGGTACACATAATTATAAAGTTGCGTAAAACATACAGTTTAAATCGAGGTCGCATATCTATTTTACATACACATTTATGTATGCACCCGATGCCATATATTACATTAAACAGCTCCGGAAAGGAAAAAAATTACGAAATTTTTTTACCATGGAATACAGTAACAACTAACGTACACCACCCACCCTACCATATGCATATTTATTTAACGCTTAATTTTATTAAAAATAATTGAACACTAAATATATAATGATATTTGTCTATAATATTATTAAAAATGTTACACATTAAATTATATTTATTTATGTACTCGGGAAAAAATGTAGAATTTACCTATAAAAATTATTGTAAAATTCAAACATTTTAATATGTTAACTGAAATTGTGACAAAATTGCAAATGAGATTCTGTAACTTTTGGTTATAATATTAAACTATTAAAGAACGATGTTATTTAATTATACAAGGGAATCAGTTAGTAAATATAATTAATTTTACATAACATTTAGGTAGGTGTAGGTACCTGCAAAACTTCTTTTTTATTAAAAAAAATATGTAATTATTTTATATTTAGGTACAATGGGCACAATGGGGAAAAATGGTAAATTTGTACGTTGTGACAAAATGCCAAGCACGAAAGCCTCTCAGAAAATAATTAATAAGCCTTTTACATGCAAGTGTACACTACATAACAATAAAAATAGGTCAATTAGCCTGGGGAATATGGTGGTGGGAACTTGTATATTGTTGTTATATTTAATTTAGATTTAAGAAATGAGCAAACTTCCGCAACTAACGCAACAAAAATATACTAATAGGTACTAAATACATACACATACACCAATTAGTACGCTTAATTTTAATTGGGTGTCCAACATATTCTTTTTCTAATGATCGCCCTGTATATGAGTTACGTGTATATAATATGATATGAAAAAGGGAGAGTCTGATTAAAACAAATTAATAGTTAACATCGTTCTAGATTAGAATTTCTACCCTCCATTTCATCCCTCTCTTAGGTAGGTTCCCGCATTCTTAAGCGCTTCAATCAATACAAAGATGCTAACTAAGGGTGTACGTCGAATTTTTGGACGCTCGGAAAAACTTTAGTTGCTCGTACTATGTGGTTAAAATCGATATACACACATGACTGGTGAGTAACATCACCGTGTTACACATTATACACATCTATCAGGTATAAAAGGACCAATTTTCTACCTCTGGAGGAAAGACAGGTGGTGTTTGAGCGAAGACCGGACCTTTTCCAGCTGCTGCAGCTGCGAGATCTCATTCGATATCGAATATTTCGAGGATGGGGGTGTACATTATTCAGACACGCACAAATACGCAAAAAAATGTTTCATTTAATTATCTCATAATCAGGAAAGATATATTATAAATTTCTCAATGCACCTTACAGTGATAACGTTATCTTTCTCACACATTTATAATAAATTTAAGGCACATTTTTTATAATAAAAAACAACAATGAAAATGTTACAATACTTAGGTAGGTAAGTGCTGTTCGTTCACCCCTTTATTTCTTCTGGCAGATATTAAATTAAACCGTTTTAGGTAAAAATCAACACAATAACTGATTTCTCATTCAAAAGTTTATTAATTAATCGCGCAATATAAAATAACAAAAGTTCCTTATTATAAGCTTCCTATGATCGAAAACAACACC
Source organism: Agrilus mali (assembly GCA_029378335.1). NCBI lineage: Eukaryota > Metazoa > Arthropoda > Insecta > Coleoptera > Buprestidae > Agrilus > Agrilus mali. Next base: position 17,311,136 of record CM055658.1, on the reverse strand, counting down.
GGCAAAGGAAATGTTTTCTACTGGGATTATTTAAAACAATAAAGAAGTGTTTTGGTACAAAAGCTTACCAAATAAGATTATTGATAATTTGTTGAGTGATAAGGATTTAATACACTAACACAACACCATATATTCACGATTTTTTAATGGAAGTACGAGATATATGACACACACTCCCGCACGGTACACGAATAGAACAACAAAAACGAAACGCCCGTATACGAAACCATCCGACACTAAACGAACATGAACGATACTTTGTCAATGGGAGGCCATTTTTACTGAATGATTGAGTTAGGCAACCAACATTACGTCAATTTGAAATTACAGACGAATTAGAGAAGAAACAAAACATCCCTTATATGTACCCCACATTTTTAGGGTTCCATAGCCAAAGGTAAACGGGACTTTATTTCTGTTACACTGTCACAGGTTTCTAACTCCTAAACGAAATGAGTTGTAGACCTGAAAATTGGATATATTATGTAAAATGTCGACATAAAACCGAATACTTACTTAAAAATTCAATTTAATTATTTTTTATATGAACCCCATACATCAAAAGCAAAAATTTTTTCATTATTTAGAGCTTAGCGGGTAGAGAACAAATACAATTTTGATTATTTTTTATCTTTAAAAATAGCGGACTAGGGGGCCGCTAAAGTTGTCACTTTTGGACCTTTTTTGTTACGGGATCTATCTCAAAAACTAAGCCAGTTAGGAATTTGAAATTTTTATATATTCTGCTCCATACACTGTATTTGAGCAACAATATAGTTATTTAGCTGTGACCAAAACAACCAAGCATTGAGCATATTTTCAAATATTGAGCTCAAAGCAGTATATAAAGCTTTCTCCAGCTATCACCATCCCAAATGGTTTCAGTTACTAAAGAACTAAGACAGACAAAAGTATTATATAATTAAATATCAAATATAAAAAAAAATATTTAGTCACATGGTCACATGTACGGAACCCTAATAAATCAAGACCCGACTCGCGTTTGACTGGGTTTTCTAAATTATTTTACAGAAATAAATACACTTATTTATTTAACTGTTACATTTACATATTTAGAGTAAACAGCTATACATACATATTAATTATAACAGAATTTAAGTTAAGTTGCTTTTATAGTACATACATACAATAATAAATATAATTTAGGAATTTAAAATACTCAAAATAAATCAAAATCATTGTATTTGACTCAAGTTTATTGTTGTTTCCTTCTTCGCATTGTTAACAATTTCAAATTAATCCAAATGTGATCACTACATATATATAAACTAAATTCTTAAATTATTATTTCCATATCTCCAATTTCTGATTCAGAAGGAAGGCGAATCTTCTTAGGATTTATTAATTCTTTATCTATAAGAGGCAAGCCTGCTTCTTCTCTGCGTTTTATTTCTAAATAAGCTTCTCGTTGTGCCCAATCCTTAAGAGCATAATCAGGTGTATACATAAAAACGTATCCGCCACCAACCAAACATAACGTTACAGAAGCGAACATAATAGAATGCAGAGCTATTCTGTCATCCATTTCAGACTTATATTCGAAGCCGTAGGAGATCCAGGGCTTCTCTGGTTTACATGCACTCAAGTCGTGAACTGGAGTTTCACATTTCGTAGCTGCAGTTGATCTAAGTCTATTACTAACAACCGAACGAGCTTTCTGTAAAAAGCCTCTTTGCAGTCTCGCAAGACTAGCCATTTCAATTATTACCAAATTGAATAATAAAGAATATAAATAAAATCTGCACAACTAAGGTTATGTTGTGTTATGTCATACTCTGACAAAAAAAAATTCTCTTCTCAAGGTCTTTCGAAATGTCAACCTTTTTGAATCTAACCTAAATTAGATATTTATTTTGAATAGAATTACCAGAAATAACAACAATAAATAAGTTGATTAAAAAATGTAGTTATGTCCACACGTAGGCCATTTTTACGAAGTGTTATGTAAGTATTTTTTTCATTTTGTGGTCTTTATGTAATACCTACCAATTTGTAGTACCCCAGGAACGACTCAATCAAAAGATACTCAATGGACTATTTTCGTTAGAAGTTTTTACGATTTATACAGCAGACGGAAAGAATATAAGGACAGGAAACTTGTAGGGTAGGTTAAATTTATTTCAGCTGTATAAAATTAGCCATAAATTAGGCTTGTGTAGGTTTTCAAGCGACCAGATGTATGAGGTTGTAGCAGATGTGGCAAATTATAAGGATTTCCTACCCTTCTGTAGGAAATCTACCATTATTGAACACAATCTGGACAAGTTTATGAAAGCTAAATTAGAAATTGGCTTTCCACCTGTAGTTGAAAATTATACTTCACATGTAACACTTGTAAGGCCCCATTTGGTTAAAGCCATGAATAAAGATGCTCGGCTATTTGACTATCTAAAGACAACGTGGAAATTTAGTCCTGGCCTTAAAAGTAATTCTCAGTCTTGCATAATTGATTTTCATGTTTGTTTTCAATTCAAATCAGTATTTCACTCGAATTTGGCACACATGTTTTTTGACAAAGTTGTTAAACAGATGGAAGGAGCGTTTTTTAAAGAAGCTGCTAGACGATATGGACGGGCCTCATTGCCCTCTCATAGACTGTCAGCGACTACCTCTGAACACACTAGCTAACAGTAGCTATTTCAAATAGGAATGTACAGATAAATTGTTATTTATTTATTGGGATTTACCTATTGTAATCCTTTGTTGACAATAAATTTTTATTTTGTTAAGTATTTTAATTATAACTAAATCTTTAAACTACCAACATCCTTAAGAAGTATTTTTATTAATATTTTCTCAGTAATCGTTAAGGCCAGCGTGGTTAATTAAAAGAGAAAAAAATTTTGTTTTATATTTATGTGATAATTACAGAATATAAAGATAAATATGCAAATAACAGAACATTTAATATAAAATATTAATATTGTGTGCTTTTAACTTGGTACAAACAATATTTAATAAACTATGTTATAACACAGTTAATATGAGAAAAAAAGGGTGAACATGAAATTTTGTTTGTAGGACCCTAAAATTTATTATTCATCAAAAGTAAGATCCTTTTAAAACAAATTTTTGCAATTCATCCCGTTAGTGTTTTTCTACAGTAATAGTATATATTATGTAAGCTAAATACATGTAAACATTTAATTGATACATAAAGGGAGAAATATATGTGGTTGGCATACATGTATTGTAAAACTAAAACATTTTAAACTTAAAATAACTATTTTAACTTCGGCACTTTAAAGACTAGTTTAAATAATATATAAACTGAATAACATTACAAAACTAAACATTAAACCGTTGATCGTGTTTGAAAAGGTAATACAAAGTTATTTATTAGTATAAAAATCACAGAATATTTGAATGTTTAGAAAAGTAAGTTGGATTATTTTTTATTCATTATTATATTATCACCGTCATTGGAATTTTTCGATTGCATATCGTCAGTCTTCGTAATAAGTTAAAAAAAATATTAAAAACTGGACTACTGTAATAAGTGTAATTGTAAGAGAAATTCGTGTGAAGATATGTAGTTAGAAACTATTTGGTAGGAGGAAAAACTTTTCAAAAACGAACAAACGATAAAAAAAGATTATATGTGTATAGGTATGTAATAATTATGGAATTGGTTGACAAGCAGACATTTAAATGGTTGGAACTGAATGATCCATACGACCCTTAAGAAGGGATGATGACATCCTGAAACACAAAAGTCGATACCTGTGTAATTATTTATTCTTAAATTGAAAATTACAAAACGACTTACTTTTTGGTCATATGTTCATAAATAAAACTTGGCACAACTGTAACAGTCACAATATTTCCAGCTTCTTCAATAATTTTAGTGATATGTTTGTCTTTCATCCCTACAACGTTTTGCCCTTCTACTTCCAACAAGTGGTGATCAGTAAGGAGTCCATTTCTTGCTGCAGAAGAGTCCTGAACAAGGCTAACTATTTTCCCATTTTTGAAAAGAAAGCCAATGTGGCCAGTACTGTCTTTGTGCAGTGTTAAAGTTCTTTCGAAAGGTCTATCGCGAACAATAATGGAAATTCCGTTAACAGGACTTTTCTTAAGTAAATCATGAACTTGATCCATTGTAAATCCAGCCATATTTTGGCCATTTATTTGCAAGATTTGGTCACCGAAGCGTAGTCCTGCTAAAGCTGCTGGAGACTTGTCAATCACCAAACAAACGAATATTCCGTTATTAATTGGCGTCACGCGAAGCCCTACCTTTCCATCAGCTCCCTTACACAATGTAAGCTAGCAAAAAAAAAAAGTAAGTACATTTCAAAGGATTATGTATGTATATTGCATTCATATTCATATCAAATTATTAAATCTAATTAATCATTTGTGTGCCAATAAGAATTCAATTAGCTACAGTTATTAATAACTTCAACTGTTCTATGTTTACACAATAAAATGATTGCAGCACTAGATTAAGAGATTAAGAAATACAATGACCTTATTTTTTTTTGCTCTCAAAAACTAAAAGGAAAGTAGTATCAAACTAATACTTTACCTCTCGAAGTCCATGCGTAACTTGAGCTCTTTGTAAACCTAAGGACTGCCCTGACAAAGGGGCTACCCAATTTCCTAATTTATTTTCTAGTGGAGCCACTTGCCTCTAAATCACATAAAAGATTGTTTCAAAGTTTTGTAATTAAGAAATGTTATTAAATTGTAAAACACTAGAGTAGGAAATTACATGAGTAGAATTTCCTATCTTACTGATGTCATTGTGAACTTTAAACAATGTTTATAAATGAATTTAATGTATTACATGACAATTATCTACATATCTTTTACCACTGTAAAAATTCCCAAAGTGGAATGATGATAACAAATTGAATGCATCAATAAACATTATATGAGTAGATAATGTAAAAACTAGCCCATAAATTAATTAATATACTTACTGTTTCTTGCAATAATGTAAGAGAATACTCTGGCATATTTTCAGCAATCATCGCTTGTGTTAATTCTAATCCCATATAATTTCCCAATTCTGGATAAACTGTTCTATTCAAAGAAGGTGTAGGCATGTTAGTTCCAGTTGTTGGATAAGGAGCAGAAGCTAGATGGGCTGAACTTTGAAACGACTCAAGCTTATTTTGTGCTCTATGAAGTTGATCAACTTTCATATCTTCCAAACTTGGATATATAGACATCTTGCTACACTTAACTAAATAAAACACTTGTGTTATTAAAAAGTAAAACGATATGTTTAAAAATAAAAAGCAATTTTTAATAAATGCTAGAAAAACAAATTTTAAATTACTTCTATTTATATTAACACAGCAAGTTTAATTCACGTTAACAAACTGAAATGATATGCAAACCTGATATGCTTAATATTTAATACTCTTGATGAAAGTGTAAAATACCAGGCGTAGACGATGAGTCAACCAACAACATTTATCAAAAGAATGTAAACATTAAATAACTCCAGTTAATAAATTCCAACCAATTTAAGTACTTCTATACAAAGTATTTAAGTAATTTACTTACTTGTTAATATTAATGTAAAAATCAGTGAAAGAAGAAGAGTTAAGTTATTTTTTCTTTTTAACTAGCACTATCTAATAAGTTACCACTCTTATCAATATAAATCTGTTATGTGTTATGTTATGATGTATGATCTGTTATCTCCGTTATGATTACAACTTTGAAGGTTATGGTATGAGTAAACGTCAATCGTTATAATAAAATTGCTAATATTAATATTAAAAATATAAAATAGTTAAACTGTAATTACTAGAAATATATTTCGTTAAGATTATTTTTGTAAAAAAAATAAATTTTGGTTTTAAAAATATATTCCTTTTTCGTAAAGTTTGAATTCAGCGCTTGCGCTATCATCAATGTCACTAAATTTCACATTACCACAACATCAAGCATACACGTACAATTTTACTAACGTTTTCCACTCAAAAGAATAATTCAACAACCGAAAACAATATTATATTTAGAAGCCACTGCCAGTGGCGAAGGATGAAGTTGTAAGATGATGGGTGATCAGTTTCGTAAAGTAGAACAATACTCGCCAAAATCTTCACCCAGAGGGGCTCGATCCCCTGTGGTCCCTCGTCAAGATTCATCAGGAACATTAAAAACCACCATTATACTAGGGCCGAATCCTTCCATTGTCCCTCCTAGTGGGCCCTTTTATTTAATGAAGGAGCCACCAGGTAATACTTATCCCATGTAACATGAACTTTAGAAATAATGCTTGTTATTTGTAGGAGAATCTGACCTGACTGGGGCTATGAACTTGATGGCCTACTATGGCCTCGAGCATTCTTACAGTAAGTTCAGTGGAAAGAAATTGAAAGAATCTCTCTCATCATTCCTCCCAACATTACCGGGAGTTATAGATGCCCCTGGTGCTCAAGATAATAGTTCATTAAGGTCTGTGATTGAAAAGCCTCCAATTGGAGGTAAGGAATTGTTACCATTAACAAGTTCTCAATTAGAAGGATTTAGATTGCATCCTGGTCCTGTAAGTATATTTTTTATACTACCAAAGTATCTACAACATTACCCCTTATTTGATACATTAAAACAAGAACAAGCATCTGTATCTTAATTGTTTTATATTTTCAGTTACCTGAACAGTACAGATACATAAACCAAACTCCGATCAAGAAACACAAAAATAAGCATAAAAAGCATAAACATAAGGAAGGTGGAATACCTAGTCAAGAAACCCATATAACAGAAATAGGCCAGGACACTCACGAGAAGAAGCATAAAAAACAAAAACGTCATGATGAGGACAAAGAAAGGAAGAAGAGAAAAAAGGAGAAAAAGCGAAAGAAACAGAAACACAGTCCAGAACACAGTGGTGGACTGACTCCCAGCCAACATACTTCCTCATAATATTCATTTATAAGCAATTTCACTTTATATAATTTTATTATGTATTAATATTAATTAATATGATTTTAAGGGTACCATAATTATTGTAAATAAAAGAATACATTTTGTTTATTTTTAAGTATCTCTTTATTTATTCTATAATAATATAAACCGAAATCATACGAACTATAATTAGAAAATAAATCAACAAAAATGATTTACTGCAAGTAATCTTATAAAAAGTTCACAATTTCTTAACAACATACAAAAACCAAACTTATTAACATCTAGCCTTGTTTTGATTCGGCAGCTTTCTTTTCTCTTGCTTTCTTGCCTTCACTGAGTGCTAGTCTTTCTTCAGGTTTAAGGGCAGGTAGAATTTTAGATACCACACCTGTCCCTAATGTTAAAGATCCATCCCTAAGGGTAAATCTCTTACCTTCTTCAATAACCATTGGTCTGAACATTTTGAGAATAAGCCTTTAAGGAAATCAAAAGTTTACTTAATAAATCAAATTCAACACTTAATTAACTAATATTGCTACCTTGCATCTTCTCCAGGCATAACCATCTCCTTATCAGGTACAACAACCTGAACTGAACAATCCCAAGTCCTACAGAAAAGCTGAAGTTGAATAAAGGATGTGAAAGGTTTTGCTCGACCCCCCTCATCTTTGTTTAAAATGTATACTTGGGCTTCAAAGTGATCATAGCTTTTCACAGTTCCTGGTTTACACATTACCATTCCTGTAAAGTAAAAATAAAAGATACATTAAACCAAGTGCAATAATAATTTTTTGTTATCTTTACCCCTTTTAACGTCAGCACGTTTGACACCCCTAACTAGGGCACCTAGCTGATCTCCAGCTTGTGCTTCTTCTAAAATTTGATGGAACATTTCGATTCCAGTGACAGTACTCTTCATAACTTTGCTGTAACCCACAAATTCACAGTCATCTCCTTTTTTAATTTTTCCCCTTTCTAAACGACCTGTTACTACTGTACCCCTTCCTGGAATAGAGTAACAATGCTCCACAGGAAGCAAGAATGGTTTATCCAGCTCCCTAACCGGGGTTGGAATGTAGCTGTCTACAGCATCCAAGAGTTTAAGTACTGCTTTGGAACCTAATTAATTATTAAATTGAAAGTTAAGAAATACTTTTGTTGAGTATTAATCATACCAATTTCTTCGTTTTTGCCGTCAAGTGCTGATAATGCAGACCCATGTATAACTGGTACTTTGTCACCTTCAAAACCCATCTCAGTCATAAGTTCTCTAATTTCCATTTCAACTAAATCTACCATTTCAGCATCAGCTGCATCCACTTTATTGATGAAAACAACTATATGTTTAACACCAATTTGTTTAGCTAACAGCAAATGTTCCCTAGTCTGGGGCATTACCCCATCAGTTGCTGCAACAACCAAAATTGCCCCATCCATTTGAGAAGTACCTGTTATCATATTTTTTATATAATCTGCATGTCCAGGACAATCAGTATGACCATAGTGCCTCTTATCTGTCTGGTATTCAATATGTGCAACATTAATTGTTATACCTACAAGACTCAAAGTAAAAATCAACTTCAAACACTATCAGAAATTAATTGTCTTACCTCTAGCTCTTTCCTCTGGTGCGTTGTCTATATCTTTATATTCTTTCATTTCAGCAAGCTTTTTATCAGCAAGTATTTTAGTTATAGCTGCAGTTAACGTTGTTTTTCCATGGTCCACATGACCAATGGTCCCCACGTTACAATGGGGCTTGTCCCTTTGAAAAACTTTCTTTTCCGTTGAATAAAATCGACTACATGTATTGTTTGAAACAATATACTGAACAATCCTATTATGATTTTGTGTTTTAGAAAGCTCACATCCAAAAAGAATTTGTTTTAGAGCAGTTCTAAGAGCTAGAACATAAGTAACACATGTTAACCCCAAAATTAGAGCACTTGGAACTAGAACTTACAAGGAACAACAACTCGCGATGTTATAAATGAAGTCATTTTTTACATAAATCGGCGCCAAGCAAACGCAATAAAATCTTCTTCAGGGGCTTCTTATCAGTTTTTGGTGTTTTAATTACTCACAAACCCGGAAAAGATGGAAGGATTTAAGACCTAACCTTAAAATCGAGCATAGACTAGGAAATCGAGATTGGTTAGGTAATTTCTGTGGCAAATGGCCAGGTCCGTATTCAGTTAATTTTTTAAAAACTTTTTTACATACGTAGGTACTGAAAATCAATGTGATAAAAAAGTCCGTAATTTGTTTTTATTTTCTTTTTATTTATTTCAAGACTCACAGACTTTTAGTCCTTTTGTATAGAAATAATAACAGAATTCCACATAATAATTATGTTTGGTACTAGATAATTAATTATGTATAAGAAATTAATTTTCATATCAAATTTACTAGTTTAAATTTTATATATTTTTAATAAAAAAGTTAAAAATACTTTTTAATGATTTACCGGAGCATATCGACTTTTGTATTTTATTTATTATTTTAATGTTATTCGCTTTGCAGTCTGGGTGTATATCCGGTCAGAATAATGAATACAATTAAAAATTCCAAACACGCAGTCTTCGACTTCTTCAATCAGAGAAAGAGACACATTGAAATGTGTAAGTAGCCAAAGGCTTTTTAAATAAAATCCACCTGGGGATATAATTATTGTTTCGATGATTTCGCGACATATCACCTCTAGGCAACGGAAGGATTGCAATTAGAAACTAATTTCAGTTGAGTCATATTATAATGATGTTGTTTCAACTGAGATTGCCATTTAAAATACGTGGAGGAGTTGAAACAGACACTCTTAATTATGGGAAGTCGTTCATTACGCAATTATCTGGGCATCGCCCATTATTAACCAAATAACGTAAAACAGTTTAATTACCTTTCTAATTGCATATTTAACCATGTGCGTGAAATAAACCTTTGGAGTACACAATAAAGTGCGAAATAAATAACTACTGCAGCCGTGTTTTTCTAACATGGCTATGTTTTAAAGTGGTTGCCATTTCTGGGCTCTCCGCCATATTTAAATTTTTTATCATTTTGTTTTAATTGAAACTTATGTAATAAAATTGAAATAAAGCACTGTTTAAACGTGCCATTCGTTTCTTTTAATGTTCAAATAGTAAGATCAAATAAAATTTCATGCAAGTAAAATTTTAATGTATTTCTTGCAAATAACTACCCATTTATATGTTTCATCGAAATAAAATGTGGGTACCTACCATTGCGGTTTACCTACACATTCATTTCGAGTACTTTTAACCGTTAGAACACTTCATTTGGTTAACATATTACTTTTATCTGATACGTCTTGCAAGACAAAGTAAATTTACGCACGAAAGGAGGTTTCGATATTCCCAGGCTGTATCGGGAGTTCAAATAATTTGCATATTACTTAAGCTTACACTCTTTACAATGTAAATTTGATAGTGGGCAAGATTATATCGAAATTAACATAATTAACAATTAAGTTGACGAATAAAATGGTCACAAATGTAGATACCCTTAATAAAGCCCTGCCGAATCTTTTGTTTTATCTAATTAAGTACCTAAAGGTGGTCCTTATGAGGGTTCCTGTTTATTTTAGAATTCCAAAAATTTCGAAGTAATAAAAAAATGCACAGGTGACAAAAAAATTGTTTTTGATAAAATTTGAATATTAAAACACATTTTAAATAATTTTATGTTTGGGATCGATTGTCATGAAAGCGGGGCTAGTTACATAAATTTTTAATTAGACACTTTTTGTAGAGAATAACATTTGCTAAAAGTATGCCAGTCCCAATTCTGTAACTTAAGTTGTTCTTTATTCAGATATAAAAGTTCACAATTTGATTGCAAAAATCTTCGTACTTGCGGGGGGGTTGAGTGATTGTGTTATTAAGAACAGAATTTTAGTGAATATTTTTTATATATTTTAAAAGGTTCTAATAAAGGTCCTAAGGTATCTAGGGTGTAGTTTAAAATTCATTTGCGAAAATGACTCATGGTTGTAACAAGGTGTTGATGATTGTCGTTTTGGGGTAAATTTGCGCTGTGGTGCGTCGATGACAAAAACACTTACACAGACATACTATACACATGTAGATGTTCACATACACGGTCGTTGTTCGACCCTATCGACCAATCGACATGTTGGGGAGAGATTGAAGAGCAATAATTATTATGCGAGTCGCGTAGCGCCGAAACCTCCACCGCATCCGATATTAAGGGGCCCATTCCACTGTCTCATCCCATGTTACCGCCCCTCTGTCGTGCCTCGCAACTTGGCGCTGAAGAAGTCTTTTTCATTCATCGTCTTCGCGAGTTCGAAGGCACATAGAACTCGATTCAAAATAGCGGACTGACCATATATCTACCTATATACGTATATACTTAGCTAATAGGCGCTGAATTTTTGGTGGAAAGAAGAATCGCGATACTTTTGGAATCGAAACAGTTGTGTGGCGTCGCGTTTTCGTTTTATTAATGATATCGAAGGCAATTGTTATGGACGTATAAAATTATTAAAGTGAAAGAAAAAAAAAAAAGAAATAATTTCGCGAGTGTCTTTTTTTAACGAAAATGTGGAGCACTACGGGGGCACTGCTCCCTTTGGTCATGGTAAGTACTAGTTAGTGTTTTTACTGAATAGGAAAAGTTTTGGGGCCTAAAAAAATTTCAAAAAGTACGCTAAAACTCGATTATGAGCCGGATCAATACAATGTGACTATTAATTGATATTGCCGAACAATTTTTAATCTCTCTCTCTCTAATCATTACACATGCACAAGTGTATATATACCTACATAATATTAAATTGATTCTTGCGCTGTTTAATTGTTATTTTAATTCAGTAACTCGCTCATTTCAGGGGCCATTAAGCAAAGAGTGCAGAGCATTTATTATTATTTTATATTAATGTAATAGCAGTTATATGCGCTCGACTCCAAAGATCTCACTATTTCCTTTTTTTTTTAATTTAAATAAAAGAGGCAGCAGGAAATTATAAACTTGTTTACACCGAGTATCTTCGATCGAATGCTTGGTTTACATCCATTAAAGAAGCATTACTGACGTGAAATCATCTTGGTTAATGATACAGAAAGAGCGGAACAAGGGGGAAAAATATATGTACATATGTGTTTCCTTTTTAACTGCATTTATTTATTAAATGCAGTATGTAATCGTTTTGCTATTGCGAATTTTAAATATGTAGATATCTGACTTTGGCTGACGGTAAATCTCTGCCTACTATAGAGGGGTTGTAATGAACCTATCATTTCCACTGCATGGTTTGGGTACATAATAAAGTTTCAATACTGCTTTAGAACCTGATTAATAATTATAAAATTGAAAATTGGGAATGACCGTTGATGAGGATTTTCTTCAATTTTTGTGCTGATAATGTACCTAGACCCATGTACAACTCGTATTTTGTAACTTTTAAAGTTATCTCAGTCTCTTACCTTCCTCAGTAACTATTGGTCCGATAATTATATGAAAAATTAACCACCCCTATATCACGTACAGCAACCTGAACTGAACAATCCCAAGTTCTACAGAAAAGCTGAAGTTGAATAAAGGATGTGATAGGCTTTGCTTGCCCCCCCCCCCCTATCATTATTTAAAATGTGTTCTTGGGCTTTAAAGTGATCATAGCTCTTTACAGTTCCTAGTTTAAAAAAATAAATAATATTTAATAAAAACAGAATTGTGTGAGAATTATTTTTTGTTATTTTTACCGTTTTTAAGGTCAACACGTTTGAGACCCCTAACTAGGGCACCAGCTTGTGCTTCTTTTGAAATTTGATGGAACATTTCGGTTCCAATTATAGTGCCTACTCTTTGCGTAATCCATAAATTCACAATCAACTCCTCTTTTAATTTTCCCCCTTTCTAAACGACCTGTTACTACTGTACCCCTTCCTGGAATAGAGTAACAATGCTCCACTGGAAGCAAGAATGGTTTATCCAGCTCCCTAACCGGGGTTGGAATGTAGCTTTCTACAGCATCCAATAGTTTGAGTACTCTTTGCGTAATCCATAAATTCACAATCAACTCCTCTTTTAATTTTCCCCCTTTCTAAACGACCTGTTACTACTGTACCCCTTCCTGGAATAGAGTAACAATGCTCCACAGGAAGCAAGAATGGTTTATCCAGCTCCCTAACCGGGGTTGGAATGTAGCTGTCTACAGCATCCAAGAGTTTAAGTACTGCTTTGGAACCTAATTAATTATTAAACTGAAAGTTAAGAAATACTTTTGTTGAGTATTAATCATACCAATTTCTTCGTTTTTGCCGTCAAGTGCTGATAATGCAGACCCATGTATAACTGGTACTTTGTCACCTTCAAAACCCATCTCAGTCATAAGTTCTCTAATTTCCATTTCAACTAAATCTACCATTTCAGCATCAGCTACATCCACTTTATTGATGAAAACAACTATATGTTTAACACCAATTTGTTTAGCTAACAGCAAATGTTCCCTAGTCTGGGGCATTACCTCATCAGTTGCTGCAACAACCAAAATTGCCCCATCCATTTGAGAAGTACCTGTTATCATATTTTTTATATAATCTGCATGTCCAGGACAATCAGTATGACCATAGTGCCTCTTATCTGTCTGGTATTCAATATGTGCAACATTAATTGTTATACCTACAAGACTCAAAGTAAAAATCAACTTCAAACACTATCAGAAATTAATTGTCTTACCTCTAGCTCTTTCCTCTGGTGCATTGTCTATATCTTTATATTCTATCATTTCAGCAAGCTTTTTATCAGCAAGTATTTTAGTTATAGCTGCTACCAATGGTCCCCACGTTACAATGGGGCTTGTCCCTTTGAAGAACTTTATTTACCATTGAACATATATTTTTACGTAAAATATTTGCAGGCCATTGCAATGTATTCCTCATGCTGGTAATCCTACTTACCATATATACTATACAGAATTTTCTGAGAAATAGTTTCGAAGTAATGAAAATTGAAATTATCTGCAAACGATTAAATACCGAGAATGCACTCGACTCTATTGCCGTCAAATTGCTAAACTATTCACGATGGTAATAACAATAAAACACTCTGTAGTTTACGATTTATATACATATGTATTGTATGTACGTATTGTAACGTACGTAACGTTTCATAATTTTTTTTGTAAATAAATTCATTAAATTTTACATCAATACATGCATAGATATATCGTGTGTGTATGTGTAAATACTACTGTGTGTGTATTATTTAAGTGAGTACACCTATACTGGTCAGTGTATGTATTTTACCTTTACTAAGTTGTACCTTTAGAAAACAAGCCCGTGCCGTATAATGTTCTTGTTCTTATTTTAATTTAATTATCGCTTTTATTGGTTGAAAACGACTATAATAATTAAAAGCAATTTACGATAAGATAAAAGGTCCGAGAGAAATGCAGTGCTACACTACAAGATGTTTGTAAAGGGCTTTAAATTGAATAAACCACAGGTGTTGTTATTATTCTTAGGTATTCGGTACATACAGATATGTAGGCACTAACTGTAAAAGTTTACTGCATTTTATTGCTTCTTCGCTATTATAAAAACAAGATAAAGGTGCCAGTTAGATATAAAACTTTTTTATAAATTGCCAAAAACGTTTTTATGCATTATTTTTTTATTCGTTTATTTTAAGAAAGAAAAATAAAATGTTCTGCAGAAACATTATTATTGGGTTTAATTTGAGATTTATAGTAAAGTACCAACCATGAATTGCCTGAAAAATTATTTCCAAAAGATGATAAGATATATAAGCTGATATTCCAGGGTAAAACTTGGTGCATTATTCTATTCTAGTAGGGTTAAAATAATGGTGGTTTAAACATTGTAAACAAAATAACATATAATAATCCTTATTGTAGACAGAACACTAAAACCATTTCTTTATTTGAATATTATAAGCATTTTTTGAAAAAAAGAACGTAAGAATAAATATGTAGGTACTATGAAAATTCGTGTAACTAAATGTTTGAATACTCGAGTTCCTGGATTTCTTTGAATGAGAATAATACGCAAAATATTTTTATTTTACTTAATATGCACATACTGGAAACACATTGTTGAGGATTTGAATTAAATTAAGGAATTGTGCATTTAAAAAAAATATTTACATGCTAAGAGGTCACAATTTGAAATATATGAACAGAAATTTAAGAAAAAATAAACTAGATTCAGTTCGACGTTTCGGCCTTTTTAATTTTAATATTAATTATCCACAGGTACGTACTTTAATTGACATTTCAAAACGTCATAAAAAATTTTTACACATAAAATTATACCACGCTTGAAACAATTTTTAATTCAGTAATGATAAACACATACCTACTTACAACTACCAATGGCAAGTTATTGGAATTTAAATATAACCGATAAAGGCGATTTTTACGTTTTATTGCACTAAAAGGTGATTAATAATTTTATGATCTGAAATAATATGGTGCATTAAAAAAAATATTATAAAAGACTGTTTAAATATTGCAAGTAATGTAAACATGTTGTTGAGGTTCGTACTTAGAATATGTTCATTATTATTTTTTTAAATCAAATTTTAGCATCAAAATTCCCTAATTGAAGTACGTAGTTTCAGGTACAGGTTATTCTCCTCATTCATTTTTCAAGAACTAGAAAAAATAGAAAATAAATTCCTTCTAGTGCAAATTTATCTTTCGAAATGTGTCACCTAAAATATTTACAGAAATCGATGTGTTCCTGAGTAGATTTTCTATAACAATTTTTCCCCAGAGTTTTTCAATGTTAAACAATTTTTTTTTATTTTAAAAATATTTAAGACTAAAACTAAAATTAGGATACAAACAGACTTATATACTAAAATAAAATAGATTAAGAGTAGGGGTATCTATAAGTTTAAGAGAGGATACTAAAAATTAATGTTTAATAGTGGTGATTTATTTAATTCTAATTGATCATTTTATTTTAATAATAAATTAAGTAAACATATTAAAAATTTCACTAACAGTTCTATTTCCTTTAAAACTAATAATTCACTTGGAAAATTCATAAAAGATAAAGATACAACTAAAAAATAATTAAAATCTGGCATTTATTTACTTCAATGTGGTGATTGTGACAAGGCATGCATTGGTCAGACAGGTAGAACATTTCAGGAAAGAATAAAAGAACACAAGAAAAGTTATGAAAACCGAAACACAAATTCAACATATGCTGAACATTTTATAACTAACAACCATAACTTTAAACGATTATAAAATCTTACATGTTTGAAAATAAAGGTCGAAAATGAAATCTTTTAGAAAGCACAGAAATAAATAAATTAAACAAAAAAAGGCACTATATTAAATGATCAATTAGAATTAAATAAATCACCGCTATTAAACATTAATTTTTAGTATCCTCCCTTAAACTTATACCCCTACCCTTAATCTATTTTATTTTAATATATAAGTCTTTTTGGTATCCTATTTTAAGTTATATTATTCTTCCACCTGAAGAAGCCTCTGTGTCAGCGAAATAATTATTGTGGTTTTTTACAATAAAGTTTTGTAACTTAAACATTACGTGTGTGTTTTATTCATTATTATGGAGCTTACAAGAAATTAAAGCCTCCTCGATTCAATTCTTAATTTTGTTATAATATCTTTAATTACAATTTTTTATTACAAGTGCCACTGGATTTTTTTCCATATTTCTTTTTTTAAGTAGGTAGGTACGATAGAGTCTACAGGAATCGACTTTTAAATCATAAATATCGGTTGAGAGTATCCACAATAATCAAAACCAAACTGCTTAACTTTCACATCTCTTGGGGAAAGAACTAGCCACCTAATCGAAAAACGATTAATAAAACCTTACTTGGGTTTTTAAATTTTAAAAGGAAATTTTGCATTATTTTCGTTATTTTTGTACAGCCTTGAGACTATTCGTTATGTATGTAGATTTTTGTATTACGAGGAAGAAATAATGTGATTTGATGAAGACGAGGTTTTTGGCATTAAATAATCGCAAAAACGATCGCATCACGCCACGTTCATATCGGCAAACGAGAATCAAGTTAAACATTTCGACTTGTCATCAATAGTGTCAAGATCAATCACAAGTTTTTGTTCGCGACACAGAGAGAAGAGCGACGTCTTCTCCTAAAATGGAACTCGTTCTTAGAGGTCAATGCATACATATGATCTTCAAAGACACTTCACGATACCGCTACCATCATCATCCTTACCACGGGCAGATAAACTCCACGAACGCTTTATGGTCAAACCTTTTTCATCACATTTTACCTAGTCTTTAGACTCTAACACACGGAATTGTTCTTTACAAAGGATCTTCCATTGTGATTGGTGTCGTGTGTTTAATTAAGAATTCTATTTAGATATGCACGATACAGATTTTATCAGACTTTTTCTAATTGTATATCAATTCAATTTTCGAGACAACATCGCCATTGTCGTGAGTTGTTTTATGGCCCCATAAAAAAATCAGGTGGTTTGGGGTCTTCGCCGAAGCTGCTGATTCAGTTATTCAATTAATTAAAGCATGTACTGTGTCGTCTTTCAGTCAGTAAACAGTCGAGTTGGGTATGGGAAAAAATACAATAAAAAAAAGATCAGCCAAGTAGGACAGGGAGATAATAATATAATGGCAGGGGCTTTGTGAATATAATAACAATCTACATCAGTCTGTTACCAATTATTATAGAATAATATGGGCCTATGTGCCGACAAAGAACAAGAACCATATACACCACATGTAAATAATAATGACGACAATAATATTGTAGTAAAAAATATTTACAAAAAAAACTTATTAAAGCACGTGAGTTTGCAGCCAATTAAAGTCTATTATTGTTTTAAAAAATAGGCCAAAAATCGAATGAGGATTGTACATCTACGTACATTCAAGTAGTAATTATTTAACAAAGTAATTCACATGGGCAGTAGTAAATTTAATACCTACAATACGTACATATCTTGTTAAGATTGAAGGAAGAAAACAGGCAGCGGACATAAAGCATTGTTAAGAATAATAACAACACATGGTTATATTATGTATGTACGAAGAAGGCACACATGCCGTGAGTAAAGAATGCAGAAAAAACAGTTAGTCAAATTAAGAATTATACTTCCTTATTGTGATATACTTACTTAAGTGTCTTACCATCATACGTACCTTTGTGTGGTTGTAAGCTTATTTGTTCTGCACGCGATATACATATTTGCATTATACTTTCTTATAATGATAATAATTAATGTTAAAAATGTGTGTGCACCACACGGTTATTATAACTACATATTTTTTTATTTGCAACCAGAAAACTCAAGTAGTAGCTACAAGCTGGTATAAATCAGTACAAAAATTATAAAATGAGGTTTTCTGTACAATGAAAGCATAAATTGAAGTGCTTGACCTCAATAGAGTATCGCGTAGATCAATTTTTCCGGAGGAGATTTCTATTATTAAAAGTACACCAAAACCTATAACTAAAAAAATATATATAAAGATCTTCAAAATTTGTTGCAATGGGTACCTAAAATGTTCCATGCTTTCTACCAGAACCGTGCCTATACTGAAAAAAAATAACGTGGATGATGGTGTTTAAAATAAAATTAACTTAAGAAAAATTCGCATAAAGCTGAAAATTAGCAGTGACGTTAAATACATCATTATAAATAAAATGTCAAAAATCCCCTTCAATCCTACATCTGCAAAAAAATTTTATACAAGGTCAAAGTGCAAAATTAAGTTTTATTCCATTTTTCTCGAAAACAGTCAATTTTATCGTGAAAATAGATCAGACAAAAGTTGTAGATCAT
Source organism: Agrilus mali (assembly GCA_029378335.1). Lineage (NCBI taxonomy): Eukaryota > Metazoa > Arthropoda > Insecta > Coleoptera > Buprestidae > Agrilus > Agrilus mali. The sequence continues at coordinate 17,292,412 of CM055658.1, read as the reverse complement.
ACAATTCTCTACAAAAGAACACTTTTTCTCGTACGACTCACCAATCGTGAGATATTGTGGTTTTAACAATTACAAAATTCATATTTTACATAATATGCACTTAAATGCAGCCTGTACACGTCATCGGACGTTCAATATAATTAAAAAAAAGGAACTATAAGTTTGTGTTCCTTACACAATAAAACTTGTATAAATTGAATGAGTATTTTAAAATAAAAGACTATACTGTCAGTCCCTAATTCCCTTCGTCGGTAACCTTGTGGCAAGTGTGGCTAGGCAATGAGCTGGACCCAGAAGAATGGAGCTGGAAGTTAACAAATATAATTATTTGGAGCCAATTCAAACTCTACTCCCGCCTGCTCCAGAAAAACTGCTCACTGCTATTTTTTGTAACTGCAAGATGGATTGTAGTAAGAATTGTGATTGTCAAAAAGTGGGATTATTTTGTTCGCCGGTATGCATCAATTGTCAGGGTCAGATTTGCTCCAATATTGAATGAAAAACAACAGATGAAAATATTTATGATGTTAATGAAGAGACAATTGATGCATCCCATTTCTTAGAACAGCGAACAGAAATTCTGCAAGAAGAAGAAAATAAAGATGAAGAAATAATTGTCGAAGTAGCATTAGACAATTATCTATTATAATAACATTTAGAAGAAAACAACCTATTCCACTTTGATCACTTAGCAAGATTACCATACTTTCAATCAATAGGATACGATCTGATCAAACTTTCTTTATTACAATAGATCGTGGAGTATACCTACTGGAGAAACCACGTTAAAAAAATGCGCCAAGTACATTACCTCATAGATGGTACGGAAATGTGTGCATATTACGTATTTAAAATATGAATTTTGTAATTGTTAAAACCGCGATATCTCACGATTGGTAAGTCGTACGAGAAAAAGTGTCTGGGCCATTTTTGTAGACAATTGTATGATCTACAATTTTTTCTGACCTATTTTCACGATAAAATTGACTGTTTTCCAGAAAAACGAAAAAAAAATTTAATTTTGCACTTTGACTTTTTTGCAGAGGTAGGACCGAAGAGGATTTTTGACATTTTATTTATAATGATGTAGTTAATGTCTCTGCCAATTTTCAACTCTATGCGAATTTTTCCTAAGTTATGACTTTTTTTTGTCTATTTTGACTGGACTACTAGTAGGACATAGCTCATACAATCTATTGATTGTAGGGTTGCATGTATATACCTACACCTACATACAAGTTCTTTTTGCCCTGTTAAGATTATGTTCTTCAAAAAGTAACACTTTTTTTCGTTAATTACTTAAGAAATCATTTTTAAGCTGTTTAATCGTTGGTTTTGAAAAATGTTTGAATTTTTGCATTCTTTAGTTTGTAGGGTTTTGCACTTATTCTTGCCTTTTCTGTACTAAGTATGTATGTGAGTCAAAGGAAAATAAACTTTTTAAAAACCCAAAGTATTGTTTAAGCGCATTTTTGATACGTATGTTAATTAAAAACTAGCGTCGATCATATCTGATAACGCATACTATGTCCAACATCTACAAAATCTTCTAATGGTGTACTGCACTAAGTCCAGTAAAACAAAAACTTGATGCATTTTACAAAGTATACATATTTTATAAATAAACTAACCAATTTTTATGGCTACCATATAAATTTCACAAGTTAAAAATAAGGCAGTGTCAAACATGGAAGAATTATTCAATATTTCTTACTTTACTTGATTCTCCTGTAAAATTGTACTTTCGTGACTTAGTACAGTTTACCTCTAAGGTATAGAAATGTAAATATAATTCCTCCAATGTCCCATATATTTAATAAATCTTTATTTGCTTAGAATTGTAAACTAAATTAATTAGAAGTATAAGAAATATCTTGGTTATAGTATGAGTCATCTAAAGTGGCTGCTCAGACAATAAAAATTATAAAAATCTCACCCGTTAACACCTATATAGGTGCAAGCCATTGAAAATTATTTACCTTTCATATTTTATGAGATCAAAAAGGAAATAAAACAAAATTAAAAAAAATATTTTTTTAATTTACCTAATCCATATTTACTAGCATGGGCGAATAGAGTACCTATGCAACAAATTCGAAACTCGAATCGAATATTCGCCTTTTCTAATTACTCGATTATCGTTTTATTTTTTTATTTTAATTCATTCTTAACCTTGTAGGTTTATTAAAGTTATTGATTTAAGAATATTTATTTATCTAAGAAGTTTAATGAGTAAAAATAAAAAGAAAAACAATTTTCCAATCGAATGTTAGTACTCGAATCGGTTCTAATTACTCGCTCTATTAGGAACTATAAACTACCATAATAATATAATTTTCTTTTAAATTAATCACAAATATAGCAAAAATCTTGGCTATAGTGTAAGCCACCTAAAGTGGTAGCTTAGGCAATAAAAACGTCAACTGTTTACTTATTGTATATAGGTAGATGTCGTTAAAGATCATTTAACTATAACGTTGTCGCTATATAAAGTTCAGACCGTCTTTTTTATTAATTTTTTACGAGTTCAAACAAACAATAGTTTTATTTTAAAATTCTTTTCTTAATTTTTTTCAAATTAAAGAGAAATATCGTTATAGTATGGGTTATTTAAATAGGCCGCATAGACAATAAATGTTGACACCTACGTAAGTGCAAGCAGTTAAAAATTATTGTCCTTAATATTGCCACTAAATACATATCTACGGTTCAGGTCGTTCTATTGTATTTCTGTTGTAAAACTTTTATGAGTTCTCTTCATAAACTTCTAATTAATATAATAAAAAGTAATAAATTTTACTTTTAAATAATTTAATTAATAGCTACCTTTTATGGATTATCAATATGAAAATATTGGGTATTTTGAAACATTTTCTTCCATTTTCTTTTTTAAAATATTTAATGTTGGCCATTTTTTATCACAGAAATAGCGAGATAATGATGTAACAATAAAATACACAACTATCAATAAAGAAACTATTAACAACTCTTCATTTGACGTAATTTCCTCTCTTCCGGCAAAATAAATATATACTTAAACACATTATGTATTATTGTAAATACCTACTCTAGCAATTGTAATTTAAACTCGTTCACAACTTTTTGTCTGTTTCGACGTTTCGAGCTGCATTCCACACTTAACGTAAATATGAAAAACAGTAATTAGAAACAAGTGCTAAAGTATACGTTTTTTGTTTCAAAAAAATGAATTCAGAAATAAAAGGGAGATGGTGGGTATAGTCTGAGTCACAGAAAGTGCTGCTCTGGTAATAAAAATGTCAACGAGTGACTGTCATTTGCGTAGGTACAACAATCGAAGATTATTGTCCTTTAACATTGTCCACAAACAAATTTAGGAGTAGGTATTTTCTCTATTAATTGCTTTTGCATTGAGCCTTGAATGTTTTATTACCATAATCGCCACTTAAAATGTCCCAGACTACCTATAGATATTTATTTTGTTTTTCTTGCTTTCTTGTTTTCATTTGAGGTTTACTGAAATGTCGTTTGGATGAGTTCGATTAATTGGCTGATTTTAAACGGGGTCAGAGCTCGGAAAATCGCGACAATTAATAACCGCTTCCACTTAAGGCCAGTGTTAACGGAAAGATGCGTTATTTCGAGGGGATATGCTACGTAACACACTTGCCTTGTTATAGGTACACTCACTGTATAGCGTATAGCACCCACGTGCTTAAAAATGCGAATACCGTTTACTACCAGCCAAAGCCATTAAGACGTGTTTTATTAATTTATTCCCATTAATTGCGTTCGAATAGCCGTTTAAGTAACTCTACTGTAAACTAACACACATTTAAAACCAGCGATAAACATCTAACGATTTTATTTGAAAAATGGTAGACATTTAGTTAAAGCGATAATTAGGGTGTTATTTAAACCAATTAACTTTAAACTAATTTTTAGGTTTACTTTATTTATTGTAATAATAATTATTAAATTATCTATAGGTGGACGGCGAGTGTTCCCTTGCACTTCGTCGCACATACTTGTACCATGTGACCAATCGTCCTGCATCCTTTTTTAATAGACGTACAATTGTGTTTGGGAAATTTATTTTGTTTGTGTATTACCCCATAAATATTAAAATAAACATACTTACTATTTTGTATAAAGAATGGTAATTGTGAATTAATATTGCGGACCGATGGTACACTTTATTCAGGAAATTAACGGTTTAATTAATATACAACTACAACTAGGTACATAGGTATATTTGATACTAGCTATGCCCGCGACTTCGTCCGCGTGGAATAGTGACTTTTGGCAGCATTTAAAATTTGTTTCTTCTATATTTTTATTTTCTAGGCCGTAAGCCTTTTTGCCGAAAAAATAAGTTTCAAACCTCTAGCTTTATATCTATTTATCTATCTCTGTACCAAATTCTCATTTAAATCGGTCCAGTAGTTTGGTCGTGATTGCGTAACACACAGACAGACAGAGTTACTTTCGCATTTATAATATTATAGATTAATATAGTTTAATTATAGTTTAAAATAGTTTATATAGCTTAGTATTCAACTACTTTTATTAATCCAAATAACCAAAACCTCTATAACTTTTTACACTTAATATTTTAATTTTCTGGGCCGAAAGCTTTTTGGACGACGTCATTACACAAAAACTTTCATCGGCAATTTTATCCCTTTTAGGGTAAAATTTTTACAAACATTGAATGTCGTATTTATTTATATCTAATCAAAAGCCTAAAAAATAAGTTTCAAGCTTCTATCTTTAAAAATTACGGAATTTCCGCACAAACTTTCCTATTTCAACCCCTTACAACCCTTTTTTCGCATTAAAAATAGCCTATGTCCTTTCTCAGGCTCTAGACTATCTCTGTGCCAAATTTCATTTAAATCGGTTCAGTATTTTAGGCGAGATTCTGTAGCATACAGACAGAGTTACTTTCGCATTTATAATATTCCGCGAATTCATTTTCATCGATTTTCCCATGGGAATAAGATATTTTTCCGCAGTAAAACGTAGCCTATGTGTTAATCCAGGGTGTCAGCTAACTCCATAACAAATTTTACTAAAATTGCTCCAGCTGTTTAGACGTGAAGAAGTAACAAACATACACACACATTCACACACTCACAAACTTTCGCCTTTATAATATTAGTGTGATACCTAATACCTAGTAAGCGTATAGTTTTATTGTCAATCTAAATATAATACAACCATTTCGATTTTTAATACTTACATAGTTATAGCATGACCATTTCTTACGTAAAAGAAAATTTTACGGCTCTCCCGGAGCTATTATTACATTTTTACAAGAATAAAGTGCTGTTTTGAAGAATTTTAAAGCGTACCACGCTTAGTCAATGGAATGAGTATTTTACAACAACAGTTCTTGTAAACGGTACCTGTGTTACACATAATTAGGTACAGCAAATCGGATTTGATTTGTATGACGATGATAATGCTTCAGGTTTTGATCGAATTCTTCAGCTAAATTTTCTTCTCAGTTTAAACCATTAAGTACCCAAATAAAGTTTCACACGCTTAGATTAATACGACACCTTACATTGTTAAAAACAATTGACAAAAAATATTTGATACTTTAATAAATTCCTCACGTTTTATTGTTGAAAAATACAACAGTTGTGTGTATGTTTAGTTCTATTCAACTCAAAAACCTTCATTGTGATGAGATTTTTATAATAGCCATTTAATTAATAGATATGACTACATTTCTGTTGCATTTTTCATTTAATTGTTACATACAGATGCTATATTTAAGTTGGTACCAAAAATGGTGCCAAAGTTAGTTCAGAAACATTGACAACACTTTAACAATAAATTAATAACAAACAAAAGGAATCTGTCCACTTGTGGGTTTGTTTTGTTCTTCTTAAATTGTTTACCTTCATTTTAACCCATAAATACTCATTAAAAAGAGATTTTTATGAGTCAGCTTATAAGCGTGGATTCTTCTCTCATTTGTTAGATTTTTCATTTAATTGCTACACAAGATGTTGATATCTAGCTCGGTACCAAAAATGGCCCCAAACGTAGTTAAAAAACATTTGACACCGTTTTATCAATAAATTAACAAATGCCTCGCGTTCTACTGCTTAGAAAGAAAAGTAATTTGTATGGTTGTGTGTTTGTTTTAATCTTAAACTGTTTATGTTCATTTTAACCCACAAATTGTCACTAATTGTAAGATTAGATTTTGTTAATAGTCTATAAGTGAGTATAAATTCTTTTTTCATTTCTGCTAGATTCTTCATTTAATTCCTACACACAAATGTTGGTACCAAGCTCGGTACCAAAAATGGTCCTAATTACAGTTATGAAATATTTGACATTTTAACAATAAATTAACAAAAGCCTAGCGTTTTACTGTTAAAAACAAAGGGAATCTCTACAGTTGCCCGTTTGTTCTAATTATTTATAAATTATTTATCTTCATTTTCATTTCCACAAACTTTCATTATGAGAAGAGTTTTATAAAAGTCAGCTAATAAACGTGAATTCTTGCATTTCTATTAGATTTTCTATTTAATTGTTTCGTTTAAATGTTGGTACCAACCTCGATACCAAAAATTACCCCAAATGCAGTTAAAACACATTTGACAACATTTTATTAATAAATTAGCAAACACTTCACGTTTTACTGTTAAGAAACAAAAGGAATTTGTACAATTATGTGTTAGCTTTGTTTATCTTAAATGATTTATCTTCATTTTAATTCTCAAACTCTCATTAAGATGAGATTTTCATAATTGGCAGCAAATAAGTATAAATTCTTATTGCATTTCTATTAGATTTTTCACTTAATTGCTTCTCACAGATGTTGGTATTAAGCTTGGTACCGAAAATGGCCCCAATTGTAAGATTTCTACAATAAATTAGCAAATTCCTCGCGTTCTACTGTTGAAACGAGATAAAGTGGTGCATTTGTTTTTCATTTACAGATAAATTTCTGGCTAATCAGCGGCTCTTCTCAAGTTCAAGCCGAAGAATGCAATAACGATTGGGAATGTCAGCAGAATATACGTGAATCTGTATGCCTACAAGGACGATGTTCGTGCAAACCATTTTATGCACGAATAAACGAAACGACATGCGTACAATGTAAGTTAATGTTTATAAACACGTGAAATTGTCATTGTCCTCCTTTTTTCTTCTTTTTTTACTTATTTATTCGTACTGGTTTTATGCTTGAACCTGGAAGAATTTATTTTAATCCACTTTTTTAACCTTAAAAATTATTTATTGGAATAGTTATTTTCTTGTTATTGTTATTTTGCTAAACAAGTTTTTTATTTATTGTTGCTACAGTTATTATTGACTAATTAGTTATCCTTATTTGCTATTACAATTATTAATGATAGTTCCAACAATTTTATTGTGATTCAACCCGAAAAGCTTTTTAACTTTTTTTGGTTTGGGTCACTGATTTATGGTTTGTTTTAAAGTAATAACCAAACAAAAAATTACCGATTTGTCCACTCCAACCCAACACAAGAAGATGACACCAACATAATTTGAAATTCAAATTATTCCGAGCATGTTTACTTTAAAATCCTCTTGTCAGTCCTGTACGTACGCTAATACTTATAGCTACGAGTTATTTTTTATTTTTCATTTTTACGATGGTCTGCTTATTAATGATATGTTAATCTTTGAGGCCTGAGTTTTAATCTCATATTAGGTCCTAAAGGCAGATACCTAGTGTATTAAAATTATTGTCTCATTTCGACCTTGTAAGTGCTTTATTGAGATGAGAAGATGTGGTGATTAATTAACTATGGTGGATATAAATTAAAGTTTACGCCTCTTGGGCTATTTATAGAACGATAATCTTTTAATAAAATTCTTATTAGGAATACGTAACGTGATGATTTATAAACAGGATAATAAAGTATTCTAATTTTTATTTGCATGATGCAACTATTTTTGGATTTACCTTACAAAATAGGGTTAAAATATAAATACAGTTTTATTTGATTATTATTTTTATTTTAGCATCTTTATTGGGATACGAATGTGTCGTGTCCGAACAATGTTCTTTGAGGGTGGCTCACAGCAGTTGCATCGATGGGACCTGTAGGTGTGTTGATGGATTTTTGCAATTTAGAAAACACACATGTTTGGGACGTAAGTACCTACTTTTTAAATTATAAATCAATTATTGTCTAAATATAACAAATTTTCGTGACACAATGTTAGTTACCATACTCCTCCGAAACGACTTGACCGATTTTTATGAAATTTTATATGCATATTCAGTAGGTCTGAGAATCGGGAATATATACCCCTAAGTGAAAAGGGTTGTCCACCTCTAACTTTTTTATTTTTGGACAAAATTTTTTTTTAATTTTTTTATGATTTGGCATTAAAAAATACATACAACCCTAAATTTTCATCCTTCTACCACCAACCCCCATTTTTTAATAGCGATATTAGTACTATAATAATCTTCAACTCTCAGTGGTCGATAACTGATCAATTATTATCAATCGATTAGTCATTTCCGCCAGGCGTCTACTGATGTCACTACTCACCCAGCAAACAGCACAAAGTGGGGATGAGAATCAAGCAGATTTTTGATGTTCTATGAAGAAAGAATGTTTTATTATATTTTAACATTTCAGAATGATTTGGCAATGTTCAAGAATGTTCCAGAATCTTGAAGATCATTCAATAATGTTCCAACGTGTAATATATTCTTTTCCGGGCAACGCCAAGTATTGCAGCTAGTAATCTATATAAGTCATTCAAACACGTCGTTTTTCATTTTTATTAGAAATAAAAGCCAATAAAACACCAACAATTACCACAACAACGCAACAGAGTTTTGTTTTAATACCTACATTATTTCATTTGTTTTATTTTTCACGCCATTGCCATTGAATTTCACGCTTTCAGATTATTAGACTAATTAAATTGTAGGCGTTCGTTTGTTTTTCACGGTGGCATATTAAGTGATTATAACACAATGGAATATTAATTTCTGGTTGACTAATATAAGATAGGTGTAAGTAATTACTTGCGCCTTTAAAAAACTCTAATTTTTAAATTAATAAGATTCTTATGTAGGTACCTATTAAACAAAACAGAAATAATAACTGCCTCATTTAAAACAATGCTACCAAAAGGAAGAAACTGGAATTAATAAAAAATTTTTGGCATTGGGGTCACCAAACTGTTCTTGCCGTAGGTTGAAGTACAAAGTGACCCTAATTTATGAACTTTCTTATATCTACCTACCATAAATTCGTAAACAACTAAACATACTTAATCCAAATAAAAAAAACTGTTATTTGTTAATTTTTAATGCGTTAGCCTCCTCTTTTTTTCAAAATAATGAAAAAATAATTGATATTTTGGAATTAAATTAATTTTCATATTTCTCATTACTTAACTTACGGTATTAGAACAGCTACAGTTTTGAATAAAATTTTATGCTCATAATATAAACCCCCAAACATTAAACAGTTTAAAAATTGTATTGTATTATTAAATCATAATTACTTACTTATTTATTAATTTATGTAACTATTTATTTAATTATTTTATTATACATACACGAAGTTAACAAATTAAATTTAATTCCATCATTTGTTAACATATCTGTGTATTATCAGCGTTTAAAATAATATTAATCAATACATACGTGTATTTCAAATTTCTTGCCAGTATTTTTGTGTTATTTTATAGAAGTAAAGTCAAGGTTATTAATAATCGAAATTAGTTTGTAATAAGAGAATTTTACTATGATAAAAATCCAATAATACTATAATTTTTAAACGGTTTATTGTTTAGAAGTTGATATCATGGAAATGGCTGGTGTTAAGCAAAACTTCAATCAGACACTTTCTATAGAGCATATAATTTCCTCCAAAAGTGTGCCAGCCCTAATAATATGCAGGGTTTTTCAAGTTGATGGGCTATTAGAAGTATATGAATTAGTAGAAGGAATTCAATTCTTAAACTTGGGCTTATTTGATTATTATTTATGCCGCTTCTTTTAAAAATATTTTCAAGTTCGATTTACATCCGGTTATACCGGAAGTCGACACCTACTTTGTTATTTTAAATGGAATGGTATATTTCTTACGCTGAATTCGAATAAAACGTGTAATTCTAAGGTAAGTTTGATAACCAACTTGTACCCCTATGACGATCGGTTTCTGAGTTAATTTAATTTATAGAAAAAAAATCGCTACCGCAACCCAAATTATAAAAAATCATAACTTCCACAAAATACGACTTAGAGTGTTGAAATTTTTACTAGTAATAGCTGAATATTAGTGCTAACGCCTTGACAAAATTGAACTAAATAATTTATACAGGGCGATCAAAATAAAATTCTAAAATTTAAGAACTTCAAATACGAATAACTTCGTTTTTTCAAATGGCACCTACCATTTTTTTATTTTTTCAATCGATTTTTTTTTATCCCCTTTCGATTTATATAGATACTCCCTACAATTGACAACTAACAACAATCAAAGCAAAATCACAGTAAAACCGTTTTTATTGCTTAATTTCTGTTGGGGAGATGTTCGAGACAAATGTTTATAATAAATACTTCAATTGAAGTTTTCGTTATTGATTATTTTTTGTAACAGAAATTAATCGAAAATGCGATTTTTGGCTTCATTTTGTATAGATTGCCTTAGTTGTCATTTTTCCAAGGCACACCTTTTTATGCGATAATATTAAAATTGGCTATTTAAAGTAATAATTCAAAATTACTCGAAAATTTTCAAATAAAACAATAGGCAGTATTCATATAGATCGAAAGAAGATAAGAAAAGGAGTCGATTGAAAAAAATAAAATATGGTAGGTGCCATTCGAAAAAACGAGGTAATTCGTGTTTGAAGTTTTTCAATTTTAGAATTTTATTTTGAACGCCCTGTATAAATTATTTAATTAAATTTTGTCAAGGCGTTAGCACCAATATTCAGCTATTACTAGTAAAAATTTCAACACTCTAAGTCGTATTTTGTGGAAGTTATGATTTTTTATAATTTGGGTTGCGGTAGCGATTTTTTTTCTATAAATTAATTTAACTCAGAAACCGATCGTCATAGGTGTACAAGTTGGTTATCAAACTTACCCTAGAATTACACGTTTTATTGGAATTCAGCGTAAAAAATATACCATTCCCTTTAAAATAACAAAGTAGGTATCGACTTCCGGTATAACCGGTTGTAAATCGAACTTGAAAATATTTTTAAAAGAAGCGGCATATTAACAATAACCAAATGAGCCCAAGTTTCAGAATTAAATTCCTTCTACTAATTCATATACTTCTAATAGCCCATCAACTTGAAAAACCCTGTATAACTTAAGCTGTTCAAGAGATACAAAAATTTTTATTTTAATCCAAAAATCAAAAGGTACATTTTTTGATACAGTGGTTTCTTCCGGGCATTTTGCCGTGGTTCATGAAAACTTCTTCTTCCAGACGTTTCGCTGTTCTTAGGTGACGGCATCTTCAGTGGTGAGTTTGCTGAGTCGCGACTTAAACTTACACTCACGACTCAGTAGTTACCACTGAATAGCTAAGAACGGCGAAACGTCTGGAAAAAGATGTTTCCATGGACCACGGCAAAACAGTCGGGAAGAAACCACTGTATCGAAGGACGCCGGCCGTGAAAGCCTAAAAACTACAGATACATTTTTATTTAATTTATTGGTCGAAACCATCCTATACGTAATTTATTAAATAATATACCTAAGGGTATCTGTTTTATTATAAGCAAATATAAAAAAATAGTTTTTATTATATATTTATGCATAAAGGTTATTGATCTAGACTCTAGATCTCTGAATAGGTACCTTCCTATATCTTATAAATAAAATTAAGTGCATATTTATTACTTCCAATATATAGGTATATCTACGGTACGTTACATAGACGATGTGTTGAGTAAATAATGTTTATATATCCACTAATTATGCAAAAATTATAAAATAACGACCTCTAATAACTGAAAATATATTAGAAATACCGTACGACTATCTGATAGAATGAAAAGCCATACTACCTACATATGTAAGCTTAAGTTGGATCTACTGGGTAAGGTTGTCAGACTTATTATTTAGATTTTCTGGAAAAGGGGAACAAAAATTCAAGACATTGAAAAATAATTGAGATTTTGGTATGATTATGCAAAATTCTTCTTTTACACGGAGAAAAATAATCATGATTTTATTACTTGATGAGTCAATCAAAATTTTTCTTGTAAATAATACTAAAATTCTCATAAAATGTACTTGGTGGTATAAAACAATTTTTCATTTTTTCTAATAATTAGTATTAGAATAATCAAGTTAAATACGTTTAGACTTTTTTTTCTATCTTTCGATTATTTTATCGTGTCGTAAAAAAAATACTAGAATGAGAATAGTTTAAAAAAATTAGTCATAAAACTGTAAAAAATGTTTTCTAATCATGTCACTTTTACTAGAATTCAGTCTCAACACCGAACGTAGATTGATTAGACATTTCTAATAAAATCTCCTTGAGCGTCTGGTCGTCCATATAATTGACAAATTTTTTAGTCATGTTTGCTAGAATTCTAGCAATATTTTCATGATTGTTTCCTCCGTGTAGAATATTTTTATTTTTATTGTCTATATCTTGTACAATTTGTTATTAAGATGCAATCATCATCATACCACATAAGTATATATCGTTTAAATTATAAGAAGTGATTTATTTTGGGGGTGTTGAACTTGAAATGGTTGTCACCTCAAGGATGTTTTCGTAATAATTATATATAAGGAGTGTGCCTATACATATATTATATTTGACTAAGTGTTACGTATGTATGTATATTGTATATACGTTTAGTGGGCATCAAGTTTAATGTTTCACCTGAAGGTCGTACAACTATTATTAGGTGTGTTAGCCACTTTTTGTCAAACAGAATGGGTTATTATAGATTGTAGGTAAATACATATACAGGGTGTTCCTATATTCGACCGACAACGCTTAAATGGTTGTCTACATACAGGGTGTAAAAGATTGAAATCTAAAAATAATAAATTAAGAATTAAGAGCTCGGAAACGCCTTTAACCACCTTTTTCAAATCTAGTGGCCGATATTCTTTATAAAAAAGTTATCTTTTCACATGAACGACACTATATGGGGCCAATGGCACCGTTTATCCCCATATGGTGTATAAGCAGTAGGTATACATTTCAATTGAAAGTTTACATAAGTAGGTACTTTATTTTTTCGATACTTAACATTTTTCCATTTTGTACTATTCAACAAATTGTTGAACAATTAAAAATGATATACTCACTCGCAGAGTTTTCTTTGGAAGCAAATTTCTACAAAACCGATCATTTTTCTTCCATGAAAAGTTATTAGTATATTTTTTTACTATAAATGACTAGGGCAGGGATGGCGAACCTTTTTTGATGTCCGTGCCACAAAGTCATAAAAATTCTTTTTTAAATAGGTAACGTGCCACAATAAAATTTTATTCGAAATATTAGCGTGGTGAAACTATACGTAAGTATAATTAAACAAACAAACAAAAGCAATTCATCTTTAAACAATTTTTTATTAATCAATGTTTTACAAAAAGCAATATGCTAGAAAAAAAATTCACGTTAAAAAAAATTGTTTTTAATGTGATTTTTGTTGCTGTACACAAGATGATAAAGATTTAATATCTGGTTCATATTTAGTTAATTTCAACAGTACGCATGCAGAGCTCGATTCATCCGTCATTCTATTCCTATATTTATTTTTTATAAAATTTAATTCTGAAAATAGAGATTCACATGCCCACGTCGATGAAAATATTGATAAAATTGCCTTTGCTAATATTTTTAAAGTTTTAAACAATTAAACGTGTCAGGAACTGAATTCCATGTATAGTTAGAATTTCATCTTCTGCAATTTTATTTATTTTATCCAATAATCGATCACTTTCAATAATTTCTAAATCATTTCTTAAATCAACAAATTTTTGGTTCTATATGGTACTTGACTGAAATTCAACTAATTCCATTTCTAATTCATTTAAATTTAACCACTCAAGGACTTTATAATTTATTTTTCAAATGGTATTGTATCAGGATATAAAATAAATTTTGATTCGAGCGCTGCGACAGCAACAACATTCAAATACCTTAAGAAGGCGAAACTGGATACGCAAAATTTTTTATCTAATGCGCATCTGTATATACTTCGAAAGGATTCATGCAATATTTTTATAATAAAATGTATAATTTGACGGTTCTAGGTAACATACTAAGACAGATATTCAGTACTACAAATTTATATCATAAACTATAAATTAAGTGTATAATTTTTAATTCATTTCTATTAAAAAAGATAACTTAAAAAAAATTTTTGTTTTTGTGCGTGCCATCAAAATTTTCAAACGTGCCACTTGTGGCACGAGTGCCAATGGTTCGCCATCCCTGGACTAGGGTATGCAAAAAAATGTGAGAAAAGCATACGTACTCTAGTGGCGTAACAAATAGGGTGCCATTGACCCCGATAGCGCGCTTTAAAACGTCATTCATGTGAAAATATTACTTTTTATAAAGAATATTGGCAACCAGATTTTAAAAAATAGTTAAAAGTGTTTCCGAGTTATGGCAAATTCTTAATTTTAAATTTCAACCTTTGATGCCCTGCATTTTGGCAACTACTTAATAGTTCTTCATATCCCTATATCAAATTTAATTAATTAGCGAGAGCTTTCTAGGGTAGAGCGTTGTCGATCGAATATAGGAACACCTTGTAGATATAGAATATATACGTTGTACAAAAAGATTAACGTAACAATGTACGTGTAAGAATTAAAAAAATTGTCTAAGGTACAATTTACAGTAAAACTCTATAATAATATACTCCAGAGGAACTTAAAAACCAAAAGTTTGTTAAAGCAGAATTATAATAATAGATGCATTTGTTTCCAATCTTTTTGTTTCTATTAATTCTTCAGAAAAATACATATCTACAAATACATACTTTTTCGGTATTGTGGACGCTGTCGTCCATTCCAAACATTTAAATTTTCAGTTGTCTTAATCAAAAGTTTCAAAACTAAATGATTACAAGAAATTCTTAATTAAAATACGCAGTACTATACACACAGGTTGCCAATGCTAAGATAAAAACGTATTTATCACTAAAAAGTATGTTATAGGTATTTGTTTTTTTTTAACGTTCAGACCTGGATATTTTGCAGAAGAACCTACGTAATAATAGGTTATTTATTTTGATATAGTGCGATATAACCGGGAGTCCGTAGTAAGTGAATAGGTACGCAGGGCTGTAGCTAGAGTCGCATTTGAGGTAGGGCAGCATTGGTTACAGGTAGGACGGAAGTAAAAAATTGATCATAATTGATCTGCCTTCGAAGCACGGGCTCCTAAATCAATCACCATGTATATCACTGACCTCTAGGTCAGTGATGTACATTCAACAGCTATTCGTAAACAAATAATTTCTGTGACAGAGCATGAGCATGTATCTAAGAACTATTAAATCCTCAATGATGAAGAACAAGCGAACAAGATGGTTGAACTTCCAAATTTGGATGTAGAGATCCACGTCTGAGTGAGAGTGAGATTATAATTAATTGTTGTGTGGGGTGATACGAGTAAATAGATACGACCAAAAATATCATTTAGATCATATTGTTTCTGCAAACTTTGTGCAATATCAGAAGGAATACTATGGCTAACATTATCAACATGTGTTGACCAACCTGTTGCCATGGACCTAGGAGTAGCGATTGTATTTTGTGCTTCCACCTGTTTTGAGCAGTGAAGTTCTTCATGGTCAATTTCCTCTTCAACTCTTCGTTTTTTTCCAAAGAAAGCCCGTATATCCATCGCGAAATCAATGAATCTTTAATTTATAGCAATAAAAATAACAATTGTAGCTATCGATTTTTGACTAAAACACTCTTTACCGTACACTTCACTTAACCAAACTACAAACAATCATAAAAAATCTCTAGTTTATGTTTATTTTAGTTTCAAGAGGGATTCTCCGTACCATAGATTGCAATATAGCCCATATTGCAATATATGCTACGGAGAATCCCCTCTGCATTACAGATATTATAATTAAATAGACCCATCGCTTCATGTGATGGCGCTTCAAATGCCGTCTATACACAGAACAAAGAATTATTATAGTATGAAATGAATGTTTAAAACTGTGGTATGTTCCGAAAAGTTTAGATATCTATCGCTAAAATTTTTTTATATCTCAAAGTATGCACAAACAGTTTAATTATAATGTTTTATCTTAGTTTTTGGTATTTTTAAAGTAGGGCATTGTGATTTCAAGGTAGGGCATTGCCCCACAATGCCCCCCCTAGCTACGGCCATGTAGGTACGTTATAAGCAGTGGCGGATTTACCAGCAGGCTGAATAGGCTAGAGCCTAGGGCGGCAGATTTTAGGGGGCGGAAAACTTTTCTCAAAACTTTTTTTTGTTTTACAGAAATAAAAAATATATTATCTTATACACGGAAAAAATCGAGGCTCAAAAAATCAACAAAAATTACAATATTTTAGTGCTATACAGTATACTGAATACACTAACGTCTGTTTATGAAAAATTACTAAACGCTTATTTATAAAATATACTATTGTGATTTTGAATGTTTAAAATATTATAATAGCGTTTAAGTATTACATTTTAAATTTAGTATTTTTACCTATTTTTTAAATTAATTATTGCCATAATTTTTTCTTTAGGTCCACTCACACTATTCAATTAATGTGTAATATGTTTCACCACTTAAATATATCTATTCGAAGAAAAATGGGATCCGACAAAAAATTGCTTAAAAATAACAATAACAAATATTATATAGATATATATGTGGAAAATTAATACTTTTCTATTGATATTTCTGATGATATTAACAACTTGTTTGAGTGTAGAATAAAAATTTAATAAATTTATACGTAAAAAATTGCATATTGTTGCACAGAGTTTATAAATATTATACATTTTTTAGAATAATGATAATTTAAAAAAACAATAATGATAATATTGTAATGAATAAAATCTGTAAATATCCATTCAATGAAAGTTCTTCTTAATATTCTTACATTTTAATTCTAATGAATTCGTATCAATATTTGTTGATTAGTCTGATAAAAATATAATACAATTATAAAGTTGCAAATTCGTTGTAAAACAAATTGATTGTGAATTAGGGTATAGAATTTCAGGTGTCAGAAAGGGGGCGGCAAATTTTGAATAGCCTACGGGCGGCAAATGTGTAAATCCGCCACTGGTTATAAGTGAACTTTATAGTACCTATTACTGTTACATTTACATTAGAGTCTTAGTTTTTGTTGTTTTTAAATATTTTATATCGTATTTTACCCAAGTATACGTACACTTTTTTGTTGAAAATTTCGAAAATTGTTTACAATTTAAATTTGGGAAAAAAATTTTTTAGTGCCAAGATTGAATTTCCAGTCAGTTTTAGCCACCCCAAAGAGAATATTACCGTAATCCATTTATAAATTAAGCATAAAATATTTATGCTGTCACTTAAAACATTGCATCTTCTTGATTTTTTTTTGGGTTATTAAAATTTTAAAGCTGTAGATAAAAGAATGTCTCTAATTGTTATTGGTCAACATTTTTTCTTTTCTATTCCAGTTGGTTAGTAGATACACTTATAGATAAGTTTAAACTTAATAATATAAAAAATGAAACTAAGCCTAAACCAAAAATTTAAAAAGTGATTGATTACTCCCAATTTGAAGAAGTCTCTTAGCTTGGTTGTTATATCATGTTAATATGTATATGCATTTACAAAGTCGTCATTCACGGGCACATAATCGTGTTATAAAATCTAATCTTAACGCTTATTATATTCGTAATAACTTTGCCATTAATGTTACATAGGTATTACAATTTTTGTAGACCAGTTGTTGCTGTGGGAAAGATGAGCCTTTAAATTGTTTCTAACAACTACTGTCATCAATCTTTGTTAGGTTCCTTTGCTTCATACTGTTTACAATTAAAGTTTATAACGTTCTTTTTTTAATTATATACAACTTTGATAAATCAAAGATTAAAAAAAAATGTTAATAGCTGAGGATAGTAAGTTTTAAAGGCTCCAATGAAAAATTGTCCTTCAGGATAATAAACCATTTGAGATTATAGCAGAAATTAGCAAAGGGCATCCCTGAATAGAGTTTCTTTTATATTTTGCCCCCTAAAGGGTGTCAAAGTTGACCAAATTGGATCTGATAGATTCTAACACGCTTAATAAGAACATGGAAGGAATTTTCCCATAGAACTTAAAATAAAACAGTTGAAAACAATTATGTTTTTTAATGAGTAGTATTGAAATTGTATAATCTCAAAAGATAAATTAGAAATAGAAAGAAGTTGGTTTCTATTTTTTCAATGCTCATGTTTTTTCTAGACTCTCAAACTAACTATCCATTAGTAGAAAACTCGTAAATATGCTTTTGTCATTATTATACTAAATATCTGACATTTTCTTGCGTGTAACACAATCTGTATGAGTGTATGATATGGTAGTTGATAGTAACGGAAATCTTTTAAAAAATAGGAATAGAACATTTTAAAGGAAAGGATAAAAGAGGATATGTACCGTAAGAGCGAGTTTTTTGGGACTTGTACGTGGCGGGATATGGGGATAGGTTTAATACTTTGTTCTCTGAAAGTGGTCATTTGCTTTTTTAATGTTTTAGGAACAGTTCATTTTTATGTAAATAACAATTTGAAGGTACAATAATAAAACATATATACGTTATTGATAGCAATAGGACTCAAACAGGTCGAAACGTCGTTCTAAGTGTAGTTTATTGTTTCTGTAATTTTTAATCGAATGTTTTCAATTGTGGCTTCTTAGTTAAGTGAATGTTCTTTTTAATGCACATTTCTTTAATTTAATTCGAATTCACAACAAAGCGTTACCCGTACATATGTGTATACACATATTAAGTAAAATAAAAATACAGTCGAATATCGATAACTCGAATTACCATAAGACAAAAAACTTCGAGTTAGGTTATTGAATAGTAAAATATATAAATGATATGTGCTTATTTTTGTTGTGAAACATCTATAGCCGCGGGTAAACCGAATTGCTGGGGTGGCGATCGTGGCGATTGCATGCCGTGGCGACGTTTGCCATGCGGAAGCGCCTGTGCGATTCTCTTCCCACTCGGTTCGACGGTGTCGTTTACTATACTAAACTAGAAGATGGAAGTGAATTAATTATGATTGTTGTGTACATTTCACCTAATAAAACAGTGAATGATATTTCATTTTTACATGAGAAATTATTTCCGTAGTCACAGAGGTTCAATAATTTTTTAAAACCAATAAATATAAACTACCATTGATTTTAGCTGGAGATTTCAATGTAAATTTTGTTAAAGATGAATCAATGCCATTAATTACGTTCCTCTAAAAAGAATTTCAATTGCAAATTAACAACAATCAAAGAGAACCTACTACCAGATATGCAACAACAATAAATAGATGCTGTATTTATTAGATGTCTTGATAATGTTGTGTCCAATACTTTTGTAACATACTTCAGTTATCCTCGACTAATTATCATCGAATATAACTATTACTGAAGTCACTGATTAAAAGAATTGAGTTGTCGCAAATTGAAATAAATTTTTGAATTTTTAATTTTTATATTTAATAAAAATAAATGTTTATTAAATACATAGTCATCATTTTGTGGAAAAAAATCGTAATATTTGATTTTTTCATTATGTCATATTTAGTTCCTATCGTAATATCGTCTTTCATGCATATTACTTGTGCTAACTTGATGTTTCACATCTGCCAGGCGTCCCGTGACGGCTCACTTTTATTTTTGTTACTGTTTGGTCAAAAAACAAAGCTTTTAAAGTACGTTTTGATTATGAATAATCGTAGAAACTGAATTGCCTCATATCACTGCTTGCATAATTCTGCTGTTACCAAAGATACGTTTAAATCGTAGGTACATTAATAAGGGATTCCCCCAGAACATTCGCTTTGAAGTTGGCGCCAAATACGTATTATCTTCTAGCTATCAAGATATTCGAGTAATTTAGAAGTTCGACAGTTCGAATTATAATGTTAAAATTGCACGTTTGCTATTGGCAATAAATTTGGTTCGACTTATCGACGTTGGAAATACCTATTTGTATTTTGTGTAAGGACCTTATTTTGATTTAATGAAAAAAAATTCAACAAATGTCTTTAGAATTTGAGCGTTAAAACATTAATTTGTTAGGGTTCATACAAGGTTAATAAGGATAACCAACAAGAATTTTAATTTCAGTAATTTAATTTATCATTTCATAGAACTCAAGAACATCCTCTCCGTTGATTTTTTTAATAACGTAGGTTATAACCTTGCATTGCAGGGAGTTTTGTTTTTTATTTTTTCAATATATACGTTTTCTGAATGTAAAGAATAAATAATTATTTTTCAGAAAAACTTGAAACTACTTCAGTAGCATTGGAGAAGAAATTGGTCAACTTTAACACCCCCTTAAGGACGTTCCGAAAAAACTCAATTTTCTTACGATTCTTTTGAAACTTAAAATACACATACTTATAGTGTCCTTTATACGTAGGAATTCTTTTTAATCGTTCTTGCGGTAGTAAATTTCTAAATATTGACTATTAAAATTTGCATATTTAACATGGGAACCCTATCCCGATCGATGTTAAAGCGAATGTTTTATTAAATACCTACCTACAAAATATTTAATCGTATTTAATCGTATTTATTATAAATAAGTAGCATATTAACATCATAAACTTTGAATCAAAATAAAATACTAGTAACATATTTTTTTCTCGACATAAACAACACGTATCTCAAAGCACAGTAAAAATACAATGCTGCCAGATCTGAAAAACGACGCAATGGAATCATTTTTGTAGTTCTGCGCATGTGAGCAGAGGCGAAAGAATGTACTGTATCTCAATTATTTTTTATTGAAGTCGTGGTAGTTTACATAGGGGGAATTTTTTAACAAGTTGAGCACAACTGCCCTTTGGGAACGTCCTTAAGATATCCTTGAAACCCTCCTCAGGGACACCCCTTCTATTAATTTCTACAACCATTTGAAAATGTACCTATTTAAAATATTATCACGTTGTTATATTATTACATATTATCTATAGTTACTTCTCCCTGTTTATTAGATAGGTAATTGATACAATTTGCATTTTTGTTGCAAATGTAGACGTAATGGCGAATTGGTATTGTTGCGGTCATTTACTTACTGACCACCATCCGGACTATAATAAGATTAGAATTATATAATTTTATGTCCGTGAGATTAACATGATTTAGATAAATGCCACGCTTCCTATAAGTGGCTGAGCATGTTTCAATATTTGCAATTACAGTTATTTCGTGATATCCTGCGCCTGCCTTTGCATCCATATATACAATTATCTGTTCGGCTGCATTATCTAATCTTCGAGATAGATTGGTTTGCGATTAAAATGCGTTTAATCGGGAAACGGACGTTACCGACTGGAAAGTACAAAGAATGGAATGTGAATTATCCACTGGACTTATTATATTATACGTACCTTCCACAGGAACAGGCTATTCGCTAATCATCTCCATAACAACACAAAATGTAACTTGTAAAGAAACTTTATCTTATCAAATACTTAGTACATTAAAGTTTTCATTTGCATGCAGCATGAACCCTTAAGGTCTTTGTGTTTCAAGTTGTGGAACTTTGAAACAGATTTTATTTTGTTTCCATTTTATCCTTAAAAACCAAAACAGTGTCAAGAATAAAATATGGGACCATTAGACCTTAAACAGGAGTCTTATTGTCTTAACAATATAAAAATCTCATATTCTATTATAAAAATATATAAATAAACTGTAATAATATTCGAAGACAATTAACAAATGTGTATATGCCATGCTTAATTAATAATTAATTAATTAGCCTAGTTTTACGTTATGCGGATTTAATTTTTATCGGATTTTAATGAATGTAGGTAGCTGTATAGGTATACACATGTATCTTGTTGAACGTATAAACACACTTGAACGATTTTGATTAGCAACTCCTAACACATTGTGAGACTAATTAAATGTGAAGTTTGTTGTAAGCTTCGGGTTTTCAGGGAACATTTCTCTTATTAAATTGAATTTAATTTTAATGCCTGCATCTTCTTTTTTACTTTAAATGTTCCGTGAATCGTATAAATAATTCTGTATGCAAAATAAATATGGAAATTTTTGCCTTTTTCTTTACTTCATTTAATACGTGAACAGTTAATACGTGTATACTTGGTATGGTACCTGTCGTTATGACTAATTAATGGTCGAATAAAATAATTATTTATTTCACACTTACAGTTAAAAAGTCTGGGGAAGGGTTGCACAATTTCAAAAATATTAGTTATAACAAAGTTTTATGTATTGTTTATTTTAAAGAAATTTATTGTAATGTCTGCTATTTACAGATTGTTTATATTTTAAATTAATTATAAACGTCTCTAAACTTTTCCAGAAAAACACTTGTAATATTTCTGAGCAAGCTAAAACACTTGCTCAATATTTAACATTGTGTGGCACTAAAGGCACTAGACATATCTACTTTTAAAATGAATAAGTACATATTTTTTATTTTCTAAAATACCTGAGATAATAGTGCTTTAATTTTTTCCCCCTATTTTGAAACTTAAACACACTTTGTAATATTGCTGAGCAAACTAAATCACTTGCTCAGTATTTAGCATTGTGTAGCACTCGAAATATAACTGTCCCCACTATCAATTTAATGTTAACTGATACGTGGTAATCGTAATAACGAATGCGAATTTCTTTTCAACTTTGAAACTCGGTTTGTTTTTTTTTTTTAAAGGGTGAATTTACCATTCGCTCTTGTTGATTATATAATCATATAAAATTCAATAATTACCTTTTTTATTTATTGTTTTAGCTGCTCGTCCTGGTAACGTGTGCTACAGCAATGCTCACTGTCGTCTTTGGACAGCAGACAGCCACTGCGAATTCCTAATTCCAAATCTTTTTGGCCACTGCCAATGTAACACACCCTTCAAACGTATCGGAGACTCTTGTGTCAGATCAGCTTTTCAATCCTCCACAACAATTCCAAGCAGCACCGAAGAAGTTACCACATCAATAAAACAACATTTCCTCACAACCACAACTCCTCGTCCTCTGTCAATAACAACGCGTAAACAAGAGAAAGAAACCGACTCTAATTCGATACCTGATAGCAACACGAATGGGTTTAGCGATAAGGAGCGCGACAAGGACGATGACGAAAGAATTGTTTTTAACACCAAAAAACATTCTTTTGTCACAACACAATTGACAACTACAACTACGACTACGACTACAGTAGCGACGAGCTCTAAACAGCCTGGTCATCTCCCAACATCGACATCAACCAGTAATTATTATAAATTCATAAATAGTCTGAGGTTTTATGAGCTAGTTTAAGGAACTGAGAGTTTTTAAGGATTGGGGAATTTTATTACGTATACGAGTCCTGTTCTCAGTAGCAATTTTTGAAAAAGTAGAGACGACCACAGGACTCGAACATAATATCTAAATTAATAAGCCTTTTGACTGTCTTTTAGTACAAAATTATTTACTTTTTAGGGTAGTGTGGTAGATGTAGACATGTAAGTTTTGAAATTTCCTTTCGTGGGACACACTGTATATATTATTGGATCTATTTATGTAATTCATTTGCAAGAATTCGTAGTACTGCTATGTGTTCCCATCGCTAAATAATTCACGACTGCACACATACATGGTGATGCTAAATTATTTTACGTAAATATTTCCACGTCCGATGTAAGAATTTTGAGGACATCGAACAGGATTCCAGTTTCACGAAACTAGGATATTCATATAAAAAGGCAAACAAGTATTTAAAACCAGTACAGTCAGCTCGTTATCGTTATAGCTCCATATATTTATAAGCACTTCTTCCTATTTTCATTTCTGAGTATTCATCAGTCGTAGTTTAATTAGAATATGAAATAAAATCGTTTTTAACTTCGAATCATCGTTGTTTTTATTTTATTTATGCCATCACTATAAATATTACGCATATACAGGGTGTTCCACGAGAACAGGTTTACGTTTATTACAGGGCCGGATTAAATTAAATTACTGCTGCTACATCTACATTACTTATATTTGAGAGAATCATACTTTTATTTTATTGTAGAATTACTGTTCAGGCTAAAGAAATCGCATTGACTATGTGGTCGAAGTTAACTCTTCCAGGTCTAGCTGCTGACTGGTATTTATATTGCGTCAACCACCCCCTTTTGTTACACCCTTCACAGTATAAATGCCTGTTAACAGCTACATCTGGGCTCAGACTTCAAGGTGTATCCTTCGCCCATATTTTACAGTTGTTATACTTTTATTTCGAATTAGTCCAGCCCTGGTTATTTTTTATATAACTCTTGCTAATGATAATGACGAAATAGACTGCCTTACAATTATTATTAGGTACATAATTATAATTAATATATAGTTTGTATTAAGTACATATAATATTCGAAGCATAATATTGGAATAAAATTTTGGGTGAGTGAGAGAGTTTTTTGTTCTGCATTCTGTAGTTTCTCTTTCTAATTAATAATAGTTGCCACTATAATTTCTACTTTCCAACTAATAATAGTATCAAGACCAGGACGTGTGTAGCTATTATTAATTTATTGTTCCTTATTGTAGTCTATTTCATCTTTCTCGTTAGCAGTTAGTTTGTTTTTTATTTTGTTTATGTAGACCTGTAGGTAGAAACCGTTTCGATTTTTAGTTCCTCCTGTTAGTCCTACTGGGCCTAGGGTGCGTGTAGAGGATGGAAATGGGGCTGTAAGCTTGGGGCTACCGTGCGTTACGGACCTGCAATGTCGCGCAGCAGATCCTTCGTCCAGGTGCGTCGAGGGTGTTTGTGATTGTGTTATCAAGTCCAATGGGACGAACTCGTGCTCGGCAGGCAACAAGGGATGCATACCAGGAACATTTCAAGTAAGTCAGGCAAAAAATAAATATACAGGCACATACAAAATGTTCCTATTATTTAGTGTCGCAGTTCTGGTACATGTTTGAGTTGGTTCTTCGTCTGTGATGGCCACAAGGATTGTATAGATGGATCTGACGAGGAATGTTCGCGTACCAAGTGTCCTCCGGAGGCTTACAGATGTAAATCGACGGGTCACTGCGTGTCACGTGCTAGTCGTTGCGATGGGGTCACCGACTGTCCTGCTGGTGAAGACGAGGCAGACTGCCAAGTACGTAAAACAATCTTTTTCTGTTTTTGTTTTGAGAGGTCAAGGAACAGAGTGAGTCTGAAATAGACACTCAGTGGTAAATTTGTGGTTATGTTTTTGCAATTGAGGTACCAATTTTGCAGGCTATGGGGAGAAAAGGATGTCCCCCCGATACTTTCCAGTGCAGGGATGGAAAGTGCATCCCCGAATACGAGTTTTGTAACGCAATTATATCGTGTAGTGATGCTAGCGACGAACCCGCACATATTTGTAGGGGTAGAGCAAGGAGAAGACTTTCCGAATATTGTCCCCTACGATGTGGAAATGGAAGGTGCCGTTCTAGTGCCATTGCCTGTTCAGGGAAAGACGGCTGCGGGGATGGTACTGACGAATTGAATTGTTCGGTTTGTCGTAAGTATTAATACAAAATTTTACTACTCTTTGGAAAATTGTGCTTGAACAGTCATTTTAAGGGGGTATAGATAACTGAATATATAACTATATTTATAATTTATAACTATACAAAAGAATTTTTTTGAGTAATAAATCGATACAATTAAAGTTATTTATTATGTTAACTATTTATATCTATATTTACTTATAATAGTGATAAAATCATGTTGTAAATTTTATTAGATAAAAAAATAGCTGGAAAATTTTTGAAAATTACACGTAGCTGATATTTTTTTACAACTTATTATTGTTTTTTAAATAATCCACCAAAATGAAGATAATTTACATTGTTGTTTTTTTGTTAACAGGATGTCCGCTGGTCAAAGGTCGAAGTTTATGAAACTAATTTCCTCTTATTTACAAAACAGTACTTAACGTCTACTTTTTTTTCATAATTCCATAATTGTCGAAATTTGTACATACGTAATTTAAAAGATAATTCGATGGTGGAGATTTAAAATTTCTTGACGTTAATAATTTTACTTTCCCCTTTGAATTGAATTGATTGATTTTATTGAACGCATTTCTGCATCGACTTTTATGGAATTAAATTTCTTTGCTCAAACGAACTCATTCCTTACAATACCAAATACGTATGTAGGTACTTTGTGAGTGTAATAAATAATTAATTAATTAAACTTAATATGATACCTACTTTAATACATAAATCGTTCATTTTCAGATACCTAGGTTTAAGTTTTATTTTCGTCTATGCTATAAATAAGACAATTTTTTGCTATTTTTTTGAGAATGTGTGCTCAAAGTTATCTAAACAATCATGTGCTCAAATGAGTCAAATAAGTTTAAAAATAGTTGTGTGTAAAATTTCGTAGATCATATTTTAAATACATAGTAATTTATTTATTAAGTTGTACTTGATCTATTTATTTTGTATAGAAACATGTATTTTATGAATATTAAAAAGGTGACGAGCCACTTCAGATTTTTATTTCAAAACATGTTTTTTACAGGTAAATACAAAAATATTTCGTAAAAAAGTAAGGTTTAATGAACACGAGTCATTATTTTTTTTTCTAATAAGTATTTAAGTCTGAGACAAGATGTATAAAAGATTATGTGCATCAATACTTTTAGAATAGGTATATAAAACTCTTTATCTTTTAAAATAAATACAATAATCTCCTCTTTGTTTCTATTACTTAATGATTGAATTATTCAGATTTTTATTTCAAGACATGTTTTTTACAGGTAAATACAAAAATATTTCGTAAACAAGTAAGGTTTAATAAACACGAGTCTTATTATGTTTTTTTGCTGATAACTATTTAAGTCTGAGACAAAATGTATAAAAGACTATGTGCGTCAATACTTTTGGAATATATAAAAATCTTTATCTTTTATAATAAATACAATAATCTCCTCCTGATTGAATTATTTATGGCTCATTTTTTAATTAATTATCTGGTAATTAAATGTTGTTTTAAGGTTTACATAGGTACAAGAGAAAATTCTCTTTTTATTTCTCTATTATAACATGCCTAGAGCTAACCAAAGCTCTCATCAAGAGGGATTTGAACCATAAATTCGAAGTCGTTAGATATTTAAAATGTTTTTGTTCCTGAATTTCTAATTGCATTTCAGTATTTTACGACTTAATATTTTAACTAATTGGGATTAACAATTATATAAAACATTTTCTAATTTATTTCATAGCATCAAGCACTTGCCTAAAGAGCGATCAAAGCTTGTGGGCTTAAATTAAATGAAAAATGCTGCAATAGTATCTACCTATCAGAAAGTTTGAAGCATTTTTGAAAAAAGTTTCAAGAAAGAGGATGAAGCACATTACCACAGTATAGAGCATTAAAAAATCACTTTAAAAGTGGTTTAGAGCTCTCCAAAAAATGTTCAAGTACTTTTATCAGGCTTCAACCACTTTAAAAGAACTTTGGGCATTTTAAAAAGGGTTTTGAGTATATTAAAAGGGCGCTGAGCATCTTAAAATAGTTCAGATCAGCACTTTAGAATGCTTTGAGTATTCTGAAAATGCTCTAGAAGAGAACTTTGACAATTTTCAAAGGGGGTCCTGAGTACTTTGAAAAGGCTTTGAACACTTTAAAAAAATTCAAAAGCTCCAGTAAAATTTCGAGTATTTTGATTTAACTTTAAGCACTTTAAAAGAGGTTTTGACTATTTTGAATGGTATTTGAACACTTACAAGGGCTTCGAGCACTTTAGTAAGGTTTTTAGCATTAAAAAGGTACCTAAAGAGCACATTAAAAGGACATCGATTATTTTAAACAAGGTTTCAAGCGTACTAGAAAGGCCACGAGTACTTTAGCAATGGTTTAAGCACTTTAGTCAGGTTTTAAGTACTTTAAAAGAATATTTTAAAAAGAGTTTGAGTATAATAAAAAGGGCTTCGAGCACTCTAAAAATGCTTCTAGACCTCTACAAATTGGGCACTTTAGTAGATATTTAAGAATTTTATAAGAGCTTTGAAAATTTTCAGAGCAGGTCTTGAGCACATTAGAAAAGCTTTAAAACACTTTAAAAGAATTTGAAATGATCCCGTCAAATTTCGAGTATTTTGATTTAACTTTAAGTATTTTAAAAGAGATTTTGACTATTTTAAATGGTATTTGAATACTTTACAAGGGCTTCGAGCGCTTTCATAAGGTTTGTAGCATTTCAAAAGAGCCTAGAGCACGTTAAAAGAGCATTGAGCACATTAAAAAGGTACCATAGAGCACAGTAAGAGGATATCGATTATTTTAAACAGTGTTTAATTAAAGAGCCCTAGAAAAGAGTCGAGCACATTAGAAGAAATTTAAGCACTTTGATCAGGCTTTAAGCACTTTAAAAGAACTTCGCGAATTAAAAAAAAAAGGTTTTGAGTAGGTATATTAAAAGGACTTCGAGCATCTTATGAGAGTTCAGAACATTTTAGAATAGAAACTGGACTTAAAAAGGCTTTGTTCATTTTAAAAGTATTTAGAGAACTTCAGAAAGGCCTCAAATACTTTAAAAGGGCTTCGAACACATAAGAGAGGGATCTAGGACATTAAAAGTGCTTCTAGCACTTTAAAAGGGCTTTTGGCACTTTAAAAGAGTTTCGAGCACTCTAGAACAGCATTGTTAAAGTATTTAAAAAAAATTTAAAGCATTTTAAAAGGCTTCGAGTATTTTAGTTCACGAACTTGTATTTGTCGTTATCATTGAGTTTACAAACTTTACTGTTAAGAGTGGTTATGTGTTTAGTCATTTCGAACATTGCCGTTATCAAACCAAATTTGCTTTTGTTTATCGCAAAAATTTGAAGGTGTTTGTTGCTTTAATGTTATTTATTTTTAACTGTATTTCATAGCTATTTTACTGTGTTGCCTTTTCTACACAATTGAGCATAGTAATTTTTAAGTAAAAATATATTACACTTAAACCCACTACTGAACCAACGTCATTAGAAGAAATATAAAATACATATTTTATAAAATTAATACTTATACCTATGTATATATACTTTGGTAAGTACATAAATAGTTAGGAATTATTAATAAGATTGAATTGGTTTCCTTTTCCTTTTATGTGTTGAGAAACAATTGTTAATTACTAATTTATACATATAAACAGGTACGCAAAATAATAAAAAGTGAAAATGTTGTTTTAAAGGTCTTTTGTAATAGCTTGCAAAGTGTTCTTATACATACATATATGCATACTGTGTTATATAGTTCTTTGAATCTAGTCCGCGAAATATTTTCTAATTAACAACTAGGATCTATTACAATGAACCTTTGTTAAAACTGATAACGATTTGGAGGATTCACCTACTTCAGAAATTATTTTCTTTTCACGTAGGTACGTATTTGAGTAAATACAATTTCACTTTACTCTCTACTTTATTTATTAGTTTTAGTATTTCACTTTAACTAATTCTTGTTTATTACTTCTAGTGCCATAATATTTTTTTATGAAAATTGATTAGACAATGTATTTTAAAATAGTTCCTGTTTATCAGTACTTAAAAAAAAATCAATTTGCATTTTAATATAACTAAAATTTTTATTAGAAAATACAATTAGGTACTGTATTTGTACTTATATGTACTATATTTTAAAATTAAAATATGTAAATACAAAACACTTTAAAAAAACAACATTTTCAAAGATATATTATACATTACCTACATGTTAAAAATTTCCATAGGTGTGCATTACTGCATTTAATTGAAAATTCAAGTCAGTTTTTATATTCATCTACCGATCGTGAAACCTGCAGACAATGCATTTGAACGCCGGGAGCGATGAATTAAAAAGGAAATAAAAATTTATCTTGAGTGTAAAATCACACAAGTTGTTTTTAAATTACCTAATCCTTGATAAATTCTTTAACAGAAGATAATAACAGCCTCGTTCGCCATAATGAGTGGGAACATAAATTGTTATGGAAACGAAATTAGAAATTAAACCTCGAACAAAAATATTTTGCATTTTTGGACGATGCACTCAGACCATCAAAGGTAAATAATAAAGAATAAGTTACAAATTATTATTGACCTAATATATATTTTGCAATAAAGGAGTCAGCAACTTTTAAAATATTATCTATTCTTAATTTTAATTAATCTGGTAATAAAATAATTCAAAGTTCAATTCTACATAAAAAAAAATACTAGTAATTTCGACACCTAATCAGAAATGATTTTTGATGCTTTTTTATATTAAATTCTTGTTAAATAATTCAAGACGCTATATGTATTTTTTTTAAATTAATTAAGGACGCCAAGGAATTAGATATTTTGCATTCTTGTTATCGGATTATTTTGCCCCACATCAATATTCTTATATTATTCTACTATCACTAGCCAATCTGTGTAGTCTCTGAGAGACAATCTATAAAATCTAAAAATAAATGCTGCAAACAACATGATAATTGTCCGTAATTTATGTTAAATAATTAAATAAATAATGCAATAAATTTAAAAAATTCGTCCCTTTTATGATTTCATTAACCACGATAAATAACAAAATCGAGATTTTTCTAAAATTGTTTTGGTATGGACATCAAACTTATGTTGTTGAATATTTTTTAAACTCATTTTAAGTAACGAAAATAAACCAATAATAAAAAAAAAACTGTTTCAGGTATATTTAAATTTTTAATCGCCTGGTGGCGCGTTTTTCTACAAAAAAAAAATATACAGGGTGGAAGATAAGTAGCCCATAAATTTAGTCATCGATCCTTTTTTTTTTAAATAGCAACCTATACTTTTTATTATTGGTTTTGGTAGTATTTTTTGTTCTGTTTTCAAACATAAAAAATTTTTAATAGGTACCTATGTCATATCTAGAAAAAAACGAAACAATCCAAAATTTTTAAATATATATTTATATAAAATATATAGTTATTTACACTATACGGCACTGAATATTATGGCCAAAATATGAAAATTTCAAAAACTTTAACTTTTGGGTTATATAGGGGTCTATTATGGTTACCTTTTGAAATTATTTTCATATTATACAGGGTGTTCCAAATGCCCTAAAAGTATCAAAGTTATGTTTTTTCAAATGGAACCCCTTGTATATTATTGCATTTTTGGATTCTGCGATCAAAATAAGTGTTTGTTTTGATAACATTTTTATAATACCTAAACCTTAAGGTTTTTTAAATAATTTGAATTTTATCAAAATCTAACCTAATTTTCATGTTTCAAATACTTAAGAAGTATTTAAGTAATATAAGCGAAATTTACAATGAAGTGTAACAATAGATCATATTTTATATCCCAATTATAATAAACTCGTCATCTTATACATAGTGTCCAAAAATTAATACTACTTAAGTAAGAACATTAAGGGGTTATAACTTGATTAATTTAAATGGAACGCCATATTTTTTAACATACCAGAAGATGTATTTTTTAATTGCCTATCGATTGGTATTAATGTGTTCATAAGCTAAGTCTTCGCGTTTTTTCAGGAAACGCTAAATAATTGTTTTATGCGCCATTTGGAGTTTTTTAAATAAAACTTCCAATGTATCTAGTTGCCTTTTGTGTTTATTGTCATATGTTATTACTTATTTTTGAGGTGTTTTTTATTCAAAATTAAAATTTAATCAAAAGAGGAGCGTATTGATATGATTTTTATCCTTAGGGAATGTTATAAGAATTGTTTATTGGCTTTTCGAGTTTATGCTCAAAGATTTCCCGAAAGACAAAGTTGGCTTAGGATGTTTAAATGCTAAAATTTAAATCGCTATATGCACCCCTTAGAGTTTTTTTCTAAAAAAAATATTCAACGGAATTACTGAATTTATGCGTTACTTATCTTCCATCCTAGTTTTTAGGGGTTAAATAAAAAAAAAATAAGAATTTAACACTCACATAAACCTACCTAGTATTTTTCTTTATTATGATAGGTATAATTTTATTTATTTACATTAACAGTTCACAGCATGATAACTAAAACCATCTATAACGAAGTTTTATTTATACAAGGATTTTAGCAAATATAAAAGTATAAAATTAAAAGAGGCAATGATAGAGGCCTATCAAAAATAATATTCGGCAGTTGTTTTTAGTTAGTTAGTTAGTTAGAAGGAAGTGTGATAATAAATGATAGGAAAGTACATATGTACGTAGATAGGTATAGTAAAGATGGTGTAAGAGGACCAACAATTATTTTTAAATCAAATTAGAAGGACGTATTAATTTTATCTGCAGGCTACACAACAACTAAACTTGATAATGTTATTTAAATAAAAATACAGACACCTACATACGTACCTACATTAAAAAAAGAAGTTGATTGTGAATTGATTTTTATGTGAAAAACAACGAAAAATAAAAAAAATATATTTTTAATTAATTTTTATCTTCCATTGGATGAATTTATGTAGGTATTTTCCATTGTCGTGCACTGCAAAAGTATAGTACCTGCGTATGTAAGTACCAGGTAAAGGTCAAGATAAACATCAATATTTATAATGTAAACAATAATGCAGCATTCTTATCTGATTATTTTTTTTTTAATTTATCAATAAATGCACGTTTATTTTTCTGGGAAAGATAATAATTTTACTTTTACACACCACCAGTGGCGGATGCAATATTTCTTATCTTCGTCTCTTATATTAAACCAAATCAATCAGTCAAAAATCAATTGATAACGTATTTATTAAGCTTCTAAATTTAGGCTGGTAAGTGTAATAAGGGAACTCCCAATATTATTGTAAAGTGTTTCTCTTTTAATTAGCCCCCTCTTTATCTTTTTGTGAGATTAGTTTCCCCCATCAAGTGAGATTTACTTAACAATTAATTTTTACTTATAATAAAAATTGTCGTGGAATTTCAAATAACGCTCTTCACTCTCCATTTTAAGCCCATGCAACTAATTAATCGATGGGCGCCCCCCCGTGAAGTTTCTCATCCTTCGTGACTGACTGTACCTTGTTATATTTTGTTGGTAACGTATGTAACGAAGGAAATGTGTAGGGGTATCGAGAAGTTGATAAAAAGCTATAACTCTCATTGTATTTCCACACATAAACAAGTTACCTACATACTTAGTTTATTTCCAATCAGAGCAATGCGTTGAGAAGAAAAATCGACGCTGACAACGGAGATAACGAAATTGTACCTATACATGGGTATGGGTACTTAACTTACGTAGTTATTATTTACCAATTGTGAGTGTCGATGAGAACACTAATAAGTTTTGGCGATATTAATCGATCACGACTTTGAAGCGAAACATATATATAAACGTGATATTCGTATTGCCAAGTGAAACAATTATAAATAATTTTAGCACCTGAAAATTTCGCAGTTATTATTCAAGAGTTGCTTCTCTCTTTAATGTCTCAACAAACGCAGTGGTGAATGTACCTACGCCAAGTTTATGAATTTGTAGTGTCTTCAGTGCAGTTTCTAATAATAGTGTTTTTCAACCCCAATAACACCCTGTGTGGGTATCTAGTGGTTATAAAAATAGGAAATTGTTAGATTTGCGCGTGTGCAAATGAATCGATTTCTTTATTCATTCACTCTATGATTTCCATCAAATTTCCATTGTTTTGATACACTTAGTTACTAATCAAAAAGGGATTTTTTTGAAAAGTTTGAATACTTACTATGGTCCAAAAACTCGAGGTGTCGTTTTGGGCAAAGCGTGCAATTTTGGTGGACAGAAAGGGCATTCTACTTTTGTCAACCTATGACCTTTCGCAACAATATCACCAGCAGCAATCGCGATGGAAATAAAAAAACATTTAAGGTACCCACTACTTTCAATATTAAATTTTTTATTATCTTCTTTTACCTGTGAATATGTTATAAAACGAATTTCAAAAACAAAAAATAATCGTTTTTGACTACTGTTCAATTCCTTTTTCTTTTATTTTTCACGGTCGCTATGTAGGTACCTATATACAAACGTTACTATTTTGTTCACGCTTTTCAATTTTTTTTAGATATTAAATATTTAATACCCATAAAACAGAAACATAAATCGACATGGTCTGTTTTTATTAATCATTTAAAATAGAAATTTAATAACGTTTTATTTCAACTCATAATAAGGTCCGTTTGCATTGCACAAAATTTATTATTAGTAAAAAGTAAACAAGAAACTTCCGTAGCCGGTTGGTACAAATAGATTTATGTACTTACTTAATTATAATAAAATGCATGTGTGTACACTAAAATGGTTCATACAAACAAAAACAGTGAGTGCAATAAAAATATAATATTTTGAGTGACGCGTTTTGTAGATTTTTTGGAAAAGGCATGGAAATAAATAGAAAAAGTTATGGACTTTTTGCCTACTTGTTATTCGGAGTAACTGTGACAATAATGCTGTTTTCCTATTCAAATTTAGACGTAACAGTGCCCTATTTGATAAAACCAAGTAAGTGTAAAATAAAATAAAATACAAAAATCCATCTGTAATATTTATTCATTAAAATTACTTTTGTGATTCTAAGCAGGCGCATTTTTCATAGATTCAACAAATTCTACAGGTGTTCTGAGTGCTTTATTTAATTTAAGCTTAGGTAAGATACCTACTTTGTTGATTAGTTATCCATAAATAATAAGGGACTTCCATTAATTACGTAGGTAAGCTGTTTTTCCCAACTTCTTAGTGAGACTTGGTGAGATGTAGAGGGACGTTCCCACCTTATCAATTGAAATTTACCCTCCAATGAGTTTAATTAAAGGAGATTTTCAATCACCTCCCTTTTTTTCCATTTAAATGATATTTGAGAGATTTCAATAGAAGTTAGGAATTTAAATGAGTCCCATGCACTTTTCCTTATTTTGAAATTGAAGTCAGACTCCACCATTATATTACTCAGTTGTGGAAGAAAATTTCCCTTTCACCCACCTGTTTTTCAAAGACCTCCTCCTTCATTTAAATGAGATTTTACGAGAGTTTGTTGGATACTTCCCCCTTCCTCTTTTAAAATAAGCTAAAAGTCTTCATTACCTCCACTCTTCCCTTTTTTAATTTTGTTTAATTGTATCTTGAAATAGACCAGTGCTGAAGCCTTTAAAAATAGTAAAAAGTGAAAAAAAATCATAGTAGGATGAAACCCATTGGAAAAGGAAGAGAATATAACAGAAATGAAAGGAAAAATAATTTACGGGCAGTCTGAGGCGGGAAGGGGAAAGGGATGAGTTTTTAAAAAACGGTTTTCCTTGATTTCCGGAAAAACTACAAGTCTTATGGAAAAAAGTTAAATGGCAAAGTTGTAGATAATAAAAAGATTTTCAACTTTTGTATTTACACTTTTTTCACATAACCTCAAAATTTAGGTATGTGAAAAATTCAAATAACCAACTTTTTAGTTTTTTATTTTTATCTTTACAAATACATTTCTTTTTACGAAATTTGGTGAAAACTTACCTATTTATGTCCCAAACACGCTGTAATTTTTTTGATTTGAAATATTTATTTTTTCACCTTATTTTTACTTAATATCGAAAAAGCACCCTAATTTTCAATCGAAAATTCTCAGGTCAAAATATCTCCTTTTTTAAAAGTGTTGGTGGGCGTTTTCTTCGTGAGAATTTTCGATTGAAAATTAGGGTGCTTTTTCGATATTAAGTAAAAATAAGGTGAAAAAATAAATATTTCAAATCAAAAAAATTACAGCCTGTTTGGGACATAAGTAAGTAAGTTTTCACCAAATTTCGTGAATAAACAAAATTTTATGTAAAAGATAAAAATAAAAAACCAAAAAGTTGGTTAGGTTAGGTTTTTGTTTTGGCTTCAAAAATTATCGATCCTGGTTTAACTTCTTAGTGAGTTTTGGAAGGACCCGCATTTTCAACACCCCTACTCCCTTTTAAATGAGATTTAATGAGATTTAGCTGGACCAATCACCCTCCCTGTTGAAACCCACGTAATTAATGGATGTTTTCCACAGAAATCTAAATGATGTTTACTACAAAAAGTTCTTAAACTTGTAGATCAACATTTAAAATTTATTGTACGCAATTCAAAATGTGCCATTCCCGACTTAGACATTTGGGATAAACAGGTGAAACCATTAATAAGCAAAATGTCTTATTATCTCTGTACCAAAGATCGCCTTCTTACTCACTTAGTTAAAGAAGACAACGAAACCAAAATTAAAATTGATACTTCATCAAAGGCTTACAAAAACAACATTGTCTGTTGTGCCAGCGTAATAAAAAGAGTAAATGAGAATGACATCAGGTGAGAAAAAACATAAAAATAAGAGAAAAATCAGTGGCGGCTCAAAATAGTTCACAAGAGGGAATATAATAAATACTTTCAAATTTATTGTTATATAATATTAAAATATTTTTTTCCTAAATGGCCTTCGAAATTTTCATATAAATTCGCCTGACACGAATTAAGTTTCTTATTCTCTTCTATTGCCAAGTTCGTTTAAAAAGGAAACAAAAGACCAACAACGCAAAAAAAAAACAAAAGTATTTATTTCCTGCTTTTGTTTTGTGAGTGCTCTACTCATTATTAAAAGGAGGCTGCCACTATCCAATAACTGTAAAATTTAAAACAATTTTGTTTAATATTGCAGCTTATTGAAATGTGAAGAATTTAAGAAGGACATATCAGTAAATTCTTCGGTTTTCGTGAAATGTTATAATCAAAAATCGAAAAGAACGATGTACAAAAACGTTCACGCAGTTATAAATCCAAAAGTCGTTTACCAGAAAACGAAAGACTCGAAATTTTCGAACAGCATCACGGTAAATCCCCTGAGTGTTCTTATCATATCAATAGATAGTGTATCTAGAATGCATTCCCATAGAGCTTTACCGCAAACGAGAAAGTTTTTAGAAAAAAACGATTGGATAGAATTGATGGGGTATAACAAAGTAGGTGAAAACACGTTTCCCAACGTGATGGCAATTTTGACTGGTTTGAATGAATCTGCAAGTTATAAAGTTTGCAACCCCACCAAGTTGGGATATTTAGACAAATGTGATATGGTTTGGTACGACTACAGAAAACTGGGATACGTTACAGCATACGCTGAGGATCAGATGAGCTCAAGTACTTTTAATTACCATAAAAAGGGGTTCGAAAATCCGCCTACTGATTATTATTTTCGGCCTTATATGATTGCCGCTGAAAAGGAACTTAAAACCGTTTGGAAAGATGGAATGGCTTATTGTACAGGTAATTTTTCAAGATCGTACTTCCCGAATCATTTTTTGTACCTGATCTGTGCAGGTCCTGAGACTTCTGGTGAAAGAATCCTCAACATCGCCAAAGACTTCGTCTCAACATTCCGTAACAACCCGTATTTCGGTTTCTTCTGGATGAACACGTTCAGTCATAACGCCCTAAATTCAGTTTCTCGAATGGACGCCAAAATAAAATCCTTTCTAACTGAAATTTCTCGCAACAGTACTTTGGACAACACCATAACAATATTTCTAAGCGATCATGGTATGAGGTTCGGTGACATCCGTTATACAAGGGCTGGATGGTACGAAGACAAGTTACCATTTTTCTTCATTCGATTACCACCCTGGTTCAAAGCCAACTTCACAACCGAATATTCGTCACTTCAACAGAACATAAATCGCCTTACAACCCCTTTCGATCTTCATCAAACTTTGAAACACATTCTGGTATTATCCGGGAAAAATTATACAAGTCATCCTGGCGTTTCGTGTCCAGATTGCAGGTCCTTGTTCAGCCCTGTCCCACAGGATCGTTCCTGCGATGACGCTGGTATACCCAGGACTTGGTGCACCTGTTACCACGCCAAAGAAATGGACACAGAAGAAACCATAGCACAATTAGCAGGGAAGTATATTGTGGACGTAATAGAAAATTGGAAGAAAAACGTTGGGGGAGAGGCGGAAAAGTGCGAAACTTTTAAATTAAGTAAGGTTATTACAGCTCTTGCTTTTACTACAGAAAATTATATGTATATTGGCATTAAAACGTCACCGGAAGCCATTTTCGAAGCCCCGGTAATCATAAAAGGTAATCAAACCCATCCTCAGCTCGAAACTAGTATCGATCATATAATTAGAATCGATTATTATGGAAAGCAGACGTGTATTCAAGAACTTGAAATTAAAAAAAGATGCGTTTGTAAACAATAAAAGGTAATTACTGTAAGTACCTATAGTAACGAAAAAAAAATGTGACAATTACTTATTAATTATAGTTATGGTGGCCCTTATTTTAGTCATTTCTAAATTCTACGATTTTCCCTCTAATATGCGTTCCTATTGTAAAAAAATCTGCAGAGGTTAAGCATTTGCTGATAACAGTAACAAAGAAATAAATTACGAATAGTCAAGATTTTAATTGCCGTATTTTTTTTTTTTTTTTGATTTTGTAGTTTATTTCAGATACACAGATCAGTGGCGGATTTGCACATTTGCCGCCCGTAGGCTATTCAAAATTTGCCGCCCCTACTGACACCTGCAATTCTGTATCCTAATTCACAATCAATTTGTTGTCAATGAAATTGCAACTTTATGATTGTATTATATTTTTATCAGACTAATCAACAAATATTGATACGAATTCATTAGGATTAAAAATGTAAGAATGTTAAGAAGAACTTTCGTTGAATGGATATTTACAGCTTTTATTCATTACAATATTATCATTATTGTTTTTTTTTAATTGTCATCATTCTAAGAAACGTATAATATTTATGAAATTCTGTGCAACAACATGCAATTTTTAACGTGTAAATTTATTAAATTTTTATTGTACACTCAAACAGGTTGTTAATATCATCAGAAATATCAATAGAAAATTATTAATTTTCCTCATATATATCTATATAATATTTGTTATTGTTATTTTTAAGCAATTTTTTTTTCGGATCCCATTTCTCTTCGAATAGATATATTTAAGTGGTGAAACATATTACACATTAATTGAATAGTGTGGGTGGACCTAAAGAAAAAATTATGGCAATAATTAATTTAAAAAATAGGTAAAAATACTAAATTTAAAATGTAATACTTAAACGCTATTGGAATATTTAAAAAATTCAAAATCACAATAGTATATTTTATAAATAAGCGTTTAGTAATTTTTCATATACAGACGTTAGTGTATTCAGTATACTGTATAGCACTAAAATATTGTAATTTTTGTTGATTTTTTGGGCCTCGTCTTTTTCCGTGTATAAGATAATTTTTTTTAATTTCTGTAAGACAAAAAAATTTTTAAGCAAAGTTTGCCGCCCTAGGCTCTGGCCTATTCAACCTGCTAGGGAAATCCGCCACTGACACAGATTATCTTAAATAATCAATATACACTTACACTAGAAATATTAATGTGGGGCAGAATAATCCACTAAAAAGAATACACATTGCCTAATTTAATAATTTTTTTTAATACAAGAAATTTTAATGTAAATAAGCATACAATATTGAAATTTTTAGCCGAAAGGTTTTTAATCATATTACTAAACAATGATATAGAATACTGAAAATAACATAAAAAAGTAATCTGACTCGTTTTACCTAAATTTCAAAACAATGTTTACATGGGTACATATAATAAATTTAAATGTGACAAAAAAGTCCACGAAATTTAAAAATGACCAAAATAAAGGGCACCTTGTATTACATATTCCATTATATCAGTATTAAAACATATCGTAGATCACAGAAAATTATGGATAACTTACTGTTGATATCAAGCAGCAGTTTGGATGTCTTCAATTACATTTTACAACGTATCATCGTCATTATTTTTATACAACAGAACAAGTTGCAAAAAAAAATCAAATCGTTTTCATTACTTA
This sequence comes from Agrilus mali, assembly GCA_029378335.1. NCBI lineage: Eukaryota > Metazoa > Arthropoda > Insecta > Coleoptera > Buprestidae > Agrilus > Agrilus mali. The sequence continues at coordinate 17,252,420 of CM055658.1, read as the reverse complement.
GGTACATTATTTGGTAAAGTCAGTTGAGATTGTTTACATGACGTTGTGTATGAAAAGTGGTGCTATTTTGCCAAAAAGTTTGCGGATATTAATTAATGATAATAAATGTTATATACGCATACAGCATAATATAAGTACTACATACATATATTTTTTATTCGGCAATTATACTTATTGATGTGTGTTAAACAGATAAATAAGTGTGTCTAATTTATTTGTTTATTAGAATGCATGATATTCGATACAAAAGGGTGCCAAATAATTGAAATGTGATAATTACTTAGTCGAAAGCAATTTTTGAATTATTTTAATTGTTTAATGTGACATGACATCATATTATTTATTACTGATGTATACTTACCTAAAGAGTATCTAGTAAATAGCAAATTATTGTTATTGAAATTAATGTCAAAATGATAGAAAAAGAACAACATTATCAGTATCTAGTGATAGTAGTTTATTTAGGTAGTAATTGTTTACATAATTGAAGGAAATTTATTTGTAGCATTATAAGTATTTTAGATCCACACATATCCAAAAACAAACCTTTATTATTTGCCTTTTAATTTAACGTTTTTTTATTATTATATTTTTGAAAATATAAATAATTTTTTTAAATATTATTTTTTTGGTTTTTCTTTTGTCGATTTGCAGTGACCAGCGAGATGAGGTAGGTAATTAATAAAAATAAATTTTGATTTTCTTCAGAAATAGTAATATTAATATTAATAGCAATGTTTATTTGATAACAATTTAAGACATAGTGTTTTTTTGTTATTGCATCAACTCTCGTGGGGTCAATATTAAAGGGTTCTCTTCAGTTCCTGAAAAAACTTTACAATTACAATTTATTATTTATTTTTTTCATTAATTATTATTTTTTTAATAATGATTGATTACCTTCAGATACATTTTCCGCAGAGCTAATGGAAGAAGTTTCCTGAATCCGGATCAAAGGTGTCATTGAAGTATAGGAAATATGGGAATAAGAGGGTGGGGGTGAGTTTGGAACAGTCACTGAACTGGTAGTCCCCGAATTTATTTTATTTTCATTATTGGTTGTAACACCGGTATCCAGAAATGGCCCCAAAGACGTCCTTCTACTGTTCGAGGAGGATTCCTGAAAATCGTCGTCAGTTTTCCGGGAACAACGGGAACAACTTCGTCTAAACAATATTATTAGAAGGGTAGCTATTCTTTTAATATGTATAAAAACTGTTTTATTACTTTCTCGAATTTGAACGACTTCGGGAGTCAGTTGAATTTTTTCTCACACTTCGTCTGTATTCATTGGCTTTCACTGGGGTCCTCATAACCTCTTCGTATTCTGGTGGGGCTTCGTAATGTGGTGGTTCGTCTGTTATCAAATCTTCCTGACCAGCAACACCATCTTCTATTAAAATACCCAAAATCTCAATAAATCAATGCTGAAAGGGGGACCATTACTTTACCTAAAAGGCTACTAATGGTTTGAAGATGGTCTTGAAGTTGTCTCTGTTGTCTTGCCCTTGCGTTTATACGATAAATCAAAATAATCATTGCGAATATTAGAGCTACTAAACCTAAAAAAAAATGTCCATCTGTATAAATTATTTTTTTATGTAAATGAGGGTTTTTACCCATGCTGCAAATTATAAAGGCCACTGTTGCTGTCTGTAGATCTGCATAACGATCGATTTTGGGAAAAAAGAAGTTCGGAGTGTGTACCCAGTGATGGTCTTTAGACTCTAAAACACATATTTTTTAATTGAAATGCCCAAAGGCGGAAATTATGGGGTAATTTAAATATCCAACAAAAATTAACTACTGATCAAAAACCTTTGGCAACTATTTTACAAAATAGGATAAGGATGCGTGTACTCATCTGCGGTGACCGCCAAGACCTAATTACCTTAACAATATGACCAACGCTTTAAAAAAAAGGACGTCTAAATTACCCCACTCTTCCTTGTTATCAATTTATTTGATTTTGTGTTATCGAACCTTGAAAGCAAGCCAAAGGTTCATCACTTTCATCCCCACAGTGGTTGAAACCATCGCAGCGAAGAAACAAAGGAATGCATCGGTGATTTTGACAAAAGAAATCAGAACCAGGAATGCACTCTAGAAGACGACATTTATTTTTATTCTTGTTTTTGTTTTCTTCTATTTATGGAAGTAATTCTATTGTTTTTACCTTTATAACTGAATGCAGTATAGACAATAGAAAGTCGGGATTCGGGTCGAAAGAGTCCTTTAAGACTCACGTAAAATCCTTGCGAAAGAGAAACGACGTGTTCTTTCTTTTTTGCCAAGAAAAAATAAGACATTGGATGACGCAGAGTTTCCAAAGCAGGTTCGTTCGACGTTATTCCTTGCCGAACGGTCAGTTGAGTGTTACCCCCTTTAATTTTTTTATATCTAAATGTTAACATATTACAAAAAAATACATATTTTTTTAATTACCAAAATCTGAAAATTCGACAACTTTAAGATACAAATGCGTCTGCAAATGCATATACCCCCGGGGTGGTTGGATTACCCAATAACAATCAAATGGTTTTGTACCCTCTTTTACCATATCCATCATGGTAATTGCGCCCCCCAAATTACTTACATACCCCCCACAGTCTACAATAAAAAGGAGGTTATTTAAAATCAATTTTGATAAATGTTTTATTTTTTATAACCGGTGTTTGGTCGTAAAGTGACGTCGTTATAAGCGTCCCCTAATAAAAACATGTACGAAGCTTTAAACCCCATGCTGGTACCACCATTTGCATAAAATCTTATCACCAATGTAGGACCTGACGAAATGATAACTGTGGGTCTAAAGACCGTTCCTGTGGCAACCTCCATTCTTTGACCATTCCAGTCAAAAAACTTTAAACAAAGAAAATTGTAATTTATTCATATTAAAAAAAAAAAAACTTTTTACCTCTATAATAGATGTTCTTGAGAGGTAAAAATCCGAAAATATTAATCGAATTCGACAATTTTCCGTAGAATGACATTTAACAATATATTCGATACTTAAATCCCTCGGGTATGAGTAAGGGAAGAAAGGGGATGTTAAAAGTTGAGTTTCGTTGTTAACGTTTCCGTATTTTGGAAAACCATTTAAAACTTGACGATTTCCTATTTTATCAAACAATTATACAAAAATGTCTTTAATTAGCATTTACAAATAAATATTAGGTATTAATAATAAGAAAAAGTTTTTAATAATAAACAAAAGAAAGGTTCTGAATAATAAAAAATTAATAATAAACAAAAAGTTTTAATATAATTAAAAAAGTGTCCAACTTATAATAACAAAATTTCACTAAAAAACATTTTAAATCTTAAAACTAATATTTTGAAGCTTATAAAAAATCTTTTAATCTTGAAAAACGTATTAATAATCAATAAAGTTTTTTTAAGCATAAAAAATAATTTTTAATCATACAAAAACATTTTTTGTCATAAAAAAATTTAAATCATGAAATTATTTTTTTTAACACCAAAAACTATTTTCTGTCATCTAAAAATTTAAAAAAAAAAAAGACTTACGTTCTGACGAAAATGTTATAGTAAAGGCATGATCGTAGTTGATGCTAAATAAAAAAGAAATTGCTACACTTCTCGTTTGGCTTGTGTATGATAACGAGGTGCTATTGTTTTTTAAAAATTGACCGCAAAATTGCTCCCCCGACGCTTCATCAAAGGGGGGCTCGTAAATCCAAACGTAGTCGCACCCACAAGAGTCTAACACTGTGTTCTTGTCGCAATTTCGTGAAATATTTAAAAACCTTTAAATAAAAGTGAAAAACATGAAAAAATAATTTTAATAAGAATATTTGTTATTAAATTAATGTAATTGAAGGCTATGACTCTATTTAAATAATGGAACAACCTGAAATTTGGGTGTTGTACGAATTTTCAATGATGGTCACCATTAAATTACCAATTTCCGTATATGATGCTAATTATAATAACAATATTTACAGGTGCAATTATGTTTTCGTCGAATGTTTAGAAAAGTTTTTATGAAAAACTAAAAATAGCAATAGCTATTTTATTTTTAATATCTTTTTTCGTTTTTTTTTATTACGTTTTTAATTTATATATTACTAACTACAATTAATTATAGTGCATTAATTTTCAGTAATAGTAATAATTCGTCTAATATTCAATTAACTGAAATTATTAAGTTAATTACGACGGCCATAATTTGTATTTGAATAATAGAGCAGTGTGATTGGCTGTTGAACGAATTTTCAGTTATGGCGGTCGTATCTCAAAATACTTGACATTAAAGTTATAAATTTTAAAATTATTGCGACGTAATTAGTTTAAATTCTGTAAATAAAGGTTATTCGAAATATCCTTTAAAACCTAAGTGTAATACATACTTCCTTGAGTTTTTAACGTGCGGCGAGACGAATTTTGTCAAAATTTAAAGTTTTCTTAAACTTCTATTCAAAATCTTAAGTGCATTTGGCATTATTTTCTCGTGAAAAAGTGTTTTATAACATAGTTGATTTGTGAAAGATCAGTGGTAAAGGTTAAAATTTAAAAAACAGATGTGATGAGAACCTATATGGAAATTCCCCAAGTAAAGTTTCTACTTCCCTTTGGCAAGATTCCTCTTGTACAAAGGTAGGCACTTATTCATATCTTAAAATTACATAATAATAACTACAGTAGGAAACGATCATCCCCTTTGTACTATATGTAGTTTTACATACATATAAGGTTTGTATTCTAATAAAAATGAACGTCATACTGTTAGAAAAGTTAATTATACATCAACAATTAATAGAAACAACAATTTAAATATTCAAATTTGTCGTAACAATCGATTTAAGTTAATCGATATTCTGATGGTATGATAGCATATTTAATACTTACGTAAACTGCAAAGATATAATGCAGCTAGGGCATGTTATTAACTCCAAACTGCACTGACTGTGAGTGGAAATGTTGTGCAGTTGATGTTTATAATGATATTCTCTCAAATTACTCTCATTCCTTGCTGTAAGGACTCCCTCTTCCCCTAATTCTAAGTACATCCTTCTTCCTGTGAATTCTCCACAAATTTCATGATACGTGGGCGACTTACTATTCACTTCATTTATTATTAATAATAATATAATGATTGAATTTATTTGTAAAAATGGACTTTTTATAAAATTACCTACTACCAGGGACTGCATTTCAATGTTCAACTGACATTGTGGAATTTAAGAAATGAAAACTAAACTTGTAGGAGAAACCTTATAAACACTAAATCCATTTAAGGGAACACTATCTCTTATGTAATAAGTAATGAAAAGGTCATATTTTTTTTATAGAAAATGTATATTTTAAGTAATACAAATATAAATACCATAACATGAAATATTTTCTTTTTATATTCAAATAAAATTGCTTAAAATCGATGGAGAGCTCTTATCACCTTAGAGGTAGTTTCAGAATTCCATAGCCGTTTCTAAAAAGAACTGAAGTAAAGGAATTGCACACTAGAAGATAAACTAAGTTTTTCACCATTTTGTTGAACTTTTATTTTTCTCCATTCCTTCTCCAATTGCTTGACAAACTCATTAAAAACAGTGATTGGTTTTAATAGACTTGTTTTTTTAATATCTTTAATACTCCTGGAAACTACACCTTCTTCTAATTTATTTTCTGAAATGCTCACTTCTTGTTCTTTAGTTTTTGTATCATATTTATTTACTTCGTCCATTATACTTCTGCAAATAAATAGTGAAATATGTTTTTTAAACCGACTTAAATAATTTGTAAAATTACATTATTGTTGGTACTGTGATGGGATCAAAACGATCAACAAGTTTTGGATTAAATGGTACTGATATTTTTCCTGTTTTTGGATGAACAGAGAAAGGAGACTTCAGCAAATGGTTCATCCCTATTGAAACATTATGATCTAATCTTGGATAAGAGTACTGCAGCTTTATTTCTTCTTTTAAGTTTCTAAGGTGTTTTGGAATTTGTTGCTACAATAATAGTTTTTAAGATAAAAAGCTTCAATGATACAATAAGTTTATACTTTTTGAAGCAAATAATCAAACTGTTTTACAAATGCATTCCATCTTTCCACCGTTGTTTTAGCTTTGGTTAAAACTTCATCAAAATGTGACCTAACATCTTCATCAATTATTTGAAGGAAATTTCTAAGGCGATCATCAGTCCCTATAATATCCTGTCCTATAAGAATATCGTTTTCAAAATATTCATCAATAATTTTTAAAGCCCTCCTAAAAACACATTATTTTAATTAATAAGCTTTATCACAAAAAACATGCATCCTACTGTACTGATGTGTGTAAATGTTCATCTGGCAAGTTGACCTTTTTAGATTTGTGTGTACCCCCTTCAAGAAGGAGTAAATACCCTGCCACAGCTTCACGACGTTCACCATCTAACACTCTTGCAGTTTTATCACAAACCCAACAATGGATACCTCTTCTACCTGAAAAAATCCATAGCAAGTCTTTGAAGCCAAAATCTTCTCTTAGGGCTGCATCCAAAATTTTGCAGGCTATAACCATAAATTTCCAGCACTTTTGGCAGATGTCTGCTCCACTACAACAACTTCTAATATCATCATAATCAGTCAAGTCAATATCAAAGACTAATTCTCTCTCCATGGGGGTAAAAGTTGCCAGTTTTCGATGTTCTCTAGGTTTGAAGTTATACACAGCTCCAATGTCAATCTTAATAGGATTCTTTTTTTGTACTTCCTGTACAAATTCTTCTTTGGTATCATAAGATAAGTAACGTATATAACGATCGCCTGATAATACAAAGGTAAATTCTCGCTTTCCGAAATGATGCCAGCTTCCTACAAAATTAAAAAAATTGAGATTCCAGGGCTTCTCTTTTGTAACATACAGAATGACTACCGTATGAAAGCCATCTGCACAATATATCGAATGGAAATATTCTTTTGTAAAAGACAGGAAGAACAAATTGCAGAGATGTTTCATCAAACTCTTCCTTTATGTTGGTCATTTTTATTTAAATCACTTTTGTCTCGTAAATTTTAGGGTTAAGGAGAATGGCGCGAAACTATTAAAAAAGTTTAAAATGGCGCTGGTGATAGTTCACACACAATCCAATAGATGGCGATTAAAGTTCAAATTTACTAAAATTTAATTATTAGTACCTATTTTAAAATACAGATAATCAAAATAAAGAGGAATTGTATCCTCGAAACGTTTTTTGTTCTTTAATTTTATAATTTAATTAGTTGAGACTTACAGGATTACACTACTCTATTTCTTTTAAAATTTTAATTTTCTTGGTAATAAACCTGTTTAAGATTTCTTGTTTATATGAAAATAAAACCATGCCCATCTTTTTACAATTTTAATACTTAAAAAGTTTTGTGCTACACCCCAGTTTATTTTAATTTGATTATATAATTAAAAAATTGAAGATAATTAGATCCAAATTTAACTTTATTGAAGTATCATTAATACACAGTATACGTTTTTGATACTAAATGTACAAAGCAAGTTTTTATAAAAATAGGAAAGTCCTCCTCAGACACATTCATCATTCAGTTCAAAACTTTACATACAACTTATTTTTTTATTTGCAAAAAACACTTTTACCTGTTCATTTGCGACAGTGGGGACAACAACAAGTTTACAAGTTAACAAATAATTTTCAATGGAATTAAACAATGGTAATTACAAAACTAAGTAAGCAGTTAATTGTTCCAGTTAGTAATAAAAAGGAAAAGAACAGTGATCAATGATGGTGGTAGTGCTTTTAAAATTCCTTTACATCTAAAAACTAAAAGAGAAATTAAATTAGAGGTCTTCATCGTCTTCGGGTAAGGCTGTTTGTTGAGCCTCTATGAGATCCTTTTCGATCTGTTGTTGCCAGTTGGGGTCCATGTGTACTTCTGGGGGCACAAGAGCAGGCATTGCCACAAATTCTAGGTTAGGGTCTCCAATTAACTTCCTTGCTAGCCAGAGGAATGGTTTTTCGAAGTTATAGTTAGATTTGGCAGAGATATCATAGTACTAAAACAATAAAAAAATAATGCTGGCTTTATTAATGAAATAAAGTTATTTTACTTTTCAAAGGTCATTTACAAAAGATATCATGGACGTTTGAAGTAATTTAATTGAAATATAACTGATCAGATGAAAAATTGTTATTGTAAAAATTCAGAACATTTTAAAAGTAAATTTAGTTATCTATCACAAGTTATTTTTAAAACTGACTTCATAAATTAAAATAAGTTGAAACTATTCCATGTCTAACATCAGTCAAGGATAAATAACCTTCAATGATATTTAATAATAAAAACAAAAAAAACAGCAAAAATAACTCACCTGCAGATTTTTCTTCCTGTGGAACACAATGCTTTTTGCTTTGACTTTTCTATCTTTGATATCCACTTTGTTACCACAAAGAACAATAGGAATATTTTCACAAACACGAACCAAGTCACGATGCCAGTTGGGAACATTTTTGTAAGTAACACGGGATGTAACATCAAACATAATTATGGCACATTGTCCCTGAATGTAGTATCCATCACGTAATCCACCGAATTTTTCTTGGCCAGCAGTATCCCAAACATTGAAACGAATGGGGCCCCTGTTAGTATGAAACACAAGTGGATGCACTTCAACACCAAGAGTAGCTACATATTTTTTCTCAAATTCACCGGTTAAATGCCGTTTGACAAAGGTTGTTTTTCCTGTGCCACCATCTCCGACAAGGACACATTTGAATGTGGGCATATCATTTTCTTGAGCCATTTTTATGATCAAGCTTTGACACTTCTATAATAAAAATACCAACTATTATTCACTAATTTAATTATTTCTATAGGTTTTGCTTTTCGAAAGGGAACATAAACAACGAAAATTGATTTGGATATTACTAACTACACGTTTTGAATGAATTTAATTTTGACTCCAACAACGGTTTTAAAGTGTATCAAACGAATTTCAACATTTCTAGCCGACTTCACTATTATTTTTCTCTGCTTGTAAATAAGCTACGAAGAAAATAATAACATACGAATATTGTTCTAATAAAAAGGTACTTACCTTAAAATTTTTAATTGTAGTATTCGAGGGATGGATTGTAAAATAGCTGATGTAACACGACAACAACAAAAGTCGTTAGAGTTCACAATGGCGTTCCTTGTTCGTAAAGGAGAGTGAGTCAGACGTTAAGGTTAAATTTAATTTTTTTTATATATGGAACGTAGTAAAGTTAAAATTTTAAGTACAAATTATGCTGTATAAATGTGGATGCATAACAATTCAGTTTTGATATTATTTAAAAGAAAAATAAATAATTTTAGAAATTAATTTCCTCATTACGTCACAGAAAAGTATGACGTAGTTGACACATGCGCATGAAATGCACGGCACTGCAGAAGTGCCAGTTGCTTGGATATATCGATTTCCGCGAAGGTAGTGTGTGTTCTTTGGTTTTTAGTGTCGTTGTGTGTGAACGTTTTGTATGAGATTTTTATGTAAAACGAAAGAAATCCGCGGGGTTGTGTTCTCGACCACTCAACATGACGAAGGATAGATTGGCGGCTCTTGTTGCGGTAAGCAGGACTTTCTACTATATCCTTTCCGAGTTTCCTGTTTGAAAACAATAGACAGTTAACGTGATTTAAATTAACTTCGCCCTCCGGAAGGCCTTAACAGTCTAAATTTTGTTTCTTAAACTCTAAAAGAATTTTTTAGTCATATAGGTATATCGACTTGATAATTTACATAATTTGGAAAATTAGGTTAGGTGATTAAAACAAGGCTGTTAGAGTTTGTCATCAAATGTCATAATTTCTACCGTCATTTGCCCCACCCCACTACGATTTTTATTTCTTGTTTTTTTTTTTAAAGGACTGAATTACTTATTTTGGATTTTTTTTTATTGTTTCCAGGCCCAAAGTGACGACGACGATGTTGGGCCAGACGATGTCGCCGTCAATGTCGAGGGCCGCGACAGCTTTATGGAAGCCTTCTTCGCGGAGGTAAGTTCGTACCCTACCTAGGACCCTTCCTTTTTTTTCTTTGAGTTCCCATGTTTTTTAGACCACTTAATTGCATCTACCAAAACAATACCGGTTAATAACATTATAGCTACTTATTGTTGATAAAAACTCGAATAATTAATTTTTGGTAGAAGATCATAAAAAATTGTTTTTTTTTTTTAAATAAGTTTCTGCCTCATTGCTTATAACAAGTAACATGAATGAGTATTTTTAATAAGAGATGATTCATTCATTCATGTAAAATTTATAGATAAAAATTGTTTTTAAATCTTTTGTTATGATAAATTTGAGCTACCTAGTTTCTTTTTATTGTGGAATAAAAATATTTTTTGTAGGTACTTTATAAAAAGTTTTCTTTTGTCATCATACGTTTGCATTATTTTGATGGAGTTTTGTTGTCCTTGGAGCGCAAAAATTGTGCTATAAATCATTTCCAGCTGCTTTATTTTATAGAGCATACTACATAATAAAACTAACTTCTCAACGAATTTTAAACTCACTCGATTGTTTCACGAAGTTTCTTCATAGTCTGTTGACACGGTAAATTACCTAACATTAACTCGAATTTCTATTTTGTTTTCATTTTGACAATTTAAAGAGATTGCTGTAATCGTAGAGAAAACCGTTAAAGAGATTTTGATAACGCTATTTGTACAATATGTGACAAAGTTTATGGTACTTGCAAATCGTAAAATTCACATTATTTTGTCATGTGATTAGTTGTTTTTATGACCAATTCTACTAATAATTAATTAAATTATATGTTAATCCTTAATTTAATTATCGTTTCATACAGTTGAGTCGTTTCAAAATACCCTTCTTCATTTTCTAATAAAAAGTCAAGTCAAGTAGGATTTCTATATTAATTTAAAAGCTGTGGAAGTTATTTTTTCTATATTAATTTGTTAACATGTTTGTTTCCACATTGAATTGATGATTAAGTCTTGTCTCATATTTATAAGAAATATTTGTAATAAACACAACAAGGACAAGAAAAAGAGGTCGTGTAAATTGTATTGTAATATTATAATTAGATTTTTAATTAAATATTAGTGTGTAAACAGCTTTCCATGAAATCACCGTTTAAAGAAAATTTTTCTATAACACAACGTTATATAAGTATAGTCAGGGGGTGCGGATACACGAAAGATTTTATCAACTTATCAAAAATTAGAATTGTTGGAACTTAATTGGGGATATTTAAATTTCCATTGGTGAACTCATATTTTTTCTGACTCGTGGGATGTATCATGACGATGATTCATAAATTTATAAAGATTGTTTTTAATTACGTACCATCAACTAAACAATTGTATGCAACGTTATATTATAACTTATTTATGAGAGAAACTTTTCTTAATTAATTGTAAATAATTGTAATTATAATATTCTTATCGATTATTAATTTTAAATAGAAATTATAGTTCCCAATAATGTTGAATTTTTTCAAAATATCTTTTTAGTGGTTACATATTTCGCAAAAATTTAAAAGTTATTCTGTTTTTGTTACATTACCGTTTTTTTTAGATATTTCTCGTGTTTCTTACCTCTACCGCTATTATTTAATGCATGCAAGAAGTTGTAACGTCGTGGCAGTTACATTATATTAAATCAGGACTGGTATTACGGGGGTGGTGTAGGCAGAGTATTTCTGCATATAGCTGAGAGAAATTTAATACCCGCTGTAACGTGGGAGGGCGATTAGATGTTAAAGGAAACTTTGAATTCAGCGAGTACTAATAAAGGGATCGACATTTTATCGTGGGAAAGTATAAATAAATGGCCCAATGTCGTGAGGGTTGGGGTGGTGATGCTCATGAAAAAGAAGACCACTTGTGGGGGTGGCAGAAGTTGGAATTCTTTATTTAGACAAAACATTTTATCTATTTTCCATCTACAATACTTTTCGCTTTTAGAAAAAATGTTTCAGTTATCTCTTAGTACCTAGTATACAGGGTGATAAATACATGTAAAGTTATTAAATCTGTAATAAGTTAACTATCTAGTTTACAATAAATATGTTTATATATATGTTATTAAGCATTTGCTGCTTGAAAATGATGTAATAATCGAAACAACTGTCGAAAATTAAAGAAACCATACTAAGTGTTTCTAATAAATTAATTAATGTTTCGCTAACTAATTTACGAAATATTTCTATCTAAAATCCTTTAGGGGATGTTACGCTAGTAAATCTACAGTTTGAGATCTACAAAATTATTTATTTCATTTTGTTAAGGGGCCGTTCATAAAATACGTCAGGCTAAAATTAGCTTCTTTTGACCCCCCCTCTCGGTTGTCACGCTGTGTCACACTTTCTGTGACCCCCCTGTAAATATTTCGTCACAAAAACTAAAACCCCCCTGAACATGATAAATTGTGATTGATAATACACAAATTTGGATGGTCAAAAATATTCATTTTATTTTCATAATAAAATTTAAATAAATTAATAAATATCTTTTGTAATGACCAAATAAATAATATGCCTATATATACATTTAAATGTCTGTATATTTACTAATACGAATAAATTAAAAAAAAGGCCGAGGAAATAAATAGCCGTAGACCCCATGTTCGCCCTTGTCACATCTTGTCACACAGCAAGACCCCTCCACCCTTGTATGCGAACGTATTTTATGAACAGTCCCTAATATACAATGCGTTTATTTTATAAACAGATATTAGAATACGTATTAGAAACACATTTTACAAAATCGAATCTATTTTTTTTATTTGAAATAAATTTAAACGACCTTACAACTTCTTACCTCTTTTTCTTTGTTCTTGAACATTGTTGATTTTCACGTATGTGTCCATTTGTATATCTTTTAATGTCTTCAGAAATGTAACAATATTTGGGTGAGGGGTTAGGTTAGGTTACGTTAGCCAATTTCATTGAACGAGCGCAACTGCATAAAGTTAGTACTGTGATAAAGGTATCCGTAAGAAATATATATATTGTTTAAGAAATAGAAATACGAGGATGGATTCAATATAAACGATCCTTTGTTCATAAAACATTTATTTTGAAAATTTTCATAAAAACACAAATTTCTCTATTTCTCGACATATCTCCCTTGTTTGATTGTACATTTTTCCCAAGGGATTGGTAGTTTTTTCATCTCGTTTTCATAAAAAGAAGCAGGGTGGGAGTCAATTCAGTTGCCCACAAACGCCTCCACATGTTCATCACTCTGAAATCGCTCGCCTCCTAGTGATTCTTTGAGGGCCCAAACATGCGGAAATCACAAGGGGATAAGTTTGGGCTGTATGGATGGTGCTCCGACTCAGTCTAGTGTATTTCACTGATTTGGGCCTGCGTTAAAGCTGCGATGCGAACTCGAGCAGCTTTTTGATCTTCACTCAGCAACTTTGGGACCCAACGAGCTGAAATTTTTCGGAATCCCCAGTTTTTCGTTATGATTGTGTGGACACTCCCATAGCTGATGCCGAGTTCAACAGATATCTGAAGCACAGTGGCGTGGTGGTCCCCTTCAATAAGGTTTCTAACGTGTACAATGTTAACCGGCGATATGCTGGGGCGCGGACGACGAGGATGATTTACATTTTCGACACGATTACGCCCTTCGTTAAATTCTTTGCACCAAACTTTTACCCGTTGCCACGAAAGCGTTTCATTTCCGAACTGTGCTAGCAATCTGCGCAAAATTTCAGCTGGTTTTACGTTTTCAGGTGTAAGAAACTTAATAATAATCGTTGCACAACGCTGCTATGCATCTCTTTCTAACTCATTGTGATAGCTACTAACCAAGCAAACACAACAATACGACGAGTCGTTTCCGTGTCACCTAATATCCCCACTTCAAGTTGCTAACGCCCGTATGCGCCTTGAACAACTATTCGGCGCTCAATTTAAAAAGGCTCGTTTATATTTGATCCGCCCTCGTAGTTACAACATCCGATATTAAAAGTACCCTGTAAATGTACTTTTTCGGAGTAATAAAGTAATTAAGCGAGGTATTGTTATTTTGCTTGGACGGGAATTAATGCAGGGGATTAAGTACCAAATGTAGCGAAAAAGGTACATCAATTATTTGGACGTGAGTTGATGTGCGCCCATCTGCTGGTGTGATTCACGTTAAAGCCGTTCTTATTAGATGTTTGAGATTGTATGATCCCAACAACTATACTAAGATTGCACATTTTTTGATTAACTAGTTACCTATATTGTTTCAGCTCAGAAAATTGGTACACACTTTTTAGTACAATAAAATGTAAAAAATCGCCTAATCAGTTATTTTTCAATTGTAATAACTGGCTATTAGTAGAAAACCGGTAAATATGTTTTTTGTCGTTATTGGACTAAAAACCGTTTGAGTCGTGATTTATTTTTATGTGTAAAATAATTTATATGACGTTTTGATAAAGAAAAGTGCGTAGCTATTGATAGTAATAAATGTAAAAGTGATCGAAACGTTGTATTGTATAAATATGATTTATTGTTTCTTAATTTTTTATCAAATGCTTTCAATTGACTTATTAGTCGATTGGCCATTTTTTTAAAATGCGTGTTTCCTTATTTTATTTCAAAGCTACAACAAAGTGTTCCCAGTATATGTATATATGCTATTAGCAATAGCCGAAATCGCCCGCTGTCCGAATATTTTGTCCACAATGCATTATGGGCATGACAATTTACCCACGATACGAGTAGAAGACTTATGTATAGGTAATCGAACAGTGAGTACTACTTATGAACCAGAATGCGTTGTGGGTGAATTGTAACCCAGTGATTTGTTTTAAACGTCGGGTTTGGGGAAAAGGAAAAAAGGTAACTTTACACACCTTAACCTAGTTTAGGCAAAATCTATGTAAAGGAATGCTTTCCGCGCCTAATATATGAATATATTATTGTTCAGCACATCAACTAGTACAACATGCAAATAATTACCAAACAAATGCTTCACAAAGTAAGACAAACGGTTAATTTCGTGTTTTTGGTGTTATATTTACCCACAATGCGTTCTGGTTAATTAGTATTATCCATTGTTCGAAGAAAAATTTTCTAATCCTATCGTGGGTAAATTGTAATATCAAAAACGTGTTGTGGATAAAATATTCGGGCAGTGGACAATTTTGGTTATTGCGAATATGATATATACCTACCTACTTTGGGTAAAATAAAAATATTTTTAGTAAAGATCTTATTCTCATTCAAAGAAATCCAGAATGACCACAAATGTCTCGAAAACTTCTAGTATTCAAACATTAATTAGTTATTAGGGTTCGTGCTATTCAATTTTGTGGTGTGCATTTTAAAAAGTGAGATTATTTTAAAAATGTGACAGTCTAATTGAATTTTGTGTCTCTGCTTGCTAAGACCAGTTTTCTATTTCTTTACAGGTGGAAGAAATACGGGAAATGATAGATAAGATTCAAGCCAATGTGGAAGAAGTCAAAAAGAAACACAGTGGTATCCTATCGGCGCCTCAGAGCGATGAAAGTGAGTTTTTTTTAATTTATTTTTATATTCAGATTAAAAAATTTATTGTGGATATATTTTTATCATCGTATAAGTTACAAAAGGAAACAGAGCCACAAATAATGTGCACCCCCCCTCCATCATTATAGATTAGGTAAATTTGGTGATGAAAGATGTAAACATTCTTATTAATTTATAGATAAAAAAGTTAATTAAAAATTTATTTCATAAAATATAAACAACATACAATAAATAAGTTATTGTAAGACAGATCTGAAAAATAATAATAAGCAATGTAAATGTAGCCATTAAAACGAAATATTACGAAAAAGAACACTTAAAAAGATAGTTAAACACAATGGAACTTTATACAGGGTTATATATTCACGCTAAACGACACGGAATAATATGGCCAAAATATGAAAATTTCAACTTTCGTTTCCTTAAAAAACGCGAAGACTTAGCTTATGGACACCCTTATACCAATCGATAGGTAATAAAAAATACATCTCCTGAAATGTAAAAAAATATGGCGTTCCATTTAAATTAATCAAGTTACAACCCCTTAAAGTTCATACTTAAGTAGTATTAATTTTTGGACACCCTGTATAAGATGACGAGTTTATTATAATTGAGGTATAAAATATAATCTATTGTTACACTTCATTGTAAATTTCGCTTACATAACTTAAATACTTCTTAAGTATTTGATACATAAAAATTAGGTTAGATTTTGATAAAATTCAAATTATTTAAAAAACCTTAAGGTTTAGGTGTCATAAACATTAACAAAACAAACACTTATTTTGATCGAACAATCCAAAAATGCAATGATATACAGGGGGTTCCATTTAAAAAACATAACTGATACTTTCAGGGCATTTTGAACACCCTGTATAATATGAAAATAATTTTAAAAGGCAACTATAATAGACCCCTATATAACTCAAAAGTGAAAGTTTTTCAAATTTTCATATTTTGACCATAATATTCCGTGCCGTATAGCGTGAATAACTGTATAGAATATATTACCCGAAATTTGTTTAAAATCTCTGCTGGCTTCTAATAAGATTAAACTACTTTTTAATTAAATAAATTAGTTTCAAGGTAATGAACTTAGGTAAAATATTTATGCGGTACGAAATGGGATAGTACAAACCTTTTGTGTGATACGACAGAGTATGTATCCATACCACAAACGAACAAAATAATCGAGAAAACGAGAAATTTGTTGCGTTTGAATAGAAAATACCGATGTCCGGTCCTCTCATTTTATTATTTTTACTAACTTTCCGCGGTAGTAGGCTTCAAATGCCCTTATGTGTCGATACATCCCTGCGGAGATATATGTTTGTTCATTTTTGTCACCTCTGAAGTGTCCTTATTTCTTGGTATCTTCTCCCTTCTATCGAAGATCAATTATTACCAATCGACCCTAATTTTACCCTCAGGGAAGCAGGTCAGTGGGACGTACACATGTTTTACTTCAATTCAAAATTAATTTTGCAAGCGTGCCGTCATTAACTTTTTGTACGTGTTTTGTAGGAAAACATCGACGGGAAGTATGCAATCGGAGAACGGGGTTTATGTTAATTTTGAAAGCGTATTACAGTAGAATCCTGGAGTATTTCAGAATCCTTTTAGAAATGTTAAAAGTTTTTAAAGTACCAGTACTCGTCGGGATTGTTCTGTGGTCGACGATTCGGGAATTAATTTTGAATGGTTTAAATTATTGTGTAGGAGTATGAGGAGGACTAGCACTAAAAGTAAGCGAAACTTGCTTCCGCTTTGAATCAATTCCTAAGGCCGAAGTTTGCGAAATTGGTAGGTATTCAGCATATTAATGTAGTTTCGTATTAATAAATTTTGAAGTGTGGTAGAAAATAGACCCATAGAGCAAACGTTCTCATGTTAAAAAAAAATCCAATTTAATAACTTCGATTTAAATAAAAACCGAGACCTTTTACTTATTTATGAGGTCGTTTGAATATGCAAGGGAGCATTAAAAATAGAGAATTACAACCCTTTAAGAATACGATACATACATAACTCAGACCCCTTATCTAGCGCCCGTTATCATGAAAAAGGGTGTTTCTTATGTTGAGGGTAGAAGTTTTGTAATGGCTGGCAACTTAGCTATATAGTTGGTAGCGTTTCGGAAAATCGACCCGCTGCCCTGCCGCTACATATGCCCTACACAACAGTCACGGAATTCGCGTCGGGACGACCTCGATTAGTTCTCTATTCAAGCGTCAAGAGAAAAGCGATACTATGTACGGTCTATGTATGTGGGGTATTATCGGACGAAAAATAAAACGGCTCGGTTTCGTTGCCGGTAATCCCCGAGTTTCACGGGATTTTCCCTGTCTCATTACAGTCAACTACATTCATCATTTCATCAGCAGACAGCCTTACACAATGCTTTGAATGTGCGTGCTCAACAGTAACGTTATCATTCATTTTCTTCCATTCTTTCTTTCTCTATTTCCGAAGCATTCGTCGACCTTCTGTTAATTAAAGCGACTATTCCATTTTGCGCTTCTTTGAAAGATAAATTTTCGAAGTTGTACAAATAAATAAGCTTTACAATAGATATTGTTTATAACGATGTTGATAGGGCTGGCGAAATTAGATAATTTATAACATCGAAATAAAAAATTCTGCAAATAACATCATAATTATCTGTAATTTTTTTCTGGAATTTAACTGACTCAATTTACCCCATTTTTAAAATTGTTGTAGTTTGAAACAATGTTACTGTGAAGAATACTGTTACGAGTACTTGCCAATTAAGTTGGTGTGAACATAATTAATGAACATCTTCCCTGATTACATAAGGAATATTCTCGGCTTTCCTGATACATCTAGAAAACACCAGCAAAGATCAATGGGAAAACAATTGAATTACTAGACGGCTGTAGAATACCCTAGAAAAAGGCTGAGAAGACTATAAAAGCGGACGAGACACTCACACCGAGTTAGTTGACAGTTTACAGTAACAGCTGATGCAAAGCGATCGATAGGCGATACAGGCGAACCATAGAGGCGATAGTGTTCATAGAGAGCGATAAATAGTGTCTACCGGAACGGCGATTAAAAAGTGACTTTTAGTGAAATAAATTGTGCGGACTTGTTCATAACTGTAGTGTAGTCAAATTAATTTTAGTAATTAAATAAACTCGTTGTTTTGTTTTGTTAATTGTGTTTTCTGTGACCGAACACGTCACATTTGGTGTCAGGAGTGGGATAGTAAGGGAATTGAAGATTCCCGAAGAAAGTTAGTGCGACAGATCGTAGAAGAGGTCCGAAGAGAAGAAGAATTTTGAAGCCTTATGCCAGTAACAAGAAAACAATCAGCGATAATGGAAGAACAAATAAAGGCTTTAATGGAAATGATGAAGGCAATGAAGGCAGGCCAGGAAGAAATGAAGAATAAAATGGAAGCTGGACAAGAAAGAATGGAATGTGGCCAGGAAGAAATGAAGGAAGAAATTAAAGCAGGCAAAGAAGAAATTAAAGCGGTTCAAGAGAAATTGATCGAAGATATAAGGACAATAAAAATTGAGCAAGAAGGATTAAAAGAAGAATTGAAAGAAGTCAGAGTAGAAGTGCAAGAAGAATTAAAGGAAGTACGACAAGAATTGGAGACGAGACAAGAGAAACTAAGAGATCAGTTGAAAGAAGAAGTACAAAAGGAAGTAGAGAAGATACGACAAAAGTTCGATAACACTAGACCGGCTAGTGAAGTAAAGTCCGAAGACACTGCGAAGACGATTAGAATTAAACCACCGACTTTCGACGGAAAAGTTTGCTGGTCTGTGTACAAACGACAGTTCGAGGCAGCGGCAGAAGCAAACAACTGGAACGATTTTGAGAAAGCAACGGCGCTGGTCATAGCTCTGCGAGGAGAAGCATTGGATGTCTTTCAAGGTATTCCAGAGCGCCAACAACGAGACTTCTCTGCGCTGTTAGAGCGACTTGAAATGAGATATGGCGACAAACATTTACAACAAGTGTACCAAACCCAACTAAAGTGTCGCAATCAGAGGACATCAGAAAATCTACAGGAGTTCGAGGCCGATGTGGAACGTCTAGTTAGATTGGCCTATCCTACCGCTCCGCAGGACTTTGCAGACCAGCTAACAGTCCAAACATTCGTCGATGGCGTGAGGGACACCGACTTACAGCAAGTTCTCCGTTTGGCCCGCCATAAGACTGCGAGTGACGCACTGGCGCACGCCTTAGAATTCGAAGCTGCAAAACAAGCTTCCAAGGGCCACGTGCGTGTACGCCAAACAGCTGTTGAAGACGACGAATACAAGAATGAAGTTACGAGGCTGATTAAAGAATGCGTCGAAACTGTCAAGAAGACTACCATCAACGACAAGAGAGAATCGGCCAAATGTTGGGAATGCGGGAAGGTCGGTCACTTTTCCCGAGACTGTGGCCAAAATAAAGGAAGACCAAGGTGCTGGGAATGTGGAAAGCGCGGACATTTACAGCTAGACTGCACTAAACGCCACGAATGCGTCGAAACTGTGAAAAGGACTACAATCGATGACAGAAGAGAATCGGCCAGATGTTGGCAATGTGGGAAGGTCGGTCATTTTTCCCGAGACTGTGAACAAAACAAAGGAAGACCAAGGTACTTGGAAAGTGGAAAGCACCGACATCTAGAGCGAAACTACCCGGCCGAGGAACGCCGTGCGGATCAACAGCGGCTACAAGTATACGACTTCAGCATCGAGCATCGTGCTGGAAAACAACATGGTAACGCTGATGCCCTCTCGCGAAGACCATGCTCGAAGAACTGCAAACATTGCATGGCCGCCGAAAAGAAGGAACCAGTCAACTTGGCACGGATCTGTCAGACGATGGTGGAACCTGAAGAACACTGGCAGAACGAAGACCTGGCGAAAGACCAAGATAACGACGAAGACATTAAACCGATACTGCGGTGGAAAAAGGCAGGAACAGCACGACCTACCTGGGCAGATGTTAGTAGTACGAGTACCATCACGAAGAGCTATTGGGCCTTATGGGATTCGCTCATCGTCGAGAATGGGGTACTAAAAAGAGTGTGGGAAAGCCCTGACGGAACTAAAATTCGACATCAAGTAGTTCTCCCGAAGAACAGAGTCAACGAGGTGCTGACAGAAGTCCATGGAGGTGTTGGTGGAGGACACTTCGGAGTAACAAAGACGTTGGAGAAAGTGCGAGAGCGATTCTATTGGCTAAAGTGTAGAAGAGACGTCGAAAATTGGTGTAGGAAGTGCCCAACGTGTGCGTCAGCCAAGGGACCTCAGACTCGAAGCCGAGGGCGAATGAAACAGTACAATGTTGGTGCCCCATTTGAGAGAATAGCTCTGGACGTAGCAGGACCATTCCCAACAACAGCTGCTGGCAATAAGTACATCTTGGTAGTGATGGACTATTTTAGCAAATGGCCCGAAGTGTACGCAATCCCAAATCAAGAAGCTACTACGGTCGCTGGAATGTTGGTCAACCAATGGATCAGCCGGTATGGAGTTCCGATGGAGATCCACTCTGACCAGGGACGGAACTTTGAATCCGCAGTATTCCGGGAAGTCTGTGAGCTGCTAGGAGTACAGAAAACTAGGACCACTCCATTACATCCACAATCTGACGGAATGGTCGAACGGTTTAACGCGACGCTGGAAACAAATTTGAAAATGGTTGTCAACGATCACCAGACAGACTGGGACCAGCACATACCTTTGTTCCTGTTGGCCTATCGAAGTGCGGTTCATGAGACCACCGGCAGAACACCAGCCAGCATTTTATTTGGAAGAGAGCTGAAGTTACCGATAGACATCCGGTTTGGACACCCAGAAGATCGGCGACCTTCGGCTACCGACTACGCACAGCAGCTAGAGGAACGACTCGATACCATCCATAGAGCCGTTCGTAACAAAATCCAAGTAGGGAGTGACCGCATGAAGACCAGGTACGACCGGAGAGCCAACAGCACAGGATTCAGAGAAGGGGACCAGGTGTGGCTTTACAATCCTGTCCGTCGGAAAGGACGCTCACCGAAGCTACAGCGAGCCTGGGAAGGACCTTACACTGTGGTCAGAAGGCTGAATGACGTGGTCTACCGTATTCAGAGAGGACCAAAGGCCAAGATGAAAGTTGTACACTTGGACCGCCTGGCGCCCTACAAAGGTCAAGACATTGATCGGGACGATCAATTCTAAGAAGGGGGCAGTGTTACGAGTACTTGCCAATTAAGTTGGTGTGAACATAATTAATGAACATCTTCCCTGATTACATAAGGAATATTCTCGGCTTTCCTGATACATCTAGAAAACACCAGCAAAGATCAATGGGAAAACAATTGAATTACTAGACGGCTGTAGAATACCCTAGAAAAAGGCTGAGAAGACTATAAAAGCGGACGAGACACTCACACCGAGTTAGTTGACAGTTTACAGTAACAGCTGATGCAAAGCGATCGATAGGCGATACAGGCGAACCATAGAGGCGATAGTGTTCATAGAGAGCGATAAATAGTGTCTACCGGAACGGCGATTAAAAAGTGACTTTTAGTGAAATAAATTGTGCGGACTTGTTCATAACTGTAGTGTAGTCAAATTAATTTTAGTAATTAAATAAACTCGTTGTTTTGTTTTGTTAATTGTGTTTTCTGTGACCGAACACGTCACAATACGTTGTAACACCTAATTTATCTTCTGTCCCCGACTCATTGACCACCCGAAACGGGAAAAATTATCAATAAAAACCTGTGAATTAGGGGGTATGAGCATTTGATTTTTTTGTGAGAAAGAAGATTTTGTTCAATAATTTTGCTAAAAACCCAACTAGATGTTTCTTTTACACATAACAAGTACCTTCATAGATTTTATGTTAAAAAGTTGCAAAAGTATCTACAGTTACTTATATCAAGAAGATACAACATAATAAAAAAAAATAAATAAATATTTTTAGAAATTCTTAAATTTTCTGGAAATCGTTTAGCACACATTCTTTATCGTTTATATTTTACTAGCTGTCCCGGCCATAACGTTGAATAATAGTTAAAACATTTAACTATTATTAGAGAAATTGAAGTTGATGGTTATGTTGTAAACATAAACACATCTTGATCATAAAAACAACTGTAGATAGTTTTGCAACTTCTTAACATAAGATCGACGATAGTACTTAATACGAGGTCTGGCTATAGAGGTTAGAAATGAATGAATTACCATCTATATACCGGATTGTTGGCGTGGCGATCGTGGCGATTGCATACCGTGGCGACGCTCGTCATGTGCGAGCGCCTGTGCGATTGTCTTCCCACTCGGTTCAATGGTATCGTTTACTATAGTAAACTAGAAGATGGCAGTGAATTAATTATGATTGTTGTGTACATTTCACCTAATAAAAAAATGAATGATATTTATTTTTTACATGAGAAATAATTTCCGTACAGTCACAAAGGTTCAATAATTTTTAAAACCAATAAAGATAAACTACCATTGATTTTAGCTGGAGATTTCAATGTAAATTTTTCTAAAGATGAATTAATGCTATTAATTACGTTCCTCCAAAAAGAATTTCAATTGCAAATTAACAACAATCCCAGTGAACCTATTACCAGATATGCAACAACAATAGTTGCTGTATTTATTAGATGTCTTGATAATGTTATGTCCAATACTTTTGTAACATACTTCAGTTATCCTCGACCAATTATCACAGTAATGCTGTCAGAGGCAACATCGAATATAACAATACATTACTTGATGTTTCACATCTGCCAGGCGTCCCGTGACGGCTCACATTTGTTTTTCTCGTGCCGATAACAATAGGAGACGAAAAAACACGAGCAACGGATCAATGTGAAATTTGTCGATAAATTAAACTGTTAAAAGAGGTCTAATACTACGACCAATGTCCAGGTCGACTTGTCTCTGTTTCCGCAAACTGTGACCAAAATCAGTGAAATGATGACCGAATGGGTTCCAGAGGGTCAAACTGTAAACCAAACTTACTATTTGAGTTTATGGAACGCTGCGAGAGCGAGTTTATAAGAAACAGCCGGAGTTGTGAATTTTGCACCAGGACAACGCACTTGCCAATAACGCGTTGTCTGCGAAGCGTTATTTAGCCTGCCTCAGTGCTTGAACACCCACCCTACTCGCCTGATTTAACACCCTGTGACTTTTTCCTGCTTCCGAAGATCAATTCTCTCTTAAAAGGAATCCGATTCGATTCGGAGAAGGAGGTAAATTGAAAATCGGCGGAGCCATAGATGCTCTTAGGGGCTGTTCATAAAATACGTCACGCTAAAATTCGCTTTTTTTGACCCCCTTCTCCACGGTTGTCACGCTGTGTCACACTTTGTGTGACCCCCCTGTAAATATTACGTCACAAAAACCCTGAACATGTTAAATTTTGATTGATTATGCACAAATTTTGATAGTCCAACATATTTATTTTATTTTCATAATAAAATTTAAATAAATTAATAAATATCTTTTGTAACGAACAAATAAATAATATTTCTATTTATCAAAAGTTCAAGGATTCTGTAAAAATTCAGTAAAATTTTTTGATGAACGGCGAACGTCACGTTGCCGTAGACCCCCGGTCCCCCCTTGTCACATCTTGTCACACTCAGCAAGACCCCCCTCCCCCCTTTGTATGCGAACGTATTTTATGAACGGCCTCTTAGAAAAGAAGACTTCCAGCATTGCTTTGACCAGTGGAAAAAAAAAATGGAACGCTGTGTGGCTAGGGGAGGGGACTACATTGAAGGAGGGCATTCGATTGTAGAATAATTTGTGAATTGAACCCTTTTTCACAAGCAGTCTCGTTATTTGATAGCCAGACCTTGTGTATACAAAATAAAAAGAAAAGGAGCAATCAAACTTGGTTGTTAGTAAAGTTATTAAACAAAATATAGAATAAGAATCGCAATTTTCACAAAAAATTGCAAATGCTCATATCTTTTTTCCCCTTTTAAAGAGTTTTTATGGATACTTCACGTCGTTTGAGGAAGTCACGTAGGTTAGGGACAGTACAGTGAATCCAAAAATGTTTATACTGTGTATTAATCATTTTTATGATTCTATTAATTATATTAAACAAAAAAATTGTAGTTGTTTCTATATTTTATTTTCTACATTTTGTAGGTCGAATTGACATCAAACTTATATTTGAATACATTTTAAATTTACTTCAAGTATAACAAAACAGAATAAAAGAATCTCGAAAAAACTTTTTAAATTTTTGATCTCTCGGTGGCACATGTTAACGTTACAGGAAAAGAACTAAACTTGGCATATTTTTTTTTATTAATGAAATCGAAAGAATGTAAAAGTGACCAAAATACGGGACTCTATCGGTTAGGGTTTCTGACGGTCTAGGAATAGCCAAAGAAGCCAAAGTATTGTATGTACTCTTGTCCAAGTCGAAACATATGTTGAGTAATCACGTATATCAAGCTGACACGACAGTTATTTTCCCGATTTCTGACTTGCACTATAATTTGTCGCTTATTTGTCGCTAATTTGTTACCAAATCCAAAAATTTGTCGCTTGTGCCGTTTAGCCATAATCAGCTGGTATGCTAGCTTGATATCAAGCTAGCACTACACATAGCGTATCTCGAAAAGGAAATGTCGTAGGATTAATATCCTAGCGACAAATTATGGCCTTTATAGTAATCTGTAAAGGCCATAATTTGTCGCTGAAAGATGACACATTCAAAGAATTTGTCGCTAGTCTTATCTCCAACTGATAAGCAAAAAGCTGCTGGAAAGCCATAAAACTCTAGAAAGGTAACGTGTTGCCCAACTTGGGGGAAAGAGGGAAAACCTAATTTAAAAAATTTGGTGAATAAATCCGAAATATTAAAACAAATGTAACCAAGAACCCCTTTATTAATTGTTTGGTGGTTTTCCAGCAGTCTTTCGCTTCTATCAGCTGGAGATAAAACTGGCGACAAATTCTTTGTATGTATGTATCATCTTTCAGCGACAAATTATGGCCTGTACAGTAATATCCTACGACATTTCCTTTTCGAGATACGCTATGTGTAGTGCTAGCTTGATATCAAGCTAGCATACCAGCTGATTATGGCTAAACGGCACAAGCGACAAATTTTTGGATTTGGTAACAAATTAGCGACAAATTATAGTGCAAGTCAGAAATCGGAAAAATAACTTTGTTGTGCTAGCTTGATATACGTTGAGTAATCAATTAATTTTAGTTGAAACATTCTATTGTTCTTTATTATTTTAAAGAATTGTTCTTTGTGACGTTTTTAATTTTTCTTAGTTTACTCTTATGCTGAAACATTTGAGATTACATTGCCTACAAATACACACAAGGGATGGACAACAGTTCGTCTTTTTAGTTTTCGAACGGGGAAGTTTTATTTATTTAGTAAGACAATATTTAAACTTGAGTTTTACCCTTGAAAACTTTAACCCCATCAAAAGTTATCGTTGTCGTAAAAGCGTCTCGATCTAATTTCGATAAATCAAGTTCCAAGGACATTTTACTCGTTACTCTGACATAAAAAACCGCCTTTGGAAAGAAAACGCTTTACAGAAAATTTAGCTTGTATTTATTAAATTTATACTAGGTATTAATTGAATTTTCGATTAGGAAAGGGAACTGAACTGTGTGTATCTACTACAAACATAGGTACATACTTCCAATTCAAATTTACTTAACCAGGTCATCAAAACGTAGTTTGCATCGTAATTAGACAAGGATCTTTCTGTCTAGAGGGTATTAGGTATACACAGGTACCTGTCGCGGACCGTCTGACGATTACCTTTTCCCAGACAGGCATCAAGGTGAAAGGGCGGTTGAGGGGACCGGAGGGTGTAGGGAGGAGGCAATTGGAGAGTTGGGAAAACGACGGTGGTTTACGTAATTGAAATTTCGAAAGGGGAAGCGACTAACCGACCGGTGAAGCATTAGGCTTGAGCCCTCGGGAGATAACGGAACACGGCTTATTTATGAGGATAATCGGAGATGAAACGTCAAACTATCCGAGATAAATTCGAAACGCCAAACCGAAAACCGAATGAAACGTTCAGATTAATGTTTATCGAATGACGTTTTTAATTTTGCCTATCTTAACTAAGTGCAATTAAAAAATGGGGCATAAGTAAGTTTTTGAGGGTTCTATTTAATATATAAAATTCTATAAGATGGAGTCTACTGTTACTTGATTGAGATTCATAATAATAAAAGTAATTTGCATACTTCTGAAGAAGTCACAAAGTGACGAAACAATTGTTGAGTGTTTAAATATTATATTGAGATTTAACAAATAATCCGGTTAATTTAGACATTCGAAGCTACATAAATTCCCACCAAGCTGAAAATCAGTAATATCATTTAAAATATGATTAAAAATAAAATTTGAAAGTTCCCCGTCTTCCCCTGTATGGAAAATTTTTTATTCAAGGTCAAAGGTCAAAAAAATGAGTCGCGATTTTCAGAAAAACGGTAAGTTTTATCATAAAAATACTTCAGACAAAAATTGTAGATCATAAAATTATCTATAAAATATGTATCAATATTTTTTTTCCTAAGAGCCACCGTTTCTGAGATATCAGGTTAAATGAAACCCAGTCTCTTATTTTATACGCCAGTGTAACCTCGAGACATCTGTCTCCTGTTCAATTGTATGCGTGGCTAGGGTCTTATACCTGCTTTATGTCAGTGTGCCCAATAAATGAAATACTCTCAGGGGTGCCAGATTAGGGGATTTTCCCCAAAAAATAGGGGATTTTTTCTTTGGGGTATTTTTTGGGGATATATTTTTCAGGAGAATTCTTCTGGGGAAAAATTTTCCTGTACAATCTTTTTTTCTATTTTAGAGATACATATTTTATAGATAATTTTATGATCTACAATTTTTGTCTGGGGTAATTTTATGATAAAACTGACCGTTTTGCTGAAAATGGCGAAAAACTCATTTTTTTGACCTTTAACCTTGAATAATTTATTGTCCGTACAGGGGAAAGATGGGGAACTTTCAAATTTTATTTTTAATCATATTTTAAACAATCTCACTGATTTTCAGCTTGGTGGGAATTTATGTAGCTTTTATTTTTTGGTCTAATTTAACCGAACTAAAAAGTGTGTTTTATTTTATTTTGATATAAAATTCTCGTGTCACAATGTTGGTTATTATACGCCTTCGAAACGGCTTGACCGATTTTTATGAAATTTTACATGCATATTCAGTAGGTCTGAGAATCGGCTACTATCTATTTTTCATTCCGCTAAGTGATAAGGATTGTCTACCTCTAATTTTTTTATTTTTTGGACAAAATTTTTTATTTCATTTTTTTATGATTTACCATTAAAAAATTCATATATTACCCTTAATTCTCATTATTCTATGACCAACCAGTACTGTAATAATCTTCAATTCTCAGTGGTCGATTATTGATCAATTATTATCAGTAGTATAGCAGGCGGGCTACCATGACTGCGGATGGCCTGTCCATCCAGATCTTACCACCGCGATGATGAATAATATATCAAGTAATATATTTACAATCGATAAAAACGACATTGTACCTATGTGTTTAAGCAAAACCAATTTTTCAACACATATTTTTTACTCATGCTTCCTTGTATAAATTATGAAAAATTCAATAATATATATATAACGAAAAAACTGATATTGAATCAAATAGAATATTTCATTTTACACTTATCAATAATTTTTCACGATTATTGAACAAACAAATGAAAAATCTAAAAAATAAAAAATGGATATGTTTCCGCTGTTTAAATAGCTTCACATCAAAAGAAATTTTAGAAAGACATCAATTCTATTGTAGAAATTTAAATACAACAAAAATTACTTTACCTAATAATAAAGAAAAGCATTTAAACTTTAAAAATTTTAGAAATAAAGAATTTGTACCTTTTGTAATATATGCTGATTTGGAAAGTATATTATTAAAAAATAATGACCTCAGTTCTATAAGTAAAATGCAAAGGTATCAGAAGCATGAACCCTTCAGCATTGCATATTAGCTACATTGTTCTTATGACGATTCACTTTCTAAATTTAAATTATACACCGGAAAATATTGTATTACATGGTTCGTAAAAGAACTTGAAAAGGTATTTTTTCAAATATCGTTCCAATAAAAAAATTATCAGATGAACAAGAAAATCGATTTCTAACTGCAACACATTATCACATTTGTTGTAAACCATTTAGTAATGAAGATATGAAAGTTAAGGACTATTGTCATTTAACTGGAAATTATAGAGGCCCCGCACATTCTAACTGTAACTTAAATGATCAAAATGATCATGCAATACCTGTAATTTTTCACAACTTATCTGGGTACGACAGTCATTTCATAATTGAAGCCTTAACTGTACAGATTAAAGGTAAAATTTCTTTACTATTTGTTAATAAGGAAAAATAAATTTCGTTTTCGAAATACATTGAAAACACTAACGTAAATTTTAGATTTTTAGATTCTTTTCGTTTTTTGGCAAGCAGTTTAGATAAATTGTCATCTTATTTAGATAGGGAACAAAAAATTATAACAAAAAAATATTATCAAAATGAAGAAGAATTTGAATTAGTTCAACGCAAAGGTGTTTTCCCTTATAAATATCTAGATTGTTGGAAAAAATTAAGTGATATACAATTGCCACCTCGAGAACGTTTTTACAGTTCAATTTACGATTGCAACATTTCTGAAAAAGAATATGATCATGCAAGTTCTGTATGGAAGACATTTAAAATTAATAATTTACTAGAATATACAGAATTATATCTAGAAACAGATGTTCTTTTACTTGCTGATATATTCGAAAATTTTAGATTAACATGCTGGATGACGTATAAATTGGACAGTTTACATTATTATACCGCACCAGGTCTAGCTTTCGACAGCATGCTTAAAATCACCGAAATTGAATTAGAACTACTAACAGATATTGATATGATAATGTTTATAAAATGAGGTATAAGAGGGGGTATATCACAATGCTCTAATCGGTATGGAAAAGCAAACAATAAGTTTATGTTAAATGAATTTAATCCTAACGAACCCCCGTCATACCTAATGTATTATGATGTTAACAATTTATACGGCTATGCAATGAGTTTTCCACTACCTGAAGGAAACTTTGAATGGGTACATAACATTTACTCAAATATTAACAAAATTTCTGATAATAATGAATACGGTTACATATTTGAAATTGATGTACATTATCCTAAAGAACTACACAAAACACTTAAAGATTTGCTATTACTTCCTGAACATTTTATTCCACCTACATCTAATTCAAAGACACCTAAACTATTAACAACACTTTTTGATAAGAAAAACTATGTGATACATTATAGAAATTTGAAACAAGCATTAAGCTTAGGTATTAAAATTGAAAAAGTTCATAAAATACAATCTACGTGGTTGAAAAAATTTATTGATTTAAATACTGATTTACGGAAATCTAGTAAAAATGAATTTGAAAGAAACTTTTACAAACTAATGAATAACTCAGTATTTGGCAAAACAATGGAAAATGTACGAAAATATAAAGACGTGAAAATAGTCACGAGATGGACAGGAAGATATGGCGCTAGTTTTTACATTTCTAAACCAAATTTCCATAGTTGTACAATATTCAATGAAAATGTGATAATCATCGAAATGGAACGACTAAATATCAAATTCAATAAGCCAATTTACATAGGATTTTGTGTACTTGATATTTCAAAAACTGTACTCTACGACTTTCATTATAATTACATTAAAAACAAGTTTTGTGATTCAGCTAAACTTCTCTATACTGATATATACACATATATACACTCATATATAATTTTTTTATTGATGATAAAATATACCTTCATATAAAAAATGATATTCATAAATTTGATACATCAGACTTCCCACAAAATAATGAATACAATATACCTCTGGTAAATAAAAAAGCAATTGGTTTAATGAAAGATGAAAACAATGGTAGAATTTTTTCTGAATTTATTGGACTTAGATCTAAAATGTACGCCATCAGACTTTTTAATTCCAACAAAGAAAACGAAAATACAGGTATAGCAAAAAAAATTAAAGGAATAACAAAAGCAACAATTAAAAAAATTACCTTTGAAGATTATTTTAAATGCTTATTTTATAATCAGGTAAAGGAAGTCAATCAAAATTTAATTATTTCAAAAAAGCATAAAGTTTATACAGTCAAACAGAAAAACATAGCTCTTAGTCCATATGATGATAAGAGATTAATAAATACTTTAACAACTGACACATATCCATGGGGATATAAATAATATATAAATAAATACAACTTATATTTGTATTAGCAAAAGTGCACACTGCAATTGTTATTTTTAAAACACTTGTTAAGCGTATGTATATTATAAATTTTATATATCATAGAAAAACAATCTATTATTGTTTAAGATGTTATTAAAAATAACGGACGGAAATATAGAAGAAGCTGCATCTGTAATAAACGAAATGTTTTCTGTTAGAAAACAAAAAAGTACATGGGGATACGAGAATTTAAATTTACTACCCATAGTAATATGAACAGAGAAGAAGAAAGACATACGTATATGAATTTAGTAAATAAGTTATATTTATTTATTTATTTATTTATTTATTCAAGTATACACGAGCATAAGCCCATTTAATACAAAATTATATAAGGAATATAATAGGTGTAATAATTATATAGGTACATAAAAGTATTGATAAAAATAAAAAAATTTTTTAGATGTAAAGTAAAAAAAAAATTAATTCCATTAATTATTTTCAAAATAACGGCATGGTGTATATAAAGGGAAAACGCCATATATCATTTTAATGTCGTCACAATAATAAAGAGAATGTTCCCCCAAAATAATCTATTAGCGTTTATTGTATAAGTTCCCCCAATGTAATCTATTATCCTCTCTAATAGATGTTTTATGTATATATTTCATATTTGTATAATGTTTGTTATAAGTATAACACATTATTTTTTGTTACAATAATAATAAAGAGAATGTCCCCAATGTAATCTATTATCCTTTATTATATAATACTATGTACTCTCAAATAAATTTTGTATATATATTACATATATTTTGTATAATATTTGTTAAGCAATTAATTTATTTATTATAAAATTGGAATAAACTAAATTGAACAAAATTAATCTTGTTACTTATTAACTTAACATATAACGACATCGACTAACACCACCACCACCCTTGCAGACAACTGTGTAAAGTTCCAAATTTATGCGGAAGATTTAAATTCAAACAGATCCTAGCGACATCTACTACTACTACTTCTACTACTACTAATATTAATTTGCTATTGCAGGCAACTGTTAAATTACAAATTTACACGGAAAATTCAAACAAATTTCTAGCGACGTGGAAAAATTAAATTAACGCGGGAAATTCAAAATTCAAAACTGGCCCCGCCCATTCTTACGACAACCCAAAGGGTCTTCTATCCAAAACCTTCTGGTATTGACTACAAAGCGGGCGTATCTTAACTTCTTCAGCTAAATTTACGCGGGAAATTCAAAATCAAACTGGCCCCGCCCACTCATACGACAATCCAATGGGTCTTCTATCCAAAACCTTCTGGTATTGACTACAAAGGGGGCGTGGCTTAACAACTTCAGCTGAAGAATTACCTTTAAAGACATCTTCAGCTGAAGAATGACCTTGAAAGACATCGCGGTGGTAAGATCTGGATGGACAGGCCATCCACAGTCATGGTAGCCCGCCTGCTATACTACTATTATCAATCGATCAGTCATCCCCGCCAGGCGTCTACTGATGTCACTACTCACCCAGATAACAGCACGGAGTGGGGATGAGAATGAAGCAGATTTTTTTAGAATGGTACAGGGAGTTCAAATAATATGTTCTAAGAAGTAAAAGAATGTTTTATTATAACATTTCAGAATGATCAAACGTGTGATATATTTTTACCCGAGCAACGCCGGGTATTGCTGCTAGTTTAGGTATGAAATTATGTTCTTATTATTTTATTCCATTTTCTGCATATAATAACTACCAATAATCGTATAGTGGAAAGATGTCCTATCAACCTAATAGTTCTCCTAGCATCTTCCGTAATTCTCCTACTTATTTAAATACCTTAATTGTTATTTCTAATCGTTTATATCCACGCTATGTCATTATGAAATCTCAAACGTTTCCGGCAATAAAATCCTAACAAACAACCCTAACTCTTTTGACCAGTCAGGGTGGTCAGGAAAGTTCTAGTTTCGTATTGTAAATATGTAAATGTATTTTATTTTGTGGTTACATGCAATTTTCTTGGCCGATAACGTTTCACGGTGTCATTTGCATTGCTGGCTATTTGTTTCGAGGGTTTCTGCACTCGCTGTTCGACGAGTAGTCTCTGAAAGTCCTTTTTATTATTATTACATTCCCAGAATGCGATGAATAAGCAATCGCGTTCAATCTTCCCTTTAGATGCCGTTGGGACTAATACTTTACGGATACGCGACGGTGGACGGACGAAAATCGGGTCACAAAGGGCTCGAAGACTGTTCCTTCTGATGCGCAATAGCTTGACCAAAGTCCTTTTGATAATATTTATTCAAGGCGAGAAGGTACATCAACCGATGCCAAACTAATCCTCGAAAGCTTTCGACTTTTTTTTTTCTTTGTCAATGTAAACAAGGAAAAATAAAAAAGTACAAAGTACTCTAATGGGTGCCTATACACAGTTTTCAGGAAATGTTTCGTTGTAGGAATCTCGAGAAATTGTCAGGATAAAAAAAAGAAGTATTATGAAGGACATTTTTTAAGGATAAATTTACTTGCTAATATTCGTAATACATATTCAGGGTAAGAGTGGTTGTTCTTCCTGAAAATGTCACCAAAGAACGTTTATGTTTTCTCATCCATCCTTCTTCCTGATGTTCGTTGGGGGGGGGGGGTCATGCCGTTTATTTGAAGTGCGATGTTTACGTCATTCGCCATTTTTTTAATCTACTGTCTTCGCCTACCTCTAATCTGATAAAGTCCGTCGTTCGTTGGAAGGATAACGAATGGAGTCGCGGTTGCCTCTGCGTGGCATTATTTCACGGAAATGGGGCCTTCTTTTTTAAGTTCCGCACTTAAATGGCTAAATTAGATCCCTTATAGACCAGGGTCGATAATTTTTGAAACCAAAAAAAATGATAGTAAGATGAAACCCATTGGAAAAGGAAGAGAATATAACAGAAATGAAAAATAATTTACGGGCGACCTGAGGTCGGGAAGTGGAAGGGGCTGAGTTTTTAAGGGTAAATAACGGTTTTTTTTGATTTCCGGAAAAACTACAAGTCTTACGGAAAAAAGTTAAACGGCAAAGTTGTAGGTAATAAAAAGATCTGCAACTTCTGTATTTACACTTTCTTCACATAACCTCAAAATTTATGTGAATAATATAATTCAAATAACCAACTTTTTAGTTAATTATTTTGATCTTTAAAAAAATTTTTTTTTTCACGAAATCTGGTGAAAACTTACCTATTTATGTCCCAAACACGCTGTAATTTTTTTGATTTGAAATATTTATTTTTTCACCTTATTTTTACTTAATATCGGAAAAGCACCCTAATTTTCAATCGAAAATTCTCACGTCAAAATATCTGCTTTTTTAAAAACGTTGGTGGGGCTTTTCTTTGTTGAAATCTCTACTTTATGATGGTGTGAAAAAAAAATATACATTACTATGGTAAGTTTTCTCAGGAAATGCAAAAAAACGAAGGGAATTTTATCTAAAAAAGGCGACCGCTGCTATTTTTTTCAGTAAAAAAGTTGATTTATTAAATTCTAATTACATTTATGTCATAGAAAATCTCATAATATATAAATATACATGTAAATCGTACTATTGAATTCACATACTTTATATTTATTACGTTATTCATTATAATATTTTAAAAAAATTAATTGTTTTCTGTTTTTGCATTTCCTGAGAAAACTGACCATAGTAATGTACATATTTTTTTTCACACTATCAGAAAGGAGAGATTTCAAAGAAGAAAAAGCCCACCAACGTTTTTGAAAAAACAGATGTTTTGACGTGAGAATTTTCAATTGAAAATTAGGGTGCTTTTCCGATATTAAGTGAAAATAAGGTGAAAATAAAAAATATTTCAAATCAAAAAAATTACAGCGTGTTTGGGACATAAATAGGTAAGTTTTCACCAAATTTCGTGAAAAAAATTGTTTTTTGTAAAACAAAAATAATAAGCTAAGACTTGTAATTTTTTCCGGAAATCAAGGAAAACCGTTTTTTACCCTTAAAAACTCACCCCCTTCCCCTTCCCGACCTCAGATTGCTCGTAAATTATTTTTCCTCATTTCTGTTATGTTCTCTTCCTTTTCCAATGGGTTTCATCCTACTATATTTTTATTTCACTTTTTACTATTTTTGAAGGCTTCGCACTGGTCTATTACAGTTCCAAAATTACTTAGAATTGCTATATTTTCCGCTAACAGGACGAAGCTTCTGTTGGTTACCTACCGCAAGCAGTTTGGTCCTTCGAGCCGGTTTTTCACTATATGTAGTCGTCTATTCCTATTTAAATTTCTAATAACAAGTTGAACTTTGAAGAAAGTTCTTCTGGATATATTAGCGGGGATTTAAGTTGGCAAGATCTGTTCGGGACGTCTTAATCGCAACGTAAGACGTCGGGTGTGTGCCGGTGTCATTCAGACGCTGTCTCTAGGCCGTCTAGGATCAATACCGCTGGCTATTGCCGTCCTCGTCTTTCCTTCGAATTCATATAATACCGGCGGACGGCGAAATTGTGGTCAGCGTCGTCTTGGCGTCGTATATTCTTTGTATTCCGGACCATTTCCTCGGCTATTTTAAGACGTTCATCACGGAAATAGATGTAAATTTGAAAAGGGTGAAATAAATACGAACAATTGACCGATTAGGGGGTAGAAAAATCGTCTAACTTTACTTAATTAAATATCTATGTGTATAATAAATTTACATATAAAATACTTATAATATTGTAACATTCCTTGGCGTGTTATTCTACCGTAATAAAAGGTTAGAACGGCACGTTTGCGGAACTAATTCGACCGATTAAATTGAAATTTATTCACTAATATTGTAGGCTACGAAATATACATTTATTGCAGCTAAAAATATTCATTTATGTCACTGTTTGTCTGTCGCAGTCGTATTTCTCGGAAGCAATGAAACCTAGAAAATTTAGAACTTTTTCAATTTCAATTTTCCCAGTTACATAAACACTTGTAAATAACAGGGTGGAAAACAAGGAAGTTGAAAGGATAATTGTGGGTGTCATATTTTCTAATATTTACCTACAGTAAAGTTTGGTTATAACGTTCTCGAAAAGATTTTAAACATCGGTACGTTTTATTAGTTTTTTAAAACAGAATTATATACATTTATACTTCTAGTCTCTTTGTTTTTATTAATCCCGTATAAAAATTGTAACGTTTTTTTTTAATGGAAAAATCCCGTTACTGAAACTTAACTTCTCCCTACTCAGTTTACATTTATATTAGTTCAGCCTTTTTAATTTCTTCTTTAATTTTGACCGACCTTCCGTCTTATCATCAAGGCTAACAACTTTTGCGCAAGACAACGCGATCGATGGAAGGATCGATGAATTTTTCTAGTCGGTGCTTGAGGCTCTTTCCTCTACCCTTGGTACTGACGAGACGTGTGCTGTTCGGAAGAACGATTGTCTTGTGCTTGATGTTCACGTGAAAATTTTTGTTTGTGTTTAGGTACCATTAATTTTTCTTAAAATTTAAAATTCTCCATTCAGCCTGAGTAGCTTTTGATCTTCTCAATAATCTTGACAATCCTTAACGTTCTTCTTAGTTTGCCTTAAATAATACATACTATTACTTTTAATTATAAATTCTTTTTAACTTTTAAAAATTACATTTTATTATTGAATTTTTCATATGGTATCTGTCTTGAGCAATTGTTGTATGTTTGAACTGTGTTTTGACCATTATTTTTTTTCTATTTGTGCTTCACTTTTTTGAACCATTTCTACTTCATTTAGAACTACTTATTGCTTCTTTTTCTTGGTGTATCAAATTATCTGAAATTCAACTATCGTTACTGCACTCACTTTATAGCAGGTCATCCATCACTAATGATTTACAGGCCTAAGAAAACAATATAATTATTAAACGGACAATTTTGAATACTATTTTGAGTCTTATATTAATTCAAGAAGGTAACGGCCAAAACGTGGCATCAGCATCACATTAGTGATGGATGACCTGCAATTTAGTGAGTGCAGTAAGGATAGTTTAATTTTAGATAATTTAATACACCAAGAAAAAGAAGCAAAAGTTGTAAATGAAGTAAAAATGGTTCAAAGAAGTAAAGCACAAGTAATAAAAAATAGTGGTCAAAACACAGTTCAAACATACAACAATTGCTCAAGACAGATACCATATGAAAAATTCAATAATAAAATGTAATTTTTAAAAGTTAAAAAGAATTTATAATTAAAAGTAATAGTATGTATTTAGGCAAACTAAGAAAAACGTTTAGGTTTGTCAAGATAAATGGGAAGATCAAAAGTTACTCAGGCTGAATGGAGAATTTTAAATTTTAAGAAAAATTAATGGTATCTAACTCACAAACAAAAATTTTCACGTGAACATCAAGCACAAGAAAATCGGAAGAACACTAACACGTCTCATCAGTACCAAAGGTAGAGGAAAAAGCATCAAGCACCGACTAGAAAATTTCATCGATCCTTCCATTGATCGCGTTGTCTTGTGCAAAAGTCGTTAAAAAATTAAAGAAGAAATCGAAAAAGCTTAAGTAATATAAACGTAAACTGAGTAGAGAATTTATGTTTTAGCAACAGGATTTTTACAAAAATAAAAACGTTACAAAATACAAAGGTTTTTCACTACTGTTGTGGTCACTGTTATCTTTTTCAAACACCTAATTTTGCAGTTGTCTACTTGTTACTTCTTTAATCAATGGCTTCAAACTGAATTATGAGCAAAAGGCGACATTTACATTAGTACAAGAAATTCTTATATGAAATAAGCCGTGCGAACACCAGATCGAGATAAAAAAATATTTTCTTTTGAACGTCAAGATCCGAATATTTGGTACTTTACTTTAGAAGTACGTAATAAAAGTAATTTTAATTACGATATAAACGTTATTTTTCTGTCAAGTGCTCCATAAAAGCTGCCTGGACTTTTGATACGATACGTTAAAACTGAAGCTTGTTATAGAATGTTATACGATACTTTATTGCCAAAGGTGTACTCCAAAATAATATCAGAACTGTCCCTTGAGAGCTTAGAAACTCTGTATTTTAAACCCTTTCCTGAAGATGCTTAGTAATCGAATTACTTTATAAAAGTGCTTTGTTTGTAATTTGTATGTAATTTAAAGAAAGGACTTCAAACACTTTCAAATTGCTTAAAACCAATCGGAAGTTCTCGAATCCCTTGGAGTGCTTGTAAGCCTTCTAGTGGGCTTGAGTCCCTTTTAAGTTTCTTGAAGTGCTTGAAAACAATACGAGACTGTCAAGAGATCTCTACGTTTTTTGATATAATTGAAGCCCTTTTGGTTTAGTTCAATCCGTTTTGGAGTGCCCAGTGCTTAGGGCTTTGAATTTAATTATTTTTCGATATCGTTGGTAATTAAAAGTACTTTGATTTTAAAATTGTAGTATGTGGTACTTCTAGATGTATAGCACTTTAAGGGCTAAGGTTTACAGACCATTTAGTTAGGACTTTGAATAGTTCTGAATAATATTAGTGTTTCCGAAAACACTTATACGAGGATGGATCAAATATAAACGAGGCTTTGTTCATAAAACATTTATTTTGAAAATTTATCACAAAAACACAAATGTCTCTAGTTTTCGACATATCCCCCTTGTTTGATTATACATTTTTCCCAATGGATTGGTAGTTTTTCATCTTGTTTTCACAAAAAGAAGCAGGGCGGGAGTCTATCCAGTTGCGCACAAACGCCTCCACATGTTCATCAGTCTGAAATCGCTCTTCTTTGAGGGGCCCAAACATGTGGAAATCACAAGGGGATAAGTTTGGGCTACGTATATGGATGGTGCTCCGACTGAGTCTAGTGCATTTCACTGATTTGGGCCTGCGTTAAAGCTGCGATGCGAACTCGAGCAGCTTTTTGATCTTCATTAATTGTAAGCAACTTTGGGACCCAACGAGCTGAAATTTTTCGGAATCCCCAGTTTTTTGTTATGATTGTGTGGGCACTCCCATAGCTGATGCCGAGTTCAACAGATATCTGAAGCACAATGGCGTGGTGGTTTCCTTCAATAAGGTTTCTAACGCGTGCAATGTTAACCGGCGATATGCTAGTGCGCGGACGACGAGGATGATTTACATTTTCGATACGATTAACGCCCTTCGTTAAATGTTTTTGAACCAAATTTTTACCCGTTGCCACGAAAGCGTTTTATTTCCGAACTGTGGTAGCAATCTGCGCAAAATTTCAGCTGGTTTCACGTTTTCACCTGTAAGAAACTTAATAATAATCCGTTGCACAACGCTGCTATGCATCTCTTTCTAACTCATTGTGATAGCTACTAACCGAGCAAACACAGCAATACGACGAGTCGTTTCCGTGTCACCTAATATCCCCATTTCAAGTTGCTAACGCCCGTATGCGCTTTGGACAACTATTCGGCGCTCAATTTAATAAGCTCGTTTATATTTGATCCACCCTCGTATTAAAATTAGGGAAAACGTTACAATTACTTAAGCGATTCGTACAACTGATAGTGATTGTCATAGATTTAATAGTTTTTATAATGGAATACGCAATGTAGATAAAGCAAAATTAATGTTGTTGATCGATATGTTTCTAATATCGCATGAATACACTTTAATTATTTTCCTTGTTTATGGTATAGGTCAAATTAAAATTGTGTGATTTATTTTAATGCATAATGTACTAAACAAATGTAGTTCGGAAGTGTTTTTTTTTTTTTCGAAAGCGGAAATTATTGGTGTTGGTGTAGCACTTAATTCTATTTTTGTAAAAGTTCACAAAGTAGTTGGGGCTTACTAATCGAACTATTTTACAAAGGTTTATTAATAATTTTGTAATTTATAGTTTAGAAAGGGACTTCAATGTGATTTAAGTACTTGCTTGAAGTCGATGTATTGGATTGAGGCCCTTTTAAGTTTCTTGAAGCCCCTTGAAACTGCTTCAAAACAATGGGAGACTATCGAAAGTTCTTTAAGCTTCTTGATATAATTGAAGTCTTTTTGGTTTAGTTCGATCCCTTATGGTGTGCCCAAAGTGCTTAGGGCTTTGAATTTAATTAGTTTTCGATATCGTTGGTAATTAAAAGTCCTTTGATTTTAAAATGTATTCTGTGGGACTTCTAGAAGTATAGCACTTTAAGGCCTAAGGTTTACAGACAATTCAGTTAAGACTTCCGAATAATATTAGTGTTTCCGAAATCACTTATATTATAATTAGGGAAAACGCTACGATTACTTAAGCGATTCGTACAACTGTTAGTGATTATCCATTAATTTAATAGGTTTTATAATGGAATACGCAATGTAGATAAAGCAAAATTAATGTTGTTGATTGATATTGTTACGAGTACTTGCCAATTAAGTTGGCGTGAGCATAATTAATGAACATCTTCCCTGATTACATAAGGAATATTCTCGGCTTTCCTGAAACATCTAGAAAACACCAGCAAAGATCAATGGGAAAACAATTGGAATACTAGACGGCTGTAGAATACCCTAGAAAAAGGCTGAGAAGACTATAAAAGCGGACGAGACACTCACACCGAGTTAGTTGACAGTTTACAGTAACAGCTGATGCAAAGCGATCGATAGGCGATACAGGCGAACCATAGAGGCGATAGTGTTCATAGAGAGCGATAAATAGTGTCTACCGGAACGGCGATTAAAAAGTGACTTTTAGTGAAATAAATTGTGCGGACTTGTTCATAACTGTAGTGTAGTCAAATTAATTTTAGTAATTAAATAAACTCGTTGTTTTGTTTTGTTAATTGTGTTTTCTGTGACCGAACACGTCACATTTGGTGTCAGCAGTGGGATAGTAAGGGAATTGAAGTTTCCCGAAGAAAGTTAGTGCGACAGATCGTAGAAGAGGTCCGAAGAGAAGAAGAATTTTGAAGCCTTATGCCAGTAACAAGAAAACAATCATTGATAATGGAAGAACAAATAAAGGCTTTAATGGAAATGATGAAGGCAATGAAGGCAGGCCAGGAAGAAATGAAGGCAGGCCAGGAAGAAATGAAGGAAGAATTGAAGAATAAAATGGAAGCTGGACAGGACGAAATGAAATTGGCACAAGAAGAATTGAAGAATAAAATAGAAGCTGG
Organism: Agrilus mali; assembly: GCA_029378335.1. Taxonomy (NCBI): domain Eukaryota; kingdom Metazoa; phylum Arthropoda; class Insecta; order Coleoptera; family Buprestidae; genus Agrilus; species Agrilus mali. Next base: position 17,211,538 of record CM055658.1, on the reverse strand, counting down.
ACAAGAAAAGATGGAAGCGATGCAAGAAGAATTGAGGGTAAAGCTGAAGGAAGTCAGAACCGAAGTACAAGAAGAATTAAAGGAAGTACGACAAGAAGTGGAAGCGAAACAAGAGAAGCTAAGAGATGAGTTGAAAGAAGTACAAAAGGAAGTAGAGAAGATGCGACAGAAGTTCGAGAAAACAAAACCGGCAAGTGAAGTAAAGTCCGAAGACACTGCGAAGACGATTAGAATTAAACCACCGACTTTCGACGGAAAAGTTTGCTGGTCTGTATACAAACGACAGTTCGAGGCAGCGGCAGAAGCAAACAACTGGAACGATTTTGAGAAAGCAACGGCGCTGGTCATAGCTCTGCGAGGAGAAGCATTGGACGTCCTTCAAGGTATTCCAGAGCGCCAACAACGGGACTTCTCTGCGCTGTTAGAGCGACTAGAAATGAGATATGGCGACAAACATTTGCAACAAGTGTACCAAACCCAACTCAAGTGTCGCAATCAGAAGACATCAGAAAATCTACAGGAGTTCGAGGCCGATGTGGAACGTCTAGTTGGCCTATCCTACCGCTCCGCAGGACTTCGCAGACCAACTAGCAGTCCAAACATTCGTCGATGGTGTAAGGGACACCGACTTACAACAAGTTCTCCGTTTGGCCCGCCACAAGACTGCGAGTGACGCACTGGCGCACGCCTTAGAATTCGAAGCTGCAAAACAAGCTTCCAAAGGGCACGTGCGTGTACGCCAAACAGCTGTTGAAGACGACGAATACAAGAATGAAGTCACAAGGCTGATTAAAGAATGCGTCGAAACTGTCAAGAAGACTACCATCAACGACAAGAGAGAATCGGCCAAATGTTGGGAATGCGGGAAGGTCGGTCACTTTTCCCGAGACTGTGACAAAAACAAAGGAAGACCAAGGTGCTGGGAATGTGGAAGGCACGGACATTTACGGCGAGACTGCCCGGCCGAAGAACGCCGTGCGGACCGACAGCAGTCGGGAAACTAAGATCAGCCAACTTTGAGGGGCGCAAGTTGGCTTCTCCCCACCAAGCCCCAGCAGAAATCGTCGTTTCCCAACTAAACGGAAGCAAGTCCTTATTCGTCGAAGGTCACATCAACAACAAGAAGATTAGAATGGTGGTCGATACGGGAGCTTCTAAGACCATAATCCGGCCGAACATCGTTAACGAGTGGAGAATCCGTCCCTTGCAGAGGAAGCTACGTTTGACCACGGTTACCGGAGAAACAGCGCCGATTAGAGGAGAATGCGACATCGAATTGAGATTGGGAGAAGTATGCCTTCGACACAGGGCACTGGTAGCCGATGTCGCCGACGACGTGATCATTGGATTGGATCTTCTTGAACGAAATAAAATTAATCTGGATTTGGGCTCCGGCATTTTACGCATCGGCAAGGAAGAGTTGGTGATGACAAACCCCACCAAAGAGTACGGTCTTCGAAAGGTCATCGTAGCAGAAGACCGATTACTACCTGCTAGATCCGAGGTAGTTCTCAAAATAAACATCGACGGCGAAGGTGCGGATGGTTTGGTGGGGATAGTAGAAGCCAAAAACCCGGATTTGACACAGAAAGCCATACTGATAGGACGAACACTGATTCGAACTGGGACGCCGAACGCATCTGTCAGAGTGGTCAATTTGAAGGACTTCGAACAGAAAGTGTGTAAAGGAATGGAAGTAGGAGTCCTTGAACCCGTGGTGTCCATCCTCCAATGCGAAGTCGAAGCTGAATCCACAAGGGCAGAGAGCGAACCGCTTCCAACCGTTCTTCGAGACTTAGTGCAGCGTTCGGCCACAAACCTTAACAGCGAACAAATTAGAAAGTTCGAAGAACTGCTCAACAAGTATCGAAACGTCTTCGCCCTCTCTGACAACGACTTTGGGAGAACGAATCTGACATACCACCGTATAGACACGGGATCAGCTCGTCCTATTAAACAACCATCTAGAAGAGTTCCATGGGCTAAGCAAGAAGAAGTCAACAACCTGGTGAGGAACATGGAAGAACAGGGGGTAATCGAACCATCACAAAGTGCTTGGGCTTCTCCGATAGTGTTGGTTAGGAAGAAGGATGGATCGACCAGGTTCTGCGTTGACTACAGGAAGCTCAACGACGTAACCTTAAAGGACAGCTATCCCTTACCCAGAATCGACGACACCCTTGACAGTTTGGTTGGTGCCAAATGGTTTTCAACGTTGGATTTGAAGAGTGGATACTGGCAAGTCGAACTGGATCCACAAGACAAGCAGAAGACCGCATTCACGACTGGTTACGGGCTGTGGCACTTTAACGTTATGCCATTTGGACTATGTAACGCTCCCGCCACCTTCGAGCGACTTATGGAAAATGTGCTACAAGGGCTCAATTGGAAGGTTTGTCTGGTGTAACTAGACGACGTGATAGTACTGGGAAAGACATTCGAAGACCACCTCCAGAATGTCGAAGAAGTGATCAAGAAGCTTTCAGCAGCCAAGTTGAAACTCAGTCCCAAGAAATGCCATCTGTTTTGTAAGGAGGTGAAATATCTTGGCCACGTTATCACCTCAGAAGGAATAAGAACTGATCCTGACAAGACTGAAGTTGTGAGAAGTTGGCCTGTCCCGAAGAACCAACACGACTTGAGAAGCTTTTTGGGGCTGTGTTCCTATTACCGACGATTCGTAAAGGGATTTGCAGATATAGCTCGACCGCTCCACAAGTTAACAGAGGATGGTGTCCCTTTCCAATGGTCAGAACGATGTCAGCAAGCTTTTGAAACACTGAAGTCTACCCTTTCTCAAGCCCCAATACTGACGTACCCACAGTTCGACACAGACTTCATTGTCGATACGGATGCCAGCAATGTAGGAATTGGTGGTGTACTGTCGCAGATGCAGGAAGGAAAAGAGAAAGTCATTGGCTACTTCAGTAAGGCACTGTCAAAGCCGGAGCGAAACTATTGCGTGACCCGTAGAGAATTGCTGGCAGTCGTCAAAACTCTCGAACATTTCCATAAGTATCTCTACGGACGAAAATTCCTGCTAAGGACAGACCATGCGTCCCTGAAATGGCTGCAATTTAAAAACCCAGAAGAACAACTGGCTCGATGGCTACAGCGGCTACAAGTATACGACTTCAGCATCGAGCATCGTGCTGGAAAACAACATGGTAACGCTGATGCCCTCTCGCGAAGACCATGCTCGAAGAACTGCAAACATTGCATGGCCGCCGAAAAGAAGGAGCCAGTCAACTTGGCAAGGATCTGTCAGACGATGGTGGAACCTGAAGAACACTGGCAGAACGAAGACCTGGCGAAAGACCAAGATAACGACGAAGACATTAAACCGATACTGCGGTGGAAAAAGGCAGGAACAGCACGACCTACCTGGGCAGATGTTAGTAGTACGAGTACCATCACGAAGAGCTATTGGGCCTTATGGGATTCACTCATCGTCGAGAATGGGGTACTAAAAAGAGTGTGGGAAAGCCCTGACGGAACTAAAATTCGACATCAAGTAGTTCTCCCGAAGAACAGAGTCAACGAGGTGCTGACAGAAGTCCATGGAGGTGTTGGTGGAGGACACTTCGGAGTAACAAAGACGTTGGAGAAGGTGCGAGAGCGATTCTATTGGCTAAAGTGTAGAAGAGACGTCGAAAATTGGTGTAGGAAGTGCCCAACGTGTGCGTCAGCCAAGGGACCTCAGACTCGAAGCCGAGGGCGAATGAAACAGTACAATGTTGGTGCCCCATTTGAGAGAATAGCTCTGGACGTAGCAGGACCATTCCCAACAACAGCTGCTGGCAATAAGTACATCTTGGTAGTGATGGACTATTTTAGCAAATGGCCCGAAGTGTACGCAATCCCAAATCAAGAAGCTACTACGGTCGCTGGAATGTTGGTCAACCAATGGATCAGCCGGTATGGAGTTCCGATGGAGATCCACTCTGACCAGGGACGGAACTTTGAATCCGCAGTATTCCGGGAAGTCTGTGAGCTGCTAGGAGTACAGAAAACTAGGACCACTCCATTACATCCACAATCTGACGGAATGGTCGAACGGTTTAACGCGACGCTAGAAACCAATTTGAAAATGGTTGTTAACGATCATCAGACAGACTGGGACCAGCATATACCTTTGTTCCTGTTGGCCTATCGAAGTGCGGTTCACGAGACCACCGGCAGAACACCAGCCAGCATTTTATTTGGAAGAGAGCTGAAGTTACCGATGGACATCCGGTTTGGACACCCAGAAGATCGGCGACCTTCAGCTACCGACTACGCACAGCAGCTAGAGGGACGACTCGATACCATCCATAGAGCCGTTCGTAACAAAATCCAAGTAGGGAGTGACCGCATGAAGACCAGGTACGACCGGAGAGCCAACAGCACAGGATTCAGAGAAGGGGACCAGGTGTGGCTTTACAATCCTGTCCGTCTAAAAGGGCGCTCACCGAAGCTACAGCGAGCCTGGGAAGGACCTTACACCGTGGTCAGAAGACTGAATGACGTGGTCTACCGTATTCAGAGAGGACCAAAGGCCAAGATGAAAGTTGTACACTTGGACCGCTTGGCGCCTTACAAAGGTCAAGACATTGATCGTGACGATCAATTCTAAGAAGGGGGCAGTGTTACGAGTACTTGCCAATTAAGTTGGTGTGAGCATAATTAATGAACATCTTCCCTGATTACATAAGGAATATTCTCGGCTTTCCTGAAACATCTAGAAAACACCAGCAAAGATCAATGGGAAAACAATTGGAATACTAGACGGCTGTAGAATACCCTAGAAAAAGGCTGAGAAGACTATAAAAGCGGACGAGACACACACCGAGTTAGTTGACAGTTTACAGTAACAGCTGATGCAAAGCGATCGATAGGCGATACAGGCGAACCATAGAGGCGATAGTGTTCATAGAGAGCGATAAATAGTGTCTACCGGAACGGCGATTAAAAAGTGACTTTTAGTGAAATAAATTGTGCGGACTTGTTCATAACTGTAGTGTAGTCAAATTAATTTTAGTAATTAAATAAACTCGTTGTTTTGTTTTGTTTTATTATTGTTCTCCTTCTTTATGGTATGGGTCAAATTAAAATTGTGTTATTTATTTTAATGCATAATGTACTTACTAAACAAATGTAGTTCGAAAGTGTTTTTTTTTTTCGAAAGCGGAAATTCGTGGTGTTGCTATTTTTGTAAATGTTCACAATGTAGTTGGGGCTTAGTAATCGAACTATTTTCCAAAAGTTTATTTATAATTTTGTAATTTGTAATTTAGAAAGGGACTTCAAAGTGCTTTCAGTACTTTGAAAATGCTTGAAATTCATTTAGTGGATTGAGGCCCTTTTAAGTTTCTTGGAGCCCCTTCAAAGTGCTTGAAAACAATGGGAGATTATCGAAAGTTCTTTAAGCTTCTTGATATAATTGAAGCCTTTTTGGTTTAGTTCAATCCCTTATGGTGTGCCCAAAGTGCTTAGGGCTTTGAATTTAATTAATTTTCGATATCGTTGGTAATTAAAAGTCCTTGGATTTTAAAATTTAGCATGTGGGACTTCATGAAGTAAAACACTTTAAGAGCATAAGACTTGAAGACTTTGCCTAATTCTGAATAATATTAGTGTTTCCGAAACCACTTATATGTATTAAAATTAAGGAAAACGTTACGATTACTTAAAGCGACATTGATTAATTATCTTAGATTTTTCTTATAGATTTTATAACGGAATCGGCAATATAGATAAAGCAAAATCAATGTTTCGAGTATCGCATGAATACGCGTTAATTGTTTTCCTTCTTTATGGTATGGGTCAAATTTAAATTGAGCGATTTGTTTTAATGCATAATGTTCCTACTAAACAAACCTAGTTCTGAAGCGCTTTTTTTTTTTGGAGAACGAAAATTCATGCAATTTATTTTTATTTATTTTCTCATCATGGTGTTGCTGTAACGTTTTATTCTATTTTTGTAAATGTTCGCAGCTAAAATTCCACACATCCTTATATATAAAATATCTACAGATACATGTATGTATAAGATAATGTGTGAATCATAAGTACATTATATTTACTAATTGTTCGCTGTTCTGGATAGGGCTCCCTTGTATTCTGAATTTACCTACCTATAATGGTTTGGAATATACATATGTATCTATTTATGTTTCATTATTGAGGTGAAAATTATTCTGTCATTAGGTACTGTTTACGTGCGAAGCTTGTGATAATTATTTCCGACAAATTCTCATTAATAAGTACATATCTCTGTTTTTCTTTCTCCCTCTTTCTCTTTTAGTGTGACGTGCGGTTAGTCGATTTGGGTCTATTGGAAACCGCATCGGAACGTTTATCTGTAAACGCAGAGGAAATTGAGTAGGTTACAGTAGAAGTGACCAAATGAAATTAAAAGTATGATTATGTACGATGTCGGTTAAAAGAAAAATTAAAGATAATTATTCGAAATTGTTTAAAAAGTATCGTGACATTAATATGAAGCAAAAAGTTTTTTTTTATACAATTTTACACTACACGATAAAAATACCTAATTTAAGGGAAGTTTTTAGAAATACTCGGTGGTGAAGCAGGAAAAATGGTGTCCTAACTTCTGTTGTATACCAAAGTAATATTGTACAGTTAGTTTATAATGTTTTTTTTTTTAGTTAGTCGACACGTAATTTTGAAAAAAAAAACATTAATATTTAAAAGATCGAAACTATATAGTTCACAAGTAAAATGCATATGTATGACTTAATAGTAGGTAAACTACACTAACTTAGGAATATAACGTATAAAAAAAAGAGAAAAGAATGAATTGAAAACGAAAGATAACATGTTGTTGACTGACTGAAGAATAATTGAATGAATATTGTATGATAACTGTTTGATTACAGAATTATTACTGTCTGAATACTGACTGAAGACTGTTTGAAAAGTTGAATATTTAAAATTGAAAATGCAGAAAGGGTTGACAATACAAACAGGTAAATGTAAATTTAGAAAATACAGCCCTAATGGTGTTCTAACTTCCGGGTAACTTTTATAAATTGCTACTGTATGAACTATGTATGTACAAATAAAAGATTCAATAGAATGTAAATTCCGACATTTCAATTAAAGAAATAAGTACCGACATGAATATAAGAATAAAAACTAAGGGGTCGGTCATAAAATACGTTCGCATACAAGACGGGAGGGGTCTTGCTGAGTGTGATAAGATGTGGCAAGGGCGAACATGGGGTCTACGACAACGTGACGTTCGCCGTTCATCAAAAAATTTTACTGAATTTTTACAGAATCCTTGAACTTCTGATAAATAAAAATATTATTTATTTGTTCGTTACAAAAGATATTTATTAATTTATTTAAATTTTATTAGGAAAATAAAATAAATATTTTTGACTATCAAAATTTGTGTATTATCAATCAAAATTTATCATGTTCGGGGGGGGGGGGTTGGTTTTTGTTACGTAATATTTACAGGGGGTCACAGAAAGTGTGACACAGCGTGACAACCGGAGGGTAGGGGGTCAAAAAATAATAATTTTAGCGTGACGTATTTTATGAACAGCCCCTAAATAATAAAATGAAATTATATACAATTAAAATTGTTTCGGCGAAAAGCGACGGAACACTCAGTAATATTTCAAATGATCAGAATCCGATGAAACATTGATTCTTTATAATGTCGCTCCCCTTTAACTTTGCTATTTCAAGTGTCCCAAAAAAAAAAATAAAAGTATGGTTATGTAGGTGCTAAAAAATACTTTTTTTTTACTTATAACAAAAATTTGAAAAATATGACCAGTATACAGGGAAAACCAAAAAGTTAATTGTTTTCAATGGATCACCCTATATATGAATTTATTTTTCGATTCCTCGTAAAATTCTTATCATAATTTATATGACATAGTGTATAGGTATCTAAATTCAATAGTTTCAGAAAATGCTCTACTAAACAATACAATTACAACAATATTGATATAATGTCACTGTCAGTTATTTGTTTTCAATAAAAAGTGTGGTATCCTAGGACTTCTTGATTTGTAACAATTTTTTAATAAAATATTTGAAGATAACGTTTCAAATGCGAAAATGCTTAGAATTTTACGAGGAATCGAAAAATAAATTCATGTATAGGGCGATCCGTTGAAAAAATGAACTTTTTGGTTTTCCCTGTATACTGATCATTTGATTAATTGTAATACATAGAGACAGACAGACATCGGGAAAAAAAAAATCGCCAATATCTTAAAAACTGTTGAAAACAGTTACCAACAGTCTTATATCAGTAAAAAGGAAATTCAATTTTACATTATGTGAGGCAAAAAAAATATGGCGTGATATTTAAAACAATGTTATTTCTGTTTGACTGTTTAAATTGGCATTAATATGGTAACGAATAACGTCTAACATGGGGAGTAAAAAATATACAATTAAACTAGTACCTATCATTAATAAAATTACTAAAATATGCTTACTGCAAAAGGCACTACCGAACGAAGCACGGCAGCCTTCACCATGTACCGAATATGCGGAATTTTTATGGTTAATTGTTAATGATTTAATGAATTAAAAATACTTATAAAACAAATAACACTTAAAAACTAATTATAAAAATATCTTAAAATTACTTGCCTAAATAATTATCAACTAGGGGCGTTGATAATGGCAGGGACTCAAAGGAATTCAAAAATGCAAATAAATAAGGTATTTCATTTAAAAGAACGAAGTTAGAATGTATGTACTTTTGGTATAACCGGAAATCTGCCATATTTGAAAACAGTTTTACGTTATTTTTACAACTTATTTGAAATATTTTTCTCTATTTTAAACCGTATGTGAAGTATAGACCGATTTTACCTTGGTGACTTACCCCGTATAACCCCTTATATAATTTTCTATTATTTACATACGATAGGTATTTTTTTTTCTTTTCCTGTAAACAAAAACGGATATTCTCATGCATATTGAAATAGCAGGTACTTTTTTGTCATGAAAAATTCTCGTTTTTATTCCCAAAAAATTGTCGCCTGAGGTATTACATATTAGAATTTAGAATACAGTTGCAATTCGTTGGACTGTTATCGTTTATACGTAATAATAGAATACACGCGGCTGCGGTCGATGATGCAGGCCAATTTGCTCGTTATCTATGAGCGTGGGCAGAATAGCGAGTCGAGGACGGAACGGGATCCTCTCGCAAAATAAATATACACGAGAGTACATTGGAGTGAAACCAAGACGAGCACTACCAGGATAATGCAGTTAGCGTGGAGGAAATGAGGGAGCTAGCTAGCTCTCTCCCTGGTGTGGTGTTGCTGCAGCCTCCACAATTGCTAAACCACCGCCGGTGTTGTAGACGGCGGTGCGGTGCAACAGTTTTCAACTGAGTAACAAGTTGAGGGAAAACAAATCGATGATAAACCGCTAACTCGAAATACATTTGAAGAAGAGAAGGAGGAATTACGGGTGTACCGGGGTGGACTAAACAATTTCGCTATTTAATTGGTGGTTTTTGAGCAAAATTACGCGTCGAGTTTCAAAAATTGAAGCGAATGTTTCAATTCATGCGATATTTTTGTATCTTCCTTTTTGATATTTTCTGTTAATTGATGTTGCAGTATGTACTCAAAATTCTTGATTAAAAACTCCTATAATACCTATCTCATCAGAATGCCACAATTTTTATTTTGAGGAAAAGTAGCTTTTGAGAAGTCTAAAAGGGGAAAAAAATTTCTTTTATATTAGGAAAATTACGCACATTATGATACACGAACCTTAACAACTAAACGTTTGAACACTCTAGTTTTATAGACTTTAGTCGACATTCTGGATTTTTCTGAATGAGAGTAAAATCCTGACACGAAATATTTTTATTTTAAATAATATATGTATACATGTACGGGGAACACATAAATTAAGGGAATGCATATTTAAAAAAAAAAGTTAAAACACGTAAAAGTCAGTACACGTAAAAGAAGTGAAACTTCTTTGGCGATCTCTATACCTTTATAATGAATAACTAATGTTTGGTTAAAGGAAGAGAGAGTACGAGAATTTTCAGGATTTATGTTTTAAAAATGAAAACACATAGGTACAAACATTAAATTTTTTTCGCCTCCGTTTATTTTTCCAAGTGCTTAAGAAACCGTCAACTATCAGTAACTACAAGGAATTAAAATTAATACGAGGATGGATCAAATATAAACGAGCCTTTGTTCATAAAACATTTATTTTGAAAATTTTCACAAAAACACAAATTTCTCTTTTTTTCGACATATCCTCCTTGTTTGACTATACATTTTTCCTAACGGATTGGTAGTTTTTTCATCTCGTTTTCATAAAAAGAAACAGGGCGGGAAATTATCCAGTTGCGTACAAACGCCTCTACATGTTCATCAGTCTGAAATCGCTCGCCTCCTAGTGATTCTTTGAGGGGCCCAAACATGTGGAAATCACAAGGGGATAAGTTTGGGCTATATGGATGGTGCTCCAACTGAGTCTAGTGCATTTCACTGATTTGGGCCTGCGTTAAAGCTGCGACGCGAACTCGAGCAGCTTTTTGATCTTCACTCAGCAACTTTGGGACCCAACGAGCTGAAATTTTTTGGAATCCCCAGTTTTTCGTTATGATTGTGTGAACACTCCCATAGCTGATGCCGAGTTCCATAGATATCTGAAGCACAGTGGCGTGGTGGTCCTCTTCAATAAGGTTTCTAACGCGTGCAATGTTAACCAGCGATATGCTGGTGCGCGGACGACGAGGATGATTTACATTTTCGACACGATTACGCCCTTCGTTAAATTCTTTGCACCAAACTTTTACCCGTTGCCACGAAAGCGTTTTATTTCCGAACTGTGGTAGCAATCTGCGCAAAATTTCAGCTGCTTTCACGTTTTCACGTGTAAAACTTAATGATAATCCGTTGCGCAACGCTGCTATGCATCTCTTTCTCACTCATTGTGATAGCTACTAACCAAGCAAACACAGCAATACGACGAGTCGCTTCCGTGTTACCTAATATCCCCACTTCAAGTTGCTGACGCCCGTATGCTCCTTCAACAACTATCCGGCGCTCAATTTAAAAAGGCCCGTTTATATTTGATCCGCCCTCGTACATAATAATACTCACTGTTAAATAAATATTAATTGTTGTTAAATAAACATTTACTGTAATACACTTACTGTAATATAACTGCTATGAGATGCCGGTCACTAACAGCTGACTGTAATACCGATATGCGCATGCGCGCCTTTCTATTGTCATAGCTTCGCGAGACGAATCGTTACGAAATGTGTCGTTTCATGGCCTTGAGATTTTACTCTCATCGCGCCCAAAGAAGTTCACTTCAAAATATTAACTTTACTAAGAAGGTATAATTTAAAATATTCTATTAAAAAATTACGAAATAATAAATTATATTTAATACGTTTGACCTCTTTTACTTTTATTACAATTAAATTGATGAGGTTTATATACCTTGTAACTCCATAATTGAAAACAGCAAAAAGAAATACAGTTTTAGTTACAATTGTTTTATTGTAATCTACAATAATTATTTCGCCACACTTAAAAATTGTTTCACACTTATATATATTTCTCACCTGGAAGTATTTTTGATTCAATAATGACAAATGCATATTTATCAGTCTTCTGCTAATGGTTAGATTATTACGTACTCTATGGGCTATTTTAGTGCATTAAAAGGTGTGTATTAATTTTCTGAGCTGAAACAATATTGTGCATTAAAAAAATATGATAATATGCTACCGAAATATAAAACTATGAACTATTCAGAGATACAGCTGTTAGGGCTCGTAATATCCTTTCGGAATGTCACAATTTTCATTTTTTGTAAATAACTTTTGAGGAACAATGTCATAGGGAAAACATTTTCCTTTTGTGCCAGGAAAATTACGTACATTATTGCATACAGTTTGAAACATTTAAATTGAAATCAACAGAAGTTTGAAACTTGTACATCAATGATATAATGTATCATATATGTATAGCAGCTTTCAGTTGGCGTCGAAAAATAATAGAGAGCGCGAAAACCACCCTTACTGTTATCTATAGTATCTTCTAATGTAATTTTTGCACAATTTTATTTATTTTATCAGTCATTTTCTTGTTGGTTGTTATCCTTCAAAATATTTCTCTGTTGTTACAGAGACGAAACAGGAACTGGAGGATCTTATGGCCGACATAAAAAAAACTGCCAATAAAGTTCGTGCCAAGTTAAAGGGTAAGTATCTAATAATCATTGCTATTAAAACATTGATAGGATTGTTTGTTATACGACATTAATGTATACGTATGAGGGTTAAAGGCTGTGAGCTGTTTTTCTTTCTTTTGTCAATAGTGATAGAACAAAGCATAGAACAAGAGGAACAAACAAACAAATCGTCAGCGGACCTGAGAATACGTAAAACTCAACACTCGACGTTGTCCAGGAAGTTTGTTGAAGTGATGACGGAGTACAATAGGACGCAGACGGATTATAGGGAACGGTGTAAAGCGAGGATACAACGACAACTCGAGATAAGTAAGTCCAGAGAACCCACCCTTAATTTCCTTCATTTGCCCTAGAATCATTAAGAAACTTTTTAAATTTTTAGCAATTTGTCTTAGCCAATTTTCCAAATTTTCTTTTTGAAAAGTTCTCCCAAATATTTTTTTCCAAAATTTAGTGTCTCTTGAATTAGTAGGAACCTTTTACGTTTCTTAATAATTTGCCCCAATGATTTTTTTAAAAATTCCCTCGAAAATGTACCATCAGAATTATGACAAGCGTTTATTTGTTTTTCGAAAATTTCCCAATTCTTAGTAAATTTTTTCAGTCTAGTATCTAAAATTTGCAGTCCCTAGAACCATTAGGATCTTTGTCCAATTTTTGGTAACTTATCCCAGTGAATTTTCCAAAATTTCTCCCCAACAAAATCGCAATAAATATGTTCCCTTTCTCCAAAATTTACTGTCCCTTTGGAATGTTTTTTCTGTCCTTGTACGTGTCCCCTGTTTTCCCAATTTCATCCTGTTCTAAAACGAGAAACTTTCTTTTCCCCTTCTAGCGGGAAGGCAGACGACAAACGAAGAACTGGAGGAGATGTTGGAGCAGGGAAACCCCGCAGTGTTCACTCAAGGTGTAAGTTCGTTTTTTATCCATTTATTTAATTGTGTAAAATTCTCAGTAAAAGAAATATTACATTTTCAATATGTTCAGAAAAACTTTTGGCTTTTGATAAACAGTGTTTTCTTTTCTTCTTCTTCGTGAAATTGTTATAGGGTTATTCCTTGTTGCAGATTATAATGGAAACGCAACAAGCGAAGCAAACACTAGCAGATATAGAAGCTAGACATGCCGATATAATAAAATTAGAAAACTCCATTAGGGAACTCCACGATATGTTCATGGACATGGCTATGTTAGTCGAAAATCAGGTAGGATTTCTGACATTATTTTTTTGTGATTTAATTTTTCTATATTTTTAAAAAATGGGCTCGATATATTAGGTACTTAATTGTTCAGAATTAATTGTATAAAACTATTTATAACTGAACAAGATCATTAATTTGAAGGAAATTTCTGATAAGTATTTGATCGTATTCCATTATAGGTATAAATAATTATTTACACCATAATCCATCACATATTTTATTAAGTACGTAATAATAATTTGAGCAAGGATACTAAACTGTAAGGATGACACACTCATGTGCTATAAACAATATGTGCTATCAAGTGTCCGCAAAGAAGGCGTGTCAAGTGATGCGCAAGATTAAAAGAAAAAAAGTACCTATAGTCATGTTTTTGTGCACTTGAGAAGCGCGATTCATCCTAGCGTATGCGTACACATCATCAGTAAGACCCGCCTTTAATGCGTACACCACATCGCTCATTTCCAAGTGTAACTTGGTTATAACGTATTCGAGGGAACCTCAATAATCACTTCACAATATCAGAAGTTCGTTAAAACAGTTAGACACGTCTTAATTCAATAATTAAGTCATTAATCCTTTATAAAAGTACAAAGGTTTTTCAGTATTGTGGCCACTGTTGTCTTTCTCAGACACCTAAATTTGCAGTTGTCGACTTGTTTAGTAAAAGGTTTTAAAACTAAATTAAGGGAAAAGGCGACATTTGCATCATTTCAAAAATTTTTAAAATTACAAGTTGCAAATGCTGAGATAAAAAAATATTCCATATATTTGATTTTTGTAAGTTCGTACCAATATATTTCGTAGGTGCTTTATATTGGAAATACTTAATAAAATTAATACGGTACCTATTTGACTCATATTAAATATACAGGGGTTTTCAAGTTGATGAGCTATTAGAAGTATATGAATTAGTAGAAGGAATTCAATTCTGAAACTTGGGCTCATTTGGTTATTGTTTATGCCGCTTCTTTTAAAAACATTTTCATGTTCGATTTACCTACATCCGGTTATACCGGAAGTCGAGTGAACTTTGTTATTTTAAATGGAATGGTATATTTTTTACGCTGAATTCGAATAAAACGTGTAATTCTAAGGTAAGTTTGATAACCAGTTTGTACACCTATGACGATCGGTTTCTGAGTTAATTTAATTTATAGAAAAAAAAATCGCTACCGCAAACCAATTATTATAAAAAATCATAACTTCCACAAAATACGACCCAAACTGTTGAAATTTTTAAGAGTAATAGCTGAATATTAGTGCTAACGCCTTGACAAAATTGAACTAAATAATTTATACAGGGCGTTCAAAATAAAATTCTAAAATTTAAGAACTTCGAGATGTTCGAGAAAAAAAAGGAATCGATTGAAAAAATAAAAAATGGTAGGTGCCATTTGAAAAAACGAAGTTATTCGTGTTTGAAATTCTTAAATTTTAGAATTTTATTTTGAACGCCCTGTATAAATTATTTAGTTCAATTTTGCCAAGGTGTTAGCGCTAGTATTCAGCTATTACTAGTAAAAATTTCAACAGTGTGGGTCGTATTTTGTGCAAGTTATGATTTTTTATAATTTGGGTTGCGGTAGCGATTTTTTTTTTCTATAAACTAAATTAACTCAGAAACCGATTCTCGTAGGTGTACAAAGTTGGCTATCAAATTTACCTTAGAATTACACCTTTTTTCGAATTCAGCGTAAAAAATATACCATTCCATTTAAAATAACAAAGTTGATGTCGACTTCCGGTATAACCGGATGCAAATCGAACTTGAAAATATTTTTAAAAGAAGCGGCATAAACAATAACCAAATGAGCCCAAGTTTAAGAATTGAATTCCTTTTACTAATTTATATACTTCTAATAGCCCATCAACTTAAAAAACCCTGTATATTTATTTAGATGATATGTTAATATATGTACGTAATACGATAACAGAATTCGGAATCAAATTTCAAATTGGCCACAATATAAAAACGTTATAATCTGTTAAAACATTTTGTCTACTTCTTTCTTGCAAAATTACTGTCTAATTCTCTCTGTGAACAACTGTGACATCACAATTCAGTAATTCCCCCTCTGTCTAATTGTGAGTTTTATACGTTCAAATATTTTTAATTTTTTAATATTGAAAAACGTTATGAAAACTATTTTTCCATTGAATGTCCCATTAAAAATCTGTCGGGACCTTTGATCTTGTACGTAATGAGCGTATACGTTATAAGAGTTTTATTATAAAATCCTTATCGTTTAGTATCCTTAATTTTCAGGAACAATTTTAAACTTTGGTGTTTTTTTTACTGATATAGGTAATACATACATAATTATACACATATCTATTACTTTGTGCTTCAACTTTCACCAGATACGTGGGATTAATAAATGTGTACATAACATCTTTAGGTTTTTTACAGTAAAACAATATAGTTATCATTGCAGGGAGCAGTACCCTAAGTGGTACTTTAATTTGTTTATTTAACTTTTTTAGTTCTCGCATTTATTATCTGTAAATTTTATCACACGAGAAAACCACTCGAAACTTTTTAATGGCCTTATTAAACAGATTTAATAACTTAACTTTAATAATTTACAAGTTTCTTTATCGGCATATTTTATTTATATTCCTATACCATCAAAATATAACGCCGCTGTAACAGAATATGCCCATATTCGGTTCCTAGGCTCCTAGGTCTGGTAGGTCCCTACAACGTTCTTCTATCGTGTTCTTTAAAAAGCAAATTTCAAATAATTTAGTAGGTATTCGTTCCCAATAATATATTTCGATCGATGGATTGTTTAAAACAATTAAAAGTATTTTTCCTACAAGTATTATTAGCAGGTATTTATCTACGAGTTTGTATTTCATGTTTTTGTATCATTTTAAACTACGTCCTAATTGAATCGTATAACTCGAAGCGTTTTTAACCATAAATCTATCGATTGTTGGCCCATTGCCAAAACGATCGCTAACAAGAAACTACTTTCACGTGTTCAACGTATGGCAAGGGTTTTCTTTTTTGTCTCCCCAGTCAAAGTCTTTCTTTCCCTCTATTCGTCTCTTTTTCTCACCCTTTTTTTAATAATAGCGATCATAACACGACTTACTTAAAAAAAAGGTTCTAACGACTTCGTTATTTTTAATTGATGAAAATATACACCTATGAATGTGTGTACCTATTTTGAATCAACCCGACATTTGAATTCGTAATTTAAATAGTAGAGTTTGTTGGATTCCGTAAATGAAAATGGCAATTTTGTTTGCGTTTTATCCGACCAAAAATGTTTTCGAGATAGTAGCAGCATTTCCGGTCAAACCGGAAGGGATGTTATCTTAAATGATACGGTGTACAGGGTGGAATACAAGGCAACCTAACGTATAGGGCGTTTAAGTATTTTTAAGATTACGAAAAATTTGTACCTTTTTCTAAATATTTTGTTAATACTGTTTTCTAGTAGTATTTCAATTCAATTTATTCAAAACTGTCCGTTTAAGTTTGTGTTTTCTTTTAACCCCTTTGATGTCGAATATGGGAGCATACACTCGACTTGTAATGCTAGTAAAAATCGGGCCAACAAATCGGTATGCCGGTTGTCGTCTTTTATGTTATATTACCCCTTTCTTTGAAAGTCTGCTACTTTATTGATCGGATCGTCTTCGATGAGAGCCCCTTTTATATTTTAATAATAGGCAAAAGGCGAACGGATAAAGTGACTTGCAAATAACTTAATGGTCTTTTGAAATCGGCCCCTCCTCCACCTCCTCTTCCTTCGCAACAAACATCGTGGTCGTCGGCGGACGCGCAGGGGGATGTTCTTTTGAAATTAATGGAAATGTCAAAACGAAAAATAAAGTGCACTTGACCGAAATAATATTTTGGTTTCAGCCGCCTTTTTATCCAACAACCCAATTAGAAAGTTTCTTCGTTTAGATAAGTGGAAATGAATTGTGCTGATGTTAATTTAGGCTTAAAGTTAAAGTTAGTTCGGGATTGCTAAAACCCGTAATATTTTTTATCCCCTCTATAATTTCAAGAGGAAATGTTTTTAATCGTGAAAATAACTTTGTTACTGATTGATTGGTCATTATTTTAATTTTTAAATTGAACTTCCAAAAAGTTCTTTAATTATGTTTTTCCATTTAATATCGAATATAATGAACATCTGGTGGGAGTTGATACATTTTTATTTATTCCTTATTTATTTATTTGAATTTTATAAGGAACATATAGGTACCAACAAATATATTTTCTATTATCCACACAATTAAACGAAGTCGATGCATGTACGCTAGCCATAACACATTCTCCAATACATTTTTTAGTGACTAACAATATAAAACTCTTACATTACTTACTACTAATTAATATAATAACACTGCTGGTGAATTCCATCGCGAATGCAATTTATTACCTTATATTTATAATAAACGCATTTTCAATTCGCCAACAACGTAATATATTTTTCCACAAATCGATGGGCAGTTTAAATAATTTATTATCCACCTATTGAATGTGACATAAGCTTAATGAATAAATAAAAAATTTTTGCTTACTTTATCATGGTCAATAAAGGGATGGGCGTGTTTCTATATATTTGTATCAAAAGAGTCTTATTTTTTAATTAAAAAAGTATAAGCCCAGGCACAAGAGCTTTTTATACAGAGGTATACTTTTAGAAATATACATAGGGATTTACGAAAAATTTGATTTGAGTTAATGTTTTGGCTTATACTAATAGCCTGAATATGTCACAAGGCGAAACAGTAAAATTTTTAGTTTTCCGTCCATTTTGAGCCTTTACCCTTTTCAATATTATATTGCTATGAAAATAGAGTTATCAGACACACGTAATTTTTTTCAAAATTTCTGGTTGTAGTGTTTGGATAATTGTAAAGCCGTTGGACCATAGATCAGGGTCGATAATTTTTGAAACCAAAAAAAATTAAAGTAGGATGAAATCCATTGGAAAAAGAAGAGAATATAACAGAAATGAAAGGAAAAATAATTTACAAGCGATCTGTGGTTGGGAAGGAGAAGGGGGTGAATTTTTAAGGGTAAAAAACGGTTTTCCTTGATTTCCGGAAAAACAACAAGTCTTATGGAAAGAAGTTAAAGGGCAAAGTTGTAGGTAATAAAAAGGTCTATAACTTTTGTATTTACCCATTTTTTAACATAACCTCAAAATGTATTGTGAAAAATTCAAATAACCAACTTAGTTTTTTATTTTTCTTTTACAAAAAACTTTTTTTTTTCACGAAATATGGTGAAAACTTATTACCTACCTATTTATGTACCAAATACGCTGTAATTTTTTTGATTTGAAATATTTATTTTTTCACCTTATTTTTACTTAATATCGAAAAAGCACCCTAATTTTCAATCGAAAATTCTCACGTCAAAATCTCTGCTTTTTAAAAACGTTGGTGGGTTTTTTCTTCGTTGAAATCTCTACTTTCTGATGGTGTGAAGAAAAATATACTTCACTATGGTAAGTTTTCTCAGGAAATAAAAAAAAAGAAAAAAACTAGATTAATGTTTTTAAAAGTATTATAATGAATAACGTAAACACTATGAAGTATGTGAATTCAATTGTACGATGTACATGTATATTTACATATTATGAGATTTTTATTACATAAATGTAATTAGAATTTAATAAATCAACTTTTTTACTGAAAATAATAGCAGCGGTCACATTTTTAGATAAAATTCCCTTCGTTTTTTTGCATTTCCTGAGAAAACTTACCATAGTAATGTATATTTTTTTTTCACACCATCAGAGAGAAGAAAAAGCCAACCAACGTTTCTAAAAAAGCAGATATTTTGGCGTGAGAATTTCCGATTGAAAATTAGGGTGCTTTTTCGATATTAAGTAAAATTAAGGTGAAAAAATAAATATTTCAAATCAAAAAAATTACAGCGTGTTTGGGACATAAATAGGTAAGTTTTCACCAAATTTCGTGAAAAAAAAATTTGTAAAAGATAAAAATAATAAACTAAAAAGTTGGTTATTTGAATTTTTCACATATATTTTGAGGTTATGTGAAAAAAGTGTAAATACAAAAGTTGTAGATCTTTTTATTACCTACAACTGTTTTCCGAAAGACTTGTAGTTTTTCCGGAAATCAAGGAAAACCGTTTTTTACCCTTAAAAATTCACCCCCTTCTCCTTCCCAACCTCAGATCGCCCGTAAATTATTTTTCCTTTCATTTCTGTTATATTATCTTCCTTTTCCAATGGGTTCCATCCTACTAAAATTTTTTTTTACTTTTTACTATTTTGAAAGGCTTCAGCACTGGTCTACCAATAATTCGGAAAATTATGTAAAAGAAAAAACTAAATTGTTTTTTTGTCGAAAATTCCGGTCATGACTTGTGGAAAACGATTAATATTTTGGCTTGTGCCTCCTCAGCTTCTTGCATGGGTGCTAATTACTAATATTATGGTTGTTTTTTCTCTTTCTCCCTTATCTTCTCTTCGTTCTCTTCTGTTGCCTGCGGGGGTCGATTGGTCTTTCGGAAAACAAAACAAAAAAAAACAAACACAACAATCAATAATCGATAGGGAGAAATGATAGATCGTATCGAGTATCACGTAGAGCACGCCGTGGATTACGTACAAACGGCAACCCAGGACACCAAGAAAGCTCTCAAGTACCAAAGCAAAGCCAGACGGGTGAGTTGTTCCAACTTAGATTGTAGAAAACGTCATGGACAGTGTTTTCGCTTTTCTGATTTTTGTTTTTCTCTTTTTTTTTTTCGTCTCACACTCGTTCCACTTCCCGTCCTTTGTCAATTGTTCCAATTATTGTTGCATTGTACTCATTTCTCCGGCCGTTCATTAAAATTGCTTTCTGCATTGATTTTCATAATTATTATTCGATGGTTGGTGGTAATATTGATGGTGGTGGTGCACTCTTATGTAACATTCGTTAACACGTCTGTGGTCAACTAACTACTTATTACGTATTCATGTGCCTTTGTCACTGTTTTATTTATTTATTTTTTTCTTTAACCGTCTAACCAAATACTAATTACTGTATATGTGTTTGTATATACGTATATGTATATTACTACTATGTATGTATTTATTACTAATTATTGAATGTGCACTTTGTGCTGGTTTCTCTCTTTGTGTCTCTTTCTCTTCCTATCTCTTTATTTGTTCACTTCTTCTAACACAATGCCTGCCACCCTTCCAAAAACAACAACGTCCTTTTTGTTGTTATCCTTCCGCCCTTGTTTGTTTCCTTTTCTCCTCTTGCCTCGCTCTAGGGCGAATTGGTGGACAGGGTGGAATACCACGTGTCTCAGGCCACCGATGCCGTCCATGTGGGCCGTTCGGAACTGAATAAGGCCGAAAAAAGTCAGACTAAAGCCAGGAAGGTAGGTGTGATCCTTACTTTCCCTGTATTTCCCCCAAATCTCTTTTGTCTTCTTCACGTCTCCAATTTACAATATATATTTACGTACACCACCCACGTGTGTGTCTTTGTTAGTTTTGCTTATTTATATAGTATAGTTATACGTCATAGATATTACGTACGTTAAATATCGATGGGGATGTAGTAGGGTGTATTAGGTAATTATAGGTATCTATTATATGTGCGTGCGTGTGTATGTGAATTTCATTCTTGTTGTGGTCGATCACTTTGACAAACAGTCACAAAATATGGGGAAGCTACATAAGGATTAAAACACACTGTATATTGTTATGGGAAATAGTTTTTGTTTCCATTTTGTGACTTTTTAATCAAAGTTGATTTTGTGTTAGATATATGTATCGTTGGTAATAGTTCTCACAGCGTGATGTCAATTGTCCTTGTCGAAAATTTCGTGATAATTTTGCTAACTCTGTTGTGCAATGCATAAATTAATTTTACAGTAATTTAATTCAGGACTTTCAGGGGCCAAAGTCGCTGCAAAATTTTGTAGTTTAATATAATAATAAAAGTTCAAAATTTGCTTAAGTATCTTTTTTGCTTCATTCTATTTTGTTTAGTTTTGTACAAAAAAATATTTTTTATTTTTTTATTTTGTAGTTAAATAAATTAAGCTCATGTAAGTAACTATCACCAAATTTTGTTTTTTTTTTTCCTTTTCACTAGTACACAATATGCACATTAACGCTCTTTTGCTTAGTTTTGTATTTTTTTGTGTTCATCTTGTATTTTGTATTATAATTTGTTAGCTATTTTTGAGACATCCTTGGTTTTTCCTGAGCTTTTTTTTTCATTCTTATTTAAATCACCGTTGTTTTGTTTTATAATATCACTTGCTTTTCAGCATCTTTTGTTTTCATTTTTCAGTTCCATTGTGTTTTTTTTTATTATTTTTCCTAACACCTCATTTTTTTCAAATCGATTGTTTTTAAATTCTTTGTTTTACTAACTTTCTTTTTTTCTTATTACAGAAGTTGATTTTCATCATTATTTGCCTAATAGTGGTGATCATCGTCATTATAGTTATTATTTTAGTATCGGTACTGCCCACAAGTAACAATTAATCTCTTTTGCTTTTTAATTCATCATTTCTCCTTTTGCTCATATTTCTTGTGAGCAAATTTCTAGAAAGGTTTACAAAGACAATTGGCATCGTCGCCAAAAATTGGAATTGGTGATAGTTTATTTTTATTTTACGTATACCTGTGTTTCCTCTTTTAATTGATCGTGAATAAGGATAACGATCTGTGATCAACATTAACCACGTTTTTTAAAAAAGTGTAAAAATAGTTTTTGAATGAGGAAAAGGTAATGATTGTTTTCATGGAAGTGCTCGTGAGTAATTTATAGTCGACAGGCATAGATAGATAAAAAAACGATCGGAGGCATTTAATCATATTTTGTGATAATAAATAACAGCTGTGAGGTGCTAATTTTATTATTAATATTATTATCCATTATGTATTATAAAATATGTTCTTCTGCTTCGTGTTCGGTTTTAATTTATTATTAATATTATTATTATTATTATTATTGTCATTTGTTTATTAGTATAAACAATAAATTGTTATTTTAATTAATATTGGGCACGTTACTAAAGATATCTCTTGTGAGAGAGATTTGTTTATGTAATTATCTATTATTAAATATTTTTTTGTGTTGATAACTTTTTCTTTTCTTTTTTTCAATAACTAAAAATCGTTTGCGTTTTCTTGGAAGTTTTTTAAGAATTGAAAGATGTTTTAGTAAATACCAGAGCTGGATAAAGTCTTTATTTTATTTAAGCTGCTTTGGTCTAGAGCTCAGCACACTAAACCATCAAAAAGGCTACATCAACCCGCTTGGTGTACTTAAAGCCTCAGTATGTTTGAAAACCTGTTCATAAGTGCTTTAAGACTTTTGAGGTCTATAAAGTCCTTTGGGTTTTAGATTGTAATCGAGATTTTAAGAATCAGAGCACATTAATTAGTAAGGGCTCTGGGCTTGTAGACCAGGGTCGATAATTTTTGAAACCAAAAAAAAAATATAGTAGGATGAAACCGATTGTAAAAGGAGGAGAATATAACAAAAATAATTTACTTGCGATCTGAGGTCGGGAAGGGGAAGGGGGTGAGTTTTTAAAGGTAAAAAACGGTTTTCCTTGATTTCCGGAAAAACTACAAGTCTTATGGAAAAAAGTTAAATTGCAAAGTTGTAGGTAATAAAAAGATCTACAACTTTTGTGTTTATACTTTTTTTCACATAACCTCAAAATTTAGGTATGTGAAAATTCAAATAACCAACTTTTTGGTTTTTTATTTTTATCTTTAACAAAAAAATTTTTTTTCACGAAATTTGGTAAAAACTTACCTATTTATGTCCCAAACACGCTGTAATTTTTTTGATTTGAAATGTTTATTTTTTCACCTTATTTTTACTTAATATCGATAAAGCACCCTAATTTTCAATCGAAAATGCTCACAACAAAATATCTGGTTTTTTTAAAAACGTTGGTGGGCTTTTTCATCGTTGAAATCTCTACTTTCTGATGGTGTGCAAAATATATAGATTACTATGGTAAGTTTTCTCAAGAAATGCAGAAAACGAAGGGAATTTTATCTAAAAAATGTGCGCTGCTATTTTTTTCAGTAAAAAAGTTGTTTTATTAAATTTTAATTACATTTATGTTATAGAAAATCTCAAAATATATAAATATACATGTAAATCTTACTATTGAATTCACATACTTTAGTAAACTGATTACGTTATTCATTATTGTAATGAATTTTCTAGTCAAACTATTTATTTAAACGATTATTTATTTAACACTATTTAAAACACTTAAACACTAACTTAGAACTACCATTTATATCACAACAATTCACTTATTTATATTACAATTTATTTATATCACTTTTTCTATTATCGGTTTTAATTCGCGCACTGATGCTTTCTTCAACTAACTGTTTTTCGGTCCAAAGATGATCACTATATATACACCTTTCGAACTTTCTAGACAGGAACTCGAAGAAATCCTGTGTATTCCCGAATGATGAGTAATAATTAGAAAGTCCTCGATTATTCCAGAATTTAACTTGTTACTTGTCGCCGGAGAACGATTTACATCTTGTAAGTTGATAACACGAAAAGTACCGTGTGCGGTGTAAGCATGTTAGTGATAACAAGTACATGCCACAAATTGTTATCGCACACACGTACTGTGTCACTGGTCGCTACATTATAATATTTTTAAAAACATTAATCTGGTTTTTTTCTTATTTTTTTTTTTTCATTTCCTGAGAAAACACCATAGTAAAGTATATTTTTTTCACACCATCAAAAAGTAGAGATTTCAACGAAGAAAAAGCCTACCAACGTTTTTTAAAAAGCAAATATTTTGACGTGAGAATTTTCGATTGAAAATTAGGGTGTTTTTTCGATATTAAGTAAAAATAAGGTGAAAAAATGAATATTTCAAATCAAAAAAGTTCAGCGAGTTTGGGACATAAATAGGTAGGTAATAAGTTTTCACCAAATTTCGTTAAAAAGAAAATTTTTTGTAAAAGATAAAAATAAAAAACCAAAAACTTGGTAATTTAAATTTTTCACATAAATTTTGAGGTTATGTGAAGAAAGTGTAAATACAAAAGTTGTAGATCTTTTTATAACCTATAACTTTGCCATTTAACTTTTTTTCATAAGACTTCTAGTTTTTCCGGAAATCAAGGAAAACCGTTTTTTATCCTTAAAAACGCACCCCCGTCCCCTTCCCGGCCTCAGATCGCTCGTAAATTATTTTTCATTTCATTTCTGTTATATTCTCTTTCTTTTCCAATGGGTTTCATCCTACTATAATTTTTCTTCACTTTTTACTATTTTTGAAGGCTTCAGCACTGATCTATTGGGGCTTGGAGCCTTTTTAATAAGAGCTTTGTATATCTGTACTATAGTCCTTGAAGTCTCAAATTGCGTTTTAAAATCCAAGGCTTTCCAACATTTTTAAGCTACTACTTCATTGTACTCAAAGTGCTGTACTTTAAGGCCTCAAAGGACTAAAGACTTTAATGATATGCCCAGCCCTGGTACATATACTTTACTCTTATTTTGGTTACTTTTTCTTTATTTTATCTTGTTAGAAAATGATTGACATTATATTCGAGTATTACTGTGTAAATTTCGAGTAAATTCAATCAGGACGTTAGTGACCTCCAAAAAAAATGTGGTTCTCGTTCGTTCAGCTTGTTATTACTTTATCAGTTATGTCGTGTGATATAATAAATTTTACATAAAAGAATTGTATGCTACGTCAGTCTTTAAATTTTAACCAATATGAAGAATTTCATCTTTGAAATTTATTTTGTATTATCGATTTTGTTTGAAAGTTTTGATGGTTCGTTTCAGTAGGTGGTTAGGTAGTTATTGACGAAAAACTTCCAAGAAAATGTCGGTCATATAATTTCGGCTTTTAAGTAGGCAAAAGTGATCGATTCGATAGCGTACCTATTAAAAATAGATAATGAAAAATGAATTTTCGAGGAAATACGTGGAAATAGTAGCAACCTCCGGCTTGCCTCCTTTAAATAATCTCTAGTAAGTGTTTTTCATCCCTATCGTGTGCGAAAAGGTCGAACAAAAAAGAACCAACTAATGGTGTGTTCCCGTTTCTTTTTTCTTTTACAGAAAAAGATCTTCATCATAATCTGCCTCATTGTAGCTGTCATCATTTTAATTATCATTTTATCAGTAATGCTCTGAACGGACAGATGATAAATAAAATACAATATAAATATAGCATAGTAGGTTGATGATGGGGGTGGTTCGTTGTTGGTGTCACAGTAATTTTAACGCATTGGAAGGGCGCCTATACACAAAAACTCGGACCAATAAAGTTGCTTCCTCAGTAAGAAAAGAAAAAAAAAATACTAAAAATAATATAAAAAAATTAAAAATGCTAATACCTACGTACTACGTCGTCACATATCTGAATAATAACAACACAAAAAATAAACGTGTTGTTTGTCGCATTTGTAAAGGTGTTCGTTGAGAAAACTTATAATTATAAATAATTATACTACTACGGTTATTACTACGGTAATTAAATTACATTTAGATATACTCTTAAAATGGTGTGATTTTCTCTACAATAAGACAAATAATTGTGTGTTAAAAAGGGTGGAGATTGTTGACGGGTATAATGTATTATTTGCATGGGAAAACCTTGTATGCAGGAGCTAGAATATTTTTAAAATTTCTGGCAATGACCGGACTGGACCCTCTTCCAAATTTATTATTTTTTTTTACTATAATCTCTGTTAATATATAATTAAAAGTTACCAAATCTTGAATATCATCATTAGTGGGTATTAAAAGCTTTATTCTATGAAACAATTAATTAATTCGTTTATTCACTAAGCATCTCTGTCTACTTCATAATTGTTTTATTTATTGAAGTATTTGTTTTCATTGACGATATGAAACAAGGTTTTCTCTATTTGGAAAGGCCTAGGTATTTTCAATTCATTACATTAATTAGCCTTTGTAATTATATTAAAAGACTAAGCTTAAAAATTTATGTAAGTAATATTAACGTAGTTTAGTTGAAAGAATTATTTATACATACTTAGATATTTATTACGCTTAGATTAAAACGTTAATTTTTGCCAAAATTTATTTACACAAACATATTTAATAAAAAATATTTTGATTCGCTTAAACCTGTCACCACCCTTTATTAATTATTATTTTCTATTATTGTGTAATTTATTTTTCGTTAATTTTATTATTATACATATTACCTATTTAACTCTGTATATATTTATCTATAGTGTGACTGACTCGCGGTTATTGAATGATTAGTTCGAAAACCAAAAAATAAACTACATTTAATGTAAATAACTTACCTAAACGATTTGCAATACTTTAAATTTTTTTTTAATATAATAATTATAATTCGTTGCGCTTATATAGGCACATAATTTTCTTTCGAATGATTACATATTAAATGCTATAACTGGGTGTTTAACGAGGATTCGCGAAACATTATTATAAATTTAGTTGTTACAATGCGAAAGTGTGTGGGCGTGTGTATTTTTAATTATTATATATAGCAATAATGTTCGATCTTGTTTGTTTATTTTTTATTACCGGATGCTATTTCAGACATAACTAAACTAGTCAAATTAATAAAATTAACATAAATAAATTATCCAATCTAGAAATAGGTAAAAGTAACGGTTTTTCTTTTGGCAAAGGAATTTAAATTAAAATAAAATGATTATAATTTTTTGTATCTTTTGGAGTAAAGTGCTCTCATGGGTCGTGAAATTAGCGTGATCACCGAGAGGCGGTGTTTGTGCCTCAAAGGTCAAGGCTTATGAGATTCCCCTTCTTGTAACATCATATATTGTTAATTAAGTTTGTTCCTAATCAAACACAAAAAATACAACCATTCTTAAAATGTGTATGTTCTAACTTCAATTTGAAGTAGTTTTCAGGCGCTTGGTTGTATTTTTTGTCAGTTTTTTATTGTGATATAAAAAAATGTTTGCACTGTATTAGTTACTTAAGCTACTATATATTTTATATTATCAGTTTTTAGGGTAGTATTCGATTCTGGCTGGTTGAGATACAGGTATAATAACATCCACATATTTAGTTTGACAATGAACTATTTTTTTTTGTTAGAATTTGTTTATAACGATTAGTCTCAGACTATAATAAACCTGTAGTAAACCCATTGTCAAACTGTTATAAATAGGTGTTTCTTATTATTTTTAAAGAAATCATTTTCACAAATTACCAGTTTACATACATACAAACATACTTATGTCCTTTGTAAAAAAAAAAATTTCGATTGTTTTTTTTAATTATTTTTTATTATTATTAAACCGTTTTTCTCGATTCGATTGTTTATTTTTGTTAACATTCTTGTGACACTAATAGTAACAGTGACAAAGGGACATCGCTTGTTAAGTTGTTGACCAATTATTTTTCACAGTTTTTGATACTTAATATACGCCCTTGTTTAATATATCTGCAGAAGAAGATTATGATACTGGTATGCGTTTCGATTCTGGTCATCATCATAGTTGGCGCCATTGCCGGACAGTTAGGCTTAGCATAAGCAGTGTTCGTAAGTAAAACTTTTTTAATAACAGTTGCAATTTTTTTGCGTTCGCTTTTTTGATACAAATGTTTATTTTTTCATATAATATAACTTCTGTTTATATGGCACGCAGAACTCCTCTATGGCAGTATATCACACAGTTTGGTAACTTTCTTGAGATTGCGTTACTACCGCCAGTGTATTCTTTAAATGTTTAGTATTTCTTCCAACGACACGAATAGGGTTGGATTGGGACCAATGCCACCCACAAAATAGAGGCCTCCACAAAATCATGTTTAAAGATACTTAATATAGATACATAAATTTAGCCAGTACCTACGTGAAAGCAAATTTTACAGTCAGAACCTTTTTATGGTAGGAATAAAGGACAAACTAGTTTGACGCGTTTATTTGTTGAGGTAGTTATAAATTACCTCAGGTTAATTAGGAAGGTTCCAGAATTGCATACAGAACGGTGAAAATTGGTTTTTATACACGCTATATGGTACGGAATATTATGGCCCAAATATGAAAATTTCAAAAAATTTTACTTTTGGGTTATATAGGGGTCTGTTGTGGTTACTTTTTAAAATTATTTCCATATTACACAGGGTGTTCCAAATGTCCTAAAAGTATCAAAGTTATGTTTTTTAAATGGAACCCCCTGTATATTATTGCATATTTGGATTCTTCGATCAAAATAAGTGTTTGTTTTGATAAGGTTTATAATACCTAAACCTTAAGGTTTTTTAAATAATTTGAATTTTATCAAAATCTAACCTAATTTTCATGTTTCAAATACTTAAGAAGTATTTAAGTTATGTAAGCGAAATTTACAATGAAGTGTAACAATAGATAATATTTTATATCCCAATTATAATAAACTTGTCATCTTATACAGGGTGTCCAAAAATTAATACCACTTAAGTAAGATCTTTAAGGGGTTGTAACTTGATTAATTTAAATGGAACGTCATATTTTTTAACATACCAGGAGATGCATTTTTTAATTATCTATCGATTCGTATTAGGGTGTTCATAAGCTAAGTCTTCGTGTTTTTTCAGGAAACGCTAAATAATTGTTTTATGCGTCAATTGGAGTTTTTTAAATAAAAGTTCCAATGTATCTAGTTGCCGTTGGAAGAAGTCCCTTTTAACATTAGAACTACCATGTGGCTTCAACTAGATGGAGCTTCGCCTCATTAT
This sequence comes from Agrilus mali, assembly GCA_029378335.1. NCBI lineage: Eukaryota > Metazoa > Arthropoda > Insecta > Coleoptera > Buprestidae > Agrilus > Agrilus mali. The sequence continues at coordinate 17,182,379 of CM055658.1, read as the reverse complement.
CACCGTGAGGTTTGGCAATTTTTAAATGCTAACTTTCAAAATAGGTGGATTGGAAGAAGCGGATTTAAAAATTGACCCCCAAGTCCCCGGACATAACACTAATGGATTTGTTTTTGTGGGGATACATAAAAGGAATTATCTATAATACGCCTCCGACAACTCCACAAAATATGAAAATGCGCATAAGAGACGCTTTTGAAAGTGTTACCCCCAAATTTTATCCAAAGTTAGCAGTGGTTTTGAAAAAATAATTTACAAGTGCATGGAAAACGAAAGTCGACATTTCCAACACATGTTATAAATATTTTATTTGTATTATGTTATACTTAATTAGTTAATAGAAGAACATTTAATTAAAAAACTCCAAATGGCGCATAAAATTATTATTTAGCGTTTCCTGAAAAAACACGAAGACTTAGCTTATGAACACCCTAATACAAATCGATAGGTAATTAAAAAATATATCATCTGGTATGTTAAAAAATATGACGTTCCATTTAAATTAATCAAGTTACAACCCCTTAAAGTTCTTACTTCATTGCAAATTTCGCTTACATAACTTAAATACTTCTTAAGTATTTGAAACACGAAAATTAGGTTAGATTTTGATAAAATTCAAACTATTTAAAAACCTTAAGGTTTAGGTATTATAAATCTCATCAAAACAAACACTTATTTTGATCGAAGAATCCAAAAATGCAATAATATACAGGGGGTTCCTTTAAAAAAAACATAACTTTAGTACTTTTAGGGCATTTTGAACATCCTGTGCACTATGAAAATAATTTTAAACGGTAACCACAATGGATATTATTATATATAACCCAAAAGTTAAAGTTTTTGAAATTTTCATATTTTGGCTAATATATTCCGTGCCGTATAGCGCGAATAACCCTGTATAGAATCTTATTACTTTAATTACTTGCTCAAGAAAAATTAAATTTCATTTGATGAACAAAGTTTAAAAAGATTTTATTTCATTTTAATGTTTACTTTTTTATTACTAATGTTTTAAAAGCGTCATAGATTTTTTCGAATATGGTCTACAAATATTTTTGTATATTTTATGAAATAAATCATTAATCAATTATGTTTTTACCTTTAAATTCTTTCTAATACCAATATTTTAGGCTCTGATTCTCCAAATGTAGAGGCCATTCCTTACGTCCATGGGCGTCACGACTGTTCAATCAAGTCCTGGACATGAACTATGCAGATTATGCTAGTAACGCAAGCGCAATCTTTTAAGTTTTGAAAATCTGCCGTAGGTCAACTCTATATTACAAAATTACTTTCACTTCTGTAGTTTCTAGTCAGTTATGCCATAGACTTTTGTCTTTTTATTTGCGATAGAAGTTTTTTTGCAAAATTTTGTGCTTTTTAATTTTTTAAATAATAAATAAAGGTTCCTACAAAAAAAACTGTACGCTTTCAGGTGTGGTACAATGTAGTACCTAGACATCCAAAAGAGCAACCTCACGAGGGCTTCGGTTTTTTGGTTGTCAGGGTATCTATGTCCGTGCTACTCGTTGTGAAGTTTTTCTTTTCGTCATTCATTGAAGACTTCTATCTCTGTAGGAGGAGTTGCCGATAGCTTAGCATAATTTCTAAAACGTAAACTCTATAATAAAAGAGAAGCATTTTCTTGTAGCAATAAATACTATTACTACTACTACTACTCTACATTAATTTAGTTTTGAAATGGTTATTGTGATACTGGATAATTATGTTCTTAATTTCGGTAGTATATTCTGATAGTCTCTTAAAAGATAGGGTTCACGAGTGACACCATTAGGAGGAAAATAAAAATAAAGAAATATCGGTTTTTTTATCCCTGGTGAACCCGTCACGACGTAAATCAATTCAAGTGTAATTCGAAAAGACGGGTGTTTTAGAACGTTCGGTAGTCATTGTAAATACCTCTGTAGGTTGCTATTCAAAATGTTTTCTTTTGTGTTCTCATGTTTTGTTTTGTTCCGGTCTGAGTTTATTGAATATACAAGTGCGTCAAAAAGTAAGCAACATATGAAGGTAGCAAAACAAAAAAGTTTAATAGAAAATCAGAACAATTGTCTATATGTTAACATATTTTTTGTCGGAGACTGTATATTAACTAAAACTAATGGTAGCAAAATTTAGTTTTCAAAATAAAGGTGCACAATCAGTAGTAGGTTATCAAGGCCTAACTTGTAAAATGATTTTTTCATAAAATTTATTGAGAGAGACTAAAAATACGTTATTCTGTACCTGTATTGTAGTTGATTTTATAATGTGTATGTAAATCGCCGAGTATTTTAGAGTTTTTTATAAAGTTATAAGCTTAATTGTTCTCCATAGAAAATTTTACGTTCGCGTTATAATAAAGAAGAGAAAAAAATGATAAGGAAGAACTTTAATAAACAAATAAATAATAGGAAGTACCTGTTATCGTTCGTTCATTTTCTGTTGATGATTTCGTAAAGATTGTTGACCTGATAATAAATAGTAGACGGTGAATAGTAACGTTAGGTAATTTAATGAGGAGGGCAAAACATGATTTTTTCAGACGACGCAAAAATGCTTCATCAGAGTTACACACATAATAAAATGCGTTTAGATTGTATTTTATTTAAAAAAGCTTGCTGGAAATGTGGGTTTGCTTTTAATTTTTTCTCTTATACTTTGTCTTGAAAAGGAGTTCCTTAGTAATGTAATATAATTAATCGATTTTTATAGCACATAGGCGAACGGGTGCTTGTGATACGATAATGAGAGGATTAGGGTTAATAATACTATGACAATGGCCCCATAGTTTTGGGTTTAATTTTATTAAAAAAAATCTCTTGTATTTATTCTAATACATACTTTAATTAATTTCATGTTGAGTTACTAATATAGACTCAGATTTTGAAATATGGAGTTATAGAAAATTGTACCAAAATTAGTTTTACGAGAATTTGATTCAAATAATTTTTACTAAATTAACTCATTAATATTTTTAAATTATTTTCGATTATACATTATACTAATCGACTACCTACCGTACATATTAAATTTTTGAATTCTTCGTTGAAAATGAAAGTCACTTTGATGACCATGTAGTGGGTTAAAATTACACAATTTCGGCGTTATTTAGCTTTTTTGAAAAAAAGAATAGGTATTTACATTCAAAAATATAAAGTTTCACCATTTTGTTGAGCAGAGTTATGTACCATTTAATACCTAAGTTCATTTCTCTTTACGAAAATAAAACAGAAAACTTTTAATTTTTATAGTTTAAAACATCGGTAACATTTTTGAAATGGCGCGGTTATATTGGCAACTGTCGAAGATAGAACCCAACATTTATTAATGAAATCGAAAAATTATAGAAATGATAATCTGGTAACGTGAAAAAAACTACTGCTCCATTAAAAAAAAAAAAGAATACCTAATAAGTTTTCTAATTTCATTTTCTCATTTTTTTTGTTTTGGAAATATAATTTTTTTGTGAATCACTGTAAACATTCTTCTTTCTTCCAAAACGCTAAATACATACTTAACATCAAAATTGTGCAACTTTGACCGAATATGTTGTCATCAAGTGATCAAGTGATCTTTATTTTCGAAGAATTTAAGTATGCAATAATGTATAGTGTTTCATTTGAAAAAAATAAAGTTAGGTAGTGCCCAGGTATAATATAAAATAATTCTAGAATTTTGGTGAAACTATTACTTGAATCAAATTGTCATAGAATTAATAATAAACATACAAAAAAAATGGTGTAGTTATCTGTTATGTAGACATCTCATGTGTCATGAAATGTACGAGAACAGCCAGAGGCGGAGCTTATACCCTGGGCAATGGGCGGAGTTATGTCTCTAAGTTTAAGGCTCATGAAATTTTGAAATAAGTACCTATTCTTTCAATACGGAAACAAATTTATTAAAAAAAATGTGACGATTATGAAACGTTAAAATTTTTTTAGGAAGCTTGTTAGACTCAATTTTGAGGCCATGCTCGTTTTTTTATCTTATCTCTTTGAAATTACTGTTTTTGCGTATTTACGTAGATTTGATCGCAAATCGATATGCGATTGATTACGTGAAATGTTTGTGCGTGTATAAGAGAAAAAATGTTAAAAGAAACTGAAAAAGAAAAATTGTTTTCACTCGCGGTCTTCCCCAGTTTTCGAAAAAATATCGAAATGTAAATATATTGCCTTGAGTTTCGTTTTAACGATATGTTGAAAATTAAAAGTAGGCTTTCCAAGATCTCCATGATGAACATAAGCCTTTTTGTCACCGTAAGTAAAATACTTGTGTGTGTAGATAATTTTGTACAAGCGTTTTACGTAGAAAGTGCACCATCTCCGATTGTTAAAAATTAATTAAATTTGATATGTTTTCTTGCATTCATGCGAGAGTTGCATAATATTAATTCGGAATTGTTCCAAAATGTACAAAAAATATCCTATCTGTATTTATACTTATTCAAAATTCGAATAACAATGATTTTGTTATTTTTTTTACGCACGTTTTCGAAAATTAGACGATTCCTCTTCTTTTTTGTACTTTGGGACAGTCCGAGCGTGTAACAAATATTACTATTACTAATTATAAATAATAATAATAATAATGTGCAAAGTATTAACTTTGTAATTGTCAATTGGAAAAGAAAACAAGAAATTAACTGTAATATATTGTATTATTGTACTAATAACATATTTAGGTAAAATTTTCTTGCATCTTTTAAATGTTGATGCAAAACAGTGAGATTTATCGTTATTAGCGTAGTTTAAAAGAAACTTTTTTCATATACCTAATAATTATTATTATTATCTGAAAAATACAAAGGAAATAAATTGTAGAGATAGGCTGTTACATTAAATAATATAATTGATCAAAAAACTGGTGTTCAAAGTACTATCTATGATTTTGAATTTAATGAAAAGAGCATATAGTTATAAAAAGTCTCAGTGTTGTTACCTATTCATAATTGTAAGGGTCCTGCATTTTTTAAACATTTTGGGGACATGTCTGTTCTGTTTGAAAATCTTTCGTAAATTACAAATGCACAAATATCCTCTTTAAATTAATATTATTTTCACTAGATACCTAATATTTATTTCATCGAAATAGTCTTACATAATATAATTATTAATTTTTTGTTACATGTATGTAAAAGGTGGTTGTGTAAGAATGTTAATTTCTGCAGGATTTCTTTTTTTTTTTAATAAACTACTGTTGTTTTAAGTGGCACAAAAAACATTGTAGACCTGAATGCATGTTATTAAATTCGCCCCAACACTTCAGTTCGTGTTCGTTAATCTTAACCCTGTGTGTGTTTCCGTACTATTTAAATAGAAATGCGGTCAGTACTTCCACTACCTGGCAATTTTTTAATGACTTTTTGAAAGAATTTTAATTTTATAACTGTTCGTAATTATATATTTTTTATTTTTAACATTGTCACTAATATGTATTTAATTTTTGATATAATTTAAGGTCTTTTTTTCTATTAAAACAAGGGGTTGTTCAAATCTACTAAAAAAGAAATTAATCAAAGTCCATGGTAAATATAAGTATGAAAATGACCCCCAATGTGTCAGTTTACTTTTTTTAAGTATTTTAAAGGTCATTTTGTTTTTAAATTTCTTCGTTATCATCGCTATAGTTTATATTAATCATCTAATGATATTAATTCAAATTTTCTTAGATGAATAAAAATGTAAATTCTAAAAAAAATGTTTGATTTGAATACGAAACATTTTTAATCGCCAAAAATAATTGTATGTACAGTAACTATTGGAATAGTAATATAAGGAACAATAAATATATTTTTTTTATAAAAGTTATCTAGTTACTGTAATGGGTGTCATTTTCATACTTTTATTGACGGGTGTCTAATTCATCTTTCTTAAATATGTATAATGATACAGGCGATAAAAAGTATATTTATATTTAGGTTTTAAAGTTTTTATTGCTTTTTTTTTAAGGAATTGCCAGTATTTGGAGTGTTGCAAATAACCCTCTCACTCGTGTGTTGTGAACAAATGATAGCTAGCTAGTTGCACCTCTTGTGTTGTGTCCTCTCTCTTTATCTTTACATGTCACTAAATAAGTAATAAATAATAATGAAAGAAAAACAAACAAGTAAGACAACTCCGGACAACGAGGGCGACGCGGTAAATAATTAATATATGATAATGTTTTATTAGAAAAAAGTTCTGTGTACTTCTATATATGTCTATTTTTCTCTTTGGTCACAGTTGTAATCTATAAACACGTATTGTACATACACTAAAAGAATATTACTAGTGTATATCTATTTAAAATAACAATTTATTTCAACCTGTTAGATGCAATTAAGTATTTAGACAATAATATATAGCATTTAGTGAGCAAAGTGTTAGTACCCCCGGTGTCGCCAACAAAAGGGATAAGTATTTATTAAATAAAAAATAAATGAATAATATCTTCTCCGCATTATCGTTGACGGAGTTGTATAATATTGTAAATTTTAGGGAATTGTCAAATCTGTAAAATGTACATTTGGAACAGGAAGTTAAGAATAAATATCTTCCATAATACACGGCTATTTCTATTATTTATTAATTTTTTATGTATTCCCATTGTAAAAAAATACATCAAACATGAGAATCGAATTTTATTTGTTTTTTAATATTTAGGTCTTATTCCACAAGTCAACCGTTAGGGAGGTTCTTTTTTCTTAAAAATTTCACAATATGATTAAATGAAACATTATTTCAGAAATAATGGTGCCAATTAATATAAAAATAATATTCAAAATCAAATCACATTATAAAAGCGTTTCAATAAATATAATAGCCAAAAATTAATGTAAGTAAAGTACCTACAATTTTTTACGTTTTTATTTTATTATCCCATATAAAATCATTTCTGGAATTCAAATTTTAAATTCGATTTACATTTCAACTTAAAATAATATTGCTTTTAAATAAAACAATATAATATTTTTAATTTATGTTAAACCAATACTGAGAATAGGCAATCTGAATTACCCTGTGCATGTATGGTTGCATTTTCATAAGTTTCGTATTTATTTTTATCCTAAATCAATTTGTCCCTAATTAATCCCACCCTCTTAAATGTTAATTGTATTTCATGTGTAATTTGTCTGTTTTATAAATTTCTAATTAATTTCGATTCTGCTATTTCTTAATCTATGAATATTATGTATCTATTACTATATGTTTGAAAATTTTTGACGTTTTTGATATATTGACAGACGGGAGTGGATCTTATTAGTGATGTCAAGTACGATTACTTTTTGGTACTCGTAAATACCAGTTACTTTATTAATCAATACTCGTTACTTTGTAATCGTTACAAATACTCGTTACTTTTTCTGTAATACATAATATCGTTTACCTAGGTACGATCCACAGTAACGGCGATTACCAATAAATAATCGGCAATATGTTCGTATATGTATAATTATGTTATTCCCTTTTTATATGTATTATCTTTTATTCCTAAATAAAAAATAAATAGTTCAATAGAAATTTAGTTTTATAATAATAACAATAACAAAAGTGCAGCTCTCTTTATAAATCAATAGAATTCAACAAGCCATTTTTTAACATTGTACCTAGTACCTAAATTATACGTAACTATAAATACAGATATTTATATTATCGTATGTTGACGCAAACGACGACGCGATGCTGATCTACATGTTTATAATAAAATAATAACACGATGAATGGTTCAAGTAGTCCTTTAAGCACGAGCTTGTCTTTGTATATTGGTAATCGAACTGGCATGGCATATCGATTACCTCGATTACTTCGTCTTACGACTCCTACGACTAATGTACCGTACAGTACCGAGAGTAACGATGGGACGCGGTATAACTAAAAGTAATCGGTAACGATTACTTTCTCAAAGTAGTACTCGATTACTACGATTACTACCAAGTAACGAGTATTGAGTAACGAATCATTACAATATTGACATCACTAGATCTTATCCATGATCTTCTCTATGGGAATCAGTGTATGGGATGTGAGACTAGTCTGCCCCCTGTAGCAAATGTCAAAAAGTAGTCATTTTAAATAGCTTCGGAAGCTAAAACATTAGTAGCAACCAATAATCCGAAAATTGCCATTTACAAGTAATATCAACAGATAGCGCATTTGTGCATGTCGTCCTTATCTGGATGTAATTAGTATTTCCCCATATAATTTATAGACGCTCAAAGCAAAATATTTATGTTGTACAATGTGAAAATGTGAATTAAGAAATGATTAGCATATTTAAAGTTTTTAAAATGAGTAATAAATTCTCCGTTGTGTCTATTTAATGTGCAAGTGTTAAAAACATATAAGAACGTTAAAACTCTTGTAAGAAGAATAAACGAACATTGTGCATTCGTCGGTTGGTTGATAAAGCTAAAAGTGGTGTGTTCCCGTTTTTTGTAAATAATAATATGCATTACATACTTGCAGTTCAAAATACTGTTAAAATATTTTTAGATTATACTAAGCAAGAGTAGCTGGCCCATTTAGTCAATTTTCACCTCTGTGATGAATAGTAATATGTCTCAAAAAAGTATATCTTGATAAAAAAAAAAAAAACAGGTTTTACCCTCATTAGGTATTATTTATATTTTAGTATTTTATAGTTAGTATAGGATCATCAGTTTATTCTTAGTCTTTCATGTTTATGTTTGAATAGTTTTCAATTTTGTTTGTATTTTCCTTTGTCCTTTGTTTTAAATTGTAATAATTTTAAGTATTCCTTTTTTAATTATAATAAAAAAACATACTTTACTTTTGGTTTTTTTTTTAACAAAATAAAGAAAAGGAACAACCCCCATGCGGTGCTAGAAATTTCAAATTTTCCGCCATGTGTTAATATTCTATTGATTGTTAGATGGCACCAAAAAAAGGACAATGTCCTATATTTTAGTAGCACATAGTAGCTGCGTCCCGTATGAGCTTTTTGACATTTGCTACAGTGGGCAGCACAATCGTTCAAAATTTAAAGCTCCCGATCTATTTTGTCCAGCTATGAAATGTCGAGCGACAGCGCCACCTTAGTTTGCCCCACATGAACTACAGATATTTTTTAAATTACTATAATCGATATTACCGACATACATTACTCATACTTTTTAGTGAAACGACAACAGATCACGCGACGGCGGTTGTTGTAATTTGTTATCAGCAGAGAAATTCCCCATTAGTTGGAAACGTTGCTAAAACGTTTGTGGCGTTACAATTTTTTAATCGTAAAAAATTTTGTTAAAAGTGCTTGTGAGAACTAGTTTTACCTGTCCTGAAAGTAAGTAATGCATTAAGTACGTCAACCATGCTTTACAATAAGTAATTATTATATCCTGAAATAGTGCTTGTTAGAAACTTTGCTCTTCGAATCAAAACTAGTTAAATTGTTAGGTAGTAATCGTTTATTAATCTGCTGTTGATATTATTACAGATAATAAAAAAATGGAAATACACAAGAATATGCTGCGTCGAAGGATGTAGGGAAATTACCCCAAGGTAAAAATGAAATGATGTTCAGTATACAAGAGAATACATTTATTTGTTGTAATTCTTGTAGGTACAAGTTTCCCAAACAACCCCATTTGCAACGTGTATGGGTGGAAAGGGTGTTTTCTGTCCCACACAGAACAACATTGCCCGGCAGTTTACACCACTGTGGGGTGAAAATCCAGAAGCCTTACGTCGATCCACTCATTAATCTTGCTGCTGCTAAATGCAGCAATTATAGGTAATTTATTTATTTATTAGTTATATTTATCCTTATTATTGTATTTATGTATTATTTTGCATGTTGCCCAATTTTTTGTTTGGCCCAACACTTTATCGAACAGAACTTTGTTATTTTTATAACATGTTATTGACGTTTTAACGTTTGGCTCCTATTTTTTATAACAAATTGAAATTATATTCATTCTGAACAAAAAACATATGACTAAATACGTTAAAATGTTCAAATTGGGTTTTATTTGATAATAACATAATTACTTTTTTAGTATTTATTATTTCATACTACCTTACTCCTATCCTTGAATGTCAGATGGCGCCATTGTGGTCTTCTACTTTTGTAACAATCGGCCTTCCTGAAAATTAATGTCCTCATTAATACAAAATTTCACACCTAGCTTTCTAAAAGATCAATCACGTCTTGTGTACCCGATTGGTCTCTATCATTATCGCCTAAGGAGTCGTCTGACTCGTCGCCTACATTGATTGCGCCGCTTTGATATCACCTCAGAGTAGTGATGGGCACTATCGAATAAAAACTATCGAACTATTCGATAGTTTTTACTATCGATAGTAACTATCGAATAGTTTTTCTTAATGAATGAAAATTACTATCGATAGTAGTAACTTCTATACATCGAATGTAGCTACTGAATAACTAGTAACTAGTAGTTACTTTTTTTATTCGAATATTTTTCAACTATCGAACTGAACGTTGGAATGGGTAAATGATACGTTTGCGCATTGGCTATTACTTCGATACTTCCTCGTAGCAGAGCCGAATCATATAAACAATTCTATAAATATTAGACGTTTTCAATACATATGTACCTACATACTTTAAAAAGATAATTTTCTATGGCGCCAATTTATACTAGTTAAATATGAGAAAAAATAAAATGCAAATAAATAATGAATAATTTTTTAAATTAATGTAGTTAGGATTTGACTCATAAATACTTACTATATGTTTGTACTGCGTCCTTATAATTACCCAAAAAAAAATAAGTGTTCAATAACAATACAAAAAAGATCGCTTACCTAAGTAAATAAATTTTTTATCAAAGTAATAAGATTTAGAAACCATGTTTTAAGTCGAGGTTATTTATTATTTTCAGTATAGGCTGATTGTTTTTTTTAACTATACTAGCATAAGAATCGTATATTGGTCTATAAGTATAATATGTTATATTTGTAGGTTAGTATAGATCGAGCTAACCGTTTGCTGCCTGACTATCGTGTAACTGAAAAAATACGCTAACGAATAAAAACTATCGAATGAATTATTCGATAGTTATTCAACTATCGATAGTGACTATCGATAGTAAAAACTATCGATAGCGCCCATCACTACCTCAGAGCATCTACTGCAACAATAGCTTTAAAACGCTTGTACCCCCTAACGTTTTGTAGCGAAGAAATCTCAAATCTGTCGTTACCTAGGACCTTTGTGACCTTATATGGACCGTCGTACTTGTTAGACACCTTTCTATTAACGCCCTTTTCACCTAACACAGCAGCTGCTTGACGCCATAGCACCAAATCATCAACTTTATATTCGGTTGCAACCTTACGCCTTTTATCATATCTCGCCTTCATTTGAGATGCCACCCTTTCTAATCTCTCGCCCGCCTTACGCCTATTTGCTTGCAAGCGCTCTCGCCCTTCTGTAGCAGAGTCATCACCAGTTGACAGATCTGCTATTCGCCCGCCTCTATAAGAAAACAAAAGATCTGCAAGGGAAAATCTAGTGCTAGCATTAATTGTGTGATTGATTCCCCACAATATCTCTGGTAATCGCCCGTCCCAAGTCGCCTCGCCATCTGCACTCGCCGTAATCGCCTCGATTATTGTGCGGTTTTGCCTTTCCACCTGGCCATTCGCCCGAGGGGTAGCAATAGCGTTCTCCACATGCTTAATACCCTGCTCATTGACAAAGTCACCAAACGCCCTACTTGTGAACGCCAATCCCCTGTCCGTTATTATTCGCCTTGGGTACCCAAACTCGCCAAAAATCCACCTTAAAGTTTCAATTGCCTCAATTGAGCTCAATGTTTTTGTAGGCCTCGCCCATGTATATTTAGTAAACGCGTCTACCATTACTAATAAGTAACTGTTTCGTTTTACGCTTTTCACAAAAGGTTCTAGATGGTCGACATGGACAGTGTCTAGGGGAACCGCCTTCTTTTCGTAAGGATGCAGAAATCCTTCGCCTCGCCCATGAACACCTTTTGCATATGCACAATTTAAACATGCCGCCGTATATTTCTGTACAAAACGTCTCATTTTTGGAAACCAATACGATTTCTTTAAAAGCTCTAGACATTTTTCAAAACCGGGATGCCCTATATCGTCGTGATGTTTACGTAGCAGATTGAATTTTGCTATTGCAGGAACGTACAGCCTGTCACCTTCACCCGTTATACGCCATAGACGCCCCTCTTTCACCATAAAGACAGTCCCCACATCTCTGTCTGCTGTACCTTCATTTAACGCCCTAATAATCGCCTGCGCCTTCTCGTCCTGTAGTTGGACTGTTGTGAACCAATCCGCCTCAAAAACAGTCACCAAATTCACCTGTAAGGGGTTACGACTTAAAGCATCTACATGCCGCATTTTATCGCCTGGTCGGTATTCGACTTCCATGTCAAATTCTTGAATCGCCAGCCACCACCTAGCTATTCTCGGCACCAGATCTCGTTTAAGCAGTGTTGCCCTCACCGCCGAACAATCAGTCACCGCTTTGAAATGAACGCCCAGTAGATAAATTCTGAATCTCCTCACCGATTCGACTAACGCCAAAGTTTCTAGCTCGTAGCTATGATACAACGCCTCCGCCTTTGTAGTCGCCCTACTAAAATAAGAAATCACCTGTAACTCGCCTGTTGGTTGTTTGTACAATCCTAATATTGGACGCCGCATCAATAACGCCTTCAGTTCCTCAAACGCCGACTGTTCATCCTCGCCCCATCGCCATTCTACACCCTTCTTAGTCAATTGGGTAAGAGGACCCGCCAAGATAGCAAAGTTCTTAATGAACTTACGAAAATAGCTCGCCAAGCCAACAAATTGTCGCACCTTATGAACATCGGTTGGGACTGGGAACTCAGCTACCGCCTTTACCTTCCGGGATCCTGGTTTAACGCCCTCGCCGCTTACTTCATGCCCTAAATATTCTATGGAGGATTTAAGAAAGGAACATTTTGCCACATTTAATTTAAATCCTGCTTCGCCTATTAAACCTAACACCTGTTCCAATAGAGTTAAACCGTCTATTACTGTCGCCGATGGAATCAATAAGTCGTCCATATACGCCAGCACCTGTTCATGTCGCAATCCGCCCAACATTTTATTGATAATTCTTTGAAACACCGCCGGAGAATTCGCCAACCCAAAAGGAACTCGTCTATACTCGTATTGGCCATCTGGGGTGATAAACGCCGTTTTATCAATCGAATCCGGGTGCATTGGAACCTGGTGATACCCTTGCGCCATATCCAACGTCGTAAAGAACCATTTTCCCGCCAATCGATCTAACTGGTCTGCAATCAATGGAAGTGGATACCTGTCTTTCGCCGTTATCGCATTTAACGCCCAATAATCAACGCACAATCTTATCCCGCCGTTCTTCTTTTTGACTAAAACTATGGGACTAGCATACGCCGAATTACTTTCTCTAATAACGCCACTCTGTAACAATCCTTGCTCCTTGTCTCTCACCTTGCTCCTTTCCGCCTGTGACAACCTATATGGCCTATAATATATGGGCACATCTTTCGTTAACTTAATTCGCATTTCGCCTAAAGCAGTTAAGCCTAAATCGCCCTCGCCAGTTGAGAAACAATGCGCCTTTTGCGACAATAACTCTATTAATTTAGTTTTGCTATTATCGTCTACATCGCCTATATCTAAGTTAAAATTAATAGTTTGAATGTTGCTCACCTGTACACTCTTTTTCTTCGCCCTTATCTCCCTTTCAGTCGCCTGTTTACACATCTCAGCCCTTGCTATAATTCGCCCTTTCTTTCATTGGAGTTGTTGTGGACCCAAGTTGGTCATTACAATTTGTGTTTCGCCTGTGCACCTCACTACGCCGCTGGGGATCGTCACCGTGGAACCGCCTGTTTCAAACATTTTCGCCTGCATGAATAGTTCTTCACCTTCCTGTGCGTCTGGTACGCAAACGCCTACGTGGTTAACAAAACCTGGTCTGATTGTAGTGTCCTCTTTTAGAACAATACGATATCGCCTTTCATCCCTGTCACCATCAAGGTTCATATCCTTAAATGGATCTTCTACGCCCGTCTCTTCCATGAACACCGCCTTGCCGTCCTTAACCACCAACATAACGCCTTCTGTGCCTATCGCCGGTTGCCCTAAAGTCAGATCGGCATCTGAAACATCACACAAAGTGACCAATACAGTAATATCAAAAATAACGCCGTCTATTTGGATAGTACACCTTGCGTGTCCATGCGCAGCACCTAGCCCTCCGCCAAATCCCTTCAGTAGCACCGATTCTGAAATCACCTGCAATTCTAATCTATTTGCGCATTCACCTGACATTAAATTATGTTCGCACCCAGTGTCTATGCAGACTTTGACACGCCTCCCGTCGATTTTCTTTTGTAAGTAGTATTCAATTCAGTACTTACCAATCTGACCTTCACCGTTCCTGTCCCCTTATCCTCGCCTCTCCGTTGAACCGATTCGCCTTTCTTTTTAAGGTAGTCCTGCCTGGACCGACACTGGTTAAAATAGTGGCCCTCCTTTCCACACCAGCAACACCTATCGCTTTTAGGGTGAGGACAGTCGTTACTGAAATGGGTGCCATACGCCTGGCAGTTGTAGCACCTTACCCTAGTCGACACCTCTCCTGTTGCCTGCCTTTTCCTAGAAGGAAGGGTCGGACTCGTTGTGGTCTTCGATTGGGACCCAGAAGTTGATGGTTCCGCCCGCCTGCTTACCACCATTGCCGCCGGAGACTTATATTGTTCGAGTCCTGAAAGGAAATTTGAGTATAGTTGTTCGGGTGTCTTACTCCTACACGCCCACGCATTCGCCCATAGCTCTTCTGGCAAGACTTTGATAATTCAAGAAACTGCATCTTCGCCTGTCACTCTGATCCTTTCGCACAATGCCAGCTTCGCGTGGTAGTAGCTGGTCATTGTCTCGCCTGTCTCCTTCTTCCTCGCCATCATCTCCTCCATACAAGTATGATAATCATGTTGCCTGGGAAACGCCTTCTGTAAGTTCGCCTTCCATTGGTCCCAGGTGTACGTTAGGATGTCCAGTCGCCTCAACCAACTCCTAGCAGGACCCCTTAGTTTCACCTGCATTAGGTACGACTTCTCGTATTCCGACCACCCGTGAACATCGCCTAACTGGTCAATAAGTCCCAAGAACTTATTAACATTCGAGTATGGATCATCGGGGTCAAACTCTTCAACAATAGCGCCTACCTCCATCAAATCGCCTCTCCTCATACCTTTTGTCGCCTGTTCCTGAACGCCTCCACTAGTGGAACTAGTTGGTGTAGTGTTTCCACTCGTGACCGCCTTCACTTCGCCCAAAATCTTCGCCATCCACTCATTCATACATTCCGCCAGCTGTTTGCGCACCACATCCTTCACCATATCCTTCGTCACTTCCGTTGTCGGGCCGCCTGCGCCCGTTTCCATATCTTCCTCAAGTTCATAATCGAGGTCTATTTCATCAACGCCTTTCAATTTGTCGTCCGCCATTTTTTTTTCACGTCACGTTAACCACGTCGTAGCACGCCACAGAAACCTGGGCCCAAAGCGCCCGAATTTTGTGTTAGTAATTCGCCACTACACTTATAATACTCGCCTGAAAACACCTGTCACTGTGGAAGTGTGAGAATAACGATCCCACTCCTGAAATTGTTAAACACTTAAAATATCGCCTTTCAGAAGAACTGAAGAGAAAAAGATATAATTAATCGCCGTTCGATGTAAAAGCTTGTGTCGCCTCGTAGAACTGATCCCACTACCAACCCCGCCTCGAAGATCACCTAGCCACCTATCCGCCTATCATCCAACCATGTAGCTGTCATTCGCCTATCCAGTTACCTCTTCGCCAAATACCGTTACTTGTATATCTTCATCTATTTCATACTACCTTACTCCTATCCTTGAATGTCAGATGGCGCCATTGTGGTCTTCTACTTTTGTAACAATATATTAAAAAAGCAGTTGGCAATTGTTTTGCCTGAATTAATAGTTTGTACATACGTACTTCTGATGAAGCCGTATTAATAAAGGGAAACAATTGTTACGTGTTTCTTCTAATTTCTTTCCAGTAGGGCCGGTTGTTGTTTATAGCGCCACTACATTCTATATATTTTGTTATGGTTATAAATTTATCTATGATTATCTGTCATTTAAAAAGTGCCAGATGGGTGACGCCTTCTCGTCATTTTAATTTTTCCAATTTTATTTGTTTTGTCGGTGTGTGCTTTTATTATATCTAGTGAACAATTTATTTAATGCTGTAGTTAATTTGTTTCTGTTGTCCATTTATTCAGATTGACAGAAGAATAATAGAAAATGGAAGCTAATTTTTGACATGTTGCTGTTGGAATAGCATATTTACCTTCTACAGGGACTGAAGAGAATTTTTTTCTGTGCTTGACTGCCAAAATTTCCAGTCTGTTGAAATCACAGTGCTGCAGATTAATTGATAACAACAATAATGGAGTAATTTCTGCATTTCACAGCCTGCACATGACTAAGGTAAGAAAAAAAAAAGTTAATTAAAAATGACTCGTTATTGATCTATTGCCACCGTATCTGTTTCAGGTCTTCGTTGGAGAAGACAAAGAAGAACTATCCCGTAGTTAGATGCCTATTTATTTGAATTACGTTTTTTATTTTGCATGCTTTTATTATTTTGCATGTTCTCTTGCTTACCTCTTCGCTTTGCTTACTGCAATTCTTACTATAACGCTTCGCATTTACCCTATATCATCCGCAGGATTCAACGTTTCGTTATCTTGCTTGTTCCTTCTCATCCAAGGCGCAGAAGCAAAGGCCTCCCTGAGTGACTTGCCTTGGACTTAGCTTTTTAGTTGTTCTTTGAAGTGTCTTATACACTCTACGCGGTCTTCTTCTTACGTTCGCTTCATTTTTCAGACTGTTTGGTGTGGGTTATCTGGAATAGGAGCAATAGGCGACTGCCCAGCTCTCACAGGCGAAATCTGTCCAATCTTTTCTACCAAATTCTATTAGTTTTTGTCGTTAGTCCTTTGTAGTTTAGTGAGTTAATGCACTGCACTATTCGCTTACAGGTAAAGGACATCGATCGAATGCTGAAGACATCATACTTTATTATTTTTCATTTATTTTCTTGTATTTGTCTCTTGCAGGTATTTATTTGTATCTATAAACTATTATGTTCGTATTTAAACGATATATTTGTAACAAAAAAGTCCCTCTGATACTCAAAACTTTTCTAAATTGTCTTTTTGGTAAAATTATTAAAACTAAATTAAATTTTTTATCATTAGAAATAGATTGGCGGATAAGGGTTGACTATAAGGGGTGATTGTGGAGGCCACAGAGTATTAGAGGGGCTTTTTAGTCCAAATATAACGTTTAAATGTTAATATTAAATAAGAAGTGAATACAAAAACACATTGGGTAATTTCACTAATAGTTTATTAATATTCTTGACGAATTCGTTTCGGCTATTAGGCCATAATCATAAGATACAGGATATGTACTCCTAGCGGAAGTTATTGGTAGTCGTACTGAAATAAGTTTTTGTATTGTCGTACTTGTAGGATTATTAATTTAACTCATTTTAATATACCTACAAGTACAATAATATGAAAAAATCAATTAAGTGCCACAAACATGTTCTTTTTTTTCGTAAGTTTTTGTTACAACGTGAACGACATGATGTAATTGTATTTTAATTTGTTGTGTATTTTCTTTTTCGGGTATTTTATTATTTTGTAATTAAATATTAATATTGTTATCATATCGAACTTGTAAAAATATAGAGATAGTTAATGCATTGTACATAAAATCATGTTAAAATGTATTGTACTTATATTTTAATGTTGTTAGTATAGATCTTGCTTATAAAATAATGTAACATCCTAATGAACTATTAATAAACTTATAGAGGTTAAAAGTTGTTTTAATTAAGCCCTCTTAAAGTGAATTCAAAAATAAAAAATTGTCTTGTCAAGTTATTTATTGATCAACCCTCGTATAAGCTCAAAAATTAAAATTTTGCTTAAATTTTGACCATTTGTATCAGGAGAGCATAAGTCGCAACAGGTATTTTTTATTTATTGACCAACCCTCGTATAAGCTCAAAAATTAAAATTTTGCTTAAATTTTGACCATTTGTACCAGGAGAGCATAAGTCGCAACAGGTATTTTTTTTTTATTGATCAACCTTCGTATAAGTTCAAAAATTAAAATTTAGCTTAAATTTTGACTATTTGTACCAGGATAGCATAAGTCGCAGGAGGTATTTTTTTAATTTATTGATCAACCCTCGTATAGGTTCAAAAATTAAAATTTAGCTTAAATTTTAACTATTTGTACCAGGAGAGCATAAGTAGCAGGAGGTATTTTAATTATTTATTGATGAACCCTCGTATAGGCCCAAAAATTAAAATTTTGCTTAAATTTTGACCATTTGTATCAGGAGAGCATAAGCAGCAGCAGGTATTTTCGGAAAAATGAAATTTTTGAAGAAATGTCAACATTTGTATCAGAAGAGCATAAAAAGAGAGCTTTTTTTTTTTGAAATATATATTGGTAGAATTAATGGTTTCGAAGAATCTTTTACTTATGATATGTCTATGACAGTTTTATATAATTAACGAACAGGTATATAATTTTAATTGATTTATTAATTAAACCAGTTTTTTTAACTACAGGAATATACATTTATCATCTTTATATAATAACACATATAATACAATAACGTTAAGGTCCATAAAATACCGTAAGTAATAACAATAGAAAATGTACAAATTAAGTTTCGATTATTAGATTAATGTAATCGTACAAAACAAAATACCTGAAAGAGAAAATCACAACAAATTAAATTACAATTACATCATTATAAAAGTTCATATGTTGTTCATGTTGTAATAAATGCTTACAAAAAAAAAAGAGAACAAGTTGTTTGTGGCGCTTAATTGATTTTTTCATATTATTGTATTTGTAGGTATATTAAAATGAGTTAAATAATACTCCTACATGTACAACAATACAAAAAACTTATTTCAGTACGACTACCAATAACTTCCGCTATTTTACTACAACACGAAAAACTTTAATATTAACATTTAAACGTTATATTTGGACTAAAAAAGCCCCTCTAATACTCTGTGGCCTCCACAATCACCCCTTATAGCCAACCCTTATCCGCCAATCTATTTCTAATGATAAAAAATTTAATTTAGATTTGATAATTTTACCAAAAAGACAATTTAGAAAAGTTTTGAGTATCAGAGGGACTTTCTTGTTACAAATATATCGTTTAAATACGAACATAATAGTTTATAAATACAAATAAATACCTGCAAGAGACAAATACAAGAAAATAAATGAAAAATAATAAAGTATGATGTCTTCAGCATTCGATCGATATCCTTTACCTGTAAGCGAATAGTGCAGTGCATTAAATAACTTAACTACAAAGGACTAACGACAAAAACTAATAGAATTTGGTAGAAAAAATTGCACAGATTTCGCCTGTGAGAGCTGGGTAGTCGCCTATTGCTCCTATTCCAGATAACCCACACCAAACAGTCTGAAAAATGAAGCGAACGTAAGAAGACCGCGTAGAGTGTATAAGACACTTCAAAGAACAACTAAAAAGCTAAGTCCAAGGCAAGTCACTCAGGGAGGCCTTTGCTTCTGCGCCTTGGATGAGAAGGAACAAGCAAGATAACGAAACGTTGAATCCTGCGGATGATATAGGGTAAATGCGAAGCGTTATAGTAAGAATTGCAGTAAGCAAAGCGAAGAGGTAAGCAAGAGAACATGCAAAATAATAAAAATAAACCAAAATGAATTCTAATAAAACAAACATGCAAAATTAAGACTAATTCAAAACAAAAATAACTAATATTAAAAGATTTCTAACTACGGAATGGATCTTCTTTGTCTTCTCCAGCGTTGATCTGAAACAAATACGGCGGTAACAGATTAATAATGATCAAACTACATTAATTATTTTGTGTATTCTTACCTTAAATTAATTCCAGAATATGATGTTCATGTGGCAGTAATAAAGAATCCATCCAGCCATTCAGCCAATATGTTGCAGTGTGTTGACAATTCCTTATTGCGGTGAAGTCCAAATAGGGTTGGGGTTGTATGCTCCCACTTGCAGATCCTAAATTAGCTGCACAATGGTCCAAAAAAGTGAAATCCATGAATAATTTCCAGTGTTGTGAATGCATTCCATTAGGCCTAATTTTTACTTAGCCGCTCCTTCCCATCTATCAATCTGTAGAAACGGACAATAAAAACGCATTAATTACACTATTAAATAATCAAAAGCTGAATTACAAAAAAAAAAAACGAAACGAAAAGTATTAAAATTGTGAAATTATGCAATGGTGACAAGGCGTGTCCTGTATTACATACATATAACACGATTATCAAACGTCAATGCTGTCGATGTGTAGTGGATACTATTGATACTTTCTACTTTGATTTTACAATAGAAACAATCATAGATGTACAAATCGAAAAATTAAATTGCATCGTACTTTTACTTGAAAATCTACAAAAACAAGCCTGTAAATACACAAAAACAATGTTAAAATTACGGAGAATAATTAAATCAACCATAATCAAATGCATTTTCGTTTAAATGAGACCTAGTTCAAATGCTCCGCACGGTAGTTCAACTGCAATGCTATAAGTCAACAAATGAATAACCGAACCTATAAGAAAACATGGAGAACTTCTCGTATACAATTTAAAAATTTTAAAGAGTTCGAATATTAACGGTGCAATTACCACCCATTTAATAGATATTACACCTGAAGAGCAGGTAAGTACTATTTTTCTATTGCTATCACTTACATTTTC
The DNA here is from genome assembly GCA_029378335.1 of Agrilus mali. Taxonomy (NCBI): domain Eukaryota; kingdom Metazoa; phylum Arthropoda; class Insecta; order Coleoptera; family Buprestidae; genus Agrilus; species Agrilus mali. The sequence goes on along the minus strand of CM055658.1, from coordinate 17,161,549 downwards.
GTTTTGTCATCCTGTTTAGGCGCAGGAACTTCGGGCTTATTTGAAGGCTTTAGGGGCTGGGATGTCCGAAGAGAAGTCTCCAAAAGGCATTAAAGATGATCTTCATAAAATTATTGATGTATGTGATGCGTGTTTCCGTGAAGAAAAGGAAGATAAAGTTGAGTCTATGTTATATGACATCGTATAGTATCATGATTTTGCTAAGTGAATGATGGATGTTTCTTGTCTGAAATAATAAAATCTAGACTAATTTCGTTTAAGATTCATAAAGTATTTAAAATATTTTATAAAGCAATTTATGCCTCGCAAATATTGTTAATGTTCCTCTTATGATCATTTCCCAGAAGCTCCTAAAGTGCCCAAAAAGTAGCCAACTACTTCATGTTGCGGTTTTTGTAAAAAAAGTTTACAGTATAAAAGTAATAATAAAAAGGCTTATAAGCAAATTAAGGCAAAGTTCACTTTGCAAAATATTTATACAACTATCTGAATGTCTTCAATTAGTAATGATTTTATTATCAAGTGTATTTAAATATTTTAAACAACAGAACTATTAGTTAATAATCAATAAAATTAAAAACTTGACTAGGTACTGTAACGTTTTTTAAAATCCCGTTACTTAAGTTTTACTTATTTTTATTCAGTTTGTCTTCGTCTTGGTTCAGTTTTATGGATTATTTCTTAATTTTGATCGACTTTCCGTCTTATCATCAAGGCTAGCAACCTTCGCCCAGGACTACGCGATCGATGGAAGAATCGTTGAAAATTTTTCCGGTCGGTGCTCGTGGTCTTTTTCCTCGATCCTTGGCACCGACGAGACGTGTGTGTGTGTTTTTCTGTTCGTGTTTTGTGCTTCACGTTGTCTTTGGGTGAACCTCTTAATTTTTGTTAATATTTCACGTAAAATTATCCAAATCAAGGATTTCATTTATTTTTATTTAAATTCATAATTTCTCGAAGCACTCTTTTAAATTGGTAATTTTTCTGAATTAATTTTAACTTTTTTGTTAAAATTTTTTTAGTTGCCACGAGGGATTTAATTAGTAAATCTAACGTTATCTTTTGCATCTTTTGGGCCCTTGTGGCAGTTTTGTAAATTATTAATTTATGTAGCTTTTCACATCTTATTTTTGTAATTTCAATTTTTATATAATTATTTCTTGTGGTGTCTGGTGAGTGATTTGGTGAATCTTTTGCGTTTTGTTCTGACTTCGACAGAGACTCATCTGCACCCTTCCTTTTCTTCCCGTTTTTTAGGCATCTTCAATGCCTTCAAACATTTTTTTATTACTATCTTTTAATTTTTAGGTAAACGTTTGATGTGTACTAGTTTATCCGTTCATTTGTCGCCCATCCATAGATTTAATTAGGTTCCGGACGGACTAGGAAGCAGGAGGACGGGTCGGGGTGAAGACCTAATAGAAGTTTTACCAGGCTAAGGGAATAATTTAAATTTCCATCGGATCAAGGTTGGTCCCAACTCTCCATTTCTTGTCTGGCCCCTAACTAACTTTGGAAGTCCCCAACGTACCCTGAATCTAGCGGCAGTCCCATCATTGTCGCAGGGAACGTGTATGGATGGGCATGTTCATTTTGTAAGTGTTCGTTTTTAATTTTGTAAAATATCTAAATATACTCTTTCAGTTTTTTTTTGTTTTTTTTAATGAGAGCTTCGAGCCCTCTACCGCATCAGGATTTTTCTGGAACCACCGATGCCTTACTCGGTGCTTAATAAATTTTTCTTTGTTTTCATTATTTTATTTGTTTGACAAAGTGGCGCCCGAGCATATATTCTTTTTAATATTTCATAGTATTTTATTTTAATAAATTTTAATTAATTCATTTTTTTATAACTAACTATTATTAATTTCGAACCAACAAGTAATAGTTTTGTTAAAGTACTTATAATATTTGACCTTATTTTGTATTTACTATTTATATCTACTTAACGGAGAGCTTGTTTTAAAATCTTACCAAAATAATTCCAGGAAGAGACTAAATAGTATCTTGCCAAAAGAAATAAGTCCTTTGAGTGCCATCATTTTTATCTATCGCTTCTTTGTGTAGCCATGGTGTAGCCTCTAGAAAAACAACGAACCCTTTAATTACCTTACAACAATCACATACTTAAAACTATTACTTAAATAAACCTTGCATATAAGTACTTATAGTAATCTTCAAGTGTGTCGAAAAAGTTACTACTTATTTATCTCAATATCATAAATTTCTTAATTAGCGAAAGTTTGATGAATGGTTATAAATAATTACTTTATTCCCAGATGGGATTATCACATACCATACAAACAAAAATCTATCCCTTACCACTATAATAACTATTAACAGAGACCAGACAGGATACGGCTTAACGCTATATTGAAATTGAAAATGCAACTTTCAATGTCCAACTACACAGAGCATCCCAGGCTAAGATAATCACCCTAGGCTTGTAGAAAATATAAGTAGTTGTATTACCCAAATTTGAGCAATAGGAAACTATAGACAAAATTAATTTAATCTGGTTAATCAATAACGCTTTATTTTTTGTTATTATTTCATCTGGACTTTTAATTAAATGTGATCGAACCAAAAATATATGTGAATTTAAAAGTTATTAATTCAATTTCTCATAAACACTGTTAAAAATATAAATTTAATAGTAACTTAAACTTTACCTTTTCTTGGACCATTACCTTTAACACATCGCAATGCACATCATATTGTGGATCTTATCCTTATTTCGTGGAAAGAGAAGAGCACTCTTCAAGAAATAAAAAACAAATATTGTTCGTAAAAATGAAAGGAATATCTTCTTTGGCAATGGCAGGAACAAAGGTGCACTCTGAAGCGTATCTGTAATAAAAAAAAAACATGAAATGAAAGTGCATACTTTACAAATAAAAACGAACTTAAAATTTATTAAAGGCCAAAATAAAGGCAAAATGAAAGACAATAAGTTCGCTGCAATCAATTTGTCAAATATGGCCAACACATTTTGTAATAGCCATTTATTTAATTAATGCAAATCCTGCGAATAGTCCGATTTTCAAATAAGAAAACTACTACCACTATACAGAGTGTCTTTGAAAGGTTGGGAAATCTTGAAACTGGTAATACTATAGCTCAAAATATGTCGATTGAGCCAAACTTATTTTAGTCATAATATTGATAGGGAAAAGGATACAAAGCGTTTTAATTTTATTTTCAATTTTTCCTTATTGCTGCAGAAGTTTTGTAGCTTTTGGCCAAAATCTCAGTATGCAGGGTTTTTTTGGTACAAGGAATAAGAATTTTCTACTGATTTTAGTCAAATTTTTATAGGGCAGCTCATACGCCATTATTTTAGTAAATTATTAGGCAAAAACAAAATGTGACACCCTGTATGTTATTATTGATCAAAAAATGTTTACTTCCCGTCATTTCTGAACAAAAAAGGTTTACTTCTTGAAAGAGCCTAAAGTAAATAGTTTTCGAGATATTTGCTTATAAATGTATCAATGCATTTTGTATTTGTACCTACTCGACGGTTTATTAACGCATTAAACAAGTTGCTTTGCAGTTTGATGTAAAAGTGTGGAACAGTGTTACTCTGGTTACTTATGCTTGTTATAAAATTAATGGAAATTTCACTTAGATTTTGATGTTATTAACGATTGAACATATTCTAACTACAAAGCAACTCGATTAATGCGTTAATGAAACGTCGAGTGTACAAATACAAAATTATCTCGAAAACTATTAACTTTATACACTTTTAACAAGTTTGTTCATAAAGGCCGAGAGGTAAACATTTTTTTATTAATAATAACATACAGGGTGTCACATTTTTTTTTACCGATAATGTACTAAAATAATGACGTATATGCTGCCTTGTAGAAATTTGACTAAAATAAGTAGCAAACCATTATTCCTCGTACCGAAAAAACCCCATACCGAGACTTAAGCCAAAAACTATAAAACTTCTCCAGCAATAAGGAAAAATAGGAAATAAAATTAAAATTTTAACAGCCTGTATTTTTTTCCTTATCAATATTTCAACTAATATAAGTTTGGCTCAATCGACATATTTTGAGCTGTAGTATCAGTTTTGAGATTTCCCAACCTTTCAAAGACACCCTGTATATATTATTAAAAATATTTAGACCTATATTAACAACGCTCTTAATCAAGTAACAAACCTAATTACAATCAAAACATTTTGTATATTGCATTATTTATAATCAACTATTTTAAATATATTGTAATAATTCATTCTATTAACTATAAAAAATATTCTCACTCTAATTAATTGTAGAATTTTAAGTCTTTTGATGATGTATTTAGTGTGAAAGTATCTGCTTATCAAGTGCAAGGATATAATATACCACTGTAGTAGGTTTAGCAGTTTCCATGAAGTTGAAATAAATTTTAATGTGGGTTGCAAACTATTTTGTATTAACTATATCCAGAATGAATGACTCTTATTTTTGGCGATGTGAGTCATATTTGATCTCACTTTTTAATAGCTTGGCTTGTTCATAGATTAACCTGCAAAATAGTACACAACTATGAATGAATTAAAAAGACTGAAATTTTGGTCTTGAGTTTAGTTGGAGGACAAAATAACTAACTAAATAACAAAACAGCAAGAATAATATATATTTACAAAGCTAAACAATGAAAAACTAAAAGGAAAAAGAATGCTGGTAGAACTCAAAGTTAGAAAGGTTAAGACTAACATGAGACTAACTGAAGAACTTACATTTTATGAAAACTTACGAAGTAGGAACTAACAGTTGATAGATTAAAGTAGGGTACCAATAAGGTGGTAATTTTTTGAAATAAGAATGTAGTACTTCACTCAAGCAATGTGAAGTCACTATGTTAGAAATTCATCTTCTAACAAATTCTCGTTCCTCTGTCAACCAGTAAAATTGATAAACAAATATTAATTGAAATAATAATAAGAGAGTATAAAATAAAACCATACCCAAAGAATTGTGCCACATTCAATAAACCATATCCAGAAATCGACTTCATATTAGTAATGTGGAGTCATCATGATGGAAATTCACTATCTAACAATCTCTTGTTTATCGGCTGGCCTGTAGAAATGGTACAAAAATGTGAAATTAATAAAAAGCTATAAATCAAAATAATAACGACCCGAACGAGCGTGCAACAATATGGCCATGATGTCAAAATCATAGATAAGAGAAGCGCAGAAAAGGTTTATAGATGAATCACGTCAAAATCTATGGTGAAAATCATAGACAAAAGTCAAAATGTCAAACCGTATCGTTCGGACACATAGATACTCAACAAAATGATAATAACCATAGATGCTTTAATCAGTTGTGTATATGCAACCGTACACTCTGCGGCGTATTTCGGGATTGCAGATCTATAGATCGGACCGTTTGTAAATGGTATGTAAGTGCTCCAATTAATTAATTAGTAATTAGAAAGATATAAAGCAGCTTTTAGTTTACTTCTTATCGTTATGTAAATTGTAGAGGAAATTTTGAAACTGTTGAAGAAAATGTCACCGTGTATAACTACCTGTAACAGAAAAATCCCTGTATTTTTTTGTTATTTAATTGTATTTGTGTATAGATAATTAAAACTAATTTATTAGTAATATCAATAATATTATTACTAATTAAGTTTCGGTTTATGCTGCAGTTAAATAATTACAACAAATATCCTTGTTGTTTCATAAAGAAAAAAGAATAACTAATAAAAATCTTTATTACTGGAGATGAAAGACAAGACAATAAATTCTTACTCATATTTATTTATGTGACCAAATATAAAAATTCTTAAAAATTAATACAAAAAAAACAAATACAATAATTATTTATGTTAATTAATGTGCTAGTGTTTCACTTATTTTCTTTACGTAATCAGACATCTTAATGCTTACTTTATCAAAAAAAGATTCAAAAACGTTCAGCACTTTTTCAAAGAAATTTGTCGTAGTGTTCGTGTCATCCACTTGTTTGTTAATTTCCGTTTCACTTATTTTGATTTGGGTGGAATTATCTTGTGTAATGTTTGTTCTGAATAAAGAATCGTCATCACTTTCCAGTTTGTATTTTCTGCTGTCTTCGGTGAACATAAAGACTTTCACCGGTTCTTCATCGTTTTCATCTAGTTGTGTTTTATTTTCGAGAATTAATTCACTTGAATCACTTAATTCGTTAATATTATAGAAGGACCACGACTTGATTAGGTCCGACACAGTTGTTGTCTCTTTTTTTTCGTCAATAGGAGGTATAACTTCATTTTTTGATTTAATTTTTCTGTTTGTTGTTTTTTCCCATTGGCTCTGTTTCGTTTTCGTTGCGAGTTCGGGGTAGGGTTTGATTTCGTTGTCGATGTCTTTTGTTTCTGAGTATCTTTTATACCTTTTGTGCACAATATTGGATTTACTAGGAAATTGGATGTTGATGGGCTTACTGATCCAATAAGTGGTACTATCATCCCGTTCACTCTTCTTGGGTAATTTGATTATGTCTTGAGGTTTCCACTCATTGATTGGTGTTAGTCTTTTGTTCAGTTTGTTTTGTTTCCATAATTCATCGCTTTTCGTTTGTTTTACTGATCTTGAAAACCTTCTTTCGGGATTTGAGTTCCACATGTCCAAAAGAGTTTTTCTGGCAGCAAGTTTTCGATCTTCGTCGTTGGATAAAATACCGTTGCTTTTATTTTCTGTTTTGTCGTTTATCATTCCGAATGTGTTGGTATTTTGTTCGTTTTTAGCAGTTCCAAATTGTTTTTCCAATCTCTTTTTCCTCATAAGCCGGTTTTTGAGCATTTGAATCTGCGCTTCTTTTTGCTTTTCGTTAATTCTGACTTTGTCTGATTCATACGGTTTTCCAATAGTTATTTTAACAGGTTCGCCTAAAAGATTGTCTTCATCGTTCTCATCTTCAAGAAGTTGCGTGTTCTCTTGGTGATGCCTTTTGTTTTTTGAAGATCTTACATCATTATAGTTTGCTGTTAAATTGAACGACGATTTCTGAATCTTATTATTGCTTAGATTTTTAACAGTTGAAGAAGTGTATTTTCTTAGCCTCGCTTGTTTTTGCATGATTCTCATGTGTTTTAATTGTTCTTTCATAAATTGTATGTACTTTTGGATGTCTTCTTCTGAATATTCAGCGAGATCTCTTTTCAATCTTTTGAATGAATCGAAATTATTAAAATTGAAAGTGTCGATGCTACAATCTTCAATGGAATTTGCATGAGAACGTCCAAAAATTTTGGATTGTCGAAGTTCTTCGATATTTTTGTTGTATTCGCGGATTTTTGCAGCAGTTCCTGCTTTGGTCCCTTTCCTCTAAAAATCAGTATAATAATAATCACAGTCTACACAGTTCTTTATATTAACAGTATATTATACTTACATGGAATCCTTGTGAAAATTCAGCGGAGAAAGATAATTCTACGTCATCGTTCTTTTTAAAAAATTGCCTTATTTCGGGACTAGAATTGAATTCTTCCAGTTCGTGGAAGTTTGCACCCCTGAAACGACTGCGTGGTTTGGTTTCTTTTGAAAAATCCGAAAAATTCTTCACTTGAATCTTCGACCTCCAATGACTCAAAATTCCTTTGTTTGCTATTTAGCGATTTTTCGGTAATTTTTCGCCTTATCATTCCTGGAGTAATAACGGCCGAGGGACTTGAATTTGGCTTTTCTTTAAAAAGAGTTTTCGGTTTCTCATTTTTTTCCAGAGGTCTTTTGCTAGAGAAATCGCTAGTAAATTTCTGTTTGAATAAATCGTACTTTTTCTGATCTTTGTTTATACCAAAATCTCCTTCGATTTCAACATACATTCTTTTCGGAAAAGAAAATTGTTTGGACGATTCCTCGTCGTCACTCTCATTCAAAATTTCTTTATTTTTATTAGAATCTGGATCTCTAGTTTTCTTTCGTAACAGCTCCATGTTTATATCACGTTTTTTTGTGATATCAGATTTTTGTTTCGTCTCTCTCTTGATTCTTGCAATTTGATCGTGTTTTATTGGCTTTAGAAATATTGTGTTATCTATTGTTTTAAAATTTTCCACAATATAGTTTACCATTATATCCAATTTTTCTGCTGGCAGCTTTAGACCTCTCTTTTCCGCCTTGCTTTTCGCCCTTTCTTTTATAATGAAATTAATTTCAGCGTCACTTAATTCAATTTCAATTCCATCCACCTTTGAAGTGGTAAATGTTTTATTATTGATGGCTGAAGTTATTTTTGTTGCATTATTTTGTTCCGTTGTTTTCTTTTCACTTATTTCGTCCTTTTTATTAAGAGGATTTTCGGCATTTTCTTCTTTAATAGTCTGGTTTTCATTAAATTCCATTGTTATAGACTTTTCGTTACTGTAAGGCTCTTCGTGAGAACAATATAAAGCTCTGGCATGGGAAAAAACGTAAAATCCTATAGATTTCGGTGGTAAATTTAGTTCAACGTTTCGGAAAGTCAAAGTATGTTTAATATTTGGAATAAGCAAAAATTTACGAGTATTTATGAGATTGAATAAAATTTTGTGTCCATTGAAATACGTTTCCCTAAAAATTCTTTAAAAATTAGTTGCTGCCTCTATAATAATTTTTGGAAAACTTACTTCGAATTTTCATCGGAAGTTGATAGAACGTAACTTTCTATTTCCGTGGCTCGGAAATTAGCAGATCCTAGAATTTTAATCGAAATATGTTGTTCTTCTGTTTTATTATTTATTGCAAGAACTGTGATCGATCCACTTCTTGTGTATTCATTTTGTAATTTAGTACAATGTGTATAAGTAAAAACACCAGAAATTAAGTGCGGACCCTTTACATCTAATACGTTTCTTCCCATCAAATGTTTATGCAGAAAGGAAAACCAAAAAGTCTACAATAAGACAACATTTATCCTTTTCAAAGACAAAAAATAAAAAAAAAATAATAATAAAAAGACGAATGAAAAAGTTAAGTTTAAGAAGTAAAACAAAAGGAAATAATAAAAGTGCTTACAGGTGTATCTGAAATTTTTTCGTTAAGGTCTATTTGCTTAAACAGCACTTCGTAACCCATTTTAGCTGCATTTCCTGCTTCATTTGCCAGCGTTATTGCTGAAGCAAAATTTTCAGAAGTCCCGTTATGTAAATAAATATTCCATATTGGATACTTGGATATTGCAGGTGAATGGATTTTTGAAAAAAATTCTGTTAGAAAATGACCACTCTCCTGAGTATCATATCTAGAATATAAAATGGATCTATTAAAAAGCAAACAGTTTTCTGGCTTACTAATAATTTTATTTATATGTAGTTGTTACTAACGATTGCTGAATCCCAATATCCGAAACAACAGTGAGTTCGTTTAAAAAATTACGAACATTTTCAATACCATTATTTTCTATTAAATAATTTGCAAAATTATTGGCCGCAATTTTCCAATTTTCTACGGAATTGGAGAAAGTAGCGAGTGTACGTCGCAAAACTGAATAATCCTTGATGTATTCGTGAATACTTTTATTGCTATTTTCTGAAAATAATTACCGCTATTTGAAAACAAGTCGCACAAATATAATTTAAATTATGTTTTAAAGATATTACATTCAATAAGAAAGAGAAGAAAATTAAAATATCATACCAGATTCTATTTGCCAAATACAACTTATATTCAATTTATCGGTTAAATTGAACAAAGGAACATAATTTTTGGCACTCCACAGATCACCATTTTTTTCATTGTCATTTAACGAAAAAATTGGGACGAATTCAACGCTTTTAAGCCATGAATTGAATTTTTTCCACGTTGATGGGTTTATTTCAAATTTACGCAGAAAATGAGAAATACCAGGGGAACGATACAATGTTTCTTTATCAGAAAATGTAATAAATTTTGTTGAAGGCCCAGAAAAAAGAACGTACGATGGACCTAAGTATTTTATGAAAGAATATGAATATCTGAAAAAGAAAATATTATATCACTCCAATATTCTATTGTGTATTTGTTACATACCTTTTATCGTTATTTTCTGAGAAAAGCACCCCCGGATCAATATTAAAACTTAAAAATTTATCACTGACCACATGTAACCCCCTTCGCGCATTTATTACGTAAACCGGGACTTCGGCAAAGACAATTACCAAAAAAACGATAAAAAATAATAATTTAAACATTTTCTAATTATTATAGCGTCCAAACAAAATGAAAATAAACGAATGATTGAATTGCACCATCATCCAATACGGAAATAGAAAAAAGAAACAGATCAACATTTTTTTATTGCTTAATCGCATTTCTAAATAAAGTTTACAAACAATAACACTTGGCATTTTATATAAACAATATACTTAATAAAATTATTGACTGGAAAATATATTGTGCTCGATTAAAAATCAACATGTTTCACACTATAAAGTGGAAAAAAGAATATCACATTAAAATAATAAAATTTCAAGCTAAAGGTAAGTATCTATGTACTGTAAAGTGAAAGGGTATAGCCGGATTAATATGGGAAATCATCCCCCGCGGCTTTTTCAACTCTTTTTCACGGGATCGATTTATTTTGTGTCGAATAAAAATAATTTACCTCAATTTTTAGCTCTTTAACTCAAACGGTTTTCGAGATTTTCAAAAAACCTGTTTTTTCGATTTTATTTTTATTTTTATAGTGAAATTCAAAATTAATTGATGATTATTTTTTTTTTAATTCTTATGAGTCTAAGGCATGAAAAAAATCATGATCATGATTCTTAAACGAAAAGCCGATTTTTAGGGGAGGAAACAAAATTAAAATCTTTATTTTTTTAGCCTTTCTGAAATACGTCACTCACAAAAATTCGTCAGAAAATGTATTTTATACTCCTTTACACTCACGATTTTTTTTGAATTTTTTGAAGTGGTGGAAAAATATGAAAAAAATTAAAAACTATTTTTTTTTTCTGAACTCTCGCGTTTTGACTAATTTATATACTTTTTTTAGTTTAAAAAAAATGCATAGAAAATATTTTTTTACTTAAAATTCACAATGACATTGCTTATCAAACATTTTCAATCATATTTGCTACAAAATGAATACTTTAGCGTTTAATGCGTCAGCTTGTCGCCAGTTTTAAAAAACATAGTCTTTTAGTAATAATTGTGTAGCAAATATGATTGAAAATGCTTGAAAAGTAATGTTATTGTGAATTTTTAATAAAAAAATATTTTCTATGCATTTTTTTAAACTAAAAAAATATATAAATTGGTTAAAACGCGAGATTTTAGAAAAAAAAAGTTTTAAATTTTTTTCATATTGTTTTATCACTTAAAAAAAAATCCTGAGTGTAAAGGAGTATAAAACACATTTTCTGACGAATTTTGATGAGTGACATATTTCAGAAAGGTTAAAAAAATAAAGATTTTAATTTTGTTTCCTCCCCTAAAAATCGGCTTTTCGTTTAAAAGTCATGATCATATTATTTTTTCATGTCTTAGACTCATAAGAATGAGAGAAAAAAAATAATTATCAATTAATTTTGAATTTCACTATAAAAATAAAAATAAAATCGAAAAATCAGGTTTTTTTAAAATCGCGAAAACCGTTTGAGTTAAAGAGCTAAAAATTGAAGTGAAATATTTTTATTCGACATCTAATAAATCGATACCGTGAGTGCGAGTCGAAAAAGCCGCTATACCCTTTGTAGAATTGTTTTTAACAAAAAAACAAAATTTTTTAGAAAATGGTTAATGGCGTCGCTCTTGCTATATGTGGTTATTTATTAAAATTCTTTCTCAGTCTATCCAATGAACCCTATGCTTCAAAATGGACCCTTTTATTCTGTCCATACGAATTTATAATTAAACGACTGGCTATCGAGCTTTGATAGTTCAAATTCAAAGTGACTTCTGTTTTTATATACTCGGTACAAAATCGGAATTTCGGCATTTATTATTACTTTTAAATTAAAAATCTCCTCTATGAAGTTGATTGCAAAAAATATGGTAAAAATATCTTACCTAGTATGTCAATGGCTGCTCGAACGACGACGATAAACATAGGATAATCTTGATATCCTGCTGGAATGAAAAATATCAAATAAAAATAAAAGAACAAAAACAACTGACTATTTTAATATTTTATTAATGTCCACCTCCTGGCGGTACTCCAGCGCTGTATTTCTAATAACAATCAAGTCGCCGATCCTAATTTTATATATTATTATTATATAACAACGGAACAGCCTTATGTCTATCTAAAGGTACTTAGGCATAACTACCGTGTCCTCTCTGCATTTGAACAGATTCTAGAATATAATTTAATTATAATATAATAATTATAATCAGTATTGAATATGAAAGGCGTCTATAATACATTGCTTTTTGAATACACTCACGCATCAAAACTCAGACACTTTTTCTGTCTTTTTTCCGCTTCAGTAGAAATTTAGGTACTACATGAAAATAAATTTTTAATAAATATTAGTTTTTTAAAAATTACGAAGTTGAATTACAGTTTAATTTTGTTTTACAATAAACGAGATTCGTTATAACAAGGAAGAAACAAATGAAGTACGCGATTGTTTTTGCCGAAAGGAAGATAAAAATGCTGCGTTTTGACAACAAGTGTCTTCTAAAAACAAAAACAAACTAATAAACAAATGAACCAACAACAATACCTACAGTAAGTCATGTGTATATTTTGAGTGATATAACAACATTGATTATTTCATAAGTTAACGATGTTTTTTTACGCTTTTAATTTTATTAATTATTTAGCAAAAATGTAACTATGTTATATCTAGCTATTAATAGGTCAGTGTCACTAACATTTCAAAGCAAAAGCTATGTATGGTTCAGTCGATGGTTTTCTTTTTTTTTTTTTGATCAATTTAATTAATACATACATTTATATAATCACAAAAGACAAACAAACAACAAAAACATTTATGCACTTATGATCTCGACGATTGTAACACGTAAGTACTTAAAACTGAAATAAAGGTCTTGTCAAATCACATTTTTCTTTTGGTACTTTAAAAGTGTATGATTTCTAAGTGTTAACGACTAACTAACTTCAAGTTCACAAGGTTCGCTAATATAATAATTAATTGTAAGATATATTTATATATGTGTCGTTGTCTTAATGAAGGTGTATAAAAATCACGTATTATTTTTAACTAGTTATTAGCCGAAAGTCCAAAAAATTTATACCCCATTTTATGACTTAATTCCCAATTGTTAAAAAAAAACTGGAAGACTAATATACAGAAGTAATAATTATGTTTTTTTATGAAAAGGTATTGCTTTTAGAAAGTTAAATTTAGTTTTCAATCTCTCGTCGCTTTTTGGACTTCCTGCTGGCCATATTAAATACACAATTATTCCTGGTAAATAGGTACTATGCAATACCATACACACGAGGGATCAACAAACAACAGCAAGTTAGGAACAACGATTTTTGGTGTAGAGATTTACATGGCTAAAAATTCCGAGTAATATTTTCAAGGGTGGGCTTTTAGATTAGTATGCAAGTATTTATCTAATAGGTAACATATAATTTTAATAATTCAAATGGCTAAACTACGTTGTCTTCATTAATAAGTTTTGGGTATTCTATGAGAGACATCAGGTATTAATCGAAATATTACACCTTTACATCACATTTACATAAGTATTTAGATTGCATTGATTTTTGCGATTGCATTTAAAGTAAATACTCAAGAACTTCGACACTTTTACATTATTAGACAAATGTCATCATTAAAGGGGTACCTTGATTATCATATGTAGCACTAAAGAGATATTTTACAAACCAACTAAAATTTTTGAGATTTAGGAAATAATCATACGAAGAAATAACAAAAATAGAAGTAGATTTTTACTATTTATTATGTTAAATTAATTAAATAATACGTAATTTGTTGTGTTTTACCGGTAATTGTCTCGATATATATATATGTGAGGAAAACCAACACCAACGGAGGGATGGGGGGTGGCTTTGGACAATACATACCATTCTGGTGTTTTCAGCTGGCGTAGACATGTGTAGACATAGGCGTTGAAGCTGAAGGTATAAAAAAGGTTAATTTTTAACTGTGTACGTATATGAGGAGTCTGTAGATCAAAAAGAGGTAGGAAGGTCGGGAGAGGTTAATGATAATTTAGTAAAACACTAAAAAAATGTATTCTGATGTGAGCAGAAGAGTAGAGGCACAGGGAGTGAAGATAAAGTTACATAAGGACAAGACAATAACAAAGAAGTGAGTGTAATAGTGGCCTTGTCTTTTTTAACTCCACCCTTGCGCATCCACCATTCCTTTCTTTACTAAAAACACTTTTTAGTGTTCTACAGTAGTATCCTTATCATTTACCTTTTACCTCTCTTCCAATGTTCACCTCCAACCCCTACGTCTCCATGTGTTCGCTTCTTACAAAAAACACTTCATTAGTAGCCTACAAATTCACCCCCATTCCGTTTCGTTATCGGAATTAGAACACTTTTTTAATTAATTTTTCTTTTAATTACTCATGCAGCTTATTTTAGTTTCAACCTGTTCTCGCTTCTACATGTTCGCCACCAACAAAAGACACTTGAACAGTGTCCTATAAGATCACCTTCCTACCTTCCTCCCACTTTTTTTCTTATCCAGGTGAGAGAACATCTTTTTTAATTACCTACTCATGCAAATACAAATTACTCAATTATCCAAACATGCTTAAATTGGTAAATAAATTAATTTTGGTAAGTTTGTAAACTACCCCTTTGTGTATTTTTACCCCTTCCAAAATACCACTTCGTCGATGACCAATAAATACCTAATAGATATTAAACATTTAAAGGGAAATTTCTCCTAAGTATGCATAATTAATGGATAAGACAGGTGTGATTAGCAAAATTTCACCCAAATTCCATTTTTTTAACGACAAGATACGATACACATATACAGTAACTTGAAGACATTAATAAACAACGACACCTATAGCAATAGAGGTTGCACATTTATACTAATAATAAATAATTAATCGATAACATTAATGAATTGATTGATCGATTGAGCTACGACATAAGTGGGTAATGACAAGATCGTCTAATAAAAATGCAACACTAATACACTTATGCGAAACAATTCTACGAAAATACTTTGTTAAATACTACGTTAAATATGAACCCTTGTCATTAAATGTCTGCAACTAATTAATTGTAAATGGTTTTTAATTGGTTGTATTAATTTTATTGGTCCAATAGAATAGTGTGTAACCATCTATTACCGTATTTCTATGTGATAGACAAAGAAGTTCATTTTTAACGTGAGTTTGACTACAGCAGATATGATAGAACATCGAATTTTATTAATGCGCTAGAAAGATTTTATTTACTTTATATAGTGAGACCACACAGCAGGTAAACAATTTGCTCTTTTACGTTATATTTAATTAATACAAGTAATCAATTAATTATATTGATATACATACAGTAATTGACTCCATATGTGAAAAAGAAAAATGAAAACTAATTAAATAAAAATATTTCATGTTGATACTGCTTTTTAATTGTCTAAAAACTTTTTACAAGAAGAAAATTCTTTATGAAGTGACTATATATATAGTTGTTTTAAATTGGTAAGCCATTAGAAATAGATGATTTCATTTTTAGAAGCCAAAGTGTGTATTTTTTTTTAATTGTGTGGAAATTTGAAGAAGGAAATTTATTTTAAATTTTTTCTAGATATTTATATCAATAATTTTTAGTTATTGTAATAGGCACTTCAATTCTACGTAAAAAGTAAACTTAATTTCCCAAATTTTGCACATTTTTATGGCTTACACATTTCATACTTTAGATATTCGTTTGAAACTTTTAAAACTTCCTAATTTTTTAATCCACGATATCAATGATTATTAAGTTTCTACATAATGAAATTTTACATTGACGTCTTCTAGAGAAAAATATCGTAAACTCAAAATAATGTTATGTTGTAAAATTATATAAACAATTAATTCGCTAAAAACTCGAGACTAGTTAAAAACTAGTGAAAATGCAACCATCACATACCGACAACATAACGCCATTCCTTTTTGGTCTTACTTATAAGGGACTTTGAAGATGTACAAGAGACAGAGACAGCAACAGTAAAACAATAAACATTTGAAAGATATACGACACCGCTACAATAAGCTAATAATATAATTAAAGCTACAAACAGTAATAGTAGTGAAGTATTCGCAACCACAACATTTAGAACGACAATGCTCACAATCAGATGTTAAAAAGCCTCTAAGAAGTTGTAACTTTTTTGTGAAGTACTGTACATCTAAAAAATTATGTACAGCGATAAACAAAAGTAACATGAACGTGTCTCGTGTGCCAAATAACTAAAAGTTGTTTTCAGTAATCCAGACAGTTGAAGTGGCTGTTTGTATTTTGTTTGTTATAAAGATTTTATTTTGCTTCTAGTGCAAACAAAGACAAAAAAGCATCAAGGGCTTTGTTCTTTGTCGACATAAAGTGCCTTGATGAAGATGCTTAAAGTTTAGAATGAAAAAATTATTGTTTGATAGTTGTAGTTTGTATAATAAAATATTCTTTTTCTACTTTATGTCGAATTATATTTTTTAAATTCATTTAATTACTTAAGAAGAATTACACTTTAGCAAGAACATCGAAAGTTAAGTGTTATTATAGATATAAGGAATTTGGATGATCACCAATCATATCTTTCAATTTTCGTATTAGTGCTCAGCTAAAAGTACATAGGGTGCCTTTTCATGGTACGAAATTTCTATACGGAATCTTAAAACCACCCCGTATGTACTAATTAGCTATTAACCACAGAAAGAGCGTCCAAAAGAGAGAGAAAGAAAATTCGTACACAATATTAAGCCACAAACACCTTATGAACTACATCAAGCTAAACACATGCCACATCGTATCGAAAAAAAGGGCCAACGCACACATTTGGTTTTATTACAAAAAATAGGTAACGCTATCTCTATCTACATAACTTGTAACAATGGTATAACTACGACAAAACCATTATGACAACGCACGTATTTATGTGTTTTTTTTTCTATTCCTAGATACTTTTTTATGTTTAGTTTTTTATTGTTTTGGGCACGTCATTGTCATAATACTTTTGTTTTTTTGTCAATTGTTTAAGTATCGCAGTCTCTTTTTCATTATAACGGGCAGTTACTGCGCGACATTGATGTAAATTACTAACCTACTCTAAATAATCAGATGTTTAATTAGGTACCCTAATTGATTTCTTTACACCTAATTAGTTTTTCTGGGACGAATTCTAAATTTTGTTATCTGTTAAAGAACAAAAAAAAATATTTTCTGTTTTAGAGAGACGGGCAGATGTTTTTTTTTTCGTTTGTTTGGTAGACAAATTTAATTAATATGAGATGGATTAATTTGTTAATTATAGTTAGTATTGGTTGAGGCTTGTAGTAGTGTTGGGAGATAGTGTGGGGGCAGGGTTCAGAGCCCTGCACGTATTGAGACGACCGACGCCGCGCAGAAAATGCCAGGATGTCCCCAAATTCATTGCATAACGCACTTACTTTCTATTTGAGACTTGAGCTCGTTTACTTGTGTTTCTATCGTGTTCTTCAGTTCTGGAAAACAAATATAGACATGTAGCAAGATGCATGAAACGGTAATAGAGAAAAAAAGCGGTACCAAAGAAGAAGATGTTAGCATTTGTTAGTGGGTCAAAGAAAATTATTTTAAGAACATATACATTTTATAAGTATCTAGAATTATTGAAGAACTAAGATTCCCGCAAGAATTATTTTTTTTATTGTTTTCTTTTTTGATATTTTGAACTCGTTCGTTGAGTTCAGTTTTCATTAAATTGTGACCCTTGCAGTTAGTAATAACTTTTTTATGTTCCTACTTAAATAAGCAATAAACTGGAGCTGAATGCATTAAAATATAACTTTACGAATATCTAGAAGTTACTCAGGTATTTTATGGAAGAACAAGTTATTTATCTTCATTTATCTAGTTATTTGTTTATAAAAAAAATTTAATTGAGGGATGACAAATTTGAACAAATTTCTTTCTATTTGACTCCAGTTTAAAAAAAAATATTGCTTACTTATTTTATTACTTGGGTTCTTTTTAAAATGGCGTAAACATCTTCTTCTTTCTGTTAGGCAAAGCTGATGGCTTTTATACGGATAAAAAGAGACACTGATAAAAATAGATGTGATAACACTAAGCTTTGGACAGACTGCAGTCTCATTCTGCCTATGTATGTACGTAGTAAAAACGTTTATAAATAGTAAAAATGCCTCATCTGCATAGAAGAGAAAAAAAGGTGCAAAGCGTTATAAAAACCACCAACATACCACCAAACACACAAACAGTAAAGAGTTACAGAAATTCTACACATTTTCTTTTAACTTGTTAATACATTTATTTATCTTATATATTATAAAATAGTAAAAGCCACGAATACGAGATAAAATACTATTTCAATAGAATACTTTTTAATTTTTTTTTGACTAATTTTTTATAATCACTAACAATTAAAGTTAAAATACACCAAGTGAAATCGTTAGATGGTGCTGGTATAGGGAAAAAGCTACATAACAATTTAGTATTAGGACACAAAAATTCGGATAGATATTATTTTCGTTGTGTTATTAATCATTGTGGACCTCCTTTTATAACAATTATATTTTTTTACAACAACGTATGTCTAATCGTATAATTTGCATTTTTTAATTAAATATTCGAAGCAGATTGTCGTCATTTAAAAATTGTAACTGCAACAAGTCTGAAGGTGTAGGTACTGCATTTTTTCCAACTTTGTTATCTATGAGAATGAAAATTTGTTTGTTTTTTAAGTAGATACTTCTTTATGTAATACATTAAAACTATGGAGTTTGTAAGTTTACTTAATTATTTTGAATGTAGAAGGTAATCATGTCAAAAATAATCTCAATATTTTTAGGGATTTTAAAATATTTGGGTTTTAATAAGCATTTAACTCAAAAAACAAACAAATTTTTAAACTCTAACTAAAAAAAGTTCGAAAAACTTCTCCACCCTTATTTAGGTACGTCTAACCGTAATGTCTAAATTAAAATCAACATTAGCAATTCACCAGCATATTGTCATGTTGTATATTAAATTGTTGCCAGAAAGGCACTGGTAAGCACAGTACTATAGTTAATAATAAACGAACAATTACTGGGATTACAATATTTTCACAAAAATAAATTGAATTACGTACCGTAAGTATCATTATTTTATATTAAATGAATAATCAGTATTTATAAAAATAAATAATCGACCCAATAAATTGTTCACTTATATGTAAAGGGTAGTAGGTACATGGGTATAGAAACGACTTGGTCTTTGGCATTATGCCATTTTAATACAAAAGAACAATTAGGGTTTGTACTTCGGTGTAGGCCATGTGTAGGGGTAACGCGCCTATTAAGGTATTAGGTATTATTTTATTATTATCGAAATTAATTATATCAGCCTTATAATTATATTTACAATGTAACAATTGTGACACCGCAACAAGGTAGGTATAGGTTTGAAATTGTGCATTAAAACGACTATTATTGGTACTGATTAAACTTAAATAATAAACTTTGATTGACTGATTGTTTTAGTAATTACAGCAGTCGATTGTTTAATTCATATTTATAAGAAAATTCACTGCAAACTTTGTGTTGTAGAAGTAATATATAAGGACAGAGCACTCGATTCTGTTTAAAAAACAATTTCATTAGCTTAGAAAGAGAAAACAAATGAATAAGGGCGTTCCTTTTCTGGTTTTTGATGCGCGCGCATTTGATTCTGAATGGTTGCCATAGAAATTAAACCACGAAACAATCACTGATTCATTTTTTTTTTCTCTTTCTAAGCTGTTAATTAACGTGATCTGCTTTCCCTGAATATTTTTATATCTCTGAACGAAACGTGCAATTGTTTCTTCTCTTTTGATTTTACCTTTCACAAACTTTTAAGTGAACTGTGATTCCTAAATTTTTATTTTCTATAAAGCTCTAAAGATAAATAACGAATAGATAGATATAAAAATAGCATTTAGTTGATTGACTCGAAATTGACTTGAATAAACTTCTGGGGGTTACCAAGTACTATGTAGTAATAAGGAAGTTGATAAACAATTGATACAAGTACGTAATTCGGTTTTCGTTTACAATTTTTTTATCAATGTTTACATCAATGTGCAACGTTTCGAGAGTTTATCAATTCGTCCTAGACACTCACTTGTGAAGTCGTCTTCGTCTTCGAGTTCAGCCTCTCTTGCAAGTTCTTCGGGAGTCTTTTTTTTACGCATTAAAGGATTTGGTTCCTCTTGAGCAGTTTCTTGAACTTCTTCTTTTTTTTTAATGTTGTACTAGAACAAAAAGATACATTATTTAGAAAAAAAAAAAAACAAAAAAAGTATTATAATTGATTATGTCTTGGTTCACTTGATGAAAATTAATAGTCACTTGTAAAGGAAAACACATTTTTTAAATTTTTCACTAATTTATTAAATAAATAACACTTTCTAAATTATTTGGTACCAAAAAAAAAATAAAAACAAATCAAGTAAAAGCCTTCATTTGTTATCTCACGTTCGTTCTGATGTTTTTTATGAAGGAAATTAGAATGGTCGTAACTATTCAATTGTTACTTTGCTTCTTAACGAAAATAGAAACAGAAAATAGAACTTGACTTTATTCAAGTGGTATGTACATATCCTTTTGATGAAGAATTGAAGGTTCAAGGGCGGATTGATCGTCCTTGTAAAAATTCTAGTTACTTAGTAGCTTAAAAAGGGATAAAGAAGCTTTAGCAGGAGGGTCAGTCTGATCTAATTAATACAACGTGAAAGAGGGGTTTAGCGCTGTCGTGAAATAACTCTGCTTCGATACGTTCGGTTCGGTCGCTCGTTCGTTCGTTGCAGATCATTGTTGCCATAATACTTGGCGTCTCTTTTCCTTTAGAATTCAATTAAGATTTTAATTACGTTGAATATTTCACGTCGGATAAGCAGGTAGATATAGATAGATAGGACGATGGTACGCCTCGCACTCCTGGAAAGGGATAATGCAATCGCTACAATATTCCAGTAATTGGAATGGAATCGGAATCTGAACAAATCCGTTTCCAATTGATGTTAATAATCAAATACTTAATAAGCAGACGAGAGATAATTATGGTAGACAGAAAATACAAACAAAGCAAATGGAGAATTAACCTCAGCTAAGTAGTGAAACTCATTATGGATAAAAAAGAAGATTCAAGCATTAAGTCTAAAAACTTTACTCTTAATTCCAACATTTTAAAAGAATTTCGAATTATTAATTACATTTATAAGTAACTCTTCCGACTTCTTCCGCGTGCAATAGTGACTTTCGGCAGCATTTAATTTTTTTTTCTTCTATATTTTTATTTTCTGTACCGTAAGCCTTTTTGCCGACGTCATTACACAAAAACTTTCATTCCTTATTTTTGCCCCCTTCAGGGTAAAATTTTTACAAACATTAATGTCGTATTTATATCTAATCAAAAGCCTAAAAAATAAGTTTCAAGCTTCTATCTTTAAAAATTCTCATTTAAATCGGTTCAGTAGTTTGGGCGTGATTGCGTAACACACAGACAGACAGAGTTACTTTCGCATTTATAATATTATAGATTAAAATAGTTTAATTATAGTTTAAAATAGTTTATATAGCTAAGTATTCAACTACTTTTACTGATAAAAATAAACAAAACCTCTATAACTTTTTACACTTAATTTTCTGGGTCGTCAGCTTTTTGGACGACGTCATTACACAAAAACTTTCATCGGCTAATTTTATCCCCTTTGGGGTACAATTTGTACAAACATTGTATGTCGTATTTATTTATATCTAATCAAAAGCCTAAAAGATAAGTTTCAAGCTTCCATCTTTAAAAATTACGGAATTTCCACACAAACTTTCCTATGTCAACCCCTTACAACCCTTTTTTCGCATTTAAAAGTAGCCTTTGTCCTTTTTCAGGCTCTAGACTATCTCTGTACCAAATTTGATTTAAATCGATTCAGGATTTTAGGCGAGATTGTGTAGCATACAGACAGAGTTACTTTCGCATTTATAATATTCCGCGAATTCATTTTCATCGATTTTCCCATGGGAATAAGATATTTTCCCGCAGTAAAACGTAGCTTATGTGTTAATCCATGGTGTCAGCCAACTCCATCCCAAATTTTATTATAATCGCTCAAGCCGTTTAGACGTGAAGAAGTAACAAACATACACAGTCAAACTTTCGCCTTTATAATATTAGTGTGATTAGACATTTGTGGAAAGGGCTTGAACTAAATTAAAAGTACCTACCTCAAACATCCAAAAGCTTTGATCAGACTGTAATATTTTGATTTAATATTAAATGGGTTTTAGATACGCTATAAGGTCTTAATAAAGCTTCAACTACGCCATAAAGACCATAAGGTCTAAAGTTTAAAATTAATTCTACTAGAGGAGCTTTAAACACATTAAAATTATGAAACGACTTGTATAAAGTGATGTGTACTAATTCCCAGTACTAATCACAAAGCACTGAAGTTCAGCCAAGCTCTGGTATTTAGTAATAAACTAATAAAAGACGTTCATTGTTAAATAATTAATGTGAGTTGCAGACAAATGATCAAAATTCTTCACGAAGTACACTTTTCTTGTTTTCCTGTTGCAACTTTGAAACATTCTTTAAAATTCCAGTTTGTACTTAGGAAAGCTTCAATTCTTTACTACTTGTACACGTTAAACTTCCGCTAGTTACCTGTTTTTTACTCTTTAGTTTGAGTTGGTGAGTGTCGCCGGTTCCAGCATCGCACAATTTCAAAGTATCGAAACGTTGCAATTAAACGGAGTCTTTAGTTCGGAGACGAAAATTTGAATTACAAATGGCGTTACAGTCAGACTCCGAAATACCTACGGCAAAAACTTTGTCGTCTAATGAAAATTCTTTTCTCTTTACTTTAAATATATTTTGTAGGTGGGGGTACGTTTATTTGTTTTACTCCGACTCATTCTCAGTTTTAATTTCACTGTTCTTAAAATAAAACAGTCGACGATTTATTTTTAACCCCTGGCAAGCTCGAAGAAGTTCATTAAGGAAAATTTGATGCCGTTGATGATGAATATGAATGGATTGAGATCTTAATATCTTTTTGGGTTGGCTTACCATTATAATTTTTATCTTATGGGTTTCATTTGGTCACGGGTAAACCCAAAACTAAAATAATGGTAATATGGCGTTGATTTGGGTCTCGGTCTAGCTAATTAATGGTTGAAGCCCAAAATGGGGGGGGGGGTAAAGAATATTTATTGTAGGATATTAGGCCTCATTAGTTAAATAGTTCTTCTGGGTATCTGTACTTTACCCTCACCGTAAGGGTACATTTAGTTAGTTACGTTTAAGTGATAATTTCCTGAAGGTAATATATATTTCTAGCAAACAGGTCGAGGATTTAGTTAAACTTTGTACAAAATGCGGAGTTGATAAATGGATTTTCCGAACAAATCGTGTTAAACGAATTAAACAATAATGGACCGGGATTGCTTTAGTGTCGACGTGGATGAGGTGGGAAGAGAAATACCTATCTATCTATCTACCAACAGAAAAAAGGGTTTTTCAATTTTAATCGGACAGCTGAGAATGCAAATTCAAGTGCTACAATCGGCACTTGAGTCGCAGCTGACATTCAGGGGTAAAATTGCAAATTACAATCACGTATAAAACGGGTTTGATTTCAATTCGGCCAATTTCCCTTGCAAATTTTCAACAGACTCTCGACGCGATAGTCGCTCGCTTTTCACTCGTCCAACCAATCAACCAACCCTGTCTACGTCTGCCCCCTCGACCACCTCCGACAACCACCTATCGCTTACCAAATAGAACTTTGCTAACTACTGTGATGCGCTAAATTCTGTAATTGGTTGCACCCAAAGTTTTAACGTTCCAAGATATATATAAGTTTTACCTCTGACGAACCGCTAAAACTTTGGCCATTATGGCTCTTATTATTGCCCAGTTTGAATAGTTGATGTCTAAAGTTAATTTTCATAAAACTATGATCCGGAGAAATTCAACTCGTCTTTTATTACGACACCTTATTCTCCACTTCAATTATTATTATCGCTTTAAGGAAGTTTATTATACCTTCAACTTAAAGCAATGATCGATATGTTTGCGATAGAAGGGAAATGTATTTGTTAAAGTAATGAGAGCAATTCGTTTAATAATACGAGAGTTTATACATTTTCTATTTTATTAAATCAATATTATGAATATATTTGTACTGAGAACTTTATAAGCTTTGGGGAGAGAAGGGTAATTGATGAAAAGGGGTTTATACAAAACGTATATTTCTCGTAATCCTAGAAAACTTTAAACTTTACACTAATTTTTGTGATCTTCAAAATTCTATATATAATACAAATATTTTGTTAGGGAATGTCTATTAATTTCGCGAGCTATTTCATCTCTCTCTTTCGTCTTGGTCCAATTTGGTAAAACGTGTGGTACTTCACCCTCAATTTCACGTAAAATATACACCACAATATAAAGAAATTGTAACAATTTTTGAATTGAAAAGTTGACGTGAGATTTTCAATGACCTTCTCCTTTTAAATGGGATTTTATGAAATTTTCTGAACCCATCCCCATTTCACGTTCACATAATTAATAGATGTCCTCTTACAATTATTTTCATGTATTTGCTTACACACCACAAAACATTAAATCAAAGAGTATTATATTTACTTCTTTTTCATTACAATAATATTACAAAAGATGATACATTAAGTATTTCAATCACTTTATTTTCCTCCCTGTTAATTATTATTTACAAATACACATTCATACTTATAAGGCATTGAATGAAAATCTGCGTGTTATAAAAATAAAAGTTATGATATGTAGAAATCAAGAAAATGTAAAGTGACGATGAATGTTATTCTCCTTCTTTGAAGGGGTAGCTATCCCTCAAAGGGAGTCAACCTGACTCCGTTAGGGAGTCGCTGAAAATTAACGGACTCCCTACTAGAGTCAATTTGACCCCGATTAAGACCCCGATCCTCTTCTTTCTTCATTTTTATCCATTTTCACAACACTGAAATTAATTCATCACCATTTCATGCATTCCAAAAATAATCACATTGAAATATTAACAAAAGTTAAAAGGCAATAAATTTTATTACCTCGACAAACGTTTAGAACAATTGGTCATTATTAAGATTAAATATTGCTTAATGTTATTGGTTTTATTTTTGGTGTGAGTGGTGAAATTGTAAATATCGTGCCATATTTCAAACAAACTGGGTAAATGGCGTGTAACTTATGCATTATAAGTTATTTTTGTAGATTTTCCACGTACACCAGCTAAGCGGGTAGGTGCTTTTTTAAATCCCTAGATTCGGATCAGAATTTTAATACCGGAATTATTTTATCATTTAATTGCGAGCGGCATGCTAGTTTTAGCTGCGGGCTTATCTTCCGGCTGGAGTGACTTATACACCAATTTGCATTTTATTTTTCATAATTAGAGCGCGATCACTTCATGTACCTACGAGACTAATAAGTGCCGCTCGTGATCGTGCGCCGTGGTGCGCCGGCTGATGGAAAAAATGAATATTGCAAATTACGATTTTCGCATGTTTGCTGACGTCGGACTTTTGTTTCGCACGAAGTATCACGTTGTGTAGAAACAAACGAACAAACGTTCAGTCGTTTGCAGTTTGTTTTCTCGTAACAATACACGTGCATTGTTTTAATTTTCAGGCAATTAAAACCTAAATTCATTACAATAATAAATTGTTTCATGTTTCTCTAGGTAATTTGAATAAATTAATTTTTTGTTTGGTAACATACATATATAGATAACTGAGGGAACCATTTTCGTCTGAATTTCTAGGGAGTTGCTGGGGTGGAAAAACAACATAGGGACTACCAACCAAAATTGCTCTTGTTAGTTTGCAGACAACAACAAGTTCCTCTTTGCCGTCTGACGGTGTCTTTAGGGACATATGAAGATACCAAGCATCAAAGCTATTATATTAACTTTGGCGGGTACAGGAACTCCGATAGGGGTTGGGAATTGTGAAACACGAATATGTTCCAAAACAACGAGTAACGTTTAAAAATACAACACAGAGAGAAATTACTTAACAAACCATTTTTGTTTCTTCAGTTAAATTATAATACAAAGCTTTCACATACAGAAATTTAATTAATAAGCAGCAGTTTCCTTATAAAATAAAAGAATTTCATTAATTTTATCTTCATAATTTCAATTAATTTGTATAAAAATTTAAATATTAAATTGAAACATCCCTTACATAAAATATTTTACAGCAGATATAACATCTTTTTATGAAAGAGTCCATGAATAAGAAAATTGAATTTTCTTCATTCAGAATTACCAGACATATAGATACATAATAAGGAGAGGGGGGCTGGGGATAAGGAAAAATATATTGGGATTATGTGTCCTTATGGTGGAAGTCTGCAGGAAAGTGTGGCAATATATCAGACATACAACCCTTCACGTTTAATCTAGCGGGGCGGTCTTTCGCTACTCTTTCTTCCGGAAAATATTCGTTGACAGATGATCGCGATATAAACCTTTACCGCCCAAGATTTACCTAATAGGAACAGCTGACGGACCTGCGGTGATAAATTTTATTTTCTGAAATAACCAGGACCCCTTCAGAGACCTCATAAATTTATTCTAGATTTTATTAAAATACTTAAATAAGAAACGAAAAACGAAAATGCAACAACCCAAAAAACAGTCATTATAGGTATAAGTAAAATTTTCAAGAAAAACTACCAGAGAATTTTCATTAGTCATTCCTTTAAGTTTTGTTTTAAGAAACTGTGCATTGTCCAACTATTTTTTTCAAACGTAGAATTTTTAAATTCCTCGTACATAATACGCCCTTGTTTGTAAGAGCGTAAAAAGGAATTCACGGTAGGTAGGTGAGGTATTCGAGGAAGATAAGGCAAAATAATTAAAAATTCTTGGCATATAAACTGCATTTTTCTTCGAGAAAAAGACGTCCAAAGTTACGGTGGAGGAATCCGTCTGTTTGCGAGATAAAGTTCCTAAAGGAATTGCAGGAATTAATCAGAAACCTCAGACTTGATGCTCTTTTAAAAGTGGTCATTTATTCCACACAAAATAGAAACAGCCAGCCAATTTGTTAACATAATTAAAAGTTCAAGTTAGAAGGAACTAATGGACATTGCCATTGCAACATTTTTTAAAACTTCAAGAACTTACAGAATCACAAAAGAAAATGGAGAAAGATGAGAGCATGTTTGAGAGTGTGACGGAACGTTGTAAATTCTGTTGTCAAATATTGCTTTTCTTCGTTGTCCCCACATACGTGTTTTTATTAGTTTATAAATTAAACTGTATAAGGAAGAATGGGTAAACATTGATGCCTTCTGTTGGAAAAAATTGCCAGGGATCGAAAAACGTCCCTTTGAAGCCGAACTCAAAAAAAACCCTCTAGAATATTTATTCTCTTTCACAAGGGTTAAAAATAAACAAAAATTCGTTTTTTTCATCACTTTAACAAGCTGTAGAATTTTAATGATAGTGTTGTGTTAAATATAAAGGACGAAAATTAGAATAAATTCTATTTTTTGTATTGTTTAGTAACTTTTTCCTTGGTTGTTTTCGTGTTAGTGTTAAAGGCCAAATTGGTAACACTTGCTTTGTGAAACGTGACCGTGTCACGAACAGGGGTAGTTGAAGCCTGCAGCGTCACAGGGGTCGTAATGAAAAGTAATTTATGGGCAGTATGGAACACGAAAAGTTGAACTTGCACTGTCCATAATGACAGGGCGCTCATACAGCGACATGCGACTGCAAATGCGGCGAGAATTTAATTTTTTATTTTTTTATACGTAACTGAAAGAAAAATCGATTGCCTTTTTCAGTCGTCTATTCAATTAGTGCTGCAGTTGACCATTCCTCATGTTTAACGGTTGTTTTTCAGTCACACAAACAAAATTTTGTGAATAACTTTTTTGAAAAAGTGAATTTTGTTCAATATATTTGGCATTTTATTTTTAATTTAATGAATATTTATAGCATGATGAAGAGGAAGAAGTTAGAAAAAAGAATAAATAAACATTAAACTTTGTGCTAGTCCGACAATGGAGAAAGGAAATCCGTTTTGAAAAATTAATTTTCAACTTTGAAACGTGCGATTCTGCTTCAACAATTTATTTTAATTAAGGGATCTGCATTTACGTACCAGCAGTAAGTATTTCGGGAAAAAAATTCGGAGAGAGCTGCCAACTCTGTTTTCTGACTTTTTCGCGTTAAAAACTTCGCTTTCTCTTTCTCTCTCTCTCTGAGACTACAATAATTATCGTGATTCAAACCGTCCGCATTTTACCCCTGCATCGTTGCATAAATTACAACTTAACACGCTTTCTAACCGAATAATCACAGGCAGGGAAATATAAACTGGCTCCTCAATTTTACCTGACTTGATAATTTATATCTGACTAAGCTCTGGAATCCGATCCAACTGAACTGTAAAATTTATAACAAGAAACTATGGAGGCAAAGATGGTATTAGATAGATTAGTAATGAATTAAGAGGGATTTTTATTCCATATTAATAAGGAACAAGGTGATTTAATTCGTTAGGATCTGAAGCAAATAAAGAAAGATTTCAAAGGTGTAACAGAATAAAGATGGGTAGGTAATTGTTTGATAAATTTATAATTGTATTTACCTTATCCCTGATCTCTTGCCTCATCTTTTCTCTTTCTTCTTCCATTTTTCTATGCTTCTCCTTTCTCCTCTCCTCAGCTTCCCTGATAGCTTCCAGCCTTTCTCTTTCTGCCTCCTCTTCTTTTTCTTTATCGTCTCCATCGTCGTCTCCTCCGACTGCTCCTGTAAAAGGAAATAATTAGTTATTAATTTATCTTGTCTTTTATTAATAAACGTGGTTACATTTTATTACCAAAGTGATAAGGAATTTATATCTTAAGATAATCGTTGTAAAACGAATTGAACAAGCGTACTGGAGATGGTTACGATCTACTTTTTTCTCTTCTCTTTCACATCATTTTCCGGAGATAGAACAGTCAATTTTCCATCTTGTGTAGCCATTAGGCGTAAACTGCTTCACCGGAGGAAATTAAATTCGAATATTTGACGGTATAAATTTTATCTTGAATTCAATAAAGCGCATTTTTGGCCGTGTGTTTAGTGCTTAAACGATTCGCAAAGCGAAATAAAATAGCCGACGTTTATTTTCACTCCGAGAGTGATAAAAACTGCCTTCAAATGCTAAGGGATCAACCAAACAAAGCAGAAAATGCCATAAAGGTACGTACAGTGTCGTAAGTCTCAAATATTAGAATAATAGAAAAAGAATAAAAAATTTAAAGCTTCCCCTAAAATAGCAATAAAAAGAATTATTCCCCAAACATTATAACGCAGAGGCAAATTAAAATAAACAATGATATCCTAAGAAACATCAATTGATTAGGAGAGCTCTAAATGGAGGGAAAGGTCCAGTAAAATCTCATTTGAAGGGAGATGGTTACTTTTTAATTCGAGGAATTCTATATAACCTAAATAAATATTTAGTGAGAGGTCGACGGAGGGTTTCATTACACATTTCCCTGAAAGAGAGGGTGGTACCCTTAAAATAAGATAAAATTAGGTATCATGTACTTAGTCATTTTAATTTTGTTATTAATTTTTAGCCGAAAGGTCTTCCATTAAATTTTACTCTATAAATATATTAAAATTACCTGCTTTAAGTATACTCAGTAGTCAGTAATTAATTCTGTAGCGTATAAATGAAAAGGGATGGTCTAGAAAACATTAGCATTAAGTTCGCTGATGAGTGTGTTTGCTGTTGCTGGAGAGTGTGTTTGTTTTGCGAGAGAGGGAGGAGAGAATGTGTACTATTTGAGAAAATGAAATTTGCCGCAGCTACCGCCAAACATTTCGGAGAAGATCTATGGTGTACTAAGTTACACAGAGCGAATTTATATGCCCCGGTTTCATGCGATGTCGTGTACCAGAATATTTAGCGACTTCTGCAATTTTAATTTATACCGAATGCAGTAAAATTCATTTAAACCAATGAAGTTTATGTTGCAGGAGAATTGTTTCAAGTCACACACATGTGAAAGTGGTTGCATTTAACTAAGAGATAATTAAGTTAATAAGAGATACAAAATGATGGCCAAGGCACGACTAATCTCGTGAAAATTTTGCCAAAATTTTATTAATAAATCTTGATCTATCTTGGTCTGGTTCTAGTCCGGTCAAATTAGACCAAAAAATAAGAGTAAAGCTACTGTAACGAATTTTCTAGTCAAAGATTATTTATTTAATTAATAATTTATTTAACACTATTTATATAACACTTAACACTAACTTAGAACTTCCATTTATATTAGAACAATTCTCTTATTTAAACCACTTTTGTCTATTATTTATCGTTTTGATTCGCGCACTGATGCTCTATCGCCACAACTGTTGTCTGGCCCAAAGACGATCACTTTACATACACCTTTCGAACTTTCTGGATGATTCGAAAAGGAAATACTGATTATTCCCGAATGATGACTAATAATTAGAAAGTCCTCGATGATTCCAGAATTGAACCTGTTACTTGTCGCTGGAGAATGAAATGGACAATTTTACATTCCCCTCCAACTACTCAAAAAGTCTAAATGTTTCAAACATTTTTTTGAAATACTTAAAAAAGTTTAATTTATTGAACTGAGAAGCTTTACATCTTCCTCCAACAACCTAAAATTCCAAAATCTAAATGGTTTTGGATATTCCAAATTTTTTGAAATAATTTAAAGGTGCATTTTATAGAACATAAGAATTTTACATCCTTTCCCAACTACCAAACACCCCCTAAAACTCTTTATGCTAGGAATATTTTTTGTTTGAAATCTTTTGAATGGCCAATTTAAGGAGTTTTACATCCTCTGTAACTACCCCACACTTCTGGATCTTTAACACTTTTCCTTGAAAAAATCTTGAGCTGAGTAGTTCTATATCTTTTTCCAACTACCCATGATTTCTGGATTTTCCAGACTTTTGCTCGGAACGTTTAAAAAAAAGTTTAAGCATAATATAAATATTTTCTGGCGAACAATATTCTTAAAACGGGAAAATGGGAAAAACGTTTAAGATTTTCAATTTATTGATCAGTGAAATTTAATATCCTCCCTCAATTACCCAACACTCCTAAAAATTTTTGGACGTTTCAGGTCTAATTTGTTGAATTTGGGAGTTTTTTCATCCTCCCACAACTATCGTACAGTTTCGAATGTTTCATATATTCTTCTGATTTGTTGAACTGAGAAGCTTCTCAACCTCCCCCCCCCCCAGCTGCGCACCGCTCCAGAAATAATCCGAATGTTTCAATTTTTTGTCCACAGTGTCTTAGATTTTCAATTTATTGAACTGAGGAATTTCACACCCAACTCTCTCCAATTTGTTCTTAAATGGAACCTCTAAATGTGCTCCAGTTTTTTATTTTTCTTTGGCTCATTAATTCCGTGCCTAGTAACTTCATACGTAGTTACATGGTTTTGTAAATTTTGCAACACGTCTCAAGTTAAACATAATTAAGACAACTAATTTTCGTCATTTGCTACATTCCTTAGCAGAAACTTGGTAGTTTGGTAAAGTAATTTCGAGTTGAGTTTACAACGTGACTACCGTTAGCATTCAATTATTCTACAAATGCCGAGGTAGGTAAGCTACTCCGTTCGGCATTTAGAAATTTGTGAACTAGATGCAATGCCGTCTTATGCTTGCACCCCTTTATCTCTCCCACCCTCTCGCATACAACGAACGAACAAACACAAAGAGCTTACTTGTTTTAAGGCAATTTCGTGCTTGTTTTGTTTCAAACGGTAACCGAAATAGTTGCCACATTTCTACGTAACACACATATTAGGAACTAGGTAGGTACCACCTCCTTTCATTTAGGAACTACTTACTATATTTTCTGAAACGCGGAATAAAGTTGGAACTTTTAACGTCAACTATACAGCATAGTTTCTTAAATATTTCGAGACTTTCAAGAACAAAACGTAACAGAGAACTTATTTTATACAGGAATTTAGTTTTGAAACATTCTCCACAGTTATGAAATAAATAAAATTCTTCTTGGGGGTATTTTTTTGTTAATTTGAAACACTTAATGAGAAGTGCTGGGACTTTTTTCATCCTCACATGAGATTTGTTTGCTGTATCTATCTGTGATTAAAGCACTTTTAAATTTTTATCTATTCCACATGAACCTTTTTCGAAATTAAATCTAAAACCTTTTCGCGTCAAAAGCAACCTCCGAAGATATTTAGAATGGAAACTATGCAGCTCGGGAGTCTTCTTTTTCCCTTGCATTTTTAAAAGAGCCAACATAACTATAATGAACCTGATATAGTTGGGTAGGTAGGTACCTTATCCTTGGCTCTCGTTGGCTGTTTGCCAACTTCTTTAGAAAACCAAAACTGAATATACGATGAATGCACTTTACTTACGTACAAGTGAGTAAAAGGGCTCCAAATGCCTCGGGGATTGGCTGCCTACTTACTACTACTAGGGATACTTCATATGATACGTTGACGTTGTGTGTCGGACGACGAGGAAAAATTTAAGCCAGAACCTTTGAGTACTTATACGTCAAAAGTTAGCTAATTAACTCCACCTAGGAATTTTAGGGAGGAAAAGTGAAAGAAAAAAGAATAGAAATTATCCTTATAGATACTGATGTATATATAGATACAAATATGGACGTGTGTGCCCATATTTCACTGCAAATCGCAGACAAAGTGTTTGTGTATTGTAGTAGCCCTTAGCTTCCCATCGTGCACTATGGTGGTTGGATATAGACATCCATAAGGGTATGGAAAATATGGGACTGAGTAGTAAAACATCTATCTTTGTCTAACACATTATTTTTCCTACAAATGTAGACGTAAACGGCTTACGTATTAGAATTTTCTTAAATAGTCTAAAATATTCTGGAATGTTTCAAATTTTTCGGGAATATTTCAAGGTTTAAAAACAAAATCAAAATGCAGATCTTTAGGGAATGACTTTAATTTACCAAAAATGTTCCATCTTTCGAGAATGTTCCCGAAATTCTACGAATACTTTAGAAGGTTAGAGGATCTTCAAGGTATTCCGGAAATGATCTACAGGTCAATAGAAATAAGGTGGCCCCTCAGACTTTGAGCGAACGGCGCAAAACATAGAAAGAAAGCGCATTCGGAAGGAAAAAGATGCATTTTACCGCTCGGTGTTTGTACCATGTTTCAAATCGGGCCCGTATTGTACAAGTAAACTCACCCCAGGGTGTCTTAAAAGTATTAGTAATATTTACACGAAAAGTGGTAATGCACTTTAAATGAAGCAAAATTTCCCTCATTTTGTATTTTAAATATGTAATATTATTTGAATGGGGTTAATTTAGTACCCAGTATTGTTATTTCTACAATCACTTCTTCCTCGGAATACTGATTTTAGTAAGTAATTAAATTTAAAATTACAGTTGTAAACGCACATCAATCTGTAAATAATGAATAAATAAATAAATATTTCGAGGTATTCAGCTCAGCTATTATTGATATTAAAAAAATTTTTAAAAATAATAATAATAATAATAAACTAATAAACGAAACATTGACTAATTAAGTTTATAGAATAAATATGTATTCCTAAGTGTTTCTTTTATTTGTCCGCTTCCTTTAAGAGTGTCTCACCAATTATGAAAAGTATTTGCTAAAAGTTGCACGACCTTTTATAAACTACATAAAATTTAAAATTAGGTGAAAATCATTATTAATTGTCCCTATCGTTGAAGTTTCTGATTTAATGTTTTTTTTTTTTATAATACGAAGCGAGTTTAGATACAAGGCTATGTGCTTCATCCAAATATGAAGACTAAATGAATTGTCCCCACTGCAATATCAGCTGTGTCCATCGCGCACCAGATTGCAAGAGCTAAGCTATTTCTGTTGGCCTGTACAATGTTCGAAAATAATTTATAGAAACCCAAAACGTTTGAAAATATTTTAAAACGTTCCGAAATATTAGAGAATGAACCAGAACGTCTCCGAAATCTATTGGTTTTTTTTAGTTGTTTCAGAATTTTCTAGTAAAAAAAATCTCAAAAGCAGCATTGCAGTTAGTTTGAAAAAAAAATTCTTCTGCGAAGTTTTGCAAAATTAAATTGAATATGACGAGGCTGATATTGCGAATCAATGACTAAATGTTTCTAAGGGAAAACTATCACTACTATTTTCTTTTAATATAAATTTATAAGCGATGCGATTCTCTAGGATATTTTCTTTCCATTTGTTTTCCATTGGTAGGTTATTTTAAGAATTCAAGAATAAATTTAATATAAACATAGAATCTGATTGGGTTGACGTTTACTATACGTATAAAGCATCCCCAAAATTCCCTCTAGTTAAAAGTAATATTAAACCTTTTACCCACTAGTTTGTTATTAAATTCTATTGGAGATTATACGTATCTACTGTTCTATATAATTTTTGATCGTAATTATTTAAAGCATCAGAAACAAATTCGTTCAAAAATTTATTGCTGATTTTACTAATATTTTGTTAAATGAATAGGGATTTAATAATAATTGTTCTTTGATCAGTTAGCTATCGATATAAATAAATTCAAATGTGTTTCCATTTGAAAACGAATTTTGTATGGTATTAATTTCCCAACATCAAACGTATGCACTTTGGTAATGACTATTTAATTATTTTCTATTTAATGAAAATTTCATAATATGCGTTACAAAATATTAGCGTTTCAAAAAAGAATAAAAGGGTTTCATGTTAATTTTTTCACCCTTTAAAAATCAGACTATT
The DNA here is from genome assembly GCA_029378335.1 of Agrilus mali. Classification (NCBI taxonomy): domain Eukaryota; kingdom Metazoa; phylum Arthropoda; class Insecta; order Coleoptera; family Buprestidae; genus Agrilus; species Agrilus mali. The sequence continues at coordinate 17,126,666 of CM055658.1, read as the reverse complement.
TTTGCAAAAGGTGTAACCCCCCCGCCGTAAAATATAAAAATGAAGAAGGTTTTTCATGATAAATTGTTCATCCCTTGAAGATCATATTATACTCGTAGTTGCAATAGGTGCATTTGAATGATAATGGGTGCAATTTTATTGATTTTAAACAACTATTGTAAATTTGTCAATTATTTTGTAATTATTATAAAAACAAAAATTGATCTTCTTGAAGTTGGTTTAGACATATTTATTATTTTAAACTATATATGTAGTAAAAATTTTAGTTTCTCTGCAGATGAAAATTGGAGCACTTAAAACTAAGAAGTTCTTCATTATTCAGCATGACTTTGTTACCAAATAAATGCAATTTTGAATGTCTCAAAGTAGGTAAAAGGAAAAGTCTTAATGTATCACATAGTTACAGTACGATATAATATTGAGAAAGAACGAGAGTGAGAGAGAGAAACATAGAGGGGTTGAGACGTTTTGGCTGAAGCTGTCGTCAAGGAAATTATGGAAGAGCTCATTTTAATTGAAAATTGTCAGCAGCGCGTCTGGAACGGTTCCAAAATTTAATTACACCCGAAAGGCGGTCATCAATTACACAGAAATATGATCTGGGAACTTCGATGATGCATTCCGAAAATAGGTGCAAAGGGCTGCTCCTAAAGGTAATAACGCTTGTAATTTGCCTATTTAATTACAAAGCGTCTTGCCGCTACAAGAATCGAATTAGCATAAAGTTATAATTTCTTATTACCACCCGAATTTGACAGGCGAACACGAAGAGAAAATGGGTAACTTTTAATTTAAAGTTTCGAATATCAGTAATGCCCAGCTACAAAATTATTATTTAATGTAAAAGAATTTGTTTTTGAAGTATTACAATTAAAAATTAATTACGTCACGTTAAATAAAACCTTTCTAAATTTCTTTGATTTCTGTTCTGGTACCGATGAAAGCAGTATTGTGTTTCAGTAGGTATCACTGACTGGTTAACTAACTTACTAAATAAATTGGAAAACTCATTTTCCATTTAACTTATATTCATGTATATAAGAACGGGAACTAATTTAAATTCGCCTTGAGCCTTTGTTTATTAGCGCTTGCCACTGTAAGCAAGGCGCACTCAATAAATTCCATTTTAATTAGGTTTTCAGAGGGTGAAATTCTTTCGAGCTGATCCCATTGCTCGGAAAATGTAAATTACCCTTTCTCGCCCCTATAGATAACAACGTTATTCGGTATACAATATGTACATTTACCCCTAAAATAAATAATTCATATTGCGCCTTTTAAATTGGGTCAATACGGATATTAGGGCCAAATATGGGCAGAGAACGAAACAAAAGACGGATGGAAAGTTCTCTTCTGTCGCCCGGAAGTAAATTAGTTCATTACACAGAACCCAAGTGACTGTGACAACCTATTATTAGTCCGAACTATACACGGTTTATTTCTGATGGTCTGGGAATAAGGGCGATCTTTTCTGACTAAAATCCGGTTGAATTCGAACGAGAATCTACCGGAAACAAATCTGGTTCCGCTTCTCCCATTATTAAAAGTATAAAAGGCGTAGATTTTCAAAGAAGTATTCTCATAAAAGCGGCGAGAATAATATCAATATGTATTTTTTTAAACTGGAACTGTTATCTCATTAATGATGAGGCCCCAAAAAATTTAAGGGGTACTGACAAAAGATTAGGTTTTAAAATAAATAAAAATAAACCAATAAGAGTTTAAGATGGCATTTACAGGGGCTTACCAGAAATAGAAGTAGGAGTAAAGAGGGGTGAAGAACCTAGTGTAGACAATTGTTTGAGAATAGTTATTAGGGAAGATGTGGGGTGTTTTTTTTATTAGCTCAAGATTCGTGGGGTTGTGCATCAAAATAAAATAGGAAGTATTTAAAAACCGAGTTAAAATCGTTGTCCTTAATAAAATGTTATTAGTCAATATGTTTCTTACCGGATCAGGCTCAAAGCGTCTTTTCAGGAGTTGTCTTGAAATGCAAAAATGTTCATTTGGAGACACCTATCTAAGGAATGGTAAAAGCTATACGCCGTTTAATTTTAAGAGTACCTTATTTCTAAGAATGTTATAATTTCATTTTGCTATCCATTTATTATGAATTAGCTTTGGTGTCCTTTAAACTTTATTAATCATTTATAAATCAGTCCTTTCATGCAAGAAGTCCTACAGTTCTAGCCCCTCCGGGGGTTTCCTTATACTGATTGTTAACTTCTCTCCCCAAGCCGGTACCAGGAAATTCTTTGTACATATTGTAGTCGAGGCGAGGTGTCGAGATCGTCCCATTTACCTACCCGTCAAGAAGTAATAAGTAAGTATTAATTTACGACAAAATTGGCACCCCAAAGTTTCCTCTCTTTATGGTAGGGAGGTTACCGAGCCGGCTCGGCTGTAGAAATAGGGCGTTTAACTTATCTTTACGTGGTGACGTTATTATTTTATTATCGTTCCTGAATTTGGGGCCAAAACATAATCTGCTTATAAGCGGTGGCAAACAAACAAACCAACAACAGTTTATTTGAGCTTTATTATCATTGTTGTTACCAGGTCTTGTTAAAACAATACTGTGTGGATAAAATTGTAATAGTGCTCTTTGTTTGTGTTTATGTTGTGTAAATGATGAAAATCCGGGTGTAAGAAAATACAAAAGACGCTGGTGGAATAAGAAAATTCGTACAGATCTTTTCATTTATAAGAAATAAATAAAAGTAATATTAAAAGTTCAATAAAAGTTGTAACGTTTTTTTTTTCTACGTAAAATCCCGTTACTAAAGTTTTACTTATTTCTATTAAGTTTGTGTTTGTCTTAGTTCAGTTTTATTGATTTCTTTCCTAATGTTGATCGACCTTCCGTCTTATCATCAAGGCTAACAAATTTTGCGTAGGACTACGCGATCGATGGAAGGATCGTTGAATTTTTCCGGTCGGTGCTCGAGGTCTTTTTCCTCGATCCTTGGCACTGACGAGACGTGTGTGTATGTTTTTCTGTTGGTGTTTTGTGCCTCAGGTTGTGTGAATGTTTTTGTGAACCAGTTACCGTTTCATTTTAAATAAACTATGTAAATTCATTAAGATTAATTTTTCCTTTAAATTTAATTTTTGCTATTCAGTCAACTTTTTTTATACTTAATTAATTTTTAAAAATTTTTTTTGGGTCAAAATTTTTTTTGTTGCCACGAGGCATTTTTAGATTTCACAAGATTTCTTGGCAATCTTTTAGCTCCTTGTGGCAAACCTTATAATTTAGTCATATTTTTCATTTTCCTCCCCTGTTTTTAATATATTTTTTAATATTTTAATAATTTTTTTATGGTATCTGGGTGTACGTTGTTTGTGTGAAATTTGAGTTTGACGACGGACGTCCCTAATCCTTCCTTTGGTTTTCTTCAATGGCCTATAAATTTTAATTTTTTAATCTAAATTTATTTTTAGCATTTTAAGAATTTTCATTCCTTGTCATTTTGCCAGCCCTCCCATCGTATAGTAGGATCCTGAAGGACTGCGAGGCACCTGATCAATCTCATATGGGCCGATAAAATCCTGCAGGCGGCTTTTATCAACTTTGCAAAATTTGTTTACTATAGTAGCAAATAGATTGGCTGGTCTCCTGACATTAGTGAGAAGTCCCCAACGTGACCCTAACACCAGCTAGCGTCCCATCACTGGCGCAGGGTAATTCTTTTGTGGGCTGGTATTGTTTGTAAGTGTTTTTTTCTGTAATTCTATTAATATACTCTTCAAGGTTTTTTTGTGTTTTTTTATGAGAGCTTCGAGCTCTCATTGCATCAGGGTCCTGCAGGAACCACCACTGCTCTACCCGGAGCACATTAACTTTTTCTTTGTTTGACAAAGTGGCGCCCGAGCTTTTATTTTTCTCAATTCATTTAATTTCAAATTTCTTTTATAACTAACTATTATTAATTTCGAACCAATAAGTAATAATTCTGCTAAAAAGTAATTTAACAATTTTGGGGATGTTACGTTTTATTCAAAATATTTTAAAAGTGTAGTTGTCTAGGGCAGTTTTCAGAAAGGTAAATGATATTTTTAGATATACTTGGTTAAGACGCACGTGTTGTAAATTACGTATTTTATGTTTATGCATAATAATTAAAAAAAAAACCGACAAGAAAATGTGGAATTGTTATGTTTAGTGAAATTTTTGCTTTAACTGTATGAACAAACAGGATTACATTACTATTTTGTTTATTAATTTCTTTTCAATACTGAACTATTAGTTTAAAATAAAATGTTTATTTTTGTAAACATTATACATCACGTTCTATTCCTTAGGTTTTTTCTTGTTAGTCCGGCCCTGAATTTTATTAGTCTGGGAATTTACTGATTAATTTATACCTACCAATAAGTTATAATAAAGTATATCAAATGCGAATACTAGTTTCACTTACGTTATTTATAAAATGAAATAAATCTAATATATAAAATTCTCGTGTCACCATGTTAGTTACCATACTCCTCCGAAACGGCATGACCGATTTTTATAAAATTTTTATACATATTCAGTAGGACTGAGAATTGGCTACTATGTATTTTTCATACCCCTAAGTGATAAGGGTTGTCCACCCCTATCTTTTTTTATTTTTTGGACATTTTTTAAAATTTATTATAATCTAGCATTAAAAAATACATATAACCCTTAATTCTCATCGTTCCACGATATTAGTACTGTAATAATCTTCAACTCTCAGTGGTCGATAACTTATCAATTATTATCAATCGATTAGTCATCCCGCCAGGCGTCTACTGATGTCACTACTCACCCAGCAAACAGCACGGAGTGGGGATGAAAATGAAACAGATTTTTTTAGAATGTTACAGAGAGTTCAAATATGTTCTAAGAAGTAAAAGAATGTTTTATTATAACATTTCAGAATGATTTGGTAATGTTCAAGAATGTTCGAGAATCTTGAAGATCATTCAAGAATGTTCCAGTGTTAAAAAAAGTTAGAGAATGTTTTGAATCATTATGGGATGTTCTGGATAGTTCTAAATTCGCGAATATTCTAGAATGTTCCATCAAACGTGTGATATATTCTTACCCGAGCAACGCCGGGTATTGCTGCTAGTATGAAAATAAAAAATAAATCCTTTTGCGTATAAACTCTATACAAAAACAAAATAGGGAGAAAAGTATTTATATTGTCGACGTTTCGCCCTCAGGTGTTGGCCTAATCACAGTTATTAAGCTCGAAGCCCATGAGATACTGGACGATCTCTACAAACTTTACATGACAATAATGTCTTAGTTTTTGCAAAAGCTAATTTCCCTTGTCGTGTTTCAAATTGACTTCCTACCTTCTTATGACTTATTATTATTTGGGGTAGACAAAGTATCTATTCAAATTACATAGTCAATATTAATTATCTATTACCGGATGGCATTTCTGTTTCTACTAGGTATACGTATATGTTTCAATTACGTGCGGTTGTGTCATGATTTCGATAAAATAGTCGACTACTAGCTACAAATACGTATATATATATATATTGTACCTATTGCATTTATGTACATATATATATAGTAGACGAAGCGATTCCGAAATTGTATGTGACACTTAGCGGAATAGTACATCTATATACGTATGTAATGCCTTTATTCTCCGAAGACGTCGTCGCCGACGACAACTTAATTTAACCGTAATTGGAAGAACAGATGTCTGTACTATTAACGGAAGTGCATTTAGCTACTACATACTGTACATATATAAAAGGGATGAAATGTAAGTACCTATATATACGTATTATGTACAATAGACGACGGAAGATGGAAGCATCATCAATCTGTTGTACTTTCAGTGATGGTTCTTCTTAAAATCCATCACTACTACTGTAGTACTACGTATAACACAATTACCGCGATTCTCTATTTACGATCCTAGTTTGCCTAGATGAACCAACCACCGTACCGGCCGGTGGGATGGGGTGGAAGGAAACGAGTGGTTGGGTTGCTGCAAGACGTGCTATTGATGCCAGATGCACCAAATGGCGTTGGTGTTTGCAACTAATGCAATATTTGTTTCCACGGAATGGGTTTTCCGCGACGTTGCATACGCGAGATTGCCAGTGGTTGTCTTAAATTGTTACATTTACTACAGTGTGGAACTTAAAAAATTGATCATGAGGCAATTCTACATCGAAATAGAGGTATTGAAGATGTTGTCCGCAGAAAATAGTGAAGAATTTTGGAAAGTACGATTGAATGGACTGTAAAAAAAAAATTTGAATCCTGGTAGAGTGTGGTTTATGTAAAGTTCGAGCTGTTAATTTTCCAAAATAATATTTCCTTTTAATTGTTTTTCATTTCATTAATAACATTTGTTTTAATTTATTTAAATATGCAACGTGTTGATTTTACGAAACGAGGAACCGCCACACGGAAATGTGGGCCGTGAAAAACTTACAAAGTTTCGTTTGGGGGTAAAAAAGCACTATGTGGGTCAGTATAAAAGAACTGGTTTTGAGAGTAAGTCAGAATAAAGTAAGAAAGAATATCGAGCCAGCGAGTGAAAAGGGTTAGGGTGGTATAGCGGGTGACCGATATTACTCACCATAATGCCATTATCAACGCCCCTAGTTGATAATCATTTAGTTCATCAAGTAGTTTTAATATATATTTGTAATTAGTTTTTAAGTGTTATTTGTTTTATAAGGCATTATTTAATCTATTAAATCAATTAAAAAACCATATAAAATTCGCTCTTCTTTGTGACATAATGACAATCACCAATAATTCAATGAAAATTCTTATGAAAATCACTATAGATAACTTATAAAGATATTGTTTAATAAAATTCGTAGTTGTACTTTTATATTGCACATTAATCATATTGATAAACTTTTTTTAAATAACTACCTAAAAATAATTGACTGGAGAATTAGTGAAAAGGATGGAAGCAACATACCATAAATCAAAATTAGAACTGCGGCATAAAACGGCTTTAATAAAGTTAGAGCTGCTAATGATAATTTTCAATAAGTATACGACGGGGATGGCGAACCATTGGCACTCGTACCACAAGTGGCACGTTTGAAAATTTTGATGGCACGCACAAAAACAAATTTTTTTTAAGTGAAATGAATTAAAAATTATTAATCTACACTTAATTTATAGTTTATGATATAAATTTGTAGTACTGAATACCTGTCTTAGTATGTTAACTAGAACCGTCACATTATACATTTTATTATTAAAATATCGCATGAATTCTTTCGAAGTGTATACAGATGCGCATTAGATAAAAATTTTTGCGTATCCAGTTTCGCCTTCTTAAGGTATTTGAATGTTGTTGCTGTCGCAGCGCTCGAATCAAAATTTATTTTATATCCTGATACAATACCATTTGAAAAATTAAATTAAAAATTCCTTGAGTAGTTAAATTTTAATGAATTAGAAATGGAATTAGTTGAATTTCAGTCAAGTACCATATAGAACCAAAAATTTGTTGATTTAAGAAATGATTTAGAAATTATTGAAAGTAATCGATTATTGGATAAAATAAATAAAATTGCAGAAGATGAAATTCTAACTATACATGGAATTCAGTTCCTGACACGTTTAATTGTTTAAAACTTTAAAAATATTAGCAAAGGCAATTTTATCAATATTTTCATCGACGTGGGCATGTGAATCTCTATTTTCAGAATTAAATTTTATAAAAAATAAATATAGGAATAGAATGACGGATGAGTCGAGCTCTGCATGCGTACTGTTGAAATTAACTAAATATGAACCAGATATTAAATCTTTATCATCTCGTGTACAGCAACAAAAATCACATTAAAAACAATTTTTTTAACGTGAATTTTGTTTCTAGCATATTGATTTTTGTAAAACATTGATTAATAAAAAATTGTTTAAAGATGAATTGCTTTTGTTTGTTTGTTTAATTATACTTATGTATAGTTTCACCACGCTAACATTTCGAATGAAATTTTATTGTGGCACGTTACCTATTTAATAAATTTGTTTTATGACTATGTGGCACGAACTTAAAAAAAGGTTCGCCATCCCTGGTATACGAGAATCAATGTAATTTATAACGATGTACTTTATTAAAATTTGTGATTGACCTTTTTTATTACATATGAATCATCCTGAGAAATTTCTTGTTGATATCTATCTAAAAAATTGGCTGTGGCATTTGTGTAAAATAATATACTTATAACTTTATTCTGAATGTAAATTATACAGTTATCCTGCCAGTGAATGTAAAAGATAATAACTGATACATAAAAAGTGAATAGATAGGACTGGGAAACGTACTTGAATATTTTAGGGACAAAAAAATTTAAATTGATATTTTGGAAAGAGGAAATAGTAAGCGAAAGAGTAGCAGAGAAATAGTAAATATCAAGTTATTTTAGATGGGATAGTAAAAATGAGAAAAGGTTACGCTTGACACGAGTGAACATTAAAACTTAATCTTCCATGGAGTTGATTTTGACGAAAACGAATTGAAAAGGATCTAATCCACAAGGACCAAATCGAGGATTACCGTGGTGACCGAACTAAGTGCAATTGTATACAACAATCCAAATCGATTAGATTTTGCTGTAAGTGGATAAATTATTTATTTAGGAAATGAAAGGACACAGAATCGAATCGATGACGTTGACGTCATCAGATTTTCTTTCTAATCATTGTTAACTCGAATATGTAAACTTACTGTTTACAGAATGCAAGTATGTAATACAAAATGTACTATATTTTTGTCCTGTTTTTATAAAATGGATAGTGAGGTGAAACATTTAATCTAATAATACGTATTATTACTATGTAGTATAAAATTTTACCTGTGATCGTTCCCAGAAAATGTTTTATTTAGTGGCTTACCTGTAACAAAAAAAAACTATTAGAACTTTTTTTTAAAGAAAAATATACGTACATAATATATGTAATCAAATAGATACGACAGAAATATAAAAGATAGCTGATTACATTATTATTATGTACTTATTTGAAAACGGAATTTCATTTTTATTTAGTTGTCTACACATATGTGTAAATATTATAGATACAAGTATTTTTCCAAAGTTTTGTGTGCTTTGTATGTGTTATCGGTCAGTAAATATCAAGAGCCATTATGTACTTTTGAAAGCAAAAAATAAACTGAAAAGTCGTAAACTCTTGAATATCAACCGATCTGAATCTAAAGGACAACCGTAAAAGTTTTGGTCCTATTTCATCCTCGAAATGGAGTGTGTGCGGTATCTCACATCATAAAAAGAAGGATGACAATGGGTCAGCCCTTTAAAAATATGCTCGTCGTGCATTATACTTACACAACGTGACTTAATATCATATTACGTATATAGATAGGTATAAATCTTGAGGAGTGTAAAGAAAATTTCGGTTTTAGGGGACCATAAATATTTATTTATACAAAACATAAAAAGCGGTAGTTTCTTTTATAAACAATCTCAAAAAATGTGTTTTTTCTTATATACTTTTCCTTCAATCTGAGAAAAAATTGCCTTTTTTTAACCACTTTATTTTTTATAAATAAAAATACGTATATTTGCTTTAATAAAAGTTTTTTCCAATAATAAATTTTTTGGTTGTTTATTGCCTGGCGGTCTACAAAATACATATTTACGGCCTAATATTATTCTGATAAAAAAAATAAATTGTGAAACATTTGCAATTACCCCCATTAAGGAAATGCCCTGTCACATTCAAGGCTTGTAGCGCGATTATTCTGTGGGGACTTTTTTTTATGTGAAAACTTTAAGAAAGTGATACGACAGTATTTTTCCCTTGGTCAATGATCATGAAGAAAACTGGAGTAACAACGTATGCTTCTTGCTCTTACTACAAACCTATTTGTTTGACGGAATCAAACCGGAAAGACAGAGCAGGACGGACAGGGTGGATAGGATGGAGAATAAGGGAAGGTTGTAAAGTTTAATTACAGACCTGGAACATCCGAGGTCAAATGTCGACGAGAGGCGTTACCCAACCCTTTAAAATTAACTCACAAATAAGCGTCGGCATCACTGTTGTCGCGAAAGGGGTGAGTCGTACTATACAGGGAATAGAAATTAAAGGTCTCCGAACTTTGCGTTCGCCAAATACAAGTGCGGTACGACTGGTCACACGGTTTAAGATAATTTCGATTTTCAACCCATTAGTTAAAATAATAGTATATCTAGGCACCTTTGGGGGTACGAGCCCTAGCAACTAAATGTTTGAACATTCAGAATTTTGTATATATTTGTTGTTATTCTAGATTTCCTTGAATGAAAGTCAATCAATTCAATACAACGTTTCGACTCCTTTTACTTTACTTACTTTACTATCAACAACTACGTACTTCTGTTTCTCAAAACGACAAAATATATCACGTCTACCATTTATCTACTAATGGCCAGTTATTGCAATTAAAAAAATACATTTTATTGGACTAAAAAGTGTGTATTTGTGTATCTATTTCCAGAGATGAAACAATTTTTAAAAAAATATGGTACATCAAATTTGCGACTAATATAAAAAAAAGGGTTCGTAGAACAATAAGTTAGAACGCAAATAGTTCTTCTGGTTGTAGCTTTTTCCCACCCTTTTTGGAGGAAGTATCTCTTTCAATTTTACAAGTTTAATATTACCTGTTTTCCTGTTTCTTTCTCTTTTTTACGAGCATCAAATTTTATTATGTCGTTATGGAGGGATATCGATGTAGATTTCATCCGTTCGCGAGTTAGGGGGAGAATACATTCGTATTCCTAGAGGCATGCAACCTGAAGCTTTTCGGATATGTCACCTTTGAAGCGACACATTTTCCATAATTTTCCGATACAGCGCATATAAGAATCCTTTAAATCCACAAAATGCGGGAAAATTGCTTTTCCTACGATGTATACACCATCACATACGACCGTATAGTTGCTTTTCTAAATCGAATCTAGGGTATTTGTGTAGGTACTTCATCAGTACATACAAGTCCATCTTAACCCCGATTTAAAGGTATTTTCTCTCGCAATTACACGAGATTTTGTCTCTTTCACGGAAAATTCTTTACATTCGGAATTGTACACGTACGCTCAAAAGGAGGCAAGCTATACCTAACATCGAATATTATACGTTTCAAAACGAAAGCAAACAAATTTAATAATTCTCTACTTTGATAACTATGTAGGCCATAATCCCAGGATTTACGGGATTTTTGCCAGTTAAAAGAAACAGCTTAATCTGTTTATAAGTAGATATATGTACAATTAAAAAATATGCTATTAATTAAATAATTTGCATTTGAACCTAAATGTATTTACTTTCTGTAATGATTTAATTTATAAAGTGGAAAAAAAGATTAAAATAATCAAAAAAATAATTATAGTATATACACCCTTCTGAATTTTTTCTGTTTAAAAAGCATGGTAGCCTCATGAAACTTAATAGACAAGGGTCGATAATTTTTTAAACCAAAAAAAGAATATAACAGAAATGAAAGGAAAAATAATTTACGGGCGATCTGAGGTCAGGAAGGGGAAGGGGGTGTGTTTTTAAGAATAAAAAACGGTTTTCCTTGATTTCCGGTAAAACGACAAGTCTTATGGAAAAAAGTTAAATGGAAAAGTTGTAGGTAATAAAAAGATCTACAACTTTTCTATTTACACTTTTGTCACATAACCTCAAAATTTGTGTGAAAAATTCAAATAACCAACTTTTTGGTTGTTTATTTTTATCTTTTACAAAACTTTTTTTTACGAAATTTAATGAAAACTTACCTATTTATGTCCCAAATACGCTGTAATGTTTTTGATTATTATTATATTTATTTTTTCACCTTAATTTTAATTAATATCAGAAAAGCACCCTAATGTTCAATCGAAAATTCTCACGTCAAAATATCTGCTTTTTCTAAAACGTTGGTGGGCTTTTTCTTCGTTGAAATCTCTACTTTCTGATGGTGTGAAATTAATATACATTACTATGACAAGTTTTCTCAGGAAATGCAAAAACGAAGAAAACTAAATTAATGTTTTCAAAAATATTATAATGAATAATATAATCAGTATAAATTATGTGAATTCAATAGTACGATTTACATGTATATTTATATATTATGATATTTTCTATAACATAAATGTAATTAGAATTTAATTAATTAACTTTTTTACTGCAAAAAATAGCAGCGGTCACATTTTTCCCTTCCCTTCGTTTTTATACATTTCCTGAGAAAACTTACCATAGTAATGTATACTGTTTTTCACACCATCAGAAAGTAGGGATTTCAAGGAAGAAAAAGCCCACCAACGTTTTTAAAAAAGCAGATATTTTGATGTGAGAATTTTCGATTGAAAATTAGGGTGCTTTTCTGATATTAATTAAAATTAAGGTGAAAAAAAATATTTCAAATCAAAAAAATTACAGCGTGTTTGGGACATAAATAGGTAAGTTTTCACCATATTTCGTGAAAAAATATTTTTTCTTGTAAAAGATAAAAATAAAAAACTAAAAGCTGATTATTTGAATTTTTCACATAAATTTTGAGGTTATATGCAAAAAGTGTTATTACATATGTTGTAGATCGTTTTATTACCTACAACTTTTCTATTTAACTTTTTTCCATAAGACTTGTAGTTTTTCCGGATACCAAGGAAACCCGTTTTTTACCCTTAAAAACTCACCCCCTTCCCCTTTCCGACCTCAGATCGCCCGTAAATTATTTTTCCTTTCATTTCTGTTGTATTCTCTTTCTTTTCCAATGGGTTTTATCTTACTATAATTTTTTTTTTACTTTTTACTATTTTTGAAGGCTTCAGAACTGGTCTATAATTAATCTTTCAAGTTTCTTTTTTCTCCATAATACAACATCTACTTCATACTTTATCATTAAATATAAATATGTTTCTAGGTAACTGTGTAAGTATATATTAAAATTAAAAAAGAAAATATATTATAAAATTTAAAGCATAATGGGTATGTTATCTTCCATGTTTCGAATTTCTTCTTTTTTTCTAGCGACAGCTGTTTCGCCTTTCAGCATCTCGATGGAACATGGAAGATAACAACACATCTCAAAGTTATACGACGAATTTGGAAGCATCATACACACATAATAGGTATGTTTTTCAAAACTTGCAGCATATGCCTGGTATTATGTTGATACAGTTTGTAGCGGGTAAATGTGATAATACAAGACGTGTTGTGAGGCAGATTTGTGCGAGCGCGAAGCCTTAAAAACATCCACTGTAACCATAAAAATGCAAAAGTGGCTTAAAATAAACGAATAACTTGATAAACAAAGTTTTCCGGTCTCGGAATTTTTAAGTCAGCTTGGGATTTGAACGCTGTTTTCCTTATTCTCTTGTCTTAGTTAAACTTAATATGAATTGTTTCGAAATTCAGTTTCACCTACTTAAGAACCGAGTTGCCGCTATTTTACTTTAGGAGTTAGCTTTAGCTATACGAACTACGAAGTTCTCTCGCAAGAAGCGATCACTACGTCACTCCCGCGAGCAACCAACTTCTAACTCTAGCGACCTTTCCTGCCACAACGTATTAACTAAATGGTGACCTTAAAGGGACACTTATCTACTTATCTTATCTTATCTAATCTTATCTTTAATGGGTAAATTGATGATAACAGAGTTTAAAAAAGTATTAACTTCATTCGGTTCTTTTTTTGGAAGTGCGAGGCCCTTTGCCGGACTAACGACAAATAATATTTACGATTTTACGGCTTTATCACGAAAGAAAAAAGGACCCGTAGAGTCCATAAAATTTTATTGTTATTAACAGTTCATTGTCGGATTGTGTTAACCATCGTGCAGGAACCCCTACAAGAATGTTGAACATCAAAAAGGAATTACTACTAACAAGGGCAAAAAAAAAAAAAACAGGAAAAAAGAAGGACGCCTTTTCTTTATTCCCTAAAAGGGGTCGACGAATTTTTACGAGAAATATACTTTTGTTACATTTCTTTTATCTTAATTATATTTGGGAAGCTATAAAGTTATTAAGTGCTGTTTTTCGTAGTTCTAGTTTCTACAAATGGAAAATTATTACCTGTTACAGATGAAAAATAAAGACAGGGAAAAATACTTTCTCAAAAAAAAAAATATTGAGGATGTTCCAGAGAACTTCGTTATCATCAGGTGCCTGTTTTACTGTGTGATGTGTAAGAAGATTAAAATATTCATTCTTAATTAATGATAAGAAGCATTCAGGGATTATTAAAACACTAGCTATGCCCGTGACTTCGTCCGCGTGGAATATTGACTTTTGGCAGCATTTAAAATTTTTTTCTTCTATATTTTTATTTTCTGGGCCGTTAGCTTTTTTGCCGACGTCATCACACAAAAACTTTCATTCCTTATTTTTGCCCCCTTTAGGGTAAAATTTTTACAAACTTTAAATGTCGTATTTATATCTAATCCATAGCCTAAAAAATAAGTTTCAAGCCTCTAGCTTTATTCTACTTATCTATCTCTGTACCAAATTCTCATTTAAATCGGTTCAGTAGTTTGAGCGTGATTGCGTAATACACAGACAGACAGAGTTACTTTAGTATATTTATAATATTATAGATTAATATAGTTTAATTATAGTTTAAAATAGTTTATATAGCTTAGTATTCATCTACTTTTATTGATCCAAATAAATAAAACCTCTATAACTTTTTACACTTAATATTTTAATTTTCTGGGCCGTAAGCGTTTTGGACGACGTCATTACACAAAAACTTTCATCGGCTAATTTTATCCCCTTTAGGGTAAAATTTTTACAAACATTGAATGTCGTATTTATTTATATATCTAATAAAAAGCCTAAAAAATAAGTTTGAAGCTTTTATCTTTAAAAATTACGGAATTTCCGCACAAATTTTCCTATTTCAACCCCTTACAACCCTTTTTTCGTATAAAACAGTAGCCTATGTCCTTTCTCAGGCTTTAGCCTATCTCTCTACCAAAATTCATTTAAATCGGTTCAGTAAATTTTAGGCGAGATTGTGTAGCATACAGACAGAGTTACTTTCGCATTTATAATATTCCGCGAATTCATTTTCATCGATTTTCCCATTGGAATAAGATATTTTCCCGCAGTAAAACGTAGCCTATGTGTTAATCCAGGGTGTCAGCTAACTCCATACCAAATTTTATTAAAATCGCTCTAGCCGTTTAGACGTGAAGAAGTAACAAACATACACACTCACACACTCACAAACTTTCGCCTTTATAATATTAATGTGATTAAAAGGTGTGTCGAAAGTGTAATACTATCTACGTGGGACAACGCAATAGAGCTGTAAAAACTGGTTTGAAAGAACGAAGAACAGAAGCACGTAAAAAGTATACGAGGAATAGAATTTCAAACAGTTGAATTACTGAAGTTGTACATTACGTCAAAAAAATATTGCAAATTATTTTTCTTTATAAAATCCTTTGAACTTTGAGCGTTTCTACGACATTATATGGTATTTTTTGCGACTACAGAATATTTGTAAAAACATTGGAAATGACATGACAGTTGTTTTCACAAAAAAAAAAAAGAAAAGTTGGTTGTTTTGATGAAAATGTTCATGCCAAAAATAGGTTCCCAATGGATGGTGCAAACAATGGGTTTTTGATTTTTAATGTGGGAAGAGCACCGACCTGTCAAAGCCGGGACAACTCGGAGGACGGTTTATTTGACAGACTTACTAAAAAAGGCATTAATACCTGATCGAACGAACCAACGAACGAATGGACGAATGGGTGGTTTCATAATTAACACTAGCTCTCGTCCTGCCCTCATAAATCCCATCACATCACTCACATCCGTACTTATACGTATGAAAATTTCCTCTTTTCCCTCTACGAGTTCAATTGAATACAAGTGCCCTATTGGATAGGATTGACACACGACAGTTAGATTTATTAAGGGGAAACCAATTGACATTTTTATATTTGGGTTCACAGGTAGATGAATTAAAATCAACCTTCTCTTGACTCACTTATCAAACACATATTTGTCATTTTACTATATATTATAAAAGAAACAAACTGATGTCCTCAGAAGGGTAGAAATTTTAAAAATGTCAAAAATTTCTGAAACGTATAAAAGAGGTCCTTTGTATAGATCTTAAAATCAATTTTGTGTTTTATATTTCATTTCCAGGCTGTTTTAATGAATTAAAATGAAATTAAGAAACTTTATTTTTATAAATTTAGTGGCACTTGATCCCTTTTTTTCTTCTCTCATATATATATATATATATATATAACCCCAGGCAGAAGTGAAAGAAATTCCCGATTCGATTTTCCCTTAACCTCTGATTTACTTAATGCGCGTTCACTAAAATTGGGAAGTGGCCAGAAGCTTAATTTAAACCATCACAATGGAATGGTAGGTAGTTACCTAAATACCTACGTATATAGACAGATACATTATGTATTACTCTATACTATATAACGCATGTAATAAATAGGGTCACTGCAGTTGCATATATTGATGTATGGCGTGAGTACATTAGCATACTACCATATTATTTACGCCAACGTTTCTGGCACACGTACCGACCTACCTGGTCATCATCATCAGGTGGAGATAAATGTGAACGTCGAAGATAAATTTCGCGTTTAATTTTGTTCACACGTCACATTCCATGCAGCGGTCATTCATTGTTGCAATCAACTACTAGAGAGTACATAGTACCTATAGTACGAAGGGTTGTTTGTAATTTGCCAATCTATTGCAAATTAGAGGACACCAAAGGCTTCTAATTACACTCACCAAATTTACTCTAACAATTTAAGGCATTGTAATTCAGTTAGAACTTCGTAAAATTATTTATTTAATAATAGCCAAATTACCCTTGCTTCAGTCAAGAAAAGTCAGCGGATTTCAATTAGTTTGCACTAAAATGCTTACTAATCGTGCACAGTTATCTTTAAATTCAATAATAGCAAACTCTGTTGCCAAAATTGGCATCAAGAAATCATTATTTTTATAAAAATTATTTTTTTAAACAGGGTGGTAGATTCAAGAGCATTATGAAATTTCCTGGAGAGTTAATTTTTTTTTGGGTTTCATTATATTCTTGAACTTTTTGGAAAATCCTCGAACCTTCTTGGGAATTCCAGAAGATTCTCGAACCTTCTGGAATTTTCTAGAACATACTCGAATCTTTTGGAAAATTTTACAACATTGTTAGACTTTCTTTTCTAGAGAGTTCTAGAAGATTTCGAAACTTTTGGAAATTTCTCGAACATTCTCGAACTTCTTGGCAAATTCTCGGACCTTCTGGAAATTTTAGAACATTCTTGAATCTTGGAAAATTTTTGAACCTTCTTGAGAATTCTAAATTTATCGTACCTTTTGGAAATTTCTAGAACATTCTCAAACCTTCTCGAAATATCTAGAACATTCTCTATAGTCAAATAAAATTGTACGCAGTATCTACAATTTGCTTTAATGCAGCGCCCGAAATTTTAATATCACTAAATGCACTTGTCTAGAGGCGTCTAGTAGCGTTTGTACCTATTAATTTTTTCGTTTCCCCAGATACATGCACTTGTATGTGACGATGTCCTAGAGTAACATGTAAAACGTCACAAATTCGAAGAAAAACATTTCGGTAAAATAATGGTACGATTAATTTCCGCGATGAACGAGGCAGGTAGTTGAGAGAATAAGAGCGCAATGTATGTACGTACGTACTAGAGGGACGCGTGGCATCGTCGTCGTCGTCAACAACGACGCCAGCGACGATATCATCATTTTCAAGAGCCCTCCTTATTTACATACATGTGGCTTTGTTATGCAAAACTGATACTATATGACATACTTTCTCGTTAACGTAGAACTAGACTCTGACGTCTACCACCACCACACACACACGTTATCCTCGTCTTTTCCTCGTCCTCTATCTCTTTCTGCACCATTGCAATGATGTATCTATAGCCGTACACGTTTTGTCACCGACTACATCTACTTCTTCCGGTTATTTGATCGCGTACCGTTCTCTCTCGCTTTGGTTGGAATAATAGTCCCGGACGTGTGACACAGTATTAAACAGGAGTACGAGTACTCCTGGTGTTTTATTAAAACTGAACTGTTACTGCTACTCGTAAAAGTCATTACAAACGTATGAATGAATATTTGCAAGCTTTATTACGTATGTATCTGTGACGAAAAATAGGGAAATAAATTTTCATTATTCCTCTTGTTTAAACAAGTCACTGCATCATCCCCAACCACTTAAAAACTATCGAGAATAATTTACAACGAGCTCTTCAATTCTGTTTACAATTAAATACGTATTGCCGTAATTTCCTCACAACGAAGGGCAAACTTACGTAAAAGTTTTAAATAATCTAAATAATAGTTGTAATTTAGAACTGTTTACTGAAGGACTAAAAATTTCAAAGTCGGAAACGTAAATCCGGAACACCGAAGGTAAGTTTATAGAGAGGTGCGTCAAAGGAATCACGATATCGTGCATAAATTTACGATACCTAAAGGGGTGTGTAGGTACTGTACTGTTTGTTGGGTCTTAATCGTTAAAATAAACGTTAACGTTGAACAATTCGAACTGATGGAAACAATTGGAATTAGTAAACACTCGAGGGATTTTCCGCCAAGTCGCTTGCAGCATTTAATCTAGGTGAATGACTCTGCGAATTGTTCGATTGGAGGGCGTAATTAGGGTTCTCGCCTTTCTTCCTGGAATTAACCGCAACATTTAATGACGCCCGATGGGAGCACTTGCGAAGAGTGAAGAATAAAAAAAAGAGAAGAGCAGGAAGTACGAAAGTACAAAACCCCGACTCAACCGCCCCCACTTCCACCCCATTCTGTGTGTCGTGCTGAAATAAGCGTTTCTTCAGTAAATGCGCCCGCGACAAAAAGATCACCAGATAGTGGATGCACTTGAATGGGCAATTATTTGGCGTGCTCAGCGATAAAATGTGACCCCGTTGTTGGTGGTAGTGGCAGTGGTGGTGGTAGCGATGACTACCGCCACGTCGGTCGGTGTGCCGTACCGCCGTACATGTCACTTCTTCACCCCCGAGAGCATTACTCATTCGCATGGTGAAGATAAGGGGGATGTTTTAAAGTCGCCATCGGCTCTACTAATTACGTTACGTAGCCGTTTATAATCATTAAACAAAACAAATGGGTCTATTATCGAACAAGCAATATAAGAGATTAAATAACTTTTTTAAGGTCATATACAAATCAAAATTTCTTTCTGAGAAATGACCTTTTTAGTTGTTGTAGTTATACCATGAACGATGTATTTTATGGAGTAATAACTACTTTTACGTACCCCATGAGTAAGGATTCTTGAACTCCTCCCCATCAGCTTAAAATTGTTCGGAAGTAGTGGTGTCTATGAGGGTACAGACGTATACCATTTATCAAATTAAAGGCTACGTCATTATCGTTTATCAAAGAAGAGTGCCAGACGACTGGCCCAAGTAACGATGTCCAAAAAGTTGACTCAACAATTTTGGAATAAAAAAAAAATGTGCCCGAAATGTGCTATTATGTGCTACGTAAAAAAAAACAAATTATTCAAAAAACTTAACTTTTATGACTAGGTCCTTTTTATAATGTTTAGTTAGCTTCACAACATCACTTCATTAAAACCAAACCAATTGTGTTGTAATGTGCTCAAGATGTGCTATCATCTGTCATTAAAAAAAATATTTACTTGAAAAATTAAAATTTTATTGAGACATCCTTTTTGTGATACTTAGTTAGCTCCGCAAAATCACTTTATCAAAACTAAACTTATAGTGCTGTAATGTGCCCGCAATGTGCTGTTATGTGCATGTGAAAAAAAAATTTGAATAAAAAGTTTAGATTTTTCGTAAAATGTTAAGTCTTCATTAATACTTTCTATACGCATCGATAAATGTGGTACAATGAAATAGCATAATAATATGCTTAACATAGTATTCGCATATTGTTCATGAAACATCACCATACATTCTTTTACATGTTATGCAACACATCTTGTATTAGGTAAGTACCTGTACTTTTCATTAGTTTACGATTGTGTAGAATGTATTGTACACTATAAAATTCGTATTATTATTAATATTATCGATACAAAGTGTTATTAAATCTTTTTTTATTGTTAATAGTAACTTTTTATATTTAATGATAGTTTTCTATTAGTGTAGGGAATAAACTTTTCGTATGGTACCGTTTTAGTGTTATCACAACACATAGACAAAGAGACTGAAATTTTTGCTCATTTATGTATATATCTTAGAATAAAACATTAGTAATTATTAAGTAACAAATATATATTCTTATAAAACAATATGAAAATACTTATGTAGTCAAGTCATTTCCCTATTCTCGTCAAAGTAAAATTTCCATTTTTCTTCATAATAACATTACTAGTAGAGAAAGTATTAATGAAGACAGCATTT
The DNA here is from genome assembly GCA_029378335.1 of Agrilus mali. Lineage (NCBI taxonomy): Eukaryota > Metazoa > Arthropoda > Insecta > Coleoptera > Buprestidae > Agrilus > Agrilus mali. The sequence goes on along the minus strand of CM055658.1, from coordinate 17,106,266 downwards.
TACGAAAAATCTTAACTTTTTATTCGAATATTTTTTTTTTCACATTGGCACATAACAGCACATTGCGGGCACATTACAGCACTATAGGTTTAGTTTTGATAAAGCGATTTTGCGGAGCTAACTAAATATCACAAAAAGGATGTCTCAATAAAAATTCAATTTTTCAAGTAAATATTTTTTTTATGGCACCTGATATCACATCTGTAGCACATTACAACACAATTGGTTTGGTTTTTATGAAGTGATGTTATGGAGCTAACTAAACATCATAAAAAGGACCTAGTCATAAAAGTTAAGTTTTTTGAATAATTTTTTTTACGTAGCACATAATAGCACATTTCGGGCACACATTGGCACATATTTTTTTTTTTATTCCAAAATTGTCGAGTCAACTTTTTGAACATGAAGTAACGTTATAGCTTTATAACGAGTTGTATATTATAATTGCGAGTATTCTAAAGTCTATTTGTTAAAAAAGTTAAAAAATTACTATTGCAATTCCATAAGTTGGTGGAAAGTTTCAGTTCGAAAAGTGTCGTAATTTCCAGTTTATTAGAGCAGTTTAAGTCATCGTTAAAGTTTATGTAGGAAATTCGAGAATGGAACAGCGATTTTCCCGTTGTTCAATTGGGTTTCAACGATCTTTATAATTACTTTTTCCCCCTTTTGATCTACCCAAAATTTTCTGAATTTATCAGACATAATTATTTCAACTACAAGATTTTTAATAAAGCTTCAACTTTAATTTACTTAAAAAAACCTCTAGAGTCTACAATACATATATTTTACAAAAAAATTATTACAGTAAATCCAGAGCCGTACTTTAATGGATTTGTTCAAGAGTTGTGCCACCCCATACAAAGGGGAATTTCTGATAAGGATATCGATTATTTTAAGTGCCAATCGTTGTCGTTTTAGTAAACAAAGAAACCCGAGAATGGTCCAAAGTTTCCCTGATAAATGTCACCCCTATTTATCGACTTGGAGACTACGTTTGTATTTACAATCAATCTATTTGTGGGTGTAGCTTCGAAAAAAAAAATCGAATACGAAAGCCTCTATTAAGGCACCTAACGGGAAATTTTCAGAGTAAATCCTTTATCAGATATTCCTAAATAAATGGTCGCGTTTAATTTTATTTATTGGTAGGCGAAGAAGCCGCCCGTCCGCCAGCGTTCTTTCAATCACCTCAACTAACAGAACAGTGCGAGAACGAAAATTCGTGACCGGGAAGTTCGATCATTAATCAATGTGAAGAAAACCAGGAAAAAGGTGCTCCCTCCCATCAACTTTTAGGTCGTTTGTACAATGTACTTATCGTTACTACAACCGCTACAAAGAAAACGTTAAATGGCAGACCACCCAACTCCTGAAATATATACCTACCTACACTTACCACCTTATGAACTTGATGGGTGATTGATTAAAAATGGATTCATAAAAAAGAATTGCTACAAATTTTCTTTCAGGAAATGAAAAATGAAATGGAAATATAAAATTCGATCTTCACGACAATAAAAAAAAATATAACAAATATTTTTAAATCAATTTATATTTTTTATTTGGAAAATTAATACAGAAAAAACAGGCCTGATAAGATAAATTTTTATGAGATGGAAAATATAATTATTGCTAGTCTAAAGTACTTTAAGTTCTTGTGGAAGTCATATATGGTATTTAATTAATACAATACTAATTTAAAAATACTTTCAAATAATCCGCAATAATAAATTTTAGGTAATTAAATGGAATTAAATGTATACCGTATATAAATACGTTTGTTTTGCTGGCAATTAGTAGCTTAAATTAAATTTTCAAATACTGTTTTAATTTAACAGATACAACAGGGAAAATGCTAAAAACTAATTACTGTGGATTATATCTAAATGTTTTTAGTAATTTGTGAATGACATGACTTTTAATTTTAGATATAAACTTACCCATGTGTAGTTTGTTGAATTAACAATTACTTTTAAGTTTATTAACTATGATAACAATTATTACTTTTACACCGTGCTTTTTATAAGCGAAGAATAAAAAGATATTTGAATTTCAAATCAGTTACGACTTTTTTAAAGTTTCAAAGAATGCACATAAAAAAGAGGCAAATTACACGTCTAATAATAAAAAGTTTGAAAATCGAAAAAGTTACGATAACAGACATCCATGCTTAGCGGAAGTGATAAATAGTCGAAGTACATTGTAAAAGTTAATAGTAAAGAAGAAAAAGCGTAACACAACATCGAAATTAATAAACAGTTCCTTGTCGTACCAGTTCGTTAAAGTATTGAGAGCAGAGAACAGTTGACTTGACTTCGCTTTACTTTAGCACTTCTGCTTACCTATAATGTTCATACCTAGTCGCCGGCACACTAGATGTCAGACTGGTCCACTGTCCGCTTGTATTTTGTTCCGCACTGCGTGCTACGTCACTTACCCCCACCGAGACGCGCGTGCACTCGTTTTGGAAGGGGTTGGAAAGCTCGCCACTTGCATAGCGAAGGAGGCAGAAAGAGAGACAGAGACACACACACACAGAGGGAGTGAGAGGGGGAAGGGGTAATGTATTTCAGCGGGTTAGGGCGCACATTCTTGAACGACGATGCTGTTTTGCGCTTCGACTGGCACGTTGGAAACCGACGCCGGCGACGCCGTCCTAATGGTAACGACGCTGATAGTGGTGGTGGTGGTAAAGGTAGTTTGTTGTGCTTCTTTTACATCGTTCTTAAACACGTTCCTATTGTTCTAAAAAGGTAAATCAAGGTTCGGGCCATACAAATACGCGATTTCGTAAACTCCTTCCCCAATTAGTATTGCCGCCCTTAAATACGGAATTTATACCAACCACCAGTCTACGACAACCACAAATTTTGAAATTTTAACTTACTGAAGGCTTTAGAACTACGTATGGTAGAAGAAAGGAAACTAAATTGTATATAAGAATAACTAAATTAAAAAGCCACCACCACCTTAATAGAATTAACAGAATTTAGCCTAACCTGGATTCAATTACTACTACTAACTGGTTTATAATTAATTCCACCTTTTTCTAATGGATTTATAGAAGAAAATTACGAATTTCTTGAAAAGGAAACAAACAGTTTTGGTTTCTTTCTTTAAGAAATAACACCCGAAAAAATTTAAAGGAAATATTTAGTAATTTTTATTGGTTTTACAGAAACTACAATTTTAATTTTTATCAGGAAACGATGCGCGTAGTGCTTGTGTTGCTTTTTATGTACACCGTTTTCTAGCATGTTCCTATTGTTCTAAAAAGGTAAATCAAGGCTTAGGTCATACAATAATGCTATTTCATTTTCTCCTTCCCCAATTCTATTTGTCGCCTTCAAATAGGGAATTTATACCTACCACCAGTCTATATACGACAAGCACGAATTTTGAAATTTTAAATTATTGACGAAAGTTCAAACTTACTGAAAGCTTAAGAACTACGTCTGGCAGAAGAAAGAAAACTAAATTGTATATAAGAATAAATTAAAAATCCCCCACCATCCTAATAGCATTAAGAGATAGATTTGGTCAACAACCAACTAGAATTAAGTTTCGTAGACTCCCTTCTCATTTTATGTTGTAAGGTATAAATTGTGTGTACATATTAGTTTTAAGCCTTTAGTATAGATCTTACTCTTTCCTTTGATAATCGTCATGTGACCGAAACATGTCAGGTTTTTATTAAAATGGTGAAACTTTCTACTTGTTTTATTTTTACAGAATTAACAGAATTTAGCCTAAACTGGATTCAATTACTACGGCTACAATTTTATGAAACTGGTTTATAATTAATTCTACCGTTTTCTACTGGACATAGTACAAAATTATGAATTTCTTGAAAAAGAAACAAACAATTTTGGTTTCTTTCTTTAAGAAATAACACCCGAAAAAATTTAAAGGAAATATTTAGTAATTTTTATTGGTTTTACTGAAACAACAATTTTAATTTTTATCAGAAAACGATGCTCGTAGTGGTAGTGTGATGCTAGTTTTTTGTGTTGCTTTTTATTTACATCGTTTTCAAGCATAATCCTATTGTTCCAAAAAGGTAAATAAAGGCTCAGGCCATACAATAATGCGATTTCATTTCCTTCCCTAATTCTATTTGTCGCCTTCAAATAGGGAATTTGTACCTACTACCAGTCTACGACAACCATAGTAGAAAATTACGAGTTTCTTGAAAAAGGAAACACAAACAATTTTGGTTTCTTTCTTTAAGAAATAGTCCGGTCAATTCAGACATTCGAAGCTACATAAATTCCCACCAAGCTGAAAATCAAGAAGATTGTTTAAAATATGATTAAAAATAAAATTTGAAAGTTCGCCAACTTTCCCCTGTATGGAAAATTTTTTATTAAAGGTCAAGGGTCAAAAAGAGTTTTTCGCGATTTTCAGCAAAACGGTAAGTTTTATCATAAAAATACTTCAGACAAAAATTGTAGATCATAAAATTATCTATAAAATATGTATCAATATTTTTTTTCTTAAGAGCCACCGTTTCTGAGATATCAGGTAAAATGAAACCCAGTCTCAGGCCATACAATAATGCTATTTCATTTTCTCCTTCCCCAATTCTATTTGTCGCCTTCAAATAGGAAATTGACACCTATCACTAATTTTGAAGTTTTTACTTGTTGACGAAACTTCAACTTACTAAAGGCTTAAGAATTATGTCTGGTAGAAGAATCGAAATTTAATTGTGTATAAGAATATATAAGTTAAAAAGCTACCACCCTTTAAACGTAACTAAACCTGAGTGAATACCGTCTGACTACGATTTTATCGAACTGGTTCATAATTTCGTTTCTTTTTACTTATTCGATTAAAAATATTTTATTTAAGCTGATGAGAAGACCTATACAGGAGGGGAAAAGGTACTTTATATACTTATTAGGTTAACTTTAATATTTATCGGGATTGTAATTTCTTATTTAGTATGTCGGAAAAGTTGTAAGGGTGTCAGAATTAAATTATCACAACATTCAGGATTCAGCACGATACGGGTGATGCAATTCATTAAAACGAAACCGGAACGTAAAGTGGCAAATCAATCTTGGTCCCGTAACCAGTCATAAAATCACGATTCACCCCCTGAATACCCTCCCGCTGGTATTTGAAATTCAACTAGTTTCATTTTCGGTGAGAGCTTTTCGGAGTAAATCACAGCAGAACCTCTCTCTCTCTCTCTCTTTCTCACTTCGGTCCCTATTTCACTTACCAAAAGTACACAAATACAAGAATTAAAGTGAAAATCAACACTCGAGTACCTAATGCACCATGTGACACTCGAGTTGGCCCTTTTATCCGCGCTCACTAGGTGAGGAAGTGGGTATAGGTCGAAGAAAGGAGGCGATCGCGAGAATGTCCTTTTTTGTTAATACAAACGCTTCTGCTGGCTCACTTTTACACTTTCATGAGCCATTACCAATTCGAGGACCACAAAGGATGTAAATAAATACCTATACGAGATCAGGAGTTGGCCACTTTAACAGATGAGAAACTTGTTAGCTTTGCAAATTTGAACGTTCGTATCCTTTTTAGATAGCGAAACAAATCGTTGGCCAAAGGACCAACAGGGTGGATTTTTTTATAAGAAAATATAGAATAAAACGTATCTAAAGAAGCATAATTTACAGATTTAAAAAGGAAACCTTTAAAGATGGTGTAGATTAGATTACGGATGCCAACCCTTGTCTGTTGAGCCATCAAAATGGTTTAAAAACACCAATTCTTTTGAATGCAATTGGAATAGAGATCGGAGTTTCCGACCTTTAAAATTTAATTTTAATTGGTAAATCCTGACACTTGATATTTAAATACTGGTAAGCTAAATTAAAATATTGTTAGTAAAATACAAGACATTTTTTTAATCGGATTGTGGTTGCATTAAAACGTTCCGGAGCGTTTAATAATAATAAAGGCAATTGCGAGAAGAGACGCTAAAACGCAAACAAGGGAAGTATTAAAGACGACTTTTCAATATAAACGGTTTAGTTGCAGAGCGCGGCATTATTTGCAAACATTATTAGAAAGAGCCGTGGGGTATTTAGAAGTGGCGCATTTGGGAAATCCGTTCGCTAGGCGAGAAAGTAAGTGTCATAGCGATATGCAGACGGCACTCTGCAGTATTATGACTGTAAACAGATTTTAAAAACTCTTCTTGTTTCGTGTCTGCTATAAAATCGCAAGCTCACAAAATGGACCCTTAACGGGTAAGGAATTTATAGAAAACTATAGAAAGGTTTTTGGTTGAGGAAAAACACGTAGAAGTCAAAAGGGTGCAGCTGAAGGTTTAAAATATGTTGGTCGAAGAAGGTTATTGGGATCGAGAAGGGTTAATAATAACATTGATTAGTTAAGATCTTTTTAGGTGGGGGCGAAGAAATGGAAGCACAGGGGGTAAAAATAAAGGATGACATAACTATAGTATATCAATATTAACTTTGTTAGTGTTGTCTTTACCTTCCATAACTTTATGATCCTAATCATTTAATCAATATTTAGCGAAAATTGTTTTTATTAATTTGTTGAATGCTTAATCTAAAAAGTGTGTTCCACAGGTTGATAGTTAATTACTTATTACTTTACCTTGTCAGCTTCTGAATAATTAATTGTTTTGAAAAATGAAAATTGTTCGGAGAAGTTTCCAAAGTAACATGCCCCACGAATAATTTATGATTATTTTCGATAAAGTGAAAAGTTGAATAATGACATTAATACACGAGCCCGTCACTAAGAGTAACGGTGTAATAAATTCGCGATGTTCGTTTGGATCTGGTTCTAAGGACGTCATCCCCCCCGGAAACAAATGACCGGCCGATTGTTACACGGCTATTGCATCTGGATCGAAAACGTAAAAGTGTTAATCTGGATTAATGCTTCTCCCATTTTCCTTTTTTTACCATGTACATAAAAAATAACAATGGAAAGTTGAAGATGATGGATCAGAGGGAAGGCGGACAAAATTCGTAACTACATCAAATGGCTTAGAGTTCAAAAGACGTTCAGGTCTTCTTTTCAATGGTGTAGTAGTAGTAGACACCCATTTTTAAAATTATTACCTATTAGATTTAAGTTAAACAAAAGTTTGCTTTTATTAAAAAAATAAACGACATTTCCGATTGGTCTTTACAACAGAACTGTTTTTAATCCAATTACAATTGGGTTAGCGGTAAGGAGATTATCTGTCAACGGCGGCATGGTTTGAACATGCAGGGCAAATTAAGAGAATCCAATGGAGAGTATCGTCAAATAATGAACACGCCAAGAACCGTCTTTCTCTCTGAGTGAATTTCCTTCCAACACTTAACCCGCTTTCTATCCACTCGCTAATTCGTCCTCCCCTTCTTTCATACTACTTTTAGTAGCCCTTCGTCTGTTAGCGAATCGTTCTCCAGTTACTTAGTGTCCAATACTTGACCCTAATTGGTTTGCTTTCCAGCTAATTCAACTCGGCTTGTGTGTAGTGTGGTTCCACTTTTAAGGCAAAAACGGGACAATGTTTATTTAACGACAGGCAAAAAAACATTTTGGTAGTTGTTGTTGGGCAGTAGGTATAAAACTATCCAAATGTTAAACCGAAGTTGCTGCCTAAGTCCAAAGTTAGTTCTAGTACAACGCCATCTAGCGACTTACACTTGTATGAGTAGTATCAAGGCCGGATCTACCATATGGCTTTTTGGGCTTCAGCCCAGGGCCCCGTGGATTCAAGGGGCCCCCAGCTAAGTCAAATCAAAGTCAAAAATAGACGATAATGCGAAAGAATCACAATAGATCATCACACTAATATTATAAAGGCGAAAGTTTGTGTGTGTGTGTGTGTGAGAATGTGAGTGAGTATGTTTGTTACTTCTTCACGTCTAAACGGCTGGAGCGATTTTAATAAAATTTGGTATGGAGTTAGCTGACACCCTGGATTAACACATAGGCTACGTTTTACTGCGGGAAAATATCTTATTCCCATGGGAAAATCGATGAAAATGAATACGCATAATATTCCGCGAAAAGTAACTCTATCTGTATGCTACACAACCTCGCCTAAAATTTACTGAACCGATTTAAATGAAATTTGGTACAGAGATAGTCTAGAGCCTGAGAAAGAACATAGGCTACTTTTTAATGCGAAAAAAGGGTTGTAAGGGGTTGAAATAGGAAAGTTTGTGCGGAAATTCCGTAATTTTTAGAGATAAAAGCTTGAAACTTATTTTTTAGGCTTTTGATTAGATATAAAAACGACATTTAAAGTTGGTAAACATTTTACCTTAAAGGCGGAAAAAATAAGGAATGAAGGTTTTTGTGTAATGACGTCGGCAAAAAGGCTTACGGCTCAGAAAATAAAAATATACCTAGAAGAAAAAAATTTAAATGCTGCCGAAAGTCACTATTCCAGGGGCAATCAAGTGATCATTATATACTAATTACGTGTCTTAATGAGTAACTGAATGCTCAGAAAGTTGTTAAAATTTCTCTTATTGTTGCACAGTAATTAAATGCTCATTAAATGCTTAAAGAAACCAGTTACGATTTAAATGCTAATATAATATCTGTAAAAGTTCTCGATTAAAATTAAGTAGTAATAAGTAATTAACAAAAAATAATTGAATAATCACTAAAACATTTAACTAGTAACTGGTCTTTTTGAAGAGCACTTATTAATTTATTTGCTGTTGAATCACTCATTGATTAAACAATATTTTATTCACGTTCTGTACACTTAGCTTTTTTCGGTAATTATTTAAAAAAAAAACTCATTATGGCACTCGAGTAACATTTAATTAGTCTTTAAACATTCCATGATTGAAACAGGAGTTTGCCTTGTCCTCAGCCCCATTTTAAGAATTTAATGAGCATTTAATTATTTAGTAACCTGTTAAGTTATTTTAATTGTTTAATATTTCTTTTATTAAGCATTTAATTTCTCAATATGGCATGTAATAAGTATTTAATTACTATGTGATTAGATCAACTATTTTCATTGTAAGTTTTTAATTTAATTTCTAATTAGAGCATTTAATTTTAATTTTGCTGACTGCCTTTTCTGCTTAATGGAGTTGATATTTTTCATGTGGTTTGCAATACAGGAACCTTATCACATTAAAATAGAAAAACATTATTTAAATGTGGATATTGATTTATGCGTTTAAATTTTTGACATTAAACCGCCCCAATTTATCCGCTGTGTCAACGAAACATCAGATGACTAAATGAGCTGTTCCCATAAATCTAAATAGATATTACAAACTGGCGGCAATTTATTCATTCGAAAAGACATCCACCCCATAATTGCACAACTAAAAACAATTATACGCCCGACACCATTACTGTGAAAGCAGGATAATTATTCATTTTATCTGGACCATATGTTGCAACAGGAAAAAAATCGAGTCAGTCAGACAGAACTAAAAGTCAGTGATAATAATTTATCAAACCAAATTTAAACACATATGCATTCAAAAATTATATAGAGATCAAACTGAATGGTTTAAAATTTTAAAGACTACACATTTCAATATTAATTCCTTTTTCGTCAACCCCCTTTTAACGTTTTATTTATTTAAATTTTTCTGTTGAAAGTAACAGCCATCACAACGTGAAAGTTTTGCGGACACATCTGGTTCTTAATTTAACATTTTGTTGACCTGTTTGTTTTTCTCCAAGGGTTTTATGGGGCTGGTTTGATGTATTTATCATGCGATGCGAGATGTTTTTTTAAAAAACCACGTTCCCACAAAACGAATAAATCATTGAGGATTTTGGATGTGACCATATTCAAACATTACCTACCCACTTACTAGAAACAAAAAAAGAAAAGAGAGGTCGAGAGGGTGACACATGAACATTTAAAAGTTTGTTTGAACAAGTAGTTTTGTGTAAAAATGTGAAAAATTAGCCCTTAACCTTATCTCTTCTTCTTCGAGATTGGTCATCGGAGCTTATTGGAGGAACGAATAGAGCGGATGTCACTAAGTAGGTTTTTAATGGAACGCTTTTCGACCCCAAAGCTAGTTTTCCTTGGGGTGTCAAAGTTGATCAATTTTGATTTAGATACTGTGGCCAATTCTTAAACGATTTTGATTATTAAAAAGCCTGCAGCCCTACTGATATTAACAGGCTTGAAAAAGATATGAAATTATTTTTAATAGCACTTAAAAGTATAAAAAAATATTAAAATAAATTTCCACTAAACTGTGATTATTTTACTGCTTTTTTTTGTTTCAGTTGCTTGTAGGTCTTTAAAAACGGTAAAGATTTTGTTTTTAGTATTTTTCTTTCATTATTTGTATCATAAATCCCCTTAATTCAGCGTGTTCGTTCCATTTATTCTCGCAATTCCGTTAAAGATCATGATGAAATTTCGAAAAGCGGATGAGTGATTATCGTGCAGAGTAGTTATATACCTACACACATTATATACATGTTACATATGTGTGCGTGGTGTTATAGTCATGGTTTGGCGTTTTGGACCTCCTGTTCGTCTTCATTTATCATAGAATTTCCACGTCTGTCTGCTCTCTTTGGCATTACAAGTGCTTAATTGTAATTAATCACTGCCAGGACCCAAGGGATCTGGCTTTTGCGTCGGGATCTTTACTGAAAGAAATGTTTTTTTTATCGCTACAAATCCACTCTCTTGCAAAGCAATTACTAAATATAAAATCGTTCAAAAAATATCGTAATTATTTAGTAGTTAGATCTCATTTTGAAAGTAATTAAAAAAAATATTTTGTTGTATATTTAGCAAGAAAAAAAATTTATTCCCCTCATACTTGACGATTAATTTATAGGGTTGTCTACTTTTCTATCGTTTCTTTTTCAGGAATGTTGTGCTGCTCCCATAAATTTTTCAACAAAAGAAAAATACTCCACTTGAGTTAAGGTTATCGTATTTTTATTAAATAGATTGGAATGTGATCGAAGAACGAGCAAAGTACGAACCAGTGCTCATAAAATCGAAATAGTCATGCTTATTTGATGAGTTGGCACAAGTGTTCCGACTTCCTGATATTCGAAGTCTGTCTCCAAAGTGAATGGTTTGCATTCTTATATGTATAGCTACGCAAGGTTTGCCAAGCTCAGAGATATAGTAGAATTTACCCTTGTACTACCCTTGCTAATTTTATAACCTTTCATAGTAACCACACCACAGGAGATTTATTGAATGTCGAATAAGTGGCTAAAACGACAGGTCTGGGCTGTTATTTAGTCGATCTTTCTAAGGTACATAGCCAGGTCATAAATTTTTTTTTTGTGGTTTTGGTGTATTATTATTATATTTCTGAGGCTACCATACTTACAGATATGCTCCTTTATGTTTATGATCATTCATGAAGTCGTGTTATTATTGAATATTTACACACTAAAGTAGTACGTATTTTATGAGGGGGCTGAGTCATCAATGCTAAAACAATGACTTACTATATAATAAATGCTGACATGCATCCGGCACCTGCAAAAACGCGATTATCAGTAGAAATGTCTTAGAAATGGAAAATAATATAGTAAGCACTTATGTTAACTTTAATGCTATCACACATAAGTAAAATCAGTCGTAATTTGGAAACGAATCCAACAAGTCTTTTCTTTACGGCTCCTTCTCAGCATAACGTATTTTTATTAAATAAATAAATTATTTTTTTAAAAATCGATTCTGCTTGGGAAGAAAAATAACTGGCGCAGTCAGAACGGATTTTCAACGACCTTTCCTGTTTGTCAAAGTTTCGTGAAAGTGCGTGTGTGCATTTTACGCGTTGAACGGGAAAGTAGAAGATCAGTGAACCAAGAACAGAGGCTCTGAAGGGTAACTTCTTCAACCCCCTGCTTCCAACAATAAAGGGTCCAGGAACCGAAGAAGTCCTCCGACCACAAAGGCTCCGAGAGGTAACTTTCTCAACCCCCTGCTTCCAACAACAAAGGGTCCAGGAACCGAAGAAGTCCTCCGACCACAAAGGCTCCGAGAGGTAACTTCCTCAACCCCCTGCTTCCAACAACAAAGGGTCCAGGAACCGAAGAAGTCCTCCGACCACAAAGGCTCCGAGAGGTAACTTCCTCAACCCCCTGCAAGCGACATTTAACGGTCAACTTTCGACAGTCGACTCGACGAACAACATTAAAAAAACCAACTTTCAACATACATCATTTCATCATTCATCAAAAGTAAGTCGAAAAGACATCTATTTGTATTATTGGTATTTTTTGTACATTATTGTTTTACAAATTGCTGTACATTGTAGTTGCAGCAATAATTTAATTTTTGTTGTGTTTTCTATTTCTTATATTTGTCAATAAGTATCACATAGCTTAACAGTACTTAACTTAGTAGGAGCTATTTTTAAGGTTATTTTAACTAAGAAACATTATTAATATTAATGAACGTATCCATCAGATCGGACGATTTAAGAGAATTAAACAATACTTTTAATTCACTTGATATATCAGGCGAACCATTTTTGGGATTTGAACAGAACGAAGTTGTAGGAAACATGCCTAACGAAAACGTTAGACCTTTACCTAATACCGAACAACTTATTTCTGCCGCTAAAAACTATGGCGACATTTTACCTAAATATGACGGCAATGCAAACACACTTGAGACTTTTATTTCGCGGGTAGACCAATTTTATAACAAATATGGGAATACAAGGGACGAAACGCTAAATAATTACTCTTTTTGTATGATATGTTCGAAACTAACAAGTGACGCAAACGACCTGATATTATGTAGGCCGGACATTGAAGATTGGCCAGGGCTTAAGAACGCACTTAGGAATAAATTCGAAGACCATATAAGTAGGAAAATTTTGGCTCACCGTTTCAAAAATCTTAAAATTAGACCGAATGAAAACCTACCAAATTTTATCGAAAGAATAAAAACCTCACAAACACAATTAGACATCAAAATTGCTAGAGAAGACGAATTAACAAATGAACAGAAGGTTATACACAAACAAATTAATGAACAGACAGCTTTAGAAGTTTTATATGCTAACAGTCCTAGTATGTTACAAACGATTCTTGATGTTAGAGATTTTAGTACTTTGTCTGAAGCTACCAGTACCGTACTGTCTTTTATAACCAAACATCCTGTAGAAAAGACAACTTTACCTATCCGAAATTCTCAACAACCCAATTCCCGAAATTACTCAACCCCAAATAACCAAAATAAAATACCTCAAAGTAACACATTTTCGTCGAATCGTAATAACCACTTTAATTTCAATCGACAACCAAACCAGAATTATTCGTACCCTACTAATTCCACTAACCAACAAATTAGACGACCTGTAATGCTAAGTACTAACCAAAATCAACCTCTAAATTTGAGCAGGAATAATAATAATAATAACAACGGTCAAAATAGAAGTAACGACCAGAGTAGGAATTCTCAAAGAATTAATTATCAATCGTCAAATTTTCGTCGATGGCGTCAACCTAATTTAAATTTCACCGAAATTGAGCAGGAAGGCACTACTACATCTAATTACGAGGTAAATGATCAGCAAACAATTAATTCCGATTGTAATCTAACGGACCATATTCAACACGATGATTATAACGACGAACTTCAAAACTATGAATCAATCGACGACGAACAGAATCAGTTTGAACAAAACGAATATTACAATAACGACAATAATTTTCACGACATCCTAAATTTTCTATAAATTGCCTCGGAACAAATCATATCAATAACTCTCTACCGTATATAGTAATAAACGACCCACCTCTTAAAATTTTAATAGACACAGGTGCAACGAACTCTCTGATCAACCCCGAAGCATCGAACACCTATTTCAAAGATTTTTCGTACAGCGAAAATCTCATTTTACGAACTATTAATTCTCAGTCTAAACATGATAAAGTAATAATAGTAGATCTGTTTTCTGAAGACCAATTTCTTAAATTCTTTATTGTTAAATTTCATGCTTATTTCGATATACTATTAGGATCACAGAGTCTAGATCAAATGCAAGCGAAAATAGATTATTCCGCGGGTATAATTATATTAAATAATATAAGTTATACGTTGTATAGATACGATTGTCCCAAAATTCAAACACCCGAAAATTTTAACAAAATAACCATGCCGATACCTATTAAGAAAGGAATAGTTAGAATACCACAACAACGTTTGGGTAACGCAACCATCCCAGACACGATAACAACAGCTAACAATTTTTATTGCGAAGTACCAATTTTAGGAAATCTAGATAGTATAGACCAAACTAAAACTATAAAAGCTATGCATGTCAACGAAACAGAAGCGAATGTGTGTAACGTGATGATTAGGACTACCAAAAATAATAGGTTACAACATCTTAATTTAGACTTAAATCATTTATCAGAGAACAAAAGGAAACTTATTCAAAATTTATGCGAACAATACCAGTACATTTTCTATAAAGAAGGAGATGTATTAACATTTACCAATTCGACCAAGCACAAAATTCCATTAAATTCAGACACTCCCGTTTTCGTCAAACCTTATCGTTTTCCGATAACTCAACGTGCCGAAATTGATAGACAAATTAAGGAATTACAACAACAGAATATTATTGAGGAAAGCACATCACCGTACAGCTCACCTATATTCCTCGTCCCCAAAAAACCGGACAAGAGCGGAAAAGCGTCATGGCGAATGGTAGTAGATTTCCGGAAAATTAATGAAAAGACCATAGAGGACAAATATCCTATTCCGAATATAGCCTCCATTTTAGACGTTTTAGGCAACTCAAATATCTTTTCTAAACTAGATCTTAAAAGTGGTTACCACCAGATAGAGATAGACCCTGTAGATAGGCATAAAACAGCTTTCTCCACAGATAAAGGTCATTATCAATTTATGCGAATGCCTTTCGGTCTCCGAAACGCACCTGCTTGCTTCGCTAGGGTAATGAACAACGTATTAAAAGGTTTAATAAACGATATCTGTCTTGTTTATTTAGATGATATCATTATATTAGGTAAAACTTTTGAGGAACATCTAAAAAATATCGAAACCGTATTCCAGCGATTAAAAGAATACAAATTCAAAATTCAATTAGAAAAATCGGAATTCTGCCTCACAGAAATAGAATATTTAGGTCATCTAGTAACTACCAATGGTATAAAACCCAATCCAAATTTAGTTAAAAAAATTAAGAACATCCCTCTGCCAAAAACAACGAAGCAGATAAAATCATTTTTAGGCCTATCCGGCTATTACCGAAAATTTATTAAAGACTATGCAACGATCACAAAACCATTGACATCATGTTTAAAGAAGAATGCGAAAATAGAGCATACTATCCCATTCATTAATGCATTCAATAACATCAAAAGAATTTTAAGCAACCCACCAATTTTGGCTTATCCTGATTTTAAACAACCATTCAATGTAACTTGCGATGCCTCCAACGTAGGGCTAGGCGCTGTACTGTCACAAGGAACTGTAGGTAGTGACAAGCCAATCATGTACATTAGCAGAACGTTAAATAACGCAGAAATCAATTACTCTACGATAGAAAAGGAATGTCTTGCAATTATTTGGGCAACCAAAATGTTTAGGCCATACTTGTATGGAAACAAATTTAATATAATTACAGATCATAAACCCCTCCAGTGGCTCTTTAATATAAAAGAGCCCAATTCAAAATTAATCAGGTGGAAATTAAAATTAGAGGAATTCGATTATAGTATTATATATAAAAAAGGTAAAAAGAACACCAATGCCGACTTCTTGTCAAGAATAGAAGCAAACCCTATAGAAACTCAGGATGATTTATTATCTTTGTTTAATAATCCAGGTGATATAAGTGAACGCGAGTATTTAGACATCACGGATATAGATGAATGTCTTGCCTCGGATAAACAACAAGTTAAAGAAACCCCTAAAATAAAAATACTTCAAGATATTAGAATCAAACCACCAGATAATGAAGACACAGTAACCCAACACTCTCAACTAGAAAACGTAAACGCAACTCTGCCTATAACTAACAAACCTTTAAATTATTTTAATACTCCCAAAATTCACATTAATTCATGTTCGTTGTAAAAACGAAGAAGTCCATAACCTAAGGGGAACATTTTTAATTAGCCTGCCAAACTCTTGCTCGTTCGTAACGAAAGAATTTAAATATACTAATGTTGAAGATATAGTACAAGAAACGCCTGTGTATTTACCAGCTAACATAAATAACATAATTAGTGTTAAACCGATACAATTAAATTTAAAGTCAATAAATCTGGACGAATTATCCAAACTAACTTTACAAGCAAGTGAACCCATTGTGTATATACCAAGTGGTAATGAAACTGTGCCCATCGCAACGATAACCCTTTCAATATTTGTAATTACATTAATTTTAATTATTGTTCTAATATTGTTCAAAAATAAAATTAAAATATGCCGTTCTAATATTAAGAAACGTGAGGATAAGGAAACAGAAGAAAAGGCTTTTCCTTTACCTCCAAAAAAGTAATTAGCTTTAGTTTATTTTTAATGTTCCATTTTACTGTATTCTTTTGGGTATTATTTTAAATGTTTCATTTATTGTATTCTTTTATGTATCTTTGTTTCATATAACTTTAAGGGATTATGAAATCTTTACGCCTCAAACTTTCTTTTTTTTTGTATTTTCAAAAATTGTTCAGCGATAAAGATTTCATCTTAAGGAGGGAGGAGTCATCAATGCTAAAACAATGACTTACTATATAATAAATGCTGACATGCATCCGGCACCTGCAAAAACGCGATTATCAGTAGAAATGTCTTAGAAATGGAAAATAATATAGTAAGCACTTATGTTAACTTTAATGCTATCACACATAAGTAAAATCAGTCGTAATTTGGAAACGAATCCAACAAGTCTTTTCTTTACGGCTCCTTCTCAGCATAACGTATTTTTATTAAATAAATAAATTCTTTTTTTAAAAATCGAATCTGCTTGGGAAGAAAAATAACTGCTGTACACTGTAAGAAATGTTTTATTAAAGTTGCATTTTATTTACAACGTGCTTATTGTTTATTATATGTAGTGAATTTTAACTGTAAGGTATTGTCGAATTAACATTACTGAGAATCTTGTAGTTGTTAAAACTGGAAGTGTAAATTTAACACTATTTGTTCGAAAAGATTGATAAAATTGGCTGTTTCATGTGTAGTGTAAAAAGGACACTAGTTCAGTGAAGAATATGCTGCGAAATGCAGTTGCTTTGACGATTTATTGTTGCCATCTCAACAATATTTCTGTATTTACTACAACGTAGAGACACCGAATAAGAAACTAATATTTGCATTTTCACAAACTCTGCGATGTTCATTTAATATATGCTTCGTAAAACTAGTTTCTGCTGGATCTTTTACGTGTTTTATTGGTATTGCTTGTAAAGGGATCTTGTCTTGCTACACGGCGAGACTTCCCCCTTAGAGGTTCTAATAGTTCCCACTCGTGTAAAGTTTCCATTTGTAATTAGTTCTTGTAGTTTGTTAGTTTCCAGTCCATGGGAAGTAAAAGAATATTCTTTTATATGCATTTTTTCAAAATTCCTTTCCTTGATTCAACGGAATATAGCTGAACACTTAAGTAAATTCATTTTAGCAGATCAATGCAATCTGTACATGCAGGAATATTCTCGTAATTTACTTCCAAAACGCTGTATGATGACTCACTATCCAGATGTTATTCGTAAAATTGGTTTTTCTTTAATTTGCATGGAAAATTAATGAAAGACTTCATAGAATTACAGTGGTAGTCAATTTAAGACAGTAAATATGTATCCAGGAAATATTTAATAATAATGTAAGTGCCTATTAAGTTAAATAAATGTTTGTATCACAGATACAGTTTTTTTATTGATGGGAAACATCTGTAGCCGCGGGTAAACCGGATTTCTGGCGTGGCGATCGTGGCTAGCGTGGCGAGTCATGCCGTAGCGACGCCTCGCCATGCGCAAGCGCCTGTGCGATTGTCTGCCCACTCGGTTCGATGTGTCGTTTACTATAGTAAACTAGAAGAAGGAAGTGAATTAATTTATGATTGTTGTGTACATTTCACCTAATAAAAAAATGAATGATATTTCATTTTTACATGAGAAATTATTTCCGTACAGTCATAGAGGTTCAATAATTTTTAAAATCAATAAAGATAAACTACCAATGATTTTAGCTGGAGATTTCAATGTAAATTTTGCTAAAGATGAATCAATGCCATTAATTACGTTCCTCCAAAAAGAATTGCAATTGCAAATTAACAAAAATCCAAGAGAACCTACTACCAGATATGCAACAACAATAGATGGTGTATTTATTAGATGTCTTGATAATTTTATGTCCAATACTTTTGTAACATACTTCAGTTATCCTCGCCTAATTATCACAGTAATGCTGTCAGAGGCAACTTCGAATATAACTATTACTGAAATCACTGATTAAAAAAATTGAGTTTCACATCTGCCAGGCGTCCCGTGACACTTCACATTTTTTTTATAAATTAAGTATATGGTATATCAATTTGAAATTGTGAAATTAACAATTCTGCAGTGTTAAACTCGCAAAACACTTTTGTTAAACTAACACCATTTCACAGCGAAAATGACAAGTAAATTTTGCAGAGTTGTACCATTAAAGAATTAAATATAGATTTTATTGTAGAAATATCAAATAGGTTTTGTTAGTCTTGATATGTTGTATTACACGATTAACTGCAACAATTTTGTTAATTTCAAAATAATCTCTCCACTTTTACAAACAAAATTGTTATATTTAATAGAGACCCGCATTACTGAAAACAAAACATAGAAGAGCAATCTATGTTACTGCAATTTCCGTCTTAACAAAATCTTTCTTATTAAATATAACTACAAACCCAGGGGTAAAAATTACTGTAAAAGGGTGTGGACCTGTGAGCACACCATTTTTTTTTGTTATTTTAACTACATTTTTTATAGTGTAGTGTATTACAATGATTTACGTTTTCGATCAGGGAAATGACCAGAAATAAAACTCATTCATCAATTGAAACATATCCTGATCCTGCAGCTTTTAATTATCCTACAACAAAATCACAATTTTTACTTCTTCCTTGTGTGTTTTCAGTTACACTATTTTTTTATTATTCGGAGAAATAGTCAAAATATTACGTAATGTAGTATATGATCCTTGATCGATTTTAAGGTACAGTGTGCACCCAAAGCAAACAATTAACCACGTACATTTCCCAAAGCAGTACGGTAAACACTGTCGGAAGCGGAAATTGGAGCAGATATTATTATTGTTATTAATATGTGGAAATAGACTTTGAATGTTAGATACACCACCACACAGATTCGAATTAATGATCGCTTTATTTATCTAGGTATAGTAATTCGGCCAAATCATTCATCTACCTTATACTGTTACTGTTTGAGATGAAATTCGAAATTAATCTTAGAACTTGTCTTATACGTACATATTAACAGCTGCAGCGGGTATAAACCGATAAGCATTCGAACACATGACATTATACGACTGCATAAATTATGAACTACGTAATATTAAAACACACCAGCTGTAAAATATTTTGGTAAGAACCTATAAGATCTACGATCTTAATAAACTTTATTGTTAAAGTTCTTCTAATGTGTTAGATACTTCATATATTCGCTATTCCAGAACATTTCACCATAATTTATAATGCACTTTAAAAGATTTATCGAAATCCTTGCTTTCAAATTATTCCCTATGAAGGTAATTCAGTAGGAAATAGAGAAGAAGCCGGTCGATCGCTACTGTTTTGCTTAAATTTGCAAGAGTAGAAAAAAGCTAGGGTGTAATTTTTAAAGATCAAAGTAAAATTAGAAGTAATGGTTGTTAAAATCTGCGAAATTGTCCGTTCATGCAGTAAAAGAGAGTGCCCATTGGGCGCTGTAATATTCCTCGAAGACGATAGATGGTCGTTCTTTTTATTTTGTTCAAACATTTTACGGGTCGACGAAGATCGATTATTAATTTATCCGGTGAAATGATTTTAAATCGGGTGTGATGCGAGTCGCTAAGTGGATGAGGGCGGGTGTATGGTTGGTCCTGATGGTCTCTTTCTATCATTTCTTGGAGAAATTTTATGGAGGTATAATAGAACGAAGACGGGGTGGCGTAGGAAGAATATCGCGGCACTTTTTAGCGAAAACGGCAATAGCGAAGGAGATTAGGCGACCATTTGCGGCGATAAAAGCAGAAATATATCCAAGTGGTGCCGCGTGCCATCCACTTCGAAATACATTTTGCACCAGTTCCAAATAGAGCCTTATTCTCAACGCCCGCCCGACAGAGTGCACTCGCCACGTTCGCGTTACAGCGCCATCTATACAGAGAGATAAGGTGA
Source organism: Agrilus mali (assembly GCA_029378335.1). Classification (NCBI taxonomy): domain Eukaryota; kingdom Metazoa; phylum Arthropoda; class Insecta; order Coleoptera; family Buprestidae; genus Agrilus; species Agrilus mali. The sequence goes on along the minus strand of CM055658.1, from coordinate 17,085,915 downwards.
TGATTTAGAATGAGGGACTAAGTGAAGCGAACCAAGATTACTGCTCTTTCTTACTTTTAAATAAGAGATTTATCGCCACGAATGTTACGTTCTTTCTTTTTCTTTGCCGACACGAGACGACGTGACGTGACGTGACGCTCTTCTTATGCCAGACGATGGTAATTGCGGGGGTGGATACGTGTTTTAAATGAACCAAACTAAACGACCACGTTTCTTTTTTTACGTTCAAATCGTCTCTTGTGCCAAATGAAATTGTTCCTTCAAATACCAAGACTGCCTTACTTACGTACTTATTCGCCTCGAAATGTGTCATTGCATACCATACCACGAAAAATGCCACATACCTATAACATTTTACTGCCCCTTAAAAACCAATAAAACATAATCGCCATACTACTTACACTCTCACCCTAATTACACCACACACCCTTTAGTATCTAGTGACTTCCGTACTTCATCATTGTGAATCACGAAGACACCCTGTATGTATATTGAATACAAACGTACAATCGGGCTGTTTAACAGCCCTTCAAGTTCGTAATTGGATTGCTGACGTGAACCTTTGTCCGCGCCCTTTGCTATGTTTTATTACGTTGAGTTTTGGTGCCCCAATAACGATAATAATTAATAGAAAATAGGAGAAGCGTTCTGCTAGCAACTAAATTGATTAAACCCCTATTGACGACGAATGGCCCAAAGCTTAGTTACCAACGTTAATGCAAAGGGGAGGTAAATGGGTCAAAACCGGGACAAATGCATGAATATACCGAGTATAACGAGTACTTTAGACATTTGATGGTTTGATTAATAAAAATCGCCCTAAATTAAAGGACGTCGAAGTGGGTAAAGCAAGGGATAGGAAGATTTAACTGTGTACTATTTAGGAAGTCCCTTGTGTGCTACAAAGGTCAATTAAAAGGGTCAATCCGGTGGGAACCATTCTCAAAGTTGGTGAACGTAATGCCTCATGTGTACATTATAAGGTATGAGGCCATTTCTGGAATATTTTTCCCTCATTACTCACGGGATTAATACGGATATGTCCATAAATAATTAAGTAATTTACGAAAAAGCGTAGACCATCATGTTTCAGAATATAACCAAAAATATAAAAATACTTTGATAGTACACTATTTTAATTAACAAAAACAAAAATACAACTGACCAAATGACACTTTCGCGTTGATAATGCCCACGTGTGAAGTCGACGAAACACGTGTCCACATAAAATTGTATTTGTGGTAATTAGGGTGAGTTCTTTTTAATTTATTGGCTATTGTATGGGAAATCACGACGACGTGTGCGGATAGGTTCAGATTCCGTTTATCCCCAGAGGAGTTCCACTAACTAAGTGAAAAGTTTTCAGATGAGAATAGGTTATTTGCGAGACCGTATTTCAATCGACTGTGGCTCACCTCCGCCCTTTAAAGAAGCAATAAAAGACTAAACGACGTCATCAATATGTCCATTCGTACGTGGCCAAGTGCACACCTAAGCCGGATTAATCTCTAATTTAATTTGAGACTACAGGAGTTTTCGCTCGGAATGAAAAGAGAGAAGGCTTTTTATCCGTCGAAGAAAAGTATCATCGCTATCCACGAAACGTTAAACTCTCCTTTCACTAACGGTCTCTAAGTAAAATTACTTTGCCTGAAAATTAATGGTCTCTACTACCAAGAAACTTTATAAAAACACTTTTTAAGGAGCTTGGAAATTTTTGAAGTTTTAGTAACTCCAGGAGGACCCTTGTGTTGTATAGAAACTTGACGTTTTTAAAACTTACTTAATTCAAGACGAATAATACCCGCCTGAATTATCCTTCACGATTAGTTGAACCTACTTAAAAACTTTATTATTTTTATGTACAAATTTACTTAAAAATTTCTTAGGATAAGGAGATCGAGACCCAAAAAAATAACATTGTTTTGTTTTAAGTGCCCTTTTTGATCGAAACTTTTTTCTACTTCAGTCTAATCTACTTATTACTTATTGGAGTCCAGTTTTTCCGAAAGGTCATCTCCACTTCATACTTTTTGCTCAGAATAATCAGTAGGTACACTGTTAGAAATTTCTATGGTAATTTTTCAAAACAATTGTTGGAAGTTTTAACGCATCACGATATAGTAAAAGTAAAATCCAGTTTTGTAAATTTACTACACAATTAATTCCAATTAAATTTGGGAAAATCACAAAACTTTTCTAGTAATTTTACTAAAGAGTTACCTATAATCTGTTTAGTAATATTACAATACAAATATTGTAATTTTCTTTAACAAATTATACTGAAAATGTATAGTAATTTCAGTATACTTTATTGTAATTATACCTACTACACAATTAATTTCAACTAAGTTTAGGAATATTCCAAAACATTCGTAGCAATTTTACTAGTTACCAATAATCTAGTTAGTACTATGAAAATACAAATATTGTAATGTTATTAAAGTTATACTAAAAATAGTTCGTAATTTCAGTATCTATATTTAGAAGTCGAGAAAACGCGAGTGACAAAATCAAAAAAAGGGCATGTTTGGAGCATCATGAAAAAAGATTGTAAATGATACACCAAATAGTTATTATGTTAAGAAAGTATAGAAAGATATTCTTAAAAGGTAAAGCATGATATGATACATCAACACTCACCGTTGAATTGCTTTTATTTTATAACAACCCGGGGTTGACATATTTGGCTTCATAAATATTGGAATACAAATGTCCTGCAAACATAGACGACAGCGCCATCTGGCGACCACTGATCAACTAATGTTTTATGCAAAAAGACAAGAAATAACAACACGAGCGATTTTAATAACTTCGTTTATGATGTGAATAGATAATCATAGAAAGAATGGTTCAATGGATGTATTATCTAGTTTTGAATTTCTACTAATTATTTTTTTTATAGATTATTTTTATTTTGTGTCAAAAATTCATCACATTTCCAGAATGTGTAAAAAAAATTTTTGATGATTTAGTTCTGCTACAGCAGATTTATTTTTAGTAAAATTACAATATAATATGGAATCCTATATTCAAAACTATAAAAATAAGAAAAAGGTTTTTAAACTTTCATTGACTTAATTGTAATTTTAATTACATTTTTTTTTTAATTTTTCTTAAAATTGTAATAAATCAAATTACAATGTTTGTAAATTCGAAATGCTTTCTATTGCAAGCTGATAAACGGTTCAGTAAAATCACAATGTGCGTAGAATTTATACATAAAGATTGTAAAATTACAACTGGTATTAGTAGATTTCCTCATGTATCTTAGAAGATTACTTAAATTGTATTTTAATTTTGTATTGCCATACACTGATTTGTAATTTTACTTGTCTTTTGTTTTGTAAAACAATTGTAATTTTACGAAAATTTTTAACAGTGTATTAGGTACTATCGCCTCTTAAAATGTACAGGGCTAGGAGTGGTATCAAATGAAATCAGCACGTCTTTTTGTACAGAAAATTCAAAAAGTCATTGTGGCAATATCGACATGAATAAAAGTACCTGTGAAGATGAACTTGCTCAGCGAGGGCACTTGTGAATCGGGAACCTTGGCAATTAAGGATTAATGTATGTGTGTATGTAGATAAGTATAGTGGTGGTTTTTGCATTTCAAATCTAAAAAAATGAAACGCTGATAAAGCTTTTTTCTGCATACAAAAGGTATTACGTATTTAGGGAAATAATATAATCATTGTAAAAAGGATATTTTGTTAAGCTTGCAAACTGCTACAATTTTTTAACCAGAAATCAAAATATTAGTAGATACGTGTTTTTCCTGATGGTAAAATATTTTGTCCTTTTGAATTTTTATGCGGTTAATAGACCTTTTGGTTTTAAAAATTTACCAATACACATACACAGATTAAAAGCTACTATTTACTTGGACTACTTCCTTTCACCGATTCAGCCTATCCATCCATTCTGAAAAGCTAACATTTTCACGTTGTGTTATTAGAAAGCGGACGAGTCGAATCAATTGACTTTTAATTTAATTTCCTTGGCTTGTTTAATCCCATCGAATGCTGAAGCTACAATGGGTCGTCGAATGCATTATGCAATAGGGTGATGGATTTATAGATCTTTCGAGTGGCGGCGAAGATGGAGAGGGTGCGAGGAAGGAGAATCATGAAAATGTATGTTATCTATCAGATAAGAAGAATACTCGCAAAAGGGGTGAATAAATGCTGTTTATGCAACCCATTTTCCCGGGGAATTCATTGGAGGAAATGGTAATATCGAAAGAAGTATTTTTATCAATATTTTAGCGCGCCTCTAAAGTTAATATTAATAAAATATTAACAAATAAAAGAAAACACTAACAATAACAATAACAATTTATATACTGAAATAAACAAAACATGAAATATGAATAAATGAAGATATATATAAAATAAAAAAAATAGAAAATGCAAAAGATAGAAAAACAAGTGACAAAATTTCAAGCGCAAGAATAGTAAATAAAAACTACAAAAGACAATAAAATAAATGTAAACAATGTAGGCAACTTACTATAGCAGGAGCAGATCGTAGACTGTATTGAGAGTTTGAGAAATTTAGAGGGTATTTATACAAAAGGGTTGTTAGTAAAATAGATGTGATAGAAAGAAAAGTAATGAGAGTAAGGATGATGAGACTAGTTGTATAAATACGTAGAATTGAGTAGATAGGAAAGTACAGAACTCAAAAGAAAGCAATTAAGGGTAAAGCCAGCTATTACTAAGGGGTGCATGCAGGTACAGCTGAATGTGAAATTCTAGGTAAAAGTAGTAATACAATAGAAAGGAAACAAAGGCGTGCACAAGATAAGAAGTTCATTGAAGTGATATTTACAAACATACCAACGAAAATAAATTTGAAATAAAATATATAAAATATTTACAAAAAGCTATGCGTTTACCGCCACAATAATAAAGGCAAATGAAAAATAATTCTTGTAAATTGAAATAAAATAAAACAAATATCGTTTCACCAAATTTATTATACTCGACTTAAGTTTCGATAGATAGCGATCATTATCAAGAGTATACTAAACTAAACTTAAGAACTAATCTCCACAATTATGATAATAGGGAATTGGACAAAAATATTAAGTTCGAAGAAAAACTATATAAAATTTCGTTGAACGTTTCGCTATTTATTTATAGCTTCCTTAGCAACTCATTTTTAATCTTTCCTCTCGTCCAATCATCTTAAAACTAAGTGTATGGTTAGTAACTTAAATATTGTGTGATCACAATCAGACACTCGATAGTGCCTCATGTTTAAGAATAATTTATAATTTGCAATTATTGACAGAATCCGTTTTTCAGTTTTATTAATTGTAAAGTGTAGGTAACGAAATTATAAGTTATGTCGTGTTTTTGTTCTTTTGAAAAGAAAAAGTTTTTGTGTTTATTATTTTTAGTATCTATTCGCACATTTGTAACCAAGCCAAAAAAGATTTTTAGATTTTTAACTGAATTATGACTAACCATACACTTGGTTTTAAGATGATTGGACGAGAGGAAAGATTAAAAATGAGTTGCTGAGGAAGCTATAAATAAATAGCGAAACGTTCAACGAAATTTTAAATAGTTTTTCTTCGAACTTAATATTTTTGTCCAATTCTCTATTATCACAATTGTGGAGATTTTCCTAGCACCATGGACATGAAACAACACTTAAGAACTAATGCTAACAATTTATATACAAACTACAAATTACAAAGAGTAGTGGGGAGTTGGATGTATTTAATTCGGTTTGAAAATTGACTAAGTCTAATTTTTTGATTTCTAGGTTTTCTAACATGCTTAATTTCCGATTATTATTAATATTCGAGTGTAAAATTTTTGTATTTTCAATTTTGATCGAATTATTAGAATTGATGCAATCTTCTGCGAAGAAATCAAAAAAGCCATAAGAAAAAAAATTAGACTTAGTCAATTTTCAAACCGAATTAAATACATCCAACTCCCCACTACTCTTTGTAATTTGTAGTTTGTATATAAATTGTTAGCATTAGTTCTTAAGTTTAGTTTAGTACACTCTTGATAATGATCGCTATCGATAGAAACTTAAGTCGAGTATAATAAATTTGGTGAAACGATATTTCTTTTATTTTATTTCAATTTACAAGTTTCATGATGTTTCACAAACGCTGCACTATTGAAAGTATTAATGAGAAATAATTCGGTGAAAATAATCGGTGGTGGCTCGAGGGCAGATAAAATAAATATAATCGGATTTAAAAAGATAATTATTCTTATTCAGATCTAGTGTTGTAACTTGTTTCGTAAACAACACCACTACAATTTATTTTCCAATTCATCTATTACAACTGTGCTAATAATTATAAGTAATAGAGTTAGAGACATTGTCCATTGCAAATGCTATGCATATACGATAACGAAGTCTAATAACTAATCCTTGCGTCTACATATCTCTATATAATATAGGTTTAAGAAAGTTGCAGGCAGCATATTGGATCGCAGTCTGGGTGCAATGTAATCTTCGTATTAAAGAGGAGTAGGTATTTGTATAGTGTTTGTAATGAAAGAGGGATTTGCATTATGGCTCAATGGTATCGTACGTATCGTACTGTGAAACATTCTAAAGTAAAACCGTAAAACTGAGCTGCTTAGCTTACATTTCACGCGGATTATTTACTACAACATCGACTACGAATTTTCTTCAAAGATACGGCAATCGTTGGGTTTAACAAAAAGGAGAAAAACCTTGTAAATCGTAGCGAAAATAGTTAAATTGTTAATTTATTTCTAACGACGATTGTACTGGACAAATATAAAAGCTTGACTGAAAGAACATTTAAGAAAGTAGTATTGTAAAAATTTCGAACCTTATTTCTGACATTCTTTCACCGTATCGACATTTTGATATAACATATCTATATATTTATATTCATTCTGGTGCTTATATTAAAGCATTTCCATCTCGATTTGAAATGAGACATTTGCTATTGACAGATCACCAGGATCCCGTATCTCAATTTGAATCTTCGTCTGTAATATTTCAAGGGTGAAAAGGAAATTCCAAGACAAATGTTACGCCATCAACGTTTAAAGTTGGCGGCTTTTGGATATAAAAAATTCCGACGATTTTATGGACGGAATTCTTCAAAGGAAAACCGGCAAGCGGCTTTTATATTAACTTTATCGAATATCAGGGATGGAACACTTAATTTTATTTAAATTTCCGAAATAAATTACTTTTTATAAGACCGGGATTTTATCTTCATTCCAATGATAAAAAAGTGGCATAGATAGATATTGAGTTATTCACCATTAACTACTTTTAATTTTTTTCTACTGACTATTTTACGAATGAATTAGTTATTGTATTCTTTAAAAGACAATAATAACCAATTATTCTAATTACCTAATATTAATGATTGTGTTAAATTTTTTTTTTATTTGTATAAAAATAATCTTCAAAAAGAAGGCCGTCTGAAAATAGAATATTTGCGTTTGTTTGAAACATAAAACCGATTCTATTTTAATTGCAAAAATGTTGAACGAAATAAAGGAATTAGCTGGAATATTTAATTGAGGAAAACAGGGTTCGGAATGTTTTTTTGTTCACGCAAAACTCGAATTATACGGGAATTTTAAACGTATTAAGGATAAAAACCTCGGTAATTAATTTGAATAATCCTGAGATAGCTTCAGCTACTACGGCATAAGTAATTACGTCCTGAATGAATTTATTTTAGCACACAATCCATTATTACCTTATAAAGATATATACATACCTAACCAAACCAAAAATAGAAAAAAAAATGATTTATCTAATATCTACTTTATTTTAATGATTCATTTAAGTTTGTTAATTATTTAGTTTTCGTGTTTGCCGGGGCCTCAATCAGGCCAATAGGAAAACAATCGTTTAACATACGTAATGAATGCCTTGATCATGGAACGGAAAGCAAATGGAAGATAATCAGCTAAGGATTAAAGCTAAATTTTGCTGTAGAGGGATGTGTTGTAGATACGTAAATAAGGGAAACAAGTTTGCTGGTCCATTAACGCCTTATCGTTGCAGCCCATTGAATTGTATACGATGTGGTAGTCGGGTGAATACCACATCGTAAAATGTCGATAATAATTTAACTTATCCCGTTTCGCATTAAACAGGAACGTATCACCAATTCTGTAACTTATCTGACTGTGTTAACTGCAAACTATTTAACAAATAAAAATTTAAAAAAACAGTGACAACAATCACAGATAATAGTCTAAAAATGATAGAATATTAATAAATAATAGATTAAGATAGATTTTTAATAGAGCACAATTGGGGGGTTGAACAGAAAAGGCCTTTGGAAGGGTAAATGAAAATAGTATGAGTAGAATTAATTAACAAATGTAAGAGAAGTAAAGGGCCTGAAGAAATCAAAAATAAAACTAGAGATATGATGCAAGGACTCCTTAGAATACGGAGGTTTATTAGAAGCAGAACGAGATGTAATTAGGGGTGGAGGAAGATCTATGCTGGATTAGGTGATGTCCAAAAAGTTGACTCGACATATTGAAAATTAAAAGCAAAAAAATATGTACCAAAACGTGCCCGCAATGTGCTGTTATGTGCCAATGTGAAAAAAAAATATTTGAATAAAAAGTTTAGATTTTTCGTAAAATGCTGTCTTCATTAATACTTTCTCTACTAGTAATGTTATTACGAAGAAAAACAGATATTTTACTTTGACGAGAATAGGGAAATTACTTGACTTCATAAGTATTTTCACATTGTTTTATAAGAATATATATTTATTACTTAATACCTAATTACTAATCTTCTATTCAAAGATATACATATATACATAAATGAGCAAAAATTAGAGTCTCTTTGTCTATGTGTTGTGATAACACTAAAACGAAACCATATGAAAAGTTTATTCCCTACACTGATAGAAAACTATCATTTAATATAAAAAGTTACTATTAACAATAAAAAAAGGTTTAATAACACTTTCGATTGATAATATTAATAATAATACAAATTTTATAGTATACAATACATTCTATACAATCGTAAACTAATGAAAAGTATAGGTATTTACCTAATACAAGATATGTTGCTTAACATGTAAAAGAATGTATGGTGATGTTTCATGAACAATATGCGAATACTATGTTAAGCATATTATTATGCTATTTCATCGTACCACATTTATCGATGCGTATAAAAAGTATTAATGAAGGCTTAAAATTTTACGAAAAATCTAAAATTTTTATTTAAACACTTTTTTTCACATTGGCACATAACAGCACATTGCGGGCACATTACAGCACTATAAGTTTAGTTTTGATAAAGTGATTTTGCGGAGCTAACTAAATATCACAAAAAGGATGTCTCAACAAAAATTCAATTTTTCAAGTAAATATTTTTTTAATGGCACATGATAGCACATCTTGAGCACATTACAACACAATTGGTTTGGTTTTAATGAAGTGATGTTGTAGAGCTAACTAAACATCATAAAAAGAACCTAGTCATAAAAGTTAAGTTTTTGAATATATTTTTTTTAAGTAGCACATAGTAGCACATTTTGGCACATATTTTTTTTTTCTTTTAAATTCCAAAATTGTTGATTCAACTTTTTGGACATGATTAGGTGTCAATTTTGACCAGTATCAATTTTTTTCAGCAACCCTTTTTTGGTTAAATATTACCAACAGCTATCGTGGAAAAATTTTTGGGTGATGAAAAATTAGTCGTTGAAGAAACGACTTTAATTTTCCCTTTCGACCTTTAATCCGCAATAAACCGGAAATACGGCCCTGACTGTAAACTTGCCGACTAGGATATCCACCTACACACGTACGTATATACAAACATACATAGGTACATAGATATAACGTATATAGAGTAGTGATGGGCATTAGATCGGTGGCGAAGTAGGGGATGCACCTAATGGTTCGATATCGGATAGGAATTTGGCAACTGGCCAACTGAGACAGGCTGCAATGCGAAGTTTGTAAGAGATCCCTCATATAATAACCTACTTCGATGTCTAGTAACCCAGTTCTCTGCGTAGAACTGAATTGTACACGGAAAATTATTGCCGGGACATTTTTGAACTTTTCATTCCGATACTTTATTTTCAATGTCGATACACGACTCTCATATATTTTCTAAAGTACACAACTTGTGTAGCTACCTTTAGAAACGAAGGTTTCTCAAATAGGAAAGATTATTTTCAATTTATCTTACCTTAAAATGTACAAGAATATGAATTGTCCAAAGTAAATTGATCGGGACTCACCTGAAACAAGAAAATATTATTAGGATACTTCATACAAATAATTTAATCACTTCTATTTTATTAAAGTCATGGTTTTTGTTATTCGAGCTAGATCTGCGAATGTAGGTAATAACAGATACCACGAATATAAATTCATTACAACCACTGAAAAAAGCTGCACATCTATGTACGTATAGGTTCATAAACAAATATAATATGGTCCATTATATTTTATCTTCGAACACATGTATACAGAGGGTGTTTATGAGGGTGTCTTTGTGGTGGCTTTAATGTCTTCATGCGAGCACTTTCCGCTTCGTGATGATGGCAATACCTGCAGACTGATAATCTATCTCATTTTAGTATCTACCTATACACGTTTTTTTATTATTCTTGCCCTCGTAATAATTACACGTGAAATGTATTCAGTACATATATGTTAATATTATAGAAACGATTATTTTATTATTATGCTTGTGAATATGCAAAAGGATATTTTAAAATGTACTTGTGGATGAATAAATGTATTTATGCAATTAGAAATGTTTTGTGTGGATGGTCTCGTCTCTCACGCGGTTGGTTGGAATAACAAGGACTTGAGTAGTGGACACACTAAATCGTACTAGTTCAACTCAATTCTACTAAAGTTCTCTTGTTGATCCAATTTATCAATGGGATAGACAAGGAGAAAGACCGAGACAGTACGAGAAGGAAACACAGTTACAAATAACATTTCTATTGTTCGAATCTTCGGTTGCACGAAGTTCCCACGGATCGATTTTAAATAAATAACAGACACAGAGTATCAACCCTTTTCTCTGAAAACCTTTCATCAAATTTACTAAATAAAATTAAATGCAGATATACTTTTTAGAATTAATTATAGGATTTTTCTGAATAATAAAAAGAAACATGTGAATAAAATCCAATTAATGTATTTCTGAAAGAGAATTTTATTTAAAAGATCATTTACATTTATACATGTATCAAATTGAGATGAGGTAAATTTTGCCATTGGGTAAGTTCGTGTTGGAGATTTAATTCGAATTTTGCCAATATTGCGGCTAACACACCTAATAATATACCCTAATTGCGCATCCAATAACGGTTAGATACAAGACAACGGAACATAGACGCTAGCGATCCACCTAATTTAGTACGAACAATAATTAGCATAAGCAGTACAATTTCCAATTAACGATAAACTTATTGGTGTATTAATACGTTCTCCATCGTAATTAGGATTGGACGAATTATTATATGTAGACTGGGAGTAATTATCGATGACTAATTGATATTATTGACGTATTGTATTGATTGTAACAGGAAATTTTTTTGATTACAGATGGACCACATAAAGTTCCTATAAGGACGATCTAAGCTCATCAGATTAGTGGGTAAATAACTAGGAATAAACGTCAGTGTCACGAATCATTTCTGTCTCACACACGCATACAGCTTGATTACTCTAAGATGAGCTCTGAAGATTTTACAGTCGGCGTAGAAGAAAGAAAGAGAACGCATTCGGAGGAAGAAAGATACAATCAACGCTCGACAAATTACGACAAATAAATATACTAGTTTTAAGACAGGGGTGCTTGATGTCTCCTCTCCGGTAGTCGTTAATTTTTTTTATACCTGAATCTCCCGATACTGTTATGTACCCAAAATTATTATACATAGATAACCTTTCAATAATGAAACGTGTTAATATCGTAGCATTTTGCACAGTATATTGGCAGCTTTTATATTTTTTAAAATATAATAATTAAATAAAATATGTCAACCATTTTTAAATGAATAGTCGGGCGATTTAGTATGCGCCCTGAAAAAGGTACTCTGCTTCAAACCAAGCATGCAAATGCATCTCTGTGGCTATCGCCAGCAAGGCGTTACCTTTTGCCATTGCGCATCTCAGGGCCCTAGCTAGGGGGGGGGCATTGTGGGGCAATGCCCTACCTTGAAATCACAATGCCCTATTTAAAAATTCCAAAAAACTAAGATAAATTATTATAATTAAATTGTTTGTGCATAGTTTCAGATAAAAAAAAATGTAGCGATAGGTAGGTATCTGAACTTTTCCGAACATACCACACTTTGTGACATTTATTTCATATTATAATAATTCTTTGTTCTGTGTATAGAAGGCAATTAAAGCGCCATCATATGAAGCGATGGGTCTATTTAATTATATCTGTAATGCAGAGAGGATTCCCCGTAGCATATATTGCAATATGGGCTATATGGTACGGAGAATCCCTTTTTAAACTAAAATAAACATAAATTAGAAATTTTTTATGATTGTCTGTAGTTTGGTTAAGTGAAGTGTACGGTAAAGTGTTTTAGTCAAAAATCGATACAATAGGTATTTTGATTGCTATAAATTGAAGATTCATTGATTTCGCGATGTATACCTACACGGGTTTTCTTTGGAAAAAAACGAGGAGTTGAAGAGCAAATTGACCATAAAGAACCTCAGTGCTCAAAACAGGTGGACAAAATACAATTGCTACTCCTAGTTCCATAGCAGCAGGTTGGTCAACACATGTCGGTAATATTAGCTGTGGTATTCCTTCTGATATTGCACAAAGTTTGCAGAAAAAATATGATCTAAATGGTATTTTCGGTCGTATCTATTTACTCGTATAACCCCACCCAACAATTAATTATTACCTCACTCTTACTCAGACATGGATCTCTACATCCAAATTTGGAAGTTCAACCATTTTGTTCACTTGTTCTTCATCATTGAGGATTTAATAGTTCTTAGATACATGCTCATGCTCTGTCACAGAAATTATTTGTCTACGAATAGCTATTGAATGTACATCACTGACCTAGAGGTCAGTGATATACATGGTGATTGATTTAGGAGCCCGTGCTTCGAGGGCAGATCAATTATGATCAATTTTTTACTTCCGCCCTACCTGTAACCAATGCTGCCCTACCTCAAATTCGACTCTAGCTACAGCCCTGGCGCATCTTAAGAACTATTAATCCCAGAGACCATCCTAGAGTAATTTTACTGTAGATATTATCTCTTTTTGTACCACGCTGCACTCAAATACGAGTAGTAGTTACTACAGATGCACTCAAAGTAGATAATAGAGACGCCCTTAATTTGATGTTTGCTTTTTGTCATGTATAGGGGTTAAAGTGTTGCACAATAGTTTCTTTGTTGTTAATGAATTCTAAAATTATTTGTGATGTTTCTTGTTTTGACAAACTTTAAATAAAGAAAGACATTGCTTTGATTATTATTATTGCATGTGCTCAGTTGGTAAATATTCTTTGATAAAAGTGGATGCAATTTGTTAACGGCACGATCTCCTCCAGGAATAATTAACTGGATGAAAGCAGCTTTGGCGCTGAGCTGCAAATTATAAAGATTAGACTGGAAGAGTCGCGTTTATTTTGGTTTTGTATGAATTATGTGACGGTAGCTCGTCCTTAAATCTTAATAACGAATACCGATTCGCAGCGCTACGAAGTGGTGTAGTGTTGTAGCGAAAATTCGAGAGAGAAAGAACGAGAAAGACTACTTACTAACTAAAAGTAAGAAGGTTTTTGTAAAACCCTTTTGTACTTTAATCAACTAAGAGCTTCCGACTTGTGTACCTACGTACGTACGTTTATTAGATGGATGTCAAATTAAAGTATCGTTACATAGGTACTGAAAGTACGAAAATACAATGTAACCTACGTAAATCTATCTATATATAGATATATAAATGAATCCCTATTTCCCTTGGTCACGGCATCACGCATGAACGGCTGGACCGATTTCGCTAATTCTTTTTTAATTGTGTTTCTTATTGTCAGGAGAAAGTTCTAATGAAAGAAAAAATTAAGAAAATTGCACGCAAAATTAGAAAATTTAAGAATACTTAACCACCATATTAAATTATTTCTCTTAGCGCTTTTGACAAATTAAACTTTTCAATGTAACCTTATGGCGTTTGACATATCGTTAAAGTGGATGTAAAAAAATTGAATTTCTTAGTGCAAATCACGGTTAGTTCAGTCGCTAAGTGTTTGTGGCATCATCTTTAAAATTCAATTTTTTGATATGAAACATCTATAGGCGCGGGTAAACCGAGTTGTTGGCGTGGCGATTGCATGCCGTGGCGACGCTTGCCATGCGCAAGCGCCTGTGCGATTCTTTCCCCACTCGGTTCGACGGTGTAGTTCACTACAGTAAACTAGAAGATGGAAGTGAATTAATTTATGATTGTTGTGTACATTTCACCTAATAAAAAAATGAATGATATTTCATTTTTACATGAAAAATTATTTCCGTACAGTCACAGAGGTTCAATAATTTTTAAAACCAATAAAAATCAACTACTATTGATTTTAGCTGGAGATTTCAATGTAAATTTTGCTAAAGATGAATCAATGCCATTAATTACGTTCCTCCAAAAAGAATTTCAATTGCAAATTAACAACAATCGAAGAGAACCTACTACCAGATATGCAACAACAATAGAGTATTAAAAAGAGGGACGAAAGCGATATTTTATTTAATGATAAAAATTGCAAAAAACTACCAAAAAAACGTGACTTAAAACTTAAAATCCGAAAACTCCAACTTTTTTGTGTTTATTCACCGACTGACACTTTCCGAACACTTTTCTAACTTCGTAACGATAATATTTTACAATGCAAGCACAAATTTTACACGAGACAACGTCAAAATCACGTAAGTTTTAAGTCAGGGTTTTTTTGGTAATTTTTTGCTATTTTTATTAATAAACAATTAAAAATATTGCTTTCCCCCATTTTTTATTGATCCTCACACTAAAATAAAGCCATTTATTGAAAAAAAAGTTCTAACTTTATTTTTAGGAACCGAGATTCTATTTATAGTTTTTTAATTTTTTTTATCAAATATACCAATTCGAATTCAATATTCATAGTTAAGACAGGACAACGTCTGTCAGGTCCGCTAGTATATTAATATTTTTAAAATTTCCTTTACACTTTATTTTTAGATCTTCTACAGTAGGTACCAGATATAGAATTTTATTAACTACTAGCAGCAATACCCGGCGTTGCCCGGTAAGAATATATTACACGTTTGATGGAACATTGTAGAATATTTGCGAATTTGAAACTATCCAGAACATCCCATAATGATTCAAAACATTTTTTAACATTCTGAAACATTCTTGAATGATCTTCAAGATTCTGGAACATTCATGAACATTGCCAAATCATTAAATTAATCTCTTGATTGTTACGATGATAACTATCATGAAGTCACTGAATTTCGGTTTATATACCATCAGACATCGAAATTTCTAGCATTAGAACAATGTAGAACATTCAAATAGTCTGTTCTTTTTCATTTGTCAAAATCACTTAAATTTTTTCGGTCACTGTTCACTCTTGTTTCCAATTGATCTTCACTCAACTGCAAACACAACTTAACTGACAAAAAGTCACTCAATGTTGATTTATATATCATCGAACATCGAAATTCCTAGTACCAGAACACTAGAATATTTAGATGTACATCACTTTGAAACGTAGATGTACACTTTTTGAAACTTTCTAGATCATTTTAGAATTTTTTAGATCATTTCAGAAATTTTGAGATCTTTCCGGAAGTCCTTATGACCTAAAAAAGGACAGAAATATTTATTTTCAACTTTCTGCCACCTACAACCACCCACTTCCAGTCACCGCGACCATACTCCCTTACTCCCACCTGGAGACCAAGGGGTATTTACCACCTCAACAGGAAATTGATAGGAGTAGGTAGAGATAGAGAAAACCCTGTCTTTACGTACGAACATTAGCATTTTATATATGTATTTAGATTAGATTTTTATCGTAGAAAAGGCAACAACAATGTTAATTAAGACTTGTGGAACAAAAACTGTAAAATTAATTCGAGTTTTACCCATCACTGACTAATTGTAGCTAACAATTATTCAGTTATTATGTACTACAATGTTCCTTTTGGAAAGTCTTGTGAGATAATCTTATAGGAAGTAGGTACGTCACATTTATAACATAACATTGACTTTTTGACGTAGTAAGCGTTTTACACTTGACCTGTCACATCTGCTGTAAATTGCGGTTAATGCCACGAAACGTTGGCAATGTTCTTCCTATACATCACCCTTATCGAGGGTTCGCATGTATGCACGCGAAATGTCACCACCACCTTTGTCCAACGTTTCTTTTTATACATGTACTTATCCACATATTATATACTATATGTGGTATATACATAAAAAAATCGTTATTTTTTTGTACGGTAGTTGTTCTTTACGTGACTACTTGACCAAAATCCGTTAATCTTAAGAGGGGTGGATTGGGGTTTTAGTAACGCAGTCGGTTATTAACTTCCAAAAACGGACTGGTAACGGCGATTGTCTTTCCTACCTCTGTTTCTGACACACGGATCGGCCTATTAACGGGAATTTGGACATTTTCGGGAACGACCAGCTATTTACAACAGTACAGAATAATAGGAAGCCGAAATTATCTCTCGAAGACATTAATTATCATACCTAATTAATCTCGTATTCGTGGGGCTGTTGTCTACGGTTCAAGGATATATTTAACAGAATATTGGAAAAAATCCTTTGGGTGGAGGGTGGTTCTTGACTAATTGTAAGAACATTATTTTTTGACAAACTCAAAATTCTAGGGGATGCAGGGGATACAGATTGGGTAAGTATATTGGAAACTCATAGAGCAGCTTTCAGTAAACAGGCATAGCAGATTTATGGGCCTCCGTATCATTTTGAGTCCTGTGAAATATGTTTTGCAAACAATAGCGGTTTACCTACTTTGTGTGTGCTCATACGTTATATTGTAGCTGAGTGACGGATTCGTCCACTTGAGTTAGTTCTAGTTTATGTGGATAACCGATAAGAGAATCTATTAAGCAGTAATTTATAATGCCCAGGCCCTAATCGCTTCCATACAAGCCTTGCCACCGTCCTATAGAAATTTCACAGCGATATGGGGGCGATCAAACGAAAAATCTGTCACAATTTATCGCCAATAACATTTTCAACTATGTAACTGTACTTTTCATTCTAAAGCAATTTCTTCTTTGCTTACTGTATCGGAATGGTACAAAAAGTGCTAAATTATTAAATAATGGAACTGAATTAATTTTCAAAAACTACCTATATGAATAAAGCTTTGCAGAATACCCACTTCCTTTCATCACGAACCACCCCTGAGCCACAATAAATTAATTTTGTTAATTATTCAGTGATTAGTACACAAAACAATAGGGATTTTGGTATTTATATATAAATTTGTCCTGAGCCCTGATTTTCAACGTTAGAGCAGGAGATATTATAAAATCAGAATACGAATGGGGAAATGCATTTGCAAGTGGATTATGTCTCATCCCTTACGTTGGTGATACTGAAACAAGTTGAATTTCGTAGTTCTGCGGAATTTGGCCAATAAAGTTTTAGTGTCGACTCGCAAATCGCTGTTATAAAACATCTGCCGTTTCAACTTTATTTCGGTGGAAGCACTAAAATTTTGCCTCAACTACAAATAACAACATTTGTCCTTTTTTTTATTAAAGACTGCAAACTTTTCTCCTGATATGGTATAAAAATTTCTTTGTGGATATGTTATCCTTAAAAGATCGGAAACAGACGAAGAAGAATTCTTTTCCAAAAGCCCCTGGCACAACCTATTGATACCATTAACAGATTAACAAACGAATGGCGTCCTTGGAGGTGCCGATTGAACAGAAAGGATCATCAATATATGTTGAAATAAGGAAGGGTGTTTTAGCGAGCCCCGCAGGATCCATTTATAAATTGCCACGTATCACTCTTCCGCCAACAGACGTAAAGCTCAACTTGCGTCCGGTAATCTCGAACTTTGAGGAAAGGAGACAATTGACATCAGGATCTTGTTGCCTCGACAAAAGCCTTCACAAATAATTCAATAAAAAATCAAAGAAGAAACAAAAAATTACACCACCGCAGTGGAGAATAGAGCCAAAGGCATCAGGAATCAATCATCAGAAAAAAGGAGAGAATAATAATAGGAAACTGTGGTGATAAAATAATATCAGAGGGAATCCCTTCAACTCCTTTGAAATTTTAACAAGTTCTTATAATTTCTGAAATGTTTTTGTCTATTTTTTTATGAGCCTGACGACTAATAATTGTACTTAAAAACGAATATATCTTTAAAAATCAAACTCCAGCTATGATTGAGTCTCTGGGATTCATATCGTATTTCTGATAGTCCCTTTTTTTTTTCGATTGAAAAGTCACTAAGCGTTCGCTGATAAGTTTCAATATTACGTACCACTACCTGAGGGCTTAAATATACGAGCCAATATTCGACGGTAAAAATATTACCCACTGTGCCCATTTCTGCCAGTCCCTTTGACACCGCCATCAGGATTGGAAGTGTAATTATGCAGGAGCAGGACTCGGGGATATAAGAGGAATCGGGGCGATTTATGCTTCAACGACCAAACTGCTCATTTTCGAATGAGTACGAAAAATTTAAATTTAAAACGAAATGAGAAATTCACATTTAATCGGATTCATAGATAATAAACTAAAAACATTCTGGCATATTTTATAACACACTAGGTATGTGTATAAGTAGAAATCTGATTGTAGAATTATTTAATTAATTAAAACTAATTGCCTATTTCAAATGAACGTTAACTCCCCAAAAAGGATATTAAGCATAATCGTTTAATTCATTTTTGTTTTTATGCCAGCCGCATTATCTAAATGATAAGAAAGTTCTTTTGAAAAGGAAGAGAAAGCGAAGGGAACCTTGTGAAAAATTCCCGTTATAATTTCAATTATCTAATGTTCCTTAGGGTTTGGCACCGAGATTTATTGTGTTTTGTCTCGACAGCGCAGTTGGAATTGTTTGTGATGTTTGTTGCCCAAAATTAATAAGTCCTGATGAATATACGTATTATATATAAAACCATGGATGAGAAAACTGATTAGCTCTTTTATAGAATGAAAGGAAAATAGAACGAGAATTAGGGCGTTTATATTAGTCGAAATAAGTGTTTCGAGATTTTTATGATGATTATTAGTTGTTCCCGGTGAAAGATTATCTCTTATCCATCAGCAACCTGTAGAACCACTCAAGAAGATTAAAAATGTAATTAAAGTCATCAATTATAAACATTATTTTTTATTTTATTGTTGTTTTATTTAACTTAAATTATATTGAAGTTTTTGACGATAATATACATTCCGTACACGAGCAATCAGTATCAATGTTTAAAAATTGGGAAGGTGGTTTCCAAGTAACATTACAACAAGAATCTTCCAGATCTTCCGATAATTCCGATAGAGTGTTAGACCATTTGGAATTATCTCTCCAACTTTTTTCTTCAGGAACCACGAACTGGGATCTCCACGAAGGAGGCATCCACATGCTGCTGCTACAAGAACTCGCGGTGGTTCCCAATGATCCAAATAATTTGCTGGACAGTTTAGCATTATCCCTTAAAATGCCTTTTTCGGCAACCAAAAACTGAGATCCCCACGAAGGAGGTATCCAAGTACTCGTGCTGCTGCAAGAACTGAGCAACGAGTCAAATGTACTACTAGTTGGTTTTGTAAGTCCTTTTACATTATCCAACGTCTTAAAAAAGTTTCTTATTGCTAACTTCGGTTTGGGCTTCATTCTAGCAATTTTAAGCGAAGCTTAAAAATGTAAAAAAAGTGTAAATTCAAAATTCTAAATAAATTCATAATTATTTAAATACTTTTCTTTGGAACATTAAGCCACAACTGCAAAGGCTCATTGGATACGGCGAAATAAGCGTGAGTTCCAAAATTTGGAATCTCTTGGGCAGAAGCGTATTGCTTAAGGTCTGGGGAAAACTCAATTTGATAGGACGGTCTGACTGCATTCAAATTGGATAAACTGCCTTCATCTTCTTTTAAAATTCTCTTTGCTATATCCGGCAACTAATATTGATCAGTATTTTATGATTCGAAAAGTCGACGAATTAAAAAAATACCTTCACGTCTCCTATGTATTGCTGTAAGGTTTGTAGATCTATTGGATCTTTAGCAAAAGGCCCAAACAATCGTCCTCTTTGAAGAATTACCAAAAGAAGCTTGATAAAATCAATTCTCGTTTTTAGAGGAGCAAATGATTCATTTTGAAGTTTTGTGATCCAAGAAGAAGCCAAAACTCTATCTAAAATTTATATTTTTACATGTTTCTATTTAAAAAGAAGAGGTCCTTACCTTTTGGCTTTTTTAATTGACATACCAATGACTTTGCAAACTGCATATAAAATTTCAGTTCTTCATTTGAACCCAATGTGACCATTTCTTTTTAAATGTTTCACTTAAGTAATTTAGGTTTAGTTTTTTGACAAATAAAATGACTTATGTAATGACTCATAGAAATTTAAAAGTACTCTATGGTTTTAAAACATCTAAGTATTCCATAACAATGTTCTAACATATCTTCAGAGTCGAAACTCACACTTTATTGTATGATCCTCCCTACAGTCAAGACGTTGCACCTTGTAATTGTAGACTTCCCCTCTTACAAAAAGTCAATTAAAAGAAACAGCAGAGTTTCACAACTGAGAAAATATTAGTGAGTTGTTGGAATAGGACTTCTACTTCTGTTATAAATCATCCATCAAACAAAGACGCAAACGAAAAATTTTTATTGACTGTTTAATACAGCGGAAACGATAATTACAGCAATTTTTTTTATGAAGTTATTCATATTAGTTGGATGTCTGGCAGTATTCAAATTACCTCCAGTACCTAAAGGTCGAGCTAGTTGTATCTTCCTTATCTTCCGTGTAGTCTCTTTGCAAACGGTCCTTGCGACGATTCGAAGTACTTTGTGACGGTTCTTGAACAGACGTGGGGGTCGAACAGCTTTCAACCGATAGCGATTTCCGAGTATTTTCCAGAGAATTTTCGAATGCTAATCTGGGGGGACAAGACAGCCCAGAAATCCCCGGTAATTGATAAGACTTCATACCGCTTCTTATAAAGGACTTTGAACAACATTCATCCTGTTTGCTACCATAACCAATCTTTCTCGAAAGTAAATTCAGAAATGTAGATTGGTTTTGAGAACTTTCTTGGCTACTCCTGCGACCTTTTGAACAACATCCTCCTTGCGTCGAAGGCCTCTTTTCTGAACATCTGGATGGTTTTGAATGTTTGGAGCAACTGTTATGCTTAGGGCATGGAGCACTTGCAGGTCTTTTGTAAAGAACTTGAGTGTAACATGGCTCTGGTGGTCTGCGTGGCAGACAAGAACTTACGGAACTATCAGAACACTTTTCCTCCATCAATTTCTCAAGCCCAGGACAACAAAGAGAATCAGGATAATGCATTCTGGTTATTTTTAGAGGTAGCGGCGAATCAGACACTCTAGTAAGATTCGAGCCCCAAATTATGGGTTTCCTTATATCCTTGCTGCACGTTAAGTCTACATGCGATGCTTCAACTATCGTTTGCAAACGTAAATATTAATTTCAAGACTTCTACTTTCGTGAAAAAAAGAGACTTACAATCAATACTTTTCTCTGCGTTTTTACAGATTACTGCAGAGGTTGCCAACGATCTTGCAGATCTTGGTTTGATGGGTCTTACGCGACGTTCTCCGATTTCTGCATCAGGTATAGCAAGGGTCGGTCTACTATCAAGGGACTGCTCTGTGGTAGTTATTAAAAAGTGTCAACACCATCTCTTTAATCTGAATTATATGTAAGGTAATTACCTCGGGGTATTGGTCCTTTGTTTGCATAATACCACAGACCTATGGGCTCCTTAGAAATTGCATAATAAACGTGAGCCCCAAACAAAGGTATGTCTTGGTACGAAACGTATTCTAACATATTTGATGAATATTCAACCGCATAAGGGGGATATTTGCTGCATTCACCCAATTCATCCTTTTCAATTTCTAGCAACTCTTTTGCTACATCTTGCAACTGCCTTGAGGCTAATTTATTGTACATCAGAAAAATCGCAAATGTTACAACTTACCCTTTGACAGTCGGGAAAATCTAGAAGCGGACAAGTTTCTGGATTCACGGCGAAAGGACCCGTAAGCGATCTTCTTTGTAGAACGAGAAGGAGCAGTTTTAAATAATCCGTTCTAGTTTTAAGGGATCCAAAGCTTTGGTCGCGGAGCTTTTGCAACCATTTTGCAGCCATAATCCTGTCTATTGAATATCAGACTAAGCAAACTAACTATACTCACACATAGTTAACACGTTTAATCCTAAATAATTACCCTTGGGAATTACAAGATTCAGTATCAAGGACTTAGCGCATTTCGAATATATATCAAACACTTGCTGCTCTCCTGGACCGGACATGTTGAATTTTGAAAATACTTCACGGTAATTTTGCTTCTTGACGTATGTTCGTAATCAATAATACAAGTGTCAGTTTCAAAAAAATATCGAATTCTCAGTTGACACACAACGTCAATGGAATGAATTGACAGCAAAATTGTCGGCATCGTATATAAAGTTTCCCCTTCTGGACTTCATAAAAAAAGAACGAAGTCTTTTAAAGAAATAATGGCTAGCCTTACGTGGACGGAAGATTTTTCGAGGGACAGAATGAAGGCCAATAGGCCACAGAAAGCTGAAAGGAATTTTCCCATTCAATGGAGACACGTAGGATCAAATTGAACAGACTTCCGTCTGTTAATAAAACTCGTCCGCGCACGATAGAAACGACCGAATTTTATCGACGTGTTCCAGCACATTATCGGAATGAAATGAACCTTAAAGTCCTACAGGATGACCACAAATAGTTGATGATGATCTCTGAATTCACGACTAATAAGATGTGCCTTAAAAAATTTGTAGTTGAATTTTGGAATAATTTGTTTAGAGCAAGGCAACAATAATTTTCTCCCATTTTAAAATTAAGAACAAGAATTACTGTTGAATGGACGTCCTTATTGGCTAGTTTAAGTTTGGTACATTGGTGAGCATTTTCCCCCAATTTCTTCAGAACTAACCAAGGCAGAAACGTCTGTTAGTTCCTATTCAATTCGAGCCGTCGTCGTCGCGGCAGCAACGTTAGATAATTTTTCTCATCTTATTTTCCTCGTGTAATGGAAAATTCATGATGCGAGATAGGTACGTACAGCTGGTGGTGGAGTGCTGGTTCTGTCGTTGATGCTTCTGTTGTTCCTCTTCCTATTCCAGCGGTTTCATTTATTCAGTTATTCAAGTGAGCAAGTCGTGGTACCGGCAGTTTTGCAGTCGTCCAAACAATTCGGACGAATTGAGGACCGTAGAGAATAAATTAATTCCAGTCGAAAATAGCTCGGCATACGGATTGCTGATCAATAAGTTCATTTAATAAAGAAGCAGCAGCAGAAATGTCGGTGTCGACGGCAGCGCAATGCCACGAATGGAATCCCGGATTGCCGCAGAATGCGGCTACGTTGCTCTCTCCGACGTTTCGACGCGGTTAATGCAACCACCGTCGTGAAATAATGCAACGAGGGCGACCTTTCGCCAACGGAATCCGATTGGAATTTTTACGATTTTGTGGGTTAATAACGGACCGTACGGACAATGCAAAAACATGACATTCTCATCGAGGGATGTTTGTAAACTGTAAAAAACTAGGACAAGTATACAAAATTGCAATTAATTTCATCAAATTTATTTAACTAACGCTTTTAAAGTTTCAATTTAAGATATCTGAAAAATGAAATTAGTATTAGTTACCTTTCAAGACATATTCATTTTCAACTTGTATTTTCTAACTTAAGTAACTTGAAGTATTTTAAGAAAAATCCCTGTATGAAGTCGATGAAACTTAAACAAAGGGGGTGTCTTTGAAAAGATCGTTTCAGAGTTTGATAATGTGGTAGGTTGCAGTACTGTTGAAGCCAGTTTTTCAGTCAATTTCACATCGGTTGAGCGAGTATAAGGCGAAGGGTCTGTAACGTTAAGTGAAGAGTACAAGACGGGTGGTAAAATGGAACGGCAAGTAAATGTGACAGTTTCCTTGCTGACATTATGCTTATCGTTCGGGACCACGTAGAAAATTTATGAGTTGTGGCATAGTGGCACTTTGAGGAAATTCAATTTTCAGACCAACGCGCGCCATTACTCGAAACCATTTTATTTCGGGCCGGACATTATGTGAAGTTACAGTTTTACATAAAAAGAACGCCCGAAATAACGTTGAATTGGATGTGACAGGTGGAAATTCGAATTCAGAAACAAGATGCACTTTTACGTTATATAACACAAACTTAGTTCTTAGAATTAATTAGAGAAGTTAAATTCATTAAAATAGTTACTACAGAATACCATTATTACTATAATGCTTGGATAGATATTTAAAAGTTAGAGATCTCGTTTGAGAAAATGTCTATTCAGGCATCTTCCCTTTTATTCCCGTCTGTATTGGCACCATTTCCGGAACGATGAAAAAGTAGGAAAAATTGCGACACGGCTCTGAATCCGAATAAGTTTAATGTAAAAGAATCACGTCTCGTCCATTATTCGAAAAGGGAGAAATAAGGAGCATCAATCCTTTGGCATTGCATTGTTTTGCAGTATCATCGACGTCCTGAAGGATATTGCTCCGAATGATTTCTCGATTTGTCACAATAAACCAGCAAGAGAGACAGCGAAGGCCGCTTGGAGCTTGACGGGTGAATGTCGGGTTTCGCTCGTTATTTTTTCCTTTGCTTTCCTTTTTCTTTCTCTTTTTTTTTTTTTTTTGAATCTTAAACAAGTCAGCTTTCAGAACAAAAGTTTCACAAAGTAATGAGACACGATTCTTGCCTGATGTCTCTACATTTACAGTGTTTCGTCAGCTTTTTTGATAAGCATTCGTCACGATTGAACAATATAACAAGTAACATATGAATAATAACAAGACTCCTTTTGATGTTGCTCACGATTCGTGAAGAGACAAAAAGGGCAAAAATTGTTTATTAACTTTGTTTCTTCCTTTTTCAATCCACACAGCCTTTTGGTACATTTCGTTGCCTTTATTTTACAATGCTAATCCTGTAGGGGGATCAGAGGAACGTACCTTTTTTCATTGATTCCGGCGCGTGTGGTCCACGAGAGAAAGTGTAAGTGTAAAGTAGGGGAAACCCTTTTGCCACATTGGAACGTGCGTGATTCGTAAAATTCCTCCACCAAATTTTATTTGAAGGGTTGCTTAAGTTTAGAGTTTATTTTTTTGTTCACGTCCAAGTTTTTTATAACGAATTGCAGTCGAACTGAGAGAGAGAATTTCCCCCTCTGGATTTTACAATCTCTTGTTCCTGGGTTAACACAATATCGGCTTGGGGAAAGCCGAAAGCCATTATATCACGCTCAGATGGTTATTGAAAGGGTTCGTCTCGTACTTGACCCGTTTTTGCTCGCTCAGGTTATTTTATACACACCTACCTACCTACCTAATACGATACGTATAGTATAATGTTGTAAATTCTAACGTAGAGTAGAGTACACGTATCCTGGTGCAAGTAATGGATCGGAGTCGTTACAATCAATCTCGCGCCATCCCTTCTTGCTAAAAGATAATTGCGTACAGCGCCGATCGTGCGTGGCAATTTCATCCATCTGCTACGTAGGCACACTCTACACTACCATGGTTGGAAAGGTAAGTTAGTAGGATGATATAGGCATCTAGATGTACTCCTACATATCTTTCTAACTCAATTTTCACCCTTCTCCCTTGTTTCTTCCAGCTAGAGACGAACGGAGAGCTGGTACAGGGTGATGTTTTGATGAAGTCGACCATTTAGACACAACAGGAAACTGTCGAGGGTTTGAGAAAAATGCAACAAAATTTTCATGATCTTTCAGTCCTATTTAAAAATTACAATTTACTCTCTGAACGATTAGAAATAGTGGAAATTTCAGAAAATTGTTGCTTAAGTTTCGGCAGTCCTTCAGTAAGTACTTATTTCTCTTCAGCTTCACCCGATTATTCACCCCCAATGAAAAAGAGCAAACCCTCAATCTTGATCATCAAACTTGGATATTGAGTTTAGATACCCTAGAGAGAATCCTCACTAACGAGAATAATTATCGTGATCTTGTCTTGATTCAACTATAAGAAAAATACTTCAATTGACAGTTCTAACTCAAATTTTATCTTTTGCCCTAATTAATTAAACTGAAGATAGATAAAGAGCTGGTAGAGAGTGTTCCTTTTATGAACTCGACTTTTTAGGTATCTTTAGGGAACTGTTGAAGATTTATTGAAATTGTAACTGATCCTCGTAATTTTTCAGTCCCTATTCTGATAAAAAATCCTCAGAACTAAGCGAAATGATGAAAATTTCAGTAAACTGTTGCTGATATTTTGTAGTCTTTCAGTGCTTATTTCTCTTCATCTTCACCCGGAGATTCACTACCAAAGAAAGAGAAAACCCTCAATTTTGACAATCAAACCCGAATATCGAACCCATGGTACCGTGAGACTTCTGACCTTCAAGAATAATTCTCTTGGTCTTGTCTTGATTCAATATAACTACAAAAAATATTGAGGGAGATTTTCCACATAGTCTATAACTTTTTAATAATAAATTCTAATGTTCGAACATCCTGTAAATACCTAGATATATAGGTGAATAGGTATGAATTCACCCTGCGTTATATACACGACCAGTTGAGGAATGCCAGGAACGTTTTCGTTTTCCGTCTCCGCCGTTTTCCGCTCAGGCGCCACAGATTATTGCTCGGCATATTTT
This sequence comes from Agrilus mali, assembly GCA_029378335.1. NCBI lineage: Eukaryota > Metazoa > Arthropoda > Insecta > Coleoptera > Buprestidae > Agrilus > Agrilus mali. Next base: position 17,058,944 of record CM055658.1, on the reverse strand, counting down.
GAGTTTCGCAGCTTTAATAGACTCCGTGACAATATTCACCCCACATTGCCCCCTTCCTACCCTCCGCGTGTGTCCCTATCGTTTCTATATATTGAGACGACTGCCTTCCATATCGTCTTGCATTTTCAGCATCGCTCTTTGATGATGAAAATGACGGGACTAGAGATCTTCGTCTCCTCTTCTTTTTATTACGAACACGCTTCAAGGATTTCATGCATTGTTCTTTATTACCGACTGACGCTTAAAACGCCACAAGTCCTTCACAATCCTTTGATGCGGTATCTCTTGAATTCTTCAAAAATACCACAGAATAACGAATCGCATAACTTTGTTTACGCAGTTTACTTTAATATTATCAATACATGTTTAATGTAAATTTCTTGTCGTTCCAGTTGGAAAGAGCGTGAAATCTTATCCAATTTTTATAAGTAGTAATTTTGATTTATCATTCGAAATTTAGTTTTAGTTGGTAGAATAATTTAATATTTTAGGTGTTATTTGTATTTATGTCAAAACCACATCGCCTTTTTTGCAATAACTTCGTTCTCGTTGAAGGTTTTATTGCCCATTAACTCCATGACCGAATTAATTATAGTGCGGCGGTATGGCCGACTTGGGAAAGTTTTGTTGAAAGCATTCCCTTCAACGAAATGCACAGACGTACCCTTACCTCCCCTCAGTCATACATTGCATTTAGGGTAGCGCAAGTTGTTTAACATCTAAACAACAACTGGTAATTTTACTAGCAAAATCGTCTGGTGGAAATTGCAATGTTGGTTATGCAGCAAGAACGCGGATAGGTCCAACACAGCAACAAGAAGTTTATTTTGGTAGGTACTGTGTATGTTGCCATGCAATTTATACAAAGAGCACATACCGGATGTAAAGTTCATGAGGTCATCGGCGGATTCCGGATAAAATGAAACTATTTAGAACTATTTTCAGAAAATAAAGCATTCAAAATCCAAAGGCCTGGAACCAGTTTAGGTCCTTCCTCGCTTTTTCGCAGATATGAGGAGGTAAGTGGAGGAAGACTTGGATTAGATTGCTATTCGAATAAAAAGTACATTTTCGATCAGGTATTTTATTTTTATTTCGTAAAGAAAGTTCTCGTGCTGGAATTTTGCGTTCCGTTAAGGCCTGCCGTGAGTTAAGTAAACTTTGGAGAGTTATGCAACGAAAGGAGAAGTAATTAAACCTTAAAATTGAGATTCCAAAACTAAGAATGCGCTCTCGTGATTAGAAGCTATTCGAATTAGGTCTCTATTCGCTTTTATAGCTAACTGGGCTAGTGTTGATGAAAAGAGAGTACACAAACGGAGGTTTTGCAAAGAATAAAGGAGCCACCTTCTCATCTAAATGGGTAATTACTCTCAGTATCCTTTGTATCTGCTCCTGTCTAGCTCTGCACCGGATAATGAGAACGAAGTGCTAAGGGACCGATTGCAGGACTGGTGGAGTCTGAACATGCCCCCAAACTAGGGCACAATTAGAAGATGGATCGGGGAAGATAAAAAGTAGACGAAACCGAAAAAGAAATGGTTAACTTCAACTTAAGAATTTGACATGGAGAAGCACAATAGTTTAAACCTAACTAGAGTAACATGCGAATTTCACATTGGAAACTGTGACGGAAATTAATAAAAAGAAATAGCAACACAATAAATTCAGTATACTGTAATATAAAAGTTATCAGGAAGCCAGGATATTGAATATTTAATAAATTAAAATAACATAAAAACACATTGCACAATACACAGGTTATAGTATCTGCTCTATTAGAACATCTCACATCATTCCCCATTAAATCCGAAATAATTTCTTGACTAACTATGCATTTGCACGTTACTAATTGTTGCGCCATTTCTACTCTCTCTTAGGGATCATACGCGTTGAAACCAATGACCGTACGTTTCCCATTGTTACCCTATCTTTAAAATGTGCTCTACCCCTACAATATCTCTGATGTATGTGAGGCTCAGATGTCGCGTCTGTGTCTCTGAAGAATATCATTACCGAAGTAATCAAAGACTCAATCACGAGCTCATCTGAGTAGTAATCTGTTCGTAACAATGTTACTGCTCCACTACCGCTTCCTGTTCCGACAGACAGAAAACGGGATGCAGATGGAACCCTGCAATTATTAAGGCCATTATCCCGACACTAGTTTATTATATCGAATTTCCTAGTCCGATTTAACTGGATTAGCATCGGGGGAAACTGGAACTGCGTCATGACGTCCTTGTGTCATCTGCCTTTACTACAAATACGTATTCACAAACATATTCACACAACCTCACAGGTCCCAAAGTTCCTCTAATTGAAAATTGGTCATCTCTTGATTGATATTCATCGTCCATAATGGAGGAAGTAATTAGACCTAAAGCTCAAAATCAAATGATTTTCTGATTAACTAGCAAAATAAGCAAAATTATTCTCTAATTGAGAATCACATTTGAAGAATAAAACAAACACAGGTTAAAATTTCAACAGATTTAATTATTAACATTTAACAACTGTTTCGCCAAACTTTGGCTTCTACAGAAATTTATAACTAACTTAAACCTAAAGTAATAACATATTTCATTATATACTAATTTGCTTTTGGTGGAGATAGCAGATTAGGGTCAATTCTTTTTATTCGTTGATTAATAAACTGCTACTTTCGTTAATTTTTAGTATTTCTAGGGATGACAATTTGTACCAATGAATTTTTTTTCATTAAAATTATGATTTTTTGTGATCAAGTTGTTGGCATAGTTTGTCTGTTTTCTTATTACCGAATGATCTTTTATGTTCGTTAATTCTGGTACTGAAGTTCTTACTAATTTTACCTAGATAAAACATATTACAAGATTGACAATTGACAAATTAGTACAGAATGAAAAATGTTAATACTTTCGGTTTAAGTTAGTTATGAACATTTTATTAAGCCAAAGTTTGATGAATCAATTGTTACTTAAATTTTAACCTATGTTAACCTCAAATTTAATATGAATTTCAACCAAGCAACCATAGACCCAAATATACAGGGTTTTTCAAGTTGATTGGCTATTAGAACTATATGAATTAGTACAAGAAATTAAATTCTAAAACTTGGGCTCATTTGGTTATTGTTTATGCCGCTTCTTTTAAAAATGTTTTCAAATTTGATTTACATCCGGTTATACCGGAAGTCGACACCAACTGTGTTATTTTAAATGGAATGGTATATTTTTTACGCTGAATTCGAATAAAACGTGTAATTGTAAGGTAAGCTTGGTAACCAACTTATACACTTACTTATACACTTATTTATATATTTCAACACTCTGAGTCGTATTTTATGGAAGTTATGATTTTTTATAGTTTGGTTTGCGGTAGCGATCTTTCTTTTATAAATTAAATTAACTCAGAAACCGATCGTCATAGGTGTACAAGTTGGTTATCAAACTTACCTTAGAATTACACGTTTTATTCGAATTCAGCGTAAAAAATATACCATTCCATTTAAAATAACAAAGTTGGTGTCGACTTCCGGTATAACCGGATGTAAATCAAACTTGAAAACATTTTTAAAAGAAGCGGCATAAACAATAACCAAATGAGCTCAAGTTTCAGAATTGAATTCCTTCTACTAATTCATATGCTTCTAATAACCCATCAACTCTGTATATGAGAATTACATTTTTTGAAATTTTTTGACTTAATAAATCTATGATAAAAAAACCAAAGGAAACAAAAGATATAAATGATATAACTGAGACTCATAAAAGATTGAAATCATTGTGACTTATTGGCAACGAATAGCCCAGAGACTACGATAATTCCTGCACAGTTTAAAGTTTATCGTATTGAAAGTTGTCCTTTATTAAAAAAAGAAGGCAACGTACGTACTAGAGACAGCAAGCACTTAAAGGGAACCCAACAAAATCGGATTTTCGTTCGCGAAGTAGGGTCGGATCGTATTACAATGCAAGACAGGGAATTACAAGTTCTTGTTTTAAATTCGACTCGAAGTTAACCACCATTTCAACTTCAGTGTCTGCGGCCGACATTGTCGTCTTTGTAATTGCACTTAAAGAGCGAACTAGACCAGAACTTGGCTCTAGAAAAAGTGTAGATTGAGTTTTCTTAATTTGAAAACTCCTTTAGTTTATTCAACTGCTCCAATCCTGTAGGTTCGTACCGTGAAAGTTTTATGCCGGAAATATTTCATTTCCTGAAGTATATCACTGCAAATATGTTGACGCCTGTACCGGCAGAAATTTTATGTTTCATATAACTGTAGCTTTGCAATAATAACGATTTCAACTGAAAATTGTCAAAATTACCTTTAACATCAAAAATATCAAAAACCTTTGTCGGTAGTTTCAGAAAAAGAAAATTATCTGCCTTAGATAATCGACTTATTTTTAATGAGATAATGAAAAAGAAATTATTAGCTACTACTTCATGAGAAATTGGCTTTTTATTTCCCCCGGTATTAAGTAGTATGCACCATAAATTTAATTTTTACGACAACGTATAGAATTACATGTTCAATTTTCAGACGCGATCTGATAAAAGGAAAACCATTTATTGTGATTTAATCTGGATATTATGTGCTCTATAAAAATTTTAAAGCCTACCACAAAAACGCCGTAAAACAATACGATTAGGCAATAAAGTGTTGCAAAAGGGGTTCTTTCGAAGCCAGACTCGGTGACATTATTCGAAAATGTATTCGTGCAAAACTAGGTGGATATGGCATACCGTATTTCTTCTTAGGTTTTCGATCAAATTCCTGTCCCTTCATTCGAATACAGTAAAAGTGGCACATAAAAAGACGCAAGAGGCAGTAAATAAAGTTGCAAAAGTTTGGTTGTAATAAAATGACTTCCTGTCATTCCTTTCCGGTATCCAGGATACTAAGGAATAACGGACAAGCACCAAAATCTATACAATACAATTTTAAATATGTCGTTACTTTAAAAACATTCCTGACCACAGGCTTTGAATTATTACAATTGAGGGGTACACTTGATTGATTGATTCCAACGCGTATAATCCGCGCAGGAGAGTGGAAGTTGTGTATGGAGTGAGAATGTGTTCTAGCAGTCAAGAAGGACATTTGAAATATTTATAAGCAAGTTACACTTCCAAAAGGGCACTCACGTTGTATTTTTTGTGTCTTATAAATTTTTTCGTTGTAAATACTTAAACTCCTGGTAATGCTCAGTAGAAACATCGATAATTAACGTAAATAACTAATTGGTTTGTACTAGTAGATTATAGTAGGAACATATTGTAATTGGCAGTAAAGATGGGATATTGGACAATTCGAGGGGCTCGTTATTACGCTACAATTGATTGTATGTCCGGTTTCAGGTAATAAGCGACATTTAAGCCTCGGTTTATAATTGAGCGTATGGGGCTGACGAGCTTACAGATCAGTTATTGAAACAGTTCACGTTTATTCTAATTAACAGTGAAATAATGTGAGCAACGTAATCCACTAACCGTAACGAACGAATAGCTCAAGCACAACAATGTACGTATTATTGTATTATAGTTGCAAACACACAGGTAAATGTAGATGAGAGGAGTAAAAAGTAGGATAAAGTATAAAATAAAGAGCTAGTGTAAAAAACTTTGAGATGTAGACGGGTTGGGTTATACCTAGTTGGATGATGAAAGTCTTCTAGATATAAAAATATTACAAATGAGGAATCAGAGTCATGAGGAGGAAAACGAATATGAAGAGCCAATCAAAGACACATTAAAAGCAATATCAGGAACAGAGGGGTCGAGGAAGATATAGAGATCATCCAGTTTTTGAAAAATGACCCACGATAGAAGTTAGCCTTGCCACTGGTGATTAAAAATATCATACACCAAGTGTCTTTTGGGACACTTTTGACGTATATTTGACAATAAATGCTAGTTTACAACAAAAAAGGTGAACCCCATTTACATTACAAAAACTAGCAGTTACGTAGACGTTGGATGTAAAAATCCAGAAGTTAAAAAATGTGGTCGTACTGTCACAGGTCCCAAAGTTCCTTTAATTGGAAATTGGTCATCTCTTGATTGATATTCATCGTCTATGATGTCGGCAATAATTAGACCCAAAGCTCAAAATCAAATGAAGTTCTTAGAAATTAGCAAAATAAGCAAAACTTCGCCCTAAAACTTAATATCTAATTGAGAAATACACTTATTGAATTATAGTGAGCTTAATGCTTTAATTAATCTACGGTAAAAAAATCAAAAGTAATAAAAGACAGAAATGAAGTAGAGACTCGTAAAGGATTGAAATCATTGTGACGTATTGGCAACGAATAGCCCAAAAACTACGATATTAGTAGGAAAACGAATGGTAAGATACCTTTTAGGACGAACTTCAAGCTAGCATGACAAAGTTATTTTTAGATTTCTGACTTGCACTATAATTTGTCGCTAATTTGTTACCAAATACAAAAGTTTGTCGTTCGTGCCGTTTAGCCATAATAAGCTGGTATGCTAGCTTGATATGAAGCTAACACTACACATAGCGTATCTCAAAAAGGAAACGTCGTTGGATATTATTGTAAAGACCATAATTTGTCGCTAATTTGTTGCTGAAAGATGACACATTCAACGGATTTGTTGCTAGTCTTATTTCCAGCTGATAAGTAAAAAACTGCGGGAAAGCCATCAAACTCTCGAAAGGTAAAGTGTTGCCCAACAGGGAAAATCTAATTTAAAGAATTTGGTAAATAAATCCGATCTCTTAAAGCAAATGTAACAAAGAACTACTTGATTATTTGTTTGTAGGTTTTCGAGCAGTCTTTCGCTTATCAGTTGGAGATAAAACTAGCGACAAATTCTTTGAATGTGTCATCTTTCAGCGACAAATTATGGCCTTTACAGTAATATCCTACGACATTTCCTTTTCGAGATACGCTATGTGTAGTGCTAGCTTGATATCAAGCTAGCATACCAGCTGATTATGGCTAAACGGCACGAGCGACAAATTTTTGGATTTGGTAACAATTTAGCGACAAATTATAGTGCAAGTCAGAAATTCGAAAAATAACTTTGTCGTGCACGCTTGAGATACGTCCCTTCAGGTTATGTGGAGCTAATTAAAGATATATTAAAAGCAATATCAGGAACAGAGGGACCGAGAAGATACAGAAATCTTCTGGTTTCCGAAAAACGATCCACGATAGAAATTAGCCCTGCCTCTGATGATTAAAAATATCATACACCAATTCTCTTTTGGGGCACATTTGGCGTATATTTGTCAATAAATTTTAGTTTACAACAAAAAAAGGTGAACCCCATTTACATTAATAACTTAGCAGTTACGTAGACGCTGGATAAAAAACCCAAAAGTGAAAAAATGTGGTCGTACTGTGGCTCATTTCCATGCATCTAAATATACTTTTCCTCCTGAGAATTTTACTCAAAGTGATGAGTTAATTGAGTTGGACAACTTTCATCTGCGGATAAAACTTGTATCATTATAGGTACAAGCTTGTTATGTTACGTGAAATTAACAACTCAACTGCTTTCCCTTTTCGGGGAATACCGTCGTTTTTGTTTAACTTAAGAGAAAAAGTTTTCGGGTCAACACCAGAAAATGTATATCGTTAATTTTTAGGTCGCTCTTATCATTTCATCTTCCCGAGTCCCTCTGAAAGAACGGCGACTTTTTTGCTTCGTAAGTTCATTTCGCTCAAGATCGCAAACGATTATTTACTACTATCTTAATTCTTTCTTCTTTCTTTTTTCCTTTTTGCTTCCGACACCGTTTAATTTATAGGAGTAAGTTTTCTTTCTTTTGAAGAAGAAAAGACGTTCGTGCCCTGCGTACGCACATAAAATAAAATAATAATTAGAAACGGATAAGGGTGGTTTTATGCTGTAATTGTCGAATTGACACAAATAGAAAAAATATTTACAAGCGCATTTAATACTTAATGTAGATACAGCAACAACGGCTTCTAGAAACGTCACTACCCTAAATCATCCCCTATACAGTAGATTACCTTAGATATACCTACTACAATAATCAATTAGGACCAAAGCCCTTTAATTAGTTATTTACCCTGCTCAAACTTTGGACATTAACTTATTAGACTGCCCGCTTCTACCATCCCAAAATTTTGAAAGCTTTCCATGCGATATTTTGGTGTACAAACAATATCTGAATTAGGTTTGTATTATTGTTGCGGTTAAGCATGACATTTGGTGTGTAACTAGAGTGAGTTGGTTAATTCACGGTACATCTCACGTTATCGTTTTATTAGCTCAGCACAACAAACAGGCAGCAGCTCGGTTTTGTGTGGCATCAGAGTGCATATTTCAAACACTTTGCTAGACGAGATATCCCGGTGCCAGTGTTTGTTAGTTAGTTGACCATCCCCTGTTGTCAAGCTTAATACGTACTATCTGTCGGACTACGGAACAAAGCTTTCGTTATCACCGTTGTAACCGTAATGTGTGTAAAACGGGTCATGTGTGTAGTCACACAAATACGCATAAATTTCGAGAATAAATCCACACGTGTGTGGTTCGTTGGACGGATAACATTTTATGAAATGTTCGTTCGCGTTTAATGTAAAGGCTATTTATTTACCAACTTTTTAATTTGTTCGTTCAAACTACCCTATAAAGCCTGGCTGGGACACAATAACGTTAATATTATCATATATACATATATCACTAGTCTTATGGTTTTAAACCACACCCAAGTTGCCTAAAGTACTTTGAAATTTACTTTTATTCATTTATTTATTTAAAAAAATTGTTAATCATTTTGTATGAAAGCCCTTTTTGCTATCATTTTTTCAATGCGTTCATCCCCTTGAAGTTTCTTTTACTTAGATAACACGTACCCAAGGATTTTGTTAACTTTCTGTATTTGAGTAACAGATTCAAAACCCGACGTATGATATGAAAGACGGGCTTATATTAAGTACTTAACATGTACCTACGCTTTATTCCTGAATGCAATTTGTCACTCCTTTAAAATGTACTCGTGCACATCATCAATATTTTGTGGAATAGAGCTACGGTATTTGCGGATTACATTTATGTATAATAATCTTCTGCCTGCTCCCAAACCCTCAACCTAACATTTATTATATAAGTATATAGTTATATATTTAAATATACAGGGGTTTTCAAGTTGATGGGCTATTAGAAGTATATGAATTAATAGAAGGAAATCAATTCTGAAACTTGGGCTCATTTGGTTATTGTTTATGCCGCTTCTTTTAAAAATATTTTCAAGTTCGATTTACATCCGGTTATACCGGAAGTCGACACCAACTTTGTTATTTTAAATGGAATGGTATATTTTTTACGCTGAATTCGAATAAAACCTGTAATTCTAAGGTAAGTTTGATAACCAGCTTGTACACCTATGACAATCGGTTTCTGAGTTAATTTAATTTATAGAAAAAAAAATCGCTACCGCAACCCAAATTATAAAAAATTATAACTTCCACAAAATACGACTTATAATGTTGAAATTTTTACTAGTAATAGCTGAATATTAGTGCTAACGCCTTGACAAAATTGAATTAAATAATTTATACAGGGCGTTTATAATAAAATTCTAAAATTGAAAAACTTCAAACACAAATTACCTCGTTTTTTCAAATGGCACCTACTATTTTTTATTTTTTCAATCGATTCCTTTTTTTATCCTCTTTCGATCTATATGGATACTTCCTATTTTATTTGAAATTTTGGAATAATTTTGAATTATTACTTAAAATAGGAAGTATCCATATCGATCGAAAGAGGATAAAAAAAGGAATCGATTGAAATAACAAAAAATAGTAGGTGCCATTTAAAAAAACGAGGTAATTCGTGTTTGAAGTTTTTCAATTTTAGAATTTTATTTTGAACGCCCTGTATAAATTATTTAATTCAATTTTGTCAAGGCGTTAGCACTAATATTCAGCTATTACTAGTAAAAATTTCAACATTCTAAGTCGTATTTTGTGGAAGTTATGATTTTTTATAATTTGAGGTGCGGTAGCGATTTTTTTTTCTATAAATTAAATTAACTCAGAAACCGATTGTCATAGGTGTACAAGTTGGTTATGAAACATACCTTAGAATTACAGGTTTTATTCGAATTCAGCGTAAAAAATATACCATTCCATTTAAAATAACAAAGTTGGTATCGACTTCCGGTATAACCGGATGTAAATCGAACTTGAAAATATTTTTAAAAGAAGCGACATAAACAATAACCAAATGAGCTCAAGTTTCAGAATTTAATTCCTTCTACTAATTCATATACTTCTAATAGCCCATCAACTTGAAAAACCCTGTATAAATAGTCATCATTGTCTGGAAAAAAATCGTAATACATATTTTATTTTTTCATTATGGCATATTTAGTTCCTGTCGTAATATAATTGTCTTTCATGCATATTACTTGTGCAAACTGGATGTTTCACATCTGCCAGGCGTCCCGTGGCGGCTCACATTTTTTTTAATACCGTTCTAGCCTTTAAAATTTTCCTCTCCCTTAAATTTCAGTCGACAGTTAAATATGTTGTTTAGGGTTCTTGTTTCTTACAATAATGTTAAGATTGTAACCCCCTAATATAATGCCTGTTGTCGTATTTCCTTTACATCAAGAACCTCAACAATGTAGTTTAGCTATTACACCTTCTCTTTGTTTTCCACAAGGGCTCTCAAGAGCCTAGTTAAATTTTACCCGTTATTCCGATTTTATCCTCGAACGAATTTCTAATAATATCAAATTCTCTTTCATCCTCGCCCCACTGCCTTTCTAGCTCGTGTCATTAACCATTGTCAACTTTGAGAGGTACTAAACTTCGTCAATAACAAAATGATACATTACAATAAACACGAATAATGTTATGATTATGATTAGCACAGGGGTGTTTATGAATAATATTCAACAAGAACAATTAAACCATCAAATTAACCAGAAAGTTATTCGAGAAAAATAACAAAATGTTGATGATAACCTTGCAAAACTTTAAAGTGTTTTATTTAATAAATTAAGGTCAAAAGGTCAAAAGTGACATCAACGAAGTATGTGTTGTAGTAGCTATGTCACTTGTTGTCTTGCCTTGCCTTGCGCCTCCACCCCTCCACTAATATCTAAAAATGTTTTTTAATGATTTTGCAGTGACAATGATACTAATCATTTCAGACTCAAAATGTTATACACTTATTCAAATATAATAATAATATAAAAGTAGTCACCTTAATTATCTATCTAAATTTAGTTCTTTTGTGACAAGCTGTGACTATTAAATTAAAAAAACTGAATATTTTTATGAATCAATACGTTTTTGCGATGGTACTGAATATATTTTTTTTTATAAAAGTACAAGGTGATACATGTTGGTTATAATTGGCAAAAAAGAAGAGATTATAAATACAAGTCCCTACTGTACTTTTCTTCAGTTTATCGCGACCATGCTTTTGGGAAAAGTGTGCGTTGCGACTGTAGTGGTTTCTAAATTTTTTTCATCAAGGGGATTAAAGAAACACAAAAGTGGCGGCAACGGTAAGTTATTTTCTTTGTTTAATTCAATTGAATATAATTTACTTTAATTATTTTGATATTTTAATTGCATTATTTATGTAGTTGTAATTATACGGATGTTATAATAAATAGTTTGGAACTATTTTAAATATTCTGCATTTATTTTAAGCGTTTCAATTTTAATTGTTTACTTTTTTCATAATCAACGTTATTAATTTATCGATATAATAATTGATACGTTACTATTGAACATTAAAATATTTGTAGTACCTATACATTTGTGAAAATTGAACTCGATTTTACTATTCCTTCTATTAAAAGTATTTTGTTTTTTTTTTCAAGTGCTTATTCTATTGAATTAAACTTTCGTTTAAATAATTTTCTCACTTAAACAATGCCTTCGTTTGGTAATTTTTTTAAAGTTTTAAATTTTTAAGTTGATTTCAAATTATTTTTCTCCAATATTGATTCTTCTAATACGATTATTTTTATTAATTGGGTGTGATAATAATAGTCGAATTAGAACAATTCTCAATATATTTTATTTTATTTTATTTTTAGATTTCGTCCACAGATTGGCAAGTGATTTGCATGATATTAAGTAGTAGGGTTGACAACTTGTAAGGTTCTTTTACAAACTGTAAACCCCTAGCACTTCTCTATTTTATATTTAGCAGGTATAGTTCTGTAGCCACCAGTGACACCGTACGTGTGTGCGATAACAATTGTGTACATGTACCTCTTATCGCTAACATGCTTACGGCGTAGTCACCGCGCACGATACCTTTATCGTTATCCACTTACAAGATGTAAATCTTTCTCCAGCGACAAGTAACACGACCAATTCTGGAATGATCGACGACTTTCTAATTATTATTCATCATTCGGGAATAATCAGGATTTCCTTTTCGAATCATCTAGAAAGTTCGAAAGGTGTATTTAAAGGGGTCATCTTTGGACCGAGGACAGTAGTTGTGAGTAAGTATCAGTGCGCGAACCAAAACGATAAACAATAGGCAAAGTGATATAAATAAGTGGTTATATAAATAAGAGACTTGTTTTCATATAAATAGTAGTTCTAAGTTAATGTTAAGTGTTATATAAATAGTGTTAAATAAATAATTATTTAAATAAATATCTTTGACTAGAAAATTCTTTACAATTGGTGTCAGGTGTGGGGTCTGCGAATCGATCCCCAGAGAATTTTCTAGTGTAATCAAAACACAAAATAAATAAAAATGTCGAAAAACTTGTTCGAGTTAAAAGTCGCAAAATTAAAAAGCGAACTGGAAGAGCGAGACCAAGATACGTCTGGTACCAAGAACATCCTACAGAAGCGGCTCGAGGAGGCTTTGCTACAAGAAGGTTTCGATTCCAGCACATATGAATTTGAAGACGAATTGGAAAAGAAACTAAAGGAAAATCTTGAAGAATTAAAGGAAAATTCAAAAGTTCTGGAAGAAAAATTAAATGAAAAACTGGAAGAAAATTCGTTACAGTACCATTTTTCTGTTTCTTTTTGTACAAATGGTAAGTAGCTTCAAGCTATCCGATCTCAACAAATTTTGCAATGGTCAGTGAGTTACAGCATTTTGCGTATATAAAATTGGGAATAGTCGTGAGTAGTCCCTACCATTTTTTTTTCGCCGCCGTTTCGTACCGTATCCTAGTGCCTCCGTCGCGTCGGGAGTGTTTGAGAGTGCCGTATAGTTTCGCGCGTCGATTTCATTTATCGTATTTAATGGGCGCTCGGGTTCAGGAATTTTATATTGCCTAATTTGATTGCACTTTTTGCTTTGAGTAATAACAGTAGACGTTGTATTTATTTATATATGATTGGCATAGGGGAATTAGGGTGAGTATATTGTGGGAAGGGAGTATGGAATTGGCACCTGGGGACATTGTATTTATGGAATGGTAGCAGGTATTCGATTGGCACTGAAGGGCTAGATTTGGTTTATAGTGTAAAGAGCCTTATGTTATTGACATGTGAGGCATATGATTGATTTAGGAGGGTTAGAGTACGACTATGGTGGGAAAGAAGTTCGTGTTTGGCATGTAGGGGCCCCTAATTGTCTTGAGAGGGAACATGTGGTTGATTTGAAAGGGCCATGATTAAAGTGTAGCGTAAAGAGATTATCTGATTAGCACGTAGGAGCACTGCAATGGTGTGAGAGAATTGTTAGACAGGGAAATTACCTCAAAACAACGTCTACTGTCCACCCAAATATAGATGTTGTGCCCAGGAGGGGTCGCAATCTCATTTTTAGTTTTTTAAATTTATTTTCCCCGTCGAATCGTTATTAGTGCACCGATCGGGAATCGCGGGAATTTCGGGAGTTTCATTTTATGTTCGCGCGCCGTTTTTTCCGGAACATGTGTATGGGCGGGGCTCGCGTTCGGATTCGGGAGAGTGGGTTTGAAATTTTTTATTTATTTTATTTTTCCTGGATTTAACCGACGAAGGATTTCCTGGATCATTTCGTATTGGGAATCTTCAGCCTCGGAGACGATGGATCATCTCATCCGGGCAAGACGATCGCCGTTTCCGAGTAGGACGCATGTTTCTTGTACCTTTTAGTGGAACGGGGTGGGGGGTGCCTACCCCTCAGTTTATTTGTACTATACTTGCTAAACGTACAGTCGAACTTCTGTAACTTATTTAACTAGATAATAGTTTTTTGACATTTTCACTGCATTGAGAAGTAGGTACATCGAGTTAGGGAAATTTGACTGTTTCGCCGTTGAGGTATTATTTGGGACGCGACGCGACAGGTTGGGGGAAAGTGTAGTGTTTTTGAAGAAGAGAATTGTCAATTTGAAGAAGGAGATGTCGTAAGTATAAAGTAAGTATAAACTACAGTGTCTTTAGTGATTGATTTCGACTAACTTGTTGTTATACCAAATTGAATCCATCGAGTTGCGAATTTTGTATGATTACAGATCCTTTTTCTACCAAGGATAAGATTGAAGACATCCCCACTAAGGATCCAGAGTTTTTCAAATAATTTCGTTTTCACGTAACTGTGTGGAGGAAGTGCTGTTCTTTTCTATGGGGGGGATGAACTCTAAGGGTAACGAAAACCAATTTCTGTCCAAGTACTTACAACAGGGTATTTTTTGTTATTGTTTCTATTTATGAGTAGGTAGGTACTTTTTATTACTGTAGTAGCCTAATTGGAGAATGTAGATTTTTATATGATTACAAATTTCCTACAATTTAACTTTTGGATTTATTTAAGGTGTGCAAATCGGAGGTGAACAGTCAAAAAATTTGGTGTTTTTGACGTACTACAAGTATGTTTGGGTAATTTTTATTTTTTAATCTAAATAAGTAATTCAATTTTTTAGTATGATTTTAGCATTACCTTCCCAACCTATTCTCAACTAATTGCTTGAGGTTTGCAGTCTCTTTTATTTACTAAGTTGATTTTTTTTATTACTTTTTAATTTTCAAAGCAGCCTAATTTTGAGGCTGTGGATTTTTTAATAATTATATACAGATTTGCCATTGATCCTCTTATTTTTTTTAAGAGGTTGCAAGTTAGAGAGGTACATCCACGAATTGTTTGGTATTTTGATCACACTTTTGGTATAAACTTTTTCAATCTTTGATTTGTATTTATGTATGATTTGGAAATTACCTTGCTGACTTACTGCAAATGTTATTTGAAGTTTCGACTATTTTTCTTTATTTCCTAAATGTATTCCTTAGAACGTTGTAAAATTATCTATAATGATCACACTTGATAAATCTTCAAAAGTTATGATGATACAGATTGTGACGTCAGTTTTCAGAATTGCTATGACAAAAATTTTTGCAAATTCATTATTTTTGTATTTTTAAATATTAATATCTATATTTTTCTTTTAACCGATTAAACTAAAAACAAAAACAAACCAAAATTCTTCTATTTTTTACTTACTAGTTTACTCAGTTTTTTAAATAACTTTTTTATTTCTCTTTTTAATTGTTTCGTTACAAATTAAATTTGCTTTTAATTGATATATATTTAAATAGATATTATCGATTTTATTGAACTCAATGAGTTTTTCAGTCACCATTAAAAGAAATACCCATGACAAATGTATTTCTAATTTTGTAATTTATAGGTAGGTATTGTAACGTTTTTTTTCTATGAAAAATCCCGTTACTAAAGTTTTATTTAATTCGATTCAGTTTGTCTTTGTCTTGGTTCAGTTTTGTTGATTATTTCTTAATGTTGATCGACCTTCCGTCTTATCATCAAGGCTAACAACCTTCGCGCAGGACTAGGCGATCGATGGAGGGATCGATGAAATTTTCCGGTCGGTGCTCGAGGTCTTCTTCCTCGATCCTTGACACTGACGTGACGTGTATGTGTGTTTTTCTGTTGGTGTTCTGTGCTTGGTTTTGCGTGAGAGTTTTTTTTTTGTGATCCACTTACCTTTGCATTTTAATAGTTCATGTAAAATTCATTCAAATTAATTATTTCTTTTAAAATCTTTTTTGCTATTCACTCAATATTTATTTTTGATGTAACTTTGATTAATTTTTACGAAATTTTCCTTACCACGTGGTCTCTTTTTTAAATATCTAACTGTATATTTGTAATCCTTTGGGCCTTTTTGGCCAATTTTTAAATTTTTTCATTTAATTAATTTTTCTCACCATTTAATTTATATATTTTTGATAGCCAAAATTTTTTATGGTATCTGGGGTGTATCTTGAGTGCATGTTAGTTTAACGACAGACACCCCTACTCCTCCCTTTTTATCCGTTTTTTTTAAGCATCTTCAATGCGAACAACTTTTTAACATTTGATTAATATTTTTTAGTTTTAGGAAATTTATCAGCACTTTTATTTGTGCCCTTATTTGTCAGCCCATTGAAATTTTCTTAGAATAGGTTCCGGTTGGATTAGGGGGCTGGGATTAAAGGGTAGGGGTGAAGACATCCTGAAAACTATTTTATAAAGGCAAATAGACAAAGCTCTGGTTTCCAACTAATCTCAATAACCAGTTAGAGGCCGATAAATTCCTGCAGGCGGCCCCCTGAAGATTAAAAGGTTGGTCCATGAAGCTATTTCGCTGATATCCTCTTGCCTCACAACACAGCACGAGAAGTCCCTGACTATACCCTGAAACCAGCTTCCAGTCCCTACATTGGAGCAGGGAACTCTTCTTTTTGGTGGGCTACATGTGTTATTGTAAGTTTTGTTGTTTTTTTTGTGTGTAATGTATTTTAATATACTCTTCAAGTTTTATTTGTTTTTTTTAAGAGAGCTTCGAGCTCTCTAAAGCTTCAGGATTCTGCAGGAACCACCGATGCACTACCCGGTGCCCAAGAAATTTGTCGTTTCATTTATTCTTTTCTTTGTTTGACAAAGTGGCGCCCGAGCACGTTTTCTTATTAATATTTCATGTTAATTAAACTAATTAAAGTAATAACCTAAGTAATAGTTTTGTTAAATTGGCGCCCGAGCAGGGACCTGAAGAATCCTGATTGCAATTTTTTCTTGTATTTATTGTAACTGGTAAACAAAATTTTTTTTGTGATTAAATTTATATTTTGTAAATTATTTTTGCATTTACTGCATTTAACCTTCTGTAATTTATCTCTGAGATCTGTTTTGTAAAAGTTTGAAAAACATTGTCTGTTTACTTGTTTAATATTTTTCAAATTTGTTTGTACAGTTTCAAACTTGTGTAAAATTTTAGGTACTTGTTTTGCATTATGGATGTATTCTCTATTAATCCTCTGGTGATTAACTTATCCTTCCTGATGATGACGTATTAGACGAAATTACAGTGAGTGACTTGGAAAACTTGGATGTTTATCGTGAGTTTGACGAATTCCTACAGTATGTAAGTGATTACAGATACCATACGAAATCATACATTAATTGAGTTAACTTTTGTTAAATTTATTTGTCTTTGAAATTGAGTACAATTGCTTGGAAAAGAGAGCCAAGAGGTTTTTTTCATGTAAATTCAAGCCAAGTAAAATTGGCAAGTTATTTCGTAATTTGAGTATTTTACATGCTGAGTTGCATTTCAAAAAGATTGTTAACTATTGATTGTAATTCAATTGCTCACTACCTTTTTTGTCTATTAGTATATTAAATAGTCGACTAATTGATACGTCATCGCTTGTACTTCCTGTTAATTCTTCTTTATTGGTTAAGGTCGTGTCTACTCCACGTATAATTTCTGCTCCAGGTTCCAGGAATGATGTTACTGTATTAGGGAATAATGTTGGTTTAAGAAACCTAGGATTTTAAAATTTTCTGGACAATTTTTTGGTACATTCATTTTCGTTCAGATAACGAGACTTGTTCGGTTAAATCTGCTGATCCAGACGTCGCTGTAGTTCACGATCCAATAAATCTCTTTTCTTTTGGAGCAGCTCCTCTTCGTGTTTGTTTTCATACATTAGTTGTGTCAGTGCCAAGGACTGTTGTTCTATCTCTTTCTTCTTCGTTTCTCACACCTTGAGTGAGGGGTGCTATCAGCTCTCACTACATGTATGATGTTGGTCAGGAGTCCCTCTGTTCCCTTTTTAGACTCTTGTTTGCTTCATGCATGTGAGTAAATTCCAACCCTTTGTCTCCAACATGATTCCACTCATTTTTACCTCTTCTCGTGCTTTCCTTTGGTAGTGCATCTGTGAGTGCATGGGACAACCCCATCGCGAGTTTTTTTAGGGGCATGAATCGGCCAAAGGTTTTGGATTCGTAGCGTATGCGTGCCTTAGGGGTAATCGGGCTCACAACCAGAGTGAATGAGGTTCTGTCTCCCCTTCGAAGAGAGTTTCCCTTGAGTATGCGTATCTTACTTCCTTTCGTATTCATTATCATATTTTTGGATTCATAATTTGCCTATAACAATTCATGGCTTCATTTCCCAAGTTCACCTCTGGAATTTACTACGCTTCACTTTCGTTTTTCGCCTCCTCAATCTTAATACTTTCAGGTCATTTTACTTCGGGCTGGAACCCCAACTGTACACTTTTTTTACTGTTATTTGGCATTTCGTAGGAAATGGATATCAGTTTTTCAGGTCTTTCTTTCTTTCTTGCTTAGGTTCCCGTGGGATCTTACCGTCCCTTTTCAGTCATGTAGTACCTGACTGCATACTGGAAGAAAAGAAAAATTTTTTCTGAATTTAGTTTTGGCCATTCCCTTTTGTTGTTGTTTTTTTACTGTTCCCTATGTAGCTCTACAAATGTCCTCTTTTGGCTCATGAAAGCCACTCCTATTTTACGTATGGCTTTTAGCCAATTAATTTTTTATATTTTCGTTTTTAAAGAATTCTATGAATTCCATTTTGGATTAAGTTTCGTTTTATTCCCGAGTAGGAAAGTTTTTAGTTTACGTTTTCGACTTAAGTCGGGATAGTTCCACCGTTAAGTTTCATTCTAGCTTAGAATGCATTTTTTACAGCTAGGAATGTAGGTTTATGTTTTTGAATTTTATTTTCACTTTCAAGTGATTTTTTCGTTTTTTTTTGTTGTTGGTGCTCGATGCACATGCCTTTTGAGTTTAGTTTACTGGTTTCGATTTGTTTATGGTTGTTTTATTTGAGCTAGTTGCTCTATGAGTGCGATGTTTATGCGATGTGATTTGGTATTGCATTTTAGTTTGCAGATAGCTGCAGTTTTCGATTATTGAGTAATAGCTTGTGCTTTTGATTAGGTGCAGTTTATATTCATGCACTTATTTTGGTGCAGTTTAGGTTTTTTTGCACTTGTTTTAGTGCAGTTTAGATTTTTGCATTTGTTTTGGTGCAGTTGATTTGTTGTTGCACACTATTGGTGCAGTTTAGATGCATTTTCCCTATGCAGGGTGGTTTCTTATGCAGTTTTGATGCAGTTGTGCATTGCGCATGTTTGAGTGCAGTTTTGATGCAGTTGTGCATTTTTGATGCATATTTCTGTGCGCGTTGGTTTTGCATATGATGCGGTGCAGCGTTTAGTTGCAGTTTGGTTTTTTGCTCAATAGTGAGTGCTATGGTTTCCGGATGCGGAATGTATCTGCGTTTTCAGGTTTGAGTCCTGATATAGTGCTAGGCCTTTTGTTAGTGTTTGAGTTTTGCATTTGAGATGCAGTTTTGGGCTTTAGGCCTGTCTTTGGCGTTTATGAGTTTTTCATTTGAGATGCAGTTTTGGGCTTTGGGCCTGTTTTTGGCGTTTATGAGTTTTGCATTTTAGATGCAGTTTAGGGCTGTGGGCCTATTTCTGGTGTTTCTGAGTTTTGCATTTTAGATGCGGTATAGATTGCGATTTTTTTATGGTGAGAGAGTGAGGTTCTGAGGGTGCTATTTGCACATGCGATTTCCTCGAGTGATTTTCGTTACGTGATAAAGAGGTGACTAATCTATTGAGTTCGTTTGACAGGGTGTGTTACCCGAATTGCCGAATGGAAAAAATTGTTTCGTAGCATTGTCTGGTCGAATTGACCAATAATTTTCGTTTAGTTAGGCAATTAGCCTCCATTTTTTTATATTTAGTAATTGTCTGTTTGAGTTTAAGTTCCTTGTTTTTTTTTGGATTAGATTCGTATTAGATTTTTGGTTCCCTTTCTTAGCTCTCGTACCGTTATTATGTTTTTCGTTTTCAATTTTGTGGTAGGCTGGCTGTCAGTCCTCTTTTTCCTGGTAATAGGGGTTTGTAACAGTTTTTTTCTATGAAAAATCCCGTTACTAAAGTTTTATTTAATTCGATTCAGTTTGTCTTTGTCTTGGTTCAGTTTTGTTGATTATTTCTTAATGTTGATCGACCTTCCGTCTTATCATCAAGGCTAACAACCTTCGCGCAGGACTAGGCGATCGATGGAGGGATCGATGAAATTTTCCGGTCGGTGCTCGAGGTCTTCTTCCTCGATCCTTGACACTGACGTGACATGTATGTGTGTTTTTCTGTTGGTGTTCTGTGCTTGGTTTTGCGTGAGAGTTTTTTTTTGTGATCCACTTACCTTTGCATTTTAATAGTTCATGTAAAATTCATTCAAATTAATTATTTCTTTTAAAATCTTTTTTGCTATTCACTCAATATTTATTTTTGATGTAACTTTGATTAATTTTTACGAAATTTTCCTTATTACCACGTGGTCTCTTTTTTAAATATCTAACTGTATATTTGTAATCCTTTGGGCCTTTGTGGCCAATTTTTAAATTTTTTCATTTAATTAATTTTTCTCACCATTTAATTTATATATTTTTAATAGCCAAAATTTTTTATGGTATCTGGGGTGTATCTTGAGTGCATGTTGGTTAAACGACAGGCACCCCTACTCCTCCCTTTTTATCCGTTTTTTTTAAGCATCTTCAATGCGAACAACTTTTTAACATTTGATTAATATTTTTTAGTTTTAGGAAATTTATCAGCACTTTTATTTGTGCCCTTATTTGTCAGCCCATTGAAATTTTCTTAAAATAGGTTCCGGTTGGATTAGGGGGCTGGGATTAAAGGGTAGGGGTGAAGACATCCTGAAAACTATTTTATAAAGGCAAATAGACAAAGCTCTGGTTTCCAACTAATCTCAATAACCAGTTAGAGGCCGATAAATCCCTGCAGGCGGCCCCCTGAAGATTAAAAGGTTGGTCCATGAAGCTATTTCGCTGATATCCTCTTGCCTCACAACACAGCACGAGAAGTCCCCGACTATACCCTGAAACCAGCTTCCAGTCCCTACATTGGAGCAGGGAACTCTTCTTTTTGGTGGGCTACATGTGTTATTGTAAGTTTTGTTGTTTTTTTTGTGTGTAATGTATTTTAATATACTCTTCAAGTTTTATTTGTTTTTTTTAAGAGAGCTTCGAGCTCTCTAAAGCTTCAGGATTCTACAGGAACCACCGATGCACTACCCGGTGCCCAAGAAATTTGTCGTTTCATTTATTCTTTTCTTTGTTTGACAAAGTGGCGCCCGAGCACGTTTTCTTATTAATATTTCATGTTAATTAAATTAATTTAAAACAAACTATTAATAATTTCAAAACCTAAGTAATAGTTTTGTTAAAGTATCTAATGTTAAAAACTACGTTCTCGGCTAATAACATAATTATCAAGAAAAGTTTTATAACTAATAAGAGTCTAGTAATCATTTCGTTTTTGTTAGTCGAGTCTCAGTTTAATTAGGTACATTTATTAATTAAGCCAGATTAGATAAGGCACTCTTAAGGCAGCAAAAGGTGCTTAAATATTCTTAGCTATGTTATAATTTATGTAATGATTAAGTTTAAGCAGCTATTATAGCTAAACAATGTACTTTAGTGGTGATTGAAGAAACCGATTGAGGCACGGAAGGCTAAAAATTATTTTCCTTGTTAATTTTGTAGTGTAGATCAATGTGGCGTTCTTGTATGGGTTGGTGTTCTATATGTAAAGAAAGAATTTTTAGCCTTTAGTAGTTAATATCAACAATTATATTATCAGCAGAATTTTTCGAAAAAATAAAAAATTAATTCTTTTGCGCCAATATAATATTGTGACGTGCTTTCCACATTCCCAGCACCTTGGTCTTCCTTTATTTTGGCCACAGTCTCGGGAAAAGTGACCGACCTTCCCGCATTCCCAACATTTGGCCGATTCTCTCTTGTCGTTGATGGTAGTCTTCTTGACAGTTTCGACGCATTCTTTAATCAGCCTCGTAACTTCATTCTTGTATTCGTCGTCTTCAACAGCTGTTTGGCGTACACGCACGTGGCCCTTGGAAGCTTGTTTTGCAGCTTCGAATTCTAAGGCGTGCGCCAGTGCGTCACTCGCAGTCTTATGGCGGGCCAAACGGAGAACTTGCTGTAAGTCGGTGTCCCTCACGCCATCGACGAATGTTTGGACTGCTAGCTGGTCTGCGAAGTCCTGCGGAGCGGTAGGATAGGCCAATCTAACTAGACGTTCCACATCGGCCTCGAACTCCTGTAGATTTTCTGATGTCCTCTGATTGCGACACTTTAGTTGGGTTTGGTACACTTGTTGTAAATGTTTGTCGCCATATCTCATTTCAAGTCGCTCTAGCAGCGCAGAGAAGTCTCGTTGTTGGCGCTCTGGAATACCTTGAAGGACATCCAATGCTTCTCCTCGCAGAGCTATGACCAGCGCCGTTGCTTTCTCAAAATCGTTCCAGTTGTTTGCTTCTGCCGCTGCCTCGAACTGTCTTTTGTATACAGACCAGCAAACTTTTCCGTCGAAAGTCGGTGGTTTAATTCTAATCGTCTTCGCAGTGTCTTCGGACTTTACTTCTCTAGCCGGTCTTGTGTTCTCGACCTTCTGTCGCATCTTCTCTACTTCCTCTTGTACTTCTTTCAATTCATCTCTTAGTTTCTCTTGTCTCGTCTCCTATTCTTGTCGTACTTCCTTTAATTCTTCTTGCACTTCTACTCTGACTTCCTTTAACTCTTCTTGCACTTCGGTTCTGACTTCCTTCAACTGTTCTTTCAATCCTTCCTGCTCCATTTTTATTGCTCTCATATCTTCGATCAATTTTTCTTGACCTGCCTTAATTTCTACTTGGCCCGCCTTCATTTCTTCTTGTGCTAATTTCATTTCTTCCTGTCCAGCTTCCATTTTATTCTTCAATTCTTCCTGGCCTGCCTTCACTTCTTCCTTCATTTCTTCCTGGCCTGCCTTCATTTCTTCCTGGCCTGCCTTCATTGCCTTCATCATTTCCATTAAAGCCTTTATTTGTTCTTCCATTATTGCTGATTGTTTTCTTGTTACTGGCATAAGGCTTCAAAATTGTTCTTCTCTTTGGACCTCTTCTACAATCTGTCGCACTAACTTTCTTCGGAAATCTTCAATTCCCTTACTATCCCACTCCTGACACCAAATGTGACGTGTTCGGTCACAGAAAACACAATTAACAAAACAAAACAACGAGTTTATTTAATTACTAAAATTAATTTGACTACACTACAGTTATGAACAAGTCCGCACAATTTATTTCACTAAAAGTCTCTTTTTAATCGCCGTTCCGGTAGACACTATCTATCACTCTCTATGAACTCTCTATCGCCTCTATGGTTCGCCTGTATCGCCTATCGATCGCTTTGCATCAGCTGTTACTGTCAACTGTCAACTAACTCGGTGTGAGTGTCTCGTCCGCTTTTATAGTCTTCTCAGCCTTTTTCTAGGGTATTCTACAGCCGTCTAGTAATTCAATTGTTTTCCCATTGATCTTTGCTGGTGTTTTCTAGATGTTTCAGGAAAGCCGAGAATATTCCTTATGTAATCAGGGAAGATGTTCATTAATTATGCTCACACCAACTTAATTGGCAAGTACTCGTAACAATATTTAACTAAAGAAGTCACAATTAAGTACCTAATGAAAATTAATTTGTTTAAAAATTGCACACTAATTTACTAAATAATAATGACTAACTTTTAAAGGGAATGATTATTTCTTGAATTTTATCACCGCTTGTTTAATAAAATTTGAGATAATTCTCCAAATCATATAAGTTCAAGAAATCTTGTGGTTTGGATCAACCACATTAAAAAAATCCCTCACGTTTGGTCTACATAATTGACCAGTGTGAGTAAAGAAGTTTTTTCCGTGTGGGGAGCCTGTAACTCCCATCGGGCGCGTTCCCGGGTGGCGGATACAGAATTACAAGTATCATTAACCGGGTAAGAGTTAAAGTAAGATACCTTTCGCGGACCAACAGGCACTTTTACTAATAAAAGGGTTAAAGAAACAACAGAAGATGTTTGTTGATGAGTTCTAGGAACTATGTACGAGATGTGGGTCACGATTTCGACTATAGAAGATCTTATCAGCAAACCATAAATTGAAGGATTTCTTTACAAAAGTGCCATCGACCGGCATAATCAGGCAGGTTATAATAAAATTCATTTGCCTATTCGTTGCTTTTGTATTTTATTAACATTTTTAACTTTTTCTAATGCTCTTTTAATAATTAATAAATTGGTGTTTATTAGACCAAACTTATTTCAATATGGTCACCAAAAACCCACAAACAACGCAATTGTAGTTTTTGTAAATACTTATCAGTCATCAACATCAAAATTTTTATTGTTGAAAAAAGGATTCGGATAAGGGTTTATATTGTGGCATTACATCTGTCCACAGCAGTTCAGTTAATACAACAATACATTCATCCCATTCTATAAGCCGCTCCCGGTTCCCTTTTTATTTAGAATTCAAGTCTCATTTGACTTGACAAATACGGGCCTGTGTTAGCGTCGTGTTCCTGTTTTGGGATTGTTTAGCTGACGTGAGTCTTTTTTCTTTCTTTCGTATCCGAAATAAATCGGACAAGGGAGCAACGCAACGGATCTGTTTAACCCTAATCCTTTACTCCTGTTCGAATTAGTTCCAACTCGGTTAACCTAATCCTGAGTTAAATTGCTAAGAAGAAATGTCTACCAACAAACCATTATAGCACCGATTAATATCACTAGGTTCAAACTATGTTACATCGTTCCTAAAGGGCAGCAACTTTCATCCCCACCTAATTTCAAATCTACTATCATTTAGGGACATTAAACATGCTCATTTGTACCAAACCTGTATAAAAAAATTAAGGATTATCCTGAAGTTTAAGAAAGGATCAGGAATGTTATTTTTCTTTTCTTTTTTATTACTTTAGCTTTTCACATGCCGATAGGAAGTTATAGTAAGTCCTGTGCTTTTTGTAATAACAAAATTGAAAAATATCCGCCGTCATGTCATAAACATTCAGTTAATTGCTCTGTTTGACCGAAATATCCAGGACGAAATTCTTAGAGCAGGTCGTTACGTGCAGCGAGAGAAGTTAATTTCAAAACTTAGCGAAACTAAAGTCATTAAACAAATTTAAGGGAGAAAATGCTCCCGAAACACGAATTGGAATTCTGAAAACAATTAGCTTTCAAACGACGTCAGCAAAATTTAGTAGGTACGTTAATTAAAATAACTGCTGAAATGATTTCGAAATATATGCATTAACCAGTTGGACATATTTCTTTATATATAAAACTAGCCGCAATACCTGGCGTTGCCCGGTTTAAGAATATATTACGTTTGATGGAACATTCTAGAATATTCGCGAATTTAGAACTATCCAGAACATCCCATAATGATTCGAAACATTTTCTAACTTTTTTTAACATTCTGAAACATTCTTGAATGATCTTCAAGAGTCTGGAATATTCTTGAACATTACCAAATCATTCTGAAATGTTATAATGAAATTATTTTACTTCTGAGAACATATTTGAACTCCCTGTAACATTCTAAAAAAATCTGATTCATTCTCATCCCCGTTCCGTGCTGTTTGCAGGGTGAGTAGTGACATCAGTAGACTCCTGGCGGGGATGACTAATCGATTGATAATAATAATTGATCAGTCATCGACCACTGAGAGCTGAAGATTATTACAGTACTAATATCGCTATTAAAAAATGGGGGTTGATCGTAGAGGGGTGAAAATTAAGGGTTGTATGTATTTTTTTATGCTGTATCATAAAAAAATAAAAACAAAAAATTTTGTCTAAAAAATTTAAAAACAAATTTAGGGGTGGACCACCCTTAACATTTAAGGAGATAAAAAATAAATGTAGGCAGATTCGCAGACCAAACCGATATGCACACAAAATTTCAGGAAAATTGGTTGAGCCATTTCGGGGAGTTTAATTACAAACACCGTGACATTATAGATAAAAAAAATCTTACCTTTAACAGCATTTAGTTTGTTCCCTACCATTTGTTTGGCTACAAAGGCTGCCATCTTGAAAGACTAGGATTATCTGGAAAAAGAGGATAAAAACTAATGTTGTAGTAGTTCACAATTAGCAGAAAAAATTTAAAATTAGAATTTTCTGGGCGATTATAAGTGTCACACGCCAATAATTGGGTCAAAAGAACAAAAGGGACAAATTTAGATTATTACGTCCGCAGGTACAGTACAAATGCAATGAGAATAGAGTATTTTTTTGTCACTACCAATTATGTTTCGATCAACCAAAAGCAAAAAGGAGCCACATGAAGTCAGAAACAAACAGTTGGAAATGCTTCTTGTTTTGCTATGTAAATAAACACACACCGGCATATATGAAGCAACAGTTATATATTTCTTCTACAGTGTACACATGGTTACTATTTCCCAGATAATCTTTTAGGCCAAATTATATTGCATAGTTCATCCCCTGGTTGGAATCAACAAAATAATCAGAGCCAAATAAGGGTACCAAAAGGTTTTTTTAACATGTTGTCTTTTTTCGTTCATTATGCCTCGTGGGATTCTGATAACTAGTTAATTTAATGTTTAATATCTTTTAATTGTTTATGGTTTTTACAGTCATCAATTATTTATTATTGTGTTTATACAATGCATGTTTGTGAGTTTTGTCTTTTACGACAGGGTTCATGTATTAGTTTTGATTGACTTATAAAGATGAATATACGTATTTAAATTTAATTATTAATATATTTTTCATAAAACTATTTTTACACAATGTACCATAAATTTGATAAAAGTTTGAAACCATAAAATAAATTTATGTACAACACAGTATCTAATAAAGTTTTATTTTAATTAACAGAAAATTACTTTTGCGGGGGTCGGTAGAGATTTCGAAAAATTATATAGGGGTCGATGATCAAAAAAGTCCGGCGACCCATGTTCTAGACCAAAGTTAAATAAACTATGTAATTAGAATGGGTTTCACAAAAGTTGAATTATGTGTAATATGTTAATAAAGATAAGTCCAAGATGTCAAGATCAGACAAAATACTTGTTTCAAATAGAATAACTGTATTATACATTAGTTATGTCGAAATATTCTTTATTGTTTAATTTACACATTATTGCAAGGGAGTTCTATGAATAAAAAGGTGATTTACATGTGAATCTATGTTACACATTATATTGAAACTTCTTATAATAGGTACCTTTTGCATTGATGAGTTACACTAATTTTACGACTAATTTAGTCTTTTTTTATAGGTATATATAACTTTAGAGTTAAGAGGACTATGACAAGTTTTTGCTTAATGCTGTATGGATTAGTACTAAAAATTGTTTTAGTGGGACTACCTCCTACTTTTAGCTCCTTCTTTTATTGACAAAAATACAACTCAATAGCATGTTGAATTCTATTCTCTTTAGACCAATACTCACAATATCTATTTAAAAAATATTTTATTGTCATATTTTGTTTATTAATTATAATTCTAAAATAATATATGTACGTATATCAAGATTTTGCTGGTTTAAAGGTATTTTTTGGCTAATATAATTCAGATCCACTGCTACTCTGTATTTATCATCGATAAGCATTGAAAAAACAGTAGGTGACGTTGAGTTTAAGCTGTCAGTTTTATCCTAATGGATAAAATGCTCTCTAAGAGGAAACAATTATACTTATAATTTTTGTCAATGCTTAACCATCTTATTCTGTCAAAACATATTTTTCAAAGCCTACGGTTTTTAATTCTTAAAAGTTTCTGTATCTAATTTAAAGTTTATTTAAATAATGTTGTCACTTCTATCTTTTCAAAGCCCATCTCTTGGCGAATAGTGTACTTAAAAAAAAAAATAATAAAATCGATTGGCAAAAGTAGAGAAAAGGTAGCAACCCCATTTAACCCCATTAGAGGTTCAATTTTAAAATATCCTTTCTTATTACTTGTACACATAATAACAGAAACTACTGTGAAAAACTTCAGCGTTCTCAGTTTTGTCTAGGTCTAGGCCATAGTATAATGAAAACAATGAATAATAATTTTTAAATCTCACGAGCTACAAAATAAACATTAATTCATTTTTGTTTTACATTTAGAAAAAATTGACTCAGCATTTATTAATCGTGTGCCCTAGGCCATAGGACAAATATCTTTTCAAGTGAGCCCTAAGGCAATATATAAGACCAATAAATGCACTAAAAGTTTTTGAGGGGTGTCGCTTTTTGTTTAAATGATTCTAACTTATAGGTTTCATAGAAACAGAAGGCATGTTTAGGTAGATGTTGTTGAAAAGGCAAACTCAACATTGCAGCAAATTATTCATTTTGCTTATACAATATCAAAATAAAAAAATCCACAAAAACAATTAATAACTTCCATGTTTAAGAAACTTTTTGCCCTAATTGTGTGTATAACCAAGGATGGACTAAGGTTCTCCAGCATTTTTTCTTTGTAACGTTTTTTTTCTACGAAAAATCCCGTTACTTAAGTTTTACTTATTTCGATTCAGTTTGTCTTTGTCTTGGTTCAGTTTTATTAATTATTTCTTAATGTTGATCGACCTTCCGTCTTATCATCAAGGCTAACAACCTTCGCGCAGGACTACGCGATCGATGGAAGGATCGTTGAAAAATTTTCCGGTCGGTGCTCGTGGTCTTCTTCCTCGATCCCTGGCACCGACGTGACGTGTGTGTGTGTGTTGTTCTGTTCGTGGTTTTTTTGCTTCACGTTATCATTGGGTGAACCTC
Source organism: Agrilus mali (assembly GCA_029378335.1). NCBI lineage: Eukaryota > Metazoa > Arthropoda > Insecta > Coleoptera > Buprestidae > Agrilus > Agrilus mali. The sequence goes on along the minus strand of CM055658.1, from coordinate 17,030,040 downwards.
TTAATTTTTGTTAATATTTCACGTAAACTTATTCAAATTACGTATTTCATTTATTTTCATTTAAGTTTATAATTTTCTCAAGGCACTCTTATTTGTATTGGTAATTTTTCTTAATTAAATTATAACTTTTTTTGTCAAATTTTCTTGTTGATTGCCACGAGGCATTTATTATTTCTAATTTTATCTTTTTAATCCTTTAGACCTTTGTGATTATTTTGTAATTTATTAATCAATTTAACTTTTCATACCTTATTTTTATAATTTTCAATTTTTTAAATATATTTCTTGCGATGTCTGGTGAGTGATTTGTTGAATCTAGTGCGTTTGTTCTGACCTCGACCGAGACTCACCTGCACCTTTCCTTACCTTGTAATTTTTTATCCTTTTTTTTAGCATCTTCAATGCCAGTAAACTTTTTACTTTAATTTAATATTTAATAATTTTTTTTACATTTGTCTAAAATGTTTGTTCGTTCATTTGTCGCCCATCCACAGTTATAATTAGGTTCCGGACAGACTGTGCAGCTGGAGGAAGGGACGGGGTGAAGATTCAAACGTTTTATCAGGCCAAGAGAACAATTTGGAGTATCGGACCAGTAAATAAACATAAAAAACGAGTCAGTTAACACCTGCAGGTGGCTCGTATAATATATATCAAGGTTGGGTCCAAATTTCCATACTGTCTGGCCCCTACTGAAATGCTGGAAGTCCCCAAAATTCTCGGAAGCCGGCGACAGTCGCAACTTGTCGTAGGGAACGTTTTTGGATGGGCATGTTTGTTTTGTAGTGTTTTGTTTTTGAATATTCGTAAGTTTTTTAATATACTCTTCAAGTCTTTTTGTGTTTTTTTAATGAGAGCTTCAAGCTCTCAAGGCGTTGGGATTCTCAGGTACCACCACTGATCAACCCGGACCAGGCTAAATATTTTTCTTTGTTTGACAAAGTGGCGCCCGAGCATATATTCTTTTTAATATTTCACAATATTTTATCTTTCTCAATTTATTTTAATTTCAAAATTCCTAAGTAATAGTATTGTTAAAACTTACATAATGAGAATCATATACAAATACCTGAGGTCTTATTATTCTAGCTCTGAATTTTTTGTCCGGAAATTAATTGATTAACTAACATGTTTAAATAAATTATAATAATGACTATCAATTATATTATGAATATTTACATTAACGTATAAAATTAAATAAATAACTTAATTAAATAAAAACCTAAAAAAGGTAATTGACTGTTCAATTTCTGTTTATACTATTTTTACAGAAAATAAACTTAACGTATAAAAACTAATATCTACCAATACATGATACTATAAAAAATCGAACAAGAATGCTTTTAAAAACAACTTTTATTTTTGAAGTTACAAGGTCATGATTACCAGGTCTAGTCTGAAGCTAGAATGAATCTTTGAAAGAAAAGAATATAACAGATTAAACATTTGATTACACAGCAATTCTTAAATTAGATGTATGTATGGGAAAATAGTGTCCCAGAATACAGGCGTCGTATATCCTACGATGTAATATACATATACCTTACACAATTTTGCAAAATAATTTGATATACGTTATGAATAGTCTTGTTCACTGGAACAAAAAAGTAATAAATAAAAATGCCTTTTACATTTCATTCTTGTGTTACATAGTGGAAAGAAGAATTTTTATAATTGATACAAAGAGACTTTTATTGATCACTGAGAGTCACAAAAAGACATAAAACGTTGCAAGGAATCGGAACAAAAGACCTGTTAAAAGGATCAAATTACTCGAAAGCATCAAAGGAAGAGTAACTAAATCATCCACCGTAAAAGAGTGGGATAAAATGATGAAAGACGGGAAAAACTTTATACTTATTTACGTTTAAAATGTACTACGATAAATACAGTTCCGTCTAGCAGATGCCATTAAAAATAAAGAACGTAGACAATAAATAAAACAAGAAGACAACTTTGTACCTAAGTGAAATTTAAATTGTAATTTGTCTCTATCCTACACTTGTTTGCTTGTAAAAATTTCATTAACGTCTAAAATTACGTTAGTATGATTTCTTTGCAGTCCAGAAATAATTAAACACTGAAGAAAACATACAAGTGATTTTGCAGGTGAATTTCAAGAGTATTGTATTGAGCATTTGTTTCTCGTATTCCTGAAATTATTATTATATCCAAGACATTCTGAGCCCGAAATTATTTACCGCATACCACATTCCTGGGGGATAGAGAGGCCGTTGTCAGCGTCCTTTCCGTCTGTATAAACAGAGTAGTTTTGAAAACAACCAGCGTCTGACAGGCGGGCGCCGGCGCCGCGACGTCATCGCTTCTAGCAAAACATTAAAGATTTCTTGTTTCAAAACACTATATTAGGCATATTTAAGTGGACTGTTTACCTACGAACTTGACAATAGTCATACAAAATAGCTAACCCTTGTATCTAATCTACAATTTACATTTTATTACTCTTATTACTTCCCATGTAAAGTTATTTGCGCCTAACTATTTAATTCTTAAGAGATTTAAAAAAATATTTTAGTAGCTTATTAATCATTATTTCGAGAGTTAACAATTCTTAATAAAACATTCCGACCTCTGTAATAAATTGTAATGATTATCCCAAAATTAAACTTTCACTGGTGCATTTATTGTGAAATATTATAACACTTAAACTTATAAAAGATGAAAAAAACTCGCTAATAATATTATCACAAATTTTATTAGTCAACTTCGACAATATTGTTTCGGTAGATTCTACCATTTTCAAGAGTACATAAGTACCTACATAATACTAAAGTTTACACTTATTGACACTTATTCACGGTATGCGGCACGGAATATTATGGCCAAAATATGAGAATTTCAAAAACTTTAACTTTTGTTTTATATAGAGGTCTATTATGGTTACCTTTTAAAATTATTTTCATATTATACAGGGTGTTCCAAATGCCTTAAAAGTATCAAAGTTGTTTTTTTTAATGAAACCCCTTCTATATTATTGAATTTTTGGATTCTTCGATCAAAATAGGTGTTTGTTTTGATAAAGTTTATAATACCTAAACCTTAAGATTTTTTAAATAATTTAATTTTATCAAAATCTAACCTAATTTTCATGTTTCAAATACTTAAGAAGTATTTAAGTTATGTAAGCGAAATTTACAATGAAGTGTAACAATATATAATATTTTATATCCCAATTACAATAAACTCGTCATCTTTTACAGGCTGTCCAAAAATTAATACTACTTGATTAAGAACTTTAAGGGGTTGTAAATTGAATAATGTAAATGGATAGCCATATTTTTTAACATTTCAGGAGATGTATTTTTTAATTACCTATCGATTGGTATGAGGGTTTCATAAGCTGTCTTTGCGTTTTTTCAGGATACGCTAAATAATTGTTTTATGCGCTATTTTGAGCTCTTTATATAAAAGTTCCAATGTATCTAGTTGCCTTTGGTGTTAATTGTCAGATGTTATTATTTATTATTAAAGTGTTGCTTATTCAAAATGATAATTTATTCCAAGGGGGAGCGTATTGATATGATTTTTATCCTTGGAGAACGTTATAAGAATTGTTTATTGGCTTCTCGACTTTATGCTCAAAAATTTCCCGAAAGAAAACATCCTAAGCCAGCCGTTTTTGAGATAATAGACCCTATATAACCCAAAAGTTAAAGTTTTTGAAATTTTCATATTTTGGCCATAATATTCCGTGCCGTATAGCGTGAATAACCCTGTATAGGAGGAGTGGGGAAGATACCGAATCGAGCTGTTTTTAGTATTTTCAATATCTAAATTATATTTATTGGTAGAACAATGGTCTGAAAATCCGTTTTTTATTTTCTGTTTATGCTGGAAATATGCTCTTTTATGCGTTTTTTCACCGTTCTCCCACTTTGTCCTATATAGGTGGCATTACATGAGTCACAAAATAATTGGTAAATGCCACTTTTTTTTTATTGTCTCCCTTAGGTTTGTTGTTTACAAATATATTCTTTAAAGTTTTTGGTATTGGTCTTTATTGCCGATAAAATTTAAGAACAATATATAGGATTACATGCTTTTGCTTTTAAACTATTATTGTATAACATTTTTGTTACGATTTTTTGTTTTTTTGTGGTATTATTTATGGTGTTTGTGTACGTAGGTTTTCTGAATATTTTAAAACTTAAGGTATTTTTTTAAAGTTTATTATCCCAACGTTAGCTTTTTACTTTTTTAGGTCACTAGGGCACTATGTTTCTAATAAAAATCATTTATTTATACTTTAAGTCTACCTATCTACAATTATTATTTATCTGACCAAGTGACCAAACTAAACGTCTAATGGTGGAATAGTTTGAAACAATTTATCGCTTTGGAACGTACACGGTATCTAAACATGAGCGTTTCGGATGAAAATAGCCCGTTTAGGTTATCCAGGTTATCCAGGTTATCCGAGGAGTTTCATTGTCGGCTCTGAATTAAATTCCTTGCACATATTCTGCAGTATAGCGGCGAGTGGAAGGCAGGCAACTTTGTGGAGAGAAATATACCAAATAGGTGCAGGTACTATTTCGAATAGCTTACTTGCTTGGTCTTCTTGCTACTTGTTGTTGGTAGTGGTGATGTTTTGTTGTGTTAGTTGTTCAGAACCGACTGATGAAGCGGAATGTGAGATATTCAGGATTCAACAACCGTACCTTCTCTGCTATACACGTTCATAGAAGGTGAACTAGCCGCAACGGCTACGGACCGTTGGCATTCTAAACTTATTGTTTGAAACGTAGGGCCAAAGAGTAGAAAGTTTCCACTCTATCGCTCGATCGTATCAAATTTGTTTTTGGTAAATACTGACGGTATTATATTAGCCTGAAATAGCAATTGAGCTACTTTCAACCCTCCTCCCTATTACGTTATGTTTAGGACGCTCAATGGTGGTATTTAAATTCATCTGCACTTCTCTTTTATCTCTACCATTTCACGATTCCTAAAAAAGGAAACTGCAGAGAGTTTTCCACCATATCCTTCTCTTTTGCACCTACAAGAAATTTTTCTCTCCAAAACTAATCAAACACAGGATGATTTCTTGTAAATTAAATCCCGAACACGCTTTATTGTTAGCAGCATTAAATTTGCTACGTGATCGTTAATTAATCTGTTGAGGTCGATGGAAATAACTCTAAAGCAAATCCAACGCGTACCAATATTATGCATAACGGTTGTGTTATTATAATCGCTGATCAAACATTAATCCTGTTAAATTTGTTCTGATACTGAAACAATTTTGCTGTACCTATAGGGGCTTACGACATGCTCTAGTAATTAATCAAATAATCGTATTAATTATTCATATATCTATAGATAAATAATTATTGGCCTACATCTTTATTATTAAAGGGAGGTAAAATTAAGGTGACCCAAGAAACGGAAATGCGCAAACATGCAGAACTACAAATTTTGTTCTTAAACACTTCAAACTTTCCGTATTAGCTGCCAACTTTCGTGATACTTGGAAATGCTTCGTAACTAATGGTTAACAAATGCCTTAGCGAGTTCCTTAACGTTTAGTTGCTCTGCTTACTTTTTTAGGGTTGACCTAGAAAAGCAAGAACACGTAAAGTGTTTCATTACATACATATGATAGAAAACTGACCAGGACTCTATAGTATTATTACACGATCAAAACGAGGTATCATTGATTAATCGACGGTTAAAGTATCAACTACAATATAGTACGTGTAATAAAAATCGAAGTACCTGCAGATTTCATTGTTGCGGGACTTTTTAAGAGGACCGTAAACTTTAAAAATACATTTTACAGCCCACAGGAGTTATTTATTTTTCTTTTAGAAAAGCATAACTGGAATCACCACACTTATTAGTTTTAGTTTGTTGGTGTATTGATCAATAAAAGTGGCCATAAAATAATATACGTACATAAAATAAAGTATATTATTGGTACTGTTTATATTTATAATTAATTGTAAACTAGTAATGAGCAAAAATAGTCTTCGTCTTGTAGTTTTGTCTTGTCCTACAAATAATCTTGCTTTTGTATATTTAGCAAAATCAAAACCAAGATTAAGAGCAAGACTTGTCAGAAATATTTTCGAAAATTTTCAACATTAAATGTACTAGATTAAAACTAGCATCAAGACTTAGTTTTGTCTGGAGTTGCCGTGGTATGTTAGGAAGTAGGGTAAAGGGAGATTATTTGGCGATATTTTTAGAAAACAAAAGTAAATGTTAATTAGTATTTAGTTTAATTAACTGATATAAGCTAACATTGTTATTTAGTATCCAGAGCAGATATTCCATCCATAAATTATAATCAATAACTACGGATAATATCATAAAATTGATTTTGAAAAAAGAAAGTTTAGAAAGGTAATTTGGTAACGTCGGTCGGAAATTTGGTGATAGTGGGTAGGTATTTTGGCGAATTAAAATATTTAATACCATTGATCGCATCTGAAGTACCTACAACTGATCCATGAGATCCATAGAGGTGATGCCTAGGCAATCCCCGTGATAAGGATTAAACAGTATGAACACTGGATCCATTCAGCTCCATTTTTAGGGTTCCGCACCTCAAAAGGAAAAAGCGGAACCCTTATAGGATCACTTCGTTGTCCGTCCGTCCGTTCATCCGTCTGTCAAGACCCTTTTTATCAGGAACGCGTGGAGGTATCAAGCTAAAATTTATACCAAATACTCAGGTCTATTGTCACTTGGAGCTGTGAAGAAATCAAACTTCTAAGCAAACGCAATCAAAAGATACAGCCGTTTATGCCGCAAATTTCCGCAAATTTTCGAATCAAAACCTAGAGGTTACTTCCCGTGAACTCAGAATCTTGAAATTTGGTACGAAGCAACGTCTTATAGCACAGATAAAGGAAAAATTGCGAAAACCGTAAATTTTAAGTTATATCATATAATTAAAAAAAATTTAATAATTTTAAAGTTACTACCCCTTTCCTCATGAACGCGTAGAGGTATTAAATTGAAATTCATATCAAATACTCAGGTCTATAATACCTAAAAGCTGTAATAAAATCAAACTTCTATGTCAACGCAATCAAAAGAAACAGCAATTTAAGCCGCATATTTTCAAACTCGCAACTACTCGCAAGGGAATCAAAACCTAAAGGGTACTTCCAGTCGATTTAGAATCTTTAAATTTGGCATAAAGCAATATTTTATAGCACATATAAAGGAAAAATTCCGAAAACCTTAAATTTTTAGTTACATCACATATATACAGGCTTGTACGGAACCCTCGGTGCGCGAGTTCGACTCGCACTTGGCCGGTATTTTTTTTGTTTTACATCCTCAGAATACCACTTGCCGCATGATCCACACTGCCAGTCGTCATTTTTTGGAGCAGTTATTTTCTTATTGGTTAGCGATGTGGATGGTAATGGTGCTCTTGGTTGTGGTACTGGTGATGTTGATCGTGAAGATACTGCTGATGGATATCGTGTATTCGCAACACATTTTCCTTTAGTACTGTCTGTAGCCTTTCTTGTTTTAGCTGCTTTCGCTTTAGAAGCACTTGGTATTATTGATAGTACTGATGAGGTTATAAAAGGATCTTCTCCTACAGATGTTAAGTATTTCGCACTTGAGTCCCTTTTTGGTTTTGTTTTAATAATCTGCTTCTTTAATACTTTGAGGGTTTTTAAAATTTCTTGAACTTCTAAAGTAGCTGCAACATTTGTAATTGGTACTAGTAATGACAAGGGATTGTTGGTGAGATCTGATGGCCTCAGTGCCCTCAATTACAGGCATAATTCACATTCCAAATATGCACAACACCACATTGTTACACCTTACAGAAAACCGTACTGATAAACTGAAGTTCAATATTTTTGATTGTATAAAAACAGCATCAAAAAACCTAAGAAATTACGTTCATGACTTAAGAAATAACTCTGGATATAAAAGTTATTGGACACACACTCAATTTAAAACAACGACAGACATGTAATAAACTATTATTGAAAGTTTCATTCACTTACATTAATCAGTTCAGTAATTATTCAATAATACAAATTACACTAGAAAGTTTTTTACAATAATGGCCGCAGGAATGAACTTTTGACAGAAAGTCTTTTTTTTTAAGTCCTACAAATCTCGACAATGAAACGCGCAACATGTTCTCATCTCTTTCGCTCTTGCGGCAGAGTGCTTGCATCATTTCGCATCACTGTGTGGGTAAGCAACGTCTTAAAACACTTTTAAAAATCTATCACCAAATTATCTTTCTCACCAAATAACCTCCCTTTACCCTACCTAAATCACAAACCGGGAGAAATTTATATATATGACCTTATTCTAGGAAGGTACTACTGTACAATGATTACGATAAATTACCTTGATCTATGCAAATCAATTTTGCATGTACTATGTACAAAGACTATACATATGTAAATACAATGTGAGCTACTTTGGAAATTCATAGACCAAAACTGGAACAAGTTAACAGATATGAGTTTCGTACATAAATTTAAATTCATAAATTACGCCTTAGCCGACATGCATACATACGTACATACGTATGGATATGTTGCACTAAATCACAAGAGCAAATTTGTATTATCGGCTCAACCGAGAAGGCACGGCGCGGCGCAGGGCGTCTGGACGCAAAGGCGGTATAGCGCTGTTATTCGCCCAATTCACTTCTTCATTTCGTATTATACAGGAGAAAATCCTTATCCCATGCTTTGCATATCCCGTGGGCATTGGGACCATTCAACTTTTAACAAAGTATCCCTAGGTATATTTTACGAGCTCAGTTTCAATTCCTTTTCTTAAATAATATCATCGTATTAAATAAATACAATGCCTGGTACTATCATGTGCCTACAACGATTTTATTGTTGACATTTTTTTATTAAAAAAAATCAGTTTAGTTTAGGAATCACCAGTTAATGAAAAAATAATAAAAATAAAATAAAATCCTAAAAGCGTTTTAGCGTCTTAGACTTTTAAAATTCTTTTTTGGTAGAATTTCAGTACAACTTAAGCCACTCTTTTTAGGGATTTTCTCATATTAAACAAAAGTTTCGGTTTATGGTTTCAATAAATATATCAGAGGAAAACGTTTTTTGTTTTATTTACGAATACGCCCTGAGACATATTTTGATTCTGATTAAATTTAAAAAGGTCACAACAAATTCTGCCATCGATTTTTCGATCAGTCCCCGATCTCAACCTTTAACCTTACCGTATCGGGTCGAAAATGTACTTTCGTCAAGGTAATATCTCCCTTCTCGTTTGACACATTCTGCAACAGCAAATATAAATGTTGGTCATTCCGTTTAGTCGTCCTTCGAGCCAATATAGTTCCGGAAAGCGAACGCTTTTCCGGTTTCTTGGGCGTCGCCGGTTCCACAACGCCCTCGTCGCGCCCGAACTAATATTCTGGGCACGTGGTTCCTGTAATGCGACGCCAAAATCTGCTAGGAAATGAGATTTAACAAGTATTTTCGCGCTGTCGCTTTCCGAATCGACGGCGATGTCGATCTTCGGAAAAGCGACATGAGAAAACCACAACGAGACGAGTGCGGAATGGTTTCGCGTTAAATGGAAAACCGTACAATCATTTCTCTAAAATCGAAACTCAATATACAGGGTGTCGTTTACAATTTGATTGATTTCCATTTTTTTGTCCTTCCTTCCTCGTATCTTTACGAATTTCCCTTTGTTGAGGCCATGGAAACCACCATATATTATAAGTTCAACATCTATCTATATTCATTTACTACTGTGTTATATAATGCCGTATAATATAGCTAACGGTTGTTTTCTTAACTTCCCAACAAGATTAATTTAAACTCAATTAAATCGGTCGGAACTTATACGAAATAATCCCTGCCCGAGGACGAGAGAGAACTAAATTTGTCATAGGCATGACGTGGGTCTTGTTCAAAAGTTTCCCCAATAGAAAAGAAACCAGAAATCCTATTTACCTACCTACTGTTACAAAATTGTAAAGAATTTATAAAGTAGCAATAAAAATAGAAAAATTGTGAGAAAGGTATTACCTACCTATAAATTGTGATTTACGGTTGTCCTGCAGAAGAAGGAAACTTTGAAGTTCTTAAAGGATGTATGGTACATTGGTAGGTTAGGTAGGTAATGGCTTTTAAAGTTTAAGTCAAACCACAGCAGAGGCAGAAGCGAACTGGAAAGGCAATTCTAGCGATAAATGCGAGTCAGCTGGATATTGTTCCCTTCTTGGTGAAGTGGTTGTAGCGGGAAAACGAAACAGGAAAATATTCGTTGTGCTTACTGCTCGCCGAGAAAATAATGGTCTTTCAGATGTTGTTCTTGGCAAGGACAAATAGCCGTTCGGTTCGTTCAAAGAGGTAAAAGTACATAATTGCTTTACAACAGGCACCACCAGTCACATATACAAAACCATACCAGACCATTTATTTTACCAATATAACCATTTGTAAAAAATGGTAATTGAAGGTACATAGACGGAGAAGACCATAAAACGAATCATTAGGCGAAACTAATTAACGTAACATTTAACAAACCTTTGAGAAACATCATTCAATATTTATCTTTCATTGATCTTCAATAGAGTTCAATAGTGTCTTCCAGACTTAATCGCTGATCATCAGAGGGGGGGGGGTTAAGTGTTCGACAATAAAGTTAATATTTACTAGAGGGTAAAGTTAAATGTCTTTTAAACGGGGCAAAATTAAGTATATGCCACTCTTAACCCTAGGTTTGAGAGAGTTAAAGTTAAGTGTCTTTCGGTTTTAATCTTGATCTTCAAAGGGATAATGTTCTGCAAGTCATAACTCGTGGTCTTTGGTATTAAGGGTTTAAAAGTTGAAATTTGTCTTCAACCTTAAACCCTTAGCTTTTAAAGGGGGCAAAATTAAGTATATGCCACTCTTAACCCTTAGCCTCGAAGGAATTAAAGTTAAGTGTCTTTCGGTTTTAATCCTTGGTCTTCGACAGGAATAACGTATCTAAAAGTCATAACTCGTGGTCTTTAAGAGGTTACAGTTGAGTCTCTTTTAATTAAACCTTAGTTTTTAAAGGGGGTATAGTTAAGTATATAGGTACTAGTCACTTTTAAACCTTGATCTTTAAAGAGATAAGAGTTTGTCATCTAACCCCTTGGCTAAGAATGAGTATCTCTGTTTAATGCTAGGTTTTTAGAGAGAAAAGTTAAGTGTCTGCCACTCTAATCCTAGTCTTTGGAAGTTAATGTTAAAGAGTAATTCGTCTTAATCTTTTTTTTTTCAAAGGGATGACGTGTCTGTAAGTCATAACTCGTGGTCTTTTATTGGTTAAAGTTGAGTGTCTTTCAACCTTATCCCTTAGCTTTTAAAGGGGGCAAAATTAAGAATATGCCACTCTTAACCCTTAGGTTTGAGAGAGTTAAAGTAAAGTGTCTTTCGATCTTAATCTTTTTTCTTCCAAAGGGATGACGTGTCTGTAGGTCATAACTCGTGGTCTTTTAGTGGTTAAAGTTGAGTGTCTTTCAACTTTAACCCTTAGCTTTTAAAGGGGCAAAGTTAAGTATATGCCACTCTTAACCCCTTTTAATTTTTTGCTCTTCAGAAGGAATAATGTGCCTGCAAGACATAGCTCTGGCGTTAAAGTTGAGAATCTTATAATCTTAATGCTTAGTTTTTAATGGGGACAATGTTAAGTGTTTGCACTTTTAATCCCTACTTTTTTGTGAGTTGGTCTTTAAGAGGTTAAAGGTCTCTCGGACTTAATACTTGGAAAGAAAGGACAAAATTATGCGTTTGCGTCTTATTAATTCTTGGTCTTTTTGGGGGGGAAAAAATAAGTGCTTGTGAGTCTTAATCCTTATCAGGAGGGTGATGTAAAGTGTCTGCCAGAACTAACTTTTGGTTTTCAGTGGGGTTTAAGGTAAATGTTTGAAAATTAAAGGAATTGAATGCCTGTCAGCCTTAAGTAAATGACTATGAAGGAGGGTTGAGTTAAATGTCTGCTAGCCCTAATCGTTAACCTTCACAAGGCAGATGAATTACGTTATGTTTCTCCTAATCCTAATTTTTTGTTTTTACGTTAAATATCTGCTAGTTTTAATCGTTAGACATCTGTGACCATAAAGTGCAGTCCATGTTGTCGTGTGGTGCCCACGTCGTAAGTATACAATTCTCAAGTGAGTAAACCAATAAACCTCAAGAAAACTTTCCAGAGTTGTTTGTAAATCGATCAATAATATGTTACCGGTTGGACACGATATGTCCGTTTGTGTCCATGTGTCTATGTGTACATATATGTGTCTGTTTATGCTTTGTAAACGTGTTTGTGCAAAGTCGGGTTAATCGTGTTCTATTTTCAGACCCGCAGTTGAGTATCGATTCGGTTCAGTTTTGACATGCACTTCGCTTGCTACTGTTATTATCTGGTTTATCGACAGTGACCACAAAGGCGGACGACGACGACAACGGGATCGCGACGCCCAGCGTCTTGACCTGCCGTTATCGACGTCGATTAATCTAACGCTCGATCACTACGACAATAACAACCTTACAGAATTGGAAAGTTATAAGCAAATACTCAAAGTTGAACTCCTTAATCCAAACAAAACAATTTTCAAAGGTATAAGGTGAGTTGACAAATTTTATCACATAGTGCTCATATTTTTCCAAAATAATATTTCCTTTTAATTGTTTTTCATATCTTTAATTACATTTGTTTTAATTTAAATATGCAACGTGTCGATTTTACGAAACAAGGAAACGCCACACGGAAATGCGACATAATGGCACGGCAAAAGTGAGCCGTGATCAACTTGCCAAGTTCCGTTTGGGGGTAAAAGAGCACATGCGGGTCAGTATAAATGAATTAGTTTTTGGAGATCAAAGATGTCAGTAAGATCGAGCCAGCGAGTCAGAGGGGTTAGGGGGGTGTAGCGGGTTACCGCTATCACTCACTCTAATGCCCGATTAAGAGTCCCTGCCATTACCGACGCCCCACTTAATAATTATTTAGGCAAGTAGTTTTAATATATATTTATAATTAGTTTTTAAGTGTCATCTATTTTATAACATTTTTAATTCATTAAATCTTTAAAAACATCATAAAAATATCGCTTATTCGTTACATTTTGATATCATCATCTAGTCCTGAATGGAAATAATAATCATGTTTATATTAAATTTAAAAAAGCGCTTAAGTGATCAGAAAATAAAAAAATGATAAAAAGCGCGATGAAGCGCAAACAGGGCGCATGTTTTGAATATTAAACTGCAAAGTTTTCTTTACAACAGGGTTATGTTGTATCTATATTATGGAGGATTGGAAAAGTTTGTATGGAAAATTTGTATGTCCCAATACATTGACTATATGGCATACATATGTGTATCTATGTATATTGGACAATATGGAAAAGTTTTGGAATACATATATAAAGGAAGGCAATTTCATTTTAAATCTTTTTCGTTTTGTCGGATACATCTGGAATAGCTAAGTAATAGACGCCTTGACACTGAATGAGGAAGAGCACCTGTTTTCCGAATAGGTAGAAAAATGAGATTAAATAAACTTCCAATTTTTCAATTCAGTTGGGCATAAAAACAGCCAAGTAAATTGGAAATAAAGAGAAGACACATCACCACATCAAACAAGTTTCTCTTTCATGATACTTTAACATATAGATACCTACACAACGCACGTTTCAACATTAAATCTGTTGTAAAATGCGAAGAAAACCCCGCGTCCTTACATTGCGAATATATGGAAATAAAGTATACGATGTTGAACTATTACTTCCGCCAAAACAGTTGATATAATAATAAAGTTTCGCTGCAGTGAAAAGAGTTTCGTCCTTTAATTTTCTTTACGTCGCAACTGCCGGAATAAATTAGAAAGGTGACGAGTCATTTTAGTTTATAGGTCGTCATACAAGCCCCGGAAGTGGGTCATACAAATTTTTACTGTTGCCAAGAAAGTTGCGAACTCATTTCCTGAAATCGTAAAGTTGCCATTTTCCAACAACATTGTCAACTTTGATAAACAATCTTCAAATGAAAAAAAAAAAGGATAGTCATCAGATGTGATGGGCACAACAACACAAGGTATATCGGAAAGTCCCTATCTTTTGTAAACGCTTTTGAAACTCTTCACATTTTCTTTTCTATGTACTTCTGAAGCCTGTAGGCCAGAATACCTAATTGTATTTTATTGTGCAAAATCCCTGCAATAATAAAATTCCTTTTTTTGTTTTAACTATGGTTATCCTCCCCCGTATCTTATAAATCATTTAGGGAAGATTTCAGTGTCTGTATTTTCTTTAATTGCCTGACGCCTGCTCTGTTCGTAACGGTTTCGTTGCTTATCTTCACGTCCATCTGGACGCAAACAAGGCGCCGCGGCGACTGAAAGCCTTTGAAGGAAATCGGATAGATAACAGGATCAGTTCGTTTCCCTGAATCCTTTAGCTAGGGTGTTAGAGGGAAACTGATAACGGGATGGTGGACAAAAACGGGAAAAAGTTACTTTCATCCGTTCTTCTGAAACTCCCTTTTAGACGTTAGTATGATTAAATATGGATTTAGAAAACGTCCGTCTTGAAACGAGATTGATGTTTCTTATAAAGTAAGTTTAACTTCTTCTGGAGTAAAAGTAGGTCTTCGAAAAAAATTCCATTAAAAAACGACAAAGCAACCCCTTCTTACTTTACTAATATACAGAATATCTAAGATTCCTAACATTAAGAAACAGTTAGTTGTAATAGGAAAATAAAAAGGGTTTAACGTGAGGTTAGATGAGATTTGCTGGACTTCTCCTTCCTCATTTTGATCTCACAATATTCTAAAAACCTTCAGACCGCAGCCAATCTGAATAAGTTTGTCAAAAATTCAACCTCCTTGAAGGCCTTTAGTGTAAAATTTTCGCTATTGGAAGAAAATTATGTAACGATTGAATTTTACAGTATCGCGTTATAAATTTGTAGAGAAAGATGATATCTGTTCGCGAAAGCTCGTAGGTATCCATCTAGCAGTTTTAAATCTTCTAAGGGATCTCCGCTGTGAACCATTTCCCTCAACAGTTGTCGAAGAGTTTATCTGAAAAATTCAATTTCCTCCCCCCTTAGTAGTATGGTAATGCGGATCGAATGTGTGCATGTTCTTAGAGACATGCAATTTCCATAAGAAAACTAAACGTGAAGGTTTTCATTTCCTTTACGGAAAAACTTAACACCCCCGATCAAATACCGATTTCCCTAGCTCAGGAGAACCTGTTTGCCTGTCAATTTATGATTTATTCACGTCGTGTTCTACTATGTCAAACAATCCACCCATTTTTATCATATTAAGGTTCTGAAACAGTTGTTAAATCATATCACTAGGAAAAGGGTAATTTTAAAACGTTACTGCATGTGACGGGTGAAATAAAATTACGAACCGCGCTTTAAATTATACTGTAAAAGATGGATGATACCTACTAATACTGCAAAGCCAATCTTTCCTAACTGTGCTTAATAACTGTTATGTATCTTTCTGGATAACTATGGGTAAGTCACGTTGGCTAGGTAGGTTCTATTAGGGATGTTCCACAGATTGGGGCTTTTCGTGTCTGCTGCTTTAGCTTAAGCGCACGTTCCGGCGAAAATTAAAACGTTAAATTTAATTAATCACTTAGAAGTGCTTTAGCGACTGCTACAGCCGCGAAAGAAACATTAAATTTGATAAATTAAGGTGTTTACAAGGAAACCTCGCCCCCGTGCAGAAATTAACGACTTCGGCCACCTTTGATCTCTAAATTCCATCGGTGTTATCAACCTCTTAATCTCTTTCTTTTTAAACAATGTCACAGGTTCAATGGCCAAAAATAACGATATATATAATATTAAATATTTGAGTGTATCAATTTTAATCAGGGACTTATTCTTAATCTTTTCTGGGAGGACTGATATTATTTTATTTTCATGAAACACGCTTTCTCATTTAATTTCAGGTGTCAAAATATACCTCTCGCTGCTCACTGTGGTACCGCCACTAATAGTTCCAGGACCACAGACTGTTGTATCGATCTTATTAACCTCACGTTTTAAACTAGCAAGATTACATTTTGCCTGGAACACGATTTAACAATTAAAAGCTTAACATCTTCAATTCCTGTTCCAGCAAACCACAAACTGTTAATTGCCTACTACATTTAATCGATTTGTTACGGGAACAGATGTGTGTTAAAATACATTACAATAGGAATCATTTATCAATGAAAAATTATTATTTTAGATCCCATACTTAATTTTTTTGGACAGACATATGGTACTCTAAGTGTCATTTTGTACATCAAAAGAAATTTATTCTAGAAAAACTGGCCCAGAATTCGGCTTCCCTTTAACGATTTTCCCGATGAGAATCTCATTCGGCTGGCTGGTTTTTCTCCTTTGTGTTTCAAGTGTTTTCATTTGAGTCAAAACCCGCGATTTGGCTCCTCTCCTATTGTTTGAATTTCTCTAATGAAAGTCAATTAAATAGGTACAGCCTTTTTTCTTTTTGTACGAGACTGTCTAGCTACGATACAACAACGAGAATGGTCGGGAAATTAAGTAATTTTCTCACGAGAATAGCCGTTCTACAATATACATATATCTATTAAATAATATGAATACCAAACACGTAATGCTAGGGATAGGGGTTGATTCCAAGCCACAAATAAATTCCTGCTGTCTGGAATAACTGAGAGATACCGAACTGTTTAGTGTAGTGGATTTCTACATCGTGGAATTGATCTTTGACCCCAGCGTAAAAATCTATATGCGATACAGAGATCGCGACGTCTTATGAAAAAGCCTCGAAGAGGCTCCATTATATAGAAAATTTGAAAGGATGATAATAAAAGTACATTACTGTGCATGGAGGGCGTACGACCC
The DNA here is from genome assembly GCA_029378335.1 of Agrilus mali. NCBI lineage: Eukaryota > Metazoa > Arthropoda > Insecta > Coleoptera > Buprestidae > Agrilus > Agrilus mali. The sequence continues at coordinate 17,013,164 of CM055658.1, read as the reverse complement.
GAAAAAAAAATCAAATAATACCTACTGAGAAAGGAAAAGCTACGTTGAAGAAACCATTTTTTTTTTTCAATTTCAAAGCAGAATATTAAAAATTAAATTTACTCCTTCGTCACGTTTAAATTTTCAATTCTTTATCTCTGTTATAGACGACAACGCTTCGGTGAAAGGTCTTTTAATTTTATTCGAAGCAATTTTGTTGGAAAGAAAGATGTTTTTGAAAGATAGCGTTCATAGGGATTTATGCAAAAATGGCATGAGCTGGTCGATATGAATAACTAATGGAAAATCATTAAGTTCGGAATTCCACAACATTGAGTTCGTCAGCGTGGAGCGAGTAACAAAGAATGAAAGAAAAGAGCAAGCCAGAGAAGCTAGTTAAGCTAGTACATTTTAAATTTTGGCATTAAATGGGGTGTAAGCAAATTCATGAGATGTTTAATTTTCCATAGCAAAGAATTCTCGCCTTGGAATTGCGACCAGAGTAGAAAATGCTCGGGAAATGCATTTCACTTTTCGCCAATTAACTTTTATACTATCTGTATGAAACAAAGAAGAAGTCCCTTTTGTTATGTGTAATTATGGATTGTTTACAATGTATCTGCATTTTCTCATTATAATACAAATCTAGATTTCGAGCCAGTGGGGAGTATCAGAATTTCATATGGTTTTGAAAAGTATTTAATAAATTTGAAAAATAACTTAAAAACAATTACAAAATTGTATATAAAAGTACTTGCCATTTAATCTACCAACTAGGGGTGTTGATAATGGCAGGGGTTTTTGGAGCGTTAGGGTGACCCCTCTGACACGCTTAGTTGATCCTACTACCCCCTTACTCCCTCGAAACTGATTTTTTTATAATGATCCGCCTAATGCTCTTTTACTTACCCAAAAACGGAACATGCAGCTATGTCAATGTTCCGTGTTTCGTAAATTCAAGACGTTGCAGATTGAAATTAGAACAAATGTAAAATAACGAAATATAAACGATTAATGAAAAACAAAATGTTGGAAAAATATGAGCATATGTGACACTACCTACTGACAGTTCGTCTTCGCTGGCCCGGAGAGAAAATCGAGTAAAAACGAGGCGTCACCATTACAAAGACCAACAAACGACGCTAATTACCACGGAAACCTCGGAAGCATTCGGCATCTTCCAAAGAACTTTGGCGAGAAGTCCCTGGCGGGAAATTTGATCGACGTAAGCTTGACGTCAAAACTGCGAAACGGTTTAAACCAGTTTTAACCTCAAGTTCTTGTATTTGTTTGGATGATTGGATTGTTCTACCTTTGGATTATTTGGCCGCAGACTTCAAAATAAGTGGTTTATAGTTATTATCATTATGTTTGCCGTAAGACTATTTTTTATTTTTGTGTATGTGTTAGTTAAGGATAATAATATGCTATACAGGAATCGTTTTTAATGTGAAGAGAGGCTACTATAGTATAATAATTATTGTAAAACAATAACATTTGTTTGTTTGTTTGTGTGGAGTTATATTTTGAACCACAAGTCAGATTTTCAATTTTCTTTTACCATTAGAAAGTCTATAATATGGAAAAGTTTTTAGACTACAGCTGTTACATTACCACTTTATTGAGGGTGTATTAGTGATTTCAAAACTGAAATAAATTCATCATCGTACATTAGCTGCAAAGTGGAACTCAAACATAAATTCTCTAAAAACAAATAATCAGTAATTACGTTTCTGGAAACAAAGTCTTTTTATTACCAATTACCCTTAAAAAAAAGCACCCCACGATCCTACTATTTATCCTGCTTAACAGCTGTAAAATGTATGGTTAGATTGGGTTAGACCAAGCGTTTGTTTATAAGTTCTCAAATTCAAAATGAATAATCTACAAAGGGGTAAGTACATAAATGCTTCAAGAATAAAAAGTTTCTTATAAAACTTTATCAGCTGTCAACATTTTACTTACGTAGTTGATAAACAAAGGGTGGCGTGTCTTGAAACTCTGAAGCGTGACTATTATATCGTTTTTTATTAGCAACTTTAAACGTTTTTCTTTTTCGGGAGAAACGTTTAATAGTTGCGTGCTTTTTAACAAAAATGAAAATGAAAAAGAAAATAAAAATAATTAATAACACGAAGTTGTAAGAAGTTGTTTAAGTATTTAATACGTTCCATGACACAACTTTAATTTTTAATAGAACACGAAAACATTCACAGTTATACTTTGAAGAACAGAAGTTTAATAACTAATTAATTTTATGTTTGCACTTTTGTTTTTATTACGTCTGTATCACACATAGTTAAAGTAGAATAAAGAATTTTTGATTTAAGTTTAAACTCTCTCGTTAATCGTCAGGATTTTTAGTTCTTCATTCAGAATGTAGAATAAGTTTATTAAAACTAATATTTGAAAATTTTATTTATTTTAATTTAATGTAGATATTCACATGGGGCACCCACAAAAAATCCTGATTGTTTATTTCTGATGATTGTGAATGTACCTAGGTAGGTATACTCAAAATTTTCGTAATGAAAAATAAATACTGTAATTAAACGAAAACATGCCCTAATTGGCCAATTTCAATGTGGATAAAAATACATTTTCCTTGTTCAGAACGCGTAACTTTTATCAAATACATAGTAACGGTTCTTCTTTTTACTGAAAGTAATTTTAAGTAAAAACGAGGAAGTTTCAATTATTGTTGCTCAAAAAAATATTTAATTTGTGATAAATTACGTAGGTAATGAAATGACATGTTTTGTATTTTTTACATTATTGCTGTTGCTGTTCTTGTTATTGTTAGAGATTTCAAATTTAAACGCAACATGTAGGTACCTAGAATCACGCCAATAAATAAATTCATATTTCTATTTCATACGTAAGTGTATTTACAAGTACCTACCTGATACAAACACAAAATCAGAGTATAAATGAGTAACGTGTTTGTCGTGTTTTGTTTTTTGGGTCCACGAAAAAAAATATCTACTTATCGCATAACCAGTAAAAGGGGAAATGTGAATGTCGATTTCAAACCGAAAACATTCAGCTGGAAAATAATTTAAAAACAACAAGTTAAGGACTTTTTAACTTTGCGAATATCCAACTCCGGTTCGAAAACTCTAAATAGATGGCCTAACTTTCGACAACTTTTAAATTCCGGTAAAATATCATGTTTTAGGACAGAACCTTTTTGTTTTGCTTTGTAAATTAATTTCATTGCATTGGCTAGAGAAGATAATGTAAAAAATCAGGCTTGAATATATTCCAATGACAAGATCAGGACCAAATTAAAAAAGATTAGGATTCCCAGATGAAGGGTAAGAAAGGATATAAACGTACAATTTAAAAGACGAGGATAAAAACGATCCAAAAACCTATAGAGGTATTACACTAATGGATACGGCGTATGATACATACGTATACATACTTGAAAACAGGATAAGAATTGAAAAAGAAAGAATAGAGATCCTGCCAGAAACACGACCAGGATTTAGAAAAGGAAGAAGAGTAATAAATAAAATATATATAATAAAAAACAGCTGTAGAAAAGACGATAGAAAAAGGAAAAGGAAGTTATATACTTTTTTCATAGATTATTTTTCATAGAAACATCTAGAAAATAAAGAAATACACAGCAAACTGATCAGAAAATGAAAAGAAACAAGGAACAGCGTACATGTAGAAAAAGAAAAGTTTGAAATATTCTGGACAATAAACGAATTAAGGTAAGTATTTCCACTAATAGACCAGTGCTGAAGCCTTCAAAAATAGTAAAAAGTGAAAAAAAAATTATAGTAGGATGAAACCCAATGGAAAAGGAAGATAATATAACAGAAATGAAAGGAAAAATAATTTACGGGCGATCTGAGGTCGGGAAGTGGAAGGGGGTGAGTTTTTATGGGTAAAAAACGGTTTTCCTTGATTTCCGGAAAAACTACAAGTCTTATGGAAAAAGTTAAATGACAAAGTTGTAGGTAATAAAAAGATCTACAACTTTTCCATTTTCACTTTTTTCACATAACCTCAAAATTTATGAAAAAAATCAAAATAACCAACTTTATGGTTTTTTATTTTTAACTTTTACAAAAAAAAATTTTTTTCACGAAATTTGGTGAAAACGTTTCCTATTTATGCCCCAAACACGCTGTAATTTTTTTGATTTGAAATATTTATTTTTTTACCTTATTTTTACTTAATATCGAAAAAGCTCCCTAATTTTCAATCGAAAATTCTCACGTCAAAATATCTGCTTTTTAAAAAAACGTTGGTGGGATTTTTCTTCGTTAAAATCTGTAGTTTCTGATGGTGCAAAAAAAAATATTGATTACTATGGTAAGTTTTCTCACGAAATGCAAAAAAAACGGAGGGAATTTTATCTAAAAAATGTAACCGCCGCTATTTTCTGTTATATTCTCTTTCTTTTCCAATGGGTTTAATCCTACTATAATTTTTTTTTGTTTCAAAAATTATCGACCCTGGTCTATAACTATTATTCATACTATTTATTGCGGATTTGGAAGAATTTCTGGAAAAAAGATAAGTAGGAGAAATAGTATCAGGCAAAAGAAAAGTATTCACGTTAGCATATGCAGATGATATAGGTAGTGTTATAAGCAAACACAGATAAAGAAATAAAAAATATGATAACAAATATAAAAGTATATCTGTTTAAAGTAAGTCTAGAATTAAACCCAACTAAATCAAAAATAATGATTTCCAGCAAAAAAGGGAATAGGTGTGGGACGAAAACAACAATATATTATAGAAAACGTAAACCAATTTAAATACCTCGGATACTTATTCAAAAGAAACAATGGAGAAGAAGCTAGTATAAAAAAGGTATGTAAAAAAATGGCCGCAGCCATGACACAAATATGGAGTATAGGGAAAAGCAAATTCAGAGGAGATTTTAATAAAAGAATGTTAATGTTTAATGTCATGTTAAAAAAATTTAATGTTATACGCGGTAGAAGTATGCGGACACAAGGAAAGAAAAAAAATAGAGGCAGCTCAAGAAAGATATTTAAAAGGTATTCTAAGGCTGGACAGGTGCACTCCAGGATACGAGGGTGGATCAAATATAAACGAGCCTTTGTTCTGAAAACATTTATTTTGAAAATTTTACAAAAACACAAATTTCTTTATTTTCGACAAATCCCCCTTGTTTGGTTATTCATCTTCTCCCAACGGATTGGTAGTTTTATCATCTCGTTTTCATAAAAAGAAGCAGGGCGGGAGTCTATCCAGTTGCGTACAAACGCCTCCACATGTTCATCAGTCTGAAATCGCTCGCCTCCTAGTGATTCTTTGAGGGGCCCAAACATGTGGAAATCACAAGTGGATAAGTTAGTGCTATATGGATGGTGCTCCGACTAAGTCTAGTGTATTTCACTGATTTGGGCCTGCGTTAAAGTTGCGATGCGAACTCGAGCAGCTTTTTGATCTTCACTAATTGTAAGCAACTTTGGTACCCAACGAGCTGAAATTTTTTGGAATCCCCAGTTTTTCGTTATGACTGTGTGGACACTCCCATAGCTGATGCCGAGTTCAACAGATATCTGAAGCACAGTGGCGTGGTGGTCCCCTTCAATAAGGTTTCTAATGCGTGCAATTTAACCGGCGAAATGCTGGCGCGCGGGCGACGAGGATGATTAACATTTTCGACACGATTACGCCCTTCGTTAAATTCTTTGCACCAAACTTATACCCGTTGCCACGAAAGCGTTTCATTTCCGAAGTGTGCTAGCAATCTGCGCAAAATTTCAGCTGGTTTCACGTTTTCACGTGTAAGAAACTTAATAATATAATATAATAATCCGTTGCGCAACGCTGCTATGCATCTCTTTCTCGTCATTGTGATAGCTACATACTAACCAAGCAAACACAGCAATGCGACGAGTCGTTTTCGTGTCACCTAATATCCCGATTTCAAGTTGCTAACGCCCGTATGCGCCTGAAACAACTATCCGGCAGTCAATTTAAGAAGGCTCGTTTATATTTGATCCGCCCTCGTATATAGTCAGGGAAGAAACAATAGTAGAGAAAATTCATATAGAAACAGCAGTAAGATTTTTAAAATATCAAGGGAAGATAAGAAAAGTAATAAACGATGTAATTCTAAAGGAATGTATAAAAATAACGGATAGCAGAGTGGAAAAGGACAATATGGGGAAAAAATAGAGCGGACGCTAAAGTGGCAGATATATAGGGAATAAAAATAAGAAAAGAACAGGAGAAAACATAAGCGAAGAATGGAGGTGGATGAAAACAGAAAAAGCCGAAAAAGAAAGAATAGATAAGATAAGAGAATCAATCAACTGTTTAAGACAGAGACAAGAGGAAGTGCCACTATACCTGCAGAGAAGACTAAAAATAGAAAATAAAAAGGTTAGCAATATATAGAACAGGAAACGAACAGAGGGCAAGCAGATATTGGGCAGAAGATATTGAAAGGCAGTGTAGATTATGTGGAGAGGAGGAGGAATCCAGGGAGCATGTAATAACGATCTGCAACGTATCAAGAGCGGAGAAGGTCATGGAGAAGTTGATGGCAGGATCCGGAGAGATGGATAATAAAAGTGGAAAAAATTAGATAAAATACGTATTAAATATTTAATCAAGAGCTTTATATATCGTTTATTATTAATAAAAAAAAATGTGAGCTGTCACGGGACGCCTGGAATATGTGAAACATTGAGTTTGCACAAGTAATATGCATTAAAGACAATATTACGACAGGAATTAAATATGTCATAATGAAAAAATCAAATATTACGATTTTTTTCCACAAAATACAAAAATTAAAAATTCAAAAATTTATTTCAAGCTGCGACAACTCAATTTTTTTAATCCGTGACTTCAGTAATAGTTAATATTTAATGTTGCCTCTGACAGCATTACTGTGATAATTGGTCGAGGATAACTGAAGTATGTTACAAAAGTATTGGACATAACATCATCAAGACATCTTATAGTGAATACAGCATCTATTGTTGTTGTTGTTGCATATCTGGTAGTAGGTTCTCTTGGATTGTTGTTAAATTGCATTGAAATTCTTTTTGGAGGAAGGTAATTAATGGCATTGATTTATCTATAGAAAAATTTACATTGAAATCTCCAGCTAAAATCAATGGTAGTTTATCTTTATTGGTTTTAAAAATTATTGAACCTCTGTGACTGTACGGAAATAATTTCTTGTGTAAAAGTGAAATATCATTCATTTTTTTATTAGGTGAAATGTTCACAACAATCATAATTAATTCACATCATCTCTTGTTTACTATGGTAAACGACACCGTCGAACCGAGTGGGAAGAGAATCGTACAGACGCTTGCGCATGGCGAGCGTCGCCACGGCATGCAATCGCCACGATCGCTACGACAACAATCCGGTTTACCCGCGCCTATAGATGTTTCACATCAAAAATCATTATAAATAATGACCCGAATCTTCACAATTAAAAGAAAATATGAAAAATAGTCCTGAAGTAGATATTTTTGTCGAACAATGTCCCGTAGAAGTAGTGTGTATCATAATATTTTCCAGATTTCTTATTCCAAACACAAAACGTGATGTGACTTAAAGAAAGGGAGTAAGAAGTGGCGTGGAAAGTATAAAAACGGTACAAGGAAATATGGACCGCATCGGCTTCGTCATATAATCCGGCGACGCCTTGTCTCCGACGTCGCAACCGACACAACGCGACGCGACGCCGGCTGCTGCTGCTTACTTTTTATCAACTTTTCAATCTATCACTCGACTACGGTTGTGTTCCGAGTTGACATGTGCTGTTGGATGCAGCCGCACTCGAACGAAATTAGATTTTTTTTATTATTTATCGTTGTTACAACTCTCGGTGTTACCTCGTAGTTTGTTTATTTCCATGATTGCACCAAAAGAACGAAAGATATTTTGCCTTTGATTCATTGAAAAACAAAAGCATGAGAGAAAGAAGAACTTTCACACTGACATGTTTTTGGATACTACAACAATTTTTAATATCCTTTCTTTTATTTCCCTAATGTATACTTAAAAAAAAGAGGTAAATGCATTATTTAAGTCTTTACTATCGTAAATCAGTTTTATTCTAAATAGAAGTATTTCAAAATCTCATGAGCACCAAAATGCGGAAGAACAGTGAGAGGTGGAACATGTGCTTAGCTGTTAAGGCAAGGAGGATTAGTTTAAGTTTATGTGCATCCTAAAACAAAGGCACTTGAGATTCTACAATACCTTTAAAGTGCTGGGAAAGTAAATAAATAAATTTGCAACAATTAGCTGCTCATTGTGTTACCATCTGGGCGAGTTGTTCGAAGCCCTTTTCTTTTAAAAATTGTTTGAGATAATAATATACCAAAAGAAAATCCCCTGCAAATGTTCATCACGGCATTCGAGTTCGAGTTAAAAGGGAATATATCTATCGGATTCGGCACTGAGAGCATCAAATTTCTTTGTAACAGTAAGAGCAATTTTCATAAAAGAAGGAGAAAGTGGCAAACTCGTGACTTACAAGACTCGGAATCCAAGATAATTCCTAATCCGAGAAGAATTATATGATTCAGGAGCGTTATTACCGTAAAAGCAGTTTCATGTAGGATTTATATATCTTCAGGTCTGAATTGAAGCACCTCCTTCGGCTAAAGAAGATTTATATTTTTAAGTGGTTACTTTGACACATCCTTGAACTTGGAAATGTACTGGGAACACCCTTTAAAAATTGAAAAGGACAATTTTCTTACTATTAAACTTTTGTTTTGAGACTTTTCGTTGCTTTCAGAACTAATTAATGAACTTAAATAATTAGCAACTTTGGCAGCAAATCAACAGATGTTTTTAGAATCTAATCAATCGGACAGACAGGTCAGTAATTTTACATAAGTTTAATATGTTTTTTTTTTATTTGCCACACACTACACGTTGAATTTTCTAACAGGGTTAACAATGTGTTCGTTGTTTTAATTACTATCATCTATTGCTTCATGGCTATATTTTCGCAAAAGTTGATGCAAACAAATTTATTTGATTCGTTCGCAATGTAATATGCTTCCTGCCTCTGGCTTATTTAGTATTAATAATATGCCGGCAGTTTGCCAACGAATATTGCATCTAATATCTCTCAGTCTTCTGCCTTATTAAGGCTAAAATTAGAAGCAAGTGTTTGCACATAAACCCCAACCCTCATACCTATCTCAGTACACAAAATATTTTCTGTTTGTCATCTCATCATATTGAGTGTAAGTCAGCTCAATTTAATAAATAAGTAGACAATCAATGTTTACTAAAACGTATTTGTATTGAAGTATAAAAGCTGTAAAATTAAAAAAAATAAATTCTTAACGATTGGTTTCATCTTTGATCTTGTTTTTAAGATTGAAACTGTTACACACCCTGCAAGTTATTTTTATCTTGCATTGATTCTGATCCAGATGAAAATCAGAGCAAAGAGTGATTTACAAGACCATGATCAATATTGAACGAAAGGATCATTATTATTATGTATAATAGTTAGGAGATGGTTACAAGACCATGATTAAAATTATATGAAGAAAACTAAGACCAAAACCAAAAATAGTCTTAGTCTTCCAATTTTTTATGTCTTGTCTTGGTTCAGCAATGGTGTACCTAGCTATCGAAGGGCATGGCGGGGCAGTGTCCCGGGACCCTCAAGCTCAAAGTTCTCTGAGCGACATTCAAAAAAGTTATTTAATTATCCTAATCGAATAAAGAAATTTTTGACTTTTTCGAAAGGTTCGATCTGACGTCGCAAAAATTTCAACACCTTCGGAACGCGTCACTGGGGAATTTGAATACATGATTAAACACGAAAAATTTAACACCCGATGGAACTTTGAGGAACTATTGGATATAATGACATCCTTAGCCGGAAAAAACGTGCATTTTTTATAATTAAATTACTTTTTCGACGTGTCGACGTGAACAAATGGATTGCAAATCAAAACTATTCATCGGAAAGTCGGAACAACGCTTGGTTTAAGGGAGAAAAATCACAGAAATTTCCAATCAACGTCATTTCTTAATATTTGTAACTTGCAAGGTAATAAATTTTCAAAATATAACTGCATATTTATCATATAAATAATTTACCATAACTGTAACAATTTTTAGTATTTCCACAATCAATCATGTTTTTGATCAAAAGACGCTCCCAATGAGCTGTAATTAGAAGCCCAAATGGCACTATTTGAAAATAAGTTAAAAAGTTACCGCAAAAAGAATGATTTTTTTTACCATTAAATATTGAGAACGGGTGAAATTTCAATACATACGTATTATAAAATAGCAAGCTGTTTTTTCAAAAATAGTGGCATGACAGAAGTGAAGCTTTTTGCTTATTAGGTATACAGGGTTTTTCAAGTTGATAGGCTATTAAAAGTATATGAACTAGTAGATAGAAGAAATTAAATTCTGAAACTTGGGCTCATTTGGTTATTGTTTATGCCGCTTCTTTTAAAAATATTTTCAAGTTCGATTTACATCCGGTTATACCGGAAGTCGATACCAACTTTGTTATTTTAAATGGAATGGTATATTTTTTACGCTGAATTCGAATAAAACGTGTAATTCTAAGGTAAGTTTGATAACCAACTTGTACACCTATGACGATCGGTTTCTGAGTTCATTAACTTTTATAAAAAAAATCGCTACCGCAACCCAAACTATGAAAAATCATAACTTCCTCAAAATACGACTCAGACTGTTGAAATTTTTACTGGTAATAGCTGAATATTACTGCCTTTTTTCAAATAAAATAATAGGAATTATCCAAATAGGATAAAAAAGGAGTCGATTGAAAAAAATAAAAATGGCAGGTGCCATTTGAAAAAACGAAGTTATTCGTGTTTGAAGTTTTTAAACTTTAGAATTTTATTTTGAACGCCCTGTAAAACATTATTTGGTTCAATTTTGTCAAGGCGTTGGCACTAATATTCAGCTATTAGTAATAAAAATTTCAACAATCTGAGTCGTATTTTGTGGAAGTTATGATTTATTATAATTTGGATTGCGGTAGCGATTTTTTTTTTCTATAAATTAAATTAACTCAGAAACCGATCGTCATAGGTGTACAAGTCGATTATCAAACTTACCTTAGAATTACACGTTTTATTCGAATTCAGCGTAAAAAATATACCATTCCATTTAAAATAACAAAGTTGGTGTCGACTTCGATGTAAATCGAACTTGAAAATATTTTTAAAAGAAGCGGCATAAACAATAACCAAATGAGCCCAAGTTTCAGAATTGAATTCTTTCTACTAATTCATATACTTCTAATAGCCCATCAACCTGACAAACCCTGTATACCTGTATACATATGTAAATAAATTATGGTAAAATGTATCTTTCTTGATTTTCCCTTCGACTAAGGCGACCTTGAAATATATTATAGACGCCATTTTACTAAGCATTTTCATATACATATTTATATGGCGGGAAAACGACCATAAATATAGAAATTTTAAATACTATCAACTGTAGATGAAACAGCTTTGCACCTTCAAAGTATCGTCATATTTTTTACTTGATAAAATTTAACTATTTCATTTTTGTTCCGGTGCCCTTGGTTACGTAACTATGCCACTGAGCCTAGACTAAGACCAGAAATATGGAAATATTTACAAGACAAGAACCATGACTAAATGAACAAGTCTAAGACCAACAACTACTTCAATGTAGCTAAGCAAACTTTTAGAGTATCTAATATCTTCTCGTAGTGACGTTTTTTTTGCCAAATCTTCCATTAGTGATAAACTTAGTCCGAAAACAGCATTTAAATTCAATTAGGTCCACTGACTTGCGTCACCGACACGCTTGAATGTAAAGGGTAAGTGGACAAATTAACCACTTTAAAGCACTGCCGGAGCCATGAAGAAGCCCTTTAATTAAAGTGCAACCGGATCTGATGATGAGGGGCTCAATTATCGTTTGTGCTATTCTGCTCTACACTGAACATCACATACACACTCACACACACACATACATATACGAATACTACACCATATAGAGTATGACGTTTGCCATGTACTGGCTCTTCTTCATTCCATTCGTAAAGATAGCAAATACATTCATTCGGTGTCAGTCAGTCTCCGATATGGAGTGAGCTCGATGGTGGTGAGAGACGCCCTTTGATCTAATTTGCATCCAGGGCTCTGTTTCAAAGAGAATGACAAGAACTTGTACGCGCCTGCAACGGGGTGTCTGGGGTAGTATTAAACGATTTACCACTCTACGTATCCGAGATATGCGTATGTACGGTAATGCTGGAGTTATACACTTGGAAAGTAATTGTGGTGATTAACGCAAGAGAAGACAGATAACTTGCAAGATGGAGTTGTCTGGTGAATTTGTCTTTGAATACATTAATTGCCGCACGGTAATTGCTGGAAACAGGGATGAATATAAAGTGTTATGGTGTAATATACTTCAGTAAGTTTTCCAGGGAAATTATTATCGTCTACTGCAAGGCACAGAAGTCAAACGTGAACGAAACTGACATAGATGAGGTATTGGAGTGTGAATCATGAAAAAAGGAACATTTTTATCATTTATCACAACAATCTTTCTTAAATATAAGGTTGGTGAAGTAGCAGTAATAACGGGTTATTTAGGGATGACAGATCACAATTTATTAGGAAATCCCGATATTCATATATGTACGCTGCTTCCGTTGGAGACAATTCCAGGTAGTTTGTATATTCTTTTAGAAGTTCTTTATTATTTTTACTTATAAAGTGTCAGGTTTCTAGAATATGATACGCTACTGCCGATTTTTCTTTATTCTGGTTTTTTACATGATAAAAATGTTCCTTATGACATATCGCTAAATTCCTTTTAGTCGAACCTACATAAACTTGGTTGCAGTCGTTGGAATTAATGATTTTTGTCTTCTATCTACTTTGGATTGCCTAAAAGATTGGACAAACTGTTTTTATTGGTTAAAAAGGCTCAATAACATATTCTCTAAAAAATTTTCATAGGCCTTTTCTTATTTTATGGTTGTATGGGAACCTCCTACTTATATAATTACTAGCCATGCCCGCGACTTCGTCCGCGTGGAATAGTGACTTTCGGCAGCATTTAAAATTTTTTTCTTCTATATTTTTATTTTTTGGGCCGTAAGCCTTTTTGCCGACGTCATTACACAAAAACTTTTATTCCTTATTTTTGCCCACTCTAGGGTAAAATTTTTGTAAACATTGAATGTCGTATTTATTTATATCTAATCAAAAGCCTAAAAAATAAGTTTCAAGCTGCTATCTTTCAAAATTACGGAATTTTCGCACAAACTTTCCTATTTCAACCCCTTACAACCCTTTTTTCGCATTAAAAAGTAGCCTATGTCTTTTCTCAGGCTCTAGACTATCTCTGTACCAAATTTCATTTAAATCGGTTCAGTAAATTTTAGGCGAGATTGTGTAGCATACAGACAGAGTTACTTTCACATTTATAATATTCCGCGAATTCATTTTCATCGATTTTCCCATGGGAATAAGATATTTTCCCGCAGCAAAACGTAGCCTATGTGTTAATCCAAGGTGTCAGCTAACTCCAGACCAAATTTTATAAAAATCGCTCCAGCCGTTTAGACGTGAAGAAGTAACAAACATACACACTCACAAACTTTCGCCTTTATAATATTAGTGTGATTGTTTTTGATATTTGTTAAAGTTGTACTATCTTTAATTATTTTTTTCTTTTTGTGATTATTAATGATCTTATATATTTTTTTTCTTTTTTGAAAACGTGTTCTGAAGATATGTTTAATATATATTTCAAATCTTTGTTAAAGTTTACTCTATTTACAGGTACGTTGATTAATCTCAAAATTAGGCTATTGAAAGCCGCTAGTTTGTGTTTCTTATTACTATATGAATCATTAAAAATATGTCGATCTGTGTGGGTGGGCTTTCTGTATATGTCAAATATTAGAGTATTGTTTTGTCTAATGATTTTTAAATCCAAAAAATACCGGCCAAATGCGAGTCGAACTCGCGCACCGAGGGTTCCGTACAAACCTGTATATATGTGATGTAACTAAAAATTTAAGGTTTTCAGAATTTTTCCTTTATATGTGCTATAAAACATTGCTTCATGACAAATTTCAAGATTCTAAATCGACTGGAAGTACCCTTTAGGTTTTGATTCCCTTGCGAGTAGTTGCGAGTTTGAAAATATGCGGCTTAAATTGCTGTTTCTTTTGATTGCGTTGACATAGAAGTTTGATTTTGTTATAGCTTAAAGGTATTATAGACCTGAGTATTTGATATGAATTTCAATTTAATACCTCTACGCGTTTATGAGGAAAAGGGTAGTAACTTTAAAATTATTAAAAATATTTTTATTATATAATGTAACTAAAAATTTACGGTTTTCGCAATTTTTCCTTTATCTGTGCTATAAGACGTTGCTTCGTACCAAATTTCAAGATTCTGAGTTCACGGGAAGTAACCTGTAGGTTTTGATTCGAAAAATTGCGGAAATTTGCGGCATAAACGGCTGTATCTTTTGATTGCGTTGGCTTAGAAGTTTGATTTTTTCACAGCGCCAAGAGACAATAGACCTGAGCATTTGGTATATATGTTATTCTAGCTTGATACTTTCACACGTTCCTGAGAAAAAGGGTCTTGACAGACGGACGGACGAACAACGAAGTGATCCTATAAGGGTTCAGCTTTTTCCTTTTGAGGTGTCTTCAAAGGTAAAATTTAACGAAGTATAAGTGGAATTGAATTGATTAATGAAATTGTTAATATCAAATTTAATGTGTACTATTGCAAAAATGTCGTCAACATATCGGTACTATATTTTTGGAAATTCATTATAACTGTTCTTTATGTTAATTTCAAAGTAGCTAAGAAAGAGGTTGGCTAACAAAAGAAGACAAGGGGTTTCCCATTGCGGTTCCGTTGGTTTATTTACAAGTTTGGCCTCTTAATTCAAAAACATTTTGTAACATACATAATTTCGTATTTTTGTCATTATTATGTATTTATTAACTAAATATGTAGATATCAAAATTGATAATAACTTAATTGTTGTAAATTAAAATTCTTTAAAAGGTTGATGTGATGAGAATAGTTGACTTCTAGTTAAAATTTGGTTTAATAAGCTATATTATAATTGACGTTATAGCCTTGTTTTTCAAAAAAACAATGAATATGTCCGCTTGTTTCCGAAATGTTATGAAACTTGCTTTTTTGCACTTTAATGATATAGTAAAATACAGGGTATTGCATATAAAATAACAAAGTAGTCCGATATAAACGGAAGTGAAACTTAAATGAAAATTCAATAGATGAAGCTTTTAAATATTGTAACTCCATTTTAATTAGTAGAAAATAAAAAACAAACACAAGTTACAAAAATGTTTATTGTACCACAATGTACATTTCGCCACACAGTGATCTTCAGGTGGAAGAAGTAATACACTTAAACTTAATACAAACTCCTTTTACACTAAATTATTGTAGTGGGGGGTCTAAACTAAAACTAACAATAATAGATACTATATATTTAAAAGTGGAGAGAAATTTATGTCTATTTGATCATTAATCGCTAATCCTAATCTATTTAATTTATTAATCTCTAGACTTTCTAATAGGTTTAACTTTAGTCCTTTATTTTCAATATTTTGTAGTTGTCGTCAAAACTGTGATTGTTATCTTTCAAATAAAGCGCGTAAGTCGAGTTTGAGTTGTTGTTTTCAAAGCTTTTTTGTGTTCTTTAATGCGTTCTTTAAAACTTCTCCCTTGAGTGACACTTCAATCAAGTCAATTACGCTGCAGTAGCAAAAATTATGCACGATTTCTATAAAACTTTTATGGTCGAATGACAGTAAAAACGACTAGAATTTATGGGACTGTAAAGCTAGGTATTGAGGAAAGTTAGAAAAGATTAAAGGGTTGGATCTCGTAAAACCGTATAGATTTCTAATAATACCAAATCTGCATTTAGTGAAAATATTTTCTAGCGAAGTTATGACCCTAAAGCAAGAAAAATTAATGTTAATTAAATTTTTGATTGATACAGTTGTAAACGACCAAAAGAGTTTACGATGTTCACGATTCGATTCACTTTTCCCATTACAAAAACATTTGAAGCTTGCAATATTTTTTAAGTTAGATTTTTTTTGAACTTCCAACTTTAGAGAGCACTTATTACCAAAGCTTTACCAAATTCTTCTTGACATCTGCATTTAAAACTAGCCTATGCAAGAAGTAAAAGTTTGCACAAAAAAATTCCATTCAGTGTAAAGCTAAAGTGATAAATCTAACCGAGATGCATGTTTACTGACGCAATTGTGCAGTTTACATTTTAATTTCGAAAGCTCGGTGTTTTAAAAAGTTCGTCCCCACCATTTTTCATTTGATATCTAATCTGGAGTTTTAAAAGTAGCGTCGGTATCGGTTGGGGCAGGTAGGTAAATGATTTAAAATTGTGCAACACTGTACTAAAGCGTCTCCAGAGAAATTTGGACGCGAGCTTAATGTAGAATGCGTTTCACACTGGCTTGAATGTTTTATGGCTAATTGCTTCGGTTTATCTTCCTTTTCCGCGACTGCGAATCATGTAATGAAGATTTATTTCTAAGAAAGATTTCCCGAACAGCCCGTTTAAAAATATTTACCAAAAAAAAAATATTCTCATTAAATAAAATGGGAACGACGTATCTACAAAGTTCGAAATTGCATCGTGCCATTTCGTCTAAACGCGATGCAATATATTATGGTGAATATTCCTTGTATTTCTCGTTTCTTGCAGGCAATCCCGTAGGAAAACTCAATTTCGAATGATATATTTCTAAATCGATGCTATAACGGCACGCAAAGCAACAAAATGAGGTCAAAATTTCAATTCTACTTTCCGAACAGGTATTCACATCGGTAAATAAATAAATCAAACGAATCAATTGTGTATTTAATAAGTCAAAGTCAAAGTCAGTATTTGCCTTCAAGGTCTCGTATACTGCGAGTTCTTTCTTTCTAATTTACGTCAATTTCTTTTTTTTTTTTTTAGGTAAACATAACAGAAAAAAATGTATGACATTTAAGTCAATTTAGGGGCGTATCATGTAATTTAATAAATGAGAACAAGGACATCCTCAAATATCACATCAACTCGACCACAAAACGTATAGGAAAATAATAGAAAAGTGGGTCCGAGAAACACTTGATAATATAAAGGTTTTCCATTAGCAGTTTTTTCTATTTTCACCCCATTATTCAATCATGTCTGAATAGTGCATTATAAATCCTTCATATTTTTGATTTATTTTAATCGATATATCGCGATAGGTTTACATATAGGTACAGTGTATTGTGAAGAACCAACCGTATCTTTCCTTTTATTGGTTCGAGGCAACAGATATTGTTCCAATTTCCCAAGAGTCATAGTCAGTTGCCCCGTGGTGAAGCCCGACAACGTTTTAATTTTCCGGATCCTCTTACGTTCGTTCCGACGCCCCGCTACATCATCGACAACGACGCCGCTACACCATCTCCATCCTACCATTTCTTTTTCTTCTACTTCTTCCTCTTTTTCAGCTGCTTCAGCTCTCGACATTCGTCAACTCCACGACGGTTAAGACATAAATCATAAAATGATTCCCTTTTCATTTCCCGTTATAGTTTTCGAGCCTGGGTGTGCTTATAACTTTTGAGACGGCTGCAGGCGGGAAAATGGGCAAGAAAAACTGGCAATAAAAAAGTTATACCTTCAAGGAAAATAGAGAAAGTTTCTGGTGTTTATAATGCGTTCGCATACTATTTCATGGTAAGTCTAGGGAATTGAGAAAATTTCAGAAAAGAAAGTGAACGAGGAAAATCAATTTGAATGTAACAGCGTAACCAATTTTTCAGAAATTTGAATGTAGGAACATTTTACGTATGTAAATACCAACTACGTTTAAAATTCTTATATTTGAATTATAATTGCCTCATTTTGTTTCTATTTGAAATTAACTTATTTAGCCAAGCGAAAATGCGTCATGACCGAAGATTCTACACAAGATAATTTTATAGAAAAGTCACTTTACGCAGATATTATTAAAAAATCTAACTTGGGAAAACAGAATAAATCAGAAATTTTAACTATCAAATCCATCAAAGATAAAATTAGAGATAATAATTTAATTATTAGTAAAGCCGATAAAGGCAATACTATTACAATTTTTAAAAAACAAGATTATATAGAAAAAACTGAAAACCTTTTTCAGAACAACAATTTTAAAGAATTAAAAACGGACCCTACAAACAGATTTCAACTAGAAATTAAAGCTCTTATAAAAAAATGCCCGACCTTATTCAATGATTTAAAAACTTATCAACTAACTGTCATGAATCCCAACCCACCCATTTTGTATAGTCTTCCCAAAATTCATAAAAAAGACATTCCTATGCGTCCCATAGTTTCCTATGTAAATGCACCAGCATACAAATTATGTAAAATATTGGCCAATATCCTACCAGATTTAATAAGCTTCCAATCTAAATTCTCCATAAAAAATTCTATACAACTTATTAATGATATAAAAGTGTTAAAACTACCTGCGAATAGTATGCTTGTTTCATTTGATGTTGTTAATTTATTTCCGTCAATCCCAACAAAGGAACTACTTAATATAATTGAAACACATTGTCATGATCTCAATATCGGGCAATATCAACAAGCCGAAATAATACTGGCCTTATCAACTTGTATAAACCAAAGTTATTTTAAATTTAATGAAAAAATATACCTACAATCTGACGGATTGCCAATGGGGTCCCCCCTGTCACCACTACTCAGCGAAATATTTTTATCCCACTTAGAAAATAAAATTTTTACTTCAAAAAATCCATTAATCAAGAATATTTTACATTGGGCAAGATATGTGGATGATATCTTTTGTATCTGGATTGGAACAGAAAACGATATATTTTCTTTTTTAAATTTTATCAACTCATTTTATCCTAGCATCAAATTCACTCTAGAAGTAGAAAAATCAAACTCCTTGAACTTTTTAGACATAAACATCACTAGAGTACAAAATTCATTACAGTTTAATATTTTTAGAAAACCTACATTTACCGACACCTTAATACATGCCGAAGCGAACCAGTCATTCGAAATTAAACTAAGCTCATTTAATTGCTTTGTTCACCGCTTGCTAACTTTACCTTTGAATAAATCTAATTATCAAAAGGAAGTTTCCATCCTAAAGAGCCTTGCCAAAAATAACGGTTATGAAGAAAATTTAATTGACAAACTTATTAGTAAAAAACAAAAAAAGTTAAATCTCCAACAGCTATATTCAGTTCCAAATACAAAAGATATCCAACTTAATAAGACATTCTGCTATATCAATTATGTACCTAATATCTCCAATAAAATTTGCAACTTTTTAAAAAAGCTAGATTTATCAGTCATTTCGGTTAATAAAAACAATTTAGGAAAATTTTTAGTAAATAATAAACCAAAAATTAATGAATTAAATAAAAGCGGTGTTTATCAAGTAAACTGCAAGAACTGTGAAGCGTTTTACATCGGACAGACGGGGCGGGCCCTTAAAAAAAAAAAAAAAAAACGTTTAGATGAACACGTGAAATCCATAAAAAATGGCAACAAATGTACAGGTATAGCCGACCACTGTATTTCCCAAAATCATGAAATAGATAACCAAAACATAAAAATAATACATACAGAAAGTAAAGGGAGACGACTGAATTTCTTAGAAATAGTCGAAATAAACCATGCCATCGCAAAGGGTCTACCTATTACCAATGACCAGACGGATTTTGGGGTTTCCCCGTTATTAAAATCAATTGTATTCTAGGTATAAGTAGTTTGTAAGGAAATAATGTACCTCAGTTAACTATAGCTCTTTTAAAATGGTGTTAAAACCGAAACATATGTCAGAGATATGCTAATACATTTGTGAAATATACCGTATGTTTTATTTTATTAATTATTCATCATGTTTCACCAAGTGATCAGCGAAACTTCAATTTCCACTATTCTACACAATGGTTGGGTGCTATCGATAAATCCATTTTTCAACAAAACGTTTCATGCACGAAATAACGAAACTTATTTAAAGTAATGTCATATCAGCTATGACAACTGGCTCTTTGATTTAAGTATGAAATTTTCCGAGACGGTAGACTATTTTAGGAACACAAAAGTGATTTATAAAGTCAGCGCACGTTTCGCTGTCAGGGAAGTACCAACCAACCAACCAAGCAGAGCCGAGGAACTTTTACTACATTTCCATACTCGTTCTTCATCTAACTAAGTTCGACTGACATCGATTGAGAGGCAGAGGAGGGCACTTAAACGGAAATGCAAATTCGACGGTCAACAAACAGCGCAACGTCTATTTACCTCTTTAATATGAAAACTTGATCGTTTGACTTCCTAAAACTAAAAGTAACCTCCTTAAGTATTACGTAAGTTAACTTAGTGCACCAGAACGAAAAAATCGAAAAATCAAAACACACTAGTTAATTTGAAATGGTGGTTAGGTTAGGTTAGGTTAGTAAATCATTATCAATTCGTTTGGAATTGTCTGGAATTGCAAATAACCACATACAGAGTAGTAAGCGCCATCTGTACCAACAGATCAGCCCTGGTTGCTAAACAAGAACTTCTAATTTTGAAATCGTAAGGTCAATTAAGTAAACATCGTTTATATTATCTAAAACTTTCTTTCAATAAAAACAAACGTTACAAAATTATCTTTGAGCAACAATATTCTCAATTACTATCGATACTTGATGCCAAACAAAAGCAAAAGTTTAAGAAAAGAAGACAAAGACTTTGCTAGTTACTTACTGGAGTTGTCTGACAGGAACCCTCCGGGAATAAGCATCAGGTTTCTATTAATTATTCGAAAGCAACGACAAAGGCATTCACTAAATGAAATAACAAAAGAAATATTAAACGCGGAATTTATAAAGATGAATTGTAAAAAAAATGTAGTAAAAAAAATTGTTAAGACCCTGTAAATATATTTCAAGTTCATTATAGTATTATAGACAACATTTAAGTTAAAAATTCAACAATAATTCTACTAACAGAAATTTTAGCTGGCGTTGAAAGGTAGTAATACTCCATCTGCAATTATGTATGTACTAGCTATGCCCGCGACTTCGTCCGCGTGGAATAGTGACTTTCCACACTGACATTTAAAATTTTTTTCTTCTGTATTTTTATTTTCTGGGCCGTAAGCCTTTTGCCGACGTATTTACACAAAAACATTCATTCCGTACTTTTGCCCCCTTTAGGGTAAAATTTTTACAAATTTTAAATGTCGTATTTATATCTACTCAAAAGCCTAAAAAATAAGTTTCAAGCCTCTAGCTTTATATCTACTTATCTATCTCTGTACCAAATTCTCATTTAAATCGGTTCAGTAGTTTGGGCGTGATTGCGTAACACACAGACAGACAGAGTTACTTTTGCATTTATAATATTATGGATTAATATAGTTTAATTATAGTTTAAAATAGTTTATATAGCTTAGTATTCAACTACTTTTATTGATCCAAATAAACAAGACCTCTATAAGTTTTTACACTTAGGGAAGTAATATTTTAATTTTCTTGGGCGTAAGCTTTTTGGACGATGTCATTACACAAAAACCTTCATCGGCTAATTTTATCCCCTTTAGGGTAAAATTTTTACAAACATTGAATGTATTTATTTATATTTAATCAAAAGCCTTAAAAATAAGTTTCAAGCTTCTATCTTTAAAAATTACGGAATTTCCGCACAAACTTTCCAATTTCAACCCCATACAACCCTTTTTTTAGCATTAAAAAGTAGCCTCTAGACTATCTCTGTCTCGAATTTCATTTAAATCGGTTCAGTAAATTTTAGGTGAGATTGTGTAGCATACAGACAGAGTTACTTTTCGCATTTATAATATTTCACGAATTCATTTTCATCGATTTTCCCATGGGAATAAGATATATTTTCCCGCAGTAAAACGTAGTCTATGTGTTAATCCAGGGTGTCAGCTAACTCCATACCAAATTTTATTAAAATTGCTACAGCCGTTTAGACGTGAAGAAGTAACAAACATACACACTCACAAACTTTCGCCTTTATAATATTAGTGTGATTGTAATGATGGGGTTTTCCCTAATAGTAGGTACCAAGAACATTCCGCCTGCAGGCAAAAACGGAAAAAAATCGGTTCAAACCGGTACACAGGTATACTTTCTTACTTTCTTCCTTTTGAAACGCACTTAAAAATTATTGTTAGCCTTTTAACATTCAACAAAAACAAACGCATTTTATATCTTTTCTCAATATCGTTAAACCTTATTTTTAATCTTGTATAGTTTTAATGTTTAAGTTGTATTTTTATTGATTGTAAAAAAGCTTTTCTTGATTCCCACTGATTTCTATTCGTTTTGTTACACATTATTTCATCACGAAAGTGCTTGAGGTACAGTGCTTTTAATTCTAAGCCCTTAAAAAATCCAAAAGAACAAATTTTTCATGGTCAGCTTTATCGAAAATCTCAGACCACGGCCCTCAAGCCCAAATATCAAGCATCATTCTGACCTACACACGTTGTATTAATTTCTAAGATATTCCTAAATTTAGACATTTACTTAAACGCTACTGAGATAATGATAATATTGGTTGAGCTAACGTACACGTCTTATAATTAATTGAAATTGTTCTCATGGTGCAATATCACATACATCTGCGTCTTGATATAGATATTGTAACCACCCAAAGCGAAGGGTTCAGAAATGTGTATATATTTGTACGTGTATTGCAAATGATGACAATGATGACAACATTAGAAGACGATGTCTACATCGTATTTATACGTACGTTGGAAGGACTCGAATATTATCAACCTGAAATTTACGACAAGCAAATAGATTTGTTCCCGTTCAACCATTAAATTTGCATTTCCTGTTGGTTTTTTACTACCGGTAAAGATACATACACAGACACGTTTTAGATATAGAAGGTAAATCGTGCTAAGTCATATCAAATAATCTCTGTAAGGTCATCTGGAAAATTTAACATAATATAATAACTATAAGGACCACAGTATGGGACAACAACAATTTTATATTTCCTCAATAACTTCAAGATGAATAAAATCAAATAAAACACAACTTTGCAGTGTCAGTCAATTATTATTTGTTTCTGGCGACTGGACTGATTTAGACTTACAAAGTCATTATCAACAGTACTTACTAATGTTACTTACACCTTAGTTTATACCTACAATACAACTTAAACGGAGGGAGCGGGGTTAATTGTTCTTACTTTTTTTGGGATTACACATTTGAAAAGTGGTGTGTATTTAATGTTTATCTAGACATTTAGTAAATGACGTTTTCTAATTTATTGTATTTAAAAATTTCTAATGACTCTAGCATATCTAGTTCTTTACCTTTATTTACATAATGCATTGGTGTTATAATATTATAAAATTTATGGTTATTTTCAATGATGTGTTCCGCAAATGTTGAGAAACCATTTTGTAGACTAATTGCTCTTTCATGGTCTTTTAGCCTTGTTTTAAATTTTCTACCAGTTTGACCCAAATGAAATCAAGAATTTCACATTCACCTGTACCTGCACGCACCCCTTACTAATAGCTGGTTTTACCCTTAATTGCTTTCTTTTGAATTCTGTACTTTCCTATCTATTCAATTCTACTTATTTATACAATCAGTGTCATCATCCTTACTCTCAGTACTTTTCTTTCTATCACATCTATTTTACTAACAACCCTTTTGTATTACTGCCCTCTGAATTGACTATCTTAGTAAAAGAGATAAATTACAATCACTGGACATAAACACACATTTGGCCGAAGAGGACCGCTAGGTCCTATAACGGCCTGAGGTAGAGGGGTTTTAGTCGGTAGGTCCGAGGACACCTTCCTCGAGAATCCGACACTACCCAGTCGTACGGACGGCTGGGTGTCTATGAAGATTTCCCCTCTTCCACGAAAACATAAAAAAAACTATCTAAGTACAGTCTACGCTTCGCTCCAGTTATAGTAAGTTGTTTGTATTGTTTATATTTATTTTGTTGTCTTTGTTGTTGTACTATTCTTGTTTTTGAAGTTGTGTCATTTGATTTTCCATTTTTGCATCTTTCATCTTTGTTATTGTATATATCTGCATTTCATGTTTTGTTTATTTCTGTACACAAATTGTTATTTTTTTATTGTTAGTGTTTTCCTTTATTTGTTAATATTTTTATTAATATTAACGTTAAAGACGCTAAATGGTCTGTATTTCACATTCTTATCTCCTATCCTAGGGTACACTCTACCTATTGCTTGTTTATACAATTTTTTATTTAACAATTTATCTATTAGTTTATCATTATAACCATTATTCTTCGCTATTTCTTTTATTACACACATTTCTATATTAAAGTCTGTTTTTGATAGTGGGATGGTAATTGCTTTATGTATCATAGAATTAAATGCTGCTAACTTATGGCTTATTGGGTTTTTACATGTGCTATGTATTACAGTATCCGTATGTGTCGTGTCCTAAAGATATCAAATTCTATATACATACTACTACTACTACATGACCAGATAGACATTAAATACACACCACTTTTCAAATGTGTAATCCCAAAAAAGTAACAATTAACCCTCCTCCCTTCGTTTAAGTTGTATTGTAGGTATAAATTGAGGCGTAAGTAACATAAGCAAGTACTGTTGATAATGACTTTGTAAGTCGAAACCGGTCCAGTCAGAAATAAGTATCAGCATTAAATCGTTCACGACAACATTTTGATTAATGCACTTGTTTACAGTAATTCTCATTATTTGCGAGTTTTATGCCTGCTGTCCTCTTTTTTATAGTGTCCCTAACATTGACGACGAGAATAATCTTTTCGTTATTAAGTTTAAACCTGATTTTGAGCTGTTTTTTTAATGAATGATCTCTCCGGACCTATCTTACTGTTTTAAGTGGATTATAAAAGCATTGCTGTCATAAAAATCTAGATTATAATAAGTCAAACTAACAAATAAAGTTTACAAAGATGTTGCTTGTTAACGACTTTATTTTAGATTTAGACACGCGAAACTTAATACAGTATTCGCCTCCTTATAAAAATACTTAAATACACATGTACGTTGTAACGTTTTTTTTTCTACGAAAAATCCCGTTACTAAATTTAATTTAATTCGATTCAGTTTGTCTTTGTCTTGGTTCAGTTTAGTTGATTATTTGTTAATTTTGATGGACCTTCCGTCTTATCATCAAGGCTAGCAACGAAGGATCGTTGAAAAATTTTCCGGTCGGTGCTCGTGGTCTTCTTCCTCAATCCTTGGCACCGACGAGACGAGACGCGTGGGTGTGTGCTTTTCTGTTAGAGAAATGTGCTTCTAATTGTGTAAACTTCTCATCTTTTTAATATTGCACGTTAAATTATTCAACTTAAGTATTTCATTTATTTTCATTGAAATTTATAATTTTCTCAAGGCACTCTTTGTATTAGTGGTTTTTTTCTTAATTAATTAACTTTAACTTTTTTTTTGTCAAAATTTGCTGCCACGAGGCATTTAATATATCTAGTTTATCCTTTTAATCTTTTGGACCTTTGTAGCGGTTTTGTGATTTATTAGTCGATTTAACTTTTCTTACCCTTTTTTTGTAATTTTCAATTTTTTTTAATATATTTTTTTATGATGTCTGGTGAGTGAATTGTTGGATCGTGTGCGTTTGCTCTGATCTCGACGTTGACTCACCTAAATCCTATCCTTTTCTTCCCCTGTTTTTGTTTTAGGCATCTTCAATGCCAGTTACTTTATAACTTTTTTTTTAATATCATATATTTTTTTAGATTTCCTTTAATTGTATGTTCGTTCCTTTGTGGCCCATCCACAGAGCTAATTAGGTTCCTGACGGACTGGTAAGCTGGAGGACGGGTCGGGGTGAAAACTCTACAGTGATCTCATCAGGCCAAGGGAAAATAATTAAATATTCTTCGGACCAACCAAAAAAAGAGTCGATTAACACCTGCAGGCGGCTTCTGAAATAAACTAGGTGGTTCCAAATATCCCTTTAATTGTCTGACCCCTACAGAACTTTTGGAAGTCCCCAAAGTACCCTAAATCTAGCGGCAGTCCCAACATTGTCGCAGGGAACCTATATGGATGGGTATGATCATTTTCTAAGTGTTTTTATGTAATTTTTGTAATTTTTCAATACACTCTTCAAGGTTTTTGTGTGTTTTTTTTTATGAGAGCTTCGAGCTCTCCCAGCATCAGGGTTCAGCAGGAACCACGACTGCTCTGCCCGGAGCATACTAATTTTTTTTCTCTTTGTTTGACAAAGTGGCGCCCGAGCATTTTAATTTATATATTATTTTTTTTTAATAACTAACTATTATTAATTTCAAAGCCAAGTAATAGTTTTGTTAAAACGTAATAAACTGAGTAACATGAATATGGAAGGCTTTTAGAAAATGAGGTGCGTGTAAGGGCTTTTAAAGTAACGAGAAAATGCTTCTGTTGTTGCACACGAATAAGGGTAACCTACGTACGTCGCACGTTTACTGCATTCATTCAACAAAAATGTAACAGTGCTGTAATTACACCTGAAGTGGTTATTTATCTAACTGGAAAATAAAAACCATATTCCTTTTATTCATAATATATCTGCAATCTAATGAAGAGTGTTTACCATTAAAGATCAGCAACTTAGGCAAGTATTATTGTATTATGTTTTGTAGAATTTTTCTTCAACCATAATTACCTTTCAAAAAAGTAGAAGTACCCTAAATCCAATGAGATATTTTGGTACATCTCTACCAATAATTATTCACAATAATCTAAAGTTATAATGACACTTTAAATATATTTTTTTATTTTTTATAAGATGCAGGATTCCTTTCTGTCGGCTCAATAATCCGGGGTGAAAGTAAGTATTCTATTTTTCTCGCTTACGTCAGGAGCAACTGTCAGGAATGATTGATTTCCCGTAGATTAACATCTCATGCCCAAACATATCCGTTCAGACACCCATTTACCATTAGCGGCTTGACTTTCTTGTCTAGGAGGGTTGTGGGGTTGTTTTTATCGCGTGCCTTATTAAAAGCCTAACCTGACTCCTCTTAACGTAAAGCTTTTACAATTCATAATCAAGAATGAAGGGATAATTGGAAAAATCTGCGGTTAATCTATCATTTTAAAATAATTGCCCTAGAAATGGATTCGTCTTATTAATTCCAACGTAATGAAAAAGTTGCAGCATTGGATTACCGCATTACTGCAAAAACTATACGCTAATTAACAACAAATCCAATACTAATTAAACCGTTTTCCATCAATTAAAAGGAAATTGTTTCTTCATTTTATTTGGAAGGTAAGAAACCTAAACAGGCTAAAATTCAAATTTAACGTTCGGTGCATGAGGTAATAATATCAAAAAAAAATTCCCATATCCTCATATAATCACACCTAACACAATTTTTGATCCATTGTAAAGATACGACAAAAATTTCAATTTCACTGCACCAAAAATCATTCCTCATTAAAGAAACGGAAACGAAACAATATTTTTTGTTATAAAAGCTTCTCGTAACTATTGTCAAATTACAATGTAAATTCGAAACAGTTAGTTTTCCCTGTATCACATATTATTTTGGTTTATAATTAGAAGAGAAATTGAATAAACTAAACTACCCCCACATACACACACATACATAAATACATTTGAAAACGTTCCTTTACATTCGTTGGTGGCGTGGCACAATGTAATTAGGTCGAGAGATTGTTATAAACTTCCAAAAACACGATCGTTAAAACCGAAATTGGAACGCAAGTGGATGACGATACGGGCAAATGAATACAAAAGACCGAGGGTAGAAACAAAAGATGGATTTCTGAAAGCGTCCTTCGTTATTTTTATTATATTTCGGGAGATGGGCGAATATAATTAAGGGACAGTTTGCCAGCTGTCAATCCCGCAGAAAATGGCATCAATACTTCGAAGAGAAATAGCCCAGTGCGAGGGAAAGGACTGTTGGGATTTGAAAACAGACAGGACAACATTTTAAGCGTGTTTATGATAGAACATAACAAAAAATTGATTAAACTCATTTGACACTTCCGATTAAAATTTTCTTTGGCATTTATTTCTAACAAGTATCAATTTCTCTTTAATAAAGAAGTGCTTGGTTTACAGGAATTACCATTTGACGTGTCTCTTGATATATAAAAACTTTATTATCCAAAGGTTTTAATTTATTTTAAATCTTGCGACCCTTTACCCCACATTAATTCTTTTAATGTTGTGAATCCTGGAAGTAAAGTTTGTTTGAGACACTTTTTTAAGACGGATAGTAAAATAGATGCTTAAAGAGCAGGGCGGTGTACTGGGAACGTTTTGCTTCGTGAATTAGTTGATAACTTAATAAAATAAATCTTGGCAGGATCCAGTATTACCCTGGAGAGGGTTCTACTACAACATGAACGTAGTTGTTCGGCATCCGCCCGCATAGTTTCCCGATTGTTCGACCGCTGATTGATCGCAAAAACCATCGACACACCACCCCCCGAAACCCAATAAGACCCGCCATTCACGTCGACGAATAAATCAAAGCCCCTTTGTCATTTAAACTGCATCGCCATTTCTGGCCGTGAGTTATGAAGAAGATAAATCTCCATTTTCCTCCTCATTTTTCAAACTTCCGTAGGTACGTAAATTTTCAAGCCAACTACATATTTATCTGGGCCAAATAAAAAGGGGTGCAGATTTCATCTATCTAATTGTTACCCCACAATGTCGACGATTTAATAAGTGGTTAAAAAAATACAGGGAATTTGATAAACTTTATTTGCTCCAAATTATCCAATCTTCCCAATTTATTGTAAAGCCCGTTTACTGTTAGGTACCTAGTTAAGTAGAATATGAAAACAATAAAATATAAAACCTCATTTTGTTATCCAACCAATCGGAAAACATGAGGCGAGAGGAAGGATTGATTACCCGCATCTTACCCCAAATGGTGCATGGTAGTGAGGTGTCTGAGATGGCTGTTGGAAGCGTTATATCAGTAGAGCGTAAAGCAGGGACAAACCAACCGGAAAGCAACATGTTCGTCGGCTAGCTAAAGGTGTCTATCTAGTTTAATCATGTCGCTCATACCGTTCGTTCGTTCCAATATTACATTGTACACCGAGATGAACTCTTAAGGGACCATGCATTCAGACATAAACGCCTCTACTTAGAAATCCACGGTAGACACAAGTGTATTTCATATAAACAGGCCGAGGTAATATAATTCTTTACGTTGCTGGTGTTCCAGAATTGGTGGCTCAGGTCTCAACGGTCACTTCTGTTCGCTAATGGGGTGTAGAAGTTTAACAGGACAGAAAACTTTTTAGGAATTCGGGAAATGAATGTTTTAGGGAACTAAGAATTTTCTAACAGGCTGCAAACGAAGAGAACTGTGGCATAGAAATACGAGAGATACTTCGTTGAATTGTTGGTATACTAAATTTCCGTTTGAAATTGACCGAGTTTTCACTGAAATTCACTTCAAATGGAGGCCGGTCGTTAATATTTGAACGCCCTTTAATTACAAAAAGAAAAAGGGAAAAAAATTGAATGACTTCACAAAGCCCACCTGCCATAAAAGCAAACGCCAGCTCATTATCTCAAACGTTCTTGGAAAATAAAGGCGTGTTTTGCACGAACGTTCATACTTATGTATACATAACATACGTACATATAAGTACATGCACACAAGTATGTAAAACGGTTTTGAAGTTGCCCAGTAATGAGGCAACTTTAAAGCTAACATACATGCATAGAAATAATAGTATGTGGTATGTATATAAGTGCATGTATATGTATGTAAAGGTGCACTAATGGAAGAAGTGCTAAGCCACAGCGAAACTCCTTAATGGGTAAAAGGTTGATCCCAAAGTGCAACCGAAGCGAAACAAAAAGACAAAAAAATATATAGTGCGTGGAGTCACTCCGCGCGGAAGAAGTGAAACTTAGTAATGTGGAAATGAAAATAGGAAGGGGTAGAAATTGATTTTTAGTGAACTCATATTATTTCTTTAGGACAAACTTTATTAACATTGCTTATAGTTCACAATTGATCGCATCTTTTAATTATCATTTCAGCTAATTTCACGACGCTCACACTGATTACTTTGCTGCATAGCAAGAATACCACGCGCATGTGCTGATCTACCGACTGACTCTCTTTCTCTCTCCTACTTTCTACCTTTCTGTATCTTTCTTTCTCTCTCCCTCTTGCGTTAAAATATTGGACGCTACTCGTTGCTAACGCTCGCACTGGCCTGTAACAGGTATACTACGCGCATGCGTTTGAGTGCCACGCATCCACTCTCGCTCTGTGCCACGCATTCATTCTCGCTCTGTCTCTTTCCATTCCCTCTCCATGGTAGCGTTTAACGTTTAACGCAACCTTGTTGGAAGTCGCATTAGAAGTTTCACTTCAATAAAAAAGTTCATATGGAAACCCTACAATTCTATAAAATTTGAGAAATATTACACCTCACTGTAAGGAAAATAGAGCAGATTTCGCTAATAGTGACCTCATTTGTAACGTCTTCCTTGGTATATTGGAAAAGACTTACAATTTATTATCAATAAAATGAGAATACTAATTATGCACCTATACATGTATGTATATAAGTACGTGGGTAGTAAATAAAAAAAGGGGAAGCAATTAAGTAATGAAAATTTATACGTTTTATGAAGAGCCGGCGGCGCAGCTTACAATGACACAAATTAACGGGAACAATTTGCTATAATAATTATGACCCGTATGTATCTTATCGCGCATTCGGTCCAACTTGACCTCAGGCAACGTGCTGACTAACAACGAAACCGTGGTGGCGGTCATGATATATATTTTTCATGTAGGCTTATGGCGCGGCCCAAATAAATAAGCTTCCGCAGCACATGATAAACGATACGGCTCTCACGCAAACTTGACTATATATTTAATTAAATGCCTTCCTCCCCCCTTTTACGCCACCCCTTATATAAAGTGAGGTAAAGGGCTACTTTCGATATTTTTATATTCCAGAAGTTTTATACTAGTCGCAAAAGTAGTGACAACAAAAATGGTCTTAGTTGTGAGGCTTTGTGTTGTTTTGTCTGCGTCTCGCCTATTTGGAAAAACCAAGACATAGACCAAAACGCAATTATGCTTCTAAAACCAAGACTAAAATCAAGATTTCCACAATCTTCTCATTAAGTTCCACTAAAGATTAACACTAAATATACTTGCCTTGGTCTTGCTTTTTGATAATTACTGAATAAAGGGTCAACTCAAAAATTAATGTTTAGGGTCTTTATGAGTAGTTACGAAAGCCCATCGGAGTGCAAAACATTTTATACGCGGAGGTTTCCAGACAAAAACCAACAGCATTCACTTGACATTACACTTATTTTTCTTATTTCTGAACTGCACTATAATTAATTAGTAAGGGCCATAATTTATCGCTGAAAGATGACACATTTAGCAGTTTTCTCCGCTAGTCTTTTTCCAGTTTATAAGCGAAAAACTACTACTAAAACAAAAACAGAAATAACTTCAACTAATATATTTAATAAAACTCGACAATTGTTTCGGCTAAGCTAGGCAGCCATTATCAAGAGTACAACCGATACTAATTCTAAATATGTACATCACAGTTTATATATTACGATACTACCCCCAAACATGTTATAAGTTCAAAATAAGTGGGATATTTAGGAAACACAATTCTTTTTGATTTTTTACAATGTTTTTCTTTTTGATCATAGCTTTTTCAATTTTTTAACAATTCAAGGAGAGTTAACTTTCGGCTTTTTTGTTGACAATGTAGTAATTTACGATTATTAATGTTAATGTTGTGATTTTTTTGTATACAGTGTTCTTTTATACCCGTAGCCTCTTTTGCTTTTATGCTGGCTATACGATATGTTCTTTAAAACGGGTTTCTAAAGAACGACCGGTCTGCCCTATGTAGATTGCATCGCAATCCTGGCAGTTCAATTGGTAAACTCCACTTTTATGTTTGTTAGCCGATTTTTACTTTTATTATCAATTACCATAATATTAAATTTATTGATTTCTGTAGTAATAACGTTAAATTTATTTAAATAGTTTTTTATTTTGTAGCTCAAATTTGTTATGTAGTTAATTGAACAGAAAATATTATCGGACCTTTTTATCATACAAATAAAGCATGTTTTGAACCTTTTTGCCGTTTTTTTGAAATAATAATTTGTCAATTATATTTATTTTTTGCTATGTTTTATTATATTTAGTTCTGAAAGAAAGTCCTGTTTCTCAAGAGGGTTGTTAACTAACCTGTGTAGAAGACTGTGAAAAGTAGATATTTTTTTGTTAAAAGATTGATAGGAATCAGCAGGTATTACTATATCTGTTGTGGTGGGTTTTCTAAAAATTTTATATTAAAGTTTGTTATTTTTAGGAGATTTTTAGATCAAGGAAATTAAGTTGTTTATTTGATTCTATTTACATTGTGAACGTAATATTTTTATTTAGTGAATTTAAAATATTTAAAAGATTTTGTAATTTTAAAATTTGTTGTTGTCAAATAAATTACATTCTCAGCAGATTTCTATCAATCTTTTAACATAAAAATCTCTACTTTTCACAGTCTTCTACACAGGTTAGTTAACATCCCTCTTGAGAAACAGGACTTTCTTTCAGAACTAAATATAATAAAACATATAGCAAAAAATAATGGTTATGACTACCAATTGAACTGCCAGGATTGCTATACAATCTACATAGGGCAGACCGGTCGTTCTTTAGAAACCCGTTTTAAAGAACATCTAGCCAGCATAAAAAACAAAAAAGAGGCTACGGGTATAAGAGAACACTGTATACAAAAAAAATTACAACATTAACATTAATAATCTTGAATTACTACATTGTCAACAAAAAAGCCGAAAGCTAACTCTCTTTGAATTGTTAGAAATTCAAAAAGCTATGATCGAAAAGAAAAACATTGTAAATAATCAAAAAGAATTGTGTTATCTAAACACCCCACTTATTTTGAACTTATAACATGTTTGGAGGTAGTAATTAGTGATGTGCCGGATATTCGTAGCCGTATCCGTATCCGAAGATATCCGAGGGAGAAGAAAGGTCCGTATCCGTATCCGTCAGTTTTTGGCGGATCTTTTACGGATTTTTTAGCTTATTAATTTTAAATTCGTAGATGAAGTTATATAAACATATATATAGGTGATTATGTAACAATGAAAAACTATTAAATTCCGTTCAAATTATTTTTTATTTCTGAAAATCGTATTTGGCACCTTTATACTGCAAACATTTATCGTAGTGATTACCACACCAATAGTACCTTACCTACATAACTCAAAGGTACTAAATTAACTATCTTTATAATAAGATCAATCACATATCTTTGTAAAAAGCTTATTACAATGGGGATATATTTAAACATTTATTATAGGAAGTTTGTATAAAATATTAATTAAAATATCTTTATAATGAGATAAATTGAGTTTAAATCTTTGTGCTAAGCTTAATAAAATAATGAAATATTTAAGGATTATTGAGTTATAAGTTCGCTTTTATGATGAGAAAAAAAACCAAAACTTAAATCGTCGTAATAGTTTGTTTCTTTTCAAAGGTCGATGTGCAATATTTACCGCCGCGTACTCTAAGAAAGTTATCCGTATTCGCGGATCTTGAGACCGAATATCCGTATTCAGATCCGTATCCGCGGATATACATTTTTGGCGATCCGGCACATCACTAGTAGTAATATATAAACTGTGATGTACATATTTAGAATTAGTATCGGTTGTACTCTTGATAATGGCTGCCTAGACTAGCCGAAACAATTGTCGAGTTTTATTAAATATAATTGTTGAAGTTATTTGTGTTTTTGTTTTAATCTTGGATAGTCATGAAGCTCGCACTATACATATACGGCTTATCTCCAGCAATAGAGGAAGCATAACTTTGCAATGAAAAATATGGACATTTATTATTTTACAGTTTTTAACACTACTTTGACAATTTTTTTCAAAACTTAGTGGAATTTAGTGCTGTGAGTGAGGAATTTACAAGAATCATATAACAAGAAATAGTAATGAGCAGATGACAATTTATACAAGGAGTGTAGACACCTAGGAAAGTGTTTAACCAATTTTAGTTGAAAATAGAATTCCCTAAAATTGAATAGGTTAGGTTGGGTTAAAATAGCGACAAATTTTTGAATTTGGCAACAAATTAGAGAATAACTAGGAACAAATTACAGCCAATACAGTATTTTCCCTACGATATTTCCATTTCGAGATATATACCATATTTATGTATTGTCAGCTTGGTGGCTTACCAGTAGTTTTTCGCTTATCAGTTGAAGATAGGACTTGTGACAAAATTGCTAAAAGCGTCATCTTTCTGCGAAAAATTATGGTCCATACAGTATTTTCCTACAACATTTCTATTTCGAGATACGCCATGTGTAATGCCAGCTTGATATCAACCTACCATATCAGCTGATTATGGCCAAACGACTCGAGTGATACATTTTTGGATTTGGTAACAAATTAGCGACTAATTTGCGACAAATTTTAGTGCATTTCAGAAATAAAAAAAATAACTTTGCCGTGCTAGCTTGATATAGGTACGTGTTCACTTGGCCTTTTTTACAGTGTAATGCAACTGCTCGTATTAATTTCCAAATCGAATGTAATTTGCTGTAGAAGAGTAATGGGACATTAGAAGGTTAATTCTACCTTCTAACTTTCCCGTGGTCAACTACCAATTGTTATAATCTCTATTGCTTTACCTTAACTTCGACCATAATGTGGAATAATGGTGTTAGTAGGTATATGAGACTATTGGAAAATTGGATTGCATAATCCACGATATAGTATAATCCTGCACCCTGGTACGCCATCAAACGTTTCGGTTCGTGATCCGAATAATTTGCCTCTCAATTATTCGAGTCGTTATCGTGGATTTGACTGACCAGTTTAATTATTTTCAGTGTCTTAATTGGACCGGCTGAAATTTAAATGGAATTGACCCAACTATTTCCCATCTGTCCCTCTTACCGACTCTCAACTGTACTAGGCCTAATTACCGCCGCATCAAGTCATCAAATAAAATTTTCACTGCAATCGATGCAAAAGCTAACAGAGATTTCAAAATAAAAATAAATACCTTGTACTGCACTAGGTACTTATCTGTAAAAATTACGAATAAAACTATAAACTCAAAACACTCGCTAACCTTTTTCTGTGGCTATTGATTTTACTTACTTAAAATTACCTTCAAAGGATTATTATTATTACCGTAATTTCGAGCTACAGTAATTTCGTTTCAATATAGTTCGTTTCGAATAATATAAGCACCACGAAAAAGGAAAATTACTAGTTTTCAGTGTCGTAATATTCCTATTTGACAATAACTGAGAACAAATGGATTTGCCTCGAAGGCGGACAGAATATTTAATGCATTTAAACTGGATTGGTACGATATTAATGCAACAGTAGCGGTTGAAGTGGAAGCTTCAAATGTGTGCTGTTCTTGACAAGTTTAACAAGCAAACGACCCAATTCGAAAACTGAAATGAATCCTTTAAAACGATATACATCGCAATGATCATAAATAACACAACGCCAAGGATTCCGAAATGTATCTTCAGTTCAGTTCAGTTTAGAGAATGAATTGCGTTAAAATTTCACACTAAGGTGTAAACTACAATTAATTTTGAAGATGATCTCTTTGTTTTGAAACTACCGAAGCTAGGAGAATACTGAGATCTTTTATCTCGTTACGAAAACTTGACTTCTTTCTGTTCAGTTTATTTGTCTTGGCTCAGATTTATTGATTTTTTCTTAATTTTGATCGACCTTCCATCTTATCACCAAGGCTTACAACTTTTGCGCAGGACTACGCGATCGATAGAAGGATCGATGAATTTTTTCGGTCGGTGCTCGAGACTTCTTCATCGACCCTTTGAACCGACAAGACGTATTTATGTGGTTTCTTTTTGATAGTGTTTTGTGATTATTTTGGCGTGAAAGTTTTTGTTAACCACTTTCCTCTTAATATCTTTCATAAATTTTTTTCAGAATTTTAGTAATTTTCATTAATTTGTTATGACTTGATGAACCATTCTTTTAATTTATATTTTTCCCAAAAAATTTTTTTTTTTTCCACGAGGCATTTTTAAATCATACTTTATCTTCTCAATCCTTTAGGCCTTATTTGTGGCAAATTTGAAAATCACTTAATAATTTCATTTTTCTCACCTTTCTTTTTGGTAATTTTAATTATTAATTTTTTTTATTTTGGTATCGGTGTCGATTAAGTGTTGAATATTTGAAGTCTGTTTTTACCACCTTATTGACGACCGACATTCCCTTACTCCTCCTTTCTTGCACCTTATTTGAAGGCATCTTCAATGACCCTTTTTAAAAATTAATTAAATTTTTTTTTTAGGTAAAATTTTTGATAAATATTCGTTTATTTTCTTTAGTCAGCCCATCCAGAATTTCTAGAGTAGGTTCCGGCTGGACTAGGAGACTGGGATTACGGGTAAGGGTGAAGACACCCTGAAGCAACTCCACAAGGCTACAAAACAAGCCAGGAGCCGATAAATACCTGCAGGCGGCCCTCATAAATATTTATAAAATTGGTCCCTGATCATCTTCCCTGGGATCATTCTGCCTCATAACTATCATTACGAAAAATCCCCTAAAATACCCCGAAACCAGCGGCAGTCCCTACTGTGGCATAGGGAAGCATCTTTGAGTGGGCTTCACTTATTTTGTAAGTTTTTTGTTACTTGTATTTTCTTTAATTTACTCTTCAAGTGCTTTTTTGTTTTTTTTTTATGAGAGCTTGGAGCCCTCAAAGGCTTCAGGGTTTTCAGGAAACCCCCTCTGCTCTGCCGGAGCATCTTAATTAAAGTTCTTTATTCGACAAAGTGGCGCCCGAGCTTTGGTTATTAAAATTCATTTTGTTTTAATTTGTTCAATAATTAACACAACTTATTCTTATTGGTTTAACAATCAATAAGTAATAATGTTAAAGACTATATACCATTGGTAACGCACAGAGGGATTCTACTACGAACGTAATATAAATATTTTAAATCGTGGAATAAATTATAATGGGGTGTAAAACGCAGTGGGGTTGTTTTAGTAAAATGGAAAAGTACAAAATCTATGGTACGGAACCTTTGGATCATATAGAGGGATATTTGAATCGTTCTCGTACTTGATCCGTTTCATTTTTACTACTCCAGAAACCAATCTTGAAAATATTTACTTTAGGTAAAGGCGAAGTAAAATCAAAAAGTATGAGAAGTCCCGTTTCTCGAGGATGATCGACACCTGCCGGAACTCAGGGTTGGAAACATTAATTTATATATACATATATTACCCACATTGCCTAAGTATTATACGGCAGCTATATGCCAACCCAAATTGATTATAAATGAAAATCCAAAAATTCCTTTTCAATTTCAATTATTAGACCAGTGCTGATGAAGTCAAAAATAGTAAAAAGTGAAAAAAAATATATAGTAGGATGAAACCCATAGGAAAAGGAAGAGAATATAACAGAAATGAAAGGAAAAATAATTTACGAGCGATCTGAGGCCGGGAAGGGGAAGGGGGTGAGTTTTTAAAGGTAAAAAACGGTTTTCCTTGATTACCGCAAAAACTGCAAGTCTTATGGAAAAAAGTTAAATGGCCGTTATAGGTAATAAAACGATCTACAACTTTTGTATTTACACTTTTGTCACATAACCTCAAAATTTATGTGAAAAATTCAAATAACCAAGTTTTTGATTTTTTATTTTTATCTTTTACAAAGAATTTTGTTTTCACGAAATTTGGTGAAAACGTACCTATTTATGTCCCAAACACGCTGTATTTTTTTTTATTTGAAATATTTATTTTTTCACCTTATTTTTACTTAATATCGAAAAAAGCACCCTAATTTTCAATCGAAAATTCTCACGTCAAAATATCTGCTTTTTTAAAAACGTTGGTGGGATTTTTCTTCGTTGAAATCTCTACTTTCTGATGGTGTGAAAAAAAATATACATTACTATGGTAAGTTTTCTCAGGAAATGCAAAAACGAAAAAAACTAAATTAATGTTTTTAAAAATATTATAATGAATAACGTAATCAGTATAAAGTATGTGAATTCAATAGTACGATTTACATGTATATTTATATATTATGAGATTCTCTATGACATAAATGTAATTAGAATTGAATAAAACAACTTTTTTATAGAAAAAAATAGCAGTGGTCACATTTTTTAGATAAAATTCCCTCCGTTTTTTTGCATTTCCTGAGGAAACTTACCATAGTAATGTATATTTTTTTTCGCACCATCAGAAAGTAGTAAGTAGCAAGAAAGTAGAGATTTCAACGAAGAGAAAGCCTACCAACGTTTTTAAAAAAGGAGATATTTTGACGTGAGAATTTTCTATTGAAAATTAGGGTATTTTTTTGATATTAAGTAAAAATAAGGTGAAAAAATAAATATTTCAAATCATTAAAATTACAGCGTGCTTGGGACATAAATAGGTAAGTTTTCACCAAGTTTTGTGAAAAAAAATTCTTTGTAAAAGATAAAAATAAAAAGCAAAAACTTGGTTATTTGAATTTTTCACATAAATTTTGAGGTTATGTGAAAAAAGTGTAAATACGAAAGTTGTAGATCTTTTCATAACCTACAACTTTGACATTTAACTTTTTTCCATAAGACTTGTAGTTTTTCCGGAAATCAAGGAAAACCGTTTTTTACCACTAAAAACTCACCCCAATTCGTTTCCCGACCTCAGATCGCTCGTAAATTATTTTTCCTTTAATTTCTTTTATATTCTCTTCCTTTTCTAATGAGTTTCATCCTACTATAATTTTTTTTCGTTTAAAAATTATCAACCCTGGTCTATATTACCTATTAGTTACGTAAATTTATTTAAGTCATTCAAAGGTCATTTTTTCCCTGCTCACATATTTATAATCTGTACACAATACAAAATGAATAATTAAGTAGGTACCTACTTTTCCCGATAATGACATTGTGGTTAATTTCTGAGTCAAATACGTCGTTAAATTGAGCAGTTTTCAGGGGTCACGCAACCATCCCGTCCCGTCCGTGCCGCGGGTAATCGAAACCCTCCTTGCTTGCATTAAGGAAATATGCCCTGGGTCTGAAATCTCGTGGTCTAATTTCATCATCAACATGTTTTCATTAAAGTAAGGAATTACTAGATTACCATTCAATTTGCGCACCTTGCATCTATGTACCTACTTAGGTACAAGCTACTGGTAGTTCGAAGCACGCCCCCGAGCACCAAGACGGCCAGCAAAATCGATACAATGTTAAATTAGTTTCCGGATTGATTAATGAGGGAATTGTTGTTGCGCTTACTTAATCAGCCACGACGGACAAAAATTCCTCCGACACGGTCATTGATTCCACCCCTCGAGGGATAATTTGGTTTGCTGGAATATTCAGATTGGTAAAAATGCACGATATTCCCAACACCCAAATTAAAAATGAACAATATCATCGGAATTTAAAGTCCCAAATATGAAAACGGAACATTTGGGGTTGTTATGAGCGACAAGAGTTGAAATCTAAACTGGTGTTAAGTCACGCCTTTCAAACGGTTTCCTAGAAGTTACATTTGTTCTGAATTTTATAAGTTGACTTTTTCATTTTTTCTCCATTGAAGAATGAAAATCCATTTTGGTCTGCTCTTTTTAAATAAAAACAAACTTGTATTTGTTGATAAAACTGATGGAAACGAGCAACTGAAATATTATATAGGAAACAACGAAAAAAGAAATAAAATGGAAAAGAAGGAGGAGATGCTTCGCTTTCAATCAGCTATATTTCTTTCGGTGGTTTTTTGCTGCGTAAAAGGAAAATAAAAAATTGAATATTTATGTGTAGAGACCCTGCACTGCGCCTTCAAACTTCTACTCGAATGTCCCAAACAAACTCGACGAAGGACGAGATGGTGCGCTCGGGCGAGGGCTAATTCGAAATTTGCTGGTATTTACATTTCTGTAGGGTCGGAAGCGAAATTGCTGAAATAATCTTGTTACGACAATTTTCACTAGACCAGAAAATAAATTGCTAAGAGGCGGTGAAGGGCCACGACGGCCGAGTCATCAAATTAAACACCTTTTTATTATACGTCTTATGAATAACGTTTTTTTGACAATGATTTTCTCAAAAAAAATTATCAAATAAGTTTATTAGACAGCAGTACCGAATATTACAGGAAAACTGAATCAATTGTTTAATTTGATAGCTTCAGAAAAGTCTAAAGTATAAGTTGAAGAAAAACTAATAAACTTAACATTTTTTTTATTATATTTATCTACCAGATATTACTTTTATGTAATATATATATTATGTTAGATAACAATTCAAAATCATGTGAATTACGTTCGTTCCACCTTCTTCCCTGTCTGGTTACTGCACGTCTACGAGATAATGGAAACAATAAATCCATAAGAAAATGTACCGTATGATGTAGCTTCACCGTGGTGTAGTTTTCCTCCAGAGATTAATTCGCGTTGTCTTGTTGGAAAGCTGTTTAAGCTTAAAAGATTAAGGCGAGAGGAATTTCGACAGTGTTACCTAATGAAACACGTCGATTTCTCTGTGGACATGATCAAATCCAAAAATAATTTTAGTTTAATAACAATAGAAGCAACAATGAATTTGGAATTTAGATGCCAATAAAATGTGGTTTTAAAGGTTGTTGGAAAGAAAACCCCTCGACAGGTCGGATTTACAAGTTACGTAAGAAGAATGTATATATCAGGAAACTTTTCCTAAAATCTACACCGATCTGTTACAACATTTAAGAAGGATTTGGAAAAGTTATACGTTTTGTACAAGCTTTAAAGTTTGTAGCTAAATAGCACATCGAACGAAAGAAATACTACAGGTTTTTATTTATGGTGGAATTAAATTTTAACATAACAAGAAAGGAAGGATAAATATTAAACTATAAAAGTAATTAAATAAAGTAAAGTAAAAGCTTTTTAACATTTCCAAGAATTTATTAAATATCTTCAATTGTTTCGGGTGGTTAGCCCTTTATCAAGAGTATTATGCGGTATATATATAGATAAGATAAATTGTAATGAATGTGATGCCTTTTATATCGAACAAACAGGCAGGAATTTAGCAATAAGAGAAAAAGAGCATATAAAAAACATAAAAGACAAAAAGCATTGTACACTGTATAGTCAACAATCACAACATAAATGGAATAAAATTATTACACAATGACAATAAAGGTCAAAGAAGAATTAGAAATAAAAAGAGCCTTATTAGAATAAAATAATAATAATTTAACCAACGACCAACTAGATTTTAAGGAAACCATTGTAATAGACACATATTTAAGTATTAGGTACCAATGTAAAAACGCACACACACTAAATTTTGTAAGCATATATAACACCTGTTTGCATTATTGAATTCAGTAGCATATTACTCTTAATAAAGGGCTAACCACCCGAAACAATTGTAGAGATTTAATTAAACCTTTGAAATGTTAAAACGCTTTTACTTTACTTTATTTAATTATTTAAATAAATGTTTCAAAAAAACCTAACCGAAATTTCCATCTGTTTTATTAAACTACGAGGGCGGATCAAATATAAACGAGCCTTTTTAAATTGAGCGCTGAATAGTTGTTCAAGGCGCATACGGGCGTTAGCAACTTGAAGTGGGGATATTAGGTGACACGGAAACGACTCGTCGTATTGCTGTGCTTGCTTGGTTAGTAGCTATCACAATGAGTGAGAAAGAGATGCATAGCAGCGTTGCGCAACGGATTACTATTAAGTTTCTTACACGTGAAAACGTGAAACCAGCTGAAATTTTGCGCAGATTGCTAGCACAGTTCAGAAATGAAACGCTTTTGTGGCAACGGGTAATAGTTTGGTGTAAAGAATTTAACGAAGGGCGTAATAGTGTCGAAAATGTAAATCATCCTCGTCGTCCGCGCACCAGCATATCGCCGGTTAACATTGCACGCGTTAGAAACCTTATTGAAGGGGACCACCACGCCACTGTGTTTCAGATATCTGTTGAACTCGGCATCAGCTATGGGAGTGCCCAAACAATCATAACGAAAAATTGGGGATTCCGAAAAATTTCAGCTCGTTGGATCCCAAAGTTGCTAAGTGAAGATCAAAAAGCTGCTCGAGTTCGCGTCGCAGCTTTAAGGCAGGCCCAAATCAGTGAAATGCACTAGAATCAGTCGGAGCACCATCCATATAGCCCAAACTTATCCCCTTGTGATTTCCACATGTTTGGGCCCTTCAAAGAATTACTAGGAGGCGAGCGATTTCAGACTGATGAACATGTGGAGGCGTTTGTGCGCAACTGAATAGACTCCCGCACTGCTTCTCTTTATGAAAACGAGATGAAA
Source organism: Agrilus mali (assembly GCA_029378335.1). Classification (NCBI taxonomy): domain Eukaryota; kingdom Metazoa; phylum Arthropoda; class Insecta; order Coleoptera; family Buprestidae; genus Agrilus; species Agrilus mali. Next base: position 16,970,697 of record CM055658.1, on the reverse strand, counting down.
AACTACACTGAAAAAAAAAAGTTGTTTTTCTTACATATTTTAACTTATTTGAGTTAATTTTACTGCTGAAAACAAGATTTTATTTGCAGCAAATAAGTTTTTAGGCTGTTTCACTAACTAGAAATAAGTGTGTCATGCAGTCCACATACAGGAGTTTATTTGAAAAGTTTGTTACATCTAAATAGGTGAATTATGAAAAGCACTTACCAAATTATGTAGCATTATGTAGCCCTAGATAAAAAATTATTTGAGCCGTGCCAATGTAGGCACTATCAGTAACGACTCGCGCCACATCGCCATTACTGACGCAGTGGACGTTAGTGAACGTTTAGTTTCGCGGGGATTTTTATAAAATACATAATTATTAGGTGTTTGTGAGTGAGTTGAGAGTTTCAGTTTTGAATTGAACAATTTGCCAATTTATTGTTGACCTGTGCCTGTTATGGAAGAAACAAAACAGTTGTTACTCTGAAATTTTTGTTTTTCGAAAAATTTGCCAACTTAAATACCTTCTAGGAGTGCTCCGTAACAAAGCCCTGCGGCCATTTCTCATAACGCTGACGAATAAAACTTGTTGATAATACTGTTAGAGAGTAAGAATTTTATGTATCGTATTTTGTTGTTTAATACAATATTTATCTTTTTCTATCACGTACCTGTCTTTTTCTTGAAATAATCTGATAAATTAAGAAAAGTTGCTATGTTAAGGTAAGTATTAGGTGAAGAATTTTTGTCTTAAAGGTATGTATCAGTTCTTTTTATTAGACAATGCCATTTACCTAACTTCCTAAAAATACATAACTAACATAAACAGGCTTGTAACTCCATAGTTTATAAATAACAAAAACACATGTTTTAATTAGAAAATACGTTTGTTATTTTCTCAATAGTTACTTCCGTTCACGGTGCTTTCTTCAGGTAGAACATACTTACGTACAACAAGAAATAATTGTGTAGTAGTGAAAATAGTTATATAATAAAAACGTATACATTTTAGTAACAAGATATATTTATTTTTCCAAAATGATTATTTGTGCACACAATGTCCCTTTCAGATGTTAAAATTATCTAATCGCAACCCCTAATTTAACACCTGAAAGGGACATTGTGTGCAGAAATAATTATTTTGGAAAAAATAAATATATGTTGTTTTTATTACATAACAATTTTCACTAGTACCTACACGTAATTATTTCTTTTTTTGTACATAAGTATTTTTTTTTACTACACATGATATTATTAACAGAATATATAATAATTATTTATTTCAGATAAAATAGTTTGTACGGTGCATATGGGTGTTAGTTACTCTAAATACTACTTTAATCCTCACAAATGAAAATATTATCTACTTGTAGTAGAAATTTTATGTAACACAGTTAAAACATTTATGTAGCCTTCATAAGTTGCAAATAGTAAAATTACTTGTTTTCCGTACATAAGATTTTGGCTGTCCCTATATGCAACAAGTATTTTTTTTGTGGCAATGAAGTTTTTTTTTTCAGTGTACCAATCCGTTGGGAAAAATGTATAATCAAACAAGGGGGATATGTCGAAAAATAGAGAAATTTGTGTTTTTGTGAAAATTTTTAAAATAAATGTTTTATGAACAAAGGCTCGTTTATATGTGATCCATCCTCGTATATACCAAAAATTAAAACCTTTTTAAGCAATCACTAAATTTTTGCTTTGAAATTCAGGAACACCAAGTAAAAAAGGATATGGAAAATGTTTTTGAGATGATGAATATTTTTTAACATAACATGATAATAACTGGTAAAAACGGATGTTTGCTCTTCAAACAGATCCGCCATATACCTTTCCAGTTGTTTGTACGATGGAGAATTATCCAATTAAACGGATCTACTCGTATAAGCATATGTATATGTAAATTTGCTTACAACATGCTCTTATGTGGATCTAATTAGATTCCCTGCCAAAAAGTCCCTATTTAAATTCAACTTGGATATACGTTGAATTTACATACAACATTTACCGTACGTTTAAACTCCGTAGCAGGAGCAGAACGAATAAGACGACGAAAATCAATTCCACTCGGCTAAATTGTGCCAAGGAATTTTAGGGAGTTATATTTTTCCCTTTATGTTAACCGAGTTATACAGTCTTTCCTTCAGAGCCATTTGAAATTTTGCCAAGACCATTTCGATTTAAAATAATGAAATGTAGGATTATTTTGGAATTGCCTCCATCCCCCCATTCTTTCCGACTAAAAATAAAACGAACGCGATATTATCAAAACGAGCGAGCCGTAAGTGCAACTGGCGGTACATGGGAACCCGTAATTCACCTGAATCATGATAACGACCAACAAAATGTACCTTGTGTACTTAACAATCCTTGAAGAAAATGTAAGGAATGTGGACCAAAATTTTACAAAATCAATTTTATACTTTTTTTATTATTGATGACCATATTCTGAAACATTCTATAAAGTTTTGAAACATTCCGGAAGATATTTTTGTAAAGTCGTCCTTAATTAATATTGCTTACCTACTCACAACTCAAAACAAAATTTACCAAACTTTTTAAATTATTGAAAGAAGAATATTCTATTTCTTCTAAAGAGAGGAATGATGATTTATATCAGGTAAGCTAAAAAGGAAGTATGATCATTTATCCTTCTTGTTATTGTATTCATTAATTATTTTCAATTGTACTGTCGGTTGCGAAAATTAATACATTTTTCTGGCAAATCTCTCTTGGTTGATCCTCCGAGACGAGGCCGGTTCCTCCGAATGAATTTGTCGCTAGACTACCCTAAAACGTCCTGATTTCTATTCGGCCAGTGTCACGAATACAGACGGTCACGTTGCCAGTCGCAAGATTTGAAAGACAAGACGATAACCGAATGCTAAAACAAAGAAAATTAAAACACTCCGTTTCTCCAACAACTAATTGAAGAAGAACAGCAAACAGTGCGAAACGGAGGCTCCTCTACCGATCCCAAAAGTCGCAGAAACCAGTCGAACGTGTTTGCATTAGCACTTAAACCGTTTGAGAAGGAAGCAACTGAAGTGAAGTGAGGGGTAAGAGCCCTTAATTGTTCTCTATCTCTTATTCTGTCATGAAAATGAACCATTGTCTGACGACGTTTCATCCAGGACGAATTATTATTGTATATAAATCCTGGCTGTGCTGTGCCACTTCTGATGAGATATTACTTGGCAATGCAATTACAGATGAATGGGACGACGACGACAGCTATTCGCGGACCCGGTTTTGAGCACTGCGATTAACTTACATCAAAATATAGTATCACGTTTCTGTATGAAGCCACGTTACGTTCTCTCTCATAATATCGCGACATTTGCAGACGTACCATTCCAGACATGAACCCAAAACTGCATAAAATTTCGCGACGGCGAGTAAAAGGGGAAATTAACGGAATATTAGTAGCACAGAAAAATGAACAATTAAAAAATAAAAAAGCATAAAAGCCCAATGCAAAAAGATAGTCATGAGATCACTATAGAATGGCAAAAGATATCAAGTTTAAATTAATAACAAAAAATGTTTCCCGTTAGTTAATCTTGATCGTTATTATTTGAGTTCATTTAGTTTTTCTCTTCTTCACCCTCGTCGACCAATTTCATCACCCGAACATTCTATGGCCATTAAATTTGTAAGTCAATCTCAGTTTTCAGGTAATCTTTTGAATATGCCGTTGGTTTTTTCCGCCGGTGGATATCAAGCCGCGGATAAAATTCCAAAGGAAATTGTTAAATCGTTCAATAAATTACAGTCGTTTGCGAACATTACGTTTGACAGGCAGGTACGCTGAAAGATTATGGGATTGCCTTCGGGGCTTACAAGACTGAGCCAGCCATAATGAGAACTGTTCTATCTTCTATCTATCCTCTTCCTTAATAATTCACCAAGTGACGACCGCACGCGGGAATGGGGGAAAACTCGCGCTTCACGCCATAACTGACGCTAACATTTAGACCTTTTTCCCCAACACTGATTCACTTTCATTAAACATGCAAATGTCTCCTGAAGATTCGAAAACAGTTTCATCCGAATCTCGAAACTCAGGTTCTAACAAACCAAACATTAGCACGGTGGGGAAATGAAAATCGTTTGAAAATATTTTCAACGTAAGAACGGGACAGGCTATTGAGATATGTACCAGAGATGATCCAGGCCCAGAAGACTATAGATCAACAATAAATTATTTAAACAAGGGGAATTAAAATAGATTCAGAATTATAAGTAGGTTAAGGTGGAGAAACAGGTGTCTCGCTCTATTACCCTTTTTAACTTTTATTATTTGTAGTCGTAATTTTATAATTATAATTAATCGTCTTTAGTGTCAGTTATCAGTCGCAGATTGAACATTAAACTAGGACTAAATTAAGGCCGAATGCAAGTACGTAGTGCGAGACGACTTTGTCATTCGACAATGGTGCAATTGGAGAGAAACCGATATTTCATTCGCAGTAAAACCGAAAATTAATTGCGATTCCATCAACTCTCACCAGTTCGGGCCGTGGACGTACGCGGCAATGTCGAAATCCAATTAAATATGTGAATGACAGCATGTTTAGACAACCAAGTAGCCAATAGTCAGTTTGAAAATAGGTTCGAGGTACAATAAATCTGCCGTGGTCACCACCACGCGACCAGACCACCTCAAAAAGAATGAAATGCTTATAAGAATGGCAAATTAAGAACAAAAATGAAACAGATGTAAAAGAAAGTATATAATGTTATATAATGTATATGGGCCAGACACTACGACGTATTCAAAAAAGAATTAAAGAACATTCTGCAAAAGAATCACTCAAAATACTTTTATAAAGAAACTCTGATAGATTTTTATACAAAAAGACTTGCAGACTGATGTACAGTAAGTGCCAAATGTGTGTCTTCAAATGGTCTCAATGTTGTGTAATTAAAGTTTAATAAAATTCCTTATCTGGGGACCAACTGCGCGGTGATGCAAACTGCAAGCTGCAAACTCCTGTAGTATTAACAACATAAATTTAAAATGATAACGGCTGTTGCTGTGTATATATTTAAAGGCAAAGAAATACGGGGTTTTCTGGGACAGACCGTTAGCGCCGAAACGATCTATAAAACTGACGAAAAACTTTTTAATGTAAGAGGGAAGCGCCAAACTTAACGACTGTCAAAGACATTAAAAATGTAGTTTATTCTTTCCTTTCGGTGTTATGTTAGATAAGGGCACATTAGGAGAAGAATTTGTACTATCGCACCTAATAAACGACCTTTGAACCGTGCATACACATGTAAAGACCTTACGGCCGCAATTTTTACTTTTAACAACCGCAAATAAAACTCTTTCCATTTAATTTTACGACGATAATAACCGAGGAATATGTCATTTTCCAACATTATTTTAATCAAATAGTAAGTTATTCACTATGACACAAAAACTAAGTTGAAATTAATGTCAAAAACACTTACCAACTTAATGATTAGTTACTAAAATTCGAACGAACGATACTTGATGTATTAGACTGTTCTGGAAAAAATGGATAAAACCAATTAGTACAAGAAATTTTAAGCTACAATATAGAAAGGCGTCAACGAATTATCGAAGGTTTGGGGCTCATGTTTTAATTAAAACAAACGAACAACCGTTTTTAACGATTTCTGCTGGAAACTACGTATAATATATCAGTATTCGGATTTTATGCATACATGTGCCTGCATAATGCACCTGGATGCCGCACTTTCCATTGTGAGGTAAGATGTTAAATAATGAGGCCACTATTTCAAGAACTAAATCTGTAGGAAGGGGCAAAACTGCGCTGAGGCAGCGAATAAATCAAGGTCTAGGAATCAGCCATTATTTCACGTCTGCCTTGTTCTAAAGTAGATACAACGTTCAAAATTACATTCTTTTGAAATATAACAACAAAATATCTTTCATCTATATTTTTATAAACGAAAAAATAAAAATTATGAAATCATGTCAAATATCCCTCAATTATTCAAAGGGATAGTAAAATCACAACAATTCTTTGAATCAAAAAATTGACTTATTGTTAGATTTTCAACAACCACCCTCCTGTCCCATTTTAAGCTAAAGTAAATAGTGGATGTCCTCCGAACATTATAATTTCGATTTTCAACCACTGTAAATATCTATGTATATACGTGTAGGCATCTACCACCCCTTTCTATAAGGCAAAACAACCGCCATCATTCCATTAGCTTCCTAGACGTTTCGTCGAGCTTCAAAAAGCCTCCAAGCAATATTTGATACCTTATACTCCTGCAATTCCTAAATCTTGTAAAAGTTATTACATTGTTCGAAGGTTAAAGTGCTTGCTACTCGCTGCTTCTTCTCGTTCTTCTTCTTCCTCCCGTTCTTACCTCATTCAATTCTACGCCCGAAGCTTTTGTTTTGCGATGCAATGTGCGATTCGGAATCATGTTCTAAATCACGGAAAACCTCCGCTGAGAAGTGACAGGTAACAGTACGAAACACATTTGCATGTAAGTAGCTGGGTGTTTACGAGAGGAACTTTATCCAAATCTACGCCCTTTATATATGGATGTTTATTTCTTATACAAATCTTTACATCTATAGAAGTTTATAGGGATAGAGATAGGGACAAAGAGATCTCTTTAACTATATTGAATTATTTTTAATTTTAGTACCTAAAGTAATTCTTTATAAAACACTAATAAAGAGGTTATCAACATCGATTATAGTCTGTAAACTGGGGAAGATATGTTAGGTGACAAAAAGTATTTTTGATTTACGTTAAACCTTCAAAAGTGCCACCAATACTCAGAGGTCAGATCGCAATTTTGCACAATATAAATTTAAACCCAATTCCAAGCACGCTTTAAATTATTCAAGTCCTTTTAGCAAACATCTCCCAGGAGCCCATTTTATATTTTTTATGTTCTCTTTTTCGGTTTTCTTTTGATGTTCTCCCATACCCATTTGGTATGCATATTAATACTTTGTATAATACATATGCAAATTTCTCACATATATTTTTGCTTTATTATATAGGTACAACCGTTAAGTTTTTCTTTGTAAATAAAGGAAAACAAAATGTTGAAGTGTTCAATAAATTTTATTAAACTCTATAGGTACTTATTTCGCCTTATAAGTGCATCATCAGACGAAATACGTAGAGTTTAATAAAAATTTAGTGAACACTTCAACCTTTTGTTTTCCTTCATTTTTTATAATGTTTCACCAAGTGATTGCGGCCAATACCTTAAAACATTCTTTGTATTGATTAATTTATAATTATTATAGTGGCTGACAAATAACCTTTAATTTTTTAAGATATAATACCATAATAATAAAATCCACAATCTGCTATTTTTATCATTTGACGTAGCAATTCATTATGCACATCAAGTGTATTTACCTATAGGTAAATATTGATGCCAAACAAACGGTATAGGTACAATTTCAATGAAAGTTTCACAAACCTTTATTTAACTGCACACGATCAACCTGTTCACGTATTTGAAATAATACCCACTTAAGTACGATAAAATTTTTTTTTTATTGAAATTACACGATTTGTTCAAACTCACGTTAATATTAACTACAAAAACATTCATTCACGATTAATGGATAGACCAGGTATGCATATTTGTAGGTATCGTGTGTGTTTATGATTCAACCGTTCACGAAATGAATTGAACTAACCTTGAAGTTAATAGCATAGATATTTGTAATAATGTTATTCAAAACAATAGATATGATTGAACTAAATAACCATAGAACACATAAATGTTCTTTTCAATTACCAAAAACAACGATTTTTTTTGGTTCAATTATACAGGGTTACAGGTTAAGTCGACCTAGATCCTTTAAGGGGTTGTGCTTTCCCTAATTTCTGACTGATTTGACTATGAAAGACCGTATCCCAAACTTAACCCTTTTCAAGTTATTGAACTTTGAAGGTTTCTTTTTGTTCTACTGTCCCATTTTTTTGTGTTTTGTGCCAATATTTTATTTCTTTTTGCTATTACTTTGTAGTACATAAGTTGCTTTATTATTTATTTAAACAAAATAAGAAGAGGATTAATAATTGGTGTTGTGATAAATGGCTTAAGACACAGAATGAGAGTATGTGTGCGAAACAGAGACGGACATGTGGAACATACATTGTAAACTTTCTTTAAAAAAGGTAATAAACGTTATTTTGTACCTATTTGGATTGTTTTATTTAGTTTTCTGATTCAAGTGATAAATTTGACGCTTAAGTACCGTTATTTTTTATTACTATCTGGAAGCATTTTATCAAAATTTTTTTGTAAGATTTCTGATAATACCCTAGCTTGTTATATCTTGTTGGATAGCTAAAGAACCATATATATTTTTAAACACATCTGCAGCATAACTGTCATACTTTTTTTTAACATTTAAAAAGGAAAAAAAATATTTTTTACGAATTTATTACCTTTTTTAACTATCAATCATCTACTGCGACCCAGTTGGTTCAGTTACCTGTAATTTTAGTGTTGAGAATAATAAAGCAACGTATATACCTAATACAGAAAAATAGCAAAAACAAATAAATTAGAGGCACAAATCACAAAAAAAAGGGAGAATAGACAGAAAATCGGCAATTTTTATAAAAAACCTTAAAAGTCCAATAACTTGAAAACGGTTAAGTTTGGGATACGGTCTTTCATAGTGAAATCAATCAGAAATGAGGGAAACTACAACCTCTTAAAGGATCTAGGTCGACTTAACCTGTAACCCTGTATAAATGGAGACCACAACATAAACCCAACCTAGCCATAACCTAACGTAGTCCTAACATAATCTTCAAGTGGTGCATAGTTAGGTTGCGATTAAATTAGATTACCCGAATTTTGTCTAATTAGCTACAACCTCATTTTCAAAACGAGTTGGAGATACAAAATTGAGGCGGTTATTCTACAGACATTTAATGGATAATTTGTGAGAGTATAAAGTTACATCAGTGACTATGGTTGATAATTAAATCTCCCATTACTATGGCTCTATATTAGTTATTACGTATTAGAAGACCAAAAACAGTTCATATTTATTAGGGTGCATCACATCATTAACTCTGCTGTTTTCGACATACCACCCATAAAACACAATTTCATGATCCACTTAAAGGACATGATAATAGCAAAACGTTTTTCGCTATTATATAAATGACTCTCATCTTGCTTATTATATGTAGGTACCTTGAGTATTATTGTAAATTCAGCTAAAATGGTAATGCACTTTACCAGCATCGCTTTTATTACGACGAATATTAGATGTGTTTAGGAACATCTGTTCCTGTTTTGTATTCAACATAATATTCGCCAATGCAAATGCCACGGGTTCGTTTATTTATTTATTTTGTGCAGTCGTTATCATGTTCCTTGGGTACTTCGTGTAATTCAAATTCCAGTTCTAAAATTCTAATTTCTATCCTTGAGGATAAAACCCCCTCGGGCTACTTAAACCACCTACCTACCTAACTTTCGCATAAACATAAAATATCATCGTGACATTAACATATCGAATCACGCGAACAAGCCATCATCTCTACCTACCAGCACTGTTTGACTTTGTTCTTGATCTTGCGATTGTATGAATAGATATCGGAACTTGTCTGATATATGTACCTATGTATACTATGTAAATCGTTGTGGAGGTAAGGATAATGTATACTTTATACATATATTATATTATGTACATATAATGTAAGTTTCTCGACGAGTTGACTCCTGGATCCTGGCAGGACATGGCACTGGCCGAAGGAGATATCATCCTGGTAGAATTAGGGAGCTAGATATATAAGTGTAGAAGTCAAGTTTTGTTAGGGATAATACAACTTTTTCGGGGATGTTTTAGTTATATAATAAGGGCAGAAAATGAGATTATTTTGAGGAGGGCAAACTGCCTCCTTAAAAAAATAATGTCCTAATCTTATTTAAACCCTACAGAAATAAAAATATTTTCCATATTGTTACACTATGGTTCAAAAATTGTAGCTTCATGATAAATATATTTAAATAGATACATATTTATGTATAAAGTTGAGTATGTGGAGTATTTAGTATTTCTTCCAATTTTATTTAAAGATCGATCTATTGGAAAAACTCAAAAGAAAAGAAAAGGAAATAAAAGGGTTTAAAATTTAAAATGATAAGTTGTTAACGTGATGTAGATTGGTTATCGCTAATCGTCCCGTTGTGGAGCTGTCTACGAACTTGAAGGCTTATCTCGACCGGTTTTTGTGACGTGTCTGTACGTATACGGGCGAGCTGGCGAACTTTTCTCTGCCAGAAACAGATCGTAGAGCATGTCAGGAGCAACGTTTCCGATCGGGTTTTACAAAGCTTGCCAAATAATAAATCGCTCGAAAATAGTTTTCACCAATTTTGTTCGATACCTTTAGAAAGCACCGAAGGGGCGGGCGGGACAGGACAGGGGCGCAGTTGCCCTAAATAATGTGAGTTATTTCGTTCTATCGGGGTCCGGTCGGATGCAACCTACCACCGGCAGGCACACAACACCGCCACCAAACAAAATGCATCCGAAACCATAAAACCACTTTTATATTAATGCATAAATACAGGATTAAAATCCATACACTCTCTCTGAACACATACACATGTATTTTATCTGATCGTACTCCGAATTACTCATTTTATTAATAGCTCACTTACCCGGTTAATCTGCAGGATCACAACAGGAAGTGACGATCCTATAACTAATATAGTTACCACAAAACTGAAGAACAGCTGGTTGATTTAATGATTCTTTGTTACTTTTGACAGGAATGATTACACATAAATGAACAAATATCCACAAGCATATAGGCTACCTTTCTAATCCCAACGATATTAGAAATTCCCACAGGAGCTGAAGGAATTTCTGTTGTCTAATAACATTGAAAAAATCCTGGACACAGGCATGAATAAATGTACACCCTCAAAGCCTTTAAAAACAACCTTACGAATAGGTTAAGGTTCTCTATATCCCTCAGGAAGTTCTCAATTACTATTTAGCAATAACAAAGACGGCAAGAAAAAATGAGACAATAATTTCATTTCAGGAACGTATCTGCTTTGAAAAAAAAAACATGTGGTAGATAGTACGAAAAAGGAATATTTATGCCGCAACATGAGGTCTATATAGCAGTCGCTCCGTTTGACATGGTGACAAAGGTCCTCTGCAGAATGTTTTCTTGTTCGGTCAGCAAAAAGGGGAAATTGACGCAGCCGGCGAACACTTTCGGCCTGAGTGGAACAAACACACAAAAACCTCTCACATATACATATGTATGCATATATACAGATTTATTCAAATATGTATGTAGTTAAAACCGGCCTTTAGTCTGTCCAACATATGACAGACACATCAGCACTTTATATTATTTTGTAGGGACGTAAGAAGAATAATGTCGCTACTGTTGGAAAGGCGAAACGTACGTACGACGCGCGAGTCACAGCCACAACCGACGACGACGACGACAGCGACGCCCGTTTCCCTTTGCATTTGAAATTTAAATCCGAAACGTGAAACAAAGGGAACACATTTTCAGTTAAGAATTTACGCTTTCGTCTGGCGCAAAGGGGAACAAAATTAATAAAAACTAGGCTACGCGGTCCAACCTTAGCGTAGCGTTGGTAGTCAAGTCATATAGTCATAAGAAGGAGAGTTATGTACCTACGTAATGTAGCGCAAATTTGATAGTTTTTCTCACAATGAACCGGCTTTCGTTTTAGTTTTTGTTTTCTTTCAGAGACTTCGTACATTTGCTTTTGTTTGCTCTAATCACTTCTATGGCATAAGTACCTTTCCTAGGCGTGTTTGTATTTCCATTACTAGGAGTATCTAAAAGGGATTACTTTCCTTCAAAATTTCTACGACAATTAGTTCGTGCTATTCCATTCAATGGATAGTTGTGCAGAGTGGTATTAGTATCAGATCTTGCTAACTACGAGAGAAGTTCTTTAAGTGGATGATTAGGAAACTCCCGAAAGTCCCGACGGTGAGATCATCTACTAATTGCTTGAAATTTGAGTCGTGGTTCGTGTAACGGCATCGACACGGCATTATACTTACTTATAAAAAGGAAAAAGGATGAAGACAAGAAGAAGCTGAGAGCAGCTGCTGGCTGTCGCTTCGAGCTGTGGTACTAACTTATGAAATTTCTGGTCTGGTGCAAAGTTGCAACTATCGCCGAGCAATTTTCACAGTAGCTACAGAAATTTAAAGAGCAGGAGAACCTTCCAACTTGAAGCTCTTAAAATTTAAAGTTAGGACACTAGCAATTTCTACTACGTAGGTAGGTACTGGCTTACTTATTTATTTAGCTTAACTGATGGAAACTTCGAACGTTCGAAGCATCATTCATATTATCGGAGTTTGTATATGAATAGGCTTTTAGGGAAGGGGGCGTTACAGGGTGTGGAAAGTTTAGAATTCTAATTAAGTTAGCACTTGGAGGAGAATAGATAGCTTAATGTGATTCTTTATTGGGATGTGAACCAATAAGAATTAGTTATTAAAAAAATATTAATTTTACACTAAATGAAACTAAGCAAAAAAACTAAAAGACTGAAAGTTCCTTATGAAATGAAATAACAATAAAAAATACGGGCGTCTTTTTGTCAAACAAAGAAAAGAGATAAAAAGATGCAATTCTCCGGTAAAGTTCCTGGAAATCTTGATGCTGGAAAAGCTCGAAGCTCTCATAAAAGAAACACAATAAAATTTGAAAAAAATATTGACAAAATATTCTAAAGTAATGATCTACACTTACAAAGGAAGGGGTATCGATAAGCTAGGGAAAGTGACCCCTACAGAAAATTTTTAAAAATATGTTTTTTGAATAGCATGAACCTTGTACGTAATAAAAATACAATTTATTCTCCAAAAATATCTTTAATTATTTTTAAAATACTATTTATATCAATATGCATTCTTCTAAAATATTGTTACGTAATTTATAATATCACGTATTTTTCTCTCAACACTTTATTAAATTAACTCTAACAACAACGATTCAACAACTAATTCGATAACAACAACAACTCAATAGCTATTTCGCTTTTTAATCGCTTTTCTTCGCTTCGAACTTATCTCTGTCACTCTCTTCTATCAAAAACTGTCAAACTGTCCAACGCTGTTCCTTATATAGTATCATGGACGTTTCTCGGTGATTCTCGAAGCATCTAGCAACTCTCGAACCTTCTGGATCGCGTCACAGGTAACTTTTATGCTTTTACTAAACTTTCGCAGTCGGCGCATGTCAACGAATGACACATCCGTCACACTATTTTGAACTTTTTAAATTACATTTGTTAGTTTGGCATGCAATTAAATAAATAATAGAAGTGGCTACGTTTTCTTCACATGAAATATCGATAAACTTTGGTCAAAACGGCTTTTTTTTTGATAATTATACTTTTTTTACTGTATCAAATTTTTTTTAGACATGAGCGCATTTTTTTAGCATTTTAAATTTTGTATTTTTATGTTCGCTGACGTCTAAAGAACAAGATATAAAAACTCACAATGCTAAAAAAATGCGCTCATTTCTAAAAAAATTGAATTTCAGTAAAAAAAGTATAATTATCCAAAAAAAAGCCGTTTTGACCACAGTTTATCGGTATTACCTTCTATTATTTATATTTAATTGCATGCCAAACTAACAAATGTAAGTTTAGTTCAAAATATTTTAGAATGCATATTTTTTTAAATAGTATTTTAAAAATAATTAAAGATATTTTTGGAGAATAAATTGTATATTTATTACGTATAAGGTTCATGCTATTCAAAAAACATATTTTTAAAAATTTTCTATAGGGGTCACATTCCCTAGCTTATCGATACCCCCCCCCCCTTTGCCTCAAAATGTAAAAGATCCTGCGACAGTGGTGGGACGTCCAATTGGTTTCTGAGCTTTGTCGGGGACTTGTATTCAATAATGTGAGCTCAGGAGATGATATTTACCAGAAAGAGGCTACCTGCCAATTTTGATGCTGGCTTTCAATTGAAAAAGACTGGCACCAGGGGGCCAGCCAGTCTAAAATTGACATTATTGGTGTTATATTAAGCTCTCTCTTTCTTAGGGATAAATACTTGGCATGTTCACGCCGCTCGTAATCCCAACTTTCATATCCTGCTGAAACCTACTAAATATTGTTACGTAATTTACAATATCACGTATTTTTCTCTCAAACACTTTTTATTAAATTAACTTTATAACAACAACGATTCAATATCTATTTCGATAACAACAATAACTCTATAACTATTTCGCTCGTCAATCGCTTTATCTTCTCTTCTCGCTTATATCTGTCGCTCTCTTCTATCAAATACTATCAAACTGTCAAACGCTGTTCCTTATATAGTATTATGGACGTTTCTAGGCAACTCTCGAAACGTCCAGCAACACTCGGACTTTCTGGAACGCGTCATAGGTTACTTCCACACAATTTTCGCAGTCGGCGCATGTCAACGTCAGAATGACACATCTGTCACACTGCCCCCCCTCTAGCGCTGATCGTAGCGGGTCTTCATTCGGTCACTTTCGAATTTTATTCTTGTTCTGACGGCTTTATGGATGGTGTCTAGCCACTCGCGTAGTTTAGACACATAATCGTCCGTGGACAGCGAAGAGTCTTCAGATCGGCCAAACATCAGATCAGCAGGTAGTCTCAGTTCTTTCCCGAATAGTACACAGGAAGGGGTCTGTCCGATGGTCTCGTGTATGGATGTCCTATAGGCCAGAAGGAATAAGGGAATATGGCGATCCCAGTCGGTCTGATGATCGTTTACGAACATCCTCAGGTTGTTTTCTATAGTCGCATTAAATCGCTCTACCATCCCATCAGACCGAGGATGCAACGGAGTCGTTCTAGTTTTCCTTATTCCCATCAATTCACACACTCGTTGGAATATTTCTGATTCAAAGTTTCGGCCCTGCTCAGTGTGAATCTCCATAGGAACTCCATATCGGCTGATCCAGTTGTTTATTATTGCCTCCGCCACGGTGGTTGCATCCTGGTTGGAGATTGCATAGGCTTCGGGCCACTTACTGAAGTAATCCATCACAACGAGGATGTAGCGGTTGCCATCTTCAGTTCGGGGAAAGGGACCAGCGATATCCATGGCTATTCTTTCGAATGGTGCTCCGACGTTATACTGGTGCATCTTTCCTCGTGTCCTGGTTCTCGGACCTTTGTTGGAAGCATTTTCTACACCAGTCTTCCACATCCAATCTAGCGTTCACCCAGTAATACCGTTCACGTATTTTCTCTAATGTCATCTTCACCCCGAAATGTCCACCTCCAGTCCCAGCATGCAGCTCTTTTATTACTTCTTTCGTCTTTTTCTTGGGCAACACAACTTGTAGTCGCTTCTTGGTCCCGTCCGGACTTTCCCAGATTCTTTTAAGGACTCCATTCTCGAGCTTTAAGGAATCCCATTGGGCCCAATAACATTTCGTCGTAGTACTCAGGGGGCTTACGTCCGCCCACGTTGGTCGAGATTCTCCTGTCTCCTTCCATTTCATGATGGGTCCAAGGTCATCATCGGTTCGCTGTTCTTCAATCAACACTGTGTCTTCCCAATTTTCTTGTCTCTCGACGGTGGTATGTAGGCATGGAATTTGTTCTAACCCTTCTTTTCGTTCCACAGAAGAACAATGTTTGCAATTCCGTGGGCATGGTCGTCTTGATAAGGCGTCGGCATTACCATGGTGTTTTCCTGGCCGATGTTCAATTTTGAAATTGTACTCTTGTAAACGCTGTAACCATCTGGCCACCTGTCCTTCAGGGTTTCGGAATTGCAGTAACCATTTAAGAGAAGAGTGGTCAGTTCTCAGCAGGAATTCTCGCCCATATAGATATTTGTGGAAATGTTCTATAGTTTTCACCGCGGCCAATAGTTCTCGGTGGGTCACACAATAGTTCTTCTCTGGCTTTGACAGTGTCTTGCTAAAGTATGCAATTACTCTTTCTTTGCCGTCTTGAACTTGGGAAAGAACCCCTCCAATACCCACGTTGCTCGCATCGGTGTCGACTATGAATGGTTTTTCAAATTCGGGATAAGTCAAAATCGGGGTGTTAGACAACTTATATTTCAGAACTTGGAAAGCTTCTTGACAGGTGTTCGTCCAGTCAAATGGCACTCCATTTATGGTAAGTCTATGCAAGGGGCGAGCCACATCCGCAAATCCCTTCACGAATCTTCTATAGTACGAACATAATCCCAAGAAACTCCTCAATTCGTGTTGATTCGTTGGTTGCGGCCAGTTGCGAACTGCCTCGGTCTTGTCAGGATCTGTACCAACGTCTTTACTTGATATGACATGGCCTAGGTATTTCACTTCACTTCTAAACAACGCACACTTTTTGGGATTTAATTTTAGCTTTGCTGCTGTGAATTTCTGGAATATTCTGCTTAGATTGGCGAGATGGTCTTCAAACGTTCGCCTAAACACAATGACGTCTTCCAAATAGACCAAGCAGATTTCCCAATTCAATCCTTGTAAAATGGTCTCCATTAATCTTTCAAAGGTAGCTGGTGCGTTGCATAGACCGAAGGGCATTACATTGAATTGCCAAAGACCGTTCCCAGTAGTAAACGCAGTCTTTTCTTTGTCTTCAGGATGTACTTCGACTTGCCAATATCCGCTCTTTAGGTCAAACGTCGAGAACCATTTAATTTCACTGGACAGACAATCTAACGTGTCGTCGATTCGTGGCAAAGGATAGCTGTCTTTATGTGTTACTTCGTTCAATCGTCGATAATCAACACAGAATCTCGTTGATCCGGCCTTCTTACGTACCAAAACGATAGGGGAGGTCCATGGACTTTTCGATGGTTCTATTATCCCTTTCTCGCGCATGTCTTTTATCAATGAATCGACTTCTTCTCGTTTGGCCCATGGTACTCGTCTGGGTGGTTGTTTGATAGGTCTTGCATTTCCTGTGTTGATTCGGTGGTACGCTAGATTGGTTCTTCCATAATCGGTGTCATCAATCGCAAAGACATTCTGATACGTTCTAATTAGGTGTTCTAGCTTTCGAGTTTCGTCTTCATTAAGATGTTCAGTTGCCTTGTTGATTAATTCTTGTAGTGCTTCTGGCAGCTTCTTGTTTTCTTCCCTCTGTTCTCTAATTTGGTCCAAATGATTGATGGTGGTGACTGGTTCTAATGTCCCTATTGGTGTTCCTTTTGTAAGTTTTTGTTCGAAGCCTTTCAGATTGACAACTCTGATTGGAATTGTGGTCGAGCCGGTTTGTACCACAGTTCTTCCGACAAGGATAGCCTTCTGCCTCAATTCTTCGTTGTTCTTGCTCTATGACTCCAGTCATTTCGTAAGTGACATTGCCCTCTATTGTAATTCGGGCAACAGCTTCGGAGTGTCCCGGTAAAACTTGATCTGCAGCAACGACGACCCGTGGTGTTCGCTGATCAGTCCCATTTCTTTGTAGTGGCAGTTCTTGATCTCCTATTCGTAAACATTTTGTGCCCATGTCTAGCTGGATTCGGTGTCTTTCCATGAAGTCGAGTCCCAAAATTATGTCGTTGATGATATCGGCCACAAGCACTTGTTGGTACAGGCTTGCGTCTCCAAGGCCGATCACCACTTCGCACTCTCCATGAAACGATGTTGTTCCCCCTGTCGCAGTGGTTAAGACAGCATTTATTGTTAGCGGCCGAATCCTCCATTTAGAAATTATTCGAGGGTTAACTATCGTTCTTGATGCGCCGGTATCCACTATTAGTTTTAATTTCTTGCCGTCCACAAAACCATCCACAGTAAGTGAATTATCACTGGTTGTTTTCGATACGGAGATGATGATTGGGGCTTGGGGACGCAAAGTCGGCTTTCGCCCCGTAAGGCCGGCTATTCTGAGTTTCCCTGCTTGTTTTCTTCGGCGGCTGACGCCTGTATTCTTCCAGATGGACAGCCGCTGCTCAAGTGCCCCCTACGTCCACAATTCCAACATGTAACTTCTCGTTTTCTCTTGACACAATCGCGTGCAAGATGCCCCTGTTTGTCGCAAGTCCAACAGCGTGGGCGCTCACTCATCTCTTCTTTCGGTTTTGAAGACATGACTTCTTTAGCTATTTTTACCATTTCTTGCCGAAAAATCTCGCCATCTTCTTCAAAATTCAACCCAGCCTGCCGGATTCTAACATGTCCTTTGGATGCTTGTTTGGCTGCTTCATATTCCAGCGCATGCGACAATGCTTCGCCTGCAGTTTTATGTCGAGACATGCGCAGAGCTTGCTGTATTTCGACATCTCGCACTCCATCGACAATCATTTGGGTGGACAGCTGGTCTGTAAAGTCTTGAGGGGCACTAGGATAAGCCAACCGCACAAGCCTTTCGACGTCCGCTTCGAATTGTTGAAGGCTTTCACTGCTACGTTGATATCGACTTTTTAATTGAGCCTGATACATTTGTTGTAGATGTTTATCACCGTAGCGCATCTCCAATCGGTCCACCAGAATTTTAAAATCGTTTTGTTGCATTTCTGGTATACCTTGCAGAACGTCGAGAGCTTCCCCACGTAGCGCTATGATCAGGGCAGTGACTTTTTCCATTTCGTTCCATTCATTTGCTTTGGCAGCAGCGTCAAATTGTTTGAGTTAGACTGACCAAGAGATCTTCCCATCAAATGTTGGTGATTGTATTCTCGGCATTCTTACACTTCCTTCTTCACTTTTGTTTAGTTTTGGGTATTCTTGAACGTTTAGATTGGCCTTCATATCGTCTAACTCCTTTTGAAACTTTTTGTGTACGGCTTTTAACTCTTCTTGAACTTCTACTCTTACTTCCTTTATCTCTTCTTGAACTTCTACTCTTACTTCCTTTAACTCTTCTTGAACTTCTTGAACTTCTACTCTTACTCCCTTTAATTCTTCTTGAACTTCAACTCTTACTTCCTTTAACTGTTCTTTTAATCCTTCTTGCTCAATTTTTATTGCTCTTATATCTTCGATCAATTTTTCTTGACCTGCCTTAATTTCTTCTTGACCTGCTTTAATTTCTTCCTTCATTTCTTTCTGGCCTGCCTTCATTTCTTCCTTCATTTCTACCTTCATTTCGTCCTGGCCTGCCTTCATTTCTTTAAGCATTTCCATCAAAAATTTCATCTGCTCCTCCATTTTTGCTGCTTGACTTCTTGTTACTGGAATAAATCCCACTTCTGACACCAATTGTTACATAATTTACAATATCACGTATTTTTCTCTCAAACACTTTTTATTAAATTAACTTTATAACACGACGATTCAATATCTATTTCGATAACAACAATAACTCTATAACTATTTCGCTCGTCAATCGCTTTTTCTTCTCTTCTCGCTTATATCTGTCGCTCTCTTCTATCAAATACTATCAAACTGTCCAACGCTGTTCCTTATATAGTATTATGGACGTTTCTAGGCAACTCTCGAAACGTCCAGCAACTCTCGGACTTTCTGGAACGCGTCACAGGTTACTTCCACACAATTTTCGCAGTCGGCGCTTGTCAACGTCAGAATGACACATCTGTCACAATATGTACCATTGAATCTACAAAAATTAACTAAAAATGCAAAAGATAAGTAAGATAAGAAACTAAATTAAATAAAGTTTTGGGGGTACCTATTGAAGATGTCCTCCAAAAGTATTACAAAAAAAAAGAATATAATGGGGGGGGGGGATAAGGACCAGGCCATAGTTTTAATAAACAATACACATGACAAACAGACACCATGAGAAAAGTTGACGTGATAACAAATAAATGAAATAATCGGCAATTAACAAATTATATTAAATAAGTATGGAGGTAGTCACGAAATGATTTAGAAAAAGTGAAAGGTAGAAAATTTAAATAATTAAAATAGCCACAATTAGAGATAATAGTAACGAGCATCCAAAGAAAATTACTGAAAGCTTTTTAAAATAGTAGAAATCAAAGATAGCAAAGATATAAATAAAAATTTCCAAAACGAGCCAACACGTGGTTACCAAAAAAATAAAATGATTATAAATGTGACAAATATTACTTATCCTGACAATTCCCCTGAGTTGAGACGTCAAAAAGAATTCATAATAATCAGATCTCCATAACAAAGAGAAATTTTAATAAGAGGATTAAGGAAAATTTGAATCACATAGCCACACAGACATAACGGAAACAGAGAAAAACACGTCTTAAATCGCCGAAGGACCAAGGAGGAAGTCTCGACCTCCGAATGGAAAAATTCATCGATCCTTCGATCTATGGCGTAGTCCTGCGCAAAAGTTGTTAGCAATGACGATAATTCGGAAAGATCGATCAAATTAAAGACGAAATCAATACAACTGAACTAATACGGACGTAGAAAGCACGCAGAGAAATTAAGCATAGTAACAGAATTCCGTTTCAATAGTTATGACACAAACGTCAACTTTCAAAAAATTCCTGTGGGTAAAGGTAGTTCAATTTCTCATGAACCACATGCATCGGTTGCGTAGTGACAAAAGCATTGATTTCTAAAATTTCTACCTACCATTAAGTGGATGTTGCGTGTTGTCTCTTAATGTTATTCAGTCGAGTCTCGTTATGGGTTCGTAAACAGGGGTGTAGGGGAATATAATTTTGAGAATTCCTGTACCCCCACTCTTCCTCCAGAGGTGACGGTTTTGCATTGTACTTCTACTTTTTAAGCCTGTGAGTGTATATGTTACAGTTAAAACAAGTTTTTAGTTAGAACTCGTTTTCCCTAGTTAAAACTAGTTTTTACTTAATGCCTTTGTTAAAAATTGAAATACCCAGTTAAAACTAGAATTTACCACTGATATATTTAATTTTCAGATAAAACTAGTTGTCACATCGAGCTGTAGTTAAAACTAGCACTAGAAAAACTAATTTGGGATTGAAAACAAGATATGGTTTTAAAAATATTTATTGAAAAGATCTAAGACACTGAGAACCAAATAATAATCTAACACTAAAGGAACATTTTAGGGAACATCGAGTTAAATTAGTTGCCAAGATGACAATATTAATTATAAGTAGGTAAATAAAATAAATCAACAGAACACAACCATAAAATTTCAAAAAGAAACATTGTTAAAGAACATTGAGTAACACACAATAAAATCTAATCAAACTTAAATTTAAAAAAGGATGAGGATCTAGTACGCGAAAAGTTTTAACTCATTCGCTTCGGAAAAACGCGTTTTGTCTAGTGAGAGCTATTTTTAACTGATATTCTATTTGAGCATTAGTTAATTCTAGTATTAACAAATGCATACATTATAAACTAGTTCTAACTAGGAAGAACGCGTTCTATCTAAAAACTAGTTTTAACTGCAACATATACATGATTCTTTTTAGTATCTTGTTATGAGTTCCTTTGAGTAAAACAGCATCAAGTCTCGTATTTACAAGAAAAACCGTTTATTTGAGCTAAGAAAATTTTTACAAAGAACTAAGTTGTTTTGGAACAAGAAAATTATCTTATTATCTTAAAATTTCACTTAAACCAAAATAATTTCCGGTTTTCTATAAAAATTTTCTTGAATCAAAAAAATTGGTTCTCCAACCAAAAAGTATTTTCTGTAAATATTTCATCAAATTAATTTCCATTTTTTCAGTAAGTGAAAGTCTAACATTGCAAGAAATAGTTGCGCAATGTAAAAATGCACGAAACGAATGCTTACATGGACTTACGGAACCTTACCCTAGTCTTAAACTTTCAACGTCTAATAATCCTTCAACTTCTAATACTTTTTCCTTTATTACTACTTCCTTTAACATACTTTATAATTAATGATAACCTATTTTGTACCACTTATCACCATTACTATTATTTAGTTAATAGATTGCGTATCGCATTCTTTGTGAAACATTTTGAATACCAAAAAAGGGGGTTTAGAGTTTTACTGGGTTACGTTTCACGAAAATATTTTATTAATCTCTACAAATTTGTTTCAACCCTTGCGGGTCATTGTCAAGAGAGAGATTAATAAAATATTTTCGTGAAACGTAACCCAGTTTTTGTTACTCTAAACCCCCTTTTTTGGTATTACTATTATTGTTATACTACTTACTACATATGTTGAAAAAATTTGTTATTTTTTTCATTACATTAAAAAATAAAAATCATAAATTAACTTTGAATTTCTTTAAACAATGATGCAGTCTCATATCAAGATAAAAAAATTTTTTTTTCACCTTATGGAGGGGGAAGGTCTTCGTAGAAATTTAAGCTGACGAACTCATATAAACGAGCGGGCTCATAACGAGACTAGACTGTTTATTTTATTTCTTATTTTAGTTATGCATTTCTTTTTATACATTAAAGTAATTGATGGTCACTAATATAATTTATTGAAACATGTAAGTTAATCAATTAATTCCCGGACTAATACAATTCAGGACCGGATTAATAAGAAATGTATTATTCTATTTAATTTTGTAATATGTACAAAACCTTAAAGAAAGTGAGCGACGCCAGAATCTAACCTAATATAAACACCGTACACATTTTTTTCCTTTTGTGTTGTACAAGCTAAAAGACATAATTTGCTACACGTGTGAAATATATTTCTTTAACACAAAAATATCTCCTACTTTTCTAAAAATTATCCTAAACTAACCGAACCCCAAAATCTTCTGGACACTTCAAAAATCTATAAAACATAATATAAGAAAAGATGCCTATACAAATTTTCCTATGCTTCTAGAGCTCCTCAATATTTCTAAGTGTTACTCAATTTGTTTATGAGATATTGAACTAAGTATACATCGAACAGAATATGTTACATTAGCCAATAATAATTTTCAGTATCAAAGGACGATGTCATCGGTGTCATATAACTTTTACTACAACGGATAGATATTAATAAATCTTGGCAGCAAGCTTTTTTCATTATACGGCTGTTCGGTGGCGAACAAAAGCTGCTTTCTTTCTACAGCAAGAACCAAAAGTTATTGCGGCAGTTTGTTTTGCTCATATCTCCAGCTTCTTCTTTTTTCTACTTACACACATCCACATACACGTACCTACAGCAGAGGCCTTTTCTATTGTATCTTTGTATGTATGTGTCTACCATGCATATAGATGTATGTATGTAGTAACCCAGTGGCAAATACGTGAACTATTAATTCTTCCCTCTGTCCAATTTCCTTTGAACGTCTATTACAAAGGAAAACAATAATAGCGCTTTTAAATCAACAGAATAGAGAAACGTTATAAGAAGAGAACCCTTTAACCATTTCACTCGAATCCTACTTTTGTGTAGGCACAAAAAGGGCGTTACCGACAAAGAATTGTTACAAAACGATATGGGTGTTAAATTAGAAATTATTGTTACCCTTTTCTGTCACCATCTAACAAAGAATACATCAGTGGATAGAACAGATGATTTTGTACGAAAATAATTATGAATGCTTGAGGGTCTGAGGGTTGTTCAATTAAAAAATATTTTCGACATTCACACGCCCACGTCCCTAGTATTTTCCATAGTAACTTTAAATTGGACATACGAGCCTTCAGGTATATAAAAATTAAAAAGTCACCCCTTCTACTATTCAAACGTTATGAATGCTTGATCAGGCATGATATACTTTTGAATAATTATTTAATGAAGAGAGTACAGTGCAGCTGGGTGAAGAAGAACAAACAGCAAAAGAAGACGACATGCTGTCTCATTATGTAAGCAAGTTCTTTTTTAGGAAACTTCTAATGGCGACAGTTTTAATGAACTTCCATAACAGAAAGTTGTTGGCGTCCGTCACATCTCTTCGCCATCATCAGGCGCACGAACTTTTTTCCATTTTCCTTTTAGTACTCCTCGTCTCTCTCTCACTCTCCTTCCGAGAGTTTGGGCACGACTCTTCCATTTTTTGCTTACTCTAGTGTATTTGTGTACTCGTCGTTGCTAAAGCTTTCTTTAAATATTTGCCCAACCGAGTGGATCTACTTTACAATCTCTTCCTGTAAAACTTCTACGACATTCATTCTTCTCGTCTCGTACAGAAGGTGCCTTTCCAATAACCGACATGCTGCTTTCGCCGTTTGCAGCTCGGCAAACGAACGATGCTCATTCTCCGCTATCTCCCCCTAAACTTAACAAAATATTTATTTATGTTGATTTCCGGTAAATATGAGAGACGGGAACGTTCCCGGATCCTTGCTGAACAAGATGCTCCGTTCCCACTTTCTCCTCGTTTCATTGTACGGGACAAATTATTGCTATGTAGATAGATAGCTCATGAAAGCACATTAAGAGCAATATTGTCTCAAATAAAATTCACCGTATTTTCTACTGATTAGTTGTCAATTACTTAACAAATATTATTTCTTATTAATATAAGCTTTCAACCCTTTCCCTAGATAATAAGTAGAAATCCTCACTAATGTATAATAATGATGGTATTAGCACCTAACGTGTCCCTAATACGCATCTGCGTCAGTTTTCTTATTACATTAATTGTTGCCGCCACAAAAGGGTTGCTATATGCTGATATCAGGGGGAATAATGTTGTCCAAAGACGACCGCAGCGTAGATACCTTTGTAAATATAGGTAAATTTTCCCTTTCTCCAGTGATGTGTCGGATGCGTCCCTTTAGCCTCGCACATTGTGAATTTTAATTAGCCAAATCTGGTCATCTAATGGAGGTTGAGGGATTAGAGCGCTTTTAATATCATGCTACCACCCAAATATCCTTAAAGGGCTAACGGCGACCTTCGTCGATTTATAACACTTACGCTAAAAGCAAAAGGTATTACGATCCGAGACGAGGGGGTACTAGCTCATAATTAAACAATCAGCTAATTAGATATTGCAAAGTTTGATACATTTGAGTTATTTATTGCCATTAAGTAACACATTTATGTAGAACCCCCTTGAGCCTCGTTATACACTAAAATGACATCCAAGAGCTTAAATAGCAACAAAAAAATTAATGATTCCCTCATCAAAAATATATACAAAATTTAATTATAATTTAACTTTGTTTTTAAATTTAAAGTTTAGTGGTTTCAATGAGTATGTATTTAGATAATACAATATCTTTAAAACGTTCAGGAACCCTTTCATTTTAAAAGAAAATCCTTGCAGCTTAAAAGCTTACAAGTTTAACCACCAAGGTAAGCGTATGATTGGTGTAGAGTAATTATTATTTCGTGAGGACTGAAAAGTTTTAAATTTATGCAGGGCCTTTTCGCACAAACATTGCTCGAAGGAAATTGGAAAATATCAGCTTGACGTGCTAAAGTCAATATTGAACTTTATACTTTAAGACCTTTCCAGATTAAACGGGGACAAGGAGTTTGTCTCATGTCGTGCCAATATGGCTTTCAAATATTTTAATTTTCTATAAATAACGCACATTATTGAACAAGTCATCTACATATAGGTACCTACATTTAAGGATATTTTGATTGCAAACCTACATTCCAAAGTTATATTTAGGTATAAATATTAATTGAGTTGTGAAATAAAATTTATTAAAACGTTTCTAAAAAGAAAAAGTTGTCAGAACATTGAGGATTTTCCGAAGCCGCCCTTAAAAGAGCTTTTCCTTTGGGGTATATTGAGAGTTCCAAATACTAAAATAACAGTTGGTTCGCTAACCAGATTTCGTCTTCTATGTAAAAATAAAACTAAGATTAAGTAGTAGAAAATGTTCTGGTCCTTGTTGGGGTTAAAACGGTAGAACAGCGGGCGACAACGGAGGTGTATTTCGTATTCTTTGAAGGGAACGAACGAATTTCTTTTGTCAACTGCTCCGCCGACTCTAAATTACCCGCTCGTACAATAATAATGTGGACTTAGCGGTTCAGGAACTACGGAGCTGTAAAACGAAACTTTCTCTGAATTAAAATTATGTACCAAAAGGACTAGGTCGGCAGTCATCACGCTAAGTTCGGTTGCACCGACAACACTCACGAGGGAATGTTCAAATTGGATTGAGTTTCCTACGACGAGGAAAATAAAACTTGCACTTTATTATAAACAAACATCACAACCGGCAATTGTTTCACAAATTACCTATTTAAAGCTTAACATAATTTCAGGGGGTAAAAAATCGCTTATCCTCTGCTCATTTTGGGTTAGTACAGGTGAGCAAAAGTGGTCTTGGTCATAGAGGGTTCTTTTGTCTTGGTCTTGATCAAGACAGAGACATAAATATGCTTACAAAACAAAGGCCGAGATTGATAGAAGACCAAAAACAAAATTAAACGAATAATGCCAAAAGTAAATAAACGAAACCAAGGTTAAGGTTAAATTAACAAGTCCAATAAAAAATAATCAAGCCTAAGGGTGAAATTGAATGACCAAGATAGGCCAAGATGAAATGACCAAAACAAAGGCCAAGAATTAATGATCAAGGTAAAAATTAAAACAAATAAACAAGAACAAGGCCCAAGCAAGATTAAACAGACAAGATCAAGTTTATCATTAAATAAAAAATACCAATGTCTAGTGTTTGTTTATAATTCTTTTAAGAGTACCATTTAATTTTCTGCGATGCCTAATACGAAATCATTTGACCTTTGCAGTAAATAAAAATGAAATCGTTTGAGTCAGTCCAAATTAAATAATTTCAATTTGAAGTAAAAAAAATGGGCCAGTTGTAATGTTCGAAATCTATTTCCATGCTTCATTTATCTTTTTGTGGAAAAGTTTAAATGGAGTTTCTGGTCCGTGCCACGAAAACTGTCCAATTTAATTCAGTATAGAGTAGAAGTTTGAACATGATGAACGAGAACTTTAGAAACACCCCGAGTAAGAGGCCGACGAGGAGCGTAATTTAGAGGACCTCCCATTAAACGGATATCAACAAGGTTGTGATAATTTGGACGGTTAAACTCCACAAAAAAAAGTAAATTACTTGTAGCGGCCGTGAAATTGTTTTCTTTACACCCCAACCAGGCAACCCTTAAATCATTAAACGGTGCCAAGAACAACGTTTGGATTGACGCGGCTGCGACGTAAAACTGAAATTAGTCGTTCGCAAATAGTCCAGAAAAAAAATTAATTTAAATTTAATGAATTATATATTGGTAATTACCAAGGTTGTCTTAAATATTATTCTGTTTTAATAAAAGAAAATTCAATAGGGGATATTACATAACTTACCATATAAAAAAATCTACATCTTCTTAATTAATATTGGAAAAGTTTAAAATTCATTCACAAAATAACGTTGTTATTGTTGTTTTTCAACCTATATGTCCGCGTCGTCGAAATCGTTTCAGCAAGAATGTGAAGAAATTAAAGATTATATGAGACATGGTAAGTGTATTAAAAGTTTCTTGTCCGCTAAGAAATGTGAAGCATATGCAGCTAGACTTGAAGTAGAATTTAAGCAGCAGACGACAAAAGGACTAAGAAGTTCGTCTGAAAAGCTGCCTTTCTGGCATGTAGTATTAAAGTGAAGCCCTGTTCCAGTTGAAACTTAAACTTTGATAAACCGTACTTCTCTCAAGACCACTATAAGCCCGAGCTTTCAAGAATTTCCAAAATAACATTGTTCCTAGATAATAATGTAAAACATACGTACTTCAAGTCAAGTAGGAAAACAACGTTAAAGTCAAAAAGATTTAATAGAAATTGTACCTAGTCTTAGTTATACTATAGGTTAAAAAATCCTCTAATTCTCTTTTACTGTTCGATGAAGACTATGTAATGTCTGTTGCATTTTTTAAATTTAATTTTGACCCGGTTCCTCCCCTGTGTAAAGGTAAAATAGAAACAAATAGTAATCCAAACGGTTAACCGAAACGTTTCATAAAAGATATGAACAATTAATCATGTAACCCTACGTGGAGGGTGATGTTTATGGCTTGTAAAGTAAATTTTACGGTTTTCCCTTACATGGTAACCCGTAAAATACACAAGCAGTTTCACCTTCAACGAATTATTGCAGATATAACTTTCACCCCTTTTTATGAGAGCTAGGAACGTCAATTTTTAAACCAGCTATTAATCGAAAAATCCTCCCTAGATAACAAAACCGTAATTCCCTATAATTACTTCGTAATTGGCGATTGATAATTTGTTTATCAAATTGTAAGTTTGCATGTAAAACGTATTACATTTCGTAATAGTTAAATAGATTAGTTGGGGTGCACTTTATAAATGCATCATCAGTAATACTTGCGAGGTGCTAATTAGGTCAATTCAAGCTAATATTGTTTGAGGGCTCGGAAGTTCTGTTGACAACATTTCTGCAACGTTATTAGTAAACCAACTCAATTACAAATTTATTGGACGGCTGACAAATAGTGATTCAAGACAAACACGTAACGTGAATAGAAACTATTACTACGTACAAACAACCACCTACAATTACCTATCTATTATCAGAATGCAGGAGGAGGTTCAATTCAATGATTCAATGTCTTTACTTCAGAATCCAGAATTTACTCATCTTTACACAGTCTACACGAAATGATTAGATTGAAACAAAAATAAAAAGAGAACATTTTTGGTTCGTTTCATTCTAGTAGGTAGTACAATAAAGAAAAGAGAAAACGCAAAGGCTTCCGAGCTTGTAACAAACAGCAACAAGAACAAAAGATAAATATAAGATACTTACAACAAATTACAAGCTGCCTAGGGTGATGAACCAGTAAACAACGAGCAGTCTGCAAAAAGATTAACTAATTAGGAAAAACTAAAATTAGTGTATTTACTAATAACGGGCAAGTAACTACTACATAGAAGGCACTTTTTCGTGTGAAATATAAAAGCTAAGTATTTAAACCTCATAAAATTTAAGATAACATATATGTGAAATAATTAATGACGACAGGGGCCATTTGTCCTTTACTCGTTTTAATTTAAACCCAAAACAGTATGTGTTGTTATGTTGCTCGTTTTGACGTTTCATGTGCTTTCCGAAATTTCGTTATTTTTTCAAGATAGTTAATATCTACTGTGTTTAATAAAACAATGTTCTTTTCTGGACTACCGCAGTTTGAAACATAATTAAATATTTATTTTCATGACTGAGTTGCATTTACGTATCTGTGGCTTTGTACTATTATTTATTAACGGAATTTAATTTTTGTAGAAATTATTAAAGTATCAGTTTTTGCTGATACTAGACTATGAAAATGAAAAATCATCTAAATATTTAAATCAATTATTAAATCTCAACATGGATTTATGAATGCAAGATCTACTATCACAAATCTAGCTAATTTCACTAATTATTTGTCTATAGAAATGAAGAAAAATCATCAAGTTGATGCAATTTTTATACAGATCTGTCAAAAGCCTTTGACACCGTAAACCATGATTTACTAGTAGAATATAGAATTAAAAAATGTGGAGTAAATCCGAGTACGATAAAGTGGATAGTCATTCTTAATTGGAAGATCATCAAAAGTTTATGTATGAATGGTTATACATCAGAAAGTTATTATATGTACAGGTCAACAGAAATAAGGTGGCCCCTCAACTTCGAGCGAACGGCGCAAAAGATAGAAAGAAAGCGGATTCGGAAGAAAAAAGATGCATTTTACCGCTCGGTGTTTGTACCGTGTTTCAAATCGGGCCCGCATTGTACAAGTAAACTCACCCCAGAGTGTCTTAATGATATTAGTAATATTTACACGAAAAGTGGTAATGCGCTTTAAATGAAGCAGAATTCCCATTTTGTATTTTAAATATGTAATATTATTGGAATGGGGTTAATTTAGTACCCAGTATTGTCATTTCTACAATCACTTCATCCTCAGAATACTGATTTTAGTAAGTATTTAAATTAAATAATTACAGTTGTAAACGCACATCAATCTGAAAATAATAAATAAATAAATAAATATTTCGAGATATTCAGCTCAGCTATTATTGATATTAAAATATTTATAAAAATAATAATAATAAACTAATAAACGAAACATTGACAAATTAAGTTTATAGAATAAATATGTATTCCTAAGTGTTTCTTTTATTTGTCCGCTTTCCTTTAAGAGTGTCTCACCAATTATGAAAAGTATTTGCTAAAAGTTGCACGATCTTTTATAATCCAAATAAAATTTAAAATTAGGTGAAAATAACGATTTCGACAGCTTCAATGCAGTCGAAATGTCATATTTCGGTGGTCGACTTTACATTTCGATTCGAGAAGATACGGAATACCGATTTGGTACAATTTCGATTCTACCCCACCATTTCTATTCGATTTCAAGCATCTCTATTCGATTTGGAGTTACAGAATAGGCCTGATTATCAGCTGTGTCCATCGCGCACCAGTGGGCGTTCAGTTTGCAAGGGCCAAGCTATTTCTGTTGGCCTGTACTCGGGTGTACTCCAGGGATCACATAGTGGATCAACTTTGTTCCTCATCTTTATTAATGATGTCATTTTCGCAGATGATATAAAAATCTATAAAATAATTAAATCCATAACCGATTGTACCAAACTACAGTGATATTTCAAGTCTAGATATATGGTTTAAGAAAAATGGTTTAATGGTTAATGTCGATAAGTGTTCATGCATCACTTTTACACGTAATCAAAAAAAGTTTTCATCTGACTATAATATCAAATACAGTACCTAATACAAAGAGCGAATTATGTTAAAGATCTAGGAGTTGTTTTAGATAAATTAAATTTAAATTTTAACAAACATATTGAAAGATCGTTAATGCTGCTAATAAACAGCTGGGATTCATTATGAGGAGAACCAAAGGTTTTAAGAACATCGATGCTCTAACTTCATTGTATAACTCCCTTGTCAAATCAAAATTAATGTATGCATCATCTATATGGACTCCAACAACAGAAATTCTATCAAAAAAGATTGAAAGTGTACAACACAAATTTGCAAGATTTATGTCATGGAAATTGGGAAACCAATGAAACTATATGATCACGATTATACTAATATCTTAGAAGAGATTGGCCTACCAACATTAAAATCATGCAGATTATACCACGATCTAATATTTTTATATAAGTTACTAAACAAAATGATTGATGACGAAGAACCTTTCAACCATTTTAAAACAAGACAGAAACCAAGAAATCTAATGAACCAAATAACCAACTTTGAACATCCAATACTAAAATCTGATTTAGGATACAGATCATTAGCAGGCAGATTATCAATGGAATTTAATTGCCTTCAACTAGATGTTAACTATTATATTAACAAGTATAGCGAAATTCAAAAATAAATTAAAGAATTGGTTTTTGAATGTAAATAAATTTTGTAATTATTTTTATTTTTGCTTTATTATTTTCGTTTTCTCTTTTTTTTTTCATTGAAGTGTTTTATGTTTGTTGATTAACTTTTTGTTTTCTTTAAAATTTTTGTAAAAAAAATATTTTGATGTTACGTGTTGCTATGTTGCAACCAGACGTATGATAAATATACCATGTAAATCTAATGTAAAAGGGTTTGTACACGTGAAAGTAAATTAAAAAAAAAATTGAAATGAAACATACTTTGACTCCAATGTTGTTGATTTATTGATACAGTTTAGAATTATGACTGCATGTAATCTTAAATTTTATACGGTATAGTTTAAATTCTGTCCTTTTCAGTAACCCAAGCTCGCACGTGAAAGAACTGTAGGCCTCCAAAAGGACTCCTGTATTTGTGCTGCTTCTTAAGATTATTCAATTTAAGAGTAATTTCGAATATAATAAAAATAACCTTCCTGTCCCAAACAAAATATAAATGTCTACAATACAATATAAATACTTATTTTGTATTCACCCTTTAATAATACGAAATGTTTTTGAAATGACATTTTTTTGTAGGCAATTAACTAACTGACTTTCATTAAAAAGGCTTTTGCCCTTACTCCTCAGCATCCCAAAAATCTATGGCCCCGTTTTAGTTAAAATCCGTTTATTTATCCTGACATTTAAACGAGTCTAGTTAAAAAAAAAAGACATTTGTTTATTCCAAAACATCTAATTTCCTGTTTTATAAAAATAACTTAATTGCCTATGGGGACGAAAAAGCGAGTGAGTCCGTTCACCACCACAAACGTATTACTATTATCATTATTATTATTAGTAGTATTATTATTCGTGACTCGGCCGAGGTTCGCAATCCTGACGCTGACATTCTGATATGGTTTCCATTTCCTGCAGTTAAAAAGCTTCTTTGAAAGTGACATCTATCAACATCCGAAAGGTCTTCCGCCCAATTAAAATGGGACCACCACAGATCAAGTCATCCGAGCGCAACGGAATTTCTCGGACAGGAAGAAAAAATACGATCATTATTGAAAATCCTCCCACGCTAATTGAATCCGGGATCTGGGACTTTTTAGACTGCTCACGGCAAACATAATGTGTACATTCAAGTTTTAGTATAGATCAGAAATCGCCAGAGTGGTCTATATAGAATAGACCCCCAGGGGTCTATTTAACAAAACCGAGGGTCGATCCGAATCTAAAGGGTCGATTGGGGGTCGCAGTTAAACCAATTCCTAATACCCACATCACACATATCTTATTGAGTATGTATACTAAATATAATGCAAAAATATGTAAAACTTTACGAAATAGCTCAGACATTTATAGTCCGGTCAAATTAGACCAAAAAATAAGAGTAAAGCTACATAAATTCCCACCAAGCTGAAAATCAGTGAGATTGTTTAAAATATTATTAAAAATAAAATTTGAAAGTTCCCCATCTTTCCCCTGTATGGAAACAATTTTATTCAAGGTTAAAGGTCAAAAAAATTAGTTTTTCTCGATTTTCAGCAAAACGGTAAGTTTTATCATAAAATTACCCCAGACAAAAATTGTAGATCATAAAATTATTTATATAATATGTACCTCTAAAATACCCCAAAATAAGCTATGTGACAAATAAATCCCCCAGAACTAAAAAATATTTAGTGCAAATAGAAAAAATATTGTAGAGGAAAAATTTTCCCCCGATGAATTCCCCTGAAAAATATATCCCCAAAAAATACCCCAAAGGAAAAAAATACCCTTTTTTTGGGGAATATCCCCTAATCTGGCAACCCTGTGACTAACATTATTTCATTTATTGGGCACACTGACATAAAGCAGGTATAAGACCCTAGCCACGCATACAATTGAACAGGAGACACATGTTGTCTCGAGGTTACACTGCCGTCTGAAATAAGGGACTGGGTTTCTTTTAACCTGATATCTCAGAAACGGTGTTTCTTAGGAAAAAACATATTCATACATATTTTATAGATAATTTTATGATCTACAATTTTTGTCTGAAGTATTTTTATGATAAAACTTACCGTTTTGCTGAAAATCGCGAAAAACTCATTTTTTGACCTTTGACCATGAATAAAATTTTTTCCATACAGGGGAAAAATGGGGAACTTTCAAATTTTATTTTTAATCATATTTTAAACAATCTCACTGATTTTCAGCTTGGTGGAAATTTATGTAGCTTCGAATGTCTGAATTGACCGGACTTTTAACTAAGTACAGAAATAAATTAAATGTGGAGTTTCGAGGGGATTTAAGATTAAAATTGACCAATTTTGAACCCAATATAGCGAACATTGCAAAAAAACACCAGGCACACCCATCTCATTGATTAAGAAGCACTAAATTTGTAGTTACTTTACTTATTATTTCTACTTATTCATAATTACTTATTATTTAATTAATATTTACCATTATCCATTAGTTTATAATCATAAAGTAAATGTACAACACAGTATCTAATAGAGTGTTATTTTAATTAACAGAAAATTACTTTAATGGGGGTCGATGGAAATTTCGAAAAATTATATAGGGGTCGATGATCAAAAAAGTTTGGCGACCCATGGTATAAATAGAGGAATGCGGAATAATTGGTCATACGCATGAAGATACAAAGGGAGGATAATTTCAGGGGCATCATGCTTATATGATCTTTAAGGGTATTAAACGAAAACAATGTGTCTACATATAAAGAACTGAAAAGGTCATCTTGGGTCAAATGGTGAAGGAGCCTGGCAGAAATGCATTACTATCTACGTATATGCCAGTGTTTCTCATAACGCTTTTATTTCAATCGATTTAAAAACCAAATAACAAAAAACTAGACAACTCGATTCAGAATTTACTAAAGACAAACTTGTAAATAATAATGTTTTTCACGTTGTAAAATGAACCAAAATGTATAAATCATATCTACCTTTTTATCGTCCATTTAAATGCAATAAAATGTATAATATTAATCGCCCTAACTGTACAAATATGTGCATTTTAAAACGTGCATTCACGTCATATCATCCATCCATCGTACATACACGCAAATAAGTTGTCTTTTTAAACATTGCGAACAGGATGAAAAGTAAACAACACTTGCAGTATAAACTACCTACCTCCAGCTATATATGTATATTTATGTTTATGTATTTGTTTAATCGATCAACTTTGAACATCAACGATTAACTTTCTACTAACATCGTTTCAACTCATAAATGACAACATAGCAGAGCTTTGAAGTTTCCTAAAACCTAACTAACTCTCCGAGAATCTGTTGAAATTATCTGAATTGGTACCCAGGCCACCCTAACGACTACATACAGGAAATGATTAGAAGAAAAAATAAAACAATATTATAAAAAAGGGAGTAGTTAGAAAAGTACCTGGTAATTGTCTAGATCCGGGTGGGGAGGACGTAGGTGCACTAGTGGAATACCATTCAAGTGTTTTTATTCGGCGGCACAGGGGGTGCAATTGAAAATTTAAAGTGGGGTAAATTTTAAATGTGTATACAATATTGCTATCGATCTGAAAGAGGCGAGTAAGTAGAGAGGGGTAGAAATGACCTTGTATAACACTAAATAGAAGCTTCTAGCCAGGGACGGAGAGTTGTAGGAGGGGGGATAAGACATCGAACAAATGACTTAACAAATATCGTTTTGGTAAGTTGATATTTCATTCACTTCGCAACATCTGGGTTGGGTTGCGGTATGTAAAGATCCTTCCGCCAACCGACGTTATTTAGAAAAACAACGTGGGTTGCGGCAAGGGGATAAAGGGGGCGGGGGACCTTTATATATCATAACCCAACCCACATACCACAAAGTACATGAAACGTCAATGTGATGAAGAAGTTACCTTTTTTTATAGTTTCGAGTATTTTCAATGTTCTACGAGGTCATCACTAACCCCCCTCTCTCACCTCTGTACCCCTTTTCAACTAAGAGCCATCCCATGTAAACAATTACATTACAATTCACCCCATTTTAAATTTCAACTCCACTCCTGTTTATATACGAAACCACCGCCGCCTAAAACCATTGAATGGTGTTATATACGTTCTGATGGTGGTGATTGATTTCACTAGCAAGAAACAATTATTACGAGCCCTAATAACTAAATGTTTGAACATCCAAGTTTTCTAGACATTTGTTGCAATTGAAAACAAGATTCTTACACAAAATATTTTTATTTTACTAAATATACCATATTGTACATGTACTGGGAACACCTTATTGTGAATTTGAATTAAATTAAGAAAGAAATATTCAGTTGACTAAGAAGTCACAATTAAAAACATTCTATCAAAAGATTAAGAAATAATAATAGGTATTTGATACGTCGTTTCGACCTTTTATTATTATTGATATTATTAGTCGATGAAATGGTTTCGAAGTTACACAATGTTCATTCTAGCCAGTACTTGGATGGGTGATCTGCATTTTCCGTGGTAGTTGGTACCATACAGTTTGACCGTTCTTCGCGAGGTACGTTAAAGAGAAGCATTCACTTACACACCCCATAACTTAGGAACTTAGGAGTCCTCCTTGATGCCTAACAATGACTTAGACATCCCCAGTGACGTAAAACGTTTTCTTAAATGCTTATCAATAACTTAGACCTTCCACAAAAGGCGAGTTAAGAACCTAGGGGTCTTCCCAGTGCCTAACAATCGCTTAGACACCCCCAGTGACGTAAACAGTTCTCTCAAATGCCTAACAATAACTTAAACGCTCCTTAAAAGGTAACTTGAGGACTTAGGAGTCCTCTTTGATGCCTAATAATGATTTTGACACCCCCAGTGACGTAAAAAGTCCTCTTAAATGCTTATAAATAACTGATACATTCCACAAAAGGTGACATAAGAACTTAGGAGTCCTCCTTGATGCCTAATAATGACTTAGACACCCCCAGTAGCATAAACAGTTTTCTTAAATGCTTATCAATAACTAAGACACTCCACAAAAGGCGACTTAAGAACCTAGGGGTCTTCCTAGTGCCCAACAATGACTTAAGACACCCCCAGTGACGTGAAAAGTTCTCTCAAATGCCTAACAATAACATAGACGCTCCTTCAAAGTAACTTAAGAATCAAGGGGTCTTCCTAGTGCCTAACAATGGCTTAGACTCTCCCAGTGACGTAAAAAGTTTTCTCAAATGCCTAACAATAACTAAGACGCTCCTTAAAAGTAACTAAAGAGCTTAGGAGTCCTCCTTGATGCCTAATTACGACTTAGACACGCCCAGTGACGTAAACAGTTCTCTTAAATGCTTATGAATTACTTAGACACTCCACAAAAGGCGACTTAAGAACCTAGGGGCCTTCCTAGTGCCTAACAATGACTTAATACACCGCCAGTGACGTAAAAAGTTCTCTCAAATGCCTAACAATAACTAATACGCTCCTTAAAAGTAACTTAAGAACTTAGGAGTCCTCCTTGATGCCTAACAATCTCTTTGATACCCTCGGTGACGTAAAAAGTTCTCTTAAATGCTTATCAATTAGTAGACACTCCACAAAAGACAACTTAAGAACCTACGGGCCTTCCTAGTGCCTAGCAATGGCTTAGACACTCCCAGTGACATCAAAAGTTTTCTTAAATGCTTATCAATAACTTAGACACTCCTTAAAAAGTAACTTGAGAACTTAGGCGGTCCTCGTTGATGCCTAGCAATGACTTAATAAGCCTGAAGATTAGGGGAAAACCCTTCCGTTAATCCCTACTGCAAAAATGAGTTTAGAATGTTGTAGTGTCCTCAAAAAGATCTAAAATTCATTAATAGAAATTCTGACCTAAATGTTCTAAAACTATAGAAAAAGTCAAATTGTATCCCATTGGTTTTGTTATTTTCAACCCCTGATTTCGTCACTTTGCGCTATTTCATTAACATTATATTCGAAGCGACAAACTTGCAGTTCGCTCCAGAATTTCTCAGCTGTCTTCATCCATTACCAGAAAACTTTTTTCCACCGCGCCCCGAACCTCTATATGTGGAAGAAAAATGAACATTCGACCGGAATTTCTGCGATGTCATGACCCGAAATCACTTTCGTGTTGTAAGGAAAATCCTCTGTATTCATTCGCGTTTTAAGTCAGCCAGAGGCTGACGCGGAATACGTATTATGGTAGTTCGATTGCGTGACAATGAAAACTAGGCTGGGTGAAAATCTCCCAGGAACAATTAAGAGAAAAGCATAATGTATCCACCTAAGATACGTGGGTGGTATTCAGAAATTGCTGGTATATTAAATACATTATATACGTACTTCCGCAATATTCACTGAAACATTACGATAATGAAGACCATTCAAGTAAAAGATCTTAAAGCAATCCAATCACTGTTAAAAAATAATAATAACGTATTTTAATGTACCGTATAGATCTAGGAATTAACGGGTCAATAGGTCAATAGGTCAAAAAATAGCGTATTGAATTTGAATCATTGATAAAGAAATTCATTATGCGTCTCAATAACTTTTAATTTGAGAATTTATTTATTAATCATATTTTCTGTTGTATATTTCTATTTGTTTGAAAAATTACTTATTACTTCTTACAAAAAAAAATTTAAAAGAGTATTTCAATATTTTTTAAAATAGTGTAATATTTAAGGGTACATAGGTATTTACAGTACAGTTCGATATTATAAAAGTGGAATTCGTTTTATGTAATGACCGTGAATCTATTTCTTACCTCAAGGCTACCCGAGGAAATGGTTAATAAATAATTTGCATGCCCTATTTTTACATCGGCCGATAGAGCGGCAAATGTACCCCGATTGTTATCACGATAATATATTTACCTATCAAATCGATAGCACGTTAGTGCACATGGTCATCCATTAGTTAAACTACCAATTTTTGCAAAAAAGCAATTTTACATTCTCTAAATTGCCCCTAGGGTACATAAGCGAACCGCTACATATAAAGAAAAAAAACTAATTAATGTGGGACGGTCATTAGTCGGTTGTATCGACAAAGTAATTAATTAATTACGCATTCAAAAGTCTTGTTCTGATTTTCTAACCCCTAACCGACCAATAAACGTTATAAAAATAACGATCACCCCTACAGGGGCAACGTGAAAGTGCATGAATAGTAGAACAATAAAAAGGTGAACTAGTGACAGTCTATAAATGATAAGAAAAACTTACCAACGGGGTTTTCGACGAATTGTAGCGTTTGTAAATTTATTTTTACGCCAACCACCCTTGAAGAAGCACGGTAGCCAACTTAATGCGTGGAAATAGAACTGAAAACGTGAAAATTCTGACAGCCAATGCGCATATTCGGCAATCAATGCCAAGCGTAGAATTTCCACTTCGTCGAAATTCGGCAAATGTTTTCCTCCGACGAACTCGCTACATTCTCGATGTGTTTTCCCGTATATGAAACTGTTATCGCCATCTATAGTACAGGGACGGACCCCTTATCATATTGATTTCCCGCCCTCGACGACTTCTCGCACACAAACCGATCATAAGTGCACGAATTAACAATTTATTGCAAATTTACGAGCGTGTTTTCCTTTTTTTCCAAATTATCTGACCGTGAAAACGTAATCTCATTACTTTTCAAATTTTCATCCATTTATCACAATCCGATTAGTTTAATGGTGATTGAATAGAAATCCACTTAAAAGCGTTACATCCAAAATACCTAATGATTCGGTGAATTAAAGTTTACACCACAGGGTGTTAAAATCAAAGATGTTTCGACTCCCGTCACTCTTTCATTTGGTCATAAGACTTTTGAAGTTTCCGAAGTGAAAATTTTCATTAGCATGGATCAAAAACAGCACAAATAGAAAATATAAGAACGTAAATGAGAGGGAAAAATGGTCAGTCATGACGAGACCCTTATGGGTCCTATAAAGTTACCTCAAAAATGTCAAATTACTACACCAAACTTCTCTAATCGTAATATGTAGATACGTATAAGTTACATCCGTTAGATCCAAATTCACAGACCACCACTTTGAGGTGGTTGATATTGAACATTTTATTCTCGTGTATGTAGCTTTGTCCTTTACAGTTCCTGAGAGTTCATCTGATGCTTTTCCCACAGTGTTTAGCTATTAAAGTAAATTAATACCCATACATACACAGGAAGAGGAATTGAGATGAAAGAGAAAGGTGATAGAAAGGGTTAAAAAATGCAACTACTTGGGATACATGCTGACAGAAAACAACAAAGGCGATGTGCACATAAGTGATCAAGTAGCTAAAGCAAATGCACTGCTAGGGAGAATATGGGGAATAGGGCAAAAATTGCGCAGAAGTAACTGGGAAAGAAGTACTACCCTTCTTTCCCAGTTATTTCTGCATCTAAACACCAAAGACAACTAGATACATTGGAACTTTTATGTAAAAAACTCCAAATGGCGCATAAAACGATTATTTAGGGTTTCCTTAAAAAACGCGAAGACTTAGCTTATGAACACCCTAATACCAATCGATAGGTAATTAAAAATACATCTTCTGGTATGTTAAAAAATATGGCGTTCCATTTAAATTAATCAAGTTACAACCCCTTAAATTTCATACTTAAGTAGTATTAATTTTTAGACACCCTGTATAAGATGACGAGTTTATTATAATTGAGATATAAAATATGATCTATTGTTACACTTCATTGTAAATTTCGCTTACATAACTTAAATACTTCTTAAGTATTTGAAACTTGAAAATTAGGTTAGATTTTGATAAAATTCAAATTATTTAAAAAACCTAAAGGTTTAGGTGTTATAAACCTTATCAAAATAAGCACTTATTTTGATCGAACAATCCAAAAATGCAATAATATGCAGGGGTTCCATTTAAAAAAACGTAACTTTGATACTTTTAGGGCATTTTGAACACCCTGTATATTATAAAAATATTTTTAAAAGGTAACCATAATAGACCCTTATATAAGTCAAAAGTTAAAGTTTTTGAAATTTTCATATTTTGGCCGTAATATTCCGTGCCGTATAGCGTGAATAACCCTGTATATAGAAAAGTAAACATAACTTTTTGTTTTAATAAAGCTCTACTAGTAAAGCTCTACTACTGCATACACAGAGAAATCGTATCTACCGCAGTTTGCGTTAAGTATTGCACTTTGTTAAATCCAGTACAAAGGTTTCTTAGGAGCTTTTTTAGTCGAGAAAAATTGACTTTTGTGGTAATTCAAACGCCCAAACTACTCGATGTAACTCCAGTAACTTTTTTATCGGCCAAAGAAACCAAAATTAAAAATTTTCACAAAACTAAAATCAATTTTCTCCTTTTTAAAGTTGTACTTCTTGTGGGACTCTGAGAGTAAAGTAGAACAGTACACTATTTTGCAACCCTAACAGTACATAATTAACATTCATTTGATAGTTAATTACGAGGTAATAAAAATTACCTTTCGCAAATATTAATGATATAAGTAAGTAACTTTTCAGTAACTTGTTTTAAATCAGTTCAGGTCTATATTTAGATGCTATGTATTTAAAAGAAAAAGTTTATTTCATACGTCTGCGATGTTTTGTGGGACAAAATGTTGCCCAAGATTACCGCAAAACTAAATAGACGAGACTTGCAAAAATTAAATCTAATCGTTAAGTACAAACAAACTCGTTATTATTTCGCGGGCGAGACGGACGATTTTGTTCACTAGTTAAATTACCATTACATAATAACGTTGTTGGTTCTTTTTTTATAAATCTTCATTATTTAAGTACATACCTAGTGCAGCACAATCGTTCATCAATAGGCTGGTACTTAGGTATGTAAATGTTCAATTACGTATAAAATATATGTGTGTATGTGCGTTTACCAACCCACCTAACGTTAAGGTTTTGCTTTCACTTTCGCAAATTAAACGAACGAACCAATGGTCCCAACCAGCCAGCACACAGTGAAGTTGATAATTTTGAGTTCACTGGCACCTCTGTCGTTAATGCAAATGTCATCGAATGTATTACAATATACTACGACCCCGTTTCTTTTTTATTACATATTTGCTGCAACGGATACGTATTATTAACTACTAATTAAATGTCCTGTTTAATTTTTGCTAACTTCCACTAAGAAAGTACCAACGACAACTTTTATCAAATGTTTATAACATAAAAGTGTAACAAATACTATGCTTTATAAACCCAAAAGGAAAAAAGGAAACATGGAATTTAGCGTTTCAGCCTCCAGCACTACATCTAATTTTCTATCTAAATTTTGATAAACATTTAATTTCAAAAGTAAAAAAGAAACACTAGGTAATAATTTGTTTCACAAATTTATTTAACAAACTGACAATATTGTTTCGGCAGTTATGCCATTATCAAAGTAATTGTACAGGTAAACTTAACTAGTATTTATATAAAGGGACTTAAACTAATACAAATCTACAAACATAGGTACACAGAAGCATATTTATTGGTTTGTCTTGGTTGATAACTTTAATAACGGGGAAATCCTAAAATCGGTCTGGTCATTTGTTACCTGTTTCTGTTCTGTTATTGCTTTATGTATTTCTAAAATTTCCAAGAGATTTAACCGTTTACCTTTATTGCAATTATGTATGAGCTTTAAACTATTGTTATCTATAAAATGATTATTTTCTAAACAGTGTTCCGCTAATCCTGTAGTCTTTTTACAATTCTGAATAGATTTGTTATGTTCATTTAAGCGAATTTTTAATGACCGACCTGTTTGTCCTAAGTAAATAGCAGGACAATTTTGACATTTTATTTGATAGACACCGTTTTTCTCTAAAATATCTTTTTTATCTATTTTGTTGTTCACTAGTAAAGAGCCTAAATTGGTTTTGTTTATGGAGATAGGAGTAATTTCTAATTTCTTGAGTTTATTGGAAATGTTACTAGAAATCTTAGGTGTGTAGTTCAAAAAGGAAAATTGTTTTTTCTCCGTGATGGTACAGTGATAGAAAGATTTAAGATTTTGTTTCCGTCGTTTTTTATGTAAAAGGTCATTTATCAAAGAAATGTCAAAACCATTATTTTTTGCTAAAAGTTTGATTGTTTTTAGTTCTTTATCAAAGTTTTCTTTAGTTAAAGGTAAATTTATTAGCCTATGTAAAAAAGAGTGGAAAGAACTTAGTTTTATTTTATAAGATTGTTGTGAATGTGATGGTATGAGTGTGTCAGTGGTAGTAGGTTTGCGGAAGATATCATTGTCAATATGTTGGTTGGATCTAGTTAATTTTAAATCTAAAAATGATAAGCTATGCAATTTTTCAATTTCTAAAGTAAATTGTACGGAAGAGGAATTAAGGTATTTCAAAAAATTGTC
This sequence comes from Agrilus mali, assembly GCA_029378335.1. NCBI lineage: Eukaryota > Metazoa > Arthropoda > Insecta > Coleoptera > Buprestidae > Agrilus > Agrilus mali. The sequence continues at coordinate 16,928,237 of CM055658.1, read as the reverse complement.
TAATTCTAGATCTGAACCTGTCCACAAACACAATATATCATGATCATCACATTCACAACAATCTTATAAAATAAAACTAAGTTCTTTCCACTCTTTTTTACATAGGCTAATAAATTTACCTTTAACTAAAGAAAACTTTGATAAAGAACTAAAAACAATCAAACTTTTAGCAAAAAATAATGGTTTTGACATTTCTTTGATAAATGACCTTTTACATAAAAAACGACGGAAACAAAATCTTAAATCTTTTTATCACTGTACCATCACGGAGAAAAAACAATTTTCCTTTTTGAACTACATACCTAAGATTTCTAGTAACATTTCCAATAAACTCAAGAAATTAGAAATTACTCCTATCTCCATAAACAAAACCAATTTAGGCTCTTTACTAGTGAACAACAAAATAGATAAAAAAGATATTTTAGAGAAAAACGGTGTCTATCAAATAAAATGTCAAAATTGTCCTGCTATTTACTTAGGACAAACAGGTCGGTCATTAAAAATTCGCTTAAATGAACATAACAAATCTATTCAGAATTGTAAAAAGACTACAGGATTAGCGGAACACTGTTTAGAAAATAATCATTTTATAGATAACAATAGTTTAAAGCTCATACATAATTGCAATAAAGGTAAACGGTTAAATCTCTTGGAAATTTTAGAAATACATAAAGCAATAACAGAACAGAAACAGGTAACAAATGACCAGACCGATTTTAGGATTTCCCCGTTATTAAAGTTATCAACCAAGACAAACCAATAAATATGCTTCTGTGTACCTATGTTTGTAGATTTGTATTAGTTTAAGTCCCTTTATATAAATACTAGTTAAGTTTACCTGTACAATTACTTTGATAATGGCATAACTGCCGAAACAATATTGTCAGTTTGTTAAATAAATTTGTGAAACAAATCATTACCTAGTGTTTCTTTTTACTTTTGATATTATAACATGTTTCACCAAGAGCCTAGCCAAAACTCTATTTCATTAAAATATTTAATTGTTTCGGCATTTACTTGTTGAAACTTCATGATATAACAATAACGATGAAAAAATACACAAATAAGGTTTTTTTATTTATTTTATTTTATCACTACAATCGTTTCACCACACTGTGGCTTCTTCAGGTGAAGGAAATAATAATAAGAACAATAAAGATAACCCTATATACATATACACAACTAAAGAGGGGAGGAAGATTTTTGAATTTTAGATTTAGCAACGGACAATTACTGTTTCGATTTAATCGTTTAAGATTCATAAATTTTTCTTATACTAATATCGGCTAATTTCTAATAACTCTAAAAGGTTTAATTTTTGTCCTTTGTTTTATATTCATTATTAAAATTGTGATTACAATTAATTAGATGCTCGGCATAAGTCGAGGTACACTTTTTTGACTTAAAACTATTGAGATGTTCGTTAATCCTATCTGAAAACTTTCTGCCCGTTTGGCCTATGTAAACTTTATCACAATCTCCGCATGTCAACAAATATATGTTTCCACTCTATGACACAAAAACTTTCATCTTTTTATGCCATGATACATAGGTTAATAAAAACTCCTTTAAATAAACTAAATTTTAAGCTAGAACTAGACAGAATTTACAACATCCCAAAAAACAATGGTTATCCTAAAACAATGATAAATAATCTGCTTAAGAATAAAACTAAAAAAGAATTATTATTTTCCATTAAGCCTAAACCAGCAAAAGAAAAATCTTCTAAATATGTAAGTTTATCATATATGGGGTATGCCTCAGAAAGACAGCAAATACTAATAAAAAAAATAATAACTCATTAGGCAAATTTATAAAATATTGTAAGGACAAAATGGAAAAGAACTGTAATTCAGGAATATATTTGTTAACATGTGGAAATTGTGATAAAGTTTACATAGGCCATACGGGCAGGAAGTTTTCAGATAAGATTAAAGAACATCTTAATACTTTTAAATTAAAAAAGTGTACCTCGACTTATGCCGAACATCCAATTAATTATAATCACAATTTTAATAATGAATATAAAACAAAGGACAAATATTAAACCTTTTAGAGTCACTAGAAATTAACTGATATTATAAGAAAAATGTAATCTTAAACGTTCAAATCGAAACAAGTAATTGTCCGTTGCTAAATCTAAAATTCAAAAATCTTCCCCCCCCTTAGTTGTGTATAAATAAATGGTTATCTTTATTGTTCTTATTATTATTGTCTTTACCTGAAGAAGCCACAGTGTGGTGAAACGATCGTAGTGATCAAATAAAATTTCTTGAAACTTAATTGTGTATTTTTTCATCGTTGTTATTATAAATTTTGATGGATATTTAACATTGGAACCAACGCTGAGTCATGTTATACCTATCTGTGTGTTCGTAAAGAGTAGCAGGTATATTAAAATAAATTTAAATTTGAACCATTTCTTTGGTACGATTATAAACAATTACCGTGAATATTATAATGTCGCCGCTTTCACTTCAATTAGATGGCATTTTCAAATGATTTAAATAATATGAGAAAGTTGTACCTCTAGTGCAGAAAAATTTGTAACAAAATCACTCAAACAGGATATGAAAATGCTCCAATGAATGTATTAATGAAATACCTACGTATAGATAAGCAATAATTGCTAAGTAATTTACATTTTCCAGTCGATTAGATTATTAATTATATATTTATGTGCAACTTGCCACTTGTGGTCTTATTTTTCCAATTGATTCTAAACGTTTCTACTTTTCCACTTGATTATTATTTTATGGTTTGCTGGCCCATTTCTACTCAACTATGTAAACGACCTCTGTTGCAACTTGAAAAACTTCTTTTCTACTTCTGATGGATTATGATACATACAAGATTGCTCTCATTATTCTCTGATTGAATTATTTTTATTCACAACACTTTTCTTTCAAATTAAAATTTAGAGAAATGTTTTTTTGTCGTGTAATATTTGAAACTGAGTATTCAATTCCAAACGAAGTTTTATTCAAAACGTTCGGGATAATAAGAACGAATTACTATTTTTATTTGGGCCAATTTGATCAAAATAACTCCATTTAGGAGGGCACTCCTAAATATCGAAGAAGAAGGAACAGAGGGGCAAAAAAAGCTGTGACTGTCCAATATATTTTAATTTGTATTCAGATCGCGTTGTAAAATGTTCCGTAGGATTTTACTAATACTACATTTCCATGATCGGAATTCACTTATTTTGTGATTTCCAACACATGACGTCTAAAGAGGGAAAAACGGGACAATTTATGTCAATATTATTCCTGCATGCGACGTTATTACGTGTCTAACATCAACATTTACGGATTTATTAAAAACATTTAGATTTTTATTTTTGTAAAGAACATATTTTTGAAAAACCCTAAGAGAAACGCTCATTCTTCGTATGATTATTATATTTAGTTTGCAACATCAACTAAACCTTTTATTAATGAACAATAACACTTATTAGTTTGCCAATGCTAAGGGGATCGATCTTTCTACTTTTTAATGAACGGTACATTTCAAAAGTCCGTTCTCGTCCTCGACACGAATATACTTCGCTGCTATTATGACAATCTAACGAAAAGAGGATAATTAAGTTTAGTTGAAATTCCCACATCTCGCACGCTCCTTTTGCCGCTTTTCGCCGTTTTTCGCCGCCAATTAAATGAACCTATGGTCGGAAAGACAAGAGTGGTACATACATCGACAATGCAAGATGCAGGTGAGCCATGACACAGAAACCTCTTCTGAAGTCTCTCCCGCGAAAGGAGATGAAAATAAAAAAGACCCTGGCACAAACCACTCGTGTACACATCAACTGGACCCCTAAAGTTCATAAGAAAACTTACAATTAAATAAAAAAGCGAGAGGTGTCGTGGGACACCCAGTTGGAACGACGTTTTTTTTTGCTATATAACACTAAAGGCGAAAGTTTGTGGGTGTGTATGTTTGTTACTTCTTCACGTCTAAATAGCTGGAGCGATTTTAATAAAATTTGGTATGGAGTTAGCTGACACCCTGGATTAACACATAGGCTACGTTTTACTGTGAGAAAATATCTTATTCCCATGGGAAAATCGATGAAAATGAATTCGCAGAATATTATAAATGCGAAAGTAATTCTGCCTGTATGCTACACAATCTTGCATAAAATTTACTGAACTGATTTAAATGAAATTTGGTACAGAGATAGTATAGAGCCTCAGAAAGGACATAGGCTACTTTTTAATGCGAAAAAAGGGTTGTAAGGGGTTGAAATAGGAAAGTTAGTGCGGAAACTCCGTAATTTTTAAAGATAGAAGTTTGAAACTTATTTTTTAGGCTTTTGATTAGATATAAATTAATAGGACATTCAATGTTTGCAAAAATTTTACCCTAAAGCGGATAAAATTAGCCGATGACGTTTTTGTGTAATGACGTCGTCCAAAAAGCTTACGGCCCAGAAAATTAAAATATGAAGTGTAAAAAGTTATAGAGGTTTTGTTTATTTGGATCAATAAAAGTAGCTGAATACTAAGCTATATAAACTATTTTAAACTATAATTAAACTTTATTAACCTATAATATTATAAATGCGAAAGTAACTCTGTCTGTCTGTGTGTTACGCAATCACGCCCAAACTACTGAACCGATTTAAATGAGAAGTGGGTACAGAGATAGATAAATAGATATAAAGCTAGAGGCTTGAAACTTATTTTTTAGGCTTTGAATTAGATATAAATACGACATTTAAAGTTTGTAAAAATTTTACCCTAAAGGGGGCAAAAATAAGGAATGAAAGTTTTTGTGTAATGACGTCGACAAAAAGGTTTACGACCCAGAAAATAAAAATATAGAAGAAAAAAATTTTAAATGCTGCCGAAAGTCACTATTCCACGCGGACGAAGTCGCGGGCACAGCTACTATTAAATATTAAATAACAGACCAACAATAATTTTTTTTTTAAGTTATGAAAATAAACATTTGATTATTAATTATTTCTCTCTTGTCCAAATTATATATAGATATGCAAAAAAATTAACCCGCAACACACTATACATGTACAGATGTAACCTATTATAGCGCAACATTTTCGTGAATGAAGATCTAATTTTGTACGTAGCATGTGGGGATAAAAAGTTTTTACAAACGACATCGTGGGCCTGTCATTCAGCTCTTTTAAAATAGAGAACATACAGAAAAGAGTTACATTTACCACTTTCTATTAGTTTTAGAGTAATTGTGTGTCTAACACGTTCCTACAATACCTTTTAAATCAGCTGCAGGATGAAAAAGATGCAATAGTGGCAAGATGAGACGATTGCCATGCATAAATGGGAATGGCGCTACGGCCACCCTATTGAATAGGTGTTTTGACCAGAGGGTCCAATTAATATGCGTTCATTTAAAACGCAAAATTGCACGCCTCAAGATGAAACCGAAGATAACGAGTGTCAACGAACTTCCATAATGATAGGTTTGATTGCTAATCGAACCGCGTCTTTATATTATGTAGGATACATTGGTACATTATATGCTTCACCTTGAAGAGAAATAGTGAAAACGATGAGTAAATTCGAAAAATTAATGGCATTAAATGACAAAATAAAATTAATATGGTATTTAAGCTCTTTCCAAAGCACTGTACTACAAATTAATTTAATTTATCAATGAATTAGGATTTATTTCTCTTTCAATTTAATTTCCTCTGTAATGGACTGGTGATGTCCTAATTCGGGTCTAAAGGCCGTCATCGGTTGGAACGTTTCACTAGCACGAGTGACAATCTTCTTCAGAGTTCCTTCCATCTCGAAGACCCAAATCAGGACATCACAAGTTCATCAACTGGCTACGAAAGCCTTTACCATCGCCTCTGTTATACATTCTGTACGTTACAGGATATTTTTGATTATTTAATTTGTGTCGAGTGAGTTCTCAGGACATGTAATAAAAAATTTCGTAAGAAAACCTTCTAAAGTTTTAAAGAATATTTTTTCTGAGAGTCGAGTTAAAATTATTGGCAAATAGTAAAGTTTATAGCCTCCTTATTCTGGGAAAATTTAAATTTTCTAACTCAACTCCTCAATAATATACAGTGAATATTCATACTAATTGACTAAATCCATAATGACCGTTGACCATTGACCTATTAACATTAAATTTGGCACGAAGGAAAGTCCCATGACAGAAATAAAAGAAAATTATATTATGCTTAACGATACTGTTTAATTTTCGATATTGGCCCACAAAAATTTATGAAGCAATTATTAAAACTCTTACGTAACCCTTAGGTCATTATCAAATTATTCCTTGATTTGATTCATCTAATCTCCATAATAAAATAATTAATTAGAATCTAATAAAATTGGCAAAGATTCTACGCTGTGTGGTACACTTTGAGTTACATCAGCACCTATTTAGATGACAAAAATAAGGAAAAATCTTTAGTGAAATTCTTTTTGGTATATGTGACGTTTGGTTTTTGTAACCGATGCACTTATCACAGAATGTCGCTACATAATAGCATTATCCGATGCCCACATCTAGTTTAAATGTGACAGGTGAGATGTATACCTATTTCTCAACGACAAAGGACAATATAATAGTGAGACATTTCACTGTCAGAAGCATCTTATGCACTAACTAATGTACTGATACAAGTAAGAAGAGAAAATACCCCTTTAGATGCAGAAGATTTTCTTTAAAATTATATTCTGTAAAGTTTTTGACAAGGTGAACAAAAGTTTTATTAAGACCAAACTAAGAAAACTGAATTATCATTTATCTTTAAGGCTTACTTTAGTAATATTTTCTGAAGATAAATAATTCCTAGAAGTTTGAAAGAAAACTATTTTCCTAAATATACAATATGTATAATGCAGGGAGGGCGCGTGGGTTGAAAGAAATTCATTTAAATTTCAGAGATTTGTTTTATGGAAAAGCGTTCGAACACGTCGATATTTATATTCGGCTGCGGGTTTTTCCACCTAATTAATTTTTTTTATTTCATTTTTTGAATTCTACAGCGAATTTTAATCAGTAGTTATCGAGAAATTTACGAACGATTTATTTCAAAAGTAAAGACTCGTAGGCTGAAACAAACACATTAAAAAATTGATAAGTTTATTTTTTGGATATTTATTACACAACAGAACAACAACTTATTTGAAGAAATGTTCAAATTGTTCAATAAACTGGAAAATATTGGAGCAGCGAAGAACAGAATTAGAATTGAAATACAGGATGCCTCAAAACTCCGTGGATATCGAGCAACCACAGTTTCCTGAAATGAAAATAAGTCGTTTAAATCGCATTTATTTATATACCAAATGGCTACGTTTGTGCGTAAAAGAGATTAATCAAAAATCCATCGTACAATTTCAATTAAATTTGATGCATAGAAATGTCTGTAAAGGTACAAATGAATTTTATTAAATTACAAGAGTGTAAACCAATCCCATCCTCTAATATAATTGTTCTAAATCTTTTAGGAAGAATAACTAATAACCTTAAAAAATATTTTTAAGAAGAGTACAGCCTTAGTTTCATTTTCTATCTCTTATTAAAAATCGATATATACAACAATTTCGAATAAAAAAAGATTTCCGACAAGAATGCAGTTTAACGAAATAACTCGAAGATGCATCGTGCTACTAGAATAAAGTTTAACATGAAGACTACCCCCACCCCTAAATAAATTTGATTGCAATGTATTTATAGGGTCGATTTAGTGCGCCAATAAAGTTTTTCCAGAAAAGTGTTATTACCTACATTTTATATATATATCATTACAGCAGCAGTTTCGAAGAAAAAAAGGTTTAATTAACTGATGTTTAGAGTGACAATATCCAGTATTTTTTGTATTTATTGTAAAATTCTAAAAGCAGCCCGGAATGGCACTAAAACTGCTATTCATCATATCCCCAAGTTGACAATTCTCACAGAAGGTCACAGCCATTGTCTTGATTTCTACAGAGACCCAACTGATACAACAAATTTAAATGAAAGTTTCTCAAAATAAAGATTCTGCAGCATTTTTGATTCTGTTTCACAAATAGACATTCAATATTGCCAATTGTAATTTAGTTCATTTTCATTGCTCCCAAATGAAAAAACCACAAGGTTTAAAATCTGGTGAATGAAGTTGCTAATAAACGGGACTTTGTTAGACATTATCAAATATTGGCGGATTAAAAACCTTTTTTCTGCCTAAAAACTAAGAGATGAAAAATGTAGGTAATAGAAGTACCTTTGGAAAAAACTTACTTAAGAAATAAATCGATCCTACAAATACATTGCAATCAAATTTATCTAGGGGTGGGGGTTATTTTCACCTCACTCGGTATCTCATTAACTTTATAAGAATTTCAGAAGTTAGTACATCCTTAGGGTAGTTTCCATATCAAATTTTATTCACATAGCACGATGCATCTTAGAATTATGTCAGAAAAGTGTACTTGTTAAGAATTCATGTCATAAAATACGTTTGTATACAAAGGGGGGGGTCTTGTTGAGTGTGACAAGGGGGGGCGGGGGTCTACGGCAACGTGACGTTCGCCGTTCATCAAAAAATTTTACTGAATTTAACAGAATCCTTGGACTTCTGATAAATAGAAATATTATTTATTTGTTCATTACAAAAGATATTTATTACTTTATTTAAATTTTATTACGAAAATAAGATAAATATTTTCGACTATCAACATTTGTGTATTATCGATCAAAGTTTATTAGGTCCGGGGGGGGGTTAGTTTTTGTGACGTAATATTTACAGGGGTCACAGAAAATGTGACACAGCGTGACAATCGGGGGGGGGGGGATCAAAAAAAGCTAATTTTAGTGTGACGTATTTTATGAACAGCCGCTAAGGGTGGGGATGGTTTACACCCTTGTCGAAGTTTAAGAAAATTAATTTATACTTCAAAAAATAGTACCCTTATAGACATTTCTAGGTATTATTATTTTTTTTTAATTGTAAGTGTTTTTGATTAATCGAAAAAAAAAAACGATTTTGGGGACTACTTCTATGGTTTATAGTTTTCCTTACGTTCTTATCGAAAATATTTATACTTTTTTTTTTGGGTGTTTCATTCCCACCATGTTGGTGGGCGGGCTATCCCCCCCGACCTACACTTTTTTGTGCAAAGTCGGAGGGGTAGGGCGGAAGGCCCTCTTCAGCCTCCTTCAGGAATCGTGGGAATGGGTGGGTGGTGGTGTGGGGGAAGAAAGACGAAACGGACGAAATGAAGACAGAAGAGAAGTGAAAGACTATCTGTGGAATATTACTACCCCAGCATTTGCCTAATGGTCCGAGGAAATCACAGAAAAACTTGGACCAGAGTAGTCGGCCCCGGAATCGAACCGGTGACCTCCCGAATGCTAAGCAATGATCTAGACCACTAGACCATGCCGCTCGGTAAATATTTATATACATATATACAAATTGTTTGATACAAGAAATATGTTGGTAAGCTTTTAAGGTGTATAAAAGCAAAAGGGATTTCAAGCGTGTAGTGGGTAGTACATATATAACTTATCACACTTTTCACGCAAAATGCACAATTTATGCTACAATCACGTGACAAAATGTACTTTTGAAAGAACCTACACGACCAAGGATTTTCTACCCTCAAATCCCTACCTAATACTTCTTTGAGCATATAATTCAGTTTTGTAAATAGAAAAATAAGTTTTCATAGATAAATAAAATCAATCAATCAATGAACGAAACTAACAAATGTGAAACCATTAAACAAAATGGAACAATAATTAATTGTAGATAATTAGGCAATTATAAATAATAATAACAGCAACTGCAGCTGTCAGTATGTTGTTATATTAGGTACCTACCTACTCATGTACCTATATTATTAAACTGTGTATTGATTTCTTTCAATTATTGAAACAAAGCCTTCGACAAAAACGGTTCAGTACTGAAGCCTGATTAAAAAGGTTGTTTATTCAATTGGACAGGCGCAATCATCATGTACACTGCTCTGAATAATGAAATAGCTGGGCAATTACATTGCAACCATTTCAAATAAGATAATTAAATTACAAACGGCAAAAAGTTGAATCTTTTTCTATTTACCTTTACAAGTAGATAAAAATAGCGAAAGTTAATTTTTTTATTTTATTGTTTTGCATCTATAAATAAACTAATTTTATGCATTTATTTACATCAACAACAACAAATTTTATGCATTTATTTACAGCTATTATTATTTAATAAATAAATTCTTAACTGGCAAGACACTCAGAGAAATTAAAGACCAGTTGAAATCAGGGTCAAGTTAAACAAGTTTAAGAACACCACGCCCTAGCAAATTGTTCTAATTTATTTCAAAACGGCTTGTAATATACACAGCGCACACAAGGTCGAATAAAGTGCAATTTAATTAAACGAACAAAACTTTAAATACCACAGGCCAAATGATAAATAATTAATAATAATAAATACCAACAGGTTACCTACGCTAACTTTAGCACCTAAACTGCACAAATGATGGATTATCAAGTTTATTAGAGGTTTGCTTAAAAAAGATTGTAAAACAAATTACTTACTATTTGACTTTATAATAAGTACAGACACTCCCTGAAAATTCTAGTAGGTAATTTAAGATTATTAATGAAAATTCTAACAATATTAATTAATATAACACTTCACGAAGTAGATATTCAAAATTTTTTTTATTTTTTATTTAACAATGTTTAATGTAACTGTTTTGCCAAAATTTTTGGCTTCTTCTGAGAGTGAATATTTTCTACTAAACCTAAGTGTCGCGTCAAATCTTAAATACTAGCTTGCATTTGGGGGTGGATATAACATTAAAAAAAAATTAAGGAGAGGGGAATTATTTCCTTCTGGTTATTAAAAATTAAGTTCAATTTTTTAAATTTATTTATTTCTAGATTTTCTATGAGATTTAATTTTTTGGTTTTATTGCAGATATGTAATATTTCAAATTTGTCGTTAAAATTGTGATCTTCTTCTATTATGTGATTCGCATAATTAGTCTGTTTTATTTTTAAAAGCTTTTATTTAACTTGCAATGTATATTTGTTCGGGTGGAATCTTGGTACTCAATTTTGAAGCAGATTTCTTCAACCGATTGAGCTGAAATTTTTTATACACGTTTAGTTTGGATGACAATACATGATAAGCTGTGTGACGTTATTCTAAATCGAATATGGCGGACCATCCAAGATGGTGAAATAGTTGTTTTTTATGATGCACTTCTGCAATATTGGTATCAAATGAATGGGCTTGCCGAGAATATTCTGACATCACTCTTAATCTAAGATAGCGGACTTTTAGAGTTTTTTATGCTTTCTTATAGTATTGTGACGTGTTCGGTCACGGAAAGCACAATTAACAAAACAAAAATAACGAATTTATTTAATTACTAAAGTTAATTTGACTACACTATAGTTATAAACAAGTCTACGCAATTTATTTCACTAAAAAGTCTATTTTTCCACTCGCCTCTGGTGCAAACACTTGCTATACCATAGACACTACGACTTCTATCACCTGTTATTCGCCTATCGATCGCTTCGCTTCCAAACATCAGCTGTTCACTGTCAACTAACTCGGTGTGTGCCGCGTCCGCCTTTTATAGTCTTTTCAGCCTTTTTCTAGGAAATTCTACAGCCGTCTAGTAATCCAATTGTTTTCCCATTGATCTTTGCTGGTGTTTTCTAGATGTTTCAGGAAAGCCGAGAATATTCCTTATGTATTCAGGGAAGATGTTCATTAATTATGCTCACACCAACTTAATTGGCAAGTACTCGTAACAGCATGGATATTAAATGAAAGGGTTCGCTGAGAATAATATGACAAAAAAAAAGATGGTGAATATAAGCTCCGTTGGTCTAATCTACCTGAAATTTGGTGTAAAGACCTCGATTATTCTTGAGGTAGAATTTTTTGAGCCTGTAACATCGGTTGATTAACTTTGACATGTGTGATTTAGCGAGATGGGCGTCATCAGCGTTGGTCTGCAACCTGTCTAGGAGGACAACTCCAAAATCGAACAGTGATGCGTTCAATTAAATGAACAGACTCAGTAAAGTAAAAAATTAATTAAAAGAAAAAAACCTTTTTAAAGAAAGCTTTTATTTATAGATATGCTCTAAAAAGAAGAAAATAAAAATTTCCTTTAAAATTTTAACTATCAACTTATTACCTCATTATACGCAATTTATATGATCATAAAAGCTTGTCGCGCGATTTACTTGTGTAAATAAGTTAGTACCTATTTAATTTCGTAAATTTCTTTCTGTTTGTCCAATATATACTTTTGCGCAAGACCCTCATTAAGCTGTAAACTCCGGGGCATTTTGCTTTTAAAATGGATAAAAGAAGATAGGAAGTTACAGAAAAAATAATAGTGTAGATCAGGCCTTTTTAAAAACTATGGGTCGCGACCCCAAATGTGGTCGTGTAGCAAAATTCTGCGGTCGCGAGAGATTTTAATGTCAAATTTTTAAATACACGATTTTATAACATGCGTGTGTATTTTTGCAGTCACACGCACACACACACACCAAAAAATATTTATTTATTTTTATTTTATATTTAAATGGGATCGTGAATGAAAAACGTTTAAGAAGCCCAGGTGTAGTTAAAAAAAATGCTCCAGAGTTTACAAACTGACATGTGGGTCTTGCCCAAAAGTATCTATATATTGGACAAACAAGAAGAAATTTTCAAAAACGTATTTCCGAGCATAAAAGTAGTATTTTAAAAAATGAAACAGACTCGAATTATGCGAACGACATGAATAGAAGATCACAATTTTAACGAAAAATTTGAAATATTACATATCTGCAATAAAAGCAAAAAATTAAATCTCATAAAAAATCTACAAATAAATAAATTTAAAAAACAGAACTTAATTTTAAATGACCAGACAGAAGGAAATAATTCCCCTCTCCTTAATCTTTTTTAATGTTATATCCGCCCCTAAACGCAACCTAGTATTTCAGATGTAATGCGACACTTTAGGTTTAGTAGAAAATACTCACTATCCGAAGAATCCAAAAATTTTGGCAGAACATGTTACATTAAACATTGTTAAATAAAAAATAAAAAAAATTTTTTGTAAAAATATACTTCGTGATGTTTTATTCTTGTATTATAGATTTTCATCAAGTTAAGGTCGAAACTATTCAATATGAACAAATTGTGGGGATTATAGTAGAGGAGACGTAGTACGAACAGGCGGATCTTGTTCAAAGAAAATAAAAGAACACTAAATAAATCTCTACAGACTCTGGATTTTTAATTAATAATCAACAATGATTTATAATAACTTAACTATTCTTGATAAAAAAAAATTTAGAAGTTAATGTGTTAACGATAATTGCTATGAAATAATAAATAATAAGCATATAGTATGTAGTATCTTAAAAAGAAATGTTTCTCTAAAGTCAAAACAAAATGAATCAGAAAGAAGGATACGTAATTCAACTGGACACAAAAACCGAAATTAAATGTTGACGAGAAGAAGAGTAGCTACTACCGAGTGGAGGCGTCATTTCTTGCGGGAACTGCTAACTTTTTGTCTTCCCCGGTGCGGTGATATATTATTGTGCATAACAAAGCTTTTTACCGGAAGCTTTACTAGCCTTCTGCTGTCCAGGAGCTGGAACTGACTGACTGGAACGGGATTTAAAAGCTTTAGCCAACTCGGCAGCAAAAGTACCACAGGATCTTTGCCCTAATCTCCACTCCATTCTCATTTGCTAATGCGCTTCGGATATTACGTATTAAAGACAGAAAACTTAATCTCCGAAATCATCCGAAATATTTTCGTCACGAATACCTACTTGTGCAACGTAAAGAAAAATATTCTTTTATGAAGTTTGTGTCGAAAACCGACAGTTATTATAAGTACAAAGGCACATATATGTGTAAAATGAAACGATTACATAAGTCTTTATTCATTATGATTTCCTAACCATCTTTTTTTAATGGTGTGCCATTTTATTTCGAGGTCAGCAATAGATATTTCCATTTCAAATTCAATTTTCCTTCAAAAGACAATTTGATTTTCTTTCCCAATAAATCTTAAACAATGTAAAATGTAATTTTGTATTTCCCTGATCATCTTACAACTAATAAATGTTGACAAATCTTACTATGAATCTAATAACAATTATAATATTTAATATAATAAATTGACCTTTTGGTTGGTGCTGTATTTGACATTTTCTTCTTGCAGAAGAGGATAATAAATAAGTACATTATGTATGTATATGTTATAAATAAATTTTCTTGTTTTGATGTATGTTTGCAAACGAACAACACCTTGTTGTTTATTGTATGTTGTATGACATCGAAAGAGAAGGGAACTCAAGAGTGGGAACATATAGTTCTTGTAGATTTCCATCAGCGAGATTTAAGTGAAAGACAGTTTGAAACTAAAAACAGTGCAAGTGAGACCTCAAGTGTAGGTAAGAATAATTGACAAAAATGGTGATCGGGACAAAAAATACACACAATAATGTGAGGGCTAGTGCGGGTGTCGTTTTTTGGATTTTTATGTGTAAGTACCAATTTTTTTTAGTATCATTCATCAATTTACAGTTGCAAAATTGTAACTGAAATCAACCAACACCTACATTAAGAGAGAATTTTTTATTTATTTATTTATGAAAAATTAAAAAACCGGAAACACTGATATGATATAAGTATATTTTTTTAATTAATAATAAACAAGTAAAAATAAATGTATGTAATTTTTTTTAATTACAGAATTTTTAGTAGGTAGGTAGCTAAATGCAGAAACGAAAGTAGGTATACCATAAGTAGGTGTATTATTTTATTTAAATTGCTTATCATAATAATTAGGTATATTATTAAAGTCATGGTTAACCCAGTTCTTGTTTTACATCTACACGTTACCTACCATATTAAAAAAGAAATGTATTAGAATACCCGCATAAATGTATTATGTGGCCTAAATTTCTATATTGTAATACTGTTTGAGATGATTAACGGACTATCATAAATCTTTTTTGAGTTATGAAAGCTGTTCAATTAATTAATTATTATTTTGCTACACGTATAGTAAAAGTTATTAGATTAATATGTGATGGTAAATTATTCGTTAATGAAACTAGACCTGCACAACATACAAATATAGAAAAGCAATAGAATTTATTAATTAAAATAATTGTTTACTTAATAACTAAACTGAACCAAATGATGTTACTTAAGTTTTATGTATAAAACCATAATTTCGATTTTCACTAAACATCGAAACTAATTAGTACATAATTAAATAATGACCGCTGATTTTAATGCGTTAATGAAGAAGTTGTCCTTGAATTAGCAACATTAGGTTACTTAAGCTTGCCGAAGAAAATTTGAGTAGTTTCGGTCATCGAGCGAATTCGAGAATGCCACAGAATGTGGCAATAACTCGTTGATATTTATTAAGTAAGCAACAAATTAAAAATCTATTTCTTACCTACCTACTCTTTAAACTGACCGGTTTAGAATAATGACCGTAACATCTTTCGTGTTTTCTTTTTGAAAGTATCTATCATGACATGTTGTTTAGAAAGCATCGAACAAAAACCATAATCGCAATGGTACATTTTTAACTTAACTACATCGTGGCTTGTTAGAAATTCGACAGGTTTGTAAATTAAATTCGCAAAAGATTGAGAAGAAAGGCGGCACATTTTGTATACAATAGCGGAAGCAACACAGGCCAGTGATGGCACTTCCGAAACTTTGTTTGTTTATTTATTTATATTAGCACTCTCGGCTTAGGTATTACATAAGATAATAACATAACGGTGGGTGCTAAGGATGGTGTTGCAATGCAGTACAAATATTAGATAACTTAGACTTGCTAACAGATAAAATGTTTCAATAAGTACATTTCAGCTCTGGTTAGATGAATAAACAGAAACAAATCGATGCAAAATAGTTAAAAAATGAAAGTAAATTTCTACCTACAGCTATTAGAAATCTAGGATACTGTGAGTGGCCCTTAGGGGAAGAAGCGAACGAGGAAATTTATTTCTTAAATATTAAAATAAATCCTAAGAAGTACATAATTGCTTATGCAGATTTGAAGATGGTTAATTACCTAAAGCAATTAACACTTTTTCTTTTATAAAAAAATATACATCGTAACAAACATTTTTAGAATATCTATTATGAAGTGTTTCGATGTACATACCTGCATTAACGGATCGATCCTCAGTTAAGTATTAACTCAACAACTCTAATAAGAATTAATATTCCTATGAACTGAAGAAATAAAACGGTTTACGAATGAATTCTAATGAAGAATAAAGAAAATTAGATGTGTAACAAGATATTAGCTGTTAATAAAAATGCTATTGTGTCTTCGAGATTAAGCAACGCCCTCAAACGAAAGCAATGCCTTTAGTAGAGTCCAAAATAGTTTATTGTCTGTTAAATCTTCTTGTTATTAGAAACTGCTTAGGGCCAGATAGAATAAGAAAGCGGCAGTGAAATCCTGATGGCATTCCGAAGGTATAACTTTTACTTTCAAAAATTCATATTAGTTATAATGTCGACCAAATAAGTGACCAACTATATCTTGCTAGACATCGACCATCTCTATCTTAATTATATTACAGTTTTAGTTATGAGCATACTCAAAAAAATCAATTTTTTAATTTAAAGCAATTATTAAAAAATTATAAGTTAATGTTGTCTAAATACATGATTACGAAACCTACAAATTTGTGACAGACATCAACTAACTATCTTAAATCTTAATTGTATTTTTATTGAGCATAGGTACATAGGTAGGTACTCAGAAAAAATTTACTACATTTAAAAACAATTATCCAGGCACTTATGTGGTCATAGTTTCCACAAACTTGTAATAGTCTCAGTACTTTGTTCTCTAAATTAAAAAAACGTATTATGCAACAAAAAAACTTGTTTTCCCTCTCATTTTTTTGATTACGCATTAGTGTCAAATAGTATACATACTAATGACCCACACAAATATAAGTAACATATTAGGAATTCAAATTTTTAATAGTTTTCCACACAAACAATTAATTATGATCTATTTCCTGGGCTTTGCAAAAAACAAAGAAGAAGAAACAGGAGCATTATGAAAAATGGGATATCATCTCGTCATCTACCGGATAATGTGTTTTTTATGGAAATGCGAGCCTTATTAAAACTTTTTCTCGCCAAGATAAAGTTGTTAAGGGCTTATGAATATTTGAATAGAACAAGATAATCACGCAGTAAACGGTCGATCGGTGCCTCGCGCAGCTCGTTAAGGAACGAATCGGAATCTATTCTTAAAAGAAGAAACCATTAAAAATCATGTTGTTAAAGAGTGCATTTCAAAATTATACCGAAACTTTTTCCTTTACGTAATAACAGAAGCGATCGTTTCACAAGTGCAAGTACAAAATTATTTTATTACTTACAAAGGGAAAGTAGTGCAGTTAAGAAACTTCGAAACTTTGCATAAAGTCCCAATACAAAATCGTTATAATATTTCAGACAGAAAACCGGAGAACTCATAACTTTAATTATACATTTCTAACATAATTAAATTACTTCATCAGTTCCAGAATGTTTTATTAATTACTCTATAGCATCTCAAGCAAATAAAGTAAAGTAATGTAATCTACCTGTATATCTTCTCACCTTCATTACTCCTGTTTCCGAAATGATTAAGTTACCTACGATCGATAAAATTGATCAAATAAGTTTTCTGCCAAAGGGTTAATGTAGATACGAATTAAATAGATAAATATTCATTGGATTAAAAAGATTTCAACGAAATTGATTTCTGGCTTGGCTCTTGGTGGAACATATTTGATATTAAGAGAAAAAAACAACACTTAGTATTTTTGTACAACAAATTTTTATTTAAAACTGACAATTATTTCGGCTGTTGTGCCATTATCAAAGTGAATGTACAATAATATTTAACATGGTATAAGGGGTTGAAACCTAGTTATACTTCTTACAATCTTAAATCTAATCTAAATCTAAATACATATATAAAATGCTAATGTTCGTACGTAAAGACAGGGTTTTCTCTATCTGTACCTACTCCAAACAACTTCCTGTTGGGGTGGTAAATACCCCTTGTTCTCTAGGTGGGAGTAAGGGAGTTTGGTCGCGGTGGGTGGTTGTAGGTGGCAGAAAGGTGAAAAGAAATATTTCTGTCCTTTTTTAAGTCATAAGGACTTCCGGAAAGATCTCAAAATGTTATTATCGACTTAGAATGTTCGAGAAAGTTCTAAAAATTTCTTGAATGATCTAGAAAGTTTCAAAAAGAGTACATCTACGTTTGACCGATTTTTATGAAATTTTATATGCATATTCAGTAGGTCTGAGAATCGGCTACTATCTATTTTTCATATCCCTACGTGATAGGGGTTGTCCACCCCTAACTGTTCTTAAAAAAATTTTAATTAAAAAATACATACAACCCTAACTTTTCACCCTTCTACCACCAACCCCCAATTTTTAATAGCGATATTAGTACTGTAATAATCTTCAACTCTCAGTGGTCGATAACTGATCAATTATTATCAATCGATTAGTCATCCCCGCCAGGCGTCTACTGATGTCACTACTCACCCAGCAAACAGCACGGAGTGGGGATGAGAATGAAGCAGATTTTTTTAGAATGTTACAGGCAGTTCAAATATGTTCTAAGAAGTAAAATAATGTTTTATTATAACATTTCAGAATGATTTGGTAATGTTCAAGAATGTTCCAGAATCTTAAAGATCATTCAAGAATGTTCCAGAGTGTTAAAAAAAGTTAGAGAATGTTTTGAATCATTATGGGATGTTCTGGATAGTTCTAAATTCGCGAATATTCTAAAATGTTCCATCAAACGTGTGAAATATTCTTACCCGAGCAACGCCGGGTATTGCTGCTAGTACTAGCATAAATGTACATGAATTACCAGTCTGTTTCCCCGTTATTAAAGTTAACTTTTGAGACAGACTGGTAATTCATGTACATTTATGCTAGTATTTAAGATTGAAAGAAATATAATTAGGCTTCAACCCCCTTATAAATACCATGTTAAATATTATTGTCACTACATTCACTTTGATAATGGCATAACAGCCGAAACAATTGTCAGTTTTAAATAAAAATTGTGGGACAAAAATACCAACTGTTTTTTTTTTTTCTTGTAATAAAGAGGGTAGGTAATTATTTAGAATTGGAGCTCCGGAAAAAATCGCTCCAAAAATTTTTTTAGCTATCAGAGAACATTCTGTAGGGTAAAACTATGTTTTAGAGCGGGAGAAGACATTTTCAATTATTATTTATAAACTAAACTAACCTAACATAACTTAGGTTAATTGATAAACAATTATTGAAAATGTGTTCCTCCGCTCTAAAACATATAGTTTTACCCTACAGAATGTTTTCTGATAGCTAAAAAAATTTTTGCAGCGATTTTTGTCTGGAGCCTCAATTCTAAATATTTACCATAAAGAGATTTCCCTAATGTGCAGATTATCATTTTTATTAATCGCATTTTCTCTTAATGATATTCTGCACCAGGTACTTTCATTTTTTTTCACTACCAGTTCCGATATGGTAGGTAAAGGGGTCATATACATTCTTACTGGCGATAGTCTTAGTTCAACAGTCATTCTACGTAAATCCAAATGGTCGAAACGGAACGTGCAATTTCTCCATTGATTTTAGGTCCTCTTTAAACAAGTCTGACACTTCAACGTGTATAGAGAACGTTGGAAGAACAAAATTGTTCCATTTCATTACCACAATTTTGTTTTTAGGACAAACAAATATTCCATCAACTCAATATAAAAAGGAAATCAAATTTGACCCACCAACCATTTGTTAAGTAAACTTCTACTCAGGGACACCTTTTTTATTAATTAAGGGCCTTATATTTCCTCATATTTTTATTTATTTTATTTGATTCAAATATAATTTTACCTTTGTGATTTGTCATTTACCTACTAGTGAAATTTTCGATGGGAATGAGAAATTGAGGCATTATTTCGGTCGACGTTAAACTTGAAACCGGAACAGGGAAACAATTTATTGACATTGTTCAAAATCGATTTATGCAATAGGTACGTTACCTATAGACATTAATTATTCAAATTAAACTTTAACCGAGCAAAGACATGCTATTAATTAAAATTAATCACTATGCACGGAGAACTACCTGAAAGCCCTTTTTCAAACAACCCAGCATGTTGTCGATTGCGAATTTCTCACTTCAGTAATTATGCAAATTACAAATTATAGATAAACATATTATTAAAACGTAAATGACACGAAGCTTAAGCTAACCAGAAATAACAAATAACATATTATTAACAGTAGTGGTGGTCGGTTCTATATAAAACATTTTTTGAACAAAGATAATAAATAAATAAAATCACTTTTAAATCAAATTTAGTTGAGGGGTGTTGTTACATTCTACTTGCTCATTTAAAATTATTCTTAGTTTTTTATCTTTTTTTCTAATAACGTTAAGGGTGGGTATAGCCCGATTAATATGGGAAATCTGCCCCCGCGGCTTTCTCGACTCGCACTTAGGGATTGATTTGGTGTCGAATAAAAATAATTCACCTCAATTTTAAGCTCTTTAACTCAAACGGTTTTCGAGATTTTCAAAAAAAAACCTGTTTTTTCGATTTTATTTTTATTTTTATAGTGAAATTCAAAATTAATTGATGATTAATAAAATAATATGATCATGATCCTTAAACGAAAAGCCGATTTTTAGGGGGAAAATAAAATTAAAATTTTTATTCTTTTAGCCTTTCTGAAATATGACACTCACCAAAATCCGCCAGAAAATGTATTTTATACTCCTTTACACTTTTGAATTTTTTGAAGGGGTGGAACAATATGAAAAAAATTAAAAACTCATTTTTTTTTCTAAAATGCATATAATATAGTTTTTTACTTAAAATTCACAATGACATTGTTTATCAAACATTTTCATCATATTTGCTACATAATAATTACTTTAGCGTTTAATGCGTCAGCTTGGCGCGAGTTTTAAAAAACATAGTCTTTAAGTAATAATTGTGTAGCAAATATAAATGAATATGTTTGATAAACAATGTCATTGTGAATTTTAAGTAAAAAACTATTTTCTATGCATTTTTTTAACTAAAACAAAAATATAAGTTAGTTAAAACGCGAGATTTTAGAAAAAAAAAATGCGTTTTTAATTTTTTTCATATTGTTCCACCACTTCAAAAAATTCAAAAAAAATCCTCAGTGTAAAGGAGTATAAAGTACATTTTCTGACGAATTTCGGTGAATGACATATTTCAGAAAGGCTAAAAAATAAAGATTTTAATTTTCTTTCCTCCCCTAAAAATCGGCTGCTCGTTTAAGAATCATAATCATATTATTTTTTCATGTCTTAGACTCATAAGAATTAGAAAAAAATAAGCATCAATTAATTTTGAATTTTATTATAAAAATAAAAATAAAATCGAAAAAACAGGTTTTTTTGAAAATCTCGAAAACCGTTTGAGTTAAAGAGCTAAAAATTGAGGTGAATTATTTTTATTCGACACCAAATCGATCCCCTAAGTGCGAGTCGAAAAGCCGCGGGGGCAGATTTCCCATATTAATCCGGCTATACCCTTTTGTCCTTTATTATTTATAGATATGTAAAATCTCGAAATTTTCATTAAAACTATGTCCTTCTACAGTTACTTGCTTCGCATAAGTTGAATCTGTTTTGTTTTTTTACATAACTATTTTTGTGTTCTATTATACGTTTTTTAAATGTTCTCCCTGTTTGACCAATGTAGACTTTAGGGCAAGACCCACAAGTTAGCTTATAAACTCTTGACTTATTGTCTTTTATATTGTTGTTTTAACCCAATACCACCCCATATTATCAGTAGCTATTTAAGGATCTGAAGCGCTTTTAGTTGTTTCACAACGAGAATTTATTTTAACTCTACAATTGTTTCGGTATTACATATAATATTCTGTTACTGTTGAGATGCCGAAAAAATTGTAGTTAAAATAAATTTCGAAACATTTAAGTGATTTTATTTATTTATTTTCTTTAGCAGATAACATTTAAATTTTCACACAAAGTACATAATATGGAAAGCTATAGATACTAATAAATTATTTATTTATGCATACAAAATGTGGTTAAAAACGGATTTCATTACTTATAAGGAGGCATGTGTTATTAGTGAGAAAGCTGCAAACGTTTTCATTTAATTGTAACAGAAATACCTACGTATTAATAGTGTGGTTCATAATTAAAATCTAAATAAGACAATCAGATAAAACGATTTTAATTACGAATATGTTGGATATGTATTTTACCTTCGTTACAAAAACAACAGTATTTTGCTGTAGACCTTGCAATCAATCGCAAGTAATTCAATAAGTGTGACAGAATAATGTATTTGAAATAGAATCCAAATTGTCATTTCCTGTACAGTTTCTGCAGTGTTGCTTGTTAATTTGAAACAGTCTAGCAAACAAATAAAATAGCTGTTTGTATTCTTTGAGTAGGTAAGTAAATCGGTAATTTATCATTTGACCTTAAATAAATGCGAATCTTCTTTATTACTAATCAGAAATTATTTTTTATTAACTTGTTTGTATAAAATGAAAATACGAGGCGATTCCAGAATTATTTTTTACGTAAGTGTGCAGATGATCAAGAGCCAAAACATTCCAAAATTTCCTGGTCTTCAATTAGCACCAGGAAATTATTGCTATGGTTCTTAAAAGTGCTACTGCTACTGCTTCTAACACCAGGTCATTAGATAACAATAAATTAATCAATAAATACAATTAACATACCCTTAAGTGACGTCAATGTAAAGGATTTCTAAACCGGTTATTATTATCCCATTATAAGAAATACAAGTGTATTCTTTTCCTTTTCCGCTATTCGTAATTAAATGATTGTATAATTGTTAGTCAATATAACCATCACTTAAAGCCATTTAAATAAATAAACAAAGTGCAATTTAATATAAGTATGTAAATTAGATGGACAGGCCTTGATGGGGGTGTTTTATTTACATTTTTTGTATAAGTGATTTTTGTGTTATTGAACATAACGGATAACAACAACCTACCAATGTTAATTTATGTATAAGAATCTTGTCGTTATTATTGGCAACATAATATACTTTCACTCTCGTCAGAAGTGACCGTCATGAGAATGTCGGTATAACATCATCAGATGCCATTGCAGTAAATAACAGGACTGTTGGTACAGGTGAACTGGGCCCATCGGTTTAGTAACGATGATAACATGATTCCTTATCGAAAATACCAGTAGATGTCAATATACGGCTACATAATATGATACTATATAACATTATAGACAGTGACGGATTTACCAGCAGGCTGAATAGGCTAGAGCCTAGGGCGGCAGATTTTAGGGGGCGGCAAACTTTGCTTAAAATTTTTTTTGTCTTAAAGAAATACAAAAAAATATTATCTTATACACGGAAAAAACGAGGCTCAAAAAATTTAAAAAAATTACAAAAGTTTAGTGCTATACAGTATACTGAATACACTAACGTCTGTATATGAAATATTACTAAACGCTTATTTATAAAATATACTATTGTGATTTTGAATTTTTTTAATATTCCAATAGCGTTTAAGTATTACATTTTAAATTTAGTATTTTTACCTATTTTTTAAATTAATTATTGCCATAATTTTTTCTTAGGTCCACCCACACTATTCAATTAAATATTTCTATTCGAAGAAAAACGGGTTCCGAAAAAAAATTTCTTAAAAATAACAATAACAAATATTATATCTATAGATATATATGTAGAAAATTAATACTTTTCTATTGATATTTCTGATGATATTAACAACCTGTTTGAGTGTAGAATAAAAATTTAAGAAATTTACACGTAAAAAATTGCATATTGTTGCACAGAATTTCATAAATATTATACATTCCTTAGAATGATGGTAATTATTTAAAAAAACAATAATGATAATATTGTAATAAATAAAAGCTGTAAATATCTATTCAACGTAAGTTCTTAACGTTCTTACATTTTTAATCCTAATTAATTCGTATCAATATTTATTGATTAGTCTTATAAAAATATAATACAATCATAAAGTTGCAATTTCATTGACAAAAAATTGATTGTGAATTAGGGTATAGAATTGCAGGTGTCAGCAGGGGCGGCAAATTTGGAATAGCCTACGGGCAGCAAATGTGTAAATCCGCCTCTGATTATAAGCCCTGTCCAAATTTTTGTGATGTAAAATTCTCAGAAACAGGACAGGTCAATTTTTGGAATCCAAGGACCTGTCCAGGTTTCTGCATACATGAAGTGATGTACATTTGAATATTCGTAGTATTTGAAAATTCGTTGGGTTTTCAATGAAATGTACATATTTAAATAGGTAAATAATTACAACGCACTTGTGTATTACAAAATATTCTGACATTTTTTTCGATGCGGCAGTATCTTATTGTATTGTGCTTTTTAATATTAGTTAAGAATAACACTGTTCTGATTTTGGTTATTTATTGTATTAATTAAGGACTGTCATAAACTCCTAAGTTCTAATATAGGATGAGGCTTTCACTTGTAACTCCATAATAAAACTTAGTAAAACACAATTTTGTTGAATGTAGATTATTTTACAATTAAATTTTTTTGTAACCAAAATTGTGTTTTACTAAGTTTCCTTAAGTTCTTATTAAATGGTAATAATAATAGCTAAAGAAACACCTGTAGCTACAACACGCCTCTTTATAATAGTTTTATTTTCACTTGGAAAAACTTGCAAATATCAAAAACAACACCCTTTGACAAGGTATTAAGTTCTTGTCTTTTCTTTTTTAACTCCATTCATGTGTTAACAGAAAAGTGGCAACAATAAACAAATAACAATTAACGATGAACAAAAAAAAACAGAAAACAAATGCTATCTGCACATTCCTAATGTGCACACTGCTTATTAAGTCCAAATTATCTTATATGATTAATTATAAATTTAATTGTAATTGGATTAAAGCTTTTGTGCATTTTTTGGATTATAGCATCAAATGGGAATTTTATAACATCCATTAATGCAAACCGAAATGTAAATATTGCAAATTGCATGTAATAAATCAGTGATATGAGTAGTAAAGTTTTTAAGAAATATGCGAAAGCACGACGGGGGTAGAAAATATTGCCTCACCGAAAAATTTGTCAGAGTTTTTGTAATTGGTAAGATTTACTAAATGTACGCTACTGTATGTACGCAAAAGCCTGGACAGACCCTTGCGTTCCGAGAATTAACCTGTTCGTTTTTCAGAATTTGACATCAACAATGTTTAAAAAGGGTCTATTCAAAGATTAAAACCGATAACCAAATGAGGACCATAATCAAGGCCTACAACTTTAATCAATTATATTATACTTAACAATGGGACACAGTTAATACCAACTAATTTGTAGAAAAATAATACATAATTAAGATGAGGCACTTCAGAACACATTGTGCATACATTACGAAAACACCAGTTTCTGATTCTTTCATTCAATTGTTGTTTCGACTTCATGAAGTTTGCAAAACGAAATTTACATAATTAAGTGCTTCTCTTCGCTTTGCCAACTGTTATGACAGAAGGATAATCCAACCGATTATGTTGGTGTTGCTGCATCTGATGATGACATTGATGGTATTGGTAATAAAATAATACAGAAATAACTAGTGTACCTAGCTATGAAAATGATATCTTTAGTAAATAAAATACTGATTAGAAAACACGTGAGAACTATGGTTATCAGCACTAACAGGGGTAAAAAGACGACGATTTTCATAATGAACAAATTTAATTCAAAAATCGCTTGAGAGGGCCCTATAGTTTGAAAAAATATTTTAAAAGGTATCTAAGAAACAAAAAGAGAACAGTGGCGTATCCAGGGGATATAGGGTAATCCCCATGGGTAATCAACATTTTATAGCTTAATTACATATAATTATCTAGAATAATGAAATAATTTATTTTAATATTTTTAGTAATGTTGAACATACAAAGGATTATAATTTCATTAGACACTGATAACGATTAGATTTTGTTTTGTAAAATTCGCACTTTGTAACACATATTTCTAATGGGGTCTTCCTACATCGAGACTTCATAAAATTTTACATTTTTATTTCTGCTCTGACCTGCTCTGTAATAGTATTTTTGTTATTCCCATTTCGGGACCTATCCGTAAGGTACTTATGTATTATATAAGTATATAGCCAGGTGGGTATTAAGAGAAATAAATCTAAATGAGTTTAATAGTATTTATTAGCTGTTAGTAATAGTAGATTCTGAAGGGCTTCGTTTGATTTCTTTAAAATGAAAAAAACGTATACAGGGTGATCGTTTTTAGCCTACCCCCCCTCCTCTAGACATATCTCCGGAATGTATTGGAATCGTTTTCAATTATATTTTAGCAAATGATTTCAGTCTATTTTCATTGTTAAGTCGGGTTCCTTATTCTATTTACTTTGACTTATTAATCAAAGAATGATTTTGTTAGATTCCTTCGAGTCACAAGGTTATGGTATGTAAAGACATCTCGAACTAAATGACTGTTGTCGTGGTCTTGTCATTCCCTTATACATAATGTTTATTGTGTCTAACTTTCTTATTTATAACTTTCCAAGTTACTTTTAATATAAGTATCTATTAAAGTGTTTGGCCAAATTCAAATCCCCCAAAGAGACGAAAAAAATTAAAAGAAATTGTATTATACTAACGCTACAAAATGTGCCTACCTATTTACTTAATTAATGAATTAATCAGTACTATATTAATATAAAAATATTTGTAGGTATAATTATAAATTAATGGATTTATTAATAATTCACGACGTTATTAAAAATACGTTTATTGAAAGGAAATAATTTTAATTTAATAACTTTCTATACTTACAACAGAAAGCTAATTAGCGAATTATCATGAAAATGCAAGAAATTGTAAACGGTAGCTACATTGATAATTAGTAAACTAACATTTTAAGATAATCAGACATTACTTGTATCTATCTTTACCTAAAGCCAGTTAGTTAGTTGTCTGTCTGACTTTCATTACCAAATTTCTAAATTGGTACATACATTACATTCATTAACCAAACCATGCACCTATGTAAATGTTTCCTTAAGCAAAATAAATAATTTACCTAGGTTGACGATATATGTGTGTGTATGTTTGGGTGTATGTGTGTGTGGAGTCAAACCCCTTCTGACAACAACTCATTAATACTCCGACTACCGTTTAAACCACTTAAGCTGAAAGCGAGGCCTATCTACTATACATGGTCTCAAATATTTAATCAACACCCGCTAAGCCAACAGACACCTGCAATCATACGCATATACGTTTCTTGGATTGTATGTCGTACTTAACAGAAGAACTAATTATTATATTTCGAAAACTCTTACCAACACACACACGGGGTGGATAAAACAGGAAAACTGTACAGCTATATTATCGTAGGGGAGAAACTCTTGGAAACTTTTACTAATTTTTTAAAGTCACGGCGTTAAACAAATTAATCGCCTACAATTTTAATTAGTCCTTCATTTATAAACTTAAATCTTTTGGGACTATGGCCATGAAACGAGTGATGCAAGCGATCTACACAAGCGACCCTTTGAAACACATAAAAGCCGGTAGTTGCAGCCTATAAATCATGTAGCAGAAACGAATGAAACTTGCGGGAAGTTTCTGGAAATATTCAGCAATATTCTAATCAACCAGTACTGAAAACCAGATGGTTGATGTGGTGTGATATGAATCACAATTTATTTAATGACAGTTTACATGTAGATTACCTACTTTTACCAAGGGCTGTATGTCCTCTCAATTTTCTAAAAATAACATCCACAGAGGCAATTTTTTTTATAAAACTGAATCAATATTTGATTTCTACGATTATGTGATTTTTATGAAGTTCTGTTCGAGTCCACCAGATAGTTTTTAAATTCAATAAAAATCGAATAGAATTGAAATGTCTAAGCTAATTTCACTTTATACCTAAAGACTAGAGACATAGGTAGGTAGATATACAAACTCAATTTAAAAAGTTGGTAAGAAAAGTCCGCCATTTGTACCCGCCACCACCACCAAGTAAGCTTGCTTGTCAGGGAATAAATGTCGGGAACATGGAGAATTATTCCTAATAAAACCGAGCAATATTAATACAGGTTTGTTTTTGAACAGGCAGCAAATCTGATTACCGCATCCCGAACGTCAAAACTTGGACCGAACTCATTTGTTTCATGGGAGATTGAACTGCGTTTCCTATTAATGTCAGTTTAAGCGAAGTTTAATTAACCTTCGTCCCGTTTTTATTCCATTCCGTGTTTTTACATGTAATTTCAAAGTTCTTCTACTGGTTCTTATTATTCGTTCGTTATTGTTAGATATTTTAGCAACAACAATAAACCGTCCACGTTCAAATGGTTTTCTAAGTGAATCGGCGACCAGGACGACTCGGCATTACAACGGTGCTGAAACTGTCATGTTCTCTCTTGCTTTGTTGTTATTTGTTCGAAAAAAGGGGTTTACATTTCTCGCAGAAAGGAAATGAGACTGGCGAGTCGAGAGTATGTTTCTAAACGTCAGTGACGTAAACTCACACAGAGGCGCAACACGAAAACAACCCGTTAACAAGGGGAAAACTAATAGCAACTTTGAATATACATACATAACTGATATAATTTATTTTTTGAGGGTTTGTTTGCTAAACAACGTAAAATTATGATCAATACTTGCCTACATATGTACCTACGTATTGTACAACGACTCTTTTGTATGTGCTCATTGTGTAAGCGTCGAGGGATATAAATCGGTAAAAAGTGCTTTTGTACTAGCCATCGAGGTGTCATAAAATGACACGTACAAACAGATACACAGAAAAAATTGCATAGGTACTAAAAATTACGTACAAACTGTAGGTAAAGTAAAGTAAAGTAAACCTCAGGCTATAGAAAAAAAAACAATAGTAGTATTTATAGCAATTATAACAAAAATTGAACAAAAAGTATAATATAAAATACAGAAAATTTCACTTTGCAGTTTAGTAATTTCTACCATCGCGATGAGTTGCCACCCCTATGCTAAATTCTATAATTCTCTATGTGTAGTTATACAGGGTTTTTCAATTTGATGGGCTATTAGAAGTATATGAATTAGTAGAAGGAATTCAATTCTGAAACTTGGGCTCATGTGGTTATTGTTTATGCCGCTTCTTTTAAAAATATTTTCAAGTTCGGTTTACATCCGATTATACCGGAAGTCGACACCAACTTTGTTATTTTAAATGGAATGGTATATTTTTTACGCTGAATTCGAATAAAACGCCCAATTCTAAAGTAAGTTTGATAACCAACTTGTACACCTATGACGATCGGTTTCTGAGTTAATTTAATTTATAGAAAAAAAATCGCCACCGCAACCCAAATTATGATAAATCATAACTTCCACAAAATACGACTCAGACTGTTGAAATTTTTACCAGTAATAGCTGAATATTAGTGCTAACGCCTTGAAAAAATTGAACTAAATAATTTATACAAGGCGTTCAAAATAAAATTCTAAAGTGTAAGAACTTCAAACACGAATAACTTCGTTTTTTCAAATGGCACCTGCCACTTTTTATTTTTTCAATCGACTCCTGTTTGTATCCTCTTTCGATCTATATCCACCTATATGGATACCTTCTATTGTTTTATTTGAAAATTTTCGACTAATTTTGAATTATTACTTAAAATAGCCAACTTTGTTATTTTTCGCATAAGAAGGTGTGCCTTGGACAAATGACAACTAACGGCAATCAATGCAAAAATCGCATTTCCGATTAATTTCTGTTACAAAAAAATAATCAAAAACGAAAACTTCAATTGAAGTATTTATTATAAACATTTGTCTCGAACATCTCCCCAACAGAAATTAAGTGATAAAAAAAGTTTTACTGTGATTTTGCCTTGATTGTCATTAGTAGTCAATTTTCCAACGCACACTCTTATTACGCCAAAATTAATAAAATGATCTATATTTTAAAATTTTAAATTACTCAAAAGTTTTTAAATAAAAGAGTAGGGAGTATCCATATGAATCGAAGAGGATAAAAAAAGGAATCGATTGAAAAAATAAAAACTGGTAGGTGCCATTTGAAAAAACGAAGTTATTCGTGTTCGAAGTTCTTAAACTTTAGAATTTTATTTTGAACGCCTTGCATAAATTATTTAGTTCAATTTTTTCAAGGCGTTAGCACTAATATTCAGCTATTACTAGTTCAAATTTCAACAGTCTGGGTCGTATTTTGTAGAAGTTATGATTTTTTATAATTTGGGTTGCAGTAACGATTTTTTTTTCTATAAATTAAATTAACTCAGAAACCGATCGTCATAGGTGTACAAACTGGTTATCAAACTTACCTTAGAATTACACGTTTTATTAGAATTCAGCGTAAACAATATACCATTCCATTTAAAATAACAAAGTTGGTGTCGACTTCCGGTATAACCGGATATAAATCGAACTTGAAAATATTTTTAAAAGAAGCGGCATAAACAATAACCAAATGAGCCCAAGTTTCAGAATTGAATTCCTTCTACTAATTCATATACTTCTAATATCCCATCAACTTGAAAAACCCTGTATATGTACATGATTGCGTAGTAAAAGAATTTCGAGAGAGTTCCAGAATAACGCAAATTCGATAATAGTATAAATAATAAAACACCTGTAGGTACATTTCAGATTCTAGAATGTAATAAAAGACAGTGCACAAAATAGAAAACGTGAAAATTTGTTTTCATGGTATTGTTAATTGAATTTGGTTGTGGTATCCAAAGAATTTTAGGACGCTACTGCCAACGAAAAAACGAAGTCTCTAGGTAGCTTTTTATCGATTCGGAGCATCATTATTCGTACCGAAAGGCATGTTTTTACTCCTTTCGCGAATAAAATTTAGTTTAATTTAATTACAGCTGAATTGCGGAAGCGTCAACGTCTGAAAGAATCAAAGCGTTATTAAATTACACGAACGTTTGAAACCCACCCTATAAAAAATAAGTAGATTGAAAAGAAACAGGAGCTAATTGAATATATATCAAGTAATATTCCAACTAAAACTTTAAATAAACGAGTTATATTATTATATACTTTAACTAGGCATTCTACCCCTTATAATAATTTAGATAAATAAGTAGTACCTAAGAATATTCTTAGATATTCAATTTTGTATTTGTGTTGTGCAAATTACTTACACCAAGTAGATCTCTCTACTGTTCTTAATTAGTGCAGAAAGTAATTAAGACGTTTGCCACCTCTAATTTCTACATACGTACGTATTAGCAACGACGAAAACTTTAACGGAATCAACTGACGATGAGAAGTGTGAGAAACTTTAATTGAATCTTTTATCAGTAAATGTGTGTAAACACAGACTTCTCAGTGAAGTCGATTCTCCCTCTTTCTTTACATGTAGGATGTAATGTATCCCGTTAGAAAAAAAGGTCAACGAGATAGAATATCACCACTTCTTTCTAATCTGAACCTTGAAACCTTTTTATTTGATATGTCTTGTTGTTATTAACCAAAAGAAGATACGATATGGTCCAACTATGAATGAAATTTAAGAAATAGAAAATTTTAATAAGAGTCTGTTATGTATGGTACCTACTAGAAACTGGATAATGATATCTGAAAGGAATTTTGACAACTAAAGCGAAAATTGGGCATATCTAAAAGGCCGCCATAACCAACCGTTTACATAATAGTTTTATAGTAAAAAAAATATATATCTACAGTAGGAAAAATACAACACAAACAAGGTAAAATCATTAAGGAATTACATCTACGTCCATAATTATACTTAAGTACAAACCTTAGAAAGGTTCTCACAAAGTAAATCGGATAGTTTTCATTAAAA
Organism: Agrilus mali; assembly: GCA_029378335.1. Classification (NCBI taxonomy): domain Eukaryota; kingdom Metazoa; phylum Arthropoda; class Insecta; order Coleoptera; family Buprestidae; genus Agrilus; species Agrilus mali. The sequence goes on along the minus strand of CM055658.1, from coordinate 16,896,317 downwards.
GAAATCCCAAATACCATTTCTAGTTGTCCTTATTACCTCTTACATCTAAATTACTTTTCCCAGAAGTCATACTATCTTCATGAACCGTTGATTTTAATTTCCTTTAGTACATTTTAATAAAGGCAGTTACTTACAACGATTTATCGTCTCTCGGAGCTCTAAATGAAAAACTGCCATCCATTAACAGAGTAAAAGTCTTCTTTTATAGTACATCCTTTTAATTAGGTTCCGTTTTAACTTTAGAACTTGCTTATGCAACTGACAGGGGAAAATCTGAGTCAAAGCACAACTTTTGTTATCAATTTTATCTAATATCTATACTATTGTGTACCTACATAGATATGTATATGTATATGGCTACAAGGTAATTTAGCATTGTTTTTGTTTCAGTAACACTGCGATCCACCGACGGAGTGCAGTACTTGGGGAAATTTATCGGAAAACTGTCAGAACTACAACACGATGTATCGGGAGAAGTTTATGCTGTCGATGCACGAACGTTACATATCAAAGGGCTCACATATGACGGACAAGGACCTTGTAAGTAACGAAATTGGTATTTATATGCTTCCAGAACATTCTTTGCAACATTTCCACTATGAAAATCGAACAAAAGTTATATAATGTAGCAATAGACCCCATTTACTTACCTTTTGGTACAAAATAAAAATATACTTTAGAATTTTGCGTATAAAGATATTTTTAATACCTAATAATTTAAATGTAATATCTTCAATACAACAAAAATAGTTTTCTGAATATTGTATTTAAAAGTAAAAAAGTCAAGTTAAGAATCTTTTGTACGTACAACAAAATGTTCAATTTAATTGAAGGCAGCAGAACCAGAACACTTCTTTTATGTTGCCGAAAAAAAGCTATTTGATTGAAATTAAATTACTTGCGGGAAAGCAAATATAAAAAGCAACGCTTTCGGAGTTGAATTATTAAAAGCAGAAAGCGGAAGGTAGAAAATTGAGAAATATTATGCTTTTACTGTATTTAATTTAAGATACACCATGTATCTTCTTAAAAAATAAAAATAAAACATGCCAGAAAATACAACTAGTAACTCAATATTTCATTAAAAAAAAGTAACTAATAGGAAATTTATGAAAATTTTACTTGTTTATCGGATAAAGCTAAAAGCAAATTTAGGAACTCAGATTACAATTTTTTTATATAAGATAAGGCTGCCTCAAGAGGAGATAATGCGATGTTTTTTAAAATATTGTAATGTAATATTTTTCATAAACAAAGGTTTATTCACGTAAAGGCAAGAATGTGTTCAAAAATTCTTCTTAGCAAAGCATTGTGTGTTGGGATGTTGATAAGGGAAAATCTATCAATCACGTGAGCACTTTTTAATTCATTTGCACCCTTATCTAGAAGTTAGTGAGTTTTCATAAAATATTTTAGGTATTCACCCTAGATTTACACCCCAATGTGTTTTTAATTAAAAAGGTGACTTAAAATCTTCTTTAAATTAACTCTTTCCCCTTAAATGCGATTTTATTAACTTTTTTGGACCCCTCCTGCTCATTTTGATCTCACATAAAGGGTTAAAAGTGGTTGTAATTCAAAAAACATGGTATATTCAAAATTTAGGTAAATCTGTCTTGACATTATACGTAAGTTTCCTGACTTTACATTGTAATGAAGTTTTTAATCTAATATATAAAATTCTCGTGTCACAATGTTAGTTACCATACTCCTCCGAAACGGCTTGACCGAGTTTTATGAAATTTTATATGCATACTCAATAGGTCTGAGAATCGGGAACTATCTATTTTTCATACCCCTACGTGATAAGGATTGTCCACCCCTTTTTTTTTGACAATTTTTGTTATGATTTGGTTTTAAAAAATACACATCATTCTTAATTTTCACCCTTCTACCACCAACCCCCATTTTTTAATAGCGATATTAGTACTGTAATAATCTTCAACTGTCAGTGGTCGATAACTGATCAATTATTATCAATCGATTAGTCATCCCCGCCAGGCATCAGATGTCACTACTCACCCAGCAAACAGTACGGAGTGTGAATGAGAATGAAGCAGAGTTTTTTAGAATGTTACGGGCAGTCGCAGTTCAAATATGTTTTAAGAAGTAAAAGAATGTTTTATTATAACATTTCAGAATGATTTGGCAATGTTCAAGAATGTTCCAGAATCTTGAAGATCATTCAAGAATGTTTGAGAATGTTAAAAAAAGTTAGAAAATGTTTTGAATCATTATGGAATGTGTTGGATAGTTCTAAATTTGCGAATATTCTAGAAAGTTCCATCAAACGTGTAATATATTCTTACCCGGGCTCGTTTTTTTTATGTTCACTTAAATTTCAAGATAAGACAATACAACATCAACATGTTCTTAACTCTTGAGACATCCCCAATATGAGATTCGATGATGATAATATGCTGTTATTATTCAATAACCCGACAGTACGAAAAACGAAAATTGATTGCAACCAAGTATGACAAACAAAATTTTTGTCAATCCACATCATACCAAATAATGTTACAGAAACGTTGACAAGTATTATGCAATAAATAGCTGCTTTGTTTTATCAATTTTTTGCCTCAGTTGCATATCAGAAGAAACCCAAATTATTCCAAAAAATTAACACTTACGTACCTGCTCCTTCTTATTAAATGTAATGTAATCAGGAATTAACTAAGTATTTAGCAAACATTTTAAAAAATCAATTAAATACTGTAAGCCACTGAATAGACTTGCAATTTTGCTGTCTTGATCTTTTTAATATAATGTCAGTAGGTAATTAAATAATTCTCTACTTTTTTCATTTCCTTCACGCCATCAGGCTCTTCCTACATGTCAGTCACGATATTGCTAACTAATAAATAAGTGAAAGCAGTCGTTGGTTGTAGTTACCGGTGAATTCTTGCAAAAATGTTTACGTTTCCAAAGAAACTAGCCATTAATGGCAGGATTCGGGTGTGAAAATAGGCACAAATTTGCGATATGTGCTTATTTTCCAGTTTATTATACAACAGATTGGGCAATGTGTATTTCATACGTAGCAGAATCGCAACATCAATTGAATGAAATAATTATAATACTTATAATAAATTTTAATAGGTATTTCTTTAAATTTAAATTAATAATAACACAAATTAACGAGATTTTCACAAACTTTATTTAAAAACGTAACATATGTTTCGCCAAACTTTGGCTTCTTCAGACGACAGAGTATTTACTACAAAATGTACAATAGAGGGTTGGATGTTTAAATAGTTAACAATATCGATTTGTGAAAAATTTTAGAATAGATTTAGGAGTGGGGAATTATTCCCTTCTATTTGATCGTTGAGTACCATACCTAACTTTTTATATTTATTAATTTCTAATTTTTCTAAAAGTGTTAATCTATGCCCTTTTGTTTCTAAATGTAAAATATCCAAATCGCTGTTGAATTGGTGGCCTTCTTCTGTTATGTGGTTTGCGTACGTGGAATCTGTCTTGTTTTTTATGTAACTATTTTTATGTTCCTGTAGGCGTTTTTTGAAATTCCTACCAGTTTGACCGATATATACTTTTTGGCACCTGTAGGTACGTAGATGATATTATTACAGGTTTCACAGGTACAAGTAGACAACTAGATATTTTTTTAAAATATATTAATAGTTTACACCCTACTATTAAGTTCACGATAGAAGAAGAAGTAAATAATATGATAAATTTTTTAGATCTAACTCTAACTAAAAAAGATAACAAAATCACATTCTCTATTTTTCATAAACCTTCTCACACAGATTCTGCAATACACAATAGTTCCTTTCATCCGGTACAACATAAATTAGCGGCCTACAACAGTATGATACATAGACTTCTAAGTGTCCCTATGTCTAAAGATAATTACCTTAAAGAACTAAATATAATTAAAGAAATAGCCTTTAATAATGGTTATAACCCTTCTTTAATAGATACTTTAATTATTAAAAAACAACACAAATTAGCCTTAAAATTAATTTATCCAATAGTTAAAAATATAGATAATATAAAATATAAATGTTTAACCTATTTAGGTCCCATGAGTAATAAAATATATAAATATTTACAACGTTGTGATCTTAACGTAGCTTATAAAACTAATTTTTCTATAGGTAAATTAATTAAAAATAACAAAGACAAAACTAATAAAGAAATGTGTTCTGGAGTTTATAAGTTAACCTGTGGTTCATGCCAAAAAGTATATATCGGTCAAACTGGTAGGAATTTCAAAAAACGCCTACAGGAACATAAAAATAGTTACATAAAAAACAAGACAGATTCCACGTACGCAAACCACATAACAGAAGAAGGCCACCAATTCAACAGCGATTTGGATATTTTACATTTAGAAACAAAAGGGCATAGATTAACACTTTTAGAAAAATTAGAAATTAATAAATATAAAAAGTTAGGTATGGTACTCAACGATCAAATAGAAGGGAATAATTCCCCACTCCTAAATCTATTCTAAAATTTTTCACAAATCGATATTGTTAACTATTTAAACATCCAACCCTCTATTGTATATTTTGTAGTAAATACTCTGTCGTCTGAAGAAGCCAAAGTTTGGCGAAACATATGTTACGTTTTTAAAAAAAGTTTGTGAAAATCTCGTTAATTTGTGTTATTATTATAATGAATTTTCATCAAGTAAAGGTCGAAACTATTCAAAATTTAAATTAGTTTGAAAACAAATAAATTTATAAATTGTGATGTTAATTAATCCTTTTCGTTTTAAGTTCAAGAAAACCTTGAAATTAAAAACCATTTTCATAGTACCTTCAATTAAAATTCAAGACGTCACTTCAAATTTGCAATTAGTTAGTTGACACTTGAACAACCTACATTTGAAGATATTACATCTACTTAATTACTACAATAAATAAATAAAAAGAACCTAGTTGACATTTTAAGGAGCTTTCCTTTCACCGATTATTTTTAATAATTTCAGCGGCGTTCTTCTTCGTCGGTGACACAAAAATACCGAGTAGTGCCGGCTACAAACTAAGAGACGAACAAGGACGACCCGATAAGTTACGGAGATACAATGGCGAGAGTATTACCCTCACATTACCCGAAGGAAAAACTTTGGGGAACATTAAATGGTTGTCTATCTGGTGCGAAGAATTTTCAGTGAGTATTTTAAAATATAGTAGCTAGCTAGTTGTTACGGGAGGTAATCCATGATCTCCCACTGGAAATAAAAATAAAGGTTGGGTTGCAGTGTCTAATTTAGGGGAGGAGGCGTAGGGTAGAATTGAGTACGATACATTCTAAAAGTTGTGGAACATTCGAAGAAACTTCTTGAATTTATAAAATTCTAAACGTTTTTTCTGGAATGTTAGAGAAAATTCTCGAGGAGTCATAATTAAACCTTGTAATTAATGATAATCCCAATATTAGAAACCTATTTTATATTATTTATTTTCTTTTTTAATCTCTAACATTATTTAATATTCCACTGATTATTCGCGAGTTTCGCGTATTTTCTAGTAAAATAATTAAGACAATTACTTACTTATTTTTAATACAATTCTATTTCTTGTTTCGTTTAATGAGAAACTGGGCAAAAGCAAAAACTTTCTTCAAATTAAAGATACACTTTCTTATTATTCCATTAACCATTTGTTAAATTTAAACCAATACTAATAGTGTTTACTGGTCTTTACATGTGGTTTTGACGATTTTAGATACCTAGGCAGAATTGTATTAAAAAGATCACCGGACAGACAAACAGGTTTAAGTATTTAACCTTCAAAAGTGTACTTTTCTGAAAAAATTAACAGTCAATAGTAAACAGTGGACAAGTATATCTGTATTATTATAATTCTTTAATAAATGAAAAAATAAAAACGAGACTCGTCCTTATTCGCCACTTAAAATTGAAGTCAACCCATTTTTTATTTTTTCATTTAAGCGATCCCACAGTCTTAATTTTTTTTATGTTTCCCCAACGTTTGATAAAATTAAAATTTCTTGTATAAATGAATACATATGTATTAGAGAAGGATGAAAACAATCGTGCTGAATAGGGGTGACTTAAAGTAAAAATTATTTCATTTATTGTTCACCAATCTATAGTTATGCTATTCGCCTTATTATAAGTCCTTGTTAGTTAATCACCCTGTATATATACTTGCAACCTTATCGATTATTAAGTCAACAAACTTGCTTCAGATTTATTAGACGTTCGTTGTAGACACCCACTTTCAAATCAATTAGCTTATTACTGAGGAATAGCAATTTAAATTTGTAATTCGGCACTTCATTTTCTGTCGCAAAAACCCTTTCAAATAAAGTGGTCTCTGTTCGTAGACGAGTAGTACAGATATACGTATATAAAAATGATCTGCTGAGCAAAAGGACATTATAGGACTCGGCGTTTACGATTCTCACCTTACGTGTTCTGTTTATGAAGAGCGCAATTTAGAGACGTATTGCAAGAGCAAAAGCCTCCCTCAATAATAATAGTAGAAGAGGTAGGAAGTTGATGCTGTGAGATAACGAAAGATTTTCACCTATTGTTATTATGGGTACGTACGTACATAAGTATCTAATACCAAAATATATTGTCAGTAACTGTTGGCCAATTCTACGTAGAATTTTTATTGGGAAAGTCTATACGACACAATCTTGAGATTTAGTAAAATTTTTATATATCTACATAGGCTACAAAAAGACACCAAAAGGAAAAGGCAACAGAAGAAAAACAAATTTTGTAAAACATACTTGGGGGCCGTTCATAAAATACGTTCGTATACAAGGAGGGGGGGTCTTGCTGAGTGTGACAAGATGTGACAAGGGGGGACGGGGGATCTACGGCAACGTGAAGTTCGCCGTTCATCAAAAAAATTTACTAAATTTTTACAGAATGCTTGAACTTCTAATAAATATAAATATTATTTATTTGTTCGTTACAAAAGATATTTACTAAGTAATTTATTTAAATTTTATTATGAAAATAAAATTAATATTTTTAACTATCAAAATTTGTGTATTATCAATAAAAATTTATCATGTTCAAGGGGGGGGGTTCAGTTTTTGTGACGTAATATTTACACGGGGGGTCACAGAAAGTGATACAGCGTGACAACTGGGAGGGAAGGGGTCAAAAAAGCTAATTTTAGCGTGACGTATTTCATGAACAGCCCCTTAATAATTTTGAAGAATCTTCTTTAGGGGTAATTTTGACTTGATGAGTTTTTTTACATTTTCTCACCTTTCAGAAAAGGTCTAATGGAAAAATTCCAGAACGTTTAGACCTTCATATTTATTAAAATTACAAATTCTGCTTTTTTGATATTACTATTCATCAAAAGAGAGGGAATCGCTCAGTTTTTCCCCCACCCTTTATCGTTCCCTACATGTCAATTTCCATTTCAGAGGTTAAAAATAGGCCACAGGATTTCGAATGTAAATACACAATAAACTCACCACTGTAATACCTTAATACTAATTATTTTATATGTAGTTAAATCTACATTACCATCTCAACAATGCCACACATCTTTCACATTTATAATAATTATATTATTAATAGTTCTAATAAATAATAAATATATTAAAAACAGGATGACTCACCGTAACTGCCCTGGTAATTCCTCTCTGTTTGGCACGATATCAAGACTCTACACACATATAACAGTCACTTTTTAACCGTGCATCAGTCAGTGTTTTTTAATTAGCACGTAATTAATAAAATAAAGAACACACGCGACACCAACATATTTCGTTCTGTATAACCTCACGTCGCGTCGCACGAACCGAAATAAAACTACTACAAAATACGAATACCACGGCCTACATTCGACAAAGCACTCACTAGTATGAAGGTATAAAAAGCTTATCAGCTGTTGTGTTATCGCATGCGGTAGGCAAATGAAATTATCTATTCCAGATTTGACCGGACGGTCATAGCGAAGGTTGTTTTTTGCTCCAACGAACGCCTGAAAATAAAATTTAAATTCATAAAAATGAGTTACAATCAGCTCAGTGGCGGAGTGGCTGATTTACCAGCAGGCTGAATAGGCTAGAGCCTAGGGCGGCAGATTTTAGGGGGCGGCAAACTTTGCTCAAAAATTTTTTTGTCTTACAGAAATAAAAAAAAAATATTATCTTAGACACGGAAAAAACAAGGCTCAAAAAATCAACAAAAATTACAATATTTTAGTGCTATACAGCATACTGAATACACTAACGTCTGTGTATGAAAAATTACTAAACGCTTATTTATAAAATATACTATTGTGATTTTGAATAAAATATTCCAATAGTATTACATTTTGAATTTAGTATTTTTACCTATTTTTTAAATTAATTATTGCCATAATTTTTTCTTTAGATCCACCCACACAATTCAATTAATGTGTAATATGTTTCACCACTTAAATATTTCTATTCGAAGAAAAATGGGATCCGAAAAGAAAATTCTTAAAAATAACAATAAAAATATAAAATGAAAAAACAAAAAAATTCCTTGCATCAATTAAATTTATTTATATTGTTTTTACTAATTTGTCAGGGTAGTATAAAATAAAATGTTTAATATAATTTTGTAAAATCCCCTTTCTTATGAGAGCCCTGGACACAATCCAGTCATAATATGTACTTCCACAATTCATAGAGGATTCTTGAATACTTTTAATAAATAATGGGATTTCTTTTATAAAGGCAATTTTACTGACACGTACAAAGAAGATAAGATGGTCAGTGTCAGACAATTACCCCTGTATGGTGCTTTAAGAAGAAATAATGAGTAAAAGGCAAAGACGCAGAAAAAAAAGGGAAAGGCGGGATAATAAGATGAATAGAACCGAAAAGGACTACCCGGAAATATTCCTGAAACGATGGAATTGAATCTTCCGGGCGGTGAATATTCAATAGAAGAATAAATTGTACGTTCGACAAGTACCTCTACCTCTCATCATTGTGCCAAAGTTAATTGCACTAAATTGAGCTGTCGATAGCATTCTTGCTCGGATGAAAGACGAACCGTAGTCGTCGCCTGAACTCAATAAAAGAAGATTATATTAAACATTAATTGAATTCCATTTGTGGAATTTCGACTGATCGCTTCTAGCCGATGCGACGCCTTTTCCAGGCTCTTATTATACATCCCAACACATATACAACATTCTTCAAAGCGTACTTGCTAGGACAACCCATTTTTCCTGATATGTTTTTTTTAAGTACTGGTTATGAAAAGCCCATCAAATATAATGTAATAAGAAAAAAGAATAATTAATCTATTATACGTAAATTAATTATGTCTGTTTTAAAAAGTACTTTGGATATTATAAATTTAAAGAAAATTCAAACAAAAAATTATGTTTCTCCAAGATTACACCTACGGTAGTTTAAGTATCATAAATAATAAAATTAAGTAATAATAACTATTTGGATTTATTGTGACTTGACAATAAAATTTGGTTATTTCACTTGAATTATGTTCGTGTTTTTTTTAGTTGATAATTTATTTAAAACTTTTTGCTTTGAACAAGTTCACGAGTTCTTACGTAAATTCAGAGAATAAATTAGACATTTCTGAGACTAAATTTAAATTAAATTTAACACTAAATTGAATAATTTCATAATAAAAATGTGTTATGACAGTATGTTCAGATCGACTGTTATAAATTTTAAATAACTGGTGACCATAAAAAATTATTTTCGACCTATCTATGGTTGCTACTATTTATGTGAGTGTAATTTTGTTAATGTTAAAGTAAATAAACAACAGACTTTAGGTGGGTATGTAATAAAGCTTAAAGTGAGACGGAGTTATTTAGAGATTTATCTCAGTCCTGTTCTTCGGATAACAAATGAAGCTTCTTCCTCCGCACGCTAATCTTAAAACTAAATTGATTTCTTGTAATTAATCAAGTTAATTTTCTGCTAGTCCGAGAAGTTGAACCTGAAGGACGATTATTAAGTATTCCAGACTGTCCTTTGCAAAAGGATCAGATTTACAATAATAAATTAATGGTTCAGGTTAACTACTAGGCTATCTTTTACCAATTTTGGACATGCAATCAAGACAAATCTATTTTCTGACGATAACATCGTATCGTAAAATTATTTATTGTTGTTCTTTCAGGTTAATTTTGGCGATGTAAAAATACCATCCAATTTCGATTTCCCTCGGCCACAAAGGATCGAACCACTGAGCGGGGTTCACGGTATTTCTTCAGACGAAATAGTCATTGTGGATGCTCAAACCCTTCTCATACCCCATTTGTCGTACGATGGCCAAGCCCCAGGTAAGTTTCAAAATCACACCTTATATGTAACTGACCATTATCGATTTTATTATTTATTTGTTTAGATGCAAAATTCTGGGCTGGCAGAGGCCCAAAACCATCGCCCCAAGGCATTAGGATTCCTGATGAAAATGGCAAAGAAACACCTCTTAGGAAATACGACAGGAAAACGGTGGTGTTAACTCTTCCAGGAGATCTCACAGTTTTCGACATTGGCCACTTTGGTATCTGGTGCGAACAATTCACTGTCGATTTTGGACATGTTCAAATCCCTTCAACAATTAACATCCCGCCTTCGTTAAAGATGCTCGGCGTTAGCCCACAGGTATGTCGTTATTACTGATTCATAAACCTCCTGTTGCTTATTGAGACAGGCTAACATTTTTACGGTTTTCAAAAGCTTATAAAATAACATTCCCTATTATCTAAGTACTGTGGTGGTGCTCTTACTGCTTCCGAAACAAAAAACAAAAACAGATGGAAACAAAAAGCAAACGAAACAATTAAAAAAAAAATGTTGGAAACATTATTTAATTAAGTGAAAAACAAAATAAACGTCAACACTTTAAGGGCAATCATCTAATTTTAAGTATTTATATACTAATAGTCAATTTCTTGCTACTTCTTCGTAACAAAATTTTCCTTATATTGTCGCTGGTTGTTGTGAGCATTGGACATTGAGCTTCTTCTTGTTATATTTTATTTTTGTTTTCTTCTATAACGTTCTGGATCAATCCAAACGAATGGCCTGATTGTGTCGTCCATTCATTTAAGCTTTCTTCTGCTTTTTCCTCCTCCTATAATTTCTTATTCTGCCGACCACTTTATTCTTAATTTCTTGGTCTTCTTCTTCTTCTGCTCCACAACCTCCACCTCCCCCCCACTAGTTTTTCATTTCTGTTGTTGCAGAAACGACCTCGCTTAGATTTAATAGCAAGCGAAGTGTCAAAATCGAGAACTCAACTAGTGGGGGGACAAAACATCAGACCGACAACGTTTCGACCCCCAACACTAGTACTACCTCAGCATCGTAGTGACGTTTCCGAAATCTATAAATCTGCATCTCCCCAACATGGGCTGGTGCATCGTGACATTTTCGGAACTGCCAGGCAAAACTTGATCAACAACAACAACAATAGAAATCTACAACAAGGGCAACAACAACAACAGTATGAACAACAATTGTATCAACAACAGCAACAACAATTATTGTACCAACAGCAAAGGCTACAGAATCCGCAGTTTCAAAATAATAATCAGTTTTATAATCAACAGCAATTTGTTCCTCGACAACAACAACAAATTAACTACTTTCAACAACAGCAACAACAACAACAACCTAATCCCCAAGAAATTGCATACAGACAAAGGTTGTTCGAACAACAAAGATTCGCTCAAGAGCAAGCCAGTTATAATCAACTTTTACAGAATAGGAGACTTCAGGAAGAACAACTTATAAGGGCGATGATCAATAGGCAAAATCGATTTGCTATAAATAATAACAATAACAGTCCGAATTATAATAATTAAGAAACACTGATTTCTTTTTAAAATAATTGCCTATTCGTATCTCTAATACCACTGTTCCTTATCCCTAAACTCTTTACTTATTTAGGTTTAGTAAAACAACGTCCACAATCTACGTATCTTTCATTTTCTAAACAGTGAAATTAATCACAAACCCCAAAGTATTTTTTCAAACATTCCTTCTGTAAATTACCATATTCTTTTATTTCCAGATTAGCATTAAAAAGTATTTGTAAATTGTATATATCTATTACTTATGTAAATTGTATTTAAATAATAGATAATTTTTTATGGTCTACGTTATATCCAAAAATAAAAAAACAACTGACCAGTGAGTGTACACCTGTGTGTTTTTAATATTTACATTATCATTTAATAAACATGAAATTAACAATTTTTACGTTATTTTATTAGAATAAAGCATTAAACTATCGAAATATAAAAATAGAAATTACGCAACAATTATTTTGGATGCTTTTGAAATCATTATAATAATAAATTAAATAATTTCAAAAGGAGCACCTCCACAGAAATATTATTTCATGTGATCTTTTGATTTTAATGTTTTATATTTATTTATTTTCAAGAGCAAACTTAACTGCGAAATCCTCTTGGACGATAGAGCATTCGAAGTACGTTGGGCAGTAGCTGGAGAAAGTATCGTTTTACAACTTGTAGCAAAATTGGGTGAGTTTATATGCAATTACTTACCTATAAGAAAATATTTTTTTCTTTTACCGGCAAAATACAATTAAAATTTATTTATTTATAACGAACTAAGCTCTCGTAGTAATTCTCGTAAAATTTATAATTATGCTTTAATAATTAATAACGAAAGGGTTGGAATATTAGACAATGGAGTGCTATTGGCATTTATTGGAATTCAATTAAAAGTTATTAAGTAGTCGTGAAGTTTGAGTGATTTTTTCGCAAATGCGACTGACTCGAAATTTGCAGCATAAAATTTTACCTCGACAAATTACAGAACTAAACCTTGTGCAATTAGAAAAGAATTTGAACCTCTTTTGTCTTAACGCTAATTACTGCACTTTGTGGAAGCGTTAAAAGCTAATTTGCATCATTTTGTTATGTAAAGTGATAATGGCGGTTGCTAATTAGAGCCACGACCTGCGGCTTGTGCCCGACGTCGAAAGCTTTTTGCAAAGTGAATAAAAAGTGAAATAAATAAGTAAAAATAAACAATACAAATAACGCGTTATCGAAAAAGTAATCAAAATGTCAACACGTTAATTAGTATTTTAGTACCAGGCGAATTAAAATTAGAGCAGACGAAAATTAAATAAAATTTCTCTTAAGCAAATTTCTACCATCAGGTAAATAAACAGTAATTGAAAACCTTGTCGTTTCCCTTCCTTTTTAATTACTTGCAACTTTCACGGAATATGGAATTAAATTTGTCTTTAAATATAATTTGTGAGCGCTTTAAGTACTTTCTCGGCCCTTTCCCTGCTCCTGGCAGGTCAAAATCTGAATGGCAGTATTTAGAAATTTATGATACATTCAGGCATAAAAACGAAATATAAAAAGTCAGATTCCTCCTAAAACTATGGTAAAAATTTTTAATTAAATACGAAGAAAATATTTCTTCACAGCGACACATGGAAAATGCCGTTTTTTTAAATATTCATAGTTGAAAGAAATGGTTTATTAAAATCATCAAACTTTTTGAACGACAAACGATGAAAATTCAAATTTATTATTAACGATGCAATCTTACATTCTGCTTAAAATTAAGTGGCTCTAAGCAACCGGATGAAAATTTTATATTTCAACCTGTTCCCCCTCGCTTAGCGACGTTAATTTATTCAGCGTAATTAACAAACAAGAAAGAATAAGATGTAATCATCAAGGAAAAATATAACCTCTTCTTTAAACATGTTTTAAAACTTTATCATAAAAAAATACCAAACAGAGAAAAAAAATAAAACCGATTACGATTTGTAGAAGACGGAGAATACATGTCTTTCGGCCTTTCTGGAGAAGACCATGCAAGTATCATGATAGGAGGAGACGTGGTAGTAGCATGGGTCAACAAAGAAACCCTCAAAGGTTATGCCGACGACTACTATCTCGGAGACAAATCGCAGTGTGCAGGATACACAGGATCATGCCCCGACCAACTATTACAGGTAAATCAATAAATTAAACCATCATTGTATTAATTTGTGACCCAATTAATTGTTAACAGGATGGTACCGATACCGTCAGAGTTTTGAATGCAGCATTAGTAAACGGCTACTCTATCGTAACCTATCAAAGAACCCTTAACCCCCACGATCGATTCGATCGGGCAATCTATACCAATCAGTCCCAACCTATCATCTGGGCGATTGGACCTTTAGACTCCCGAAACCTCGTATCATACCACAGCAAGTACGCAAAAGGAAACCACTTCATCGATTTTGGCAGACCACCTAAATGGAACTGTCCCAACCCTGAAAGCGAACAGGCCCGCTCTGCTGCAAGGAGGAAACCCAAAGAACATCCCCATCAGAGAAGCGAACACCACCACCAACCGCAACAAAAACAGCAACCACAACAACAGCAAGCCCAACAATCCCAATTGCAACAACAGCAACAACGAGTTTACGACGAATCTCCAAAACCTACCGAATATGAAGTTCCTGAAACAACACCCCAACCAATTCCATCAAGAAAAAATCAAAGACGACGGGGTGAAGCAAGAAGACGTGTAGTCAACAATGGAAACGAAAACCAAGTACCAGCACAACAAGAAGCACGAGCCGTTAACCAGGAGGTAGAAAGAATCAATCCGGCACCATCCACAAGATCCAAACAAACAGTACATCTAACATCAGACGAATTAGAAAACGTAAATAACCAACCGCCTCCAAGACCCAGACAAAACAGAAGAAGGAACAACGGTGAAAGACACGAAGGAAGAAATAGGGCTAGACACGAAAATGTAGAAAGAGAAGATGTACCTGAAGTCCAGCAACGATCAATACCAACACCTGCTCCGGTCTCTTTAGAGAAACTTGTCCCATGGACTATTCCACCAATTCAATGTTACGAACCAGAAGATGGTGTTTTCTACGCCCAAATGGGACCAGCAGGAAGTAGGAAAGGATACTCAGCAATAACAGGTGAAATACTTTAATTATTTTATTAATAATTAAGATCTACTACGATAATTTTTCTCCTTTTCAATAGGTCACGTTGGTTGGGGCATCGCATGGTACATCAACGGTCTTCTAATCCCAGAAATTAACGTGGTTAGAGGAAAAACATACACATTTGTGACAGAGGGTGGTGATGACGAAAACTTTAATGCCAAGTATCATCCCTTCTATATTACCGACGATCCTGTGGGAGGATATGCACATAAGACTGCAGAGGAACGAAAGGTACAAATGCAAAAAACGTTTTGAAAAGAAATATTGGCTACACCTGTCATTTTGTTTCAGAAAGTGCACATATTCGCTGGGGCAACTCAGCTAAACAACGGGACCATTAAACCAACCGGAACTGGAAGACTCTGTCACTGGACATACAAGGGAGACCTGGACCCTGATGATTATCCATCGTTTGGTGCTTTCCAAAGGAATCTCGAACTAAAATGTGAACAAGGTGATCCAGGAATCGTTCAATGGACTCCGACTAAAATGACTCCTGATGTTGTTTATTATCAGGTAAAATTATTTTTAGGTGGGCGAAATAGGGCCTTTTATAGGGGAAAGAAAATAATTCAAAATATCATTAAAAGTAATTATTTTGGTTTTTTTAATATTGAAATTATGTTTAATTACCATTATGTGTCTCTAGCAATTCCTTTTGCTTTTAGTGCTTCTCCCACAGGTACCTAGGATGGAAGATAAATGTCTTAGACTCATGTGATGAATTATCTCAAGGGAGTGAGTTTCATCCGGCCATACTGCCTCCACCGGCAGGTTTCAAAGAGACCCAGGAAGACGATTTAGAAACAGACGCTTCATACAGGGTGGAAAGCGTAGTCAAATTACCGTCCGGTTCTAAAAACGATCCGAACAGAGAAAAGAACTACGCTCTTAACAATCATAAAAATATCACAACAGACGAATCACGACCGCTGTTCGATACAACCCAAACTCAGCCAATGTATGTATCTCATCCAAATACTTTGAATAGCGAAATCATCACGAAACCTCTTTTTTACGCAGCTTTCGAAATCCCTAATCGCATGACTCCCAGACCCACTCCTTCCATGGAGCCCGCAAATCCGTCCGTTACATATAACAAATCTCATTTTAAATTAAATATGCTAGCAAATAATAATTCATACAACAGACAACATCCGAAACCATATAAAAGTCGACTACATTTAATAAGTAGATCGAAGGGCGGCCCGCAACACAGGAAAAGGTCACACGTCGTGAAAAAAGTCATTAAACTTCCAAAGGACATGGTGATGTCCGAGCAAAGGCAAAACGCCATTAGCAAAAGGCCAGTTCTTAAAATATACAAAAGGCCAACCTCATCTAATGTGAATTTTCCGAGAAGTAAATTAAGGCCTGAAAAAGAACTCACGCTATTCATGACCAAAACGAAGGAACCCGTCGTGGAATTATCGCCGATCCAACCATCCACCGAAAAAAATATTGACGACTTCATGCTATTATCAAAATATTCAAAATTACAAGAATCATTGCGTAAAACCACCGAACTACCAAGAGCAGAAAATATTAACAACAAATACGTCCATTTCATTCCTACGATTGTACCAGAACCAAACACTACCACCTTGGAATTTGCCGTCAATACAGGATTCAACCCCCACTCGATTGTTTTCGAAAGAGGATTTACGCCGATCATGACAGAAAGAGGTAAAACCATAAATGAAATAAAAGGTCCAGAAATCGAAAACGAATCAGAAATCGGGATGCTCGACATACCAGCTTCATCTGTTGCCAATTTGACCCACAAAAATTTCATAAACCACAGGTACGACGATAGTTTAGACAACGTAAAACCGTACGAAATAAGAAAAAAACGACAAAAGAGTAACTTAGGTCAATATCTCCCTTACGAAGACAGTATGCCACAGTCAGCAGAAAACACGAAAGCATATTATTTACCCCCCACTGGGGAGAAAAAGAAACCAGGATCAGATAACCTCTCCTCAATTTTTATCACTTATGATGGCAAAAAAATTCACGGTTTAACACTGACGAGTGTAGGGGCGGATAACGGACAAACAGTTTTAAAACAAAAGGCTGCTGAACTTCTCAGGTCTGGACCTCAATTCGCTCCTTTCAAAGGCGATCTACCACCTTTGGACCCCCAGATAATTAATTCCTTCGGCGCAAAAACACAACAAGCGACCCTGAACAGAGGTTTAGAAACACCCCGATCTGGTGACACCAACCGCAATAACAACGGGGTAACGAAATTAAAATTAGTTCCTCAGCGAAATAAAAGATACGCACACCATACACCTGAACATACGGCTGAACAAATGGCATCTGCCGAAAATACTACCCATAATCATAAAAATTTAAATAATAATAATAATAATAATTCTTCGGGGGTGAAAAGCAGTATATCAGTCATAACTAGCGTGTTTTCTGCAATTGTTGTAGTAATAAGTTACCAGTTTTTGTAAAATAAAAACAAATACTTAACTTTTATATTGTAATTGATAAGAATGTTATTTAAATGTTAAGTTTTTCTACGGTAAGTTAGAATTGTTGTAAATAGTCGATAAATAAATTTTTTACGACCCGAATGGTTTTTCTTTCATTCTGAACGATGCGACGAGCCAAGTCTTAGCTTGATCAATATCAGATATAAGTAGCAGTTTGAATAAAGAAAGATGGCGAAAAATGATAAAATAACAATATCGTACAAAAACCACAACGTTACTCACATACTAAATTGGGACGATCTTTACAAAGAATTACATCTCAATCCATCTGACACTACGTACAGGTTGCAAATATTTGAGGAAGATTTCTTAACATGGACGAATGTATACTGGTAAGTTTTATCAAAGAAAATATTTAAGTACATAATAAAATAAAAACCAAATTTAAAGGGGACACAAAACGTTCTGCAAGGTGGAAAGATTAGCCCCTTGTACTTGTTATTTGTTCAGATTATGATATGAACAAAACGATGTAAAATCTGAATGGACAGAATTCACCAAAACTGCGACTGATCCACCATTTGGTGCTAAAGAATTGAGTGCAGCGATACGACTTAAAAAAAATACCCAAATTCGAAAAATCGTTTTGGAACGGTAGGTAAATTATTATTAATTATTATTAGCTAACAAACCACGAAGCCTTCTTTAATATTTTAATCATGAGCAAATTCGTTTATAATCCCCTTATTCCTAATCACTTTATTTATTACATAAATCTTTATCCACAGCTTATTTTTTTTTTAGTTTACTTTGAACGATTATTCCTAAAGTAAACTAAAAAAAATGATTAACTAATTATTTTGTTCGATGTTTATCAGACACGTTCTCCTTCAAGTCGAAAACAAATATCGATTAACACCCCTTATGCAAGCTATACATCGTGAAGATTATCACACAGTATCCCTATTACTAAAATTAGGAGCGAACCCTAACCATCGCAACGATATTACTAAAATATCACCCCTTATGGCTGCAATTTTTCGCGGACTTTTAGAAGTAGCCAATTTATTGATTAAAAAAGGGGCCAACGCGAACTTAAAAGACGCAAATGAAAGGACAATTCTACATCATGCTGTAGACTCTGGAAAAATTGATAACGTCCAATACGCCTTGAAATATTACAACAACATTAATTGTCAAGATAATCGAGGATGGACGCCCTTATGTAGAGCAGGTAAAATTATCTTAAATTATTTCTGTCCACAAACCATCATTATATATCTATATATAAGTAGTTTTTTGGACAAAATGTTCACGAAACTAAAGATAATATTATTATTGTAGTAATTTTTGGGGAATGCGATGATATAATTACTTTACTAATTAGTAAAGGAGCTAATAAGATATTAAGAGATAAGAACGGCTTAGATTTTAAAAACCATTTCACGTTGACCAGGAAGCCAAATAATAAACAAACTCTGGAATTACAGCAAACCGAAAAATTCAAATTATATAAGGGTGAAAAGCGACAAACAATATTCCCTAATCTGTTAAGTATCATTGACAAGGATTAATTATAATTCAAATGTATTAATTTGTACAAAATTTAACTCGAAGCTGTAAGGTCGGAAGTTGGTTTTTCATAAGAGGTTTTTAACCCCCTTAAAGCTTCGAGTTTGATTTTGTATCGATAATTAGGTGGATAATCAGTAATTATAATAATTTGTAAATTTGTTTGAACTATTATAATAAACAGAGCCTGTTTAAAAATATTCTTTCACCTTACAATGTATTAATAAAAACAATTTAAAAATCACTATTTAAAGAGTTTTTGCATACGCACCTTCTAGGATAGTGCAATTATACGTGTAATTAAAGAGCAAGGAACTATTCAATAATTTTATCTTAAGCAAGTATTAAATATTTCAATTATGCCAAACAAACTATTTCAGTAGTTCCTCTTGTTTCGGAATGTTTAATGAATTAAATGCACTTACTTTATTCTGAATTTTTTTGCTCTGTTTCCGTATTCACATTCCTTACACAACTTTCACTTACGAAACAGAAAAATTAAGTATCAATATAAGTCCATATACCTCCGGTCAAAATAATGACTTAAAACTATAATTCACATTTTAAGGGCTCCTACATAGGCAACCAGCAATGTTCTTTCCAAGCAGAAATATTTACGAATTTCGAAGTTTGATTAGGCAACCAACTCTACAGATAAACGACAGAATTGAAATAGAATCATTCTAGCGTTTAAAATTCTCATTTTATTAAACTTTGATTTAGAATTAAAATTCTTAACTTAACTTCTTTTAACTGTTAAATTATTTTCTTTGTCTTATTGATATAGAATTATCAATCAAAAATACCCTTTCCTGTTTATACTACACGTTTATATGGTAAATTACAACTAAAAAAAAGGTAAAACTCAGATGGCATTTATTTTACGAAAATTGTATGAATAACTATTGGCTCTTTTATAGCTAATAATAATTTACAAGTTGTAAAATTAATTAATTCCATCCTTGGTTGATCACGCAATCCCACCCTAATCAGAGTCAAAAAAAATAATAAAGTACAGTAAAATGCACAACCAAATAGTAAAAGAAATTAACATAAATTCACATTTGTAACAACAAAAATAAAATAAGACAAAGATATCAATCACCTTTCACATTCTTTTTCTCACAGAATCGGATGGTACCATACAATTTCGCCTCCTAAGCAACCACTGACCAACTGGTACTGTTTAGGACTGAATTTGCAACAGACCACAACGTCCGGATGGTAATCGTTTATTTCCGCAACGGTAAAAAGCTCGCGGGGCTTTTCCGGCACACAATAACACACTTCTTGTAAATGTTCGTCAAAAGCCAAAAGCCTGACACCTTTTCCGTAAGGCGAACAGATAATCCTCCCGTCACTCGAATAACACAACTCTTTAATGTACCCCTTACCAACACTCTGTTCTTTAATGAAATGTGTCAGTCTTGGCAGATTTTTCACTATACGAAAACGGTCTTCCGGTCTCTTGCGAAAATAGCGTGTGTAATTGTCCCTACCTACGAGACCGCTATGAATTATACCCATGGAAGAATGGAGGCTTTCTTGGTTGCTTTGGTTTCTTTGAGATCTCTGGGCGCTCAACTGTTCGTTTGTTATGAAGCCCATCCAAATGTCTGTCGGACGTGCATTTTCTGCGTCTTCAGGGGGAGATTCCTCGGCATTGATATCCGACAAGGCAGAGTCAAGAACATACTGGTAAGCATCTTCATAGTCTGATGCATCGCGACTTTGAATATCATGAACAGACGTCCACTGCAAAAAGAATATATATTTCATTTGTTTTATACAGTTGCAAGATAACAAAAAAATCATTTGAAACTCTCCTCATTATTTTTCAAACTAATTAAGTCTTAAAAATTTTTAAATGTAATTGGGACTGCAAAGATCAAAGCACTTTAAATAGAGACTGTGGATTTGGACTTAGTACTAGGCGTTCTCATAAAGAAAACATTGCCCAGGTCTGTAACGCATTAGAGCTGGGCAAGGCATTATTATTTTGGGCTTGAAAATGTCCTTTTGGTCCTTATAGAGCTTAGAAAGACCGTACTTTCATGGATAAGTAATTGAGGCTTGATAAAGAAAGAAAAAGCTTTTTCAGTTTACTTTCCAAATTAGCTGATAATTCGAAGTCCCTTCATAAACCAACACATTTTAATAAGGACTTAGAGCTTTTATGACTGCCCAGTTTGTTTAATTTATTTATTCTCTTAAATTTTTGTTTAGAGCCAGTTATATATTAAATACCTCCTCATTTTCTGATCCATTAATGCTTCTTGATAATGCATTCCACCCCATTGGGTGAATCTGAAGAGAACTAATTACTTCAACATCATTTGGAAAATCATCTATGAACTCCAAACGATTTGATTTTCTTGAATGGTAAAAAAGATAATTGAACATTGTGGCAGCTGGAAATGTTTGCTCACTCAACTGCATAAGTCTGTACAAATTGGGCTAAAAGTAATAAAAAAATAACAACAGATTGAACAACAATTGCTTCTAAATTATTTTACCCTAAATGTTTTCATATCATGGCTTAATGTCCTTAAGTTTAAATCATGAATTATAATAATATAACCACTTGTTGTACAAATGACCATTTTTGTTCCATCAGGTGTTAATTTAGTCCTCATAAGACCATTCATTACAAATACTTTGTCATAAAGAACATTATTCTCTGTAGGGCTATTGAGATCCCAAGCATAAATACTTCCGTCAAAAGCTGATGTTACCATCACATTTTCTTTTTCTGAATATTCTATATTTTTTACCTTCAAAGATGCCAAAATTAAAATCACAGTATTTACACAATAATAAGAATCTTACCCAGTTTGAATGACCCTGTAAAGTTCTTGTGGCACAATTGAGCATTCTTGTGTCCCATACTTTTATTGTATTGTCATCAGAACATGTTGCAAATGTATAGTCATTAAGAAACCTACAAAAACTTCCTTATTATTACTTTTTACTCTTTTTTCTTGCTTGTATTTACCTAACACAATTGACACAATTACAATGTGCTTCGTTAATTTTCTTTATCATCTTTTGATTAGCTGCATCAAAAATCAGCACAGATCTTTCTTTACAGGCAGATACCAGCATTCGTCTTAAAAATATTTATTAAATTATCAATATAATGTGTTTCAATATGCTCAAGTACCCATCAAAGCTGAACTCCAAATTGAAAATAGCTCCTTGTTCACATTTACTTTTCTCAACTGGCACTTCTGGTCGACATACATCCAAATTTGAGTAAATCTTTTTGGCAATATCGACATTATGTCCTAATTTTGGTTTTAAACCCAATTCTCGACTTCTAATCAAGTTGTAGTTATTTAGGTTGTATGAAATCCTCTTAACTTTTCGAGACATTTTTGGCTAGTCTAAATATTGTACTGTATTAATCGTAATTTATACTATTTACCATTTTAATTTCTTCTTTTAAAATGTTAATTATCTAGCTTACAAGTCAAAAAAACGTATTTCATTCACACAAAAGTTGCTAAAATCAGAAATATAACCAAACTTTCGCGTAAGAAACGTCAAAAACAATCAAAACATAATACCAAAATAAACAAGCAGTGTCGCCAATTTTTCAGATCAACATTAAAGAACTACGTGAAAGCGGTAAATTTTAAATCAGAATATATTAAATTTTTACCCAGAAACTAATCTAATCAGTTTAATTACAAGAAATACATTTTTTCTTAATTAATATGGTTATATTTAACAAAGATAACTAATCCTTTAAACGATTCTAAGAGACAATATTTAGTGTATTTCATTGATTTCTGCAGGTGAAAGTACAAATTAAAAATGAACTTTTGTCTTATTAATAAGGCTTTATTAATATTTCAGCATACTCAACAAAATTCAATTCTAAATAAAACATGTCACAACTTAAAATCTACTTTTTGTTAGTATATTTTGGATCAAAGGTCTTTAGTTCAACTAACTAAAACTAAAGTCAAAATATAAACAATACTATAAGTAAATCACATATCAAATGTGTAATTGTGCAAGAAAAACGCCAAATGGCAGTCTTCTAACTATTCAAAACAAGTGTTGAACTTAATAGGTAACTAAACACAACGCAGTTTTCTTCCTGTTAATTAAATTTAAAAAAATTTTTTTTTAGAAATACCACACTGGCATATCTTAATCCTGTTTTTATTCACTCGCCTTTGCCACTAATTAGATTTTGATTAGTAAATCACTTATAAAAAAATATTTACAAAAATTAAGTAACGACATACGCTAAACTAATGATATTATTAGATATGTCTTTCTAAATTATAAAGAATATAAACAAATTATGTATTTCTAAAGTATATAATAGTTTACCAAAATACACATTTTTCTCCTGTAAAGTTGTAAACTTTTACTTTTTTAATTTGATTTAGGTACCTATTACATTGAATTAAAAATTGCATTGTTTAATTATTTGTTCTTTTTAACTTTTATTTCCCACGTAAGTGACAAAAAAACTTGAGCTACTAAAAAAAATTATAGATATTTACAATTAATGTCAATTGAAACTTAGAAAATAAAAAGAAATACCGTTTAATGATAAATAAACATATCACATTCTTTAAGTAGTTTCAACAGGTACTAAACTAAAACCTAACTTTAAAAAAAAACTTTTTAGATCACCTGTAAAGGAATAAAATAAAATAAAAACAATTCTCGCCTTTTATGTTAGAACAAAAAAACCGAATTTTTTTAAATTATAAATATTAATACATTTAAATACCAGAAGTAATTGTAGAAAAATTCCACCAAACTATTTCCCAAGTAATAAACTCATTAACTAAATGCTTAACTGTACAGTGTACAAGTCAACGACAATTAAAATTGAATTTGTTTTTTGTTATCTCTTTGCATATTAATTAATATGTAATATTGTGTAAAATGGTACAAAAGGTTTTGTCTAATATTTATTCAACTCCTCAGATGTAATAATTTCGTAATCGCTGTCACTATCGTGTCTTTTTGAGGCCAATTCGCTTTTGCCTCCAGCGCTAGAGAAAAGATTTTGTCCTACTGATAATAAATTAGAAAGCAGTCCTGTTTCAGAACTTTTACCACCCAAATTAGAATTTTCATGGTCAGGAACGTCCATCGTCTCCTCAGAAAACTTCAAGCCTGACATATACCGCTTCTCTTCCTCTTCGGACGATGAATCGCCGTTGAAATGAGAAGACTCAAAAGTGATACCCTTATGTTCTGAGTCAGAGTCTGTAGAAAGATCTCCAGGAGTGTAGGATACAGCAGATCCTTTAGAAGACTTTACTGGAATTTCTAGATCGTCTTCTAAATCGTCCAGGCTTCCCTCTATGTCCAAATGGGAAGGCATTGACACAAGACCCCCTAACAATGAATTACTAACTGAATCTGTAAAAAAAAATATTAAGCAAAACAGAGAAATGTATCCAATAAAATTACCTTGACTTTTATCAGTTAGCAAACTGTCGAGGTCTTTTTCTGACACTATAGGCATCAAATCAGCCTCAGAGACCATTCCTGTAAATACAAAAGTATATGTCAAATATTAAAAGCAATACATTTAATAATAATTTAAATATAACATAAACGCTAGTCCATGTACACATAAAATAGGAATACTTGAACAAATTGAAGCATTACCTTCCTCTGTCTTCAAACAATGAATGGCTCTTTTGATTGGAAGCAAATATTCAGCTGGTATTTTTGAAGCAATCAGTGGTGTAAAAAATGCACTAATCAAAATAAAGTAAGCCAGCAGCAATCCAGAAATGTTTGTAGATAATATTAACAAAAACAGGAAAAGGCCAGAAAATGTCATACAGAACTAAAACATGATTATATTGTATAATTATAAAAACTAAAAACATTTGCAAATTTTTACTTTTTTTGGATTGGTTTTTCTAAAGTACTGAATATTGGTTACAAATTCTTTGCTAGTGGTTAGCAAATTATTGAAGCGCACTGATTCACTGTCCTCAGGTATAGCTCCTGACCTCTCAAAGTAAATATCGGTCAAGAAAAGCAGTAATACTGCAATTGATATGATACTATAAATTCTTAAACGCAATTGTAATATGATCCTAAAAAACGTTTAAAACAATTTAAGCTTATAGTAAACACAATAGCATATTGTACAATACCATAGTATAAAGTGGATGATACCCAGAGTTCTCCAACTTAGGACAGGATCTTCCCAGGACAATACCTTGTAGACTCCATTAATATAAACATTCAATCTCTTGATTTCTGGAGCCACAGCATCTTCAGTATTAAAATATTTATGGAAAAAGTTGTGTAGAAATTGTCGAAAGTACTCCATCATTAAATTAATAAGTTTTTGACGTACAGTGTAGGAATTAAACAATTACCTACTAACATAAATATAAACAACGATAAGATAGGTAAAAATATGTAACATAAATAATTTAAAGCACCATCAGCAAAAAAAAATTATTTACGTCTTCTCATTACGTGATTGTTTTATATGCCTTTTTTAACCTATAAACATTACCTTGAAAATCAAAACAACAGATGTGCCTCCATAACAGCCATAAATGAAAAGTGATTCTATACAAGCCAACGGAGAAAAATTTACTGATCACGTTCAAATTCAAAAAAGGCAAGCTTATCTCAAAGACAGTTAATAACAAAGTTTTTATTAAAGTTATTCGTGTAATAATATTAGGAAAACAAATTTTCTTTTTATTTTTATAATTAATTTTACTTTGAAATTTAATTATGTTATATTAGCAAAAATAAAAACTAAGTACACTATCTTTTGGAAAATGGCACTCCTACCATTTTTTTAATTCAATACTTAAATATGAATGAAAAAAATTGTTGGAACAATTATATCAAAACTGAAGAGTAAGAATTTGAAAATTTTCAGAAATCCAGAATCAAGGTGATAATTTAACATGAGGCGCAATTCTCTGATTTAATGAGTATCACTGAATTCTGTTACACGTTGAAAGTACTAGACGTAGAATTTGTTTTTATATACTGAGAGCTTATAAAACTACGAAATTTTATGACGGTATATTTGTTTTTGAGAATTGTGGTAATCATTTTGACTTCTACTGTGCGCCAACAAAATTTTCGATGAACCAGCTGGCGTCTCTCCGGTTAAAAATAACCAGAACGCTCACCAGTAGGTAGTCATAACAGTGTTTAAAGGAATATTCAAAAAGCTATTTCAGTCTACACACTATTCAAGAATAATCCTGCAAGCTTCCTGCGTCATAGTTTAAATATTACGTGGTGGATGATCTGGTCTGGTACAGGATGTCATAGTTACTGAGTCACATAATGTATTTATTCTGATTGTTTAATGGTCGAACATTGAAAATAAATTTTGCAAAAAATAGGCAGTCAAGGACTCCGACACCACCTGCTAACGGCAAAGTTTTCGAAATTGGCGCTTTATCTAAATTAATGACCAACAAATGTACAATAAATTTTATTTACTTTATTAAAGTTTCTAATACATAATTTTAGAAATGTCTTAATATATGTAGGTATATAATTTATCACCTACACAAGTAAAAAAAGATGATGCATTCTAGACTTAAATCCCACGTGTGTGTTTGGTTTCGAAAAAAGGTACCTAAATGATTAATCCCTTATTTTTGACGCTCCCGATTTAAATTGAAAACTTCCCTACAGAATAATGGACCTATATTTTACTTTTCTTTTATGTTGTTGTGAGTATAACTACATATAAGGAACTTTTTTGGTGGTTTATGAACTCCTAAATTCATTTTCTTATATTTTCTTATTGAGTATATCATTCATAAAAGCTGGAGAATAATAAAGAGCTTAATTTCTTATCCTAAATCCGCCTATAAATGAAAAGGCTTTTGATGTGGGTACATTTTAGGCAATGCTCAGCAAACAAGGTTCTATTTCAACTTTTTATTAATTTCGTCCCCTCCAGAATTATGACCAAAAATGTGTCATTCACCCAAAACATCATGAATACAAAGATAATCTTGTTTTGCTCAATAAATACCACAATGAATGTAATAAATAATTTTTGCAAAGATATTATGTAATTTAATTAATTTTATAAACACCGTTGGGATGACAACGTATCAAGTAATTCAAAAAGTTTTTGTGAAGAAATATAAATTACTTTAAAGTCCTATCCTAAATAAGTAGGTGCTGGTTAAAACATTCTCCCACAAATTAACAACACTTATAAATCGATTTAATGAGTTTTAATCGCCTATAAATGTCGCATTAAAGTTGGAAATCCAAAATCGATTCATTTAACGATTTATTTGCTGCGTTTTGGAACAACTACAATTAAAATGGAAATTAAATGATCCCGGGAAAACGATTATCCAATAAACTGTCTACAATTTTAATAATTTTCAAATTTGAAAAAAAATTAGTATATATTTTTTTTAGTTCAAATATAAAATACATAAATTTACAGGGTTATTCACGCTATACGGCACGGAATATTATGGCCAAAATATGAAAATTTCAAAAACTTCTATTATGGTTACCTTTTCAAATCATTTTCATATTATACAGGGTGTTCAAAGTACCCTAAAAGTATCAAAGTTATGTTTTTTTTTAGTGAAACACCCTGTATATTATTGCATTTTTGGATTATTCGATCAAAATAAGTGTTTGTTTTGATAAGGTTTATAACACCTAAACCTTAAGGTTTTTTAAATAATTTGAGTTTTATCAAAATCTAACCTAATCTTTATGTATCAAATACTTAAGAATTATTTAAGTTATGTAAGCGAAATTTACAATGAAGTGTAACAATAGATCATATTTTATATCTCAATTATAATAAACTCGTCATTTTATACAGGGTGTCCAAAAATTAATACTACTTAAGTATGAACTTTAAGGGGTTGTAACTTGATTAATTTAAATGGAATGCCATATTTTTTAACATACCGGAAGATGTATTTTTTAATTACCTATCGATTGGTATAAGGGTGTTCATAAGCTAAGTCTTCGCGTTTTTTAAGGAAACGCTAAATAATCGTTTTATGCGCTATTTGGAGTTTTTTGCATAAAAGTTCCAATGTATTTAGTTGCCTTTGGTGTTTAGAAGTTAGATATTATTGATTATTATCCTTGGGGAATGTTATAAGAATTGTTTATTGGCTTTTCGAGTTTATACTCAAAGGTTTCCCGAAAAAAAAACTTCCTAAGCCAGCCGTTTTTAAAAGATTATTAAAACAATTTCAGGAAAGCGGAAATGTCACTTATAAAAAAACCCGTTACAAGAAAATCAGTCACTGAAGATGAAAAAAATGTCTTTATGGTAGTCGGATCAGTTATCGAAAATCCCAATATTAGTCAAAATCAGATTTCCAAAAATACAGAACATAAGCCAATCAAGTATTTCAAAAATTCTTTAAAAAACACGGTTTTTACCCTCATTTTTTTTTTTTTGATAGTGCCAGAAAATGAAAATTTTTTCGATAGAGTGTAAACTATTTTTATAACATTCCCCAAGGATAAAAATCATATCAATACGCTCCTCTTTTAAATAAATTTTCATTTTGAATAAGTAACACCACAATAATAAATAAAACATTTGACTACAAACACCAAAGGCAACTACATACACTGGAACTTTTATTTAAAAAACTCCAAATAGAGCATAAAACAATTATTTAGTGTTTCCTTAAAAAACGCGAAGACTTAGCTGATGAACAGCCTAATACCAATCGATAGGTAATTAAAAAATACATCTTCCGGTATGTTAAAAATATGGCATTCCGTTTAAATTAATCAAGTTACAACCCTTTAAACTTCATACTTAAGTAGTATTACTTTTTGGACACCCTGTATAAAATGATTATTATTATTGAGATATAAAATATGATCTATTGTTACACTTCATTGTAAATTTCGCTTACATAACTTAAATAATTCTTATGTATTTGATACATAAAAATTAGGTTACATTTTGATAGAACTCAAATTAGTTAAAAAACCTTACGGTTTAGGTGTCATAAACCTTATCAAAACAAACACTTATTTTGATCGAACAACTAAAAAATGCAATAATATACAGGGGGTTCCATTTAAAAAAAAATAACTTTGATACTTTTAGGGCATTTTGAACACCCTGTATAATGTGAAAATAATTTTAAAAGGTAACCATAATAGACCCCTATATAACCCAAAAGTTAAAGTTTTTGAAATTTTCATATTTTGGCCATAATATTCCGTGCCGTATAGCGAGAATAACCCTGAATATTGTTTGGTCACAAATAATGGTTAAATAGAAACTTCCCATATATCTAATCAATTTTGTATCGCGTTAATGGTGATCTTTTGTATGTTTGTTTGCCACTAAATATCGTTAACCCTTTGGATGTTTTTTTTTAATGGTGAAAAATAAATTGAAAATAAGAAGAAAATAGATAAACAATGAATCGCGGATATCTTTTTGGTGGGCCGTAGGTTTTCGTCGGACGCGTCGATGACTGCAGAAAAGTGAGTAGAAGTTTCAGTTGGCTCTGTATCTGTTTGCGACGCCAAGCGTCCCGACGCTACGACCGAACGGTAACACTCGAAATTGGCGACATCGCGACGTGCAATCAGTAGCTGCCCGCGGGCTTCAAAATAAACTAAGCAGTGAAAGTGGTTATGTTCCTAATAAAACGAAAAATTATTTACCTACCTAATTAATAAATAACAAATGAGTGATTTAAACTGATTTCTTTTTTTGATTAAGTTAGTGGTTAATTTTTGTATTTTCTACTTTTATAAATATTTTAATTATTTTCTTATTGAAATAATAGGTAAGAATAATCTTTAAGGTTGCCGCGACTGATATAAGCCATTGCGCCATTTTTTTGCACTTAAAAACTTTTTTTTTATATCCATAATTAATTTTATTTTTAATAAAATCAGGAAATAAACACATTTGCTAAGTAGGTAATGACCGATAATTTTTTTTCATACATCCGCTGTTAATTAATTAATTAAATACATTAAATTTAATCACAGCTGATTAGGTATACCACATTGTAATTGCTAGCAACTAAATGTTTTCTTTTTCGATTACATGTGAATGTGTTTCATTTCTCATTATTCTAATTTTTAATCTACTGTTAAATTCTTTTCATTTTTTTTGTGTCGTTATATCAAAACAAAATTCTTTTAGATCGTTTTATACTTGACCCAGTAGCACATTTTTTAATTTATAAGCTTTTCCAATTCTTAAAAACTGAATCTGCTTTAGAAAACAGGACATAAAAACTTTAAAATCTTACATTTGCCAATTTATTCTGCAGCGTTGTGAATCATTAATCATGTCAATCACATAAAGACATCAGCTGAATGTTGATATTTATAAATGTCTGTCAGTTTTTCTTTTAAAACAACATAATAACACTTGAATAAAGATAGAATATTTTTTAAAAATATTGCTATAAGAATTTACCTTGTTCTGTTTTAGCACTAATGCTATTTTTTCGATTCCAGGAATCCCCTGGCCGGTGCCCAAAGTTGTAACGAATACCTTTCAAAGCTCATTTCGGCAAGTTACAGTTTTGAATCATGTGATTTGTTACTTATGTGAACAAAATAAACTCAATGACTTTTAAGTGAAATGTGATAAACTTAAATCAGTTTAGTCATCCAAAACTTTTTTAACGCACATATCATCATCATCAACCGAAATGGAAAAAGGAAAAACAACCCCCTCAGACACTCGTTCGATCAAATCGTCCGGGAGTGGTCAAAAGGTACCGAAAGTGACCATTAAAAGTCCCGGGATAAAAACCAAAAAACCTCTCCGTCTCCACATTCCTAATACTCCAGGCAATTTTTCCGGTTCCGCGGGTTTTCCCCCGGGAACGGCTTATACTGCTGCTGCAACTGCGAATCCTTACACAGCAAATGTCACCTTAACACCGGGTGCAATGACAGCGGGGGTGGATCCCTTTTATAACCCTCGCAAAGCCTCTCAGTTCATGTTCCACCAGTTCAGTGGAATCAGAGATTTTGCAAAATCAGGTCTGAGTATAGGGGAAAAGAGTACCCTCTGGTTATACAACAAGCTTAGCTCTTGGAGCAAAAGATGGTTCACGCACATGTTCCTTACCGTTGTCCTTTTCATTTATACAGTAGGAGGGGCGCTTTTGTTCATCTACATTGAAGGTAAGGTTAACAAAACTATCCAACTAACAAATAAAAAGAGGATGACACTTTATTTAAGTTTAATTTGAACCTCCATCTGTCTCGCGTGAAATTTACCCTACAGTAAATTTTTAATTTATTTATTTATTTATTTATTTATTTATAAACATACTACGGGCAATGCCCAATACAAGAAAAACAAAATAGATTTATAAATATTAAAAAAAATTGAAATGAGTTCTTTATATTAAAAGGGGTAGTGAGGTTTTAAATCTCTCTCCCTTTAAATTGGAGATGGACACCCAGTACAGTTGCATTGTATTCCTTAAAGGTCCATTAATTCTAAATTAACAAACCTTTCTCTAAATGACGCCCCCTTCCCCTCACGTGAGATTTACCCTACAATTAATTTTTAATTAATAAAATTTTAAATGAGTTCTTTGGTTTAAGAGGCGTAGTAAGGTTTTTAATCTCTCCCTCCCTTTAAATTTGAGATGGACATCCAGTACAGTTGCATTGTATTCCATAAAGGTCCATTAATTCTAAATTAACAAACCTTTCTCTAAATGACCCCCCCTTCCCCTTACGTGAGATTTACCTACAATTAATTTTTAATTAATATAATTTTAAATGAGTTCTTTGGTTTAAGAGGCGTAGTGAGGTTTTAATCTATCCCTCCCTTTAAATTTGAGATGGACACCCAGTACAGTTGCATTGTATTCCTTAAAGGTCCATTAATTCTAAATTAACAAACCTTTCTCTAAATGACCCCCCCTTCCCCTCACGTGAGATTTACCCTACAATTAATTTTTAATTAATAAAATTTTAAATGAGTTCTTTGGTTTAAGAGGCGTAGTAAGGTTTTTAATCTCTCCCTCCCTTATATTAAAGATGGACACCCAGTACAGTTTCATTGGATTCCTTAAAGGTCCATGAATTCTAGATGTAGAAACCTTTCTCTAAATGACCCCCTTTACCCTCACGTGAGATTTACCCTACAATAAATTTTTAATTAATAAAATTTTAAGTGAGTTCTTTGGATTAAGAGGCACAGTGAGGTTTTTAGGGCCTCCACCTCCCTTTAACTTAGAGTGGATACCCAGTACAATTACATTAGATTCCTTAAAGGCCCACAGACTCCACATTAAGAAACTATTTTTTTTTAAATGAATTCTCATTCCCCTTACATGATATTTATCTCACAGTCACAGTAAATTTTTAATTTCCTTTAATTAGATGAACAACCAGTACTCAAAGGTCTATAAACCTTAGTTTAAGAACCCTTGGCCTTGATGATTTGAAATATCGACTCAAAAAATCCTCCTCAGGACGAGTTTCTATAATCTGGTGAGCATCCTTAAAGGATAGAAGTTTATCTGTATTGATGCTTGAAATATTAGCATACTCGTATGTATCTATCTATAAATCTAATAAGAAAATAAATTCTGACTTATAGTATTTATTATTTTAATGGTATTTATAAAATATTTTGAGTCCTTGATAGTTCATTTTCGTTGGCAATTCAACAAATATGTATTAAGAAATATTGTGCCTCTCTTTTTATATAAGCGTCAAACGTAATTCTAAATATATTTTTTGTTTATTTGAACTATTTTGATTACTTATACATAAAATGTAAATGCAAATATGCAACTAAATAACTAAAAAAATAAACGTGAAAAAAGCTCGAATTAAAACTGAATAGCAATATTTCGGAATATAACTCAAACTTCTACCTCTATTAAATAATTTCTCTGACAATACTCAATAACTTCCTAGAGGTATATAATAGGTTATTCTTTTGGTGGAAGTAGAAACTTTAAAACAGAAAATGTGCAGTCTGCAGTGCAGTGCTTCATTAAATTTCATTACCCCCGACAGCTTCGCATAGAAAGAACAAGACCAAACAAATAAAAATACCTCTCAATTTTACTTCTTGAGAGACGTTGATTTTTCTGTAAGTATATTCTCCAAGTAGATCCCTGTCTATAAAAAAGTTAATAGTTACTTAATCTTTATATCTTATTTTCCGAGGGTCAAGGCTTATCTTTAAAATCTGCATTGCAACAAGACTTGATTTTTATTTTATTTCCTGATAAGGAGGACCCAAAATATATCAGTAGCTAATATAAAAAATGAATAAATGTATCTACTCGCAAATAATTTATTATACGGTTCAAAAATAAAGTCGAATAAATAGTGTTAAGGCGAATTTAAAAATATATTTTTAAAAGAATACTAGCAGCAATACCCGGCGTTGTCCGGGTAAGAATTTATTACACGTTTGATGTAACATTCTAGAATATTCGCGAATTTAGAACTATCCAGAACATCCCATAATGATTCAAAACATTCTCTAACTTTTTTTAACTGATCTTCAAGATTCTGGAACATTCTTGAACATTGCCAAATCATTCTGAAATGTTATAATAAAGCATTATTTTACTTCTTAGAACATATTTGAACTGCCTGTAACATTCTAAAAAAATCTGCTTCATTCTCATCCCCACTCCGTGCTGTTTGCTGGGTGAGTAGTGACATCATTAGACGCCTGGCGGGGATGACTAATCGATTGATAATAATTGATCAGTTATCTATCACTGAGAGTTGAACATTATTACAGTACTAATATCGCTATTAAAAAATAAGGGTTGATTGTAGAGGGGTGAAAATTAAGGGTTGTATGTATTTTTAATGCCAAATCATAAAAAAATAAAAACAAAAAATTTTGTCAAAATAATTTTTTAAAAAATTTAGGGGTGGACCACCCTTAACATTTAGGGGAATTCGCAGACCTAACCTATATGCACACAAAATTTCACGAAAATCGGTCGAGCCATTTCGGAGGAGTTTCATTACAAACACCGTGACACGAGAATTTTATATATTAGATTACGCGTATTCGATGATAGCTTATTTTAATGCGAAGCGGCAAAAAGATTGTACAAACACGAAACCGCCTTTGTTCTTGTTTTCGATGACAACCAAAAAAATGCGAGTCTGTAAAATACTTAAAAATACTATACATCATTCGTTTATGAATCACGAAATAATAATTATAAATAGATACTATCTATTCCTATTTATTTTTTATATTTATGTTTGTGGCGTTACGTAAGATGCTACAAGTAGAGTATAAGTTATTTATCGAGCCACAAAATCTTTAATAGCTTATGATTAATAAGATAACAATATTATTAGGCACCGATAAACAATAGTAATTAATTCATAGTTTAAATAATACTGAAATTAACGTTGTACGTAGTAGTTTAAATCTTGTCGATAGAGATTTTAAGCTAATATCTAATCTAATCGCTATAAAGTGTACAAGACTAACTAATTAGACTAAGTCATAATTATCTCAAAATCTGAAAGTCTTTGATAAAACTATTTTGTGAAATTGCAGAGCAATTATTCAATTAGACGAACTGGAGCCAGGTCCTATCGATTTCTACATAATGCAGGCAAAAGCTTCTTTAGGTTAACTCGGTACATTCCCTCAAAACATTGGGTAAAGGTATCAAAAAAGATCTTTTGAAAAATCAATAAACGTGTAAGAACCAAAGATGCTTTACCATATCATGTACAATAATAATTGTTTTTATTATTGCAAGGACAGGTACAATTCTCTTCTATTTTATTTTATTCTCGACCTAATACAAAAAACATTTTGTAACAAAAATGGACACAGGGTTATTATTTCTTTTTCTTTTTTGGAAGGTATAAATAAACGTAGCTTACTATTTTATTCTTCTTGAATTATTTTTTATTTTTAGACTTTTAAATAAAAATAACGAGAAAATTGTATTTTCTTTTGACGACTTGTAGTGGTTCTTAGGTCGTGAATTATATAAAGTACATAGGACAGGAGGTCAATTGGAACTCTACGTCCCACTTTACATACACCTAATAAATTTCCCTTCACAACAATTGAAAATTGAACTCCACTTTTTTGACTCTGGTGGGCTCATGCCATTTTGTACCGTTACAGAAAATTATAAATTATCTCAATACAAAAAAATGTTAATAAAAAATCGTAAGTCGTGGGTCGTGAGTTTTACGAGGCCTAACAACTAAATTATTTAGCAATGATAAGGGGTTGTATAATTTATTTTCAATCTATAATCACATACCCAACGTTTCGAAACCGGTGTGTTGCTTAATCATATGCTACAATATAATTACAGTTAATTATAAATAGATGGAATATAACAGTGCTGTCCAACTTGTTTTCTGCTGTGGCAAAATAGTGGCCCTGAGATGAAACCGGTAGCCACTTTTCCACGTAATGAGAAAAAAACCATAAATGTGGATAAAAAGTTGAAGTTCCTTTATTTAATAATTAATAAGATCGTTGACAACCTTTATATTCAGTCAATTTAGTTAAATCTGGCTTGGATTCACAAAGTTATCAAATGTTTATGTTAAATATAGCGTTATTGAGAAGGTTACAGTAGCGAATTTATTTCTATTGCTGCATTTTGTCCGGTTCAGTTTATCAAATTCATTTTAAACCATTGAAAATATAATATCATAAAAACCAAACCTTCTCGTGGCCACTTGAAATTGTCTCGGTGGTCACATGTGGCCCAGTAGCCACCATGTTGGACAGCACTGGAATATAATAAATAAAACTTATTCGACTAAGTTGGTCAGCCTAAAATAATAGCACTGTTACAGAGATGTCAAATATTACCTCTAGTTATTAAAATTATAGTAATACTTTTAGTTATTAAAAAAATAAATAAACGTTTAAAAAATCCACGTGGCAACATACATAACACTTACAATTAAAACGCCAACGCGGTAATAAAATGACAGCAATTTAGAAGTTCTAGAAAGAACCCCGAACAAGGATCTAAAATTTTTTTATTATATAACAAAAACAACTAAATATAACATAAAAAATAACTTGAAGAAAACAACAATTATGATATATAATGATAATAAGTAGATTAATTTAAAATGAAAAATTCAATTTAATTTGATTTTTGATTTTAAATTTGTTGTAAATGTTGTAATAATTGTTCACTACAAGATTATCTTCTAAATTAGACCTAGAATTGATAGCGCTGTTCTTATGAATAAGTATACAGGGTTTTTCAAGCTGACAGGCTATTAGAAGTATATGAATATGAATTAGTAGAACGAATTCAATTCTGAAACTTGGGCTCATTTCATTTGGTTGTTGTTTATGCCGCTTCTTTTAAAAATATTTTCAAGTTCGATTTACATCCGGTTATACCGGAAGTCGACACCAACTTTGTTATTTTAAATGGAATGGTATATTTTTTACGCTGAATTCGAATAAAACGGGTAATTCTAAGGTAAGTTTGATAATCAATTTGTACACCTATGAAGATCGGTTTCTGAGTTAATTTAATTTATAAAAAAAAAATCGCTACTGCAACCTAAACTATAAAAAATCATAACTTCCACAAGATACGACTCAGACGTTTGAAATTTTTACTAGTAATAGCTGAATATTAGTGTTAACGCCTTAAAAAATTGAACTAAATAATTTATACAGGGCGTTCAAAATAAAACTCTAAAGTTTAGGAACTTCAAACACGAATACCTTTGTTTTTTTAAATAGCACCTACCATTTTTTATTTTTTCAATCTACTCCTTTCTTTTATCCAGTGCCATTTGAAAAAAACGAAGTTATTCGTGTTTGAAGTTCTTAAACTTTAGAATTTTATTTTAAACGCCCTGTATAAAGTATTTAGTTCAATTTTTTTCAAGGCGCTAGCACTAATATTCAGCCATTACTAGTAAAAATTTCCAAAGTCTGAGTCGTAACTTGTGGAAGTTATGATTTTTTATAGTTTGGATTGGGCTAGCGTTTTTTTTTTTTCTATAAATTAAATTAACTTAAAAACCGATCGTCATAGGTGTACAAATTGATTATTAAACATACCTTAAAGCGTAAAAAATATACCATTCCATTTAAAATAATAAAGTTGGTGTGGACTTCCGTTATAACCGGATGTAAATCGAACTTGAAAATATTTTTAAAAGAAGCGGCATAAACAATAACCAAATGAGCCCAAGTTTCATAATTGAATTCCTTCTACTAATTCATATACCTACTTCTAAATGCCCATCAACTTGAAAACCCCTGTATAATATGCTTCAATAAATAATCTTTTGAAGCAATTTTCCTCAATGTTTTAAAAGGAGAGTTTTTTAATTAGGGACATGTACCAAAATTTTTCTGAGATCATTCTTATATTTCATTAATCCTGACTCTTAATAGTCTTTTTGTTTGGCCAACTTAGCAATAAATAATATAAGAATCATCTAAGAAAAACCTTGCTATCTCTACTTATTACCTAAATTAATCAATTATTATCTTAACTGTTGTTTTTGTTTTTAATCTTTTAATTTTTATGTTACACTCAATTGCTTTTTGTTATATACAAAAAAGCTAGATTCTTATTTGTGTTTATTCTAGAACTTTTGTAATATGTTGCCACGTGGTTTTTAATTATTTATTTATTAATCATTTTAACGGTGTTTGTTGATTTTTAATGTAACTATTACTATAATTATAATAACTAGGGGTAATCTTTCACATCTCTGTAATACCGCCATTGTTTTAGCCTTACCAACATAAAAAGTCAAATAAGTTTTGTTTATTATATTGTCTAAGGGAAGAATTACTTACTAACTAACAACTAAATTTGTAAACAATTTTTGTCATTTGTTCTTTGAGTGAGAGTAAAACCCTTACAAGAAATATTTTTATTTGACTTTACATACATGTACTGAAAAAACTATTTTATTGCACTAAAAAGTGTGAATCTATTTTCTTACAGAAACAACATGGAGCATTAAAAAAGTGTGATAAAGGACTGCTCAAATATTGCGACTAATATAAAATTATGAAGTAGTTAATTGTTGGGGTTCATGTAAATAATAATTCTCCACCTAACTAATGTCCAAAAAGGTGACTCGACAATTTTGGAATTAAAAAAAAATATGTTCCAAAATGTGCCCGAAATCTGCTGTTATGTGATACCTACGTAAAAAACAACAAATTATTCGAAAAACATAACTTATGACTAGGTCCTTTTTATGATGTTTAATTAGCTCCACAACATCACTTCATTAAAACCAAACCAATTGTGTTGTAATGTGCTCAAGATGTGCTATCAAGTGCCATTAAAAAAAATATTTACTTGAAAAATTTAATTTTTATTGAGACATCCTTTTTGTGATATTTAGTTAGCTCCG
Organism: Agrilus mali; assembly: GCA_029378335.1. Taxonomy (NCBI): domain Eukaryota; kingdom Metazoa; phylum Arthropoda; class Insecta; order Coleoptera; family Buprestidae; genus Agrilus; species Agrilus mali. The sequence goes on along the minus strand of CM055658.1, from coordinate 16,857,962 downwards.
CAAAATCACTTTATGAAAATTAAACATAGAGTGTTGTAATGTGCCCGCAATGTGCTGTTATGTACCAATGTGAAAAAAATATTTTAATAAAAAATTGAGATTTTTCGTAAAATTCTGTCTTCATTAATACTTTCTCTATTAGTAATGTTATTACGAAGAAAAATGGAAATTTTACTTTGACGAGAATAGAAATGACTTGACTACATAAGTATTTTCATATTGTTTTATAAGAATATATATTTATTACTTAATAATTACTAATCTTCTATTCTAAGATATATATACATAAATGAACAAAAATTTGTCTCTTTGTCTATGTGTTGTGATAACACCAAAACGGTACCATACGAAAAGTTTATTCCCTACACTAATAGAAAACTATCATTAAATATAAAAAGTTACTATTAATAATAAAAAAAGATTTAATAACACTTTGTATTGATAATATTAATAATAATACGAATTTTATAGTGTACAATATATACTATACAATTGTAAACTAATGAAAAGTACAGGAGATACTTACCTAATACAAGATGTCATGTAAAAGAATGTATGGTGATGTTTCATGAACAATATACGAATACTATGTTAAGCTATTTCATCGTACCTACCACATTTATCGATGCGCAGAGAAAGTATTAATGAACTTAACATTTTACGAAAAATTAAAAAAAAAATTTTTTTTCACATTGGCACATAACAGCACATTGCGGGCACATTACAGCACTATATGTTTAGTTTTGATAAAGTGATTTTGCGGACCTAACTAAATATCACAAAAGGGATGTCTCAATAAAAATTAAATTTTTTAACTAAATATATTTTTTTTAATGGCACATGATAGCACATCTTGAGCACATTACAATACAATTGGTTTGGTTTTAATGAACTGATGTTGTGGAGCTAACTAAACATCATAAAAAGGACCTAGTCATAAAAGTTAAGTTTTTGGAATAAATTTTTTTACGTAGCACATAATAGCACATTTCGGGCACATTTTGGCACATAGTTTTTTTCTTTTAGATTTCAAATTTGTTGAGTCAACTTTTTGGATATACCTCACTATCACAAATAGATACCCATCCTAACATTACTTAATAAAAACTGGGTTTTTCATTATTGAACCCTCATCACGTAAGGAACTTTGTTTGGGCTCGTGATCTTTGTGACCTCATAGAAAACAAGTATAATTAAATATATTGAATGAAAAGCTATGGATGGGTACATGGTTACTGTAAAAAATTATATTTGCAAAATTTTTCGTTATGCGTAACATTCTTCGAAACACCTACCCACATTGACACTGTTAATTTACCGATCGATCCGTTTATCCCCGTTGTCAAACAAACATACTCTTCAAAGACACATTTGTACACACTCTAAGATTATTTATCAACATTTGCAAATGTATGCGTTGAAAAGTTTATTTCGACTACGTCCGTTCCAAAACGTCCCAGTTTATAATTAGAACAATTAGAGGAATAATAAAAGTGTATCATAAACAATAGGTCCATCCAGTACATCAGTTAAAATCATATAAAACAACTAACTTCCTCTAAAACATATCAATTTTCCAACACCTTATGGACATCGAGGGTAACGATCTTTTGTTTTGGAAATTGAAACAGACGTTACCTTTCCTTGCAGATGATGCTTTAATAAGACACGTGAACACGATAAGGAAGTATCATCTGTTAAAATATTTCGCAGTTTTGGCTAATAATAAGTTTTACAGCATCATACTGTATCTAAGATATGGTTAAGCAGTATCTTATCATGTGTTTTTAATGCACCATGTTATTTCAACTAAGAAAATGAATGCACATCATTTAGTGTAATAAAATGTAAAAATCGCACGTATAAGTTACTTTTTCATTGCAATAACTGACTCAGTTGAATACTAATAAATATGTTAAGATATAAAATCTATACATTTCATATGACGGAGGGTAACATTATTACAATAAATCACAGGGGCCGTCCATAAATTACGTGATATGTTTAGGGGGGGGGGGGTCGAGTCAAATCTCATCTAATCTTACGTTGGAGAGAGGGGGGGTATCGGCAAATATCACGCAATTTTTTTTCTGATTGAAACAAAAAACTATACTATTTTGGTCCATTTAATCCAGATTGTACATGCTTAAGATTTAAACTTAACCCCTCAATCTCAATTAAACTTCAGGAAAATCTGAAAAATTACGTAAACAAGTTCAAGGTCGACGTCACGAATTCCGTCTTTCATAAAAAAAAAAGGTTGTTCTTCAACCAAACAGTATTTTATCATTCTGTAAAAAGTAATTTACTTATAGATATATTTTCTGTCCATCGAATATCAAAATAAATTCAATTATCAAAAAAAAAAAAAATACTTGTATAATAGGGTCAAACTTTGGAAACGGTGCCATTAAATAGGTAAATGGCGCAAAAAAAGCCGGTCGTCGGTTACGAAATAAAGGACAAAAGCCTACGGGAGCTATTATTGTATAAGTTGTAAACACTTAAGTCTTAAGATGTAATAAAAAAACGGCTTACCACGTAACATGACTCGCCCGATAATCAATCAATTTCATCCGTAATATCATTGGCGTAAAGTTCAAAGTTTTTATACGTAAGAAACCCACATTTTGAAAAATCTCACGTGAGGATGGGGGAGGGGGTTGAATAAAAACTCACGACATCTCACCAGGGGGCGAGGGAGGGACAGAAAATTTAAAAAAACACCTCACGTAATTTATGGACGCCCCCACGCATAAATTTTGAAAAATTATTTTTTTAAATTTAACATCACCATTAATTAATGTTAGACCTACTAAAAATGATAAAGAAATGGACTTTTTTTTAATAAGTATTAACTTTGAGGGTTAGCTGATGTAATGTTTGTATTCTACCTTATTAAAATAGAATTCTGCCAAATAAAGAGCTTCAAAATCTCATGAGTTAGGGGCCGTTCATAAAATACGTTCCCATACGTTCGCCGTTCATCAAAAAATTTTATTAAATTTTTACAGAACCCTTGGACTTTTGATAAATAGAAATATTATTTATTTGTTCGTTACAAAAGATATTTATTAATTTATTTAAATTTTATTATGAAAATAAAATAACTATTTTTGACTATCAAAATTTGTCTATTATCAATTAAAATTTATCATGATGAGGGGGGTTGCTTAGTTTTTGTGACGTAATATTTACAAGGGGTCACAGAAAGCGTTACAACCGGGGGGGGGGGGTCAAAAAAGCTAATTTTAGTGTGACGTATTTTATGAACAACCCCTTAACAGTAGCTGAAGACTCATAAAATTCTGAAATACTTGACAAGTAAAAAAAGAAAACTATTACAAATTACAAGAATGACCAATATAAAAAAATCAACTAAAAACTAATAGTAACTATGTATGGTGCATTAACTAATAACTTGGATAATAATTTTCTATTATTTGATATAAAAAAGAAAAAAATTAAACCATCTCCAAATTGTTTCAAAAAAACGTAGTAATTAGTTTCAGACTAATTTAGAGATGAGTGTGGTAAGAATTCTTAAGTCTATAAAAATCTGAACAATATTTAAGCAGTCTCTTATCATATTTCTTTTGATGCACCATGTTATTTCATTTAGGAAAATTAATACACACCTTTTAGTGCAATAAATGTAAAAGAATCGCCCTCATTAGTTATTTTTTAATTCTAATAATTGGTTAGACTTGTAATCCACAAATAGCAACAAAATTTCTGCAAATCTCATTTAAACAGAGGAGCGTTTTTATAAACCTCCCATAAAAATTTTATTTCAAAAAATTGTCATAATTTCCTATTTTCTTCTTTTAATTAGAAACTCACTGCAGAGTAAATTTCATGTGAGGGGCATTAGGGAAGGGGTGCCAAATATCACCAACGGAAAGGGAAGGGTATAAATAAAAATAAAAACACCTCATGTATTAATGAACTTCCCCCAACGCATAATTGCTGTTTGTTTACCACAAACCACTTGTTTATTAAAATAACCCAAATGCACTTAAACTCTAGTTATTTTGAAATCAACTATGCCAAAAATGCGACACGTCGACGGATAGGCACCTACTAAAACGATATCTCCTGCCAGACAACATTGTCGAAATTCTTGTATAACACATTAACAATAGATATATTGTTTTGTTTGTCACACATTTTTTCTTTAATAAGGAAACGTCTCACAATGTTTTTTAAGAAATCGGCTCGCATTTATTTAAGGGAACATCATATATACAATCCTTGGTAAACACGACCAAGACAAGGATTGTATAGGATAACTTTAAATGCGATACATTCCTTTTAAAGTGTTATTATTATTGTAGGTGGAATAAGGAATCGCTTTAAGCTAATGATGCCTTACTCAATTATTGACCGTTTTCGAGATATTTATTTAATTTCTAATTTTTTTTGTAATCTTCAAAAGTTTAACTGTAAATCGTAATAATTATTTTTCTTAATTTTTAAATAATGTATCTTTTGTTTCGTGAAATCCACTATTAGTTTTGATTTGCATTTAGCTATTTAAGTGTACATCAGAATTTAAGACATAACTGCTGTAAAACAAAATTTCCGTATAAGATTTTTATTTAATTCAAAAGCTAATGGTTCATGCTAATTTTTAATATCATTTGTACGCTTAATTAATAACTGATTTTTAAATAAAAATCCATTTTATATTCAAAAATCAGTTACTTTTTCAACCTGTACGCAAGTCGCGACTTTATTTCTAATTGTTTGCTAATTGTTTTTTTTTTATTATTGATAATGATGTAACGGCACATTATCAAAATCCGATGAGTGGTTTTGATTTTATTACTGTTTTTCTATGAAAATTATATAAAAAGAAGATAAAAAATTAAATATCTCGAAAACGGTCAACTATTGAATAGGGGGATTATAAGCTTCCTTATTGCAATCGAATTTAAAGTTATCCTCTATAAGCTTAATCATCGTTTTGTTCTTCTACCACTTTAGTATTAGTATTAATAGATTTTCGTTCGCAAAACACGTTCGCACATGGGAAGGGGGAGGGGTATACCGTTTAATATGACAAGACAAGGAAGACGGGGATCTAAGGAAACGTGACGTTCGCATTTCATCAAGCAATTCAACTACAAAATATTTTTATACTATTAACCCAAATGAACCATTTAGGTTTCCCTTTCGTGACGTAATATTTACAGGGGGTCGAAAAAAGAGTGACACAGTGTGACAAAGGAGGGGAGAGGTATTAAAATTGGTGAAATTTACAGGATAGGACAGCGTAAAAAATACCGCCTCATTACCTACAATATCCTACACAAAATGGACACGAGAGTTCAGAAAGCTTTTTGACTTTCCGGAATAAAAACCACTTATTTGTTTTTTCATGCTCAGCTATCTGTTTGTGTTGTAATAAATAACGTTAACAAATGCTGTGGATTTATGTCCAAATATTAAAAAAGTCATTTGAAAAAAAATTTTAATGTGCAACTCAGTACACGTGAAAGAACAATATTTTTCGCCTCCGTTTATTTTTCCAAGTGCTTAAGAAACTGTAAACTATCAATAACTACAAGCAATTAAAATTAATACATACTAATACTCACTCTTAAATATATATTAATTGTTGCTAAATAAATATTTACTGTAATACATATAACTGCTATGAGATGCCGGTGACTTACAGCTGACTGTAATACCGATATGCGCATGTGCGCTTTTCTATTGTCATAGCTTCGCGAGACGAATCGTTACGAAATGTTTCGTTTCATGGCCTTGAGATTTTACTCTCAACGCGCCCAAAGAAGTTTCACTTCAATAATTACTGAATTTTTGTACTTTTGTATAAATTACATACAGGGATAGATGATTATATAATAATATATACTTTTTTATAAATATATAGATAGATTTATTGCATTTATTTTTATTTGTAAATGCACACTTTTTTAAGCATATCTGTTAGCACAAAAAATCTCAAAATTTTGCCCTACTGCCCCTGGTATAAATCCAACGCTGGCCTTGGTCTCAGTTTTGATAAATGCGCAAGATTAAGATAAAAAATTGAAAGCTGCAACTATTTTCTACATTTCTTTAAAATTATTCTATAATTACTACACGGAGAAAACAATCATGAAAATATTGCTAGAATTCTAGCAAACATGACTAAAAAATCTGTCAATTATATGGAAGACCAGACGTTCTTTACGACACGATAAAATAATCGAGAGGTAGAGAAAAAAAGTCTAGACTTATTTAGCTTGATTATTCTAATACTAATTATTAGAAAGAATGAAAAATTGTTTTATACCACCAAGTACATTTTATGAGAATTATAGTACCCATTATTTACTAGAAAAATTTTGCTTGACTCATCAAGTAACAAAATCATGCTTATTTTTCTCCGTGTATATAATGCAATTTAAAGGGCGGGTAATATTTGAGCCCCAATAAAAAAATCGTCTGTCTCGTTTCCTTATCCCGATTATCCCGATTTCATCATTATCGAATCTAATAATGCTCCTATTATGTAAGCAATTTTACAGACGTATTCTCGTCAAAAATCGAACAGATGCGTCGTAGGACTTATTAAAAGAAATTTATGGTTGGCAATAACGACAAAAATGCGTATTGAGATTGAGAAATAACTAGCTGGCTTTTTTACGACAAATTTAATTACCCTAAAATAAACTGTAAAGGAAAATTGAGATAACGTTTAAAATCTCCCCTCAACAACCATGATGTAAACAGGTTTTATTGATAACAACGAAATTTTACAGACGTACCGTCTATCCAAACAAAAAGTGACTAAAATACATTCTATATAGTAAGAAAACTATTGCGGCTAGGAAAGCGCTATAAATAAGGTAAATTTTATAGCCGCAATGCGTGCATTGGGAAAAGTATTTCTCTTCCTTCCTACTTTCAAGGTAATGTAAATAAAACAATAATTACGAGCTATTAACCGGACCTGTTTTCACTTTATTGCACCCAATTGCAAACCAACTGAATCACGAAACAATATTTTGTCCCTAGTTTCAAAATAACTGAAGAATTATTACAAACATTGTACTTCTGCAACTTGTTTTTTTTTTTGTTTAAATACTAAATAAAATTTCTGAGGAGGTACCCTATATTTTTTAAGTGATGATATTAAAAAAGAAACATTAGGTATCGAAATGATTTCAACAGGCTAATGCACAATACACAAATCTGTTTTAATGACACAGGAAATCTTTCAGATTTAATGGACATCATGAGCAGACGTGTATTAGATAGGATACTAAATTTAGATCGTGCTAATTTAATTGTTTATATTTCATCTGACATAAGATTTGTAAATTAAAATTCAATAGATTTACAGATACACGAAGACATGTTTTTGATACATTATTTGAATTTAAGCACCTCCACTTTTTTCGTCCTGTGTCACTACTGAATTTCTCGAAGGTTAAAACATCCCTCAACATTCTTTTATATATATTTATATTTGTAAATCCTATTAATCTAATGTATGGTAGATGTACGTCTACATCTAAAGTACGCCTAACAACCCATTCACGGTTCATACTCTAAATTCATAATTTCCTTATTCCTAATGGACTTTCACAGTGTCTTGTGTTCTCTTACTTTTTCTATAAATTCTTATTTAAAATTATTTTCATCCCCTGTCTTTTCCATAAAAATAAAAAACGGTATTTGTGAGTTCCAATCATAGACGTAGTAAGAATAGACTGAACAGTACCGACAAAGCGTGTATGAAAATGTGGCAAGAAATTATAAAGAGAGAGACTGCTTTGGGAGGAGTTGCTGCCTCTCTCTAACTGTGCAATGGAGGCGAGAGTTTTCGTTACGTAATATTTACAGGGGGGTCACAGAAAGTGTAACACAGCGTGACAACCGGGGGGGGGAGGGGGTCAAAAAGAGCTAATTTCGAGCGTGACGTATTTTATGAATAGCCCCTTACTCATAAATCTGCTTCTAAACTACCCCTAACAATCCCTTCATTCTCCATAGCTTACTATATTCATAATTTTCACATTCCAAATTGACTTACACAGTGTCCTGTTTTCTCGTACTTTTTTTTTATAAATCCTTATTTATAATGTTTTTCAATTCCTGCTTTTTAGGGTTCCGCACCTTAAAAGGAAAAAGCAGAACCCTTATAGGATCACTTCGTTGTCCGTCCGTCCGTCTGTCAAGACCCTTTTTTCTCAGGAACGCGTTGAGGTATCTAGCTAAAAATTTATACCACATACTCAGGTCTATTGTCCCTTGGAGCTGTGAAAAAATCAAATTTCTAAGCCAACGCAATCAAAAGATACAGCTGTTTATGCCGCAAATTTCCGCAAATTTTCTAATCAAGACCTACAGGGTACTTCCCGTGAACTCAGAATCTTGAAATTTGGTACAAAGCAACATCTTATAGCACAGATAAATTAAAAATTGCGAAAACCGTAAATTTTTAGTTACATCATATAATAAAAATATTTTTAATAATTTTAAAGTTACTACCCCTCTCCTCATGAACGCGTAGAGGTATTAAATTGAAATTCATATCAAATACTCAGGTCTATAATACCTTTAAACTGTAACAAAATCAAACTTCTATGTCAACGCAATCAAAAGAAACAGCAATTTAAGCCGCATATTTTCAAACTCGCAACTACTTACAAGTGAATCAAAACCTAAAGGGTACTTCCAGTCGATTTAGAATCTTGAAATTTGGCATGAAGCAATGTTTTATAGCATATATAAAGAAAAAATTCCGAAAACTTTAAATTTTTAGTTATATCACATATTTACATAACATATATATATATACAGGTTTGTACGGAACCCTCGGTGCGCGAGTTCGACTCGCACTTGGCCGGTATTTTTTTTATTAAAATAGAAAACGATTAAATATTCGCCAGAAAAAAACAAAGGAAAATAAATGCGGAGGGTTAGGTTAGGTTAGGTTACTGTGTACCTATTGTATTTGTAAGCCCCATAATTTACCCTAGATCTTCTTTTTACCTTACCTACTCCTACATCTGCTCCTAAACTACCCTTAACCGACCCCTTCATGATTCAAGCCCTATCGTCCTACCCTCCTACCCCTACTATATCTGATTGACTTCTAAAATATCCTGTGTTTTTCAACTTTTTTCAATAGATTTCTATCTATATAAACTTATCCATCCCATACACTTTTATCAAAAGAAAAACTAAGAAAATATTCACTAGAGGAAACTTAATGGAAACGGTTGCAGTGTGATGAAAAAAAGTATGCTCTTGAAAAGGTTGCCCGCAACTTTTTTTGAGACCTCCTTAAACTAACCCTAAACTACTAATGAATGGTATGCAACACAATCTAAAGGAATAGAAATATAAAATAATAGTAAGTTTTTATAGGTAGGCTAAATATTTTTGAATGCACTTTGAACCCAAAAATATCAAATTAATTAATTAAAGTTATAAATGTTTTGCTATTTACTTTGTGGTTGCAAAAGTATAAAAATACCACTCCATAAACTTAGTATTCTATTGCACAAAAGAAAATCTCGAATTAATTTAATTCCTACACTCATATGTATTCTCTAACCACTTATAAATTAGACCGAGTAAGTATTTAATAAATTAAAATTAAATTCGACACAATTTTAGAATGCAACCACGTAATTCTATCTTCACGTGTAGAAATAGGGCTCTTGCACCTTCGTGTGCCACTTACGAACTTAATTTTATAACATAACTGGGTTAGTCTTGTCCATTTAAAAATAGTTAGGATTCAAAAGTCACAACTGAAAATATTTCTATTAAGCTGTTGAAAAATGTAGGTTTTTTTACGTAGGTACATCAACCACAAAGCAATCGTCATAAATTCTATGATATCCAAGCTAGGGTTAAATTAAATTCTATTTTTATTTTTTTTGAAATAAGTAGTTTAATGTCTTGATGATGCATAGGACATCCTCAGCTTTTATACAGAGATCAATTTAGAACCACAGTTAGTTACTGACTTTTATTGCACATAATAATCCACCTTCACTTTTTTAATAAATAAACAAATTTTTTATTGTTTTTAAAAAAGATCCACGAGGTTACATCTACATATCTAAATTGAACTGACTGTCGGTGTTAAAATTAACGGAACGTCGTTATCTAAAAATATGAAAATTTAATCACTCTCGGTTAATTTTAGACGACTTCTTCATGTCATTTATCATCATCATATTTTGACTGTTCGGCACTTTCACGTCTTTAAAAAAAATAGCAATTATACATAAGCACATTTTTCGTATTGAATGAATTTTGATAACAATTTTGTCTAGGAAGAAATGAGAGTAGTACGCTTACCAATCTTCGGAACGAAAGGAAAAAGTTGATATACGATTTGAAGAAGCTGTGTGATATGCCCGATATATTATCGGAGGGAGAATGGCTTGGGGAGTCGATAAGGCGGATCGAAGAATTCCAGCAGTACGTTATCGAAGATTATGTCAATAACCCTCTCACTGTTAAGAATAACGAGAAAGTTTGGACACTTCTCGACTCCATAGTCTACTGTGCAACTATTTACACCTCAATAGGTAAGCAATAATAATTAAACAATTCTTCAAATAATTTATAATCATTTATTTATTAGAGTGAATTTGAAGAGTTTTAGAGCCTTTATAAAATCCTACTTTTATATACCACATACTTATTTTAAGTTAAATAATACTGAATATGTTAATAGTAATTTTGTTTTAAACTTTTATAACAATATTATTGAATAAATTAATTTTTGATGTTAAAAATTGAATACCTACCTGGTCTCTTTGAAGGCCGATCGATTTTTTTTTTACAAAACTTGTAGGTCATGAAAATGTCGTATTAAAAGAGACTATTTTTAAATTTACATGTCCTTGAAATATAATCCCAGTAACAAAATATCTTTTGATGATCTCGAAAAAAAAAAAATAACCGACGAAACTTCTTACACTTGGTGTACCAAATGCTCCCCTGAATTTTTGTCACATATTACTTACAAACTCTTAAAATGTATATGGGTAATATTATCTTGGAAAACTCGGAGATGGAAAGGAAAATACAGGAATTATTTTCTGGTTGTAAACTATAGAAAACTAAGAATACTAACCTTTGCCTTTTTAATTTTTAGAGTACTACAAATTGAAACTGAACTCAGTTTTGCAGCCATTTGTTGTCATTCTTTATTTCTTCTGAATAGGATTATTACGCAGAATATTTTTATTATGTTCAATTTCAAATGTTCCGGCTTTATTTTGTTATACACGCATTTACCTATTATTCGATATTTATATTTCAGGGGTAGGTGAATAAATTATATTGCCTGTACAGTTAGTCAGCTCCATGTTACCGTATGAGAGCCATCTAAATATAGTTGTGCCTAATAAAATTAATGAAAGATCAAACGATTGACTTAAACTAAATAAAATATAATCATAAAATACAGTCCACTAAATCATGTCCAGAAAGTTGTCTCAACAATTTTGGAATTTAAAAGAAAAACAATATGTGCCACAATGTGCCCGAAATGTGCTATTATGTGCTACGTAAAAAAATTTATTCAAAAAACTTAACATTTATGACTAGGTCCTTTTTATGATGTTTAATTAGCTCCACAACATCACTTCATTAAAACCAAACCAATTGTGTTGTAATGTGCTCAAGATGTGCTATCATGTGCTATTAAAAAAAATATTAACCTACTTGAAAAATTGAATTTTTATTGAGAAATCCTTTTTGTGATATTTAGTTAGGTCCGCAAAATCAATTTATCAAAACTAAACTTATAGTGCTGTAATGTGCCCGCAATGTGCTGCTATGTGCCAATGTGAAAAAAAATATTTGAATAAAAAGTTTAGATTTTTCGTAAAATGTTAAGTCTTCATTAATACTTTCTATACGCATCGATAAATGTGGTACGATGAAATAGCATAATAATATGCTTAACATAGTATTCGTTCATGAAACATCACCATACATTCTTCTACATGATATGCAACACATCTTGTATTAGGTAAGTACCTGTACTTTTCATTAGGTTACGATTGTATAGAATGTATTGTGCACTATAAAATTCGTAGTATTATTAATATTATCAATACAAAGTGTTATTAAACCTTTTTTTATTATTAATAGTAACTTTTTATATTTAATGATAGTTTTCTATTAGTGTAGGGAATACACTTTTCGTATGGTACCGTTTTGGTGTTATCACATGCGTCATTCCTCAGCGGCCACCAGATGGACACCATATACACAGACTTTTCTAATGCTTTTGACAAAGTTAATATTTCAAAACTTCTTGAAGCTTTATCTCGCATTGGACTACCAGAAACTCTAATGAATTTACTGGCTTCTTACTTATATAATAGACGCAATAAGGTCTTTTTTGATAGAACTTACTCGAAGATATTCTATTCCACTTCTGGTGTTCCACAGGGCTCCAACCTTGGCCCACTATTATTTATTATTTATCTAAACTCTTTATTAGATTTACTGAGTAGCAATGAATTGGCCTGTTCATTTGAAGTATTTGCGGATGACATGAAAATATATTTAAAAATTAGATCTGTACGGGATTGTTTTAAGCTCCAACGATTTCTAAACCTCTTTGTTACTTTATGTACTGAACTTGATTTATACCTGAATATTAACAAATGTAAAATTATGTCGTTTTGTAGAAATAAGTCACCTATATTGTTTAATTATGAAATTAATGGTATACTAGTCACTAGAGTTAATTTACATTCGGATCTTGGTATAACCTTTGATTCTCAACTTAATTTTCAATCACATATTGGCAAGGTTGCTACCTCTTCCTGGAAGATGTTAGGTTTTGTTACTCGTTCCAGTCGTAATTTATATTCTATTAAAGTAATTAAAGCCATTTACTTCTCTCTTGTGCGCTCTCGTTTAGAGTATGCCTCTATGGTCTGGTCTCCCATCAATCAAGTCCATTCTCTTAAGATTGATAAAATTCAAAATAAATTTCTAAAAGTTTTGGCTTGGAAACTTGATGGGGTTTATCCTGTATTGGGGACGGACTATGATGCATTACGTAACAGATTTCAACTTTTATCTCTTCAAGAGAGAAGATTATGTGCCAGTGCTATGTTTATTTCCAGGTTGGTTCGAGACAATATTGACTGCGGCCGTTTTTTGAAGTTAATCAATTTCAAGGTACCAGTTATTAGAACTGGTCCACCCTTCCATCTTCCGTTAGTAGGTACCAACTCTGCCACTTCTGCACCCATCTATCGCTTGATGGACTCGTTTAATTACTTTCATAACCTAGATAATAATTTAGAACCATATTTGATTTCGAATATAAACTCTTTCAATAGATAACTAAGGCAGGAACTTGCGTAATCTACATTCTCTTATATTATTTTTATTTATAACAACACTTTTTATTTATTTTGCTAATTATTGTACACACTACACTATGTAACATAATTTTCTTTTTTTTTTTTTTCTTGTATGGAACCCTGTTATTGGCTTTGCTGTTGGGTTCATTATTTGATAAATAAAATAAAATAAAAAAAAATCACAACGCATAGACAAAGAGACAAATTTTTGCTCATTTATTTATATACATCTTAGAATAGAAGATTAGTAATTATTAAGTAATAAATATATATTCTTATAAAACAATATGAAAATACTTATGTAGTCAAGTCATTTCTATTCTCGTCAAAGTAAAATTTCCATTTTTCTTCGTAATAACATTACTAATAGAGAAAGTATTAATGAAGACAGAATTTTACGAAAAATCTAAACTTTTTATTCAAATATTTTTTTTCACATTGGCACATAGCAGCACATTGCGGGCACATCACAGCACTGTATGTTAAGTTTTAATAAAATGATTTTGCGGAGCTAACTAAATATCACAAAAAGGATGTCTCAATAAAAATTAATTTTTCAAGTAAATTTTTTTTTAATGGCACATGATAGCACATCTTGAGCACATTACAACACAATTAGTTTGGTTTTAATGAAGTGATGTTGTGGAGCTAACTAAACATCATAAAAAGGACCTAGTCATAAAAGTTAAGTTTTTGGAATAAATTTTTTTTACGTAGCACATAATAGCACATTTCGGGTACATTTTGACATACATATTTTTTTTAATTCCAAAATTGTCGAGTCAACTTTTTTGACATCACTAAATCATCTACAAGAAATGTGCATTTAAAAGAATATTCACTTCACAAAAAAGTGACAATTTCAAGTATTCGATCAAAATTTTAAGAAACAATAAACTATATTCCATACGACGTTTTGACCTTTTTTCTTTTATTAGTATCAATAGCTACGTGCTTTTGCTTATCAAAAGTCGTATAAGTAAATTACATTACACGTATAAATATATTACGACTGGAACAATTTTTAATACCTACAATAATGATACATATTTCCACCGACGGCCAGTTACTTTAATTAAAAAGTAACTGATTTACTCAGGTAATTCTTCACATTTTATTAAATAAATATGCGTGTATCAATAGCATAGCGCATCAAAAGAAATATGATAAGTGACAGCAGTCATATATTGCTAGGGCTTTATAAACTTAAAAATTCTTACCCTACGCACTCCTAAATTATTCTGAAACTAATTACAAACATTTCAGAATCTCATTAGCCTTCAACTACTGTTAACTCATGCGATTTTGAAGCACTTCATTTGGCAGAATTCTATTTTAATAAGGCAGATTACAAACATTGATATCATCTAACCCTCAAAATTAATACCTACTCATTGAAAAAGTTCAATTTCTTTATCATTTTTAGTAGGTCTAACATTAATTAATGGTGATAATTTTTCAAAATTTATGTACGACTTTCTTAATTATATTACCCTCAATTGTATGAAATGCAGAGATCTTAAAAATATCATAATGGACAATGGCATCGTAAAAACAAATCCGTGCACAACAACTCAACATCACGCCCGATTAATTTTAACCATCCTCGTAAAACTCTGATTTACTACAATGTTATAATTCTAAATAGTGTAACGTTTTTGTTAAGCTGTCAAGAAATGCTTTCATCCCGATTTTTATGGTGTAACTACAGTTGTGAATAATTTGGTAGTAATTTCAAATCGACGAAGCATTAATAATAAGAAGCAAACGGGTAAAGTGTATAAGCCTGCACTAATTTTCCTTAAATAAAACGTCGCCTAAAAAAAAGAGTAGATATCTCAAAGAAAAATAAAATTACTCATATGTGGGATGTTTGAGGAGGCAATCTTGCAGAATTTTGAAAAAATCCTTAATAGAACAGTAAAACAATTTCTGAGAAACAAAATGCTTTAGGTACATAAATTTTGGATGACGAGCACCTTTTCTGTTGAAATAAAAACAACAATGTTCCTCGCAAGTCATTGATTTACAGATCAGGCATTTGCCAAATGTGTGAGATATCTAGCAAAAGACGTCGCTAGCGTGAAACTAAAATACCAGAAAATCGCTCTCAAAAATATAACATGTCCCTAACTGACGACCTCAACGATACGATGTGCCAAAATTCAAGGAAAAATAAAATTTCGAAACGTTTGAATTACAACATCAAATTTTTTCCTTCACATTGCAGCAACATAATATACTTATTCAAATAAATGCCTAAGACTAAAGATTACAATAAAATAACACAGTAAGAATTAATTTGTAATGATTAATTTAAAATGCAGCTTGCAAACACATTAAGGAACAAAAAATTTTGTTAAGAGTCGAAAAATAGCCCAAAAAATTAAATTTGTGTAAATTATGACAACAGGGAAGTGAACGTGTTTGAAATGTATTTATTTATGTCACGATTCGTCTAAATTTAGCTCGTTTGGCAACGCTGGAAGTGGCACATGTTACAGACCGAATATTGAGCTCTTGTTTCTAAATATAACCAGTACCAAAACGATGGAATCGTCGCAAGCACCATTCGAAGGTGTCGAGGACGAATCCTCGAAACGTGATCCTGAAATGGCGCGATTCGAGTCGATGATAACGAGCGAACAAGTGCTTAGTGCCACAGCAAACCGCAGACGAAGAAACTTGTCCAAAAGGATGGCCAACAAAGCGAGAGAACGGACACCTTGCCGCGATGTTGTGGATAAGTCAACCACCACCGACGACGACGCCGACGCCGAAACGACGTCTCGGCCGAAGACTCCCGAACGTAAGCGACGCAAACCCAAGAAACCCGTAAAAGCAAAAACCAGCGACGGAGAGGATAACCAGGACACCCAATCCACCATAGCAAACGACGAAGACAAAACCCCACCACCAACACAATCACAACCATCACCAAAATTTTTGAGGACTAGAAAGGTCTTTGATGGCAACAGCTCCAGGGAAAGAACCCCTGAACCAACACCAAAACAAAGCAATAATACAAACAACTTCCTTTCACCAGATCCTAGTGGACATAAAGAAAAGAAGAACACAACTGGAGAGATTAACCGACGAAATACACTCATTGGAGCAACCCAAAATGAAATAATGTCCCTGGTTGAAAAAGCAAAAAGAAGCTTAACACCGAACAAAAATAAAGACAGATTTCGGAAACCAGACAAGGAGAAAATGAAAAGGAGCAAATCTGCTCCCAAAACATTGGAAACCTTACAATACTCCCCTTATCCACCTTCAGAAGAAGATTTACTGGAAAGGCTTAGAAAAGCACAATTGGTTATGGACGATCCACGTCCATCACTCTCTCGGAAGTCTTCCACCAATGAAAGGCCACGTACAAAACCTCCTGAAGAAGACAACACACCAAAAAGTACTCCACCCTCGAAAATACCTTTGAGGAGATCAACCTCCAAGCAACATTGCGACCAATTACAAAAGAGAAAGTCTCCAAAAATTACTTCACCAAAAGTGATTGAAGTTCTCGACCCGAAAACGTCCAGAGTGGTAGCAAAATTTTCTAAAGGTCCCCAATTACCTCCCGTCGAATTCTTAAAGTTATTGAGTGTTTTAAGGACCTTCACCATCCGAGAACTTTTCACAGAATACAGGAAATTCAAACAAGAAAGAATTGACGAATACAAAAAGATACGAAATCTCCGTAAACGTTGCTTCTGCAATTTGTTGTTGATTTTGATTTTATGCGGACTCGGCGGAATATGTTTCCGATTTATTGAAGGATCGTTTGAGAACTTCTACAAATGCGGCGTCAAAAGGGTAAAAAGGGATTTTATCGACTTATTATGGTACAGAAGTCACAATTTTAGAGAAGAAGACTGGAAATCTTTGGCGAGGAACAAACTGAGAACCTTTGAGGAAGACTTACATGCAGCCCATGAGGCTGGGGTACACACTTACAGCGGGCAAAGGTCATGGAGCTTTCGAAACGGTGTTATGTACTGCTTAACATTGATAACAACAATTGGTAAGACTGGGTTGAGCATCTAACCTCGTACTATATGATTATACCAAATCGAGGCTTGATTGTGCTTTAGTTTATTTAATGGTTTTGAAATTAATATTTGTTACAGGATATGGTCACATTACACCCCAAACAACCACCGGAAGAGCTTTGACGATAGTCTACGCAATTATTGGGATTCCCTTGTTTCTTATAGCACTCACAGATTTTGGTAAACTATTCACCAGAGGCATCAAATTCGTCTGGTCCTTCGTTAGAAGAATTTATTACACTGGAAACTGCAGAAGGGCCAGGAAAACTGCCCATATGAAGGTAAAATAACAGTATTCTAAATTATTATAGAAATTATATCGATATTTTTGGATCCAGGAAATTTTCAAAGGGGCCCAGATGATGTACGAGATAGCAACCCTCAGAAGACCTTCCGTATTCGGCCCAACAACCACTGAGGATCCGGAAAATCCAAGCCAAACCGCCAACACAGACACCCCCACAACCCCAGCACTTTCAAATTTCGAAATCGACGACGAATTCAATCTTCCCATTTCCGTCGCTATATTTATCCTGGTTGTTTACATATTCCTGGGGGCGATCATTTACTGGGTTTGGGAAGGATGGGATTTTTTTGCAGCGTTCTATTTCGTCTTTATTTCGATGTCTACCGTGGGTTTTGGTGACTTTGTTCCTAGAAATGACATTTGTATGATATTTTCGATTGTCTACCTCTGTTTCGGCCTCGCATTAATGTCTATGTGCTTCAATGTAGTCCAAGTTAAGCTCAGCGACACTTTCAAACAAGCCTCTTCGAAACTTGGAGCTACTATAGGAATTGAAGTGGTGGATGAAGACGGAAGTATCACCACGGTGCCCCCTGTCACTGTTGAGATGCCCGATATTCACGACACAAAAATCAACGAAAATGGGAATGCCAAAAAGGATAACGAGATCAAGGAGGAATTACAAAACGGTGATATAACAGACTTACAAAAGATTAAGAAAAACGTTAGCGGGTCTTTAAATGATTTTCAAGCTACGGAAGTGGAAGACTTGACAAAGGAGGGTGCAAAGAAGAAATGATTGGTTTTTAATTTGTTTTTATATATTGTATAGTTACGTTTGTTCGCGAGTTTTAAGGCTGTTCGAAATAACGAAATAAATAGCTAAGTAATATAACATTCATAGCATTTTTAAAGGACCTCCATGTAGGTAGGTTTTAAGAGTGAAGGGCCATAAATTGCTCTAAAAATTTTATTTATCACTAATCAGAGCAATTTAATTTTATTGTATGTGGACCTTCATCCTAAATTGAAGAAGTCTAAACAAAGGTATTTTTAAATAAAATAAATATACAGATAAGACAAGGTGGGGTAATTGATAACACCACAATTTTAATAAAAACAAACAGATAATGCCACTTATGAGGTAAAATGGTAAATAAATAATAACTTTAAATAAAAGTGCAATGAATGCTTTTACATCAAACTTGTTATTAAATTATTTTAAAATAAAAAATACTAAAGCACTTTTTTAAGGAGGTCAGAAATCCGAAATTAAAACTTGAAACCCCATTTTTATATGTTTAGTAAACAAAACAATATTTTTATTCTAAAGAATGAACTTTATATCTACATACAGTCGAGTCTCGTTATCAGCCCGCTTGAGTTCGTCAGCTTAAATTTCTACGAAAGACCTATAAGGTGAAAAAAAATTATTTTAGTATCTCGATATGAGACCGCATCATTGTTTAAAGAAATTCAAAATTATGTAGTATAGATAACTATTTTACTCGGAAGCACTCATAATGAGATACCAAAAATATAAATCTATACACTCACACGCTTAAAAAGTAGAAGTACAATGCAGAACCGTCACCTGTGGAGGAAGAGTAGGGGTACGCAAATTCTCAAAATTATATTCCTCTACACCCCTGTATACGAACTCATAACGAGATTCGACTGCATATAATAACTATATATTATATAAATTCATATGTAGAGTGAGGAAACCCATGAAATTTATATCCGTCCCCAATCAACTATCGTTCTCGTTTACCCCACTTTTGAAAAAATAAAAGTAATTTTGCCTTAAAATATTAATAACAGTAGCAGCATTACCTACATGTGCAAAGTGCATAAAGTGCTTGTGATTGTAAATTCATAGAAAATGTACTCTAATTTTGTACTTGACAGATTGTTGTCTGAAACATTATATTTTTACAATCTGGTTATCTCATAAATTTAAACAATATTATTGAAAGAAAAACTATAGGTACTTATAAAAATAAATAAATATGTATACCCAATAGGAATATATATGATTTGTTGTGTTTTAAGGAGAGAAATCAAAAATTTTTGAAATTATTATCACATTATTTTGAAATAAACAATTTAAAAAAATTGTCACGTTTTTTTCTGCCTAGAGCAAGAGTTTCCATGTGGTTCATATTTTTTAACCGTTATTTTACACTTTCAATAAGATTAATTTACTTAAAACAAAAGTGAACGTCGTTTTTCAAACAACATCAAAATATGTAAGAATAAACGAAAACAAAAACGATTAGGATTAATAAAAGAACAAACATCCATTAGTCGCAATTCAAATATTTGCCAAATCAAAAATTTATTAGCCACCCTCTTGTCGCCCGTTATCAACCATGCGTTTAATTATTGTGAACCTCCACGTGAAATGTGACACGGCGCTATTCGATTTGTTTTTGCTGTGAATTGTGAATTAAATGGAAATGAACTAGAACGTGCAATCCGTATTTTTTTGTTTCAGGCATAAAACAATTGAAATACTAAAACAAAACAACATTTACGACTTTTTTTTATTTTGAAGTGAAACTTCTAATGCGACTTTCAACAAGGTTGCGTTAAAAGTTTAACGCTACCATGGAGGGGGAATAGAAAGAGACAGAGCGAGAATGAATGCGTTACACAGAGCGAGAGTGAATGCGTGGCATTCAAACGCATGCGCGTAGTAGTGAAACTTCTAATGCGACTTTCCACAAGGTTGCGTTAAAAGTTAAACGCTACCATGGAGGGGGAATAGAAAGAGACAGAGCGAGAATGAATGCGTGGCACAGAGCGAGAGTGAATGCGAGGCACAGAGCGAGAGTGGATGCGTGGCACTCAAACGCATGCGCGTAGTAGTGAAACTTCTAATGCGACTTTCTACAAGGTTGCGTTAAACGTTTAACGCTACCATGGAGGGGGAATAGAAAGAGACAGAGCGAGAATGAATGCGTGGCACAGAGCGAGAGTGAATGCGAGGCACAGAGCGAGAGTGGATGCGTGGCATTCAAACGCATGCGCGTAGTAGTGAAACTTCTAATGCGACTTTCTACAAGGTTGCGTTAAACGTTTAACGCTACCATGGAGGGGGAATAGAAAGAGACAGAGCGAGAATGAATGCGTGGCACAGAGCGAGAGTAAATGCGTGGCACTTAAATGCATGCGCGTAGTAGTGAAACTTGTAATGCGACTTTCTACAAAGTTGCGTTAAACGTTTAACGCTACCATGGAGGGAGAATAGAAAGAGACAGAGCGATAATGAATGCGTGGCACAGAGCGAGAGTGGATGCGTGGCACTCAAACGCATGCGCGTAGTAGTGAAACTTCTAATGCGACTTTCTACAAGGTTGCGTTAAACGTTTAACGCTACCATGGAGGGGGAATAGAAAGAGACAGAGCGAGAATTAATGCGTGGCACAGAGCGAGAGTGAATGCGTGGCACTCAAACGCATGCGCGTAGTAGTGAAACTTCTATGCGACTTTCAACAAGGTTGCGTTAAACGTTTAACGCTACCATGGAGGGGGAATAGAAAGAGACAGAGCGAGAACGAATGCGTGGCACATAACGAGAGTGAATGCGTGGCACTCAAACGCATGCGCGTAGTATACCTGTTACAGGCCAGTGTGAGCGTTAGCAACGAGTAGCGTCCAATATTCCAACGCAAGAGGGGGAGAGAAAGAAAGATACACAAAGGTAGAAAGTAGGAGAGAGAAAGAGAGTGAGTCGGTAGATCAACATCAACACATGCGCGTGGTATTCTTGCTATGCAGCGAAGTAAACAGTGCGAGCGTCGTGAAATTAGCTGAAATGATAATTTAAAGATGCGATCAATTGTGAATTGTAAGCAATGCTAATAAAGTTTGTCTTAAAGAAACTGTATGAGTTCACTAATAATCAATTTCTACCCCTTCCAATTTTTATTTCCATATTACGAAGTTTCACTTCTTCCGCGCGGAGGGACTCCACGCGCTATATATTTTTTTTTTGTTATAATTTACTGATATATTGAGTAAAATAATAAATCAAAATTTAAGTGGATTTTTGATTTAACAGCTTATCTTCTCGTCTGTATAAAAGAGATACTTATAAGATATTTGTTTTATCTTGTTCAATCATATCTATTGCTTTTTCCATAGCAGCTTTTAAATTATGTATCTAAGATCTGATCGATTTTCAGACGCAACCGGATGGAAATTTTTAATTTATTAAGGTCTACCAAGACCATCTAACAAAATTTGTTCTGCTACACGCTCTACAATCTCAGAGAGCGACAGAGGTGGCTTACCATTTGAATGATATATTTCTGACTATAGGAGCGGCGTGCATTCTTCAATCTGACAACGGTAGGGAATTTGTAAATAATGTTATGTGAGCTTGCCAGTCTGTGGGCAGAACTCAAAATTGTGCACGGAAAACCCAGGCACAGTCAAAGCCAAGGCTCTGTTGAACGTGCCAATCAAGATATTGAGAATATAATAGGCTCTTGGAGTCTTGGATGCAGGACGACGTTTCAACGAAATGGTCAGAAGGCTTGAGATATGTTCAATTTATGAAAAACCGCGCCTACCATTCAGGGATAAAACAATCGCTATACAAGGCGTTATTTGGAATAGAACCCAGACTAGGACTTTCGACTTCCTCTTTGCCGCAAGAAATCATAAATGATATTCCGGATGAAGATGATTTAAATAAGGTAATAGAAGATGATCGCAATGTTAACCTGACAGGAGACAGTGATGATAACGTTGCCGAAGTTAGTAACCAAGAAAAAGTTTCTTCATACGAAAATGACATTCATAAAGCTAGAACAATTGCATCAGAAAATCTTGTAAAACAGGCTAACAAAATGAAAGCTACTTCTGACAAGTCTCATCCACTTACCAACATTGGAAATAATGTGACTATACCGATTCCAGATGTTGACAAAGGCAAAGGTGATCTCAAAAATATCAATGGAGTTATTCTTCAGAAAAATGACGAAGGTTTTTACAAAGTTGGCACCAAACATAGTGTACTTCAGAAACTATATTGCAGGTTTTATTTTTTTTTACTTAATTACTTATCTATCTTTCTGGAGCATTAATGATATTCTGAAGTAACTAATATGTTTTTATTTTTTTTCAGATCAGAATTCGACATTTGCAATCAAACTTTTGTAGAGGTAGCAGTTGTAAACCAAGGCTCTGAAATATCGTTAATATAAGGACTGTAGCTACGAAACATTCAGTTGGATCAAGCCAAGGTTTTCACAAACAGGTGCCAGTGCAACAAGGCAATGATACTATGCAATTCTAAGTGCCACCAAAACACTCCATGTAAAAATAAATAACAATTATAATAATTGAGATATGATTATTGCTTCTATTAAAAAAACACTTATTATTTGTTAGAGTATGATTGTTTGTATTACCAATTAATTATCCATAACTTTTAACGACGAATCATGATGGTTCTATTAAAGATTATTATTTTTCCAATTACGGAGTATTTTATTCAGTTTATCTATTTATTTTGACTTTATAGATATATAGACCAGGGTCGATAATTTCTGCAACCAAAAAAAAATATAGTAGGATGGAACCCATTGGAAAAGGAAGAGAATATAACAGAAATGAAAGGAAAAATAATTTACGGCCGATCTGAGGTCGGGAAGGGGAAAGGGGTTAGTTTTTAAGGGTAAAAAACGGTTTTCCTTGATTTCCGGAAGAACTACAAGTCTTATGGAAAAAGTTAAATAGCAAAGTTGTAGATAATAAAAAGGTCTACAACTTCTGCATTTACACTTTTCTCACATAACCTCAAAATTTATGTGACTTACCATAGTAATGTATATTTTTTTTCACACGATCAAAAAGTAGAGAGTTCAACGAAGAAAAAGCCCACCAACGTTTTTAAAAAAGCAGATATTTTGACGTGAGAATTTTCGATTGAAAATTAGGGTGTTTTTTCTATATTAGGTAAAAACAAGGTGAAAAAATAAATATTTCAAATCAAAAAACTTACAGCGTGTGTGGGACATAAATAGGTAAGTTTTTACCAAATTTCGTGAAAAAAAAAGTTTTTTGTAAAAGATAAAAACAAAAAACTAAAAATTTGGTTATTTGAATTTTTCACATAAATTTTGAGGTTATGTGAAAAAAGTGTAAATAGAGAAGTTGTAGATCTTTTTATTACCTACAACTTTGCCCTTTAACTTTTTTCCATAAGACTTTTAGTTTTTCCGGAAAACAAGGAAAACAGTTTTTACCGTTAAAAACTCACCCCTTCCCCTTCCCGACCTCAGATCGACCGTAAATTAATTCTTCTTTCATTTCTGTTATATTCTCTTCCTCTTCCAATAGGTATTATCCTACTATATATTTTTTTCACTTTTTACTATTTTTGAAGGCTTCAGCACTGGTCTAATACTATAATGTTTACACTACGCCACACCAGTTTATCCTAGAGTGTGCGTATTGTCACATAGTGCTCATATTTTTCCAAAATTATATTTCTTTTTAATTGTTTTTTATTTCATTAATTACATTTGTTCTAATTTGAAAATGCAACGTAATGGTTTTACGCAACAAGGAACCGCCACACGGAAATGCCACATGATTGCACGGCAAAAGTGTGCCGTGACCAACTTGCGAATTTCCGTTTGGGGGTAAAAGAGCACTATGTGGGTCAGTATAAAAGAATTAGTTTTTGAAGAACACGAGAAGTAAGAAGTCAGTAGGATCGAGCCAGCGAGTCCGAGGGGTTAAGGGGGGTGTAGCGGTTTACCGCTATCACTCACCCTAATACCCTGATAAGAGTCCCTGCCATTACCAACGGCCCTAGTTGGTAGTTTAATTAGGCAAGTAGTTTTAAGATATATTTTTATAATTAGTTTATAAGTGTTATTTGTTTTGTAAGGCATTATTAAATCATTAAAACCATATAAAATTCGCGCCTCTACGTTACAGTATTTATATCAGGACAAATAAGTTTGGACTAGCCTAAACTGGTTTATCCTATCGGGCGTAGAACAAATTAGTTTGGACTACGCTATACTAGTTTACTAGTTAATCCTATCGCGTATAGGAAGAACTAGTTTAGCCTTGACAAAACTAGTTTGTCCTGAAATCGAGTTTGACCGGTAACATATGAACCAATTCCATTTTTCCTTTTCTTCCACTTGAGATTTTGATAAAATAATTTGAGGTGCTGCCTTTAGGACCTCCAATAACAACCTATATTTTAAAAATTTAGCCGCTTCTTAAATCAAATCAAACTACCTTCTATAAAATACGATTTGAATATGTTATTTTAAAGATTTTTAATATACCAAATACGTATTTTTATTTATTTGCTTACAGAAGGTTATTAAAATATTATTACTACTGATAAAATTCTTTAACAATTAACTAATCGCCAAAACAATTAATTTATCTTTAGTTCTAGTAGTTGGAGATTAAATCGACTTGTATTAGTGGTAGATATTTGCGAAATCTCCTGTTCTATTATCCTAGATTTCTTGTTTAATTAACAACAAAAATAGAATAGACGCCTAGTTAGTAAAAATAAAGCACTTTAATTTGACAAGATAAGTATCATCAAAAATTATTCACAAAAACATACACATAGGTATAATTTGCCTTTGTAGATTTTACTAAACAGTCATCATGTTTTATCAATGCAATAGTTATATTTTCAAGATTTATTACCCCATTAAACAATTTTCATATCCGAGAAAAGATCTGATAAAATTATATGTACTATTATTTTTAGATACTTTATTTATTATTTTAATACTTTATCAATGACTGACTGAATTTTAATTCAAAATCACTTTCCTTAATCTTATCTGCCCACTAAAGATTAATTTAATCGATTTATTAAAAGGACTGTTCTTTCCCTAATCAGTAGGTTTTAGTGCACCACACCGCATGCAGAAATCAGTTTAGTGAGAGTGAATTTGATTTCTTCATCCATCATTTATGAAGGACAAAAATTAGTAATTAATATACCAACCAACAGGTAGGTAGTTTTAAAAGTTAACGTTAACTTTAAAACAACAGCAAAACGTTATAACAATTGCAAGACCACAATTTTCACCGTATAGGATTTCATTTGTTATCAATAAACAGGCGAGCAACGTTCGCTTTTGTTTGTAGGATTAACTGACGTCATTTATTTAGTACTCGTAAATCAGAGTGTTCTACTAATTTCAGTAAGCAAGCACAATTAAGTTACAGATTTAAAAATTATGTGACCATGAGCATAAAGTATTAATTATCTAACAAAATATGTAAACTGAACATTTCTATAATTACGTAAAGAGCACAAAAAATCAAAAAGACTGACTGATTATGAGAAAAACATTTACTTTGTGATAAATCCATTTAATTGTCCTTTCCATCGGCTAATTCAAAGACATTATCTCGAAAATTGTTCTTTATTTATTTGTTTTGACGATAATTCGTAACAAACTGCACACATAGTATGGAATAGTTTTATAGCCCAATAGAAATTTGCGAAAAAATTTAGCGAAACTATTTGTTTTGTTATTCCCAAACCGATTAAAGGAATTTTACAGTACCTACTTACTAACTTACTTTTATGAACACAAATATAAAACCTTTAATCCTTTTTTACACACTGGTACAGAAAATGGTAAAAAGATTACCTGCTAAATTCAAATTTGACAACCATTAAGTAGTTCGTGAAAAGTCAACAGAATCGGAAAAAGACACTGGGATAATTAAACGCTCATTAAATGCTAATGCTAATTGCTGTTTTACTAGCTTAAGATTAAATGAGCAGAACATTAGTGAAATAAATGTTTAAACAATCTAAAAATAACTTTTGGTATTAGAGTAATTAAATGTTCAATAAGACCGTATTAAATGCTTGTGAAATTTTTGCAATAATGTAATAAGAAAATTTAATTTTTAGATTGTATACTCCATGTTTTATTGTTATCGATAAGCATTTAATTCATAACTTATTTCATTTAATAAGCATTTATTTTTTTTTTTTATTATGACTCATATTTTATTTATTTTATTTTTTAGATAATTTATGAATAAATCCTATGAGAATTTAATATGTTATTAGGACATTTAATTATTCATTAATCAGTACATGATTGAAACAGTAGTTTTACTTCTTCAAACATGTTTTAAAACATCTTTGAAATAATTCGAGCATTTAATTCATAACTGATTTGTTTTTGAACGGATTTGCTGAGTATTTAATTACTGTGTAATCATAAAACTTTTTTTATTGATTAAACTATTTTTTTGACTCAGATTTTGTTCAAAAATTTTGCAGGAAATTTAAAAAAATCCCAAAGCATTTAATTTCCAGTTGTGACACTTAAGTTGTTTTCTTTGTTTAAACTTACTTTTGGCCTATTTTTATGCCAACGTGTTGTCTAAGTCACAGAATCATTTACTTAATGGAAAAGTAGTACATAATTGACCTATTTCGAAAGCACTTAATGAGCATTTAAATACAACATAGCCAGAAAATCAAATTTTCATTGTTTAAACAATTTTTGATTTGTTATTTTTTAGATAATTTTTGCTCAAAGTATTTAGTTTCTCATTAGGGCATTTAATTGGATCAAGTGCCTATTTTTGATTCTGCTTTCAAAGAAAAACGAAGTTATTTTTACCCATGCATTGGATCTAACACGATAGAAAAGAACAAACTTTTAAAGGTTCGCTCCTGGGAAAACCTTGTGTGAAAAGCTTTATCGACCAGTATATATTTCATCATCACTATTATCTATCTATTTCTACGACTCCACCGTTGATCATAAAGTTAGACCCATTTAACTTTTCTATTTTATTATCAGAAAAACGCGGGTATGCTTTTTTTGTACTCAGTATATGTGTAATAACACTTATTTATTTATTTATTTGTTGCCAAAATTCCTACATATTTTAATTACATATAATGTATATATATGTAGGACCTATAGGGGGTATATGTAAATACCCGTACATAGGTTGGTCTTATACTAGAGTAAATTAATATAAATAGGAAATATCAAAATTACTTAATATTACACATAATAGCATGTTGCACCTCACTTAGGTGGCTAATAGTTTTTATTTTGGCAGTTACATTAATGTGCAATTTCTTACTATCATCTTCAATTTTTTCCTTAACACTTTAACACTAACTGTTGAATGTTTTATCTCATTTGGTATCATATTAAAATATTTTATTGAAAAATATGTATAGCTTCTTTGTCCTATTGTGAGTGAGTTGATGGGCAGTGGAATATTTTCATGTCTGGTATTTGTTGTTATGCTGTTATATTCATTTTTTAGATTATTAAACTGAAAAATTATTGATTTTAGTATAAAAATTGTCTATGCTTACAGGTCTATTTTGATCATACTCTTTAATTCCTATTATTTTTAGTAATTTGTTTTGTAGTTTTCTGAAGCATCATACAGGCCACCCCATCCTATAATAATATACAGCAAATATACCATAATATATCTTGATTAATTGTTTCTTAGTTAAATTTTTCTTAAGCCTGTAGAATACGTATAATAAGTATTTCGTTTTGCTAACAATATAGTTTACATGTATATTCCATTTCATGTTATAATCAAACATTAAGCCTAGATAAGTACAACTGTTTGTTCTTTTCAACGATTCATTATTTAGTGTAATATCTATATTATTAGGTACAGAATCTGAATAGTTTCCAAAAGTAATATATTGCGATTTTTTAATATTCAAAAAGAGTTTATTTTGATACAGCCATGAAAAGATGGAGTCAAGTTTGCTTGACATTTGTAGTTCTGTTTCATACCAAGACTGTCCATTCAATGGTACCACTGTATCATCAGCAAAAGCAATAAGATCTTGATGCAGTACTAAAAGGTCATTTATATATATTATAAATAAGAATGGACCTAATATGGACCCTTGTGGAACTCCCACCTTAGTAAAAACTGGCTGACTTTTAGTTTCATTTACTTTGACAATTTGTGATCGATCACTTAGATAACTTGTTAAAAGCTGTAAACAAACTCCACGTGGGAATCCATGTTGTACAGTTTAGATATCAATAATTGATGGTCTAGAGTATCAAAGGCCTTTGAGTAGTCAAGAAAAGCCACCACTGTAGGTTTGCTATTAGCTAAATTATCATATAGAAATTTACAGAAGTAAGCTATAACACCTTCAGTTCCTTTTCCTTTAAGAAAACCAAATTGATTTATACTAATTAAATTGTATTTACGTAGTAGCAAAATTGTACAATCTTATAAATATTATCTTCTCAAACACTTTTGCCAGATTAGATATTAGGGCTATAGGCCTATAGTTATTTACTTATTGTATGCAACATTAATTAAGGTATCTGATGAACACGTGTTTATTTTCAGCGTTTCTTTGAATACAATCAAATATTGATACCTTTGTCAAGTATACCATAACTGAAAATTTCGACATCGATTTTTTTATTTTTGAGTAGACATTTATAATGCTTCTACACTTATTTTATCTTTACTTATGCAGGTACTTAAATTACAGGAAATTGAATATAAGTACAGACAACAACAAAAATGAGAAAGCGAAAAGTAACAAAAGATGAAAACGACGAGGAACAGGAACTCCTTTACGACAGCGCGTAAGTTTTCCTACAATTTAACAATGAATTCATTAATTTATCTACGATGTAATTTTGAAGTCGAACCGAACAAGAGGTCAAGCCATGGGACGTCTTCAAGGATCCTCCTCCCAAAGACGTTTCGAGTTCAATGAAAGAAAGCAAGGCTCTGGACAATGCCACTATCGGTCTAAAAGTTATCACGTGCATTTTAACGTTTGTTTGCGTACTGGGTGGCGCTGTAATATCTAAAGGAACTTTACTTTTTATGACATCCCAGATCAAACGTAACCAATCTCGCATATACTGCAATAGAGATTTAGGTAAATCATGAACAGATTAATGTTTTGGGCAGGGTAAAAAGTTGTTTTTGGAGAGCTAAAAAAACATTTCAGGCAAGGTAAAAAATTGTTTTAGACTGAGTGAAATTGGTATAGGATTACAATGAAATAAATCAAATAAGTGTTGAGCAAATCCAAACCAGAGCAGGTGATGACTAAACCTCAAACCAAAGCAAATATACCTAATCTTAGCCTTGGTCTTATTTTTATTTTGGTCTTGGTTTTGTTCTTACGAAATAGATTCTTGGTAGATGTTCTTGAAGTCTTAGTCTTGCTATTGTCTCACATATTTAACAAGACCAAGACAAAAGAAACCAAGACGCTCTCTCTTGCTCATCACTGCCCTCACCCCAAAGCCCTTATTTATACTCTTTGGTCCCTGATACTGCAGCTGTTATTTCACCTCTTGCAATTATTATTACAGACATCTCTGGACAATTCATTGCTACAATTTCGGACACAGAAAGGGTGGCTTGGATATGGATGATAATGTGCACGTTTTTCGTACCGGAAATTGAAACCGTTTTACGCTCTCTACGAGTCTGCATCTTCAAGAGCTGGAATATGCCCACGAAAAAAGATTTTATAATTATTTTCATTTCGGAAACCTTCCCCACCATCGGAACGGCGATTTTTCTGTTTTGTGTTTTACCGGAAATCGATGTCGTTAAGGGGGCAATGTTGACTAATGCAGTCTGTATCGTTCCTGGCATTGTGGGTAAGAAAATTTTCTTTGTAATTCAACAAAGTTATCATAATAACACAAACAGGAAATTGTCTTGGGAAATTTTTCGCAACGAAACCTTATCAGACTAAGTTCCAAAAGTCTTACTTAAATGAACTTGATGCATCAAGTCCTTTTTTAAGACACAAATAGTAAAATATTAAAGTACTAACGTACTGTAAAATTTATTTGTTATTTATCAGGACTTCTGAGTTCCCAAGCAAGACAGAACAAAATGAAAATTTTATTCATTCTGGACATCGTAAGTGTCCTGGCTCAACTGTCAGCTTTGGTCGTTTGGCCTTTGATTTCCAACAACAAAAATCTATGGTTGATTCCGGTTTCCCTAGTCTTAATTTCGTGTGGATGGTGGGAAAATTTCGTGTCAGAAGACTCCCCCGTGCCTTTCATAAAAACGTTTGCCCAGGAAACGAAGGAATTCAAAAACGATAGATATTTCGTCTATATCTTCGTATCGCTTTGGAAATGCGTTTTGTTCTTCGCTGCAGTGCTTCTCATCGTTTATTTGCAAGAAAATCAGATCGCTTTTCTTTTTACGGAATTGAACGACGCATTTTCACAACACTATATCAGCATAAACGAGGTAATGTTGTGCATGTTATAAAATTAAAATAGGGAATAAAAACACTGACGATGAGGTAGTCTCAGTTTCGACCCAACCGGTCATTTTCAAGGACAAAGACCTAAACGAATTTCGATTTCTACAATTTCCTCCTCCAAAACCTCCACCTTGAGTAAATCAGATTGATGTGATGTCTACTGAAATATTTCAATTAAATATGTTTCACCTTATCTTCAGTGTTAATATCGAAAAATTCTCACAATCACTAATAATCTTCTGACAACGGTTTCTTAGATTCAACCGATCATTGGAGATACTTCAAATTTGAGTTTAGCTGAAGTAATTGCAACAGGAGGAAGATCTCATGTGGCTGTTAATGAAATGGCTCCAGTTTGGGTCTTCGTCATCTGCATATTGGGAGCATACATAAGCTACATTTTTGGAAAATTTGCTTGCAAAATAATGGTGCAAACATATTGCTACGCATTTCCGGTCAATCTAGCTGTGCCAACGCTCATCTCTTTACTGGTCGCATTCTGTGGAGTCTATAGCATTAACGAATGTGCCTACAAAGAAGTAATTCCACAATATCTGGCTTTCAATGGGTACAAATAT
Source organism: Agrilus mali (assembly GCA_029378335.1). Lineage (NCBI taxonomy): Eukaryota > Metazoa > Arthropoda > Insecta > Coleoptera > Buprestidae > Agrilus > Agrilus mali. Next base: position 16,826,403 of record CM055658.1, on the reverse strand, counting down.
ATTTTAATTAACAACTTTTCTTGCGGGTTATTACTTAATTAATCATTTTTAGCCCCCCACTATACTTTGTGCAAAACTTTATTGAAAACGAATTTGCTTGGTTGTGGCTGATCTGGCTACTTTCGCAGACCTGGATTTCTTTCCACATTTGGAAACCTAAAGCCGAGAGACTTGCAAGAACGGAAAAACTATTCTCAAAACCCATGTACGATGGCATTTTCATTGATCAATCGCTGGCCCTTAACAGGAGAAGGAACTACAAGTCTATAACGGAAGAGGAAAATGAGTGGTCAGAGAGTAAGTCGAAATTGTCTTGATTTCTACTTGATGAAGGTTCTTGTACATAATCATTTCCTCTAAAAGCACTGCCTTCAAATTAATTAAATTCAAATGTCTTTTCTTCTAATGACAAACATCTTCATTCAGCGACGAATGGCGAATCGAACTATTTCAATTTACAATCAGTATTATTCATTTTCAATTTCTTTAGGTGAAAGCGAAGATTACGGCAGCATGACTGATTATTCAGAATCATCTTCATCTCCGCCCATTCAGGAGGACGAGACCACAAGAATATACGCTTGTGCAACCATGTGGCACGAAACGTTTGAAGAAATGATGGAATTTTTGAAATCAGTCTTCAGGCTTGACGAAGACCAATGTGCCAAAAGACTTGTCAAAAACTATTTACAATTTGACATACCTGACTACTTTGAAATGGAAAGTAAGTATATAACACAAACAATTATACGTTCTTTAATTTAGGCCTATAACGCTCATTTCACATTTTTTTTATTACAGCTCACATATTTTTCGATGACGCCTTTGTAAGAGTATCAGTGGATGACAATGATCCCAGAGTGAACCAATGGGTCGAGCAACTTGTGCATGCCGTGGACAAAGCTGCCTCTGAAGTACACGAAATCAACATGCGAGTGAGAGCTCCCAAAAAGTACATTACACCTTACGGAGGACGACTGGAATGGACGCTTCCAGGAAAAACGAAGATGTTCGCCCATCTCAAAGACCGAGCTAAAATTCGACCCAAAAAACGATGGTCCCAAGTTATGTACATGTACTATTTGTTGGGACACAGGTCAGGGTTCACCTCAGCATTGTTTAAACAGTTAACAATAACATAGGTATAACTCTTTCAGGTTGATGGAACGAAAGGACCTTTCGCCAAAAAGAAAATCTATTATTGCAGAAAACACTTACATTTTGGCTTTGGACGGAGACATTGATTTTCAACCGCAAGCAGTCAAGTTACTGGTGGATCTGATGAAGAAGAATAAAAAGTTAGGAGCTGCTTGTGGAAGAATACACCCAGTTGGTTCTGGAGTGATGGTGTGGTATCAAAAATTCGAATATGCCGTAGGACATTGGCTCCAAAAAGCTGCCGAACACATGTACGGTTGTGTACTTTGTAGTCCTGGATGTTTTTCCCTTTTCCGAGCTAAAGCTCTGATGGATGACAGTGTTATGAGAAAATATACCACGAGATCACAAGAGGCCAGACATTTTGTACAATACGATCAAGGTTTGTTATCAAAAGCAAAAAGTAAATAGAAACCACCATTAACTGTTTTTTTTTTTTTCGTTTGCTGTTTAGGAGAAGACCGTTGGCTATGCACTTTGCTTCTTCAAAGAGGATACAGAGTTGAATATTCTGCCGCCTCCGACGCTTACACTCACGCACCAGAAGGATTTAACGAATTTTACAACCAACGCAGACGATGGATGCCTTCAACCTGTGCCAATATTATTGATTTGATCCAAGACTCTAAGAAAACCATTGAAATAAACGACAACATATCCAGACTGTATATATTTTATCACGTAAGTGAGACAATACATTTACATTTTTCAGAAATATAGATACAGTTATGTTTGTAGATTGTTCTGATGGTTGGAACTATCCTGGGCCCTGGGACTTTGCTGCTTATGGTAGTTGGAGCTCTCGTAAGCGTATTCTCCGTTGACCAGTACACAAGCCTCAAATGGAACGTTTTTCCTCTAATTATTTTCATGCTTGTTTGTTATTATTGCAAACCCAATATTCAGGTAGAAGAAACTTTTAAATTTATTTTTCAATTATTTTTACTTATTAATTAATCCTATATACCATAGTTAATGTTGGCTGCGATTATAAGTGGTGCTTACGCCCTGGTAATGATGGCTGTTCTTGTTGGTATAACCCTTCAAATATCCGAAGATGGCTGGTTGGCACCTAGCAACCTTTTTCTGATGCTGGTGGCAGGTGAATTTATACTAGCGGCCATATTACATCCGAAGGAATTTGGATGCCTTCCGTACGGTATCATTTATTTTATTACCATCCCCAGCATGTACCTCATCCTGGTTATTTATTCCATTTTCAATTTAAACAACATTTCTTGGGGTACAAGAGAAATCACGGTTATGCCCAAAAATACGGCCGATGCGGTAAGTGTGGCGAAATAATTGTCATCTTTCAAAAATAGCTGATGTTCTGTTTGGTATGGTGTTAGGAAGAGAAAAATAATGAAAAGGATCAGCCCAAGAAACCCCAAACAATACAGAACAAAATATACGCTTTGTTCGGTAAAGGGGACGATAACGCAGGAAGTTTCGAATTTTCGTGCGGAGGCTTGTTCAAAATACTATTATGTGCTTATCGGAAGGAGTCTCCTGAACAAGTACAATTGGCAGTTATGGACACGAGCATAAAGAAAATGGAGAAAAAGCTCGATGGCATTGAAAAATTAATACTCCTCGAACCAGAAGAAAGACACCCAACACAACCCAATCGATCGTCTTTAATTACCTCCAGACGACGAACCACTATTATGGAAGGACTAAAGTGAGTACTAAAAGTCCTGAGAAAGATACAAAAAGATCTTCAAGTTCAATTATTTTGTTCCTGTTTCAGAGGGGAATTGTCAAAAGTGGTGGAAAATTCTGAAGACCAATACTCATTGATAAGCGAAAGTCAATTATCAGAAGAATCGGGTGAACCAAACAGCTGGTTATACGAGGACGCTCTAGGAAAGGGAGAATTCGGTTGTATTTCCACAAAAGAAAAGAATTTCTGGGAAAGCCTGATCGACAAATATTTACACCCCATCGAAGACGACAAGGTATAACAAATATTAAGAGAAACATGCCAGAATACAAAAAAAATGTTTTGCAGGAAAAAGTAGCCAAGGATCTGAAAGATTTGCGTGACAAAACCGTTATGATGTTGCTTATGGTAAATGGCCTTTTTATTGTGACTGTATTTCTTCTTACACTCAAAAAGGATTTAATTCATATCAATTGGCCTTTTGGAATAACGTACAACTTTACGTATATCGACTCTACTGGTGACGTAAGTACTGAATGTAAACAGGAAAAGGGTGTTCTCGTCTGAAATCCCAAAAAAAATCCAATTCGTTAAACCCACAAATGGTTTCTTGTGTGTTGCAGATTCAATTAAATAGAACATACTTACAACTGGAACCAATTGGTCTCGTATTCGTAGGTTTCTTCGGGTGTTTAATGGGTGTACAGTTTGTTGGAATGCTTTTGCACAGATTTAGCACATTCTGTCAGGTTATGTCCAGTACACCAGTTCCAATTCGTTGCTTCGAAAAATCCGTAAGTTTTGAAATAGCTCAGTAAAAAAATACAGGGAATTAAATTCAGATGAAGCTAAATTTTATTTGTATTTTTTCTTCATACAAGAAAAAGGAACTGACCGATGAAGAACTATTAGAAAAGGACCCTGTGAAAATGGTGAAGAAACTTATCAAATTAAGAGGCGTTGATGATGATGACGAAGAAAAAGAAGAAAGAGATGTGGAAAGGAGAAAGACCGTAATCGAAAGAGCCAAAGGTGGTGCCAAACCTGAAGAAGCCATAACTACAGATTTAACACGTGCCTTCACCAGAAGATTGACGAAGTTTAGAAACTACGGTACGAATAACAATTAAAACAAATTGCAAACGTTAACAAAATATATTTGTTAACCGATGACAATCGCTAACAAATTATTATTGTTAACAAATGACGAGTGACATTGTTTATAATAAAACAAGACAATGTTTAAATATGGTTTCTTGTTTACAGATGGTAACGATGCAACTGGAAGAAAATCAATTGCCAATGCGATTGAAAAACGCAGATCAACCATTGCTAATTTAAATAGACCTTCGATATCTTCGCAAAAAATAAGACCACGACATAGTCATGTGAATTTTGCTTACGAACCAGAAGGAGAAACTAACACATAGCATTAAACTTATAAAATTTTAATTTATTGCCTGAGACAATTACCTACTAAGAAATAAATTTATTACTTATTTTACGAACCTAAATACTTTCATTTATTATTATTTACCCGTCCAAGTTACCTCTCTGATGTTTTTTTTTTTTACTGTTAAAAATTAAAACTTCTATCCTATAGTATTATTTATCGACACCTATACAGGTACAGGGTTATAATTGAAATTCGAACCGTAATTATTAATATAAGCATTAAATTTCTAAAATGTACCTACTGTACTACCATAATTAATCCTTTAACCTACGCAGGTTCTGATAATCTTTCAAGTTAAATATTGTGACGGACGTGTCATTTTAAATGACGTTGACATTCGCCGACTGCGAAAGTTGAATGAAAGTTACCTATGACGTGTTCCAGAAGGTTCGAGAGTTGTTAGATGTTTCGAGAATCACCGAGAAACATCTATATATAAGGGACAGCTTTGGACAGTTTGACAGCTTTTGATAGAAGAGAGCCACAGAGATAAGTTCGAAGTGAAGAGAAGCGATTAAAAAGCGAAATAGCTATTGAGTTGTAATTGTTATCGAAATAGTTATTAAATCGTTGTTGTGTATGAATTAATTAAATAAAAGTGTTGAGAGAAAAATACGTGATATTGTAAATTACGTAACAATTGGTGTCAGGAGTAAGGATTTATGCCAGTAACAAGAAGTCAAGCAGCAAAAATGGAGGAGCAGATGAAATTTTGGATGGAAATGCTTAAAGAAATGAAGCAAGAAATGAAGGCAGGCCAGGAAGAAATGAAATGAAGGTGGAAATGAAGGCAGGCCAGGAAGAAATTAAAGCAGGCGAAGAAGAAATGAAGGAAGAAATTAAAACAGGCAAGGATGAAATGAAGGCAAACCAGGAAGAAATGATGGCAGAAATGAAATCAGATATAAAGAAAGGTCAAGAAGAAATGAAACAAAAATTGGAGAAGGTACAAGAAGGATTGAGAGAACAGTTAAAGGAAGTAAGAGTAGAAGTACATGAAGAATTAAAGGAAGTAAGAGAAGAAGTTCAAGAAGAATTAAAGGAAGTAAGAGTAGAAGTTCAAGAAGAGATAAAGGAAGTAAGGCCAGAAGTTCAATAGCAGTTAAATGCTGTACACAAAAAGTTTCAAAAGGAATTAGAGGATATGAAGGCCAATTTGAACGTTCAAGAGTACCCAAAATTAAGCAAAAGCGAAGAAGAAAGTGTAAGAATGTCGAGAATAAAACCACCAACATTCGATTGGAAGGTCTCTTGGTCAGTTTATCTTAAACAATTCGACGCTGCTGCCAAGGCAAACGAGTGGAATGAAATGGAGAAAGCCACTGCCCTGATCATAGCGCTACGTGGGTAAGCAACAAAACGATTTTAAAATTCTGGTGGACCGATTGGAGATGCGCTATGGTGATAAACACCTACAACAAATGTACCAGGCTCACTTGAAAAGTCGCTATCTACGTAGCAGCGAAAGCCTCCAACAATTCGAAGCAGACGTCGAAAGGCTTGTGCGGTTGGCTTATCCTAGTGCCCCTCAAGACTTTACAGACCAGCTGTCTACCCAAATGTTTGTCGATGGAGTGCGAGATGTCGAAATACAGCAAACCCTGCGCATGTCTCGCCATAAAACCGCAGGCGAAGCATTGTCGCATGCGTTAGAATACGAAGCAGCCAAACAAGCATCCAAAGGACATGTTAGAATTCGACAGGCTGGTTTCAATTTTGATGACGACAGCGAGTTACTTCGACAAGAAATTGTAAATTCAAAAGAAAGAGAGAATTTACTTGCTGGAATTGCGGAGGTACGGGGCACTTGAGCAGCGGCTGTCCATCTGGAAGAAGACAGACGTCAACCGCCAAAGGAACCAAGCAGGGAAACTAAGAATAGCCGGCCTTACGGGGCGAAAGTCGGCCTTGCGTCCCCAAGCTCCAATCATCATCTCAGTATCAAAAACAACCACTGATAATTCATTTACTGTGGATGGTTTTTGGACGGCAGGAAGTTAAAACTGATAGTGGATACCGGCGAAAACTGATAGTGGATACCGGCGCATCAAAGACGATAATTAACCCTTGTATAATCGCTAAATGGAGGATTCGACCGCTAACCATAAATGCTGTCTTAACCACTGCGACAGGGGAAACAACATCGTTCCATGCAGAATGCGAAGTGGTGATCGGTCTTGGAGACGCAAGCCTGTACCAACAAGTGCTTGTGGCCGATATCACCGACGACATAATTTTAGGACTCGACTTCATGGAAAGACACAGAATAAAGCTAGACGTAGGCACAAAATGTTTACGAATAGGAGATCAAGAACTGCCACTACAAAGAAATGGGACTGATCAGCGAACACTACGGGTTGTCGTTGCTGAAGACCAAGTTTTACCCGGACACTCCGAAGCTGTTGCCCGAATTACACTAGAGGACAATATCTCTTATGAAATGACTGGAGTCATAGAGCAAGACAACGAAGAATTGAGGCAGAAAGCTATCCTTGTCGGAAGAACTATGGTACAAACCGGCTCCACCACGATTCCAATCAGAGTTGTCAATTTGAAAGGCTTTGAACAAAAACTTACCAAAGGAACACCAATAGGGACATTAGAACCAGTCACCAAAGGAACACCAATAGGAACATTAGAACCAGTCACCACCATCAATCATTTGGACCAAATTAGAGAACAGAGGGAAGAAAACGGGAAGCTGCCAGAAGCATTACAAGAATTAATCAACAAGGCAACTGAACATCTTACTGAAGAAGAAACTCGAAAGCTAGAACAACTAATTCAAAGTTATAAGAACGTCTTTGCGATTGAAGACACCGATTATGGATGAACCAATTTAGCGTACCACCGAATCAACACAGGAAATGCAAGACCTATCAAACAACCACCCAGACGAGTACCATGGGCCAAACGAGAAGAAGTCGATTCATTGATCAAAGACATGCCCGAGAACCATCGAAAAGTCCATGGACTTCCCCTATCGTTTTGGTACGTAAGAAGGACGGATCAACGAGATTCTGTGTTGATTATCGACCATTAAACGAAGTAACACATAAAGACAGCTATCCTTTGCCACAAATCGACGACACGTTAGATTGTCTGTCGAGCGAAATTAAATGGTTCTCGACGTTGGACCTAAAGAGCGGATATTGGCAAGTCGAAGTGCATCCTGAAGACAAAGAAAAGACTGCGTTTACTACTGGAAACGGTCTCTGGCAATTCAATGTAATGCCCTTCGGTCTATGCAACGCACCAGCTACGTTTGAAAGATTAATGGATACCATTTTACAAAGATTGAATTGGGAAATCTGCTTGGTCTATTTGGATGACGTCATTGTGTTTGGGCGAACGTTTGAAGACCATCTCGCCAATCTAAGCAGAGTACTTCAGAAATTCACAGCAGCAAAACTAAAATGAAATCCCAAAAAGTGTGCGTTGTTTGGAAGAGAAGTGAAATACCTAGGCCATGTCATATCAAGTAAAGGCGTTGGTACAGACCCTGATAAGACCGAGGCAGTTCGTAATTGGCCGCAACCAACGAATCAGCATGAACTGAGGAGTTTCTTAGGACTATGTTCGTACTATATTAGATTCGTAAAGGGATTTGCGGATGTGGCTCGCCCCTTGCACAGACTTACCGAGAATGGAGTGCCTTTTGATTGGACGAACACCTGTCAAGAAGCTTTCCAAATTCTGAAAAATAAGTTGTCTAACACCCCGATTTTGACTTATCCCGAATTTGGAAAACCATTCATAGTCGACACCGATGCGAGCAATGTGGGTATTGGAGGGGTTCTTTCCCAAGTTCAAGACGGTAAAGAAAGAGTAATAGCATATTTTAGCAAGACACCATCAAAGCCCGAGAAGAACTATTGTGTGACCCACCGACAACTATTGGCCGCGGTAAAAACTATCGAACATTTCCACAAACATCTATATGGGCGAGAATTCCTGCTGAGAACTGACCACTCTTCTCTTAAATGGTTGCTGCAATTCCGAAACCCTGAAGGACAGGTGGCCAGATTGGGAAGACGCAGTGTTGATTGAAGAACAGCGAAGCGATGATGACCTTGGACCCATCATGAAATGGAAGGAGACAGGAGAATCTCGACCAACGTGGGCGGTCGTAAGCCCCTGAGTACTACTACGAAATGTTATTGGGCCCAATGGGATTCCCTAAAGCTCGAGAATGGAGTCCTTAAAAGAATGTGGGAAAGTCCGGACGGGACCAAGAAGCGACTGCAAGTTGTGTTGCCCAAGAAAAAGCCGAAAGAAGTAATAAAAGAGCTGCATGCTGGGACATTTCGGGGTGAAGAAGACATTAGAGAAAATACGTGAACGGTATTACTGGGTGAACGCTAGATTGGATGTGGAAGACTGGTGTAGAAAATGCGAAGTATGTGCTTCCAACAAAGGTCCGAGAACCAGGACACGAGGAAAGATGCACCAGTATAACGTCGGAGCACCATTCGAAAGAATAGCCATGTATATCGCTGGCCCCTTTCCACGAAATGAAGATGGCAACCGCTACATCCTCGTTGTGATGGATTACTTCACTAAGTGGCCGGAAGCCTATGCAATCTCCAACCAGGATGCAACCACCGTGACGGAGGCAATAATAAACAACTGGATCAGCCGATATGGAGTTCCTATGGAAATTCACACTGACCAGGGCCGAAATTTTGAATCAGAAATATTCCAACGAGTGTGTGAATTGATGGGAATAAGGAAAACTAGAACGACTCCGTTGCATCCTCGGTCTGATGGCATGGTAGAGCGATTGAATGCGACTATAGAAAACAACCTGAGGATGTTCGTAAACGATCATCAGACCGACTGGGATCGCCACATTCCCTTATTCCTTCTGGCCTATAGGACATTTATACACGAGACTACTGGACAGACCCCCTCCTGTGTACTATTCGGGAAAGAACTGAGACTACCTGCTGATCTGATGTTTGGCCGACCTGAAGATTCTTCGCTGTCCACGGACGATTATGTGTCTAAACTACGCGAGCGGCTAAACACCGTCCATAAAGCCGTCAGAACAAGAATAAAATTCGAAAGTGACCGAATGAAGACCCGCTACGATCAGCGAGCGTATTTCACTGGATTCAGGTAGGGCGATCGTGTATGGCTCTATAACCCAGTTCGCAAGAAAGGAAGGTGCCCTAAATTACAACGGAATTGGGAGGGCCCGTACAAAGTACCGGATAAACGATGTCGTCTACAGGATACAACGAGGCCCCAAATTGAAGATGAAAGTTGTAAACCTCCACCGGTTGACTCCATACACAGTGGAAGAAACTGATCGGGACGATCATCGCTAGAGGGGGGGGGGCAGTGTGACGGACGTTAGAGACGGACGTGTCATTTTAAATGACGTTGACATTCGCCGACTGCGAAAGTTGAATGAAAGTTACCTATGACGTGTTCCAGAAGGTTCGAGAGTTGTTAGATGTTTCGAGAATCACCGAGAAACATCCATATATAAGGAACAGCTTTGGACAGTTTGACAGCTTTTGATAGAAGAGAGTCACAGAGATAAGTTCGAAGTGAAGAGAAGCGATTAAAAAGCGAAATAGCTATTGAATTGTAATTGTTATCGAAATAGTTATTGAATCGTTGTTGTGTATGAATTAATTAAATAAAAAGTATTGAGAGAAAAATACGTGATATTGTAAATTACGTAACAATATTATCTCCGCCATTTCCATTAAATAACACAAACACACGTATAACAAATATTAGTTAATTAAAATACTTTATCTTCTCAACTTTTTTAGTCCCATGACTAACAGATAAATGTGGTATATGACATCCGTTGGTACCAAAGCAACAGAAGTCAGAAACAATTAAAGTATGACAATTTTTAATATTTCATTTAGTTTTATACTGGACAACATCATGACAACAGTTACAACAACCTGTCATTTCGTCATTTAAATTAGTTTTATTAAATGTATTCTCTTATTTACAAACACATCAGATCAAATAAAAACAGAGTTTTTGTGGGATTCCAGAATTGCAAAGTGTACGACGACATTAATGTTAAACCGTGCTATAATTGTGGCAGATACGGCCATAGTGGCACTAAATGCAAAAATGAAAAAACGTGCCTAAAGTGTGCTGGCCCACATAACTCAGCTAGCTGCAAGGCCACAACTTTACATTGTGTTAACTGTATGTATCACAATGATAAATTTAAAACAAATTACGACACCCAACACGTGGCAAACGACAGTGATAGCTGCCACGTTCTGAAGAACAAGATCAAAAGATACATAGATAATACAGATTATCCACTGAGCCCATCTTTTCCAAGATTTATCGGTAACGTCGATTTCGCACCAGCGTCAACTCAGAGGGTAACTACAATCAAAAATAAATCAAGCTCGATGCTTTCATTACAGTTTAACAGTCCAACAGCTTCCACTTCAAAATAATGGCTAGCAGCGAAGAAGTAATTCTTGAACTGCAAAAAGAGTTTATAAAAAACGAATATATTTTCAAAAGCATTAATGCTATCAATGGATTTCTCAAATATAACAAGGATAATATACTATTCCTTAACATAAGAAGTTTAAATGCCAATTTCGAAAAATTAAAAATCCTTATCGATAGCATCAACATTAAACCTTTCATCATTGTATGTGTTGAGACTAGAGTTCTAGAACATTATAAATATTTTTCTCTCACTGGTTACAAGTTGTATTATAATAATAGTAGAATAAATCAGTGTGATGGTGTTGTTGTTTATATCTTAGACGAGGTCAATGAACACACAGAAACAATTACGATCGATAGATTAAAAATCTTACACACCTGTATTAAAAACGACAACGAGAAGGACTTTTATGTATCTGCTATATACAGATCACATGACATTCCGAAAACTGAATTTTCATAAAGTATAAAAAAATTTTTACAACAAAAAAAAACCTAAAGAATCACTTCATAATAGGTGACTTTAATATAGACATCCTAAAGCTGGATCTCATTGGTCAAGAATTTTTAAATAACTTTCTTGGAAATGGCTTTAGTCCTGGCTTCCAGACCATAACTAGACCTGCGGATGGCGACGAGGCTGGCTCATGCATAGACAACATCTTCGTTAAAAATTCTACGTTAAAAATTAAAACAAGTAAATTGTTATATACAATAACTGATCATTATCCTCTCTTTTTATCTCTAAACAAAATTAAATACTCCAACTGGAAAACTAATGTAACAATTATCGATTATAAAAAATTACGCAAAACCGCCGCTAAAATAAATTGGAATGAATTGTTATATGTGCAGGACCCAAACCAACTTACTGACACATTGATAACAAAAATCAAATGCTGTATACAGAGATCTAACACCACTGTAAAAACAAGCAAGAGGAAATCAAAACTTATGCCCAGAAATATGTGGATAACTAAATCAATTATCAACTCTTGCAACACTAAAGAAAATTTATTCAAAATTTGGAAAATGCAACCTAACAATAGTCAAGCTAAGTTAGAATATAAGACTTACGAGAAAATCTTAAATAGAGTTATTAAAGTCGCTAAGCAAATGTACGATCGCCAACATTTCTCTGATAACAGTCACAATCCAAAGAACCTTTGGAATGTTATCAACCAAAAGTTGGGCAAAGATAAAAAACAAAACCTCCCCATAACGCAAATTTTTGATAAGAATAAACAGTTGATAATTGATCATACAGCTATAGCTAATACAATGAATGATTATTTCTGCAATATTGGATCTGAACTAAGTAATAAAATAGTGATGCCGCCTGACAAAACTCTACATTTGCCAATAATCAACTCTGATTCTATCTTTTTAACACCAACAAATAGCTTTGAAGTTGCAGATATCATTAATAAATTAGATCTGAAAAATGGAGGCGTTGACAACATTAATACCAAGACTATCAAAGTAATGGCTGATTTTATAGTTACTTCGCTAACACATTTATTCAACTTATGTATATCCACGGCAATTTGGCCAGCGGCCCTCAAAAGTGCTGAAATTGTTCCCATTCATAAAGCTAATGATAAAAAATTTGCAGAAAACTATAGACCTATCTCACTGATTTCTAATTTAGCAAAAATATTCGAAAAAATAATTTATAATAGACTATATACCTTCTTTGATAAGCACAAATTTTTTTCTAACAATCAATACGGTTTTATTAAAAAAAAAGGGAACCAAAGATGCTCTGCAAACTATCTCACGAATTTTATATGACAATCTAGACAGGAGTAGACCAACCGCCATTGCTTTCCTAGATCTAGCAAAGGCTTTTGACACCGTAAACCACAGTATACTTCTCAAAAAGTTATATAATTACGGTGTCAGAGGAAAAGCTCATGACTTACTAACAGATTATTTAAATAACAGATTACAGAGAGTTAAAATCAAAGATGTAGTTAGCAATAACTTGATTATTAACACCGGCGTTCCGCAGGGTACAATATTGGGTCCACTACTTTTTATAATATATATCAACGATTTACTGAAGGAAAATGTTATCTCTTATGCTGATGATACTGCCATTATAGTTGAAGCTCAGACATGGAAGGAGGTTGAAACGAAGATGAATTCTGAATTAGAAACAGTTGCTAACTGGCTTGCCTTAAACAGACTGTCATTAAACACAAACAAAACAACTTATATGACTTTTGGAAATTACTGTGATAGTGTCCCTAAAGAATTTAATATTAAACTTAATGATAAAACCCTGAGCAGAGTCGAGAGCCATAAATATTTGGGTATTATTTTCGACTACAACATGGAATGGGACAAACACATAGAATACTTGGTTAGTAAAACTAAGTGTCTAGTCTTTGTCTTTTACAAACTGGCTAGAGTACTGGACTCGGACACACTACGAATGATCTATTATGCATTATTCCATAGTTTAATAAACTATGGCATTTTGGCTTGGGGGGGTGCGTACTCTAACGCAACGCACTTAATATCAAACTTGCAGAAAAAAATTATCAAGATTGTAAATAGAAATAACTTTATAGCTGAAAAAAATCCTCTCAGCCTTGCTCAGATGTTTGCTTTTGAATCTCTGTTGTATCATTACGATAGTCTCAAAAGTATGTATGAGACTTCTGCCAGTAAAACTAGGCATAAAAGTATTCAATTGCCAAATAGAAAAAAGACTGTCAGTAATAAGTGTTGCTACTATAATTCTATAAAAGTCTTCAATAAACTACCTAATAGTTTAAAAACATTGCAATCGTTAAACAAAAAAAAGAGAATCAAAGAGTGGATAGTGAAAAACATTTAATTTTTTGTCTTTTACTGTACTGGATTACTTTAAATTACAACATAATAATAAAATCGACTGTCCCACGATTAAAATAGATAAGACTGACATAAACTATCTGCAAACAATTAACAGCATATTTGCTTTCATTACGCAGGATCATATGTCTCACGAAGAGGTTGTGCTTATTGCTTGGACCCCAAACTTATTGGCCACAAGCATGTGCACTTCATAAAAGAATCTCCTAGCACACAAAACTCTCTACCTCGTGTTAATAAGTCCATTGAATCAGTATTCAGCAAGATAACTGACCTAGCATTAATAAACGGTGCTAAATTGAAATCACAGCCGCTGAACATACCTAACCCACTGGAATACCAAAACAATACTTATAGAATGACCTATGGTGATATTAATTATCTTGGTTGCAATCAAGCCCTTTTGTATCTTGATAGAGGTTCGAAAGGTAAACAAACCTTTGTTAATTCGCTACTGTCCCTTAAGCAATTATACTACAGCAAGACAATACTTAATCAGATATTGGAAGTAAATGCAACCGTGAACAGTTGGTGTTACTTGTGGTGATTATTATTAGTAATAATCTTTAATTAAATAAGTATTACAAACACGTGCAATAATATTTAAGCTAATGTTTAACATTGTTTCAAGAGTAAATTTCCCGTTGTTACTAAATTTTAAAGTTTATGTAAAATATTAATTTAGATTTAATTTAGTTTTAAGTTTATTTCCTTTTCTTATACCAGTCCCACCAACAGATAATTATATTTATCTCTGTGGGGTTCATGGGTACTTTGTAATCTATGTATGTTCTTTTGTATGCTGGTTTAATAAATAAATAAAGTATTCCAATTAGTTTAAGGGAAATAGGGATACTTCAGTTCCAAAGTACCTAGAAAATATAAGCATACGTGATATTGCCTAAATGCTTAGCCAATCAAAACGTAGCATTTTAAACCATAACCGAACTTTTGTTCGGATAGTATCGTACAGCGTCGTACGATATTTGCAACGGTCGAATGCAACTTTTCAGCGCCAAAGTTTCATTTTATTGACCTGTTTTAATTTTTAAGTTTAAGGTACCTATATAGTTATAAATATCATATTCATACTTTAATGTTGCTTTTAGAACATTTTATAATAAACTTCCAATGTAATAATTGTTTCATTTGAATAAAGTGTTTTAATAAATCCAAGTTAATTTTTGGAAAATGTAGTTAATGTGTGCCAGAGTATCCCCTCCATTTTATTCTCAATTACAAAAAAAAATACGTGGAATTTCGTTCAATTTAATACATACTGTAACAATTTACATTAGATACTATTGTTACGTAATTTTATATATCACGTATTTTTTTTTGTCATTTCGATAACAACAACAATTCAATAACTATTTCGCTTTTTAATCACTTTTTCTTCTCTTCTGTCTAGAACTGTCAAACTGTCCAACCCTGTTCCTTATATAGTATTGTGGACGTTTCTAGGTGATTCTCGAAACATCCAGCAACTTTTTCTCGAACCTTCTGGAACGCTTCCGCTTTCGCAGTCGGCGCGTGTCAACTTCATTCAATACGCCACGTCCGTCACACTATTATTATTAACAACATGACTTAGACATATACAGCCTTATTCATAGTCAACGGTTTAGTAGGATCTAAGTAGTTTACTAACTAGTAGCTACTAAGACGCTACTATCTGCATCGTATTCATAGACGTCAGTTAGTAAATATAGTTAATATTTACTATTAAATATTCTAAAAACTTGCTTAGATCAAAATTATTTCAAATTCGAAGACAATTATTTTAAACAAAATGATGGATTACCTATGGGTTCTCCTTTATCACCTCTCCTTGCAGAAATTTTTATGGCCTCTTTCGAAAATTCACTTTTTAAACTTAACTCTGAACTTATCAAGCTTGTTACCCTTTGGAGACGTTATGTGGATGACGTTTTTTGTATTTGGAAGGGAAGCTTAAGACAATTAGACAACTTTCTCAAATTATTAAATTCCATAGATTCGAACATTCAATTCACGATGGAAATTGAAACAGACAATAAGTTAAACTTTTTGGATCTTACTTTATACAAAAATAACAAAGAAATTATGTTTGAAATTTATAGAAAACCTACGACAACTGACACGGTAATTCCCTTTGACTCAAATCAATCTTTTAACATCAAAATGGCAGCTTTTAATAGTTTATTACACAGGTTAATAAGTTTACCCCTTTCTAAAACCAATTTTGAAAAAGAATTAAAAATTATAAAACAGATTTCCATTAATAACGGGTATAATCCCAACCTAATTGACAAAATGTTAAAAAGTAAACAACGAAAACTCATTGAAATCAAACTTTACAACGGTCTCCTTCCTGATTTAATTCCTGAAAATAAGAAATACGCTTTTATTAACTATGTAAAAGAAGTCGGATACAAAATTAAACACCATCTAATTAAATTAAATATTATACCAATTTTAGTCAACAAAATTAATTTAAAAACTCTGTTAGTTAACAACAAAAATAAAACAAATTCAATAGATAAAAGTGGCGTGTACAAATTATACTGTAAAGATTGCACAGCCTTTTATTTGGGACAGACAGGTAGGGCCATAAAAACTCGTCTTAAAGAACATGTGCTTGCCATTCAGAATAAAAAGAATAATACAGGAATAGCTCAACATTGTCTAGATTTCAAACATAATTTAGATATTAATTCAATTGAACTTATACATTCTGCTCAAAAGGGTCGTAAATTGAGTTTACTTGAATCTCTGGAAATTAAGAAAGCCATTAATAATAATGAAAATATTGTAAATAATCAAATTGAAATGTTCACATTGGATTCTCCGCTGTTATTGGATTTTCCAAATAGATAACCGTTACCTACCTGCATAAAATTCTTCTTGCCTACTGTAATCCGTTTATATAAGTCTGGTACACTATTTACATCTTTAGTAACTTCGTAGCTCTTGACAATGACCCGCAAGGGTTGAAACAAATTTGTAGAGATTAATAAAATATTTTCGTGAAACGTAACCCAGTTTTTGTTACTCTAAACCCCCTTTTTTTGACGTCAGTTAGTACGCTACTAGCTAGTAGAATGGTTTGCGTCGAAACGATTTGACAACGGCGCGAAATTGTAACAAATGACCTACTGAACGTCTATTTTTGACGTGTAACGGCCTAACCTTACTTTTAAGTTAACTTATTATTCAATACAGTGCATGGAAGAGTTTTTGGTGTGTTTTCTCTTTTACGTATTTTTGTAGTAGTGTAGCTGTTATTTACGTTCAACATTCCCATAACAATTAATATCGAAAAAATTATCAATTTAAGAAGTTACATTACAAAAAATACTCAGAATTGGCTATACATATTTAATACATGTATACCTAATGAATAACTACCCCACAATGTACAAACTGTAACACCAACTCCATCCAAACAATGGGATATATCATCAACTGCCCAGGACTAAATACCCAAAGAAGAATATATAACAATATCTAATCGATAAAGGACAATTTAAACAACCCAGAGTTGTATAAAATGCAATGATGTTCTCGAAGGAAGAAATCAGCTTCTAATATTAACAACCTTTATTTTGTCCGGTCTACAAACAGGATTTATTTCTCTCTGTGGGATGTATTTACTGACAAATAAATAAATAAACTTACTTATGTTCTGAGCCTGAATAAATTACTAATAAATTCAATTATTTTTCATTTACGAATCATTATTACGCAATTTACTTTAAAATATACAAACTAGATGTTAATTCAATAAAGTTTGTAATTATTTCAGAAAAAACGATTGAAATAATTTTTAAAAGATAACTGCCCACTGAAATAAATTAACACGACATGTACCAGTTTAATTTTTAATTTTTCAATTCAATTTTATAAATCCTTTCTATTTTCCATCTTATTCTTGTGGTATTCTTTTTAATTTTGTATTTTGTACCAATAACCCGCTTCTTAAAAGCCGTAGATTAATTTAAGATCTACCACTCGAGGTTATGTTTATCGTATTTGTACCACTTAAACACGGGCCACCACGCTACTAACTTTTTTAGTAGCTACTAAGCTTAGTAGTCTACCAAATGTCACTATGAATACGATTTTCTTAGTACGCTCTTAGTAGCTTGCTAGTAGTCACTACTAACTGACTATGAATAAGGCTGATACTTATTACTATAATAAGTATATGGACTTAGATATCAAAAAATAATATTTATAATCGTAGTGACTGATATTTCGCTGTGCTCTTGGTGAAACATATTTAAATAATCAAAAGGAAATTAGTCGCCGTTCGATGTTCAATTAAATTTTGTGAAACAAACCAAGTGTTTTTATTTATTTTCCTTTTGATTATATTTATAATCATTCAAAGATACATTTCGCCTATCATTCTTAAGTTTAGCATTTTTAAGGTACAAGTAACATGAATTTCAATAAAAGAAAAGTGAGACATTGCTTCTTAATTTACTTGTTCAAAGTTTAAAATCACAAAAGGTTTATTGAGTATTCAGAATTAAAGTTAAAAATGATCACAATACGTATAATATTGGGTATTCAAATTGTATAGAAAACGCGTATTTAAAGTTGGCGGTTTTCTAACCACGCCTCCTTATACCTTCGGACGCTCTGATTGGCTAAGCATTTAGGCAATATCACATATGCTGAAAAAGTATTGGCCATATTGTTCATTTTTAAAATATACGTTGAACGTTGGTCAGTTAAAAATGTTTTAAATAAGTGTGAAATGGTCGATGTTTTTGTATCTTAAAACAGAGAAATGAGTTCCCCAAATGATCAAGACCAACATCCATCATTAGTTCGTAACCTCAGAGGTCATGACAATGAATTATGTGATTTAGCTTTTCACCCTAAGAATGGAACAAAAATAGCAACTTGTGGTGCAGATAAATACCTGTTATGGTGGACTCTTTTTGATTCCGTTAAGTGTTACAAAGCTGAAGGCCATACAGATAAAATAAACTGCTGTACATATTCTCCAAATGGTCGATTTATTACCACTGGTTCCAATGATGGTACGGTTAGAATTTGGGTTCCAACAATACTTGGCAAAGTTACTTTTTTTAAAGGACACACTTCTGCTGTTCAGAGTATTTCCATATCGTCTAATAATACTGAAATAATAACTGGATCTAATGATAAATCCATAAAAACATGGAATCTACAACGAAGAGAATTTATATGTTCGTTAATGGGGCACACCAACTGGGTGAGATCTGTCAAATATACCTCTTGTGGAAGAACTGCAGTATCTTGTGCTGATGACAAGAGCCTGCATGTCTGGGATGTTAAGAATGGCATATCTGTTCATACATCCCACTTTTTAGACATTAGTGGCACTTATGTGTCACTTCATCCTAATGATGTATCTATAGCTGTTGCAATGGATAATGGAAGTGTTCGAATTTATGACATACGAAATCAAAAGCTACAGCAACAGTATATTGATATACATCAGGAAACCAACTGCGTAGACTGGCATCCAAGTGGACTTTACTTGCTAAGCTGTGGTAAAGAAGGATCCTCAAAAATAATTGATGTTATGGAAGGCAGGCCACTCTACACCATCAGAGGACATCAAGGCTCTATAAATAAAGCAAAGTTTAATCCTGATGGTGATTATTTTGCCACAGGTGGAACTGACAGGATTTTGATGGTTTGGAAGACTGGCATTTTAATAAACTGAAGAATAAATATATTTTGATCTCATGGCATTATTTACTAATTAACATTCTAAGCATAGCTTAAATATGATGTAGTTAAATTAATTATAATTAATAATTATGTATTTACTAGTTCATGTTATTATGCATTCATTTTTACATTATTTTTTTGCAAATAGAAAACTTTTTCTTCAAATTAAGTATTATTTATTTAAGTAAAATCTGTCAGCATGTAATAAAAATGAAAATTTAATTTCCAGATATAACAAAAACAATCTTACATTTCTAAACAATGGATTTTAAATTTATTATGAAAACACTTAAGATATAACAATCATTTACCATTAATGTAACTTATAACAATTAGGGTTGTTGGCTTTGTGCCTCTTGGGATGCTTTATAAACAATATCTAGAGCCTGTGTAATTATTCTAACATCTCCTTCAATAGTTTTTGCCCAATTTTCGACATCACCCAATTCCTTCAAAGCACCACTGAAGGATTCTATTAAATTAACCCACTGTTGTGTCTGTTTTGAAAAGTTCGTGGCACTAACATGCAACTGCTTGGCTTCTGCGTCCAATTTCTTCTGATTTAGATAGGCCTGAGCAACCCTGAAAATAATCATGAGATGGAGATGCATATAACACTTGTTAATGTTATTTTACCCAACATTTAAATGATCAACAAGGGCTTGTGTTAATTCGCTAGCTGCTTGAACAGCTTCTTTTCGTTTTCTTTCTGAAAATGTATTATTATAAAGTATAAATATGTACATAGTAGGGCTAACTACTAAAAACTTACCCTGTGCCTCTTTTCTTGCCGATTGTCTGGCTTGGTGTTCTTTTACCATTGAAGATAACATTTTGATATTTTGATTTTTTTATCAAAATTGTTCTTTCACAAATTCAGAAAATTTTGTTTAGAATTTTTTTAAAAACAATTCTATTTAAAGTAAATATAACCTCAACTGTCAATTTTCATCAGTACCATAGACATAGACCATAGATAAGAGATTATATATAGTGTACAAATACATGACCCGTTTTGCACTTCTTTTCGAAAGGATTTTTGAGTAATAAAACTTTAAATTTCATATTCAGAGCCACAAACACAGTGTATGATTTAAACATCTTCTAATACTTACAGTTAATTACTCTTAATTTTAGTTTATACTTTACGTCAAAAAACATGAAAATAAACTTAATAGTTGTTAGTATGTTTCATAATAAATAATAAAACAGAAAAACATTTTAATTACGAACTGGTTTATTACGTAAATATCAATTTGATAAAACGACGCACTGAAATGCGTCTTGAGGTCAAATATAAAATAGTGCAAAACAAAAAATAGAAACGTCTTCTGACACTGGAAAAAATGAAGGAAAAGGAAAACCGAAATCTGCACATGGAAAAGAAAACCAAAATGGGTAAAGAGAAATTACTGACTTTTTATGTACAATATGATGGCACTAACACTGTGTAAACGTGAACTACTACGGCCAGATACTTAGTTTATGATTTATTCATTATTCATTATTTATTATTATTACCATTATTATTAATCGTATTAACAAAATGTACAGTTTAAAATAAGTGCCTGCCGACAATAGTAATAAATTATTTTCAAACGCCAATGAAAAGAAATACTACATAATAATAAACTATGTACTACGAAAAAGTCGAAGAATAAGAAGAAAATGCACTGGCATATAAATATTCACATCGTAAGCTACGATACAATCCAAGTGTGGAAGACCTATTTACAATGCAAAATTTACAAAATCAATCAATCGTTTTCAGAAAAACCACTAACGTTTACAATACAAAAGAAACAATAATAAACTTAAATGAAGGGGAAAGGTACCAACAAAAACGAAATGCGAGCGCACCCCATAGGACTAAAGACGACTGCGCACTCATCGTTTCATTCTGTGAGATCCTTCGAAACCTGCGACTAATAATAACGCAACATCTATTACACATTTTGTCTTATGCGTATGTTATCCTTCTGTTTGTCTGTGTCTTTGTATATGTGTGTGTGTGGACCTTAAAACACTAGCAGTTGTAAAATTCCTATTAACTTAAAAACCACTTAAAACCTAAACACACCAAGAGGAGTTCATGACTTGCTGTTCTCCGACAGTTTTTCCCGTAAAAACTTGATTTTATTAACGAAATACGCCTCAAGCGATTCGGCACATTTAAAGAATGGCGATTCCCGCGGATTATAGTACCTACAATTGTCAAAAATCTTCGTCATGTCACCTATAAACTCGCTTAACTTGACATAGCGCTGGTCATTTATCTTGTTCTCTATTTTCTGAAGATCTGGAATAAATTCATAAAAATTCAATGCCACAACAAAATAAAAATTTTGAGAAAACTGATAATTCATCTTTCAAACCGAAGTTGCCCAGTAAAAACAAATTGAAATACTATTAAGTTGTGAGCAACAAATCACTAATTAACAATATAACGTCCATAACTTGATATTTACTACTATATGTATAAAACTGCACTTTTGATACATTTTGCACCTTTTGGCGATGAATCGCTTTAATAAAGAATTCGGCATTTTTATACCTTAATGAACTTCTACTTACCCATAGGTTCCTTGATTACTTTATAATAATCCGGGGCTTCTGTTGGATCCACTGGTTCCATAAACGGCCAGGCACTCTTATGAGTCTGAAAATGATAAATACGTAATATGATTTAAATTAATTTGTTATCGTTGTCATATCTTCGTATTCGTACCTGTATCTGCTTGATAAGTTTCCGAAGACCTTCGAAATCCTTCTCCGTGAGGTCTTTCATATTAGCAAAATTAACGGATGAATTCTTCTGGCAATTCGGACAAATATATTCATCAATAGAATCGGCTTCAGATTGCAAAATTCCCACACACCTGCCGTGAAACCAGTTCTGGCAACGATCACAACAAATGTAAAACCTTAAAAAAAAGTAAAATTAAACAGCATTGTCTTTTTAAGTTGATGCAAATTTCTGCTTACTGAGATTCATCATAAGGCTGTTTACAAAGGCAATAAAGCATTTGACTGTCTCTAGCCTGTTGGCATTCGTTACAAATGAACTCAGTCATGGTTTTGCTGCTCTCTTCCGTGATACCGACACAATCACCATGGAACCAATTGTTACATAGGTCGCAGCCGACGTAGAACTTTGTCTCGTCGTATGGTGTCCTGCATATGCAATACAATTTTTCCTTCTTCATTTTGTGGTGCAATGATTGCTGATTTGATGGAGGTGACGGTTGATTTTGCTGTTTCTTTTTCGGTCGACCAGAAGATCGGGGCGTGGGTGTGTAAGCAGGGGTTTGTGGCGCAATAGCTGTTGATTTCCTCTTGCTGCTACCCGTTCGCACCTTATTTAAAACATTGGTATTTTAAATACATAATTCTATTGTGTTTCCAAAACGAATAATTCATACCTCATCTTGTTTACTCCTTTCTAGTTTCGTCCGTGCTGCCAGTTCTTCTGCTACTTCTTTCTGTTGTTCAAAAAGTTGAAATATATTATTCACAAATCCTTATCGTAGATTAAATTAAATTTCTTACTTGAATCTCATACTGTAGTTCTTTCTCGAGAAGGGCCCGCTTCCTAAGGATATCCTTTTTCAGCGCTTCTTTGTGCCTAAAGAGAGCTACCATAGCTTTTGTTTTCATCTTCGTCTTTTCTTCATCTTGTCCGTCTTTTATTTTAACTCTTGCCCGAGGTGACAACGTCCTATCAGTTTGCACAATTCTAAAAAACAATCCATAATACTTTAAACTGTTTATTTACTGCACTTTATACTCACGGTAAGATTTCCTTTTTAATTTCCACCACCGACTTCGTAGGTCTATTACGTTTTGGCGTTTCCATACCCATCACCCAATCTGCGTCGTCGTCTCTTAAACTTGGTGGACGTTTACGGGAAGGTAAACGTATTGTATTGATAATAGTTGGCTGTATTGCAGGACGGGTAGGAACTACAGGCACCGTTTCGACGGGCTCTTGTTTCATCTTTGTTTCTTGATATCGTTGTAGTTGAAGCAATTTCTCTTCTATTTCCGGATTTAGATTTTCCTGCTTTAACGCCGTTTTGATTGCTGCCAAGTCAAGAATGAGAAAATACGAAGTTCAGACAACACAAGTTTGTTATGGTCCACAGGCAATGTAATTTAATAACTAAAGAGCAATTTCTTAATATAATTTTTTTTAACAACAGATTAAGAATATATATTTTAAAATAAAATAAAAAGTAAAAAAGATACAATTTCAAATTAAATTATGTATATACAATGTTAGTATTTGTTAAATTCTAATATTAAATGGCTTTATGAACTGTGAAGTTATTGGAAGATGGTGTTAGTGGATTATTGACTAAATACAAATCGTTAAAAAGGGAAAAAAGTAAAAAATACTATAGGTAATAAGAAGGAAGACCCAAAGCAAAACGACTAAAAATAAACTTGAAAATGTGTCAGGGGACTTCAAAAAAACGCAGCACACATAGTAACAAATTTATTTACTTAGGTTTGGAATACATTTACATACAATTTCACTTATAGCTGTTTATAAATGCAGACATGTTTTTCTTTTAGAATCGTTTTGCTTGTAGCAAATGTTTCCAAACAGCCATAGTATACTAGCAATAAAAACGTTGCTGGACAGTCTTCATATTTAAAATTAGTAAATTACGAATAGAAATAAGATATAAAGAACAACCATAAAAAAATATCACTCAAAATAGATCACACATCCAGAAAAAATTTTGAATTACGTATAACTTGTGTTTTCTTTTCGTAATAAATACTGAATAATAATACTGCGGCTGATGCAAAATTAAAGGTTAATACAAAAAACATTTAAAAAATATCACAGATTAAAATTCAGAAATAAAATAATACGTCCATTGCACACGTTTAAAAACATTTGCAACGTGTAACAAATCAGTCCAGTATAATTTATTTTAATTACTTGTAGGGCAAGATAGCACGTTATTAAATTCTGTTTAAACCAATAACCAATTATTAAAATAGATACTGAACAACTATAAAAACCGGGTAAAATTTCGTTTAATAAATACTTGAAAATTATTACTGGTTAGGAGAAAAATAATAACAAATTAACAGTGCAATGTGCTTTTTTTATTTAAATTAAATTGATTTATATATTGCTAATTCATGCAATAATGAAGCATAATCGCCTTTATAAATGCTTCACACAAATATATTTATCTTGGGGTAATTTTTAACCGTTTTTTGTCTTCACCTCTTTCTAAAGTAGCTTGCAAAAATGAAATTTAGAAGAAATGCTACCTTGCCGTAATTAAAAGTAAAAATGGAAAACGAAAGAGAGCTCTTAATTAGCACGTCTTATCATTATCTAATAAATTAATTAGCACACACCGTTTATCAACTATCAGTTAGTACCGCGCCTGATGTAGTCGTTTTGCAATGGGTAGCTACAGTTAGGATTATACACTATGACTGAAGGATGATAGATCAACATACTTTGTTGGATGTAGTCAGGAGTGACTACGAACTGCTTGTTACCCCCTCCTCCGCCTCCACCACTGCCAATCCCTGTTGTCACACTGTTACTACCACCTCCGCACGTTGTGGTGTTCGTCGTTTGCTGAATGACACCCCCGTGTTGTTGCTGAGATGCCTCCATGTTCACTTTCATCGCCTGCAGAATAGCCGATGACTGTTGACCATTGACTAGTACTTGGCGAACCGAGGAAGCCTCGCTCGTCTGTAAAGACACTTTTCCTTAGTAACAAAAGAGCTTCCATAAACACTAAATTGAAACAACATCAATATCTTCGAACCTCCCCCCCCCCCAACAATTGTATAAACAAATTGTCTTTTCTTCAAACACTTGCGGAATCTTTTTAATACAATTACTTTTTCTTTACTTAAATAGAAGTGACATCATTCCGCTAAGTATTTAATTTGATTACTCACCTTTACTTTTTTTATTACATTTTCCTTTGAATATTGTTAGGCTTTTATAGAAGTTTTAGATGCTATTATTGTTTATAATGAATTTCCACAAGTAAAAATGGACTCAATTATGCAATTAGTTTATAAATTGTTGAAATAAAAGAAACTCCCAATTTCACTCATTTCACACCACTTCTTTCCATTCATGCAGTTAGTAAAAAGCTTGATAATAACTGATATTGAAGATCCTTCGTATAAAGTTTAAGTTAAAATTTTGTAACTTAATAGCAAGAAGCTTCCACCGTATTAGTAAAGCAAACCAAAAGCCACAGAATAATTATTTTTTATTTAATACGTGAGATCAAAAATTACAAAACTAACACACAAGAATGAAACAGATCTTTATACAACTGATCAATTTTACAAAAAAATAGTAAAATTTTGTGTGCATGTCGTAAGTATCAAAGGCCTTTACGGTGTCGGTAACTTAGTTATAAAAATTCAACTTAAATTAGTTGCACAAAAATACAAACAAGGTTGGACACATAAATAAACATCTACACGTTAATAGTAATTAATTAAACAAAATTGAGTCTGAATCAAATTAAAACACAAGAAAAACGACTACCATGACAAAATATGCAAATATTTAAAAAAAATACACGAAAAGCATCAAAACATTTTTTTTAAATTAATGTTTTTTTTTAATTTACTTTTAATTTGCTAAATATCAGACTCAACTATGTCTAAAATAATCACAGCTACATACATCGTTAAAAAAGTCTAATAATGAAGTGCAAGATAGCAATCATACGATCATTTTTAAATTAATTATTATTAAAAAAAGAGGATGCAAACAACGAGGAACAATCACTTGAAATAGAAAATAAATAGAGCCAAAAAATTAAATTGAAACACGTTCAACGACCACTCTTGGTTTAGTAGGCTTAGCAGGGGACAAATTGCATACCTGCGTCACAGCACTGTTGATCGCCTGTTTTACAACGTTGGTTACCACCGACACCGGCGCCGTTGACGCTGACGACCCCATTTGCTGATGGTTCAGCTGGTTGGGGTGTTGCACGGGGGCTAAGGGTGGTGGCTGCGATTCCAACGCTGTCTCGGAAGTAGCGGATGGTTGGACGGCCAAATAAATCTTTGTAGGACCAAGAACGCCTTGTTTACCTGTAGACGCCTGGGCTGGAACACACAAATAAAACAAAATACATTACACATTATCAATATTATACCATTCTTCATATAAAAACTTAAGAAAGTGAACTTCAAATAGAACACGATGTTTACCTTTGAGTAATTGTTGTTTAACTTGTTGCTGAACAGCGGCTAATTGCTGAGGGGTAAAGTCTGCTCCTTGCAGCCCTTGCAGAACGATCCGCGGCCCTTGTTGCGTCTGTATGACTTGCGCAGTAACACACTTGATCACAGTACCAGGAGGCTGACCGGCAAGCAACTGTTCCATTGTTGCTGGATCAATTGAATTATCTACAGAGGTGGACTTGGTCGTTGCCGACGTTTGTTGTTGATTGGTCACTACTGATGTGGAGGTCGCAGTCTGTTGATCTTGAATGTTCTGTTGCTGCTGTAAGAGTTGTTTCACTGGAGTTATGGCCGTGGTTGCCTGAGGTTGAGACGTCTGAAAATAAATTAAACAGTTATTTTAATACAGAAAATAATAAAGAAAACTTAAATTACCTGTTGTTGTTGTTGTTGTTGGGGAGGCGTAATAGTACTAGTCGTTATCTGAGCGACAACCTGAGCCTGACCGTTTCCAGTAGGCCTTATCAGAACCTGTTGACCATTGATTGTAGCAATTTGAAGTTTACCAGAAGCTAATTGTTGAGCCACTTGCTGGTTTGGTACTATAAACTGATTGGTCACGACCTGTGGAAAATTTTCCAAAAGGTAAACGTATATTTAAAAACTTTATAAACACCAACACTAACCTGCTGTTGTCCTCCGCTAGTTGTAACTACTTGCTGTCCACTAACAACAACCTGTTGCTGAATAACAGGCTGTCCTCCGCTAACTACAACAGTCCCTGAAGTGTTCACTTTCTGCAAAACGGGGGTCTGCTGTTTAATAACAACCTGTTGTGTTTTGTTTGGACTTTGTGTAAGTTGTTGAGCCTGCGTCTGTTGAGCGCCAGCGATCACCGTCGTGTTCTTCTGTTGCTGAACTATTACCTTCCCTGCGGACGTAATAGCTGATTTAATGACGGTTTTTGTTGGTACCACGGCAGTCGTCGGTGACTGCTGTTGAACCAACTTTTGAACTACACCACTAGAAATTGTAGTGGCAGATGTGGTGCCCGCGCCCGACGCCGGTGTCTGTTGCTGAATTTGCGTTGTGCAGAGCACCTGCAGCTTGCCATCAGGCATCTGGATTAGTTGCTGACCCGGCATCAAGCCCTTAACCGTAAGACGACCGTCGGGCGTGCGCATGATCTGGACCCTTTGAGGAATGTCGGACTGTTTGGTTGGCGTTGCGGTTGCAGTCGCTGCAGGAACAAACAGCAGGTAGTTCCACAATAAAAGGACGAAATGAATTCAAAAAAGTTATACAATAACCTTTATTTTTATTATTTAATTATTAGTTTCTAACCTGGTTGTTGGATTTGTATCTGCTGCACTGTCTGACCTCCAGTCGTTTGAACTTTGATAAGGGACTGCTGTACACCTTGAGTGCTTTTGGTAATAATACTGGGCGACCCTGCAATGACCCTGGTGCTGCCATCTGGCCCTTTCGTCATAAATATCCTCCGGCCTGCATACTTGTTCACACCAGCAGCGTTGTTTGCCGTCAACAGTGACGTGAGCGTTGATTTTCCTGGCGTCGCAGTGTTAGGTACTATAACATTCTTAACTATCTTCATCTGAACATCGTCGCCGGAAACTGGAGGAAAACAAATAGCATTCTCTCAGAAATTGTTCAAACATACATGTTTTAACCACCCTCGCATTATTTAACGAAAATTCATGCCTAAAACATCAAATTTTACAACGTAATAAATACAATATTTCTTCATCAATCGCGCTCTACAAAAGAAAATTATAATAACGACAAACAAATAAATTAAAAGACACAAGGAACAAAGTCACATCGGATCTCTTTTCCACTTTTCTGTTTTAATTACATGCTCTAGACAAAAACATTTAGGGGGTAAGGTAGGTTTGGCACAGTACAACATATTTTGCTACCCATACCACCTACCTTTCGGTTGAATCGGTGTTTGGTTTGATGTTGATTTAGTGGATGTGGTGGTATTAGTAGTTGTAACACTAGTAGAACTAGTAGTAGTAGTAGTACTAGTAGAAGTGCAAGCACTGGCCGCTTATAATAAAAAACGAACATGAAACTACAATATACTTTTTTTTAATTTTTTTTTTCTACTACTATTCTTTTTCGAAGTAAACCTACAGTTCGTAAAACAAAACAGACATATTTATTTCTGAAAATGAAATATTCCTTAAAATAAAACGGATGTGCCACCACTGATTGATAGAAAAAATAAAAAAACTGTTGATTACTTACGATACAAATGTCCCCCCATTAAAAGCATTAAAAATTCTTCTGCCAGCCTACGTGGATGGTAAACACAACACTGCATTCAAAATGGGTAATTTTTACGGAAAATTAACTATTTTTTAAGAAAGCTTTAGACATTAAATGTTTTGACATAGTATGACTTGATTTTGGAATACTCTAACGACCTAAAGAATATTTTTCATCTCATCAGAAAAAGAACTGTAGGTCCAACAATTACCAGGTATTAATGTATACATAAACCATTAGCTGGTGAAGTCTACACAATAAAGTATGTTATATTATACTTAATTGAAAGGATCACACGAGTTTAGAAAAAAGTAATTGAATGGAAAATATAGGTACTAACGGTTTTAATCAACCACCGATCTTTAAACAACAAGTAGACCGAAAGAAAAATTCGTCGGTTACCCTTACCTTGTGCAGGACTTCCCACCACCTTAATGACCTGCCCGGCTGGTAAATTCTTTAATTCGAGAGCCCTTTTTTGTTGGTGCGCGGCTCTCTGCATACGTAGTTGTTGCTCCATTTTCTCCTTGATTTCTTCAGGCGTTGCCTTGGTTGTGACTGCTATTTTCGACGGCGGTTCTTGGGCGGAATCGATCGTGGGACGTGCAGGTGGTAGATTACCCGTACGGCTCCTAGTGATCACTTGAGCGTTAGCTTTTTCAACCCTGCGGGGGGACACAGAAACAAAAAAGAAATATTGGCAAGCTGTTAGTAGTACACAACGATCATTGGGGAAAGGTAGTGGCAAACATAAACATTCAAAGAAAACAGTGCACAAAATTATGATATGGGGTTAACCAATAAAAACTATCTAGCTGCATTCTACTCTAAAATAGTGTAAATTCTAAATATCCCACAGCTTGCTCGTAAGACAAACAAGCAAGGATGTTAATATTTTTTCTGATGTTATAAAGTAGCACTCAAAGCTACAATGTGTATTAAATAACTAAAATTTTCATTATTCATAAAATAAAATAATAAATAAAGGGACGTTTTATTTTTTATTTTTAACATACTGGTATGATTGAATGACGAATTATAAAAAGTAAAATATCAAGAAGATTAAGACTGCAATTAAGAAAATGATCTTACTTACTTTTCTCCATATTGTTTAATTTCCCATAACTCCAACTTGTCTTCATCTACCCATTCTTCTGAAACCTGAGGGTCAGTGCTTTGGGGCGATTCAGGTCTCTTCCTCTTCCTAAGCCCACTACGAATCGATGTCACTTCTGTAAACGCCAAATAGTGTAAGCTTTTCTTACATCGACGATATTAAAAAAATGTAAGCCTACCTCTGACAGTTTTGGGAAGTTCCAGTGGTATAACCACTTTCCTGCGCAGATACTGCGTTCTTTCTGAAAACCGACCGACTTGTCGGTGTTTTAAAAGTTCAAGGGACAGTATTTCGGTTTCAGTTGTAATCTGGTGTTTGCCATCCGACGTAGGTGGCTTCATTTGCATGTCGTCCCAACGCAGACACGCCCATAAAATTCGTAATTGTAACGCGACGGCCGATAAAGCTTTCAAATTTACTGTACGATACAACCAACAGGTCTTGAAGAGGGGCCTTGAACAGGGATATGGCCAAACCTACATAAAAAGTTAGTCAATAGTGCTTTTAGAAACTTCTTAAAATCTTAATTTACCTGGGTATTTGGTTTTGCAATATGATGGAACCCAACCACAGTGACCCTCCCGGCGTTCCTGGCTACCCTTCTAACCTCATGTGTGGGTAGTACAAGTAACGATTTTAATCCCTTTCTAGTGGAATATGTGGAACACACAGGATACTTTATAACTGCACGTTTCTTACGTTTATCACTTTGATGTGGCACCTTTTTCAAATACACCCTTCCTTCTGTTGATGTAGTCGTATATACCCTTTGGGTCCCATCTTCTGCATGTTCCGCCTTTACAGTTCTTAAACAAAAAAATAAATATTAGGCATAAAATCAGAAAAATCATTACATGATTTCTACCGTTCTTCTCTGGCCACCCTGTATGTACAAAATCTTCGGTTATGTTGTGCACTGTACACCGACGTTTTAGCATTCAATGTCTGAATTGTACGCATTGGGGTATTTATTGTATTTGTTACGGTTACAGTAGTGGTAGTGTTGGCTTTAGTATCCGTTAAAACACCCCCCACGAATGTTTGATGCGTCGTTACGGTCGTGGTCTTGGTTACTTCTGTAACAGGAACGTCTGCAGCATTATTCGGTTTTATAACGTCGTCCGTTACTATTTCTTCGATGTCCATCATGTCGTCATCTTCAACTTTTATTTTACTGGTTTGCTCCTTTGAAGAATTAGATCCCAAAATCATCTCTTTAATAGCTTCTGGAGTCATATGTTCCATTTCGGTTTCACCTTTACTACTTTCTTTGGTTTTATTTTCATCCACTTCCATTTTAATTTCATTTGTATCCTCTTCTTTTACTAAAGTTTTGACCTCGTTATTTTTGACCTCTTTATTTATGACTTCTGACTTCTTAGGTACGTACACGGCACAATTTGGATCTGCTTTAACTTTCTGAGCCGAAACGACCGTACTTGTAAGTTCTTTCAGAAGGTTTATTTCGCTAATCGTTTCTTTCTCTTCTTTTTTCACGACCGGCGGTGACGTCAATTTTTGCTCCAAGATTGAAGGCTTTTTAAATTGTATTCCCATAAGATTACTAAGTTTCGCAGATCCATGGGAATATGTGTGCATATTTGCCCTTTTTAAAAGACTTAATAGCTCTTTTCGAAC
Source organism: Agrilus mali (assembly GCA_029378335.1). Taxonomy (NCBI): domain Eukaryota; kingdom Metazoa; phylum Arthropoda; class Insecta; order Coleoptera; family Buprestidae; genus Agrilus; species Agrilus mali. The sequence continues at coordinate 16,794,840 of CM055658.1, read as the reverse complement.
TTTGTACTTTTGCAAACATAATGAGGAATAGCAAGTGTTTTCTAATGTCATCGCGTTACTGTTGCAACCTTTAGAGTAGCATGCAAAATCTTTGCCAAGTTTCATTATGGATGTGTAATGTATACGAAGAGCTTGAATTTTTTTAGCTATAGTATTTAGAATTTCACGATTCGCTTGGGGTTGCTGCATACTAGCAACAAGATTAACTTTTCCAGATAGCATGTTGTTTAATTGTTTTTCTAGTCCGGAATCTGCCATGGAATCTTCATCATTCTCAACATCAACAGATTCGTCTTCGTTCTGAATGTTATCATGCTTGATCTGTTTAATTCTGTTTTCTTCCAATTCTCTCAAATGAACCCTTCTACCTAACAAGTCATCTAATTTTGATTTTTTTGCAACTTTAGGGTATAAAAGTCGTCCAAGAACAGTCAGAGCACTAGAAACGTTGATTTCTTCCAATTCTGTTATTGGTTGAATTACTTTCAGGTTCTTTAAAGCTGTCAATTCTAAAAGTAAAGTTCATGAACAAATGTTACTAAATTAACGGCAAACCGTCACCCCTACCTTCAATTTTACCATCACCTCCTTCAGTTTTCTTTTCTTCTTTAATCTTAAATTCACCGTTTAGGAAGTTTTTATTCAAATACTCGTACACTTTTGGATCCAAACATAATATTTTATAACCTGTTTGATCCTGAACATGTACCATATACTTCTGAGGACCCGCAGCCAATCCCATTTTAGAAGATTCTTGAATCTTATGAATACGAGATGCAGACAACCAAAGCCACCCCCATCGCCCATGTATTCGGTATTCTTCGCCCTTTTGTTTCCACAATTGATGCTTGAATCCCATTGTGTACTTTACATACCCTGTAAACCAACAAAAGGAATAAATCACCATTGATCAATTCAAATTTAAAACAGATTTACCAGTTATCATCGTCCTATTTCGTTCTTCTTCCTCTTCTCTCTCTTTTTTCTCTCGTTTCTCTATCTTCTTTCTTTCCTCCCTTTCAGCAGCAGTCATACGTAACAATTTTACATGACCTAGTTGCTCATGCCAAACGTTGGCAAAAACTACAGACTTCATGCATGCATGGAGCACTATAAGTGCCCTGGCGAAGTCCTTTGGTTGCTGACATGCATTTACCACTGAAAACCATTGCTTACGTATAAGAGACCAATTAGGATGCATAAAAGGAGATGGAATCACTTGTTCTAATTGCAAGATTGTCTGACGTAAAGTATTTAACAATAGAGTCCTGTTCCCACTAACGCCCCCGATCCATTTGAATTCTGATGCTGTTGTAAGAGAAAATTTATGAGATAGGTGACGTTTCTTGTCTCTTTCCTCGTTCCTTTGTGGTTTATTTAATGCAATCGGATTCGTCGTATACTGATTTATGTAAGATTTAAAACTGTTCTCCATTCCTAATTTATACAAATAAGTTCCGTTTGCGATTTGGGTGGACTTTAATCGCGTCATTCTCAAAGAATCCGTCAATTCTTTGGTATTATCCGTTTTCTTATCGATTTCGTCACGACTCAAAATTGCAGTTGTACGGCGACGTAGTTCCTCAATGTTAACTGCTTTTGGTGTTGAAGAAACAGATTTTACTTTTAGTGAATCTTTTTGTTTGTTAGAATCGTTTTCGTCGTTGATTGCGTCCTGAGGTTTCCCGTTCTCGTTAGTGTTTAAATTGTCAGAAGGTACATCGGAGGATGTAACGGTTTCGTTGTTAATCATGTTCGCAGAATTGTTGATATCAGAAGAAGTGGAGTCCATGGAACTCGAAGTGTCACCTTGTATTTTTTCCCCCATATCCTCAGTAGTTTGTTTTTCCTTCTCTTTCACCTCCTCTTCTTTCTTTTCATCTATTTCTTTTCGTAATTGAATTATTTTTGCTACAAGAAAACAATAAATATTATACAATAAAAGCATCAAAAGCAGAAGGAAAATCTTTACCATTTTCAAATTCCAAGTACGACTTTTTATTGCCCTTCAATTGGTTCGTTAATTTCTCAGTTAACTCCATTTGTCTGCTTATTTCCTCTTTGTACTCATGAAGTTCTCTGCACAATTGACTCTCCATTTCATTTTCATCAAGAACCTTCAATAGTTCTTCAAATTGCAAAGGAGTAGTGTAGTACCAAACCTCATCTTCACTTTCACTATAATATTTGTTTATTTATAATTTTTTTAATTTAATTATTGATATATATATTATTAATTTACAAATCTATGTAAATATAAATTATATCAATGGCACATATATTAGAGGAAGGAACAGCGAAAAAGGAAATGGATGAACTCAGAAAGGCAATAAATGCAGATGGTAATGGTCTGGCCTTATTAAAACAAAATTTAGCAAAAAGGGATATGGAAAGAGAGGAAGGGTAAAATACAAGAAAAAGAAAAAAAAAGGAAGTAGTCTATATATAATAACAAATTTATGTAAAATTTAGAATAAAATAAGTTTTTTTGTGGATCTGTATCAATAACTTTTTTGTTTTTAATAAAGTTCTTACTATTACAAATTATATACCCTTACATAAATAACCTCCGACACAAAAAGAAATATTTCCGTCCACGTCTATCACAGCCAAAGTGCTCCTGACGACACAATTGTCCTTGTTTCTCTTGGTCTAAGACACAATCTACCACACCAGAGACTTTATGCGATCGACAAATGTTACATTGCCAATCTTCTTCTGGAACATCTGTTAGGGGGGGATCCACACACTCCAAATGGTAGACTGCAGGGCAAGTTTCACAGCATAAAAGGTCTCCCAATTTATGGCAAACTCTACAGTGATCGTCATAGTGCATGGGAACTGCAAAAATAAAATAAATAAATTATGATTTATAATTACTATTTATAAGTAGTATCCTTTATTTCTATCACAAAAATTTACCTTCACTTAAAAGATCCTCCCTTACAGGATTTGTTGTAAGAAATTGATCAGTTAAAAACTCTAAAACTTTTATGCGATCTTCAAGACATGAAAAAGGATAATCAGAGGCATTTAAAATATTAAGAACTTCCGGGTCAAAACTTTTATCACTTTCCACATAAGCCCTGAGAACCTCAGGGTATGTCATGTAATCAATCAAGTACAAAGAGATGTTAACGCTATCTTTTTGATCCAATGGACCAAAATGGGTCTGCTGAGAATCTTCCTCACGCAACAAGGCTTTCAAGAGCATAATATGTACTTCAGCTAGTAAAGCATTTTGATCTTCACACATTAGTGCAGCACAAAAATCTTCCAAACGAAAGGGTGATAAACGCACTAAATTACGAAAATGTCTCAAAACTTCATAAATACTTAATACAGACATTATATGCTCTTTAGGTACAAGAAGATCATCAGATGATTTGGGCAAAATTAATGGAGGTAATTCTCTATTTTGCAACCACAAAGGTTCTGGCGTTGGTGGCCTTGGAGCACCCTGTCTTCTAGGTGTCCCACTCATGGTACTAAAACTACTGAGAGAAAAATCACTATCACTAGAGTGATCACCATCTCCCACTGATCCCTCACTTTCACTGCCACTGAGTCCCAAATCATCTTCTAACTCACTTTTTTCTGAAGAATCATCTCCAAAATCTGATCCATAGTGATATTCCGAATCATGATAATCTGCATTAGGGTTGTAGCCTCTTCTGGGATAAGCAGATCCTGCCAACCCTCCTCTTCTTGCTTTATGTCCATCTTTGAACTTACCCCTGGTACTACTTCTTCGACTTATATCACTTTCTTGTGGTGACGAAGGCCTGGAAGTGTTTGGTGTACTTGATTGTGAGTCTGAACCTTTGCTTAGGTTTTGTAAATATTTCGGTTTTTTTAACAAATGATACTGAAACTTTTTAGTCCTCTCAGTAACCTGCACCTTAGGGGGTCTCCCCCTCTTCTTGGCACCTCTGGTGGACATGCTGCACTTTCAGCTGTCAATCACAAGGCGCACTACACGTGGTATATTATGAAAACAAGTTTGTATACAAATACTACTAATGTCACATCACTTTAAATCGAGCCATGGTCGTTTGCCGATCTTTTCGCCATTCTATTTGCTACGTCACGTGACAAACAAGAGAATAAGCATTTTCAGCGCCAATTATGATTCTTTTTTGCATATGTATTGTTTTTTCTCAATATATCACTCACAAATCTCGTTGTTTTAGCTATAAAATGACCCTTATATCAACAAGATATGTAAAAATATCATAATGACGCGAAGCTTGGCGAAAAACAACACTCAACAACCAATCCCACGAACGTTCCTATTGGCTGATGCACCTTCCGCCATTAAACCTTATAATTAATAAATTCAATTTGCTGATTTTGATTTAGTTTCAATGTCGTTATATCACATACCGAAATTAAGCACATTGACCAGCATTTTTGCATATTTTTTTACAAAATTACACAATTTCTTAACAGATCGATAAGTTCTCGAGACGCTGGCGTCCAATCAAACGCAGACAGAATGCATTACTGAGTATTTGCGGAAGATGTCGTTACTAGATTTTTAGAATAAATCCTTTTTTATTATTGTATAATGGGAAAATTTTCAAAAACATGATCCATCTTTAAATTCAAATAATTATAAACAACTTTAAGCATATTTTTAGCCATAAAAAAAATGAATTCCTAATTGTACACTTCATTTCCGGTCTCATCGGAAATGGTGGTCAAAAAATGGTTAAGACACCGCGAGATTTAAATATACATTGATTATTTTTTTACACACAGTGTTGATATGAATGTAGATTACAGTGTCATTAAACTAATTGCAAGTACAAGTTAACTATAAAATTGTCATAAAAAATAAACAAAAAAAATAGAAGAGAAACGAAATTAAATCGAAACTAGAGAGAAGGTTGGTAATAACTTCCTAAAACAAAAATTCCTAAAACATGATAGATGATTATTTTATGAAAAAACGAACGACCGACGATATTAAAGAAATTGAGAAAAAAATCCAATTTTGTAAGTGATATAAATTTGAACTAAAGGAAATAATCGAGAGAAAATGAGTCTTCAAAAAATTATTTACCCACTACGACAAATAGTGCGACACGATTTACCAGTAGAACTTCCAGATTGTATGTACAAGATGAAAAATATTCATTCAAGAAATGGACGCAGTCCGTCTTGTGATCACGTTTTAGAGTCGAAGGAAAATTTAAGCATTTCCGAGCAGGTTAAACAATTTTTAAAGGTTTTACACAATTTTCAGTATTCTCGCTATAACACTAACCATTTTAAATTTAAGAAAAATTCATACAAAAGCTTACTTACCATAATTTTTTTCAATTAATGCTACATGACATGTTTTAGTTATCACTTTTTGTGAACAACTGTCAAAGCTCTAATAAAAATGAAGGTAGAAAGAACCCAATCACTTGTGAAATTCAGCTTTATTATTAATTACAACTTGTCTTCATTATAACCTTTAAAACTTCTACAATCCAGTTCAAAAGTAATGTATTGTGGACGTTTTTCAAGTTTATATCAATGAATACCATTAATTGGATAAACTTTATTGCTTTCAATATAAATTTGGGTACTTTATACTCATATTAGATCTCAAATGTAGAATTACAAGAACGAAGAGATGGCTGTTCTGGAAAATCAACAGAAAGAAATTCTTCAACAGCTAGCGGAATTGAAAAACCAAATGCTCGAGATCAAAAAAACTCTTCAGAGTAACAAGACAGACATTGGATTAAAATCTAGTCCTAAAAAAATATCCTCAAGTTCTCTAAAGGTTTTTGAGAAAATTGATATGGTAAATTAATCGTTCTCTAAATCTAATAAATGTTTATTTATTTGTAGATTGAAAATGTTCCTGATATTATAGTGAATGCCAACCCAAAGAGCCCACCTTATTCACTTTTAAGTATTCAACGGTTATGGTCCAATGTTATTAATTTAAAAGTTAAAACGTATATTCATTCAACAGTTTCGAAAATTACCAAAGAGGCAGAAAGGTTGTCATCTGAGTTAGAAGAGTTTAAATGTACTGTAAGCATTCCAATTGTGTCACTGAAGCTCATATGGAAAAATGGTAAATTTATTTGTACATATTTACAAAAAACTGTCCAGTTTTTTATGGCTCATCTGAAATAGATAGCTAGTTCTCACAGAAAAATATACAAATGTGTGCAATGTTCATTGCATAAGACCCAGAATCAGCTGAAGAGACATTCTTTGAATTAAATTGAATGTCATCTTATTTGCTAATGTTTAAATCTTCACACACTTGTGGCTCAAACTGGAAATAGCTTTTTCCTTTCTCTATTCCACTATAGCTTTTAGTAATTTCGTTAATTAAAACAACACTAATAAAAAAATTTTGTTTTTAGTAGGAGTTAATGTTGAGCTGTTGATAAGTCATAGTCCGATTATGGGTGAAGTCAATGTTCTTAGATATCTTTCAAGGCTTTTACAAGGCCCATTGAACTATGAATTTTCCCAAAAATGTTTAGAAATAGATTCAGTTCTTGATTTATGTTACCTTTTACTCTACTCAAAATCTAAAACTGAAAGAAGTAATTTACTACAACAGTTGGATAGAAAGCTGGGGAAATCTGGATGGTTCTGTGATAATAGTTCTGCCTCTATAGCCGATATAGCTGCACAATCAACCCTTAAAAATATTCCCGCTAATGAAGTTAATCAAAATTTAACTAAATGGCTGCAAAAATGTACACAACAAGTTGCTTGTAGAGTTTGATTTTAATAAAGTGATTAAGTTTATTAGACGTTGTTTTATTTAGCTGATTTAGAGTTGTTAACTTTGTAATTACATAAATATCATTTTACCTCATAATAAGTAGACTAAATTATTAACAATAAATGTGTGGTGTGCCTAATGACTGAAAGAATTGTGGTAGCTGAATATGTCTTTAAAATCCAGATTAAATAAAAAGCGTTGTTGCCCTTATGTAAGGAAATGATAAAATGTATTTCTCTGTATAGAAATATAAAAATTTTTTTTTTGTTTAGAATGTAATTTAGCAATTAGTTCAATTTTCCGTCATGTGTATTGCCTACCTATTATACTAAAACACTGCCAAATCTTTTACAAACACTTTTTCACCTAAAATTAATTAAAGGCTGTTTATAATGTAATTAATATTAATTTCATTTGTTTTATCTTCTTTCTATAAGTTTACAAATGCGATGCAAGCAACCAATCATACACTAGTACCTAAATTCACTATACAGGGTGTTTGTTAATTTAAGTACGAACACTGCCTTCGTGTAACACATTATTCGTTATAATCCATTTTACAAAACAGTCTATCATTAAGGTGTATGTTGTGTGTGACACACCAGTTTTATCAATCCTTCTTCTATTATCTTTATTGATTCGCGATAATTTTGATAAGGTTGCAATTGAGAGTACCTATTACTTTATTGTACCACAATTACACATAAAGATAGTGTATAATTTGAAATAAAAATGACTGTACAATTGTAATTAAAAGTTCGAAAGGTTTGTCACATACGTATATTCGACATGGCAAAAACAAAAAGACAATTTATTGCTGCTTCTGCATTAACTTCTTTAGTGGGCTTTCTTCTGGGGGTTGTGGCGTTAACTACAAAACAATGGGTTACTTCTGATGCCATTATTATGATCGATACCCATGACGAACCCAGTTTAGTTTACTACGGCCTTTTTAGTGGTGTTTACAGACAAGTTTTAGCCACCAACAATCAAAACGATTACTCTCTCGCAAGTAGGTAAATATAAATTATTTAACTTTTCAATTTTTATTTTTTAAATAACCGTGTAAATGCTGAAAAGTATTCACATTTATTTAATTTTTTTCTACAGTAACATGCCTGTTATCATCAAATGTATGTGCTATGATGTGTGGGACAGGTACAGGGGAAACACGAAAGGAGGATCTTGAAATATTATATAATGGTCTAAATATAACTTCAGTATGTGGTGCCACAGTAAGTTCAGCTTCAAAGTCGATATCTAGTTCAAGCAGGGCAGCAAGTAAGTGAATCGTAATTTTTAATTTTTTCAATATTATTGACTAATAATAGCGTTGTCGTAAGATAATCTATTTTGTTGTTTCCCATATCAGATTCATCGAGGAAATTTATAAATGCTGGTGCATACGCTGCGACAATTGCATTTTTGCTTTTATCGATATTTTATGGCGTTATTGGAACTGCTTTATCACTTTGGAACTTTGTTGATAATCCAGTACAAATATGGTTTAACATATTCGGTCTTTACATTTACAATGGGATCGCCTGTGGAGCGGGTCTCATGGCACTAATTTTATGGGGGGCGTTATTTGGGGCAACCCTTTCGAAAGATGTTTGCTTTTATTATTCTATTATGGGTCTTATAAGTACTGAAAGCCTGGCCGCTTTGGGTTTCTCATATTGGTAAGACTGTTAATTAATTAAACTAATTTAAAAAAGGGCGATAAATTGATGGTATTAATTATTGTAGGTTGATGCTTCCCATGGTTTTTTCATATGGGTGCAGTATCGCTGTTTTGAAATTGAGACAATATTTTATAGACCAAGAGCCTCAAATTATGATACACCCATCAGATAGGGAAGATATAGCTAATACTATTGTATTTTAATATTTCTAAGTACATTATTAAATAAAATCCTAATCCTGTTAGAAAATATTTTTTATTTAGTTTTTTACAGTAGGTATATCTAATATAATATATTATATATTTACATACTGAATTGTGATAAAAATAAATTATTTTCGACAATTAAATTTTTTTAACGGTGTGCTTTTAAAAATTTAAAATAAACTGCAATAAATAAAAAAATAACAAAAAGAAAGATCCAAAAATTATATAAAAAGAGGGAGGTATTATAATTTGTTTGCTCAGGCTAATCAAAATTAGATTTTTTTTCTATTTTAACAGTTTCTAAAAAAATATAAAAAAGTCAAAACCTATTTTAATAAATTGTTAATTTAAACAAATATTCTTAATTATGGTACTGACTCCAAATACAGAAATTTTCTTATTATTATGACTTGTTACCCCGACTACCTCTTCTACTACAGTTCGCTTCTGGACTCGAATAAATTTTTATAAAACAAACCTGCAGATGATTTCAAGACACAAAGTAGGAAGTATCTATACTTAAAAGTAACTGGCCAAGTACCTGTTGTTTAGTGTCTACCTGTGCTATTCGTTCGAGAATTCTCTATTTAGTAATAGTATTATAGTGCCTAATAATCGATTTGTGTTTGTGTTAATTAAATTTTTCTAGTGATCCAAATATAGATTAATTAAAAATGTAGACGGTGATAATATAATATTATCTACATATACGTGTGGCAGCCATTCGAGAATAAGATTTTTTCGATTGGAGTTGTAATAGGAATTTAACCTTTAAGGTGGGAATGCAACTATATTATACACTTTTTCATTAAAATTCAAGTGCAAGCTGACTAACGTTATGCAAATAGAATAATGTTGTATTGAAAGTTAAACATTTCCATGCCTAATTAATTTATTTTTATTTATTCAATGTCACCACCAGATTTTCTGCTATTCACTCACAACCAGGTTTATTTTTACTTCAGAATTAAAAAAAACTAAATAAAATACTAAGTATTGGTTAAATTTATATAATTATATCCACGCCCAGTTAATAAAAATATTTTAATAAATTTTAATGCTACGTAGGTACGTAAGGGCGAATTTCTTGACCTCACGTTGAAATCACCGAACCTAAAAGCACCATTCGTATGTAATAATAAATGAAATACTTATTTAATTATAAAAATAATTAAGGGGTGATTTTTCAAAAATTATTACATATTTCTATTATTTTGTAAACAATTAATTTTAATAGTTGCACATTCTTTTTAAATTCGTTTTATAAACAAATACATATAAAAGACTGCGGTTTTGCAACACGTTTATTATAATTTAAATTGTACCAAAATAAGAAATTTTAAATAAAATAAAACGTAAAGGCATTAATAGGAATTATTTAAATAATAATCATGTTTCAAAAGCACCCAACTGAAGTGAAAGTTAAGTAAATACTTAGATAGGTACATGCTATGAATTAAAAATAAGAATTACAAATCCAAACACGCGATAAACTTTTTACCTTAAATATTTCTAATAATTAAAATACATATGATAATAATTATAACGGTGCCTACAGTCTTATTTAATTAGGTATATTTTTTTTATTACAAAATTTAAAACCAGCAGTTGTTTCTTCACGTTGTTTTTTCTGAGTGAGCTATGTGAAGAAAAAAAGCAAAAACAACTGCAGTTTTTTGTTAAAATAGTTGCATTACAAAACAAATGCAGTTAAACAATAATACAAACAAACAAAAGACAAGCTGGACAGGATCTGTGCTTGGCTGGCCTAAAGAATGTTTAATGTTTAACGTTTAACTCCAAACCTGTTTAAAAATAAATGAAAAAGCACCTTGGGCTGAGTAAATCATTTAAATTCTTCCATTCCAGCATCCGCGAAACCTTGATGAAAAAAATAACGGACACATGAGGTACCATACCGATTATATTTCTTTTTAAAAGTAGAACAAATTAAGAACAAAATCAACTTTAAAAAGGTGGAACAACTAATAGGTACCCACTTACAAAATATTGGTGAGCATCAAATCTTCGACCTACAAATCATAGACATCGATACAATAAACCTAGTGTTGGTGAACAATAAGTGATTTATTAAGTATGTTACTTAACAAAAAAGTGACGTTAAATATTGTAGTTAGAAAAAATAAACGAAAATATCGAACTGTTTGAAGTGTTATAAGGTCATCTACAAAAAAAAGTAAGCGTGCAGGCCAAAGGTGCCTAAAATGAGTTTCGTCAAAAGAGGACTGATCTTCTTCACGTTTTTTGGGGCAGTTTTTGCTATTGCTTTACTCGTAGCAAGTGTTGTAACAGAACAATGGGCCGTAGCAAAGGCGAAAAGAAATACTAAAGAGTCTGAGGGTAGAATACAATTTGGATTGTTTCATGGTAAAAAGGAACTCAACGTTGGTTATGGGTGGAGAACAGACGAAATTGATGGTAACAATGATCAATAACTACCTACATTAATATATTGTTGTTTCTTTGATACAGTTATTGAAATTTCTTTTAATATGTGTTTCCTGCATAAAATACTTATGTCGTGTACGATATTAATGTCTTACTATTAAAATTAGTCGCCGGATATTTAATTAACATATTGCATTTTTTAACTTCACAGTTATCCATCAGTTAAAACATGAACCTGAGATTCTAAATTATAGTTTATGGTTTGGTACCGTTATTTGCGTATGCGGGGCGTTATTTTTCAGTATGTTGAGTGCCGTTTTGGCCGTTGTAAATACTGCTAGAAAAACTTCCGTTTTCCTTGTTAGCGTTCGAGGTTTATATTTGTGGAACACACTAGCACGTAAGTGAATTTAAATCGGATTTGCTTCTTCCTGAATTCATTTTAAATTGAATAAAAAAGAAGAATGCTGTAACTAAACAATACGAACTAATTAAACAAAAGAAAAGGGTAACTTTTATTTTATTATAGTTCTTGCCAATTTGGGAGTTATCGGTTTTTGGCTGGCTCAATTTTTTTTAAGAATTCAACACAACGTTATGACCCGAGAAGACGTTTATAACAAATGGACCTCGGAAAATATGGCGGATTTAGGGTACTCGTTTTGGTAATTAATTTTTTAACATTAATTTTTTTAAATGCAGTATTTTTAATTTATTTTAGGTTTGTAACTGGTTCAGCCATTACGAATTTTATAAATATTATTGTGATATGTTTTGCCAATACCGACAGTGCTGAAACAGATCCAATTTATCCTGTTTTAGAGGAAAAAACTAACGGGGCCATTATGTTATACTAAAATAACATTATTTGTAACTTATACATATGTTATACATATATTTAATATACTGTAGGTATTTTCTTTTTGTTTATATGTTTGTTCCTACATTCTCTCATCTACAAATAAAAATTATGTTTAACTTCTGACTAATTTGATATTATTAAGTGATAAGTCAGTAATTTGGTTTTTGTTCTTTTTTTTTGTTTGAATAAAAAAAATCAAACGTGTAGCGTAAAACAAAAAAAATACCTATTACATTAAAGAAAAGAAGAAAAAAACAAAAAATGTATGTATTATACTTATATGTTGTTTAATTTCAAAGCTTTTGATATTAACAACAGACTGCCATTTTATTTTGTATAGATTATGTTAAGCATACAATATTGTACTTTACGTAATATGTTTTTATTGTACAAGTTAATGGTTCACTGATTTTAAATAAATTAAACACCTAAAATTCAATGGTTATACATTTTATCACTTTTTAACGTTTAACTGTGTGTTGCCTATTTTAATCAAAGTTTCATACGGCTACGAATCTTTTACAAACTCTTATACAACAAAAAATATATGTATCAGTTATTTCGTATTAAAATAATGAAATTACTACGCAATGGTTAAGTTCCTTGACCTAAAGTTTAAACAAAAATTACAACTTATGTATGCCTTGAAAGAAATAAAATTTATTACCACAATAAAGTAGCGTATCATTAAAGTATTATCACCAAAAATAACATAAATAATATTAGTATTTTAAATAAAAAATAAATGTGAATTAATGCGATAGACATAGGAATATAGGGTTGAACAAAGTACTCTAGCAGTGGTACCTATGTTTCATTGGTTGCAGTAATTTATATTTATGTCTGTGATTAATATCAGTGTAATGATATAAATTTATTAATTCAATTAAAATAATTAATAGAAATTGATTAAATTATTTTTCCCCTGAAAAATATTTTTTTATAAACGGATTTAATATTTCGCTAGTTTTATCTGCATTATTCAGGTGAAAATGGTGTGTTCCTTTGAATTTATATTGATAAAAATTTTCGTTATTTTCTTTAAATGTGTCCATAATTTGATTATATATGATAGGGTTCCAGTGTTCAGGAAAATCATAAACTGCTTCAATTTCTACCACAGGATTTTTAAATTTATGACCGTCTTTTATTAATTTTTTATAGAACCAAGCCATAAAAAATTGACATTTAACCCTCGGGTCCCTCGTAAAATAATATTTATTAGGATCGACCTTCGATTGTCTTATATTACGAGCAATTAAATATTTACATTTATCTAAATCTACGGACTCCCCCGAACCTTTGTGAACTATTTTCTCTAAATTTTCAAAAGGGTAACTTGGAGGTTCATTACCTAAACGATTCACTTCGTCATAAAATAAGAATTTATCAACTATCTCAGGGGTACAATTTACGTTCTCTCCTATTTCCGTCATGGGGGTTGCAGTATCGAAACATATAACAAAATCAACCACGTCAGGAAAAGTGGTAGCATATAAATAAGAACTGATACCCCCCAGTGAGTGACCCATTAATGACAACTTAGACCATTTAAAATAATTCATTATTCTCCTTAATAAAATAACTAAGTCGAAACCATTATAGAAAAGTCCGGGTGGTATTTGGGACGATAAACCATGGCCGGGCAAATCTATGGCTAGAAATGGTACCCCAGAAGGTAAATGCTGAACTAAAGGATCGAATGTTCCACAATTGTCCTAGAAACAATAATGTTTTTCTTACTTTTAAATTGAAACATCCTGTATGTACTTATTTAGTTTTAAAGTACTACTACAGTTGCAATTAATATTTTTACACTTTTATAAATAAAATGTACTTGTAACATGCAAGATACAGCAGCTAAGTAAACATGTAAGTATTTTTGTATCTTGTAGTAGGTATCTTGTCATCATCATGATAAAAATAAGTAGGTACTCTTATAACTATGAAATTATTCGATAATTATGTATAAGGATCAGACGCGTCTTGTTATTCTATAAATCTAAATGTTTTCTCAAAAACAAATCTCATGTAGTGATAAGAAGAATCACCCTGTATATGTCCTAATATTTTCTTTTATTGCTTATTGCGCCATACAAGAATGGTCAAAAATTATGAGACGTACCTGCCATCCATGAATACCCAAAATGGGACGTTTTTCTTTGGATCCCCACCATTTACCAGCAATATGACCCCAGGGAACAGGGATTTGAATTTCTTCAAATGTTCTCGATCTCGTGCACATTAAATTTCTTGAATTATGCACAATTTGAGAAGGAAGTCTTTTAAGAAGTCGTGGCAAGTTTTGCATTTCAAACACAATTTTTACAACTAATAAATTAGAAATGTTTACATTTTATTTAACCTTAGTAGTTGGTAAAAATTAAAAAACCAGGCAGAAAGTACGGTTGTAGAAAGAGAACAAATTCATATAGTGTGTTATTTAATTTAATTACTGTTTTATATCATCTAAATTTTATTAACACATTTTACAACTGAATATGTTTATTTAATATTGAGTTAAAAAAGAAAAAATGTATATTTAGTTTAATCATAAGAATAATAATACAGTGCGTTTTATAAATGATAGTGCTAGGAACTTAATAAACTAGTATTCCTTGAACAATTTACTGAACTTTTGGTTAATTATTAAAATTGTCAAATGCTTATTAACAAACTAAGGTCCTATAATACTACATTGAATAAATTGTTGAATTTTTGCGTGCCAATTATGTTGTTCATTAATATTATATATAACTGTACATCAAAATTTCGAAGTAATTCACGCATGGGCACTGCCTGCAAATTTGAACTCAAAACAATAACCCAATAACCTCAATTAATTAACCTAACTTTTACTATTTACCTAATATTTCAACATTATTTTTAAATAATGGAGGAATTTTTAAAAATTGAGTGGTTAGTTATTGAATTAACCTTTTTTTTATAAAATAATTGAGTTTACATTTCAGGCCACCTAAAGAAAACCCCCAACCAGATAATTTCTTTATTTCTGAGGAATGTATGCGAGGATCGTACGTTTTTAACGATTTGCCCCTAGATTCTTCAGACTCTGAATATGCAGAAAATTTAAATGACTCGAATTATATTCCTGGAAAAGTGTATTTTGTTCGGGGAAGGTATCCTTCAATGTTAAGTAAATTAGAACACTTTGAATGTCTTCATGCCTTGAAAATTTTACAAACGAAGGCTGACAAAAAATTATTAAGTCCTTTTGATAAAAAGTGTATTACAGTTTATAACGTAAGTATGTCCTGGTATTGGTTTGCCTAAACATTTTTTTTTATGAAGCCACTTTTAAAGGACCTGAGAGGTAAAATTATAGAAGAAAACAACTTATTTTTGAAGCATGCTCAAAGGCAGTGGAAATATACAAATTTAATACCTATTGACAGGTATATGTTTATTGTAAATCTGTGGAAACAACAACTTCGTAGAAGTTTGGTTTATAAGAGATATTATAAAGAATGTGCAAATCTATCTTTGTCATGTTTTAAAGAAGAGGATTATATAGAAGTACTTCATTTGAAAAATGCCTTAGAATTGGTAATTCTACTATGAGCTGTTGTCAGCAGGACTGTATAACCCATAAGATTCAATAGAAACAAACACATGAATAAACTTTTATAACATGAGTTTTAGTTTTATATATTTGGTCCTGCTGGCAGAAACTTTCAGCAATTTTTTCAATTTTGTTGTTTTAAACATTATTTTTTAGGGACACCTGGCAAAATTTACCCCTCCAATGGTAAAAAGTAAATGTCTTCTGAACATAAACTTTTCAGATGAAGACACAATGTATACTTTCAATTCAAAACTGCCAAGTAACTAAATTTAAATTTTATTTTGCACAGAGAATTGTTAATTAAATGTTTGCAGTTAGTCAAGACAGAAATATTTCAAAATTAGCTGAACAGAATTATTTTCAGTTGGTCATATCATCTAGTGCTTTAAAAAAAATCATGGATTGTGACAATTGGAACTTAAATTGGGATATTCCTGTTATAATTAAGACAGAAAAGGGTAAGAAAATTGTATTTGTAGATAAGACATTACCTCAAAAGGCACCAACTGTAAGGCAGCTTAATGAGAAATTGTATAAAAATGGACTCAAAGCAAATTTTTGTAATTTTAAAATGCTAAGGTAAAATAACTTTGTTATTATTAAACTTTATAGTACATTAAAATAAGAAAACTTCTAATTGTTATTTTAGTTTTGAACATACAGAAGAAATCATTCGAGATTCCACTTCACAAGAAGCTAAAGAGTTGGGTAATCTAAACAATTTTGATGAAAATGGTAAATTTACTCTTTCTATGATTTTATCTTTCAATAAAAGTTATCTTTTAGGCGATAAAGAAGTTTCAAACATTAAAAGAAATTTATCCAATCACAATGTTTCCTATCGAATTTGGAGTTTCAAGCCAAAATTAAAAGACAGTTTGCCAAAGACAGTAGACAAGCTAGAGTTGCGTATTTTAGTGCGGTGTAAACTGGATGCATGTGAAGTAATTAAAAAGTTTAATTTGCAACTTAAATTAATTTTAAGACTAAGTATAATACTATTTATCTTTTAGAAGTTACAGAATAATACTTTACAACCAGTTATTGTTGCCCCCAAATTAGAGTATCAACTGGGCTATGGAGCGGAAGAACCTACTAAAAGTGAATTATCCAACCTTTGGACTAGTTTATTTTTCAGACCATATTCTAATCTACACAGAGGTAATTTTTTTTATCTAGTTTGAAGTAACAAATTCTTAAAAAATATATAACAATTCTAGTTCGTTTAAATCCTGCAAATGGGGAAGTTGTTACAACAGAGACGTGTTCACTACAAACTTTAAACTCTGAAGCAATGCATTTCCATAAGAGTAAACCCTTTCTAGGTTTGCATGTTGTTTACAGGATTTGTCAGGAACTTGTACAACAAGAAAAGGGAGATTACATTCTACATCATATTCCTAAACAAGGAGCTTTTGTCTCATTGCTAAAAGCTGTTGAAATTAAGTAAGGATTGTTTTTTAGTATATTTTGTGAAAACAAATATTTTATTATTAATTATTTCTTTTAGTAAAAGAGAACCACACAAAGGTCTATACGATTTACACACAGAGTACAAGGTGATTAATTGTGAGCCAGTTCATAAACACCCATGGAGGCCCATTGATCCAAATTTTATTTTGCCCGTTCATACTGCATTTAAACGCATGCCGGGGATGTTTGTACCAAGTGAAAAAAAGAAACCAGTAAAATTAAAACGAAGTAGGTATACTAAAAAGAACCCACAACCATTATTAAAAGTAAATTGACATTAAATATAGTCAAGAATTTTTAATAGGTGGTTTAAAGAGACAATGTTCTGAAAATTCTGTTTTGGTTTTGTTGTTTTTTATGGTATTCTGTAATACTATAAATAAGAATTCTACCATTTCGACCAGTTTAAATTTTGAAAACAGTAAAATAAGATTATAATTTTTGATATTCATTTTATTTTTGATAAAGTTGCTATTGTAGTTTTGTTAACTTAGTTATGTTGAAAGAGATAAATAATTTATTCGAGTTTTCTATTAATAAACTTGCACAAACAAAATATTCTATTTGCGAAAGTAAGTAAAATTATGTTTATAAACTTTTTGCAAATTATTTTCAACTTCTAATGTGTCATTTTATTTTTCCAGAAAAGAAAAGTAAATCGAAAAAAAAATAACAAAAAGCAAAAAACGAAGTAATAATGTGATTTTGTTGTAATTAATAATTGTTAATAAAATCTTTTCCAATGTATTTTTCAGCTTTTATTGATTCTTTAAACAAGTAGCTAATTCTATTTTTAGTATTCTATTTATAAGTTAAAAGCGGTTGACCCTTTGTCCTTCATACAAGACACAAAAATAAATAAATTGCTAGTTATTTGCAATTAGTTTTATAAAAAGTTAAGTACATAGAAACGTTCTTTCCTTTTTGCTTACAATGTTTTAATTAATTGATAAAAGACGTATTTTTGGTCTCTTCTATTTAAATAAAATACATCAACTAGCTCAAAAAAGGTTTATTAATAATAATCTAAAGAACAGTGTCTGAATATATTTTTCAAAATTTTTAATGTATTAAATTACCCAATCCAACAAAATAGAAACGTTAGGTACTATGTTAGTTTATCATTCCCACACCATTTATTATTAAAAGCTTTTTTCAAAATGTTTTTTACAATATTACCACTTTTTTGCATTAAGGTGTAACACTTTCCTAAACGAAAATTAAGAAGTTTTTATTATAAAGAAGCAGTTACTGAATGAAAAAATCTCTTAATAACTGATGTGTGAATAATAGAATACAACTATTATTTATGTTATAATTTATTTTAGTTGGGTATTGTATGCCATTTTTCTTTAGAACTATTTACAGCAAACTACCATGTTAAAAGTTACAAAATAGACATCTGACAGGATGGCAAAAAAATTGTAAGTATATTAAAATGACTTGTATTTTAAAGTACACAGACAGTCGATTTTCAATAATTATAATTAAATGTTAAACCAAAAAATAATGCCTAAGACAATTTCTTTGCTTTTTGATATAATGTATCTACCACTCTGCTCATACTCTGTATTGTTTCTAAAGCCATTTCATATGTTTTATCTACGGGGGTGTCTTCAAAAATGATTAGAACTCCTGAAACAAAAAATATTTACTCAAAGATTAGTTTTTCCTATAAAATATTAACATTCACTAATTGTAAAAACACTTCTTAAGTATTACCTTCTCCTTGATCTAAAATTCCTTTGAATTTTGCATCAAGAATCATCTGGGATAACTTCTTTTCCACTTGTGGCATTGGTAGTTTTATGCTTTTAGCAATGTAGTCAACTTGTACCCTAGAGTATGGTTCAATGATTCTGCACAAATTCTGTTCCAACATGTTGTCATACAGAGTGCCAAGATGTGCTCTTACTATGACATCATCTTCTAGCTCATGCTTGAACTGTTTAACGGCAAGTTGAAAATCAGCTAAAGATCTTTTATGTGAGGCTTGTGCAACAGCTTTCATTGCATCAACATCTTTGCCAGCATATTTAATTGCCAATTTACCACTGACAATCTGTTGTACGTCATCAGGGTTGTTCAGCATTATTTTTGATAATAACATGTACTTGAGTGCAGTAAGGGCTTTAGGGGATTCTACACTATCAAATCCTTCAAATGCCTCATAGAAATATGAGTAAGCTGTTTTAAAATCTCTTTCGTCTGCGGCATGTAAAATTCCTGACTGTAAATCCAATGCAGCTTGCATTTTTGGAGGGCAATAGATAGCATTGGCCGTAGTCCGAGCTGATGTAAGGGCTGCCCGGGCCTTTGGAAGATTGCTAAGAGCATGATACGTTTTACTTTCTAGAAGTTGCACTTCCACCAACAGATTTTTGTCATCCAATTTTTTAAGTTCTTTTAACAATGTGGAACCTAACTGCAGAGCATCTGGATACATACCAGTGTCGAAATATAAAGCCACTAGTCTTGCTTCTAATGACTGTCGCAGAAAAGTTCTTCTTTCTTCTTTTGCCCATTCTATACACTCTTTGCATAACTGTACTTCAATTCCAATTCCTGCTTCGAGATCCAAGAAAAAATCTACCAAAGATCTAACTAACTTTGCAGCTTTTGCCTTGCTTATCATGCTCAAAAACGGCCTCGTTGCTTTGATAAGGTCCGCGAGTTCTTTAGCCTTACCCTCCTTCTTGTATTTTTCGCCAAGATTAAGGATGTCCTGTTCTTTAGTCTTAATTTTTTCGTCTTCATTTTTATCATTATCTTCATCCAGTTTTTTCAACAAATGTAAATCTTTGTCTCTACTGTTGTGGGCCTGAGACCGCTCAAAACACATAGCACCCGCCATGTTGACACTCTAAAAAAGCACTGTCATCAAAACCTGATCAAAACGCAATGGTTGCTTTCGAAATTTTCGTATTCTAAAAATATTCCGTTATATTACGCACGTTGGCTCTAAACTTTCTTTGTTAATTATCGCAAAATGGTAGCGAAATGACTAAGCACCTAACAATAAATGTACTGACAGATCTTCCCCGGCCCGTAATTTTTCGTTTGAAACAACAATTTGACAAAAAAACTATGATTTGCGGGGAGTCTAATCATATTTGTAAATGTTTGTAATTTTGGAAATTAACGATCACATATGGTTCACATTGTGATTTTGTTACTATTGTTTAATTTTTGAAAAGTTTAATATTTCTTTATAAAAATATTTTTTTAATTTAATAATTTCAATAAAAAATATTTTTTATCTTTAACATTATCATATTTCATCATGCAATACAATTTAATGGTTGCATTAAAAGTTTGACAACCCTGACAAATTACTTTCTTTCTAAAAAAATATATAATTTTCAGCGAACTGCAAATTCAAAAATCAATTTATATTTTTTCAAAATTTAACAAATAGTTTAATAAAAACATTTATGGATTTTAGAGTAATGTATTGATATTGTAGTTTCATTTTTCAAACAAGCTCAAATGTCAAATGTCAGTTGTCAAATGTCACATATAAATGTCATGCGTCAATGTTTCTAATTACGATAAAGTTTTCTTTCAAATAGTAATTAACTTGTTTTGATTAACAATTTTTTTTTTTTCGATAACATATTGTATTTTAGTTTTTATAAAATGTGTGTAACTAATATATAGTTTGTTATTTAGTGTAAAAGTAATATGGAATTAATTGGAACCAATTTTGTGCCTGGGGATCCCAGGCTTATTGACCATATAGTTTGCGAATTAAAAGCCCAAGGAATTTTTGACCAATTTCGTAAAGAATGCATAGCAGATGTAGATACAAAGCCTGCATACCAGAATTTAAGGCAAAGAGTTGAAAGTAATGTTTCCAACTTTCTTAACAAGCAAAAGTGGAATGCTGAATTGAATAAGAATCAAGTACGCGAAATGTTGCGAAAAGACATTTCAGAGTAAGTTAATTTGTGTTTTTTTATCCTATATTAGAAACACTAAAGTTCTAAACATATTCGATATATAATAATAGTTTAATGGTATAATGTTTTTGTAGATCAGGTTTTCTAGAAACTGGTGTTGAAAGGATAGTTGATCAAGTTGTTAATCCTAAAATAAACACAGTCTTCCTGCCTCAAGTAGAGAAAGTAGTGTACAAATTTCTTGGAGTAGAGAAACCTAGTAAAGAGGAAGTAACCAAACCAATCAATGATTTCAAACCTCTACAAATAAATATTGCCCAGAATGAACTTCTTCCTCATGATTTGGAAGCAATATCTCCAGAATCAGAGACAACAGAGAAAAAGAACGAGCAAAGTTTTAATTCAGGAAAAACTGATGATAAAATGGATGAGGACGAATCACCTCCTTTTGAACCCTTGGAAGAAAATATTCCCCAAACAAATGCAGATGAAAACTCTGTTGATAGCCATATATCAGGTATATTAGGGTATATTTGGTTAAATTTCTTGTAATAAATAAATTAATTTTAGGTTTAATGAGTCAAGACTCTAATCATAGTGATAGTAAATTTAAACCTGATAATTCAAATCAGGATTCTCAGTTCTCAAAACAAAGCTCAGGTGATGGTCACTTATCTATGGATATAAGTGAAGATTCATCTCAATCAAGAACAAAGTGGATGGAAGTTGACATTAAGTCCGATCCAAATTCTAACTCTTTCAATTTCAATTTAAATGATAATGAAAATAAATTTCAAATAAATTCAATAACAGAGCAGTCAGTAAAAGAGGATACTGTTACTGAAAATATTAAAGAAGAAGAGAATTCTAATGAAAATAAACTAAATGAAATAACAGAAAATAAACCAGAACATGTTAATGCAGAAGACAATAAGGAAACTGAAAATGGAAAATCAAAAAGTGAAGATAAAAAATCCGAGAAATATAAAAGTTCAGATAAGCATAAATCACGACATGATAAAGTCAAAGATAGAAAAGATAGAAAAGATAGGGAAAAGAAAGATAAAAGTAGCTCAAAAGAGTCCAAAGAACATAAAAGTGAAAAAGATAAAAATAAAAGTGATAAAATAAGAAGCAATAAGTCTGAAAAAGATAAAAGTAAGAGTGATAAGGAGAAAGATAATAGACATAAAATAAAACTAGACAAGGATCAGAATGAGAGTGAGAAATATGATAAAGATAAAAACAAATTTGAAAAACAAAGAGACAAAAGTAAATCTGAAAAAGATAAATCAAGAGATGATAAAAGTAAATCAAAAGATGGTAGAGACAAATTTAAAGATGGAAAGGATAAAAACAAGGACAAAGAAAGTGAAAAGAAAGAAAGCAAACACAAAACTGATAGAACGGATGAGACCAAAGAGAAATCATCAAGTAGTAAATACAAAAGTAACAGTAAAGACATTGATCAGAAAGAAAAAGATTCCAAAAGTAGAACTAAATCTGAAAATGGATCAAATTACAAGTCAAAATCCGATTCAAAACAGAAGAAAAAAAGCGATTACAAAAGTTCTGATGATTCTTCCAAGGCAAAGGAAATCAGTAAACACAAAAAAGATGAAAAAAGGGATAAAAGCAAGGATTCTAAACGGGATTCCAAACGAAGCAGTAAAGACGACCATTATGGCTCAAAAGGGAAGAAATGGGATCGTCGATCCACAGACAGGGATTCAAGTGACGGCCGATCAGGGAATTATAGTTCTCAGAGTTCAATTTCTGAAGCTCAAAAACAAACTGGAGTTCAGGAGTCATCTAATTCTGGTTCAGGATCTGGAGATTCTGGTAATTCAGATGACACTGAAGGCATGCAAGATTCCTCTAACTACCAGTGTCAAAACATGGACGAAATTGCCGTTTTCACTAACTCACAATGTGTTGATGATAGTGCTCAAGTACCTGAAATGCAAGTGAAACTTATCAAACCGAAATTCGCCTCAAACATTTATGAAGCTATGAGATTAATGAAAATTAGGAAACAACTGCATAAACTTGAAAAACAAAATCAATTAAATTGTTTGAACAACTTCAATAAAACAACTTTGCTCACTTCCAATAATGATACAAATCATAAAACAAAATCTGAGGTAGAGCAGTCAGAATATGATGAAGTTAATAAAGAAACAGAAACTGAAGTAAAAGAAAAAGCTGATGAATTAGTGCCTCCTCCTCTTGCTAACCAGGTTATAACTAAAGAAAGTTGGGATGCTTTGGAGGCGAAATTGGCAGTTCAACAAAATTTACTAATGGCAAATTACAATGATAAGGAAGGTTCTCATGGAGATGATGAGGAAATTGATTCAAATAAAAGCTGACAATACTCAAACTGATAAGGAAAAATGCTCTGTACTTGCAGAGGCAGACAGTTTGAAAGTTAAAAAAACTGATAGTAATTCATGCAAAGAAACAGAGACAGAAGAGGAACAAGAACAAAATGAAATGTCAAAGGAAACTGAAATAAAACCAAAAGAAATCAAAAATACATCTTGCAGTAATTTAGAATTATCGTCCACAATGGAATCAAAAGCAGAGAAAGAGGAAGATATGCCAGCAACCGCCGAAGAAATCGAAGACACTATAAATACTTCTCATTTGAACCGTAATTGTCCTTCAGACACAGATAATCTGACCCATCTGAAGACCTCCTTGGAAAAACTTGAACAAGACATAAATCTTATTACTTCCATTGTTAATAAACGACAACAAAAACCAACAGGAATACAAGAGGTGGACGCCATTGTGAAGCGAAATATTCTTAGTGATTCTAACATAGTGGTTGATGGTAAAAACAAGAAACAAGTGTGTGTTAATGACAGTCAAGTACCTAGTAAAACTGCTCCAAAAAGGGGAAGGAAACGGAAGGAGAGCAACGTGGGATCTTGTGACTACCATAATAACAACAAAATTGAAAATCACATCGAAGCCACGGGTAAATTTATAAATATTTACAAATATGTTGTCGTTATATTTATACAGGTGAATAGTCAGGAAAATAAGAAGATAAAGTTTCTTATTTTCTTGGTTGCCTATTCAAATCTTAAGAGCCCTAAACACTATATGTATGTTCGGACAACGTAACATTTAGTGTTTAAGAAATGTGATTGATAGTAACCGATAAAATTGACACAAAATTACAGTAATACAATAAAGATTGTCATGATTTTAACTATTAACAATTAAAACATAATGAAGAAGCCGTTACATTTTTGACTTACATTAAAATTTGCACTTATTTATTGGCCAGTAAATGTTCGGACACTGAGGCTCAATATTTAGTTAAATCAAGTAGCCCCATTATTAATCTATTGGACAGTCAGTTTAACTTTAAGCAATCGTCAGTGTAAACGTTTTTCTAGTTTTTCTATAATTATGGTTCGAGCATTGGTGAAAATCTGTAAAAAACCAAGTCTGTAATATTGTAGAACATGGATACACAAAGTGGGATTAAAATTCTATAAGGTTCAATACTCAATTGACATAAAATATGAATCATATTCATATGCAAAAGAAAAAACATTACTTACAGAAGTTCAGATACGGAAACGCTTGGCTTGGGCGAAGAAAAGGGTTTCGTTGACTATACAAGATTAGGAAAATAATATATTTAGTGATAAGTCTAAACTTGATGTATTACAAAATTACTTTTCAGTTCATCCATTACAAACATTGCACAACAGATTTTTTGTTAAGTTCCTGCGGTGTCCGAACATATAGTGGTTAGAGCTTGTATAAGGTCATATGTACTTAGAAATCTTATTTTTTAATAAATAAACACTTGTGTTGTCCTTAGACACTGCGTCAATTGCACAACCGAATCACAAAGTTCGAAATAACACGATACCAATAAATTCGAAAATTCCAGCTAAAAAGAAGAAACCCAATGGAGATGGAGGCAAGTTATAAATATTTATAGTTGCATGTTTTCAATTGGTTGTTTTGGAAGAGCTTAAGAAGAAATGTTTTGTTTTAGTCGTAGCAACGGACGTCGAGCTGGATCTGTGCTCTTTGGATGTACAAAAAATGGTCAAAAACGGGAAAAAGGAAACGGAACCACCAAAAATGACGAAAAGAAAAAATACCACAGAACGACGTACGTTTCTTTCATTTTTATTTGTATTTTCTGTTTTAATTTTTGAATGCATACTTTTATTTAATTTTTGGATACGTACTTTTGTTTTACTAGCGGATATTTAAAATTTTGGATGTATGCTTTTATATTATTTGGGCTTGTTTTAATTATTGTTTAATGTTTTTGTTTTCAGTGACAGCGCGTTTGCAAAGGTATTCCAGTGATGACCTTTACAAACCTCGCCTCAATTTTAACTCCAGGAGAAGATCAGCGCGGGCGTTAGGGAACGACTAGCTGATGTTTTCTGATTTTATAATTATTGTAATATAGTTCGTACTTAATTGTAACTGTTATATACTAAACCTTAATTATTAATTATTATCATATACATGTAATTTTCGTTTCTACATTACATTGTAAAACGAACATTTTTCAAAGTTTGTAATTGTTTGTAAATTTTTTTTGTACATAGTACTCATATTTTTCGACAGTTGTGTTTTATTTTTTTAAAATACGCTGTTTTTATGCTATTTATATGAAGATATCTGATGCTTCCTTAATTAAGGTCATCATTTTAATTGATTTAATTAACATTAATTAATTAATTTAATTATGTTTTCATATTTTAAAGACAATTAAGTAAAATATGGTGGTATGCAGCCTCAGAATGAAATATCTACAAAAAAATTGGAAAAAACTATCTAAAAAGCAATAAAATAACGTATAATTTTTAATTTAATTTCGTAATCTATTTTGATGCAAAGCGAACATTTTTGGAATAAACGTAAAAATCGGTATACATTTTTGGTTTTTGGCACTGATTTTAATTTTTTTCTTAATTTCAATATTTTTTGTAATTTTATCCTGATAGCCGACCTTACATTGGAAATCAAAAATTTAAATACATTTTGTAATAATTATTCTGTACGAAATTGTAGGTAATAATAATAATAGGCATATACCTTTTATTATAAAGACGAAGATAAGAGTAAATTTTTGTATTATTTTTTGTACCTTTAAATTTCTTATTAAAATAGTCGTTAAAAATGTAATGACAATTTTTTTTTGTTGTTCTCCGTAGACATTAATTATTTTGAACAAAACAAATACGCAAACAAAATAACGTTTTATTTCTTCTTTGTTTTGTACTAGCAATTGTTTTGCTCAAATAAATAAACGAAAACTGTATAAAAGAAATAATGAAATTTATCTACGCTTTTTCAGCTCATAAGCACTGATGGTGCTTAAAATGATGCACCAAACTATTTCTATACCAACACCATCCAGGACGTGTAGATGGGTCATATCCCAGCCTTTTTTAAGGACATTTCTCACCGATAAGATAGGCACTGTAAATGGCAAACAGAGGGATATCCAACGAAGAACAGTAGGCATGCTTTCGATGGGCCACACTAAGCCTAATAAAATTTATCACGTATTTATTTGGTCTCCTTGTAAGTATTGATTTATTTATTACGTAATTAATACTTACCACAAGTTAAAATCATGGGATAAAACACCCCAGTAGATAGTATGTTTGCTGAATTGTGGTCGCTACAAATGACCGATATTAAAAATCCTGAAAAGAAAAGAAATATTTTCAATAGATGAATATTGTTTTATTTGTTTTATTGTTTTTTACCGTAACTGATCCCACAAAGGCCTTGCAAGAGTATCAGTACTATAATAACCATAAGGCTTCCCTCTAAAGTGTATTTGAAAATTGCAAATGTTAATACAAGTATCAAAGCTGTTTGAAAGATAATTATGATAAGTTGGGTAACAAAATGGGCTAATAAAATTTCAGCTGATGTGACCCCCGCAACTATCGAACGGTCCCAAACACCTTCTAATCGATCAGAAATTATTATTGTCGATGTGTTTGTTGTTCCCAAAAAGAAAATCATTCTAAAAATATAAACATAAGTACCTCAGTCGTTATTATTATAATTTTTTGTTTTATTTTTATTGTCATCACTTTCCATTGTTCTTTTTTATTGCATTTTATTTTTAAGATGTTAGTTTTTTTAATGTTGACTTATTTTTTTAATTGTTCTTTTCAACTGTTTACTGTGTGATTTTGTTTTAATTTCAATTTCGTTCCAATATTTTTACTTACGTAATGAGTGCCCCTGGTATCATAAAAATAACATAACTTTCGTCTATATCACCGTAGAAATATTTTAGAAAATTTATTGGTATATCCCCAGCTTTTTTTTCGTATCCACAATCTTCTACGATTTCTTTTTGGACATCGATTACGGTGTTGATCAATTCAAATTTTAAGGTTGTCCCAATTTGTCGATCTAAAAATTAATTCTTCTGATAAATAATTCCATGTAAAAGAACTGAAATATTATACTAGACATATCCATGTAGGACATTATTTGAGTATTTTCAAGTTCTTCGTCTGTCATGTTCCTAGCATCCTGAACTTTTCGCTCTAATGCATAAGAAAAATTTTTGTAAATGTGTAAAGCACCTGTAACCTTTCCCCTCTTTATATCTTGAATTGCGCTATCAATATCATTGTAGTAAATCTAAAATAAAAAAAAACTAATTTCTCATACTAAATAAAAAAAAAAAATATTTACATGGTGCATCATGGATGTGTTGACTGCTTCCAAAAATCGACAGCCCAATTGTTCGTATTCACAAACATCCTCGGTTGCATTGTAAATTGCGGTTTCATTTATCAAATAATTTGTACAAGGACTAAAATTGTTCTCTTCGTTGACTATGGCTATATTTATATTTTTAATATCACCACCAACTGCGGTAAGGAACGCACACATTTGCAGACAAGGGAACAAGATCATAAACATCAATCCGCTAGAAGACATTTGAATTTTAATTGTAGTCATAATTCAATTATTATTAAAAACAAGAAAACAACTCATTCTTTCGGTTTTGTTTCTTTTCTATAGGCTCAAAGAAACATTTGATTGTTGTTCATTTTTTACATCTTAGTATAAATTGTTTTAAATTTAATTACTTGCCTTACGTTCCTATGGAATTGTTTCCAATTCTTATCAAAAAGTGCTTTCAACCGAAAACCGTTAAACATTTTTGGGGAGACATACTTTTTTTTTATTTTTTGTGACACCAGCTGAAAATTATTTTATTAATCACTTATTGGTACAAAAATCAATTTGTTTCTCACATTTGTTGAGCTAACTCCAATAGAATTTATGGAGTTTGCTTCAGAGTCCGCAGGATAAATTCCGTTTATATCGCGAATATTGTTTTCGAATTGTTCTAATTTACCAATTGATTGCTTTTGGCTTAAAATGAGAAAAACTTCTTCCAACGTTTCGGTCCCAAAATCTCTCAATAGTTTCGAAGGGGATTCTTCTGCCAAGAGTCTCCCTTCTCGCATAAGACCGATCTGAAAAGTATGATCTAATGGAAATTTTACCATGATGAAACATGAACCCTCATTTTTATAAATTGATTTAATTAAGCGCTTGTTTAAAGAATAATTTATTATTTAATTATTATGTTCCGAGGTTATTATTAATTGCTCTGAAAACTAAAAAATAGTTTTCAAACTTTCCATCTACTACCTACAAAGGATATATATGGATATATTTATACACTGCATACGATGTATTTTGTATTTGCAGAAATAATTATCATTACTTGTCTAATAGAACGTATAATGAAAAATTACCTTGTATAATATGCGTAAGAAGTAAGATAAAAGTTTCAATTAAGAATTGTTAATGTTAATAGAATTGATTTGCATATGCAGTAATTTTTACAATTTTTTTGCCCAACAGCTGCGGCTACTCGTCTACCTCCGCTCTAAGGCATAAAAACACCTTTTGTAGTTATAAACCATTGTTATCGTGGGATATAATGGAAAGCATTAAAAATTATCCTTTGTTATTTTTAACTAATAATAAATTATCTGAAACACATCATTATTTCTACTCTCCGTAGAGCACTATCAAAAGAACGAAATTTATTTGCATATAGATATATATGTATATGTTTTTACGATTTTAATCATCCTACTAATTTAATATTACGAATCAGTTCAATTGTTTCATCTGACTATCATTATTTTTTTGTCTCATTGGAATCGATTTTTGAATCGTGTTATTCCTTCCATTTTTAATTGCCCTTTGACCAGCAACGTGTTTTTCCTTTCAAAACGTTAAAAAAAAGGTAATACAGTTCCGTGGGGCATGAATCATTAAAACTTGATGGTAATCATTATAAATTATTTATTATTATCTTAGCTTTAGGAGATATATTCTATTTTTTAAACGTTTGCACAGTTATGTTACTATTACTCTTTGTTATGTACTTACTTTATGGGCCTGCCTTGTTTCCTCGATATAATGAGTGGTAATAATTATTGTGACTTGCTTTTCTTCGGCTAATTCGACTAAATAATTCCAAATCCTATTATAAACCAAAAAAATTGTAGTTAAAAATTGAAAGATGACTTCGTGTGAACAAAAAAAGAAAAAAAGGTAAAAAATGAACATAAAATAATTCTATTATTAATAAAAAACAATTACAGTTAAAAGAGGAAAAAAATGAATTTGTGCAAACAAAACACAAATAAAACAAAAGGTACATGTGGCAAAAAAAAATTAACGGAAAATAATAAACAAACGAAACAAACAAAAAGAACATTAATTATTCTTAAAACAAAAGATAATAGCTTTGCATCAAGGATTAACTACTTTAAAGTAATGGTTTTTTTTATAAGATAGATAAGCTTCAAGGGAATTAATTAGAAATTTAAATGAATACCTTATTAGGTAGATAATACAAGGCATTGCGATTAAATTCAATTACGATATTCGAAATTAAATTAATCGCACAAAGGAAAAACAATGAAATAAAACTGTTATCACCTATCCCGAAGAACCGGGTCTAATCCAACAGTAGGTTCGTCTAAAATAAGGAGTTCGGGGTTGTTTAATAACGCCACCGCAAATGACACTCTCCTCTGTTGCCCCCCACTGCAACTACCTACATATCTGCAACATATTACGACTTTTTTCTTGAGGTTATTCTAAGCATTTTATACGTAATATAATATGCAATCAAGGTTAAAAAGAAAAAAAGAGATAAATTGTTGGAGTAGGTAATTTGATTAATGATTGTTTGGGTATATTAGACTATTAGTACGATATGGGTATGAAAATGGCCCCCCATGACAATCTAACTTAATAGAATTAGTCAATTTTTAGAAAATCTTATCTGTAATTTTTGCGGGAGTCTATTTTTACAATCTTATCGACTCTTGTTACGATATTTCTCTCACCTGTTTTGGGGTGGTAAATCTAATAAAACAGTCAATTCATTTAGACGCCTTTCTATATCACTGTCTTGCATCCGAAACACCCTACCAAAATAAAAAAGGGCATCTCGTATGGTAAATTCTGCTACTAAAGCTACATCCTAAAATTCAATTTTTTTTTTAGTGTTTTAGGGAAATTATGTAATTAGATAAATCATCCCCAATAATATATATTAATTATGATTGTGGAAATTATACCTGAGGCATATATCCTACTTTAGGGCCAGGCACCTTGCTGCCGGGAGTTCCCGGCGTTCCACCCAAAACCCATACTTCTCCCGATTCAAAATTCTTTCTCCCTACTATACAGCTAAGTAATGTTGTTTTTCCACAGCCACTAGCTCCCAGCAACCCATAACTATTAATTAACAAACATATTGATTAGGTTATCTATAGGATTTACATGTAAGCGTTACTTTATGTAATCTTTACTATGTATGTTTCTGGTAAATAAATAAATATACTTAGAGATTTTAAGAGAATTAAAAAAAAAAGTTACGATTTTGTTCCAACGAGAAACAAATACATGTTGACTAATAAATAATTGAAACAAAATTAGAATAAGGATGTACTGTTTTTTATTATTAATTTTTTAGTTGATGGTCGAAGCTAATACATGTTGAAACTTATTATACATGTTGAACATTGAAATTAAACACACTAGTTTCAAAAACTTTTTATTTTGTAGACAGGTAGACTACAATATTGATTTAAATAGTCACATGACCAAGCCAATGTTTGGCGAAACAATATTGTAGTGTCTACAAAATAAAAAGTTTTTGAAACTAGTGTGTTTAATTTCAATGTTCAACATATTAATTTTTTATTTTGCGTGATATAAATTTTTACAATGCAGTTATTCAAATGTTCGCAAAGCTTTATTTGCAGTTTTGCAATTTGTTCATAAGTAAAGCAGATCGGGTGCAATTAAATTATGTAAAATAAAGTGTTTAATGTAGATTGCAACCGTAGAAAGGACTGCAATAAATGTTTTTAACAAGGTCAAACTATTTGCAAGTGTAAATCCATTAGGTTTATCTTGAACATATCTACGAAGGTGCATGTTTAATAAATATAGAAAGGATTTAACGAGCTGTTATTTAATTATAAGTCTTTATTTTTCTTGACTCATCCAATGTTAAACACTATATATGATTAAAATTATAAAGAAACGAAGAAATTTTCAAAATTTAATAAAAAGTTTTTTTATCATTATGTAAATACGTACCTACCTATATAAATGGTTACCTTTCTAGTAATTAAAAAAGAAAAATTAATAAATACCGTCAATATGCATAATTGATTTGTTATGGTGGCATTTAATATAAGTAGAATTTTAATTATTAAATGATTTTGATGAACTAATTATATATAATCAATGTAGTTAATTCAATTGATACAATTGGGACTTCTAACGTCGCATTTTTTATTTTTAGAATGTTTGGCATTTGTTTTTAATTAATAAGTACCGGAATAATTCTATGGAATTATTTAACAATCTTATTTACTGCATGACCTATCCAATTAATTAATAAACTAAAATATGAGGTTTTTAAAAGAGTTGCTGAAGAAGAAACAATAAATGCAACGAAACGTTTTTTTGAACTTGAATTTTTAATTTTGAACACATTTAAATACAAATAGGTTGATTTCATTTAATTACTTAACTAATTAGTTTATTTTTAACACAAAAAAAACTTACATGACTCCTTTAGGAACAGTCATAGAAAAATTATTTAAGACCTGCTTGGCCCCGTAACTCTTACAAGCTTGCCTAACATAAACACATCTGTTTTCTTTATCCATTTTTGAAGCACCGCAACTTAAAAATTATTTGATTATTAAACTTTTTTTCGGTGATAGGTACAATTTTAATTTTTTAAATTCAATGAAGTTTTAATAGCTTTTATTACTGCTCAACTTTTTTTAATTTTTTTTTAAAAAAAGGTGCTATATTGAGATCTAGATGTTGTTTTATTTTACCTTTCTGAAAAAAAAGAAAGATACAAAGTATTCTTTTGTTTCTGACAAGCACTAAAAAAACAAAAGGAAATCAAAATTGCACGGACCGCACTTTACATGTCTCGCAAAGTTATCAAACTAACTGCAAATAATAATGTTAGTTGAAATGATTGTACTTAATTGTCAACAGTAATAACTGTACCCAATACTACACAGCTTGAGTTTTTGTTTCACCCCTACCAATTTTATTCTCTTGCACTATGCAGAAATACAAACCAACACATCATTTTATTGATTCAATTTTTCTTTATAGAAAACCTTGGACAGAAAAATTATTAAATTCTTAAAACAAAAACCGTATCGAGTAATTATTTTCTGTATAAAAACAATATGGCATAAAATGTTATAATAGTTATTTCAAGATGAGATAAACTGGTAAAATTTTTTATTAAACATTGGATAAGCTTTAGTATGCTTTAATAAAGCTGTAGTTTTAAATTAAATTTATTTATTGTTTTTATTTTCGAATAATAATAAATTAATTCAAAACTAGCGGGAATAATTTAAAAATTTAAATTTGTGCCATATAATTATTTATACTTTTTCTATGGACAAATATAGAGGTCCTAGATGACGGTCAAGGTCAAGAACGTCAAAAGCACATAACCTAAAAATTAACGAGTACTTCAGTTTTCCACTTTATTTAAAAATACAAGCGAAAATGCCTAAGAAAAGCGAGCCAATGTACGGAAATTATTATTTTATAATTGTAGGCCATAATGACAACCCGATATTTGAAATGGACTTCACAAACAGTAAAGAACCAAAAGTAATAAGACCTTAATTAATTGTTGTAAACAAGTTATTAACTTTCTATTTATTATTTTAAGAAAGAAGATCATCAACATTTAAACCAGTTCATAGCTCATGCCGCTCTTGATCTCATTGATGAACACAAATGGAAAAACCACAATATGTATTTAAAATCGGTAGACAAATTTAATCAACTCTTAGTATCAGCCTATGTTACAGCCAGTTTAATACGTTTTGTTATGGTTCACGATATTAAAAATGAGGATGGTATTAAGAATTTTTTTACTGAAATGAATGAAGTATACATTAAACATTCCATGAATCCATTTTATGAAGAAGATACTTCTATAAAATCACCTGCTTTTGAGAAAAGAGCCCAGTTATATGGAAAGAAGTACTTGATTAATTAATTTAAATATCTCTTCTTTGTAAAATGTGTTGTACATTTGTATTTTTACATTAGTTTATGTAAATTTCAAACGAAATATAGCCTTAATTGATGAATTAACTCAACTGTTGTTACCTTTTTTATATTCTTAAAATTATTTTTTTTTTAACTTTAATTTCAAATTAGGTGATATATTCCTTTTTTACATTTTTAAATTATTATAAAATAAAATATGATTTTAACAAAATTGCTAACATTATGCAACACATCAAGCGGCATGGTATGATTGGAAAACGTCATTACACTCCATTGTGTTGACATTCCACAGCTGATATTTGAGGTGTGTGACTGCTAAGTGCTGCTATTTTTAAGTATGTTTTTAAGTTAAATGATGGTTAAATGTGAGTGGGAGTCAGGAGTAAACTGTTTGCTGTTTGTTTATATTTAAAAATGGCAGGTGTTATGCCCACGAAACGATCATCTGGTAGAAAACAATGGACAATTCATGGTAAAACTTATTTCCGTTTTTTAAATTTAATTTTAACTATTACAATTATTAATAACATGCAGTGTGTTACCCCTGAACAACAATCATGGTGTAAAAAACACCTTGTTTGTTGCTGTACTTTTCACAGTCTCCCCTTCTCAATCAATTATAGTCCTGTTTTAATTTCGAGGTTATACATTTTAGATGGGCCTAGGGGCTCTTTAAAACGTTTACGTAGTCAATTGGCTAGCGAAGGGTGTGCTGAATCTCAGGTTGTATTAGCTAAGCAGCTTCTTGAGGAACAATGTGGTATGTTATATTTTTCTTATTTAATTCAGTTACCTGTTGTTAATTTGACATTTTCAGAACTTGATGTGGAAAAAAATGAAAATGCAAGATTAGGAGTTTACTGGCTAATAAAGGCCTCTGAACAAGGTAACATGGAAGCCACAGATCTCTTAAAGCAATGTCTAAAAACAGGCAAAGGCATAACAGAACAAAATTACATGGATGTAAAGACTTGCATTAACATGACACAGGATGAGAAAATTGCCAGAAAAGCTGCAAGGGAAATGTTTGCTAGGTAAGACAGTTTTTACTTTATAAAATAATTATGTAGTTAGAACCCCTGAGTACCAGGTTTTGTTAGCAGAAAGAGGATAGATACTTCTGTTTGTACTAAACAGTTTTAGTCACCATTTTTACTTAACCCCTTAAAAAAGTTTGTAGGATTAATTCTTTTTCACTTTTTTAAAAGCTTATCAAATGGTGAAGACTATATAACTTCAGAGCAACTTCAAAAACGAATGTTGGAAATAGACAAGCAGAGTCAGTTAAAAGAGAAGCCTCTTGAAGATTTTGAAGATCCAAATAACGTGGATTTGGCTGAGAATGAACAAGAACAAACCAGTGAATCAGAAGAAGAAACAGACTGGTCTCAACGTTCAGACGGTTGTAATGAAAAATTAACGGAAGACCACGTGGTTGCTGCAGCAGTTGACTATTCTCACGGGAATTTGCCCCTCGTTAACAGGATTTTGTGTCTGTCAGAGCCTAATCTACGTGCATTAGACCATATCCCGTTTATTCAGCGGTCAATTTTGCATCCTTTTTTAGCTTTTAGGATTTTGTATTACAAAACTATCAAAGTTTGCGGTCGGAAAGCTTTCTTTAAATATTTTCCTATCCTGAAGACTGAAACCCAATTTTTTTTGGTTGTGTTACTGTATTTATTCGTCAGTTCCGATAACGTTGTATTCTTTCTTCCCATGGCCGTGTTTTATGTCAGCTTTATATTTATGGCACTAACAACGTTCCAGATGCTTCAAGTGAAGAGAGATTACTCAGACTATAGGGTGTGGTCCAGGTTATTTTTAACCTATTCCGGGGGATCTTTGAATTCCAACAGAGTTGAATTTCAATTTATATGTAACAATCTCAGGCCTTTCGGTCATTTCTTTGTCTCACTTTTCGTTAATATGTCGGTATATCCGATAATTTCGAATCAGTGGCTCCCCTATTCAGAGTTTACTATTATTTCATTTTGTTTAACGTTTATGACTTTATTCACCTTCACGTTTAGAAAGCGCAAAAGGTATCTCGACTTATTGTTGTTCCTTAGCTTTTCTGTTAATGTCATTGCCAGATATCCCTACGAAACCGACGCTGTTGTAACTCAGGGATGG
This sequence comes from Agrilus mali, assembly GCA_029378335.1. Taxonomy (NCBI): domain Eukaryota; kingdom Metazoa; phylum Arthropoda; class Insecta; order Coleoptera; family Buprestidae; genus Agrilus; species Agrilus mali. Next base: position 16,759,182 of record CM055658.1, on the reverse strand, counting down.
CGTTTTCTAGAGTTAAATGTTCCTAATTTCGCCAGTTACATCATAGGTAACAGTGTGGAATTTTGTATTAATTTTCGCGTATTCTTTTATCTGTTTATCCCTTTTTTGTTTTTTATTATTGCACGTCAAGAAAATTGGCATGGTATCTATAAATATTTGATTCCTCATTGTGTTACGCTTAGCTGGCTCCAAATGGTTATTGTGAACTCTCAAGGAGCAACTATGTATGGTTTGCTCAGAACTACATTGGCTCTTGTTGGAGTTGTTCTATTTTTACCTCTCGCAGGCTTAACAAGTATTGTACTACCTGCGGCGGCACTTACAAAATATTTGCTCACTTGCAGTTCTCTTTACAACATAGCTATGTTTGTAGGGTTTAGTGCTATTGGATTGTCCCTTAGTTTCATTCTTGCAAAAAGCAGATTTAACAAATGTACAGCTCTTTTGCAAGTTGTTCTAGGTGTGGTTGCCTTCATAGTCCTGATGAATTCCGTTATTCACGAGAAGTCGATATCCATTGATACTTTTTCAGAAAAAAACGTCCGTTCTTCCATTTCTTGGGAACAGTATCAAAATTACTGTTATGAAACGTCGTGGGAATCCCAGAATGTGGCCAGCACCCAAATCAAATGCGCCAAATTTGCAAGTTTTCCCATCGACTGGGAAGGATACGTCAGTGAAGTCGTGGTCACTGAAATAAATAATTATTACAAAAATATCATCGACAAATTTCCTCGTTCAATTCGCACTTTTCTCTATTGTTATTTCGGTGATCAAATGCAGCACGAATGCGATAAAGTATCTCAATCTTTAGAGGATGATTGCTTAATATTTTACGATATTGTTAACTCAAAACTGCCTTGTCATTTGGAAAAATATAACGTATATCAGTTCCAAATAGATGTGAGAATGCCCACCGGTATTTGGGGCAAATCGGCGACGATTTTTTTATTAGTTAATAACGATTTCAAAAATTTTACAATGGAACTAATGCCAGATGATAAAATAAGATTTAAAGGCGAACTTGCACAATTCATAGGAAAAAGAAGTGTAACTGTGGATGTAAATGAAATTGAATGCCTTAGTTGTCAGAATCCAAGTTTATCTAAAATTTTATTGAATAGAAATAGTTTACCTCCCAGTTATTTTTCAAATTTAATTAACATAGGAATAAAGAATGTTTTGAATTTTATTTTGAAACCTTTTGTAATATTCAAATGAATTATAGGTATTGTGTAAATTAAATAAAATATTAATTTATGTGTACAACTTTGTCAGTGCAAAAGACTGATAAATAACTTAAAATTACCATTTAATTGCCGGAAAAAGAAAGATAAAAATATTAGTACAAAATACTTATTGTATATATAATATATAAATCACTTATTTTTTGTCTTTAAATTATCTGGATAATTATAACATTTGTACAAACATAGATTATAAAATTAATTTAATAAATAATTTGATAGTAAGCAAAAAACTAAAATATACACAAGTGATAATGACCACCGTTACTTAAGTTTTCCTATCTTATGGTGAGACCATAGATTAGAAATGGGTGAGACATAAAATTATAAAAAACAATACACAAGAGAAAAAATTATGATAAAACTCAATGTACTTCACGTTTTTAAAATTCGCGCCATAGCCGGTATGGTAGTTTTCGATGACGAATTCCCTCTTCTCTCTCACTCTTCAATTTAGCTTGGGAAGATGCCTAATGAGATGACGCTGATGTCAAATTGATTCATAACCTTCATTTAGGATCATAATCATAGATAAGAGATATATATACTATTGTAGATTGGAAACTTTTTTTGCGGTGATTGAAGCGCCCTCCCACTTAAGTGATGAAAAGTAGAGATTACAGGCGCCTATTTAAACGCAGGGTTTTTTATTTTTGTAAGTTATATTATTGATTAAGTGAAAATTTACCAAGAAACAAACAATCTTCTTAAAAAGTTAAGAAGAGAGTGTGTGACTTGACAAATTTTCACCTAATCATTCAAGTGTTTTTAGAAAATAAAAGAACATCCATTAAAATTTTTATTACAATAAAACAAATAATTACAATACCCAATAAACAACAAAATTAACAAAATCAGATTCTATAATAGTAATATGGGAGTAAAAAGTACTTGTTAAACAGAAATACCAAAGAAATATCAAAGTTACCCACAAATTGAAAAACAGATACAAAACTAATTAATAAATAGGAAGAAGTATCGATAACAACATTCTCATGTAAAATTTTTATGGCTTTTTTATATTCAGTAACTAAATGACTGAAGGAACTGTTCTAAAACAACAACGTTGTGCGAGTAATATTTATTTTGGAAATTTTATAAGCATGAACATCAGACTCGCAAAAATACTGTTCATAAGTATTTAAATACAAATACAAATACTTTTGCTTTATAGAGTATTCGGAAACAAATACAAATAGCTTATTATACAAATACTTCTGGAAAATGTTCTCATGCAATTATGTAATATGTAGGCAAGTTTAATGACTTGGCTAATTAAAAAATTATTCTAAAGCAAATGTGTACCTACTTGTGAAAAATACTTGATCAGAAAGAAGTATTTAAAAACAAATACAAATGTTTTACTAATAACTTTCCATCTAGAAATTACATTGTATAATTATTTTACTAATAATTATTTATTGGACAATTCACATGTAATTTAATATTGTCTGCTGAATTTAATTATTCTTGACTATTCAGAGAAACGAAAACGTAGTGGGAAAATCAAATAAAATACAAAAAATATTGTATTATTTCAATGAAAAGTTTTTAAAATATAAGTACAAATACTATAGAACTATTTGTAATGTATTTGTATTTCAAAATAATTTACAAGTGTGATTAACATGTAGAAGTTTAACTGTCGTTTTCGAATTTGGTTTCAAAATAAAAGAACCATAAAAATATTAATTAAACAGTTGGTTGTCCTAGTGGTATATCAGTCCAATTGATATACAACATAAAAAACCAAGTTTGCATGTAAATAATGTAGCGTATTTGTGCGGAATTCATAGTACTAACAGTACAAAAAATAATATTGGCAATGATTTGATAATAAACTGCTGCATTACTATCAGTCTTGCGATTACTTCAGTATTTGTATTTATCTTTAAATATGTAGAAAATGTATTAATAGAAATATTGAAATAACTAGAAATACAATAAACGTATTTACATTTGTACTCATCAAATACTGTGTTTTTTTTGTATTTTACACAAGCGTACAATTGGATTCGCACTGGGGTAGATCTCCCAACGAAATTATCTCTTATATAGACTATTTTCATTTGCATGAAGAAATATTACTATTTATATTTAATAGGAAAATAGGAATATTGTCGATATATCAGAATTACATTTACAGATGAAAATATATAGCGACAAACTTACAGAAAATCCTAGGCTTAAAAGTGGTCATAATAATATTAACAGTGGAAAAGTGGTTTTTTTCCAGTGGACTATCTGAAAACAAAAACGAAATATATACATAGTTATAGAAGTAGATACCTATATTTTTATATCATACTTATTAAGCAAATATTAATACGGCATAAATAACTGTTACAAAATAGACTATTTACCGATAAACACCCTGAAATTTGCGGGCATACTATTAGGCTTTGTAATAGTAATAGTGAAACAATGAAGGTGATGTAGTATCAGTCACAGAACCCAATCCTTTTGCGTTCCTTCCAGGGGGATATCTGAGAGTAAAAACAATAATGATTGTATTGGTGTACAGGTGCATCAGACTTATTACAAAAATAACTATAATTCGGCAGTATGCAATTACTGTACAGAAGAGACTACTTACCGGAAGTTATGTACGCTGAAGTAGACATGATCGTTCTATAATTACTAACTGATTCTCTGCAATTTCCATAGTCATCTGAAATAAGCGGATAACATGTATAAATAAAGGAAAGCGCTTATAAACCATCCCTATATATTATACTTTGTTACATATTATACTTATTACTAACAATTCCATCAATACACAATCCACTTGCCGAAGGAGGGGTATACCTACGTACATTACTTCACAAAATGTACCGTGTGTGATATAATAGAACATATGTAAAAAAAATCACTGGAATTACAAATGGAAATCCAGAAGACCTAGCATGACAGCCACTGATGTCTTATGCAGACCTCCAGCATATCAACAAAAATACGTAGTATGTAGTTAAATTTATGTCGTAATGGTATACCTAATAGCAGACTTACCCCCCATACACCCACAAACTTTTAAAATCCACATTAAAGGAGTTGTTAACAAAGTTTGTAGTGTAGGTATATAGGTGATTTTCATTGGTATTCTACAATTTACAAATGTAATATCTTTTTTAAGGCTAAAACAGGAAAGTACATATACTACAATATTTTCTGTTTTTTTTTGCAGAAATTGGACAGTTATATTGCAATATACACATATAATATATATGTATGTATAGATAGGTAATAATATATACAAGGACATTCTTATGTATTAGTTGTACAGATCTCAGTAAAATTTCCAAGGTATAGGTAGAATACATAATGACTAAAATACGATATGCAATCGTGTAATTGTGTTGATGTGTACAATTATGATAACAATACTATAAATATTAAATAGATAACGAACGATAAAAGAAAATAAAATGATATTATGACTGATGCCTACTGAGCACCGAATTACCTCCATACATATTTGTATTTGATACAGGGTGACCGAAAATCAGCGGCCCATTTCTGAAAAATTGATGGTGGGACAATTTTATCAAAAATCATAAGGTAACTACGGCACGTGATATACATTTTTAACATACTTTCAAATGTGTAGTACTTCGGCTTATACCGGAACTTGACACTAACTTCCTTATTTTAAATGGAACACCCTGTATCATAATGCACCATTGAAAATCTTTTATTTATTTAAAGGTAAATTTCATAACATGAACTTATCGGAAAAGTAACCAATTTCAGAACTGAATTATCGTCTTCATATAGGTATAGGGGTATATATTGAGTAACTGTTTTTACAAGTCAACACCTTTTCACTGCAATCTACAATAACTTTCCTATTTTAAATGAACATTCTGTATTTTTTTGCATAAACCGATATAAAATTAAATTCTAAATGGAACGATGTGTTATGTTCCGATATACCGAATGGTGTAAATGTCCAGCTATGGGTACTTACCCTATGATAACGGGGAAAATTGGAAAAAAATTCGAAATTGTGAACCAACATGGGGATAAAGTAAGAATATTTATTGCTGTCAGTAAAAAAGTGACAAACTGGTACATACATATCTATTCATTAGTTAATTCGACTACTCAACAAGAACAAAAAATAAACAAATAAATACCTATAAATATACTTACTTCATACTTTCAATATTGTAAAAGATAAAATGTTGTGACCGGAAGTACATATCAACAGAATATTATTCACAACAGCTCTAACAATTGGTCCTTCAATCGTTTAGTTTATGAGCAAATAATCTTAAGGTAAAATTAAGTAATTCCTTCAAAAGCATTCTACTTAATTCATTCTTTATTTCTTGACAGATTTTAGTGGTAAAACGGGAAAATATGAAAACAAATAGAAAACATAATAATTGTAATAAGAAACCAAAAATAGAATAACTTTATCATTGTATAAACAATACCCAAAATTATTATATGGTATCTATTTGTGGGTCATGGTACCTAATACCTTTTTAATATTTTTAACGATTTTACACAAACACAATTAAAACTAATGAAATTGTATCAAATCAAATCTTTAAAATCACTGTTATTTGATTCTAAAATTTCGTCAAATATTTTATATTCATTGTAAATACACGTATTTACGTATCCACAGTACTTCTTATTTACGTTTTCGAAATGTCCTTTCTACCACTTTTATTGAAATCTTTTAAGAAACAATTGTTTAAAATGTACCGTTTATTTATACATACCTTTTCAATTTCTCTTTCCTTTGCCTTTCCTCTTTTTAATGACACTTGATTTCACTTTTTCACATATTTTAATAATTTTTATTCATAAACCGAAACAATAATTTGTGTGATCCTTTCAAACAATTTTAAATGTGATATTTGCCGGCATTCGCCGGCACTAGTGATGTCAATATTGTAATGATTCGTTACTCAATACTCGTTACTTGGTAGTAATCGTAGTAATCGAGTACTACTTTGAGAAAGTAATCGTTACCGATTACTTTTAGTTATACCACGTCCCATCGGTACTCTCGGTATTGTTCGGTACATTAGTCGTAGGAGTCGTAAGACGAAGTAATCGAGGTAATCGATATACCATGCCAGTTCGATTACCAATATTATTTTGTGCAGGACATGTGCAGGATATGGGAACAAAGAAATGTACCATGTACCTGTTATATTCAATATCCATATTATGTACCTAAGTACATATCTAGGTATATATGATGTATGGGTGGAAATGAAACAGAACGAAGACTATCTATGACAAAGACAAGCTCGTGCTTAAAGGACTACTTGCACCATTCATCGTGTTATTATTTTATTATAAACATGTAGATCAGCATCGCGTCGTCGTTTGCGTCAACATACGATAATATAAATATCTGTATTTATAGTTACGTATAATTTAGGTACTAGGTACAATGTTAAAAAATGGCTTGTTGAATTCTATTGATTTATAAAGAGAGCTGCACTTTTGTTATTGTTATTATTATAAAACTAAATTTCTATTGAACTATTTATTTTTTATTTAGGAATAAAAGATAATACATATAAAAAGGGAATAACATAATTATACATATAGGTACATATTACCGATTATTTATTGGTAATCGCCGTTACTGTGGATCGTACCTAGGTAAACGATATTATGTATTACAGAAAAAGTAACGAGTATTTGTAACGATTACAAAGTAACGAGTATTGATTAATAAAGTAACTGGTACTAACGAGTACCAAAAAGTAATTGTACTTGACATCACTAGCCGGCACCGAAACATGCATATTAATATATTATCAATATTATATATTATATATATTTTGGGGTTTCCCTTCGACGACAGCATGTAGGTAAATTTCATTATCTACCAATTAGTATATACATGACCATAATTATAGTAAACAAAAGCTTATTTAATTCTAAATCTGTTTTAAAACGAAAGATTCTTTACCTATGCAACCCATCGTTCTCCTTATTAAATTTTTAAATTTCTAAAAACCCTTGGCGCCATCTCTTGTCGTTCACCTCGTTCCATTTTTACTTTCTAGAACCCCTGGCGCCCCCGCTCTTAAGTGATGAAAACCATGTGATCATAATGTAAAAATGAGTTAATTAACACTATTTATCGTGAGTAAATAAATATAATTACTTGTAACTTTAATAAACCGTTTAAATAAAAATAATAAACGTAAACATGCGACATATGCCCATATTTTAAAATATCCAATCAGCTGTTAATTTGTTAACCTAAAAAGTTCCACCGTTTTAAATAAAATTTCTGGATAAAAAATTAAAAGAAATGCCTTTAATTATTTTGACTGGAATACCATGTAGTGGAAAAACAACTACAGCGGAAGAATTAAGAAAGTATTTTGAAGAGCAGGGAAGAGAGGTTGTTATTATTAACGAGCAAAATGAAATAGGCAAAGCTCGTTTTGAAAAGAATAAAGTATACAAAGAAGCAGCCAAAGAAAAACACATTAGAGGCTGTTTAAAATCTGAAGTGGTTCGACTTTTATCCCTAAGGAAACTTGTTATTTTAGATGGATTAAATTATATCAAAGGCTACAGATACGAACTTTACTGTGCATCAAAAGCCAACAAATGTACTCAGTGTACTGTACACACCGAAATAAACAGAGAAGAGGCTCGAAGGCGTAATAGGGCTAGACCAGAAGGAGAAAAGTATGATGAGGATGTATTGGAAGCATTGATAATGAGATATGAAGATCCTGAGGCAAAAAATAGATGGGATCAACCATACTTTTTAGTGTTTCCAGACCAAAAGTTGGATTGTGAAGCAATTTCTAGCTGTCTGTTTGAAAACAAACCTCCACCCCCTAATCAATCAACTCAAAACCCTCCTTTGAGTTCAACAAGCTTTTTGTATGAACTTGATAAGATTACAAAAGACATTACAGATATAATTATGCAAAGGAAAAATATGGGAATAGAAGGGGAAATAATTATACCAGGTTATAAGGATATTTCTATTGATATCTCAAATGTAAATCTAACTAAATTAATGCTTCTACGTAGGCAGTATATAACATATTGTAAATCACACACACCAGAAATTGATCAGATCCCAAATTTGTTTGTACATTATTTAAAGACTAGTTTAAAGTAAAGTTATAATAATTACAATTGGTAGTTTTACTTTTACATATGAAGATACATGCAATTAATTAAAATTATCCAAGTATTTGTGAGCGTTATCCAAAATGCATTAACTATTCAAATTTCACAAATCGTAACGGTTACTTTAATTTTAAATTTTTGGGGTGGTTTTTAAAAATTTAATGCTTTAAAATGGCCGTAGATGGCAGAAAAAGAAATTTAGTAAACTGCAGGAAACGTGTACTATTTTATAGTTGTTCTGTGAGAGGGCGCAGTTGACATCAAGGCCAAATTGTGATTGGTTAGTACAGGGAAGAAGTTGTGGCGGAATATCAACTGTTTTTAAAGAGCGGTGGATAGTGTTATGTGAAAAAAGAGGTCAAAAATAAACATTTGAATAATGCCGATGTATTAAAATATTCACCAAGTGTCTACAAGTGATCGATAAGTGCGAATTCTGATACGAGTCGCGCTGCAAAGGTCCGAATCTAGCGTTAACGATTATGGCCGTTGTTGGGAGTTGCATTCTAGCACGATCCCAGTTGGCCTAGTACCGCTTGGAAGCAGAGTTAAACTCGACGACTCGACGCGTTAGATTATTGACGTGTTGGTCCGCTGTTTCTATGCGAGAACGCTTAGGTTGTAGAAAATTACAATGCTGTGTTAATGCATTTTTAAGTAATGTTATCAGTTTCAACTTGCAAAGAGAAAAATGTAAAAGGTACCCAGAAAAGACTTTTTAAAAGTAATTTTACCAAGCATTTTAGTGTGTTCTCAAGTGTACTCATCTTTAATGGTTGTTGCAGGATATTTAAACAAGCCTCTTTACAAACAAAAGTTCTACTTGGACGTAAAAAATCGCGCGGTTGCTTCTAAACTCGAAGCAAAAATAAAGGAGTTAGGAGGGGTAAGTTGCTTGCTTGCATAACTGTCTGTTTTATTTCCCGTCTTTAAAAACATCTAAGTCTATTTTATGAATAATACGGCACCTAAATAGTAAAATGATACAAACATTACCAAACGTAAATAATACAATGTATTCAGTCGTGACAATGACGCAAGCTGCTCTACTTTACTTTGTTATTCAACTGAAAATTTGCTGCCTCTTATTTGAAAGTTGCTTCATCAACATATGTTTTTATATTTGAGATTCGCGTATTTCATACACGACTTACTTGTTAAAAATTTTTGACTGTTTTAACATCAATAATAATGCACAAAAACACACGCAGAGTAATGTCAATGTACAGATTTTCTGTCTCGCTTTAATGTTTATCCTCCATGCTTTTAAAATGTCAAAAGCAGCATTGGTACAGTCTGAAATTAACGAATTCGTTCGATTCATGCCGTATTTTTGATGTACAATGTCGTGCAAAAAAACTGTCACGTTCTTTTTAAAGTGCCAAGTAGGTTACGAAAAAATCCGCCATTACTGTTGCTAACAGCTGCATTTTTGTTATTTATCATTATGCACGTATATTTAACATCATTCGTAATTTGGTACGTTATTGAAATTAACGTTTGTATGTAATGTGTTTCGTAAATAAGATAATTTTATTATTATATTATAAGATTTAACATTTTTGGTTTGGAGTGTACATAGCTTATGAATGCGTCACTTATATGTGAAATTGTGGATGTGTGTTGTGGTTTGGGCACATACCGGTGCGCTATGTAAACAGCTGGCTTGTTCTGTATGTTTATATATGAAATTGCATTCCATAGTGGACATATTAATTACAGTATTGCACAAAGTATTTATTATAACCATATAAAAAATGGTATCCACGTTCTTAGCATTTAAGACATTTTATTACGATAAAATTATAAACAAATTAGAAATATAAAAGATTATTTTTTACGTTCCTTACTGTGTACAGACAGACAATATATACGCAGATACAGGATGTCTACTTATTAATTTTTTAACACTAAAGCAAAATTTTAATAGCTGATCCAATTGTCACAAAATAATATAGATAATTAATTGTAATGATTAAAATGTAAATAACTAAATTAAATATTTTTTTAATTAAAATTAAGGATGACTTATTATGTTATTATGTAACCTTATCTTAAAAGAGCGCGGTTGTACGATTGGTTGCCTATACTACATTTTCAAAAAGAAAACATTTTAAATATTTTTTTTGTTGCAGGATATCGAATTATTCTTAGTAAAAGATATAAAGGGTCTTATAACTGACAGAGACGATTTGAGCGTTACAAACACTAAACCGTTTACTCCAAAGACTCCCCAAGTAGGTTCAAACCAGTTATTCTTCAATTCACCAATTAGAAATGAAAATGATAAGACCAGACCGGTAAGTGTGTTTTGTTAAATTTTACTCGGTAGATTTTCATTTTGAAATATTCCTTTTTTGTTTTTCAGAAAACTCGAGCAGATGCTATGCTTGCAAAAGCAAGAGTACAATCGTCTGTATCAACTAAAGATCCTCTGGAAGAAGCAAAAAGTTGGGGAATTTCTATACTCTCCATCGAAAAGGTTCTTATTTTAGAATTTCATTCAAAAAAAACAATTTTTTTACTGTGTATTACATATAACATACATACATTAAAAAAATAGATGTTTGTGTTTAATATACAAATCACCTTTGTTATTAAATAGATTGTAATTTCATAGATTTCTATGAATAAGCTAGGGCAATATAAGCAATGGTATTTATTACAGAAAATAATCAGGTGCTCCTTTAATTAGCAATTTAATTAAGGATATTTATTGAAACAATCAAAAGTAACTCTTTATTTTTTAGGCATTTGTCTGGTTAGATAAGGTGGAATTATCTGTAAAACACTCTTTGGAAAAGAAGAAATTGAAAGCTATTGACCTAAAAACTCCATACCTTAAATTTGAGGCTTTTGACAGGTAAATAAAAAATTTAGGGAAAAACTGGAAATAGTCTTGTCGATTTTAGGTCAGGACATATTTAAGATTAGTAAATATCATTCTGGTACTAAATACTGAAATAATTGTATTTTTTTATAATTCTTTATTCCCTTAAATCACTTGGTGGAAAGGCTTTATAATAATGTATATATGTAATTCTTTTAATTTTAATTTATTACTATCAGATTTTCTTACTTTAGTATTCTATTTGTACAATTCTTACAGTTGTATTTATGAATGATAAATATTTGCTTAGTATTATATTATATTTTTTTAAATTTGTGGTATTTTTAGGAAGACGCGTCCGGTATTCCAGGAGATTCCGCACTGGCCCAGTTTCAATTTGAACGGCGCAAAAGGGGAGCCCGCGTTCATATGTCGCTCTCTTCGGGAGCACACCATGACCCGTAAGACGCGTGCCCACAACGCCAAGACTATAAATCTGCTTCAGCCGGGCTATTGTGAGGCCTGTCGCGTCGAATACGCTTACCTGGAAGATCATCTTAAAAGTGACGAACATCAGAAATTTATCAACGATTCGGGCAACTTTAAGGAGCTCGACGACCTTATTAACGACGGGTGTAACATTGATTCTTTTTTAAAAGTTAATGGTGCTAGTTTGGGTAAGCGAAAACTATTTTTTGACCGTTATGTTGTTGATTTCACACATTTCTTTAGGAAAATATCCAGATAGAAACAAGTGTGCTTCGCCAATAAAAACCGCTGTATTTCCCAAAAACATGCCCAGAACTCGAACTAGTACAGTCTGTGATAAACAAAAACCTCTCCTCTCACCTATTGGCAGTGATTCGGGACACAATTTAAGGACAAGGAGAAAAAACTCTGTCTACCATAGTATCAGTTCGGGATGCGAGGAAGAAGTCGTGTTAAAACCCGTGCGAGAATTAAGATCAAGTACAAGATTATCTGCAATGGCTGTTAGTTTTTTTTTTTCCTGAAATTGTTATGTAAGATTATTAACACTTGATTTTTGTAGCCAAAAGGCCATTCGATTGAAGATAGTGACACTTGGAGTTCAGGAAGACCAAAGAGATCTTGTATAAAACAGAAAAGGGTTTCAGCAGATGAAAGGCTTGTCTTTGACAACAAAACTTATTACAGGGTTGAGGTTTTATCAAATAAGTTGCGCTCAAGTGCTGTTCCTCTAAGGGGCCCTGAAACACCCAAAATTCAAGTGAATAATGAAGAGGGACAGGAAGATAAAGGTAAATCAATTTTTTTATTTATTATAATACAAAGCTGCTTATAAAATAAACATAATTTTAAAACAGGTTTAATAGTGAAATTTCGAAAAATGCGGTATTCTGAACTTGCCCGTTTAAATGATGAAGCGGAAAACTTCCTGTTTCCTAGAAAGGACGAATCCAGCTCGGAAGAGGATGTTGACGATGATGCTCCAAATTCAACTCAAAGTCCAAGGAAAGATGAAAGTTCGGCTATTCTGTCTAGCGAACCTGACACTAAAATTAGCCGAATTAAAAATGAAGAAGACCATTCTATGGATAGTAGCTGTTCAGATTATTCTGTTGGTCGAAAAAAGAAAAGGAGGACGCAAGCAGAGGCTTTTATTGCTGATAATCAAAAATATTACAAATTTGAAATGCCAGGTTCAAGGTAAACTATCAAATTAAAGAATCTAATGCAATTGAAGTTTATTTAATTATAATAGTTGTATGGTTAATACATTAATTGTTTAAATTCAATTTTAAATCAGCATCATATTTACTTATAGTTATTTGATTCATCAATTAATGTATTCAATTAAAAATTGTAATCAGGTATTATAAAACAATTTTTTTCAGATTAAGGTATCAGGGCTCTTATTTGTCTCCAATTGATGCAAAAAATAACGGGGAGTGTTTAATCAATGATAGAGGCAGCAAATCGGAGCAGAAAGAGGAATTCAAAGAAACAAAAGTCGATCTGGACGATGTGCGATTTTCGTTTGAAACAGTACCAAAAAGTGAACCCTGGTATCAGACATTCCAGAGACAAGACAACGGAGAAGAATTTTATTACTGTAATTTTAGTGATTCAGGTAATTTTAATAATATCTTGTTTATAAAGTGTGACTGCTATTTATTAAAATTGAATGGTTTCTAGGATATTGGAAGCCGTTCATCCTTCCGTATGAAATAGGTCCCTTACCACCTGTGGATCCACGAATATGCATAATGGCTTATAGACAATCGCAAAAGCAAACAGCAGAGTTAAGCACGCTCAAAGAAAACCGCTTAACATTACCTGAATCTGCGTCTCAAGGGGGTAGATTTACTACTCCATCTCCTGTTAAATCTGAAACCTCTCATATAGAAAATATTCCTAAAGAAACTTTCGTACAAAGTGACCGTGAAGTTAAAGCGGAACATACGACCGAAACTAAAAGCAATAATTTTAGGAAACCTGGTCGTCGAAGAAAAGGAATTTTACTTCCTAGTCGTAATCCAAGGAAATCGCCCAGACAACACGCCTCTACCTTAGCCATTTTAAGTAGTCTAATACATCAGAGAAAAAAAAGGGGAAAGGGGTAAAAATTCGAGAAGTCCTGATAACAGCAGTAGTAGTATAACAACATTATCTAGCATACCTGAGGAAAGGAAAGTAACGAAAACATTAAACGAAATTGAACTAGAACAAGACTACGAGTCGATAGCCAAAAGTATCGATGATGTGTTGTCTGCTTCTTTAGAAAAAAACTCTGGTCAATATCAATTTATTGACGGAAGAAAATGATAACGAAGTAATAAAATTAAAGCACGAAATGGGAGCCGTAGATATATTAGAAGACTATACTAACCAAATACAAAAACAAAATCAACATAAAATTATCGAGATGGATAATTGGCCGGCGAAAGTAACTCCTGGTCGTAGATGTGGTAGGAAGAAAAAGAAAAACCGAACCGGCTGGCCGAACAAGAACAGACGAGTGTATTTGAAAAAAGAGGACAAAGAAGACAACGATCTATCGGAACAAGAGAGCATGATCGATTCACCTGGTGTCAATCAAGACTCTGAAGACGACGAAACCAACGGTCTAAACAACCATAAAACTGCCGTTAATTCGAACTGCAAGTTCGACGAACAGTGCATGATTAATAGTAATAGTGGTACTAGTGTAAATAATAACGAACAACTAAAACAACAGAACGGAGACAAGCAGGGTACAATTGCCAAGACGATGACAAACGGGCCATTATCGGAGCCGAAACGTTTGGACGCCAAGTGTCGAGAGCAACGAAAGTCATCAAGTGACTGTTGCGCCGAATTGGTTGTGGCCAGTGTCGGGGAAAAGCTAACGGACGGCGGTTGTGTTCACGTCGATTTGGACAAGTGGGAAAGTGCTGAGAAAGTTTTAAACGCGCGTCTTTCGAACAGCGACTCCATGTCAGTCGATAAACAATTACAACCGATCGTGCGCGTCGAAAAACTTGAAGGGAGTGCAACAACCACGTTAAAACGTGAGAGACAGAATAGCCTGTCACCACGACGGACGAATAAACGACCGCGTCGCATGCCTGCCTCGCCAAAGTCGCCTCGTATACTCAGGAAGCCCCGCGGACGATGGTATCGTGAACGATTTTGAAAAGGCGCTTATCTGGAGTACATCCACGTTGATTTATTATGCCAATGGGTAGAAACACTGTTGCAATATCAGTATTCTTTTTGAATTTAAGAAACATAAATGGTATAAAGAATACAGCCAGAAAACTAACTCGTCAGAGTATAACCTATATACTGTTTATTATTTTATTTCAAACAAAAAATTTAGGGCTTTACGACTTCCGAGATATTATTTTTTGTGCTCCACAACGTAAAGCTTCATGTTTTAATTTTAATTTCTAATTGTAAGTGTTTAAATGAAAGCAAGTAAAAGTTTAAGTTAAGTTTACCCTAAAACCTTTTTTTTATATTTAGGGTACAATTAAAATTTTTCTTCATAATTTCAAAACTAAAAATTTAAAAAAATCTAGATGTCTTAGGGATTCATAGAAATTCATCATTTCTTGATGTTATATTTTGAGGTAGTTAGTAGTTTCTGGCACTTATTTTTTAATACAGTAGCAAAACGGGTTGTTATTTAGAGTTGAACGTTCATAACGTAGATATCAGACCTTTCATACAACTAGAAGACTGACAAATAACTTGTAAATGTACAATAACAAAGAATTATTAAAATCTTCTTGTGAAAGTAAATTTCGAATGTAACTATTTATATTATTCAGTAAATAAACTAAGCTGATATTCAAAACATTGTTCCTACTTTAAAAAATTAAAATGCTTGGGTTTTGCTTCTACATTCAGCGAATAAATTGTTTAGTTTAAAATGATTTGTTTGACCGAAGAAAAGAAAATTTTTAAGAGAGTGTAACCCCATTTTTTGTTGACCAATTTTAGATTTTGGTTTAACAATAACAGCGTATTATAATTTACTTACATATTTTTAAATGATCCTTAAAAGCAAAACCTAAACTTTGAAATGCGCCACCAATAATCAGACTGTTATTTTTGTATTATTTATTTACAACTTTCACTTTTATAATTTTTTTAGTTGTTTCTCGAATAAGAAATGTATTGTAGAACTTATTTTCCTTATTTGTGAGGACCTTTAGACTATAACTGATAGATTTAATTGTGAGGTATTATAGCATACATACTGAAAAGTCATTCTACCCTGTAAATAACTGACATTTTCATTCATAACATTGTACTTTGATTAAACAAACGCCATCAGTAAAACGTATGCTATAGTATCTCAAGATTTTTATATTTTTAATAAAAATATGACTGAACAACTACTGAAATCATTGTTTCGAATGTTAATGAGTTACTGTGTTTTCGTTGGAGTAAAAAACATTTTTTATTGTTTCCTTCAGTTAAACGACCTAATTTATTTTCTTGCTGTTAATTTTGAAATACTGTAAAGGTTCATTTTTTGAAAAGACAAAGTTAATAAAATTATTTCAACTAAGTAATTGCCTTTCACTATGCCTTACCAAATATTTTGGGAAAAGCTAGATTATACTGGACGGAGTCTGTAGTTAGCACTCAAGTAGATCAAATGATCAGAACAGCATCAAATAAAAAGAAGAAATAGAGAACATGTCTATTCGATGTGAACAAATGATAAGATAGATAAATATGATGATTAAGAGATAATTTCCATTTTAATTCATTTTTACTAAAGTATCGGTTTGTATTAAGTATTACTGCTCTTTATTAATTAAAGCAAAATAATTTTAAAGATTACGTCTTAATTATATCCACTCAGAATTACAGTATTTAGTTGCTACCCAGATAATTTTTTATCAATGTGTTAAAAAAATTTAAATCAAAATACACTTCTTTTAATATTGATCGATTCAGCGGTGGGATAATTGTAAAACTTAAATATTATAGAACTATGTATATAAACACAAAGTTACGTTTTACACTTTTTATTAGAAACTAACAATTGTTTCGACTTATGCAGTCATCTTCAGAGAGTTATATTACAACAAAGTTTATACTGTACCAGGAATTTTATATTATTTTAAGTTATTTTTTTGAAAAAATTTAAATATGTGAAATTCAAATCCTTTGACATAAGGTTGGTTGCATAAGTACTACCAGTCAAAAACAATATGTAAAAAGATTTGTTTTATTATAATGGTTTTAAATTTATTTAAAAACATTTGATAATATTTAATTAATTTCATTATTTGCCTCATATTTACCTCAATAAGTCAAATAGTTGTTTTAGTATTTGAACAAAAAAATTATTTTGTAATAATTTGAGGTTTTCTCTTCAAGTGGTGGAAAAATAGAGCAAAATTGGGGTGTGCCTAGGTATTTCATTTTAATATTTAGGTGTATTTAATTAAAAATTTATATCATTATTAAATAGTAATTGCTATATTTAAACAATATATCCTAAATGGTTATAGTGTTATAATAGAAATATTTGAAAGCAATTACATATCATGTAACTTTAGTTCTCAATTATATTCTTAGAATTACAACAATTAACAAGTACTTGGTTTCTACGCGATATCGACAACAATAATGTTATGTATATATTATATCATTTACTTGAAAATTATTTAAAATTTTATTTAGGTTTGGATCGTTAATAATATATATTGCATTTCTTATTTCCAGACGGTATATGATCAGAATTTAAGTTAGTTATAAAACGATTATTTCGCAAATTAACTTTAATCCTTATTTTAAACCCTTTATTTAAATTTTTAAAAGTTCATATTCTCTAGTGTATGATTGGTTGCATAAGGACAATACCTAAATAATGTAATATAATGGCTTTAAGTTTGTTTAAAACTTGTTGACATTATTTAAATAATTTTATAATTTACTTAGGACATTATTTATTTAATTTTAATATTTTCTAAATAAGTTAAATAATTTTTGTTTAAGTAAATATTTAAATCAATTGAAATTATTTTGACGTCACCGGTTAACGTCTTGCAAGTACTGGCAAGTGGCAAGCATGTGGCAAGTATCAGAAAGGTACAGAAAGGTAGAGTAATGGCGGATTGTTGTGTTCGTGTTTGTAGGTTGATATTTTATCATTATTTTAATATTTCTGTGTTTTTAATTGTGAATATATGTACAGATCATTATTAAGTAGCTTTTATTATATTTGAACCATACGTTACATTGTTATAATCGTAATAATTGAGAGAAAATGTATACCTATATAGGTAGTAGTATATTATACTAATCTATATAAATATGTGACGTTTCTTTCGTTCATATTTTATGAAATTGAAGTAAAAATTTAAGTGAATTTGTAAGTTATGAATTCTTTAATTTTCCTTTTACTGTATATTTAATTATTTTGTAGGACATAACCCGTACATGGATTTTAATAGTACTGCACCAGTGTTAGGAATATAACATCATAAGTTATTTTGAATATGTGATTATATGAGACTGTTCACCTCTACAGAAAATCATTTAACATGTACAACATATTAAGCAGTTTACATTTCATTTCTGACAATGTATTTGTTAGACTGAACGTTCACCATCTTACACTCAAACTGTAAGAAAAGTACAATTATGTTATTGATTGAGCTGTTCAAACAAAGAAGTATAATATGTACTATCAATATCAATGTCTAACTGTTCAGTGGACACAGAAATATTTTGGTTTCAGAAGATTAATCGTTAAGTAAAAGTACACAGTTGTTATTATTATTGAGGTAAGCTGCCAAGACCTTAACAAATTTTTACAAACATTACTGTTATTTTAATATATTTAGATATAGTTTAACATTTTCAAAATGTTTCACTAAATAACGGTTTAGCTTTTCATAAGGTATAAATAAAACAGTGTTCAAATTATAAACTACCTATATACACATGGTAGCAGAATTACAAATTATTCAATATACCTTTAAATTACTTTTAACTAGAGATGCCACGAATAGTTATTTGACCGAATACCGAATACCGAATATTCGGCGAGGCTCTTGGCCGAAGCGCCGAATATTCGGCAACACTTAGTACTTTCCGCGAGTGACAAGTCACAACTGGTCACTTACGATTTTAAACTTGCATCGGTAGTTTTGTTTCATTTGTGATTAGGTTGCGGTCGTGTCACAACACGCTTTATTTGTTGATTGTTGGTCATCATACTTTTTACATGGCATCTGTTCGCTTAGATCGGACAGCAGATCCTTACAAGTGGTGGTCAGCAAACGCAAAACAATATCCAACCCTTTCACAATTTACTGAGATTTATTTATCATCTCCCGGTAGCAGTGCATATAGTGAGCGGCTGTTTTCAGAAGCAGGTATAATTTATGAGGAAAAACGCAATCGTCTGCTATCGACAAATGCTGAAAAAATTGTTTTCATTCATCATAACTTACCACTGGTAGATTTTAAATATTAATATGTTAATTTGTTGGTTAAATAAATATCTTTGTCAGTCATATTTGGAGTTCTTTTTTTCATGATTTACTATTCGGTATTCGGCCGAATAGTTTGCAATATTCGGCCGAATACCGAATAGCGTAAAAAAGTGGCCGAATAGCCGAATACCGAATAGTTGCCGAATATTCGTGGCATCTTTACTGTTAACTTTAAGTTGTATTTTTGTATTTGTGTATAAATTATTCAGAATGTGATTTTCCTTTTGTCAAAACTCAGGATATGACATGTATGCAATATATCTCTGTTTTCATAAAACAGATGAGACGGCTTTCATTGCTTTTATTCAAAATTTATACAGACATACATACAACTACACATTTTTTTGATAAAACTAAAAGGCACCTAAGCCATACTTTTGGTTTTATTGATAAATTTTAAATTGTCGAAACTTATTCATACATTTCCTACTTTTAGCCGTGCCTTTATGTTTGCTTATAAAGTATACAAATACACACCATTTCGACACTGTTCAGGGTATGGCTTGCTTTAAGTCTTACCGTTGAGCTTGTTTATAAGTTATCCAGACTACCTACTACACATTCAACACATACTATTTCGACAAACCTCAGAGGGTGACTTACTTTTAGTCGTGCCTTTATGTTTATTTATAAATTATATGTAGGACACTTTTGCATATAACCCCTTTTCGACAACACTCAGGGTACAGCTTATCTTAAATCTTACCATTGAGCTTGTTTATAAATTATCCAGACTACTACACATTCAACACATTAGTATTTCGACAAAACTCAGAGGGTGACTTACTTTTAGTCGTGCCTTTATATTTCATTTTTAAATTTATATTTTAGGACACATTAATATATAACCCCTTTTCGACAACACTCAGGGTATGGCTTATCTTAAGTCTTACCATTGAACTTGTTTATAAATTATCCAGACTACAACACATTAGTATTTCGACAAAACTCAGTGGGTGACTTACGTTTAGTCGTGCCTTTATGTTTCTTTATAAATTATATAGACACACATATGAATATACAACCTCCTTTCAACCACACTCAGGGTATGGCTTATCTTAAATCTTACCATTGAGCTTGTTTATAAATTATCCAGACTACTACACATTCAACACATTAGTATTTCGACAAAACTCAGAGGGTGACTTACTTTTAGTCGTGCCTTTATATTTCATTATAAATTATATATAGGACACATTAATATATAACCCCTTTTCGACAACACTCAGGGTATGGCTTATCTTAAGTCTTACCATTGAACTTGTTTATAAATTATCCAGACTACAACACATTAGTATTTCGACAAAACTCAGTGGGTGACTTACGTTTAGTCGTGCCTTTATGTTTCTTTATAAATTATATAGACACACATATGAATATACAACCTCCTTTCAACCACACTCAGGGTATGGCTTATCTTAAATCTTACCATTGAGCTTGTTTATAAATTATCCAGACTACTACACATTCAACACATTAGTATTTCGACAAAACTTAGGGGGTGACTTATTTTTAGTCGTGCCTTTATGTTTCTTTATAAATTATATGTAGGGCACTTTAGCATATAACCCCTTTTCGACAACACTCAGGATATGGCTTATCTTAAATCTTACCATTGAGCTTGTTTATAAAATATCCAGACTACTACACACTCAACACATACTTTTCGACAAAACTCAGAGGGTGACTTACTTTTAGTCGTCCCTTTATGTTTCTTTATAAATTATAGGTATAGACACACATATGAATATACAATCCCCTTTCAACCACAATCAAGGTATGGCTTATCTTAAGTCCTACAATTAAGCTTGTTTATAAATTATTCAGACCAATACATATTCAACACATACTATTTCGATAAAACTTAGAGGGTGACTTACTTTTAGTCGTGCCTTTATGTTTCTTTATAAATTATATGTAGGACACATTAATATATAACCCCTTTTTGACAACACTCAGGGTATGGCTTATCTTAAGTCTTACCATTGAACTTGTTTATAAATTATCCAGACTACTACACATTCAACACATACTATTTCGACAAAACTCAGAGGGTGACTTACTTTTAGTCGTGCCTTTATGTTTCTTTATAAATTATATATCTATAGGACACATTAATATATAACCCCTTTTCGACAACACTCAGGGTATGGCTTACCCTAAGTCTTACCATTGAATTTCTTTATATATGGTATAGATACACCTAAACATACATCATTTCATTAAACCCTGAGTTTTATTAAAATGGTGTGTATAAATTATCCAAATCACACGTTCAATTTTCACATAACTCCAGGTATGACATACCTTAAGTACTTTTCAACTCTATAACATAGCCAAATAAACTGACAATAATATGTACAACTACTAGTTTTTACCTAAAAGAGTCGTACCTTTGGGTTCAGTTGTAAATCACCCGAAGGTACATATAATCATACATTTTTTCGAATAATTTCGAAGTATGGTTTTTACATTATGATATATCTTTAAGATTGGATTGAGAGGGAGTGGCATTAATGTAACATATTTAATTTATTTTTAAAGAACATGTATTATATTACCTACAGAAAATAATTTAATCGATATCTATGATTCTTTATCGCTGATTTAAACCAATTATATTCTAGTTACAATAAGCGGCGCAGGGGATTTACCCTAACAATGAATTCGTCATTGCAGCTAATCGGTCGGTTTTCTCAGGGGGTATATTTCGTCTATTGTAAGTTCACTTATAAGTCAATCTTTTGCAGGGTGAGTATAACTGTTCCTTCTAAATATGAAGCTAACCAACCGGAACAAACGTGTTTATTTCATTACAAAGGGCGGGGGTTGAATTATACATATATCTACATACAATACATAATGAATAACGAACACTTAAAATTGAAAATGTTCAATTGGAAAAATGAAGGTAGCAATACAATGAGGAGGTTCTAGATTAATTCCTTTTAACAAAGATGAACCTTTTATTTTTGGGGTAGTTTTAAGGTAAATTTTTCACTTAGGATAAGCTATAAAATGTAGTTTACCTTTGAAGGTATTTACCCTATCTTAAAGATTGAGAAACAAATACAAGTGATTAACTGTAATTAACCAAATAGGTGATGTATGAAAGAAGATATCTAAATTTAATTCGGTTTTCGTTTAACTGCGACAGCACGCGCCTTTAAAAGCAACTGGTAATTGAACAATACATTAGGATCAGTTCAGAGTTAGGCAGTGCACAAGAACTATTTCATCTGTTCGTATATGGGAAACAATTGAATTAACGCCCTTTGGCGAGTAACAACAAGCAGCAACAGCCGCAGTTGTATTGGAGAAGAAGCAGCAGCGATTGCGACAACGGTACTTCTTGTGCAGTCGCTGCTAAATGCTGTGCTGCTGCTGTTGTTATCTTCTTTATAGATCAGTGATGTGTTGGGGGCAATGAAGGGGGTCTGTATTGTATGTAGTATATAAGAGCTCGTGCCCGGAATCGGATATGGGCGCCTGCCTCGTTTCACCCAATGTACGACTAACGACTCGATTATTTATTATGCATAAGGGTATTGTGTGCCTCTCCTAATTATTTTGAAAGCTTTTCCTCCTTGGCGATTTTGGGAATTTCGTCTTTTCGCGTCAGCCTCGGTAGCGGTCTCGTTAGGCTGAAACGCCGCTTTGTTGATTCTGAGAAAATCTTTTGTACTTTCCGTTTCGTGAGGTTTTCAAATCAAGATAATTTTGTTCTTTAATTAATGAACATGATGTTTCATTAAGAGATTTTCACTTAGTTTCCTTTTTTATAATTAGCCATCCCTTGGCGATACAATTCGGATAAGTATTATAGGAAAATAGTAATTAGATCAATCACGTTACACTGTTAATGAGGCAACCCAGAACTAACATCGTAATTTAAATGTCTCAATCATTAGTTTTAGGAATGTTTTAAAATAAATCATGTTTTATTCTGATTTTTTGCTGACTGCTGTAGGAATGGGTGTACAATCAGTCTATTATAGTTAAATTGATTTCAGTTGGAAATTTAGTTTAGCTTTTTTTCCAGCGACGTAAATTATTCAAGTTTGTATTAATTATTATTTTTACCTAGTCCTAGGGCGATGGATGAGAAACAGAGTCCATTTTATCGGTAAAATAAATCGCCTCTCTTCAACTCGTTTTAGCACTTATTGTTTCGTTTATAGAAAGCGAGTTTTGTTACCCAATAACGCGATCCACTATCGAATAATGCAACGCACACACGATTTACTTTGTGTGGCTCTCGTCTCGGTGATGTGCACTTGCATCTGATAGTTTATTATACAGTCAGGTCCCAGGGGATTGTACAAAAGCTTACTTAATTGATCCCTGATGAGAGGGCGAGTGCGAAACGTCGTAGAGGGAGTCAGTAGGCACCCACGGGTATTCGGTTACATCGCTTGTTGATTATTATTGTCGGGAGACGAAACAGTCAAGGACCCGAAGGGTTGCAAATTATAAATGTGTTGGGATTATGTTTGTATCTATGTATATCTATAAGCTACGTAGATCTACATAGATAGGTTAGGGGATGTATCTGTTTATCGTGTCTACTTATAATCAGGAAATTACCGTGTGATAGAAATAGAAGACAAAATATCTACAAGATTCTTTTTAATTCAACAACCTTTTTTAAAAAAATATTTTATTTTCCGAAATGGTTTCTAATTAACCATTTGTTAAGTATTATAATTGACGGGCGACACTGTGGAAAATATCGATCAAAATCAATTTTTCTCAATGAAAAAAGAGAAAAGATAAACGGACGGTCGACTTAATCCGGCAAGAAAAGTGTTGATAGGACCTGTAATAGCTGTCCCTTCTCATTTGACGTCCAATAACTTAACGGCCACTATACAGCAGAGTGCGGCTCTACAAGAACGACAATGTCCAGCCGCTTGGGTAGCACGTGTGCCCTGTTTCACCCCCGAATTTGACACGAGAGTAGTTACAAAACACTTCTGATCAATAGATCCGATTACAACGGTTGATGGTAGAAAGTTGTTTTGATATTTTGGTGCAGTTAGGACCTTATTTTTTTTTAAATAATTAAGTTGTATCTAGATACTTGACGGAAACATCACATTGATTGGAGTGGTGTATTGTTCTAATTTTCTTTTTGTAATTTTGATTTCTCTGTTTCGTGAACGTTTTTTTTTTGTATAAAATTGAGGAGACCAACGGTTTTAATAGGCGACCTCTGTCACACCCATGTTTACCATTACGCGTTGATAATGGTTATTTAAACGTCGGAATTCGAAATAATGATTTCGGTTCCTGTGAAATGACTTTAATTTGTTGTGCGGGGTTCAAGGGGTAATTTAGGTGATTCCCCGACCGCCTACTACTGTGCGACCATTCGATCATTAACCGCAAAACACACAAAGGCTCTGGATGAGTGGAAATAAAGGATCTAATGACAGGTGGTAGCGGAAACTGTCGCGACCGTACTTGTCTGGAGCCGGGGCGACACAATTGCACTAGCGATCGTTTTCGCTATTTTATTTTAGATCGGGATTTATTAGGAAGTAACTCTCAAGGTCTCATTTTACGATCAACAAATTTTTAACTGTTGTCTTTGAAGATTAATATCAAGGGTTAAAAGAAATACTTTTTGAGGTTTTAAAAATGATTGCAATATTAGGGGCATCTAGGTATGTTTGAGGATTAGCCAGGGTTAATAGAAATACCTTTGTAGAGTAGAAAAGCCAGAAGAATTTTCGGCAAAATCACTTTAGTATAACATGTTTAAAAATAGTAGTGCAGTTAGAAAAGAATGAAGTTTCGCGAGTTCATTCAGAAAAGAGTCGAGAAGGCCTCCCAGATCGAGGTAGTTCGTTGTAGGTTTAGCCGATCTAACCATAAAAACACCATAAATCTCAGATCGCTACTAGATTGGTGGGTCATTTGTCGCCGGCAAACACTCTAGTTAATTTATGGGAGAGAGATATCTGTTCCATTTGTCTTCCTTTTTTTATATATTAACTGAGATAGTGCTATTTACTTTTAAAAGAAGCCAACAAAAGAAAATACTTACCTATGCGTCAAGTGTTTTAGTCTAGAATGATAAAAATGGACATATTTTAGTAATTCAATTAAATTCTGTTTATATCTTCTTCAAGGGCAATCTAATTGAATCACGCTTATTAAAGTTTAAACTTTGCAAAGGGCATGTATATCCAGTTTATGATTTACATTACCTTTCTTCCTTTTTTATGTTCTGCTCTTTGTCAAGTTTCTTTTATACCTGAACGTAAAACCAAGTGTCCCATCCTTTCATTTAGCTACCCCAAAATAACCAACCAATCATAAAATGAACCGTTATGACGTCATAATTCAAGCGCCCTTTAGCGGTGATGAACTTTGCCCCCTCCCCCCTAAGGCTGGCCCTGCTCTGAGATAAGTAACAGCCTAGCCTAATATTAGAATCTCTTTAACTGAGAAACAAAAAAGACGTTTTTACATATTTAACCAACTACACCCTATAAAGGTTAAGATTGCAAGTGTATGAAATAATCAACACTGACATGAACAATCTGTCATTAAACCGTTTTAGTTAAACTGAATCTATTTACCAAATACGTTATTAGCAATGTATGTCTTAAAAAAAAAGAAAGAAACGAAGTAACTACATAGTTTAAAATGAATATGAAAAAAAATTTAATCATGTGCGACTCAGTACACGTGAAAGAAGTGAAACTTCTTTGGCGATCTATACCTTTATTTTTTTTTTTTTAATAAGTAATGTTTGGTGAAAGGAAGAGAGAATACGAGTATTTTTAGGATTTATGTTTTAAAAATGAACACATACATACATCAAATTTTTTTTGCCTCCGTTTATTGCGTTAAGTGCTTAAGAAACCGTAAACTATCAATAACTACAAGGAATTAAAATTAATACATAATAATACTCACTCTTAAATAAATATTAATTGTTGTTAAATAAACATTTACTCTAATATAACTGCTATGATATGCCGGTCACTAACAGCTGACTGTAATACCGAGATGCGCATGCTCGCCTTTCCATTGTCATAGCTTCGCGAGACGAATCGTTACGAAATGTGTCGTTTCATGGCCTTGAGATTTTACTCTCATCGCGCCCAAAGAAGTTTCACTTCAAAAATTTGTCTCAATTTCTTTCAACCTTACATATCACCTAACTGTCATTTCGTGATCTTTCTGAAATTTTGTTATTTACTCAAGTCTATCGCTAATATCCACTGCTTTTAATAAACAAAAAATGTTTTTTTTAGATATTATGAATGACTATTATTTTTAATTTATTATCCTATGGCTTTGCGCTATTATTTATCAGTGGAATTTTAATTTTGTGGAAATTGAAACTAGTCTTAATTTGATTCCATGGTTGTTGGTTGGTTAATACAGCTTATAACGATATAACGTTTATAGGGTGTAGTTAGTTAAATATGTAAAAACGTCTTTTTTGTTTCTCAGTTAAATAGATTGTATTAGGCTAGGCTGTTACTTATCTCAGAACAGGGCCAGCCTTAAGGGAGAGGGGGCAAAGTTCATCACCGCCAAAGGGCGCTTGAAATATGACGTCCTAACGATTCATTTTATGATTGGTTGGTTATTTTGGGGTAGCTAAATGAAAGAATGGGACACTTGGTTTTACGTTCAGATATAAAAGAAACTTGACAAAGAGTAGAACATTAAAAAGGAAGAAATGTACTGTAAACCATAAACTAGATATACTAGGCCTTTTGCAAATTTTAAACTTTTATAAACGTGTATAAATGTTTCAAAATTTTATTTTCAATGAAGGCAGAAGAGTCCACTTCTTCTGAGGTGTGTGCTTTCCCCTCGTTAGTGGGATATCCAAATTTATAAAAGTTCCCAAATATGAACTGATTCTGAATTTACACAATATTTGTTAAATCTATACCATACAAACTGAATTATCAGGTTTTGAAGAAGCCGAATAATTCAATAAACTGATAGTCAGTCCACTCTTCATACTATATTTTATTAAACACCATAAATTAAAGGGGCTGTACCCAAACGTATGGGTTACTTTAAGGATATTACTAACAATGCCATGCCAGTGATATTAGCGACAGGAAAAAGAAGTTTCCCAAAACATATATCGCAAGATAGACTTTCAAGCTTAGGGACTATATCAATTGAATAAGAAATAGCATCAGAACTTGACATCACCTTTGTTATTAAAGAATCTTGCCTTGAGAGAGGCGCTGCTTAAAAATTGCCGAAGGGCGCCAAGAGTGCTAAGGCCAGCACTGTCTCGCAGTATATTTTGACATTAGTTGGTTTAACGAATTTTTAATTCCTTTATCGCGTTTTTTTATTCATTTTTAGTTTGTGAAATCCAGCAAAACATAACGAACAAACGAACAACGAACAGTCATGTCTAGGTTGTTTCGGTGACCAAAATGGCACACAATAGCGTTCGCTGGATCGCGTAGTAGTATATTTTCGGGCGGCAATATTAGATTACATTTTAATCAGCAACAGCAGTAGCAGCATGAACTGGGGAGAGCAGGGTTACCAACCATTACTCAAAGTTGACGCTAAGTGGCTAATCCGATTGTTGCCCCTTCTATGTGTGGTTATCACCCGCTGTTCACCGGATAAGCGCGTTAAATTGCTTTCACGTTTTAATTCGAAATTGATTTGACATTTACTTCTGGCAGGCAGATTTTAATTTTTCCCTGCCTTTCTAAAAAGACGAACCGCTTCGTCCAAACTACAATATACGAATACGTTGTACGCCATTCGTTCTTCAAAAATACATTCATTTTTTTACATTTTAAATTACTTATTTCGACGTTACTTACCTTAATAAAATGTGTTACATAGGTACTACTTATTTCAATATAAATAAAATATCGGCAATTTGCAACTCAAAATTATAGAAAACTAAACGTGAATCCATAGGGTGTTTATTGAGTATTTTAAAGCGGTTAATAATACAATGTAGCGTCATTACCCTATTGTTAAGTTATTTTTACGACGAACTAACAATAGTATACTACACAGATCACACTTCAACAGTATCAGAAAGAAAAAAAAAAGAAGGGGGCGGGGGATGAACAGTTCATGAACGTTTGCGTTATCTTTTCAAAGAGTCCAGCGGCATCTGAACGAATTTTTCTTTTGCTTATTGCACAGTCTGTTTCGATTTAGGCGCGACCGTCACTAACAGTTGTCACTTAACAAACTAATTAATATTCTTTAACACAATGATTCGGCCAACGCGGGCTGAGGTGCGTTGTAGGGTCCGGCCCAGGGTTGTAGGTTTTGTAGAGCGCTTAGGGCCGTGTCGCCTGGACCGGCCGCTGGAGGAGGTGCCTCAGGCATGTAACCCTTTGTAATAGCCTCGGCTTGAAAGGATAACATCAGACGATTCGCGGCTTGACGTTCAGCTTCTCGTTCTTCAGCAGTTTGTCTCCTAGAAAAATAAAAAACGTTTCAAAATTATACACATATAATGTACGTATAAAATATGATGATAATCTTTATGTTTTGCATAACATTAAGGGATGGTCTTTTGTAAGAGTGATTTTTAAATCTGATTTTCTTGAATAATGTGTGGATGTTATAAAATAGATTTTCTGGTGATAATTCTGATTTTTATAAATTATAAATATCTTTAAGAATCAGTTAAGGTACATTTTTGTCTTTAAACAAGTTATGTTTTTACTAAAAGTGGCACTCCCATTTGGGCATGTTTACCATCAAGCCTAATAAATTAAATTTCCCTTTACTTCTGGTTCCCCATCAAGTGCCGTGTAATTACGAACGCGCAGTTTCGAACACAGCAATAAATATTCGTTGATTACCCTCGGAAAAAAGCCGATCCCATTTTTTTGTCGTTTTCCTTTGAAACTATAAACGCGCCAAGTGCAAAATCCAATAAATAATTAAAGGTGTTGTAGATAATTAACCGGTGCATTCATAAATAGGCTAACGAGGTGTGACGGACGTTTCATTCTATACGACATCATCGGCAGTAACGAAGTAACGTTAATTGATCCATTTGGATACCTTTTGTCACCTAACACGTTATATAATATGGGCACGTTGTCTGTCTAACGTGTTTTCATCCCTGCACCACAAAAGGGCTTTATTTGTCAGTCACTGTCTTGTTACTATTGCCATCACCGTATATAGGTATTTATTGTAGTTGGTGGCGGTTGATTTAGGCCGCTTTCTGACTTGTCGGTGTAGCAGCGGTGCGGTACCGAAGTGGTTGGTACCGAAACGATTCCGCGTTGCTTGCATTTACACATCTATCGGTATGTTTTCGGCATAAAACGGAGCAGAACTGCTTGTACCGTCACAAGAAGATGTCGTCCTCCTTGAGTGATGGAGATACTGTATGATGTCTCATGCAGTAATCCCGAGCGGCCACTGGACGTTTCTACCGCGATGCAGTATACCGAACCGATATCACTCCTCTACCGCACGTGCCGCACAAGTCAGGAAGACCGTATTGAAATATAAGTGCTCAGTAAGCATTCGGTACCGCGTATACCGAGCATACCGATACCGCACCGCTGCTACACCGACAAGTCAGAAAGCGGCCTTAGAAAGGACAAAGAGTTAAACCAGCCAGCCAGTCAGTCAGTCGTTGCTGACTCCTGTTGTGTCGACTGGCGAAGTGAATATTTCAAGGATTAAACACTAGACCGGTGTTGAAGTGCATTATTAATACCGACGTTCTGTTGGTTACTGCATAATCCATGGGCTTTTAGGGCGTCAACCGTGAACCTCTCTCTACCGACCTACCGGACCCGCTGGTCGTTTCTCTCGTTTTCTTTCTCCATATTCCACCCATCCCTTATCGTTTTCCCTCAGGAGATTTAGATTTTCGTCGCGATCTTTTTCCCAAACAAAAAAATTAAATGACGGTTGACAATTCAAGCAGTTAAAAGACCTAAATATAATGTTAAAAGAGGGTATAAATTTTTTTGATGGTCGTGTCTGAATAATTTCATTGTTCAACTGCGAATTAGCAATAAATTAGAATCGACGCCTTGTTAATCCTCTAGATATACGAAGTATACATGTAAGTTACAAACAAGGCTTATTATAATCATTAAAACCACTCCTTAGATATTAGGTATAATGGTAGAATGTAAAATGTTGGATGGTTGATTGGTAGTTTGATGTTGGTAAAGGAGGTGTAAATGGCAAAGTTAGCGTAGCGGCAACGGCCTCAGTGTAATGGCGGGAAGCGATGATAGAATGAAGCTTTCATATTTAATTAACAGGTAATTAAACAGCGCGGGAGCAGTGCTAATTAGGACCCTCATTTATGGCGAGCGGAGCGCCTGCTGGGGTTGAAATTTTAATTAGAATATGGCAATTAATAATAAGCGAAGAAGGCGCTTTTCTGCGCCGCCGGTTCGGTGGCGAAACAGTTTCGTAAACGAACTTTCCGACGCCGAAACGACTCTGTTAATGGAAACGATTAATTTTTGAAAAATATAAGGCGAAAAAGCACCAAGATTTATACTTAAAGTGCTTCGAACCGAACTTTTTACGGATTGCCTCTTAATTGCAATATACAGGGTGTACATTAAAAGTTGAAAATTCATCAGAAAAATAGTAATTTATTAATAGCCAAATCTTAATTGGCAATTTTATAAGTTCGAGAAACGCATGGGTCATCACAAATTATTGGAATTTCGGATAATAGCTTAAAAAGCTTCACCTTGTCGTCTCGTTTGAAGGCCATGAGATGCTTTAAATGATTTTTGGAATAATTAGTAGAGGGCTTTGCCCACATTTAGCCCCTTACAATAAAACGAAATGTTAAGCTTATTGGTTAATCAAAAATGTGAAAAGTTTGCCGCTCGTTCGTTGGGTGTTTACCACGCGTTCGTAAACGTATTTCGCTAATCGCCGTCGACATTCAATTATTAACGTAGCACTAACGTCGACCGTAGTGTAGCGCAGTTGCGGTTGCCGCGATATTTTAATTATGATTTACATAGCCAACTTTGATAACGTAATTTCCACACATAACAAATTAGCTGTTATGTTTAATACGGAACGGGATAATTAATTTTAATTCTTTTCACCTAGGCCGTAGGTACACGTATGTATTACCCATGGCATGACTGACCTACAGCTTTTCTTTGCAATACAAACCCAAATTTTTGTACCAATACTGGGGCAAAGTGTTGCACCTCGATTTACGTAATCGTTTACCGAGAAAATGAATAAACAGATAAATGCAACGGACATATATTCGTTTTATTTATTACGAAATTTCAATGGCTATTAATTCACACATCAGTCCGAGGCCTGATGACAAAGAATATTTGATTTATTTATTATGTAGGTATATATTGTAAAAGGCGGTGGTGTGCAGTTAAGTACGTATGAATTTAATTTTCAAAATGTCATTGTTATGTTACAGAACACTTTTCGTTTGTTGATATGTGACCTACGAGCTGCCACGGTTTAAAACTAAAAAGTTGATATGTTAGTTTTCAAATTCTCTATGTTTAGGGTTTCATTTTTGAACCACGTCTATCATCCACTTTTAAATTATTCCTGTGACAAAACCACTTAAGTTAGTGACGTATGCATTAGTTTTTGTTTGCTTCTATTTTGTTTTAATTAGAATTAGTCGTGAGCGCGTTCTTATTGCGAGTTGTAGTTTTTTTGTTTGTTTTTTTTTTGCCAAGGGACGCGTCGCATTCGAACGCGATGTGTGGCGGTCGTCGTCAATTGTTAGGACGGCGCCACTTTCTTGTCCAACACGATACGTCCATTACCGAACAGGTAATTAAAAGTCGAAACGGTTTGTTTGCCGTGAAAGAAGCTCTCTCACTCGACGTAACTAGGCACAACAACGACATCAACAACAAACAACAACGAAAACATCGACGACACAGTTCGAGTTTTAATCCACTCTAAAGGTATCACAGTGGCGGCACCACTCAAAAAAATTAAAGAATTACAACATGTGGGGGGCAAAAAAATTCGTTGAATCGTTTAGATACAGTACGCGTGCTTTAACTAACGTGGCATGAAAATAGGACTGCAGTGCAGTGGCGTGCAATTGTTAGAACACTCAAAGATACTTGAATATACAATTTGTAGAACATAAATTTGAGGAGTGCTAGTTTACTACTGTTTAATTAAGCAATTTATTTAGTAAGGCATTTGAAAAAATGCTTGTGTTAGATAAACTGTAAAAGTCCTGTACCAACTGTTAGGTTTTAGGATTAAGAGAGAATATATATCAGTGTTGCGAGTTATGGTAACATTATTAACGTGATTATACCGCATCCTGCCTTTTT
Organism: Agrilus mali; assembly: GCA_029378335.1. Classification (NCBI taxonomy): domain Eukaryota; kingdom Metazoa; phylum Arthropoda; class Insecta; order Coleoptera; family Buprestidae; genus Agrilus; species Agrilus mali. Next base: position 16,726,664 of record CM055658.1, on the reverse strand, counting down.
TTTTTCATTTCACATCCAAATTGCCGTGAACGGTAACGTCTGTTAACTAATTAGCTTCCAATTAAAATTGCGTTCGTGAAATTTTAACGGTGAACTAAGTTAGAACGATCATTTTTTAATTAAACCACATTAAAGTTTCACCGGCTGGATAAATGGACGCCAAGTGGAATTTTAAGAGGTCGACGGAATTTAATTTATTACTTTTCGCAGACAAAGAATTACCATCAGCGAAATTTATTTTGCCCGCGGAAGTCTTTTGCGTTCGCTGGAACAAAAAGGAAAAACAAATTTATTAGTAGCATTTCTGTTTGTTAGTTGACGTAAAAAGTGCTTTTATATATAATATGAAGGTAAGGCTTATTACGGTTATTTATAAATACAATAGGTAGAAATTGACAGACAGTACAGGTTCGTGTGTGGCTTGAAAGCTCTCATCAAGATCAAGAGTAAAATAAAGCAGGAAGAGAAAGTTGGGGTTGGAAGACGCCCGTAACAAAATAAAGGATCCGCAATTCGATTACTGTCTGTTTTACCGGCTCATGCAATGGTAGATGTCTTTTCAGACTGGCAACTTCTGCTCAATTACACTAATACGTCGTCCTGGTGGTAGTGTCCTGATGGTCCTCTTTTCTCTGTTCTCTTTTTTCTCTAGTTGCCGCCCGCTCGTCCGCCAGTTTATCCGAAACGTGGCCGTAAAAGTAACTGCGTCGTCTCTAAGTTGACAAGAATGCCTTCAGAACAACCTAATTCGGTTTCCTCGACTATCTACTACTCGCTTTTATTAAGCTTAATCAATTAACGACGATTACTTTATGGTTAGCGTTAATGAAGACGCTTGGAAAACGCTCGGACGTTTTAGGACGACTATTCAAATAAAATCAAGGAATTAACTCGAAACTAATGGAACTTCTCGTGTGCGCACACAGGATTTGGTTTAATAGTCGAAGGGACTGACTTAATAATAATAAATTCGTATACACTCCAGTTAATTAGAATCTGTATCTATTAATTAATTAGTTACCGGTATTCGTGAAAATTAAAGTACCTACCTAGCGATTTTTATGATTGTAAAATTGAAAATCTTTAAAAATATCGTTTGAGGGGGCGTACCTACTTATGATCAAGAGGAAACATGTGTTAAAGAGTCACATTACTTACTGTTTTGGATAAAATAAAGTTAAAAAGCGTGAGTATCTGTGGAGGTCACCTCCTCCTCAGATGATACAAAAATTTGCAACTTTAATGTGCCAATTGTTAAATTTAAAATTTAGTTAGCTAACCAGATTATAAATAAAGTCCTTGTATTATATCACCGTTATATTAAGTTATTAGAGAGCAACAAAATCATCATTATTTAATTTGGTGGCAACCAAAATATGTCGTTGTTGAGTTACAATAATTGTTGTCGTTGTCGTGGTGCGTGTGAGTTGTGCAACGCGGCGTGAAATTGAAATGGCAGCGACAGAGGTTTCCGTCAAATTCATTTGTCATACGGAAGCTCATCTTCGGGCTTAATTTAGTACAAAATCTTGGCTAGTTTTGCTCCTGTAACGATGTCATGTATCTTTCTGGCTCCCACGGCGCTAATGTTTGACAAGTGAAGCGCAAAACAAATTGCCAACGGCGACCGGGCTACGAGATCCACGGTAGCACTAATTTGTTTGTTGTGTCAGTGTATTTATTCACTTCGCAGTTTCGTTTCTCGTATCGGGAGGAATTGAGCTGTCAAGAAACGGGTTCTCTCTTTCTCTCTTCCCCTCCCTACTGTTATCTTAAACTTTTAAACCGAGCGGAATCTGAACTGATTAAATCGTAAATGATTTAGGGTATTCGTTATGAGACGAGAAAGACAGGTTTAGGTCATGGCGATTTTTAAAACAAGTCTGACTTGATGCAAACATTATTCTTATAACAATTATTAATTAATTGTATTTGGGAATTATTATTTTTGATCTTTTTGTACTTTATTCGTTTGCAAACAAACCAGAATCATATTGAAAAAAATGGCGAAGGTGCTGGAAAACATCAGAATGTGACGAGAGATGGCGTGATGTGCTAAACACATGAACTTGTGCCTGCGACTTTTTGTAAATCTTAAATGAAAATAAAACTGAAATATCAAAATTTCCTTAAAGGAAATCTTTTAATGTTCAATTTAAGTTATCAAAGTCCTCTTGCATTCTAAAGGAAAAAATAATTGCATACCTCCATTTGGTCCTTCTGTTTTGAAACCACGTTTTGACTTGGGCGTCGGTCATTTTCAGACTTTTTGCAAGCGCTGCCCTTTCGGCCGAAGCGAGATATTTTTGTTTGTGAAACCTCTTCTCCAATTCGGCGATCTGGAGCCTCGTAAACGACGTTCGCGGTTTCTTTCGTTTTGGGGGCGTTCGGTTTTGATAGGGATGCCCGATTCGTCGCACCATTGGGAACGCTGGAACAAAAGAAATCGTCATTAACATTTTGATATCGATTTTTTGATAGATAATAAACAATTAGTATGTATTGTTATATGTTATGTGGGAGTGGGACGCAGAGGTAAATAAAAGGAACGACCCTCAATCTTTTTTTGTATTGCCTTATGTTTTAATAGAGAGTAATGATAGGGAACTGTGTACCGCAGCACCGGTAGGAACCCCCTCCTTCCCCGCAAAACTACCGCTTTGTCGTAATTATCGGCCATTTTGAATTTTATAATAAAAATGATGATTCTGTACGCGGTGAGCTGAACTCACGTAAAAAGGTCATTAAGGATTTATCCAATGGGAACGAATGGCTTAATAGATTTTTTTTCCTGATCGTATCTGTCGCGAACCAAATGCTCTGGCAACATTATTTTTATGTTCCACAGCCCTCTCTTCCTCTCCCGTTCTCTCGTGGTCTTCATTAAATCGGTTTTTTGTGTGAAGTAAATGATTCAATTATTTTTGGAAAGTGGAAAGGGAGCTACTGGAAATGAAATTGCTATTTGAGGATGATTTTTTACATCAAAATCTAAAGTTGCGTCATACTTGAAGATAAGATAATAAAGTAGGTAATTTTGTTTTCCTCATTGTGCTCATTAGGACACAAGAGTAATAAGTTTCGATGTACCTAGAGAAGAATATTCATAGCAATCAGGCACTTTTTTGACAAATTGTTTTAATTATTATTAATTCTAACGTTTTGTTTATTTATGTTCTATGAATCTCTCTTCGAACGATCTTCTATTTATTCAGTGTAGTAAATTCGTGATTCTAGTTTGTAAACTACAGAGTTTTGAAGACGTTAGGTGTATTTTCTGTTAAGGCTTTATTTTCTTTTTTATTTACTACCCAAAGAATAACATGTCTTATATAATCTATTTAATGGATAACTCCTTTATTATGTTCTTATCCTATTCAATTGGGTTCTGCAATAGTTCGTTACAATACAAGTTATAAATGAGATTTCAAAAAGTACACATTGTGTGACTAAATTTATCATTTTCCATGGACCATTAACTGGGTAGAAGTAGAGAAGAAAATTTTTGCTTGAATCCTTTACAGCTTCCTTTTTTTGTTTCTTATCTCTTCTTCGGTACCATGACAAGCTTTGTCGAGTGTTTAGTTTTGTTCTTATATTTTGCGATCGTGTAATAATTTTCTGGCGAGTTGGGTTGCGAGAAATAAAGAACAAGACGAAAACGAAGAAGTGAACGAAGGGAAGAAGGCGATTGTTAAAAGGCCAATCGCGTAGAGCTGTCTCGGCCATAATTTGGTCGTTATTTAATCGTAAACTCGACTGTGGCAATTGCTCGTAAATAAGCACTCGTCCATTTCCAATTTTTCATGTCCGCGACATTCTAACTCATACGCACAGGCCATTAGAAATGACAGCGGACGCTGATAAGCCACGGGCCGTTTTCTAAGTAATTCAACGTAATTTACGACACAAAGCATTAGTATTAATACGACAAAGTTAGCTGTAAAAGAGCTATTAAAACATCACGATTATCGGCTACAACCGCGACTTCAACGATGGATGCATGATTATACATTACTTATGTATGTACGTGTGTGCTGCTCTCGCTCTCGTTCTTCTGTATACTTCTACTTCTTCGTCGGTCATTTCGAGCAGAGTCTGTGAACCGTGAACGAAAAGATAGAACAATAATATGTTGTATGGCTTAGGCAGAAGGACATCTCGTGTACCAATCCAATAGAGGTGGTACATATAACTTTCTGTGTATGTCGAGAGGTGTGTTGCAGAGTTAGTTCCCTTGTGCCTGATGTAGTTGCACTTACAAGAGAGAGATACAACGCACGATTTAGACCTCAATTAGAGAAATATAATAGACCACTTTGGATTATCGAGATCGTGCCGGTATTGCAGAAATTAATTACCTACATCCCAGCATTGCTATAACCTATAAGTATGTATCAGTATTTTTGCCGCGTGATGGATTCACTTCTCGGATCCTTTTACAGGAGGAAGGATAATGATCAGTTGAAAATTGAAATCATACCGTTTCAAAGTATAACCATGGCGGCTATGTAGTTATCTAGGAACGCGGTAGGGCAACATTGATTTTCCTAAAAGACTCTTGAAGGTTTTATTATAATATGGAAAGAAGGAGGCACCTCATTAGAGTGCTTTTAGGGCTGGTTAGAGACTTGTTTTGGGAAGGAAAATGATAGGAAAAGGGTAGATAGATACATATACATAAATTGGATTGAAGAAGCTTTTAAATATTGTAACTCCATGTTAATAAACTAAAAACGCCACTAAGGAGATAATTCCAAGTAAAAATTTTATTGCGCCACTATGAACATTTCACCATACAATGGTGTCAGGTGGAAGAAGTATACAGAGTTTTTCAAGTTAATGGGCTATTAGATGTATATGAATTAGTAAAAGCAATTCAATTATGAAACTTGGGATTATTTTTTATGTTGCTTCTTTTAAAAACATTTTCAAGTACGATTTACATCCGGTTATACAGGAAGTCGATACCCTTTTTGTTATTTTACATGGAATATTACGCTGAATTCGAATAAAATGTGTAATTCTAAGGTAAGATTGACAACCAACTTATTCACCTATGACGATCGGTTTCTGAGTTAATTTAATTAATAGAAAAAAAAAATCGCTACCGCAACCCAAATTATAAAAAATCATAACTTTCACAAAATACGACTCAGACTATTGAAATTTTCACTTGTAATAGCTGAATATTTGTGCTAACGCCTTGACGAAATTGAACTGAATAATTTATACAGGGCGTTCAAAATAAAATTCTAAAGTTTAAAAACTACAAACACGAATAACTTCGTTTCTTCAAATGGCACCTACCATTTTTTATTTTTTCAATCGATTCCTTTTTTTATCCTCTTTCGATTCATATAGATACTCCCTACTGTTTTATTTGAAAAACTTTGAGTAATTTTGAATTATTATCTACTTAAAATAGCCAATTTTAATATTTTTCGCATAAAAATGTGTGGCTTGGAAAAATGACAACTAACGGCAATCAATACAAAATGAAGCTAATAATCGCATTTCCGATTAATTTCGGTTACAAAAAATAATCAAAAACGAAAACTTCAATTGAAGTATTTATTATAAACATTTGTCGCGAACATCTCCCCAACATAAATTAAGCGATAAAAAAGGTTTCACTGTGATTTTGCTTTGATTGTCGTTAGTTGTCAATTGTCCAAAGCACACTCTTATTACGCCAAAATTAATGAAATTATCTGTATTTTAAAAATTTTAAATTACTCAAATTTTTTCAAATAAAACAGTAGGGAGTATCTATATGAATCGAAAGAGGATAAAAAATAATTTAAAAAAATGCGCACATTAAAAAAGATATATTCATTTTGAATGTTTCCGTCAAAAATTTAGGAAACATAAAACTGTATTCAACACAACGTTTCGATTTCTTTAACTGTTATTACTAACAGTACCTACCTATGTAGTTTTGTTAATTAAAATGTCATATAAATTGTTTCACATGTAAATTTATATCTTGTCTGGAACGATTTTTAATGTAATAATGACACATTTCTACCAGTTCACTACTACCAATGTCTAATTATTAAAATTAAAAAATTGTACGGGCGATTTTTTACATTTTATTATACTAAAACGTGTGTTTCATTTTCTGAGCTGAAACAACATAGTGCGTTAACAAATATATCATAAGAGGCCGCTTAAATATTGCGGCTTGTATAAAACTATCAAACATATAGTTAGTTGTAAGAGCTGGTGGAAAACCCCCGTTATATTGTATACTACTTTTCGTGTCTTGTTGATAATTTCTTAAGCACTTCATAAGATAATTTGCGCTGGATGCTGTTTTTCAAATTGTTGCTTCTTCTTAAACGAGGAGATTACTTTGTTGTGGGATTTTGTGGTGACATAACTTCGTTTTTATTTTCTTTTTGTTAAATAGTTTTCGTCTACTGTCGGACTCGTGCTGGAAAGGTTGTCGCCACCGTTACCGTTTGTTTTTAAATTAAGTCCGTGATGTGTCCACAATCGCAGTAGGTTGAGCTGTTGCTTTTAAATGTACGACAAGGTAAAGCTTTCAGTGGCAATATCTTGTTGTGGAGCGTGAAAAAGTGAAAAACGTCAAAAGGAAGTCGTCGAGTAAGTGACGGGTGACGGGTCACCAGGTCCTCTCTTTCTCTCCCTCTTCTGGTCGCTTTCAGATAGTCCTGTTCAACCAATGAAAGACAACAAGAACAACGCTTTTTCGAGACGATACTAATAACGTTATCAGTGGTAGCAACGTATTGACTGCCGTGACAACGAAAAACATTTTATTAATCGACTAAACGGCTGGAAAACGTTTCTAAAATCACAACACAATGGAACGTTAAATACCAAAGCTTTTAGCGCGAACAGAAAGAGAAAGCTCGGGGCATTTATTTACATTGTTGTTTATCAGCGTACGGATATGTTTAGATGTAGTTGATCGTGACCATTGTGGTCTGATTTCCTGATCGGATATAAGATAATAGATAAGCAATGCTTTTAGAACCCTATTAATGATTTCTTTTGGTGTTGATTTTCAAATCCGAAAGAACAATAAATTAAGTACAGAATCAGATATTTCCTGTATACCAGAAAAATAAGAGATTTGAGTCTATGGAGAATCCAACAGCCTTATTCATAGTCAACGGTTTAGTAGGATGTAAGTAATCTACTAAGTAGTAGCTACTAAGACGCTACTATCTGCATCGTATTCATAGACGTCGCTTAGTATGCTAGGTACTAGCTAGTAGAATGGTTTGTGTCGAAACGATTTGACAAAGTGCGAAATTGTAACAAATGACCCACTGAACGTGTAACTGACTAACAAATTCATTAATTATTCATTTACGAATCATGATTACCATTATCTTAAGAATAAAATTTTACTTGTTTCATGCAATTTACTTTAAAATAAGTCAAGAAATAAATAAATAAACACACTTGGTTTGTTTCACTAATTTTTATTTTTGATCACTCTAACATATGTTTCGGCTGTTATTCCATTAGTTGTAATATAACTAAATTAAAGGGATAAAAGTACTCATTATAAATACAACAGAATACCTGAGTGTTATTGCTATTATTTTGAAAATCTACTAACTGTAACAGCTTTTAATAATGGGGAAACCCCAAAATATATTTGGTCGTTCAATAAGGTTTTATTATTGGTACTTGCTCTTGTAATTTCTAGTGTTTCTAGTAAGTCTAATCTTTTTCCTTTACTTTCTGAATCTAGTAATTTGAAATTATTAGTGTCTAATGAATGGTTGTTTTGTATGAAATGGTTTACTAAATTTGTATTTTTTGATTGTTGAATTATTGTTTTTTGATGTTCAGCTAGACGTGTTTTAATTGAACGACCCGTTCGGCCTAAATATATCGAATCACAATCTTTACATTTTATTTCATATACATACACCACTTTTTACAGTTTTTTCTTGTCTTTCCTTATTATTTACTAATAGAGAACCTAAATTCTTTTTATTTATTACTATTGGTCTAGTATTATGTTTTTGTAATCTATTTTAAATTTTAATGCTTACTTTAGGTACATAATTAATAAAACAGAATTTGTTGTCAGTTTTATTTGTTGTATTAGGATAGAGTTGGTTACATAATACTTTTTTCTGTTTTTTAGTTATCATTTGATCGATAAGGTCGGTACTGTAACCATTATTAACTGCGATCTGTTTCAAAATAATAGTTTCTTTTTCGAACGAATTTTGAAATAAAGGAATCGGAAAAAGTCTATACATATATGAAAGAGTGAAACGAGCTGTTTTATATTTTGGGACTGTTTCGATTTAAAATGTGGTATTACGTCCGTGTATGTCGATGTTCTATAAATTTCATACATGAGATGGGTTTCCTTTCTTGTTATGGTAAGGTCCAAAAAGTTTAGAGATTTATTTATTTCTTTTATATATATATATGTATGTTACAAAATAATAGCAATGACACTCAGGTATTCCGTTGTATTTATAAGGAGTACTTTTATCCCTTTAATTTAGTTATACTACAACTCTTTGATAATGGCATATCAGCCGAAACATATGTTAGAGCAATCAAAAATAAAAATTAGTGAAGCAAACCAAGTGTATTTATTTATTTATTTCTTGACTTATTTTGAATAATGTTTCACCAAGAGCTAAGCAAAATTACAATCAATATTATACTTTAAAATATACAAACAAAATGTTAATTCAATAAAGTTTGTAATTATTTCAGAAAAAACGATTGTAATAATTTTTAAAGGATAACTGCACATTGAAATAAATTAAAAAGACATGTACCAGTTTGATTTTTAATTTTTCAATTCAATTTTATAAATCCTTTCCATTTTCCATTTTATTCTTATGGTATTCTTTTTAATTTTGTATTTTGTACCAATAACTCGCTTCTTAAAAGCCGTAGATTAATTTTAAGATCTACCGCTGGAGGTTATGTTTATCATATTTGTACTTACCACGCTACTAAATTTCTAAGTAGGTACCTACTAAGCTTAGTAGTCTACCAAATGCCACTATGAATACGATTTTCTTAGTAGGCTCTTAGTAACTTGCTAGTAGTCACTACTAACTGACTATGAATAAGGCTGCAAAACTTTTAGGCAGTGTGAATGAATGTAATTTTGAACAATGATGATAGATTGTATTTTCGGTGATCCTCTAATCTAAATTGTCTGCCCAAAGTTTCATGGCATTGTTAAAAAGAGTAAGCTCTAAGGATGTCCACCACATCTGTTAGTGGATTGTTGGGCTGACAATTCTGATCACATCTCCATCGGGAGAGAAAGACTTGAGTACCTACCATAATAATTAAGCTCGTAAAACCTCAACGGTAGACATATGTTTAATGACAAAAGGAAAGTAGGTACTTATTACTTGCGAGTGAAAGAAGAACACGGTTCGGGAATTAATAAATATTGAGGAGGTTTGTAAAAATATCGAACACTGTCTCGAATAAATACTGTTTCTGAGCGAACGACAGGTTATTTACCGTACACCGATATGGATTATACTAATAAAGTTTGGCTAAGTTTTCATCGGAGGCCTGCAAAGTAATTCCCGGGGAAAAAGAAGTAAACGCGGAAAAGGAAGGAATCGGAAGGGCGCGGTGCGGTGAGACGCAGCAGCGTGTCGGAGTAGGTATTAAAATTCCAGCAAGTTATGCTTTCGCCTTTACACTCGATGCAAATGGGTTTTTTTTAAACGGAAGGGGATGCGTATCTCGCGTTTTTTAAGCGAAGGGGAACACTGAATTACGATATCCATTCGTTTAGCAGGAGTAACCATTTACGTGCGCCAATTTGCTGCTTTCTTTTAACCGTTCGTCAGTCTGTTTTCTTATACATATGTGTATGTATGTATGTAAACAGTGGCGGCTCGCGACTTAAAAAGACGGGTGTTGTGCAAATATGAATATAAAAAATTTTAGAACTAAATGATTTTTCAATGGGAAGTATTGATAGTGCTATCAAACCACCTTAACATGTTGAAATGCGGAGGAACGTCTTAATTCTTCCCTATTAAATTGATACATGTCTGCTTTTCGACGGTTAACATCTACAGTCTCAAGGACAACCTGAGGTACGGCTGGTCATTATTCTTTAACTTAATTTACCCTTCGTAAGAGAATTGAGATTTTTTTACATACAGAGTTTTTCAAGTTGACCGGCTATTAAAAATGGGTATATGAATTAGTAGAAGGAATTTAATTCTGAAACTTGGGCTAATTTGGTTATTGTTTGTGCCGCTTTATTTAAAAATATTTTCAAGTTCAATTTGCATTCGGTTATACCGGAAGTCGACAGCAATTTCGTTATTTTAAATGGAATGGTATATTTTTTACACTGAATTCGAATAAAATGTTAAATTCCAAGGTAAGTTTGACAACCAACTTCTACACCTATGACGATCGGTTGCTATTGTGACGTGTTCGGTCACAGAAAACACAATTAACAAAACAAAACAACGAGTTTATTTAATTACTAAAATGAATTTGATTACACTACAGTTATGAACAAGTCCGCACAATTTATTTCACTAAAAGTCACTTTTTAATCGCCGTTCCGGTAGACACTATTTATCGCTCTCTATGAACACTATCGCCTCTATGGTTCGCCTGTATCGCCTATCGATCACTTTGCATCAGCTGTTACTGTAAACTGTCAACTAACTCGGTGTGAGTGTCTCGTCCGCTTTTATAGTCTTCTCAGCTTTTTTCTAGGGTATTCTACAGCCGTCTAGTATTCCAATTGTTTTCCCATTGATCTTTGCTGGTGTTTTCTAGATGTTTCAGGAAAGCCGAGAATATTCCTTATGTAATCAGGGAAGATGTTCATTAATTATGCTCACACCAACTTAATTGGCAAGTACTCGTAACACTGCCCCCTTCTTAGAATTGATCGTCCCGATCAATGTCTTGACCTTTGTAAGGCGCCAAGCGGTCCAAGTGTACAACTTTCATCTTGGCCTTTGGTCCTCTCTGAATACGATAGACCACGTCATTCAGTCTTCTGACCACGGTGTAAGGTCCTTCCCAGGCTCGCTGTAGTTTCGGTGAGCGTCCTTTCCGACGGACAGGATTGTAAAGCCACACCTGGTCCCCTTCTCTGAATCCTGTGCTGTTGGCTCTCCGGTCGTACCTGGTCTTCATGCGGTCACTCCCTACTTGGATTTTGTTACGAACGGCTCTATGGATGGTATCGAGTCGTCCCTCTAGCTGCTGTGCGTAGTCGGTAGCTGAAGGTCGCCGATCTTCTGGGTGTCCAAACCGGATGTCCATCGGTAACTTCAGCTCTCTTCCAAATAAAATGCTGGCTGGTGTTCTGCCGGTGGTCTCGTGAACCGCACTTCGATAGGCCAACAGGAACAAAGGTATATGCTGGTCCCAGTCTGTCTGATGATCGTTAACAACCATTTTCAAATTGGTTTCTAGCGTCGCGTTAAACCGTTCGACCATTCCGTCAGATTGTGGATGTAATGGAGTGGTCCTAGTTTTCTGTACTCCTAGCAGCTCACAGACTTCCCGGAATACTGCGGATTCAAAGTTCCGTCCCTGGTCAGAGTGGATCTCCATCGGAACTCCATACCGGCTGATCCATTGGTTGACCAACATTCCAGCGACCGTAGTAGCTTCTTGATTTGGGATTGCGTACACTTCGGGCCATTTGCTAAAATAGTCCATCACTACCAAGATGTACTTATTGCCAGCAGCTGTTGTTGGGAATGGTCCTGCTACGTCCAGAGCTATTCTCTCAAATGGGGCACCAACATTGTACTGTTTCATTCGCCCTCGGCTTCGAGTCTGAGGTCCCTTGGCTGACGCACACGTTGGGCACTTCCTACACCAATTTTCGACGTCTCTTCTACACTTTAGCCAATAGAATCGCTCTCGCACCTTCTCCAACGTCTTTGTTACTCCGAAGTGTCCTCCACCAACACCTCCATGGACTTCTGTCAGCACCTCGTTGACTCTGTTCTTCGGGAGAACTACTTGATGTCGAATTTTAGTTCCGTCAGGGCTTTCCCACACTCTTTTTAGTACCCCATTCTCGACGATGAGTGAATCCCATAAGGCCCAATAGCTCTTCGTGATGGTACTCGTACTACTAACATCTGCCCAGGTAGGTCGTGCTGTTCCTGCCTTTTTCCACCGCAGTATCGGTTTAATGTCTTCGTCGTTATCTTGGTCTTTCGCCAGGTCTTCGTTCTGCCAGTGTTCTTCAGGTTCCACCATCGTCTGACAGATCCTTGCCAAGTTGACTGGTTCCTTCTTTTCGGCGGCCATGCAATGTTTGCAGTTCTTCGAGCATGGTCTTCGCGAGAGGGCATCAGCGTTACCATGTTGTTTTCCAGCACGATGCTCGATGCTGAAGTCGTATACTTGTAGCCGCTGTAGCCATCGAGCCAGTTGTCCTTCTGGGTTTTTAAATTGCAGCAGCCATTTCAGGGACGCATGGTCTGTCCTTAGCAGGAATTTTCGTCCGTAGAGATACTTATGGAAATGTTCGAGAGTTTTGACGACTGCCAGCAATTCTCTACGGGTCACGCAATAGTTTCGCTCCGGCTTTGACAGTGCCTTACTGAAGTAGCCAATGACTTTCTCTTTTCCTTCCTGCATCTGCGACAGTACACCACCAATTCCTACATTGCTGGCATCCGTATCGACAATGAAGTCTGTGTCGAACTGTGGGTATGTCAGTATTGGGGCTTGAGAAAGGGTAGACTTCAGTGTTTCAAAAGCTTGCTGACATCGTTCTGACCATTGGAAAGGGACACCATCCTCTGTTAACTTGTGGAGCGGTCGAGCTATATCTGCAAATCCCTTTACGAATCGTCGGTAATAGGAACACAGCCCCAAAAAGCTTCTCAAGTCGTGTTGGTTCTTCGGAACAGGCCAACTTCTCACAGCTTCAGTCTTGTCAGGATCAGTTCTACTTGCCAGTATCCACTCTTCAAATCTAACGTTGAAAACCATTTGGCACCAATTAAGCTGTCAAGGGTGTCGTCGATTCTGGGTAAGGGATAGCTGTCCTTTAAGGTTACGTCGTTGAGCTTCCTGTAGTCAACGCAGAACCTGGTCGATCCATCCTTCTTCCTAACCAACACTATCGGAGAAGCCCAAGCACTTTGTGATGGTTCGATTACCCCCTGCTCTTCCATGTTCTTCACCAGGTTGTTGACTTCTTCTTGCTTAGCCCATGGAACTCTTCTAGATGGTTGTTTAATAGGACGAGCTGATCCCGTGTCTATCAAATTCCCGTTTTCCTCGTCGCTCAAAATTGCGGTTATTTCTAGGTCCACGAGGTCCATCCTTATTTCCAACATTCCTGTTCCTTGGACGTCCCTCAAAGTTATCAGATAAATCTTTTCTTGGAGGTCGATCATCTCTATCACGATTTCCATCTACAGGTCCATTAAATTGTCTATCTTCACGGTTTCGCCGGTTATTTCGCTCCTCACGATTTTCATTATTGAACTTGTTAAAGTTTCTCTCAGGTTTGCTTTCATTGTTAGAGCGTGGATTAGGCTTAGCATCCTCACGCTTGTTATCTTGGGGCTTGTGGGCCGGAGTTTCTTTATTCGGTTTCTTGGAACCTTGTACCGTTTTCACTTTAGCCGGGGCATCGGTCTTTATTTTATTTTCCTTTTCAGAAACCTTATTCTTCTTCTTTTGCTCTTTTTCCTGTTCTTTCTCCTTGAGAAGTTCTAGCGGATCTGATTCATCGTCCAAAAAAAGAGCATATCTATTACGTGTGCCAATTCCATAAGAATTCTCCATTATAGTTGTGGCAACGATTACTCTTCACAACGACGAGATGTTGGAAGATTTATTTTGGCTCTTTCGCCAATGTTTTCACGCACTCATTCAAGACAATATGGCCGCGCTACTCAATCACTTGGTTGGTTTTGTGTTCTCGAACTTCTGTCTCATCTTCTCTATTTCCTTTTGTACTTCTTCTTTCAACTCATCTCTTAGCTTCTCTTGTGTCGTCTCCAATTCTTGTCGTACTTCCTTTAATTCTTCTTGCACTTCTACTCTGACTTCCTTTAACTCTTCTTGCACTTCGGTTCTGACTTCCTTCAGCTTTACCCTCAATTCTTCTTGCATCGCTTCCATCTTTTCTTGTCCAGCTTCTATTTTATTCTTCAATTCTTCTTGTGCCAATTTCATTTCGTCCTGTCCAGCTTCCATTTTATTTTTCAATTCTTCCTGTCCACATTCCATTCTTTCTTGTCCAGCTTCCATTTTATTCTTCATTTCTTCCTGGCCTGCCTTCACTTCTTCCTTCATTTCTTCCTGGCCTGCCTTCATTGCCTTCATCATTTCCATTAAAGCCCTTATTTGTTCTTCCATTATTGCTGATTGTTTTCTTGTTACTGGCATAAGGCTTCAAAATTCTTCTTCTCTTCGGACCTCTTCTACAATCTGTCGCACTAACTTTCTTCGGGAATCTTCAATTCCCTTACTATCCCACTTCTGACACCAAATGTGACGTGTTCGGTCACAGAAAACACAATTAACAAAACAAAACAACGAGTTTATTTAATTACTAAAATGAATTTGATTACACTACAGTTATGAACAAGTCCGCACAATTTATTTCACTAAAAGTCACTTTTTAATCGCCGTTCCGGTAGACACTATTTATCGCTCTCTATGAACACTATCGCCTCTATGGTTCGCCTGTATCGCCTATCGATCACTTTGCATCAGCTGTTACTGTAAACTGTCAACTAACTCGGTGTGAGTGTCTCGTCCGCTTTTATAGTCTTCTCAGCCTTTTTCTAGGGTATTCTACAGCCGTCTAGTATTCCAATTGTTTTCCCATTGATCTTTGCTGGTGTTTTCTAGATGTTTCAGGAAAGCCGAGAATATTCCTTATGTAATCAGGGAAGATGTTCATTAATTATGCTCACACCAACTTAATTGGCAAGTACTCGTAACACTATATTAATTTAATTTATAGAAAAAAAATCGTTACCGCAACCCAAATTATAAAAAAACATAACTTCCACAAAATACGACTCAGAATGTTAAAATTTTTACTAATAATAGCTGAATATTAGTGCTAACGCCTTCACAAAATTGAACTAAATAATTTATACAGGGCGTTCAAAATAAAATTGTCAAGTTTAAGAACTTCATATACGAATAACTTCGTTTTTTCAAATGGCACCTACCTAATTTTATTTTTTCAATCGATTCCTTTTTTTATCCTCTTTCCTCCAGCAGCACATACCCACGAGCCGCTCGTGTAGGTATGTTTTATATAAACAAAATAAACAAGTGGATAAAAAAGTGTTTCATTTGCAAACCGCTACCGAATCTAAAGGACAGTGGAACAGTTAATCAAAAAATAGCTTGAGACTAAAGAAAATTAAAATAATGTTTGGCTTTTTCGAATTTTGTAAAGAAATTGGGGTGCAAAAAGCAGAGGGTGTTACAGGAGACTACTAGGAAAAGTAGCAGTTTGGAAGTCGTTGAATAAGAAGAAGAGAAATAGAGCGGTAGGATGAAAAACTAGCTTGGGGTATGTTACAAGGAAAGGTATTGAAAATAAAAGGATAATAGTATTAGGAAAAATTATGAGTGAATAAGAAAAGACGGAGATAGGGTGGTAGGATACCTTCTGATATTAGTTAGGATATATTAGAAGCAAATGTGGGGAAAAAGGGGAGTAAAGGGTTAACTACTCATAGATTAGATTATTGTTCACAAATATCTACATAGTTAAGGTTTGTTTTAATTTTTAAAAAAATGGAAAAATTGGCTTAGAATAGGAAAAAATAGAAGCCCACTCTATAAGTCTAGCACAAATGACACAGATTTATTAACGACAAAATTTTACTCATTGTAACGCCCATAATAAGTATTAGGTACTGATCATTTCGGTTACTTACTTAACATCTTTTTGTATAATTCCTTCACGCTCATCCACTTAAAATTAACTACAGTTATAGCCCTGCAGATAATAACAGATTTTGGAAAACAACTTTATTCAGTCTGCCTCGTTGTATGCTTAAAGTATAGTTTATTACAAACTTACAATTTGCAAGCGTTGGCGGTTTCATGTGTGATAACATTTGCAACAAAAATTGCAAATCGTGCAAAAAAAATTAAAAATTTTTTACTTTCTTCAGTCTGCGGTTGTTTTAGAACCAAAATATGCAATAAAATAATAACGTCAGTTTATTGGCAGACGGTTTTCGGTAATATGGAACTTTTTATCCTCAATTGAAATCGTTAACAAAAAAGTTAGTTGTTTTTTTTACAATATACAGTCTGCCAAAATACGAAACGACTACACTTACCAGAAAATAACCCCAAGCAACGAGGCAGACAAATCCATGTGAAACTCTGACTTACATGTTATATCAAAATCTATTATTAGTTGTTATATTTTCCAAAGGCAGACGGTATAAAAGATACCGGCCAAGTGCGAGTCGAACTCGCGCACCGAGGGTTCCGTACAACCCTGTATATATGTGATGTAACTAAAAATGTAAGGTTTTCGGAATTTTTCCTTTATATGTGCTATAAAACATTGCTTCATGCCTAATTTCAAGATTCTAAATCGACTGGAAGTACCCTTTAGGTTTTGATTCCCTTGCGAGTAGTTGCGAGTTTGAAAATATGCGACTTAAATTGCTGTTTCTTTTGATTGCGTTGATATAGAAGTTTGATTTTTTTACAGCATAAAGGTATTATAGACCTGAGTATTTGATATGAATTTCAATTTAATACCTCTACGCGTTCATGAGGAAAGGGGTAGTAACTTTAAAATTATTAAAAAATTTTTTATTATATGATGTAACTGAAAATTTACGGTTTTCGCAATTTTTCCTTTATCTGTGCTATAAGACGTTGCTTCGTACCAAATTTCAAGATTCTGAGTTCACGGGAAGTACCCTGTAGGCTTTGATTCGAAAATTTGCGGAAATTGGCGGCATAAATGGCTGTTTGATTGAAGTTTGATTTTTTACAGCTCCAAGGGACAATAGACCTGAGTATTTGGTATAAATTTTATCTTGATACCTCCACGCGTTCCTGATAAAAAGGGTCTTGACAGACGGACGGACGGGCAACGAAGTGATCCTATAAGGGTTCCGCTTTTTCCTTTTGAGGTGCGGAACCCTAAAAATGATGAAGAATTCTTGTATTTCCGGTCGATGTTGGGGTTATTATCCGGGTAGTGTAGTCGTTTCGTATTTTGGCAGACTGTGTATTGTTAAAAAAACAACAAACTTTTTTGTTAACGATTTCAATTGAGGATAAAAAGTTCCATATTACCGATAACCGTCTGCCAATAAACTGACGTTATTATTTTATTGCATATTTTTATTCTAAAACAACCGCAGACTGAAGAAAGTAAAAAAATTTGTATTTTTTTTGCACGATTTGCAATTTTTGTTGCAAATGTTATCACACATTAAACCACCAACGCTTGCGCATTGTAAGTTTGTAATAAGCTATACTTTGAGCATACAACGAGGCAGACTGAATAAAGTTGTTTTCAAAAATCTGTTATTATCTGCAGGTCTATTAATACGGCTTAAACTGTAGGTATTGTATTATTGCCTCTTATTAACAACATGAATGTTGAAAACTGCTTGCCTACATAGGTACTGACATCTAGTCTTTCTGTAAGTACATTTTGCACCTGAAACTCGTGTCTCATATAATTAACATTTAACGTTATGAGATCAGCTTTTTATGGGTTTGGTGGTGCGCCGTTTATAAACACGAAAACTTTTTTAAGTATAGGCTTTATTTACTTATAAATAAAATATGACGTAATTAATTAATTAAAACAAGTTTATTCGCAAGTTTAATTGTTATAAACATGAAATTTCTACTATACTACAATAGCAATTGTTATAAGTATTATTTAATAGTTTTTAAAAAGTTTGTTCAAAGTTTACATCTGGCTTTTCGATCCCCATCGGCGGCGTGTCAGTTTCAGTTAACTTTCTCCCGTCTTTTGCCGAACGAACATCCCCTCAAAGAGGCGATACACCAAAATGATCCTTGAACTTTTGCACGCAATAGATTTTATAATAATATTCGATGTTATACCTACCAACGTATCTGTTGGTAGAGACCTGTATAGAATACATATCCTTTTGCTTTATAAGAAAGTCCCTTTCTGCTACCCTGTGCCGTGTAAGAGGAGGTAACGTTGCCAAGCAGAGGATGAGCCGCAGCTCGTTTTCCTTGTCTTTTCCCCGTAATTGGAGGTGACATTTATGCCCTTGAATAAAAGCCTCTGCGTTAAGAAATACCTGCATTATGTGCGAGACAGGACATAATTTTTCGAAAAATAACGACCTGCGAGTCACAAGAGTGTTTATAATTTTTACAAATGTATGTAGATTTCAAAATTTTGAAGATAACGAAATTAGATGTATCTCCAGTTTTTATATCAGCTATAACAGTCCTATTGTGCATCTATTTTCTTTTACGGCCATCATGCAGTAAATTAGAAAGATTGGCGTGTGTCCTATTGTAAGTAGGTAAGTATATGTAAAAGTTAGAAACGTTATTTGTGATGGAAGTACTTATATATAACATGTATGTGTGTTGTATATGTATGGGTGGAAAAGGTTGCAAATCTAATTCAAGCACATCGTCCATAATATTGCAAACGGTGTTCTAAAAGAGTCTTCAGGGGTTCCGCTATCTTTTATTGCAGCGGCTTGTCACTGGTAATGCGATCCGATATAAAATACGTTCTGGAAGTCGCACGGAAGTCAGACCGAGTTTGAGATTCTGCCCAGCGAGTGCACTTTTATTGCACTTAGTCATATCTAACAGGCATATTTACGCTTCCATTCGAGAAAATGGAAACAGCACACTCACACACATCTACACAAGCATCTACGACCGCCACCTTTTTGCTCATCTCTCGTTAATATCATACCTATACCTGTGTGTAGGTATCTATATAAACGTGCCTGTTTCGTTAATGTAATGAATGTACAAAGTACTACGTATTGCTTCCGATTTTTAATGTACTCATTAATTTTCATCTAGAAGATACTAAAAAATGAATTCCTGTCGTATGATTTGTAAGATTCGTACTTATGTATCATTCTATTTCAGCCCCGATTCTGTGCAGGATCTTTGGCTTTATACTGGCGAATTTTTTTAGCTACGCTACTTCCTTTCTTGCTAAAATTTTAACTCAACATCTAGTAGATATATATCTTAATATCTAATACACTTTTTCGAACTTTTGACATTGCCAAAAATGACCCCTATTAGTCTAGTTGCTTTGTTAAATCGTGATGGTCACTTTTTGGAAATTTCAGGGAAGTTCGGTAGGTACATAAACATAATGTAGGTAATACTGGCACAGTGCTCATATTTTTTCAAAATATTTCCTTTTAACTGTTTTTCATTTCATTAATTACATTTGTTTTAATTTAAATATACAACGTGTTGATTTTACGAAACAAGGTACCGCCACACGGAAATACGACATAATTGCACGGCAAAAGTGAGCCGTGACCAACTTGCAAAGTTCCGTTTGGGGGAAAAAAGAGCACTATGTGGGTCAGTATAAAAGAATTAGTTTTGGGAGTAAATCGGCAATAAAGTAAAGGTAAGCAAGATCAAGCAAGCGAGTCAGAAGGTTTAGGGGGGGTGTAGCGGGTCGCCGCTATCACTTACGCTAATGGCCTATTAAGAGTCTTTGCAATTATCAACGCTCCTATAGTTGATAATTATTTAGGCAAGTAGTTTTCATATATATTTGTAACTAGCAGCAATACCTGGCCTGTCCCGGGTAGGAATATATTACATGTTTGATGGAACATTCTGGCATATTCGCGAATTTAGAACTATCCTGTAGCCTATATGAGTGTGCCCATGGAAACGGAACTCTTGCCCGACCTTCGATATCTCGAAAACAAAGCGAGAAATCGAAAAATTTTATTCTTAATTTTCGTTTTATTTTGACTTATTTAACCTAAAAATCAAATCGTGGCGCCCCAGAAATCGTACTCTCCCCCGCCTATTCATTAACGATAGTGAATCAATTGTTATAAATGAACTAGCAGCAATACCTGGCGTTGCGAATATTCGCGAATTTAGAACTATCCAGAACATCCCATAATGATTCAAAACATTTTCTAACTTTTTTTAACACTCCGGAACATTCTTGAATGATCTTCAAGATTCTTGAACATTCTTGAACATTGTCAAATCAAAAGTGATGGGTGGACAACGCTTATCACTTAGGGGTATGAATAATAGATAGTAGTCGATTCTCAGACCTACTGAATATGCATATAAAATTTCATAAAAATCGGTCAAGCCGTTTCGGAGGAGTATGGTAACTATAACATTGTGACACGAGAATTTTATATATTTATAAGATTAGTTTTTAGTTGTTATTTGTTATTAAGGCATTATGTAATCTATTAAATCTTACAAAAAACCATACAAAATTCGCTCATCTTTATGACAATACAATTATTTTTTTCCCAGTGATTATTAATGAGGGAAAATAGTATAACTCTTGTTGGTCATTTTAATCAAAACTATAGAAGCATTTTGTTTCCCATTTTATTAAAATTGTCAAATTAAAAATGGTGTGGACATAGTAACACAAATTCTTTTCAAAATATGTTTGTTACCCATACCTGCTATCTATTTAAAGGTGTTTCTTTCTGAAATGTAATGAACGTATAAAGTACTTTAATGTAGGTATGTCCTCATTAATTTTTATTTATAAGGTATTAAAAAAATAATAATGATTCTCTCAATTTGTTGAAACAATCACCCGAATCGGCGAACTGCGTCGACCGCAAGTCAAAAAATACCAGTTCTGATCCTGCGCAGGACCTTCAGTCACGTCACTAAGTCATAGCTCCGTTACGTTTACCATAACTGTGCGTGAACAACTTCCTTTCCTTGCTACACTCAACTTCCAATACCTATCTAAATCTTTTGACATGGCCAAAGTGATCTGTATTAGCCCACAGTCTCTTTTTTATATCATGATGGTTACTTTCATTTGGGTAATAATAAGACAGAAATATTGTATGAGATTCATTTTCCCAATGATTATATATGAGGGAAAATAATTATTGTCTAGTTTGGAATTTTAGTCCAAACTATAGAAGCATTTTCTTTTTCGTTTTATTGCAAATTGTTATATTAAAACTGATGTGAACATGGTGACTCAAATTCTGTTGAAAATATGTCTGTTACCATACCTGTGTATCTATTTATAAGTGTTTCTTTCTGTAATTTAATAAACGTAGAAAGAAGGTACTTGAGTGTACTTATTAATTTTCATTTAGAAGATTTGTAGGATTAGTACCTATGTATCATTCTATTTCATGCCCGTTCTTGTACAGGAACCATAGCCACGTCACTTAGTTACAGTCTCTGTGCTAACTTTATACCGTTTATTATTTTTGAGGTGTGCGTGAACAACTTTCCTTTCTTGCTATACACTCAACTTCCAATATCTATTTAAATATCCAATACTCTTTTTCGGGTTGTTGACGTGGCCACAATCCAAGTCCCTTTTTTATATCATGACGGTTACTATTTCTTTACATCACTTAAACTTGGGTAATAGTAATCTATGAGATTTTTTTTGTCTTAATGATGTATATGAGGTAAAATAATAATGTTTTCAACTATAGAAGCATTTTTTTAGATTTAGATATATTAAAAATGATGTGAACATAGTGACTCAAATCGTGAGACTAGAAATAATAGTCCTGATCCTGCGCAAGACTTCTACCCACATCACTAACTTACATCCCCTTTGCGAACTTCATACTATCGAATTTTCCGTTTAGCTGTTCGTGAGCAACTTCTTTTCCTTGCTACACCCAATATCTAATATTTTTTTGGACTTTTAACGAAGACAAAAATGACCCATTAGCTCCAGTTCCATCACAGTCTTGAATATTAACACTTCCTCTTCCTTTTAATTGAGCAGTGTTTACAATTTGCTCGTAAGTACCGTTAGCAAATTGTCTATTGCCTCTAGGTACGTTATAAGAGTATTTTTTTTGGGTGATTTTCCCGTTGTAAAATCTCATACGTTTCGGAAGCGAAACACATCGTCGCGAGCACGTTACAATGAAAAATGCATAGAATGGAATTCGCCATTTTGACACCTCCGTTGGCGTTATCGAAATTGCTACATAAAATTGACACCCTCCACTTTTTTAATATCAGAACGTTTTAACGGGAATGAAATTTTAAGTGGGCCATACATAATAGATGAACAGGCAGGAGGGGGATTGTTTAAAGTGGTGGCGGCAACGACGCCTACGCCGCTACGACGGTATTGCCGCCGTGCACAGTTAAAGTGTGTCAATTTTCTCCCTGTCACTTGTATTTATGTATTGTATTTTTCGAAAGCCTCGTGGTTTTACAAATTTCATTTCCTTTCAACTTTTAAACTTTTATCATTGTCAAATGTGACGGCCATTTTGGTGTTCCTTTAGAAACCTTTTGCCCAAGTGTTCTCCTTTCAAATAAATTTCTTAAGTCCATAAATTTATATAATAATCTCATAAACTGACAAATCAACTAGAATAAATTCAGACGTATCTCATATTTGTGTCACCTAATTACTAAGATTTATTATTCTAATATATACTAATTTGGAATCGACAATCACATCTGACAGAGATGCTCTTGCCCTTACTAGTATTCACAACGTGCCTTTCACGAGCCGCCACTGTAAATTATTATCTTCAAATATTGTAAACTTCGTTTCAACATCGTGGAGCTACTTACGCTTCGTAACATTGAAGAAAAACAAAAAATTTTCATCACTGAAGTTGATATTTACGTGATTGCGGAAACGTTTATTAATCCTTGTAATTTGCGCGAACGTTCACTTTGTGTTTTTCTTTTCAACGATATAAGTAGCTAATAAATATTATAAGTACATGTTTTGTCATGTCAGAGAAAGTCAGTACCTGTATCTGCATATGTAATTATGTTTTCAATGGGGATAGTTCGTGATGATGCGTTGCGTTTTGACTTTGTATATTCCCGCTACCCTTCAGACAAACGTACCAATTTTTAGGTGAAACACGGCTAAAGCGTGGTGCCAACTGTTGTTTACAGTTAAATTTTATTTTAAATGCAAATTGCAGGTTCGCTCCTCGCAAAAAAAAGCAAAAATTAAGTACGAATAATAAAAGTTTGTGGAGAGAGAACAGTTCACTGAACTTATCTTATTGAATTAATTACCATAAGTATTACGTCAAAAGATAACAAGTATCTATTATCATTGCTCTTCGTTATTGTAGTAGGCATTTATGTAGGATAAGTATATAGCCATTTTAGAAACAGGATAAAGGAACATAAAAATCGTTTGAGGAACAAGTTAGGCCTAATTACGAACTTTAGAAATTCTTATATCCAGACAGCAACTTTTTCTTAGTTTATTTTATTAGTTTTATGTGACAAAACGATTATTGGAAATCGATAAAACTTTTGTGTGATTTTCTACGTACTTACTTGAAGCAGCAAGTTTAAACGTTTAACAATTAATTAATTCACATTGTAGCATTTGCTGTTGTATTGAGTGGTTTTTACGGCTTAATGGAAGACTAAAATTAGCGTTGATTACATTACAGTACCTACTTATGGTATACTGTGTTACTAATTTATTTAAGTACCTACGTTGTTGTCAGACAGACAGATAAGTAGGTGGATACTTCGGTCGAGTGTCCATTCTTCCGTCGTTTATGTACCTACTACATTAGTCATAATATTTAGATAGGAAATCGTTTCTATAAGATTCCGTGCTTGGTATCTGGGGCTGGTTGCTTTTACTTGGTCGGTGGTATCATGAGTTGGAACAAGTTGTCCCCAAACATTATGAATTAATAAGTAGAATGTTGCGTGTCGTTATAAAAGACGTAATAACTGTTTGTAGTTGTTACATAGTCGGGGTTGAAATGGCGCAGCCGGGTACAAAAAATATGGCGCTATTGAAAGAACCTAGTTATATGTGTACATATAGGTATAACGATTGAGCTTTTTTATGAAGGCTTATCAGATGTAATAACGTAATTTAGTATGAATTATGCTAGCTGAGTAATGCTCAATGTTACCCGGCTAAGAGTACGTTACAGGGACGAAAATTCTCGAGAATTTTGAAACATTGTATAAAAGAACTTCTTGTTAGAAAACAGTAGAATGATCTGGAAAGTTTTCGAGAATTTTCCTGAATTTCCTAGAATTTTTATAAAAATCCAGACATTCAGATATTCTCAAATACAGCAATAAAACTTCACAAAGTAGATTTTCACAATTTTTTTTTAATTATTTAACAATGTAACATGTTTTGCCAAAATATTTGACCTCTTCGGACAGTGAGTATTTTCTACTAAACCTAAAGTGTCGCATCACATCTTAAATAGGTAGGTACTAGGTTGCATTTGGGGGTGGATATAACATTAAAAAAGATTAATGAGAGGCGAATTATTTCCTTCTGTCTGGTCATTTAAGTTCTGCTTTTTAAATTTATTAATAAATTTTCTATGAGATTTAATTTTTTGCTTTTATTGCAGATATGTAGGTAATATTTAAAATTTGTCGTTAAAATTATGATCTCCTTCTATTATGTGGTTCGCATAATTAGAGTGCGTTTTATTTTTTAAAAAATTACTTTTATGTTCGGAAATACGTTTTTGAAAATTTCTTCCTGTTTGTCCAATATATACTATTGGGCAAGACCCACATGTCAGTTTGTAAACTCCGGAGCATTTTGTTTATCTACTTTATTTTTATTATTTTTAATGTATTTTCCTACTGAAAAACTTATTTATTTTACTTTACTATTTATATGCAATATTAGACCATATTTTTCTAAGAAACAGCGAATTTTATTTGTAAATAGGCCGAAATATGTTAATGTGTTGTGTATTTTATTTTTAGTTATTGTAGTAGTATAAATAGATTGTAAGGCTAGTTTTTGCTGTTTCTTTTAAATTATTTTGTCTATAATTGACGGATCATAACCATTGTTTGTGGTATTTGTTTTCATTTGACATCGGGATAATTAGTAGTCTATGGACCATACTATTGTAAGCAGCTAATTTGTGTTGAAAAGGATAAAATGATTTGTTATGTATAGTTGCATCTTAATGTGTTGGTTTGTGATATATCGAAAAACTGAATTAATTATTAATTTTAGTTAGTTGGTGTTATATCCACCCGCAAATGCAAGCTAGTATTTAAGATGTGATGCGACACTTTAAGTTTAGTAGAAAATACTCACTGTCCGAAGAAGCCAAAGTTTTGGCGAAACATGTTACATTTTTAAATAATAAACAATAATTCCTGTATTATGGATTTTTATCAAGTTAAGATCGAAATTATTCTATTTTCAAATATCTGGATTTTTTGGATATTTCTGAAACATCTGGATTTTTTTTAAATTGGTTGTCGAGATTTTTTTAAAAATCCTACGAATTTCCGGAAAATTCTAGAAGTTTCTCGCAAGTTCCAACACTTAAGTAGGTACTGAACATTTCTTTAATTTTTTTTTTTGTGTTTCCCGGAGAAGTTTAAATTAATATCATTAATTAGGATCTATTCTTATGCATTTATATTCTAATTAATTTTTATTATTTAAATTATTATTATTATATTTCTTTTTATACTTATGTGATTCCATTCGTTAAAACAAATCAAAATTCTTCAATGCAATATAAAGTCATCGCTATTTCCGGTCAAAAATTCGAGTCAATCGGTTCTACTTTTGACAAAAATATCTCTAGAATCGTAATTTTGTTATTTTCAACAAACCAAGAGATGTAACAGTGTTTTGTCTATAGATTTCAATTTCTAATGAGAAATTATAATAAGACACGATTTCGTTTAGGCATTAGGAAAATTAAAGGACTTTAATTGCTAATTTTGTGTCATAATATTTAAAATTGATAGTTTTGATTAAAAAGTCATAATTCTTATTGATGGATACTTCATTGAAGTTATAAAATCTCTAAGTTATTTGCAAATATTTTTCATGATGCCTTTCGAAAATCCTTACCAAAGCTAGGTCCTGAAATGCGTTTAGGATTCTTGGACAATGCTTTGATTAAGTATTTGTCATTAAGCCTTATATTTACACTAGCAGCAATAACCGGCGTTTCCCGGGTAAGAGTATATCACACGTTTGATGGAACATTCTAGAATATTCGCGAATTTACAACTATCCAGAACATCCCATAATGATTTAAAACATTTTCTAACTTATTTTAACACTCTGGAACATTGTTGAATGATCTTCAAGATTCTGGAACATTCTTGATCATTGCCAAACCATTCTGAAATGTTATAATAAAACTTAGAACATATTTGAACTCCCTGTAACATTCTAAAAAAATCTGCTTCATTCTCATCCCCACTCCGTGCTGTTTGCTGGGTGATTAGTGACATCAGTAGACGCCTGGCGGGGATGACTAATCGATTGATAATAATTGATCAGTTATCGACCACTGAGAGTTAAGATTATTACAGTACTAATATCGCTATTAAAAATTGAGGGTTGGTGGTAGAAGGGTGAAAATTAAAAGTTACCTATCTATATTTATTTTTTAATGCCAAATCATAAAAAATAATTTTGTCCAAAAAAAGTTAGGGGTAGACAACCCTTTCACTTAGGGATATAAAAAATTGATAGTAGCCGATTCTCAGACCTACTGAATATGCATATAAAACTTCATAAAAATCGGTCGAGCCGTTTTGGAGGAGTATGGTAACTAAAATTATAACACGAGAATTTTATATATTAGATTTTTTTTATTTGAGTAGCTTTAAATAAACCAGTGTCTTGTACAAAAGTCTTTAATTGTGCAATGGGTTACCGTAATCAGGAATTCAGGAAGAATAGCTTTAGACATTACTTTTAGTAATCATTATTATCATCATGAAAAATTAATGGATTTTAATTGCTGATCTTGTGGCATATTTAAAATTTAAAGTTTTGATTAAGAAGTCATAATTCTTATTGATACTTCATTGAAGTTCTTAAATCTTTAAATTATTTGCAAATATTTTTCTAAATTTTCTAGTATTGTTGGACATTATTTAGGTTCAAAGCTGATACATGTTGAAACTTATCCATAATAGTAAAGAATAAACACAAGTTTCAAAAAACTTTTATTGTAACACACTACAATTGTTTCATCACACCTGATGAAGACACTGTGTGTCGAAACAATTGTAGTGTGTTACAATAAAAGTTTTTTGAAACTTGTGTTTATTCTTTACTATTGTTGGACATTGCTTTGATTATTTATCGTTAATCCTTATATTAGGTACCATTTTTTTAATTCTAGTAGTTGAAGAAAAATCAATGTCTTCTCAAAAAGTCTTAAGTTGTGTAATGGGCAATCATAAAGGAGGTCTTGAAGGAATTTTCGGAATTTAGGAGGAATAACTTTGGACTCGTGATGTTATGATTCGGCTCTAAAGATCGTTCTCGGTTGGAATGCTTCCTAACAGTTCCCTAACACGAATGGCGCGCAATTTAGAGGTCCTTCCATCCCCAAGGACCTTTGAAGAAGCTGGCCATTCGTGTTAGCGAAACGTTAGAAAGGAATTCCACCAGACGATGACCCCAGTCTATCAATTGGCCGCGAAAGCTATTACCAATTTGTAAGAATAACTCGTTAATGGTCATTATTTTTTCTGGGGAAAATTGAAGGATTTAAGTATTCGATTTTCTGGCACTGAATTTAGAATTTGCAAATTTAACGAAAACGCTACAATCCTCATTGATTCTTAAGCTAGTTGTAAATTTAAAATTCTCTAGGTATGTTCTTTGTTAAAATATTTTCCTTGGCACCTTTTAATAATTCTTTTCAACGGTAAATCTATATATATTGAATTTCAGATTCTTTTTGGGTACTTACGAAATTTGATAAAATCCGTATAACATTCATCTATATTAATTTTTATCAATAACTTTCAATTTTGTTGACTTACCTGCTAGCCGATCTTTTACAACTTGTGAGGCGAATGCTGCGGCTGCTGCTGATCTCTGCAGCATCGGATCCAGAGTTAACGCCCATGGATTAAAGACGGCACCGGGTGCGCCAGGGCCTCCCAGGGGCCTATGAGCAGGAACCCTCAAGACACCTTGCGGATAGAACCCCGACGGTATCAGGCTTGTGGCCGTTCTGTGGTGCGACGTGAAGCCCGCCGGATAGCTCATCATCCTCTCCAGTTCAGTTCCTTCAGTTTCAGACTTTTCATCGCTTGTTTTTCCCAGTAAATTTGAAATGCTAAACGGTAGGGTTGTGGTGGTTGTTGACGAGTGTGAATTTGATACAGGATCGGGACTTGAGCAGTTGCTCCTAGGGGAACGAGATCTCGGTTCGTCGCTATCACAATTTGATAACCTGCTGTCGCTGTCCAGGATGTTGATCTCATGATCGTCCTCGGTGAGTTCGTGATCTGACATCCTTAAGTATTCTGGCTGGAGTATTGGCAGTTTATAAGGATTGGGCACTTACAGGGATGATGTTGTTCTCATTCTTGGAGAAAGATGCAGACGCTAGTAGATGATTGTTCAAAATTAAGATTGACACAGCTGTTACTAATCTAAATTTCGGAGTACTCAGAGTTTATCTAAATGTAACACTACAGTGGTGGCAAGTTAAGTCTATATGGAGTCCAGTGATAGGATTCATAGCCTTGGTTCGGAATAGGGCAATGAAAAATATGGAAAACCGCACTAAATCCACAGTTTATGGCTGAAGCGATAGATTGGCCAGAACTATTCGAACTTTGACGACACGTGAAAAAGTTGGGGATTTCGGGAACGCACTGTGTTTACGAAACGTTCAAATCGACTGTCGCCGGTGCACTAGAGCTTAACAGGCGGTTGCCATAGCACCGTGGAGCACTTAGCAAAAGACCAATCGTTGGCCAGATTGCCTGCGCCGACACCGCCCCTAACCAGTCCCTATTGGATTAAACAGATTCGAACCAAATTGAGTACCTCTCAAGTCGTTTTTTGTGAATACAGAAGTGGTTTCGTTCGCGATATTGCTTAAAGCGCTATTCGGATCGTAACTTAATTTATGGGAATAAAGATGACGTTGTGTGGTGGGGGTAGAGGGCTATAGTTTACGAGCTTGCTTGCTCTTCCTTGCTCGTCCTGCTCTTACCGCACACTTAGCGGTAGGGTTTCTATTCGCGTAAATGATGCACAGGATGTTAACATCTTTGTAAAGGATCGTTAATCAATTTCAAAAATCGGTCGGAAATTATCGGCCAATCGGAACGTGCTAGGAGTCAATAAATCTATTGAATCTCCTTAAGATTATCTACTAGGTATATTAGTTGCCCATTAACTGGAATGGACTTTACTGGGAAATTTTATGAAAAATCTCTGTCAAAATAATGTAAATAAAATATATTCACTATTCTTAAGTTACTTAAGTGAAAAACGGAGAGGAAATTGCGATTAATGTATGGTTTAGGTACCTCTAATTAAAATTGATAGGGTTAAATATTCGCAAATAATGACAAAAATTAAAAACACTTAATGCCAAGGAAAATCCTAAAGGATAACAATAAAATCTATGGATATTAGTATCCAGTTAAATGTGTAGATCACTAAAGATTATGCAAAAATTTTATTGAATTTAATTAGGAATTACAGAATAGACAATGAGCTTTCAGAAAATCCACGAAAATTGTTTTAAAAGGTAGGCAATTAGGACTAAAGCGACTCAATAACGAAGAAGATCCTAATGGATAGTGATAATTTTACTGAATCAATGCTCAGGCATTCGTGTCAATTATCAGATATAGATAACCTCTGTGGCAAAGCAATATTTTTAATTTTTTGTAAATAGTGTACATTTTATTTCAAATTTATATTTCTTTCTTTTGTAAATATCACTTCAATGAACTTCTTGTCTTGTGCATGCCTTTGTTTCCTTTCTATTGTTCCACTATCGCTATTACTACTTTTACCTAGAATTTCACACTCACCTGTATCTGCATGCACCCCTTACTAATAGCTGGTTTTGCCCTTAATTGCTTTCTTCTGAATTCTGTACTTTCCTATCTATTCAATTCTACGTATTTATACAACTAGTGTCATCAGCCTTACTCTCAGTACTTTTCTTTCTATCACATCTATTTTACTAACAACCCTTTTGTATAAATACTCTCTAAATTTCCTTTCTCAAGACAGTCTACGCTTCGCCCCAGTATTAGTAAGTTGCCTACATTGTTTATGTTTATTTTGTTGTCTTTGTTATTATTGTTGTGATTGAAATTTTGTTACTGGTTTTTCTATATCTTTTGCATCTTTCATCTTTGTTATTGTATATATCTGCATTTCATGTTTTGTTCATTTCTGTACATAAATTGTTATTTTTTATTGTTAGTGTTTTCTTCTGTTTGTTAATATTTTTATTAATATTAACTTTAAAGACGCTAAAGTGGTGACCCCGTGTATGTAAAATTAACAGTTTCATTTTAATTTCAAATACATTCACATAAACAATAGTATGGCTACTGATAAGTGCGCGTCGCAAAATGCAGAAGTTGCGACATCAATTGACCGCGTTGCCGTAAAAGTGCCAGCTTTTATCCCGTCAGATCCAGAACTTTGGTTTTCTATGTTGGAAAGCAGTTTTGACACCGCGGGTATAGTGCAAGACAACACTAAATTCGGTTACGCGTTAAGTGGTCTCGAGCAAAAATACGCTCTCGAAGTTCGCGATATAATTTTAAAACCGCGTAGTGAACGAACCTACGAGCTCTTAAAAAACGAGTTAATCAAACGTATGGGTGCATCGCAAGAACAAAATACCAGACGTCTACTGGAAAACGAACCCCTGGGAGATCGCAAACCTTCGCAGTTCCTACGACATTTGCGCAACCTCGCCGGCAGTGAATTCCCGGAACAGGTTCTTCAAACGCTTTGGTTAACCCGTTTACCAAAACATATCCAGGCCCTCTTAGCTGCGCACCAGGATCTACCGTTGGATAAAAGAGCTGAAATCGCGGACACCATCGTCGAAGCATATGGCCAGTGTAACAACGTCTCAGAAACCTCCACGTCTACTGTAAACAGCAGGTTAGATTTCTTGGAAAACGCCCTGACAACGGCGCTTCACGAGTTAGCGGCCATAAAAATTAACCAAGGACCACAACACCAGTCTAGACGTTTCCCAACGAGATCACGCTCCCGTTCACGTTCGCGTTCGCATTCGCAACCAAAGAGCGAAATTTGTTGGTACCATCTTCGTTTCGGCCAAGCAGCAAAAAGATGTACCAAGCCCTGTAAATACGAAGCCAATTCTCCGGGAAACGACATGGGCAGTCGTTGATGGCGACCGACGACAGCAGCCCTACACTACTATCCCGCCGATTATTCATCACCGACAAGTCTGCGAAACTAAAGTTCCTGATCGACACTGGTGCTGACCTTTGTGTGTTCCCACGTTCCCAACTTCCGGAACCAAGAGAGAAGTCGAATTACGAGCTCTCCGCTGCAAATGGTACTACGATATTCACATATGGGACACTTACGCTGACTCTGGACCTCGGACTTCGACGACAGTTCACGTGGCGTTTTGTCGTGGCTGACGTTTCAAAGCCCATCATCGGCGCCGACTTCTTATCGCATTTTGGACTGCTCGTGGACATGAAAAACAAGCGTCTCCTGGACGTAACCACTCAT
This sequence comes from Agrilus mali, assembly GCA_029378335.1. Lineage (NCBI taxonomy): Eukaryota > Metazoa > Arthropoda > Insecta > Coleoptera > Buprestidae > Agrilus > Agrilus mali. The sequence continues at coordinate 16,694,950 of CM055658.1, read as the reverse complement.
CTTGCATCACATGGGAGAGTGATTGAGTGTAAGTCACCATCTGTTAAGACAGTTTCAGGTTCGTCACCATTTCACGGCCTATTACAACAATTTCCGGGAACGACCCGGCCAGGAGGAACTCCCACGTATACTTCTCACTCGACTAGGCATCATATAATCACCACTCCCGGACCACCTGTCGCGCAACGACCACGACGACTCGCGCCAGACAAGTTGCGTGCCGCAAAAAAGGAATTCGAGGCCATGGTCAAATTGGGCATCGCTCGTCCTTCCAAGAGTCCCTGGGCATCACCGCTACATATGGTCCCGAAAACAGGCGATGAATGGAGACCCTGTGGCGATTATCGCGCCCTAAACGCTAGGACATGTCCCGACCGGTATCCTGTCAAACACATACAGGACTTTTCCCAATCGCTCAGTGGGAAAACCATATTTTCCACGATCGATTTGGTACGGGCGTTTAACCAGATTCCTGTCGCTGACGAAGATGTCCCCGAAACAGCCATCACGACACCGTTCGGCTTGTTTGAATTCACACACATGAGTTTTGGGTTACGCAATGCCGCACAAACCTTCCAGCGGTTTATCGATGAAGTTCTGCAAGGCTTAGAATTTTGCTACTCCTACATTGATGACATTCTAGTTGCTTCGGTGTCGATGGAAGAACATCTGGACCACCTGCGGACATTATTTGGTAGATTACAACAATATGGTGTAATTGTCAATCCATCCAAATGCGTATTTGGCCAACCGGAAGTAAAATTTCTTGGCTACCTTGTTTCCGGTTCCGGCACACATCCGTTGCCTGAAAAAGTGGACGCCATCCGATCCTTCCCGCTTCCGCAGACGGTAAAGAAACTCCGCCAATTTCTGGGAATGGTCAATTTCTACCGACGATTCATCCCGAAGGCCGCGAAGATCCAGGCGCCACTCAACGACCTTCTGCAAGGCAACGTGAAAGGCAATCACCCCGTTTCTTGGACACCGGAAGCTACGCAGGCATTCGAAGCTTGTAAAGAAGCCCTTTCGCAGGCTACGCTGTTGGCACATCCCAAAACGAATGCAACCCTGGCAATATTTACCGATGCATCAGACTACGCCGTGGGTGCCGTCTTGCAACAGCTAGTGGACAATCATTGGCAGCCCTTAGATTTCTTTTCTAAGAAACTAAGTCCTGCCGAAGTGAACTACGCCGCCTACGATCGGGAGTTGTTGGCAATTTACCTTGCGGTAAAACATTTCCGATATATGGTGGAAGGTCGAACTTTTACCATTTATACCGACCATAAACCAATAATCTACGCCTTTCGGAAGAAGCACGACCAATGTTCCCCACGTCAAGTCCGACATCTCGATTTTATAGCCCAATTCTCCAGCGACGTCAGGCACATTTCCGGGTCTGAAAACATTGTTGCCGATACTCTATCCCGGGTAGAGGAGCTGCACGATACCCTGGACTACGAGGCACTCGCAGAAGAACAAAAAACGGACCCAGAATTGAAGGAACACCTCAACAGCGATTCCTCACTCAAGATGAAGCTCCTGCAATTACCAGGTACCACATCATCAGTTTTTTGTGACGTTTCCATGCGTACCGTTCGTCCATTCATCACAAAAGGGTTCCGAAAAGCTGCTTTTCACTCCGTGCACGACTTGTCCCATCCAGGAATCAACGCGACTGTCAAACTTGTGACGCAACGTTACATTTGGCCGTCCGTAAAGAAAGACGTTCGTCAGTGGGCCCGTTCCTGTATCGCTTGCCAGCGTTCCAAGATAACGCGACATGTGTCAGCTCCCGTAGGTTCATTTCCGCCTACGTCATCGAGATTTGACCATATACACATTGATATCGTCATAATGCCGCCGTCCGAAGGATATAGGTACTGCCTAACGATGGTAGACAGATATTCCAGGTGGCCCGAAGCTGTCCCTATTCCCGACCAGGAAGCATCGACCATTGCTCGTGCCCTATACGACAACTGGATCGCCAGATTTGGGACTCCTTTAAGAATTACTTCCGACCAAGGCCGACAATTCGAGTCGTACCTTTTTAAACAGTTAAGCCGTTTATTAGGTACGTCTCATCTCCGAACGACCGCCTATCATCCTTCAGCTAATGGTATGGTAGAACGTCTGCACCGACAGCTTAAGGCAGCTTTAATGTCTCACCAGACCAATTCCTGGACGCGAGCTCTACCAACAGTGCTATTGGGAATACGATCTGCCTGGAAAGATGATCTTCAAGCTACCACAGCAGAACTATTGTACGGAGAAACGCTGCGACTTCCTGGTGAGTTTTTAGGATCACATCCAGATTCTCCTACTCACGAAGATGCATCAGAATTCGTCAAGGAACTCCGTACAATACAACAAACACTGCGACCCACTCCAGAACGCCGCCATGGAGATAAAAAAACTTTTATCTTCAAGGACCTCAGCACAACGAGTCAGGTCTTTATTCGCCGCGGAGGGCCGAAGGAGACGCTTCTACAACCGTACGAAGGCCCGTATACAGTTGTTCAACGTGCGGACAAAACCTTCGTCGTCCATGTCAAAGGTCGAGACGTGACGGTATCAGTAGACCGCCTTAAACCGGCCTACGTCATGGCAGAACCACCCGCTGCATCGATAAACCAACAAATTGTCCCTGGAAGCACGCCATTGCCACAACAGTTGCCCTCCAACGAGCCGCCGATCATAAAAAATTCAACAACAAGGGCTGGAAGGCGAGTTCGTTTCCCGGATCGTCTGCAAGCAGGATTTCCGTAACGTCCTGTTACTAGCAGGGGGGTACTGTGGCAAAGCAATATTTTTAATTTTTTGTAAATAGTGTACATTTTATTTCAAATTTATATTTCTTTCTTTTGTAAATATCACTTCAATGAACTTCTTGTCTTGTGCATGCCTTTGTTTCCTTTCTATTGTTCCACTATCGCTATTACTACTTTTACCTAGAATTTCACACTCACCTGTATCTGCATGCACCCCTTACTAATAGCTGGTTTTGCCCTTAATTGCTTTCTTCTGAATTCTGTACTTTCCTATCTATTCAATTCTACGTATTTATACAACTAGTGTCATCAGCCTTACTCTCAGTACTTTTCTTTCTATCACATCTATTTTACTAACAACCCTTTTGTATAAATACTCTCTAAATTTCCTTTCTCAAGACAGTCTACGCTTCGCCCCAGTATTAGTAAGTTGCCTACATTGTTTATGTTTATTTTGTTGTCTTTGTTATTATTGTTGTGATTGAAATTTTGTTACTGGTTTTTCTATATCTTTTGCATCTTTCATCTTTGTTATTGTATATATCTGCATTTCATGTTTTGTTCATTTCTGTACATAAATTGTTATTTTTTATTGTTAGTGTTTTCTTCTGTTTGTTAATATTTTTATTAATATTAACTTTAAAGACGCTAAACCTCGTTTACAATGGCATTTTCCATTTTAATTATCTATATTTATTACATAATAGCATAGAATTAAGTAATATTGTTGATGTCTATCACCATACAGCACAATAACTAAACATCCGTTTATTTGTCGCGATTGACCTTTGTATACAAATACAATATTTTATGAATAATTAATACTGAAATCATATTTTTTAACTAATTAAGCTACTTATCAAAGTCCATTATTTCTTTAAAAATGAGAATGAATTTTAATTATATGAGATTACCTAATGAAAGTTATTGTACGTATAGAAACAAGCAAGAAAGTTTTAAGATCTAGGTACATATTATAGTAAGAAATATTATCCGACATAAGAGGGGAAGGTGAAATAAAGTCTACTCTGCAGATGTTATCTACTTCCTAAAAAGTACACAAATAAGTATTGCAGAACTAGAAAGATGAAATAACTTGTTCCATTTTTATGTGAAACCATAAAAGGAACCAAGTACATTTTAAAATTTTCAAGCGTTTTCCACGTTCGTACCAAGCTGATGGGCAGCACTAAACCCTGATATTGTTTTATTTGCTGCTTTCTGGCGGGTCAAACGTTAACCAGGTTATTTCCCTGTCCCGATTTATATTCCGGAATTGCCTTGCTTTTGTTATTTCCGGAACCATTCCGGTGAGTCTGCAGTAAGAAAGATTTATTCTTTTCGGACGCGCCTCCCTCCTTCACACTCGCTTCTGCTTCAATGTATCCCCCGTATAAATATGGCCAGAAACAACCACTTTTCGACAAACATACACATCTGTACACCTTAAATAATAACAAGAAGTAAGAAAAAAAATGAGAATAGTTACGACTTTTTTAATTTACGTTAACATTTACATAGTTGAGAAATATTTAAGGAAAATTTGAACAAATAATGACAAGGAAACATAATACTTTAAGATGATATATTATATTTATAATCTGCTTTGAAAGAAAGGACTTAGGTACTTATCATTGATCATGCAGTTTTTGATCAGACTCGTTTTCGAATTCTTGAAAATTTTATCGGCCAGGACAACTCTATCCATTAAGATTTCAACACGATATATCAGGAATCTTTATTCACGAATTTTCGTATTAAAAAATGTTTAAGAATTTCTCCTGGTAGAAAGATCGATAGAACAATTGATCTTCAGAAGGCTTTTATTTTGATTTATTGATACCCGATGAATTTTATATACAAAAGTGTCTCGTCAAAGTTTTTGGGTACGGAGATCGTTTTGCAACGGTCCCTAGACAGGTCAGCAGGAGTTATTCATGAGCGTGAGCCTAATCAAAGCGGCAATAAAAATGAGAATCCTCTTGCGCGTGTCCTGAATCATTCATACAATCCTGAAACGTAACAATAGCCTCCTGTGCTCGAACGAAAGCCTCTTACTCTTTTTCGCAATACGATATACGTACGTAAAAGAAGAAGAAACCTAAACCGCTATCTCTAACTCCAATTTGCAGCCAGGCTCATTTGTTTCTGCATCTCGGGGTTGAAAAATTGATGGGACGAAGACGACATAAGTGTAGCAATCAGAGCGCGAGAGTACGATGCGATTCGGTGCGGGCAAGAAAAAGACATATCACGGTAATTCGGAGGGATGGATGGATGGTGGTGCCTCTCGTGCTTGTTTCGCGCTCGTACCCCTCGTCGTTCGTTTTTATTGTTCCGGCCGGCGGTGACCAACCGCGACGGTTTGGGATTTCTTCTGACGTCGCCGTCGCGACGTGCTCTCTCCTCATCCGAATGCAGTAGAAATGTGAGAAGAATAAAACGGAACGGGAATAATACCTACCCGCAGACTAACATGGAGTGTGTATAATACATTAGGGAACTTTATAAATTTTCTTATTCCTTACATCTCTACATAAACCTACATCGTTGTATGGATCATAAAAAATCAGAATGCACGTATCAGCTACAAAATTCGAGAAGAAGCGTTCGGTTGTTTATGATGAAATTCACTTTATAGGGCGGTATTAAAAGAAATAACAATCACTGATACATATTACATTATGACGATGCTAGGAGGATGTCTGAGATCTTCAGGAGATGCCATCAACTTCATCACTATGAACAGAAGCAAATCTAAAAAGTTTTCCAAATTCCCTACCTTTGGTTTGGTACGAAATCCACCTGTCGTGATAGTGATTACAATCGAGTATTTTTTGTGTCCACAGGATAAAATGATTTCGTTTACTCATTTATTTCTAACTGTTCGATGCGATCTAGGGGTAGAGAATGTGAGTAGTTTATTATTATACCTATTAAAGTATACGTAATAAGTTAAAATAAAAAGTGGTAGATAATCGGCATAAATAGTCGACTAATGTCACCGAAAAACCGTTTATTGTGTATAAGTAGTGGTGAGTTTCGATAAACGCTTATAATGTCGTTTTAAGTGGTAGTTGCGACGGCGTCTCTTGGTTGTAGCCTTTGTTTTTGATCGGGCAATTTTCGAAAACGTCCGTTGGGGCAATTTGAAGGGCCATTAGAGTTTGATTATATACGAATGTACTTTAAACGCGGCCAACTCTCAAAAACGGAAAATTATGTAGTAAAAATTCGTGGCTGTCGTCCTTTGAAAATTCACACAATCGTCGAGTAGTAGATAATACATATACAGGGCGTTCAAACATTAATTAAAATGATAAAAATTAAAAACGAAGAAAATTTTTTACTTTGAAAGTTTTAACGTTATTACTTATTAACTGTTAAAACAATAAGAATAAGTTACGTGTTAAATATTGAACAATTTAAAACAAAATGAATTTTAAGAACCAAAGCTCGGGCGTCACCTTGTCATTCAAAGAACTTTAATTAAGATGTTTCAGGCAGAGCAGTGGGGGTTCCTGAAAACCCTGAAGCCTTTAAGGGCTCGAAGCTCTCATAAAAAAACATTTGAAGAGTATATTCAGAAAATTACAACTAACAAAAAACTTACAAAATAAGTCGAGCCCACCCAAAAATGCTTCCCTACGCCACAGTGGGGACTGCTGCTTATTTCCAGGTATTTTAGGGGATTTTTCGTTTTTGATAGTTGAGGCTAAATGATGCCAGGTAATATCTTCAGGGACCAACTTTCTAAATTTTTATGGGGGCCGCCTACAGGTATTTATAGACCCCTCACTTGTTTTGTAGCCGTGGGGAGTTGCCTCAGGGTGTCTTCAACCCTACCCGTAATCTCAGTCTCCTAGTCCAGCCGGAACCTAGGCATTCTACGAGGGCGGATCAAATATAAACGAGCCTTTTTAAATTGAGCGCCGGATAATTGTTCAAGGCGCACACGGGCGTTAGTAACTTGAAGTGAGGATATTAGGTGACACGGAAACGACTCGTCGTATTTCTGTGTTAGCTTGGTTAGTAGCTATCAGAATGAGCGAGAAAGAGATGCATAGCAGCGTTGCGCAACGGATTATTATTAAATTTCTTACACGTGAAAACGTGAAACCAGTTTGCTAGCAAAGTTCGGAAATGAAACACTTTCGTGACAACGGATAAAAGTTTGGTGCAAAGAATTTAACGAAGGGCGTAATCGTGTCGAAAATGTAAATCATCCTCGTCGTCCGCCCACCAGCATATCGCCGGTTAACATTGCACGCGTTAGAAACCTTATTGAAGTGGACCACCACGCCACTATGCTTCAGATATCTGTTGAACTCGGCATCAGCTATGAGAGTGTCCACACAATCATAACGAAAAACTGGGGATTCCGAAAAATTTCAGCTCCTTGGGTCCCAAAGTTGCTGAGTGAAGATCAAAAAGCTGCTCGAGTTCGCATCGCAACTTTAACGCAGGCCCAAATCACTGAAATGCATTGGACTCGGTCGGAGCACTCTCCATATAACCCAAACTTATCCCCTTGTGATTTCCACATGTTTGGGCCCCTCAAACAATCGCTAGGAGGCGAGCGATTTCAGACTGATGAACATGTGGAGGCGTTTGTGCGCAACTGCCGCCCTGCTTCTTTTTATGAAAACGATATGAAAAAACTACCAATCCGTTAGGAAAAATGTATAATTAAACAAGGGGGATATGTCGAAGAATTGAGAAATTTGTGTTTTTTCAAAATAAATGTTTTATGAACAAAGGCTCGTTTATATTTGATCCGTCCTCGTAGATGGGCTGACTAAAGTACATGAACAAATATTTATCAAAAATTTTACCTAAAAATTAAAAGAATATTAATAAAAAAAATTGTTGTTTGAAGGCATTGAAGATGCCTTCAAATAAGGTGCAAGGAAGGAAGAGTAAGGGAATCTCGGTCGTCAATATGGTGGTCAAAACAGACTTCAAACATTCAACACTTACTCGATACCGATACCATATGAAAAAATTAAATTACCAAAAAAAAATGTGTGAAAAATGAAATTATTTAATGTTTTACAATTTTGTCACAAAGGCCTAAAAAATTAAGAAGATAAAGTACGATTTAAAAATGCCCCGTGGCAACAAAAAAAATTTTGAAAAAAGTTAAAATTATATATGGTATAAAAAAAAACAAATTAAAAGAGAGCTTCAACAACTTTTAAATAAAATGAAGAAATACTTAATTTTGAATCAATTCACACGAAATATTAAGAATAAATAAATGGTTCAAAAAAACTCACGCAACATGAAGCAGAAAATAGGATAGAGGAAGAAAAGTCTTGAGCACCGACCAGAAAAAAATCATCCATGGTGTAGTCCTGCGCAAAAGTTGTTAGTCTTGCTGATAAGACGAAATTAAGAAGAAATCAATAAAACTGAACTAAAACAAACACAAACTGAATAAAAAGAACTTGTTTCGGAACATTGTGTCATCTTAACAGTTTCCAATTGGTTATCAGAAGCTTTTCAATTATGAGGTTTCAGATTTTAATCGTTTAACCTGACTGTATCAAGCATTTAATTTTTCGTCTGTAAAATATGCAAATATGACAAGACGATGACAGTTGGAATATTAACGGCCGATAACCCGAATTCTTTTTTATAAATGTTAACAAAACGGCGGTTATCGTAATAACAGTCTTATAAAATTATAATAGGAAACTGAACCAACAAAAATGGAAATTTCCTTAAAGTGAATATCTCTGTGATCTATTTAATTTTGTCATCGTGTATTTAATTGCTGAAACATTAATTAATGAAAAGCAGAAGAATATTAATAAAAACCATTTTTTCTGGCATTTCAAATGTTTTATTTTTTGATCATCGACAAAAGGTTCAATTAAAATTATTCATTTATATTTACAATTTCGTCGACTATATCTCAGGTTGTCATTAATCTCCTGTGTTTCTTTAAAACACTGCTGTCCGACAGTGAAACAGATTGGTCCAAAATTCCGGGTAATTCGGTAGCCTGCAAGATAACAGGAGTCGCTCAAGAGCCAGATTATAAGCCGTTGTTAAACCTTAATGATACTAAAGCCGAGATGGAATTATAATGCGTCCACAGATCAGCGACGTTACCTACCTCTTCCTTTTTTTGCTCGTTGGTAGCCCCCGGTTGTACCGTCTTTAAGTACCTCTATACAAATACACCTCATCATGTCCACACATACATGCCAAACTTCCTTAGATGACCGACCCATTAAAAATGATTCTTCTGCTAACGAGAACATTTAAGTAAATGAAGAACAAAATCTATTGAAAATAAACCGAACAGTTTCTCAAAACTCTTACTTACAAAGTAATTTTTGTTTAACACTTTTTCCGAAAGAATTGCAATGGTGCGTGATGGTTTGAACAAGTTTTGTGGTAGTTGTAGTTTAATAATTTGTACGCAATTTGCAACGGATGTTATTTTCCCTAAATACACTGTAGTTTTGTTTTAATGATAGGGAATGTCCCAAGAGGGCATTTATTCACAAATTACGAAAATTCGTCCAGAATACGAATAATCAACGGTTAGAATAATCAAGTAATTTAGCATATTGTAGTGTAACCACTTACTTGACCGCAAGTTCAAAAAAACATATTTCTTAATTTGCATGGAGGAACAACTTGATGATGGCTATCCATTATTACAAAATTAGCATGCAAGGGATATTATTAAACTTAATTTTGAGGAAACGTACATATATTTGCTTATTTTTTAGTTAATAATTGAATTTTGTCGGTAATTTTCTTACAAAGATATTATGTACAAGAATGTTTAAAATTGTTGTTTTATTTAGTAGTTTTAACCTTTTTATAGTGGAAATCTTACGAAAAATTGCATTAAGAAGTATTTTTTTTACAGCAAATTTTGTAGGGAATTTAACGATACTTAGAGTTTTAGAGTAGAAAAGTTAAATTGCGATTTGTTCGCTGCTATCTGTGTGTGTGTAAAATTATATTCATGAAAAACGGTCTGAGAGTTTTAAGGACAGAATGAACATTCGAAGGAGGATAAAAGGAATCTTACTGGCAAATGTCAGCCATCCAATAGCTATTTTCTTGATATCAAGATAGGGGAATTATCCAGACAATTTTATTCGAAATTATAGATGGGACTTCAAAGCCTTCGCATTTATTATTAAAGATCACGTAGGCCATTACTGAGACAATTGAAACCGACTATTGCCTTAAACGTAGACGTATTTCTGATTATACGGTATAAACGAACGGAAAATAACTACCTCAATAAAGATCTGCGCAGGGACGTACTCAGGAAGATTATTCTTACTTCAGAACCATAACAGAAATGATTAAAAATGGCAAAGTACGTAAAGTACAGAGCCTTTTGTGGAGGAAAATAATAACACTTTTTGAAACATAAGGGGATGATTAGGGACATTTATAAACAGAAATAGAAGAAAAAGGGGGAAAGAGAAGTAGATAAAAAACCGGGTTCAATTACAATTGACAAATCCGGAGATTAGCTCAAAATATGAGCAAAAGCCTTTGATTATATTGATTGTAATTTGGCTTAGCTTTTAATGAAACATTATTCAAAATAAATCAAGAAATAAATAAATAACACTTGTATGTTTCACTAATTTTTATTTTTCAAACTCCAACATGCACGGAGAAAACAATCATGAAAATATTGCTAGAATTCTAGAAAACATGACTAAAAAACTGTCAATTATATGGACGACCAGACGCTCAAGGAGATTTAACTAGAAATGTCTAGTCAATCTACGTTCGGTGTTTAGACTGAATTCTAGTAAAATTGACTTGATTAGAAAACATTTTTTACAGTTCTTATAACTAATTTTACTAAACTATTCTCATTCTATTATTTTTTTCTTTACGACACGATAAAATAATCGAGAGGTAGAGAAAAAAAAGTCTAGACTTATTTAGCTTGATAATTCTAATACTAATTATTAGAAAGAATGAAAAATTGTTTTATACCACCAAGTAAATTTTATGAGAATTCTAGTATTATTTACTAGAAAAAATTTGCTTGACTCATCAAGTAATAAAATCATGATTATTTTTCTCCCCGTATATTTTGGTGTTTCCCCATTACTAAAAGTAGTCACAGGTAGAAGAGATTCAGACTAATAATATTAATAAACCAAAAACGTTCTATTCATAAGAAGTAATTTTATCCTTTTAATTTAGTTACAGTAGGTATAACTCTTTGACAATGGCATAATACCGAAACATATGTTAGAGTTTGAAAAATAAAAATTAGTGAAACATACCAAAAGCCTTTGAGTTAAAGATCTTTGACGATGAAGATGAATCTTAATAGAAATTCTGGCTATCGAATATTTTTGATGTGAAACATCCTTTTGGCGCGAGTAAACCGGATTGTTGGCGTGGCGATCCTGGCGATTGTATGCCGTGGCGACGCTCGCCATACGCAAGCCCCCTGTGCGATTCTCTTCCCACTCGGTTCGACGGTGTCGTTTACTATAGTAAACTATAAATTATTACTTATTAATTATGATTGTTGTGTACATTTCACCTAATAAAAAAATGAATAATATTTCATTTTTACATGAGAAATTATTTCCGTGCAGTCACAGAGGTTCAATAATTGTTAAAACTAATAAAAATAAACTACCATTGATTTCAGCTGGAGATTTCAATGTAAATTTTGCTAAAGATGAATCAATGCCGTTAGTTACGTTCCTCCAAAAATAATTTCAATTGCAAATTAACAACAATCCAAGAGAACCTACTACCAGATATGCAACAACAATAGATGCTGTATTAATTAGATGTCTTGATAAAGTTATGTCCAATACTTTTGTAACATACTTCAGTTATCCTCAACCAATTATCACAGTAATGCTGTCAGAGGCAACATCGAATATAACTATTAGATACTGAAGTCACAGATTAAAAGAATTGAGTTGTCGCAACTTGAAATAAATTTTTGAATTTTTAATTTTTGTATTTAATAAAAATAAATGTTTATTAAATAAATAGTCATCATTTTGTGGAAAAAATTTCTAATATTTGATTTTTTTATTATGCCATATTTAGTTCCTGGCGTAATATTGTCTTTCTTGCATATTTACTTGTGCAAACTCGATGTTTCACATCTGCCAGACGTCCCGTGACGGCTCACATTTTTGATGTGAAACGTCTATAGCCGCAGGTTATACTGATCGTTGGCATGGCAATGTGTGGCGTCCGTGGCGATTCATTTCGCGACGTTTGCCACGCTAGCTATACGATGGTGTATATATATATGTACAGTCTGTGTCTGTGGGTAGTAGTCTGTACGGTGTTGCGACGCATGCCGTGATGACGCGTTGCAACGTTGTATGATGGTATATATATTATATACAGTATATATGCGGAGATGCGGAGTAGTGTGCAATTCTCTTCCTACTCAGCTTAGCGGTGTTGTTTTATAGTACACATAACCTGTGTTTTACTTAAATTAAAAACATACTTCAGTTATCATCGACCAATTGTCAGATTAATACCGTCAGAGGTATTATCGAGTGTTACAATTACTGGTCACTGAGTAAAAGAATTAAATAAGTGGTCGCAACTTGAAATAAATTTTTGAATTCAAAATTTTTGCATCAATTAAAATAAACGTTAAATGAATAAACAAACCGTCATCATTTTATTTCATTCGATGTTTCACACCTGCCAGGCGTCCCGTGACGGCTCACAATTTTTTTTTAAGAATGTAAGTAGGTTATTACAAAGAACATAATAATTAATCTATTTCATAAGGTATAGGTATAGGTGTCTTTAATAACAAAACTTTCGGTACCTGCTATATTTGTTCTTTGAACTTATCCTTGATCCGAACCTGTCCTTTTTCACGTTTCAAATGCCACAAAGCACTTTGAATTATTACAAACCGGGACAGAATGAGGTAATCGTTCTTTAGTAATTTTATTCCCCGGTAACTTCTTTCAATTATTTTTTCAAATCCAACTGTTCGTTCTTTATAATTTGCCTCGCAATTGCTGCTAAATGAGTAATCCTAATACCTTCGTTCGTATACAGTATACACGCATCCACGACAACTACATCCATCCATCTATCTTTGCTTGTAATTCATATCTACCTACAACATTATTGTATGCCGGTACTGATGATTACATTACTTACCTATCTTGTTGCTTACTTACTTGCTCATATCTAAAAGTCGTTGGTCTCTTTATTATTTTCTTATAGCGAGATATTACATTACATAGTTTAGGTGATTTAACTTAATAAATGGGTGCTATGAACCACTGAAGAGTGAAAAGGTTTGGTTAGTTTAGGTAGGTTAGGTAATGGTATGAAATGGTCGCCACGAAAAGTATTTGAAGCGCTTTCACCGTCAATAAGTGTTATACACTACGCAAGGATACTTATCTCTCCAAAGGAGGAAGGTTAAATTCCTAGTCATTTTCGACGATCATAGACATGAAATTTCAAAATTTTGACTAACGCTGTTTTATTATATTGATAAGAAATTCAAGTATTCACCTATATATTTCGATTAATAAGTTGACAAGAAAAAAAGTAGCAAGTCGTTTGAAAAAAAAAACATTAAACGGGACATTTTTTGCAATTTTCGACGACTTTACGATTATTTCTTAAAAAATATATATTACGCGTTCAATGCACCAAAATGAATAAATGCTAATTTGTAACACTATTAATTCTTATGTTCGAGAGATAAAAAATATTGTGGTGCAAAAAGTTTGATAATTGTTTTCTATACGACTTTTTGTTTTTGTTCGTCTCAATTTAATGTAAATTTTATTATTATTATTTTAATTTTTTGTTAGCACAAAAAAAAGCTATAAGTACATAGTATATATATATATATATATATAATATAACAAAAGAGTATATGTAATTTAAAGTATATAAAAGAACGTAATCAGGAAGGAACACAAAAGAGAAATATTTTTTTAAGGATCAGATTATCAGTCCTATTACACAACCAATTTAAAGTTTATTATCCTTGATTTCAATCAACAATTGTCTCCGAAAAGAACTAAACACTTTAATGTCTCTGATCTCTTTGCTTAACTTATTATACAATAAAAAACCAACATAATCAATACATCTTTCTCCCCTTTTAGTCCTTTTTTTATTCACAGCCAAATTATCAGCTCTTCAGGGATCATACTTACGGCTATTGTACGACACCATATCACAAATATAATTTGGAAGCACCTTATTGAGCATTTTATACCTATATGAAAATACAAACATCATATTTTAATCTTTGCTGAATTGATAAAATACCGGCCAAGTGCGAGTCGAGGGTTCCGTACAAACCTGTATATATGTGATGTAACTATAAATTTAAAGTTTTCGGAATTTTTCTTTTATATATGCTATAAAACATTGCTTCATGCCAAATTTCAAGATTCTAAATCGGCTGGAAGTACCCTTTAGGTTTTGATTCCCTTGCGAGTAGTTGCGAGTTTGAGAATATGCTGCTTAAATTGCTGTTTATTTTGATTTCGTTGACATAGAAGTTTGATTTTGTTACTGATTAAAGGTATTACAGACCTGAGTATTTGATATGAATTTCAATTTAATACCTCTACGCGTTCATGAGGAAAGGGGTAGTAACTTTAAAATTATTAAAAATATTTTTATTATATGATGTAACCAAAAATTTATGGTTTTCTCAATTTTTCCTTTATCTGTGCTATAAGACGTTGCTTCGTACCAAATTTCAAGATTCTGAGTTCACGGGAAGTACCCTGTAGGTTTTGATTCGAAAATTTGCGGCATAAACGGCTGTATCTTTTGATTGCGTTGGTTTAAAAGTTTCATTTTTTCACAGCTCCAAGGGACAATAGACCTGAATATTTGGTATAAAGTTTAGCTTGATACCTCTACGCGTTCCTGGGAAAAAGGGTCTTGACAGACGGACGGGCGGACGAACGGACAACGAAGTGATCCTATAAGGGTTCAGCTTTTTCCTTTTAGGTGCGGAACCCTAAAAACCTAAAGGATCCAACATATTTTTAATTCTACTATAATATCTGCTAACATTTAATACACTCGCACGGCACGATTTTGCAATACTTGTATTTTGTTTACATACTTCTTATCAAGATTTAATAAAATTGTACAGCAATATTCAATATGAGGAGAAATAATTATTTTTTTATAGCGTTACTTTGGCATAATGACTGAGTGTAAATCTTAACCTACTCATACAATTAATTTTTTTATTCACATTGCTTATAAGGCACTCTCCATGCTTATCAAATTTTAATTTATTGTCTATAGTAATCCCTAAATATTTACTATCACAAACCTTAGCAATCTTATAATTATCAAACAATATGTTACAACTTAGGTATCCCTTAAACTTATTTTTCTACAATCACTTATGAACAAAAATACAGTCTTCTTAATATTAATTATTAAAGAATTTGGTTTCATCCATTTACTTATATAGGTATATAATACCTAAAGGTAAATACTTGAATTTTTTATAAAAATGATAAAAAGGTTTTAATCAAAACTTTGAATTTTCATAATTATGATCGGCGAAAATTACTAGCAATTTTACCCATCTCCTTTGAATATATATACGTATTGGGTCAATAACATTATTTAAAATGTTTATTATTATTTTTGATTGAAATGTTACTAGTTGATAGATGAGTTTTGTTTATAGAGAAACGACTGGAACTTCTAATAATTGTGCAAATTTAAAATATAGACAAAATTGAGTATTATCTGGAAATTAATAGCGTGGTAAATGTTATACACGATATTTAACATGCGTGATACTTGTAGCACATCAAAATTTAATTAACGATCGTCCATGTTCCGGGAATTCAATTATTCTTAGGTTTTTAATAATATGCAAATTAATGTGAGTCTAATATGTATTCACACGCTTTCAACTTAATCTGTACGTAATCGCTACCAGTGGGGCATTCAGTATCGGTTCGTGGTCAAAAAGAGGCAATAAATGCCACGGGAATGTCCTTTTTCGGTCTTTAAGGAGCAATCAGAATTCCAAGAATCCTGTATCGAAAACATATAAATTACTCAAGATTGGAGCGAGAGCATCTAAATAAAAGAAATATCCAGACGACGAAAAACGTCTCGAGAAAACCGGTGTTTAATGTACAAGATTAGGTTAAAATGTTTCCAAACTTGCTATTAAAAAGTGACCGATTATACTAAAAGGAATTGCCTATTAATAGTATTTAAATACTCACGAGAACATTAATTACAACGCACGCGAAGAGTTTTTGTTCGATCGAGGATTTTCGACAACGGCTCAGTCATTCTACGATCACGTACGAACTCGTCCTTTCGGTCCGTGTAAAAGCTTTTAACTTGAGATACGACTCTGTCAACGTTAATGCGTTTTACTTGTAGCCGATTCATAATCCTGGAGGTGTTTAAAGTTAACAACATTGCTACATTCTTGTTTGCCTGTAATTATAATGGTTGACTGTTTTATTAAGTGATGTTAGCGTTCCTTCGGTTTTAAACGCTCTGACATTCTTACGTCAAATGCCGTAAAACTCGACCTTTAATAGTCTGTAGAAAGCTATGCGTGGCCTCCTGTTTTAATTCAGGTGCTCTTTTAATGCCCTGGAAGTTACAGGACAGATAAACCAGAGAAGTGAATTAAGTTACACTTTTATTGCTATTTTACATACGTGTATCCGCACCAATGTATATACGGGAATAATTAGACAAGAATTCGACAATCGTGTTGTCTCATTTTATTGCAACGTTAAGTGAACCCCTTCTTATCAAATGGATAGCCTCTTGATTTGTAAATCTGCCACCTTGCAATTTATTACATCACATGAACAATCCTTACCTACTTAAAAGTATACACTTAGTGTTTATTTACCATATACAATTCTAAAAATGCACACTTCCTCATTGCTTATGGTTGTTACAAAGTTGTGTACCTACGATTTTACCATTTTCCATTTTGCTTTACTGTTAAGTAACTTAACACTGTGGGGGTAGCGATTTTAATTGAGGTAGAAACCTGCGTTTATTATTAGAAAATCTAGAAATCAGAAAGGCTTCCATACTCAATAGAAAATACGAAATTTAGAAATTTTTGATTAATAATAAATTTTCTTCTGATTCTTCAGTATAAGATCTCATTTCCTTAAAAAAACTTCTAAGGATTGCTTACTGATTTCGAAATCTTTTTTTAATTTTATTCATGGATTCTTGTTGTATTGCCTACAATATTTTTCAAAACCCATATCAGGGAGTTCCTATGATATTATTTTGTATTTATATCTGCACTTAAATTGATTTATGTATTGCAGTAAAAGTGTTTTTGAAACTTTTATTTATTTGAAAAAGCTTCAGAATACAGTTCAGCTTTTTGCACCATCTAGTTTGTGATAACTCAATCCTGCTGGTGGCCTTTGTAGAATTCGTTTGGTTGGTAGAAAGTCCTCGTGCTTTTAGCGTAGACGAGCAGAAAGCTAACTGTGACTAGAGTGTATTCAGTTCAGTCACTCTGAACAAAGCTTGCAGATGGCGGTGTGAACGTGGACGATACAAAAATTTAAAAGTCAAGATGAGTGGGAAAAATACAAAAAACGAAAAATAAATGATCCTGGATACGTCGATACAAAGATTTTTTTAAATATTTATATTTCTGTATCTTTTCAGTCAATCTGATTTTGTAGGGTCAATTAGTAAGGCGATAAATAACCAATACAATATTCACCAAATAAAAGATTAATAAGTATATAAATTACTAGCAGTAAAACCCGGCGTTGCTCGGGTTAAAATACATCACATGTTTATTGGTATAAAAAATATGTAAGGATCTATTTTTTAACGTAGATATTGAGAGACTTATTCGGCCATTAAACATACTGTGTATATAGAGTATATCTGATAGAGTGAACTAACAAACGAATTGAAATAATTTTAAAAAACAGCTTAGTAAATGGAAATTTTATGTTTTGTTTACATAATTATTTAAGCCGTTTCTCCATTTGTTCTTCTGTTTCATTTTGGCGTGTCACTTTCCTTCTTATTGAATCCACTTTAGATTTTGTAAAAACTTTTTTACGCTTTGGCATTGTGTGATTGTATAGGTATATGTAATGTAATAAAGTTACACAAAATTAATCTCTTGATTGTTACGATGATAACACTGACGAAAAGTAATTGAATTTCGGTTTATATACCATCAGACATCGAAATTTCTAGTATTAGAACAGTAGAAAATTCAAATAGTCTGTTCTTTTTCATTTGTAAAAATCACTTAAATTTTTTGGTCACTGTTCGCTCTTGTTACCAATTGATCTTCACTCGACTGCAAACACAATTTAACTGACGAAAGGTCACTGAATGTTGATTTATATATCAGCGAACATCTATATTCCTAGTACCAGAATACTCTAGAATATTTAGATGTACATCACTTTGAAACGTAGATGTACACTTTTGAAACTTTCTAGATCATTCAAGAAATTTTTAGAACTTTCTCGAACATTCCCTTCCTTTTCCCTTATACCTTATACCTATTCATTTTTCCTGTATTTACCCACCCCCCTTTCTACACCTCTTCTCTTTAAAATTTGTTTCAATAGGGCAGGACCACTACCATCCACATTTATATTTTTTCCAAGTTCCTCCCTTTCATTCTTCCCTATTATTTCTTCTAATACATGCTCCATTGATTCACTCATCTCTCCACATTACAAAATTTCTTACCTTCTTCCATCCAAAACTTATTCTCATTACACTCATTCCCCATTCTGAATCTAGCTATTATCTGTATACTTTTTCCATCTCTTAGATATCCTGGCACCTCATCCCTTTGCCATTCTACCCATATAAACTCCCTCGTACCTTTTTCAAATTCTCACCTCTTACTATTTCATTATATCTTTTCCCACCATCCTACTAACATTCAATCCCTTTTCTCTCCACTCTTCCATATAAGGCTGCACAAGCATTCGGAAGAAATTATTTAAAAGTAAAAAATTAAAGTTTTTTGTTTCTGTGCTTTTTCTTATTAAATTTAACTATAATACATACGTAACTGACTGATTCATTACAACATTATCCTGCCTGTAGTCAGTCGACGGGAAGATAAAAATAAACTTGGGTCGATTTCTATCAGCAGTCTCATCACGGTTGCAGTTGGGATTGGGAGCTGGAAAATGGTTGTTGATATTTTTAAAGACATAGGTACGCACGCTGTAATTGAGAAGGACTAAAGAACGTTGTACTGATGTGTGTTGGAATTTTAAAAGAGTCCCTAAATAGAGTCCTTAGTTGCGTTTGATTGATGAATCCTAAAATTAACGGGGCACAGGTACCCAACTCGGTTTCGACGGACGGGAATGTTTGATGTCGAGTCAGTTGTTTGGCCCCACTCCAACGAAAATTTTGCTTAAACAGCCTTATTATATCTAGATAAGTGGAGCAAAATCTCAACGTCGTTAAATTAACGCGAAACGGACTGCTAACTTTCTGGCAACTGCATTGCCAGCTATCTATAACGAATGTCTTATGTAGGTACCATACACGCATCTATTTTCACGTCGTAATAGGGAACTGAAAATTGAATTGAATTCCTAAACGTGTATTTCAATTAATTCTTCGCCCTGTAATGTTCTAAAGATAATTTTTAATTTTGGACAATTTATCCATCTAGCCAGTCTAGGGAGCTTTGGTTTCACTTAAATTCACTTAAATGAATTTATCTCTGCTAGGCCCCTCATCGCATTCATTATATTAAGTTAAACTTTTTCAAAAATTTATAGAGATCTCTTCTTTCATTAATCTCTTCTTTCATTAATTAATAGAAAAGGCCGAGATTGAGATATAATCATTCAAGCCAACGTTCGCAAAGATATAACACAAAATTATATTAGGTACGGAATAATTTTTGAAATATTGCAGAAAATCTTTTGGTAATTTGACAAGAAAGCAATGTAAGCAAAGAATCTTCCTTTTCTTTTTTTAAATTCCGGTCTTAGTTCCTGATTTAAAATGTATAATGAACTCGATGAGATGCTCTGATTAATATCGATCGTTTAGTAATCAATTGTTCCATTAATCGATGTAGGGATTATATTATAATTTTTGAAAAATTCTAGGTAAGCTTTTTTGTAATTAGTAAGTTCTTGTAAAGGCCTTTTCCCTTTCCTTTTCCTTAGTATTTCGTCTTAGTTATTTCTGGATTTATAATTTATTTTGAGCTCTAAATGATTCTCTAATGAATATTATTCCATCAATCGATTTGAAAATATGGTTAAGATAAAATAATTCAAGTCAATGTTCTCGAAGATAGGACATAAACAAATTAAATTGTTACAATTTTCGAAAAAAAGCAGACAAGCCTTTTCGTAATTTGATAAGGATGTAGAAGGCTCTAATAAGACACCCAATTTTTAATTTTTTTAGTATTTCGGTTTTGGTTCTGGATTTATAATCTATAAAGATCTTTAGGAAATTCTCTTGTGAAAATCGATTTAGGAATAGACTGAGACATAATAATTATTCAAGTCAGGGCAAAACGAATTATTACGTTATAATTTTCAAAAAAGTTTAGCTAAATCTTTTCGTAATTTAATAAGGACGTATAAGTCATTAGTACATATTCTTCCTCTTTTTCTTTTCGTAGTGTTTCGCCACTAACTGCGGACTTAAAATTTATAGTGATCTCTAGGAGGCCTTCTGATGAATATTGATTGTTATTAATAATCATTTAATCCATTAAGCGATTTAAAAAGTGGTTGAGATAAAGTGATTTTAATTAACACTTTCATCATAGTCAGGGCAAAAACAAATTATATTATGTTATAATTTTTGAAAAATTGTAGACGTTTTTTTGTAATTTTTTAAGAATCTACCTTTTTATCTGTCTTTGTATTTTGTTCTTCTGGATTTATAATCTGTAATGATCTCTAGTAAATTTTCTGTTGAAGATCGATTACTCGGTAGTCAATTATTCCATTAATCGATTTAGGTTAAGGTTAAAATATAAATTCAAGTTTACTCTCACGTCACTGAAAAGATGAGAAATTTTTGTTCTTTGTATCATAATTTTTTCGGGAAAATTTAGACAAGTCTATTTGTGCTTTTGATAAGAATGTAGAAGGCTCTAATAAAGATTCTTTTTCCTTCTTTTTCTTAATATTTTTTTCTAAATTATGGATTTATAATTTGTAATGATCTTTAGGAAATTCTCTGATGAATATCAATTGTTAAATAGTCAATTATTCCATTAATCGATTTAGATTAAGATATAATAATACAAATAAATGTTTAGTCTTTTCGTAACTTGATAATGATGTAGAAATTTTTGTTCTTCCCCTGCTTTATGAATTTGTTTCGTGGGTAATTGCGAATTTAAAATTTATATAGTTATCTAGGAGGTCTTCTGATGAATATCAATCGTTTAATGATCAATTATTTCAATTATTGATTTAAGAAATGATTGGGAAAATAATTCTAATCAATGTTTTTAAAATCAGGATAAAAGCAAACTATGTAGTAGTACACTTTTTGAAAAAGTGTAGATAAGCCATTTTGTAATTTGTTTTAATAAATACCATTTCTCTTTCTTTCTCTTTTTAGTATTTCGTCCTGGATTTATAATCTATAATGATATATAAATTTTCTCGTGATCGATTTGTAAAATGATTGAGATAAAATAATTCATATCGATATTCTCAAAGTCAGCACAAAGACAAGTCATATTGTGTTATAATCTACGAAAAAGTGTAGATAAGCATTTTCGTATCCTGATAAGGACGTAGTAAGTCTTTAGTCTTTTTATTTTCGTAGTGTTTCGCTACCAATTGCAGCTTAAGCTTAGGCTCCAAGAAAGACCTCCCCTCCTTTTCTTTTTCCCAGTTTTTCGTCTTTTGTTCTGAATTTTTGATTTATTCGATTCAGGAACAGACTCAGATATAAAAATTTGCCAACGTTCTTGGAAGTCAGGGCGAAAACAAATTATAGTAGGTTATAGTTTTCAAAAAATTATTCCTGAGGAACTTTTCCCTCGTTTGTCAACGAAGTAAGAGTACAGCTTATGGTAACCCTTCTTCTTTTCTTATTCTTAGTATTTTGTTCATATATTTGTATGTTTGCTGTTAGTGTATAAAAGAAGATACGCGCGACGCTCTCGTACATAATAATTTAGTTAATTGGTCTAATTCAAGAAACATAGTCGGCAAGAATCAGACGTCGGCTGTGGCCGCCAAGAGAAAATCATTTGTTACCTCAAATCGGCCATATCGCGGCTGGCCATCCTGTCTGCTCAGCTGTTTAGCGATGCTCATATGTCACTCATTTCCGACGTCAACTTACTCTGATCTGTAATAGCTGTTATTATTACCGCCTTTTCACGTTAAAAACAATAAGACCTTTTAACAGGAACAACACAAATTTCTGTGACGGAATCGTTAATAATTCATCAGACATTCTTAGTATAACAGGAATTTTTTCTTGGAATGATTCCTGGAAGAAAGAGTACGGCGGAGGAATTAATTGGAAGAGATTGTTCATTTTTCGAATTCTAGAGAGACATATGTATAACTCAATTGTCAAGTACCTATATAGAAGTGTTTAAAATATGAGGTTGTAGGACTAATGATGAAAATTAGAGAAGTAGGACAACACAGGGCAAGGAATAGAAGGATTAGAATGTAGTATAGGGGTTAGCTAGCGGTGACCAAAATTAAGTGTAATTTACAAAAATAAATTATAAAATATAACATGAAACAAAATTTTTGAGAATACAAAATGTTTCTGACTCAAGCGTCTCTTTAATACTCATATTTTGGTTGATGTTAACCCGGGGGCAAAAAAGGTTGCCGACCTCTTATGTACTAGGACACCACTAGGATATGAGAGGGACAAATTAGACGTAAAATGGGGGTTAAATGGGTGTACATCCCAAACGATGTGGTTTAGGTAATGTTTTTTTTTATTGATTTAGAGCGGAGTTCTTACTTTCGTCCGTAATCCTTTTATGACCCAATTAAGCTGTTCACTTTCATCCGGAGACCGCGATCTATTAGAATTCAAAAAATACAGTTTCGTCCGGAGACTAAATACATGAGTGCAGGGGCGCAACAACGTTACGTTTTTACTGGATGCTCCTGTAATAATAGTATAAATGTCTAAAAAGAATCATCAATGTATTGAATTTCATATATTTTATTTTTTAAGTTCTGGTTCGTTTATTAATATTTTTTAAAAAGATCCAAATACTGTTCGACGAGAGTCGACATAGTTAACAAATGTTTGGCATAACGAAACAACATCTTTTGTATCCAAAATATGTTTGTGAATATGGCAAATTGCTAAATCATCAATCGTTTTTGAGCCATGTTACTGCGTAAATACGTTTTTAATCGACGTAACGCGCTAAAACTCCTCTCACCTTCACACGATGACGCAGGACATGTTATCAGGAGCTCTAAAAGCCTTTCTGTTTCATTAGAGTCGAATTTGTAAATCGGTTCATAAAGACTCAGTATTTCGTGTAAAAAATTACTAAAAATTTTACTAAACTACTTATACTTCAGACGATTGCGATTTTACAATGTCTACCGCTTCTGTTAAGGAATTGAAGTGAAACCTAGATTTAAACATCGGCAACTATAATTTTTGATTACCTACTTTTGTTTGTCTATCAAATTGGGTTACTATCTGAATTGACTGGGTGCCCAACCTAATTGAGTGGGTACTCGGGCACCCCTGGACCACCCCCCCCTTGTTGCGCCCCTGCATAGGTGCTTATGTAATAGTGCTTGGAAAAAACTCAGATTTAATAGGCAAACAGATAAACTGTTTTACATCTAGTACTCCTCACCTTTGTTTTACCTATTACGTTAAACTTTATCCAAGAGTAGCAAAATAATATTAATGTTAGGTTACGGTATGTAAATATTTCCCCTTTTCCTTTCTTTCTCAACTGAGTTTATTCTAATTTTACAATATAGGCTAAGCTGAAATCCATTTTTGCTTATATTCCAGATAAAATAACGTTTTTTTCCAGAAGGTTTTTATTATAAACTAAGCTATAACTATTTTTGAAATATGTATCTATAGGTGTTTTTTGTGAATTAACTTTGAACGATATGGAGAAAATTATTGTCAGAAAATAGACTGTAAAATATCTTACATCATTAAAAGTTGCGGTAATTAAAAATTAAAAAATATATATAACAATAACCTAAAGCGGTATTATTTGATAACACAATAGCAGATGCTATACTGTAATTAAGACATTCCTCAAAGTTTTTGCGAATTGCATCATGTAAAATAACCGTCTAGATCTATTTTTTTAAAAAAATATAATTTTGATCTATAAAGTCATAAAAAATTTGGAAATTTCGATCGATTATGATGGTAAAAATAAATAAATAAGTGATCCGGCTTCGTCTTTACTATATACTGAAGTTTTCGGTCACTATAAAGTATAAACGTTTCGTACTTTAGCAGACGCTATATTGAAAAAAAAAGCAAAAAGTATTTTTTTGCACGATGTCAATTTAGGATAAAAAATTGGTTATCACCTAGAACTGTCTGTTAAGAAAATGACGTTGATTTTCCGTTGTACACTTTTGTTTCAAACAACGGCGGATTAAAGAAAGTAAACAAAAGTAATTATTTTTCTGAACAACTTGTAATTGATTTTAAAAATGTCATCTCACCTATAATCGCCAACAACTACCTACGCATTCTGAGTTTATTCAAAGTTGTACTATTTTGTATATGAAAGGAGGCAGGCGATATAAAGTTATTTTATAAAATATGTTATCTGTTGCTCTATATTATTAGTTGCTCAATAAATTAAACTGCATTTGATGAAACTGTAAAGCATATAATATTAAAAAAATTCTAAAATTTCTAAAAGGTTTAGTAAACTCATTTTAGAAAAAAAATATGTTATATTACGTTATGTCGACTTTAGTCGGTATTTCTCGAATGACACGATTTTTTTTATTAAATCTCCAAAAAGGCACAATGTAGAGCACCAAAATATGACAAAACCCCAAAAAGTCGACATAAATCTTCAAAATCAGTGGATTCTTCTATGACATATCCATGTAACAAACTTTATTATGTAAAATAGGTTTCGCTATCAATATATTTATAAGAAAATGTGGCCGTTACGATTTTTTTCTATCACCAGCTCTTTGGTGGATAATCCTCTTCAGTTTCCTTCTAGGAATCGCTAAAAAGAGTGGATGGAGATTTCTGTGCAGCACATAATCCAAGGACGATTCCTGCAACAACACTGTTGTCCTTTTGAACTTCTTGGTAGAAAAACAATCATTCTAATGCAAATTTGTTGTTCGAAATACACCATCTGAGCTAATCTATTGTTAAAAAGCCTCCTTGCCTGTTGCATCGCCCTGTGCTCATGATTAGAAGTATATTTACGTGTCCAAATAATTATTAGACGAGGAAATGTAAATGTGACATATACATATACCATATATCCATAGCATTATTAGCCATTTTGATTGATACTAAGATAAGCAGATTTAATGGTCGTTCCTCCAAGAAAATATAAGTAATTTTATATGTGCCGCGCATTTGTGTGCAAATGGATGCTGTTCAAGACACACAGTATCTTTCTAATGAAAACAACCGTTTGTTACGTTGTAATTTATTCAAATTGCGCTGGAGGTGCTTAAATATTGTGAAGGGAGAATTATCTATTAGACACCGCCAATGATATCGCGGCATGTAACAAGCCTTTAGTGATTAGTACGTTCTTAAGGCATTATACGCCGGATTATTACATGGCTATTGCTAGACTTTCATTGCTTGCTTTCAACCTCATGTACGCAATAATATAGAAATACACGTGTGTAGAGTTATGTCTGTATGTATGAATTTGTTATGGGAGGCAAGAGGCAATACAACGCACGTGTGTAGATACATTCTGCAGAAAATTATGAAGGCGTCTCTAAAAATTACGGCGCACACATGCTGTTATTGCACTAATTACTGTCTAGAAAATCTCGTGTGTGTGCATATGCATTCATTTAATGATGGATTTTATCGTAAATCTCTTGGGAACGTGCTATTATCGCGAGGACTGGACGAAGGAAGGAGGTATTTCTAATTGGAATGTTGTTTGAAGTTTCTAAATGCGGCAAATGTAACTATTAGGGAAAGGTATTGCAAAAAACGTGTTGAATGATATCGTGAAATATACATATTAGTAGTATTTTCCCAGATTTGGTTAAGCAGAACTGTTTGGGTTTTCTCCTACAGAGTTTTGTCACTTTTTAGGGTTCCGCACCTCAAAAGGAAAAAGCAGAACCCTTATAGGATCACTTCGTTGTCCGTCCGTCCGTCCGTCAAGACCCTTTTTCCCAGGAACGCGTAGAGGTATCAAGCTAAAATTTATACCAAATACTCAGGTCTATTATCCCTTGGAGCTGTAAAAAAATCAAACTTCTAAGCCAACGCAATCAAAAGATACAGCCATATGCCGCAAATTTCCGCAAATTTTCGAATCAAAACCTACAGGGTACTTCCCGTGAACTCATAATCTTGAAATTTGGTACGAAGCAACGTCTTATAGCACAGATAAAGGAAAAATTGCGAAAACCGTAAATTTTTACTTACCTACATCATATAATAAAAATATTTTTAATAATTTTAAAGTTACTACCCCTTTCCTCATGAACGCGTAGAGGTATTAAATTGAAATTCATATCAGATACTCAGGTCTATAATACCTTTAAGCTGTAACAAAATCAAACTTCTATGTCAACGCAATCAAAAGAAACAGCAATTTAAGCCGCATATTTTCAAACTCGCAACTACTCGCAAGGGAATCAAAACCTAAAGGGTACTTCCAGTCGATTTAGAATCTCGAAATTTGGCATTAAGCAATGTTTTGTAGCACATATAAGGGAAAAATTCCGAAAACCTTAAATTTTTAGTTACATCACATATATACAGGTTTGTACGGAACCCTCGGTGCGCGAGTTAGACTCGCACTTGGCCGGTATTTTATTTATTTCGAAGACCCTGACTGCGACCATAGTTGGTTCTTAAGATCCACTAATCTATTCCAAGTTATTCCTTTATTAATTCAAATGTTTTGACACAGAACCACAATGACTCCAACGTTCAAAAACAAAAAGTTATGTTTACATTTCGATATACACAAAAAAAAAGAAACATATTATATTCTCCAACTTACAAGAAATTTATATATTTATATTAATCAGTTCCCTTCCTTTACCCTTATATTCATTTTTCCTGTGTTTTCCTTCCCTCCTTTTCACACCTCTTCTTTTTAAAATAATTTGCTTCAATAGGGCCAGACCACTATCATCCGCATTTATATTCCTTCCAACTTCCTCCCTTTCATTCTTCCCCATTGCTTCTTCTAATACATGCTCCATTGATTCACTCTTTTCTCCACATACTCTACACAATCTCTTACTTTCTTCCATCCAAAACTTATTCTCATTACACTCATTCCCCATTCTGAATCTGGCTATTATCTCTATACTTTTTCCTTCTCTTACATATCCTGGCACCTCATCTCCTTGCCATTCTACCCATATAAACCCTCATACCTTTCGCGTATCTTGATTCCCATATTTTTCTCAAATCCTCACCTCTTACTATTTCATTACATCTTTTCCCCACCATCCTACTAACATTCAATCCCTTTACTCTCCACTCTTTCATTTGTTCTTTACCTATTGTTATTTCTGTTAAAGCCTTATTCGTTTTCACATCATATTTATTTTTTTCTCCCGATCCCCAATACCTTTTTCCTCCATATCTCTTTTCTAATGTCCCCTTTCGGTAATTCTCCCAATTTTTCTTCATATTTTACAACCCTTTTCCCATATTTTGTTTCCCTTCTTAAAATGTAGTCTAGGGTACTTCTTTCTAAGCGCAACACCCATTTTATATACCTTTTATAAATCTTTTCTGCTATTCTATACTCTTTCCATCCCCATATCTCGACTCCATAAAAGACTATACTTTTTGCTAACGTTTTAAAAAGTACTTTCCCAGTTATTTCTGCTCAATTTTTGTCCTATTCACTGCTTCAATGTTTAAGTAATTTTCAAAGTCTCCTCAGTCTTAGGCCGCCAAAGTTGTCTTATTGTATAACAGTTTGAATTTGAAATTACGCAACTTCCTTATTTACAAATTGCGTATAATATTTGAAACATATTTTCTGGTTTCCCCAAACTCCGTTTTCGTCGATTTAATATGCGAGAACGCGGCCAAGTAAAACGGACAAACATTACTGTAGTTTCAGTGGCATTATATCGGGTCCGTGAAAATTGTTTTGTTGGCAAAGGAGAGTATAGTCGTGGAGAGGCTATTCGGATCCTTCTGGGTAGGAACGAACAAAAGAGTTACTGTTCGCTCTGTCCGTTTTATGTCTTACTGGACGTGAATTACTGCTCGCATATTTCTCGTGTGAATTAAACTGCTGGTGACAAAATTATGTAGCTGAAATTACTTCAACGATAAATAAGTTGGTTGCAAATTAGTACGACGATAGCATACCGCAGGTATGTGTGTGTTATGCATTAAGCAGTTTGCACAGTAGTTAATGGCTTCCCATTCCAATTATAAACGCGCACATACTTGTACGTGGACACAATTGTCGACATGGTGGTATATTATGAGGTAGGTGGTGGAGAGACTGACGGGAAAATTTTGTACTTACTATAATTTATTTCTTTGTGTTGGGAAACAAAGTCTAAAAGTGATTAACTTTGTCTTTCTGTTTGCAAATGCTAAAAGTTAAATGGTGTGTTTGCTTGGACTAAAGAAAAAACATAGTGGTTAAATATTTAATAATAAGTTAAACGTGTGGGCAACGCCCCACTTCCTTTCTAAGAAAAATTTTTTTTTAAAAGTGGAAGTTTACTTTCTGGCTTTTAAAAGCGATTTAAATTATATCAGCTTTAGTCAGTATTTCTCGACTGACACGATTTTTTTTTATTAAAACTCCAATTTAGAGCACCAAAATATGCCAAAACCCCCGAAAAAGTCGACCTAAGAACTTTCCGTAGACCTTAAAATCTTCGAAATCAGTGGATTCTTCTATGACATATCCATGTAACAAACTTTATTAAGCTTGTAAAATCGCTTTCGCTATCAATATATTTATAAGAAGACCAGCAGCAATAACCGGCGTTGCCCGGGTAAGAATATATCACACGTTTGATTGAACATTCTAGAATATTCCCCGAATTTAGAACTATCCAGAACATCCCATAATGATTCAAAACATTCTCTAACTTTTTTTAACACTGAAACATTCTTGAATGATCTTCAAGATTCTGGAACATTCTTGAACATTGTCAAATCATTCTGAAATGTTATAATAAAACATTATTTTACTTCTTAGAACATATTTCGACTCCCTATAACATTCTAAAAAAATCTGCTTCATTCTCATACCCCCCTCCGTGCTGTTTGCTGGGTGAGTAATGACATCAGTAGACGCCTGGCGGGGATGACTAATCGATTGATAATAATTGATCAGTTATCGACCACTGAGAGTTGAAGATTATTACAGTACTAATATCGCTATTAAAAAATAAGAGGGTTGATCGTAGAGGGGTGAAAATTAAGGGTTGTATGTATTTTTGTATGCTGTATCATAAACAAATAAAAACAAAAAAATTGTCTAAAAAATTTAAAAAACAATTTAGGGGCGGACCACCCTTAACATTTAGGGGGATAAAAAATTAATGTTGGCCGATTCGCAAACCTAACCGATATGCACACAAAATTTCAGGAAAATCGGTCGAGCCATTTCGGAGAAGTTTAATTACAAACACCGTGACTCGAGAATTTTATATATTAGATGTGGCCGTTATGATTTTTTTCTATCACCAGCTCTTTGGTGTAAGATCCTCTTCAGTTTCCTTCTAGGAATCGCTAAAAGGAGAGGATGGAGATTTCTGTCCAGCACATAATCCAAAAACGATTCCTTCAACAACATTTTTGTTCTTTTGAACTTCTTCGTAGAAAAAAAATCATTCCAATTCAAATTTGTTTTTGAAATACACCATCTGAGGTTATTTTAGAAATGAATACCTGAGTCAGGTTTATAAAAGCCTTAAAATTGACCATCTGCACAGGACATTCCTCTTGTATTTATTTCACAGTATTTCAGGTAATCTCAGATGTCTAATTTCCATTGAAAAATTTTATTAGAGTGATTTTTCTTTTTTATTCCCGAACATTCATCAGAGGAACACTTGAGATTCTTCTTGATCATTAATGCAACAAATTCCCTGAGATTGGTCAAGATTCTTCTTGTTAATAGCAGTGGAAAGAGCCTCGCCATAAAACTCCAAACCCCAAGTCCAAATCCTAATATGTAAACTCAAAATGCTTTCTTTCTTGAAGTCCCCATTACATTTAAAAAATCAAAAGTAGTTAAAAATATTTATCAATAATTTCGAAAAGTACCTAGAATAGGTAATTGAGCTTCAAGTACTTATAGAACGTACTGAGCAGCCAAAACACGAAACTGAATGTCCTAAGTACTTTTCGGTAACAAAGTGAACTTCTCTAAAGATGGTAATTTTTTCTTTCTTGAAATCACAAATACTTGAAATTATCAATAATTTCGAAAAGCACGTAAGTCAGTAATTGCGCTTCAAGTACTGTGAAGGAGCCTTGTTGCATATCAGGACGTACGTCAAGCTAGCACGACAGTTATTTTTCCGATTTTTGACTTGCACTATAATTTGTCACTAGTCTTATCTCCAGCTGATAAGCGAAAAACTGCTGGAAAGCCATCAAACTGGCACTACATATGGCATATCTCGAAAAGGAAATATCGTATGATATTACTGTAAAGGCCATAATTTGTCGCTAATTTGTCGCTGAAAGATGACATTCAACGAATTTGTCGCTAGTCGGATCTCCAACTGATAAGCAAAAAATTGCTGAGAAACCATCAAACTTTCGAAACTTAACGTGTTACCCAACTTGGGGGAATCAGAGAAAAGCTAATTTAAGAAATCTGGTAAACAAATCCGATCTCTTAAAACAAATGTAACAAAGAATTCCTTGATTAATTGTTCGATGGTTTTCCAGCAGTTTTTCGCTTATAAACTGGAGATAAGACTAGCGACAAATTCGTTGAACGTGTCATTTTTCAGCAACAGATTATGGCCTTTACAGTAATTCCCTACGATATTTCCTTTTCGAGATGCGCTATGTGTAGTGTTAGCTTGATATCAAGCTAGCATACCAGCTGATTATGGCTAAACGGCATGAGCGACAAGTTTTTGGATTTGGTAACAAATTAGCGAAAAATTATAGTGCAAGTCAGAAATCGGAAAAATAACTTTGTCGTGTTGTTGAGCTGTTTAGTACGTTCTTCAATTAAGTGCTTCAAAATCCTGAAAGAACTAGAAGCACATTTTTATGCCCACAACAGAAGGTTTTACCCCTTGTCCATTTTTGATTCTTGCTATTGTTTCGTTTAAAATTGGTTTGATATGAATTCTTATTTAATTAGTTTTTTCAGGGTCCATAAGACATGTACCATTCTTTCTAGCGGTCCATTATTGAAAGTGGGTTACGTAGCGGACTCTTAAGCGACAAAACCCATTTGCTAACTACTTATTTATATATTTGTCGTTAATTACTTTCGCACATCTCATTCTTACCGTTGTAAATATTGTAATGATGCGTATATTGATTCGCGGCTGTTTCGACCTGAAAGGGGCATTCTATGTTTTTTACATAGAGACGTACTCATGTTGTGCTTATATGTGTGTGTTTTTACGAGATAGAATAATTGCAGTTCGCGACAATGTGTCGTAAATGTTGCCCGTTAAGCGTTGCCGGAGCATTTTACTGGGACATAACTTCCAGTTTAACTACGGAATTGTCGGTTACAAGTTCTCCCAAACGGACGTCAGTCTATAATAAAAGGCTGATAGAAACCATTAGTTTCCTATATGTCGCGGTCGAGAGAGAAGAGAGAGCTGAGCGTTTGTCACATACTTATTATTTATTATGTTATGTTATGTATGTAGAATGTGTGCGGGCGTACTGTAAAGGCGATTCGTTTTATTGATAGGTACACTGCGGTATGACTTTCTTCAATTTCATAAACTGCCAGCAACAATGATGCCATCTTTAACAGTATTTACTGTTATTATGTTTAGAACGTTTGCAAAGGTAGTAGACGTAGAAGGCCTTTCTAACCAACTAAAATAAATAAAAAAGGAAACCCTTGATCGTCTTCTTTTTTAAATAAATAAATAATAAGATACCTAATATCTAATCAAATTTATTTAAGTAATCTCGCTCGAACTCTTTTTTTCCGTTAAGAACTCAGGTAGTTTTCAAATTACGAGGTAATCTGTTCCTATATGATATGCCTCCAGTAAAAATGTTTCCTATGTATATCTCTTTTTCCACGATTCGACTTCATCTAATTTTATTACCCTTAATGATAGCTTACACAATTACTCCCTGAATATTGGTGGGCAATTACTACCATAGTTTCCTTGAAGGGAAGTTGTTTTGACACGGAAATAATAAATTTCTGAAGCTGTTGGTTTAAAATTGCAAGGGAAATTTATGTTTATTTACGGCTAGACATGAAATCCACAGGGTTTTCAAGCAGCTAACACCAATAAAAATAAACAAGAACAATAGCAGTGCAAAAATCAGACAAATGGGATATTGGTATATCCAAAATTATTGTTATACCTATAATTTATTGAAAAATATTAAAAACTTAATGAGATTGAGTATTTTTGAGATATTTTTGATGGAGGTGCCGACCACTTGATCCAAAGCACGATACATAAACGAATACATTATTAATAATTATTTTGAGGCTTTATTTTTTCTTGAATTAAAATGTCATATCAAATAGAAAAAGTAAATATTTGAATATTATACATTATCTAAATCACACTAATATTATAAAGGCAAAAGTTTGTGTGTGTGAGTGTGTATGTTTGTTACTTCTTCACGTCTAAACGGCTGGAGCGATTTTAATAAAATTTGGTATGGAGTTAGCTGACACCCTGGATTATCACATTGGCTACGTTTTACTGCGGGAAAATATCTTATTCCCATGGGAAAATCGATGAATATGAATTCGCGGAATATTATAAATGCGAAAGTAACTCTGTCTATATGCTACACAATCTCGCCTAAAATTTACTGAACCGATTTAAATAAAATTTGGTAGAGAGATAGTCTAGAGCCTGAGAAAGGACATAGGCTACTTTTTAATGCGAAAAGAGGGTTGTAAGGGGTTGAAATAGGAAATTTTGTGCGGAAATTCCGTAATTTTTAAAAATAGAAGCCTGAAACTTATTTTTTAGGCTTTTGATTAGATATAAATAAATACGACATTCAATGTTTGTAAAAATATTACCCTAAAGGGGATAAAATTAGCCGATGAAAGTTTTTGTGTAATGACGTCGGCCCAGAAAATAAAAATATAGAATAAAAAATTTTAAATGCTGCCGAAAGTCACTATTACACGTGGACGAAGTCGCGGGCATAGCTAGAGTATTATATAATTTGAAAAGAATAAAAGAAATATAAAAAAAAAAAATAGGTTCCTAATAAAAAACTACAACAAGGATTTTTTTTAATATTTTAAAAAAGAAGTTCTCAGTGTGCCAATTTAATATGCAATTTAAGGAATCTGTTTTCGTGTTCTTTAAACCGAAAATAAAGATTTTTGTAATTTACTGATTTTTTAAAAAGTACCTACTACTTTTATCACACACGTAAGTGTCCAAAATTAGATCGCATTTCTAAACCTTTATTGTTGTTAGAATGCAGTGTAACTACTTGTTATGTTTTCTGTTATTCTAGTTATTGTTTCATGGTCTATTTTGAAAATTCTTCGAAAGTTATTTATGTGTTGTGACAGACGTGGTTCGAGTTGTAAAGAATTCAGTCACACCCCCTACCCCTGACTCTGGTAGACTTGATAGGTGGCTGTCGGCGCCTTAAAGCTATTAGCCACGTATAATGCTTAATTGTCACGTCATAAATGCGGATCTTGCCCGAATTAAGGTAAATTTGAAACACATTTCTTCGAGGCGGTCTTCCTCATCATCCTTGCTACCTACACAAATATTAGTTCTGAATTGTCGGCACCACACAAGTTGAACGACGGTAAAAAGAATTAGTGATAGGTTATTGTCTCGTGTTCACGAAAATCGGGGATGAATTATATTTTTTATTGAGTAAGAGTGGTAAGCACAATTAGTGGGAAAAGAAAGAAGTAAAAGTTATGTAAAAATCACACAAAAAAATAGAAAATGATAATAAAGACATGAAGGAAAGTATAAAAAGGATTGCAGAAAGGCTGCACGAGGAAATGAATAAAATGAAAGAATAAATTTAGTATATAAGAAATGATGCCAAGTAAAGAAATGAAGAGAAAAATAAAAAAATCAGATAGAAAGAAGGAAGAATGTAATGTTATTTGGGCTATGAAGGAAAATGGCAGATTGAGGTACAGGATGTTTTAAAAAGAAATGTGGGAGTAAATGTGGAAAATTTATGGTATAAAGATGGAGAGTTTTCCGGAAAAAATGTAAATATTAAGGAACAGTAAAAATTTAAAAGGAACAAAAGAATATAGATACGAAAGTGAAAGAAAGAAAAATTAAAAACTTCCGCAAAAGATGGTGAAAGAGGATTGAAAAGAGAATGCAAATATAACACATCACAGTCAGATTGGTTTGTTACCCTAAAACAAGGCCTATCCATACCTCAAGCTCTTAATATTAGGAGCTGTATAGGTTTGCAGTTAAAGGAAGAAAGAGATAAGGGAAATGGAGGAAAAAGTTCTGCGGAACGTGATGAGAGGATCGGGTAGATAACACTGAAAAGAAAACTTCATTACCACAAAAAAAATACTTGTTGCATATAAGGACAGCCAAAATCTTGTGTACGGAAAACAAGCAGGTAATTTTACTATTTACAACTTATGAAGGCTACACAAATGTTTTAACTGTTTTACATAAAGTTTCTACTACAAGTAAAATAGATAATATTTTCATTTGTGAGAATTAAAGTAGTATTTACAGTAAATAACGCCCTATGCACCGTACAAACTATTTTATCTGAAATAGATAATTATTATATATTCTGTTAATAATAGATAATATCATGTGTAGTAGTAGAACAGTTATGTGCAACAGCAAAAATACTTATGTACCTACAACAAAAGAAATACTTGTGTGTAATAGTGAAAATAGTTATGTAATAAAAACCGTATCCATTTTAGTAACAAGATTATATTAATTTTTTCCAAAATAATTATTTCTGCACACAATGTCCTTTTCAGGTGTTAAATTAGGGGTTGCGATTAGATTAATCTAATACCTGAGGGGGCCATTCATTTATTACGTAAGACGATTTAGGGGGGAGAGGGGAGGGGGGTCGACTATGTCTTATTTTTTCTTACAAGGGGGTGAGAGGGATTTTTGATATTTCTTACGTAAGATCACAAATATACGCAAAGTTAAGGTTTGAAAAAGCGCGAGTGTCGATGTGACCAAAAGAAGCAACACCTGGTATTAAAGATGTTCTGGCGGCAGATTCACTTTCTTAGTGGGTTTTGAGCCCCTGGACTGAAAATGTTATGTAGTGATTATATCTAAACGATTAAAATGATTCTATCCAACATGATAGTAAACGTTCCTTAAAAGTGTTACTTTTAAAAATAAACATCAAAACCAACCAAGCGTATATTAAATTTTTCTTTTAGATTCTTACGTAATAAATATTAAACAAAGGAGAGAGGTCGGCCTATTCTTATTTTTTTCTTATTTAGGGGTGGGAGGGGGTCAAAAACTAGTAAAAATCGTCTTAAGTAATAAATAAATGGCCTCAAACGGATATTGTGATGTGCAGAAATAATTATTTTAGAAAAAATAAATATATGTTGTTACTAAAATGTATACGTTTTTATTACATAACTATTTTCACTACTACACAATTATTTCTTGTTGTACGTACAGCTTGATTACTCTAAGATGAGCTCTGAAGATTTTACAGTCGGCGTAGAAGAAACAAAGAGAACGCATTCGGAGGAAGAAAGATACAATCAACGCTCGACAAATTACGACAAATAAATACTTATACTAGTTTTACGGGGTACTTGATGTCTCCTCTCCGGTAGTCGTTAATTTTTTTTATACCTGAATCTCCCGATACCGTTATGTACCCAAAATTATTATTATACATAAATAACCTTTCAGTAATGAAACGTGTTAATATCGTAGCATTTTGCACATTATATTGGCAGCTTTTATATTCTTTAAAATATAATAATTATATAAAATATTTCGACCATTTTTAAATGAATAGTCGGGCGATTTAGTATGCGCCCTGACAAGTACTCTGCTTCAAACCAAGTATGCAAATGCATTTCGGTGGCTATCGCCAGCAAGGCGTTACCTTTTGCCATTGCGCATCTTAAGAACTAGTAATCCCGGAGACCATCCTAGAGTAATTTTACTGTAAGTATGTTTCTACCTGAAGAAAGCACCGTGCACCGAAGTAACTCTTGAGAAAACAACAAACGTATTTTCTAATTAAAACATGTGTTTTTGTTATTTATAAACTATGGAGTTACAAGCCTGTTTGTGTTAGTTATGTATTTTTAGGAAGATAGGCAAATGGCATTGTCTAATAAAAAAAACCGGTTACCATTAAGACAACAATTATTCACCTAATACTTACCTTAACATAGCAACTTTTCTTAAATTATCAGATTATTTCAATAAAAAGTCAGGTTAGTGATAGAAAAAGATAAATATTGTATTCAATAACAAAATACGATACATAAAATTCTTACTTTCTAACAGTATTATCAACAAGTTTTATTCGTCAGCGTTATGAGAAATGGCCGCAGGGCTTTGTTACGGAGCACTCCTAGAAGGTATTTATGTTGGCAAATTTTTCGAAAAACAAAAATTTCAGAGTAACAACTGTTTTGTTTCTTCCATAACAGGCACAGGTCAACAATAAATTGGCAAATTGTTCAGTTCAAAACTGAAACCATCAATTCACTCACAAACACCTAATAATTAGGTATGTATCTTATAAAAATCCCCGCGAAACCAAACGTTCACTAACGTCCACTGCGCGTCAGTAATGGCGCGAGTCGTTACTGGTAGTGCCAACATTGGCAGGGCTCAAATAATTTTTTATCTAGTCTACATATAATGCTACATAACTTGTTAAGTGCTTTTCATCATTCACCTATTTAGATGTAACAAACTTTTCAAATAAACTCCTGTATGTGGACTGCATGACACACTTATTTCTAGTTAGTGAAACAGCCTAAAAACTTATTTGCTGCAAATAAAATCTTGTTTTCAGCAGTAAAATTAACTCAAATAAGTTAAAATATGTAAGAAAAACCACTTTTTTTTTCAGTGAAGTTGTTACGTAATAATTCTAGCTGGTTTAATAAAGGTAAGAGCTAAGGGAGGTATAATATTGGGTTGAGAAAATGAATTAAATTTAAAATTGAGGCAAAAAATGGATTGGGGAATAATTCTAATGAACGTAGTTACCTACTTGTTAAAAGGGATGTAAGTCAATTGCGCGCTGCGGTCAGTTTACTCCCTGCTGTGACAAAACTGACCCTAAAAGTGATGGGACAGTTGCTCGCGATCATTAAATTATTACTTCCTGGGCCTTTTTTATTAATAAATAGTTCAATCATATTAGAAATTATATTCACCTTGACTTAT
The DNA here is from genome assembly GCA_029378335.1 of Agrilus mali. NCBI lineage: Eukaryota > Metazoa > Arthropoda > Insecta > Coleoptera > Buprestidae > Agrilus > Agrilus mali. Next base: position 16,657,392 of record CM055658.1, on the reverse strand, counting down.
AATTAGTAGGTAACTAAATAATTATTTTGTTTCATTCTGTAGGATCAAAAGGTTACGGTATGTAAAGACAACACGAACGAAGTGAGTGTTGTCGTGGTCTTGTCATTCTCTTATTCATCATGTATTGGAGTTTTTGTAACAAATTGTATATATAAGCATATTTTTAAGATCTTCAGAAACTTTTCTTTAAATACTGTTATATAAATTAAATAAAATTACCGAACGCGCAGTTGACCCTACAAAGTCTTGGCAAACCGCGCGCAATTGACCTGTAATATTTGACTACCTGAATTTATTCCTGACCGCAGCGCGCTATCGTCCATTGCCCGTTAAAAGCAATGGTTAATATTAATATTTTATGAGATGAATAATAAGCTCAAATTAGATAATTTGAGGAGCAATTGAATATTACCTAATACCTAAAGATAATAAAATATTAGTTTTTTTAATTAGTGTTAGTTTTAATGAGTACCTACTGTATTTTGTTAAATGTATAAACCGGATTTTACGTTTAATAAAGCTATATGTGGTTTTGAATAGTGCAATTTTGTTACTAGTTTTATTTTTTAGCATTTTCGAAATTACTCATATTTCTAGCCTAAATATTTGATAAGGATTGTTAAGCATTGTAAGAAACTTATTTTTCTATCCTTTTAGCAATTTTTGGTAACTTAGAATGATTTTTCAAGTAGTTCTCGTTCTCTCTCTGATTTTCTCTGGTACTCGTTCTGCATTCCATAGCTTGTTTGTTTACAGCCCGAACACTCCATTCTTCTTATTATAACCGACACCGTTATAAAGTTAATTTCTTCCCCAACGTCTTCTTCCTCCGGACGCAGTATCCCGTCTCACTCCTTTCCAGTTCTCGTTCTCTCGCTCTAATAAAATTACATCCCGCACTAAATATCTCGAGACTAATAGTTGCAGAAGAAGAACACCCAGATCGCGTCGGCGGCGTCTTTGATGTTGTACCGATGGTCAATGCTTCTGTAACTAACGTCACCGTCATCACCGGAGTGCGATATAACAATAACGCACAGTGGTACCATTGTTAGCGTCGACCGTGGGCTTTTATGCGATCAGGAACTGAATGAAAAAGCAACGTTGAAGTTTTAATTGGTTGGCTAAATGATTTTTCGGAAGCGTCGTTCCAAATGATGACGATACATCATAGTAATTGTAACGACCGATTGTCGTTATATCTAAACTCCGTAGAAAGTATTGTAGGTTCTCAAAATTAACGGATTTGTACACAGCATTAAATTGCTGTATTAATCAGTGGAGATAGGTACTACTCAAAGATACATTACATAATTTTGTGGCATAGGTATCAATAGGTATATATATGTACATAGAATGGATCACAATAACAGCGCGATTTCCAATTCAAAAGCAACACTATTAATGCGTATACAGATATAGAAATTACATCAATTTGTAACTACAAACATTGATATGGTCAAGATTATCGGCCCATCTCGCGGCACGACACGCGATCTGAGGATACAACCGAATGTAATAGAGGGCATTAAAATCATTATTTGATTCAGGTCTCGATAACTTCGTTTATGTAGCTATTCATTTGCTAAATTGATAGATGTGTCCGATAACGAAGCTGCATATTTATTATTTATGATCGACCAGCAATATCATTCGAGTTTGAAATTAATCGTCGTTCGGCCATGTGGATACCTACCTAATAAAAAAAATAAATAAACGATTTGTGATGGGCACCTAATCGATTTCTCTTATCTGAATGTTGTGCTAACTGCGTCGGTCAGTTTTGAAACTTTCTAAATTTCAGGGAAAGATTTATTTATTAATTAACACTCAGTTGCTATAAAGTAAATTTTGGAGCTGTAACAAATTGTTAAATAATTGAAACTTGTGTAGGTACAACCCCCAATTAGGTTAATTCAGTATTGGCAGCCAGCTAGATCACGGTTACAGTTGTCAACATTATCAAATAATAGACACATTGAAAACTGTGCGGACTCGTTTTGTACGTAGAAGCAGACAGAGGCGGATTTATCTACACACATACATACGTAAAATTATGTTTAAACATATTTTTCTACTACCGCGACAAATTATTTATTAAAAATAATATATAATCAAACTTCGATAACTCGAAAATCAATAAGTAGAATTTTTGAAGTCGAGTCGAAGTAGTTGGCAATAGCATCAGCTATGAGAAATATGGTACGTGTAATTTCTACTAGATAGGTAATTCAAACTCTCGAATTTCTATTACTCGAATATCTCGAAGATAATATTTGACGCTAATTTCTATAAGTCGAATTTTCTGGGGGAATCCCTTAACAGTGTCTCTTCTTTCAGCCCCGAATCTAGGGATGGGGGGGCAAGCTGGGGCCTGTGCCCCGGGCGGCAAATTCAGAGGGCGGCCAAATTCACACTTTACAGACGAATGTACAACTCATCATTTACTTAACTTTGCGCACCGAATAAATAATACGTACACAGAAATTTCATGGCCACAAATTTACTTACTTACATACAGTTTTAAAATAAAAGCTTTAGAGTTTAAACTGTCAGATTTACAGAATTTGTCTACTTTACTATTTGAAACTGTAATTTTTCCACTTTTGCGTTTGAAGCCGTGAAGCGCGACGTTACTATTTCAAACTATAAAAGTTCCTGTTTTCTTCTTGGTAAAACTATAGAATCGCGACTCCTAAAAATACAGTTAGAACCTTTTTTGGCAATAAATGGCTTTATTTTAGTCTAAATATCAATAAAATGAAGGGGGAAAGTGATATTTTTAATGGTTTATTAATAAAAATTGCAAAACACTACTAAAAAAGGTGACTTATTAATAAACCATTAAAAATATCACTTTCCCTCCTCATTTTATTGATATTTAGACGAAAATAAAGCAATTTTACAGAAAAAAAAATATTTTTTTCGATTTTTAGGAGGAGCCACGATTCTATAGTTTTACCTTCTTTTTTCCGTGCAGAAAAAACAGCGATGGATGCATTATTTCCGGAAGGACTATGTAGGCTACGTCCAAATGTCAATTAATGAGTGGACATCTGATAGCTGAAATTATTATGGATGATAAAGGTAAAAATAAATATAAGTGGGCGGGGGCGGCATTTTTCAGTTTTTGACCCACCTAAAAAATATTGAAGATCCGGGGCTGCTTCTTTTAATAGCAGTACTATGCAAGCAGGGAGGTAGTTCAATTTACGATTATTAGTCATCAAGACGTACTTTAAAAACTTTTTTAACCAAAAATTAAATGCTTTTAATTGTATTTTTTTATTATAACAGGTTTTCGCCCTGTACATAGATAATTAAATGTCCAAACAATAGTTTTCACATACAACAAAGAAATTTTAGCATAAGTGTAACAAACGTCATCTCAGTCTTTACCTAGTCTTATTACAATCGCAGATAGTTCAATACGATCTTATACTAATAATTATCCTGTTAATATTACAGTTATGAGAAATCGAAACCAATAGATTTAATCTTATTTTTATACGCCGCTACACTAGTATTATTAGACAACGTTTGTTTTACATCAAGTTGTGTATGGTTAAATTCCAAGGATAAGCGATCAACAACTGAGCGAAAATTAAAATCGTTTTTTTATTATGAAATTAAAATAAGTTTTAGATTTTCTAAATGTCATAAAAAATGGAAAGTGGTGCACTAAAAAACGGTATTGTCTATATCTATTAGTCCATCTATCTACCTATTTATCTGTAACATTAAATGGATAGGTACATCAAATGCACATTTACAAAAGATAAGAACATAGATACATATGTACAATATGAGGTATTATTCAATAACATGAAGTATCAATACCTCGATTATCTTTTTAGGTCATATGAAGCATTGATTTATCGAAAATCGACTGTTTATATAAATTTAGCTAATGCGAGAAAAGTTTATAGTCAAATCCTTACAACTGTCATGTTACCTATATTATGGTGGGAATAATAAAAGCTCGTTATTTTGTGAAAGAATAAGTACCTAAATGAGAAGGTAGATATTTTAAATGCAAGAAATTGGATAAAATACAATTATTCCTTTTTGTTTTCTCTGTTTTTTCTTCGTTTATGATATGGATACATTTCCTGTAAAATCATAAAGAATAGTTCGTTTAGGTAGTTACCAATAGCCTCAGGCTAATTAAGAAGTAGATTCCAGAGTTGCATAACAGGATGGTAAAAGTTAGTTCTTTTATACAATTTTATTACTTTACTTTAATGAGTTGCTCAAGATAAATTAAATTTCATTTGATGAAGCTATAAAGCACATGGAAAAAAATAATATAAAACTGAAAAAATTAAAATTAAATCAAAAACAATAAAGATTAAAAAATATCATTTTTTATTGTATAGGTTTTGGTTGTATTCTATGGTATTTATTTAATTAATTTTTTACCTATAAATCCTGAAATAAAAATACAGATGTTTTCACAAAATTAGTTTAATGAACTTAACAATTGCTTATGACGCCAAACACCTTATTGAAGAGGAACTTATTTTTAATGGTAATTTTGAAATCCTAATACAGGCGGAAAATAAAAATCCTAGACTATCCTTATTAGAATCCCTAGAAATTAATAAGTATAAAAATACCAATAATTCACCACTATTTAACCTCTTTATTCACCCCAAGCCTTAATCCTTAAACTATATATAAGTAGCTTAGTTTAGTTTAAATGTAGTACTTCTGAAGAAGCCTAAGTTAGGCGAAACAATTGTTAAGTTATTCAACTAATAATAACAATTATCTAAAGTAAAATATTTGAGAGCTTACAAGTATCTTTTAAATGCAGTATTTTGCATTTTTAAATCATGGACCTCATATCTGTTAAATCATATCTGTTAAATCCGGCCCTGGTAGCAGAATTTAAGGGTAGTTGCGCCGGGTGTCACCCTACAACAATATCTCTATTAGCCATTGTGCTCGGAGTCTATTAAGTTGCATTTAAGAGCCTCGACCCGTCACGGCTGCCCAGATCCATTCTTAGTCCCATTTGCGCGCCCTGTCGTAGCCGGTAGGCAATCCATTGCGTACGGAATCATTATCAACAACTCATTGTCGACAGGGACGTTTTGTAACTGATTGTGAACTCGCTGAACGGTTATTAGGTAGCTTTCCGGAGTCGACGATGACGTTTGAATTGAGGAACGATTTCCACAATAAGGTCCTTGAGAACATGGGGCTAGCTGATCGCCGGTAAATTATTTACGACATTTAGCCCATATGGCACACCCTTTAAAAAAATTCTTTTTCTTCTTCTCCTTAGATATTACCTACTACGAGATGTTATGTTATTCTTTTAAAATTTTCGCATATCCCCTCTCTCTGATCCACCTCCAAACGTTTTTACACTTAAATAATAATATAAATAGAGACATTATATGCCCGAGAAATTGTAAACGCGTGAGTGATGCACGGTTGGTGTATCAACGCATTAAAAAAATTAATTGGCCCAGTGGGTGATCGTTTTACAGTAACATATTTAAAATTCGAAAAGAGCCCTCCGTTCTGCCTTGTCACGCCAATATTATTATACAACAGCTGATATTTTTAACTGAATTCAGTTGTCAACATTAATTACTTCTCTCTAGGAGTAAATCATTCAAATAAATTCTATTGAAACGATGAGAATACCAAGATGGAAAGAATTGGGAGATTTAATGATGGCTATATTATCGAAAAAACCTTTTTGAAGACCCAGATACTTTTTATAACTTCATTTGTATATCTAATGTAAATGGAAAATATTCGTTTGTCATAAGAATATGATGATTAGAAACAATCAAGTGATATTTTAATACAAATTATACTCAATTTGTTATAATTTTATTAATTTCCCTTTACTATTTACTTATTATTAGTTATTATTTTCAGAATTAAATATTGAGAGCGTGTTGAGAGTTTTAAGGCCGTTTATTGTTAAAGTTAATTTTCATTCCTAATTCCATTCACACGTATGTATTAATTGAAAAGGTAATAGGACAATAGAATGTAAGAGTTGCGATGTCCATGTGGTGCTTGCTCATCCTCATCGTCGTTGTTGTACGATGGTTGCGTCTGTTCGTCCGTCGTGAGTATGACGTTTTGATGGTAGGTACCTACACGCGGGTAGGTAACCCACTGACTGCTGCAGCATCAGATGGAAGTAAAATCGACCATGGTGGCAGCTGTTCAGACAAAAGGTGTCCCGTAATTATACACGGCCCTCCACGGACCTCACACGGTATCACGCCCCGAACGCCCTTCTTACCTTCACGGGGATAATTTATATCCCATACCGAGTACCTACTCTTCATCGTAGGCATTATTTCTAAACATCTAATGTGCGTTTGTCAATCGACACTTGGGAATGCTTTAGGTACTTTTACATACATAGTAAATAAATACTTATTAGGTGGATGTGGTGAACGAACTGATGGTTAAAAATAAATGTTAAGCTAGTCATTTTGAGTGAGTAATGGGGCAAGGATAATGTAGATACTTATTGTTAGTGAAAAGACAGCTTTCGGGATAGATGAGGTAGAGGGGTAAAAGACTAGAATGAAACTTAGATTTAGAGACGACAGTGTTAGCATCTAGCAAGTTTAAGTTAAACTTGAATACCCCTTCCATTTTAGGCTTATTTTGAGGGATATTTTTTAATGTACATAGAATTTATAATAAACGTCAGTTTCCTTTTCGTTACTTAAATAAATAAGATGGCTACTAACAGCCAACCATCTCTATCTTTGACATAAATTACCAAACTGTTTTTGACATTTAGATAGTCTTAATATAATAAACAACTCCTCAATATTGAGTTTCCATAATTTCCTCATTTTTTATTTTTACTGTAACTAAATTGTCTAAAGTACCCTCTTCCACCACCCAACTAATAAACGAATCGCGGCAAAAGCGCCCGGAACAACAGTGGCATGGGTCTTTAGGGGCGACAAAAGAGCCTATGTATTTAGGTTTATTTACCTATTTTTGATTTCTTTTTATATGTATTCCTGTCATGTTCCTCTTGGAATAGGTTACCTAAAATGAATTGAACTAGCTCTGATTCTAATTTTATAAAAAACTAGCAACAATACCTACTGGCGTTGCCCGGGTAAGAATATATTACATGTTTGATGGAACATTATAGAATATTCGCGAATTTATAATTATCCAGATTATCCCATAATGATTCAAAGCATTTTATAACTTTTTTTAACATTCTTGAATGATCTTTAAGATTCTGGAACATTCTTGAACATTGCAAAATCATTCTGAAATGTTATTATAAAACGTTCTTTTACTTCTTACAACATATTTGAACTCCCTGTAACATTCTAAAAAAAATCTGCTTCATTCTCATCGGCACTCCGTGCTGTTTGCTGGGTGAGTAGTGACATCAGTAGACGCCTGGCGGGGATGACTAATCGATTGATAATAATTGATCAGTTATCGACCACTGAGAGGTGAAGATTATAACAGTACTACGTAATATCGCTATTAAAAAATGGGGGTTGGTGGTAGAAGGATGAAAATTAAGGGTTATATGTTTCTTTTAACGTCAAATCATAAAAAAATAAAAATAATTTTTTTTTTCCAGAAAATAAAAAAAAGAGGGGTTTCATTTACTTTCTAGAGAAAGAAAAATATATCGGTTGAAATAAGGTCGCAGAAATCGGAATACAAGCGTTTTGACGCACTTATTGACCACAACCGCTTTTGTCCCAAGCGCTTTTGTCGCATACTTCTGATAAAAAGGCCAAGGCTTTAAGGGCGATTACAGTGTTATTTGAAGATTGGTTCTGTTTTCCTAGTTGAGTTCATGGATGGAATTCTTTATCCTAAATATCCAGCTATCTTTAATAATGTACCTTCTGCTCTAGACGTCTCTCCTGTATATGAACTAATACTAACTTCTTACTTCATTAATTCAAAGGGAGCAGAAAATATCAAATCACACAAGCAAATATAAAGAAATATTTTTACTGAGTCATGAACCATTCTGGTGAAGGTGCCAGACAAAATTTGTGTTTTAAATTCAAATTAACCTTTATTCATATTTTTTGAGACCCCCTCCGTACATTTTCAACTTTAACTTTAACTAGTGATAATAAAGAACTTCCTGTTTCTAAAAGCAGCCACGATGGGTTGCTGTAGGTAGGCATCTCCTGTAGGTATAACCCAGAATAACACCCATGCTGAAAGCATTTTACCATTCGTTCCCTTGTGTAGGTCCACTGTTAGTACTGTGTCTATTAGCTTGCTAATTGTATGTTTGCCCATAAATATATTTTTTATGGCTTAATTTTATTGTTTGCCACCGTGTTTCTTTTTGCCTGCCTAATATCTTGCCTACAGTTTGCTTGGAACAATTTTAGCCTCTTTTTCTCTATCTCCGTCTCTTTCTGTCTCTCGTCTCGTAGGCAAATTATATTGCAGTTGATTTGCATAACTGCCTATTGGGAAAAGAATGTAATTATGTAGAGTTTCTGAATGGGTACATACGACCAACGGCATAAATAAACCGCTGATTAACCGTTGCAAAAGTTAGAGAACATTTATTACATTAGGCGACATACATACACTCGTCAACTCATAAACGATTTCTTCATAATATATCTAAGCTAGATGTTGTACCTACTAATATTCAGTGGTTATAAATTATATTTCAATTTATGAGAACTTACCCGATGTCTAGTTTGGTCGCACCTTGGCTATATTAGTTAGAAAGCGTGGAATATTGTCTATAGGTAAATAGACAATAAGAAAAAACAGCAAATTGCTATATAATCGCGAGAGTGACGTTTTGGGAACCTATTTATGGTTTCTTTAGTATCGGAATTTAATTAATTCGTTGGTGATAAATCTCCCTTTATTTCAAAAATTCATATTTTATAGATATTAGTAGGTAGGCATATAACGAATTCACAAAGATCTTATTCTCACCAAAGGATAGCTCTTCTCAAGAAAAGAGGACGTATATTAACGCTAATTCTAATTGTCATGAGTAACGATAGTAAAACTAACATCAAGCCATGGACTTAACAGCTTTTGTATTTTTTCTTCCCATGAAAGGAGGACAAATACCAGTGGTCTATGACATGACTATAAGTAACGAGATTATCTTCTGATTCCTAAACCAGGTGCTCCTCTTTATAAAAAGAGGAAGAATAGTACGGTTGGTATCCAAGGAAGAATTATCCTAGGATTCAAGATTCTGAGAATGGTGTCATGCGTTGGAGTTTTTGAATTTTCAATAACGGATGTACCTTTAAATTCTGGTTCCTAAACCAGTCACTCCTTCTCATAAAAAAAGGTGGATAATAGCAGTAAGGTTTAAGGAAGGATCATTCTAGAATTCATGATACTAGGATTGGTATCAAGAGTAGGCGTAGCTAGAGCTCTCGCATTCTTAGCACCAAAATTATCCTTAGATCTTGCATTCTAAACCAGTTACATCTTCTCAAAAAAAGAGGAAGGGTAGTAGTGGTATCATCTAAGGAAGAATTGTCATAGAATCCAGGATTTTATGGATGGTGTCTATCACACCTGGGAATTAACAGTGTGGACTTGCATATAGGTACAGCTTTTGCATTTCAAGAAACGCGGATACCCTTGGATTTTGATTCCTAAATCAGTTGCTCCTTCTTATGATAGTAACACTAATGTGTAAGGAAGAATTATCCTGGAATTCATGATGCTAAGACTGAGAAGAAGTCTCAAAATTAACAATAGGCACAGCATTTGAATCCGAGCAACAAAATTATCATTGGATCTTGCATCCTAAATCAGCTACTTTTTCTCATAAAAAAGGGAGGGATAATAACGCTAATAACCAAGGAAAAATTTATCATACGAGGATGGATCAAACATAAACGAGCCTTTGTTCATAAAACTTTTATTTTAAAAATTTTCACAAAAACACAAATTTCTCTATTTTTCGACATATCCCCCTTGTTTGATTATACATTTTTCCCAACGGATTGGTAGTTTTTTCATCTCGTTTTCATAAAAAGAAGTAGGGCGGGAGTCTATCCAGTTGCGCACAAACGCCTCGATATGTTCATCAGTCTGAAATCTCTCGCCTCTTAGTGATTCTTTGAGGGGCCCAAACATGTAGAAATCACAAGGGGATAAGTTTGGGCTATATGGATGGTGCTCTGACTGAGTCTAGTGCATTTCACTGATTGGGGCTGCGTTAAAGCTGCGATGCGAACTCGAGCAACTTTTTGATCTTCACTCAGCACCTTTGGGACACAACGAGCTCAAAATTTTCAGAATCCCAAGTTTTTTGTTATGATTGTATGGACACTCCCATAGCTGATGCCGAGTTCAACAGACATCTGAAGCACAGTGGCGTGGCGGTCCTCTTCAATATGGTTTCTAACGCGTGCAATGTTAACCGGCGATATGCTGGTGCGCGGACGACGAGGATGATTTACATTTTCGACACGATTACGCCCTTCGTTAAATTATTTGCACCAAACCTTTACCCGTTGCCACGAAAGCGTTTCATTTCCGAACTTTGCTAGCAATCTGCGCAAAATTTCAGCTGGTTTCACGTTTTCACGTGTAAGAAATTATTAATAATCCGTTGCGCAACGCTGCTATGCGTCTCTTTCTCACTCATTGTGATAGCTACTAACCAAGCAAACACAGCAATACGCAATACAGTTGCTAACGCCCGTATGCGCCCTGAACAGCTATCCGGCGCTCAATTTAAAAAGGCTCGTTTATATTTGATCCGCCCTCGTAGAATTCAGAATTCTAAGACTAGCATCATGCCTGAGAGTTAAATGTATGCCTATCTAAAGCTTGCAATCTGAGTAATAAGATTATCTTTGAATTCTAATTCCTAAAACAATCGCTTCATCTCATAAAAAGAGGAGGAATAGCATCGCTAATGTCTAAGGAAGAATTATTGTAGGGTTTAGGATTCTGAGGCTTGTATAATGCGTGGGATAGGTATTTACATTAGTATATTTTTGCGTTCTGGAAAATTAGTTAATCCTTGTATCTTGCATCCTAAACAAATTGTTTCTTCTCAAAAAAGGGAAAGTATAGTAACATAAAAACTAAGCCATAATTATCACAAGATTCAGGATTCTAACATTGATATAAAGCCTGAGTTAACAGTAAATATTTCTAATAAAGCTATTGAATTCTGTGTTACGAGATTATCCTTGAATCCTGATTCCTAAACCAGTAACCCATTCACATGAAAAGATAATGCCAATGTCTAAGGACGAATTATCAAAGGACTGAGGATTCTACGTTTGCATTTTGAGTAACAATTTTATCTTTGAATCCTGCAACCTAAACCAGTTATAGTACTAGTACCTACTATGATGTGGGTATTTGGTTGGGTAGGAACCCAAGCATCTGATGTTTATTTTATATCCTACTCATGTATATAAATATATATATATATAACTATATAAACATACATACCTATGTGTGTTGCCTACGGTAATTTTTTAATTTCACGGTAGACCTGCCAAATTGAAAATTTCATCGGAATAAAAACAAAAGCCCATATTAATTGAAAAGTAATTTACTAAAGGAAGGCCTCGTTATTTTTTTCTCAAACCGTATTTATTCACGACGACGGTGTTTATCAGCATGGTGAAAAAATGGCACAATGCTTGACTTTTTATGAAATCTGTTTTTTCACTCATGAAATTGCAAAAGGTGGGCACACAAGCGGTGTATTACCTATGTACTAACTGACAGTTTTTCTTCATGTTATCAATTTTCCGTAGAAGTATTAGGGGAATATATGTAGGTAATTAATATTTACTAAATTCACTTACTTAGATATCTAAGAATCTAGAGTATTTTGGTAGGATATAATTTTAAAAAGGATTAGATATATATAGATACTTAAAGATACCTAAGTTTAATATTCCGTTAATCCTATAGAAATTAACGGAATACGTCGTCACGCTTGGATATAGGCAGATAATTAATAATAAAAATCTATTTGAACAGACTAGGTACTTAGAAAAAGAAGTTAAATACCTACCTCTAGGTGATGAGATAGTGCATACTTGTACGTAGTTACTCTTGTAAAGTAATAAGTACAATAACGTGTTCCGCTTGTTTTTTTATATTTTCTTTGTTTTTGCAAAACTCCGCCTCTCGGCAGTTTCACAATCAGACCCTTAATTCTCATAAAGCGAATTACCCTTCGCAATAAACTGGCTTGAGAGATCACATAAAACAAAATAATTTACATTAAATACCTGCTAAATCACGCTTGGCTACGAAACAACATTTATTTGCGCAGAAATACGGCTTGCATTCGTTTCCAACCGTCTATTATTGGTGGGCCGGCGGCAAAGTTCAAAGGAGACCTATCCTGCAGCCGCACCAATAGGAACACGACGTCACTTTCGACGCCGTTTTTTTATCGTCGACGGCCAATTTCCGACACCTTCATGAATGGGCGTCCGGACGGAGACACGCCTCGCTAGGAGGAGCCACCGTCAGTCTCGCCACTCCATCAGGATACAGCCGATTCTTCACTCGTTATCCGAACCAGTTAAGAAACGAAACAACCGAACGTGATACTCTTGACAGCTGTTAATCGGGTACTGATACCTAGTAGTCTCAGGCTTTTGAAAACGGTTGTATCGTCGGTTGCTGAAAGGATAATTGGCCATATCATCAAGGAAAACGAAGGACTTAAGTACTTGACTATTACTTGGGTTCCAGTGAAAGTGATTGTAGTTTGCCTGCTAGTGAAGTGAAACGGCTGCAATTAGCAGTCCTTCAAACTGAAGAAGTTTTTTTTACTAAGGAATTACAAGCAAGGACATTTTACCGTCATCTTTAGATCAGGTTGGTTCCAAATCTCTGATAATCAAATGTGAAGAGTGTTCAGATCTCCTGCAAAATCCGCAGGGGAAATGGAAGATCTCGATTAAAACTTTAAGGACATTATTCTACCCCCAGAAAGTTAAAGTAAAATGCAAGATACTTCATTCGGTTCAACATCGCCTAAAGATATGTCTCCATACATAGTTTCAAAGTACAACGAAAGTCCTGTGTCTTCACGTTCCGCCAGCCCTACGATTGTTGAATCCCAGACTCATCATTGCGTTGTTGATAGCTCAAAATACGTTTCCGATGACGAAATAAGCGTTGGCTGTCCAAGTCCTGCTTTGCAATCGCCAAAAAGGTACTCAAATTCTCGAGAACCTAGCCCAGCTTTCCTCACATCACCATCCACGACCTCCACGACAATCTGTCGATCGGAAAATTGTAGATGTGGAGAACCTGAAAGCGAAGACTACTTTAAGCCCTTGAAGAAACTTAAGATGGTCCACATTGCATCAGAAAGACGATTATCACCCACAATAGAAGTCCAAGAGCGTTCCGAAGGTGTTAAAAGTTTCTCCATTGTCGACATCCTAAACCATAAACCTTCCAAGGCCCAGCAGAATGTACGAATTGTACGGCCGTGGGATTTGGATCCCGAATTAGAAGCCCAGCAAAGTTTGGAAAGGTTTCACAGACATTTGAAGGCTCAGCAACAGTTGGCCCTGTTGAGGCCTGAATTCGGATTTAATTTGAGTTATACCTCAGAAACTGGTAGTGATAGGTCTTCTAGTGTTACTTCGGACTGTTGTTCGCCAGACATTGTAACGAGTACTGCTTTACATAGACAGAAACAGCAGGTACATAATGGAAAACAACCCGGTGCTACACCTTTAGACGCCCTGTTCCAAATGACTAGCAAAACCTTCGATTCAAATTCTGCAGAAGGAAACCAAGGTAGGATACAATACAATTAGAGGTACCTGATAGAAATAGATATGAACATAATCCTGATGAAACGAAAAACGTGAAATTCCGAACCCAAAGAAGTATAATAAGGATCTGGTTTATATTAATATTGATTATGGCAATGCCTATTCTACTTATGCCATTTAATATTTTACTTTTTTGCTCGATTGACTTAGTTCTCGAATAACAATATCTCCAACCGGTTGTTATTTTGGTAAAAAAATTTATACAGGATGAGTAATTGGCAACTAAATGGATTAGACAAAGTTACTATTGTGAAGAATATGAATAGCTTTAGGTAAATACCTTCGGTTTTACTGATGTGATGAATTTAGACAATTGTTACCATTGATTAATAAAATGCGTAGGCCCAAAAACGGTTTTTAATTAATTTTTCTCGGTAATAAATTTCGTCAGTACCAAGTAATTATATAATTTCTGAAATATGAGTTGCCAAATATCATACCTATTAATCGGCTGCCTACGCCTGTTGCGCTTATATAACGGCAAAAAACTGTCACTGCGATGTGAAATTGTTGAATTTTATTTAGCGGGCGTCTTTATGGGTTTCTACATTTAATAAAATTGCATGTTCGCTAAATTTTTTTCTCTCGTTAAATTTATAATATTCCTTCGATTATTATGTGAGTAGGTTTGGGGTCGACCTATTCGTAAAAAGTAACTTATTTAGCCGCGTCGTAGGTACCTACCTACGAAATTTTAATCAGACCTGAGCACCGAACTGAGTCCATTGTAGTTAGAGTCCATACACAGAATGGACCTTATAAAAAGCCGATGAACAAACTGTCAAAAGGCGATAGCACCTGTTTAATTATGGGTTAGATTGAATTAGATCGCTGTGCCTTTGTCGCTTCTCGTTCATGCAAAACAAATCGCGGTCTCACTTCAAAGCGGACGTCGGACAGAGAAGAAGAGTAAAAGATTGAGAGAGGACGAGTGAAGCTCGCTCTCGCTGATCGTAAGAAGAAAAAGATAAAAAGCATCATGCTTCTTCTTGTATAGGTATCTGACAAAATTCAAATGAAATAACAGGTTTCCGTCTGAATCCTCCAAAAAACATTTCTACTTAGTTACATACATTGGTAAGTTTATTACAACCCAAAATCTACAAGTGTGTCTGTGTAACCTGTAAAAAGGATTATGACCGGCGGCTTTGTTGTTTTTTTTTTTTTTTTTGGATTCTCTTCTAACATCAAACGTCTAATTGAGCGAGAATTGGACTGCGGCGCGATTAATTAATAAATTATTCAGTTAAACCGACTAGATCGTTAATTTATTGTTTGATTGCGGTATACGAGTTGCAACATAACAGATGTTGTTTTTTATTGCCTGCTCGGATGTATTTTCTTAAAAGCTTGTAGAGATAATTGGAATAGGTAAACTCTTGAAATTGTTGTATTTAGTATCTGTTACAAGACAAGAAGAGTGCAGCTTTGGCAATTGATTACAATTACTTAATTAATTAGTTACAACTAATTCCAAGACGTAAATGTTACCTGCACTGCACGGTGTGAAAATAATAGATAGATACAATTAAACAAAAAGATTTGATCGGATAAAATTTCGATAAATAATTAGTGGGTCATTGTGTGTCGTAAATAGACACACAGTTGCAATCTATTTGGGTCTCCATTAGATTAGATATGACGAATTAACTATCATTGTTATTTTATAGTCTCGTTTTTAAGATTAGGCATCAGATAATTATTCAAGAACAAGTTATGTAGTTTCTTAAGGTTTTGTTGTGCGTTGAAGCTAAATTAAATTTGTAAATATACTTCCATGTGAGCTTCTGTATGTACTAGCACATCACTGATTGTGAGTAATTTTGTTTATGACTTGTTAGGTATTATTCGTTGTATTAGACATGCTATTTTGCCACTTTACGATTAGATTTTCCCACACTATTGCCAATTTCCTAAAAGCTTAAAACGTTTATGTAAAGTAGGTGCTACTTTTGACCTCTTAAGTGCTTTAAACAGACGTATTACTCTCAAAGTGGGCTGTTTATAGTGTGAGCGGGTTCTCATCGTTTGAGAAACAGCAATCATAAGTTACCTATATCCACACGAACAGAATATGCTTACCAACAAGAAACCTTTGTACATGGTTATCTATTGGCTACTTCCAAATAGTGTCAGAGGCTTTTACATTTGATCATTTCCCTAAGCCTTTCTTTTTCGGTGTGTTTTGAATTTTAATTTTATTTCATTAAATCAAGTGATTAATTATGTATACCTACTGTCCATCAGAACATACGTGGACACAGGAAGTAATTATTTACATCTTCTGATTTATTCTTCACTTAATTAATCATTTAAGGCTTTAGCGGCCTCTTTCTTTGACCTCTTCCTTCAAAATTGTAGCCCTGAGTTATCATCTTACTGATCAGTACATCTTCAAAAACTATTCTCGTGTTTGTTGATCTTTGCTATCACAGAAACTTCTAAGAATGCTGATAGTGCTAGCTAATGAGACGTCGAAAGATAATAATCCTTCAAAATGATTCAGTTACTCAAAAAAACCAAACAATCGCTTCACAGAATCCTTTAGGTACATCATCTGGATAGGAATCCTCAACTGATTATAGTATCAAGACTTGTCGTGTGTCTGGATTTGATCCTAAATTTTGTTTTGTAGAGCAGGACTTTGTTCTTTATCCTTAATAGGATTCTGATTTCATATGATAAGATTAGATAAGGATTGGATCTTTTGTGGTTAAGAGAACTAAAAAGTGCATTCTTCGGCAAATTTTTGTTAATTATTCTTGAGATCCTGTCAATTTTGCCTGGTTAACATTTTTATTTCTTCCAGTGTTGGTTTGTTTATCCTTAAAAACATACATCGATACACTCTTTATAGCTCAGCAGCCATCCTCTATTACGAAAAATTATATTTAGATGAGTGTAAATAATGACGGCCATCGTTCATATAGTAACCGAGTATTTTCCGGGTTGTTATGCCCTGGACCTGTCTTTCTTCTTTACTAAACGTTTCGCCAGTCTCGACTGCTGGCATCCTCAGTAGATTTCTGCTGATTCTGCTGCTTATTCTGCTGAGAGTAAGAGTAAATATTTATTATCAATGTAATAGTTTATTATCAGTATAAAAAAGGCTCCGACTAAATCGTGGAAGTGCTGAAATTTCACCCTTCTTACTGTTGTTATTGTAAATTATCTTGAGCATGTGTATTATCACTGAATTTTTCTAGGAAAATATGATTAACCACGTATCAAGACATGAATAGAATTCATAAGACAAGAGAAAACAAGAGCGGCGTAGTAAAATTAACTGACTGTTTTGATTGCTCTTCTTTTTTCACTTCATATAACTATAACTCTCTATAACAATAAAAAATAGTCGGTCCCTTGAATTTCGTTATAAACAGTTTACATTGTGTTTCTGGATGGTTCAGGGGATGTGAGGGCAAACCTGACCTATCTTATGTTGCACATTTTGTATCCTTGGAATTCTGCATTCGACAAAAACAAGTATTGGGGATGTCCATGGAATTAAATCCCATTTATTCAATGCTTCTATGGATCCTTGCGTTACCATCCCTAAAAATCGTTTCTGAATCACGAAGTTCTAAAGTTAAATAAGTTTTCATTTTCTTTAAATTTCTGTACCAATGTGTTACTTACTTATTGGATTATTATCGACAGAAGAGTTAATGAGCTTTAAAGCTCGATGAAGAAAAGTTCTTGAGATCGATTCCTTTTCCTTGCGTATGGCAACGTGTTGCGAGTGGAGTACGATATAGGCTATAAAGTTGTTGGTCACTCAATTAGCTGCGCAGCGCTCAATACTAAGTTCCAGCGGCTCCTTTGACCGTCTTGAGCCTCCAATTAGTGTAAACCGTCGCCAGAGGCTGTTGCGGCTCCTTTGAAGTCAAAAAATACCTGCGCGCGTTCAGACTGTGACGGCCGGTTCGTCTTGGAACGGACGTACTGCCCTGTTGCCAAACGGGCACGTTCACAGTCTGAAATCCCGAACCAATTAGAATGTGATTAAACTTTTTAGCCACGATACTCATTAACGTCTTCGAGTGGTATGATCACAGTCTCAACGACGACCATCTTCTTCTTCGATAATACCAGAGGAAACGCGTTTCGGTTTAATCGAATTGCACTCAAGATCTGTGTGTGAAGTTATTTATTAATAGCTGAAATTAAAAAAAAAACTCTTAGAGATCGAACGAACCGATAGAGACAGGGAGGAGGCGAAGGTCAAGATTAGGTGTGTGTGTGTGTGTCGTATGTTTATGAAACAATGATTCTTATCCTTCCAATATCAAAGGCAATTAAATCCCGAAGGAGTGCGTACAGCACGCATCCGAACTTTTTAAAATAAATAATTAAATTTTCAATGGAGAACAGGCCTATAACTGGGTACCGCAGCTTTAAGGATTAAACATATCCTTTTGATTTCAAAATATTATCCTACACAACATTTAAAAAGCAACAAGTACCTACCTAACTAATACCTTGTATTTTTATTATCAATTTTATCCTTAATAAAATGAAGATGGATTCGATTTTTGTAGGTTAAAAAATACATTTTAATCATTTAATTCTTACTTTTACGTTCACTAATATTATCTTTAAAAGACCTTCTAGTCTGTCCTACGTAAAATTTATTAATTTAATTTACCTGTCGAATGTTTTGTGCGTATTTAATAATAGGTGTCCTGTTGTATAAGGATACAATATGTTTTCGTAATGGCATTTATTCAAGCGTATCTTTTAATTATAAATCCTTTCGAACAGCACTAAAATTTTGTGAAGAATAGCATTTAAAGATTAATTAGGTATTATCCATTACTAGACCCCCACTTTGTTCGCTTTATATAGGCAGTATTTCTAATTGCTAATTGCATTTCTACAAGCGTTTAATTATTGTTTAAATGTCGAATAATGAATTAATCGCTTGTGCATTTTGTGTCAGTAGGTGTGTAATAGTTACATGAACAGATGCGGCATTATATTATCTATATTATATTACATTAAAGCGAAGAGCTCAGAGAAGAGCACCCTAATCGCATTCTTCAGTCTTGTAAGAAGCTCTCGTTTTACACGATCGGACAGGACACGTTCAAAATACTTCTTGTTGCTGCTGGACGTGCTGCTGATGATGATGCCTCTTAATTATGTGACGCGATTAAATCGAAAACGACAAGGAGGGAGCTTTTTGCTCTCTCTAATCTCTGTTTTACATATGTCACTGGCGGCATTATTTTTTCTTTTCGGTAACCTTATTTAAGGATGTTAGACGTAGGATTTAACCGAATGATTAAACCGCCACTTTAAGGAATATGGAACTACTCACATGTGTCTGTTTATCTGTCACACCAAATTTGCTCCGAAATAATACGATTTAAAAGCGCGTTTTCAATACAATTAAGTACATTTGGCAAAAAGGGTTAAAGAGGGTAGAAATTAGGTGCTTACTCATAACAGGACGAGGGATGATATATTTATTTGAAGATTGTTAAAAAATGAAACGAGTAAAAAATGTTTTAGAAAGTGTTTTTCGTGCTTTTATAAATATTCATTTTAACGGTTAATTCTTTTCATACTTAATAAATTCTGCCCCTGTTCTCCGAAATTAATAGAAGAATTTAACTGTTCGTCACTCTCTTTTTCATGGACAATTATTGGTCTTCAGTGTGATTCGAAAGCTCGCAAATTTTGTCATTAAAAAGATCTTAAAGCGTTCAAAAAGTCATGTCGAACTTAACCCAAATTTACGGAAAGAAAATGCCATCCACGGCATATTGTTAGTGTTGTGGATAATATTCGTGGCTCCGTGTAATAACCCGATTTCATTAATAAAACAATTCGTTTACATTTTGTAAAAAAGTTCATGGTTGCATTGGACGAAATTAGTAGACTGCAGTAAATTGTGTATTATATTAATAATCTATTGTTTGGATGGGAAAGTTATCGGGGACAACTGAGTCAGGAATTTGAATATTCAACAACTTCTTAGGTACCATTTAATGTCAGGTTTTTCTCACTGGAGTTTGAGCTATGTATTTACTACAACATACTATCTACTAGAAAAAAAATGAGATCGTCAAAAACGACTAAAATTCTTAAAACAGTTCCAATTTATATCAGTTAATTTTCAGGTGTTCGCATTCGTAGCAGGCTATTAATACGCTTGAAGATTTTCAATTATTAATTCCGTTCAATATGTTTGAATCGGAATTAGATTTCTATTTAATATACAGGTACATAGATATATTTGTAAAATATGTGTGGTTCTTCCGCATCGCATAAGAACTATAAACAGGGTCATGATGTTATAAACGACGTGTAACTGCAAAATGTTTTCTCGCGGGTGGTATAGAGCGTAGGTACGTACGGAATGATACGGCGCAAGTTGAAAGGCATCTCCTTAGATGCGAATCATTAAATTTTAAATCGCCCATTACTGTGCCGCGAGCTCAGATGTAATTTGCCACACTCAGGTAACTAACTAATAATACGTTCGCATTAATAAGTCCCAAACATATCTACATATATCGTTTGGTTTGAACGGTTCGTCTTCTACTTCCCTTCGAAAAATATCCGTTATGAATAAGTGACAGGCATAAGATCTGCTTATAGAAAATACAATTTTTAATTGACGTCAAACGTTAGAAAACATTCATGTTTAGTATCAATTTTAGAAATTAAGAGTGTATTGCATCAAAAGGAAGTATCGTAAAAAGATATATTTACTTTAGAATTTTTGTCCCAAGGATAATTACCTTCCGTAATAGTGAATAGTTTAGCAAAGGGTATTTATAATAATCATTAGCTGAGAAGGTAGCTTGTTTGGGATTACATTAGGTACCTACTCTAGCAAAATATTCATAAATAACTGGTTGTTAACATTATCAACTACTGCGAATTATTAAGTCGTAGCAATGTAACGTAACAAAAAATAAAGGACACAATTCGCGTGATTGACGAGATATCTTTATTGTATATACCCACACACATACATAGGTACATGCATACATATAAGCCATTAATGCAAGAAAATCTCGTCGTTTTCCTTACGTTGATTACGACGAATGCTCATTATCCTTTGCGTTTATGCAATGATAAGAAGCGATCACGCGAGCTCGAGGGGGCGCGAGTCTTTTCGTATGATAATAGAATGATGCTGTTTAAATGTATGGCACCCCGAAGGAAGCGGCTAATACAGCCACTAAACTGCCGGCATCGTCCGTCGTGTCTTGTGTAGGGATCTGAAAGTCAGGCAGTCAGTCAGTCAGTCACATGTCAGCAATCATAATCAGACAAGCCCCGAAGGTACAACCACAGAGTTTCATCCTTTACCTATAGAACTGCAACTCAAATTGGTACAGTGTGCGCGCTTTTGGTTGACACTAACCTACAAAGTTATCTCCATTCTGATTAATGGATAAACTACCTACAATGTTTCTGTTCCTAATTCCAGCGTTCCTTTTTCGAGTATGATTTGCAATGATTTAGGTCATAATAGGGGGGTAATTTAAACCTTTAATTTCTCAATTTCAGCCTTTAATCTCCGCGGTGTTCGCTCCTCATGAAAGCCAAATTGCCTCTTGTAATATACAAACGGCTGTTAACTTGTCGCGCTGTATAAAGTTAATGGTAAAATAATAATAGCGATGTTCGGGTTTATATTTTTCTACGTCGTGTACTGGCCGGTATTAAAATAATTCTAGTTCGAAACGATCGGTCACGGGATCGATTTAGGAGTCGTTGAAGTCGACGTCGCGTATCACAAACGCCGCGTGCCTCACGAATAACCCGCATGCGAAAGCTTGCCCAACGTCTTTTGTACAATCTGACAACGAACGAACAATTCGTGTCACTAATGGCAATAGTTACGGGAATTGTCACTTCACTGTACAAAGCAATCGGTATCTGGATGTTATTAAATTACCAATAATCAGTGGCGTGCAACGTACATCATTAGGGAAACAGCTCAGAGATTTCAGAACACTGACCAGGATAACGGAGACAGATGGCAAAAGATTGCTCTTTTCTATTTATACCTCATCTTCAAAAGCTCTTATTGTGTAGGTACCTATATAAAAATGACAAAGATGTATTCCCTCGACCTTTACATATGAACAACTAGCTATGGGCGCGACTTCGTTCGCGTGGAATAGTGATTTTCGGCAGCATTTATAATTCTTTTCTTCCATATTTTTTTTTTCTGGGCCGTAAGCCTTTTTGTCGACGTCATTACACAAAAACCTTCATTCCTTATTTTTGCCCCCTTTAGGGTAAAATTTTTACAAACATTAAATGTTTTTAAGTCTAATTAAAAGCCTAAAAAGTATATTTCAAGCCTCTAGCTTTATATCTACTTATCTATCTCTGTACCAAATTCTCATTTAAATCGGTTCAGTAGTTTGGGCGTGATTGCATAATACACAAACAGGCAGAGTTACTTTCGCATTTATAATATTATAGATTAATATAGTTTTATTATGGTTTAAAATAGTTTCTATAGCTTAGTATTCAACTACTTTTATTGATCAAAATAAACAAAACCTCTATAACTTTTTACACTTAATAGTTTTATTTTCTGGGCCGTAAGCCTCTTGGACGACGTCATTACACAAAAACTTTCATCGGCTAATTTTATCCCCTTTAGGGTAAAATTTTTACAAACATTGAATGTCGTATTTATTTATATCTAATCAAAAGCCTAAAAAATAAGTTTCAAGCTTCTATATTTAAAAATTACGAAATTTCCGCACAAACTTACCTATTTCAACCCCTTACAACCCTTCTTTTGCATTAAAGAGTAGCCTGTATCCTTTCTCAGGCTCTAGACTATCTCTGTACCAAATTTTATTTAAATCGGATCAGTAAATTTTAGGAGAGATTGTGTATAGCATACAGACAAGAGTTACTTTCGCATTTTATATAATATTCCGCGAATTAATTTTCATCGATTTTCCCATGGGAACAAGATATTTTCCCGCAGTAAAACGTAGCCTATGTGTTAATCCAGGGTGTCAGCTAACTCCATACCAAATTTGATTAAAATCGCTCTAGCCGTTTAGACGTGAAGAAGTAACAAACATACACACACACTCACAAACTTTCGCCTTTATGATATTATTGTGATTAGCGAGAGATGAAGTTGATTGGACTTTTTTTTAAAATTTTTGAAACAAACAGTTCAAAATGTTTAAAACATGTGTTCATATGTTTTATATAATTAAACCTTTTTTTTTTTTATTCCAAACACATGTTTTAGAGTGACCATTCTCTATACAAAACGTTAACTGAACGTAAATTCTTCATCGGTATTTTGTCTATTAGTGTCGCACAATACAAGCACGTAGGTAGATTTGAAAATATCTCCTACTTTTTTGAAAACTGTTCTAAACTAACTGAATTCTCAAAAGCTTTCGACCAAAGCATAACACCACTCGAAAGATTTAGATTGCATTTATTCGACATGCTCTTTTTATTTTCTATATAAAAAAAATGGCTAAAGATATTTGTACAAATTCACCTATACCGTGCCGTATTTTTCAAAAACAAAAACACGAATTCTAGATCCAAAAACTACAGTCGTTTTAAAATATTTCGTGAGTAGAATTATCCAAGTTAATAAATAAATAAATAAGGTTTCTTCTTGTAACGAGTGAGATTGTTTCCTTATTTCATACCTAAAACCAATAATTCTTCTCTAGTTTAATGTGTTTTAATGTTTAATATGGTACACTTTATTTTTTTTAAGTTTAAAACAATAATTTAAAACATGTTTTATTTAGATTGTGGTTTAAACAGTGTTTGAAACACGTGTTTCAAACATACCAACCCTGCTGCCATCTGAAGAAACTGTATTTTCTGATACAGCCGCGTATTGTTGATGAAAACTCCATGGTAAATCATGGAGGCGTCAAAGTGTTCGACAGTCCCTTGCGATAGGAGACAAAAAGTTGGGTATTTCATCAACAATACGCGGCATTCTCTCTCGGCAACCTACACTCTTGTGCAAAGTCGGAGGGGTAGGGCGGAAGGCCCTCTTGAGCCTTCTTTGGGAATAGTGGAAATGGGTGGGTGATGGTTGGGAGAAGAAAGATGAAACGGATGAAATGAAGACAGAAGAGAAGTGAAAGAATATCTGTGGAATATTACTACCCCAGCATTTGCCTAAATGATCCAAGGAAACCACAGAAAACTTGGACCAGAGTAGCCGACCCCAGAATCGAACCAGTGACCTTCCGAATGCTAAACAATGATCTAGACCACTAGACGACTATACCATGCCGCTCGGTATTAAGGGAAGAGAAGACATTTTCATCCACGTCTTTCTATTATAGTGATATTTAAATTTCTCCAGTATCTCGATCCTTATAAGCGCCAAATACGAAGATTTATTCGTTACTGTAAATTTAATTGTATAAAGGTATACTTTTCCCCAACTCCCTAATCCGAAGTGTAGTGTCTTTCTACGCCCCTGTGTCATGTAGGTAGTAGATACTATAATTGAGTTTTGTCAAACCAATTGTTACAACCACAATCACATACCTACCTTCCCGTGTGTCGTAGCTATTTGCTGCACGTGAATTAATGGTTTTTCATTCTCGAAAATTGTTTTTACCACGCCACCCTTTGGTACCTAATACAGTCGTGGTATATAGATGCACTGTTCAGTATACTAACCTATTATATTGTAATGGTACTCTTTACTTTTACCGTAGTCGGGGTTAAGTGATTGTTCATTTGCCAACCGTCAAACGTCGCCTTTTGTCGAATGAAATAACCTGCAATTGTACGTTGCTTCGGGTGGGTACTTTCATCAGTCGTGTGGTAAACGCGTTTTTGCTTGGCCAAAGAAAAAAGAAAACTTATATTATTAAAAATGTAGGATCAATGTGCCATAGTATTATTAGGTAGGTAGAAAGTGACTATTTGTAGAATAAAAGTGGGTGGTATTACAAAATTGTCTACAAATTATGTTCTTACTTGAATGGGTAATGGACGGTAATAGTAATAAGCTTCTTTAGTCTCTTTTATTAGTCCTGGTAGGCGTGCTTATTCTTTTATTCGTCCATTTGTATTCTAATATTCTACAAACATGTATACTTAATGATGGCTTATTGACTTTAATAGTATACTTATATAAAATTTATATAGAGCAAAAACACTGGCAGATGTCTGAGGTCTATATTGCTATAAGGTGTTGACATATTGTTCCTAAATTGTCACCAAAATTCAAATTGACTCACTGATTCTTGAAGGTTTCCATTAGAGATGGTATGTTTACTGCCGATGATGAATATTGATGATTTTTTAATTTCAAAATTGCTACCCCAAAAAGAACCACCCTGTACACTATTTATTGTGTTTGGATTGTTCCGTGATGCACATGAGCTTTAAGGTGCAACGATCATTGCCAGCAGTCGCCTGCGTTATTTTGTTCCGCATCGCCAAAGTTGTGGATCAGCGTCGCTTTTTCGAATCGAACCAATTTGCAGCTTGATTTGAAACTTGAATTCAATCTATTGAATCTGTGGGAATAATCTTTAATGATATCAAAACATGAAACGAACAGCAGTTGTCCCATTATTATTCTGCCTGCAACTAAGTAGCAGCAGTAGATTATTTACTTTTATTATAAATACAGTGTTTATATAAAGTACATAGGGTCAGGTGGGGTAATTGCAACAGCGGGGTAATTGTAAACAGGCTCTTTATTTCGATGAAATAGGACTATTGATTATTCCAACTAATGGGAATTATAGACTGTGGTGTTGACTTTTGACGGTTGGATGCTTTAGCGCGCTAAACAGCAGAGGAAGAGTGTCGCAATGTTTTATGTTAAACAGTGAAAATATTTCTATATAATCTATAATTTTTGGGGTAATTGTGAACATGACTTTATAAATATAATTTTTATTGGAATTCACATTTGAAAGCGAATTGTTCACTTTTGCCCAATTAAAAACCTTTATAAAGCCAGTACAAACAAGATAATTGTTCACATTTACCCCTAAGTTTTCGACTGCGTTAATAAGTGAAGGGCTAATTGTAAACTTAAGTTTTTTTGCAAAAAAAATCCGAATTTGCATATTTACTTATTTCGTAACAGAAATTCACTTAAAACCAAACAAGGACCTAAATTAATCATACAGTCGCCTAAATTTAATCTTCATCTAAGATACATCGAGCTTCAAAAGTCAAACTTCCAAAATCGTTCACAATTACCCCCCCCCCCACCTGACCCTATATTAAAGATTATAGATGTTTAATGAAGATAGAAATAGCTTTGGGAATTGTGTTTTCAGCTGGGACTGATAACTTCTTATGGTAGACAGAATTAAAAGCCCCAAAAGTTAAATTGTGTAATTTCGAAAAATTTTTTGGGGATTGGTTAATTTATTGTGTGTGCTTTTTGCGATTAGGTCGTTATCTGACTAACATATTTTATTGTATTATATAAAGGCTTTGTCGAAGTTAAAATAGCCTAGTAATCAGATTCGCAATTTCTTTAAGAATTTCTGTTTTACCACGCGCCACGTACACTGTTGAACTATATAGTAAAAACTTGTTGACATTTTCTTTTCTTGCCTGTCATTTCGTTGTATAACAAGTAAAGTAGAAGCACACTTTCCATTTCTTCATAAAACCTGCAAACAGCAAACCATATCAGAAAAAGCATAACGAATAATTTGTTATGCTTAATTATACTTATATATATAGGATATCTATGGTATACACTCGCAGGTATTTAGCTATTATTATTTTATCCATCTAACTTTTGTGCGTTAGTCTCTCTATTAAAGCATTTTTTTTTTTTTTAATTTGTAAATAACCAATTTCGTATAACAGGTTTATTATTAACGAATAATAGATGTATAGTATCGTTTACAAATTTGTGCGATTCGCAATAGAATTTATATAAGTTATATTGCAATATAAATCTATAACCGAAATTGTGAAAAGCGAAAAATTAATTTTCTGTGTTAGTCTTTATATTTACACCGGCGCCGGCGTTCTGATTGCCCAAACTTGTCAGAAATGATTGAGACATCATAATGTGACCAAACGAAAACTTAAAAATCACGTACCTGCTCTCGTGATTGTGACATCGATAAATCCGTCATGAGCCCCGGTTGCTATAGTTTTTGCCTAATATCTACATGTAATTGAATCATTTTTGCGGTCTTTTCGTGCTGAAAAAATAACAGAAAGTACCACATCAAGTTACCTACCTACCGTAGTTAGCAAATGCATTCGGTGTGTATTGCGACC
Source organism: Agrilus mali (assembly GCA_029378335.1). Taxonomy (NCBI): domain Eukaryota; kingdom Metazoa; phylum Arthropoda; class Insecta; order Coleoptera; family Buprestidae; genus Agrilus; species Agrilus mali. Next base: position 16,630,306 of record CM055658.1, on the reverse strand, counting down.
GACCGACGACGTGAAAATTGATTTTGAAATTAAATTAAGAAGTTATTGTTCTTAGAAAGTCTCAGATTAGTTAGCGGTAAAAAAATAAGTGCACATAATAGCAATCATAGTCGAGACAATATTAAATTACTTTGGAACTGTTTATATGCATTAAGGTATCTAAAAGTAGGTAGGTATAATAATAGTGCTAATAATAACTAAAAAGGGTCGCTCCGAAACGAGATATTTTAACAGTCTCAAAGTTTATTAAAAGACAAAAATGTTGCAGATGATCCTTCAATAACAGATCTTCCGACTGACGACCATAAAATTTTGGAATGACCATCTAATGCTTTATATCCCAATACATAATACTTATGTTGTATTATACAGAACAGGTATCATTTATTACCTTGTTGCAAATTTTTACAAAAACCTTTGTCGTAAAAACGAACCCAAATTTATTTTAGTAGATACCTACACTTATTATAGGGTAGAATTGGAACTTGGAAATACCTACCGAGAAAATATAAATAGGTAGGTATACATACTCATATAAAATTTGCCAAAGGTGAAAATTGTGGAAACAAAAATACCAAAGAAATTTATCCATTCATTGTAGATTCCTCTTTTACGAAAAAACTTCTCATAAACACAAAAAAATATATAATGATAATTAGTAACAATAATAAATTTTTGTACTATTTTGTGGAAAAATTGCTATTAACCTTTTGTTGAGAGAATATTAGTCATGTTGTAAGTACTATCGCAGCTGTGCCAAGCCGTCATTAAAATGGCTTCAAATTATGGTTGCCAGATAGAAACTTATCAAATCCGGGACAGTGGTGTCGGGTCGTGGCCATAGTAAAAAGTATCTTGTTTTTTATTTTCAAAGAATTAATATTTGTATTTGAAAGGGAAAATGTCATTTATTTTCAAATACATACTTTTATTAGGTAGGTATCTACGTACGTAGTAGGTAATTAACGCCAGTTATAATTTTAAGATGCAGCTTAGACTTAAATCATCACGTAAAATATGAATAAAATTGAGCACTTAGCTTATAGTCCGGTAAAATTAGACCAAAAAATAAGAGCAAAGCTACATAAATTCCCACCAAGCTGAAAATCAGTGAGATTGTTTAAAATATGAGTAAAAATAAAATTTGAAAGTTCCCCACCTTTGCTCTGTATGGAAAAAAATTTATTCAAGGTTAAAGGTCAATAAAATGAGTTTTTCGCGATTTTCAGCAAAACGGTAAGTTTTATCATAAAATTACCCCAGATAAAAATTGTAGATCATAAAATTATCTATAAAATATGTATCTCTAAAATACCCCAAAATAAGCTATGTGACAAATAAATCCCCAAGAACTAGAAAATATTTAGTGCAAATAGAAAAAAGATTGTAGCGGAAAATTTTTCCCCAGAAAAATTCCCCTGAAAAATATATCCCCAAAAAATACCCTAAAGAAAAAAAATCCTCTATTTTTTGGGGAAATCCACTAATCTGGCAACCCTGAGACTAACAATATTTCATTTATTGGGCACACTGACATAAAGCAACTATAAGACCCTAGCCACGCATACAATTGAACAGGAGACAGATGTCTCGAGGTTACACTGGCGTATAAAATAGGGACTGGGTTTCATTTAACCTGATATCTCAGAAACGGTGGCTTTTAGGAAAAAAAATATTGATACATATTTTATAGATAATTTTATATGATCTACAATTTTTATCTGAAGTATTTTTATGATAAAACTTACCGTTTTGCTGAAAATTGCGAAAAACTCATTTGTTTGACCTTTGACCTTGAATAAAAATTTTTCCATACAAGAGAAAGATGGGGAACTTCCAAATGTTGTTTTTAATGATATTTTAAACAATCTTAATGATTTTCAGCTTGGTGGGAATTAATGTACTTCGAATGTCTAAATTAACCGGACTATTAGTAGAAAATGAAAATTATATTATAAATTAAATCGCAAAAAACTGAAAAAAAAATAATATATTTCTTTTATAAATTTAGTTTTGGTGGTGCATAAAATAAACCAAACTGAGCACCTTCTTTTATTCTATCTAAATCTAAATTTGATAAATAAATAATCAATACAAGTTATCTTTTAACAAAAATAAATAAAACTGCGAACAGGTTATTTTTTTAAATATTCATCACTGGATTTTGCAATTTTTATTAGTTTTTCTCCGTCAGAGCTTTGCAAAATTGATAAAATTTCTGAGCAAGACACGTCAAAATTGATACGAGTGTGCAATTCGGACTTGATTAAATCTGTGGACATTTGGTTATTTGGTTTCGCTCTTTAGTTCATAAACTATTCATTTGGCTAAATACTCTTTCGTAAAAGGCATTAGGTACTTGTTGGAATTGAAAGAACAAAATAAACTACTTTTTTTAAATTAGTAAAATTTGTGGACGTGTTATTTCTGAAGAAAAAGACCCATATTTCGTTGTTTGGCAAGTTTTCGGAATCCGGGACAATAAGGTCTAATTACTGGACACGGGACAAGACGAAAAATTTCCCTGGGACAACCCCTGAATTTCTCGGCCATCTGGCAAGCCTACTTCAAACCCAAGTACAGAGCCTTTACTTAAAGCGCCTTGGTTCTTGAAGTGGTAAATTCATTTTACAATTCAAGGACTTCAAATTACAAATAATATCGAAAAGTAATTAAATCCAAAGTCCTTGTGCAAAGGATTGTGAAAAGGACTTCGTGTATACCCTAACCAAAAGAGCTTCAGTTACATAATAGAACCATTGATAGTTTTGTCTTGCTTTCAAGAACTCTGTAAAGGGGCTTCAAACAAGGATTTCAAGCTCATTGAAAGGACTTCAAGCACTACGAAAATGTTTTTTTTTTTTAAATTACATATTACAAAGCACTTTTGCTAATTAGTAATTAAAATGTAATTCGATTATTAAGCCCCAACTAATTTTTAGGGAAACGGCCTAAAATGCAGTTTCTGAAATATTCGCATTTAAAACGTTATAATCAAATATTTTATTAAAAAATTGTTACCAATCAAGAAGTCCTAGGATACCACCCTTTTTATTGAAAACAAATAACTAACAGTGACATTATATAAAAAACCGTGTATACTCTGTATACGACAACCAAATTGAAAACCTCGATCATCTTAAAGATTTGAAATTAATAATTTAAATGAAAATAATCCAGCATTCATAACAGATTGATTAGAGAAAATGCGAAGAGCCCTTATACAATGTGTTGCAGAAAATGGAGGCTCGGTAGAGCATCTTTATATTAAACTAAAAGTTGCTTTTGTTATATTATTTATTGTTAGATTTCTTGGTTTGTTGTTGTTTAATAAAATATTTGATGATAACGTTTCAAATGCGAATATTTCAGAAACTATTGAATTTAGGTATACGGCATGTTATATAAATTATACTTAGAATTTTACGAGGAATCGAAAAATAAATTCATGTATAGGGCTATCCGTTGAAAAAAATGAACTTTTTGGTTTTCCCTGTATACAGGGTTATTCACGCTATACGGCACAGAATATTATGGCCAAAATATGAAAATTTTAAAAACTTTAACTTTTGGGTTATATAGGCGTCTATTATGGTTACCTTTTAAAATTATTTTCATATTATACAGGGTGTTCAAAATGCCCTAAAAGTATCAAAGTTATGTTTTTTTAAATGGAACCCCCTGTATATTATTGCATTTTTGGATTCTTCGATCAAAATAAATGTTTGTTTTGATAAGGTTTATAATACCTAAACAAATCTAACCTAATTTTTATGTTTCAAATACTTAAGAAGTATTTGAGTTATGTAAGCGAAATTTACAATGAAATGTAATAACAGATTATATTTTACATCCCAATTATAATAAACTCGTCATCTTATACAGGGTGTCCAAAAATTAATACTACTTAAGTATGAACATAGTTTTTAACATTCGGAGGTGGCTCCCTGATCAGGAAGCTCTCTCTCAGCTTAGGAACATTAATTTTATCATTGTAAAGTTTAAATATAAACATCATGGTAAATTCTGCACGATTTTAGTGAGGGTAGAGCTAGTCTCTTGAAGACTTGTTGATAATCATGTTGATCATAATGCATTGATTGACCAAGTCTCCAAGAAGCAAATTTGAACTTTTTCTATTAAATACGAAAGCAGATCGAGCCGTACATCAGTTTTGATTTTACCAGAGCAATGTAGAGAGTGATCGATCAATCATATTATAGTTTTTTTTATTATTGTATTATGGTATGTATCTTGCTATTTTTTTATGACTGCATTTGGCTTCGTCCTTACGGATAATCATACTTTTTGAGGATGTGAGGATTGTAGGGGTATAATAAGGTGTAATGAAACGTTGTATTTTTTTTTTCTGAAATTTTTAGCGTTTGCGATGGCGCTTTTGGCGGCAGTTCGTTTTATCCCAAGTTGCGCATTAGAGTCGCCGACAAAGCGGTTAAAGTGTTTCTAATAATGTCGATTAATAGGTCCGCGGATACTCATAAAGATTATATAAACCAGCTCTCTTGGCCGAGAATAAATCTCCGGGACATAAAACTCCCCCACCTTCCTGTCTTTGTCCTTCTCTTTCTCACATTCCTTATTGTGGATCCTTTCGTATCGCGAATGTTACATCTATACAGCGCCGGACTTTGGTTCTTTTTGACGCCGCACCGCGTCGAGTAAAATAATAACAAAGATGATGCCCACCACCGTCGACGTCGTCGTATTGCCAGGCCGCGTTCCCATTGCCTAATGAGTGTTGTGGTTTTCAGTTCTGCTGGATTGAATGCATAACGTAAGCTTTTTGATTGTTCTTTGCCCGACAGTGTGCAACTACAATGTTTACCGAGTATTTCTTCGCTGTATGCACCGGCAAATTACGAAAACATTGAACAAGTGTGACTTTGGCTCGCATGCCGAGGGCTACGTACTGAGTGAACTGAATACTTTAACGACTTGTAGTAAAACAAATAAGACGTGGTTTTATTTAGGAAACAAATGAGGACAAAATGTGAGGGCAATATAATTTTATTACTCTTATGGAAATATTTATGTCACAAGTTAACAGGTGCATATATGTTGGCAAATAAAATTGGTTAAATGTCACGTTGATTTGATTTTAATCCAACGTTGCCCAAAATATTCGTCACGCGCGCCACTTTTTCACAAGAAAATGGAAGCATTTCCTCGCAAGTTTGAACTTTCGACATTATCTGAGATCTCGCGTGCCTCGTTTGTTTTTTCTTTTGTTATAATTCTTTTTCTCTCTCTGTCTATGCTATAAACTTGTAATATATTTGTCTTTATTCTTGCTGAGGGATTTTCTCCCGAAATTTGCCTGTGGGGATTGGAAGAAGTCAGCCTTCTACCAACGAGAATAGATTGTCGCATGGCGCTTTTCTATTTGATTTACTAACACAAGTGATTTTGTGCCCGAAGGTGTTATTAGCATTACGAAATAGTGAATTTTCTCATTAATCAAGGCACATTACCATTATATGCGACAATAACGAGTATTAGGTGACTTTTTCGTACGGTTCCAGCACGAAACTCTTAATAAGGGTTAGGTTACTTACGACCGCGAATTTAAGAGAACGATCATTAGTCATATTAGGTACATAACGGTCAGATAAATCTAATTTATAAATTAATATGCTTTCATTTACCTCAATTCAAAGAAGAACGCTACGTAATAAATAATTAAATATTTTTTGATATCTTGTATTTTGGATGATGAAAGTCATGTTAATATTGTTCAACGACATTAGGCAATTTTTGTCTTAAATTAAAGAGAGCAGACAACAGCTCCCTACCTTTCCAATTAACCTAAAACCACGGATCCTTATTTTCCCTTATAATTAACCGGACATGAGATGATTAATGATAGAAAGATAGATGTAGAGATAGTGCCGTGCCGTTAAAGAACAATTTTTGCAAAACAAGGTGTTAGAAAAGATAATTATTCCGGATTTCCATAACAAATTTTATTTACTTAGCAATTAAAGGCAAAACAGCCAGGGTTTTCCATTAATTTTCTTGACGCTCCTTCTGTGCACGATTCTATTTTATACGTTCTTTGTACTTGTACCTTCCTTTATCTCACAGTATCTGAACAAAAGAAATATTAATTTAATCAAGAATAATTAGTGTGTCGGAAACAATTTCTCACAGCAGCGCGGCAATTGTCTGCCTCATCGACATGAAAAATGGCACGCTTGGACCTCGTTCTGGGATAACAATGGAACACCGAAACAAAAGACCCACTTCGTTAATAAGCGGCAAATTTGAAAAGTTGACTGTGACAGACAAATCGCTTAAATCGTTTAAATTTCAAGAATGTCGGCTAAGAAATCGGACGCTCGAAAAAAAAAGCCCTGATTTGACAAATCATCTTATTAACGGCTTTGTATTAGGTATTTATAACATGATACAAAAATGCACTCAAGTGTTGATGACAAATACATTATAAACTATAATATTCCTTTTAAGAAATTATTGGGCAAAACTCTAGTCAATGAAGCCCCCCCAAGTCCTAAAAACGTAAAAACGAACAATTTAAATGTTTTGGTCATTAAAGTTCAAAGACTTTAAATTCCAATTTTCTTTACAATGTAAGATAATAAAGCGAGAGGATTTCAATAACTCTGTAAAGGTTTCAAGTACCAACTATGAAACAGTATGAAGTACTTTTTAGAAATACAATTTAAAAAGTACCAAATTCCTTGGCTAACCCTTTACTACTAGTTTACAATAAGATTTGAAGTACAATGCCTCTTTTAAGCCCCAGAAACGTAAAACATTGGGGTTTTAAGAGCCAAGCTGTTGAATAACAGCTTCCAGTATAAAGGACATGGAGCTCGTTTGATGAGGGCTCTACCGAAGTCTGTCAAATATATATCTAATTGGAATTGTTGTTTCGATGGGTACTTCCCTTATTAGTATAGTAATGTCAAACTTTAACCAAATCTTTCGAGAAAAAGGGCCATTGTATTTTGTTGCAATACTGCAATAAATATTCAATAGAAAAGGCTTTTATTTCTTGTAACTCCATGTTAATAAACAATAATAAGTAAAACACTTTTAAGGTTACAAAACTTTTATTGTATCCACAATAATTATAGAACATAAAATAGCAATTAATAAACTTTTTCAAAATTGTTATTACTGGTACCGATACGTAGACGACATTTTAGTTTGTTTTACTGGCACAGATAGACAGCTTTCACAATTTTTAAATTTTATCAATAATTTACACGATAAAATTAAATTTTCAGTAGAAATATAGGACGATAAAAAATGCATAAATTTCCTGGATTTCACAATCCATAATTTAAACAAACAACACCATTTTTCAATTTTTCATAAAAAAACCCAAACAGATACCATTATTCATAATAATTCCTTTCATCCTACATCACATAAGCTATCCTATTTTCACGCAAGTCTTTATAGATTAATCACTTTACCTTTGTCAGTTCAAAATTATCAAAAAGAGTCAAATTAGGATTTACCAAGTAGCTATAAATAACGGTTATGACACTTCGTTAATTACTAATCTCTTAAACAAAAAAAATTTTCTAAAAATTAATAAATACAGTATATCCAATCATAAAATCGAAAGAAAATATAAATTATTAACATATTTAGGTTCTATATCAAATAAAATAGGTAAATACATTTCAAAATTCACAAAAGGAAAAACTTCCTTTAAGACAAACAACTCATTAGGCAATCTAAAAAATAATATAGACAAAGTAGAATAAGATGCAAAATCAGGTATTTACCGTTTAAACTGTGGAGATTGTAATATGGCATACATTCGACAAACGGGAAGAAGTTTTAAAGAAAGAATCAAAGAACATAAACTTAGTTTTTTAAAATAAAAATGAAAAATGTACGTATGCGGAACATTTGACCAAATTTAAAAATAATTTTGACGATAATTTTAAAATTTTACACTTAGAAAATAAAAGTAAAAAACTTAACTTATTAGAAAACATTGAAATAAATAAACTGCATAAAAAAGGTAATATATTAAATGATCAAATAGATGTAAACAATTCGCCCATACTAAATTTATAATTTTGTATTCTTCCTCCCTTCCTGGGAGATAACTTAGTATATACTTAAGCAATGTATTTTGTATTATCTTAGTTATATTTCTTCCACCTGAAGAAGGCACAGTGTGGTGAAATAATTATTGTGGATACAATAAAAAGTTTTGTAACCTTAAAAGTGTTTTACTTATTATTGTTTACTGCAATAAATTGTACATTATATTAATAATCTATTGTTTGGATGGAATAGTTATTGGGGACAATTGTCAGGAATTAGAATATTCAACAACTTCTCAGATGTCTACTAAATTAGTAGGCATTTTGGACGTTTAATGTCAGGTTTTCCTCGTTTTCCCAAAATTTATCATCTAATACTATCTACTAGACAAAATTGAGGGCTCAAATGTTCTTATCAAAATTCTTCTAATAATACTGAAGTTTTGCAAGGATTATGAATATAAATTTTTCTTACAATTTATAAAGTAATTCCTTAGCTAATTTTTTACTACAAAGCTAGTTTACAATAGAACTTCAAGTATTACAGTGTTTCTTTTAAGTCCTTCAAACTTAAAACACTGGGGCTTCAAGAGCCAAGCCACGCTGAGTAACAGCTTCCGGCTTAAAGGACTTGGAGCTCATTTGATGAGGGCTTTGTCCAATTAATGTGATTTTTAATTATGTTTATTCACGCCTTTAAAAATAACGAGTAAAATAACAGAACGTGGTGCAATCGAGTAATTCCATAGTTTTATTTGCATGTTTTACAAGAACAAATGCCCGTTTGAGATTGATGACTAATCATCCCGAAGATATTACCTAGGCATAGGTAATACAAATTGCATCTTGTTTACAGACGCATTAACTGGGCCGTTTTTGTGCTTTAGCTGTTTACTTGCGTCCGAAGTTGTAAGCATCACATACATACAAACATCCCAGCAACGCGATCATCGCGGTAGATAAAAATGGTTGCAAACCGTAATTTATTTAATGTAATAGCACGTGTAAACCGCAGGATGGGTTTCTCCATCTGCGGATGTAAGAGAACCGACTCCTAATTATAATCGTAATAAAAACGGCCGGTAGCGGTCGCCCTGTAATTTGCCATGTTTCGATTTCAACGCTGTGTGGAAGCTCGCGATTGATTACGACTACCTACCATCTACATCTACATACTTATACGTACGTGGATACTACTAAGAGAACCGATGCAAAAGGCTTGACGACGACGGCGACCACGGCGATTTGATGGTCCAATATTGGTCACGTAGATATATTAGTCGGCATCAGACCAGAATCACAGTAGCACTCGAATCTTGTATCCACTTATCACAACTACGTTCAGGTTTTGTGTGTGAGAAACTCATTTGGCACACAACACAACAAACAGGTACAAGAACTCGTCAATAGTTTTTCAAAAATCAGTAGCATCTCGCAGAATCAAATATGTTAACATTAAACTTTTAGAGAGGACTTTTTAATTTTGTAATAAAATAATATTGAAGTATTGATGATAATGGTCATAGATAAGATTCATATGATACAAATTAAGTAAGTATTTATTCGAAGCCTTTACTTGTTGAAACTGATTCATATTTGAAGTTAAACAACACAAAAAGTTTCGAGAAATTTATTAAAATGTAGATACTAGGTATAATTGTTTCGTTGTACAACAGCTTCTTCAAGTGAACATTTGACAAACTTAGTAACTGTTAGAGTTACATAGGTATACACAGTGGCGGTTTTACTGTAGGTGCATTTGTTCAGTGAACCCCCTTAAAAATTGAACTAGTTACTCCATATAATTTTATCCTTTTAATATTTATTATATTATTGATGATTATCGTATAATATACATCTCTTTTACCATTTCATAGTTCATAGTTACAAAACACCAACCCGTAACCCATAGAAAATATTTAAATTTTTGTTGTGTCGCTGACGACTTCACCTAACTTTTTTGGTTCAAGTTTTATTCTGAACATATCACGAGAGCTATACTCCGTTTGATGTCCATGCGTTAGAGAGAGAGGCGTCGGACGCGTTAAATGAAAGATAATATACACTCAACATACAGCGTTTAGGTGCACTGCACGAGAAGCCGAAATCAGCCGGAAAATGTCGTGCTACGTCGGCACGGGTACCCGACAATCTGCCAGGGTTTTGCAACTTCGGTTAGCCTGCCACCTGGTGAAAATGTCCAGTACGAGTCATTTTTAAAGGCTCCGTAAGCTAGTGTTGGTAGGAACCGATAGTAAAAAAATTATGTTCAGAAGCATGTTCAGATTTCAGAGTTCAAAGTCCACTAATTGTAAATGACGCACAATTTATAGCACAATAGGTGTTAATTAAAATATTACGTAAATGATGGAGTCGTGTTCGGTATAATATATTAAAGAAAATTCAAATAATTTTCAAAATCGTTTCGAAATAAAGAAAAGGGGTCCACCTCGCCCAAAACTACAGCTGACACAAGAGTGTACCTTAAAAAATAAAAAGTTTAAACGTGTGTTTAAAGTAGAACAGTATAAAAAAACTTCGTGGTTGTGTGGGTGTAATAAATTAAACGCATTATTTTGCTTTCCGTGCCTGATTTTTGCCGGTAATCCTAATGAAAGTGTTGAGTGGACAAAGACAGGGGTTACGGATTTGTCACATTTGTCGGCAAAACATAGACGAATGGATTTCCTGTATAAGTAAACGTAAGGTTTTTATTTATTGTGTTATTAAATGCCATATGTATTTGGTTCTCCTAAAAATATTAAAAATCTTCGCCTGCGGCGCATTTACAACATCGTGAAATACGCTTCATGTTCTGATTTTACCTACATGTTATTAACTTTGTGAACCCCCTTCGTATTTGACCACGAGCCGCCACTGGGTATACATCTATGCAAGTTTATGGTGGTGGTGGTTTTATAATTAAATTTGGGTTTTTTATTTGTTTTTTTAAAACTAGACCTTTTAGAAAGTTAAGAGATTATTAAATAGATTCAAAAATAAAAATATAATCTTGACTGATCAACTTGATTTTAAAAATTCTCCTCTGTTAAACCTAAATTTAGTCATAAAACCGCACCCCCACCATAAATTTACATAGATGTATACGTACCTATATGACTATAACATAGGCTAAGTTTGTCAAATGTTCACCTGAGGAAGCTGTTGTGCAGCGAAACATTTATAGTATCTACATTTTAATAAATTTCTTGAAACTTTTTAAGTTGTTTTACTTTAAATAAGTGTTTATTCAATGGTTCTAGCTGTATCAGGGTAAACTATTGCCTAGTTTTTTAATATGACAACTCAGGCAATAAAACTTCTAAGAGATTTATTAACTTATTTATTGATTGAGTTACGTTGCTAGTAACAGTTCTAAATGCATCGTACCTTGTAACCATGTACACGCACGGCATTATCGAAGTTGCAATAAATTATTAGTTTATTATATCATTTCGGGCCGTAATATAGGGTATCACCATTCCTTGTTCGGGTTAAGGCTTCAAGTTTTAGGGGGGCTTCTTGCGAAATTTGTATTGTGTTTTATTAAATAAATAATAACAAATAATGGGTAACAAATAATTCAAGTGTTTGATTGATTTATGTAATTCAACAAATGTTATAAAACATATCAAGTACCTACCTGAAAGATCACTACGGTAATTGCTCTCAAGATTTGCAATCGTTTATTAGTATTTTGTATTTATTACCCTGTAAAAGTTTGTAAACTATTATGGACTTTAAAGTTAACAGAATCCAAAACGTATTTCGTTTGAATAGAACCATATATGTATTTAGACAATTTTAACAAAACGATCACATTGTGGCAGTTTTATTGCTTGAGTTACAGCTTAAAAAAAGAATAGATTATGTGTACATTTTCTCTATGTTTTCTTATTAGGTGCCATGACCATTGTTGTTGTTATATTTCTAATAACAACACCTAACCATACAAGGTTTGCCGTGTCCTTAAGTTTCAATGTTAGGAGCATAAAGGATAGTTATCTACTTATTTTCAAATAAAAGAAACGCAAAACATGTGCATCGGTTTTTATTTGTATCAAAATTACACACTTAAATAAGTATTATTTCAGGATAATAACAAAAATTAATTCGTAAAGTAAAGTACTACACTTTTTTTGGAGTTCACACACAAAAAAAATAAACGAATTTATTATAATAAACAATAATTGTTGAACCACTGAAGTAAAATAAACCGAAATAAGCAAATTGTTCTGATTTCTGTGAGTTGCTTTTTTGAATTAAGGATTCAGTACTGACAGAAGCTTATACTAAGAAGTTGGCTTGAACAAGGAGGTAGACATTTTGAAACTACATTTATAGTTGACATTTTCATAAATAAAATCATTTTATGGATGAATTATTATTATTATCAGCCAAAAATTCATAGTGCTATAAACAATTGATATACAACTTTTGTGTTTTTTTTTTTACTTGAAAATAAATGCACCTACTTTCCATTACCAAAATTCGAATATAACGATGCGGGTTGCCTTCTACAGTAATAGGTTTTTAAATTGTCCATAGTTATAGGGCCAATTTAACTTACAGTGGAATTTATTTATAAGGACCTTTTGGTTATAACGACATAACACATAAGTCCCTTGAATTTAAGAAGAAAATTTGGCTGTAACGACTTCGCCTGTAACATTGATTTCGATTTTAGCGACTAATTTTAATGAACCATTAATTACAAGATGCTAGAAATCTCATACTGCTATTGCAACCAAGTCTAAACACAAAACTTTTTATCTTTTGTTTACATTCACAGATAGTCAGAAGTTGTATCTAGTCATTGTTTATAAATGTTAAGGTTGATAAAGTTAAATCTAAGAATCAGTTACTGGGTTACTTTTCTTGCCTAATTTCCTTTTTTCATACTTTCTCTCTTTTTTTATATATTAGCGACTTCCGGATATAGCGGCGGAATTTAATGATCCTTTCATTGTCGTTATAAACGAAATATACTGTAGTTCGAAATTTAAATTTCAAAATCGTAGTCAGAACTTTCGACATCTATAACGAAATGTTTTTTTTCTACAATGGACTGTTAATTTGCTTGCTGATTGTAACTGAACATTGTTAAGGGATACTATACTAGCAAAATATTGTCATAAAACATGACAATAACATTTTGAAGCACTTTATCCATTAGCAATAATTTACCTATCGTTTAGATTGTGTTAATAATAATGCTTTATAGCAAAAGTATCGTGGGAGCTATTTTCGGCCTTTTTGGTGAGTTTTACATAAGAAACCCCCACCTTGTGGTGTTCATCTCACAAAAAAGTTAATTTTTGTTGACTACCGATTACTCTTCCCAGTGATTGTATACACGGTCACAGGTTAAGTCGACCTAGATCCTTTGAGAGGTTGTAGTTTTCCTCATTTCTGACTGATTTAACTATGAACGACCGTATCCCAAACCTAACCGTTTTCAATTTATTGGACTTTTAAGGTTTTTTATAAAAATTGCCGATTTTTTGTCTATTGTCTCATGGTCGCAGTAGATGATTGATAGTATAAAATATTTTTTTTCCTTTTTAAATATTAAGAAAAGTCTAGACAGTTATGCTGCAGATGTGTTTAAAAATATCTATGGTTCTTTAGTTATCCAACAAGGCATAACAAGCTAGGGTATTATCAGAAATCTTTGATAAAATTCTTCCAGATAGTAGTAAAAAATAACGGTATTTAAACGTCAAGTTTATCGCTTTAGTCAGAAAACAAAATAAAAGAATCCAAATAGGTACAAAATAACGTTTATTACTCTTTTCAAAGAAAGTTTATAATGTATGTTCCACATGTCCGCCTCTATTTCGTACACATACTCTCATTCTGTGCCTTAAGCTAGTTTTCACTACACCAGTTGTTAATCCTCTTCTTATTTCGTTTGCTGCATCGATAATTTTCTGCCTCAAAACATCAATAGATGTAATTGGATTAAAAGAATAGAAAAAACAAATAAATAAGGGCACAAAACACAAAAAATGGACAATGGAGAAATAATCGGCAATAACTTGAAAACGGTTAAGTTTGGGATACGGTCTTTCATAGTCAAATCAGTCAGAAATGAGGAAAACTACAACCTCTTAATGATCTATAGGTCGACTTAACCTGTAACCCGTATAAATAAAAATAGTTATGCTCTACTCTAATCTTTTAATTCAGACTATGGAAGCATGTTCCTTTGTAATTTCGATCGAATAAGTCATCAGGACACAGTGTGCTTCAGTTTTATCACAAATTAAGCTGTTTAACTAAAATTATTAAGAGGAGACTGAATTAAGGGGAATAAGGTTCAAGTGTGTTCCTTCACATCAGCCTACCCAGCATCCACCGCCACCGGTATAAAAAACATTTAAAGACAGACACGCGTAAAACATATTATTTACACGAGCCGCTTGCTTCCACCATAGGTACTACCTATATGCCATCAGGAACGAGCAACAGCATCAATTAGAAGGCATGAGAGGGTGTCGTAAACTGTTGAGCAAACATGGCTACCGCATTAGGGCCTGTTTTATGTTTGGTGCTTCTTATCTTCATCAAATAGGGACCCGCCTTGTCGGCCTGCGACCTAACAGATACAGGTCGCGATAATGCCTTTATGCCTACATTAACAAAGCGGATAGGCACACCATATATGCCTGTATATATGTATGTGTATGGGTATGTATTCGGGGACGTCGCGTCGCGTCGTATGTACCTATCTAGTACCTAGCTGATACCTACACGAGTACCTACACGTCGCTCACCTGTTCAACAACGTTAATGAGAAACAGTACCAACTCAATTAACACCTGGTGACACTCGAGCTCTTTCGTTTATGTGTGTACAAGAATGTCCATGTCTCCATGTTGTGCTTTCTGTATTCTTTTAATCAGTTTCATAAGGAAAATAATCAACAGTAGAAGGGGGTGGGGGGCATAAGAACTCTAACGTAAGTAATTAGCAATACATTTATCCGAGGATTCTCCAGAAGATTGACATTGTGAACTGTGAAAAATTTGCAGTCGGTACTTATAGAATTTTGATTGTTAGGAAGCTATCTAAAAAACAGTAGCTGTAATACATTTATTTAGACGAATAAACTTGTAAAATCATAGAGCACTCACAAAACTTGTATAATGTTTAATTATTCAGAGAAGAAGTGCATGGCGCCTAAATACCCCGTTCTTGATCATGTCTGTGGTTATTGTCAGGACTTTTCGTTATTACTAAAAAGCAGGTAGACACCAGCTGCCGTTTGCAGCAAGGATGTCCACGTCATCATCGTGCCGCTACCGCGTCCATCGTGTTATTATAGGTAGGTATATGGGATTATTTGCTCGGCGATGAAAAAAAGAATAAATAATATGAAAATAAAGCAGCGGATGGAAATCGATTAAGAAGGAAACAAACAGTCGGTGATTACGGGTTGGTTGTACACGCGGCCTACTAGATCTGACGTGGCAGTTTCTTACTAATTACCTTCGTTAATTAACCTCGTTCGAAATATAACCCTTTACGAGAAGATTGATTACTCCCTGCCCTGTGAACTGGCAAAGGTGTTTTCTGTAGAACGGAATAAATCGACTAATAATGCGAAACCTGGGCGCTCCCTTTTGTACCCTTTTTTCATGTAATTGGTCAACTAATTGTAATTATGATTAGCCCTTTTTTAATTGTAATTGTATCTTCAAACAATTTAAAACAATTTTTTACCAAAATATAGTTTTAATATAATTTTTATATTTTTCCAATTTTTATGATAAATGATGGTCCCCTTATGACTCCTTGTTCGTTAACCAAAAGAATCTCAATCTTTTTCTCTCATTAATAAAGGCAGCATTTAACAAATGATGAGCCGTGTCGAATAGATAGAGCAGTTCAGATTAAAGTTTAAAATCTCCACAAACACACCTTTTATGGTCGTTTAGGGTCACAATAGGTCGGAACTAAATAACGAATTCGCAGCCACAAAGCTCGATTTCCCAAAATAAAAGAATAGGTTGTGAGTAGGTATCTATAGGCACATAGGTAGGTAAACTTTCTCACACCATTTGGTAAACGTCTCGTGAAAATTCAATAATAAGATCATGATATTGACCTTCGGTCTCAAACGCGACAAAAGGTAGGTAGAAGCAGTCGCAGTCACAAACTGGCTTTCAATTTCCTACGGATGGTTTTGTGCGCTTTATAAATAATCGAATTAAAAATCAGTTCCTACTTTGTTTAATATCAGATACCTACTTACAAAATCAAGGTCTTGAACAAATTCGGACATTTTTTACTGACCAGACGTTTGTCATTTCAATATAAGATTTCATAATCGATATAGTTACAAGTAATTGATTTCAATTTATTTATTTATATATTTACTAGCAGCAGTACCCAGCGTTGCCCGGGTAAGAATATATTACACGTTTGATGGAACATTCCAGAATATTCGCGAATTTGGAACTATCCAGAACATCCCATAATAATTCAAAACATTTTCTAACTTTTTTTTAACATTCTGAAACATTCTTGAATGATCTTCAAAATTCTGGAACATTCTTGTACATTGCCAAATCATTCTGAAATGTTATAATAAAACATTATTTTACTTCTAAGAACATAACATAACATAACTCCCTGTAACATTCTAAAAAAATCTGCTTCATTCTCATCCCCACTCCGTGCTGTTTGCTGGGTGAGTAGTGACATCAGTAGACGCCTGGCGGGGATGACTAATCGATTGATAATAATTGATCAGTTATCGACTACTGAGAGTTGAAGATTATTACAGTATTAATATCGCTTTTAAAAAATGGGGGTTGGTGGTAGAAGGATGAAAGTTAAGGGTTATATGTATTTTTTAATGCCAAATCATAAAAAAATAAAAATAAAAATATCCAAAAAGTAAAATAAATTTTTAGGGGTGAGCCACCCTTATCACTTAGCGGTATGAAAAATAGATAGTAATCGATTCTCAGACCTACTGAATATGCATATAAAATTTCATAAAAATCGGTCAAGCCGTTTCGGAGGAGTATGGTAACTAACATTGTGACACGAGAATTTTATATATTAGATTAAAATAATAATACAATTGTTTGATTGTTTTGATGAAGTTTTTGTACAAAAGTGACCACAAACTTTTGTGTTTTGTCGGTAAATTGATGTCGGTTGACTGTTGAGATTTGGACAATATATTAGGATGTAGGTAGGTATGCGAGGGAGGCACATGGTGATTTACTAGTCCGCAGTGCCCCACGTCCAATAAGTCACCATTACGACGACAAGTAACTTAATCTGGATTACGGGTTATTTGTTTGTTTGGCTGCGTTTTATTGCTCCACTGATCACCGCAGTTCGTCTAAATTAAGCGACACAATCGACAGCCCTAAACTACCCACCTATACACATCCGTGAGCTACCTACCTACCTCTATTATACTAATCGTAAAAGTCATTGTGAAGTTGTTGGTTCTTGTAAACTGAACGTAGGTACATTTTTCATTCTTGTGGTTTAACTCCACATATGTATAATAATTTCTGATATAGAAGAAAATTGTTATGAGTTTTCATGATTAGTTGTAATGTGCCTAAAAAGTAACTATTTTCTAATTTTATTAAAGTGATGGCTCGAGCAATAGAACTGCTACCAAGTGACCGCCTTTGTCATGACCTAGCTGGAATTGTCTATTTTATGGTCCCCCTCAAACTAAACACGTTTTGGACTCTTTTAATCACTTATAGTGCTTTCTAAACTCAAAATAGTTTGCAAGCTTTAACAGGCCTCCTTCCAAATAACTAATAAACTATTGCAAAACTTGAGGGTACAAAGGTAGACTCAAGAATTGTTGCCCCTTGAGAGTATCATTGAATAATATTCGGACAGTCCTATTTTCAAGTGGCATTGTCAATATTTAAATTAAAATTTATAACAAACTAGCAGCAGTACCCGGCGTTGCCCGGGTAAGAATATATTACACGTTTGATTATCCAGAACATCCAATAATGATTCAAAACATTCTCTAACTTTTCTTAACACTCTGGAACATTATTGAATGATCTTCAAGATCCTGGAACATTCTTGAACATTACCAAATCATTCTGAAATGTTATAATAAAACATTCTTTTACTTCTTAGAACATATTCGAACTCCCTGTAACATTCTAAAAAAATCTGCTTCATTCTCATCCCCACTCCGTCCCTATTTGCTGGGTGAGTAGTGACATCAGTAGACGACTGGCAGGAATGACTAATCGATTGATAATAATTGATCAGTTATCGACCACTGAGAGTTGAAGATTATTACAGTACTAATATCGCTATTAAAAAATGGGGGTTGGTGGTAGAAGGATGAAAATTAAGGGTTATATGTATTTTTTAATGCCAAATCATAAAAAAAATAAAAGTAAAAAATTTTGTCCAAAAAATAAAAAAGTTGTATATATATTATAAGCTGTATATACATTTAATTTTACTTTAATAATAGATACATTTAAGTGATTATGTACAAAAATATATAATATTGGGAGTTAGTTCGCCTAATGTCGTCGAATTCTCACGAAATATTCGTCATTCTGAAGTCGTACAATTTTATTTCACAAAGTGTATTTACCTCATCCGTCCGAGTCGCATCTGTGTAGTACTAAAGTCGTAGATATCTACTAATTGGACATGTCCATTAGTCTCGCCTAATAAAAATAAAATAGCTCTCTGGTTCGATTGACACCTTCGCACAGCTTCAAACAACAAATTTGCTGTTGGAAGCGCAGGAACTGAAGTGGAACAGCAGTTGAAAATGATGTTATATCCTTCACGTAATTACCTCATCTGTAGTGTCTAGTTAGTTTATCGGCATCGAATTAAAAGAATTAATTACTTCTAAAATCTTGGAATGGTTACTAAACCGCAACATTTAGCGCTTCCTTTTAATAAGACGAAATCAACGTTACTTGTTACCAAAAGTCTCTATTTATACCTACTATACGAACGGGATAAAATTGACAATAATAAATCAACATAGTGAAGGAGCGTTGCAGATAGCGCAACGTAATGGGGTGAAAAATTTAGCAGCGGTTCGTAAAATGAAACAAATAATAAATAAATTAATAAATAAAAATTGTTTATGTAGTTGAATTAATACATGTAACATTCAATATTAAATTTTGATATTACCCCCTTAAATACTTACCCAATTAGCACCTCTTGTTTGTTTAAATTACTCGGATTTCTAATATCAGTCTAACTGGCATGTAAATTCCTATACATTACTTCCATTTATTACTTCTTAATTACTGTATTGCAATTAAAATAACAGCAATACATTATTTGCTTATCTTACGTATGTAGCTTTTTGGATATACTAATTTACACGCCACTGGGTGAATACAGCATATGTAAATTAAATTGCAAATTGTGCAGCAGGCTCTGCTTGTATTGTTATTTAATACTATTTTAAAATAATATTGGCCTTTGAATACCAAAAAGATCCTACATCTGACCTTGCTGTGCCGTTTTAATTCGTTTACAACCCCATGTTTACTATGATTTGTGGTTAGTAAAAAGCGGCACTAGTACAATAAAAATTACCTACATATAAATAGATGTAAAATGACTTGCACGCTTCGTAGTGATAATAGTTTGATACTATTTATTTAGTAGTAGAGCTTTATTAAAACTAAAAGTAATGTTTACATTTCGATATACACAAAAAAAAAGAAACATATTACATTCTCCAACTTACAAAAAAATTTATATATTTATATTAATCAATTCCCTTCCTTTTCCCTTATACCTTATACCTATTCATTTTTCCTGATTTACCCACCCCCCCTTTCCACACCTCTTCTTTTTAAAATTTCTTTAAAAGGGCCAGACCACTACCATCCACATTTATATTCCTTCCAAGTTCCTCCCTTTCATTCTTCCCCATTATTTCTTCTAATACATGCTCCATTGATTCACTCATCTCTTCACATACTCTACAAAATCTCTTACCTTCTTCCATCCAAAACTTATTCTTATTACACTCATTCCCCATTCTGAATCTGGCTATTATCTCAATACTTTTTCCTTTGCTTAGATATCCTGGCACCTCATCCCCTTGCCATTCTACCCATATAAACTCCCTCATACCTTTCGCGTATCTGGATTCCAAAACTTTTCTCAAATCTTCACCTCTTACTATTTCATTACATCTTTTCCCCACCATCCTACTAACATTCAATCCCTTTACTCTCTACTCTTCCATTTGTTCTTTACTTATTGCCATTTCTGTTAAGGTCTTCTCCCTTTCCACATCATATTTATTTTTTGTCCCGATCCCCAATACCTTTTTCCTCCATATCTCTTTTCTAATGTCCCCTTCCGGTAATTCTCCTATTTTTTCTTCATATTTTATAACCCTTCTTCTTGTATCTTCCACCATTTTACCACATTTTGTTTTCCTTCTGAAAATGTAGTCTGGGGTACTTCTTTCTAAGCGCAACACCCATTTTATATACCTTTTATAAATATTTGCTACTATTCTATACTCTTTCCATCCCCATATCTCGACTCCATAAAAGACTATACTTTTTATTCACGTTTTAAAAAGTACTACCCTTCTTTCCCAGTTATTTCTGCACAATTTTTGTCATATTCCCCATATTCTCCCCAGCAGTGTATTTGTTTTAGCTACCTAGTTACTTGTGCACATCGTCTTTGTTGTTTTCTGTCAGTATGTACCCCAAGTAGTTGCATTTTTTAACCCTTTCTATCACCTTTCCCTTCCATCTCAATTCCTCTTTCTCTTTTTTTCCCCACCCCTTACTTCACCTAAAACTAATATTTTTGTTTTTTCACCATTCAACTGCAAGCATTTTTTCTCTAAGTATTTTTCCAATTTTTTTGTCATTTCCTTCATTGCACCCCAACTTGTCGCTATTAACGCTATAGGTATATCCGCGTACGATATTGTCCATACCTTTTTCCTTCCTATCACTATTCCCCCCTCATTTATTTTACTTATTGTTTCTTCTAAATTACTTATATATATGTTCAACATCTGTGTACTTATCTTGCATCCCTGTCTAACCCCTTTTTCCATCCACATTTCCTTGCTCTCCCTCATATTATTTCTATTTATTTATTACTGTCTATTTGTCTATTATTTAATTTAGCAGGTATTAACTGTTATTATCTAGTATCTATCTATTTGTTAAAAAATTCTTCTTATAATTAGTTAAACAGAAGACCTAACAATTGTTTCGGCTTTTACACTAGTTTCAATAGAATAATTGCGAGAATTTATTTTACCCAGTTAATTGATTTAATTGTTTAATGATTTTTACATTTTGCGTATTTTACACTTCTATAAAAGCAAATTATTTTTATCAATGTAGGTACTGACGACGTTAATGATTGCAACATGAACGAATCGTGGGCACGCATCAAAATTACAATAAAAAATTCGTTGTATTTGAATTTTCATGCTTATGAACGCATTAAATATTGTGGAATATCGCAGATCGATTTCTGCTTACATTTAAGACGCAATATCGGTTAATCTTGTTAGCTGGTAATTGCGAAATGTGTACCTGTGTACCTATTTGTTCGCCTAATAACCTTTTCGAAGATTTTTACGTAAATTGATGTTAAAAACTATCTTACAAAATACTTAAACCGCGCCTAATAAATCTATACTTACTTACCTAGATATTAGGTACAATAAAAAGTGCGAAGATGGGCATTATATTTATCAAATAGAAGGCCCGAACAACGAAATCCATGACCTGATTTCGTTCCAAAGACAATAGCCTTATCTTACGTTGTTATTGTTTGTTTGAAGAACGTGCTTCATCTTCGAAGTGTTAAGTAAAGGGAAAGAACATGTACATAGGTATCTAGGTAAATGTCTATTTTACAATCACATCTATGAAATCGCGAATTAAGGATGAACGTGATGAGAATGGACGAAATTTGAAATTGTTTACCTTGAGCAAGCTATCTAATGTTGTTATACTCGGCTGTTAGGCCGTTAAAAATAAAAGTAGAACGTTTAGAAAATTGCCAAAACAGAGCACTTTTTGTTGACTATCGTCCATCAGAAATATCGACTCTTTAACGTTAACAATACATTGCAGCTTCCATAGGCTTATAAAAGAGTTGAAGTAACATAGCGCATAAGTGCTGCAAGGCTACAGAACCGCAAAAAAATAGGGAATTAAGGATATTAAAATTAAAGAATCGATCGCCTTTTGCTGCCCATCTTGTAATAATTAACTGATGCTATGCTCACCTCAGTAGCCATCACATTAATTTAAGCTGGTAATTGAGCTGCATTCAATGCAGAACACTTGTCTAATTGTATCAGAAGCTGTGAAATGTGTAATTTATAGAATTTAGAATATAGAATATATTGTTTTCGATGGAATACTACTGTGGTGCCCCATTGGATGCACTTGGTCGTATGTCGTGAGTGAAGAAGTTTGGGATCCCCGCGGCCAATAACGTGACTAAAATGTCAAAATACGACTTGCACAGAATGAAATACGTCGCTCGTAAGTCGAGATTACGAGTTTGTAAGCTTCTTAGGTCCCGGCTCTGCTTCCAAATACTTGGGGGACGCTTGTAAAGTCTATTTAGTGTCAGGAACCGCTGTGCCTTTTGCCTTTTGGTTTGTTCCTTTTTATTCACTTTCTCCATTCGTATCTACAATAATAATAAGGAATGCTACATTTAAAACTGGCGTGATTTATGTATTAAGTATTTTTTCATGTACGTAATATGTAGATAACTATAAACAATTTCTTTGGACTATAATGCCTCTTATTTCTCATCATGCATATGTAAATGGAATTTATTACGAGATTTTTTTTTTACTGTGGTACTTATATGGCATCTCAGCTTGTTATTTAAAACAGTAAATAAAATATAAATGTAAAGAAACAAATTTTTCTCACTAATATCCCCTTGAGAAATAATTATGTGTTCTGTTGACCCTTTTGGGCAGTATACACTTAAAAATATTTATATAATAGGTATTTAGTAAATGGGTACATTACTTTGACAAGTCGAATGATTTAATCTTTGATGGAATTTTGTCAACAGCCTTTATGTCCTAAAAGGTATCGTACCATGCATACATAACAAAGAACCTGATTCTTGTGACATAACAGAATAGTTAATCAAGTAACTGAAGCCATTATTTAGTGTCTTAATTATCCTGCAATTCTTAATTCATTTCAATTTTATAATCAAAGCCGATGCCAATCGATTATTTATCATTGAGTACTTTTTGAACGATGTGACCACGTTATTACGTTAAAGCTCAATGACAAAGAGGTCGGAATGGATTTGGTGGAGAGGACGTATTGTTGATATTACCGGCAACACCAACCAATTATGCCTAATTACAGAGCGGCAACTGCCACCTGGTTAGAGGTGCGGTTGACGCTTGCCCTCCTCAATGGGAACGGCACAAGAGGGAAATGAGACAGAGGAGTATGATGGAGATTTTCAGAAAATTTAAGCCTCCATGAAGGAGAAAAAATTACAGGCACTTCCAACTAAATTAGTTTCCATTGACTATGAACTGGCTGGTGTGACTTTTCAACCTAATCGAAGATATAAAAAAGAAAAAGGAAAAGTGTGGAAGTCCGTTTAGAGCCTCCTTTCAGGAATGATAGGAATTAGTGATGTGAGAATTCGAATTAAAATACTCGTTCAATCCGAATATCTAAATACTCGGATGCATCCGAGTATGTCATACGATACGAATTCGAAACGGAATCGGATTAATTATTTTCAAGGAAAATGTGAATGCAAGAACGAGACGGTAGGTAAAGGTCTCTCCCTCTCTCGACTCGACCTCGTCGTATCATTACATAAAGAAACGCGCCGCGCACCCGCTGACCCGGCCATTTCAAACTTTAAAGGGAAGCGGTCTTCTTTGTTTATGCACGTGTTCTCAAATACAATTATTTAATAATATATATGTCTTTATTAAAGGAAAAATAAATACTAAGAACCTATAA
Source organism: Agrilus mali (assembly GCA_029378335.1). Classification (NCBI taxonomy): domain Eukaryota; kingdom Metazoa; phylum Arthropoda; class Insecta; order Coleoptera; family Buprestidae; genus Agrilus; species Agrilus mali. Next base: position 16,606,236 of record CM055658.1, on the reverse strand, counting down.
CCTTATAAGAAATAAAATAAAAGTCCTTTGGCTTCGTATAAACATGTAAACCCCTATGTATGATTCATTCAACATTCGTGCGAAATCGTTGGCCTTGGTGGCACGAACGACGACATCGGATTGGATGGCACCACGGCAATATCGAATAGTATTGTGAATTCGGAATCGAGTAATTAATCCGAGTATTATTTGCATCCGATTCCGTATAATCCGAGTATTAAATTCATCCGAATATTTACATCGCTAATAGGAATGGGTGAGTAGATGTTGGCGATAGAAAAAGAAAACAGAGGGGAAAATAAAAAAATAGATGTGAATCAATAATTATAATGACCACAGTCAGGGTAGATGGATTCAGAATCCAATTTGTGACCTCCAGAATGCTAAACTATGATCCAGGCTCCATATAAGTATTTCCAAGGGTGTATCTAATATTTTGTTCAAGGATAAATAACTAGTGGGTAGGTAGTTATATAAAAAATTAAACTAAAATAGAAATGAGGAAGTTTCAGACGAGGAATGTTAAGAAGAAATTCATTAGAGAAGGATTAGATTTACCAAAATTCTTAAAAAATAAATGGTAAAGATAATAATTAGGAATGGGGAAAGATCGATATATGTACTGTAACTACTTAAACCTATGTAGATCCCCTTAATAAGCTTACAGGCATAGTAGATTACAAATTTGTAATAAAAAGTCTCCTTGTTTAAATATTGCAACAAAAACTTAAACACCTATCTATTTTATGTGCATTTCTAAATTAGAAGTAATTCAAAAACGTAGCCTTTCATTTTCCTGTTTGTTTGTAAATCATTCGATACTTTTTTTGTCTCCATTACGGCATTGATTGAGTCTTAAGGAAAAAAAAATTAGGTACCTAATACGTTAGGTAATTACAGCCTTAACATGTTGGAAAATGAACGAACGTTCGAGCATGGTCTTTTAGAGTAATCCGTCTCATTGTTTCATTTAACACGAGAGAAAAAAGTCTGTAATCAGGAGAGCATTGCGTGTGGGCTCTTTAACCACGGTAATTGCGAAGGAGAGTGGAGGCTAGTGGGTCGGTAAGTACTCTAAAGGTATACCTATCCACAATCCATAAGCTTCAGTTCTAACCGAATCCTGTGAGATTGTTAATTAAGATGTCTGCACAGTTCCCTTTGTAAACGCGGTACCGTTTTTACCGTCAATTGATGCGTGGACGCTTAAGAATGCAACGGGCATTGTTGGATACAATTGTTTGGTGTAACCCGCGCCGAACCGGCTTCAAATTCCCTTGTATATCAGCTAATTACAAGGCGATGTAAAGTTTACGGAAAAATCGGTGGATACGCCTGTTTGTTGACCAACGCAACGAGTAATTTTGAGCAATCGGCGATAAGAAACACAACGACAGATTGATATGCGTTACCTCAAGGGCTCTGCTGCTGCGTAATTAGGCGATAAATTGTGTACAGATCGATATAAACACTCTTTTCCACAATTTCCTATTGAAATTCGCTCAACCCACTTTGCTTCAAATACCCAGTTGCACAAAATGTAAAAATTAAAATTGATCGCCGCAACATTGATGACGATGAAACTTAACCAAAGAATTTAGTAAAAACGATGTTATAATTTAGTTACAAACTTTATATAAATTCTACTTGAAATTAGCTGCAATGTAAACTATTGTCTAATTCTTTTGAAGTGGCTACTGAGCCACCAAGTGACCACTCTTTTCAACCCTTCTAAAATTGTTTACTTAGCACCACTTAAACGAAACACGTTTAGGATTATTTTAACCACTTGTTGTGCCTACAAAATAGTTCGAAGTCAAATAAGTACCTTTCGGGTATCTGAGAGATACTATAACACCAGTAAAGCTTCACCTGCAAAGATAGACTCAGGATTATTGCCCCTTAACACTATCACTATATAGGTAAACCTCTGACCGTCCTGTTTCTAAGCATTCATGCCAGTCATTCAACAAAAAGGTTTTATTGTCTTAATTGCTACTTTAAAAAAATAGACCGTAGTTTTCGACATAAAATTATATTGGAGATGGGTTTAAAGAGATAATTGTAAGTGCCATAGTAGTTTTTATTACCTGAGCTGCAACTTAAAAAGAATTAGACAATAATTAAAAATTGTATTCTTCATCTACTAAAGAATATAAAAGTTAATCTACCTATATTTTGATTACAATTCAAAAGAAAACAATAAAATCGTTTTATGTGTCAGATGTTGTTAGAATTTTTAATCAAACACAATACCCCTAAAGCTTAATGGCTCCAATTTCCTGTCTGCGGCAACGGCCTCACCCCGGTATTATTTATCTCCCACGAAAAAGGTGACAGTAAATATCACCTCTGATACCCACCGGTATTAATCACGGGGTGCGATGTCATAATTAATAAAGCAAAACTTGAAATGACTTCCGGTCGAACGCAATTTCTAGTTTAATATCCATACAATTATCGACTGCCACGCCAGTTGGCTCTTGATGTTTCTGTTAAATATACCTAAGGATCATTGGAGGAGTCGAATATATATTTTTTATTTTTACCATTGTTTCTCAAGTATTTTGTTGTTTAAATAATAACACATTGGCAACAGTGTAGTGGGTAGGTAACATGCGTAATAAATATGTGTTGTACTTTTTTGCAACACAGAGAGCAGCCATCCTGTCTATACTTAACCACAACTTTGTTAATACAAAAAGCAATATATAATTCTGGCTGTGAGCTAGTAAATATTAGCGGGCACTATTATTCTATTTAGCGGAAACGGCATTTGTTGGACTGGTTCCTTTCTACAAAGAAACCAATTACAAAAATAACACGTCTAGTGAGTCGTCCTCGTGCACCTTTGTGCACCATAATACATACAAGAAAAAATTACTGCAATAGCACTTGGTGTGTCTTCAATTTGGACGTCAAAATTTACCTATTAGATATGTCTGCATAATGGATGGAACAGCAGCTGCAATTTTTTTGCAAGACAGTTGGATTCTACTTCACTTTGCGGTAACAAACAATTCTTTTAATGAGGTTTTAGCAACGGAGTTGAACTGAGTTGAACATAGCAAACATGTCTTGTGTTTGAAGATGGGCTTCAGGTACTTTCAGGGCTTAAAAGCACTATAATTGAAAAATCTATTAATTTGTAAAGAAGTATAATATATTTATAATTAACAAAACTATCTTTTAATTTGTAAATTTTAAGTTTTTCTAAAATATATGAAACTTCTCCATAGTGACTACATGCTTTTCCAAAGTTCTTGAAGTTTATCCGAAGTATTTAAGGATCTTTTAAAGTTATTGATATCCTTCCACAAAGGTTAAAACCCTTCCAAAAATCTTTAAAATCAAAAAATATCTTGAAGGTCTCTCAAAGTTCTTGAAGGTCTCTCAAAGTTCTTGAAGTCTTTACAAAGTTCTTGAAACCATTCCAAAGCGCTTGAAGATCTCCTATAATTCTTGAAGTTTTTCGAAAGTTGTTGAAAATCTTCTGAAATGCTTGAAAACCTTCCAAAGTGCCTGAAGATCTTTCATATTTCTTGAAACAGTCAGATCAAGCAAGCGAGTGAGAAGGGTTAAGGTGGTGAAGCGGGTGACCGCCTCATGTCCTGTTAATATTCCATGTCATTATCAACTGATAATTAATTAGGCAAGTAGTTTTTATATATTTTTGTAATTAGTTTTTAAATATAAACTTTCATTAATTTATTAAATTTTTAGAGACAACATAAAATTCTTTCCACTTTATGATATGAAGATCTTTCACATTTCTTTCCAAAGCGTTGAAAGGTTTATCTCTTTCCTACTTTCTTAAGTAATTATTAATTTAAACTTTTTGGAATTTTAAGTACAATTGGAACTTCAAGAATAAAAGTAGTTTAATTAATGTCGTTGAGCCATTATAAAGGCTTTTCCAGCTCTGATATAGCTATGGTTAATCTTTTTTAGGGAAAGAGAACAATATGTTACTTCAGATTTGAACTAACAAAAGTGTTTACGTGTTGATCGTGATTTCTTTATATTTTTTCCCCATTTGTTGCTTGATTGAGCACACATTATTGTTGTTATTCGACAATAATACGACAACATCAAGATTTACAATGATCGTGATAGTAGCAATCGACCAACGCCTCCGTTGAACGGCTTGTTTGTATCGTCGACATGTAAACGGGGTCTTGACTTGTGACTAAACAGCGTACAGTTGGGACAATAGGAGTAGCCGCCAGGGAGGAAATGGGACCCTTTCGGCACTAACACTTTGAGCCACGACCGACGCGCCTTTTTTGAATGCCATTATGCTTTTAAAGAGATCGAAATTGATTTCTTTACAGTGTCCGATGGACCGCAAAGGCGAATGTGAACTCCGACCTTATTTTATCCTGATACGTAACCACAATAATGATGATGGTAGCTAAAAAATTATTTCATTTTATTAAAGCATATATTCTAGCTTTGTATTTAATCTTCCTAGTAAAACAGAATATCTATGCAAAAATGAAAGCTATAGTGGTCAAAGTTAAACAGAATGTTTGAAGGTACTTGTTCATAACAAAAAAAATTATTAAATCTAGAACATTGCTTTGTGTAGTTAAAAAAAATAAGCAAGTCTTTTATTCTTTCAAAATTTTTATTCATTCTTTCGTTACATTTACCTTCTTTTGAGAACTGAATTTCATCCCAGTGATATAGATATATGAGGGTAGATACCAATGCTATGGCCTGATACTTAACCCAAAATCAAGTTTCGCATTAATTATAAAAGCGGATCAGAAGTGCCAGAAGTTTTTTGTTAGTAGGATAATGGATCTTGAAGTAAATTTGTTAATTAATAGTAAATGCCTATAAAGTTTTTCATTTTGGTTAGAGTTTCTCTTACTTTAAGCCAGTTTTTATCACTATAACTTCTACAGTAGGTCAATTATAAATTGAAAAACGTAAAATCGTTAAAATTTAGTGTAGTTCTTCTTGGGTGTCGTGGAATTGACATGAGACCTTCCAGACCAAATTGAGACGTGAAGAAGAGAAATGATGACGGTGCCTTTCGTTCCAATGACCGAGTCCGATCTCCTGAATGATGGAATTACATTTTGGTGGACTTTTGTGTCTTGGTCTTTTCATCGTTGCGAACAAAAACCGCGGCTGCCCTTGCCTTCTTGATCGTTAATAAAACGTTTAATGAGGTTTCTGGAAAAAAAAGACCATCGAAAGTATACAACTAGAGAGATACCTACACATACACGGATACACCAGGTGGTCTATTACAGTACCGAACTCATTGTCAAAATGTACCTACCTACGTAAAAAAAGTAGAACGAGCTTAAATGTAGGGATTCTGAATAATATATTTATACCACGATTGATTTTTATGGATTTTATGTTTGATTTGGGTAGAGATTATTATCACCTTGTATTTATGAGATACAGATTTGGACGTCACGTCGTTGATTCTGGCCTTGCAGTCTGGCGTAGTTCGCAGTTAGCGGTGACGTTTGACGTTTTTTATCTCGAAGTTGCCGTAAATCGAACAAAATTTTGAACAACGGTACTCTAACAAGCTGTACCTTTTGCTTGCGCTTTTTATTCTTGGTGGTCATTGAGAAAATCGTGTTCCTATGTAGTTTATTTTTACCTGGGTACCTACTTCTTACCTACCTACCTACCTACGAAATACCTATTCGCCGGTAAGCGACCTTGCGCAACAATCACGTACGTAAATAATAAATAATTGCCCAAGAAAAAATATTTTGCGTTAATAGCATAACAGTAAATTCGCCAATTATTTTTTAATTAACGATGTTCACTCTTTAAACTAAATGATAGGTGGCCATCCTGTAACGTAATTTTCAAATAATGTCGTCACTATTTTGAAACGAGAGTTAATTGTGGCGCCATTAACAGGGCTTTTAAATCTATTCTCGGTCCTCTGTCATCGCTTCGAATGGGTGTTTGTTAAAACTAATCTGGAGTCCAATACTTAAATTTGTCAGTCATCGAGAAGAATGAACGATGCGCCTCGAGAGAATTCCCATCTCTTCTTTTGAACCCGGAAATGGGGATGAATCGTCCCCATTCGGTGACAGTGGTGGTGACACTGTAGAGTCCTGAATACCGTTCAACTGTCACCAAGTCATTAACCAACCGCGCATCTGCCTCCACGAAAACGACGCGGTTGTAATGTAATAATGAATTTAAACTAACGTTGGTCGGTTTGGGAGATCAACAACGGTATAATAAATTGTAGAAAAGCAATTTGGAAACTTAATTAACATGTAGAACCTGACGAATAACGAGCAATTTTATTATAGTAAAAAAGAAAGAATAATTGGAAAAAAGGAAGCCTTTATTTGTGATGTTTTCGAAAAATAGTAAACATTTAGTAAAAAATAGACCAAAATGTTATAGAACATACCTAAAAGTATTATTGACGTGACATGTAGTTGGACATTAGGACCACCTACCGTGTGAATGCTCGTGAAAGACAAAATCCAGAGAAAAATATATACCTATATGTAGTATAGAATGACAGATATACGAAACTGATTTATTTTGTTTTTGTAACTTTTTTTTGCGGTTGTACCATAGCGTCGAGGGAGTGGTTTCGGTGTTTAGGAAGTAGTCATTTTTTCTATCTCATATCGATCTGGCAATTTGTCTTTTCGCAGTGGCGTTAACAATTTGTTTTTCACTTCCTGGCCACACTCCAGCCAGCTATGACAGGTCAGTTGTATGGATACTCTTATGTATGTATATTTAAACATGTGCGTCTGTCCCATTATACGAATGAGACCTTTACAGCTCGCTTGTTTCCTGTATAAACAAAAGACAAGTGGGCCAACTTGTTTCGTGATATTTCAATTCCAGATTCTCATATTATATATACACATATAACAAGGATCGTATAATTATTTTTGTATAGATGAATAGTTTTTGTCCTTCGAACCGGATGTTCATCTTTTGAGAAACTACGTAAATAGTTCCAGGTTTGAGTTTTGTTTCTGTTTCTCACATTTTATTAAGCAGGTACCTATGTAATAGGTAATTGTGAAAAATTCTGGTTCTCTCATCGCAGTAGTAATTTAACGTTAGCTGGTCTACATTTATCCGAATGGGCATGTTTTGCATGAGGGCGTTTAATAATGTAATGTAAATCCTCCATCCATTTGCTCGGCAACCGAAAACGTGGCGAGTTGGGATTCGTAACGTTTTTTTAACGGTTGCCATTCGGATGGAAAATTGCAATAATTTGCGTTACCGATGTAAAGCAGTGTGTAGCTCGAAAGGGGCGCAGTCAAGCGCGAATTTAGCAAAAACGATGCTCACCGGATTCGTTGTTTAAACAGTAGATGATAAATGCCTTTTGTCTCTTCATAATCATCAGCGTTGGCAGAAAATTGAATAAACGACTCAAATTGGTGGGGATATAATTAAGTTCGGTCGTCAGGTAGATCCTAATTACAACAACGTGTGCATATTAATTTTGTAATTTTATAAAAGTCACCTTGGCACATAATTGCTTTGCCTGCATTTGCTCTTTTGGTTTGATCGTTTGATCAATGATAATTATACATAAATGTGTTTGATTATTAATGAAAATAAGGTAGTGGGATATTTTCGTGGGTACTCTCTGAAGAAAAATAAGACTTTCTTCTTCATTAGGTTAGTGAGAAAAGGCAATGGGTACCTAATCGATAACCGCAACGGTAATATTCCATGTACACCTCCATTATAAGTATAGGGTAATAAGCATGCTTGGTGAACAGCGAGCCGATAATTCGATCGTAAACCCAGAAATGGCGGCACTAATTGAACGCCTTAATAGCAGTGGTTATCTTAATGAAAATTACAGATACCTGTGCGTACGAGGAAATTTCCGACGAATGTTTACTAGATTTTAAAAAGATGTGGATTGTTAAAAACATTACGGTTCGTACGCATGTTTTTAGGGTGCCTGGTTCTATTTCGAAAGAATCAATAAATAAATACAGGGTAAACTCTTTATGACGTCATTCGTTGTAACCAATGGCGGATTTACACATTTGCCGCCCGTAGGTTTTTTTCAAAATTTGCTGCCCCTACTGACACCTGCAATTCTATACACTAATTCACAATCAATTTTTTGTCAATGAAATTGCAACTTTATGTTTGTATTATATTTTTATAAGACTAATCAACAAATATTGATACGAATTCATTAGGATTAAAAATGTAAGAATGTTAAGAAGAACTTTCGTTGAATGGATATTTACAGCTTTTATTCATTACTATATTATCATTAGATATTGTTTTTTTTTTAATTATCATCATTCTAAGTATATGTATAACATTTATGAAATTCTGTGCAACAATATGCAATTTTTTACGTGTAAATTTATTAAATTTTTATTCTACACTCAAACAGGTTGTTAATATCATCAGAAATATCAATAGAAAAGTATTTATTTTCCTCATATATATCTATATTATATTTGTTATTGTCATTTTTAAGCAATTTTTTTCAGATCCCATTTCTCTTCGAATAGATAAATTTAACTGGTGAAACATATTACATATTAATTGAATAGTGTGGGTGGACCTAAAGAAAAAATTATGGCAATAATTAATTTAAAAAATAGGTAAAAATACTAAATTTAAAATGTAATACTTAAACGCTATTGGAATATTTAAAAAATTCAAAATCACATTAGTATATTTTATAAATAAGCATTTAGTAATTTTTCATATACAGACGTTAGTGTATTCAGTATACTGTATAGCACTAAAACATTGTAATTTTTGTTGATTTTTTAAGCCTCGTTTTTTTCCGTGTATTAGATAATATTTTTTTTTAATTTCTATAAGGCAAAAAAATTTTTGAGCAAAGTTTGTCGCCCCCTAAAATCTGCCGCCCTATTAGGCTCTAGCCTATTCAGCCTGCTAGTAAATCCGCCACTAGTTATAACTTATAACAGTTATAACGATAAACTCCTTCTCAACGTCGAAATGAACGTAATTTGGTTGGTTTACCTTAAAACCCATACATTTATACTCTTGATAGCGCAACTGCTATCCTCTATTACGAAAAAGTTTGTTTATGTTTAGTTCTGACATACTTAGTAAACAATGCTAGGCAAAATTAAAACATTTCTTGTTTAAATACGTATCTATTAAAAATTATTGTACATTTGATTGCTTTTCTTTTTTTCTCCATATAACGATACTTAAGCAATGCTCGGTCCTGATATATTCCACAGTAAATCAGAGCTAAATATTTGCAATTTAAAGCAATATTTTCTGATTTTAGTAAACAGTTTCAAATTCGTGCAAATGGTGCAATTTAAAAAGACAAATTCTGAAGTGTTTGACCCTTGCAGGTACCTATCGGTCCCTCCGAGCGTCTGAATTCTAAGACAGACATGCTTCAAACATGGTAAAACTTAAAAAGATTCATTTCAATGACACTCCTAATTTTGGCTTCGAGCCTACATTTCATTTTACAAAATCTTTCAATTTCTTTTTCAATATCTTGTTTTTTTTGCCAACATAGTATAAAGTTCAGTTTAATCCCATTTAATTAGTCTAATTATTATAAATAAAACCAAGCATTCGGAAATTGGTGGTTCGTGTATCAGGTATAGGTAACCAGGTAACCCTAACAAATCCCTAAGCATCGCTTTTCGGGATACAACAGGTCCCTTGAATTTCGTTATAAGGACTGTACCCTGTATGACTTAAATATATATATATACAAACACATACGTATAAGGGTAGATATTGAAGCTTTAGCGTTCATAATAGGGAATGGTCTGTTTGTTTATTTTGTTTTGTACCAATCAATTTGTCAATCATTTTAAAACGCCGTTTGTCACATTTCCTTTGGACGGATTCAATCACGTTAAAACGTTACAGAAAAGGCCCATTTGTTAAATAAAGGAAAAACTCCGCGTTCGGGTGTTGAGCAGTAAAATATAATAATGGCAGTGCATAAAGTGCGGCGGGGGTGGTGACGGTGGTGGTGGTGGTGGTGGTGGTGGTGGTGGTGGCATTAACCATTGCTTCGTGAGCGGCTTCCGGACCGGCGGTTTTCGACAAAGCAATTTCCGTCGCGTTTCCGCGCCATGCCGCCATCTTTGCCGCGCGCTAACAACAATAACTCTGGCGCGGGGGTTGACACTCGACGGGCGCGGTAATAAATACACGGTCGCACCACCCGCGGGACTATTTTCCGCCCGATTTAGTCCTGATCGGAAAATGAGCATTCCAGCGGCTCACGGACCCGAGAAAACTCTCGGCGTCAAGCAGTAAATTCTCTGCCACGCTATGCGCGCACCCGGCTAGAACCTCGCACCCCCGTTTGTTACCCGAAATTTAGTTAAATGCTCCCCTGGTTGATGGCCTGGCATTTGTAATGCAATTAACGCGAAGAATCGAGCTACCCCGATGACTCTACCTACCTAATAGTAGGTGCTATATTAAGGAAAATGATGAAGGAAACGAAAACATGAACATTTTGTAACGGTCGATTTCCTTTGAATTTTCCTTCAAGGGATTTTCAGGCATTTGATCTCGATTCTTATCTCCATTACGAATTTCACGAGTTATTTTGACCTCTTTGAAAGGGAATAGAGTTTAAAGTTTGTCGTAAGCGATTGATAAAAATATTGTAGAATAGAAAAAGTGGAAATGGAGGCGTTGAAAAAATATAATGAGGGGCTTTATGGAATCAGTAAAGAGGGGATAGGATGTTAGGACATCTTTTGCTTGATGAGGGCAAATTAAGGACAAATTAGAGACGGAAACAGGATAGGTATAAGAGGGGTAGAATAAGGCCTATAGATTAGATTACTCTTCACAAATAGTATTCAAAAAATAGGTGCAAGTGATAATCTCAACTTTACAGTTAGTTAATATTTTTTTCTATAATGTGTTAGGGTCGAAAGCAGCAGCGAGAGTATTTTTTATCTTAAATTTTTTTTAATTACCAAATACCAAAACCAAAGTTATTTTAAACCTTTAAAGGTTGTTTAGTTCTGAATTTTAGTTAATAGTCCACTTTTCCCTAACCCACATTCACTTCGAATCTAAACCGTTACCATTAATTGATCATGTCTTATTTTCGAGCTTCTACTTCGGTTTCGGATCGGCTCTAATCTAATTATTGCTCATTAGTTGGATAAGCGTTACAAGATGTCTAATTAAAAAAAAATAGAAGTACCGAAGAATGAGGCAACGTTTGCTCTCACTACTGCGAAGAAAATGGAAAAAAGGGCAACGAAAATCCGTGTTTATTTGCATGTATGTAGGCATAATAAAATGGGCATCGCTCGTTATCTTAATTCTCACGAATACACAGTCAATCCATTGTTGCAGAGCGTGATGTACAAGTTTCGTTAGGCGCTAGTGGTACCCTGGCAGGTGTGACTAAGCTGCAGCCTTTGTGGGGTCTTGCCGACACCGACCCAGTCGATTATTGCCCACTTTTCAGCGATAGGTTTCCGTCGAAAAATCGTCTGGTCCAGCAGAACCTCACCTACAGCAGAGCTGCTATAACTTAATGTTTTAAACTGTAATCTCATTGCATTAAGTATTAAATTTCGGGCATATTTAATGGTCTTTCTTGTTTGGAGGAATTCAGGTGCAGGTACAAGATCTGAAGGAATCCAGGTAGAAAAATATGTATTCCGAGTCATCGGACATTCTTCTGTCTGTGCATTTATTATTTAATAAATCAAAAATATAAAGCTCGCACAATAATTTACTTAAGTACCTACTGCAAATAAAGAAACTTTAGAGAAAACTCTTGGAAGGATTTTCTTATAATAAACACATAATGCCTTCATCAAGAGTTTAATCTTTAATACAACTTTGTTCTTCGATGTGAGTTATCCAAGATCCTTGCAAAAGTGAAAAGTAGGGGTAGGGTTTCAATGAGATTTTTTTTATCTCATAACTAGGTAACTATTTTTTCCACAAGGTGCACCTTTAACAACATCGCTAACTGATTTGAAACGTTGACGTTTACAAATGTCCATTATCTCATAATAAGTATCCTGTGAATATGTCCATAATTTGTCCATGCGGGTAGGTGCCTCAACTTAATAACACTCAGTACTGGTGTAACATTCTTTAAAAAGACATTAAGCTGGGAGTAATAAAATCCACTGTAATTACTTAAACTTGTCGTAAAATCGTTTTAGTTCTTCCGTTACTTTTCAAGATCAACTTTTAAGAGAAGCCTTTCCTAAATAATTAATTTTACTGAGAAATTAATAGTTTTAATAATGAACGTCTTCTTGCAATTATTTTTTCATATTTATGATTATCCTGGAGGAGGGGAAATCTTCAAAAGATACTCCCTTAAGGGGGGTAATGTCGGATTCGCCAAGGCGCCTATCGACTAAAACACCTCCTCGAGTTGATGTATACTTGGAAGGACTTAGTTAATATAATATTCGAATACAGGCAGTGTACAGCCATCTACCGAGTATTTGTCTAATCAATACCCTGGTTGTTGCATGATATAAATTTGTAAGATAATGGTTTAAAAGTGTTCGTCTAGCGATTGAGGTGAAAAGTTAATAATATATACACTTTGACTGTTTAATGATTTCTGTATTTTACCATTTGGAGTAAATCTAATACTTTTTCTGAAAATATTTCTTTATATCTTGCGGGTTTTATCGATGTCATTTTATTACAGCCTTTCAATATCAGTTTCTATGAAGTAAGGAGTAATTTTTTTACGAAAAGGTCCTTCAGTGAGAGGCGTGAAAGTGCTTAAATTCGGCGATGAATTTTTGACAAAGAAAAACTGATATTAAGGAGCCCGATCTGGCATGTAATGTCCAATGTTCTCGGGCCATTAAAGCTGCTTTATTGGCGAAATTCCAAGCTTCATCCCCCGGCTCGAACCATTAATACCTATTAAGTCAACATATTGTCACCCTAAGTGGTTTCCCCTAACGTCCGCCGGCCGAATGCGTTTATCCTTCCACGGTCTTCTATAATAAAATACATGTACAGATAATCGAACGTTTATGTGTGTATGTGTGTGTGCGTGTATGTATGTGCCCCTGGAAATGGATCGCCCTCTTATTGGGAATGTTATTTGGGGTGTTGTATTTCCTATCCGATTTAATAATGAAACTAATCAACAAGCTACGTATTCGTTTTCTCCGGCATACGAAATCTCTGTAACTACTATATTGAAGCGATCAGATTTACGGACGGGGTATTTTAACCCTGTCTAGCAAAATAGGTACATGTAATTGGATTAAATAATGAGGCAGTACACATACATACATACATACCTACGTAGCAAGATATTTAATTATTTTTTCTTTAACAAGTTTTGATTAATAAGAGAGGAAGAGAGAGAGACCATGTAATTTTAATTACACTTTTACAATTGAATTAACCTCATATATTTAATTTATTATATCGATACTTATTAATTTTGACGAATAAAAATTTCAACAGATTTAATTAATCAACTTTACAATTGTTTCGCCAAACTTTAGCTTCATCAGAAGTTTATTATTAACTTAAACCTAAAGTGATGAAAGTTTCCTTATATACTATTTTGTTAAGGGATGGGGAGCAGGGAACATATTCGGTAGTGGAGATTTTTCTTCTTTTAACCATTTTACCATTCCATGTTTCTTACCCACTTTGGCTGCGTTACTGTTGTTGTTTATCTCAACTTTTGACAGTTTTGACAATTTATTGCAATCGTAACAGTTCGTACATATTCGAATATGTTCGGCTCGATATATTTGGTGGCCCCGGGCTCAATTCCCGAGTGTTGCAGGACTTTTTTAACACAGTATCTTTCTTATGAATAATTTAAGTTTTATTATCCCTCTACTTTTATAATAAATTTTGAAAAAAATACGACATCTAATAGCACAGAATATCATCATGTAGGTACGTATGTTTTGTAAGTACAAAGATGAAGTGAAACGATAAGGGCAGCGTCAAAACAAAATAGATCGTGTTATTTTTAACAAGCACGCCAACTTGATTTAATGTTCTAAATTGGCGTGAACGGTTGACAGGGATGTTGTGTTAATACGTATACGAACATTTCTGTTTCTCGTCTTGATAGTTTTATTACTTGAATTCTGACAGATATGTAGTTCGTAAAAAACGAAAAAAAAAGTGAGGACGTCGCAACATTATTACTGCTACCAGCTTCTTATTTTTGGTTCAGATGTTCGACCGTATGGTTTTTTCGTCGGATTATGTTGCCCCGGTAATTATTTGGCGTTTTTTCAAACGAAATGCGGTGTAAGTCTTTTGATATATAGAAAATAATGAAATTAGCGGAATATTAACAGGCCCGGCGCTTTTTATCCCTCTCATTTCTCCCGAGGTTTATTTCTGGAAAGTGTGAAAGATCAATCGATGTTGTATTAACTACTGGTGGTTACTCAATTTTCGGAATGTTAGGAAAAACATTTTTATTTTCGGATTTGCTTTTTTAATTGCTTAATGAACTGCTGATGCAACCAATATGGAAACCCACATTTACATCTCAAAAATATTTTTTATTTCGTGGAAGTTTTCTTGATTTTAATAAAAGAAGAAGCAAACATTGTAATTATTACGATCCAGAGCTGGGAAAAGCCCTCATCAAAAGGACCCAAGAGCCGACAATCCTTCTTTAAAGTTTCTGAAGTCCCAATAACAATTTTTTTTCGTCGAAAAGTAATTAATTTGGGTATACGATGAAGGCTTAAATTTAAATTTTTTAAAGTGCTTCCTAAAAAAACAAGGTTTATAAGGGCTGAAAGCACATTTTCATGTAGAAACCTCTCTCCATTTCAGTTGTAATTGGTGGGAGAAGCTGGAGCCAATTTTCATATTAATTTTGTTAACTTAATCGGTTTTCGAGTAAAAAGATACAGCTTATTGTCAATTACCAAGTAGTTTATGTGACGTAAATATTTTCATTATCCTGTTTTTAATTTATGGCCTTTAATGTTCATATATGGCTGTCCTGCATTGTCATTTTCACGATAAATGTACTTACAACAAACACGAATTGAACAATTGCCAATTGAATACCTTATTAATTGTGGCTCTTGCTAATAAGTTTCGGAAAACTTTATCAGGATTATGTTCATTTAATTGGAGTGTGAAATTTGGTTTGTGCAATTAATAGAAACCTAATAAATTTCTTACAAAGGTACAAATCCCATGTTTACGTAAGGAGGAACAGTAGTAATAATTTGTGTTTGTTTTTATTTACAGATGGCCAAAATCATCTTAACCTGTTCAACAATCGGCAGCAACCAAAGAAGAAACGAAAATCTCGAACCGCGTTTACGAACCACCAAATTTTTGAATTGGAAAAGAGATTTCTTTATCAGAAATATTTGAGTCCGGCGGATCGGGATGAAATTGCACAGTCTTTGGGCTTGACAAACGCCCAAGTGATTACGTGGTTTCAAAATCGCCGGGCAAAATTAAAAAGGGACATGGAGGAGTTAAAAAAAGACGTCGAGAGTACGAAACTCCTGACTGCCCATAAGAGTTTTCTAGAAAACGTTCAAGACTTGGGTATTTTGAAAAAGAAAGTACAGACTGATAACGACTGTCCGCAGAATTTGGTGGTAACGTCTGACTAAAATAAAAAATTAAGAAGCACGCACAAAGGAATAAACTCTTCACCAAGCCAAAAGGGCAGTATTGAATGGTTAATTTGGTATCTGTGAATTAATTTTAATCTACTACTTGAAATGTGATTAGATTACTTACTTCAATTTTTCTATGAGAAAAGAAGGAAAAGGTAAGGTTAAAAGGCACTGGTTTTATGGGTGCGAAAAAGCAACTTGTAGGTATCATCGATTTTATTGTACAAATGTAAATAGACATTGTTGCAAATCCTGTCTATAAATATTTTAAAATAAAGGTTCTTGTAATATAATAGTATATATAAAAAAATATATTATTATATTATTTGTCTTGTAGCAAGAATTATTTATAATATCGCCCTCCGTGTTTCACGGAACTACCGCAATATTAAATACATAGTAAAAGTGTAAAGTACGATTAATAGCTTTAGCCAGACTGTAAATTAATGAATGTGAACTGCATCATACATGTTAAATAATAATAAATGTTTTAAGTTATTTATTTTTTTTTTCGCTCGATCGAAACCAAAACCCTTGTGAAAATTTTATGATCACGCTATTTCGGTTTAGATTTTATTACAAAATTACTACACTCGATGTTTGTTATCTTAACGATCATCGGCGGATGATATAGCTATAAATCAAACGATATGTTTGTAAATAAATTAAATTATTATTAAATCGGAATCGAGGGCACGTCTATAAATAAATAATTAAATTAGATGGTAGATACACTACTATCGAATTATCAGTGGCAGATTGGCGGTAATAATATACATCAGTTACAGAACTAACATCAAATTTTTTTTGTTAATGTTATTTGTTAATAATAAAAAAAAAAATATTATCTACATAAAAATATATTTATGGAGGTATCTCTGGAGCAATAAGGCATAAAGCAGCGAATTTAGATGACAGTTGAGCTGCATTCCAGTGGCGGCCGGGGACTATAGAAAACAGTGAAGCGTTAATAGAAATAAATGTCATGGAACCCAAGGGGGGGGGGGGAATTTTTGAAAATACAGTGCTTTTAAATCAATTTTAATGCATTTTGGAAACATACAAAAGTGAAATTGCAACACCTCGTAAGTCGTAACGTAACCAATAAAATTACTTACTTGTTTCTACTTTTTGCATTTAAGCGTAAGATCCCCATTTCAAAGTATATGGCGTAGTAAGTTTTCGAAATTACTCGAAGGATCATATTGAATTAATTTTCAAAACGTAACAAAGTAAACAATAGCAAACACCATTCTTATATCATCATGAGCCGCCACTGGTAATAGAATTAACATGTATTAGGTAACCCCTTTGAATTAAAGAAAATATTTTAAAAAATTTATTGCGGAAAGACCAACGACTGAATGGTACTGATGATGGGGTTGTGTACTTCTTGAAGGTAAGGTTGGGGTTTAAAAGGGGTTACTCTGGGAACTTTCCAAAGCACAATTTAACCTTATACTACTTGTAAACTATTTTAAAATCTACAATTGTTAATGAATGTTTGTTAATGACAAGTTCATTGTATCTATTTTTTATTCTGTGTCCTTGTAGTTGGCGCCGCCATTGCGCATTCATAAAATACGAGGATGGATCAAATATAAACAAGCCTTTGCTCATAAAACATTTATTTTGAAAATTTTTACAAAAACACAAATTTCTCTATTTTTCGACATATCCCCCTTGTTTAATTATACATTTTTCCCAACGGATTGGTAGTTTTCTCATCTCGTTCTCATAAAAAGAAGCAGGGCGGGAATCTATCCAGTTGCGCTAAACGCCTCCACATGTTCATCAGTTTGAAATCGCTCGCCTCCTAGTGATTCTTTGAAGGGCCCAAACATGTGGAAATCACGAGGGGATAAGTTTGGGCTATATGGATGGTGCTCCGAGGCTCCGACTGAGTCTAGTGCATTTCAGTGATTTGGGCCTGCGTTAAACCTACGATGTGAACTCGAGCAGCTTTTTGATCTTCACTCAGCAACTTTGGGACCCAACGAGCTGAAATTTTTCGGAATCCCCAGTTTTTCGTTATGATTGTGTGGACACTTCCATAGCTGATGCCGAGTTCAACAGATATCTGAAGCACAGTGGCGTGGTGGTCCCCTTCAATAAGGTTTCTAACGCGTGCAATGTTAACCGGCGATATCCTGGTGCGCGGACGATGAGGATGATTTACATTTATGACACGATTACGCCCTTCGTTAAATTCTTTGCACCAAACTTTTACCCGTTGCCACGAAAGTGTTTCATTTCCGAACTGTGCTAGCAATCTGCGCAAAATTTCAGCTGGTTTCACGTTTTCACGTGTAAGAAACTGAAAAAAAATATATAGTGCGTGGAGTCCCTCCGCGCGGAAGAAGTGAAACTTCGTAATATGGAAATGAAAATAGGAAGGGGTAGAAATTGATTTTCAGTGAACTCATATTGTTTCTTTAAGACAAACTTTATTAACATTGCTTACAATTCACAATTGATCCATCTTTTAATTATCATTTCAGCTAATTTCACGACGCTCACACTGTTTACTTCGCTGCATAGCAAGAATACCACGCGCATGTGTTCATGTTGATCTACCGACTCACTCTCTTTCTCTGTCCTACCTTCTATCTTCGTGTATCTTTCTTTCTCTCTCCCTCTTGCGTTGGAATATTGGACGCTACTCATTGCTAACGCTCGCACTGGCCTGTAACAGGTAAACTACGCGCATGCGTTTGAGTGCCACGCATTCACTCTCGCTTTGTGCCACGCATTCATTCTCGCTCTGTCTCTTTCTATTCCCGCTCCATTGTAGCGTTAAACGTTTAACGCAACCTTGTTGAAAGTCGCATTAGAAGTTTCACTTCAATAATAATCCGTTGCGCAACGCTGCTATGCATCTCTTTCTCACTCATTGTGATAGCTACTAACCAAGCAAACACAGCAATACGACGAGTCGTTTCCGTGTCACCTAATATCCCCACTTCAAGTTGCTAACGCCCGTATTCGCCTTGAACAACTATCAGGCGCTCAATTTAAAAGGGCTCGTTTATATTTGATCCGCCCTCGTATGTTAAGTAAACATCGAGTTTGCGATAAGCGAAAAAGAAACGAATTAATAATTGGATAATTGCTCTTAAGCATTTTCTATTTAGCATCAGAGAGTGTAGGTTAAAATTGACTGACAATTTAATTAGTTTTCTTACGTGTATGTGCATACCTATTCAAATAAAGAAGCGGGTAATTGAACAAAAATAAAATTAAGTGGTCCCGTATAAACTGCTTAGTACCTAGTGGTAATTATTCAATAAAAATCGCTGTCCTCAACATATTATCACAAAAGGATTAATCATATTCAACCTCTACAACTCGCAAAGTAAAAATAGGTAAGTGATTGAAATTAACATAGCCATTCCATAGTCATTTCTTTTATTCGATAAGCACGTACTATTGTGCATGTGTATAGTTTTACTAATTGCCCATAACACGTTTCCATTAGAATAATTATGGAGCAATTTATGTTGTAATTTTAATTACTTAAAAATCGTGATGGCTGCTTAATAAAGAAACATAAATATGCTTTCCTTTGTTCTTTAATAACTTCTAAAAGCGACATGTTGCATTGTATAATGGGAGCGTGCTTTCCACTTTATTTATTACAAAAAAAAATACTAAAAGCATAGGGCAATTACTTATTCAGGTACTTACAGTAATAAAAGAAAGAGAGAGGTGTTTGTCAGTGGTAAAGAAAAATTCAAATTTATATTAAAACAAAACACAGACGTTTAATAAACAAATTGTTTTCTCTTTTCATTTGTCTGTTGACGTTTAGCATTTGTTTTTCTTTCAGCGTTTCACTTATTATCTCGGATGGAGGTAAGGTATGCTACTAATTAATTTAGCTACCATATATATAACTGAGTATATTAGTGGATCCATTAATGGAGTTTATAATTTTGTGTCACCTCATACGTATCGATATTATTTTTAATTTATTCATATGTAAATGTTTACATTTTTAAGACGTACCTACGTATACTCCACCAAATTAAAAGTTATCGTGTCCAACCTAAACGAAGTGCTTTCTGTGGCCTGTTTGTTTGGTAGCGTTAATTGACACATGTAATAACTACTGGACATAATCTTTTAGGTAGATGCTCTTGTGCAGGTGTCCAACAAAAAAGTCCTGACGATTATTGACTTGTTTATTAAACTATCTGTTAAAATAAGCCAGTCCGAAATCTGAAAGTTACCAAGAGATCTAAATAACATAATTGATAAAAAAAATTTAATTGAATTGCAATAAATTTTTGGAGTTTCTTATTAGTATATTAAAATTTCTATTGATATTTCTGATGAAAGGGAGCATAAAATTGTTTTTATTGTAGTTTATTTTTTTCTGTTTTTCGTCCTCTGAAAATTTTATAATGGTCAAACCTATATAATAATAATTTTTGTAAATATTAATAAAGAAAGTATACCCAGTGCTCAATATATCTACCTATCTCCTGCGAAAAATATTTTTTGATCTGCTATTTGTTCCTGTCATGAGACTATGAAATCGACGATGGCAGTAGTGTGTATTTACTGAAGCACTAATTCATGT
Organism: Agrilus mali; assembly: GCA_029378335.1. Lineage (NCBI taxonomy): Eukaryota > Metazoa > Arthropoda > Insecta > Coleoptera > Buprestidae > Agrilus > Agrilus mali. The sequence continues at coordinate 16,586,034 of CM055658.1, read as the reverse complement.
CGACAAGCGGAAATGGTGTAAAAACAGGACGACTGACTTCAGAACGTGGTGCAGAAGTAGAATTTAAACGTTCTTTTTAACTCTCTGTACACTTCCAGTTGTATAAAGTAAAAGAGAAAAAGCAGTCAGTGTTAACGAATACCAGATATCAACGAATAACATATTAAATGTAATAATAACCTTTCTCGGAAGGAAATTATGCTTGCGGCTTTGATGATTTGTCCCTACTACTAACCTACCTACTGGTTATTAGCTATGTATAAGTGAATGAGTTTTTTTTTCTGTTTTAGATGCACCATTTCCTCTACGATTTTTTCGAAAAATAATTACGTACGTCAAATTTTTTATTATAGTTCAATATTATCATGATTAAGTTCGATGCAGTTTAATTTTGCCCGTTTTGGATTCTAAAGTCAAAATTGTAAATCTTTTACTTTATTATTTATTAGATACTAGACCAATAAATCAACTCATGGACCAGAGTCGATAATTTTTGAAACAAAAAAAATTATACATAGTAGGATGAAACCCATTGGAAAAGGAAGAGAATATAACAGAAATGAAAGGAAAAATAATTTACGGGCGATCTGAGGTCGGGAAGGGGAAGAGGTGGGCTTTTAAGGGTAAAAACGGTTTTCCTTGATTTTCGGAAAAACTACAAGTCTTATGGAAAAAAGTTAAATGGCAAAGTTGTAGGTAATAAAAAGGTCTACAGCTTTTGTTTTTACACTTTTTTCACATAACGGCAAAATTTATGTGAAAAATTCAAATAACCAAGTTTTTGGTTTTTTATTTTTATCTTTTACAAAAAAAATTTTTTTTTCACGAACTATGGTGAAAACTTACCTATTTATGTCCCAAACACGCTGTAATTTTTTTGATTTGAAATATTTATTTTTCACCTTATTTTTACTTAATATCTCACGTCAAAATACTTGCTTTTTTAAAAACGTTGGTGGGCTTTTTCTTCGTTGAAATCTCTACTTTCTGATGATGTGAATAAAAATATACATTACTATGGTAAGTTTTCTCAGAAAATGCAAAAAGCGAAAAAAATATTACATATAATGAAAAAGAAAAAAGGCTTGTAGTTTTTCCGGAAATCGAAAAAAAACCGTTTTTTACCATTAAAAACTGACCCCCTTTCCCTTCCCGACCTCATCGCCCGTAAATTATTTTTCCTTTCATTTCTGTTATATTCTCTTCCTTTTCCAATGGGTTTCATCCTACTATTTTTTTTTCACTTTTTATATCACTCGTATACAAACCACAAGAAAGAGAAATATACCCTTGTCCTTCTCGGCTAGCAGCAGGTAACGAACATTGCTTTATAAAATTTATTTAAAGGGTTCCCTTTTTTATTTATTTATATATTACCGATTGCTTTATGGATCTTTTCAAATTACAGTAATGGCGTCGACAAGTTTTACGCACATATCTAATACGATTTTCAAAAAAGTAATCAGAACTAAGCGGTGTACTGGGTGATTCTTTGTAATGTCGCCCCCCTTTAACTTCGTTATTTCAAGTGTCCCAAAAAAAAAAAAAAAAAGTATGGTTATGTAGGTACTAAAAAAATACTTTTGTTTTATTTATATAAATTTGAAAACGATCAGTATACAGGGAAAACCGAAAAGTTCATTTTATTGAATGGATCACCGTATATGTCAATTAATTTTTCGATTCCTCGTAAAATTCTAAGTATGTACCTATAATTGATATAGGTAATATACCGTATAGGTACCTAAATTCAAAAGTTTCTGAAATATTCGCATTTGAAATGTTATCATCAAATATTTGATTAAACAACTGTTACAAATTAAGAAATCTAACAATAAATAATATAACAAAAACAGTTTCTAGTTAAATATAAAGATGCTCTACTAAACAATTCAACATACAACAATATTGACATAATGTCACTGCCAGTTATTTGTTTTCAATAAAAGGCGTGGTATCCTAAGATTTCGTGTTCCATGGTAGTTCTAATATTAAAAAGGACTTCTTCCAAAGGCAACTAGATACATTGGAACTTTTATTTAAAAAACTCCAAAGGCGCATAGATCAATTATTTAGCGTTTCCTGAAAAAATTCGAACATTTAGCTTATGAACACCCTAATACCAATCAATAGGTAATTAAAAAATACACCTTCTGGTATTTTAAAAAATATGGCGTTCCATTTAAATTAATCAAGTTACAACCCCTTTAAGTTCTTACTTAAGTAGTATTAATTTTTGGAGACCCTGTATAAGATGACAAGTTTATTATAATTGGGATATCAAATATTAGCTATTGTTACACTTCATTGTAAATTTCGCTTACATAACTTAAATACTTCTTAAGTATTTGAAACATGAAAATTAGGTCAGATTTTGATAAAATTCAAATTATTTAAAAAACCTTAAGGCTTAGGTATTATAAACCTTATCGAAACAAACACTTATTTTGATCGAAGAATTCAAAAATGCAATAATATACAGGGGGTTCCATTTAAAAAAAAACTAACTTTGATATTTTTAGGGCATTTGGAACACCCTGTATAATTTGAAAATAATTTTAAAAGGTAACCATAATAGACCCCTATATAACCCAAAAGTCAAAGTTTTTGAAATTTTCATATTTTGGCCATAATATTCCGTGCCGTATAGCATGAATAGGTAAGTTCCGTTTTCGCCAAGTGTATTTTATTGCAACCATTTAAATTCCCGTTTTGCCAACTCTTGAAAAGCAGGTAGTTATATTATATACCTAAATACATATACTACTATATACACAGTTTACTACAGTTTTTTACATACCTAAGTTTAATTAAAATTGTGAGTATGCATAATGAAAATAGCATAAAGTTACTTGCAAACATTCCATAATGAGGGTACATTTCAATGTATTTTGATTGATGTATTTAAACGATCAGCTTATCAGCCTGCTAAAATCAGAGATGTTTGACAACCTTCTCTGGATTGTTCACCGGTAAACCACAAATTAGACTTATTCAACGACTATTTTGTGGAAACTTGGTTGGAAAATAGCGAATTTCAGGATATGTGGAATTGTTTCGGTGAACGCCATCGTACAACAAACGTTGTCGAAGGATGGCATCACCGTATAAATAAAAAAATTGGAAAACTTCACCCCCACATAATGCAACTGAAAAAAGCTCTGAAAGAAGAAGCCGATTATTACGACTATTTCATGCGCCAGGTAGAAGTAGAGTTACTCCACGGAAGCGACAAAAAAATACGTGTGCATCGATGATCTAATTAATAACATTGTAGACAATTATATACATAAATATGCTAGTGTTGGAGAAACTTTTATGAAATTGGCTTACGTTGTAAAGTTCCAATAAAAAAAGCATTTAGGCGACGAAGAACAATAATTTGTAAATGGTATAAATATGTATATATATGTATATATTATATTTTTTGACGCATTTTAATCAATCAACAAACCAGCTTTTAATCACACCATCTGTTAATTTTATTATTTTAACGATGCCAGTCCTAAGTCTGGGTAAAGTGAGAAGAAAGGCTGGTTGAACATTATTAATACAAACTAGTTTTATATACCTACTTCTCATATATATATATTCCTATTTATGTGTTTACATATATACACATAAAACTACCTGAATAGTTGGCAAACCGGGAATAATAAAGTCATTAGAAAAGGGTCGGTTGGCAAAACGGGAAAGTTGGCAAAACAAGAGTTGGCGAAACAGCACTAAACCGCGTGAAAAACCCTGTACCTATAGGGTGATCCATTGAAAAAAAAATGAACTTCTTGATTTTTTTTGTATACTGATCGTTTTTCAAATTTTTGTTATAAGTAAAAAAAAAGTAGTTTTTAGCACCTACATAACCATACTTTTAATTTTTTTGGTACACTTGAAATAACAAAATTAAAGGGGGCGACATTATAAAGAATCACCCTGTACATAATCCAATAGAAAATTGAGTCATTAATAAAAACAATATGCAGAAGTTTTTAATGGGGTAGTTTAAGATGAATGCAACCTTGCTTATTTTCGTTGTGATTTTCTAGTCTTGACAATTAACCGTTTCCTTTAAATTAATTGAACCACATCCTCAATTTTATAATATTAATTTCTATGATGATTAATAAACTTTTACACTATTAATATTCTTCCTTTTTTTAACATTTATGTACAGTTGTATTACTTTAATCAAATTATATGCATATCATTGTTATTTTTTATTCATGCAGTTCCACTTTTAAATTGTTTGTTACAGTTGTTTTATGCACGTGAAAAAGGTATGTTAATAAACTAATAAGCAGATAATTAATTAATCAAGTAAATAAGTAACTAATTGCCATATAAACACATTTTGAACTTTTCTATAGGTATTATTGTTATAAATGACTTTCAAAATCTTCATTTACTATATTCTTTAATTTAGACTACAGTATTATGGACATTGCAGTTAAGCTATTTAACTGTAGGTACATGTTGAAAGAAAGTGGTTTAGAGTTCACTTTTTAAAAATTTTGGTAGATTTGTAAGTTAAACTACTAGTCAACGCCACTATATTCATGAAGCAATCGGTAGTACATAGTAATAAAAGAGAAACAAATTTTATAAATTGTTTAATAGAAAGAAAAACGCACAAATCTTATGAAAAGTATCAGTAATTTTCGGTAGGTTAGATTACTAGCCGAGAAAGATAAGGGTATCTTTCTTTACCTTGTGGTGGGTATACATACGGTTTAATAGATTTATTGTTCCAGTACTAAATAATTAAGTAAAAGATTTACAATTTACAATTAAACTGAAGTGAGTATAGATACAAACGACATGTAGTTATAGGATTTTTATCCGAAAATATTTAAGGGGCCGTTCATAAAATACGTTCGCATACAAGGGGGGGGGGGTCTTGCTCAGTGTGACAAGGGGGTACAGGGGGTCTACAGTAACATAACGTTCGCCGTTCATCAAAAAATTGTACTGGAGTATTTATTTCTCGGCTTTTTTTTTTAAATTTTTGTCATGATATAAGTCATTCATTCAAATTTATCATGTTCAGGGAGGAGGGGTTTTAGTTTTTGTAACGAAATATTTACACAGCGTGACAACTCGGGGGGAAGGCGTCCAAAAAAGCTAATTTTGTGGTTACTTACATTTTACATTATAAAATGATAGGTAACTAATATTCACCCTTCACCCCCCTTTGAAAGTAAGAGTAATAAGCAAAATCCTAACGAAGGTAACATTTGAATGATTTCTGAGAGGACCAAAAAAAAAAAGAGACTGAATTGAAAGTTTAAGGGTGGTCCGATTTTTTTCAGTGAGTTATATCGCAATTAGTGTTAGAAACGTGTCATTACATCGAATAACGATATAACTAGACAAACGAGTGGGGGGAGCCGGCTGACTGTTTGGTTCGAGTGGCTAGTGCACATCAAAATTACAGCCCCCATGCCGCTCTCTAATTTTACCTAGCCGCAAACACCTACTGACGTGTTGATACTAATTTCATCGGGACCCGAAAGGCCGAAAGCTGGCGGTCTGTAGAATAGAATCGAGCCAATGTGGAATAGAATTTCGAAAAATATTCGTATGGGAAAACACTAACCATCTCTTCTTTATGTTTAAGTAGGTAGGTAGGTAGGTACCCTTATCAATTAGCTTTTTAAAAGCAGTTCCATCTGTCAGAATCGCACCTTTTGTTGTCTAAAAGATATCAGAATATTTCTCTAATGATCTGTAGATCTGGAGAAATGGAATATAGCAGAAATACTACATTTTTTGTTGAATGTCGCTGTATGCGAATTGGGAGGATCTGCTATGGTCGGTCAATTAACTAATATTAAAAGAAGAGATTAAAAACACTTGGTAGTTTCACTAATATTTATTGAAAAATTCTTGACGACAGTCGTTTCGGTTGTTACACCATTATCAAAAGAGTAAATATATCTAAATATATAAATATTAGTGAAACTACCAAGTGTTTTTAATCTCTTCTTTTAATTTATTTTTAAAAATGTTTCACCAAGTGGCGAATAACCGCAGTATTTCAATTAACTAATATTCTTACAACAAACTTAATTTTATGACAAAGAAATTCTGTTGGCATTGGCTGAACAGTTAAGTTCAGATTCTTATTTATTTATTTATTTATGTATTCGCCCCTTGTCCCGAAAGTAAGGCTGCCTATCACCCTCGTAGAATAAAAAGCAAGGTGCTGATGTAATAACAGTTTCCTTTCGAAATTAAATTAAAAGAAAGCAGAGCAGGTAGACTCATTATAACCATAAATGTATCTGTGTATATGGGTAGGTGTAGGTGCCTGTATCTTTAGATCGAACGTGCTCCCCTATCATTAGTATTTTCGCTGATAATTAACGTGAATACGATAAGAGCATGATAGGTGCCCATACGGATATAATTTCCGCCATTGTTCTCGACGTCTTGAACATCTCGTGTAATCGTCGAGACACCGGCCTTATTATAGGTACTATACCTAACCTACCCATATCCTCACCTGAAACGCTACCTTACTACTTAAAACCATTAAATCAATTCTTGTCTGTCGTCTGCGACTAATTTAAAATCCGCCTGTCCATCATTTAAAAATTTCTGCGGCTGCCCAATTGAGGAGCATGGGATACGATACATTGTGGTACCTACTCTGACAGTTCAAGTGGTCTTTATGCCCATCATATGAGGGAAGTTCCCACGCAATTTTTTTTTCTACACGAAAAGTGTGCGAAGTAGGTAATTAAAATTAAAATTTAATTAGCAATAAGGGGTACCTTATTAAAGACATTTCCTAAATTAAATTGGATCGATAAAAACTTTTATTAGAGAACGTCCATTAATTATGTGGAACAGTAAAAGCTCATTAAATCTCATTTAATTAACAATTCTCTTGTATTTTGCGTAAAATTGTAAAAACCCGCTAACTAAAATAATTTTGTAATATATCCTCGGATGTAATTTGTGAGGATAAATGTTTATAAGCAAGTAGGTACTTATGTATATTGATGTAATCCGCAGCATAGACATTTGAAAAGACTACGTCAGATCAGTGACATTCTGCGGTAATTAAAGGCTTCCCGTTATGAAAAAGTTGTTTGTCGAGCCGGTCTACTCTGTTGGTGTTCTAATGACATGAACGATAGGACATTAAAAGCACTACATATACATATCGATATATTATTGACTTATCGACGGCCATTTTTGCATGTTTCTGGAAATTTTTAAGAGTCGTCGACAACCTCTGTCGTGCTCTGTAATAAATAAATCCTCGACTGAATTTGAAATAAGATACAAATTTATCGGGCCCAACCTTTACTTATTTAGCCATTATAACATAAGTTACGAAGCTTTAACAGCAAAAATTGCACAACGCATTCATTATAAATCGATTCAATGATTTGTGAAAAAATTTATGGATAATAATGGACCATGACACTACATGCAATATGTACTACGTACACGACAATATTGTAGATTGTAACCACAATTTAATATTTTAACACGATAGCAAAATGTTCTCAACACTTCGGCATGTATAGGTAGGTATATGATTTACATATTTATTTATTATTGCCATCAAACACTCCCTGTATCCTGATGTGAAGTCTAAATTTATGGAAAGGAAGCTATTCATTTTGTTTTTGCTGAAATTTGATTTTATTACTTCCATAATAAAACTGGTGTGGATAGAAATTGTTGCAAATGGAGACTTATTAGAGAAGAGGACAAGTTATTATAATGTAGCGACCAGTGACACAGTACGTGTGTGCGATAACAATTTGTGGCATGTACTTCTTATCACTAACATGCTTACACCGCACACGGTACTTTTCGTGTTATCAACTTACAAGATGTAAATCATTCTCCGGCGACAAGTAACAAGTTCAATTCTGGAATAATCGAGGACTTTCTAACTATTACTCATCATTCGGGAATACACAGGATTTCTTCGAGTTCCTGTCTAGAAAGTTCGAAAGGTGTATATATAGTGATTATCTTTGGACCGAAACACAGTTAGTTAAAGAAAGCATCAGTGCGCGAATTGAAACCGATAATAGACAAAGTGATATAAATAAATTGTAATATAAATAAGTGAATTGTTGTGATATAAATGGTAGTTCTAAGTTAGTGTTTAAGTGTTATAAATAGTGTTAAATAAATAATTGTTTAAATAAATAGTTTGACTAGAAAATTCGTTACAATAAGAAGAGGAAGTGATAAGATATTAGAACATGTTTCGAGGGTTTACCTACTAATTAAAAGCAATGACAGGTTTAAAGTGAAGTAAAGAAAGGCCGAAATTAGATTATTAATATTTTTATGTGAGGTGTTCTAGTTTTCTAGGAATGTAGGGTAGTAGGTAATAGATGTACTTGTTCACGTCCTTATACCTTATACCAAGACCTTCTTCTGAACCTCCAAATAAAATAAATCAACCCTCATTACTTCCTAATATTATCTGCTTGCAATCCTCCTATGTCGTGCTTTAAAACGTTTTTGATGTGAAGCATCTTTAGCCGCGGGTAAACCGGATTGTTGGCGTGGCGATCGTGGCGATTGCATGCCGTGGCGACGCTTGCCATGCGCCTGTACGATTCTCTTCCCACTCGGTTCGACGGTGTCGTTTACTATAATAGTAAACTAGAAGATGGAAGTGAATTAATTATGATTGTTGTGTACATTTCACCTAATAAAAAAATGAATGATATTTCATTTTTACATGAGAAATTATTTTCGTACAGTCACAGAGGTTCAATAATTTTTGAAACCAATAAAGATAAACTACCATTGATTTTAGCTGGAGATTTCAATGTAAATTTTTCAAAAGATGAATCAGTGCCATTAATTACGTTCCTACAAAAAGAATTTCAATTGAAAATAAACAACAATCCAAGAGAACTTACTACCAGATATACAACAACAATAGATGCTGTATTTATTAGATGTCTTAATAATGTTACGTCCAATACTTTTGTGACATACTTCAGTTATCCTCGACCAATTATCACAGTAATGCTGTTAGAGGCAACATCGAATATAACTGAAATCACTGATTAAAAAAATTGAGTTTCACATCTGCCAGGCGTCCCGTGACGGCTCACATTTTTGTTATTAGGAACGGTAGAATTTAACATCAAACACTTCCGTCTGCAATTTCAATGAACCTCAAAAAGATAAAATTTATAATTTAATCCGACAACTTTTGAAATTTTATTTCGTGATTATTACAGCATTCCTCAATATTGTGCATTCTCTTAAGACCCCCCTATCGGGCTTATTCCCATACAGTATCGTCCCATTTTGTACCGCGACCCAAATCCTATAATACCTGAGGCCATTCCCATTTCGTACCGTGTTCGTCGTATAGGTAATGAAGCAGGTAAAATTATATAATAATCAGATATATTTTACGATGAATAACACCTAGAAAGAAAGTTAAACACAATAAAACATTATGTAGAAGGAAATGACAAGACCACGACAGCACTCACTTCGTTCGTGTTGTTTTTAGACACCGTAACCCTGTGATCCTAAGGAACGAAACAAAATAATTTTTTGATAAGTCAAGATGAATAAAAAAAAAAGGAAACATTACCCGAAATAAATATATTTTTTTAAATCTTTGCTGGTTTCTAAGAAGATTTTGTTTCAAGGTAATGTAATTTATTAGGTAGGTATATAGAATATTTACGCGGTACAAAATGAGACAGTACAAAAGGGAAATACACCTTCTATCATCAGTTCAGTAAAAGCATATTTTTATTAAAAAAGCTTATCAGAATTTGGACCCTTTTGTAATTGTTTTTTCTTTTACTTTTTACTAAATATCTGTAAATTATTGTAAGAAGAAATATAACGGTTAGCTAATGTATGTGCATGGCAGCATTTACATATGTCTTTTCTGAAGAAACAAAGCAGGAGATGGGAGCCTCTCATGTTCGTGTCGGTCGTCTCTGAAGCCTAGCGGATCTTATTAAAAAACTGATTTCTATAAAGTCGGATCCATTAATTAGGGTATTTTAACAAGTTCCATTTTTAAAATTTAATCAGCGTTGAGAAACTAAATTATAGGAGCGGGTATATAAAATAGAGATTTAAATAAATTACGCCCGGCTTCTGGTAGTTTAATCACAGTTATTTAAAGGAAGGCAACTTAAGCGTTTATTTATGTCACTTTTCCAGCTTCACCGGACTCATTCTCGTCGGAATATATTAAAAAGCAAAGTATCGCGTTGCCGCCGCACTCGCCGGCGTCGTCGTCCTGGGGACATTCACGTTCTTTGCCTCATTTGCATGCTAATTCTTCTGTCAAATATTTCGTCATAATTTGCTTATTTGAACAAGATCCGCGATCGCCAAACAAAACTCGTATATTTCGATTAATATAATAATGGCTTTTTCGGAAACCTTTTTTAATTATGATACTTATACATATGATACCTATCTTGGATTCCAATGTCATTTGCAACACGTGTTTCTTTCTTTTAAAACAACCGCTCTCGTAGCCGGTTTTCATCAAAGAAATTTAGAACTAATTAGATATCTAATAGCTCATGATGTAGAAAGCAAACCAAATAAAATTATATACTAAAAAGAAAAAATATTCGTTTACAATTGTTTACACAAAAACAGTTTATGATCCTTTTGAGTGATTGTGATAATTAGGGTTGCCACCAGTTTTAGGTCTTATTATTTTTAGGTATATTAGGCATCAGGTTTATATTAAAATTTTGTGAAGTTGAAACAGTTAATAATTACTTAAACTATAGTATTAGGTATATTATTGGAGAAAAATTTTAATATATTTTATAAAGAAAAGAAAACACAAACGTTTCTGTAGGTAATTTTTACTCGACAATTGTTTCGAGCCTAAACGGTCATTTTCAAGAGTACAACAGGTACATACTAAGATTAAATTGGAATTACAATGATTTTTATACGTAAATGTAGGGATGGGGAATACAAATAGTGGATCCTACTTAAAATTTAGAGATGACCAATGGAGTGTTATAAGTTAGAATTTCTTTCTGATTATTCTTTCCTGTTTGAAGAGCATTTTTTATTTCCACTATTAGTATTCCCCACCCCTATATTTATTTATAAAAACCATTGTAATTCCAATTTAATCTTCGTAACCTGTTGTACTCTTGAAAATGACCGTTTAGGCTCGAAACAATTGTCGAATAATAAATTACCTGCAGAAACCTACAAAAGAGCATTTGGAATTTATGCTCAGGACCAGCACAAAAAGAGGCACCCACAAAATTACTGCAACAATTTGGTAAAAATTTACCTGTTGCGAGCCAAAACTTACACTCGGATCCTATAAATGCAATAAATTGGATGTTCAATCCGTGTTTCTGCTCTTTCATGATATGAATCACATGGAATAGTTACAAATAGCCTCAGACTAATTAAAAGAAGGCTCGAAAGTGGCACACAGAATGGCAAAGAGTATAGCAGGAGAAGCAAGACTACCTAACACCACATTGCTAAGGGAAGCACCCCTGTAGAGACTGCATTATATGCAATTGCCTTTGCACATTTAGGCAATTTTCATTGGTTATTGCATATTTTGTCTCAAATCTCATTTTTTACAATATATTGTACATATAAAAGTAGATATTTCTCTGAACATTATGTATATACTCATACAGTTTAAAATTCGAAGATGTGCCGACACATCGCCTGTGGAAACCTCTAAATCCTATTGTAACAAATCTACTTATTGCTGACCATCTGAGAAAAATTCAAAAATACGACTAAAATAAAAGTAAAAAAAAACTTTTGGGGGTTTTATTCCCACCAATATTGGTTGGCGGGCTGTCCCCCCCGACTACACTATTGTGCAAAGTCGGAGGAGTAGGGCGGAAGACCTTCTTCGGCCTCCTTTAGGAATAGTGGGAATGGGTGGGTGATGGTTGGGGGAAGAAAGATGAGACGGACGAAATGAAGACAGAAGAGAAGTGAAAGGCTATCTGTGGAATCCTAAGTGATCCAAGGTTACCACAGAAAAACTTGGACGAGAGTAGCCGAATGCTAAGCAATGATCTGGAGGACTAAACCATGCCGCTTTTTACCAACTTTTCCATCTCACCAACCGCCCTTATTCAATTATTTTAGTATTCTTTGTTTCGCCAACTATTCAGGTAATGAGGCAGGTTGAGTGGTTATACTGTGACTAGTTATGTGTAAAATAATAATATAGGCAAATAAGACTATCATTCTCTCTTTCTATTCTGAAATCAGTGAATCCAATTACTCATATAGGAACAAAATAATAAATAGCAGGTGACAACAATTTGAAAAAAAGTCTTTAAAATTTAACTTTACTATGTACATACCTACCTAATGAGTTGTATGATAGGTTATCTATAGATGGAATAATTTAAATAAATATTAGGGCTGAGTCCTAACCATCTTTCAGATACCAATACCAATAGTTCCGATACCTCCTTGGCTGATACCCATACAATAGGTATGTGAAAGTATCGAAAATTAAGATAAAAATAATGTTTTATTTTTAACATTCTTTATTCAATTTAAATTTATATATTTAACAAATAAAAATTCTTTCTGACGAATATTAATTTTTGAACGTGTTCCGATGTAGGTAAGCGAAGTTTGAGTTGGCTTCACTATATGTCCCTTTTCAGAAAAGGTTTGCTCTTAAAAAACTTATCCAGCTAGTATTGCTAAGTAACGAATGCCAACGATTTTAGTTTTCGATATTTAACGAAGCAAAAGCACAAGTATCTGATTTCAGATACATTTGTATCTGAACTTTTGGGTATCGGCCAGTATAGGAAAATTGCAAATATCGGCTGATACCCAATACTGAGTATCGGTATCGGCCTAGCCCTAATCAATATCATAATTTAAATGATATCTTCTTTTAATTGAATCTATATCCCAGAGGTTCAACCTCCCTGTTTGTCAAAAGTTAGCGAATCGGGAATTTTGAAAGTCACAATATAATAAAAGAAACGATTCGACATTAAAACGGGTAGAAATTTGAATTGGTTATGCTATGTCAAATTATTAATGTATTTGTGTTCTCTTATACAATTAGGAAAAAGTTACAGCATAGTCTAATACCTACAGGTGATTAGTAATATTTCAGATGGATGTAATAGTTACCCTACATTAATTAAAATAACAAATTACATTCTCGATAGTATACAAGAGTCATCGTTATCACTAAAATTAGCTACATCATAAAAAATTGGTTACCCTTCCAAAATGCTCATATATGAGTGTATTGTTTTTAACCCTGTTCTACCCTTTCCATACCCTTTCTACCCGAAAAATTTGAAGAAAGTGTGTTACAAAGCAAGGTAAGAGGTAGGTATGTATAAAAAAAATCGCAATAGTGTCTCTTAAAAGCGATATTTATTATTGTTACCAACTTTGAATTTGGATTTTTGTTATACATTAGCGACTGCGAATGCTTAAATTTTTGTGTGATAATTTGGGGAATAGTTTCTCTTACTAATGTGATGTTAAGGTGAAAATATCAGTTCAACTTTTGCAGGAGGCATTTCACCTATGTATCTTGCTATGTTTCGTTATTTGATGAAGCTATAAAGCACACAAATTCAAACAAAAACGACAAAATTTAATGTCTGCTTTTTTTATTACTAATTTTTTTTAAGAACTTCACTAATTCGAATTTTTCATATCTGTCTTCTTCAATTACTTACCTACTAACGTATTTATATTGTTTACGTTTTGTGAAATAAATATTTAGTTCACATTTTTACTTCAAAATTCATAAGAAAATAAAATGTTTCAGAAATTATCTTTGATGTGCAATATTTTGCATAGGTTTCGAAACACCAAATTTACCTACCCTACAATGGGGACCCCCCACTTTACTTATGCCCTTGAATGTTAAATTCAGCCCAGAAAATGGTTGGACATCCACTCTATCTTATTCCGAGCCAGGATTCGCTTTTCTCTAAAACTAGAATATCCTGCATCTACACGGAGAAAACAATCATGAAAATATTGCTAGAATTATAGCAAACATGACTAAAAAAATCTCTCAATTATATGGACAACCAGAAGCTCAAGGAGATTTTACTAGAAATGTCTAGTCAATCTACGTTCGGTGTTGAGACTGAGTTCTAGTAAAATTGACTTGATTAGAAAACATTTTTTACAGTTCTTATGAGCAATTTTACTAAACTATTCTCATTCTAGTATTTTTTTTACGACACTATAAAATAATCGAGAAGTAGAGAAAAAAGTCTAGACTTATTAAGTTTGATTATTCTAATACAACTAATTATTAGAAAGAATGAAAAATTGTTTTATACCACCAAGTACATTTTATGAGAATTCTAGTATTATTTACTAGAAATATTTTGCTTGACTCATCAAGTAATAAAATTATGATTACCTACTTTTCTCCGTGTAGGTTTCCTTTTGCGCTTACAGGACTCTTGTTTCAGCTTCTGATATTTCTTTAACTCTTCATGCCTAAGAAAGAAAGTATCTTTTCGTCTTATCTACTGACTTGCATTGAAAGAAATATATATAAAGGAAACTGTGGTGTTAATAAACAAAAAGTAAAAAGGTTTTATCCCTCACCACAACAGTGTTTTTAATGCTAGTCTTAATACACGGAAAAAGGAGTATATTAAATGTGAATAAAATACACTTCTTTCAAGAAAATCTTTGTTTCATATATAAGTACGCAAATAAATATTTTCTTATATAAAGAGTTTAAAAGTTTTAATGGTAACCAAATGCTGCGTTTCATTTAGAAATGTATATTTTCAGTTAAATACAGCAATGTTTGAAACGAAAAAAGAGTTTACTTACGAAAACCACAATATTTCTTCGTTAGAATAATGTATTCCTTTAAATAGAATATTTATCTACTGATTTCAACAATTTAGTTTTCTTAAAATAAGATTTGCGGGCTTGGAAAAAATAATATTTTTCTTCAACACACACAAAAAACGGATGTTTCCATTTAAGATGGTACTTCTTCATATTTAGTATATTATGCATCTTTTTAATGAACTCGATTAATATTTGAGTTTAAAGCGGTACCTATATTTTTGTATTAAAGAGGAAACATTTTCAAACTAAAGTAACCAAAATTTGTTTGAAAATTTAATTTTTTCTTAATTTTTATTTGTAATAATAAGGCAATTTTACAAATCAATGGAGTGGTATATAAATAAGATGTGATTATTGTAACATATCTTTATTGAAAATAAAATAATAAAAAGGACAACGATACACACATGAACAATAGTATGAAAGGAACTAAAAATAAAATTTGCTTAAGAAATTTTAGTAAGTGTTACGTGAGTCACTAGTAGGGGGTGTACGCATCATGATTGGAAAATGCGTCTTTTTATCCATGATAAGAATTTTACTTCCATTTACTGATTCGACCTTATATAAGCTCTTTAATGTAACGTAGTGATTGCTCAAGTTTGCCGTTTTGATAAGAAGTTGTTTAGTCCAAATGATTTCAGTAACTGTAATATAAATATTTTTTTTTAATTTAAAATCAAAACTAGAATTCTTGGTTTATCAATCAAACGATTCTCATCATAAAACAATCGACCTGCTAAAAGTGTAAATTTTCTATCATAGATAACCTTTTCTTTACATATACACAGAAAAAAAAAACTATTTTAAAACAAGAAAATATATTGCTTTGAAGATATTTACTCATTTTAAATAAATAAATACTTCTTTTTAGTATTTTGCTTTGTGTTAAGAAAACAAGAATAGTTCCTTTAACACTTTTATTTACTTACTGCAATTGATTTAAAGAAAGAATTTCTGTTTTGAAACAAATTTATATAGGTTTCGATCGAAGACTAACTCTGTTCTTAAAACAAGTCAAGGAACTACTTGGAATGAAAATCTTTCTTTTGCTACAACTTTTTGAATGGTTTAAACAAAAAGTAATTTCTTAATTTTAAGACATTTCTGTTTTGAAACAAATAAATATTAATTCTTTTCAAGTAGCCGAAAACTGGATTGGAAAAGCACTTCTTCGAAACAAAACAGTTCTGCTTTCGATAAAGCATTATCATTTTATTTTAAAGAACATTTTATTTAGTACAAATATGTGACACTTTGATGAGCTCCATATTTGTCTCCCGTTTCGATTTTCAATATATTGCGTCATACGTTAATGAACTATCAGTGTAAAGCGAGTTGTTGGTGCACAATAAAATTTTCTGAAAAAGCAGGGGTATATTTTTATAATAAAATGGAAGAATTTTTAAATAAAATTGGCTTTGGAGAAGCATTTGCAAGTAAGTACCCATTAAAATACTTAATTTTTACGAATTTATTTATTAATTATATTTAAAATAGAAGTATGAAATAATGCAAAATTTTGCATGGTAAATATGTAATAGAGCCGCAATATTAGCATTAAGTTTTTAGTTCATTCTGTATCACGTTATCTGCTGTATATAGGTACATAAATATCTACAAATCAATTTTATCCACAACGAATCCTCAACGAAGTAGTAGTAAAATAAAACTGATTTTTAAATAGCAGTAGGTATCTACAGTTTAGCAAAATTTGTAAGCGCGCTTTCTCTCGATAAAGAAAAAATGGCTACTACCTACTGCTATTTGAAAATCGTTTATTGTGGATTGTATATGTATAGAAAAGGTTATCTATGATAGAAAATTTACACTTTTAGCAAGTCGATTGTTTTATGATGAGAATCGTTTGATCGATAAACCAAGAATTCTAGTTTTGATTTTAAATTAAAAACAATAATTTATATTACAGCTACTGGAATAATTTGGACTAAACAACTTCTTATCAAAATGGCAAACTTGAGCAATCACTACGTTACATTAAAGAGCTTTAATAAGGTCGAATCAGTAAATGGAAGTAAAGTTCTTATCATGGATAAAAATAAAAAGACGCATTTTCCAGTCATGATGCGTACACTCCCTACTGGTGAATCATACGTAACACTAAAATGTCTTAAGGAATTTTTTTAGTTCCTTTCATACTATTGTTCATGTGTGTATCGTTGTCCTTTTTATTATTTTATGTTCAATAAAGATACGTTACAATAATCACATCTTATTTATATACCATTCCATTGATTTGTAAAATTGCTTTATTATTAAAAATAAAAAATTAAGAAAAAATTTAATTTTCAAACAAATTTTTGTTATTTTAGTATGAAAATGTTTCATGTTTAATACAAAAATATACCGCTTTAAACTCAAATATTAATCGTGTTTATTATGAAGAAGTACCATCTTGAATGGAAACATCCGTTTCTTGTGTTGAAGAAAAATAGTATTATTCCAAGCCCGCAAATCTTATTTTAAGAAAACGAAATTGTTGAAATCAGTAGATAAATATTCTGTTTAAAGGAATACATTATTCTAACGAAGAAATATTATGGTCTTCGTAAGTAAACTCTTTTTCGCTTCAAACGTTGCTGTATTTAACTGAAAGTATATATTCTTAAATGAAACGCAGCATTTGATTACCATTAAAACTTTTAAACTCTTTATTCAAGAAAATATTTATTTGCGTATATATGAAACAAAGATTTTTTTGAATGAAGTGTTATTTATTCACATTAAATATACTCTTTTTTCCGTGTACAATCCACAATAAACGGTTTTCAAATAGCAGCAGGTATGAGCCATTTTTTCTTTATCGAGAGAAAGCGCGCTTACAAATTTATACAGAATGAATTAAAAACTTAATTCTAATAATTCTAATATTGCGACTCTATTACATATTTACATCAAAGCGTCACGTATTTGTACTAAATAAAATGTTCTTCAAAATGAAATGATAATGCTTTATCGAAAGCAAAACTGTTTCGTTTCGAAAAAGTGCTTTATCCATTTCAGTTTTAGGCTACTTGAATAGAAATAATATTTTATTGTTTCAAAACAGAAATGTCTTAAAATTAAGAAATTACTTTTTGTTTAAACCATTCAAAAAGTTGTAACAAAAACAAACATTTTCATTCCAAGTAGTTCCTTGACTTGTTTTAAGAACAGTTAGTCTTCGATAGAAACCTGCATAAATTTATTTCAAAAAAAATTCTTTCTTTAAATCAATTGCAGTAAGTAAATTAAAGTGTTGAAGGAAATATTCTTGTTTTCTTAACACAAAGCAAAATACTAAAAAGAAGTATTTATTTATCTAAAAAGAGTAAATATCTTCAAAGCAATATATTTTCTTGTTTTAAGATACTATTTTTTTCTGTGTAATCTTAAATTTGTCTAACTCCTTTGATCAGGAAGTCATATTTGAAATAAATATCTATATATAAAGGAGACTGTGGTGATCCAATTAATTGGATTATATTGGTTTTTGATTTATGGCACTGAACGTATTCACGTCAACAGAAACCTTCCCCCGCTCTTTTTTCCCCTTTGTAGGATTGTACAAAATTAACACCTTAATAACAAAAAGTTAGGGGTAAGACCTTTCTACTTTTTGTTTTTTTGGTACCTGTTTTCAATATGCCTTCTCTTTTTACAATCAATAACATTTTGAGAGCGTTATTGTGAGACCTTCTGAAATTTGCTATGATGATGTGAATCCATAAATAGCAGAAAAGCATTTAATAGACCCCCGTGGCAGACAACAGCATGTGTCTAATGTGTTGGACACTAATAGGCGATCATTTGTAAGATCGATAAATCACCAATCGGTTACCGGTTGTCCGTACGTCCGTCTGTCCGTCCGTTGGCGTCGTATCCTTCCATATCATACCTACACATAGGTGTTATATATAATATATAAGCCCCGTGGTCGATCGATTCATCTGTTTTACGATATGCGGACCACAACGATGCTGCGATGATGTTCCTTGAATCCGTCCAGCATCTATGCGGCCAAGAGAGCAAACCGCAGTGCACGGGGTGACGTCACGAACGGCTTTCATTAGGCAAGTGGCTAGATTTATGTGTCGGCCACTTCAAAGGCGGCTAGGTGTGAGACCAATTGTTCCCGTGACAAAACACTGCTCTGTAATTTACGGGGCCCTGTTTTGCCGATGCGATGCGTTCTGGATTCTTTCTCTCTTTCGCCTTCGCTCTCTTCTGTTTGCTGCTCGCTGCTCGTCTTCTTCTCTGCTCTTATTGTTAGAGGTATACATATATGTTGCAGCCGGTCTGCTATTTTGCTACACAATGTTGTCTTTGCACTCTGGTATTGTCTTCGGGCTAAAGCGCAATTTTTAACTGTCTACCAGAGGTACGTTGCGTTGTAGGTAATAGGCCCATTTGTTTCGTATTTTCTGCACTTCTCATCTATTAAACTAAACAGTGCACCATCAACCCCTGATTATAGAGATAATGGCACAAATAAAAAATGAAAATCGTACACAAAATCACGAACGTATGAAAAACATCGGGTGAAAAGAAGTTGAGAATACTGGAGTGATCAACAACTTCTTTTTGTTCCGGATTACCTCACTTTACCCTGTTCTCGGACAGTCGTTGACATTATTGACCAAGTCTCGACTTAAATTACTTTCAGTAATATTACAATGCGAAGGGCCCCGCACAAATCATGTGTGTTTTGGGTCCCGGCCAAATTTTCTGAAATTATAGTACCTATTCTTGGATGTTAGAGATAATAAAGAATACTCAAATCGACAATTTAATATTATTTAATGAAAAACTATTATTGTTACAAAGAAGGTTTTAACTTAACGCAGGTATATTTCAGACTGACTTTATTTCTTTATTCTTAAATCTAATCGTGAATATTGTGAGTAAACATTTCAGATGCTGCGTGATCGGATTGAGTTCCCCGAAAGCATTGTAGTCTAAATAATGTTTGATTTATTTTCTTACACGCGCTGTGTCGCATGAAGACTGACCTCGATTTCTAATAAAATAATTATTGTTGTATTTGACTTGTTACACTATTTCATTATTATATTATTTCAACACCCCCCCTCAACTATAATTATTTTTTTAATTACTCAATCAGACCGGCTTTAACGCATAAATATTGCAATTTTATTTTATTTAGTGGCTTGGTTAACATATCAGCTATCATATCTTCAGTTGGGCAATACTTGAACGTAATAATCTGTTTTTCGTACAAGTCCTTTACAAAATGATATTTTGTGTCAATATGCTTTGTTCTGTTACTAAATTTATGATTTGCCAATTGCTTTAAACAACTTTGATTATCTTCGTATATAACTGTTGTTGGTTCTTTAATGATAAATTCCTTTATTACTTGCTTTAGCCAAATTGCTTCTTGACATGCTTCGGCTAGTGCTATGTACTCCGCTTCGGTTGAAGAAAGTGAAACACAGCTCTGCTTCCTGCATCCCCAACTAATAGGTGCACCCCGTAGAATGAATATGTATCCACTATTTGTTTTTCTGTTATCTTTATCTTCTGCCCAATCGGCGTCTGCATATCCATATAATATATTATCTGCATCGTTTTTGCCTAACACAAGTCTTTTATGTTTTGTTTTCTTTAAATATCTCAATACTCTTTTTGCTTCGTTCCAATCTATTTCTCTTGGTTCTTTGTTGTGTTGGCTTAATATGGTTACACTGGTTAATATATCTGGTCTTGTATTTACCGCAATATACAATAATCCTCCAATTAGTTGTTGGTATAATTCAGTATTTTTCATGAGTTCTTTTCCATTCAGTTTATAATATCCAACATCTAACGGTATATTTGATTCTTTTGAATCCTTCATCCCAAATTTATTCAACAGCTTGTCTATGTATTCTTTTTGATTCAAACTGTATATTCCTTGATTATTTCTGACAATATTGATACCTAAATAGTTTTTTAGTAAACCCAAATTTGTTATTTCGAAATGAAGTTTTAATTTTTCTTCAAAACATTTAATTATTTGAATATCCTTTGCTGCAACTAGTATGTCACCTACATATATTACAACATAAATTCTTTGTTCATCAACAATTTTGATATATAAACATGTATCAATATTACTTTTACGAAATTTATATTTTGTTAAGATTTCATCAAGTTTTTGGTTCCATGTTCTGGCAGATTGTTTTAAGCCATATAAGCATTTGTTTAATTTGCAAACAAAATTCTTATCTTTTTCTATAAATCCTTCTGGTTGTTCCATAAAGATTTCTTCTGTCAGCTCTCCATTCAGAAATGCTGTTTTTGCATCTAGATGTACTATTTTCAAATTTTTATTCCATGCTTCTGTCAACAGTATTCGGAGAGTTGCTTGTCTCACTACAGGAGCAAATACCTCGTCATAATCCACACCAAATTTTTGGCTGAACCCTCTAGCCACTAATCGTGCTTTATATTTGTTCAAATTTTTGTCTTCAGCTGTCTTTCTCTTGAACACCCATTTACACGATATTATGCTTTTTGCCATTGGTTTAGGTACTAGATCCCAGGTTTTGTTGTTCTTTAGGGACTGAATCTCCTCTTTCATAGCTGTCTTCCATTTTTCGCATTCTTTACTAGCTATGGCTTCCTTAAAACTTTTCGGCTCCATCTCCAGGTGTTGAACAAAATTTGCCATGTAGCGTTCAGGTGGAACTCCTTTATTTATTGTGCTTGACTGTCTGCGATCATCCATTTGATCAACATTCTCGTCTTGTATGTCAGGTTCAATTTCGCTCGGTTCATAGCTATGATCGCTTTCATGAAATTGTTCTGTAAATGAACTTTCATCTGTAATATATTCTTCCGTTGAACTTTCTATTTCCTCAGTATTTTCAAAATCTGTTTCTTCTTGTTTCTTCTTGAATTCAATCATTTCTTGTTCACCTTCAAACTTCTTTTCTTTGACTTGAATGTTTTGTTTTGGAAATACCACACTACGACTAATTTTTATACGCCCTGTATTTACATCTAACAATCTATATGCTTTAGATTCAGAAGAATATCCTACAAAAATTAGTAACTCTGCTTTTTCATCAAATTTATTTTTAATTTGTTCCTTTGGAATATGACTATAAACTTTAGACCCAAATATTTGCAAATTTGACACGTCAGGTTTAACTTTATGCCATAATTCAAATGGTGTCTTGTGTTTTGACATGGTAGGTAATCGATTTTGAAGATAATTGGCTGTAACCACTGCCTCACCCCAAAATTTCTTGTTTAAATCCGCATCGATTAACATACATCTAGTCATTTCCACTAACGACCTATTTTTTCTCTCTGCAACCCCGTTTTGCTCTGGAGAGTATCCTGCTGTGTACTGTATTTTTATCCCCTTACTGCTTAGATATTCCCTTAAAGTATTATTTACATACTCCCCGCCCCTGTCTGATCTAATAATTTTCGGAACCCTCCCAAACTGGTTACTCATTAACTGAATAAACTCTTTAATATATTTTACAGTTTCACTCTTATGTTTTAATAAATATATTGTCGTATACTTCGAAAAATCATCTATTAAAGTAAGAATGTAACGTTTACCCCCTGGAGTAACAGTCTTCATGGGACCACAAACATCCGTATGTATTAAATCAAGTACATTAAATGTGTTGCTTTGAGAAAATTTCGGGAAACTCTTACGAATAATCTTACCTTTCACACAGCAACTGCAAGTTTCCCTAATCATGCAATCTTTAATTTTAATTCCAATTGCCATTTTTCTTTCCATCAAGTGTTTGACTGCCTGTATATCCCGGTGTCCAAATCGTCGATGCCACGTATGCTGACAATCGCTCGTGTGTTCATGAACAACGTTCAGCGCTGCCCCGTCGTCGGCTCCGTCCACGGTTGAGAGTTTGTACAGATCGGGTGCTGGTCTCGCACTCGCTATCACTTTTCCGTTCCCGACGATTTTACATTCACCGTTGTCGAACTGCACGTTATATCCCGCACTTGTTAGTTTTTTAACAGAAATTAGATTTGAATCTAACTGCGGCACATATAACACATCATTTATTTTGAGTTCGTTCACTCCCGCACTGTTTGCGCACCTGATGATTCCTGTTCCTATACCCTGAATCTTGGAGTAAAGCCCTTTCTCCGCTAACCTAACAGCACCTTTTCTGCTACCGTCAAATTGGGTATAAAATTCTTTGAAGTTTACCATGTGGCTCGAAGCTCCTGAATCCACATACCACGAAGCAGAATCCTTTTTGACATCATTACAGCTTAGTCGTTTACCGTTTACCATAAAACATATGTCATCAGTATTACTTTCAGTAACCTTATTGGCCCTTTCTTTTTTAAACTTTTTGTATTTGAAACAGTCACGTTTAAAGTGACCTTTCTTTTTACAAAAATAACACTGCTTTAAATCTGCACTTGCAGTAGATTTATTTCCGTCACCTTTGTACACTGATTTCATTACTGATTCATCTTGACTTTTTGAAGCTTCTCGACGTCTTCTATATTCATCGATTAATTTACCTTTTACGAATTCAAGCGTGAATTCATTCGATGGTTTACTTTCCAGTGCTGTTATTAAAAAACTGTATGAGTCTGAAAGGCTTCCCAGCAAAATTCCTGCTGCAAACCTGTCTTCAATTTCTTCTCCTAATGCGGCTAGTTTATTCAATAAATCCAGAAATAAACTTATGTGCAACTCCATATCACCATTTTCTTCTAGCGATAGTCTGCAGATTTGTTTCAGTATAAACACCATACTAGATAAACTCGATTTCTGGTGATACTCCTTTAGTGCTTCCCACGCATCACGCGCGTATTCTTTATTTCTGATATGCACTAACTGATTAACATCGACAAGCAAAGCTATGGTTGATAAGGCTTTGTCATTCTTCTTTTTCCAGGTTTTATCCTGAGCCTCCTGTGTTGGTAATTCAGTCGAAATTACGTCCCATAAATCAGCATTTATTAGTAGCATTTTTACTAAATAGTTCCACGACTGATAATTCTGTCCATTTAGCTTTTCGACATTATATTTCGCACTTTCCGCCATTGCACCAGTTTTTCAGAAAATAAATTTCACTCGCGATTAAGTCTTTTATTTATTATCTTTCACAGATGAGTCACGCCACGTATCTCTGGGCCCATAACCTCTTGGATGTTAGAGATAATAAAGAATACTCAAATCGACAATTTAATATTATTTAATGAAAAACTATTATTGTTACAAAGAAGGTTTTAACTTAACGCAGGTATATTTCAGACTGACTTTATTTCTTTATTCTTAAATCTAATCGTGAATATTGTGAGTAAACATTTCAGATGCTGCGTGATCGGATTGAGTTCCCCGAAAGCATTGTAGTCTAAATAATGTTTGATTTATTTTCTTACACGCGCTGTGTCGCATGAAGACTGACCTCGATTTCTAATAAAATAATTATTGTTGTATTTGACTTGTTACACTATTTCATTATTATATTATTTCAACACCTATAGGGTCAGGTGGGGAAATTGTAAACGATTTTGGAAGTTTGACTATTGAAGCTCCATGTATCTTAGATGAAGATTAAATTTAGGCGACTATATGATTAATTTAGGTCCTTGTTTGATTTAAAGTGAATTTCTGTTATTAAATGTGCAAATTCAGATTTCTTTTGCAAGAAAACTTAAGTTTACAATTACCCCTTCACTTATTAACGCAGTCGAAATTTAGGGGTAAATGTGAACAATCATCTTGTTTGTACTGGCTTTATAAAGGTTTTTAATGGGGCAAAAGTGAACAATTCACTTTCAAATGTGAATTCCAATGAAAATTATATTTTTAAAGCCATGTTCACAATTACCCCAAAAATTATACATTATATAGAAATATTTTCACTGTTTAACATAAAATATTGCGATACTCTTCCTCTGCTGTTTAGCGCATCTACAGTCTATAATTCCCATTAGTTCGAATAATCAAGAGTCCTATTTCTTCGAAATAAAGAGCCCGTTACCAATTACTCCGCTTTTGCAATCACCCCACCTGACCCTATTATATTTCATGACGTGATTAAAAGTGTCAATAGGCACAAAGTCGAGTTTTCGAGATATCGAGGTTATAAGAACCGAAAACAGACCGGTTTCTATAAATAACAAGGAATCACACTAACTTCAAAAATTAGATCTTTTGCTAAAAACTTCGAATATACTGATGTTGTAAACCTTACAAGTGATCTATAAGGTCAGGCCAAGTTTAATAACAGGATCACATAGAGGGTGTGATAAAAGTACCAGGACAGTAGAATAACTGATCAAGAGTAGGTAGGTACATATTTTGAAAATTTGTTTCAAATACAAAAGTTAATCTAACTTTTTACGGGATATTCTTTGGTGACCTAACTTTTGACCTTCAAGGATATTTTTAAGTCAAGATTATTTTTTAAATATTATGATATATTCTTGACATCAGAAATGAAAAGAGGCGGAAAACTATATTCAGATATGACCACAAATAACCCCATTGTGACCTTTGAAGGTCTTAAATATAAGCTTATTTCACAAGACCGTAGAAAATGATCCATTTTTTGGGCCTATGGGCGCAATGTCAGAAAATTTAACCGGAACTCAAAACTCATATGATTTGTGTGGTGTTGTTCTAAAACTCTTCTATCCTGTAAGTACACGAAGGTCACAAAATTAATATATAATTACAAATGGTACCTATCTACCTAAAAAAAAAAGGAAGAAGATACATGAGATCCATTGGCTAATACATATTTATTTAATAGAAAATTTTGTATTGTTTGGTTATGTTGATAGATATATAGTATAGATTATAGTAGGTACCCAAGAGTAAGTATATCTTGACGCAATCTAAGAAAGTTGAACGTTCAAAGGAAGCGTTTAAATAATTAACTGGTAATGAAGGCAACCCATACTACAAAGGGCTCTAATTGAATTTGAATTTCAAATGGGCCAAGTGAGAAATACCACAAGTATCCAAATTAAAGGAAGGCAACTACTACCAAAATCACATTTTACTGCGCCCAATAAAACTGCCTCGGCGTTTTGTTGGTCGAAGAGAAAGGAACCCGACCCGCAATAAAAATTTTTATTGTTTCTTAAATATATTCTGTGGATTGTCGGTCCCCGTTGCCACTCATTCGCACCTTCTTCTCTACAAGTAGCATTTAAACAAATGGAAACCGTTTTAAATAAAACTAAACAACGCCATTGGGCGAGTCGCATTTGCATTTTGAATAATGGAAAAGGTCCTTCCCTTCTTCCTCTTCTTGTATATTTTTTCTTTTTGTTGTTGTGATTCTTTCTTTTCGTTCACTGCACAGGAGTAAGAAGATTAGTTTTATGGTCTTTAATATTCAACAACAAACAAATGACGTTTATTTAGGGACAATTTCCCGAAAGAGGCTGCAATAAGATGTAGGTACATTGGACAAACGAAAAGATCTTTTAATTAAAGGACCCATAACTATAAAAGAAGGTTCTTTGATTCTTTCATACAAAAAAAATATTAGGTAGGTACTTTCATCAAAGTTAACGAGAGAGGGATGAATTTAAACTTAATTGTTAAAAGGCGATTTTTATCATCACATCATCATATTCCGGACTTGTTTTATAATTATTGGTTCACCCCGTGTGTGCGGCGATAGTGTCGGTGGGTTATTTTCGGGTAGCCCCCTGGAAGGGGTTCCTTGTAATTCTCTGGGGCCGTGCCACGCCTCCAAGTTCTTCTCTTCCTTTCTTTCGCCACTTGCGCTATTAAATTTACGAATTAGGCAATTAGGCAGAATTGAATATTAGGAGATGATAACATGTAATAAAAATAGGACAGGTGCCTGTCTGTATACTCAGTAGATGGTGGGTTGTGTCTGCAAGCTGCAAGGTGTTTGAAGATTCCTTTCAGTCTATAATAATCCACGTACCTTTAATAGGTGCAGTTTGTTACAGAAGGTTTTGAAATAATTTTATTTTTCTTTGAAATGTAGATTTTTGCAATAAGTTGAGATTCATTTCGGTTGATCCGTTAAACAATTATTTAAAAGGAAAAACTGGTGGGTTTTTGAAATACTAAAAGGGGCTGTTCATAAAATACGCTCAAAATTAGCGGTTTTTGAACCCCCATCGCTGTGTCACACTTTCTGTGACCCCCCCTGTAAATATTACGTCACAAAAACTAAACACCCCCCCCTCCTTGAACATGATAAATTTTGATTGATAATACACAAATATTTATTATATTTTCATAATAAAATTTAAATAAATCAATAAATATCTTTTGTAACGAACAAATAAATAACATTTCTATTTATTAGAAGTCCAAGGATTCTGTAAAAATTCAGTAAAATTTTTTGATGGACGGCGAACGTCACGTTGCCGTAGCCCCCCTCTCCCCTTGTCACATCTTGTCACACTCAACAAGACCCCCCCCCGATATGCGAACAGCCCTAAAGAAAATTGACGAATCGAAAATTTTTAGAATCCTTGACTGTATCATTATATAGGAGATAGGACACAAGGAAAACTATTCGTAGATCTATAGGCATATTTTGCTCTACTATCTTCTCAAGTTGTTTAAGTACCTATCCATTATGTACATAAGTCTCCTCTCTCTGTCCACTCCTTTCCCTTTTTCTATCTGTATTGTTGGTCGTGGTAATAATTACATTAAATGTTTATAAGCGAATCGAAATATTGGGTACCATTTATATCTCCATCTTTTCTGCATGTTGGTACTTGGTACCCATCGTACTTAGGAAGTATGATATTTCGTGGTCTTCGCCTAGCAGCGCGGGCTTTTCGACGTGGCGGCCCGTTTGAAGTGCGTAAAGTGTCGGAAATCGCGGTGGTCCGGGGGGCGACGGGGGCGGAAGAAGCTTGCGCGGCGGTCCCTTTATGTGGCCTTATACGGCAACTAATTACCGCCGTCACTGGCGACCAAGCCGCAATAAAAAGACGTCGATGCCAAACTAAAGGCCCGTTCACACCGAGAAACGAACGCATCAAAACTTTTTGACCTTTTTTTTTAGCTCAACATGATTAGAGTATGACTTTTTTGAGTATTGATTTCGAGCTTTTTGCGAGTTTTTCCGTAATATTTAATTGTCGTAGGTACTCAATCGGCACATTGCATTTCTGCATTTCAGTTAATTTGTTTTTTTTAACTTTTAAGCTTATATCCAATAGTTTTGTGTAGATAATTATTGTTAATGAGTCGGCTCAGGCAATAAAATCTCAGCATTCAGAAAAGGACTGTCCGACCTTTGTGTAGTGACAATGTCAAAGGAAAATAATAATCCCTGTAGGAAATGACTGATTAGTCAATGTTGATCAACCAATCCAATTTATTTACATTAATTTGGAAGCAGTCGATACCAAAGGCCTCACAACAAGTTTAGTATTCATTGCCAATAACGTCTGTGATAATTCGTTTTTCAAAATATTAGAATATAAGTTTTCTGTTTTGGCTGTTTCTAGTTAAACTAATGTTAATTTATTATGTGTTGTCCTAATTCATCCTAATGATTTGTGGGAAAGATTCATGCTAGTGCGTGTTGAGTCAATGAGCAAGAAAGAGTGACATCTCAGGAGACTATGCGAGAGAATTTTATTACTGAACGATTATACATATGTGCAATAACAATAGATAATAATCCCTATTGAGTTTCAGAACCTGAAAGGAAATAATGATCGCTGCTCCAAGATTTGCAATCGTTTGATAGCTACCTACATATAAACGTTTAAACGGTTTTAAGCTTTGCAGGCACATATGTAGCAGAATCCATAACATATTTTTTTGACTAGTACCTACCATATCAGTAAATCTAGTGGCTCTGACAAGGGTAGTTTAATTGCCTGAGCCACTACTGAGAAAAAATAGGCTACTAAGAAGATATTTGATGGAGGTGCCAGGCACTGAAAGCTGTAAATTGTAAGAAATTTACATATAGATACGCTGACGAAAACTGAGATGTTATTAGAAAATGTGTTATGTAACACGCTTTTAATTAACTAGCAGGTTGAAATCAATTAATTTTTATTGGCATAATTATTTCATATATAAAATGCAACAGTTAATCAGTTCAATTATTAGTTAATTTACATATTTTTTGTAAATAATAAATGCCTTGTTAAAAAACAGAAACAGCTATTAATTTATGTAAGCACATAGATGGGTATGTAGGAGGGTACTTTGGTATAAAAACATTATTTACATATTATGTAAGTATAATGAAAATTTTCAGCATTTTTATTTGTTGAGTTTACTTTGACATTAATTAATAAATATACGTGTTAATGCTGATTTTTTTTTAATTTTTATTTTTCTTATGTATTAAACTCTTTCAGGGTTGCAAATAAGAAATTTAATAATTTTGAGTTTTGTCAGAAGCTAAGAGGTTCAAATTTTATTATCCCTCATTGTTTTATTTGGAAGTGTTGCGCAGTGTGGAAGAATAAGCAGCATCTAAGAAAACCACCTTTCATTTGCAGTTTCGTCGAAGTGATTATCAGGGACTATTTTTTTGTTTTACTTGGTTATTGTTTGTTGTTGATGCTGTAAAAGATTCTCATTGGACATTAATAAAGGTGAACGAGCCTGAAATTTTACAAGGTACCGGCATTTGTTTCAAGAAACGCACTTATTGGGTGGGCAGAGGGCAGCGCGTCGATAAAAATCGGCATCGGAACACCTGAATGGCGTTGCTATGCAGGAAGCCATGTTAGGTGTGAGCTTTTGTTTCTGGGTGGCAAAGTGAGACGCCGCGACAGAGGTCGTTCCGTGCTGAATAAGGACGATCGCGTCGACTCTCTCCTCGTAGGTGTTTGACGGTCTTAATTGAGAACTTGATGGACTGTTTTCGTAGGTCGCGAGGAGCAGCAGAGAAAGAGAGACGAGGACCATCGCCCGGAACCTCTTTTTGCGTGTTTAAATCGTTATTTGTTAACTGATGGACGGAACTTTTTGTCGAAAGTTAATCGCCCTACGTCGACGATCATCGCGTCACACTAACGTTCGATGATAGATGAACTAGGTGTAGGTACGTGAAAAACAGATGACAAAGAAACGAACGGTGTGCCAAGAGCGGTGATTAGTTAGTTTATTATTGCTTACCTACATACTTAGCTTTTCAAAGACACAGAACGAAACTAAAGGAACGAGAGAGACAGGAAGAGAAATGGAGAGGCTTATGACATGTTTATTAATGAAGCAACTCGAATATTGCAACAACAAGACAGGAGATTTTGATGTGATTTTAATTTCTTAAAAAGTATTAATCGTAGAAAAAGAATACTGCACATAATTATTGATCAAAGTTATAGGATGTTAGAACAGAGAACACAGATTCTTGATGCAACTGTATTTTTGGTTTATAACCGCGAATTACTGAAATCTCCATGATGGATCATTTGGGGGCGTTAAGAGACATCTTCAGGAACTTCACGTTGTCGATGCTATTCAGCAACTTCGTTGGAGAACACTCGTACACTCTTAACGCCCCCATGATCCACCATCAGAATTTCAATACCTAACAGTACGCGGTTAGAATCCCAAAATACAGTTTCTTTAAGTAACAGCCCGGAAAGCCTCACTCAACTTCAGAGACTCTTGGTTTTTTGAACAATTTCTTTTAAGTACAATAAACTATTAACGTATAAGAAATAAAACAAAAGTTTTAAGAGTTTAACAAAATTTTTAATATTCACGACGAATCGTTTCACCTTACTAAGGCTTCATCAGGTGATGAATTGTACAGAACAAAAATTAATTACAATATATATCTATACACAACATTATGTAGTGGGGGGGGGGGGAATTTAATAACGACGATTTATTCATGTCTAATTGGTCATTAAGAATAAGTTTAAGATGATTGTATTTATTTATTTCAAAAGATTCAAGAAGATTCAGTTTGTAACCCTTGTTTTCTTTGTGTAAAATTTTAAATTCAAAATTTGGTTGATGTTTTTCTTCCAAAAGATGATTGGCATAGGTAGACGTGTCTTTATTTTTGGTGAAGGCGTCTTGATGTTCTTTTACTCTTTCGCAGAACTTCCTTCCTGTCTGACCAATATATACTTTTTGGCAACTTCCACAGTTTAGCAAATAAACCCCTGAACCCGATATCCTATCACTAGTATCCTTATTATTTTTAAGTAAATTTCCTAATGTATTTCTTGATTTAAATGCGGTTTGTATGTTAAGTTTATTAAGTTCTCTAGAGATTTCTTCTGTAAGTTTACCAGCATAAGTGAAACTAGAATAATTTTGAATGTTTTTTTGAATTTTTTTTTGATCGTAAAATATTTTTCTTGAGTTTATTTTTTAAAATATTATCTATGATTGTGGTAGAAAATCCGTTATTATAAGCGATATTTTTGATCCGACTAAGTTCTGTATCAAAATGTTCTTTCGATAGAGGAAAAGTAATGTCATCTTTTGGAAGAAAAACATCAACCAAATTTTGAATTTAAAATTTTACACAAAGAAAACAAGGGTTACAAACTGAATCTTCTTGAATCTTTTGAAATAAATAAATACAATAATCTTAAACTTATTCTTAATGACCAATTAGACATTAATAAATCACCGTTATTAAATATTTTCCCCCCCACTTCATAATGTTGTATATATATATATTGTAATTAATTTTTGTTCTGTACAATTCATCACCTGATGAATCCTTAGTAAGGTTAAACGATTCGTCGTGAATATTAAAAATTTTGTTAAACTCTTAAAACTTTTGTGTTTTATTTCTTATACGTTATAATGGAGTTTAAACATATAAGTGCCTCCTCAATTAAATAAACTATTAAAATTGGATCAAGCTTAATTACTAAAAGGTAATTTTTAACTGGGGTTAAAATTCTAATAATATTCTAGCTTTAGTTCTTGGTGAACATGTTCATTAAGAAAAAAAAGAGAACACTTTTAGTTCTTCCATAATTTTATTCAAATAATCTGACAGTATTGTTTCGGCTATTATGCCATAATAACTTTGACTATTACTGACATGATTTATGGTTATTACTTTGATAACGGCATAACAGCCGAAGCAATGGGTAATACTGTTAGATTATTTTAATCAAGTTGTGTTTCATGTTTTTCTTTATTAAAACTTCATACTATATCCTTATTAGGGACTAATGAATTTCAATGTTTTTGAACTCAATGTCGTAGGTATCCACACATACAAATACATCTAGCCCATTAAATTATTGTAAACTTCAACTTTGCCTTTTTGGCTAAAATCATAAAAAAATCACTGACTGTGAGAACCATGCGTAATATAAGGGACAATTTAACAATATATGTAGGTACATCCATTAATCACCCGACTTTGGTCCTTGCCAAATTCAGTACCGTGAATAATTGTTTTTGTAGTAGAGGTTTTGAATTGGAGGGTAACAAATAATGTGTGAGCTAATTATGGTATTATTTAATTCCATGCACTACCATCCTTAATCCATTAATGTATTTTCGGGCATGCGTCACTAAAAATGCCTTGTAATATATACTTTGGGAAGGGGAATATCGCAAATGAATTATAAAATTAATCTATAACATTTTTTTATCAACTTCAATAAGTATTAATTAATCGAGATTTTTTTTATTGTAAGTACGTAAAAAATAAGAGAGGTATCCATAAGTTATAAAGTTTGTTCATACCTTTTTCCAGTATGCCAAAGTTTTCTTAAAAAGAAAAAATTTAATAAGTATTTTCATTAAGAAAGCGAAATTTCTCATTAAAATTTAAATTTTACTGTATAAGTATTTATTATAAGTCTTATGGGGCCGTTCATAAAATACATTCGCTTATAAGGGGGGGAGGGGTCTTGTTGAGTGTGACAAGGGGGATGGGAGTCCACGGCAACGTGACGTTCGCCGTTCATAACAAAATTTTTACTAAATTCTTCTACTTCTGATAAATAGAAATATTATTTATTTGTTCGTTACAAAAGATATTTATTAATGTATTTAAATTTTATTATGAAAATATAATAAATATTTTTGACTATCAAAGTTTGTGTATTATCAATCAAAATTTATCAGGTCCGGGGTGGAGGGGTGTCTAGTTTTTGGTGACGTAAAATTTACAGGGTCACAGAAAGTGCGACACAGCTTGACATTTTGACATTTGTATTTATGAACAGCCCCTATATTGTTGTTGTTCAAACAAAATTTTAAATGATACAAATATTTCTTACTGTTTAGAAAATCTATCAGTCAAATGGGGGTTTACCCCTCTAAGCCCCCCTTCACTAGGTCACTTGTTACATTCAGTTCCGTTTAAAAAAAATTATCCTTTACCTTTATTGTTCTTCAACTGTTTGTAGATTGTTAAAAAAGTACAAATATAATTTTTCTTATATTGTACTAAATGGTCAAATAATTGATTAATTAATATTGTTGGGTTATTTTGAAAAATGTATTAGGCTCAAGAAACTTACTGCTTATTTTTTTTAAATAACTTTAAAAATTACAAATATTTAAAGAATCAAATTTTGTATAATTTTATAAATAATTTTGGATACTGGTTTTTAATACATTTATGTTAATAATTTTGAAAAAGCTTTTCAGAAAGCTCTCAGCGACATCTTCATTGTGCAGGATTAGATATCGACTAACCTTACCAATGGAATTGCTTTCAATGAAGGTGACTGTAATGTGTTACTTTAGAAGACGCAAATTAGGCTGAAGTAAACAAAAATTAGGATTATTTTTAAACAATTAATAGGCAATAAGGAAGCTACAAAACATACTAAAATATTAGTGAAAAATTGTCTGACAAATGTATTGTAACTTTCTTTCTTTAGTCTTCGATAAAGTTGAGTTGACGGATTGCTGTTGATATTCGCCGAAGAGATGGCGCAGAATGTCGATTCTATTTAATATTAAATTTTCGAAAACGGTAATCAAAATTAAACATTTATTTATTTCGGAAAATTTCAGAATTTTTACCAATTTTTGTATGAACAATAAATATATAAATAAAGTAGAATAGTTGTGTAGATATTCAGTACAATGTTTATAACTTACGTGTTCGTAATAATTAACGGTAAATGGTAATGAGGACCTTTAATATCCAGATAATTACATTACATATTAGATAATAATTATAAATTATTCTGAATTTTATTCAAATTCAATTTAGTGGTATATGTTTAATAAATATTGTAAATGATGGTGGAGGTGCCGGGACACTCATATATATGTATTCATAGATTTTTGTAGATACAGTGGATTTCATTTATAATAACGACTTTGATTTTAACGACCTCTTGGTTATAACGATATCACATAAGTCCCTTGAATTTAAGGAGTAATTTAAGAAGAAAATTTGGCTGTAGCGACTTCGGATGTAACGTCGATTTCGGTTTTAGCGACTAATTTTAATGAACTATTAATTACAAGATGCTAGAAATCTCATACTGACTGATATTGCGACCGAGTCTAAACACAAAACTTTTTTATCTTTTGTGCACATTCACAGATAGTCAGCAGTTGTACTAATTGTTTATAAACGTTAAGGTTGATAACAGTGGCGGATTTACGCATTTGCCGCCCGTAGGGTATTCAAAATTTGCCGCCCCTACTGACACATGCAATTCTATACCCTAATTCACAATCAATTTTTTGTCAATGAAATTGCAGCTTTATGATTGTATTATATTTTTATAAGACTAATCAACAAATATTGATACGAATTCATTAGGATTAAAAATGTAAGAATGTTAAGAAGAACTTTCGTTGAATGGATATTTACAGCTTTTATTCATTACAATATTATCATTATTGTTATTTTTAATTATCATCATTTTAAGAAATGTATAATATTTATGAAATTCTCTGCAACAATATGCAATTTTTTACGTGTAAATTTATTAAATTTTTATTCTACACTCAAACAGGTTGTTAATATCATCAGAAATATCAATAGAAAAGTATTAATTTTCCTCATATATATCTATATAATATTTGTTATTGTCATTTTTAAGCAATTTTTTTCAGATCCCATTTCTCTTCGAATAGATAAATTTAACTGGTGAAACATATTACACATTAATTGAATAGTGTGGGTAGACCTAAAGAAAAAATTATGGCAATAATTAATTTAAAAAATATGTAAAAATACTAAATTTTAAATGTAATACTCAAACGCTATTGGAATGTTTTAAAAATTCAAAATCACAATTGTATATTTTATAAATAAGCGTTTAGTAATTTTTCATATACAGACGTTAGTGTAGGTATTCAGTATATGTACTGTATAGCACTAAAATATTGTAATTTGTTTTGAATTTTTGAGCCTCGTTTTTTCCGTGTATAAGATAATAATTTTTTTTAATTTCTGTAAGACAAAAAAAAATTTGAGCAAAGCTTGCCGCCCCCCAAAATTCTGCCTCCCTAGGCTCTAGCCTATTCAGCCTGCTGGTAAATCCGCCATCGGTTGATAAAGTTAAATCTACGAATCAGTTACTGGGTACTTTTCTTGCCTAATTTCCTACTTTCATTCTTTCTCTCTTTCTTTTTATATAGCAACTTCCGGATATAGCGATGGAATTTAATGGTCCTTTCATCGTCGTTATAAACGAAATATACTGTATTTGTGTCGATCATTAATAGTAGTCCAAGTTAGTAGCTATTAATTGTTCTGAAGGGTAACTTGGTAATTTTTATAATTCCGAGGGCGTCGCGAAGTACAACAAAAAAAAAGCAAGCGACTAAAGGTCCAATTTAGAGATCGTAGCGAATCTCTCTTGAATAAAGTATAGAGAGAATAGCTCCTGATTGGCCAACAAAAAAGTTTGCTTGAGTTGTCAACTGGTTCTCCAACTTCCCCAGCATTTCTAACAACTTGCTAAGATTTGAAACGATCGCCAAGAAACGAACCATTTCTTGCTCTCTTACATTTGCTGTGGAAATGCATGGAAAATATCAAATAAACATTTGATAATTTGTTAAAATGTTGGGTAGTAATAAAAAAAAAAACGCAAAAATTATTTTATATATTAAAAAAGAAGAAAACATAAGGGAACCCCCCAATTATTTATGACGGTCAAAACATTAATCTTATTTTTCTTATCCATAACAAACTGACATATTTTTTTAAGTTTCCTAAGAAACTACTTGATTTTATTCGTTTGGAGTTACGAATTTTTCCGATCGTTCTGAAAAGTCTTTTCTTAGCATGTCTCCGGCGGAAGTAAGTTGTGGGGTAGGGAAAGAGTCCCTTGATTGAAGCGTTTTCAAATAAAATCGGTCGCGTTCGGCGGCCGCTATTAAGGCCTGTTAGAAGCTGTGGTTAGATCAAATTGCTTGTGATTGAGGAGAAGAAATAAGTATTGACTTGAGCGGAACGAAACTAACTGAGCGACTTTACTTCGACTTCTTTATATTCGGTGCTTCGCAAGGAAACGGAAAACGAAGAATGAGCGGGGGTGAGGAATAAGGGAGCGGATAAGGACGTGATCCTTCAGAAGAAGGTCGCTTTAATTTTCCGACAAGTTAACGCTAATTCCCTTATTATCGACTGACGACTACGTGACGCCTTTCATAAAAACCTTCCCCATAATGTCCTTTATTTTATTCCACGGAAATTTTTCGCAGAACGAGGCTAAAATATCCTTTTAGACTTATGCAGAAACAGAACAACTGTTGGGTAATCACACTAATATTATAAAGGCGAAAGTTTGTGAGTGTGTGAGTTTGTATGTTTGTTACTTCTTCACGTCTAAACGGCTGGAGCGATTTTTATAAAATTTGGTATGGAGTCAGCTGACACCCTGGATTAACACATAGGCTACGTTTTACTGCGGAAAAATATCTTATTCCCATGGGAAAATGGATGAAAATGAATTCGCGGAATATTATAAATGCGAAAGTAACTCTGTCTGTATGCTACACAATCTCGCCTAAAATTTACTGAACCGATTGAAATGAAATTTGGTACATAGATAGTCTAGAGCATGAGAAAGGACATAGGCTACTTTTTAATGCGAAAAAAGGGTTGTAAGGGGTTGAAATAGGAAATTTTGTGCGGAAATTCCGTTATTTTTAAAGATAGAAGCTTGAAACTTATTTTTGAGGCTTTTGATTAGATATAAATAAATACGACATTCAAAGTTTGTAAAATTTTACCCTAAAGGGGATAAAATTAGGCGATGAAAGTTTTTGTGTAATGACGTCGTCCAAAAACCTTACGATCCAGAAAATTAAAATATTAAGTGTAAAAAGTTATAGAGGTTTTGTTTATTTGGATCAATAAAAGTAGTTGAATACTAAGCTATATAAACTATTTTAAACTATAATTAAACTATATTAATCTATAATATTATAAATGCGAAAGTAACTCTGTCTGTCTGTGTGTTACGCAATCACGCCCAAACTACTGAATCGATTTAAACGAGAATTTGGTACAGAGATAGGTAAGTAGATATAAAGCTAGAGGCTTAAAACTTATTTTTTAGGCTTTTGATTAGATATAAATACAACACTTAAAGTTTGTAAAAATTTTACCCTAAAGGGGGCAAAAATAAGGAATGAATGTTTTTGTGTAATGACGTCGGCAAAAAGGCTTACGGTCCAGAAAATAAAAATATAGAAGAAAAAAATTTTAAATGCTGCCGAAAGTCATTATTCCACGCGGACAAAGTTGCCGGCATAGCTAGTTTAAATAGTAATTTTTGGACCTGGTTTATATGTTTCCCATTTCGGGACCATTTTAATTGTCATTAAGTTCGGGAACTGTGACTTTTACCTGCGTATTACATGGCTTTGTTTATGTACTTTTACATACATACGAACCCTAACGCATTTTAATTGGACCAAACATGTTAGAAGTATTGAAAGTAAATTGGAAATTTATAAAACATTATGTATAAGGGAATGACGAGACCACGATATTACGTTTATCTACAGGGTGATTCATTATAATGTCGCCCCCCTTTAACTTTGTTATTTGGAGTGTCCCAAAAAAATTAAAGGTATGGTTATGTAGGTGCTAAAAAATACTTTTTTTCTATTTATAACAAAAATTTGAAAAATGATCAGTATACAGGGAAAACCAAAAAGTTCATTTTTTTTAATGGATCACCCTAAATATGAATTTATTTTTCGATTCCTCGTAAAATTCTAAGCATAATTTATATAACATACCGTATACCTAAATTTAATAGTTTTTGAAATATTCGCATTTGAAACGTTATCATCAAATATTTTATTAAACAACAAACCAAGAAATCTAACAATAAATAATATAACAAAGACAATTTTTAGTTAAATATAAAGATGCTCTACTGGGCCTCCATTTTCTTCAACACATTGTATAAGGGTTCTTCGCATTTTCTCTAATCAATCTGTTATGAATGCTGGGTTATTTTCATTTAAATTAATAATTTAATTCCGTATCAAATCTTTAAGATGATCGATGTTTTCAATTTGGTGGTCGTATACACGTTTTTTTATATAATGTCACTGTTATTGTTATTTGTTTTCAATAGAAAGCATGGGCTAGGACTACTTTATTTGTAACAATTGTTTAATAAAATATTTGATGATAACGTTTCAAATGCGAATATTTCAGAAACTATTGAATTTAGGTATACGGTATGCTATATAAATTATGCTTAGAATTTTACGAGGAATCGAAAAATAAATTCATATATAGGGTGATCCATTTAAAAAAAAATGAACTTTTTGGTTTTCCCTGTACACTGATCATTTTTTTAAATTTTTGTTATACAAAGAAAAAAAGTATTTTTTAGCACCTACATAACCATACCTTTAATTTTTTTGGGACACTCCAAATAACAAAGTTAAAGGGGGGCGACATTATAATGAATCACCCTGTACCTTAACCTTGTGATCCTAAAGAATCAAACAAAATCATTCTTTGATTAACAAGTCAAGATGGATAAGAAAAGGAAATGTCACTAGACTTGAAAATAGAAATTTGTTAAAATTTAATTTCAAACAGTATTCCAATTCAGTCCGGAGATACGTCTAGGGAGTGGACTGAAAGTAATCACCCTGTATATTGTTAGAGTCGCGATACGTTTTGTTCATTTTAAAAAAAGTCAAGCTCAGCACTTTAGGATCTACCTACTATTACCAACGGTTAAAAATGCAAAATTATATGAGGTCCCCCGAAGTGGAATAACACCACCCCTAAGTGTCCAGTGAATTAATAAAAAGGAGTTGAACAACCAATGGCACTTGTATAATAGTTAATTAACTTACCTATGTACCAGTCCAGATCCGCGCATAGAAGAGAACAAAACGCAATAAAAGAAGTCATCCAAACGTAAATTTTATTAGAGCATGCTCCAGCTTTATAAAGAATACAAATAAACCGAATATAAAAACGGTAATAAAAAGGATTCTAAATCGAGTGATGTACGTTTATCTTGTGTACGAACAGTTAGAATAACTTGAGCTAATATACACGAAAAGCGAAACAGTCACCAATCCTTGTGGGCATATGTAAACTGCGCCACGTACCGGTAAACAAATAAATAAATTGGTTCTATTATTACCTAACTTACCATCGATAGAAATCCAGTCAAACTGCATGAAATAATGATTCTGTTTACCAGCAGAATTATTAGAAATTGACATTTAATTTCTTCAAAAAAAGAGTTATTAAAATTAGTACAAAACAGTAAATAATCTTCAGACTATAAACTCCATTTATTCTTGGAATGTGTAGGTATTATTTCAAAAATTTATTTCGCACGAAGTCCTTTGATTTCTTGTTTTGGTTCACTTTTAATCGGCATTATAAAATTGAGGAAATATAGTGTAGCAACGATTTAAAAGGTAAAATGAATAAATACTTCGTAACTCAGCTCTCTTTGGTTTATTTGGGTAGATCGTCTGTAATACGTGGTCGTTTCATGCAGGCCAAACAGGCCACATTACGAGGACTCATTAAAAACCTCCTAGCAAAAATAATACCTACATTCATATTTATAACGGTTTGTGTGTTTTGAAGACGGTTTATTACTCACAAATATCTAAATATTGACGGTATATCACTATAAGCTGTTTTATATCTCATCTGTTTCTTAAACATTTCAAAGTACTAGGTACTGCAAAAGGAGCTTTAAATTTTTCATTTTCTCATCATTTACTTCAAAAATGATCATTGTGAAACTATGCACATGACTCAAGATAATGGAGTATTTTGAAATTTAGGCCACTTTTGTTGATTAGGAATCTAGCATTGTATAAGATCCATTTTATCATTAGATGTGTATCGAACTTTAAAATATTAAGAAATTTTTATAGGCCAGTGCTGAAGCCTTCAAAAATAGTAAAAAGTGAAAAAAAATTATTGTAGGATGAAACCCATTGGAGAAGGAAGAGAATATAACGGAAATGAAAGGAAAAATAATTTACGGGCGATCTGTGGTCGGGAAGGGGAAGGGGGTGAGCTTTTTAGGGTAAAGAGCGATTTTCCTTGATTTCCGGAAAAACTACAAGCCTTATGGAAAAAAGTTAAATAGGAAAGTTGTAGGTAATAAAAGGATCTACAACATTTGTATTTACTTTTTTGTCACATAATCTCAAACTATTTGTGAAAAATTCAAATAACCAACTTTTTGGTTTTTTATTTTTATGTTTTACAAACATTTATTTTTTTCACGAAATTTGGTGAAAACTTACCTATTTATGTCCCAAACACGCTGTATTTTTTTTATTAGAAATATATACATTACTATGGTGTTTTCTCAGGAAATGCAAAAAAACGAAAAAAACTAGATTAATGTTTTTAAAAATATTATAATGAATAACGTAATCAGTATAAAGTATGCGAATTTAATAGTATGATTTACATGCATATTTATATATTATAAGATTTTCTATGACATAAATGTAATTAGAATTTAATAAATCAACTTTTTTACTGAAAAAAATAGCAGCGCTCACATTTTTTAGATAAAATTCCCTTCGTTTTTTTTGCATTTCCTGAGAAAACTTACCATAGTAATGTATATTTTATTTCACACCATCAGAAAGTAGATTTCAACGAAGAAAAAGCCCACCAACGTTTTTAAAAAAGCAGATATTTTTACGTGAGTATTTTCAATTGAAAATTAGGGTTTTTTCGATATTAAATAAAAATAAGGTGAATGAATAAATATTTCAAATAAAAAAATTGTAAAAGAACAATAAAAAACCAACAAGTTGGTTATTTGAATTTTTCACACAAAGTTTGAGGTTATGTGACAAAAGTGTAAATACAAAAGTTGTAGGTCTTTTTATTACCTACAACTTTGCCATTTAACTTTTTTCCATAATAATAATCAAGGAAAACCGTTTTATACCTTCAAAAAATCACTCCCTTCCCCTTCCCGACCTCAGATCGCCCGTAAATTATTTTTCCTTTCATTTCTGTTATATTCTCTTCCTTTTCCAATGAGTTTCATCCTACTATAATTATTTTTTGGTTTAAAAATTATGGACCCTGGTCTAAAAGTAATTCAGGAATGAGAGACTCCTTTTGTTTATGAAACCCATAAGACATTTAGTTAGAACAATGATCATTGTCTTTTGGTAAGTCCATCCATTTAATAAAAACTAAAATAGCGTAACAGTCACTTGTGTAGGTTATTGTAAATGATTAAGCGGAAGCAAAAATAAAAACCGTTGAAGTATTTGCTTACAAATAGTAAAAATAATCCATCACTCATATGTCTCATTGGTGGTGTTAATGGAATCGAATAGATAGACATATGTACCTATATAAGATTTTGTTTAAAACCCATGTAGGTATGCACGTCTATGTATGTTGGTGTACGTGTCTGAAACATGTGCCGATAATTAAAGCACCTACCCACATACGTGTATTCACTCGCACTTTTGCTGAGGTTACCGAGTTCCCTCTTCCTCCCCTATAAACACGTTATGTCTAGAAAGGCCATCGAAACTAAATTAGCCCGACCAGGTCCCAATTTAGAACTGTCATTTAAAATCAATTTATTCGAACCAAAAGATAATGCAGTGTCTGTTAATTTTATGACTGACTGGAGCTTCAATCTTCCGCTTTGAAAAGCAACTGGACAAATATTTACGTAAAAATTATCCTTTTGAGGCATACGATTGCAAAAGAAAGGATTTGGAAGAAAAAGGGATGAAGAGGGTAAACATTTATTCGAAATAAGTCTATTGGATAATAACAATTAAGGATTCAAGTGAGATTAAAATAAAAACTATCTTAATTAAGAAGAGTTATGAATTCTAAAACGAAATATAGATTTTCCCAATGTTTGTAAATAAGGAATAATAAGATTATGTTATAGGTAGTCTGATATGTTTGTAGCATTTTTTCAGGTTTCTTAACATTTAATTAAATGTAAGATAAAAATAATCTTTATCAAGTTGAATTTATGTAAGGACCAGATAATTAAAAGGAACTGAGAATGTACAGCACAAAATGTCCTTTTATTTTTCTCAAACTGCTCACTTTTTTGAAAGTCTTGAAATACGAAAATGGGGAGAAATAATTAAAATCGCAGATGGACAAAAATGTCTTTAATTAACAAAATATCTTCAACACTTGAAGGATTTGTTAATGAAATATTTTCAAACCCTGCCCATTTTCGTGAAAGCGAAAGATAAGAACGGAGAGAAATAATGATAATTGTGAATGGACAAAAATGTCATTAATGAACGAAATGTCCTTAACACTTTAAATATACGTTTTTCAAACATGACCGTATTCTTGACAGTTTTTAAAGCTCGGAATGAGGAGACAGTAGAATTATGATTTATAAAACGCAACATAGATATTCCCAATGATAAAAATAGGTCCCTTTTATAATTAGGGGCTTTAGTCTGACATGTTTGGACTAGTGATATCTTAATTCGAGTCTAAAGGACGTCGTCGATCGAAATTGAATCAGGACGTCACCAGTCCATCAACTGGTCGCCAAAGCCTTTACTAATTTGTCTGAAATGTTTATAGCTTTTTTTCAGGTTTTCAATATTTAATTAAAAATATGATAATAATGGTTTTGATTAAGTTTAATTCACGCAAGGACCACAATTTAAAAGGAAACTGAGAATGTACAAAACAAAATGCCCTTTTATTTTTCTCAAATTCTGTTAGCTTTTTTGAAATTCCCGAAAGAAGAGAACGGAGAGAAATAATCAAAATTTTGAATGGACTAAAATATTCTTAATGAACGAAATGTCCTTAACACTTGAAGAATATGTATGCTTCTTCAAACATGTCCACTTTCTTGACCCAAAGCTCAAAATGGATTTTTCCCAGTGACCATAAATGAAGGAAAATATAATAAGGCTCCATTCTAACCTTTTAACCCAGACTATTGAAGCATTTTTTTTAGGTGTCTCAACATACATATATAGGTAGGGTAAGGTTGCGTAAGTCGTACCACTTTTACAAAGTTGTCGCTAAATTGGAGAATTGGTACCAAAATTGTTGGTTAAGAGACTTAATGCACACATCGGTAAATACTGTATTTATTTGTACAAAAATATTAAAACATTAAAGAATACATTTCCTCAAAATAGCTTATTTAGAAAAATGTGTAATTAGTACGACTTAGGAAACTGGTTTCTTAATTCGTACCTCCTATAACCTAAGTCGTACATATGCTAAATTTATATTATAGGATGGTGGTTAAAACGTAATTTATTCATTTGCAAGTAAAACACGTATTTTTTTATTCTATTGGCACTCCAGCACTTGTCATGCACCCAAATCTTGCATTTGAGGCACTGAATCATATTTTCTTCACTATTTTATTCGCATAGGTGACAATACCAATCCTTATCATTATTAATTTTTTTTGCTTACCTTTGCAAATATTTTCTTCTTTACAGAAACCTCTTTCTTTTCCTCACATTTTCGGAGGTAATTTATATATTCTTTTTGGCATTGTGTTGGGTTTGCAATTATTTGCAAAATAAGAAAATTAAAATATATTTTTATAAATAAACAAGGAACATGTAGTAATCTCGCCAAATTTATCAAATACATACATTTTAAATAAAGTACGTAAGACGTGATTCTTATTATTGATTCGTAAAATGAAATTCGT
Organism: Agrilus mali; assembly: GCA_029378335.1. Taxonomy (NCBI): domain Eukaryota; kingdom Metazoa; phylum Arthropoda; class Insecta; order Coleoptera; family Buprestidae; genus Agrilus; species Agrilus mali. The sequence continues at coordinate 16,542,102 of CM055658.1, read as the reverse complement.
AAGATTTACGGAAGTTTAAGTCGTACCACCGGTACGAGTTAAGAACTGCACATGGGTACGACTTAAGAAACATGTGCGGTTCGCTTGAAATAACCTCAAAATTGATATCAGAATTAATATTTTACAAAATCTTTTCAGGAACAATAAACTGATAGATGTATAACACATATTCAACATGCAAAATATATTTAGTTAGGTTTTACTTACTGTGAATGCTTCCAGAGTACTGCATAAAATCAATGACCACGAGACTCAAAGAGAATTATGTCCAAAACTGCACTGATTTTATGTAGGGGGAACTGACCATTGAGTATGCGAGCAATATGACGTTCTGCTATAAATATGCAGTATTTTCAGTTGCCTAAATTGCCTTCTAGGCAATAAAACTGCTATGGTACGACTTAGGCTGCGTTACGACTTAATGAACATTCCCCTATATATATAGAGAAAAGTCGCTAAATGTGGAATACCATTTTTGTTTATTAAAAAATAAGTTATAAAAAATAATTTGAAATACATAGATAGTTTTCTACATATGAAATACTTAGACTATTTCTAAAGCAGACATAAGTGTATATTAGTAGTTCAGCTCTGTAAAAAGAATGTACAGCGATTTTTATAAAACAACTACGTTTTTGAAAGTCGAACTTTTGGTATCCTAATGTGGAATACCTTGGAACCTTTAAGTGGTATAGGAAATACATTTGTGTTTCAAGGAACAAAACAGGATATTTTATAACAATCAGCGCTTATTTAAATGTAAACGCAGAATTTATAGGGAACTAGCTAAATTTTACTATTCTCCTCCTCTGCAAAAATCGCAGATATAAACCTCAGCCTCGGCTCCCGCGCATTCTTCATGAGACCAGCATTGGCACAAGACATACATAACCCAAATTACCACTCGCCTGTCGTTCAAAAATTTTCCGTCGTAAAAAATGCAAGTAGCATCATTTGTGGGATTCTGTAGGGAGAATATTTCTTCGTCTGTAGAATCATGGACGCTAAAAGAAGATGCTTCAGAGCTTGAAGAAGAACGGCCTCTTTGGCCTTCTTGTAACTTTTTAGCATCACGATTAGGCCGAACCTTATTTTGATCAGCCTCGTCTGTTATTTTTCGCTTAAAAATACAATACCCCTCTAGTAAAAGAATGTATATACTCTATGGAGTTCCCTAAAGTGGAATATTTGCACACGCAGTTCTATTCCACAATAGGTTACCTCAGAGATATAACAAAATCTAGTCACAAAACTAACAAGAAAGATTCCAGCTAACAAACTGACTTCAGAATACAACAACACAATACTTATGCTGCCTTAGGTACTTGATATTTGGCACACCTAAATGGTTTTATGCAAATGCTAAACTAAAACTTTTGTACTCGCCTGTAAAAATCTCATGGACACACAACCATTCTTTCGACACGTTTTTGGGGTTATGATCGAAATTAGAATTCTGTTATATATCGCACCAATTCTTAAGTCTAGAAACATAGATACTTCTACCTTTAAATTGTGGAACTAGCAGTTCTCTAAAAACACGGGTATTCCACATTAAGTGACTATTTCACATTTAGCGACTTTACTCTACCGATTTAATAGGAGGTTGTAACACAAATTGGTAAAAGCTTTCGCGGCCAGATGACGGACTGGTGATGTCCTGATTCGAGTCTAATGTCTAACGTTTCGTTAGCACGAGTAGTGAGCTTCTTCAGAGGTTTTTCCAGCTCCGATGCTAGATGTGGACTCAGTCTAAATGCTAGCAAACACGTTAGGATACAATTATTGCAACCGACGACGCTACGCCTGTTAGACCCGAATCGTGACATGACTTCGTAAGCTGAGGAAACTACATTAACCAATAATGTGACCAAATGGAAGATATTTTATTGGTAAGACGATAACTCATTAATTTGGTAACATCCTTAATTAAAAAGGACTTTTATAAATTGCTCTACACTTTCTGCTTTCGACTTTTGTCTCCCTCCATTCCCATGATTATTGCACTACAGTGTAGGTTAAAAACATACTACGTTGGTCTTCACAAGAAAACATATTTTCATGTTAATATGTGTAGTAGGTATGTTAGACATTCTTTACAATTGCCACTTATCGATTCATAATGGTTAAATGTTTATAAGAGAACTCGGTAGCATCTCATAAATCAGATTCTTTATTCCTCGGTTATTTGTAGATACAGCAAAAGTTTGGTTGTTCACCTGTAAGCACCATATTCCGTAAGTAGTTTATAATAAGTAGCATGTAGATACACCTGCGTGTAAAAATTAACGATTCAATAATATTTACCGTGTGTTTATGTAGGTAGGAATGAAATTTACTTTAAGGCGTCGTCGAGGTGATTGTGTACACCGAGTGCGAGTAAACTCACGTCAGAATGTTATGAATTATAATAACCATGTGCAAGAACTACCCACTTCGTTCAAGTGCACCTACTTAAGAAGATATGTTTATAATACGACTATTTTAGAAGCTAAGTGGCACGGCTAGAGCACGCAGCTCGCGATTGAAGAGCTTCCTAAATACTCTACGGTGGCTCTTAACCGTCATAGATAAGAGCATTAAATAATATTCAGCGACCGATTAACAACACCTACTGACGTAAGTACCTCTACACATCGATGCCTGTTGGGCTGATTCGAATCAAGTAGCCGATTTACATTAAAAGCATCTTTGATTTAGGGCTTGTTTATCAACACGGAAACAATTTGAATATTTATACGAGTAGGAAAATACTGTACGCTATTAGATAAGTGCCTAAATTGCAAAAATTGATAATCATGATTGCCAACTAATATGGGCACTAATTAGCATCGCAGATGAAGGTGATCGTTTTAGAGAAACATCTTAACCTTTAAAGGTCGTCATTAAGTACTTATGATGTTACGGATGAACAAAAATATGAAGAGATGAACAATCTTGGTGTTGAACTTAATAAAATATAAATATGGCCATCATGTTGACTATTTGACCATGAAGAATCACTCTACCATTATTATTTTTCTGTTTCTCTTAATGGTATGTTTAGGCATTTGGTTTAGGTCCAATTTAAATATTCTTGGTTTGTATTCGTAAAGGACCTCCCTATTGTTAATATTCTTGAATTTTCAGTCTTTTGATCACCTGTAAAGATCTATGGTTTGAATTTTGTCTTATGTGGTACAATAGGTATTGTTCTTCGCACAATCTGCAAATAGATCTAACGAAAATTTTTTGATAATGCTCTATGTTTTTTGACCGTCAAGTGTTCATGTTCATTATTATTCTTGAGTTGTCCTTGTATGATCAAGTGCTGATCGTTTAAATATGTTCCTCATTGTTGAGTAGTTGGGGACATCATCATCTCATCATTACCAACGTATGAACATATATCTGCTCTATCACCCTCCGAAACTGTTGGACTGTGAAAGTTTGATCCTTTTACATCACTTTTGGCAACTTTAAATTCACTCTGGTCGCTTGTAATCCTGAATAATAGAATTGATTGGAACGAAAAGATACTGAGTGTTGTGGTTTGCAATTCAAATGAAATAATTACGATTTTACAGGCGAAGTGAGAGCGGCTCGTCCGTCGCCGAACTGACTCCCATACTCGTTAAGTTTTGTTGCAACTTGTTCACTCGGAATGGGCCTGAACAATTGAAATTGATGGTAGTTGGGTCGGTTTTCAGAACTACTTACAAATTATACCTTTGTTCCTAATGGAAAATTAACAAACTACATCCACGAACCATTTCGAACATTTCCTTTTAGTCGACTTTTATGTTGTATAAAATATCATTAAAACAAATTAAAAAATTTGCAGCAGGGATAAGTGGAATAATTTTGAACATTTATTCTAGGTTAACCCAAAAAATTAGGAAACAAAACTGACCAAAATCTACATTTGTTACAACGTAAACTTTGCAAATACTTATAGGTATGTATAAATAATTTATTATACAATAATAAAGTAAGTACATCATCTATTATATATTTAGAAACATTTCAACTTCCAAGCCAAAATTTAGTCAAATAATATTTTTTTGAAGAAGTTTCTATTAAAGTAGGTACTTTTAAACAAAAAAAGTCAAGCTAATCGATTCGAACAGCATTTCTGGACAATGAGCCTGTGCAAATGGGTACAAAATTACTTCAAGAGTTTCAAACGACTTAATTTGAATGAGAATGCAGAAAATTGCTCTATATTAACTTTTCACAAGATGACGAAGAAGCTCCATTTGTAATGAGCAAATACGTTGACTGCTGAAGGAAGTCCTCTAGTCGATGAACAAATAAATAAGAAACTTGAGACTTGTTCGAGTATACGAGGACATATTACAAATTTTATGACAAAATTACAGTAAAAAAGTGTTACAGTAATATCCTTGACGTTTGTATCAGTAGCTGTATCTGGCGGTGGGGCGGGGGTCCCATATTAAAATTGGCTTATTCCTACTTCGTATTGTCCAATTTCGTACCGCGATCCAAATATATATACCATGTTTAAACTTTATTTGGCGAACATTTCAATTTTCGTAGTAATTGAAAGTTCGCTGGGTTTTCTTAATGAAGCATACATATATTTCTATATCAATTAATAATTGAAACGTGCAAATGTATTACAAAAAACCCCTGACAAATGTTTCGGTGGGGCTGTATCTTATATCCCTCGGATATTTCTTAATAACTTTATTACTGATCTATTACATGCAATTTGCAATATTTCCATTTCGGTTTGCATTAAAAGGTCATAAAATTCTCATTAGATGCTAATAATTGAAAATGTGCACAAAAGCTTTAATATACTTACAATTAAATTTATAATTAACTACACAAGATAATTTACACTTAATAAACAGTGTATACATTAAGAATTTGCAGTTAGAATTTTTTTACAGTGTTTTTTACTGTGTTATTCATCGTTAATTGTTACCGTTATTTGTTGAAAAAGAAGAAGGCAAGACTTTAATGCCCAGTTTTGATAATACCCTTTCGGGTATTGTTTTTAATACTTGCAAAGTGAAAATAAAACTTATTTAAAAAGGCATGTTGTAGCTGCCACAGGAGTATCTTTGGTTATAACTATTTTAATTTAATGAGGTTATGATACTTACATACATACTGAAACGCAATTATTTTAATGACAGACTATTTTCTAATACACATGTGGGTTGTAATTATAAATTTAAATATTAAAAAATCTATGTTTCATTGAGTATTGGGAACTGACCACTTTGGTCCCGACGTCTGGTGACTGAAAAAGGTACTAGTTTTAGTGTGCACTTTAATACACAATTGTATGTAGTATAATCACTTTGAATTAAATTAAAAATGAAATAAAAAACTTTTTAATTTAAAATTTCGTAAGATGGAAGTTATTAAATTAACGCCTCATACAAAAAATAACAGTATAGCTTAGTGTGCTGTAAAAGGTTGTGGTAGTACCTAAATAGTCCGGTCAATTTAGACATTCGAAGCTACATAAATTCCCACTAAGCTGAAAATCAGTGAGATTGTTTAAAATATGATTAAAAATAAAATTTGAAAGTTCCCCATCTTTCCCCTGTATGGAAAAAAATTTATTCAAGGTCAAAAATCAAAAAAATGAGTTTTTCGGGAATTTCAGCAAAACGGTAAGTTTTATCATAAAAATACTTCAGACAAAAATTGTAGATGATAAAATTATCTATAAAATATGTATGAATAACTTTTTCCTAAGAGCCACCGTTTCTGAGGTATCAGGTTAAATGAAACCCAGTCCCTTATTTTATACGCCAGTGTAACCTCGAGACAACATCTGTCTCCTGTTCAATTGTATGCGTGGCTAGGGTCTTATACCTGCTTTATGTCAGTTTGCCCAATAAATGAAATAATGTCAGTCACAGGGTTGCCAGATTAGGGGATTTTCCTCTGGAGTATTTTTTGGGGATATACTTTTCAGGGGAATTCATCTGGGGAAAAATTTTCCTCTACACTATTTTTTCTATTTGCACTAAATATTTTCTAGTTCTTGGGGATTTATTTGTCACATAGTTTATTTTGGGGTATTTTAGAGATACATATTTTATAGATAATTTTATGGTCTACAATTTTTGTCTGGGGTAATTTTATGATAAAACTTACCGTTTTGCTGAAAATCGCGAAAAACTCATTTTTTTGACCTTTAACCTGGAATAAAATTTTTTCCATACAGGGGAAAGATGGGGAACTTTCAAATTTTATTTTTAATCATATTTTAAACAATCTCACTGATTTTCAACTTGGTGGGAATTTATGTAGCTTTACTCTGATTTTTTGGTCTAATTTGATCGGAATAAAATCACAAGAGAATTTATAAATTAACTTTCATGTTATACCCAAACCTAGCAACAGTTCTGTTTATATCGAAAATTTATTGGGAAAAAAGAAAAAATAGATAGGTTTAAAGCTTGCCAGCGTGCTTTAAAATTAACAGATACAAACCCCCACATGAGAATGTGTTTATTACATTTTGAAAGAAATGATTTTGTTTTACTAGGTAAGTTGACTATGTTTAACCTTAAATTAAAGATACATGAGAATGCCAGTTACAAATAAAATTAGTTTTTAATCATTCTTACAGATGAAATATCCAAACAGATGACTTAAAAAAAAACAAGTGTTCCTTCGTATAATTTACCTAATTTACCAAGTCGTAAAGTATCAGAAGATGTTGGAAAAAAGGAAGAGGCACGGCGTCAATGTCAAGTTAATAGGAGTTTAAAAAAAGAAGCTGTTAAGAAAAAAAAAGTTTATGAAATCATAATAAATTCTTAACTGCAAAATGACATTTAATGTTAGAAAGTTACGTACCTATAACAATATAACAAAGTTACCACCTATTTAAAACAGACCCATGAATTTTATGAGGTTTGTCTTTTATATGAGAGCTTTGTAGTAAACATAACGTTGTAAAACTTACACCACCACTTGAACTTTTATTACTTTTACCGCATTTGATTAAATGTCCAACTTCAAGAAATTTCTCTGCATTTATAACATTTTTCTGAGCTGAATTTTGTCCAACCCAATCGAAAATTTCTTTTATATAATAAACATAAATAAACTAAAAAATTATACTAACTTAATGTAAACATATGGATAAATTCATTGGTTGCACACAATACGTAGCCATGTTTTTTAAGCCTACTGGTCAGTTCTCAATTTATAACATTTTTACAACTTTTATAGCAACCGTGTCACAGGAGATTTTGTGAATGTCGAATAAATGGCTAAAATGACAGGTTTGGGCTTTTATTTGGTCATAAATATTGTTCTGTGGTCTGGTCTATTAACATTGTTAACTTTTAAATATACAATACTATATTTCTAAGGTTACAAAAAAATTATACAAATCAGATTTATTTTACTAAAAGAAACACCTAAAAATTAAGCTAACACACAATAAAACTTTATGTATAAGAAAATGACAATATCACGACAACATTCACTTTGCCTTTACATACCGTAACTTTGTGATTCTAAGGAATCACACAAAATAATTTTTTGATTAATAAGTTAAGATGAATAACATTTGCGCGGTACGAAATGGGAATGCACCTTAAATTTTAAACTTACAAACGCACTTGTCATAAACATTCACGTCGCTGGAGGAAACGCTAAACGTTTGAAATCAGTTTATCTTCTCGAACATTTATAATTTTAGAATTACAATGATTATTCTACAGCAAAATAATAACGGAAATGGTTGCCTGTATCCAGATTTCCGTTAGTTTATTTCTTTACTAGACCTCGTACACCGTACACGTTTGTGTAACATGAATCGGTAGCATTTTAAATTCTCCAGACACGCCGATTCAAGGGTGGCACAATATATATATATTTAAAAGCGGAACATAATGCTTGACTGATGCATCGCAATTGTATATATTAGTAATTTCATATTGTTTATGCTCAAATTGTATTAAGAGCTTGCCATGTGGTTCAAGTGTAGAACACTTGACTCTTTTGGAAAAGTGTTTTGAAACTTAAGTCCTCATTATAAACATTCGTTTTTTTTTTAACTCATAACGAACTACAAATACAAAGTGTTTCAGGTACCTACCGACGCATCGTTAAATCGAGGCTTCTAATAAAAACCAACTTAAAAGAAATCATGACCAAGGTTCTAGATTATGTATTTTAAATTATATCTATCTACAACAAAATTTTGTTACAGTTATTTATTTAGGTGGATAGATCATAAAATTTAATGTCTCGAATCAGCAAAGTCGTAAAAGTTTATTTGATTTCAATAAAGTCTATGGTTGGAGCATGGGGAGTTTATTGAGATAACATTTATAACATAAAACATGTATTTTCTAAAAAATAAATATTTACAGTAATTTACAATACATAGACTGGAGTTAATTGTTAACTTTGGTATATTTTTGGTATCCGGAAAGGTACAATTTTTCATTTTTATTTATTCATCATTAAGGACTGACTATAGAATTTACAACGCTGTTCATGTTCATGACGAGTCTTATTATTCCACTACTGCATTATTGCTTTTTGTACTAAAGTTTTCTACGACAACTGTCCATATTGCGATTCTTTTTTTACTATAATCAGCGTCTTAAAAGTTTTCATTTCCGAGTCCAAATTTAAGCCGGTTCTCTGCTTTGCTCAATTCCCATGTCATCTTCCTGACCATGCAGCCCCATGAGGGCAGAGGGATGATAATAACTAAAGTAAGGTAACAACTGGAGAGAATTGTTGTACTGCTGACACAAACTGAGCATGGATTCTTGTAAAGTCTTCGGATTATATTTTTGGGCGACGTTTTTGTTGAACTGGTCGTAAAGGAATAAGTCGTTTTTGCAGGGTTCGTTATAGACCACTGGTGTTTTGTACATTGATTTTTGTTGCATAAAAAGAGGCATATCGTCTTTTACCAGGACTTTGACTGCCACTTTTCGGGCGTTTTGGTTCATCATGTTTTGCTCTTGCATTTGGAGTTGCTTCCGTTTGGTTTTGTACCTGATGACAAGAAAAAAAAAGAACTTAAGTAATGGCAAGTACTATTGGAGTTTTATTATTCTCACCTTCGATTTTGGTACCATATTTTGACTTGTGTTTCGGTCAGTTTCAATGCATGGGCCAAATCTGCTCGTTCTGGTCCACTCAGGTAACGCTGCTGACTGAATCTTCTTTCCAATTCGAATACTTGTGCATGGGTAAAAGCTGCCCTGGATCGCTTCTTTCTCCCCGTGTGTGTTATCGAATCCCCTCGTATGCCATCATCAGACTGGCATGAAGAACCACTATAATCTCTCGAAACCCCAGGAAATCCTGAACACGACACTGCAACAAAAAGGATCCCTAAATTGTATCCATCATGCAATTAATCTTGTAAACCTTTTTGTTATATTTGCCATTATACGTAATTAAATATAGAAATGTTTTTCAAATATTCATGTAGGTGGGTACCTAAATGATCGTGTCACGCAAATAAGGGTGGGTGGTGTTGGTTACATTTATCCAGTCATAAATCATTTTTCCAAACTGATATTATATCTATTTAAAGCGATTATTCGGCTATAGCAATTACCAAAATTAAGTAATGCCTTGGCGACAAAGTACAAATAGCTTTTAGCGTAAAAGCCCTTGAGAAAGGTGGCGGTACCAGCGTGTACCAGCACGACACTTCTTCATGGTAGAAAGGGCTCCGGATTTTTTCGTCTGAAAAGGCTTCGCCTTTGTTAACTTGTAGAGGGGGCCCTTTTAGGAAATTGATGACGCCAAAGGACATTTAATATTTTTAGATTGCTGATTGATTGGAAATGGGGTGACCAAAAAGTGAAAACTAATATTTGTATAACACTAGGATTAAGTGAGGGATCATATAACAACATAAGGGCAGTGGGGGCTAGACGACTCTGTTGGTCAAAACTTTTTTTGGAGTTTAGAAAAAGTTGCCAAATAATTTCAAATAAAAATTACCATTCTCAGAAGTTTGTTGTCCGTTTTTCGACATGTCCAAAGCTTTTTCCTGGATGTCCGTACAGTCCTCAATATTCCGATTGCATATTTTGGTATTGAGTATATTTTCGATGGAAAATGGCGTAACGGGGGTTGTGCAAGGTTTTTCCGTGATAACCGGCGATACTTCGTCTTCCATCTTCTAATATTTTAACATGCAATTAACTTTTCTATTAGGTATTAGGCAGCACTCTCAATATTTTTATTTAGGTCCTTTTAATTTAATTATGCAATAACTCTTAGTTTGAAATCACTCTTGCACAAACTCGATTTGATTAATTAATCAATTTTCGTCAAACCGCGGAAACCCGAAATTTGATTTGTGCTGCTCGTATTTTGAGTGGTTGTAAAAGACTGATGTTGAATATCGGAGTGTTCCCTTGGTAGTACACTTGATCGTGTGTGGGTGCGATAGTTAACGCCATCCTTGTTTCGTCCATTAGTTTGTTATCCATATCCTTCCTTGTTTCGTGTAAGAGTCCCGCGAACGAAGGCGGAGCCACGGCTTCCAAGTGTATTCTCATTCGTTGGAAGTGATTGCTTTTAAGATCTCTCCTTACGTATTTTGTGGTCTTTAGAGCTATTGTGAAACTAATTCGTAATTGTAAAAATGCCCGAAGGAAGAGAAGGAATAAAAATAATCTTTTTGTTTCCGCTAATACCACCGTTTTTAAAATCTGGAGAATGAATCATTTTGTCGTGGAAAAATGTTTTGATAAATAAATTATAAAATATTTACTTAAACAACATTTGTTTTGCGGGTTAACGAGGTAATGTAGGTAATAAATACCTAATAACTAAAAAATATGAAATAAATGGCCAAATTTTGAAATTGAATCTTATCACCAATATAATTCGATATACGACCTACTATACATTTTTAAATAAGATTCCAAACAAACAATTTGCAAATTTAACCAAATAGGCTTACTTTTTTTCTAATTAATATGTACCTATGCAGTTATCTCTCACATCCTAAAAGAAAATTTAAAAAAGTGTCAGCCAAAATGTCCATTATTGACTTGAGATGTTCTTTTTTTTTTATTTGGATCCCTCCCTCCCTCTTAACGAAAATTTGGTGAGATTTTGTAAGACTTCGCCGCCCCCTATTCTTTTAATGTGAGATTTACATTTACAATTAAATTTCACAATTAAAATAAAAACTATCATCTTAAATAGATCTGCTTATGTTTCTGTGCCATTGTTATTACTTTTAAAATCGAATAGGAACGTGTTCAATCAATTAATTTCAGTAATAATTCAATCTTATAAGATTTATTAGACGAACATCACGGCTTTATCTAGTTATAAAATAAATAATATTGTAAATAAAATACATAACTAATTAATTTTACTTTATTTCGTATAAGATGGGAACAACACAATACAAACCGCGATGTACAATAGTATTTTCTGATTATCTAATGAGGTATAGCTTTTTTTTACCATTTTGTAGTTTTATTTCATCAAAAACCAAGAACAGCATGCAAGGGCGTAGCCAGGATGTCAAGGAGGGGGCTAAAGTTGAAAACAAGAAATACAAGATATTTGTCTCAAAAGAAAGTATTGTAGGTTAGGTTAAGTTCTTACAAAAATAATATTATAATACTAATTTTCGAGGATTTATGCCCTTCCTGCCCATTACAGCATGTGTACCACAAACTCATGTTCACCTCATTAAATACAAGGGAAAAAGACAACGAAAAGCAGATAAGGTGCACCAACGAATCTATAGGCAATATTGTAAAACTTTGAATCCAAGAAATGTCACATTGAAATTATAAGATATTTTTTGTTATTGATTATGTACAAAACATTCTTATAGTTACATTCCCTAATAATAATATTAAATCAAAATGAAACACTAAGGTGCTTATCACACTGATGTTATAAAGGCGAAAGTTTGTGAGTGTGTGAGTGCGTGAGTGTTTGTTTGTTACTTCTTCACGTCTAAACGGCTGGAGCGATTATAATAAAATTTGGTATGAAGTTAACTGACACCCTGGATTAACACATAGATACGTTTTAGTGCGGGAAAATATCTTATTCCCATGGGAAAATCGATGAAAATGAATTCGCGGAATATTATAAATGCGAAAGTAACTCTGTCTGTATATGCTATACACAATCTCGCCTAAAATACTGAACCGATTTAAATAAAATTTGGTACAGAGATAGTTTAGAGCCTGAGAAAGGACATAGGCTACTTTTTAATGCGAAAAAAGGATTGTAAGGGGTTAAAATAGGTAAGTTTGTGCGGAAATTCCGTGATTTTTAAAGATAAAAGCTTGAAACTTGAAAATTTTACTCTAAAGGGGATAAAATTAGCCTAATATTTATTGTAATCACATCATCCATATGAATAGGTAAATACTTATGTTTCACTTTTAAAGGTTTTTTGATGAATACGTAGCCGTTTTTCTCTAAACGAGTGTACCCTATAAGGAATTCTTTATCAAAGGGGAAATAAAAATTATAGCAATTCTTTAAATTTAAAATTGTTGTGAGATTTTCAATAACTTCCCCCCCCCCCGCCTTTGGATGAGATTTTTAGAGCCCTTCCATTTTGAGCGCATATAATTAATGGGTGTCCCTTTGATTAACCGATAAATAAAATTATTAAATTAATAAAAATAATTAATTTTCCTTTTTCCCATAGGTATTTGTTATCACTAGTACCTACCAATTAAAGGTGTTTATTATTTATCGGGATAACATTATTGTAACATTTTAATTAAAGTCGTTCTACATTTATTTTTCAATTCAGAACAAAAAGCTTTGTAATTTATTCATAAATTGTATTTGCAAAAATTATCTTTTAAATACTGGTCATTAATTCTATCTTTTATCTTCTTTTTTTCCTTCTAATAAGTTTGTTTTGGAACAGCGTGCAAGGTTAAATTCTAGCAATCGTTTATTCTCTTTAAAACAACACAAACATAAAATAGGTAAGTTGAAGGTATTACGTATTATTAAAAAGTGAAAGGATGAAACCAGTCCGACGACGCCTTCGTGAAGAGATAAGAGATCGGCAAAAGTACGATAATAATCGAGGAAGAACAAATATGAGTATCTACCTGCTATTGCTTAGGGCTTAGGGCAACATTGTGCAAATTCGGGCCGGTCGTCAAAAAGTACCTATTACGTTTAGTATAACACAAGCTTATTAAGTATCGTTTTTATAATGTATTTCGGTTAAAGTGTAATTAATACATAATTCGTTTAGTCAGATGTGATGTGTCAGTGTTAATTTGATAACATTACGGTAATGTTTCGGATTTAAATCGGGCTAGAAATTTATTAAATTCAAATTAGCTGTTCGGGTATTCCGTCGAAGGTCGTGGCGGACATTGTGGTTATAACAGACCTAAATAATCAAGAAACAGTCTTTTCCAGAGTATAATATATTTTAAGTTGGTAAGTCAAAAGATAATTTTCTTAGAATATTCCAAATAAAGTACTGGTGGTTGATAATATTGATATCCAGCTACTTTTGAATAGATACCTAACCTAAAAGTACTTTTTATGAAACAATATCTAAAGCTCGTTTAACTAATTCTTGAATATGTAAATTAATTGTGTGGAATATTTTCTACAAACTGTAATGCCAATAATAAAACTATTCTATATATATACAGGGTTATTCACGCTATACGACACTGAATATTATGGCCAAAATATGAAAATTTCAAAAACTATTATGGTTACCTTTTAAAATTATTTTCATAGTATACAGGGTGTTCCAAATGCCCTAAAAGTATCAAAGTTATGTTTTTTTAAATGGAACTCCCTGTATATTATTACATTTTTGGATTCTTCGATCAAAATAAGTGTTTGTTTTGATAAGGTTTATAACACCTAAACCTTAAGGTTTTTAAATAATTTGAATTTTATCAAAATCTAACCTAATTATCATGTTTCAAATACTTAAGAAGTATTTATGTTACGGAAGCGAAATTTACAATGAAGTGTAACAATAGATCATATTTTATACCTCAATTATAAAACTCGTCATCATATAGAGGGTATCCAAAAATTAATACTACTTAAGTAAGAACTTTAAGGGGTTGTAACTTGATTAATTTAAATGGAACGCCATATTTTTTAACATATCAGGAGAAGTATTTTTTAATTACCTATCGATTCGTATTAGGGTGTTCATAAGCTAAGTCTTCGCGGTTTTTTAGGAAACGCTAAATAATTGTTTTATGCGCCATTTGGAGTTTTTTAAATAAAAGTTCCAATGTACCTATCTATGTACTTATAGGTACCCTAACTTCGGAGGGGTCATCCATTCATTATGTGAGATCAAAATACAGAAGGGGGTCTTTCAAATCTTTTCAACTTTCGTATAAAAAGGGGCGGGGTCATTAAAAATCTCATGTAAATTTCTATTCTTTTTTTAGTGAAAAATCATGTTTCCAAATAAATATCATCCTGGGGGAAGTAGTTACCCAAATAAAGAGCAAACATCTATATATATAATTCATGGATGTTACTGCTTGTTTGAAAAAAAAAACTTCAATATTAGAAAATTAAACAAATGCAATTCAACAATTTATTGCAACGATACACTCGACAATTGTTTCGGCTAAGTAGCCATTAACTAGAGTACAATTATACTAAGTCAAAATGTGCAACATATTTTATATATATATATATACTTAAATTATGTAGTTATTATAAATTTATGAGGAGTGGGATATTTAACACATACAGTTCTTGGTTATTAACAATATTTTTCTTTTTCGTTAAGGCTCTTTTTATTTCCAGGAACTATAGTAGAGTTAGTTTTCTGCTTTTAGGTTGGCACTAAAGTAATTTACAATTATTTATATCTATATTATGTTGGTTTTTTAAGCAATGTTCAGTGAGACCTGTAGTGGGTTTTTTATTCTTTATACTGGTTAAATGTTCTTTTAATCGTACTTCTAAGGATCGGCCAGTTTGTCCTATATGTAAGGCATCGCAGTCCTGACTTTATCAACTAAATTGTCAGGACTGCGATGCCTTATACTCATAGGGTTTATAACTACATAGTTTAAGTACCTATATATAGGTATTATAGGATATGTTACACATTTTGACTTAGTATAGTTGTACTCTAGGTAATGGCTACTTAGCCGAAACAATTGTCGAGTGTATCGTTACAATAAATTGTTGAAGTTCATTTGTTTAATTTTACAATATTAGAGCTGATATTTGTTTAATTTTTGAATTCAGAGCCAATTTGTTTTTTTAAGATGTACAATAACTTAAAATTGGAAATAAAAAAGTTTTTTACCAACCCCTAAACAATTTTAAAACTTCAAATTTTGTTTGAATGTAAAAGGTTCTTCTTTAACGTACCACTGAAAAGATCTTTGGCGAGGCCCCATTAATGTAATTTATTTAGATTATTTGAAAAACCGGAAACCTGAAGTTCTTTATAGTTTATTATGCTCGACAATGTGTGGCAGCCTAAAAAGCTGCAAGACACGTGTACAACCCTTCGGCCCCGTAACCACTAGGACAACTAATTTCCTCTTTTCGGTTATTGTTTTGTTGTCGTATCGTATCACACGTACTACAATTTACT
The DNA here is from genome assembly GCA_029378335.1 of Agrilus mali. Classification (NCBI taxonomy): domain Eukaryota; kingdom Metazoa; phylum Arthropoda; class Insecta; order Coleoptera; family Buprestidae; genus Agrilus; species Agrilus mali. The sequence goes on along the minus strand of CM055658.1, from coordinate 16,526,522 downwards.
TTTTGTTCCATTTACCATTTAGTTATATCGCGGTTACTATCTATACTATAATTACCTACCACTATAGTTCATTGCTTAATAAAAGTTATTATTAAGGGCATGTATTACGAACAAATTGTTTTATTAGTGTAATGTTTTTCGTCTAATTACGAAATTGTTTGTACTTACTTAATAGTTACTTAAAAATTTGAGGATTTAAAAAATTGCTTGAAGTTTATTGGTTTGCATTAGATTAGACTTCCAATTGTAATAAGTTTGCCTCGTTAAAGGAAGCCGTAAAAAAATGTAAAAAGCTATTACCTACAATAAAATGTTTTCGTGATGGACCACAAATGAATGGATCGACCGAAAATAAACCGACGGGTCACAAATCGCTATATTGTGGTTTTCCGATCTTCCTGACCAGATGCCTTCAAAAGTGTCCCGGCATTTATTCTCGGAGAGACATTCCAAATTTAAATGCCCCATAGGCTTATTACACTGACATCAAAGACTTACATGTTCGGTTTATTCATTTTGATGATGTCTGTGTATTTAAAAGAGTGTTCAGATGGGGTATTATAAACGACGCTAAATCTTTTACCGTTTAGGAAATGATTTAACAAATTACCTCCACAGTGCTTTATGCTTTAGTTCTTTTAATCGATCGGGAATTCAATTTGTTAAGGTCCTAAAAGATGTAGGGTATCATTATTCAAGTAAACTTATTATATTAAAGTTATATTTCCAAAGATTTGATATTGTACCTATAATAGTAAAAATATAGGAAGAAAGAATAATTATTTCAAGGTTGATACTTTGCAATATTTTATTTTGTTGGTTGTACCTAAGCCACACCTGAAGAACCTGAAAGAACAGCATCAGGAGATCCCCAAATATGAAAGGATGCCTTTAAGATAATTTGATTTTTTAATTTCTCCCCTTTCGGCTCGGTAGACCAAGTGACTCCGGAAGATCGTCAGGTCTTGTTTACGTCCATATAGCCGTTTAAAAGGCATTTAAAAATAATGTAAACAAGCGTCCTACTGATTATTTTTGTAAGAGAAATTCCCGTTTAATTGTCCTATAAAATGGATAATTGCTTCTAAGATTTGGGGTTTATTATTCTCGATGAACTCTGAATGTTTTGGAAACCGTTCAAATTGACACCAGCTCACCACCATTAAAATTATTATGTCCCATCTAGACGGTGCTCACAGAAACAGATGAACTTACAATTTACACAACGTTACACGCAAATGCGTGATGATCCGGCACGCAGTCATATTAATAGAAACTATTAATTCTGTGCGATCATTTGTTTTCGAAATTTGTTCGACTCTTGGCAACGTTTTGGTTTTATGACAACGGAAAAGGTTATTGCAGAATGAAAAATACATAAATATGTTTAAATGATTATTTGAATTGTTAGTTCGCCTGTCCTGTTCGTTATTGGCAGTTTCAAAACAATTTGTAAAAACATTTTGATGAACAACATTGAATTTATTTCAGAAACTAACAACTTTATTTTTGTACTTTCAAAATTCAGCACTAGGGGATTTTGTACAGAATTTTACCCATTTAGCCACTTTACATAGGTACCTATCTACTTGAGTAACTGACTTATAATTATAAACAATTTATTTTGTTTGTTATAAATAATTGTGCAAAAAACAATTTCGAAATTTATATTTATATTAAGGGGCCGTTCATAAAATACGTCGCATACAAGGGGTGGGGGAGGGGGTCTTGCTGAGTGTGACAAGGGGTGACGGGGGTCTATGGCAACGCGACGTTCGCTGTTCATCAAAAACTTTTACTGAATTTTTAGAGAATCCTTGGACTTCTGATAAATAGAAATATTATTTATTTGTTCGTTACAAAAGATATTTATTAGTTTATTCAAATTTTATTATGAAAATAAAATAAATATTTTTGACATCAAAATTTGTGTATTATCAATCAAAATTTATCATGTTTAGGGGGGGTTTAGTTTTTGTGACGTAATATTTACAGGGGGGTCACAGAAAGTGTGACACAGCGTGACAACCGGGGGTAGGGTGTCAAAAAAAGCTAATTTTAGTGTGACGTATTTTATGAACAGCCGCTAATATCAATTTAAAACAGGAGATTAATTTTACTCAAAATTTAGCCAACAATAATAATATTTTGTGTTTATTGAACTTATACATTTTTTCGTACTTAATATATTTATTAATCTGTAGTTGTTTACCAAAATTTCAAATTTACTGAAATTAAGGAACACAGCTACCCTTTGGGTAGAAAGGCGACTGTGTTGGGCCTATCAATTTTCGTAGTGGTACCTCGATATCAGCATTTTTGAACCTAATAAAGAGGCCTCTTTGCCGACAGGTCATTGGAATGCTTATTGATGTATTCATCATATTTTGACCTTTTTAGAAGGCACCGCCACCCCCTATAAGCAGTGGTTAGCTTGCATTCGTCAAGACATTCGGTCATCATATCTCCTATTTTTTTGCTCTATTTCTTTGTTGTATTTGTTATCGTTGTTCTTAGTGTTTTTCGTTGTTGTTGTTTTTTTGTGTGATTGTTTTACATTTACGTTGTTCCTACAGTGAATGTTTTTATTCATTTAATTGTCCGATCACGAATAATATTGAACTTCGTCGTACTAATTTAAGACGAAAAGTGATAACTGCTCCCTAAGTTACGTTAGGCCAGCAGCACGTTATCCACATCTCAACAGAGTTGTTGCTAAATAAAAGTGGCATTAGTATTTTAAAGTAAAACCACTTATTGCATTTTGGATGCAGTTTATAAACCAATTAACTCTTTTGTTAAACAGTGCATCCGCCTGAATCGCCCGCTCCCATGTACATAGCTGTTGCTTTGTCAAATTGCCAAAGAATGTAATTCCATTTTCTATGATAACATCCGGGAAAATGGATACGTGTTGGGAGAAAATTAAAACTAAAAGGAACACTTTGAACTTTAAATGAAAATAAGAAAACTCCCGTTCGTGGAACTGCATTTACTTTAAGGCAAATAAAATAGAACAAGAGAAAAATAATAATCAAACCTTTGCTAAGTATAGTGTGTGGTGGTACCGTATTTCAAAGAATTCGAATTGATCTTGGGGCACTGTAGAGCCGGGCAATTAACTAACGCAAAACAACAATAAAAATAGAAAGTTTGTGTCCAAATGTATGGGTGTATGCGTGTATGTTTTGGCAAGTGAAAACGGCCTTTCTATTAAGCCCGTCGAAGTGATTAATTCGTAAACAAGACTCTTTTGAGTTGGAGCTTTTAAGTCGTCGGATTGACTTGTGTTTACAGCTCTCAGCGGGAATCAAACCCTAACAGCCTTTCAGACAAAGCAAACATCACAAGTGAAACGTACACTTGCCATTATGGCCTAATAGATTCATGGCCGCGATACTGTACCACGCGTCCATCCATGTATTTGCACAAAAAGTCAATTAACAACTCACACCCATTGCATAAATTCTACCATCTTAATACTTTTTTATTAGCTCTACGTAATTATATAACTTATTTTTATTCCAGACAAAATTGAGATAACTATTATTCTTATGCAATAATTACAAAATCTATACTTGGACTACTTTAAAGTACCTATAGCAAGAAATTATGCATCTTCAGGTAAAAAAAGCCGCCGGATTTTGTTTTTAATTTGCTGGAGACTAAAGGCGGCAGTTTTTAGGGCCTAAATTTTTCTTATATCGTATAGAATTGAAAAAGATTCATTTTTATTTACCTGAATTGTATGAGGGTTACACAAACAATTCGACGTGTACTTAATTATGTACCAAATTTTTCAGACGAGAGAAGGGTTTCTTTCATATAACGGATGAAAAAATGTCTAATAAGATCTACTTTAAGTGTAGAAAAGATAAATACCTCGGTTCTTTTATGTATGGAAGCAGAACATTTAAATATGATTTCATACGACGATATAATTAATGACTTTACGAATAGAAAATCATGGAAAACGTATTGTAAAAAGTCGATTAATCGAATTTCATCGTTATCAGTCGAATTTTTGCCACATAATTGAATATATTGTTTTTTAATTATAAGCACAATAATAATTATTTAATTACGTTTACCCAATGTATATTATTGTTATGTCAGGTGGGGTAATTGCAAAAGCGGGGTAATTGTAAGCAGGCTCTTTATTTCGATGAAATAGGACCCTTGATTATTCCAACTAATGAGAATTATAGACTGTGGTGTTGACTTTTGACGGTTGGTTGCTTTAGAGCGCTAAACAGCAGAGGAAGAGTTTCGCAATATTTTATGTTAAACAGTGAAAATATTTCTATATATTATATTTTTGGGGTAATTGTGAACATGGCTTTAAAAATATAATTTTCATTGGAATTCACATTTGAAAGCGAATTGTTCAGTTTTGCCCCATTAAAAACATTTATAAAGCCAGTACAAACAAGATAATTGTTCACATTTACCCCTAAGGTTTTGACTTCGTTAATAAGTGAAGGGGTAATTGTAAACTTAAGTTTTTTTGCAAAAAAAATCCGAATTTGCATATTTACTTATTTCGTAACAGAAATTCACTTAAAACCAAACAAGGACCTAAATTAATAATACAGTCGCCTAAATTTAATCTTCATCTAAGATACACCAAACTTCAAAAGTCAAACTTCAAAAATCGTTCACAATTGTCCCACCTGACCCTAACCTCATAGGTACCACCTTATTAGTAGTACATAATTTAGCTTTTAATAGCTCAGAAATATACCCAAAAACTATTTATTATATATCTAATCTTAATTAAATTGTTGGGTTGTAAAAATACTTTAGTAACTGACCCATCAATCCCCTCGTTTACAATTATAAGTACCTACTAATTACGGGAAAAAGGTGGTGTAATTAGGACAATAATTCACAAATCTTATGTAAACTTATAAGTTCATATGTTCATAAGTGACAAAAATTTAATTAATACGATGGTGAAGTAGGTTATCGAATTGTAGAGGCCGGAAGAGGCGGCAAATGAGTGAATCCAGTATCCACCAGTGTTTCAATCTGATAGCCACATAAAATGAAATTTAGAGTATCCATAAGTTTATCGATTCTTTTTTAAATACATAAATTCGGAAATGTTAGAAATTATCGAAGGATAAATTTCTAGCCTTTTAAGATCAATTTCCCGATCATTTCTAATACTAAATACTTTTAATTTTTGTCATAAACAATTATTTTGTACACCTTCGTGAGATGTTATAATTATGTAGTTTTTTCTCATTAATTTATAATAATTATTTTCCTATCTTAACCTTTAATTATTATTGTTTCGTTAGTTGGTTGAATTATAAACATCTAGCACCCTCTTGTCCCGAAACGGCGAAGTTGTTGTCCTTGTAAAGCTACCTTAATATATGTAAAAAGCTGGCCTTGTAGAGAGCCTTTTCAAACTATTTCAAGAGTCAGCTTTAGTCTCTCAGTTCCATTATAGATGTCAGCAGGTGGCAAAGACTGCAAATTTCAAAAGTTTTCAAATGTTAAGGACCCTACTACCGTCAGAGTTAAACACAATTTTTTATATTTTATCTTTCAAAAACAACTCCGTGTTTAGACTATGAAAATAATTAATTCTTGTTTAAATTAAAACCTGTTCCGTCATAAGGCAAATTCTAAAATTTATACTTTCAGAAAAATAAATTAAAAGTACAAAGTTTAAAAAAAATGACTCCCTAGACCAATTGAATAAGATGATAGGATCGTTCAAAATATAATATCTAACAAATAGGAAAACTTAAAGAATATCCGATAGAATTTTTAAAAAGAACTCTTTTTTAACATCCTATGAGCTATACACGGAAATCGAACTCGAACTGAGTTTTATGAGAAGAAGCTTAATTCTTTTAATTTTATATATAAATATTACTAAAATTGTTTTGCTTTAAAATTTATAAAAATTTTTATTCTAGAGTAAATTGATCTAGATCAATTCAATAAAATGATAAAATAATTCAAAATATATTTTTTTACAAATACGTGAACATAAAGACCATCTAATAAAATTTTTTAAGAGCTATTTTTTAACACCCTATATGAGCTATGTAATATGATTGAATAAACTCTTAGGGTGAGTCCTAATTAGTTTGTCATACTGCAGCTTTATGAGAAGATATAATAGACCAGAGTCGATAATTTTTGAAACCAAAAAAAATTATAGGTAGTTGGATGAAACCCATTGGAAAAGGAAGAGAATATAACAGAAATGATAGGAAAACTAATTTACGGGCGATCTGAGGTCGGGAAGGGGAAGGGGGTGAGTTTTTAAGGGTACAAAACGGTTCTCCTTGATTTCCGGAAAAACTACAAGTCTTATGAAAAAGGTTAAATGGCAAAGTTGTAGGTATTAAAAAGATCTACACTGTTTACACATAAACTCAAAATGTATGTAAAAATTCAAATAACCAACTTTTTAGTTTTTTATTTATCTTTTACAAAAAAAATTTTTTTTCACGAAATTTAGTAAAAACTTACCTATTTATGTCCCAAACACGTTGTAATTTGAATTTTCACACCATCAGAAAGTAGAGATTTCAACGAAGAAAAAGCCCACCAACCCTTTTAAAAAAGGAGGTATTTTGACGTGAGAATTTTCGATTGAAAATTAGGGTGCTTTTTCGATATTAAGTAAAAATAAGGTGAAAAAATAAATATTTCAAATCAAAAACTTCGTGAAAAAAAATTTTTTTGTAAAAGATAAAAATAAAAAACTAAAAAGTTGGTTATTTGAATTTTTCACATAAATTTTGAGGTTACGTGAAAAAAAGTGTAAATACAAAAGTTGTAGATCTTTTTATTACCTACAACTTTGCCATTTTACTTTTTTCCATAAGACTTGTAGTTTTTTCCGGAAATCAAGGAAAACCGTTTTTTACCATTAAAAACTCATCCCCTTCCCCTTCCCGACCTCAGATCGCCCGTAAATTATTTTTCCTTTTATTTCTGTTATATTCTCTTCCTTTTCCAATGGGTTTCATCCTACTATAATTTTTTTTTCACCTTTTACTATTTTTGAAGGCTTCAGCACTGATCTATAAGTACATATAAATTTCAATTTTATTGGAGCGTTTCGTAAACTAACAACAAACAATAATATTGATAATGAATATTTACTGACGTCTCAACATGAACAAATTTCGTCGTGATAGAGAGTAGCTGCTGCGTTATAAATGAAGTAATATAACGTTATAAGGAGTTATTGTTATAACGAATGACGTTATAAAGAGTTTACACTATTCTTGAAAAGCCTCAAAAAGTATGGAACGTTACCTATATACATTTCGCCCTTCAGAATAGGTACCATCAAGGGTAAACTAAATAGCATCCTGATGATGCCTCGAAGGACGAAATGTACACAGAGTAAATTGTTTCATTGTTAAAATGTCTGTTTTTTTATTTGGTTATAATTTTCTAAAATTATTGAAAAGATATAGCCGGATTAATATGGGAAATTTGCCCCCGCGCCTTTTTCGACTCGCACTCAGGGGATCGATTTGGTGTCGAATAAAAATAATTCACCTCAATTTTTAGCTCTTTAACTCGAACGGTTTCGAGATTTTCAAAAAAACCTATTTTTTCGATTTTATTTTTATTTATAGTGAAATTCAAAATTAATTGATGATAAATTTTTTGTTTCTAATTCTTACAAAGTCTAAGACATGAAAAAATAATATGATCATGGTTCTTAAACGACAAGCCGATTTTTAGGGGAGGAAAGAAAAATAAAATCTTTATTTTTTAGCCTTTCTGAAATATGTCACTCACCAAAATTCGTCAGAAAATGTACTTTATACTCCTTTACACTCAGGGTTTTTTTTCAATTTTTTGAAATAGTGGAACAATATGAAAAAAATTAAAAACTCATTTTTTTTTTCTAAAATCTCGCGTTTTAATCAACTTATATTTTTGTTTTAGTTAAAAAAATGCATAGAAAATATTTTTTTACTTAAAATTCACAATGACATTGCTTATTAAACAATTTCAATCATATTTGCTACAAAATGATTACTTTAGCGTTTAATGCGTCAGCTTGGCGCGAGTTTTAAATAACATAGTCTTTAAGTAATAATTGTGTAGCAAATATGATTGAAAATGCTTGATAAGCAATGTTATTGTGAATTTTAAGTAAAAAAATATTTGCAATTCATTTTTTTAAAGTAAAAAAAAATATGTTAGTTAAAACGTGAGATTTTAGAAAAAAAAAACTTCAAAAAATTCAAACAAATTCCTGAGTGTAAAGGAGTAAAAAAATACAAATTCTGACGAATTTTGGTGAGTGACATATTTCACAAAGGCTAAAAAAATAAAGATTTTAATTTTCTTTCCTCCCCTAAAAATCGGCTTTTCGTTTAACAATCATGATCATATTATTTTTTCATGTCTTAGACTCATAAGAATTAGAAACAAAAAATTTATCATCAATTAATTTTGAATTTCACTATAAAAATTAAAATAAAATCGAAAAAACAGATTTTTTTGAAAATCTCGAAAACCGTTCGAATTAAAGAGCTAAAAATTGAGGTGAATTATTTTTATTCGACACCAAATCGATCCCCTGAGTGCGAGTCAAAAAAGGCGCGGGGGCAGATTTCCCATATTAATCCGGCTGTAGCCTTTACAAATAAACTGATAAATAATTTTTAATATTTTGCCTCTGTACATTTACCGCTTTATTTGCAAGCTCTTAATTAATTTTGGAAATTTATTTTCTAATAAAAATAGTGATACACCTATCAAATCCCCACTTAAGACACGATAGATACAGCTTGTTAAGCACCAGAGGGGTTACAAATAGTTGGACTAATTTATATGAGAAGAAGTCTGTTAAAGTGCTTTTCGTGTTTTACGATATGGGCGGAGAAACAACGCGCCTGTTGGATACATGGTATACTTTACTACATGTGTAGGTATTATACGTGTACCATATATGTAGAGTGGTTCCGTTTTCATAAGTACACATGCACCCCTGTCCGGCCGGCGCCTGCACCCATGTCCGCGTCGGCGTCTACCCCACATACCCCACATATATATGTCAAACTCAAAAATTTTAGAAATACGCAACCACTAGGGATAGATTTCACGATCTGTTTTTGTATCTATCAACAAAAAAATTGGACAATCTAGCGTTCTAGGAATTTATTTATTAAATTTTTAAAATATTGTAGGTTACTTTCCAATTTATTGATCTATGTAGAATGTCGTATCTGCATAGATGTATTAATTTCTTGATTAATAGACTTCAGTATTTTTTGAATACGTATCTAAGATACAGTATTACAATGGGGAGGCTTTGGGTTTCGGTAAAATATATCGCCATTTCTTTTAACACGTTTTGGCTAGTGTTGGCATCAAATAATTTGGCAGATAATTGCCAAGGTGCCGAACCGGCTAGACAACAAGCTAAAGAGTCGTTTTCCGTAACAAATTGCCACTTGCCTGCCTTTTTGTCACTTCGGTTTTTGGACGCCTAATTTAAGCATTAGGCCACTTAAATAAAATGCATCTTCTTCCATAAAGAAATTTAACCCCCTTTTTCTAATAATTTTTACAAACTTTTTTTTTGACGAATAAAAACAAGTTTAAAAATTTCAACAGATTTAATTAATCAACTTTACAATTGTTTTGCCAAACTTTGGCTTCATCAGAAGTTTATTATTTTAATTTAAAGAAGTTTATTATAAACTTAAACCTAAAGTGATAAAATATTTCCTTATATACTATTTTGTTAAGGGAGGGGGAGCAGGGAACATATTCAGTAATGGAGATTGGCTTAATTCAGTTTATTCGTTAATTAATAGTAGACTACTATTTTTAAATTTGTTAATTTCTAAAATTTCTAAAGCCGACAATTTATACAAATTATTTTCATTGTGCAGTAGGTACCTTAAGATCTTCATTAAAATCATGCCTATTTGTTATTAAATGGTTAGCATAATTAGAGACCGTTTTATTATTTAAGCATAACCTTTTACATATGTTCTTTAATTCTTATGCCAAAATTTCTACTAGTTTTTCCAATATAAAACATTAAAACTCACTAGAAAGGTGTTCTGATGGAACATATTTAAATACGTATAAAGAAAACAGTATAAATGTTTCAACCAATTTTAATAACAAAATCTCAACAATCGTTTCAACTAAGCAGTCATTATCAAGAGTACAAAAAGGCAATACTAAAGAAAGAACGTACAGTAAAATTACTCTAGGATGGTCTCCGGGATTACTAGTTCTTAAAATGCGCAATGGCAAAAGGTAACGCCTTGCTGGCGATAGCCACAGAGATGCATTTGCATGCCCGACTATTCATTTAAAAATGGTCGAAATATTTTATACAATTATTATATTTTAAGAATACAAAAGCTGCCAATATAGTGTGCAAAATGCTACGATATTAACACGTTTCATTACTGAAAGGTTATCTATGTTTAATAATTTTGGGTACATAACAGTATCGGGAGATTCAGGTATAAACTAAATTAACGACTACCGGAGAGGAGAGATCAAGCACCCCTGTCTTAAAACTAGTATATTTATTTGTCGTAATTTGTCGAGCGTTGATTGTGTCTTTCTTCCTCCGAATGCGTTCTCTTTCTTTCTTCTACGCCGACTGTAAAATCTTCAGAGCTCATCTTAGAGTAATCAAGCTGTACATGGAATCACATAAGTAACTACAGAAACCTAATTAACGCAGATAGAATATAACATGAATAATGAGCAAAATTCCCAAATATTACAAATATTAACAAATATCAACGCAGATAGAATATATTATATTTGGAAATTTTGCTCATTATTCATGTTATATTCTATCTGCATTAATTAGGTTACTATAGTTATTTAAGTGATTCCATGTACGTTATTAATAATGACTGCTTGGTCGAAACGATTGTTGAGATTTTGTAATTAAAATTGGTTGAAACATTTATACTGTTTTCTTTATACGTATTTAAATATAAAACATATTACAAGATTTGCAATTTAATTTATATACTCCTGTTTTTTGTAATTTGTTCACTTTGAACTTGTTATTAGTTACGTATGTAACAATGTAATTATTTTTATTTAGTAAAGTGGAAACTGTATTACTCCGTTGGCCCAAAAAAGTTATAATTTTATATTTTCTGTTTACTTTTATGATGGGGTAAATTGAACTTATTATTTTTCTTGAGGGCCATTTTCTTTAACAAAGCGTCTACTATGGTGGTATTATAATTATTGTTAATAGCAATTTGTTTTATTATATATAATTCTTTATTGAAATCGGTTTTTGATAAAGGAATATTAAGCAATTTAAATATCATGCTTTTGAAGGAAACCAAAGTTTGGCGAAACAATTGTAAAGTTGATTAATCAAATTTGTTGAAATTTTTAAACTTGTATGTTTTTATTTGTCAAAATTTATATGAATTTCAACCAAGTATCGACAGAATCAATTAAATATGTTTACAAACATTTTAACTATTGCACCCAGTCATGGTTCCCATAACTTTAATTACAGATATGATAAAAGTAACACACGATTTGGCTTTATCTTATAAGTAGATTTATCAATTTTTCAATTGATTTTAAATTTACGAAATGTGTTTTTTATTATCTTCCCGAAAGCTTTAAAAATAGTAGCCTTGCTCCTCGGCTTCAATGTTTGCTGACCTAATACAGTTTCCAAAGCGATCGTATTACCCTCTATTTGTTTTGTATCAAATTTAATAATTACAATACAAACATACATATGTCTCTTGTAAATGTATAATGATCAATCATAATAACATATCACATTGTACAGGGCTCTTCAATGATGCAAAATATTTTTTACGACAGCAAAAATTATTTTGACCAATAAGTACGTATTTAGCAATCTTCATCATTTCTTCTTTAGGGACAAACATTTAAAGGTACCTAATTGTGAAACTCTTACCGTATTTTTTTTGGAGCCTGTGTTATATTAACCTAGACATTTGCCCTATAGCGAGTCATCAACACTTTCACATCGGCCCTGAGAATAACCCTATGGCTACCTATTAGCGCCGTTCACCATTAATTTTATTGCTATATAAGTTCATTTTTGTATTATTATAGAGAGACTCTAAGTTTTTGTCAAAACGTGTCACTATGTCCGTTTGATTGCTAAATTGCCTAATAAATTGTCATATTTTGTAAAAGTTTCTGTGCTGAACTCAATAAAGTGTTTAAAAAACGCTTGTTGTACAATCTTCGTTATAATTGGCGCTGCGAACAGGATTCCAAAAGGGGTCTTCACTGGTAATTTCATCGAGAAAATACAGAAGAATCCTCAACTCTACGAGCTGCAACGTTTGGAATTCAAAATCGAACTTGAAGAATCTTCAGCAGGAATTCATCAAGAAGTAGGACGACACCTAGGATACCGCCCTATTCAACAGGAACTAGGACAATCCACTGCGTCTCCTATTTTTCGAGAGTTTTTAATCAAGTAAGTACAGTGTTCGTTTCATTACTTGTTATCCTTGCTCTCCTTGATTACAAAATGACCACTACCCAGGCAACTATCTCCCTAACTGAGTTTAAAACTCGTTTTGACTTTTTCTTTAGTCTCATCCCGATTTTTGATGGAAAAGAAACTGAATTAGTCCAATTTATTAAGTCTGTAGATAATTTTTGGCAAAATGTTTCCACTTCTAGTCCAGAATATCAAACATCAAAATTCTTAGCTATTACTAATAAATTAAAAGGTGATGCTAGTTTGTTGTATTCGGTTGAAAGACCAGATGATTGGCCTTCTTTAAAAAATTTACTTAAGGAACGTTTTGGTTGCATAGAAAATACAGATCTACTTTATAATCAGCTTTTAGGTTGTGCTATGTGTTCAAACGAACATTATGAAAACTATTATCTTAGGGTTCATTCTATTCTTAGTAAGTTAAATGAATCAGTAGAAGGTCAAACAGATCAACATTATCGTAGGGATCATTATAAAAGAGAAGCTACCAAAGTCTTTTGCGCGGCAATTAATGAACCATATAGGACACATCTTCTATATAGGCGTCCTCTTAATTTGCAAAATGCTTTAACGTACTGTAAGGAATTAGAAAATTTAAATCAATCCGCAGTTATGTATCAGCAAATGCAACGGATACAGGCAGGGAACAAACCAACACACACACAACACTCATCAAAAACATCCAACACTCAACCTACACCAAACATCTTTCAATCATATCAACCACAAGCTTTAAGACGACCTTTCTTTTCTCAACCCCAAAACCAAGTAAGACAACAACCTCGACCTCTACCTACAATGGGACAAGCTCCTAGACCTTTTATTGCACCGAAACCACATCCTGCTTTCCTTCAAAACAAACCTCAAAACAATCAATATTATAAACATTTCATCCCTCAACAAAAACCTTTAGGCACAAGAGATGTCTCCATGAGAACTGTTTCACAGTTTCGAAAACCATTTGTAAATCATTTCCAAAATGTTACTCGCTCTCAGCACCCTCATTATAAAATAGAGGAAGTAACGAATATGGAAAATGACTCACAAATAGTATACGATGAAGACGGAAATGCCTACCTTCCTATTAATCCCGAATCATATCCTGAAGAATATGACAATTATCCTGAACCTAGTAACGAATTCCTTGAACAAGACATGCTTACTCAAGAAAATGAAAATTTTCTAATACCAGCCTCAGACAAACTTCAGAATACCTAGATTTAGATGATTTGAATAATTTATTAATAAAAACACCAAGACTACCATACATACAATCATTCACGTTTAATTGTAAAATTTTAATAGATAGCGGAGCCTCGAAATCAGTTATGAATCCAGAATTTGCAGAAAAGTTCTTTTCAGAATATCTTTATTGCGATCCATTTGAAATTAGAACGGCACACGGTAAAACAAACGGTCAGTACCGTCTAAAAATTCCACTTTTACATGAATTTGGCGAGGACACAGTAATTGAGTTTTTAATTTTTAAATTCCATCAGACATTCGATGCACTCATTAGTAATGTTGACCTTAAATTAATAAATGCCATAATCGATTACAATAACCAGACCATTACTACACCTAATACTGTCATTCCATTCCTCGAAACAAGAGACAGGATCATTAACACCTACACACTTAAACAAATACCCGTCGCTATTCATAAAGGAAACTTTGTCATTAATAACAATTATGAACACACTTTACCAGGTATTTACACCGCAAATGAAGGTTATGCTTATGTTTATTGCCTAAATAATTACGATACGACTGAACCCATGGAAATTGACCCTTTAGATAATTATGTATTTAGTTCAAATCCGCCTAGTAACATAGACTCAATAGAATTTAATCCGACAAAAGATCTGCGTACCGATCATATGAATATAGAAGAAAAAGATAAAATCATTAAATTATGTCATCAATACAAAACTATCTTTCATAAAGAACAGTCAAAACTCACTGCAGTCACTAACGTTAAACACCATATTCGAACCACCGATGACGAACCCATTTATAAAAAATCTTTTCGCTATCCCCAAAAACTTAAGGAAGAAATTCAAAAACAAATTACCAAACTTCTAGGTGACAACATCATAAGACCTTCAGTCAGTCCCTATTCAAGCCCTGTTTGGATAGTTCCTAAGAAACTTGACGCTTCTGGTAAGAAAAAGTGGCGCATGGTGATAGATTTTAGGGAATTAAATAAGAAAACAGTAGAAGATAAGTATCCGCTTCCTAGAATAGATGATGTATTAGATGCGTTAGGAAAATGTAGTTATTATACGACTTTAGATCTTGCATCCGGTTTTCATCAAATACCCATGGACCCGCGTTCAATTGAAAAAACAGCATTCTCAGTTGAAAACGGTCACTATGAGTATGTTAGAATGCCCTTTGGCTTGAAGAACGCTCCCGCGACCTTCCAACGCATGATGGATGAAGTATTAAAGGAATACCTGTATAAGTTTGTCTTTGTATATATGGATGATATAGTCATCTTTAGTAAATCCCTCCAGGAACATATCACTCATCTACGACTTATCTTTGAAAAATTAAAATCTGTCAATTTAAAAGTTTCCCTTGACAAATCAGAATTTCTTCGTAAGGAAGTACCTTTTCTTGGACATATAATTACCACCGAAGGCATTCGTCCAAACCCCGACAAAATTAATGCTATCAAAAACTTTCCGATACCACATAATATAAAAACTTTACGTGCATTTCTCGGCTTGTCAGGCTTTTATCGTAAATTTATTAAAAATTATGCAAAAGTTGTTACCCCTCTTACTCGTTGTCTCAAGAAAAATTCCAAAATTGAGTATCAATCCCCAAGTTATATAAATGCAGTTAAACAAATTAAAGAATTGATAACCAACGCCCCTATTTTGGCCTACCCTGACTTCACTAAAACATTCACTATTACAACTGATGCTTCAGACAAAGCAATTGGCTCAGTTTTATCGCAAGATAAACACCCCATTGCATTTTATAGTAGAACTCTTAACACTGCCGAACGTAATTATTCTACAATTGAAAAAGAACTTCTTTCCATAATAGATTCATGTAAGCACTTTCGCCCATATATATTTGGTAGAAAATTCATACTACAAACAGATCATCAACCCCTAGTGTGGATACATTCACTTAAAGAACCACAGAACCGACTCTGCCGGTGGAAAATTAAGTTACAGGAGTATGATTTTGATATTAAACATATTAAAGGTAAAGAAAATTACGTCGCTGATGCCCTGTCTCGAGTTGAAATTAATGCATTAGAAGACGATTTTGAAAATTTAGATCTTGATTCACTTTTTAATAACCCATCTGATTTAACATCTGAAGAATTAGATGAGTTTCTAAACGATTTCAACTTAGAATTACTAGATGACCAACAAACAATACACTCAGCCCAAGAAAACCCTATACCAGTAATGCCCATTTCAGATAGACCACTTAGCTCATTTCCAATAATGATTTATGTTAAATTTGGCACACCACGATTCAAATTAATAACTAAAGGAAATAGACTTATAATTAATATTTCGGCTAATCAAATTGATCTTTCTTGGTTAGGAACAAAAATAGATAATGAAATAAAAGGAAAAATCAGTAATCAAGTAGGAATTTATTTTGATCCCAAATTCACTGAAAATTTTCAACAACAGATATTTAGGACATTTTATGATCATTTTCATAAGAAAAATAATCAAATTAAAATCATTAAAACTACAAATAATCCTCCCACTTTATCTTTAGAAAACGCTTTAAATGAAGTTGCTAAATATCACGATGCAAATCATAATGGCATCGATGAAACCTTTTATCAATTAAAAACTCAATTTTATTTTCCGAATTTAAAAAAATTAATCACTTCATACATCAATAAATGCGATGTTTGTTTACAGGCTAAATATGATCGTAACCCTTATAAGCCACCTTATAAAGGCCCAATTGTCTCTAGTCGCCCGTTTGAAATTATTATGTTAGACACTTTCACCTTAGATAATCAAAAATTTCTCACTTTTTTCGATCACTTTTCAAAATACACGCAAGCATACTATCTAAATGACGGAAATATGACGACTTACATTAACAAAATTAGACATTTCATAAATCACCATAATTTACCTGGAAAGTTCATCGTAGATCAAGGAACTGAATTCAATAATATTCATTTAAGAGATTTTTGTCGTTTGTACCATATAGATTTACATGTTATAAGTATCAATAATCCTACAGGAATAGCTCCCCTAGAACGTATACATGGAACCATTAAAGAAAAGGTTACAGCCCTTAAAATTGCAAATCCTGAAGAAACAACTCCAAATTTAGTATTACAAGTAGTTTTTATGTACAATAATTCAGTACAATCAACCACTAAACTAAAACCATTCGAGATAATTTATGGTCCTTATAAGAATCTCACAGAAAAAGAAATACCAGAATTCAATAAACCATCAGATTATATAATGAATAGAATTAGAGAATTAGAACAGTTTTACAATCAAATTTCAGAAAAATCTAAACATAAAAATCAAAAAGATCTAGATAAATCAAATGAAAAAAATAATGAACCTCTTCCAGACCAACTTCCTAAAATCCTTTATATTAAAAATACCCAGCGTACTAACAAAACAAAACCACCCTTTAATAGAATAACACTAGTAGAAAATAAAGACACACACATAAAAGCCATGCCACCTAACCAAAATAACCCAAGAAAGTATTCTAAAAGAAAAATTAAAAGAATAAGGAAAAACATTTCCATTTCAGGTAACAATGAGGCACCTTCATCTAACACCGATAATAATGACCCTGTACCATCAACATCTCGCTTTGCAAATAACATCGATTAACAATAACATAACATATATAGAAGAAGAGCTAGGTGAAGCTTATCTCTTTTCGCATTATCATAAGTTCATTTATAACATAAATCTCACGCAAATTAGATCAGTATATTTAGATTTACTAACTAAAACAACCATTCTTAGACATCAATATAATAATGGTATCTTTCACATCTTAGAAGATACTCTTAATCAAATCAACGATCATTTAAATAAATTAAGACCACACCGCGAAAAACGAGGACTCATTAATGGAATTGGAAACGCTCTCAAATACTTATTTGGCACAGTAAATGACGATGATTATCAACAAATTAAAAACAACTTCAATACATTATTCGACAACCAAAAGAAAGAGATAGAAAAACAAAATCAATTTCTATCACTAGCTCATCATATTACAAATTCATATTCAGAATCATTTAATATTATTACTCAAAAATTTAATGAAACCTTTAACGAGTTTACACGAGAAATTGACACACTTAATACTGAAAGCTTAATTACCAAATTCATTCTAATTTCACAAACTTTACTGAATCATGTACAAGCAGTAGAACGTTCTTTAACATTTGCCAGAGAAGAGATTGTAGATTACGAATTAATTTCAAATAACCAAATACGACAAATGATGAAACACCTTTCAGAAATTTATTCAAAAACACAATTATTGCCACATTCCGAAGAAAATCCTATTGTCTATTTAAATTTCAATAAACAAACTATGATCTTAACAAATGACTTAATCATCGGAATTATTCAGTTTCCAATATCAATGTCAATTACATTTAAATTATATCAGTTGTATCCTATAATAAGTCAAGACAACTCTCTCCTCCTTATCCCATCTAAACTTAATACCCGTTTTGAAACCATCTCCAAATGGTACGAACATTGTACATTGATTGAAGATTGTAACTATTTTTGTAAAGATAAAGTTAACACCGAAATTATAAACGCTTTTGAGAGTCCTAGTTTAGATATAAAACAATACCATGAGGTACATCAGCTTCATAATGGAAGTCTACTCGTCACCACCAATCAAGAATGGGTTATTGACTCCAGGAAGCAGAAAAAAGGAAATTTCATAATAAACTACGATGACAAAACCATCATCAACCAAGATTTATTCAAGAAGGAACCCGATGTCATTCCCGACATTAAAATACAGGAATATCACATCGAGATGCCAAAACCCCAAAAAGGAATACATCTTCTAGACAAATTCCCAAACAAGGCAGAAGATATTAAACAAATGCTGCAAGAAATAGAAAAGACACCTATCCATCTAAGGCCTGTTATGTTTTATGGACATCTCTCTATTACTGCAGTTTGCATATTTCTAATATTGCTAATACCCATACTAATATGTTATAGAAAACATATTGTAGTAATGCACCAGACATGGAGAAATAAAAAGGAAAAACCTAACAACCAGCCGGAATACACTGAACTCCAGCCAGTTCCAGGCTCTTCAACCTATCCTAAAATTATATGAATTGATGAGGACATCAAGCTTAACGGGGGAGGTGTTATATTAACCTAGACATTTGCCCTATAGCGAGTCATCAACACTTTCACATCGGCCCTGAGAATAACCCTATGGCTACCTATTAGCGCCGTTCACCATTAATTTTATTGCTATATAAGTTCATTTTTGTATTATTATAGAGAGACTCTAAGTTTTTGTCAAAACGTGTCACTATGTCCGTTTGATTGCTAAATTGCCTAATAAATTGTCATATTTTGTAAAAGTTTCTGTGCTGAACTCAATAAAGTGTTTAAAAAACGCTTGTTGTACAATCTTCGTTATAATTCCTGTGAAAATTCTCACAGTTTAGATCCACTTATGGCTGGTGGTGACGGACGACTTATTACACCGAATATTTTGTCCCAATAAAATTAATAGTAGGTATATTAGCTAATCTACTTGAGAGATATTGTAAACAACTCACCATAATACCCTTGCTGTGTGTGTGTGTGTGAACGGAGAGTAAGATAAACTTGAAACTAATATATCGATGGTATCAAGTCCTTTTTATTATTATCATTAGAGGGGTAGGTGAGGAAAACATGCGCCGCAAAACAACGCAAAATTTCTTATCGTGTCCCAGGAAGGATTGTTTATGGAAGTTGTGGATGTAGATGACAACATGTTAGCAGATAAGGGACTTCGTCCTATTTTTTTTATTCTATTTCTTTAGCGATTAACAGGTTTATAATACTAAAGGGAACGTCTTGGAAAAAAAAATGCTTTTAACTGATTTTTAAATTTACTTTTTTGTTTGCGTGATGTTTGCCAACGTAGTAAGATTTTGTTCAATTTTTATTGTCCTATTGTTTTAAAAATTTTTATAATTTTTTAAGTCCTTTTTTTGAAGACGACTCTCCTTGATAGCAAATCTTTTTAGGATCAACAAATATTCCACCCAGCTGTATTAAAAATACTACCATCTGTATCTACGTAATAGTTATTATTGTCGTTGGTGTAAATGCTTGTGTATGTGTGCAATGTATTATTATTGAAAGTCTTGTCTTCTTGCCCTATCGTATCGGTCAGACGGACTAGACGTTTCCCGTGTTGGTCAGCATCTGGTTTATGTAAAAGAAGAGGAACCACACGCCGCGCAAGAGTGTGTTACAATATAACGTGTATTAAAGTCGTGCGTGTGTGTGTATGAGAGAGAGTATGTGTAGTTGGTCTCTGGTAAAACTCTGGAGCCAGTCGAAGGAACGATGGGAAAAAGAACGAACCTGGCGGGATGGTGGTAGTTGTGGCGCCGCGATCTTTCTTCAGACACAACGCCCTTTGGATGTTAGTCGCATACAGGGTGTTACGATATAACAAAATATGACTAAAACGTAAATTTTATTATTAGATTGAAAATCAAAACCATCCCTTATATTCGTATATATCCGTATGATCAAAATAAGGATAAGGATGGAAATTAAGTATAACTTTTAAGTTTCCTGAATGTTTAAATCTCAGGGACTTTATCTTATTTTAAGGGGCAAATAAGGACACTAAAATCACTTTCAATCCTCTGAATATAGTAAAGGAACATTCATTAATTATGTGAGTTTAAAATGAGGGGTTCCAGTAAAATCTCATCGAACTTTATTTTAAAAGAAAGGGACATTGAAAATCTTATATTAACTTTTTAATTCAAAGAATAGTAGAAATTATTTTTCTAATTTAATAAAATTTTATTTTGGGATGTCTGACATAATGGGGATGAGGGAGTTTGCCAGATATTACCAAATCTCGTTAAAGGTGAAAGGGAGGGATTCAAATTAAACGAAAACACTGTATTTAATAAAAAATATTTGTCGTAACATGATCCATTCTCCATGACTCTACTTTTTCGATTTTATCATTTTTCTTCCAATTTTATTTTTTTCAAGTTGATTCTCTTTCACAGTTTTCATGTAGGTATTAATACACTTTTTGTAATCATTATCCTTTTTTCCGTTTTATCTAAAGGGACTGAAAAGACATTTTCTTATTTTATTTTTTAATTTCTTAGTCATTTTGAATATTTAATGAGAGACATTTTACGAAGAAGTGCAAAGGACTTTAAACAAATGAAAGAAAACTGTCATTTGAAGAATTAAGAATAAAAAAATTGGTAGTTTTAAGAAATTGAACAAAATGTCATCAAAACCTAAAAGTTGGAAAGAAATGGTTATATTTATTCTATAAAATTGTAATATTAATATTTTTACACAAAACTTGTAGTAATAATTACTAGATTATCAGAATTAATAACAAAATCATTGAAAAGAGCAATAATAGATATATTAGTAGATAGGTACTACCCTTTTGTAATTGTAGTTTTAAGAAATCAGACAAAATGTCATCCAAACCTAAAAGTTGGATATAAATTATCATGTTAATACTATAAGGTTTCAATATTATTAGAAATTTATTACACAAAAATGCGGTAATTATTATTTTTAAATCATTAGACCATGAATGAATTCGCTTGTTCTGTAACTTTCTCATACTACCTCGTATTTAATCATGTCACAAATATAATTTCAATGAAACAACAATATTAAAAGAAAAGGACCAGATAAAGATCTTTGTGTGTTTAATGTTACATTTTATTGATGAGCGATTCGTGTATTGACCAAGCGAAGCACGTCACTCTTCGCCATAATAAAACCTCAATCAATTGAGCATTAAATTTCAATCAATTACGTTTCCAAATATTAACACTAGCCACGGTTCCCATTGGTCCTTACAGAATCCATTTCTGACATCACGGGACGTTTCTGAAAACGACCCTTACGCATTGGTCTGTTAAAGCTGTCCTACTACCAGACGAAATTAAACGTTAAAATCCTGTAGGCTTAGGGGCCAGTATCGTTTGCTAATATCCAGAGCGGACGGGATTTTGAAATCTTCACCGCAACAACATACTAACTTGTATTTTGTACTATGCATAATTTGCCTTCGACCTGAGTAGGGCAGAAGTGTGTGTTAATGTTTGTGACAAACGTAGAAGACTATCTTGAAGATTTTTAATAATCGAAGTGATTAATTAAGTAGATGATTTTGTGGAAATGGATCAGCCTTATAACGAAAATTATCAAACATGTGATACCACTACATCATCGTCTGGTTGTTTATCAACGCCTTTTTCTGTTAAGGATATTTTGAATATTAACAACGAAGATTATCAACCGAACAATGTTTATGGCGAGACCGGTTGTAAAGAAGAATTTGTGAAAGTTGAATACGGTGATCATTACGATTTTTCACATTTCCATTATCAACAACACCAGTGGGACAATAATTACAGTGGTCAGTGCTTCGATAATTACAATAATTATAGCAATTATTACAATAATTTTGACAGAAGTGATGCGGCGTATTTTTATAAAAATTACAATAATTGTGATGTACCTTCGTTTTCTACCACGTCTTCGCATATGCAACAGCTGAGTGACATTTGTAGTCCGTTTACTGATAAGAACGAAGAGGAAGATGTTTGCACAAGCGTTGAAAGTCCTAGTAAGTTTATTTATCTCTCAAATGTGATGTAGTCTTTGTTTGTGTAAATTTAATCAATCATATTTTTTGATACTTGTTGTAATTGTTATTAATGCATTATATTTTATCACTTTCAATTTTTTTTACATTACTCAAGTAAAGTAAGGATAATAACAGTAAAATGTCCTGTGTTGGTTTGAAAATGTCCTTTCTGATTTCAAGAACACCAACAAGTGACGAGTTCAAAAACGGAACTAAGAAAATCCGGCAGTAAAAGGGCAAAAAGAAAGCCAAGGGTCCTTTTCAGTCAGGCCCAAGTTTACGAATTAGAACGTAGGTTTAAACAACAAAAGTACCTAACTGCTCCTGAGAGGGAGGAAATGGCCCAAGGACTTCAGCTTACATCGACACAAGTAAAAATTTGGTTCCAAAATCGAAGGTACAAAAGCAAGAGGCAAACGATAGAAAACAATGAAAAGGAAAAGAAAATCCCACCGAATGCTTCAGTCATTACAGCTAATATCGGTTTCTGTGGGGTTGGACCACATTATAGACCACAACCTTCTTATACCGCCAATTTTACGAATAGTAACAATAATATTAATGACAATTTGAGTCACGGGAACTGTGGAAATGTGGACAGAAGTGATGTTGCTAGTTTGATAAAATTCAACGACTTTGCTTTTTGATCTAATTAAGAAATCAATTACTAACAATTGTCAGGGATCAACTTTTACGTATACATAAAAAATAACAATCACCGGTTACTTATATTATTAAAAAAATACTTATTTTAAAATAACTATTGCTTAATATAATTATTTCTTTTTTTTTGTTTTTGGAACATTAACCTTAAGATAATTAAATCGTGCAATTGAATGGAGTTGTTGTCCAAGCAGACCAAATACCTATGTAAATAAATCAAAAATAAAAACGTACATTAATATTTTATTCGTTAAAAAGAAGTGGATGTTACTGTGAATAAGTTATATTTTTAGAATAAGTGCAATTTTTTAACGTGGGATAAAAATAAAATATTGAGTCCTAAAAAATGGTCTTTATTCTTGTTTTCGTTGCCAAATGATATCGAACTGTTTTCGATTTTAATGGATCACGCGCAAACCTGTAACAAAAACTTGATATAAAATCAACCAATAATTTTACATGCCTTTTAATAATAAAAAATACAACAAAATTTTCAATGATAATCTTGAAGTTTCACAATTTTTGAGAAAGCTACCAGAAATTTTAATTATTTTTTGAATGTTTAATACTTTTAATACTATACACAATATTTGGTTTACTTTTTTGGTAATATTCTATTTTCATTATTTTTGCTCGGGGGTGATATTTTTTAACGACAAAGAGGTGTCTCCTGGTTTCTATTTTTTTTTTTTACTTTCATATACCTACCTATTGTTATTTATAAACATTTTGAATTACGAAACCTTTTAGTATAAAAAGCTCTTACCACTTTTAGGTACACCTACGAGAATTTTATAATCTCATTATTTAATATATAATAAATATTTAATTATCAATAGACAGTTTCTGTTTTTATATACTGCTTTCATATTTAAATGATTCCCAACTTTATGAATGGTAACATGTTACACAAACCATAATCGTGATTAATATTCGTCAATATTTGAAGTATAAAAAGATGCCTTATCTAATCTGAAAACTCTTGCATTTTCTAACATGGCTAGTCAGCTATCGAAGCTTCTGTGCTGGTTCTCGTTAAAGGTCCGACAGGCGAAAAATTCAAGCAGTTAGCACCAGATCACCTTTTAACCTAAAAGCTTTTGGCACCGGGAAAGATAAGGCCTCTATCTTTATTATATGGTCGTGATTTAACCCTTCTGGAAGTCATAATTGCCTACAGTCAAACTAAATTACGCTATAGGTGGATAATTTATGTGTAGCGGTTCTTTTAATACGAGTATAAAAGGGAACGAAACATATGGGAGGTCAGACTCTATCGCGCTTTGCAGACTAACGGCTTCATTCAAAAATAAACTTTTATCTTGTTTTACACGTAATAATAATCCCAGAAGCCAAAGTGATTCATGCATTCAGTATACGATTTACTAAAACATGTGTAATGATGTTTTGGAAATGTACACCACTGGGTATCTCAATTTTTTGATCAATTTTTATTAAGAGAAGTTTTGTAAGTAGAATTTACATGGATCTACGAAAATTAAACCAATAAAATTGGAAAATAAGATACTTAATACATATCTCTAGAGCCCTATATAATTTTTCGAAATTTCCATCGACCTCCATAAAAGTAATTTAAAAAAAATAAAACTCTATTGGATACTGTGTACTGTGTACATTTGTTTTATGATTTTAAACATTTATTAAATTAATGGTTCATTGTGTAACAATAGTTTTATGAAAAATGAAATTTAAATACCTTAATATTTATTAATTAATAAGTAATTATAAATAAGTAGAAATAATAAGTAAAGTAACTACAGATTTATTGCTTCTTAATTAATGAGATGAGTGTGCCTAGTGTTTTTTGCAAGGTTCGCTATATTGTGTTCAAAATTGGTCATTTAATTTATTTCTGTACTTAGTTAAGATTGAATTTACGTGACTGACACCTGCTTCAACCATATAGGAACTTGGAAATGCTAGCATAAATGGCTGAGCTATTTCGTAAAGTTTTACATATTTTTGCATCATATTTATTCTACTCAATTAGATATGTGTGATTTGCGTATTAAGAATTGTTTTTTCTTCGACCCCCAATCGACCCTTCCGATTCGGATCGATCCCCGCTTTTGTTAAATAGACCCCTGGGGGTCGATAGACCACTTTGGCGACCTCTGCTCTATAGAAAGCGTTTTCATTTTTAGTAAATGAAATTATTGAAAGGATTCTAAGAGGGATCTTAATGAAAAAGGCTACCAAATTAATATTTTAATTACCTAGGTTCTTATCTATTTTTTAAAAGCTTTTATTTAACTTGCAATGTATGTTTGTTCGGGTGGAATCTTGCTACTCAATTTTGAAGAAAGTTATCTTCAACCGATTGAGCTGAAATTTTGTATACACGTTTAGTTTGGATGACAATACATGATAAGCTGTGTGACGTCATTCTAAATCCGAATTTAATTGGGGGAAAAACCAAAAATTGGTAAAAGGGGCTTGCCGAGAATAATTAGAAAAATATTCTGACATCACTCTTAATCTAATATGGCGGACTTTTAGAGTTTTTTATGCTTTCTTATAGTATGGGTGTTAAATGAAAGGATTCGCTGAGAAAAAAAAAGGCAGGTTAAAAAAAGATGGTGATTATAAGCTCCATTGCTCTAATCCACCTAAAATTTGGTGTAGAAACCTCGATTATTCTTGAGGTAGAATTTTTTTTAGCCTGGAACATCGGTTGATTTTAAATTTGACTTGTGTGATTTAGGGGAGATGGGGCATCAGCTTGGTCTGCAACCTGTCTAGGAGAAGGACAACTTTCCCAAAAACAAACAATGATGCGTTGAATGAGATGAACAGACTCAGACACCTAACCAGCGATAACTAAAAAGTAAAAAATAAATTAAAAGAAAAAATCTTTTTTAAAAGAAGCTTTTATTTAAATGCTCCAAAAAGAAGAAAACAAAATTTTCCTTTAAAATTTTAACTATCAACTTATAACCTCATTATACACAATTTATATGATCATAAAAGCTTGTCGCGCGATTTACTTGTGTAAATAAACTACATAGTACCTATTTAGTTTAATTTTTTTTTAAATTTCAGCAAACCTCGCGACAAGCTTTTATGATCATATAAATTGTGTATAATGACATAATGAGGTTATAAGTTGATTGTTAAAATTTTAAAGGAAACTTTTATTTTCTTCTTTTTAGAGCATTTAAATAAAAGCTTTTTTTTAAAAAAGGTTTTTTTGCTTTTAATTTATTGCAGATAATATTGTTTTGCTTATTTAGTATTTAATTTTTCTTTTGTCCCCGATTAAATAAATTTTAAACTTACAGGAACTTATAATAGAGTTATAAATTATTATAATTTTTTATTAATTAACTGTTTTACTTTTTTGAACTTTTTGAAACAGAAGTTCCTTGTAGTTCGTCCTGCCATCTGTATTCAAATCTTCTGGATTTCGATCGAGAATGTATAGGCAGAGTGCAAGACAGGTGCTGCCCCCAAAAAGTTGGACTTTTAATGTTTAATCTTATGGATTGAAAATAGTTCAGTGGCCACCGTCCGCGAAAAAAGCGGACATTTCTATAAGACTACGTGTTAAAACGACAATCAGCGCCACTCTCCCCTACCATGACTTTGCACGCTGCCAATACGTGGGTTCCTGTTATGTTTCAGAACAGCAATCGACCATCTCTAGGTCTCTCCCAAACGCAGACTTCGATTTGTTTTCCAGATGGCTTGTGGCGTGCACAAAGCTGCTTCTATTTCACAGATGGCAGGATCTGTATCTAAAAAGTCCTGTTAAGTAGAAAAAATTTTTTTTAAAATGCTATTTCAAAAATAACTTTATTTTTTATTTTCTTGAGTGAAAGTAGAAAAAGACAAACCTTGTAAATGTTAAAAGGGGTGAAATTATTAATAATATAATTAAATTTTTTTAACCCGCAGAAGCTAAAGAATTTTAAATTTGAAACCCGAAAATTATTTTCAAATTCATTATTTTAGTAACAATAAGTTTTGATTAATAATAACGTTTAAAGGTGGTGATAATATTCAATGTTTTCGTTCTGGTCCTGTCAGATCCGTTTACGTTCCTAAACAGTAACAACATCATTTTAAAATCACGAAGAAAAAAATATTAATTTCGGCCATTATAAAAGGATATATTGCGGTCGCTTGTAACGGCGCCGAAACTTTCGTCTCAGGCATCGCCCTGGCATCCGATGTTTGTCGGTTATCGATAATAAAAACGGGTGGTATTAAAGTTAAGACATTCTTATAAAGAAAAAAGAACAAGAAATCGGTGTAGGATGGTTTCGTTCATGTTTTAACATGTCTTTTATTTCGAAGGCGCATGCATAACTAGTGCTTAATACCTGGCCGAATAGCTAAATCAATCTCGGCAATAAAGGATATGTTCACAGTTAATAATACATTTGGTCGTCGACAGTAACAGATACCTGAGATCATGGGGGTTCGAGGCTGCGGGGGGTCACCTCTGCCTCTTCAGCTTCTTCTTGTTCTTCTCCTTCTTCTTGTAGAAAAACCCCGGACAAGGAGGAGAAGAAGAAGAGCTACGGCAGCTCATATTATGGCTTGGAACAACACAACTGCGCACATTAATTAATTAAATTAATCCTGGTATGCACAATTAGAGGCCGTTCATAAAATACGTTCGCATAGAAGAGGAAGGGGGAGGGGTTTGCTGAGTGTGACAAGATGTGACAAGGAGGGACATTACGGCAACGTGACGTTAGCCGTTCATTAAAAAATTTTACTGAATTTTTACAGAATCCTTGGACTTCTGATAAATAGAAATATTATTTATTTGTTCGTTACAAAATATATTTATTAATTTATTTAAATTTTATTATGAAAATAAAATAAATATTTTTGACATCAAAATTTGTGTATTATCAATTAAAATTTATCATGTTCAGGGCGGGGGTTCAGTTTTTGTGACGTAATATATACAAGGGGGGTCACAGAAAGTGTGACAACCAGGGAGGAGGAGGTCAAAAAAAGCTAATTTTAGTGTGACGTATTTTATGAACAGCCACTTAAATTTGGCGATATTGTAAAAGTAGAATACATTCATTAAATATTCTTCAGTAACTATTTTTTACCCTCTTCAGGGATTGAAGATAGTTTTCGTGAGACCGTAACAGCAAATTTGAAGCCATTGCTTGCAAGTAGCAGCCGAGGTGAACTTTTAAGTTCCAAAAAACGATTATTCATTCAGCCAAGTTTCCTTGAAAGGGAGTCCCTAGAAAATCTAAGACCTAGAAAATCTAAGAGATAGTAAGCATCATTCCTTACTAGGTGTCTGGCAAAGTTGCAGCAACGTTCATGACGTCGTCATTTCAGTTGAGATAAACAACTTGTAACTGTTTAAAAAACTGGAAAAAAGCGATTGTAAAGAGGCGATTAAAACAGCAAATAAAGAAATTCAGTCCAAGACAAATCTACCCAAAATTTACTAATTTAACAAAATGGTTCAGCAGCCAAATGTTTACGTCAAATAAGGAGAACGCTTATTTTTCTGAAGGCTTAAAAAAGTTGGAGGAACGTTTATCAAAGTGCAATGAATTAGAAGGAGATTGTGTTGAAAAAAATATTATTTTTCTGTCTTTTTCTTATTGACATGCCCTCGTACTTTCTTAAGAGATCAAATATTGTGGGCTACATTAGTTTTTTGTTTATGGTGCAGTTATTGTATTCCGTTCCTCTAAAAGAGATGTTCGTTAGAAGCTTAGAGAAAGAGATAATCTCAGCAGGAGTTGGAATGTGTTTTTGTTTTCCGTATTTAATAAGCTTACCTATTTTTTTTTCTTACGACTATTATATACAACACCGTTTTAGTTAAGTGTTTATTTATTTGGGTTGGGAAGGCGCCTGTACATTATCCTCATAAAACAACGAAATTTGTTTGTTACAAGTTATTACTTGACAAAAAGGACATGAAAAATTGTCACATTTAAATAGTTGTAAGGCCGAAATGTAACCTACTCGTAGATTATAATGACAATACAACGTTTAGGTACTAGATATTTTAAATGGGTACATAATATTCATCAGAAATCGTTCTTAAGTCGAAATTAAAAATAAAAATGTATAATTCTAAAGTTTTAATATAAAAGCATCAGAATATCAAATAAAATAAGAAATTAAAAGCTGTTTTATGGTCCACGATTCATTATTCTTAATTCAAATTTGGCAATAAAAGAGTCCTTATAAAACAGCTCAGACGTGTACCAATAAAAAATGTGAGACGTCACGGGACGCCTGGCAGATGTCAAACATCGAGTTTGCACAAGTAATATGTAATATGTAAATATGGCATAATGAAAAAATTAAATATTACGAATTTTTTCCACAAAATGATGACTATTTATTTAATAAACATTTATTTTTATTAAATACAAAAATTAAAAATTCAAGAACTTATTTCACGTTGCAACAACTCAATTCTTTTAATCAGTGACTTCAGTAATAGTTATATTCGATGTTGCCTCTGACAGCACAACTGTGATAATTGGTTGAGGATAACTGAAGTATGTTACAAAAGTATTGGACATAACATTATCAAGACATCTAATAGTAAATACAGCATCTATAGTTGTTGCATATCTGGTAGTAGGTTCTCTTGGATTGTTGTTAATTTGCAATTGAAATTCTTGTTTGAGGAACGTAATTAATGGCATTGATTCATCTTTAGCAAAATTTACATTGAAATCTCCAGCTAAAATCAATGGTAGTTTATCTTTATTGGTTTTAAAAATTATTGAACCTCTGTGACTGTACGGAAATAATTTCTCATGTAAAAATGAAATATCATTCATTTTTTATTAGGTGAAATGTACAGAACAATCATAATTAATTCACTTTCATCTATAATGTAGTAAACGACACCGTCGAACCGAGTGGGAAGAGAACCGCAGTCGCTTGCGCATGGCGAGCGTCGCCACGGTATGCATCGCCACGCCAACAATCCAGTTTACCCGCGGCTATAGATGTTTCCCATCAAAAATGAAATCCATAATTTCTTGTAGTAAATAGATACCTACCAATGCCCAAAATAACTTTTTAACATAATCATTGTTATTAAAACTAATATCAATTATGCAACTGAATATTTTGGATTTAAAAATTATTAAGAAGTGCTAGTCAAAAATCAACCAGTTGAATTCTTTGGGGTGGTCAATAATTATAGCCTTATTTTTGTCAATTTTATCTCGCTATTGCAATAGTTTTCGAATTATCTAATTTTATTGTGGAATAAATTTATGACAGAGCTGTTTAAAATCTAAATGTGCCAGACAATAACGAAAAAACGATTTCGGTACCTCGCGTTTTCTAATTACAGCGTTCATAAATTGCGTAACATCATCGGCAAACCGAGGCAAAAGCCTTTTAGTAAATTGCCTCTCCTGTATAGTAGTTAGTCGGAGCCCCTTTGTTTTTCTACTCGTTATCTTGTTTTCATTATTGGACGTATTAGTTACCTGGGTCTTAGTGGACCCCGATGAAATCTTTGCTCCTTCTTTTCTACCTGTAAACACTGATTTCATCAGGTCACTCAGGTAGCATTCACATGTCGGATGAAACGTAATCATATTACAAAATCTTCTATTAAACCTTATTCGATTATCCTTTATAAGTAAGGGATAAAGTTTCATTAGAAAAATAAACTTTTAAATAGTAAGATGTGGTGAGATTCCCCATTTTCCTCACGTGAGATTTATACCATAATGAGGTCTTCAAGTGATGAGATTTTGTTTGTTGGACCTCTGCATCTTCCAATTTTGTGTCAGTAATTGTGTACGTGTCTAAAATTAAAAGTGCCATTCATTTGTCGATTTCATACCCCATTTATGCGAAATATTAAACGTAATTTTATACGGACTTGGACTGGAAAGATAGAAAACAAACAAAGACTCCTTTGATTGAGAAAACACTTGCATAAAGTCGAGTAACGCTCAATTTAGATGTTATCGAGTATTCTCGACGTGGCCAGCTGTCAACAATTAACGTTATTTATTATGATCCAACAATAGTTATGTTGTGATACGATGATTGGGTGGTCTTTGGCCTCTCTGACTGTCCAGTCATCGTCATTAGTTCGGTATTGGAGACCGCGTCGATGTTTGATCTTTCTCTTTTCACGGACTCGATTCGAATTCTTTTTGGCGGGCGGATCGGAACAAGCATGCGTCATCATTAACAATTCATTATGCGGCTCTATCGTTTATAAAACGCGCCATTCAATGCGAGCAATCGACTGAAAAATTCTTGTGAAATTTTAATCGGTATACCTGTTCCACAACGAGTACAAAACCAATTAGAACTATTGTTTGCCTTGTTTAATGATCTCCATATATGACAAGTGGGCGTCTACTCTTTGCTCATTTTATTTATATCGTATACGGCAATGAAATTACCTAGTATAAGTAGATACCCCTAAGAAGTGATAGGAGGCCCGAAAGTTTTCTCAAAAGTATCTACTAAGATACCATTTAGTTGTAGGTACCTTAATCAATTTGAAATCGTTTGTTTATCTTAATGACCACTTGTTGTCGGCACGTATTTGATTGTTGTTTTTCGAGAACATCGATTGATGTTGGTACAATTTGGACGATGTTATTGTTGCCGACAAAGGATCTTCAGCGGGAGGCGGACAAAGCGTGTCTCGGACTTGTTACAATACTTAAGCTGAATCATAGTAACAATATTAACAATCATAATAGATAAGTTATTATAGACCAGAGGGATATAGGTAGGTATCTGTACGAAGGTAGATTATTTTTAATACAATCAATTCTACTTACATGATGATTAGCTGGACCAGTAACGTTGGTGGGTAGAATTCGATTGTAACTGTACCCTAGTTTTATTAAATTAATATAACACATGTTATTCCCTAGATTTTTCATGGAAAAAATGTTGATATTTAATTTTATTGTTGTGAAGCAGTCTTGCATTCCTGTTCAGTTACTGTAACCTATTACATAAGGATGTTAAATAAGTCATTAGTGAGGCCATTTACCTGTGAGTACTAATTTTGGTTTATCTCAGTTTCGAACGTCTTAATTAGAAAAACAATCGTAACAGTTATAATTGAATACTTAAGAAAGTTAT
Organism: Agrilus mali; assembly: GCA_029378335.1. Taxonomy (NCBI): domain Eukaryota; kingdom Metazoa; phylum Arthropoda; class Insecta; order Coleoptera; family Buprestidae; genus Agrilus; species Agrilus mali. The sequence goes on along the minus strand of CM055658.1, from coordinate 16,494,358 downwards.
TATTACTGCATGCCGTTTCTTTAACAGGAACCAATTACCAGAGTGATAATTCTCGCTCATTTACCTTGGGCTCTCTGTTAAATAACAATAAGGCATGGATGGGTATTTCTTCATTTCCGTGGCGCGAATGCCGACGGCTTCCCATCCCAGTACACAATAATAACACTGCTCCTTTTCTCGATTTTTGTTTTTTGTTGTGGTCTAGTGATGGTGGGCCGATACGTTTCCAAATTTAATAAGTCGGGTAATAAATGGACCGAACAATCGGCAATAAAAAGCTTGGGAGAAAGGCGCGTATAATTTTAACGACGAAATGGCCGTGGACGGTGGCGCCTGCGGCAGTGGCATAACGAACTAATAAGCGCGCCTTGATGGCACGTCTTAATTTGGAACGCGGGCTCATTTGTCAGCGGTCAGGTATATTAGTCCTTATTCACTACGGGATATTATTATGGAGAGCTGCTCGTTGTTGTCTGTATTATTACGTAACCGGCAACGCCAACGGTCTCAAACAGTTAGTCGCTCGTCAACGTTTCACCACACAGAAATCCCATAATGTTTTAAACTTTTACTTATTTCGTAAAAAAATGTAACATAAATTCCACTAAAGAAATGATATTCTCTTGTACCATTGAGGAATAAACTTGACATGTAGATAACAATGGGCAAAAGCAAAAACGTTTCTCCAAAGATCCAAAACTTTGGGGAAATAGGCAAAAACTTTTCGGGTTTTTGTTTGAAAAGCTCAAAAGATGTTAACCAAAATGGACGAACTAATCAATTGTAGCATCACAAATATTTCAATAGATTAAACGAAACAGAACAATAATTATTTTTGAACATTGAGTCGGAATCTGGCATCAGAATTGCCTCATCGTCTTAATTTTGCCGGCTTTGGATTATAAAGTCAAAATTTATTAGGTACTTTATTATTTATTACTGGCAAAATAAATAAAGAAGTCTGTTTACCTACCTCCAGGAAGAGAAAGATACCCTTATCTTTCTTGATTGGTCACATGTAAGGGACACTACAGATAATACTTTCCAAAATTTCTACATCTTTCTCAACTATAGGGTAAGTACTATAATTTAAAGAAATTAATAAAGGAATCGGTTGTATAGTAAAACGGAAACAAATTCTACAAACTGTTTCAAATTAAATACCCGCAATGTTCCACGGAGAAAAATAATCATGATTTTATTACACTTCAAAAGATATGTAAAAAACACTTGGAAAATTTGTTTCACTATAGTTTATTTAAAAAACTCAATACGTATTTCGTCTTCTCAGGGCCTCTTCAGGAGTTATACTTTAACTAAACAATCTATGTACAATTCTCTTTATATACTTATTATAATGTTTTTTATCAGCTAAGGGGCGGGGGGATAGCAATGGGTTTCTGTCGAAGTTAATTTGATCGTTTGTTAATATTTTATTTTCTTTTAACGCTCTCTTTATCTCAATTATTTCTAACCTATCTAGTAGAGGGCCTCCTTTTTGTTTGTGTAACAATTTTAAGTTTTTAATGTCACAAGAATGTTTACAATCAATAAGATGAGTGCAGAAACCAGATGCATGTTTCCCTTTTATTGCATTGTTGGCGTGTTCTTGGAATCTTATACTTATTTTACGACGGGATTTACCCACATTGAGTTTTTTAAATAAACTATAGTGAAACAAATTTTCCAAGTGTGTTTTTTACATATCTTTTGAAGTGTTTAAAGATGTTTCACCAAGTGATCACAGCCCAATGGTTAGATTATGATTTTATTAGTTAATAAGTCAAGCAAAATTTTTCTAGTAAATAATACTAGAATTCTCATAAAATGTACATGGTGGTATAAAACAATTTTTCATTCTTTCTAATAATTAGTATTAGAATAATCAAGTTAAATAAATCTAGACTTTTTTCTCTCGATTATTTTAATGTGTCGTAAAAAAAAAAATACTAGAATGAGAATAGTTTAGTAAAATTAGTCATAAGAACTGTAAAAAATGTTTTCTAATCAAGTCAATTTTATTAGAATTCAGTCTCAACACCGAACGTAGATTGACTAGACATTTCAAGTAAAATCTCCTTGAGTAGTCATGCTTTCTAGAATTCTAGCAATATTTTCAGGATTGTTTTCTCCGTGTCCTAATATGCTTAAGGTAGGTATACCGATTAGTTTATTTATTTTGCCAATAATAAATAATAAAGTAAAAGATTTACAATTTTGACTTTATAATCCAAAACTGGCAAGATTAAACTGAAGCAATCTTACGTGATGTAGAAAGCCAAAACACCAAGAAAGTGCTCGTTTCTTACATATAGATACTGTTTATACGTTCGATGTTATTTAACTTCGAACTTTTTTTGTACAAGTGTACCACATATAGGTACTCGAAGGACCAGTAAGTAATAATAAGCGTTGTAAGAATAATTCACTTATTTTTACACTTACAACTAACGAAACTTACACTAATTTTAAATAATCTGTTTAAGGATATAACTAGCAGAAAAAAGACAAGTTATCTCCTGCGAGACTATATGAGATCTCAATCTAAAAATGTTCCAAGTATTTGAAAACAGCTATTGTTGGTATTATCCCTACTATGGTTATTGACATAACATTCATTATAAAATGATGATGGGAAGGACCAGTTACTACCCCAACCGCACATTCCAAGAAGCGAATCCGGTGGTAGTAACTACTGATAGAAAGTACTTATATTGCATACAGAAAAGCAATAACCATAAACTGTACTAAAACAAATACAACTTCTTATAAGCGGACAGGTCATGAAATAACAATACAAACGAGGAATGTGTCCCTTAACATATATATTATATGTTGTCGCTAAATTAAAATCTGACACATAAAAATGTTGAAACATCATACACCGTTTATACTAGGGTACCTAATTGTAGGGCAAATTCCAAAAAATACATCAAAAATTATAAACATTTATTTTATTACCTTTTACTGTATTCGGATATTATATGTGTTTTATTGTGTTGTTGTGTTATTTTTTGAAACCTAGTGTTTTTTTTTAAATTATTATGGAGTTTCAACATGTAACGCCTACTAGGTGCTATCAAATGTCTAATGTCTTTCAATCAAAAACGTAAAATTGATCACACAGTATTGTTGTTGTTGTCGTGTATCTACGGTGTGCAGTCAGTCAGCGGTCTTTCTAACAATAAGAATGGGAGCATGACTCTCATTTAAAATGCCGCAGATTCCGCTTAATTTGTTAGGATAATTTCTCGAAAGTGACCGAGTAGAGAAACCCGTCCCGGCTATTTACGAGTATTTTATAAGTTCCAGGATGAGAGAGTCTCGGGTTCGTTTTCGACGAGCCCTTGCATACATATACATATATGTATGCATGTATATTGTATATGTAACATTTCCACGTTCGAAACAATAAAGTGATACATCAGCGAAAAAGGCTCGCCTGGTCGCGCCGCGCCGCCGATACGAACCAACCATCCCATCCAACCTCTTGCGGACATATTTATCATGTCCGCCGTGTCTGGTCCGTGGCACTCAGGGTTTCGAAAATATAGAACCCGTGTTCCTGGGCCGTGTTTACCTCCGTACTATATACATACATAAAGTTATGTTGGCCGATCCGTAGACGTCTTAATCGTCCACCCGGCCACCTAGGCTATACAAAGAACTACGCTCCTCTCCTTCCCATGCTATTCCACCACGCCACACGTTGTCGTGCCTTTACGCGATTCGTGTCGGACCAATAAATAATACTGCCCTATTTAATAGATGTAACCTCTTTATGGATCGAAAACGAACACATGCACGTGGGTATATGGCGGTAGGTTATACCATGTCCACCATCAACTTATAGGTACCTCCACCTACGATTAAATGTATAAAAGTACTTTAATGCGCACACAGGTCATGGGTAAACGAAACGCGCTATGGTATGAATAAGTTTATTATGCTGCATAGCTGTAATGTGCACTTAAAATGTTATTACATGATTCTCCGATCGAATGCCTGGTTTTACAATGACAGATTCATGGGGGTTCATATTTGGCTAAGACTGCAATACAATTTAGATTAAATAGATACACAAACGTAAAAAATGGAGTGGTACCTACTACGTGAATTTGAATTTTATTTAGTCAGATAATCATTTAAGGAGTCGAAAGTTCAGTTAGTTCTTTAGAGGATTCGCCACAATCATACCTACTACTAAAGTGTTGATATCAGACTCCATAGTTACAGAATACTGGAAGCTTTGGTTGTTATAGAACACTAGATAAACAAGGCAACGTCTTTACCGATAAATACTTTAATGTCGCTTTTTGAATTTTAATTTCAGAATATACTTAATTTAAATTTAGTCCAAAAGGAACCATATATCTACACATAGTCTTGCAGTTAACTACTAGATCTCTTCTGTAGAGTTATTTCAGATCGGTATGTGTTGATGTTTTGTAAAAAAATTGTGGCATTGAAATTCTCTTTTTCATCTGTATAATCGGACTGAGATGTATCAGCGAATCTGCGTATAATGTGCAATTGCTTTTCCGTTCAAAAGATTCAGGTCTCGATAGGCCGGTATCCTTCGACATCGTAAATCACTTAAAAAACATGTTCGCATTTACATTTAAAACTTTTTCCCGGGCGACGGGCGGCGAACGCGTCGAGCGCATTTTAAGGGTCCGTTTCACAGACGCCGACGACGACGACGACGAAAGGAGCGGCGGCGACGTCGTCAGTTAGAACGACGGGTGCTGCCCTGGCAGGTCCGCTTCCCCCAAGATTTTCCGGTCTTAAATTACATTCTAATCGGCCAATATAGCTCCTCGATCTCGACCCCATTGCATTTGCATGGCGGAAGTGACGTGTAAGTGATTGCCTCTGTGCCAATCTCCCGCGATTTTATCCCGACGCCGGAAATCTATTGGCGAACGCGAATATTAGATACCGAACAGACGATAAATGGATATGGAATGTGACGGGGCAAAAGGGTGGGCTCCAAGGGGGTTGAGAAGGAGAAGAAGGAGAAGTAAGGGGTCGATTAAGCTCCACTTGAAGCGAAAAGAGGGCTTCGAGCTGTTACCGACACTCACATTTGAATGCAGAGGAAAAATCGGCGTCCGTAACACTTTTCAAGATTAATGAGATCCTTCTGTACGATTATCTCGCTGAAGCACCAACGAAAGGAATCCAGATTGATGGAGCGTTTCCTTTTGTGCAATTGTTTATTGGGAAATTGGGTACAGACAGCAATAAATCTAATTGAGAAATAGAAGCGGAAAATAGGAGAAGAGCTTGAGAATCCAGCACTACATACTCTCAGAAAATAAATTAAATAGGATATCCTTTTTGTTACTTCATCAGACAAAGAGGATGCTCATTGTTCACCCAATACATACTTATTACCTAAGGATTATTTAAATGTTTTAAAATTAAGTTTAATACAAATGTCTGATTGGGAGATGTTTTCTAAGACTATTTATTACATTTTTAAACGGACAAAACTTCGAGTTTTCTAACATTAATAGTTTGAGCATAGGGGTTAAATTTATGAGACGTTTCTTGTGCTGTAATACTTACAATTATTGACTATTGTGCCAATATATTATCAGTAGGTAAATAAGGACTACTGGAATATTCTGTCGTTCTTATTTAAAAAGAAATAATGTGAATAATGCCGAATATTTCCCAAATATGTATTTCCTTTTGGTGATCGGGATGACCGATCTTTGTGTTTCTGGCGTTCGGGAGCACCACCGCCCATCGGTATATCGGGACCGGGCATTTGTTAGACGAGGAATGACACGAAGATGAGGCCGAGATAACGGGGCAGTTATTAATATATACCGCAGCTGAAAGCATTGTCCAATCGGGCGGTGATTTATTTCGGACAAATAAAATTTATGAATCGTTTTTTATTCTCTTTTGTGAACGGCGAAATGCCGCCGTCGTTCATTAGGGCCGGCGCTAGCTGTCACTCTGATTGATTGTCCCGGTACGACTTTTGATTTTCGAATTTTCACATGACCAATTGGCCATAACGCTCGCAACCACAGCATAAATGCATAGCCAATACAGGAATGATCCGTTCACACAAATAGAGAACGCGGGCCAGATTGATTACTACAAACGATACATAACTGTAGATACGTTTTGACAAGCATAGAAAAACATGTTGAAATCTCACTGACATCGGATGAAAGTATCATTCAAATTCGTACCTATATCTATGTATTATATTGATGGCAATATTCGAATCAGGAAGGACAATCAATACCAATGAGTATCTTGTAATTCCTTTATTTATTTACTTGAACTTCTACTTATGGTTTTAGTCCTAATGGCTTTAGCTGACTATGAGAAGGATGTCGACTAACTTTAGGAATTGCTTTTATACTAGTAAACATTAGTGGCTGAAGTTAGCTACAGCTCATTGAACTCACTCGCAGTGTGGAAGGTGCCATGAAAGTACCCGTGAAAATTATAAATGTCATAAATGAGACAGAACAGAAGATAGAATGCAGCCTCTCATGAGTGTGAACTTCTCAGACAAATTTTGTTCTTAGTAAGTATTTAAAAAGCGAAAATGTATACCATTTCCTGGTACCATGTACTGTTTTGTGTACCATGTTATTTATCAATCTGAGAGAATCTAATCGAACCGTCTGGTCCCTAGTGTATAAAAAAGTAGAAATCAATTCCCGTTTATCGAAGGTTCTGTTACGATCATGTTAGATCCTAAAGATTCCCGCTTATAAAGCGATTTGTGGCTTGTTCAACAATGGCGCTCTTGAAATGTTTAAAATTTCATTGCGCCGGTTGTTATTTTAATTCGCCATCGTTGTCGTCGTCCACTGTCTCTTCGCAACCCGAAGATGTCTTTATAACCATTTACAGAGAGAAAAGAGTAGTGCTGTAACGTAATGGTAATGGTAATGGTAATGGTCAACCTGCGTTCGTTCATTCGCGTTTGTGTGCTATGTACTGCGCGGGAATGTGTTGTATGTCGACGACATTGACCGCAGGCACTATCTCTCTCATTCTCTCCCTTGTTTAAGCGAATGCTCTTTGGAATTGTAGTATTATAGGTAGGTACTTAGTTGGCGCTGTGTTTAGTACTCGTTAGGTTGGCAACAAATTTACTGCGTCTCTGTTAATTTTATTCGAGTGCCTGTCTGTATTAAGCAATACACGTGCTTTTGCATTTTCCGCCATTATGTGCTTGCCCGGGGGCTCCCCGGACACGATTTATGTGGGAGGGTTGACGCCATCTCTCTCATCTTTCTATAAATCCGTCTTTGTCTTTCTTACACTAGATAATCTCGTTAAAGACAATGCCACAGGGTCTTACGTCAGTTACATGCCTTTTCAATATATTTATCTATTTTAACACCCCGTATAGTACCTAGATTTCAAGTTAGAGGGAGGGATCCCCAATAATATTCCACCAAATAATCAAATCTTATTTAAAATTATCTTAAGGGAGAAAGGGATAGGAACAAATCCAAATTAAAAAAAGTAAAGACTGATGGTAGGAAACTGGTCCCATAGTCATAGCCGAATTCAGGGTTGATGAGAAACCCCAGTTCGTCTGGATGGAGCTCTGGACTGTAGGAATTAATCTGGATATAAAATGAAACTTACTTTATCGCCACATTATACGTAGTTAAGACATTATTGTAAATATTCACTGTATTAGCGTTTACTTGTTGAAACTCCATGTTAAATAAGCAATTAAAGAAAACACTTTTAAGAGTTTCAAAATTATTTTTATTGACCACAACGATCGTTTCACCACACTGTGGCTTCATCAGGTGGATGAATTACAATACATAAACTTATAATTTCAAACTTTATATATACATGTATCTACAAGTCTACTTAACCTAAAGGGTGGGGTTGCAAAGTTTTAAGTTTAGTAGGGGTGAGTTATTTACTTCAATTTGGTTATTTATTAAAATTCCTAAATAATTATAATTATTGATCTCTAAACATTCTAAAAGATTCAATTTTTGACTTTTATTTGCTAAATGTAAGATTTCAAAATTATCATTAAATGAATGATTTAAATTTATTAAGTGTTCTGCATATGCAGATGTACATTTTTGATTTAATCTAGATTTAAATATTAGTCGAATTAATAACAAACATGAATTTGCAATATACCATAAACCAACACAGTCTGACATAATAATACATAATGACTCTTTTCACCCATTTTCACAAAAACTATCATTTTTTCACTCTATGCTACACAGACTATTAAACGTTCCTCTTTCTAAAGCTAATTACGATCTAGAATTAAATAAGATTATTCAAATAGCAGTAAATAATGGTTATAATAAAACAATGGTAGTACAACTTCTTAATAAAAAGCTTTATAAAAAAACCTTAAATTCAATATACCCTATAGTAAAATCAAAATCAAACACATTTAGTACGTTTTCATTTTTAGGAAATATTACCAAAAAAATTAGTAAACATATTCCCAATAATTTTGTATCATTTAAAACAAATCATTCTTTAGGGTTACTTATAAGAAATGATGAAGATAATATAGACAATAAACTGAAATCTGGTGTTTATAAATTAAAATGTGGTGAGTGTAACTATGTATGCATAGGACAAACTGGTCGTTCATTTCAAGAACGTATCAAAGAACATAGGAAATGTTTTGAAAATCAAAAATGTACATCTGCATATGCAGAACACTTAATAAATTTAAATCATTCATTTAATGATAATTTTGAAATCTTACATTTAGCAAATAAAAGTCAAAAATTGAATCTTTTAGAATGTTTAGAGATCAATAATTATAATTATTTAGGAATTTTAATAAATAACCAAATTGAAGTAAATAACTCACCCCTACTAAATTTAAAACTTTGCAACCCCACCCTTTAGGTTAAGTAGACTTGTAGATACATGTATATATAAAGTTTGAAATTATAAGTTTATGTATTGTAATTCATCCACCTGATGAAGCCACAGTGTGGTGAAACGATCGTTGTGGTCAATAAAAATAATTTTGAAACTCTTAAAAGTGTTTTCTTTAATTGCTTATTGTAAATATGTTTATGTGTGTTTGGAACGTATGAATATGTATATGGGTTGACACGTGAGGTGTCCGTGTTAATTGATGAAACACCTAATTGATTATTTTAACATATTACATAGAGAAAAAGGATCGTCCAAGGGCTGTACATTCATCATGTTTGACTGGGACAATCGAACGATCCGATTTCTTTCAGAGCGAGCACGTATAAATCAAAAAGATATCCGACGCTGATTGACATCTGATCCGAAACAAATGCATTCGGAACCCGGGCTCTTTTGTTTAACTCGACGATCTTTTGTTTCGGAAGAGCTAATTTACATACAACTTTCATTTATTACCGCTATAAATGCAGACCGGTACTTTTCAATCGATATAGGTACGTAGGTATACTAACCTCAGAAATATAGTAGAATTGATTCGTGAAGTACCTTTCTTAATTTTACAACATTTTACAACCTTTTATAGCAACCGAATCACAGGAAATTTCTTGAATGTCGAATAAATGGCTACAACGACAGGTTTGGGCTGTTGTTTGGTTGATCCATTTGAGGCACACAGCCGGGTCATAATTTATGTTTTATGGTTCTGGTCTTACCATTGTTACCATCGTTAACTTTTCTACTATATTTCTGAGGTTACTATACCTAAATTGATTTTAAATTTGTTTTTGCCAAGCGAATAAATCGGGTGTAGGTATGTAAAATAATAATATATCCGTTTATGGGTGTCATTATGGAGTTCAAAGGGCCGAAGACCGAAATGTATTTTAGGGATGTGAAAGTGTCGCGCTTTTAGTAAGTAGTTAAGTACGAACATCCGTGAGTACTTGACGCTTTTTTTAAAGACATCCAAACATCATTAAGTCCGTCTCGCCTGCAGTCGCGCGGAGCTTCGAAAAAAACCAATTAAACACTTTAAAGATTTACTAATGGGCTATTTATCATGTGCGGGTGGTAAAGACCATCAACATCCCTTATTAACAATTTAAGTTAAGTACTTAATGCTACAGCCACTGCAAATAATAAGTCACGATGAAAGGCGGTTATTCTTTTTCTTTTTCTCTGTTTTTCCTTCTTTGGTAGATAATCTGTAGAATTTGTTACAAATCGCATCGTTGGACAAAGACAAATTTCCATATTTTTAGCGACACGACAACGGGGTTATTGTTACATCGTACATATTTAAATTATAAACGAGAGGCCTGTAAAATTATTCCGGGGCTTCTTTTTTTTTATTTTCAAAAGTTGCCGGCCATTCGGACCGAACAAGTGTGGTCTGAAATAGAGATGTTGCCATGGTATACTTGAAATTTAAATTTGAAATTACCAGTTCTTCGTCTGCTTATGTAAACAATCTTTTGGAGAAGTTTAAAATACCGTGAACGAACAACTTCGGCAACGTACTCATCTATAGCAAGAGTGTCGTTAAATTGGATTGAAATATTGTTTAATTCTTTTTAAGTGGCGGCCGAGGCAATAAAACTAAAAATATTTACTAACGTCTTCACATTTGCACTTTAAATGAGAATGTTTAGGAACCTTATACATGGCAATGTTCAAAGACAATTATAATCCTTGTTAAATCTTAAAGGTTGTTACGGTAATTGCAAAATTTATTTGCACTGTAAAAGTTTTTAAACTATTTTGAGCTTTGCAAGGACAATAAGTGGTAAAGAGCATCCAAAACGTGTTCCGTTTAAATGGTGTCGTAAAATAGACAATTCCAGCTAGGCGCTGACAGGGGCGGTAACATTATGGCAATTTTATTGTCTGAGCTGTCACTAAGAAAATTGGACTATAGTCATCAAAATTCTCACAAGATAAGCACGAAAAAATAGAATTTCTAAATTATTATTTCATATATACTTATACCGGTTCCATAAGTTTGAAATTCTTATAGGTACGTATGTTTTTCGTATTTGTTTATGTCCAGGTTTTAAAAAAAGATTGAATTTACCGTGCCGATATTTTTTCGTCGGATTTTTTGGACAGTCACTTAAGTCATTGAGAAACAAATTCGATTGCCGATACAGTAATCGACTAACAAGAAGATATCTTTCGGCCGGTCATTAATTAAAAGTGAAATCTAATCAGTGTTCGTAGGTATAAAGTCCACAGCTTCTCAAAACGCAATTAACTTGGATACAACGTTAATTTCCGCTTAATAAGGAACAAAAAGGCGTGTTAATTACCCCGGACCATAATTAAAGTTTTTATAGGGCGTTCCTACAGGTAATAAATTTACATGTTGATTACTCGCTACGCCTGTGAAGTTTTTCCTTTTTTACCCGACAACTTCCTTACTTGCATATTGATGATCATTATTATTATACATTGTATAATTTTTATATTTAACAGTATTTGAACAAGAATTACAAAATAATAGAAAGCGTTCCCATTACATTATTTAATTAAATTATGATTATTTAATAAGCTTTCTTTTCAGTTATTATTATTGGATATTGCGTTCATTGTTAGGCTATCATCGAATCGGATATTGATACTTACCTAGGTCATTTTCACGCTAACGCTCGGCCCTGAACGTGGCTTATCTTAACATCGAATCGACAACGGAGTTTCTACGATTTAATGGCAGCTCATTGTTTTGCAAAGGCGGCTGCTAACGATGAAAAATACTAAAAGAAATTTTATGCTTATTGTTCTGTCTTGCAAATTCACGACTAATGCCTAGATATAAATAAATAGAAAAACGTTTGACCTCAATGAAACTATTGCTGCATAGTAGGTACAACAAATATTTAATTAATCATATAAAATAACATAATTATTTTCTGATGGGGTAGGTAGATATAAGATAAAATAAATTATCAAAAATAAAGGTCGAGGTGTTGATGCTAAAGTTACAGAGATTCGACTGCATGATTTCTAATGGTTAGCAGAATAGCAGAACATATTCCTTAACGATCAGTACTTATTCGTGTGTTTTAACAAAAGAGTAACTGGGAAAATTCAATTGGAAGCTAAAGAAATAACAGTAGAAGATATTTTTGGCGAAACCCGTACGTTTATAGACCGATTTTCTTTGGTGTAATTCCAGCCGCCTTTTTATTATACAAGAAGCCACTTTATATTCAAATTTGGTAATCCAATATTCTGGTAATTTCGTTTCACGTCTAAGACGGCGAGCGGGACCTCGAAATGGAAAACGTTTCTTATTGCGTTCAAAGTGCAAAGTGGGGAGAGACAGGGGACCCGGAAAACGGATGAAAAGTGGGGAAAATTGCCGCACTCCGAAAATGGAAATGTGTTTGTAAGGTGCCGCGCACGCTCCCCGTTTCTACATAAGCAGTTTTTTTTATTCCGCGTGAACCGAGATTGCCTCATTTGAATACTGAAATTGCTACCTCGGCTGTTAAGAATTTATACGTATCGCCAGGGAACTTAATGGAATATGGGGTTAGGACCGACGTATTGGAATCAACTTGCCCAAGAAATTTCCTTATTAACAATAAAACGACGTCATCTACAACACGCATTCTTTTAGGCTTTTATTTAAATCACATTGAATATATGATACTTCCATTTTCGTTTACAGATTGTTGGTCATAATTGTACAAATTGAAACTCAAGTATCTTTAAATTAGTAGGGTGTCTATTATTGTTTCGCTTGTTTTTAGTTTCGTCTGTTATTTTGTCATGTTTGCAACTGTTTTATCATCTGTTTTGTTATACATATAAATTAATTGAATAGTTAGTATAGGTACTAAGGAGATGGAGGGTGAATGTATTGGAGGTAGGATCGTGTATATACGTGTACGTCTGTGTATATGGTGCTGAGACTAATTGAATCGACAAAGCCGAATCTGAAATGCAATAGCTATTACCCGTTTCCAGTGCGGAGGCAGTCGAGTAGGTAACCATGGTTACAGTTTAATTAATACAAAGTTAATTACCTCCATTGTGAAGTCATCCGGCCGTCGGGGCCGTGGAATTATCTGCGCTAATTAAGATTTACACAAGATGAATCCCTTGATTGCTACAAAGGGGCCAAGACGGAGACTTGCCACCATTAAGACCCAGACCTCCTTTTTTTTTAATTTCTGTGCTTGTTCACAACAAATAAATACTTATTGTTAGCCAAATTAATATAAAGATAATAGTTTCAAGTTTAAATATATTAGATATCGTTATATGCGGAGTCGTTAAAAGCGAATGTTACCGATACATGTTTCAGGATAATGAATTTAAAATTGCGATCACGCTCTCAGGATTTTTAATCTTGAAAAACACAAGTCGAACGCGTCGGTAATAACGTCAGGTCTTTTGTGCACTCGGAGGGCACTTGTGCCTGAAATAATAATGGAAGGGGTTGAAAGCAACCCCCGAGCTCTAATCTCAAGTTTCCGGTCGATTAGGCGCCGACACTAACCGCCATATTGGAGTTTGATTTAAGAAGACTCATTTAGTACCAACAAAGACGTTCAACTGTTCTATTATCTTTTTGACACTTCGTTTATCACGACACCCTCTATGTGGTAATAACGTACATTTTAATACGGGGGAAAACCCGAGACACGCGGTGAGAAATCCATTTAGCTCAGTTAACGCCGATAGAAGATAAAATTGAATCAAACTACCGCCTCAAACAATGCTACCACTAAATAAATACAGAGAGGTACGGTACGTTAATTAAAACCAACTTAATATTTTTTAAGTTTATTTAGGATACATATTTATAGGTAGGTAGGTATACATATGCGATGAAAGTCAAAAGAGGAAAAATATTTTTACGGATATCCACATTTATTCAGGACTGTAACGGCGTTTCTAGAATCCTGGAGGGTTTTATTCCGGGGAATGTAAGTCCTGGTTTTGCAAATGATCGTACGGTATTTCTGCTATGACCGCTATAAAAGATAAAGGAGATTGTAAAAATGGCATTTTGATAGTCTGAATGGACTCTATTCATATTATAATTTCAAAAATGCCTCTTAAGATTCGTATCAATTTTTCAAAGTACCTAGGTACGACCCCTATCTTGAACGAAAATATACCTTAAAAAAAATCGATTTTTATACAGCAGGACAACTCGGTATCTGTAAGAGATACAAAATATGTAATTAAGTTCTCGATCTCGATATAAAAAACAACTTTCATGTTCTTTAGAGCCTTTATTCGAGTATGGTATAATACAGCGGCGCCGAAAAAATTAAAAAAGCAATCCTTCACTTTCGGTTTTAACGTAAAGTTGTATTCTTTTAACAAAATATTCTTTTTTTGGGTATGCTTTGGTTCAAAAGATATACAACGGATTTCATTTATAAGGGGCCGTTCATAAAATACGTTCGCATACAAGAAAGGGGGGGTCTTGCTGAGTGTGACAGGATGTGACAGGGGGGAACAGGGCGGTCTACGGAAACGTGACGTTCGCCGTTCATCAAAAAAATTTACTAAATTTTTACAGAATCCTTAGACTTCTGATAAATAGAAATATTATTTATTTGTTCGTTACAAAAGATTTATTAATTTATTTAAATTTTATTATGAAAATAAAATAAATATTTTTGACTATCAAAATTTGTGTATTATCAATCAAAATTTATCATGTTCAGGGGGGGGGCGTTTAGTTTTTGTGACGTAATATTTACAAAGTTAATTTTACAAAGTTAATTTTAGTGTGAGGTATTTTATGAACAGCTAACGACTTCGGTTGTAACGACCCTTTAGTTATAACGACATAACACATAAGTCCCTTGAATTTAACGAGCCATTTAAGAAGAAAATTTGGCTGTGACGACTTCGGATGTAACGTCGATTTCGGTTTTAGAGACTAATTTTAATGAACTGTTAATTACAAGATGCTAGAAGTCTCATACTGATATTGATAGTCAGCTGTTGTAAGTAAAGTAATTGTTTATAAATGTTAAGGTGGATAAAGTTAAATCTAAGAATCAGTTACTGGGTACTTTTCTTGCCTAATTTCCTTCTTTCGTTCTTTTTATATAGCGACTTCCCGATATAGCGACGGAATTTAATGATCTTTTCATCGTCGTTATAAACGAAATTACTGTATTTTCTCATTTCAATGATTTATAGGGAATACGTGTGGTCGCGTTGAAATAGGTATTTAATAGGAAAAGTAATATTTTTGTAATTTTCCTTTGTTTTTTTTTCATTGATTTCAAGTAGGCACCTTTAATTTTTATAACAGAGATCACCTTTCGTCATATTAATGTATGAAGAAGGTAACTTTGTTACCGAAGAATACTTCGTACGTTAAGTTTCGTGTTTTGGCGTTTAGGTTTGGGCTATTTAGTACGATTTACCCATAAATTTGTCTAAAATAAAGTGATCGGGAAACAGTTAGCCTTGTCCACCGTGTAATTTTCAAATGTGTTATATACAAGGTGTATTTTGCCACTTCAGTTATGCTGTCATGAAGCTTGTCGCCAAAATTTAGATTGGGTCCTGATTACAGCCCTGTTAAGTTAGTGTTGAAAGGGTATCGGGATCGATGTCTTCATCGGTCGGCAATTTCTACGGCTTCTGTATTTTTTACAAAGAGGCCTCCTTATTTTGTAAGATCTCATCTCATTGAATGCTAACGTGGTGGCAACATTGGTATAGCGGCAGGTCTCGCAACTAACAAGGGAGTACGAGGTGGTTGTGTCACTCAGTGGTATAACGATGGAGAGGCGGCCTTACCGCCCGTGTGCCGATCGACGGCATCGTATCTTTCTGCACAATGTGCCATTAACAATTCCGTGAAGGGAACTTTGCACACAACGCCTTATGCGCCCAACGAAATAAGAAAAACGAGACGGCAAGGCAACGCAACAAGGGTTAGGATGATAATTAAATTAGTGGGCTCCTTACAAGGCCATACCACAATCTGAAACTTTACAATGATCCGTATCACATCTCCACTAATTCATTTATCTGTTCCTTTAAGGTTTCATAACCAAGAATGAAAAATGGAACTCCCTTTGCAAAACATCATGAAAATAGGGGTAGTAAATACTTCATTCGTTCATTCCTTTAGTTATGCATTTTGATAGACAGCTAATTCTAGAAAGTTAGATGACATTTTAAACAAAAAACTTAAACAAAAAACCTTAAATATTATATATCCGAAGATCAGCAGCCAACCAAAAAGTTTAATTATTTAACATATTTAGGGAACATCACTACAACTATAGGCAACAACATCAAACGTATAAACAATAATTTTATCTCTTATCTCTTTTAAAACCAACAATTCATTAGGCCTACATATTCTTAACAACAAATGTAAAACAGTTGATTGTTGAAGTCGTCACTTGTTGAAACTTGATCATAATTAAATAAAACACTAATTTTTGTGAAGTTTCAAGAATATATATTGTAAAAACATTACAATATTGTTTCACTATAACTATAGCTTCTTCAGGTGCATGGACATAATACAAACTAACAAAATCTTAACTACGTATTTATACCTAATCACAGTATTAAGTGGGGATGATTAATTTACATTTTCGGATTTAAATTCGAGAGTGAAGAATTGGTAACTTCTATTTGGTCGTTTAAAATAACATTTTGTTTATTATATCTATTTATTTCTAATTTTTCGTATAAATTAAGTTTAATGCCTTTATTAAGTTTATGTAAAATTTTGAATTCTTTATTAAAATTATGATTAAGATTTAGTAAGTGTTCTGCGTATGTAGAATCAGTTTTTTTGTTGACAAAACTTTTGTAGTATTCTTGAATTCTAGTGTCGAATGCCCTACCCGTCTGTCCTACATACACCTTTTCACAGTCTTTACAGTTCAATAAGTAAACACCAGAGTTGAACCCTTCGATGTTTTACATTTGTTGTTGATAATAAATTTACCTAAGCAATTATCAGTTCTAAATGAGATGAAGCTGTCATTTACATTTTTTATGTTTTTGCCGATTCTATTAGAAATATTACCTAAATAAGTAAGACAATTAAATTTGTTAGGTTTATTTTTAATGACAGGGTAAATACAATTTATTATTTTTTGTTTGATTTTCTTATTTAAAATATTGTCTACTACAGCATGAGAAAAGACGAATATTATTTGGAGCTAAATAGAATTTATAAAATAGCAGACAACAATGGTTATTCTCATGCTGTAGTAGACAATATTTTAAATAAGAAAATCAAACAAAAAATAATAAATTGTATTTACGCTGTCATTAAAAATAAACCTAACAAATTTAATTGTCTTACTTATTTAGGTAATATTTCTAATAGAATCGGCAAAAACATAAAAAATGTAAATGACAGCTTCATCTCATTTAGAACTGATAATTGCTTAGGTAAATTTATTATCAACAACAAATGAGTTTAAAACTCGATCTACTAGAAGGTTTAGAAATAAATAGATTTTTCAAACAAAAGGGTATAGCCGGATTAATATGGGAAATCTGCCCCCGCGCCTTTTTCGACTCGCACTCAGGGGATCGATTTGGTGTCGAATAAAAATAATTCACTTCAATTTTCAACTCTTTAACTCAAACGGTTTTCGAGATTTTCAAAAAAAACCTGTTTTCGATTTTATTCTTATTTTTATAGTGAAATTCAAAATTAATTGATGATTATTTTTTTTCTAATTTTTATGAGTCTAAGACATGAAAAAATAATATGATCATAATTCTTAAACGAAAAGCCGATTTTTACGGGAGGAAATAAAAATGAAATCTTTATTTTTTAGCCTTTCTAAAATATGTCACTCACCAAAATTCGTCAGAAAATGTACTTTATACTCCTTTACACTAAGGATTTTTTTGAATTTTTTGAAGTGGTGGAACAATATGAAAAAAATTAAAAGCTCGTTTTTATTCTAAAATCTCGCGTTTTAACTAACTTATAGTTTTGTTTTAGTTAAAAAAATACATAGAAAATATTTTTTTACTTGAAATTCACAATGACATTGTTTATCAAACATTTTCAATCATATTCGCTACACAATTATTACTGATAATAATAATAAAAATTGGGGTGAATTATTTTAATTATTTCCCATATTAATCCGGCTATACCCTTTAGCGTTAAATGACCAAGTAGACTGTAAATTGTCGCCATTATTAACCATTTACTAATACTTCTCTTCCCCCTATTTTTGTACCTATATATAGCTTGTAATTTAGACTAAGTTTATACTACTCATCACACCTGATAAAGACACTGTGTGTCGAAACAATTGTAATTTTGAAACTTGTGTTTATTCTTTACCATTATGGATAAGTTTAAACATGTATCAGCTTTGAACCTAAATAGTTTAACGGTACTAATCATTGCCATAATGAAAACATTAGCTTCAGAATGTTTTTCCTCCCTTACTATAATTAAATAATTTACTTTAACTGTAAGTGATATTATACGACAGTAAGTTCTGTCATATAAATTTAATTCCTTGTTAATACAAATAATAAATAGAATTAAGAGTATCGAAAGAGTTCTGAAATTTGTAATTCAATAAGTAATTTTTTCGGTCTTTCTTAATTTTAAGCGGTATAATATAAAATATAGCATTGGCATATGTAGATCATTTGAAATTAGACTTTCCAACGGTTAAAATGAACACTTAGTGAACATTAAAATTCGAACAATCCTTAAAAGAAGTTGTCCTTGTAATATTAGCATAATTTTCTCGAAAAGTGTAAGTATTTGGGAAAATATCCGTTTTCCACACAAAACGCAACAATGGTATATTTTTACAAATGCTCATGTAAATTGAATTATTGTTACTATGTGAGCAGAAATCTAAAAATTGCAATTTCTTTTTAAATTTGAAGTTATATAGTATCTACAACTTTTGCATTAAACATTATCCGTTAGAAAGTAATTTTTTGCCGAAAATCGCCAAAAATCGTTTTCAACCCCTAAAACAGTACCTACACCATTTTACCCTTTCTTTTTATTTCGTATTTAAAGAATTTTGTTTATTTTATTTGTAACATCAACGACATTTCCCCCCCTGGTCTCTGCCTGTTTTTGGCACTAGCCTTCAGAGGGGCTACACAAATTTTCATTACGGTACTCAATATTACATTATGTGGTTTTGTTCTCATTGAATAGACCGTTAGGAATTACGATTGCAGACAAGTCATGGTAAGTGTGGTATAGGTAGTGGGTTTATTTATTGTTGGTTTGGTTGACTGGTCACGCGGGGTGAATGTTGGTTTCTGATAAGAACTCGCGGCGGCGCTGCAAACCAATTAAAGAAATTTACTTTCCGCGACGTTTCTGTTCTCCGAACACATTAACATAAACAAAATAGCGATGGATAATCGGAATACCGGAATTAATTCTATCGTCGATTTATGTAAAATAGGGTGCTTTATGTGGCGGGCCCTTTCACGTATAATTTGTAGCCTCAAGGGTGATACCCCCATTTGCGCTGATTAACCTACCACCTTTACATACATTTAATTTAAATACGTGCGAATGATTTGATGACAAAAATAAGTTTACAAGCAGTTTATGCTTTGATTTCATTTGATTATATTTTTGACTTTGTTATACTATTGGAAATAGTAAACAACACATTGGTAAACACCCTGTACCCATTTAAGTTTTCTTTTGGTGGGGCTAATTAAATGTTCATATTCTACCGGAAAAAAGATCTTTTCCAATAAATTTCTTTTGATTGTGGGAATTTTCTTAGTCTAAAGTAAATTTGTAGTAAATTGAACAAAACGTTATTTTTATTTTTAAATAATATTGGGTTCCATAATAATAGCTCAGCTGTTCAAATACTTACGCCCTTTTTCGACAAATTCAGCTCAAAGTACCTCATATAGTTCTAAATGTTTGCCGAAGAAAAGTAAAAACTGAAACAAGGCATTGGTTGTTTAATTCCATTTGTACTCAACTGGATGATGCATGTAAACCTACCTGAAACACACAGAACGTTTAAAGAGATTAAAATCCATCCACCCTTTTTGTGTGGGGAGCCGTCAGATTTTCAGAGAACACCTTGAATCAGTCAAACAACCCTCGAGATGTGTAAACATAGAATTAAGTACTTAATGTTGTATATCTGCCGACGACGACGACTGGGTTGTTAACTTAAAAAGCCACCCTGGAAAAGCTGATATATTTCAACCCTTCGCACCGGCTCTATCGGCAGTCTTTGTAATTTAATATTTAGGGTGAGCGAGAGCCCTCAAGAGTGGTGCACTCTTTGGCAGTTAGTACTTTCTCTACTCCCCCGGTTTGTTTGTTCAATTGAGGAGAGAAAGGGACCAACTTAATCCGCTTATATTTGAAGTTAATCATTGTGTTTGATTTTTAATTTAGCTTTGTAACAGAATTAAAATTGATTGGTGGGGTCGCGAACATCGAGTAATACAGGAATCACCATTAAGAGGGTATCTATATTTTTTGTACTGTATAACCATAGAAACGTTAAATGTCTTAATTGCGGGCTTATGTCCTATTAAAATCCCAATAATTTTTTGCTAAAGCCAATAATCAAAAGCAAACAAACTTTCGAACAGAAATGGGCTACGTACGCCACTGTAACTAACTATTATTTAACTGTTACAAGCGGTAAATTGGTAAGAGAACAAATGGTAATATAAAGTCCATAATGACCTTTAAAGGTAAGGCATTCATTCTTCTTTCTGAGGTGGTTCAGTGGTGAACAGAGTGGTCGTTGGTCAGTCGTTTGTGGCGTAGCATTCGGGCACAAACAATATCTCATTAAATCATAATATTGACCATGTAAGTGAGTCGTTATCTCGATAACGCGGCAATATCCGTGCCCAATGCAAGGCATTAGCGTTTATTTATTCCGATGGTTCTGTTATGTATTATGTAGGTATATTATATATAAGCACTTTGTGTACAGTGTCTACCAAAAAATATCTCTTTTTAACACTTACCCGCAAAAACCTACTGATCCCCACTTACGATTTTGGTGGTAAACAACTCTGAAATTTCATCCATAAAAAGGGTGGTTGGGATTATGGTAGCATCTATGGTTGGATGAAAGTGAGAAGTAACAATATCTGTAGGGTTCCTAATAAGTTCAGTACGATTCAGAACTTATCTATTATTTAATGGCAATAATAGACAGTTTTAGATAAGAAGTTCTAAAAAAGGAACCAGAATGGATAAAAATAACTTTTGAGGTTATTGTCCTTATTGAGAAATACAGAAATATATAGGACATATTCATTATCAAAGTACAAATGGCAAGTACAGAAAGTTTTGGACAACAACTAGATTAACTGTGTTCTAAAAGGAATGAGTTTAAGTCTCTAATGAGAAGTCCAAGGTGAATTAGGACAGATTTCTTGACTGAATACCAATGTTACTGGTTGGTTAAAAGTACGTAACAGTGGCAGAGGATTCTAGACAGAAACGTATAGAGTATTTTTAAGATTTATTGTGCTCTAAAAGGAATCAAAATCGGTGCAGATAAATTTTTAATTAAAATTTCCAAATAGGAAGTTCAGGACGATGTAGAACGTATTTATTAACTAAATGCCAATGTTACTGGTTGGTTAAAGATACACGGTAATATTACAAAGTTTTAGACAAAAGCATCTAGAATTTTCTAGATTTATTGTGCTCTGAAACGAATCAAAATCGGTGCACATACATTTTGAATTTAAATTTCCTAATGGGAAGTTCAGAACGATGTAGTACGTATTTATTAACTAAATGCCAATGTTACTGGTTGGTTAGATACGCGGCAATGTTGGAAAGTTCTATAAAAAAGCATCTAGAATTTTCTAGATTTATTTTGCTCTGAAAGGAATCAAAATCCGTGCATATAAATTTTGAATTTAAATTTCCTAATAGGAAGTTCAGGACGATGTAGAATATATTTATTAACTAAATGCCAATGTTACTGGTTGGTTAAAATTACATGGCAATGTTAGATAAGTTCTAGACAAAAACATCTAGAATTTTCTAGATTTATTTTGCTCTGAAAGGAATCAAAATCCGGGCATATAAATTTTGAATTTAAATTTCCTAATGGGAAGTTCAGAACGATGTAGTACGTATTTATTAACTAAATGCCAATGTTACTGGTTGGTTAAAGATACGCGGCAATGTTGGAAAGTTCTATAAAAAAGCATCTAGAATTTTCTAGATTTATTTTGCTTTGAAAGGAATCAAAATCCGTGCATATAAATTTTGAATTTAAATTTCCTAATAGGAAGTTCAGGACGATGTAGAATATATTTATTAACTAAATGCCAATGTTACTGGTTGGTTAAAATTACATGGCAATGTTAGATAAGTTCTAGACAAAAACATCTAGAATTTTCTAGATTTATTTTGCTCTGAAAGGAGTCAAAATCCGGGCATATAAATTTTGAATTTAAACTTCTTAATAGGAAGTTCAGGACGATGTAGAATATATTTATTAACTAAATGCCAATGTTACTGGTTGGTTAAAATTACATGGCAATGTTAGATAAGTTCTAGACAAAAACATCTAGAATTTTCTAGATTTATTTTGCTCTGAAAGGAATCAAAATCCGGGCATATAAATTTTGAATTTAAACTTCCTAATGGGAAGTTCAGGACGATGTAGAATATATTTATTAACTAAATTCCAATGTTACTGGTTGGTTAAAATTACATGGCAATGTTAGATAAGTTCTAGACAAAAACATCTAGAATTTTCTAGATTTATTTTTCTCTGAAAGGAATCAAAATCCGGGCATATAAATTTTGAATTTAAACTTCCTAATGGGAAGTTCAGGACCATGTAGAATATATTTATTAACTAAATGCTAATGTTACTGGTTGGTTAAAATTACATGACGATGTTAGAAAAGTTCTAGACAAAAACATCTAGAATTTTCTAGATTTATCGCGGTCTGAAAGGAATCAGAATTGATGTTGATTTTTAAATTTATTTTTTGGCATCATACATGCAAACAGAGCCATAGATATTTTTATAAATTGGAAGGGTTGACCTTTACAATAGGTTCATACTTTTTATAAATATATATAAATTACATATTCCATAGTTTTCGTCAGTTACTGTATATGTAATTCATATATATACATAAATGGATATCCTCTGGCACCATCTACAATCTTCCGACATAATATAGATACATATGAAATGTATGTATGTATGTATGTGTTTATGTAAAGGTGTTTCGTGTGTATGTATGTGTGTAACGAGTCAAACTGGCAATGCATAATCTCGCCCCGATGATTAATACGGACCTGACATAATAATAACTCGTTTGCGTTTCATACGCATATTTGCATCGGTCCGCGAGTTTGTACTATTTATTATTTTCGTAATGAACGGTGATCAATCTTGCGCCCCACAATGGACACGTGCGATGCCATCGTCAGAAAAACGCCCACGGTAACGATATTTATTACAGACGGACACCCTGTATTTGATTATGTCAATCCTCAACGACGTTCTCTTAATCCTTCTTCGGACGCCTAATCGTCACTTATTAACACATCAATGGGGGGTGGGAGACGGATCAAAATTCTTTTTATAATTTAAATTGATCGATTACAAGATTACAACTCTTTAACTAGGTAGTTCAGTTTTGTTTAGAATTATTAATAAATTTCAGTGATTCCAAGCTTAATATGTATAACATTACAAAATTTATGAGATAATTTCGAATAGGGTGGTAAGCGCCACCTGTAGAGACCAAATTAACAATAAGTCTCGGTTATATACAATTATTAAATTTTAGATGCCGTATCCTTCCCCAAATTAATTAGTAAAACGAGCCAATAAATGGCACAAAGTTTATTTTAAGAATTCGTGAAACTGTGAACTGTGTTATTATTTTTAATGTTTCAGTTTAACAGTTCAATTTTACGTCGTTATTAGATTTCTCGAAACTATTTATTATAATTTAGTTCTTCGGCGTTAATAATAAATATGGGGTCACATGAGGCTTTCCTTTCGGTTACCGTGACAACGTTGTTCATTTAACATTCACCACACTCTCCCGTTTCCATAGTTTCTTCTGCTAAGTCGTAAAAGTGTTGCACGAAAATTTTAATGTCGTCTGAATTATAGCCTAGAAGAATTAAAGTTGGTCGTCGGTTACGAATGGAAACGCCGTCGCGACTACAGCAATTTCATATTCGTAAAGGCGTCGTCGCTCTTTATTGCATTATTCTTTGCTTTTACATCCTTAATATCGTCTCCAAATTATGCGAAAAATGTCTTTTTCTGATGTCGGGTGGAAATTTATTCGACGTCTCGAAAGGCAATTTTCATGCCCGGAATTGCGGAAATGACGACGAAGAACTTAAATCAAATGAGATTTTATTAATTTTTCTCTCTTCATTCCACTAAATTGCATAATTTTCATGTTCACTTCTACAAGATCTTTTTTATTTGAACTTTATGTTAAGATCTCTTGTAGCGGATTTCTAATATCCGGCTCGAAGGACCAAATGTATATTTCAATTATCAATAAATAGGACCACATTACGATCAATCAATTAGTATCCATTGCTCTTAATACTTCCACCTAGTAGTAGAACTTTGGTTCAAGACTCGGTTGTTATCACGCTCATCAGTTTGACAAATTGGTTGTTTACCAATAATTTAAAGTAATAAATTGTAACGCGAGTGAATAAACTTACTACCTACTAGCACTTTGCTGTTATGAATTGCAAATAAGTGCGCTACCTACGACGAACTTAATTTCATAAACGGCGCAGCGCTTCAATTACGCTGTGCATATTAATGACGGTAACATATTAGTTGGATTGGCACCTTGCATTATTACGTGTATTATTATCTGCACCACGTTAAACGAAGAAATGAACCATGATTAACTACCACCGGTACCAGACAAGAAGTGGCGCTGTTAACATCTAATCGAAAGGCGCCAATTGAAACTCAATTTCAAGATCGATTACCAACAGTACTCTACTGACGTATACTTATAATAATAAAACACAGCTTATAAAGTAGATTAATATATAACAGGAAGGCATCAAATTTAATATGTTGAAAGTTGAACTACTAATATTGAGATAATTTCAATCCAATGTCTTAAAGGGTCTACTAGGTTTTGATATTCTTTGGGAATTTTTTGTTGAAGTTAAGTTGATTGTTTTGAAAAAGGTCTGATGGTTGAAACATGTTATTGTAGTGTTTGAATTCATCAACAGGTAATAAATGTGTAACAAAATGAGGTAAAGAAGCCGGTATCCTTGTCCTTTTTAAAGCTACCAGTAGTCTTGTTGACAGTTATCCTCTCTCCTATCAGAACGGCTTGCTTTGTGTCGTTTGGTAAATTTTTATATCCGCTCAAATTAAGATAGCATCTTGACCGTAAATCCAAACGGACGAAGAAGAGAATGCAATGTTGTATCTGTACGAATATATATGTATATACAAGTACCTTTGAGTGTGTGTTGTAAAGAAGCATAAGGGAACTTGGAATCCGAAGGAACTTATCTTAGATATTCAGGGACTGACGATTTATTGCGGGACAATTGAAATATTTCGGTTACACAGACAAATCAGGAATATTTCCAACATGTACAATATTCCAGATCCCATGTAAATAAAAAAGAGAATCTTAATAGATTCATCGAATTCGCATACCTCAAGACGTAGCCCGCAAACATTCGAAGAAATAACCGTGTAATGCCACGTTGTCAGCTTCAACACCGACAAATTTTATACCATTATCTACAATTACTTGTTGCACACAGTGGCGGATTTACACATTTGCCGCCCCTACTGACACATGCAATTCTATACTGTAATTCACAATCAATTTTTTGTCAATTAAATTGCAACTTTATTATTGTATTACATTTTTATAAGACTAATCAACAAATATTGATACGAATTCATTAGGATTAAAAATGTAACAATGTTAAGAAGAACTTTCGTTGAATGGATATTTACAGGTTTTATTCATTACTATATTATCATTATTGTTTTTTTAATTATCATCATTCTAAGAATTGTATAATATTTATGAAATTCTGTGCAACAATATGCAATTTTTTACGTGTAGATTTATTAAATTTTTATTCTACACACAGGTTGTTAATATCATCAGAAATATCAATAGAAAAGTATTAATTTTCCACATATACCGGGTTATTCACGCTATACGGCACGGAATATTATGGCCAAAATATGAAAATTGCAAAAACTTTAACTTTTGGTTTATATAGGGGTCTATTATGGTTACCTTTTAAAATTATTTTCATATTATACAGGGTGTTCCAAATGCCCAAAAAGTATCAAAGTTATGTTTTTTCAAATGGAACCCCCTGTATATTATTGCATTTTTGGATTCTTCGATCAAAATAAGTGTTTGTTTTGATAAAGTTTTAACACCTACACCTAAAGGTTTTTTAAATGATTTGAATTTTATCGAAATCTAACCTAATTTTCATGTTTCAAATACTTAAGAAGTATTTAAGTTATGTAAGCGAAATTTACAATGAAGTGTAACAATAGATCATATCTTATATCCCAATTATAATAAATATATAATACTTAAGTAAGAACTTTAAGATGTTGTAACTTGATTAATTTAAATGGAACGCCATATTTTTTAACATACCAGAAGATGTATTTTTTAATTACCTATCGATTGGTATTAGGGTGTTCATAAGCTAAGTCTTCGCGTTTTTTCAGAAAACGCTAACTAATTGTTTTATGCGCCATTTGGAGTTTTTTTCTGAAAAAAAGCGAAGACTTGGCTTATGAACACCCTAATACCAATCGATAGGTAATTAAAAAATACATCTTCTGGTATGTTAAAAAATATGGCGTTCCATTTAAATTAATCAAGTTACAACATCTTAAAGTTCTTACTTAAGTAGTATTAATTTTTGGACACCCTGTATAATATGACGAATTTATTATAATTGGGATATAAAATATGATCTATTGTAACACTTCCTTGTTAATTTCGCTTACATAACTTAAATACTTCTTAATTCTTAAGTATTTGAAACATGAAAATTAGGTTAGATTTCGATAAAATTCAAATCATTTAAAAAACCTTTAGGTTTAGGTGTTATAAACTTTATCAAAACAAACACTTATTTTGATCGAAGAATCCAAAAATGCAATAATATACAGGGGGTTCCATTTGAAAAAACATAACTGATACTTTTTGGGCATTTGGAACACCCTGTATAATATGAAAATAATTTTAAAAGGTAACCATAATAGACCCCTATATAACCCAAAAGTGAAAGTTTTTGAAATCTTTATATTTTGGCCATAATATTCCGTGCCATATAGCGTGAATAACCCTGTATATCTATAATATAATATTTGTTAATGTTATTTTTAAACAATTTTTTTCCGGATCCCATTTCTCTTCAAATAGATATATTTAAGTGGTGAAACATATTACACATTAATTGAATTGTGTGGGTGAACCTAAAGAAAAAATTATGGCAATGATTAATTTAAAAAATAGGTAAAAATACTAAATTTAAAATGTAATACTTAAACGCTATTGGAATATTTTAAAAATTCAAAATCACAATAGTATATTTTATAAATAAGCGTTTAGTAAATTTTCATATACAGACGTTAGTGTATTCAGCATACTCTATAACACTAAAATATTGTAATTTTTGTTGATTTTTTGAGCCTCGTTTTTTCCGTGTATAAGATAATATTTTTTTTTTATTTCTGTAATACAAAAATATTTTTGAGCAAAATTTGCCGCCCTCTAAATCCGCCGCCCTATTCAGCCTGCTGGTAAATTCGCCTTTGGTTGCACATAATTTTGATCTAGCATTTTTATTAAAAACCAATACGTATATATAAATATATCGATAAATACAGCCAAACTTTGATAACTCGAACGTCAATAGGTCAAATGTTTAATATGTGTAATATTTACTTGATAACTCGAACTCCCGAATTTCCCGGGGAAATCTCTCAGTTGATAAATGTACGATCTTTTTAATAGCGCTTTGTCTTTTGACTAAAAATTAAATCATGGTAAGAAGTGGAAAGTGGTACACTGAGCATGATATTACTCATATTTATTTATTCATGTACCTATTGGTCTGTTACTTAAAATAGATACATACAAATGCTTATTTACAAAAAATAAGCACATACATATGTATATGTATTATTATTTAATTACTCGAAGTATTGATATCTTGAAGTTTATTTGCGTCACATTGTGATTCGAGTTATCGAAGTTCGGCTGTATATTGATTATTATTGATCCAGAAATCTATCTTGTATTCATTTAATATAAGTCATAAAAAATACTCCGTTGCAATTAAAAAAAAAAGATAATGAAAGAAAATTAATGAAAACGTATAACATGTATTCGATTAAATTCTACGGTAAATTAAGAAATATCTTGTGTTGTTCGGCAACGCCGGTTTTAAATAATAAATATATTCATATCCTGCAGTTACCCTTCGCCCGTCTCTTCAAGCTTGTCGGCAATATATATCGGATGTCACTGACAAATAACGCAAGGCACCGGCGCTTTAACAACATCTTATTTAGTTTATTATAGCAACTTATGATGTTCATATCAATTTATAAATCCTTTGTTTCAACTCGACGATCTAAACGTACGACAAGAGGAATGTAGTACCTATTATTGGTTCTTCAATATACATACCTACATAAATAGGTAGAACCCTTTCATACCTTTATGTATATGTCTATTGTAAGTTTTTGTACGACTTTAAACCCAGCATATTACTAGAAAGGCTCGAAAAAATAATCTATTAACTTTAGTTGCATCCGCCCTATTATCTATATTTGGCTTATTTAGACTTTTATCTGCTTATAGAAGCACGAAGATTACATAGGGGCTGAAAATCGTACCTAATAAGCGTTTCTATCGTTAATAAGTTGACGATATAATAATGAATGTTTTTTCCATCGATAGTGAATAATTGATTACAGATAATAATCTAATGGTATTATATTGGTACGTAATGGTTGTGAAATCAATTACAATACTAGTGACAAACGCTCAAATTCAATTAAATCTTGCCTTGATTTTCAAGTTGCAAATTATTGTTATGGTGATAATTATAAACACTAATTAGTTGCCGGTATAATAAGAAACGTAAACAGACGCAATAAAAATCGTTATGAGAACATAATTGCGCTAACGAACTGTATCCAATTATCGTACAAATTCGTTGTCCATCTTGTTACGTTATAAACCTATTAAGTCCTTCCACTCAAATTAACCGAACAAACAGAAACGTTCGTCTTAAATAAGAAAAAAGGTAATAAATGTTTACCCAAACATTTCAACTAATTTGAACTTGTGGTGTTTGGGATTTTACGAATGTGGGAGGTTAAATTCATGCCATTCGCCAACCTTTTATTATCTTTATTGGTAATGTACATCTTGGCATTATGCCGTCTGCGAACGAGAAATCACCTTTGTATGACACCAAACATTGAATCTAACAATTTTCAAGAAGTGATTGTGGTCACACAAAGTGATTCCAACTGACTAATAATAAACTCATAAATTCCTAGAAAATTTTATTATCGTATCCACCTCCTTACATAGCAGGCTGTAGTCATAAAAATCAAAGGATTTTAAAAATTCTTTAATTTGTTTTATTTTTGGTTTGGAACTGAAAAACAAGATAATAAGTATTTCTCGAAGCATTTCAATTAACTTAAAATTAAGGGAAGTTCAATCGATACTATTCGCCAAATTTTTATTATCTTTTTATTGAATTTTTGGCATTGTTTCGTCTGTGAACGAGAACCCATTTCATTCAATTCGTTTTTCATGACAATTCACAAGAAGTAATTGTGGTCACACAAAGTCATAAGCTTAAGCTTATAAATTCTTTGAACATTTTATGACACATCCACCACATTACCACGATCCAGACGGTAGTCCTAAAAATTAGGGGATTATACTTTTTTAATTATTTTTTTAAATTCTGAATGATAAAAGGGAAGTAATAAATGTTTATCGAAACATTTCAACTAATTTGAACTTGTGGTGGAGATTTTACGAATGTGAGAGGTTAAATTCATGCCATTCGCCAACCTTTTATTATCTTTATTGGTAATGTACATCTTGGCATTGTGCCGTCTGTGAACGAGAAATCACCTTATTCAGTACCCTTCGTATGACATCAAACATTGAATTTAACAATTTTCAAGAAGTAATTGTGATCACACAAAGTGATTCCGACTGACTTTAACAATAAATTCATAAATTCCTTGAAAATTTTATTATCGCATATAATACCTCTTTACATAATCCAGACTGTAGTCATAAAAATCAAAGGATTTTTTAAATTCTTTTATTTTTTTCTTTTTGGTTTTGAACTGAAAAAGAAGATAATAAGTGTTTCTCGAAGCATTCCAATTACCTTAAAATTATGGGAAGTTAAATACATGCTATTCACCAAATTTTTGTTATCTTCATTGATAATGTACGTGGTGGCATTGTATCGTCTTTGAACCAGAACGCATTTCATTCAATTCCTTTTTGATGACAGTTCACAAGAAGTAGGTAATTGTGGTTCCACAAAGTCGTCCCAACTTACTCTAACAATAAACTTATAAATTCGGCGTTGCTCGAGTAAAAATATATTACACGTTTGATGGAACATTCTAGAATATTCGCGAATTTAGAACTATCCAAAACATCCCATAATGATTCAAAACATTTTCTAACTTTTTTTAACATCTATGTAACATTCTGAAACATTCTTGAATGATCTTCAAGATTCTTGAACATTCTGGAACACTAGCAAATCATTCTGAAATGTTATAATAAAACATTCTTTTACTTCTTAGAACATATTTGAACTTGCTGTAACATTCTAAAAGAATCTGCTTCATTCTCATCCCCATTCCGTGCTGTTTGCTGGGTGAGTAATGACATCAGTAGACGCCTGGCGGGGATGACTAATCGATTGATAATAATTGATCAGTTATCGACCACTGAGAGTTGAAGATTATGACAGTAGTAATATCGCTATTAAAAAATGTAGGTTGGTGGTACAAGGGTGAAAATTAAGGGTTATAGGTATTTTTTAATGCGAAATCATAAAAAAATAAAAATAAAAAATTTTGTCCAAAAAATTAAAAAAATTAGGGGTGGATAACCCTTATCATTTCGGGGTATGAAAAATAGATAGTTCCCGATTATCAGACCTACTGAATATGCATATAAAATTTTATAAAAAACGGTCAAAGCCGTTTCGGAGGAGTATGGTAACTAACATTGTGACACGAGAATTTTTATAGATATTAAATAGGTGTAACTTTTTAAATTATTTTTTTAAATTCTGAATAATAAAAGGGAAGTAATAAATGTTTACCAAAGAAATTGAACTAATTTTAACTTTTGGTTGTTAGGGTTTTACGAATGTGAGAGGTTAAATTCATACCATTCGCCAATCTTTTATTATCTTTATTGGTATCTCGGCTCTGTGTTGTCTGCGAATGAGAACTCACCATCAGCTTATTTAATTCGCTTTAAGCATTGAATTTAACAATTTACATAAAGTAATTGTGACCTAAAGGCCATTCCAATTGATTTTAACAATAACTTATAAATCACTTGAAAATTTTATCACTACATCCACCACATTACATTATCCAGACTATCAGAGAATTTCAAAAAAAAATTTTAATCTGAACAAAGAGAAATAGTGACACTCTCGTCTAACATTTCAGCCACCTATTTCACAAATTGTTAATTATTTGTTATAATCCTGATACATCTACATACATTCTAGAATATTTTTTCTTCTCATGGTATAAGCAGCTGCGGCTGACACTCTCCTTCTTGAAAAGAAACTTATTCTTTCCTTTGGATCGGTACGTCTCAATATGAGTAAACCAATTTCCCCCAAAACGTCGGAGTTATTTATATGTACATGTATATCACGAATGTGGTGGGTAAATTTACTGGCAGCGATTTGGTGTAATCGTTTATGTGATCTGCGGGGGTGCCAGTGGCAAGGGAAAAAGGGCTGCAGATTTCTGTTCATATTAAGCTATTATACGCGACGGGGTTCCAACTGCGTTATTATATATCACTTGCCCTCGTGTTACGAGAAAATTTCTTTCAAAACGCTAATCGATTACCTCAAGCATAAATATACACGTTTGGGAAAGACATAATACGTAATATCTATCAAAAAACTTATAGTACAAAATTGTGAAAAAAAATAAATAAAATTTGGTTACCCCATGGGTGGGAACTTTCATAACAGTGACCTTTTGTGTAATTTATTCATGACCACCAGTTTATTTAAATGAACGCAATATGAAACAGTGTTAATCAAACAATTATAGTTTTATTATTTTTTAAAGGGCTCCCTGACGCCTGTGAGAAAACCAAACAAGACGATTCCTTCACAAACACATTAATGGCGGTCACGTGCGAAATAAATCAAAACGTTTAATATGTTTTATGGTTTCAATAATAAGGCGTGCGATGGTAAAAAGCTGCTACTAATCCCGTGTAAACCGCACCATTGCCCGGGGTGCATATGCGATTAGAGGCCGAGTGCACTATTTATTATATCGTCTCGAGGGGTGTAATTCAATCTCGTGCGAGAATATGCTACCCGTCGCGAATAATGCGATTTTGACCGCCCCCTAATACTCACACATGACTTTTATTATTATGTTGCGTAATATTTTATATACCTACGTAGTAGCTAGCACAATGCATGTAGAATTGAATTAATATGCAATAAATACATTAAATTCGTCTATCTAGATTCATTAGGAGTGAAGAATAATAATTGTTAAAAGAGGTACAAAAATACTTTCCTATTGACTTTTAGTCTTACTTATTATACGTAACTTAATTAATTTTATAATATTAAATATACCATTTAAATCTACAGTCTAATTACGTACTCTCCTATTTTGTACCTACTAGACCAAGGTCGATAATTTTTGAAACCAAAAAAAAATTATAGTAGGATGAAACCCATTGGAAAAGGAAGAGAATACAACAGAAATGAAAGGAAAAATAGTTTACGGGCGATCTGAGGTCGGGAAGGGGAAGGGGGTGAGTTTTTAATGGTAAAAAACGGTTTTCCTTGATTTCCGGAGAAACTTCAAGTCTTATGAAAAAAAGTTAAATGGCAAAGTTGTAGGTAATAAAAAGACTTTTGTATTTACACTTTTTCACATAACCTCAAAATTTGTGTGAAAAATTCAAATAACCAACTTAATATCGAAAAAGCACCCTAATTTTCAATCGAAAATTCTCATGTCAAAAGATCTGCTTTTTTAAAAACTTTGGTGGGCTTTTTCTTCGTTGAAATCTCTTCTTTCTGATGGTGTGAAAAAAAAATATACATCACTATGGTAAGCTTTCTCAGGAAATACAAAAAAACGAAAAATTTTTTCTAATCATTATGTAAAATTTTGAGCTATTTATTAAAATTTACACTCTGATTACTCGAAAAACGTAAGATTCCATGTTATATTGATAAACAAAAAAAATTACAAGTCGAAATATAGATACTATTATAATTAACAACCAAAAAAATAATATTTAATAAGACATCTACAATATTTTGAGAAAGTTGTTTTGTTTTTGCATTTCCTGAGAAAACTTACCATAGTAATCAGAAAGTAGAGATTTCAACGAAGAAAAAGCCCACAAACTTTTTTAAAAAAGCAGGTATTTTGACGTGAGAATTTTCGATTGAAAATTAGGATGCCTTTTCGATATATATACATACATTTTGAGGTTATGTGAAAGAAGTGTAAATACAAAAGTTGTAGATCTTTTTATTACCTACAACTTTGCCATTTAACTCTTTTCCATAAGACTTGTAGTTTTTCCGGATATCAAGGAAAACCGTTTTTTACCCTTAAAAACTCACCCCCTTCTCCTCCCCGACCTCAGATCGCCCGTAAATTATTTTTCCTTTCATTTCTGTTATATTCTCTTCCTTTTCCAATGGGTTTCATCCTTATATAATTTTTTTTTCACTTTTTACTATTTTTGAAGGCTTCAGCACTGGTCTATACAGAGTTCAATTTTTTAATTCTCTAGATTTACAATTTTTTGTATTATGGCCCTGTACGTTAATTTATTCATAATTTTCATTGAGAAACATGTTGTGCCTTTTTCTTGCAACAGTTACCAGACGTAGAAAAATTGTGAAAAATCAGTGGTGTATTTGTTAGGGAATTTTATGCTATTATAGATTTTATGAAATAATTATTTAGGAAAATGTGATCAGGTCGAATAAATTATGTATGGATTTATAAATTGCTTGTTGACTTCTATCTTTTATCATTGTATTAGTTTGTGAGTACCATTCACAGTTTTGACTTTCTACATTTACAAATTATTTGCGGTGTTGTTAAGTTTAATTATTTCACCTGGCTTTGGTTATTAATTTTTAATCTTTACAAATCACCCCATTACAAAATTTAATTAATTTTGTACTAGGTCACGCATAATAAATTTATGGTGCTGATTTTGTAAAATATCTGGAATAGCAGTATTTGACCATCGTATTTGTAAGTACACGTACCCAACACATTTTTAATTTATTACATATACAACCAGTCATAACTGTCATTAATAACAATTAAAATTTTAATAATTATTTTATCCATCAAGACAAATAATTTATATATTACTAAATATTTCCAAAACCTACAATTTAGCATTTTGTAGATTAACTTTATATTTATTTGTTGTTTGGGTTTCTGCATTTTATGTTGTATAATTTTTATTGCCTTGATTTTTTGACTAGTAAACATGACGTAATCACGACTTAGCGTCTAATTAGACACAATATTAAATTAAATAATCGTTATGGCACTAATTCGTCAGAGAACGATTATAACAACAATTTTGCTAATTTAAAAAGGCTGCCGTGTATGAATGTCCGCGTGCCTGGTGTTTGTTGTTGAAGAATTGGAAGCACGTGAACGAATTAGCGTCGCCCGGAAAATTGAGTAAAAGTGGAATTATCGTCTAAACACTAATTTTCGTGGCACACGCAGAACATGCTCCCGATCGTAAGTGCTAAAGTGCTTTTCAATTACAATTCCAACAAGTCGCGTTGGTGTCCGGCGTCGTTCCAAACGAAAATTCAACCGTCCTTCAATCATAGTAACAAAAAGAGGCGCCCACCATAACATTCTGTCTAATTAACACTAAACAAGTTCGTGGAAGGCAGACACTTCCAAAAAACGAACCCATAAATGTCACTTTACACAGCAGGTCAGACTTTGTAAGATGTACTTGTCAGCCACTTTAATGTTAATTAATTGTCTTTATCACTACCATAGAAAAATAAACTTTAATCCGAAGCTTAAAGTAATGGAATTTTTAAATTTTTCGTATCTTTAGTAAATATATAAAATATTTTCGTCCAATCTTGCAGCCTCACCCAAGGTAATAAATCACAACAGTTACAACAGCAAAAAAATCAAAATCCAATTTCCGTTCATTGTAATTCATAAGGGGGTTGAACGATCTCTTTTCTGGGGTTGTGGCGATAATGGCAGAGACGCTCGGATTAAATTCACCGTGATCCACGTGATGGAAGAAGTTCGTTAATAATGCCACTTTGCTACGAAGGAAAGTAGGGAAAATTCGGAAAAGTTTTGTGTAAATTTAATATCTATACGAACGAATTCCTTCTGCTCCAGATATTTATATTTTTGTCTTGGTACTATTAGTAAAAGTTTTGTATTCCATAAATAAAGAATAGACCAATGCTGAAGCCTTCAAAAATAGTAAAAAGTGAAAAAAATTATAGTAGGATGAAACCCATTGGAAAAGGAAGAGAATATAACAGAAATGAAAGGAAAAATAATTTACGGGCGATCTGAGGTCGGGAAGGGAAAGGGAGTGAGTTTTTAATGGTAAAAAACGGTTTTCCTTGATTAGGTACTATGGTAAGTTTTCTCAGGAAATGCAAAAAATGAAAAAAACTAGATTAATGTTTTTCAAAATATTATAATGAATAACGTAATCAGTATAAAGTACCTATTTGAATTCAATAGTACCATTTACATGTATATTTATACAGGGTTTTTCAAGTTGATGGGCTATTAGAAGTATATGAATTAGTAGAAGGAATTCAATTCTGAAACTTGGGCTCATTTGGTAATTGTTTATGCCGCTTCTTTTAAAAATATTTTCAAGTTCGATTTACATCCGGTTATACCGGAAGTCGATACCAACTTTGTTATTTTAAATGGAATGGTATATTTTTTACGCTGAATTCGAATAAAACGTGTAATTCTAAGGTAAGTTTGATAACTAACTTGTACACCTATGACGATCGGTTTCTGAGTTAATTTAATTTATAGAAAAAAAATCGCTACCGCAACCCAAATTATAAAAAATCATAACTTCCACAAAATACGACTTAGACTGTTGAAATTTTTACTAGTAATAGCTGAATATTAGTGCTAACGCCTTGACAAAATTGAACTAAATAATTTATACAGGGCGTTCAAAATAAAATTCTAAAATTGAAAAACTTCAAACACGAATAAATTCGTTTTTTCAAATGGCACCTACTATTTTTTATTTTTTCAATCGATTCCTTTTTTTATCCTCTTTCGATCTATATGGATACTCCCTATTTTATTTGAAAATTTTGAAATAATTTTGAATTATTACATAAAAGTAAAGTTTCAGAATTGAATTCCTTCTACTAATTCATATACTTCTAATAGCCCATCAACTTGAAAAACCCTGTATATTATGAGATTTTCTATGACATAAATGTAATAAGAATTTAATAAAACAACTTTTTTACTGAACAAAACAGCAGCGGTCACATTTTTTAGATAAAATTCTTTCGTTTTTTTGCATTTCCTGAGAAAACTTACCATAGTAATGTTTATTTTTCTTCACACCATCAGAAAGTAGAGATTTCAGCGAAGAAAAAGTCCACCAACGTTTTTAAAAAAGCAGATATTATGACGTGAGAATTTTCGATCAAAAATTAGGGTGTTTTTTCGATATTAATTAAAAATAAGGTGAAAAAATAAATATTTCAGATCAAAAAAATTACAGCGTATTTGGGACATAAATAGGTAAGTTTTCACCAAATTTCATGAAAAAATAATTTCTTTTGTAAAAGATAAAAATAAAAAACTAAAAAGTTGGTTATTTGAATTATTCACATAAATTTTGAAAAAAGTGTAAATACAAAAGTAGTAGATCTTTTTAATACCTACAACTTTGCTATTTAACTTTTTTCCATAAGCCTTGTAGTTTTTCCGGAAATCAAGGAAAACCGTTTTTTTACCCTTAAAAACTCACCCCTTCCCCTTCCCGACCTCAGATCGTCCGTAAATTATTTTTTCCTTTTATTTCTGTTATATTTTCTTCCTTTTCCAATGGGTTTAATCCTACTATAATTTTTTTTGGTTTCAAAAATTATCGACCCTGGTCTAGAAGGGAATTATTTATTTATAAAGGTAAAGTGTTCTTTCTCACAACCGAAAAATCTGAAGCTACACCGTCACTATTTTCAGTGTCCATAACGTACAAATAATATGATTAATTTTGGTTGTATAATTTCCTAATGGCTGTTTAATTTTTGTCCATACACAAATTTTTTTAATTAAAAGCCCCAAAGTGGAAACGTTTCTTCTTGCCGACAGTTTCGGATGTTTGGGCGCCGTAGCCGGGCATTTTCGAGGGAAAAATGTCTCTTGAACTGTTTACTTTCTAAATGCTTTCGAGTTTGGACGCGGGATCTTGTCTTGATGAGCGTTAATTGCTGTAGTTGAAAGCAAATGTTTGACCAAGCGCGCACATGTTTACGGAATAGCACGAGAACCTATTAGGCAATTGGGGAACAAAAGAAATAATACCGCGAAAGGCGGGCATATATGTACCGAGATAATAGTAATTGAAAGCCACACCGGCCCAGAGTAATTCTACACCACCAACCACTAGAATACCGAAAACTAGATCAAACACTACTGAAGTCTATTTGAAAACGAGAGAGTTAATAGTCAAATAAATTTCGAAGTGGGTTTTTAATTGTTCTCTTCAGTTTCTGAGTTGGTGATGGGTATCAAATTTCAAAACGTGACAATATAATCTTCTGTTGTTAAAATCATAAGGACTTAAATTAGTCAACTTTATCGGAGAAGTAGAAGATTCCATTAGTCTTTTTGAGATTTTTTATAGTAT
This sequence comes from Agrilus mali, assembly GCA_029378335.1. NCBI lineage: Eukaryota > Metazoa > Arthropoda > Insecta > Coleoptera > Buprestidae > Agrilus > Agrilus mali. The sequence continues at coordinate 16,456,195 of CM055658.1, read as the reverse complement.
CCGCATCTACAAAAGAATTTCGATGGAGGATAAACAATCATCGAGCTTACACTTGCCTTAACCGTGAATAAGTAGTTCCTTATTAGGACTGTTAAGCACTTGGATTGTTTGCATATGACCTTCGTTATCTATATCATTGTAATCATTTTTTCTGAGATTTGATATCTTGTTTTGTACGCGAATAGCCTAATGAATGTGTATATCTATCCAGTCTCAAATAAAATTATAAAGCAAAAAGAAAACCGTCCGGTGCATGGAACGAATTATGTCTTTGTTGCTGATCCCTTATATACCTACATACCTACAATTCCGATATATTTGAGAATGGTATGGATAAAGGTACATTATATGTATGGGTGTATTCGACTGCGACCGTGCGACCAGGGCCGAAAGATCCGACCTCTCGCAGCGACTAACAGCACTTTATGAGATATTACCGCAGCATCAACGGATAACCACCAGATAATAAACGAGCTGGTGAAAAATTGCGCCGCGCAACATCTCATTCGTTTGTATTTTGTTATAAATTGCACTCATTACTTGATGTTACCTCACGCGGTGGCTTCGTCTTGCTGCTTTGTGTACCGGTGTGCTTTTCAACGTACCTAACCAACAAAACCAAAAGAAATTGCACTAGATCGGGTAATTGACAAAGTACTAAATGTATCGTAAACGATCGTCTTCGTTATTAATTGAGCATTGGATTAATAATGCCCAAAGTTTTCTGGCTTACAAATTTGGAAACGTTTTAAAATATTCCGAGGCGTTTCTGTATTTTCCAAAGAAATTTGAATTAGGTGAAATGTTTTAGGGCTTTTTGTGGAAATGTCTTGAAAGTTTCTTGAACATGTTGTGATCTTTGGCCCCCCAGTATACTTCTCCAGTCATTTATAAAAAACCCGAAACGTTTTCTGACTTCTCATGAGTGCACAAAATTCTAAGAAATCTTCATCACCCACTCCTACCCATACGTACATACTGCTATCTAATTTTTATCTATAGCGGCGGGTAAACCGGATTGTTGGCGTGGCGAGCGTGGCGAACGTGGCGAGTGTGGCGAGTCATGCGCAAGCGCCTGTGCGATTGTCTTCCCACTCGGTTCGATGGTGTCGTTTACTATAGTAAACTAGACAATGGAAGTGAATCAATGATGATTGTTGTGTTCATTTTCCCTAATAAAAAAATGAATGATATTTCATTTTTACATGTGAAATTATTTCCGTACAGTCACAGAGGTTCAATAATTTTTAAAACCAATAAAGATAAACTACCATTGTTTTTAAAGTTGGACATTTCAATGTAAATTTTGCTAAAGATGAATCAATGCCATTAATTACGTTCCTCCAAAAAAAATTTCAATTGCAAATTAACAACAATCCAAGAGAACCTACTACCAGATATGCAACAACAATAGATGCTGTATTTATTAGATGTCTTGATAATGGTACGTCCAATACTTTTGTAACATACTTCAGTTATTCTTGACCAACTATTATCAGAGTAATGCTGTCAGAGGCAACATCGAATATAACTATTACTGAAATAACTGATTAAAAAAATTGAGTTTCACATCTGCCAGGCTCACATTTTTACTATTATGAATGGGGAGACTAAGGGTTATCCACCACCGTAACCACGAGTAGGGAATAGTAGAAATTTTCATTATGAAATACCGAAATGTTCTTTCACAGTAAGATTCACTGGTTACTGTCACCTCATTTCTTTCAGTCTCTGCTACTCCTGAATTTTTCCATTTAAGTTTTTCTTACAAATTATTCTTCTAGTATTTTATTGTTCAATACCACCTTCTGATATTCTAAATAGTTATGGTATTAATATCGAAGATGACGTGGATTTCAGTTGAGTGGTTGACTTGGAAATTGAGATGTTAAAATAAATAGTGGACAGTATGGCGGGTAGAAAAGGAGCACGGTCACGGTGGTGTGGTGACGACAGTAGGATGTGGTAAGTTAAGGTGCAGCGTGGTGACACGCCGGTCATGAAATAAAGGACTAAAGGCCTCGGCGGACACAAGAATGGATTTCAAACACGATTCTGTCGCGACCGCGATGATATAGGGTTTATTGTTTGCAGCCATCTTTGGTATAATTGAGGAGATGCCAAGTTATTACGGCAGTAACGAAACAGATTTGGTGGCCACGTTGTAACAACAGAAAAAAAATTAAAGGAGCTATCGAAAACTCTGAGGAGTGCAGGGTTTCAAGAGGCTAAAGGAAGATAATGGTAAAATTTGAAATTGTAGGGGTTTCTGTGCTCCTTAGCTAGGTCCAAATTATTGTGCTTAAGTATGTCTATTTATAGTTTGTCGTTTCTAATAATAGGCGGCGTTTTGTGTGAATGGTTCGACCGGTAAAAATGTCTCTATTGTTTTCGTGTTTCTTTCGTTTTGGTGAATGGAGCCAAAAGGTGCGTTATTTTGGTAGATATTTCGCCAAGGCGTGTGTAATTAAGGTACTGACATTAGTTTCCGTTGAGCCGGTCGGCGATGCCAGAACGTCCTCAGAAATTAGTCTTTTAAACTATATAATACAGACAGTAAGGTACCTGCGAGTCAATCATCAAATCATCACCTACAACCCGCGCACTTTTGACGATGGAATTGGAACGCACTTCCCGTGGCATCCACAGCGCCACGAACTCACACAACAATCGAGTGAAAAAAAAACGTTGGCTTTTTGTACCTATTTGTAACCGTTGCCCTGGTATTTTTGCTTCCTGCACAGGTTCCAATAAAAAGAGGGGTCCTGTAGGTACGTCATTTCTACGTCAAAGAATCCTATACGTATACATGTTATTAAATTTAATCGGATCATATACGGTCACCTTTGAGTCTATTTTATCAACGTTTTAAATGTTTAATTATTATGGTAGTTTGTGTTTCAATTAAAAACTACTGCTTCGATTATAATTTTAACAAACGTCCCTCGTCAACATGATGGGACATACGTTTTATAGAACATAGATCGAATATGTTATCGTCATTTGACGTTGCCTAAGCGGTCCTTTGTAAGATTGTTGATAACATTTAATCCGTCTATGTCCACGTGCGGCATTAAGATAGGGAGCCGTCCGCTATCGTTTGATGATATAACTCAAACACAAATGAGATTTAACGAACGCAAGGGGAGGTCGTTATCGTATTTATGAATTTTACCGAATTGTTGTTTGTTTACCGAATAGTCCGTAGCAGTGTGACATTGGTAAATATTCACTGTAACCTAGTTTTCTTAAATGCGTTGGATATTAAATAAGGAAAGAAACTAAAGGGCGAATAATATTCTATTATTATTGATCTATTTGTAGATATTGTTGGTAATATTTTTTATTGACAACTTTCATTGTATCGCATCGAAAGATAGCAACGTCCCAGTACAAAATCGTTGTAATTTCCGGTTTGAAATTTCAAAGCTCGGACCTGGGCGTTTTTATGTTGTTTTTTTTTTTTGTTTTGACCGACGACGCCTCCGTCGATATGACATCTGTGTGTCATGTTAACATGGCGCGCTCGTGTTTGCTTTGTTTCGATTGTTTTTTTTTTTCGATAGGACCCATTTTTAATGGCTTTTCGGCGTCCGCGTTTGTGATGCATTCGGTGTTGCGGTGCAGTTTTGCTCCATCATCTATCGTGCGATAAGGGAAACGGTGAAATATCGAAATGGACGTGTCGAATACGGCCCGTTTAATTTTGAGATATTGCAATTTCTATTTTTTTGTTACTCCCTGATAAAACTTTGCCAAATGTACTTCTACACTCAATTATTGTGACTGTATTTCATTCTGATTTTCGTTTACGGTTAATAAATAGCTAGACTGTCACTGACTGAGATAGGTGACATTGCATTTTATTCAGTTCAAAATCTCAATATTTGTCGTTATCTGTTATCATTAGCAAAATAGCCACCTGCAATTTCTATTAACGGGCCTGTAGTAAAATATTGTTTAATTTTTCATTTTGTGAGCTTTAATTAAGCTCTCCGCCGTTGACAACGGGTATATAGACTTCTGGAGAACAGATAGCGTTATCTTTTGCCTTTTTGTATTCCTTTTTAGTCGCAACTAACAGGTAATTAATTGTAACAATGACTCGACAAAAGGTGGCAAAAAGCAAGAGCGATATAGAGAGGAGGGGGAACGGGAAGAGAAAGGGTGGAAGAGGGGAGAAGGTGGAGGAAGAGTAGTCAGCTACCACCGGGGCCGCCGCCGCCAGCGATCAGGGCGAACGAGACGACAAAGAACAAAAACAGCGACGCCGGTAATTGAGTTGTTTTAATTTAGTCGATGGTGGAGAAAACAATTAACTTGCCCTTTATAGTTTTAATTACTTCATTTTCGAGACTATCTACAGTCGAGCGGACGATCCGACGACCGCTTTAGCTCTCTGCTAACCCGTCTCAGTCTCGTCAGTTTGAAACTGCTAAAAATTGCGGCCGTCAGGCATTAATTGCCTATAAAAAGTTTTTGTATCGCTGAATTACAGAAGGCAGGTTTACTACCGAAATGGTCGTAATTGATTTTGTTCTCTATTCGCTGCGAGTACATTTAAAATCGAGCTAACGCCGTGAAAAGAAAATGATTGTTGTATGACTTTTACTTATTATTAATAAAGAAGGAGGGAGAACTTGGCTTAAAAGAATTATAACTCGTATTTGCTTTACTCATTATTTATGAGGTAATAGTAGTTAATGATGATAGATATTATTAGGGTGAGTGAAAAGCGGTCACTTGTTTCACCACCTTAATTCACTTCTGAGTTCTGATACTCCTCCTGCATCTGAATGCTAATATAGGTACAGTATTTTTAATATGAAGAAGTCGCCTTTTAATTTACTGTATCGTATCATGGTCATCTCGATGAACAATTGCCCGTATCGTGCCTTCAGGTTCTTTAAAAGTAATTTGCTTACGTTTAGAACTCGATGACTTTGGTACTACAGCAGCAAATAAAATAACTTACTTTAGAAAAGCGAGGAACAATAACCATCAAGCTTCAAGCAATCAGGCAGACAACGCAACGGTAAGTGAATGAGTAATAAGTTAGTGAATTGTTGGATGAGTATAATAAGCGTAGCCACCTTTGGTATTACAAGTAGGTAGTATGGTATCTACAGTATAAAACGAACGCTCTCTAGTTTAACGAAGTGAGTGTAGATTACAAGCGAGAGCAGGTCGTTAAGCACTAACTAAGAGAGTAAATGGGGCGTGAGGGATTTGTACGGTGTAAACGGGTCCCGTTATCTCTCGGGCAATTTACCATTTGACTACAATTCCGATTATAGTCCGTATATAATGAGTGCGGCGTCCTTCCTCTCTCGCGTCGCCCGAGCAGCCATTTTAATTTCGCGCAAAAACAACATGGCTCCCTCACGAGGCAATTAAAACAGATGATAGGCGATAATGGCCTTAATTAATTCTGCCTTTCTCCGTCGGGTGCTAATGTGCAAATTAAATTGTTACACGCCGAGACCCGTTCACAATCATTTTGCCAAAGGCCCATTCTGTGCTCCTCTCTCTCTCTGAATCGAGGGGATGTTTGGTTGCTCGTCGTACATTTCGACTGTTCGTTTCGTATCAACCACAAGCACCTATTGTACCCTTCTCGGAAGTAGGTTTGTCAGATTCTAATTAACATACCTAATTCATTGTTTATAATGACACCCAATTTATTTATATTTTGATACTTACTTACCTAATACCTACAACCAATTGTTTGTGACAAATACTTTTGAGGTATACACGCTTAGCTAGAAATATATTAAAAGCAGAAATAGGAGTAAAAAGGGGAATATAAGATATGAAGGAATAAAGTTATAGTCCAACGAATCTTCGAACTGAAAATCTAATGATGATGCGTTTATCTGCATGTCTATAACGTTGCTTGTAGTATCAAAATAAGAGTGAGATCGTTATGGTTAATGTTAGAAATACAGCTGGTTGAATTTGTACACTAACCAAAAACTTGGATGAAAAGTTAATTAATACTGGTGCAATTTCTTTTAAATTTCATTTCATAATTTTAATCCTTTTAAATTTCCTGGTAATAAATGAGAGGGAGGACGGTTGAAGTGCTTTTGAGTAATTTATGAAATTTGTTCGGCGGCGATTTGGAATCGTTCTTCCGACGTGTCGTAAAACAGTTATCGTCCAAACTTCTTTCCAATTTATTTCAGAGAGGAAATTAGTTCCTTTTCGTTCAGCGCCTTTATTGTATATTTAACAGCAGTCGAGCGATGGTAGGGGTGCGATTTGGACGTTGGCAGAGTGCCGGCGCGTTTTTGGGGTAGCTAGCAGGAGGGTGGAAAAAGTGCGCAGGCCTGATGCCCGTTGCCTGCTGTGTGTTATCGCTTATCCAGGCTGGAATTCTCGCCACCGCAGAACTAATAAACCAATTACAACCTCAGGGATCAGGGCTCCGGATCTCTCGGCCATTCCCTGGCAATTTTCTCTTTTCATCTGCAATATGGGGAAAACGATGATCCTCTGCTAGCAGCCAAATAATAAGCTGGATAACCGAGAAAGAGAGTTAGAGAGAAAAAGAAAATTCAACTCCACTAATAAAATTGTCAAACGCCCCAATTCTTTTTGTCACAACCTTCGTTTTATTTTTTTGAGTCAATTTCCCCGTTGCATTCGTATTGATCAGTTCAGTATATAGAGAAGACAAAATCACTTCATAATATTACTTTCCAATAACTGAAAGTAAATTACAAAAGAATTACAATCTCCTTTAGAAGTAAGAATAGCTTCTACTGTTAAAAAAAAATGAAAATTCCATTCCTTCAATAATCTGAAGCTTTTGTAAGAATTTTTAAAAAGATTAAGCCGTTTGTTTGGTATTATAGATTACAGTTAGTTACAGCTATGATTCCGGTATTTCCGTCGTAGGCAAAACGTTGGCAATTTGATGGCATTGAAGCAGCTTATGGATTTTGATAAGCGTTTAAGGGAGGGTTGTAAGCAGCAGTCGGGGCTCGTTAGTAACCCCCTAGTTAGGGGCTCAATCATGTTTAGATCGCACATTTAGATCAATTTTGTTTGTTGTCGTCGAACAATCGGCGCATTATAGTCTGTTATTCTACTGACGGCTCGCTGTGATATGAAAGAGATTATTTTTGCAAGCTTTTATTAAGGCAGTGGTGAGCAATAAGGGTAGATCATGATACTGCCATGCCACCCCGTCATTCACGAACGCACGCGTACACTAATACACATGATGCCAAATGCTCATATGGGGTCGGTGTCACTTTTCCAACCAAATTATGAGCTTTATACATAAAAACACATCGACATATTTTTGGTGTAGAGTTACATTTAAACGTAAATTCCCATCAAATGTGTCGTTTGATTTATGTAGATTCTCTACAGCAATCGTATTAAACGAAAAGATCCGTTGAAAGGAGATTAATAATTAAGTTGTTATTGTGTTTGTGTCATTGATGTTAATTTCTTGTTCTCTTTCATTCACTATATCGCATAAAAGATTTACTTTTCATTACGCGACTGAGTCGTCTTCAATGGCACCACCTACGGTGAAATTAATTAAAGGATTACAACAAATTGCTAACGTACGTTGTAAATCATCCGGACTGATTTGTTGTCTGGATAATTAATTACTCATAAGACTTAATACAATAATACAATCGCTATTTACGTTATCACACTTTCAGATGAGTCACTGACATAAGTAGGCTTCACAGCACTATTTTATGTGGCGAAGAACATATACACGGTTGTTCAAAAATAACGCACAAAATTCTTCTGTAAGGGTAACCTTTTAGAAAATACCGAAACACTTGATTTAAATTTTTGTTTGTCTTTTTGTGACATTTTGAACCCCCTCCCTGAAACCCCTTAATCTGTAGCTACACCTACTTTTTTTCAAATAGCAATCTACATCATGTGAGGTCTCTATAAGAAGCTCTTCTAAAACTCAATACAATAATGCCAACAAAGTGGGGGTGAAATTTAACTGTTCGAAATAAATCGCTTGTAGGTACTGATCTAATTCGACTTCATGTAACAAATGTTAAAAGTGACCAATCACCTTCTACTAGACATGCACTGAGTCTGTGGTAAATACAATCAACTGTACTTATTTTTATCTGGTAAATTCGTAACCTTCATCCTTACAATTGAAGATAATTGAAAGATTAATGTTGTTGGATTGTGATGACAAGGTACGGAGCCAGGATGAGATTGAGAATCCAATTTCACTGACAACTGTGAGTAGGATATTTCACAAATTTACGGGATCTACCTAAAACGAGTCCACCACTCGCCTTGTGTGAAAATACATTTCTATCAGTAAATGAAAGTCCACTTTCTTTAACTAATACCTTAACTCAAATAAAGTGTATGTTGCACAGGAATAGGTACTTCTTAAGGATGCAATTCTGGAAAGAATTAAGTATTATCTTCTTCGGCGAGAATACATTTTAATATTTAAACGGAATGGTCAATAGACATAATTATAGATTATAGTCTCATCAAGAACTACATTGGATACGTGAGGGACATAATACATAACATTCACAGAAAGACAATTTATGGACTGGCATAACAAATAACAGAATTTTAGGACAGTATACGTTTGATGAAAATATTACTGCTGACCTTACTTCGATTTCCTAGCATTCGATTCAATACTTGCATTAGCAGTAATGTTTCCTACTGAGGGTGATCCAGATATTCCCCATCAGTGGCGTAACTACAGGGTGGCAAGTTGGCAAAATGCCACGGGCCCTCAGCCGGAAGGGGCCCTCGGTCAGAGGAGAATCCCAACTCCCAACATTTATTATTACACATTTAGTAAAAAAATGGTTTTGTCTTTAACTTGTTTAAGTTACCTAATTAGTTGCATACACAAGTAAAAAAATTGTATTAAAATTTCAATGTATTTGTAAAAAAACTAATGTGATGTGAAACATCGAACGAAATAAAAAAAGATGACGGTTTGTTTATTCATCATACGTTTATTTTAATTAAATACAAAAATTTTAAATTCAAAAATTTCTTTTACTCAGTGACCAGTAATTGTAACATTCGATATTACCTCTGACGGTATTAATGTAACAATTAATCGATGATAATTAACTGAAGTGAGTTTTTAATTTATAAGTAAAACACAGGTTATGTGTACTATAAAACAACACCGCTAAGCTGATTGTGAGTAGGAAGAGAATCGCACACTACTCCGCATAGACTGTATATATATATATATATATATACCATCGTACAGCGTTGTAACGCGTCATCACGGCATGCGTCGCAACACCGTACACACTACTACCCACAGACTGTATAACTAGTTCTTACTAGACAAAACGCGCTTTTCCGAAGCGAGTCACTTAAAACTGTTCGAAATTTAAGTTTGACTGATTATATTTTATTGTGTGTTAATCAATGTTCTTTAACAATGTTCCTTTTTGAAATTCTATGGTTGTGTTCTATTGATTTATGTGATTATTTTATTTACCTACTTATAATTAATATTCTCATCTTGGCAACTAATTTAAGTCGATGTTCCCTAAAATGTTCCTTTAGTGTTAGATTATTATTTGGTTTTCAGTGTCTTATATCTTTTAAATAAATATTTTTAAAACTATATCTTGTTTTCAATTCCAAATTAGTTTTCCTATTGCTAGTTTTAACTACAGCTCGATGTGACAACTAGTTTTATCTGAAAATCAAATATATCAGTGGTAAATTCTAGTTTTAACTGGTTATTTCTAGTTTTAACAAAGGCATTAAGTAAAAACTTTTTAACTATGAAAAACGAGTTCTAACTAAAAACTTGTTTTAACTGTAACATGTATACACCACCGTATAGCGTCGCGAACGTCGCGAAAATTGCCATGGCAACGATCAGGTTAACCCTCGGCTATAGATGTTGCACATCAAAAAAAGTTGTAACCCAGTTTTGTGTTTGTAATACTTGCTGATGCTCAGGGAATCCCCGATTCCGATGAATTTGCCACGGGTCTCGAACGGTATAGTTACGCCGCTGTTCCCCATGAAAGAATGTGGCTTCAATAAGGTGGTACACATCCGCATTTTGGTTAAGATGTTCGAAAATATTTCGATGAGATTTTTTCAAATAGGTAAATATGTCCAACTGAATGGCCACCACGGTTTCCAGACCTTACACCATTGGATTTCTATGGGGGTATTTGAAGAAAAGTCTGTAACAAAATTAATAGACCAAACAGCTTTGATGCCCTAAAAAATAGGATAAGGTTAGACGTTACTAATTTACCGGCTGAAAATATGTATGAGGACTGTTTTGAGAGAAACAGAATGAGCAGACCCCTAATTTGTTGGCAATACCGGATTGAGTTTTAGAAGAGCTTCTCTTTTTGTATGATCTTAGTAGCCATTTGAAAAAAAAAGTCGTGGTAACTATAGATTAAGGGGTTGCAGGGAGGTGGTTGAAAATATCACAGAAAGACGAACAAAAATTTAAATCAATTCATGTTTCGGCGTTTTTCTAAAAAGATACGAATTCAAACAATTCTGTATATTAATATAATCTGTGATGATACTGAAGAAAAATCAATAAAATTGGGTCTAGGAAACGATAACTTATAACCGAAATCATTTAGTGAGTATCTTGCGTCGTTATACGCGGTTGGTTGCATTAACCAGAGTTTTTACAAACGAACAAATTCACGTTTCTTTTATGTTGCCATACAAAGTCTTTAAGGTACCTATATTTTTTTCATGCGAATAGGGAATATGAAAAGGGAGGTTAAATTTTATAGGATTCTAAATATTTTTAAGGGTTTTTGAACCCATGATTATTTATACATATACCTAACACTTGTTAGGATGTGTACCCACAACATTTTCCTATTTAATTCTGTGTAAATTTATTTCGCGGATAAGAGTTAGCGATACCCTATAGTTGTAGCAATTTGCGTTTATCATTTATTATAATCTTAATAACCACGCGATCCGATTTACAATAGTTTATCGTAATTAATTAATTCATGTTTTCAAACAGACGATGCACACCGAGAATGAAATGGGTGTAATTATTATTGTACAATGTGTTTCATATCCTTTAGTTAAAGTAACCAAGATACAATTATATCCTTAGTACATGAAAATTATACATTTAGTTGCTGTTAATTTATAAGAAACGCACATGAATAAATTAATTATTTAATAAATTGTCGACAAAATACACGCAATCGGTAAGTACCTGGTTGAATAATTAATATGAGTTTGCCGTCCGCATTTTCTTATCTGATAGTTTATGCCCTTTAACTGTTACCAGTAGTTTAACTTGCATAGGTACCTACATTTAACAACATCCTCTCCAGTATTGTAATACTATGTTGTTTAACAACTTAATTTATTTACAACTTTAGTCAGTTTCATGCAACACAAAGGCATCTCGTGAACTAATGTTCTGAAAAATATTTACGTCGCCGGAACAAAAATGCTATTGAACTAAAACCGTGATGCGTTATAATTTGCTTATTAACTACATAGATATTTTTATTCAAGTCTTTTGGTATTGTTGTATCTACGTCGAAAGTTCTACTTACTTTTAATAGCACGGCTGAATTAAGTCACGCAGCTGGAAAATCATTAAAACACGCGGTTCTCTTGCGTTAATAATTAGCGATCGTACGCGATAAGGCACATTAGTAGAAATATCCACTTGGTATCAGTTTAAATTAAGATGTCTTTTACACGGGAAAACGCGAATGTATATTTAACTTACCGACCGAAGAAGCCTATATTTATCAAGGGTATTATTACAACTCTTAAGGTATGATCAAAGAAAAATAAAACCAACAAATTGTAGGAATTAATATGCAAGATGAAATAAATTAATTACCTACTGTGTTGTAGGTGCAAAAAAATGCTATCATTAGAACATATATTATGGAGAAATGTGTTTAAATAATAATCGTGCTGTAGTAAATTAATAGGGTCATTAATTAAGTACACCCAATACAAATAAATATTAAAGATGTTGTTTTATTTAGAAATTTCAGAAAGGTGAATATTACAAAATTAGCTTAAATACAGGGGTGGTTCCAAAGAGTTTTTTTTTTTCAAACAGAATAACAAAAAAAAAATATGTAAAGAATTTTCGCGTTTGTGATGTAGGTAGGTAGAATAATTTTTTGGTTGGAGTAATTTTTAATTTCTGGTTAAGAATGTTGCCGAGCAAGTTGTTGTTAGTCGTTGTTGAAAACAAATAATTCTCGGTGGAGATGAAATTCTTCTTGTGGTTGCTGTCAAATTAATTAGCTAATTTCGTTTGCCGACGGACGCGCCACCGGTCATAAAGTACCCAATTAAATGTAGGTAGAACAAATAGTCTTCGGTAGAGAGAGCCTGTTTTCTCGGTTAGTGTCCAGCTCCTGAGAGAGGACAGCATCATCTTATACGTTGCAGTGGAAAAATCAAGTATAAATACCGATTTAATTGGAGAAACTAATAGAACATAAATTCTGTGTCGTTATTAACCTGCTAGTGCTATTAAACCTCGAAGTGTCCAATTTATGTTACGACAATAAAAATAATTGGCAATAAATCACTCAATCCAACAGCTGAAGACATGTGAAGCGACAAGCGAATGAAACGACGCATATATTGATAAGCGACCAGATAAGTTTTAATTAATGCTTAGGATTTTACTAATTTAGATCGAGATAAGAGTCGCCTGTAGCAACACACACAGTAGCGCTTTGTGCTCCTCTAAAAGCTCGAGCTTTATTACGATGGCGATGGGACGGTGCTGTGGCGAAGAGAATTCAGAAGGTAATGCTCGTCTACTACTGCAGCCTTAGGCCGTTTTCTGACTTGTCGGTGTAGCAGCGGTGCGGTACCGAAGTGGTTGGTACCGAAACGATTCCGCGTTGCTTGCATTTACACATCTATCGGTATGTTTTCGGCATAAAACGGAGCAGAACCGCTTGTACCGTCACAAGAAGATGTCGTCCTCCTTGAGTGATGGAGATATTGTATGATGTCTCATGCAGTAATCCCGAGCGGCCACTGGACGTTTCTACCGCGATGCAGTATACCGAACCGATATCACTCCTCTACCGCACGTGCCGCACAAGTCAGGAAGACCGTATTGAAATATAGGTGCTCAGTAAGCATTCGGTACCGCGTATACCGAGCATACCGATACCGCACCGCTGCTACACCGACAAGTCAGAAAGCGGCCTTATATTGCCCGTTGCGTTGGCTCGCCTGGACACAAAAAAATCGATTCACAACCGGGGACGTGCTGGCAATATTGCCTCGATTTTAACGAACCGCTGCTTTTGACTCTTGCAATTAATGTTAATGTCAAAAATTAAAACTGGATTTGTGTTACATTTATCTTGGAGTAACCTCCATCTCTTAAAATTGAGAGGAATCCAGTAAAATATTATCCCACCAAAAACTTTCTGTAAAAAACTAGCCTAGTCTCGATGGAGCTGCTTGTTTATCTCTAAAAAGTAAAGAAATTTAGACAAAGTCGTGCCAAGTCTAAGGTTCCTTACTGCGATTTCTTTATTATTATAGTTAAAGTTGTGTGACTTGGCCGTTGAACATTCTTTCAATTCATTCGTCCGATTACCAATACCAGTATGGGCTATTATCTCGCTTAACACACATAGGTAGTTAACAGATATAACATTACGTGTAAACAAAATTGACTTGTACCCACTAACGTATAAAGAATGTTCAACGGCCAAGTCACACATTAACTATAATAAAAAATAATTTGCAGTAAGGAACCTTAGACTTGGCACGACTTTGTCTAGATTTCATTACTTTTTAGAAATAAACAAGCAGCTACATCGAGACTTGGCCAGTTTTTTACAGAATGTTTTTGGTGGGATTTCACTTCTTTTTGTAGAAACGTGGGCATATTGATTTATTTTATTAGATTTTCTTATTTGACACATTTTGTTTTCTTTTTAGGAGTAGTTTGTTTATTATTACAAATCTTTCTTTTCTTTTTTTCCGGTTCTGATTCTTGTACAGTAGCAACAGTTTTTCGTATTGCCCATTCGCGTTCATTATTCATTCTTTTAGACGGTTTAATTTCTGAAAGATCGGCGCGGTATTTACGCCTATGCCGGTTGTATTCGGTAATCGCTGAAGCTTGAGCTTTTATACTCTTGAAGTCAACATTTATGGAGATTACTCGTGAAAGCGCCACGTAGGCTTGGCCACAAGAGAATATGGAGGTGCCAATGTCCATGAGGGCATTTTTTAGACTTAGACCTTGGCTCTTGTGAATTGTTAGGGAATACGTCACACAGATTGGGAATTGTTCTCTGTACACGTATGCCCGGGGTGTGATCTCAAATTTTGACTTAATATGCAATAATTCGTGAATCAAATTATTAGCGAATTTTACTACCAATTGTTTAGGCTTTGTCTGGTCTTCCGGGTTCCACCTCACTTTTTGTACAACGCCTATCGACCCATTCACTAAACCTAAACTAACATCAATGTTTCTCCTAAGCATTACTTTAGCTCCCTCTTTAATGAATATAGTTTTTCCAGTTCAGCAGTCATCGACGCATCATCTTCATATTTTTGTAAACACGCCCGGGCTTTCGTTATCATACATTTTGAACAAAGTTTTTGAAAGAGTTATATAAATTATATCTCTAATGCAGCTGAGACCAGCTGAGGGTTCTTCATCAGATACTTCAGACCTTCGATTTTTGACATCAAATGAAGCGGCCCACCAAGTTGAATATTTTTTGTAAAGGCGGTATGTCGATCTCTAATAGTTTGGTTGGGCTCTTGTGTTTTCTCATCAGGGTCACCAGGTACTCCAGATCTTCTATTATCCTAGTTTTTATAGTTTTCCCTTTATGTGGCCATTAAACCCTAACTCTGTACCAAATTTCAGCTCTCTGAGTTTATGGGAAGTACTAGTTCTATTCTGATGATCATGAGTTGTGAGTGAGTGAGTGAGTGAGTGAGTGTCATAAATGCGAAACTTTGCTTTCGCTTAACTTCGGAACTAAATGACCTACAGACTTGAAATTTTGGATTTTAAGTATGTGATTATAGCTTACTGGATGACGAAAATTTCTGCGTTCTGGTCTTTTATACAGAGGTTCTCAAATAGGGGCCTGAAAATGCGGCGAAATGGTTCCAGTAAAGGATGATACGGCAGTGTTTGCTTCGCGCTCGACTTGGCGGGGCACTGCCGTGCCCCCCGATTTAAAGGAACAGGAGCATTGAAAATTTCACGTCATGGTCTTAATTCAAAGAACTTTTATATTTTCCTTTTAATTAAAATGTACCTACATTTCATTTTAGGGGAATGAAAAGATCCTACCAAATCTTACCAAATCTCACTAAGGGGAGGGAATCATTCAAAGTAAAATAGAGCATCTCACGTAATTAATGGATGGACGTGATAGTTGTTATGCCGTAGGGTCAGGTGGGGTAATTGTAAACAGGCTCCTTATTTCGATGAAATAGGACTCTTGTTTATTCCAACTAATGAGAATTATAGACTGTGGTGTTGACTTTTGACGGTTGGTTGTTTTAGCGCGCTAAACAGCAGAAGAAGAGTGTCGCAATATTTTGTGTTAAACAGTGAAAATATTTCTATATAATATATAGATATTTTTTGAGTTAATTATGAACACGGCTTTATAAATATAATTTTCATGGGAATTCACATTTGAAAGCGAATTGTTCACTTTTGCCCCATTAAAAACTTTTATACCTAAAGCCAGTACAAACAAGATGATTGTTCACATTTACCTCTAAGTTTTCGACTGCGTTAATAAGTGAGGGGGTAATTGTAAACTTAAGTTTTTTTGCAAAAAAAAAACCGAATTTGCACATTTAATAACAGAAATTCACTTAAAACCAAACAAGGACCTAAATTAATCATACAGTCGCCTAAATTTAATCTTCATCTAAGATACATCGAGCTTCAAAAGTTAAACTTCCAAAATCGTTCACAATTACCCCCCACCTGAGCCAATTTTTAAAATTTTAATTCTTTTTCAATTTAAAAGTAAAAATGAAAATATTATTGAAATTAAAATTCTTTAAATGGTTTTCAATTTAGAATTTATTAAACCACAACGATAAATAATTCATTGGTAATACAGTAGATCAGAGGTTCTCAATCTTTTACGGTTTGTGGCTCCCAAAATAATCGGATTTTTCTGCGGCGCCCTTAATACATCTTTTTTTTAAAAAATTGGAAAACTCTTTTTCAAAAGTGATTCCCAATTAATAGCAAAAAATTGTAAACCGATGCTTATTTTTTTTTTTAATTTTGTTGGCATACCCGATTGTTGGCGAAAAAAATTCGAGAATTGGTTAAAAATTTGAATTTTTTAATCAAATTTTTCCTGGCGCCCTTATGACGGACCGTGGCGTCCCGGGAGCCGCGGCGCACACTTTCGTAATCACTGTTGTAGGTAGATAATAAAAACTAATAAATCAAAAATCCAGTTCAGCCTTCTCACTTTACATTAAAGATAATTTTTGTTACTGCACGAATGTTTTGTGACAATTTTTAAACAATTAATAATTATTATTAGGTATAAAAGTCCACTTTCTTTTTATATTTGTTATTATCTCATGTATAACTGTTCAAAAAGAAACTCTAGTGAAGTGTGCCATTGTAAAGTAATCTTTATGTTACGTGAAAGGCCGAAGAATGTGAAGAGGTGCTTGACAAAAGGACCCTCGAACGTCGCCTGAAGTGGAATCGCTAACGAAATGAATGATATCCATTGTGGGATTATGAAGTCGAACTCACAATGGTCCCATCTCGGTAATTGTATAGCGGATTGTTGTTTGTTGAAGCAGTAAAATTATTAGATACAGAAAGGGCAGGTGCGCAACGTCAATGGTTGATTTAAGTTGGTGTGGTTGGTTAATATGTAATTAACAAAAAAAGGCTTTATAATTATTTTTAATTCATTGCGCATCAATCGAGATTAAATTTCTCTTTTGTTAATCACAACAGAATAATGTATGATATGTATATTTAAACATTTTTTCATCATCAATTTTTATTTATTTACTATTGCTTTTTCTAATATTCAAGAGTACCTATAAAAAACATCAACACGATCGAAACACCTGTTGTAGCATTAGCAAATGAAAAAGAAAAATATTTTACGTCCATATTATGATTACACCATACTTATGTATTTAATGTGTATGTGTAAACGTCGTTGGATAACTCGCGACCTTCCATAAATAACGAAAATGGATGACAATAATTTAAACCTTTCTAATTTCCTGCTCGTTCGGTTCACTGCCTACGTAATGAGTACCAAATAGGAAAAAGCTTGTTTCAAATTAGTTATTCACCGTGTTATAAATCACAAAAATTAATTTATCTATTCACGACATCACAACAGTGTTTTCATCAATGCATTCATTAAATTATACCGATTCTCAGGAGTCGTCTGTGATTTTAAATACGACCGAGCACGCAACCCAAGACAATTTCAACATTGATTCGTTGGTTCGTTCGTTTCCCAGAGGAGACGTTGTAAATCATTTTGAAAATCACCGCAAATTATACTTTCGGACCACTCCCCCAACATTCCCTCTTTTATAGAAAGAAAATTTTCAGGAATATTCTGATCATATTTTAATAAGTATGTGGAGCTCAAAATAGGAAAGAAGGGTCCAGAAAACCCCCTCTAAAGGGAAAGAGTTTTTTCAAAAGATTATTGTAATTTCCTTTCCTTTTTCAATTTAGTGTAAATCTCACATAATCAATTTTGAGCCTCTTTTTGCTCACCATCAATCATTCAGTTCAACTCGAGGTTCGATTTTCCTTAATAAATGCAATAAATTTATTATTATATACGTCAATGGGTATAGGTATATATATATTTTTTTTGGCGAAATAGAGTCACTTAATTTTGTTTACTGATGGAGTGGTTGTGGGCAGTAGGATTCTAATCGGGGGGTCTGCGGTGGCCGCAGGGGTCCAATTAAGGACCTATTCGTATCGCCAGGGGATCCTTTAGCGTTGCAGCTGTTCGAAAGTCCGTTTTGAAACTGAATGGAGTATTATATTCCACTTAACACTGCATTTTATTGGTTCGACCACTTTACGAACGATTAAAAAAGAGCTACACGTTGTATACGACGGTGACGTCCAGAAAAATATTAGCAATTATTTATGTACAATTTTGTAACGAGATGTTATTAGTTTATTCAAATTTTATCGGTGTACGTGCGGGTTTCATAATTTTTAACATGAGCAATTAATTACACGTTAATTCGTATGATTAATGAGCACGTTTTCTAATTTTATATGTTTTTTTAAAAATTTAAATTTCGATGTTAATTTCGAAATAGTAATTTGTAAAAGTCGATTTTATGGTCACAGATATCACCATGGGGTAAACATTTTACTTTGAATACGTAACAAGCACATATATGTACCTACCTAGAATTTGTAACATGAGATTATTTTTTTCTACATTATGGAATTTCAAACAGGGATTCGATTTATTGATAAGACTAGTGAAAAATCTTAGAATAACCAATGTTTATTTTCGCACAGCTAAAGCACAGTGAGGAAGGTTTAACGAGCTGCAATATTTGCAGCACAAAACGAAGAGGCGTTGAGCAGATGACATAAGCAAAAGTAATCATCATAACAAAGAAGTGGTCAGATCCTGTATTCCTTCCTGAGGCAATTAAGATAACAATTTTCTAACGATCATCTACTCTAGATCTGCCTCTGTCTCTTATTACTCTTGGTTCTACTTCTACAATAAATAATGAATACTAAAGAAGAGCGAATTTTGTAGTTTTTTGTAAAATTTAATAGATTAAATAATGCCTCATAAAACAAATAATACTTAATAACTAATACCAAACTTTATATATATTAAAAGTACTTGCCTAATTTTCTGCCAACTAGGGGCGTTGGTAATGGCAGGGACTCTTAATCGGGCATTAGGGTGAGTGATAGCGGTAACCTGTTACACCTCCCTAACCCTTCTGGCTCGCTTGCTTGATTTTTCTCACCTCTCTTCTTATTACCTACTTACTCTCAAAACTAATTCTTTTATACTGACCCACATAGTACTCTTTTACCCCCAAACGGAAATGTGCAAGTTGGTCTCGGCCCACTTTTGCCGTGCAATTGCATATTTAAATTAATACAAATGTAATTAATGAAATAAAAAAAATTAAAGGAAAATATTATTTTGGAAAAATATCAGCACTACATATGTGACAATATGTTTCTTCTTTATATCTCAAATGATGTCCTAGCTTTCTGTTTTTCTTTTTCCTTGGCGACACCGTGCCCTTCTAATCTAATCCTCGATTTTAACCTTTTCTGTCCAGGGTAGTTTTCTCATTTATCCTGTAGTATTAAAGTTATTTTTCCTCTAAGCAGTGACGTGATTAACACACCGCCACTGCAATAGCATCATCTCCAGCAATGGTTTCGCTAAGCTGATACTAATTACCGTTTTACCTGGTCGCATTTTATGTGACTTTGACAGTAATACTTACACAACATATTACAGTGTATACAAGGCAATTTAAATTGAAAATTATGTAACGCGGTGTGCCAGAACTCGAAAAGCAAACTAATTCTTTTTATTCGTTTTATCAGACTTAGAGTGTACCATGCAATTCAAAGAAATTGGACATTATCATAGTATAATTTATTTTGCACTTTTAAATTAAATTGTAGCAAAATAAAAACGTTTTTAAGATTCCTCGAAGTCCAATTGGTCATCGGTAGACAAGTAGGTTATTTGGGGCAGGTACAAGTAATTATCTTATTATGTCATTTATTTGGATAACCAAACGCATATATTTTTAACGTGAAACTTCTTTGGGCGCGATGAGAGTAAAATCTCAAGGCCATGAAACGACACATTTCGTAACGATTCGTCTCGCGAAGCTATGACAATAGAAAGGCGCGCATGCGCATATCGGTATTACAGTCAGCTGTTAGTGACCGGCATCTCATAGCAGTTATATTACAGTAAGTGTATTACAGTAAATGTTTATTTAACAATTGATATTTATTTAAGAGTGAGTATTATTATGTATTAATTTTAATTCCTTGTAGTTATTGATAGTTTACGGTTTCTTAAGCACTTGGAGAAATAAACGGAGGCGAAAAAAATTTGATGTATGTACATATTTGTTTTCATTTTTAAAACATAAATCCTGAAAATTCTCGTACTCTCTCTTCCTTTCACCAAACATTAGGTACTTATTCGTTATAAAGGTATAGAGATCGCCAAAGAAGTTTCACTTCTTTCACGTGTACCTACTGAGTTGCACATGATTAAATTTTTTTTTAATTCTTTCTGTAGATATACTTTAACTCGTTAGGTGTTGGTATCTTTTATGGGTCCATTTTAGTTGTACGATAGTGTACTTGTAGACAATGCTGTACATACATGTAATGTCCACGAGCGATTTTAAACTTTTCAAAACAGCTTGTGCTCTCAGACTCGACTGTACGCATTTTATGCAAGATTATTATTTAATTAATTTAATTTTGCGCAGCTGGTAATTTGATTTCACTGACATTAACTTCCCGTATCGATGGCACATTGCAGAATGGATATTTTAGCTTTACACTTACACTTCTTGTATTACGCTAATGTTCATTATACGACAATGTTGCCGGACATAATAATGTGGATGTTTAAAATCCACCAGTGGTGGCTCGTGATGATATGAGGGAGTGTTCTGCATTTTACGCAGCTCAATTGCCCGTCCAAATTCCTAATTAACTTACCTGTTTGTTAGAAATATTCATCCCATTAGTTTTTATAACTTAGTGAAAAGGCGTGAAGGTTTGTCACCCCTTAATCATGGAGCGTAAAAATAAAAACAAAACATACATGTAAGACATAATTTATTTTTCATTTAAGTGCTATGTTTCTGTCGATACCGTTTACTGCAAAACAATTTTCTTTCCCCTGCACGAAAAATTAAATTTTCTTTCGTTGATTTGCAAGAAAATTGTTCCGCATCCTGGTATTTTGAAAATTATCTACATCTTTTTACATTACACAATCAGAACGACGTTTGATAATATACAACGAGAACTTTTTACAAGTTTATATTTACAATTTGTACATATTTTTTTGAAAATATTTACAAAGATAAAAAGTAAAATATAAGTCACATTGTTATGTCATCATCATTCACGCCACTGTCCAGTTCGAAAGTAAGGCCATAAAATGATACGGAGCAATTTTTCGTCTTCCTAATTAATATTTGTTTTAAAATAAACATCTCTGTTGTTTATGTTTACATATTACAGTCGCTTTTCGTTTTATAAAAATAAGATCGTTTTGTGTGGTTTGTTTGACGGGCCACCCAAATACACTCGATCGTATTTCCATTAAACGAATGGGCAATAAGGGAGTCAGTAACAAAGTGGTTTATTTATTATCCATGACCTTTTTATGACTCTGATAAACTCAAATTTATTGCCAAGATAATGTTAATTAATTTCTCTAAAAATAATAAGGAATAATGATGATATGTATAAATTTGTATTGCATATCAATGAGTTCATCGCTAATTTTGTTTTGTTGTTATTGTTTAGAAAATTATGATAGCTATAATGAATTACTTTGCACCTTTTGACCCACAAATATTACATCTGATCCACTTTTCGCGTTTTGTAGATACTGATATACACATATTATTATTGATTCAAACGACTAAAGTTGAAATGAATTTATTTTTATTAATATTAAATGTAACCGGTTTTTTCTTATCTAAAGATATTAATTATGAAGTAATTTGATGCGTTTTTAACCTTCCTTTATCTGCATAATAGATATAAATACATACATTGTACGAAAAATCTGTATTCCGGAAATTTTTACTTTCCACTCTTCGGTCCCTTGTTTTTGTTTTACTTTTCACTTTTACGTCCCTTATTTTTTAACGTTGTAATTAATTACATTGTGGAAAACTTTATTTAGATTTAAAAAAAAAATATGTTTTTGTGCCTATTATCATATTGGGTTCAAAATATAAACTGAATATCAGTAAAAATTGTAACAAACAAATAAAAAAATTAATTTTATTTTAATTGGTTTTTCTTTTTGATATGTTGACATAGGTACCAATTGTGAATTAAATCCCTAAATGTGGGTAATTTTTATTCTAGTGTAGTGTGGATAATTTATAAATAGATATCGGTAAGTAATTTGGTTCAGAATCCGCGCTGTTTCTATAGGTTTAAAACTGTAAATTACGCTAGGTTTTATGGGCCGTGTCGTCTTTATTAATGTGTACCACCCATTAAGTGCTGCCAACTTAATAAAGCCAATAAAAGTGCCTGGAAAACTCAATTATGACGATTATTTATACGCTATAAAACATTGTCGGTTCTTGGCAGTATCCTTGCACCAAAATTAATTATAAAGACATTTATTATTTGCGGACAGGCTCGAGCACTCGTTGTATTCTCCCTCTTCGCGTGTTTACAGGTGCAACTTTACACTTCCAACGTTGAGTATATGTACCTATCATAGATACTTGGATATATAAATGTTATTATTCTCGTATTTTCGCCATACTTATTATTATTATACCTAATAGTTCAATCCGTTTTCGAGCGTGCCGCGCGAGTTCGCAAAATAATGACTTATTTATAGAAGGGGTTTCGGCGAAAGGCAAAATCAAACTAGCGCATGGGGCAACGTGCCAAAAAATTTTCAATATATTGAGACATCTATGACGGCTAAAATTGTTATTGTACCTATGTTTTAAACCAGCAGTTGCAAGTAAAACACTTAAACGTTAGAGCCAAAAATTAGCCGCACTAAACTACTACATAATATATTTATTTACAACTTGCAATGCGTTTCTAAAATAATTAAACATACTCGAGGGTAACGATATTGAAAATGACCTTCGTCTACCCTAATAAAATTTAGAGCCAGAATTAGATTTGTAATAAAATAAAGTAAGGTGAAGATGTGTATTGAGGTCATGCAGCGACCCCATAAAAACCCGTGTGGACCACATCTGAACTAGAGTCCGCTTTATACTTATTTTTGGTAATTATCTAACATAATTAGTTGTATCTCCCTAATTATCTATCAGTACAGAATGAAAGTCAAATCTTTCGTGTATATTTCCTAACGTAACCACATGTTTTTTATTTATTTATTAATTATTTTATTTAAGATATATTGTGTTGATTTTAAAGAGTGTTTTTAAATACTGTGCTGGGGTTTATTATTTCAGACTGTTTTTAATTATTTACCACTACTACATCTCTATTAAAGCCAACATGTACCTGACACATGTGCAATATCTGCAATTTTAAGGTTTTTAACCCCTTAAAGCTTCGAGTTTGATTCTATATTATCTAACGTATGAGAGAATTTTAAGCAAATTAATTTCATGAAATTTATGGAATCCTTTTTGTACGGCAGTATATATGTAAGTATTAATTGCTCTTGCGATAATTGACCTAAAGGTCAAGAATGCTCCAGAGTAACACTATTACAATCAATCTCTTCAAAATTTATTATATATTTATTGACAGACGATGACGTCATTGTGAAATCGAACCAACACATCGGTATCGCGAGACCTACCAGGAAGACACAAACATTATCTACTTATACGTAATTTGTTGACCTGACCTTATTTTCGCAGTTCACATAGAACGAGTGATTTGTTGCTAATTTACACAACACGCTCTCTGCTAATAATTAATTTCCAATGATAAAATAAAAACAAAAACAACAACGAATTATATTCGGTCAGAATAAATTGTCTTTGTTTGAAATGACGGTTACATAACTGAAAGCAAAAGTTAATATTAATCAATGATTATTAGCCCCATTTTATGCCCTTACTTAAACTCTCAGTGCTTCGCGTTCATTCACTTAATTTCATAGAAGTTTCTATGTACATAGTTATAAATAAATAATATCAACTAGAAATGCGATCACATTATTTTATATGTTTATATAATAATTGTGGCATATTTTGTTCTTTTGTCTGCCTAGGTTTCTTGTTCAAACAGTAACGGAGATTTAGTTTAATTATAATTAATGGGTAATTTATTTTTTATAGTATAAAAATAAGTCGATCTTTTGATAAGGATGAAATTAATTTATCAGCGCCCTGCATGTTCTAAACACAGATTTATTAATTTAATTTATAATATTGACTCCGTTACCTGTAGTTTGTAAAATAATATACTTATTGGGGAGTCGAATGATAACCTACCCAGAAATAAAATAATAAACCAAAAAAAATTATAAGTTTATCGTTCACCTTTGTCGTTTAGGACATGTGAGGACTAGGAGATCTCATCGGTCCCTGCGGCGAAGGTAGATGAGGGGGTGGTGGGTGCGCGTGTTGGGGCAATATGCCGAGCGGTCCCATAGGGGGACGCGCCCCTAACAATGACGCGAGAGGGTGCGCTCCTGCGGGAAAGTAGCCCTGCAGTGCGGGATGCGGGTAGAGGGGGTGCGGGTGGCGCGATAGCGAGGCCATCTTGAGTTTTTCTATTTCCGCCTCTTGCAATCTCTTCGCCTTCGCGCGACGATTTTGGAACCAGATTTTCACCTGAAATTAAAATTAATATCTTTGTATAATTATTTATTTGAAGGTAAATGCGTCGCGTTTAAGGGCTGCTAATTGTTTATTATATCGATATTATTAAGTAGGTATACAACTGTGTTCTCTTATTTAAGTACAAGCAACTTGCGTTCAATTGGAAAAAGTGACCAATTTACGTACAAGTAAAAAAGAGTGGCGGGGAAGAGGGTGGTTTGTACCTGCGACTATCTGCAGGCTATGCAAAAAATTATATTTTCTGCACGAAGAAAACAATCATTAAAATATTGCTAGAATTCTAACAAACATGACTAAAAAATCTGTCAATTATATGGACGACCAGACGCTCAAGGAGATTTTACTACGAAGAAATATCTAGTCAATCTACGTTCGGTGTTGAGACTGAATTCTAGTAAAATTGACTTGATTAGAAAACATTTTTTACAATTCTTATGACTAATTTTATAAAACTATTTTCATTCTAGTATTTTTTTTCTTTACGACACGATAAAATAATCGAGAGGTAGAGAAAAAAAGTCTGGACTTATTTATCTTGATTATTCTAATACTAATTATTTATTAGAAAGAATGAAAAATTGTTTTATACCACCAAGTACATTTTATGAGAATTGTAGTATAATTTACTAGAAAAATTTGCTTGACTCATCAGGTAATAAAATTATGATTCTTTTTCTCCGTGTACCTACCCAGAATGAAAATAATTCACTCACTTTTTCCTTCTTGCAAAATAATTTCTAACCGCATCATTTTAATATCTGCATATTCTATATAAAATTAAACTAATTTGGAATTTTTCCAGATGATCGCAAGTATAACCTACCCCTATACCCTGCCTAGCTTTTCGTTTCTTGGTTGTACGCAAATACGGGTAACCTACTTCAACTTATAATTGTTGTGTTAAAACGTTTAATATGTTGAAAATTTACTAATTACGACAGATGTTTTTGTTTGCTCTTATTTTTAACATTTGTAATAACTAAAACTGTTATTTTATTTTGTATATCGTGTCATAAATAAATACGGTGCTGATAATAATTAACCAGTCAAAAAAGTCAAAACTCGGAGTTCCCACGATTAACGTACGTAAGCAGTTATCTTCTTTTAATTACAAATATATTAGTCATCACCTGTGCCCTATAAAAAAGTTGCTTATCTATGACCGAAAGCCAATGTCCCATAATTTACAAATTGTATCATATTTTCTTAATTAAATATATAGATATGTATTTATAATAAAATTGAACATTTCAAAATATGTATGTAAACAAGGGGTGTTTTCAAAAGAATTAAAAATGAATAAGGTTGTGAAAACGATGATTCGCAATAATTATAAATTACAAACAATAATAATAAATTTTCACTAAATTTTTTAAATAACAAAGTTCTAACAATTATTTTATATAGGTATAATTTTATAATATCTTTGATAATGGCATAACAGCAGAAACAATTGTTTGTATTTTTTTTTAATTATTTAATAAATTTAGTTAAACTTAGTAAAGTGTTTTTTATTATTATTGTTTGTAATGAATAAGGTTTTTATTAACCTACCTGGGTTTCTGTAAGCCTTAACGAACTAGAAAATTCGGCCCTTTCTGCTATGCTGAGGTACTGTTTATCCCTAAACTTTTTCTCTAATGCTAACAGCTGTTGGGTGGTGAAAGGGGTCCTGGGTTTTCGGTTAGGTTTGTGTTTCCTAAGGTTGCATTTCAGTTTCGGGGGTTCACCATTTGAATCTGGAATTAAAAGAAAAATATTTGTAACAAACGACGTTGTGCAGGATCTATTACTTGTTTATAATAAATGATTTATAATAACTAACAGTTAAGTTAGTACCCGGAAGCTCTTAATGCCTCTGAAGCCTACGCCTTCAACATCTGATTACGTGTTCAAGATCCTTGCAACATTCTACCATGTAACTAACAACCTAACGTGAGTAATACGAAGTAAAATCACGGAGATTGTGTAAATTAATATTCTTCGTTAATTAGTAATGAATTGAGTTTATTAAAACGGACGTAACTAGCGTTAATTGCGCTTCCATGTATCATTCGTCGTGCCCATTAGCAATTAATAATTATTAATAAAAGTCGTTTAGGCGAATGATTAGAGGATATCTGGCTGGAATTTTACCAGATACTTACATTAGGTACACATCAATGATGGGTGCGTAAAAACACTTTCGTTAAATAGTAGCAGGTTCATACGTATATATTACATTGAACCAGAGATTATGGGTATGTCAGGTCGGCCTTATTATACTTTTAATCAACTGTATTAATTACATCAGCATTTAATTAACAAGCAATTAAGGACTAATTAGTCTTAGTATATGCGCCGTAATTGGTTTCATGTCGTGGATACCTTTTTGTTACTGACTGACAACAAACCGATGCAGAAATGGTGCACTCAAGTTTAGATTCTTCTTATCAACTATAATTTTTATAGTGAATTTATATACATAAACATCTTAAACGACTAACTAAATCAGCCATAGCAAAATTTGTCATTCAAGAATATAGATAATATATAATTAAAATTAAAATACTTGTAATTTCTGAAGAAGCAACATCCAGTGTGACGAAACGTAGATACTGTTACGAGTACTTGCCAATTAAGTTGGTGTGAGCATAATTAACGAACATCTTCCCTAAATACATAAGGAATATTCTCGGCTTTCCTGAAACATCTAGAAAACACCAGCAAAGATCAATGGGAAAACAATTGGATTACTAGACGGCTGTAGAATTCCCTAGAAAAAGGCTGAAAAGACTATATAAAGGCGAGACACTCACACCGAGTTAGTTGACAGTGGACAGCTGATGTTTGGAAGCGAAGCGATCGATAGGCGAACAACAGGCGATAGAAGTCATAGTGTCTATGGTATAGCGAGTGTTTATAGTAGAAGTGAGCGGGACAAGAGGCTTTTAGTGAAATAAATTGTGTTGACGTGTTTATAACTGTAGTGTAGTCAAATTAACTTTAGTAATTAAATAAATTCGTTATTTTTGTTTTGTTAATTGTGTTTTCCGTGACTGAACACGTCACAATACGTATATAGGTACATATCTCAGTTCAGTTAATACCATTAATTTTGTAATATTACATATAGATACACCTCACTGACTTTTGAAATAAGTTATTAATTGGGTGCAATTTCTATAATAATTCAAAAACATAATTTACTTTACTTAATTCGAGCCAATTAACTTCCTACATATATTAATTAACTTTTTAATGAATCCGAAATAATAATCGTTAATATTGACTACACATTAACCTTTTACGACATCTATATGGCGAGACGCGTATATATATAATTAATAAATAATTATAGACTCTTAACTTCTCTCAAAATTGTTAAGTACGATGGTAATTGCTTGCCATAATAAACTTGAGGCGTACGTTAAATAATACTGATTGTATTAAGAGAAGCTAATTTGCAAAATTAACTAACTAAAGAACTTTTAAATAGTTATTCCAATTATCTACTAACAGTTACTGATGGCTAGGTACTAGGTACACTGTGAAAGAAGTAGATTTTTTGAAATGGACAATAACAGTAGATCCTAGATATTTATATTTTAGACTTTCTTCGAGTTTCAGAAAATGCAAAATTTCTTTAATTGGCAGGAATATCGATCAAGATTAAAGATTTCGAATTTAAAACCAGAAAAATGTTATAGTAATTATCCAAAAAAGAGTAATAAATATTTGTATTTTTATGGACTTCCTCAATTTAAAAAACATTGAAAATTTGTTATTTATTTATAGGAACATACTTGTAGGTATGTAAATAATTACTGTCGGTATAAAAAGCTACCTAAGTGTAATGATTATATATATATACAAATAACTTGTACCTACGCCTGTAAATCATTCAGGTCTGATCGATATTACCGATCTGTTTCCGCAAGTTATTAAAAATTGATGGTCGAAAGGTAATGAGCTGCCGGTGTCGGTTTCTTCCAATTAATTTTTATTGCAAGCTCATAAGCAGTCAATTAGGGAGGTTCGTGTAATTAGGTCAGAAAATTGAACAAGTAATTTTTGCAGGACAACGCAGTCAGTAGTCGTTTGCCAATTGGTTGCTAAACATTTACCGAGCGTACACAAAAAAGTGCATGCGCAGTTTTTTTATTCTTTTTTTTTTTGTGCTCTATAAATGGAGAGACGAGTTGACACGTGCAGGAGAACATCGCGAACCTGATCGCATTAATTAGTTGTTATCGATTTTGAGAAATCGCAACCATCTCCGCTAAATCGTACACCTCGGGCCACTTAGCAATTACTCCTCTTTAGAAGATGGCCATTTTATTGCATCCAACAGAGCAAGCATTTGTCCTTAATTGTATTTTCGTTTTTTCTCAATATCTTACAAGACCATATCATTAGCGGGAAGATGCGGCTGTGTGTACGTAAAATTATTGAGAAACCTTAAACAGTTAACAACATGTTTTACTGATACGTTTGTATGCTACGCTTGCATGCGATCCCGTAGGGACATGCACACCACAAGAAGTTACTGTGTGAACCCCTTCTCACATTCATTGCACTAGAAAGGGTACAAAAACTATCCTTTTAGTCCTGTATGAGCTTAACATGAATCCGTTCTTTTCTTATGGGATACTGGACACATCCTTTAATAAATATATTGGTGTGCAATGTTTGTGAAGACAAAAGTTGTGAAAATCACTTCAACAGATCAAAGATGATCTATAATTAGAATTGTAGAAATACAAAGTCAAAATTATTCATTCTAGGTATTTTGGTTCCCCATGATGATAAAAGACGTCAAGTTTTAAGATCTACGGAATATCATGAATGCTATTGGTCTTAAAAATGATATCATTAATTATCTTGCATTGTCTTAGGAGAAAAACTGGTTCCTCTTAATTGTTCTATTTATAAATAATTATTCTTATTTCTTACGTTGGAAAGATTTATTAGAACGTAGTTAGTACACTGGAAACCATTTCAAAATACCTCGTCTGCTAAGTTTAGATGGCGTTCTTGGAATTTTTCTTCGGTCTACTGTTGAAATAATAAAGAATGAAAAGTTGGTTGTTGGATGTAGTACATGTACACACTTGGGAGACATGTGATCCCCTTATCATTTTCAGGGTTGCCGGAACGGTCGAGCGTCGCCTTCCGTCGGACACGTTTTTTAATGGACGTCAGCTTGTTCGTTGGACAGCTAAGTAGCAGTAGTTCAGTGATGGTAACAAAGGCGTTAGCAATAACACAACGTTCTCATATTTCCCGCGACACCACTCCGTAGCTTTTACATCCACATCAATCTATCCATCCATCCGTTCGCGTACATCAGGAGCAAAAAGCGTCCACAAATATCTCGACAACACATATCAATGTCGGAAGTTAAAGGGGCAGCTAAACGATCATTACGAGATATTTATTGCTGACGGCGTTTAGTGGGATTAATAACCATCTATCACACGGGACACCGGTACATCCCAGCTATTTAACATTCCTGCCGAAAAATGCGCACCGACTGGTTGAGGAAGGAGACGAACGTGCGCGGAAGGGCGGGCAAGAGGGTTGCCATCATAATAAGGTCTCTCTCACGATCAGTAATGCAGGGTTTGCGCAACCAACCACAAAATGTATCATTTTTGAAATTTATAATGTTAAAGTAACCGAGACATTGAAAATTTTTTATCAGTGTTCAAATTTCAATCCCTTAAAGGAAGATAAATATGAATTCACGTTATCGGCAAATCATCAATACAAAGGCCTTGTTCAAAATTCACATTTTCAGAAAACTAGAGACACTTAAATATGATTATGATTTTTCCCCAATCCTTCTTAATTCCTGCCTGTCTTAATGTGGCCCTTCGGCCTTCAGAAGATGTCTTACAATATCGTGTATTTTACTTTTCTTATTATCTTCTATAAGATCATCTGATCATCCATTTTCTTAGTGCCCTTTTATTTATAGAAACAGCAACAGTTTTCAGTAGAAACATAATCAAGATTTTTCTTAGTCCCTTTTAATTCCTAATTTTGCTTATAATGTGCCCCTAAGTACCTCTTCATATCTAAAAAGATGTTCTACCATATGTAATTTTTTTTCCTTAATATCTTCAATGGCACCATTTGGTCATCTACTTTCTCAATGCTCGTTGATTTATGACCTTTTCTATAAAATCAAAACAATCGACGTCTTCGTCTGGAAGTCAATCAAAAATTTTCCCAATTTCTTTTAACTCCTGATTCTACTTCTAATATGCCTCATAGTTACCTACCTCTTTATTACTCAAAAGGTGTCCAACAACATCATACCTCTCCTGTTCCTTATTGTCATCAATAGCACCCTCTGGTCTTTCACTTTTTCCACCGAGCGGCATGGTCTGGTGGTCTAGATCATTGGTTAGCATTCGGGAGGTCACCGGTTCGATTCCGGGGCCGACTACTCTGGTCTAAGTTTTTCTGTGGTTTCCTTGGATCATTTATGCAAACGCTGGGGTATCTAGTAATATTCCACAAGTAGTCTTTCACTTCTCTTCTGTCTTCATTTCGTCCATCTCATCTTTCTCCCCCAAACCACCACCCACCCATTTCCACGATTCCTAAGGCTGAAGAGGGCCTTCCGCCCTACCCCTCCGACTTTGCACAAGAGTGTACGTCGGGGGGCGGCAGCCCGCCCACCAATATTAATGGGAATGAAACACCTAAAATAAAATCACTTTTTCCATGCCATCTCATTTATAATCTTTAATGGAAATATAGTCAAGATTTTTCCTAGTCCCTGGTGATTCCTAATTCTGCTTGTTATAGCTCCTAAGTACCTCTTCATATCTACCATACATCAATCCTATTCCTTACTACCTTTAATGGCACAATTTGGTTATCTACTTTCTTAATGCCCGCTGATTTCTGACCTTTTGTAAAGAATCAAAGTAATCTACATCTTCAGTAGGAAGTTAATCAAAAGTTTTCCTAATGTCTCTTAACTACTGCTGCTAATACGCCTTTAATTACTTTTGAGGGTTCCGCACCTCAAAAGGAAAAAGCGGAACCCCTATAGGATCACTTCGTTGTCCGTCCGTCCGTCTGTCAAGACCCTTTTTCTAAGGAACCCGTTGAGGTATCAAGCAAAAATTTATACCAAATACTCAGGTCTATTGTTCCTTGGAGCTGTGAAAAAATCAAACTTCTAAGCCAACGCAATCAAAAGATACAGCCGTTTATGCCGCAAATTTCGGCAAATTTTCGAATCAAAATCTACAGGGTACTTCCCGTGAACTCAGAATCTTGAAATTTAGTCCGAAGCAACGTCTTATAGCACAGATAAAGGAAAAATTGCGAAAACCGTAAATTTTTAGTTACATCATATATCTAATAAAAATATTTTTAATAATTTAAAAGTTACTACCTCTTTCCTAATGAACGCGTAGAGGTATTAAATTGAAATTCATATCAAATACTCAGGTCTATAATACCTTTAATCTGTAACAAAATCAAACTTCTATGTCAACGCAATCAAAAGAAACGGCAATTTAAGCCGCATATTTTCAAACTCGCAACTACTCGCAAGGGAATCAAAACCTAAAGGGTACTTCCAGTCGATTTAGAACCTTGAAATTTGGCATGAAGCAATGTTTTATAGCACATATAAAGGAAAAATTCCGAAAACCTTAAAGTTTTAGTTACATCACATATATACAGGTTTGTACGGAACCCTCGGTGCGCCAGTTCGACTCGCACTTGGCCGGTATTTTTTTAAGCCAACTCATCTTTATACTTTTCTATATAACTTGAACAGCAAAAAACTCATAGAAATATAAAAAAATATTTCCCAGGTCCTCATAACTTCTGATTCTTGTTATATTTTAATATTTCTCTAAGTACCACTTGGCCCACAGGTCTCAAAAAATATTATAACATGTCTATCATTGTTCTTATTATCTACCATGGCACCTTCTGATCATCCACTTTTTCAATACCCTTCATTAATAACAGTATATTCACAGTATCTGGTCTATTTGTCTTCCTGGATATCAAAAATTGGCTATTTATTTGAGTTCTCCCCTTTATTACCATTATCAATACCCCCCTTTTTTTAATTTAAATAGAATATTGATGCTTTTCCCTCATTTTTTAAATTTAGAAAATCCTGTACAATTTCCATTTCTGACAGGTTTATACATCAGTGTATCTGTGTGTGATCTTAATTTTTTTAACTTTGTGCGATCCATCGGCATAAACTAATAGCTGTTGTTAATAGCGGGGTAACCGATATGGTTCATCCAGATAGATATTATAGCATTCCATGAAGGAGAAGAGATGTATGAATGGTCGAGTTAAGTCGAGTCTTGAGTCGACGATCTCGTTCAGTTTGAAATATTGTACTGAACGGATAAATATAGAATTAAGTCTTCCCTCTTAGCGCGGTCGTTTTCGCGTCTTTCTTTTGTTTCGAAATACATATCCGGCGGTTACCGGCTTATTTATTACGTGCCTGTCAAAACGTGGAACATCACCTTTTTGTCTTTGTTTGTTGTAGTGCCGTAATATTAATGGCCGGGCGAAATTTACGCGCTGCCGCTGCTGCAGCGCCGGCGGTGACGGTGGCGGCTTTTTTTACCATCAGCAACGCGCTCACCATTCGCGCGGCCCCCGAGCCTTAATTAAGATTGTCAGATGTTTTGTTCGTTGTCAAGACATCTTTCTCTTGTAATGTGTTCTAAATCGGCTGCGGCTGCACAAATAAAAGAACTCAATTAGAGGAGCACTTGCTCCCTAACGACACACCAATAAAATTGCCATCCGTAACTTTATAACCCGCTGCCTCCATTCAAATTTATGCCGTGTCTTAAATTACACCCCAACTAAAAGTGAAATTGCCAAACTGTTTCATTTCCATCCCAACACCACTTTTAACTTCTAGAAAGGATTCACAATTCTCAAACATGATTAGGTTTTTTCACTTAAACATTTGAGAGTGTAACCCTGGTTCTCGCTATTCTTCAATTCCTCCCCAAATATTATTTATAAAAGTAAAAGTTATTTGCCTGGTGTATATACCTATAGGGCAATCACCTGATGTATCATCATCAATAAAAAAAAAAATCTGTTCAGCTTTTGAAGCGAGAAACTTATTTTTTATGATAGTTCATTCTATGTAATAATGGAATGCATCATTGGCTGCATTTGTTGATGGTCAATTAGAACCATAATAGGCAATAAACAATGCGATTAAAATAAAGACACCAGAGCAGACAAGATCCAGGCCAAATGGTCCGTGGTCTTGTTTGTTATCGACCACTGGTTATGGAAGGAAACGGAGCTAATTTAAGAAAACCGAAAACGACGACTTTCCAATGGCTTAATGGGCATTTTATTCAAATTACAATGTGTTAATTAATGGATAAAGAGCCGGGTAGATTAGTTCAATTAAGGCAACAGGCTCCCGGTTTTGTGCATTCCCAGCCACCAATTAGACCGACGATCCGCCAATAAATATTATCTTTCTCGGCTTGGAACGGACACCTGTGCCAGCCACTTATTTCTAAATTGGCCACCGCCACTGTCACGGCCATTTTTGTATAGCGTGCTCTTCACCATGTCCTCGTATTAGGCCGTTGTTATCGTCCTGGCGACGTCGTCCTCTCTCTCGTTGTGTGCAAATTTGATGACCAATGCGTCCAACGCGGCCAACTTGGACCGCTTTTTGTCTACGTAGTCACCGATCTTCACTTCTTCGAATCCAGACCGTTTACGTTCTGTTGCTTTGTTTTTTTGTTTTTGTTTTGTTTTGTTTAGTGGCATGACACCGACCGTTATATGCCAAACTAATTGAACCAAAAAATAACTAGTCGATACATCTGAAGATCCCAAATTGACATCGACGTTTTCAAACGGCACAGAATCTAAATTAATTTCATTAAAACTTATGAAACCATTACAGACGAAACAAACTCTTTTTTTGAACCCCTAAACAGAGATTAGAGGGTTGGGTTACTGATGCATTATAAATTTCTTAGGAAAAGTCCTGCCTTAGGCACTGGGTACAACTTTTGTATAATATTGACATGTAGGTATTAGGTGTTATGTTACGTGTTTATTTTTTACAGGAAGTCGTACACTGTCTTGAACAGTATTTTTTACGAGGGTGTTTTAGGGATCGATAAAGTTTTTGTTGTTGACAAAACTGTTTGTATTTTGTTCCGGCTTCCAGTTGCTTAAATGAAAAATCCTCGGAGCAGATCGGGTACATGGCACACGTTGATAGAATTTCGCCACCTTGCGAGACCATTTTTTAATAACACTAACAAGTAATCGTGCAATAAAATCGGAATTTCTCGCGTTATTAAAATTTTATTTCCTCCAGTACATTAAAGCGTAAACTATACATCCCGCTATTTACAATTCAACGTAATAAAAGATTTATACTGCATATTAGTTCGACCTGAAACAATGAGAGAAAAAAATCAGGCGGTTTCGCCTTTCCTGATGGAATTCGTCATCTGACCATACCATTATTACTTTTGCTCGTGCTTCTATTTACTTATGGGACTTTTGTGCAAAAATTGGACGTACAATTGCTATAAATCTCTTTCTCATGTAAGTGATAATCATCATCACTAGGTTTCTCTCTCTTTTCTATCCTGAGTCAATAAATTTGGCATTTTCAGAAAACCAGAGCAACGTTCATTTTTTAAATATTTGAAGTGATCCAAAGTTTCTTCAACTCCTCTTAACTCTTATACTTGTATCTTATTTCAGAATTTAGTATACCTATAACTACCCTACATATTTAAGGGTATTAAAGTATTCCACCCTCCTATCTTTGGGAAGAATGGTCCTTACTGACTTTTACCCCTACAGACTCTAAAAAAGGCCTTGCCAGATCATTTGATATTAACAAAAGTGCGGATAAAAATCTTTTAAAAAATCTCATCCCAAATGTCTTAAATTTTAATTTAATTTAAGTCGTTGGTTGGTTCGTTGTCCCGTACAATTTATTGAAAACAGTACACGATTATTTAAAATAACACCAGGATGCAAACCTATAATTTCGGGTGGTAAATTTACTTAATTGGACTTCTCCTGGGTGGCGCGGACATTTTAAAGCCGCCTGCCTGCTAATAACTTTATTAAAATTATTTTTCAACCGGCACTCATCTCGACTCTTCGAAGGTGCCTCTTCTTGTCTACCTCTTAGATGAAGTGTTTAACGACAAAACATTTACAAACAAAAACAATATTATTAATTACACCCGAATTATATTTTATGCTCGAATTACCCAACGGGTCGATTTAAATATAATTTTTCTGTCTTTAATTCGCTAAGGAATCTCTAAAGAATTAATGTACCTATGTAAATAACAGAATTTTTTTTTTGTTAAATAAAATGTTTTTGATAATGTGGGTTGTTAACGGCGTGGTAAAGTCGTTGGCAGGTTAGCACAGTAATCCATCCCCGTCGATACAACCCACCGCGCGGCGCCTCCCGTAAGTCCCAATGCTAAATTAGGCCCGATCACGAAACCCTTTTTTCGCCGTTAATGCGAGCTATTCGAAATTCATTGTGAAGCACTTACTTGGATGGAGAGAGCCGAACTGCGATGATAAAATCGCTAATTTATTCTTGACTGAAATATATTGCCCGCTAAACACGGCATGACCAGGTAATTTTGAATTAGGTATAGACGTTCATGTACCTCAAGACATTTAGACACTAGAGAACAAATAAATGCTCGAGTTCTTAACAGGATTTTATTTAAATTTAATTATAATGTATAAAATCAGTATCCAGGAACATTATTTCTCTACACCTTGTATATATTCAATTTGGCACTCGTTCAGATCACTTCCCTTTGAAAGTTACTTTTAACAGAAACCTAAAAGTGTTTGGACATTGTAGAGATTGGTATTAGCTTTATGTTGGTCCTTTTTATAGTTTTTTATCACATCACATCACATCACGTAAAGAAAGAATGAAGATGAAGGTATATTTTGTTTGATGACAAATCGTAAGTCAATCGAAAGTTTTACGGTGCATTCCAGTAATTCCCGACGATCCTCTCGTCTACAATGTCGAGCCTTTAGCGGCGCATGTTTCTGGATCAAAATTCGAACAGGCAACATTTGATTCTGGTAAGCCCTGACAGACTAGCTTTTGTTTCGTTTGATCCGTGACAACCGTGGCAGATTTATGTATTCAAGAAGAGGTTGCTCCTCTCTGTCTCTCTTTCTCTTTCTCGTAAATGAGGTCCCTCTTCACGAAATTTCTGCTGTTTAGGAAGAATGCATCTTAACAGGCAATTTTACGCTTTAATTGGCTGCACAAGAAATTTTTGGTCGATCAATCCGACCACTTTAGACCCCATTCTTTCGACATTTAGCCACTAAATCACTTAATAGTTTGACTCGACTTTTTATACAATTGCATGGGTATTTAATTATTTTTTAAGCAGACCACTTTTTATATAAATAACTAAAGCTCTTAAAAAGTTAATTTCTTTTTAAATTGAAAAAGTATTGGTCTACTTACTCATGCATTATACAAGGAACTGATATAAGTAATAATTTGTGTATAAGTATGGTAGCAGTTGTTTGCAAATGTAAAACTTTTCCTTATGTTAAACAATGTGAAATCACACTGGACCATGAATATCATTAAACCATCGCCTCATCTTCCACATATACGATGAGCCTTTCGGAAACAACGATCCCATTATTATTCACCTCATTTTGATTCCTAATACACTTTTTATATGGAGATAATTGATGGGTGGATAAGTCTAGATATATACCTTATAAAAGAGTGTACCATAAAAGTTTATTAACCTCTTCGATCCTCGTTTACCTAACTGCTTTATGGAACCAGTAACAATTTAGTACAAGCACTCAGAACCTTTAATTCGTCGTATAAATGTTATAATAGGTAATCAGAAAAACCATCGGCAAGATTAAAAAAAGGGAGATGCTTTGATATGCACCGCTGTCTATGAATATAATTAGCGTGGGTTAATTTTCATGGTGAATATACAGTTGGGTGTATGTACAACGGTGGTAGATGTGTGTGGTGGTCTGAACATTGTACAACAACAGCCGGCCTGTGTGTATTACAACAGTGTTATGAATACTTAACGTATACATGTTTATTACTGAGAAAGAAAGGGCTGCGATATACTGAGAAGGTGCTAAGGACTTTTAATACACATGTTTTAGCTTTTTAAAGTCTTGAAGTGCGATAATATACTTAGTTCTTTTTTCTTTAAAGGCAATCCAATTATTTTCACTATAGATAAATGTTACTTAATCTTATGGAAGGGTTATCGATGTAGGTAACTATGAATTATGTATGGCTGTAGAAGTGCCGAAAATTAGGTTGTGCTGTGTATAATGTTAACCAAACGAAGAAATCATTCAATTAAGTCGCGAGACGGGTTCTGAGCACTGAAAGTGCCTGCTTTCCTCCACCCCCATATTTGCAAGTACAAAGCAGCGAAATTAGACCGCTTGTTGAGCTGTATTTAATGCAGAACACAATTTGCTTTAAATCAGTCCATAATAACAAAAATTGTTTTTACGTGTGTTTATATCAAATGGTTCTAGATGGAATACCTCTTGAGCTTGAGGTCATGTCAAAAGAAAAATAGTAAAGGTCATAATGCGATTTGTGAACCTGTGGCTAATGACTTTTCTTTCATCAATTTGAAGGTGCCTTAATAGGTAACCGTATTATTTATTCTCCTTTAAGTTCTTGTGCTGTATTAGAATAACCGCTTCTATTAATGTGCGAATGTCATAAATACTCAGGTGTATGCATGTATGTCTTTTATTATAATAGCAATAGTTGAGATTGCGTGTCAATAAAAATTCAATAAAACGGCAAGCGGTAACTGCGTGGTGTGTACTGGGCAATAAATAAAATAAAAATTTCATTTAATCTTTCGTTTTCCACGTAAACAGTTGCAAAATTAGGGATTATTTAGTGCCAGCCGTGCTAATTGCGAATAATGTTAATTTATCTAAACGTGGATCTGCTTTATGGCCGGTTCGCGCTGCATGCATTCACAATAACGGTGGCCGTGCAATTTCCAATTTCATTTGTTTAATGACGTTATCTTTATTCGCCGACATAATTTATTTCGCTTCTAATTACGCGCAGCCACTCACTTCGTCGTCGCCGTTACTGCTAATTCCAAATGCCGCACTTCACCAACATATTCCTCCAACGTTGATTGTGCATTTTGATGTTGAAAAAGAGCTAAAAGTTACTGTGTACCTTATCACGTCCAAAAATACCGTGTAGAGGTACTTATTTCAAAATGTCATCAATCAGCTTCGAGATGCGCAAGAATTTTGAAGGGCGAACTTAACTTAAAACAGGCGGAGTTAAACTTCTGCGCACCCCTAGGTCAACGCTCATGGGCTGATTCATGA
Organism: Agrilus mali; assembly: GCA_029378335.1. Classification (NCBI taxonomy): domain Eukaryota; kingdom Metazoa; phylum Arthropoda; class Insecta; order Coleoptera; family Buprestidae; genus Agrilus; species Agrilus mali. The sequence goes on along the minus strand of CM055658.1, from coordinate 16,417,177 downwards.
AATAGCCAAGCAGATAAGTTTCATTTCCATTTCTTGATGGCTAGGTTATAGTTTAAATCAAGATAGTCCTATGTGAAAACACTATAGTCGTTTTTGACTCTCCTCTAGTTTTTCACCAATTCCTTCGGTTAGCACCGTCTGGAAATGTGGTGAAAACATTGAACCCTTCAGTGTGATTATATACTAATCCTGGACAATGGCCTTTACTTTCTTTAAATTTTAGTGGCTCCATGGAAGTTTATTTAAATTTACTTATTTTTTATGTTTTTGGATTCCAAGGATTCATCAAATTTTTGAACTTACTTTTTTAAAGATTTTAAAAAGACTCCTCTACATTTTGACATATACCTACCTAACTACAAATTATGGTCGCATTCTTATCACGCCCATCATGTCATGCCATCTCGAACAGGTTTACATTTTCTTTCGTCCTTTTAAATTTGACCGTGCCCGTCATCGTCCACATGTTAGATGTTATCACTGATTTTAGGAGGTGTTGATCAAATCCATCTAATAATAATGGTATATGGTTCTACCCTCGTCAAGTATGTGTCCATTTGTGTGCTAAATCGTTTAATAAATCAAACGTCTTTAGTAAAGACCGTTCGTTCAAAACAAAAGAATTCCGTTCGGTATCGTCACGGGTTATATGGGCAAATTAATGGTTGTCAGTGAAAAATATTAGGAACACAAAAGTTTATGGTTTGAAGAACGAAATGGACAGTGCTAAACAGGTTTCTAATAATGGATTTGCATGCAGGTAGAAGCTTAAATTAATAAATGTCTTTTCTTCATGGTAAAATTTTAGCATCCAGATAAAATTCTCTACAAAGAGGATGACGAATGAGGAGACTGAGAAATAAAATTCCTGCATCAGAAAATCCACCAGAGTACAACTTGATTGGTAACTCTCTAAACTAATTTAGATAATCAATAGGTATAAGATTGTTGAAGCAAAGATTTTTGTTAATTCCTATGATTCAGTAAAATAATTGTCCAAATCATCAAAAAAATGTCCTACCTGCATTCATGGAAGGTACTCCAAAATGTGAAGGACTCTGAAACATGTGTCCGGGTGTTCCAAAGGGTGTTACCAGTGTTTGCGACGGCCAGTTGGCTTGATAAACGGCAGCTGCTAACGCGGAAAACGGTGTAGGCCTTATGGGTCCTTGACTGATAAGGCTTTCCCTTTGAAATTCCGGTCGTTCTCTCGCGGGCGTACCGAACGATTCGTTATCCTTCGAAGGACTAGACGACGTATGATCGGTATTAATATCTTCTACGTCCACTATCGAATCCTCCTGGTTGGAATCGTATTCTTCGTCGGAGGAATGATGTTGAGGACTTGACGACGAAAGATTCGAAGAGTTTTGGGTAGAAATAGGGGATAACGGCTTGCATGGCCTGGTATCGGCTAATAAGGATGCAACACTGAAACTAATGTGTCCGTTTTTTGTGCCGGTTTGGGCTTGTTGATGGACACTTTGAGTTTGTTTTTCACTTATGCCCTGCATTGTGTCCGCACTCTTGGTGGTCAAACCGTCCAAGCTTTGAATGGTCATACTTTGGGATGTTTCAGTCTGGTTCTTGAGCATGAAGGATTAACAATATCGAACACACTTATCTGCCACGATTTCCGAGTCACTTTTTCTCCAGGATTTTTCCGGATAACATTTTAAATTTTCCGGATAATGACGCAAACGCACACAACACCAAAATTTCTTCTCTTAGTATATTGATTCGGTTCGATGAAGGACGACCAACTCAAGGGGATATCTAGAGAGAACTGACCAGAAGGATACCGCGGTCGTTTCAAAGTGCATAGGAAAGAGGGCGCGGTCTCGAAAATAGGCGGTAACTGGCGTAGCGACGCCTTTCGTCGCGAAAGCTCTCTCTATTAGGTTATGCAGCCAATGAATGCGATTTATTCAGAATAGCATCGAGAAAAGCAGTGGAGCTGAATAGAATTAACGAAGAGATGAAAAACAGACGTCGGAAAATTCAGCTGGTCCGATGGAAGCTTATTTTGTTTGCAGCTCGTTTTACTGTTTCGTTATTATTTCAAGTGCAGAGTGGAGTAGTTGTATGTAACTTTTACGAGCCTCTTAAAAAGGCTTTTCAAATTGTTATAACTTAATTTAGAACCGCTGGAAGGTGTGCTTATCAGACGGGGCAAGGCTGGTTTTAGCCGCTTCAACCGTGGCTGTTCCTGACAGCATAAAATGAAATTATAATTTCACTCTTTGGAACAACTTCATTGATCGTCGCTCCCGCTTGTTAATTCTCACATAAACTCATCTATTTCCTACAATTTCATATATAATAGTAATATTTTTTCCTTAAAATTATCGTTAGTATTGTTTTTATTTTCAACATTCCAACAATGTTTTAACAATCAATGTAGAATTAAATTTACTTTTTTATTTTAATCCTTTTGCAACTTCTTTTGAAAATTGATTGTTATTTTGAGCGAACTTTAAATTAAAAGAAAATAATAGAATATAAATTATAAGTACTGCAACATCAAGGAGAATAATATACAACACCAATGCCAGGCACATACACCAAAAATTTTAGATTGAAATTAAGTACATATGTAATGACAATAGTATTTTGTTGAAATGTTTAAAAATTACTAATTTTTAAAACAATTACTCCATTTCAAATATTTGAACATACCTACATGGAACATCAAAACTTAGAGTGTATTTCATCTTAAAGATCTACAGCCTTATTCACAGTCAACGGTTTAGTAGGATGTAAGTACCTAGTCTACTAAGTAGTAGCTACTAAGACGCTCCTATCTGCATCGTATTCATAGACGTCAGTTAGTATGCTACTAACTAGCTAATAAAATGGCTTGTGTCGAAACGATTTGACAACAGTGCGAAATTGTAACAAATGACCTACTGAAGGTGTAAATATTGTATTTTTGATGTTTAACGGCTTAACCTTACTTTTAAGTTAACTTATTATTCAATACAGTGCATGGAAGAGTTGTTGGTGTGTTTTCTCTTTTACTTATTTTTGTAGTAGTGTAGCTGTTATTTACGTTCAACATTCCGATAACAATTAATTAATTTAAGTAATTAATATCGAAAAAATTATCAATTTAAGAAGTAACATTACAAAAAATACTCAGAATTGGCTATACATATTTAACACATGTATACCTAATGAAGAAGAACTACCCCACAATGTACTAAATGCAACAACAACTCCTTACAAATAATGGGATATATCATCAACTGCCCAGGACTAAATACTCAAAGAAGAATACATAACAATCTTTCCTAATCGATAAAGGACAATTTAAACAACCCAGAGTTGTATAAAAACGTAATTAAGTTCCCGAAAGATATCAACTTCTAATGTTAACCACCTTTATTTTGTCTGGTCTACAAACAGGAGTTCATTTCTCTCAGTAGGATGTACTTACTTGGCAAATAAATAAATATATTAACTTGCTTATGTACTTAAGAATAAAATTTTAGTTGTTCAAGCAATTTACTTTAAAATATACAAACAAGATATTAATTCAATAAAATTTGTAATTATTTCAGAAGAAACGATTGTAATAATTTTTAAAGGATAACTGTCCATTGAAATAAATTAAAAAGACATGCAGGTACTAGTTTGATTTTTAATTTTTCAATTCAATTTTATAAATTCTTTCCATTTTCCATTTTATTCTTGTGGTATTCTTTTTAATTTTGTATTTTGTACCAATAACTCGCTTCTTAAAAGCCGTAGATTAATTTAAGATCTACCACTCGAAGTTATGTTTATAATATTTGTACCGCTTAAATATACCTAGACTACCACACTACTAAATTTCTAAGTAGGTAGCTACTAAGCTTAGTAGTCTACCAAATGTCACTATGAATACGATTTTCTTAGTAGGCTCTTAGTAGGTAGCTTGCTAGTAGGTACTACCAACTGACTATGAATAAGGCTGCTATAGTCTGAGTCGTTTAAAGTGGTGGCTGAGGCAATAAAACTATCAATCGATTTATTAGCTTATTTAGCCGAATAACTGACATTTGTACTCAAAAAGCAGACAATCCGAACCTAGTTATGGTTAATTTTAAAGGATAATAATACTTATTGAGTCTATCTTTGCACTTCAGATTCAACAAGTGTTATAGAACCTCCCAGATACCTGAAGGACATTATGGCAATTGTCTTCAAGATTTGCAACTTATTTATAAACAGTTCTGTAAATGCTTTAAAATTGTGCCATAAAAGACAATTTCAATTCGGCGTTGACAATAAGGGTGGTAGTTTTATTACTTGAGCCGCCAATTTAAAAGATTTAGACAATAGCTACTGAACCCTATTTGAGCATACGCCCCAATAAGAGCTCTTATTTCTGTTATCTCTGTCATATTTATTGGTCACGTAGTTTTAAAGTATTTCTATTGAAAATAATTTTTTATTTGTTAACTGGCTAGCGGTGTGGGATGAATTTAATTATATATTTGGAGTATTATTATTATAGCTATAGATAGGTAGTTAATTTCCGTTATAGAATGCAGCCAACGTAACGGCAGTGCCTAATAGAAACCATTCGCTTAATTGAAAAGAAACCTTTAATTAGTATTAACTAATTGGCTATATGCTATACTATGCGCCGATATTCGCTAAGAGCATAATTCATTAGGCTTGATTGGTATAAGATAGTGGTTATGGTCAATACCAATTACGAAGATCGGCTCCGTTCTAGTTGTTGTTGTTGTTATCCTTCTCACGCATTATATTGTCTCTTTATCTGTCTTCCTCTTCGGGGTTTTCAAGCCGTTCGTCTTACCAATGGTCTCATTGTTCGTTGGTTATTGTGAAAGTTATACTTAATAAGTATCTGCGTTCGCGTAGCGACGATTTTTAATTAAATTAATAACAAGAACAGCTAATTGTCGGTATAATGATGTCATTTTGAATCGTCATCGGAACGATAAGTGGCGCACAATCGAAGCAATTAAAAATCGAAAATAACAAGACCCAATTAAACTAATTTAACAGGCTTACTTTTCTCCAGCCGATTTTAACGAGCAAAAACAACCGATCTAATTTGCAATGGTAAACGACTCGAACAGAAAAATCTTTAAAGACCTCCATTAAAGTCCCCTCTTGAATCGAAGCGTTGAATCGCTGCTTTTTTTCTTCTTCTCTCTATTTTCTTGATATACCTTACCCGATGTCCTCTTTGTTTAATCATTTTTCTGTTTGAAAAAAATTTACTTTATAGCTACTATCTACCATTAATATGCTTAAATGACCATTAAACCTTGTCTACTATTAATACTATTATTTAACATAAACTTCCCTTATTATCAAAAATCAAATCTTATGGGAGTTCTGTTTTTTTTATTAAACTGGAATCGTTCTGGTCTTGGTCTTGAAATTTTAATGATAAATGTAATCTTGGTCTTGGTCTGACATATTACCAAAATTTTTGGCCTTGGTATTACTCATTTAATATTAAATATGGCTATATTTTAATCTAGACAATACCAAGATTATTTTTCCTCGTAACTATTTTCTTAAAATATAATTGTAATAAGTGATGTTTTTATTTTTTTTGTTTTAGGTCCTGAAGTCCTGAGCAAGAGTCCTGAATATTTCGCGATGTGTGGTAAGCGTTTTCTTGTTCCTATTTAGTAGATATTTGTAGTTGTTACTTCCTTTACTATTAGATGCAATTCCCTTATTTTTTTTAATATGATTGTGACGTTACCTTTTTATTAATAATATAATAATAGTAAACAACAACACAATTTTTGCAAGGAAATGGGCGGTATAGGTATTAATTAGTTACAGCATATATTTGGTTGGGACAAAGTATCTTCGTATGACTTTGCATTTTTTCGGTTCAGTCCTGACAGCAGGTTTAATTATTATTGTACCGTTTCATTAGGGAACTTCCTCGGTGTTATTAATTATTTATTTAATCAACTCTTATTAAAGTACGATCGACAACGCATTGGCGTGGCTCACAACACAATATCTTTAGGCAAAAGTAAGAGGAATAGGGGAGAGGTGGGGGGCGGTTTCGAGTTTGATTCACCAACTGCAAGGATCTCTCCAAATACTACTACACTCAAATTTTAAATAGACGTTAATTTCAAATATTATTATACCTACATACCTACGAAAAAAAGAATATTTGATTGCTAAATTCTGTTGTAAGAATTGTATGTTTATATAACATTACAGGAAATTTTTAATTATACAGGAAACACAAAAGTGGTCGTAATTAATTGCAAACAAGGTAAACTTCCTATTGAGTTGCAATGTGTACCTACCTACCTATAAGAAACACGATTGCACAGCCAATTGCATCAATTAGGATCCAATTAGAGCTAGTACAGTTTCTAATATTTAATTAGTATCCTGCTAATGTTTAATTTGGTATTATACAATGCATTTGAGAACAAACAAATCACACAATATTAAGGGAAAGTATACCTACTGTAATGTTAGCATTTAATACATAACAATCCGGCTATTGTATCATAAAAATAATTTCATAAATTAGTATGATAAGTTAATTAATGATGTATTTATAATATACTAGCACCAATACCCGGCGCTGCTTGGGTAAGAATATATCACACGTTTGATGGAACATTCTAGAATATTCGCGAATTTAGAAGTATCCAGAACATCCCATAATGATTCAAAACATTCTGTAACTTTTTTTAACACTCTGAAACATTTTTTAATGATCTTCAAGATTCTGGAACATTCTTGAATATTACCAAATCATTCTGAAATGTTATAATAAAACATTATTTTATTTTTTAGAACATATTTGAACTCCCTGTAACATTCTAAAAAAATCTGCTTCATTCTCATCCCCACTCCGTGCTGCTTACTGGGTGAGTAGTGACATCAGTAGACACCTGGCGGGGATGACTAATCGATTGATAATAATTGATCAGTTATCGACCATTGAGAGTTGAAGATTTTTACTGTACTAATATCGCTATTAAAAAATGGAGGTTGGTGGTAGAAGGGTGAAAATTAAGTCTGTATGTATTTTTTAAAACATAAAAAAATAAAAACCAAAAATTTTCCAAAAAATAAAAAAAAAAATTAAGGGTGGACAACCCTTAACATTTAGGGGGATAAAAAATAAATTTTGGCCGATTCGCGAACCTAACCGACATGCACACAAAATTTCAGGAAAATCGGTCGAGCCATTTCTGAGGTGTTTAATTACAAACACCGTGACACGAGAATTTTATATATTAGATTTTAATGTGTTTAGAATAGTGTGACCAACTGTACCTATTTTTATAATTAAATTCATAGACGTTCGGTCCGTTATCGATTTTCCGGGGGTCACTTTTTGGTACCGTCTCATAATAGGTCATAACTTACTCGCCCCCTATCTGCTCTTCATGAATAATAATCAAATATCAAACACATAAACTAGCACCTAAATAACACGCCGGCTTTAGAAGGGTAGTCGAGTTATACATATATTTAATGGGATAGGTAGTAGCCACATCGCGTTCTCTTTCCTTTGCGTTTTTGTCGGCCCTTCTTCTATTCCCTTATTGACGCCGTCGTCGTCCGATCAATTTGGTGGCTCTCACATCACCATGCACCGCGTTAATTTTACCCAGCCATCAACTAACTGATGGTTGGTTAGTTGGTCGGTTGGTAGTTTGGTAGTTGTCTACACCACGTACAGAAACAACGACTGATAACATCGCCGCTGCTGGTCCCCCTTAATTATTATTAAATATCCAGGTTAAGCTGCCTGAAAACACTCGTAATTGGCTCTTTAATTAAGGCCCTTGCAATCGAGATGTATTAATTAGGACTGCCGAACAAACGAGGTGACTTCCAGTGAGTAGAAAAAAAAAATCTACTTAACACTGACCGATTCAAACCGTCGATTATAATATAAATACTCATCTATTTATTTATTCATTATTATCTAATCTTTTACGAAATCAAAAATATTTTTTCACTGTTATTTGCTAGAAGTAGTGTTAATGCAATGCCCGACTTTGCCCGTTTAATGGAATTTACAAACATTTTAAATCATTTCTGAAACATGTTGATGATTCTGGAACGTTCTCGAACATTCTTAACTATTCGTGAAAAATTGAGAACATTCCAAAACATCCTGTAATGATCCAAACATTTTTCAAGGGTTAACATTCTCGAAACATCTTGAAGGTTCTAGAACATTCTTGTTTTTCCAAATTGTTCCCGTAGAATCGACAAGATTCTTGATCATTCTCAAAAAATCGGGATATTCCAGAACATCCTGTAATGATTCAAAACATTCTCTAACATTTCTGAATATTCTGGAACATTACCTATAGATCATTCTTGAAAAATTCTGAAACGTTCTTGGACATTCCAAATCGTTTTAGAATGTTATAAGACGTTTCTTTACTTTTTAGCATTTTTGAACACTGGAACATTCTTGAAAAATCTTAGATATTCCAGCAAATTTAAGAATATTTTAAGTTCTAATATATCTCTTTTGGCTATAATTTGTTTTAAGAGGGTTAGACCATTACCATCCGCATTTATTATCTTTTTGAGTTATTCTATCTCATTTTTCCCTGTTACTTCTTCTAATACATGCGCCATACTCTACCTCTCTTACCGTCTTTCATCCAAAACTTATTCTCATTACACTCATTCCCCATTCTTTATCTAGCTATTATCTCTATACTCTTTCCTTCTCTTAGATACCCCGGCACCCCAACTCCTTGCCATTCTTCTCATATAAACTGCCTCATACCTTTCGCGTATCTTGATTCCCAGATTTTTCTCAAATCCTCACCTCTTACTACATTACATCTTTTCCCCACCATCCTACTAACATTCAATCCCTTCCCTTTCCACTCTTCCATTTGTTCTTTGCTTATTGCCATTTCTATTAAGGCTTTGTCCCTTTCCACATCATATTTATTTTTTGTCGCGATCCCCAATACGTTTTTCCTCCATATCTCCTTCCTTAAGTTCCCTTCCGGTAATTCTCCCAATTTTTCTTCATATTTTACAACCCTTCTTCTGGTATCTTCCACCATTATTATTGTTTCCCTTCTTAAAATTTAGTCCGGGGTACTTCTTTCTAAGCGCAACACCCATTTTAATACCTTTTATAAATATTTTCTACTATTCTATACTCTTTCCATCCCCATATCTCGACCCCATGAAAAAATATACTTTTTACTAACGTTTTAAATAGCACTACTCTTCTTTCCCAGTTATTTCTGCACAATCTTTGGCCTATTCTCCCCAGCAATGCATTTGCTTTAGCTAGTTGGTTATTTATGTGCACATCGTCTTTGTTATTTTCTGTCAGCATGTACCCAAGTAATTGCATTTTTAACCCTTTCTATCACCTTTCCCTTCCATCTCAATTCCTCTTTCTCTTTTCTTTTCCTACCTCTTACTTTACCAAAAACTGTTATTTTGGTTTTTTCACCATTCAACTGCAAGCATTTCTTCTCCAAGTATTTTTCAAAATTTTTTGTCATCCCCTTCAGTGCACCCCAACTTGTCGCTATTAACGCTATATTATCCGCGTACGAGATTGTCCATATCTTTTTCCTTCCTATCACAATTCCCCTCTCATTTACTTTACTTATTCTTTCCTCTAAATCACTTATATATATGTTAAATATCTGTGAACTTATCTTGCATCCCTGCCTTTTCCTATCCAAAGTTCCTTGCTCTTCCTCTTGTCTTTTTATATATTAGGTATATTGATTTATTTCAGTCAATGAAGATTTCAAATTTTTTTCCAATTAAATATTTATAAGGTACATTATATGTCTCGTACGTACACTTGGACGTGTAGGTATAGTATAGATATCAATGTGGGTAATGGACTATTTTCGTGAGTATCTGAAAATCAGGTTGGGCTGTAAATCATCACGAGCGTCAAGATATCAAATGACCGTTTACGCAGCCTTTCGAAGCCAAACACAGGCAAGATGTTGTAACAAATTATGACAAGGGTCTTAATTAATAATATTAGACGCAGAGAGATAGGTACCTACGCATATTATCGAATACTTCACTCTCTTAGTTTATGTGACACTTAACGGTGGGTAATTAAAAGCAATTAAAAGTGTAGGAAATTAATACTCTGGATGTTGTAATGGTTCTAAAAACCTTCTTATTCTCGTTTTATCCTTTGAATAACTAAGTAACAGTTAAATTGAATTTATAGAACATATCTTTGTGGTCATTTTGGTTACTAGGAATTGAAGAAAATAACAGTGGGGTTTTGACCATTTTGACATTGAAAATTGCCTGTAGCTCAACCTTCATCATTAATTCAAAATCACGAGTTCAAAAACTGGTTGGACATTACACTCATCCTATTCTCACCCCATACTCGTATTTTCCTTGATCTAGAATTAATCTAGATCATCGTCTTCCCCTCTTTGCTCCTGCCCCAACTTCTAATCTGTCTCTAGCCAGCTTGTCTTCTTTTCGAGAGTGTCCCAACAACCTATCTTCTCTAATATTTCTAATTAAATTTCATAGTAATGATCCCATTTGAAAGATTATTAATTTTCGCCACGTAATACACTTCCTTTTTTTCACCATCCCTTTAAAAATACATATCTGAAGACGTGGGGTTCGCAATATTCTAAATAATTTAATAATTTCCAAGATTAACATTAGTTTCAAGACACCTAATGAGGATCGTATTTTAGGGATTCTCTTTTGGAGAACCCTAAAAACTAAGCGTCTGACGTGTCGTCTGCGCGTTGACAGCGTTCGTTCTAATTGGTTGAGACGAATTATTCGTCGAAAAACTAGAAGTGTTCAATGTTGCGGTATGTGGAACCTAATGAGCTCATGTGTGCCGTTCGTTCGTCTGACGTTCCTGGATGGAATTCGATGTAATAAGCGAGCAAACACTACGTAATGGCCCTTGGACGGAAGGAAAACGACTTCGTAGGGAGTCGAAGGCATTGTTGACAGTGTTCGGATGCCGGATATGGCATCAGGATTCACCGGGCGTACGTACCGTTCTTCCCGGGACGCCAAAAACGATTCTGCCTCATTAGGAGGAATTCGACGACGTTAAACGGGCATGTGTTTTGAAAATATCAATCACCTTCTCGATAACCGCCACCGACAGTTAATTGGGAAACCGACGAAGACGTTCAACAATTTTTGGATTCTGGATTCTTATTTCTTCTTCTTCTTCTGGCTTGTAGTTGGCAATCTATATATTTGGATGCGATTTTAATTAAGGGGCTTTACGTATGTAGTTAATTTGTTAGGAAGAGCGAAATCTAAGTGGTCATTTGATATTCCGACAGTTGTGGTGATGATTTACAGTGACATGGGCACGTTTGGTTATTAATAAACTTTAAAATAAAACTAATTGGACCGTTCAAATATAATTAGCCGTTATGTAAAGAATCAGGACAGATTACAAGAGAATATTTTACTGTCTGATGGTCTCCTTATTCTTTTTGTCAACTTTTTCATTAAAATAAAGAAACATTAGTTTCTGAAAATTTTACTTTTCATTTTTCAAATAAATGTTACTTACGAAAACTTTTCCGAAGATATGAACACCAAATATTACTGATATATTTTAAAAATCAATGAAGCAACAACATTTTGTGATTTTTCAATTGGTAATCTCTGCTGACAGTTAATAAAGAAAGTGTTACCTGCGGTGTTTTTTAAAGGAACCAGAAGATAGTCCTCTTTATGTAATAATTCGATAAAAAGCTGCCCTCAGATGGTATTAGTTTATTGTAAAAAATAATGTATGTGCATACATAAATCATTGAGTAGCTGGTGCTCCTGTGATGGTCCAAAACAGATCTGGTCCTCTCTCTCTGTTTCTCTCTTTTGAATCGAAGAGACAGTCGTAAAGCTGTTTTTACAAGTCACTCATACATAATTTCAACAAGCCGTTCGGTAACAAGACCAATAATTTACAATTAGGCGGCCATTATTTCTAATTGCTCGGTCCGATCCGATTCCGACTGGCCTTCTTCTTTTTGCCTCCGAGTCCGATCCGATTTTCGTTACTTAACAAGCAATTTGCAAACCTCGTTAGCTCGAATTCTGTCAACGTTCCTGGGACGTTTTTTGTCCATCAGACTTTCTCACCTCTTTTTGTACCTATTGTCCAAAGTGCGCATCAGGTATCTACTGAAATAGACATCCGCGGATTTTGATCCAAATAATATTTACATTCTATTTTGTTTATTCCTCAATTCAAATTATTTTTTCTCCCCAGTTTTTTATTCAAAGTATGGCGTCCGTTTATATCCGCCCCTTTTTAATACCCACTGGATACCACATGAATTTAAAGGTGTAAAAGTATCTAATATTTTCGACCCCTTATCAGCACTGTTCCATGACGTTACGTTACGTTGGAAGCAAATAATAGATTAGTGTGGCCATAAACATTTCGTCGAAGCACGTCGCGACGTCGTCGTGTTCGTTATGCATACTTATAATTCTTAGAAGCGGAATCCTCACTGGCCAGTCACGCAGTCTGATTAGACTAATTAAAGGCAGGCTTCCTTTTTTCTCATTTTTTCGTTTTTTACTTTTGAACTAAAGCTTTTGAGCTGCTTTTTTGTATTTTGTTTTTCCCTGCCACTGCTGCACTTGTTCGAACATGTGCTGGAGATGAAGAGTAACCCAGAGTCATGCCAGTGCTGTAGTTGACTTAAATATACATTGCGTTTATATTGCCAATAATTTTTATATCCATTATTATGAATGGAAATGTGTGCTTTACAGAAAGGGCGTCCAGAGGGGTTGGAAATTTTTCTAAAGAAGACGATGGAAGTTTGAATTAGTGTAAAGAACTCACTCTGCAAATATCCCTTGTTTTTTTTTAATTTGATCTTTTGGTGACTAATTCAAGAATAATATAATTCTTTGACTAACTACGCCACTGGTTGACAATGTTGCAACATATGCCCTAATTGTCGTATAATCGTACACTTTAATGTCGTGGTACATTATTCTTAAAGAGTTTCAAACGAATCTGCGCGACGTCTAGCGGTTTATTCGCCATTGTAATCCAAACCGTCGATCATAAAACGCAGATGTTAGCACTAATTAGGTATTAAATTTCACATATTTTGCAATTATCCACCGGAGATGCGACGAAATCTTTTCTTGAAGACTTTTACTGACGATAACCGAATGTACCATCATCTACACAAGAACGATTTGTTCTCAAAAATAACCGTACCATAAACGTGGTACATATATAGGTATATTCTTTCAAATTCCATCTGAATTTTATCTAGCTTTAGGGATTTAATATAAATTTATATCATACTAGCAGTGAAACCCGGCGTTGCTCGGGTTAAAATACATCACATGTTTAATGGTATAAAAAATATGTAAGGATCTATTTTTTAACGAAAGATATTATATATTTATATCATAGATAACGTGGATATTGAGAGACTTTTTCGACCATTAAACATTTCAATTTTTTTGGTCACTGTTCGCCCCTGTTTCCAATTGATCTTTACTCGACTGCAAACACAATTTAACTGACAAAAAGTCACTGAATTTCGGTTTATATACCCATCAGACATCAAATTTCAAAGTACCAAAACACTCTAGAATATTTAGATGTACATCACTTTGAAACGTAGATGTACACTTTTTGAAACTTTCTAGATCATTGAAAAATTTTTTTCTCGAACATTCTAAGTCGATAATAACAGTTTGCGCTCATTTTAGAATTTTTTAGATCATTTCAAAAATTTTGAGATCTTTTCGGAAGTCCTTATGACTTAAAAAAGGACAGAAATATTTCTTTTCACCTTTCTGCCACCTACAACCAGCCATTTCCCTACCCACCGCGACCAAACTCCCTTACTCTCACCTGGAGATCAAGGGGTATTTACCACCCCAACAGGAAGTTGATTGGAGTAGGTAGGGATAGAGAAAACCCTCTCTTTACGTACGAACATTAGAATTTTATAGATGTATTTAGATTTAGATATTATGAGTTCCAAATTTCTTCTCCGTTAAATTCATTTAGATACCATCAGCCTTATTCATAGTCAGTCAGTTAGTGACTACTAGCAAGCTACTAAGAGCCTACTTAGAAAATCGTATTCATAGTGACATTTGGTTAGACTACTAAGCTTAGTAGCTACTAAGAAATTTAGTAGCGTGGTAGTCTATATTTAAGCGGTATAAATATGACAAACATAACTTCCAGTGATAGATTTTAAATTAATCTACGGCTTTTAACAAGCGAGTTATTGGTACAAAATACAAAATTAAAAAGAATACCTGTTATTTTTCAGTGACAACGATAAGAAATATGTTTTAGTATACATAAGTATAACTTGTTGTGTTTCTTTCAAGAGAGGGTAGTTTTATTGTAGTCAGGTAGTTTTAGGGTAGTATAGCATAGTTACAGTCAGTTGTAGTAGAAAGCTTGTACAGAACGCATATTGTATCTTCATAGTTCATAATAATATTGACACTTATTCTTCGCATAAAATAATTAAAGTTTTATAACACTGTATCTTGATTATTCTTCCTAATACCTGTCAACAGGTTATAGGCCCAGGCGTACTAATAATCAAGAAAAAGTGAATAATTCTTCTTAGTTTATCAAGTGCGAAATTCGGTAGTGTTTAACGGTAGTCGGTAGTAGTTCGTTTTTTAAATATGGCAGAAGGAAATTATTGCCAATGTTTTGATAAACTTAGCAGTGAAAATTATCAAACATGGAGTTACCAGATGGAACTACTGCTAATTAAAGATGAACTATGGGAAGTGATAACAGAAAATGCGCCAGAACCACTTACTCCTGAATGGAAGAAGAAGGACGATAAGGCTCGAGCAGCAATAGGTCTTTCGGTAGAAGTAAATCAGCTCATTCACATACGGGATGCAAAAACGGCCAAGGAATCTTGGAAAGCGCTTAAGGAATACCATCAAAAGGCATCGCTAACAAGTACCATATTCCTATTGAAAAGGCTATGCAGACTACAACTGGAAGAAGATGGAAATATGGAAAAGCATATTATGGAGACACTAGATTTAAAAAATAAATTATCAGCGCAAGGTGAAGATTTGAAGGATAATTTAGTAGCTGATATGCTTCTTAGTAGTTTACATGACTCCTATAATAGTTTAATTACGGGTATTGAAAGTAGACCAAAAGAAGATCTCACGTTAGATTTTGTCAAAGGGAAACTAATAGACGAATACAGAAGGCGTAAAGGTAATCAAGCATCAATTCAAGATGAAGCAGCAATGAAGACAAGCTCAAACAGGCACAACGAGCACAAGAAACAAACTTGTTTTTTCTGCAAAAAGCAAAACCATTAAATTGTATAAAATTAAAAACTATGAGAAAACTTGCAGGTTTGATGTAATATTATAAATTGTTTTTTGAACAACATATTCAGATGTAATATTTATTATCGTTGAGGAGGGGTGTTATTTTTCAGTGACAACGATAAGAAATATGTTTTAGTATACATAAGTATAACTTGTTGTGTTTCTTTCAAGAGAGGGTAGTTTTATTGTAGTCAGGTAGTTTTAGGGTAGTATAGCATAGTTACAGTCAGTTGTAGTAGAAAGCTTGTACAGAACGCATATTGTATCTTCATAGTTCATAATAATATTGACACTTATTCTTCGCATAAAATAATTAAAGTTTTATAACACTGTATCTTGATTATTCTTCCTAATACCTGCCAACAATACCACAAGAGTAAAATGGAAAATGGAAATAATTTATAAAATTGAATTGAAAAATTAAAAATCAAACTGGTACATGTCTTTTTAATTTATTTCAATGGGCAGCTATCCTTTAAAAATTATTACAATCGTTTTTTCTGGAATAATTAAAAACTTAATTGAATTTAACATCTTGTTTGTATATTTTAAAGTAAATTGCGTGAACAAGTAAAATTTTATTCTTAAGATAATGGTAATAATGATTCGTAAATGAAAAATTAATGAATTTATTAGTCATTTATTCAGGCTAAGAACATAAGTAAGTTAATTTATTTATTTGTTTGTCAGTAAATACATCCCACTGAGAGAAATAAATCCTGTTTGTAGACCAGACAAAATAAAGGTTGTTAATATTAGAAGTTGATTTCTTTCGGGAACTTCATTGCATTTATATACAACTCTGAGTTAAACTCAAACTATCAGTAGAACTGTTTACTCTTGAGAATGATCACACTGATCGAAACAATTGTCGAGTACAATAAAAAAGTTGGTGAAACAAACCATAGTGTTTTATTTCTTTAAGTCTTAAACTCTGAGTTGTTTAAATTGTCCTTTATCGATTAGGAATGATTGTTATGTATTCTTATTTGGGTATTTAGTCCTGGTCAGTTAATGATATATCCCATTGTTTGTAAGGAGTTGTTGTTGCATTTAGTACATTGTGGGGTAGTTCTTCTTCATTAGGTATAGGTACATGTGTTAAATATGTATAGCCAATTCTGAGTATTTTTTGTAATGTAACTTCTTAAATTGATAATTTTTTTGATATTAATTGTTATGGGAATGTTGAACGTAAATAACAGCTACACTACTACAAAAATAAGTAAAAGAGAAAACACACCAAAAACGCTTCCATGCACCGTATTGAATAATAAGTTAACTTAAAAGTAAGGCTAAGCCGTTAAACGTCAAAAATACCGATATTTGTTACAATTCACACTGTTGTCAAATCGTTTCGACGCAAACCATTCTACTAGCTGGTAGCATACTAAGCGACGTCTATGAACACGATGCAGATAGTAGCGTCTTAGTGGCTACTACTTAGTAGGCTACTTACATCCTACTAAACCGTTGACTATGAATAAGGCTGCATTTTTCTCAATTTATCTTCCACACTTTCACTTCAGCTTGAGACAAGCAAAACGTGGGTTTATCAGGTCTTCTTTATTTTTGGTGATGACAATAGCAATTACATACATATTCAGCACCTGATCTGATATAAAATGCAATTTATAGACATCACACGATGTTTTCAAACGAATTCAAGAGGAATTGTAAATATCAATCATTAGAATTTAAGATTCAAATATAATCCAATAAATTGGTAATTAAATTACATTTTGATGGATTTATACGATAGATTACAAGAATTATGTTATGTTAGAATCCTATATGTATTACATATAAGTATAATGCGATTGTTAAGTATAACTTTAGTTGCAAACACCGTCATGGTATGTGCCCACCTGAGCCGGGAGTGCAGCTATTAATCAACGGTAAAGTCGAGACAGCAACAACGCCTTAAGAAAATACCTCGCCAATAAGCGGATTTCTGTCGGAAATCGGACTTGATTCGCTCATTAATTTGACTGGAACGAGCCTCAGTCTAACAATTAAATATAAGTTGTTTACTACAAACAAACAAACAAACAAACAAACAAACAAACAAACAAACAAACAAACAAACAAACAAACAAACAAACAAACAAACAAACAGACAGGCATTCAAGAACGAGCCTGAGTCCAGTTCAATCGTAACGATTATTATTGTTGAACGGTCTTGAAACTTCTGGTCAGTTAAATGATAATTTCTTTAAAATAAAAACCCAATTGTCCGCATTCCTGCTGTATAACTACCAATTTGTTCGTATCCTGTCGTTTAGATTTACTGGGCACGTTTTGATTTTGATAAAAATACAGTGGCGTACATAGAAAAGAGGAGAAAATTAAAAAGAATTGAAACTATTTTTTTCAAATATTCCTTTAGTTCGGCATTTTACAAAAAACAAATTTTCCATGAGTACCTATACCTACTGCAACTGTTCTTTCAGGATGTGAGAACACAAACGAAGTCACATATAAATACAATGAGGGTATCAATATAAATTAAAGTATTTTTATTTTAATTAAGATATAGTTTGCGAAAGCGTGCACATTCTTTTAACAAATCGTAAATCGGTGTCACCGTTGCTGCAAATGGTTCATTAAAAAAAAAGCTTCAGCGCTTTATTTAGCCGAGCTTGGCTGATAAACAAGGTCATTTAATTTGAATGATGTCACTCCATGAAATGTTGATCGATTCACAAATGAGCAGAGTTACAGGTGTAGGTAATTGATTTAGTAAAGTAATACACACAAGTAAACTAACATACCTACATACAAGGCCTGTTTCAAAAATAAGAAGAGTAAAATTACCTTTGATTGGAAAATTTCGATTAGGATAGCCACGGAAAGAAATACATGAATCTCTAACCAAAAGATACCAAAAAAATGAGTTCTAATATAATAAGTGCCACTTGTACTGGAACAAAAAATATTCTATATTTCTTTATCGCTGCCCTACAGCACTGATTTGGGTACCTATAATTTTATTTGTGTCCCATACTACTAAGAGAGAGCATTGCAAAAAAAAACACTATTCTTCAATCCATTTCAGATTAAAATCCTTCGGAAAGCCATTACGGGTAATAATATGATTCTATATTTTTCAAAAATAATTCATCATTTTTTTTGACATACCTCGTATTTATATTTATTTACGTGTATCCAATTGAATGTAATAGTAGCACTCGCCACTCGATTTCCCACTTAATACAAGTCAACTAAGAAAGCCACATTACAACATCCTGTTGCTAGATAATAAGTCTTCTATTTTTCCAAAATGGACCCCCATTTATTCTTTCGACTTCACGTTACCATTAACTTCAATTCCACTGCATTATTTGTCGCGCAACTGCGACTGGTTAACGTCTTGGTTTGACGTGGGCAACGTAATTGAATAAGAATGTTGTTCAAAAGAAAAAGGTCCAAATGATATCATTAACAGAAACAGTGGAAAATTTACAATTCACATTCTTTAATAGTACCAAATCTAACCATATACAGTACTTTCAGGTGTCGGACAAGATACACATTTTGGTCTATTATTATTTTCGTTATTTATAAATGTTTGCATTTTAAAAATTAATAGATAGAGTAAAGTCGTTAAATGTGGAATATCATTTTTGTTTATTAAAAAATAAGTTATAAAAAATAACTTCAAATACATAGTTTTCTACATATAAAATACTTAGACTATTTCTAAAGCAGACATAAGTGTATATTAGTAGTTCAGCTCTGTAAAAAGAATGTACAGCGATTTTTATAAAACAACTACGTTTTTGAAAGTCGAATTTTTGGTATCCTAATGTGGAAAACCTTGGTACCTTTAAGTGGTATAGCAAATGCATTTATGTTTCAAGGAAGAAAACAGGATATTTTATGACAATCAGCGTTTATTTAAATGTAAAGGCAGAATTGTTAGGGAACTAGTTAAATTTTACTATTCTCCTCCTCTGCAAAAATAGACATAAACCTCAGCCTCGGCTCCCGCGCATTCTTCATGAGCCCAGTAGTTTGGGATAAGACACACATAACCAAAATTTCCCCTCGCCTGTCGTTCGAAAACTTTCCGTCGCAAAAAATGCAAGTAGCATCAGTTATGGGATTCTGTGGGGAGAATATTTCTTCATATTTAAACTATCGTAGGGGGCATTCGTGGAGAAACATTTTAATAAGAAAACACAAACAAACGTTTCTGCAAATAAACTTTTATTACTCGACAATTGTTTCGAACCTAGACGGTCATTTTCAAGAGTACCTACTACAAACGGTTACTAATCTTAAAATGTAAATGACAATGTTTATATAGGTATTACAATTAGGGGGTGGGGTGCAAAAGGTAACAATAAGAATTTTGAAATGACTAAGGGTGTATTGTAATTTAGAACAAATGTTCGTTGAGGTGTTGCCTTCTTGCGTTCCACTTTTTTAATTCCAGGGATAACCAAACTTTCTTCATTTTTAAAATTGCTTTGAAGGCTTCAGGGGAATTATTCCTACAACGGACGTTAACAAAAGCAGGAGTGACGTTATTGGTGAGGCACTTTTTGACGAACCAGATATGGTTGGAGCACTTTCTTTTAATCTTAGTAACGTTTTCTTGTACATAAACACCAATTTCGCGTTATTCACGTTTTTAATAATATTTAAACTATCGTGGGTGCATTCGTGGAGAAACATTTTAATAAGAAAACACAAACAAACGTTTCTGCAAATAAACTTTTATTTCTTCGTCTGTAGAATCATGGACGCTAAAAGAAGATGCTTCAGAGCTTGAAGAAGAACGGCCTCTTTCGTCTTCTTGTAATTTTTTAGCATCACGATTAGACCGAACCTTATTTTGGCCAGCCTCGTCTGTTATTTTTCGCTTAAAAATACAATACCCTCTAGTAAAATTATGTAATATACTCTATGGAGTTCCCTAAAGTGGAATATTTGCACACGCAGTCCTATTCCACAATAGGTCACCCCAGAGATATAACAAAATCTAATCACAAAACTAACAAGAAAGATTCCAGCTAACGAACTGACTTCAAAATACAATAAAACAATCCTTATGCTACCTTACCTGGTATTTGGCACACCTAAATGGTTTTAAGCAAATCCTGAACTAAAACTTTTATACTAGCCTGTAAAAATCTCATGGACACACAACCATGCTTTTGACACGTTTTTGGGGTTCCTCTACCTTTAAATTGTAGATATAGGTATCAGTTCTCTAAAAACACGGGTATTTAACATTAAGAGACTATTTCACATTTAGCGACTTTACTCTAGTAAAATTTTACTTTTTACGGATGATGCATAACTTTTCAAATCAATCAAATGTGATTATGATGCTTCAATTTGACTTATTTGCTTTTGAACCTTGATGTTCTAGAAATGGTTTACAATTTAATGTAAAAAATGCTTCAGTTTTCGTTTTGGGCGGTCGTATTTATCAATTAAAACATACTATCTTAATGGTGAAAAAGTTGATCAAATAAAAGATTTTGGCATAATTTTTGATGCGCATTTATCTTTCAAACAGCATTTTTAATATTTTGAATTAAAACATACCTACTTTATTAAAAGATTTTTCGGTAAATTTAAAAATCTTCTAACGTTACTGATGTATTGTTCTGTGGTTTACTCCCCCTCTGAAAAAGGGTTAATAAAAAAACTAAATTCATTAAATCATCAATTTTTGCATTATGCTGCTTTCAAAATTGGGTAGCGAATGCATTCTTCTAATCATGACTATGCACCTATTCTTCATATATCGGATTTGTTATCAGCTAGAGGGAGAGCAAGAGTTTTGTTTGCTTGTAGGTTGCTTACTGGTACCATTGATTGCTTAGATTTATTACATAGTTTTAAAATTTATGTACCATCTAGTTATTAGAAACAATAATCAATTATTTTTTATTTCCCTATAGAGATTAGGGGAAAGAAGAACAATTGCACATAGAATCTCTATAATACGTAATGGAAATATTAATGTTTTTAATTATTATAACACCTCTAATTAACTATAAAAAACTACCAAAAACAATGTTCAATTTATATTAATTACTAGCAGCAATACCTGGCGCTGCCCAGGTAAGAATATATTACACGTTTGATGGAACATTCTAAAAAAATCTGCTTCATTCTGATCCCCACTCCGTGTGTTGTTTGCTGGGTGAATACCTAGTGACATCAGCAGACGCCTTACGGGGATGACTAATCGATTGATAATAATTGATCAGTTATCGACCACTGAGAGTTGAAGATTATTACAGTATTAAATTCGCTATTAAAAAATGGGGGTTGGTGGTAGATTGGTGAAAATTAAGGGTTAAGTATATGTATTTGTTAATGCCAACCATAAAAAATTAAAAATTAAAAATTTTGTCCAACAAATTTTAACAAAACTATTACTTGGTTTTGAAATTATTAATAGTTTGTTTTTAAAAAAATTTAATTATCATGAAATATTAAAAAGAAAACGTGCTCGGGCGCCACTTTGTCAAACAAAGAAAAGAATAAATGAAACGACAACTTTATTGGGCACCGGGTAGTGCATCGGTGGTTCCTGCAGAATCCTGAAGCTTTAGAGAGCTCGAAGCTCTCTTAAAAAAAACAAATAAAACTTGAAGAGTATATTAAAATACATTACACACAAAAAAAACAACAAAACTTACAATTACACATGTAGCCCACCAAAAAGAAAAGTTCCCTGCTCCAATGTAGGGACTGGAAGCTGGTTTCAGGGTATAATCGGAGATTTATCGTGCTGTGTTGTGAGGCAAGAGGATATCAGTGAAACAGCTTCATGGACCAACCTTTTAATCTTCAGGGGGCCGCCTGCAGGAATTTATCGGCCTCTAACTGGTTATTGAGACTAGTTGGAAACTAGAGCTTCGTCTATTTACCTTTGTAAAATAGTTTCAGGATGTCTTCACCCTTACCCTTTATCCCAGCCCCCTAATCCAACCGGAACCTATTCTATGAAAATCTCAATGGGCTGACAAATAAGGGCACAAATAAAAGTGCTGATAAATTTCCTAAAACTAAAAATAATAATCAAATGTTAAAAAGTTGTTCGCATTGAAGATGCTTAAAAAAAACGGAGAAAAAGGGAGGAGTAGGGGTGTCTGTCGTTAAACCAACATGCACTCAAGATACACCCCAGACACCATAAAAAAATTTTGACTATTAAAAATATATAAATTAAAAGGTGAGAAAAATTAATTAAATGAAAAAATTTAAAAATTGGCCACAAAGGCCCAAAGGATTACAAATATACAGTTAGATATTTAAAAAAGAGACCACGTGGTAATAAGGAAAATTTCGTAAAAAATTAATCAAAGTTACATCAAAAATAAATATTGAGTGAATAGCAAAAAAGATTTTAAAAGAAATAATTAAGTTGAATGAATTTTACATGAACTATTAAAATGCAAAGGTAAGTGGATCACAAAAAAGAACTCTCACGCAAAACCAAGCACAGAACACCAACAGAAAAACACACATACACGTCACGTCAGTGTCAAGGATCGAGGAAGAAGACCTCGAGCACCGACCGGAAAATTTCATCGATCCCTCCATCGATCGCCTAGTTTTGCGCTAAGGTTGTTAGCCTTGATGATAAGACGGAAGGTCGATCAACATTAAGAAATAATCAACAAAACTGAACCAAGACAAACACAAACTGAATCGAATTAAATAAAACTTTAGTAACGGGATTTTTCATAGAAAAAAAACGTTACAAAATAAAGAAGTAG
Organism: Agrilus mali; assembly: GCA_029378335.1. Lineage (NCBI taxonomy): Eukaryota > Metazoa > Arthropoda > Insecta > Coleoptera > Buprestidae > Agrilus > Agrilus mali. The sequence continues at coordinate 16,394,069 of CM055658.1, read as the reverse complement.
TTCCCGATTCTCAGACCTATTGAATATGCATATAAAATTTCATAAAAATAGGTCAAGCCGTTTCGGAGGAGTATGGTAGCTAACATTGTGACACGAGAATTTTATATATTAGATTAATATACTTACCAATAATTTATTTTCTGAATATTTACGCACGATACTTTGACAGTTAAGTAATTATATTTGTAAACTTTTTTTTAATGTAAATATTGATCTGTTTGGGGGTTACCACGTTAGAATAAAACAAATAAATAGATAAAATTAATTTATTTTTAAGTGAAAGAGGTTATTTTATGGGTTGAACTAATTCCAGTGTGTATGAGATTATGCCTGAATTTATTTGGCATACAGAGGGTGCAAAATAGTTATTAAATTATTAATTGGTCATGTAGATGCACTTTGCTATTATTTTAACAATGTTTTATTGAATGAAAATTTTTTTATTAGGTATACATATTCACCGAACAAGATCTTTATTATAGTAGTGATTGACTGGTCCTTAAGCTTTATAATTCCTGAATAACTTTATTTATAATGCAGCATCCCGTTCTTAAGAATTGCAAGACAGTATTGTGTTTTACAAACAACATAATAATATTTGGCATTGTTGAGGAAGAGAAGAGTGGTGTGAGTACCAGGCACGCTTTTTTGTACCACCATGATGGGTATGCGTGTGGGTTTTTGTAAGTCCTTAAACCACAATAAACCAAATACAATAAAGTGCTCATAAACTGAGAATCGGCTTTTAATAGACTATCTCACAAAACACTCTCGAAGGTGTTTGTTGGACAATGGAATGAGCGACGTGGTCTCGTAAATTGAACCTACCGCAGCTGACAAAAACAACCGTGAAAATTTTGCAATTCGAGCAAAAGGACGTCGTCGTTGACAATGGATATGGATACCTACAACCACCTAATGTATTTCTTTTAGTTCTGGTACTCTTTAAGTTTTTGTGCCTTTGTGTTTATGAATGAGACCGGAGTCGACCCACGGGTGGCAACCAAAGGACTCCAATAAAATCGATTGTGTTTTAAACGCTTCCTAAAGAATAATAAGGAGAAGGTGGAGGGCTGTTTGTCGTACGTAGATAGAGAGACCCTTCAACCGGATTCAGGACCATGAGAAGAGCAGAGTTGAACAAATTTTAAAATTCTAATTTTATTAGTCCCATTGTCGCAAGCAGCTGTTAAAGGTGACACCCTTGATTTATCGGCTTTTAGTAAAAGGACCACTTTTGACTCCTTTCACGGTTAATTACAGGTGACAATGATTAAAACGAGCCCTTGTAAAGGCTAAAACATATCTACGAATAAATACATGCATCTTGTATATAGTGTAATATTTCCGGAAATTTATTTTCTGAAACATTTCAAATATATGGAGATATTGGGTAGACATTAAAGACTAAAAAAATTAGGTAAAAAGTAAATATTTATTTAGAAACAAAACAAGAAAAAATGGAACGCCTATACATGAACAGAAATAAAGAGTTAAACATAAAAAAATAGGGTCAAATTTATAAAAAAAACAAACAACAGTCAAACTTCAGTAATTTGAGCATTGATAAGTTGAAGTAAATTGATCGGGGAAATACTAAAACTCTCGAATTTTGTGGGGGAGTCCCTTAATAACATAGGATTCTCAATCTCAAGGCCATGAAACGACACGTTTTACAACGATTCGTCTCGCGAAGCTGTGACAATAGAAAGGCGCCCATGCGCATATCGGCATTACAGTCGGGCTCGATGAGAGTAAAATCTCAAGGCCATGAAACGACACGTTTTGTAACGTTCGTCTTGCGAAAGGCGCGCATGCGCATATCGGTATTAAAGGCAGCTGTTAGTGACCGGCATCTCATAGCAGTTATATTACAGTAAGTGTATTAGAGTAAATGTTTATGTGTTTTCATTTTTAAAACATAAATCTTGAAAATTCTCGAACTCTTTCTTCCTTTCACCAAACATTACTTTTTCGTTATAAATGTATAGAGATCGTTGAAGTTGAAGTTTCTCTTCTTTCACGGGTAGGTACTGAGTTGCACATGATTAAATTTTTAATAACAGTACTATGCAAGCAGTGAAGCAATTATTATTTATCAAATTATTTTCCATTAAATACTATTATTATTCAGTAATTCGAAGTCTCGATACTACGAAGGTTTTTTGCGTAGCATGGTGTTTCGAGTTATCGGAGTTTGACTGTAATTATGTTTGACAAACAAATCAGGCAAGAGGTAAATCTTTATCGCCGTCGTCATCATACCAATATCATCTTCGAGGTTATGGACTATTTCATGCCGAAAATAAAAATTGACCTATCGCCCTTTTCTATTTCAGTTTTCATTGTGGGATACGTAGTATTAGTTAGTACAGTAGAACCTTGATAACTTAAACCTCGACAACGTAAAAACCTCTATAAATTCATAAAATTTTGTGTTCCCTTCCCCTCGGAGTCCAAAACCTCTTTTACTTAAAATACGAAACCTCTATAACTTAAACGAATAATTTGGGCATCGCCCCTCAGTAAGTAATAAAATTGATGTAGAAAGTGTGAATTGTTTGAAACAAAAGAAAATAACCGACTTTTTTATGTAGAATAAAATAAACTTGAATAAATGTCTCTTTAAACCTAAAATAAAGTACGTATGTACATAATAACATTTCGAAGTTTCATTTGCATTTAACCTAGCTCGTCTATCTCTATAATTCCTAAACAACGTTCATAAACGGCCTCTGTAAGTAAAAATATAAACCAATAAAAACTTCTTAACTTAAACCCTTAGTAATTAAAAACCTCAAAAACCCTCAAATTATTTAACGTTTCCCTTGTTTTTTATCTTATGGAGGTTCTACTGTATCTGTTTTATAATATATATGTGTGAGGTAGTGAAAATCGTATTGCTTAGATAAGGGGTTCGGGTTCCCAAAGTTTTTCTTAGGCGGGATAATTTAATATTGCCTAATTTTTGGACGGGCCAAAAACATAACGGAATAAAATCAAAACAATTATTACCACAATCTATTTTTTTTTTTTGTTTTAAATATATTTAACTATTTCTTATTATTTTTTTTTATTACAGTGGATTTCATTTATAACGACTTCGGTTGTAACGACCTTTTAGTTATAACTACATATTGCAAGTAAGTCCCTTGAATTTAAGGAGAAAATTTGGCTGTGACGTAACGACTTCGGATGTAACGTCGATTTCGGTTTTACAAGATGCTAGAGATCTCATACTGACTGAAATTGCGACCGAGTAAACACAAAACTTTTTTATCTTTTGTTAACATTCACAGATAGTCAGCAGTTGTAGTAATTATTTATAAATATTAAGGTTGATAAAGTTAAATCTAAGAATCAGTTACTGGGTACTATTCTTGCCTAATTTCCTTCTTTCATTCTTTCTCTCTTTCATTTTGTATAGCGACTTCCGGATATAGCGACGGAATTTAATGGTGCTTTCATCGTCGTTATAAACGAAATATACTGTAGTTCTATCTTATTTGTAATACTTATTATTTATTTTACTATTTACTTATTTATTTTTAAATAGAAATATACGTATCGATAATGAGGGCCGAAGTCCCAGGCTTTGGGGACCTCACTTTGGGAAGCTCTGGTTTAGATGGTTTCATAATAAACATTTATTTTGAATCAATAGAACAAGTTTTAAATATTTTTATTAAATATTCACAATATTTCCAAACTTCCCGAAGCAAATACTTTGTAAACTCTTTATAACAAAACTAAAGGGACCGAGCATCTTTTATCATTGTGAATATAACAGGACCTTTTTCTAAACTGATAACGAAGAATGACGTTGCTACTTAATAAATGCTTCTGACGTCTAAAGATGAACAAATTGTATCGTAGGTAATAGAAAATGACTGCTGCAACATAACGAATGAATCAATAATGGGTTTTAAGGTAACCAACCATATTGTGCTTATTTTGACGTTATGAGGAGTTTATCATTATATCTACTGATGTTACAAAGAGTGTATACTGTATTTCCATTTACAACACTAACATGTATTAACAGGACCTAAAACTGTTGCAGTGTTCTTGTTCTTAATAAATCGCCTTGTATATTCATAATGTAATAATGAATTCAAAAGATTTAAAAATAATTGCCTTGTCATGTTAATAAGCTTTTACTGATAAGCCCATTTATGAGTGCACAGTAAGAGATCTTTCTAGAATATTTAAAAATAATGAAGGGGATGCATTCGTCGTTATCATTTTTACATTCGTAATCCTATGATCGTAAAAAAAAGGTATTTTCTTGGTAATCTCTCGAATGCATCTAATACCTAACTAATTTACGAAGCATAAAAGCGAACATCAACTATTAAAATCGGGAATAACTAAACCTTTAAGATCACTTTAATGATCCATTATTCACATTACATATTATTGTTTTATTCGTAGATTTGTTTTTCTTTAGGTAATAAGTAGTTACCAAAAATATGATTCAGTGGAATGGATATACGTACGTAAGTACATAATCAGTTTGATAAGCTGAAGGAACAAGGTTTGGTCTAGAATTAGTACCCGCCTATTTTATTCCTTTTATTTTATATAGAAAGCAATTTCCTCAAACTTCGAGATTGGAATTATGTTATTATTTCAAAATCGTTTTAAAGGCAATTATTCCAATAAATTATAATCTCGATATCATATACCGTAAACTTCAATTTGTTCGATGGCTCACACTATGCCTCTATAATTTTAACACCAGGTTCTCGTTTTTTTATCTAATTGGACTAACCATAGGTACCTAAAGCTGTTCCAATCCGAATAGGTGCCCACCACACTGTAATTTTCTTTAAGTGCATATTTTATACAATAAACACCTTTCCTTAAAGAAAGAAAGTAAATTATTATTATTTTAAAAAAAATACACAGAGTTGGCTTCACAATAATAATTCATAACTTTTTTCTTCAATAACTAGCGTAACTTGTAGTACTCATAATTAGTTTATTTCTTCAATAATTTGTTCCATAATAAAAAATATTTTAGATTAAGATTTCGTTTAAATTATTATTCGCCTTAATATTTGAATCCGGTCCTGAGCGAGGAGCCCTTAGGTCATATATTATTGTCGAGGTTGTTAATCATATACCAACACCAACTGCGGGACAATTTGTTAGGCCATCAGGAGATAGGTTTCTTAATTTCGGAACGGCAAATGGGCTAATGGCTTCATGGTACGTGACCTCATTTCTAAATTATTGTTGGCGATGCTTAAACACAGGGTGTTAAGACAATGCACTACTTGAAGACAAATATATATGCATTTTTAGAGTTCTCAAGAAAAATACCACAAAAGGAGGACCATGGTACTAAGTATACAGGGGTTTTCAAGTTGATGGGCTATTAGAAGTATATGAATTACTATAAGGAATTCAATTCTGAAACTTGGGCTCATTTGGTTATTGTTTATGCCGCTTCTTTTAAAATTTTTTCAAGTTCGATTTACATCCGGTTATAACGGAAGTCGACACCAACTTCGTTATTTTAAATAGAACGGTATATTTTTTACGCTGAATTCGAATAAAACGTGTAATTCTAAGGAAAGTTTGATAACCAACTTGTACACCTATAACAATCGGTTTCTGAGTTAATTTAATTTATAGACAAAAAAAACCGCTACCGCAACTAAATTATAAAAAATCACAACTTCTACAAAATACGACTCAGACTGTTGAAATTTGAACTAGTAATAGCTGAATATTAGTGCTAACGCCTTGACAAAATTGAATTAATTAATTTATACAGGGCGTTTAAAATAAAATTCTACAATTTAAAAACTTCAAACACGAATAACTTCTTTTTTTCAAATGGCACCTACCATATTTTATTTTTTCAAACGATTCCTTATTTTGGTCTCTTTCGATCCATATAGATACTCTTTACTCTTTTATTTGAAAAATTTTGAGTAATTTTTTTTTTAAAATATAGATAATTTCATTCATTTTGGCGTAATATGTGTGTGCCTTGGACAATTGACAGCTAACGACAATCTAAGCAATTTCACAGTAAAACCTTTTTTATCGCGTAATTTCTGTTGGGGAGATGTTCGAAACAAATGTTTATAATAAATACTTCAATTGAAGTTTTCGTTTTTGATAATTTTTTGTAACAGAAATTAATCGAAAATGCGATTTTTGCTTCATTTTGCATTGATTGCCGTTAGTTGTCATTTTTCCAAGGCACACCTTTTTATGCGAAAAATATTTAAATTGGCTATTTTAAGTAATTATTTAAAATTACTCGAAAATTTTCAAATAAAACAATAGGAAGTATTCATATAGATCAAAAGAAGATAAAAAAAGGAATCGATTGAAAAAATAAAATATGGTAGGTGCCATTTGAAAAAAAGAAGTTATTGGTGTTTGAAGTTTTTAAATTTTAGAATTTTATTTTGAACGCCCTGTATAAATTATTTATTTCAATTTTGTCAAGGCGTTAGCACTAATTTTCAGCCATTACTAGTAACAATTTTAACAGTCTGACTCGTATTTTGGGGAAGGTATGATTTTTTATAATTTGCGTTGCGGTAGCGATTTTTTTTCTATAAATTAAATTAACTCAGAAACCGATCGTCATAGGTATACAAGTTGGTTATCAAACTTACCTTAGAATTACACGTTTTATTCAAATTCAGCGTGAAAAATATACCATTCCATTTAAAATAAGAAAGTTGGCGTCGACTTCCGGTATAACCGGATGTAAATCGAACTTGAAAATATTTTTAAAAGAAACGGCATAAACAATAACCAAATAAGCCCAAGTTTCAGAATTGAATTCCTTCTACTAATTCATATACTTCTAATAGCCCATCAACTTGAAAACCCCTGTATATGTTTCCAAAATATTTATGGTACCATATTAATCGATAAACTAAATTACTAATTAAAACTGAATTCCATCAATAATTATAATACTATATTACTAAATTGAACATCGTAAATCTAATTGATGTTCCTATATTAGTCAAGACACTTCCTGTTCTGTAATTTTTCAACGTACCCACGGGACAATGGGACCATTTCTTTTTTTCGTGGTGACGACTCCACGGCCATCTGTTAAAGTCGAATAAATAGCAATTTATTCAGAACCGTCTTAATACGGCTAATAAAGGTGACAATAAATAACACGTGTAAAATCGTGGTCAGCTAATTTTCTGCCTATAAATTTCGATTTTCATTCCATGCAAAGGCGCAACGTGTGTCAGCCTCCACTTCGTCAGCCCACACTTCATGACCATTTGTTTCGCACGGTTTCGCAGTCGTTTTGTCGCCTATATCAACTAAACCAACATGTAAATGAGAAAAAATAAAGAAAAAAGAGGCAAGACCTAAATGTATGACCAGCAACCCCTTTGGTAGATTTTAGACTTCTGAACTTCAGTAAAGAAAAAGTGAATCTTTAGAAAATTTTGGCCTTAGGGACTGTTCATAAAATACGACCCCCCCCGTTGTCACGCTGTGTTATACTTTCTGCAACCCCCCCTGTAAATATTACGTCACAAAAGCTAAACCCCCCTGAACATGATAAATTTTAATTGATAATACACAAATTTCGATAGTCAAAAATATTTATTTTATTTTCATAATAAAATTTAAATAATTTAATAAATATCTTTTGTAACGAACAAATAAATAATACTTCTATATATCAGAAGTCCAAGGATTCTGTAAAAATTCAGTAAAATTTTTTGATGAACGGCGAACATCACGTTTCCGTAGACCCCCTGTCTTCCCTTGTCACATCTTGTCACATTCAGCAAGACCCCCTGTCTCCCCTTGTATGCGAACGTATTTTATGAACGGACCCTTAACAAAATCAATAGTGAGTGCGAGTACCCTAAGACTCTCAAGAAAAGAAAGAAAAATTAGTTAAGAAAATCAAAGAAGGAAAAAGTAAACGATTTCAAAAGAGAAAAATGTAAAGCACCACCCCCAGGCTAAAAAAATCAAAATAGGTTTCCAAAATTTTATATGAATGTACTTTAACTGCCTCGGGCTACAATACGAGCAAATATATTTTTTTTAGTTATGAGGCATTTAAATACAACGATTCTAAGGATACAATATATAATAAATTAGAATTGATGCTTTCCACGTCCGTAAATAAGGAAAATGAAATGGAAGCGTGCTATCAATGCAGCTACATATAGTAAGCAAGCTGTGCAAGCAAGTTGTAGTACATAGATGCACATTACATATGTAGATGTAAGTACGTAAGCGATCGAGGTTCATAGTCATTCATCACACCACACAAATCTCTATAATCCGGTATTTATTCGTGTCATTATAAATAAATTATTCATTCTATATGGCAGTGTCGCCGGTTCGCGCTTATTAGAGTCTTATTCGAGCACAATTAGAGAGTGTCCGGCCACACAGGCTCCAATGGGCCCTTAATGAACCATAAATATGTTCCGCACAATGCGATATGTACCACTTATTTATACCTGGACGGGGTTTATTAATATGCCGCAAGTGCGGCCACAACTGCGATACCCAAAATGTTGCAAAACAACACCACCCCTAACATCAAAAGAACATCCCGAAGATAACGATTTTTGAAAAATGCTTTGGATACAACCCTTTAGGAATTCATGTATTACTCTAAACACTTAAAAAAATAGAGAAAATAGTATTAAATTTTATTAGGTGAAAATAGAAAGCCTCCCCAAGGAAACTTTAGGTAAGTACTTATATCCAAAAAAAATTCCCTGTTTGTAAAACACATAAGGGTTGATTTTGTGTTGAATAAATGAATGGAAAAGGCGATTTTGAATGTCCTGATAGTTTGTAATATTTTTTTTGGTGCATTCTTCATAGTTATGCACGATTACAATAATCCACCTTCTTAAAGTATCTTAGACGATTCTGATTTTGTGTGATGGTATTTTGGTATTGTTGTGGTTACAGTTTTGGTACTGCTGCTTGGCACTTACACACATCAGGATTTTGTAATAAATGAATTTAAACACACAATTCAAGCCAAATTATAGTGATATGGGTATCATCGCCGATTACGTTTGCATCCTTACAAGGATTAAACATGGTCTTTTGAGATTATAGGTGCCTGCCCACTCGCGCTTTCTATTCTATTGCTTCGAGGTTGTAGGAGGCAGGATAATATGGCTCGCTTTTGTATCTTGTTATCTATTGCATATTTTAAATCGAGATATAAGCTTTAATTACAAAAAGAAATTTAATTTGAAATGAGACTAGGATTCAGTTGCGAGTGAAAATTAGCAGAAGAAAAAACTCCCTTTAAATATCTAATATATAAAGTTTTTTCTTTCCCTCAATTAAAAAGGAGCCTAAAAGAACGCCAAGCTATGACTGAAAAGTGGAATAGATTTTAATAAACAAATTGATCACATCGTTAAAAAAATTGCCTGAAGAATAAAAGAAAACTTTCTTTAAAGACCTGATACATCCGCTCCAATTGTTTCCTATTTTCTGGATTAAAATAGAGCTTAAAAGGATACCTCATTCGGACTACAGAGTAGAAATAATTTTTATAAAAAAATGATTACCAACTTAACACCATCACGAAGAGTTTTATCCACATATCAAAAGGAAACTGCATTTAAAGTCCTGATCTTCCCTTCTCAATTTTTTTCTATCTCCTTGATTGATTGATAATTGATAGGATACCAAGGGTAGAAATAATTTCGATGAGGATATTGTTTACCAAATTACTCCATTTTCAAAAGTTTTTTCAACAGACCAAAAGGAAACTTGTTTTAAAAATCTGACCTTATCCTTCGAATGTTTTCTTTCACCTTGATTAAAAAGAAGCCTCAATGTACTGAAAAATAGGATCACATGATAGAAAATATTTCGAGGAGAAATTGCTTACCAAATTGATTCCATCACCAAGAGTTTTATCTATTGACCAAAAGACTAAACAGCATAGTCTAGTCGTCTAGCTCTAGATCATTGTTTAGCATTCGGCAGGTCACCGGTTCGGTTCCGGGGCCGGCTACTGTGGTCCAAGTTTTTCTGTGGTTTCCGTGGATCATTTAGGCAAATGCTGGGTAGTAATATTCCATAGATATACTTTTCTTCTGTCTTCATTTCGTCCGTCACATCTTTCTCCCTCAAACCACCACCCACTCATTCCCACGATTCCTAAAGGAGTCTGACAAGGGCTTTCCGCCCTACCCTGTGACTTTGCCCCAGAGTGTAGGCCGGATGGGCAGCGCGCCCACCAACATTGGTGGGAATGAAACACCCAAAAATTTTAGTTTAGTGAAACTTCTAATGCGACTTTCAACAAGGTTGCGTTAAACATTTAACGCTATCATGGAGGGGGAATAGAAAGAGACAGAGCGAGAATGAATGCGTGGCACAGAGCGAGAGTGAATGCGTGGCACTCAAACGCATGCGCATAGTAGTGAAACTTCTATTGCGACTTTCAATAAGGTTACGTTAAACGTTTAACGCTACCATGGAGGGGGAATAGAAAGAGACAGAGCGAGAATGAATGCGTGGCACAGAGCGAGAGTAAAAGCGTTGCACTCAAACGCATGCGCATAGTAGTGAAACTTCTAATGCGACTTTCAACAAGGTTACGTTAAACGTTTAACGCTACCATGGAGGGGGAATAGTAAGAGACAGAGCGAGAATGAATGCGTCGCACAGAGCGAGAGTGAATCCGTGGCACTCAAACGCATGCGCGTAGTATACCTGTTACAGGCCAGTGCGAGCGTTAGCAATGAGTAGCGTCCAATATTCCAACGCAAGAGGGAGAGAGAAAGAAAGATACACAAAGGTACAAAGTAGGAGAGTATTCGTGGTATTCTTGCTATGCAGCGAAGTAAACAGTGTGAGCGTCGTGAAATTAGCTGAAATGATAATTAAAAGATGCGATCAATTGTGAATTGTAAGCAATGTTAATAAAGTTGGACTTAAAGAAACAATATGAGTTCACTAAAAACCAATTTTTACCCCTTCCTATTTTCATTTCCATATTACGAAGTTTCACTTCTTCCGTGCGGAGGGACTCCACTCACTATACATTTTATTGACCAAAAGATAAACTCTGATCTAAACTCTGTCTTTTTTCTTCGATACTATATAGGCTGAGACCGTAGAACGGTGGAAATTAATACAAACATAAAAATGATAATCCAATACAAAATTATTCGGAAGAAATCACCTTTTTCTGTTTGATATAGATCTTTCTCATTCTTATTGGACAAACCCCGTAAATCCTTAGTTAACACACTTCTAAAAAGCCAAAATTGATCAAGTACCTGAATGGTCCCACTAATGAATGAGGATATTGTTAACCGGCGTGAAATAAGACTCTAATTGCCCAACAATCGTGACGCTGTTCGATCCTTAAATATTTCGATATCTGAATAGCAATCTGATTACATTGTGTCTTATAATTGATACCGTATGAAAACATAAATAACGACCGTAAAAAATATCGTGTCAGCGAACATTTTTTTAAAGTTTATCGAAGAAAAATTCAACACACGTTATTGCTATTATTGATTTCATTTACCTATTAACTTGTAAATATATTACAATTTTTTTAATTTTAATTAGAAAATTATTACACGAGGTATCTGTTACGTTCCTTTCATATTTTAATTAAGCGCATTTCATAATTATAATTAAGTATTGCAATTATTTAACGGCCAATTAATACTTTGTAGGTAACATTTTAACTTAATTAGTTATCATTAAAAATAATCGCGTTTCAAAGGGTTCTCGTATATTTTTTTTATGGCCGAGGTCTTTGTTAAATCAGAGGTGTATGGGTCGGTAAAGCAAAGGAACAAAAATTGGTTAGCAATAATAAAAAGGTTTATGTAGAGTATTTGCCGTAGACCATGGAATGACTCTGGCGCCTTGGTGCTCCACCCAGTAACATAAGTGCATCTTTTTGACAAGCCGCCACTGGTGTCTTTCGGCATCCTCGACCTCTCGTGCCCGGCAAAATTTGCAACACTTATATATTATGGGCACATTTCACGTTTGAGGACATCTAGGTCGTTAAAGTTTTATCAAAACCGATTCGGTCCATTCATTATCCTCCAGTGTACGATATTGTGTGACATTTAAGTCGGCAAATTACTTGTTGCCTAGTTTTGCTTTCAACCGGAGAAGATCCAACTAATGATCTCCTGTAACGGATGATGCACAAAATACAAAGAAGACACTACAGCAAGTGCTTCATTAAACGGAGGATACGAGAAATTATTTGGCAAACTCCAAAATGACAAATTAATTGTTTTTCTGCAGTTTCAAATTACTGTTTTTTGGTAGGAACAACTTTGATGGTTCCAGGTTCCAAATAAGCTACCTACCAATAATTAATTTAAAAGTAATAATTGATTTGTCTAAGGCATAGATACTCCTACAACAAAACATTCCCAGAAATATACTTAAGATTCAGAAGCATTAAAAGTTGATTACAAATAAAGATAACTATTGAAATCAAACATGGCAGGAGGTATTCGGTTACATTTTAAAACGTTGTCACCCTGAAAGTTTACTATTTAAAGTGGCGATCTAGTTTGTATTGTTATAAGTGAGCAAACGTCGCGTCGGTGAGGAAAGACTTCTTTGCCCGAAAGGACCTGATGGCGGTCTCCTCAACGTCCATGGTCATTGCAAAGAAAGAAGAAGAAGAAGAAGAGGACGAAGGCGCTTATACCGACAGTCGCAGCGGCGGCGCTCCGCTTTGCGGTCTCTCTACTAATGACCGTCTCAGCTAAAACAACATTTAATTAGGTCCCTTTGACTAGAGGTATTTATTTATGGGCTATACTGTTAAAAACTACAGGGGCCGGTTGACAGCTGAAAACATAAATTCTGGTCGCAGGTAGCGCCTATGGTATGGTCACTCACTGACAGCGCCGATTCTTCTATGTGTATCGTCCGATATTATTACTTCTACCGACAAACGTATCAACTCGACTTTATAACCGTGATAACCGACACCATCAACCCGACAATGATTAAACAGATCACTGCGGAAGTGAATTTAATTAAATTATATTTAATGAACCTATTTAACATACCGCTTCATTCAGTGGCTGGTATTGACTCCTTCAAAATTCAAAAAAAGAATAACTAAGAACGAAAAAGAAGAAGGGCAAGAAGTAAACAAAAGCAAGATTATATGAAGCCTTTTGAAATACGAAATACATTAGGAGCAGGAACAGAAGTGGCTAAAGGTTAAGGAAAGTATTTAAAATTATTGTTCGCAAATAGTATGCAGATTTTTTGACAAAATCCTACTTACTTCACCACCTGAAGAAGACACTGTGTGTCGAAACAATTGTAGTAGATACAATAAATGAATTTTGTAACTCGTAGTTAAAGTGTTTTATTCAAAATCCTAGGTCTTACATATTCTCATGGGAGGTTAATTTCTGTTAAACTTTATCTGCAAGTTTTAAATGTTTTTAATCCTGATGGGCAGTCTCCTTCCATTAATTATGTGGTCTGATTCTCTTGAGAAAATTCCTCAAAGTTACCACACAACAAATTTGGAATATTAGCGTTTTAACGACCAAAAAAATTTTAATTGGCCGCCGATTTCAAAACCGGCAGCGACGCAATTAATAAAGATAACCCGAATGGTTCTTTTATCGTTATTTGTGACGATGGGTGACATCAACCAATTCTTAGATCAATTACCATCAGCTGGCATGGTCGGTTATTAAAGGAACATTTGCATATCGAACGCTTTTCCGACAAATAAAATAATTTGCCAATATCTACTAGAATATTTAACGGAATTAAAAAACACCTGCTCTATAATAAATTAGCTATTAATAACATTTTTGAATATTCAGGTTACTTCTGGATAAACTGTAGATAAAAGTGTAACCATTCACATTATGTAAGAGCGTTTTAATAAATTTTATTCATTATTTTTCTTTTTATTCAACGATCATAAATAATAAGATCTTATAGATAAACCCGGTCGAAAGTTACTATACCTCGTGAGTTATTAAATGTAAATATATTTAATTACAAATGCGAAATAGGTTTAATTGCTTATTAAAAATTATTATTTTTTTAATTACAGTACCTAATAATGAAATAAGGAGCAAAATAAATTGAGAAATAAATACATTAAGGCAATTTTCTACTAATTCTTCGGTATAATAATAGAAACTATTGCCTATTTTTTTTTAGGTGGCAGATCTAGCTTATGGCACCATCCCAACAAAATACATTGTGGATTCTAACCACTTATTGTGGCTTAAAACCTCAAAATATTTTGGAAATATTTATAGAACTTTATTCTAATATAAGCAATAGTGCTGATAGAAGCCTTCAAAAATAGTAAAAAGTGACAAAAAATATATAGTAGCATGAAACCCATTGGAAAAGGAAGACACTATAAGAAAAATAAAAGGAAAAATAATTTACGGGCGATCTGAGGTCGGGAAGGGGAAGGGGGTGAGTTTTTAAGGGTAAAAAACGGTTTTCCTTGATTTCCGGAAAAACTGCAAGTCTTATGGAAAAAAGTTAAATGGCAAAGTTGTAGGTAATAAAAATATCTACAACTTTTGTATTTACACTTTTGTCACATAACCTCAAAATTTGTGTGAAAAATTCAAGTAACCAACTTTTTGGTTTTTTATTTTTATCTTTTACAAAAAAATTTCTTTTTTTACGAAATTTGGTGAAAACTTACCTATTTATGTCCGAAACATGCTGTAATTTTTTGATTTGAAATATTTATTTTTTCACCTTATTTTTACTTAGGTAATATCGAAAAAACACCCTAATTTGAATCGAAAATTCTCACGTCAAAATATCTGTTTTTTTTAAAACGTTGGTGGGCTTTTTATTCATTGAAATCTCTACTTTCTGATGGTGTGAAAAAATATATACATTGCTATGGTAAGTTGTCTCAAGAAATGCAATTGTTGCAATTTACAGTAATGACCTTTCAGGTAGGTATTGAGGGTTTTTATTATAGGTACTTGTTAAATTTCTCCTCATTATAAGGGATATGGATGTTAGTTATTAAACCAAATAAACAAATACTTTTTGAGAACTTTATTGCTTAAGTGGGCACTTTAAAAAATAGACGATAGTGTACACTTAAATTTCTCTTTTAATATCTGCCTCATGATATCACCCCTTGTTTGCTGTAGTTAAACAAATATTGTTGGTCTGTAGTAGTACTGGTCGAAAATTTATGAAACATTGTTAAATATTTAAAAAGTAAAATAAGACACACTTTTAAATGTATCAAGGTAGAATATATTGAGTCTACAATTGTTTCGGTTTTATGAAACCTTTATCAAGAGTAAACAGAATCAGCCTTATTCATAGTCAGTTAGTAGTGACTACTAGCAAGCTACTAAGAGCCTACCAAGAAAATCGTATTCATTAGTGACATTTGGTAGACTACTAAGCTTAGTAGCTACCGCAGCTACTAAGAAATTTAGTAGCGTGGTAGTCTATGTTTAAGCGGTACAAATATTATAAACATAACTTCGAGTGGTAGATCTTAAATTGGTTATTGGTACAAAATACAAAATTAAAAAGAATACCACAAGAATAAAATGGAAAATGGAAAGGATTTATAAAAATCAAATTGGTACATGTCTTTTTAATTTATTTCAATGGGTATTGCGTGAACAAGTAAAATTTTATTCTTAAGATAATGGTAATAATTATTCGTAAATTAAAAATTAATGAATTTATTAGTCAGTTATTTAGGCTAAGAACATAAGTAAGTTAATTTATTTATTTATTTGTCAGTAAATACATCCCACTAAGAGAAATAAATCCTGTTTGTAGACCGGACAAAGTAAAGGTGGTTAACATTAGAAGTTGATTTCTTTCGGGAACTTCATTGCATTTTTATACAACTCTCAACTATGGGTTGTTTAAATTATCCTTTATCGATTAGAAAAGATTGCTATGTATTCTTCTTTAGGTATTTTATCCTGGGCAGTTCATGATATTTCCCATTGTTTGGATGGAATTGGTGTTGCATTTTGTACATTGTGGGGAAGTTCTTCGTTAGATATACATGTTTTAAATATGTATAGCCAATTCTGAGAATTTTTTGTAATGTAACTTCTTAAATTGATAATTTTTTCGATATTAATTGTTATCGGAATGTTGAACGTAAATAACAGCTACACTGCTACAAAAATAAGTAAAAGAGAAAACACACCAACAACTCTTCCATGCACTGTATTGAATAATAAGTAAACTTAAAAATAAGGTTAAGCCGTTAAACGTCAAAAATACCGATATTTACACGTTCAGTAGGTCATTTGTTACAATTTCGCATTGTTGTCAAATCGTTTCGACGTAAACCATTCTACTAGCTAGTAGCATACTAAGTGACGTCTATGAATACGATGCAGATAGTTAGCGTCTTAGTAGCTACTAGATACTTAGTAGACTACTTACATCCTACTAAACCGATGTCTATGAATAAGGCTGAATATTACTAACATTCATAAGTTCTTAATATCTATTTATATCTAATTAAGTGTGGTAGAAGAAGACAATTTGGAAAACCCTAAATATTAACTACTAAGAAGTGTGTTTGTTTATTATACTGGCAATTGTGGCGTCTATTACAGGAGTATTGACAAAATTTTGTTGCTCATTGACTAAATTATCCTTATTTTTTAAAGGTTTTTTGATTTCAAAATGTTCTAGTAAATCTAAGCGCTTACATTTTCTTTCATTATGTGTTAATTTCATGCCATCTATATTGATAAAATGATTAAAATTTATGCAATGTGTTGCTACACCGGTGTTATTTTATGTTTGTTATTTATTATGGACTTTTTATGTTCATTAAAACGGACCTTCAGATTTCTGCCAGTTTGACCAATATAATAATTCCTTGTAATTCTTTCCAATCTCAAAAAATAAAAAATTGCAGCTTTCAATATCTTAAAGCACAGGTCTTTCATGATTCCTTTTTAAGTAAATAAAATAACTTTCAAAAAGAAATAAACACAGTAAAACTTATCGCTGAAAACAACGGGTACAAAACGAGCCTAATTGACAAACTTATTAAAAACAAAGAAAAGAAACTTATCCTAAACAAATTTTATACACCAAGTAATATTATAACCAACAACAATATATTCTATCGTGAATCATTTAAAAGTCATGTGTCTAATTTAATTTTTTAAATAAAGACATCTTGCATTAAAGTTAAATATTAAAGACAAATATAGATTTGGAATTATTGATTCTCAGTGCATTTCAACAACAAACAAAATGTGTATGTCGGTACGTATAAATTAACTAAGTAGTTTCAGCGTTAATTGCGACCGCTGTCCATTTGCGAATTCTAATTAGTCAAATAATTTAATTTGTATATTGCTTCTCTTAAGCAAGATTGATTAATTATATTCAGACATCTAGTTAGAATATGTAAATATACCTAGCCATACGTACCTACACACATTTTCTCATCATGAATTATTAACTGTCCAATTTAATGTCTCACATTTACAGCTTTCTAGGTAGTATCGATAGGTACCTACACGTTGCGCCTAAGAGTAATATAAGTGTGATGTAATAGCCAGGAAAATTGTTTCTGGTAATTTAAATTACTGAATTTACTATTAGATACAACGTACTTTTTTCTTGTTTGGTTCAGTGTTATATATGCGTATATAAATTACTAATTTCAATAGTTTAATCTGTCTAATGATCAGAACTGAAATTGACACTTATCGTTATAAATTACTTCGGCTATCGCATAAGAATATGCAACGTTATTAATTACTTGGATGTTATAATTTACGTAATAAATTAATAACTATCTATAAGTGCCCTTAGGTAAGTAGTTTTTTTAATTAATTTTCGCTTTCATTACTCCATTTTTTTATCTATATAATTACTTCATTAACTTTATTTATTAAATAAGAAAAATAACAGAAATTAATGAAAAATAATAAAATAATAGTTGAAGAGCTTGTAGGTAAATTAAGTAATTCAAAATAGATCTTAATCGATTTTATACATAACATAATTCCTTATTTTGTAATATGTACCTACTATAAATAGTCATTAGGGTCCTTCTTTTTATTTTTACTGTAGGCGACAACGTTAATCAGTATGATGCATCCAGGCCAGCGTCATTACCTAAGAATAAGGAGGCAGTAGAAGTAGAAGAAAGGAAAGAAGCAATGCAAACAATCAAAAACTGTCGGAAAAGTAATTAAAGTTTAACACCATCAGCGAACGTCGAGAGCATATAGGCGTCAGAGACGAATGATAAATGACTGACTAGCGCTATTAAATTACGTTTAGGCCATTTGTAAGTAAATTTTCAAGATAAATGATTTATTGGCATCACCATGCTATAATTATGTTGGATTTACGATGCCTGGAACCTTTTTTTGATCCAATTCGAGACGCTGTTTTGGGTCGTTTTAGAGACAATTATCGCCAAAAGAATCCCGAGTATCCTTCCTTATCCTTCGCTAAACAGCTATTAACTGTCTTGTTAACAGATTTTATCTATACCAATGCAACTGAAAGGTTTTTTTATGGCGGAATTAATCTTTTGGGGAATGTCTTTAAAATGAACTATATGGGTGCAAATAGTTTTTTAGAACTTTTTACCTATACGAAGAAGTTTGACGACCCTTATTAAATGACTGAAGAACTAACCAAGGACAAAACTTTATTTATTACTAGAAGCAATACCCGGCGTTGCTCGGGTAAGATTATATTACACGTTTGATGGAACATTCTAGAATATTCGCGAATTTAGAACTATCCAGAACATCCCATAATGATTCAAAACCTTTTCTAACTTTTTTTAACATTCTGAAATATTCTTCGATGATCTTCAAGATTCTGGAAAATTCTTGAACATTGCCAAATCATGCTTTTTAAATGTTTCAAATGTATATTAGAAAAACTCTACATATGTTTCGGTGGATAACACCTTTATTAAAAGTATATAAGATAATACTAAAATTTACAAACATGTTCGGGTCTTATATATCTACCGAGGGTTGTTATTATGGGAAATACCCAAATACAGGTCTAATACAGGAGTGTCTTTAAAATCTAGCTGGTCGTTCTTCATATTTAATTTTTGAAGTACCTAAAGCTCTTTTTATCTCTAATTGCTCTAATAATGTCAATCTAGTGCCTTTGTTTCCTGAATGTAATAGTTTTAAATTATCTATATTTAAATTATGATTGAAGTCTAAACAATGTGCGCTAATACCTGTGGATCTTTTTAAATTTTCTATACTTTTTATATGTTCTTTTGTCCTAGTCTCTAAATTCCTACCCGTCTGCCCTATATAGAAAGCATCGCAATCTTTACAATTTATTTTGTAAACTCCGCTCTTTTTATGTATGCAATTTATTGGTATTTTTCCAAGGTTACATTTATTGACATACACAATGCTTATATCTAGTTTATTAAGGTTATTACATATTTTGTTACTAAACTTACCACAATAATTAAGTAAGTTATAATGCGTGGTTGCTTTGTTGGATCCAGCATAAATTTCTTTCATAGAATAAATAAATCTGACTTCAATAAAGAGCTCAACTTATTAAAACAAATCGCTATAAATAATGATTACAAACCTATAATCGTAGACAATATCTTTAAAAAGACAAAAAGAAATTTAATGACATTTTCTAATATCTATACATTTGAAAAATTTAAAAAGCGTTTTTTATTATATTTTGTTTATTCTTTTACTTCTTAGAACATATTTGAACTCCCTGTAACATTCTAAAAAAATCTGCTTTATTCTCATCCCTACTCCGTGTGTTGCTTGCTGGGTGAGTAGTAACATCAGTAGACGCCTGGCGGGGATGACTAATCGATTGATAATAATTGATCAGTTATCGACCACTGACATTTGAAGATTATTACAGTACTAATATCGCTATTAAAAAATGAGGGTTGGTGGTAGAAGGATGAAAATTAAGGGTTATATGTATTTTTTAATGCCAAATCATAAAAAACCAATTGTCCAAAAAATAAAAAGCTAGGGGTGGACAACCCTTACTCCTCACTTAGGGGTATAAAAAATAGATAGTAGCCGATTCTCAGACCTACTGAATATGCATATAAAATTTCATAAAAATCGGTCAAGCCGTTTCGGAGGAGTATGGTAACTAACATTGTGTCACGAGAATTTTATATATTAGTTAATTAATCATTGTTTTCGTTAAAACTAATGCCGAAAACTATTTTATTTTAATATAAATCAGTAAAATAGTAACAATATTGTTGATCCTAAAAGATATAAAGATATGTTAATTACATCTTTAAGCATTGAAGAAATAATTTTTTGGTCGGTACCTAATTCATTAATCATATTCGTTACTACAAACACATATGTTGTTAATGACCCAAAACCGTATGGTGCCTCATAATACCATCATGAGTATTGTATTATCATTTGCCATCGCCTCATTTTTTTTGTTATTATGTATTCTCATATTTCACTTTCAAGTCTCCTAATTCAATAAATCTCTCATCAGTCGCACAATTAACAATACATACATATCTAAAAATGCGAAGAGCATCCATCACAAAAAATTATTAATTTTTTTTTGGTCCTGATGGGGATGATATTCCGTCCAGTTTCCATTTCAATTGTCAGCTTTTGAATTCGCCCATCTCATATCACGTCGGTCTTTTATAAAGACATAAACTTCTGGCTTAGAGCGTTTTACAGCCAGGATAAAAGACTTCCAAAGACTTTTGGCCGGCTGACATGTGACCTTATAAAAATTTTATTAAAGCTTTTCGACACAATGCGTGACCAGACAGCCGAGACTTTTATTTCCCAACAATACAAATTTTTATTGGGTCCGCAGAGATACGGGAGAACAGGCATACCTACATATACCTAAGGTAAAAAAAAATATGTTCAATTTCTTCTACTAAATGAATATAAATAAGGGGGAAATTAATCTATTTATTTGACACTTCCATCATTTCTATATCCCTTATCCTTTTCTGTAATAGGTAGTTAAATTATTCAGGCAATACATAGGTAGATATACAAATGAATGGTAGGGGACCCTCAGTAACAAGAATGATAATTAGACATAATAAGGTTATTTCAAGTCAGAAGGTGCGTATTGTAGGTTCATGGTAATAAATATGCTGGAACACAATGCGCACAGTTGTAACAAAAAAATCTAATCAGGTCTTTTGAAAAATGAATACAATATTTATATCGGTGTAAAAGGTGTTTTGAAATAGTGAATCTTCCAAGCACCACCAATAATTATATTATTATTCGAAAACGATGGAGGTAGAAGTCACAATCGAATAATAGTAGGTATAAAAATCTTTATGTATGGTATACTAGGTATGCTCAAAAATTTCTTGATCAGAAAGTCAAAGTAGGTATGTTTACAGAGGGTTAAAGTATTGTGAAGGTTTTAGGCTTATACCTCAAGAAATACAAAGTTGGTTTTATACCAATTTTGATGAATGACCTCCATGGTATAGAATTTTCTGAGGCCAAAATCAGCAACGGTTCTATCATGCTGTGCTTTAAAATTCTACATTAGGTACTCTTGAAATTAAGTCTCTTTAATTAAAATCAACCAAAAGGTAATCCAATTTTCTTTAAGACCCAAGAATCTCACAAAAGACTTTTAAAATATATTTAACATTTGTGTCTGGCACTTACGGGTGTCGCTTTTATTTTGGCATGTGCTTGGTATTTCGTCTTGGACAGGCTGCATCCAAAATCTACCCCCTGTACCCTCTTCAACGACAATTAAGTATATTAAACACTTACAAACGGTTATGATAAACGTTCTTGGTGCAGCTTTTTTGCCGGTAACTTCCATTTAGTCGAGTGCGGACAAAAGCCAGGGTCGCTTGCAGACAATGGTCTCTGACATGAATAAATTATGCATTTCACGCTCACCAGGACCTGATACACACATACACATACACACAAACCGTACACACGGTGGCAGTGGTAGTTTATTTAACATCGTTTAGAAGTCATTACTGGGGGAATCGAGTCAATAAAATCGGCAGATGGCTGTGATTTCAATTGTCGCTTATAGTCGTCATGGTTACTGGTCGAACACAACGAGCCTCGTATACCAGGCTGAGTTAACTGCGACACTAATAGCGTCCCTACGGTTAATGATTCGCCATCGACTCACTTCTACTCATGATACAATTTCCAAGCGTTTAATATCAAATTAGCACATACGCCATTGATCATAAGTGGCGACCAATGGTACGGCTCCGAGCTCGAGGAAGTACTACGTTCCCGCCAAAGTGAGGACATTAAATAGGCGAATGAATAATTGGGACTTTTCGACCATGTTGCCAACTAACTTTAATTCAACCCCTTCCTCATTAGATGCAATTTGCATTTGGAGATATTGGAAGTTGGTGTTTTGTTCTCTAATTCTCATGGGTCATAGATCAGGATTAGTTGTGTGAAACAGTAATTAAACAATTGTTGGGTTTTGGCAGAAATCGTCTTTAATTCGGTTTAATTTTTAGTCATTACCAAGAAGTATGTTAAAATCATGAAGTTTTGAATAAATCCTCAAGATTCAAGGATGAGTGGAAAGAAATCTGTAGGAACACTCAACGCAAAAGGTCCATAGATAATATTAATAAAAAGTTAGTTGAGGTGATAAATTCATCGATCAAAATTTGTCCAATGAACAATTTTACTGTGCCCATGAACAACTGTTCGTAAACTTACCATTCAAAGTAATTAATTAATGTAGAATGTTCATGAAACTTACAAACTCTCTTTGTAAATATTTACTATTAGTGTTCGTGTATATGTTACCGGCAATCTGTATAATCCGGCATTCTATACAATACCTAGGCAATGTATAGAATACCTAAAACGTGCAGGCAATGTATGAAATATTATTTATTTCATACTTTGCCTAGGTATTACAATACCGAATGCACAGCCGGTAATGTGTGTAAAAGACTTGAGCGGGAAAATTTATTATTAAGACACTGTATTCAAGACAGCAATTTACAGTTTGTCATTAAGAATTACTTAAAAAAGATGTCCCTCATCTAGAAACGATCCTCTGTACAGTAGCTATTCTGCAATCTACGGGGTCAGGTCAGGGATTTGTCAAATGTAGTTGCGAAAAATACTGTGATACTAAAAAGTGTTCATGTCTTAAAAGTAAGATTTTATGCACTTCAAAATGTCATAAAAATTCCTCATGCAAGAATAAATAATTTGCTTTTACTTATTATTTTGACAGAATTGTTTTGTTTCTTAAATTATTAATAATTATTACTTACCTGAGTACTTCTAAGCAAATTACATTATGTTACTTTTAGCCCGAAAATTTTTTTAAGTTTCACGTTAATTTTATTGTGATTTTACTGTAGTAACACAAAGGTAATACTTAAATGGTTTTTTAAAGAATATTTTATTGTTTATAAAAGTTTATTAGAACTTAACGGTATTCAAGTCTTGATACAATTTTAATAAAGTTAATTTTAAGTAATAGAACATGTTTCTTTTGCCCGTCATTTTATACACGGAAAAAAGAGTATATTTAATGTGAATAAAATACACTTCATTCAAGAAAATCTTTGTTTCATATATACGCAAATAAATATTTTCTTGAATAAAGAGTTTAAAAGTTTTAATGGTAATCAAATGCTGCGTTTCATTTAAAAATATATACTTTCAGTTAAATACAGCAATGTTTGAAACGAAAAAAGAGTTTACTTACGAAAACCATAATATTTCTTCGTTAGAATAATGTATTCCTTTAAACAGAATATTTATCTACTGATTTCAACAATTTCGTTTTCTTAAAATAAGATTTGCGGGCTTGGAATAAATAATATTTTTCTTCAACACAAGAAACGGATGTTTCCATTTAAGATGGTACTTTTTCATAATAAACACTATTAATATTTGAGTTTAAAGCGGTATATTTTTGTATTAAACATGAAACATTTTCATACTAAAATAACAAAAATTTGTTTGAAAATTTAATTTTTTCTTAATTTTTTATTTTTAAAAATAAAGAAATTTTACAAATCAATGGAATGGTATACAAATAAGATGTGATTATTGTAACATATCTTTATTGAATATAAAATAATAAAAAGGACAACGATATACACATGAACAATAGTATGAAAGGAACTAAAAGAAATTGTTTAAGACATTTTAGTGTTACGTATGATTCACCAGTAGGGAGTGTATGCATCATGACTGGAAAATGCGTCTTTTTATTTTTATCCATGATGAGAACTTTACTTCCATTTACTGATTCGACCTTATATAAGCTCTTTAATGTAACGTAGTGATTGCTCAAGTTTGCCATTTTGATAAGAAGTTGTTTAGTCCAAATGATTCCAGTAGCTGTAATATAAATTATTGTTTTTAATTTAAAATCAAAACTAGAACTCTTGGTTTATCGATCAAACGATTCTTACCATAAAACAATCGACTTGCTAAAAGAGTAAATTTTCTATCATAGATAACCTTTTCTATACATATACAATCCACAATAAACGATTTTCAAATAGCAGTAGGTAGTAGCCATTTTTTCTTTATCGAGAGAAAACGCGCTTACAAATTTTGCTAAACTGTAGATACCTACTGCTATTTAAAAAACAGTTTTATTTTACTACTACTTCGTTGAGGATTCGTTGTGGATAAAATTGATTTGTAGATATTTATGTACCTATATACAGCAGATAACGTGATACAGAATGAATTAAAAACTTAATTCTAATATTGCGACTCCATTACATATTTACCATGCAAAATTCATTTTTTCATGCTTCTATTTTAAATATAATTAATAAATAAATTCGTAAAAATTAAGTATTTTAATGGGTACTTACTTGCAAATGCTTCTCCAAATTCTCCTAAGCCATTTTTATTTAAAAATTCTTCCATTTTATTATAAAAATATACCCCTGCTTTTTCAGAAAATTTTATTGTGCACCAACAACTCACTTTACACTGATAGTTCATTAACGTATGACGCAATATATTGAAAATCGAAACGGGAGACAAAAATGGAGCTCATCAAAGCGTCACATATTTGTACTAAACAAAATGTTCTTTAAAATGAAATGATAATGCTTTATCGAAAGCAGAACTGTTTTGTTTCGAAGAAGTGCTTTATCCAATCCAGTTTTCGGCTACTTAAATAGAATTAATATTTATTTGTTTCAAAACAGAAATGTCTTAAAATTAAGAAATTACTTTTTGTTTAAACCATTCAAAAAGTTGTAGCAAAAGAAACATTTTCATTCCAAGTAGTTCCTTGACTTGTTTTAAGAACAGTTAGTCTTCGATCGAAACCTGTATAAATTTGTTTCAAAACAAAAATTCTTTCTTTAAATCAATTCCAGTAAGTAAATAAAAGTGTTGAAGGAAATATTCTTGTTTTCTTAACACAAAGCAAAATACTAAAAAGAAGTATTTATTTATTTAAAATGAGTAAATATCTTCAAAGCAATATATTTTCTTGTTTTAAAATAGTTTTTTTTTCTTTATAGGTTTTGCACTTTGCCGGTGGACCAGCAGGTACTCTATACAATCCCTAGGAATTGTATACATTGCCTAGGTAAAGTATATAATAGACAATAATATTCATAGTATTTTATACATTGCCTGGACGCTCTAGGTATTCTATACATTTCCTATGTATTATATAGAATACCTGAATTATACAGATTGCCGGTAACAGATACATACTTTGGGAAATATTGTCGTACCTTTCGATTGTTTCCACCAAACCTTTAATCTTCTTTTCTTTTATATGATTTTCGCTTACAAGAAACATAACTAATTTATTTTGATGAAAGTCCCAATGAAGGAGAAGTCCATCTCCTTCATAAAACTTGATTTGTTCCTTCCACGTTCATTTGTAGCGATAACAGACAGATAAGTAGGTGTTTTATAATATAGCTACTTATCCAATGTTGAATTTAGTATTTCTAAATTCCCTTATGGGTCAATTGTGTTTGTAGAAGTCCAGCTAATGAATGAGTACCTATTATATACATTTATATAAAACATGGGTTTCTACAGGCTTATATCTTATCTTTTATTTTTTAGTAAGTAGGTATATTTCCACATGAAATAATTATTGCAGACTAAACTCCTTACAATCTTACAATTAAACAGATAAATACCTATTACTACACGTATGCAAAGTTGCTCTTGATATCACGAATTAATTTATTGGTAGCACAAAAAACTTCATTATGAGTATTAATTCAGTGAGCAATTAATAATTCGGTTTGTGAACTTATTGTTACATATACATACATTATTAAATGCTACTCATTCATAATATCTATAAACACATTTCTTTAGTAGCACTAACATAAATAATAAGTTTTACAGATTCAATACAATTTTTTATTGTGGCAATGAACAATTTGTTATATAGATACGGTACATGAACGAATTGATTGTCCTAACGAATATTCATTCAAGTACGTAGTAACGTAAACCGTTAATCCTCCCAAAAAAAAGTACTCAATAATAAAACACATTTAATTGTAACAATGAACGTATTTATTGTCACAACAAAATAATAATCAATAATCACTGTTTATGTATATCACGAACGAATTTTTTTTGTGTGAACCTCAGTTAAAATTCACGAAAAATCAGGAAATGGCTGTCTTCAACCAAACTAGAAACAGTCAGAAGAAAATTCGTCTCAACTAATGCCATGGTGGAGATTAGTAAATTCTCTTTAAACATTTGGAGAGTATCAGGAGTAATTTAATTCGTCTTCCTGCAGTTGGTTGAAGTGAAGTGGCAACAATGGAGGGTAGGTAATAATGTGTGATAGCAGTTCGACAGGCCCCATTTACTAACAAAATGATTAACTTTGCAATTTATACGCGCTTGAAAGAGTTTGAGAAGAGAGTCTGTCACACGGACGATAGTTCGAAACTGATGCCCACTGCTTTTGAGGGGGAGGTGAGCGCTCTTTTCAAACTCGTATACGCGATTGTTCCTTTTGTTCGAATTTTTCGATAAACACGTGCGTGACAGTGCTAATGTCCAAACTTTCCATACTACAAATTTTGCTTTAGAAATCGTCACAATTGTCAGCTCTCGTTGGACAATATATTTTCGATTCCAATCAGTTTAGCTGTTTATTCATCCTATCTATGGCGTAAATCCTTTAAATATGTCGACTTGTTGTCGATTATAAATTTCTGTTCAAGAAATTGTTCCATCAAAAATTTTGAACTAAACTTCTAAGGAATAGAAACGAAATATTTCGAGGGCACCTAAGAAATTACCATGTAATGGGGAAGATAATCGAGTAAAAAAATGACAAAGTAATTAAAGTATAGGAAGTAGCATAGTCCAAAATAACCTTTAGGAAAATCTAAACACACTAATAAGAATAGAGGAAGAACAGGTTCCTGAAAAGCTGGATCAGGATAAACAGTAGAATTATTAACGCATTTGAATTGATGATACGATAAGCTTCAAAAGTTTTAAGATCCTTTAAGTGAATTTAGTCAGATTTTGTTAGAAGAGCAAAATTATTCTTATTTTCCTCTAAGAACATTGTAAGGAACTATTCCCTTTACTTAACAGTAATCAGGTCTTCTGAATTTGAGCTGCAAGGAATTGTTAATGAAACTTTCTGAAAACTAAAGCAAAAAAATTTGAGAAATAGGATAAACCAAGATAATTTTTAGGTAGATTGCAATACTAATAATAAAATATAAGTAATTGAAAAAGAAGAAGTCCTTGAGAGGTTGTATAAGAACGACTAAGAGTATGGAATTTTAATTGTCATCTTCCTATAGAAACACTAATAGGAACTGTTCCCTTTGGTTAATGGTCATCAAATCTTCTATGGTAAATGTGAATTGAAGGAAATTTATTAATGATTATTTCCTGACATAATTCTTCTTGGACAAGTAGCTTAGAAATCAGATACTCATTCTGACTCTGGATAGAATTCAGTAGCTAAATGTTTCTTGGATAAGAGATATTCTATAGGTAGGTGGTAAGTTCATCTGGAGCAGATGACAAAGAGACAAACAAAAGAAAGGGAGAACAAAATTTAATAAAGAACAACGCAGATAGTAGCCTGATTATAAATTTTCTCCATAATCCCAATCTTTCTTTTATTGCCGTTGAACGAAGGGCCAGAATTGCACCGCCCGCTCTTCGTTTACTGCTCATATTCAAATAACGCAATAAAAAGCGGCAATAATGGAGCGGGAGCTTATCTGGAATTTAATGACGTCATTCACCGTTATCGCTGTCAAATGACTTTTTTTAAAAGCTAATTCTCATATATTATCGTCGGCGGCTTATCGCGCACACGGTCGACCCGGCCACCAACCACCCCCGCACTATTAAATTCTACTCTTGTTTCTTCCATTACAGAGACCATTAGCTGACTGTATGGGGGTTGATCGCTTATTATTAGGTACATTAATAACGACACGCAGCAACAAAATGGAAACAACCATGTACCTACCTACAAACGTATTCAAATAAGTAATTAAGTTGGTTTTGACATGACAAAAGAAGAAAGTTATTGTTGTGAAGGGATTTTTGGAAAATTGTGTTTTCAAAAGTGGGTGTTACGCACGTGTCCTTTGAAAACGGATTATAATTTTAATCTCTTCAGGTGTTGTTATCCTGCGGCTACAAACCTGTCGAGGTGTGTGGTTTTGAAAGGCGAGAAGACCTGTTTGTTTTCTTTAAATTATTTGTTTATGACGAGGTGCCTGACTAAACCTATTTGTACCTACATAATCCTCGATAACATAAAGGATTGTAGATGTCAAGGGTCCAAACCTCAGGAACGGAATTTTTCGATTTTTTTATTATTGTAGTAGTTTTGTTTTTCTTCCGGTGGTGTGCTAGAATCCTGTCGGTTAACCTCCGGCTCCTGGCATGGATACGTAAGGATAATAAGCGTTGCATCGGTCGGTGTATGTCGGGGGCGGCAGCGATGGAAACGGCATGGGGCCCCCCTTTTTCATTGCCGAGGAGCATTAAATTGATTTTATTATCCCCCCTTCGAGAGCCGCCAATCGCCGGGCGCGATCCGAACGCCTGTTAGGCGGGAATGGCATGCAGCGACTGCCAATCACGACAATTGTTTGCATGAACATCACCCGACACAAATCTATATTATTACTTATACCTGAGCATAAAACAACCCACGTTCCTGTTGCTTGATTGACTCGAACATGTTTTACAATGGTACCTAATTATTTTGTTCCTTGTCGAACGCGAACGTACTGAATAGCAGCATGATCTGGACACGCGATCCTTGTACCTAATCTCTCCAAAGGATTCATGGAATCCTTCGAGGAAGTAACCTTTATTATTCCCTGTAAACTATACTCATAATATTGTCACCCTGCTACCCTGTATTCTATTTTAAACTAAACGTCAAAGCTTCAAGACACTTGAGGATTATCCTTAAGAATTCACCTTATGTAAAGGCATACTTTATTATACTCAAAACCAATTTTAAAACTCATGAACAATATGAATATTTGCGCCCATTTCAAATCTCATTTAATGAAGGAGGTTTCTATTTAACAATCGTGAGAATAAAGATACATATAATTGCTTTAACGGGATTTTAGAGATTTAGACAGACAGTTTACGCTGTAAGCATCTTGGACGAATCCCATGACGGTTTTTACGAGGAATACGCGGTCGTGTTTAACACCTTCCATCAAAGTTTGTTAAAGGAATAACAAGGGAATGTTTAAAATTCCATTAGCAAATCCATTATGCCAACAGCACAGTTCCAAAGACCACCTACATAGTCACGGGATCCCCGGGGTGTGTGACTTTGTTCAACATTTAGCGGATTAACCAGAGATTAGCTGACGAATGACAAGCCTTTCCCTTGCCATCCTTATTTGACAGGTGACAGATAGATGAATGTCCACGAAAAAGTGAACGGTTTTTTGTTTCGGTGACTATAGCAATTTTTAGCAAATTAGGGGTGCGTTTTCCTACTGTTACATCCCTAATCAATCATGACAAGCTTTTTTTGTTTAAATTATTACACCCTTATGTACCTACCTAGGTACCTACATAGGGATAAGTATCAGAAAAATCAAATGTGTCGGGGTTGTTTTAGAAATTCACCCTAAGCAACTCTTGGACAAAAAATGAACCTTTAACTAAGTATTTTTAAATACTTATTGTAATATGAATTTTTCTTCGTAAAATTAATTATATAGAATTCTCTATATAGGAAGGTAGGTGCTGCTTATGATTTTGTGACCGTTTTTAATTGTCAATTAAAAAAGTTTTTGTACCTATTTATCGAAAGCGGGTTGAGATAAAAAAATGAACGGGATTTAATTGGCCATCTGCAGTAAATAAATGTATTTTAGATAATAGGGCGCTCTCCCGCCGTTGCCAGGTTCGAATAATGTATACTTAATGACTGCTCTTTGATAAAAATCCTTTTTCAGGCTAATTTTCATGAAATATAGGAAAATTAGTCACAAAGAAATTGTTCCTTTTCATTCCGGAATATTTATTCACGTCTAATTAAAAAAGATAAGCTCAGGAAAAAAATGTACGTTGCAAGGTGCTGCTCGAATCGTATTAATTAATAGTGATAACGGAGAATTTATAATCTAAATATGCAGCATAATATCGCCATTAATCATAAGTCACGGAATAACCGGGGCGAAATACACCGAATTAGTAGATATACGAGGGTTATTTCAGAAACATTATTCGTTAACACAATAAACATTTCTTTTGAGTTGTAGAATTGTAGGAGTGGCTACTGTTTAGTATGCTGCATAGATTCAGATCTGCCAATTATTAAAATTCTACAAGTATTTATGTTTTCAAAGAGATTAGGAATTAATTTTGCAATGTAGATACCTAATAGCAAATACGTAGATATAACACAATGGCAGATAATTGCATATTCTTTACCTGGCCCACAAGCCGGATTCTGCCCTTCGTAGGGATGTGCCCGTCCCATTCAGAAACGATATTTGCTAGCGTAAAACCAGGAATTTGACTTAGCAGATAAGTAGAAGCTCAGTAAAAAATTATTTAAACAATTCGCTTACGAAAACCATTTGGCGGTACAGGGACATACAGGGTGGATACTTATTAAATGTTAAAGTGTGCAAAGTGTTAAAGTGTTTCATAAACTCTATTTTTTTTTGTTTCTTCAGAACACGACACGGTCATTGTGCGAGTGCCTAAATAATAATTTCAGTATTTTTTTGCGACCAGTGTTGGTGGAGCAAATCCCTCCCCAATTTCCGATTCCTGCCACACAGAGCCGTAACAAATGAGTTAATAAGTTTAACTCACGCATCCTCGTCATAACACACACACATGCACATACACACAGTTAAAAACATATACGTGAAATATGTGTGCAAGAACGGTGGCGGTGGCAACGCGCCAGCAGCGCGTCACGAGGCGAAAACGCGAAGCCTGGTGACAAACTGGCGTAGGGAAAATTCTATTAGGATAATGATGGGGGGCGTCACGGAGCCTTGTAGACTCCGCCCCCCGGCATGGTCCCGACCGAGAAGCATGCACGATTCAGTCGACCACCGCCAGTGTTGTTAATCGCACGACCAACAAAAAAAGAAAACGAAAAAGAAAAACGGAGAAGAAGAAAGAGAAAGATCGCAGTTTCCGCTCTTTTGTTTGTGCTTCTGTTGTACCTACTGTTGTTTGTGATCGAGCTCTAATTAGCGTATCCGCTAATTGACTCTAACTCTACCTTAAGGGCTTTCCTCCCAATCATACCTGGAGACATGGAGGACTTCTAATTCCTCAGCTCAACCGCGACAAACTTCTGAAGATTCTTAATCAATTGGGCTGATGGATTCGTGATACGACTGATTTGACATCCAAAGCAACCTCAAACCACCCTTAAGTCATTACGAAAAACAATTTGGTACTAGAAATGGAAGAAACGACAAAATCGGAACCCAACCTCAAGTCGAAGATCTCCTTCAGTGTGGAATCCTTGTTGTCCAACAATAATCCTTCGGAAGCAGTGGCTTCTTTCAGCAGCGAGGATCAATACCAAAGTGACGATGAGCACATCGAAATCGACGACGATCTAAGTGAAGATTACGGTAGACTTAATGAAAGTTTAGAGGAATCAAAAACATTTAAAAGTAGTGATAGTGAAAAGGACGATCTCGAAAGTAGACTCAGTGGAAGCCCGAATGCTTCTCATCCTGTTCTCGTTCCTCAACCTCTTCATCCATCCATGCCGTCGTTACTTGGCACGGGAGGACCACCTCCTTGGAGTTTTCCCTGGCTAAGTCAACAGTCGCAATTGTTCAGGACAGGACTTCCCCAAAGTAAGTACCTACCAATTTTCTTCTTTTGGAAAATAATCATCAAAAATGGTGAATACCAAAAGTCACAATTTAGTCTTTATAAGAATATTGAGGTTTCGGTGGAGGAAACGGGCTGTACAATAAATAGATGCTGGAAATTATATCCTTTTTGCAACTGACGCTTTTGGTAATTTAATTTGCACACAATGTTGCAATTGCAATTGAATTCTTGCAAGCACTTTTCACGGTGATATTGTTGACACAAAATTTCCCACACTTCAAAAACCAGACCTATCATCAACTACTGGCTTTATTCACCGAGTAAAAACAAATCCAACAAGTTAACTTTTCTAATCCAAAGGTTCACAAAACCATTTAATGGAATGTATAATTTTATCAGGAAAGAAAAACTGCTTCTTCTAATAGAAATCCAAGGAGCAGTTTACAACAAAATAAAAATCTGTATTCGACATGCTCTTCTGTAATGACTTCATTGAATAGAGGTCGTGAAGTGTTTTGTTTTTAAATGTCGTGCTACATCAGATTTTTCTTGCCTTTAACCATCAGCTTCATATATAATTATTTCTAACTAAGGATTGAATCTTGAAAAGTCCTGAAAGAGTTAAGGTTTTAATTTCCACCATCATGAAAGCATAAAATTGTTTTAGTTAAAATAAACGCTTTAAAACATCTAGCCACTGGATAATTAAGTTCAGGCATTAATTATAATTGCGATAATGATGAAGTATTTAATGATCGACATGAGGATTATCGTTGATATCGTTCCAAACAAATCCTATTGTCGTCCAACTAGTAATTTCACGAGTTTAGATGGATGGCATGGATATCTCTATGATGATAATGTAATATGTACGTTCTTCATCACGTCTCGTTTGAATTGTCAGCAATCGTTGACAGGAAAATAGGCTTGCTCATTACCGCCATTGTCCTGGCTCACGGACATTTAACATAAAATATAACTCGCAACTGACATTCTATGATTTAATTGTTTCGCTTTAAATGGGCGAGCTTGTTTCATATCGAGAGAATTATTACCATTATTACGGGCACTTGTTGCCGTTTCGATTGCTATCGTTATTACTGTGGGCAATTAAGGATACGGGAATAATAATACGTATCATAATCAGTTACATGGAGGGAATGCCATTGAAGGTTAGGTCGTGAAGAAAATTATAAATTAAGACTGAAATCTAATATAATAAATTTTTATAATTGAATTCAAAATCCCATTAACATATGTAAGTATCATTGATTGATTGATTGGTTGATATTCTTGTCAAAGGAAAGCGAATTAATCCTAATACCATAAATATATATGGTATTAGGCCTATAGGTATCTGTACTTAATTTTTTTCTCGTCCGCCACCCGTAATTATTATTTTATTTTGCCTATTTAACACGTTGTTTAATTAAATTTTTGGTCGTTTTCAACACAGATGGTATGTCAAATTCCTCGCCTAATAATCCTGGAGGACCTCCGGTAGTGAGATGCACCCTTCGAAAACATAAACCTAATCGAAAACCAAGAACACCTTTCACGACTCAACAGTTGATGGCATTGGAAAAAAAGTTTAGAGACAAACAATATTTAAGTATCGCAGAGAGGGCAGAGTTCTCTAATTCGTTGAGGCTTACAGAAACTCAGGCAAGTAACTACAAAAATTATTTACTAAATAAATTCTCTTGTACCTTTTTTTGAACGATTTGTTTCAATTTCAGGTGAAAATTTGGTTTCAAAATAGAAGGGCGAAAGCAAAAAGGTTGCAAGAGGCTGAACTAGAGAAATTAAGAATAGCAGCCAGGCCTTTACTACCCCCTACGTTCGGTTTATTTCCAGGTCCTTCGGGACAAATAATGTCACCCTTCTTGGCTGCTATGGCAGCGAGACCACCAAACTTTGCCCTCTTCCCAACGTCTCAAAGTCAGCTATTGCAAAACATACCACAATCAATAATATAAACCACCAGGACAATGAGAAAATTTGTCATGATCCTTCTGCTGTTATTTATACAAGCAAATGATAATTACATTTAATAAGTACCAACTAATGGGGTGTTTAAACGTCAAAAACCTACGATATTAAAGTCAGGCTGACATTAAAATTTGACTGAGACTTCCATTTGTGACTAATGCACGAGGACCTCAAGTTTTTACGATGTTGTTAAAACTTAATGACACACAACAACTTACTTTGAAGTTATTTTAAATGTGCAATAACATGTAGGTATGATACTATATAAACATCAAAGACACTTTAATGAAGACTGATACACTTACTTATTTGTATATATAAATGTATAAATATATGTAATAATATATTTAATCATCTTGTACATGAAGAAATAAATTGTACGTAGAGGCAAAATTTTTGAAGATTGTACTCTCGTCAGTTATTGCCCAATAATTATTACTGTACATTTGTAAATAAATTACTTGTAATAATAAATGTTCCAATGCTATTAATAATTACTTTTCCTTTGTTTTGAAAACAATGGTAAGTAGGTAATTTACTATTAAATGCTGTTGCAGGTTTCATTAGTGATTTTATTAATGTGATTAAGTTAATTATTTTTCATGAAATATTTTCATCAAATACGTTATATTTTTCATACATGATTAAAAGCACCAGTGCCTGGCATAAGCACTTAGGTATATTATTTTAAATTGACCCTTAAGTCTTATTATGTCTCACGAGTATTAAAAAACCTTTTAGTTTTTTTTTTTAATTGTTTAGGTTCCCCAGAAATTAAAACAGAAAGTACCTATATACTATAACTCCTGTGACTATTTAAATGTTTATTTTTAAATCTATTCAGATATTCAACTCGTCCTTCTGCGGTTATTTGGGTTTTAAAATATGCATGAAATGTTATCTCGTTTGGATCTCTCCATCGAAATATTTTATCGAACGAAAAAAATAATCCTTAGCTACTTATTAAAGAAGATTCAAATGCCTGTGTGCCTATGTCTTTTTTTCTTAATGACAATTAATAGAATGTGGCAGCTGTGGCTTCTGTTTAATTGTGTCGTTTTTACAAAGCGCCTTTAGAAGACACAACAGTAAAATAAAGCGACAGTTTTCTTGACCGTTCCAACTGCGAGCTAGTAGGTACCTCTACCGGATAAACAGCTTCTGGTTTTCGAAGCGCAAGAATACCTAGTATATATAATTTAAATGTTAATTTGTTAATTAATGATACAAATTGCTTTTCTTAAATGTGTTTTACGTTTCCCTGTTACGGTCAAGAGTGTCTTGTATGCTGCGTGTCACTTCTAGATCGGTTTGTCGTTGAAAATGCTGGACGTTTACCGTTTTTTTTAAAGCTCCCAGTAAACGATAAAGGCTTTTTAATGACTTGCTACTGCTCAATTCTATGGGAAGAAGACTTAAATGGAGAATTTGCGCCGTATACGGTACGACATTATTGTACTTCACCTTCGAAAAGGTTCACATTGAAAAACCTCTTTTTATTTGGAAGGTACATGTAGGTATCATCAGGTTTACAGCTCTTGAAAGGCTTTTTAATTTTCACAAATTTTCCTTTTATGAGGTTCTAATGAAAATTAATTAAAAAGGTGTTTGAAATGCTTAGAATGAGAATGAGTGTTTGAACGTTTTCGATAGATAGCTTAGGTACTTATAGGTATATTAATATATAATTATAGGTTTCTTAGAATCCTTTTATAAGCATTATAATTCTCAAAAAGAAATCAAAACAGATGGATGGTTATCTAAGATTATGGCATAAATAAATAGAGAAGATGTCCTTGAAGAGAACATTTCTTAATTCCATGGATGTTTTTCTCAAGGGGCGTCACAGTTGACTGCTTTTTTTTTCAATTTTAAAAATATTTAAGACTCAATTTAAGCATGCATAATTGGAATATCACATTCATTTTGATTTATTTTGAATATTTCTCACTAAAAAATATTTTTTTGTCGTTTATAATGATAGAATGATGGCCATAATAGCCAAAACCAAATTGTCAACTTTTCTACCCCCTGAGGGAAAAACTAACCATAGAATCGAAAATTTTTTCAAGGAAACTTTACTCTAAGACTTCCCCTCTTTTCATTTCTGCATTCATATCAAGTTGTCCATTTCGAAAGCCAAAGCTAAGGTGACTTTTTATAGATATACCAAAATCATAAAATTGAGGAATATTCATAACAAGATCCCTGTGGACTTTTACTATTTTAATATCTTTAAAATTTGTTGCTAATTTGAAATAGCGTCACTGTTAGTTTCCGAAATGCATTGTAAAAATGCTCCATCTAATCACGTGTTTCTCATCAATTACTTATTTGACGCCATTAAAAAGAAGGCCGTTACAGTTGATAAAACTCGTTAATTAATGTCAGGGAGGCACGTCATCTAACGTAAGCATCCGTGCAACGGCGACGCCGACGCTACGCTGGCTGAAACGTACGTACGTACTACATATACATAGCAAGCAATGGATGTAGCAGTTGCAGTTTTTTGCGTGGCAGAAGAAGAACCCGTCGGTTAATTGTACCCGTACACTAATTAATCCGCGTTTTGTTTGTCTGAAGTTGTAACAAGTTGCGCGAGGGACAAAAACTTGCTTTGCGGACTGTACCGGATGACGACGATCCCGGCAGGACGGACAGCTAGCAGCCAGCCGACCAACCGACCCGACCAACCGACCCGACCACGACCGTCCGAGCGAGCCAGCTCGACAAATAAATAAATACAGAAGGCGACCTTAGATAACGGCCAATTAAAAGACGTAGAAGGTATATTTTGAATAATAATTACAAGCAGCTACTGCCCTACCCTCGTCGTCCGCAACACCCTGCGACATACGGTTCAGTCCTCAAGAATCCAAAAAAGGACTCTACAAGGGTTTTTAGTCCGACATGAGAAAAGAAGCAGTAGAGGTCTTTTGGTCATTCTGATTTTTATCTATATTTGCAAATAAATCCTCGATATTATTTTTTGAAGAATCCAAGAACAACTCCGCAAGGGTTTCTGGTTCGACGTGTGGGAGGAAGTAGTGACGGTCTTTTTGATTAATGGATCACCCTATTCGTCAGTAAATCCTCGACAATTTTTTGATGCTGTGTCATCCAAATTTCAATCGTTAAGCACTTCTCAAATAGATAAATCCTCATTGTGGGCTATATTTCATGTTGACATTGACCTCATAGTCATCTTATGCCGTATAGAGGGATGAGGCATTTTAAATTGGAAACTCAAAGATGTTATTAATTACCTACAATTGCTTTGCTTCAATCAGCGAAAAAAAATGACCTCCGAGACCGGAGCCACCAGGTTTGAATTTTCAAGAATCCAAGAACAATTCTACAAGGATTTTGGTTCAACATGTGGGAGGAAGTAGTGGTGGTCTTTTTGGTTATTGGACGACCCTATTCGTCTGTAAGTCTTTGACAATTTTTTGATGCTGAGTCATCCAAATTTCAATCGTTAAGCACTTCTCAAATAGATAAATCCTCATTGTGGGCTACATTTCATGTTGATATTGACCTCATAGTCATCTTATGCCGTATGGAGGGATGAAGCATTTTAAATCAGAAACTCAAACATATTATTAATTGCCTACAAGTGCTTTGCTTTAGTCAGCGAAAAAAAATGACCTCCGAGACCGGAGCCACCAGGTTTGAATTTACAAGAATCCAAGAACAATTCTACAAGGATTTTGATCCAATATGTTGGAGGAAGTAGTGATGGTCTTTTGGTTAATGAACCACCCTATTCGTCTGTAAATCCTCGACAATTTTTTGATTCTGTGTCATCCAAATTTCAATCGTTAAGCACTTCTCAAATGGATAAATCCTCATTGTGGGCTACATTTCATGTTGACATTGAACTCATAGTCATCTTATGCCGTATGGAGGGATGAAGCATTTTAAATCAGAAACTCAAACATATTATTAATTGCCTACAAGTGCTTTGCTTTAGTCAGCGAAAAAAAATTACCTCCGAGACCGGAGCCACCAGGTTTGATTTTTCAAGAATCCAAGAACAATTCTACAAGGATTTTGGTCCAGTATGTGGGAGGAAGTATGGATGGTTTTTTGATTAATGACCCACCCAATTCGTCAATAAATCATTGATAATTTTTTGATATTATGTCATCTAAATTTCAATCGTAAGCACTTCGGAAATAGATAAATTCTCATTGTGGGCTAAATTTCGTGTTGACATTGACCTAATAATCATCTTATGCCGTATGGAGGGATGAGGCATTTTAAATAAGAAACTCAAACATATTATTAATTGCCTACAAGTGCTTTGCTTCAATCAGCGAACAGTAGCAACGGCCGGAATCATCAGATTTGAATCTTCAACGTTCCAGAAGAAAAATTAACTTCTTGATAGCACCTCGTATACATATCAAGACAGAGAAGAAGGACGAAGGTAGCCAAAGAAATACTTGAATTAAAAGTGTAGACATCAATTTGTGAAATTGCTTCTTGGAATTACAATCGTGCTGCTCAAATGACAGACACGACTACCACATCCTGTCTCCTTCTTCCTCTCGCGTTTAATTGAAAGAAAAGAGGAGAGAGATCGAGTGTCGCCAGTATCCAGTTTTGGATAATATTTACGATTATCGCCTTCACCCAAAAGAAGAAAATAAAAATGAAACAATTGTTTCTCAGAATTTAATTAATTAGTTTTATCTCACTTTGAATTATTTTATTGCCGACTTTACCAAAAACGGTCGAATCGGGATGCTCATGCACCTGCGGATGGAATTTCAACAGCTTCGTTGACTTTTTTCGGACGAGTCCCGTTCAAATAAAACTGTCAAATTATTCACTATAACGCCCATGTAATGAATGTTGAATGGTGAACAAACCATCTTCATGTTTTTGGTTAGTAATTGCGCTTCTCTTTCTGATTTTTAAGTCGTTGCCCTTTCTTATTATTCGTTATTATTATTCGGTGATTAAATTTCAAATGATTTGATTAAAATCAGTGAATGGAATTAAAAAAATTGCACCAACAGGTAATAAAAATATTAACATATCTATTGGAAAACTATTTTATTCACAAAGAACAACAAAACAAAATGTCAACACGCTTTTGACCTCTACGAAGATTTTATTTTACGATAACTGTTAGCTGTCTCTTAGTGAGAGGTAACCAAATTGTTTTTATGTGGTCTTCATGTTAATTATATTGTACGAAGAAAAATAATTAAATTAATTACAGGTAGGTAACGAACATATCATTTTGTAAGTGATACTTTGTTGCATTTGTATAAGGGAGATACTTATTACAAATAATTTCTGTTTCTTGTTTCTAGCTCTTATTACACAGCCTTCCATTTCCATAAATTAATGAGAAAGTTACAATGCAATTATTTGTGTGAATGGAGTAATTATAGTATTTATTTCCTATGTTGAATACCAACATCAACAGTAGAAGATTAAATTAAAGCTAGAAATTTTAATTAAGTAACTAGGTACTAAAGTAATTGTAAATGATAAACCTTACGACACGTGACATGTAGGGTATTAAATTATTTTGGTAAAGAAGAAAAAATTTAAATATTTTCAAAACGTTTTATGGTAGGTTGGTACATGGTACACATTGCCATGTGTGTCGTTTCGACCAAGAAATTCCTGAAAGGCTGGTTGCAGTAAAGGATCGTAGTAGGTTAGCAGATGGCAGGGGACAAAGACAATCAGCCTATTAAAGGTGGACACCGTACCAACAATTTATTGTCCCAATTAGCCAAATCGTGAAGCTACGTGTTTTGGAAAGGCAATGGTCCCGATACTACCTTGTTAAATAAACCGGTACCAGCTGAAAAGGAACCCACTTCTCTCTCTCGTCACCGCTTTTATTCTTCCTTCACCTCACTGCTGACGGTACCACGATGGTGAACATCCTTCTGGTCAAAATCCAACTCACTATAACTAACTGTTTTTTACTTTTAGTCTTAAGCAAAAAACGTAGGGTTTTTCTGTTCTTTAAACCTAACGTAAATGCGGTATCTAATTCGTCCAACATATTTCTTACTTATATCTTTACAATTTCGTTTTCGTATATTCTTGAGTGTTTCAGAAAAATAATTTTAGAATTAGGGTTAGTAGGAATAAATTTCTTAAAAATTCTACATATTTGTGAAACGCCACTGGTTCCATTAAGATTCAGTGATTGCGAGATGCGATGGTCCGTTTTTGACGTACTTAATAGTCTTATTGCGCCCCGAAATAAACAGAAATTATTCTCTGCTGCGTCCGCCTAATTTAAAACACAAATTAAAGCGATAAGGTACGGACAGACAGACAGACATACAGCCCAGTAGCGAAATTAACTGGCAAAAGACTTAATCCCGCCATTTCGGCTCAATGCCTAATTAAGAAAGTCCGTAAACAAATTAAATCAACTGCCTTAATTATTCTGCTCCCGAGACTCTTTCACAGTTCGATGATTTTTAATGAGTCTTCTTTCGTTACGATCGTATATCTTGCGTCTCTTTCTCGTTTCTCTCGTTTCTTCCAATATCCAACCAACCCTCCTCCATCTACACACTCTCACACAAATACTCAATTTAAATAACTACTCTACTTAACGGAAGCGACACTTACTTACTCTGTCGTCCAACCGAATAACTTAATCGTTAAACTAATTTTGGATTCTGCTACGTACGTTTTTACATCTGCCAAAAGTTTTTGTGTCAAAATATTTAGTATCTACGTAATAAATAAATCCGCGTATGTAACAAGAACAACATTTAGTCTCCATTTTCTTTTATGATGTGTAGGCAACCACTTTAAAAAAAAAGCACTTAACCAATCGATCCCAAAGGAAGTTTAACGTCTCTCTTGTCCAGAAAAAAGACCGATAAATGGGTGTCTATTAGCATTTGAAAGTAGCGACAAATCACAGTAGAGCAAAGGTGACGTCTTCAATAAAAGGGATCCCGATCCCGATGGGAACGGAACGCCTATATCCGGGAGAG
This sequence comes from Agrilus mali, assembly GCA_029378335.1. Lineage (NCBI taxonomy): Eukaryota > Metazoa > Arthropoda > Insecta > Coleoptera > Buprestidae > Agrilus > Agrilus mali. The sequence goes on along the minus strand of CM055658.1, from coordinate 16,352,740 downwards.
AACGAGATGTGGCTAATTACCTTCCTTGTTGAGTTTAAATTGTCACCGACATGGACGCACCTGAAAAGGAAAACGAAATGAACACTAAACGTAGCAATAAAAATAATTGTACAAAACGAAGCACGGGGCGCAAAAGCAACTAAATGGACGATCATGGCATGGAACGAAGAAGAAGAATAATAAGAATATAAGAAGAAACAAGCAAGAAGTAAGCAAAAGCAGTTGGCGATGCCGTTACTGATTCTTCGTCCTCTATAAATTTCTAGAAATGAGAAGCACAGCTCGCGACGGTCAAGATTTACAATGGCCGCTTAATGGCACGAGTGGTTCGGATCAAAGTCAAATCGAACGTCAATTTACCATCGGTTTACCATAATTTATGGGGTTGTCGATGCGAGAGTGAAAACAATAGATTTGTCCGATGCACACGGTCCCATCGAGATTCAAGTTGTACCAACATAAGGCAAAATGCAGCGCCGGATTTGAACATTTTCCAATCAATCCAACTCACGAAGTTCGATAATACATATTGATTACTGCAAAATTGTAGATACAAATGTTGTTAACTTCGTGTTTTAACCATACAATACCATAACTTCAAGTCCCAAAAAGCAAAGTCATCAGAAAGGAGTCTTTCCATCATAAGTTTGGTAAGTCCCAACTGACAGAAACCTTAAAGTCCCTTTTGCAGCCTAGTTCATACTTAAATGAATTATCATTTTGATCCACTAAACCTACTTTACCTCATTAGCAACATGACATTATAGGGCACAGTTGCACTTTAGAGTTTTGTCACTGAAAATCCTAATCCACAACGTCATGGTCCAGGAAATTCCTTCCTGATTTTATCCCGCCTAATTAGAAAGGGGTCTTTTAGTATGCGTTTTGAACTTGCTAATGATGAATATTCATGAAATCGAGTAAAATAAGGAGATCCGGTCCTGAAAGGAAGAAGTAGGTTGGTTAGTTGGTTGTCTGTAGCAGTTAAAGGAAGTAACTGATGGACGCGGTTAGATCCAAGATCTCTGATGGTTCTTTCTGGAAGGGCGTGATGTTATGCATGAACGCAATTCAGATAGTGTGCAAACGGATTTCTGTTGGTTGGTAGGTAACTACGCTTAAAGACCGTGTGACTTACCTACGCAGAAAGAAATATTCACTTGGACAATGGAAGACGCCTTGTTATCTGCTACGAATTTATGGGACACATCGTTTAAATGATCGTACGGAGGACAGGCACCATTATTACCATTTTTGGACAAACGTATCCAACTTGCATTGGTATGGGTATCTATTTGTGAAAACAAAAGCAATAAAAAGGGTGAGAATTTTCAAATAAACCTCGTAAATCACATCAATAATACCTATAGATCGAGAAAGGGAAATTCCATGAATTAGAAGAGGTGTCTTTCTTTTTTAATTTGGACCAATCCCTCTCTCTTGATGATATTTGTACGACAAGATAGGATTCTCTTTATCCCCTTTACGAGAGATTTGCCTTATAATAAATTTTTAATTAAGAAGGGAAGGACATACTTAATAACAATTCTTCGAAATAAACAGTTGACGTGAGATTTGACGAGATTTTCTTCAACCCCTCCGCCGATACTTTGAGCACATATAAACAATATATGATCAATTGGATTCAAGATTGACCTGGAATTTAATGGGCAGGGACCATGATCCTCACCTTCTATCTAACGTTTCGCTATCCTAAACAATCGACATCTTCAGCACAGACTTGACGGAAGTTAACCTTTCTTTGCACACAGAAATCAAATTTCTGTCGTAAAAAGTGTGAGAACGAATATTAAATTTATTCATTTCCTAAATATGCATAAATATAGACGAACTTGTTTATACAAGTGAGTAGGTACACTTTTAGCAGAGTTTACGATAAGGTATCTAGGTTCTCGCAGTAACTCGGTTGTTGTGTTTAAAGTTTGCACTCGTGTTACATAAGAGCAGGAAAATTAAGCGCCGCTCAAGATAATTTGCTGCAAAACTTCTCCTTCGTCACTTTGTACACAACACACAACCCACGATGCCGTGTGCCGCGTTTGTTCGCGTCGTGGGTGTCGCGTCGCTTCGCGTCGGCGTCAGCACACCATCGAGCGATCGTCGTCGTCGTCGTCGTCGTTGTGCTTTGCGAGAGAGAGCGAACTTCCGCCAACTTCGGACTACAATTGGCTGCAGCGCTGGTAGGAAATTACGCGACGACTATCTTTCATTTTACACCCCGAATTTCTTATTCCAATTTCCTCTTCGCGTCTGTCAGTTGTTACGAGTCATTTTCTGATAAGGCGCGTCTCGGCCATTATGCAATAGAACTATTATACAAAGCCGCCTTATCGCGCGCATTATATGTCATGCGGTGGGGAATTGCTTTCGCCAAGTTGGCAGCTCCGTTATTCTCCGCCTGAATTGGCGCACCTGCAGCGATAGCGGCGGCAACATCGACGACGCGTCGCGACGCCACATTGCTATTAGCGCTATTCTTTCTTCTTCCCATTTTCGCCTCCTCCTTTTCTTCTTCCACCTCCTCTACCTCTATACGTAGGTACTTCCTCGTTTTACTCTCCTGCGATCTTCCGTGCCGATATACTTTTGTGCTTTAATTAACTTTGCTGGTCCCTCCCGGCTGCTCCGCTATTCAATTAAAATTCGTTTCGATCTAATTAGAGGGAAAAATTAGCATTCCCTTATCGTTACTGACAAAACGTTTCTTTTCTAATTTCCAACCTAATTTTTTTTACTGTCTCCGACAAATACTCAACAAACGATCCACAATTCAAATATATCTGTTTGCTAAATTTAAAAATTTTAATTTATTACCAAGAAGGATAAAAATACGAAAATCTATTCAAACAGAATGAGTGTCATCCAATAATAAAATCATTTAAAAATCAATATCAACCTGAAGAAAGCATCCTTCCTCGTCAACCCTGCCAGTTTAGACCTATCTCCTGCATTAAACGACACACTTAGGAACTTTTTGCTGTATTATTGATATTTTTATGCCTAAATAAGTACCTCAATTTTTTCTAATTCCATTATGTACATAAGTTAAAAATTATTATTTTTAATAATGTTCCTGCCATTAGCTAAGTAGGTACTGTAGGGCCGCTAAGAATATTTAATAAATTCGTGTGACATGATTAAGAAGCGCTGCTTATGTTACCGAGTTTATGTTTCGGATTGTTCGTGTCAACATTAAAAATAGATGAAGTCGAAATAAATTGCTGTTTCTTAGTTGGCTACCGATGGTCCGTAGAAAGAATTACAAAGAACCCGTTTTCTCATGTTTTATCAGAATGAATGGAATTCTCTCTCGACGACACTGTGAACGTCTGAATGAGAAATTCAAAAGATTTTATCTCGTCCTAGTCATTATACAACTATATTTTTCGCATTACTGGACAAAATCGGTACACACTCAGTCCCCAGGTCAATGTTTTGTGTCATTATAAACATTTTGCGGCCAAATATCGTCCAACACGGGCCCGATTCCCAGAACGTCCAAAACAATTTTTCTAAATGGGAACAAAGGGAAATTTATGTGCATATTCCGACCTCAAACGGCACCATAATAGCCCTTGTTCATAATGAACTAGTATCCATTCTGGCAAATAAAGCCGTCAAATAAACTAGAAATATCATAATTCCATTCATGGGCCCTTGTTCCATTGATTGTTGAATGAAAAGCGCAGCGAGATATCCAAAAAACGTCAAAAATTGTAAATAAATGGATTTTACGGTAACTATTGTGCGAGGGCGAACGGACCGCTGGCCACTTGATTCTATTGGAATGCGCGAGAACATTAATCTTCATTTGTTACCAACCACTTCAACTGCTTACCCCCATTGTTGTTGACTACCTTAACTACAGACGAGAAGGCTAATAAAAGGTAATAACCTTAACCGGCCAAACGATTCTGATATTCTTCTCTTTTTTTCGACAAAACTGTAACATTCGTCCTCATCCTCTAGCTAAACGGGGTTTATTTTTTGGAAATAATTACTTTTATAATATTTTCACACGTTATTTTTATGGCTTTTCTTCTCAATAAATAAGAGACATCGTTCTCACGATATTCAAAATTCTTCTCACATCTTAATACCAGAATCATTGAAAAAAATTGAAAAAATACTTTTAGGTACCTACAGTTATTTAAATAATAATAAAATAATAAACTTTTTAACTGATACGTTTTAGGTAGATAGTAAACTTCAGGGTAATTGTCTTCAATGGTCATGTGAATAAATTTTCATTAGATAATATATGGACGGTAGGTAATGATAATGTCAGAAAGTTACGGTTCGTGATCGACTATAAAATCAGTAGATAAGCAAAAGTATGTAGATGTGGTTGTCGTGTTTTTATGAATGTGCTCGTTTTCGTTTCTAAGGTCGTGAATTATGAAAATTAAACGAGACAAAACGCTTTTCAAATTACCGTACACAAGAATCAATTACACAGGACTGTAATACGAAAAAAGCAAAATAGATTATCCTACTTTACACTATTTTCTATTAAATTATTTGTTTAACCATTTTCTAAGAAGTTCCCTACCAGAAAAATTAATTTCCTAACTTAAAAATGTATCTTGGTATTATTACCTACCTATACTTCGATACATTTCCTCTTTGGAAAAATTCACGACATCTTTTACGTTATATTTATTGTGAATTTTTGAATTTTTTTTGAAAGTAAACAAAGAAGAAAAAAAATTAAAAAATATATTTAGGGGCTGTTTATAAAATACGTCACGCTAAAATTAGCTTTTTTTGACCCCCCTCCCCCCCGGTTGTCACACTGTGTCACACATTCTGTGACCCCCTGTAAATATTACGTCATGAAAACTAAACCCCCCCCCAACATGATAAATTTTGATTGATAATACACAAATTTTGATAATCAAAAATATTTATTTTATTTTCATAATAAAATTTAAATAAATTAATAAATAACTTTTGTAACGAACAAATAAATAATATTTCTATTTATCAGAAGTCCAAGGATTCTGTAATAATTCAGTAAAATTTTTTGATGAACGGCGAACGTCACGTTGCCGTAGACCCCCGTCCCCCCTTGTCGCATCTTGTCACACTCAGCAAGACCCCTCTCCCCCCTGGTATGCGAACGTATTTTATGAACGGCCCCTTATTTAGGACAAATATTCAAATAATCAACAAACAAATTTCATTTCCTTTTTATATCTTAATCCCTCTGTTACTTTTTTGTGTTTGTGGTTAAATTTCCTGATTACAGTCCTGTTGAGTGCTGTGTAAGGAAGTGAAAGAACAATAAAAGTCACAAATAATGTAAAATTATAATCGTCTGTACATACCTATGTGTGAGTGTGTATTTTGTACGGCTCTTTACATGGAATTATTATCCGCATAGTTCCTACTTAACCTCTGGCCCCATTTACATACAAATGAACATCGAACTACGAAAACATTAGGGATAATAAAAATTTCTTGCGGTCCCTGCCCGCTTCAACGGCCATTGTTAACTCGAGGAAGTGACTCGACTATAAAAATTCATCGAATAATTTCATGCGATTAACATTGAACAATGGCCGACTATTAGAATTTGCATAATGTCCGAGAATTAAATTTTAAAAGGCCAAGTTAAAATTAGTCCGGCATACAGCTAAGCTAACCATGGCTACACACATATTATTCATAACTCATTGTATATAAATCGTACAATACGTGTTTTATAATAAACCAGAAAACACATTATCATCCTAATTAATTTATTTTACCGCAGTTCGTTGTGATGACCCCAGCAAAAAGGTGAAGATTCTTTTCGAATTCAAATATTTATCATAAAGTAAAAGAAACAAATTTTAATATGTAGTTCTAAATTTCTTCTGATATCTCCTAGTATCAATTATTTTTTTAAGGAATTTTTTTTTCATTGCCAACAAAAGGCCTAAAAGAAATGTTATTAGGTACTCACAAAATTGTTAAAACTTAAATTAACTCGTAAGAAGTATTTTTTAGTGAAAAAAAATCTTTTTGTATGTCCATTAGTTAACAAATTAATGAAAAACCAGAAAACATATTATCAACCTAATAATTAAAAAATTTATTTATTTGACTGGACCTCGTTATGATGACTCCCACCAAAAATTGATTATTCTTTTCGAATTTAAGTATTCATAGTGTCATAATTATTAATTACTAGCTGCGCCCGCGATTTCGTCCGCGTGGAATAGTGACTTTCGGCAGTATTTTTAATTTTTTTGACTAATTATTTTGCTAATAAAACACACACATACATTAAAATAAGCTATTTACAGTATTTTACTGCAAATAGCTTATTTAAGTACATTTTTTTACCTATATACGACGTTTTTAGTTTTTCCATCTTTTGCCAAAATATAAAGATTTTGTGGGTTTGATATAGGTGAGAATGCCACATAGCGTTGCCCATGGAAAAACATTTTTTGAAGTGAAACTTCTAATGCGACTTTCACCAAGGTTGCGTTAAACGTTTAATGCTACCATGGAGGGGGAATAGAAAGAGACAGAGGAAGAATGAATGCGTGGCACAGAGCAAGAGTGAATGCGTGGCACTCAAACGCATGCGCATAGTAGTGAAACTTCTCATGCGACTTTCAACAAGGTTGCGTTAAACGTTTAACGCCACCATGGAGGGGGAATAGAAAGAAACAGAGCGAGAGTGAATGCGTGGCACTCAAACGCATGCGCATAGTAGTGAAACTTCTCATGCGACTTTCAACAAGGTTGCGTTAAACGTTTAACGCCACCATGGAGGGGGAATAGAAAGAGACAGAGCGAGAATGAATGCATGGCACTCAAACGCATGCGCGTAGTATACCTGTTAGAGGCCAGTGCGAGCGTTAGCAACGAGTAGCGTCCAATATTCCAACGCAAGAGGGAGAGAGAAAGAGAGTGAGTCGGTAGATCAGCACATGCGCGTGGTATTCTTGCTATGCAGCGAAGTAAACAGTGTGAGTCGTGAATTTAGCTGAAATGATAATTAAAAGATACGATCAATTGTGAATTGTAAGCAATGTTAATAAAGTTTGTCTTAAAGAAACAATATTTTCATTTCCATATTACGAAGTTTCACTTCTTTCGCGTGGAGGGACTCCACGCATTATATATTTTTTTTCTAGGTGAACACCTGAAACTTTAAAAACAAAAAATCTTCTCCCTAACGTACACGAATGAAAACGTTAATCACTTTGAATATCGTATTCATATCATATCCAATCAAAAGTCTAAAAATCTAAAAAATAAGTTTCAAGCTTCTAGCTTTGAAAATGACGTAATTTCCATACAAACTTTCATCCCCTATTTCAGCCCTTTTGTCGCATTAAAAAGCCTATGTCCTTTCTCAGGCTCTAGACTATCTCTGTACCAAATTTTATTTGAATCGGTTTAGTAGTTTAGGCGTGATTCCGTAACATACAGACAGACAGAATTACTTTCCCGTTTATAATAGTAGAAGAAGCATACATTCGATTATTTTGATAAAGGAAAATTGTTATTCATTACCAACAAAAGGTCTAAAAAAATTTTGTTACTCACAAATTTGATAAAAGAATATCAGACTTAAATTAACTCGCTACGAATATTTTTTAGTGAAATAAAGTGTTTTTGTATTTCCTTCAGTTAACAAATTAATGAAAAACCAGAAACATTTTATCAACCTAATTAATAAATTTATTTATTTGCCCGGAACTCGTTGCGGCGAATCCCTCAAAAAAATTTAATTCAAATATTTAATTAATTCAGTTTTAATTATTACTGACAAAACCCAGTTAAAGGAGCCAAGTTTTAAACTTGGTACTAAACTTCTTCTTATGTCTCTTATAAATGGTTATGATAAAGAAATTTTTGCTTTTAAGAGAAACTGATAAAAAAATATCAGATCCAGGGCAACTTGGTAGGTACTAATATTTATTTGGTGAAAGAAGGACTTAGCATACCTATGCCTGTTCTGTAATTTCTTTTAGATTCCCTCTTGTGTTCTTAAATTTTCCTAAGAGGTTGAGATTATTGTATTTTTCCTGTTCCAAAAAAATAATTTTATTTACTTTTAAATTTAAAGAAACCGAAAGGCGAGAACATTGTCCTTGATGGTTGAAATTCCTTGACATAAAAGTGTCTGGCGGCGACCGCTTCTTATCTCGGAACGCGCGAGGTCCAAGCAGCAGCAGCCGCTAATGGGGCATTCTAACCAATTGGTCTCGTACGGACCAGATAACGAAGTTGGTTCGGATTTATTGCATCAGCTACTGTACACTGTTGTTGGTTACACTCACTACCACCGACACAACACGTTATTTCTCCAACCTACGGTCCTATCTATATAAACCATCCCCGGTATATTGTCGTCGCTTTGGGAAAAGAAAACTTCTTGCGTGGTTGTTTCCGATATCTTGTATCTTTCACAATTAATTGGCAATCGATGGAACCAAAATATTGTCAGAATCAAACATAAAATCAAACCAAACAGGAAATATTTTTTTGGTCCTTCGAGCCAGACGGTTGTCCTGTACCTTTGCTTGTCTTCATAGAAACTCAGAAATTTTTAAAAATTTTAGTTAACAATTTCCCACCATCATCATTTAAAAACAGAGATTTAAAAAGTTTTGTCAGAGTTTACTTTCTACCAGAACCAGACAGTAGTATTATTTTACCTATACTCTTGCTCTTCGTTCTGGTAGCATGGTGCCATAGAAAGCCCCATACGAGAAGATCTGCCACGCTAGTCTCGAGATAAGAATCGCTATAATAGCCCAAGATGCAATTATATTGCCAACAGCACTTGCAAAAGACTCGATCAACTCCAAGATATTATGGATATACCATAGACGTGCGTAAGTGGTTGCATCAGCAACGAATGTTTAAAGTCTTTCCGAAATTTTTACTTTGAATCAATTTTTTTCAAATAATAAACACAAAATTTTCTTTAGGATAATTTGGACTTTTTAAACAAATAAAATGATGGTAGGGTTGATATTTTTAAGTCAATCCAATTCCTCGTCTACGCCAATGTTTGTGTTGTTTTAAATTCGCGCCCCCACCGCCCCTGCACTATTCCTTACGAAGGATGGTATGAACGTACCTGTCGAGGATAATTAGAAAATAAATCAATGCGTCTGCTGGTACGTTTATACCTTTATTTATCGGCACTCTGCACCGAGAGAGATGCCCTCGATAACGTAAGAAATACTCTTCACCAACATTTAATTCGTTGCTCATTTTGAAGTAAAATGTCGAAAAATCTATTCTATATAAATGAAACAGTTATTCTATCTGAGTGTTATTAGCTGTAACTTACTTATATGGTGTCGAGGCACTTTAGAGTAAGTACGTGTGCGTGTACCATTTCAGACCACCGTAGGTACTTTAAGGAAAGTTAATCGAATTTGGAGATCATTATGGTAGCTGCTTTCTTGGCATACAAAATGCATTTGTGTTTTTGATTGTGAAAGATAGGTTTCGTGAATTGAATGATCAGAAAGTCATAGAAAACTGAAAACCTTTTGGTCCTCCGAGCCGGATTGTGACTTACAATTATAATAGCAAGGACGTTTATATAAATATAACTCTAAACAAAAAAATATATCTAGTAAGACAATATTTTAATGGTAGTTTCTGGAATTTCGAAAAGTATATTTCTGCAAATGTACAAAGAGTGTAATTAGTGTTAAATACAGTAATAGACCTTTTACGAGTATTTGTGTATTGATATGAGTTAATAACGGTCGTGTTTAGCGATGCATTTCCCGTATGGTAATGAATTGTTTCCATTGAGAAATGCATTTCAGCATTTTATAACGTTACCAGGAAGGTGAACATGACACCGGTCTAACGTGATATAAACCCTTCATGCGCATTTAGGAACAAGCAAAGTCAACAGACCTTCACTCATGTGCCATAAAACGGACATAGTGTAACAAATAAAACGGAGGTCCCTTTTCGCAATTTTTTCTACTCACCAACCACTTTTCCAAGAAATGCACTGCATCCGTGTCAACCACATACTTCGACAATTATTGGTCGCAGAAAATTAACTACTATTTACGTACACTTGACACAACACAGAAACCGTTGCACATGACCTATGACGTTATTGCACAGTGAAATAATATAATGCCAATGCTTTACTGATTTTTCCAGGTGAATGTTTGTACTGAATACTGAAATTGAAACTATAGGGTTGTTTTTCATACCAATTTACGAAACTTGTGCATGTGATAAAAACACACACGTGATATACTACGTATATACTACAATCTGATGTGCTGTAATGAATGCAGCTCTCTATAGAGAGAAAATTCCTTGAATTATAGAATAAATTGGGTTGTATTTCTCCCCCTAAATATTGAGTTAATTGATGTGGGATACTGTAAATACAAAATTTTTTTATTGTTGTTTATTTTAAGTATATTTGTTTGTATGACTGAAGGGGTGGTTTAAAAGTTTCTCGATTACAAATTTCCCTTGCTTATTAAACAGTGCAGTTGATGGCTTCCTTTGAATATTTGAGTGCGTTTAGTTATGGTGAGGATAAAGCAAACTTTTGCACTTTTTTATAGTCCGGGTCCTTCTTTCGGCGGCATAAACAAAGGATTAGAGCTAACAAATTAAAAAAAGGTGTAAAATACGTGGAAAATTAGACGAATATTATGAGCCGGCTTCTAAGGGTGGACTGGGGCTGTTTTGTTTAACAATGCTCGGGTGTTTCCGTTTACTGAAGAAACAGAGGGTGGCTGGACGTACCTACCTATTACTTTCTGGGATTCTTTCAAGTAAAAGTTTTTCACAAAATAGATATTATTTCGGAATCTAATAAAGACACTCTGTATTGAAAAAGTGCATTAGTGACTACATAGTTCTTACTTTTTTAGTGTTATATTAAGGGACTTCCGTCGCTAAGATGAATGAATACACGGATTGGTGATGTTTTACAAGTTACTCACCATAAGAGTCACATTAATATACGGTTAAGTCGGACAGGCGCAATGAGATCTTTCTTTCTCGTATTCTTGCCGAAGAATAAATAAGAAATCTCTAATAATAGACTGAACACATGTGTTACCCACTAATATGCCATCGCGGCACAGTCATTAGAGCAGTTTAGCTAATAGTTGCTACACCGTTTCGTGTCAAAATAACGAATTAATCAGCGTCCAGAACGATTTCAGACCACGACTGGCGTTTCGATATATTTTTTTTTGTGCACCACCAACCTAAACGACACATTTGCTGCGACATAAATGCTCCAAATACACATATGTACACGTATGCATGAATGAAATACATAGGTAGGTACTTAAGAGTGCATCACGTAAAGAGGATGTAGTTAAATGGCGCTAAGGATGAACTAATTTTTCAAATTAAATCTACCAAGAGCTTAAGTCTTATAAATGCAAAAGGAACAGTCCTGGATATTAAGGGAATACGATAAAAAATCCTATTAACACGAAAAGTATTTTTGTAGGACCTTACTTAGCTAGGTACCTACTTTAATATTGTTTACATAATAAAACGTTTAAAAATAATGTATTTGATAATTAAAAAATTATTAAAGTGCCTCCTACTTCACATATTATCCTTCTTCTCCACTAAATATTTCAGCCTAATCAATAGCAAAACATATCACAATTTTCTTCTACGTAAATATTTTTATTGAATGACCATGTATACAGGTTTATTCACGCTATACGGCACGGAATATTACGGCCAAAATAGCAGACTTTCAAAAACTTTAACTTTTGGGTTATATGAAGGTCTATTATGGTTACTTTTTAAAATTATTTTCATATTATACAGGGTGTTCCAAATGCCCTAGAAGTATCAAAGTTCCAAGTGTCTTTTATATGTTATACCTAATTAGTTGATATATGATTTAGAACATTTAATTAGAAAACTCCATATGGGGCAAAAAAACAATTAATTAGCGTTTTCTGTAAAAACACGAGGACTTAGCTTATGAACCCCCAAATACCAATCGATAGATAATTAAAAAATACATTTCCTGGTATTTAAAAAATATTGCGTTCCATTTAAATTAATCAAGTTACAACCCCTTAAAGTTTTTACTTAAGTAGTATTCATTTTTGGACACCCTGTATAAATGGCGAGTGTATTATAATTGAAATATAAAATATGATCTATTGTTACACTTCATTGTAAATTTCGCTTACATAACTTTAATAATTCTTAAGAATTGGAAACATGAAAATTAGGTTAGATTTTGATAAAAATCTAATTATTTAAAAAACATTATATACTTACTCAGTGGCGTAACTACATAGGGATAGATGGGGCAGTGCCCCGGGGCCCCAAGCTCAGGGCGTCCCTCTGACTGTGACTTACAAACTATAAATTGTGTTAGAAATATCCACAATTTTTTATTTAAAAAACATACCTATATTAATTAATTTATCCAGTTATTCATTCCTAAACTATGCGTGTAGAACCAGGGCGTGCCCTGCTATGCACAATAAAGAACTAATGATAAAGTAGCTTTGCAAATTTAAAGTATTTAAATGTATGTAACTAGGTTTGTACATATTTATACTTTGAGTTGTATTGATAAAATTTTGATTTGTCGGAACCCAGATTCATCGTAAATGGTACCTATAGTCGGTCAAGAAAATGGTGTTATTGGATTAAAAATCTCTTCTTAATTAGGATTCCGTACCCGAAGGGTGATCAACGGGATACTATTAACGTGCCTCCGTTGTCTGTGTGTCTGTCACAGGACCGTATTTTTTGAGCGGTAACAGCTAAATATTTTCTTTTATTTTCATAAAATACTTTTAATTTCTTCATTAAAATAAGTTACAATTTGTATTTTGTTTTTAATTTTATTTATGACAAATCTAAAGTACGTCGAATTCGGAACACGACGAATACGGAACAAACGATTTTAAATAGTTTAGTTGGGGCCCTATTTTATTTTTCGCCCCAGGGCCTTTGGTTACCTATCTACGCCACTGACTACATTTATATTTTTGTTTCTTTATAAATTATTTTATATTATACTATAGTTTAAGTTTAGAAATTCTCAGAAATCTGTATGAATTAGAGTAGAGTTAAGAGAAAGATCAGTTAAAAAACTGCAGAGTAAGGGGCAAGATAAGTGGAAAATTAATCTTGACTGTATTAATGTTTCTAATTTGTATGCCTCCATATAGGTTCTTTTCTTCGCCTCCCACAACAAGAAATTATACGTGCGCTACAGGTAATACTTCTATACCCTAGTTTCAAGAAAATAGAAACTTTTATAAATTTATGATAGAGCTTTTGTAGGCATTTATCAATTTAATCAGACACAGAAAAATTGATTTATAAAAACGATTGCTTTCATCTCTTCGATTATATTAAATAGACATTGTTATTACTATTAATCATTAAACGGTCTAGTTGTAAATAACAAAACGAATTACGAAGTTTTTCTAAAAGAAAATAAACAAAAACTCTCCTTTAAATGTTTAATAATCTTTTAGCTTTTATGGATTTCAACTCGACTGATTTTAATTAATTTAATTGTAGAAATTTAAAAAAAATTCATCTTTGAAGATGAACTTAGGAACTCAAGTCTTCAAACCTCTGAACATTAACTTATGAGTAAAATTAAATAAAAGCATCCCTTTACACGTACAATAATTGGTAGCTTTCACAAAATTCAATTTAAGGGATTTTAATTTATTAAAGAAATTAATGAAAAGAAAAGCCTCTGATGAACAATAAATTATGGATTTATTATACATAGGGATTTTGTATGTTTTAGATCTATCAATATTTATGACTACAGATGCACTAAATTTATCAGCACCTATTGAGTTTCACCAAATATTTTTACCTGTACGTTTACACAAGTTAGGAAAAGCAACAGTATAGAATAGGTAATAAGTAATATTTCAAATGGATTTACCTAATATATATACCCAGCCTAATTTAATAAAAATACTAAATACATTGCTTTATCGATGGTACATTCATATTACGATTTTTATTAAAATCAAGTGTACCCCTCTACAATGCTTATATATAGGTATATATATATTATTTAATTTTTTTTAACCCTGTTCTACCCTTGCGAAAATTTAAAAAATAAAAATACATGTTATAGAGCATGGTATGGAGCGTTTATTGAAAAAAATTGGGATAGTGACTTTTAAAACATATAAATATAACCATTGTAGAGGGGTATACTTGATTTTAATGATAATGACAATATGAATGTACCATCAAGAAAGCAATTTATTTAGTATTTTTATTAAATTAGGCTGGCTATCTATTAGGTACATCCATTTGAAATATTACTTATTACCTACTCTATATACTGTTGCTTTTCCTTACTTCCGTAAACGTATAAGCGTATACCAAAACAAAAACAATATTAATTATTTTGACACCAATACAACAAAATTTCACCTGTTTTGAAATAGACAAAAAGATAAAGACAATAACGATAAAAAAGTAGAAAAGTAATCGTTAGACAGATAGTTATAGGTACTCTTGAAAAGATATATAATTTTTGCCAAGGGCTAAGCATATTATTCTCCAATGTTTTGTGGTTTAATACAATCATTTCAAATAATTCATATTCATAATGAAGTAATTAATTAATATAATTAGGTATATTGTACGGAATTAGCTTGACTGATTAGTCAGTTTTGGTACAATCCTTAATTACAAATTGTAAATCATTTGCATCCACATAATGCAAAAATAAAAAAGTCATATTATAAATATAAAAGATTTATAAATTTTTCAATTTATACGTGGCGGGCTTATTCCCATTTCGTACCGTTACCTCTAAATTTCCCACTTCGTATCATGTACCAAATACCATATATACCTGTGACCGTTCCCATTTCGTACCGTGTTCCTCATATAATCATGTAGGTAAAATTGTAATAATGATCAGATGTATAATAGAAATAAAATAACAAAGTAAGTACCCTGCTTTATAAATTTTAGAAAAATAAATGTTTATTACAAAATAAAATAATTTTTACAGTTTGCAATGTATTGTAAATATTATGTTCTAAGCATGTCCAATTTTTTATTTTACAAAATCCGATATGATTTGTTGTAATAAAATATCAGTATTTTTGTACATTGTTAATAACAATATTTACCTATATTATCATTATAATTAACTCAAGTTTATATGAGGATAATTACTTGATTACCCCTCTGCATTGCTCGTATAAATAAATATATCTACAGGGTTTTTCAAGTTGATGGGCTATTAGAAGTATATGAATTAGTAGAAGGAATTCAATTCTGAAACTTGGGCTCATTTGGTTATTGTTTATGCCGCTTCTTTTAAAAATATAATCAAGTTTGATTTACATCCGGTTATACCGGAAGTCGATACCAACTTTGTTATTTTAAATGGAATAGTATATTTTTCACGCTGAATTCGAATAAAACGTGTAATTCTTAGGTAAGTTTGATAACCAACTTGTACACCTATGACGGTCGGTTTCTGAGTTAATTTAATTTATAGAAAAAAAATCGCTACCGCAACCCAACTTATAAAAAATCATAACTTCCAAAAACATACGACTAAGAGTGTTGAAATTTTTACTAGTAATAGTTGAATATTAGTGCTAACGCCTTGACAAAATTGAATTAAATAATTTATACAGGGCGTTCAAAATAAAATTCTAAAAGAAGCGGCATAAACAATAATCAAATGAGCCCAAGTTTCAGAATTGAATTCCTTCTACTAATTCATATACTTCTAATAGCCCATCAACTTGAAAAACCCTGTATATATATGGATAATAGTAATTATATGTTTTCTTCCACCATTGTTGAAAATTTAATACAAATATATCTTGAAGAGCACGGTAAGGGACATTTTATAAAAAAATCGTGGTAGTTTCTCATAAAAAAGTGATTTTATTACTTTTGAAAATTTTGAATTTGAATTTTTTTGATAATAGATATATTAATAACTGCGAATGCTTAAAAATGTTTCTTTGATAGATCTTTGGTATGTCTAGTATGTACCAAAAAATCATACAAATTTATAACTTTATAAATAAAATAAAAATCTTTTTAAAATTTGATAAATTATCTACTAATTTATTTCAAAAACCAACGCATGTAAAGGTGTGATAACTTGGGGATTAGTTTCTCGCACTAACTGCTGACCCAGTGAGCATTTTACCTATGCTTATCCTGCTGTACTTGCTATACGATAAATAGGTATGTAATTAGTATTTGAGTAAAGAATTTTAGTATTAATATAAACGGTTGTCGTTAAATTTAAAAAAGTGGTAAATGTTATTGTAGAAAATGGATATGAAAACAAATTTTAACTGCAATTTTAGAAAAAGGATTAACAATTTAATTTATATATATTCAGTATATAAGATTTTTTGATTAATTAATTTTTTTGTTTTAGGTAAAATCCATGGACCTACGGAATAGATGCAACATCTATCTGAAAAGATTTTATACAAGACTAATTTCCTAACTTCATCGACAGGCCATCTCGTGGTAAGTGCCTAAGTTTTGCTTTCAATGTAATCTATGAAGTTAACCTGTCGTCTTGCCTCGGCGAGTAGTCGAACTTATGTTACTCGAACTGGTTAGATTTCTTTCAAAATCAATAGTTTTTATTTTGCTATTTACCAAACGTTCTTGTGCCATCTGTGAAAACTCAAATTTATTTTTCTCAAACTTTACAATTGAGTTAGTTTCCTGTACTAAAAGGCACTGTATTATTATTAGTTATGAATAGTTAAAAAAAAGCCGAAGGACATTGTCGTCTTATTAATTAGCAAATAATTATTATTTAAAAGTCAGTTTATTTATCATTGATCTGTATTATTAAAATTGCATTCCAAAATAGGGGAAATATAAATAATCTTAGGTTTTAAATATGGGCAAATTAAAAATGTATTTTGATCTATTAAAACATTAAAATTTTATTCTGTACATTAAAAGAAATATTGATTTGGAAATTAAAATTTCCAAAAGAAATGTTCGTTATCTATTTTTTATAAATTATTTTGTAGGGCTATTTTTTGTACGTAAAACCTTGGGATGTCCTGTTAAAATTTAATTTTAATTATTTTTTAGCACTTTTATTAACAAAATTAAGTTGAACTGAAAATACAAAGGTACCTTTTTTAATATTTTTTTTTAATTGTTTAGTTAAATTGATTTTTTACAGAAATTTTCTTAATGTAATATAAATTATATTTGGTAAATTATTATACACACATACCAACAGTTATGGCCAATTTTCTAAAAATCCGATGGAATTGAAATAAAGAGCGAAATAGATTTTCAGGCTGTAAATATTTGTGGATCGATTTTAGCTAATAATAATGAAACAGTAAAACTCAAAACTTTAAAAAACATCCATTATTTTTTATTAAAAGATACATTGACAGTCATAAATAGTGAGAGAACAACACAACAAAATATATAACATAAAAAAAAATACAAACTACATTAAAAACCTACTTATGGCTTTTAAAACAACTTAAACTTAGTACGCATGTTTCGTTTTCATATTAATTATGTATGAATATAAAAAAAATTACAGAAAAAATTGTCACGTCGATATACATATATAAAAAATATATTACACAAAAAACATACACTAAACACTAATACTGGATTATAAAGGCATCGAAACAATATCTAACATGCATACAGACAGACATTTATATCCACATATTTGGCCACACATTTACAAATAATTGATTAAAAAGGATGAAAAGTGATACAATTTCGAAAATAAAATCAAATTGATGTTTGATGATGAGTTATGAACGTAAAGAAAATACATATGTAATACATATATACAAAGACGAAGTGGTAACAATGAATAAGGAACATATTCTAAAAACTTTTGTTCTTTTTAAATAAAATAAAATCTAAATCGTCAGTCTCAAGAACGAGTTTAATTAGTAGTTTTTGTGAAAAAGAGAACACAACAACAGCTTTACTTCAGTACATCCCCACAACTAATAACCTAACATTAAAATATTTACGTACAAACAAGGAAGTATATAGTGATAATTTTTTTATTATTATTGTTACGAATAAAATCGATATTATAAATGTGACTAGTAATCCCCATGCAAAAACGCCTTCTTCGCACATAATAGATAGATAATATAATAATTTGTACATTACATATTTATTATTACGTCAATTCACCCTGCTAAGTTTAATTTCGTTTATTTTTTTTAACGTTTTAATTGTCAATTCTAGTCAAACTTTGAAATTAGGATCGATTCAAAGGACAACATTTGTTTAGAAACATATGTACACAAAAAGT
The DNA here is from genome assembly GCA_029378335.1 of Agrilus mali. Classification (NCBI taxonomy): domain Eukaryota; kingdom Metazoa; phylum Arthropoda; class Insecta; order Coleoptera; family Buprestidae; genus Agrilus; species Agrilus mali. The sequence continues at coordinate 16,334,415 of CM055658.1, read as the reverse complement.
TTTATAAATAATATAAAAAAATTAACTTATGTCTGACGTTTAAAAAAAATTAAAAATTCTTATTGCAAGTTAAAGAAGCTCTTGTCTCCAAATACAAATCAAACTTAACACTAATATTCGTTCACAATCAATTCTTTATTTATTGTCTTCGTTGTTTTGTTTCTTTCATTTTGCACTTTAAATTTCGTAATTACATACTTATACATTAATCAATATTAATATCAATATATAAGAGAAAGTCGTTTAGCAGCTGGTTTCCAATGGTACCGATTTTGTATTTTGCGAAACGCTATGATTAGTCACGGTGTCACCCATTGACGGTAATCCTTGAGAACTGGACGAATGATGGTTTGTTGTACCAGCAGTTCCGTTAACGTGGTGTTTCCTCCAACACCACCACCGTTTCACAGCAGTCAGAACCTTAAATTTATTTTTAAATTAAAAACAATATTTTTCGTGCATATACAATATTCAAGTCAAGAAATACCAAAGAGCTGTATTGGGTTTCTATCAAACTTTTAAATAAACTATCGAAAAACAGATTCTTCGAATAGGTAACTGGACGGAAGGTGATGGTTAAAAATTCATACCAAAAATTACTAATGTTTTTTAAACTCTATAACTAGTATTTGGTTAAGCCAATGTGGACACAAAGCCTTATTTTTTGCGTGCGGTTGTATTAGGTACCGAGCAGCGTATTCCTTTATTGAAATTCATTGAAGTGAATAGCGTCAATAATAGTTGAACACAATGGTAGGTATATCGAACGCAAATAAATCTTTTGCCCGTGTGCAGTCGAACGTGTAAAAGAAGAAACAATGATTACGAAGTGATAGTTGTTGTTTTTACCTGCGGTTGACACCCGACTACGATGAAGATGAATACGCCTTGTAATGTATTGATGATATCGGTAATGTACCATAGCTCCTGAGGGCCACCTACAGCCCATGAAAGCACGTCGGCTATCCACGTTACGCCCATCACTACCACCAACTTCATACAAACGCGTCCTAAAGCAGCCCTGAAATAAAAGGCATGGTAAATTTTTTATCATTAAAAGATTAAAGATTGCTAGGCTTCCTTTTAGGCCTCAGGTAAATATAAATAAACATATTAAAAATTAATATTTGGCGATTAAGTAATGTCGATGTGTTGTGTCTTCGACCACTTATTATTATGATTCCAACGGTTTGTGTCTGGTATATTGAAAACGCCTAAAAGATTTGTTGATTTTTTGTCTATTTTTATTTTGACGCCAACCCTGAGTTCATCCCTGATTCCCACTTTGCCTACCCCAATCTCTTCTTATTTACAACATTAATAATTAATTCCTTCAAAAATCCTAGAGCGGTTCTTCAATTATGGGAGAAAAATCATTGCATCCCATCAATATTTGTATCTAGTATTGAGAATGATCAATGAAACTTTCTGGCTAGTCACGAAAACACTAATCAGAGACATCCTCTCTGTAAATCTCATTTGTTAAGTCTTAAAGGATAAATTTGCATCTGGGTGAGTTTTCTTCTTTCTTTTGTTTCACGTTATAAATTGTCGCAATTACAAAAAATACACTAATTATCTTGCATTCCAAAAATTGAGTTGGTAATGGAAACGACTTGACAATAAAACAATTCAATCAAGTATGAAGTATAAAATGCATCATTCTCACTTTGGTTTTCTCAATCTCTCCAAAAACTTGTAAGATTAAAAATTCCTCTAAATGTCTTCCAGTTGTTCAATTTTGGACCAAGATATTTTGCGAAAAACATCACGTCCCATCAATCATTTTAGATAACATTGAAGATGACCTTTGAAGCTTCGTGGCAAGCCACGCTAACCCTAATCAGGAACATGCCAACATGAATCTCTGTTATAATTTAAAATGGCAAATTTCAAAAGACAAATTGACTTTTCTTCTTTATTTTTCCTCTCATTATAAACTTACTCAATTACAAAAAAGACACTAATTACAGTGAAAAAATCTATAGTGTCATTCGTTATAACGGCAAACTGCTTAATAACGTAGAAATTAGCACAATTTGCTTGGTTTACCTTAAAACCCACATAGTGCAGCAGCTATCCTCGAAGAAAGTTCTTGTTTCGACGTCGGTAAATTAGTTATTATCAATATTATTGTTTGTTATCAGTTGGCAAAAAGCTTCGACTTCGCTTTTGTTATTGTTAGTTGGCTTGAACACGTGCGCCATTACTCTTGGATTGCATTGTTTCAAGGAAAGACTATGTATTAAAAATTTATTGTAAACTTGATTGTTTTTACATTTTCACTCTATGTAAGGATAACTCTCTATAACGATGAAAAATGTCCGGTCCCTTCAGTTTCGTTATGAAGTGTTTAAACCATTGTTATTCCAAATATTGAAATTGTAAAGTGAATTGCAAATGAAACATTTCAATCAAGCATGAACCATGAAATGGAGCATTGTTTTTTATAAGGTCATTCCCCAGATTTTAATTTATTCATTCCCTTATTCTCACTTTGGTTTCCTCAATCTCTCCAAAGACTTCTTTGCTAAATTAAAAAATGTCACTGGTGGTTCTTGAATTGCGGACCAAATTTTTTTGAAAAATATAATCATCTTCAATCGTCCTATGTTCCTAATATTGATGATGACATTTGTAGTTTCCTGACTAGCAACAAAAATCCTAAACAATGACACCCTCAGATCTCAAAAAACAAATTTGCGTTAAGGTAACTTTTTTCTTTAGTTTTCCTGTCATATTAAATTCACACGATTATGAAAAAGATACTAATTATCTGGCATTCCAAAAACTGAAATGGTAATGAAAAGGACTGCAAATGAAACATTTTAATCAGGCATGAACCATCAAATGCAGCGTCATTTCTTCTGAAGTCGTTGCTGAGACGTTACTTTCTTCTTTTTTTTTTATATTTTTATTTAAAATACCTTCTTTAATCTCAAAGTAATTCCAGGCATTTCACGATTGATTAGTTTGCATAAAGCGAAAGACTCATTGCATTAGCAAGTATGTAAAAGTTGCTCAGGAAGCAAATAAAATAAGTTTTTGATTATGTACCTGCAAATGTAAAGAAGAGAAAAAAACAAGAAAGAGTCATCCAAAGGCTAGTTTGGTTTTTATACAACACAGTTAAAATTATTAAGCATAATAAAAAGATTAACAAAATATGACCTTTGAATTCAATAAAAAAATTGAATTTAACAAATCATTATCATTATTGCCAGATAAATACTAGTAATTATAGTGTCATTATTATAAAAATAATTAACACAAACTATTACGCACTTTGCAAATATTTGCATTTGTAATTAACTACATATTACCATAATATATGTATGAAGCTCCGATCTAAGCAACACTGTCAAATCAATTAAAAGAAATATATGTTTCTGCCTTGTACATATATGTATCTACACTCTTAAGGAAGTCGTAAAACGAAGTTTTGCAAAATTTATTATGGCGAAGATTTTTTTTGAGATGCCCATTTAAATTCATCCGATATCCAAATGAAGATGCACGTACAAAGGTGGTTTTTTGAATACCTAATGAACCGCTTTGAGATTCCTTTTTCGGTACTAAAACTATCGTGAATTTTATCTACTTACTCCTTAAATTTTACTCACAATCAACTGCAATCTGAATATCTTTTTTCTAGAATATTAAACCCACAATTACTTACGAAAGCCTTTTGCTTTCAATAAAATAATTACAAGACCACTTTTGTTGTCGGCTTTATTACTTTATTGGACTAATTAGAGCTTGTTGCATCTCTTGGGTTGCTCTATTATAATAAGAATTTAAAATAATATTGCAAAAACTGGGGACTCGGGTCGATGAACTTTTGTACATGCTACACCCTGTTTTCTTGACCCTTGCTAACGTTTCCAATAATTAGAAAAAAGCCAGTTCAAGGGAACATACTACAGTACAATTACATCGCAGACATCAGATAATAAGGTTGCGGATGACCTTTAATTACTTACATTATATTTTTTACCAGCGCCACGTCTCAAACTGGAAGCATTACCATCAACGTAGGAATATTTATGTTCATACAAATACATCATAAATATTTATTACTGTGTAAGTACATACATACAAAATATAGTTATTGAATAATAATTAATGTGTCCTGAAAATTAAATTTAGGTACCAACATCTAGCTAGGGAGCTGGTGGCAATTATTTTTATATGATTCCATCGTCTGTGATACTATTAGAGTACTAAGTGAAATAATCATTTTAACCAATTTCTGCCATTCATCAATTGCTGCAATGTCAAATAGGAGCTTGCGAAAAATGTTAATAAAAATAAGTGTCATAAACGATACTAACGTTTCTGTCGATAGTCTTAATAAATTGTATTTAATATAAAAAAAATTAATGCTAAGAAGTTTCCCTGCTGTGTTTTAAAGTCATTAATTTTTTTCTAATTATTATAATATATAAAAAAATTAATTACTTCATCGGCAGGCACACTAGAATTATTATTGAAATTATATTATAAGAGATAAAAAAAATACTTCTGCCACTATGATGATGTTGCATTAATAATCTGTATTGTTGAAAAATAATTTAAAAAGAAAAAAAAATATGAGATCGTTTCTGCCTTTAAATCTACTATTTCTATTAGTAAAAAGGCAGAAAATATCGATACTGTCTTTTCAAAGGCAGAAGTATTTTACTACCTGAGGACAGCTGCAAGGGAGTACAAATACACACGATAAGTTTTGAAACAAACAAAATTATAGTATGATGAAACCCATTGGAAAAGGAAGAGAATATAACAGAAATGAAAGGAAAAATAATTTACGGGCGATCTGAGGTCGGGAAGGGGGAGGGGGTGAGTTTTTAAGGGTAAAAAACGGTTTTCCTTGATTTCCGGAAAAACTAAAAGTCTTATGGAAAAAAGTTAAATGGCAAAGTTGTAGGTAATAAAAAGATCTACAACTTTTGTATGTACGCTCTTGTCACATAACCTCAAAATTTATGTGAAAAATTTAAATCACCAACTTTTTAGTTTTTATTTTTCTTTTACAAAAATTTTTTTTTCACGAAATTTGGTGAAAACTTACCTTTTTATGTCCCAAACACGCTGTAATTTTTTTGATTTAAAATATTTATTTTTTCACCTTATATTTACTTAATATCGAAAAAGCACCCTAATTTTCAATCGAAAATTCTCGTCACAATATCTGCTTTTTTTAAAACGTTCGTGGGCTTTTTCTTCAATGGTAAGTTTTCCATTTCACTGTTAAGACTTGTAGTTTTTTCGGAAATCAAATTTTTTTAAATAATAGATGAAAAAATTAAACAAAAAAGAAGAAAAGAAATTATATATCTATTTGTTTTGTGTTTTACATCTGATATCAGAGTTTAGATTTCTGCCATCTTTTTCTTATATTTACAAATACATACTCTATAAAACATAAAAATAATTTTTGAAAAGACGATGGAATGATATATAAAATGTATTTAATAGATATAATGAAATGATAATATAATTTTTGATAGTTTTTTTTTTCAATTTCGAAATTAGCTCGCCACTTATTTTTTCTAGTTAACATAGGTGCAGACTACATTACGTCTTGGGTCTTGGTATCAACGACGATGAAATCATATATCTACCTAAATTGCAACCAGCTTCCTAGCTATTCAAAATTAACTTTGTTTCTGACTAGGTATTTAGAGAAATTTTTAACGTTATCCTTACTATTGCCAGTTAAGATAACTTTGATGGGAACATGAATCCTTGTACATAAAAAATACATTCCAAGTAAATATTTATTTATGTGCGCGAAATTGGATTGCCTGTTGAATTATTTAACTAATCATCAATACAGGAAGCAAAATCATCTTTTTATTAATATCATCACTTTTTCTTTAAGTTACAGGTTGAGTATTAAGTGGTAAATATAATTGGAATGCTTCTTGTTCGTGAAATAATGAACCAGAAGTTTTCCGGATTTTCTTTTCCCTTTTTACCATTACCATCATCATTGCGTGCCAATAATCTTTATATTTTGCTCTCATGGTTATCAGTATGACTGCTACTAATAACCGAAGGTTTCGTTTTGCGTGTAATTGCATGACGAGTCGTTTCTTATCGTTAACTTGGAAAGTGAATTATTTTGACGCAAATTGTATGTATGGGAGGAGGTGCTATTTTGCCCATGTTTGATTAAATTTGAATATAAATATATGCAGAAATACCACAAGAATTAATCCCTAGTTATATTTAGTTATCGAAAAAATTTAGCACAATTTTTAATATTCATTCATCTATAAATTGCGCCACAAATTAGGGGGAGGGGAAAATTGGAAACACTGCTGCTGTAATTTAATCACTTCTAAATATAAAATTAAAAAAATTGTGACGTCACACCTGTGGGGGACGAGGTTTCACCATTCACATAAGTGTGACAAGCTGTGACAAGGACTGGGGGGGGGGGTTCAAAAAACCATAAAATTTGTGTGACATAATTTATGGATGGCCCCTTGTCAGAAATTTTAAAAATATTTAAAATAAGAATATTATAAAAACAAATATTGGTGCATTCTTTGGACTCACAATGGCAGCTTTCTGTAATACGAAATTTTTAAAAGATGTGATTTGAGCTTTGCAAAAAAAAACTTTTGCATGCCCCAGTGTTTCATTTTCAAAACCTTTAACTACTATGGGAAAAATATTCTTGAAACACATGTTGACGCTAAACATATTTCATATGCAAGTCCCTGGAGGTAAATTCTGATGTACAGTTATTAATTATCTAGATTTCATCTCCATATGCAAATGAAAATAAAAACGTTCGAATATGTGTTGAATGCATGAATAGTTCTTACCTTTCTGTAGTCGATTTAACGAGTTCTCTCTTCCACAAGCCACAAGTGAGTTCCCTAGCTGTTGCTGCAAACAGGGCCAAATTTATTACCAAGAGGGCACCGACGGGCCCGTAGAAATATGTTAGAATTTCTATGTCACCTGAAACAAGAAAAAACAATATAGATGAGGCTTTCGCTTGTTGTAACTCCATAATAAAAGTCAGTAAAATACAATTTTGGTTACAAAATTTTTTTTATATAATAAATTTCTTCCACTTGAAGAAGCCACAGTGTGGCGAAATAATTATTGTGGAGTATTTTACAATAAAAAAAAATGTAACCAAAATTGTGTTTTACTAAGTTTTAAGAAAAAAACAGTTAAACAACTAATTTTAAAAAGAAGGGACAACAGTAATTGCTGTTTTCCATATGTTTGTTATTTTAGTACAAAAAAAACTTTTAAATATTGGAAAATAAAATTAAATAATTTTATATTATGCAATATTTACATGTAAATATATATAGATATTTATTATTTTACATAATATGCCAACCTGTTGAGTCTAAAGCATGTAAAACATTATATTTTACATCGTTACAGTAGTACACAAGTATGTGGTTAATGTAATTCAGTAACAAACGTGTGAAATTGCATACCTACTTCATTTTCCATTGCAAATAAATAATAAATCATAAAAAAAAATTGTAAAGTGAAAGACTTATATGGTCCAGCGACAAACGTGATTTTGCGTTCGTTCAACTGAAACTACTTAGGTACATACATATATATGTGAAGGTTATTTCCATCAAGGCCGTCCAAGGTCGTTCCTTAACTCAAGAATGCAGTTCTCTCTTTATATAATTATTATTATTATACAACACCTGGACCAGGCAAACCAGCGGGTCTCCTATTTCGTGTTACGAATACAACGTAAATAGATGGAATTATAACTACCTAGGTATACCTAACACCTTTATACATATATGTATATATTATATATGTATTGTACGTGTTAGATTCTTTCATATGTATTGGATGTGTAACGTTATTATAATTTGGTCCTATTTTTCCCCACGCGATATTGTAAAGAGTAAGTGGATATTTGGTGGGCCATCTGCTTCACAGTGTTATGCCAAGCACGACTTCAGCGACTCCGTTAGTGTTTTAATATCTAATAAATATTCAATGAGACAGCAGAAATGTACAGGGGGTCCCAAGAAACGGTCTCAAGTAAGCCCAAGACTGTAAATGCTTTCAAAGGCTATCAGAAACGCCCTGATGTGATCTGGTAGCATATTTCCTTGCATCTTGCAACAAACTTACCTCTTTTCAAACAAAATTTTTTTATGGTTTCATTACTCTCCTCGGTCTCTTCATCATTTTTTTAAACAGTTGTACCCCATTCTCGTACAAAAACATTCACAAATACTTATCATTAGAACCAATAATTAAAGCAATGGCACGTCAAATTTGGAAAAGGAGAGGCAACCGGATAACAAGTGGAATTCTGGGTCTTGAGGTGATACCGAACCCCCCATACCGGCCGAATGGACTCCAAATGGTGGGGGGCATATGGGACAAAATGTTTTATTGGTACCACCATATGTTGGAAATAAAATGCCATCCGATCCCGCTGGGCAGTTTCTAAGAAACAATCCTTCAAACTCGCCAAAAGTTATTTTTCTTATTTTCGATTTTTCCGGTTTTGATAGAATTCATCCCCATTATCGCTACCCTTAACCTTCACCATAATTGAAATAATACCATTTACTGTATACAATACATAGTATATAATATATAAAATAGGGGCGAAACCGGATATTATTAATACACACATTTCCTTACACTCATAAGAGCTCAAATTTCGAATGCCTTTCGATTTAAACAATTTTAAATAGTTTTTCTCGATTTTTATTTTAAAAATTCGAGAAAACGTGATTTTTGACGACTTGGGAGGATTGTTTCTCAAAAACTGCCCAGTGGGATCTGATAGTATTTTTTTCCAACATATGGTGGAACCAATAAATAAGCTGGCCAATTTTGGAGCGATTGATTCCCAACTTTAGATATTTTTTTCTAAATTCGCGAGTGCGGAAACGGCTCGCGTATTTGGGATGGCAAAAAAAAAGGTTAAATATACCGGGTTTTTCAAGTTGATGGGCTAATAGAAGTATATTAATTAATATAAGGAATTCAATTCTGCAACTTGGACTCATTTGGTTATTGTTTATGCCGCTTCTTTTAAAAATATTTTCAGTTCGATTTAATCCGGTTATACGGAAGTCAACCACTTTGTTACTTTAAATGGAATGGTATATTTTTTACGCTGAATTCGAATAAAGCGTGTATTTCTAAGGTAAGTTTGATAACCAACTTACACCTATGACGATCGGTTTCTAAGCTAATTTAATTTATAGAAAAAAAATCACTACCGCAACCCTAATTATAAAAAATCATAACTTCCACAAAACACGACTCAGACTTTAAATTTTTACTAGTAATAGCTGAATATTAGTGCTAACGCCTTGGCAGAATTGAACTAAATAATTTATACAGGGCACTCAAAATAAAGTTCTAAAGTTTGAAAATTTCAAACACGAATAACCTCGTTTTTTCAACTGGCATCTACCATTTTTTATTTTTTCAATCGACTCCTTTTTTTATCTTCTTTCGATTTATATGGATACATCCTATTGTTTTATTTGAACAATTTCGAGTAATTTTGAATAATTACTAAAATAGCCAATTTAAATATTTTTCGCATAAAAAGGTGTGCCTTGGAAAAATGACAACTAACGGCAATCAATGCAAAATGAAGCAAAAATCGCATTTTCGATTAATTTCTGTTACAAAAAATTATCAAAAACGAAAACTTCAATTGAAGTATTTACTATAAACATTTGTCTCAAACATCTCCCCAACAGAAATTAAGCGATAAAAAAGGTTTTACAGTTATTTTGCTTTGATTGTCGTTAGTTGTCAATTGTCCAAGGCACACTCTTATTACGCCAAAATTAATGAAATCATCTATATTCTGAAAATTCTAAATTACACCAAAGTTTTTAAATAAAACAATAAAAAGTATCCATATAGATCGAAAGAGGATCAAAAAAGGAATCGATTGAAATAATAAAATATGGTAGGTGCCATTTGAAAAAACGAAGTTATTCGTGTTTGAAGTTCTTAAACTTCAGAATTTTATTTTGAACGTCCTGTATAAATTAATTAGTTCAATTTTGTCAAGGCGTTAGCACTAATATTCAGCTATTACTAGTAAAAATTTCAACAGTCTGAGTCGTATTTTGTGGAAGTTATGATTTTTTACAATTTGGGCTGCGATTGCGATTTTTTTCTATGAATTAAATTAACTCAGAAACCGATCGTCATAGGTGTACAAGTTGGTTATCAAACTTACCTTAGAATTACACGTTTTATTCGAATTCAGCGTAAAAAATATACCATTCCATTTAAAATAACAAAGTTGGTGTCGACTTCCAGTATAACCGGATGTAAACTGAATTTGAAAATATTTTTAAAAGAAGCGGCATAAACAATAACAAAATGAGCCCAAGTTTCAGAATTGAATTCCTTCAACTAATTCATATACTTCTAATAGCCCATCAACTTGAAAAACCCTGTATAGAGTATAAACTTCAAAGCAACCGCATTTTTATCAGGTTGCCTCGTCAAAAAATTGTACGTTTTGTCCCATCCCCATACATCGGCCCCTGTGCACTTGGGATCATTCGGCCGGTAAAAGGAGGTTCGGTATCACTTTAAGACCCAAAACACCACTATCAACCGATTGCCTATCTGATCCAAATTTGACGTGCCATTTGCCTTAACTACAAGACCTTTTCTGTGAGTAAAAAATAATATTCCGGTATTTTTAACAAGTTATTAAATTTCTGAATGGCTGCAGGAGTTAAAGTTTACGACAAAGCCATATAATTACTTCATTATTAAGTATTTTTATGTGCGTAACCTTTACTTTACCACCATGTATATTATCCTACGTGTATAGTAATAAAACTGAGAGTTTTCCCACGAAACAAAATTTATTGCTACCGATAGAATTAATTTGACAACGTAATTGCATCCCCCAGTGATAGTAATTGGAAAACGGCGTTTTGCAGTTAAAGAAGCCCATTATAAGACGAATTATTGCGTGTACCTATACGAGAATTGATGCTGACCGCAAGAAAATTATAATGATGCCACTGTACCCTTGAAATCGGATATGCATTAAAAAATCCCATAACTATTACTGTTAAAATAATTGAGCGATTATCTTCGAAGCTGTAGGTACATGAGCAGCAGATCCAGAAATCCTTAGAACTGATGTTCTCGTACACCTTTTGTGTCAAAATTCATGTGGATATGTGTCACCAACGTATGATTTACAACTTTTTCAAAACCAACCGACCAATTGATCCCATCGATAACAGTTTTATGTTAAGGAAATAGCGTGAGTTGAAGGTATGAAATGGAGGTTCAAATAAATCAGTTTAATCGGTTAAGTGTCAATAATGAAGGTTGATAACCTGTATATATTTACCAAGTCTTACAACCAAATACGACTAGTTCCGTGACTTTAGAATGCCTCGTAAATAATGCTCTCTTCCACGCCAGGCGCATTCGAAAGAAATTGCTTGAGTTATGGTCGCGGCATATAATCTTACTAATAACAATACAGTTGATGCTCTATAACGGAAGATAAACGCCGCGGTAACAATGGTATGGAAATTTTACGCACTTGTGCCACACAAGACATGACAATGGGGACAATCCCCTTATGGTAGGTATCTAGCGGACAACTACGTTGGTATGTTTTAAATTACGATAGATTTAAACATTGAGTTTTTTGAAGAACGCATTTGAAATGCAGTGTCATGGAATTATTTGAAGAACCAGTGGCGTATCCAAGAGGAGTACCTATATGGGTGATGTATCTCCCCAATAGATAATCAACATTAATCCTTTAAATGGTGAAAACAATACACGTCATTTTGTTTAAGTTTTATAGCTTATCCAGATAATAATGAATTGAATCATGTTTTAATATTTTTGAACTAACTCAATGGTTTGGCAAGTATTTAATGAGCTTGCGAAAACACAACGACGATTGGATATTGTTTTGTAAAATTTGCACTTGTAAAATATATTTTTAATAGTGTTTTCCCACTTCGGGGCCTAATAAAAATTTGCATTTTTAGTTCCCATTTCGTAACCTGTTTTGTAATAGTATTATTGTTATTCGCATTTCGGAGCGATCGCTAATGTACTTATGTACTATGTAAGTATAAAACCAGGTGAGTATTAATGGAAATAAATCAAAATGAGTTTAATAGTAATTATTACGTATATCAAGCTAGCACGATAAAGTCATTTTTCCAATTTCTGACTTGCACTATAATTTGTCGCTAATTTGTTATCAAATCCAAAAATTTGTCGCTCGTGTCGTTTAGCCATAATCAGCTGGGATGCTAACTTGATATCAGGTTAGCACTATATATAGCCTAGGTATCTCGAAAAGGAAATATGTATGATATTACTGTAAAGATCATAATTTGTCGCTGAAAGATGACACATTCAACGAATTTGTCGCTAGTCTTATCTCCAGTTTATAAGCGAAAAACTGCTGGAAAACCAATAATCAAGGAGTTTTTTGTTACATTTGTTTTAAGAGTTCGGATTTGTTTACCAAATTTTTTAAATTAGGTTTTCCCTGTTTCCCTCAAGTTGGGCAACACGTTAACTTTCGAAAGTTTGATGGCTTTCCAAATAACAAATTAGCGATAAATTATAGTGCGTCAGAAATCGGAAAAAGAACTTTGTCGTGTTAGCTTGATATACGTAGTAATAGTAGATTCTAATGAACTACGTTTGATTTCTTTTAAAATGTAGAAAACGTATCGCGATTGTAACAATATACAGAGTGATCGTTTTCAGCCTATCCCCTAGAACTAGACTGAATTGGAATATCGTTTATGTTTTTAGTCTATTTTCATTTTTAGATCGGGTTACATTTCCTTTTTCTATTCACCTTAACTTATTAATCAAAGAATGATTTTGTTTGATTCCTTAGGATCATAATGTTACGGTATGTAAAGATAACACCGACAAAGTGAGTCTTCTCGTGGCCTTATTATACCCTAATACATAATGTTTTTGTGTGATTAACTTTCTTATTTTAAAATTTTCCAAATTACTTTTAATATATGTATAACTATTGACATGGATAAGTCGTAGGTCCAGAACTGAGAATTAAAAATGTGCATGATGATGTGATTTAAGGGGCTAGTCCCAAAGTGGAAAAAATTGTGGGTTATACGAGTTTGATGTTTTAATAGCCCCTCTCCCTTCCGATCTAACTCTGGCTACGCCACTGCAAAGAACAGACATTGAATCATGTGGCCAATGAAAATAATTATTTCTAAATGTTCAGGGAAAACTCACACTCAAGAATAATTTTGTTAAAATGGTGGCTCAGGCAATAAAAATTTCAAGAGATTTATTTACTGTAGCAAATAAATAACCAAAAAGGCGATATAAACCTTATTTAGCGACAATGTTAAGGGACAATAACTCTTATTAAATTTATTTTTGCAGCTGAGGTTTAACAAGTGTTATAAAACTCCTGAGGTTCATAAGAGGTCATTATGGTAATAGGCCTCAAGATCTGCAACAGTTTAGGTACCTATAACTTATTTTAAGATTTGCATTTGCAATAAGTAACTAGTTAACAGAATCCAAAACGTAGACAATTCCAGCTAAACAAGGTTAACTTTGTATAGCCTGAGATGCCAAAAATTAGAGAATAGATCCTAGAACACCTCCTCGTTATATCGAAAAATAACATTTTTAGGTTTCCTTGTGCAAAACGTTAAAAAAAATCCGTCAATTCTATCAACTGACCAACTTCAAAGAATGATTTCTATTTTTAGTACAAACAAGTAATGTCAGTGTGGCACCCACGCAAATTTTTAATTTTTTTATGGATAAGCCGTTAATTCAAACCACCTACCAATCCTTTTGCCATCATTACTGTTGACCTAGGCGTTCGGTTTATTATGTAAATAACGACGAACTTTACGTGTGTGTTGTGTAAAAGAGATGATGAGTCAACTTATGACCGACGTACGTAGGTTTTGTTTGAAGAGAGACTGTTTGGGATTTTTTTATTGCTGTATAGCAATTATCGCCATTAATGTACCGGTTAGAAGATAAATAAGGAGGTGCTATTTATTAGTGTCGTGACCTCCAGCCAGAATAAAAAAAATATATATAGATACAACAAAAAATAAGTAGACAGATAAAAATTACATCTCCACAAAAATGCACCTGCACAAAAAAATTATTGGTAATTAGAAACAGTTTCATATGTATTATGAAACAGCTTAAAGGGTTTTGGGACAGTTAAGTAATCAATTATGATTCTCATATTATTTCTTCCCCATTGCTTACGAAAGTTTTCAGGGAAATAACGACTATACGTAGTAGTTGCCAAAAATTACGGTATGTATTAAAAAATGAACATGCAACCTACTAACTAATAGGTAATGGTATAATTGAAAGAACAGTTACTTCGCACATAAAATGGCTCTGTAAAAGTCACAAGTCATGTAAACAACGATCTGACAATTTCACGGTACAATTCGTACCTTTCGTTTAAAATTAGGACAAGAATCTTTTTTATTCTGTCCGCTGTGAATAGCGAGCACGTCTCTGTCGTAACTTACCGTAAAACCAGCACTGCTTTATTCCAAACCTTGGCCGCAGGAAAGCATACTCGGATTCCTCGGGTATAACGTCTAAAATGGCAGCTGTACCGGCTATTACGAGCGGGCCTCCCCAAGCGTAAACCTCATACAAACGAAGTCTGCATTTTTCTTGGCTCTTTTCCAAACTTTGTGGCCGGAGATCTCTGTAAGCCAATAGAAAATCAAATTAAACAGTGAAGAAACAATTAAACTTATTGTCTAATTTTTTAGTGCTCTTGTCAACGCCATAAGATGAAATTGTCTATTTTATTGCACCATTGAAATGAAATATATTATGGATTCTGTTAACACTTATTTTGACTGCAAAGGTCAACGTAGCTGAAAGCTTTTACAGGACTATTTTCCAATAAGTAATAAACTGTTACAAAACCTGTGGGCAATTACTGCAATGACCTTTCAGGTACGTCAAAAGTTCTACAATACTTGTTGAATCTCAGTAAAAATTTGCCTACCCTTACAAATTAAAAACAAAAATTAGCCATAAATTGATACTGTTTTTCTCTAGTGAACATTAAGATTAATTGCCAATGCTACAGCATGATTTAAATGCGTTTTTTTTGGATAATCTGTTTCGTGCAAAATACTTGAATACATTAGCCGGTACAAAGATTAATACCTCCTTTCATCTTGTTGTTTTTTAATATTATTTCAGATGAATATTTATTTATAAGCAGAACGAAAGATTTATTACTTATTTATTGGTTTTAAAAATATTACAGAAAACAAATGTTAATGGCATGCGGAGGTCTTCAATTTGATTTGGATTTTTTATGTTAAATCGCCGATCAGAATTATCACATAAATACTAACCAGAGGCAAAATATCAATAAACAAACATCGTGGAAAAATTTCGCAATCAAACAGATCGCACGAGAGGAAACGTTAAAATTTATAATTCATTACTGTTAACCGAATTACAGAACACATTTTCTTGTTCATTTCAATCCATGTTTTCATAAAGTTTTGCCTTTATTTCCGAAAAAAATAATAAACCTACCTACACATAATATCGTCAATATGAAAAAATTAAATACCTACTGAAGGTATCTAAAACATTAATAATAATTTTAGTTTATATTGGATACATTTTGGTACGTGCCTCTAAATAAACAGTAACGGAATGCTAGAAATGTTACAATTTTCTTTAATCTTCGAAAATACCACTGTTCCTAAAATAATTTACGATTGAAATGTTATTGTGATTACATGCAAAGGTATAAATCGGTGTCAGCCTCAGGCAAACCAAATTATTTATCATTACTTTAACTTAAAATAAACCTTCAATTTGATCAAAGAGAAATTTACAGTTTTAGATCTCTCTCTGAAGTACAGTACATGCATATCTACATCGATGAATAAACTACTGTAAAAAAATTTTAAACTGGTGACAGGTTATAAAATTTCCGGGAGATTTATTAGCTTATTTGGCAAAAAAAGGACAGTCAATATTATATTATAGTGACATAGTTAAAGGACAATAATCATTATTGAGTCGCCTTTTGCAGCTGTGATTCAACAAGGGTGATAAAACCTCCCAGGTACCTGAAAGGTCCTTAGGGAATTTGCCCCACAGATTTACAACCGTTTATTACTTATTTATAAAAAATATAAAAAATTTCAAACTATTTTGAGCTTTATAAACACAATAAGTGGATAATAGAATCTAAATGTATTTTATTTGAAATAGACAATTCATTACAAAAGCAGTCACTTGTCGACGTATATCAAGCTAGCACGGCAAAGTTATTTTTCCGATTTCTAACTTGCACTATAATTTGTCGCTAATTTGTTGCTAATTTGTTACCAAATCCAAAACTTTGTCGCTCGTGCCGTTTAGCCATTATCAGCTGGTATGCTAACTTGATATCAAGCTAGCACTACACATAGCGTATCTCGAAAAGGAAATGTAGGATATTACTGTAAAGACTATAATTTGTCGCTGAAAGATGACACATTCAACGAATTTGTCGCTAGTCTTATCTTCAACTGATAAGCGAAAAACTGCTGGAAAACCATCGAACAATTAATCAAGGAGTTCTTTCTTACATTTGTATTAAGAGATTGGATTTATTTACCATTTTTTGAAAATTAGGATTTCCCTGTTTCCCCCAAGTTGGGCAACACGTTACCTTTCGAGAGTTTGATGGCGTTCCAGCAATTTTTTGCTTATCAGTTGGAGATCCGACTAACGACAAATTCGTTGAATGTGTCATCTTTCAGCGACAAATTAGCGACAAATTACGGCCTTTACAGTAATATCATACGATATTTCCTTTTCGAGATATGCCATATGTAGTGCCAGTTTGATGGTTTTCCAGCAGTTTTTCGCTTATCAGTTGAAAATAAGACTAGCGACAAATTCGTTGAATCTGTCATCTTTCAGCGACAAATTATGATCGTTACAGTAATATCCCACGACATTTCCTTTTCGAGATACGCTATGTGTAGTGCTAGCTTGATATCAAGCTAGCATACCAGCTGATTATGGCTAAACGGCACGAGCGACAAACTTTTCGATTTGGTAAAAAATTAGCGACAAATTATATTGCAAGTCAGAAATCGGAAAAATTACTTTGTCGTGCTAGCTTGATCTACGTCATTTGTCGGCAGTTTCATTTCCTGAACAATAGTTCTTTTTGCATTACAGCCTAGTGGTTGAAGCCACAATAAAATATTTTATTTACAATTAGGTACATAATTAACGAAATAGTGCCGTTAACCTCCTAATTAGGTAAGAAAACTCGAGAGTCGAAAAATATAATTTCGCAGAAGAAAAAAGAACTGTTAAGTTCTTTAAGTATTTAGTAGGTAGGTGTTCAGACCGTGTAAAAATTGTACACCGTTTCGTCCGGTAATGAACTATTATAATGTCGTCTTCTTCTTGATTACGGAACTTTATTACGTATTACATTATTATTGCAAAGAGATACTGTAAAAGTATGCTACCTACATACACCAAGAAGAATACTTACTTATACACTTATACTTAAGTTCGTAAGCTAACGGTATGAGTCGTGCACCATACACATGTACATCTAACGTTCTATTATGTTAACGACTTCTTGAAGCTAGTTTTATGTTTATAAAAGGATAAAGTCATGCACGGTACAAATTGCGAATGGCTACCGGTAAGTAATTGCACCAATGGTGTACCGAGGATTACTATAAAACCGAAACGTAATATGCGCAGTTATTATTATGTACTTCCTTGCCGGACCGGAAGCTACTTTATTCTTAATGACATTCTACGCTCAAAATTACTTCCTTGATGCTAAGGTTTCGCACACATGACAAACTGGAAGGTTTTTATACTTTTTTATTGACCTTTTTATCTTTGTATCGTTGGCTCCATAGGTCATCACAAAAGTACCTACCTACCAGCAGTCCAAAGTGAAGGTTTCTATTTAAAATTGTAATATTGATCAAAAAGATTGCAGTAGGGAATTAATTATATCTACTTTTAAGATATTTAACACTTGTAAATACCCTGTATATGAGTATACAATTTTTGAATATGTCTCGCTTTATTACATTTTATTGTCCTTGAAGAAGCCGACAGATAATTGTGTCGAATAAAAATTTATGTGCCCATAACCTGGGTTAACGTTGGAGACCGTTTATCAGGCTCGTTAAAATGAAAATAGAACGCTATCTGAATGGTGTTGTCGTTATCAGTATGGTACGCATTCCTTCTAGCAACCATAGCAAATACATTTGGCTGTTTAAACATATAAATAAAACATCAATCGTGACCATCACAAATCTTTGATCTAGTTCAAGTGTACTTAAGTACATTTATTCATCAGTTACTATCACAATCAGTATGTAAACATTTGCATACAAGCTCGTCTACCAAATATTATTTTATTATCCCAAAAGGGAGCTAGAAGACACTTTTTGTATTTGGTTAACATTAATTTGTGGTTTCAGTTTTGGTCCTGATGACCTTGCTGGTAATGGTAATATCCTCATCCTGATTGGTGTACATTGATTGATCCTTGATGTTAACAAATGTGTACCAAATAATGAACACATGTGGTTTAAATTTATATTTAGACTGTGCCTACGTATATTTTATAAGAATTTTTGTTGTTTCTTATTCAGTTCTTTGAATATAAATTTCGTTCGAAAACTCACCCACCCACATTGATTATTTACTTTGGATGTTTTGGTTAATAACAGGGTTTTTCAAGTTGATGGGCTATTAGAAATATAGGAATTAGAAGGAATTCAATACTGAAACTTGGGCATATTTGGTAATTGTTTATGCCGCTTCTTTTAAAAATATTTTCAAGTTCGATTTACATCCGGATATACCGGAAGTCGACACCAACTTTGTTCTTTTAAATGGAATGGTATATTTTTTACGCTGAACTTGTACACCTATGACGATCGGTTTCTGAGTTAATTTAATTTAAAAAAAAAAAAAATCACTACCGCAACCCAAATACTAAAAAATCATAACTTCCACAAAATACAACTCAGAGTCTTGAAATTTCTACTAATATCTGAATATTAGGGCTTACGCTTTGACAAAATTGAACTAAAGAATTTATACAGGGCGTTCAAAATAAAATTATAAAATTTAAAAACTTCTAACACCAATAACATTGTTTTTTCAAAAGGCACCTACCGTTTTTTATTTTGTCAATCGATTTCTTCTTTGGTCTTCTTTCGATCTATATGGATACTTCCTATTGTTTTATTTGAAAATTTTCAAGTAATTTTGAATTATTACTTAAAATAGCTAACTAATATTTTCCGCATAAAAAGGTGTGCCTTGGACAAATGACAACTAACGGCAAAATGAAGCCAAAAATCGTTTTTTCGATTAATTTCTGTTACAAAAAATAATCAAAAACGAAAACTTTAATTGAAGTATTTATTATAAACATTTGTCTCGAACATCTCTCCAACAGAAATTAAGCGATAAAAAAGGTTTTATTGTGATTTTGCTTTGATTGTCGTTAGTTGTCAATTGTCCAAGGCACACTCTTATTACGCCAAAATTAATTTCTCAAAATTTTTCCAATAAAACCATATAAAGTATCCATATAGTTCGAAAGAGGATAAAAGAAATCGATTGACAAAAAAAATGGTAGGTGCCATTTGAAAAAACGAAGTTATTCGTGTTTGAAGTTTTTAAACTTTAGAATTTTATTTTGAACGCCCTGTATAAATTATTTAGTTCAATTTTGTCAAGGCGTAAGCACTAATATTCAGCTATTACTAGTAAAAATTTCAAGACTCTGAGTTGTTGAATTTTGTGGAAGTTATTATTTTTTATAATTTGGGTTGCGGTAACAATTTTTTTTTTCTATAAATTAAATTAACTCAGAAACCGATCGTCATAGGTGTACAAGTTGGTTATCAAACTTACCTTAGAATTACACGTTTTATTCGAATTCAGCATAAAAAATATACCATTCCATTTAAAATAACAAAGTTGGTGTCGACTTCCAGTATAACCGGATGTAAATCGAACTTGAAAATATTTTTAAAAGAAGTGGCATAAACAATAACCAAATAAGCCCAAGTTTCAGAATTGAATTCCTTCTACTAATTCATATACTTCTAATAGCCCATCAACTTGAAAACCCCTGTATAATAATTTCAGGAAAGGTGATGGGATGAGATATTTAATCAGTAATTGGATGTTCCTGGTAATTTTTCTCTAGTGTTTATTCTAATTTTACAACGAGGAACATCTACTAATATAGATAGTGAGACATTACATATTAGTGTCGTAACTTCCTCATTAATTCAACAATTACTTAAATACATATCTCTGGGCTAGGTTTCTGCCCACGAAAATTCCAAAAGACCGTCCCTCATTGCTCATTAGTTCGTACACACAACGAATTCCGCATTCGCTAATATTAATTGTATGTTCTTGTCTTCTCTCCGTGAGAAAAGATGTGGTTTGGAGTAGTTTTATTGTAGGCATTTTAAAGTAGTTTTTCATCAATCAATTTTTATTGATCATCTCAGATCTGACAAATTTACGTGACCGATCAAACAAAAAATCAAGTTTTAATTGTTAATTTGCAGCATGCAACGAACCAACACTGTAAGACATTACGTTTTACTCAATAAAAATATTTTGATTTATTCATAAATAATATACTTCGCAACCAAGTTTGTCAAAAAAAAAGACATAATATCAATCAGAAACTTAATTATTTAATGATAATACAAATGTCGTAAACTACACTATGAAGAAATAATTTTCTATTTGCTTTTCTGCTTTCTATGACTTCAGTGTCAAATAACGCTACGAGGAAAAGGATTTATTGGCATTACTTACGCAAAATAAATTTTCGTTACTTGCAACAGCATAATTTATGTTAGATTTAGCACTTCAGTTTATAAGGTAATAATTTTAAATTATTTATTACCTGATAGGCAACAGGCTTTGTTATTAATTTACTAAAGTTGCACAAGACAAACAACTGTTACAACCGTTCATTGTTAATTGGTTTTAACAAAAGTTTTTTGTTTTTTTTAATTTGTATTCTCATAAAATTATGTACCTACAGCACTCAGTAGAAAATTTCAAATAATTCGAATATCTTGTTTTGTGTTTGTAATAATAAAGGTTGTGTTTTTACCTCGAAAACAAATTCCACGAAAGACACATCTTTTTTCTGTTGAATAAATCCGGATGGTGTAGGTCCATTTGTGACCCATGCCGTGAGATAGGTAATCCGTAGCACCAATGGCTGCCGGTTTGGGCAAAGAAAAGGCATTATATGCAGACATAATAATGATAGTCTTTCACAAAGAATTCTAAACTGGTTGTTCGACCAAGGAGACTAAATTACACCACAGCTGTTTTACCTTTTACCCCACGAAAGTTTTCATTCTTCTTAAGTTCTTACCGTTGCAACCATCACAATAGAATAGAGGTATGTATTGTGTACGTACAAATAACGGACAAAACTCGAAATAGAAAAGCCCAACAAGTTCAACATATATCAACCTAGCACGACAAGTTATTTTTCCGATTTTTTACTTATAATATAAGCTAATTTGTTACCATATCCAAAAATTTGTCGCTCGTGCGTTTAGCCATAATCAGCTGGTATGCCAAACGTCAATTGGAGATGTACCAGAATTACATAAACTATTTTTATTTTAATTTGCTTGAATTAAAAATTTGATGATGATCCTCTGCTCGGTAAATAATATTTTGAAAAAGTTTCATTGATTATTTTATTAACATATTTGAGGAAGACAATGTTTGGCAAACACTTCTTCCTTTAAATAATTTAAATTTATTGCCCCAGTTCTATTTCATGTTATTTATTCATTGTTATTGTTAATACTTTCTAACGTGGTGTGACGGCTGCTAAAACGCTTTTGTTTAATACAACTTTCTGTACTCCTAAAACGTTCCATTCTATTAAACAGGCTTTCATTTTACCAAGTATACCTAATAACCGATTTCACGTTTTCAATTAAACTCAGCAGAACTTAAACTGCCTCTATTGTAACTACTTAAATCTTCAGTAGAATTAATTCTTCGCGTTCTTGTAATAACAAATAACGAATTAGTTTTGCCTATTTTATTACCAAAAACACACTGTTCACTTATATTTGGAATTTCTGCCCAAGGAGGTGAAAGTCGTTCTGTTTGTAATGACAATTTAATGCTAAGTTAATTTTCCGTTATTTCGAATATCGAAATGATGACTATGAACATTTATTCGTTTGTTGATAGGCACTTTAAAGTTCGGACTCCAAACTGGAAATAACTAAAACTGAATTTTATGAAGTCCATAGAATTAGTTTTTATGTTTTTTAACTTTAAATTAGAAATACTTAAAGCCCTAACCTTGCTCTTCTTTAAATTACAGTACATAAACATTTATTATGCATGTTAAATTAAAAATTGTTCTTATAATTATCTTGAAGGTTTAAAGAGATCCTCAAGTCTTCTTGTTCGTTTACTAAAATAGTTCTTTTGGTTATTGACAATAACCACTTCAAAAAATTCCCAAAAACCATCACGTAGATACTTTTTAACGCAATGATTAAAGTTCCCATTCCGTTGTATTATCTTCCGAAATGGAGAAAGTTGATGCTGACTGACGAAAGTGGTTCTTGCTTTATATCCGGTTGTTTTTAAGCGGGCGTTCACAACAAATTCAGTTTGATCCGTGTCCACAATGTAGATTTCATGTAGTGTCCAGTAGGTTAATCGTAACATAATATAATAGTTTCCCTTTCAATAGGTTCTTTGACATGGGATTACAAAACCAATGACGCATGGAAAATCTCTTGTTACTTAACAGTTTCTTCAGAAGATCAATTTGGTAGTGAAATTTGGATTGTGGTCAACACAGAAGTTTTTGGTATATTTTATTTAAAGCTTATTAAATAACATTCATTTATCAAGTACCTACCTACAGTAAATTAAAAATTTACCTACAATACTTGGGCATTTCTACGGTTAAATATTAATAAGTACTAAAAGGATTTTCAGGGAGAAGAGGATGCTCTTGTTACAAAACTGTACAGTACTCAGTGAAATAAAAATTAAAAATATTTTAATGGGCCAAATATCGTAAATAGACCAGGGTCGATAAATTTTGAAACCACAAAAAATTATAGTAGGATGAAACCCATTGGAAAAGGAAGAGAATATAACATAAATGAAAGGAATAATAATTTACGGGCGATCTGAGGTCGGGAAGGGGAAGGGGGTGAGTTTTTAAGGGTTAAAAACGGTTTTCCTTGATTTCCGAAAAAACTACAAGTCTTATGGAAAAAAGTTAAATGGTGAAGTTGTAGGTTATAAAAAGATCTACAACTTTTGTATTTACACTTTTGTCACATAACCTTAAAATTTGTGTGAAAACTTCAAATAACCAACCTTTTGGTTTTTTATTTTTATCTTTTACAAAAAACTTTTTTTTCCACGAAATTTGGTGAAAACTTACCGATTTATGTCCCAAACACGCTGTAATTTTTTTGTTTCGAAATATGTATCTTTTCACCTTATTTTTACTTAATATCGAAAAAGCGCCCTAATTTTTAATCGAAAATTCTCACGTCAAAATATCTGCTTTTTTAAAAACGTTGGTTGGCTTTTTCTTCGTTGAAATCTGTACTTTCTGAAGGTGTGAAAAAAAATATACACTACTATGGTAAGTTTTCTCAGGAAATGCAAAAAAACGAAGGGAATTTTATCTAAAAAATGTGACCGCTGCTATTTTCTTCAATTACAAGTTGATTAATTAAATTCTAATTACATTTATGTCATAGAAAATCTCATAATATATAAATATACGTGTAATACGTACTATTGAATTTACATACTTTATACTGATTATCTTATTCATTATAATATTTTTAAAAACATTAATCTAGTTTTCTTCGTTTTTGCATTTCCTGAGAAAACTTACCATAGTAATATATATGTTTCTTCACACCATCAGAAACTAGAGATTTTAACAAAGAAAAAGCCCACTATCGTTTTTAAACAAGCAGATATTTTGACGTGAGAATTTTCGATTAAAAATTAGGGTGCTCTTTTGATATTAAGTAAAAATAAGGTGAAAAAATACATATTTCAAATTAAAAAAATTACAGCGTGTTTGGGACATAAATCGGTAAGTTTTCACCAAATTTCGTGAAAAACATATTTTTTTGTAAAAGATAAAAATAAAAATCCAAAAAGTTGGTTATTTGAATTTTTCACACAAATTGTGAGGTTATGTGACAAAAGTGTAAATACAGAAGTAATAGATCTTTTTATTACCTATAACTTTGCCCTTTAACTTTTTTCCATACGATTTTAGTTTTTTCGGAAATCAAGGAAAACCGTTTTTTACCCTTAAATATTCATCCACTTCCCCTTCCCGACCTCAGATCGCCCGTAAATTATTTTTCCTTTCATTTCTGTTATATTCTCTTCTTTTTTCAATGGGTTTCATCCTACTATAATTTTTTTTCACTTTTTACTATTTTTGAAGGCTTCAGCACTGGTCTGAAATAAAAATCTCACAACAAATGACTAATAATATAATTTTAGAGGGTACCTAATAAACAATGAAATTAAAAACGTTTTCATCATGATTCCTTTTTAAGACACAATTTTATTTAATTCTACGCGCCATTGTAGATTGTATATCCATGTTGGTAAAAAAAGTAATAAAAACAAATGACCACCTCGCCCTCCCTTATATGTAGGTACCTATAGAAAAGTGGATGATGACATTATCTGCTTTTTTATTTCTTGTAGATATCAATGAACAATAGGCACTAACTACTTATTTAATGTTGTTAAGTAAAAAATAAAAGAACAAAAACGTTCGGAAGTGTTTCATAGCACAAAAGATAATATTATTTTTGTTGAAGTATCTACACAAAGTATTTTTTAATCCCAAAATGTAATGCACTTGGGTCACATCCTCTTTACGAATACAATACAACAATTACTTAGAATTTCTTTCAATGCCTCATCTGGGCAATGAATTAACAACGTGACTGTAGAGTTCATTAGGAGCATTAAAAGGATTAAATATCGTCCTGGCTGAGACGAGACTTTGTGTTTTGTACAAAAATAACTTGCCATTCATGGTCAAAGAACGAGAAGCCAGAGAGGTTAAATAAAATGAAATAAAACACTACTTTACATTAAAATTATACCTGATGTAATTAATTAATTATGTTAATATATTTAAAAGCCAATTGAGAGGAAATTTCAAAGTTTGCATTGAGGAACATAAGTATATATTTTGTTATAGTTCTTCTGCGTTCTCAGAAAAATTGAATGACAAAAAACATAAATATTTATGAATGGGAGAATGAAAATATATTAAAATATAATAATTTTTGCTTTATTATATCTTTTTCTATTATCGAAAGATTTTTTCACAAAATATGTGTATTAGCGCTTGTTGGGGTGGTAGCCAATTTTAGATTTCCAATTTTTCAGAATCTGCGACAGAGCTATCAACACCTATAATAATTATCGAACATGTGCACCCACATTATACTTAAGTATGTAAGTGTATACTTGTGTGTAATACATTCACAAAATTCTGAAAAATAAACTAGAGGCGGATGTTTTAAATATGTCAGTTTAATTGGATATTTTCATGAGTTATGTCCAAAAATTTTTTGGGTGCGGCGCAAATATATTCAGAACGTTTGTTTTTAGAATGAATATTTCGAAATTTTATTAATCGTGAATTCAAAATTTAGGCGGGACGTAACGGCAAACGTCTGGCTATCGTATCGGCCCGTTTTTCTTCTTTTTTTCTCTAAACAGTCTGCCAACTGATAGAAACCAAACGCATCAATTCGTAGAGCAAGCAGCCTTGGTTTTTTGACAAGACAAATTTTCTGTGAAAAACTTCGACTGTAGTTCGTAATTACTCACGTGCCTTTTTTCTTATAATAAATTCAAAAGAAAATCAGAGCATATACGTTACAGCAAATTACAATGAATTTTACTTTATATTTATAGGACACTTCAGTTTTCTTTCCAACTACATACCTCGAAAATAAACTCAAATTTTTCCGAAAATCTTACACTAATGAAAACATTTTTGTGTTGTTTCCGTTTATCTGTTTTTACTAAGTAAATATTTATTACATTAGTAAGATTAATGGAAGAAGCGAATGTAATTCTACAGAATTTTGGTTCTGGCAACCTTATCCTTATTTGCTTTTGTCTTCGCTAGTACACCACATCAACAACATCAATTAAGATTGAAGGAATCGAATTGTAAAATAAAGAAGGCGTGAAACTTCTCAGATACATATATCCATTAAAACCGTACAAATACAAGCGATTTTTTGTTATTACGGAGTTTATAGTGCTATAGGGCTCTGACTGTTCGTCGAGTGTGTTGAGTGCATTTTCGAAATATAACGAACGATACTAACTTGGCGCCAGTAGACGCTGTACGTGCGTCGTGTATATTTTTAAGAAAAATTGCTGGCGCCTTTTGATTACTTACAAGAAATTGTTGTTTGCTAATTGACCCCAAGAATGGAAGAAAATTTAATAATAAGTGTCACGACCCTGCAAATTGCCTCTAATAATTTTTATATATGAAGGAACTTGAACACCTGTTGTGTTTAGCAAAGCACTAAATATTAATTAGCAGTGACAAAAAGAAATTTACATGCGTAACAAATAAAAATATTTACACAAAAATTAAGGGAAAAAGTTTTATGCTTTTAAATTATTGATTTTATTTTATATTTTTTACAATTTGCTCTGCCATATTTGAGGAAGTGAACATTTTTGCAATTACCAGTAAAGTAAAAAAATATTAGTTATATTACGTCAGTGATTGCTAATTAAACTAACAATTTCAAGCACCGACCGGAAATACTTTTGTGTTGATCGTATGCTGCTTCCTGTAGGATCTTTCCAATTACAATAAATAAATAAAAAGATACATTACTTAATAACAAAATAGTTATTGCTGAGACTAAAATTTTGCATCTCAAGATCTCAAGTGTTTACATTACAGGAAGTCGTATAATATTATTAATAATAATATGGTTACGTATATAAGGGCACTTGAAAAAAGCAATTATATTCGCAAATGGTCGGTTATCAATTGACTTAAACGATACAAAGATGCTCGTGGCGCCAAAGCTCTTTACAATGTGCTGATAAAACTGTGCATATTTTATATTAAAATGATTTCTACACACACTTTATAACATTTATAGATAAATATCGCACTTGTAACAAAATAGCACTTTAAATATTAAAACAGGAATTGTATGGAATTAGCGGTGATCGCACTAAATTTGATCTTGTTACCCTTATCTAATATAAAAAATTATCTTGTCACAATGTTAGTTACCATACTCCTCCGAAACGAATTGACCCATTTTTATCAAATTTTATATGCATATTCAGTAGGTCTGAGAATCGGTTACTATCTATTTTTCATACCCCTAAGTGATAAGGGTTGTCCACCCCTAACTTTTTTATTTTTTGAACAAAATATTATATTTTTATTTTTTTATGATTTGGCATTAAATAATACATATAACCCTTAATTTTCATCCTTCTACTATCAACGCCCATTTTTTAATAGCGGTATTAGTACTGTAATAATTTTCAACTCTCAGTGGTCGATAACTAATCAATTATTATCAATCGATTAGTCATCCCCGCCAGGCGTCTACTGATGTCACTACTCACCCAGCAAACAGCATGGAGAGGGGATGAAAATGAAGCAGATTTTTTTAGAATGTTACAGGCAGTTCAAATATATTCTAAGAAGTAAAAGAATGTTTTATTATAACATTTAAGAATGATTTGGCAATGTTCAAGAATCTTCCAGAATGTTGAAGATCATTCAAGAATGTTTCAGAATGTTAAAAAAAGTAAGAGAACGTTTTGAATCATTATGGGATGTTCTGGATAGTTCTCAATTCGCGAATATTCTAGAATGTTCCATCAAACGTGTAATATATTTTTACCCGGGCAACGCCGGGTATTGCTGCTAGTTATATTATATTATTGTTACGAGTACTTGCCAATTAAGTTGGTGTGAGCATAATTAACGAACATCTTCCCTGAATACATAAGGAATATTCTCGGCTTTCCGGAAATATCTAGAAAACACCAGCAACGATCAATGGGAAAACAATTGGATTACTAGACGGCTGTAGAATTCCCTAGAAAAAGGCTGAAAAGACTATAAAAGGCGGAAACGGCACACACCGAGTTAGTTGACAGTGAACAGCTGATGTTTGAAAGCGAAGCGATCGATAGGCGAACAACAGGCGATAGAAGTCATAGTGTCTATGGTATAGCGAGTGTTTATAGTAGAAGCGTGCGGGACGAGAGGCTTTTAGAGAAATAAATTGTGTAGACTTGTTTATAACTGTAGTGTAGTCAAATTAACTTTAGTAATTAAATAAATTCGTTATTTTTGTTTTGTTAATTGTGTTTTGCGTGACTGAACACGTCACATTATTATAAGTGTGACTCAGACAATACAAAATCAACAGATTTATTATTGACTCATATTGGCATTCAAAAAGTGGACAATCTGGTCCTTATATAGTGGCAATTTTAAGCGACAATAGTACTTATTTGCAGCTGAGATTCCCCAAATGTTAAATATAGAACCTAAGAGGTCATTTTGGTAATTGCACCTAAGAGAATTGCAATCGTTTATTACATATTAGAAAACAGCCCTGTAAAGGCTTTCGAACTATTTTGCTCTTTGCAGGCGCAATAAGCGGTTAACAGGACTGGCATGTTCAAAACAAAAAGTTTTAACACTGTTTAAAACACAATCTAAATAAAACATGCTTTAAATTGACGTATTTCAAATAGCGTTTAACTCTGTTTAAAACAAAAATAGAACATCTCATTCACTACTATGGAAAAAGCTGATTTATTCATTTTAATGTATAATTGTGAAAATCTCTTAAAAAAATATTCCGTCGTAGAAGATTTTTTTAAATAAAAAACAGAAAACGAGTCCAATAATGCAATTTAAAGCCTTTGAGAGGTATCAAGTTTTGATCAAAAGCGTTTGAAAATTCAGTTAGTTTTGAATAGTTTAAAGAGACGTATGAATTTTCAGATAGATGTGGTTGAAAAAATTTAAAAAAATCTCGGTGTTATTTTCAATAGTAGATTAAAGTTTGATGAACATGTTGAGCGGATTGTTGTGTTAGCAAATAAGCAGATGAGTTTCATTTTAAGGAAAGCCAAATATTTCAAAAACTTAAATTCAATTGTAAGTTTATACAACGCCTTTGTAAAATCAAAATTAATGTATGCCTCTGTAATATGATCACCGTCAACTAATGTTTTGTCTTATAAAATTGAAAAAATACAACATAAATTTGCCAAATTCATGTCGTGGAAATTATTAGGAATGCCTATGAATTTCTTTGATCATGACTATTCTGCAGTATTAAATACACTAAAACTTCCATCATTAAAATTAAACAGAATAGGGTAAGTGCACCAGTGAATGAACAGTTAAGGCATTTACAGAATTTGGATAATCTTTATAAATTAATTATGTTATATTAAAATATGATCTTAGTTTATACATACATCTTATTTAATCATGATTAGGATTACGGTTAAAGAATTCACTTACGTTTAATCTTGAATTGAAAGGGAATATAACTATTTAATTCTGCATAAAACCCCAATAAATGAACAAGCAATACCAGTAAATGAATACCATTGTTTCAATAAATGAACTAAGAAAGTAAATGGTAAAATTTATTAGAAAAATTGAAAAAATTGAAAATATAATACGAATAAAGGACATTTTGCGTGTAAATGTAAATATAAAACTTATGATTGAAACTCAAGTGAATTTTTTCATTTGGGGACATTCATAAACACCTTGTTTGCGACATAAAATCGACTGTTCATTTATAAGGGCACTTGATCTAGGGAATGAACCTATTTTTGTTAGTCGTTCACTTATTGGACAGGGGCATTTGTCGGCGAAGTCTTTTAAAACTAAGGAATCGCCTTAAAAGACGATTACTTAAAGACGAAAATGTGCTCAAACGCGTATTCACACTAGTTTTCAATGAATGAACATATTGTTCATTTACTGGGAAAACTACGCGACCCAGTGAATGAACAATACTTTTGCCGGTTATTGCGATGATAATTTGTATTTTCAGGTTATGTTAGCAGTTATCATAACGAGAAATATAACAGTGTATTAAAATTATCAAAAATTATTAGGCGACCAAGTCTAGTACTCTTATTATACACTGCTGTTACTTACATGCTCGCTTATTAACTCTTAGGGAACACCTTGGTTAGCTAAAACAGTTGTCAACAAAATGCTCTTGTCTTCAATCGGTGGAATGGAACTTAATACTGTTTGAGACAACAATAAAACAGAGTAAGAGGGATTTATAGGAAATCCCAATAAGTTAGAGAAATGCGACAGAAGCTTAAGAATCGTATATTAGTTCAGAATTGTTCATTTACTGGTACTGTTCATTCACTGGTACTCTTACCCTATATCATGATATGATAATCTTGTATAAATCATTAAACAGACAGATCGATTGTCATAGATTAAATAGGAAATTTTTGCTTAAACTACCAAATAATAGAACAAGAAACAATAGGACTACTTTCAATATTCCAATGATATGATCTGAACTGAGATACAGATCAGCTGTATCGAGAATATCTCTGGAATATAAATTTTTTACAATTTGATATTAATGATTTATTATATGAAACAAACATTTCATTCTTTAAAAATACTATCAGAGAAACAGTTTTACAAATTTTCATAAGATTTACTATTTTCGCTCTAACATTGACATTAATTTTGGATACTTAATCTGCATATCACTGTTATTAATCTTGCTTTGATTCTTCGTTATTTTTTGTAATGCGTCAAATCATAAATACTTATATGGTACATGGTTATATTTCATTACAGGTGTATTATCGACAGCGCTCAGAAGTGTTGTTATTGTTTGTATTGATTAATTGTAAAGGGTATCACCCGTGAATAAAAAAAAATGCCGACAAGGAATTTATACGTTCAGTGGACATTTTACCTTACCTGTATAAAGGCCAGTCTTAACAAAGAGTCAGTTAAATAGTCAGTAACACGATAAATAAATAATCGAAAAAATAATATTGTAAAACAAGTTTAAAACAACATGTGTTGAAAAACAAAGAAATGTTTAATACACATGAACACATGTTTTAAACATTTAAAACTGTTTGTTTCATAGATTTAATAAAAAAAACTGTTCTTTTTCCAATCCTGGCAGTTAACAAAGCCCAAAACGTGTTTCGTTTGAATTGTGTCACAGGCAAGGGCTGTCCCTTAGAAACAGTTTTATGGCCTGAACTGTCACTTAAAAAAAAACTGACAACAACTCGTTCTTACTTCATACTTTTTACAATATCTACCTCGTCATATTTTTTGCAGTCTCGGTATGGTAGAATTTATTTGCCATTAATGAGACTTTACAAGTCACTTTATTACTTTCAGAGATCCATATCCATTATGTTCATGATTTTTGTTTAGAATTTCTTCCAGAGACGTGAATTTCACTTATTTTCTGAGTCGCCCTCACTATATAATATCATAGCGTTCAGCCACGTATCTTAGCTGAATTTTAAAAGTTTTTTAGGACTGTTATATTCATATTCAAGTGTTCAGTATTTCGCATGCATGCATACGTTAGACGTTTAGAATTAATAATAATACATCCGTAAGTCTTTAATAACGCGTTAATCCAAGCGAGTGCTTTTACGGAACGCGCATTCTTGGCGTAGTTTGAAGCTTGTGTTTT
This sequence comes from Agrilus mali, assembly GCA_029378335.1. Taxonomy (NCBI): domain Eukaryota; kingdom Metazoa; phylum Arthropoda; class Insecta; order Coleoptera; family Buprestidae; genus Agrilus; species Agrilus mali. Next base: position 16,302,505 of record CM055658.1, on the reverse strand, counting down.
ACCATTTAACTTATTGCACACTGTCTAATTAATGATCCTAAATATAGAATTAAACGCGACCACAGACAAACAGAAGCCTGTTGCGATTATATACAGATACAGATATACATGACTATAGTTACAAATGAACGCCTACCTATGTAGGTACTTATAAATGGCATCCAAGTACACAAGAATAAAATTAAACACTAAACTAAGCGTATAAATATAATGTAATTTCTCTTTTTGAAATAAAATTATGTGGATATTTAATAAAATTCATGGGGGTAGTAAGTATGAAGAATAATGTTTTTACCAAAATTGGAAAGTAGTGTCTTTAATTTTTCTGGTGATGATCTAACACACCATCTAAGTTGGAAATTATCAAATCTGTCGTTCGTTCAGGCTTTAAAAACCAATCGTAACCCACGGAAAATTCAACATTCGCACGCTCTATGAAGCCTATGTAGGAGTCTGAATGAACAACATTGAAACAACAGGAAGTAATTAATTTTCTATTTAACTTAAAAGACTTTTGGTATTATGTTAAGATGGCATTCAGCGATATTTTTAACCATTAGGTATGGCACAAGTAGGTAGTCAAAACATCATCAATCCTATAGATAAAACGTTCACACGAAATTACGTACTGTTTTTAGTGTTTGTAGTGGGTTCTGAACAACCCCTACAATCAACCTGATAAATAAATCTATTTCGATAAATTATATCTCTATGAGGCAACTCAAATAGTGATAGAAAAAATTGAAAAAAGACAAAATTCCCAGGAGTTTTCCTGAACTTTGGAAGATTAATATAGTTTATCAAAAATTCGTGACTGTAAATAATAACTGGATCTTGTCAGAGTTCAGAACCCTCGGTGCGTTAATCGAAATGCACCGAACTTTGTTGATGTAAAATTCTCAGAAACGAGGCAGGCAATTCTCGGAACCCAAGGGTCTGTCTTGGCTTTGGCATACAAGCAGTGGCGTACATTTCAATATTCGTAGTAAGTGAAAGTTCGTTGGGTAGTAGGTACTCATTAGATATTTAAATACGGCGGCTGTTCATAAAATAGGTCACGCTAAAATTAGCTTTTTTTTACCCCCTCCACCCCGGTTGTCACGCTGTGTCACACTTTTTGTGACCCCCCTGTAAATATTACGTCACAAAAACTAAACCCTCCCCCCCGAACATGATAAATTTTGATTGATAATGCACAAATTTTGATAGTCAAAAATTTTTATTTTATTTTCGTAATAAAATTTAAATCACACTAATATTATAAAGGCGAAAGTTTAGAGTGTGTGAGTGTGTATGTTTGTTACTTCTTCACGTCTAAACGGTTGGAGCGATTTTTAATAAAATTTGGTATGGAGTTAGCTGACACCCTGGATTAACACATAGGCTACGTTTTACTGCGGGAAAATATCTTATTCCCATGGAAAAATCGATGAAAATGAATTCGCGGAATTTTATAAATGCGAAAGTAACTGTCTGTATGCTACACAATCTCGCCTAAAATTTACTGAACCGATTTTAATGAAATTTGGTACAGTGATAGTCTGGAGCCTGATAAAGGGCATAGGCTACTTATTAATTCGAAAAAAGGGTTGTAAGGGGTTGAAATAGGAAAATTTGTGCGGAAATTCCGTAATTTTTAAAGATAAAAGGTTGAAACTTATTTTTTAGGCTTTTGATTAAATATAAATACGACATTTAAAGTTTGTAAAAATTTTACCCTAAAGGGGGCAAAAATAAGGAACGAAAGTTTTTGTGTAATGACGTCGGCAAAAAGGCTTACGGCCCAGAAAATAAAAATTGAAGAAAAAAATTTTAAATGCTGCCGAAAGTCACTATTCCACGCGGACAAAGTCGCGGGCATAGCTAGTAAATTAATAAATATCTTTTGTAACGAACAAATAAATAATATTTCTAGTTATCAGAAGTCTAAGGATTCTATAAAAATTGAGTAAAATTTTTTGAAGAACGGCGAACGTCCTGTCCCCCCTTGTCCCACTTGTCCCACGCAGCAAGACCCCCCTGTATGCGAACGTATTTTATGAACGGCCCCTAATGTTAATTAAAAATTTTTCTATATTTACTACTATATTAGGGCTTTTAGTTTTTTGTGGTGGTAACAATAATAGCTAAAGATACTCCTGTAGCAGTTACATCACGCCTTTTTATATCAGTTTTATTTTCACTTGGAAAAACTTGCAAATATTAAAAACAATACTCTTTGACTGAAAATTAAGTTTTTGGCTTTTCTTTTTCAACTCCACTGATTTTTTACAAGAAAGTCACAAGTAACAATGAACAAATTACAATTAACAAGTAACAGTAACAATTAACTATGAACACTAATAATCGACTGGAAAACACGGTAAACAAATTCTAAATGCACACCTTTTAATATTGTAGTTCGATTAAAATATTTGTGCATATTTTCAATTATTAGCATCTAAAGGTAATTTTTTGACATCCTTTGATGCGAAGTAAACTGTAAATGTTGCAAATAAACTTCCTAAGAAATATCCGAAAACACGACAGGGGGATAGATATAAGATACTGCCTCACTGAAAAATCTGTCAGAGGTTTTTGTAATACATTTACGCGTTGTAATTAATCATTGATTTAGAAATGAAGTATGTACGTTTTATCAAGTACCCTAGCAAACGAAGATTTAAATGTACGCCACTGTATGTATACGAAAGTCCGGACAAACCCTTGCGTTCCGACAATTAACCTGCCTCGTTTCTTAGAATTTTACATCAACAAAGTTTCAACAAGGTATATATAATAGGTTTAAAAACCCTATGTACCTATCAATTAGGAATGCAGCAAACTTACCGGTAATTATCTTACAATACATAAAACGGTAGAAATAATTATAAGCCCACGTAAACAAGTTTTGTTACATTGTAAACATCGAGTTTCTTTTTCATTTTATTGCGCGAGAAACAAAGGTCGGAGCTTGACCAGCAGACGTCTAATAAACTATTTTAATGGGACATCTTGTCTCATTCAGTTCTACTTCATGACTTGCACCTTCGCTCGCATACATAGTATGCAAATTAGTTAAATTGTTTTTTTTTTCCGGGCCATAAGTAATAAAAACTCACCTTAGTGTTTGTTCGTTATTAGCATTGCACTTATTGTAAATTGAAACTTCTTATAATTACGAGAGACACTAATTCCAAATTAGAAGCAAGATAACAAAAAATATTATGTTCTCATTTTATGACTTAAGCAGTTGCTTAAAAAATTACAAATGTCATTTATATGATATCTATAAAGCACCGATTGTGCAACATTATGACAGCCACAACACATATATACATACATTACATATTAAAGTTAGCAATAAATAATAAACGGTTTCATTCAAATATTTATGAGTTTGTGTATCTTGATTGAAACAGTTGACACTTTGATACAGACAGCCCTTTAATTTGTCACGTCTGAACGGGCAATAAAAATGTTTTAAATTAACGTCACTTGTAGAACGATTTGTTCTCTTTACATGTCATCGTATTTTGCATCTTTTAATATCAATAAAAATGATCGGCAAATATAAAAACTGACACCAACTTTTTATTTTTAGTTTAGTGTCTCTCAGTTGCTGGTAATTGAAGAAATTAACATTATGTATTAAATATTCAGCATTAGCTAAAGATTAATTATATACCTATGTTATTGTTCTATAAGTTGTGAAATTTTAAAATAAAGAAACCTGTCTGTCATGAATTTGATCACACGTGATAGATATTGGCTAGAGTGTGAGAGATAAACGATTTAATGTATCTCACAGTCTCAGTCTATAATATATATTGTGAAGACGCTGCACTTTATTCCTTTGTTACCATTTACCACAATGACCGCAGATATTAATTCACAATGAACGTGCCATAATGCATAACACCTACGCGCCACAAAATTTCTGAACAAAGACAATTAATAGTTGAATCATTCCGAAGCGTATCTATTAATCTTTTACAAAAGAAATGTTGATGGCTCAGTTTCAAAGAAAAATATCTTTACAATACTACACCTATCATAAAAGGGTTTATCTTTAATTTAGATTTACTTAGGTGCCCAGTTTCCTGATTAAAAAAAAATACATTAAAACGTATAGAATTTGTAAATAAATTCTTGCCTTATCAAAATGTATACTAGCTGAAACTAGAATAATTAAAAAATTACGTTTAAATAGAAATTGTATCTTGCGGTTAACAAATCGAAAAATTTTTTTATAGGGGTGGTTAAGGCAACAAAACATTCAAGAGGTTTTATTACCTTATTGCGTCAAATAACTGAATTGTAACTCATAGAAAGGACGATCTAAACCTTATAATTAGAGGCCATCCGTAAATTACGTCACACATTAAGGAATGGGGGTCAACGAAATGTGACATTGTGTGATAAGCGACAGGGAGGGTCAAAAGCTTTGTGAAGTCACATGTCAAAATCTATAATACCTAAATGCAAAATTTATATGTATTATCGTTCTTTAATTGGTCTTTTGTTTTTTTCCATTAACTAAAATATTTGACTTTATGGTAATTTACTAAAAACTATTTTTAATGTCAATAAAAACAATTTGGAAAAACTGCTGTTTTACTTTAATCACTTTTAAATATAAAATTAAAAAATATGTGACGTCACATCAGAGGGGGCGGGCTTTCACAAGTGTGACAAGGACAAGGACGGGGGGTGTCAAAAAACCATGACATTTTTGTGACGTAATGTATGGATAGTCCCTTATATACAGGGTTTTTCAATTTGATGGGCTATTAGAAGTATATGAATTAGTAAAAGGAATTCAATTCCGAAACTTGGGCTCATTTGGTTATTGTTTATGCCGCTTCTTTTAAAAATATTTTTAAGTTCGATTTACATCCGGTTAAATCGGAAGTTGACACCATATTTGTTATTTCAAATGGAATGGTATATTTTTTACGCTGAATTCGAATAAAACGTGTAATTCTAAGGTAAGTTTGATAACCAACTTGTACACCTATGACGATCGGTTTCTGAATTAATTTAATTTATAGAAAAAAATCGCAATCGCAGCCCAAATTGTAAAAAATCATAACTTCCACAAAATACGACTCAGACTGTTGAAATTTTTACTAGTAATAGCTGAATATTAGTGCTAACGCCTTGACAAAATTGAACTAAATAATTTATACAGGGCGCTCAAAATAAAATTCTAAAGTTTAAAAACTTCAAACACGAATAACTTCGTTTTTTCAAATGGCACCTACCATTTTTTACTTTTTCAATCGACTCCTTTTTTATCCTCTTTCGATCTATATGGATACATTCTATTGTTTTATTTGAAAATTTTCGAGGAATTTTGAATTATTACTTAAAATCATATATTTAATACTCCTATACGTATTTCTAGCGCTTGTAAGTGGAAGTATCACGCCGTAAGTGAGACAGAAATTTGCTGTTTCTATCTCTATCAAGAAACTCGACTCGTTGTGCGCAAGCGTCACAAGTCTTGACTTGTATGGTGGGGAAAGCCACTTGCCAATCAACGTAATGCAATGCTGTATTCTTGGGCATGCGTAGAAAGCTTGTCGTTCCGCGAGAAGGATAGACGGATATATGTCTGCACCGTATGAACTTCGCCCGCTTCAGACCCTACTAGCAATATAGAAGTATTAAATATATGCTTAAAATAGATAATTTTAATATTTTTCGCATAAAAAGGTGTGCCTTGGAAAAATGACAACTAACGGCAATCAATGTAAAATGAAGCCATGAAGTATTTTCGATTAACTTCTGTTACAAAAAATAATCAAAAATGAAAACTTCAATTGAAGTATTTATACTAAACATTTGTCTCGAACATCTCCCGAACACAAATTAAGCGATAAAAAAGGTTTTACAGTGATTTTGCTTTGATTGTCGTTAGTTGTCAATTGTCCAAGGCACACTCATATTACGCCTAAATTAATGAAATTATCTATATTCTAAAAATTCTAAATTACACCAAAGTTTTTAAATAAAACAATAAAAAGTATCCATATAGACCGAAAGAGGATCAAAAAAGGAATCGATTGAAATAATAAAATATGGTAGGTGCCATTTGAAAACTTTAACTGAAATTTTACAATCTTATTTTGAACGCCCTGTATAAATTATTTAGTTCAATTTTGTCAAGGCGTTAGCACTAATATTCAGCTATTACTAGTAAAAATTTCAACAGTCTGAGTCGTATTTTGTGGAAGTTATGATTTTTTATAATTTGGGTTGCGGTAGCGATTTTTTTTTTAATTAATTAAACCGATCGTCGTAGGTGTACAAGTTGGTTATTAAACTTACCTTATAATTACACGTTCTATTCGAATTCGGCGTAAAAAATATACCATTCCATTTAAAATAACAAACTTGAAAATATTTTTAAAAGAAGCGACATAAACAATAACCAAATGAGCCCAAGTTTCATAATTGAATTCTTTCTACTAATTCATATACCTACTTCTAATAGCCCATCAACTTGAAAAACCCTCTATATATAGTAACAAAGTTAAGAGATAATACTCCTTATTAAGTCTCTTTGCAGCTGAGATTCACCAAGTGTTATAGAACCTTTCAGGTACAAGGGAAGCTACTTAGTGTTCACAGTTTTATTGCCTGTGTCACCAGTTTAGAAAAATTCGACAGTAGTAGACGAAAAATAATTACGATTTAAAACTACTTCTTTTGGCGAATAAAACAAATAAAAATCTGATTTAATTATGAATACTTAGCACGTGATTTAAACTAACAAATGTCGGGTATTTTTAATTTGTTATTGGAAAAAGTAAGAAAATAGTCCATCTAAAAAGTGGGCCACAGTTTATCGAAACGTATTAGTTATAACTTGTGTACTTTCATTAGGGAGACAAGCTACTGATATGATAACAGAAAAGATGTCGTTAAGGCGTCAGACCATAATTATTATTACATACTTTACACATATTTTTCACACAACAAAAAAATACGAAGACTCTTGACGCCAGGCATTAAATCATGTTACAAAATTGTTAATAGCTACAACACGTGTAAAAAATCTTTTCTACAATTTAAATATTTTTTTAATATACCTACCTCATTTTTAAAATCTACAAAGAGATAAGAAAACGAATAAGTATGTGGTAAAAATAATTTAAATCGATACGTTGATGTTTGATTATTTGGAAAGCGAAACATCAAAAATTATTTATTTTCTCGTACGAAGTAAAACAAGCAGGTTAACTGGAAAAATGATTTTTAATTAACGACAGGTTTTGGGTTAAAAGTTCTGGACTTTGTCGAGTGGCCGAGCATAAATATTTTCAAAGCACCTTGGCCTTGGAAAGTAATAGCTTTTCGCGTTCGTTGATATCATCAAAGTGCAGGCAGCCTGAGCTGAGACTTGAGACATAATAAAAAGTAAAAAAAAAATACATTCTAAAGTATCGCAAACGCGCCGAAACTTGTCTCACATCGCCAGAATGCACCTCTCTGCCGAGACAAATAACCCTTAGTTCGCGTTATTTTCAACCAGCTGCATAAAAACACCACATTATTACAGCCTTTATGGTCCTTAATAGTCTTGTTCACTGTGTGGCCTCGGTCTTCAAACTGATATTTGTGATTATTCTTTTATACTTAATTACTTGTGCATGTAACAAAAGTTCGGTAAGCTTTTACGAATTTTTAATTTTTGTACGAACCCAAGATAGAGGCCGTTCATAAAATACGTCACGCTAAAATTAGCTTTTCTTGACCCCCTCCCCCCGGTTTTCACGTTGTGTCACACTTTCTGCGACCTCCCCTGTAAATATTACGTCACAAAAACAAAAACCCTTCCACCCTGAACATGATAAATTTTGATTGATAATACACAAATTTTGATGGTCAAAAATATTTATTTTATTTGAATAATAAAATTTAAATTAATTAATAAATGTCTTTTGTAACGAACAAATAAATAATATTTCTATTTATCAGAAGTCCAAGGATTCTGTAAAAATTCAGTAAAATTTTTTGATGAACGGCGAACGTCACGTTGCCGTAGACCCCCGACCCCACTTGCCACATCTTGTCACACCCAGCAAGAACCCTCCCCACCCCTTGTATGCGAACGTATTTGTTGAACGGCCCCATACCACCATGAATTAAAAAATAGAAAAAGGAAGAAATTAAAGTCATAAAACTGTCCTAGGTATGTACCTAAACTACCATTTAAAATCTTAGGTGTTAATTAGGGAAAATTATTCCATTAAAAAAAATATAAGAAACTACCTGTACGAGTCAACTAACGTGAAATTAAAGTAATTACTGAAAGTTGATTTTTTTATAATTTATTAAAACTCCTTAGGTCTACTGTTTAGTGTCCTCCAATTAAGTATGTCTGCATAAAGATGAGAAAAAGCGTTTTATCGTGCAGAAACCCACGAAAAAAAAATATTTAAATGATAAATGATCGATCAGAAGGTTAAGGTTGGTAGTATAAAAAAATTAAATAAAAACGAGAACTTGGGATGGTAGGCAGTGAATAAAAATTTGTCCCAACTAATAGCGTCTGCTATTCGTATAGCCGGTGGATTTATAGTTTTCATTAAAATACCGATTGGACGACAACCGCTGATATATATTCAGCTAATTAAAGCGGAAAAATTGACACACGCCGCAGGTATCTCGCGCGTTCGACGCATACGATCGTCTTTGAAGGTAATTATGTACATTAACCGGTAAAAAGGACGAGCGAAATTGTCCAGGATGCGCCGATAAATGCGATTAAGGCTGATGAATTGTCTAAAAAAGGAATAAGTGACTGACAAAGAACCACAATTTTCTTTTGAAGTGAAATTTCTTAAGAGACGTCACTGTTCTCTATTTTTTGGAGGGTTAGAGGCAATAAAACAGACACCAAGTGACCGCCCATATTTTCGAGGTCTTTTATGGCACAATTCCAACGAAACACATTTTTTGAATTCCGTTAATCACTTATTGAGTCTGCAAAATTAAAAAGTTTTAAGGATCTGTTTTTAAACCACACTAATATTATAAAGGCGAACGTTTGTGAGTGTGTATGTTTGTTACTTCTTCACGTCTAAACGGCTGGAGCGATTTTAATAAAATTTGGTATGGAGTTAGATAACACCCTGGATTAACATATAGGCTACGTTTTACTGCGGGAAAATATCTTATTCCCATGGGAAAATCGATGAAAATGAATTCGCGGAATATTATAAATCCGAAAGTAACTCTGTCTGTATGCTACACAATCTCGCCTAAAATTTACTGAACCGATTTAAATGAAATTTGGTACAGAGATAGTCTAGAGCATGAGAAAGGACATAGGCTACTTTTTAATTCGGAAAAAGGGTTGTAAGGGGTTGAAATAGGAAAATTTGTGTGGCAATTCCGTAATTTTTAAAGATAGAAGCTTGAAACTTATTTTTTTGGCTTTTGATTAGATATAAATAAATACGACATTCAATGTTTGTAAAAAATTTACCCTAAAGGAGATAAAATTAGCCGATGAAAGTTTTTGTGTAATGACGTCGTCCAAAAAGTTTACGGCCCAGAAAATTAAAATATTAAGTGTAAAAAGTTATAGAGGTTTCGTTTATTTCGGATCAATAAAAGTAGTTGAATACTAAGCTATATAAACTATTTTAAACTATAAATAAACTATATTAATGTATAATATTATAAATGCGAAAGTAACTCTGTCTGTCTGTGTGTTACGCAATCACGTCCAAACTACTGAACCGATTTAAATGAGAATTTGGTACAGAGATAGATAAGTAGATATAAAGCTAAAGGCTTGAAACTTATTTTTTAGGCTTTTGATTAGATATAAATACATTTAAATTTTATAATATTTTACTTTAAAGGGGGCAAAAATAAGGAATGAAAGTTTTTGTGTAATGACGTCGGCAAAAAGGCTTACGGTCCAGAAAATGAAAATATAGAAGAAAAAAAATTTAAATGCTGCCGAAACTCACTATTCTACGCGGACGAAGTCGCGGGCATAGCTAGTAATTGATAAACGATTATAAATCTTGAGGGCAAGTACTAATAACCTTTTAGGTACCTAAAAGGTTCTATAACACGTGTTGAATCGCAGTTGCAAAGATAGACTTAATAAAACCGCCCTGTTTATGTTTTATTGCTTGGGTCACCACTTTAAAAAAAATAAACAATATATTCCTCACGCTCAGGATACTCGGTAGGTATGACTAATTTAAACTTCACGATATTTTAGGTTACCCTTTCTCCTTTTTTGTACTTAAATTATTATTTTGACCCAGGACCTGTTTCTCGGTTACTCGATGTGCCAATTTTCCCTTTCAGTTTGCCCTGAATAGGTGCCTACCAATAAATGGGCGTAGTAGTGAGTATACGAGATCGTACTTCTTCCGTGTGTTACTTTTCAATTAAACGAAGTAACGGTACCGTTGGTACAAGTACTTGGATGCAACTTAACGGTACTTTCGCAATTTAATAACTTTCAACCTACTTTGGTAATAAGCATATATATAAGCCCTGGGAAAACTTCAATCGTAATTTATGTAGGCACTTGATCATGTATACCGATTACACAAAACTTTTTCTTTTCTTTTAGTTTTCATTGCTATCTGTGGTGGTTGAGATTTTTAATTAACAATTATAGATAAAAAGAGAAACGAAAATAAAACAGATGTATGGTAGAGACGATTAAAACTGGCGTAAACCCCAATAAACCCGTTGTATTTTCTTTCTTCTTTCACCTTAGCGATAGTCGAGACAATCTCTTCTGTAAGACACGACAAACGTCATTGAAAATACAGTAAGTTTAGAAAGAAAAGTAGCATAGAAATCGCAATAGACATTTGCATACAGCTATCGCGCTTGCTTCTGCTCGGTTACCTATTGCTACTTTGTTTGTATGATTCATAATATTTCTTATTGTAGTAAGGGTGGTGGCAAGGGTGTGTTCAAAACGTACAGCAAAGGCTGGGTATGCCCAAGTAAGAACGAGAAAAAAGCTACATCACTTCTCATAGATGATTTATTAGGGACCTTGTCAGTTCTGGTCGCCTTTACTATACTTACAATTAGATTTAGGTAAAAATAAAGTTATTAGTGGATGTTAGTAGATATAAAATATTAAAAATTATAAGATATTAAAAAAGTCTCCGTAAAATTGAAAGTGGCCCCTAAGATCGTATTTTAATAATAACATTATGTAAAAATTGGTAAACAAGTAGTCTTACAACCTTCTGCAGAATATTTATGTATTTATATATAAAAATATGATTACACATTTGCACTTAAAACGGATATACAGGGGTTTTCAAGTTGATGGGCTATTAGAAGTATATGAATTAGTAGAAGGAATTCAATTCTGAAACTTGGGCTTATTTGGTTATTGTTTATGCCGCTTCTTTTAAAAATATTTTCAAGTTCGATTTACATCGGGTTATACCGGAAGTCGATACCAACTTTGTTATTTTAAATGGAATGGTATATTTTTTAGGCTGAATTCGAATAGAACGTGTAATTCTAAGGTAAGTTTGATAACCAACTTGTACACCTATGAAGATCGGTTTCTGAGTTAATTTAATTTATAGAACAAAAATCGCTACCGCAATCCAAATTATAAAAAATCATAACTTTCACAAAATACGACGCAGACTGTTGAAATTTTTACTAATCATAGCTTAATATTAGTGCTAACGACTTGACAAAATTGAACTAAATTATTTATACTGGGCGTTCAAAATAAAATCTTAAAGTTTAAAAACTTCAAACACGAATAACTTCGTTTTTTCAAATGGCACCTACCATTTTTTATTTTTCAATCGATTTCTTTTTTTATCCTTTTTCGATCTATATGGTTTGAGGTGCCATTTGAAAAACTAAATTATTCGTATTTGAAGTTCAACTTTAGAATTTTATTTTAAACGCCCTGTATAAATTATTTATTTCAATTTCGTCAAGGTGTTAGCACTAATACTCAGCTATAACTATTAAAAATTTCAGCAATCTGAGTCGTATTTTGTGGAAGTTATGATGTTTTATAATTTGGATTGCGGTAGCGATTTTTTTTCTATAAATTAAATTAACTCAGAAACCGATCGTCATAGGTGTACAAGTTGGTTATCAAACTTACCTTAGAATTACATGTTTTATTCGAATTCAGCGTAAAAAATATACCATTCCATTTAAAAGAACAAAGTTGGTGTCGACTTCCAGTATAACCGGATGTAAATCGAACTTGAAAACATTTTTTAAAAGAAGCGGCATAAACAATAACCAAATGAGCCCAAGTTTCAGAATTGAATTCCTTTTACTAATTCATATACTTCTAATAGCCCATCAACTGAAGAAAACCTGTATAATAGTTAGACGTATAACATGTTATAGGTAACATATAGGTAGGAAGTAACTCATATTTAACATGTAGAATGTATTGTTTAAAGTACAACAATTTTACACCAGAAATTTGGCGCAATACTGTAAGAAATACTTACGACCGAATAGTTAAGTCATAATCGAGGAAGTAAGACCCTTTATTATAACAGACAGTATTTCTGAAAAACTTAATGTTAGTAATAGCGATAGTGATAGTCTTACAATTAGTGACAATTAGGTAACTTTTGAGTGTTTTTAATAACGCCTTTGGTAAACTGTTTTAGTCCTAAGTCTGGAAAAAGTGAAAAGGAAATTTAAAATTACTACTTTTTTAAACATTTTTTATAATTTAAAATAAATATAAAGGAGACTGTGGAAAACCAAATAATTAAAAATTGGAAAAGGTCTTACCCCTCATAACCACAACACTTTTAAAAAACGCGGACACGTGTTTCGCTCACTTACGAGTCGTGAGCATCTTCAACGCAAGTCTTGCTTATAATATGTGCACGTCTATGAATCGCCAGAAAGTTCTTTCTGTTAAGATGAAGGTGATATGTTAACTCCACCAGATGCGGCAGGGCTTTTTGTGTTCTCTTTCTACCTTCAACATTATTTCCATATTTCAATTTTTGGGCGTACTAGAGTAAGCTTTTATGACGAGGATATTTTTATAATCTCAGGGGCTACTTTCGATTTATATATACAATAAAAATAAGAGTAAAGAGACGTTGAGGGAGATCTATATGAGATTATGAACTACTGTTGGAGTACAAGTAATAAAAAAAAATAATATAGTGAAGTTGAACTTTTTCACATTTTTTGTCGGGTTGATATCCATGTAAGGAGACACTTTTGATACCTTTTACCTGTTTATACGAAGTGTCGTGTTTCTCTGAGAAAAAGAAAACAAGTTTAGACAGTTGACCTGTCCGAACTTGTCCGTGACTTGTTTTTATTTCACAAAACTATCTGACTTGAACTATTATCTATGTACGAGTGTTATTTTTGTTAATTGGACGGGAACAGGAAAAACAGGTGGATCACATGGTTGTCTTTGGCGTCCCTTTGCAGTTTACACACATTTAGGCGACTTGTAACAGACGTCAAGATCAAAAACCTGGACCTGACAGGATGAGTGAAACGTGACGAATAAATTTAAACTTTTGCTTAGAACGTTCCAAAATTATACCTACCAGTTAATTGGCTGATTTTAATACATAATTGAGATATGACAAAGATCTCAATATTAAATATAAATTAATCACTATCTATTATTATCCTAACTGCAGTCAGAATATTCGAATTGAATTTAGTTACTTTTTTGCAGCAATGTTTCTTTTTAGTCCCCAAAATAAATACCTTTTCAAGGCGACCTCTTTTTCTTTTATATAACATAAATTGCCAACATTGTATGTATGTATTAATTGTTACTCGCCGTTATTGGAAAATTAATCGCGAATGTCAAAGAGAGAACGGTACCTAATTTGGTAAGTTGGTTGTACGAGTGCCATAATATACCATATCGACCTCTGGCCATCTGTTCTTTTGCTGATTTTGAATGAAACTAAATTATAATTTAGCGTATCTCGGCGACCTACAGTGCCCATCATAATAGAAGAGAATAGAATTCATAACGGACTTGGTAAATAAATATGACTAACTTTTTCACAGTGTTGACCGATGTTGAGTCTTCTTTCACTTCGTTATAAGGTGATAGATATTATTTAGGAGACATACACACAGAAGCTGCTCCGGATACGTACTCTGGTGATTTGAATTTTTGTATCTGTACTTGTTACAAACCGGATTAATATTTAAAAAAAAGCATATGTACGGTAGAGTACTTAAGATCGAATATCAGCAGGTAAAGTGTTGCATGATTTAATCGGTTACAGTTTCGAGTCCATTAGCTTGAAAGGACTTCGCGAGTTCGATACCCGGCTAGGTCACACTCATCGTAAAATTGATAAACTTTTCTGGCTTTTATTGCATATATATTACATTTGAAACTAATTCCGATTTAATCTTGTCAGGCGCGGTTCTAAAATAAATTACATGTTTGAATTTTTATTAATATTGGACCATAAAAAGGTCTCAAAACGTTTCAAAATAGACAAACTCGCCTGTAGCGACTAAAACTTCCCATATAATAAAGATTAATTTATGTAATACGTATAACAAAAGGCGAACATAAAATAATTAACATATTCTACATTTACTTGATAGAAATTTATAACTTTAGTAAATAAAAACACTATTTAATTTCCACACTTATTTATTGAAACCTTTACAATTGTTTCGCTACTTTGTATCTACTTCACTTATGTTACCTTAGTAACAGTGAATGATTTACATTTAATTCTAGTTTACAATTTATATCTGCAGCTAATGCTTTGCCTAATTTAATTACAGAACAACATAATATTAACACATTTTAAAATATTACATACCGAAAGTAAAAGCTAGAAATAAAGTTTTTTAGAAGCTCTAGAAATAAATAAATACAAAAACAATAATGTACTTTTAAACGAACAAATAGACTTAAACAATTCTCCCTTAACTGTAGATATAAATTGTAAAATAGAATTAAATTTCAATCATTCACTGTTACCTTCTGAAGAAGATACAAACTAGCGAAACGAATGTATAGGTTTCAATAAATAAGTGTGAAAATTAAACAGTATTTTTATTTACTAAAATAATAAATAAAATTCTTTTTGTTCCTATCTTGGTAAGCGATTTCCCGATTCGCCAATTCCTGTTTGGCCAACTTTTAAATTTCTTAAATAAAACCAATAAAAAACCTGTTGCTTTTTAATGTTCACTATACTTTTTTTAAAAGCAACACGTATTTTATTGAATAAAAATTGGAAAAGGTCTTACCCCTCATTTTCTAATTTTTATTTATTTGGTTTTCCACAGTCTCCTTTATATTTAATTTAGGTATTTTATTGGTTTTATTTAAAAAATGTTTCACAAAGAACCAACGATGGAATCTTTAAGTATTTTAGTAGACGATAATCGTTACAAATACGTATTGACCAGGATCCATAATTTTTGAAACAAAAAAAAATTACAGTAGGATGAAACCCATTGGAAAATGAGGAGAATACTTATAACAGAAATGAAAGGAAAAATAATTTACGGGCGATCTGAGGTCGGGAAGGGGAAGGGGGCGAATTTGTAAAGGTAAAAAACGGTTTTCCTTGATTTCCGGAAAAACTACAAGTCTTATGGAAAAAAGTTAAATGGCAAAGTTGTAGGTAATAAAAAGATCTACAACTTCTGTATTTACACTTTTGTCACATAACCTCACAATTTGTGCTAAAAATTCAAATAACCAACTTTTTAGTTTTTTATTTTTATCTTTTACAAAAAAAATATTACTTTTCACAAAATTTGGTAAAAACTTACCTATATATGTCCCAAACACGCTGTAATTTTTTTGATTTGAAATATTTATTTTTTCACCTTATTTTACTTACTTAATATCGAAAAAAAACCCTAATTTTCAATCGACAATTCTCACGTCAAACTATCTGCTTTTTTAAAAACGTTGGTGGGCTTTTTCATGGTTGAAATCTCTACTTTCTGATGGTGTGACAAAATATATACATTACCAACTATGGTAAGTTTTCTCAGGAAATGCCAAAAAACTAAGGGAATTTTATCTAAAAAATGTGACCGCTGCTATTTTTTTCATTTCATTTTCAATCAAAAAAATTACAGCGTGTTTGGGACATAAGTAGGTAAGTTTTCACCAAATTTCGTGAAAAAAAAAACGTTTTTTGTAAAAAATAAAAATAAAAAACCAAAAAGTTGGTTATTTGAATTTTTCACACAAATTTTGAGGTTATGTGACAAAAGTGTTAATACAAAAGTTGTAGATCTTTTTATTACCTACAACTTTTCCATTTAACCTTTTCCTATAAGACTTGTAGTTTTTACGGAAATCAAGGAAAACCGTTTTTTACCCTTAAAAACTGACCCCCTTCCCCTTCCCGACCACAGATCGCCCGTAAATTATTTTTTCTTTCATTTCTGTTATATTCTCTTCAGCTTCCAATGAGTTTCATTCTACTATAAATATTTTTAACTTTACTATTTTTGAAAGCCTCAGCACTGCTCTGTAGTGCCGATTAGCGTACTTTACGAAATAGTGATTATTGAGAAAGATGGTACATATTTTATAGTACATGTGCGCATGAATATATATATATATATATAAGTAGGGGTATGTGTGTCGTTGTCTAGATATCTGATATACTACAATTTTAGTCAGTAAGAATAAGAAACATAGCTAATAAAGTATCAATTTAATTTGTTAAAATTCGTCTGTTTTATTAATTCCACTAACACCTCATCTTAACAGTGATCTTTAAATTTTTTTTCGATAAGTATATTATGTATTAACCTCAGGTAGACGATAATCGTTACAGAGACGTATATAAATATCTACGTATATGTAAATATAGTATTGTTGGCAAAAATTTTCTTATACGTTAATTTAATATAGATATATTTAGTATTGATTGGCATTTGTGCCCTCTGTTTGTAATTGGTAATTATCTAAAAACCATAATAGATAAATACGTTGGAAAGGGCGCGTAAACACATTTAGGACTTCATAAAAAGAGAATTTCGATTTAAATTTGCTAGTTTATTTGTGAACTTGAAATCGCATATTAAGCATCTCATCTCTTGTTTGCTAATTTTATTATATTTTTTTGTGGATAAAAATGAAGCTTTCTAAAACTAAGCCCGGGCAATTCCTTTTTTATATATGTATCTAAGTATTTAGGTAAATGATTCAACATAACAATTCTTATGTATACAGGGTTACAGGTTAAGTCGACCTAGATCCTTTAAGAGGTTGTACTTTCCCTCATTTCTGACTGATTTCACTATGAAAGACCGTATCCCAAACTTAACCCTTTTCAGATGTGTTTAAAAATATCTATGGTTCTCTAGCTATTCAACAAGGTATAACAAGTTAGGGTATTATAATGAAATAAGTTTGGTTGGCTAAACAGGAGTTGGCAAATCGTCACTAAACCATCTTTTGGTAGGTACCAATCCCAAAGTCCATTGACTTGCATTTGTTGTACTTATCTATTTATAGTATTGCACTGTAGATTTGGCAAAGTGACTAATAAACTAATAACACCGGGCACGTTAAAATTATTTATAAAATTTCCCTGTGATGGCACCGTTATCCTTTATAAAGTGCATTGGTCCTGCCACCGTTTACTCAATTAAAGTTTAAATGCCACGTACGTACCGCCAAGAAATTCCATTCTTCGCGAATTACGGCATAGAGTTCACTTCCTGCATTTACTATTATTACAGGATCGTGCATAGTTGGCTCGACTCCAAAATCAATTAAAACTTGAATACGAAAACGCAGTTATTTACCTAATTTAAACAACACGCTATGCATTTTAACAATTACAAATCAAATACATATACTACATTACGATATTATTTGATTTGATTGTTTAAAAAAAGATTATTTAAAAAAAACCTCAAGGGTACAGTGTTAGATGTCCTTTAGTCTAGTAGTAAGTATTACACTAAATAATAATAATTCAATTAATACTTATTACGTTCTAATGGATCTAACTGAAACATCATCATGTGCATTCAAAAGATACAATGGTAACAGTCAACAATACTATTTGTTATTTATTTATCAGTGACACACATTGTCAACAACAATCCCATAAATAAAACACAAACTTAATGACATATCTTGACTCGACATTTTTTTGTTTATGAAGTTAATTTATTATTTAACATTTTATTGTCAGGAAGAATTTCCGCAAATAACGCTTTATTAATAATTAATTTTTAATGGGTTATTAAAGCCTAAAAAATGTAGTAAATAATAATTAGTTGCCCACTAATAAAATTTCAAGGCGAAATTATCAAAACACATCTATTGTCTTAACGATTTTTTAAACTTTTCAGAAACTCATTAGATAATTATCATTTGGTTACGCACAAAACCTGTTAACTAATATCTACTACTATTATTAGTGTAAAAAAACATATCAATTTAATATATCCATTTAGATGTAAAAAAAAATTCTTAATGGGTTATGACTAGAAATGGAATCTGAAAATAAGTTAATAGAGTATTCTTAGAACGAAAAAATACTTTATTGAAGATGACTGAATTTAGAAAAGGAAAAACAAGTAATATGATCTAATTATTTTCTATAGTACCTATAGATAATAAATATGTGCATGCAACAGTAGTATTCGGTTACTTCTTCTAAAGTTACCTGCAGTGAACATTCAAATCCGCCAAGTCAGGTAGAATATAAAGCGACCACATTAATATTGTATCATAAAACGATACAATGATACATTAACAAAACATTCTTTGAAGGAAAGAAAAAAAAAACAGTTCAAATTTAAAAATCTTGTTCAAAATGTTTCACTCACCTAAAGGTCCACCAGATGTTAAAGCACATGGTGTTGAGCCAAAAAAATGCAGAAAGGAACAGGAAGTGCATGGCCACGGCTGTAACAAAGAAGGAAATTTTAAATCACTGATGATAACCAACCAGGTGGTGCACCGAGCGAAGAAAATGGTTAGCGTGAAGCAATTTCTGACAATTATAATTTGCGTTGTTGGTACACGAAGATACATACTACGTAATATCCAGCATGGTATCATTAAACTCAGTTTTACTCACAGTAAAATACATTACCTATAAGCGAACTATGAATTTCGATTGAAGTTTCCATTGGCAGAATTGATGGATATAAATTTTACAAACTTTTATATAATAATATAAATAAGTTCCACAAACCTTTATTAACCAGATGATCGTTTCTCCACATGCCAACTTCTTCAGAACTACTAATAATTAATGAGATTGATTCTGAAGAAGCTACAAAGTGACGAAACAATCGTCAAGTTAGTAAATGTTTGTGGAAGCTTATATAGTGCTATAAATATTTTTATATGTATACAGGGTTTTTCAGGTTGATAAGCTATTAGAAGTATATGAATTAGTAGAAGGAATTCAATTCTGAAACTTGGGATCATTTGGTTATTGTTTATGCCGCTTCTTTTAAAAATATTTTCGAGTTCAATTTACATCCGGTTATACCGGAAGTCGACACCAACTTTGTTATTTTAAATGGAATGGTATATTTTTTACGCTGAATTCGAATAAAACGTGTAATTCTAAGGTAAGTTTGATCACCAACTTGTACACCTATGACGATCTATTTCTGAGTTAATTTAATTTATAAAAAAAATCGCTACCGCAACCCAAATTATAAAAAAATCATAACTTCCACAAAATATAACTCAGACTGTTGAAACGTTTACTAACAATAGCTGAATATTAGTGCTAACGCCTTGACAAAATTGAACTAAATAATTTATACAAGGCGCTCAAAATAAAATTCTAAAGTTTAAAAACTTCAAACACGAATAACCTCGTTTTTTCAAATGGCACCTACCATATTTTATTTTTTCAATCGATTCCCTTTTTTATCCTCTTTCGATATATATGTTTTATTTGAAAAATTTGGAGTAATTTAGAATTTTTAAAATATAGATAATTTCATTAATTTCGGCGTAATATGAGTGTGCCCTGGACAATTGACAACTAACGACAATCAAAGCAATTTCACAGTAAAACCTTTTTTATCGCTTAATTTCTATTGGGGGATTTTCGAGACAAATGTTTATAATAAATACTTCAATTGAAGTTTTCGTTTTTGATAATTTTTTGTAACAGAAATTGCTTTGATTGTCGTTAGTTGTCAATTGTCCAAGGCACACTCTTATACGCCAAAATTAATGAAATTATCTATAATTTAAAAATTCTAATTTACTCCAAATTTTTCACATAAAACAATAGGGATCGAAAGAGGATAAAAAAGGAATCGATTGAAAAAGTAAAATATGATAGGTGCCATTTGAAAAAACGAAGTTATTCGTGTTTGAAGTTCTTAAATCTTAGAATTTTATTTTAAACGCCCAGTATAAATTATTTAGTTCAATTTTGTCAAGGTGTGAGCACTTATATTCAGCTATGATTAGTAAAAATTTCAACAGTCTGAGTCGTATTTTGTGGAAGTTATGATTTTTTATAGTTTGGGTTGCGGTAGCAATTTTTTATAGGTATACAAGTTGGTTATGAAACACCTTAAAATTACACGTTTTATTCCAATTCAGCGTAAAAAATATACCATTCCATTTAAAATAACAAAGTTGGTCTCGACTTCCGGTATAACCGGATGTAAATCGAAATTGAAAATATTTTTAAAAGAAGCGGCATAAACAATAACCAAATGAGCCCAAGTTTCAGAATTTAATTCCTTCTACTAATTTATATACCTACTTCTAATAGTCCATCAACCTGAAAAACCCTGTATAACATACATCCAGTACAAGCAGAATCAATAAATTATAAAAATTTTCGTCACCATTACAGATAAAAGTAATTCAGTCCTAAACAAAAACTTTGAAGAGAAATTTAATGTTAAGTTGGCAAAGTTGTGGTGATTACAACAGAAGGATTTTCAAATTATTATCGTCAAAAAAAAAAATTAACTGCAAATTACTTGGGTGACTTGCTAAAATAAGTGACCTCAAAAGTTGCAATAAATTTAAGAAAAGTGTAAATATAATACAAGGTGTTCGTGCGTCCTATTTATTAAACTGACAGGATTAAATTAAGATCATTAAATTCTTGGTCAACGGACGGACAGTTTGTGTAAACTATTAAGGTCGTTGAGCAAGAATTAAAATCAACACATAAATGTTCCATCAGCTCAATTTTTAATACGAAACCAAAATTCTTTCATTTTTTTTATACACTGTATGTAATTGATTGATTAGAAATTTCCAACATTATAGATTTATTCTTTAAAGAACTTTAAAATTTAAGGGTCACCATCTCAATGGGTTTGCTAATATTTACAATTTCTCAAATCAGTAATAAAAGTTGTTCTCGTTGACCTAAATCCAAACATTCAAATTTAATTAATTAATTAATTAAATGTAATGTTGTGCATAGTAAACCATTTTTTTGCTTCTACTTCCTCAACTTGTTCGCATTATCCGGCACAGATCAAAACAACTGGGACATGGTTTGTATTGGCACAAATACTACGATGCAATAAATACATTACGAAGGTCAATTTAAAATCTGTCAAAGCAGAATGATAATTGATCCAATGTTATCTGTAACTAAAACTTTTAATTTACAATAAGTTATGTTAATTTATAACGTTGTATCTCGGCCACCGACCATGTTGTAGAAACAGAATAATTTAATGATCTTATATCTTAATGAAGTTGACGACTTTTATTATCTTTCAATACTTCTTCTCGTTCTATTTTGAACTGTGTTCACATAATTTTTTGATCTTGTTTCTTTAGTTACTAATTAATATTTTAGGGGGTATTATTTACGACTGGTTTCGTTTTTCTCAGCTTTTCTAATTAATATGTTATCGTCTTCAACACCTCTGAATCACAGGGATTCAATTTGGCATACAATTTAGGTATAGTACAGGCATAAATCTTGCACCTAAGTAATAGCTTAGAAGGAAAACAGTCGGTTCATGCGTCAGTGGTACAGGGTTCGATTCCCAACTGGCACGAAAAGGTTTAGTAAACTGCATTTGAGGGTACATGAAGATCTTAAGTAATCAGACAGAATTTGCTCACTTCGTTTTAATTTAAATCTATACGTACCATAATATCAGTCGAAGTCAATCTAGCCTATTAACCGTTAATTGATGACATTTAATAGATAGTTAAAGCTGGATCGTATTTTAAAAAGCGTAGTTCATTACTGTGGCAATTAAAACGGAAAATAAGCAAGCATTCCATTCCATTCGCATTTCATTAATTCAGTAAATCACGCAGTGCAAATTAATAAGTTGCCCGAAGTGTTTATGTAAAGGTACCTTTCTGTGGGATGGATACAATCGCTTCCGTCACATTATGCAAATCACAATCTAAACTAATTGGAACTCGTTTGAAACGCCATTGCTGTTGCTGTCGCTGTTGTCTGTTTGGCCGACGAAGAAATGTTTTTTTTTTTTTCCTGGGTGGACGGAAGGGGAAATATGTAATAAATTTCATATTAAGAACGTGAGAAAGAATTAGATATTAGAGCAATTCCTCAACCAGCAAAATATCAAATGATTACTTTTCTATAGAATTAGAATTTTAAGTATTACTTCGAAATATAATTTGTATTTTTCTTAATGCGTCATCACGAGTGAAAAAGTTGATGAATATTTTATTGAACGGTTGGTTCGTAATTAAAGTACAGTATGTACTTAATAAATTTACATATCAGGTAGAAATTAGTGCGTCCGAAGCAGTAAATGTTTCTTGCATTTAATTTAATGCGAAAGGTAAGCGCACAAGCCAATGGGACCACCTTCTGGTTGCCTCCACTACGGTCGCATTTGATTAATTCCACAACTGATTGCAATATATCCAAGTCTGATCGTGGTTTTGTAAAACGGAGTGAAATCTTCAATTGAAGCGACACATTGAATTCCATCAGACTTGAGTTTAATTAAACATGTAATTATCAATTTATACAGGACAGGAAGTCATTAACATAAAGCAATGTTGTAATTTTTAGTTCAGGTATTTTTATTTTATTACACCAAAACTCTATTATCATTGTAGTACGAGTACATTTTGATTTGCTAGTGACTCAAAAGTTAATGCGTAGGTATTTATTTTAGTAATTAATCATCATTAATCATTGCTCCAATCATCATTTTGTTTTTAGTTTTAGTAAATAAGCAGAAAATTATGTACTAACAACTTTAATAGCGAATTCTAGCATTTTATGTTATATTCGATTTTTCATTAAGTAGCGAATTTTGTAATTAACCGAGTGGAGTCATAATTATCGTTGATGTTAACTATTTCAGTGCCAACCTTATGTACCCACTTCCGGTTGCACAACACGACAGGTATTCGATAATTGGTTTCCTACGTAACCGTAAGATCATGCTGAACCTAATACAAAAGCACAAGACTTACAATTTTACAAAATAGAATATAAATAATGCTGATGAAGTTGCAAGAAATGTGGACACCATTTTGTCCTACCAATATATCTATATTGTACTAGCAGCAATACCCGGCGTTGCCCGGCTAAGAATACCTATATTACACGTTGGCTGGAACATTCTAGAATATTCGCGAATTTAGAACTAACTATCCAGAACATCCCATAATGATTCAAAACATTTTCTAACTTTTTTTAACATTCTGAAACATTTTTGAATGATCTTCAAGATTGTGGAACATTCTTGAACATTGCCAAATCATTCTGAAATGTTACCTATAATAAAACATTATTTTACTTAGAACATATTTGAACTCCCTGTAACATTCTAAAAAAATCTGCTTCGTTCTCATCCCCACTCCGTGCTGTTTGCTGGATGAGTAGTGACATCAGTAGACGCCTGGCGGGGATGACTAATCGATTGATAATAATCGATCAGTTATCGACCACTGAGAGTTGAAGATTATTACAGTACTAATATCGCTATTAAAAAATGGGGGTTGGTGGTAGAAGGGTGAAAATTAAGTGTTGTATGCATTTTTTAATGCCAAATCATAAAAAAATATGAATTAAAAATTTTGTCCAAAAAATAAATAAAAGTTAGGGGTGGACAACCCTTATCACTCAGGGGTATGAAAAATAGATATTAGCCGATTCATATAAAATTTCGAAAAATTCGGGTTTCGGAAGAGTATGGTAACTAACATTGTGACACGAGAATTTTCTAATTGAATTACAAAATTTTATTTTATACATTCAACAATTTTGTCGTAATTTCACGGAAACAATACGGAGATGTGTAAACGGGCTTTAATACCGTAATTTTTGCAAAATTAGACGGTGCCAGCGACCCAACCGCAAATAAGCATCATACACAACATATTTCTGGCAAATAGTGTACAGTTTTCTAACTGGCATCATGCCATGGGCAGGGGTTCATTGTTTCATCACATAAATACACTAATAACCGGCTCATTATGGTCTAAAAAATTGGGAGGTGTCAATTTCGTTAATTTTACAACATTCTTCCGACAATAACAGCAGCACTAATTAGATACCCAAAGGTAACAAAATTACGGCTATCGATTTGAATTATTGATCTCGATCAATAAAATTGGATTTAGGTCACAGAAGTAATTGAAAATTTCGTAAATAACTATAGGTATCGATATCAAACATAATTTTCTCAGGGAATCAATTTATGATGTGTAGAAATGTGGGTGTTATGTAAGACTAATTCAAGAATATTTTAATACTTTTCTTATCACTTATAAACGTCAAAGTTTGAACTACTTAACGATATTTTGTGCCACCCATCTGGACAGCAGTCACTCTTATCAGCAACATAAGGATTAATTTATTATTAACTTGTTCGTTGAACTCTTTCCAATACAATAACTATATTCACTGGGGAGGTCTAATAGCAATCGTTATTTATTATCCGTGAACATGCCGGAATTTTAGTGACGTTCACATGGTTTTTATGTCTTGTTTTACTGCCCCTTTATAGTGTATTTTTTAAATTAGTTACATCTGAACTTGTTTGGAAATAAAAACATAAAGATTAGTTAATGGTAGTAAACATTTGTAATGCATAACGCATCTGCATCAGCGCGAGACAAATATACAGGGTCTTAAAAACTCTGATTTCCGCAGGAAATTTAAATATTAAAAATTTGTACGCAATAATTATTTTTTTAATAGATAAGTAGTTTATAACAATTTAATATAAGTCCTCTGCAAATCACGATACTACAAAATTACAAAATTAAACAAATAAACAATAAGAGAGGTTTAGGATTGAAACAGGTGGAATTTACTTAAGCCCCATGTACCTACCTACCATTATACTAGATTTTAAATAATCATTGACGAAGTCAGTTAGTTAGTTAGTATATTCTCAAGCTTGTAAGTTTATTTTTAATTAAGTGCTTTCGGAATTATTCACTTGAACTTTGCTGATTAATGGGCCATTAGATGGAGACAACGTAATTAATTTGGACGCTTGTACAAACGAGAATCCATGTCGGTTAGTGGATTTGGGAACACATTCGATGTTCAACTGTCCGTTCGAATATCAACATGGTGCAGTTGAAGACCTTCTAAATTTATTATTTTTTAAGTTGACGGTAATTAGCCTGGATTGTCTTATTACTCAATTGGCAAAGCATTTAAATCATTCAAATAATACGAATGGATGATTTTATTAGTTTAGAAAATTATGGAATCAGTGATTTTTTATTAAGGGACCATTTAACGACAGAATACTACTAAAATTTTTTTAGACCTTCGTCAGTAGAAATAAAAAATCTGAATTCATCCCTCTAAATCTAAATAAACGATCTCATGGCTCCAGATCTAAATTTTCATTTTTGATGGCCTAAAAATAATTACTAAAGAAGGCACCCTCTCAATGTGTTTAATATTCTTTTTGGACCAAATAAATTGTATAATTATGTCAACAGATCGTATCTGGTAGCGTGTGGGCTATAGGGGGATAAAAAATAATCCCTGAGCAGCCCTGTTTATTTCATTAACTAGCTCTATGTTGATTTACGACGTTGGGAGCTGGGAGGGCTTTTTTTATCATAAAAAAGAATGAATTAATGAAAGGTCACATAGTTAAGAATTTAATAGGGGAGTCCCACATAAAACAACCACGATATTCCATGAAATAATGTGTAACAGATGATGATGCTTGAAATCAAAACCCAAACCACAAGCCTTTTAAAAATTCAAAGCCACAATTTTGGAAATAAAAAAATTTGACGAAATTTTTTTATCTAAAACACATTTTTCTAGAGACATCTTTTTAACAAGTGATAGAATATTTTAATCTAAGTAATTTTTATTTTTGTATAAGTGATGGCCTTATAGACCAGTGCTGAAGCCTTCAAAACTAGTAAAAAGTGAAAAAAAATTATAGTAGGATGAAACCCATTGCAAAAGGAAGAGAATATAACAGAAATGAAAGGAAAAATAATTTACGAGCGATCTGAGGCCGGGAAGGGGAAGGGGGTGAGTTTTTAAGGGTTAAAAAAACGGTTTTCCTTGATTTCCGGAAAAACTACTAGTCTTATAGGACAAAGTTGTAGGTAATAAAAAGATCTACAACTTTTGTATTTACACTTTTGTTACATAACCTCAAAATTTGTGTGAAAAATACAGATACCCAACTTTCTGGTTTTTTATCTTTTACAAAAAAAATTTTTTTTCACGAAATTTGGTGAAAACTTACCTGTTTATGTACCAAACACGCTGTAATTTTTTTGATTTGAAATATTTATTTTTCACCTTATTTTTACTTAATATCGGAAAAACATTTTTCAATCGAAAATTCTCACGTCAAAATATTTGCTTTTTTAAAAACGTTGGTGAGCTTTTTCTTCGTTGAAATCTCTACTTTTTGATGGTGTGAAAAAAAATATTACTATGGTAAATTTTCTCAGGAAATGCAAAAAAACGAAAAAACTAGATTCATGTTTTTAAAAATATTATAATAACTTTTTTTCATAAGACTTGTAGTTTTTCCGGAAATCAAGGTAAACCGTATTTTACCCTTAAAAACTCACCCCCTTCCCCTTCCCGATCTCAGATCGCCCGTAAATTATTTTTCCTTTCATTTCTGTTATAATATTCTCTTCCTTTTCCAATGGGTTTCATCCTACTATAATTTTTTGTGATTTCAAAGATTATCGACCCTGGTTTAATATCTTTAAAGTTCGATTTTTATTACTTATTAATATAAATCTCTAACGCAATGAGTACAAATAACTAATCTAATAGTAATTAGATTAGTTATTTAAAAACCCGTTAGTGGTGTAGGTAAGTAATTGTTTAACATTTTACATGCATTAAGTATGGGTACGTGAATCAGTAGAAATAGACACATATTAGGAGCCTTATATGGAATAACGAAATAACTCAGCTTGTATGTATCTGTAACAAGCATAACAGTATGGTGGCCGCTCCTTCGAAAACGTAATCTTTATTCCCGTTAAATGCAGGAAACAATTGAATAATAATCGTATAAATACAACAGTATAAGTACAGTCATCTAATACATTTTAATATCTAGCTAAATTGTCGTACAATAGTAAAATAATTAGCTACTGAATTGCCCTTCAGTTTTTCAAGAGCCTAAGGAAATGAACACCAACCAAAAAGTTATAGTTTAAAAATTTTGGACACGAACACGTGAGAGACCTCTTAAGGTCATATTTTGTTTTATTTTTTATGAGCTTGGGAGACTGAACAACAGATAGGAACGTTTAATAAACCTCATTTATTTAATATCATTTCTGAAAAATAAATTAATTGATTTAATTAAATATTAAGTATAACAAAATTGATCTTATTATTTTTTGAAACTTTTCAAACAAATTTGCGTTGGGCTACAGGTAGTTAGGTAGGTACTTATTTCCTAAATGACCATGTAATTGTCTTGGTGCTGACCCGAGATCGAGATCTCTCTTTGCTGTCAAGTTCTTTGACCGAAGAAGTGTGAAAATTACATCTGGTCTGTTAATACAGAAGTTATGCAAGTGTGTATACTGTACAGGTACAATTGGTTGGAGTTGTTTTTAATAAAACTACAGCCATCAGTTCCTTATTTTATTTTTTTTCAAAAAGTAGAATGAATTGCTGTCTCGTTTTTGCAGACAATCTAAACTTTTTCAATTACGATTTCTTACTACTAGGTAGAATTAATTTTTAATTTATTTACAAAAGTTTATCGTTTCTGTTATTTCCCTGTAATGCTAACAAAATTAAGATTTCTCCCAAAAATTGTCTAGTTAAAACCAATTAATTATTTTGGCTCATGTCGTTTAAATACGTGGCCTTGTTTGTTAATTAAGTTCCTAAAAATAATTCACCAATTTGCTAAATTCGTAACACTCTAGAAGAAAACGTTTTGTTGCTAATTAAGTATCGAGACAAAAAGTATTGCCTTGGTTTGTCTGAAATTTTTAGAATATGACCAATAGTCTGAAATTACAAATACCGTGCCTGCTGTAAAACTAACAAAAAAGAATATAAAAAAATACATTAAACACATGAAATTAAAAACTTTAGAACGGAACTGTTCGTAAAATTCGCTAATTTTGACCCTCCCCCTTCGTCATACTCTTCGCGGCCCCCCTCTCTAAATAATATAAACAGAACAGAACTTAAAATTGTTAAAAGCATTATTAATGTAAATTTTTACTAAGGAAGA
This sequence comes from Agrilus mali, assembly GCA_029378335.1. Taxonomy (NCBI): domain Eukaryota; kingdom Metazoa; phylum Arthropoda; class Insecta; order Coleoptera; family Buprestidae; genus Agrilus; species Agrilus mali. Next base: position 16,273,843 of record CM055658.1, on the reverse strand, counting down.
GGATATTTTAAAGTTTTATGAAGGTACTTAGGCTGATTTCATTAAAACTACATTTACCATAATAAGTTAGATTTAAAGGAAGTCTTTAAGGCCAACCAAAGTGGAGAAGGAAATTGTATCAATTAATTTACAAAAGAAACGTTGTCAAGCAAACAGTCCATCAATGTCAGCAGTGATCAGCGTCTTGAATAATGATTCGTAAACGATTTTATTCGTTAGTACTTAAAATTGTTACTTTTAATTGACAGAAGAAGAACAAACAATGTTATCTTGTTTCCTAACAACTTGAGTGTGCAAAAAATTTTATATGTCCGCGGACACATAATAATGAAACTTGAAACGGGTCAACAATTGGCAAACGGACATAATAAAACTTGGTGTACTCTGTATCTAAAGTCATAATTATTCGTTCCATTATGAAAGATTTTTTTATTTTAAATTAAATTGCATGCGAGTCTGCGAAAATAAAATGTTATTTATGACCAAGTTGCTTTCTAGCAGAAGAGAAAAGAGAAGAGAGGAGAGAACATCTTTTACAGTCCTTAAACCGTTAGATGTAATCGTTTAATAATACCAAACCCACCTTAACAATATACATTTATAAAAGATTTATGATTGTTACAAGAGACGTTCAAATTTATTTAGTAGAGACATAATAAAGTTAATTTCTATACGAAGAACTACACTCACTAAAAATTTTGACGTGTTTCTTTATATAAATATTCCTAGAAAATTAACAATTCTTTTGAAGCTTTATAAACAAATTAACGGGAGCGCTTTGGAGAAGCTTCAAGCAATTTCAAAAGAACTTAAAAATAGTTATAAGGCCTTCAAGCTCATTAGAGCACTTGAAGCACTTTATAAATGGGTTCAAGAACTTTAAAAGAGATTCGATTACTTTAAAAGGCCTTCAAGCTCATTCAGTTTAAAGGGGATTCGAGCACTCCAAAAGAAGTTTAAGTACATTAAAAGGCCTGCAAGCTCATATGAACGGTTTCATGCACCTTTTAGCTACTTAGGAGGACTCCAAGCACTTTAAAAGGACTTCAAACTCATTATAAGGGCGTGAAGCACTTTAAAATGGGGTACAAGCACTTTAAGTGGACTTCAAACGTTTTACAAAGCCTTAAAGTGCACTTGAAGGACTTCTATTTCAATGTTATAAATTTTATCCTGCTTTGTGTATTTTACTTCGGTACTTAGGCCCAGCAACACAACGCTTTGTAAAGAAGGTGCTGCTCCGACTTCTCTAGTCGGTAATAATAATTCATTTTAAAAGCGTTTTTTTGCTCACGCCATTTAATATCTCTTGCAACTGATTCGACCGAGATTGAAATTGAATAACATTCGATCATAAAAAAATCAAGTGGATGTCAGTGACCGCATACCTATAGCAATGGTAAAGAAGACGAAAGATTGTTAGACGTGTATAAGATATAGAGGAGCCAAGTTTAGAAACGTACTTGACGTGGGTATGCGTAGAAGTTATACCATCGTTATTGTCGTGGAACGACATAGACATGCCCTTGTCTGATGCCAATGGTACTACACATATACAAGCATACGTATACACGCACAGAAATCCTTACACGCAAGCCCAGACACTTTTTCATTTTTCTTACTCGATCTTGTGCTACAAGTCAAGTTGAGGTGAAAATACGTGAAGAACCAGAAGGAAAAAAAGACAGATTTTAAATCATTATGTACAAACCATACGTACCTAACCATATAACAATTACATATGAGAGCTGAGCAAAGTACTTTAAGCCCTAAGTCCTACACACTTACTTGAAGAGCTTCAGTACTTGAAGCCCCAATTGCAATTTAAGATTCAAGGACTTCGAGTTATTAATTATTTTGAAAAATCAGAAAGGACTTTGGAAGGTTTTCAAGCATATTAAAAGAAATTGAAGGGACTTTAAACATTTTGGTAGGTCTTCGAACACTTTGGAGAGGACTTCAAGGACTATAAAAGGACTTCAAGTACATTGACATGATTCCAAGAACTTTGAGAAGGTTCCAAATGTTTTGGGAGACCTTTAAATTCTTGGCAAGGGTTTCAGGAACCCTGAAAGAGCATTAAGTAGGCACATTGAAAGTAGTTAAAATGAAAAAAAAACAGATTTTAAATCATTATGTTTGTAATATACGCAAGTACCTTCACAACTACTTGAGATAACCATACAACAATTATATATGAGCGATGAGCAAAGTACTTCAAGCCCTAAGTCCTACACGCTTACTTGAAGAGCTTCGATACTTGAAGCCCCAATTGCAATTTAAGATTCAAGGACTTCGAGTTATTAATTATTTTGAAAAATCAGAAAGGACGTTGGAAGGTTTTCGAGCATATTGTAAGAAATGAAAGCACTTTGAATGGACTTTAAACATTTTGGTAGGTCTTCGAACACTTTGGAGAGGACTTCAAGGACTATAAAAGGACTTCAAGTACTTTGACATGTTTCCAAGAACTTTGAAAAGGTTCAAAATACTTTGAGAGACCTCTCAATACTTTGCGAGGGCTTCAGGAACTTTGAAAGAGCTTTAAGTACATTGAAAGTAGTTGAAATCCTTTTAAATACAAAGTACACAGCCCCAACAGTGCTTCTAAACAATTAAAGGACTTGCAGTGTAAAACGCTAAAAAATGCCTGATTTTGTCATTTAGTTTTTTTAGCTAAACTTCTCTATTTCCAGCAATAGTTTGACATTAAAAAAATATATTTCGCCGCACCTTCTTCTCTTTTGTTCATTTTATTTCTAAATTAAAATCATTCCAAATCCAAACGCTCAAACATCAGCGTGCAGAACTTTTCTTTCCTACAAATATTATTTTTGGTGTTTAACATCCCAGTAGGCGCAATTAAACGAACAAAACAAAAACATATTTTGTTAATATTTCCTGTAGTAAATCGAAAATTGTAAATCATGGCATGTTTTTATAGAGGAATTATACCAGTTGTTATATTATTAGGATAAAGATAAACAACTTTTTTATAAATATGTATCAAAGTAGGTACTTCCTTGACGTCTTCTGTAAGGTTTATGAAGTTTCCTTCTGATCTCACGAAAATATACGATCGTTATTATTTATTGTGACTCATATCGTCGTGGTCAATCACATTTCAACGTGTTGTGGGCATGCTAATAAAATAACAAAAACGTGCGGATCTATTTTTAATCTGGTTTGGCAGCGGTTTTTCTCCTTCAGATCAGATACCAACACAAAACGTGAGCGCTGCAAAAATTCCTGTTTATAATTTCGACTTTTAAGATACCTATTAAGACTTTCTGACCCAAATATAAAATGTACATAATCTATAGAGACCAGTGGCAGCTCGTGGGTTATATACAAGGGAGGTCAAATAATTTAAAAGCCCATGGAATAGGCACATAACGATTTTTTTTGTTGATCTCACTGGCGTACGTGCTGGTCTAAGTACTTGAGTTTAGATGAAAACCATTAATCTTTGTTATTTCTTTTATACCCATGTGATATCTAATGAATACGCAGCAAACTACATATAAGTATCTACTAATAGTAGTAATAATACAGATATGTACATGCAGATAATTGCAACGAATGCAATGTAAATAATGTAACAAGTGAATGGGATGTTGTATTCCGAACCGTTTTAATTACCAATAACAATCGTCCTTGGCAAACGTAACAGCAACTATAATAATGTAATAACAGCGCATCGATTGTCTTTGAAGGAATTCTGTAAATGTAACAAACATGATGTGGAAATGACGATATAAACATCTCCTTTTATCTTAGGTATCAAACGATCGAACTGAAAGGTTTTCACACGCCAGAAATGTACTACGTAGTGTAAAATTATTGAAAGATTGTGTTTACGTCATCAGTGAAGTCTATACGAAACAATCAGAAATAACTGATCCTATAGGCCACTTCCCAGAATTGTTATTTACATCGTGTTTAAGGGTAGTCAAGTAGGAGGGTGAACAGGACCGGTTTTACGTAAGGGCCCAAAATTATAGGAATGAATATGGTTATTTTTATGAAAGCATTGGTTGCTAGATGAGAAGAAATCGATATTTTATGTTCAAATGCAATAAGGATCACACAGAATAGTTTGACGCATTCATTTGTTTAGATAATTACAAATAACCTCCGGCTAATTAAGAAGGCTGAAAAGATCCATACAGGCATAATTGTTAAGTTAATTTTTGTATATAAACTTATTAATTTAAGTACTTGTTCAAGATAATAATTAAATTTCATTGGGCTAAATGTAAGCTATAAAACACATGAAAAGAAATAAAATAAAATTGAAAAAAATACAATTTCACTCAAGTTAAAAACAAATTATTATTTGATTTTCAGTATTTAAACATAAAATTTAATGTCTATTTTTTTTCAGATCTGTCTCAATTATTTATTTATTGTACATTGTTTATATCTTATTAATAAAAGATCCGGGGTCGATAATTTTTGAAACCAAAACAAATTATAGTAGGATGAAACCCATTGGAAAAGGAAGAGAATATAACAGAAATCGGGAAAGGGAAGGGGGTGTTTTTAAAGGTAAAAAACGGTTTTCCTTGATTTCCGGAAAAACTACAAGTCTTATGGAAAAAAGTTAAATGGCAATGTTGTAGGTAATAAAAATATCTACAACTTTTGTATTTACACTTTTTTCACATAACCTCAAAATTTATGTGATAAATTCGAATAACCAAGTTTTTGGTTTTTATTTTCATCTTACAAAAAAATTTTTATTTCTACGAAATTTGGTGAAAACTTATCTATTTATGTATCAAACACGCTGTAATTTTTGTGATTTGAAATAATTATTTTTTCACCTTGTTTTTACTTTATATCGACAAAGCACCCTAATTTTCGATTGAAAATTCTTACGTCAAAATATCTGCTTTTTTAAAAACATTGGTGGGCTTTTTCTTCGTTGAAATCTATACTTTATGATGGTGGGAAACAAAATATACATTACTGCGGTAAGTTTTCTCAGGAAATGCAAAAAACGTAAAATTATTATTATTAATTATTTATAAATTTTTACTAAATTTAATTTTTCATCTAAGTATAAATTCATAAGAATGTTCACATCTTTATAATAACAAGTAAAATAATTCAGAGCCCCTCCACTTTATCTGTGCCCGTGAGCCCCACTAGTGTTAAATCCGGTCCTATATAAACCATATTCTTTTATCATTATGTTCAACAAATCTGAGAAGCATAATGAGAAACGAACGAATTGGTAATTATAATGAGTTTCATGCAGTGTTACAAATAACTAATAAAATAGAAAATGTTGAACTCGATTCCTGGAAAACCCAAAATTATTATTTTCCAAGAATTATTTAAATTTCTGATGTTACTCTTAAAATTACTTTTACGTGTTAGTAGTTTAGATACAGTTTTCTGGTATCAATAATTTTCTACAAGATTCTTCGATTTAACCCGAATAAGGACAAGACTTCATCAGCAAGGTCTGTTATTGTTGTTATTATTATTATTATCCATATTTTGTTTTAAATAATAAAATACAATGGGCGTGTTCGCATGATTTTGAAAGAATAAATATCACCTTTATACAACCTTGAACCATTAAACGGTGTGTCGAATGAAAATTGCAACTGCAGTACAGTTACAAGGTGAAAATGCGAAGCAGGTTATTGCGAAAAATTATTTGCGTGACTCATGAGTCGACATAATAACTAAACGTATACGAGATGAAACACGACACGTATTCAAACACACAGGGTGTTAAAATAACAGACAATCGAATTCCACGAAGTCCTTTCCATAAAAAAAAAGAAGTACGGGACTGTGGCAAGGATTAAACGAAATAATCAGAAGAGCTAAAGAAAAATTATTAAAAACTCTTAACAACGTCATTCGTTATAACGATAAACTCGTTATAACGTTGAAATGAGCCCGATATTGATTCACTCTTTAAAGCGCAGTAGCCATTCTCTATTACGATAAAATTTGCTCATGTTTAGACTTTAGTAAGTATTTACTTATTATAAATATTATTGTTTGCTATCAGTTCACAAAGGGCTCCGACTAAATCTGCTCGGTCCCTTCAAATTCGTTATACAGAGTTTACACTGTATACAAGTTTAAAAATATTAATCTGTTGCTCTTTGTCCAGAAAAATAAATTGAAAATATCCTGAGATGTCTTTTTTAATGTTTATAAATTTTCACTATTTTTATAAACACCCTGTAGCTTATATTGTATAATAATTCAATCCATAAATGTTTTTCGTTATTACAGACACCAGTTAATTAGTGTCTGTTTCAATTTACTGGAGAGGTATATTGTTACCACTTACTAGTAACTAACGATAAACACTAACAAGGAAGAAACTTCATAACACAATGATTGTTAGTTAGCCCGAGATTCCGGAAGAGATATAGTGAAATCCCTCGGGCAGATTATCGTTTCGAAAACCCTATTTCAGGGAATTAATTGCTTTCTGTCTCCATCCTATTTTCATCTCATATAAAATCAAGAAGCAATTTATTCTTAAACGAAAAGCATTAACAAAATTTTGCTTTAGGCAATTGACAGATAATTAAACGATTTTTAAAAGACACCAAAAAAAATGAATTTTAAAGTGAAATTATAAATAAAACTCAACGTTTAAAGTCACAAAATTATTTATTGACCACTATAGCCATTTCACCACACAGTGGCTTCTTCAGGTGGAAGATAACGTTGAGTTTTATTTATAATTTCTATTATGGAGTTACAAGAGCTAAAAGCTTCGTCGATTCAAATTTTAAAGTGCGTTATTTTACCTAATCCATTTCTTGTACTGTTTTTGACTTCTGATTTGTTGTATTATTATTAATTAATCTTAATACGTGAGGAACTCGGAAAAAAAAATTTCTGTTGGAGCTGAGCAAAAAAGTCAAAGCTTTAAGCCCAAAACTCTTACTTAATGTGCTTTGATGCTTGAAGATCCAATTACATTTTAAGATCCAAGCACTTCAAGTTATTAATTATTTTGAAAAATAATCTGAAAGGGTTTCAAGCACTTTGAGAAGACTTGAAGCATTGAATGAATTTAAAAATTGTATGAAAGTTTTCTAGAACTTCGAGAAGACTTTGAACAATATAAAAGGATTTCAAGCGCATTGCCAGGGCTCCTCTATTTAAGAATGCTTCTAACACTTTGGAAGAGCCTTAAACACTTTGAAAAGTTTTCAAACACTTTAAAAGCCCATCAAGCACTTTGAAAGAACTAAAAAACTTTTTTGAATGTTTTATAGCACTTTGAGAGGATTTCAAGCGCATTGCCAGGGCTGCAAAAAAATTACGAATGCTTCTAACACTTCGGAAGAGCCTTAAACACTTTGAAAAGATTTCAAACACTTTACAAGCCCTTCGAGCACTTTGAGAGAACTAAAAAACTTTTTTGAACGTTTTATAGCACTTTGAGAGGATTTCAAGCGCATTGCCAGGGCTGCAAAAAAATTAAGAATGCTTCTAACACTTTAGAAGAGTTTCAAACACTTTGAAATGATTTCAAACACTTTAAAAGCCCTTCGAGCACTTTGAGAGAACTAAAAAACCTTTTGGAACGTTTTATAGAACTTTGAAAGGATTTCAAGCGCATTGCCAGGTCTCCAATAAATTTAAGAATGCTTCTAACACTTTGGAAGAGCCTTAAACACTTTGAAAGAGTTTAAAACACTTTAAAAAGGCCTCAGGTACCGTGAGAGGACTTTTGTAAAAGTGTGTTATTTTAACTTATGTTTGTTGGAATGTTGCTAACTTTTGATTTTTTTTTTATATTATTTATTTGTGCTTGAGAACCTTTCAAGTCAATCAAAGGTAAATATTTATTAAAAACTTACCGATGGCGAAGCATGGGGCAGAACTGATACTTTTGCCCCCGAGCTGTGTGATAGAAAGAAGCACATATCCGACTAGAAGACAGGCAACGTGATTAGTTTGACACCTCCAATGAAGTACATGATGACTGGCTGGTAGAAGTGAACCAGCTGCAAGAGTTGCAGCCAAAAATACGGCACTTAACGCTAATCCTATGGGATACAAGGTAAATCTGAGATCCGATCCTTCGTCTGACACCACGCTATTCGGAGGTGGTGGAAGAAGGCTAGGGCAGGTGAAAATACTGGGTGACGGTCCTGAAACAATAAGAAATAATCTGAAAACAAAATAAAATAATGGAACAGTGGAGGAATTTTATTGGAATTTAATGAATCTCAAGGCAAAAAAATAACTTTTCTTAACAAGGGTTTGTCGTTAATTTTAATTAAAAAACACAATTTATTAAACATTACTACATTTAAGAAGCTTAGGGTTATAAAAGTCACTAGATCAGTTATTGATGAGGTTTTTAGAAGTAGATACTACTATTAGCTAAATTACATGATATCTAAAAGCAAAACACTCGCTAATATATTACATATGAAAATCGCTTAAATGCCATCATAAGTACAATAAATTACTAGATTTGCTTTCGGTGCAAATTCCTTAGCAATAACAATTTAACGGTTAAATATGTAAATACCCCATAATCGTAAATTAAAGTGCGATACACCTTTAAAATCGTAAAGGCAAAGTCTATATTATTGTTTCTATTATTTACTACCTGGGTTGGGACAAAAATATTAACCATATAAAACTGCACCCTCATAAACGTAGCAATCAGTCAACAACCACTTAAATAATTTGTTTTTATCACCTTTTATCTGCCAAGAAACCACACTGTATTGTTACGTTCCTTTTGGTCTTGGCCTAAGATAACACTTTTCAATTCTTTTAAAAAGGAATTTTAAAAACTCGAATAAATGCTTGATTAACATATCTTAAAAGCATTCCAAAGGATAAATTCAAACAATAAAAAGAGCACATTAAATATAATACGTGCTTTTATTGGTTATGGATTTTAATATTTGGATTTTACTAAATATATATAATAATTTGCTGAAGGTTTAATGGAGGAAACTTTCTATAACGAGTATTTGCGAAAACCACCACGCCTAGAACCGCTCCTAATAATAATGCAAGATTAAGATTTTTCTACCACACAAAAACGTATGCAATCCAGGTATGCCTAATGTGTGCAACCATTTAAGACAAACAGACCATAAACATTGGTGGGATGGGATTAATAACCGAAAAAAGCGTTCTAATTATTCTGCAATTTAAATCAAGTTCCGGTGCAATGGTCCGGTCTGCTGACTGAGTCACTGGTATTTATTTACATGGAAAAATCATTACCAGTGATCCAACAAGAATATTAACGCCGTTTAATGGGCAAATTTCTAATACACATAAATCTAATGAAGGATATTAATAAACATTCTTATAAATAGTAAATATTTGATTGTATATGAATTGCAGAAGATTTTTTATTACTGAAGTGTAATTACGCGGGTTATAGAAAATTCAGAAAATTTTCACCAAAATAAAACTCTTAATAATGGTCCCTTTGGACCGAAACAATACTGTCCATATTGTGTTTTCTTATTGTTTCACAATCAGTGCACGAAAGAATGTCTTAATGGTAAAATAAAACCAACAAATGCACATTCGATAAAAAATATCTTTAAAAACTTTTTTGACTTTGGATTACACTATAAATTAAATAACAATAATTTCTGTTTTCTGTACTTTCCAATAAACTTTAGTCCTACTTATTTAGGAAAGTTTAAGTAAAGAAAATTGTTAATGCTTTTCTTTCTTGTACATCATGAATATTTGAAACCACACAAGCAATTTACCTGCATTTTCCAAGACGTGTTCCAAACAGAAATGTTTACTGGGTAAGAGGACACCGGCATCCTTTAACAATAGACTTCCGTTACTAAATATTTCCGCGTCCTTTAACTTTCCAGCAATGATCATGTGCTTGTCACAGTCCGGGAAACCCGACACCAACTTGAACTCTTCGTTCAAATTGATCTTGTAATGGGATCCATTCATGGGCTTGCAAGATTTTTTTATATCGACATAAATGCCGCCATCTCCGCAACATTTCTTAACTTTAACTTTTGGCTGTTTCTCGATTGAACAGGCAATAACAGTCTTATAATCAATACAGTATTTATCTGGATGGACCAGATTGTCGAGATCATCAAAAAGCATTAATGACCCATTCTCAAAGACGATGTAGGTTTTCTGTCTTTCGAGAGAGAGAATTTTTGTTTCGAACTCTCCGCAATCGGGTCTTTTGCTGGGATGCAGTATCCAATTTTGGGGAACGGTTCCCTCTGTCAAAAACTTCCGTTTACTCGGTGAATAGATCTGGGGAGTCCAGCTGCTCCGGTTTGTGATCACGCAGGAATAGTTGGATTCTTTTTGCAACGACTGATCCAGTTCACAACATTTCGATATTGTGACGTTCTTCAGGCAAAAAGTCGTGGTCAGCAGAGCAGCAAATAACGCGATATAAAAATAATAATAATGAGTGCACCCAATCATTATTATCGATATAGATATTGGTCAACTTTTACAAGCCAAGGTCATTAACGTCAAAACACGAAAACGGTCCTGTAATAAACGGAATTCTAATAATGTCGCGCGCTAAGCACTGTTTCGCGTGGAATTTTAACAACTTTGTCCGCTATAGCAGTCACTACTCACTCCTACGGGGCTTTCACTAATAACGAATAATTCGTTGCCGATTTTTAAACGCACTGTATCGAACTTTTAATATTAAGCAGTGTTTCTGTCATAATTTCTGCTGGGAGTATTTTGTTCAGTCGCATTTCAAAAATTTCACATCGGCGCTATCGAGCTTTTTCACCAGTAGCAGGACGCGCTAACTTTGAAACAGTCGGCCGTACTGTCTGTGCAGTGTCTTTCTTGTAGTTGTTGGCTTGGGTCGGAGAGAGCCGCGACAGCACAGTCTACCACCCCACCACTTCTTGCGTTAATTCAAAAGCGACTTAAAACTGACCACTGGACTATAATATTTATTACTTAAGTCACTTGCGTATTAAACTACATATTCGATGCGTAAACCCAATTTTAATTTTCGTAAAAACAGAATATTATTCGCCTTTTTGTTTTCAAAGGTGATTAAGTAGTTGTCTCGATATTCTCTAATAACAATGCTTAATTAGTGGGAGAACAATGAAACGAGGTCTTCAGGTAGGTACCTACATAAAACACCTGAGTAATAAGTAGGTCGTTGGTCAACGCGACAACGATGTTGCACAAAAATGGATAACGTTAACAGTTTTAAAATTATTTGTAACACTAGATGTTTAATATACGATTGAAAATCATAATAATTCTTTGGAATTCAAAAATAATAGTATTTTCCTATCATAATTGCCTAACACACATTGTCTGCGTATTACAGCAAATTCTTTATGTCGATTTAAATTAGCTACAAATGCAACATTCCCCGATAATGAAACACCTAAAAGATATCAATTTAGGTTGGTTAGTTCCATTAATCATTGTTAACAAAGCCGTCAGGTCAGTATATAAGCCATTAGTTAAGCAATTAATGTAATAATCCACTTGATAGTGTAATAGAGATTGATAAATAACTCGCCAGTGCGTTGCATTCGTCTTACTCCATCAGTGAAAGTGATTTTCTTTAAATGACTTTATTTTTATGATAGGTAACATTCTCATACTACTACAATTTTGAAAGTTTATAAATAAATTAAATAGACTAACTAAATATAAAATAATTACCATCACTAAGATCATGTGACTTTTAGTGTAGTATTTCGCATAAGTTATTTATATCACCAAATTTATTTACTTTACTCCTCTACGGATTCTTCCAGACTCCCCGAGTTGATAATAAAGTTATCCCTTGACATCCCAAGAAATAATGTTAAGTTTGTAAAAATAGGAAACTAATCAACTATCTACTCTTAAAAACCAAAAATATTCTATCTTCGAAGCTCTTAAAATATGTCAGTCTTCTATGATTTTCTGATGGTGTCGCTATACATTGTACTACACCCTTGTAATTTTTTAAATCACCAAATTTACGTATTCTAAGATGGGAGGTCTTCTCTATATTTGTACTCATGTACCCCACAACTGTTAAATGTAGCCTAAGTTATTCGTTTAATTTTTATTTAAAATACACTCCTGTATGGATTCTTCAAAATCCCCTTGGTTGATAATAAAATAATCCCAAGGCACCCCAAGAAACAATGTTAAGTATTAATAGATTATTAGAGGCTTCCCTACCCCAATTTTCCAGCTTTAAAAACAGAAAAATATTTTTAAAAAATTTGAACTTCTTCAGTCTTCTGTTATATATTTTTTGTAACACATTTTGTTATACCCTCGCAATTTTTTACATTCTCAAATTTACATACTCAAAGATGGAAATCTAAATTTTTATTTGTGCCCGTGGGTCTCATACTGTTAAATCGGACCCTGTTGGTTGGTATAAAACAACCTATAGGTATCTGTTAATGCTACAGAGTTGTAGAACAGCTAAAAGAATTGTACTAATACACTCTGAAGCAATTTTTTTTTGTATTTGTACCCATGACTGTTAAATCCGGCTTAGGTTATTCGTTAATTTTTATTTAAAATACACCCCTTTGTGGTTTCTTTAAAATCTCCTTGGTTGAAAATAAAATAATTCCAAGACACCCCAAGAAATAATGTTAAATAGATATGTAGAAATATTAGGAAACTAATCGGTTCTCTCGCCTGATTTTTAATTCTTAAGGCCAAAAATAGAATTAAAACCGTTTATAACGACATAGTTTAGAACAACATACCGGTATATTGATCAAAATCAAAGGTCCCTGCTAAATGCTGTATACGTATTATAACATCACCAGTTGTTACTACTATCGGTTTTTACGACCAAATATGATTAGTCCCTTCCATGTCGTTTTAACCGATTTTAACTGCATTATTAAAAAGAAATTCAGAACTTCCTCAGTCTTCTATTACCTATATTTTTTTGTGTAATACATTTTGTTATACCCTCGTAATTTTTTACACTACCAAATTTACGTGGGTACTAAGAGATGGGAACCCCAATTTATATTTGTGCCCATGGGTCCCATGACTGTTAAATCAGGCCCTATTGGTTTCTTAAAAAAAAGCTGTTACTGCCAAAAGAGTTGTACTAATAGACTATAAGGCAATCTTTTTTTTGTATTAAAAATTCCTTAGTGTTACTCTTACTATAGAACAGTTTCGAATGCCCACATGGAAAATAAAGGATAGGCCTCTTCGGATTCCTTCGACGTTCAAAAGAAATCAAAGTTGTGGGATAACAAAAATTAATTGGTAGTCCATTCAAAATTGGCACCAACCGCTGTTCTGTACGCCTACTATACTAGGTGTATAACATGCCGAAATAAAATAGACACTAATCTTATAACAATGCCCCGGTGCCATTAGCCGGTCAACTTTTATTATTAGATAGATATTAACAACCAAGCGAACCTTTCGAGCCGCGAAGTCCTACAAAACAAATGACTGTAATAAATAAGAAAAATGTTCAATTATTATCTACCAACAATGTTATTGACATGTACTCGTTTATGTTCTTCTTTTTTTTGCTTTGTTGTCTATAATGTATTGCCTTTTTATTTTTGCGTGGGTACGCTACAAGAGGATCGTATGTTAAGATTAAAATTTCTGCCCGACCAAGAAACTATTCTTCTACTACTAGTATGTACCTTGTAGAATTTAATTATTAGGGAAAAATGCACAAAAATATTCATAATTTACAGAAAATAATTAACAAACAACTTGCTCACGCAATTGGAATATGTAATTAAATACCAAGAAAATTAACAAACTTAACTATGCAGCTAATTATGTGATATGTTTAATAAATACACTTAAATATGCACAATAATTAGTTTATACGTTTATGTGTTCATTGACTCACTTCTAGGAAAAATGCAACTAATGTTTACATTAACATTTACAATTGCCACAAAAAAAATACAAAATTGTGAATCAACATAATAAAATTTTAATTTTGTTAATGTGCATATTAACCCTCATCAACGCCCTGTTGTTAATGTATTTCCTTTATAATCGATATTAAATAAAATAAAAGAATTTATGTATTTCTGTCGTTTCATTTATGACAAAAATGGGTCCGGTCATTTACATCAAAAATCGTCAGAAGCGCTAAGAGGCACAAACAAAAATACCGCAACAATAATTAACAAGTTCCAAGCCGACCGAGTTTAGAATTCTTGAAGTGGAGATTTTATTAAAATATTTACTCATTTGCACACAATCTATAATTCACAAAGGAATGTCCATGAAAGCAGTTTATGTAACTCACACACAAACACAAACGATGATTAAAAAGAATGTAAACGCATATGAAACATACTTTTAAAAAAGAATAGCAAAAAAACGACGTAATCTCTATCTTTAGATTTTTCTAATGTTAGGACTTAAAACGTTTTTTCTTAAATCCGTTTATTATTCAGAAATTTTGAATAAAAAATTGCTTGTTAAACACAATAATTTTAATACCACAAAATCCTAACTCTTCTCATTTATCATGAACAAAAATAAAGTTTCGAAATAGAAGCCCTGAAGACTAATTTTGTGGATCAATTAATTTTAAATTATTATCTTAAAGTTTACACCAAAGCAATCTTACCATTTATTATATACTAACAAGTAATAAGTGTTAAGCAGTTTTAAATAAATAAACTTTATTTATTGAGGCCATTATCAGTACTAGGTATCAATGTAATAAAATCATCGAATATTTCCAGAAAACCCGTTATTGTGGAGATAATTTATGGAACATTTAGATAAGACATAATCACAGTATACAATATGAGTGTATAGAGAATAGATTTATTAAGGGGTTCAAACCGTTAAACCAAATCATACTTTGACCACATACTGAGAAATTCAAAAGGGGATGAGAAACAGTCGCCAGATAGAAACTTACTTCTACAGACAGGAAGGTAGTAGTACAGAGGGTGATGATAAACAACATTCTACCGACTGTGAAGTATCATTATCGTATCTGGTTTGTTACCCTCGGACCCCTTTTCACTACTGAAGCAGCCATGCAATTAATCGAATTTTTAAGACCATCTTCGAACTTTATTTGGCAGGCTTCCAACGTATAGATTAACCAACAACCCCGAATAAATGCCGAATTATACAGAGAGTTTAATTAAAAAACATTTTAATTTATTATCATATAGTCAAAAAATATTTAAAACCAATATTAAAACACCTATTGAAAATTAATTTAATTACCTTCAGTGTTTTATGATGTGAAATTATGAAAAATTAATATTATTATGAAATACTGTACAATTTATTGAAATTAAAAATAAAACGTTATTTTGTGGTCATAATTTAAATGAAATCGAATTTTGCATTGATATGTACCTACTTATATTACTTCTAATAACATTTCATTGATAATTCATGATACACCTTCATAATTTTCATCTTAATAATTGTTTTTGCCTGCGGAGTTAATAACCTCCTTGTTTTTTATTAATGGTTACTACGAATACTATAGTAGTAATTTATCAATGAAAACGTAAAGGTCATTGAACTATTTCATTCATTAAATATAAAATCTATTTGTAAGTATGTAGTAGTGATTTTTTAGTGGTGCAGTTTGCACAACTGCACGCTAGGGTTTGACAGTTTCGAATGATGTTGATACCGTTAACTGTCGTATTTGTTAGTTTTTGTTAATATGTTATTATTTATTAAGAAAATTGTGGCAAAAAGCATACAAAGTGTGTGAATGCTATTACTTTTGAATCTTGTTGATCATTTATAATCAAGGGAATTACGAAGATAAGAAAGATACGAGCTCGTTAATCCGTTAAAATTCAAACATTGCAAAAGGCTTTTTTTGTTAATTGTTTCTGTATCCTGTAAGTAATTAAATTCTCCCTATCTATAAAAATTTATAATTACATTAAAAGTAGCAATGATTTTAATTTTTGTAAGTATTTCTTAAACCGGAACAAACACCTAGTTGATTAGATCCAGATAGAAATGCGTGTATTTTAGGAAGAAAATATATTTACATAATATGGATTATTTATTTATCTTATCAATTAAAACCTACAAATACACAAACGTACTATTCAACAAGATAAGTACGAATTCTGAGTATTGTATCACAAACATTCAAGAAGATCGAAATTGTTTACATTCGATTCCAAAAACTAGCTGGTATTATACATGATTTACTGCACAAGTTTTCTGAGATTTCTCTTAAATTTGTTCGGTCTTGGCCTGATGTAAATATTTGGATAATATCTACGGAAATTCAGAAAAACTATCGGTTAAATTTACCATAAAACCTATCGGCGATATGGAAGGAAGTATATCAGATGCCACAGTAATTTAAATTTAGAATTTATTTATTTTATACCGACATCCAACAAAGCTGTGAACACGATGTAATTTGTTCACATTTACATTCTCGTCGAGAACTTGCGGTTATACTCAATAACTCACTGCTAATCCCTTCATTTACTAATTAAGAAGGATCCTACTACCTACCTAATTATTAACTAATAATTATTTATATGTGCATTGTGCTATCTTGCTGCATATATCCAATAAAAGTGTCTTTAATGTTTGGTAAGTACAACATTTTATTTCCAAGTAGGTAAATGTTAAATTATTACTCTGTTTCATATATAATTGCAGCTGTTTTGTAAAATGTAAAAGAAGCAATTCAAAAGGAAGGAAACATGAAAATATTCGTAACGCCTTCGTCTAATATTCGATATACAAGTCAACACTGTTCTACACTCCAAGATAAATTACATTTGAACACGATGTCTTGGTATAAAAGATATACAATAGGGTATGGTATATTCACTGTAAGCGTTATACAGGTAAAGAATAAATAATATCTATATAAGGACATATGTTCCTTAGTTATTTTTTAAAATATGCTCCCCTTTTAGGTTATATTTTATTTTGCTTCAGCCCCTTCTACAGCAAAACTGTTGCGATTTGAACCCAATAAGAAACATGAAATTTGGCGATTTATCTCGTACATGTTTTTGCATACAAATTGGGCTCATTTAGCCTTAAACATATTTGTCCAGTGCCTTTTTGCCATAGCCCTAGAGAAAATTCAAGGCACTTTACGAGTTCTGACACTTTATTTCGTCGGGGGAATTACAGGAGCCCTATGTGCAGCATGTATCAGTCCTGATGTTGTTGTTGGAGCTTCAGCCGGATCATATTCTCTGCTGTTATCCCATATTTCACACATTGTTTTGGTAACTAGCAACAAACTTTATTTTGTACTATAAGAGTACGAAAATTTATTTATTTGATTGCAGAATTATGAAAACACAAAACATAAAATAGTGCGTTGTACTGCAGTTGGATTTATTGTAATTACTGATGTTTTCTATGGGATAGGCCATTTACAGTTTCGTCATGAGCCTATTATCTCATGGGGTGCCCATCTTGGTGGGGCCATAACGGGCCTTTTTTTAGGTTTAACGATTTTTAAACCACAAGAGCTAACTACTAATAAAAAATTGTACGTTAGGACCTTGTTTTGGGTGGGCATTGTTATGTACACAATGCTACTTTTGTTCCTTATTATAATTAATTATAAAATAAAAAAGTGTACGCCGCCACATTTAGCACGTGAAACAAACATATACAGCTGTTAAAAACTAAAAAGTAATTATAAACGCAGTTAAAAAGAAAAAATAATCCACTTTTTGTTCAATTACGCTCTTGTTTATTAAAACTAATTGCTAAGATGGTGATTTTTGTTTAATTTCATCTTTCAGAAAATTTACGAAGATCAGTTAATAGTAATTAAATCGATTTAGTTTAGGATGGCAATGTATGGACGCATCTTAAACTTCTAAATCTACGTCATGAAGAAAAAGAAGAACAGGACTGTCACAGTGTCACATTTAATAACATAGAATTAAGAATAGTCTATCATCCTAGACAAATAGATAGCCAGCTCGAACTTGGTTGCAAATGTGCTGCCATCTGGTCAGTGTGTCCAAAAGGTCATTCGGCAATTAGCCACTTAAAACTAATAATATACAAGAATTTCTGCTGCTTTAGGCGCCATCTATAAATTAAAAGAACCTCGACGTATGGCGGCAATTTTGAAATTTACACGAGCGTATAGGGTTTTACTTATTTTTCTTTTAAATTAAAAAAAAAAAATGGTGAAATCCAAAATTATTTATTTGTATATTTATTTATTTTTATTTATTTATTTAATCAAAAATACACGGATATAAGTCCACTTAATTATGGTATAAACAATATTTGTAATATAGGGAGGATATCTGCTATGCAAGCTCATTATAGGAGTTTATATAATATAAAGCAAAGTTAATATAACTGTATAAATGACATCTGAATTGTTAGTATCATACATAGAAAGTTCACTCATAGTTTAGAAGTATAGTAATACTACTATTCATAGCATAACAGTGTAGCTGATGCTACTTTCTTGAACTCCTGAAAGCTAAGGCAGTTCCAATCGGTGTCAGAAGGCAATTCATTGTATATAAAATCATACAGCATTTGAGCATCTTAGCGATAATAATAAACTCAATATTTACTTAAACACAAATAGTTAACAATACAATAAAGATAGTTAAAATTAAAATTTAAACACATAACTTTCACAAACATTACTAAAAGGAAAATACCAGTAAATTAAAAATAAAAAGTCCACATGAAGTTTTGGCACAACTACTAAACAATAAACTGGAGAATAATATCACTTAATCAACGACCTGTCGAATGCAGTATGTTGGTTTACTTCTCTTAAAAAAACAACTAAATCGTTTTTAAAAACTTACACAATAAATACACATAACACAGAACTTGTTTTACATTTTTTTAAAACGTTTATGAATGCTGAATATTAAGTGCCTTACTTAATATTGGGTATGTGAGTGGTGTACGTTTTACCCTTATCAGTAGGTGATATTAGGCTTTGGAAACGTAAGAATTTAGAGGGGAATTACGAATCAAAGCAAACAGACGAAAATAAATCGCATACATTCGAAATAGCAATTTTCGGTCTATCGGTCGCTACTTAACCGGTTAACTTCCGAAGCTTTTTAAAATGACTCGTACTGGACATACTTACCAGGTGGCAGGCTAGTTCAACATCCCACACACTGGTCTATCATATAGTCTATGACATAGAAGCTATGCATAATAGAAGTGAGGTTAATTGTTATCAGGATGCGTAAAAATTTATCTCGAGGGCAATAAACAAAAACAATGCGAATAACTTGAACTATATCAGCTTTATAAAATGTTACGCGTCATTTATTTGATAAGTACTGTTCACAATGTTTAGTAAAGGTGAAGACACGAAAACGTCATTCCTCGAACAGACCAAAGCAGCCCGAGAAGAAAGAGCACTTGAAAAAAAGAAGGAACAATCAGCTATATTATTACAAGCTCACATCAGGGGATGGCTTGCTAGATTAAAATTTACAAAACATATTCTGTAAGTAATATTTTCTAATTTAAATTGAGTGAAGTTATTTGTATTTTGTTTTAGAAATGATTTTGATGTTACTGTTCCCGATATACCCGAAGATAAAGTAAATCTAACGTCTTTTACTCCCAGTATTGATATCTACCAAAAGGTCAGACTATTTTTATTGGTATGGAAAAAAGAAAGGGACAAAGAGAGGTTTGCAAAACTCTGCAGATATATGATAGCATCACTTGACATCACTTCACCAAAATACAGCTATGTTGGAATAGCTTTGAACAAAAACCATGTGATAGGTTGGATCTCACATATGAATGATATCCTGTGGAAATGTTGTGATTATTTAGCTGACTTGAAGCCAGAATATGCCAGCGATATGAAGTTTGTCTTGTTATGCTTACACATGTTGGTATCTTTTACAAGTACAAGCACATGGGTAATTTTGAAAAACAAGAACATTGAACAATTCAAACCTGGCATGAGTAAATTTTGTGCAAACTTTATGGGACAGCTTTTTCACAGAGGATTTTATTTAGCACTTAAGGTAGACAATATTTGCAACAGAGCTGGGCAAAGCTTTAGTCCTTTTCAGAGTTTATAATTACTATTTTAAAATTTGGGGTTTAACAAACCAAACCATTTTGGATTTTTAGAGCTTTGAGCTCTTTTGGCAAAGGATTTGCTCAGCTTAATTAATAATAAAAGCAATTAGTTTGTTAACATATTTTTGTTTGTACTTTCAGGGTCTTTTAATTAAAGGATTGAGTAGATTAAGGATTGTTTTTAAGGCAGCATCCTTGTCTGCAATTATTACTTTAGCCTTAAGACCACTTATTGCAGCAGACTTTTCTGACAAATTTATGACAATGTTTTTAATACAAATATTGTCTGTGCCTGCTATTATTCAACATTTGCAAACAGTTACACCTGATGTAAGTACACATTTTTTAAAATGTTGTTTATTATGTATTTATCAAGGCTCTATAAGATTGATTACTTTATTTCTTTTTTCTAATGTTTTTACTTTTTTTATTTAAATTATTTTCATATCTGCGGCTTAAAAGAGTAATTCTCATGTTTTTGTATTTTAGAGTATTACAGTTCTAGTAACAAATAAAATTTTTCTGAGAAGCATTGAACTTTTATCTAATCAGCAAGCAATGAGAATAGTTTTTAATACACTAGAAGGAAACTATGCACTTTGTCTTCTTGCAAATATCACGCAATTAGGATACATAGAAAGAGACAGTACTTTGAAGGAAATCAGTTTTCCTTCATTTACAGTAAGTATTCTGAAAAAAAAGTAAATGTAAAAAAATCATTATTTTTTAATAGGTAGTTGTCACAGGATTATTGGAAAGTTGTCAGCATTATGTTGTTGTAAAACAATCAAATTTGACCCATTGGCATCCCGTTTTGGGATGGTTTGCTCAGCCAATGGACTCAGCACTTCATGCAGCAATTCCTCATGTAAAAATGCAACTTCATCTATTATGGAATTCAGAAATAGTTAATATTCTTTTGGGTATTTACCGTTTAAATCTCTGAATGAATGTTTACATCCTGAAATTTTTACAGGGAAATTTTTATCATCTCTAGTTAAAAACTTGGAAACACCATACGCTCCAGGGGGTTCTTCGGGACACGGCAATCATTTTTCAGGGACAAATTTTCTCAAAAGAGCTCTCGATTCAAGAGTCAATAAAACAAACACTCAAAAGAGCTACAGATCTCTCGGTAGTCCTGACGTGCACAGAGTAGTCTTAATGTGTTCCTTATACCATACAGCTCTACACACTTTAACCCAATTAAAATTAGACATATTAACTGGTAAACTTTTTTGTATATTTTGTCTTTATTTTAATAAAACTAAATTTGTATTTATATTGTAGGTTTGTGCTATAGAGATAGGTTTCTTTATGATCTCTGGTTATTTTTATGTTCCCTTGGACCAAATTGTGGCTTAAAGACTTTTCTAGATCATCTAGCTGTTAATACTAAATGCACTGCACCTGAGTTTCAAATGCTACAACTCTTTTCTGATTGTATGACCCATTATGTGACGTAAGATTGTATTGTTTTTCAATATATCTAATTTTTTCAGATTATCATTTTTATTTCAGAATTTTAGATGACATGGAATTATATGAGCAGCAAAATCCATTCAAACTCAGTGATTTTGTTATCTTGTCCAATTTTCTCAACATTTTTCTTTATAAAGTAGTTATAGGAAACTTAATAGGTAAATGATCATTAAATGACCAAGTGTTTAGTATTTTTTATATTGTTTCAGATTTAAAGTCTATTCAAAATAATCAACTGTTCCAATCGCTTCACACTTTACTAATCGTGCTGTACAAAAGGGACTGCAGAAGAAGATACACTCCTCCTGGACATTGGTTAATTAAAGAAATCAAAGTCTCTTCTTTCATGGTTGATCTAGAAAAAGGACGGAGGGCACAGCAAATCTTATTACAGACAATGCCCCATATTATACCCCACGAAGATAGAGTTAGGCTATTCAGAAAATACATTACAAATGAGAAAACGGTTTTAGGGCTGACAGAATCTGCTTGTGCTTCTCCTCAATCAACACTCATCACAGTACATAGGTAACAAAATTACAAAATTGCTAAGAAAAAAAATACGTTGTACGATATGTTTGAAATTTAGATCTCGAATAGTTGAAGATGGCTACCGTCAACTGGCTCTTATCCTTCCCCAGAATCTTAAAGGAGTAATTCGCGTACGTTTTATAAACGAACAGGGCTTAGACGAGGCTGGTATTGACCAAGATGGAGTATTCAAGGAATTCCTTGAAGAGAGCATTAAAAAAGTCTTTGATCCAGGACTGAATCTGTTCAAAATAACAAGTGAAGAACGTCTATATCCTTCTCCAACGTCGTATTTACAAGAAAATCACTTGCAACTGTTCGAATTTGTTGGTAGGATGTTAGGAAAGGCTGTGTACGAAGGGATTGTGGTCGACGTGCCTTTTGCGTCTTTCTTTTTGAGTCAAGTCCTGGGTCAAACTGCACAGGCTTTGTACAGTTGCGTAGATGAACTGCCGTCTCTCGATGCCGATCTTTACAGGAGTTTAAATTATATTAAACATTACGAAGGAGACGTGTCACAATTAGACTTGTCGTTTACAGCAGATGAAGATTGTTTGGGGAAACTGGTCACTCACGAATTGATCCCTGGAGGGAAAGCCGTATCAGTTACCAACGACAATAAGTAAGTTTTACTTGATGTTTTTCTTTATAAATGCGTAATAATTTACAGAATAAATTACATTCATCTGATGGCTCACTTTCGAATGCATGTTCAAATTAAAGACCAAACAGCAGCATTCATAAGAGGTTTCAGGTCCATTATTAGTCCCGATTGGTTGTCATTATTCTCAACCCCAGAGGTA
The DNA here is from genome assembly GCA_029378335.1 of Agrilus mali. Lineage (NCBI taxonomy): Eukaryota > Metazoa > Arthropoda > Insecta > Coleoptera > Buprestidae > Agrilus > Agrilus mali. The sequence continues at coordinate 16,250,975 of CM055658.1, read as the reverse complement.
GAATAATTTATTTTAAAATGTCTTAAAAAGAACATAGTTGAAGTTTCTAAATAAATTATTTCCAGCTTCAGAGATTAATTTCGGGCGACAATGTTCCACTTGATTTAAAAGATTTGAGAAAACATACCCAATATTATGGGGGCTTCCATGACTCTCACAGGGTTGTAAATTGGCTATGGGATATACTTGATAAAGAATTTTCAGAAGAAGAAAAGGGGATGTTCCTTAAGGTACATACAACGTATAATATTTTTTAAATTTTACTACAGAGCAGAATTTATTTCAGTTTGTAACAAGTTGTTCGAAGCCCCCTTTACTAGGTTTTGCACACCTTGAGCCGCCATTTTCTATAAGATGTGTAGAAGTTGGAGATGACGAAGACACAGGAGACACAATTGGTAAGGAATTATTTATACAATAACGTTTTTGTTTACAACTATTAAATCATTATAAACAGGCAGTGTTATTCGTGGCTTTTTCACAATAAGAAAAAAAGACCCACAAAATCGTTTACCAACATCTTCTACTTGCTTTAATCTTCTCAAATTGCCAAATTACCAAAAGAAAAGTACACTTCGTGAAAAGTTAAGATATGCAGTCTCGTGCAATACAGGATTTGAATTGTCTTGATTTTTCTTTTTCTGTAATATTATCGATTATTATATGTACTTTAATGAATGTGATATATTAATTAATTTCATTATTATTGCAACGCTAATTTATCCTTATGACTACAAATGTATATTATTAAGTTTTTCTTTTTTGTTCAGTAGTACAAATTATTTTTTTTTTGTCATAAATTAGTAAATTTTGGAAACTAGCATATCACTTTTATATCTTTTATATTATTATACATTTAAATAAATAAATAAAACTTGTAAAAATTTACCGATAAAATCGAAAAATTAATTTTATTATAATCAAATCAAATCAGAGTATGCTAATACACTATTAATTTGATAATATATTGTTTTATTGTCTTCTTAATAAATAATTAAGAATAATTTATTATTAAAATGTGAATAAGTAATCAAATATTAAGAAAAAGGTAAATATTAATTACTTTTATGATTAAATAAAAGTTTTAAAATTTTCATTATTACATAAATTATGTTATAAATTAACTAAAGAACGGGAAAATAAAATAGGGTTAAATTATTACTCATTTGGAAAGTGCTAAGTGAAATAAATAAATAAAAACGAAGTTTTCTAGTTACAGATGCGACATGGGTTGCATACGAACTTTACTAATTTTGAATAAATTATGTTGTAAGAATTGTTGCCTATACTTTTAGGGAATTTTTACTATTTAAATGCTTTGTAGGTAGTCAGCTGTTAGAAGTATGAACACGCAAGCGCAAGGGTTCGGTAACTTAAAAATCCACTTTCGGCTTATTTCGTCTTCAGTTTCTTTCTGAACGGGGCAGGTTGTGTTTGTGCTGTGCCTGCTACACAAAAACATAGTCCTTTTAACTTATTCTTTTGTGTCGTTTCCTTTTCGCAAAGTGCAATTTCTACAACAATCGTAACAAGAGAACTGTGATAATAGAAAGTAACTCGATTAAAGAAACCTGTGACCTATTGTAGACACTGAATTTCATGCCATGCAAGATCGAACGATCTTATCAGTTGCTTGCGATTTTAAGGAGACCTAACACCAATTAGAATTTTTTCGTTTTGTGGTTAGTGCCTAGTTAGTTTTTAATAGAAAAGGAAAATAAAGCAATGCACGCATAAATGTACGTTTGAGGAAGCAACTTAAGTGGTTAATTTCAAACTTGATACATCGAGGTCACCTCTTCCTTATCCAAACAAAAAGAAAACCCGTTCACACATACAAACACATAACCGAAACTGGATGATTGTGTTTTATATACTGTGAATTCACGTTATTAGTGAGTGCTTTTGAGCTAAACAGGCTGAACAATAATTTTCTGTGTCGTATTAGGAACATTATGCATAAGTGAACCCAGCGTTTGTCACTACTGTATAACCTGTACCTAGCTTAACAAGGTTAATTACTACTGCTAATTATTGCAACTACATACACATATATATATCGCTAATCAGGGTAAATATAAAGACATTTCATCTGTAGCAGAGTTTTGAGGAATTTGTTGTTGGTCGGTCCAAGTTTTATAAGTTACGGTGCTTTCGTGTGATGCGGTTGAATTAAATCTATCGAACTGGTGCAGTATTTCATGGCTGTGGTCGGCCCTAGCCGCCACTCAAGAGTGTCCATGTCTGTGTCGATGAGCCTGATGCAAGGAGCAGCGGGCCCCACGGCGGGGGGACAGCAGGGTGGCCTGCATGCAGCGCAGCCCTATTACCACCCTCAACATGCCGCCGCTCCCGCCCATACACAGGAACAGGTCCAGCCCGATCGGCCCATCGGATATGGTGCCTTTGGTGTTGTCTGGTAAGCAATAAAAAAAAATTTTTTGAACGTCAATAGTTAATTTTCATATTGTTGCCTTTTTGCAATCGAGTCTAGTTATGGAAAAATGCGAATAACCTTGATCATAAAATCGTTTTTCCTGCAAAGTAACTAGTTATGTTTTTATTGCATACCTGCTTTTAATAACTTATTAAAACGTTCCATATTTATTACCTACTTGATTGTATGGACTAGGAAATACGTACGTCCCACAGGGTCAGGTTCACAGTCCCAACGCAACATTAACTTCTTGTGGTTCCCAAATGCAATAAATGTACTTCTACAAGATTTTGAACAATTTTTTTCTTAATATAACGAGCGCCCAGGAAAAAATTTGAATATTCCCTCCAAAATTTGTTGTCAGCCAGTTTTTTTTAATTATTGTCATTGTCGGCCATCACGATTTTTAATTGTTGGTGCATTGTTGGTAATGTTGGCCATTTTTGTTTTTTTGATTGTTGCCATTGTCGGCCATCATTAATTTTAATTGTTGGTGTTGTTGGCCATTATTCTTTTTTAATTGTTGTCATTATTTTTAATCGCAGTAAGGTATAAATTGTAGACTGGACACTGTTGGTCTTGCCAGTGCGCAGGCCGGACGCCAAACGATAAAAAAATAAAAATTTTCAACGTTATTAATAATCCATTGTAATCTTCATAGTAGTGGTATAAACTAAAACTTCAAAAAGCAAGTTTTCATTTTTGTGTAAGTGCTCGTGTTTTCTTAAACGCGTCCATGAAAATGGGTTCTGTGCGTGGACCCTCTTATTAAGGTCTGCACCCCTGCGCCAGCGCCTAACTACGGTACTGTGTTGCTTCATGTGAAAATAATTCAGACAATCTAGTAGGTAAACTTTATCAATATTTGCTCTATTTTCTTTCCATAAGTTCATGACATTTAGTGTTGTTCAAAATTCTTAGTAGAGGTACTTACTCGTTCTAAAAAAAAAATCAAAGTTTTGATAATGTCATGTTCCTGTCAAGAAAACGAACATAATAATTTCCTACCATTTCCTGCACATTTTGCAACCATCGCATTACATGCTGGCCAAGAACCAGAAAGATGGAATACATTGTGTGTTGTACCGGCTTTAGTCTTATCAAGCGTGTACAAGCAATTGACCCCTGTCGAAAGGACCCCTTTCTTTTACGGTCGTATGGATAACCCTACCAGAGATGTTTTGGAGGATTGCTTGGCTGCTCTTCACAACGGCAAGCATTGTATTGTATTCTCGTCAGGTTTAGGAGCTCTCTGTTGTTTGTTAGGTCTTCTAAAAACGGGCGACCACATTTTATGTGGAGATGACGTGTACGGAGGCACTTCTAACGTATTCACAACGGTTGGAAGCTCATTCGGGATTAAAGTCAGTTTTGTAGATGCTGCAAACCCCCAAGAATTTTTGGAAAGCATAAAACCAAACACAAAAATGATTTTTGTAGAAACCCCTACGAATCCTTGTATGAAAGTGATAGATATAAGCTTACTAACGAAAGTAGCCAAAAGGAATAAATTGATGTTGGTTGTCGATAACACAATAGCGACCTGCTATTTGCAACAACCCTTATCGTTTGGGGCCGATTTTGTTATCTGTTCGTTATCTAAATATTATAACGGTCATTCAGATTCTGTAATGGGGGGATTAATATTTAACAATACCGATCTCAATCCTAAACTAAGAGTAATACGGTCGCTGATGGGCAACACACCGTCTCCATTTGATTGTTTTCAAGTTAACAGGGGTCTGAAAACTTTGGCTTTGAGAATGAAGCGGCATGTGGTGAACGGTTTGGCTATTGCGAAATATTTAAGCAGCCATTCGAAAGTAGAACGTGTACTACATCCTGGTCTGCCTTGTCATCCACAGCATGAAGTGGCCAAAAGACAAATGTCAGGACATAGCGGAGTCTTTTCCTTCTATTTAAAAGGAACTGAGGACGATTGCAAAAATTTTATGAAGAGTTTAAGATATTTCACGCCTGCCGTTAGTTTTGGTGGGATTGTTAGTTTGATAAACATGCCAAATATAACAACACATGCTTGTGTCCCACCGGAGCGAAAAAGAAAAGTAGGAATTACAGAGAATATGATAAGGATTTCCGTTGGTATTGAAAACATAGAAGATCTTATGGAAGATTTAAAATGGGCCTTAGATGGCTGCGGATGTTGTTCATCAACTGCACAATAAAAACATTATTTATTTTGACATAAATTTTTCATTATCAAACGTCATTTTATTAGGATCTTATAACTTCAACACTTCAAAATTTTAGTTACTTATTTAAAATAAATTAATTTTGATAAAGAAATGGCAAAAATGAAATCAGCATCACCGCGTTTTTCCAGTGCGAAGGAAGATGAAAACGACGATTTCCTAGTCCCTTTACCAAAACACTTTGCTACAACAGCTATACATTACTATCATGAACCAGAAAATTGGAGTGCACTAGCTGTCGCACCTCCTTTAGTTACGGCATGCGCATTCAAACAAAACCTGGACCTATCTGGTTCACCCCCTCGTAACAATCCTACTCGGGAAGTTTTTGAAAAATCCTTGGGAGCTCTGTATCAGGCAAAATACTGTTTTGCATTCTCTTCAGGAATGTCAGCTATCGCTGCGGTAATGGCTCTAGTAAAGTCTGGCGAGCATATCGTTTGTGGTGACGATCTTTACGGGGGTACAGTGGGACTTTTTAACAAAATCGCCCCTTCTTTTGGTATTACCGTTACGTATGTCGATCCGACGGTTGAAGAAATCGTCAAAAACATCAAGCCAAATACTCGCATGGTGTACATTGAATCACCGACGAATCCTTGCTTAAAGGTAGTCGATATTGCTGCAGTTAGCAAAATAACGAAACAACGAAAATTGTTGTTTACCGTGGATAATTCAACACCAAGTTGCTATTTACAATTTCCGTTTAGTCTTGGTGCAGACATTGCGGTAGATTCGCTTACTAAATACGTGAATGGACATTTTGATGTAATAATGGGAGCCGCTTGCACCAACTCTCCGGATATAGCAGAGAAAATCCATACCCTTCAGATCCTCATGGGTACAGCTGCTCCGCCATTCGATTGCTATCTTTGTTTGAGAAGTATGAAGGCCATGGCCCTCCGGGTTAGAAGACAGTCAAAGAATAATCTAGAATTGGCAAAATTTTTGGAAACTCATCCGAAAATACTAAAAGTTGTACATCCGGCATTAAAATCCCACCCTCAGCACGAACTTGCCAGAAAGCAGATGGCAGGTCACAGTGGACTTCTAACCATGTATCTTAAAGGAAGTGGGGAAGAAGCAAAAAGATTTGTGCAAAGTTTGAAACTATTTCGTTTGGCTGTAAGCTTCGGTGGAATTGAAAGTCTTATACAAATACCAGCCTTGATGACACACACGGATGTGCCTAAAGAACAAATGGATAAACTCGGCATTACAGAAACCATGATACGGATAAATGTCGGACTAGAAAATATTGAAGATTTAATTGAAGACATGCAAATAGCACTAGACAAACTGTAACTTAGAAAATGATGGTTATTTTGTCATTAAACATCTCTTAAAAAATTGTCAATTTATCAATCTTCATAGGTACCTACTTATAGGCATCTCAAATAAATTTGTAATACATATACCCAAATGTGGTTTTTGTTTTTCTTTCGTTGTAACTAATTATATTCTCTCAAATAAAAAACGTAAGACATATTAGACAGATATATAAAAGTTCTGCATGAGAAAAGGAGATAGACATATAATTTGCAGCGATTCTAAAAAGCTTTGAATAATTTGACTTTAAGTACATAAATTGTCAAATATTTGAAGTAAATTTTTGTTATTAATTAAACTTGCCAATGCCCTGTGAATGTTGCAAAAACAATGCAAATTCAGATTTTCGTGATGTTCTGAAAGAGAAGCCGTCGAGTACCGTTTGTACAAAATGTACTTCTGGATTTCTTCGGGAATTGCCCAGACATTTTGCCACGCTCGCTATCCATGCCGGGCAGGAGCCAGAAATATGGAGCACTTTATGCGTTACTCCTGCCCTTGTGACATCAGCAGTTTTTAAGCAGTCCAAACCGAGAGATAAATCCTCATTCGAACGCATTTGCAATCCTACCAGGGCAGTCCTGGAAGAATGCCTGAAAACCCTATACGATTGCAAATATTGTTTCTGTTTCTCATCGGGCATGGCGGCAATTTATTCCTGTCTGGGTCTTCTCCGAGCTGGAGAACACATTATTTGCAACGAAGACCTCTCCTACTCCAGCACAAGACAGTTATTTGATATAATGGCATCAGCATATAACATAGAAGTCACTTACGTAGACCAAACAAGTACCTATGAATTCGAGAAGAAAATGAAATCCACCACCAGAATTGTTTTCGTGGAAAGTCCTTCTATTCCTTTAATGAAATTGGTGGACATCACGGCATTGGGCAAAATTACAAAAAAGAAGAAAATTTACCTTATAGTCGACAATACAGTGGTTACACCTTATTTCCAAAATCCTTTTCAATATTGCGCGGATATAGTGGTAGATTCCTTGTCAAAAGGCACCGGTGGCCATAACGACTGCATGGCAGGATCCGTTTGTACAAACAGTCACAAAATTGCTACTCAAATTAGAAGTTTGCAACAGACAATGGGTTCTGCAATCCCACCCTTCGATGCTTATTTGTTAAGTCGTAGTTTGAAAACCCTCTCGTACCGAATGCTCCGCATACTTAACAATGCCATGGAGGTTGCCAAATTCCTCAAAGCACACGCAAAAATCGACAAAGTGTTTTATCCTGGACTTCCTTCACATCCCCAGTACGATCTTGCCAAGATGCAAATGTCAGGTTGCGGGGGGCTCATTTGCGCATACATAAAGGGTTCTCCTGATGATGTAAGAAGATTCGCGACAAAACGACAATACTTCGTTTTGGCCACTAGTTTTGGGGGTATTACAAGCACAATTGAAATACCTGCCACAATGAGTTTTGCTTGTATGCCGGACGAAATGAAGGAAAAAAAGTGTATCACCCCCAAGATGGTGCTGATTTCAGTTGGGATAGAAAATGTTGAAGATTTGATTGAAGATTTGAGTTTGGGGTTGGAGAAAATTGGTGGCATGGTGGGTTGTTGTAAATGACATAGATACCTAAAAAATTAAATAAAAATAGTAAATTATATTAAAAATTATTTTCGTGTGAAATTGAAGAAAAAGAATTGTATTATTAATATTATATAAATAGTATTTAGAATTACGTATGTTAAATTGTACGGAGGGTATAATTATCAAAAGGAGAATGAAACAGTAATCTATTTTTAGTGTGGCCTCGTCGAAAGGACGCTGACTAATTATTATTATTATAGACGATGTCCCAATAGTAGTATCTTTATAAATAGTAGAAAGAACTACATACACACGTTTTCTATTTACAAGAAAATTTAATATCCAATGGTCGTATGTTTAGATAAAATTCAGTAACAAGTTCAGGTTTAGGATATAATTAAGTGACCTATATATTCAAATAAAAAAGCGCGCAAAATACAATCTCCATCTTATTCAACAGTACTTTTTGCTGAATAGGTATGAGTATTGAGTATTCTTTAGGCAGGGAGATGAAGATGTAGCACAGGATAAATGACTGTAAATACAAAAAGGATGGTTATTTACCATAAACATTTGCTAGGTATGTATGAAAAGATTACAGATAATCGTAGATTAAAAATAGCAATAGGAACGGGTAGTTAGCTTTGTAGAAGGGTCAGTTTATCATAAAATTCCCAGGATTTTAATAAAATCTTTAAGCACTTTTAATGTAAAAAGGTCAAAGTGCCTCTTGTTATTAGTTGCGTGTGTAACACTTTAGGTCGTAACCTGATCCAAAAGTGACTTCCTGTGAACGAGGGTCTTCTTAATTATGGTTATGTACTTTGTTCTTCTTCGGAGATATGTTTTTTGCAAAAAGGGGGTAGTGCAATGGTAATAATAATTGACATTGTGCCCGAGGGACGTAGTAACAGTCGTCGAGTCGCGTTTTACTGGGATGCGTGTAAGTTAACTGCGAAAACCGGGTGAACAACCCGTTATTAGAAAGTCGATTCTTTTGCCTGTTCTGTTTGGTAAAAAATGGGTGCGGGTTGATCGGGCCAGCTGTTCGGGCAGGTGGTTCGACATCTGCCATATAGTCGGGCACTAAAAACCTCCTCTACCACCATACAAAAAAGGCATAGAAATTCACGAGAGCAACCAACTAACTCAAAGTTTTGCTGTAATATGTCTTCAACGACAGCGCAATGTGCATTAAAAACAAGAATTTATTTTTAAATTGAAATTGAGTAACTTAAGCTCCAAGAGTTTTCCTTATGAGATACAAATTGAGGTGAACATACCTTCATAAAATCAGTTTTTTGAAATAAGTTTTTCTTTTTGTTGAACAAGACGAATAAATGTTCGATATCTTTTTATCATCTCCCTTCATCCCTTTATCGTTTTTTGCAGGATAATGGGGGGTGGTAATAGAAATTGATTAGTACACTCTTTATATACATATTTGTTTATGTGTGTACGTATTATCTACACAAATGTGTACAAAACGGCAATGCATTTTGAATTGTTGATTATTCTATCCTCTGCACGTTTGAGATAAGGCAGGAAAATACCACCCCCTTTACTTAATTTATCGCCTTTCAAAGATAACGGGTGTATCCTGTCGTTGTTATTTGGTTGTCCCCATGGGCGCTTTATTTTGCAATAAAAATTTACTTAATGATATTAGGTAATACTTTTATCTATTTGATAACAATATCGAATAAATCTAATGGGTCTGTTTGTTTAAATGGTTTTATAACCACGGGAGTAGGACACGGTAACTTATACTTATCAGATAATTATTTTATTTTATCGTTTTGGCAATCTCGTTTAATTTTGCACATATTACCTACATGTTTTTGTACATAATTATAGGAGACCTTGTTTAACATTTTACAGGGTTATTCACGCTATACGGCACGGAATATTATGGCCATAATATGGAAATTTCAAAAACTTTAGCCTTTGGGTTATATAGGGGTCTATTATTGTTACCTTTTAAAATTATTTTCATATTATACAGGATGTTCCAAATGCCTTAAAAGTATCAAAGTTATGTTTTTTTTTTTAGATGAAACCCCCTGTATATTATTGCATTTTTGGATTCTTCGATCAAAATAGGTGTTTGTTTTGATAAAGTTTATAATACCTAAACCTCAAGGTTTTTTAAATAATTTGAATTTTATCAAAATCTAACCTAATTTTAATGTTTCAAATACTTACGAAGTATTTAAAAGTTATGTAAACAAAATTTACAATGAAGTGTAATACGCCTCCGACAACTAGACAAAATATGAAAATGCGCATCAGACGCTTTTGAAAGTGTTACCCCGCAAATGTTATCCAAAGTTAGCACTGGTTTCGAAAAAAGAATTTACAAGTGTCTGGAAAACGATGGTCGACATTTCGAACACATGTTATAAATATTTTATTTGTATTATGTTATACTTAATTAGTTAAAATGTGATTTAGAACATTTAATTAAAAAACTCCAAATGGCGTATAAAACAATTATTTAGCGTTTTCTGAAAAAACGCGAAGGCTTAGCTTATGAACACCCTAATACCAATCGATAGGTAATTAAAAATACATCTTCTGGTATGTTAAAAAATATGGCGTTCCATTTAAATTAATCAAGTTACAACCCCTTAAAATTCTTACATAAGTAGTATTAAGTTTTGGACACCCTGTATAAGATGACGAGTTTGTTATAATTGGGATATAAAATATTAGCTATTGTTACACTTCATTGTAAATTTCGCTTACATAACTTAAATACTTCTTAAGTATTTGAAACTTGAAAATTAGGTTAGATTTTGATAAAATTCAAATTATTTAAAAAACCTTAAGGTTTAGGTATTATAAACCTTATCACAACAAACACTTATTTTGATCAAAGAATCCAAAAACGCAATAATATACAGGGGGTTCCATAAAATAAACATAAATTCGATACTTTTAGGGCATTTGGAACACCCTGTATAATATGAAAATAATTTTAAAAGGTAACCATAATAGACCCCAATATAATCCAAAAATTAAAGTTTTTGAAATTTTCATATTTTGGCCGTAATATTCCGTGCCGTATAGCGTGAATAACCCTGTACTTATAATATAACACAATGGAAATTTCGTATATTTTTTATTACAGCATATGTTAATTAATACAACAGTAAATAATATAATTGTACGTATTTTTCGATATTGTTATAGGGGACTTTACCTAATAGTGGCTTCCTAGTCCATTTTTTTTTCGCAGACGTTTCAAGTAGTGACCATGAAATAATGTTTAGCAAATGCTTAACGATTATTATTGTTGGATTCTGTCCACCTTGAATTTCACTTCAATGTTAAAAACTATCCAAACGCACTTCGCTATAGACTGCATGTTTTGTCTGTCATTTGGCAGCTCTTCCTGTTCGAAAACGAAACATTTGTAGGTGTTGATTACTAGTTTATTAGCAGAACGAGAAAAGAAATTAACAGGAACAAATTCTGACAGGTAAACGTAAAGATTTTTAAAATTTTCTACATTCAAGATTTTGAAATTAAAAATTAAAAGTTAATTAACACGGAATGGGAGTTATTGATAATTGTTTGATTTAAAAAAATATCTTATTGTTCATATAGATACATTAATTAAAAATTTCCTAATCAGCAGAATCCTTATGAAACGGTTTCTGGAAAAAGACAAACAGGGAGATTTACTACCCTAGGATGTAGATTTAAATTAACTTTTTAAATTTCATAAATCTGAAAATGATTTCGATTTGTATTTTTTTAAGTGACAGGATATTTAAGTCATGATAAGCTGTTGTGTTTGATGACATGTGGACGTTTTGAAAATTGTAATAGGGCATGTGATAGCGGATCAGCAGGACGGATTTTCTCACGATTATGCGAATCTTGGTTGCGATTAGATCGATATGGAGAAATAATAAAAGAGGATAATATGAAGGTTGAGACAAGGCGCCGCATCGTGAATCGCACTGTTCAAACATTAATTAACTGCACGTGACATTGAAAATCAGCGAGACTATAGCCTTTTACTCAATCGCTGTTACGTACCGCAATCGACATAGTACGCAAATTTAGATGTGATAACCTTGGCATGTGTACACACGGTACAAAAATATTTTTACAATACGTGACAGAAGAAATGTCAGTAATATTGGAATCACAAAGGGGGGAAATTATTTTTGAGGATACGGAACATATATAGGCTTTTAGGGGTTACCTCTGTACTATTGGCAGATACAATTTTTTAGTGGAAAATTGTCAAAAGTTGTTTGTTAAAATTATTTCATATTACTGTACTTAGGTACTTATGTATGTATATGAATGGCGTACTTATGATGCTTATTAAAATTGTCTGCATACGGTGAATCTTTAGACACGTGTGTGCCATTTTCACATCGACCGTGATAACAACGATTTTGGGAAAACAATGTCAGCCATTGTGTTTACAGAAAAGAAGGTTAGGCGCAAAAAAAGCTTGTTCAAATAATCAATTTCCTGTAGTTAACACATTTTTGCATAATCTACACTGTATCTTAGATACTTTCTTTGATCTCGTAAAATTTGTTGCTATTCCAGATCTTTTTCTACCGCTCATTACTCCTGTTCTTGTTACTAATTTACCTCTAATATCCCACAAGGTGACCTACCACCCAATTCTCAATAAATTTCATCTATCATGGTCGCATAAAAGGTTAATGCCACCCCCACGAATAAAGAAATTGTGCAAAGCTTTCTTGGCAATACGAATAGATCGTAAGAGCTGCAAATCTTTTTTTTTTTTTTTTTCTTAAGTGAAAAAGACATTGCGGGTCGTTAATAAAATTCCGTAATAATCTCCTCGTCTCTTCCTTACATCCATCCCCGTTACGTGAAAATGGGGTTCCGTTCCCCGTCTCCTTGCGACGCCGCGACTTCCATGTTGGTTGTACGCATCGTCGGCGTCGGCGTCTTCGTCGTCGTTGCGACCAACGACACAGCTGTAATACATATAGAACTCCAGGCGGCTATAGGGCGCTCCCTAGACCTGACGGGCGGGCGTCCGTCCGGCCTCGGCGTCGACGTCTCTCCGTTCGAATTGGGGGAGAGCGTCGGATCAATGCAGGCGCCGCCGGTCGACTAATTCAACGGCGTAGATGGAGAGGACGACGCCGGGGTCGTACCGGAATTTTGAAGCCCGGCTAAGCTAAAGGGTCCTTCGGGCTGGTTAAGAGAAGACGAGAGGTTTTACTCACTCTAGACTAAAGGTATTCAAGTCTCTGTACGAATGCAACAAGCTAATGAACTAATTATGAGAGAACAAGCTAAGGATGTAATGATTCTGTTAATCCTTTTAATAACCACACGATTTATTAATGTATATCAAGCTAGCACGACAAAGTTATTTTTCCGATTTCTGACTTGCACTATAATTTGTTGCTGATTTGTCACCAAATTCAAAAATTTGTCGCTAGTATGCTAGCTTGATATCACTACACATAGCGTATCTCGAAAAGGAAGTGTCGTAGGATATTACTGTAAAGACCATAATTTGTTGCTGAAAAATGAGACATTCAACGAATTTGTCGCTAGTCTTATCTCCAGCTGATAAGCGAAAAACTGCTGGAAAACCATCAAACAATTAATCAAGGAGTTGTTACATTTGTTTTAAGAGATCGGATTTATTAACTAAATTTTTAAAATTAGATTTTCCCTATTACCCCCGAGTTTGATGGCTTTTCAGCAGTTTCTCGCTTATCACTTGAAAATAAGACTAGCGACAAATTCTTTGAATGTGTCATCTTTCAGCGACAAATTATGGTCTTTACAGTAATATTCTACTACATTTCCTTTTCGAGATACGTTATCAAGCTAGCATACCAGCTGATTATGGCTAAACGGCACGAGCGACAAATTTTTAGATTTGGTAACAAATTAGCCACAAATTATAAGTGCAAGTCAGAAATCGGAAAAATAACTTTGTTTTGCTAGCTTGATGTACGTGATTTATTAGTGTACGGATAAGATGTAAGGAAGCCGTCCTTTCTTATGAGTGAATAATTTACACCCCAAAAGAATTAGAGGGGTGCAACTGAAGGTTTAGACTTACTTACTTTTATTTTTATCATCATCATATTCTATCAATGTCAGGTGTGATGCAAAGAAGGCTAGACATTTTTTGGAATTTAGGATAATTCAAACTGCCCAGGGAAATGTTCATGATATGACTTTGGAAAGTCAATGTGAAAAACTTTTCTTGACTTATTAAAGTTAATGCAAAGATATAGGTACTCCAAATCATTTTCTATTTGCAGTCAATATGAATAATTGACGGTGTAGCATTAATCTAGTAGTTTTTTAATATATTTATTGGGGGTAGGAGTGTCCATAAAAAAATATGGAAAGTTACAACCGTGCAATTAAAAGACCGGTCAATTAATTTTTTTTCGTTCTCTAAATGTCATGTGTGATGCCATGAAGACTAGACTTTCTTTTAGAATTTAGAAAAGCTCTGACTGGCCAGGGAAACGATTAAGATTCAGGGATATAACTTTGGAAAGTCAAAGTGAAAAACTTTTCTTGACTTACAAAAGGTAGAAAAGTCAACACAGGAAAATACTGTGGAGAATTTTCTATTTTTCCAAAAATTGTATTTCAGTGAATCAGTCCATCAATAACTCATACCATAATTTTTGATCTATTTTATAGGACCGTGGTAAGACTTTATTGATAACAGCCCTATAATCTATCATGTAACAACAAAATAGAAAGGTTGTTGGCCTTTTTGTTTTATTCTTGGCATTGGGGGAATTGTCAATCTGTTTCTTGAAAAAGTTGAGACAATAAACTATTTGCAAACGTTATAACGTAAGTTCATATTTAGTAGAATAACATATTGACTAACTTTGTACCTGCAACCAATATTTTACTAATTTTTACTGCTTACCACGTAAGTTTTCGTTAAAAGAGTTGTTGGTGAAAGGTTGTGTACCTAGTAAGTAAACTGAAATGGTGCATTATTGTCGACTGTTTTGTCAATAATTCGTGGCGAAGAAGCTTTTTTGTTTGGTTTATTGACCTCACAGCTTTTCACCAAACACATACAAAGACAGGCTCTCTCTGTGTGTTTGCCTTTTGTGTAATCATATAGGTACATACTGTACTGTAGTTTGTATTTTCTTTTCATAAACCTACATATTACACACTGCTGTTTTGAAACTGAAAAATGTTTAGATACATAATAACAAAATGGGTAGTTTTTCGACTAATAATGAGACTTTTCATAGCTTAAAAGATCCACATGCAATAGACTAATACTTAAATTGTAATTTCGATTTTTTCGACAGAATAATATATCAATAAAAACCAGTTGCCATTTTAATAGAAATTTCCGTCGTCATTTAGTCAAGCTATTATCTAATATTGGTTCCAGATTGGCAAGTTTCTCTTCGCGGTTTCTGTTTGGAGATTTTGCTTTGAAAAAAAAAGCGCGTTTTAATTAAAAGGAAAGAGACTAAAAGTAGTTACTTTCCATATTTACGTGGAAATCAACTCGAGGCAATGCTCAGGGGCATTGAATAATTACAGCAGTTTGAAATTTTCAAAAAATGGTAAAGGTTGACTTATCTTCACTTGATTTTGTGAGTGGATTCTTCAGCAAAATTTTAAACTCAAAAATCTGCTTGGTTTAATTTAGACTTGGAGAATTTTGAATAATGAATATTATCTCAAGCTGTTGATCTTCACTTACTCGTCTGAAGTTGGCGCCTGAATTTTCAAAAAATTCAAATTGTTAGAGTTCTGAGACGAACGTGCATAGTTCTGGAGTTCTTGCATAAAATTTAAATAGTTCTGCGAGGAAAAAAAACAACTTCAGAAGTAGCGCCGTAATTTGTTCGTTGGCGAGTTCTGGAGTTCTTTAATATTTTCTGGAAAACTTTTTTTGATTTCCCACGAAAACTTCTTAGACCAGGGTCGACAATTTTTGAAACAAAAAAAATTATAGTAGGGTGAAACCCATTGAAAAAGGAAGAGAATATAACAGAAATGAAAGGAAAAATAATTTACGGGCGATCTGAGGTCGGGAAGGGGAAGGGGGTGAGTTTTTAAAGGTAAAACACGTTTTTCCTTGATTTCTGGAAAAACTACAAGTCTTATGGAAAAAAGTTAAATGACAAAGTTGTAGGTAGATAATAGAAAGATCCACAACTTTTGTATTTACACTTTTGTCACATAACCTCAAAATTTGTGTGAAAAATTCATATAACCAACTTTTTGTTTTTTTATTTGTTTTACAAAAAAAAATTTTTTTCACGAAGTTTGGTGAAAACTTACCTAAGTATTTATGCCCCAAACACGTAATTTTTTTGATTTGAAATATTTATTTTTTCATCTTATTTTTACTTAATATCGAAAAAGCACAATGATTTTCAATCGAAAATTCTCACGTCATAATATCTGCTTTTTTAAAAACGTTGGTGGGCTTTCTCTTCGTTAAAATTTATACTTTCTGATGATGTGAGAAAAAATATACATTACTATGGTAAGTTTCCTCAGGACATAAATGGGTAAATTTTCACGAAATTTCGTGAAAAAAAAATTTTTTGTAAAAGAAAAATTAAAAACCAAAAAGTTGGTTTTTTGAATTTTCACACAAATTTTGAAGTGTAAATTTACAAAGTGTAAATACAGAAGTTGTTGATCTTTTTATTACCTACAACTTTGCCTTATAACTTTTTTCCATAAGACTTGTAGTTTTTCCGGAAATCAAGAAAAACGGTGTTTTCCCCTTAAAAACCCACCCCGTTCCCCTTCCCGGCCTCACATCGCCCGTAAATTATTTTTCCTTTCATTTCTGTTATATTCTCTTCCTTTTCCAATGGGTTTCATCCTACTATAATTTTTTTTCACTTTTTACTATTTTTGAAGGCTTCAGCACTGGTCTAGGTCTATCTGAGTACCTACAACTGTGGATTGCGCTCGATGAGTTCTATCGAATTATTACCAACTCTCTAACGAACAAATTACGGCGCTACCCCTAAATATGATGATTGCTTTTTTTCTTTGAAAATTCGGGCGCCAATTTCAGAGGAGTTCTTCACTGAATGTTATGAATGAGTTCTTCATAATGATTTCATCCTAACAATCTATTTGTTTTAAGGTTTTTGTGTCATGTACGTATGTATTCCTTAAATTTAGATGGCTGCAGTAAACCATAGGATTAATGATACACTATTGCTGTAGTTTAATTGTGCCGATGGCAACAACCGCTGATTTCGTTCATTAAAATCTCAATTTACAACTCTTTGCTCAGACTGGTGTTGCCACGTCTTTTTTTTTATTATTTGAATCTAACGGGATTAGATGGTACACCTTATACTACTACTAATAGTAATAGACTCTATAGCCAGTGTATATTTTACTATAGACAATGAACTTTGCTTTCGATTGGTTGGTTGGTTGGTTGGTTTGAGGAAGTTGTCGGAACGCATCTTGTATGTTAAGTGTCTTTATACAACGAGTAATAGTAATAATATAAAGTGCCTTCAGCTTTTCTGTCTTCGTTTTTCGTCGACATCGTCGTCATGTCTGCATCAGGAAATGCAGCAGTTGTCTGAGGTGGAAACGCACTAGTGAATAAATTATTAAAGGTCCGTCTCATTATGTACTGCTCAACATGATGCAACAGGTCTTGAAGTTTTCCTCAGGTGAATTAAAGCAGCGAAATTAAATTTCCTTCTACAACAACACATTACAACTTTAGTTACCGTATTCTTCATCAATTCACTTCGATAACTTCAAGAAAAAAAGAATCGGTAAAGACTGAGTTAAACAGTTCTAATTTCTTATACGTAGCATAAGCAAAAATTAAAAAAATGGAAAGAACTGAAATATTCAGACACAATTTTTAGTTGTTTGTTTTGGTACATTAACTAAAAATGTTCCCTTCTTGTGTTTGTTCTCATATATTAATTAATACAGCAGCATAAAAAGTGCAAGTGACGACTGCTGGAATCTGAGATCATGGTCTTAAAGGTACACTCTCACACTTGGACATGTGTGCAACATCCATCTTACCTTACGATCGTTTCAATTAACGTCACGTGTTTTCATGGCGAGTTTTTTTTGCTAAGCTCAAAGACAAGTGCTCTTGTTCGCGATAAATGGTCACCATTACCTGTTTCCGCTAGATAATAAGTTTACCAGGCAATGTCTTCATGTGGAAATTAATACGTACGATGCGATAGGGTTGTTATGTTTGTGTAAGCCTCAAAGCAAACAACGAGGTGCACTGTTATTATTGCTGTTTTTCATTCTGCTTTTCCTATACGACGACGTCTCTCAATGCAGATAATTATTAATAAAAACGATTGTCCGTCAACGTGGCAATAACATACACTTGATACGTGTTGTTAATAATTTTGCTCGTGTGAAACATATTTTTTTTGTAACTAAGGTACACAATGAATGAAACATTGAAGCTGAAAATTCCACCTAAAAACATAAGCAAAAATGCTACAAAACTAGAAGAGCGTTAAAACAACAGTATGTCTATTGCTTTGTTTACATACAATCAAATTTAATTGTACGTAAAGCAATGCACCACAAACGTGCCCCTCATTTTTATGCACAGATAATTAAAAAATGTACAGAAGTTGGAAATTATAAAATTAATAAATGTATCTACGGAATATTCCACATTTTTTTAATTTTTACTTATACAGTATACTTACGTCAATTATTCCACATAAATTAGACGTTGCAACGTATTCTGCACAACAACATTGTTTCGAAATATACAAATACAAAAATAAGGTTAAAATGCTGATAAATGGGTAGAATAATCCGCTAAAAAGAATAAAAGTATAATTTCTTAGCGCCATTAAGTATGTATACGTAGTAATGTGCTCTTAGAACTCAAGGGACCCACAAAAAAGGTTCGTTAATAGTGATAAGTCTAAAAAGGCCACTATCTCTTTCTTTTGTATTGAATTTGTAGTTTACAAATAGTTTTGAAATATTTTCAAAGCACCTTCAGCTTTTGATTGCAATACAACACCACAAATATTCATATTTGTATTTCTTTGTTGAGAAAACCATCTTTGTTACATTTAAAACAAGTTTTTAGTTAGAACTTATTTTCCCTAGTTAAAACTAGTTTTTACTTAATGCCTTTGTTAAAACGAGAAAGAAATACCCAGTTTAAACTAGAATTTACCACTGATATATTTAATTTTCAGATAAAACTAGTTGTCACATCGAGCTGTAGTTAAAACTATCACTAGAAAAACTAATTTGGAATTAAAAACTAAATAAAGTTTTAAAAATATTTATTGAAAAGATCTAAGACACTGAGAACCAAATAAAAATGTAACACTAAAGGAACATTTTAGGGAACATCGACTTAAATTAGTTGCCAAGATGACAATATTAATTATAAGTAGGTAAATAAAATAATCAAATAAATCAACAGAACACAACCATAAAATTTCAAAAAGAAACATTGTTAAAGAACATTGATTAACACACAATAAAATCTAAACAGTCTAACTTGAATTTAAAAAAGGATGGGGATCTACTACGCGAACAGTGACTCGTTTCCGAAAACCGCGTTTTGTCAAGTAAGAACTAGTTTTAACTGATATTCGAATTTGAGCATTAGTTAATTCTAGTATTAACAAATGCATACATTAAAAACTAGTTCTAACTAGGAAGAACGCGTTCTATCTAAAAACTAGTTTTAACTGCAACATTTATATGGACCTTTCGTTCTTACTTTCAGTGTGGTTCGTTATTTAAGCGAACGCCACTGTAATATATTTAAAAGATACATTGTATACTACCTTAAATTATATAGCAAGGAATTTATTATAAATAATCATATATAAGAATAATTTATTATATGTAAGTCTACTGTAATATCGTAATTGATCATATTATTATTAAACAAATGTCAAATAACATTGCAATTGTTCACAATTTATTTTTAAAATTTAAATTTTTTAACTTTTTATACTATGTACTTCCAAACGATGTTACTGTATACATTATATCATAGCACCTGATAGTTCAATAATTCTTTTCCCTGTTGAATTAATAATACCATAAATTTAAAAAATATCTAATATTCTATACATTCTTCACTTGATTTCACAAAGCACTTCGTCCGCGTGGAATAGTGACTTTCGGCAGCATTTAAAATTTTTTTCTTCTATATTTTTATTTTCTGGGCCGTAAGCTTTTTGGACGACGTCATTACACAAAAACTTTCATCGGCTTATTTTATCCCCTTTAGGGTAAATTTTTTACAAACATTGAATGTCGTATTTATTTATATCTAATCAAAATCCTAAAAAATAAGTTTCAAGCTTCTATCTTTAAAAATTACGGAATTTCCGCACAAACTTTCCTATTTCAACCCCTTACAACCCCTTTTTCGCATTAAAAAATAGCGTATGTCCTTTCTCAGGCTCTAGACTATCTCTGTGACAAATTTCATTTAAATCGGTTCAGTAAATTTTAGCCAAGATTGTGTAGCATACAGACAGAGTTACTTTCGCATTTATAATATTCCGCGAATTCATTTTCATC
This sequence comes from Agrilus mali, assembly GCA_029378335.1. Lineage (NCBI taxonomy): Eukaryota > Metazoa > Arthropoda > Insecta > Coleoptera > Buprestidae > Agrilus > Agrilus mali. Next base: position 16,230,873 of record CM055658.1, on the reverse strand, counting down.
GATTTTCCCATGGGAATAAAATATTTCCCGCAGTAAAACGTAGCCTATGTGTTAATCCAGGGTGTCAGCTAACTCCATACCAAATTTGATTAAAATCGCTCCAGCCGTTTAGACGTGAAGAAGTAACAAACAGATACACTCACATACTCACACACTCACAAACTTTCGCCTTTGTAATATTAGTGTGATTTGCCATGTTAAACAACAAAATCGTTGAGTTTTTTCTAAATACAATTTTCTATAATTTATAGGAAGTATGGGCATGAAACTCATGCATTTGAATTTTTATTTAAATTAAATTCACCCACCAAAAAATAATAAAATTCATGAGGTAAAATTGACCTAAATATGGGACACCCCAACCTTTACTGATAACGCTACCTTACCTACTTACATTAAATACTTTCAATCTACGTATTGTAATTAGATTTATCTAACAAAAGAAAATGGAAGTATATGTAGATATAAACGTATGCAGTTATATAGTTATCTTACCTATATTTACCTTTTTACTCACTTATTTGGTATGGTTATTGTTGGTACGCGAAGTGTTTTTCTTATGGTTAATAATTGAATTAAGGAGAAAGTTTGAAAAGCATATCGTACGTAATTCTTGCACCGTATTTGCTAATACATATATAACAACAACGACGTCATGGTGGTTTATTGTAAAATAAGTTCATATGTATGCGTGTATGTGTATCTTATGTCGGCCAAACTTTGTACTCATTTCCGTTATCTTTGAACTCATACATTGAAGTTTAAAACGTTGAAACGCTACGTTGAGAAAATTGCGCTTTAATAAACTCAATTCCATTGTCTTTTATAAGAGAGACTGACAGTTTAGGAAATGTTTTGTGTGTCGCTTATTGGAACTAATGAAAACGAAAGGGCTTATTGTAATTCTTATCGCAAATTTAATTAGATTTTCTCATTTATTGCTTTATTATGTATGTAGGTACCTACCTATTTAAGTAGATTAGAATATGTGATACAATATATTGGGGAAAAAATGATTTTCCACGACCTTAACATTCCCCTAAAGCTTACAATATTTTATGATATTGTACATAAAAGATTTTCTGATCAATTTTTGACCCATTTAGCCTCGCAGTTATGGTTGATCACGGATCTACAGAAAAATGTCTTTTTGACCTGTTTACACGCAAGCCAACGACCTTTTCCTTTATGTATGCAAATATTGTTTTAATGCTAATTAATTTGTGTCTGACCCCTTACGGATTAACAATGACGTAATGAAATTTTTGCAAATGGGAATTGGCCATCACTAATACATGAGGCATCCAGTTTTTTTATACAAATCAAAAATAGAAAGTGTTTCAATCGTATTCTAATTACTTTTTTTTTTCTTTTCAGGTGAGTCTCCTTTCGTATTTTCGTAGGTTAACTACTTTTATTGGTAAGCAAATTTTTATTAGTTTTTCGTGTTTTAATTTTAAATAACTCCCAACGTCCCACATTATCTCTATCTCCTTTAATTATGACACGTACATACATGTAGTGCATTAATTAAGTTAAGTGGTAGCATAATGTACGTGATAAATGTCTTGTAAATAGCATAATATTCGTATTATTGAACAAGTTACATCCATCTATCGGAGAAACGTTTGATGAGATTCAAAAGATCGATTATCCAGAAGGTAATTCTGTTTCGCGGGGTAAAAAGGAAAAGTATGTACGTTAGTTAGGTACGTGAAGTGGTTGACGTTTAATGTATTACACGTTAGCTTTATTATGCACTTTTCACTTGCTGGCAATGGCCTGCTAACGAAGACGAGAACAACACCAATTTTTCTGTGCGTGTGCCACTTGACACAAAACTCACATTTTTGTATTGTGCACACAAATAAAAAAATAAGGTTAAAATGCTGTTAAAGGGATAGAATAATCCGCTAAAAAGAATAAAAGTATAATTTCTTAGCGCCCTTAAGCAGTGGCGGCTCGTGGTCAAATACGAAGGGGGTTCACAAAGTTAATAACATGGTAATATCAGAACATGAAGCGTATTTCACGATGTTGTAAATGCGCCGCAGGCGAAGATTTTTAATATTTTTAGGAGAACCAAATACTTATAGCATTTAATAACACAATAAATAAAAACCTTACGTTTACTTATACAGGAAATCCATTCGTCTATGTTTTGCCGACAAATGTGACAAATCCGTAACCCCTGTCTTTGTCCACTCAACACTTTCATTAGGATTACCGGAAAAAATCAGACACGGAAAGCAAAATAATGCGTTTAAATTATTACACCCACACAACCACGAAGTTTTTTTATACTGTTCTACTTTAAACACACGTTTAAACTTTGTATCTTTTAAGGTACACTCTTGTATCAGCTGTAGTTTCGGGCGAGGTGGACCCCTTTTCTTTATTTCGAAACGATTTTGAAATTTATTTGAATTTTCTGTAATATATTTTACCGAACACGACTCCATCATTTACGTAATATTTTAATTAACACGTATTGTGCAACAAATTGTGCGTCATTTACAATTAGTGGACTTTGAACTCTGAAATCTGAACATGCTTCTGCACATAATTTTTTTACTATCGGTTCCTACCAACACTAGCTTACGGAGCCTTTAAAAATGACTCGTACTGGACATTTTCACCAGGTGGCCTAACCTAAGTTGCAAAACCCTGGCAGATTGTCGGGTACCCGTGCCGACGTAGCACGACATTTTCCGGCTGATTTCGGCTTCTCGTACAGTGCACCTAAACGCTGTATGTTGAGTGTATATTATCTTCCATTTCACGCGTCCGACGCCTCTCTCTCTAACGCATGGACATCAAACGGAGTATCGCTCTCGTGATATGGTCAGAATAAAACTTGAACCAAAAAAGTTAGGTGAAATCGTCAGCGACACAACAAAATTTAAATATTTTCTATGGGTTACGGGTTGGTGTTTTGTAACTATGAACTATGAAATGGTAAAAGAGATGTATATTATACGATAATCATCAATAATATAATAAATATTAAAAGGATAAAATTATATGGTGTAACTAGTTCAATTTTTAAGGGGGTTCACTGAACAAATGCACCTACAGTAAAACCGCTACTGCCCTTAAGTATAGATAGTAATGTGTTCTTAAAACTCAAGGGACCGACAAAAAAGGTTCGTTAATAGTGATAAGCCTAAAAAGGCCACTATCTTTCTTTTGTAATGGATTTGTAGTTTACTAATAGTTTTAAAATATTTTCAAAGCACCATCAGTTTTTTATTGCAATAAAACACCATAAATATTCACATTTGTATTTCTTTCTTAAGAAAACCATTTCAAAACAGTCTGATCAACTGTCAAACTAGCGAGTTTCCAAACTTTTTTCACATCAAATTTTTTTTTGTAACATCTTATTATTGCCTACCGAATCGTCAATCTCATCATTTCACTGCAAATTTTACTTTATTTGACATCTGCCTGCAACTTTTAACAATGCCATATTCATGCGTGGTGTTTCTTTGAAACTCAACTTTACAGATCTCAATATTTTACCTGTAAACGTAAATAATTGAGCAGAAGATTTATAATTTTGACTTTATAATCCAAAAACGGTTAAATCCCGTCCCGCTTTTAGTACGCTGTAACCGAAAATCTGCAGTAGTTGAGATTCTAATTCGGGTTCGCTATATCCGAAAGTTCGTTATTCGCGAAAAAATTAATACATGTTTATATGGACCTTATTTCGTTCGTACTTTCAATGTGGTTCGTTATAAGCGAACACCACTGTAATATATTTAAAAGATACATATACTGCCTTAAATTATATAGCAAGGAATTTATTATAAATTATCATATAAGAATAATTTAAGTGGTTGATGTTTAACGTATTACACGTTAGCTTTATTATGCACTTTTCACTTGCTGGCAATGGCCTCCTAACGAAGACAACAACACACCAATTTTTTTGTGTGTGTGCCACTTGACACAAAACCCACATTTTTTATTATTGTGCACACAAATGTCCAAAATACGGAATTTCAATACAGGAAGATAACTTTCACCGGCCCTCACACTGCCAGACGATTTTTATTTGACTAATTATGCAACAAGTATTTCGCTGTTTTATGCGGGTATTATAATATAAATTTATCGATGAGTACCTACCTAAACGGCTTTGGAACCAATTGTGGCGCAAAAAGGCTTTCGTTTTTAAACAAAACTGCTGTTACTCGCTCAAACATAGTGTAATAGACGTGACTCACTTTTTAATTGCAATTAATCCCATTTAGGTGCTAGTGTTAATTACGTTAAGGTACGCCAGACGTATGTCCCAAATTTATTCCATCGAAAAGAGAAACTATTGTAAATATTGACTGAACAGATATCGTACGTGGTTGTTCAAAATGAAAAAAATGTTGATTTGTAAAAACTTAAAAAATTAGGTATGAAATGCAAAGCTGAAATTTACTTACATAAGGGAATTCGGAGACTGTGCCCAGGGCCCCTACAGAATTATGTTTACTACTACTGCGACAAAAGAAGTAAAAATGCAGGGCAAAATTTACAATCAAACCTCCATTGAAAAAGGGTAGTTTTTTGTGTTTATGTGAAAGAAAAGATACCTACCTAGGTGAAAGGGTGGGACATTTTACATACAATTTAATATATATTTCCTGTTTCCTCGGTTATTTTGTTCATTTACGATACGGATAGGTACATATCCTATGGGATCACACAGAACATATTGTTTGGTTTTTATGTTAAGGTAATTACAAATAACTTAGGGCTAATTAAGAAGGTCCGAAAGTTGCATACGGAATGGTAAATGTTAGTTGTGCACAATCTTGTTACTTTAATTAGTTGCTCAAGATAAATTTGATAGGACTATAAAGTACATGGAAAGGAATAAAATAGAACTGAAAAAATTCAAAATCCATTCAAAAACGACAAAATTTAAAAATAATTTTTTTTATTTGATATTCAATATTTATAGTTTTAATGTCTACATTTTTTATTACTAATTTTAAAGCATCATTAATTCGATTTTTTCGATCTATCTCCTTCAATTACTTATTTGCTGTATACTGTTTATATTTTATGGAAAAAAAAAACTTTATCTAATCATTTTTTTACCTGTTAATTCATAAGAATGTTTACATCTTTATAATAATGACTAAAACATTTCAGAGTGCAGTATTTTTAATTCACCACGTTTTTCTACCTCCATTTTGTTTATTTGAGCCTATGGGCTCCATGACGGTTAAATCCGTTCTTGACGAAGTGTTTTGTCAGTATATTAAAAATTTGTTCTTAAAAATGAGCAAACACAGATCGTTACAAAGGGAGGATGTTCTTGAATAGGGGTTTTTCAATTCCATTCCTATTTTATTCCTTCAAGGGGGGTTCAAAATTGTCTAACATTTTTAATGGAAAACTTCCTTCAAGATTTTAAAATCTGAAAAAATCTACTTTTTGATTTTAATCATTATGATTAGCGGAACGTTTGCCATACAACGAAAACCAATTTGACCAGTTTTGACACTCACTGGTGAAATCTAAAAATGCCCAATTGAAAACCTTCCTTGGAACTACCTACACCCCTTTAGTCCGTTTTCAAAATTAAGTTTCATACTCTTAGAATTTTTACCGTTCTATTTTTGCGAAGAATAAGTTTTTACCTCCGTCAAAATAAAAATTTTGTCATATTCATAGAGGCACGATTTCCTTTGTTAAAACGACAAGTTTCAGCCAATTTTCCACACAAAAGATAACTGCTTTATTAGTCTAATTTTGTGTAATGGTAACATACAAACAACATGTTCTTTTTGCACATGTTGCAATTTTGCATATCGCAATATAGGTACATGTTTGTTCTGGTGTGTAAGAGAGTATGTATGTACGTAGGTATATAAAAGGGCAAAAGTGACTCGCGAGCCGTACGGTGCAACCAAGCATCCATCCATCCATCGTAACCAACAAACGGCTCGCTCGTACTTGGTTAGATATCGGTGTTAGTAGGTCGCTTCAGAGGAGATTTCCTGGTGGTGGTCTGTTTTAATAATATACTTATCTTAAGTTAGTGTGTGTGCAAATTTTCGCAAAAGTACCGGTACAGAAAAATAAAAAGTTCTCGCCGAATTGTAACAATACAATAGTCAGTCGGCAAGCTCTCTTCTTTCTTCTATGCGTTGATTTGGTAACAAGCAGCGAAAGGTGAGCGTGCGAAATCCGAGTGGGCTATGTTACCTACCAAACGGAAATCCGGCCTTGACCTAATCCCACAATAAATATAATACATGACATCTATAGAATAGGTTACACATACAAACCTACATAGACACAAGGTGTTCGCGAAAAATGGAATTAAATACGGTCGAACTTCGATAACTCGAATCACAAGTGACGCAAAAAACTGAAGTATCGGGACTCGCAGTTATTTAATACATTTGTAAATGAGCATTTGTGTCTATTTATTTCCAGCTTTTAATGAAATTTTTGATAACAAATAATCCTAGAGTTAAATTGGCTCATGCTTGCAAAGTACTGCTATTAAAAAGAGATGTTAAAATTGTACATTAAGGAATTCATCCAGAAAATTTGAATGATCGATGATGACACCAAATACTTTTTCGAATTATAAAAAATTCGATTTATTAATCTTCGAGTTAATATCAAAGTTTGATTGTTCGTCCTATAATTTTTGGGATATAGAGTTGTAGGCTCTTTGGTTTGTTACACTCTTTAATTAGACGTTTTAATGGTCCGTAAATTCCAAAGTCACCTCATCTAAAGAGGTTACCTGCACCAATATCCATTTCGTCATTTTAATTTGAAACTATAACAAAGGGATTTCTTACGTATATCAAGCTAGCACAACAAAGTTATATTTCAAATTTATTCTATAATTTGTCGCTAATTTGTTACCAAATCCAAAAATTTGTCACTCGTGCCGTTTAGCCATAATCAGCTGGTATGCCAGCTTGATATCAAGCTGCCACTACACATAGCGTATCTTGAAAAGGAGGTGTAGTAGGATATTACTGTAAAGACCATAATTTGTCGCTGAAAGAAGACACATTTAACGAATTTGTCGCTAGTATTATCTCCAGCTGATAAGCGAAAAACTGCTGCAAATTTTGGTCTTTACAGTATGTTTCTACTATATTTCTATTTTGGAATATGTCATATGCAGTGTCAGCTTATCAGTTGGAGATAAGACTAGCGACAAATTCGTTGAATGTGTCATCTTTCAGCGACAAATTAGCGACAAATTATGGTCTTTACAGTAATATCCTACATTTCCTTTTCGAGATACGCTATGTGTAGTGCTAGCTTGTATCAAGCTAGCATACCAGCTGATTATGGCTAAACGGCACGAGCGACAAATTTTTGAATTTGGTAACAAATTACCGACAAATTATAGTGCAAGTCAGAAATCGAAAAAATAAGTTTGTCGTGCTAGCTTGATATGTACGTGGATTTATTTTCTAATAAGCTGACTGACTCCCTGAGTAATAAATGATGGGGTTGAATTTACTCAAATTTCATTTTTAAAACGAAAGACCACGAAAAGTATTGCAGAACTAAAATTTAAGCAACGCGCGTTACCGAAAAACTTTCTTTTTTTCCACTTGTTGCAGTTTGACATTTTAAGGTTTTGTAACGTTTTTTAGAGCGTTAAAGTAACAATATTGCACGAAAAGAACGAATGAAAATGTTTACGCAAAACTTCAAAACAGTAGCACCATTTTACCATAGTTAGTAATTATAATTACTAATTACATACTATTTTTGTCTATGTACATACGACAGCAACGTATTAATAAATGTAAATATGAACGACAGATAACATAGAAATCGAACAAAAGATGACCAGCTGCATTCATTTCTTTAGTTTTTGTTTCTTATATTATAATTTCTTGGTAACGAAACGATTAGCACGAAACAAAAGCTCAATAAGACACTTTACTGATAATTTACATGTAAATATTTACCTTTAGTAGAAGCCAATGTGCATCGTCTCATGTTCCACATTCGATTGTATACTGGCTTTATTGTTTCCTGAACCAAAAAATTTAATACTGCTTATCAAAATGTTAAGTGTAAACATATGTACAGTAATGGATAATTTTAAACGACTTTTTGAGTTAAATTTAAAAGTTGTCTTTACTTACATACATAATGCTCCAAGAGGGAAGAAAATTTTAATAATATTTCTAGTGCAATAAAATAAATAAATGTTTTGTTTCAACAGATTATATCTATCAAAACTGTGACGTAAGTTTAAGTATGCATTGAGTAATCAACTTCTCACTTACATTGTCGAATGACATTGAATACTAAAAATAAGGCAGATCTCACTCGTCTGTTATTGTAGATTTATTGTGAGTACGCAATTTTCATGTCCGCACTAATTTTTACAAATTAGATACCTGGTTTTTCGTTTAGAAAGGAGAAGGTAAAGGACAATCTGCGGTCGCCTGAAATATGCTGTAGAAATTAAAAACCTTGATTCAACAGTAGCTAGGTACCTTAAGTTTCAATAAAAATTAGAAATAAACACTTTTTTGTGGTATTATGTGACTGCAAAACATTTAAGTAGTTTTTTCTCTAATTGTAACAATTAACAGGCAATATTTCCATTTTTTTTGCAATATTTTTAAGTAATATGATGATCAAGTTTTTCGACTGGTGACAAGAAATTTTATTAGTGCTAACAGTACAATTGATACAGTACAACTTTAGACGATAACTGTGGGAAAATGTGAAACAAAAGGTTGGCTAATCAGCCCAGCTCTGTGCTCTAGATACTTTTCATTTCCTGTAATTTCGATTTATGTTGTGTACCTACATACACATTGTAGGTATAGTCAATTTGCAAGAAGCGAAAGTTATTATAATTTATGTATTAATACTAATAACTGTTGTTAATCCACTCAAAATTTGACTAAAACCTGTTGAGCGTTAATAAAAAAATGTTGGATAGCTGACACACAAATTAAATCTGTTGTTTTTTTTCTGCTCTCATAATCGCGTAAATAATATAGGTCATGTTTTTGTAGACTGAAGCAATTTTTTAATTGTTTTATTTTAAACATGGATTGTAGGTGAATGAAAAGAAAAAGAATTCAGCCAACTAAATACATTCTTACATTCAAAGTTATAAGTTAGGTAACAACAGCGGTCGCTGAATGACCTACATACCTATTTGATAATCAATGCTTTGAAAGTTAGTTAGTTACAGAGTCAGCAAGCTACAACATTATACTAAACAAATTAGAAATAGTACAATTGCATTAATTAACGATAAGTCCAGACTACCGGGTAAATTTAGGGTTAAGAATGTTATAATAATCCGAATAATAAAAATGTGATAAACTAAAACATACATCACTTATTTAAAGATAATGTAGCGCAAATATTATTAGCTTTACTGCTATCCTTTGCTCAAACAGTTCATCCGCAACAACTAGGTTTATTGGCGTTGGTAGTATTTCTGTTTCAACGAATAAACAACTGCCAAATAATATACAGAGTGTCTTAATATCTTTGCAATCTAATTAAAGATTAAGTAAATACAAGTGCAATAGGTATTTCAAAATTCGCCAGACGTATTTACTTATTACTTATTATTGTTTCTTTTGTTGAGCTATCTGAAAATTTTATTTAAATTCTCACGGATTAAATTGATAAATTGAAGTGGTTACAAGAAGAACGCGTTCGTTTCAGTTCCATGACCGTGTTTAATCGTTTTACAAAAGCCATCGGCGCGGAAACTGAATTACAACATTTGCCAATTTGTCTGATTTAGCAACAGATAACACTTTTACTTTTACAAAGTGTTGAGTATTTTTTTTTTTCAAATTAAACGTTTTTGTGAACAGTGAAATCTTCAGTGTAAGAGCATAGGCTTTTAAGACAAGACAAGAAACTGATTGTCGAATTACGATAAGATTCGGATCGATGGACCGGAACAATTAAATACCCTTTAATTTCACATCTTTAGGGACTGAATTTTAAAATGTTGGTTCGTGTCAATTAGCCACAAATTAAGATAAACATACATACAAAATTTTATATTTGTAGCTTTAAAGTTTTTAAGATAAAAACGTAGGTAGTATAGTTAACAGAACACATCATTACATATCGATTGTCTTCAGATGTTTTTCGAAGTTATTCTTAATCTAAACTACATCTTATTAGGGTTCAAGATTATACCATTGTTAAGTCTCAAGTGATCTTTAAAGATCTTCTTAAGCTAAAAGACATGGTAAGTTCAAGAACAGTATAGATCATGATTCTCCATCAAGATATTACAACTCTTAAACTTCAAAAAGTGGTAAGCAATTGGTGAATAATCAAGAATTTATTACTGTTGAACTTCGTTACTCATCAAGATCTTACTGCTCTTCTTACCTTCAAAAAGTCTTTTAAAGTCTTCTAAAGTGGAGATTTTGATTCTATGTCAAGATATTACCATTTTTAAACTTCGAAGTACCTTTCAAGTGATATCAAGCTAGCACTACACATAGCGTATCTCGAAAAGGAAATGCCGTAGGATATTACTGTAAAGACCATAGTTTGTCGCTGAAAAATGACATTCAACTAATTTGTCGCTAGTCTGCTGGAAAACCATCAAACAATTAATCAAGGAGTTCTTTGTTACATTTGTTTTAAGAGATCGGATTTATTTACCATTTTTTAAAAATTAGGTTTTCCCTGTTTCCCCAACACGTTACCTTTCGAGAGTTTGATGGCTTTCCAGCAATTTTTTGCCTATCTGTTGGAGATCCCACTAGCGACAAATTTGTTGAATGTGTCATCTTTCAGCGACAAATTATGGCCTTTACAGTATCTAATATCTTACGACATTTCCTTTTCGAGATACGCTATATGTCGTGCTAGCTTGTTATCAAGCTAGCATACCAGCTGATTATAAATTATAGTGCAAGTCAGAAATCGGAAAAATAACTTTGTCGTGCTAGCTTGATATACGTTTTCAAATGGCCATTCTTGGACTGAAAGATATTGAATTAAAAGACACCTTTAGGTTCTAGAATGGTAAGATCTTGATTCTCCGTATAAGGCGTTGCCAGTCCTAAGTTATAAGGTGTTTTTAAAAAGGCCATTATTGGACTAAAGGATATCTTAAAGTCCAAAAGATTTTGATAAAAAATTAAGAATTTACTACTTTTGAACTTGATGATGATTTGAACAGTAATACCTGATTTTTGCCTTCGGGAAAAAAAAAGGGTTTTAACGAGTTTTGAAAAGTTTTCTTGAGCTCAAATGTATATTTAAATTCAAGAATAGTAAGATTTTCATTGTTCATCAAGATGTTATCATTCTTAAACTTAAACTTGTTTAAAAATGCAATTGTTGGGCTGAAACACTTCTTGAAGTCCAAGAGTGGTAAGGTTTTATTGAATTATCAAGACCTTACTACTGCTGAACATGATTAGTCATCAAGAACTTACTATTCTAGTGCTTCAAGTAGACATCGTGAAGTTGAAGATTTTGATTCTCCATCAAGATGTTACCACTCTTTCTTTTTTTTCTGAGAGGCATCTTGAGATATCTTGATAAACAAGCCATCGATATAATTGACCAGTGTTAAGCTTTTGTTTAGTATTAGTCACTTGGAAACTGAATTTTTATTAGGCAAACAATTTATTATCGAATAGGTGTTATCAAGATATTAACACGTACGTACGTACGTATAGAAGTGATTGGTAGTACTTATTCAAATGTCCTGTAACGTAAAGAAAGCATAACGAATACCCTTTCAACGTTTCTCGTTAATCAAATAGTTTCAAACAATACGAGAATGTCTTGACAGTACAAATCGCGTGCCCTGTCCATTAATATTAACCTATCCGTCACTGGTTCGATTGTGCGTTACTGATTGCAATACGTATTGCATTGGCAAGATTACGAATCTAGACGCCGACGGTGCAACCGCTGTGTCCGCAAAATTATTAATTGCCGACACCTAGCAAGCACACTAACAACAACAATGAATTGTATGGTGATTGGTGACGGTTATTCATGGACATTGGACAGTTTGACCCATTGTTTTTACTTTTGATTTTTCTTTTATCGTTAGCATATTACTAACCACTTTTATTCAGTGTCATTTTTGTTTTAGTTTCGAGCAAAAAACTTTCCAAAAAAAAATAATTTTTCTTATACATACTTAGAATTTTTGAAATCTCATGTGAATTAATATGTATGTAGGTAATAGGACCACCTAAAAAAAGATAGTCGTTGAGTACAACATCCATAAATCACGTTTATTTTTACATAAAAGCAACTCATTTTCTAGAACATATACCTAGATAGGTAGGTACCAAAATACTTCTGTAGCTTTTTATTCCCATGTTAACGCCAATCTCAATTAATTGGTTCATTAATTTCTGCATTCTACGCTCTTTCAATGCATAACTGA